>CANTUS010000015.1:81447500-86825000 GCA_947683365.1 Euphorbia pulcherrima
TTATAGAGCACAAAAACGCCTAAAAGAGCTGAAAATGATCTCATTCGAGAAGAAGAAACCCCTTTACAAAAGAAAACCGCAGACTTCCCCCAATTTACCATTGCCCCGATAATAAGGCATAATCATCAAATAATAATTTTAAGGCTTTAAAATTTTTCAAAGTAGCAGCCCAAAAAATTACCATATCATCCGCATAAAGTAAGTGAGATAGGAAAAAAGTACTAGTAGTGTTCCTCATAGCCAAGAATGAACCCTCTTAAACAAGCCTTGTAATAGAACGACTCAATAAATCTTCGGCAAGATAGAAAAGTAATGGGGATAAAGGATCCCCCTATCGGACTCGCCTTGAACAAGTAAAGTAACCAATTTGCCTGGCATTTAACAACAAAGAAATACAACAAGAAGAGAGAATCTCAAACATCTAGTCCCTAAACTATTTAGAGAAACCAATCGAATGAGTTAGGAACAGCCATCAGAAAACCCCATTCAAGACTATAGAATGCTTTGCGAATATCAACTTTCAAAGTCATGCGTCTATCGACCAACGTTTATCCAACACATTGATTACCTCCGAAGCCAAAGAAATACTATGGTTGATTCTTTGACCTTTTACAAACCCGAACTGTTATTTAGAAATAATCTTTGCCACAACATCCCCCAGCCTCAAAGTAATAATTTTGGTGATAATTTTAAGAATAAAGTAAGAACATGCAGTAGGCCTGAATTGCTCAATCGTATCGGCATCCTCTACTTAAGGAATCTGGACCATTGAACTTGAATTGATTTCATTTGTAAGCTTCCCATTATTAGATAACCATCATACACATTTACAAACATCAGTACCAATCACATCCCAAAAAGACTAATAAAACTTCCTTGTAAAACCATCAGGTCTAGGTGCACTATCCCCATTCATTCAAAAAACATCTTGAATTTACTCTATAGTAGGTCTAGTAGTAAGAATCTTGTTTTCATCCTCTGTAACTAACCTCAGAATAATCTGACCAATTCAGCCCCTATTACTCTAAGAGTCACCTACATCATAAAAAAGGTCCCTATAAAAATCCATACCATGCTGGGAAATTTCCCCCGAATCAGTAGTGACATTCCCATCAATTATCAAAGAACTCATATCCGCACTAGCCTTCCAAATGTTTGTATTGTGGTGAAAGAATTTAGAATTCCTATTACCTGTATGGAACCAATTCAAACGACCTTTTTCTCGAAGAAAAGTATCTTCTTCGTTTAAAGTCATGTCTAACTCTAAGTGAAGTTGTAATTCTTTGTCTGCTAATTCCTCAGAACATCGCTCCTCTTCAATCTCAGCCTGTACCTGTTGCAAAGACAATTGAAAATTCAAAATGCAGGAGTGAACATTACCAAAAATGTCCTCGTTCCAAACCTTAATTTGCTACCTACGTAAACATAATTTATGAGAAAAGGCAAACAAAGGAGTCAAGTTATCCACATTCGGCTAAGCAACCCTCATAAATTCATGGAAGTTCGGATGAGTGAGCTACATTCGTTGAAATAAAAAATGCGAATAATTCATATTTTTTGAGAAAAAAAACCAAAATAGGGTTGTGATCAGTGTAATGCCGAGCTAAAGCTCAACACTAAACCACCCCCCCCCCCCCCCCCCATGAACTAAGAAATCCGCATTCACCATTGCACGATCGTGATGACACTGAATGATATAATACCCCTATAACCATTAGTCCACCTAAACTGCAGACCAATCACTAGGAGATCAATAAGATCCGTCCTATCCAAAAAAGAATCGAAATCTTGACAAGAGGATGTATTGACAACTCCTCCTTATTTTTCATGTGCTCCCCTAACCACATTAATGTCACTAGTAACTAACCATGGCCCTAGTGGAACAAAACAAATAAGATCCTTCAAAAGCCTATGCCTCCCCACTATTGTGTTACTACCATAATCAAAAGAAAAGAAATAATTTTTCCCTTGCATAAACACCTCAAGGTTGATAAACTGATCGCTAACCAATAAATTGGTGGAGTTTAGTTGATTTCTAGCAAACACCCATATAGACAGTAAAACACCATTATTAATTGCAACTAAACTATAACCATACATCCCCCAATCATGATAGCCTTTTTCTTAAAATATATTTGTAAGTTAAGGCTGTTGAGTTTGCTTTCTGCACAGTTGGATTTCACATAAAAATCTATGAAATTGTTGAAAGAAAAGTAACATTTTATTAAATTATTCACCTCTCAAGGATAACTTTTGCATAATTCATCACAGTAACTACACACTTTGACAAAAGAGAACATACATCCCTTTTTGATTTGCACACACTCATAAGGTAATGGAAACAAAGTAGAACAACCAAGGAAAAAAATTACCAACAACCATTAAATACAAAAGCAATAATAGATATTGTTGCTCCATATATGGGTGCAATTTGAGAACATGATCCGAGACTATGGTGATCTATACCAGTAACTATTTAACATGTCATCAATTATATTGATGTGCCAATCATCCAACAGTAAAAACCATACAGGTCATGGGCTACGCAAGAAATATCTCCATCATGGTATAGGATCTTCAAGCAAAAAAGCAATATAGTTCCTTAGGAGAAGACGATTATCGTAACCATTAGCATCATTGTAATATACACAAAAGACTGGTGTAAAATTCAAAACATGTTCCAACATATTAGATGCAAACACTAATGACAGAAATCCCTTTCTATAAGAGTCCTATAAATCCTAGAAAAACCACCTATGCCCTTTGAAATACAGGCAAGAATCGCTGCATCCCAATACTCCCATGCTAAACCATGCAACCTGACCGAAACTAGGGCTTTAGTTGTCTTTTGATATTCGAGATTAAAATTCGGTTGCCATTGTTGAACTCAGAAAGTTTCAGGTTTCAAACCCAATGTCCCTTAATCAAAATTCTTTGTTTTAAATCATTAGAGCCAAGAAATATATGGTGATATCCCTTACCTAACGAAATCAATCTCCAATCATTCTTCAAACCCCATATCATGGTTAACGTGTCCTTAAAACTAGACTACCTATAAGACGTATCACCCCTTTGTAGGATCAATCTTCTGATTAGTGAGTTCAAGCATATAGCTATTCTTTTATCAAGAAGATCTTGAGGAATCTTGATTGACATATATCTCGCTTTGGTAGTAATCTCTGCAGCAGCAGCAATAATAACTACTGCAAAGATCGATGCACTCTCTTTACCCTTAATAATTTTTGCAAAACTAGGTTGGCCATCGACTATTTTTTGTAGATTGAGGCTAGGGTTTGGGGCTTTCGATTCCTTAGATGTGGGTTTCAAGAAACTTTCCCGGATAAAAAGGCCGGTGATATTGCCGTCGTATTGATCAGGTGGCTTTGGAACAGTTGAAGATCCGGCAGCCATGGTGACAACTAGTGATCGGAGCTCGAAGAAGTAGATTGAGAGGTGTATCAATTGAATTACACCCAATTGGTAGTTTTAGTCTATATAATATTTCCATAGTGAAATAGATTAATCCAATTAAGAGTTTTAGTTCTTTACAAACCAATGTCTTTAAAATTATTTCTCTTTGTAAATGTGATCAGACAAAATATGAGAACGTGGCCGGTCCTACATGTAAAATTGAAATATTTTCTAATAAATAATATATTAAGTAAAGGCTTTATTACTTAAAAAATTATCTCAAATTGAAATATTTCTAATAAATATGAAACAGAAAGTACAATTTTGGATTTTTTTTATTGTATGTCAAAACTCATTAACATTGAATAAATTCATAAAATATTTTCAAACTTCTACATACATATACACATATTTATAAAATTTGGAAATTGTCACTTATGTTTCATTTGGGCAAAATAATTTCATCCCAAGTTTAGCTCAATTACCTAAAGGTCCTCACATGGGTTTTCAATATCCTTCATACGCCCTCCATAACTGTTTTATGCTCCAGATTGTAACAAGTTTGTAACAGATACATAACAGCTTTGTAACAGGCTTATAACAGACATGTATTAGACTTGTATTAGGTTTGTAACAAATATATAATAGACTTGTAACAGATTAATGACTGACAAATAATGTCAAACACTTCAATAAGAATCCAATGTAAATCAAAACTAATGAAAATTTACTATTTTATTCATCAAACACTAGTAACAGATATATAATAGCCTTGTAACAGGTCTGTATTAGATATGTAACAAATTCATGGAAATACTTCATTCATATTTCCTATCTGATACAATACTGATGCAAGTCTATTACATCCTCATTAAACACTTGTATCAGACTTGTAGCAAATATATTACACATATGTAATAGGTATGTACTAGGTCTATATTATATGCGTAATAGGTAGAAAAATATGCAAATCAGCTTGCTAAACACTATATACATCAAATCGAATGATCATCAGTCTGTAATCCATTTACCTGAAGCAAAACATGAGTGGTGTTCATATTTGAATTCCATAATTCTTGTGTAATCTGGATCAGAGCAAGGTAAAAAATTTGCGAATGAAAAACAAATTCAAATCTGAAATTAAGGAGGAAGAACACAGATCTGAAATAAAAAAGGAAAATAAAATCGAGACTGTAACTTTGAAATTTGGAATGACGAAGATAGATCTGAAATCGAAATCGTGAACTAGAGAATTGGAATAAAAAATGTTAATGAATAGTAGAACTGAATTAGAAATCGTTGATTTAAAATACAAAGAAAACAAGAGCGAAAAACTTATATCGCTTGAAGAACATATTTGTATAAGAAATCAAATCAGAAATTTAGGATGAAGAACACATATTAAGCGGAAAGCAAGATAAAATTGGATTGAAACCTTGAATCTCGATGGTGGAGAGAATCGAGAGACAGCCTTGGATCTTGATAAGAGAAGGTGAGAATTACGGGATCCATTTTCAGTTTCAGAAGAGAAGATGAGAATAGGGCATATATAAGTTACAGGATTTCAAATTAATTCTGTTTTGGTTAGATGCTTAATTTTGGGTGAAATTGGTAATTATTTTGCAAACCATGATTAGTTAGGTGCTTTACCCTACAAAATTTAGGGCCCTTTAGGTTGTGGGATCTAGGCCGTTGCACTCTCGGCTTCTATTTAGGGCCGAGTAGGCCCTACACGAAAGTTTTGTTATGGGTAAAGCACCTAAGCAAGATTTGTAAAATAATTACCTTTTTGGGCCAAAAATGGCATCTAACTTACATGGAATTTTTTAAACTAGTGCTAACCTTTATACGCCTTATATAAATATACAAGACTCACTAGAGATTACATTTTATAAGAACGAAAAACTCACAAGAGATCGCATTTTGCAAGAAATTCATTCTCTTCTCTATTCTCTCTCATCATTGATTTAAAGATCCAATCCAGATTTTATTTTGCTTTTTAATTTCATCTTTGTTCTTCGTTCCTGATTTCAGATTCAAATATATTCTTCACTCGCGATTTCTTTGCTATACTACGATCCAAATTTGGAATTGGATTTTAGAATTCAAAGATGAACACTATTTATATTTTGCTTCATGTAAACGGATCATAGATTGATGATCACAGATTAATCTGATTTGCATGTTCTTACACACCTGTTACACATCTAGTACATACATACTACATATAGGTTACATATCTGTTATATACCTGATACAAGACTAATAAGAGTGTTTGATGAGTATATAACAGACTTGTAACATTATTGTATTAGATAAGAATGTTGTTTAAGTGTTCCTCTATATCTGTTACACATCTAGTACATACATACATATATCTGCTACATATAGTGGCAAGGGCTTGGTCTAGTTGTTGAGCCTTAAAGCTGTGATCCTAAAGGTCTCAGGTTTGAATCTATACTCGAGCGGGGTCGGATAAGGTTTTCCTTTGTTATTACTGTGAGCCCATATGAGGCAATTATTTTTAAAAAAATCTGCTGCATATATGTTACACATCTAGTACATACCAACTTTCTTAAAAAAACTCTAGTATAACCCTACTACGTATATGTTACATATCTGCTATACATTTGCTACAAGTCTAATAAATATATAATACAAAATGTCTGATGAATATATAACATATGTAATAGTTCTGTACTGGATATGAATTATTAACGAAGTGTGACAAAGTCATTTTGTCCTATCTATGTTACATGTCTACTATATACCTGCTACAACACTAGTATATATCTGATACATGACTTCTTTTTTTTGAACTAAATGTAAAAAGAGATATATGCACATGAATATGAGCACTATATAACCAATTACAATGTCTGAAATCCAAAAAAATCATATCCAATCCATTTTGATCATTAGAGAGGAATTTTATATGTTATTTGAACTAAATGTTATATGTATGTTACAAAGCTATTATATATCTGTTACTAATCATTTACAAACCTAATATAAATCTAGAATTCTGTAATAACATAAAAAAGTAATGAAGAGCGTGTGAAAGATATGGAGGGCCTATATGTTGTAGATGTGTGGTGAATCCCACATTGGAAATATATAAGAGTAAAGAGTGATATATAAGTGGTGTAGATTACACAGGCCAATTGGTTTTGTGTTAGATGGGCTCAACCACACTTGTGCGCTCACTCATCCAACCAAGCCCAACACTCCTAAAGCCTACAGATTCTCTACATGGTATCAGAGTAGAGGAAGGCCTAACAGTAAAAAAATCTTGAGTTCGTATTGAAATCCTGGTGGAGTTGGACTAGCAGAGAAGACTTGACCCGTTGATGACCTTGAGCCTTGGAGGAGATAGGCCAAGGAATGTTTGACAAGTGGCAACTTGTCCAGGCCGAGTTGCACTTGAGTCAGAGTGTTGGAGACGTGTGGTGAATCCCACAATCGAAATATGTAAGAGTAAAGAGTGATATATAACAAGTATAGATTGGGTCTTAATACAAGCCGATTGGTTTTGTGTTAGATGGGCTCAACCCCACTTGTGTGCTCACTCATCCGATCAAGCCCAAGCTTTTCCAAGCCTATGGATTCTCTACAGTATGAAGGTTATTCAAAAAACGTCAGGGGCTTTGGGTAATTAGGCTAAACTTCTGCCGAAATTATTTTGTCCAAATGGATCAAATCCAACAATTTTCCGTTGAGAAATTGCCAAAAATGTCTCACTAAAACATTTATAAAATTCACCATTAAGTCAAACTAATTACATATTTAAAAAAACAAAAGCAATTGATAAATTAACAAAAACAGGAGAAAATAATTACATAAATACCATGTAGTAGTTATATGGTAAATATCAAGTAATCGTCTAGTAATTTTCTAGTAAATCAGCACATTACCATGTAATAGTTATATGATAAATATCTAGTAATCATCTAGTAGCTATCTAGTAAATCAACACACACATATAGGTGTCATTAGATTCTATAAATATTTACTATATAACTACTAATTGGTATTTTTGTAATTATTTTTTACTGTATCTGTTAAGTTGTAAATAGTTTATGACCTGCCTACTAGATGTTTACTATATAACTACTACATGGTTTTTTTAATTATTTTTATTGTTTTTGTTAATTTGTAAATAGTTTATGGCGTGCCTACTAGATGTTTACTAGATAACTACTACATGGTAATTTTTAATTATTTTTACTGTTTTTGTTAATCTGTAAATAGTTTATGGCTTGCCTACTAGATGTTTACTAGATAACTACTAGACGATTACTAAATTTACTAGATAACTACTACATTGTATTTTTATAATTATTTTTTACTGTTTTAGTTAATTTATAAATAGTTTATGGCGTGTCTAAATTATATTGATTTTGTTGGGATTTGTGTAAGAAGCCCTTTTCCTTTTTTTATTAGTATTGATATGAATAAAAATCATTCTTATTTTCCTAAATAGCTGTGGGAGATCTCTGTATATCGGCTTGTAATTTATGTTACATTTAACTTTTAATTGGTTTCCGCTACATCATTAGCTAAATGGTTGGCCGCAAATGCAAGCTAAGCCATTGCTTCGTAAGAAAGAGAGCTAAATGTCAACCAACTCTTCACCGAATTTGATTGGATCCAATATCTAGCGGCCGAATTTCGGTCGGAAGTGATAGATTTGTATCCATTGTCTAGGCATGTTAATTAATAAAAGTTACTGTTATCATAACTATATTGGACATCAAAAAGTTGAAGCTAGTACCAATTCAATCAACGTTTAACCGGTGGTTTATCGGACTATTACAATAACAATATTACCCCAATGCCTAATAAGGCTCGCGCATAAGTGGGGTAAGAGAGGATCGGGTGTACGCAACCTTACCTCTGTAATTATAGAGAGGTTGTTTATCGCACTATTAATTTTATAAAAATTGTTTACGTGTAAAAATACATTAATATCAATAAACTTATAATATAGGTATAAAATATATACTTTCTTCCATTATAAATTATTCCATTTTAATCATATAAATGCATTTTCAATTATCATTTCACCGACTATACTTATGAGTTTTTATACTTCTATTTTTAATCTATCGTATAGAAGTCAGTGACGATATGCCGTTTTACCGGTTGTACTAGATAATATGGTATGGTATTAATAACACTGGTAAACACCTATATACATATATCTCTATGATTCTGTGGCCAACCCTGTTGGGATAAGTGTGGAGTCGAGTATCTCACATAGAAAGTTAATGAACTAAGTGAATGATATATAATTGAGAAAGACCCATTAACCTATCACCTTAGGGTTTTGGGTTAGATATGGTGTTAAGCCCATGAAGTATATCATATACTTAGATGCTCAATGTTCCCCCGGACCTAAGGCTTACAGATCCTTACAAGTGGTATCAAAGCCGGTGTGGCTTATTTGAGCATGGTGTTGGGCTCAAGGGGGTGCACGGTCTTAGCCCAGATGTGGTGATAAACTCACACTTGAGGGGGAGATTGTTGGGGCTAGTGTGGAGTCGAGTATCCCATATGGAAAGTTAACGAGTTAACTAAATGATATATAATTAGAAAGGACCCATTAACTATCACCTTAGGGTTTTGGGTTAGATATAGTGTCAAGCCCATTAAGTATATCATTTACTTGGATGCTCATTGTTCCCCTAGACCGAAAGCTCCAAGAACTTGACAAGTGGTATCTGAGCTGGTGTGGCTTATTTGAGCATGATGTTGCACTCAAGGTGGAGTTTTATGTGAAATTGTAGCTCTGTTAATTGTCTTGAGTTATTACTTGTTTAGGTCTTAAATGTTTTTAATAATTTCATGCCTAATTCTTATGATGTAAGTTTGCATGTATAGCTGTTGTTTTGCCATTTGTAAATGGCAGCAAGGTTTGGTATTTGTATCACTTGTTTCTTGAGTTTGTTTTTATGATTTCATAAGCTATTCCTATATGTAATCATTTTTTGCTCAAGTTTTAAGCTTAAAAGCTTGTTTTATGTGATTCATGCTTGTTAATGCCTAGATTTACCTTAGTTATTTAGGGTGAGCTTAATCAGTTTGTTGTTGCTATTTTTTTTGAAAAACCCTTGGAGAGATAGTGTATCTCTCCAACGACTAAAAGTTTGGAGCAGATGAAAATTTCGGGCAGAGTACCCAACTAGGTTGGTTCCTATGCTTGCATACAAAACACCCACCGCTCTTTTATTAATAATGGTTCTCAAAACAAGAACCAAATAAAAATTACATCGTATGTTACACAATAAGAATCTTCAGATTCGTGAACAGATCCAATACCGAAAGGCTTATATCACACTTATAGGAATGAAAAATAAACCAACAAAAATTAATACTAGCAATTAAAATATCTTCGTTATCAGCTTCGACTTGAAAAAACTTTTTGTTGCGAAGCTTCCACAGATTCCATGCTATAATAAACCAAAGAGACCTACCAAAATCCCGAGAGACTCCAGGCTGGAAGAATATGCACCATAAGAGAAATAAGTTGTAACCATCTTTAGACATCATAACTGGAATACAAAGCCAACAAAATCCATCCCTCCAAATCTAAAAACTCCCATGACAAAAAAAGATGATGTGTTCCAACGATTCATGTAGTGGACAGAAAGGGCAACATGCACTAGTTATCATACTATATCCCCAGTGGAAAAGGAACTCACGAGTCAGTAACTTACTGTGAAAGACCAACCAGCCGAACAATTTTATCTTGGGAAGCCTGTGGGAATCCTAAAGAAGTTTGAAGTCCCTCGAGTGTGTCGGTCATTGTGGTTGTTGACAATAACCATGACAAAATGAAGCTGCCGAGTATTTTTTCTGAACTCCGATATCCCATAAGAAATAGTCTCTTCTCGGTAAAAAGGTAGGGTTGTCAATGATTCCAGGAACTTGGAAGAGAGAGCGGCATGAAATTGATATCCAGGTTTTTAAGTCTCTGCATCGTTGTTGGCTCGTGATGTGGAGGCTTCTTTTCCAAAAAGGGGGGTTTGGGAGTGGTTGGAAAAAATAAAGCCATGCCCATCAAGAATGGTTGATGATTTCCTATTGCAAATAGCAAATAAATCTGGGAAATGTGTTTTTGATTGGAGTATTTGAAGTCCAATTATCATGCCAGAATAGCTCATTCCAACCATCTCCCACTTGGAAACGCACATGTGAAGAGAAAAAGGATTAATTCCTCTCGTTTTCAAAGCAACATTTGAGAATCCCACGCCATAAAGGCGAAATAGACTTGGGGTCAATAAGAGACATTTCATGCCATGATCTCACCCTATAACATCGAACACAGTACGTTGACCATAAGGAATCATCGTTAGGGTCTCCCAGTTTCCAAATCCATTTAAAGAGCAGGCTGGAGTTGACAGGCTTGATATCATGAATTGCCAATTCCCGAAGGTGGTAAGGTAAATTGATCGTACCCCAACTTACTTTGTACATGCCATTAACCGAAGAATCACCTTGCTACAAAAAATTATGCATCAATCGATTTAAGGTAGAGGTCACAGAGCAAGGCATGCAAAAAATGGACAGTAAGTAAATAGGAAGGGAAGAAAGTACCGCTTTGATAAGGATGGTATGCCCGACATATGATAAACAATTTCCTTTCCAATTAGCCATGCGAGGCTTGAACTTAGCAATCAGAGGATCCCAATCAGAGACATGTGGCTGTTTAATACATGGTGGAGCACCCAGGTATTTAATCTGGAATTTATCTACTTAGCAGCCTAACTGAGATGCGTAAGAGGCCAAGGTGGTTTCATTGACGTGAACCACCATAATAGCACTCTTATGATAATTAATACGCAAGCCTGAAATTAGTTCGAAACACCTCAAGATCCGAATAAAACTGGGAATGATAGATTCTTCTGTCGGGAGGAAACAAATCATATCATCAACGAACTATAGCAACAGGATATTCGGAAGGGAATATTCCAAACGAAAACCAAGTAGCATGCCTACTCAAATGCTATGTCTATAAGCTATTTTAGGCCCTCCATAGCTATCACAAAAATAAAAGGCAATAAAGGGTCTCCCTATTTGACCCCTCTACAAATGTGAATATGATGACCTGGCAAGCCATTAATTAGAATAGAAGTAGTGGAATTTTTTCTGTAATTCGACAGCCATGAAATCCATTTCCAGTTAAAACCCATCTTTTGGAGTACCGAATCAATATAGGTCCAAGAAATACTGTGAAAGGCTTTGTGAAAGTCTAATTTCAGCACCACACATGATTTTCTTTTTACGTGGAGACCATGGATGATCTCAGAAGCCACAATAGAACACTCATGAATACTTCTTCCCTTGATGAAAGCAAATTGATTGTTTGAAATAAGCAACGGTAGAACAGCCTGAAGATGAATATATAGCAGCTTCGCAATAATTTTATAGACACCATGAATGAGGGTGATAGGCCTAAAGTTATTCAGAGAACAAGGACCTGGGTTTTGGGGACTAGCACTATGAAGGACGTCTTAACCGTATATGAAAGCTGAGATGTATCATGAAAACGATAAAAAAACATGCATAAATTCTGACTTCAAGTCATCCCAAAATCTTTTATTGTTGCTATTTACAAAAGTTTTTACAGCAAGTTAGATGTTTTATAACCTGGAATTCATTGTTAACTTGTTTTAGCATTAGTCAGTTAATATATTGCTATTGTTTTTTGTTATGAACCTTAAGTGACGTAGCTAATCAATTTTTGGTTCATAATTATACATTGTTATTGTTGTTTTGACTGATAAACTAAATTGTTTTCAATGTTTCAATTTCAGGTGTGATTAAAGCTTAGTTAGGCGCAATTGAATATGTGTCAATTTGTGCCACTAAGCAGGTTATTTCCGTTGGCAGGGTAGTACATCGTTAGCAAGGCAAAGAAGATGCAGCCAGATTATTAGGCCTTTAGTTGTTGGCTTTGCATCTGTATAAGCCCACATATGCCTCTGGCCCAATTTTTTGTGAAGCCTATCCATCTTAATATTTAAAAGGACCTGATGTATCTTATCCTTGTAAACTCATCTTGTTCTTATCATATTCTGCCGCCTCTTCACATTACACTTTAGCTAAAAACCTAAAATTCTCACTTCTCCCTTGTTCGTTGTTCTAGAGACGGTTATTTAGCAACTCGGAGCTGTTACTGAAGGATTCTGTTGGAGGTTGTTAGACGGTTCTTTCTGAAAATATTTAGAGGTAATGCTCTTGGATTGTTGAGTAGCGGGTGATTTCGGCTTCTCTCTAGTTTTATTTTTAGCTTTCGTTTAGATCTTTGATATGTGTTTGAGCTATTATGTGAGGCTTGTTACTGTATCTTTGTCTATTATTGCTTAGCAATTAGAATCTAGGGTTTCTGGTATTTATGCTAGTTGAGATTCAGATTGTTCTTGGCCTGGAAATCATGTACTACCTTTGAGCCCTTTCTTTGTCGTTAATGAGAAGCTGCTGGAAACCTTGCCCGTAGATGCACTCGTAAATTCACTGAATTTGCAGGGAACTGCGTAATATCATTGTGTTGTTTTCGTTTTTAATTTATGCTTGCTTTATATGTTATTTAATCTTTAAACCATAAGTTTAATCTGAAAAAATCGTTAAATCAGGAAATAAATCCCTACATGTGGTATCTAATACCACTTGTCAGGTTTTGGGAGCTTTCTGTCTGGGGGAAAAATGAGCATTCAAGTGAATGACATACTTTATGGGCTTGACACCACATTCAACCCAAAACCCCTTGGTTATGGGTTAATGGGTCCTTCCTAATTATACATCATTCACTTAACTCATTAACTTTTCATGTGGTGTGTGAGTTGAGAATTCCACAAGGAAAGTTAATGGGTCATTCCCAAGTATATATCATTCACTTAACTCATTAACTTTTCGTGTGGGATTCTCAACTCACACTTACCACAATAAACCCAAATAGACTTCAGTGAGACTTTTAAGGCAACAATAATGTTAACAATAACAAATTTCATATTTTACTGAAAATGGAAATAAGTAACAGATTCAAATTCATACTTTTTTATGAACGTCTTACGTGATATCGAAGAACAATCGCATTTCTACAATTTGTGCATAATTCGGGAGAAGATGAACGAAGACGGAGAGAATTTGAGTCGAAAATCTGTTTCAAAAAGTTTGAGAAATTTTTTTCATGAATCAATTTTCGTTCTGAATGAACCAATTTGTGGAGTATTTCATACATTTATTGATCCGATAAATAATTTATACAGTATTTGTTACACTAATGATCACAATTTCAAATGCTAATATGTGCGCTAATAATTACAAAAAGGGTTAATTTTTTAACATGAAAGTGTTAAAGAATATTAAACCTAATTAGAAGTGGACTTGTAATGCATATACGTCTGTGCATATTGAAGAAAGGAAAATGCATGAGTCACGAATAGGCTTGGGATGAAGTTTCCATACAAGATTGTAAGTGCCAAAGCTAAGGGTCTGTTTAGTTGAAGAAAACTGAACCTATTTTTCAGGAAATTTTTCTAATGAAACTGGAAAAGAAACTGATATTTAGTTGCAGAGTTTTTCAAATTAAAAAACTAGAAAAGACTTTTCAGAATTTTCTAAATAATGGCTTGCAGCAGAAAACATCTTTTTTATGTTTTCTGAAATTTTCCAAACTCAGTTCACACGACTTGTATATCCAATACAAATACTTTATTGATTTAATTTATTTTTTCATATATATATATATATAGAATTACTTGTTAATAATAAAATATTCAAGTCTTATTAATGTACTTTTAATTTATTTATTTAGTTATTTTTCTTATTTACTTGGTAACTTGCATATTTTTTCCACTTAATATGATTTAATTTATATATAAATTTGTTATAAATTAATCGATATGTTTTTTAACCAATAAAACTTATACATACTTTAACATTTTGCGGATTCTTAGTTCCTTATTGTTGTAAGAAATGTTGGAAAAACAATGATTCGGATAATAAAGACTAATATCAATCGGATCAAGTTTGAAAGAAACAAAAACAAGTGTAAAGAAACTCTCTAAAAATCCAAATGGAAGCATCCGAACAAAGCTAAGATCAACCATTGAACAAAATCAGAAACCTAAGCAATGGAGAAAAATCATCCTGGCAAAGTCAGAAAAGAAAACAATCTTTCGTCCTCAAGACTTGCAACCGGAAGAAATGATTGAAGCCCTCTCCGGAAGAAAGATCCGGAACATATAGATCCAAAAGTCATCCGGAATACACATCCGGAAAACATATACCAAATAACCAACGAAAGAATAAAACACAGCTTTCCTTATACCGCCTTGATCTACAATAGTCAAAGAACCTTATTGGAGACAGCTGGCAAAGAACAAAGAAAAGTCAAAAGGAACAGACAAAGGACAGAGAAAATCTAAATTACTTTTAGACTATACCAAGAAAGGCGCGCGTGGAGCTCACACCGTATGACAATTGGTGTAAAAGTATAGTATCACAAAATGACAAGAAAAACGATCACTGACAACTGTCAGCATCAATTCCAAGAATATAGTCTAACGTCTTAATCAAGGATCCAAAAGCTCCACCTCACGACCAGATCAAAGGTGAAGAATAAATGAAAGCTCATCAACTAAAAATGGCTACATTTATGCTCAAAGCCTCTAAAAGGAACTTTTCACCAAATGAGAAGGCAACTAATTGAATTGCAAAAGCAACCAATAAAGAAATACATTCTGTCACTAGAAATAATCCTCCTAGAAACTCCCAAATTCAAAATCTGCTTGTAAGGATTCCCAAGTGAAACTATAAACTTGAGGAACTTCAAAACCAACTTTTTATTGTAAATCAAAAGTGTGATAATCTCCAACTTGGGTGAGTTAGGAGATTGGGATAGAACTTGAAGTAAGCACTTTGAGTGAGATCTCCCTGTAGGACTTAGCTTAGATTCGAGGTAGAGGGCTAAGTGGTATATGCTCCTAAAGATGATAGGACTCTGCTAGAAGTTGGTGCTTCTAGTGGTATATCCTATTTTTGGAAGAAGTCATCATCCGAAGACAACTCTGTAAGGCTTGATTCCTGCCCGTTGAAAAGGAAATCAGTAGTGGATAAGCTCGGAAGAAGGAAATTCCGGGGACTGGACATAGGCAGGGTCGAACCATTATAAATTACTTGTGTTTGATATTTGTTTATTTTTACCATCTTGCATACATATTGCATCAATCAGATACATCTTCCGAATCACAATTATCGTTCGGATTCATCTTCCGAACAATAATTAAACACGTTACACACAGACTTCTTTAAGTCTATAAAACCCGCAAAAAAAGGGCCATTCACACCCCTCTACCCTTACAAATACTCTAATAGGGACCAACAAATGGTATCAAAGCAAGTGCTCAAACTAGAGATCTAATAGTCTCGAGCTAAAGGTCCACATATTTTGATTCATAAATCAAAATGAGTTTCCATAACTCACAACTTCTACCCGAGGGAATGTCTATTACCCGGTCTCCACTCTTCACCGATGAACACTACATGTTCTGGAAAAACTGGATGAAGAACTTCATCCAGTCACAAAGTATGCAAGCATGGCTAGTTATTAAAGATGGTCCATATGAACCTACTTACGAAGTAGGAGGTATGACTACCTGTAAGCCATTAAGTATGTGGGATGATAATGATTTAAAAAATTGAGTGAAAACGTAAATGCTATTAACATGCTTCATTGTGCTCTTAGTGCAGCAGAATTCAACAGAATATCCGGATGCAAAATTGCTAAGGAGATATGGGAGAAGCTGGAAGTAACCTATGAGGGAACTACCAAAGTAAGAGAAGCCAAACTTGATCCACTGCAACAAAAGTTTGAATCCTTCAAGATGGAGCCTAAAGAATTAATCAGCAGCATGAACACTAGATACACAAATCTAGTAAACGAAATGAAGAGGCTGGTAAAGGAAATTCCAGAAGTAGATATGGTCAAGAAAGTGCTCTGGAGTCTCACCAAGGAATGGGACAATAAAAAGACTGCCATTGAGGAAGCTCATGACTTAAATTTCTGTAGTTATGATGAACTCATTGGTAATCTTCTAACTCAAGAACTATCCTTGGAAAGAAACAGTCAAAAAGAAAAGAGACCTGAGTAGCGAAAGAAAGCGATTGCTCTTATGGTAGAATCTACCGGATTAGGCTCATCCGGAGAGGAAGAGCAAATAGATGAGTCAATGAGTACCAAAGATCAACTAGCTCTAATGACAAAAAAAAGTTAAATCGATTCATACAAAGGAAGGATAGAAGAATATCTAAAAGGTATGAATCTCAAAGACCAAGAGAAGGCACCTCCGGAAGAAGTAAGCATAGACGGAATCCAGAAGAAAGGAAAGATCCGGAGAAAGACACTGCATGCTTAAAGTGTGGCGAGAAAGGCCACTTCAGATCAAAATGCCTAAAGCTCAAGAAAGCTAAGAAACTTAAAAAGAAGGCAATGGTTGCTACATGGAGCAACAATGAAGAAAGTAGCAATTCATCCTCAACAGAAGAAGAGGAGACCGCTAATTGTGCATTCATAGCCCTAACAGAGCCAGAAGCAGAGCAATCCAGAGGAAACACCTTCAAATAAGAAACAGTGCAAATTGAAGAATCTAAATCAAATTCAGCAAAGACTGAGGTAAACTCTTACTCTAACTCTACCTGTAACCTTGATCTTACAAAAGCTCTTTCTATTGTTATCAAGGGAGTAAAAAATAATGCAAAGATAATTAAATACCTAAAAATAGTGATACTAGAATTAGCTGAAGACGCTGAGGTAATGGCTCAAGACATCAATCTAGTTAGAGCAACCAAACATATTGATGTAGTAGAAGAAAACTTCCAGAGAAATCAAGTCCAGATTCTGAACGCAAATGTTGTGGGACTAGAAAGATAAGTTAGTCTGCTAAAAGAAGTATCTGAAAGGAAACCTGAAAATTCAAGAAGAGATGATCCTCCTCCTTCTCAGAATCGGATTCAAAGGAATCCAAATCAAAAGACTAATGAAGTTAGCAGACAACCACAAGCTCAAAGATATATTGCGGCTCAAAATGGAAAAGCTAAAATAGCTTACAACTAACTACCTATCAAACAGAGAAGAAATCATAATGCTAAAGTTGCACCTCCAACTAGCCTCTGAAATTATACCGGACCATCCACTAGTGTACAGGAAGCTGGATATAAAGGAAACTACGGAAGAAAGGATTTGAAGAAGATCAGCAAGAAGTAAATGTAAAACATGCCTATTTCAGGATGCAGGTTTTGTGGAAAAACTAATCATATAGCTAAATCATGTAGATTAAAAAATGGCTATTATGATGATTATCCTTGGCCTAAGCTGATTATTAACCCGAGAGGACCCAAATCTGATTGGGTACCCAAACCCACTTGATCTGTTTTGTAGGTATGCCTTAGATCCACAGTAGATCAACACACATGGTATATTGATAGTGGATGCTCAAGGCACATGACAGGTGATGAGAAGGCCTTTATCAAATTACCCTGAAAGAAGGGAGGAAAAGTGAGCTTTGGAGACAATCAAAAGGGACAGATCATTGGTCATGGAATTATTGGATTTGGGCTAAAGATTGAAGATGTCTCACTAGTTGATGGACTACGATTCAATCTACTAAGTGTAGCTCAATTATGTGACAAAGGAAGAAAAGTCACATTTGACTCCGAAGGCTACTCAATATATGATAGTAAGTCAAATCAACTTATTCTTTATGCACCTAGAGTAAATAATGTCTATTCTGTAAATATTAAAAATGATAAAAAAGAATCTATGCCTGGTGTCTAAAGAAGAAGAATCATGGCTTTGGCACCGGAGATTGGGACATGTAAGCATGAATCTCTTGTCCAAATTAGCCAAAAAGGAATTAGTTGAGGGTCTACCTAAAGTTGCTTTTGATAAGGATCATCTATGCACCACATGTCAATTAGGTAAACAATAAAAGAAAAGCTTGCCTTCCATATCGTACATTCCTTCCAAAAGAGTTCTTGAGCTCTTACACATTGATCTTTTTGGTCCAATCAAGCCACTGAGCTTAGGTAAAAGAGTATGCACCATTGTCATTACGGATGACTATTCTCAATATACCTGGGTTCTCCTGCTAACAAGCAAGGAAGAGGCATTTAACCAATTCTCCAAAATATTCATCCGAATAGAAATAGAATAGGGCATACACATTGCTCGTATCGGGAGCGATAATGGTGGAGAGTTCAAAAATAAGCATTTTGCTAAATTTTGCGATGCCAAGGGCATTGAACATAACTTCTCTACCCCTTACAGTCCTCAACAAAATGGAGTAGTTAAAAGAAAAAATAGGACCATAGTAGAAATGGCAAGAACAATGCTAAGTGAAAACAGTTTGCCAAAATATATCTGGGGAGAGGCCGTAAACACAGCATGCTACATCTTAAATAGAGCTCTTATCAGAAAAACTATGGAAAACACTCCTTATGAAATCTAGCAGGGTAGAAAACCAAAAATCGGATACTTCAAAGCATTTGGATGTAAATATTACATCCTTAATGACAGAGAGCAATTAGGAAAATTTGATCCTAAATCTGAGGAAGCAATTTTCCTAGGCTACTCAACATATAGTAAGGCTTACAGAGTCTTCAATAAACAAACCAAATCTGTAGTAGAGTCTATACATGTAGATTTCAGTGAAACTAACGCTGCAGAAAAGAAGAACCTCGCCCCGAAAGATCAAGCTCTGGAAGCTGAAAAAGTTGGAGAGAAGAAAGAAAAAGATATCCCTGGTTCATCTCAAATCAACAAATACATAGAGGAAGATGAGGGAAAATCTTATAATCCAGAGGTATACCAAGTCAATCACAATCCACAGGAAATCGACTTTAACGAAGAAATAGTTAAATCTGAAGAAGAGCAAATTCAATATGAAAATCTGGAAAGAGAAATTCGTACATACAGAGATTATCCTATTGAGAATATTCTGGATGATATTCAGAATCTAGTCAGAACTAGAGGATAGCTTAACCAGATAATGAGTCACACTGCTTTTGTCTCTCTCATAGAGCTAAAGAAATTTCAGGATGCTGAAGGAGATGAAAGCTAGATGATGGCGATGCAGGAAGAGCTAGATCAATTCACCAGGAATGATGTATGGGATCTTGTGCGCTCTCCCATAGGAAAGTCAATTATAGGCACTAAATAGGTGTTCCGAAATAAACTTGATGAATCTGGAGCAGTAATAAGAAATATGGTGAGACTAGTTGCTCAAGGATACAATCAACAAGAAGGAATTGATTTCGAAGAAACATTCGCTCCTATAGCAAGATAAGAATCAATCCAGTTCCTATGTGCTTTTGCATCATTCATGGGGTTCACATTATACCAAATGGATGTCAAAAGTGCTTTTTTAAATGACATTAATCTAGAAGAAGTATACGTCAAGCAACCACCCGGATTTAAAGATCCAAAGCATCCGGATCATGTCTACAAACTAAAGAAAGCCCTCTATGGATTAAAATAGGCACCAAGAGCCTGGTATGAAAGACTAACCTCATTCCTAATATCCAAGGAATATACTAGATACAGAGCAGATGCCGCACTCTTCATCAAAAAGAAGAATAATGATATTATCCTAATTCAAATCTATTTGGATGATATCATTTTTGGTGCCACTAACGAAACGATGTGCAACCAATTCAGCTCCCAAATGCAGAAGGAATTTAAGATGTCAATGATAGGAGAACTAAACTTCTTTCCTGGCTTACAAATCAAACAAAGTCCAGACGGGATCTTCATCAATCAATCAAAATACACCAAGGAGATTCTGAAAAAGTTTGAAATGGACAGCAGCAAACCAATGTCTACTCTCATGAGTTCCGACACAGTCTTATCCAAAGACTATAAAGGAAAAGATGTTGATCAAAAACTATATAGAGGAATGATTGGCTCACTCCTATACTTAACAACCAACAGACCTGGCATTCACTATACAGTATGCTACTATGCAAGATATCAAGCCAATCTAAAGGATTCTTATATCAAAGCTGTCAAAAGAATAATGAGATACCTCTTAGAAACCACTGAAGTTGGATTATAGTATCCTAGCAATGAAGATTTTACTCTCTAGGGATTTACAGATGCAGATTATGGCAGAGACACTCTTGAAAGAAAAAGTACCTCTGGAGGATGTCATTTTTTTGGGGACTACTTTGTCTCATGGTATAGCAAGAAGCAAACTTCAGTTGCCTTATCCACCACGAAAGCCGAATATATGGCAGCTGGAAGTTGTGTCGCTCAACTCCCATGGATCAAACAACAACTTGAAGATTATGGGATACAATTCAGATGTGTGGATGTATTATGTGACAACAAAAGTGCCATTGATGTATCAAAGAATCCAGTACTTCATAGCCGGATGAAACGTGTCAACATAAAATATCACTTTATCCGAGATCATGTGATGAAAAAGGATGTTACATTGGTATATGTCCCAACCAATAAACAAAGAGCTGACATCTTTACCAAACCGCTAAGTAAGGATCAATTTTGGAAGCTAAGAGAATCAATTGGAATGTCAAATCCAATTTAGAAAAACTCCGGAAGACAGCCCTGAAACATACCGGATGTTGAGATAAAATACTCACTCTGGAAGAAAATGAAATTTGGGGTAGTATATTCTGGAAGACTACCACGTCAGCTGACAACAATGATGTTTGACAGAAAAAGCCCATCAAGGAAATAGTTACATTTTGAATTTCAAAAGTCCAATTGCTGTTACACGCGCCATAAATATAGTAGTTAATTCAAAAATAAACCGTTCCCATTCTCTAATAAAACTGAATTTACCTCTCTCCTAAGAATCCGACTGCCATGTCATCAATCCAGTCAAAAACATCGAAGTCCATATTACAATTATACCCTCACCTTTGAAAATCTATATATACCCCCTCAAAATCTCTTCTCTTCTTCACACGAGCAACAATCTAACTGTTACTCTGCAAAATTCAAACCTTAAGCACAAATTCTCCAATACTAAAAAATGGCAGCCAAAAACACCTCAAACACCCTCGAAACCCTACCAAGCAAAAACCTCTTTCAAGTATCTGACTTGAAAGAAGCAGATTTTAAACCCTTAAATCTCAAAACCACCAATTTCGTCATTCCTACAGATCATCTATGAGATGACTATCTATTTAAAACTCCACCCTTCTTTACCCTAATTGAAGATTAGAATCTGGGAAATCTTCTCAAAATAAACTGCCCTACCTACCCCAATCTGGTAAAAGAGTTCTACTCAAACCTAAGTGCGCATAATCATTTTGATGCCCTACGCACTAAGGTAAGAGGAAAAACTATCCTCCTAACACCAGAATTCTTTGAGAAGAATTTAAACATGAAAAATTCTGGAGTTTTGTTAAGAAAATATGGGGATGAGACCGAAATTGAGTATGATGCCAAGTTGTGGCTCTACCAGAATTATTTCGGTGATAAATTTTCAACCTATTTCCCCAGAATGCCCAGATTCCTACAGCACACTCTGGCAAAACTCATCTTAATAAGGAAAGGATCATTGACTATAGTCTCTTTACTCCAGCACTGCATTCTGCAGCTCTCGGTTGGCAGCGTGGAAGTAAACTGGCTAGTCTTGATCATCCACTATATAAAGAATCATGTCAACTCCCATGGTGCCTTGATAACAAGGAACCTTCAAGCGGAAGGAGTGGATCTCACTAGATTTGAATGAATTTATAGAAAGCCAATCCTCGAGAAGAACTTCCTGAATCTCTGCTTCAATGAAGAATGGGATAAAGAAAAAGCAAAGTTAAGAAGGGATGAGCAAAAAGTTAAATCCATAAAGGTAGTTGATCCGGAAGTAGAAGCTCTAGTTCCTAAGAGGCCAAGAACCACAAAAGCAAAAGCTAAAAGGCAGACGGAACTAGTACAAGAAGAAGTTGATGAGGACACTCTGCCTCTCACTCAAGTCCTAGCCTCTGAACAACCAAAACCTAGAGGCAGATTGATTAAAGCAGTAGCCAAGAAGGGACTGCATGGGTTTACTACTGGCCTACCAAAAATTGCTACAAAGGTGATTGAAGCTGAAAGAAAGAAAGCCAAGAGAACTTTGGCTAAAATGAAGGAAGAAGTTGATGAGGAAACATAGGTTGAGGATCCTCCTCAAAAATAGCTCCAAAGAAAAGGGCTGAAATTTGATGAAGCTCTAGCTACCCAACAAAAGAAAGCTAATGAGGGTAGAAGGCTTGCTAGGATAATCTTAAATGAAGAGGCTAAGTAGTACAGAGAAAAATCTGCAATACAAAAGAAAATAACTAAAGGTCCGGCTGAATCATCTCAAACTCCCCAAATATGAATACACTCAGAAGACATGGAGACTTTATCCAAAATTCTGGAACCATACATAATCCCATTTGGTGGAAGAGTAGAATCGCTTCCGAAAAATCTGCTTGGACCAAACTATGATATCATAAACCTTGAAAGTCCTGAAAAGGCATTGTAGAAGGCTGTTGGGGACAGTACCAACATGGTAAGGGAAGAAAGTCTTGAAAAGTCATCTAAAATGGCTGAGGTCAATTCCAGCCATCCGGAGGAAGGAACGGAAGAAGAAAGAAGGGATGAGAGTCAGACACAATAAATCAATGAGGTAATTTCTAATCCTCTTCATCCCTCAACTAATACTAAAAATCACAACTTAGCTACAATCTCTCAAAATGTAGCTAAGGCCATAGTGCAAATCCCGGATACAACAACTCTAGAGGAGGGAGAACGTCTGAGTTCCAAGGGACACACTTCTGAAGTAGATCCTACAGGTGAGGCTAATCTGGAGGAAACGGAAATAAGCAAAAAGGAAGTAGGAGTAGTTGGAGGCACACTAACGCCAAATAATAGCCCTTTTGGAAGTAGCTCAAGCTCCAAAAGTGAATCAAGCTCATCCGAAAGTGAATCATCCAGACCGTCCAACAAGAAATTCCCTCCTCATACCGAATTAGTAACCCTTCCTGATGAAAACTCCAAAGAATCCATAGTAAGTGCAGGTCTCAAACTTCTTCAAGAGGCAACCCTTGAAGACCATGAAGAAGGGTTTATCAAAAAGAGCCTTATGACAATCTACACCCATCTCAAGGCTATGGAAAAGGAACTATTAAGGCAAATGTTGAATAAGGAGGTAAGCAAAGACTTGAATGAAATTAAAGAAACGTTGAACTGCCTGCCTAGAATTGAGCAATAAGTCAGGAACTTCCCAACACCTGGAGCTCTAGTGGCAACCTCCCTCTATGAAATTAAGCCCCTCCTAAATGAAATAAAGGAAAGCACCTCGAAATCCAACCGCAACGCCAGTCAAGCAAATAACCTAGCCTCTGATAACTGTGCAATAGTGCTAGAAAAGGTGTCCTTTTTAGCCACAGACCTATCCATAGGACTAAAAGACTGCATTGATACTATGTTTGAAAACTTGTCAAAATTCATGGAGGTTAGGGATCTGAAATAAACTCTGCTCAATATGGAGACTGATCAGCAAGTCACTCAGGAGATGCTTGCAAATTTCATCGATAAAATCCTCCCCCAACTAAAAGAAAAAATTCTTGATGATATGGGCAATGAAATGCAAGCAAGAAACTCTAGAATAGAATAATCAATAAATGAGTGGAAGAAAACCGTTTTCAAAGAGATCAAAGATCAGATGAAATCTATTCATAATATTCGGAAGGGAATTAGTGATGAAATCACTCTTCTTTAAGACAGAATAAATAAATTATCTATCTCCGGATCCTCCTCTTCTCCGGATACTCCAGAGTGCCAGCTTATTCCAATCCTACATGATATGGTTCAGTCTATAGGCCATGTTCCCTTATTTTGATCCGAAGGACCAAGAACAGATTCTATGCATCCTTCCTCAAGTCTCACAGTCATATGATCAGCTTTGGAGGGCCCTTCGTCCTTATTACCTGACTCCGCCAATTGTAAATCAGATCATTAATGAGCGAGCCAAAGGTAATAGAAACTATTCTGTCTACTCCTCTGCATTGCATAAGCCTTAGGATAAACGCACCTATATGTTCATTGACCCCCTTTATGGAACAAAAAGGGGGAGGAAGAAGATAGTCAAGGAGACGGAAGGGGAAAAGGAAAAACAGTGCAAGTCCGGAAGACTCATCCATCCGGAGAAATAGTTAGGCTAGCTAAACAAAAATGTAATAGCTAGATTCTCTTTATATATATTTTTGTATCCTGTAAACCTGAACTTCATAATATTAACTATTGTTAACAGCAGAAGTATATATAAAGAGAGAACTCCTAACTATCAAAACAATTGCTTCTAAAGTACAATTTATAATTGTACTACAATAATCTTAGAAGCATAAGTCATAAAATTATGGGGGAGCCTGGATACTAAAATTATGGGGGAGTAACTTAAATTAAATATGTTAAAAGTTTTTGTTTCCAAAAAATGGGGGAGATTGTTGGAAAAACAATGTTTCGGATAATAAAGACTAATATCAATCCGGTTTAAGCCTGAAAGAAACAAAAATAAGTGTAAAGAAACTCTCTAAAAATCCAAGTGGAAGCATCCAGACAAAGCTAAGATCAACCAATGAACAAAATCAGAAACCTAAGCAATGGAGAAAAATCATCCGGGCAAAGTCTGAAAAGAAAACAACCTTCCGTCCTCAAGACTTGCAATAGGAAGAAATGATTGAAGCCCTCTCCGGAAGAAAGATTCAAAACATATAGATCCAAAAGTCATCTAGAATACACATCCGGATAACATATACCAAATAACCAAGGAAAGAATAAAACATAGCTTTCCTTATACCGCCTTGATCTACAATTGTCAAAGAACCTTTTTGGAGACAATTGGCAAAGAACAAAGAAAAGTCAAAAGGAACAAACTCACACCATATGACAATTAGTGTAAAAGTTAGTAGTATCATAAAATGACAAGAAAAACGATCACTGACAACAGTCAGCATCAGTTCCAAGAATATGGTCTAACATCTTAATCAAGGATCCAAAAGCTCCACCTCACAACCTGATCAAAGTTGAAGAATAAATGAAAGCTAACCAAGTACAAATGGCTACATTTATACTCAAAGCCTAAAAAAGGAACTCTTCAACAAATGAGAAGGTAACTGATTGAATTACAAAAGCAAGCAACAAAGAAATACATTCAGTCACTAGAAATAATCCCTCCTAGAAACTCCCAAATTCAAAATCTGTTTGTAAGGATTCTCAAGTGAAACTATGAACTTGAGGAACTTCAAAACCAACTTTTTGTTGTAAATCAAAAGTGTGATAATCTCCAACTTGTGTGAGTTAGGAGATTGGGATAGAACTTGAAGTAAGCGCTTTGAGTGAGATCTCCCTGTAGGACTCAGCTTAGATTCGAGGTAGAAGGCTAAGTGGTATATCCTACTAAAGACGATTTGACTCAGCTAGAAGTTGGTGCTTCTAGTGGTATATCCTATTTCCGGAAGAAGTCATCCTCCGAAAATTACTTGTGTTTGATATTTGTTTATTTTTACCATCTTACATACATATTGCATCATCCGGATATATCTTTCGGATCACATTTATCGGTCGAATTCATCTTCAGGATAATAATCAAACACGCTACACACAAACTTCTTTAAGTCTATAAAACCCGCGAAAAAGGGTCATTCACCCCCCTCTGCCCTTACAAATACTCTAACAGGGACCAACAAGAAATATCAATTGTAGGATTCTCTTGTAAGCATACAAATTAGGAGAAACTACTCGTTGGCGAACTTTAAGCATTCGTCTTTAATTGTATAATGTGATAGAACAAGCTTTTAAAGTATTAAAGGAAAAAGTTTTTATAACATAGACAAAAAATAGTTTTTATAATTTAAATACTTAATAGACGAATCAAATTATATTTTTGCTATTTTATGATTGGTTAGTTTAAAGTGACAAAGGTTAAGGCCTAGTGGTTGAGCGTGAAGTTGTGATCTTAAGGCCACAGGTTCGAGTCCACATTCGGGTGGGGTAAGGTTTTTGTTTGTTGTTATTGCAAGCCTATAAGTAGGGGTGTGCAAATGGTTTGGTAACCGAATTACCAAACTGAACCAAATCGAAATATTAATTTGGTTCCGTTATTTAAAAAATTTGGTTCGGTTCGGTTGTAAAATATTGATTATTTTGGTTATTCGGTTCGATTCGGTTTTTGCGTAGAAAAAACCGTAATAACCAAACCGAACCAAAATATATATAACACATAATAAAAATTTAAAATATGCTCATATATAAATTATTTTAACATCACACCCCTTATTCCTCTTTTAAAAAACGCACTCTTATTCCTTTATGTTTCTCTAGTAAGCTATTGTAATACTTATATTGGATGTACATTTTGTATTTTAAGTGTTAGAATTTAAAATTTTAGTTAATTAATTCAAAATTTTGGTTTGGTTCTTAACCGAACCAAATAATTTATTTCGGATCGATTAATTTGGTTTTGATTCTTATTTGGTTTGGTTCGGTTAACAATATTTTTATTATTTGGTGTTCAATTAATTCGGTTCAGGTCGGTTTGCCAGAATGCACAACCCTACCTATAAGGCAAATTTTATTTGAAAAAATTAAAATTTTATATAAAACGAATGCTTTACTTTAATTTGTAATATTTTTATTATACTTATAATGTTTTCAACAAGTAAAATTTTAACTATAATACTGATTATTTTTTAAAAATAAAAAACAGAAACTGACTATTTAGAAAACTAAAAACTGGAAAATTTAGAAAATGAAAAGAAAACTGGAAATGAAAAATGGAAATAATTTTCTGCAACTAAACCGGCCCGTGAATACGTGTGAGAAGCAAAAGAAGTGGTGGAATAGGAAGCATAAAATGATCACATGTGTCTATATAAAGAAGCAAATGTCATGCTTGTAGTATAATTAGTGATGACTATTGCTATGTTTCAAACTCTATAGAAAGAGTTTCATATGTAGTGTGCAAAGATAGTGTAAGTGAACATAGTTTGCAGTGAGAGTAATATTGTTAAATAAAATTTTTATTATTAAGAGGTATTGTTCAAATCAATAATTTAGCCAGATTAGTGTAGTGCTCTGCTAATCAGGCCGCTCATATATTGTTTGATTCATTGCATAGTCAAAAGTGTCGGAGAGTTTTTCCATTCATTCCTATCAAATTTTTGTAAAATTGAATTCGTGTTAACGTTTAATGTTTATTTACTTTGCAGGTGAATAGCAATGGAAGGCAAGTTTTTGTTACAAATTTTGATAATAACATGCTTTTGGTGGAACTCTATGGCTAGGCCAAGCACTCATGACGAGTTTCAATCGTTTTTAAGAACCATTGTCGATGATAACAAGTATGGTGCTTACCGGAACTCTCTTATTAGCGGTCCAAACGGGTATTGTATGGATGTAAAAGAGAGTGATTACAGCAACGGAAATTCTGTAATCGTATGGCCTTGTAGAACTTGTCAAGTCAACCAAATTTGGACCTTTAAAAGGGACGAAACACTTCGATCCAACAGTAAGTGTTTAACTACTAATGCATATACTCGCGGATTATACATAATGATATACGACTGCAACACTGTGGTAAAAGAAGCAACTATTTGGGAACTAAAAAGTAATGGAGGTGGGAGGTTCTGGGTTCGATACCCAACCTCTTCAAAATCCATATATTTCAAAAAAAGTAATGGAGAGATAGTGAATCCAAAAAGCGATTAGTTTTAACCGCAATCCCGGCTATGGTTGGAACTACACTAACCGTCGAGACTTGATAGGTTGTATTTTCAGCATGTATTTGTGCTTATTTCTATATCATTGAGACCATGCTTTTAGTTTTTCTGGCCGCTATTACTACCTTTTCTATCTTTTCAGGTTTTCAAAGCAATTTGGAGAAAAAATACATTTCTGGGAAGAAAACGAGCAATTAAGGAGACTCCCAATGGACGCACTGAGACTAGTCTGGTCTCGGTGACCAGAAAGCCTTCTAGAACGTAAGAAGAAATTAAAAGAGGAAGTCCCGCTGAAAAGCTATCAGTCACCGAGATCATGATGTGTTCTCCATGACAGACGAGGTCCCGCTGACCTGCCAACATTCTAGAGCAGAAGTCAAAGACACCAAAGTTGACCAGAACCGAATTGAGAAAGTTGTGTGAATTCAATGTTGATTGATTCCTTTCCTTATCTTCAAGAGGAATATGTCACTCAAGGACTTCTTAAAGAGCCTTCCACTGAGGTCCTGATGCAGACAGCGGGAGCGATAGCTGGTCCTGGTGATCCCAAAACATTCCAGAACGACCAAGAACACATTAATACCAAGGCACACAAATTTCTACATCTGGGAGACACTTAATGCGGACAAAGTCCTATTCAGGAAGAGCCCAATTTAAGGACGAAGTTTAATCTCTTTACTAATTCTATAAAGAAAGAGATTTTACTACCATTTGAAGATAAAGACTAAAAGGAAATAAATCCCAGAGAATAAATGCAAAGGGTCTTATTCTATCACAAAAGAGGAAGCAGGAGGAGAGGCATTTAGCTATAAATACCAAGGCCGGCGCATTCAAATGAATCATTTAGAATTCTGTATTTAGATCATAATTTAGAGTAGAGAAAGTAGAGAGAATTCTCTAGATTAGCTTTTCCTTCTTCGCACTCTTTTGTTTATTCAAGCATTTTCCGTTCTATTCTCGTCTCTTTACTTTCATGCAATTTACTTTCAGTTTCTTTATATTTTACTTGCACTTTACTTTTACCATGCACAACTAGTTATCTTTATGACTTAGCCATGGAGTAAGAGACTTAATTCTCATGATGTGAGGACCGAAATATGCATCATGACCTATTCATCTGTCTCGGTATATAAAGGGTTTTGAAGGAAGATATCTTTGTCTCGCTGTTGGCTTAGCCAACCAACTTGTAAGTCTTTGTGATCTATAGTTAATCCCAATCTTACATCGGTAATTGTGTTTGATGAAGGATGAAGTAACAACGGTCTTTATGAAGATCGTGAGAGCAATTGATCCAACGCCTGCTGGAAGTGCTTCACTACCTATCGGTTGGGACTTGGGTCTTTCTAAAAGGTAATGCTATTTCCCGGCGATCTCTTTGGGGTGACGTCAAGAGTCATGGTGAGTAAGAAGATGGTCGTGGCGCGAAGTCTGGTCGCTGTACGAAGTAAGGAAGGATTGCTAGTGTTGGATGGTGTGGAACATAAATATAACTAAGTCTGGGTCTCGGTGTGGTTCATCTTTGGTCTCATGATCACTATGGAGTTTGGTTTCTGTCCTTTGGTTAAGTCACTCTGTTGTCATTAGAAGTCAGTTTAGTCTTTACTTTCCCTGCTTTAGTTTTCATATTTATATATTCATTGAGACTGGCTCGGGTCATGGTAAGGTCATTCAAAGTGATTATGTTCAGTTTCCATTCCTCGTGGGATCGACCCCTGCTTGCTACTAACTACTAGTTGTTTTGTTCAAGGATTTATTTTTGGTGGTCTCGACGCCCATCAAATTTTGGCGCCGTTGCCGGGGAATTGTTCCAACTGATTTATTTTTGCCTTGATTGACCAAGAAGACTCCCTCTGATTTTTAGATGTGAATTTTTGATATTATAATTCAATGATTACTGAAATACTTTAATTTTGGAATGGGTTTTTCATTGGCTCTTATATCTCCTATGTGCCACCTTTGTGAAGCTTCTACTAAGAGATTTTCTATTCTCATTTTCTGTAGGATTCCTCCTGCTTCCTCGAGTCTACATATTATTGACTCGGTATTTTACAAGTACCATGTTAAAGATCAATAGAGTGCCACATCACCAGTCGTACTTGTAGCAGGATTGCCATCTAGCTAGCCGTGTGAAGGGTCTTGGACTCGTCGGCCCAATTAGGAGATATAGTCCTATCATAAATCGCCATCCTAATCAAATAAATAGGAATAATATCCTTTCCTTAGAAGGATAAATAAGAAGGAACCTCTTATAGGGGAAGCCACGCCTAAATGGGATCCTCGTCTAATAAGGACTCCCCACCGCCAAAGGAGGAAAAAGACTCCTGCCAGGACGGGGGCTCTACTTACTATAAATATGGGGACACTCACATGGTCATGTATCACATTCTTAACCCTAAAACTCACTTACTTAATTGCCTCCTCATCATCACCATCGCTTACTTAGGCATTGGAGAGGCTACGCTGTTCACACTGCTAGTCAGTTTGACTCTCTTTTCTATCTTACAGGCAGTATCTTCGGCGAAGGCAAACTCTTTCTCTTTCTAGGAAGGTTAGCTCAAGGAACCCTTTCTTTGACCAATCTTTCAGTTGTACGGTGAGCGTGGATAAACTTACTTACTCTGGCAAGAATTTTGTCTTCCAACAAACATAAAAATCCAACCAGATGGACGACAGCCAAAATCATGACCAAACGGCCAATGATAACACCGATAACTCAGGGACGATGATCAACTCCCAATCAACTGCAGTGGCACCCCTCTCCTCCAAGATCCCAACCCTAGACTCCACCGTAATGCCACGGGCAAACTCCACAATTGGAATGGCATTCTTCGAAAGTTTTGCTCAACGCTATCAGGTTCTCTCGAAGACTAGAATTAACTATAAAGGAATCTTTTCGGAGTGATAAGGAGGGAATGACTAGATAGACAATAAGTGGACCACTACACCATATAGATGCTCTCATCCATCCTATCACCCACATTGGGCTTTGCAATACCCACCTAGGAGGATCATCCAATAACAATTAAGGTGAGCCACACAATGCTCTCCCCGAAGGGCCACACAATGCCCAGTAGTATAGTTCTCTCAATACTCACTCGGTGTAGCCACACAACTCACACCTGAGTCCTAACATTATAGAAGGCGGCTCCCAACCGGCTCAACACAATGCCAACCTGGACGCGTCCTTTAAGGAGAGAAGCATGGAGGTCCCCTCATGGAGGGATCTAATTGGCATGACCAAAGCACGACAAGCAGAATGGGCCATATTGAACGAACCTATGTACGGTGTGCACTACCCATGTGGGCCTACTCCTACAAGCTTCTTCCACCCCGGCGGTCCGTATCAAGGTCTAACTCACTCCACTTGTCTTCTTGTACCACCGCTACTAGGTTCAGAGTCAAAACCCAAGAAGTTCAGATACTGGGATGACCCGAAGTTTGAGACGATGTTCAAGGAAGGTCTTAATGACTATACTATTTCTCTGTAAGAGCCCTTGCTGGAAATATCTGACTCCCCATTCAGTACGGAGATCCTTACAAAATAGCTTAACTTTTGAGTCAAGCTACCATTCACTAATAACTATAGTGGTTTCACGGACCCTCAGACCCTTGTCTACACTTACAAGAACAAGATGGATTTAGCATATGCCTCAGAGGCACATGCCTGCAAGAACTTCCCCAGCACATGAATCGATCTGGCAGCTTACTAGTTTGACTCGTTGCCGGCCGAGTCCATAGATTCATGGGGTGACCTAAGGCAGAAGTTATGTATGTAATTCATCAGCTCTATTCTAGTAGGAACTACCACTCATACCCTCAATGAGGTCAGTCAAAGGATGAATGAATCACTCTGCTCTTACATTGAGCGGTTCAATAAAGCCAGCCTGTAAATAGGAGGCCAGAATTATAGCACAGCCAGGGAAGCTATGATTAGATGCATGAGGAATGAAAGACTCTGTATAGAGCTCATCTAAAGGCAACCTAAAAAGATGGATTAGATGATCACCATTGCAAAGAACTTGTTAAAGTAGACGAAATTGATAGGCCACATAAGACGTCTGAAAGAACTCCATTGAAGACTGGAAGCCTAGGAAGAAAGGAGGGAACTAGCGCGAGCAATCCTCCACCCAAAGAAGATACAAACCAGAATTGAACGCTTCCTTATACAACATCTTGGTAGCTGTGTAGAAGAGCGATGACAGGAAATCCATCAAATATCTAAGAGTGACACCCGAGCAATTTGTAGGAAAGGAGACGAATAAGTACTATGAATTCCATAAGTCTAGAGGCCACGATACGGTCTAATGCCGCGTCCTAGTAGATGAGATCCATGCCCTAATTAAGCAAAGGAAGCTTTCATAATTTGTAAATGGGATCACCAGGGAAAGAAGATCTGGACCAAAGAAGGATGGTGAAGATAAGTCCTTGTAGAAGTCAAAGGGGCTTGTAATGGTAATACAGGCAGAAAAGGCTTTAAAGGATTCCCCTCAAAGGGGAAGAGTTCCGAGCAAGCTTAGTGAAGAACCTGCATGCAGACCCCTTTGTACTATATGCCTTAGTAGATGGGTACACTATTAGATGGATCATCATTGACACTGGCAGCTCCATTAATCTAATCAGGAAAGAGGTGATGGACAAGCTAGAAGTTCATCATAGCCAGATTCTGCTAGCCTATTCACCACTCATCGGCCTTAGTGGCCATTCGATTCTAGCACTCAGCTAGACGACCCTAGAAGTTAAGGTTGGTGATCACAAGACCAATTGGAGAGCAAAACTGGACTTCATAATCGCCGTTGTACCAATCGGCTACAACATCATCCTCGGCACATCATTCCTAGCCGAGTCAAATGCACTAATTTTAATCAAACACCTGCTCATTCAAATTCCTACAATAAAGAAAGACGCAGTAGTCACAAGCAACCCTTTAGTAGTCCTGGAAACCTACTTAGCATCATGAAAGACGAATGAAGGAGTTATGGAACTAGAACAGACGGATAATGCTAAGCCAGTCGGTCTCATGGAAACATTGGCTATGGGACCTGATCGGCAGGTTTACATAGCCGCTGATCTTTTAGAGTTAGTGAAAGTAGACATTAGCCGAGTACTGATAGAAGAACAACACATCTTTTCTTGGATGAATGAAGATATGACTGGGGTACCACCTAAGGTAATTCAATATAGCTTGAACCTCAACCTGGAAGCATCTTCGGTGAAACAAAAGAAGCGCAATCATGCGCTAAACATGCAGAAGGAAATTCAAGATGAGATCTGGAAGCTCTTAAAAGCCAACCACATCCGAGGGAGCTTGGCGACTGTGCATAGACTTTATAGCTCTCAATGAATCAATGGCAAAGGATAGCTTTCTGCTCCCAAGCATAACTAGTAGACTCGATAGCCTGTTACGCCATATACTCCTTACTATATGCAAAAGTAGGGTATCACCAGATTCCCATGGACCCAGATGATGAAGAAAAGACATCCTTCATAATGCATGAAGGAATGTACTGCTACAGGGTTATGCCATTCGGCCTGAAGAATGCTGGAGCTACCAATCAACGCCTGGTAAATGACATGTTCAAAGCCCAAACATGATAAATAGTGGAAGTCTACATCGATGATATATTTATCAAGAGCAGGAGCTTGGAAGAACATGCAAAAGACATTAGAGCCGTATTTAAAACTCTACAGCAATATCAGCTCAAATTGAATCCAGAAAAATGTACTTTTGGAGTAAGAGGTGGTATATTCCTTCTTTTTTTAATTTCCCAAAGGGGAATCAAGGCCAACCAAGAGAAGATAGAAGCTATCGTGAAGATGAAGCCACTTAAGATGTTGAATGAAGTTCACAAGCAAAATGGAAGGGTGAACACCCTTGGCCAATTCATCTCATTATCAGCCAAAAGGTGTCTTCCATTTTACAGAGCTATCAAGAAAGATAAAAGATTTAGTTGGGACAACCATTGCCAGGAGACCTTTGAGAATATAAAAGGATTATTGAGCATGCCACCCCTCTTGAGTCAGTCAGAGAAGGATGAAGAGCTGATCATGTATCTAGCAGCTACAAATGAAGTAGTAGGATTAGTATTGATTAGAAAGGCAGAGGGGACCCAACACCCAGTCTTCTACACAAGCAAAGTACTATATAATGCCGAGCTCAGAAACCCAAAAATCGAGAAGTTCGCTTTAGCCATAGTCTCAGCAACGGAAAGGCTTTGACTGTACTTCCAAGCTCACATGGTCATTGATAGAACCAATTTCCCTTTAAAGAAGGTACTGTAGAGGCCAAAAACCTCTAGACAGCTAGCCAGATGGGCCATACAGCTAGGGGAGTTTAAAATACAGTTTGAAGAAAGAAAAGTCACTAAAAGCACAAGTCTTGGAAAATTTTGTTACTGAGTTCGTACGGCTTGAACCTTCACCCAGTCTCAAGACCGAGTCATGGTACATATAAGTTGATAGGGCATCTTCCCATGAAGGATTCAAGTCAGAGTTTGGATAGAAGGGCCAGAGATGATACGAATGAGCTATGCAGTAAAACTAGCCTTTCTAGTTACCAATAACACTGCAAAACACAAGGCGAAGATCAAAGGCTTGGAACTGGCCAAAGAAATTGCTCTAGATAGAATAAGCTTCAGGAGTAATTCAAAGTCAATTTCTAATCAAATCAATAAGAATTACGCAACGAAAGAGGAAGGAATGATGAAATACTTAGCCAAAGTAGAAGTCCTGCTGAAGGAACTCAAGTCAAAAGGAACTGTGTGTGTACTTAAACACATCTCTAAAGAGGAAAATGAGAAAGCAGATGAGCTAGCTAAAGATGTAGCTAGTACATACCGATGGAAGAAGCTTAGCTGCCCATTTGAGGTTATCCATACCCCAACAATGGAAGAGCAAAACCTGATGCTGGTAGAACAAAAAGAGCTCCAGTGGATGCAACCATTGATTAACTACTTGGATAAAGACGTCCTTCCTGAGGACAAAATTAAAGCATCTTGAATTGTAGAAAAGTCATCAAGATACCTGGTTATTAACGGTAGACTATACAAATGGTCCTACTCGAATGCTTTGATTTAATGCATTATTCCAAAAGAGGGAAAGTACGTGATTCGGAAGTTACATGAAGGAAACTATGGCTCCTATGAAGCAGCTTCCACCATCACCCGAAGAGCGAAACTCTTGGGGTATTACTGGCCAATCATGGAAGCAGATTAAACCGATTACGTATAGTCCTATCACAAATGCCAAATTCAAGCAGAAAAGTCATATGTCTCGCATGCAATGCAAAAACCTCTACCTATTGGGTGGCCATTCACCACTTGGTGAATTAATATTGCTGGACCAATGCCTGAAGCCATCAGACCGAGGAAGTTCATCATCATTGCAATCGACCACTTCTCAAACTGGGTCGAAGTAGTGGCTATTAACACCATTACCCCTGAGAAAGTAATTGATTTTGTTTGGTAGGACATTATCATCCATTTTAGCGTTCCAAACGAGATCATTTCAGACAATGGGTCGCAGTCTATCTATGTGAAATTTCAAAAATTCTGTGAAGGTTTGAAGATCCGAAATCAATTTTTCTCCGTAGCACACCCAAAAATAAATGGGTAGATAGAAAGAACCAACACAACACTCAGAGAAGGACTGAGGAAATGACTGGAGGGAAAGAAAGGTGCATGGCCAAAAGGGTTAAACAATGTCCTCTAGTCGTACAAAACGACTCCTTGCCGATCGATTGGAGAAACCCCATTTTCCCTAGTCCATGGGGTAGAAGCAGTCGTACCATTAGGAATTGGCGCTCCTTTAGACTGAGTGGTCTATTACATGGAAGAAAAAAATGACATCAACCTAAGACACCACTTAGATAGTTTGGAAGAATGCAGAGATAGAGCCTACATCCTGATGGCCGCATACAAATCCAGAATTGCCAAGTATCATGAGAAGAAGGGTGGGGAAGTGAGACTCAAGGAAGGCGACTTAGTACTCAGAGTCACAATGACTTCATAGAGTTGGGAAGGTAAAGGCAAGCTAGTAGCCAATTGGGAAGGACCTTACAAAGTTATTTAGGTCATAGGACCTCCTACTTACCGACTCAGCCAAATGGATTGAAAAGAACTCCCCAGGATATGGAACATAGCTAGCCTTAGAAAATATTATGTAGCTACGAATCCTTAGGGGCCAAGTGTCTGCACTATTTTTCCCTTGCTATAGATTTTTCCCCCTGGGTTTTTTCTATAACAAGGTTTTTAATGAGGCAGCACTCCCTAAAAGGACTTTCATCCGGCATCATGCTATAAGCCCGGATATTGTAATCTTTCTATTCACCTAATAATGAAATATTCAATTGTTTTACATACTTATGCGCATTAGAAATTCCGATCAAACTCTCTTAACATTTTTCTCGACCATAGAGTTGGCGTCTGACCGGCTACGACCACCCAGCACTGTAAAAAGCCCTAGGCCACTTAAGCCCTCAGGCATGACAAAAAGTCCTAGACCATACTTGAGCTCTCAGGCATATCGAAAGACCTAGGTTAAACTTATAAGACCGCATGTATAACAAAAAGTCCTAGGCCCCAGAAGCCATTAGGTGAATAAAAGTCCTAGGCCATTCATAAGCCCGCAGGCATATTTAGTAAGACCTAGGCCACACTTGAGCTCTCAGGCATAGTTGAAGACCTAGGCAACCCATAAGCCCTCAAGCGCCTAAGAGATCTAAGCAAGCAATAAGGCTTACAACACTATAGAATATATAAGACATGTCATTCGTTGCCAAGGCTAATGAAAGAGTACAAGGCGTAATACATGCCAAAAAAAATATTAAGTTGAACCATTCGGCCCTAGGACTGAGTGCAGTACACTTAACAAAATCTCAAACTAAAATTATTCATCGCAAAGAATGAATAAAATATCAAAGCATTCATCTCTAAGACCAAATGAAGCTTCATCAAACACTAAAAGAGAAATCTAAAATAACCATCCTCATGACTAAATGTAAACATTCATTCGTCCTAACTGATCAGGGAGGCAAATAAGAATAGCAGATATATTCAAAGAAAAAATGCAAGTAAAATCATTCGACAAGCATACGGATGAAGAAGAAAAAAGAAACATACAAATAAGTACCACAGAGGGCGATTGTATTAATGTTACAATATTAAGACCCAAAGCCCTAAATAAATACAAATAAAAGAAGGCTCATTCAGTCCGGAGAAAAACATCCTTGGATCCGTCATCAAGATCCTCACTTGTAGCTTTCTTATTAAGATACTCCATTATGGGATCTACATCTTGAGCCACATCGTTCCCCGGACCCTCCTGGTCCATGATGTCTCCAACGGCCTTCTCCACCTCTGCTTGGGCAGCCTTACGAGCAACCAGATCATAATATAAGGGGAAGTCCACATCATCAATATCCGATCGAGAGAGATCCAAATGGATGCATTAGCACGCCTAGAAGATCATATCGCCGTAAAGATAGCCATAATCACCAAGCTGGTTGGTGATCATTTCAACCATTGCCTTAGCCTTGACTGCTTCCTCCCTAAAAATGGCCAATGCCTTCTCTTAAGTAGCCACCTTGGTCTACGCCTCCTCCTTTAACCGGCCACTCTATGGCCAGAGCTTCTTAGCCTCATCCCTCTCATCCTCAAGCTTACGGATGCTCTTTTAGGCCAAAGTGAACTTCCTTTTAGTATTGGTAAGCTCCTTCTCCTTCAACTTCAACTTTGTCTCGCTCTTATCGTAAGCCCTCCGAATGAGCTCTGATCCTCGGAACATGGCCTGAGGGCGAATGGAAATACTTAGCATAAATATTCCCTAAATGAAAAAATAACAAAAGACTGGAAAAAGTACCCAAGTGTGATCCTGGCAAAAGAGGGAGGAAAGCAAGGCGGTGGGATCTCCTTTGTAACCCTCTGCATCAACTAGAAGGGGAAAGGCACCTCTCGGAGCACCCTGCACAGCCATGTCTATACAGGGAGGGTTAGGAAAAGATTAATAAAAAAATTCAGCTAGAGCTGGTTGAGGGGAAGGGCGAGGAGAATAGAACCCCCACCCATCATGGGACCAGACAACGTAACCTGTGCAAAGCAAAAAGAACTCATCAGATCAAGACAGATTAAGAAGGACTTAAGTAAAAATTGAAGTATACCTCAGGATGAAGGACTTGCACATCTGGTGCAGAAGATGTATCGAGGAGCGTCATTGCCGTCCTCATGCTGGACCCATGGAGCTCAGTGGATTTCCTCTTTAATCCACCAATAGCTACCGCATGGGTGCAATTATTCTTGCGCTATAACTTTTAGCCGCTAATAGAGCATTAATAGATTCAATATCAGACATGATTACCTAAAATACAAAAAAAGTACAAGTGAGAAGAAGAATATGCCTGTTGGAGGAATTGATTCGAGAAGATAAATTAGCCCAGTCAGCCCCCAAGCTAGGAGGTGGTATCCAAAAATAAAAGCCCATTAGGCTGAATTAAAACCCCATATCTCTTGCTCCAAAGAGCTGAAAACTTGCAGGTGTGGGTCCGGGTCATTGGCCTTAGTCCTTCTCTTAGGTGGAGTCGCGATGGACTAGGCCGTAGGAAAGGAAGGATAGTCGTCATTCACCCGGTTACAGAACTAAAACTCCTTGTAATGATGCACTGAGGAAGGCCAGTTGGAGAAATGGTATATGCCATTCTTCCGCATGAACTGGTAGTTAGCAACATCTTTATTCCGCTTGACGAAACATGTCTTGAGAAAGAAAGCCACGTCAAAATTTAAACCCAAATCAAGGCATAGTTGGTGGTGGCCCATCATCACCACCCAAGCGTTAGGACGAAGCTCAGCAGGATATAACCCTCACACCTCTAGTAGGTTAGCAACGGATGTAGGAAGCAGTTACCTGAAGCCACCTCTGATAACATCCAAATACATACTAAAGTAGCCAGCCGGTGGAGTATTCACCCTTTGATCTACACTTGGTGGCAAGACATTGTAATCTTTAAGCCATGGGTACGTCATGGCTTCCTTCTTAATATGGTCCTTGTGAATGCACGAAACCATGTTATCCACTCGGGGAGTCATATTCTCCTCCTCCTCTCCCTCTTCTTCCTCTGAGGAGCCCTCTTCCATCTTGCCACTTGTGCTAACCTCTTCTACTATGTGAACTCCCTCTTCATCCCTATAATTCTCCACATCTTCTAAAACCTTGGACGAATCCGCCTCGAGGCTCACATGGCTCATATGCTCAACACTCATATCATCGGCCAAACGAACCTGACTGGACGCATCCAAATTGCTCATCCTTCTCCTTGTGGTGCGCTTAATCCTAGGGGTATGATGGTAATTAGACCTATCAACTTCAAGAGCTGGGGACACCCTAGATAATAGTTCAGCCATTTCGTGGCCTAATTTACGGGATTCTTCGCTATCATAACTATTATTGGATGAAGGTTCCTAACACCGATTCCTCATTTTATAGCCAATTTAGAGATCTAAAAGCACTAAAATGAAGAAGAATGATGAATAAATAGGCCAAAATCACAGAAATGCCACATATGCAAATTAAGGAGAAATTCAAGCAAAGCACATATTCAAATCAAAAGCAAATGGTCAAGCTAAAACACTAGTCTACACAACAAACTCAAAAGCTCAAATGATGGGCCAGAAGATTCTAAGCATACGAAGCGGAGACATAAGCATGGCTGAAATTCCCAAAATCAGGACGTATTTCACGAAAACAAAACCAAAAGATAACGAGACTCACCGGAGTTAGAGAAAGAAAACGGGGACAAGAAACTTGCTAAGAAGCACCACTAGTAGTAATCAAGTTGCCAGAAAATGAGAAGCCAGAAATCTCAAAGAAGATGATAAAGCGTAAAAATGTAAAATGAGCAGAAAAGCGCCACTTAAAGGCAGTTGCAAAAAGACATCCCTTCAAATTCAGCCGTTGATCACTTCCATGTGTCACCTCATCCACGATTTGTCCATTACTCGAGGAAAAATTAATGATGAGATACTGTCACAGATCAACCGTTGTTCTCGAAGTGGTGGGGCCGAAGGCTTATTCGACATCAAACCTATAACAGAAGATGAAAGGTCTGACCGAGTCCTCGCACAGATAAGGCAATTTCTAAAGAATTTGACAAAACACTGAGGGGGGACTTCTGTTGACTTGATATTTTACAGGTACCGGGTTGAAGACCAACAGGGTGCCACATCACCAGTCGAACTCGTAGCAAGATCACCATCCGGCTAGCTGCGTGAAGGGTCCTAGTCACACCGGACTGATTAGGAGATATAGTCCTGTCATAACTCCCCTTCCTAGTCAGATAAATAGGAATAATATCTTTTCCTTAACGAATAAATAAGGAGAAACCTCTTGTAGAGGAACTCACGCCTAAATGGAATCCTTGTCTAATAAGGACTCCCCACCGCCAGAGGAGGAAAAAGACTCCTTCCAGGATGGGGGCTCTACTTACTGTAAATATGGGGACACCCCCATGGTCAGGTTTCACATTCTAAACCCTGAAACTCACTTACTTACTTGCCTACTCATTATCATTGTCGCTTACTTAGGCATCAGAGAGGTTACGCCTTTCACACGGCTAGTCACTTTGATGCTCTTTTCTGTTTTGCAGCCACCATCTCCAGCAAAGGCAGACCCTTTCTCTTTCAGTGAAGGTTAGCTCAAAGAACTCTTTCTTTGACCAATCTTTCACATATCAGACACAAAAACCTTTGAACTAAAAATTTATAAGTTGGTATTTGAAAGAATTCATACAGTTACCATTAGAATCAAAGATCATGTTATGGAAATTATAGTGGTAGTTAATTACATTCCAAGTGAATTCGGAAGAAGAATTCTTAATTAACGCTTTCATCTCTAGATATAAAGCATTAATTTTGTGAATTTCTTTGGTTTTGGAGACATTATAGCACGCCTACATCAATGTCATACCTTTAATTAAGATTTAACATCAGACCCAAAAATTGTTTTTTCAGACAAATATCTAAAGAATTTGTGTTAATATAGGCATGTGATATATGTGTAATAATTGGTACCTCCTCATATGCAATGGCGCCAAAGGTCCTCCATATCTAAAATACCAAAATTAGGTTGCATTACAAATAAGATCAAATACACATTATGAAGAAACAAATCATTTATGAATATGTAATTAAAAGTAACTAAATTTATCCAACTATAGCTGTAGAGCAAAAAGAAATGGCAAAATCAGAAAAAGAATATGCCACGGTCTTGGAATGAAATCCATAGCCTCCACTTCCAAAAGGGCCTGAGAATGCCGATGCACCAAAGATAAAAGAACACCCTTCATGAATAGTTGAATGATTCCTATTACAGATGACATATAAATCCGAGAATAGGGATTGAATGGATTGATTAGAGGTCAAGTTATCATGCTAAAGAGAACCCGAATTTCCATCACCAACTATGACACAGAAATTAGAGAGGAAAAATCGCCAAAATCTTTGATTCCTAAAGCAACTTGAGACTACATTCAACCAAATAGGAGATAAGTGAGAAGAATCTGAGCTCACAATGTCATTCCAAGAACGAAAACCATGGCGTTGCACGCAATATGAGAACCAAAGCGAATCAAGATTCGACTGCCTCATCTTCCAAAGCCATTTCAATAGTAAACTGCAGTTAATTAGCTTAAAGGCATGAATGAACTGTCGACAAAGATTCTTTGGTAAATTTATTGTGTCCCAACTAACTTTACCAATTTCACTAATGCTTGCATCACCCTGCCATACATGTTCCTCATCAACCGAGTCAATTTGACATTTGCAGATTCAGACAAACATATATGAGAGCATATAAACATAAAACATGTGGAACTCTTTGAGTGGAACAATCCTGTATCGTAGGTTTTATGCAGGGCCGTCTCGAAGATTTTTTGGGCCTTGAGCAAAAAAGAAAATATGGGCCTTCGGTATTTTTGGGCTCGATATTATCATTTGAAAGTCCTTATTATTCGAACACTTTTTAAAGCAAATTTCAATCATGTATTCACAATAAATTTGTCTAAATTATTGGTATTTTTTTTAGCTAAAAGGTTGAAGTGGGTGAAATTTCGGGGCGGAAGTCCCAACTAGGTTAATGCTTCCGCTTACCTACAAAACACCCACCCCTCTTTTATTAAATAAGAAAGGAAAATTACAAAAAGTTATATGTTTTGAAACAGATTAAGTGAACCGAAACAAGCTTCGGCCACTCAAATTATGAAAATAAAAATTCAAACTAAAATCTGGAACAACGTCCCATTAAGAGCGCTAAACATTGTATCAACCAAAATCAGCAAAAGCATCAGCCATTTGATTCCCTTCTCTGAAAATATGACTAACCATCACCTGCATATTGCCAATATTTTCAAGACACTTCAAACACTCCCTGTATATGCACCAAGGGACAAGTCTGGAGTGCAACTTCACAATATTAACAACATATTCAGAATCACTTTCAAGCCAAACTTTATTCCATCCTCTTTACCGAGCCTCATTAATAGCGTCAATTGCAGCCTTAAGCTCTGCCAGAAAAACCAATTCCGTGTCATATTCGAAAGTCATGCCCCCTAAAAAGCGGCCGTGCTCGTCTCTAAACACCATTCCACATCAGAAATTTTACCTGTAACACGTCTTCTATTAACCTCATCTAAGTTAAGTTGGGCTGTCTTCAGATATAAGTATATCATATCTTTTAAATTTGTTTGATGAAATAACTTTTTTAATAGCATAAGAATATCCAAAATATATGTTGAAACTATTATACTATTTGTTTCTTTTTCGAAATAAAAGTATTTATCAACTTTTTATATTCAATGTGTGATACTTACTTTTACCTTCAACATTATAAATAAAAGAATGGAACAAAATTGAGAATCAAAATAGATTGTTTATGATAAAAAAAAGTTAACTTAATTATATAAATTTAAACTAATACCAAATTGGAACAAAGTTAAAAGGTAATTGTTACATTATTACTTACAAAGAGTAAAATAATACATAATTAAAACTCTTGTTAATTCTTTTTACTTTGAAAGACTTGAGAGATGACAATTTCAAAAACATAATGTTTCTAAAAAAAGTAATGATAATTAACTTACAAAAGTAATTGTATAGTGATGAGTTGTATTTCCAACATGTTTTTATACTCATTTTCATATTATTAAATACATGTTTTTAGTTTTTTTGGTCGCTATTACTTCCTTTTCCATTATTTCAGGTTTCCAAGATGATTTGGAGAAAATATGCATTATTTGGGTGAAAAGCACATCAAGTCAAAACTGAAAATTTATTAATTAGGGAAAATCCTATTTTGGAGGAATCTTGATTTATTAATTAGGGAAAATCCTATTTTGGAATAATCTTGATTAATTAATTAAAGCAAATACTATTTTGGAGAAGTCTTGATTAAGGAAGGAATCATGCTCCTAATCTATTTCTATAATGAGATAAATGAAAGCTGAAATTTCTATTTGATAAAGATTAAAAAGGAATAAAATATTATCAAGGAACAATTCAAAACAGACCTAATTAGATACTAACTAGGAAGAAAGGCAGTTGGAGTACTATAAATATAAGGCAGGCGAAAGAGAAATCATTTATTCATAATCATTCACCACCATAGTCTAGTTTAGTTTAGCTCTTTATTTTTGTTCTTAGTATGAAACTTTTTTGTAATTATTTGCTTTGTTTTCAATACTCTCTTTAGTTTAATCATAATTTATTTTCAATTTTGGTTCTCTTTGATTTCGCTTTTATTTTTTAGTTCTTTATTTTTAATCACAATTTATTTTTAATCGGCACGATTCATTTAATGTCTTTTTATATTTGTTTATGCTTTATTTCAACTATACCTAGCTAATTTTCTTATGACTTGACCAAGTAAGGGTCAAGGCTCAGTTATTAGTTTGAGAACTCAACTTGAACACCACAATCCGGAAGGGGAGTACTTCAAGGGCTTTCTGTAAAAGTATCACTAAGTCTCGTCGTTGGCCTGATCATCCATTCGATAAGTCTTTGTGGTTATTGTTATTTCTTATTCTTGCATCCGTAGTTGTGTCCGAAGAGGAATATAGTAACAATATTCTCCATTGAGACTGCATAGAGGTAATCTTACGCCTGTTGGGAGTGCTTCACTACCTGTCGGTAAGGGTTTAAGCTTTTCTAATATTTATTGCTATTCATCGACGAACTATTTGGCATGACCTCGAGAGTTACAATGGGTAAGAAGGTGATCGCGAAGCCAAGTCAATCACTACACTCAGTAAGGAAGAGTTGTTAGCAATGTACGGTGCATAACACTAGTATAACCAAAACCTAGGTCCCGTTGCAATTTATATCTTGTTCTATGATCACTACGATGCCTAGTCTATAGCAAAACAATGATACAAAAGAATTAATTCCAGAACAATCCATAACAAGTTTGAAGAAAACAAAAACTATAGAAACAAAGTCTTAAGGAACAAAACATGTAATCTCCTTAATTCTAAATGGAAGCATCTGGTCCCAAACTATAACAGCCCCCTTATTAAAAAAATATTAAGGAAATGCTACAATAATAAATAAAACACATGTAATTTTATCCGTATCTTACTCGCCTAATATATTTAAACATATACTCATTATAATTTATATTTGTTATGTCTCATTTAAACTTAAATATACATAAACACATTAAATATTATATAAGTTCTCTTAGCCTTCTCCAAATTATATATTTACATTAGCTACACTATTATGTACATGCCATTATATTACAATGTCACAAAATTTAAACTACACTTAAACCACCTTAAAGCTTAAAGGTTGTCTACGTAGCAAAAATCGATCCACTTCTCCACTTTGGTCCAAGCTATCTACAATGCTTAAAAAACCTACGTGTGGAAAAATAAACTACACGCTAAATAAATCACTTTGTGGTGTATACTAATTTTATTTCATATGAAAAATACAATAATTTCAAATATCTATAACACTTCATGATATATATAAATTAGAAACAAATTAAATTCATAATCTAAACCAACTAAATAACTTTATGGAATCAAAAACACAACTTATATTATAAAACTCATCAAACAACAACAAAACTTTGATACAAACTTCCAAACATATTAACCAATGTTGCCTAAAGTAAACTAGCAAAAGCGTAACTATAATGGATACGGAGGCGGACAAGCCCGAAGCCGAAGCTTCAACATTAGTAACAATATCAATATTATCAATGTCATAATATCGGCAGTACTGCACCCCTCTTTTATTGGCGCCAATCTATCCGGAACCTGTATTCTACTCATTTACTAAGGGAAATATAAATACTTCCTTTTCAAATAGATATTAAGTTTACATTAATATCAAAACTTTATTAGAATTACCGCTTAGAGAACACAAGCATTATTCCAAAAATACAACTATTAAAACACATCTATTATCACTCAATTTAAAATAATAAGTACGCTCCAAACCTCAATAAATTTAAGTATCATCAATAAGCTTCCATATTCATTAAGTATATAGATAACTCAAATAATAAATTTTCGATTGTCTCACATCAAGATAAAACAACATAACCATATGAAAGTTCAATAGCTTCCTTTTCAGATTTTAGATTAGACTTCTCATTTCAATTGCAATTTCGATAACAAAAATAGAGGACATTTACAAAACAACATTCTGTTCATAACTAGATATATCTCTAGGCTTTCTAACAATGAAATAATCATACAATTTCAATTCAAATAACTCAAGTTATACCAAAAACATTCAGTAGTACTCAATCTGAAATTTCCAGAAAAACAGATTTTATAACCTGATTACAACTAACAATTTGAACTAGTAAATGTATGAATTTGGAAAAACTTTATTCTAAACATAGCTTGATATGTGTCGTATAAATCCACTTAAACAATTATTACTCGGAAAGAGCTCACAGATCAAGAGAAAACCAATAAACAATAAACCGCATAGAATCTGGATAATTTCGGAAAAATAGATTGTTTTACTCAACTTTAAACCAATTTTCAAACCAATAAACAAAATAATTTGACAAAACTTCCCCTTACTTGTAGCTTAACAAATGTCTTCAAAAATCATATGACTTGGAATTTCTCAAATCCAATCTACAAATTAAAAGATAACTCACAATTACTAAAAGTGTTTAAATATGGAAATTTACTGAAAACAGTTTTTAAGACTCCACTACAACCAAAAATTCAAACTAGTAACTAATCGAATTTCATAAAAGTTTGCTCTAGACATAGCTTTATTTATATGTTATAATCCCTTAACAACTAGAATCATCAAAATCCAATTTGTATTTCAAGAGATAAACCAAACATAAGCAGTTGTGGTCAAATCCAAAATTGCAGCAAAAGAATCAAAATAAAATTTGTATACACACACCTATTTTAAGCTCTTTAATTGTTTCTTCGACCTCTTTCCCCTTATTTTGTCTTGAGCTATCTCCCTTTCAAGAATCCTAGAAATAGAATATGGCTTCCTCTAACCTTTCTTTATCGAAATTGATGAGTATAGAAGGCTTAGATAATGATTTTTAACATGAATTTGAAGTTAATTTGTAGAAAAATGAGGATTTAGAGTTAGGGAAATTTTGAAGAGGAATGGGAAGGATAAGCAGAGAACACCATAGAATGAGAAATCTCTAGAGTTTTAAGAGAGTAAAAAAATATCTTATTTTTCAAAATCATCATCCTATTAATCAAGAATCGATATAATACCCTTAATATCCTTATTAATTCTAAGCTATTCTTTCTTTTTTTTTTCTTATCCAATAACATAAAAGTCTAATGTTCAAATATAGTAATTCACAATTTCCATAATATTTTATTCCTTTATAATTTAATAAAATTTATTTTATAAATTTCGGGTCGTTACAATTCTCCCCCTCTTATGAATTTTTGTCCCGAAAATTACCTAAGTTAAAGAGCTGCGGATATCGAGATCTCATTTCTTTCTTCGGCTCCCAAGTTGCTTCTACATGTAATCCCTTTTCTTGTGCAATAATACTTCAATAGACTTCCTAGTTTCAGGTCATCAATTTGTATAAATTTTCATAATCATCTACCTATATACATTATACTTTCAGCATAACCTATTCCTGAAAATGGAACCAAATTGGATCAACAACTAAAACATCAGATTTATATCTTAAATGGCATGTACAACCTAGTCCTAGAATGGCCTAAACTATGCTCTGACACCAGTAAATGTAATACTCCCTTAATAAAAATTATTAAGGAAATGCTACAATAATAAATAAAGCACCTGTTATTTTATCCATATCTAACTCGCCTAATATATTTAAACATATACTCATTATAATTTATATTTTTATGTCTCATTTGAACATAAATATACATAAACACTATAAGTTCTCTTAGAATTCTCCAAATTATACATTTACATTAGCTACACTATTATGCACATGTCACTGTATTACAATATCACAAAATTAAAACTGGACATAAACAACCTTAAAGCTTAAAGGTTGTCTACGCAGCAAAAATCGATCCACTTCTCCGCTTTGGTCCAAGCTATCTACAATGGTTCAAAAACCTGCGTGTAGAAAAATAAACAACACGCTAAGTAAAACACTTATTGGTGTATACTAATTTTATTTCATATGAAAAATACAATAATTTCAAATATATATAACACTTTATGATATGTATAAATTAGAAACAAAATAAATTCACGATCTAAACCAACTAAATAACTTTATGGAATCGAAAACACAACTTATATTATAAAACTCATCAAACAACAACAAAACTTTGATACAAACTTCCAAACATATTAACCATATGTTGCCTAAAGTAACAAGCAAAAGAGTAACGGTAATGGATACGGAGGCGGATGAGCCCAAAGCCGAAGCTTCAATATTAGTAACAATATCAATATTATCAATGTCATAATATCGGCAGTATTGCACCCCCTTTTATTGGCGCCATCTATCCGGAACCCGTATTCTACTCGTTTACTAAGGGAAATATAAATATTGCCTTTTTAAATAGACATAAAGAGTACATTAATATCAAAACTTTATTAGAATTACCACTTAGAGAACATAAGCATTATTCCAAAAATACAACTATTAAAACACTTCTGTTATCACTCAATTTAAAACAATATGTAGGCTCCAAACCTCAATAAATTTAAGTATCATCAATAAGCTTCCATATTCATCGAGTATATAGATGACTCAAGTAATAAATTTTCAATTATCTCACATCAAGATAAAACAACATAACCATATGAAAGCACAATAGTTTCCTTTTCAGAAATTAAATTTCACTTCTCATTTCAACTGCAATTTCGACAACAAAAAAAGAGGACTTTTACAAAACAACCTTCTATTCGTAATTAGATATATCTCTAGACTTTCTAACGATGCAAGAATCGTACAATTTCAATTTAAATAACTCAAGTTATACAAAAAAATTCAATAATACTCAATCTAAAATTTCTAGATTAACAGATTTTATAGCTTGATTGCAACTAACAATTTGAACTAGTAAATGTATAAATTTAGAAAAACTTTATTCTGAACATAGCTTGATACGTGTCTTATAAATCCACTAAAATAATTATTACTAAGAAAGAGCTTACAGATTAAGAGAAAACCAATAAAAAATAAACTAGATAGAAACTCGATAATTTCGGAAAAATAGAACGTGTTACTCAATTTTAACCCAATTTTCAATCCACTAAACGAAATAATTTGATAAAACTTCTTGTTACATGTACTTTTACAAATGTCTTCAGAAGTCATATGACTTAGAATTTCTCAAATCTAATCCATAAATTAAAAGATAACTCACAATTACTAAAAATGTTCAAATCTGGAAATTTACTGAAAACAGTTTTTATGACTCAACTTCAACCAAAATTCAAACTAGTAAATAATCAAATTTCATAAAAGTTTTTTCTAGAAATAGCTTTATTTATATCTTATAATTCCTTAGCAACTAGAATCATCAAAATCCAGTTTGTAAATCAAGAGATAAACAAAAAATAAGCAGCTGTGGTCAAATCCGAAATTTCAGTAAAAGAATCAAAATAAAATTTGTATACACACACCTCTTTTAATCTCTTTAATTGTTCTCTTCCACCTCTTTCCCCTTTTCTTATCTTGAGCTATCTCCCTCTCAAGAACCCTAGAATCAGAGTATGGCTTCCTCTAACCTTTCTTTATTGAAATTGAAGAGTATAAAAGGCTTAGATAATGATTTCTTGCACGAATTTGAAGTTAATTTGCAGAAAAATGAGGATTTAGAGTTATGGAAATTTTGAAGAGGAATGGAATGGATAAGCAGAGAACACCGTAGAATGAGAAATCTCTAGAGTTTTAAGAGAGTAAAAAAATTTCTTATTTTTCAAAATCATCATGCAATCAATCAACAATTGATATAATACCCTTAATATCCTTAGTAATTCTAAGCTATTCTTTTTTTTTTCTTATCCAATGACATGAAAATCTAATGTTCAAAAATAGTATTTCACAATTTCCATAATATTTTATAGCTTTATACTTTTATAAAATTTATTTTATAAATTTCAGATCGTTACAAAAACAAGTCATATGGACATTCATTAGCAATCACAAGTACTTAAGCATATTGTGGAAGCATCCGGTTAAAGTTTGGAAGGAAAAGAAACTTTAAACCGCTCAAGATTAGCATCTGGAAGAAAAACTGGCTGAAGTAGCATCCAAATTTAACAAGATAAATTCATCCGGTCGATACAAATACCAAGACAAAGGGAAAATTTTCAAAAAAAGCTTTTCCCTCCACGTTTTGGTCTAAAAGTCAAAGATCTCTTTCCCTTGTGCAAGACAAAAGTGACAGCTTGCACACTTTTTAGGAAAGGGCAAAATGACTGACACATGAAAGAGAAAAGGTAACGATCTTTCCTACCTAGACATATTGGAAAGCCTTGTTAACCACACACTTTGTATTTCTTGTATAAAAGTTGGAGGATCACAAAAATACCGAAAAATGATCACTGACATCTTTCAGGCCTCAATCCCAATCATCCAATGGGGCATTTAATCAGTCTAACGGATTGAGCAATCGATCCAAAAGTGCCACATATTACCTATCAACGGTAAAGATTTAATTCAACTTCAACAACTCAAAATGGCTACATTTATGATAGAAGCCTATAAAAGGAAAGCTTCACAAGTGGAGAAGGTGCTAGTTGTTTTGAGAAAGCATACACTAGAGATTTCACTATTACAATCAGTGACATAATTCCTCCAAGAATCAAACAATTCCAAATCAGTTTGTAAGGATTCCCAAGTGAGTTATAAACTTGAGAAAAACCAAAAATCAAAATCTTTGAGAAAAACAAAGTGTAAAATCTCTTACTTGGGTGAGTATTGAGATTGTGATAAAGCTTAGAGTTGGTGCTTTGAGTGGACCTTCCTATAGGACTCAGCTTAGGTTTTGGTAGAAATCTAAGTTTGTATATCCTGCTAAAGATAAGAGGACTCAGCTAGGAGTTGGCAGTTCTAGTGGTATATCCTACATCTAGAAGGGGTTATCATCCCGAGACAAATCGTACGGCTTGATTCCTGCCAGTTGGAAAGGAATCTACTAGTGAAAAAGCTCGGAGGAAGGAAGATCCGAGGACTGGAGTGGGCGGGGCCGAATTAGGATAAAATTACTGTGTTTGATTTTCTAACTCTTTATATTATTGCATAACATCTCATATTTGCATCATCCGGATCAATCATATCCGGAATATAGCCAAACACGTTACTCAAGACGTGTTAAAGTTTGTTTATTTCCTAAAAAAGGGTCATTTACCCCCCTCTACCCTTATTTAGACCCTAATAGGGACCAACAAGTTGTATCAGAGGAAGTGCTCAAAACTATAAATCTAATAATCTCGAGCTAAAGGCCAAAATTTTGATCATAACTCCTTCCTGGGGGTATGTCTATTACCTGTCCTCCACTCTCCACCAGTGAACATTGCACATTCTGGAAAAACTGGATGAAGAACTTCATTTAAGCATAAAGCATGATGGCATGGATAGCCTTTAAAGATGGCCCATATGAGCCTATTCACGAAGTAGAGGGTATGACTACTCGAAAGCCCTTATGTTTATGGGAGGATAATGATTAAAAAAGATTGCGTGAAAACAAAAATGCTATTAATAAGCTTCATTATGCTCTTAGTGTAGCTCAATTCAATAGAATATTCGGATGTGTGACTGCGCTAGAAATTTGGTTGAAGCTAGAAGTGACCTACGAAGGAACAAATAAGGTCAAAGAAGCCAAAATTGATCTGCTACAGTAAAAGTTAGAATCCTTCGAGATGGAGCCCAAAGAATCCATTAGTAGCATGAATACTAGATACACCAAACTAGTAAACAAGATGTAGAGGCTTGGGAAGGAGATCTCAGAAGTGGATATGGTCAAGAAAATACTTTGGAGTCTCACCAAGGAATAAGACATTAAGAAGACTGACATTGAGGAACCTCATGACTTAAACTTCTAAAGTTATGATGAACTCATTGGTAATCTCCTAACTCAAGAGTTGTCCTTGGATAGATATAACCCATATGAGAAAAAGCATGAAGAAAGGAAGAAGGCCATTGCGCTCAAGGCAGATTCATCAGGATCAGCCTCCAGATCAAATAAGCTACCAAAGGAATCTAACTACAGCAAAGAAGATGTCTAGACTGGCCAGATAGTTTGATAGATTCCTAAATAAGAAATATAGGAGGAGATAAAAAAGGTATGAATCAAAAAGATTAAAAGAAGGAACTTTAAGAAGGGATAAGCCAGGAAATGCTTCGTAAGAAAAGAAAGATCCGGAAAAAGATGCTGCTTGCTTTGAATGAGGAGAAAAAGGCCACTTTAGAACCAAATGCCCCAAGCTCAAAAGAATCAAGAAATATAATATGGTGGCAACATGGAGCAATAGTGAAGAAAGTACCAGTTCATCTTCTATAGAAGAAGAAGAAACAACTAACTGTGCATTTGTGGCAATGACAGATCCGGAAGAAGATAAATCCAAAAGAAATCAATCTAAGTAAGATATTAAGCAAATCGAGAAATTAGAATCAGATGCAAGCACCACTGAGGTAAACTCTCACTCTAATTCTATTTCTAACCTTGATCTTGCTAGAGCTTTAGGGGTGGTGATATTCAATGTGAGGAAGAACACTAAAGCTATAAAACCCCTACAAAGACAAGTTCTAGAGCTGGCTGAGGATGCTAAAGCAATGGCGAAATACATCAATCTGATAAGAACCACAAACCATGTAGATGTGGTTGAGGTGAATTTCTGAAGGAGTCAACTGCAGATCTTAAGTGCTAACTTCACAGGGCTAGATAGGGAGCAAACCCTGTTAAAGGAGGCATTCAGAAGGAAATCAGATCCTTCACAAAGATGGAGAAATCAAAGGCAAGCAGCACTAAGAAATCCAAATAAAAATAATCTAGCGCCCCTAAATCAAAAAGAAAGGAAAGTCAATAGGAAACCTCAACCATAGAGATTCACAGCTGCTCAAAAGGGAAAAGCTAAGGCTATATCAAATGAGCAACCTGTCAAGCAAAGTATACAAGAAGCCGGATACATTGGAAATTATGGTAAGGCGGATCTTAAAAAGATCTAGAAGAAGAATGAGCAGAGAAGACCCATCTCTGGGTTCATGTTTTTAGGGAAAAACAATCATATTACTAAATCGTGTAGATTGAAAAATGGTTATTATGATGTTTATCTTTGGCCTAAAATGGTTGATAACCCGAGAGGACCCAAATCTAATTGGGTACCCAAACCCACTTGATCTATTTTGCAGGTATGCCTTAGATCTATAATAGAACAACATACATGGTACATTGATAGTGGATGCTCAAGGCACATGACTGGTGATGAGAAAGCCTTCATCACTTTGACCCGAAAGAGACGTGGAAAAGTATGCTTTGGAGATAACCAAAAGGTATAGATTATTAGACATGGAACCATTGGATCTGAAATAAAGATAGAAGATGTCTTACTAGTTAATGGATTGAAGTTCAACTTGCTAAGTCTAGCACAACTCTGTGATAAAGGAAGGAAAGTCATGTTTGATTCCAGAGGATGCTCAATCTATGATAGTAAGTCAAATCAACTCATTCTTTATGCTCCTAGAGTAAATAACATTTATTGTGTTAATATTAAAAATAAGAAAAAGAATATATGCTTGGTGTCTAAAGAAGAAGAATCATAGTTGTAGCATCGGAGGTTACGAAATGTAAGCATGAACCTCCTGTCCAAATTAGCCAAAAACAAACTGATTGTGGGTTTGCCTAAGGTAGCTATTGATAAGGATCACATATGCACTGCATGCCAATTAGGTAAACAACATCAAAAAAGCTTCCCTTCTATCTCGTACATACCTTCCAAAAGAGTTCTTAAACTCTTACATATTGATGTCCTTGGTCCAATAAAACCAATGAGTTTAGGTAAAAGAGAATACACCATGGTTATAGTGGATGATTATTCACGCTATACTAGGGTTCCTTTGCTAGCTAGCAAAGATGAAGCCTTTGACCAATTCTCAAAAAAATTCATGAAGAGAAAAAAATAATAGGGCATCAGCATTGCACGCATCCGAAGTGATAATGCAGGAGAGTTAAAAAATAAGCACTTTGCTAAATTTTGTGACTCCAAGGGCATTGAGCGTAACTTTTTTGCTCCTCATGTACCTCAACAAAATGGGGTTGTTGAAAAGAAAAATAGAACCTTAGTTGAGATGGCCTGGACAATGCTAAGTGAGAATAATTTGCCTAAGTATTTTTGGGGAGAGTTCGTGAACACAACATGCTAAATCATAAATAGAGTTCTCATTAGAAAGACCATGGAAAAGACCCCATCTGAAATCGGGAAGGGTAGGAAACCCAAAATTGGGTAATTGAAAGCCTTTAGATGTAGATGTTACATCCTAAATGATAGAGAGCAACTAGAAAAAGTCAATCCTAAATTTGATGAACCAATCTTCCTTAGCTACTCAAAACATAGCAAAAACATACAGAGTCTATAACAAATGAACCCAAATAGTAATAGAGTCAATACATGTAGATTTTGAAGAGACTAACCATGCAGGGAAAAGAAGCTTTAATCCAGAAGACTTAACTCTGGATGCTAAGAACACTAAAGAAAAAGAGGAAGTGCAGATTCCGAATTTCTTCCAAAACAAGACATACAAGGAAGAAGATGAAGGAATCAATTTCAATATAGGAGGACTAGAAGAAAATCTCAAACAACCTGCGATTAATTTCTTGGATGATCAAGAAGTGGAAGTTGAAGCAGAAGAGGAACAAGTTCCAATACAACATGAAGATTTGCAAAAAGAAGTCTAGACTCATAGGGATCATCCAGTTGAAGCTATCTTAGACAGTGTACAAAATCTAGTTAAAACCAGAGGACAACTCAACAGGATGATGATCCATGCTGCTTTTATTTCTCTTATTGAGCTAAAGAAATTCTAAGATGCTGAAGGAAATAAAAGCTGGATGATGGCAATGCAAGAAGAACTAGATCAATTCACCAGGACTGATGTTTGGGATCTAGTGTCACCACCAAAGGGGAAATCAATTAGAGGCACCAAATGGGTATTCCGGAACAAACTATATGAATCTGGAATTGTTGTAAGAAACAAAGCTAGATTAGTTTCCCATGGCTACAATCAATAAGAAGGGATTGATTTTGGAGTAACCATTGTGCTAGTAGCAGGACCAGAGATAATTCGGATCCTATGTGCTTTTGCATAATTTATGGGATTCATGTTGTTCCAAATGGATGTTAAAAGTGCATTTCTCAATGGAGTCATTCAAGAAGAAGTCTATCTTAAGCAGCCACCAAGATTCTAAGATCCAAAACATCCAGATCATGTGTACAAGCTAAAGAAGGCCCTCTATGGATTGAAGCAACCACCTAGAGCTTGGTGTGAGAGACTTACTGTGTTTCTCATTTCAAAAGGATATATCAGGGGCAAGGCAAATACAACCCTTTCCATCAAGAAGAAGAAGGGTGATGTTATTCTAGTCGAGATCTATGTAGATGACATCATCTTTGGAGCAATAGATGAAAAGATGTGTGAAGAATTCAACACTCAAATGCAAAAGGAATTTGAGATGTCTATAATAGGAGAATTGAATTTCTTCCTTAGTTTACAAATCAAGAAAAGTCTGGATGGGTTTCACATTAACTAATCCAAGTATACCAAGGAAATTCTCAAGAAGTTTGAAATGGACAAAAGCAAACCTATGTTCATTCCAATGGGGTTAGATACAGTTCTCTTAAAGGATTATGAAGAAGAAGATGTCGATTAGAAGCTTTACTGACGAATGATTGACTCACTTCTGTACTTGACAGCTAGTAGACCTGACATACACTATGCAGTTTGCTACTGTCCAAGATATCAATCCAATCCTGAGAATTCACATCTCAAAGCAGTAAAAAGAATCCTTAGATATCTCCTAGGAACCACTGAAGTTAGGTTACGGTATCCTAGTAATGGAAACTTCACACTCCAAGGCTTCATAGATGCAGATTTTGGAAGAGACACTCTTGAAAGAAGAGTACATCCGCAGGTTGTCACTTTATGGGAAATTGCTTGATATCATGGTATAGCAAGAAGGAAACTTTAGTTGCCTTATCAACTACTGAAGTACAATATATGGCAGCAAAAAGCTGTGTAGCTCAACTCCTATGGATCAAGCAATGGTTAGAAAATTATAGAATTAAATCCGAATGTGTGGATGTAATACGTGATCACAAAAGTGCCATTAATGTGTCAAAAGATCCAGTTCTCCACAGTAGAATAAAGCATGTCAAAATCAGACACCATTTCATCCGGGATTATATAATAAAGAAGGATGTGGCATTGGTCTAAATTCCAACAAATGAACAAAGGGCAGATATCTTTACTAAGCCATTAACTAAAGATCAAATCAACAGGCTAAGAGAGTCATTTAGAATGTCAAGTCCAATTTGAAGAAGAATCTAGAAGATGATCGGGGTTCAGCTTGGCCTTTTATAAGTTAAGGTGTAAGGAAGAAAAGAAGAAGTAAAGTTGACTGTGAATCTGAAGAAAAGACTGCCAGCTCAGCTGGCAGAAAAGACAAATGGCAGTAAAAACTTAGGAAAAGTAACTGTACACATTTTGAATTTCAAACGTTTATAGGGCATCACATGCGCGGCAAAAACAACTTTTATTTTAGAAAATATACCGTTGCAATTCTCTGGTTAAATGCCATTTACCTTTTTCCTCAGAATTAACTACCACCCGATCAATCTGGTTAAAGTTAACTATGTTTAGATTACCATTATACCCTTGTCTTGGGAATTTCATAAAAAGTGCCCAAAATCCTTCTTCTTCTTCATGCAAGTAATTCCCTACTACTGCTCTGCAAATTTTTTTCAGAAACACTAGCATTTCAAATAATTTCAAACTTATAAATGGCATCTACTCTACTCACTCCTCCTCCTCCAAGATACATCTTTAATGAGTCTGATGTTGAAGATGAAGATTTCACCCTTCTCAAATTGAAAAATCCTGACTTAGTAGTTCCAATCGACTACTTAAGAGATAACTTTCTATTCAAAACAAAAACCTACTCACAGCTTATAAAGGGTCAACACCTTCTAGATTTCTTAAAAATCAATTATCCTATCTATCCAGATTTTGTCAAGGAATTCTCTAACAATTTGAGAGTACACTCCTACAATGATGCTCTCAGAACCACTATTCTAGGAAAAGTCATCACTATAATACCTTGATTTTTTGTAGATAATCTAAATATGAAGAATGACGGAGTTTGGATGAGGATGATGGAGAGGAACTCATGGTGAAGTATTATCCAATGAAGTGTCTTCCTCTTTACTATTTTGGGCCAAATTGGTGCTTATCCGGAAAGGATCTTTTACAACTGCTTCTTCCTTTCAACACAGTGTTTTACAGCACTATGTAAAAAGTAGGGTTGTGAATATACCAGTACTAATCATCCATTTCATGAGACAGCATAGGAACTCCCATGGTGCACTAATCACCAGAATCCTTCTAGCAAATGGAGTTAACCTATCTGGAGCCCACTCCATTCAAGGAAAGGAGATCCTTGAACAGAATTTTAAGTAGTTAAGCTTTGGGGAAACAGGCATTGAAGAGAAAGCAATTCAAATGAGGGAAGAAAAAAAGGATAAAAGCGGAGTCAGGAAGGTTGGAGTTAAAATTGCTCCAGCGGAAATGAAAGCCAAAACTACCAAGACAAAGGCTCAAAGAAAGATAAACCTTAAGCCAGTTGTTGAAGAAGTTGTAAAGATCGAATACCCCTCACTCACCTCATGAAAGCCATACAGGAAAATCCAGAGAGAAGGGGATGGCTCACTAAAGCAGTTGATAAAAAGAAGAAGCCAATTTGTGAACTGGAGGCAAATGAGAACATTGCAGTAGCTGCTACTACAATCAAAGAAGGATATAAGAATGAAGTAGAAACAAAGTATTAAAAATATCCTGGCACAGGATGAAGGTTCAGATAGTGATGAAACTAGGAATGAGGAGCCTGTCCAGAAAAAGCAGTTCATCAAGAATGAGTCTACCTTTAAAGAAGCCCTAAAAGCTAAAAAGTTAAAATTAGCTGCCAAAAAGCCAACTACCAGGATCACTATTCAAGAGCCAACTTCTAGAGCCTCAACACTCGTAAACTGAAGCAAGGGCAAGGAACTGGTTATCTTTGCTGAGAAACCAGTCCTTCCTGATAATCATTTTCTAGAGGATCCTCAGTACACGGAAATGATGTCAGTGGTCTGGGATAATTTTAAAGTAAATAAGTTGACTAAGGAAGGACCGAAAGTGTCATTCAAAGCAGTAGACACTGATAACTTTGCAATCCTGATCACCCTAACTAACTTAGTGCTTCTCCAGGAAGCTAACTATCCAGAAGAAGAGCTAACCCTATTCACAGCTACAATAGAGCCTCTTTTAGATAACTTATTGAACGTAGAAGCAGAAGTGGTTGAGATAGAAAGTCCTAATAAGGCAATGGGAGAGGATGGTGAGGATAATTCCACCACTCCAAAGAATGAATAGTAGTAGTCGCAACTCCTATCCACACAATTGGAGGGGAGACTGAGGATAATTCCACTCTTCTAGATACAGGAGTGGAAGAGCAAAATAAAGAAGAGCATGTAGATCCACATCAGCTAGATCAGGTAATCATCATCCCAAACATCTCTAATACTGGTGATATTCCAATTGTTGATGCCATTGAAATACTACACAACTTAAGTGCAGACTCCCAAACTGTATTTAAGGACAACCGGTCTATCTTAGAATAAAATGTTCCAGAGGAGGGAACTAGTTTGAGACTCATTGAGCACACTTCTTAAGTGGACTCTAAGAGCGAGGCTAGTCCGGAGGATAGGCTAGAAGAGAAGGAGAAAGAAGAAATAAATCCGCTGAGAAGCAAACCAGTAGTGAGGATTCATCCGGATCTGAGGAATTAGAAAGTAGTTCTGGATTAGAGGAAACAACTTCTTCTAAAAGTGATCACAAACAACTAATTCCAATGAATAATCTTGAAAAAGTTGACAAGCTAACAACTGCTCTGAAGATAACCTAAGAAGTTGTAGTTGAGATGCATGAGGAAAGCTATGTAAAGAAAACTCTCCAAACATATGTAGTCAGCTTAAATCGGTGGAGAGCATTATCAATGACAAGTCCTTAGCTCCAGATTTGAAGTATGAGTTAGGGGAAATCAAAGCACTAGTATAAAGCTTTTAAATAAGAGTTCAAAGATTTCCCTCAGTTGAACTAATTGCAGAAGCCTCCTTATCAAAATTCACTCCGGTGCTGAATCAGATAAACTCCAATATTATAGGAGCTAATCACTCTGTATATCAAGCTCACATCGGAGCTAATAATAACTAAGCAACCTTAATGGATAAAATCACCTCCTCTTCAATAGATATCACCACTCAGCTAAAAGGGTATCTAGATCGCAAGTTTGAAAACTTGGAAAAATTTATTCTAGGAGAAATTACATCTAGGTTAACATTCTTGATCGAGGTGCACAAAGCTGCTCAAGAAATGTTAACAAATTTTCTCCTCCCAAAGTTGTTAAAGAAGCAAATGAATGATTTCAGTGATGGTCTTGGTAGTCATATCTCCGAAACAGAGGAGATTATTAATAACTTAAGAGAAGCATTTCACAAAGATCTGAAAACTTTGAACATAAGTGTTCATAAAATCTAAAGAGATATTCTTTGGCTATCTGAATCTTTATCTTCTAATTCGGATAGCCTTCTCCTCCCAATCTACCAAAACCTTGTCCAATCAAATGGGTACACATATTTCTTTGGCTATAAATGGAGCTTGACTCTCCTAAAAGCTCTCTTCCCATTCTTTGAGGAAGCAGGCCAAAAGTATGCTCTAAAGATGCTTCTGAACATGGTCAAATCGTATAACCATCTCAGAGAATGAGTCAAACCACTCCATCCTTACAGCTACAATTGAGACTATTTTGGAAAAGCGCCTGCTAGGAAATTTGGATTATTCAGTGTATTCAGAAGCCTGGCAAAAAAATTGGGATAAAAGAACCTATATGGTCACTGACCCCTAAGCTAATGAAAACCAAAAGGGGAGGAAGGGCAAAGGAAAAGAGGGAGAGTCATCCAGAAAAGAAGCAAATATAGAGATGATTATCTTTTAGAATAGCTATTTTTATTCAATGTAAAATCTGTAATAGCTAGTTCTACTTTCACTCATATATATTTATGTAATCGTAATCCGGAGGTTAACTATTATTAACAACAGAACTATATATAGTGAAAAATTGATACTCAAAATTGCTTCTAAGTACAATTTATAACTATACTTAAAAAACTTAGAAGCAAGAAATAAAAAATATTTGGGGAATTAGGATGCTTAGATTATGGGGCAGTAAAACTTGTACATGACTAAGTATCCAGAATCATACTTAGCTCATAAACCCCTTTTCCATATGCTTAGTATTTGTTTCCATCAAATTAGATAGATTATTGGGAAACAATGATTCAAAAGAATCAATTTTAGAACAATCCGAATGAAGTTTGAAGAAAACGAAACTATACAAACAAAGTCTTAAGGAAAAAAACATGTAATCTCCTTAATCCAGAATGGAAGCAACTGGTCCAAAACAAGTCATCTGGACATTCATCGGAAATAACAAGTACCTAAGCAGATAGTGGAAGCATCAAATTAAAGTTTTGAAAGGAAACAAACTTTAAACCACTCAAGATCAGCATCCGAAAGTATAACTAGTTGAAGTAGCATCCAGATTTAACAAGATAAATTCATCCGGAAGATATAGATATCGAGATAGCTCCACCTTTTAGTATAAAAGTCAAAGAGCCCTTTCCCTGGTGCAATACAAAAATGATAGCTTGCACACTTTTCAGGAAAGGATAAAAGGACTGATACAAGAAAGAAAAAAGGTATGACCTTTCCTACCTAGACCAAAAGGAATGGCGTGTGAACCATACACTCTGGATTTCGGTCATAAAAGTTGGTAGATAACAAAATATAAGAAAATCATCACTGACATCTTCCATCCCTTAATCCCAAGGATTCAATGAGACATTTAATTAATCTAACAGATTGATCAATGGATCCAGAAGCACCATATAATACCTAATCAACGGTGAAGATTTAATTCAACTTCAATAACTCACAACGGCTATATTTATAATAGAAGCCTATAAAAGGAAAGTTTCACAAGTTAAGAAGGTACTGGTTGTTTTGAGAAAGCATACACTAGAGAATTCGCTATTAAAATCAGTGACATAATCCCTCCAAGAATAAAACAATTTCAAATCAATCTATAAGGATACCCGAGTGAGTTATAAACTTGAGGAAATCCATAACCAAAATCTTTGAGAAAAATAAAGTGTAAAATCTCATACTTGGGTGAGTATTGAGATTGGGATCTAGCTTAGAGTTGGTGCTTTAAGTGGAACTACATATAGGACTCAGCTTAGGTTTGGGTAGAAATCTTAGTGGCATATCTTCCTAAACACAAGAGGACTCAGCTAGGAGTTGGTGCTTCTAGTGGTATATCCAACATCTGTAAGGAGTTACCATCCGGAGAGAAATTATAAGACTTTATTCTTACTAGTTGGAAAGGAATCCACTAGTGAAAAAGCTCGGACGAAGGAAACTCTAGGGACTGGAGTAGATGGGGCCGAACCAGGATAAAATTATGGTGTTTGATTTTCTAACTCTCTATATTATTGCATAAAATTTCATATTTGCATCACCGGATCTATCATATCTGGAACATAACTAGACACGCTACAAAAGACTTGTTAAAGTTTATTTATTTCCACAAAAAGGGTCATTTGCCCCCCCCCCCTCAGTCCTTATTTAGACCTTAACAAGGATCACAAGTGGTATCAGAGCAAGTGCTCAAAACTAGAGATTTAACAATATCGACCTAAAGTTCAAAATTTTGATCGAAGAATTAAAATGAGTTTCCGAAACTCATAACTCCTTCCTGAGGGTATGTCTATTACCCATCCTCCACTCTTCACCGGTGAACACTACACATTCTAAAAAAACCAGGTAAGGAACTTCATTCAAACACAAAGCATGATGGCATGGATGGCCATTGAAGATGGCCCATATGAGCCTATTTATGAAGTAGAGGGTATGACTACCCAAAAGCCCTCAAGTTTATGGGATGATAATGATTATAAAAGATTGCGCGAAAATGCAAATGTTATTAATATGCTTCATTATGCTCTTAGTGTGGCTAAATTCAATAGAATATCCTGATGCAAGACTACAAAAGAAATTTCGTAGAAGCTGGAAGTGACCTATGAAGGAAAAAATAAGGTCAAAGAAGCTAAAATTGATCTGCTACAACAAAACCTAGAATCCTTTAAGATGGAGCCCAAAGAATCCATCAGCAGCATGAATACTAGATACATCAATCTAGTAAACAAGATGAAGAGCCTTGGGAAGGAGATCTCAGAAGTAGATATGATCAAGAAAATACTTTGGATTCTCACCAAGGAATGCGATAGCCAGAAGACTACCATTTAGGAAGCGCATGACGTAATCTTCTATAGTTATGATGAACTCATTAGTATTCTCCTAATTTCAGAGTTATCCTTAGAGAGATATAGATAATAGGAGATAAAGCCTGAAGAAAGGAAGAAGGCCACTGCGCATATGGCAGATTCAGCTGGATCAACCTCCTCCGGATCAAATAAGCTACCAAAGGAATCTGACTATATCAAAGAAGCTATAGTTATGCTGGCCAAATATTTTGATAGATTCCTAAAGAAGAAAGATAGGAGGAGATCCAGAAGGTAGGAATCAAAAGATCAAAGGAAGGAACTTCTAGAAGGGATAAGCTAAGAAAGGCTCCGAAAGAAAAGAAAGATCCGGAGAAAGATGTTGCCTGCTTTGAATGTGGAGAAAAATGCCACTTCAGAATGAAATGCCCCAATCTTAAAAGAGATAAGAAATATAAGAAGAAAGCTATGGTGGAAACGTTGGGCAATAGTGAAGAAAGTAGAAGTTCATCTAACAGAAGAAGAAGAAGAAATAGCTAACTATTAATTCATGGCACTGACTTATCCAGAAGAAGATCAATCTGGAAGAAATCCATCTAAGTAAGATACTGAGCAAATTGAGGAATCAAAATTAGAGATAGCCACCACCAAGGTAAACTCTCACTCTAATTCTATTTCTAACCTTGATCTTGCTTAGGGGTGATGATGTACAATGTGAGGAAGAACGTCAATGCCATAAAATCCCTACAAAGACAAATTCTGAAGCTAGCTGAGGATGCTGAAGCAATGGCATAAGACATTAATCTAATAAGAACCACAAAGAATATGGATGTGGTTGAGGTGAATCTCCTAAGGAGTCAAGTGCAAATCTTAAGTGTTACCTTGACATGGCTAGATAGGGAGCTAACCCTAATGAAGGAGGCATCTGGAAGGAAATCAGATCCTTCAAAAAGAAGGAGAAATCAAAGGCAAGCAACCCTAAGAAATCCAAATCAAAAGAATCAGGTGCCCCCGAATTAAAAAGAAAGGAAAGTTAACGGGCAACCTCAAGTAAAGAGATTCATGGCTGCTCAAAAGGAAAAAGCTAAGGCTGTATCAAATGAGTAACCTTTCAAGCGAAGAAAGAATAATAAAGCAGAGATTGCACCTCTAACCAGCTTCCGAATACACACTAGATAGACAAGTATACAAGAAGTCAGATCCATTTGAAATTATGGAAAAAGGGATCTTAAAAAGATCCAAAAGAAGAATGCACATAGCAGACCAATCTCTGAATGTAGGTTTTGTTAGAAAAACAATCATATTACTAAATTGTATAGATTAAAAAATGGTTATCAAGATGTTTATCCTTGGCCTAAAATGGTTAATAACCGAGAGGACCCAAATCTGATTGGGTACCAAAACCCACTTGATCTGTTTTACAGGTATACCTTAGATCCACAGTAGATCAACATACATGGCATATTAATAGTGGACCCTCAAGCTACATGACCGGTGATGAGAAAGCCTTTATCACTTTAATCCGGAAGAGAGGTGGAAAAGTAAGCTTTGGAGACAACAAAAAGGGAGAGATCATTGGACATGGAACCACTAGATCTGAAATAAAGATAAAAGATATCTCACCAGTTGATCGATTGAAGTTCAACTTGCTAAGTGTAGCACAACTATAGGATAAAGGAAGGAAAGTCACCTTTGATTCCAGAGGATGCTCAATCTATGATAATAAGTCAAATCAACTCATTCTTTATGAACCTAGAGTAAATAAGGTTTGTTGTGTTAACATTAAAAATGAGAAAAAGAATATATGTTGGGTGTCTAAAGAAGAAAAATCATGGTTGTGGCACCAGAGGTTGGGACATGTATGCATGAACCTTCTGTCCATATCAGCAAAAAAGGAATTGGATATTGTTTGGCCTAAGGTAGCTTTTCATAAGGATATCATATACACTGCATGCCAATTAGGTAAACAACATAGAAAAAGCTTCCCTTCTATCTCATACATGCCTTGCAAAAGAGTTCTAAACTCTTACATATTGATACTAATGAGTTTAGGTAGAAGAGAATACTCTATGGTTATAGTGGATGATTATTCTCGCTATACCTGGGTTCCTTTGCTAGCTAGCAAAGTTGAAGCCTTTGACCAATTCTCCAAAATATTCATCCGGATAGAAGTAGAACAAGGAATCAGCATTGCACGAATTAGAAGTGATAATGGAGGAGAGTTCAAAACTTAGCATTTTGCTAATTTTTGGGACTCCAAGGGTATTAATCATAACTTTTTTGCTCCTCATACACCTCAATAAAATGGGGTTATTGAAATGAAAAATAGAACCTTGGTTCAGATGGCCCGGACAATGCTAAGTGAGAATAATTTGCCTAAGTATTTTTAGGCAGAGGCCATAAGCACAGCATGTTACATCATAAATAGAGCTCTCATTAGAAATACTATAGAAAAGACCCCATATGAAATCTGGAAGGGAAGGAAACCCCAAAATGGGTACTTTAAAGCCTTTGGATGTAGATGTTACATCCTAAATGACAGAGAGCAACTGGAAAAATTTGATTGTAAATTTGATGAAGCAATCTTTCTTGGCTACTCAACACATAGCAAAGCTTATAGAGTCTATAACAAACAAACCTAAACAGTAATAGAGTCAATACATATAGATTTCGATGAGACTAACCATGTAGGGAAAAGAAGCTTTAATCTAGAAGACTTAACTCTGGATGCTAAGAATGCTAAAGAAAAAGAGGAAGTATAGATTTTAGATTGCTACTAAATCAAGAAATACAATGAAGAAGATGAAGGAATCAATTTCAATACAGGATGACCAGAAGAAAATCTCAATCAACCTGAGATTAATTTCTTGGAAGATCAAGAAGTTGAAGTTAAAGTTGAAGCAAAAGTAGAAGAGGAACAAGTTCCAATACAATATGAAGATTTGCAAAGAGAAGTCTGGACTCATAGGGATCATCTAGTTGAAGCTATCTTGAACAATGTACAAAATCCAGTTAGAACCAGAGAATAACTCAATAGAATGATGAGCCATGCTACTTTACTTTCTCTCATTGAGCCAAAAAATTCCAAGATGTTGAAGAAGACAAAAGATGGATATTGGCAATGAAAGAAGAACTAGATCAATTAACCAGGAATGATGTTTGGGATCTAGTACCACTGCCAAAGGGGAAGTCAATCACAGGCACCAAATGGGTATTCCAAAACAATCTAGATGAATCTAGAATTGTGGGAAGAAACAAACCTAGATTAGTTGCCCAAGGCTACAATCAACAAGAAGGGATTGATTTTGAAGAAACCTTTACACCAGTAGCAAGACTAGAGGCAATCTGGATCATATATACTTTTGCATTATTTATGAGATTCATATTATTCCAAATGGATCTCAAAAGTGCATTTCTTGATGGAGAAATTCAAGAAGAAGTATATAACAAGCAGCCACCTGGATTCAAAGATCCAAAATATCTGGATCATGTGTACAAGCTAAAGAAGGCCCTCTATGTATTGAAGCAAGCACTTAGACCTTGGTATGAGAGACTTACTACATTTCTCATTTCTAAGGGATATATCAGGGGTAAGGCATATACAACCCTTTTCATTAAGAAGAAGAAGGGTGATGTTATTCTAGTCTAGATCTATATAGATGACATCATCTTTAGAGCAATAGATGAAAAGATGTGTGAAGATTTTAGCACTCAAATGCAGAAGGAATTTGAGATGTCCACAATGGAAGAATTGAATCTCTTCCTTGGTTTACAAATCAAGCAAAGTCCGGATCGGATTTTTGTCAACCAATACAAGTATACCAAGGAAATTCTTAAGAAGTTTGAAATGGAAAAAAGCAAACCTATGTCCATTCCAATGGGATCAGATACAGTTCTCTCAAAGGATTGTGGAGGAGAAGATGTCGATCAGAAGCTTTATAGGGGAATGATTGGTTTACTTATATACTTGGCAGCTAGTAGACCATACATACACTATATAGTTTGCTACTGTGCAAGATATCAATCCAATCCTAAGGATTCACATATCAAAGAAGTAAAGAGAATCCTTAAATATCTCCTAGGAACAACTAAAGTTGGGTTATGGTATCCTAGTAATGGAAAATTCACACTCTAAGGCTTCATAGATACAGATTATGGAAGAGACACTCTTAAAAGAAAGAGTACGACCGGAGGCTATCACTTTTTAGGAGATTTCTTGGTATCATGGTATAATAAGAAGAAAACTTCAGTTGCCTTATGAACTACTGCAGCAGAATAAATGGCAGCAAGAAGTTGTGTAGCTCAACTCATATGGATTAAGCAATAATTAGAAGATTATGGAGTTGAATCTGTATATGTTGATGTAATGTGTGATAATAAAGTGCCATTAATGTGTCAAGAAATCCAGTGCTCCACAGCAGAATGAAGCATGTCAACATCAAACACCATTTCATCTGGTATTGTATAATGAAGAAGGATGTGGCATTAGTCTACATTCTAACAAATGAACAAAGGGCAGATATCTTTACTACGCAATTAAGTAAAGATCAATTCAACAGGCTAAAAGAGTCCATTGGAATGTCTAATTCAATTTTAAGAAGAATCCAGAAGACGAGCAGGGATTAGCTTGGCCTTTTATCAGTCAAGGAGTAAGGAAGAAAAGAAGAAGTAAAGTTGGCTATGGATCTAGAGAAAAGACTGCCAGCTCAACAAACAGAAAAGACAAATGGCAGTAAAAGCATAGGAAAAGTAGTTGTACACATTTTGAATTTCAAATGTTTATTGGGCATCACACGATCGGTGAAAACAACTGTTATTTTTGAAAATAAATCGTTCCGATTCTCCGATTAAATGCCATTTACCTCTTTCCTCGGAATTTATTACCACCATATCAATCAGGTTAAAGTTAACTATATCAGGATTACCATTATACCCTCACTCTAGGAAATCTATAAAAGCCCCAAAATCCCTCTTCTTCTTCACGCAAGTAATTCAATACTGTTACTCTGCAAATTTTTCTCCAGAAACCCTAGCATTTCAAATCCTTTCAAACTCACAAATGACATCTACTCAACTCCCTCCTCCTCTCCCAAGATAGATCTTTAATGAGTCTGATCTTAAAGGTGAAGATTTTACCCCTCTCAAATTGAAAAATCCTGACTCAGTAGTTCCAACAGCCTACTTAGGAGATAACTTTCTATTCAAAATAGAACCCTACTTGCACCTTATAAAGGATAAATAATTTGTAGATTTCTTAAAAATCAATTATCCCACCTATGGATTTTGTCAAGGAATTCTATGACAATTAGAGAGTACACTCCTACTATGATGCTCTTAGAACCACTGTTCAAGGAAAAGTCTTCACTGTAATGCCACAATTCTTTATGGAAAATCTGAATATGAAGAATGATGTAGTTCAGATAAGGAATGTTAGAGATGAACTCATGGTGAAGTATTATCCAAAGAAGTGGCTTTCTCTTTGCTATTTTGGAGATAAATTCTCCATTTAATGGCCACAAACCCCAAGAATCCTCTAGCATATCTTGACCAAATTGGTGCTTATCTGGAAAGGATCCATTACAACTTGTTCTTCTTTTCAACATTGTGTTCTACAGCACTGAGTAGAAAGTAGGGTCGTGAATATGCCAGTACTAGTCATCTATTTGCTAAGACAACACAGGAACTCCCATGGCGCTCTAATCACCAGAATCCTCCTAGCAAATGGAGTTAACTTATTCGGAGCCCACTCCATTCAAGGAAAGGTGATCCTTGAAAAGAACTTTAAGAAGTTAAGCTTTGGGGAAACCTGGGATGAAGAGAAAGCAATTCAGATGAGGGAAGAAAGAAAGGAGAAAAGCAGAGTCAGGAAGGACAGAGTTAAAATTGCTTCGGCGGCTAGGAAAGCCAGAACTTCCAAGATAAAGGCTTAAAGAAAGATAAACCTCAAGCCAGTTGTTAAGGAAGTTGATGAAGATAGAATATCCCTCATAAAACTCATAAAAATCACACCCGAAAAGCCTAAGAGAAGGGGAAGAAGCTAGTTTGTGAACTAGAGGCAAAGGAGAATATTACAGTAGTTTCTGCTGCAATTAGAGAAGGATATAAGATGGGGTGGAAATGAAGTATTGAAGATATCCTAGTAGAGGATGAAGGTTCAAATAGTGAGGAAACCAGGGATGGGGAGCCTGTCTGAAAAAAGCAGTTCATCAAGAAAGGGTCTACCTTTAAAGAAGCCATAAAAGCCCAAAAGTTAAAATTAGTTGCCAAAAAGCCAACTATCAGGATTACTATTCCAGAGCCAACTCCTAGAGCCTCAACACTAGCAAACTCAAGCAAGGGCAATGAACTGGTTATCTTTACTGCAAAATGAGTCCTTCCTAATATCTTTTTCCAGTGGATCTTTAGTACTAGGAAATGATGTCAGTGGTCTGGGAAAATTTCAAAGTAAATAAGCTAACTAATGAAGGACCAGGAGCCTCATCTGAAACATCAAACACTAGTATTTTTTTGTGGATGACTAGAGCCATAGGTCTCGGTAAAAAAAATTTCTACAATCCAGAGATAGAAAGATCCAATAGAGCTCGCGTTTTGCAGGCTCGTGAGCTTAGAGAATCCAAATATCAAGCAAAAACTTCAACCTGACCTAGCAATGATACAATCAATATTGAAGAACTGTTTAATAATTCAAACAACTCAGATATTTAACCTAAAGCAGCCATCATTACCATGGCTAAGGTAGAGCAGTCAATTCAAGACATTACACGGGTTTCGGTGGATCAATAACTACTTTGTATCACTTACCTGGCCGAGACTTATGATAAAAACTTTGGGATGAGAATTGCGTTTGTCCATAGCTTACCCAAATTCACCAGATGTGCCACTGATGACCCTTATAAACATTTGTAGAAGTTCCATTTAACGGTTTCTTCTATGAAGCCATCGAAGGTCCACCTAGACCTCGCGAAATTAAAGTCCTTTCCTTTTTCTCTTATGGACTCAGCCAATGACTGGTTTTTTCATTTGAAACTAGGATCTATTACATCATGGGACTAGATGTTGAGAGTTTCTTGACAAGTATTTTCCAACAACGAGAGTTACCACCTTGAAGAGGCAGATTTGTTCTTCCAAGGTGAAAGACATGGAGAGTCTCCATGAGTACTATGAATGATTCCAGCACATTTTGGCAGCTTGCCCATCCCACTAATTCACTAATCAAGCCTTAGTCCAAACTTTCTACAAGGGGCTCTCACTCTCTCAGAGAGCTATCATAGATGCCACTAGTGGGGGTGCTCTCACTAACAAGGCCCCAACCCAAGCTTGGGAACTAAACATGACTATGGCAAAAACTGATCAATAGTTTAGCGATCATGAAGGGAAATCTACTTCAAAGTAGTCGATGGGATTAGTTCTTGTGATCTCAATGACAAACTAGAAAGACTCGCTGAACTTGTATAGAAGATAGCTATCCAGACCGAGGTTGCGAAGGAATGTAAACTTTGCAAAAAGACCAACCATGCTATCGAAGAGTTCCCTCACATTGGAGACCCTGAATTTTTAAAAGTCAATGCCATGGGGAAATATGGTAACTATAGGGACTACGGTAACTGTAGTAGCTATGGTAATCAGGGGAATAAATAGCCTTACATTCCACCATAATAGAGGAATCAGATTGGGTGAAGACATCGACCAACACTCGCATGGGGAAATAATAACCGTCATCAACTATATGGGACCACATAATTATCTTATTATGAGAAATCAACATAATACGATTGTACCAAGACATTCTCAACAAGTCCAGGTCTAACACAACCCACCTCAGAAACCAGAGTAAGATGCTTATGGCCTTTTCTCCGCTCTTGCTGAAGCTTCAAATAAATGATTTGAGCTAGTAGACTATCGGATACAGGGACTACAAGGTAACTTTTTGAACTTGGAAAAGCAGATGGCCTAGATAGCTAGCACTCTCTCCAGGATTGAGAACATGGGGAGACTTCCATCTCAAAAGGAGGATAATCCTATGGAGAACGTCAGTGCAAACATTCTAAGAAGTGAAAAGGAGGTCAAGTTAGAACCACCAAGAGAAATAATGGATGACGAAGTCATTGTGATTCCCGTTGACAAAGCGGAACCAGTGGTTTCCTCCCAGACCAGACCTCCTTTTCCAAAGAAACTACCAAACTCTAAGAAGATAAAAGAGGAAAAGTAAATCTTTGAGACCTTGAGGAAAGTTGAGATCAACGTCTCACTACTTGATGTGATCAAGCAAATACCCCGAATATGCAAAATTCCTTAAGGAGTTGCGCACCAACAAGAAGAAGCAGCACGACCTGGACAAGGTCGTAATGGGGGACAATGTATCTGTCATTATCTAATGCAAGCTAACCCTTAAGCTAAAGGACTAGGGAATGTTCACGATCAATTACATCATAGGCCATGTTGGGATCTAAAGGGCTATGTGTGATCTTGGTGCATCTATTAACATCATGCCTTCCTCTATCTACTAGTAGATATTAGCATACCACAACATGCCTCTCAAGGAGACCAAGACTGTCTTACAACTTGAAGATAGCTCAGTTGTCTACCTAGAGGGAGTTTTAGAGGATATATTTGTCAAGGTAAATGATTTTGTTTTTCCCGCTGACTTTTATGTTCTTTATAAGTATGATGTAGATAAGAAGGGGAACTCAGATTTGCTACTATGGAGACCATTCTTGAGCACTACAAAGACTAAGATCGATGTATACAATAGTTCTCTCACTATAGAGTTCAACGGGGAAGTAGCCACTTTCAATGTTTGTGATGCCATAAAGACCCTAGAAGAAGATTCGAGCCTATGCAATATTGATAGTCTTGATCTTGTAATTTAAAAATTATTTTAGCTCAATCTCTCAAATGAGTATTTGGTCGCACTAAATGAGGCACTTGACACTGAAAGTCTTAATAATACTGATTTTGATGAGAAAGTGGAAGAGGCTATCCATAGTCTCGACACGCTTCAACCTACGGCAAGACTAGGACCAAAAATTGCTCTACCACACCTCTAGAAGCTCACTCCTTCTATTGTTCAACCATCGAAGCTTAAACTTTAAAGTTTGCCGAACCACCTCAAGTATGCTTTCTTGGGGGATAATGATGCACTCCTAGTGATCATTTCCAGTAAATTGAATCCTGGAGAAGAAAAGCAGCCAATTTCCTTTCTCCAGCAACATAAGGAGGAAATTGGGTGGACTATAGCCGATATCAAGTGGATTACTCATATCACTTGCATGCATAAAATCAAATTGGAGGAAAATGCCAAGACCTGCCGCGAACCATAAAGGACACTCAATCCTCCTATGATGGAAGTTATGAAGAAGGAGGTGATCAAGCCCATGGAGGCTAACCTCATTTACCCCATCTCTGATAGTAGTGGGTTATCCCGATTCAAGTAATTCCAAAGAAGACAGCGATCATGCCGATAATAAACGAAGTAGGAGAATCGGTCCCGACGAGAATATAGAATGGATAGAGAGTTTGTATTGATTACCGTAAGCTTAACACCGTGACTAAGACAGATAATTTTCCACTTCCATTCATCGTTCAAATGCTAGAGAGGCTAGTAGGAAAATCTTATTACTGCTATCTCAATAAAATGTAAGGTTTCTATCTAATCCCGGTAGCACTTGAGGATCAAGAGAAGACTACTTTCACATGTCCCTTTAGCACCTTTGCTTACAGACGAATGCCTTTTAGTCTCTACAATGCTCCCGCTACATTCTAGAGGTGTATGATGAGTATCTTTTTTGATTACGTTAAGAGCATCATTGAAGTCTTCGTGGATAATTATACAGTGTGTGGTGACTCTTTCGTTGCATGTCTCGATAACCTTGGTAAGATCCTTAACTGTTGTATTAAGTCTAACTTAGTACTTAACTTTGAGAAATGCCACTTCATGGTAGACCAAGGTATGATATTGGGCCATGTTGTATCTAAGAAGGGTATTGAAGTAGATAAAGCTAAAATTGATGTTATTCAATCGTTACCTTACCCTACTTCTTTAAAGGAAGTTAGGTCTTTTCTTGGGCATGCAGGTTTTTATCGCAGGTTTATTAAGAACTTTTCAAAGATCACTGAGCCCCTATTACTTCAGAAAGAAGCTAACTTCGAGTTTGGAGATCCTTATACGGAAGCCTTTAACACTCTCAAGAAGAAGCTGGTCTCTGCTCCCATTCTCCAAGCACACAACTGTGACCACCCCTTTGAGATCATGTACGCTGCAAGCAACTAAGTATTAGGAGCTATTTTAGGACAACGGGTTAGCTGAGAACCTCATGTAATTTACCATGCCTCTCGAATTCTCAATATAGCTCAAAGGCACTACACCACGACTAAATAGGAGCTCCTTTCTAGTATTTTTGCATTGGAAAAATTTCATTCCTACCTTCTCTATTCCAAGGTCATTGTATACTCAGACCATGCTGGTTTTAGATACCTGATGACCAAGAAGGATGGTAAACCAAGACTGATTTAGTGGATCCTTTTACTTCAAGAGTTTAACATCGAGATCAGAGAAAAGAATGGGATAGAGAACCTGGTGGCGGACCTTCTCAATAGGCTGACAAATTCAGATGAACCAAGAGAAGTCCATGATGAATTTCTAGGGGAGAGTCTCTTTGCCATCACCAAGACTCCATGGTACACAGATCTTGTCAACTTTCTTACTACCAGGAAATTTCTAGAGGATTTCACGCACAATGACAAGGAGAAGATGAAGAGGGAGGCTGATAAGTACTTTTAGGATGATCCTTATCTATAGAGACAAGGAAGCGATTTGGTTTTGAGGAGATGTATATATGGGGAAGAGATACTGAGACTCTTGCAAGCATGTCATTCTGAGGTTTATGGAGGTCATGGTAGGCCGAGGAAAATAGCACAATGCATTCTTGAATGTGGATTTTATTGGCCCATCTTCTTTCATGACTCCTATATGTTTTGCAAGGCATTCAATAACTGTCAAAGGATTGGTAATCTTAGACATCGAGAACAACTCCCCGTGACTTCCAATTTGGTCATCGAGATCTTTAATGTATAGGGTATCAATTTCATAGGTCCTTTTCCTCCCTCTTATGGGTTTAAGTACATCCTCCTAGAAGTTGATTATGTCTCCAAGTGGATAGAAGCCAAGGCGACCATGAATGATGATGGAAAGACCGTGGCAGACTTCATCAAGAACAATATTATTCACAGATACGGGACACTGACACTACTTATTATCGTGGTACACATTTTTGCAACAAGATTATCTTGGCATTACTAGAAAAATGGGGAGTCAAACAGATGACTTCCACGGCATACCACCTGCATATGAACGAGCAAGCTGAAGTGAGCAACAAAGAGGTTAAGCTTATCTTGGAAAAAATAGTCAATTCCAATAGGAAATACTGGAGTCTCTGTCTCTTTAAAGCTCTCTGGGTAGTCCGCACATCATGGAAAGCTCCTATTGGGATGTCACCTTACAGAGTTGTCTATGGGAAGGCACATCACTTACTATCTAGATCGAGCATAAGGTGTATTAGGCCATCGAAAAGCCCAACTTCAGGCTTAATGCAGCTAAGGAACAAATAAAGTTGCAGCTCTATAAACTCGAGGAGATTGACTATGACATCTATGAAAGGAACAAGGCCTACAAGGGGACTACAAAGCACGACCATGAAATTATTAGGGTTCTAGGGCAAATTCATGCACTTTATGATTTATGTATTTGTCATAATTAAGGATGCATGCAATCTTAAAAGACTAATAGTCTTATTGTAGAAGTTAAAGAGACTTGGCATGGAATTCGAGGAGTCTTGGCTTGTTCACCAAGATTTAGAGGTCTATTTAAAGCCTATTTTATAGATGATATTGAGGTAATTCCAAATAGCCAATACATTGGAGAGAGAAAAGAAGTAAGAGAGTGAAAAGTGAGATTAAAGTAGTGTTGTGCAAAGCTTACTCATCGAACGATCGCTGGAGTTTTAGCTGTTGGATTACTGTGAAATTTGGCCAGAGTGTTCTTGACATCCTTGTCCAAAGACTGATGGTTTCTTAATGCGATTTTCTAATTTTATTCCTTTTACGGGAGGATTGTCTATTTTGCTCATTTTAGTGTTTTTCTCACTTGTTCTCTTCTTGTTCTCATTGAGTGATAGATGTTAGTGGAAGTAAACTCTTGTAAGACTTTGCTGAGTTCTTTTTCCTCAAATTATCAATAAAATCAGTAAGGGTGGACTCTATTCTTATTCTCATGGTTTTACTCTTCACATCGAAGAGGTTTTCAGGTAAAAACTTTGGTGTTGTGTTGCTTGTTTGTTTTCTTTGCATATTTGGTTGATTCTAGTCAGCTCTTGTTAACTCTAGTCAACTGTAGCCGACTCTTGTTGATTCTTATCATATTACTATTCCACATTCTAGCAACTATGACTTAAAGAGCGTTGTGCTAAAAAAGTAGTATCAGAGCTAGGTTAAAGATCAGTTCCGGGATTACCATGGACTTTAGCAGTAATAGTCATGTGGTCAAGTTGACATTAACCAATTAATCCATATATCGACCCATGATGGAGGTTATGCTATTTTGTAAAGATCTATTTGATCCGATGGATTATAGTATAACTGAGGTTAGAAGTTCTAGGCTAGTTAAACCCAAGAAGATGAAAGATAAAGAATGGGAGAAGTTGAAAAGGAACACTTTAGGGACTATTAGACAATAGATTTATATTAACATCTATAATCACTTTTCTAAGGAGTCTGACCTATTTGAGTTATGGAAGAAGCTATAAGGTCTTTATGATTTGAAGACCGCTCACAACAAGGCTTCACTCAGCCGGAAGCTTGTTAATTTGAAGATGAAAAGTGGAAAGTCAGTGGATGAACATCTGAGAGACTTTTAGGATGTTCTCAAAAAATTAACCACTATAAAGATCATTCTTGATGATGAGTTTCAAGCTTCATTCTTGTTGAGTTCTTTGCCTGATGGTTGGCAAACTCTTATGGTGACTATTAGTAACTCTACTCCGAAAGGTCTTTTTTCATTGAATGTGATCAAAGAAAGCAGTTTTACTGAAGAGTTAAAAAGGAAGGAGATGGGAGTTGATAGTCCATAAGCCTATGTTGTGGAGAACAGAGGAAGAGATAAGAGTAGAAGTCCGAGAGGGCGTAGTGAATTAAGGGCAGGTCCAAGTCCAGAGAGGGAAAAAAGACCCGTGTATGCCATTATTGTGACAAGTCTGGCCATATCAAGAAGAACTATTTCAAATGGAAGTGTGAACAGAAGAAGAAACCAAATTCCTAATCAGGGGAGATGACAATGTTACTACAACAACCATGGTGAAGACTGTTGAGGATACCATCTTTGTTTGTACAGTTTGTGACTGTCATCAGGTTGATCATTCAGCTTCTGAGTGGCTTATTGATACTGGATCTTCTTATCATTGTGTTGCTCATAAGGAATATTTCTTAAACTATAAAGCTGAAGACTTTGGTAGTGTCAGAAAAGGAAATGAGAGCTCAGGAAGCATTATTGGTATGGGTAACACTCGTGTAAAGACCAATCTTAGGTGAGCAATGACATTGAAGAATGTTCGCCATACACCAGAGTTGCATTTGAATTGTCAGCTGCAAGTGTTCTTGATCATAAAGGTTTTAGTCATATCTTTAGTGATGGAAAATAGAAGTTGTCCAAGGGTTTATCACAGTTGCTCGGGGCAAGTTATGTTGCTCATTGTATAAGACATACTTTAGAGTATGTAATGGTGATATATATGCAGCTGAAGAGAAGAATTCTCCCTACTTATGGAATCAAAGATTGGGATATATGACGAATAAAGGGATAAAGCATTTGGCAGGAGAATCCCTCATTCCTATTGACAAATCAGCTTCCATTGACCCTTGTGAGCATTGCTTGGACGGAAAGCAATATAGGGCTTCATTTGTAGGAAAGTCTAAAAGGAAGGAAGGAAAGTTATAGTTGGTTCACTCCGATGTTTGTGGTCCATTAGATGTGGGGTCTATTGGTGGCAATAGGCATTTCGTCACATTTATTGATGATACAACTCGAAAGACTTGGGTTTACTTGATGAAGCAGAAAAGTCAAGTGTTTGAGACTTTTTAGAAGTTTCATGCCATGGTGGAAAGGGAGACTCGTAGAAAGTTAAAATGTCTTCAATCAAACAATGGTGGGGAGTATACCTCAAACGCTTTAAGGGTTATTGCTCACACCATAGCATTAGACATGTGAAGATAGTTCTGGGTACCCCACAATACAATAGTGTAGCTGAAAGAATGAATAGAACCATTATGGAGAGAGTGAGGTATTTGCTGAGAAAGTCTAATCTTCCTAATACATTCTGGGCTGTAGCAATAAACACGGTGCCTTGTTTGATTAATTGCTCTCCATCGGTTCCTCTTGGTCTTAACATTCTAGAAAGAGCATGGAGGGGTATCAATCCCAGTTATGCACATTTGAGAGTCTTTGGATGTAAGCCATTTATGCATGTGCTAAAACAGGAGCAATCAAAGCTTGATTCCAAGACTAAACCATGCATTTTTATTGGATATGGTAATGAAGAGTATGGCTATAGAGTCTATGATCTTAAGAAGAAGGAAGTAGTGAGAAGCAGGGATGTAGTATTCTTTGAGCACGAGTGAGGTGCTGAGTTTCTAAATAAAAGGTTTGAATCTACCACAGCATCTTCTTTTGATACTATTGATGTTCCACTTGTGTCTAGTCCTTCTTGTGTTAAGCAGCCAACATGTGTGAATGTTGAAGCAAGACCTAATAATGCTAAAGAACAATCGATTGGTGTTGATGATACACCAGAACTTGTTATTGATGATAGCATGATGATGAGAATGTTTAGTTTTATGATGCTCAAGATGAAGAGATTCATGAGCAGGGGGAGTCATCATCCCCACAAGATGAACAACCATAAGTTCAAAAATCAATCAGAGAAAGAAGGTAATCTACGAGATAGCCAAGCTCAGAATTCATTCTTGTCATAGAAGATGGATAACCAGAAAGCTTTCATCAAGCATTATCTAGTGAAGACAAAGGATCTTGGTTGAATGCTATGAAAGAAGAGATGGATTCCTTCAGGAAGAAAGAGACTTATGAGTTAGTAAAGCTTTTGAAAGAAAGAAAGTCTTGCAAAATAGGTGGATTTTCAGAATAAGAGAAATGCTAATCAAAGTGTAAAACAGAAAGCTAGATTGGTGGTTAAGGGATGCAATCAACAAAAGGGGGAATGATTTTGGATGAGATTTGCTCTCCTATTGCGAAGATGACTTCTATAAGAATCGTTTTAGGTTTAGCTGTTAGTCTGGATTTGGAGTTAGAGCAGCTTGATGTGAAGACAGCTTTCTTGCATGGTGATTTGCAAGAGGATATCTACATAGAGCAACCAGAAGGATTTGAGGAAAAGGGAAAAGAAAAGTTTTTTTACAAACTAAAGAAGAGTCTTTATGGGTTGAAGCAAGTACCAAGGCAGTGGTATAGGAAATCTGATTCATTTATGACAACCAATGGTTATAAGAGGACATTGGCTGATCCTTGTGTGTATTTCAGACAGTTCCTAAATGGTAAAGTTATCATCCTTCTTTTGTATGTAGATGATATGTTGATTGTTGGACTGGTTCCTGATATGATTTCTAACTTGAAGAAGATTTTGTCAGAATCATTTGCTATGAAGGATTTCAGTCCTAAAAAGCAGATTTTGGGCATAGAAATAGTTCGTGGTACAAAGGCTGGAAAATTGTGGCTGTCATAAGAGAAGTTTATTGAATGGGTGCTTGAAAGGTTCAATATGAAAGATGACAAGAAAGTTAGTCAACCATTAGCAGCTTATTTCAGGTTGAGCAAAAGAACTTGTCCTAAAACACAGGAGGAGAAAGAAAGTATGTTGCCTTTTCCTTATTCCTCTGTTGTTAGTTCTTTGATGTATGCTATAGTTTGCACTAGGCCAGATATCGCACAAGTTGTTGGATTGGTAAGTCAATTTTTGTCCAATCTGGGCAAAGTTCATTTGGAAATAGTGAAGAGGATATTAAGATACTTGCGTGGAACTTCAAAGCTTAGTTTGTATTTTAGAGGTGGAAAACCAATTCTTGAAGGGTATACAAATGCAAACATGGCTGGTGATTTGGATGGAAGAAAGTCTACCTCAAGTTTTATGTTTACATTTGCAGTGGGAGCTATTTCCTAGAAATCTAAACTTTAAAAGTGTGTAGCATTATCTACTACTGCGAACGAGTATGTAACAACTGTGGAAACTTATAAAGAGCTAATTTGGCTAAAGAGATTTCTTCAAGAGCTGGGTTTAAAGCAAAGCGAGTATATAGTATTATGTGATAACTAAAGTGCTATAGATCTAAGTAAGAACGCCATGTATCATTCTCATTTAAAGCACATTGATGTGAGATATCATTGGTTGCGAGATGTTATTGAGGAGAAAGAATTGGTATTGAGGAAAGTCAATGCAGATAAGAATGGAGCAAATATGTTGATGAAGATTGTCCCCAAAAGCAAGTTGGAGCTTTATTTCAAGCTCTCTGGGATATCATTTTGATGATGTTGATGTTACTAGTCTTCCTCGATTTGGGCTTGAAGGGGAGATCATTGGGGTTCTAGCCCAAATTCATGCACTTTATGATTCATGTATTTGTCATAGTTAAGGATGCATGCACTTGTAAAAGACTAAGAGTATTGTTGTAGAAGACGAAGAGTCTTGGCAGGGAATTGGAGGAGCCTTGGCTTATTCACCAAGATTTGGAGGTCTATTTCAAGCCTTTTTGTGGCTAATACTAAGGTAATTCTAAATAGCCAATACATTTGAGAGAGAAAAGAAGTAAGAGAGTGAAAAGTGAGATTAAAGGAGAGTTGTGGATAGCTTACTCATTGGACAATCTCCAGAGTTTTAGCCATTGGATTACCATGAAATTTGGCTAGAATGTTCTTGACATCCTTTTCTAAAGACCGACTGTTAGGTGTCTTAATGGGAGTTTCTGAGATTATTCTTTTTTATTTTCGGTGTTTTCTCACTTGTTCTCTTCTTGTTATCATTGAGTGATAGACGTTGGTGTAAGTAAACTCTTGTAAGACTTTGTTGAGTTCTTTTTACTCAACTTATCAATAAAATTAGTATGGGTGGACTCTATAATCCGTCCTATGGTTTTACTCTTCACATCAAAGAGGTTTCCATGTAAAAACTTTGGTGTTGTATGGCTTGTTTATTTTCTTTGCATATTTGGTTGATTCTAGTCGACTCTTGTTGACTCTAGTCAACTCTTGTTAATTCTTGTCGTCATTGCTACTCCACATTCTTGCAACTACGACTAAAGGGGCTTTGTGCACAATAGGCATTTTTGCTTCCTCGAAAAACTTCAAAGTGGGACAAAGAGTCCTTCTCTTCTAGTCCCGGCTAAAATTATTCCCCAGGAAATTGAGGTCTCGGTGGGCTGCATCTTTCATCGTGAATAAGGTGTTTCCATATGGAGCAGTCATTAAAGAAAGCATCGTGACCAATAAATTCTTGAAAGTCAACGGGCATCACCTTAAGCCCTACTATAAAGGATTCCAAGCTCACTCTGAGGAAATCACTCTTACAGAGACCTCTGACACCACACCATGACCTCGGTGTGCTGTATTAAGCTCATCGATGTTAAACAAAGTGCTCATAGGAGGCAACCCAAGCATTTCTATCTCTCTTCCTTTTTCTGCATTTAATTTTCTGTATTTTTTATTGCAATTTTTTCTAAGACTTATCTACCCTCTCTTCTCATTGTAGATCTCTACAACATGAATTTTCTTTGACGCCCTCGAACTTAATGTGAGCTCACTATTCAACCACGTGGTGATCCAGCAAGCCAACCATAGAGACCTCACAGTCAGAGCCTCTCTATTTTCTTCTTGTCCTTGAGGACAATAACGCTTCTTTTCCCTCTTTTTTTCTTTCTTTTTGGTTTTAACTACATTGAGGGCAATGCAGATTTCAAGTGTAGGGTAGGGAATTCTATCTTTTTCCTTTCTTTTTTTCTTAAAAAAGTAGTTCTTCGGCTTGTTTTCTTTCTTATTTTCCCACAATGACTTGTTTGTTCTCTAACTTGTTGCAAAGAAATGAGGAAAAATAAGAAGAGGAATACTATGTATATGGCTAATTACATGATTAACAGGACTGTATTGACTAATCATAACTTATCACTAAGACATGATTTAAGTACTGTTATTCCAAATATTTGATATTCTAGAGTCACTTTGTAAGATTCTAAGTCCCATTAGAATGCAGAAAAAAAAAGTGTGGTTAATTTGTTTGCGTGCACTAATTTGGACTTGGTTTTTGTTTAGTCAGACTCTTTGTATCATAGATTCTTCATTGAGACCTTATTCTATTTTTGACTTTAATCTTGGTGGTTATTTTCTGCTTTTATTTTCCTGTTGGCTAGAAGAAAGAGCACTGATCAGCTCATACCAAGGCGGTGACTGTTTTATAGTGGCTAGAAGAGGGAGCAAGGCTAGGCTAGCAACCGGGACTTGACTGTCTCATAGGCTTTTATTTTTACAAGTTTAGAAAAAAAAAGAAAAAAAGGAAGTAAAGAAAAAAATAATAATAATATATGTTGCTAAGAGTAATAGGGACCCCACCAAGTGAAAAATGTGCATTAATTTTATAAGGATCAAAATGAAGTCATCTTATGTATACCTAGACATATTGGATTTCAAACCAAGGTAACTCTAAACTTTGACAAATTAATCGTGTGTTTGTACTTAAGTTGGTAAAAAATCCCTTCGGGACAAGGACTCAAGCAAGGTCATTATTCTTTCGTAAGGACGTCTTTAGTTGGAGTTTCAATAGTTAATGAATGGTCTCGGTGTGAGTCTTGGTTAAAAATGTCAGTCTCTATGAAATTGTTTAGGATTATTTGTACAGTTTAAGTTTCCTTTCTTCCTAATCTTTTAATAAATACTTGAGGGCAAGCATGAAATAAGTGTGGGGAGATTTCATGAGTTGTATTTCCAAAATGTTTTTATGCTCATTTTCATATTATTAAATACATGTTTTTAGTCTTTTTGGCCTCTATTGCTTCCTTTCCCATTATTTCAAATTTCCAAGATGATTTGGAGAAAACATTCATGATTTGGGCGAAAAGCTCACTAAGTCAAAGCTAAAAATTTATTAATTAGGGCAAATCCAATTTTGAAGGAATCTTGATTAATTAATTAGGGCAAATCCTATTTTGGATGAGTCTTGATTACTTAATTAATTACGGTAAATACTATTTTGAAGAAGTCTTGATTAAGGAAGGAATCATACTTTTATTATATTTTTATTTTAATGTTAATTATTGAGATAAATGAGGAGCTAAAATTCCTATTTGATAAAGACTAAAAAGGAATAAAATCATATCAAGGATCTATTCAAAGGAGACCTAATTAGAGACTAACAAGGAAAAAAGGCGTTTGGAGCACTATAAATACAAGGCCGGCGCAAGAGAAATAATTCATTCACAATCATTCGCCACCTTAGTCTACTTTGTTTTCAATACTCTCTTTTAGTTTAATCGCAATTTATTTTTCAGTTTTCTTTCTCTTCGATTTCTCTTTTATTTTTGAGTTCTTTATTCTCAATCACAATTTATTTTTAATCTGCATGATTCATTTAATGTCTTTTTATATTTGTTTATGCTTTATTTCAACAATGTCTTGCTAATTTTCTTATGAATTGACCAAGTAAGGGTAAAGGTTGGGTTAGTAGTGTGAGAACTGAACTTGAATACCACAATCCGCAAGGCTACCTGTTTACCAATCTCAGTACTTCAAGGGTTTTCTAGTAAGAGTAACACTAAGTCTCACCATTGGCCTGATCAACCTCTCTGTAAGTCTTCGTGATTATTGTTATTTCTTATTCTTGCATTCGTAATTGTGTCTGAAGAGGAATATAGTAACAACAGTCTCCATCGAGACTAGACAAAGGTAATCTTACGCCTGTTTAGAGTGTTTCACTACCTGTTGGTAAGGTTTAGGCTTTTCTAATATTTATTGTTATTCATTGGCGAACTCTTTGGCGGGACGTCGAGAGTCATGGTGAGTAAGAAGGTGATCATGGCGTGACGTCGTGTCACTGTACTAAGGAAGAGTTGTTAGCATTGTATGGTGCATGAACGCTAGTATAACTAAACCTAGCTCCCGGTGCAATTTATATCTTGTTCCATGATCATTACGATGCTAAGTCTTGCTCTGGTTTGGTCTGGTCATTGTCTTTCATCAATTTTATTCCAGCTGAATTTAGTTTTAATTTTCAAATACCCAAAACATTCACTTATAGGTCACGCTATTTGTCATCTAATAAAAATAACTTGGTTAAATATCGTTCCTTATGCGATCGACCTCTGCTTGCTACTAACTACTAGTTCATTTTGTGTAGGGATTTATTTTTTGTAGCCTCAACATCCATCATATAGCTTTAATGACTACTATTTGATGTTAACTTTTTAAATACATTTATAAGAAAACTCTTTTTAAATAAAAATTTTACATTAATAAATATATGTTTAAGTGTTAATCTAATTTTAAATGAAAATAAATATAATTTTATGTTATTGAAAATAAAAATAAAGAAACTATATATTTTAAAGGGAAAAGGAGAGTTGGGTTGAAAAGGGAAAATAAAAATAAACTCGACATTTTAAAGAGAAAAAGAGGAGCTGATTTGAAAAAAGGTGCCAATATGATTCGATCTACACTTCCTGCACATTGACACGTATCCCTACCACATTTTTAACACCTTATTCTGATCTTATTCTATACGAGTGTGTATGTGTATATATATATATATATATATTTCATCTTATACTAGTACTAAATCTGAACTGAAATTTAAGGCCCCCGAAAATGTTAGGCCCTAAGAGGTCACTCCACTCGCTCCCCCTAATAGCCGCCCTGATTTTATGCAAATATTAGTTAGAGATACAACTGAACAAAAATATTTTGCGCGTAATTCATCAATTTGTCAGCATCAACATAAAGGTTTGAATCTCACCACTATGGGCATAGAAGAGATGTGATAAACAGCATAAGCACAATAAATATTTCCCATTCTAAGCGAGCAAAAACACATAAATGCATTCCATCCGTAAAGAAAGTAAAATAAAGTTATATTATTGACACACTAAATATCTGATTATAAGAAGTAACAGGCATGCATAATACATCTGCATATGAAACAGTATTTGGATGTTGTCATTTGTGTCATGGAACCATCTCTCCTAAAAGATTAAGTAGTTAGGTAAGGCTCAATTGTAGTATTTATATTATTCCTAGCACTTCTCACACGCGAGTGCCCCCTGGCTTAAAGCGCGTACAACACATACCCATTCCTCTATGTGTTGCAACATAGTTCAACAAATGGAGCTTCAGGATTCGAAGCATCAATATTTAGGTCTAAGGTGCTCTGATACCATGTCATAGAACCATTTTACCTAAAAGCTTAAGCTGTCAGGTGAGACCTAATCATACTATTTATATTATTCCTAACACTCCCCCACACACGAATGCCCTTGGGCTTGAAGCATGTACAACACATGTTGAAACAATAAACTTAATAATTGAATATGACTGTTATGCAGAGTTCAATGTATTAGGGGTTACAAGTAACCCAACAGTCACAAGTAACTCAACGGTCACATGTTACATAATTATGACTCTTTAAGTGTCATTAATAGCATATTTACTTTCTTATTTATTTTGTTATTTGAAGAGTCATTTGTATTGCTACAAGTATGTAACTTTTCAAGGTTAATTATAAGCCAAATTATTTCAGCCATAATATCTCTATTGTAAATACACTCTCTCCATATTGTCTCCCAGCAAAGTGGTATCAGAGCGTCAAGGAGTGAATAAGAGCGCCAATCAGTGACTCAAAACACCAGTGAGTGACTGAGAGTGACAAACTAAAAATTCAGAATCATGATGAACAACATGATTAAATTCCCCAACTTACTAAAGATAATTACGATACTTGGTGCATCAGGGTAATGACCTTATTGGGTTCCCATAATGTTTGGGATATGGTCTAGACATGCTATGAACAACCTAAGAATGAAGAGCAATTAAATGCTTAATAGATGGAGTCTTTGAAGAAGATGAAGAAGAAAGACTAGTAAGCACTCTCTCTCATTCATATGTGTTTGCATGAGAATATGTTTGTGAAAGGTTCTACTGCTTCAAAAGCCAAAGTAGTATGGGAGTTCCTGGAGAATGCTTTGAAGGGGAAAGACAAGGCGATTAAAGTTCATTTGCAAACTTTGAGGAGTGATTATTAGAATCTAAAGATGAAAGATTTTGAATCAATTGAGGAATTTTAAATAGAGTTCAGTTGATTGTCAATCAAATAAAGAGATATAGGGAGTCATTGGAAGATGTTCGAGTGATGGGGAAAATTCTGCGTTTGTTAACGACAAAATTTGATTATGTGGTTACTTCAATCGAAGAGTCCAAAGATGTGGAGAATATGACATAAGATCAACTCTTGGGTTCTCTACAAGCCCATGAGAAAAGGCTAAATAATAGAGAAAAGCCAATCACTCAGATGTTACAGGAAAAATTGGAATTATCTGATAAAGAAGAGAAGAAGCAGTAGGTTGCTCATGCAGAAAGTAGTAGCAGACGAGGTCATGGAAGAGGCCATGGTTGTGGTTGTCGCGGTTGGTCACAAGGAAAAGGTACAGGTTTGGTTGGGTGCAACAAAACTCAATTAGTGGTCGAGGAGGTCGAAATACTCATTGGAGTTCTAGAGGATGAGGCAGAGGAGGAAGATTTGGTGGACGAGATAAATCAAATGTCTAATGTTACAATTATGAAGGATATGGGCACTATGCAATAGATTGCACATTTAATGCAAACCATGATGATGAAGCAAACTTTATGGAGGCCAAAGTTGGTGACAATGCACCTTTGTTGATTTCTTGCAGTGGAGATTCAAATAAAACCAAAGAGTCCGGATATCTTGATTTGGGAGCTAACAATCACATGAGTGGTAATAAACAACTATTTTGTAATCATGATGAAATCCTAAAAGGGAATGTTACTTTTGGTGATAAATCAAAAGTTCTAGTCATAGGTAGTGGAGAAATTCTTATCAAGCTGAAAAATGGAGATCATGAGTTTATTTTTTATGTTTATTATATTCTGGCTTTAAAGTCCAACATTTTTAGCATTGGACAGCTTGTTGAGAAAGGTTATCATGTGGGGATGAACAAGAGAAGTGGGATGGTTGTTCGCAATGGAAGAATACTGATTGCCAAAGTGCCAATATCACCGAATAAGTTGTTTAAGCTGAAGATCAACAGTGACAAGCTAAAATGCTTGAAAGCTTCTTTTTCCGAGTCAGCATGGTTATGGAATCTCAGAATGGGTCACTTGAATTTTGGAGCCTTGAAGCATATGTCTAGAAAAAGGATGGTCAGTGGATTACCTTTCACAAATCATCCTAAATAGATTTGTGAAGGTTGCATGTGCGAGAAGCAATCGAGAAGGAGTTTCCTAAAAAATCCTTTTCTAGCACCTCTCAGCCATTGAGGTTGGTGTGTGCTAATATATGTAGTCCCATAAATACAAGTTCTCATGATGGAAGTAGATATATGTTGTTGTTTATTAATGACTGTACTACCAAAACTTGCATTTACTTTATGAAAAAAGAAAAGTGATGCTTTTGAAGTCTTCAAGAAGTTTAAGGCCCAAGTTATGAATGAGATTAGCTTGAAGATTATATCATTCAAAACTAAGGAGGAACGTTCACATCACAAAAGTTTAATCAATTTTATGATTATTCAGGCATTAGACATTTCCTTACAATTCTTAGATCACAACTGTGAGGTATCGATGACATGTGGGTCTCCCTTAGCGCCTGTGTGAGAGGTAGGGCCCACTAGGTGTTGGGTGGATTTTGGTATGATGAAACATTTTTAGTTAAAGTTTACACAATAAGCCAATTTTAATGAATAAAAGAATTGAGACCTAAATCTCGATATAAATGATAGAGTCGCCACCAAAGTTGTCTACTTAGGAAGGAGTTTTGGTATAGTTCCCTCTGGGCGGGAGACTCATACCTATTGGATCAGAGATTCAGGTATCGGATGAGTCACTTATTTCTAATTTAGTTGATTCAAAATTACATTCACCACGTAAAACCGTTTTTGTTTTCATCATTTGGGGAATTATCACAGAAATCCTATTTCTACACTCTTTCACACGCATTACATGCGTTTACATATTACAATAAAGCATAAGCAATAAATGGGGGAATAAAAATTACAACCTGGGAAAAATGGGGGAATTGTAAGAGAACCTATACATTTGTTCTAAGTTATAAAACAAAATAAAAATAAATTCCCCTGCATCCACAAAGATTAGCACAGTTCATAACACATCATAAGTCAGCATTTTATTAGGAAAAATGTGATTATGTTAGCGTGGCGGTTTTGCAATCAATATTGCTCGGGTGGCTTCTAGGATCAGAGAGAAATGTTGGTCTTCAATGTATTTTGTTTTGAAAACACATTTTAACTTTAGTGGATTGATTTACCAGATTATTGGTGAAAGTGATCGCATCTTAAATGGTAAGTTGGATTGATTTTTAGACAGTTTAAAGTGAGTTCTAGAATCTGCCTAAGGCTGGTACCCATACGGGGTGGGTGGGACCCATACGACTACTAGGGAGGATCGGTATGGGTATGGTGTACCCGTACGGGTCCTGTCTAGTCCAGGTAGAAACTTTGTTCAATTCAGTTTACAGATTAATGGATTAATGGCAAAAAACTAAAGAAGAAAGGGATTTGCCTCCGTATGAGTATGGCACACTGATCTAATATCTTGACGATACAAGGTACCAAAAAGGCTCATTCAGGTTGGGACCAGACCCGAAACGATAGAGGCAGAAAGTAGCAACAATAATAAAACTAAAATGTAAGTCTCTTTGAAACTCAGAAGTGTTACCTTTGCGGTGTGAATCAACTTTGAGGTGATCCCTTTACTGTCGAGAGAGTTTGGCCAAAGTAGATAGTGAAATAAGACTCTTTAGGTGAATATTTATATGGAAAGAACCTCCCCTAAATCCTAATGAATGAAGTTAGGAACGAATAAAATGTGGACAAAACCTCAAAGAATGGGGTTTCTCCCTATTTTATACCTTCGATACCCCCACTATACCTTTTCTATACATATAGAAATTGCTAGAACTTTTACTATAATTTTTCTATAGTTTGCCTTCTAATATGAATGCGTGTTATGAAATGAAGGGAAAGGCCCTATTTATAGGGTGAAAGTCAGGTCTGAATGCAATAATCCGCATTCAAGACTTGCCTTTTCCCAAAAATGGTAAGAGATTACTACCAAAAGAGGTTGATTAGGAAATCAGAGGACCTGTACGGGTAGGGCACCACCTGTATGGGTACGAGGGGACCCGTATGGGTCCCCTCCATGCGTATGGAAGGAATTAACTCATACAAGTCTGCTAGTGGATCTATACCACTAGGCAGTACCCATATGGGTCCCTAAGGGCAGACTAGGTCTCCGGACTTCAGGCAAACTCAACTCTACAGTATTAGGAACACCTCTAATAGACAACACCTGAAATACATTGCATCATATAGCTCTCATCATCATTTTCTCAAAAGGATTATTAAAATCCAGTGCTTACTGACTGCCCCTCGTGGGATCACTATAGATACAGATCTGTATGATCTCATGATGTGAGCGAGGGTTTAAGAAATTATACCTGAGGTGATGACATAGGTGTGTTCCTTTCTAGAGGAGAACTCCTTTCCTATGGGTCCCTTTCTTGAGTCAGATGAATTTCCCTTGTTGATGCTATCCCTTTTCTTGAGGCGGATGACTTTCCTTTGCTACTGTGTATCCCTTTCTTAAGGCGGGTGACTTTCCTTTGCTACTGCGCATCCCTGGTAACTCTATTGGGGGAGGTGTGTATATCCTTTTCTTAAGGCAGATCGACTCTCCTAACTGACGGTGAATCCCTATCCTAACGCAGATCGACTCTCCTAGCTGATGGTGTATCCCTTTCCTAAGGCGGATCGACTTTCCTGACTGACGTATCCCTTTCTTGAGGTGGATCGACTTTCCTGACTGGTGTATCCCTTTCTTAAGGTGGATCAACTTTCCTAACTGTTGGTGTATCCCTTTCCTAAATTGGATGACTCTTATGCTGGGGAATTTTTAATATCATGAAAAGAGACAACAATTAAACACCTAGTTAGTCCTTGTCCAGGCAGACTCCTTTTTCTTCTTAATTGACTTTCGTGAAAACAAAAATATTTTTTACCCTTCAATTAAGAATAAAGATGTGTGAATGAAATCACTGTGCGGGAAATGTCAGGTTTAGCCCGATTGTTGCTGGCTCCGCTGCTAGGGTATGCCTCGAGGGTGGGTGTCCCTAGGGTTTTTTATGTTGGGGCCATGCCCCTTGACTGATTCTACCGCTGGAGGATGGGGGGATGCCCCTTGATTGATTCCACTGCTGGGGAATGGGGGAATGCCCCTAGATTGGCTGATTCCACTACTAGGAGATAGAGAATATGCCCTTGACTTGCTGATTCCACTGCTGGGGGGTAAAGTAATATCTTTTGGTAAAACTTTTTATGCTGGGGAAGTCCTTTCTATTAGGATTCATTTGTTGGGGGAGAACTCTTATTGTAGGATGATCTTGTACACAAAGATTTTCCCGATTAGTGCTCTATTTAAAAATGGCTTACCTTAATCCTCGATTGACTTTTGTGAAAATAGAACTATTTTTGCCCCTTCAATCAAGGACCAAGGTGAACAAAGGGACTTATCCCGAATATAACTGAAATATAGGGTTGAGGAGGAGCAGGGTTGGCCCCCAGCTTTGACTTGATGAATTTTTGGTGCTTTGTAAAGCACTAGTTTGAAAATCTACCCCGGATGGCAAGAAAGGACCCGTACGGATGGGTGCTTAAAACTCGGGACCCATATAGGTGGGGTGGGACCTGTACAGGGTCCCTAACGGGAGGTTCTAAAGTCTGATCAGTCCTCTCATATCCCACCATATACCAAAAATTCCCTTTTTGCAAATCCGATAATTTTTGTCCTAAAATGAACTAAAGATGTATAAGAAGATCCCATAGGCCGGCCGCTTTTCCCTTAACTTAAGGACTTTCCCCCGGTGGGCAATTTGGTTGTTTGAAAATGCCCGATTTTTACTGGGTATGCTTTTAATGAGGGAGACTCATTTCTAGGGCTCACTCCTATCTATGAAGAGCCACTGATCCCCATGCTTTAAAACTCTAGGTAATTTTGCTCGATTATCCATTCTCCATTTTCAAAGCTTTGAATATTTCTCAGATTTTGACATGAATTAGGGTGTCTTAGACATTAGAATAGAGCCTAATGCATGTAACTTTAGCCTAGGATGCTTCTAGGATAGTTTTGGATGAGCTTTCAATGAATTTGGATGTTTGGGGAGATTTACACAGAGAGACTGCTTGCAGGGGACCCGTCCAAGTGATAGGGGACTCATACGAGGTCCCATTTTTGTGGTCCTATACAGGTCCTATCTTCTGGGACCGAAAGTGGGTTAATTTGATTTCTGCAATCCTTTTTCAATTTCTGACTTTTCTACTGTATTCTAACCCGGTTAAACTGTGATTCTATCTTTGCAGTTCTAAAACAAGACTGTGGGGGAACTCAGCTTCTATAGGAAATGGTATAAGGAGATTCATGTCGCGGGGGATAAGGAGTTGCTGACTCGCATCGATTCCTTTAGCTTTAGCAACATTATCAGGGCCATCTCTCAAGCCACTAAGACGTTGGCCCCCAGTGTCGTTTCAGCTCTAACGGAGAGATGGTTAGAGATGACCCATACTTCCCACTTGCCTATTAGGGAGGTTACTATCACTCCCTCGAATGTGTACACCAAGACGTGCCTAGAGTGGAGTGGGGATATGGTCTACTTTGATGTTTATGCTGACCGGTGGCATTCTCGGCCTGAGGTGAAGGCCTACATTGCCAAATTACTCGGGCTTTGCCTAGGCAGGACAAACAAGCTCAAGTATGGGGACCTTTATGCTCACTAGATCACACAGCCGAGTCCTATTACAGCTAATAGGAGGTATCAATATACTCGATCTTTTCTATTGACATTTCTTACCACTGTCTTCTTTCCTGTCTATTCGACCAACCTCAACCATAGCTTTCTCTCTACTATAGAGGACCTCCCTATCATGCCCTGCAAGAACTGGTGCATGGCCATAATGGCACAGTTATACTATGGGTTGGATGTTGAGTCTGGGGTGAGCAATTTGAGCTCAAGATCTGCCACCTTATACTACTGGTAAATTCCAAAATGATCTCCTTGTGCCTTAACCTTTCACTTAGATTTTGCTGCGACTGATCCTTATTTTGTTTTGTAGATTTGGACCTTTGAGCACCGATTCATCCCTAGGCCGGGTTTTTCCATGCAGCCTGATGCACTACATATCATTTCTAGGTGTATGGGGCTCTGGCAGGGCCAACACTTAACTACAATGTAGTACTGAGAGTTCCTATGTCAGATGCATTTAGATCGGGTAAACTTCTTCCTTACAAAACCTGCATTTTACATTTTCAACAAACCATTTGTCAAAATTGTATTCATGAGGGTGTGATACTCACAGTGCATTCATTCTATATAGGTTATTCGAGACCCGTGGGAGAGATTAGCTACGCATAGGGCTGTCAAGCGGATGCTGGCCAGCATGGATGACCGCCACTTTATCCTAGAGTTACCACACTCCTACAAGTGGTATTTTGGTGAGTAGGTTTGAGGGAGGAGGACCAGTGCCATGGTGGAGAGACTGATCCCTCTCCCTAATCCCGGCATGCATCTTTTGGCCTCATCTTATGTCGGGGACTGACCAGGGGCTATACTTATTGGGCGACGGGGCTACCGTGATGATTGTAGAGGTTTCTTATGCTGAGTTTGTTGATTCTTCCCTTCTTGCTAGCTGTGGGAGGATCCACCATGAAGATGTACCTCTTAAGTTTTGCTAGAGCGACAATGAGGATGACGATGATGATGACAATGAGAAGGGTGGACTGAGGGGTGACCGTGGGGGTCCATCCATAGTTTAGGGCACTAGGGGTTCCGCCAGGTCTGCTACCCATTCTTCTAAGGTATACCTTTAACTTAGCCTTCATGAATACTTTACTGCTGTCTGAAATTTACTGTGATTCTAAATCTTATTCTTTGTTGCTATAGCCTCCCACTTCCATGTGGAAGAGATCTGCTGCTACTGCTGCTATCGCCCCTAAGCTAGTGGTAAAGCGGTCTTGAGCTTCCTGATTTATGAGGGAGGGTGTCCTCCAATTTGAGCTATATACTTTCTTCTAACTCCTCGACCATTCGGGGAAGCGAGCTGTCAAGGATCTCGAGGAGTCGGTCCAACTTATTGGTTTCACTCCTTCCAGCTCTACTCATGTAAGGAATCCTTTATCTTAGCTTTCATCCATTACTACTGCAATTGTTTAAATATCCTATCCAGATGTGACATTTTTCTTCTAGGTGACCATCTCTAAGGCCGAGAGGGTTCCTAGGGGTTAATTTTATGTGCGGGATTTGCTACTGGCCCAGGATGCCTTAGCTTCGGTAAGTTCCTTTTTTCTGCAAAATTTAACAAACTATGCATTCATATTATGACATTTATATATGTGTACTGATCTAATGATTTCCATTGTAGACCTTGTTGTTCATGGAGTGCAGCAAGTCCACCTAGGACTTAGATGCTTTAGAGGAGAGGGCCCGATTCTTGGAGGAGCAGCTGCGGGCAGCGACCACTAAGGCTGACCATGCTAGGCTAAGACCACTCAAGCGAGGGTCGTGATTGAGATGTTGAGGGGCCAGCTTGTTAGGATAATTGAGGATAGATAGGCATCAGTTCCTTTTGATGATGAGTCCAAGGACGATCTTTCTACATACCGGGTGACTCAGCGGGGTAGAGATCAGTCTGTTGAGGGTGCTGATGCTACTAGGGCTACTACAGTGACATAGGACACCAGGGCCCCTGCTCAGCCAGCTGCCGATACTGAGGAGGCAGAGGATCACATGACCATAGACATGGATTATCTGCTGGCGGATGCTCAAGACTAGACTCAGGAGAATCACCAAGGATAAGATCCCCCAGTAGCTTAGGTTATGATTACTTTCTGAACTATTTGTAATTTTGGGCCCTACATGGCTTGTTTTGATTGTAAACTTTGGATTGGTACTTTTGACATTTGACTTTTATGCATGCTGACTTTCTTTGAACTGAGAGTACCGAGTTTTGCTACTTTATGAGCCTGTATTTTATCCAGTGATTTTATAGTGAGGGGACCGAGTGATGTTCTAACTTTTTTGTAGGCCATTTCATGCGAGGTGACCTATCAAACATTTATTTTTCTTTCTTTTTGTCCTATTTTTTGCTTGAACTGTCCTTGACGACTCAGTCCAGCGGACTTTTCTTTTTAGCTTTAAATTTTATCTAGACCGCCCTTTTGGGTTTTCATTCTAGCAAGATTTTTTCTTTTCTTTATGCCTTAATTTTTGCTAAGACCGCCCTTTCGAGTTTTCAATCCCGCAGGCCTTTCTTTTGTTCTGGTCTTAACTTTTGCCTGGACTGTCCTTTTGGGTTTCAAATCCAGAAGACTTTTTCTAAATTTACATATGCTTGATTTCCTTGGAACTTTCTATTTCTATTGGATTACATATGAAGGGAATAGATAACAATGATGCGTAACATGTAGAGAAAATTTGATGTTCACATACCAGCGATTATTTCACCTAAAGGCATGTATGCATTCATAAGACCAAGATTCTTAGCAAAATCTTAACATGTTCATTGATGAGATTAATTTGAGTATATAGGCAATGGTAACAATTTCAAATGGTCAACACCTACTACCTACTAGTCTTTTACAAATTTTCCAGAAGGCAACTGATGTTTTTATCTCGATGCCCTAACTTTTACCTAAGCCGCCCACTTTGGGTTTTCAGCTTAGCGGGGTTTATTTGCATTGGAGTACCCTAATTTTTGCCTGGCCGATTTGCAGAATATCGAGCAGCGGGTTGTACCCTAATTTTTGCCCGAGCAATAGAGGACTACTTACCGGGTGATTTATTCTTTATTTCTTTTATTCTTTGTGCTGCTTTTTATAATTTTATTCTTTTAACCTAGACATGATAACGTTTGAGCCTATCTTGATTTACTGGATTCATGAAATCATTTCCATCTATATCCATAAGCTTGATTCCTCCCTTACCAAGGACTTTCTTTATAACAAATGGCCCTTCCTAGTTAGGCCTAAACTTCCCCCTAGTGTCAATTTTGACTTGGCATAGCTGCTTGAGAACCAGATCGCCCACTTTGAGAGGCTTCTTCGAGTATCTGACTCTGTTGTTGTAAGCTCGAGCCATGCGATGCTGGTACATCTGTAGGTTGTCAAGTTTCTTAAGCCCCTTTTTATCTATTGGATTCAAGTATTCATACCTGGCCCTTGCCCAATCTGATTCTTTTAATTAAGCTTCGAGTGCCACCCTTCGAGATCTTACGTCTGTTTCTACTGGTAGCACAAGTTCCATTCCATATACCCAGGAGAATGAAGTCTAATAAGTGGGAGTTCTTACACTGGTTCTATATCCCCAAATTGTGAATAGGAGTTTATTAACCCAGTCCCTGTTGGTGGCCACTATTTTGGATAAAATCCTCTTGATTTATCAATGATCAGCTTCCCTTTAAAGCTTCTAAGGGATTTTGGGCATCTTTTGTGACCCAATATGTGCCTTCTATTTTTCCAAAACTGGGGCAGGCCTACTGTTGATGGTCTCATGAGTCTTTATGGTCTTCTTTCTTGACGAAATGTACCTTTGTACCCTTTCCCCTTTTTTGTGAAGAAAGACGAGCTAAGACTTATCGTTATCATGTTCACTAAGCACATTTATTAACCCTCTTTTATTCGGTAGTTTTTAACCATTGGATATTTATACCCTAATAAATAAGGTGATATTTATACCATTGCAATGTATTCAAAGTCAACTTCATTAATAAATAAGATGATATTTCAAGAATGTTGTTATTATGAGTGCATGGTGTAATGAGGATGAAATACTCGAGTGAAATGTGAATGAGAGATGCATCAATTTATTCATGACATGCTAAAAAGCACTGATGTTACGACTTATCCTTGATATGCCTTATAAGCAGCATTGTTTGCATAAAAAATATTTGCAACAATAAAAATTACATCATTTGAATCATCCTCCACAAGCAAAGGGCCTTGTTGACTAGTTTTGGCAACACTGACAGCTGAACTAGTATTTGCATGCGCTTCTTAGGCTACTGCTCTTGCTAAGTCCTTGATAGCCTTGCTGATGGGATTTCCTTTTTCACTTTCCTTCCAATTCTTCCACATAAGTAATGCTAGTGCCTTGGTGATGGACTCAATTGCTTCTTTCATTTCATCTTCTTCAGCATTCCCACATACTTCTACAGAAACTGAGATTTTAATTATGCAGCCTCTCTCAAAATCATAAACATCATTGAAGATCTCAAAACTAGGGACCCTTTTTCCCCATAATTCAACAAGTTCTTCCTCACCTGTGAATACCTTTTGCTTGACCTCAACCTCTATCATGAGATATGACTGGGGTTTAGATTTCTTAGCACTTGGGCGGTTCCCCACACCAAGTCTGAATGGACACGGAAGAGGTAAAATAGGTTCCAACATACCCTATAGATTCTTTCCAAGCCCCATACCTTTCACATAACCTTACTTCATCATAATATTCTCAATTTTAAGGGATGTGTACTTTCTCATAAAAAATTTTGTATCCTGGTGAGCTACAGCCACCCTAGATTCTTTTTCTTTGCCTTTTATAGCTTCTATAACAGATGGTTCATCAGATTCAATGGTTACTAGTTTGCCATTACGGATAAGCTTAAATTTCTAGTGGACCGTGGAAGGGATAACCCCTAATGCATAGAGCCAAGGTCGACCTAACAATAACAAGTGGGTAATAGGAATGTCGAGAACAGTGAATAAGACTTTGGATTTCACCCTCCAACTATAACTTTAGCTTCAAAGACCCTAATGACACTCTTTTTTGTATCATCATATGCCCTTATAACAGCATTGGATTTTTCCAACATAGATTCATCCAGCCCAAAGTGATGAAGGATCTTGGCAGGGAAGAGATTGAGGGCGGAACCATCATCCACCATGACACATGGGATAGAATGATCAAAGATTTGCACCTTAATGAAAAGTGCTTTGTTATGCTTATTCCCTTTGACCGAGAGGTCTGATGGTTAGAACTTAATAGATTCAACTTGATCGGGAGAAGATACCCCAAGAATTGAAAATACTTCAACCTGAGTTGTAGACGGAGTTGCCTCCATGCTCAATAACTTTTCTATCAGACCTTTGCAATCTTCAGAGTCAATGAGAAGCTGCCAAATGTTATACTTAGTAGGGGTAACTCGTAACTTCTGGATGAGAGTGGTGACTTTCTCTTCAGTACCGATTGGAGTTTGAGTCCTAATATTAGGCATAAATATCGGACCTGATTGATATTTGGAATAACCTAAATATCCTTATCTCTACCCTTTCTTATTTTTAGGAGAGGATCAAGAGGAATCCTCCCACTTTGGGTGACACACAACACCCCATTTTTCATATAACTTCCTCCTTCAGAAGTCTCCACTATCAAGACGGGTCCTTCGAGCTCATCACTTTCCAATACGCAAGCATCAATATTAATTGGCTCTGGTTGAACCAACTTAGCTTCCACATCATGAATTCCTTCTAACTCAAATGCTTCGATGTCAATGGGGACCGGTTTATCGGGTAAAGCCACTATTGAGTGAACTATAGGATTGGCCTGCGAGATCATATTGAGGACATGGTAGGAGGGTAACCCTGACTCGACAATTGCAACCTGTTTCTCAAAATTTGGCAGGGGGTTTAGGTTCTTGTATCTTCTTATCCCTAATCAAACCTCGAATAGCCTCAAGTAGGTCTCTACAGGCACTTGTACGCTGCCCCTTACTGACATGATAAGCACAAAACTAATCCCTATACTCAAGCTTGGTAGGACATAAGTTTTAATACTCTGAAGAAGGTAAAACGCCCTCAACTTAGTAAATATGGCAGGCAGAGATGCTTTCCAAGGGGAGATGCCTTCTTCGATGGTATAGATTGCACCCACTTCTTCTTGCACAATAGCTGTTTTAGGATCAGAACCAAACTTTGATTTAGAAGCCTAGGCTGGGGCTGAAGGGTCACTCTTTTTAAACCAAGGTTTGGCCGGTACACTAGCCTTCTCCAATTCCTCGATTCTTTCCTATTTCTCAGCTTTTTTGAAGACCTTAACATAGTTAAAGAACTTATCCATTGCAATAACCTCGCAATAAGTAGGTAGGGCCCCATCCATTAACTTTACGATCATCTCCGGGAGGCTTAGTCTATCTTTCAATAGAACTTGAGTGGTCATCCCTCTATTAAAGTAGGGCTTGAATTTCTCATTGGGGGCCTGCTTGATTGCTTCTAAATTTTGCATGGTGGTTTTATTGGTGGCATTAAAACCATACTGCTTAATGAAAGCTTCAGATAGAGCTTTCCAATTCTCAGTCACCTCATCCGATAGAGTATTGTACCATTCGATAGTAGGACCTTCTAGGGTGTAATGGAACTTTTTGGCTAGGACCTTCTCACTTAACTTTCTCATTCTTATAACCCTCTAATAGGTGGTGTCGTGGGATTAAGGCAGACTAGTTCCTTTATACTTCACTATGCTAGGCATACTAAAGTTTTCAGGGACCCAAACCTCCTCTCTATCTGTTTGGATGGATATTGATGATGGCTGGGAGTCGGGATTGGTAGCAAGCAACTGCTGAAGAAGATCACGTAGTTTTAAGGATAAGGATGACCACTCTGATTGAGTAACTACAACTAAAGGTAAAACCTGTTGATTGAGGAAAGGTTGTCCCCATAGGTGTAATAACAAAATTGGGGGTTGGGCTAGATGCCCCAAACTAAAATGGAAGCAGTACAAATCCCTGAGTAGGCTGACCAAACTGATTGATGGTAAGCAGAACCATTGTACCCACTAAGTTGAATGACCGACTAACTGAACCAAATGGACCAAAAGAACCCAACTGACCAAACTAACTAGAAGAGTCAATGCGAGTCTGCATAGGTGGCAACTGAAACTAAGTGAATGGATTATGAGTAACCCTCGATACTTGCTCACTAATCACTGCATTCACTTCTAGAGTACTGACAACTATGATATGTTGAGCATTGGCCATTTGCTCTTTGGCCATGATCTCCCTGATGGAGGCCAACATCTTATAATTCATTTAGTCCAAGAACTGATCACTTCTTAAATATAATGAGTCGGCATTTGCGATCTTCGACCTAACCTCAGTCCTTGATGCATTTGCCTCCTCACCTGTAGTAACATTCTCAACCTTAACATCAATCTGGCCCTCTGGCTTCAGGATATAAGACATTTCATCAGGATGGCAGGAAAAAATATCAACTGGATTAAACCGAATACTGGATGAAATACCCGTACATAGAGACAGAGCAACCCTTAACTCAACCGGAGGAAGATATAATAATGGTGGAGCCAAAATGCGAATCAAACGGACCTGAGAATGTCGCTAAGCCTTTTCTCTTTGAGGTTTGGTTTTGGTTGAGGCAGTAACCAAGAGATCAGCACATGCATGGTATATTGTATGAATGCACAAATTACAATGATGCATGGTGGGGTTAATCACAAGGGTATATAACACAACACATGTAAATTGATCGATTCTATCCTTATTTCTCCCATTGAGTCTGAGGATATTCTTCCTTAGTCTAATCTCACAAATAAATCAGGGTACCTAGAAGGTAAAATATTAAGGCTTTCGATAAGAATTGCATAGGGACATGTCGGAAGTTTGATGTAGAAGGTTCCCATCGTATCGAGCCTCTTTAGGAGGGAGATAACAATGAGTGCTCCACCCACTAGAGTGTCCCCGATTTCTGGAAGGCATGGGTAACACTTTTGTGAGTGTCGTGAAAATAATAGGGCACCTTAACCTAGCGCTAGAAGAAGAGCGCATGTAAGTAAAGAGAGAAGGAGAGGAGAACATAAAGTGTGATAATTTTCCCAAATGATGAAAACAAAAGCTGGTTAAATCAAGTAAATGATTTTTGGTGCTCATCTTAATCTTTTAAGCTTTTAAAACAAACTAAAATTTTACAAGTTAAATAATTTTGTCCCCGGCAGAGTCACCACTGTAAGGTGTCCATGACATCTGGGTCTCCCTTGGTGCCTGTGTGTGAGGCGGGGCCCACTGGGTGTTGGTTGGATTTAGGCATGACAAAACATTTTTATTTAAAGTTTGCACAATAAGCCAATTTTAATGAATAAAAATCAAGACCCAAATCTCGATACAAATGATAGAGTCGCCACCTACCCAAGTTGTCTACTTGGGAAAGAGTTTTGGTACAGTTCCCTCTAGGCAGGAGACTCATACCTATTGGATCAAAGATTCGGGTATCAGATGAGTCACTTATTTCTCATTTAGTTGATTCAAAATTACATTCACCGCATAAAACCATTTTTGTTTTCATCATTTGGGGAATTATCACAGAAATCATATTTCTACACTCTTTCAAACTCGTTACATGTGTTCACATATTAAAATAAAAAATAAGAAATATAGCGGGGAATAAAATTTATAATTGGGAAAAATGGAGGAATTGCAAGAGAACCTTTACATTTGTTCTAAGCTATAAAACAAAATAAATATAAATTCCGCTACATCCACAAAGATTAGCACAGTTTATAACACATCATAAGTTAGCATTTTATTAGGAAAATTGTGATTATGTTAGCGTGGTAGTTTTGCGATTGATAGAGCCCATGAAGCTTCTGGGATCAAAGAGAAATAACTAGTCTTCGACGTATTTTGTTATGAAAACACATTTTAACTTTAGTGGATTGATTTACCAGATTATTAGTGAAAGTGATTACATAGGAAATGGTGACTTCGATTGATTTTTAACCAGTTTAAAGTGAGTTCTGTAATTTGCCTGGGGCTAGTACCCGTACGGGTGGGTGGGACCCATACGGCTACTATGAGGACTGGTACAGGTATGGTGTACCCGTACGGGTCCTACTGGTCCAGGCAAAAACTTTGTTCAATTCAATTTACAGATTAACAGATTAATGGATTGATGGCAGAAAAATAAAATAAAAAGGGATTTCCCTTCGTATGAGTATGGCGCACTGATCTAATATCTCAATTATATAAGGTGCCAACAAGGCTCATACGAGTTGGGACCAGACCCGAAATAAGAAATCAAAAGAGCAGAAATAATAGGAGAGGCAGAAAGTAACAACAATAATAAAACTAAAATGTGACTCTCTTTAAAACTCAGGAGCATTACCTTTGCGGCGAGAATCAACTTTGAGGTGATCCTTTTACTGTTGAGAGAGTCCGGCTAAAGTAGATGGGGAAATAGGACTATTTAGGTGAGTATTTGTATGGACAGAACCTCCCCTAAATTTTAATGAATGGAGTTAGAAATGAATAAATGGTGGACAAAACCTCAAAGAATGGGTTTTCTCCCTATTTTATACCTCTTATACCCCCACTAAACCTTTTGTATACCTATAGAAATTGCTAGAACTTTTACTATAATTTTTCTATAGTTTTTCTTCTAATATGAATATGTGTTATGAAATGAAGGGAAAGGCCCTATTTATAGGGTGAAAGTCAGGTGTGAATGCAATAATCTGCATTCAAGACCTGCCTTTTCCTAAAAATGGCAAGAGATTACTTTTGAAAAGGGTGATTAGGCAATCAGAGGACCTGTATGGGTCCCCTCCACACGTATGGAAGGAATTAACCCCGTACGGGTGCCAGTGGATCTATACCACCAGGCAACACCCGTACGGGTCCCTAAGGGCAGACTAGGTCTCCAGACTTTGGCCAAACTCAACTCTGCTGTAGTAAGAACACCTCTGATGGATAACACCTAAGGGACATTGCATCATATAGCTCTCATCATCATTTTGTGAGAAGGATAATTAAAATCCAATGCTCACATCCGCATTAGAATGGTATGGTGGAGCGAAAAAAAATAAAACCATTCTGAATATGGCTCGTAATATATTGAAGAGAAAAGTTGTGCCAAAGGAGTTTTAGGTAGAATTCGTGGCTTGTGTTGTATATTTGAACAATAGGAGTCCACCGAAGAAGTTGATGAATATAACCCCTCAAGAACAGTGGAGTGGTAAGAAACTAAATATTTCTCATTTAAAAGTATTTGGTTGCCTTTCTTATATGAATGTAGCTGATTAGTTGAGAACAAAGCTTGATTACAAGATTAAGAAAATGGTGTTCATTTGGTATTCACCAAGTTCAAAGGATTATAAGTTCTATAATCCTCAAACTGGAAGAAGTGTTGCGGAATTTGATGAAGGAAGTTATTGGAACTAGAATGTTTCAGAAATTGAGACTTAAAATTTTCTTCCTTTCCTTGAAGATGATGCAATTACATGTGAATGTGACTTAAACAGATAGAATGCAACATGCATTGACAGACAAAATGCGACTAATGAAGGACATGAACAACATAATGCGATTTATGGCGTATAAAATGCGACAAATGTGGATTCACCTAGCTCATCTGAATGGCAACCTTCCATGAGGATTTTGGATGAGATTTATACTGAAATAACACAAGTGGATAACACCACATTGTTTTATTTGTTTACTGATACATAACCTGTCAAGTTTAAAGATGTCATAGAAGATGGCAAGTGGAGATTTGGATGGATGAGGAGATTAATTCCATCTGACATAATGATACATAGGAGCTGGCTTCATTACCAAAGGGAAAGCAAGGAGTTGGTGTGAAGTGGATTTATATGGCGAAGAAGAATTCCAAAGGCGAGGTGGAGATGTATAAAGCTCACCCTGTTGCAAAAGGCTATTCTAAAAAGGCCGGTTGTTAGCGGGCATTTTGTTTTCATGTTGCAATGTTTTATTGGACAAGTTCCATGGGGATTTCATGAAGATTTTATAAAATATAATAGAGTCAAAAATCATATTTTATAAAGAAATAAGAGTCACCACCCCGTTCAGCTCCACCGGAAATTGTGGTATACTGATCTGATTGGGGATTCTTACACCTACAAAATAGAGATTCTGAGTTCAAACAATATAGTTACTAATCACACTATTAATTTGGGAACGGAAATATTATTGGATGGTCACATCATGGAGGATAATAAGTAAACATATTTTAGTGGGCAAAGTCCTACCAATACCTGCAAGCTTGAACTTTTTGTTAGTGAAGTTTTATTGAAAGTAATGAAATGTAATAATTATTGAATATAAATAAATGAGTTTACAAAGTTAGCTTTGTAGCGATATTACCCTCAGTTACCTTTTTGATTGTCTAGGATGATGTGAGAGCCGGTCAGGAACCGTAATTATTGTTCAAAAGGATTTGATTGAATTTCGGTAGAGTTTCAATTGTGTTTAGATTTTGGAATCTAAATTATCAAGGTTTTGTTCGGGCAGAGTTTTGGGGTAACTTGCCTAAATTTACACTGAGTATAGACAAGGTATAAATGAGGAATTTTGGCTCAAATGCTGGGAATTTTTTAATGCTCAAAGTTCATTGAGGAACTAGGCTCTCAAAGGCTAAGTGGAGTGGAGCAAGGGCTCTCTTTATCTCTCCTTTTGGTAATTTCTGAGAAATTGTTGTTGTTGTTGAAATGGGGGGCAACTGCCTCTTTATATAGTAATTGTAAACAATCCACGCAGATGGTTTGTAGGTGTAAACTATCTAGGCGTGTAGTTTGCGAATCTATCTTCTCAAATCTACACGCGATGATTTGCTTCTATGAGTGAAAAAATATCCATGTGGGTAGTTTATAGGGTAAAATGTCTGCAGATGTAACTTACAAGCTTAATAGATATGATCACCATCCTAGGTGTGTATGTAGTTTACAGGTGTAAACTATCTACCCATGTATTTTATTGATTATGAAGAAGTGTTTTCACCGGTGGCTTGGATAGACACAAACTGATAGATTATATCCTTGGCAGAACAACAAGTACGGAAAATTCACCAAATGGACGTCAAAATCGGCTTTCTTGACTGAAACTCTTGAAGAAGAGGTGTATATAGAACAACCTTTGGGATACATAGTCAAAGGTGAAGAAGACAAAGTGTTTAAGTTAAAGAAAGCTTTGTATGGTCTCAAACAAGCACCGAGTGCTTGGTACTCATGTCTTGATGAGTATTTTCAGAAGAATGGTTTCACAAGCATCCTTATGAGCATGTTTTCTATGTAAAGGAGATCTCAAAGAGAAAAATAATGTTTATGTGCTTGTATGTTGATGATTTGATATTTAAAGGAGTTGATGAGAAGATGATTAAGGAGTTCAAGGAGTTGATGGTAAATGACTTTGAGATGACTGATTTGGGCTGATGTCTTATTATTTAGGCATTCAGGTGCAACAAAGTGATGAAGGCACATTTTTTTCATAAAGAAAATATGTGGAAGCTATTTTGAAGGAGTTCAAAATAGATAAAAGCAATTCAATCTCTACTCATGTGGAATGTGGAATAAAGCTTAGGAAGCATGACAATGAAGAAAAAGTAGATTCTGCTGGGAACTAATAGTCAAGTTAAACATGCATAACAGGCATTATGAAAATTCAAAATTTAATTCTTTGTCCCATAAGAACTCATATTTATCATATGATTAACTAAAGCACTAGTTATATCATATTTATAACTAGGTTATCATGCATATTTATATTATACTAAGCATACCATAACGTATTAGTTATATCCTAGTATAAACTATAACATGCATATCCTAGTTAAGGCATAATTATCTAGGCCTAAAAATGCTTCAAGAAAAGGACCAAAATAATTAAAAAAGAACATACAAGTTGATGTGTGCTTGACCTTTAGATGAATGACCTGTTTGGCCCAAGCCTCCAAGTGTAGGAAAGCCTCTATGAGTATCAACATGAACCCCACCGACCCAAAACTCCTCGTAGAAGAAGAACTATGGAGTAACGCATAGCTGCTAGACCATTCCAAAAAATTATACTAGAGGTGCCCAAAAATTGTTTGGACTACTCAAAAGAATTCTCTCTAAAATAATTTTGAGAAAACAATTTGAAGAATCTCGAAATCTAAAGCGCGAACAGAGACAAAGTAGAGAGGTGTGGTGCAGAGAACAAAGCAGTCAAAGGCCTCCTTATATAGTGGAAGTGGGGAAGTAGGACTTCCCCCATATTAAATGTGAGATAGGGAAATCCCCATCCCACCCTTTGGCTTAGGCGATAAGCATAAGTCTTTGCGTGCAAGATAGGCCGCTTACCTCGAGCTAGATTTCAAGGGTTGTCCATCCAGCCCAGCTCTAAAGTAGCCCATTCAAGCTGTATACACTACCGTATGGCATTGCATATGAGGCCTGTCATGCATAGGTCTTTGCATGCGCTGCTAGATAGTGCATAAGGCCATGGCCCGCAAGCCCATTACGGGCTTGCACAGTCTTAAGCAGCCCTACACAGGCTTTTAAGCCTACATGGCCCACTTCTGCAGGGTCTTACCCTCACAATATTTTTCCTAGCAATTTTCTTTTTCCCTTTATATCCTTTTTTCAATACATAATTTATTTCAACCATTATAAATTAGTTACCGGTCTAAATAAATTCATGGTCCAACCAGATAATGACCTAACCATTAGTTAGTATAATTTCAGTATAGACGTAGTCTAAACTTTACTTAGTCCAATGAAGGTCTAATGTGTGTGACCTTATAGGATCCTATAGTATTGAGCTGCTAGAGCTTAACCAACCCTAATTCTTTCTTTAAAACTTATTGGCTCGATGTTTTAGACCGTAGATAGAACTCGATGTCTCTAAACGACTGTAGTACTCCTTTAGCAAGGGTCTACCATCCCCTATTACTCGAAACGTCACGTGCCTGTCACTTAATCAAGGTTATGCAATATTTTACCAATGCAGTGAACTCCGCCCATCCTTTAAACATGTACCGTCCGGTTTATATGGTTCAGTTAAAGTGTTAACCCACTAATAGCGGTTGCTTCAAGCTATCCTAGTGTTTTATTATTACAAAAGTATATTGCTTACCAAGATGTATTGACTAGAAACCATTTCTATCAACACATACTCTGATAAGAGGTTGCTTCAACATATAGTGTTTTATTATTACAAAAGTATATTCCTTACCAAGATGTATTGACTAGAAACCATTTCTATCAACACATACTCTGATAAGAGGTTCGAAGCAATGTATTACTTCAACAAGTGGCCAGGAATTACTCCCACTTTTATATCGATAGAGATGGATCCTATTCGACGACTTAGCTTACCAACGCGCTGTCATCACTATAACCATAATCACATGTGGCATCCTAAATTAATGAAGACATAGGAATGACCCAAAGTATAGCCAGAGTACCACACAAGATAACTAGCAGCTATAGTATGAGGATACTCGCAAAGCTACTGTAATATGATAAACAATAACACTTAAATATAATTACCAAGTTTTTATCTTACAACGGTCTCCAATGTATCTCCCAGATACATCCATGTGTCAAATCAAGGCACCAACTTCAAACTAGGAGATTAGCCGCTTAGATCCAATCTAAGGGAGTGTGACAACAAATGCTAGTCTGTCCACTTCCAATGTCTTGTCTTAATGAAACTATGACTAGGGATAGTTAGACATGATCATCATTACACATGAAACAGTTCTAACTCAATGTAGTCCTACTATGCTCTTGCAAATCATGTTATGATATGTCAAGGACTTTTTTACACTTATATCAATGAATATATTTAACCATTCATAACATACAAATATATATATATATATATATATATATATAAATACATTAATATAGACAAGTGATAATGCCTTTACTAATAATAAATAAGTTTATACAAATACATAATTAAGACATATCGCCCTGATTGCCTTTAGGGCATACATCATATCTAATAGATTCAACTATGTTTCGACGATTGGTTGGAAGGCTGCGATTTTTTACATGTACAAGACTCGATATCTTGTATGGAGTTGGACTTGTGAGTCATTATAGGGAGGCTCTAACGTTGAATCACATGAATATGGCGTAAAGAATCCTTCGTTATATAAAAGGTACTATTTTATGGTTTGTTTTATTGTTGTCAAAACAATAGCAAGATATATGGATTTAGTGATAATGATTGGGGAGCAGATATCGATAATCAAAAAAGCATAACCAGTTTTGTGTTCTTTATCAGAAGTGCGGTTTTTGCTTGGAGTTCGAAGAAATAAGCAATTGTCACATTCTCAACATGTGAAGCTGAGTGTGTCGTAGCAGCATCTTATGATTTTCATGCTATATGGTTGTGGAGATCATTAAATACTCTCAATTTTGTTTAAGAGGAACAGACTAAAGTGTTTGCTGACAACAAATCTGCAATTGCATTGGCGAAGAATCCAATCTTTCATGAGAAGAGTAATCACATCGGCACTAAGTATCATTTCATCCGAGAGTGTGTCAATAACAAAGAAGTTTAGTTGAAGCATGTTTCGTCCAAAGATCAAGTACGGAAATTTTTACAAAGGCATTGAAGTTTGTCGATTTAGTAGATTGTGGTCACTCGTGGCTGTTACGAAAAAATAAGTTTAAGAGGGGGTGTTGAATATAAACTTATTGAATATGACTGTTATACAAAATTCATTGTAGTGTTGTTACAATAGCCATAAGTTACAAGAGTTACGAGTCATTAAGTGCCATTAGTTTAACATTTAGTTTCTTATTTGCTTTTGTAATTGTCAAAATCGAAGAGTCTTTGGTTTTAGGGCTTTTTATAAATGTGTACCAAGAATAAAGTTTCCTTTCATCCCAATATTTGAGTCATAACTTCCCCTAACCAAACAATTTTCAAAATTAAAGTTGCACGTTCCCCCTTTTTCTCCACTATTCATGCACTGTTCACATGCACTATTTATTCACTATTCACATTTTTTTAATTTCTCATCTTCATTTGTCATCATCTCTCAAACCATTCATTTTTTTACACGACGCTTTAGAGTTTTTTGTTTGTATCCTTTTTATCTTCGGAACGACATCCATTGTGATATACTTTTTCGAAACATTTTTTCAATTGTTCTACATAGGGTAGGAAACTCGCAGGCTCATGGTAGGAACCTTAAGTTTATGTTTGTAACATGTTTCTACATTATTTCATGAATTTACAAGCATTCTACCAGGTATCTACTAGGTACTTGCCAGTTTCCTACCAGATTCATTCAAAAACTTTTTTTACAATTATTCAGTATCTGGTAGGGACCTGGTATTTACCAGTTACTTACCACCAGATATCTAATAACCAAAAAAAAATTCGAAAAAGTATATCATAATGGATGACGTTTTGAAGATAAAAATGAAAAAAACAAAAAACTTTAAAGCGGCATGTCAAAAAAATGAACGGTTTGAAAGATAATGTAAAAATAAGACGAAAAAAGTGAATAGTGTGTGAACAGTAGCGTGAATAGTGGTGAAGCGTATTCTTTGATAATGAAAACTTTATTTTTTGTAATATTTACAAGTATCTTCGTTGAGATAATCTTGTTCGGGGCGTAGTAACAGTTAAGGCTCCTCACCCATCCCAACAAGTGTATTTAGTGGGATTTGAACCTTGTTCTCCTCCAACTTGTTCAGCCTGCTTAGCCAACTGAGCTACACCTTGTTGGTCTATGATAAAGAAAAATAAAAATTGGTTAGAGGATGCAAAGAATAAACATAGAAGTAAAGATTTAATATGAAATTTAAATAATATATTTTTAACAATTTCCCTTGTTTTTACTACAAGTATGTAACTTTCTAAAGCTGATTTTTTTTTGTGGGGAAAGGCAGTGTTTCCACCGCCGTTAACACCCCCCTCCTTTCTATTATAATAAAAAAGAGAAAAAAAAAGATATAAAGAATGTTAGGTGAACTGAAATATACTTCGACAACTCAAATTATGAAAATAAACATCAACTCAAAAGGTAGGACACTATCCCCCCAAGTGAAAACCGAAAGTTGTCGACCGTTCTTGGCCAACTTATCCGCAACTTGGTTGCCTTCTCTGTAAATATGCGTACCCATAACCTGTATATCTTTCATCGTATTAAGACATGAAATCCACTCTCAGTAAATTTGCCACGGAACATTCCTACTACGAGTTGAGATAACCAGAACTACATAGGTCGAATCACTTTCTAACCAAATCATTTTTCATCCTCTAACCGTTGCCGTCGTCAAGCCAACAATTGTGGCTTTCAATTCAGCAAGAAAAACGAAACTCATTTCCATGGCAAATGCAAGTTCTCCAATAAATCGTCCCTAGTCATCTCGATATACACCATCGCATAGCTTTTTAAAATTGATTGATATACCAAATTTACAAGAATAATATTTCCTGTTGTCTTTGATTTAATTCTTTTCCAACTTTTATGTATTAATAAAGAGGATAATACACCACTCTTGCTTATCTTACAATCGCCAACAGGCGAAACTCCTAAGTAGATTCATAACCAGGGGCATCATGATCTTGATTCAATTGTTGATTAATAATCGGCTGTTCTTGGTTCTCTTCTTATAAATTTAAGGCCGAATACTCTCTAATACCTCCAACTTGCCCACTTTTGCATTAAACATACGTAAACTTTATAGTGGACCTCCGAGGTACCTAAATTTATCAAAAGTAAACCTCCGTGCTACCTCAAACAGTCTGAACTAGTCTCAATGCAATGAGTGAAAAACACACGCCATTACATGTGCAATTTGCTTATCCAGGTCACTTTCCATATAATAATATGGAATTTAAAATAAAAAAAATCAAAAACTATATATAAAAAAAATATATTTAATTTTCTCTTTCTCCATTCTATCTCTGCGTTCTTCGTACATTCATCTTGCCCAACAATTCTTCATGATTATTATTCTTCCATTCTTCAACATCTTAAACTTTGTTTCTTTACTTCTCCTTCTTTAAATTTCAACCTTTCATATCGTTTCTTCAAACAAAGTTTATAAATCATTTTAATTACCAATTGGGTGTAGTTCAATTGGTACACCACTCAATATTAGTGGTGGGAGATCTTAGGTTCAATACCTATCCTCTTCAATAAAAAAATAATTCTTCAAAAAAATAAATCATTTTAATTAAGTGGCCATGGTGGTTGTCATGGTTGAGTTCGACTAAAGAGGACCCGTGACGGTGGTCGAAACTAGAGTTAAATCAGATTATGAGTTTTCTAGGTTGGATTTTTGCAACTAATTAGGGAATTTGTTAAGAAATTGCCGGAGGCTTTAGGTAGAGCTTCATCAATTTCTTCCAAAATCTCAGCTAAATTCCAATTGCAGCTTGTATGGGAGCAATTTCATCCTCGGAAACTAATAAAGAGTAAGAATTACAGAGCCTAACATTCCTTGAGCAGAAAACTCCTTCATAGTGGGCAAATGACAGGAACTCCAACAACGAACGTGAATTCTCGAATGTCATTACAAAGCTCTCCATTGCCCTTAACGTAACTCATACGTGTAGAGAATCCGTGGGCCTCGAGAGTGTTGAATTTATAGCTTGAGTGAGCATACAAGTGGGGTTAAGCCCATCTAACACAAAACCAATTGGCTTGTGTTAAGGCCAAATCTTCTCCGCTTATATACTACTCTTTATTTATGTTTATTACCAATGTGGGGTAACCCAACATCTCCAACACTCCCCCTCAAGTGCAACTGGGCCTGGACCAGTTGCCACTTGCCAAACATTCCTGACCTATCACGTGTAGAGAATCCGTGGGCCTCGAGAGTGTTGAATTTATAGCTTGAGTGAGCATACAAGTGGGGTTGAGCCCATCTAACACAAAACCAATTGGCTTGTGTTAAGGCCAAATCTTCTCCGCTTATATACTACTCTTTATTTATGTTTATTACCAATGTGGGGTAACCCAACATCTCCAACACTCCCCCTCAAGTGCAACTGGACCAGTTGCCACTTGCCAAACATTCCTGACCTATCTCCTCCATCAACGGGTCTAGTCATCTCCGCTAGCCCAAACTCCACGAGGACTTTAATCATAAATCCAGGATCACTGGCTATCAGGCCTTCCTCTACTCTGATACCATGTAGAGAATCCGTAGGCCTCGAGAGTGTAGGATTTATAGCTTGAGTGAGCACACAAGTAGGGTTAAGCCCATCTAATACAAAACCAATTGGCTTGTGTTAAAGCCCAATCTTCTCCACTTATATACTACTCTTTATTTATGTTTATTACCAATGTGGGATAACACAACATCTCCATCAATACGCCTAATAAATAAAACACCGAAACCCCAGTTACCAAGAAAAAATCCACAAAAAAAACTAGAAAACAAACAAACACAGAAATCATACAGTTGTAAGAAAACAAAAAACCTGGACTTTTTGGTAGAACAGGCACAAATTCGGAAGCTTTTTCGACGAATATAGAAATGGATATTGAACTTAGACCTGAAATCTAGTTGCTTTAGCAAAAGGAAACAAGAAGGAGATTGATAAAGATTTGTGGCCATAAGAGAGATGGTGGGCAGCGGTATAATCTAGTTTCATCAACAATTGACGATTGGTGATTGAATTGAACTTTAAATTAAAAAGTTTTTTGTGTTTTAGGTATGAATTTTAGGTTGGAATTTGAGAGGTTAAAGAGATGGGATGTTAGAAAGATGAAGAACATAAGTTTAGGGTAGAAGATGAATTTTTAATCATTAAAAAGTCAACATCCCGGTATTTTAATATTTTTTATTTTTAAAATTTTTTTTATTCAAATTAACCGTGACACATCAGATGCCATGTAGGATGCAGGTAGCACGGAGGCTCACTTTTGACAAGTTTAATTACCTCAGTGGTCTACTATAAAATTTGGATATATCTAAGGCAAAAGTGCGCAGCCCAAATTTAATTGAAAATCTTGAAGCTGTTGATAGGAAATTTTGTTCTAAAAATGAATGAAAAGACCGGTTTTATTAACATCAACTGCGGGAGTATCAATTCTTTCATCAACAACATCAACTAGAACATTAGCAGCTGCCCGATCGTGATATTGTGAATTACTCAGAATTCATTAAAAACGTATCTTGCATATTTCATTTTATACATTTAAAAATTTTATTAGTTGGGACGATAGCTTAATACCAGCAGTAGATCGATCTTTATTGAGTGGTTGCGTTAATCTACAATTGATGAAAATAATACGCATTCGATGGACTAGGAGCTCAGGGAGTGTTTCATTCTACCCAATTTATTCAATTTTGGTCTCCAAAATGCATCTGTTTAGATCCTGAGGCTCTCTTATGTTGCAAATCATCCGAAACGCACTTGAAATTAATATAAAACGATTGAATAGCACAAAAACTCCACTTTTGAGTAAATTTATTTATTATACTAATATTATAAAACTAACCTAAAATACACATAATAATTATATAAAATACATACTTAACGGTTGTTTATTGCGTGGTAAATCAAAGGTAAGATCAATATCAATCAAAAGTTCAGTATAGTGTTCAAAATTTCCATCAAAAAGGGCTCTCTCATTTCTCACTAAAACTCCAATACATCGTGTTAGATCAGACAGAATTCTAATGTCCCAATACTCCCAAGGTATTGATTGTATATGAATCCCAACTTGCCCGTTGGACGCTTTTTTAGCACAGTGATTGCAGTCATGAACCTGGCTATAAACGGAGAATGCCTTGCTTTGAATTTAGGCTTTCTCGACTCTGGATAGCCCACTTGTGCTCTAAAATGAAGAAACAACACACATGATAAAACCTTCTAACAAGAGAGATAAGTCTCTACGTATGACTTTAGTTTTCGAATCATTTAGTTTCCAAGTAACATCACCTTTATTAAAGAAATATCTACCGATATAAAGCATGACACATTATTGCTTATTATAAATTTGCATAATGAACAAATTAACTGTTCAGAAAGTAGTTTCAGATTGATGTAGATGAGAGGGCATTGGTGTCTTTGGAGAAAATTGACAAAAGTGGCTAGTTCGGTTACTATTCATTTTGGTTTTTTGGGTCGGATTTCGACGATTTCTGACACTTTTCCAATCCGAAATGGCCCAACGATGAACGCTCATGGTGTAGAGCCCCACGCTGGCGGGCCCTTATTTTGCCGTTTAGGCCCTTAATTTTGCGTTTTTCTGTTTTCATGGACTTAATTGCAGTTTTCTAAAAGTTTGAGTGCTTTTCTATTTTTTCTGGGGTTTTAACCGTATCCTCTAGACATTATTTATAGGCATGTTTGACCGACAATTCAACAGTTTTGATTGAATAATTGGCTATGGCTATTTTTCCTAATTACTCTGAATCTTGAAGATTTTAGGGTTCTTAGAACCCTGTTTTGTTTACAATCTAGAAGAATTGTGAACAACAGAGTTATTTTCTTGTCTTGTGATTGATTTCGGTGCATCAGTTGGTACGAAAGCCTTCACATACTATGGCACCATCAAGAAAAGAATAAAGCGTGGCCGAGATTGCTGAAGAGGAAGAAAGGCGTCGGGTTGCAGAGGTTGTTGATCAGAGGATGGGGACTTTTGTCGAGCAGGTAATGTCCAGGCCAAAGGCATTAGATGCAAGACTTGATAGGATCAATAACGAGCGTAGAGGGGTGCGTATCATCAACCAACGACCTCACGATGAAACTCTCCGGGAGGAAAGTGATGAGGAGTTGCGATCTGAGTATGGTGGTCATCGCCGAGAGGGAGCCACCGAGGATCAACGTTGGGAGGCTGGCATGCGAATTGAGATTCTAGAATTTAGAGGAACCCTTCAACCTGAAGAGATTCTCGATTAGCTGGAGGTAGTAGAAGAAGTTCTAGAATCTATGGGAGTTCCAGAGAATGAGTGGGTGCAGCTAGTGGTGACTCTCGATTGAGAGATAGAGCGACAGCTTGGTGGGTGCAGGTCAAGAACACTAGGGTTCATATGGGTAAGTCTAAGATTTTGACATGGGAAAAGATGAAGAAATAGTTGAGAGCCACGTTCCTACCCTACAATTTTCAGCATCTCATGTATCAGAGGTTGCAAAACATCAAATAGGGAGGGCGTTCTATCAAAGAATACATGACGGAGTTTTATTAGTTTGTGGCGTAGAATGATATGTATGATACAGAAGAGCAGTTAGTGTCGAGGTACATTAGGGGGTTACGTGAATAGTTACGAGAAGCTGTTAATGACTTTGATCCACTTACTGTGTCGGAAGCTCACCAAAGGGCTCTCCGCTTAGAAAAGAGAACTCGCTCAACAGTTGTGAATGTTTTAAAAGGAGGCAGTAGCGGCGGTGGAGGGCTTAAGTGTGTGGAAACATTAGGTAACAAGGAGGCTTCCCCAATGACAGAAAACCTTAATCTGAATCATAGTCAACTGAGGTGTTTTAAGTGTGGTCAAATTGGTCATAGGGCTTTAAACTGCAGGGTATCAGAAAAGAGGGCTACGATAACTAATAATGAAATGGGAAAGGAAGGAGTGGGTGAAGATAACGTTGATGAGGGAGAAGAGGAGGTCAATGAAGAGATTGTGGTAGAGGGTGATATAAGGATGGCTTTGGTCGTGCGACGATCTTTCCTAACCCCATGCGCGAATGATGATCAGTGATTGTGGAATAATATCTTCCAATCCAGTTGCACCATACAAGGGAAGGTATGTAAGTACATGATTGATGTGGGCACTTGGGAGAATATTATCACCTTGGAGGCGGTGCAAAAGCTAGAGTTGTCCATAAAAAACTGTTAGATATGATGTATGCCCTTAAGGCAATTAGGGCATATATCTTAATTATGTAATGGTACGAATAATTTGTTTAATTAATAAAGGCGTTTAATCTTTTGTTTATATCGATGTGCTTGTAAATATATTATAGATGGTTAAAATATATTCATTGATATATGTAAACAAAAGTCCTTGATGTATCATAGCATGAAGTCAGAGAAATTATAGTTGGACTATGTTTAGTGAGACTTGCTTCATGTGCAATTATTATTATGTCTAAACTATCCCTAGTCATAGTTTCATCAAGAAAGGATATTGAAGAAGCGGAAAGACTAGCATGTGGTCAACTTTCTTGGAAAGGGTCCAAGCAGTCAATCTCCTAAGGACTGAAGGTAGTGCATTAAGTTTGACACATGGATATATCTGGGAGATATATTAGAGACCGCAGTAAGGTCCACACTTGGTGTAAATATTAATGTGTTAGTGTTTATCTTCTTGCAATAAGCTTTGCGAATATCCTCATACTTAAGATGCTAGTTACCTTATGTGGGTCCATTACTGTACTTTGGGTCAGTCCTATAAACTCATTAATTTAGGGTGTCATGGGTGATTACGGGTATAGTTATAACTGCTCGTTGGTAAGCTATATAGTTGGAAAGAATCCATCGCTCCGGATATATTAAGGAGTTGTACCTGGCCGCTTGTTGAAGTGATGATTACTATAAACCTCTGATCAGAGTATGTGTTTGATAGAAATAGTTTCTAGTCAAACACACTATGTAAAAGGCAATATACTTCGGTAATAAGTTAATAACTAGGATAGCTTAGAGCAACCTCGCTATTAGTGGGTTAACACTTTGACGAACCCAATAAACCAGATTGTATTGATATTAAAGAATGGAAGGAGTTCATTGCATTGGACAACTATTGCATTAACTGGGATTAAGTCATAAGCAGAAATGACGTTCCGAGCAATGGGGGATATTAGACCCTTGCTAGAGGCGCACTACAGTCGTTTAAGGTAATCGAGTTCTATTCACGGTCTAGAATATCGAGCCAATGGTTTCATTAGAACAAGGATTGGTTAAGCCTTAACAACTCAATACTTCAGGATCTTATAAGGTCACACACGTTGGACCTTCATCGGACTGAGTAAAAAACTAATAGATTTATTCTATTACAAAAATATAACATAATAATAATTGGATTATTATTTAATTGGTTAAAAGATGATTGAATTATTTTGGATAAGCCAATGAATTTATTTTGACCGGTAACTAATTTTATTAGGGTCATGAATAAATTAAAGTGTTAATTAAAATGATTAAATCATTTTATGGTTGAACCAAGAATTTATTTTGATCGGTAACTAATTTTATTAGGGCCATAACATAAATTAAAATAAAAGGAGAATTGAATTAAATCATGTATCTAAATTGAATTTAACACATGCATTTAAATTGGATATAATGCAGCAGTTAAATTATGTATTTTAATTATGTTTAATACATATATTTAAATTGGATATAATGCAGCAGTTAAATTTTGTATTTAAATTGGATTTAATACATATATTTAAATTGGATTTAATACATATATTTAAATTGGATTTAATGCAGCAGTTAAATCCTGTGTTTAAATAGGATTCACTAGTACAAAAAAGCTCATTGTGGAAAGTTATTTTAGGCCTATTCAGACAGTTTCAAACCGTCCATAAAGTTCCTACGGGAATGATCAGGCTTATTGCGGACGGTTTTGAACCATCCGTAATAAAACCATTGCGGACGGTTATTTAAGAAGAACCATCCGAAATACACCAACAAAATGGCTGCCTGAATATTAACTATTTCGGACGGTTCTTGTAAACAACCGTCCGAAATAACAAGAATTTTTTTAACAGTATTTTTCAATGCTACCTATTTTTGGACAGTTATTGGAAACAACCGTCCGAAATAACATGAATTTTTTCCCAGTATTTTTCAATTCTACATCACAATCAGTGAACCTGTAAACAACTACAGTTCCAGTAAACCCAATATAATACAATCGATTTCCAGTAAACCCAAAACTCAATAGCATAACCAATAAAAAAAATAATACAATCGATTATATTCCGAACTCAACTTCGTATTTCTCCAAAAACAATGAAATCGATCTCTCCAAACAAAACACTTCAAAATATATGTACAATATGAGAAGCAAAATACTATCGATTTTCAAGCCTAGCCACCTATAAGAAATTTAAAACCTTAAAAAGCTAGGTAATAAACAAAATACGTACTCAAACTAACTACACTTAAAATTTAATAGACAAGCCAACATATGAGAATCAAAAATGTCCAAAACTTCATCTATCTTGCACTGTATGTAAGTAATGCTTCTTGCATAAGACTACAGATAACAAAAATATGGTAATAATTATTAATATAAGATCACATATTCATTTTCTTATATGCATTATAAAATTAAAAGTCAGGTATATGCCAAAATTTCATTCAAAAAAAAGTATATGCCAAAATAAAAGTTCAATTCTAAATATACTATGTATAATTTAAGTATACCTCCGACAAACATTCTGCATCACCGAGATTCAGAAGTATATCATACACGAATCGCATAACATAATACCCGCACTCAACTAAGCCGGGTTGCTTTGCACACTACAAATACCAATTGTATTAAACAAAGTGACAAGTGCAATATTGCAATGTCAAAACATGACAAGAAAGTGGATAGCAATCTTACCAGTCCCTGGATATAGTTAAAGGTTATTGCTCTGGCACTCATCAGCTTCTAACTTTACTCATCCACATAGCACGACAACAATGCTCTACATATACAAAATAAATCATTACTTTTAATATTAGGATAGATCAAAGTGTACAAAACAAATTATATGATGAAAGTAAAAATACGTAACTTATCCAATTATGGCTTAATAAGAAGATCTCGTTCTGGTTTCTGGCGCTAAAGAGGATCAAATATGTATACCTCTCTCTTTCTCATACAAATGACCAAAAGAGTCGGATGATCACTGTAGGATTATTATGTTGCAAATCGTTACAATTTATAACTTAGTGTACCACTGACAACACAAATGAAAAGGAATCAGTACCTTTTATTATATGGCAAGAAAATGAATCTCTTCAATCTATTCTCCGATATAGTATGAGTTAGGTATAATGAGGAATCATCTTTGCTTTTGCTTGCCCACATTGCTTGAGATACCAAAGTTGGATTCACAAATCCAAATTTTTTTGCTTCCTTACAACCATATATCAGTCCACTATAAAAAATAAACAAAAAACCACTTAAAGTACATTAAAGTCAATCAAAATGGCAAAGAAAGATATATCAACCATATTTAAACACATTAAACTAACTAAAACAACCCGAGTATATAACTTATAGAAAATAGATCTCAATGATATTTGATTTGATCTTTTCTCCATCAACAACTCCGTTATAGCAGATGGGAAAATCGCAATGCCACCATCAGTGTTGCTAGCATGGATAAAATCTTTATTGGTATCTGGAATGATAATTTGTTCGAAATCATTCTTCAACCGCATCGCATCGCATAATAATCCACATCTAAAACTCAATTGCATTGCATTTTTTATATTGGGTTTATTGGCACTTGGATTTTCGGGAATGGGTTGCTTTACAAATGGTTTTTTGGAATTTGAAATTTTGGATTTTAGATTTTGGGGATTTGCTATTTGGGGGATTGGATTTTTGGGAATTGTATTTCTGGGATTTGGATTTTTTTGGATTTGAATGGCAGAATTTTTAAAGGAAGAAATCGTCTTCCCACACTACATAAATATTTTACTATGTTTAATCACATACTGAAAATGCTAAATAAGACATATGCACATATATAGTTTGAGTCACTCACATCTTTAAGTATTACAAGATTCCTTGGCCTTTGTACAAAAGAAGCTGCCACTCTCCCTATAGTATCAAAATATCAGTTGGAAAAGGAAGGTTCTCATTGGTGTACATCTGCTCAACCGAGTCTATGCATACGCTCATATTTTCTATCGAAATGGAACTTCCGTGCATAATACGCCTGTTAGGATAGACAACCCCATCCACAACTTTCATTGTATTTCTATTACTAGTTAAGAGTAAGTTACAATTGGTAGGTCCTTATGAAATAAAAAAATTATTTTTACAGTAATTGTTCAATATTTTAACCACATAGATGACAATGGTTGAGAATTGTTGTAATATGGACATAATTATTTACCTTTAGGTCAGCAAGATGATCCACGCTTCTTGATTGACTGTCCCCTTTTAAAGCAGTGGAGACATCAACATTATTGGAATTCGTCGAACTTAGAATACCCATACCCTCTTTCAATGCTCTAAGTTCCTACAAGAAATGTCCATAAATCATCATGTCAGTCAATGTTAATAAAAGAATTACACAAACACCCATAAATAATTTCAGTTTATTATATACCTTATGAACTCCTTGAACTTCCACTTTCACACCCTCTTTCACACGCCGTTTGATCATCTCTTCAATTTTAGCTATATCTGGTACATATCTATTTCAATACTCTGTTGAGCATCCATAAACTTTCGAATAGGCAATTTGAGAACTTATTCCACGTGTACGGCCTGGATGTTCTTTTTTTGAAGCACTTCATTAAGGAAAGAGTTAGTCCCGGTTGGGGTGAACTCACCACACTTAGCCTTCTCTTGCAAATCCATCTACAAATTCGCATATATATATATATATATATATATATATATATATATATATATATATATATATATATATATATATATATATATATATAGAATAATAAAAACACTTGAACCCACAAAAGTAAATGTGATAATGAGAAACAGTATTATTATTATTAACTCACAATTGCACTGTGCACGATTCTTGTTGCTTCATCGAGAATAACCCTATTTCCCTCTCTATCCATTTTAGTTCTTCCAAGCATGTAGTTTGCGGAACTTAGCTCGTGAGGAGTAGCAGTAGTATGATCTATGCCCATTAACTTCATATAATCACCTCGATTCCCCTATAATACTTGATTTTTTCCATATGACCAAGAGCCCATGGTATGAGGAACACCCGTATCTTGTTTTTTGCTCTCCGTCCCCTTCGTATTTTTCTCCTACATGTATATATAGCATTGTCAAATGTTAGTATAGCACAATTTAAAGTGTCTAGTGGTAAGTATTAATATTTAATTTACCAGTTGCTCTTCACTAGTTTGATGTTTTACAAACGTATCCCACTCCACCTTTGTACATCTGCCCGTTTCATATGGTAATGGCTTGCCCTTGGGATTTCCATTTACAATGAACTCTCTATTCTATTTTGATTTTTGTCGATGCCATACTTTATCAATTTTTTGCAAAACAAAAGATCTTCTATCATCTTCAAGTCGAAATTGTTCCTGTCACACAAAAAAAAACATAAGTCTACTTTATATATTTTCAATGAGCATCTCATTTGAATCCGAAATTTTATATAACTTATTTTAATTATTTACCTTCATATCTTGCCATAGCATATCTTTAAGGGAACGAGGAACCTCAAACCATGTCCAATAAGTAATGGAAACCCTATATCTTCTAAGTTGTTCGATGTGTTTCGTAAAATCATCGGCCAATTTACCACCTAGGTTGCCAAGATCATCCCATATAATATATCTTTGGCCATTGAATTTATGGTTCATTCCCTATGATGGGCCTCTTGATCTCTTGCTATTTTGAGATGTTGATGTTTCCATGATGTACCTGCATGCATATATTATTAGTTATGTAGGCATATATTATTAGTTATGTAGTAGACGACATATATATACAAATACACATACCATATTAATTAGACAATCAAACAAATAAAAAAGTGAACGACAAATATATACACATACACATACCATATTAATTAGACAATCAAACAAATAAAAAAGTAAACGACAAATATATACACATATACATAACACATTAATTAGACAATCAAATAAATAAAAAAGTAAATGGCAAATATAGTTGCATACACATACCACATTAATTAAACAATCAAACAAATAAAAAAGTAGACGACAAATATATAAACATACACATACCATATTAATTAGACATAATAGCCTTCATTGTGATCTTGTCGAGTTGATGTTGTAGTAGGATCTAGTACCATGTTAATTACAGATGCACCGAACAAAGAGGAAGGCATTTCATAAAATTGCTGGTCATACTCTTGTTCATCAACCACGTCATCAATGCCTAGTATGCGTCTCTTTCCTTCAAAAATGATTGAGAACCTCTTGTTTGCAGGATCAGACATGTCAAAAAATTGTTTTGATTGAGAAGCCAAAATGAATGGATCTTCTTGATGGCCAAGTTTGTTTAAGTTGACTAGTCTTAAGAAATCATGTTCATCATTCATGATGCCGTGAAGACTATCAACCCATTGGCATTGGAACAAAGCAATCTTCGTTTTTTCCGTATAATGCAACTCCAATATATTATCAATGAATCCATAAAACTTCCTCCTCTTTTCGACCAATGATTTATTCTTTTTGCTTACATATTCCAGTGACAATGCAACAACTAAAACACCGTTGTTTTGCATTGTGGATTTTTCATCTTGTCTCCTCGTGTAAAAGGAAAAACCATTGATGTCATACCCATCATAAGTTCGGACAACACTAGTACATCCATATGCTAGCCATCTCAATGTCGGGGATAATTCAGGATTACTGCTTAGTTCAGATATCACCCATTCCTTCATCCATGCTAAGAATGATTGGTCATGCATATGAGTCAACTCGACTTCATTTTTTTCAGGATTTTCATCTCTTAGAATTCAAATATGTTCTTCAATGTATGGATGAACTTCTGAGAGACTTTGGAGCACATACAATTCTGCCTTACATAATATCGATGGGTCGATACGTAAATATTTGGTGCCAATAGTACCCTTGCCTAGGAGCCTATCAAAATGGCGAGATTTAGGCAATCTAACGGTTTTAACATTTGCAAGGTACTCTGAACACCATGAAATAACTTCTTTAGACACATATCTCTGGACAATACTAGCTACTGGTCTAGACAGATTCATTACCATCCCTTTTAGCATTCCCATTACTCTTTCAAAAGGATACATATACCTTAAGTAAATGGGTTCACACCATTTAATTTCATGAACCAAATGTACCACTAGATGAGGCATTATGTCAAAGAATGACGGCGGAAAATATATTTCAATCGCATATAGTGTTTGAACAACATCGTTCTGCACATTTTATAACTTCTCTGGGTTGATGATCTTGCTAATAATAGTGTGAAAAAACATACATAATTGGATGATAGTATACCTAACTTTACTTGGTAAAATCCCTTGAAGTGCGGTTGGTAAGAAGTGTTGCATAAGAACATGACTGTCATGTGATTTCATACCTACGAGTTTCAAGTCACTTACGGAAACAATCAACCTGAAATTTGAACAATAACATGAAGGTACTTTTAAACTATGTAAAGACTCACAAAAGCTGGTTTTTTCTACTTTAGACAAAGTGTAGCAATCTGGTGGAAGGTAAACGCGCTTGCCTCGATGATATGGAGCTAACTCTTTTCTACCCATTGCAAGCATGTCTTCTCTAGCATTGAAAACATCCTTTGTTTTCCTAAGCATGTTTAAAAATGTCCCAACAATATCATCACAGATGTTTTTTCAATATGCATGACATCAAGGCAATACCTTACCTCCAAATCTCTCCAATATGGTAGATCCCAAAAGATTGACCTCTTCTTGTATCCACCGTCAGTCTTACCCTTGTAAGGTTTACCATACTCTATTGTAATGTCTTTTACCCTCTCATAAACCAATATTCCTGTCAAAGGCACTTGCGCCTTACTCGACTCCATCTCTTCATTAGAAGCTTTCCTTTTCTTTCGAAAAGGATAAGTCGTAGGGAGAAACCTTCAATGATTCACATATACATGTTTCTTGTAGTTTTCTAGACGAATCGATTCTGTATCATCCTCACAAATTGGACATGCTTTTTTCCCCTTCACTGCATATCCAGACAAATTTCCATAAGCTGGGAAGTCATTTATAGTACAGAATACCATGGCACGAAGGGTAAAATAAGATATACTACATGCATCAAACACCGTCATGCATTTTTCCTAAAGCAACTTCAAATCATCAATTAAAGGAGTGAGATATACATCAATGTCATTACTGGGTTGTTTTGGCCCGAAGATGAGAAGTGATCACATAAGGTACTTGCGCTTCATACACAAACATGGGGGTAAATTGTATATGGTTAGAATAACAGCCTAGGTGTTGAATTGGGAACTCAAAGTTCCAAATGGATTCATCCCATGACTACATAGACCAAGACGTAAGTTTTGGGAATCACTACCGAATTCTGGGAACCTATCATCGATTCTTCTCCATTGGGGAGAATCAGTAGGATGCCTCATGAGGTTATCGTCCTTCTTAGAGTCATAATGCTATCTCAAGAGCTGAGAAGTTTTTCCATCTAAGAAAAGACATTTCAATCTCGGTATAATTGGAAGGTACCACAATACCTTTACTAGTGCACATTTCTTTTTCGTACCTGAATCTTTTTTCTTGTACCGACTAGAACCATACCTCGGACAAGCTTCTAGATTCACATACTCATTTTAAAACAAGATACAATCTTTTACACATGCATGAATCATCTTGTACTCCAAGCCCATAGGGCGCATGAGTTTCTTTGCCTTGTACAAGTCATTCGGGAGTGTGTTCCCATCAGGAAACATGTCTGCCAGCACTTCCAACAAATCCTTGTAATATTCGTCGGTCACAATGTGCCTTGTCTTCAAATTGAATAATATGAGGATGGCCGATAGTGTTGTGTATTTAACAGAACCCAGAAATTGCTCTGTCCTTAATGTTGTGAGAATACTTTCAAACATGTTGGGATTCTCTGTGAAGTTGTCTTCTACATCATGTAACATTTCATCAATTCTATCTTTTTCATCTCCCACATCTTCATCTCCAGAAAAAGAATCAACTACTGTCTCAGTAACTAGAGTAGCTGAGCTCTCTGCAATATCTGACACTTCACCATGCCATGTCCATCTTGTATAATTTTCTGTGAATCCCCAATAAATTAAGTGATTTTTCAATAAACCTATACTCTCTGGAATCCTTGTGTTATAGCAATCACAATAAGGACACCGAATACCAAGCCTAGTTTTTTACTTGTGTTCAACGGCAGCAGCAACGAACTCATTAACTTCTTGCAATTACTTAATGGAAGGCCGTTTCATATACATCCAACTCCGATCCATTATCTAGATAATATATCTAAGAGAAGCATATCTAATTAAACTATAATCATACATGTTAAGCTATGTATAATTTAATAATAAAGTTATATACTATAGTCATATAATCATACACTTTTTAAGACCGTTTACCTTAACTGCCTCCAAATTTTATTGAGAATTCCAATTTATCTTCTTTCCTTCACAGAGGTAATACAAGTCCAGAAAATGTAGTTTTTCTAACAAAAAATATATTTGAAACTGTGTGACATCTGTTTATAAGGAAAGTTGGCATACTTATTAATATAATTCCATATTAAACTTTGGGGTATTTCTCATTATTATTGCTTTTTAAACCAATTGCTTATAGGTTATTTTTAACGTCAAACAAAACAACAATAAACAATGCCATGACTAGTAAAATAGACTTCAAGAAATTGATAAATAATTGAAGCTTGAAGTGGAACTAACTTAAATAGTTTGCAAGTTGCAGAATATGTTCAACAACTAAAAGCAGGAATTGCATTTTTTACTTTTAAGTCAATTTTAAGTGCTTATAAGCTAACCCCAAATGAGAATATGTATGTCCTTTTTTTTGTAACTCTTCAATGGTTATAAGCTGCTCCGAAATAAGCTATAAGCAAAAGCTCATATTTCATGAAACATTTCATCACCCAACTTATAAATTAAAAAGTGCTTATTATCCAACAACCTAAGATGCGCGACTATGAGACATGAGCATAAAAAAATAGCTTCAACTTACCAATGATCTCGTACAATGTCTTAGTGAACGGTTAACAGCAGGTGAACATCAAAAAGTTGTTTAAGAATGCTTTTTCGCTTCTGAACACAACACAACATGAGGCCACTTGACAAATATAGTCAACTTCTTTGGTGGCACTTGTCAAACAAAGGGTTCACAATTTTTTCCTGTAATTAGAAGAAATAAAAAAAAATAAGAAAAGGTCTGGATCCCGAATTTAATAAGGAAGTTTGAATCTAAAATACTAACCATATTTAAATGGATTTATCGGTGGGTTTGGGGGCAGCAAGACAACAACGAGAAGGAGAAACAGAGGCGGCGAGAGATGGCGGCAGAGCAAAATGAGGACAGGTTTTGAGGCATGGGCATTTTGCGAGTTTTAGATGGACAGTGACGTAAGACGGTGGTGGGAGAAGGTGGAATGAGGGTGAGTGAGACGGCGGTGGAGCAACAAGATGGGAGATTTTGAGGTCGGGTGTTTTGCGATTTCGAGATGGCACGGGGGTGAGTGAGAAGGTTTTTGTTAAAGCTGTAATTTTAAGGTAATTAGGATGATTATTTCTTTTTAACCATCCAAAATACGTAATTACTCTAGCACAAGTCAGACGGTTAAAAGTCAATAACAGTCCGTATTGTCAATTTTATTTACCATTGCATATTTTGGACGGTTATTAACTTTTAACTGTTCGAAATACGTATTTTGGCTTGCACAATTCGGACGGTTAAAGTTAATAACCATCCGTATTTTACTATTTACAAATACCATCGGAAAATGCGGACGGTTATTAACTTTTAACTGTCCGTAATGCCCCCTCTGCGGTTTTTAAAACACTTTTCCAAATGGTTTTTTCATAAACCGACTGGAAAGGTGGGCCCCTACAGGCTCTTTTTGTACTAGTGATTTAATACATATATTTAAATTGGATTTAATTCATCAATTAAATCTTGTGATTAAATTGTCATTTATTCACGCATTTAATCTTGCATTAATTCCACATTAAATCCTGGGAGCCTTTGGTTCCCCTATAAATAGAGCTCCATTTCTCTTTTCTAAATTGCACCAAGTTCAAGAATAACTTGAACATCTCTAGTTTATATTTTTAGGTGGGGTTTTGGAGTGGTCTAGCAATTACCCAAGGCTCCTTAGCTCTTCCTCTCGGGGAGGTTTTAGTTGGTGGGATTTGTGTGCACACTCATAGAGTTTATCCTATACTTGAAGGCTTGTGCAAGGAGGTTTTGCCAAAACACGCTTCAACTGGTCTGTTTTATTTTAATTATTAGGTATTTTTCTTTATGCGTTTTAGACTTAATAATTATTATGCTTAATCTATTTTATATTTAAATTATAACTTAGAGTTATAACAAGTTTAATATAAAATATTTATGATATGATATAATTTAAAATTATGGTACGCCTAGCCTATGCATGCTAACCTAGGTAGAGAATTATTTAGTTAAGGCTTTATTTAATTTATATGCAACTGGTAGGAGTTCCTGGGGACAAGGGACAAAATTTTAAATTTTTGCCATGCCGGTTATGCATGTTCAGATTGATTGTCGGTTCCCAATAGTAGTATCAGAGCATGCCTATTTAGTGCATAGTTAAGTTAAAAGCAAATCAAATTTTATTTTCTATATGAAATGATTTGTTGTTTATTTAATTATTTGGAATAATATATATGAACTTGGATCTTTATTTCAAGGTTAGAAAATGGTTGTGAATAATTTTGAATAATCTTGCTCAACTTACTCAAATTATAAAAGACTCAATAAATTATATAAATTACACGGGTTATAGATGCTTTCAATTTACGTGAATTGTAAGAATGAAATTTTTTAGTTCAAAAGGATCCATGGTCTTCGAGTCTGTGCCTGTATTTGTTCTGGCTAAGGATTGGACTTGGTGTCTACTCACTTCAAGGGCACCTCTCCTACCTGGGAACCTATATCAGTGCATCTCGAATTGACTTGGGAGATGAAAATGGACTAATTTATTTCTAGTATATAAGATGATGCTTATATATGTTTCTATAACAAAGTAAAAATTAAATTTATTGAATAAAAGCTTAACGGAAATGCAATATAAATATAACAAATACAAATGTTAATTATTTTGCATATAATCTAGGTTGACCACCAAAAGTTGGACCTTATAAATTAATTCTAAAATTCCCCGAATTAATACAAACTATTATAAATATGTCCATCTGATAAAATCCTATATTGGGAGAGACGTTTAACATCATATTGGGAGAGACGTTTAACATCAATAAAATCCCAGAGTAAATATATTAAAGCATGTTATAGTCTTCCTTACTCAACTTTATAATACGGTCTGTTTGGGCTACAAAAGTGTTGCCCAAAGCATTCCTTTTCGTCCATATTGATCAGTTATAAAAATTGAGATAGGGTCTACCTTAACAAGACTGGGTAGTCCACCATAAAATTGGGGGCTAGCCGCAGGATTGAGACATATTCAAGGAGATGCTAAAATAAGAGCACACGTCCCTTGGGATTAGGGAACTTGAATGTATTAGCAATTGCATATGATGCAAATGGAATGAGATTCAAACTATAACTTACTAATATGACTTGACTCATAAAATTAGGGCTCATAATAGACTAGTTATAGATGCTACCCAGTAGGAAATTTAGCTGGGCTAAAATTCCCAAATTCAATAGAATGGGCTATTGTAAAGTTTGAAGAAAATAGTAGGACAAATGTATTTAATTAAAAGACCTTATATTAAATGCATGTACTAAAACTAATATATGAACAATAATTCTTTTCTTACATCTTGGTTAAAATCTTTATTTCAATACAAACCTTCTTATTGATAACTAATTTTGATTGGCTCTAGCTTCAAAGGGTTTATTTAGAAATGTGAGGATAGTCCTCAAAACCTTAGGCTTGGCGTGTACATTGTATAAGCCCAAATCTAAACAATATGATGCAAGTAATTCTGCTTGAAACAGATATGCATGAAATACATGAAGGAAACTAGGAAACAACACCTTGGAGGTTGTGAACATCCCTGTTACCTTATGTAAGTAGCTGGCCGGAGACAAGGTTAAAAATCAAGTCAGATTTTAGGGTCCATGTTACCTTAGCTACAAGGGCATCATAAAATCATGGACTTAAAAGTCTACGTCTTTACATCTTAGAGAAAGAATTTTCCATGGTGGAAAATTTCAACCAAAATATTTTGATAGAAATTAGTGGGACCAATGAGTCAGAAATTTAAATGGTTCATATCTCAAAGAAGTAAAGGGACACACATGGTGTCTAGTTTTGAAGCAGGGCAGAGTAGAGTGAAGAGAAGAGTAAAAGGAATACTGAGAATTTTTTTTAGGAGACAAAATGATTGTTTTCAATATGGAATATCGGAAACACGATCTTCATTTAAATATGGGATTTTGGAAATAATATCAAAATGGCTACAGTCTCATAGCATGAGAAAAGGAGGCTTAGAGCTTCCACTTCAAGATGTTTAATATTGAGAATTTCTAAATCTCAAGGAAATTCTAAATTGGTATGGAATACCTAATTAGAATCGTATATCCATACGATAGTATAGATATTGTTGAGAAGTAGAGTTTTGGAAAAAGGAGAGTTGTACCTATGGAAAATCTTAGAGCTTGATGGCTGCTCTTGATGTAGGAACTTGAAACTTCCATTTTGCTAAAATTTATAAAAGGACGAAATTCAATTGTTATTATAAAATATTGTTTCCTGCTTCACAGCGGATGGAATTTTATTCTAATTTGATAAAATATATTATCAAAGTTATGAATGATATTTTATTATAATATGACAAATGATATTTCATAATTACAAAATGATATTTTCAAATATAAACATTGCTAAGAAAAAAATAGATAATGAGAAATCCTTCTACTTATGGCATTGCCGTTTAGGCCACATATACAAATATCGCTTAACTAAGCTGTATAAGCAAGGTGACTTGGGCCCAATAGACTCGGAGTCTTATGGTGATTGCAAACCTTGTTTAAGAATAAAAATGACAAAGTTGCCCTTTAAAGGAAAGGGTAAACGAGCCATGAGTACATTGGAACTTATACATACTAATGTGTATGGTCCAACAAGTGTTTAGGAACTAGGAGGATACTCCTACTTCATAGCCTTTATTGATGATTATTATCGATACTATTATCTGTACTTAATGAAGCATAAATCTAAAAGTTTTGAAAAGTTTAAAATATTCAGAACTGAAGTAGAGAAATAGCTTGAGAAAAGTATTAAAGCACTTTAATCTGATCGAGGTGAAGAATACTTAAGTCAGGAGTTTCAGGATTATCTAAAGAAAAATAGGATAGTTCCCCAGTGGACCCCTCCTTATACACCCCAACACAATGGAGTGTTCGAAAGGAGGAATCGGACTTTATTATATATGGTTTGGTCAATGATGAGCTACGAAGATCTCAGTAAATCCTTTTGGAGGTATGTACTAGAAAGCGCAGTTTATGTATTAAACAGAGTGCCCTCTAAATCAGTTGATTTTACACCTTACGAAAGATGGTGTAATAAAAGGCCATCTCTAAGTCACCTTAGAGTATGGGGCTGTCCTGCTATGGTAAAGAGGAGAGCGTAAGATAAGCTAAGCGTCAAATCTGATAAGTGTTTGTTCATTGGATATCCAAAGGAAACTATTGGATTTTTATTTTACTAACCCCGAAGCACAGAAGGTTTTTGTATCTAGGAGTGCTCACTTTTTGGGAAAAGGAACACTTACTTGCAAAAGTCAATAGGAGCAATATTGAGCTGATTGACCCCGTTCTAGATATACAGGAAAGTGTGATTTAAGAATAACATGTCAAATCACAATCATTACAAATATCAGGTCGTGTTTATAAAGGTCCGGATAGATATGGTTTTATCATCACTGATGATAAGGAACTATATCTTATGGAGGATGATGAACCAAGGACCTATCATGAAGCAATGAAAAGCTTTAATTCAGCTAAATGGCTAAAAGCCATGAAACTAGAAATGGATTCCATGTATGAGAACTAAGCTTGGAATTTGGTTGATGCACCACAAGAGGTTAGACTGATCGGGTGCAAATGGGTCTTCAAGAAGAAGACTGATATGGACGGTAATGTAATTACCCATAAAGCAAGGTTGGTTGGGAAAGGTTATATTCAACGTGAGGGTATCGACTATGATGAAACTTTCTCACTGGTAGCCATGTTTAAATCCATAAGGATACTCCTCGCTATTGCTGCTCATTACAATTATGAGATTGGGCAGATGGATGTTAAAATAGCATTCCTAAATAGGGATTTAGACCGAGATGTGTATATGAAACAGTCCAAGGGTTTTACATCTTAGAATGGCTCGAAGGTATGCAAGTTGCAAAGATCCATTTATGGACTTAAGCAGGCATTTAGGAGTTGGAATATAAGGTTTAAGCAGATAATTCATGAACTGGATATTTTTCCAAACATTAATGAGCCTTGTGTTTATGAGAAGGTTAGTGGGAGTGCAGTCATTTTCTTAGTATTGTATGTCGATGACATTATACTAGTAGGAAATGATATTTCTCTTCTTCAAAATGTTAAAGTAAAGGTATCAAGAAAATTCTCCATGAAAGACCTTGGTGAAGCAGCATTTATACTAGGTATAAAGATCTATAGGGATAGATCTAAGAGGTTGTTAGGTCTTTCTCAAAGTACATATATATATAAGGTGTTGAATAGGTTCAACCTTTAGCTTTTGAAGAAAGGTTATCTCCTGATAATAAAGGGGATTAACCTATCTAAGGCTGAGTGTTCGAAGACAGTTCAAGAAAGAATGCGCATGAAGGATATTCTCTACGGATCCGAGATAGGATCCATTAGGTATGCTATGATATGTACTAGGCCAGATGTCTCTCGGGCTTTGACCTTTACGAGTAGATATCAGTCAGATCTAGATGAAAAGCACTACATGGTCGTCAAGACAATTCTTAAGTACTTGAGAATGACTAAGGATGAGTTCTTGATATATGGAGATTGGGACCTCACAATTAGAGGTTACACTGATGTGAGTTTTCAATCTGATAAGGATGACTTTAAGTCTCAGTCAGGTTTTGTGTGGAGGGATGGTATGCCGGAAGAGTTCCAAGCAAGAAACTACTGCTAATTCGACCATGGAATATGAATACATTGTTGCATGTGAAGCAGTAAAGGAAGCAGTCTAGTTAAAGGGATTTATTGGTGATCTCGGTGTGGTGCCCGAAACTGTTGATCTAATTACTTTGTATTGTGATAACAATGGTGTCATAGCTCATGCAAAGGAACCGTAGTCTCACGAGAAAAATAGACATGTATCCAGAAAGTATCATATAATCAGGGAGATTATTGATGCTAAGATAATAAGACTATAATATATACCCACTGATCAGAACCTCGCGGATGGTATGATGAAGCCATTGACTCAAGTCAAACATGACCAGCATGTTAAAGCATATGGATTAAGGCATATGGGTGGTTGGCCTTAGTATAAGTGAGCGTTTGTTAGATATGATGTATGCTCTTAAGGCAATTAGGGTGATATATCTTAACTATGTAATGGTACGAATAATTTGTTTAATTAATAAAGGCATTTAATCTTTTATTTATATCGATCTGCTTGTAAATATATTATGGCTGGTTTAAATATATTCATTGATGTATGTATACAAAAGTCCTTGACGTATGATAGCATGAAGTCAGAGAAATTATAGTTGGACTGTGTTTAGTGAGACCTGCTTCATGTGCAATAATTGTTATGTCTAAACTATCCCTAGTCATAGTTTCATCAAGAAAGGATATTGATGAAGCGGAAAGACTAGTTTGTGGTCAACTTTCTTCGAAAGGGTCCAAATAGTCAATCTCCTAAGGATTGAAGGTGGTGCCTTAAGTTTGACACATGGATATATCTGGGAGATATATTGGAGACCGCAGTAAGGTAAACAGTTGGTGTATATATCAATATGTTAGTGTTTGTCTTCATGTAATAATCTTTATGAATACCCTCATACTTGAGATGGTAGTTGCCTTGTATAGGTCTGTTGCTGTACTTTGGGCCTTTCCTATACACTCATTAATTTAGCCGTCACGGGTGATTTTGGGTATAGTGATGACTGCTCGTTGGTAAGCTATATAGTCGAAAAGAATCCATCGCTCTAGATATATTAAGGAGTTTTACCTGGCTACTTGTTGAAGTGATTATTGCTATAAACCTTTGGTTAGAGTTTGTGTTTGATAGAAATAGTTTCTGGTCAAACACACTATGTAAAACACAATATACTTCGTTAACAAGTTAATAACTAGGATAGCTTGGAGCAACCTTGCTATCATACTTTGACCGAACCCAAAAAACAAGATGATACTAATATTAAAGAATAGAAGGAGTTCATCGCATTGGACAACTATTGCATTAACCGGGATTAAGTCATAAGCACAAAAGACGTTCCGAGTAATGGGGGATGGCAGACTCTTGCTAGAGGCGTACTATAGTCGTTTATGGTAATCAAGTTCTATTCACGGTCTAAAACCTCGAGCCAATGGTTCCATGAGAACAAGGATTGGTTAAGCCTTAACAGCTCAATACTTCGGGATCCTATAAGGTCACACACATTGGACCTTCATCGGATTAAGTAAAGAACTAATAAATTTATTCTATTACGAAAATATAACATAATAATAATTATATTATTATTTAATTGGTTAAAAGATGATCGGATCATTTTGGATAAGCCAATGAATTTATTTTGATCGGTAACTAATTTTATTAGGGTCATGAATAAATTAAAGTGTTAATTAAAATGATTAAATCATTTTGTGGTTGAGCCAAGAATTTATTTTGACCAGTAATTAATTTTAATAGGGTGATAAAATAAATTAAAAGAAAAGCAGAATTAAATTAAATCGTGTATTTAAATTGGATTTAATACATGTATCAAAATTGGATATAATGCATTAATTAAATTATGTATTTAAATTGTATTTAATACATATATTTAAATTGGATATAATGCAGCAATTAAATTATGTATTTAAATTGAATTTAATACATATATTTAAATTGGATATAATGCAGCAGTTAAATTATGTATTTAAATTGGATTTAATGCATATATTTAAATTGTATATAATGCAGCAATTAAATTTTGTGTTTAAATTGGTTTTGATACATATATTTAAATTGGATTTAATGCAGCGGTTAAAGCTTGTGTTTAAATTTGATTTAATACAAATATTTAAATTGGATTTAATTCGGTAGTTAAATCTTGTGTTTAAATTGACATTTAATCACGCATTTAATCTCGCATTAAATCAGCATTAATTCCGCATTAAATCTGGGGAGCCTTTGCTTCCCCTATAAATAGAGCTCCGTTTCTCCTTTCTAAATTGCACTAAGTTCAAGAGTAACTTGAACACCTCTAGTTTATATTTTCTGGTAGGGTTTCGGAGTAGTCTAGCAACTACTCAAGGCTCATTAGTTCTTCCTCTCGGGGAGGTTTCGGTTGGTGGGGTTCGTGTGCATACTCATAGAGGCTATCCTATCTTGGAGGCTTGCACAAGGAGGTTCTGCCAAAGCACGCTTCAACCGGTATGTTTTATTTTAATTATTAGGTTTTTTTCTTTAAGCGTTTTAGGCTTAATAATTATCATGCTTAGGTTATAATGCATGCTTAATTCATTTTATATTTAAATTATAACTTGAAGTTATGACATGTTTAATATAAAATATTTATGATAGGATATAATTTAGAATTATGGTACTCCTAGCCTATGCATGCTAACCTAGGTAGAGAATTATTTAGTTAAGGCTTTATTTAATTTATATGCAACTGATAGGAGTTCCTTGGGACAAGGAACAAAATTTTGAATTTCCGTCATGTATGTTTTGCATGTTCAAATTGACTGTTAGTTCCCAACAAAAACATCCAAGTCCTTATAAACTGGCTTAGTTGAAGCATGGAGGGGAGGTTTCGGTGAATAAATGGGTATTAGTTCCTTTCTCCATGGGTGAGAAGCATAAGTATGAGGTGTGGTGTGATGCGGATGATTTGGATGCGTATCATCTCTTACTGGGTAGACCTCGGTAGTTTGATAGGGGGTCAACCACAATGGACTTGTTAACTCTTAAACTTTCTTGTGGAATGGAATGAAGATAACGTTGCTTCCCGGAAAGGAGGAGAAGAGTAGTGGAAGTAATCTATTAACCCGTTGACAATTTGAAGTGGAGATGAAGAAGACTAGGGTGGTGTATTTAGTAGGGGTGCGAGCAGTCAAAGAAGAGGTGGTTGTAGTCCTTGAGTTAGTGAAACCATTATTGAAAGAGTTTCGGGATGTCTTTCTAGCCGAACTACCGGATGAGTTACCTCCCTTGCGAGACATCCAACATCAGATTGACTTGGAGCCTGGGGCTATTTTGCCTAATTAACCCTATTATAGAATGAGCCAGACAAATCATGAGGAGTTGCGGAGGCAGGTTGAGGAGTTGCTTGTGAAGGGTTTCATTTGAGAGAAGTGTTGTCTATTTTGAGAAAGGAGAGGTTTTGTGCAGCTCCTAAGAAGTGCATATTTAATGTCACGAAGTGTGCTGTTTTTGGGATATATAATTTTTGATCAAGGTCTGAAGGTTGATAAGTCAAAAATAGAGGCAGTTTGAGATTGGCCTCAACCACCGACAGTCACAAAAGTGCGTAGTTTTCATGGGTGGGCATCTTTTTACAGAAGCTTTATTCCTCATTTCAGTAGTATTATGGTCCCTATTACTGACTGCATGAAGCAGAATGGAAGATTTGAGTGGACAACCAATGTCGATAAGGCATTCCAAGAGACAAAACACCGGCTAATGACAGCCCCGATCCTTGTCCTACTAGATTTTCATCAGCCTTTTGAATTGCATTGAGATGCATCAAAGATTAGAATTGAAGCGTTGTTGAGTCAAAATCGGAGGCCAATTGCATGCTTCAGTGAGAAGTTAACGGGAGCCAAAAATGAGGTATAGCACTTATGATGTCGAGTTTTATGTTATCATGCAGGCCATCAAACATTAGAGACACTATCTATTTCAGAGGGAGTTTGTACTATTTATGGACCATAAGGCCTTGAAGCATCTTCATGGCCAGGAGAAAGTTTCTGCACGTCATGCCTCATAGGTTGCTTATCTACAGCAATTCACTTTTATGGTGAAACATAAGTTTGGAGTCACTAATAAAGTAGCAGATGCATTGAGTAGAAAACGAGTATTAACGACTCATTTCGCAGTCGAGGTACCTGGTTTGGAATCCCTTACTAAACTTTATTGCACTGATCCGTATTTTGTTGTTGTGTTTAGAAGTGTGTCATCTAGAGAGAGGACCAAGTTTGTGTTGCAGAATGGTTTCCTATTCAAAAGGAATCAGTTGTGCATTCCTGATTGTAGCTTGCGGTTGAAGATTACCCAAGAGCTACATGGTGAAGGTCATGTGGGGAGAGATAGGACCTTACAATTAGTGCAATCGGCTTATTTTTGCCTATCTATACGAAAGGAAGTTGACAAGTTTGTGCAGCATTGGAGAATCTGCCAAGTGTCTAAGGGAGCTGCCACAAATGTAGGGTTATATAGACCACTACATGTTCCTTCTGGTCCTTGGGAGGATGTGTGGATGGACTTTGCACTTGGATTGCCTAGTACTCAGCGAGGTAATGATTCTATTTTTTTGGTGGTTGATCCTTTTTTGAAGATGGCGCACTTTATTCCATGTAAAAAAACTACCGATGCTGTTAAAGTTGCTAGATTGTACTTTAGAGAGGTTTTCAAAATGCATGGTTTTTCGAAGTCAATTGGGTCAGATCGAGATACGCGCTTTCTTAGTCACCTTTGGCATAGCTTGTGGAAGATGGTGAACACATAGTTTAACTTCAATAGTGCTTATCACCCCCAAATCGATGGGCAAACAGAAGTGGTTAATCGCTCTTTGGGTAATATGTTGCAGTGTTTGGTTGGCCAGCATGTGAAGAGTTGGGATATGAAACTCAGTCAGGATGAATTTGCTCACAATCATGCCGTTAATCGGAGCACTAGATTTAGTCTATTTGCTGTCGTTTATTCTGTACTTCCTCGCAGTCCCCTGGATTTGTTACCTGTTCCTGATCAGACACGTCGTCATGGCAAGGAAGAAGAATTTGTAAACATCCTTCGCAATGTTCATGAAGCTGTGCGGGAAAATCTGTTGAGAGCCAACGCTAAATATAAAGAAGATGCTGATAGGAAGCACATACATGTGGAGTTTGATGTGGGTGATTTTGTTTGGGCTGCTATTACAAAGGAGCGTTTTTTGGCGGGAGAGTACAACAAACTTTTAGCCAAGAAGATCGGTCCAGTGGAGATCATTGTAAAGATTAACTCGAATGCATATCGTTTGAAGCTGCCGAGTCACATTCGCACTACTGACGTGTTTAACGTTAAGCATCTCATTCCTTTCACTGGTGATACTTCAGATGATGATGATTCGAGGGCGAATTCTTTCCAGCCAGGGGAGGATGATGTAGATGAGATTGCATTGGTGTTCTTGGAGAAAATTGACAAAAGTGGCTAGTTCGATTACTATTAATATAGATTTTTGGGTCGGATTTTGACGATTTCTAACACTTTTCCAATCAAAAACGGCCCAACGATCAACGCTCATGGCGTAGAGCCCCACCCTATCGGGCCCTAATTTTGCCGTTTAGGCCCTTAATTTTGCATTTTTCTGTTTTCAGGGACTTAATTGCAATTTTCTAAAAGTTCGTGTGCTTTTCTGTTGTTCTGGGATTTTAACCCTAGCCTCTGGACATTATTTATAGGCGTGTTTGACAGACTATTCGACAGTTTTGATTGAATAATATTGGTTGCGGCTATTTTTCCTAATTACTCTAAATCTTGAAGAATTTAGTGTTCTTAGAACCCTCTTTTGTTTACAATCTGGAAGAATAATGAGCAACCGAGTTATTATCTTGTCTTGTGATTGATTCCGCTGGATCATAGATATTGCAGTGGAGGTCTACAAGGACCAACCTCTTTTCTTGTACGTAGACTCGAACATAAACAAACACATGACTTAGACACACACATATGATGGAAAAACAACGTCTTCTAATTTCCAAACGTTATTTATTTTTCTCAAACTTATATAATGCACTAAAAGAAATCAAAGGCGCAACAATTCCCACTTTTACTAGGTTTTCCATTAGCTTTTTGAAGGTCAACTATCTTGATTCTTGGACCGTAACGTTCTGCATCTAAACTGAATTGACTCGTTCATTCAAAATGGTACCGCCCTTAGTGAACAACCACCATTATGGTCCAAGCCCACAAGATAGCACAAAAAATCTTCCATTCGAAAAGTCTATCAAAACCGAGTCACCAATTCGTATTCTGATGTAAAGAGGCCATTGGCTTTGTGCTCTGCTACTATCACATGTTCCTGTCCTCACCACATTATCTGATCCACGAAGGCATAAATTATCGTATCACCTTATTTACTAAACTTGGTGTTGTATCGTTGTAAACACGCCATGTTTGGAATGATAATATATGCTACCCTCAGCGGTGAGTGTCGTTCCAGCCTTGGGTGGAAATGCTTTAGGATTCACTATCTCTCTGTTACTTATTAATTTCCAAGTATTGGCTGCATCTCTTGGGGCACCTCGGCAGTCATAAATAACTATGATAGAGCAAGTCCAACCATTTTCCCCATTTTTCATTTTTCAAACCCCATTTTAGAGAATCTACAGTGTTTTTACTCTAACTATCTTCCCCATTTTTCATTCTGCATATTAGATGCCCTAGCAATAATAATACTTTATTATTATTATTACATTAATTTCTTTGCATCAATTCTATTTTACTCAACGAACAAAACAAATAAAAAAATCAAAACTAAAAGAAAATTAATATAATAATGATTCCCCAAAATGGGGATTCCCCATTGTTGGAGATGTGTGGTTGGTTATCACACATTGAAAATATAAGGAAATGGTGAGTGGTATATAAGTGGAGTAGATTGAGTCTTAACACAAGCCAATTGGTTTTGTGTTAGATGGGTTCCACTTGTATGCTCACTCAGCCTATCGTGTCCAACACTCTCCAAACCCATGGATTTTTTACATCGTATTAGAGCATAAGAAGGCTTGACAGTCAGAAAGATCCTAGGTTCATGTTAAAAGGCCTAGTGGTGTTTGGGCTAGAAGAGAAATGCTAGACCCGATGTTGACCTTGAGCCTCAGAAGATGATAGGCCAAGAAATGTTGGCAGTGGCAACTGGTCCAAGCCAGTTGCACTTGAGGGGGAGTGTTGGAGATGTTGGTTATCCCACATTGGAATTATACAAGAATAATGAGAGACATATAAGTGGTGTAGATTGGGCCTTAACACAAGACTATTGGGTTTGTGTTAGATGCACTCAACCCCACCTGTATGCTCACTCGAGCTATGGAACTCAACACTCTCGAGGCCCAATCTACTCAACTTATATGTTTATTCATTGTTCTTGTATAATTCCAATGTAGGATACCCAACATCTCCAACACTAATAATTCGGCTACCCAAATGGTCCATTTTTTAACAGAGTTCCAACTCCCACGCCACATGAGATCCACGTGTCAAAAATATCAATTATGTGGCGCTACGTTATTTTATAAGAGAAAAGCAAATTAATATAGGGATTAAGACTTCACTTGAAATATTTTTAGCTTTAAAGCACTTCTTCCTCACTCAAAATCTGTGATCAAACTGAACCCTAAAGATCTCAAATTTGAAAATTACTAAAATATATGATTTTGATCTCAAAACCATTTTGATTGTGATTGAATTAAATTTTGATGATGGGTTTTGAAGAAATCTAAGCTTATTTTTGCTTCTTGTAATTGAGCTTTAATTTTCCTTATTTTACCGTTCATTTTTTTATATGCCGCTTTAGAGTTTTTTATTCGTTTCATTTTTATCTTTGAAACGACATCAACTATGATATATTTTTTCTAAATTTTTTTTGAACTGTCAGATATCTAGTAGTTATCTATTAGTTATATGGTAATTATCTAGTAATTGTCTAGTAGTTATGTAGTAAATCATAACTTCAAATAGATTTCTAACACAATTTATAACAGATTCAAATAAATTGTTTAAGATAATACATATCTACTAAATATCTACTATATATCTACTAATGTTATATTTTATAAAATATTCTATAAAAAATTATGAAAATAAGGATCTAAAAGATATATATATATATATATATATATATATATATATATATATATATATATATATATATATATATATATATATATATATATATATATATATATATATATATATATACATACATACATACATACTAGATGAACGAATGTTCGAAAATTATTAATTATTTCGAAAGAATTTTATTTTACATTATATTTTAATGTATTTGAATTTTTCGTCTTCAGAAAAATTCTTTCTTTTTACTTTGTTAATTAATGTAATTACTTTTTTTATCTAATAACAAGTATGAATAATATTTTATTAATATAAACAGATTCTTTACATATCTGTTGTTTAATGTTTTAATTTAATAAAATTATTTTCATTAATATATTGATAAATCAACGGCTTGATTTTGTCAAACTCTGTTTTGATCATATCAACAGTTTGGGCTTTTATATTATGCTCCTGACTTTTTACATCCTTCTTTAATTCAAGAATTGAAAATTTATTAGCATTTAATTAATTATTTTCTTATGCTAATTAAATACTCCCTAATAAATTCTCAACCCTTAAATTAGAGAAGGATATAAAAAATCACGTGCATAATATAAAATCCCCAACAGTTGCCTTATTTTTCTTTTATTGGTAACTAACCCCAACGGTTATGTTTTAGTCAAATATGATATTGTCAATTAAGGAGTTCTAATTATCCCGTATAATCAGTCATTATTTTAGCAAAATGGTATCTTTTTAACGTCGCCCAACCGTCCAATTTTTGCATGTAAATAGGTCTTAGCATGCACAGATTTAAGATATGGCAAAAACTATTTTTGTTCTTCTATATTTCAAACACACCGATTGTTCAAATTCTTTTCTCTATTTTTCTATTGGAGTGTTGTTATATTCTGGATATATGTTTGAGTTTCTGTTCCTGACCCAATCAATTTGATTGATGAAGCTGTTTAATCCTAAAGGAACTACAAGTATCATTTAAGGACAAAGTTGTTTGACATGACTCAGCTTATCGGTGTTTAAGTTTCTTTAGCTTGTAATCTCTTTATATCATATTGTGTTTCTATAGTTATTTGTTGATCCTATATACTTTTGATGTGAGGTGGAGATAAGAAAACTCGATAAGGCGAGCACTTCTGACAAGATTGGCACTTCCATAACCGAGAAACAAAAACTGGAATCGAAGATATTTTTATTTATTTATATTTTGTCATTGTTTTCCCCACATGAAATATATGTTAAATGTCATCAGATTCTATTAAAAAAACTGTTAATATTAAGATATACTAGATATCTAATAGTGATTACTAGATGTTTACTAGATATCTACTAGATGTTGTATTTTATAATATAAATATTGTAAAAAAGATATAGATCTATTTATAATTTATGAAATTATCATAAAAACAGATGTTATATATCTATTAAATATATGTTTGATGTCATTCATTTCCATAAAAAAAAAACTATTACAATTAAGATAAACTAGATATCTACTAGATATCCATCAGTCACCTACTGGATACCTACTAGACAAATACTAGATAAAAAATTTAAAAAAAATGTCACCGTGGATATCATTTCAAAGATTAAAATAAGACGAACAAAAAACTCTAAAGAGACATGTCGAAAAAATAAACGGTTTGAGAGATAAATAAAAAATAAGAAAGAAAATCAAACAAAAAGAGGGGAAGAAAAACACGCATGGCAAATAAGGCCGGCCATTAAGAAAAGCGAGTGGAACGACCGCTCAGGACCTCAAGTTTTTCGGCTCTCTAATTTTAGTTTGGGTATAGTGAGTATAAGAAACAATTATAATACATGGACATGAATTTGGTTGTGGCATGGCGGTAGAGGTGTGCTTTACCTTATTGAAGGTACAGGGACCAAATCCCGCTATGTATAATTTTCTCAAACTCATCTCCTTTCTCTTTTTAAAATTACAGTTTATTATTTTATTTAGAAAAAGTTATTATCAAATCATATTTATTGAAGTTAAAAAATCAACTTAGTTAATTATTATAGTCAATGTTATTATAATATTTTTAAATTAAAATATTATATTTTTAAAATTATTATCTCTCTTGTCTTTCAAAGTAAATATAATTAACAAGAATTTTAACTATATATTGTTTTACTATTTGTAAATAATATTGTAGTATCTATCTTTTAACTATGTATCGTTTCAATTTTGTATTATTTTAAATTTATATAAGTAACCTTTTAACTAAGTTAATATCCCATTTCATTATAAATTTTTTTAAATACTTTTATTTCTAAAAAAATAAATATTAGTATAATATTTTTAATATATATTTTACATATTTCAATACCGTATATTAATTAAATCTATTTTATCAAACAAATTTGAAAGATACTGTATTATTATATCTTCAAAAGTTATCAATAACTTAGATAAAAATTTATTGTAAAGACATGATTGAAATATGTTTCAAAAAAATGTACATATATTAAGAATTTTCAAGTTACAACATCAAACAAAAAAATTTGAAGGGCCCATATTTTATTTTTTACTCAGGGCCCCGAAAATCTCCGAGATGACCCTGATGGCAAATTTGTAGATATTTTGGTAAGACATATATGTTTTTGATAATTTCTCAAATAATGAACTAGTGATAGCACATGGCTAAAAAAGGGGTTAAGCCTAATCATTAGACCTATTCGCGGGCCGAGCTACCCATCGAGCCCGGCTCGAGCCCGCTCAAATGGGCCGGGCTTGGGCACTTATTTTATTACAAAGTCCGGCCCGAGCCCGAGCCTGCAAAAGCCCGAAGTTTTATACGTCGGGCTTGGTTTTTATATAAATACCCAAGCCCGGCCCAACGAACAAAAAATATATTTATTTTATATTTTTATATTATATTTAATAGTTTATATAGATTTTTAAATTTTGACCTACTAAATTTTTAACTATATATAAAATATTTTTACTTAAAATTTAGACATTTTTTTATAAAATTTGTAATTTTTTTTAATTTAGTTTGCAAAATATAAAAAGAAAAAATTATCGATGGGCCATGGGATGGGCTTGGAATGAGTTAGTAAGCCCGACGCAAGCCCGGCCCGAGCCTAAAGTTCTAAATCATTGGCTTGGGCTGGGCTTGGGTTAGTATTTTTTGTAAAAAGCCCGACGGGTCCGGCTCGAGCCCGGCCCGCCCGCCTGATGAACTGGTTTGCTAATCATTAGTATAAGGGGAATTATAAAAAGTATACATTTCTCGCTAAAAAGATTTACAAAATTCACCATTAAGTCAAATTAATTACATATATACAAAAAAACATAAACAGTTCACAAATTAACAATACAGGAGAAAATAATTACATGAATACGATCTAGTATCTATCTGGTAAATATCTAGTATTCATATAGTAATTGTCTAGTAATTATCTAGTAAATATTGTTATGAAATTGTCATATATTATATATATGTTAGGTGTAATTATATCCATAAAAAAACTATCAAAATTAAGACATACTAGAAAATAACTAGATATCGAAAAGTTATCTACTAGATATTTACCAGATAAATACTACACTGTATTTATGTAAATATCCATAAAAAACTATCAAAAATATACATTTCTCGCTAAAAGATTTGAAGTTATGATTTACTAGACGATTACTAAATATTTACCAGATAAATACTACAACGTATTTATGTAAATATCTTCCCCTATTTTTGTAAACTTGTAAATTGTTTGTGCAGTCATCAAATTATTTTGGTTTTTTGGGAGATTTTTGTAAGACCCCATAGCATAATAAAGAAGGGGGCTCTTGTTGGGAAACAATGATCCGGAGCAAGAAAACTAAAGCCAACCATCCGGATAAATGTTTATAGAAAGCAAAATGCCTAAGTCCAAGAAGAATGCATCCAGACTAGATAACAAAATCAAGGAAGGTTACATCCAACTTAAGACATACAATTCCTAAGTCCAAGGAGAAAGCATCCGGTTAGCTTTTGGAGAGGAAACAAACTACTAACTCCTTGAAGACAACATCCAGAGAAGATAACTAATTGAAAGTGCATCCGGTGAAATCTTGTGTCTAAAGATATCCGGAAGACACAATTCACTAGGACAATAGGAATATTCAAAATATTATTGTTCCCTTCACATTGGTCTAAAGTCAAGCAACCTTTTGCCTTGGAGTATGAAGAAGTGACAGCTTGGACAAATTAGGTAAAAGATAAAAAAAACTAACACAAAAAGAGGAAAAGGTAACAACCTTTTTAACATAGACCAATATCAAGGAGCATGGAGTCCACTCTAAAGACAAATTTGCATAAAAGTTGGCAGTGTGCAAAAAGTTAAATAAACGCCAACTGACAACTTTGCCGCATCAATCCCAACAAATTCAAATGGATATTTATTAAGTCTAATGGACAGATCGACGGCTCTAGAAGCGCCATCTCATATCTGATCAATGATGAATATTCAAACTCAACCAAAATCTACATTTATGATCCAAGCCTATAAAAGGGAAGCTTCACCAAGTGAGAAGATGCTGGTTGATTCGAAAAAGCAATCCATTAAGAAATTCGCTAATAAATCAGTTGTGAAAACTCCAAGAACCAAACAATTTAAAATTAGTTTATAAGAACTTTCAAGTGAAAATTATAAACTAGAAGAGTTCAAAAACCAATCTTTAAGAAAGATAATTGTAAATCTCATACTTGGGTGAATATTGAGATTAGGACTTAGCTTAAACTAGGAAGGTTTAAGTGGCATATCCCTGTGGGAATTAGCATAAACTTGGGTAGAGTTTAAGTGGTATATTCTGCTAAAGAAGAAGACACGGCCAAGCTCGGTGGTTTGGTGGAATATTCTACATCCGGAAGAGAGGTCATCTTCTAGAGAGAACGCGCAAAGGACTCAGCCAAGCTTGGGTTAGCTATGTGGTATATCCTACATCTAAAGGAGAATAAATTTCCAGAGACATTGTAAAGGCTTGGTTTCTACCTGTGAAAGAAATCTATCACTAGTGGATTTAAGCTCGAAGGAGGAAACTTTGGGGAATGGAGGTAGGCATGGCTGAACCAGTATAAAAATATATGTGTTTGATTTCTCCAGCTTTAAACTTTACATTCAAGCACATTTATATTAAATACTTGCATTATTTGGAGCTTACACTAGTTAGCTTCCGGTTCATTCATATCACCTACACAAAAGACTTTTTAAAGTCTAAAAATTCTGCAAGAAGGGTCATTCACCCCCCTCTGACCCTAGTTAACTCTCACAAGGGACCAATAAGTAGTATCAGAGCTAGTGCTCGTAACTAGAGGTCTAACAATCTCGAGCTAAAGGTCCATTTTTTATTCAAAAATCAAAATGAGTTATAATAACTCATAGTTTCTTCCGGAGGGTATGTCTATTACCTTGTCCTCCACTCTTCCTCAATGCACACTACACATTCTGGAAAAACTGGATGGAGAATTTCATTTAGATCTAAAGCATGCTAGCATGGATGACCATTAAAGATGTTTCATACATCCCTACCTGTGAAATTGAGGGAATCACCACTAGGAAACCCTCTAATAAATGGGATGAAAACGATTATAAGAAATCGCGTGAAAATGCAAATGCTATTAACATGCTTTATTGTGCTCTTAGTGTAGTAGAATATAACAAGATATCAAGCTGTGAAGCTGCATAAGAAATTTGGCAAAAGCTTGAAGTGACCTATGAAGGAACCAATAAGGTCAAGGAAGCCGAAATTGATCTCATCCAGTAAAATCTTGAAAATTTCAAGATGGAGCCAAAGGAGTCCATGAGCAACATGAACACTAAATATACAAATCTAATGAACGAAATGAAGAGGCTCGGAAAGGAGATCACTAAGGAAGAAATGGTGAAGAAGATCTTCCGGAGTCTTACAAAGGAATGGGATAACAAGAAGACAGCCATTGAGGAAGCACATGATCTAAAATTCTATAGTTATGATGAGCTCATTGGTAATCTGTTGACCTAAGAACTATCCTTGGAAAGATACAGTCAACAAAAAAAGAAGCCTGAAGAGAAGAAGAAAGGAATTGTTCTTACAGAAGATTCATCCGGATCAACTTCCTTCGAAGTAGAAAAGTGTCCAAGAGAATCTAACTACAACAAAGAAGAAATGGCTACGCTAGCTAGACAATTCATTAGATTTGAAAAAGGAAGAAAGGAAGTCAAGAAGGTGTTTTAGAAAGTATGACTCTGGAAAAAGGAGAGGAGGTAGTTCTAAGAAGGACAAGTACAAAAAGGATTCGAAAGAAAAGAAGGATCCGAAAAAAGAGATTGCATGTTTTGAATGTGGTGAAAAAGGGCATATGAAAGCCAAATGCCCGAAGCTTAAGAAGGATAAAAAAGTACAAAAGGAAAGTAATGGTGGCCATATGGAGTGATAGCAAGGAAAGCAGCAGCTCATCTTCCGCAAAAGAAGAAGAAGAGACTGCTAACTGTGCATTTATGGCCCTAATTGAGGCGGAAGCAGATCACTCGGGAAGAAGAAATTATAAGCAAGTTATTGAGCAAATTGAAGAATTAGAGTCTTAGTCTGCTAGTACAGAGGTAAACTATCACTCAAATTCAATTTCTAACATTGATCTTGCTAGAGCTCTAGGGATTGTAATGAACAATGCAAAGAAGAATGCGAAAGCTATCAAATCCCTTTAAAGACAAGCAATGGAGCTAGCCGAGGATGCTAAGGCAATGGCCCAAGATATCAATCTGAAAAGAGGCACAAACCACATTGATGCAGCTGAAGACAACTTCTTGAGGAATCAAGTCCAAATACTCAATACCAATGTGTTTAGGCTAGATAGGGAAATAGCCTTGATGACAGAAGCTGTCGGAAGAAAACCAAGACATTCAAATCAAAGAAGGAATCCAGAACCTCCAAAACTAAAGAAAGTCATCAAACAACCACAGGCACAAAAGTATACAACTACTTAAAAAGGAAAAGCTATAGTGATCTATTATGAGCAACCACTCAAGAAAAAGAAGAATCACAAAGTGGAAAGCTCATCCAATTAACTAGAAGATACAATCCAGAAAATCAGATCCAGATCTATCCAAAGTAGGATATTCTGGAGACTATAAAAAGAAAGGTCTTTAAAAGATTGAAGAGAAGATCAAACAGAATAAACCAATCACATGGTGTAGGTTTTGTGGTAGAAATAACCATGTTATTAATATGTGTAGATTCAAAAAATGGTTATTATGATGTCAACCCATGGCCTGAAATGGATGTTAACTATAGAGGACCTAAATCTGATTGGGTACCCAAATCCACTTAATTTGCTTTGTAGGTTTGCCTGAAATACACAGAAGATCAACAAACGTGGTACATAGATAGTGGATGCTCAAGGTATATGAATGGTGATGAAAGAGCCTTCATCACATTAACCCGGAAGAAAGGAGGAAAAGTAAGCTTTGGTGACAATAAAAAGGGACAGATTATCTGTCAGGGAACCATTGGATCTAAATTAAAGATAGAAGATGTCTCTCTTGTTGATGGACTGAAGTTCAACTTACTTAGTATTGCTCAACTTTATGTTAAAGGAAGAAAAGTTATCTTTGACTTCGGAGGCTGTTCAATCATTAATAGTAAGTCCAATCAACTCATTCTTTATGCACCTAGAGTAAATGATGTTTATTCTGTTAACATTAAGAATGAGAAAAAGAATATATGCTTGGCGTCAAAAGAAGGATAATCATGGCTATGGCACCGAAGATTAAGACATGTTAGCATGAACCTCCTGCCCAAACTAGCCAAAAAGGAATTGGTTGCTGGTTTGCCTAAGGTTGCTTTTGATAAGGACATATATGTATTGCATGTCAACTAGGTAAACAAACTAGAAAATTTTTTCCTTCCATCTCCTATATACCTTCCAAGAGAGTCCTCGAACTCTTGCATATTGATCTCTTTGGTCCAGTCAAGCCAATGAGTTTAGGTGGAAGAGAATAAACTATGGTTATAGTGGATGATTATTCTCGCGATACATGGGTTACTTTGCTAGCTAGCAAAGATGAAGCCTTTGACCATTTCTCCAAGATATTCATTAGAATAAAAGTAGAACATGGCATAAGCATTGTACGCATCTGGAGTGATAATAAAGGAGAATTCAAAAATAAGAATTTTGCTGAATTCTGTGAATCCAAAGGCATTGAGCACAACTTTTCTGTTCCTCATACACCTCAACAGAATAGGGTTGTAGAAAGGAAAAATAGAACCATAGTTAAGATAAGTTGAACAATGCTAAATGAGAATAGATTGAGTAAGTAATTTTGGAGAGAGGTCATAGACACTGCATGTTATATTCTAAATAGAGCTCTCATTAGAAAAAAAATATGGATAAGACCCCATATGAAATCTAGAAGGGAAAGAATCCCAAAATTGAGTATTTTAAAGCCTTTGGATGTAAATGCTACATCCTAAATGATAGAGAGAAACTAGGAAAATTTGATCCTAAATCTGAGGAAGCAATTGTCCTTGGCTACTCAATACATAACAAAGCTTACAGAGTGTATAACAAAAGAACTCAAACTGTGGTAGAATCTATACATGTAGATTTTGATGAGACTAACCCTACAGAAAATAAAAGTCAAGATTTGGATGACATAGTTCTGGATGAAGAATAACCCATGAAAGTTCAAGCTCCTTTCCAAATAAAGAAGTACAAAAAAGAGGATGATCAAATCAATTTCAACTTGGATCAATTCCCGGACAATCGCATCAATGCTAGAATTGATTTCAACGATGAACAAGGAAGAGATGAAGAAGAAGAAGAGGCAATCGTAGAACAAGCTCCATAACAACATGAGGATCTTTAGAGGGAAACCAGGACATAAAGAAATCATCTTGTAGAATCCATTTTGGACAATGTCCAAAATCTAGTAAGAACCAAAGGACAACTCAGCAGAATTATGAGCCATGCTACATTTGTCTCACTTATTGAGCCAAAGAAGTTCCAAGATGCAGAAGGAGATAAAAGTTGGATGATATCTATGCAAGAAGAGCTGGATCAGTTCATAAGGAATGATTTATGGTATCTAGTACCACCTCCTGAAGGAAAGTCAATCATTGGAACAAAATGGGTGTTCCAAAATAAGCTAGATGAATCTGGAGTGGTGCTGAGAAACAAAGCATGGTTGGTTTCCCAAGGGTATAACAAACAAGAAGGGATAGACTTTGAAGAAGCCTTTACTCTGATAGCAAGGTTAGAAGCAATCAGGATCTTGTGCGCTTTTGCATCCTATATGGGTTTTACCTTATTCCAAATGGATGTCAAAAGTGCCTTCCTAAATGGTGTTATTCAAGAAGTCTATGTAAAGTAGCCACCAGGGTTTGAAGATTCAAAGCATCCTAAGTATGTTCACAAAGCTAAAGAAATCCCTCTATGGATTGAATTAAGCACCAAGAGCTTGGCAGGAGAGGCTCACCTCATTTCTCATATCCAAGGGACATATCCAGGGAAAAGCTGATACAATACTCTTTATCAAGAATAATAAGGGTGATGTCATTCTTGTCCAAATCTATGTGGATGATATCATCTTTGGAGCTACTAATGAAAAGATGTGTGAAAAGTTCAGTAATAAAATGAAGGAATTTGAAATGTCAATTATGGGATAACTCAATCTCTTCCTTGGCCTTCAAATCAAGCAGAGTTCGGATGGGATCTTCATCTACTAATCCAAGTATACCAAGGAGATTCTAAAGAAGTTTGATATGGACAAAAGAAAGACAATTTCCACTCCTATAAGATCAGATATAGTCCTTCCAAAGGATTATGATGGAGAGGAAGTAGACCATAAGCTATATGGAGGGATGATTGGATCCCTTTTACACTTAATTGCTAGTAGACCAGATATTCAATATGTAGTTTGCTATTGTGAAAGATATCAAGCCAATCCAAAGGATTCACATCTTAAGGCAGTTAAAAGGGTACTAAGATACTTACTAGGAACAACTGAAGTTGGGCTATGGTATCCTAGTAATGGAAATTTCACTTTGCAAGGGTATACTGATGCTGATTATGACAGAGATATGCTTGAGATAAAAAGTACATCCGGAAGCTGCCATTTTCTTGGAGATTGCTTAGTATCATGGTATAGCAAGAAGTAAACATTAGTGGTACTATCAACCACTGAAGCAGAGTATATAACTACTGGAAGTTGTGTTGCTCAACTCCTATGGATAAAGCAACATCTAGAAGATTATGGAGTTTAACCAAGTTGTGTTGATGTGATGTGTGATAAAAAAAGAGCAATAAATATGTCAAAGAATCATGTAATAAATAGCAGGATGAGGAATGTCAACATTAGGCATCATTTCATTCGGGATCATGTGATGAAGGAGGATGTAGTTTTGGTCTACTTTCCAACAAATGAGCAAAGAGCATATATCTTTGCTAAAACTCTAAGTAAAGATCAATTCAACAAACTCAGGGAAGCAATTGGAATGTCAAATCCAATCCGAAGAGAGTTTTGGAAAACAATTATGCAGCTATTCAAGTCTCAAACAGTCAAGGAATCAACAAGGAAAAGAGAAGTGAATTAATTCTAGATCCGAAAGAAGAATATTGCTAGCTCAGCAGACAAGAATGACAAATGGCAGTAAAAGTGCAAAAAGCAACTATACACATTTTTGAATTTTAAACATTTATTAGGTGGTTCACGTGCGGTAACTTACAATAGTTATCTATGGGATAAACCATTCCCATTCTCCGATGATCATGCCATTAACCTCTCTCCTCATTTTTAACTTCTAAATCATCAATCCAATTAACTTTAATCGCTTCCGAATTACCAAATTACCTTCACCTTGAAAACTTTATAAAAAACCCTCCAAAATCCTTCTTCTTCTTCAAGCAAGTAATCAACTACTATTACTCTACAATTTTTTATCCAAAACCCTAAATTTTCAAACTTATATTCTCGCAAACTCTCAATGGCTAATACTCAAAAATAAACTCCACTCCTCCTCTAGGGAATATTTTTAAGGTAGAAAACCTTAATGACAACATCCCAATAAAACTTAAAAGTTTAGACACAATAGTACCCTCCAATCACTTGGGTGATAACTTTCTCTTCATCACGGAACCCTACTCCCAACTTTTGAAAGAGCAACATCTCGAGGACTTCCTCCAGATGAAAACCCTACCTACCATGTTCTTGTCAAAGAATTCTATAAAAACCTAAAAGTTCATTTCTACTTTGATACTCAGAACCAAAGTGCAAAGGAAAGTGATTACGATCACTTCGGAGTTCTTTGTAACGTACTTTAACATGAAAAATGAAGGAGTCCTATTTATAATGGGTGGCGATGAGTAGACAATAAATTATGATCCAAAGATATGGCTTATAGAGAGATATTTTGGAGATAAATGCTCCTCTCACTTGCTAGAAACTGCAAGGCTACTCCAGTTTGTTCTTACCAAATTCAACCTAATCTGGAAAGTGTCCGTCAACACAGTTTCAGCCTTCTAAAACTGTGTACTCCAAAGTTGGGTGGAAAGTAGAGTCTTCAACATGCCTGTTCTACTTATCCACTTCATCCGGCAATATAAATATTCAAATGGCACTTTAATCACAAAGATTCTCACTACAAATGCCATTAGTCTCACTAAAGCTGAGTTAGTAGAGGGAAAGGCTATCCTAGAGAGGAACTTTCTAAAGCTAACCCATGATCAGAAATGGATTGAGGAAAGGCCTTGGATCAAAAGAGATTGAAGGAGGAAAAAGTAAAAAGGCCGTAGGCACTGTTGAGAAAGCTCTGGTAGTAAAGAAACCAAGAACCGCTAGACCCAAGGCTCAGAAAAGGATTGATTTGGAGCCTATAGTGGAGGTTGAGGAAGTAAGTGAGGACCAAATGACTCTCACCTAGATTATGAAACAGACTCCGAAACAGCCTAAGACTAGAAGAAGGCTAGTGAAGGATTCGACCAAGAAAGGGAAGAACATGGATTTGGAAGCAAGTGGAAAGATTGTAGTACCTGTTGCCGCAAACAGAGAGGGAAGGAAGAGGTGGGCAAGTCAAACCCTAGAAGAGATTCTTAAGGAGGATGCTGCTATTAAGAGTAGTGTTATAGAAGAATAACTAGTCCAAAAGAGATAGCTGATTAGGAAGGGACCAACTTATACCCAGGCTCTACAAGCAAAGAGAGCCCAAATTACCCCCACAAAATCCTAATGCTGGTATAATTATCAGAGATCCTACCCAAAAGCAAACCAGATCAGAAATATTAGCCAAATCTCGGAGTAATAAAGGGAAGAATATGGAATTGACTACTAAAACCATCCACCCGGAGGACCCGCAGTTCAACGATATGATGGCTGCTATCAAGGCAAACTAGGAAGCTAATAGGCCCATCCTTACTATTAAAGGACTCGGGGGCTCCTCTAGATCCAGTCAAGATCCTCCGGTAGCTCTAACTCCACCAATCTTTGTGTCACCCTTAGATCTTCAGCATCTAAGATAAGATTTTAATGAGGAAGAGTTGAGAGGTCTGAATTTCCAAGCATGCAACCAATCCATACCAGACTCTCTACTCTGAGTTGAAGAAGATTATGAGGTAGTTAAGGTTCAAAGTCCTAAAAAGGCACAATAAGAGGATATTAAGGACATTGCCAATACTCCTGAAGATAGGATTACTGAAGAAGCCACTCTATAGGGACCAACTCCAAAAGCAGTTGATGTGGAAAATGCTGAAGTTGTAGAAAATCAAGGCAACTCAGATCTTATTGAAACTCTAAGTGCATCCAAGGTAGATGAGCCTAACTCGGTGCTCAATGCACTAGAGGAGGGAGGAGATCTAAGTTCCAAAGGGTATGCCACCTTGGTTACCTCTACGGGCGAGGTCACTCCAGAGGTAACGGAGGATACTGTGGAAGAGAAGCAAAATGGGGAAGATAATGAAACCAATGCTACTGAAAATACCCAGAAGGAGGGGGCAAAAGCAACAAGAGAAGAAATCATCAAAAAAAACCTAAGGGTGATAAGCCTTCAAGTTCTCCGAATCAGAATCCAACACAGTTGGCTCAAGTGAAGATAATCTAAAAGAAATAACCACTCCAAAACCCTCTAGATCTGAGAAAGTGAGAATGGCACTAAGTCTACTAGAACAAGCAGCTTTGGAAGGAAAGAAGGATAATGGTGATGTTCTTTAAACCCTTGATGAGGGAAATTTGCCAACGTCTCATTGTTGTTGAGAAATTGGTCAAAAATTAATCATTTCTACTGATCTAAAGAATGAACTAGAGGGTATCAAGGCCAAAATAAGTAACATTGAGGAGAGGGTTAACCAATTCCCTTCTGCAGAACATGTTGTCACTATAACATTGTCTAAAATCACTTCGGTTTTGCAACAACTCACTTCAAACATTGTAGAGGCAAACCTCTCTACTACTCAAGCCGCAATTAGAGCTAATAATAATTGCACAACAATTATGGGACATGTCACTTCTTCCTTAACTCATCTCAAAGCGGAACTAAAAGAGCATATGGATCAGAAATCCTAGGATTTAGTGCACTCCATTCCCATAGCCATTACTCAGGGAGGAAGTGCTATTACCTCCAGACGCTTTGATCTTACAACAAAGCACAAAGCGCTTCAGGAACAGCTTGCCAAATTTCTCAAGGACCAGTTTGGCATTTGCTCCCATCTTCCCTTGGGATATCTCTCCCATCATCACTCAGGAAATCGCTCCTATCTTCCCTCGGGATATCGCTCCCCTCATCGGTTAGGAAATCGCTCCCATCTTCCCTTGGGTTATCGCTCCTATCATCGCTTGAGATATCACTCCCATCATCGCTACGGTCATTGCACCCATCTTTCCTCGGGATATCGCTTCCATCATTGCTCGGGGAATCACTCTTATCTTTCCTCGGGATATCACTCTCATTATCTTTTAAGGAATTGCTCCCATCTTCCCTCGGGATATTGCTCCCATCATTGCTCAGGAAATCACTCCTATCATTGCTCAGGAAATCGCTTGGGATGTCACTCCCACCATCGCTCGAGATGTCACTCCCCCATCATCGCTAAGGGTTCGCTCGGAACATCATTCCCACCTCCTTTGGTAGGGGCATCGCTCCTACCTTCACAAGGGACATTATTCGTACATTCGCCTAGGATAATGCTTCCAACTTTCACTTAGGACATCACCCCCTCATTCGCCTGGGATAATGCTCCCCACTTTCGCTAGGGACATCACCCCCTCATACTCTTGGGATATCGCTTCCCACCTTCGCTCGGGGCATCAGTCCCACCATCGGTCATATCACCGACGGCCTCAGATCTATAAGACACATCTATCTAGACTCGGTCAACTAGTCAAAGGGATCACGTGGAATCCCTTACCGGTGATGACATGGCCATATCATCAGCAGCATCGAACTACCAACAACGACTTCAAATGCCTTCACAACTTTTTCTAGTTTCAACAATTTTTTGCAATGATTCCTCGGCGAACAGAGATTCCTAAACCTTTCACATTTTAAATATCATGTCAAACAATGCAAGACCAATCCAGTTCTTTGGACCCTTCTTGGCAAAATGCACCTCAACAATTCAATAGGATCCCAACATAAGCCCTCGACATTCTAGGACTTATAAGACCCTTGTATTTTTAATTATCACATTTTTACTATTGATTGAAGGGGAAAAAAAATTTTGTTTCATAAAATCGATCAAATAATAAGAATGTCGTCTAAAAATCTATTTAATCTTATTTCACTAATCACTCGTTGCAGGTACCACAAGGGGCAAGATAAATATCCTCATTTGGGGCATCACCTACACCGAATGCCAATTGAAGGTCTTGATATTGTCTTTATATGTCTCATCATTTGGGTTCTCCCTAAACGCTAACAAAAGGTCCTGATACAGTCCCTGTACGTGTCATCCTTTAGGTTTACCCCTGGAATGCCAACTAAAGGTCCTAATACAGTCTATGTACGTGTCATCCTTTAGGTTCACCCTGGAATGCTACCTGAAGGTCCTGATACAGCCCATGTACATGTCATCCTTTGGGTTCACCCCTAGAATGCCAACTTAAGGTCTTGATACAGTCCCCATACATGCCATCCTTTGGGTTCACCCCTTGAACGCCCACTGAATATCTTGATATAGTCCCTATACGTTTCATCCTTTGGGTTCACCCCTAGAATGCCAATTGAAGGTCTTGATATAGTCCCTATACGTGTCATCCTTTTGGTTCACCCCTGGAACGCCAACTGAAGGTCTTAATATAGTCCCTATATGTGTCATCCTTTAGGTTCACCCCTGGAACGCCAACTTAAGGTCCTGATACAGTCCTTGTACATGTCATCCATCCCCTAGAATGCCAACCAAAGGTCCGGATATAGTCCCTATATGTGTAATCCTTTGGGTTCACCCCTGAAATACCAATTAAAGGTCCCTGTACAATCCCTATAAGTGTCATCCTTTGGGTTCACCCCTGGAATGCCAACTCAAGGTCCTGATACAGTCCCTATACGTGTCATCCATTGGGTTCACCCCTGGAATACCAACCGAAGGTCTTGATACAGTCCATATATGTGTCATCCTTTGGGTTCACCCTTAGAACTCCAAATGAAGGTCTTGATACAGTCCCTGTATGTGTCATCCTTTAGGTTCACCCTTGGAATGCCAACCTGGAAGATCACGGGATGACCTTATACATGTCGCCTTCATGTTCAACCACCGAACATCAACTGAAGATCACAGTGTGACCTTGTACATGCCGCCTTCAGTCCTGATCACCATCCTATCATCCTCCAGGACTTCTAAAATCCTTATGTTTTTATCACGTTTTTACTATTGATCGAAGGGGAAAAATATTTTTGTTTCAAAAAATCGATCAAGCAGTAAAAATGTCTTCTGAAATTCAGTCTAATCTAGTTCTAATTTTCTCTTGTTACAGGAACAACATTCCATAATCTTAAAAACCTTGAAACCCAAGCCTGCTTGGAAAATCTCAAAGCACAAGCGCGTCCAAGGGGCAATCCAACCTTAAAGCCCAAGCTCGACCAAGGGGCTAGCCAGTCAACAAATGGAGTTACTGGCAGAATCAAAGCCTTGTCATCCATCAGGTATAATTCCTATCCCTTTCTCTTTCATACGATCATACTGACATGTGGTAGAAGTGATCCCCCGAGGGGCAACCTATGAGTATGGGATTCTATAGTCCCTCTTATGAGACAATGATGACGTATGCCTGATTTTATTCCTCATGATAAAAATTCTTCTTTTTGGAATTTTTATTAGCGATATAAAATTCCATACGAATTTTATTTTCGAATAAATTCAGTTTAGCATGTTCGACAACACGTCCGGTGGTAGCTCAGACCGATGATTTATACCCAAAAAATAATTTAGTCTAAAATACCCATTAAAAGTCAAAAATAGACCCCAATATATCAATTTTTCTATCAAAATCACCTTTTACCGGATTTCCTCTCCCTTTTCCCAATTTCGGGCTTAAATCGTGCAAGCTTTTCAGGCCTATCAGGAAAGCGAGGCTGTCGGCAGCTTCGCTGATACCTTCGGCGATATCATTCATACTGCCGGCGGCATGGTCTTCAGCTGCAGACAGCTATATGCCTTTATGCTCAATATCCAACGGACAGTTGATCCAAGGCAATTTCCAACCGATTTTAGCCTATATAAATAACATTTTCTAGCCATTTCAAGGGTTCCACTCTCCCTCAACTAACAATTTCAAGTAAATTTTGAGCATTTTAGCTAGCTTTAGTAGTATAAAGTTTAAAAAAGGTAAGAAAAGAGGATTCAATTCATCTTTTCTTGTTTTTTCTCTACTAAACTCTCTGATATTTAGGTGCATGTTAAGTTTAGAAATTACTCAAATTAGGATTTAGAGACTAAATCGCCCCTTACTTTCCAAAATCATCATTTGAGCTACCCAAAGGTGTCATATGGATCATGAAGAGGTGGATTCACGGCCCCGAGGTAAAAATTCTGAGTTTTATAGCTCTTTGGCTTCCATTTTACTTATTGGTTGTGTTTTAGTTGCTGTTTGTGCTTAGTTTTGGGTTTTTGGTTGCTTTTCAGCAAAAAAAAGCTGCTGCAAGAAACTGAAGCCGCTGGAGGCATTTGAAGCCGTCGGTAGTATCGACCATACCGGTAGCGACATCGTTGATACCGCCAGTGGCCTTATTTGCCCCCAGTGGCCCCATTTTCTTTCAGGACCCTTTCTCTATAGTATCCAGAAATTCATGTAGCCTGCCTGTATAGCTGAGATCACATGTGTCATCATTCATGCCGCCGCCGGCATGGCCTTCTAGACAGCAGTTTTGTTTTCGTTTATTTCCCGACCTAGTTTAAATTTCTGAAGCTAGTACGTACAGTGCAACGATGAAGGTCCATAACCTTTTGAAAATAGACCCCACCCCATACTGTGTGCCATTTTCACTAATAATTTGGTTAAATTAACAATCGAGTAAAATATATGGATATAACAGAATTTTCCTGCAAACGCCATTTAAATCTCATTTTTAGCCATCCAACCGGGCTTCATAAACTATAAATAAAATATGCCATGTTCATGCTAACTCAAGTTTTGTTTGGTTTACTAACTATGCATGTTACGTGGTATACCTTGTACAATGTGTTGTATTTATGCTAACCGTTTTGTGTAGGTAGATTTAGGTTAGATGAATGCTAGGCCTTAGGGTATTTTACTTATTGTATAGAAAAAGTATAGGATTTAGAAAGCCACATAATTATTATTTTATTTTCTGCATTTTATTTGGGATGACTATAATAATTACTTATTTACCGCTTTGAATGCTTGATAAACGCAAAAACAATATATAAACTAAAAACACAACAAATAGGGTGGATTAAAACTGATTAAGAAAGAATGAAATCTTTCAACTTAGCCTAATGTAAAATAGATAACATCATCCGAACTTGGAATCTCTATTTTAAGGTACGATCTAACCACCCGGTGGGAATATCGTACCCAAAATTCTCGGTGGAGCTTAACCGGGTGGTGACTTTATTTTAAACTGTGGGATTTCAAGTCTCGTATCCCTTAACATGCAAATTGGACTTAAATTCAACATCAACATCAATTTTATCAATCCATCTTTTTATCATGCTAAAATGAGGATAAATCCATCGGCTTGCTTCACAGCACTTGTTATTTCCCCTCGTGCTATGCATTTCACGCGGTCCTTGTGGGAAAAAGGTTGTCTGCTCATAGGGACACTAGATTCAATGGGTACTAGTGCATGCTAACCCTGATCCTGGGCATTTTTCCATTCTTTGAGAAGGAAGACAGAGAATACACTCTTTCCATTCACCCTAATTTGACAAAATCCTATTCCCAACTCTGGAAGCTAATAAAGCCAATTCATCTCATTCCCACTACAGTGGATAAAGTCATTGAGCAGCACCTAGCAGGAAATGAAGATTACACTATTTTATCAGAGGTGTGGAAAAAATGGGATAAAAGGTCCTATATGGTAACTAATCCTCCGAAAGATGCAAACAGAAAGGGGTAGAAGGAAGTAGAGCAAGATGAGGCAATGGAGGAATAGCTAGTTAGAGTTTTTGTAAACACATGTAATAGCTACCTAAAATGTATTTTTTTCACTTATAATTTCTATACTTATAATCTTGAACTTCACTGATGTTAACTATTATTAACAGTAGAAGTTATATAGTGAAAAATATTATTCAACATTCTGCTTCTAAGTACAACTATCAATTGTACTATAAAAACTTGGAAGCTACATATGCAAAGATATTGGGGGAGTTAGGATACTAGATTATGGGGGAGTTAATCTGTAAATGACTTAGTACCAAAATCATACTTAGCTCATATTCCCTATCTAAATGCTCCTCGTACTTCAATTTTTGTTTCCATAAAATGCAGGAGATTATTGGGAAACAATGATCCAGAAAAAGAAAACTCAAGGCAACTATCCGGATAAATGTTCGAAGAAAACAAAATGCCTAAGTCCAAGAAGAATGCATCCGAACTAGATATCAAAGTCAAGGGCGATTACATCCTGTTTAAGACATACAATTCATAAGTACAAGAAGAAAGCATCCAGTTAGAGTTTGGAGAGGATAAAAACTACTATCCCATTAAAGACAACATCCGGAGAAGATAACTAATTAAAAGTGCATCCGGTGAAATCTTGTGTCTAAAGACATCCGGAAGACATAATTCACTAGGACAATAGGAATATTCAATATAATCTTGTTACATTAACATTGGTCTAAAGTCAAGCAACCTCTTGCCTTGGAGTATGAAAAAGTGACAGCTTGCACGAATTAGGTAAAAGACAAAAAGCTAACATAGAAAGAGATAAAGGTAATAACCTTTTTTAACATAGACCATTAGCAAAGAACGTGGAGTCCACTCTAAAGAAAAATCTCCATAAAAATTGGTAAATACATAAAAACCCGAATAAATGCCAACTGACAACTTTAATGCCAACAAATTCAAACGGATATTAATTAGGTCTAACGGATAGACAGATCAATGGCTCCAAAAGAGGCATCTCATATCTGATCAATGGTGAAGATTCAATCTCAACCAATGGATACATTTATGATCCAAGCCTCTAAACGGGAAGCTTCACCAAGAGAGAAGATGCTGGTTGATTTAAGAAAGTAATTCATTAAGAAATTCGTTATTCGATCGGTTGTGAAAATCTCTCCAAGAACCAAACAATTTAAAATCAGCTCGCAAGAACTCTCAAATGAAAATTATAAACTTGAAGAATTCGAAAACCAATCTTTGAAAAAGATAATTGTAAAATCTCATACGTGGGTGAGTATTGAGGTTAGGACTTAGCTTAAACTGGGAAGGTTTGAGTGGTATATCCCTGTGGGACTTAGCTTAAACTAGGAAGGTTTACGTGGTATATCCCTATAGGACTTAGCATAAACTTGGGTAGAGTTTAAGTGGTATATCCTGCTAAAGAAGAGGATTCAACCAAGCTCGGTGGTTTGGTGGTATATCCTACATCTAAAAGAGAGATCATCTTCTGGAGAGAACGCGCCAGGGACTTAGCCAAGCTTTGGTTAGCTAGGTGGTCTATCGTAAATCCAGAGGAGAATAAATCTCCGGAGACAGATTCTAAAGGCTTGGTTTCTGCCTGTGAAAGAAATCTATCACTAGTGGATTTAAGATCTGACGAGGAAACTTCGGGGAGTAGAGGTAGGTAGGGTCGAACTAGCATAAAAATATCTGTGTTTGATTTCTCCAACTTTAAACTTTACTTTCAAGCACATTTGCATTAAATACTTGCATTATCCGGAGCTTACACCAGTCAACTTCCGGTTCATTCATATCACGCTACACAAAGGACTTGTTGAAGTCTAAAAATTTTGCAAAAAAATGGGTCATTTACCCCCTCTAACTCTAGTTAACTCTTACAAGGGACCAACAGCTTTTACAAAATACACCTCTCTTCATAAAATTATTTGGGCCAAAAGAATTTTTTTTTTCATCTTTACGTTGCCCCTTCTCCACATGCACTCTGCATGATTATCTTTATTTTCTTTTCTTTCTTTTGCATATATCTTTCAAACCGTTCATTTTTTCGACATGTCGCTTCAGAGTTTTTTGTTCATCTCTTTTTTAACTTCAAAACGACGTCCACGATGACTTTTTTGAACTTTTCAACTGATAGACATGTGAAAGATATCTGGTAGACATGTTATAGAAGTCTTGTAGACTAGTGGTAGAAGTCTGATAGATGTGGGGAATCTATTTTATCATTAGTCCTTTTCTCTTGTGATCTGTATGCTGCATTTTCTCTCTATTGGATATGTTCTTGCGTTCTTTTCTCAATCTGAAAATCGTATCTAGATTCTCTTCTCTTCTTGTTATTTGTTTGATTTTCGCCAATAGTTTATCATGATTTAGCCGGTGGTTTGATTCCAAGGTTTGCACAAACTAACATAATGATTCCTTAAAAAACCATCAAAAATTAATATCTAGTAGATGTCTACCAGACTTCTATCACATATCTATTAGACATCTATCACTAGTGAATGCCATTTCAAAGATAAAAATAAGACGAACAAAAAATTCTAAAGCGACATGTCGAAAAAATAAACGGTTTGAGAGATAATTGAAAAATACGAAAAAATCGAAAAAAAGGGGAGAAACAAGGGGATGACAAGGTATGTAAATAAAAATGAAGGCAATGTGTATTTATAAATAATTTAACTTAATGATGAATATATAAATAATTTACCAAATTTAACTATTCTTGATAGTTTACTATAGAGAAGGGAGACATATGGGCGAGATAAATTATTTATACAGGTCTAAGCTTTTCATAATTATTACACTATTTCACATAATTTTATAAAAAAATTGTTTCATAGGACTTTCATTTAATAAAAAAATCCGCAACCCGCACAAGATTTGATTCAAACCTAGGGCCCATAAAAATTATAACTTCTCTATTAACAACTAGACCAATATCTCAATCACATAATTATTTATTGAAGTCGTAATCATAAGTTTTTCTTTTACAAAGTTTTCCTACCTTATTATCGTAGTTTTTAAGTTTTCATCATAATTAATATAATAAATCATCTGACTAAATATCTTTCTTACTTTAATGAAAATTATATTGATATTTTAAATTGATAAATAAAAAATCAAATAAAAATTCTGAAAAGACAATTATATGAAACAATGTGAGTATTTAGTTTAAGTCTAATACACATAGATAATCCTAGAGTTGTCCATAAAATCCTATTTACCGTATAAACTTATAAAAGTTTTACTTTTGGCTCCTTAAATTATTGAAAGTGCACATCATAATAAGGGAGAAAGGATTAATTTTTTTAATTTCAACATTTGCTGCAAGGAGTTATGAGGTGCACATCAAATAAGGGGATTAAGTTAATTTTTTCAAAATCTAAGGGAATAAATGGACTTTTAGAGACAACTATAAGTTCAAATATATTAGACCAATTAATATAACTCCACTACTTTACTATTAAAGCCGGAATCTTAGCTTAATAATGTAGACTTTTTTGTCACCAAGGGATCAAATGTCATGCGTCTTAGTCACACTAGATAGTATTGATGATGTTTTCTTTTATTAAAAAAATCTTTATTATTAAAAAATATATTGTATAATATGTAATTATAATATTCAATATTTATTTAATTTTACAATATTTAAATTGCAAAACTTAATTAATTAGTTAGTTGAATTCAAGTAAATTAACTTTAAAATATTTAATATTTTTCATTTTAAAAAATTATTTCATTGAGTTTACAATAATAATAACAAAAAAAACTACATCCCTCCTCCACTCGTATGTGAAATCGAACCTTTAACCTCTATGTTTACAGCTTTAAGGCTCCACCACTAGGTAAGCCTTTACCACATAAAAAGTTGAAAAGTTAGTTAATATTTTATATTTAATATTTGATATTATTCATTACAAATTTAATTAATTTTACAATATATAAGTTGCAAATCTTGATTAATAAGCTAATTTAATTTAAGTTATTGATTTTACAATGAAAAACTTTACAATAAAAATAAAATATCATTTTTAAATAATTTAAGTCAGTTATTTTAGTCAAAATACTAATATGTCCTAAAACGAGATAATGTTCAATTCAAATTCAACTTATTTATATATTTTTATCCACATAGTTTTGAATTACTATCCATAGTTGATATTTTTTTGATTGTCTACGTGGTTGTTTGATATTTACTATTTTTCATTTTTTTTTGTTTAACGATACTTGAGCCCGATTTTCCGGCCTCCACTTTTAGTTAAAAAATAAGAAGAAAAAAAATATCATTACAACCGTTAGAAAAAAGATCCAAATTTTATTTTATTTTTGTACTGCATCTTTTTTTATTTAATTAACTAATGACAAATATGCTTCTCATATTTTTAAAAGTTAAATGACTATAAACTTTCCGACTTTTAACCAAATTAACTAGTATCTTCATGTATTTTAAAAAAAATAATTTATACCTACCTCTTCATATTTTACCATTGTCCAACTATGACCTCAATGCATCTTACATTATATATTTTGAATCAAAACTATTACTCTAACATATATTTGTTGGTATATCTAGTCTTATTATGTTAGTTTTAAAAGGTTTACAATCATAAAAGTAGTTTTTGAAAAATTGTAAGGCATTTTACAGCTTTCAAAGTATGATTGCATTAGAAAAAAGTAACAATTAAAAGTTTTTTAAAACAATTTGAATTTGTAACATGCCATATATAACTAAATTTGTCTAGGGAGGTTATAATTATTGGCACATTTTTAAGTATATAATTACTTATATTTACAGTGGCGGTGCCTGAAATAAAACTACAGTATGGCAGTTCAGTGGTACGACCGACAGTAATTTTATGCATATAAAAAATTTTTGTCTGACAAATAAAATATGTCATATTTATTAATTGATTTATAAGTAATAAATACAAACTCAAATTTATTTTAATTCTATTTGATTTTTCTAAACTTAATTTAGGATAGCTTTTGATTTCTCCTCGAAGTAGATGTATGCATTGGACTAGGACACTCGGATGATTTGTAATCATGACGTGTAGGACCCATGCCTATTTTTGGAGGCTCCACCATCCTATGGGGTCATTCTATATGATTTGGGAGACAGGACTATGCTAAAATTAATGGCGCTGTGTCGATGACTTGTCACTACTAATATGCTGATACTGTTGGCTGAGTCGATAGTTTTAATCCAAAGGTGCTAGTAGTGATTGCCACTATGGTGTTAGGTGATTGTGTCGTAATCGTTCCGTCACATAGTGGAGGTAATCAGCTTTTTTATAAAGAAAATTAAGAATAGAAAATTAAGTTTCATAATAAAATACGGAGATGAGAAGTGAAGAAGGCTAGTAATTGCAAATAAAAGGGGAGGTGATGTGTTAAAATGTATTTAAGGACTTTAATATAATTCTATGCTATACCCAATTTGTATTAAATAATAAATTTGATTTCAGTAACACGAGTTAAAGTAGTATAGAGTTGGCAGCAATGTTATCAATACCCTATCATACTATATCGATTGGTTCAACCAGTTTTATTGTAAATCAATTCTGATTACGGACAGTAACATAAAAATCAATTTTAGTAAAAAACTGAAGAAATTGGGTTGAACCGGGAAAAAACCGGTAAACTGGTGTACCTGTTCGAATCCCGTTTTTTTAAAATCCTTCTGGCAACATGTTAAAGTGTTGCTAAAGATATAGAAAAGCGTCGCTAAAGATTTTAATGTTGCCAGAGATACAGGAAAGCGTCGCTAAATATTTTAAAGCGGTGCTAAAGATTTTAAAGCGTTGCTAAAGACCAAAAAGCGTTGCTAAAAATCTAGAAAAGAGTTGCAATAACCACTAAAAACCCTAAATAACATATATTTCTTTCTAAAACCCCTCTCGCAATACGTAGGCGGCATTCCCATCCATCGATACCTGATTCTTAATTCGTCTACCCCAGAGGAGACGAGCTAATTAAGGTTATATAGCGGAGGCTACTTAGCCGGTGTATACATCACAAAGGTGTGTGTTAGCAAAAATAGTGTGTTATAACTAGGGAAGATGCAAAGAAGAGCTATATACCCAACCTCGAGATAGAAGGAAGATCCATGTCACACAAAGCTTAGAAATACTCATGAATGCAAACTTCCTACTTGGGATGAAATGCGTTGGATGGGTAATCCTGCTTAGATTACTGTCAAAGAAAAATATCTCCAGAATTCTCTGGAAAGCCACAGAAGATAAATCTACCTATAACCTATCGACAAGGAACCGCTTGGCAAACTCTACACTTTGCTAAAGACTTCAATAGCGTTGCACTAGTCATTGAAAACCATAAATAATATATATTCATTATAAAATACAAAACGGGTAAAACCACCTATAATATCGGTAAAACCGATTATACCGTATATCATTGACCTTATTGGTTTGAAGCCTGGTCCGATATTGATAGCATTGGTTGTCAGGACTGGCGTTGAATCTCTCAATGGTGCAAGTTTGAATCTATGACAAAGCACTGGAGAAAAAACGAAAAATTAAAAAAAATGGTGTATTAAGAAAATAACTGATTGGTTCGAACGCGATTTGCTGGTTATGCAATTAAGGTCTTGTTTTTTTCAACTTCTGAAAGCTGAACTGAACTGAACTAAAGTTGGTTGAACTGAACTGAACTTCTTTCTGTGTAAATTCATTACTACGCATAACTGAATTGAATTGAACTGCAATCTAGGAGAACAGGGCCAAAAGCTCATAACCAAATGGACAATGATGTTTAGCTCTGCGTTCTATCTAACAGTAACTATCATATAGTTTTTTTTGGGTAAATAAGCCTAATAAGGTGGTTTTCAGGCGGACGGGGTGTGCCACCTTGGTCAGTTATTTTCTTAATTATATTTACCCCATACAGTGTCGTTAAAGATGATGCTAAATGGCTATATTCTAATTGCTATTTTTTACCAGTTGAGTGTAGTAAAACTGATATACCTCTTGAACTAGAGGTTAAGAGGTGCGAGTCCCTAAACCCAATCCACAACCTCTGCAAAATTCTAAGTTACAAAAAAAATTGATATTGTTTTATGTTTCCCTTGCTTTCGAAGAAAAATTTTCTTATTTCTCAACTAGTGAGAATTTCACACATAAAAAAAATTTGGTGAGATTTTGTCATTTTGTTTGTGCTATGTGATGGGTGTCGAATCCAATAAAAATAAATCCTATTATACCGGTTTGATATAAATTAATAGTATCGGATAAATACGGTCGAATACACATAGACTAACACAATCAATTCTATTCAAGTTAGTGACCAACAAAAATGCAATAAAAATAAATAGGAAAGGGAGTTTTGAGATTGATTATTAAGCTAAACAATAATGATGAAAAATATTTAATAAAAAGTTGTTGCAATGAAATCGTTTCTTCGGCTTATATTGAATTGATCACGAATAAAAAGATAATCTTACCTTTTAATCAAATGTTTTAATTGCATATATTCATCAATACAATTAAGTATCTTTTGTTAAATCAAATTGAAAACACCCAACATGTAGCTAATCTCTTAACTTTATGATACCCTATACTCAGCATACAAGGTATAACCACAAAATTAGCATTACGATTTGAAGATCCAATTCCAACTAAATTAAAATCACCTGACATGAAATAATTTGATAGACTCAACCCCAACCACGAGTCACAACAATCCGTTTGTTACCACAAATCAATTATAAATCAATAGCGGGTTTATAAAAAAATAGCAATATATCAAATAGGCAAAAACCTCAAGGAGCTCTACTTCAACCTCAAAATAGTCAATAATAAAAGTTAAACAGATTGCAAATTGAGAATTAGAAGATAAAAATAAGTCTTACAATCCAATTATGACCTTGAAATCGACTTCATAAAAAAAGAAATTGGTTACTCTTAATTTGAAAGAAAACTAAAATTGTCACCGAAAATAAAATAAAAATACAAGAAGGGATGAACTTTGGCCTTAGAGCATCTTTAGTGGATGGTCTATTCTGTTATTCTTCTTGACACATAAGCATAAATAGATATTTTATTGAAAAATGGCTCTCCAATAACTTGTCCATTCATTCTCTCTAATATGACGTGTCATAATTAATTATGCACATTATATATTTGATCTTCTATAGCTAAAAAATCAAATAGAAGGTTGAATCATTAAGTAAATACTACTTTAATAATGAGAGAAAATTATTTAATAATTAGAATTATATTATTATATTTTCAAAAAACACAATTCACATTCAAATAGATAATCTATTGTGGCTCATTCTTTAAAATGTCTATTCTAATTTACCACCACATTAATGTAAATGTCTATTCCACATCCCACGTAATTATAAAATTCAATATCTACTAAAGATACTCTTAGAGACCAGCTCAACAAATTCTTGTAAATCTGAAATTTTATGGCTATTTAATCTAAAAGCAATCCTAAAACAATACGGAAAGGAATCTCCTAATTAAACAAAAAGAGTAAACAAGAAATTTATTCTTCCTAAATAACCAAAAGGAAAAGATAAAATAGGGAAAAAAATGTAATGTAAATTTGGAAGTTATTATCTTCAATTAGGAAATATTAGCTCTTTAATTCCAATTTTACTCTAAAATCTTGAATTGATAGCTCAGTCTCACACTGCTCAGGCTGGACTTCAGAATAATTTTCAGAATACCTCAAAATTGTACCAAACTTGCAAAATCTACCAAAATATCATTCAGAATCTAATTAAGCACAAAATAATCACAAATGAGTAATAAACCATTCCAATAATCAAATGAAACAACATAAAATATGTATAATTTTCACATTATCACTACGACCCAATCATGATATTGAAGGATGGGACCCTTTCTCGAAAAATACGAATTGGAAAAAAGAAATGGGAGTCTTTGGGCTTGGACCGACTAAAGATTAGCTCTACCTGATCCCTCACTGCACACTTTCTATATCTATATGGATTGTGAACAGTTGGTGTGCTTTCTTTCTTGTCAGCCGTTGGGGTACCACTCCTCTTCTCTTGTCCTTTGATGAAGAACAACGGATCTGATGATAATGCGGATAGGAACGGAAAGACGAGATGTTGTTTAATTTATGTAGGATTTGCAGATAGATTAGTCAAAATTTTACTAAAGACTTCACTATTGTTTAAAATCATCCATTTTTTTGTTAAAAATCTGAATTGTCATTAAAAAAGAATGAGTTGCAAAATCAAATATATCGGTGTACACTTAAGTAGTTTTATTCTAGATATTGACGTGGAGGTTGCGTAGTTTCTTTTCTTGTACATTAACTCAAAGATAAACAAACACAACACTTACACATATATATGATGGAAAAACAACTCTCATCCTTCTGATTTCATTCATTCATTTATTTATCTCTAAGTGATACTATGTATTACTATATACGCGAAATTCACCAATTTTGATTAGGATTTCCAGTAGCTTTCCAAACTAGGATTTCCTTATAGCTCGGATCGGACCTTTTCACATCCATCACTAAATTGACTCGTTCATTCAAAATGGTGCCACTCTTAGTAAACACCCATCGTTCGCTAGACGATCCATGGCCACAAGTCACCACAACAACTCGTTGATTAACATAACCTAAACACCATTTTGTATGTTGTTTAGGCCTAATGGTCCGTCAGGGTAAAGAAGCCATTCTTGTCGTACATTGCTACTATCACATTTTTCTACCAACACCTCATTTTCCGATCCGTGAAGGCATTAATCATTGAATCCAATTATCGGTACTAAACTTGGTTTTGTATTGTTATCGACACGCTAAGTTTGGAACGAGGAAGATATGGTAGTCTTGATGGGTGTCGAGACCACAAAAAAAATCCCTGCACAAAACAAACTAGTAGTTAGTAGCAAGCAGGGGTCGATCCCACAAGGAACGGAAACTAAACATGATCACTTTGAATGACCTTACCATCACCCGAGCAAGCCTCAATGAATATATAAATACGAAAATTAGAGCAGGGAAAGTAAAGACTGAACTGACTCCTAATGACAATAGAGTGACTTAACCAAAGGAGGGAACCAAACTCTATAGTGATCATGAGACCAAACATTAACCACACCGAGAGCCAGACTTAGTTATATTGATGTTCCACACCGTCCAACACCAGCAATCCTTCCTTACTTCGTACAGCGACCGTACTTCACGCCACGACCACCTTCTTACTCACCGTGGCTCTCGAAGTCACGCCAAAGTGCTCGCTGGGAGATAGAATTACCGTTTAGAAAAACCCAAGTCCCAACTGACAAGTAGTGAAGCACTCCCAGTAGGCGTTGGATCAATCGCTCTCATGATCTTCAAAGAGATCGTTGTTACTTCATCCTTCAACAAACTACGGATGTAAGATCAGGACTAACTATAGATCACAAATGCTTTCCAATTGGTTGGCCAAACCGACAGCTAGACAAAGAGATCTTCCTTCAAAACCCTTTATGCACCAAGATAAATGAATAGGTCGTGATGCAGATTTCAGTCCTCACACCATAAAAATTAAGTCTCTTACTCCATGGGTAAGTCACAAAGATAACTAGCTATGCATAGTAAAAAGAAAAGTGCAAATAAAATATGAAGAAACTGAAAGTAAATTGCATAAATGTAAAGAGACGAGAATAGAAAGGAAAATGCTTGAATAAACAAAAGAGTGCGAAGAAGGAAAAGCTAATCTAAAGAATTCTCTCTACTTTCTCTACTCTAAATTATGATCTAATATAGAATTCTGAATGATTCATTTGAATGCACCAGCCTTGGTATTTATAGCTGAATGCCTCTTCTCATTCTTCCTCTTTTATGATAGAATAGGACCCTTTGCATTTATTCTCTAGGATTTATTTCCTTTTAGTCTTTATCTTCAAGTGGTAGTAAAATCTCTTCCTTTATAGAATTATGAAAGAGATTAAACTTCTTCTTTAAATTGGGCTCTTCTTGAATAGGACTTTGTCCGCATTAAGTGTCTCCTAAATCTGGAAATTTGAGTGCCTTGGTATTAATGCGATCTTTGTGGTTCTGGAATATTCTAGGATCACCGGGACCACCTATCGCTCCCGCTATCTGCATTAGGACCTCGGTGGAAGGCTCTTTAGGAAGTCCTTGAGTGACAAAGATTCCTCTTTAAGATAAGGAAAGGAATCAATCAACATTGAATTCAAGCCACTTTCTCAATGATGATGATGACACGTCATCGGGACATCGTCAGTCATGGTGAACACAACATGATCTCAGTGACTGATAACTTTTTAGGGAGACTTCCTCTTTTCATTTCTTCTTATGTTCTAGAAGGATTCCAGGCAACCAGGACCAGACTAGTCTCAGTGCGTCCATCGGGAGTCTCCTTAATTGCTCATTTTCTGCCTAGAAATGCATCTTTTCTCCAAATTGCTTTGAAAACCTGAAAAGATAGAAAAGGAAGTAATAGCCCAAAAAGACTAAAAGCATGGTCTCAATGATATAGAAATAAGCATAAATAAATGCTGAAAATACAACCCATCAAATCTCCCCACACTTATTCCATGCTTGCCCTCAAGTATGCATTAAATATCAGGAAGAAGGGAAATTTAAACTGCGCAAACAACCCCAAATAGTTTCACATAGACTTAATTCTTTCAGCGAGGCTTATATCAAGGCCATTCATTAAGTATCGTAGTTTGAATCTGCAATTTCTTTGAGAAGACCTTGTTCAGTGCTTATCCCGAGAGTTTTTACCAATTTAAAAGAACAAGCACACAAAATATTGTTATTGTTCAGATTTACCTTGGTTTAAAGTTTAGCTCATCCCGGTGAACATAAGGTGACTCCATCTAAACCTTTTATTTACTTTAGGCACAATTTTACTTGGTGGGATCCTTAGGATTCAACTATCCATCTGTTGGGCTTTGCTTTATGAATTTAAGAACTTTGCTAGCTAAACTTGCCAACCCAATTGATTTCATTACATACTTTGCCATTGACCTTTGGTCCCATTGCACTTTCAACTATTAATTCCACTCAATCTAACCCTCCTTATGGAAGAGTCTTCACCCAGTTTTTAGCCATAGATTGCTCTTCCTTTTAGCAGTCCTATGAAAGAGACAAACAAGGTTGCGAGCCAAGTAAGCCTCGTTTTGACTAAATTGCTGAATTATCGGCAGTAGGCAACCACCAACCTTAATACCAGATTGTAAGGTCTCGACGGAGGTCTTATGAACACAGAGACTAACTAAAAGTAAACTAAGTCTAGATTAAAGCACATAAACAATTAAATCATGTTTCACTTTTCTGCACTCATCGGGACTACGAATTTTACAAGGTGATTACCAGAAATTCAAGATTGAAAGGCCAATACTTAAATCAAGTCTCGATGATAAGTTACGGTTACTTAAATTTAGACTTGTTAGTTGTTTAATTAGCTATTTACATAGTATTTCTCATCTTGGTTATCCTCATTTCTCAATAATAGGTTAGAGGGCAAACTAGGTCATTGCAGGAAATAAGAGTCAAAATGAGTCATGATAAATTTTAAAGGAAGGAAACAAAGGAAAATACATAAATACCAAACACCATCCCCACACTTAAATCAAGCATTGCGCTTAATGCTTGTAAAATCCAAAGAGATAAAGAAAGGGCAAAAAGAAAGTTACTGGCCTGGTAAGAGGAGGAAACGATGGACTTCATTCATTATAACTCCTGGTGCACTGTAATGGTCTCCGTGCAATAGAGTAGTCTCTGCATTCATCTCGATCATGCTATCGAACTACACCATATATTGCTACTCCATGCTTATGTGATTCAACTCTCGATCTACCAATGTTGATGGTCGTACTGCTGCCATACGGCTCTGCTTGCTACTCATGCTGATGTTTGAAAGTAGTCATTCTGCTCAAGGGGACCATGAGAGTGCATCTGAGTTGTGTCCCATATGATTTCCATCATCAGCATGCAATACAGAGTCGTAATATCTAGACAAGGTGTCTTGGGACCGGTGATGTAAGGGGCAAAATCAATGTGATCATGCTAAAAAAATCCTCAAGATTACGACTCCTAGGATTGGTCATTGTATACTGGATCTCTTTGGCTAGCCATTCTCCTAGATGGAGCTTCTTCTCATATAGTATGCATTAAAAAATGTATACTTCCTTCTCCTAGAGAGTCCTAGTACTCGCATAGAGACTAGATAAAGAGAAGGAAAGAAGTCTCTATAGTGTAGGTGGGAATCTATGATTGAGCAGGTCTTGATGTCACCAAAATTATAGAAGGTGACTCTTGGATAGACGGAGTAGTAGATCTCTTCACCATTGTAGTTACATTAAATAGATCATGATTAGAGTCACACTTAGATCCCAATGATATCGTCGATACTCCAATTAATGTCTTAGTGATAGATTACGAACAGCAGGAATCTCATTGAACTTTAGCTATCATAGAACATATTGATCCCGTTGAAAAGTTGTGTGTGGAAGGATTTCTTCTAATCTCCAATATTGCACAACAATCATCCCCACACTTGATTTGTACTATCCGCTAGGATCTGCTTTCTCATGGAGACTGTCTAGCTCATTTTGTCCTGCAAAGAGACACATAGTAGTAGATATATAGAGATAGATAGAGAGAATGCTAAAAAAATTAAAGACAACAAAAAAAGAAAAAAAGGATAGAAAATTTGCTGAGGTCTCAGCGAGCTTATGCTGCCTCCCAAGAGTGCATTGGTTTAACATTGCTTTCCCGACGTGGCATCATGGTTATAGTGTATGGTAATGAGCATCCTTGAGACTCAATTCATTTGAGCGGGCCTTGAATCCCTTATAGTATAACTTTAGGGGACGACCGCTAACCTTGGATGCACAATTGGTCTTTGTACTTTGTACCATGACTTTTTCTTGAGGTATCACCTTAGTCACAATAGATTGATCTTTCTAGTGAGACTGATGTTTTTATCGAGATAAGTTAAGATGAGATTAGGACCTCAGGATTTGTGGTATTGTACGGGAGGTCTTCCTGAAGTCATGAAGGTCACTCTGCCTTTTCATGGAGTCTTCATGCAAAACTTGCTTGTCAGATTTGCCCTTATCATAGTTGTCTTCTTTGATTCCTCCTGGTCAATTTTAGCTTTTATTATCTAAGACTTGAATCATCAGGAGTTTCTTTCAGCACGACCGTAATTTGTTCACCATGGTCTTGCTTAAAGATATGCTTAGTCTCAATAGGTTTGACTTTCTCATCAGGACTAGCTAATGAAGACGTGATTACTACCTCCCATTTTATGCTCTCAGTGTCGTATGTTTCTGACGTCGAGACCTTCTGGTCACCCTATGTAGGTCTCGGTGATAGCACGGAGATTGCACTAACATTACAGATTGGGTAGCTCTCAGTATGAGAAGGTTATGTCCCTATGGATTCAATCCTTGTAAGAAAATTTGCAATTTCATTCACTTAACTCCCGATAATTTGCATGATCCCTTGCATCCCTCAAATAGTGACATATGTGCTCCTTAAGCGCTTGTGGGTGCTATCAACAAGATCAACTACAAAATCAGCAAGAGGCCTCTAATCTTGATATCCTTGGAACTGATGTTGAGGCCTCTTTGTGTTCTGAAGTGGTTAAGGCTTCCTCTCATTGTTTCTTCCCCATCTAATTGATGAATGATCCCTTCCAATTCTCATTGAAGGCTCCTCGAGGTGGGGGAAAATTTTGCCTCTCATCATAGATTCTAATAGCATTTACTCCTTCAAGATTTCCTCCATTGGTCGTTCTGCTGCTTGGTGTTTCATCAAGACCTCCAAATTGTTGAACATTATCGGCCATGGTCTTAATCAAGTCCCAAGCTTGAGTGAGTGTCTTGTCCAATAGAGAACCTCCACTTGCTGCATTTATCAAGTCTCTCTGTGTGGGTTAGAGACCTTTATAGAAAAATTATATCAAGAAAGGTCTACCTATGTGGTGGATACCAAGACAAAAGGTGTTGGAATCTTTCATAATAGTCGTAGAGACTCTCCATGTCCTCCTGGAGAATGTTGCAAATCTGTCTCCTTAGCGATGTAGCTCTCGATCTAGGTTGTGATAGATCCTGGTGCAAGATAACAAAACCAATCCATAGCTTTTTCCTCAAAGTAATGGAAAAGCTTTCATCTAGATAATTTCCAAAGAGACTCTCGGTGGCTTCTTCAAAGTGCAAGTCATGTTGACCAGTTGCAGATGCTTGTAAGGATCTTCAATAGTGCTCCTAGTGAATTTAGGTAGGCTCCGAATGAAACTAGTCTTTATCTCAAAATTTTTTGATAACTACTGGGAGTTGACATGTGAGGATTCTCTCAATTTAACTGGTCGTCTTCCGCTAGGTGCTTCAATGTTTATTGAAGGTCAGTAAGCATCTTACTAATACCCCCTAGATGATTGAAAATTGATATACATAGATAAACTCAAATAGTAAAAAGATAGCTCCCCCAGACTATGCCCTACTCAACTCATTATTAAGACCCCCAAAATAGCAAATACCAAAAGCAACCTATTACTCTCATTAACACCCTTGATATATGCACTAACAGCTATTGCGAAAATGACCAGCAAATTCAAAACTATTGCTAAAACCAAAATAAAAGAGAGAGAACACCAAAATTTACGAGGTTCAGCTAATTTTGCCTACGTCCCTAGACACTAAAAGAATTAGACAAATGCCTTAAGAAGTGGAAGGCAAATGTTGGGATGAAGAATTAGCAAAGATCATAGGTCTATTTATACACAAATTTTGCGATCTTCCAACCATATTTAGCCACCTAATTAATTAAGCAACCACCCTTTAATTAGCCACCAATTTAGTTAAGTCAACCTTTTACTTTGTCCATGTTGGACTTTGTCCCAATTTCTACAAATCTCCACCTTGACAAAGTCCACGTCTTCAATCTCTTTTCTTGTGTAGTGTCTTCCAATGCAGTCTTCAATTTTCAAAAGCATGGATCAAGTCCAAATAACATGGGAACTTGACCAAGCTTACAACATTTACCAAAATATCAGCTAGATTCTCTGTGGTTCGAATTGCAACTCCATCTTCTTCGATAGCCTCTCGTATAAAGTGGTAATGAACATCAATATGTTTCATCCTTGAATGATGATCTTGATTCTTAGCCAACACAATAGCTCTCTGACTATCACAATGCACCTTCACGTGCTTATGCCGAATCCTCAACTCACCAAGCAACCCTTGAAGCTAAATTGCTTCTTTTATAGCCTCTGTGCATGCCATATACTCATCTTCTGTCGTAAACAAAGCGTCTGGCAACTGTAAAGTAGACTTTCAACACACTGGTCCTTTTACCAAAGTGAACACATAACCAGTATTTGATCGATGTTTATTCATATCACCATCTTTATCTTGCTGATACAGCAACCCAACTTGTCCCAAGCGCATTTGCCACAATCCGACTGCTTCCAACACCTTGTCATTAGAAGCCAATTTAGTAGTTCTAATAACAGTATTACCCTGATAATGATATAACCTGTTACTCTTTTGCACTCCCTCCAACACCACTACTTCACCAGAAATTATCCTCATAACTCCACCTTCTTCTTCTAAGGCTCCCACAGAAATAAGATTCTTTAGTAAATCTGGTAAGTAGCGAACTTTCTTCAAAGTTCTGATTGATCTATCTTGATGTTTCAATAGTATGGAACCAATCCCATGTATGGTAATAGGGATATCATTTGCTGCATATACTCCTCTATCTCCTACTTCTTCAAAATCATAAAACAATTCTCAATTAGGACATATATGATAACTGCATCCAGAATCAAGAAGCTAAACATTAGAAGAGCTGGTAGAACTCGATACAACAAGTGAACAATCTGAGTCCATATCATACTCAGCCACCGCAACAGTCTTTCCTTTGTCAGATTGGCCTCTCTCCTTCAACTTAGAACACTCATTTTTCTAATGCCCTTTTTATCTACAAAAGGCGTATTCATCTTTGCTCAACTTCGACATTGCCTTTGATCGTCCCTTCTTTCCTTTTGCCTGGTTCCCCGGGCATCCTCTAACAATCAAGACTTCATTCCCTCTGCTTGAGCTATCCAATTTATCCTTCCACCTTAATTCATAGCTATACAAAGCTCCATAAACTTCACTGACAGTTATAGCAGCCTTCTCATAAAGTAGAGTCATTTCAAGAAGCTCAAACTCCTCCAAAAGGGATCCCAACAACATCAAGGCAAGATCCTCATCTCCAAATATCACATCCAGGTTCAACTAATCAGCAACCAACTGATTAAATCTAGTGATGTGATCGTTCATTGTGGTACTAGGAGTGAACGTAAATCGGAACAGCATTTTCTTCATGTAAAGCTTATTTTGACTGCTCTTCTTTAGGAACTTCTCCTCCAATGTCGTCATTAATCTATTAGTCAAAGTCTCTTTGCAAAATGCATACTTCTGCTTTCTAGATAAGCACGACCGAATTATACCAAAAGCCAATCGATTGAGGGTACTCCAATCTCCTTCTGCTAGTTCATCTGGTTTCTCTCTTTCAAGTGCAATGTCAAGACCCTTTTTGAATAAGGCATCCTGAAACTCACTTTGCCACATGCCGAAATGACCACTACCATCAAAGATTTCCACCATCACTCTTGAATTTACTCGAGTAACTCTCTGAAAAATACATGAAGTATTTGATGTGGATGCCTTTGTTGCAAATGGATTCTCCATTTCAGCCAAATCGTAAAATCACAAACAATAATATTACTCAAGTGTGCTAGAAAAAATTCCTAGGTAATTGCTCGTGTCACAAACGGTCTCAGTTATACACCAACTTTTTTAGGCTCTTATCGCTTAGTGACAGAATTTTTTCCGTTTACTCGAGACAGCATACAATTATTATTCTAGGTTTTAACGAAAGAGTGTTTTAACAATAATTTTAAATTTGCTAAATGCCAATTAGACAATAGGATCGGAAGTAAAAAAAACTTTCTGATGTGCCGACCGTAGTACACCTACGGCTAGCATACTAATTTCTCCTAAAACCAACGCTCTGGTAACAATTGTTGCAGAAACGACTAGCGAATCTATTGCTAAAACAAAAATAAAAGAGAGAGAACACCAAAATTTGCGAGGTTCGACCAATTTTGCCTACGTCCCCGGACACTACCAAATTAATACTTCACTCAAAGAAATATTGCAAAGTGTGAAGAGAAAGAATTAGACAAATACCTTAAGAAGTGGAAGGCAAATGTTGGGATGAAGAATTAGCAAAGATCATAGGTCTATTTATACACAAATTTTGCCAGCTTTCAACCATATTTAGCCACCTAATTAATTAAGCAACCACCCTTTAACTAGCCACCAATTTAGTTGAGTCAACTTTTTACTTTGTCCATGTTGGACTTTGTCACAATTTCTACAACAACCCTAACATCTCTTATTCATATTACTATTCTACCCTTAACCATAATTACATCTCTAACATTAGATCTAAGCACAAAAGGAAGTTTTGTTTGTTCTTGTAGGGAACATTAGAGAGTTGAGTTGTTATTGATATGTTTTTCCTAATCAGTGTCATTATCTAGTTGGTCGTGTGCTTTCCTTTTGCTTTTATTGCAAAATTGCAGTTAAGCTTGCTTACAGTTCATTCCATTACTGAGAAAATATTGCAGAACTGTCCCAAGATGATCCAAGCTCATGAGAAATGATTATTGTTGTGGCAGCTAGATGGTTAGTTGCAGCTCAAACTGTACGGGCCATTAATTTTTTTGGAAAAGTTGCACTTAGTTGTCATGGTTATGTTTCTTTCTCTTTTCAAATACTTGTGTGAAATTAAGAGTCAATGAAATTGGCTTAATACATTGATTAGCAAGTAAAAGTATAATAGGTTATTGAAATCGGGCAAGAAAAATAGCTATAATGATAAATTCTTTATAGCGGGTCCCTTCAATCCAAATAATCAATCTAATGCAAACCACCAGATCCCTAATGTAACAGTTGTTTGAACATTCGTTACATCTGCCCCTCCAATGCAATAGTAAGGGGCCTAAAGCAACGGCTATTCAAACAATTGCAATGCATGGACAAACAAGTGTTGCATTAGATCCCTTAAATGCAGCTAAAGGTGAGCGAATGTCGGTTTGGTCAAAAAAGGGACCAAACCGAAGCATGATTAAGTAAATAAATGAAAACCACAACCGAACCAAATATAGTTTGGTTCGGTGTAAACCGAATCGAATATAATTCGGTTCGAATTCGATTCGGTTCAGTTATAACTGAATTGCTCAAACTCTATATATACAAAATAATTTGTAATTTACTTTTTAGTTTTAGGGTTATATGTGAGAGGTTTAAAATAATTTTATTTCAATATGTGTTAAATATAATGGTAATTAGACATTGAAATTTATATTTACAACAACAAGTATAAATATTAATATAACTGATATGACATGTATATAATGAATTACTAAATGAATTGTAATCCAAACAAGATTAGGATTCCTATGTTCTAAAGTACATCAATTCTTTCATAATTATAATTAACTAAATTAAAATCACCAATTTGTCATTACTGTCCACTATTTAGTGTGCCACATACCATAAATATAATTAGGATTTTAGATATAATATAAACATATATTTAAATATAATATTTATAATTTTATTCTGTTCGATTCGATTTTATTTTTAGTTTTTGTGACAAAAATCGAAACCTGATTTTAAGCATTTTAAGAAGCGAAACCGATCCAAAATAAATTCGGTTAAATTCAGTTTGGTTTTTTTATTCGAATTTGGTTTGATTTTTAGTTCTGGTTTGATTTGGTTCAGTTCGGTTTTGCACATTCCTAAATGCAGCTATTGTTTTGCACACCCATTGCATTAGGTTATTCTAATGCAATAGTTTTTAGGCACACCCATTGCATTATGTCCCCTCTAATGCAACCATTGTTTTGTACACTCGTTGCATTAGGTCCAACTATTGGTTATTAGCAAAAGATGTTACAAGCAGAAGTTCAGCTTACAAGCAGTTAAGAACTTAAAAAGTAAGGGATCCTAAGCCCTTGTAAATGAAGGTGATTATCGCGGAACACTTTTTCTATATCTCTTTCTATCTCTACTGTGTTGAGGCCCTTTTTTAGGTAAAGAACTGTTTGGCTATGCTATTCTTGGACTAGCCAATCTTTGGGGCATTGCTTGAGGGTACTTATTATAGATAGGGAAAAACTGCATGCTTAGTTGGAAGATAATAGAAATAGGCACTAAACCAAGAAGATTGGATTCGAGTGCCTACCTATCCCGACCCTACTCAGCTGGGGCCGTGAACTACGAAAAGCAATGTAAAACAATTGTTGCATTAGAGGGACCTAATGCGACGATTATAAACTACTTGTTGTATTAGCTTGGTAAGAACGTTGCAATAGATATATTGCGTCGGTTCAGTATATTTATATAGAACCGTTGCATTAGGCATTTATAATTGTTGCGTTGGTCCTAATGTAAGGTAATATTGACAACGGCTGGGTTTTGGCTGATGCAATGGCAAAATGACTTATTGCATCGGTGATAAAACCTAATGTAACATTAAAATGCGTTGTGATAGTGCACTTACGTAGTAGTGATCATTTCACCAATTTTTTTTCATTTTGAACGACTATACTCTGTAAGATTATTTTTTATAATCTATGTGGTCAACATGCATAAATGAATGGTCCGATTGAACATATATGATGGTGTCACATGATGGATTGCTAACAGAAGGTTGTTTAAATGGGTATGGGTTGGTAACCCTATTCCCGCTATTAAATGAGACAATATAAAATGTTGATTTTATCTTTTCACTAAGTGAAATAATGAAAGTAATTATTTGTTCTAATTAACAGTAAAGTTTATGTTATAATCAGTAAATAAATTTGCAGTTTTAGTTATAAATAACATTATTATATATGTTGTTTATAGGAAATTGAAAACTGCCATTTTAGTTTAAATTAGCATAAAGTTAATTAAAACATCAGTTTTTACTATCAATTAACACTAAACTCACACGTTAATGATAGAGAATAGGAACTTCTTCTTCTTCTTCTTCTTCTTCTTCTTCTTCTTCTTCTTCTTCTTCTTCTTCTTCTTCTTCTTCTTCTTCTTCTTCTTCTTCTTTATTATCTCTATAAAATAAACATTACAGATGGAGATTTAATCATTACTTGCTCCATCCAAGCTATTGTCATCAAAGATAGTAGGGAATCAAATCACTTTTCTGTAAGACAACGTTAATGGAACAAGAGACCGATTGCGAATAATAGAGGAAATAGAACATTTGATTTATTCGTTATAGTTTATCATATGTATTAAGGTATGCTTCCGCCTAATAGTTTATATTTATCAATCCATTTTAGACAAGTCAATCTTGGGGTTTGTCCTGATTATAGTTTATGTCACTACAATTGGTTTAGATTTCATTATCGAAATTGTCATGGGATTCTAAAATTGCTTACAATTGGTTCTGAGCCATCTTGTCCTATGATTGTTTGTATGAAAGTTTGATTGAATTATGGTTCATGAGAAAATTTTAGAGATTTCAAAGTTGAATAGATACTCATGAAATTAAAGTTGTTTTTACCATATGATTGAATTATGGTTATTGGAACAAATGATTTCACGAGATTTTTTTTTTGAGTTTTCCTAATTCAGGATTAATTAAATTATTTTCTATATCAGTTATATTTCTTCCGTTCAATTTAATTAAGAATGGTAAAAGAAAGATGGTTTATTCCTTTGTGAACAAATATAAAAGTATACAAATGTTTCCTTAAATTATGTTATTATTATTATTTTTATTCAATGAAAAGTTAATTGGATAAAATGAAAGAATATGAAAAGAAAGGAATAAAATAGATATCAAAGTAAAGTAAAATGAAGAAATATAAATGAAAGTTTTGCACATAAAACATGAAAGTAAATAATCCATTTAGAATTATTCTTGTGAAGATAAAGACGTGCACTGCTATAAATTTCAATTTTTAGGGTTATAATGGTTAAATGTATATTTAATGTGATTATGGTCAATTGTTATTTTTTATTTGATATTACGGCATACTTATATACATTTGATGTAAAAGATTAACTCTAATTGTATTGTTGAAATTGTATATTTTTTGTGTATAAATTGGAGTTTAGTTGACTATAATTGTTATATTTGGTATTATAGTTATCAATAAAAGATTAAAGATTAAATGATTATTTATGGAGCGGCTAATTAAAAAGTTGTCAATTAATTAAAGTTATAGTTTAACTGACATTTATGAATTTTTTTAATTAACCAATTCTAATAACGGTCATATATTTTTATATATGAAATCAAATGATATAAAAGGTTTCTAAGGTGAAGGGTAGTTAATTACATTTAATTGAACAATAATTTACCCTCTTATGAAACATCTTTTTATATACTAATTGTGTATACACATGGTTAATTAGAATTGAAAAAAGACATAATGAGTAATTGTCCTTGAATTAATTAATCCATATATATATGCCAAATAAATTAAAGACATTATTGTTTGAAAAATGAGAATATTGTGTTATTTTCAAATGAATATTTTGTGATAAATTTTGCTGAGAAAAATATCTTGTGGTTAAAATAGTTTATGGTGAAAGTTACAAACTTTATTTTCTTCATAAAAGTAAGTTTTAAGTGACTTTAATTCTCCAATGGCTATATTTGATTAAATATTTGTAACTCCCGTCGGTTATGGTTTTTAAGACACTATACTTATTATTTTATAACAACTATTTATCGCCTATAAAATGGTTGGTGGGTTTTTCCATTTGAAAACAGAACCGAATTTTTTATTTTTCTTTCTCCTAAAATTTCTAGATATGATAAGCACTTCTGATTCGTGTACAAAAGCTCAAATTGAGTTTGAAGGAGTTGTTTAATCTAGGAAGGAACTACAAAGTATCCTTTAAAGACAGAGTCTCCTACTCAACTCAACTCATCCTAACACTTAAAAGTTTGTTCTTGTTGTTATAGTGATGTTCCAAGTAGTTAAGATCATTATTTACAGCTTTTGAAGGTCATTTTTGGTTTCAATAGAAAGTGTTGCCTCATCTGAGTAAACCGCTGCCTAAGTTGTGCATCCGGATCTACTGCAACAGATTCTAAACAATAAAGCGTTGCTTTTGGTCCAGTTTCAAAGCTACTGCAACTGTTTCTAAAAAGGGTTGCCTCTCATCCTGTTTGCCACCAGATCAGTCCGAATCAGTTTGTCTCCAGATCAGTTCGGACCAGTACGAATTAGTTTACCTCTGGAAGTGTTGCCTTTGATCCAGTTTCTAAGTTTCTACAACATTTTCTTATTAGAAAAGCGTTGCCTATTAACCTGCGACTCCGGAAGCAACTCTGTAACTATGTTTTAAAGAGCAAATTTTCCAACAATCTTAAAGGATATTTGCATAATGGAAAATTATGCTTCATCTACGGAACTCAATTCTTCAAGACTATGAGAGTAGTTGTTCCTCCACTAACTACTCTAATATGATATGTCGTTTCGTGATATTGCAAAATTGAAATTGGTGATGATTTCGAAAGTTAGAGCTAAAGAGATTTAGGAATCTTGATTTCTAAATACAAGAATAAGGATGCTCGTAAGCAAAAGTTTGTCATTGGCCTAGAAGATGTTGATTGGAAGGAGATCAAAATGACCAAAGGGAAGGAGATCGTCTAAAAGGCAAACATCGTGGAGACCAATCCTCGCTAAGGAAAAAGGTGCGAATCTCTCTATGGTTATATGCTCAAAAGTAATAAAACCTTTAATAATACAAAAAGGGGAAAACTTTGTACACGTGACCAGTATGCTCCTAAATGGAGGAAAAGAGTTGTGAAATGTGTAATCCTACTCAACCTAAGGTTAAGTAGATGATATTATTTTTTTAGTCATTTCACAAGTAAACATGGTGATTGATGTGAATGAGTGGGTTATTGATTATGGAGTAATGAGGCACATTTGTGAGAATAAATAAAAAATTCTTCATAGTCATATACACCCAAGTTGAAAGTGGAGAATAAAGGTTCTCCTCAATAAGCTCACATCTTTAGCACATAATGAGGTGCTACCTTTTCCCAATATTTAAACCGAACCGGTTTGAGTGAGCCTTTTTAGGCAAAAAATGGAGTGAAGGTAACTTTTGATTCCGACAATTTTGTAATGACTAAATATATTATGTTGTCAGAATAATCTATATGAACCATAGAATTTCTTTGATGTTTTTGAGATTATCAATTTATGTGTTTGCTCTTCTTTGCATATTTGGTTGAATCGTGATATTTGTGTTGTCGTAGTTAAGAATATGAATAGCTTTGTTTCATGAGTTCAACTTTCAAGTTTTGAATAATGTGTTGAATCAAAATATTTATTTGTTGAGAACTAAATGAGGTTTTGATATGTTTTATGTGGTTTAATAGGTTTTTGAATTAAGTTATTTTGAGACATCTTAATTTTATTTTAATTGGAGTTTGTTGATAGCCAATTTGTGATAAAACTTCTGTTTCATGTTTGCTGAAATTGTTTGCTTTGAACACTCTTACTTGTTTATGAGTTTTCTTGAGATTTACAACTCCGTTTTGAGAAATTCTTGTTTCTATGGTTTTATGAGACATAGATAAAGTAATGTTTAGAACAAAAGCTTTTCAAATTCTTTAGTTTATTAGGTTTAAATATTTATTGAAGTTGAGATTAGAATCTCGGTTTTCTGGAATTTTAGCTTTGTGCGTAGCTGATTGTTTGTGGCATAACTTGAGATATATAAATCAGTTTTTTTAGTGAAATTGGAAATTTAAGACATATTTGTTTTTATGAGTAGAAGAAAGTTTTGTCAAATAACCTCTTTTACATGTTCAAATTTTGAGTCAAAATGGACTCATGAAATCTGAATTTGTGTAGATTACATATGTGAAAATTTTTTAACCATGTGTGGTTATATGAGTATAATTTTGGTGCGTTTACCTTAAAATTTGATGGTTTATAATTTCTAGTAAACTTGAGGCACATGAGAACATGTTTTTGTGAGTCATTTGACTAAGTTTATATGTATATGAGTTTCATATTTAATATGTTAGATATGTACTTCAGATATTTGTTGGTGGAACTATTAGTTAAGATTTTTATACAAATAAAATTTCACATGAGAAACTAGTAAGACGCCATATGAGAAATGTAAGGATTATTATCCTAATTTGAAATATTCAGAAGTGTGGGGGTGTCTTATTAAGATTGTTATTCTTGAACCTATATAAAGAGAAATAGGTACAATATGTTATGTTTGTATGTTCATAGATTTTGTTGAACATATTGATGTGCTTGGATATATTAATCTTGAGACAAAGAATACAAATTCATTGCAAATATTTTCAATAAAGACTAGAGAGATTTTCATTTTAAGTTTTGTTCCGGATGTTGACCCGGTTGCACATATTTTCAAATTGAGTTTGAAAATGATAATTTGTGGGAAGGCAAGAGAACTTTGAAAAGAAAGTTTTTGTGAAAATTTTTATAAGTGTTTGATTCAAGATGAACCTTTACTTTAATGAAGCTATTTCATCTTCCGAATCAAAGTTTTTGAATGAAGCTTCTTCTTATGTGAATTTGGTTCTATTCTCTGGGATATAGAACTTGTGTTTTAGTTTATGATCCTTCAAAGCTAAATCCGTTGGTTGCAAGTGATGTTTATTTTCTACAAGAAAATCTTGGGTTTTATACTCCGATAAAAATGTTTCTTCTATATTTTTGTTATATCTTCTTTTACAATTGAGTTCACCACATGAGTATTAATATTGCCTTTCAAAATAACTTTTTTTTATATATGGTGCAACTTGAAGGGTATGTGGAGCCTGGACATGGACGGAAATTAAGGTGGTTAAGTTCTTGTGTGTTTTATTGACAAGCACCTAAATAATGAGTTAATAAGTTTCATCTTTTGAGGTGGATATATGTGTATATACTAAAGTTATGAATGATATATGTGTGGTTATATATGGATGACATGACTATCTTTATTTCGAGTATTGATGTTGTCAATAGAATAAAGATAATCTTGTTATCAATATTTGTCATGAAAGACATAAGAAAATCCAATGTGATATTGAGTATGAGAATCATAAGGATGAATGAATAGGAGTGTCTTGTTAACACAAGAACACTATATTGAGAAATTTTTTGAGAAGTTTGAGTTTTATGATGTAAATCGTATGGGTATCCCTTTTGATTCCATACTTAATAAGAGGAAGATAATGATGATATAGTGGCTGAATCCAAGTATACATTTGTACTTGATGAGTTTCACACATTGAGACATAGCAAATGCTATGTAAGCAAGTATACACATAATATAATCATTGATTATAGAGAAGCCATATAGAGGCTTAAGAAATATTTGAGAGGACCCATTATATATGGTATTCTGTATAATGAATTTCCCATTGTGATGTTGAGTGACTCTTTGATTCATATGAGAAGAAATTCATTAGTGAATTTCCCATTGTTCTTGAGGGGAACAATAACGTTGAGTGAATTTATAATCCATATGAGAATAATTTCATTAGTGGTTATGTTCTCACATTTGGTGGTGGAACAATAACATGAAAACCAACTAAGCAATCTATTATAAGAGTTAGTTGCTTGAGAGTTGGAATAAAATGAGACTAAGTGGTTGGAAAAACCTTCTTAGAAGTGTTACTTTATAAAGTCAACATATTCAATGTATATACATTATTATTATTATTATTATTATTATTATTATTATTATTATTATTATTATTATTATTGCAAAATGGCAATATGTATTGAGATATAAGACCTATAATGGCAAAAATAAAATGTATACGTTTGAGACATATAATTGAGATGGAATTTTATCCATTTAAGTCTAGAGTGATTCTGATCAAATCATCTGAGTAATTTTTGGGAAATAAATTTTTGAAAAAAAATATTATTCTGATACATCAGATAGGATGAGACTTAAGCCAATTTGAAATTAATGAAGGGTCAGAACCCAACCTACATGTGTTGAGATCCCACAGAATAGGTGCATGCGGGTACTAACAAGCCTTCCGTTAGTTCTGCTAGCACTACAAAATATTGTCCCAATCGTAGATGTGAGGAAAATGCTATGTTGTATATCTTGAGAGGTTGAGTCAAAAGGAATCTTACTGATATTTCATAGCTCTTATGAGTGGTGTATAAAGTGCAATATACACTTGATGATATCACCTATGTGAGTATGAAGTGGGGCCGCTTCTATGAGATATAATATTGGCAATATCTCTAGAGAACTCATCAAGGACCAGGCTCGAGCACGGCCTATTCGCACAAAACCGCGATGAACAGAAATGTATTTGATATAATACAATATGGTAAAATCCCTTTCTTACAATAGTGTTTATTTGGTTCATACAAACTATATGTTTCACCAAATATTTCTCACGTTAAATTTTATCTATCAAGTTCTAGTTCATAGTCCACAAGACACCAGTTCCACGCATTATATGCCAAACCAGAGATATCCAGAAAATTCTTTTTATTAAATCTTCTTTTGGAAGTTGTGGGGGATTGTTGGAAAAATGAGAATATTATGATACTTTCAAAAGAATATTTTGTGATAATTTTGTTGAGAAAAATATCTTGTGGTCAAAATAGTTTATGTTGGAAGTTACAAACTTTATTTCCTTCATAAAAGTGAGTTTTAAGTGAGTTTAATTCTCCAAAGGCTATATTTGATTAAATATTTGTAACTCCCGTCGGTTATGGTTTTTAAGACACCATACTTATTGTTTTATAACAACTATTTTATTACCTATAAAATAGTTGGTGGGTTTTTCCATTCGAAAACAGAACCGGATTTTATACTTTTCTTTCTCCCAAAATTTCTGGATATGATAAACATTTCTGATTCATGTACCCAAACTGAAATTGAGTTTGAAGGAGTTGTTTAATCCTGGAAGGAACTACGAAGTATCCTTTAAACACAGAGTCTCCTACTCGACTCAACTCATCCTAACACATAAAAGTTTGTTCTTGTTGTTTCAGTGATATTCCAAGTAGTTAAGATCATTATTTACAGCTTTTGAAGGTCATTTTTTGTTTCAGCAGAAAGTGTTGCATCATCTATTTAAATCGTTGCCTAAGTTGTGCATCCAGATCTATTGCAACGGATTCTGAACAGTAAAGTGTTGCCTTTGGTCCAATTTCAAATCTACTGCAAATGCTCTTAAAAAACATTGCCTTTGATCCAGTTTGCCTCCGGATCAGTCCGGATTAGTTTGCCTCCAAAAGTGTTGCCTCCTCAAGTGTTGCCTCAGATCCAGTTTCTGAGTTTCTGCAACATTTTCTTATCAAAAAATCGTTGCATATTAACCTGCGACTCCGGAAGCATCTCCGTAACTATGTTTTAAAGAGCAAAATTTTCAACAACTATATGTTTCAAATAAATACTTAATTGTAATGATTAATTTCCATTAGTTGTAATTGACAATAACTGTTTTGTCAATTAATATATATATATATATATATATATATATATATATATATATATATATATATATATATATATATATATATATATATATATATATATATATATATAATGTCATATATATATAAATTAAAGGAAGGAAATTAATAGTTTGAGAATAACCAATAAAGTGAACTGAAAATAAAGGAATATAAAAGGGTTTATGGTAGTTTCCCATTTGATTAATTAGCAATAATTGTGTTCTGCTAATTAACTATTATATATTAAAGAAGGGAAATCTACACTTTGATATAATAAAAGTGAAAAGAAACGAAAAGAGAAAGTTAAAGGAATTATATATGATTTATATTCCTTTAATTAAAAGGCATTGTTTTCTTTTTTATTCAGTTAAGTTCATGAATTGAATATATAGTAGTAAAAGAAAACATAAATGTAAATGGGATTTTATTTCCTTAATTAAAGATAATAGTTTTCTTTGTTTTCAGTTATAATTATTCTAATTCTTTAACATGAATAATGATGTAATATATTACATGATATAAAGGAAATTACATGTATAATGGAATAAATTACAAGATTAAATAATATATCCTTAAATAAATCAAAGATTAAGGATCAAGAAATGATCATTAAGTTAATTATTCATATTAAATGCCAATTAAAGTTTTATGATTGTCATAATAGTATAACTGAAGAGTTGTTGTTATCATTTAAAGATTAAGGAGTTAATTTGTAACTATTATTTCTATTGATTTGGCAATAATGGTGGTTTATTATTTAATAATAATAATATATATGTGCCAAATTGAAAAGAGAAATGAATGACAATAGAAAGGCACTAAACAAATAATAAAGGAATGAGACAGAAAGAAACAGAGAAGTTTTTTTTAATTAATATTGTTTTCTATTCTTTAATTAAAAAGAGAATGAAATAGAAAACATAAAAGTTGGTAAATTGAAAGGTAAGAAAAACTAAAAGGAGACTCTTTATTTCTTTAATAATTAAAATTGGTTCAGATTTTGATTTATCTCATAAAAGTTTTATATAGTATAAATTAAATGTTTAATTGTATAAAAAGCATTTTAGTTACTAAAGTGATATTGCTTAATTTATTTAAACATTTATTTATGCATATAAATGGTCATATATAAAAGACTAAAATTAAGGTTATATGATAATAAAAGATTCAAATTATAAATGTTAAATGTATGGAAGGCATGTTAGTCACCAAAGTGGCCTTGCCTTATTGGATTAAAATTTTATAAGGGTTGTATATATTTTAAAATTTATTGACTAGAGAACATGTTGGTCACCAAAGTGGCCTTGTTCAGTGTAAATAAATTTTAAATATGGTTGGATCAATTGTCTTAGTGGGAGGGATGCTTAATGGCATAAAAGGTTTACACTAGACAATTGAGATCATTAATCACAATGCTATGAGATGACCCAAAGGTAGATAATTGCTTGTGGTTAATGACACTATGGGATTTTATTGTTGTATGTATGATTAACATGTATATTCTGCCCAAAGATGTTTTGCGTGTTAGTCAAAATGTAATGGAATAAAGTCAATTATTTGATTAAAGTTATAGCATCAATGATAGTTAAGGTTATGTATTTAATTTTCTTTCCAAAGGTGATGTTAAATACATAAAATGAAAGTCAAAGAATTAAAGAAAGTATTTATATATATAAATTAAAGAGGTCAAAATATGGACTGAAATGAACTTCCTTTCAATGATATTTAAGTTTAACAACAACATTGTTTGTTATTATTATGGATATATATGAAGGTCAGTGGGCGTTTGTTCTATATTTTGACAACATACTTCTTATCACTTATGATATGTGATCCAAAGAATTTACTATTCAAGAAAAGATATAAGTGTGGTATAATAGAAAAGTGGGAGCAAGTTGTCATTGCTACTTCCACTACGAATGCTGAAATTGTTAGAGATATCCCACATGGGAAACAAACAATGTAAGAGACTAAAATATAAGTGGTGTAGATTGGGCCTTAACACAAGCCAATTAGTTTTGTGTTAGATGGGCTCAACCCCACTTGTATGCTCACTCACCTATCGAACACAACACTCTCAAGGCCCACGGATTCTCTATATGGTATCAGAGCGGAAAGATCCTAGGTCTGTACTTAAAGACCTGGTGGAATTTAGGCTAGCACATAAGACTAGACTGTGGATGGGCTAGCGAGTAAGACTAGACCCGTTGATGACCTTGGGCCTCAGAGGAGATAGGCCAAGGTATGTTTCACAAGTGACAACTGGTCTAGGCATGGTTGCACTTGGGGGGGGAGTGTTGGAGATATCCCACATGGGAAACACACAATGGCAAAAAGTGGTATATAAGTGGAGTAGATTGGGCCTTAACACAAGCCAATTAGTTTTGTGTTAGATGGGCTCAACCCCACTTGTATGCTTACTCAAGCTATCGAGCCCAAAACTCTCCAACCCATGGATTCTCTGCATGGTATCAGAGCGGATGATGGCCTGACAGCCAATGATCCTGGGTTTGTGATTAAATTCCTGGTGGAGTTTGGGCTAGCGGAGAAGACTAGACCCATTGATGACCTTGAGTCTCAGTGAAATAGGCCAAGGAATGTTTGGCAAGTGGCAACTGGTCCAGGCCCAGTTGCACTTGAGGGGGAGTGTTAGAGATATCCCACATAAGAAATAAACAATGTAAGAGAGTAGAATATAAGTGGTGTAGATTGGGCCTTAACACAAGCTAATTTGTTTTATGTTAGATGGGCTCAACCCCACTTGTATGCTCACTCACCTATCGAGCCTAACTCTCTCTCTAAGCCTGTGGATTCTCTACAGAAATTATGGTGTGCTTTAAGACCATGATTCTCTGATTGTGATTATGGAGCTTAATCTCAAGTACAGGAATAGTCGATATTATAGCAAACTATTGAGATTGTATTGTAATTCCACAATGGTCTACTTTTGACAGAATGACAAGTATTGTAAGGGTGTGAAACACATGAATGTAAAGTACTTGACATAAAAGAAGAACTGAAAAAATCCAAAGTGTTTATTGAGCATATCAAAATAGAATCGACTGTAGAGAATCGCTAACGAAAGGTTATTGGCCATGTACGGAATATGAACATTATAGAAAGTTATTGTTAGCATAATAATAAGTTGTATATATAATAAAAGCTTTAGCTCAATTTGATCGTAACGACACTTTGGGAATTCAATAAAAGTTGTTTTTGCATATTAAATTGTCATCCACATTAGAGATACGCATTAAAGTTTATTTGGGTGAGATAACATTATAGCTATATATTTAGCAACAATAAAATATTTGTTACATTAGAGTGAGTAATAACGTAATATTTATTGCATAATAGTATAATTGGGAGTTAAAATGATTTGTAGCACATGGAAGGGAACGGGATGACATAAATGACCTGTAACCGCCATGACTCAGTTGTTTTAAATCTTGTAAAGGTTATATACGTGTATTAGGTTTTCCAAATTAAGGATGACTCATTTATACATATTTGCTTCCACATGGCTATATTTATGCATAAGGACCAAGTGGGAGAATGTAAGATTATTTTTTATAATCTATGTGGTCCACATGCATAAATGGATGATCCGATGAAACATATATGATTGTGTCGCGTGCTGGATTGCTAACCGAATGTTGTTTAAATCGGTAAGGGTTGGTGACCCTTTTCCGCTATCAAATAAGACAATATAAAAGGTTAATTTTATCTTTCCACTAAGAGAAATAATGAAAGTAATTATTTGTTCTAATTAACATTAAAGTGTTTATGTTATAATCCGTAAGTAAAATTTCAGTTTTAGTTATAAATAACATTATTATATATGTTATTTAAAGGAAATTTAAAAATGTCATTTTAGTTTTAATTAACATAAAGTTAATTAACATAAAGTTAATTAAAACGTTAGTTTTTACTATTAATTAACGTTAAAGGCAAACGTTAATGATAGAGAATAGGAATTGCTTCTTCTTCTTTATTTTCTCTATAAAATAAATATTACAAATGAAGATTTAATCATCACTTGCTCCATCGAAGCTATTGTCATCAAAGATAGTAGGGAATCAAATCAGTTCTCTCTAAGACAACGTCAATGGAACAAGAGGCCGATTGCGAATAGCAGAGGAGATAGAACGTTCGATTTGTTTGTTACAGTTTATTACATGTATTAAGGTATGCTTCCGCCTAATAGTTTAACTTTATCAATATCTTCTAGATAAGTCGATCTTGGGGTTTGTCCTGATTACAGTTTATGGCATTACAGTTGGTTTGCATTTCATTATCGAAATTGTCACGAGATTCTAAAATTTCTTACATACACGTGATTTTTTATACCATTATTTGTAAGTTACCATACTAGAGAGTGACGTCACAGAGTTTTATCGATTGAACCGGATGGTGTGGTATACACTGCTAAACATCTCTATTCTTCTCCGGCCAACCCAAATATACTTAAGTGAGACTTTTAAGGCAACAATAATGTTAACGATAACAATTCACATTTGACGGAAAATGGAAATAAGAGATGCGAATTCATACTTTTTTTTTCTGAATGTAAGAGAACAATTACATTTCTAAAATTTCTGCAGAATCTAGGACAAGATGTGTGAGGAATAATATGAATATTATGATTGAATCTTACCTAACAGCTTAAGCTTTTGGGGGAATCGGTTTCATGACATGGTAATAGAGCAGTTTAGACCTAAAGGTCGGGAGTTCAAATCCTGGCAGCTCCATTTATTGAATTATATTACCACATAGCGGAATGGGTCTGCGTTGTACTCGCTTCAAGCCCAAGGGGCATTCGCGTGTTGGGAGTGTCAGAAATAATATACTACGATTGGGTCTTACCTAACAGCTTAACATATTGGATAAATTGGTCCCGTGACAAGATGAATGAAAATGGATAGAATTTGAGTCGAAAAATGTATTTCTGAAAGTTTGAGAGAAAAACAAATTTTTCTTCAATCGATTTTCGTTCCGAATGAACAAATTTCTAGAGATCCTTATGGAAATAAATTCTTTCGTTTAAGTCTTTACATATTTCATTTAGGTACATAGACATATTTAACCTCCAATTAGGTCCAAATAACCAAATTAGATAGAATCATTTCACCCAATTAATCCAATCATGGATAGACATAGACCGGTTGTTTCCAACGCATGCATATGCTTTTCCCCCCTATTTGACGTGTCTTGTATTTAATTACCCACTGAATATGTGTAGTAGATTTGCGGCATTTGCAGCTAGAATCGTTCGCCTGCTTCTGAAAATGAAAAATAAAAGCTGATTTTCTAACTAAAAAGAAACCAGCTTCATCCTGCTGAAAGATGTGATTAATCAGACATTTTGCCATGACCAATAATTTACATATGCAGGGTTGTATTTATCTTTATATATATTGGAAATGTTAAGTTGAATTCAAAATTGCGTATTACTTCTTTATAAATTTTTTATTCAAAGGCAGAATCGGAGAATCGGATTCGATTTTATTTAAAAAAAAAGAAACCAAAAAAGAAAAAAAGAAAAAATAATCCCAGGGATGTTGACTTCTTCATAAATTAAATATGACTATAATAGAAATATTATATATTAAAAAATTATCTAATTTTACTTTTTTAAAAATTAATACAAATACTACAATTGACTTTTGCCTATACTCAAGTTTTTGGGTAAAATAATTTCATGACATAGTATTAGAGCAGCTTAAATTTAAAGGTTGAAGGTTCAAATTTCAACAGCTCCATTTATTAGAATACATGAGTCTATATTATACCCGCTTCATTAAAAAAAAAAAAAAACAATGATGACATACATGGTGCTCTCTTTCGGTATTTTTCTTCAAAGTAATTAAATGTTACTCTTTCTTGCAACGATCATTGGATCAATTGTATGAAATATGATTTAGTGGTAAAAATGTCAAAAATAACATTTACTTTGTAATACTTTAAGTAACGATAGAAAAACTTATGGTTACAATGTCAACAAATAATTATGATAAATTTATAAAACATGTGATATGGTTTGACTATTTTGCAAAATGGTATATGTGAAAAAAAAAATTTAATCTGTGGCCTGCGGTTTCAAACGTTTGTAAAAAGAAGATAAAAAATTATTTCTTTCATTAAAAATAATGATGTTACGGATGTATTTTAATGAATTCAATAATATCATAATTTAACCACATTATTATAAAATTATATATTTTTTGTTAATATATTAAAAAAGATAAAAAAATTAAATTTTTCATTTTGTTAATATTTTTGAAGGTTTGTCAAATTTTTTATTATAAAAATATATCCAATTCTGGAAATTTTTTTTAAAATTTACCAATGTGATATATTGTATTTTTATTAATCAAAATATGCGAAGTTTAAAATGGACGAAATTACTCTTTGTCATGACAATTTAATATTAAAAGTTCTTTATGCTAGGTTTTTAAATGATGAACATCATTTCGAATAAATTTTCATTGCAAAACAGTCAAATCACACTATATTTTTAAATTTATTCAAATAGTTATGTGCAAGTAATAATTATAAAAAAGCTTCAATATGACCCGTATAAATAATTCATGCAATCTTTATTGTACTAATGATTACAATGTCAAATAATAATGTGTGCTAATAATTATAAAAAGGGTTCATTCTTTAGCATGGAAGCACAGAACCGTTCTTCATAGGAATGAAAAATTTACATCTAAAAGAAAAAATGAAATAAAGAAGAAAATAAGCACTTTTCTAACTAGTATATGAGTATTTTAGTGGATGTCTAGTCTCCGTACTCGTAAGCTCTTATAAGGTACAACTCCTAAATTTCTAAAATATTCCAACACTTTCATTATATAATACATATCGTAACTAGGTACTATTTTCGAATAGTATTCTTTTGTTTTTGTTCATTGGTCTGCTATAATGAGGCAACTCATATATTGTTTGATTCATTGCATAGACAAAAGCGTCGGAGAGTTTTTTCCAGTCATTCCTTTCAATATTTTGTACCCTTGAATTCATGTTAACGTTTAATGTTTATTTACTTTGCAGGTGAGTTAGCAATGGAAGGCAAGTTGATGTTACAAATTCTGATACTAACATGCTTTTGGTGGAACTCTATGGCTAGGCCAAGCTCTCATGATGAGTTTCAATTGTTTTTAAGAACCGTTGTCGATGACAACAAATCCGGTGCTTACCCAAACTCCCTAATTAGCGGTCCAAACGGGTATTGCATGGATGTAAAAGATGGCGATTACCATAATGGAAATTCTATAATCGTATGGCCTTGTAGACCTGGTCAAGTCAACCAAATTTGGACGTTCAAAAGCGACGGAACACTTCGATCTAATGGTAAGTGTTTAACCACTTATGGATATACTCTCGGGTCATACATAATGATTTACGACTGCAACACTGCGGTAAAAGAAGCAACTCTTTGGGAATTAAAAAGTGATGGAGAGATGGTGAATCCAAAAAGTGGATTAGTTTTAACCGCAATCTCAGCTAGGGTTGGAACTACACTAACCGTCGAGACTAGCATATCTTCCTCGTTCCAAACTTGGTGTGTCAACAACAATACAAAACCGAGTTTAGTATCGATAATTGGATTCAATGATTTGTATCTTCACAGATCGGATAATGAGGTGTGGGTAGAAATATGTGATAGTAGCAATGTAAGACAACATTGGCTTCTTTAGCCTGACGGGACCATTAGACCTGTACAACACATAAAATGGTGTTTAGGTTATGATAATCTTGTGAATGGCCGAGTTGTTGTGCAAACTTGTGGGCATGGACCGTCTAGCGAACGATGGGTGTTCACTGAGAATGGCACCATTTTGAATGAACGAGTCAATTTAGTGATGGATGTAAAAGGGTCTGATCCGAGCTACAAGGAAATCCTTGTTAGAATACAGCCGCACCTCTATGGAGAAAAACCCTAGCCTCCACCGCCGCACCCCCTCCTACACCGCAAACCACCACAGCCGCCACTACAACCGATCCAACCCCCCCTTCACCAACAACCACCGCCATCAGTACAACCGATTCAACCCCCCCTTCGCCGACAGCCACCGCATTCACTACAACCGATCCAACCCCCGTTCCTTCCCCGCCAACCGTACCCATCGGACTTCTGAACCTCGCCAAGCCAACCTCTCCATACCCTACCGCCACCATCGCCTGGCTGCTGTCCATCGTCACAGTCGCCAGCCCGCCGCGACTCACCGCCGAAACCATAACCTTAATCCTAACCCCAACGCGGCTGCCCTCAACCACCGCTCAAACCCTAACCCCGAACCCGCCCCCACCAGATTCTATTTTGAAAATTTCCCAAATTCCTATGGAGCAGATTCTATGAGCAGGGTTTTCAAGAAGCATGGAATTTCGGGACGTGTTTATGTAGCTAGGAAAAAGAATGTCAGGAACCTTAACTTCGGCTTCATTACGGTAGATGACTCTCTGTCTGTTCAGGAATTGCTCCACAGGTTGAACTCAGTGAGCATTGGAATTATTCGTGTGCGCGCTTTCAAGGCCAAGTTCACGAACTCGGCTACAGCCCCAACATCTCGACAATATCAGCCCAAGAAATCAGCAGGACAGATACCTAAATGACGGGTTAATTTCCGGGAATCACTACGTGGAGACAGATCGTATGCCAAAGTTGTGGCAGAATCACAAGTTCCAAACGAGGCTTCTTTTGCCACTCATAATTCAATCTCAGCGAACTCACCCAGGGGCCATGATTTTATTACAAATGTGGCCCCTTGGAAAGATAAGTCATGCTTAGTCACTCTAATCAATATCTCGAATATTCGGCTCACCTTTGATTTATTGCATGAACGTGGTTTTGATGTTTCTTTTGCTGCCCCTGTAGGCAAGGATAATGTTATTGTCTCGTTTAATTCAATACTGGCTATGAAAAATTTTGTAGGTGGTGAATGGAAGGTCATGCTGCATATTTTTAAGGATGTGCAGTTGTTGCCGGCTGATTTTATACCAACAGAATGCATCATGTACCTGGACTTTATGGGAATTCCCCCCACTCTGATTCGAGAGGAGCTGATCAGACACTTAGCGAGCTCCTTTGGCCGTGTTATTTCTGTAGACTTCAATTTTGATTTCCCGGATCGTCTGGATGTGGTTTCCTGTCTGGTTTCGGTCCCCTTTGGGACAACCAATCGCTCCTTCAAACTGTTGGTGAATACTAAAGAAGTGCTCATTCACACTAATCTGAGACAAGGTGTTGGCTGTGAACATTACCAAGATGATGATTCCGAAATTTCCGATGCCCCGTCCGATATCCCATCCGATGCTTCTTTTGACACTTCCAACGACTCGCGTAGTTCCGGCTGCCAGGAAGTGGAAACTGCAGATTATATTAGCCCGGATCTCCAAATTATCTCCCTCCCAAATCAATCAAATGATAATTTGAGTGTTGTCCCGGAATCAAACCCAGCTACACATGAAGCTTTAATGGAGGCCGAACAACCTGTAAGGCTAGTCAACCCACAGACGGAAGCCAACCAGCCTGTTACTTCAGCTTCGTCAGGACCTGACATTTCTAATATGAATCGGGTGATCATTTTATCTCAGTCAAGGACATCTCCGACCCTCGAAAAAGAGCTGACTATGGAAATGGGGAAAAAACTAGGAATATTCTCGGAGAAAAATAAGCAAGCTGTTCTGACAGCCATGGATAATTTAGTTAACTGATTAGTTCACATTCAACAAGGTATTTATTTTCTTCTATTATGTCGATGGATTTTTTATGTTGGAATTGTAGAGGAGGTGTCAATAACGGGGCAAAGCAGCAATTTGTCTCTTCTTGCATTCGTAAACACGATCTCCAATTTTTTGTCATGTTAGAAACAAAGATAGAAAGTATCTCTGAGCAAGTGGTAAAACGGTTCTGGGGGCACAATGACTTTGCTTATCACCATATCCCCTCTAATGGTCTTTCGGGTGGCATCCTATTTTCTTGGAACTCCTCGTTGCTTTCGGTTTCGGTTCTCCATTCTACTTCCCGATAGGTGTTAGTTAAATTTCCCCTTCAGCAGCAAGATTTGCACGTTCTTAGTCTATACGCCCCAACAAATCATATGGATAGATATGATTTATGGCAGGAACTTATCCCGATTATTCGAGACTTTCAGATGATCTTGATTTGTGGTGATTTTATTGAGGTATTACATGTGTCGGAAAGGGCAAACGATCGCCCCTACCCTTCCATGTCGGCTTTTCAAGACTTTGTATTGCAATCTGAACTCCATGATCTACCCCTACACGGCCGTGATTATACTTGGTCTAATAGAGTTTCATTCTCTCGTATTGATCGTGTTCTAGCCTCGAATGGGATACTGCAGTTATGGCCTAACTTATCCATATCAACGGTGGACACCACCCTATCTGATCATTTACCGATTTTATTACGCTCCTTCGTTGCTCACTCAGCCGGCCCAAGACCCTTTAGATCGTTAAACATGTGGTGGGATAAGGCAGATTTTTTGCCTTTCATTCGTAATAAATGGCACCTCATTTGTCAATCCTATGCTCACAAAGACCTATCTTATAAATTGACAAAGTTGGGTCGTGCAATCAGCCCTTGGCACTCGGAAAATTTTGGAAACCTACAGAGAAAGATTGGTGATTTAGAGGAAACTATATTGGCCCTTACATCGAGTAGTGTTCCTCGACTGCTCACCTCAACTCAAAATTCAGAACTAAATCGTAATCGCTCCCTCCTTCAGGAAAAGAGGGCTTCTTTGGAAAAATTACGGCACCAACAATCAATGGTGAATTGGACGCTATTGGGTGATAATAATACATCATTTTTCCACCGTACCGCTTCAGCCCGATCTCGCAACAACCGTATATCGCAACTGGACATCGAGGGAGTAATTGTTACGGACTTGAAGGTCATTTCAGATACTATTTGCAGCTATTATGCCCAATTATTCAAGGCTGCCCCTATAACGCCATTCTCTCTTAGAAAGTTATGTTTCAACACTGTTACTTTGCAACAAAACGCAGCTCTTATCGCCCCTTTTCGGGCTGAGGAAATTTGGAACCGTATATGTGCGTGTGGGGAGAATAAAGCGCAGGGACCAGATGGCTTCAATTTTTTCTTCTGCAAAAGGTTCTGGGACGACTTAAAACCCGAATTACTGCAAGTTTTGGATCATTTTTATGCTACATCTCAGCTACCTGATTCGGTCAAGACATCCTTCACGGTGCTAATACCTAAAATCCCAGGTTCTTGTTCTTTGAACAACTTTAGACCTATCTCGCTCATCCATGGTATCTATAAAATTATTGCGAAATTGCTATCGATTCGTCTTCAGGCTGTTCTACTGTCTCTTATCTCAAATAACCAGTTTGCTTTCATCAAAGGTAGAAGCATTCATGAGTGTTCTTTTGTGGCTTCCGAGGTAATTCATGACCTCCACATTAAAAGGAAACCATGTGTGGTGCTGAAACTAGACTTTCACAAAGCTTTTGATAGCATTTCTTGGACTTATATTGACTCGGTTCTCCAAAGGATGGGTTTTGATCAGAAATGGATTTCATGGTTGTCAAATAGCAGGAAAAAATCCACTACTTCGATTCTAATCAATGGCTCACCAAGCCCTCCTATTCACATCCGTAGGGGGGTCAAACAAGGAGACCCTTTATCGCCTTTTATTTTTGTGTTAGCAGTGGGGGGCCTAAAATAGCTTATAGATCATAGCATTCAAATAGGCGTGCTACCTGGATTTCGTTTGGAGGAATCCCTTCCAGATATCTCTTTGTTACAGTTCGCTGATGATACGATTTGCTTCCTTCCAGCAGAAGAATCCATAATTCCCAGTTTCATTCGGATCCTAAGGTGTTTCGAACTAATCTCAGGATTGCGTATCAACTACCTCAAGAGTGCGATTATGGGAATCCACGTCAATGAAGCCTCCTTGGCCTCCTATGCAGCTCAATTGGGATGCCGAGTGGACAACTTTCCGATAAAATACTTAGGTACACCACTATGTATTAAACAGCCACATATCTCCGATTGGGATCCTTTGATCGCCAAGTTTAAGTCTCGTTTGGCAAATTGGAAAGGAAATTGTCTATCATATGCTGGACGCACCATGCTTATCAAAACGGTACTTTCTTCCCTTCCCATTTATTTAATGTCAATCTTCTACATGCCTTGCTCTGTATCTTCTTCACTAAATCAATTAATGCGCAATTTTTTATGGCGAGGCGACTCTTCGATCAATGGCATATGCAAAGTAAGCTGGGTTACGATCAATTTACCATATCACCTTGGGGGATTGGCAATTCGGGATCTAAATCTTGTTAACTCCAGCCTACTCTTTAAATGGATTTGGAAAATGGTAGACCGCAATGATGACTCCTTGTGGTCAATGTATTGTGTTCGGCGTTACGGGATTAGTTCGTGGCATGAAATGACTCTTCTCGACTCCAAGCTTGTCTCTCCATTATGGCGTGGAATTATAAAATGCTGCTTTAAAAAGGAGAGAATTTGGTCCTTCTTCTCATCACACGTGCGTGTTCAAGTGGGAGATGGTCAAAACGGGTTGTTCTGGCACGATAACTGGACCTCGAACACTCCAATCAAATCACTCTTCCCCGACTTATTTGCGATTTGCAACAGGAAATTCTCAACCATTTTCGAAGGGTGTAGTCATATTTTTTCCAATCATTCCCAAACCCGCCCCTTTTGGAAAAGAAGCCTCCGCATTACCAACCAACAACGATGCAACGAACTGAAAACCTGGATATCAATTTCATGCCCAACGCTCTTCCAAGACCAGGAAACCGTAAACAGCCCCACCTTCTTCCTGAGAAGAGATTGCTTCCTATGGGACATTGGAGTTCAGAAAAAATATTCAGCAGCGTCCTTTTATCATGGATATTATCAACAACGATTATGGCCGAATCCATTGAGAGACTTTACACTCATTTGGTCCTCCCACATGCTCCCTAAGATAAAATTTTTTGGCTGGTTGGTCTTTCACAATAGGTTACCGACACGTGAGTTCCTTTTCCAGAGGGGATATCGTATGTTAACTAGCGCCGGTTGTCCGTTCTGTCCACTACCTGAATCTTTGGAACATAGCCTCTTTTTATGTCACGCGAATTATCAGATTTGGAGAGATGCATTCTGGTGGCTGGATATTCAGGTTGTGATGCCGAATGATAGTTACAACTTCCTTCTGTTATGGTGCACATTCTTCAAACCTGGAATCTCCCGTGAATTTGGTAGGTCTCTCTGGTTCATTATATCATGGAATCTCTGGAAGCGCCGCAATAAGAAGATTTTTCGAGATGAAACTGACGATGGGGATATTTTAATTGCGAGTATCAATTTTTGTTGGTTTCTTTTTCATTCCTATAAGCGCAACGTTAGCCTTTCGGTTTCTGATTTGTTTACGAACCCGAGGATTCTTATTATGTAACTTTGATGTACTTTTGGTTCTTGTTTCGAGAACCATTATTAATAAAAGCGGGGTGGGTGTTTTGTAGGTAAGCAGAGGAACCAACCTAGTTGGGTACTCTGCCCCGAAATTTTCACCCACTCCAACCTTTTAGCCGTTGGAGAGATACACTGTCTCTCCAAGGGTTTTTAAAAAAAAAAGAAATCCTTGTTTGGAAAGCTACTGGAAAACCTAATCAAAATTGGCAAATTTCGTCTTTATATTAGTACACAGTATAAGTTAGAGACAAATAAATGATAGGAAATTAGAAGGATAAGAGTTGTTTTTCCATCATAAATGTGTGTAAGTATTGTGTTTGTTTATGTTTGAGTTAATGTACTAGAAAGGAAATTATGCAGGTTGTTGGTCATCAAAGACCTCCACTGCCATATCTATAATAAACTACTTTCGTGTGCACCGATATATTTCATTTTGCAACTCATTTATTTTTTTTAATGAGAATTCAATTTTTTTTTTACCAAAAAATGGATTATTTTCATAAATATTGAAACTTATCCATGGGTAGTTACTAGGCAAATTAAACATCATCTCATAACATAATCAAAATGACAAAATCTCACCAATTTTTTATAAAAGAGAAAATCTCACCAATGGAGAGAGACGAGAAAAACATACTAACAAAGCAAGGAAAATATAAAGATCAATAACAAATGTCATATATATATATATGTTAAAGTATAATTATAATTTGAAAGCAGTGAAAATGTCTTATAATTTTTTAAATTTTAAAACAAATATATGTTAAAGTAACAATTTTGATAGAAAATATATATTGTAAGATGCAAGGAGATTATAGTTGCAAAAATCCTCTACAAATGTATGAATTATTTTTTAAAACACATGAAAATACTTAATTTTGTTATAAGTCATAATTATTTAACCTTTAAAAATAGCGAAATTGTTAAAAAGAATATATTATTTAAGTTTCATATTTACATCTTTACTTATTTATTCTTTGCACTCTCTAAACAATTTTAATTTTTATCAATGAACAGCCTTCACCGCTATTTGGGATACTGTTCACGCACTATTTATTTTTAAATTTTTTTCATCTTATTTTGACATTATCTTTCAAACCGTTCATTTTTTTGACATGTCGCTTTAGAGTTTTTTGTTTGTCTCATTTTTATGTTCGAAATGTCATACATTATGATATATTTTTTCAAATGTTTTCGGTTGTTCGATATCTGGTAAGTAACTGGTAAATACCACGTTCCTACCATATATTGAACAATTGTAAAAAGAGTTTTTGAATGAATCTGGTAGAAAACTAGTAAGTACCTAGTAGATATAAGGTAGAATGCTAGTAAATTCATGAAATAATGTAGAAACATGCTACAAACATAAACTTGGCGGATTGAACAAACTTCCAATGAAATATAAGGTTCCTACCAGATATTGGACAATTGTAAAAAAGTTTTTGAATGAATCTGGTAAGAAAATGGTAAGGACCTGGTAGATACATGGTAGAATGCTAGTAAATTCATGAATAATATAGAAACCTGTTACAAATATAAACTGGATGGATTGAACAAACTTCCAGTAAAATATAAGGTTTCTACCAGGTTCCTACCAGATATTGAACAATTGTAAAAAAGTTTTTGAATGAATCTGGTTGGAAACTGGTAAGTATCTGGTAGATACCTAGTAGAATGCTAGTAAATTCATGAAATAATGTAGTAATATGTTACAAACAGATTCCGGCCCAGGATTAATCCCTAGTTTCTTCAAGGATGGCGCTCCTTATAAGAAGCTGCTCAATTCCATTGGACATGCTATTATCGTGTGTACTGCTGCATCTGGAGAAATTATATTATGGTAAGATTACTATTCTATTTGCGTATTTTGAATTTGACTGATTGTTCTTGCTTCTTCAACGGCAATGATAGACTTGCTAATTTGTGTTTATACATGAAGCATTAGAGTTTTTCTTATTTAATTTGTATAGCTCGCAATTACTGGCTGGCGTTGGATGTTTTGTGGAGTATATTTAAGTTTAATTCAATATGGAATTCAATTCGTTGAATGAATGTAAATTAAATGTTCGAATACTGTTCTGTATGAAATAAAACTTTGTGTATACTAATTCTCCTCCAATTTTCATAAATTAGGACTGAGATGCTCTTTATAGATTCTAGGCAGGAATTTGAGCTGGCGCAGGGGTTGGTATTATTACCAATTAAAGCCTTATTTCTTAAACTTTCCTTACTATGGAGGTGGCTTTCCTGGTCATTTTAGCGTAGGAAAGAAGACTAGTGGATTTATTACCATATTCAGGTTTAAAGTTGCATCACTTTATGGTTGAATGGCCGGAGTTGTAACATATTTTAGGTAATTTGTATATGTAGAGCATTGTTGTCGTGCTGTGTAGATGAGGAAAGTTCGAAGCCGATGAGTGCCAGAGCAACAACCTTAGCTGTATCCACGGATCGGTAAGATTGCTATCCACTTTTTTTTATCATGTTTAAACATTGCAATATTGCACTTGTCACTTTGTTTAATACAATTGGTATTTGTAGTGTGCAAAGCAACCCGGCTCAGTTAAGTGTGGGTATTATGTTATGCGGTTCGTGTATGATATACTTCTGAATCACGGTGATGCAGAATTTTTGTCCGAAGTAATACTTAAATTATATATAGTTTATTTAGAATTAAACTTTTATTTCGGCATATATGTGACTTTTGATTTTATAATACATATAGGAAAATATAGAATATGTGGTCTTACATTAATAATTATTACCATATTTTTGTTATTTGCAGTCTTATGCAAGAAGCATTACTTACACACAGTGCGAGATAGGTAAAGTTTTGGACATTTTTGCTTCTCATATGTTCGATTGTCTATTAAGTTTTAAGTATAGTTAGTTGGATAGTATTTTGTTTATTACCTAGCTTCTTATAAGGTTTTAAATTTCTTAGAGGTAGCTAGGCAAGAAAGTGTTTAATTTTATTGTATTTTGAAGTGTTTTGCTTTGGAGAAGTCGATTGTATTATTTTGGAGAAATGAAGTTGAGTTTGTAATAGTGTTGGGTTTACTGGAAATCGATAGTATTGTATATAGAGTACTGTTGGTTTTTACAGGTTCACTGATTGTGAATGTAGCATTGGAAATTTTTTTTATAAAAAAATCTAAGTATTTCGGACGGTTGTTTACTACAACCGTTCGAAATAGTTAATAATCCGGAATGAAATTCCTTTGTGTATTGCGGACGGTTCTTCCTAAAGAACGTCCGCAATGATCTTTATTGCGGACGCTTCAAAACCGTCCGCAATGAACCCGATCATTCCCGTCGCGAATTTTGTGGACTGCTTGAAACCGTCCGGAGAGGCCTAAAATAGTCCGCAATGAGCTTTTTTGTACTAGTTTTATTTCCTTCATGTAATTCCCGTATTTCTACTCGAGGTAGAAAAACTTGCATCATGCTGTTTAGTATTGGGCTCATTTAGTATGTGGTCCAAGCCCTAGGCTTTGAGGACTATCCTCTCATTTCTTAATAAAACCTTGAAGCTAGAGCCAGTAGAATACAATTATCAATATGACTGTTTATGTTGAAAGTAAAGATTCAAACCGAGATATATGAAAAGACTAAATGCTTAGACTTGGTTTTGTACATGCATTTAATTTTAAGGTCTCTAATTTAATATATTCTCCTACTATTTTATTAAGTATTTTTGGAAACATAATAGCCCATTCTATTGTCTTTTGGGAAACATGGTCTAACCATTTTCCTTTGTAGATAGCATCCATAACTCATTTAAGCTAACCCATGTTATCAGGAGTCAAGCTAACTTAAAAAGTTATTATTGGATCTTCTCCATTTTCATCCAATGCAATTGCTAATCCATTTGGGTTTTAACCAATGGATGTGGATAACCATTTATATTAGTCCACAAATGATGCCTATAGCTCGGCATTAGCACGGATACTACGGACAACTAACCTAGTCCGATTAAGACTAACCCTAACTCTAATCATGTGAATAGATGATGTCAAAGAAGAATGCACACACTACATGATTCTATGAAAGTGCCCATAATCACATATTTGAATATTTACGAAGACTAGTTTTGTCTTAATATTTAATTAGGGATTTGTTGGTGCAACAGGTCTTACTTAATCTAGGACTTATTCAAAGACATGATTATGAAACTATAACTAATTACCGGCTACAAGTAATTAGTAGGTCCAACCTAGGGGTCTTGCTCAACTAGTAATTCATAATCATTCCATCATACCAAGACTCCATATAGCATGTAAAACAGATAAGGGTGTTCATTGTTTTAAGTTATTGAACCTATGTTTGTAAGTTTTAATTTAACAATTTAAACTTTCATTCTAAAACCATATAATGAATCCAATTCATTATACTAGAAATCAATTAATTCAAAGCAGTCCCTTTGGTACTTAGAATCTAGAACCGATGGAGATTCCCAGGTAGGAGAGGCCCCCTTGAAGTAAATGAGCAGCCAAGTCCAACCTTTGCCAGAATAACCACGGGCCCTTCTGATTGACTTAACCATAGATTATTTAAATTAAAGATTTCGTTCTTTTCTAATGAAGAATTATTCCACTTAATTCGAAAATCGAAGTATTTACAATATTAAGTAAAATATTGTTAATTCTTAGGTAACTACCTTGACTAAGTTTGAGCAAGACTTAATCTAGTTATCATAACATTTTCTATTGGAAGAAATAAATTCCTAGCATGACATAGCATACTCGAAAATATTTCATATAAAATTAGACCTAGAATATTTCTAGTCAATCATACAAAAGCATTAGTCAGACTCTGAAACCACCGTAGGTCCATATACACGGGTTTGAACATGGAAAGCAGGCATGACAAAATTTCAAAATTTAATCTAAGTCCAAGGATTTCCCAAGCATGGCTTGATCAACAATATTACAAGTCTAAAATTATTGTTGGTCATAAACGCTTTTAAAAAGGTCCTAATAATAATTTAACCACTTACTAGTTGAATAGTGAATCTCAATAACGACGGAGAGACCCCTAGCTTGCGTGCACAGACTCCAAAGTAGAAGCCCTCTATAATTGATCCACATGAGCACCACCGACCAGGACCTTCTAGAAAAGGAGTACTCCAAATTTATTGGAAGACAGCTAGATCTTCCCAGTTAATTTATTCTAGAAGAAGTTCCCTTGATTTTCTGTTCAAAGTAAATATGTCTTTCGCGAGATTACTTATGAGAACCTGAACAATCAAGAGAAGAAAAGAGAGAAGGGATGAAAAATAATGAAGGAGGAAGGCTCTATTTATAGTAGTAAGGAAAAATTAAAAGGAGAATTAAATCCAATCCCTAACCAATCAAAATTAAAATAAACAAGGATATTTAAGTTATTACAACTTAAATAGAAGTAGAAACCAACACATGGACTGGGGGCTTTCTTGGGGAGCAAGCTCGCCAGTCCAATACCAACACTGCTGGTCGGCGACCAGTAGTGTGGCTGGGCTTGCACAACTTGTGCAAGGCCTACGCTAGAGCACATGCCTTTGTAGGCTGTGCAGCCCACTAGCGTGTCACGCTCTACGCAACGCGAATGCCCAAAGCTTGCGTGTCTTGTGTAGCCCATAGTGCAAACCCATTCATGGGTTGTGTGCCTACACAAACTACTACAGGCTTACGCAACACGCATTCCGAGCTGCCAAATGCAGCCCATTTGCATTAGGCCAGCAGGCCCATGCATAATATTATAGATGCAGTGCTGCCTTGGCCCATGCACAAACTTTGCTCATGTATTGTCCAATAGCACATGTTGAAGTCCACTCGCGCAGGTTCCCCGAACCTCGCTTTCAAACATGTGTTTGTACTTCCCCTTTTTATTAACCTCTCATTATTTTTTTGGCTCACTATTCTAACCAGTGAAAACTGGTCTAATCAGAGGTTTCCAAGTGTGTCACTTCTAACAAGTGGCCAAGGTACATCTCCCTTACATTGCTATAATAGAGTGATAGATTCCATCTTGACTACTTAGCTTACCAATGGATAGACATCAACCATATTTGTAATCAGCCGTATCACCTAGTCCATAGCGTGCTTAAGTATGATCCAATATATAGCAACACCTGAATCGGGTAACCAGTATCTGAGGTCTAAGGATATTTGTATTACCATTATATTAAGATAAAACACCAACACATAATCTATATTACCTAGTGTTGTCTCACAACGGTGTCCAATGTATTTCCTTAAGTACATTCATGTGTTAACCTAAGAAACCACCTTTCTACACGGGAGATATGCTGCTTGAATCAGATTCAAGGAGTAAGACAACACATGCTAGTCTATCCGTGTTCATCAATGCCTAGTCTTAATGATACTACAACTAGGGATATTTAGACAAATCATAATTGCACACGAACCATTTCTCACCCTACATATTCCACTATTCTCTTGCAATACGTGCTATGATTTTGTCAAGGAATTTTTCAAAAATATCAATGAATGTATTCTTAATCAGTCATAATATATTTTCGTAGTCATTGATATAATAAAAGAATGCCTTTACTAATATAACATTTTTTTGAAAACCCCCTAGAGGAACGTTGTGTCCCTTCAGGAAGAAAAAGGTTGGGGCAGGTGAAAATTTTGGGGCAGACCTGCTAACAAGGTTGGCACTTCTGCTTATCTATAAAACACCTACCCCTCTTTTATTAAAATCAAACTAGGGTTCTCAAGATGAGAATGTAAGAAAGTCAATTACAAGAGAGTAGCAAATTCGAATTATTAAAAATATCCGAAATAATAAAACCTAGCTGTTGCTTCCTACATTTAAATACTTGGCAACATAAATAAATACTCACATATAAATGATCCTCCGAATCGATAATGCCCTCAAACACAAACTTACTCTAGAGTTTTCACAATGTCCAAGCAAGAAAAAACCAAAGTGTTGTTCCAAATTCTCCACTTGGCCCCGGTGTAAAGTAACTCTGCCACAGTTAAACAAACTCATATCCATTCGATGGAATAGTGACGTGAATGCCAAATAGTTTGAATGCCTCCCTCTATACATGATCCGAGAACAATGAAGTATTGCATGGTTAGTTGTCTCAATTTCCATACAAAAGGGGCAATTTCCATCCGATATAGCTTGGCATTGTCGGCTAAAAAGCAACAGTTTAGTGGGTAAACGTTTATGGAATAGAAGCCATCCAAAAAATTGGACCTTAGGAATGAGACACGACTCCCAAATCATAATAAAATTAATTTCAGTCTTTGGCCATGATGAAAATTGCCAGGAACAAAGGAAGAAGCTGAGTACTAATTTTGAGTTTCAAGGTTCCATAAAAACCAATCTACCACTCCATTAAAAAATAATTGACGTGGCAGCCCTACTTTGAGGTCTCCCTCATCCTCAACGAACAGCGTAGGGCAGTTCAGGATAATCCAATTTCGGAGATCAATGCACCATTCCTGACTTGTTAGGCATAAGCTTCGCTTCCACAAGGGTCTTAAATTCGCTGTCTCTCTAAACAACAAAGAACAACCTTACAATATTGAACAAAATTTACAATTGCATAAATGATATAAATCCGGGAATAAAGACGATAGCGTTTGGTTACCTGTCCAGTTATCGTGCCAAAATAAACATAAAACCCCATTTCCCACCTCAACCCATACGTTTAATGTAAAGAAAGTCCACCAAATATTATTTTTGACACAACACGAAATAAATCAATAGAAGGCCATGTAAGAAACTCATAACGGTTCACATAAATATCATCCCATAGAGACCTATGCCTAGGAACTCTCATTTTCCACGTCCGCTTTGAAAGGAGACTACAATTTACAAGCTTAACATCTCTAATGAATAAACCTCCTAAATCCTTTGGTAAGGATATAGTTTCCCATCCTACCTTACTAATGCCCCTAGAATTCGCATCACCCTTCCAAAGGAAATTTCTCATAAGCTGTACAATCCTATTAGTAACCAAATTCGGCATTTTATGGCAGGATAATAGATAGATGGGGAGCAATGACAACACAAATTTTATAAGAACAACCCTCCCCGCATAAGACAGGCAATTTCCTCTCTAACTAGCTAAACGATTCTCGAACTTCATAATCAAAGAGTTCCAACTAGACACAGGAACTCGTTTCACACTAAGTGGAGACCCTAGATAAGTTATCGGAAAACCCTCAACCTTACACCCCAATCTATTCGCACAAGATTGTAAGAAAGTATCATTCACATAAATGGAACTTTTGTGATAATTAATGTGCAGGCTAGATTTCAATTCAAAACAACGTAAAATGCGAACAAAAATAGGTAAAAGGGACTAATCTAGAGATAGGAAGCATAAAGTATCATCAGTTTATTGTAAGAGAGAGATGTCAACATTCAAAACATCCACTTTAAACCCCGGTAATAGCCCCTTTCAAATACTAGCCTCAATCAATTATTTCAATCCTTCAACAACTAAAAGAAAAATGAATGGCAAAATTGGATCCCCTTGTTTAACTCCCCTTTCAAGCTTTATCTGATTACATGGCTACCCATTAATTAGGATAGATGTAAATGAGTTCTCCCTACAACTAGCCATCCATTTGATCCATTTCTCTTCGAAGCCCATTCCCCTACAACATTAATAAAATTTCATGATATACTATTGTAAGCTTTCTGAAAATCAAGTTTCAATACAAGGCAAGACTATCGCCTCTGATGAACCGAATGTCCTACTTTAGAAGTAATAAAGGAACATTCATGAATGTTACAACCCTTAATAAAGCCAAACGGATTTTCTAAAATTAATCTCGGGAGCAGCAGTTGTAAATGCTTAGCCAAGACCTTAGATAAGATCTTATAAATGACATCAATATGAGAAATAGGCATGCAATTTCCAATTGAGGAGGACCCAAGAATTTTTGGAATCAAAACACTAAAAGAACCCTTGATGAATTTCGGCAGCTGGGACGTCTCATAGAATCGATCAAACAGACTCAGTACCTCTTGTTTCAAATCTCCCCAGAAGCGTTTATAAAAGAAAAAATTATATCCGTTAGGACCTGGCACTTTCCCTTCATCACTAGGGCACACAGCCGCCCAAATCTCATCTTCGGTAAAGGAACCACTAAGTTATGATTAGCGTCATCATTGATAGTGTTAAAGTTTAAAACCCCCAAATCAGAAGGTACAACTGGTGGCTTTGAGAAGATATTCATATAGAAGTTCCTAATAGCCAGTGTAATCAATGCTAAATCGCTGGTAATAGCCCCATTCACCTCGAGCTGACTAATCATGTTCCCCCTGTCTCCGACTGATGCGACCCGATCAAAGATTGTTGTGTTATCATCTCCCAATGGAGTCCACTTAACCCTAGATTGTTGATGTCTAAATTTCTTAAAACTTCTATGACTCTCAGCCAGAGCACTCATAACCATATGAAGTTCTGACCCCTCCCCTGCGTCAATAGGTCAAGCAACTGAGCTAGAGGTAAGTGATAATACCCGATTCTCTAATTCTTTTATTCGCCTTTCTAAACCCCCAAAGTGTTGTATGCCAAGGCCTAATATAATCTCTGAATCATCTCAACTTAGCATTAATATCCCATTGTGTAAAGCACAAACGTATTTCACTCCATTTCGATCCAAAGAAAGGTAAGAAGTCAACATTATCCTACCAACAATTCAATGACCTAAATATCCTGTTCACTGTTCTCCATGACCACTGTGACTCGAAGATAATTGGGAGATGATCCTATAAGGCTGAGTCAACTGTACTCAAGTGCATATTCGGCCATATATCCAATAACTCACAAGAAGCTAGCACCTAATCAATCCATGAATATGATTGGCTGTTAAACCACGTGTAATCCCAACCATGTAAGGGTAAATTAGAAAGAGCACATTCATTTATAAAATCATTAAATCTCATCATAGAATTCAAAATCACCCCCTATTTCCCAAACTTTCAAAGCTATGTAGAACCTCGTTAAAATCTCCATATACTAATACTTTCTCTACCTCCTAAATATGTGGTACAAGGTCCTCCCTCAACCTATTTCTATCTATATAATTTGTATGGCCATATAGAAAAAGCAAATTGACAACCATAAACCCCGACACTAGCCGTAACATACACCATCTATCTGCAAAGTGATTAACTGAACTAGTAAATAATCTAGAATCCATAAAATTAATAACCCCCCCGATAAGCCTACAGACGGAATACAATGGGAATGGAAATCATTATGACCCCAAATTTTGCGAATAACCTGATCAGAAGCCTCACCAACCTTTGTCTCAGCAAACATAAAAATTTACAAATGCCATTTTTTTGATACAAGAGCAAAGCTTCATTCAACACACCCTCTCTACAATTCCAACACAATAGGTTTAATGACATAATGTGGAATTACAAACCTTGAGACAACACCTCCTCTCAACGTGCTTCCAGGGCCTCTACAATTACCTTCCTATGTTGCTCCTTAGATAATTTGAGCTTCTCTCCTTCCTTGAAGGTCAACACTTCCTCACTTTCCCTTACATTTTCCTGCTTATTTCTAATAATAACTCCATTCATGTTAACGATGTCAGAGCCAGAAGTCCCCGAACCCTCATCAGATGAAACTGACCCATTTTTAATTCATAACACTAAATTAACGCTTATCGTGGGGATGTTTGCGGATTGACTATGTTGTCCATCAGATTTGGACCCAATTTTAGCTTCTATTTCTATCAAATTAGTTTTCGACCTAGACGTGGTGTCATCGGATGACTCCTCTTTTGATTCCCTCAAAGGGACCTCATTGTTATCCCCACTCTTCTGGCAGCCTACACCTTGCCTCAGGGAAGTAAAAACTGTCACTTCTTTTGACCCAATGCTAAGTTTAAATTTACGACTGTTAATCCTTAAAGGAACCAAAACAAGGCATTACACAATATCAAGACGATTCGGCCTCTCAAAATTATAATCTATCGCTACAATGTGGCCAAATCTCGCTGCCAAGTCTCGAATAATCAATTCACAAATAATTGCTTGTGGTATGCCCATTAAGTCCAGGTACATTGTGCATTTTGATGGGCAAAATCGGCTGGCATTCCCTATATCGAGGCAAATATATGATTTAACCCTTTCTTTACCATTCACAAAACCCTGTAGATCATTCATGTCGAACAGAGATATAATCAGCAATTCACCACCAATAGGGGCTGCCACATCAATATTAAATCCATGATCAATCAATATTTCAACAACATTTCGAACATGAGCAATATTATTGAGATTAGCTAAACAAGATTTAGCTTTCCATGGTACAATTGTAACCAACGCCTCCGATTCATCCTCCTTCTCCTCATTACTGCTCTGACCACCTCAAGATTTAGAAGAAGCCTTATTCACCGGATCACGAGCCTCAGTTACCCCATGAGCATATGACCTATTATCCCTGGGTGAAACACGAAACACTGGTTTTGGCTTTAAGAGATTCCTTATAGGTCAATTTTGTTGAGGAATATGCCTAGGGCCAGAATACCTAGCTTGGAACACACGTAGCCTCACCATACCAATAGTGATGATATTCAACCTGTAAAGTGCCTCCTCTAAAGGTAACGATCCTTCCAGATTCAAAAATCCAAAGTTCATATTCCTCGCAATCCTCTCTCTAGACATGAAAGCCCATTCGATAACTCCATATCATTTAAACACCCTTTTCATAGCTTCTGAGTCAAACCTATTGGGGAAGTTTTCAAAGTAAATCTTATTAGGGTTGGGGTTTGGAGAAATTCTGGAGGTTTGGGGGGATCAGGTTGCAATTTTTAGGCTTATGGGTTGGTATGGGAAATCGCTGGCTTGATTATGACAATGTTGTGGGTGGTACGGTTGGTTGCCATCGCTGGCTGTCGGTGATGAGAGTTGAAGGTAATGAAAGGGGCGGCTGATCACCCAAGTTTACGGTTAGCTCTCTCCATTTTGTGTAATGTCTTTCTCTTACTAATATAACTTGTTTGTACAAAATAAAACTAACTAAGACATATCACCCCAGTCACCTTTGAGGCATACATCATATCTAAAAGAATTGTCCACTAAATTTACTTTCCTCAATTTCTTAAGAAGAATTTAAAGATTATCCTTCCAGTGAGAAATCCCATGGTCACCTTCTTGTACCTTGAGATGCTCCTATATCCTTATTGCTCTTTCATATACATCATAGAACTCCTTGAAGTCTTCTATCATGAACTTATTTCAAAGTTCAAGAAAGGTTCTACTTATCAGAATTTCACTAAGGAGTTCTTGATAGGGCTTAGGTTGTAGTAAAGCTTGGATTCCCATCCATCTCTTGTAGTATTGATGAAATCCTTCACGTTCTCTTTGCTTACAATAGATGAGGCCGTTAACTATGATTTGAGGACTTACATTATAAGTGAAGTGATCCTTGAAAGCTTGCGACAGTAGTGGCCATTTGTGCCTCACTTCTTCAGGTTGAGTAAGAACTCAGTCAGCAATTAGCTTGTTTAAAGTGCATGGAAACATTATCACAAATTGGTCTCAGTCATGCCTTTCATCTTCATCAAACTCTCATAACATGCCAAGTGGAAATTTGGTGATTCATGCCCATGATAAGGAGTGAGAGTGGGCATGTGTGAGCACGGGGATTTGCAGTCCCTCTTGCGAGATGATGATGACGTATATTCGTATTTTAATCCTCAATAAAAATTCTTTATGAATTTTTATTTCCAGAAAAATTTAGTTCAGCATGTCCAACTACAAAACCAGTGGGACTCGAACCGATGATTTTCACCCGAAAATAAATTTAGTCTTAAATACCCTAAAAATATCCTAAATATCTCAATTATTTCAAAAAATCCCGATTAAAGACCTTTTTGGGTGGATTTAATCCACTTTTTAGGCTAGGCCACACCTACTTTTCAGACCTATTCAGGGTTTTGAAGCTGCCATTAGCTTCACAATAATGCCGACGGTATCATCAATGTAGTCAGCTGTCTGACTTTGGCAGATAGGCAGCTTTTTGCCATCCCTTTGCTCGATACCCGTCGGGAAATCGGAAAAAGTCAACTCTTCTTCTTTTCTGCCTATAAAAAGCCCACTTTCGGATGAAATAAGGGGTTGGAAACTAAAACTTTGATTTAGAGAAAATATTCTAGTGAGATAGAGTGATTTTAGTGAGATGAGGACATCAAAAGGTAAGAAAAGAGGAATTACTCCATCTTTTCTTTTTTTCTTTGTTGATTCTCTTAGAATTTAACTTAAAATTAGTAGAACTTAGGTTTAAAATCAATCTAATAGGATTTAGAGACTTAAATCTTTAAATCACTACCCAAATCGTCATTTTAAGCTCCTCGAAGGTGTCATTGGATCATGAAGAGGTGGATTCACAGCCCCGAGGTAAAATCCTGAGTCTCAGAAGCTCTTTGGCGAATATTCTTGCTATTTGTTGTGTTTATTTGGTGTTTTGTAGTTAGTTTCAGGTTTTTAGTCAACATTTGACCATTAACTACTGCTGCTACAAGAAAATGAAACCGCCGGTGATAGGTGAAGCCGCTAACAATATCATTGATGTCGCCAGTGATATCAGTTGTACTACAGTGGCTTCCCTTGCTACAAACAACTTTATTTTCTTGAGGGACCCTTTCTTTTTGGTACCCAGAATGTCAGTTTGCAAGCATATGTAAGTGATATCGTCGGTGACATCAATGATATTGTCAACGGCTTCACTCATGCCACCGGTGACATGACATTTTGGAAAGCAAGATTTCTTTCATTTAACTCCGACCTAGTTTGAATTCCGAAGCTAGGATGAAAAGTGCAGTGACGGTTAAATCAGATTACCCCAAAAACAGTCCTCACCCTATAATATGCGGAATTTTCACTAATAAATCATATAAAGTAACAATGAAGTCTAAATATAAAATGAGATTTTCCATATATCACCATTCATGAACCATTTTTGGCCATCCAATCAGGCTCCATAATTTGTACCATGATCATGCCAACAATCTAACTTGAGTCTTGTTTGGTCCACTAATTATGCATGCTATATGTGATATATCCCGTATACGTGTCGTATTTGTGTTGACCTTTCCGTGCAGATAGATTAAGGATAAGTGCTTGTTAGGCCTTCGGGTATTTTATTTCCTATTTTAGACAAATGTATAGGATTTGAAAGCCATGTAATTATTCTTTTAATTTCTGCACTTTATTTAGGATGACTGTAATAATTTATTGGTCGCATTTGAATGCTTGCTAAATAACGTGCTAACACAACATATAAATCGGAAATACTAAATTGGGTGGATTAAAACTAAATAAGAAAGAATGATACTTTTAACTTGGCCAATGTAGAATAGATAGCATCATTCGAACTCGAAATCTCTATTTAAGGTATGGTCAACTACTCGGTTGGAAAATCGTACCTAAATTTCATGGTTGAGTTGAACCGGGTGGAGACTCTGTCTTAAATATGGGATTTCGATCTCGTGTGTTTTGAGCCTTAAAATGTGCAAAACCATTTTTCTACCATCACATCACATTTGCCATATAGTTTTTGAGGTCGATTTTGAAGCTGTCCGAACTGTCGTCCTCTCATAGTGGCAACTTTGCTGGAGACTAATCTTTTTATGCTCGAAACTTAAAATTTTCAAGAAGTTTAAAATATTTAGATGATATATTAAAATTATTCTAAAACTAAAACTTCATTCTTTCTTATGACATTTTATCCTTAAGCGTGTAGATTAGATTGTAAAGTTAGGATGCCCTATTTACCTGAGAAGCTCACGAAGGTATCACTTATGCCCTACTTGGAATTGAGGATGCCTATGTGGTGGATCACTCATTTTAACCAATACGTGAACTCGCGCGATAGCACTCAGTTGATGAGTGGTTGGGTAATGTGGAATTAAGGTAAACAAGAACCTTCTACATCAGCAACCCTATACTAAGTTGTTAGATATGATGTATGCCCCAGAGGGAATTAGGGATGTATATCTTAGTTAGTTTTATTTGTATGAACAAAGTTATATTAATAAAGGCATTCTTTTGTTATATTAATGACTGTGAAAATGGATTATGACTGTTTTAGAATATATTCATTAATTTGTTTGCAAAAGTCAATAATATAATCATAGCACGTATTGCAAGGGCATAGTGGGACTATGTTGGTGATAACTAGTTCGTGTGCAATTATGATTTGTCTATATATCCCTAGTCATGGTATCATCAAGACTGGGCATTTATAATACATATAGAGTAGCATGTGTTGTCATACCTCTTGAATTTCATTCAGAGTAGCATATCTCTGGTGCTAGAGGGTGGTACCTTAGGTTAACACATGAATGTATTCAGGGAGATACATTGGAGACCTCTATGAGATAACACTCGGTAATCTATATTATGTGTTGTTATTTTAATCGTCTTATTGCAATAGCAATATGAATATCCTTACACTTGAGATACAAGTTAACTTATTCAGATGTTGCTATATTTTGGTCATACCAAAGCACTCTATAGACTGGGTGATACGGATGATTACGGGTATAGTTGATGGCTGTCCATTGGTAAGCTAAGTAGTCAAGATGGTATCTATCACTCCATTATAGCAATATAAGGGTGATGTACCTTGGCCACTTGGTAGAAGTGATGCACTAGTAAACCTTTGATTAGAGTATGAGTTGTTAGGATGGGATCTTCATCAACACATTACATGGTTGAGTAGTGTGCGTTGGCAACAAGACTAAACACTAGGGTAGCTATTATAGCTACTAGTTGACTAACACTTAAACCGAGTCCTAGAAACCAAATGGTACTTAACAGCTGATAGAAGTAGTGAATTGTATTCATACTATTGCAGAACTAGGATTGAGTCACAATGCACGTAATGTTCCGAATATTAAGGGGTCATATGCCTTTTGCTAGAGAGCCACAATGACCGATCAAAGTAATTGGTGTCCACAACGGTTTGGATCTCCGAGCCAGTCAATTCCTAAAAGGGATTGAGCTAGGTTAAACTTTTGATGGCTCGATATTACGGGATCCTATAAGGTCACAAACTTTGAGTTACGACCGAGCTATGTAAAGAACCATTAGACTAGGTCTAATCTATAAGAGCAAGGAAAATATGGTTAGACTATAATGTATGGTTAGACCATAATATTGGTTGGATTAATATTCATTGGTTGGACCAATGAACCTACTAAATGATAAGGAGGATAAAATAAATAAATGGAAGAATGGAACTAGAACTTAGCAAGATTTATTAATATCAGATGTTGATAAAATCTGTGTGAGTGGGCCTATAAATGTACTATAAGATAGTACATAGAGAGGCCTGCACATGGACGACACAGAAGCACTATTTAGAACAGCGCTACGTATGGCCCATAGGGCACGCGCAAGCGGGCTGCATTTTCGTAACCCTTATAGGCTTGAGCTGCGGGCAGTAGCGTGCAATGGACTGCTCGCCAGTGTAAAGCCATGAGCAGATGTGCAAGCCCACAAGGGGATTGTTGGTTGAATGGCCAGCAGTCTTGCAGTCTAATTAGGAGCTTGCTCCCTAAGCAAGCTCCCAGTAGTAGAGTTGTTCTCCAACTCTTTCAACGGTTAATTAAATAACCTATATGCCCTTTTTATTTTATTTCTGATTGGTTGAGGTTAGGGACTTTATTGTCCTTTGGATAATTCCTAACCACTATAAATAGAGGCCTCCTCCTTCATTATTTTTCATCCTTAATTTTCATACTCCTTCTCTTGCTCTCTTATTCTCTTAGTTGTTCTGATTCCTAAAAGTAATCCATCGAAAGATGTATTTGCTTAGAATGGAAAACTAAGGGAATTTATTCTAGAATAAAATAGTAGGGAAGATCTAGCTATCTTCCACTTATTTATCGGTACTCCCTTTCTAGAAGGTTTTGGTCGGTGGTACTCTTGTGGACTATTTATAGAGGGCTTCTAGTTTGGAGTCTATGCACATAGCTGAGGGGTCCTTCTACCGACTACGGGATTCATGAACTGGTAAGTGGTTAAATTATTATTAGGTCCTTTTAATAAGTGTTTACGACCTATAATAATTTAAGACTAGCACTATTATCAATCATGCCATGCTTAGGAGATCTTGGAAACTAGATTAAATTTTCGAACTTCCGTTGCAACTATTTTCTTGCTAAAACCCTTAATCTAGACTAACACAAGTTGCGATAGTGAAGCCAACATAGTTGTTTTCCGTTAGGAACCTAAAACATGTAAATAAAATAAAGGGACACACTTCTTTGTCGTTTGTTGCCGTTGAAGTTAACCTCCATCCATTTTTGAATGACATTACGCGAGACTTATAAGGTTGGAAGAGGGACACTTTGTATGCTATGTGCTACGTGTTCATCTATCAAGACATCCATACATTGGCTTCAAGAGTAGACTTTTTTTATCAACTTACCCTCAACAACCATGGGACATCCATTGCATCTTTGTTGAGTCGTACAAAATTATCATGTGTGGTGGGTGGCACAGGCATCCCACGTGTGTTAGAGGGATAATTCTTCGCATCATCGCTAACCACATTTATGTGCAGTCATAAAAGTAAGCATTCACGCATCGATTATTAGAAAAGGGTACATTCATGCCATCCATATCATCCACAATCCAGGCATGATCTGATCTGCTACCCATACTTTCAGCTAGGAGGAGGCAAATTTATCGTTGAACTAAGTTTATAGTTCCTTATACCAATTCCAATAAGGAGTTAGCTTTAGAGCAAGTTTAGTTGGGTCAGAATTACTCTCAGCCAGCCATGTCTTTCCAAAGTAACAAAGAGAACATCCCTTCGCTCGAAGAGTAGACCGGTCCCATTCCCACCTCAGGAACAGGATCTCAATTGCCCCCTAGCTTTGACTTTACCAATGCCATCGCTCAATTTCTCCAGTCAGATTTAATCTACAACACCATCCAAGAGCAGGTTCAGGCATTTGTTAGGCAGGCTCTTGAAGATAAGAGCAGAGATTGGGTTTCCAAATCCAACAAGCAAGCTCAAACCCAAGATGGTTCAGCTCCAAATTTATCCTGCCCAATGGGGATAAGGCCGATGCAACCAATTTTCCACCAGAATCTATCAACATAGCCCATGTCAAGTCCATTCTAGTTTAGGCAGGCTTCTGCTTTTCTGCAAACTTCGACACCCCCATCAATTTTCCCTTATCTGACCCCAAATCTAAGACCCCTAGCTCAGAGCTCGGTTCCACGTGTGTTCACCCCAGCTTCCTCTAGTGGATTATCCCAACCTCAGTCTTTTAGCCTTCCTCAAATTGTTGTAACAGCTAGAGAAACATCCTACCGTTAGAATCCTTTCAATAGCCAACTGAGTACCCATCCCTATTTGGAAATACCTCCACCATCTCCACCTGTCCTAAACCGCGACCAGGTCACACAACCTCTGGGCGTGACACCTGAAGTGGAAGATTTTGTACATTAAATGATGGCCACCTAAACCAACGACCAGGTCATGCAATCTCCGGGTATGACACCTAAGGCTAAGGCTCTCACCCGCCAGCCAATCAATGACTAGGTCACGCAACCTTTAGCCGTGACACCCCAAGATTCAAGCCTCTATCCACCAAGTGTTGACTGCCAACTTAAGCTAAGACAAAGAACCCTAGTGAGGAAAGGACTGGGTCCCCAACAACTTTAACTTCCCTAACATGGTGAATTATGATGGGTCAGGTGCCCTGCCTCTCACATCATTATGTATGAGTGAGTGATACAGGTAAAGAATTTGAGTGATAAAATCCTCGCCGAGATGTTCTCGTGCTCCCTTTAAGGCCCCGCTCTTGAATGGTATCACACCTTGCCCCACCACATTATCACCAATTGGAAGCTTCTCTTCGAGGCTCTAATTAAGCATTACAGCTTCAATACCATGATAGAAATGAGCCTCCAACACCTCGAAGGAGTCCGCTAGCTGCCTAGTGAAACTTTCAAGTAGTATTTCAACCGATGGATGGCAATCCAAGTTTTGATAAAGTCTAAGATCTGCCTTGAAGAAATGGTTGTTAAGCTCTTAGAAGGGGCACTCCTTGTTTTCCAAAAAGAGATGGCAACCGACTCCTTCCTATCTTACGAGGCCGTTTATGAGAAGCTGAGAAGATCGAGCAAGAAATTTAGCGTGAGCGATCTGAAAAGGAATGAAAGCCCTGGTTTAGAAAGAACAGTGATACTCCTATTGTAGCCCCGACACCTTCTAAACCTAAAGGCCCTACTACAGTTCAGGTAGTCAGTTAAGCCCCTATGGCAGTTCAGGAAGTCACTCAAGCCTCACTAGCAGTTGTCACGGTCTGACCACCTTGTCCTTCTTTTATCTTGGCTAACCCATACAAGTTGCCACTTAGGATTATCATCAATCCCTTGAGGGAGGCAGGCTTTCTCCAATCCCTCCATGAATATAAACCACCTAGGCCTGAGGACAATGATAACTTTTATGCATACCATGTTCACACAGGCCACCACACTGATAACTGTAGAACCCAACTCAATGCCATAGAACATTTGGTGAGTGAAGGGAAGATCACTAAACAAGATAAGGCTCCAAGCACCATAACAATCCCCAACCGAATTTTGGAAATAATGTGGGCGCGATCAGTTTTGGCATACCCAAAGCCATTATTTTTGAGCTAATTACCCATGGCCAAGGGAAAAGCCATCTGATCCTGGTCATTGATTTTGGTCTTCCATCCAACTCTCTCTTTGATCTAATTGGCCAAGCCAATCCAAGGGTTTACTCAGTTTAAGGTATGGAGGTAAACCCAGCTCTACCTAAGAAAAGGAACCACCAAACCCAGCCTATCGTGGTCAAAAGAACAAGAGCTATGAAAGAATTGCTCTTCAGTGTTGATGCCTATATTCCAGAAGGGGATTATTTTGAGAAAGATGAGAAAACAGTCAAGGACGCCAAGGCAGTGAGCAATGAACTGTTTAATGTTAACACTGATATGCCTATTATTAGAGAACCAAATGGACTGTTTAAGGTTGATCTTAATAAGCCTTTTTGCGTGGATGGGTATGAATCACTAGACTTAGATTTAGAGTTTGATGAACATCTCCTATCGTTCCAAAACATGAGCCAACCATAGTGTCTGGCTTGATAATGTCCTTAACATCACTAGGAGTGGCCATGTGTACCAACCCAAGGACGGTTATCTTTGTCTGGATAAGGACCCAATCCCTAAAAGGGTAGGCAGCACTGTGAGACCCCCCTCCCCCTCTCCCCCTCTATCTATTCTGACAAGCCTTGAGGTCAATCCCCTTATCACCCAACTTAAGAACCCAAGCCTACTATAGCATCTGGTAGCTAGTCATTGATTCCAATGGGCGTCGCTGAGGTCTAATTAAGTGACTGCTTGACCTGGAAGCTACCCTAACCACCTCTTTTGTTGAGATATATGCTAGGGTTTGAGAAGCTATCGCTCCAAAGAAGGGATTATGGATTGTGTTTGACCATTTTGACCTCTCACTTGAGGGGAAGGATCATAATAGGGCTATGTTTATCCACATCCAGCTGCTTGACAAGACCATACCTTGTGTCAAGGTGGAGGATGGCTATGCCCTGAATCTCTACCCCCTAAAGATCCTTCCTCATTTGGGCCTATTTGAAGAAATGCTAGAGAAATCCAACACTGTAATCCATGCTTATGATGACTCAAAGCATAGTGTGATTGGGGTCTTTAAAGCAGAAGTTACTACCGGAGGGGTTACAAGCAAAGTGTAGTTTACCTTACTTGACATTTCGGTCACCTACTCCTTATTACTTGGTGAACCTTGGCTTCATGACCTAAGGGAAGTACCCTCCACCCTCAATCAGAAGGTTAAGTTCATCCATGAGAATGGGCTAGTAACAATCAAGGCCGGCGTTGCTTTTGTTGTGGCTGTCATGGAAGTTGAAGCTAAGTTGGATGAAGGCTACCACATTGCTGTGATTCAAAAAGCCGTAACATCGACACCCATTTGGTATGATTATCCTCATGCTATTGTAGGGAAATTGATAAAGTGAGTTGGGTTTAAGCCTTGAAAGGATTGTGGAATGTATGAATAGGGGATTATCGAGGCCTTAGAGTCAAAAGTGCTAGTTTGCCTCGCAGGTTTAGGATACAAACCTAGGAAGGCCTATTTCCGTGTCCACCCAACTACTATCACATGGTGACTATCTGTAAAATCCAAGGCAAGAGGCCTTACAAGGGGGATCCTAAGCCTGTCTAGCATAACACGAAGATATTGCTCGGCTTTCTGATCTTTAAGGATGTTTATATCTTTGAAGCCCGCTATATGGTCATCTCTGAAACTCTTGTTGTACCTGAGATCATGGATGCATATAGCATTGAACCTGTTGTACTTATGAATATCATTAGGATTAAGGTTAAGGGAAAGGGGAAGATGTACGCTGAGAATGAGGCTACAGGAGGTGACAAAGAACCCATAGATAGGGATGTTGAAAACGTCATCGCTACTATGACTAAGGCTATGGCATTTCTAAAGGAAAAAGGCTGGAAGGGTGAGAGGACTAAGGAAGAGGACCCCATGGCCAAGATCATGAAGAAGCTTGCCAAGGGCCTAACCGAGGAAGCCAATCTGTCAAAGGAATCACCACTCATATCTGCATAGAAGATAATTTTGGAACATGACTTGGACACCATTTTGATGAAGACTATAGAGGATGCTCCACCTACTATTGACTTCACCACTATAGTCCCTCCGCCGGTGGAGGATGAAAACATGGATGATGTAATCTTTAACATTTTTTATATATTCGATGCAAATAAGGTCGTCAATAAGGCTTTTGATTCAATGAATGACTCATGTTTTGCGTACGTGTTTGAGGTTTTACCTGATGGATCCATGCATTCATATAACCATAAGCATAATGCTTTCTATATTCATGATACTTCTTTACATAAAATAAACCGAAGTACATACAACAACCCCAAAATGATAATCATTTCTAATGACTTAACTCTAGAATAGAGAAGTGAGATATAAAAGGCTTAAATGAGATATTAACACTTTTTCCTGGTCATATGAAGACATGCCAGGGGTCAATCTCTACATTGCTAAACATAGAATCCCAACCGATCCTAAGTTCAAACCTGTCAAATAGAAGCTCCATCGGTTAAGGCCATAAGGGATAGAACAAGTTAAGGTAGAGGTTTTGCGGTTAATCGAGGCTCATTTCATCGAAGTAGTTGAGTACCAAACATGGCCATCCAACATCATCCCAGTTCTAAAAAAGAATGGTAGGGTCCAAGTTTGTGTTGATTTCCAGGATCTCAATTAAGCTTCACATAAGGATGACTTCCAACTCCCCCACATCGATGTCCTAATCGATAGTGCCGCTAGAGTAGCTATGTACTCATTCATGGATGGTTTCTCAGGGTACAATCAAATCTTGATGGATGTTATCGACAAGTTAAAGATCACTTTCATCACTGAATTAGGAGTTTACTGCTACAAGGTTATGTCATTTGCATTGAAGAATGCTAGGGCTACTTACCAATGCGTTGTGATAGCTCTCTTGCACAACATGATCCATAAAGAGGAAGATGTGTATATGAATGATATGATCATAAAGTCTATTACCCGAGAAAGGCACCCCGCTATTCTCAACAGATTCATGACTCATATTGAGAAGTATAATCTCTACCTGAATCCAAAGAAATGTGTGCTTTGGGTCACTTGAGGTAAATTACTAGGACACGTGGTCAGCCAGAAAGGAATTGAAATGGATCCCGATAAAGCCAAAGCTATCAGGGATATACATTCGCCAAAAATAGAATTAGAAGTCTGATTGTTTATAGGCTCCCTATAGTATGTCAGTCGGTTCATTGCCCGTCTCACTACCATGTGCGAACCTATCTTTAAGCTATTGAGTAAACAACAATTAGTTGTATAGAATGACCAATGCCCAGAGTCATTTGACATATTCAAAACTTATCTGATTGACCCACCCCTTCTGAAATCACCCACCCCCGGAAAACCCTCAATGCTGTATTTGGCCACTAAGGAGTCTTCTATAGGGACCATGCTTATCCAAGAGCACGATAATAAAAGGGAACATGTGATCTACTACTTGTGTAAGAAGTTGTTGGATTATGAAACCCGGTACTCGATTGCCGAGAAAATTTGCACCACCATGGTCTGGCTCACGAAAAAATTGTGCCACTACTTTCTATCCTACCGAGTTCAAGTAGTGGCCAAGATCGATCCAATAAAGTACCTTTATCAGTCTCCTACCCTAGCCGGCAAGCTCTTTGGCTAGTTGTTTCTTCTTTCGGAGTTCAACACTAAATATGTTTTGAAGAAGGTTATCAAGAGGTGCAATGTTGCCAAATTTTTTTCCAATCAAGCTCTTGACTCCGATTATGTTGAGAACTTGGATTTTTCCTATGAACAGCTTGTTGCCAGCACCATTGCCGAGCGTGTATGGACCATGTATTTTCATGCTGCTGTGAATTGATGAGGAGTGGTCCTTGGGGTCATCATAGTCACATCGAATAATGAAAAAATTCCGTTATCCAAATGCTTAGAGTTTGCTCTCACTAAAAATAGCATCGAGTATGAAGCATTCTTATTTTGCCTCAAAGCTCTCCTCCAGGTCGGGGCCAGAACTATATCTGTAATTTGGGATTCCACCTATGTCATTCATCAGGTTGTTGGTGACTAGGAAATCAAAGAAGAATCTTTTTGCCTATATGTCGATGTTATTCAAAGCTTATCTGAGCAGTTCTAATCTTGCTTGTACCACCGCGTACCCCAGGATAAGTACCAAATGGCTGAATCTCTTGCTACCTTGGCTTTATTGTGGGAAGGTCCTCAAACCCAACCCATCCATCCCATGGTTCTACTATTGACCAAGCTCCCTTATCACACCCAATGTGTTCAACCAATCTTCACCCTCTCCAATGAGCCCCATTGGTACTCCGGCATTATCTTATTTCTCCAACACGGAAAATATTCTTTGAAATCCTCTGACTTGGCTCGCTATCCAATTTGGGATAGTCGATAATGGTCTCTTCAAGCACACTAGCAAGGGTTTACTACTTTATTATTTAATAGAGGCAGAAGCTCAACGGGTGATTGATCAGGTCCATGCTGGTAACTGCGGCCCTCACAAGAATGGCCTCATTCTCATAAAGAAGATACAAAAGTTGGGATTTTTTTGGCTCACTTTAACGGTTGATTACATTGACTAAGTAAAATAGTGCCACTAATGCTAGATTTATGGGGATATACAACACCCACCTTCCACTAAGCTCCATCACTTATCTACTCCTTGGCCTTTCTGGGCGTGGGGGATTGATATAATCAGTGAAATTCAACCTTCATTGATAAATGGGCAAAAGTTCACTATGGTGGTTGTAGAGTATTTCTTTAAATGGGTAGAGGCCGAATCCTACACCAGTGTCACAACCAAGAAGATGGCCAAATTCATAGAAAAGCACGTATTCACTCAGTATGGAATTCTGCATCATATAATCTCAGACAATGGGGTACAGTTCTATAGGATAGCCGCTGAATTAATTGAAAAGTATGTGATCGAAAACCACATATCTTCTCCATCGCTGTGGAAGCCACAAATGGATCAGTGAAGAAGATCTTCTCCAAAATGATAGCCGGTTATAGAGATTAGGCTGACAAGCTACCTTTCCCATCTGGTGATATTACATGAGTATCTAAACCCCGACCGATCAAACTTCGTTTGCCTTAGTCTATGGAATGGAAGTAGTTCTGCCAATCGAGCTAGAAGAATCCGAGTGGACAAGGGAAACATTTGTACAGTCGAACATGATGGATGAATAGAGGCTCAAAGACCTAGATAATCTCCAGATGTATCAACAATTCATGGCTTGAGCTTAAAACAGCAGAGTTAGACACCAGAAGTTCCCACTAAAAGCTGGAGACCTAGTCCTTAAGAAGTTAAAACCTTCCCCCACCGATGCGAGGGACAAGTTTAGACCCAATTGGGAAGGACCGTACATAATTAAAAGGATGCTTAGTAAAGGGGCAGCCGTGATTGTGGACGTGGATGGGAATGAGTTTGTGAACTGTTAACCAAGACAAGCTTAAGTGTTTCCATATCTAACTAAAAGAAATAAATCAGAAAAGCAACATGAAATAAATTACCCGCCTTTCAGTCTCTACCAATCAGGAAAAGTTAAGGTTGCACTTGATAGTTGGTATTCTGCCAACTGGCCGAGAAAAAGTTAGGGTATCGTTAGTAACAGCCCGCTAGACTAAAAACCCGAAAAGAACGGTCTAATCAAAAGTTAGGGTAGCAAGGAAAGAGAGAGTGCCTACTAGAGAATTGGATTAGGCTAGTTGGCACCGGAAGTTAAGTCAATGGGAATGGTTACCAACATCATGTACTTTATCTTACTTCATCAAATAAAAGTTTCTATTTGTTGAATCCTAAATGCTTGTGTTTATGTGAATTAACACATCCACAAGGCAAAACACTTCTAAAGTAAACAAAATGCAGGGTTAATGTTGTTTGAATAAGTGCACAATCAAAATAATAAATAGCAAAAAAATCATAAAACACAAATAATTTTGATAGGCTGAAAAGAGCAAGGTCTATGCAAAAGTTAGAAATAAGTCTACTGGATTGAAAACCCGAAAACAGCGGTCCATGTAAAACAAAGACAAATGAATTAAAATAAGTTTGATAGGTCTATCACCACAACAGGCCTATGCAAAAGATAGAACTTATGAAGGCTAATAAGTGCGAGTCTCACATTGAACTCCCTACATCATCATCATCATAGTGTCTTGCAATCCTCTGCAAAGTGGTGGTATGAAAAGGCTCAAAACCCTGCTCGGTGTGCTCTCCTCTAATCCAGCCCATGACTACTCGGCTCGAGTGGAAAGGCATTTGGTCTCATCAAGCCATCCCATGTAGTGCTTATCAGTGTCGGTACCCTCCACGTAATTGTAATCCAAAACCTCAAAGATAGCTTCCCTCTCCCACTTTTCTCAAATATGGGCCATCCAATCAGCCTTGTAGACAACACTATATTTCTTAGATAGCCTAGTTAGATCCAACTATTGCCAGTCATACTAATGCCGGAGACTGGACGGGGAATAGAAGGAAATCCTCTATAGACCCAAAAGATGAACGTAAGATCCCAACCACTCCGCAACCATGTCTCAGATTGTCCACCATAGACTAACCCATTGTATCTCTAACTCATCATATCCCCCCATGATTAATACCCAAATATCATCCGTGAACTAATCAAAATCCCCCCGCATGAGCCCTCTTTCCCTAAGTTGGACGGAAAAGTACTTATTCGAGTTCCCCTATGATTCTTGTTTTAAGTTGAGCTTCTCTATTAGCCACTCATGCAAATCAGTTTCAGATGAGAACGAGAAAAGGTGAATGGCTTCAGTTGGTGAGAAAGGATACCTGCAGTAGTAAAAAGTGATCATCGATAAGAGTCGGGTCAATTGAAGCAGCATTTGTGTTCAGCAAGGTCTCGTCTAGCCTCATGGCTATAGGGGAGGGCCCCGCCGATATAAGTCTAATAAGATAAATCAACCTAAATTGGGCGATGAGCCCCACATCACACATAAACTTAGATACAAGCAATAATGCAACCATGGAAGGCCAGGCGAGATAAGACCTAGGGGCCGCCCTACACCACTCCAACATCATGCTAAGCCAAAAACCAGGTTGATCAGGTAGTTAGAAAAGGAAAGGGTCCATCAAGTCCAAATTCCACAGTCCTTTTTGCATGCCATTTGTACTAAATAAGAACTCCAGAATCACCAAGGGCACACATTTGGGGCATGGGATCCCTAATATAGCATAAAACTCCTTGAATAAGGGGCATAACTCAAATAAAATATTTCGTGCTAACCGGCCATTGAATCACATATCAGAATCCTCAAACCCTGATATTCTATAACTTTTTCCAATCTACTTCTCCCAAAGTTTTCAAAAAGCTCATTCGCTGCTGGTTATGGCTCTCCATGCTTTGAACTGAGAAAATGGAAAAAATCTGTAATTCTGGAAGTGAAATCGCCGGTGATATCGATGAAGTCATCGATGGTATGAGCTATATCGATGGAGATTTTTATTTTGAAGCCGTCAGCGGTATGAGACACAGGCGATGTTGTCTATATTAGTTAGCAAATTAGAATTTTCATGTGGGTGACAATATGGGTGCAGCTATTGGTGGCTTAGCATTGTTTTCTGTGAGTTTTAGGCATATTTTCATCAGTACAAACCTGTTCACAACCTATAGAAAACTTGCAATCTGTCCCCGAACACAATCTAAGCCAAAATCCATTTATTCGTAATCCAAAGTCTCGAAGGTGCAAATGTATCAAACATCTTATTTGAATCCTAATCAATCCATAAACAAACAAAAACAAATATTCCAAACCCCAATGTATCATTGGTACAAACCATAAAAATAAAAGAAATTTCAACAATGAATAAAGCTAGAATTGCCGCCGCTATCGATCAGGTGGGATGTGAACTCCATGTCCTCCGTAAGATATCGGCCTATGTCCTCATCCTTTGCCCTCCCCTCAGTCATCGGAATGATCCATGAATCGTCGGGCTAGTTGGTAGGGGGGATGAGCCCCTGTCACCTACTTTCCCATGCGACTAGTCTTGGGTTGGGTTGTGTGATCCAAATTGTGTTTGCTCCTCCTCTCGTACAAGGTAGGATCCAGATTTTGCTCCAATTTGCCTACTTGGCGCCGAAGTTCTTGATTTACAACCACTTACTCTTTATATTTCACGTGAGCTGCATCAAAATCGAAAAGTGACAGCGCCATGAGTTCCTATAAAAGAATGAATAACAATCCATATCATTCATAAAATTCACGCATCATCTATCTTAAGTTTTAGCATTTTATATAAGAAATGTACCTGGAAAATAAAGTTTGAGAGATGAGGGTGTCCCTTATATCAAATGCATTTCCTGCCAATTGCTCCGCTTCCTTGAATGAAACTTGAAAAATCTAACAGGGCAATCAAAGGGTGTCACCAAAGGAGAGGTTGCATTCATAAAAGATTGAGTTCATATTTTTATAGGACTTACATGGGTGATGTTAAGTGGCATAAAGTTCTTTGAGTGGTTGATCGGGGTTATGTCACTTATCTGAAAGTCATCTCTCGGGGCCCAAAAGCAGAAAGGATTTTTCTAAGACAGTCAAGAAGCATCCCTCTACTATACTGATATCCTCAAGTCTACCCCGGTTGCACACTCTGCTTGTCTTAGACCTAGTCCTATTCCTAGTAGGTACCTAAAAAAGAGAAACAAACACAAAACAACACAAAAAGTCAAGCATGTGCAACTATCTTAAACTAAATAAGATGTAATGTGCGAAAGAGTGCATCCTTATATTAGACGAATAATGCTCCTCGTGGGCTATCAGCACCTCCTTGCCAACCTCACCGCCCATATGCTCATGATTATCACCACCCTCATCACCATCCTTACCATCATCCTCTTCATCATCCTCCTCCTCACTATCATTATCATCGTCAACCCGACCTTCTAGTTCCTTCCTCTTTTTTGCATGGAAAGAGATTGTGCCATTAGAATGAATGTGGGGGCACATAGGGAGCAAACATAAGATATGGCCGTTATAAGGGCTAGGGACACTCGCCTCCACATGAACATTCCCCTCTAAGAAATTAGCTTTATCAGACTCAATAGTAATAGTCAAATAGGGCCACTAAAGGCCCCTATGAGGTGCTAGGGACACCAGTCTAGCAGCAGGCATGACATCTCTCCAACTATGCACTCTCTCCCCCAGGTACCACTCTAAATATGGGGGGCACTCCATCACAAACCTTTGGCCATCCACATCCCTTCGGACTATAAAGACTTCAACATAGTTGGAAACCTCATCGAAAGGATCTCTAACAACCCAACCAAGCAACAAAAAGAAGGCCAATGTAAGCGCAACTTGAATTCATAAATTCATTTTTTACTAGTAGTTTGTTTAGTATGAGCAAGAGATAAGAGTTAAAGTTACACACCGAGCTGATCTATAAGCTCCTCAGCTCCCCTCTATAGCCTATAGGGTACCTACAAAATCCCTCAACACTCGCACACCATCGAGTAAGAAATACAAGTTCGCTGGCACTTTCATCTTGAAGGTCACTACATGGAGAATCTGGTGCTCAAAAGCCCAAGCCTACACAATTGATAACCAATCAGTCTGAAAAAAAATTGAAATGAAACAAAAACTAAAGAGAGAAAGCAAAAAGAAAGTAATAAAGCACTCTTCTGAAGAAGCAAGTGACTCAGTTGGGGGACGTTTTCTTTTTTCCTAGCCCCTACGTCCAATCCATAATACATCTAAGTAAGAATGGCCTAGGGCCAGTTTTTCTCCTCGATCTTTTTAACATCCTTAAGAGGAGTAATTAGCCCGTAGTTGATCTTGATTCTAGAAACTAGGAAGAATAGTATAATCAATAAAGAAATAACAAAAGAGCCATGCAAGCAACTCGTTGAGCTTCAGGAACCACCCCAACTTTCATCCAGTGCTTCTGAATCTCCGCATAGGATAACCGCCCCGGACTGGGCTTTAAACAAAAAAGCTCTATCATTCTCTTTACCACCGGCCTCTTGAAGTAGCAATTTTCCCTTTAGACATCAAAGTCGGTGACCTTATCGGTCCATAAAATCCCTGCCATTACCACCACATCTGAAGGAGTGATGGTCAACTCGCTGATCAAAAGGTGGAAAGTGTGGGTTGCCTTCGACTACTTTTTAGTCACGGCAGTCAAAGTTAGATGGGAAAGCTTCGGCATCCTCATAGGCAAAATCCTGGCCAAGTCCCAAAAACCCGATGGAGTTGATAGCCACTCAAAGCTCGGGATCTTTTGCATCAATAAAATTCCACCATTCGCCAATGGTCCCCATTCCCCCGATACAAGTAAGCTGGTGCGGCTATGAAAATAAAATTGAAAAGAAAGAAAACCATATAACTTATCTGTAATTTCCAATATTATAAAGCTATTAGAACCTCGCTGATGTCGCTGCTAAAGTAGTGATGTCACCTGCGACATCAACCATATCAGTGGTGATATAAATGATGTCGTTAGCAATATCGCTAGTGTCAGCAGCCTCATGGTAAGGTTTGGGTCCTTTTGAGAGGGCCTGAAGTCACTGGTGACATGAGTCATATCGCTAACAACATCATATTCTGCAAACAAAATCGCAGATTTTCCTGAAATCAAATCAAAATCAACAAAAATGCAATAAATCAATACTAGGACATAAAATTAGGAATGACCCTATAACATGCATGTTAAGTTTATGTATCATTATATTTCCTATTTTCAATCACTATAATGGCATATTTTAAGTCTAGGCCGATATCTCAAGAAGCGAAATGAAAGATTCTAGTTTTGTAGTTTTACCTAGACATAAGGGATGTGCTCGTCCTTCTTCGGGGTTAGATAATCAATGGGAGCCACAATCCCATACTCGAACATGACTTCGGAATCCTTCAAGTTGTAGACCACGTGAACTGGGTAAATTTTCAACCCTTGGATGGAGCAATTGGGCAGTTTGCTAGGCTTTATACCGGCAGGGTCACATTCAAACACTTTCTTTATCATGAGAGATTAAAGAGGATGAAGATAGATGAAGTTTGGTGGAGAAGAAGAGTTAATTCAGCTACTGTCGTTCAAAATAGGGAGAAATAGAGTTTTAAGTCATATTAAACACCCGTGCAAAAATCGAGGAATTGAATTAAATTTGAATCTACCACTCCATACCGTCGGTGGTATCACCTATATCACCGATGGCATCACTCAAATCTACAGCGGCTTCACTCTTACCAGGGGAAATTTTTTGAATTTCCTTGACTAGTCAAAGGCGCCATGTTGCAACCCATTTCTTGGACAAGTTTAGCAAAGTCGATGGCAGTATCAATGTCACCAATTGATTTCAGAAGCCCTTTCACGCCTCTGTCTAATAGTTCGATGAGTCCTCAACGGCCCGAAACTCTTAGAACCCTTACTTCCTCTTTTATTTACATTTTTTTATTGTTGATTAAACGAGCAAAAATATTTTTGTTTTACAAAATGGATCAAGCAGTAAAAATGTTGTTTAAAAACCTGTCTAATCTTATTTCACTTGTTATTCATTGCAGGTATAACCTCTTAGAACCACAAGGGGCAATCAAAACATTGATTGGAGGTACTGACGGAGCCAAAATCTTGTAATCCTCTAGGTCCTAACCCACCATAGTATCAATTGAAAGTACTGATGGAGCCAATATCTTGTCACCCTTAGGGTCTTAACCCACTGATGTATCAATTGGAAGCACTAACGAAGCCAACATCTTGTCATCCTTTAGGTCTTAACCCATCAAAGAATCGATTGGTGGTACTGACGAAGCTAACAACTTGTCATCCTTTAGGTCATAACCCACCTAAGTATCGATTGGACGTACTGATGGAGCCAACATCTTGTCATCCTTTAGGTCCTAACATACGAAAGTATCAATTGGAGGTACTGACGGAGCCAACATCTTGTCATCCTTTAGGATAGCACACCAAATATCAATCTTAGGTCACGACAGAATCATTATTCTTTTATCTTTTCGGTCCAACCCACCAGAATGCAAACCAGAGGTCGCAATCAAAATCGATGCCTATCGCCCCTTGAATTCAACCATCCAAGCAATCAACCAACCAGGTATGATTTTCGAACCCTTGCCCTTTCCAGGTTTTCATACTGACTTGTGTCAGCAATGATCACCCAAGGGGCAGCCTATGAGCATGAGATTTTACAGTCCTTCTCGGGAGATGATGATGACATATATTCATATTTTAATCCTTATTAGAAATTCTTTATGAATATTTATTTCAAGAAAAATTCAGTTCAACGTGCCCGACTTTGTGTTAGGTGGTAGCTCGAACAGATCATTTTCACCCAAAAATAAATATAGTCCTAAATACCCTAAAAATGTCCTTAATATCTCAACTATTTTAAAAAAATCCCGTTTAAAGACCTTTTTGGGCGGATTTGACTGTTAATCCACTTTTTAGGCTAGGCCATACCTACTTTTCAGACCTATTTAGGGTTGTGAAGTTGCCACCGGCTTCACGATACTACCGGCGATATCATCCATGACACTAGCTGTCTGACTTTGGCAGACAGGCAGCTTTTTACGATGCCTTTGCTCGATTCCCGCCGGGTAATCGGAAAAAGTCAGTTCTTCCCCTTTTCTCTCTATAAAAATCCCACTTTCTGATGAAATAAGGGGTTGGCAACTAAAACTTGGATTTAGTTAGAAAATTCTAGTGAGATAGAATGATTTTAGTGAGATAAGGTGAAGAAAAGGTAAGAAAAGAGGAATTATTCCATCTTTTCTTGGTTTTTCCTTGTTGATTCTCTTATCATTTAGCTTAAAATACATAGAACTTAGGTTTAAAATCAATCTAATAGGATTTAGATACTTAAATCTTTAGTTCACTTCCCAAATAGTCCTTTCAACCTAGCCAAAGCTATCATTGGATCACAAAGAGGTGGATTCACGGCCCCGAGGTAAAATCCTGAGTCTTATAAGCTCTTTGGCATTTATTCTTACTATTTGTTATGATTATTTGGTGTTTTGTGCTTAGTTTTAGGTTTCCAGTCGTTATTCAACCGTTAACTACTGCTGCTGCAAGAAAGTGAAACTGTTGGCGATAGGTGAAGGAGCTGGCGGTATCATTCATGTCGCTGGTGATATAAATGATACCGCTAGTGGTTTTCCATGCCACTAACTGCTTTATTTTCTTATAGGACCCTTTCTTCATGGTACCCAGAATATTAGTTTGCAAGCCTGTGTAAGTGATACCCCCCGCGACATCAATGATATCGCCAGCGACTTAACTCATGTTGCCGATGACATGACATTCTAGATAGTAGGTTTACTTTCATTTTTCTCTGACCTAGTTTAAATTCTAAAGCTAGGCTGAGTAGTACAATAACGGGGTACTCATATTACCTCAAAAATAGTCCTCACCCCATAATATACGGCATTCACTAATAAACCGGATCAAGTAACAATTGAGTCAAAATATAAAATGAGATTTTCCACATAATGCCTTTCAGGAACCATTTTTCACTATACAACCGAGCGCCATAATTTATACCATGATCACGCTAAAAATCTAACTTGAGTCTTGTTTGGTCCACTAATTATGCATGCTATATGTGATATATCCCATATATGTGTCGTATTTGTGCTAGCCTTTTCGTGCAGGTAGATTTAGGATAGATGATTGTTAGGCCTTCGGGTATTTTATTTCCAATTTTAGACAAATGTATAGGATTTGAAAGCCATGTAACTATTCATTTAATTACTGCACTTTATTTGGGATGACTGTAATAATTTATTATTCGCTTTTGAATGCTTGCTAAATAAAGCGCTAACACAACATATAAATTGAAAATACTAAGTAGGGTGGATTAAAACCGAACAAGAATGAATGATACTTTTAACTTGGCCAGTGCAGAATAGATAGCATTATCCAAACTTGGAATCTCTATTTAAGATATGGTCTACTACTCGGTGGGAAAATCATACCTTAATTTCCCGATTGAGCTGAATCGGGTGGTGACTCTGTCTTAAATACGGGATTTCGATCTCGTGTCTTTTGAGCATCAAAATGTGCAAAACCATTTTTCTACCATCACATCACATTTGCTATATATTTTTTGAGGTCGGTCCTCCAGCCTGCTTCACTGCCGTCTTAAATGTCATCTGCTCACAACATGACAATCCCACCAGGAAGAGCCCATCAACGACCTTAGCTTTTTTGCTTATTGAGTGAGTTCTCCATTTGGCAGCAACTTCATTCAACATTTGAAGGACAATCACATTCAGAGGGCTTTCAAAATTATCTGACCTCAATTTCGGCAACATCAACACTTATCTTATTCACAAGTTTATTGGAACCAGAAGGTGGAGCCACTTCACTAGTCGTGGAAGAGTTCGATTTGAACACAAAATTATGTTGCTCAAGCTATTCAGAACTTGAATTAGGCCTTAAATTGAAACTGAACTCGTGATGATCTCACCCTCTTAATAACGGAACTCAATATAGTGCAGACCAAGCAATAGTCAACCCTCTTTCAAGTTGAGATAGAATTGTGGCTAGATTAGTCCATGCATGGATGCATGCGAATGTGGTTGCAAAACAAATGGTTAATGACCATATGCATGATGTGTGACACATACAAGACTCGTTTGTGTGGTGTGCTTACAAATAAAACATGTTATTCGGTGAAAAAAAGGCTATACCCCAATATTCTATGAGAAAGAAAGATAAATTGGATGCCTTACATGACCTATTGTATGGGTTTCACAATGGCTAGACACCTAAATGAGTAGGCTTGACACAACTAGGGTGAAAGGTGTCCTCCTTGCATTGGAAAATGGAATAAGGTTTTAGGTTAGACATGATGGGTTTGAAATCAGCGGGATATCGTAATGTAGGTTTTATACATGCTAAAGGTTTGGGGTGACCTACACATGACATGGTTGAACACAACTAGGGTAAATAAGGAAAATTAGTCGAGATATTGATATGACATCTATAAGTGTGATGGTATGGACATTTAACCTATGGGCGAAGTTTAAGTGAGGTATTGATTGGATACCTCTTAAGTATAACGGCGTAAACAAATGCATGATGGACACATAGATAAAGGTTAATCGACTCATCGGTAGGATGTCTCTAGTGTATGGTGGACAATATAACAACGTATTATGGATACGAGGAGTAAATGGATAATCAAGCCATCAAAGTGATACCACTAGAGGTTAATAGCATAACAGTGTACCAAAATGACTCTTCTAAGGGTAACTATATGGACCATTCCATGGGAATCTTGAGGGAATAAGAACCAAGCAAGAGACTCGATATTGAGACTTGACTAGTATCATATAGCAAGTAGCATGACAACACATAGCATGACAACACGTAGCATGGCAACACGTATAACAAAAAAATGGCAAACAAGTTCCTCCAACCTTATACCTCACATCTCCTTATTACTCTAGAATAAAAGGGTAAAGCTTCTAAATCTAAGCTTGGCTCTATACCTTGAGATCCATAAAGGACAACAAGGTACGACCTAATCTATTAAGTTTGAGGGTGGTATATCCTAAAGGGAAGTTTCTAGGCATTACTATATGCAAGCTTATAGGATAGGATGTTGATGAAGATGGTTCTCAAAGTACTACATGCATCTCAGTCCCATAGATGATTATGAATGAATGATATAGCTATGAGTGGCACCCACTAGTTGTCTCTAGGTCCTATGGAGAATGTTAGAAGACTCTTTTTTGAGTAACCGACTGAAAATAGGGTACCCTTTCTTAAAATGCAAATAATATATCTACTAAAGAAGAATAATCGCATCTACTGCAGATGAATAATCTATCTACTTTCAATGCTCGTCGAATCTTTTAAAACCTTTTTCTAACAAAACAAGTTTTGAAAAAAGCAAAGAAATGTCTCCAGCAGAGTCCATTATAAGCGGGCGAGGCTTTCCTAGTCGGGTTAACTGGGTCTAGGTTAGATGACCTTTTATTTAGGTCACGCTACTTATGGAACATAAATAAAGGCATTACACTCCATTGGGGTTTTTTATATGAAAACAATTTTAGAAAGATCTAAGAACCAAAATCCTTATAGTAACTCAGAGTTGCCACCTGGATCAACACTTACTAGGAAATTCTGGAATATCATCATCTCTAAAAGACAAGGTTAAACCATAATACAGAGATTCATGTTCGAATGAGTCATCAGTTCATTGTTTAGCCAGATTAAACCACATGTTTCACTACTAACATTCTTTTATTTAATAACGACTATTACCTATGATTTGTATAAAGAAGGGGATGAGAATAAGATTTGATTTAATGCAAAATAAACTGCTAAAAGCGATCATGGCATCATATTTTATTAATTACCGCATGCTTTTAAACCGTGATCTGTACCGTCCTCAAGGGATAGCAATACCGTAATCTGTAAAGGTTATATATTCACAAAACTAGAAAAGCACATAAACATCAGGCTATAGATTTTGAGAAATTAAAAAGGTGAATTTTAAGGAAAGCGTATTAGGGGTTGCAAGCTAATACTCCTCAATGTGAAATAACCATAAAAGAGCTCTTACGCGCTCAATAATATAAAGAATTGACAAAAATTGAAATAAAAATAGATTTAGTCTCAGGTTATTTACCTTGTTGAGTAAAGTTCATCTTTTTTAGTTTAATAGAATACTCGGAGAAGACAAGCTTGGAAGAACCGAAAGGAAAGTTAGGACTTTTAAGACAATATTAAATAACAGAAGGATAAATCACATAGATTGATTTTTCTCATTGTTATAAATAAAAACGAATAAAAAGCTATGAGTTTTTGCCAATTTACAAAAGAATTTTGGGTATCTATTGTGAGTGTCCCCCCCCCCCCCCCCCCCCATTCTCACATTTGAGGATCTATTTATAGAGTTTTTTATGTAAAAAAATGGATAAAAAAACCATAAATTGGCTAAAGAGGAAATACGATTAATTTTGTAAATATTTTTCTTGAAGAATCGATCACAGAACTGTTCAAAGAATCTGGTACCATAATAAGATTGATTGAAAACAAAAAATTTGAATGAGGCGACAAAATTTTTTGGTAAACATGAATAGAGACATTGTTATTGGGATCACGGTACCGTGATCAGGGAAAAGACTTCATCTTTTTGGTTTCTCTAAATGGATATGTGTGATGGGTAGTAGTTGTAAATATGTGGATTTCCCTCGGTACCTTGCGGGGGGGTCCATTAGGGGTTTATTTGGTTTAAGCATGATAGAACCATTTAGTCCAAGTTTCCACATTTTAACCAATTTTAATGAATAAAAGAATCAAGACGCAAATCTCAATACAAATGATAGAGTCGCCACCAAAGTTGTCTACTTGGGAAAGCATTTTGGTACAGTTCCCATTGGGCAAAAGACTTATACCTTTTGGGTCAGAGATTCAGGTATCGGATGAGTCATTTATTTCTCATTTAGTTAATTCAAAATTACATTCGCCGCATAAAACCATCTTCTTTTCTTCATTTGGAGAATTATTACGTAAATCCTACTTTTCTACACTATTTCACACTCGAAACATGCATTGAACAATTTACAATAAAGAACAAATATTAAAGGGGGAATAATATTACAACCGGGGGAAATGGGGGATTTATGAGGGAACCTACACCTTTGTTCTAAGTTATAAATAAAAAATAAATAAATTCGCCTGCATGAAAGATTAGCACAGTTTACGGCATATCATAAGTTAGCATTTTGTTAGGAAAAATATGATTGTGTTAGCATGGCAGTTTAGCAATCTATAGTACCCAAGTGGCTTCTAGGATTGAAAAGAAATATTGGGTCTTCAACGTATTTTGTCATAAAAACACATTTTAACTTTTCGTGGGTTGATTTACCGGATTATTAGTGAAACTGATCACATGGCAAATGATGGAGTGGCAAATGATGGAGTTAGGTTCATTTTACTCGCTAAAGAGAAACTGACATTCTTCCTAGGGGGATGGCACCCGTACGGATGGGTGATACCCATATGGGTACAAGGGAGGACCCATACGGGTATGGAGAACCCGTACTAGTCCTGTTTGGACCTCTAAAAGAACCTTAATTGAAATTAAAATAGAAACGATTTATAGAAAAAGAACAGAATAAAAATGGGATTTCCTTTTATATGGGTATGGCGCACTAAGTTAGTATCCCTAAGGACATAAGTACCAACAACACCCATGTAGGTCAGGACCAGACCCAAAACAGATCAAAGGAATGATTAAAACAAAATAACTTAAAATGATAATAAAATAAATAGAAAGTGGGTCTCTTTAAAACTAAGGAGCGTATCTTTAAGCCGTGAATCCACTTTAAAACGATCCTAATGCCGAGAGAGAGTCTAGCTAAAGTAGATGATATGATAGATTTTAGGACTCTTTTAGGTGAGTGTTTGTGTGGACAGAACCTCCCCCAAATCCTAAATATGAAGATATAAAGGAATAAAATGTGGGTAAAACCAATGTAGAATGTTTTCCCCCTACTTTATAACGTCTATACCTCTTCTATACCCTTTATATACCTTTGAAAATAGCTGAAAATGACACATTGTAGAGTATATGATATTCTTAATTTGGTTCCTCTTGAAAGTGAAGCATAATGCCTCTATTTATAGAAGAAATCAAGTTTGAATGTAATAAATCACATTTATGACTAATTTTCTCTGAAAATGGTATAATTGTAATCAAATCTATCTGATTTCCAGCATTTGGGACCCGTATAGGTAGGACGGACCAATACGGGTCCTCGGTGTCACCCGTATAGGTCCATCTTAGGTGTGTGGGGGATATAGGTCGTACGGGTCAACCTATGGACCCATACCTCTAGATGTGACCTGTACTGGTCCCTGAAGGTAGTCTAGTTCTCCAAACTCTTGCTAGACTCATCTCTGCTACAGTAGGAACACCATTAATGGATAACACCTATAAAAGATTGCATTACGTAGCTCTCATCAACATTTTATGAGAAGGACTATTAAAATCCACGGCCCATAGATTGCCCCTCGAGGGATCACTGCAGATACGGATTTGTATGATCTTATGATATGAGCAAGGGTTTAGAAATCATACTAGAGGTGATGATATGGGTGAGTTCCTTTCTTGACGTGAACTGCTTTCCTTAGTGTCCCTTTTCTAAGGTGGGCAACTCCTTTGTTTTGCGTATCCCTTTCTTAAGGCGGATGACTTTCCTTACTATTGGTGTATCCTTTTCTTAAGGTGGATGACTCTCTTGCTAATGGTGTATCCATTTCCTAAGTCAGATGACTCTCCTACTGTTGGTGTATCCCCTTCCTAGGGTGAATGAATTTCCTTGCTGCTGGTGTATCCTTTTCCTAAGGTAGATGACTCCTATTGATGGTGTATCCCTTTCCTACGGCGGATGACTTTCCTATTAATGCTGAGGATTCTGAGTTATCTATAAAAAGAGAATAAAAAACATTGCGTTTGTAACTACTTAAAGTGACACATCTGAATTCTTGATTGACTTTATGGTGAACAAAAATTTTTACCCCTTCCATCAAGAATGAAGATGTGTGAATGAGGGTTAGCCCATGAATTGTTAACTGGGTTAAGAAATATCGGATTTGGCTTGACTATTTTGGGCTGGAATGTGTTGGAAACAATGATCCAAAATACTTATATCCGGGTCAGGTTTGAAATAAACAAAACCTAAGTATAAGAATTATCCGGATGATCCAAAGAACTAAAGCTATATCATCCGGAAAGTTAAGATATTACCAAATCCTAAACAAGGCACTCAAGTCAAGACAAGTACCTAAGCATAAAAGGAACCATCCAGTTAAAGTTTGGAAAGGAAACAAACTATTAACTATCAAGTCTAGCATCTGAAAGAACTGATTGAAGCTACACCGGAAGAAGGAAGATCCAGAGATATAGAGTCTAAAGATATCCTGAAGACTCCTATATCAAACAAAGGGAAAAGTTTCAAATATAACTTTCCCCCCACCTTTTAGTCTATGAAGTCAAAGATCCTTTCCCCAAGACAAAGACAAAATAACAGCTTGCATATTTTAGAGAAAGTACAAAAGGACTGACACCGGATAGAAAAATCTAAATAGCTTTTTCTCCTAGACCAATGAGGAGGCGCATGGAGCTCACACCAAAAAGCAATTAGTATAAAAGTTGGTGCATCACAAAAATGATCACTAATAACTTTTCAGCCTCAATCCCAAGACTTCAAACGGGTCAAATTATAGTCTAACGGATTTATCAACGGCTCCAAAAGCGCCACCTATGACCTGATCAAGGGTGAAGATTTATTTCAAGTCCAATAAACCCACAGTGGCTACATTTATCCTGGAAGCCTATAAAAGGAGCTCTTCACCATTTGAGAAGAAAACTGGTTGATCTACAAAAAGCAAGTAACAAAGCATACTCATTCAATCAGTTGATATAAATCCTCCAAGAATCAATTAAATTTCATATCTATTGTAAAGATTCCTAAGTGAAGTATAAAATTAAGGAAATCCAAAAACCAAAAGCTTTGTGAAAAACAAGAGTGCAAGAATATCTAACTTGGGTGAGTTGTGAGATTGAGATACAACTTAAAGTAGGTGCTTTCAGTGGGATCTCCCCATAGGACTGAACTTAGATTCAAGGTAGAAGGCTAAATGGTAAATCCTACTAAAGACTCAAGGACTCAGCTAGGAGTTGGTGCTTCTAGTGGTATATCCTACAATCGGAAGGGGTTACCATCCTGAGATAATTTTTAAGGCTTGATTCTTGCCAGTTGGAAAGGAATTCACTAGTGAAAAGCTTAGAGGAAGGAAACTCTGGGGACTGGAGTAGGCAGGGCCGATCTAGGATAAAAATCTTCTATGTTTGATTTCTCTAACTTTTATCTTTTGCATTACATTATCATAAGTGCATCATCCGGATCCATCATCAGGTTCATATCAAACACGTTACACTAAGACTTTTTAAAGTCTTTACATTCCACAAAAAAGGGTCATTCACCCCCCTTTGACCTTATAAAGACCCTTATAGGGACCAACAAGTGATATCAGAGCACGTGATCAAACTAGAGATCTAACAATCTCAAGCTAAAGGTCTATATATTTTGATTCATATATCAAAATTAGTTTCCAAAACTCACAACTCTTTCCCGAGGGTATGTCTATTACCCATCCTCCACTCTTTTCCAGTGAACAGTACACGTTCTGGAAAAATTAGATGAAGAACTTCATCCAGTTACAAAGTAAGCAAGCATGGTTAGTTATTAAAGGTTGTCCATATGAGCCTACTTATAAAGTAGAGGGTATGACTACCCGAAAGCCATCAAGCATGTGGGATGAGAATGACTTTGAAAAGTTGTGTGAAAATGCAAATGCTATTAACATGCTTCTTTATGCTCTTAGTATAGCTAAATTTAATGGGATATCCGGATGCGAGACTACAAAAGAGATATGGGAGAAGTTGGAAGTAGCCTATAAAGGAACCACCAAAGTAAGAGAAGCTAAGCTTGATCTACTCCAAAAAAAGTTTGAATCCTTCAAGATGGAGCCTAAAGAATCAATCAGTAGCATGAACACTAGATACACCAATCTAGTGAATAAGATGAAGAGGTTGGGAAAGGAGATTCTAGAAGTAGAAATGGTCAAGAAAGTGCTTTAGAGTCTTACCAAGGAATGGGACAGTAAAAAGACTGCCATTGAGGAGGCTCATGACTTAAATTTTTACAATTCTGATCAACCCATTGGTAATCTTCTAACCCAAGAATTGTCCATGGAGAGATATAGCCAACAAGAAAAGAACCTTAAGGAGAAAAAGAAGGCCATTGCACTTAAGGCAGAATCCACCGGATTAGCTTCTTCCGGAGAGGAAGAGCAAATCAATGAATCAATGAGCACCAAAGATCAACTTACTTTAGTAACTGGAATGTTGAATCGATTCATACAAAAGAAAGATAGAAGGAAATCAAAAAGATATGAATCCTGAAAACCAAGAGAATGGACTTCTGGAAGAGATAAGCACAGAAGGAATCTGGAAGAAAAGAAAGATCCAGAGAAAGAAGTTGCATGCTTCGAATGTTGTGAGAAAGGCCACTTCAGAACAAAGTGCCCCAAGCTCAAAAGAACCAAGAAATTTAAAAAGAAGGCAATGGTGGCCACTTGGAGCAATAGTGAAGAAAGTAGCACCTCATCTTCAACAGAAGAAGAAGAGACTGCAAATTATGCATTAATTGCTCTGACTGATCCAGAAGTAGAGCAATCCAGAAGGAACCCCTCCAAGCAAGAAACAGTGCAAATCGAAGAATAAGAATCAAATACAGCAAACACTGAGGTAAATTCTTGCTCTAATTCTGATTCTAACCTTGACCTTGCAAGAGCTCTTTCTATTGTTATCAAAGGTGTAAAGAAGAACGCAAAAGCAATCAAGTCTCTAAAAAGAGCAGTACTGAAGTTGGCAAAAGATGCTAAAGTAAAGGCACAAGACATCAATCTGGTTAGAGCAACCAAGCATATTGATTTTATAGAGGAAAACTTCCTAAGTAATCAAGTCTAGATCCTAAATGCAAATGTAATGGGACTGGAGAGAGAAATCAATCTATTAAAGGAAGTATCCAGGAAGAGGCCAGAGATAAAAGCTCCAAGAAGAGATAATCCTCCTCCTGCTCAGAACAGATTTTAAAGGACCCTCAATCAAAAGATGAAGGGAGCTAGCAGGCAACCAGAAGCTCAAAGATATACTGCTGCTCAAAAGCGAAAGGCTAAGGTAGCTTACAACCAACAGCCTATCAAACAAAGAAGAAACCATGGAGCAGAAGTTGCACCTCCAACCAGCTTCCGGATTAACACCGAACCATCCACCAGTGTGCAAAAAGATGGGTATAAAGGCAACTATGGGAAAAAGGATCTGTAGAAGATCAGCGAGAAGAAAAGCAAAACATACCTATTTCAAGGTACAGGTTTTGTGGGAAAAATAATCATATTACTAAATCATGTATATTAAAAAATGGTTATTATGATATTTACCCTTGGCTTGAGATGGTTATTAACCCGAGAGGACCCAAATATGATTGGGTACCTAAACCCACTTGATTTGTTTTGCAGGTATGCCTTAGATCCATGGTAGATCAACACACATGGTATATTTAAAGTGGATGCTCAAGGCACATGACAGGTGATGAGAAGGCCTTCATCACATTAATCGGGAAAAAGGGAGGCAAAGTAAGCTTTGGAGACAATTAGAAGGGACAGATCATTGGTCATAGAACCATTGGATCTAAATTTAAGATTGAAGATGTCTCACTAGTTGATGGACTGAAGTTCAACTTACTAAGTGTGGCCCAACTATGTGACAAAGGAAGGAAAGTCATATTTGACTCCGGAGGATGCTCAATCTATGACAGTAAGTCTAATCAACTTGTTCTTTATGCAGCTAGAGTAAATAATGTTTATTTTTTAAACATTAAAAATGATAACAAGAATATATGCTTAGTGTCTAAAGACGAAGAATCATGGCTATGGCACCGGAGGTTGGGACATGTAAGCATGAACCTCCTGTCCAAATTAGCCAAAAAAGTAATTAGTTGTAGGATTTCCTAAGGTTGCTTTTGATAAGGATCATTTGTGCACTGCTTGCCAGCTAGGTAAACAATATAAGAAAAGTTTCCCTTCCATCTCATACATTCCTTCCAAAAGAGTACTAGAACTCTTACATATTGATCTCTTTAGTCCAATCAAGCCATTGAGTTTAGGTAGAAGATAATATACCATGGTCATTATGGATGACTATTCTCGATGTACCTGGGTTCCCCTACCAACAAGCCAGGATGAAGCTTTTGACAAATTCTCCAAAACATTCATCTAGATAGATGTAGAACAGGGCATAAGCATTGCATGCATCTGGAGTTATAATGGTCGAGAAATCAAAACGAAGCTTTTTGTTAATTTTTGTGACTCCAAGGGCATTGAACACAACTTCTCTTCCCCTCACACTCCTCAATAGAATGGAGTTGTTGAGAGAAAGAACAGGACCATAGTTTAGATGGCTAGAACAATGCTTAGTGAATATTGTTTGCCAAAATATTTTTGGGGAGAGGCCGTAAATATAGCACGATATATGTTGAATAGAGCTCTCATTAGAAAGACCGTCAAAAAGACCTCATACGAAATCTGGAAGGGAAGAAAACCCAAAATTGGGTATTTCAAAGCATTCAGATGTAAATGCTACATCCTTAACGATAGAGAGCAACCACGAAAATTTGATCCTAAATCTGATGAAGCAATTTTCCTTGGCTACTCAACATATTGTAAGGCTTATAGAGTCTTCAATAAACGAACCCAAACTGTGGTAGAGTCTATATTCGATGAGACTAACACTGCAGGAAAGAAAAGCTACACTCTAGAAGCTAAAGTTCCGGAAGCCAAAAAATATGGAGAAAAGGAGGAAGCAGGAATTCCTGATTCACTTCAAATCAAGAAGTACAAAGAGGAAGTTGAAGGAATATCCTTTGCAAAGAGGAAGTTGAAGGAAAATCCTTTGATCTAGAGGTACAATAAGTTAATCTTAACCTACAGGAGATTGACTTTAATGAAGGCCAAGAAGGAATGGTTGAAACTGAAACGGAGCAAGTCCCAGTTCAACATGAAGGCCTACAAAGACAGATCCGGACCCACAGAGATCATTCTATCAAAAATATTATGGATGATCTTCAGAATCCAATTGGAACTAGAGGTCAGCTCAACCGGATGATGAGCTATGCTGCCTTTGTCTCTCTTATAGAGCCAAAGAAATTTCAAGATGTTGAAGGCGATAAAAGTTGGATGATGGCAATGCAGGAAGAGCTAGATCAATTCACCAGGAATGATATATGGGATCTAGTGCCCTCTTCTAAATGGAAATCAATCATTGGCACCAAATGGGTGTTCTGGAACAAGCTTGATGAATATGGAGTAGTGGTGAGAAATAAGGTAGGACTAGTTGCCCAAGGCTATAACCAGCAAGAAGGAATTGATTTCGAACAATCTTTTGATCTTATAGCAGGGCTGGAAGCAATCCGGATCCTACATGCTTTTGCATCATTCATGGGGTTTACATTATACCAAATGGATGTCAAAAGCGCATTTCTAAATGGTGTCATCCAAGAAGAAGTCTATATTAAGCAACCACCCGGATTTGAAGATCTAAAGCATCCACATCATGTCTACAGGCTGAAAAAGGATCTCTATAGATTAAAGCAAGCACCAAGAGCCTAGTATGAAATATTAACCTCATTCCTAATATCCAAGTGATGTACTAGAGGAAAGGCAGACACCGTACTATTTATCAAGAAGAAGAAAAATGTTATTATTCTAGTCTAGATCTATATGGATGATATCATTTTTGGAGCCACTGATGAAAGGATGCATGAAGAATTTAGCTCACAAATGCAGAGGAAATTTGAGACATCCATGATGGGAGAGCTCAACTTCTTCCTTGGTCTACAGATCAAGCAAAGTCCGTTTGGTATTTTCATTAACCTATCAAAGTATACCAAGGAGATTCTGAAGAAGTTTGAACTGGACAAAAGCAAGCCTGTGTCCACTCCAATGGGATCAGACACAATCTTATCTAAAGATTTTGAAGGAGAAGATGTTGATCAAAAGGTCTATAAAGGAATGATTGGTTCACTCTTATACTTGACAGCTAGCAGACCTGACATACACTATACAGTTTACTACTGTGCAAGGTATAAAGCTAATCCTAAGGATTCCTATCTCAAGGCAACTGAAAGAATTCTTAGATACCTCCTAAGAACCACTGAAGTTAGGTTATGGTATCCTAGTAATGGAGATTTCACACACCAAGGGTTCACTGATGCAGATTGTGGCAGAGATACTCTTGAAAGAAAGAGTACATCCGGAGGCTGCCATTTCCTTGGGGATTGCTTAGTATCATGGTATAGCAAGAAGAAAAATTCAGTTGCCTTATCCACTATAGAAGCAGAGTATATGGCAACTGGAAGCTCCGTTGCTCAACACCTATAGATCAAACAATAACTTGAAGATTATGGAGTGCAATCCGGATATGTGGATGTTATGTGTGACAATAAAAGTGCTATTGATGTGTCAAAAAATCAGGTACTCCATTGTAGGATGAAGCATGTCAATATAAGGAATCATTTCATCAGGGATCATGTGATGAAGAAGGATGTTGCATTGGTATATGTCCCAACCAATGAACAAAGAGCAGATATCTTTACTAAGCCACTAAGTAAAGATCAATTGGGAAAGTTAAGGAAGTCTATTGGAATGACAAATCCAATCTAGGGACAATCCCGAAGACAGCTTCAAAATCAAGTCGGACCCTGGACTACATCCGAAAGATGAAAAGCACTAGAAGAAAATGTATTCCGAAAAAATGCCACGTCAATAGACAAGAATGACATATGGCAGTAAATGCATATAAAGGTAATAGTTACTTTTTGAATTTCAAAAGTCCATTGGCTATTACACGCGCGGTAAATACAACAGTTATTCCAAAAATAAATTGTTCCAATTCTCTAGTTAATTTGAATTTACCTCTCTCCAAATATTCCAACTGCCATATCATTAATCCAATCAAACAACTATCATCCGAGTTACCAAAATACCCTCACTTTGAAGACTCTATAAAAACCCCCTAAAGTTCATCCTCATCCACACGTGAGCAACACACTCTTACTGTTACTCTACAAATTTGAAAACTCAGAAACCTAATTTCTTCAAATCCTTCCAAATGGCAGAAATAACCGCCTCACAAATACCTAAAGCCCATCCCAGCAAGAATATGTTTCAAGAGTCTAATATAAAAGATTCTGATTTCTCTCCCTTAAACCTAAAAACTGCTAAATCAGGGATTCCAACAGATTATCTGGGTGATGAATACCTCTTCAAAAATACCCCCTACTCAACCCTGGTTGAGGATCAAAATTTGGATAATGTCTTAAAAATATACTGCCCTACCTACCCTGATCTTATCCGAGAATTCTACTAGAATCTCTATGCCCGTAATCACTATAATGCCCTACGAACAAACATCCAGGGGAAGGACATCACCATCACCCTAGAATTTTTTTAAAAGGGCTTTAAAATGAAGAACTCTAGAATCTTGATGAGGAAAGATGAAGACAAAATGGGTGTTGACTATACCCCAAAACTCTGGCTTCATGAGAACTACTTTAGAGATAAGTTCTCCACCTATTTCCCAAAAACCATAAGGTACTTGCAACATGCCATGGCAAAACTGATATTAATCTAAAAGGGATCCCTGACTATAGTGTCTTCCTTCCAACACTACATCCTACAGCACTGGGTTGGGTGTGTAGAAGTAAATTGGCCATTGGTTATCCTCAGTTACCAAAAGAGCCATGTAAACTCTTATGGTGGTCTCATCACCCAAATCCTCCAAGCCACTGGAGTTGATCTCACCAGATTTGATGGTCTGTCTGGGAAAGCCATCCTCAAAAAGAGCTTTAAGAATCAACAGTATAATAAGAAATGGGATGAGGAAAAGGCTAAGCAAAAGAGGGATGAGAAGAAATCAAAGCCCAGTAAAGCCATGGAACCGGAAGCGCTGGCCCCTGCTCGTAAGAAACCCAAAACCACCAAAGCCAAAACTCAAAAGAAAATAGAAGTGGTTCAAGAAGAGGTTGATGAGGACTCTCTACCCCTCACTCAGATTCTAAAAGGCAATTTAGAGAAGGCTAGGCCCAGGGAAGATTGTTTAAAACTGCAGCAAAGAAGGGAAGAAATGTGGTTGAATAAATTGCTACTAAAGCCATTGAGGTAGGAAGAAAGAAGGCCAAAAGAAGCCTAGCGGAAATGGAAGATGATGATGAGGAGACTAAGGATGAAAGGCTAGAGCCTAAGAAATAGTTTTTCCAGAAAGGTCTAACATTTGATGAGACAGTGGCTGTTAAGGTACATCAAGCAACAAAAGGAAGAAGATTGGCTGGGATTGTGCTTAATGAAGAAGCCAAGTAGTACAGAGAAAAAGCTGCATTAGAGAAAGCCAAATAGTCCAAGGGGAAGAATATGGCAGGGGCCACAGAAATCATTGGACCAGAGGATGAGCAGTTTGAAATTATCCAACAAGTTATCAAGGATAACATTAAAATCAATCAAGAAAGAACTGCAGGACCCGAAAGCTCATCTGAGATACCACCAATCCTGGTAGGCCCTAAGGATTTGGATACTCTGTCCGTGATCCTAGAAGTGGACACCTTCATTTTTGCATCCAGACAAGAGCACCTTTTGGAGAATCTAATAAATGAGCAAGTAGTGATCATAAATCTTGAAAGTCCTATTAAGGCATCTAGACAGGATGTTGAGGAAAATGCCAACAGTCCTAGGTAAATGGTTGAAAGTCCTATATAGGCAAGTGGAGGGGTGGTTGAGGACAGTTCCAGCCATCCGGGGGTTGAAGAGGAAGAGGTAGAGAAGGTAGATCAGAATTAGACCCAATAAATCATTGAGGTAAATCTGGCCTTAATTTACTTAGATTCTAACATTAAGAATCTTGCTGCTAAAAATAGGGATAACTTACCTATAGACTCTCAAATTGCAGTTAAGGATCTAGTGCCAATCCTGGTTGAAAAAAAATCCATAGAAGGGATTGGGTCTGGGATCCAAAGGGCCCAATTCTGAAGTGGTCCATAAGGACGAGGCCAATTCGGAGGAAAGGTTAGAAAAAGAAGAAGGAGAGCGGGAGGATGAATATATAGTCGGTAAGGATGATGAGCAAGAGAGTTCATTCTATTCATCTGGAGATGAATCATCACTGGAAGACAATTTTCCCATATCAAGGTCACTACAACACTTAAACTCCTACATGAGGCTTCTCTTGAACAACATGAAGAAGGATTTGTGAAACAGAGCCTCCTAACTATATGCACACATCTAAAAGTACTAGAAAAAGAGCTCATAAAGTAGTCTGGGTCAGAAATAAAGAAAGAGTTGAGTGCGATAAAGGTGAGTCTAAAAAGGGTTGAAGAAATAGTCATGGCCTTTCCCACCCCAGGGGCCATAGCCGAAGCTACTCTCTTCCAAATTAATCCAACCCTCATCGAGCTCAAAGAAAATGTTTCCACAGTAAATAGAGCAGCTGATCAGGCTAATACCTTGGCTTCTAACAACTGTGGGACCATCATAGACAAAGTTACTTCCTCTTCCTCTGAGCAAATAGAGGAAATAAAAGCCTATCTGGACTCCAAGTTTGAAAAATTATCAAAATTCATATCTGAAAAAGAAGCAAAAGCCGCTCTCCCACGCCTAATGAAGTAACAGCAAGAAATTTCGGACAAGTTATCAAAGTTTTTTTAAGAAGACCTACCTAAGAAGCTTATTGTTCATTCCACAAACATTGCTCAAGATGTGTGTGGACAGTTAAATGAGCAAGATAGAGTGGTTGAGTGAGCTAAAGATGAAGTATGCAAAGAAATCACCGCTGTAAACTCAAGTATTCAGAATATCCGAAAGGGCTTAATTGAAGAAATCTCTCTCCTACAAACCAGACTTAATAATCTCTCCATCTCTGGATCCTCTTCCTCTAAACCATCAATTCCTGAAAGTCAGCTGCTTCCTGTCTTCCATAACCTCATTCAGACAATTAGGGACTCTGGATTCTTTGGGCAGAAAGGGGTCACAACTCTTCTCAAATTACTTTTTTCTTACTTTAACCCCAAAGATCAAGAGCTTATTCTGCACCTTCATCCAATCATCAAGCAATCTTATGATCGTCTCAAAAGAATAATCTACACCTACTACCTGACTCCTCTTATAATGAATAGGATCATTGATGAAAGGGCAAAGTGTCATCCTGATTACTCTATTTACTCGAGTGCACGGCAGCAAGCCTGGGATAATCGAACCTATATGGTCATTGATCCCCAGGATGTAAACAAAAAGGGGGAGGAAAGACAGAGTCAATATAGGGAGCAAGGAAGTGGAGAAGATAAGGCACTAAGAGTAAAGAAGAGCAGACCATCCAGAGAGACAGTTAAGCTAGCTAGATGATATCAAATGTAAAATCTTGGAATAGCTAGATTCACTCTTATTTGTATTTCTGTATCTATACTCTCGAACTTCACGATGTTAACTATTGTTAACAACAAAAGTATATATGAAGTGAATTCTTAACTATCAAAAATTGCTTCTAAAGTACAATCTATTATTGTACTAAAACAAACTTAGAAGCTAAAATTGAAAAATGTTGGGGAAGTTAGGATGCCAAAATTATTGGGGAGCATTGTTAATGACTAAGTATCAAGAATCATACTTGGATCATAAAACCCTCTCTTTCTTAAGCTTAGTTGACTCAGGTTTTTGTTTCCGTCAAATGAGGGAGATTGTTGGAAACAATGATCCGGAACACTAATATCCAAATCAGGTTTGAAGTAAACAAAACCTAACTATAAGACTTATCCGGATGATCCAAAGAACTAAAGCTATATCATCTGGAAAGTTAAGATATTACCAAGTCCTAAATAAGGCACTCAAGTTAAGACAAGTACCTAAGCATAAAAGGAATCATCCAGTTAAAGTTTGGAAATGAAACAAACTATTAACTATCAAGTCTAGCATCCAGATGAACTAATTGAAGCAACACTGGAAGAAGGCAGATCCAGAGATACAGATTCTAAAGATATCTGGAAGACTCCTATATCAGACAAAGAGAAAAGTTTCAAATATAACTTTCCCTCCACCTTTTGGTCTATGAAGTTAAAGATCCTTTCCTCAAGGCAAAGACAAAATGATAGCTTGCATATTTCAGAGAAAGTACAAGAGGACTGACACCGAATAAAAAAAGCTAAATACCTTTTTCTCCTAGACCAATAAGGAGGCACATAGAGCTCACACCAAAAAGTAATTGGTATAAAAGCTGGTGCATCATAAAAATGATCACTGACAACTTTTCAGCCTCAATCCCAAGACTTTGAATGGGTCAAATTACAGTCTGATGGATTAATCAAAGGCTCCAAAAGTGCCGCCTATAACCTGATCAAGGGTGAAGATTTATTTCAAGTCCAACAAACCCACAACGGCTACATTTATGATCGAAGCCTATAAAAAGAGCTCTTTAGCATTTGAGAAGAAAACTGGTTGATTTACAAAAGCAAGTAACAAAGTATACTCATTCAATCAGTTGATATAATCCCTCCAAGAATCAATTAAATTCGACATCTGTTGTAAGGATTCCTAAGTGAACTATAAACTTAAGGAAATCCAAAAACCAAAACCTCTGTGAAAAATAAGAGTGTAAGAATCTCTAACTTGGGTAAGTTATGAGATTGGGATACAACTTAAAGTAGGTGCTTTGAGTGGGATGTCCCTGTAGGACTTAGATTAGATTTGAGGTAGAAGCCTAAGTGGTATATCCTACTAAAGAATAAAGAACTCAGCTAGGAGTTGGTCCTTCTAGTGGTATATCCTACATCTGAACAGGGCTATCATCTAGAGATAATTGGTGAGGCTTGATTCCTGCCAGTTGGAAAGGAATCCACTAGTGAAAAGCTCAGAGGAAGGAAACTCTGGGGACTGGAGTAGGCGGGGCTGAACCAGGATAAAAATCTTCTGTTTTTGATTTCTCTAACTTTTATCTTTTGCATTATATTATCATAACTATATAATCCGGATCCATCATCCGGTTCATAATCAAACACGCTACACTAAGACTTTTTAAAGTCTTTATATTCCACGAAAGAGAGTCATTCACCCCCCTTAACCTTAGGAAGACCCTTACAGGGACCAACAGAATGCCCCTTGGTGGGATGGTGAAGGAATGAATCTTGACTGATTCTATTGTCAGGGAATGGGGTGATGTCTCTTGAGTTGAGGAAATACTCATCTTTTGGTCGTTAAGGGTATCTTCCAAGATATTTCCCCTTGAATGGGCTTGAGGATGAAATGTTGCCACGCAAGTGGCACTACTAATTTGCATGGAGTATGCCTGCGCATGAAAAGTATCAGCGTTAGTGAATATTTTGAAAAGGCTCTTCTTGATTCTTAATTGACTTTTCGGTAAATAAAAATTTTTGCCCCTTCAACCAAGGATTAAGATAAGCGTACGGTTTTTGCCCCTAAGTAACTTAAAATATTAGTTTGAGAGATAGGGATGGCCCAAAATTTTGAATCTGAGGTGCCCTTTATTGCTGGAGGGTTGATTTCTTTGAAAAGTTATTTTGCCCCTAAAAGTTGGGACCCGTACGAGAGGGATGTGAGATTTGGGGGACTCATATGGGTGGTGAGGATCCTTAAGGGTGCTACAGGGCAGTTTTAGAAACCTGAACTATCCTTCTCATTCCCACTTTTACAAAACTTCCAATTCGTCTCCAACTCTGACAAATTCTTTCCATAATTAACCAAAAATGTGTAAGAAAACTCCCAACAGTGGTCTTTTCAATCTCAAGTGCGAGGAGTTTCCCCGGGTTAGCAAATCGGAGTTCTGTTGGTGCCCGGTTTCTCTTGGATATGCATTTCATGAGATGGACCCTTTTCTTGGTTTTACTCCTTCCTCAAAAGTGCCCCTTGTGCCTTCTCCTTCCAGTCACCCCTCTGAACTCCAAGTAAGTGGATTCGAATTAACATTTTCAAACTTTTTCAATTTTGGATTTCTTCGATTTGACATGACTTAAGCGTATTTTAGGGTTTAAAATAGAGCGTAACGCTTGTAACTTTAGTGTTGGGAGCTTTTGGGATTGGTTAAATTGTGGTTTGCTTGAATTTGGATGAAAGTTGCTTGTTTGGGAAAATTTGTTATTGAGCATTATTTATAAAACCCGTAAGGGTGGGGAGGACCCATACTGGTCCTATTTTTCATATGAGTGTGAGAGTGGCACCCATACAGATCTGGCTCACCCGTACAGGGTATCGATTCCAAGGATATAATGTCTGAAACTCCTATTTTTGTAGCTTTTTTCTAATTTTTGACTTGTACACTATATTCTAACCCTCATTTACTGTTGTTTTGCTGTTGTAATTTCCTTTCAAGACCATCAAAGACTTGAGCTTCTGTCAGATGTGGTATGAAAAGATCCGCTCTATGGGGGATACAGAGCTACTAGCTTGGATTGATGCCTTAGGCTTCTTAGATTTTGTTCAGGCCATTCCTATAGTGCTAAAGACCCTGGCATGTTGCGATTTCCACTCTAGTCGAGCAACGGTCGGAGATGACCCATACGTTCCACTTTGCAATCACGGAGGTTACTGTCACCCCCTCAGAAATGTGTGCACTAGCAGGGCTGGCTTGGGGTGGAGAGATCATCGACTTCAATGTTTATGCCGACTGTTGACATTCACGGGCTGAGGTGAAGGTTTACGTACAACGTCTTCTTAGGCTTTATGCTGGCGGGAAGGACAAGCTCAAGTACAGGGATCTATGCACTTACTAGTAAGCACAGTAAAGCCCGGTTGCTAAGGGTAGGAGGGACCAGTATACTAGGTCCTTCCTTTTGACCCTTCTATCAACTGTCTTCTTCTCGACCTATTCGAGTGGCATCAACTATGGGCTGCTTTCTTCTGTTGAGGATCATGACAACGTACCTAGCAATAACTGGTGTTGGGATATTCTAGCTCATCTATGCTATGGCCTAGACATTGTTGTTCATGGTTAGCTATCTGAGCTAAAGATTAGCCATTTGCTCCTTCTGGTAAATCTTCAACTTCCCTTTATGTTTTTAGTTTGATCTTAACTGTTTGGCCACTGACTCAGGCTTCTTTTACAGATATAGGCGTTCAAGCACCGCTTCATCCCATGATCGAGATTATGTAGTCAGTGCAAGACCTACTATATTATTATGAGGTGGATAGGAACCTGGCAGTAGAAGGCTAGGACTATAGCTGAGTATTGGGAGTACATCCGCCAGCTATGCTCTAACCGGGTAATCTTTTGTACCTAAATCTATGCTTTCAATTAAACAAAATGTTATTAAACTGTATAAAAAATCTAGGGTTTCTTATAGTGAATTTTGCTTTATGCAGGTCATTCATGATCCATGGACTCACTTGGTCATCGCTGAGGAGATCGAGGAGAAGTGGAAGGGCATGGATGATCAACGATTCATGTTAGAATGGCCACTCTCACTCGAGTTGTATTTTGGTGAGCGAGTATGTGACTGCAAACTAGCTCGATAGTGGAGAGGCCCTTCCCTTCGCCCATCCCCACAGGAGTCTACAAGTCACACCTGATGCAAGAGACAAATCAGGGGCTTTATCTTCTGGGTGAGGCGGCCCTAGTGTTATCAGTTGAGGGCCCATACCCGAATTTCATTTGCACTTTGCTTCTCTAGTTGTACTCGAGGGTCCACCTGAGTGACATGCCCCTTAATTTCCACTATAGAGGTAATGATAATGATGATGATGGGGCTGGGTGACCGCAAGGGTCCTTTTCTGACTCATAGGACAAAGCGGATTTGCAGGCCTGCTGCTTCTTCCCCTTCGATAAACTTTTTAACTCAACCTTGTAAATTTTTATGCACTTTTACACTTTCTCATATGAACTGAGGACCTAATAATTTATGAATCAGAATATAGTCTTCCGACCCTAAGCGAAAGAAGACTGATCATGCTGCTAACCTGCTAAGCCAGCTAATCTAGAGCCACCAACGAAGCGAGCCAGGGCTACTAGCAATTTTAGGGAAGGAGTCCTTCGGAACAATTTGCACTCCTCCTTTTGGCTCCTCGATCATTTGGGGAAGCGTGCTGTATGCGAGTTCAAGGAGTCAGTCCATGCCATCCGATTCACTTCTCTTAGTATGACCCATGTCAGACTTCCTACCCTTAACTGTCAACCATATCCTTGGCTAAATTGTCTTTCAAACCGATTTAGTTGGTCTTTATAAGTATCTATGGCTGAGGAGGAGAGGAGTCCTCTGGGATTCTTCTTGATCCAAGACCTGATGCTAGCACAGGATGCTCTTATCGCAGTTAAGTTCATTTCTCTGCAAACTTTAGTAAACTAGGCATGATGCATGCTATGATATTTATATATGTGTACTGATCTTCTAATTTACATGTAGACTTTGCTAGCCATAAAAGCGTGACAAGTCTACTCGAGACTTGGAGACTATTGAGGATCGAGCTAGCTTTATAAAGGAGTAGCTACGGGCAGCTACCAAGGAACTAGATGAGGATCCCACTACTAAAGGCAGACCTAGAGTGGGCTAGGGGTAAGACAGCTCAGGCTAGGGTTGATGCAAAGGTATTGCAGGCACAGCTGGCCCGTTTGACTAAGAGTAGGTGGACACCTAAGCCATCCTCTTCATCAGATGATCCCTTAGGTTATCAGATTGAGCTAGTGGTGACCCAAGTAGCTGGAGCTGAGCAAGAGGCAGAGCAATAGGTTGAGATGACCAATGGTGCTATTACGGGTGCTGTAGGAGTCTCAGGAATTAGGGTGCCTGACTTTCCTATCGCGTATGCCAATAGGGTGGAGGACAACGTGATGATTGATATAGCTAACCTATTGATGGACGCTCTGGACCAGACTTAGGATGTGCCCCAGGGATAGGATACTCCAACAGCTTAGACTAGGATTGCTTTGACTTTCTTTTTGGACATTTGTTTTTTCAGCCCTGTGTGGCTTATTTTGATGTAAACTTGGGTGTTATTTACACTTATACTTTCATTGCTTTACTTTAATACATGCTAAATTTTCCCTTTCTAAACTGAAACCACTTAATACTGTTGCTTGTAGACCCATGTTGGCCCTTAGCGTAACCAACAATAAGGACTACTTAGACTACACCTTGAGGAAGTGAGTGGACCGTTGAAAACTTGAAGTTCCTGATCATGATGAACTAACCTAATTTAGACTGACAAGTGTTACCAAGGTTGGTTGATTTGATATTAGCACTTCAGATGGTAAGTGTTATTGTGTGGCTGCACAGTGGGGGAACGGGGTTCAAAAGATACTAGATGTGAAATATTGCAATTATAAATGATGCTTGAAAATAAATGCAAAAGCAAAATATTAGCGCTTTTGAATTCAATTCTAACTTTTGCATAAGCCATTTAGTGTGAGATGACCTATTGAACATTTTCTTTTCTTCATTTCTTTTTGCCTAAATTGTCCTTGGCGGCTCAATCCGGCAGACTTTTTCTCTCTTTTACTTTCTTTTTCTTTTGTCTTAATTTTTGCCCGGGTCACCTTTTTAGGTTTGCAACCAGGCAGACTTTTTCCAACTTTTGCACAAACCTCATTTCTTTTGTGGCTAATTGGTATTTTTGTCTTGTTTTGAATGATATGCACGCAAAGATAATAACAAAGAACACAAAATGAATAGAAAAAATTGTTGTACATATGCTTGCAATTATTTCACCTAAAGACATGCACACATTCATAAGACCAAGATTCTTAGCAAATCATTACTTGTACATTGACGAGATTAATTTGTGTACATATGCAATGGTAACACTTTTCAATGGTTAACCCCTACTGCCCACTGGTCCTTTTACAAATTTTCCAAAAAGTAACTGACATTTTTTTCTTAATGCCATAACTTTTGCCTAAGTCGCCCTTTTCAGGTTTTCAACTTAATGGGATTTATTTTTGCATTGGGGTACCCTAATTTTTGCTTGATCGGTTTTTAGAACACCAACCAGCGGGATGCACCCTAATTTTTTCCCGTGTAGTAGAAGACCAGTCGCCGAGTGATTTGTTTTTATTCCTTTTATTTGTTGTGCTGCTTCTCTTGTGATTTATTTATTTTGACCTAGACATAATAACGCTTAAGCCTGTCCTGATTCACTAGGTTCACAAACTCATTTCCATCCATATCCATGAGCATGATTCCTCCATTGCTAAGAACTTTCCTGATCATAAACGGTCCTTCCCAATTAGGTCTAAACTTGCCCCTAACATTAGTGTTCATTTGGTGTAGCTGTTTAAGAACCAGATCACCTGCCTTAAGAGGTTGTTTTGGGTTTCTGACTCTATTGTTGTAGGCTCAAGCCATGCATTGCTGGTACATCTATAGGTGGTCAAGTGCTTTAAGTTGCTTTTCAACTTGCATGGATCTTACTTTAGTTTTGACAGGCAACACGACTTCTAATCTATATACCAAGGAGAAATCTCATACTGGTTCTGTACCCCCAAACAGCAAATGGGAGTTTATCTGCCTAATCCCTATAAGCAGCCACCTTCTTGGACAAGATTCTTTGATTGATTTGTTGGCAACTTCGACTGCTCCATTAGCTTATGGTCTATATGGAGAGGACACGTGATGCTCGATGTTTAACTTTTAAACAATTTAGACTTGACCCCTTCGAACTGAACACAATTATCGGAAACTACAACGTGCGGAATCGCATATCGAGCAAAAATGTGCCTATCTTTGAACTTGGCCATCTTCTTGGCGGTGATGCTTGTGTAGGATTTGACTTCTACCCATTTCAAAAAATATTCGGCTGCGACTATGATGAACCAGTGTCCGTTGGTTGATGTTGGCCATATTTTACCAATTATATCTATCCCCCATGCTAAGAAAGGCTAAGGAGTAGAAAAATTATGAAGTTCGGATGGGGGTAGATGCTTTATATCCCCATGAATATGACATTCATGGCATTTCTTAAGTTTTTAGACGCATTTGGCATTCATTGTGGTCCAAAAATACCCCATTCTATGAATATTCTTAGCCAAATCAATCCCATTCATATCTGGGCCACAATCCCCTAAATGTACCTAGCTCATAATCTTTCCTACCTCTTCCTCTGTTAGACATCTCAATAATAACCCTTTGGTGGTCCTCTTAAAGAGATCATCATCTATCAATATAAACTGCACTACTATTCTTCTGATAGTTATACGATCTATGCCTGAAAATTCTTTCAAGCATCTTCCCTCTTTTATGAACCTCTTAATGCCATTATACCAACAAGCATTTTGCACCTCTATGGTCATAACTTAAATTTTCTCATGAAATAGGGAATGAGAGGATTCCATTACCAAAGGGCAGATGGGTTGGGTCTCCTCTACTTCCCAATAGATTCCAAGGTAGCCAATGAGTTGGCCATCTGGTTCTCATCCATCGGTACATGTTGAAAGAAGCAATGACTGAATTGTATAAATAAATTCCAAACTGCTTCCACATATGACATAAGCGATACTTCTTTGATTTCCCACTCCCCTACAACATGCTTTATCACTAGCGTGGAATCACCAATTATTCTTGCTTGCTTTGCCTACACTTTCAATAGGGCATTAAGACCAAAAAAAAGCTTCATACTCAACTCCATAATTGGTGATTGGGAACTCTAGGCATTTGCTTAACTCGATAACCTCGCCTTGAGGCATAATGATAATTACCCGAAGACTAGCACCTCTTTGATTCACAGCCCCATCAAAATACATGATACATTCGGGCTTCCCTGCTTCCACTGCTGCTAATTGGTCATTAGGAAAATTTGGATTCTCCTCATAGTCAGATTCTTTGGGTTGGCTTGCTAGGAATTCAGCCACAGCTCTCCCTTTGATAACTTTCTTTGTGACATATTTGATATCGAATTCTGACAATAACAAAAGCCAGCTAGAGAGCTTCCCTACCAATGTAGGGGACTAACAAAGGTACTTATTTGGCTCTACCTTAGCAACTGCTAGAACTTTGTATGATTGGAGGTAGTGCCTCAACTTCTTAGTCAACCATACCATAGCGGTGCACATCTTCCCCATAATTATAAATCATGTCTCATACTCCAACAACTTTTTACTTAAGTAGTAGATAGCGTGTTTGCTCTTATTGTCTTGTTCTTGGACTAGTATAGCACCCATATATGACTCTTCTTTGGCCTAAAAGAGAATCAACGGTCTATCGGGCATTGTAGGTTTCAAGACTGGGGGGATCACGAGATAAGCCTTTATTTTATCGAAGGGTATCTAAAATTGCTTATTACACTCTATCAGTTGCTTCTTTATTTACAACTTAATAATTGGCTCGTAAACTATTGCTAACTTAGCAATGAATCGACTTACATATTGAAGCGATCTAAGAAATGACCTGACTTCCCTTTAGATTTTAGGAATAGGCATTTCTTAAATAGCTCTAACCTTGTCGATGTCAACCTTGATTCCTTTCTGACTGATGATGTGACCTAAGAGTTTCTTTGGATTCAAATGGAGGTTGTACTTCTCAATTCTTATCAATAACCTATCTAAGATCTCAGGATGTTCCTCCCTCATATTAGATTTTACTAACATGTCATCCACATCAACCTCAACTTCTTTGTGGATCATGTCGAGCAGTAATGTGATCACAGATCTTTGATAGGTTGCCCCTGCATTCTTTAACCCAAAAGGCATTACCTTATAACAGTATATTCCTCATTATGTGATGAAAGTAGTCCTCACTTTTTCAATGATGTTCATTAGGATCTGATCATACCCAGAGAAACCATCCAAGAATGAATACATCACGGCTCTGGCAGCACTGTCTATCAGTACATCAATAGGAGGTAATGGGAAATCATCTTTTGGAGATGATTTGTTCGAGTCTCGGAAGTCTACGCACATCCTAACCTTTCCATATTTTTTTAGAACGCGAACCACGTTTGCTAACCATGTCAGAAATTTTATTACCTCAATGAACATAGCCTCTAGAAATATGGTAACTTCAGCTTTGATCTTGTCGGCCCATTTCAGATGTAGTCTCCTCAACTTTAGCTTAACTGGTTTGAACTTAGGATCGATAGGATTATGATGCTCAGTAATTTGACGATCTACACTAGGCATGTCTTTGTAAGACCAAGCAAAAGCATAGACATGTTTTCTAAGCACTTTTGTCATCTCTCTTTTTTCAATAGGGGTCAAGTCATTGGATATTGTTACCATTTTTAGATTTTCTGTAGTACCCAAATTAATGTCATGTAATGAAACATCACAAATGCTAAAAATGTTATGCGCATGGTCCGATGAATGCATGGTGCCGTCTGGCGAAACATCAAACAAGTAAGAAAAATAATTATCATTATTATTGTAAGGATGCCCGAGGGATATATCATTTTCATTGCATAAAATTGCATTATCATCCTCCACAGGCAGAGGATCTTTATGGTCACTCATCCGGAGGTGAGTCAGGTCGCGGTCAAGATCTCGCAACTCTTCTTCAGTCAACATATCATCCATGGTGCCTCTTGTGACTTAGGCTAGGTTTCTCATGGCTTCCTGGATGGGTGTCTTCTTCTTATATCCTAAGCATAATATAGTGTACATTAAAGTGGTAAGGGTGTTGATGGCCTTGTCTACTTGATCTTTGATGGGTCACTAGCTTTCACCATCTTGAAATGTCTCTCTACTTCTATAGCTACTTCGGAACACTCAGGAATAGTCTTATATGTTTTCACAAATGTTGTTTTTCGGAGGTGAGGACATAGTCTGAAGATGAATCAGTCGGCTAGTTCTTTCTCAAATGGTCTTCTTTTGAGAGTCACTAAAATAGTCAACCATCTTTGGAAGTAATCATGGATGGGCACCCCATTCCATTTGTTGATAGCCACCAAATCCCTTATTGATGGCTCATCCTTAACCTTCTTGATTTCCAGAATGGGGTTTTATACTCCGTCTTCCTCTAATCCTAAGTTGATTATGGTTGTTTTCTCCCATCTCATTCTGAGCTTGTACATCTTCCTCTCATCAATCAAGGTAGTGATGGCTTTGAGGAAATCTTTACATACTTTTATCGGGTGACCAGGACTAACAAGGTACATACAGAAATTCTCCCTCTCTTCAAGCTTTGGCAAAATAAATGGCTGGAGATGCTCAATTAACCCATACTTCTTTAATTTCTTGAAAATCTTCACAAGGGGAGTCTCCTAAGGTGAAATGTCATCGAGGGTCCTAGGGTGAGCTTTCTAGTCATGAGTCATGCCATAAGGTAAACCTGTGAAATAAGGGAGGGTTGTCCCCTTTAGTATAACCACAAAGTTAGGGAACCGGTTGGTACCCTTACTACGGTGGACTTGCGAAGTGGCTTCTTGACGAAGTAAGTGAGACCCACTACCAATTGCAAGGAGCGTTGGGTTCACTGGCGAAGCAGACTGGGTGAACTAAGCTATGGGGTGAACTAGGATGGAAAGAAGTTTCCAACTATTGCCTTGAACTGAGGTAGTAGGCAAAAGATCAATACATGCATGGGTTTGGTTATGCGTAAACAATTTACAACAATGCATGGTGAGGTTAATTACTAGGGAATACAACACAACACACGCGAAACACGTCTTTTAACCTTATCCCATCGATTCTAAAGGTGTTTTCCTTTGATTACCACGAGGGTAACAAAGGGCGACCAAGTATAATCTCACTAGAAAAAAATATACCTGTAGTGTAAAATTCTAAGGCTTTCAATAAGAAGGGTGGAAGGATGTAGCAGAAGTTGATGTAGTAGGTTCCCATCACACCAATCCTCTTTGGAGAGAGGTGACAATGAGTGCCCACCCACTAGTGTGTCCCCAATTCCTGGCGGGTATGAATGACACCTTTATAAGTTTCATAGATAAGTAGGCCACTCTAACCTAGCGCTAGAAGAAGAGCATATTTAATTTTAGAGAGAAGGAGGTGAGAAGATAGAGTGTAATTATTTTCCCAAATGATGAAAAAGAGAATGGGTTGAATCAACTAAATGATTTTCAGTGTTCATCTCAATCTTTTAAGCTTTTCAAAACAAAACAAAACTTTTGCAAGTTAAAAGATTATATCCCTAGTAGAGTTGCCACTATAATGGGTCATGGCTGAAAATATATGGATTTCCCTTGGCGCATTCCAGCAGGGTCCACTGAGGGTTTGTTTGGCTTAAGCAAGATAGAACCATTTAGTCCATATTTGCACATTTCAAGCAATTGTAATGAATAAAAGAATCGAGACCTAAATCTCGATATAAATGATACAGTCACCATCCAACTTGTCTACTAGGGAAAGTGTTTTAGTACGGTTCCCATTGGGTGGGAGACTCATATCTTTTGGATCAAAGATTCGGGTATCGGATGAGTCACTTATTTCTCATTTAGTTAATTCAAAATTGAATTCTCCATGTAAACCTGATTTTTTTCATTATTTGGGAAATTATTATTGAAATCCTATTTTCTACACTCTTTCACACTCGATACATGCGTTCAACAATTTACAATAAAGCACAAATAATAAAGGGGAATAAAATTACAACCAGGGGAAAATGGGGGAATTGCGAGGGAACCTATAAATTTGTTCTAAGTTACAAAAAAAATAAATAATTTGCCTGCATGAAAGATTAGCATAGTTTAGGGCACATCATAAGTTAGCATTTTGTTAGGAAAAATGTGATTATGTTAGTGTGTTGGTTTTATGCTCAATAGTGCCTGGGCGGCTTCTAGGATCAAAAAGAAATAATAGGTCTCCAAAGTATTTTGTTATGAAAACACATTTTAACTTTTTGTGGATTGATTTATCGGATTATTAGTGAAACTGATCGCATGGCAAATGGTGGAGTTAAGTTCATTTTACTAGTTAAAGGGAAATTGACATTCTGTCTAGGGGATGGCACCCCGTATGGATGGGTGGCACCCATACGGGTACCAGGGAGGACCCATAAGAGTATGGGGAACCTGTTTGGATCCCAAAAAGAACCTCAATTTAAATTAAAATAGAAATGATTTATAGTAAAAGAATAGAATGAAAAAAGGTGGACCTCCGAGCTACCTGGTGCTAATGTGGCAGCTAATGTGGAGATGGTTGAAAACTCAAGCAAAAGAGGTTGCAAAAGTTACAAAAAATCCCTGTAATAAATTCAATTACATCCCTATTAATTTATTTGTTTCAAAAACACCATCTTCTCAAATCCCAATTGTATTCCAATTGTACTTTCTTTTCTAATATCAAAATTGGATTAGTTGCATAAATATTAGTTAAACCATGCATTTAACAATATATTGTAGATTTGAATAGATGGAATCCAACAAGGATTCAGTTGTTTTCTTCTACCAAAGTATTCTGTGACTACCCTAACTTTACCTTCTTTACAAAGAGAATCCAACAAAATTTCCAGTGAGCTTGTTTCAATATCAGAATAAAAGAACAAATTTAAACAAATGGCATATTCGTAAGTCCTAATTACAAGTTGAGGCATTCCTATACAAAGGCAACACTATTTCATGGCAAACAAGAAAATCTAATTGAACACAAGTATAGAAAGCATGTATCAGTTTATAGATAAAACAAAGAGAGCTTCGAAATTATTTCAATAGAGTATGAACAAAATTACCTACTCGAGTGTACCTTCTAATCAGAATTGCGAAAGTATCAATCAAAACAAAATTAGGACTCTCATTTCCAACGATTCTATCAAGGATTGGACACTAAGCAGAATTGAATTCCCTAGCTTTTCCAAGCGCATTAACCATTGAATTCAGGAGATGGGTCGAAGTGATCGAATAAAACTCGTAACAGAGTAGGCTCCGGTTGGATTTCAGTCTCGGGCCTGAAGTGCGGGTCCCAAAGGAGTTGGCAGATGAATTTTGGTGGGATTTAGGGGTAGCGCCCCTCGGCAGGGTCCAAGGGACGGCAGCCCCTGGCAGTGTCCTGGGGCAGAATTCATCAGAAAATGAATTTTTCTCCAAAATAGTGTGTCTGTTGGGCACAACTGAATCTCGGAATGAACATGTCTTTTAGACATGGCTGCTACCCTAAATAGCATGTCTGTTGACGTTTTGGCTATTTATTTCACCAAAACGATATTAGCAATACACAAAAAAATTCGGTTGACATTTCACTACAAAAAAAAATTCGAGTTCTTGATTCTCTTTCTGATTTTATCCGATTGAAAATTTGGTAAACCGGCCAAATAAATTTCAATCTAACAGCGTTTTAATGACTTCAAAAATATCCAAGTAATCCCCAATTTCCAACAGAGATTGACATTTATTTTTTTCTGAAGATGTCGAATGCTGAAACTATTAAGGAGATGTCCAGTAAATTTGCAAAACTGGATAAGTTTAAGGGTCAGGATTTTCGAAGATGGCAAAAAAAGATGCATTTTCTGTTGACAACACTGAAAGTGGTTTATGTTCTGAGTTCTTCCATGCCAGAAATCATAAAGAATGAAACTGTGGAATAAACAAGGAAGCGCTGCAAATAGGAGAATGATGATTACATCTGTTGTGGGCACATTCTAAATGGTATGTCTGATTCCTTATTCGATATATATCAAAATGTTGAATCTGCAAAAGAACTATAGGATTCTCTAGAATCAAAGTATATGGTAGAGGATGCTTCTAGCAAGAAGTTTCTAGTCAGTAATTTCATCAATTATAGGATGGTTGATACTAGACCTATCATGGAACAATATAAACAAATTATCCTAGAATCCTTAACAATATAATGAATTGTTAAGGATTCTGGGATAATTTGTTCAACATAATATGAAGATGGATGAATCCATTTCTATTTCTAGTATCATTGACAAACTGCCACCATCTTGGAGAGATTTCAAGCATACATTGAAACATAATAAAGAAGAGTTGACTCTGGTTCAACTTGGCAATCATCTTAGGATCAAAGAATCCTTAAGGGCTCAAGAGATTGTGAATAATCCTAAGAGCAAGAACCAAGTTGGTACTGTTTCTATAAATATGGTTGAAGAAGGTGGATTTTCTAAGAATCAAAATAGTGACAAAGGCAGTAAACGCAAGTTTGAAGGAAATAACAATAAGTTATCCAACAAGAAGCCTAAAGTGGCATGTTGGAAGTATGGCAAACCTGGCCATTTCAAGAAGGATTGCGGATTTGGTAAAGGGAAGAACAATTCTGGTTCGAGTGGATCTAAGGATCCTAAAAAGCAACAAGGTCAGATTTTAATGCAAAATTGTAATTCTAATCAGAATTATGTGTCTTTAATATTTGAAGCATTTTATGTACAGGATGATGATGTTGCTTGGTGGATGGATTCGGGTGCAACGAGTCATGTTTGTAAGGATCTTCGTTGGTTCAAAGATTTTCAACCAATCGAAGATGGATCTATATTAAAGATGGGAAATGTTGCGACTGAACCAATCGAAGGACTTGGAAAAGTAGATATTGTCTTTACTTCTGGAAAATATATCTGTTTATGTAATGTATTGTATTTTATTGGGAATCGAAAGAATCTGTTGTCTGGTGTTGTATTAAATAACTGTGGGTACAAACAAGTGTATGAAAGTGGCAAGTATATCTTGTCGAAACATAATACTTTTGTAGGATTTGGATATTTATGTAATGGTATGTTTATGTTAAATATTAAAGTTTCTTTTAGTGATCAATCTTCTTTTGTGCTTTCCTTTAGTGATAGTAAAAATTTGAATAAATCTGAATTATGGCATGCTGAACTAGGACATGTACATTATAAAAGATTAAAATATATGTCTAAAATGAGTCTTATACCCGCCATTGATTTAAACCGTGAGAAATGTAAAACTTGTATATTGACAAAGATAACCAGAAAACCTTTCAAGAATGTTAACCGAGTGACTAATGTATTGGCTCTAATACATAGTGACTTGTACGATTTTCACTCTATGCCTTCAATAGGAAATAAAAAGTACGTTATTACTTTTATTGATGATACATCCAGATATTGTTATATTTATCTATTGTATGCAAAGGATGAGTCTCTTGATAAATTTAAAATCTATAAACAAGAGGTAGAGTTACATCGAAGTAATTTCTTTAAAAGTTTACGCACTGATAGGGGAGGTGAGTATTGTGATCCAGTATATTTTCAATCTACTAGTATAATATAGCAAACCACAGCTCCCAATACACCACAATAAAATGGTGTGGTAGAAAGGAAGAATAGAACCTTGAAAGAAATGGTTAATTCTTTGTTGTCCTATTCAGGTTTGAGTGAAGCATTCTGGGGTGAGGCTATGCTAACAGCATGTTATTTATTAAATAGAATTCCTAATAAAAGGAATAAAATTACCCCCTATGAATGTTGGTTTAAAAAGCCACCAAAGTTGAGTTTTCTAAGAGTTTGGGTTTGTAGAGCAGTGGTAAGAATCACTGAACCAAAAAGACGAAACTTGGGTGAAAGAGGTATAGACTGTATCTTTATTGGGTATGCAGAGCATTCCTATGCATATAGGTTCTATGTAATAGAATCTAATGACTATATATCTGCAAACTCGGTTGTAGAGTCAAGAGATGCTGCTTTTGATGAAGATAGATTTACATCTATATCTAGACCAAGAGACATGATTTAGAATTCATGTAGTGAGAACCCTATTCATTCTAAAAGTTTATCTAGTGGAAATGTTTCCTTGCCTAGACCATCTAGGAAAAGTACTAGAGTTAGAAAAGCTAAATCTTTTGGAGATGACTTTCATCTTTATTTAGTTGAAGGATCGAGGGATGAGGTTGAGAATCAGTATCAATATTGTTTTATTGTTGAAGAGGATCCAAAAATGTTTAATGAAGCTATGGCTTCAAGAGATGTTGCATTCTGGAAAGAAGCTATCCAGGATGAGATGGACTCTATCATGCACAATAATACATGGGAATTGGCTGATTTACCAACCGGATGCAAACCACTAGGAAATAGGTGGATCTTCAAAAGGAAAATGAAAGTGGATGGTACCATAGAAAAGTATAAAGCCAGATTGAATATCCAAGGCTGTAGGCAAAAAGAAGGAATTAACTTCTTTGATACTTATGCTCCTGTTGTGAGGACTTCTACTATTAGGTTGTTGATAGCCCTGGCAGCTATACACAACCTTGGAATTCATCAAATGGATGTTAAAAAAAATTCCTAAATGGTGAATTAGATGAGGAAATCTATATGAAACAACCAGAAGGGTTTGTTATGTTAGGTTATGAAAATAAGTTATGTAAGTTGAAGAAATCCTTATATGGATTGAAACAAGCATCGAAAGCTTGGCATAAAAAATTTGATGATGTGGTTTTGTCTAACGGTTTTCATATCAACCAAGTAGACAAATGTGTATATAGCAAGTTTGATCTTTCTGGTAAAGGAGTTATGATTTGCTTATACATGGATGACATGTTGATTTTTGGTACTAACCAAAATCATGTTAATGAAACAAAGAAATTCTTGTCATCTAGTTTTGAAATGAAGGATTTCGGGGAGGCTGAGGTGATTCTTGGTATACAAATTAAGTGGAAGAACAATGTTATTTCAATCTCCCAATCTCATTATATTGAGAAGATTTTGAATAAATTCAATTTCAAGGATTGTTCTCCAGTTAGCACTCCCTTGGATCCTTGTGTTAAGCTTCTGCTTAATAAAGGTGTTGCAGTATCTCAACTTGAATACTCGAGAGCCATTGGCAGTCTTATGTATGCCATGATTAGCACTAAGCCTGATATAGCCTTTCCTGTTGGAAAACTTAGTAGGTATACTAGTAATCCTAGTTCACATCATTGGCAAGCTTTAAGCCGAGTATTCAAGTACTTAAAAGGAACCAAGGATTATGGTTTGACCTATAATGGATTTCCATCAGTTTTTGAGGGTTATTCAGATGCAAGTTATATATCTAATGAAGAAGATAGTTCTTCTATAAGTGGATGGGTATTCCTTCTTGGGGGAGGCGCTATCTCTTGGGTGTCAAAGAAATAGACTTGTATCGCTGATTCAATAATGGAATCTGAATCTGTTGCATTAGCAGCAGCTGGTAAAGAAGCTGAATGGTTGAGAGATCTTGTTTATGATATTCCATTGTGGCCTAAACCAATATTGCCTATATCTATTAGGTATGATAGTGAAGCTGCCTTGGCCAATGCTTACAGACTAGTATATAAGGGCAGGTCTAGACATTTAAGTGTTAGACATAGCATGATTTGGGAACGCATCATGCAAGGTGTCATATCACTAGAGTTTGTAAAAATTGAGCAAAATTTAGCCGATCATTTAACTAAAGGGTTAAGAAGAGATCTTATGCACAAGTCGGCTATGGGGATGGGATTAAAGTCCATCTAAAATCTCTCATGTTGAGATACCCAATTCCCATCTAATATGACATTAGATGTAGAATTCAATGTGGAAAGCTTAACATTTGGAGATTGGAACACATTAGTAACATCATCCCAAGGTATGTGTTCAGACCTGTAAGATAAAGGTGGTTGAAGTTTATCTTCTTAATAGTTGTTTTGAAAAATTGCATATGTAGGAGCAAGAGTAAAAGAGTTACCTATGTGAGCATGAAGGTTAGCCGCTTCAAGAAGCTTGGACTTAGCTTTGATATGCTTATGAAGGTTAAGGACACAAGGCCGGTAAAAGATAGTGTCAAGTTAGAATTTTTGGAATTTTGACTTATGTGTATATTATCTTCACGTATTCATAATGAATAACTAAGGTTCAATCCATAGTGACACCTTAGTATTCGAATATTTGGAATGTGTAATATACTAAGATGAAATTCAATCGTCACGATATTTCATTTATGCATAAGTTTGTTGTTTGTTGTGATTTTGTTTAGTTAATCAAGGATTACACTAAAGAGGGGAGGAATGTTAATATTTTAGTGTAATTGGGTCAACTAGTTTTGACCAATGCGATCGCGACATTTCACCGAACAAGTATGGAGAGTGCGGAGTGCACACTTGTTCGGCTTCTATTTACGATTTGGGGGGTTTGAGGGCAGCGCCCCCAGGTGCGTGGTCCAAGGGGCGGCAACCCCTGGCGGGGTCCAGGGGCAGCGTCCCTAGCTGGGTCTTGGGCTGGGGTCGAGTTTACCTACGCATCCTTTGGAAAAATTCATCAAAAAATGAATTTTTATCCGAACCAGCGTGTTTGTTGGACACAATTGAATCTCGGAATAAACATGTCTTTCGGACATGGCTGCTACCCCAAACAGCATGTCTGTTGACGTTTTGGCTATTTATTTCACCAAAACAATATTGGCAATACACAGAAAGATTTGGTTGAAATTTCATTGCAAACAAAATTCTGGTTTTTGATTCTCTTTCTGATTTTATCCGATTGAAAATTTGGTAAACTGGCCAAATTAATTTCAATCTGACAACGTTTTCGCGACTTCAGAAATATCCAAGTAATCCCCAATTTCCAACAAATCAGGCAGCTCACATATCGTTTGATTTTTTACACGAGTATACGGCTTTAAACTTTCACTCTTGAATTCACATTTAATGTTTAATAACTAATTTTATTTATTTACTTCACAAGGTGAATAAGAAATAATGGAAGGCACGTTGATGTTACAAGTTCTGATACTAACATGCTTTTTGTGGAGTTCTATGGCTAGGCCAAACTCTCACCATGAGTTTCAATCATTACTAACAAAATTTATCGATGATCACAAGTACAACGAAGATTACGAGAAGTCTCATATCAGTGGTCAAAGAGGGTATTGTATCAATGTAAAAGGCAGCAATTACAATGACGGCAATCCTATAATCTTATGGACTTATAGACCCAGTCCAGTACTCAATCAGCTTTGGTCATTTAAAAGCGAATGAACACTTTGATCTAACGGTAAGTGTTTAACTGCTAACACATTTCGCCAAGTTTCCTCCATAACAATACACGACTGCAACACTGCAGTATAAGAAGCAACCCTTTGGGAATTAAGAAGCAATGGAGAGATTGTTAGGAGACTTGCTATTGTCCCTTTGTGCTCAAGCCCATTTTGAAGCATAATTACTCCTAACTCCTATGCTTATTTAAAGAGCTCATTAGGTGCTTTTAGGTTAAAAACTACTTCACTCTTTATTTTGGCCGCTTCTCCCTTTTCTCCCTTGGTTCTTCTAGATTATTCATCATGTTCAAGTTGAGATCACTAATGTGGCATTTTTCCATTGAATCAATTACTTCCTAATAGTTACTTGAAGGTTCCTAGTTCATCTATATTAGGTCCTCTTGTAATCTGTTTTGCCTATGAGTTCTTTGAGTTGTATTTTTTCTTCTGTGTGAGCTTTGAGATTTCTGGGTTTTCTTTTGGGTTCTTTGCCTACTTCCTTTGAACTGTTATAGTTCCTTGAGGCTTGTATCTCTGATTTTTCTTTGCTTGGTCTTTAAAGCCATCTAATAAAGCAACTCTTTTCTCACCCATGCATTGGTATCACCTCTTCACCGGGGATTCCTCTTTACCGAGGATTGATGAAAGCACGTTAAAAATCTGTGTGTTTGATCTATTTTTCGCAATTTTTCTTTATGTGTTTTGTTAGAAATATGTAATCTAGCATTTACATGTGGTATCAGAGCCGTTAGAGGTCGATTCTAGGGTTGCATGTTATAGATCTTTGAATTTGAGTCATTGCATGTCTTTGTAAGTCATCTGATTTATTTTTTTTTTGGTGAAATCGTTTTTATGCTTTGTTGAATCTTTTGTTCTTTGATTCACATAGTTAGATTTGCCTACTACATGCATTTCTTTGACTAATTTTGTATACATGCATGTTAAACCAATAGTTGGGGATTCTGAACTTCTTTAATTTTGCTTGAGAATTAATTTTTGTTTAACTTTTGAAAATTATTGTTAAACGAAATATTTGTTTATTGGATTTTCTTTTCTCTGAAATTAGTAAGGTTTTTTTGTTTTTTGTTGTGGTAATCTCTTTTACTGATAACTTTGTAAGTGATTTGCCTTTTATTCCTTTACGAAATTATGAACTACTGAGCTAATTCTTTCTTTGTTCTTGCATTATTTGCCTCGTGGAAAGTCTATGGAGGTTTAAGAGTGAAGTCTCAAGTCAGTAGTCGCCTTAGAGGTAACATTTCTAAGAACCATTCTTGCTCAGTAACTTTTCTTTGCAATATTTTTTTCTGCTAAAAGAAGAACCCAAAGAGGGGTATTGCTTTGCTAATCACTGTAAGTATCTTTTTACTAGTCTAATTTTCTGTTGATTATTTTTTTTAGTACTCTTGATCCTACTGGTTTAGTTACTAGTTTCTTTTGTGATCTTATGTACTCTTTATTGTGATTAGCCTCGGTTTCTCTCTCTCTCTCTCTCTCTCTCTCTCTCTCTCTCTTTCTTTCCCTGTCTTGATTGTTTTTATTATAGAAATGTCTATAGCTAAGGTCAATCTTGATAAATTTGATGGGAAGGGAGATTTTACTATACAGAAAAAAAGATAAGGACTGTCTTAGTTCAACAGAAATGTGCTAGTGCATTATCAGGTCCAGAGAGTCTTCCTAATACCTTAACCGACCTTGAGAAAAAGGAGTTAATGGATTTAGCCTATTCTACTATTATTCTTAATCTTTCTGATAATATTCTTAGGAGGGTTAGAGGTCATGATACTGCACCTAAGCCTTGGTTAAAATTGGAGGGCCTTTATATGACAACTAACACTGCTCAGATTGGCTTTCTTGAAGAAAAATTCTTTGGTTATAAAATGAACCCACCTTAAAGAACACTGATGATAATTTTGATTATTTTCAAAAATTAATACTGGAACTTGAGGGTGCTGGGGTTATAGTAACTGAAGATGACCAAATCATTGTCCTTCTTAACTCAATACTAGAAAAATATAAAACTTTAAAAGATGCCTTGAAATATGTTAGGGAGAATATAGAAGCTGATGACATTGTGTCAACCTTAAAAATGAAAGAATTAGAATTAAAAGGTGATTCTAAATCTAAAGGTAATAATGGTGAGGGTCTGTTTGTTAAAGGAAAGAATAAAAGTAAATCTAAATCCAAGGTTCAGAATGGTACTGCTAATAATACTAATCAACCTAGTCAAAATGAAAATGGTAAACCTAGAAGAGAATTTATTTGCTTTTACTGTAATAAAAAAGGGTCATAGCAAGAAATTTTGTAGGTTGAGAATTAGTGGCCAACCTTCCCCTAATGAAACTAAGAACACAGTTACTAATAATAACACCATTGTTGAAGTAGATGAAGTAGAAGCCTTAACCATTAGTCAAACTCGAGATAGTGATTCCTGGATCCTAGATTCAGGATGTACCTTCCATATGACACCTAGGAGAGATTGGTTTACTGAATATCGGACCTATAGGGGAGGGAAAGTCCTAATGGGTAATGATTCTTCCTGTATCATCCTAGGTATTGGAAAGGTTCAATTTTTAGGAAATGGTGGTAGAAGGTTTGTCTTAAGTGAGGTTAGACATGTCCCTACGATTAAAAGAAATCTTATCTCTCTTAGTCACCTAGATAGTAAGGGACTGCGCTATGTAGCTCAAGGTGGAGTCATAGAGGTTTTTAGGCAGGGTAAATGTCTCATTAGAGGTCAACTATCTAGCGGTTTATACTATCTTATGGGCAACGTGTTGTTAGGGAATTCTAATGGTGTGTCTAATGTTGATATGGGTAGTCTTTGGCATAAGAGATTAGGTCACAGAGGTCAAAAGGGTCTAGATCATTTAGCTAAAACTGGAACGCTAAATTTACCTAAAAATGTTGACATTGATCCTTGTTAAACTCGTATTTTAGGAAAGGCTCACAAACTGAGTTTTAAAACTGGTTAGAATGAATTTAAAGGTCAATTAGATTACATTCACAATGATTTGTAGGGCTCTTCCTATGTTCCTTTATCCTTATCTAATAACCAGTATTTTGTTACCTTTATTGATGACTTTTTAGGGAAAGTTTGGATTTATTTCCTGAAAAGTAAGTCTGACGTGTTTGATAAATTTGTAGAATGGAAAAATCTAGTTGAAAATCATATTAACTCTAAGATTGAAACACTTAGAATTGATAATGGCCTAGAATTTATAAACACACAATTTAATGAATACTATTATAAAAATGGCATTGTTAGACATAGGACTTGTTCTTATACTCATCAGCAAAATGGAGTTGCTGAGAGGTATAATAGAACTATCTTAAACAAAGTCAGATGTTTACTGTTGCAATCTGGTTTAGGCCATAATTTTTGGGCAGAAGCTGTTGCTACTGCCTGTTACCTTATTAATAGGTCACCTAGCTCCTCTATCAAGTTTAAGTGTCCCAATGAGGTATGGTATGGCAAACCAGTTTCTTATAGTAATCTTAAAGTTTTTCGGTGTGTAGCCTATGTTTTAACTAATGACTCTAAACTAGATCCTAGAGCCCAAAAGTGCATTTTTATAGGTTACCCCCCTGGTGTTAAAGGTTATAAACTCTTGTCTTTTAGTGATAATAAAATTTTAATAAGTAGAAATGTAACCTTTAATGAAAATGAATTTCCTAAGATTACTACTTTGAACTCTAATGAATATCAATCTGATAGTGTTCCTTTTGAGGTGGAGTTAGATAAACTAGGACAAAATGTTGTTAATCTAAATCCACTTGGCAATGATTTTAATGTTGGCTATGACAATGATAATGATAACATTGATGATAATGAGGAACAAATCAATAATAACAATAATATTTGGCCAATTCATAACATAATGAACCAAAGACCTAGGAGAGAATCTAGATTTCCTAATAAGTTTAAGGATTTTGTTATCTAAGATTGCAATTATTCTAGTATTATTGATTTTGCTATCTTGAGTGCCATTCACTTAGAGTCTAATGAACCCACCTCAGACTCTCAAGCCAAAAACTGTAGGAATTGGAACCAATGGCAGTTGGCCATGGAAGATGAAATGAAATCTTTGGCTAAAAATCAGACCTGGGTATTGGTTCCAAAACCTGAAGGCATGAGAGTAATAGGTTATAAATGGGTTTTTAGGAAAAAATTTTCTATCCCTGGAGTTGAAAGTGAAAGGTTTAAAGCTAGGGTAGTTGCTAAAGGCTTTTCCCAGGTTGAAGGTGTTGACTACAATGAAATTTTTTCACCTATAGTCTAACATGTCTCCATAAGGCTTATACTGTCCCTTACTACCTTATTGGATCTTGAACTTGAACAACTTGATGTCAAAACAGCCTTCTTACATGGAAATTTAGAGGATGAGATATACATGACTCAACTTGAGGGTTTTTATTAAGAAGGGCTTTGAAAATCATGTTTGCCACCTTAAGAAATCCTTATATGGTCTTAAGTAGTCCCCTAGACAGTGGTACCTTAGGTTTGATAAGTTTATGCATGATTTAAAGTTTTGTAGAAGCAAGTATGACCCCTGTGTTTACTTTAATAAGGTTTCTAATGGTTGTTATATCTATCTTTTATTATATGTTGATGATATGCTTATTGCTTGCAAAGACAAAACTGAAATTAGCATGCTAAAATCTAAACTTGGTATTGAATTTGAAATGAAGGATCTTGGGCCTGCTAAGAGAATTTTAGGGATAGATATCTTTAGGGACAGAAATAAAGGGATTCTTACTTTAACTCAACATGCTTACATTGATAAAGTCTTAAGTAACTTTGAGTTAAATTTGAACAAACCTGTCAGTACTCCCATAGGAGCTCAGTTTAAACTTTCTGCTTGTTCTAAGCCTTTAAGTAGTGAGGAATCTGAGTTCATGAAAAATGTTCCTTATCAAAATGTTGTAGGGTCTTTCATGTATTCTATGGTATGCACTAGGCCTGATATAGCTTGTGGAGTTAGCCTAGTTAGCAGATATATGAGCAATCCTAGTAAAAGCCATAGGTCTGCAGTTAAGTGGTTAGCTAGGTATCTTCATAGTAGCTCTTCCCTTTGTCTTGTTTATAAGTTTGCCAAAGGTAAAATGTATAACATTGAGGGATTTTGTGATTCAGATTATATAGCTGATCTTGATAAAAGAAGATCAGTTATTGGCTTTTGTTTTACCTTTAGTGGTTATCTGATAAGCTGGAAATCCAGCTACCAACATATGGTTGCTCTATCGACCACAGAAGCTGAATATATTGCACTTACAGAAGCAATTAAAGAAGCTTTGTGGTTGAAGGGTATCATTTCTGAACTTGGTTTGTTACAAGATAGTGTTTGTATAAACTCTGATTCTCAATCTGCTATCCATCTTTGTAAAAATGTTGTTTATCATGAAAGAATCAAACATATTGACATGCATTTTATATGGAATATTATAGCTTCTGGTGCTGTATGTGTTAATAAGATACATACAAGTGTTAATCCTGCAGATTTATTAACTAAGCCTATTCCTTGTGACAAATTTCAGGTTGCTTTGGAGAGATTAGGAGTTGTGCAGTTTGACTGTGTGTCAAACTGTGCCCCTAATCAATGATCTGGTTATTTGCCTAATTTATAATGGTGATATATGAAGATGAGATGGCTATGTTAGTGGAGGCACTAAGGTCCAAAGGTGGAGATTGTTAGGAGACTTGCTATTGTCCCTTTGTGCTCAAGCCCATTTTGAAGCCCAATTACTCCTAACTCCTATGCTTATTTAAAGAGCTCATTAGGTGCTTTTAGGTTAAAAACTACTTCACTCTTTATTTTGGCCGCTTCTCCCTTTTCTCCCTTGGTTCTTCTGGATTGTTCATTGCGTTCAAGTTGAGATCGGTGATGTGGCATTTTTCCGTTAAAACAGTTACTTCCTAACAGTTACTTGAAGGTTCCTAGTTCATCTATATAAGGTCCTCTTGTAACTTGTTTTGCCTATGATTTCTTTGCGTTGTATGTTTTCTTCTGTGAGAGCTTTGAGATTTCTGGGTTTTCTTTTGGATTCTTTATCTGCTTTCTTTGAAATGTTACAGTTCTTTTAGGCTTGTGTCTCTGATTTTTCTTTGCCTGGTCTTTAGAGCCATCTAATAAAGCAACTCTCTTCTCACCCGTGCATTGAGATCACCTCTTCACCGGGGATTCCTCTTTACTGAGGATTGATGAAAGCACATTGAAAATCTGTGTCTGATCTATTTTTCGCAATTTTTCTTTATGTGTTTTGTTAGAAATATGCGATCTAGCATTTACAGAGATTGTGAATCCAAAAAGCGGGTTAGTTATAACTGCAATGTCAGGCACAGAAGGTTCTAGACTCACCACCGAGACTAGCATATCTTCCTCGTTCCAAACTTGGCGTTTCGACAACAAGACAAACCCTAGTTTAGTATCGATAATTGGACTCAACGATTTATGCCTTCAAGCAACGGGTGATGTTGTCTGGTAGAAGAATGTGATAGTAGCAATATGCGACAACAATGGCTTCCTTACCCGGATGCGACTATTAGACCTAGGTTCGATACAGATTTGTGTGTAGCTTATTTTTTTTTGAAAAACCCCCGAAGGAACATTGTGTCCCTTCAAAGGCTAAAAGTTTGGAGCAGGTGAAAATTTCGGGGCGGAGTCTCCAGCTAGGCTGGTTTCCCCGCTTACCTACAAAACACCTACCCCTCTTTTATTAAATAAAAATCAACTCACGGTCTCAAGGCGAGAACATGAGTAAATCAATTACACGAGAGTAGTAAGTTCGGGAAAATAAATACATCAGAAGTAACAAAATTAACATCCCTCCTCCTAGTTTTAAAGATGAACCAACATAAATGAATGCATGATCCAATAATGTCTTCTGAGCCCATCCTGCCTTCGAAAACAAATTTATTCCTTCGTTTCCATATTGCCCAAGCAATTAAGAACCATAGCGCCGTTCCGAGCTCTCTACCCCTTCCATCAGCAAAGAAGCCGCGCCACATGGCTAGAAAATCCAACGCCTTCCACGGTATAGGCAGCGAGATACCGAGCAATCTCATCACCTGCGTCCACACCTTATAGATGTTACTGCAATGGAGCAGGGCGTGATCCATAGTCTCCTCCAAATCACAAACTGGGCATTGACCGTCCGTTATAGATTGGCAGCCCCGGAGGAAAAGGAACATTTTTGTTGGTAATCTTCCATGAAAAACAAGCCACCCAAAGAAGCAAACTTTAGGGGTCACACATGCCTCCCATATTACAGAAAATTCGAGCCTCGGCTCTGGCCATTTTGGCATACTATAGTAGCCCATACAAAAGGAGCTTGTCGTGTACTCCTTCTTCTCCCCCACCTCCCTCATAAACCGATCAGCCGTCCCTGAAAAGATAGGCTGCCGTTGACCCTGCCCCAACTCGTTGTCAACCTCTAGAAACAACCTCGGACAGCTTATACCGATCCAATTTCGAAGTTCCGCACCTCTCTCCTGTCCTGAAATCCTTAAGTTCCGTTTCCAAAAAGGCCGCAAAAAGGCCGATGACCCGAAAAGATAATGACACCCCTCGGCCACCGAACACGATTTCCTATTACACAATCGGTATAGGTCAGGGAACAGGACCGCCAACTCCGAATTCACCGTCCAGTTGTCATGCCAGAATGAGCAATTTTCCCCACTTCCAATAGCAACCCGAATGCTCGACCTAAAAAATTCCCACCACTCCCCACCTCTAATACAACATGCTATAATTCCTCTCCAAGTATGTGACAATGTAGATGAATCATAGTTTCCAAGTGTGTAGCTTATAATAATCTTGTTGATAAAGAGTTTACTGTAATAACTTGTGGGCTTGGATCATCTAGCCAACGGTGGTTGTTCACTTAGAGCGGCACTAATTGGAATGAACGAGTTGATTTAATTATGGATGTAAAAGATTCTGATCCAAGTAACAAGGAAATCCTAGTTTGGAAAGCTACGGGAAATCCTAATCAAAACTGGAGAATTTTGCCTTGCTAGTGCATAATATAATAGTTAGAGAATAATAAATAAATGACGGAAATTACGAGTGGTTGTTTTTTTTTCCCATCATATATGTGTGTGTAAGTGTTGTGTTTGTTTATGTATAAGAAATATTGCAGATTGTTGGTCCTTGTATAAGAAACTTTAATCTGCAATGTCTTTATAAAAACTACTTTCATGTATAATTTGTTCATTTTGCAACTCTTTTATAATGGCAACGGTTCGTAGTGTATGTATTAGATTGAATCGGATAGGATTTGTCCTTAGCTGTCGAGGATAACGGCAATTACCTCATTTGCTCCATTTTCGCCGTGTACTTTGACAGTTGCTCAACTTAAATAAAATAAGAACTCAATCATTTTGGTACATTTTAGTTCAGAATTATGTATGTTTGTGGACATGAAAAATCTTCTTTTGCACTTAACGAGTCACGCTCAGAACCTACAAGGTGTAGCTTAGTTGACTAAGCAGACTGAGCAAGTTGGAGGAGAACAATGTTGAAATCCCTCTAAATACACTTATTGGAAGGGGCAAAGAGTCTTAACTGTTACTAAGCCCCGAACAAGATTATTTCAATGAAGATACTTGTAAATATTACCAAAAGACTGAGTCACACTCAAACCTGACATGACATTTTCGGGCCCTTGGACAAATATTACATGAAGCAGTATATTAGGCCCCTTAATAAAATGTTATTGTTAAATTATAAAATTAATGTATATTTAATTAACCGATTAAATTATAATTAATTATATCCAATTTTTTTTCAATAAAATGGAATTAAGGAATTAAACGTATAATTACAAAATTATAATTTTAGGCTCTGCTTTGTTGCTTGATAAAAAAAAGTCATTTTGTAATTTTAAAAAAATGAGATAATCTATAAATTAAAATTATTTCGTCAATTCTAAATAATGTTTAGAGGTTGCTTTTTAAAAAGGTTCAACAACTTTTTAAAAAACCAATGAAATGATACTTTACGAGAGCATTTTATGGCTTAATTTATTTTACTCTAATTATATATTTATAATTATTTACTATTGATTTAAAATATACTAATTTTAATTATTTTACATCTCTAACCGGCATTACAAAGCATATTTTTATTAGACACTTAGTAAGGATTAATTAGTAGTAAACAACAAACCGTAACAATAAATAATTATAAACTGTAACAACAAGAAACAACAACATCAACAACAGTAATAGTTTTACCAAATATGTCCTTGTATGTATTGTATTGTTGTCGATTAGAAAATATATTAGAGTATTATATCAAAAAATAACAATAACATTAACTTTTAGTTTTAAAAATTATTTTTAAAATAACATATTAAAATTTTAGGCCTTCTATTGCAATGGGCTTTGAGTGATCGCACCCCATACACACCCCTTTTAGCGGGTACCAGCCATTGCAGTCTAAATTTTTCGCTTAATACCATATCTAAGAAAGCGAAATTCGTAGCGCAATCTAGACTACAGTGGTTTGAACCTGATGCAGAGTAAACTTTAATATGATTAGGGATGGCAATGGATTGGATATTGATGTCCATATTCATATACTTGTATGTAATTACATACAAGTATATGAATATAGACATCCATATCCAATCCATTGCCATCCCTAAATATGATGCATAACTCAATTAAAAAACAATTCTATTTGGAAGCGATTGCTTGTTATGGATAGAAATTATCTATTATGAAATATTTATTCAATTAGAATCGTCTTCACCATTCTTTAGCTTTAGATTATAATGGATTAAAGTAAAATGACTCATCAAACTATCTCAGATTTTTTTATTGTGGAGTCACGAATAGTTGTTCAATTTCACTTAAGGGTCAATTGTAAACAGTGTCGGAGCCAGGAATTGGACTCTGTTGGAGCACAATTTCGAACATCGGTGGATATATAGCAGTATACTAACAATGATAACGTTAGTGAATTTAGGCAAAGAATGGGAATAAATAACACTTTAATTCTTTTAGATGGCGAAGCTAATATTCAAGAAAATCTCAAAGATAGACTCATCAATTAGCCAAGAGGTCTTCAACTTGTAGCCTCTACAGGCCGTATGTTCGTGTTACTTTTGGGTTATGGTGAGGATTTTTTTTGTACTTAAAGTTAGCGCAATTGCGCGATTTTTTTTAAAAAATTAGCCTTCATTTTTTGGAATGACGTTAGTTTCATAACAAAATGTATTACAAAGTTTAAGTATAATTAGAATTAATGTATAAGAAATTGTTCAAAAGAAATTTATTAATTTTATACAATAGTATATAAAAAATTAATAAAAAATGAAAAGAAATAAATCAAAATATAATTTCTATTTAATTGAGGAAGATGAAGTTATATATTCAAGAAGTTTTATGTATTTACAAAATAATTATAGAAGTAAATAATAAAATTGAGAGAAGATGAGAAATAGGTTAAAAAATTATAATAAAAATGAAGAAAGAAAAAAGTAATTTTGTTTTCGAAAATTAAAAATAAAATATATGTTTTAAAAGTTTGTTTGTAGTAAAAACATTTAAGAAATGGAAAGAGAAAGTAAAGGAAAGGTTGAATAACAAAAGTAGGGGGGAATGAGGAGATATAACAAAAAAGAGAAAAATAAAAAAGTGCAAGTGCTAGAAAACGAACCTAGCATAATGAGAATGGCGTGCGTCGTGCATACCACTGGGCGACACTAGACAATCTACTATATCTTGCACTATAATTTATATATAACATAATTTAACTTACTTTGCGCAGTATGTTTATCCCGTATTTTTCAGTAACTGGTGGGGCACGTGCCCCCACCTCCCTCCACCACTGACTGTAAACAACCTCTCTACAATTATATGGGTTAGGTTGCGTATATGGATGACGATATGGGGTGGCCTGGTGTGGCACCGGTCACGCGGTAGCAGCTAGAACACTCATAACACCCAAGGTAGTGCCCCACTCTATGCTGTAGGGAAAATGGAGTAGATAACTATACCTGGGCACAAGCCCGTTGGCCTGCCCTGCTATATATATGTATATATATATATTGAAAATTTTAAATTATAATATAAAGTTTAGCATCTAAACTTAATTTTGTGACCTATTTTACAAATTTATTTACAATTATTTTATTATAAATATATTTTATTAAAAAATATTCTAGATTTTTAATTGTAGATATTAATTAATAGGCCAATACGTCGGATTTGGGTTTTGATTATTTTGTAAAGGCCAGGTTCATCCGAAGCCTGAATTTTATTTTTTAGCTAAGTTTTTAGTTAAGACGGATTTGGCACAGCCCGAACCTAGCCCACCCTATCCATGGCCACTCCAAGTAGAGGAATGTTTAACGGAAATTATCAAGATGGGTCACTTTTTCATATTATTTACAAGAATCTCCGAACATCTAAACATTTCTTATTTTTGTTTTTTTTTCTAAATTTATCTACAAAAACAAGTACTATATAAAGCTCTGTTTCAACGCAAACAATTTTTTCTCCTTCATTTCAGCAGTTTCTCTATACGGGAGTTGGATTGTGCTCTTCTTCTTCTTCTTCTTCTTCTTCTTCTTCTTCTTCTTCTTCTTCTTCTTCTTCTATCGAACAATGTTTGAGTGCGATTATCATCTTATTGTTCTTCTATTTTATTCTGGCCATTGATTGATTGTTATTTTGGCTATTTGTTGATGTGTTTTTGTTTCTATTCATTGAATCCTAATTAAAGATGTTTTGTGATTTTCTGTTTACATTTTGAGATCATTCTTTTGATTTTGAGATTTATAGTTCATTATGTTGTCTCTAATGGAAGATTTTACTATCTTGACTTATCCTTTTGATTTCGTTTTTTGTAGTTCATTCTGTTGTCTCTAATGAAGGGTTTATAATTCATTTCGTAATCTTTTTAACATCCTATTTGTTGAAATTGTAGTTCACACTATGTGTTTGATAAAATGCTAAGGTAGTTGATTTTTTATTAATGGCCAATTTAATTAGTTTACTGGTAGAGTAAACAATTTTGGTATTGAAAGGTGTGCTTCTATTCTAAATTAAATCTTATATCATTGTTGATTAGTGACCTAAATTATAATCGTGTTGGTTTTGAATCTATTAGACATCTGATAGATATCCAATAGATATCTGATAGATATCCAATAGATGTCTAACATATCTTAGTTTTGGCAGTTATTTTTATAAAAATCGTATTGTTGAAATTGAAGTACACACTATGTGTTTGAAAAAAATGCTAAGGTAGTTGTTTTACTACTAATAGCCAATTAGGATGTTGGCTAGTGTCTAGGGACTCCACCAAGTAAAGTGTACAATAACTTCAATATAAGATCGGCATAAATCTTCCTATGGCTACAACGAACTCTAAATAGAAAGCTAAGATAAACTCTCAACTTTAAGAGCAATTAACTACAAGCTTATATTTATAATTGGTAAAAATTCTTGGGGATATTTTTCGAGCAAGGCCATAAGCTTTCGAAAAGGAAATCTATCAGTTGGACTACCGTAGCTTAAATTAGTTCTCGATATCAAAATATGGCTAGATAAGTCAGAATTGGTACTTTTTCAATTAGTCCGCTTAAATGACATCTCTTTTACTCGACTTATGTTTACTAAGGACAATCAAAATCAAAACCAATTTTAAAAGCAAGTGTAAAAAAATTCAAAAATTTCAGCAAAAATCTCTTCCCCCGCACTTAAAACCATAAATGTCCTCATTTATGTCAAAAAGAAAGTGAAAAGTAAAGGACAAGAAAAAAGAATATACCCAAAAATGAGGGAGGTGCGATGAGGCAGCCTGTTGGTGCTACTGTTTGGGGTGAAAAAGCTAACAGATGGTGGAGATGAGAGTGAAACCAAGCTTGAAGACAACTAAAATATTACACTTATACCCTTTGAAAAAAAAACTATCAAACTGAAAAAATGAAAATGAAAGCAAAAATAAAATAAAACTTTGGGTTGCCTCCCAAAAAGCGCCTTTATTTAACCTCATTTAGCTCAACGCCTTTTCGTTCAACCAGGATACCATGCTATCTTTTCAAACTAAGTTCTTCAATGCCCAATCCTTTAATAGTTCCTTTTAGCTCAATACTCAACAAAAGATCAGAGAAATTAATATCACCAAGCAAAATTATCCCCAAATGCATAAGCAATGAATCATTTATAATTTTATCTACATGAAAGACATCTAGGAAATTATAGTTTATCTCAATAATTTGAAATTTTTTGTTTAATTTGCCAAATTCTTTTTCTTTCTTGGTTTTTTAAAGCCTTTACGGGAAAGGGAGTTGACGGACTCTGATTTTTGTAATTTTCAAATTTGATTCAATGTTACCATTAGGGCTTATATCCTTCACTAAATTAGCTACTAAACTTGAATTTAGGTTATCATGTCTGATTACCCTAGACTCCAGGTTAACAATTTCATTTTTAGATTTATCATTAATAAGCTAGTTCTCATTTAGAACATTATATCACATGCATTCTGTTTCAGATTAACTTCAGGTTAAGATGGAAGCATACCTTGATTTTCCAACTTACCTTGATTGATATTTGAAAATTTATTTTGTAAGTTGCAAAATGCCTTTGGTTGATTTTCATCGTTGAAAAGTAATGGACAAGTAACGAGCATGTGTCCACTAACCTCATAAAACTCACATGAAACAACTTGCGGTGGTCCTCCTAATGCTGTTATCACTTCTTCGAGAGTCATGGCTGCAATACTTCCATGATCAGTCATGGTCATCAAAACAAATAAAAATTAATTAGTATTAGTCCCCAGCAATGGCGCCAAAATTTAATGTGTGTCGAATCCACCAAAAATAATTCCTATTACTCTAATGATTGGATTTGTAGTTTGAGTAAGTAGGGTCAAATCCACAGAGACTAATAAAATCAATTCTATTCAAATTAATGACCAACAAAAATGAAACAAATAAATAAAATGGGGGGTCATGATTGTTTGGATGATTAAAAATAAAAATGCTAAAAATTAAAAGAATAAAAATTAAAAATTAAAAACAATTCCGATTAAGGATACTCTTAACTTAGTTGCAATTGTTCAGGGGCACAAAAGTTAGATTTCGAAATATCAATTAGTTGGTTATAACCATGAACAACATAGTTAAATTCTTTTTCTAAATATGAGATTGATTTTAGATGAGCTAAACCAAAAACCCTCGATTATTAGACGCACTTGTAAGAAGCAGACAAGATTTAATCGTCAAAAAACATTAAGTTTTGAAGAACCAGCTTTAAACCAAAGTTATGATGATCAAGCATAAAGATTGATTTAAATCGAATAAACCATAAAGACTTGTAGAAGAAATTGTTTGTTACAATTTTCCATTAAACTATGATAAGCATAAATTCAATGAAAATAACAATTCAATATAATTCCAAAAACAACAATTAGCCAAATTGAAGAAATCAAAAGTATAATGAGAAAGATGTTACCGGTTTAATTGAAAACTAAAATTCAAAAGAAGATTAAGAACATGCCTCACAACATGCAATTAGCCTTGATTATTCCTCAACCGAAAGATAAAAACTTAACTACTCATCAATTGAAATAAAAATAAAATTTTCATTGGAGTAGAAGAACATTGGCCACAAGACCAAGTTCAAAAAGATGATCTAATTAGTTTTTGAATAAGTATTTTCACTATATATACTTTTGCTGCTAACAATGGTTAACATCAATGAAGTTTCAGATTACATATTACATATGAATATAAGTGAAAAATATCTGAACTAGCTATTACAGATTTTTACAAGTAAAAGTAGCTATTCTAATCTTCTCCTTCTTTTTCCCAGAAGCTTCACCTTCCTTGCTTTTACCTTTTTCTGTGCTCTTCTACCCATTTTTGCTCGCATCAGCTTAGGAGTCCAATACTATGTATGATCTATGATCCTAATTCCTCTCCCATGCTCGGGAGTAAGCAGAATTATCTACATTACCTGCTAGACGCTTTTTAATAACGATGTCTACTGTTGCTTCCAAAATGGAATACCTAGCAAGTGTACTAGGGTCAATGTAGTGTGTTAAGCATAAGGTCGTATCCCATAAGGAGCAGCCTGAAATAGTTTGAGGGTTTCCCTAGTAGACTGGTTCAGGGAAAGTTTTCTTAAATTTGAAAGTTGGTTGCTTGTGTTAATAACAATAAAAATAGAAATAACAAAATAAATAAAGATTGAAAACAATAATAGAAAAGCACAAGCTTCACCTACCCAAGACAGTGAAAGGTTTCCTCCTACTAAGACATAAACTTATTTGACTGTGTCCAAAGATCTAAGGTATCTTAACCAGATTTTCCCTAGCTTACCCCTCGGCCTACTTGGTTTCTAAGATTATCAATTTAAGTCTCCCCTCAGTACTTGTTAAATAAATAAACTTGCATTAAGAATAGTTAAGCATTTAATCATAATTAAAACCCTTAGCCCATACACAATCCCCCCTCGGTTCCTTGTAATATGCGTGTGTGTTTATGATTCTAACTATAACAAATCTCCCCTCGGTACTTATTGCTATAGCATGTATGAGTCGGGCCCTTACTCAATTAAATTATTACGCAAACACATCAATCACAAAAGATTCAAAATAAGAACTTACATACTTGTTTCGGAGGAAGTCTTCCCCTATCCCCTGGGACAGGCTCGGCTTGCTATGAAATTACTCACTCTTATTAAAGAAAATACCCATCTTCATTATTAAGAAAGTAAAGTACATAAGTTCTATGGAGAAAAATAAATTGATGCTATTCTAATGGTGTTTCTAGTCTAATAATTGTCGGCTTTACCAAATGGGGAAGACATATACAACTACTTCCCAAGTGATAAAGATGGAATAAAATAAAAGATAATTAAAGATCCTATCTAATCCTAATTCAAATGGAAAAACTAATCTAATAAGAAAAACTATTTCTAAGTAATGGACTCGAATTAAGCTTGTCTAATAAGATAAAATATGCTCTTTCCTTGCATTGAGCACGTCCACTTCAGCCCCCTTTTAAGTGATTTACTTGAATGATGACTCTTCACCTTTCTTGGGCTCTTTTTCCTCAAATTTCCAATTTAGCACAGTCTGCTAGGAAATTCTCCCCAGTTTTGACCATAACCTGAAATTGTGCCAATAATTAATAAAATCTTATTTAATTCAAGGAAATTGAGCATATAAAATGCATAATAAATCACTACTATTTTACACTTATCAAATTCCCCTACCCATACTTGAACATTTGCTTGTCCTTAAGCAATTTACATTAGACAAAGAGAATAACACAAGCCTTATATCGAAACAAGGAAAGTCTCATGCAATTTGGAAAGTCAAACAACTTTGAACAAGTTTAGAACTTCATTTCAGCATAAGGAAAACATTAGCAGAGAAATCTCATATTTCCATAATAAGCATGCAATGAATGCGAAATTAGACTTCTTACTTCAATGAAATAGCAATAAAAATCAGATAACCTCCTTTATTTAGCAAAACCTTAATACCTTTAGACTATAAGCTTGGCAATCGGTCAAACCTCCACCACAAAGCTTTGATTGCTAATACCATCAAAAGGTCTTTGAAAGGCTTGTAACATTAGGCTTAGGTAAGGGTATGGAAAAAGGGAATTTTGTGTGTAAGGAGTTTCCAAAAGAAATTAAGTTGATGAGCATGCAACTTCTTATGAGATAGGAAAACCTTGTTCAGAAGCAGACTGTCTTTAAGTGCAAGAAACCTTTGACATTGTTTTTCACAGTTCCTTAAGAACATTTCTTATAAGTACAATAACCTTGAGAAACTTTTTATTCATGCCTCAAACACAATCAAAACATAAATATTTTTTTCTTCTTTTTTTTCATTCTTTTCTTGATTTTTTCTCTTTTTTTCCTCTTTTTTTGATGAAAAATACAAACAAAAGACAATGAGGCTTTCTCAGGTTGTGCTGATAGTTGATGTTGTCTTCTGGTTTCAGACAGTTTCATTGAAAATATCTTCCATGTCAAGAAAGTCTTCCTCGGTTGATATTGTTGTTGCTTCAAATGATGAAAATCTCTTTGGGAAACTCTGGGTATTTGTTGGAAGTCAAAGTGAGGGTTGTTTGGTTTGTAATGTGTGTAAGAAAGAAAAGGCTTAGGCTCAAAGGGGGTAATCTACAGATAAAATGTTGAAAAGGGTAGGCTTTTTGGCTAGAGAGGGTAAATCCTAATGCCTTAATCATTTAATATAAGCATTCAATGGTGGTCATGATAAGTACCAGCACACAATAACAAGCATAACCATGCATTTCCCATGGCAAGTTCTAGCTAAAAATAGAAAGATCACCTATAAGGGTTGTATATCTGATTTAGGCTATAAAATTGAAGTAAAAATCAAAATTTCAAAAAGTTAAACATGCTTATGGGTCTTACAAGATCAACTCTCCTAAATTTTTCAAAGTCCTCAAATTTCATTCTAAATCCTTGCTCAAAATTATCTAATTTCCACTTTACACAGACTTCACAAGTTTTGTTATTCAGCAAGGTAATTCATCAATAAGCATAAAAAAAATTCAATTAGACATACAAAGTCAAATAAAGATAGTCTTAATGGTTTCCCAAAATAGCTAAGCCATAGGTAGTGACAATCTAAAAATCAAAAGTTCAAAAATCATGTATGAAAATATTAATCCCTCCCCAACACTTAAATTATACTTTTCCCTCAAAGCATTAGGAATGAAATACAAATAAGGAAAAGAAAGACTTTCCTGAGATAACCAAATAAGAAGAGGCTAGATGTTACCATTCACCGTGAGAGAAAAGAGAGATTGAGAAAACCTTGAGGTTTCCTCTAGAATTGCTTCACTTGGTGCGTAGCGATCACAACTATCAGACTATCTTAAGGTTGTTCATGGAGGAAGACTTCCTCTACAACTTCAAGTCATCCTTTATTATCCCTACAAAAGGCAACAAAACATAAGAACTAATCAAAAAAACTAACTAAGAAAGCATAAGAAAGAAAAGTTGGGGCTTTCCCAACAAGTTGCTTCAATTAGTGTTTAAAGTGGACACAGCTACAAGACTTTGTCGAGTGGTTCAAGGAGAGAAACTTCCTCCGTAGCTTCAGGTTATGCTGTAGCAAGATAAGGTTTTAACCTTTTCCCGTTAACCTTGAAGTTTTCTCCCTTTGGATTTGTAATCTCTATAGCACCGTGAGGAAAGACTTTCACCATAGAAAATGGTCTTGTCCATCTTGATCTGAGCTTACTTGGGAAGAGTTTTAAGGGAGAGTTAAACAATAAAACTTATTAACTGGGGAAGAACTCCTTAACATGAATCCGTTTGTCATGTCATGCTTTGGTTTTCTCCTTATAGTTCATAGCATTTTCAAAGCTAAATAGTCTGAATTCTTCAAGCTCATTCAATTGCAACTTTCTTGCTTCTCCAGCCTTGTTCCTGTCAAAATTAAGAAAAGTAAGGGCCCATAATGCTTTAAATTCAAGTTCAATGGGAAGGTGGAAGGCTTTCCCATTAAGCAGTCTAAAAGGAGACATGCCAATGGGGGTTTTGAATGCTGTCCTATAAGCCCATAAAGCGTGGGCTAGCTTTTTAGACCAGTCTTTCCTAGAATAACTGACATTCTTTTCAAGAATACGCTTAATATCTCTATTAGAAATCTCAACCTACCCACTAGATTGTGGGTGATAAGGGGTAGCAATCCTATGTACGACTCCATTTTTAGATAGAAGCTTTTCAAAATGAGAGTTACAAAAATGAGTACCTTGAATGCTAATTATAGCTCTAGGGAAACCAAACCTCGAAAAGATCTTCAAAAATTGTACCACACATCTTGCATCATTGGTTGGGCTTGGAACAGCCTCAACCCACTTTCCCACATAGTTTACCGCCAAGAGAATATATGTGTTTCCATTGCCACTAGGGAAATGTCCTATGAAGTCTATGCCCCATACATAAAAAATCTGGCATACCACAATATTGTTCAATGGCATGTCATTCTTGGCTGAGATATTTTCTGTTCTTTGATATTCATTACACTGGGCAATATATTGGTGACAATCTTTGAAGATTGTGGGCCAGTAGAATCCACATTTTAAGACTTTCATTGCTATTCGGGTTACACCGAAATGACCTCTAGCTTCAGCATTGTGACACATGTGTAATATTTCCCTAACCTCCTCTTGAGGAAAACATTGTCTAATAATCTGGTCTGCACATAATCTAAATAGGAAAGGTTCCTCCTAAAAGTAATATTTGAGGTTAGCAAAGAATTTCTTGCTTTTAGCATAAGACATATGACTTGGGGGAATCTTACATGCAAGAAAATTAGCAATATCAATAAACCAAGGGATAGAGTTTAGCGCAAAAACCTGTTCATCAGGGAAAGTCTTCGAGATTACCTTCTATTCAGTAAGGTTTTCCCCAAAAAGTCTGGAAAGGTGATCTGCAACAACATTGTCCCAGCCTTTCTTATCCTTGATCTCCAAATCAAACTCTTGAAGTAATAAGAGCCACCTAATCAAATAAGGTTTTGCATCTTTCTTGGCTAGTAAGTACTTCAGAGCTGCATGGTCAGTGAACGCAAAAACCTTGGACAAAACAAGATAAGAATGAAATTTGTCAAAAGCATACACTACCACAAGAAGCTCTTTTTCTGTTGTTATGTCGTTTTGTTGGGCTTCAGTCAAGGTCTTGCTTGCATAATAGATTGGTCTGAAATGCTTGTTAACTCATTGGCACAAAACTGCCCCAATGCAAGTGTCACTTGCATCACACATGAGTTCAAAGGAAAGGTTCCAGTTAGGGGGGGGGGGGTTAGAATAGGTGCATTGATCAATCTTCTTTTCAACTCATCAAATGCTTTGACACAATCTTGATAAAATTTGAAATCTACATGTTTGTGAAGCAAGGCTGTAAGAGGTTGCGCTATCCTTAAGAAATCTTTGATAAATCTTCGGTAAAAGCCTACATATCCAAGGAAACCTATGACTTCCGTCACTGAGGTTGGGACAGTCAGGTTTTAAATCACCTTCACTTTAGCCTTATCAACTTCCATTCCTTTCTCAAAGATTTTATGGTTGAGAACTATCCCTTCATTAACTATAAAGTGACACTTCTCTCAGTTAAGCACAAGGTGAGTCTCCTTGCATCGAATTAAGACAGCTTCAAGGTTACTAAGATAGTCCTGGAAGGTTTTCCCATAGATAGAAAAATCATCCATGAAGATCTCCACTGATTCCTCAATCATATCATGAAAAATTACCATCATACATCTCTAGAAGGTTGCTAGAGCATTGCACAATCCAAACGGCGTTCTTCTATAGGCATATGTCCCATAAGGATAGGTGAAGGTAGTCTTCTCTTGGTCATGTGGATGGATGGCAATCTCGATGTATTCGGAATACCCATCAAGGAAATAGTAAAATTGGTATCCAAAATGCCTTTCCAACATCTGATCAACAAAAGGAAGAGGAAAGTGATCCTTCCTTGTGGCATCAATTAGCTTTTAGTAGTCAATGCACACTCTCCAGCCTGTGACAATGCGTGTAGGAACAAGCTCTCCTTTCTCATTCTAAACTACTGTTGCTCCACCCTTCTTAGGCATAACTTGGATAGGGCTTGTCCAAACACTATCAGAAATAGGGTAGATAATTCCTGCATCGAGCCACTTAATAACTTCTTTCTTGACAACCTCCATCATTTTAGGATTGAGTCTTCATTAAGGTTGTCCTATAGGCTTGTGGTTTTCCTCCATCAAGATTTTGTGAACAAACATAGAAGCGCTTATGCCCTTGATATCCGAAATTTTCTAAGCCAATACCTCCTTATTTTTCCATAAAATAGTAAGAAACTCTTCCTTTTAGTCTGGGGAAAGCTTAGCTGAAATGATAACAGGAAGACTGTCTTGTGGTTGAAGGAAGGCATATTCGAGATGTTTAGGCAATGGCTTTAGGTCCGAGTTACGTTGGCTACTTTTAGGAATAGTAACCTTAAGGTCAGGATAGCCTACCAAAGGTTCAACAGTCTGACTGCTATTCAAGGTTGTCTGAGATTCAGGTTCAGTTTATCCCTCCACAAGATTTTCCCCCTCCTTATACTCATCTTCATTGAACTCCTGAAAAAAGAAAGGATTTAGATTCACATCAGTAGTTTCCATGAAATAACATTGGTCACCACTAGAAGGAGGATATCTTAAAGCTTCATTCATTTTAAAAATAACTTCCTCATCATGTATTTTGAAGATTAACTTTCCACTATATACATCTATGAGGGTTCAACCAGTAGCTAGGAAAGGTCTTCCAAAGATGATAGGTACATGCATATCTTGGTCCATGTCCATAATAATGAAATCAATAGGCAAAATGAACTTCCCTACACTAACAAACACATCCTCAACTATTCCCCTAGGATATCTTATCGTTCTATCTGCAGGCAAAATGGAAACCCTAGTAGGTTAAGGTTCTCTTAAACCAAGTTTTTTTATACAAATGATATAGCATTAAATTAATACTAGCTCCTAAATCTCGCAAAGCATTTTCAATTTAAAGATTTCTAATAGAACAAGGAATGGAAAAGCTCCCTAGATCTTTAAGCTTAGTTGGCAAAGGCTTTCTGCTTTGTAGAATGGAGGAGCAATCTCGATTAAGTTGCACCATGGTCACATTTTCTAGCTTTGTTTTATTTACTAAGAGCTCTTTCCAAAATTTCACATACATTGGCGTTTGGGCAAGAGCTTCTACAAAAGGGATGTTATTGTGCAATTTTCAAACAACATCAAGAAATTTATCAAATTGCTTAGCTATCTCATGTTGCTTTACCCTTTGAGGATAAGAAATCCTTGGTTGGTAACCTGGAATGACAGGTTTCTCTTCCTCGAAAGTATTCTCTATAGGGACAGACTATTCTATCTCTTGGGATGTCTTTTCTGTCTGCACAATCTCATTAGGTTTCTCCTTCTCAATCTCTTTCATTTTGGTTCCTGCATTTCCAACAACATCAATAGTCATAGGGTTAGCTGAATTCACAAGCTTACCATTTCTAAGTATGATTGCCTTGCACTCCCTTTGGATTTGTCTTGGTATGGCTGGGGAGAGTTCCCTTGCTTCTAGGAGAAATAACTTGGGCAATATGATGAGTTTGAGTCTCCAAACTTTTATGGAAGATTGACTTTATGTCATGAATTGAACCATCATGTCCCCCATCTCTTCTATTTCAGACTTCTTAGTAGGTTGGGATGGTCCAGATTATTGGGCAGCTTGTGACTAATGAGGCTGCTGGAAACAGTTATGTGGTTGTTGAAATTAAGGCTGAGATTTCCCCTATGTAAAATTAGGATGACTCCTCCAACCTGGGTTATATGTATTAGAGAAAGGGTTTCCTCCATGAGAGTTCCCCTATATGAAATCACATCGCTCTTGGGTAAGGGCAACGTCATAATCTGCACTTCTGTGGTTGCCTCCACAATACTCACAACAGCTTGGCTAAGAGCTTGTGATGGCCGAAACATTTTTCTTAGTAAGATGTATGAGTAACATATCAAACTTGTTTGAAAGGTTAGTGACAGCCTGAGAATCATGAGACTTTTGCCTTTCTTCATTCACGGAGTGCCATTTAGAACTTGTATTGATAAGCTTTTCTATGATTTCAAAGATTTCCTCCGGATCATAGTCTTCCAAGTCTCCATTAGCAACGGACTCAATTCGCATCTTGTGAGGTGTAGTCAAACCATTGAAGAAATTCTGAACTTGTATCCAAGTCGGGATACCATGATTTAGAACCTTTCTCAACATATCCGTGAACCTTTCCCAAGCTTCTGACAAAGACTCGTCAGGTTGCTGGGAAAATCTAGAAATCTCGTTCCTCGGTTTTAAGGCTTTCTTAGGTGGGAAATAGTTGTTCAGAATAGCCTTCGCCATGTCACTCTAGGTTATGATAGAACCTGGCTATAAAGTCTTTAGCCATATCTTAGCTTTTTCTCTTAGTGAAAATGGGAAAAGCTTCAGTCTTATCACATCATCCGATACTGCATAATTGGATCGGAAGTTATTACACATGGTGACAAAGTCTTGGATGTGTGAGTTTAGATCTTCTCTAGGGAAACCTCTATATTGGATGGCAGCCTGAAGCATCTGAATCATTGAGGCTTTGAGTTTGAAAAGGTTGCCCCCTTCTTAAGGTATCACTATGCAGGAAGAGTGTCCCTTACTATTAGGTTGCATATACTCCCGAAGTCTCTGCCTAGGAGGTGAAGGATTGACCTTGCCCTCCTCATCTTATGCGTGGTCATTATTTGAAGGTGGTGTATTGTCAGCCAATCTTTCCCTAGCACGAGCTCCTTTAGCGGCACAACTTAGTTTACAACAGGTTCTTTCAATTTCCGAATTTAGTGGAAAAAGTGGTATAAACCAGCTCTATGCATGGAAAGTTAGGAAGGCTTTCTGAAACAACCTGTTGCTGAAAAAGTGAGGAACACACAAGTTAAAAAGGACCAATCTATAGTTAAATTAAATAAACTATTTAAATATTGCTCCCCGGCAGCAGTGCCAAAAACTTGTTGCTTCCAAAATGGACTACCTAGCAAGTGTACTAGGGTCAATGTAGTGTGGTAAGCACAAGGTCGTATCCCACAAGGAGCGGACCGAAAATGGTTTGAGGGTTTCCCTAGTAAACTGGTTTAGGGAAGGTTTTCTCAAATTCGAAAGTTGGTTGCTTGTGTAAATAACAATAAAACCATAAATAACAAAATAAATAAAGATTGAAAACAATAATAGAAAAGAAAAAGCTTCACCTACCCAAGACAATGAAAGATTTCCTCCTAGTAAGACATAAACTTATTTGACTGTGTCCAAAGATCTAAGGTATCTTGACCAGATTTCCCCAAGCTCACCCCTCGACCTACTTGGTTTCTAAGATTATCTATTTAAGTCTCCCCTCGGTACTTGTTAAATCAATTAACTTGCATTTAGAATAGTTAAGCATTTAATACAAATTAAAACCCTTAGCACATACACAATCCCCCCTCGATTCCTTATAATATGCATGTGTATTTGTGGTTCTAACTATAACAAATCTCCACTTGGTACTTATTGCTATAGCATGGATGAGTCGGACCCTAACTCAATTAAATTATTACTCAAACACATCAATCACAAAAGAATCAAAATAAGAACTTACATACTTATTTCGGAGGAACTCTTCCCCCGTCTGCTGGGACAGGCTCGGCTTGCTATGAAATTACTCACTCATATTGAAGAAAATGCTCATCTTCATTGTTAAGAAAGCAAAATACATAAGTTCTATGGAGAAAAATAAAACTCTGCTATTCTAATGGTGTTTCTAGTGTAATAATTGTCTACTTTACCAAATGGGGAAGACGTATATAAATACTTCCCAGGTTATAAAGGTGGAATAAAATAAAAGATAATTAAAGTTCCTATTTAATTCTAATTCAAATGCGAAAACTAATCTAATAAGGAAAACTATTTCTAAATAATAAAGGACTCTAATTAAGCTTGTCCAATAAGATAAAATCTGCTCTTTCCTTGCATTGACCACGTCCACATCAGCCCCTTTTAAGTGATTTACTTGAGGGATGACTCTTCACCTTTCTTGGACTCTTTTTCCTCAAATTTTCAACTTAGCACAGTTTATTGGGAAAGTCTCCTCAGTTTTGGCTACAACCTAAAATTGTGCCAATAATTAATAAAATCTTATTTAATTCAAGGAAATTAAGCATATAAAATGCATAATAAATCGCTGCTATTTTACACTTATCATCTACAGTTGAAGGAATGAGATAAAGTAGTGTGATGATCTTTCATAGCTATGAATAACACGGTCTCGTTGCATTTAAAGAGCATGTAGCATGTCTTCTTCTTCAATGAATGAAAACAGAGCATTAAGCAATGTGAGCTGGCATTTACATCCAAAGAACCTGATGTTCCCAATATACTAGATCAGATCTTGAAGGATTGGGAGTAGTAAAGTTTTCGAAATAGCAGATGAAGTTGAGGAAGGAGCAGTGAGGGATAGATTCGTCATACCATAGCAAAGTTTTAGAACCTCCTTAGTGATTGCATCTCTAGGATTATAAATGCTTGTGTTTATATGCCAGAGTTCAATATCAAAACTCTTCTACCAATTGTTGATGATCTACTCAGTTCCAGAGAGATGAGTTTGAAATCTTCGCTCATGTCTTCTACAGCTTTTTCAAGGAGAGTTGGCAATTCCTTTTTGGGGAACTCTTAAGCTTCTCCTTGAAAGCTTTCTGCTCATCAGTGAGAGTTACTATTTTGAATGAGATGTGTTTGGATGATTCGGAGAGACCAGTAGGAAGAAATTTTTCCAAGTTTTCAAACTTGCTATCCACATACTCTTTGATTTTGGCTTTAAGGTTAGTGGAGGTTGAAGTGATATACCTCATGATGGTTGCGCAATTGTTATCAGCTTTGATTGCAGCTTGAGTTTCAACTCAATTTTCCTCTGAAATATTTGAAGTTAGGTGATTCAGAACTGGAGTGACTTTTGACGGTGAAGACTTATCAACTTGATCAGTAAAGGGGAATTTATTTACTCTCTTTTCAATATTGCCCACTATTGTCTTTATTTTTCCTAATTCTGCTTTCAAGTCTGGAGCCATGGATAGATTTCTCAGTAGATTTTCCACATATATCACTTTCTGGCAAATTTTTCGAAGCATGGGCTTGAATTCATTATATTTCTGCCCTTTGAGTGTAGCTTGCTCCAGTAAATGTAGCTCTATGCGCACCTTTTCAGCTCTGGTGGTGGAGAAGTTTAATGGAATCTTTTCTTTAGTGACTCTCTTCCTCCCTTCGCTATCTATTGAGGATTCTTCCTCAGATCAAGAGTTGATTCCGATTTCCTCTAATCTAGAGCTTGTGGATTCTTTCTCTTCTTTCCTCTAACCTAACCGCTGGAGTGGCCACACCTAGTGAGTCCACTATAGTAGTGTGCTCAGTGGGTCTCAGACCTTCTCCCTCCTCCGGAGCAGTTTGCCCCGTGTTAGGCTCAATTATCTTAGATGCATTTTTAGAAGGTGCATCTAAGTTGCCATGTTTTTTAGTGGCAACATCATTTATAGCAACATTGGAGTCAGAGTTAAGGGTTACCTCTGTGTTTTGTTGTTCTGTAGACTCTGCTATTTCATCAATTCTTTCTTCAACTTCCAAAAGATTGGTTGTGTCCTCAATCTCCCCTTCAATCGCCTTGTCAGGACTTTTGGTTCTAATTCGTACTTGTTGAACCAAGCACGAGTTTGACTGACCCAATGGACTGACTTAGTGGTGCTTAAGTTTTGATCATAACAATTAAGTTTTGTCTGAGTTAATTAAACAATAACGATGTTAAAATAAATAGTTTATGGTTGGTTGAGGAGTTAATAAAATCAAGGGTAGAATTTTGAGTCTCCGCTGACCTAGCTATTTAGTTTAACTCTGAGTGTTCTGGGCTGAGTATCTACTTTAGTCGCTGACCTAGTAATATTCACTCAGCACTTGTTATTTATATTTTGTTTCAGCTGTGTGCTTTACGATAATATATTGGCTAAATGCTCTCTAATACCCTCCAACTTGCTCATTTTTGCCTTAGACTTCTTTAAAGTGAACCTCCGATGTACCCAAACTTATCAAAAGTGAACCTCCGTGCTACCTGTGTCCCCCTTCCCGGTTGCAAACAGTGGCTTGTGTAACACGCGCTATGAGTTGTTATACATAGAAAGGTCAAACCAATTATTGTGAGACATGTGGCATTAATTATTAAACAACTAAAACCACTAAAATAGCCGCTCAACTCTTCACCTCTTTCATTCTTTGTCTCTGTATTTCTGCAACTCGTATCTTTTTCTTCAACCACTTTTTTTTTCTCTCATCATGCTCTTGATTTTCTTTCATTTCTAATTTTTTCAATTTCTAGGGTTTATTTTTTTTCTTTTCAACTCAACTCATTGTATCTTGAAGTTAATTGTTTGTTCCTTACGGCTATTAGGTTTAATATGACCAAGATCTCAAATTCTATTATTGATATTGAGGAATCTAATTAGTCTTCAGTTCACTGCCATTATGTTTCCTAATTCGCCTCTCAATGTCTCAAGGATATGCTATTGAGCTTTATTTTGATCAAACATTGGAAAATTGGGTTTTGAAGGCATGGAACATGCTAGCTCAAACGCCAAATCAGTAATCAACTCATCGAAATCAAGTCTCGCCCTCTGGATATATGAAGATGAAATAAGAAATAATCAAGAGAAATCCCAGTGCCAAAATTGATTCAATGCAATTACCCATTTTTAATTTGAGTTAAATTTGGGGATTTAAGGCTTTGGGATTTTCAAATTATTGTAAGTAATGTTTCTTACAAGCTCTTTGTAATTACAGAGGTAAGGTTGCGAACACTCGACCTCCCTTTACCCTACTTGTGCGGCAGCCTTGAAGGCATTGAGGTAATGTTGTTGTTGTTGTAAGTAATGTTTCTTAGTTTGGGTCTTTTAGGTTAATGGATATTTGATACTGTGTTTATTAATGTCTGACAATAAACACATTGAATTACATGATCTGTATCAATTTCTATGAAAATTGAATTACTTGTCCTTTTCAAATATAAACAATATTGAATTACCTGCATCTGACAATATTGATATTAATCATAATATCAATAAACAAAATTGAAAATGAGATTCAACTCTAGAGTATTCAACAATACCAGCATTTGAGTTCGGAGGTAGATTCACTAATGCATCCTGTTCCATTCCCGTATTAACTACTTCACCATTTTCCAATGTATTCACAATTCGCTCTTTCCCGTATTTATCCACCATTTAGCACAGAGATATGGATGAATTTATGGCTGATAACTTTCGTTTTTTATACAAACCTTTCGATTTCTCACCCTCAACATATATGAAAATTTTTAATTTATTGTAAACAATGATGACTGTTTTGTACGTATTAGATTAATGGATTTACATGTTTAATGTAATTAGAAGTTTAAGGTGGCTAGGGTTTGGGGGTGGAATTTTTCAGGTTTATTTTATTGATTTGGAAAAAAGAATGGAAATTAAAGAAAGGTAGAAGATGGTGTTTTTGAAAAAAAATAAATTAATAGGGACTTGAATGAATTTATTACAAGGATCTTTTGTAATTTTTCCAGCCTCACTTGCTTGACTTTTCAAGCTTGAAACATCGGCTGTCACATCGGCACCAGGTAGTACGGAGGTTCACTTTTTACAAGTTTGGGTACCTCGGATGTCCACTTTAAAGTTGGAGTATGTCTAAGGCAAAAGTGCGCAAGTTGAGGGGCTATAGAGAGCATTCGGCCTAATATATTTTGCTGAGTTACTTTATGTTTGTCAAAGCTGCCGACTTTACCATTTAAGGTATAAAGGGATATTTGCTTTTAGTGTTGGTTTTTGCAGGACATTAATGAGACAAATATAAAAAGAATTAATGCCTTGACAAGACTCAGATTAATGAAGAAAAAGACAAAGTCTTCCATATTCAAGCTGTAAAAAGTCATTTGCCAATTTGGGCAATTCTGTAGATCAATAACATAGTATCGCGCGCTCTGCGACATGTCAGAATACCAGTGGAAATTGGAAGAAGACATGTGGCAAGTCAGTGTGAGTTCTCTCTAACGGAAGAATGGCATCAAAGGACAAAGGATTCAAATTAAAGCTCGAATCTCAATCTAAGAGATTGATTTTCTATCTCACAAGAGAGTGATTTGAAGAAGAGACGGGGGGATAGATGAGCTGTCAATTTCAAGTTCAACGGCTACTTTCTCAATCCATTTATAAAAGGTGCAAGAAGGCAAGTGTTAGAACTCGGTGATTACACCTGAATTTCTCAAAAGCTAAATCTCTACCGAAATACAAGCTCTAAAGAAGTTCAAGCAAGAAAGCATTACTCAGCGAGAATCTGCTTTAGAACAAGAGAGAATAGAATATATCATACACTTGTAATATCTGATTATTGTAACTGGATCAACGTTTTTATAAGTTAAAACTAGCTGTTGTTTAGACTTTTAGAGAGTTGCTGATAGAAGATGGTATTCTACTCAGCGATTGAGCAATTACAGTTTGGAGGGAACTTACTGTATTTTGGGAATTTGTGAAAGACTTCTCCGCCTAGGGTAAAGGAGTTGAGATTAGTGAATTAAAGCCGAGACATTCTCTCGCGACTGAATGTAAGCACATGTTACTGAACTAGTATAAAAATCTATGTGTCCTTTACTTTATTGCATTTTCTAGAATTTCTCTTAGCTAGCTGACCTCACTCAGTGGAGCTCTTGATTATCGTGAAAAAGCTTCATAAGTTCTTGAGTGAGTCATTCATCCCCCCTCTGACTCAATGAGTGTATGTATAGGGACCAATAAGTGGTATCAAAGCTTTTCTCGTTTGAAAGATTTAACAATCTTGAGACAAAGACCATGGTGTACAAAGGAGGAGAATCTAGTGGAAGAGCCTAAGCTTATATTCTGCCAGAAGTCATGTCAGTTACCAGGCCTCCAATGTTCAATGGAGAGCATTATACTTACTGGAAGAACATGATGAAGAATTTCATCTAGTCTCAAAGCATGCATGCTTAGATGGCCATTGTTGAAGGGCCATATGTTCCTACCATCTTGAAGAATGGAGTAAAGGTTGATAAGTACTTAGATGAATGGCACAGTCAGGACTTGATAAGACTAAAAGAAAATGCAGCTGCTATCAACTATCTTCATTGCGCTCTTGATGCAACTGAGCTCAATCGTGTTTCAGGATATGAGACTACCAAAGAGCTATGGAAGAAGTTGGAAGTGACTTATGAAGGTACTGATAAGGTGAAAGATTCCAAGATTAATATCCTTATGAGGGACTATGAGTGCTTTCACATAAAGCCCAAGGATGATAGTTCTAACATGAACACTAGGTTCAAGAATATAGTCAATGAGCTAAAAAGACTTGGAATGAAACAACCTATACCTTATACTAAATCACCAAAATCATAATCACAACATATAATAAATTTTTTTGTACTTATACTTCATTTATATATATAATCACTTGCAACACTATATCATTTTACAAAACAATCTTATAAAAGCAAAATCAAAACTCGGCCACCTTCTATTCTATATGCTTGTTTTGTGAGGAGAGGGAGTGGGATGGAACATAGCCAATCAATCTTTCGTCTATGATATCTACAAGTACTGAGCTTCTAGCACAAACTTTATGAGCTCTGAAAAATTTAGCGCTTTATACAAGGCGCAACTCAGTGAATATAAATAATTCATGAATCTAGCAAATCACATATTTACACACATTACAAATTCAATAGCAAATCATGTATATACATTAACAAATTCAATATACAGTCACACTTATATGAGAATGAATGAATTGGATATTTAATTGTTGTGACAACACCAGCTAAACTATTGCCCCGGGATACATGTAACATTTGTAACAATTGTCAATTGATTTGGCGGCCAGCTTTGTAACAATTAGTTGACCTTTCGGTCCAGATAAACAATTGGTTGACCTTTCGGTCCATTTGTCAGATATTGCAATTGGTTGAGCATATAAGTCGAGTTAAACAGAACATGTATTGCAATATTTGATCGGCTATGTTACAACTTCTCTTTTACTTTTCGTATATTCAAGTGCAAATGTCTATTATAAGAATCATTGAACTTAGGGTTAGCATATACTAATACAAATGAACACATACTCCACATACATATATCATATAAATCCTGCATATCAAATGCAATACTCAATTTTAATCCAATAATTCATATATGCACTAATTCACTTCACTTAAGAATTCAATCCATTATCATATTCAAATGGCACATATCAACATATTTCTCACACAATTTCATATCAAAACAATTCATATCATATTCATACAATTAACACATCAACACATTTCACCCATATATTCATATCATGTTTATACTCACAAATTTATCCTAGCTAATTCTCTCGGAACGACTTGAACCTTTCTCCGGAATCCCTTCACTATTTTGAGCTCCTATAACACACATATTCATGTATCAAATATATATATATATATATATATATATATATATATATATATATATATATATATATATATATATATATATATATATATATAAAGATTAACGTAAACTAGAATTTCTATCTATATGACCTTAACCAAATGACCTGATTCTAGTTTCATTTTACTCTTAACTCATAGCTTTATAACATACCAAAATTTCATAATTTTCTGATCACTTTTCCATTTGTTATGAATTTTGAATTTCAAACTCTAAATCTGTCCTGTTTTCTGCACTTAGAACTAGTGTTCTTATGACCTCACTTCACTTCAAAATTCATAACTTTCAACATACTTAATCAAATGTGATGCTTCTTCTTTTGTTCTATTCCTCTTACACAGTTACATTACATAATAAATCCTTAAAATTTTCAAAGCCTTATACAATTTATAGGGAATTTCCCATCAAAACCTGTTTCAGTCCCACTTTTCCTGGATAGCAGGGTAATAAAACGAGTATAACTCTCTCTACACTACATGAATCGACCTGATTCTTTTTCCTAATTAAACTATACACATAAGGGAGTAACATATAAAAAATTCAGAATTTTCTAACCGGTATAAAAATATCAGATTAATTTCAAAGCTCACCTCATCTCTTTGATCATCCAATTCTGGAAACTTCATCTTATAAAAATCATAGCTATTGATCTACTCATCTAACAATCCCCAAATTTTACAGAAGAAATCTAGAGATGTAGGGAATCAATTCATCTTTTTGTTTTTACCTCAAATTCTATCCCTAACATCTTCAAAATCATATTACAAAATCATATACATACCTGATTCTTCCTCTCTCTATGTTCTTCTTCTTCTCTTCTACTCCTACCCTTTCCTATTCTGGGTTTTTCGTTTGTTTCATGGTTGATTTCAGATACTCATCACTTCCACAATTATCTATAGGCTAAAATGACCATTTTGCCCTTTTTTTCATTATATAATATTTACACTTATACTATACTATACTTATACCAATAATAAACAACTCAAGTACTAATTTAATTGCCAACTATAATTTCTACTTTTATCTTCACAAAATTTCAAATCCCTTTTATATATTTAAGTGTATATATGTATATATCTAATATATTTTAAACCAAATATACCAAAATTAATATATTTATTGTATATTTATGCTTCATCTAATAATTTCTAATATGTATGCATAAATGACTAAAATGATGTGTTAAATGGGATGTTACAATTCTCCTCTCCTTAAAGAATTTCGTCCTCGAAATTAAATACTTGTATCTGAAAAATATTAATAGTCCTTTCTCATCTGTTCTTCTATTTCTCAAGTAGCTTCTTCCACTAAATGACATCTCCAATGTACTTTGACGAATGATACTTCTGTTGTTTCGTAGTTGTTTAGTCTTTATATCCCTATAATTTCAACTGGTTCCTCTACATGACTCAAATTATATGCAATACCTAGTTTTTAATCCTCCAATACATGTGTACGGTCTTTTGGATACTTCCTTAACAAGCTAAATGAAAAACATTGTGAATTTGAACTAATTCTTATGCTAATATCGATCTATAAGCAAATGAACTAACCTTCTCAAGAATTTCATAAGGTCTTGTATACTATGTACTTAACTTTCCCTTCTTTATGAATCTTAAGATGCATTTTCAAGGTGATAACATAACTATACTTAATCCCATCGTGAATTTTTCAATTCTTTCAAAACTATACTTTAATCCAGATTCATGTTCTTCATTACCTAATTGACTTCAAAATTCATATCTCTTACAATACTAAATCAAATGATCTGATTCTTATCTCTTTTTCTTCACCACACACATGACTATAACATACTTAAATTTGTAACCATCTGATTAGGATACAATTTATGCTGAACTTTTCTACCACTCCTTGAATCTGTCCCATTTCACATGTACAGCGCCTAGTAAAATGACTACAACTTTTTCTATATAACCTCAAATGACCTAATTACAATTCTCTTTCATATTTTGAACCATAATTCTATTTCTAATATCAATAAAATTGTGTAACAAGTTCAGCCACTTACTTGATTCCCTTTACTTCCCTATCTCTTCTTTTGTTATTCTTATTCCTCCAATACATTTTCTGAATCTTCTAAAGGTTTTGTAGAGTTCAATATCAGGTTTTTCATCTATCTTATAAAATACCCTAGCTCCTTGGAAGTGTTCTAATAAATCATCAATGTGAGGTAAAGAATATTTGTTTTTCATAGTGCCTCAATTCAACTTCCTATAATTAATGTGTAGTACTATCCTTCTTGTTGATAAATAATATTGAAGCACCTCAAGGAGACACACTGGTTCTTATAAAACCCTTATTGCAAGAATCAGACAAGTAGGCACTACCTTACGTTCACCTTGAAAATAACTCGTGACTGACTTGACGGCTCTAAATTAACTTCTTTGGTGAAACAATCGGTAATGACTTGTTTCTTCATCAACCAATTCAAACCTAATATCACATAAAAGTCTTTAGTATTTCATCTAATCAGATTAGCAACTAACACTGCTTTATCAATTAGAGTGAACAGTTTTGTAAACTTGATTTATAATAATCAATTCACTTAAAAGAATTCCTTTAAATCATATTGTATCATTCTTCTTCTATTCATCAAGTACTATTTTCCTATAAGCAGATGGTGGAGGCCCTTGTACACAAAGCCTCTTGATGTACATTTGATGCACGTGAATGTACATATGATCCTATAAGTGGCATTTTGGTTGGTTCCTCTCTCCTCGTGTTAACATTTTCATCAGCCCTATGTAAAGGTGATAAAATGCACAATCATAACATGTATTAACTTTTATGTATGTATGCATATGATGCCCCTGTGATCATATCCCCACTCTGATACCAACTAAAACAACATATACCTTATATTAAATCACCAAAATCGTAATCACAACATATAATAATTTTTTTTGTACTTATACTTCATTTATATATATAATTACTTGTAACACTATATCTTTTTACAAAACAATCTTATACAAAGCAAAATAAAAACCCGACCACCTTCTATTCTATATGCTTGTTTTGTGAGGAGATGAAGTGAGATAGAACACAGCTAATCAATCTTTCGTCCACGATATCTACAGGTAATGAGCTTCTAGTACAATCGTTATGAGCTCTAAAAAATTTAGCGCTTTATATGAGGCGCAACTCAGTGAATATAAACAATCTATGAATTTAGCAAATCACATATTTACACACATTACAAATTTAATAGCAAATCATGTATATACATTAATAAATTCAATATACAGTCACACTTATATGAGAATGAATGAACCGAATATTTATTTGTTGTGACAACACCAGCCAAACTATTGCCCCGGGATACATGTAACATTTGTAACAATTGTCAATTAATTTGTCGGCCAGCTATCTAACAATTGGTTTACCTTTTGGTCTATATAAACAATTGGTTAACCTTTCGATCCAGATAAACAATTGGTTGACCTTTCGGTGGATTTGTTAGATATTGCAATTGGTTGACCATATAAGTCCAGCTGAACAAAACATGTATTGCAATGTTTGATCGGCTATGTCATAACTTCTCTTTTACTTTTGATATATTCAAGTGCAAATGTCTGTTATACGAATCATTGAACTTAGGGTTAGCATATACTAATACAAATGAACATATACTTCACATACATATATCATATAAATCCAGCATATCAAATGCAATACTCAATTATACTCCACCAATAATTCATATATGCACTAATTCACTTCACTTAAGAATTCAATCCATTATCATATTCAAATGGCACATATCAACATATTTCTCACACAATTTCATATCAAAACAATTCATATCACATTCACATATTCATACACTTAACACATCAACACATTTCACCTATATATTCATATCATGTTTATACTCACAAATTTATCCGAGCTAATTCTCTCAGAATGACTCGGACCTTTCTCCAGAATCCCCTCACTGTTTTGAGCTCCTATAATATACATATACATATATCAAACATACATATATACATCTTATTTCCTTTTGTATATGTATATATAAAGATTAACATAAACTAGAATTTCTATCTATGTGACCTTACTGACTTTAATCAATCATATCTCTCAAAGTATTCAACCAAATGACCTGATTCTAGTTTCATTTTACTCTTAAATCATAGCTTTATAACATACCAAAATTTCATAATTTTCTAATCACTTTTCCATCTGTTATGAATTTTGTATTTTAAACTCTAAATATGTCCTATTTTCTGCACTTAGAACTAGTGTTCTTATGACCTCACTTCACTTCAAAATTTATAACTTTCAACTCACTTCCTCAAATGTGATGATTCTTCTTTTGTTCAATTCCTATTACACAATTCCATAACATAATAAGTACTCAAAATTTTCAAAGGCTTATACAATTTATAGGGAATTTCCCATCAAAACCTGTTTCAGTCCCGCTTTACCTAGACAACAGGGTAATAAAACGAGTATAACTCTCTCTACACAACATGAATCAACCTAATTATTTTTCCTACTTAAACTATACACATAAGGGAATAACATATCAAAAAATTAGTAATTTCTAAGTTGCATAAAAATCCCAGATTAATTTCAAAACTAACCTCATCTCTTTGATCATCCAATTCTGGATGCTTCATCTTATAAAAATCATAGCTATTGATTTACTCATCTAAAAATTCCCAAATTTTGTAGAAGAAATCTTGAGATGTATAGAATCAATTCATCTTTTTGTTATAACCTGAAATTCTGTCTCTAACATCTCAAAAATCATATTATAAAATCATATACATACCTGATTCTTCCTCTCTATTTGTTCTTCTTCTCTTCTACTCCTACCCTTTCATATTCTGAGTTTTTCTTTGTTTCATGGTTGATTTCAGATACTTATCACTTCCACAATTATCTATAGGCTAAAATGACCATTTTGCCCTTTTTTAATTATATAATACTTACACTTATACTATACTATACTTATACCAATAATAAACAACACAAGTACTAATTTAATTGCCAACTGTTATTTCTACTTTTATCTTCACAAAATTTCAAATCCCTTTTATATATTTAAGTGTATATATGTATATATCTAATATATTTTAAACCAAATATACCAAAATTAATATATTTATGGTATATTTATTCTTCATCTAATAATTTCTAATATGTATGCATAAATGACTAAAATGATGTGTTAAATGGGATGTTACATGGAAAGACCTTCGCAGAAGAAGCTGTCAAGAAGATCCTCTGAAGTTTGGCTGGGAAGTCAAGAAGAGTGCCATTAAAGAAGCTGATGATTTAAAGACCTATAAGTTTGATGAGCTGATTGGAACTTTGCTGACTCATGAGATGTCCTTAAAGCAATATGAAGATGAGTCCAAGAAGCACAGGCACAAGGAAAAAGAGAGCTCAAGTAGAGCTGTTGTTCTAAGATTTGATGATGATGAAGAAGATTCCTCTGAGGAAGGATATCTAGAGGACAGAAAAGGAGAAATAGCTCTAATGACCAAGAATTTCAGAAGGTACTTGGGAAAAGATAAAAAACTTCCAAAAGTTTCGGAAGACAGGAAAGTACAAGAAGGGAGTAGATGATAGACCACAAAAGGAGTTCAACAAAGAGCATAATAAAGATATCAAATGCTTTGAATGTGGTGAGAAGGGGCGTATTCAGTCTAGCTGTCCTAAGGCTGAGAAGGACAAGTTTAAGAAGAAGAAGAGTAAGAAAGCCCTTGCTGCCACCTACAGTGACTCTGAACAAGAGTCATCATCCTCAGATGAAGAGGCATAAGATTCTGCCAATGTGTGTCTCGTGGCTAAGGATGATCTAGCCAACTCAGAGTCAGCTGACCAACCATCTAGTCCCGCTGCTAATCAATCAGCTGACCAGAGTAGAGATAATGGAAATCACACTGAGGTAATTTCTGAACCTCCTTTGTCTTCAGATGAGCTTACCATAGTACTTAATGATGTTATTAATATGACTAAGAAGTCAACCAAATACATCAAAGTACTATAGAGGAGGTGTTATGATCTAGAAGATATCAATTCTTGTACCTCACTTGACATCATATACCTGATGGAAAAAGTTGAGTACCAAAATGGATATAACAGCAAACTCATTGAGAAATTGGATGAGCTAGCTGCTGAATTAACAGCTTTAAAAAAGGTGCGGGTCCCTCTCAACCTAGTAGGAATACTTAGAGTAACTGCTCTCACCACTCTAAGAAGGTTTCTCAAAAGAGTAAAGTGAGCAGGCCTAAACCTAAGGCCACTTGTAATTTTTATGTAAAGTCAGGACATACAATAGTCATGTGTAGACATAAAAATGGTTACTATGATGAGTATGACTGGTCAAGAATGACCACCACTAACAAGGGAGGACCCAACTAGAAAAAGGCATGGGTACCTAAGAAAACTTACTGTTTTACAGGTGAGCCTGAGATCCATTGATGATAGAAGAATGTTGTTTTTGGATAGTGGATGCTTGAGGCATATGATAGGTGATGAAAAGCAATTCATCATATTGGAGCGAAGAAGAAATGGAAGTGTCAGTTTTGGAGACAACAAAAAGGGAAAGATTGTTAGCAATGGCACTATAGGAGTGAATCCTTCAATTGATAATGTGTCTCTAGTGAAAGGCCTAAAGTTCAACTTGCTAAGCATTGCTCAGCTGTGCGACAAAGGCAGGAAAGTGATATTTGACTCAGTGGGCTGCTCAGTCATTGATGGTAACTCTAACCAAACTATTCTTTATGCTCATAGAATTAATAATGTTTATAGGTTTGATTTATCCCCTGGCTCTAATGATATATGCTTAGTATCGAAGGAGGAAAACTCATGGCTATAGTATAGAAGGTTAGAACATATCAATACGACCAATCTGTCCAAACAAGCCAGAAATGAACTTGTTGAGGGATTACCTAATCTAGCCTTTGAAAAAGATTGACTCTGCTCAGCATGCCAACTTCAAAAACAATTTAGGAAGACCTATACATCATTAGCTGATATCTCTTCTTCTCATCCCCTTGATCTTCTAGACATGGATTTGTTCGGGCCTGATGTGCCAATAAGTCTATGTGGAATGAAGTACACCCTTGTGATTGTAGATCATCTGACTAGGTTCACTTAGATTGTCTTGCTAAAAAGCAAAGATGAAACATTTGAATCTTTATCTAGGTTGGCTACCACGATCATGAATGAAAAAGACCTTTAAATTAATAGAATCCGCAGTGACTATGGAAGAGAATTCAAAAACAGGCAGTTTGAGGAATTCTATTCTAAGCATGGTATTGACCATAATTTTTATCCCCCTCATACACCTCAGTAGAATAGGTTTGTTAAGAGAAAGAATCGCACTATTACGAAGAGGGGTCGTTCTATGCTGAATGATAGCAATCTAGCAAAGTATTTCTAGGGAGAGGCTATTAACACAACTTGTTATATTCTAAACATGGTTTTAATTTGCCTAGTTTTGAATAGAACTCCTTATGAATTTTGGAAGGGGGGCAAGGCAAAGGTTGGTCATCTCAAGGTCTTTGGTTTCAAATGCTTCATATTAAACACTAAGGACCAATTGGCTAAATTTAACCCCAAGACTGATGAAGGAATCTTTCTGGGTTACTCAACACACAGTAGGGCATACAAAGTGTATTTCAAGAGAAATGGTATCTTAGAGAAGTCCATTCATGTAGATTTTGATGAAACTAATAGTGCAGGTAAAGAAGCTAGTGATGATGAAAGAGAAAAGGAACAAGTCAGCGAATTAGTCAGTCAGCCCATTATCATTCCTGATCTAGTACTAGAGAAAGAAGATGAAGAAGTTAACTTGGACCAATCAATCAACTTTGGTGATGATGTAGATGCTTAACCAATGGCAGTAGCTCAGCGAGCTTATCCTAATCTACTAAAAAAAGTCAGAGCAAGGAGAGATCGCCTAGTTGAGAAAATTCTTGATAGTGTACAAAATCTAGTGCTGACTAGAGATCAGCTAAACAGAATGATGAGTCATTCAGCATTTGCCTCATTGATTGAACCAAAGAAGTTTGAAGGTGCTGAGTTTGATGACAACTGGATGATTCCAAAGCAAGAGGAGATAGACCAATTTAGAAGAAATTAAGTTTGGGTTTTGGTGGAGAAATCCAAAGACAAGTCAATCATTGGCACCAAATGGGTTTTCAAAAACAAGTTAGATGAAGCTAGAAATGTTGTCAGAAACAAGGCCAGATTAGTTGCTCAAGGCTACAATCAACAAGAAGGCGTTGACTATAGAGAAACATTTGCACTAGTAGCAAGACTTAAGGCCATAAGAATTCTATATGCTTTTGCATCCCATATGAACTTCAAGCTATTTTAGATGGATGTGAAGAATGCATTTCTTAATGGTTATATTCAAGAGCTTGGTATAAGAGACTGACTAACTTTTTACTCAGCAAAGGTTATGTCAGAGGAAAAGCAGATACAGCTCTGTTTATCAAGAAGAACCATCAAGATGTGTTGCTAGTCAAAATATATGTGGACGATATCATATTTGGTGTAACTGATGAAAAGCTATGTAATGAGTTCAGCCTGCAGATGAAGAAAGAATTTGAAATGTCAATGATGGGAGAGCTTAATTTCTTTCTTGGTTTGCCAATCAAGCAAGGCAAAGATGGAATCTTCATCAGCTAAGCTAAGTATGCCAAGGAAGTACACAAGAAGTTTGACATGGATAAGGCCAAGCCAATGTCAACACCTCTGGCCACTGATACTATTCTGAGTAAAGATTTGGATGGTAAACCTGTAGAGAGTAAGCTATGTTGGGAACTGACAGTTAGATTGAACATGCATAACAGGAATGGCGTAAATTCAAAATTTTGTCCCTGTCCCTAGGAACTCCTTTTAGTTGCATATAAAATAAGTAAAGTCTTAACTGAATAATTCTCTACCTAGGTTAGCATGCAAAAGGGCTAGGCATACCATAATTATAAATTATATCCTAGCATGTATATTTTATGCTGTATGTATATTTTATGCTAAGCATGTTATAACTCTAAGCTATAACCTAAGCATGTTATAACTCTAAGCTATAACCTAATCATGTTATAACTCTAAGCTATAACCTAAGCATGTTATAAATCTAAGCTTTAACCTAAGCATGTCATAACTCTAAGTTATAAACTAAGCATAAAATAAACTAAGCATGCAAAACAGCCTAAGCATATTACTAAGTCAAAAACACTTAAAGAAAAAGACTTAATAATAAAAGAGAAAGAAAAAAAACTTACCAGTTGAAGCGTGCTTTAGCAGAACCCTCTTGCACAAGCCTCCAAGCATAGGACAGCCTCTATGAGTATCTACACGAACCCAACCGACCAAAACCTCCCTAGGAGGAAGAACTAAGAAGCCTTGAGTAGTTGCTAGACAACTCCAGAAGCCTCACCCGAAAATAGAAACTAGAGGTGCCCGAATAAATTCAGGCTCCTAAAAAAGAACTGTGCTCAATACCTAAGAGATTAGCAAAAAGAATCTTTATGAATCTCGCTTAGGATTTATGCTTTGAGTTAAAGGTGAGATTGGAAAAGGAGCATGGGAGAGCCTATATATAGGCTTGGGGGAACAAAAATGCTCCCCTTATAACCGATGTGGGATGTGCTAAAAGCACATCCCTCGCAGGTTATGCCCATGGTCACCATGACCCGCGGGAATAGCTCGCTTGTACATAGCGTTCAACGCACGCTGTGTTCAGCACGGGCTTTGCCTTGCAGCGAGCTGGGACTCGCGGCCCATGCCACAAGCCCAACTCTCGATGCACCTTGATGGGCTGCCGCGTGCAATGCCTAGCATTGCTCGCATACCTTTCGGTGTACTCTCGAGCACCCGAGCCCGTACAAAAAAACTATTGTACTCTCGGTCCAATTTAACTCACCCTGGCAAAATTCCCCTTTTAATACTTTTCAAATAAACATTTATTTTTTGACCCTAATAAATTAGTTACCGGTCAAAGATAAATTCCTTGGCTTATAAAATTGATATAAGCAATCTAGCCAATTTATTTATCACCCTAATTAAATTAGTCACATGTTAAAAATAAATCCTTGGTCCAACCAAATAGTATCTAATTATTATCATGTTATTTTTGTAATAAAATATATCCATTAATTCTTTACTCAGTCCGATGAAGGTTCAATGTGTGTGACCTTATAGGATCCCGAAGTATTGAGCTGTTAAGGCTTAACCAATCCTTGTTCTAATGGAACCTTTGGCTCGAGGTTCTAGACCATGAATAGAACCCGATTACCTTAAATGATAGTAATACACCTCTAGCAAGGGTCTACCATCCCCCATTACTCGGAACGTCATTTATGCTTGTGACTTAATCTCGGTTAGTGCAATAGTTATCTAGTGCGATAAATTCCTTCCATTCTTTAATATTAGTACCATCTGGTTGGTAGGGTTAGGCTCAAGTGTTAACCCACTAATACGAGGTTGCTCTAAGCTATTCTAGTAGTTTACTTGTTACCAAAGTGTATTACCTTTTACCATGGTGTGTTTGACTAGAAACCATTTCTATCAAACACATACTCTGATCAGAGGTTTATGGCAATCATCACTTCAACAAGTGGCCTAATGCAACTCCTTAACATATCCGGAGCGATGGATTCTTTTCAACTACTCAGCTTACCAATGTGATGTCATTTCTATACCCGTAATCACTCATAACACCCTAAATTAATGAGTGTATAGTAATGACCCAAAGTATAGCAGTAGTACCACACAAGGTAACTAGTATCTCAAGTATAAGCACATTCGCAAAGCTTATTGCATGAAGATAAACACTAACTCATTGATATATTTACCAAGTATATATCTTACTGCGGTCTCTAATATATCTCTCAGATATATCCATGTGTCAAACTTAAGGCACCCCCTCCAGTCCTTAGGAGATAAACTACTTGGACCTTTTCCAAGAAAGTTGACCACATGCTAGTCTTTTCACTTCATTAATATCTTTTCTTGATGAAACTGTGACTAGGGATAGTTTAGACATAATCATAATTGCACATGAAGCAGGTTCTACCAAATATAGTCCAACTATAATTTCTCTGACTTCAAGCTATGATACGTCAAGGACTTTTGCATACATACATCAATGAATATATTTAACCAGTCATAATATATTTATAAATACATCGATATAAACAAAAGATTAAATGCCTTTATTGATTAAGCAAAAATTCCTACTATTACATAATTAAGATATATCACCCTAATTGCCTTAAGGGCATACATCATATCCAACAAAATCCCACTTGCATTAGCCATATGTCTTAATCGATATGCTTTAATGTGCTGGTCATGTTTGACTTGAGTCAATGGGGTTTGTCAGACCATCCACGAGGTTCTGATCAGTGAGAACATATTCTAATCTTATTATCTTCGCATCAACAATCTCCCTGATTATATGATACTTTATGGATACATGTCTATTTTTCTGATGAGATCTTGGTTCCTTTGCTTGATCTATAATACCATTGTTATCATGATACAAAGTAATTGGATCAACAGACCCAGGCACCACTCCGAGATCACCAATAAATTCCTTTAACCAGACAGCTTCTTTTGCTGCTTTGCATGCAGCAATGTATTCAGATTTCATGGTTGAATCAGCAATAGTTTCTTGCTTGGAACTCTTCCAGCATTTCGCCCCTCCATTTAACACATACATAAAACCTGACTGAAACTTAAAGTCATCCTTATCAGATTTAAAACTCGCATCAGTGTAATCTCTGATTGTATGGTCACCTTATCCATAAATCAAGAACTCATCCTTAGTCCTTCTCAAGTACTTAAGGATTGCCTTGACAGCCATTTAGTGCTTTTCACCTAGATTTGACTGATATATGCTCATAAAGCTCAAGGTTTGAGAGTCATCTAGCCTAGTACATATCATAGCATACATGATGGATCCTATCGCAGATGTATAGGGTATATCCTTCATGCGCATTCTTTCTTGAGCTATCTTCAGACACTTAACCATAGATAGGTTACTTCCGTTTGTCATCAGGAGATAACCTTTCTTCAAATGTTCATGGTTGAATCTATTTAATACCTTGTCTATATATGTACTTTGAGAAAGACCTAACAGCTTCTTTGATATATCCCTATAGATCTTTATACCTAGTATAAATGCCGCTTCACCAAGGTCTTTCATGGAGAATTTTCTTGACAACCATACTTTAACATTTTGAAGAAGAGAAATGTCATTTCCTATCAGTAGAATGTCATCGACAAATAATACTAAGAAAATGACTGCACTCCCACTAACCTTCTTGTAAACACAAGGCTCATTAGCATTTGGACAATAATCCAGTTCACGAATTGTCTAATCAAACCTTATATTCCAACTCTTGGATGCCTGCTTAAGTCCATAAATGGATCTTTGTAGCTTGCATACCTTCGAGCCATTCTGAGATGTAAAACCCTCAGGCTGTGTCATATACATATCCCGGTCTAAATCCCCATTTAGGAATGCTGTTTTAACATCCATCTACCAGATCTCATAATCGTAATGAGCAGCAATGGCGAGGAGTATCCTTATGGATTTAACCATGGCTACTGGTCAGAAAGTTTCATCATAGTCAATACCTTCCCTTTGACTATAACCTTTCACAACCAACCTTGCGTTATAGGTTATTACATTACCATTAATGTCTGTCTTCTTCTTGAAGACCCACTTGCACCTAATCGGTCTAAGCTCTTGCGGTGCATCAACCAATACCAAACTTGGTCCTCATATATGGAATCCATTTCTGATTTCGTGGCTTTTAGCCATTTATCATAATCTAAGCTTTTCATTGCCTCATCATATGTCCTTCATTCATCATCCTCCATGAGATATAGTTCCTTATCATCCGTAATGATAAAACCATATCTCTTGGGTCCTTTATAAACATGACCTAATCTTCGCAATGATTGTGTTTTGACAGGTTGTTCTTGGATCACACTCTCTTGTGTATATAGAATGGGGTTAATCAGTTGATTGTCTATTTCTTCCTCTTGAACTTCCAGTTCAATATAGCTCCCACTGACTTTGCAAGTAAGTGTTCCTTTTCTAAAAGGTGATCATTTTGAGACACAAATACCTTTTGTGCTTCGGGTTGGTAAAACAGATATCCAATTGTTTCCTTTAGATATCCAATGAATAGACATTTGTCAGCCTTGGCATTCAGCTTATCTGATGCTATCCTCTTTATCATAGCAGGACAACCCCATACTCTTAAGTGACTTAGAGATGGCTTCTTATTACACCATCTTTCATAAGGTTTAAAATTAACTGATTTAGAGGGCACTCTGTTTAAAATATAAACCGTGCTCTCTAGCGCATATCCCCAAAAGGATTTACTAAGATCAACGTGGCTCATCATAGACCTAACCATATCTATTAAAGTTTGATTCCTCCTTTCTGTCACTCCATTGTCCTAGGGCGTATAAGGAGGGCCTACTAGAGAACTATCCCATTTTTCTATAGATAATCTTGAAACTCCTGACTTAAGTATTCTCCACCTTGATCTGATTGAAGTGTTTTAATACTTTTCTTAAGCTGTTTCCCTATTTTAGCTCTGAATAGTTTGAACTTTTTAAAACTTTTAGAGTTGTGCTTCATTAAGTACAAATAATCGTATCGTGAGTAATCATCAATAAAGGTTATGAAGTAGGAGTATCCTTCTAGTCCCTGAACACTCATTATACCAGACACATCAATATGTATAAGTTCCAATGTACTCGTGGCCTGTTCACCCTTTCCTTGAAAGGGTAACTTTATCATTTTTCTTCTTAAACAAGGTTCGCAATCACCATAAGACTCTAAGTCTATTGGGCCCAAGTCTCTACGCTTATGCAACTTAGTTAAGTGATCTTTATTTATTTGGCTTAAACGACAATGCCATAAGTAGAAGAAATTCTCATGATCTAATTTATCTTTCCTCACATTGTTTATATAGAAAACTTCTATTTTAGTATCAAGAACATAACTGCCACCTTTCAACATCCTATAACCATAAAGAACATTGTTCAGACGAATCTGACAATTATTATTCAAAAATAAAATCTCAAATCCTTCTGCTACTAAACACGCAACAATAAAATATTCTTAGTGACACTTGGAATGTAGTAACAATTATTCAAAACTAAAACAAGTCCACTTGGAAAAATAAGAATGAAGCTCCCTACGGCTAATGCAGTAACTCTGGCTCCATTTCTTACACGTAGATCCATCTCCCCTTTTGCAAGTCTTCTACTATTCCTTAGTCCCTGCACAGAAGTATAGATATGAGAACCACAACCAGTATCTAATACCCAAGTGGATTCATACGGAAAAGTAGCAAAATTTTCAATTACAAACATAACTGAAGTAGATGCCTCCATAGGCTTCTTCTTCAAATGCTTAGAAGCAGGAGCTTTGCAATCCCTCTTCCAATGTTGTGGTTTCCCACATTGGAAGCAGACATACTTAGATGCCTTCTTTTCTTTCTTCTTTTTACTAATTCTTTTCTTGGCACCTAGTAACTGCTTCTTCTTCTTAGAAGCCTTGCCTTTCTCAACCAACAATAGTGGTTTCTAATTTTTCTTGATCTGAGATTCTACTATTTTTAGCATGTTTATTAATTCAGGGATAGTAGAATTAATCTTGTTCATGTAATAATTAGTCACTAAGCCTGAGTAACTATCTATCAAGGACATCAACACAAGGTCAATGCTCAAGTCATGATTCATCTAAAATCCCAATCGATTCAGCTTGTCAAGGTAACCAAAGAGTTTCAGTACATGCTAAGAGGCAGAGGTACTAGCCTGTATCTTGGTCCCGAAAAGGAGCTTGGAGGTCTTGTACCTCTCTGTCCTTTCCTGCGTCGAAAAGAGCTCTTCAAGATGGAGAACCACGTCCTTCAAGGGCTTGTTCTCATGTTGTTTCTAAAGCTCAAGATTCATGGACCCCAACATGATGCACATGACAGTCTCACAATCTTTCCTATGCTTCAACCAGGCATCATGTTCCACATGATCCTCAAGATCAGGTTCAATAGGGAAAATTTCACTTAAAACATAGGCAAGTCCCTCGGATCTAAGAACTATTCTCATAGCTCAGAACCAATCAAAAACGTTTGAGCCATTCAATTTGTTGTCAAGTAACATACGGAGATTAACATTGGAAGTCATTTTAAACCTAAGATATAAGAAAAGAAAAAGAGTTCAGATATTAGTTTCAGTACATGTATTTAATATAAGGTCTTTTAATTCAATACATTTGGCCTATTATTTTTTTCAAAATTTACAATAATCCATTCTATTGAATTCGGGAATTTTAGCCCAGCTAAATTTCCTAATAGGTAGCATCTATAACTAGTCTATTACAAGCCCCCAATTTTATGAGTCAAGTCATAATAGTAAGTCATAGTTGGAATCCCATTCCATTTGCATCTCATGCAATTGCTAATTCATTCAAGTTCCCTAATCCCAAGGAACATGTGCTCTTTTATTAGCATCTCCTTGAATATGTCTCAGATCTGGGCCTAGCCCCCAATTTTACGGTGGACTACTCAAGTTCCGTTAAGGCAGACCATATCCCAAACTTTACAACTAATCAATGTGGACTAGAAGGAACGCTTTGCGTAGCACTTTGATATCCCAAAGAGTCCGTATTATAAATTTGAGCAAGGAAGACTGTAACTTGCCTTAATATATTTACTTTGGGATTTTATTAGTGCTAAACGTCTCACCCAATCTAGGTTTTTATCAGATAGACATAATTATAATAACTTATATTAATTTAGGGTAGTTTAGAATTAATTTATAAGGTCCAACCTTAGGGGGTTCAAGCCCTTTATTATAATTATTCCATCAACCTAGATTATATGAAAACTAATTAACACTTTTATATGTTAAATTTATATTGCATTTCCTTTAACCTTTTATTAAATAAATTTAATTTTTTTCTTTGTTATAGAAATATATACAAGCACCATCTTATATACTAGAAATAAATTAGTCCATATTTAATCCTCGGTTGGTCAATTCAAGTTGCATCGATATAGGTTCCCAGGTAGGAGAGGTGCCCTTGAAGTGAGTAGGCACCATTTCCAATCCTTAGCTAGAACAATACGGGCACAAACTCAAAGACCAATGGATTCTCTTGGACTAATAGTTCCATTCTTCCAATTCATGTAAATTGGAAGCATCTATAACCCATATAATTTAAATAAATTATTAACACTTGTATAATTTGATTAAGTTGAGCAGGCTTATTCAAAATTATTCACAAACATTTTCTAACCTTGAAATGAAAAGCACAAGTTTATATACATTGTTCCAAATAATTAAATAAATAATAATAATTTCATATAGAAAATAATATTCAGTTCGCTTCTAACTTAATTATGCACTAAATAGGTAGGCTCTGATACCCTATTGGGGACAGACAGTCGGATTGAACATGCGTAACAGGCATGATAGAAATTCAAAGTTTCGTCCATGTCCCTAGCAACTCCTATTGGTTGCATATAAATTAAATAAAGTCTTAACTAAATAATTCTCTACCCAAGTTAGCATGCAAAAGGGATAGGCATACAATAATTCTAAATTATATCCTAGAATGTATATTTTATGCTAAGCATTATAACTCTAAGCTATAACCTAAGCATGTTATAACTCTAAGTTATAACCTAAGCATGTTATAACTCTAAGTTATAACCTAAGCATGTTATAACTCTAAGTTATAACCTAAGCATCAAATAAACTAAGCATGCAAAACAACCTAAGCATATTATTAAGTCTAAAAATGCTTAAAGAAAAATACCTAATAATAAAAGAGAAAGAAAAAAAACTTACCAGTTGAAACGTGCTTTAGTAGAACCCTCTTGCACAAGTCTCCAAGCATAGAATAGCCTTTGTGAGTATCCATACAAACCCCACCAACCAAGACCTCCCCGGGAGGAAGAACTAAGAACCCTTACTTAGTTGCTAGGCCACTCAAGTAGCCTCACCCAAAAATATAAACTAGAGGTGCCTGAATAAATTCAGGCTCCTAAAAAAGAACTGTGCTCAATACCCGAGAGATTAATCTTTGCAAATCTCGCTTAGGAATTATTCTTTGAGCTGAAGGTGCGATTTGAAAAGGAGCATAGGAGAGACTAAATATAGGCTTGGGGGAGAAAAAATACTCTCCTTATAACCGATGTGCACATCCCACGTGGGTTATGCCCGCGGGCACAGCCTGCTTGCACATAGCATGCAATGCACACTCTGTGCAGCAAGGAAAAGGCCTTGTAGGCTTTGCCTTATAGTGAGCCCAGGTCACGACGCACCCTGATGGGCTGTGCATGTGCGGCCCATTTTCATAGGCTGCCGCGTTGCAATGCCTAGCATTGCTCGTGCACCCCCGCGCACTCGAGCCTATACAAAAAAACTTTTGTACTCTCGGTCCAATTTAACTAGCCCTGGCAAAATTCCCATTTTAATCCTTTTTAAATAAATATTTATTTTTCGACCTTAGTAAATTAGTTACCGGTCAAAGATAAATTCCTTGGCTTATAAAATTGATATAATCAATCTAGCCAATTTATTTATCACCATAATTAAATTAGTCACATGTCAAAAATAATCCTTGGTCCAACCAAATTATAATCTAATTATTAGCATGTTATATTTTTGTAATAGAATAAATCTATTAATTCTTTACTTAGTCCGATGAAGGTCCAATGTGTGTGATCTTATAGGATCCCGAAGTATTGAGCTGTTATGGCTTAACCAATCCTTATTCTAATAGAACCCTTGGCTCAAGGTTCTAGTCCTGAATAGAACCTCATTACCTTAAACGACTGTTGTACGCCTCTAGCAAGGATCTATCATCCCCCTTTACTTGAAATGTCATTTGTGCTTATGACTTAGTCCCGGTTAATGCAATAGTTATCCAGTGCGATAAATTCCTTCCATTCTTTAATATTAGTACCATCTGGTGTGTAGGGTTCGATTAAAGTGTTAACCCACTAACAGTGAGGTTGCTCCAAGCAATCCTAGTAGTTTTCTTGTTACCGAAGTATATTGCCTTTTACCATAGTGTGTTTGACTAGAAACGATTTCTATCAAACACATCCTCTGATTAGAGGTTTATGGCAATCATCACTTCAACAAGTGGCCAAGTACAACTCCTTAATATACCCGGAGCAATGGATTCTATTCAACTACTCAGCTTACCAATGTGTTATCATCACTATACCCGTAATCACCTGTAACACCCTAAATTAATGAGTGCATAGTAATGACCCAAAGTATAGCAATAGTACCACATAAGGCAACTAGTATCTCAAGTATGAGGACATGAAGATGAACACTAACACATTGATATATATACGAAGTGTTTATCTTACCACAGTCTCCAATATATTTCCTAGATATATCCCTGTGTCAAACTTAAGGCACCACCTTCAGTCCTTAGGAGAATAACTGCTTGGACCTTTTCCAAGAAAGTGGACCACATGCTAGTCTCTCTACTTCGTTAATATCCTTTCTTGATAAAACTATGACTAGGGATAGTTTAGACATAACCATAATTACACATGAAGCAGGTTCCACCAAATATAGTCCAGCTATAATTTCTCTGACTTCATGTTAAGGGCATACATCATACCCAACAAGCTCTACAGAGGTATTATTAGTTCTCTACTTTACTTAACTGCTAGTAGGCCTGACATTCAGTATGCTGTATGTTATCGTGCAAGATATCAAACTGACCCCAAAGAATCTCACTTAGCTATTGTTAAGAGAATTCTCAGGTATTTGCTAGGCTCTGTTGATGCAGGATTCTAGTATCCAGGTAATGCAGATTTCACTTTGAGAGGATATACAGATGCTGACTATGGAAGGTACAAACTTGAAAGGAAAAGCACCATAGGAGGTTGTTATTTCCTTTGTGATTGTCTAGTAACGTGGTATAGCAAGAAGCAGACTTCTGTGGCTTTGAGTATAGCTGAAGCAAAGTACATGGCTGCAGGAAGTTGTGTAGTATAGCTGCTATAGATCAAGCAGTAATTGGAGGATTATGGTATAAAGTCTAAGTGTCTTAAAGTCATATGTGATAACAAGAGTGCAATTTACCTATCCAAGAATCCAATTCAACATAGAAGGATGAAGCATGTCAATATTAGACATCACTTCATAAGGGATCATGTGCTAAAAGGAGAAGTCAAGCTCACATATATTCCTACTGAAGAACAATGAGCTGATATATTCATAAAGCCCATTAGAAAGGATCAATTCAACACTCTAGGAGAGCTGATCAGGATGTCCAATCCAATTTGAAGAAATACTCTTCACTCTGACCTATTCTAAAGCTGACCAAATTAGGGCACACTGTAAGCTTCTACGAATAAGGTTAAGTATTTCTTTTTGCCGCTTGAATTTCGGACACATCATTAATTTTCACCATTATCTTTCAAATTTAAACTTGATAGAAACGGTAGCAAGTTATAAAATGATCCATATTCAGTAGCAGTTATCTCGTGTTTCTTGCTTTCATTAATACTATGGTATACTCTGTGCAATCTCACCGTTAAATCTTTAGACCATGGATTGTGAGTCGTACACATAGATTTTCAGGACTAAATGAAGAGACTTTGGCTGTTTAAGGAGAAATTTAGAAAGAGGAAAGGTCACTTTACCAAAATTCTTCTTCTGCAATTTTCTTTCCTAAACCTCCAATTGTCTAATTCTTCTTCAAGCTACTTCAATGACGAGTACATCAGGAAGAAAATCTTATTTATTTATGAGGGATAAGTAGGACACTTGATGGGTTACTACAAGAGATCATACTACTCAGATAGCAGTAGGAATCAACAAAATCGAAGAACTAGATATTCCAGCAAGAACCAGATACACTCTTAGCAAATGGTGTTTTATTGAAGGAGCTAAAGTGAAGGGGTAAATGACTATAGATATGCTGATTTTCTCAAGCGATGAGAGGTTTGGCAAATGGACGCAACATCATCCTCTCATGAGATTTTTTGAGATTCCTAGAGGGTGCTATAAACAGGTGGTGAAGAGACTCTACCATGGAATCCATATAGTGGAAGGTTAGAAGGATCTATTTATTACCACTATAATGGGGAGAAAAGTGCATATTACCCCTAAATTAATTGCAGGATTGCTAGGGATGCGAGAGAGAGAGGACTCAAACTGCGAGTGATAAATGATGAAGATTATGTGGACATCCCAACAGACTATGAAGTACCTAAGGATTATAAGGCTGGAGAACTCATAGCTTTTATGTTCACTAAAGGAGGGAAGCAGGCGCATGAGCTTGTCACCAAGGTTCTATTGCCAAAGACTGGCTCTATTTAAAGCTGCTCTAAGTTTGAGAGGTATTTATCTATGCTCTAACCCATGGCATGAGCATTAATTGGCCCATGGCTATTCTGCATAAATTTTTGAAGCCCACCAAGAATATGGTATATGGAAACTTGGTGATGGATATATGTAGAGCTTATAAACTTGATTTGGAAGGATGGGCGGCTAAGAGTAACATTCAGCTGAAGATAATAGAATCCTGAATTTTTAGCAATGCTCATTTTTACAGACTTAGGTGTAATGAGAAGCCTAACAATGCCAAGTATATTAAGCTAAAAAAGGGAGAAGTAAGAGTAAAGGATCCAAAGGCTATAATGGAGATGAAGCCTATTCAGCCCCATGAAGAGGACTTGACTTTAGATGCCTTTGTGGCTAGTGAGCTTAAGCAGATCACCAAGCTTAGAGCAGAAAGAGGAAAGGGTATGTCTGAAAAGAAGGCTATGAAGGAGGTTAGGAGAGACACCAAGAAGGAAGTAGAGGAAGGGAGCTCATCGAACTCTATTCCTGCAATTGCCCTAGTTCCTAGAAAGACTAGATCATCAAAAGGAACTAAGGAAGAAAAGCCTCGTGAGCTGACTCTGAAGGAGAATGAGGAAGAAAAGTAGGCTGAAGAGGAGTTAAGAGAAGAAATGCCCCTAAAGAGGGAGAAGAATAGGAAAGTTATTGAAGCTCAGCTAGATGTGGTGACTACTAAAGGTAAGGAAGCTACATCGGTTCTTGTACCCAAAGTAGGTCAGTCCAAAAAGAAGCTGATGGTGAAGACATGGACTAGAATTGCCTAAGATCTTGAGGAGGCTGAGAGAGTGAAAGCGGCTAAGGTAGAGAGGATCAGAAAAAGGTTAGAGGAGTTAGAAGCTGAAATCAAGAGAAAGGCCAATAAAGCAGGAGCTAGAGCTAAGGCAAACACTGAGAAAATTCTACAATTTGCAATAGCCAACTTTGCTAAGAAGAAAGTTCCGAAAGTTGTGGAGGAAATGATTAGTGCTCTATAAGGAATTGAAGATTATGAAGAGCAGGAGGATGATGAGGTAGTGGAGATAGAGGCTGTTGAATTTGAATTGCTTAACTCTGACCAGCAGGTCACTTTAACTGCTGAAGAAGTGAAAGAAGCTAGGAAGGAGAGGAAGAGAGGGTTATTGAAGAGGATGAAGGTAGTGATAGATGATGATGAGGATGATTTGAAGGATAAGGAAGATGAAGCTATAGTTCAGCAAGGAGCAGCTTACTAAGGAATCTCAAACTCATATCAGTGAGTTCGCTGTTGAAGGTGCTGATGGAGAGAAGAAGGAGGAGAACCCTGAGCCATTCTTTTTCCAAAACTCTATCTCTAAAACTCCACTCTCACCTACACCCATTTCAGCCATGCCCTTACTTGAAACCCAAACACCATCCACATCCACCACTGGCCAAACACCTAACCCAGACTCTGACCAAATAGCCATCATACCATATCTTTCACTAATTGGATCTCCAGTTCATGAACCATTACTATTAGAAGGACTAGTTGTAAGAGGTCCTCCAATCATTGAAGAGATACCACAACCACCTCAACAACCACAACCATAATTTAACCCCCACCCAGAGCTCTTAGGAGATATAAGGGGGATGGAGAGAGAGATATTTCCACGAATTAGGATAGATGCTAAAATTGATGACGAAATAGCAAAATCTTTGCTGTCTGAGGATGTCTTGAGGAGAATTGCAAAACCTATAGAGCCAGTGCAAGGTTTCATTGAAGTAGTTAAGGAGTTAAAGGCCCACTTCAGATCAGTACCTACCCAGTTTTCTCTTGTCAAAGCAATTGTATCCCATATATTGCCATTGTTATCTATTACAGGTAGGAAGGCTAACTATCTGAAGATGGAAGTTGCAGAACTCAAGAAGAAGATGGAGAAGATCTTTGAGAGTAACTACAAGGTGCTGAATGATGAAAGGGATTTTAGGAACTCAATGATAGAAAAATTCAATCGCTTATTAGAATCCACATAGGCAGTCCTAGATGGCTATAGCATATTGAGCAAAGAGAATGGAGAAAATACAACTTGCTTGGATGCAGTTGTTATTACTATCAATGCACTCATAACAATTGTTACCCAACACTTTGGGTATACAAACTGAGCTAAGGGTTGCAAAGGAAGAGATGCTAAAGGGAGTCAAGGACTCAGAGGGAGAAGTGCTTAAAGCCTTGAAAAGGCTCAATATTTCATATGCTCTAAATAGTGACATAGCAATGGCAGATGCTGAGCAGGAACCAATGCTTCATCAGAAACCCAGTCACATCCGTGATCAAATTAGAAAGGTTTGCTTAGACATCATCAATGATGGTTAAGCAATTGATCAAATTTATGAAGAAGTCACTACTCATATTAGGAGCACTCCCATGCTAGCGCACATATTCAGAGAAAACAATCAAGAAAAGGCTCTAGCAAGTCTTACCCAGATTTCTAAGGAAGGACTAACTGCTCAATACCAAGTCAATCTATCTCAATCCTGAGCTTTAGTAGGCTTATTTTCCTTTCTCAGAGAACAAGATGCCATATCACAACAGATCTAAGAGCTATTAGTGCAACATTTCTCCACCAATGTTTATGGTCAGCTTGAGACATTTGAGAAATATCTGAGCCTATTTGATCTTTAAGCCCAAGGCATTTTGCATATAAACAACATAGTATCGCGTGCTCTGTGACATGTCAGAATACTAGAGAGAATGGGAAGAAGACACGTGGCAACTCAGCATGAGTTCTCTCTAACGGAAGACTGGCATCAAACAACAAAGGATTCAAATTAAAGCTTGAATCTTAATCTAACAGATTGATTTTATATCTCACAATGGTGCAATTCTATCTCTTAGTGGATTGATTTGAAGAAGCAACGGGTGGACAGATGAGCTATCAATTTCAGAAGATGCCAAAGTAAGTTAAACGGCTACTTTCTCAATCCAACTATAAAAGGAGCAAGAAGGCAAGCGTTAGAACTTGACGATTACACCTGAATTTCTCAGAAGTTAAATCTCTGCCAAAATACAAGCTTTAGAGAAGTTCAAGCAAGAAAGCATTACTAAGCGAGAATCTGCTTTAGAACAAGAGAGAATAGAATGGATCATGTTGGGAACTGAAAGTCAGATTGAACATGCATAATAGGCATGGCGGAAATTCAAAATTTTGTCTGTGTCCCTAGGAACTCCTATTAGTCCCATATAAATTAAAGAAATCCTTAACTAAATAATTCTCTACCTAGGTTAGCATACAAAAGGACTAGGTATACTATAATTCTAAATTATATCCTAGCACATTTATTTTATACTAAGCATGTTATAAATCTACCTTATAACCTAGGCATGTTATAACTCTAAGCCATAACCTAAGTATAAAATAAACTAAGCATGCAAAATAACCTAAGCATAATTATTAAGTCTAAAACACTTAAAGAAAAGTACTTAATAATTAAAAGAGAAATTAGAAGACTTACTAATTGAAGCATGCTTTAGCAGAACTTTGTTACACAAGCCTCAAAAGTAGGATAGCCTCTATGAGTATCCATACGAACCCCACCAATCGAAACCTCCCAATGAGGAAAAATCAAAGAACCTTGAGCAATTGCTAGATCGCTCCAAAATTCCCACCCAAAAAATATATTCTAGAGATTCAAGATCCACTTGAATTTTTGCACAGAACAATGGAGAAAGGGGGTACAATATATAGGGGGAGCTAGGGCTCTCCATATTTAATGTGGGATAGGGAAACCCCATCCCGCCCTTCGCAACACGTAGATCCCATAGGATCTGTATGTTACCCATTCTGACCCGACTTGCTCAGCAAGTGGGGTCATTACCACACAAGGTAGGCTCTTATGAGCCTGCCTTGTCCCGTAGGCTGGGCCTCGCGGGCTCTCCTGCGAGCCTAGCTCGCTGGTGGTAAGGGCTGCACAAGGCAGGCTCTTGCGAGCCTGCCTTGTCCCGCTGGATGGGCCTCGCAGGAGTTCCTACGAGCCCAGCTCATAGGTGACCTTTGTTGTAGGCAAACATAAGCCTAGCTTGCGCTGCCTGTAGCCCACGAGTGCCAATGCACTCGTGCGGGCTCGCATGGGCCCATAAAGCCTTCGGGCTTGCGGGTATTTTTTGTGAATGGTCCAACCCTCATTTTTCTTGCAGTTCTAGCTTCTTCTCTAATTCAAATATTTATTTTATGACTTTACTAAAATAATTACTGGTCAAAATAAATTCCTTGTTCTATCCAAAATTGATCAATCAATTTTAACCAATTAAACAATAATCTAATTATTATTTATATTATATTTTCGCAATAGATTAAACCTATTAGTTCTTTACTTAGTCCGATGAAGGTCTAATTTGTGTGACCTTATAGGATCCCGAAGTATTGACCTATTAAGGCTTAACCAACCCTTGTTCTAATGGAACCATTGGCTCGATGCTCTAGACCGTGAATAGAACTCGATTACCTTAAACGACTGTAGTATGCTTCTAGCAAGGGTCTACCATCCCCTATTACTTAGAATGTCATTTGTGCTTATGATTTAATCCCGGTTGATGAAATAGTTATCCAGTATGATAAATTCATTCAATTCTTTAATATTAGTACCATCCGATTTATAGGGTTCGGTTAAAGTGTTAACCCATTAATAGCGAGGTTGCTCCAAGCTATCCTAGTAGTTTACTTGTTACCGAAGTATATTGCCTTTTACCATAATGTGTTTGACTAGAAACCATTTCTATCAAACACATACTCTAATCAGAGGTTTATGGCAATCATCACTTCAACAAGTGACCAGGTACAACTCCTTAATATATCCGGAGCGATGGATTATTTTTGACTACTCAGCTTACTAACGTGTTGTCATCACTATACCTATAATCACTCGTAGCACCCTAAATTAAAGAGTGTATAGTAATGACCCAAAGTATAGCAATAGTACCATATAAGGTAACTAGCATCTCAGGTACGAGGACATTCGCAAAGCTTATTGCATAAAGATAAACATTAACACAGTGATATTTATACCAAGTGTTTATCTTAATACGGTCTCCAATATATCTCCCATTTATATCCATCTGTCAAACTTAAGGCACTACCTTCAGTCCTTAGGAGATTGACTGCTTGGACCCTTTCCAAGAAAGTTGATGACATGCTAGTCTTTCCACTTCATCAACATCCTTTCTTGATGAAACTATGACTAGGGATAGTTTAGACATAATCATAATTGCACATGAAGTAGGTTCCACCAGATATAGTCTAACTATAATTTCTCTTTCTTTATACTATGACATGTTAAGGACTTTTGTATACATACATCAATGATTATATTTAAGCAGCTATAATATATATATATATATATATATATATATATATATATATATATATATATATATATATATATATATATATATATATAGAAACACATTAATATAAACAAAAGAACAAATGCCTTTATTGATTAAATAAATTATTCGTACTATTATATATATATAAGATATATCGCCCTAATTGTCTTAAGGGCATACATCATATCCAACAGATCATACACTTATAATATCTGATTATTGTAACTGGATCAACGTTTTTATAAATTGAATCTAGCTCTCATTTAGACTCTTAGAGATTTGTTGATATAAGAGGGTATTCTACTCAGCGGGTGAGCGATTGCAGTTTGGAGGGTACTTACTGTAAATAGGGAATTTGAAATAGGCTTCTCTGCCTAGAGTAAAGGAGTTTAGATTAGTGAATTAAAGGTGAGACATTCTCTTAGGACTGGATGTAACCACAGGTTGTCGAACTAGTATAAAAATCTCTGTGTCCTTTACTTTATTGCATTTTCCAGTTTCTCTCAACCAGCTGACCTCACTCAACGGAGCTCTTGATTATCGCAAAAAAAATTTATAAGTTCTTGAGTGATTCATTCACCCCTCTGACTCAGTGATTGTACTCATATAGACCAACACTACTGTCTGATCAGGAATGTTGGCAGTGTCCTGAACATCCTCTTCTAATGCCTTTTCAGGACTTTTGGCTACTACTGCTTCAATTGATAGAAGTGAATCAGGAAGAGGTTTTGCCTTGAAAATGAATAATTCCTCTTCATTGTTCCCCTCTTGAAGTATCTGAAGATCTGAAGGAGAGATGGCAATAGATGGAGTTAGAGTTCCTGGAGGAGTTGTTTGAGATGCTGCTCCGGATGAACTGATGGGTCCTTCTTTAGAGATATGGTTTGCTATTAGGTTGTCTTTAATGGCGGCCATCATTTCATAAAATTGTGGATCGTCCGAGTGAATATTTTTTGGAAAAGTAGTCTTTGTCGTAAACTCCACACTTTTTCCCTTTGACTTCTTGGCCTCAGCCATTTCCTCTGCTCTAGTAGGCTTGAGGGTAGGCTCATTGATTGTAATATTTGGAGTAGGCTTATACGGTGTAGGTTTAGCTCTTTTTTCCTTTAAGGTTTCATTAAACGTAGACCCCTTCTTTAGTAACTGCTTTCTTTTTGGGACAATATCCACTTCTTCTGTAGCACTGCTCTCATCAACCTCATCTTCTTCAAGAATATCTTCCAATGATTGTGTAGCACCCTTCTTTCTTCCCTCAAGAAAATCCTTTGCTACTTTTGGAGTTTGTTCTTCCACGATTACTTCTAGAGTTTCCATATTTCTCCTCTTTCTTGTTGCTGTTATCACTAATCTCCTTCTAGTCCTTTCTAGAGTCTGCTTCTTTATGATTTGGCTAAGGGTCATTTTATCCTCATCAAGTTCCTTCACTTATTCTTCAATAGGCTTTAGGTCTATCTTTCATTGAGCCTTAGGATTTGAGGTTCTAGCTTTCCTAGGCACCATAGCCTTATCCATAGTGCTTTTGGCCTTCCCGGCCCTACTCTTTTCTTGTTTTTCCCTACTCTGCCTCAAGGGTTTCTCTTCATCCCATTTCTTGCCATGGGATAACTTTAAAATGTTTATTTCTAGAATTGCTTTTCCTTGCATTGACTCTTCTCCCATGAAGTCTATACCATTTTCAGCAAGGATTTTAGTGATCAGCGCTCCATGAGAATATTTATGTTAACGGATGTAGTGGATTAGAAGTAAAAGCATGTCGAGCACTCTTCTCTCTACCCAGTGTTGAAAAACATAGTGCTAGAATGAGGAATCAGTAGTGAGTGACCACTTCCTAGCATCAATTGTAGAAGCATGGGTGTTTCTAGCTAGTGGGTAGAACACTTATCTCCAAAGTATCTCTCTGAAAGCCAAATTTTTTGGTCGTACTTGACGGTTTGTTCATCACCAGCAGTCCTCATCATTACTCCTTCATTCTTCATATTAAGATGAGTGATAAAGAATTCCGACGTTAGAGTTATAATCTTCCCTTTTACAGTAGTCCGGAGAGCATTATAATAGGTAAGGACTTTAAGGTTATCATAGAAGTTCTTTACAAGAACTAGGTAAGTTAGGTTGTTCATCTTAAGGAAGGCCTCTAGATGTTGGTCTTTGAGGAGTTGAGAATAAGGTTCTGTGGTGAATAGGAAATTATCTCCGAGATAATAAGATGGGATTATGGTGTCTGAAGCAATTCTTTTGACATGAATGAAACCCGAGTCACGAAGGTCTTCCACCTTAAAAATATTCATTGGAGAAGGAGTTGCTTTGGTTTGAGGGTTTCCATTTGAGAGATTGAAAAATGATTTAGGAATTTAGGGTTTCTGAAATTCATTTTGTAGAGTAATAGTGGATTAGTTGCTCGCATGAAGAAGAAGAAGGAATTTGGGGGTTTTCATAGAGTTTTCAAGGTGAGGGTATAATGGTAATCCGAAAGCACTTAAAACTAACTAGATTAGTGATGTGGCAGTTAATTATAAGGAGAGAGGTTAGTGGCAATTAAACCAAAGGATTGGAGCGATTTAATTTCATAACAGTTGTAACTTTTTACCGTGCGTTCTGTACCTAATAAACGTTTGAAATTCAAAACATGTACAATTACTTTTTTTTGCTTTTACATCCATTTGTCACTCCTTGCCTGTTGAGTTAGAAATATTCCTTTCAGATTCAGAGTTAATTCACCTTTTGTTATCTTCCTTGATTTCTTAATTTATAGAGGACTAAAATAACTGCTACTTATCTTCCAACTCCTTCTTTAAATTGTATTTGACATTCCAATTTCTTCCCTAAGCTTGTTGAATTGATCTATACTTAATGGCTTAGTAAAGATATATGCCCTTTGCTCATTTGTTGGAATATAGACCAACATTACATCTTTCTTCATGACATGATCTCTTATGAAATGTTATCTGATATTAACGTGCTTCATCCTGCTACATAGCACCGAATTCTTTGACACATCTATTGCACTTTTATTATCACACATAACATCAACACATCCTGCTTGTACACCATAATCTTCTAATTGTTGTTATCCATAGGAGTTGAGCAACACAACTTCCTACAGCTATATATTCAACTTCTGTAGTTGATAAAGCTATTAAAGTTTGCTTCTTCTCGTACCATGATACTAAGCAATCACCAAGAAAATGGCAGCCTTCGGATGTTCTCTTTCTCTCAAGCATATCTCTACCATAACCAGCATCAGCGTAGCCACGCAATGTGAAATTGCCATTACTATGATACCATAGACCAACTTCAGTAGTTCCTAGAAGGTATCTAAGAAATCTTTTTATAGCTATGAGATGTGAATCCTTTTTATTTCCTTTATACCTTGCACAGTAGCAAACTGCATAATGTATGTCACGTCTGCTAACTGTCAAGTATAGAAGTGATCCAATCATTCCTCAGTAAAGATTATGATCTACATCTTCTCCATCACAATCCTTTGAGAGGACTATATCTGATCCCATGGGAGTGGACATTGGGTTGCTTATACCCATTTCAAACTTCTTTAGAATCTCCTTGGTATACTTGGATTGGTTTATAAAAATTCCATCCGGACTCTAAAGTTGAGTTCTCCCATCATTGACATCTAAAATTCCTTCTACATTTGAGTACTAAACTCCTCACACATCTTGTCATCTGTTGCTCTAAAGATGATTTCATTAACATAGATTTGGACAAGAATAACATCACCCTTCTTCTTCTTCATGAAAAGAGTTGTGTCTACTTTACCCCATATATAACCCTTGGATATGAGAAATGAAGTGAATCTCTCATACCAAGCTCTTGGTGCTTGCTTTAATCTATAGAGGGCTTTCTTCAACTTGTATACATGGTTTGGATGCTTTGAATCTTCAAATCTAGGTGGTTGCTTGACATAGACTTCCTCTTGAATGACTCTATTTATAAAGGCACTTTTGACATCCATTTAGAACAGGGTAAATCCCATAAATGATGCAAAAGCACATAGGATCCTGATTGCTTCCAATCTTGCTACTGGTGCAAATATTTCTTCAAAATCAATGACTTCTTGTTGATTGTAACCTTAAGTAACCAATCTTGCTTTGTTTCTCACCACAGCTCTAGATTCATCTAACTTGTTCTAGAATACACATATGGTACCAGTGATTGACTTTCCTTCTGGTTGTGGTACTAGATCTTATACATCATTTCTGGTGAACTAATCAAGTTCTTCTTACATAGCCATCATCCAGCTTTCATCTCCTTCTGCATCTTAGAATTTCTTTGGCTTAATGAGAGAGATAAAGGCAGTATGGCTCATCATCCTATTGAGTTGTCTTCTGGTTCTGACTAGATTTTGGACATTGTCCAAAATGGCTTCAATTGGATGGTTTCTATAAGTCTAGATTTCTCTTTGAAATTCTTCATGAGGTTGTGGAGCTTGCTCTTCATTTATATAAACTTCTTCTTATGGTCCTTGTTCATCATTAAAGTTGATTTCATGAAGGTTTTTTTGGAGATTCATCATTGTTGAGCTTGATTTGCTCATCCTTTTCCTTATACTTCTTGATTTGAAACGGATCTTGAGCCTTTTCTGATTCTGCTTCATCCAAAATTATGTCATCCGGATCTTAACTCTTCTTACCTACATGGTTAGTCTCATCAAAATCTACATGTATTGACTCTATTTGAGTTCATTTATTGTATACTCCGTAAGCTTTACTATGTATTGAGTAGCTAAGGAAAATTGATTCATCAGATTTAGGGTCAAATTTTCCTAGTTGCTCTGTATCATTTAGGATGTAGCATTTACATCCAAAGGCTCTGAAGTACCCAATTTTGGGTTTTCTTCCCTTCTAGATTTTATATGGGGTTTTGTTAATAGTCTTTTAAATAAGAGCTCTATTTAAGATATAACATGTAGTGTTTACGGCCTCACCCCAGAAGTACTTAGGCAATCTATTCTCATTTAGCATTTTTCGAGCCATTTCAACTATTGTTCCATTTTTCCTTTCAACAACCTCATTTTGTTGAGGTGTATGTAGGTCATAAAAGTTGTGCTTAACGACTTTGGATTCATATAATTCAGTAAAATGCTTATTTTTTAATTCTCCTCCATTATCACTCTGAATGCATGCAATGCTTATGCCCTATTCTACTTCTATCCGAATAAAAATTTTTAAGAAATGGTCAAAGGCTTCCTCTTTGCTAGCTAGCAAAGAAACCTAGGTATAGCTAGAATAATCATCCACTATAACCATGGTGTATTCTCTTATACCTAAACTCATTGGCTTTATTGGACCAGAAAGATCAATGTGCAAGAGTTCAAGAACTCTCTTGGAAGGTATGTAGAAGATGGAGGGGAAATTTTTTTGTAGTTTGTTCACCTAACTGACATGCAGTGCAGATATGATCCTTACAAAAAGCAACCTTAGCCAAACCCAGAACCAATTCCTTTTTGGCTAGTTTGGACAAGAGGTTCATGCTATGATGTCCCAACCTCCAGTGCCATAGCCATAATTCTTCTTCTTTAGACACCAAGCATATATTCTTTTTCTCATTTTTAATGTTAACAAAATAGACATTGTTTACACTAGGTGTATGAGTTGATTTGACTTACTATCAATGATTGAGCAGCCTCCAGAGTCAAAGGTGACATTTCTCCCTTTATCACAGAGTTGTACAACATTGAGTAGGATGAACTTTAGTCCATGAACTAAAGAGACATCTTCTATCTTTGATTTAGATCCAATGGTTTCATTGTCAATCATCTGCTCCTTTTGATTATCTCCAAAGCTTACTTTTCCACCTTTCTTCCGGATTAAAGTGATGAAGGCTTTCTCATCACCAGTCATGTACCTTGATCATCTAATATTAATGTACCATGTTTGTTGATCTTCAGTAGATCTAAGGCATACTTACAAAATACATCAAGTGTGTTTGGGTACCCAATCATATTTGGGTCCTCTCGGGTTAACAACCGATAAGTAAAAATCAGTAGAGAAATTAGGCATTATTATTATGCATAAATTATGAAAAGAAATCAACTTTTTACTTTGTTTTAAGGTAATTTGCAGATTTTCAGGTTATTGAGATCGAGAGAAGATTTAACATGGTAGAAACACAATCATACACATACACAATGCACGAGACTGAGAGGAGATTATGTGTATGCTTAGGGTTTTGAATTTATGTTTGAATGCTCAACTGAACTTAATGCAAGGTTTTTAGCTTAATAAGACCGAAAGGAGATTTAAGTTAATAGCCTTAGAAACTGGGTGAGGCCGAGAGCTAAATTCGGGGAAACTTGGATGAGAGACCTAAGATCCATGTTCTCATCATAAGTTGTCTATAACTTGAGTGGAGGAAAAGCTTAGATAGCTCTAGGGATGGGTGATGCTTGTGCTTTTTATTATTGTTATATCATATATTTTAGTTCAAAATATATAATTTTGTGCATTTATAGTTTTAGATTACGAACAACCTTCCTAAAAAAAGAAAATCTTTTAGCAACAATCAACTAGGGGAATTTCAAACTGTCTGTGCTTGCTCCCTATGGAATACGTCACTTGTGTTGACCACTATACACAACCCGACCCAAGTATACTTGCTAGGTGGTACCGTTTGGGTGCAACAAGTTTTTAGCACAATTGTTAGGGAGCAACGCTAACAGTTTCATTATTTAACTATAGATCGGTGTTATTAACCTTGTGTAGTTTTTTTGTTCACGATAACCTGATGGCAAAGACTGGAAGACTTTTCTAGTAATCTTTTAAGCAAGCAACATTATAAGCTGAAAACCTAAGGTTTTCCCCATTAGCAAACGAAGCTTTCCCGCTGCAGAAGACATTCAAGGAGTATATGAGACCTTTTTCATCGGGACACATGTCATGCATTGTGATACCGAATGAAGGAGACCATTGTGTTGAAATCAAACCCTCTATGATTAAATTGGTGTAATCAAATATTCCATTTGAAGGATTGCTGGAAGAGGACCCAAATGATCACCTTTATGATTTTCTTGATATATGCAATCTTTTTGAATCTAATCATGGTGTTTCTTATGATGTGGTTAGGTTAAAGTTGTTTCCTTTCTCTTTGCAGTAAAAGGATAAGTCTTGGTTTAGATCTTTGCAATCCGGTTTAATGACAACTTGGAAAGAGATGGCCGAGACAATATTGACAAAATACTTTCCACGTTCCAAGGTTGTCCGATTGAGAAATGAAATTTCTAGGTTTTTGCAATTTGAGAATGAGACTTTCCAGCAAGCTTGGGATATATTTAAGGAATTATTAAGAAGGGTACCAAACCATGGTTTACCTTTGTGGATGCAAGTACAAATCTTTTACAATGGTATAACCGATGAGCATAAAATTTGATTAGAAACCCTTGCAAATGGTGACCAAGAAGATTTAGAACTCAAAGAAGCTTTTGCCCTCATTGAGAAAGCGATAAACACAAGTTATAAATGGTATTTAGGGAAAAGCTCAAATTTTCCAGAAGCTGAGGTTGTCCAACAATTTTCGGGACAACCTCATCTTTCATCTCGACAACCTCAGATTCTAACCCCACAATCTCAAATGTCATTCCAACAACCTCAGTCCCTTTTCCTTAAACCACAGATTGTCTTACCCCAAACTCAAAATGCTATCCATGAACCTAGACAATCTCAAATTTCATTCCAACAACCTCATCAACCTTTCCAAAAAACTCAACATTTCTTCCAGCGGGTTTCCCCAGAACCAACAACCTAGTTTGGAAGTAATGATAATGGAGTTAATAAAGTAAACTCAAATGTCAATAAAGAACTTGGAGACTAAATTTGAACAACTAACCACTATAGTGATGTCAAACGATGAGAAAGTCTTCCCAAGTAACAATGTGATCAACTCAATTAAGGGATTTCAAAGGAATGGTAAAGTTGTTTATTTTTCTAACGAGATGGTTGTGGATGATTTTCATAATACAGGTGGACAATCTAATATTTTAGGTGAGAAACTTGATCACAACTTGAACTTTTCTACAAAACACTAGGACAACCTTGTGCATAATAGTGGATAACCTCAAGAGCAATTAGAGATTGCCCCAACTTTAAAATAAGAGAAGCCTTCCCTAGAGGAATTAATTCCAATAGAAAGACCTCTTCGAGTCTACCAACCAAAGATACCATGTCCAACAAGAGTAAGATGGATTCAAATGTTGGAAGAAGTTGGGAAAAGCTTACAAGAGAATGATCAAGAAATATTAAAAGATAAAGGAAGGCCTTTAGAGGTAGATGTGAGAGGGAAACCTCAAAGGAAGCATGTCCTCACACAATCCTTGGTTAAAGATCAATTGGAAAAAAATAGTCATGGGGAGGTGTGGACGCACTTCAATAACAACATCAATACATTAGTCCACCATTTTAAACATTCATATATGAGCCTCCTTGAATAACCACAACATGATGTCCGCTTCAAACACCAATTGAAGCAACCTATTGGGAAAACCCCAACTTTTCTATCTTGTACATATTTTGTTAGTCTATTTATTTAGCTTGTAGTACCTTATATTTGTTTTGTTGGCTTTTTGTTGGTACAATTAAGGGAGTTGTCATAAGTATACATAGTTAATAACCTTGATATTGATGATAAACCCAACAGCCTGACGAGATTATCCCCTCTAGAAGTGATGGTAGTTTCCTTGTAGCCAATAATAGGAAAACCTTATGGACGAGGGAGTCTTGTCCCTGGATAGTCAAAATATTAAGTTTTCCTCTCTTCTCTCTCCCTTTGGTGTACGATACACTGAAAGGCTTTCTCTACCTTTGTCTTTATTTAAGTTTATTTGCCTTTCCATGCTGGTTGTCTTTCCCTGTTGTTTTTCAATTTAGTGCTTTGTGGACAAAGCATGTTTTAAGTATGGGGGAGGGAATAGACTGTCTTTCTCGAATAATTATTGCTTATATGATTGTCCTCTACTTGTTTGTGCTAAATTGGTATAATTTATTCAATTTTTGCTTTAAAATTTTCCATGATTGAACTTGCTTTCCTAAGACTGTCTACTTTTATGCATTGTTTGATGATCCTACTGATTATGAACCATGCAAGTATATGTGATTTGGAAATTTAGTAGTTACTTGTGAATATGCAGAATGCAATTTGAGGATTTATAAAGCTTTAGTTAAGTTGATTTCTTAGGGCCCAATAGCATGCAAGGTGTTTAAATTTCAAACTTTACTTCAAAATGATATCCTAAATCAGATACATAACTTTTGTTTTATTGAGAATTTGAGCCTGGATACTCAAGGATAGACTGTTAGAATTATATTCTTTTTGAGTGGACAACCTTTTCATTGTCTAGCTAGAACTTGCCTTGGGAAATGCATGTATACATGTTATTATGTGTTAGTACTTGTCAAGACCACACATTGTATGTTCATGCCAAATGATTAAGGCATTAGGTTTCCCCCTTCGCATCCAAAAGCCCACCCTTTCATAAAAATACCACTAGATAACCCCATTTGAGCCTTGAACCTTTTCTTCCTTACACCACATCACTAACCAAAACCTTTGACTTTGACTCTCCAAAACTCCCATAGTTTTTCAATGAAGATTCTCATCATTCAAAGAAAAGCAACAACACTATCAACATCAGAAGACTTTCTTCAAGCAGAGTAATAAAGGAAGTAACTAAAATAGAAGACTGTCTCAAAACTAGTGCAATCTCTAAAGCCTTTTATTTGTATTTGTTTCTAGTATTTAAAAAAACAATGAAAAAATGAAAAAAAAGAAAAAAAAAGAAAAGAAAGAAAAGAAAAATAAGAGTAAGGAATGAATAACATGATTTTCCAAAAGGTTGCATACTTCAAGGAAAGGCTTCTACAACCAAAAAACTTCAAGGTTTCCTCTACTCAACACAGACAATCTGCTCTCGGACAAGGTTTTTCCAGAATATCAGAAAGGTTGCATGATCATCAACTTAATCTCTTTACGAAACTTTTCACACTAAATATCCCTTTTTTCATACACTTAACCTAAACCCAACATTACAACCCTTTAAAGACCTTTTGATGGAGTGAACATTAAATAACTTAGTGGTGGAGATTAGACTGGGGGGCAAGCATACGGTCTAGACTTTGTTAGGTTGTTAAATGAGGGAATTGTTGAGAATCACCCTAAACACCTAGCGTGAGTGCATCCTTGGTGAGGTATTTCGATTTATGAGCTATTTTATTGAAGTAAAGATTTTAATTTCTTCACTTTGCATGTTATATGTGGAAATTTGAAATTACTTGACTAAGACTTTCCTTATCTTGAAATTAATTTCTGACTTTCCTCTTGACTGCTAGATCTTCCAAATTATATTTGAGTTTCTTGTGTTCACATGAAGTAGATGCTTCTCTTTGCCTTAAGTAGATTGCTTGAGGGCAAGCAATATTCAAGTATGGGGGAATTTGATAAGTAAAAATCAGTAGAGAAATTGGGCCTTATTATTATGCATAAATTATGAAAAGAAATCAACTTTCACCTTGTTTTAAGGCAATCTACAGATTTTCAGGAAGATTGTCTTAGGCACAGTTTGCTGCTGGATTTGGGCAAAAAATAAGGAGCAAATGTATGAAAAAAGTCAAAGTTGGTAAGAAGAGGTTGGCTGATGTGACAACGACCAGATGGGGAGAGATTTGGTGATATTTTTACTTACTCTTTTTCCACTAGCTTCCCTTGAAAGCCTTATTTTTCGTATTTTGTTATTTTAATTATATTTTAGACAACTGTTGGTATATAAACCCATCTTCTCCATTTGGAGAACTGCCCTTGGAGGCCATTAAAGCCTTCTTTCTGTATTTTCTTTACTTTCATCAATAGAGTACTTTGTTTTCTACATTTATGAGTAGTTCTTCAGTAGGCACAGCCTATCTCGAATAGAAGAAATGGATATTTTTGGTTGATTATGTGCTTGAATATTTATTGCTTATTGAGTATTCAATGCAAAGAGAAGCATTTACTTCCATGTCTGTATGTATAAAAGCCTTCCTCCAACTCAATGTATGTATTCAATGCTTTTATTTTTAGTTGATTGCGTGGTTGAATATTTATTGCTCATTGAGTCAAAGATCTAGCTCATATAAAATCATGTTATTAAGACCGAGAGGAGATTTTGTTGGAAATGTTGGTGTGCCCTAATTCCCAGACATTGGTTCTTACATTATGTACATATTAATGGTGTCATATGCAATAATTTATTGCATATATATCTTGTGCAATATGAGTAGTGTATCCATTGATTGATAATCATAAATGTCTCAAGTTTGTTTTAATCCTAGAATGAATAAAATGAAAGGCTTGTATGTTAGATGATCTATAGCAATGTAGTTGCTATGTTAGTTGGTAAGTAGATCATGAACATAGGCATACGTTGATAACATGGGGCTGGACTGATCCACACAGCAAGGTCACATGGTTGTATGTCATAGATAATTTGCTGAGTAGGTCTAAATAGTCCTCAGACTTTATTGTTAATGTGGAATTGGGTATGTTGTGGCATATTACTGACAGGTCCTTAAATATTGTATTACAAGTACGGGTATGCTCGGTATATTTCATGACCATGTTAATAGTGATGTTGAAGTGATAGGATTGCCATTTGGTTTGATAAACCGAAATAAATCACCGGCTACTTAATGAATAAAAGGGATAAGGACGTCCAATAAGTCGTTGACTTATTTTATTATTTTATTCTAAATCAAAAAATACGATGAACGACATAAGGGGGTGACAAGCACTATGCCTCTTATTCGTCATATTGATGTCAACTGTCAAAGGACTTTGTGAGTTAACTACTAGGTTCAGTATCTTTTAGAGACGGTTGTACTCTGTCCTAATTGGGGGCTGTAATGGTTTGCTAGAATTCGCTTACAGTCTATGGGTGAACCCTATTGCCAACACATGGACAGGCCCAAAGGATCGTGTACTTAGAACTACTGATCTGAGATTCCTTGTACATGCAATGTTACAAGACCGAATGAATACTTGATTATTAATTAGTTGACATGCCATGTCAATGTAATTGAATAATATGTATATAACTCCAAGGAATTAATTTAGTTAATGGTATAATATAATATAGTTTATATTATTCATTAAAGTTAAAATAATTAAGTTGATTAACTGTATTTACATATATAGTACTTATTTAATTGACAATTAAATAAATTCATATATGAAATAATTTAATTAAATGAAATTTAATCAATATAGTTTGTATACTAAAATAATTAATTGACTACTTAAGTTAATTAAATTAATTTGTAGTATAATAATTTATTTGATTAAATTGTGACTTATTTTGTTATGAAAATTGACCATTAAATTTATTTAATGAATTAAACTATAGGGTTTAATTATTAAACTCAAAAAATTATTGGGCCAAATTCATAATTAAAATTAATCTAACCTGAATTGACTAATTAGACTAAAAATAGAGAAAACAAAAAAAAAACCTAATTTTCCCATATGGAATAACGTGAGTAGCCACTAGTAGACAAGGAGAAACACGTTTTCAAGACTTGGGAATTAGGGTTTTTAGGGTTTTTCTTTGGGTAAAATACCTAATTAGATAAGATTTGTAAAATAATAAACTCCATGCCCCAAAAAAGTGAGTGTAACCAACCTAACATTTCTAAACTTGTTGCTAACCTTTAAACGCCCTATATCAACACACCACAATCACAAAGAGATCATGTTTGCAAAAAAGTCATTTTCTTCTCAATTCTCTCCTTTAATCAATTCAACAATCCAATCCAGGTTTTATTTTGCTTTCCGATTCTATCTTTATTCTTCATTCTCAATTTCATATTTGATTTCATCTATGTTCTTTGTTCTCAAATTCAGATTTGATTTCTGATTCAAATTTGTTTTTCATTCACGATTTCTTTGCTCTACTTCGATCTAGATTTGGAATCAAATTCAGATTTCAAATTTCATTTGTGTACTTTGTTCTCAATTTCATCTGTGTTCTTCGTCTTCAATTTCAGAATTGATTTCTGATTCAAATCTGTTCTTCATGCGCAATTGTTTGGCAAGCTGATTTGTATGTTTTTTTACGTGTTAAGCATATAATACATACCTACTCCATATCTGTTACATATGTGTTATATATCTGCTACAAATATAATACAAATGTTTGGTGAGATATAACAGAATTGTAATAGTATTGCATCTGAAGAGCGATATGAATGAAGTGTTTTTTTAAATCTGTTACATATCTAATACAGATCTATTGCGTATCTGTAACATATCTATTTTCCAATTTTCTACAACTCTAATACAAGTTTTTGATGAATATATAACAGGAATATAACAATACCAAATTAGATAACATTACTAATGAAGTGTTTGGCATAATCTTGATGACTTTTATCTGTTACAATTCTACTACAAACATGTTACAAAGTCTGTTACAAGGTTATTATATATATGTTACTAGTGCTTGATGAATAAAATAATAAATTTTTATTAGTTTTGCTTTACATTGGATTATTATTGAAGTGTTTGACATTATTTGTAATTTATTAATCTTTTACAAGTCTATTATATATTTGTTACAAATCTAATACAAGTCTAATACATGTATGTTAGAAGTCCGTTACAAAGCTGTTATATATCTGTTACAAATCTATTACAAAGCTAATACAATTCGGAGTTCTACAAGAGCGTAAGAAAGTTATGAACAGTGTATGAAAGATATGAAGGGCGCACGAAGGTTATTAAAAAAACATGTCTGGACCTTTAGGTAATTGGGCTAAACTTGGACTGAAAATATTTTACCTAAATTTGCCAAACCTGATAATTTCCCTTTTTCTTTTTCTCTTCGTCCATACGGCTAGCACCGGTCCCGATTCAAGAGGAGTTCATGCACGTGGGATTGGAGAGCTTCCACTTGCAAGCTTCATGGCATACGTCTCTTAAGGAGACTAACCAAGTAAGTTTTATTTTTTAAAATAAAATTGTTTTGAAACTCTATCAAGGGTACTTGAAAAGATCCTATTCTGAATTCGAGAAAATTTTAACCGGTAATTCCCCTTCACGTTTATATTTTCGTTGACAATTCCCTTCAACTGGTATCATGAGCAAGGTTGTTTCAAAAAGATTGATGAGGTTCTTGATTCCTAAAGGGTTTCAATCTTGATAGGAAAAGTTTTGAATGGATTTTTTTAAAATTTTGATATTGTTCTTAAATCACTTTTTAAAAGAATGTTTTTATTTGATTTAAAGAAAGTTATATTGGATTTCAAGACTCAAAAGTTTTTTCTATTTTGATGGAAAGGTTTAAGGAATTGTTCTTGAGGTTTTTGTAATTTTTCCTCAAGTTGATTAATAAAAAAGATAAATTTGTTAAATTAATTGTTTTAATTAATCGGTGTTGAATATAGTTAAAAGATCAAAAGTTCTTGATTAGTGAAAGTTTTCTATTCAGTAGAAAATGTTTCAAATCATTAATTTGAATTTTTGTTATTTTTTCCAAATTACTAATTTGATTTTAGTGGCTAGGTTCTGTTATTTATGTTTATTAGGATTTTAGTTAAATGAATTGAATTTAAATAATATAAAAAAAGTAATAAAAAATAATAAAAGGTGTGATCTGGGCAGAATCCCAGACCGCTTAATTGTGGGGTCCAAAAGGACGCATCATTGGCTGCCTTTGGGTGTCCAGTGGGGGCATCCGTGCTGTCCACATGGACAGCAGGGCTGTCGTGAATAATCCCAATTCGTGGGCAGCAGAACCGTTTTACGGGTCCGTGGGTTTAGGGGAGTACCGAAATAATTTTAGATCATTATTCGTTTTGATAAAATGGTTGGGCCGGATCGTGTTTTAAAATTATTGGGTATTTTAAATTTATCCGGAGCTAATAACTTAAGTCGGATTGCATATTAAATTGAAGGAACGTATTTCGTAAATTATAATGGTTGTAAAATTATTCTAAGTCCGATTTGAAATTTTAAACAGCTGACCCGAATTGTTTTAAAATAAAGTTCCGGTTATTTTATTAATTCGGGGTCATAAAATTTTAATATTAAAATTATCCAAAGTTTGTTTTAAAAATTTTAAAGCGGCTGAACTAGATTGTATCAAAATGACACTTATGTTATTTTGTTATTTTGGGGTCATAAATTCTAATATTTTAAAATTGTAAATTTTAATTAATTGGAATTTAAAAGTTTATCTTGTGGCATTAATATTCAATAAAAGTTGAATATATTAAATTTAAAATTAGCCCAATGGACCGTGGTGCCGGTTATAGTTGGGGTGCAAAATTTTGAAATAGTGATGCCCTAATTCGAGTAGGAGCAAAATTATATATTTGGCAAAATGGTTGTTAACCGTTGGGCCTTAACCGGATTTAAATCACAATTGTCAAAACATAGCGATTTCACCAAGTATCTCAGCTAAATATAGTAAATGTAATTATAATTGGCATGATCATGAATTATATGGTATATATAAGTATGAGAGTTGATTTGTTAAATTCATAATCAAGAATTCTATGGTTCCAAATGAGAATTGGTTTAAATATTCAATACTTGTTAATACTCACAGAAGTTCTCAATTATGCTTTTGTACATTGAACCTCATTTTATATACAGAATATAGATACATTGTATCTAAAATAATTACACGGACCCAATTCCATTATATAAGCCGACAATACTTAAATAATCCATAAAATATTGAGTCGCTTAAAAGTGTTTCCCGGATTCGCACTTGTGCCACCCATTGAAGCTATTGTACCTTATGCTCAACAAGGTGCATTATGTTATCAGTGGGCCGCGTAAGGTTAGGATGCTTTAGTATTGCTAACATGTGGAATGGCTGTTTGACTCAACAGGTTTTCGTTCTAACTCAGTTAGGCCCAGAACATAGATGGGTAAAGTACCAATACACCTATCAACCAAGAGTCCTTTTGTGAGAAGGGTTGGATAGTTTATCCTACCGAACATTCAATAATGGGTTTTTGTTTGAGCTCAACTCGGCACATTACTGGAGGGTTGTGGATCTTGGATAAAGCCAATAAAATCATCAACATAAATTAATCTGGATTAATTAATTTGTTTAATGGATTTAAAGACCTTTATTTTTAACTTTGTAATGATTATTCTATTTAGACTAACAAATAAATTTCAGAAATAAAATAATCAATAATTCAAACTATAGTACATCCTTAAAAGGACTGGCTATCTAGGCAACACTTCCTTGATTAACCTCAAGAACTAGTGGATAGTTTTGAGACACAGATCGAAGGAATGTGTGGTAGATAGGCCTAAGCCCACTAGTAGGGATACTATACTGGCCCAATTTGGGTGGTATGTAAATTCAAGAGGGATAGCCGGGATGTGAAACACCTTGTGTTGGCTAAAAATTTTCCTGAATTGTGTAAACAATTAGAGGAGATACAAGCCTATGCTATAATAAGGTCTTTAAATGAGGCATTTCATGAGCAACTTTATCAAGAGAGGTTCTTGATCACTAAGGACTTTCAATCCTACAAGATGGACATTATGGTCTCTATAGTACTAATGTGTAGAAGATGGAAAAACTCATTAAGGGTTTTGTTCATCTTAGTATACTAGTATGAGAGTTGATAGTTATGACTATCTTAGCCTTCCTATTTACATCCTATGACCATTGCATTATGAGCTACAACCAAAAGATGAGTATGACTATAGTCGAGTTGCAAGAGTTGCTTAAGCTAACTAGGAGTTTGGTAAATAGGACTCATCCATAGTTGATGATGGATAACCGATTCAACATTAGGGTATAGATGAGACCTTGATGTTAAAGGGCTCTTGACTAAACAAGAAGTTAAATATGTACTACGTCCAAAGGATACTCTTATCAAATACAAGCAGATTGGAAACAGAATGAGAACATGTCCCTAACCACATAGGAGAGTCTATGAAAAGGGTTGAACGATTTTCATGCAGGTATGTATGTTATAGATATGATTATTTCTCTTCAACATCATGAGTATTTGATACTAGATGTGGTTCTAACTTTGATAATGTGCAAGACTTTAAGATGAGAGATAATTGTGATCTAGATAAGTGAATTCTTCTTAAATCGTAAGAGGAGTTCAAGAAACGACCATTAAGATTAAAGAATGTCACTTAAAGATAGCCAATTAATTATTTTGATCCTAAAATGATGAAATTTTGTGCTCACTCAGTGAACTTTATTTCTATTTCAGCCAAGGATGATTCTAGATATTCAATTTCTCATTGATAATGGATATAATTTTATATATCTAAGAATTGTTATTCCCAAACTTAAATGATAGGAATAGTCGTTTCATTAAGTTGATCAAAATGAATTTGATCTATAACATAAATGCAAATGGGATAAGCATGAGATGCTTGATCTAGTCTATATACAAAAGTTATTTACACCGAGTTAAAAAGAAGCATATGTGTGAGCGGACGACATTTTACGGGTCGCGAGGCCGGCTCGGAGGATCGATCCCTTGAAATCATGGGTGCGATAGTGATAAAAAATAGTTTATCATGTTTTATGCTGAAAAGATACGAGATCGAAATCCCGTAATTAAAATAGAGTCGCCACTAGGTTCAGCTCAACCGGGAAATTTTGGCACAATTTTCCCACTGGTTGGTAGACCATACCTTAAGTAGAGATTCCAATCTCATATCTTTTGAACATAAAACATGATAAACTATTTTCTATCACTATCACACCCATGATTTTAAGGGATCAGTCCTCCTGCCCGGCCTCGCGGCCCGTAAAACGTCGTCTGCTCACAGTGACGAATCTGTTGGGGATTTATCTCCTTAAACTTTTAACTTAAAATTTTCAATAAGTTTAAAATGGCTTTGATGATTTATTTAAATCATTGGTCAAATTAAAACTTCATTCTTTTTCATGACATTTTGTCCTTATGCATGTAGATAGTTCGGTAATATTAGGTGCCCCATTTTTACTCAAGAAGCTCGCGAAAGTATCACTCATGCCCTGTTTGGAATCGAGGATGCCTAGTGGGTGGATCACTTATTTTAACCAACATGTAAACTCCTGCGATCGCACCTATTTAGGGAGTGGTTGGGTAACGTGGAATTAAGGTAAACGAGAACCTTCTAAATCAACAACCGTATACCAAAGCCACATTAGAAAAGGCTTAGCACTTCATTCCTTTAGGACTACCAAAACAAAGAAAATAATTGGGACACACTTCTTTGGCCATTATAGGTGAAGAAGCTAAACCTCCATCCTTTCCAAAGAGGCATTATACGGGAGTAATAAGGTCAGAAGAGGGACACTTTATGTGCTATGTGCTACATGCTCATGCATTACCCATGCATCAGCTTCAAGAGCCAAAAAATCACTCAACTTAACCTTACCGATCTCCATTCATGGAAGAGGTTTAGCAACATCTATAGGACTTCTTTTGTACCCCGTTGAGTCATGACATATTACTATACGTGATGAAGGGTACAAATATCACACGGATGTTAAAGGGATAGGTCGTCGCATCATCGCTAACCACGTCTTCGAGTAGTCATACATACCACATATCGATTATTAGACAAAGGACATTCACCCCATCCATGGCATCACACAATCCATGCATGATCTAATTTGCTACCTATCGTTTCAACTAGGAGGAGGCAAAGTTATTGTCGCACCCCTAATTAGAGAAGGCCAGAACACCGCCTGAATCATTGTTCTCTCACCTCGGTTGTCACCATGGAAATTGAAGGGGTTTCGTATACTGATTCCAGTAGGGAGTCAGGTTAAGATTAGATTCAGTTGAGTCAGAATCTCTCTCAACCAGCCATGTCTTTCCCGAGCAATGATGGAAGCCCTTCTCCTCCTAAGGAGTAAGTCAGCCCTACTCCCACCTCGAGAATAGCATCTCAGACCCCTCCTGGTTTTTATTTTGCTAGTGCTATGGCTCAGTTCCTGAATTTGGATGCATTCCAAGCCTCTATCCAAACCACTATCTAGGCAGCTGTTAAGTAAGCCCTTAAGGATAGGAATTCCGATCAGGTCTTTGAGTCTGATATGCAAGCCCAGAATGGTCAAGCTAAAGATGTTGGCCGGTCTGGTAGGGACAAGACCCATTGCACCAGTTTTTCACTCCACTCCCTTAACTTAGCCCATGGCAAGCCCGTTTTAGTTTGGGCGATCCTCTGCTTTCTTGTCAAACTTGATAACTACTTCGATTGTTCCTTACAATCCGAGACCTTTTGCTCAAAGCTCGGTTCCTTCAATATTCACTCCTTAATTTTTAGCTTCTTCTAGTGGGCTAGTCCAACCTCTGCCATATTTTACTCCTGCCTAATTTGTTATAACTCCCAAGGACACTGCTTATCCCTAGAATCCTTTCAGTATCCAAATGGTTTCCCATCCTCGGTTTGACATTCCACCACCATCTCAACAGTCCTAATCAACGAGCAGGTCGTGCACCCTCTAGGCATGACACCTAAAGTAGCTACTTTAGTTTTCCAAATGATGGCCTCTCAGACTAACAACGACTAGGTCTCACAATCTTTAGGCTTGACACCCGAGGCCACAGCTTTTGCTCACCAGTCAATTAACGACCTGGTCATGCAACCTTCGGGTGTGACACTAGAGATTTAAGCCTACATCAACCGCCTTATAACTGGCAAGGAACCTGAGCGAGGAGAGGATTGGCTCCCTGATAACTTCACTATTCCGAATATGGCACATTGTAATGGTTCTGGTGCCCATACTTCCCACATTGTTATGTATGAAAGAGTTATGCGTGTAAAGAAATTAAGTGATAAAGTGCTTGCTGAAATGTTTCCTTGTTCCCTTCGGGGCCCAGCTCTTGAATGGTATCATACTTTGCCCCAACACATTGTCACGGTGGAAACTTCTTTTTGAGACCCTGAAAGTGCATTATGGTTTTAATACTATAATGGAAATAACCCTCCAACACCTTGAGGGAGTCCTCCAAATGCCCACCAAAATCTTCAAGCAGTATTTTAATCGGTGGATGTTAACCCAAGTTTTGATTAAATCTAAGCTAAGCCATGAGGAGATGATTGTTAAACTCCTAGAGGGCTCCCTTCCTCTATTATGCAAGGAAATGGCTACTGATTCATTCCTCTCTTATAGGGTTGTATTTGAAAAGGCCAAGAAAATTGAGTGCGAGGTAGAGCGCGAAAGAGCAGAAAAGGCAGGAAAGCCCTAGTTTAGAAGAATACTGATGCTTAGCCCTCAGCTCTGGCACCTGCTAAACCCAAAGCCCTGGCTGTAGTTCAGGTAGTTTCGCAAGCCCCTACTGCACCCCTAGCAATTACTCAAGCTCTACCGGTAGTCGCCGTAGTCCAGCCTCCTCGTTGTCCTTTTGTTTTAGCCAATTCGTACAAGTTGCCTCTTCAGGTTATCTTTAAGCGCCTAAGGGAAGAAGGTTACATCCAGTCCTTCTAGGAGTATAAATTGCCTAAACCTAATGATTAGAACAATTTCTATAATTACCATGTCCAAATGGGTCACCTAACCAACAACTGTAAGGCTTTGCTCTCAACTATTCAGCGTCTAGTTAGTGAATGATAGATCGCTGAACCTGATAAAGCCCCAACCAATATGAATACCCCTTTACCAAATTTTGAGAACAAGGTAGGCATGATCCAATTCGGCTTACCCAAATCAATAATCTTTAATCTCCTTACTCGAGTGCCGAGGAGTGGTAATTCAATTATGGTTATTAATTTTGGCCTTCCATCCAATTCAGCTTTTGATCTGATCAGCCAAGCTAATCCGAGAGTTAATTTGGTTTCATACAAAAGAAAGCCATAGAACTCAACCTTTTGTGGCTAAGAGAATTAAAACTTTGAAGAAGCCACTATTTAGCGTAGATTCCTTTGTTTCAAAGGATGACTATTTCGATGAAGATGAAGGAGTAGTCGAAGTAGCCAACACCGTAAGCACCAAGCTATTTAGGGTTGATTCGCCTGCCAATGAGAAACCAAATGAGCTATTCAAGGTTGGCCAGAATGAGCTTTTTAGTGTAGATAGGCATGAGTTGCAAGGCCTAGATTCTGGCCCTGATGAACAGCAATAACTATTTAAAACACGAGCCACTCGAAGTGCCCTGCTCGATAATTTTTTGAACATTACTCGGAGTGGTCATGTGTATCAACCCAAGGATCATCGTCTCTACTAGATAAGGACCCAGTCCCTAGGAGGATAGGCACCACTACAAGGCCTCATTCTCCACCTCCACCTGTCTCAGCTAGTCTCGAGATTGATCCTCTCATTACTCAGCTCAAAAACACCCAAGCTCGTTATAGTATCTAGTAGTTGGTTATTGATTCTGATGGGCATTGCAGGGGATTAATTAAGCAACTGCTCAATTTAGAAGCTACTCCGACCACTTTTATTGTTGAGATGTGTGCTAAGTTCAGAGAAGGTATTCCTCCAAGGAAAGGACTACATATTGCAGTTGGTTATTGATTCTGACGGGCATCGTAGGGGATTGATTAAGCGACTGCTTAATTTGGAAGCTACCCCGACCAATTCTGTTGTCGAGATGTGTGCCAAGTTTGGAGAAGGTATTCCTCCAAGGAAAAGACTGCATATTATATTTGACCATTTTGTTCTTCTGCTTGAGGGTAAGGATCATAACAGGGCCTTGTTCATCAGTATTCAGATCCTCGATAAGGTTATCCCTTGTGTCATGGTGGATGAGGGATCCACCCTGAATCTGTGCACCCTAAAAGTCCTTTCTCACTTAGGCATGTTAGAGGAAATGCTTGAAAATACCACTCTATTATCCAAGCTTATGATGATTCAAAATGCAGTGTGATTGGAGCCTTTGAAGCGGAAGTCACTATTGAAAGTGTTACGAGCAAAGTGTGGTTCACTGTACTCGACATTCTTGTCACTTACTCTTTATTGCTCAGCCGACCTTGGCTCCATACCTTGGGTGTGGTTCCCTCTAAACTTCATCAGAAAATCAAGCTCCTTCACGATGATAAATTGGTAACTATTGAGGTCGAACCCGCTTCCATTTTGGCTGTTATGGAAGCCAAAGCTAAATTGGAGGAAGGTCTTTGTATTACTGTGATTAGTAAGACTGAGAAATCACTTCTCATTTGGCACACTTATCTCCACTCCGGTATGGGAAAAATGATGAAGAGAGCTAGGTATAAGCCTAGAAGAGGTTGCGAAATGTACAAGCAAGGAATTATCGAGACCTTATAGTAGAAGGTGCTGGTCTGCTAGGCCGGATTAGGATACAAGCCTAGAAAGACCTATCATCATATCCTTTCTACTACTGTCGCATGGTGACTTTTTGCAAAATCTAAGGCAAGAGGCCTTATAATGGAGAACTTGAACCCTTTAAGCATTATGGCAAAATATGGCCGGGTTTTGAGATCTTCAAGGATGTCGATGACTTCAAAGCCAGCTGCATGGTTGTCTCTACTGAACTAGAACCCACTGAGCCTATTGTGCCTGTCAAGGTCATTTCTGATAAGGCTAAGGGGAAGGGAAAGATGTATCAGGATGAGTTTGGGGGAAGTAATGAAGAGTCTGCCGATCCAAAAGTTAAAGATGTTGTAGCTACCATGGCCAAATCTATGGCATTTTTTATGAAGAAGGGTTGGAAGGGTGAGAGAACCAGGTAAGAGGATGCCATGACCGAGATCGTGAAGAAGCTCGCCAAGGCCCTAACTGAAAAAGCCAACCTTTTCAGAGAACTATCCCTCACCACTAACCAGAAAGCGGCTTTAAAACATGACATGGACGCCATTTTGATGAAAAATACAGAGGATGCTCCTGTTGTTGCTACCACCACTAAAGCCCCTCCGCTTGTGGAGAAGGACACTATGGATTATGTAATTTTCAATAATTTTGATGTATTTGATGCAAGAAATGTCGCCTAAAAGGATTTCAATTCAATGAATGACTCTCATTTTTGTTACTTGTTTGATATTTTTCCTGATGGATCCATGCATTCACATAATAATACATATAACATTTTTGGCATTAACGATACAACTTTAAGTGAAATAAACCTAAGTACTGATGACAATCCTAAAATGGTAACCATTTCCAACGACTTAACTCTCAAGGAAAAAAGTAAGATACTAAAAGTGCTTAAAGATCATGTTATTGCTTTTGCATGGTTGTACGAAGATATGCCTGGGGTTGATCATCAAATTGCCAAGCTCAGAATTCCAATCGATCCCATATTCAGACCTGTCAAGCAAAAGCTCTGTCCGTTAAGACTAGAATGGGGAGATCGGGTTAAGGTAGAGGTTTCGTTGTTGATTGAAGCTCAATTTATCGAAGTTATGGAATATCTAACTTGGTTGTCCAATATAGTTCCGGTTTCTAAGAAAGATGGTAGGGTCCGAGTTTATGTTGACTTCTAAGATCTTAATAAAGCTTTGTCTAAGGATTATTTCCCGCTTCCCTACATTGATATTCTGATTGATAGTACCGCTACGGTAGCTATATACTCGTTTATGGATGGATTCTTGAGTTACAATCATATTCTGATGGATATCATCAACAAGGTCAAAACGGCTTTCATTACGAATGGGGGGTTTATTACTACAAAGTAATGTCGTTTGGTTTAAAGAATGTCGGTGCCATTTATTAGCGCGTTGTAACAGACCTTTTTGCATAACATGATCCATAAAAAAGTGGAGGATATATGGACGATTTGATTGTGAAGTCTGCCGCATGAGAAGAGAACCCTGCTATTCTCGATAGATTCATGACTCGTATCGAAAAGTATAATCTCCACTTAAATCCAAAGAAGTGTGTGTTTAAGGTTACCTTAGGAAAGCTACTAGGATATGTGGTTAGTTAGAAAAGAATTGAGATGGAGCCCGATAAAGCCAAGGCCATCAGGGATATGCCTCCACCGAAAATAAAAAAGAAGTCCGATCATTTCTAGGGTCCTTATAGTATGTTAGTCGATTCATTTTCCGCCTCACTATTGTATGCGAAACCATCTTCAAACCATTGAAAAAGTAGAAACCAATGGTATGGAATGATTAGTGCCAAGTAGCATTTGATAAAATCAAAGCTTATCTTATTGACCCACCCATTCTGAAACCCCCCATCCTGAGAAACCTTTGATCCTACACCTGGCTATCGAAGAGTCTTCTATAGGGGCAATCCTTGTTCAAGAATATGATGATAAATGGTAGTACGCGATCTACTACTTGAGCAAGAAGTTGTTGGATTATGAAACCTAATACTCAATTGTGGAGAAAACTTGCACCACCATGGTTCGGCTCACCAAGAAGCTGCGCCATTACTTTCAATCTTACCGAGTCTAGGCCGTGGCTAAGATTGACCCCCATAAAGTATCTTTGTCAATCCCCCACTCTAACTAGTAAACTATCTCGATAGTTCTACTTCTATCCGAGTTTGACATTGAGTATGTAATGAAGAAGGTCATTAAGGGGTGGGCAGTGGCAAAATTCCTGGCTAACCAACCCCTTAACTCTAACTATGTTTAAACCTAGAGTTTCCTTATGAGAAACTTGCCTCTATTAAAATCCTCGAGTGTGTGTGGACTATATGCTTTAACGGTGCTATGAAGCGACGGGGAGCAAGCCTTGGAGTTATCATAGTCACACCGAATAACGAAATCATCATACTATCTAAATGATTGGAATTCACTGTCATCAGCATTGGCACTGAGTATGAAGCAAGTATGTTCGGTCTTGAGGCTCTTCTCTAGGTCAGGGCCCGCATGGTGTCTGTAATTAGGGATTCAACTCGTATTATCTATCAGATCATTGGGGATTGGGAAATCAAAGAAGAATCTCTTCGCCCCTATGTCGAGGCCATCCGAGACTTATCCGAGAAGTTCACCTCTTACTTGTATCGCCACGTCCCCCGGGATGAGAATCAAATGGCTGACTCTCTAGCCACCCTGGCCTCTTTATGGGAAGGACCTCAGTAACAGCCTATCCATCCTTTGGTTCTACTATCAACTAAGATCTATGCTCAGCCAATTCAGCAAGTCCTCACCATCTTAATCGAACCCTGTTAGTACTCCGATATAGTCCTATTTCTCCAAATTGGACAATATCCTCTGGATTCCTCTGACTTGGACTGTACCAGTCTCAGGCGGCTCGCTGTTAAATTTTGAATTATCCATAATGATCTATTCAAGTGCACCAGTGATGGGTTATTACATCGTTGCTTAATTGAATTAGAGGCTCAGAAAGTAATTGATCTGGTCCATGCCGGTGATTGTGGCCCTCATATGAATGGTCTCGCTCTTATAGAGACAATTCAGCGGTTAGGATATTTTTGGCTCACCCAAACGGTCGATTGCATCGCCCAAGTCAGGCGGTTCCACCAATGCCAGATTTACAGGGATATGCAGCATCTACCACCCACCGAGCTCCATCATTTATCTACTTCTTGGCCATTCTCAGTGTAGGGGATAGATATAATCGGTGAAATTCGTCCTACATCAACAAACGGGCACAAATTCATCATGGTAGAAGTGGACTACTTCTCGAAATGGGTAGAGGCCAAATCCTACACCAATGTCACCGCCAAGAAGATGGCCAAGTTCATAGAGAAGCATATTTTCGTCCGGTATGGACTTTCGCATCACATAGTCTCAGATAATAGGGTACAGTTTTAAGGGGTAATCGCCGATCTAATTGATAAATACGGGATTGAACACCACAGATCTTCTCCATATAGACCGCAAGTAAATGGGGCTGTTGAGGCAGCTAATAAATTAGTGAAGAAGGTCCTTTCAAAGATGATAGCCGACTACAGGGATTGGGCAGACAAGCTACCTTTTGCTATTTGGGGATATAACACAAGTGTCCGTACCCCGACCGATCAAACTCTGTTCTCCCTAGTTTACGGAATGGAAGTGGTCTTGCCGATTGAAACTCAAGTAACCTCTTTGAGAATCACATTTGAAGCCAAGGTGAAAGAATTCGAATGGACTCAAGTGAGGCTTGAACAATTGAATATGATGGATGAGCAGATATTAAGGGCCCTAAATAATCTCCAGATGTACTAGCAACGCATGGCTTGAGCCGATAACAGTCGAGTAAGACACCAGAAGTTTCCCTTGAAAGCTGGAGATCTAGTACTTAAGTAACTAAAACCTTCCACCACTGACGCAAGGGGCAAATTTAGGCATATCTCGGAAGGACCGTATGTGATAAAGAAGATGCTTAGTAAAGGGGTAGATAAGCTTATAGACATGGATGGGAATGAGTTTGTGAACCCTATAAATCGTGACATGCTTAAGTGTTATCACATCTAATTCAAAAGAAATAAATTAGAAAAATCAGCAAAAAATAGATATAATAACCACCCACCTTTTGGTCTTTTACTAATCGTGCAAAAATTAGGGTGACACCCAACGGTTGATATTATGCAAACTGGCCGTGCAAAAATTAGGGGATATGACCAACCCGCTAGATCAAAAACCAAAAGAGGGCGGTCTGGGCAAAAGTTAAGGTAAGTGAGCAAAGAGAGAGTGCCTTCTAGAAAACCGATCTAGGCTATTTGGCACCGAGAGTTAAATCAATGGGAATGTTTACCAAACATTGTGTACTTTATTTTACTTCAATTAATGAAAGTATCTCTTTTGCTGAATTTTAAACGCTTATGTTTATGCGAATTTTATATCCAGACAGTCAAAACAGCTCAAGTAAACCGAATGCAGAGTTCACGCTATTATAAATCAAATGCGCAATAAAAATAATTCTGATTGACCGAAAAGAGCAAGGTCTATGCAAAAGTCAGAATAAGTCTGTTGGATTGAAAACCCAAAAAGGGCGGTCTAGGCCAAAATTAAGACAAGGTTCAATGGATTGAAAACCCCTAGGGGCAGTCTATGCAAAAACTAGAACCAAATAAAAGACATATAATAAAATAAAGTTTGATAGGTCTGTCACCCTAACTAGCCTATACAATAGATAGAACTAAAGAAAGTGCATCTCAAGCCAAGCTCCCCGCATCATCATCATAATACCTAGAAATCCTCTATAAGGTGGTAGTGGAAAAGGGATCGTGTTCCTTCTCTACTTGCTCCCCCTCAAAGCGGGCCCACAATCACTCGAATTAGGTTGTCAGAATTCTAATCTCAGCAAACCATCCTCTGTAGTGTATATCATTCTCAATGGTCTCCACATGATAATAATCTAGAGTCTCAAATATGGCTTCCCTGGCCCACTTCTCCCAGATATGGTTCACCCATCTGGCTTTGTAAACCCTAATTTGGTTCTAAGGTAGCTTGATCGGGACTCTCTATTGCTTGCCATACTAATGGCGCAACTGGTACGGGGTATAGAATGAAGATCTCTCCATACGTATCAGCTGAACACAGGACCCTAAGACTCCATAATCACATCTCAGGTCCTCCACCATGGGCTGACCCACTATATGTATGCATCAGTATACCCCCTCAGAATAGGCATCCAGTTGTCAAATGTCAATCGATCGAAATCTGCTAGCATAAGCACCGTTTCCCTCAGATGGATGGGTGAGTACTTCTTCGAGTTCCCCCATGGTGCCTCCTTCAGTTTTAGCTTTTATATCAGCCATACCTCTAAACTAGTTCCAGATAAGAGCGAAAAGAAGTGGATGATTCGTAAAGTGGGAGAATGAATACCTGCAGTAGCGTATGATGGTCACTGATAAGAATCGGGGCGGTGGAAGCAAAATCTATATTTAGCAGGATCTCTGCCAGTCCCATATATATGGGGGAAGCACCTACTGACATAGGGTTGATAAACGAAATCAACCTGAATAGGACGACTGGGCCCACTCCGCATATAAACTCCACTATAAGTAGTAAAGTGACCATGGATGGCCATGCAAGGGGAGATCTAGGGGCGCCTTGACACCACACCAACGCGGCACTTAGCTGAAATCCGGGTTTGTCAAATAGTCGGGATAGAATGGGTCCACAGAATCCAAATTCCACAATACCCAGGGCACGCCATCTATACTAAAATGAAACTCTGGGAGCGCTAGGGGCACGCGCTTGGGGCATGGAACCCCTAGTATAGCATGGAACTCCTCAAGTAAGGGGCATAGCTCGAATGAGGAAAATGGGAAAACATGGTACATCTGATCCTAAAAAGTCAATGTCGCGCGAAGGAATTCGGGACTTATGGGCCATGCCGCGATGTATTGAAAGCCCTACAGCCCAAATTTTTCATACTTCTTCCAGTCTGTATTTCCCAAGCTCTCTAGGATGCCCCATAGCTACTGATTTGGATTTGCCATGGTTGAATTTGAGAAAATGGTCGAATCTGGGGTTTTGGCTAAATGATGTTGCCGACAGTATGAGTCAGGTCCCCGGCGGCATGGACCAGGTCATCAGCGGTATGGGTTTGCGGGCAATTTTTTCTATATTATTTAGCAAGTCAAAATTTCATGTAGATGGCGATATCAGTGATGCTGCCAGTGGCATGGCCATATTTTCTACAAATTTCAAGCCTGTTTTAACTAGTTTAAACTTGTAAAAACCCTGTAACCTATTTCTAGAACAAACTTAACCATACAATTCGCCCGAAGGTGCAAGAGTACCAAAATATCCAAATCTTATGCCTAATGAAACCAAAATCATCCGAAATATAAAATTAAAAATTCAAGCCCAATGTATCAAAGGCATACAAACCAAAATCCTTGTCCAAATCAATAAAATAAACAGAAAAAAAAGTGAAACATGGATCAGCAGGTAGATCTAGAACTGGTTGCCACCATCGTGCGGGAGAGATGAGACATCCTCATCGCTGAGAAGATAGCGGTTGACGATATCCTCCTAGATCCCCGGGATGCTCTAAGCACTCTCGGGAGCACCTCCATGGCGGAGCCCGGTTGTCACCTTCCTACCCCTTCGGCTCGGCTCACCTGGGGTAGCATAGTCCATATTGTGTTTCTCCTCCTCTCATGTAAAGTGGCATCCAACTGGCTCTCTAGCTCGCTCACTCGACATTGGAGTGCCTTCGCCTCTTCCTCATACATCCGTTGGGCCTCGCTGGCATCTAACAGCCTGAGGGCCATAAAGTCCAATAACTAGAAAAACAATAGCAACAATCCATATCATTCATCTCATTCATACATGCATTTTATTTTACAAACGTCATGTCCTAACACGGAATATACCCGAGCAAGAAAACTCTGGGAGACAAGAGTGTCCCTAAGAGTAAAGGTGTTCCTAGCCAACCATTCTGCCTCAGCACGGGTAACCTAAAAAATCCAAAAAGCATTAAAAGGAATTCATAAAAGGCTTATCATTTGGTTTATTTGCATAAATACAAAGCTTACATGAGTGGTGTTCTCCTGCATAAAGTTCAGCGGGTGGCTACTCGAGGTGATCTCCCTAGTTTGGAAATTGCCTCTCGAGTTCATTAGAAGAAAGTTGGTCTCCAAGAAAGTCGAGAGGCCCCCTCATTGAATTTAGCACCCTCGGGCATACCCCAGCCTTATTCTCCACTATCCCCAGCCCGACCACTCTTCCTAGGAGGTACCTAAAAATCAAAAGTAAATTAAAAAGCAAGCATAAGCAACATTTTTTACCCAAGCATATGGCATATGTATAAGCATAAAAAAGGGGGGATGATCTAACATCTAAAGAATGGTGCCCCTCACAAGCCATCGGTGTATCCTGGCCAACCTCACCCTACCCCTTGGGATGACCCTCACCACCACCGCTCCCTTCCTCATTATCATCCTCGGCAATAATACTGCGCCTCTACCTCTTCAGCTCTTCCTCCATATTTTTTCTATAGATGGAAATAGAATCATTGGCATGAATGCGGGGGCACATCATGAGAAAGCATGATATATGGCAATTATAAGGGCCGGGGACACTCCTAACCACCCGACCGTTGCCCTCTCAATAATCAGCCTTGTTGACTGTGCTAGTAATGGTCAAGTATGGCCACTAGAGACCAGTAGGGGGATTCTCTGGCACTGGCCTAGCAGCAGGCATAAGCTCCCTCCAACCCCAAACTCTCTCCTCTAAGCACTAGGGTAAGGCTAGGGGGCACTCCGTAACGAACTGATGGTCATCCAACTCCCACCAGACCGTGAGGACATCAGCTCAGTTGGACACCTCCTTAAAACGGTCCTGGACAACCTGGCCAATCAATCAAACAAAAAGCCAATTTCATCAATTTAAATTCATAAATACATTTTGTTGGCTAATGGTTTATTGAATGTAAGACAGGGCTAAAAGTCAAGGTAACACCCCAAGCTAATATGTAAGCTCCTCAACGCCTCCCTATACGCTGTAGGGTACTTGCCAAGTCCTCCGATGCTCCCGCATAATTGAGAGAGAAAGTAGTAGCCCGACAATACGGTACTATTGAATTGGAGTAGGGGAAGGATCTAATGCTTGAAGGCCCACACCTGTGCAATTAACAACCAATCAGTCCAAAGGATCAACATGCCAAAAAGAGGAAAGTGGCTAACAATGATAATAAAGCACTATTCAAAAGGGTATACCTAAAGTAGAAATTGGCTCAAATGAAGGACCTTCTCTTTCTTTCGGGCTCCTAAGGCTAGCCCATAATACATCTGTGCTAGAATGGCCCTGGGCCAATTCTTCTCCTTAATGGTCGCCACATCCTCGACCGCTGAAATCAACTAGTAATTGACCTTGCTACCTAAAACTGGAAAGAATAGCCTAGTCAATAAAGAAATGACAAAGAAGTGAACATAAGCATCCCGCTTGGTCTCGAGGACCACTCCGACCCCCATCCAGTACTCCTACAACTCCCCATAGCAGAATCGTCCCACCTTGTGCTTCAACTTGAATAGCTCAGTCACTTTCTTCACCATCGACCCCTTGAGCTAGTTCCTCTCCATGTAAACTTCATAATGAATCACTTCCTTCATCCATGGTAGCCCAATCATCTCTACCATGTCGAACGGGGTATTAGTAACCTTGCCAATCTGGAGGTGGAAGGTACGAGTGGTCTCGGACCGCTTCTCAATCGAGGCAGTCAGAGCTATGTGGGAAAGCTTTAGCATAAGAAGGGGTATAATATGGGCTAAATCCCCAAAGCCCGTATCCTCGATTGCGGCAGCAAGTGCAAAATCCTTCTCCTTAGTGTGGTGACACCACTCACCGATAGTCCCCATACCTCCGGTATAGGTAAGGGTGTGCGGCTGCAAAGAAAGGAACAAACCATTTAAGTAACTCAAATTCTATGCCGTTTTTCTTCAGGAATGCTCCTGATGCCGCTACTGGGGCAGTGATGCCGCCAGGGACATCAGCCATACCGCCGGTGGTATGGATGATGTCACTAGTGACATCACTGCAATCAGCAATGACATGGCATTCTTTTAAGGGCTTGAAGCCACTAGAGACAACAGTGATGTTGCTGGCGGCATCGTTTCTGCGGGCACAATCCGGATTTGCCCAAAATCGCACTAAATCACCAAAAATTATAATAAATCAATTTCAAGGCCAAAATAGAACAGAAAATAGGCATATAACATGCATTCTAACATATATCAGTTATTTTTAACTATTATTCTGCAATTTTTTCAGTCTGGAATCGAAATCTTCAAAACAAAATAAAAAAGGTTTGAGTTTTGTACTATTACCTGGAAGTTAGAGATATGATTCTTCTTATCCGAGACAAGACTGTCGATTGGAGTCGCTATCCCATACCCAAAAAATGATATCAAACTCCTTAAAGCCATAGCCCACGTGAACCGAGCAAATTTTTAGCCCCTCGATGGAAGAATCGGGCAAATCACCGGACTTAGAACTGCTAGATTTGTGCCCAAAGAATTACTTCCTGATTGGAAATTAAAATCAAAGAGAAAGCTTGAGTTTTGTGAGGAGTGGAGAGAAAAAAGAATTTTCAGCTTTTGTAAACACTGAAATAAGAAAAGAGAAGTTTAATCTCGTATTAAATGCCCGCGTGAAATTTGTGGAGTTTGATTTTATCTGAGACTGCCCATCCAAGCCGCCAGCGGCATCAGTCAAATTGCCAGTGGTATCAATCATGTCATTGATGGCTTCACCCTTACCAATTTGAACTTTGAATTTCTTTAACTAGTCAAAGGTGCCACATGGCACCCCATACCGCCAGCGGCCTTATTCAGATCACCAACGGCATCAGCCAAGCCGCCGGCGGCATCAAGAAATTCTCCATGCTTTTTTTAGTAATCCGATGGAATCCCGGCTCCAACCTCAACACCCTAGGACTTTTGAAACCCTTATACTTTTTATTATTAGGTTTTTATTACTGATTGAAGGGGTAAAAATATTTTGGTTTCACAAAATCAATCAAGCAGTAAAAATGTCATCTAAAAATCAGTCTAACCTCGTTTTTTTATCACTTGTTGCTGGAATGACGCTCCATAATCTCAAAACCTAAAGGCCCAAGCCCCACTTGGTAAACTTGAAAGCCCAAGCTCGGTTGGAAAATCTCAAAGCTCAAGCCTGACTAAGAGGCAAACCAATTTTAAAGCCCAAGTCCACTTGGTAAATCACAAAGCTCAAGCTCGACCAAAAGGTGCAAACCAATCCCAAAGCCCAATTCCGCTTGGCGAATCTCAAAGCTCAAGCCTGACCAAGGGGCAAGTCAATCTCAAAGCTCAAGCCCGACCAAGGGGCAATCCAACCTCAAAGCTTAAGACTGACCAAGGGGTAAACCAACCTCAAATCCCAAGCCTGACTAAGGGGTAAACCAACCTCAAAGCCCAAGCCTGACCAAGGAGAAAGCCAGTCACTAGATGGAATCAAAACCTTATCATCCATCAGGTTCAATTCCTATCCCTTGCTCTTTCATGCGATCATACTGACATGTGGCAGTAGTGACACCCGAGGGGCAGCATGTGAGTACAGGATTTTGCAGTTCCTCTCGCGTGACAATGATGACGTATGCCCGATTTTATTCCTCATGATAAAAATTCTTTTTTGGAATTTTTAATTTTTATTACCGATATAAAATTCTCTATGAAATTGATTTTTGGAAAAATTCAGTTTGGCGTGTCGGGTAACATGTCCGGTGGTAGCTCAGACCGATGATTTGCACCCAAAAAAATAATTTAGTCCAAAATACCCATTAAAAGTCAAATAAACCCCCAAAAATTCTATTTTTCCCATTGAATTTGCTTTTGGCCAGATTTTTATTGCTTTTCTCCGATTTTAGGCACAAATCGTGCTAGCTTCTTAGACCTGTCAGAAGAGCGAGGCAGCTAGAGGCCTCACCGATACCACAAGCGGTATCATTCATGCCGGTAGCGGCATGGCTTTCTCCTGCAGAATAGCTGTGTTCCTTTTTTGCTCGATATTCGATGGATAATTGATCCAAGGCAATTTCCAATGGATTTTAGCCTATATAAGCAACATTTCTCAGCCATTTTAGGGGTTCAACACTTCCACCACTCAAAATCTTAAGGAGATTTTGAGCATTTTAGCTAGTTCTAAGGGGATAAAGTTTAGAAAAGGTAAGAAAAGAGGATTCAATTCATCTTTTCTTGGTTTTTCTCTAACTCTTTGATATTAGATGCAATTTAAGTTTAAAAATTACTAAAAATAGGATTTAGAGACTAAATCACCCCTTACTTCCCAAAATCATCATTTGAGCTCCCCGAAGGTGTCATACGGATCACAAAGAGGTGGGTTCACTACCCCGAGGTAATAATTCTGAGTCTCATAGCTCTTTGGCCTTCATTTTACTTATTTGTCGTGTTTGGTTGCTGTTTGTGTTTAGTTTTGGGTTTTTGGTTGCCTTCCAGCCAAAATCATCTGTTGCAAGAAATTGAGGCCGTCGGAGGCATTTGGAGCCGCCGGCGGTATCAACCATGCCTCCAGTGGCATCGTTGATACCGCCAGTGGCCTCCTTTGTTCCTAGTGACCCCATTTTCTTGCAGGGACCTTTCTTTATGGTATCTAGAATGTCATAGAGCCTGCTTGTGTAACTAAGATCGCTAGCGGCATTAGTGATTCTATTGGCGGCCTCAGTCATACCGCTAGCGGTATGAGGTTCTGGATAATAGTTGATTTTTTCATTTATTTCTGACCTAGTTTAATTTCTAGAAGCTAGGATGTACAGTGCAACAACGAAGGTCTAGAACCTTCTGAAAACAGACCTCACCCTATACCATGTGGCATTTTCACTAATAATCTGGTTAAAATAACAATCGAGTCTAAAATTTGGATAAAACAGAATTTTTCGGTAAACACCATTTAAATATCATTTTTAGCCATCCAACCGGGCTCCATAAATTGTAAATAAATATGTCATGTTCACTCTAACTCGGGTCTTGTTTTGTTTACTAACTATGCATGCTATGAGATATAGCTCATACAACGTATCGTATTTATGCTAACCGTTTTGTGCAGGTAGATTTAGGTTAGATAAATGCTAGGCCTTCGGGTATTTTATTTATTGTATAGAAAAATGTATAGGATTTGGAAAGCCATGTAATTATTATTTTATTTTCCGCATTATTTGTTAGATGACTGTAATAATTATTTATTTCCCGCTTTTGAATGCTTGCTAAATAACGTGCTAACAACATATAAACTAAAAACACAATAAATATGGTGGATTAAAACCGATTAAGAAAGAATGAAATCTTTTAACTTGGCCAATGTAAAGTAGATGACATCATTCGAACTCGAAATCTCTACTAAAGGTATGGTCTACCACCTGGTGGGAAAATCGTACCTAAATTTTCCAGTTAAGCTGAACCGGGTGGCGACTCTATTTTAAGTACGGGATTTCAATCACGTATCTTTTGAACATAAAACATGATAAACTATTTTCTATCACTATCACACCCATGATTTTAAAGGATTGGTCCTCCAGCCCGGCCTCGTGACCCATAAAATGTCGTCTACTCACAATATGGCTGAGTTTTCTACAAAGAAAGCTTAGGATCATTTGATTGATAATCATATGATCATATGGGTTCTTCAAACACTTGGTGAAATGAAGTAGAAACTATTTTATAGACTTGTAGAAGTAGCGAGCCTAAATTGCAGGGGAAGCATGTGTAGGGCCTTTTGTGTATATGCTAGTCAAAGAAGTTATTTAATGAGCAGGTACCATGATGGACCCAAAACGCAATGGGAGTGTATATAAGTCCACAAGTGTGATAGCTGGAAATAGACACATTTCTTGGTTATTCTTGGGGATGAATTTTATTAGTACAGCTAATGAGATTAGATCTATGGACTTTGATAATATCAAGAACTCTAAGAATAAAGTTGAGAAATACATAGGTGATAATATCAAGGTTTTTGGTGTAACCAAGAAAGCAAGCATATTAAAACCTATTTTGAATGGTCTCCCCAGACCTAAACTGAGGACATATGTCATTTGACTACTAGTTTGCAACATCACACTCTAACTAAGGCTATTGAAAGAGCACCATATGAAATACGGAAAGGCTGAAGCCTAACGTGTCTTTCTCTAGATTTTAAAATTATGAAGTCTGAATCTAATGGTTGACATGAGATTAAATATATATGTCATGATATTAATGTCAGATTGGCACAAGAAAATCTACTCGAACCTATTTGTGAACTACCCATTGGAAACCAAAGGGTATTGCACCTACAAACCTACCTAAACATAGTGTTTGAGGCTTGTAAGGGTGTTTGTAAAGGATGCAATTCTTTAAGAAAAGTAGTGGGAGCACGGTTGAACTTGTAAGTTCAAGGCACACAAATTCTGAAAGGATAAATCAGATTTTACATTTAAGCTTCACGTGTTTGAATCATATGTTGTAAAGGCATGATTGACCTAAAAGGCACGTCGATTCAATCACAAATTGGAGAAATGCAACTTCTCTTAAATAGTAATGACTCTTATCATAACTCATGAGTAAGTGATTCAAAACCCATAGGAAGCTATTGAATCTTCAAGTAGCAATCCAATGATGCTTTTATGGACATTGTGTGTGTGTGTGATATTAATTAGTAATACGTTCACGTTTCCAAACATTGTATTATGATAGTGTAGTTATGATTGGGTAGATTGAAAGTCGTTCACTAAAGTTATAGTGAATACTTTTCAATGTAAGCTTCAGGTGAAACCGTGACATTCTAGTTGGATGCAGATCTAAGTTGTTAGATTATATCCGAGTAGAATGACTTTTAGGATGGAAATATATGAATTTAGATTTGATCTGATTGATTGTGATCTATGAGATAGATTAAATCAAGTTATCCAATTGAGGAAAGTCTATGATGTTAGATTTGATCATGGATGTTGAGATCTATGAGGTAGATCGAATTAGTTTATACCTAAAGACAAGATGTATCTGGTCATGTTATGATTGCTGAAAGCTGTAAATAAATTAAAAGCTCTATACAATGTATTTGTTAATTCTATGACAGAAACTGGACATATAATAGCAATGTATTGCTACAAGTGGAGGTTTTTGAATTAGGAAGTTCATAAGTAAGTTAGGATGGATGGATCCTAGACCTACTTGATGTTTTTAACGACAAAATAGGGGCCATTGCACAAGCTATAGGGACCCGATCATAAGTTCAAACAAGTGTTTAGTATGTCTAAGACATGTCATTACATGGGGTTGACACAAGAATAATATCGTTGATAGTCTAACCAAAAGTCCATCGTGGATGGAGCTTATCGGGTTAGGTCATACCTGTTAAGATTAGGGCAATGCCTACTGTGAACTAGTTTAAGTAGGAGATTGTTGGAAATGTTGGTGTGCCCTAGTTCCCAGACATTGGTTCTTACATTATGTACATTTTAATGGTGTCACGTTATAAAGGCAATAATCCATTGCATAGATATCTTATGCTATAATATGAGTAGAGCGTCCATTGATTGATAATCATAAATGTCCCAAGTCTGTTTTAATCATAGGAATGAATAAAATGAAAGACTTGTATGTTGGATGATCTATAGCAATGTAGTTGCTATGTCACTTGGTAAGTAGATCATGAACATAGGCACATGATGAGAACATCGGGTTAGACCGATCTACAAAGCAAGGTCATATGGTTGTATGTCATAAACAGTTTGCTGAGTATGTCTCAATAGTCCTCAGACTTGATTTTAACTTATTGTTAATGTGGAATTGGGTATGTTGTGGCATATTACTAATGGGTCCTTTTCATGACCATGTTAATAGTAGCGTTGAATTGATAGGATTGCCATTTGGTTTGATAAATCGCAATGAATCACCAGCCACTTGATGAATAAAAGGGATAAAGATGTCCAATAAGTCATTGACTTATTTTATCATTTTATTCTAAATCAAGAAATACGATAAACGACATAAGGGGATGACAAGCCCCATGCCTCTTATTCATCTTTTTGACGTCAGCTGACAAAGGACTTTGTGAGATAACTACTGAGTTCAATATTTCTTATAGACAGTTGCACTCTGTCCTAATTGGGGGGCTGTAATAGTTTGCTAGAATCCACTTACCGTCTATGGGTGAACCCAATTGCCAACACATGGACAGACCCAAAGGATCGTGCACTTAAAACTACTGATCTGGAATTCTTTGTACATGTAATGTTACAAGACCGGATGAAGAATTGATTATTAATTAGTTGACATGTCATGTTAGTGTAATTGAATAATCTGTATGTAACTCCAAGGAATTAATTTAGTTAATGGGATAACATAATGTAGTTTTTATTATTCATTAAAGTTAAATTAATTAAGCTGATTAAATGTATTTACATACGGTACTTATTTAATTGACAATTAAACAAATTCATATATCAAATAATTTAATTAAATATAATTTAATTAATATAGTTTGTATACTAAAATAATTAATTGACTACTTTAGTTAATTAAATTAATTTGTAGTATACCGATTTGTTTGATTAAATTGTGACTTTTATTTTATCTATTAGTTAATTTTTGAATTATGAAAATTGACCATTAAATTTGTTTAATGAATTAAACTATACGGTTTAATTATTAAACTCAAAAAATTATTGGGCCAAATTCATAGTTAAAATTAATCTATCCTTAATTGACTAATTAGACTAAAAATGGACGAGACAAAAAAAAGATAACCTAATTTTCCCATATGGAATAATGTGAGCGGCCACTAGTAGACAAGGAGAAACACGTTTTCAAGCCATGGGAATTAGGGTTTTTAAGGTTTTTCTTTTTCTCTTCGTTCATACGGCTAGCACCGGTCTCGATTCAAGTAGAGTTCATGTACGTGAGATTGGAGAGCTTCCACTTGTAAGCTTCATGGCATTCGTCTCTTAAGGAGACTAACCAAGTAAGTTTTATTTGTTAAAATAAACTTTTTTTGTAACCGAAGAGGTTCTTGAAAAGATTCTATTCTTAATTCGAGAAAATTTTAACCGGTAATTTCTCCTTCGCTGTTATATTGTCGTTAACAATTCCCTTCAGATTTAACATGGTAGAAACTCAACCACACGCATACACAATGCATTAGACCGAGAGAAGATTGCGTGTATGCTTAGAGTTTCAAATTTATGTTTGAATGTTCAACTGAACTTAAAGCAAGGTTTTTAGCTTAATGAGACCAAGAGGAGACTTACGTTAATAGCCATAGAAATCGGGTGAGGCCGAGAGGTAAATTCAGGGAAACTTGGTTGAGAGACCTAAGATCCGTGTTCTTAACACCGGTTGTCTAAAACTTGAGTGGAGGAAAAGTTTAGATAGCTCTTATATCATATATTTTAGTTCATAATATATAATTTTGTGCATTTGTAGTTTTATATTAAGAACAACCTTCCTAAAGATAGAAAATCCTGTAGCAACAATCTACTAGGGGAGTTTTCAGACTGTCTATGCTTGCTCCATGTGGAATACAACACTTGTGCTTGTCTCTATACACAACCCAACCCTAGTATACTTGCTAGGTGGTACCACTGGGGTGCAACAACAACCATTTTGGGCCAAGGATAAATATTATAATAACCATATTTAAATCTACATAGTTTAGTCATATGGTTATTTTCTCCACATTACCTGCACCCAGTCACTGGTCTGTCTCGCTCAAAACTTCTCCTCAATCTTTTGAAGATCCTTCTTCCCATAGTCTCTGGAATATCCTACTTTGGATAGATCTGAACTTGATTGTTTGGTCTGGATATGGTAGTTGGTTGGAGGAGCAATCTCTACTCTGCAGTTTTTGTTTTGCTTCGTGGATTAATCATCATAGATTGCTACAGCTTTTCCTTTTTGAGCAGTTGTGAATCTTTGAGGTTGGGTTCTTTTACTTGGTGGAACATTGTGCTTTTGTGCTTGTGGTTGTCTACTTGCATTCCTTCTTCTTTGTTGTGATGGATCTGGTTTCGTTCTAGATGCTTCCTTCATTAAAGCTAGTTTCCTATCCAGCCCAGTTACATTTGCACTCAATATCTGCACTTGATTTCTTATGAAGTTTTCTTCAACAACATCAATGTTCTTTGTGGCTTTTATCAGATTGATATCTTGTGCCATTGCTTTAGCATCCTCAGCAAGCTCCATCACTTGTCTTTGAAGGGATTTGATGGCTTTTGTGTTCTTCCTTACACTGTTGATCATAATCCCTAAAGCTCTAGCAAGACCAAAGTTAGATATATAATTAGAGTGAGAATTTACCTCAGTACCAGCTGTCTCAGACTCAGATTCTTTAATTTTCTTAGTGACCTTCTTTGATGGTTTTCTTTCGGATTGTTCTGCTTTCGGCTCAGTTAGTAGCATGAATGCACAATTTGCAATTTCTTCTTCCTCTATTGAAGATGAGCTACTACTTTCTTCACTATCACTCCATGTAGCCACCATTGCTTTCTTCTTGTATTTCTTATCCTTCTTGAGCTTGGGACATTTTGACTTGAAATGCCCTATCTCTCCACATTCAAAGCAGGCTGATTCTTTTTTCGGATCTTTCTTGTCTTCCAGAGCATTTCTTAGCATGTCCTTTCTGGAGGAGATTTCCTTCATTCTTCTAGAATCATATCGTCTAGAGCTTCCTCTCTTTGTCTTCTCAGGAATCTGTTGAATTGTTTTGCTAGCATAGCCATTTGTTATTTATTGTATTGGGATTCCTTTGATTTCTTTTCTATTCAAGATGAACTGATCCGGAGGAATCTACTTTAAGAGCAATTCCTTTCTTTTTCTCCTCAGGTTTCTTCTTTTCCTGGCTATATCTCTCCAGAGACAATTCTTGAGTTAAGAGATTACTAATGAGCTCATCATAGCTATAGAACTTAAGATCATGAGCTTCTTCAATGGCAGTCTTCTTATTATCCCATTCTTTTGAGAGGCTCCGAGGGATCTTTTTCACCATTTCTTCTTTAGTGATTCCTTTTTCCAGGCTCTTCATTTCATTTACCAGATTTTTGTATCCGGTATTTATGCTACTGATTGACTCCTTTAGTTCCATTTTGAAGGTTTCCAAATTTTGCTGAAGGAGATCAATTCCGGCTTCCTTGACCTTGTTTGTTCCTTCATAAGTTACTTCAAGCTTCTGCAAGATTTCTTGTGCAGTTTCACATCCTGCTATCCTGTTAAATTCTGCTACACTAAGAGCATAATGGAGCATGTTAATAGCATATGCGTTTTCAAGTAATTTTTTTGTAATCATTTTCATCTCATTGATTAGAGGGTTTCCTGGTGGTGACGCCCTCAACTTCTTGAGTATGAACATATGGACCATCTTTAATGCCCATCCATACTAGCATGCTTTAGTCCTGAAAGAAATTCTTCATCTGGTTTCTCTAGAACATGTAGTGTTCACTAGTGAAGAGTGGAGGACAGGTAATGGACATACCCTCCGAAAGAAGATGTGAGTTAATAAAACTCATTTTCATTTTTGAATCAAAATTTGGACCTTTAGTTCGAGATTGTTAGATCTCTAGTTGTGAGCACTTGCTCTGATACCACTTGGTCAATGTACCTATGTATTTAGGGCCAGAGGGGGGTGAATGACCCTTTTCACAAAATTTATATACTTTTAAAAGTCTTGTGTAACATGTTTCATTTTATTCCGGAGTTAATGAATCCGGATGATGCAGTTGTGAAAAATAATGCAATAAAGTAAAAAGGTTAAAGAAAATCAAACACATGGATTTTATACTGGTTCGACCCTACCTACGTCCAGTCCCCATAGTTTCTACCTCCGAGCTTATGTCCACTAGTGAGATTCCTTTCAACGGGCAGGAATCAAGCCTTTACAATTATCTCGAGAGATGTTTTCTCCACCTGATGTAGGATATACCACCCAAGACACCAATCTTTAGCTAAGTCCTTTTGAAACTTGTCTCCGAAGATCTTCTTCTCCGGATGTAGGTTATACCACCAAAAGCACCAACTTCTGGCTGAGTCCTCTTTGTTTTGTAGGAAATGCCACTTAAATTCTACCCAAGTCTAAGCTAAGTCCCACAGGGATATACCACTCAAACTATCTAAGTTTAAGCTGAGTCTCAATCTCAATACTCACCCAAGTATGAGATTTACACTTTGTTTTATCAAATGGTTTGGTTTTTGAATTCTTTAAGTTTATATACTCACTTGAGAATTCTTACAAACAGATTGGAGTGTTTAGTTCTTGGAGGGATTTTGATTACTAATTGAATTAGCTCGAGTTCTCAATGTAATAGCTTCTTCTGAAAATCAACCAGCACCTTCTCAACATGTGAAGCTTTCCTTTTATAGGCTTTGATAATAAATGTAGTTGTTGTGTACCGTTGGGTTAATCTTTGATCTACACCGTTGATCAGGTATGAGGCGGCACTTCTGGAGCCATTGATAAGGCCGTTAAACTGATAATTGATCCATTTAAACTCTTGGTATTGGTGAGATAAAGTTGTTAGTTGGCGTTAATTTGGCTTTTTATGCACTGCCAAATTCTAAGCACACTTTGTTAGATGAGTGCGCTCCACGCGCCTTTTAATTGGTCTAGGTTTAAAAGGTTGTTACATTTTTCTCTTTCCTAGTCAGACCTTTTGTCCTTTTCTAAAATGCATGCAAGCTGTCACTTTTTCATTCTCCAAGGCAAAAGAAACTTTGACTTCAAACCAATATGGAGGGAAAAGGTAATTTGAACTTTTCCCTTTTATCTAGTAAGTTGAGTCTTCCGGATGTCTAAAGACCCTAACTTATCCAGATGCTTTTCAATCTGTCTTTCTCTGGGTGCTGGTTTTAAGGGGTTAGAAGTTTGTTTCTTTTCCAAACTTTAACCGGATGCTTTCCTCACGAACTTAGGTGTTTGATGTCTCAGTATGTGTCCGGATGACCTTATCTTGGACTTAGAGGTTATGTGATTTTGTTTTCTTCAAACCTGATACGGATGATTGCTCTAAACATAATTTTTTCAGATCATTGTTTCCCAACAGATTACAGTTTTGAAGCCCGAGGTAATACTCTTCTATAATGAGTACTAGATTTGGAAGCATGACATATTTGTTGCTCGCCAACTCAGTTCCATAGGTGCTTCACTATTGCTTGCGTAGCTTTCCCGATCAAGACTTCCGCCATCCTTTGACTTCCGCCGTCCTTTGTTTTCCCAAATCGTCCTGATTTGCAAGTGGACATCTTTTGAACATCTATGGGACATCTACTAGACTTATATTAGAAAATTTATTTTGAAGTTGATATTAGAAATCTGTACAAGTATATTTCAAAGTTCTAATTTATTAAGAATTTATCTAGTGGTTGAATCCAAGTTCTTCTACTTTTACTAATTTTTACTGAGCTTCTATTCGATATCTATTTGATATCTGACAGTTCAAAAAAAATATGAAGAAAAAAATATCACAATGGATCTCATTTTGAAGATAAAAAAAAAGATGAATAAAAAACTCTATAGCGACATGTCGAAAAAATAAATGAGTTCAGAGATAAGCACAGAATAAAGTAAAAAAAACATTAAAAAATAAACAGTTCAGGTTGTACGCAAGTAAATGTTGTTTGGAATTTTTTTATCAGAACGTGAACTTGTAATATTTTTACTACTGTTCTTTCTATTTCTATTATAGATGAAACCTTTTACCCAAATATTTTTATGTTTATAGTCCATTTATGTAAAAAGTCCAATGTCTAAAGTTGATGGACCCCACTTCTTATTATATTAAAATTATGGGTGAGCAAATGTTGGTTTGGTCAAAAATTAGATTGGACTGGACCGGACCGACCCAAACTAAAACCAAAAATAGCAGAAATATAAAATCTGCAATCGAATCGAATATAATTCAGTTAGATGTAAAACGAACTGAATATAATTCAGTTTAGATTTGCTTTAGTTCGGTTTGGTTATAACAAAATTATTCAAACTCTATAATTATAAAATATTTTGTAGATTACTTTTTTATTTTAGGGTTATATGAGAGAGATTTAAAGTAATTTTATTTTGATATATGTTAAGCTTGATGGTAATTAGACCTTAAAATACAAATTTGCAACAAATATAGATATGAAAACAAGTAGTATGACATGCATATATAATGAATTACAGAATATTACATTTCTCGGGTTGTAAAGGAAAGCAATGCTTTTTTATTGAGGATTATTTAACTAAAGGTATATGTTATAGTAACTTTATTTTTTAGAAAATAAAAGTTACTTCATCATTACTCACCATTGGATAAGGTGAAACTTAATGGTAATAGTCCAAAGTAACAAAAAAAAACAAAGCCACCCTAGAATTTTCCTAAATTTAAAATCTCCTATTTATACCACAAAATATAATTAGTTTTTTAGTTATAATATACATGTACATTCGAATATAATATTTATTAATTTATTCCATTTGGTTTGATTTTATTTGAATTTTTATTATACAACTGAAATTGGACTGAAACCTAATTATTAAGAATATTATAAACTGAAATCGATCTAAAATATAATTAGTTCAGTTTAGTTCAGTTATTTTTATTTAATTTCGATTTAAATTTTGGTCCCAATTTGATTCTGCACACCCCTAATTAAGACTGTTCCTTTCCTTTTTTTTTTCTATTTTTAAAATAGTAAAATACTTACTTTTAGATTGTTTCTAGGTGCTTTTTATTTTACCAATTCTTATGAATATTAAGCGTGTCAAAACAAATTAAATTATATACATTATCTATGAAATTATCACAAAACTATTATCCAAATTAAATTAAATGAAATACTATTTTCAAATTCACTTCAAGTTACTCTCTAGACCAATTTAGTTCTCATACATGGTGTCTTAGCTTGAAAAGAAGATTTCTACTAATATTCTAGATGAAGCGTTTTGCATTGTTTACGAACAATTAGCACTTAAATTTGATAGTACTTCATATTCTTCGATTCGCAAAAAAAAGTGATTAGTTAGCTTGCTATTTTCAAACTAATGATATTGGTGCTATTTTGTCTTTTCGTATCGTTGAAAATGAATTGCAAAATGACATTTTTAAGGTGATTTTATTTATTGAACGAAATTTACAATCGGCAATCAAAAATCACTCACCTGAGTGCCGCACCCCATTTTTGGATTCTGGCACCGTCAGTGCACGTATGATGGAAAAACAAGTCTTCTCTATCAATTATTTGTTTTTTTCTTACTCAGTTTATGTATCTAATAAGAGAGAGGCGAAGTTTTCCACTTTTGACTACGATATCCGGTAGGTTTATAAACTATAATTTCCTTGTGACTTGCATTAGCCTGTCGTATATCCATAACAAAATTGATTTGTTCATTCAAAATAGTGCCATTCTTAGTGAACAACCATCGTAACTTATAACAACTCTGGCATTTACAAGATTATCATAACTTATACACCATTCCGGGAAATAGCTTTGTCTAATGGTATTGTCTGGGTAAAGAAGTTGTTGGACCCAACATGAGTTAATTGACTCGACGCATGTTAAAAGTTTTGATGATGTAAAAAATGCTTAGTTATTGTTCATTAAATCAGTAATGTTGTTAAGTTGCTATGTATAAATTAGTCAACATGTTGTTTGGATGCTTTAGGGTAGAGTTACTCAGCATGGTTGATCTATTTTATGTGGTAACTTAGTTCAGTTTGTCTCGGGTAACTTATGCTAGAAAATATTTTAAGCATAGGTTACTCAGCATGAGTTATTTATCTGATTGCTCAGCGTGCTTATTTGTCTATTTGGTTTGTTGAGTAAATTGTTCACTGCGCGCTGACAATTTGTCTAGGAAGAATAAAATATTATCATGTGAACTCGTTTTGTAGAAATTAACGTAAGACAAAAAAGGCAACTTTGGAATCAGAGAACAACATAAGACAGACAAAAAGCTTACGTTAAATGGTTGCCATTATCTCGTGTTCACTGCGCGGATAATTCCTAAACTATCGGAAAACGGTTGCAATGTGACAAAGTTAAACGACCAAAAAGTTGCGCGTTGTCTCTCGCAACAAAGCGCGCACATGAGATGTCAGTGTACCAAAGGAATGGGAAGATGACATGTAGTTGGAGCGCGCTCTTATCTCTCTAACAAAAAATCTTCATCGTCAGGAGACAAGAAGTACGAATTCCAAACCAGATTGATTTTGCCTCACTATGAATCGATCTCAGGTCTTAACAAATCAATTCAAAGTTCTTCATAGCTGGATTTTATCTTACAACGAGAAGATTCAAATCGCAATGGGCATACATTGAAGATGCAAACAAACAAATTCACAACAGCTACTTTGAAGCTATTCGCCTATTAAAGGAGCAAGACGGAGACTTTTAGAACTTGGTGATTACACCAGAAATTCTCAAGCTAAAATTCTGCCGATTTCAAAGCTCAGCGAATTTTATATTCTTAAGATAGCAACTTAGTTTAAATTAGCTTTCATTTGTGTTAGAGAGAACCTGATAGATAGATCTTTCAATTTGTAATTCTAATTGTAAGTAGAATCAACATCTTATAATAAGAGTGGGGAGAGCTCCCTTCTTCCAAAGCTAAAATAAGTAACTTAAAAATGGTCACATGTAACTTAAACTCTTAATGGAAAGTCTATGCGAATGAAGGAAAGAAAAAGGAATCATATTTTTTCTTTTATGAAAAGAAATAAAGACAAGGCCTAACTTAGACCCAATCTAGGAATAGAGACCCCCGAAATATCCTGGGAAATAATCACTGAAGCATCATTAGTACGCACTTTCAGATAACGGCACCCAAAGGGGAGCGCAGCACCGAACACAGCCAATGAGTCCGAACACATGTTCCCTTCCCTGTATACATGTTGAAACGAGACCATCTAATCCCTGTTGAGCAAGCTCCGGATGCTACTAACCAGATTGTGGTAGTTGCTACCTTGTACCTCCACCTTATTAACCACATCAATCACACATCGGCTCTTCACCTCAACAATCACTCTCCTATACCCTTTTTTCCCATGCCAAGTTAAGACCATTACAAACACCCCAAAGCTCGGCTCGCACAATTGAACATATCCCAATGTTTCGAGCATATCCTCCAAGCCATTCCCCATGAGCACCGCGTATGACTCCTCACGATGATGCTCTAAAGTCACAGCCCCTAACTGACCCATCCAAATTTAACTTCTCCCAACCCTGTGAAAGCGGGGATAAAGAAAAGTTTGTGGCATTATTATATTCTATTTATTAATTTATACATGTTTTGAAACTATTTCATCATTTAGGGTGTTTTGTCAGAAAAAGTAAACTCTAAATCGGTCAATGAATTAAACCATTTACTTCTATAAAAGTGGATTGTTGTACCCTTTTCGTTTCATATTTTGTTTCCCCTTCTCCCATGCATTTATCATTGTTCTTTTGGACTGCAATTATATGAACTGAATTGAAGTTGGCTGTATTAAACTGAATTGAATTGAAGTGAGCTGAACTGAACTGAACTTATTTCAGTGTAAATTTATAAATATGCATAGTTGAGATGAATTGAACTGAATTAAAACAGTCTGAACTAAATTAAACTGAATTATAGTCCAAAAGAACATGGCCTTAGTCTTTTTAATCTTCCAACAAATTAATCGCCATTTATTAATAAAATATTTTATTTTCTTTCCACTTTTAATATTTATTCTTTTTTTAAAAAAATTGTCTCATATGGACTTACAATAATAACGAAGGAAAACCTCATCACACCCCGCCTATGTATGGACTCGAACCTGCGATCTCTAAGATCACAATTTTAAGGCTCAAACTCTAGACCCAACCTTTGCCACCTTTTAATATTTACTCCTTAAATAACAGTTGAAAACAACTAAAGTTTATAATTCACATAGAAAATACTAATTCACATATACTTTACTTCATTTTGTAACTTTTCAAACACAATTTATAATCAAAATTTGTAAGTACGTTAATGAATTGTATTTATTCCGTTAAATCAACTCTTAATCTCTGCAATTTATGTAAAAATAGTATACTAGCAGTGTGTAGGTAGCACGAAATCAGAAACAAATGCTGAAAAATGCCACTTTTAAACATAAGTTTAGAAACTTTAAGGAAACAAGTAAAAAATTAAAATAAAATGGTATATTCAAAATATACGTATATGATTTTATTGTTTTGAGAAATAGAAAAATATCGTAACAATTAAGGCTATGTTCTCCAGGATTATAATTCAATTCAATTCAGTTCAGACCACTTTAGTTCAGTTGATTTCAGTTCAATTCAATTCAGCTATGCGTAGTTATAAAGTTACACTGAATAAATTCAGTTTACTTCAGCTTACTTCAATTTAATTTTCAAAAGTTGAAAATAACATGCCTAAAATAAACATAAATGCATTCTATAAGAAAGCATGAATAATAACAAACTATTAACAAAGAGCAAGTCACCATAGCAACATTAAATAATTAATTATCTTAACCAAAAGATTATAAAATCAAAATATAATTTTACTCCAAAATACTGGTGCTAATAAAATAATGACCATCAATAGATTTGCAAGTATTGCTACTAAAGATTAATCCCTAAAAAAATGGATTGAAAGCAAAAAAAAATTTGAGAAAACTTATTCTAGTATGACAGAATTACTTGTATCCATGTTATTTATGTAAAAAAGGTATATTATAGTGTAGAACTATTTATAGGCCGGGATACCCCGTTCAAACTGAATAAAAATGATTTTATGCTCAAGAGAATAGAGCTTTATGCATATATAAAACTTGTCGTTCTATTTCTATGTAGTCTACTAAAAAAATTAAGAGAAAAATATTTATGTGTCATGTGGGGTGGGTTCGAAAAAAATGGAAATGGCTTCGTACGTCCGAACTGGTCTAAAGTTTTAAAGTATGGTTGGATGGGATTGAATTGATAATTTTAATAAAAAAAAGTCGTACGAAGCTTCACCAGATTTGCTTGTGAACAAGTCTATTGGCATGTAAGTAGCATAAGAACTAAAATATACACGGAGAAACTTATATTTTAAAAATAGTAAAATTCTATATGTATAAATTTATAATCTTTATTTTTTAAATATACCCTTTATTTTATTTTTTACACTTTTTCTTGTAATTTCAGAACTTATATTCTTAGAAGTGAATTTTCGGTATTTGTTTACATTTTTTATGTAAATTATAAAAGTTACTTGGTTGTTTTCGGTGGGGCATTTAAGGATTAATAGAAAATATGGGAATAGAAAATAAATTTTTTAAATAAATGGTGATCAATTTGCAGGAAGAATAAAAAGAACTAAATGCACTGTTGGTGGGGAAATAAAATAAGAAATGAAAAGGGTAGAATTGTCTACTTTTAAAAAAAAACTAATTCATTTTATTGACTCAAATGAAATTTATTTTTTCTAATAAAACACCATAAATAATAAAATAATTTTTAAAAAAATATATAAACTAATAAATAGAATAAAATAATGCCACAAAATTTTCTTTAATCCTGAAAGCGGCTTCCAACTAATCAGCAACCATTCCGTGCTCGTCACAGTCCCTTGCTCGGACCTGCCCGCTGCCATATTCTTTTATTTGACTTTATGCTTTCCTTATTCTAGAAGCGAGTTTTTCTTATTTTTCAATTTATTGATATTTTTGTCATTATGAGTGTGTTGCCAGATTTTGTTTAATTTGTCTAGCATTTACAAACGTACACGTAGTAATCAAAATGTACTCTATATTTAAATATTTATGACAATTAATCGGTCATTTTTAAAAAAAAATTTGAATTTATCAATTAAAAATAAATAAGTTGCAATCAATTCACATATTCCTTTTCATCTTGGTTCATTCACAAAGAGGGATATTTCCATGTTTAGGAGAGAGAAAATGATAATTTAATGAAAGAAAATGAAAAAAATAATAAAATAAAAGCATATTTAAATGTCAAGTTCGGAATGAAGAATATAGAAGGGAACAATTTTAGAATGACTGATTTAATTCCGAAAACTAGTTTTATTATAAATATTGCAATTGAGGTCTATAATGACCAACAATTTGTATAGTTTATTTTCTTGTAGATTAACTCAAACTTAAACAGTAACAACACTTGCGCACACGTATATGATGGTCTATAATTTCCATCATTTGAAGAAAGGAAAAGAACAATGGAATAAAATAAAATAAAAACATAAGAGTGTTAAGTTGCGAATGAAGAATATGAAGGGGACAATTCTAGGAAGATCTAATTTGATTTCGAAAAACGGATATTGCAACTGATGAGGTCTATAATGACCAATGATTTGCATAGTTTCTTTTCAGATGACAATTCTCTCAATTTGGAAACCAAATGTAAGAAAAGTTGCTTCAATCTAATACCTTCATTTTGAAATGAATGGACTAATTGAAAAGCATTTTTTTCTTCTCTCTCCTACAAGTAGGAGAGATAAACATTAACTGAAACATAAACATTAACAACACGTAGACAAATATATATGATGGTCTATAATTTCCATCATTTACTTATTTTTCTCTAAGCTATACTTAGTACTAATATATAGTTGAAATTTGCCACTTTTGACTAGGATTTCCATTAGCTTCCCAAACTAAGATTTCCTTGTAACTCGGATCGGACCGTCGTACATCCATTACTAAATTGACTCGTTCATTCAAAATGGTGTCATTCTCAGTGAACAACCATCGTTCACTAGACGGTGCAACCCCACAAGTTAGCACAACAACTCTGTAATTCACAAAATTATCATAACCGAGACACCAACAACTATGATGCTTAGGTCTAATGGTCCCGTCGGGGTAAAGAAGCCATTGTTGTCTTACATTGCTACTATCACATTCTTCTACCCACACCTCATTGTCCGATCCATAAAGGCATAAATCATTGAGTCCAATTATCGATACTAAACTTGGTGTTGTATTGTAGTCATTACGCCAAGTTTGGAACCACGAAAGTGTGCTAGTCTCGATGGTGAGCCCAGTTCCAGTTCCATTAGCCCGTTTGGACGGCCAATAAAAGTGTCTGCGTAAGCATGGGACTTGTGATCATCGACAACAGTTCTTAAAAACAATTGAAACTCATCATGAGAGCTTGCCCGAGCCATAGAGGTCCACCAAAAGCATGTTAGTATCAAAATTTGCAACATCAACTTGCCTTCCATTTCTTATTCACCTGCAAAAAAAAGAACAAAATTAATCATTAAACAATGGACCTGCAACACTTGTGTTTGCGCAATGAATCGAACAATATATGAGCAGCTTGATTAGCAGAGCAACAAACAAAAACATAAGAATGCTATTCAAAAATTAAATCTAGCTAATAAATTTATTAAATAATGAGTGTTTGAATATTATATATAATTTAGGAGTGGTACCTTATAAGTAAGAATATACGAGTATGGAAACTAGACATCACTACGTTACTTATATACTAGTCAGAAAAGTGCTCATTTTCTTCTTCTTTTCATATTTTCTTTTAGATGTAAATTTTTCTTAAATGAATCTATTTTTAATAAATTACTGTCCCACATAATTATCATTTGACATTGTAATTATCAATAATATATTTTTTCTTAATAATAATCAAACTCGGGTTTCCCGGACTCAACTTTAAATTAATGAAACAACCATATACCCAGCTTATAAGATTTAATCACAAAGTTAGCATTATGATTCGAAGATCCCAATTCCTATCAATTTAATCACCCAACATGAAATAACTTGATAGACCCAACACAATCGCGGATCCCAACAATCCGTTTGTTACCATGAATCAAATATAAAAACACCAACGAATTTATAAGAGAATAACAATATATTGAATAAGCAAAGATGATCATTTACTGCTGGAATATTCAGCTTAAATAGGCTAAAAACAATCCTATTCTAAAGATCTCCTAATTAAAAACAATGACTAATTAAGAATTATAAAATCCTAAACAAAAGGGAATAAAAAGGGAAATGATGTTTGATGTAAATCTGGAACTTTATGAATTATAGAGGAATTAGGATTCTGATTCCTAATTAGCCCTTAACGTGATCGGCACTCCATCAAAAGTATGATTCCATCAAAACTAGTTAGCCTGGACTCCAGGTTAACAAGGTCTTCCAATTCTTCAAATCGTAAAACAACTTCTCATTCTTTAAAACAGCAACTCCTTAGCTTGGACTCAAGGATAACTTTTAGAATGTCTTCAAAACAGCCACAAAAACGCTCCAATTGCTCCAGGCTATACTAAATCAGCTAATCCAAGACCTAAATATGCACAAATTGAACCCAAAATCAGCAGCAACCCATTCAAAAACATGTTAAATTCACAAGCTATCAAACTCCACCACACTTGTCTTTTGCTTGTCCTCAAGCAATCCATTTAAAAACTACGTGACAAATCAATGTAAAGTAGTAAATAAGCAAACATGAATAAACTGGAATTTCCTTCATTCAAGAACAAGTTCAGAAAACATCACTAGGGTAAGGAGATTTTTAAATGAGCGATCCTAAAGAACCAATGAAAAGCATGCAACTTAAGAAAAGTTAAACTTCTTTCTTCAACTAAGTATCAACAAGATCAGAAAGCCTCATAAGATTCACTCCTACTCGGTGTTCAGTTTCTTGTAAGAGAAATCACTCTTTAGTAAAACCTAACTGTAATAGAACCATATACTTGCCACTGGGTCAAGTCTCCACCACAAAATGGTTGAAAATACATGTCTTGACCTAAAGTCTTTATGGGTTATAACTTGGCTAGGGTTGAGGTATGGATAGAAAAGAGATTTTTTTGTGTAAGATCTTTTAAAAAGATGAGTAGAGTTGATGATTGCAGCTGCTCCTTTCAGGTTTGAGAAGATCTTGATAAAGAACTTTTACTATTATTGCACTTGAGGAGACCTTGACGATGCGAATTTCAGAAGCTCCTTTTAATGTGATTCGATCATGACAACCTTACTACTTTCTAAACACTACTAGAAACGAGAGAAACTGATTTCCGCTTTTTTTGTGTTTTTTATTTTTCTTCGTTTTTTTCATGCGTTTTTTTCTTTTTTTTCATAGAATTTTTTTTTCTCTTTTATTATTTTTCCTCTTTTTTTCTTTTTTTTAAAAAAAAGATACATAAAATAAGGAAATGAAAATTACAAATGACACCTATATACATCAACATAACAAAGATTGTGCTCTTGAGTTGACTTCTGCCTTTGAAGCTTTTGTTCATCTCTATATTGTTCTTCCTTGATGATGATAATCTTCTTTTAGTGTTGTTCTAGCTGCTTGAAATAATGAGAACCTCTACTGAAAGATTGTGAGCGGGCGACATTTTATGCGGCGGCTACGAAGCCGGGCCGGTGGACCGACCTCTTAAAATAACGGGGGATGTGTGATGTGATTGGAAAATGATTTTGCATATTTTAATGCTCAAAAGATACGAGATCGAAATCCTGTACTTAAAATAGAGTCGGCACCCGGTTCGGCTCAACCGGTAAATTTTTAGTACGATTTTCCCACCGGGTGGTTGGACCATACCTTAAGTAGAGATTCCGAGTTCGAATGATGTTATCTATTTTTCATTAGGCCAAATTAAGATACTTCATTCTTTCTTAATCGGTTTAATCCATCCTATTTATTTGTGTTTTCAGTTATTATGTTGTTTTCGCTTTTATCAAGTGATCGAAGTGATAACTAAATTATTACAGTTGTCCATAAAATAAGTGCAGAAAGTAAAATTATTACAAAGCTTCCAAATCCTATACATTTCTTTATACAATAAATAAAATATCCAGAGGCCTAACATACATCTACTTGCAGAAGATGGTTAGTACAGATACGTCACATCCTACGAGATATCACGAATTATATATAGTTAGCAAACCAAACAAAACTCGAGTTACCATGGATATGGCATATTTTATTTAGAATATTATAGCCCGGTTGGATGGCTAAATGAGATTTGAACGACGTTTGCAGGGAAATTCCATTTTAACCAAATTTTAGGTTCGATCGTTGCTTTAACCGGATTATTAGTAAAAATGCCGCCTGTTATGGGGTGGGTCTGTTTTTAGAAGGTTTTGGACTTCCATCATTACGCTATATATCCTAGCTTAAGCAAATAAACTAAGTTGGAAATGAATGAAGTAAAACAGCTATCCAGAAAGTTCATGTCGCCGGTGATATGACTGTTGCCGCCGGCGGCAGGACTGATGCCGCCGGCGACATGACTGATGTCTTTGGTGGCATCATTGATGTCGCTAGAGGCATCAGTCTATCAGCATACTACATGGCCTTTTGGGTACCATAAAGAAAGGATCCCATAAGAAAGTGAGGTTTTTGGGGAATATGAAGTCACTAGCGGTATCAATGATGTCTCTAGCGACATGAGTGATACCGCCGGCGACATCACATGTCTCCGACGACATCGCATGTCTCTGACGACTTCAATTTCTTACAACAGTAGTAGGCAGCAGTCAAAAACGACCGAAAACCTGAAAATGGACACAAATCAATAAGAATCAGCACAAATCAGTAATATTAATACCAAAGAGCTATGAGACTCAGAAGTTTTACCTCAGGGTCGTGAATCCACCTCTTTATGAACCAATAAACATCTCTGGAGAGCTTGTAACGATGATTTAGTAATAAATTTAAGAGTTTATGGGTCTCTAAATCCAATTAAGTTGATTTTAACTACCAGATCTACTGACTTTAAGCTCACAATAAGAGAGTTTAAAGAAGAAAAACCAGAAAAATATGGATCAGAATCCTTTTTCCTGCCTTATCTAATTCTTATCTCACTAAAAATCTTTTGATCATTTCTCCCTCACTCCCCGAAGCCTAAGGTGTGTTTTTATAGGCAAAATGGGGGGGGGGGGGGGTTTTGTGACCTTTTTGACCAATTCCACCGAAAGTGGCAAAAAGGATATCTATGTAGGGTCCCATTTTGGGTGATGCCACCGATGACATGGTGATGCCGTCGGCTGCATGGCTGATGTCGCCAGTGGCATCAGCCTTTGGCATGCCGACAGCCAGCGGGCCCATAAGCCCAAAAAGTTGCTAAAAGTTTTCAAAAGTGGGTCAAAAGGCACCTTTTTGAATTTTAATGATATTTTAATGGGTATTTTTTTGATTTGGATGTAAATCATCGATTCAAGCTCCTATCGGATGCGTTATTGGCCATGCCAAACTGGATTCTACCAAGTATAAAATTCATCAGGAATATTGTATTGGTAATAAAAATTCTAACGAGAACTTTTATTATGAGGCATTAAAATTGGGTACATGTCATCATTATCTCGTGAGAGGGACTACAAAATCCCTTGCTCATAGGCTGCCCCTCGGGGGATCACTACTGCCATATGTCAGTATGATCGCACAAAAGAGTAAGGGATAGGAATGATACCTGATGGACGACTTATTTACCCCTCGGTCGGACTTGCGCTTTGTAGAGAGATTATCCCTTGGTCGGACTTGTGCTTTGTGCAGTGGTTGTCCTTTGGTCGGACTTGCACTTTATGGATTGGTTGCCCCTTGGTCAGACTTGCACTTTATGGATTGGTTGTCCTTTGGTCAGACTTGTGCTTTGTGGAGAGATTGTCCTTTGGTCGGACTTGTGCTTTGTGGAGTGGTTGTCCTTTAGTCGGACTTGCACTTTGTGGATTGGTTGTCCCTTGGTCGGGCCTATGCTTTGTGGAGAGATTATCCTTTACTCGGACTTATGCTTTGTGGAGAGATTGCCCCTTGGTCAGACTTCATGCTTTATGGAGAGATTGTGGAGAGATTGTCCCTTGGTCGGACTTGAGCTTTGTGGAGAGCTTGTCCTTTGGTCAGACTTGAGCTTTGTGGAGAGATTGTCCCTTGGTCAGACTTGAGCTTTATGGAGAGCTTGTGCTTTAGTCGGACTTGAGCTTTGTGGAGAGCTTGTCCTTTTGTCGGACTTGTACTTTGTGGAGAGCTTGTCCTTTGGTCGGACTTGTGTTTTGTGGAGTGATTATTATTGTCCCTTGGTCGGACTTGTGCTTTGTGGAGTGATTGTCCCTTAATCAGACTTTGTGCTTTGTGGAGAGCTTGTCTTTTGGTCGGACTTGCATTTTATGGAGTGATTGTCCCTTGGTCGGACTTGCGCTTTGTGGCTTTATGCAGGTTTTTAGCTAGAGTCAGGATTTTATCGAGGATGGCTGAAAAAAGGCATAGATAGAGATAATATCGCCGACAACATGGATGATATCGCTGGTGACATGAGTGCCATATGGTAGCTTTGACTGGTCAAACAAATTTAAAATTCAAATTGAAGGAGACGATGTCGCTGGCGGTATGGGTGATATCACTAGTGGTATGGACTGATGCCGCCGGCGACATGAGTGCCACATGGTAGCTTTGACTGGTCAAACAAAGTCAAAATTCAAATTAAAGGAGGTGATGTCGCCGGTGGTATGGGTAATGTCGCTGGCGGTATGGAGTGATACCGCCGACGACATGAGTTGGGTAGTTTCAGATACAATAAAACTCATCAAATTCCGTGCGCCTATTTAAAAGGAAGTAAAACTCCTTTCTCTTCCTCATTCTGCAGAAATCATACCTCTCTACCCCATTCTTCTCCAAATCCTTCGGTTTTCTCCGTTATTCCAATCATGAAGAGAATTGTCAGGGCTTTTAAGAGAAAATCTGCTAAGGCTAGGGAGAACTTGCCTGATTCCTCCATCGAGGGGTTGAAAATTCTCTCGGTTCCTATTGCTTATGGTTTGAAGGAGACGGCCAAGATGTATGGGTATAGAATCAATTCCCCCATCACCAATCTGACTCTTGAGAAGGAAAAACATCTTTCCTACGTCCAGGTAATCCTGCAAAACTCGAATTTCTTCTTTTTGGGTTGAGTTTTGATTCTGCCTTAAGCTTAAAATCGTGCCATGATAGGAGTTGTAAGCGGTAAGTAGATTGATTATAAACTAATTTTGCATGCTATAGGTTCAATTTTCACTATTTTTAGGCTTATGGTTCAATTAATTGCGATTGTTATGGTTTTGGCGTGATTGGTACGATTTTTGGGGAAAATAGGTTCTGCTCGTAGGTTGTGATGTCACCGGCGATATGAGTGATGTCGCCAGTGGCATCAGGCTTTGTAAAAAGACCTAGGAAGGCCTGATGTCACTTCTGCTTAAAGTGATGCCATCAGTAATATCATCCATACTGCCAGCGGTATGGATGATGTCGTTGGCGACATCGCTTCTAGTAGAAGTGACATCAGCAACCTTCCATCAGGTACCAGTGATGAGAAAATAAATAAGGGCGTATGTATTTTGCTTTTGATTTTTGCAGCTTCACGGACTAACTTATACTAGAGGTATAGGCACCATTGGCGAGTGGTGGCACCATATTTCGGAGAAGGATCCTGAACTAGCGCTAACCATTAGCAAAACGGGCTTCGGGGACTTGGCCCGAATCATGCCGATGTTAATGCCAAAGCTCTCCCATCCGACCGTGATAGCCCTTACAGAGAGGTGGTCTAATATCACTCACACCTTTCACTTATTGTTTGGGGAAGTGACAATCACGCCCTCTGATGTTGTAGCTATGACCGGCCTTCCCTGGACGGATGAGGTCATCCATTTTAATGCCTATATGGATAAATATCACACCGAGAGGCCTGTGGTAAGGCGAGTCAAGGAGCTATTTGGTTTGAAGCCCATCTTAGGGTGGCTGTCTTATGGTGAGCTGCACCAACACTAGACTATGGTAGATGTGGTGCCCGAGGATGAGAGAGACACTTGCATTTGCTCCTACATGATCTCCTTGTTTACCGTGCTATTTTTCCTGATCTTAGGGAGCAAGATCAATTATGGGCTAATATCTACCGTGGAGGATGTGGAGGGCATTCGGAAGAAAAATTGGCCGAGGACCATCTTGGTCCAGATGTACCACGGGCTAGATGCGGGTGCTCGGAAGAAGGGGAAGGCCCTTCACCTCTGCCATCTGCTACTACAGGTATATCTTCTTGGAAGCATTTTACTTGATTATGCATATCTCATTTACTATGGAAGTTTTTGAGTTGACCAATTGTTACTTGTATAGGCCTGGGCTTTTGAGCATCAGATCCTCCCACCGGTTGAGTTCAAGAAGACAGTGCAGCTGGGTTCCCATTTCCTTTCTCATTGGTGTGGTGGTATTGGCGGAAAGGCCAAGTACCCCATGAAGTACAAGGAGGTCTTGAGGGGTGTGCGATTGAGCTCGATATGCAATCTCTTAATTTATTCCTTATTTCACATTTAGGACAAAACATTAGTAAATAGAAAGTGTTCACATTGTACGTACCTTGGTTATTTTGGTTGGTTGTTGGTGCATCTTGCCCTGGACCCATTTAATGTGGTGGAGAACTTACTAGAGGTCATGTGGGTTAGGAGGAAGGTGAACGACTGTCGGTTTATCGTGGAGTGCCCTTTGTCTTAGTAGTGGTATTTAGGGGAGGGCGTCCAGGGTTGGAGGTTCTTCCCAATTGCCGATAGACTAGTGCCTGCTGATCCTCCCAGGGGCTTATGGTGGCCCCATCTAGTGATTATATCCACAGCTGACCAAGCCGAATATATCGAGGGGGATGGGTGGGTCATTCAGAGAGTTCTGGGTTCCTGTGAGCGGCACCGGCAATGCCTACTCCCCTTATGCCCCCGCATCCATAAGAATGATACCATTGAGTACCATAATGAGCAAAGGCTGGAGGAGGAGAAGAGGTGGCTCAGAGGTATTGTAGATGTCGAGGAGGAGGAAGAAGAGGATGAAGAGTAGGAGATTAAAGGCAATGTTGGGATCGAGCATGAGGGGGAGGATGAGGTAGGCGTGGATGTAGCTGGTGGGAGCGTGCCGATGTCCCAAGGGGAGCAGTGCTCTTTTAAGGTATTATTACATTTATGTGCATGATTTGCAATCGTTTGGGTTTAGGAATGTCACTGATGTGTGTTTTTTATGCTTATCAGGAATCTGCGAGGAAGAGAGGCCGGGATAACCAAAGTGGGACGAAGAACTATGGTGTACCAAAGGGTATAAATTTTGTGGAAGGGCGCCTGGTCAACCCGATGGGAACCCAGTTCCTACTGATGAACTCCTAAGGTGAGTTCCAACCCAGGAACATAGGCTCAAGCAGGCATGCTCCAATCTTTATACCAAAAAGCACTACTTACGTAAGGCCTGATAATTGCTTTCTTGTTTACCTTTAGATGCGGGTGGTTAATGATTTGTCTTTTGGATTTTTTAGGTGGTGCGGAGTCATGTGGAGCAACTTGGAAAGAACAATTTTGCTCTTCGAGACACGCTGATCAGGCAATCACTGCTTGTTTAGGTACATTCCCTATTTATATCATGCCAAAATAAGATAAAACGCATGTATAGATGCTATGAATGAAGTGCATTATTGACATTTTCCTTAGTTTACAGGATTTCTTGGCCCTTTCCCTATCAGACGCTGATGCAGCCCAGCGGAGATACGAAGAGGAGACTGCAAAACTCCAACATCGTGTGAGCAACCTTGAGGGTCATTTGGAGGCTACCGTTTAGGAACAGAGGAGGAAGCAAAATCTAGATCACGCGCACCCCGGTAGCACCAGTCGTAGGGGAGTGAAGATGTCCGCCGGCCGACGCCCATTCATTGCGGTCGAGGAGTCCAGCAGTGTCCCGATGACTGAGGGAAGAGAGAAGGATGATGTTGATGATTGGCTAGTGAGCCCCGAGGATGTTTCATCCTGCCCGGCCGGCAGTGGCGGGCTTGCCTAGCTTTGTATTTTCATTTTGCCTTTTATTTCAGATTTTGGTTTATGCCCTTGATACATTGGGGTTTGAATAATTTGGATTTGTAGTTTGGTTTTGCTTTGGTAGGCTAGATATTCGGGATATTTAAATGATTTGCACCTTCAAGCTTTATACTTTGAATAAAATGGATTGCAGTTGAACAGGTGTTGGAAATGGACTACAGGATTATTTACAGATTTTTGTTAGGTCTGTAATGAAAAATGTGCTTCTGAAGCCGCCAGAAATTAACTCCATGCCGCTGGCGGTATGACCCATATCACCCAGACCCAAATAGCTAAAATAATAGAGAAGAGGCTACCAAAAGCTCATATCACCGGCGACATTAGCTAATATCGGCAGAATTGGTTTATATCGCCGATGACATCACTCACATCGCCGATGGCCTCACCTTTCCAGAAATCTAATTCTAGCCATTCTGCTAATTCCTGTCATAGCAACCCATAATCAATAGCTACGGGGTTTTCTGTAAAGTCTGGGAAATGCAGACTAGAAGAAGCTTGAAAAATTTAGGCTTTGGGGGTTTCGATATGCCGCGGTGTGGCCCTAAGCCGCGAGTTCCTTCGAACGGCGCTATCCTTTTGGGACCCAATGGACCACGTCTTTTGATTTTCATCGTTCAAGCTATGCCCCTTGCTTGAAGAGTTCCACGCTATCATAGGGGTACCATGTCCTAAACACATGCCCCTAGCACTGCCTGAATTTCATTTTGGCACGGGCGTAATTCCTCAAGGGTTATGGAATTCGGACTCTGTAGATCCATTTTTTTCCCGGTTGTCTAATAAACCTGGGTTTTAGCTTAGAGTAGTTTTAGAGTGGTGACGTGGGGCTCCCCGATCTCACCTTTCTTGGTCATTCATGGTGGCATTACTACTCACGGTGGTGTTTATGTGCGGAGTGAGCCCAATTGGTCCACACAAGCTGATTTCACTCATCGGCCTTATGTCGACAGGGGCTTCTTCCATAGCTATGGGGTTGGCCGAGATTCTGCTAAACATGGATGCTGCTTCCTTTGACCCAACACTTATCAGAGATCAGCTCGTATTACTACAGGTACATACATTTCTTCTATCAATCCTTACTTGAATTTGAATTTCAGGTACGGTTGATGGAGAAATTGAGGCTGCGGGAAGCACCATGAGGGAATCTAAAGAAGTCCCTACCCATTCATCTGGGGGAGAGAGGGCTTATGAGGGCTAATTTTGACCAGCTTATATATGATGATTGGGTGCCTATTTTGAGGGGGTATACTGATGCACAGGTTTAGTGGGCTAGTCTATGGTAAAGGATCCAAGATATGGTTGTAGAATCTTGGGGAGGCTGTGTTTAGTTGATAGGTCTAGAGAGATCTTCGTTCTACACCCCCTATCAATTGTGCCATTAGTATGGTAAGAGTCAAAGGATCCTAATCAAACTACCCCATAATTAGATCAGAATCTACAAAGCTAGGTAGGTCAACCATATTCGGGAGAAGTGGTGTCAGGAAACTATGTTCGAGACTCTGGATTGTGACCACATGGAGACAATAGAGACTGACACACATTACAAAGAATGGCTTGCTAAGATAAGATGCTTGACATCCAGTCGGAAGTGGTCGTAGGCCCGCTTTGAGGGGGAGCATATAGAGTAGGGGAAGGAGCCCCTTTTTACTACCATATTGAGGCGAATCTCTAGGCACTGCGATGATGACGTGGGAAGCTCGGTTTGAGATGCACTTTTGTCAGTTCTATCTTTTGCATAGGTTAGTCGGGGTGACAGACCTATCAGACTTTGTCTCAATTTTTTTGAATTATTTTTATATATGTTGCACATTCGATGTAGAATAAAACGAACTCTATCCAGAGATTGCTGGAGCTATCTTAATCCTATGAATATAGGATTCATATAAGTATAAGCATTTAGAATTCAACAAAGGGGGTACTTTCATTAATTGAGATAAAATAAAGTATGTGATGTTTGGTTGACATTTCCATTGATTTAACTCCCGGTGCCAACTAGCCTAGATTGGTTTTCTAGAAGGCACTCGCTTTTTACTTGCATACCCTAAATTTTGCCTAGATTGCCCTTTTTGGGTTTTCGATCTAGCGGGTTTGACTTATCCCCTAATTTTTGTATGACCGATTTGTAAGATACCGATCATCGGGTGTCACCCTAATTTTTGTCCAATTAGTAAAAGACCGAAAGGCAGGTGATTATCATATATATTTTTTTGGTGTGCCGCTTTTCCGATTTATTTCTTTTGAATCAGATATGATAACACTTAAGCTTGTCTTGGTTCATGGGATTCACAAACTCGTTCCCATCCATGTCCATAAGCTTAATTGCCCCTTTACTAAGCATTTTCTTTATCCCGTATGGTCCTTCCCAATTTGGCCTGAATTTTCCCCTCGCATCAGTGGTAGAATGTTTCAGTTATTTCAGGACCAGATCACCAGCCTTTAGGGGGAACTTCTGATGTCTTTATATGCTCGAGCCATATGTTGCTGGTACATTTGAAGGTTATTGAGGGCCTTTAATCTCTGCTCATCCATCATGTTCAACTGTTCAAATCTCGCCTGGGTCCATTCAGATTCTTTTAACTTAGCCTTTAGGGCGACTCTTAGGGAGGTCACCTGAGTTTCAAATGGCAAGCCCGCTTCCATCCCATAGACCAGGGAGAATGAAGTTTGGCCTATCGGAGTGCGAACGCTTATGCGATATCCCTAAATAGCAAAATGTAGCTTATCTGCCCAATCCCTATAACCGATATCATCTTAGAAAGAATCATCTTTACCAATTTGTTAGCTGCCTCTACAGCTCTATTAGCTTGCGGTCTGTATGGGGAAGATCTATGGTGTTCGATCCCGTATTTCTCGATTAGAGAAGGGGTTGCTCCTTAAAATTGTACCCCATTGTCCGAGACTATATGGTGTAGAAGTCCATACCAAGCGAAGATGTGCTTCTCTATGAACTTGGCCAACTGCTTGGCGGTAACATTGGTGAAGGATTCGGCCTCCACCCATTTCGAGAAGTAATCTACTGCTACCACAATGAATCTATGACCATTTATTGAAGAAGGATAGATTTCACCAATTATGTCTATCCCCCACACCGAGAATGGCCAAGGGGTAGATAAATAATGGAGTTTGATGGGCGGCAGATGCTGCATATCCCCGTAAACCTAGCATTTGTGGCACCGTTTGACCTGGGCGATGCAATCGGCTGTGGGGGTCAGCCAAAAATATCCCAACTGCTGAAATTTTTTTTGCGAAAGTGAGACCGTTCATATGAGGGCCATAGTCACAGGTATGGACTTGGGTCATTACATTCTGAGCCTCAGAGTTAGTGAGACAATGGAGAAGCAGGCCATCGCTGGTATGCTTGAATAGATCAGTATCCATAATACGGAACTGGACAACGAGCCCCCATAGGGTGGTACAGTCTGAGTCAGAAGAACCTATAGGATTTAACCGGTCTGGAGGAACAAGACAATGTCAGAATACCAACAAGGTTCGGATAAGATGGCGAGGATTAGAAGTGTCGATTTAACGTGGTAGGGGATCTTAGTGGACAACATAACCAAAGGGCAGATAGGCTGCTGCTGAGGCCCTTCCCATATGGATGCAAGAGTGGCAAGAGTATCACCTATTTGATTCTCGTCCTGAGGGACATGGCGGTATAAGCACGAGGTGAATTTCTCAGACAATTCGCGGACAGCCTCGACGTAAGGACAGAGAGATTCCTCTTTAATTTCCCAATCTCCAAAAACCTAACAGACAACCAAAATCGAATCCCTGATGACAGATATGTAGTGGGCTCGAAACTAAAGAAGAGCCTCAAGGCTGAACAGACAAGCGTCATACTCAGCGCCGTTGTTGGTGACAGCGAATTCTAAGCGTTTGGATAATGGGATCATTTCATTATCCGGCGTGACGATGCTGATCCCGAGGCCTGCTCCTCGGTGTTTTATAGCACTGTCGAAGTACATTATCTAGATGTGGTCAAGGATTGTAATAGAGGCGATTTATTCATCAGGAAACTCTAAATTTTCCTCATAGTTAGAGCTGAGGGGTTGATTAGCCAGGAATTCAGCTACGGCCCGCCCCTTAATTACCTTTTGGGTCACATACACAATGTTGAATTCGGATAGGAGAAGCAACCATCGGGATAATTTACTAGCTAGAGTAGGGGATTGACAAAGAAACTTCATTGCATCAATCTTGGCCATAGCTTGGATACGATAAGACTGAAAATAATGTCGTAATTTCTTAGTGAGCCAAACCATGGAAGTGCAGGTCTTTTCCATAATTGAATAGTGGGTTTTATGATCTAATAACTTCTTACTCAAGTAGTAGATGGTGTGTTAACATTTATCAGTATGTTCCTAGATGAGCATAGCCCTGACAGAAGATTCTTCGATAGCCAGGTAAAGGATGGTCGGTTTTCACTGGATAGGGGGTGTCAAAATGGGTGGATTAACAAGATACACCTTGATTCTATCAAATGCCACTTGGTAGTGATTGTTCTATACTACGGGTTATTGTTTTCTTAACAGCTTAAAGATGGGTTCATAAACAGTAGTGAGGGAGGCAATGAACCGACTAACATACTGCAAGGACCCTAAAAACAATCGGACTTCTTTCTCTGTCTTAGGTGGAGGAATGTCCTTTATGGCTTTGGCCTTATCTGGATCCATTTCTATTCCTTTCTGACTAATCACGTGCCCCAACAATTTGCCTGAAGTAACCCCAAACATGCACTTCTTTAGATTTAGGCGGAGGTTATACTTTTCAATACCAGTCATGAACCTGTCAAGAATAGCAGGGTGCTCTTCCCGAGCAGTGGACTTCATAATCATATCGTCCACATACACTTCCACTTCTTTATGGATCATGTCGTGCAAGAGGGTGGTTACGGTACACTATTAAGTGGCCCCGACATTTTTCAATCCGAAGAACATAACCTTGTAGCAATACACCCCCCATTCAGTAATGAACACTGTTTTGACTTTGTCGGCAATATCAACCAGAATCTGATTATGCCCTAAGAATCTATCCATGAATGAATACAAAGCTACCCTGGCGGCGCTATCAATTAGGACATCGATGTATGGGAGTGGGAAGTCATCCTTCGGTGAGGCTTTATTGAGATCTCGAAAATCTACACAGTCCTGGACCCTACCATCTTTCTTCGAAATTGGGACTATGTTGGACAACCAAGTCGGGTATTCTATGACTTCGATGAATCGATCTTCAATCAACCTTGAAACCTCTGTCTTAACCCGATCTACCTATTTTGGTCTCAACTGGCGGAGCTTCTGCTTGGCAGGCCAAAATTTAGGATCAGTTGGGATTCTGTGCTCAGCAATTTGTCGATCAACCCCAGGCATGTCTTTGTATGACCAGGCAAAAGCATTAACATGATCTTTAAGCACTCTTATGATCTCACTTTTTTCCTCGGTACTTAAATCTTTGGAAATGGTCACTATTTTGGGATTATCATCTGTACTTAGGTTTATTTCACTTAATGATGTATCACTAATGCCAAAAATGTTATGCATATTGTTATGTGAATGCATGGATCCATCAGGAAAGACATCAAACAAGTAAGCAAAACAAGAGTTATTCACTACATTAAAAGCCTCGTAAGCAGTAATGTTCATGTCAAACACATCAAAAATGTTAAGAATTACGTCATCCATATCCTCCTCCACAAGCGGAGGGGATTCAGTAGCAATATCAACAAGAGGAGCACCCTTTGTATTGTCTGTCAGGATGGTACCCAGGTCATGCTCTAGAGTGGTCTTTTAGGCAATGGTGAGTGATGGCACCCCGGACAGGTTAGCTTTCTTGGTGAGTGCCTTGGTGAGCTTCCCTACTATTACTGTCATAGCATCTTCTTCCCCAGTTCTCTCACCCTTCCAGCCCTTCTTCATCAGCAGTGCTATAGCTTTAGTCATGGTTGCTATAGCTTTTTCAATTTCTGGATCGATAGACTCTTCATTACTTCCTCTAGGCTCATATTTAGGATGTATCTTACCCTTTCCCTTAACTTCATTAGGAACAACATTGATAGGTGCAACAAGCTCAGCAAGTTTGGGTTCGGCCGAAACTATCAAGCAGCCGATCTCGAAGTCGTAGACATCCTTAAAGATCTCAAAGCTAGGCCATATTTTTCCGCCATGCTCAATGGGCTCAGGCTCTCCCTTATAAGGCATCTTGCCTTGGATTTCATAAAAAGTGACCATGCGGCAGTAGCAAGAGGGGATGCGGCGATAGGCTTTTCTAGGCTTATATCCTAATCCAGCTCGATGGGTAAGGATTTTCGGCTCCAATGCTTCAATAATTCCCTACTGATGTGTTCCCCCACCTCTGCTAGGCTTGTAACCAGATTTATTCATTAGTTTACCCCTACCAGCATAAAGGTAGCTGTGCCAAAGGGGAGGAGAATTCTGAGCTTTGCTAATCACGGCAATTTGAAGGCCTCCTTCTAAACTAGCTTTGGCTTCCATAACAGCCATAATTGAGGCAGGATCAGCCTCTATGGTCACCATTCTATCTTCATGAATAAGCTTGATTTTTTGGTGTAGTGTGGAGAGAACAGCGCCCAAAGCATGAAGCCACAGGCGGCCAAGCAACAGAGAATTGGTAACAGGAATGTCAAGTACAATGAAGTGTACATTGCTTGCCACACCTTCTACGGTGACTTTTGCCTCAAAAGTCCCAATTACATTGCGCTTTGAATCATCATAAGCTCTAATAATAGTGCTAGATTTTTCAAGCATGTCCTTCAATAGTCCCAGATGAGGAAGGATTTTGAGAGGGCACGAATTTATAGTAGAGCCATCGTCCACCATGACATACAGGATAACCTTATCGAGGACTTGGATTCAGATGAATAAGGCCCTGTTGTGATCCCTACCCTCAAGTGGAAGATCAAAACGGTCAATCACAATCTGAGGCCCTTTTCTTGGGGCAATGCCTTCTCCAATCATGGTGCACATCTCAACAACCGAGGTGGCTGGATTAGCTTATAAATCGAGGTGCCATTTAATCAAGCCCTTATGATGCCCTTCGGAGTCGATTACTAGCTGCCAAATACTGTATTGGGCTTGGGTATTTTTCAACTGGTTAATAAGAGGGTCAACCTCAAGACTGGTCGGCATAGGTGGAGGTGGAGAAATGGGTCTCACGGTAGTTCTGACCCTGCTAGGAACTGAGTCTTTACTTAAGCAGAGATATCGGTCTTCAGGCTAATGCACGTGGCCTCTCCAAGTAATGTTAAGAACATCATCGAGCAAGACACTCTTAGTGGCTCGTATTTAAAATAGATATTGTTGCTCCTTAGAGTCCGAATCTGGGTTTACAGCTCATACTTATCTATGCTAAAAAGGTCATTTTGATCAACGTTGAATAATTCAGCGCTTACAACCTTGGTCCCTTGAGCTACTTCCTTATTACCATCAGAGTAGTCCTCCTTCAAAACAAAGGAATCTATGCTGAACAATGGTTTTTTCTCAACTTTCATTCTTTTTGCCCCAAATGGCTGAGACCTATGGCTTTCTTGCTTCGACGGGTTTGGGTCAACTTCCATTCCCTAGACAGAGTTGACCCCTGGGTTGGCTTGATTGATTAGGTCAAAAACCGAGTAAGACAGGAGACCCAGACCGATGACCAGGATAGAGTTACTATTGTCCGGCCTCCGAGTAAGGAGATCAAAGATTGTGGCTTTAGATAAATAAGACTGGACCATGCTAACCTTGTTCCCAAAATTCGACAAAGGATTATTCATAGTGCTTAGAATTCTGTCAGGTTCAGCGATCTTTGCTTTGCTAACCAAACATTGAATTGCCGAGAGCAGGGCTTTGCAATTGTTGGTTTGGCGCCCTACCTGAATATGATAGTTACAGAAGTTGTTCTTGTCCTCGGGTCTAGGCGGTTTATATTCGTGAAGGGACTGGATGAAACCTGCTTCCCTCAAACACTAAAAAATGACCCGTAAAGGCAACTTATAAGGGTTAGCCAAAATAAAAGGGGGCGAGAAGGCTGGATTGCGGCAACCGTTGGTGGAGTTGAAGTGATTGCAAGAGGTGCAGCAGAGGTTTGAGAAATGGCTTAAACTACAGTCGATGCTTTAGGATTAGCTGGTGCCAGGACTGAGGGTTGAGTTTCATTATTTTTTTGAACCACGGTTTTCCCTCTTTTTTGGCCTTTTCATGTTCTGCCTCACGCTCAATCTTCTCAGATTTCTCAAATACAACCTTGTAGGATAGGAAAGAATCAATAGCCATTTCTTTACGGCATATAGGGAGAGACCCTTCAAGGAGTTTGACAATCATTTCCTTGAGGCTTGGCTTAGATTTCATTAAGACCTAGGTTGATATCCACCGATTAAAGTATTGTTTGAAGGTTTTATTGGGCATTTGATGGACCCTTTTAAGATGCTAGAGGGTCGTTTCCATCATAGTATTAAAACCATAATGCACTTTCAATACCTCAGATAAAAGATTCTAGTCAGCAACAATATACTGTGGCAAGGTGTGATACCATCCGAGGGCAGGGCCCCGAAGGGAGCAAGGAAACATTTCAGCAAGCCCCTTATCAATTAACTTCTTCACGCACATTATTCTTTAATACATTATAATGTGAGAGGCAGGTGCTCTAGAACCATCATAATGAGCCATATTTGGCATAGTGAAATTATTAGGGACCCAGTCTTCGTCTCTTTTAGGTTTCTTGGTGGTAATGAGGCGGTCGTTGTAAGCTTGGATCTCGGGTGTCACGCCTAGAGGCTGCGTGACCTGGTCATTGACCTATTTGTAAGGGATAGCTAGGGCTTTGGGTGTCACACCCAAAGAATATGTGACTTAGTCGTTGACAGCTTAAGAAGCCATCATTTGTCAAATAAAAGCGGCTGCCTCGGGTGTCACGTCCAGCGGTTGCGTGACCTAGTCATTGAGTGTTAGGGATAGCGGAGGATGAATGGTCAGCTGGTTGGTAAAAGGATTCTAGAGGTAGGTGGTACCCTTGGGAGTTACAATGAACTGCAGAGGAGTGAAAGAGGGCAGTGGCTGAGAAGCTGGGCACTGGTGAGTAAATATCGGAGGAGCAGAGCTTTGAGCGAAAGGTCTTGGATTAAAAGGTACAATTGATGGAATAATCAAAGTTGATAGAAAAGCCAAAGTTTGCTTGAATTGGAACGATCTTGCCAGGGGCTGGGTTGATTGAAAAATAGGTGTAGTAGGTCTTATCCCTACCAGACCGGTCAACATCTATGCTAAACAGTTCTGGGCCTGAATATCGAATGTTGATACTCAATCAAATTTTCTATCTTCGAGAGCTTGCTTAACGGCACCCTAAATAGTGGTCAGGATAGAAGCCTAAAAAGCATCCGAGTTTAGGAATTGCACCATTACACTAGCAAAGTCAAAGTCGGACGGTGGCTGGGATCTTATTCCTGTGCTGGAAGTAGAGCCGACTAGCTCTTTGAGGGGAGAGGTCCCTTCGTTTCTTGGAAAAGACATGGCTAGCTGAGAGTTACTCCGGCTTAACTGAACTTGTTCCGAATTTGACTCCCTGTTGGAATCGGTGTGTGGAATCCCTTTGACTTTCGTGGTAACAATCAGGGTGAGGATAATAAATCAAATGGTGTTCTATCCTTTTCTAAACTAGGGTGTACCGATCAGTCCGCCTCCTCCTAGCTGAAATGGTAGGTAGTGGATCAGACCATGAATGGGTTTGTAAGTGGTATGGATGGTATGCATGCCTTTTCATTTTTGAAAGCAGTGCGTGATACATATGGTTGTACGTAGATGTGGTTAGAGATGATGAGACGGCTTATCCCTCCAACATACATGGGATGTTTGTATCTCATGTCATACATAGTGATATGTGGTGATGCAATGAAGGCACAAGAGAAGTCCTATGTGTGTTGCTAAACTTCTTTCACGAGTAGAAGTACTAAGGGTAAGTTGATTCATTTTTGGCTCTTGAAGCCGATATATGGTGGTGCAGGATCATGGAACACATAGCACGCAGATCGTCCCTCTTCCAACCTTATGAATCCCGTGTAATGCCTCTTTGGAAGGATGGAGTTTGGCTTCTTCATCGACAATGGCGAAAGAAATGCGTCCCAATTATTTTATTTGTTCTGGTGATCCTAAAGGAATGATGTGCTAAGGCTTTTTCTAGTGCGGCTTTGGTATAGGGTTATTGATATAGAAGGTTCTCGTTTACCTTGATTCCACATTACTCAACCACTGCCCAAATAGGTGCAATCGTAGGAGTTTATGTATTGGTTAAAAAGAGTGATCCATCCACTAGGCATCCTCAATTCCAACAGGGTATGAGTGATACTTTTGTGAGCTTCTCGGGTCAAATGGGGCGCCTAAAAATTATCAAACTATCTACACGCGTGAGGATAAAATTTTATAAAAAAGAATGAAGTTTTAGTTTGGCAAATGATTTCAATACGTCATCAAAATCCTTTAAACTTTATGAAAAGATAAGTTCAAGTTTAAAGAGATAGTTCCCCAGCAGAGTTGCCACTGTAAGCGGGCAACGTTTTACGTGGTGGCTGCGAAGTCGGGCCGGTGGACCAACCTTTTAAAATAACGAGGGATGAGTGGTGTGATTGGAAGATGGTTTTGCATATTTTAATGCTCAAAAGATACGAGTTCAAAATCCCGTACTTAAAACAGAGTCGCCACCCGGTTTAGCTCAGTTGGGAAATTTTTAGTACGATTTTCCCACCGAGTGGTTGGACCATACCTTAAGTAGAGATTCTGAGTTCGGATGATGTTATCTATTTTTCATTAGGCCAAGTTGAGATACTTCATTCTTTCTTAATCGGTTTAATCCATCCTATTCATTATGTTGTTTTCACGTTTATCAAGCAATCGAAGTGATAACTAAATTGTTACAGTCGTCTATGAAATAAGTGCGAAAGTAAAATTATTATAAGGCTTCCAAATCCTATACATTTCTTTATGCAATAAATAAAATATTTGAAGGCCTAACATACGTCTACCTGCAAAAGATGGTTAGTACAGATATGACACATCGTATGAGATATATCACGAATCATATATAGTTGGCAAACCAAACAAAACTTGAGTTAGTGTGGATATGGCATATTTCATTTACAATATTATAAAGCCCAGTTGGATGGCTAAATGAGATTTGAACGGCGTTTGCGGGGAAATTCTGCTTTTAACAAAATTTTAGGTTCGATCGTTGCTTTAATCGGATTATTAGTGAAAATGCCGCATGTTATGGGGTGGGGTCTTGTTCAATTTATCTCTTTCAACTTAAGTACCATGAGGTGGCCCTTGGAAAGTTTTAGAGGAATTCTAGCCAATTGAAGGGATCTTCTGATCAATCCAGAGATCATTTCGATTCCATCACTTATGCAGCCTTCTTGATTGCCTCTACATCAGGTAAATTTGGTTAATTCTTTTTGTGCTCTGCTTGTTTTCAGAAGGTTTTGGACCTCCATCGTTACGCTGTATATCCTAGCTTTAGAAAATAAATTAGGTTAGAAACGAACAAAGTAAAACAATTGTCCAGAAAGTTTATGTCACCAGCGACATGACTGATGCCGCCGGTGGCAGGACTGATGCCGCCAGTGATATGACTGATGTCACTGGTGGCATCATTGATGTCGCTATAGGCATCAGTCTGTCAGCAGACTTCATTGCCTTCTGGGTACCATAAAGAAAGGGTCTTATAAGAAAGTGAGGTTTCTAGGGAATGTGATGCCACTAGCGGTATTAGTGATGTCTCTAGCGATATAAGTGATACTGTCGGCAATATCACATGTCTCTAGTGACTTCAATTTCTTATAGCAGTAGCAGGCAACAGTTAAAAATGGCCAAAAACCTGAAAATGGACACAAATCAACAAGAATCAGCATAAATCAGTAATATTAATGCCAAAGAGCTATGAGACTCAGAATTTTTACCTCGGGGTCGTGAATCCACCTCTTTGTGAACCAATAAACGTCTCCGGGGAGCTTATAATGATGATTTAGTAATAAATTTAAGAGTTTTTGGGTCTTTAATTCTAATTAAGTTGATTTTAACTACAAGACCTACTGACTTTAAGCTCACGGTCAGGGAGTTCAAAGAAGAAAAACCAGAAAAATATGGATCAGAATCCTTTTTCCTGCCTTATCTAATTCTTATCTCACTAAAATCTATTTCCTCATTCTAACCTTAAATTTCGAATCTTTTGATCATTTCTCCCTCACTCCCCAAAGCCTAAGGTGTGTTTTTATGGGCAAAATGGGGTGGTTTTCGAGACCTTTTTGACCAATTCCACCGAAAGTGGCAAAAAGGTTGTCTGTGTAGTGGCCCATTTTGAGCCATGCAACCGGCAACATGGTGATGGCGCCAGTGGTATGGCTGATGCGGCTGGCAGCATGGTGATGCCACTAGTGGCATCAGCCTCTGGCAAGCCGACAGCCAGTGGGCCCATGAGTCCCAAAAGTCACAAAGCGGTTAAAAGTGGGTTAAAAGGCACCTTTTTGAATTTTAATGATATTTTAATGGGTAGTTTTTTGATTTGGATGTAAATCATCGGTTCAAGCTCCTACCGGGCACGTTATCTGCCATGCCGAATTGGATTCTACCAAGTATAAAATTCGTAAGGAATATTATATTGGTAATAAAAATTCTAAAGAGAACTTTTATTATGAGGCATTAAAATCGGGTACACATCATCATCGTCTTGGTATAGGGACTGAAAAATCCCATGCTCACAAAGATCTTAGGGTGTTTTAAGGAAATCAAAGTGAAGGAAATAGGCTTGTAATATGTGTAATGAAAGAAATGGCATAAGGCTCAAATGGGGTTATCTAAGGGATAACGTAAAGGGTAGGACTTTGGCTGGAAGGGTTAAAACCTAAGTGCCTTAATCATCCAATACAAGATTTCAACCATGGCCTTGACAAGACTAACATAAAAACATATACAAGCTTATCATGTATCTCCCATGACAAGTTCTAGCTAAAACAGCAATGCTTTACCCACTCAGCAAGAAAAAATTAATTGAATAATATAGGCAAAGAGAAGGCTCAAATTCTTACCAAACAAGGGTTGTGCTACTGATCTTGGCTACTTATTTGAAGTAAAAATTAAAAATTTTCAAACTTTACATGCTTACCAGGTTATAAACAATCAAGCTCTTTCAAATTTCTCACAAAACCTAATATTGCATTCTGCATCTTTGTTATTGATTGAAAGATTCCAAGTTATCCATATTCTTATATTTACTAATTTAGGAAGATAATCAACAAAGTTTAAAAGCAATTATTCACAGCACAATTGCAAGACACACAAGCAAATTTTTAAAATTTTTGTCAATTTTTATATCTAGCAAAACAACATATTTCCCTCCCCCACGCTTAAACCATAAATGCCCTCATTTATGCATAAAACAAAAGATTTGAAAAAAAGTGAACAAGGAAGGATGTAACTTGGTAATGGAGGAGGTTTGAGGTAGCCCATAAAGGCCCTTGCTACTGCTATTGAAGGAGTTGTTGTAGTAGGGAAATCATCTACCCTTGTTTTTGTGAGATGAGTAGCCAATGCTCGCCTTGTTGCTTTAGGATAGATGCAATTTCCCTTTAGTGTTGGATGACTATTGCTAATCGGGCTCGCTTTTGGGTTCTAGAAGACTTCGGAACTGAAGCTGCCTTCCTTTTAGAACAAGAGGCTGCTGCTTCCTTATTAGGATTGGCTTTTTTCAATTTGGTAGGTCTCTTGCTCTTTGATTTTGATGGAGCAATTTCATTTTGCAGAGATTCCATTGGAACTGAATGTGATTGAGTTCTGGTTGTCAGAGGAGAACTGATGGTAGCCGCTAGCTGAGAAATAGCTTTTGTTGGCAGTGGCAATGTTGGAACACCGATGACAGTCATTTGTGGAGCAATCATGCTCTTAAGTGGAGGAACGGTAATGGTAGGTGAAGGATTCGTTGCCCACAAGTCGGGAGTGGCAGCGATTAGCGGTTTCAGCGCTATTGGTGGTGCTACGTCTATAATACAAAATTTAGATGGAGAGATAGAGGAGCCACGGCGGGTTGTAGTTACAATTCCCGGTGATAATGGGGGCCAGCAAGAGTGGTTCTTCGTCCTAGCCATTTGGTTAGAACGGCAGTGGTCTGAACGATGAGAGAAGAAAGATGAAGTGGGTTTAGGGTTGTGTCAAGAATATGGGCATGGGTTGTTGGGTATATGAAGTAATGTGGGTAAATGAGTATTCAGATGGGTTATTGGGCTTGATAGTAGTCATTGGGTGATTGGTTAATATAAAATGCAGACTTCTTTTAATGCACCAATTGACCACCATGGCTTTTCTCAATATATCACCGACCAATTTTATTTGACCCGTAGAAGCTCCAAATCATTAAGTCCTCTATGAAAGTCCATACATTTCTCTGCAAAATTCAAAATTCCTCATATTAGAATCAAGGTTGAAGACAACCACAGAAATTACATCATACCATTTTTGCTAAAAACTGAAATAACAGCAAACTGAATAAAAAGAGCTAAACTAAGGAATAGAGAAATAAGCCTGAGTCACGCTTAACACTGGGCTGCCTCTCAGGAGAGCGTTTTTTATTGTTGTTAGCCCGACACCACCGCTGCCTCGTTACGGCTCGAAGCTCAGTCTCTTGAAGATGAAATCCTTAGGACCAACTGCTTGGAAACCTTTATAGTATTGTTTCAGAAAAAGACCTTAAGGATTTCCTAATTTTTGCTCATCACTACACTATGAAGAAAAACATTAGCAATAACAAACATAAATCTTTTCCACCAAGTGTGTAATCTTTTTAAGTCTAAATTCAAATTGAGATCATGAAATTTTACTAATCAGTAATTGATTCATATAAATTATTTCATGATCATTCACACCTTGGTCCTTACCTTTATCAAGAAATTTACCTTCAACCATGCTATGAACTTCTTCATCGATTATAACTTTTTCAACATCATTAAACTCCTCTTTGTTAAAGAATAGATCTTTTTAAACACTCACCATGTTCAAAGGTTTTATTAACATTATCAAGTATTGGAGTTTTTAGCTCAGTGTTCTGAAATATCTTCCATAACTCTCCATCCTCCTTTTCCTTTATTGGCTTTGCAAAACGTTTAGGAAAAGGCAGTTGGATAGTTAAGGAATCTACTTCATTTAGAGCGGTTGCAACTCCAGATTGCTGCTCTATAATTATTTTAGAATCCGTGGTTACCCTAGAGTCTAGGTTAACATTGCTGCTTGAAATTTCAACCACTTCTTCACATACAGGATTAACCTCAGTTTGAGATAAATTCTTACCTTGAATTTTTGACTTACCCAATGAGGTGGCTACTCGACTTTCTCGATCTTCTATAACTTGGATCATTTTAGTCTCTTGTCGAAATCAAAGTGTGTTTTCTACCATCGTCGCCATCATCTCTTCAAGAGACATGTGTGTTATATTTGAACGAGGTTGAAAATCTTGTTCCATGTGTTGCTCCCCATTGATATTGGAAAACGTATTTACTTCATAATCCTCTCGATAAAGTAGAGGACATGTATCAGCTACACATCCAATAACTCCACAAAATTCACAAAAAACCAATGGTGGTGTTCTTCCTAATGCTACCAATATGTCTTCAAGTGTTATGGTGGTTGCCATCTTCTAGAGATTCTAGAGTCGATCAATCCTGGTAATCAAACTAATAAAATTAATTAGTATTATTCCCCGACAACGGCGCCAAAATTTGATGAGCGTCAAAATCGCCAAAAATAATTATAAAAACCGTTTAACACCAAACAAGTAAATTTGTAGTAGTGGCAAGCTGGATCGTCTCCACAGGGAATAAACAATTAATCATACTTAATTTATGAGCAAGAAAGTTATGCAGTAAAAATAAATAAAATGGGGGTTTGAGAGTTTTTTAGTTAAACTAGTTAAAATAGAAAGCAAAATAAATACAATGAAAGTTCAGTGGTTTAAAGGCCATCTAGTGAGATGTTTCTTCGGCTTGTGTTGAATTGATCACGGAAAAAATAATAAACTTCCTCTTGAACCAACAGGTTTAATTGCATCCCAAGTGAGCTGCTCAATCTGATGAAGTTTTTGCTTGTGAGCGACTTAGTGAAGATATCCGCAATTTGATCATGTGTCTTCACATATTCAACTTGCACTTCCTTTCTTGCAATACACTCTCTTATGTAATGGTAGTGGATGTCGATGTGTTTGCTTCGACCATGGAAAACAAGATTCTTTACTAAGGCAATGGCTGACTTGTTGCCAATATGATTCTCAGTCGATTCTTCTTGCATCAAGCCGATCTCTTTCAATAAATTTCTGAGCCAAATTGCATTACAAATGCACGAGGTTGCTGCAACATGTTCTACTTCATATGTAGACAATGTTACAATCGGTTGTTTCTTTGACATCTATGTGAAAGAAGTATCTTCCATGAAAAACACGAACCCACTAGTACTTCTTCGGTTATCTATGTCTCCACCCCAATCAATATCGTTATATCCAATAAGCTTGTAATCATTAGAAACCGAATAGAATAAGCCCACGTTGGTTGTACCTTTTAAATAGCAAAGAATTCTCTTAGCAGCTTTGAAATGGGTGGTTGTTGGTGATTCCATGTAGCCACTAACTAACCCGATTGCATGACGGATATTTGGCCTCGTGCAGGTAAGATAGCATAGACTTGTAACCAAACTTTTAAAAAGTGTTAGATCAACACTCTCCCCTTCTTCATGTTTGGACATCTTGATCTCGTACTCCATCGGTGTGCTTATTAGCTTGCAATTATCCATCTTGAACTTTTTCAAGATCTCCTTTGCATAGCTTTCTTGTGAAATGAAAATTCCATCCTGTTGTTGCTTTACTTCTATGCCGAGGTAGTATGCCATGAGCCCCATGTCTGTCATCTCGAACTCCTTTATCATCACTTTCTTGAATTCATTAAACATTCTTTGGTTGCTTCCGGTGAAGATCAAATCGTCCACGTAGAGGCACACAATCAAAATATCTCTATCTTTAATCTTGATATACAAAGAATGCTCATATGGACATTTATTGAAACCATTTTCTCAAAAGTACTTGTCTATTATGCTATTCCATGCCCTAAGTGCTTGTTTTAGCCCCTGAAGAGCCTTCTTTAATTTCAACACCTTGCCTTTATGGCCTTTAACTTTGTAACCTGGTGGTTGCTGAATGTAAACATCCTCTTCAAGAACTCCATTTAGGAAGGCGGATTTACATCCATCTCATGAATTCTCCATTTATTTTGAGCCGCTAAAGAAATGATTAGTCTAATAGTTTCCAATCGAGCAACTAGAGCGAATACCTCATCGTAGTCAATTCTAGACAATAGCCTTTCATAGTAAGCCTTGCCTTGTGTCTTTCAATCTCTCCTTTGGCATTCCACTTTGTTTTGTACACCCATTTTCCACCTATCGCCTTATGTCCTTTGGGAAGTGAAGTGAGTTCGCATGTATCATTCTTCTCAATGGCCTTGATTTCTTCGTCCATTGCATCTCTCCACTTTTTCTCTTGTGTAACTTCTTGAAATGTCACTGGTCAATTAACAAATAGACAAATTAATATAAGATTGTCTAGTTGTTCAGTCACCTCATACAATTCTCGAAGACTTCTCGTACGATGCACTTCTCTTTCATCTTCAGTCCCGCTTGAGGATGGAGATGATGATGATGATGACCCATCTCTATGAGTAGGAAAATTTGGTGGAGTTGTGAGGTGTTGTTGAAGTTGTCTTGATTGCTTAGGTGTTGTCTGCTCATCTTCCTCGAATGGAGAAAAGTTGAAGTCTTCCGGTTGAGAACCAAAGTTCCATTCTCCTTCTTCATCAAATATCACATCTCGGCTGATCATAAATTTCTTCTCATTCGGATTGTATAGCTTGTACCTTTTGAGCTTGAGTTATGACCGATGAAAATAAAACTTTTGCTTTTGTCATCAAGCTTGGTTCGTTTCTCATCCGGTATATGAGCATGAGTTACACTCCCGAAGACTCGAAGATAGGAAATTTCGAGCTTTCTTCCGCTCCATGCTTCTTGTGGTGTCTTTCCCCACACACTTCTTATAGGAGAATGATTTAATAGGTAGACTGCACATGCCACTGCTTTCGTCCAAAACTCCTTGGGTAGTTTCTTGCTTTTGAGCATACTCCACGCTATGTCAAGAATTGTTCTATTGTTTCTTTCTACCACACCATTTTGTTGGGTGGATCTAGGAACTGTTAAGGGTCAACGGATTCATGTGCTGGACAAAACTCATTGAATTCATTGGATGTGAATTCTCCACCTCGATCAAATCTCATGGCTTTGATCTTATGACTGCTCTCCTTTTCCACGATTGCTTTGAACTTCTGAAACACTCTAAAGACTTCTGATTTCTGCTTCAAGAAATATACCCAAGTTTTTCTTGAATAATCGTTAATGAAGAGAAGGAAGTAGTTACTATTAGTGAGAGAACTGTGGTTGATAGGACCACACACGTCGGTGTGAGTGAGCTTGAGGGGCTTCTTGGCCCTAGAGTCTTACTCCTTTGGAAAGCTTCTTCAGAATTATTTCCCTTGTTGACATCCTTTGCACAATTGATCAGGATTATTAATACATGGTAAGCCTCTAACCATTTCCTTCTTGGATAACAGCTCCAATCCTCCAAAGTTGAGATGACCAAATTGAAGATGCCATAGCCACGATGCGTCTTTGTAACATGCCTTTAAACATTAAACACTTCGCAACATTATGTTGAATGTTTAAAGGAAATATTGTATTCTTTGACATTTGTACTTTAGCAATCAGATCTCCTTTACCATCTCTTATGAAAAGACTACAATCTTTCATGTAAATATCATGGCCTTTTTCTAAGAGTTGGCCTAAACTTAGAATGTTGCACTTCATATTAGGCACATAGTAGACATTTGAAATTAATTGGTGGCTACCATATTTAGCACGAAAGAGGATGTTGCCTTTCCCCTTCATCGATATCTTGCTCCAAATGAGACATCACCGCTTACTTGTTTAGTGAGCTGCACGAATAAGCTTCTTTTTCCGCACATGTGGTTGCTTACACCAGTGTTGAGATACTATGTGTTGTCTTAATGATCATTTTTGTTGTTGTACTCTAGTAATAGCATTTCTTTCTCCTTGATCTTCTCCTCCACAAAGTTCACCTTCTCCTCGACTTGATTGTTAGGAGTTCTACATTCTGAAGCATAATGCCCAAACTTTCGACAATTATAGCACCAAACTTAAGATTTGTCGTACCTCGCATTTGAATTTCCTCTTCCATGACCTTGTGTGGAGCTTTCTCCTTTCTCTTAGTTATCGCTGGAATTGTTATTGTAATTCCAACTTCGTCCACGACCACGGCTACCACTTCATCCATGGCCTCGTCCTCTGCCTCTGCCTCTTCCTCTTCCATAGTTATTTGTACCATTGCCTTGACCTTCACTCGTATCCTTCAGTTGTAGCTTGAGGAGTTTCTCAGAGATACCTTGTTTCTTCTTGTGCTTTTCTTCATAGGCTTGTAGTGATCATTGAAGTTCCTCAATCGTCATTTCCTCCAAGTCTTCGATTTCTTCAATCGTCACCATAATGTGCTCAAATTTTGGATCCAACGAACAAAGTATCTTCTCGATTATCCTTACATCTTCTAACTTGTCACCATTTCTTTTCAATTGATTCGAAATGGCTGCTACTCTAGAAAAGTAATCGGAGATAGACTCGGATGGTTTCATGTCCAAGGATTCAAACTCACCTCTTAGTGTTTGGAGACAGACCTTCTTCACCTTTTTGACTCCTTTGTAAGAGGTTTGCAACTTCTCCAATGATTGCTTGACGGAGGTTGCGATTGAGATTTCTCAAAAACCAATGCCATCTAATGCTTGATAGATGAGGAAGAGAGCTTTCTTGTCTCTCTTTTGGGAATCCTTAAAAGTTGTAGCTTGATCTTATATGAGAGAGGCTTCATTTTCGGGCTCGGTGAAGCCTTTTTCTACGATATCCCAAACATCATGTGCTCCAAGAAGAGCCTTCATTTTGATACTCCAATTGTCATAGTTGTTGTTATTGAGTGTTGGAACTTGAAATGATGCCACACTATTTGCTCAAATAGCTATTCTAATTGTACAGGGGCTAATGCAACACTTCTAGAGTCTTGTACGACACACTAGACGTATTTTAACACTTTCTGTAGCTTTTTGCAACACTTTTTTCTGTCTTTTGTAAAACTTTTTGGGCAACTGCAATGTCTAGAGTTCCTGAAATTCAACTTTTGCAATCGAAAATGGAACTTTTCAGAAGCGTAATCAACTTTCAAATGTGGCTCTGGTACCACTTTGATGGAATTAAAACACTCAAATGAATAACTTTTATTAAACTCGAAGATATTACAAGAACACTATCACACAAAATACAATGCTACAACTCACTCTTTACTTCTTTTCTCTCTAAAGAAGTTCTTATTTTTGTTGATAATAAACAACTAAACAACTCACCTATTTATAGGTGAATTATACAACTTTGAACTAACACAATTACTCACCACCACCTCCAACTAATACAATTAATAGCCAACTTATTTAGTTAATTTAATGGCCTCCAAATTGGTTGTAGTTAATAGCCTCCAATTTGTTTATCACACATAAAAAATCTACATACTTAAAATTTACTTAATTTTGGCTTTGTGGGCTTGGACTCCAATCGATTGGATTTGGATTTTAGGTTTCTATTAATATGGATCAAGTTTATAATCCAACAATCACAACCTATGCAAAGACAAATGATTTTAAAGGCATGGAGTTTTTAAGGAACTAAAACTCTTACTTGGGCTAGACTTCTTCACTAACGAAATATTATATAGAATAAAACACAAAAATTTAATATTACTACATAGAATTAAAAAAAAGATAACATAATTCAGAATAATCAAATTTTGTTTTTGAAGCCCTAAACCACTCAATTTCAAAATAATAATACGAGGCTAATGGTGTAAGCTTGAATTTTAATTAGTGCATTGCTTCCTTCCAAAGTATACACAAAATCTCCCTAACTCGAAACATGGAGACCCAACACTATTTACAGACCACAATTGTTTCAACATTTGAGGTTGACAATATTGTTACTTTAAATCGAATGTGAGGGTTAAGGTGGGGAATGGGGTCTGTTGCTCGTTTTGGCATGATAATTGGACGGCGAATGTGTCGTTATCCATCCTATTTCCGGTTTATATCACATTTGTAACAGGAAATGTTGTTCGGTACAAGATGGATGTTATTTTATTTTTGGGGCAGCAGCCTTCTCGAGACCTTTTTGGAAACGAAATCTGAGGATTTCGAGTAGAGATAGATGTATCCAACTTCGGAATTGGATAGGCCAAACCTGCCCTTCAATTTTCTTGGCAGAGGAGGGTGGCCTCGCATTGGGACAGCAACAACAAGTTGCATTTCAAGGGCTGGGAGACCCGTGTTTATGGGAATTGGGAGCAAACAATGTGTTTTTGGCCTCTTCTTTTTGTTTGGGTTTTTATAGGATTCCTCAGTGGACAAAGCCGGAATCCGATTTCATGTTGGTTAGGAATGCTTGCAGTTTACCTAAAGTTAAATTTTTCGGCTGGACAGTGCTTCATAGATACCTTCCAATGAAGGTCTTTCTATTCAGGCGCAAGCGGTCTTCGATGAGAAGTGTTTGTTTTGTGAGGAAGCGGAATCAATATTAGTAACCATGCCCTTGATGGGTTTCAATTTCTTGCAAGTGTGGCGTGCACACTTTTTCCCGGGTCTTGGCCGCGAGTTTGGTATGTCTTTATGGTTTATGATTGCATGGGTTATATGGAAGAGGATGAATAAATTCGTGTTCGAAGGGGTACTGAGCTCAAAGAACCACCTTGGATATTGCATCTATCTCTGCTGGTTTTTCTTTAAGTATAGGTGGTGGGATCTTAATTTTGTAGCATCCGATGTATTTAATTTTCAAAGCCTTTTACTTAATTGTAACTGAAACTCTTTACTCTTGATCTTGTCTTGAGATCAAGTGGGGCGGGGGGGCATGGAGGTTCATTGTGTGTGCTCCCTTCGGATGAGCTATGTAAGCAGTGGATCGTCGAGGATGTAATGTCACCCTCGATTTTTTATTCCTATCCCCTTACTTTTTTTAAAAAAAATATTGTTACTTTGGAAATATTTTAGAGTAAAAAGTAGTATATAAATAGTGCAATTAATCTTTAACACAAGTCAATAAACAAGCTCATCCACACTTGTATGTTTACTTAGTTAGCAATCCTAATACTCTCAAGGTCAACTACAAGAAATCAAGTAATTTGAGATAACAAAAATTGACACAAAATATTAAAAAATTGTCACATTATACAATATGTGACAATTAAATAATTGTCACATGGTCATCACGTATAACTTCATAACAAAAAGTATTTTCCAACATAACAATAAAATATTGTCACAAATATTTATTTTTTGTGACAATAATAATCTTGTCAAATTTAATTTACAAGTTTCATTGTATCTGAAAAGAAACATTATTGTCACAATGGCCATTGTCACATATTAAACAATAAAATAAACTAAATCACGTGACAACTTTCACAAGTCTTCACAAGTAATAGGTTTGCGACAAAATAGTTGTCACACAGAAAGTGAAAAGTTGTCACGAAAATCGGAATATGAGACGAAAAGTTGTCACAAAAAAGTCGTCATGTATAACTCCGTAACAAAAGTATTTTCAAATGTAACAATAATATATTGTCACAAATATCAAAATTTTTTGTGACGATAATATTCTTGTCACATTATCTTATTTGTTACAACTTTTTTGTTATAATTGAAAAGCAAAACTCTTGTCACCAATAAGCATATTGCCACGTATTATACAACAAAATAAACTAAAACTACGTGACAACTTTCATAAGTCATCACAAAATAATAAAATTGTGACAATAATAGTTATCACACAAAAAGTAAGAAGTCGTCATCTAAGTCTATATGTGACATGAAAAATTGTCACAATGAAGTTGTCATGATTACCAAAAGACTTCCGGGACTTCCACTATTTTCTATGATTACATTTCACCAACCATGCAAATGAAACCACTCTCATTCTCTATTTTGAGGTTAAATTCAATCAAGTATGCGTTTACAAGAATATAAAGAAAGTAATCAATGAAAGGATGGAAGAAATTGAAGCATAAATAACATATTAGTAGTAAACTAAAACAAATTCAACAACCTAATGAACACGTAACACCAAAATAAACACTCAAGTTTAATTCGCAAAGTATAGACATTTATGCAAGACAAAGATTATATAAATTCACATCTTCATGGGTGCTTTTGTTAATTCAAACACAATTGGGATAGCTTTCAACTAACAATTCAAAAATTAATACTAGAGTTATGATTTTCACTAGAGATGCTTCAATGCACTAATTTAACAAAAGCCTTGAAGACTCAAAACATTGTACTTTGTAACTTATATTTACCTGAACAAATCTGTATAGGCTAAGCATTGACATAAGATTAGCTCCAACAAATGATAAGTGAAATATTTTAGTGATTTATTGTTCTTAATTTCTTTAAATTAAATAAGTTTTCATTATATTTGGCACAATTTGAAGTTGTTGCTGAAACTGGGGAGACTTCGCCAACAGTACTAAATTTAAAATTTGGGGAAAAAAAGTCAAAAAAAGAGAAGAGTCATATTTCAAGTAAACCACTAAATTAGGAGCTGAAGATTGATCGTGATCTACAAATGAAAAGAGCATATTTCATCTTTTAAATATTATTAGTTAGTTATTTTCTTGTTGGACAAGCTTAGTTTAGAGTCCTTTATTATTTAAGATTTGTTTTCTTTTTTAGATTAGGATTAAATAGGTTTTTAATTATATGATCCGTTGATTCCATTAGACTTGTGTTACGGTTGGTTGATTCCGTTGGATTCGAGTTATAATCAGTTGTTTCCATTGGAGTTGAGTCATGATCGGTTGGTTGAGGATCTTTTTCTTAATTATTTGTGAAATAGTTATTTTAATATCACTTTCTACTTCTTTATGATGACAATGATGAATATGAAAATGCATAGAAAAAAACAATAGAATGAGACGAAACGAGAGTGATGACTGATTAGTGATTAAAACAAATAATAATATGATGTTAGTTTTAATTTTAAAATTATTTATTTCTCTAAATGTAACCGAAAATAAATTGCGCAGCTTTTTTTTGGGAAATGTATTTTCCGAGAATTTTTTCAAAAAAATATAGCAAAATATAGTGATACCGATGCAACCCTTTTTAATTAGAGTTGCTATAAATCAGTTTTAATCATCAAAGTTGAAACACTTATGAGGCAACACTCTTGTTTTTCGTTGCAGCAGGGCATATATAGTAGGCTCACTTAAGCTCACAAACTCGTGAGCTCGAGCCGAGCTTTTCACGAGCTCAAGTCGAGCCCCAATTTTCTAAGCTCGCCGAGCTTCGAGTCAAGCCGAGCCCAACCATTTTCTTTCACGAGCCGAGCTGAGTCCTGCACTGTTCGATCTCGATTCGGCTCGTTAACACCCCTAAGCTGAAATTTTTTTATCTCGCCCATGGCCCGAATAAGTTAGGGATGAGCCTGAATTAATTGCTTAACTTGGGTTTGAAAGCTTAACTTAAAAGAAAGCATTGAGCTTAGGTTGAGTGGAGAGAAAACTAGTGATGATTTCATATAATTAATGAATTTGTTCTTGATACGTGTGAATTGCGTAAAACGTCAATGATAGAAATATGGAGGGAGCAGTGCACGAGATGAGATCTTGTGGACAATAATTACTGTACGTAAGTACTTAAGTTGATCGATCAATTCTAGAATGAATGTCTCTTTATTTAACATTTTATTTTTAGTTGTTTGCTATTTTAGAATATTACAATATTATTTAACACTTTTTTTTAATTTATTTTTATATTAATTAGAAATGAGATTAAATATAAATAAAATTATAAGATAATAATTTAAAAATAATTTATAATTAAGTTAAGGGATAAATTAATCATTTAATCATAAAATTGGCGATTTCCATCGTGGACTAATTTGACCATTTTGACAAGGCGATAGGATTATAGAATTTCCATTGTGGTAATCGCCATTTTTTACAGACATACAATACCAATCCGGACCATTAATATGAGAGCTCGGGTAAGCGTTAGCATGGGACTTTTCATCAGCGACAACAGTTCTTAAAAACGATCGAAACTCATCAGGAGAGCTTGGCCTAGCCATAGAATTCCACCAAAAGCATGTTAGAATCAAAATTTGTAACATCAACTTGCCTTCCATTGCTTATTCACCTGCAGAGCCAATAAAACAAAATTGAATATTAAACATGAATTCAAAAGTAAAAAGTTTCTAAAGGAAATTTATTTAGAAAATCTGCAAATTTGCGCGACGAATCCATCAATATCCAAGCCGACTGATTAGCAGACCAACGAACAAAAATGAAAAAAAAAACTCCAAATTAAGGCTAACTAAGAATTATTAAATAAGGGAAGTGTTTTAATATTATAGATAATTGAGGATTTGTACCTAAGAACTTAAGAGTATGAAGACTAGAAATCCACTTAGTTAGTTATATACTAGTTTGAAAAGTTCTCACTTTCATTCTTTTTTATTTCTTCTTTAGATGTAAATTTTTTATTTTTATGTAGGGCGGTTCTGTGCAATTTTTCATGCTGAAACATATCTTTTTTCGTAATTATCATTCGAAATTGTAATCATTAGTATAATAAAGACGGGAGAAGCATGGGCGAGTTAAATAATTTATACACGTCTTATTGAAGCTTTTCATTATAAGTTTTTGCATGTGTTACAAAGTTCTCCTCTCTTTTTACGGTAGTCAACATCAATATGATAAATCATTTAATTCCTTTAAGGTATTTTTATAAGTTTTTCATTTAAATTAATAAAAAATTTATTACATTGATAAAGGAAAAATGTATCAATAAAATACAAGTTATTAGACTTTGGAATCACTTAATTTGGAGTTAAATTGAGAAATTAAGTGTGTTTTTTTGATTTTGCAGATTGTGGTGCTCACCTATAGTAAATCCTGCAGAAACCCTAGACCTGTTCGCGGGCCAGGCTACTCGCCAGGCCCGACCCAAGCCCGGTCCTATGGGCCGGGCTTGGACACCTATTTTATTATTAAGCCCGGCCCGGGCCCGAGCCCGCTAAAGCCCGAAGTTTTATGGGCCAGACTTGGTTTTTGTATAAATACCCAAGCCCGGCCTGACGAATAATAATTTAATTTTTTTACACATTATAATTGTATTAAATAATTATTTTCAACTTTTATATTTTATACTAATGAATTTTCAAATTTGAATACAATAAGTTGTATAATATATTAAGAACTTCAAATAAATAATGTTGTTATACATAATTTTTTCAATTTGTTTATTAAAAATTCACAAAAAAAAATTATTGAAAAATTATCTACGGGCCTTGGGCCGGGCTTGGGAATGACCTCGTAAGCCCGGCCCGAGCCCGTTCCGAGCCCAAAGTTTTAAAGTGTGGGTAGGGCCGGGCTTGGGTTGATGCTTTCAGTCTAAAGCCCGATGAAGCCCGGCCCGAGCCCGACCTGACCCGCCCGATGAACAGGTCTAAGAAACCCATAGTGAGTAGAAAACAGGCAAAGTGATCACATTTTTTACCAAAATACCACTGAAAGGATGGACAAACTCATTTGGCTTGTCAAGGACTCCACTTTGGAGTCGAGGATTGATTTTATATAATATTTAATTGACAAGTGGGTTTTGCTTACTGAAGAAGCTTCCTATCATTTAGAAGAAACCCTTGCCTGGTGAAATAGGCCACTTGTAGGCGGTGGAGTTGGTTTGTAGAAGAGATAATTCATACAAGTTGCATTTCACACTTTCCAAACTTCACCTTCTAGAAGGATTCTTTTTGTTTGGCTAATATATATCTTTGACTATTTTATAGAGCAAGTGACACCTCTAGAATGACCCATTCGCTACTATAAATATGTGAGTTCCTTCATTTATAACTTAGCTTTGGTTGGCCTTAGAGCCTCCATTGTCTCACTTTCTACTTTATAGTTTCATCTTCATTTCTTCTAATATAATATTTTTCCTTTTATGTTTTATTTACTTTTATTATGGGCTGGATCGTTTTATGTGGACTATTAAGGGGAGCAAATTGTACTCGACATCTTCATTTTGTGCTGGTTTTTATAATACGACATAGTGGCCTAAACTAGATATTAACTTCATGCTGATATGGGATGCTTGTCTGCTTCCTAAGGTCGGTTTTTTTTGGTTGGCTTGTTTTTCATAATAGACTTCCCACTAAAAGCTTCCTTTTTAATTGCAATTGTCTGGCTATTCCCGATAGCATTTGCCCTTTTTGTGACATGGTGGAATCACGCCATTATGCAGTGCACTAGCAGTTATAAGGTGTGGTCGCAGGGCTTTAAACTATTTAGGATTTCGGTTGTTATACCTAGAACGGGGGCTGAATTTTTGTTCAGTTGGCGCGAGTTTTTTTTTCTGTGGGCATAGGTAGGGAGTTTGGCACGTCGCTATGGTTCTTGATCGCATGGGGCCTATGGAAACGGAGGAATAGTTTTGCTTTTTAAGGAAACCTAAGCTCAGAGGACATTATCGTTCTAGTATTTATCTTTGCTGGTTTATGTTTAAATATAGGAGGCGCGATGTTAGCTTTGTTGCATCTGATGTTTTTAATCTCCCTAGTTTGCTACTATCTCGTAATTGATTGGCTTACGTTCCCTTCTTAAGAAAGGTGGCTATTTTTATTAATAAAAGAGGGGTAGGTGTTTTGTAGGTAAGTGGAGAAACCAACCTAGTTGGAGACTCCGCCCCGAAATTTTCACCTGCTCCAAAACTTTACTCGTTGGGGGGACACATTGTTCGTCCAGGGGTTTTTCAAAAAAAAATTATGTTTTATGGGCAATTAAGCCGTAGTGAGCGTGACCGGTGAGCAAGGCAGATTTTATGGTTTGATTTCTCTTCCTCTTTTATTTTAGCATCATTATATGTGGATTTATTTTTGTGTTGAACTTAATTCTCATAAGTGTGGCCTAACTTATGTTGAGTGAACAAGAAAATCTGAAAAAGTGACTTGTACACTGACTAAACACTAAACACACGTCTAAAAAATCTGAGGAGTTATTAGATTATGCTAGGAAGTTTCTACTGGATAGAATGCTTGCATAACTTAATATTTAAAGTGTAGCTATAAAGGGGAATCCACGTAGTAAAGCTTTAAAGAAACTAGACAAAGGGGGGGGGGGGGGGGGGGGCGGGACGGCTAGTAATATTAGGTATGCAAGATAACCTAGATCCTTAGGTGCTAACATGCTGGAATAAAGAGGGGAAATCATTCACATATCTGTATGCTCACTAGTAGTGCTTGCCACGTTATAATTTTGTTCACAGTAACCATTCATAGCAACCATTTTCTGTTCTCCGCAATCATTTACTTTCTGCATTTACTTATTATTTTCTCATCTTATTTAAAATTTTGGACTTCTAATTACTGATGTACTTCAAGGTTTAGCTACTTTCCTTGCTTCATATGGGAATGACACTTGGTCTTGCCCTATGCTACTGACACAACCTAGAACACTTGCTAGAGTGCTCACTTTGGGGAGACAACAAGTTTTTGGCGCCATTTCCGGGGAGCAACATGTAAGTTTTTAAGATTTTGAGTAAATTAGTAGTTTTTAATCTTTTTTGTTAGGCTTGTGCAGTTGTTTTGCAACCTTGTATCAAGGGAAAAGGGCTGGAAATTTTTTTTTCTAGCAAGTATTCATAGCAAGCAGCAAACGAGCAGAGTAAGCAAGAAGAGCAACCATGGCAGATAGTGGAACGTGTCTGCCTCTTTAAAAACTCAGGGAGTTTTCCAAACCTTCTTTATTAGGACATGTGTCATGCATAGTGATACGAAATGAAGGAGAAAATTTTATTAAAATCAAACCCTCCATGATTGAACTTGTACAAACAAATGCTCAATTTAAAGGATTGCCTAATGAAGACCTAAATGACCATCTTTATCATTTTCTTGAGATTTACAATCGTTTTAAAGTTAATCATGGTGTTTCCAATGACATTCTCAGGTAAAAGTTGGTTCCTTTCTCATTGCAGGATAAGGCAAAAGAATGGTTTAAATCTTTGCTACCAAGTTCAATCACATCTTGGGAGGAGATGGCTGAAGCATTCTTAACAAAGTATTTTCCACCTTCCAAGGTCGCTAAAATGAGAAATGAAATCTCAAGGTTTACTCAATTTAAGAATGAATCACTCCAACAAGCATGAGAGAGATTCAAAGATCTATTAAGAAGGGTATAGAACCATGGTTTACCTATGTGGATGTAAATGCAAACATTTAATAATGGGTTAACCGAAGGGCACAAAGTTTAACTTGAAACCCTTGCAAATGGTGACCTAGAAAAAATGGAGCCCGAAGCAATCTTTACCCTCATTGAGAAAGTGGTGAACACAAGTTGCAAATAGCATTTTGATAAGAACTTAAATTTTCCAGAGTCTAAGGTTGTGCAAAAACTTTCAGAAAAAGTTGGGGAGTCAGCTGAGCAAGTAAATAGACTCTTGGGAAAACCACAGTTTTTGTCCCATCAACCATAATTTTTTTCTCAGCTACCACAACTTTTGTCCCAGCAACCATAACTTTTATCCTAGCAACCATAGATTCCAATCCAGCAACCTCAAATGCCATTCTACCAACCACACTCTCTTTTCCAATAACCTCAATTTGTCTTCCCCCAGCCTTAAAGCGTTGTCCATCAATATTAACAACTACAAATTTTGTCCCAGCAACCTCATCAACCATTCCAACAACCACAACATTGCCTCCAAGAGTTTGCACCATCATATGAACTTAACAAACCTAAACTAAATAAGATCATGATTGAATTTATGAAGCAAACTCAAGCTTCAATTACAAACTTGGAGACCCAATTTCAATAACTAGCTACTATGGTGCTTTTAAGAGATTAAGTGGTCACTCCAAGAAACATTAAACATAACTCCATGAAGGAATATGAAGAAAATACAATGGAGTGTGGTAAGGTCTTTGATAATTCTAACATACTTGTTATTGATGATTTTTATAATACAGGAGAGCAAGCACAAGAAGAGATTTAACAACTTGAACATAATCTAGAGCAACTAGAAGATCACCATGAGCAACTTGTGGATAAAAGAGAGCAACTTGAAGTTCAATATAAGACTGCTCCCATTCCAAAAAAGATGCTTGCTCAAGGGGAAGTGGTTCTAAGGGAGCAACCACTCTGAATCCACCAACCAAGGATACCATTTCCTGAAAGAGCAAAGCAACATCTAAGATATAAGGAGCTTAAAAAGAGCTTTCAGATGCATAGTCAAGAGATCTTTAAAGATGAGGAAAAATTTGTTGAGGTGGATTTTAAAGGGAAAACAGATTGCTCACCTGTTCTTAATGATGATCAATCTACTTACAAACCCCTCAATCATTTGAAGTGGGAATCTTTTGTTGAAGATCAATCTAAAAGTAGATCATTGAGAGATGTGGACGTGCTACAACAAAAGACTCCATACATCGATCCACCTTTTTCAACATTCATTTATGAACCTTCTTGAGCAACTTGTATATATTGGTGTCCACTTCATTTTAGTATATTTTTAACTTGTTATTTTGCTTTCTTTTGTAGGTGGCCACCAAATCAAGTGTGGGAAAATCTGGATAATGGTTGTCCTAACAAATCTGAGAAGTAGTCATGAAGTTGTGGAGGGCAACCATCCTTACAACAACAAGAGTAATTCACCCATACTTACTTCTCCCACTTTTTGGTAACTCACTTCCACTTTGGCTTAACAATCATTTTAGTTCAGAAAAAGTCATGCAAGGTCATTTCCACTTACCCTCTATGCTTGCTGGTTATTATTTGTCAATGTTGCTTAATTTTATTCATTTCTTTGAGGACAAAGCAATCTGTATGTGTAGGGGGGAATGATTTGGATTTGGTTTTTAGTGATTCTTGTTGTTTACTTGTGTTGATTGGTATAAACTGTCACAACCTGTGGTTGCCGCTGCTTGAATGTGATCGCCCCACTTAAATATTTTGTTTGAACTTGAGTATTCTGTGTTTTAATGTTTTTAAAAGTGCTTTTGTGAAATATTTGTTCTGTTTTTGTAAAAATTTGTCAACAATTTCTGATTTTAAATGTTTTTAGTGATTAACATGAAATTTTGATCTTTTGAAAGCATGTAGTCTTTGAAAAATACTTAGAGTTTGGTTTGTTGATGGTAAACTTATGGTAGCAAGTTTAATGGGGTTTATTGAGCAAGATAGACTATAAACTTTGAACTATTTTTCAATAACTTAGGCTAAAATGGACCAACTGAAATTAACTGATAATGTGTGAATCATACATATTTTTTTGTGCTTATTTAATTAGTCTTTTGGATTGGATGCTACTGATTTATGATTAATATGTGCTTATTTAGGAGACAATAATCTATTGAGACTATTTTGAGCACAATTGGAGAAGTTTGAGACAGTTTGGTGCATTTTTAGCTATTCTGGAAGTTACTCTAGAGTCCAGGTTAACACTAACAAGCAGAGCTGGCAAAAACGTGTTTTTCAGCTATTTTGGAGAATTAAAAGACTTTTTTTCCTAATCAAGTTGAAGATAGTCAGACTTATTATATTACCTTTTTATTTTATTCTTAGTTTATCTCTTTAACTGTTAATTAGGAGTTTTAATACTCTCTAGTATTTATGTTTAATTAGGAGATATCTTTCCTAGTTTTTTGGGATTACTTTTAAATTAAATAGGCTGTATTTCCAGCAATTGAGATCAATCTCTTGGCTGGTTCTCTAGTCTAAAAACGTTTACAGCTTTTCTTTTATTTTTCTATTATGAATGAAATTTCTATTTGTTTCTTCACTTTAATTGTGTTTAGCTAGTTTTTATCTTTCAATTAAGGCATTATCAAAGTTAGTTTCATGTTGTGATGTATGTTCTTAATTCGTTCTTGAATTTCAGTTTTCGAATAAAATCAGATTTGCTTTTTATTGTTGTCTTTTTATTACTTCGAACTGATCAATCGGTGTTTTTAAGATTTCAACATACAGTTATTTTTATTATGTTCATGCTATCATAATATGGTGAAAAGTTTGTAACAAACGATTTCCTATGTTATCGTGATTTTATTCGGTTTGATTTAGTTCTATGTGCTATCATGATTTATTGAGTCAAAATTGGTTCTTCAGATCTTAATGCTTTTTGAAGATTAAAGCTTGTCAGCTATTTCTACAAGTGTGTTGGATAATCGAGGGAATTGATTTAGCTATCTACAATCAACCCGGTTTTGGAAAAAGAGTTAAGTGTGCTATTTCATAGTTAAAGCCAATGAATTGATTTTTCAAGAGTTATCTTTTTACCGACGATCAATTGCAACTAAGCTGAGAGCCTCCTTAATCGAGGGAATTCACATTCATATTTTTATTTTTGTATTTTGCATTTATTTTCTTTTAGCCACAAATAATCTCAAAAACCCCTCTTTTATTTTCTTACTTTATTTTTGGTTGTTGATTTGAATAAGATTAATTGCTTAGTCCCTGTGGTGACGATCCCGCTTACTGCTACTATAAAGTTTATTTGTTCTAGAGTGGAAGGGTTTTTATATTTATTTTTGGCGATTTCGACGCTCGTCATTAACCCAAATTTTAAGTGAGGATTTGAGCCTTTTCTTATTTATTTATGAACTATGGCTTGAAATTCCTTGCTGAGTGAGATTACATATGCATGCTTAAGCTAGAACTTGATTTGAGAGAAACTTGTTTGTACTTGTCGAGACCACATCATTGATCGCTTGCATAAGATGATAAAGGCATTAGGATTTCACCTTCTTTAACCAAAAAGCCACTCTAAACATAATTTCCCCTATTTAACCCCTTTGTGCCTTTAACCATTTTCTTTCATAAACTCACATCAATTGAACCCACAAACCATTTTACTTTGATTTTCCCTTTCTTACCCTTGATTTTACCAAAGAATTTTCATAAAAGGCAGCAAGTACGTAAAATCGCTAACTTGTGTTTTCTTCAAAATTCTTTTCAAGGAAACCTTATGAGCATTCTTCAACTTCATTTTAGTTGTTATTTTCCAGCCTCTTTTTGTCATTTTAGTAAATTATTTGAATAAAAAAAATGAAAAAAAAGAAGAAAAAAATAAAGGAAAGAAAAAAAAGAAGAAAAAGAAAAAGAAAAAAAAGATAATAATAGTAGTAAACATGACTTAATTTCACTCATAGTACATCAACTATACACAGTCTCAATTTGGTACATGAACTACATTTTTTCTCATTATAGTACATGAACTTGTAGATGACCTATTGTTATGATACATATGACCTATAGCAAAAGGTCTCTCAAGCCAAGTCAGCATGCTTACTAAAGTTATACAAGCTTTTGAACCTAATATAATGTGAAGTAACTATTTTACCCTTTAAATAAATTTGTCTTTCTCTTCGTCACTTTAAAGCTATGACTTTCTCTCTTCTATGGACTAGAGGTAATCTCGCTCTAAAATCGAAAGCAAACAAATTCAAAATCAATATTCTGGTTTTTATCGATTCCTAAATTTACATGGCAAAGAAACCAATTGAAGCATTTTTATCAAACACTAAATACCAAAATTCATCTGCCAAATTCTATCAAGAGTTCGACATAAACAAACAGAAAATTCAAATTTTCCTGCAAGTCTATGGAAATTTCCTCTTTTGGGAAATATTCCTCAGTAATATGGTGCTTTACTTCCACCAAAGAGTCTTTAATTTAGCCAAGAGTCTTTAAGAACGGGTGAAATATTGGAAATTTTGAAGGATACTGTGTTGGAATCAAGTGGTGGCGATTTGTTCTGGTTTGTTTAAATTTTGTTCGTATATCAATGGATCTAGCCGAGATTGAATGCATAGAAGTATGTTCATATGATTCTGACGATATTTTTACAAAACGCAAAACTAAGAATAGAGTTGAAGATAAAAATCTCTTACGGATTTTATTGGATCTACAAGATATAATGGTGACCTTCTACTAGGAAGGAGAAATGAATTAAGGCTGAAATTTGTCATTTTTCTTTTGTCTTCTTTTTCCTTCATATCTATGGCAAGATGAATTTGGTACTTAGCCTTTTTTGTAAGTTGTAATTTCGGTTTCAGAGAGAGATTTTATTAGAGGAGAGAGAGACAGTCAGAGCTTCAAGGTGATGGAGGTGAGGGATAGGAAGACGAAATTTATTTGGAGGGTAAAATAACAACTCCACATTGTGTAGGGCCTATAAGTTAGTATGATTCTAGTAAAATTGGTGACATAGCATAATAACCTTCTACTGTAGGTCATATGTATTATAGCAACATGTCATCTAAAAGTTCGCTATAATTAGAAAAAATGTAGTTCATGTACTAAGTTGGAACTATGTTTATAGTTGATGTACTATGAGTGAAATTAAGCCAAGTAAACATGTCATAGATTGGCTACTAAATATTTCTCTTAGAGCAAGCTCATTTCTCTATTCATACATCATAAAAGATTGCTAAATAAAGTCTTTTTGTTATTGCTGGAATGATTGCTCATATCTACCCTTATCTTCATGATTGTTACGATCTTTCACTCTTATTCCTTATGCTCAAAACTTCCTTTTGTCGCATGAGTTAGCAACTATAATTTTTATACAACTTGCTGAAAGTTCATCAATGCTCACTTTGGTAAAATCCTTTACACCTAAAAGCCTTTCACTTGACACTCCCAACCCTAAGCCTACATTACAACCCAAATAAAAGACCTTTTGATTGTGTTGGTGATCAAGAACTTAGTGGTGGAGATAGGACCGACAATCAAGCCTATGGACTTAAGACTGCTGTGTATAGTTGAGGAGCGAATTTTAAACACTAGCCCTTAGACACTTTGAGCGAAATGAGTGAAACCGAGTAGTAAGGCAGTTTGGTTTTATGATGGACTCAGTTATTGATGAGCTAGCTCTAGTTTATAGTCTTGACATGTTTTTGAGACCAAGTTGCTTGCTAAGTGTGGGGGCATTAATCTCCTTCCTTAATCTTTGTATTTTTAGTAGATTATTATGTTTTTATTATGAGATGAATTGATTGTTGGTTGCCACTCTTGTGCTTTTCTCTTTATGTCTTTGTACTTTGCTTGAGGACAAGAAGAAGTTTAAGTATGGGGGTATTTGATAAGGGCAAAATGTACCAACAAAATACAAGTAATTTGACTTTGGAATCACTTAATTTGGAGTTAAATTGCGGAAATTATGTGTGTTTTTCTGATTTTGCAGATTTTTGTGCTCACCTCTAGTAAATCCTGCAGAAACCCATTGTGAGCAGAAAAATGGGAGAGTGATCACAGTTTCGACCTAACTAAGGGAAAAGAGGGTCAAACCGAATTAACATGATATTTTGAGAAGTGAATTTGACCAAAATACCCCTAGAAGGATGGAGAAACTCATTTGGCTTGTCAAGGACGCCACTTTGGTGTGGAGGATTGATTTTACGTAATTTAATTTACAAGTGGGTTTTGCTTATTGGAGAAGCTTCCTATCATCTAGAAGAAACCCTTGGCTGGTGAAATAGGCCACTTGTGGGTGGTAGAGTTGCTTTTTGGAAGAGATAATTCATACAAGTTGTATTTCACACTTTCCAAACTTCACCTTCTAGAAGGATTCTTTTTGTATGGCTGATATTTATTTTGGACTATTTTATAGAGCAAGCGGCACCTCTAGAATGGTCCATTTGCTACAATGGGACTTCATTCATTTGTAACTTAGCTTTGGTTGACCTTGGAGCCTCCATTGTCTCGTTCTCTACTTTTCTGTTCCATCTTCATTTCTTTTAATATAATATTTTCCTTTTATGTTTAATTTACTTTTATTATTTTTTATGGGTAATTAAGTCATAGTGAGCACGACCGGCGAGCAAGGTAGATTTTATGGTTTGATTTCTCTACCTCTTTTATTTTAGCATCATTATATGTGGATTATTTTGTGTTGAACTTAATTCTCATAAGTGAGGCCTAACTTACGTTCAGTGGTCAAGAAAATCTTAAAAGGGACTTGTACACTGCCTAAACACTAAACACACATCTAAAAAATCTGAGAAGTGATTAGATTATGTTAGGAAGTTTCTGCTCGATAGAATGCTTGCATAAAGGGGAATCCACGTAGTAAAGCTTTAAAAAACTTGACAAAGGGTTGGCCACGGCTAGTAACACTAGAAATGCAAGATAACCTAGTTCTTAAGTGCTAACATGCTGAAATAAAGAGGGAAAATTATTCACATGTCTGTATGGTCACTGTAATGCTTGCCACATTATAAATATGTTCACAGTAACCATTCACAGCAAACCATTTTCTATTCCCAACAATGATTTACTTTCTGCATTTATGTATTATTTTATCATCTTATTTAATATATTGGACTTCCAACTACTGATTTACTTCAAGGTTTAGCTACTTTCCTTGCTCCATATAGGAATGACACTTGGTCTTGCCCTATACTACTAACCTGACCTAGTATACTTACTAGAGCGCTTACTTTCGGCAAGCAACATACACTATTAAAATAACTAAATTATTTTTTTTTACTTTGAATTAGATAAATGATAATGAGTGTTGCATTGGTATTCTAGATGACCTAATGCATAAGTAGGTTTCTGAACTTGTCTCAAAAAATACTAACTTCTTGAACTTTCAAAGTGATCATATACCTCCCTCAACTTTCAAAAAGTGCATCATTTTGCTCCTTGAATGCCACATGTCAACTTCTGATTAGTTTGACTTTCCAAAGATGTCATTTTTCTGATTTTGTCTTTCAATCAAAAATTGACACATGGTATTCCAGGAGCAAAATATGCTCTTTTTGAAAGTTAAGGAAGCTACAGATTCACTTTTAAAGTTTCGGGAGACAATAAATCTTTTAGAGATAAGTTGAGTTAGCCAATGATGCATTAGGTCATTGTAAATTGACTAAGTCTTAAAAGACACTCAAAGGAACCAAGGGGTGTATTTACTACACCATAAATAAAGGGAAATTATACAAAAAGACAGACTTTTTATACCCTTCTCTTATTCATTGGTTGGGAATTGATTAACACTTAATTAAATATTCTCTCTTATTAATTATATCACCTCCCATCAACTCAACTATTGGATGAGAGAATGGTACAAAAAGCCTGGCTTTTTGTCTGAATTGCAATAAAGATGACTAAATTAAAATTTTTACTTTAAACTTAATACATCTGGACCCCTTATAGTTATCCACAAAACCTCATTTACCCATTGAACTTAATAAAGTTCCACTTGACTCTCGAATCTTGTGAAAGTGCTCTCATAATCCCCCGTGTGACACAAAATCAGACAATATGTAAAGAGTGAATTTCACTCTCTGCCACGTGTCACTTTTTACCAGTAAAAAAACTTAAAAAGTGTAAATTAAAAAATAAAGTCATTCAATTTTCTTTCATTTTCTTGGCAACAAAACAGAATTTTATCTAAAAGAACCATCTATTTACACTCATATACAAATAAATGCAATCCCCTTCAAAACATTTCATTCTCAAAACTGAAAAAAAGAACTCACAATCAAGAATGTTTGAAGACTCAATTTGTGCATCAATGAACAATTGGTTAACTCCAAATATTCTCTTTATCATCCTCAATCAAATTATTGGTACCATTTATGTCACTTTCAAGCTAACCACAAACGCTCAGACCACCACTATCCCACCTCCTTTGGCAACCGCCGCCACCAAATCTATCTCCCTCTATTTCCATGATCTGCTGCTTCTTAAATTTAGGGGACTAAGTTAAACTTTTACAAGTTTATGTTGTAAATATGAGCTTTCAGGGATACGTATAGGTGGGTCTTTATGCATGCACCGATTACGGTCCTGGTCTTTTCAACCTATATTCAGTCCAGTTTAGTTTAGTTCAATTCAATTCAGTACTGCATACATATACATTTACACTGAAATAAGTTCAATTCAATTCAGTACTGCTGCTTATAAGTTGAAAAGAACATGATCTAAGGGGCTTTTATGAAAATTACTCCTCTTCATAAAAGAATTTGGACCAAAAGATAAAATATCTACAAGTACACGTTCCCCCTCCATATGGCTATTATTCATGGATTTTTTTTTATTTCCTTTATTTTCTTTTGCATTTATCTTTCAGACCGTTCATTTCTTCGACATGCCGCTTTAGAGTTTTTTGTTCGTCTCTTTTTTATCTTCAAACTGACATCCACTGAGACTTTTTCGAATTTTTCAACTGATAGACATGTGGTATCTGGTAGACATGTTATAGAAGTATGATAGACATCTACCAGACATGTGGTAGATGTCTGGTAGAAGTCTGGTAAATGTGTGGAATCTATTTTTTTCATTAGCCTTTTTTCTCATATGATCTGTATATTGTACTTTCTTTTATTGGATTTGTTCTTGCGTTCTTTTCTTGATCTGGAAATCGGATCTCGGTTATCTTCTCTTCTTGTTATTTGTTTAATTTTCGCCACTAATTTATCATTATTTAGCTGGTGGTTTTTCAAGATTTACACAAATTAACATAACGATTCCAGAAAAAAATTCACCAAAAACTAATATCTACCATATGTCTACCAGACTTCTATCACATGTTAATTGGACATCTATCATATGTCTACTGGTTCAAAAAATTCGAAAATGTCACAGTGGATGTCATTTCGAAGATAAAAATAAGACGAACAAAAAACTCTAAAGCGGCATGTCGAAAAATTAAACGATTTAAAAGATAAATGAAAAATAAGAAAAAAAATTAAAAGAGAAAAGGGAGAAACAAGTGGATGATATGGTATGTAAATAGAATTGAAGAAAATATGTATTTGTAAATAGTTTAATTTAATGATAAATTTATAAATAATTTATTAAATATGACCATTCTTAATAGTTTGTCATTTACAAATGAATATAACTAACTTCTTTACTATTAAAGCCGAGAATATCTTAACTTAAATCTAAACTTTTTGTTACCAAGGGATCAAATGTCATGTGTTTGCATCACACGATACAGGAGTGTTGATTTTCTTTAATTTATTATAAACATAATTGTACAATTTTTTTAAAAAAACTTAATTATTAAAAAGTTGCATTATTATATGTATTATAAATTTAATTATAATATTAAATATTTAATTAATTTTACAATATTTAAGTTGTAAAACTTAATTAATAAGTTAGTTGAATTCAAGTTAATCAACTTTACAATATTTGATATTTAGTTAACTTTTTATATTTAAAATTTGATATTTTTCAATAATGTTAATAGACACGCAGTTGATTGATGTCCAAATCTTGGACAATCATAATCTCATTGTCCCTGTAACAGGACACTTGTCGAAGTTTTATATCATAAAAAATATTATATTAATTAATTGTGGTAATTACTCTTATGCCCAAAATTCTTTACTTACATTTCATAATCAATCAATAGAAAGTTTCTATTATCATATGCTTTTTATCTCTAACAACGGTTTTACTTTCAAGCTATACGGTTGTTTCACGATACGTTATTAGCACGAGCTTGCTTTAATTTAAATAGTAAAAGAATTATATTTTTTTTTATATTTTGATGAATTTGACCGACCAGACTTTTTCAACATTTTCAGAGTTCTAACCGTTGGATCGTCGTGAACTTTAGTCAATAGTTTCCTAATGTTTGTTTCTTTGGTTTTCACGTTGGATGATTGAGAAAATCTCTCTAAGGTGATTTCGTGTTAGCTAGAAATGGTAAGAATATCATTGGTCTATTTATTTTTACTATTATATACATGTTAAATTTTGTAAATATTGAGTTTGTAGCTATTGATGTTACCGGGAAATGAACTTCCATGACAATTGGATGTTGAAATTTTATTCAATTGATCTTGAAATTTATATATTTATAACAAGATCCTGTAGATCTTTGAACAATGATGATAAAGTTTACTGAAAGGGAAAAGTCACGTAACATCCGCAGTTGAATATTTGACTATGAAAGATCATGAAGATCTTTGAAAAGAAATTAATGACCACATGAAAATATATTAATCAAAAGCTCGTTATATGTGGGAAGAAAGTCATCGATAAAAAATTTATTAAACGAAAATGTTTCTATTTTCAGCATAATGTGCTCTCGTAGTAGCACATGCTCCAATAGCAATGCTATACGTGAAAAAGAATTCATGAAATACGGTGAACTAATTTATTGCTTTTGATTAACCAAAATAAGAGCTTTGTTGAAAAGTCCTAAATATGTCCATTGGATCAAATACATCCCATGAAGTAAATGTGATGTCATATCATCGTTGACATAATGAAAAATGATATTTGTGGTCATGGATATAGTTATAAGAAAACACCAGAAGTAGAAAATCAAAGTGATTATAACAACCACCCCGAAGTAGATAAACTATATTGATAATTAATGCCAGAAATTTTGTGATTTAAAGTTCATATAAAACATAAATATGGTTGTTATATTTAATATGTGTTTTTTTTATCTATTTATTTATCAATTTATTGTTTACTTGATTATGTTTAAGTTACAAAATTAGGGGTACCGAAATTGCGATAGTCGACAATTAATGATCTTGGAGATCATTGTAAGAGTTTTAATAATATATATATATATATATATATATATATATATATATATATATATATATTAATATTTATAATGTGCTAGCAATTTTCACCTGAAGTGGACAATCAGATTCATGAAAAAAAATTCACTAGAAGTGAAATTTTGGTCGAAGGAAATGAAATATTGACGTCATGAAATAAGTTCATTGATGAGTCCAAATATTATTGTACTATAGAAATGAGTAAAACAAATGTTCCTACAATATTAGTAACACAAAAATTGTTAAATACTCCTCTAGAGCTAACATTATTGTACCAAGAAGACAGATATTGTTAAAGGCTCCAAAAGAAGCAAATACTACTTTATCAATTAGTATACAAATTACAATAAATAATGCATTTTCAAAATTCTCACAGTATCATATTGAAACTGCGAAAGAAGACATTAAAGAATGTCTTAAAATTAGATTTCTAGTAATTAAGGCCAATTTAAATAAAAACAAGAAGTTTATAGATTTGGCATGATTAACTAGATAATCCTAGTTCAATAATGATGAGACAAAGTATAGAAAATGCATGTAGGCATTCATTAAAGAGCTAGAAGTTTCTTCAAATAATAAAATATTTTATGCTGCTTGTTCGCAAGGGAAACTTATAATAAAACCTTCCGGGAGTAAGGTTAGAACTGAATCTCCAACATTTTTAAAAAGCATACAATGTGATATATGTAGACGAATTCATCCACCATGTGGACAATTTAGATATTTTATTATTTTAATTGATGCCTTAACTAAATGGTCACATGTATGCTTATTATCATCACGTAATGTAGCTTTTGCGAGATTACTTTCTAAAATAATCAGATTATGAGCACAATTTCCTGATTATACAATCAAGTCAATACGTCTCGATCATGCAGGAGAATTTACATCCCAAACTTTTAATGATTATTGTATGTCAATTATGATAAAAGTTAAACATCCTGTTGTATATGTTCATACTCAAAATGATATGGCAGAGTCATTTATTAAATATCTGCAATTAATTGCTCGACCATTGATTATGCGAACAAATCTTCCTACATCAATATGGGGATATGCAATATTGCATGCAACAGATCTTAATGTTTAATGTTGGTCCCTATGAGGGTCTAAATAAGTTTAGAGGGAGGTGAATGAACCTTTTCCGTGGAATTGACAGACTTTAAAAAGTCTTTATGTAGCGTGTTTGATTATGTTCCAGATGTAATGGATCGGATGATGCAGATATAAAGTATAATGCAAAAAGGTAAAGAGTTAGAAAATACAACACAAAGGATTTTATCCTGGTTTTGCCCCGCCTACTCCAGTCCCCAAAGTTTCCTTCCTCTGAGCTTTCCCACTAGAGGATTCCTTTCCAACTGGCAAGAATTAAGCCGTACAATTTATCCTCGGATGGTATCCACTAGAAGCACCAACTTCTTGCTGAGTCCTTTTATCTTTAGTAGGATATACCACTTAGAATTCTACCCAAACCTAAGGTGAGTCCTACAGGGAGATCCCACTCAAAGCACCTACTTCAAGCTATATCCTAATCTCACTACTCACCTAATTAGGAGATCTTTTACACTTTGGTTCTCTCAAAGGTTTTGGTTTTGGACTTCCTCAAGTTTATAACTTCACTTGGGAATCCTTACAAATAGATTTTAAATGATTTGATTCTTGGAGGGATTAAGGAACTGATTGCTTTTTGCAAATTCTCTTGTGTATGCTTTCTCAAAATCAACCAATACCTTCTCAACTTGTGAAGCATCCCTTTTATAGGCTTCTATCATTAATGTAGCCGTTATGGGTTGTTGAGCTTGAATTAATCTTCACCATTGAAGAGGTAATATGTGGCACTTTTGGAATCGCTGATCAATCCATTAGAAAGAGATTTTGACCCATTTGAATCCTTGGGATTGAGGCTGAAAAGTTGTCAGTGATCATTTTCCTGGTATTTTAGTGATTCACCAACTTTTATGCTAGTAGTCCAGAATGTTTGTATCATGCGCCCTTCTTATTGGTATATGTGAAAAAGGTTGTTTCCTTTTTCTCTTTCCTGTGTCAGTCCTTTGGTCCTTTTCCGAAAAGTGTGCTAGCTGTCTTTTATCTTGCATATGGGAAAAGGATCTTTGACTTAGAGACAAAAAGAATGGAGGGAATTTAATATTTTGAGTTATTCCATTTGTCTTTATAACTGTGTCTTCTGGGTAATCCTTTCTCTTGATATCCAGATGCTATTTAATCAGTTCTTCCAAATGCTATTTTGGGCAGTTCTAAGTTTTTTCCTTTCTAAACTTCAACCGAATGCTTCCATTTCATGCTTAGGTACTTGCCTTTACTTTAGTAATTGACTTGGACTTTGGATGTCTTGGTTTTATGTCCGGATAAAGGTGACTTAGGTCTTTTTGTACTTAGGTGTTTTGTTTACTTCAAACCTAATTAGAATTGTTTGTTGTTCCGGATCATTGTTTTCAACAATCTCCCCCATTTGCTGGAAACAAAAACATAAGTAATCTAAGCAAAAGGAAACGAATTTTTATGAAGTGTGATTTTTGATACTTGGTTATTTGCATTTTTTACTCCCCCATAATTTTAGCATCTCTAACTCCCCCAACATTTTTTAATTCTAGCTTCTAAGGTGTTTTTAGTACAATTGCACATTGTACTTTAGAAGCAATTTTTTATAGTAATTTTTCACTATATATATTTCTGCTATTAACAATAGTTAAAATCAATGAAGTTCAGGATTACAAGATATAGAAATACATAAGTGAAAAATAACTCTGGCTATTACAATTTTTACAATTTATATATAGCTATATCTATTACAAAATTATTGCTTTGCGGATGCTTCTCCTTTCCTTTGCTTTGCTTCTCCTTTCCGCGTCATCTTTGTCTTCCGCCTTATTATTCTCCCCCTATTGGTTTCATCATCTTGGGGGTCGATTACCATATAGGTTTTACCATCCCAGCTATCCTGCCAAGCCTTGGAGTAAATAGAATAATCCACATTCCCTTTCCTTTTGTGCTTTATGATTGTATCCGTAGTGGCTGAAGCTAGATGCAGGGGCCGGAAGACCTTCCAGAGTTGGGTATATGACTTTGTGAGGTAAGGAGGCATATGTAGTACATGTTTGCGTTCCTTCTCATCAAAGTATGGGAAAAGGACCTTGAGGAGAGTAGCAATCCCTTTATGTTCGAAGAAGCTAGTGTCCCCAATATTTTGTACAAGATCTTGAAGGACAGGAAGGAGTTGACTTTCTAGAATAGAAGGTGAGGAAGAACATCTGTAAAGAGACATGTTTGACATGCTGGATGCCAATTTTTCAAATTTGTTTCCCATGTCTCTGTGGCAGTTATGGATGATGGTATTTACAGTCATGAGGTCTTTGTGAAGTTCCCCCTTGACATTATTGATGACTGTATCATGTCCATTCATCCAGCTGGCAAACTCTGTTCTAATATCTAGCAGCTATTATGTTAGGAGTTTGGGCATATCTTCCTCAATGAATTTTGTCAGCTTGTTCAATATAGCCTCTTGGTTTTCATTAAGACTAGGGAGCTCTGACTTCACTTCCTTTTTAGTGATGAATTTTGACAAGTTTTCAAACTTCGTGTCCAAATATTCCTTTAACTCTTTTGTTAGTTCGGAGGAGGAGGAGGTGATTTTTTCCATGATGGTGGCGCATTTATTGTTGGCTCCTATGTTAGCTTGATTAGCAGAATAGTTTGCTACTACAATACTTGTTTTAAGCTCATTCAAAACAGGAGTGACCTTGGCAAGGGAAACCTTTGCCACTAACTCAGCAGTGGGAAAATCCACCACTTTCTTCTCAATATTCTTCATACTCCCCTTTATTTCCCTTAGTTCTGCTTTCAAGTTTGGAGATGAGGATTTTTGATTCAACACTTTCTCCACATATTTGAGTTTCTTACAGACATTCCGGAGATATTAATTAATATAACTTTCCGAACATTCTTCATGTGTAGCATCTTGAAGCATTTTCAGCGCCGTAATCTTTTCAACTTTGCTTTGATTTAGACTAGCAGTTGGCTTTTTAATTGGATTGTCAAAAGAGGAGGTCTTAGATTCTGAGCTACTTTCGGTTTTCTTAAATCTGGATAAGCCTTCTTTACTTGTATTTTCTTCAGAGAACTCCTTCTCTCCTTTTTCTTTCCCACTTCCAACCTCTCCTCCGGAATGGCCTCGCACTTAGAGTCCACTTTAGAAGTGTTCTCATTGGGTCCTAGACCATGTCCCTCCTCCGAAATAATATGTTCTGGGTTGGACTAGTTTTCCTTAAATGTATTTGAGGACCATGTATATAAGTTGTCCTGATTTTTATTTACTGTTTCAAGGATAGCAGTGGTATCAGCATTGACATCAAAAGAAACTGAGTCTAGGATTATCTCATTTTTTTACGTTTGATTTTGAGTGTCTGGTTCTTCTCATCCTTTATCAACTTCCTCAACCCCTTGATGACTGGAAATGTCCTTAGTCCTCCCTTTGTATTCCTTTACAGGGCTTTTAACTTCTACCTCAGGCATGTTGGTAGTGTCTACAAGATCCTCTCCACGTACCATTTCAAGTCTTTCTTCATTAATGATGTTAACTTCCAGATTAAGTAGATTCTCTATAAGTGGTCTGGTTCTAGGTATGAAAGCAAATAGATCTGCTTCCAGATCCTGGGTGATGGTTACTATAGCGGTTGAATCTATTAGAATAGTCTGTGCACCGGAAGAGCACCCGGGTCCTTCTGTTGTGAGTTTATTGATCCGGTCATTATCCTTCATGGCCTCCTTTATTACTTTATATTGAGGCTCATCCGGTGTGACTTCCTCGTTGGATCCAGGCACATGCTTGCCTTTGGTTTTCCTGGCCTTAGCCAATTTTTCTTCTTATGCTTTTTTTACAGCTCCTTCATCTATGGTGATTTCGGTTGGATTCTTTGTTTGGCTTTTCTTGGCTGCCATAGCCTCATCAAAGGTGCAGCCCTTGCTAGTGAATTATCTCCTTTGTAATTCCAGAGCTTTATCTTCACTCTCCTCATCCTCTACTACAATTTTTGGGCTTTTTATAGTTTTCCTCTTCTAATCTGCTGCCTTTATCATCCTCCCCCTTGGCTTAGGGTTCTACGGGCTTTTGTTCAATAGTTGAATGAGGGTTTGGGTATCCTCATCAACCTCATCCATCGGAAATGAAGCAAGATCTGGTTGTGCTTTTGGCTTGGTGGTTTTGGCCTTCTTTGAAACATGAGCATCTGCAGCCGGATTTGCTGCCTTCCGGGCCTTCCTCTTCTTTTCATCCCTCATTTTGATGGCATTGGCCTCATTCCACTTTTCTCCAAAGGTCAACTTCTTGAAATTCTTCTCCAAAATCTCTTTTCCATGGATAGCTTGGAATTCGGACATATATAGTTCATTAGCCATAAGGATTCTAGTAATAAGGGCACCATGAGAGTTTGTATGCTACATTAGATAGTGGATAATTAGTACTGACATGTTCACCACTCTGCTCTCCACTTAGTGCTATAATACACAATGTTGAAATGATGATATGGTGGTTAGAGAGCCCTTCCGGATCAGGATCAGCTTGGCAAGAGCGTATTGGAGATATCTTGGTGCTTCCGGAAAGTAGGTTGAGAATTTATCTCCAAAGTAATTTGGATAAAGCCACATCTTGGGGTGATACTTTAAAAGCATTTCATTGTTCCTTAGCTGAATGCCATTATTCTTCATGTTCAGGTATTTCTCAAAGAATGTCGGTGAGATAGTGATTTCCTTCCCTTGAACCATGGTTCTGAGAGCATCATGATAGGAGTGTACTCTTAGATTTAAGTAGAATTCCCATACCTAGTCTATATAAGTCGGGCAATTGATCTTGAGGAAATCACCCAGATGTTGATCTTCAATGATTTTGGAGTAGGGGTCTCTTTCAAAAAGGAAATTTTCTCCCAAGTAGTCAGTAGGAACTACTGAGTCAATGGGTTTTAGGTTTATGGGTAGGAAGTCGTCATCTTTGAGATTAGATTCTACAAAGATGTTCCTTTGAGGAAGCATTTGGATTTTGTTGTTCAACATTATGGCTGCCATTTAAGAGTTTTTGAAGAGATTAGGGTTTGGAAATGAATTTTTGTAGAGTAACAGTAGTGAGTTGCTCGCGTGAGGAAGAAGGGGAAATTTGGGGGGTTTATATAGAATTTCTAGAGTGAGGGTATATTGGTAATCCGAATGCAGTTGAAACTAGCTGGATTGATGACATGGCAGATGAAATTTATGACAGAGGTAAATGGCGTTAAAACTAGAGAATGGGAAAGGTTTATCTTTAAAATGGCCGTTTAATTTTACCGCACGTATAACACCCAATGGATGTTTGAAATTCAAAACAAGTACAGTTACTTTTCAGCGCCTTTACTGCCATTTGTCCTTTTTTTCTACTGAGCTAGTAGTCTTTGATCCGGATCTAGAGTCAACATAATTTCTTCTTCTTTTCTAGAGTCCTTGACTCATTAGACTTCAAACTAATCCAAATTATCTTCCGGATTTTCCTTTAAATTAGATTAGACATTCCAACTGACTCCCTTAGCTTATTGAAATGATCTTTAGTCAGTGGCTTGATAAAAGATATCTACTCTTTGCTCATTGGTTAGAATGTATACCCATGAAACATCCTTCTTCATCACATGATCTCAGATGAAATGATGCCTGATGTTTACATGATTTATCCTGCTATGGAGCACAAGATTCTTTGATACAGCAATGGCACTTTTGCTGTCACACATCACTTCAACACATCCGGATTGAACTCTATAATCTTCCAATTGTTGCTTGATCCATAGAAGTTGAGCTACACAACTTCCTACTACCATATATTCAGCTTCTGTGGTTGATAAAGACTCTGAGGATTGCTTTCTGCTATACCATGATACCAAGCAATCTCCAAGAAAGTGACAGCCTCCGGATGTACTCTTCCTCTCAAGAGTGTCTCTGCCATAATCTGCATCAGTGAAGCCTTGAAATGTGAAATCTCTATTACTAGGATACCATAATCCAACTTCTATAGTTCCTTGGAGATATCAAAGGATTCTCTTTACTTCCTTGAGATGTGAATCCTTAGGATTGGATTGGTATCTTGCACAGTAGCAAACTGCATAGTGTATGTCAGGTCTGCTAGCTGTCAAGTACATCGGTGATCTAATCATTCCTTTATAGAGTTTCTGATCTACTTCTTCTCCTTCATAATCCTTTGATAGGAATGTATCCGAACCCATTGGAGTGGACATAGGCTTGCTTATGTCCATTTCAAACTTCTTCATATTCTCCTTAGTGTACTTGGATTGGTTTATGAAAATCCCATCCGGGCTCTGATTGATTTGTAAACCAAGGAAGAAATTGAGTTCTCCCATCATGGACATCTCAAACTTGTTCTGCATTTGAGTGCTAAATTCTTCACACATCTTCTCATCTGTTGCTCCAAAGATGATGTCATCAACATAAATTTGAACTAGAATGATATCATCCTTTTTCCTAGTTGCTCTCTATCATTCAGGATGTAGCATTTACATCGAAAGGCTTTGAAATACCCAATTTTGGGTTTCCTTCCCTTCTAGATTTCATAGGGGGTCTTTTCTAAGGTCTTTCTAATTAGAGCTCTATTTAAGATATAACATGCTGTGTTTACGGCCTGTCCCCAGAAATATTTTGGCAAATAATTCTCACTCACCATTGTTCTAGCCATCTCAACTATTGTTCTATTTTTTCTCTCAACAACTCCATTTTGTTAAGGACTATGAGGGGCAGATAAGTTATGTTTAATGCCCTTGGAGTTACAAAATTCAGCAAAGTTCTTTTTTTAACTCACCACCATTATCACTCCGGATGCGTGCAATGCTAATGCCCTGTTCTACTTCTATCAGGATGAATATTTTTGAGAATTGGTCAAAGGCTTCATCTTTGCTAGCTAATAAAGCCACCCAGGTATAGCGAGAATAATCATCCACACTGACCATGGTGTATTCTCTTCTACCTAGACTCAATGGTTTGGTTGGACTAAAGTGATCAATATGCAAGAGTTCAAGAACTCTATTGGAGGGTATGTATGAGATGGATGGGAAGCTTTTGTTGTTTACCTAATTGCCATGCATTGCATATATGATCCTTATCAAAAGCTACCTTAGGCAAACCCACAACCAATTCCTTTTTGGCTAATTTGGATAGGAGGTTCATGCTTACATGTCCCAACCTCCGGTGCCATAGCCATGATTCTTCTTCTTTAGACACCAAGCATATATTTTTTTTTATCATTTTTAATATTGACACAATAAACATTATCAACTCTAGGTGCATTAAGAATGAGTTGATTTGACTTACTATCATAGATTGAGCATCCTCCAGAGTCAAATGTAACTTTTCTTCCTTTGTCACAGAGTTGTGCTACGCTTAGCAAGTTGAACTTCAGTCCATCAACTAATGAGACATTTTCTATCCTTATTTAAGATCCAATAGTTCCATGGCCAATGATATATCCTTTTTTATTGTCTCCAGAGCTTATTTTTCCACCTTTCTTTCGGATTAAAGTGATGAAGGCTTTCTCATCACCAGTCATGTGCCTTGAGCATCCACTATCAATGTACCATGTATGTTAATCTTCTATGGATCTAAGGCATACTTGTAAAACAGATTAAGTGGGTTTGGGTACCCAATCAAATTTGGGTCCTCTCGAGTTATCAACCATTTCAGGCCAACGATAAACATCATAATAACCATTATTTAATCTACACAATTTAGTAGTATGGTTATTTTTCCCATAAAACCTACACCCTCAGATGGGTCTGCTTTCCTCCTGCTTCTTCAGGATCTTCTTTAGATCCTCCTTTCCATAGTTCCCAACATATCCTATTTCTTATACACTAGTCTATCCGGAATGTACCTTGAAGCTGGTTGGAGGTGCAACTATTGCTTTGTAATTCTTTCTTTGCCTAGCAGGTTGATTATTTGATACAGCCTTAGCTTTTCCCTTTTAAGTAACTGAGATTCTTTATGCTTGAGGCTACCTCTGAGGTTTCCTCTCCTTTTGATTTGATAGTCTTGGATTCTTTCTTTGTTGAGAAGAACCTAGTTTCCTTCCGGATGCTTCCTTCATCAGAGTTAGCTCCCTTTCTAACCCCATCAAGTTGGCACTTAAGATCTGCCCTTGATTTCATAGGAAGTTCTCTTCAACCCATCAATGTGTTTAGTGGCTCTTATTAGGTTGACATCTTATTTCAATGCTACACCATCCTCGATGAGCTTCATTACTTGTCTTCGTAGTGATTTGATGGCTTTTATGTTCTTCCTTAAATTCTTGATCACAATCCCTAAAACTCTAGCAATTTCAAAATTAGAGTGAGAGTTTTCCTTAGTACTGGATGTCTCTGATTCTGATTCTTCGATGGATTTCTTTCGGATTGTTCTACTTTCGGATTAGTCAGTGCCATGAATGCACAGTTAGTAGTTTCTTCTTCTTTTTTTGAAGACGAGCTACTGCTTCCCTATTAGTTGCTCTAAGTGGCCAGCATTGCCTTCTTCTTTTATTTCTTATCCTTTTTAAGCTTGGGGCACTTGGTTTTGAAGTGGCCTTTCTCTCTACATTTGAAATAGGCAGCTTCTTTTCTGGATCCTTCTTTTCTTTCGAAGCCTTTCTTGGCCTATCTCTTCTTGAGGTTCCTTCCTTGGACCTCTCGGAGTCATATCTTCTGGATCTGGTCCTTCTTTCTTCTTTTAGAATCTATCAAAATATCTGGCCAGCATAGCCATATCTTCTTTATTGCATCTAGATTACTTTGGTAGGTCAACTGATCTAGAAGAGGCTGATCCGATAGAGTCTGCCTTAAGTGCAATGACCTTCTTCTTTTTGGCTTTTTCTTTTATTGGCTATATCTCTCTATGCCTATGGGATTTCGCAGTCCCTCTCGCGAGATGATGATGATGTGTGCCCTATTTTAATGCCTCAAAATAAAAGTTCTCTTTAGAATTTTTATTACCAAAATAATATTTCTTGCGAATTTTATACTTAGTAGAATCTGGTTCGGTATGGCCAATAAACGCGTTCGGTAGGAGCTTGAACCGATGATTTACACCCAAATAATAAATACCCATTAAAATATAATTAAAATTTAAAAAGATACCTTTGAACCCACTTTTAACAACTTTTGATCGCTTTTTACGACTTTTTAGGCTCTTGGACCCGCTGGCTATCGGTTTGCCGGATGCTGATGCCACCAGCGACATCTGCCATGCCCCGGTGGTATCACCATACCATCGGCAGCATCAGCCATATCGCCGGCAACATCATCATGTCGTTGGCAGCATGGCCTAAAATGGATCCCTACACAGGCAGCCTTTCGGCCACTTTCGGCGGAATTAGTCAAAAAGGTCTCAAAAAATACCCCAATTTGCTTATTAAAACACACCTTAGGCTGAATTGAAAGGAGGGAGATGGGGGGAAATTGGGTAGCTGAAATTGGGAGATTGAGAGAGAATAGATTTTAATGAGATAAGAATTAGAAAAGGTAGGAAAAAGGATTCTAATCCATTTTTCCTGGTTTTTCTTCTTTGAACTCTCTAATTGTGAGCTTAAAATCAGTGGGTCTTTAAGTTAAATTCAACTTGATAGGATTTAGAGACCTAAAACTCTTAAATTAACCATTAAATCATAGTTACAAGCTCCCCAGAGGTGTTTCTTTTCAGTTCACGAAGAGTTAGATTCACGGCCCTAAGGTGAAAATTCTGAGTCTCATAACTCTTTGGCATTAATATTACTGATTTGTGCTGATTCTTGGTGATTCGTATTCATTTTTGAGTTTTTGGTCATTTTTGACTGCTGCCCACTACTGCTATAAGAAATTGAGGTCGCCGGAGACATGTGATGTCGCCGGAGACATGTGATGTCGCCGGCGGTATCACTCATGTCGCCAGAGACATCACTGATAGCGCAGGTGGCATCACATTCCCCAGAGACCTCACTTTTTTATAGGACCCTTTCTTTATAGTACCTGGAAAGCCATGTAGCTTGCCTACTTACTGATGTCACCAGCGATATCACTGATGTCGCTGATGGCATCAGCCATGTTGCTGGCGGCATCAGTCATGTCGCCGGTGGAATCAATAGTATGGTTGGCGGCATCACTTTCTGGACAGCTATTTTTATTTCATTTATTTCCGTTTGAGTTTATTTTCTGAAACCAAGACAGACAGTGCAATGATGGAGGTCCAAAACCTCCTGAAAATATACCCCACCCCATAACATGTGGTATTTTTACTAATAATCCGGTCAAAACAATGATTGAATCTAAAATTTGGTTAAAAACGAAATTTCCTGCAAATGCTGTTCAAACTTCATTTTAGCCATCCAACTGGGATTTGTAATATTGTAAATAAAATATGCCACAACCACGCTAACTCGGGTGTTGTTCGATTTACTAACTATATGAGGTTTGTGAGATATCTTGTGCGACGTATTCGGGTATTTTATTCATTGCATAGAAAAATGCACATGATTTGGAAGCCTTGTAATAATTTTAGTTTTCACACATATTTTTGAACTACTGTAAATATTTTATTCATCGCTTCAATTGCTTGATAAATGCAAAAATAACAAAATAACTGAAAACAGAAATAAATAGGATAGATTAAACTGATTATGAAAGAATGAAGTATCTTAACTTGTCCAAATGAAAAATAGATAACATCATTTGAACTCGGAATCTCTACTTAAGGTATGGTCCAACCACCCAGTGGGAAAATCATACCAAAAATTTCCCGGTTGAGAGGAACCGGGTGGCGACTCTGTTTTAAGTACGGGATTTCGATCTCGTATCTTTTGAGCATTAAAATATGCAAAACCATCTTCCAATCACATCCCTCGCATCCCCCCCAACACTTCTAGAGGCCGGCCCACCAGTTCAGCCCTACTGCCGCCGTACAAAATGTTGTCCGCTCATAGTGGCGACTCAGCTGGGAATCTCTTGAACTTATCTTATTATAAAGTTTAAAAGATCTTGATGCTGTATTGAAATCATTGGCCAAATTAAAACTTTATTCTTTTTTATAACGATTTATCCTAACGCGTGTAGATAGTTCAGTTATTTTTAGGTGCCCCATTTCACCCGAGAAGCTGATAAAGTATCACTCATGCCCTGTTAGAATTGAGGATGCCTGGTGGGTGGATCACTTATTTTAACCAACACGTAAACTCTTACGATCACACCTATTTGGGTATGGTTGTGTATCATCGAATCAAGGTAAACGAGAACCTTCTACATGAACAATCTTATACCAAAGCCACACTAGAAAAATCCTTAGCACATCATTCCCTTAGGGTCACCAGAACAAATAAAATAATTGGGACGCGCTTCTTTTGCCATTACCGATGAAGAAGCCAAACTCCATCCTTCCAAAGCGGCATTACGCAAGAGTCATAAGGTTGGAAGAAGGATGATTTATGTGCTATATACTCCGTAATCATGCACCCCCATTCATCGGCTTCAAGAGCCAAAATGAATCAACTTACCCTTAATACTTCCGCCCGTGGAAGAAGTTTAGCAACATACGTAGGACTTCTCTTGTGCCTCTGTTGCGTCACCACATATCACTATGGTGGTATAGGATACAAATGTTCCACATATATTAGAGGGATAAGCCATTGCATCACCTCTAACCACACCTATGTGCAGCCATACATATCACGCACTGCTTCCAAAAGCAAAAAAAAATACATACCTTCCATACCATTTACAACCCATTCATGGTCTGACCCACGGTTCATGAGCCTAAAAAGTCTTCCTATTGAATTGAGACCTTCATAACCTGCCATGTCTCTTCCTTGCAATGACAACTCTGCTTCACCCAGAGAACAAACTAGTCTTCCCCCCACCTCAGGAGCAGTAGTTCACCCTCCGTCTCTTGGGTCAGAGATTACCACCGCTATCATTCAAAACATCATTCAGGAACTAGTACGTGTATCCATCAAGAAAGCCCTTCTGAGCATGAAGCCTGATAGCAATACACTTTGGCAATCACCGCCAACCGCTTACCCCGGACAAAGGGAAGGAGCCCAGAGTCCAATTCTTCCATCATTCTTTAATACTTTGCCTCCGATGTTGGTCACCCTATCACAGTTTAAGATCCCCACTACCATGATGCCTCCTCAGTACGACCAGGTCATGCAACATAATATTGAAGCCTTCTCACGTCAATTGATGATGTTGGGCTATAATTAGAAAGGGGGAAGCATCCAATCAAAAGGGAACCAAGTCTTTCAAAACACAGGCTCAACCACAGCCCCACTTTAAGTCATGGTGGACCAAGAGACTTCTCAGAAACTGGCACCAGCTACCACTATGCAGCCAAACAATGGTCTTAAGTGTAGCACAAATCCGTGGAAACTGCCGCTTAATGTAATCTTCACCGAATTAAGGGAAGCTGACATTCTCAAACCTTTTCGCAAATACAATCCTCCCATGGGAGAAGAAGGAAAAGGCTTTTGCAGATATCACATGCTATTAGTTCACCACACCAATCAATCCAAAGCTGTGGTTCACACCATCCAACATCTAGTGAAGAATAAGAAGATTGTCGACCCTGAAAGAGCATCCAGCCCCTTGCCAAAGTTTAGCGGCCAGACAAGGAGGATTAATCCCGGCTTTCCTAAATAATTGAATGCGCCATAAGATCTCATCATGGCCATCTACTCCAATGATAAGAGAAAGTCTCGCTCCGACAGCAAAGACAAAGAATCTTGATTTCAATCCTTAGAGTTTTGACTTTTTAGGTACCAAATTTTGAGCTCCATAAGCAACTTCCATATTTCTTACTTATGCCATGTGTCTATCATATGATCCACGCATTCATATGAGCATACACACGATGCCTCCAGTATTCAAGATATTTTATTGAATGAAATTAAGCTGAGTACAGATGTAGGCTCTTATGTGGTAATCAAATCCAACAATTTAACTCCTGTCAAACACATGTGAGATAATAAAAGACCACAATAATGATTTTTCTTAGTCCCTAGAACAGTAGTTAGATTGTTGAACATCACGGGTCTCTTTCAGAATTAACTCAGTAACCCTGCAATGGTACACCTTCAAGATACCAAAGAAGTATCAACTAGTCCTCTGAAACGAAAAATCGAGGCATACACCCATCGACAACTGATGGAGCCTAACCTCCATCAAATAAACATCGTAGCTGAATCTCAGACCAATGTCACTGCTAAGGAAATGACCAAATTTGTAGAAAAACACATCTTCACCTAGCATAAATTAACCTACATCAAACCCCTTTACCAACAAAGATTAGGGGGCAACCACCTCCTAGAGCATGAAGTATGAGAACAAGCACCTTCATCCCGCGAGCCATAAAGATAAGCGTACAACCAAAGTCATGATTAGCTTGCCAAATAAACTGACAAAACAAACTACCACTTCACCCTTCAAAGGCACCAAGCAAAAGGCCCCCGAACCAAATATCACTTGGTCAAAACCCTCCACCACCAGAACAAAGGGCAAATTTAGGCCAAAACTGGAAGGGCTCTACAAACCATAGACTAAAGAAGTACTCAAAATAGCAATCAAAATGGTAATCAAGCCAATCAAAAAGGCTCTATGTAAGCACCAAAAACTCCCACAGATTAAACACCTTTACCCGATGTAACTTTGAATGTCAGAATGAATTGGGTGATACAGGCAAAAACTGGACGGACACTAAGGACCTTAGAGAATCTGCAAAGGCATAACCAAGCGCACAACAGCAAGTCATATACCCAATGCCCTTGCCAAGAGTCATAGACCTGGCACTGAAGCGTCTGAGACCTTTCGATACCAATGTTAAGTTCAGATCAGATTGAGAAGGCTGTCATGTGACCGAAGATGGTACCAAATAAGAGGGGCTATTAAAATCTTGAGCACAGGCAAGAGCGGGTTCATCAATCTAGTCGACCAGGATAGGCTTAAGCATTATCAGTTCTAAACAAAAGAAATAAATCAGAAAAGCGGCACACCAAAAAAAATATGTATAATAATAGCCCGCCTTTTGGTCTTCTACTGATAGGATAGAAATTAGGGTGACACCCGACAGTTTGTATCTTGCAAATCGGTAGTACAAAAATTAGGGGATAAGTCAATAACGCCTGCTGAACTGAAAACCCAAAAAGGGCAATTCAGATAAAAATTAGGGCATGAGAGAAAAACAGTGAGATGTTAACTTGAAAACCTGTAAAGGCTGGTTAACACCAGGGGTTCCATTAATGGAAATGATTGCCAACATCTTGTATTCAAATTAGATTCACTCGATAAAAATGTCTTTCGTGTTGAAACCTCTGTGTTTGTGATTGTATGAATGTCTGGCGATTAAGTGATGGAAACATCACAAGTAAACTTAATATAAGACGCTTCGAGCTCATCAATCAAAAAAAATCTGGATAGACTAAAAACATCTAGGTCTATATAAAAGTTGGAATAAGTCTGTTAGGTCGAAAACTCGAAAGGGCAGTCTATACAAACGTTAGAGTCAAGATGGAGTTCGAATTTCCTCAGTTCCCTCCAACCTGCATTCCCTAGGCTCCGCAGGAAGACCCATAGTTGTTAAGTATGGCTCAACATAGCAGAATTTGAAGAAATGGCTAAATTTAAGTTTTTGGAAAGTTGATACCGCCGATGATATGTGCAATGCCGCTGACGAAATGAATTATTTTGGGCGATATTAGTTGATGCCGCCAGTGACATGGATATAGGCAGTTTTGAGGCGATGCACTTGACAATACGAATGATACCGCCGGCGGCATAGAGTTAATTTTCTGGGTAGCATCAGAAGTACTATTATCGTTTTAGACCTGTACAAAACCTGTAAATAATCCTGTACTCCATTTCTAGTACCTTTTCAAACTAAAATCCATTTTTATTCAAAGTAAAAAGCCTGCAGGCGCAAACCACTCAAATATCCCAAACATTTAACCTACCAAATCCAAATCAAACAACAAAACCAGATTACTCAAATGCCAATGTATCAAGGGGACAAGCCAAAATTTGAAATGAAAAGCAAAATGAAAATATAAAGCTAGGCATGCCTGCCACTGCCGGCCGGGCGGGATGAAATGTCCTCGGGCTCACCAGCTAATCACCTACCTCATCCTCGTCTTCCTCCCTGCCTTTTATCATCGGGACACTGTTGGAGTCTTCAACCATAGTGAAAGCACGACGGCCAGCGGACATCTTCACTCCCTGGTGACTGGTACTACCGGGGTACGTGCGATCCAAATTTTGCTTGCTCCTTCGCTCGTGAGCAGCAGCCTTGAACTGACCCTCAAGGTCACTTACAATGGGCTGAAGGTCTGCAGTCTCCTCTTTGTATCTCTGCTAGGCTGCATCAGCATCTGATAAGGAAAGGGCCAAGAAATCCTATAAACCAAGGAAAACATCAACAACGCACTTCATCCGTAGCATCCATACATGGATCTTATCTTATTATGTCATAACAGGGAATGTACCTAAATGAGTAACGACTGCCCAATAAGCATGTCCCAAAGAGCAAAGTTGTTCTTTACAAGCTGCTCCACATGGCTCTGTGCCACCTATAAAAGCCAAATGGCAAGTCATTAATCACCCACATCCAAGGGTAAACAAGAAAACAATTATCAGGCCTTACATAGGTGGAGCCCTCTGGCATAAAGATCGGAGCATGCCGGCTCAAGCCTATGTTCCTAAGGTAGAACTCGCCCCGAGAATTCATTAGCAGGAATTGGGTCTCAAACGGGTTGACCAGACGCCCCTCCCCAAAATTTACACCCTCTGGTACACCATAGTACCGCATACCACTCTGGTTATCCTGGCTTCTCTTCCTCACGGGTTCCTGAAAAAGATGAAGGCATACAAAAGCGACATTCCTAAACTCAAATAAATGCAAATCATGCATATAAACGCAATCATACCTCAAAAGAGCGTTGCTCCCCTTGGGACATTGGCACACTCCCGCCGGCTACATTCGCACCTGCCTCATCCTCCCACTCGGGCTCAATCCCAACATCACCTTCAAGCTCCTCCTTTTCCTCGTCTTCTTCCTCCTCGACATCCATAATACCTTTTAGGCTCCTTTTCTCCTCCTCCAGCCTTTGCTCATTATGATACTCAATCAAATCATTCCTATAGATGCGGGGACACAAGGGAAGAAGGCGTTGCTAGTGCTGCTTGTAGAGGACAAGAATGCTAGGGATCACTCGGTCATTCCCATCGATATAGTCGGCCTAGTCGGCCTCGGATGTAATCACCAGATGGGGCCACCACAAACCTCGGGGAGGATCGACGGGCACCGGTCTATTGGCAACCGGGACAAACCTCCAACCCCGAACGCGCTCACCCAAATACCACTATAGGGATAAAGGACACTCCATGATGAACCGATGGTCATCTACCTCGCAACCTCCATCAAGTTCTCCATCGTATCAAATGGGTCTAAGACAAGCTGCACCAATAATCAACCAAAACAACCGATATAAGTTCATAAATGCTTTTTGTTTGGTTCTAACTGTAAAGATAAAGGACTAAATCAAAAATTGCATACCGAGCTCAATCGTGCGCTCCTCATTACCTCCCTATACTTGGTTGGATACTTAGCCTTCCCGCTAATGCCATCGCACCAGTGGGCGAGAAAATGAGAGCCCGGCGGCACGGTCTTCTTAAACTCAACGAGCGGGAGAATCTGGTGCTCAAAAGCCTAACCCTGCATAAATAGCAATCAAGAAGTTCAAAAAGCAACCACAATAAATGAGACACACACAATCAAGAAAAATGCTTCCAAGAAGACATACCTGGAGTAGCAGAAGGCAGAGTCGGAGAGCCTTCACCTTCTTCTGGGCTCCCACATCTACCCCGTGGTATATCTATGCTAAGATGGCCCTTGGCCAATTCTTCTTCGTAATGCCCGCCACATCCTCCACGGTGAATATCAGCACGTAATTGATCTTGCTCCCCAAGATTAGGAAGAACAGTATGGTGAGCAAGGAATTCATGAAGGAGAGGACGCAAGCCTCTCTCTCGTCCTTAGGTACCACATCTACTCAGGTCTAGTGTTGGTGTAACTCACTATAAGATAGCCGCCTTGGGATGGGCTTTAAACTGAACAGCTCCTTCACTCGCCTTACCACGGGCCTCTTGATATGTTATTTATCCATATAAGCATCGAAATGAATGACCTCATTGGTCCAGGGAAGCCCGATTATAGCTACTACATCGAAAGGAGTAATTATCGCTTCAATAAACGAGAAGTAAAAAGTGCGGGTGGTTTTAGACCACCTCTCGATAAGGGCTGTCATGACTGAATGAGAGAGCTTAGGCATTAGCATTAGCATAATTTGGGCCAGGTCCCTGAATCCCATCTTATTAATGGCAAGTGCAAGCTAAGAGTCCTTCTCGGAAATATGATGCCACCACTAGCCTATGGTGCCCATTCCTCCAGTATAAGTCAGTTCATGCGGCTACAAAAATCAGAAGCAAAACAGATAAGTCCCTATTCATTTTCTCATCGCCAAAACCTACTAGAAGGCTGCTGATGTTGCTTCTGCTAGAAGCAATTTCACCGATGATATCATCCATACCGCTGGTGGCATAGATGATATCGCCTGTGACATCCCCTCGAACAAAAGCAACATCAGGCCTAGCTAAGACTTTTTATAAGGCCTGATGCCATCAGCGACATCACTCATGTCGCCGGCAACATCACTACCTATGGGCAAAACCTGTTTTCCCTAAAATCGCACCCATCGTGCCAAAATCACAAAAAATCACAATCAATCAAATAATAAGCCAAAAATAGTGAAAATCAAACCTAAAGCATACAATATCAATTTTTAATCAACTATTTCACGCTTATAAACTCCTATCATGGCACGATTTCATGCCTAAGGCCGAATTAAAACTCAACCCAAAAAGAAGAAATTCGGATTTTGCGGGGATTACCTGGACGCAGCAGAGGTGCTTTACCTTCTTTGGGGTCAGATTAGTGATGGAAGAATTGATCCCATAGCCATACATGCTGGCTGTCTTCCTCAGGCCATAAGCAGTAGGAATGGAGAAAATTTTTAGCCTTTTGACAGAGGAATCAGGCAGATTCTCCCTAGCTATAGCAGATTTGCCCCTGAAAGCCTTGGCAATTCTCTTTACGATTAGAATGACGGAAAAAAATCAAAAAATTTAGAGAAGAGGAGCAAAGAGGTACGGTTTTGCAGAATGAAGGAAGAAAGGAGTTTTACTTCCTTATAAACTGTCGTGCGGAATTCGAGGAGTTTTAATTTATCTAAAACTGCCCATTCATACCGCCGGCGGCATCACTCCATACCGCTAGCGATATCAGTGATGTCGCTGGTGACATCACCTGCTTTAATTTGAGTTTTGAAATCGTTTGACCAGTTAAAGCTGCCATGTGGCACTCATGCCGCCGCCGGTATCAGCATCAACCATGATGCCAGTGGCATCAACTCCTTTAAATTTAATTTTTGAACTTAAACACCAGTCAAAGCTACCAAATGGCACTCACGCCATCGGCATCATCATTCCGTACCACCAGCGACATAATTAATGTCGCCGGCGACATTGGATCTCGCCATGCTTTTTTCAGCTATCCTCGGCAAAATCCTGACTCTAGCCTTGACATTCCGGAACTTTCACAAAGCCATAATCACAAACCTAATTTGCTTATTCTATATGCTACCCAGAGGTTACGGCTTGACCTGCTACATGTCAATCTTTAGGTTCACCCCTCGAATGCCAACTGAAGGTCCCTGATGCAGACCCTGTATGTATCGCCCTTCGGGTTCACCCCAGAACACCAACTAAAGGTCCCTGATACAGTCTCTATATGTATCACCCTTTAGGTTCACCCCTCTAAAAGTCGTAACACAACCCAGAACCACACTCCACAATACACAAAGCACTAGTCCGACCAAAGGACAAACCTCTCGGCAAAGCATAAGCCCGACTGAAGGGCAATCCCTCCACAAAGTGTAAGCCTGATAAAGGGGTAATCTCACACAAAGTGTAAGCCCGGTCGAAGGGCAATCACTCCACAAAGCATAAGCCCGATTGAAGGGCGATCTCTCCGTAAAGTGTGTACCTGACCAAGGGGCAACCACTCTACAATGTATAAGCCCGACTGAAGGGCAATCTCTTCACAATGTATAAGCCGACCAAGGGGCAATCACTACACAAAGCACAAGCTCGACTGAAGGGCAATCTCTCCACAAAGTGTAAGCCCGACTAAAGGGCAACCTCTCCACAAAGCATAAGCCTGACCGAAGAGCAATCTCTCCACAAAGTGTAAGCCCGACCAAGGGACAATCACTCTACAAAGCATAAGCCCGACCAAAGGGTAATCTCTCCATAAAGTGTAAGCCCGACCAAAGGGCAATCACTCCACATAGCATAAGCCCGACCAAGGGGCAATCACTCCACAAAGCATAAGCCCGATTGAAGGGCAATCTCCCCATAAAGTGTAAGCCCGACCAAGGGGCATCACTCCATAAAGCATAAGCCCGACCAAGGGGCAATCACTCGACAAAGCATAAGCCCGACCGAAGGGCAATCACTCCATAAAGCATAAGCCCAACTGAAGGGCAATCTCTCCATAAAGTGTAAGCCCGACCAAGGGGTAAGCACTCCACTAAGTATAAGCCCGACCAAAGGGCAATCTCTCCATAAAGTGTAAGCCCAACCAAGGGCAATCACTCCATAAAGCATAAGCCCAACCGAAGGGCAATCCCTCCGCAAAGTGTAAGCCCGACCAAGGGGCAAACTCTACACAAAGTGCAAGCCCGACCAAGGGGTAACCAAACCATAAAGCATAAGCCCGACCACGGGGCAACCACTCTACAAAGCACAAGTTTGACCAAAGGACAACCTATCCATAAAGCGCAAGCCTGTCCAAGGGGCAAACTCTTCACATAGTACAAGCCCGACCAAGGGGCAACCAAACCACAAAGTATAAGCCTGACCAAGGGGCAACCACTCCATAAAGCACAAGTTAGACCAAAGGACAACCTATCAACAAAGTGCAAGCCCGACCAAGGGGGAAACTCTTCACAAAGAACAAGCCCGAGCAAGTGGCAACCAAACCACAAAGCATAAGCCTAACCAAGGGGCAACCACTTCGCAAAGCACAAGTCTGACCAAAGGACAATCTCTTCGTAAAATACAAGTCCGACCAAAGGATAAAATCTCCATAAAACACAAGTCCGACCAAAGGATAAACTTTTCACAGAGCTTAAGTTCGACCAAATGACAGACTCTCCATAAAACATAAGTCCGACCAAAGGGCAACCAATCTGCAAAACATAAGTCCGACCAAGGGGTAATCTCTCCTCAAGGATCAAGTTTGACCAAGGGATATCCTTTCCGCAAAGAACAAGTGCGACCAAGGGGCAAACTAGTTACCCATCAGGTATCATTCCTGTCCCTTGCTCTTTCGTGCGATCATACTGACCTATGGCAGCAGTGATCCCCCAAGGGGCAGCCTATAAGCACGGGATTTTACAGTCCCTCTCATGAGATGATGATGACGTGTACCTAAATTTAATGCCTCGAAATAAAAGTTCTCTTTAGAATTTTTCTTACCAAAATAATATTCCTTGCAAATTTTATACTTGGTAGAATCCAGTTTGGTGTGGCCAATAAATACGTTCGGTAGGAGCTTGAACTGATGATTTACACCCAAATTATAAATACCTATTAAAATATTATTTAAATTAAAAAAGATACCTTCGAACCCACCTTTGACCACTTTTTAAGACTTTTTAGGCTCCTGGGCCCGCTGGCTGTCAGTTTGCTGGAGGCTAATGCCGCCTCCAGCAGCATTAGCCATGCCACCGATGACTTCACCATACTACTGACAACATCAGCCGTACCGCTGGTGACATCATCATATCACCGGCGGTATGGCCTAAAACGGGTCCTTGCACAAACAGCCTTTCAGCCACTTTCGGCAGAATTAGTCAAAAAGGTCTCGAAAAACACCCCAATTTACCTATAAAAACACACCTTAGGCTGAATTGAAAGGAGGGGGAAGGGTGGAAATTGGTGAGCTGGAATTGGGAGATTGAGAGAGAATGGATTTTAATGAGATAAGAATTAGAGAAGGTAGGAAAAAGGATTCTAATCCATTTTTCCTAGTTTTTCTTCTTTGAACTCTCTGATTGTGAGCTAAAAATCAGTGAGTCTTTAAGTTAAAATAACCTTGATAGGATTTAGTGACCTAAAACTCTTAAATTGACCACTAAATCATAGTTACAAGCTCCCAAGAGGTGTTTCTTTTTAGTTCAGGAAGAGTTGGATTCGCGACCCTGAGGTGAAAATTCTGAGTCTCATAGCTCTTTGGCATTAATACTGATTTATGCTTATTCTTGCTGATTTGTATTCATTTTTAGGTTTTCGGTCATTTTTGACTGCTGCCTATTGCTACTGCAAGAAATTGAGGTCGCTGGAGAGATGTGATGTCACCGACGGTATCACCCATGTCACTAGAGACATCACTGATACCGCTGGTGGCATCACATTCCCCAAAGACCTCACTTTCTTATGGGAGCATTTCTTTATGGTACCTAGAAAGCCATGGAGCCTGCCTACTTATTGATGTCACCAATGAAATCATTGATGTCACTGATGGCATCAGCCATATCGCCAGTGGCATCAGTCATGTCGGCGGCGGCATCAGTAGTATCGTCAGCGGCATCACTTTTTGGATAGCTATTTTCATTTCATTTATTTCTGATTGAGTTTATTTTCCAAAACCAAGACACACAGTGCAATGATGGAGGTCCAAAAGCTCCTGAAAATAGATCCCACCCCATAACATGTGGTATTTTCACTAATAATCCGGTTAAAATAATGATTGAATCTAAAATTTGGTTAAAAATGGAATTTCCTGCAAACGCCGTTCAAACTTCATTTTAGCCATCCAACCGGGCTTTATAATATTGTAAATAAAATATGCCACATCCACGCTAAGTCGGGTCTTGTTCGGTTTGCTAACTATATGCAGTTTATGAGATATCTTGTATGATGTGCTTGGGTATTTTATTCGTTGCATAGAAAAATGTACAGGATTTGGGAGCCTTGTAATAATTTTAGTTTTCGCACTTATTTTTGAACGAATGTAAATATTTTATTCATCGCTTCAATTGCTTGATAAATGAAAAAATAACAAAATAACTGAAAACATAAATAAATAGGATGGATTAAACCAATTAAGAAAGAATGAAGTATCTTAACTTGGCCCAATGAAAAATAGATAACATCATCCGAACTCGGAATCTCTACTTAAGGTATGGTCCAACCACCCGGTGGGAAAATCGTACCAAAAATTTCTCGATTGAGCTGAACCAGGTGGTGACTCTATTTTATGTACGGGATTTTGATCTTATATCTTTTGAGCATTAAAATATGCAAAACCATCTTCCAATCACATCCCTCGCATCCCCCCATCACTTCTAGAGGCCGGCCCACCGACTCGACCCTACTGCTGCCACGCAAAACGTCGTCCGCTCATACTCTCCAAGGATAACTCTTAAGTTAAGAGATTACCAACGAGCTCATCATAACTATAGCAGTTTAAGTCATGAGTTTCTTCAATGGTAGTCTTCTTATTGTCTCATTCTTTGGTGAGACTCCGGAGCACCTTCTTTACCATCTCTACTTTAGAGATTTCTTTTTCGAGCCTTTTCATTTCATTTACTAGATTTGTATATCTAGTGTTCATGCTGCTGATTGACTCTTTTGGCTCCATCTTGAAGGTCTTAAGCTTATGCTGGAGTAGATCAAGTTTGGATTCTCTGACCTTATTGGTTCCTTTAGAGGTCACTTCCAGTTTATGCCAAATTACCTGTGCAGTCTCACATCCAGATATCCTGTTAAATTCTACTGCACCAAGAGCACAATGAAGCATATTAAAAGCATTTCTATTTTCATGCAATTTTTTAAAGTCATTCCCATCTCATAAACTTGAGGGCTTTCGGGTAGTGATACCCTCTACTTCGTAATAGGCTGTTAAGGGCCATCTTTAATGATCAACCATACTTATATGCTTTATGCTTAAATGAAGTTCTTCATCCGGTTCTTCTAGAATGTGTAGTGTTCACCGGTGAAGAGTGGAGGACAGGTAATAGACATACCCTCGGGAAGGAGTTATGAGTTCTAGAAACTCATTTTGATGGTTGGATCAAAATTTGGACCTTTTGTTCAAAATTGTTAGATCTCTAGTTTTGAGCACTTGCTCTGATACCACTTGTTGGTCCCTATGAGGGTCCAAATAAGGTCAGAGGGGGGTGAATGAACCTTTTTTGCGAAATTAACAGACTTTAAAAAGTCTTTGTGTAGCGTGTTTAATTATGTTCCGGATGTAATAGATCCGAATGATGTAGATATAAAGTATGATGCAAATAGGTAAAGAGTTAGAAAATAAAACACAAAGGATTTTATCCTGGTTCAGCCCTGCTTTCCCCAGTCCCCGAAGTTTTCTTCCTCCAAGCATTTCCACCAGTGGATTCCTTTCCAACTGGAAGGAATTAAGCCTTACAATTTGTCTCCGGATGGTACCCCCTTCCGGATGTAGGATATACCACTAGAAGCACTAACTCCAAACTGAGTCCTTTTGCCTTTAGTAGGATATGCCACTTAGATTTCTACCTAAACCTAAGCTGAGTCCTACAGGGAGATCCCACTCAAAGCACCAACTTTAAGCTACATCCCAATCTCACTACTCACCTAAGTAGGAGATCTTTTACACTTTGGTTTTCTTAAAGGTTTTGGTTTTGGATTTCCCCAAGTTTATCACTTCACTATGGAATCCTTGCAAACATGTTTTGAATGATTTGGTTCTTGGAGGGATTAAGGAATTGATTGCTTTCTACGAATTCTATTGTGTACGCTTTCTCAAAATCAACCAGCACCTGTTCAACTTATGAAGCATCGCTTTTATAGGCTTCTATCATAAATGTAGGCATTGTTGGTTATTAAGCTTGAATTAATCTTCACCATTGAAAAGGTAATATGTGGCACTTTCGGAACCGTTGATCAATCTGTTAAATAGAGATTTTGACCCCGTTTGAATCCTTGACATTAAGGCTTAAAAGTTGTCAGTGATCGTTTTCCTTGTATTTTATTGATTCACCAACTTTTATGCCAGTAGTCCAGAATGTGTGTATCACGTGCCCTTCTTATTTGTCTTTGTGAAAAAGGTTTTTTCCTTTTTCTCTTTCCTATGTCAGTCCTTCTGTCCTTTTCTGAAAAGTGTGCTAGCTATCTCTTGTCTTGTATATGGGAAAAGGATCTTTGACTTCAAGACCAAAGGAATGGAGAGAATTTAATATTTTGAATTATTCCCTTTGTCTTTATCACCGTGTCTTCCAGATAATCCTTTCTCTTGATATCAGGATGCTATTCAATCAGTTCTTTCAGATGCTATTTTGGATGTTCAAAGTTTGTTTCCTTTCCAAACTTTAATGGATGCTTCCATTTCATGCTTAGGTACTTGTCTTTACTTTAGTAATTGACTTGGACTTTGGATATTTTTGTTTTATGTCGGGATAAAGGTGACTTAGGTCTTTTTGTACTTAGGTGTTTTACTTACTTCAAACCTGATCCATATTGTTTGTTGTTCCGGATCATTGTTTCCAACATTTAAGACCAACAAACTATCATGATTACTCCCCTTTACAATCAACTTTTGGTCACGAGCTCAATATTTCTCATCTTAGAGTTTTTAGTTGTGCAGTATATGTGCCAATTGCTCCACTACAAAGGACTAAAATGGGTCCTTAAAAGAGATTAGGATTTTATGTTGGTTATGAATCTCCTTCAATTATTAAATAACTTGGACCATTAACTGGGGACATGTTTACTACCGTTTTGCATATTGCCATTTTAATGAAAATAATTTTCCAAAATTAGGAGGAGAAAAGAAAAGTCCAATTTTGGAAAAGACAATTACATGGAATAATTCATTACTTTCTCATTTGGACCCTAAATCAAAGGATTCTGAACTAGAAGTTCAAAAGATAATCCATCTTCAAAATTTAGCAAATCAATTGCCTGATGGACTTACTAATCCTAAACGAGTAAGAAAGTCACAAATACCAGTAGTAAATGCGCCAATTCATATATGCGACTTATACTCCAATAGTTGATGCAATAACTTTTCGCTATCTTATCAGTGTTAGATATGATGTATGCCCATAAGGTAATTAGGGTGATATATCTTAATTATGTAATAGTACGAAAAAAAATTTTAATCAATAAAGGCATTTAATCTTTTGTTTATATTGATGTGTTTATATATATTATAACTAGTTAAATATATTCATTGATGTATGTTTACAAAAGTGCTTGACATATCATGGCATGAAGTCGAAGAAATCATAGATGGACTATATTTGGTGGAACCTGCTTCATGTGCATTATTATTATGTCTAAACTATCCCTAGTTATAGTTTCATTAAGAAAGGACATTGATGAAGAGGAAAGACTAGCATGTGGTCAACTTTCTTGGAAAGGGTCCAAGCAGTTAATCTCCTAAGGACTGAAGGTGGAGTCTTAAGTTTGTCACATGAATATATCTGAGAGATATATTGGAGACCACAGTATTATTAACACTTGGTATATATATCAATGTGTTAGTGTTTATCTTTATGTAATAAGCCTTGCGAATATCCTCATACTTGAGATACTAGTTGCCTTGTGTGGTACTATTGCTATACTTTGGGTCATTACTATGCACTCATTAATTTAGGGTGTTATAGGTGATTACGGGGTATAGTGATGACAACACGTTGGTAAGCTGAGTAGTCGGAAAGAATCCATCGCTCCGGATATATTAAAGGAGTTGTACCTGGCCACTTGTTGAAGTGATGATTTCCATTAACTTCTGATCAAAGTATGTGTTTGATAGAAATGGTTTCTAGTCAAACACACTATGGTAAAAGGCAATATACTTCGGTAACAAGTTAATAACTGGGATAGCTTAGAACAACCTTGCTATTAGTGGGTTAACACTTTAACTGAACCCTATAAATCAGATGTTACTAAAACTAAAGAATGGAAGGAATTTATCACACTGGATAACTATTGCATTAATCGAGATTAAGTCATAAGCATAAATGATGTTCCGAGTAATGGGGTATGGTAGACCCATGCTAGAGGCATACTACAGTCGTTTAAGGTAATCGAGTTCTATTCACGGTCTAGAACCTCAAGCTAATGGTTCCATTAGAACAAGGATTGGCTAAGCCTTAATAGCTCAATACTTCAGGATCCTATAAGGTCACACACATTGGACCTTCATCGGACTGAGTAAAGAACTAATAGATTTATTCTATTACAAAAATATAACGTGATAATAATTAGATTATTATTTGGTTGGACCAATGATTTATTTTTGACAGGTGACTAGTTAATTAGGGTCATAAAAAATTGGCCAAATTGATTATGTCAATTTTATAAGCGAAGGAATTTATTTTTGACTGATAACTAATTTATTAGTGTCATAAAATAAACATTTATTTGAAGAGGATTTAAAGGGAATTTTTTCTGAATGGGTTAGACCCGGTAGAAAATTGCTGGACAATTTTTGAACAGCAAATAGGACTGCAGGCTCGTTGCACGCTGCTGGGCAGTGTGCTCACGGAAATCTTGCGGTGGGGAGCCCACTGTGAGATTCACCGTAAGCTAGGCTTGCGGGAAAGCCCATAAGGCCAAGCTTGCACTGTGCGCGAGGGTGCAACCAGCTAATCCAGATGGATCCGCGGGTCAAACCCGCGTGTGCACATCCCACAACAAAAAAAGGGGAGCATTTTTACTACCCCCAGCCTATATATATGCTTCTTCATTCCCCCTTTTAGATTGCACTAAGCTCAAAGCTAAATCCTAAGTTGATATTCGCAAAGATTAATCTCTCGGGTAATTGAGCAAGTTATTTTTTAGGAGCCTGAATTTATTCGGGCACCTCTAGTTTATATTTTCAAGTGAGGCTTCTAGAGTGGTCTAGCAACTACTCGAGCCTTCTAAGTTCTTCCTCTCATGGAGGTTTTTGTTGGTGGGGTTCGTGTGGATACTCATAGAGGCTATCCTACACTTGGAGGCTTGTGCAAGAAGGTTTTGCTAAAGCACGCTTCAACTGGTAAGTTTTCTTTCTTTCTCTTCTAATTATTAGGTCTTTTTCTTTAAGCATTTTTAGATTTAATAATATGCTTAGGTTGTTTTGCATGCTCAATTTATTTAATGCTTAGGTTATAGCTTAGAGTTATAAAATGCTTAGGTTATGGCTTAGAGCTATAACATGCTTAGGTTATAGCTTAGAGTTATAACTTGCTTAGCATAAAATATACATGCTAGGATATAATTTAGAATTATGGTATGCCGAGTCCTTTTGCATGCTAACCTAGGTAGAGAATTATTTAGTTAAGGCTTTATTTAATTTATATGTAACTAATAGGAGTTCTTGGGGACATGGACAAAATTTTGAATTTCCGCCAACTGTCAGTTCCCAACAGTGTGTCAGAGCCTGCCTATTTAGTGCATAATTAAGTTAGAAGCAAACTGAATATTATTTTCTATATGAATTGATTTGTTTATTTAATTGTTTGGAACAATATATATGAACTTGTGCCTTTCATTTAAAGGTTTGAAAATGGTTATGAATAATTTTGAATAAGCTTGCTCAACTTACTTAAATTATACAAGTTTCAATAAGTTATTATAAATAATTCCAATTTACATGAATTGAAGAACAAAATTTATTAGTTCAAGAGAATCAGTTGGTCTTCAAGTTTATGCCCGTATTTGTTCAAGCTAAGGATTGGGCTTGGTGTCTACTAACTTCAAGGGCACCTCTCCTACCTGGGAACCTATATCGATGTAACTTGAATTGACCAACCGGGGATTAATATGGACTAATTTATTTCTAGTATATAAGATGGTGCTCATATATATTTCTATAACATAGTAAAAAATTAATTTATTGAATAAAAGGTTAAAGGAAAGTCAAATAATTTTAACAAATAAAAGTGTTAATTATTTTGCATATAATCTTGGTTGATGGAATAACTATAATAAAGAGCTGAACCCACCTAAGGTTGGACCTTGTAAATTAATTCTAAAATACCCTGAATTAATATAAGTTATTATATATATGTCCATCTGATAAAATCCTAAATTGGGTGAGACGTTTAACACCAATAAAAATACAAAGTAAAAATATTAAGGCAAGTTATAGTCTTCCTTATTCAAATTTAATACAGTCTCGTTTGGCTATCAAAGTGCTTCGCAAAGCATTCCTTCTAGTCCATGTTGACTGGTTGTAAATTTTCGGATAGGGTCTGCCTTAACGGAACTGGGGTAGTCCACCATAAAATTGGGGGCTAGGCCCAGATCTGAGACATATTCAAGGAGATGCTAATACAAGACCACATGTCCCTTCGGATTAGAGAACTTGAATGTTTTGGTAATTGCATGTGATGCAAATGGAATGGGATTTCAACTATAACTAACTAATACAACTTGACTCATAAAATTGGGGGTTGTAATAGATTAGTTATAGATGCTACCTACTAGGAAATTTAGCTGGGCTGAAATTCCCGAATTCAATAGAATGGGCTATTGTAAATTTCGAAGAAAATAGTAGTACAAATGTGTTTAATTAAAAGACCTTATATTAAATGCATGTACTTAAACTAATATCTAAACTTTTTCTTTTCTTATATCTTAGGTTGAAAATGACTTCCAATGTTAATCTCCGTATGTTAATTGACACCAAACTGAATGGCTCAAACTTTTCTAATTGGTTTCGAGCTGTCAGAATTATTCTCAAATCCAAGGGAACTGCCTATGTTCTAAGTGAAATTTTCCCTGTTGAACCCGATGTTGAGGATCATGTGGAGCATGAGGCCAGGTTGAAGCATAGGAATGATCGTGAGACTGCTATGTGTATCACGTTGGGGTCCTTGAATCTTGAGCTTCAGAAACAACATGAGAACATGACCATGGAGGACATGGTTCTCCATCTTGAAGAGCTCTTTTCAGAGCGGGAAAGGACAGAGAGGTATGAAACCTCCAAGATCCTTTTTGAAACCAAGATGCAGGCTGGCTCCTCTGCCTCTTAGCATGTACTAAAACTCTTACGATACCTTGAGAAGATGAATCAATTGGGATTCGAGATGAATCATGACTTGAACATTGACCTAGTGTTGATGTCCTTGACAGATAGTTACTTAGGCTTCGTGACTAAATATTACATGAACAAGATTAATTCTACGATCCCTGAATTAATCAACTTGCTGAAAATAGTAGAACCTCAGATCAAGAAGGATAAAAAACCTCTACTGTTGGTTGAAAAAGGCAAGGCTTGTAAGAAGAAGAAGTAGGCACTGGGTGCCAAGAAAAGAATCAGTGAAAAGAAGAAAGAAAAGAAGGCATCTAAGTATGTTTGCTTCCAATGTGGGAAGCCAGGATATTGGAAGAGGGATTACAAAGCTTCTACTTCTGAGCATTTGTAGAAAGAAGCCTGCAGAGGCATCTGCTTTAGGTATGTTTGTAATTGAAAATTTTGCTACTTTTCCGCGTGAATCCACTTGGGTATTAGATATTGGTTATAGTTCTCATATATGTACTTCTGTGTAGGGACTAAGGAACAGTAGAAGACTTGCAAAAGGGGAGATGGACCTACGTATGGGAAATGGAGCCAGAGTTGCTGCATTAGCCGTAGGAAGCTTTAATCTTATTTTTCCAAGTGGACTTGTTTTTGTTTTGAATAATTGTTACTACGTTCCAAGTGTTACTAAGGATATTGTATCTGTTGAGTGTTTAGTAGCAGAGGGATTTGAGATTTTATTTTCAAATAATTATTGCCAGATTCGTTTGAATAATGTTCTTTATGGTTATGGATGTTGAAAAGTGGCATTTATGTTCTTCATACTAAAACAGAAGTTTTCAATATATATAATGTGAAGAAAGTTAAATTAGATAATGAGAATTCCTTCTACTTATGGCATTGTCGTTTAGGCCACATAAACAAAGATTGCTTAACCAAGTTGCATAAGTGAGGAGACTTGGGCCCAATAGACTTGGAGTCTTATGGTGATTGTGAACCTTGTTTCAAAGGAAAAATGACAAAGTTACCCTTTCAAGGAAAAGGTGAATGGGCCACGAGTACATTGGAACTTATACATACTGATGCGTGTAGTCCAATGAGTGTTCAGGCACTAGGAGGATACTCCTACTTCACAACCTTTATTAATAATTATTCACGATATGGTTGTTTGTACTTAATGAAGCACAAGTCTAAAAGTTTTGGAAAGTTCAAACTATTCAGAGCTGAAGTAGATAAACAGCTTGAGAAAAATATTAAAAAACTTCAATCAGATCGAGGTGGAGAATACTTAAGTCAGGAGTTTTAAGATTATCTAAAGGAAAATGGGATAGTTCTTCAGTGGACCCCTCCTTATACGCCCTAACACAACAGAGCGTTAGAAAGGAGGAATTGGACTTTATTAGATATGGTTTGGTCCATGATGAGCCTTGTATATCTCAGTAAATCCTTTTAGGGATATGCACTAGAGAGCGCGATTTATGTTTTAAATAGAGTGCCCTCCAAATTAGTTGATTTTAAACCTTACAAAAGATGGTGTAATACAAAGCCATCTCTAAGTCACTTAAGAGTATGAGGCTGTCCTGCTATGGTTAAGAGGATAGCGTTGGACAAGCTGAAAGCCAAGTCTAATAAATTTCTGTTCATTGGATATCCAAAGCAAATAATTGGATATCTATTTTACCAACCCAAAGCACAAAAGGTGATTATGTCTTGGAATTCTCACTTTTTGGAAAAGTAACACTTACTTACAAAAGTCAGCGGCAGCAATATTGAACTAGAAGTTCACGAGGAGAAAAAAAATCAACTGATTGACCCCGTTCTATATACACAAGAAAGAGTGATACTAGAACAACCTGTCAAAACACAGTCATTGCGAAGACTAGGTCGTGTTCATAAATGTCCCAATAGACACGGTTTTATCATCACTGATGATAAGGAACTATATCTTATGGAGGATGATGAACCAAGGACATATGATGAGGCAATAAAAAGCTCAGATTCTGATAAATGGCTAAAAGCCATGAAATCAGAAATGGATTCCATGTATGAGAACCAAGTTTGGAATTTGGTTGATGCACCGCAAGAGGTTAGACCAATTGGGTGCAAACGGGTCTTCAAGAAGATGACTGAAATGGATGGTAATGTAATTACCTATAAAGCAAGGTTGGTTGCGAAAGGTTATAGTCAATGTGAAGGTATTGACTATAATAAAACTTTCTCACCGATAGCCATGCTTAAATCTATAAGGATACTCCTAGCCATTGCTGCTCATTACGATTATGAGATCTGGCAAATGGGTGTAAAAATAGCATTCCTAAATGGGGATTTAGACCGAGATGTGTATATGATACAACCTGAGGGTTTTACATCTCAGAATGGGTCGAAGGTATGCAAGCTACAAAGATCCATTTATGGACTTAAGCAGGCATCTAGGAGTTGGAATATAAGGTTTGATCAGACAATCTGTGAACTGGATTTTTATCCAAATGTTAACGAGCCTTGTGTTTACAAGAAGGTTAGTGGGAGTGCAATTGTTTTCTTAGTATTATATATCGATGACATTCTACTGATAGGAAACGACATTTGACTTCTTCAAAATGTTAAAGTATGGTTGTTAAGAAAATACTCCATGAAAGACCTTGGTGAAGCAGCATTTATACTAGGTATAAAGATCTATAGAGATAAATCCAAGAGGCTGTTAGGTCTTTCTCAAAGTATATATAAAGACAAGGTATTGAATAGGTTCAACCTTGAGCATTCAAAGAAAGGTTATCTCCCGATGACAAAGGGGATAAACCTATCTAAGGCTGAGTGTTCGAAGACAGCCTAGGAGAGAATGCACATGAAGGATATACCATATGCATCTGCGTTAGGATCCATCATGTATGCTATGCTATGTAATAGGGCAGATGTCTCTCAAGCTTTGAGCTTTACGAGGAGATATTAGTCAGATCTAGGTGAAAAGCACTGGATGGACATCAAGGCAATTCTTAAGTACTTGAGAAGGACTAAGGATGAGTTCTTAATAAATGGAGAAGGTGACCACATAATTAGAGGTTACACTGATGCGAGTTTTCAATCTGACAAGGATGACTTTAAGTCTCAGTCAGGTTTTGTGTATGTATTAAATGGAGGGGTGGTATGCTGGAAGGGTTCCAAGCATAAAACTACTGCTGATTCAACCACGAAATCTGAATACATTACTGCATGTGAAGCAGCAAAAGAAGTTGTCTGGTTAAAGGGATTTATTGGTTATCTTGGTGTGGTGCCTGAGGCTATTGATCCAATTACTTTGTATTGTGATAACAATGGTGCCATAGCATAGGCCAACGAACCACAGTCACATCTGAAAAATAGACATGTATCCAGAAAGTATCATATAATCAAAGAGATCATCGATGCTAAGATAATAAGACTAGAATATGTTCCCGCTGATCAGAACCTCACAGATGGTCTGACGAAGCCACTAACTCAAGTCAAACATGACCAACATGTTAAAGCATATGGATTAAGACATATGGCTAATTGGCCTTAGTGCAAGTGGGAATTTGTTAGATATGATCCCTTAAGGCAATTAGGGCGATATATTTTGATTATGAAATAATACAAACAATTTGTTTAGTCAATAAAGGCATTTAATCTTTTATTTATATCGATGTGTTTGTATATATATTATAGGTAGTTAAATATATTCATTGATGTATGTTTACAAAAGTCCTTGACATATCATACCATGAAGTCAGAGAAATTATAGTTGGACTATATTTGGTAGAACCTGCTTCATGTACAATTATGATTATGTCTAAACTATCCCTAGTCATAGTTTCATCAAGAAAGGATATTGATGAAGCAGAAAGACTAGCATGTGGTCAACTTTCTTGGAAATGGTCCAAGCAATTAATCTCCTAAGGACTGAAAGTGATGCCTTAAGTTTGCCACATGGATATATCTGGGAGATGTATTGGAGACCGCAGTAAGATAAACACTTGGTATATATATTAATGTGTTAGTGTTTATCTTCATGCAATAACCCTTATGAATATCCTCATACTTGAGATACTAGTTGCCTTGTGCGGTACTATTGCTATAATTGGGTCATTACTATGCACTCATTAATTTAGGGTGTTACGGGTAATTACGGGTATAGTGATGGATTCGTGGGTCAAACTACGCACATCCCACATCAGAAAAAAGGGGAGCATTTTTGCTCTAAGCCTATATATATGCTTCTTCATTCCCCCTTTCAAATTGCACCAAGCTCAAAGATTAATCTCTAGGGTAATTGAGCAAGTTATTTTTGATGAGCCTGAATTTATTCGAGCACCTCTAGTTCATATTTTTGGGTGAGGCTTCTGGACTGGTCTAGCAACAACTCGAGGCTTCTTAGTTCTTCCTCTAGGAGAGGTTTTGGTTGGTGGGGTTCATGTGGATACTCATAGAGGCTATCCTACCCTTGGAGGCTTGTGCAAGAAGGTTCTGCTAAAGCACGCTTCAATTAGTAAGTTTTCTTTCTTTCTCTTTAATTATTAGGTCTTTTTCTTTAAGCATTTTTAGACTCAATAATATGCTTAGGTTGTTTTGCATGCTCAGTTTATTTTATGCTTAGGTTATAGCTTAGAGTTACAACATGCTTGGGTTATAGCTTAGAGTTGTAACATGCTTAGCATAAAATATACATGCTAGGATATAATTTAGAATTATGGTATGCCTAGCCCTTTTGCATGCTAACTTAGGATGAGAATTATTTAGTTACGGCTTTATTTAATTTATATGCAACTAGGAGTTCCTAGGGACAGGGGCAAAATTTTGAATTTTCGCCATGCCTGTTATGCATGTTCAATCTGACTGTCAGTTGCCAGCAATCAGTTTAGCAGTGCAACAAAATTTGCAGATGCATTTAATGGTTGTTGTTGCAACTTATCTATATGGTTCACTTGATAATGACATATATAAGAAAATCCATGAAGGATTGAAGTAGCCAGAAAAATACAGCAAATGTGAACTTTATTTGATGAAATTGGTTAGATCACTATATGGATTAAAATTGTCTAGGTGCTTGTGGTATAGTGGAATTAGTGAATATTTATTGAAAGAAGGTTATAAAAATGACCAAAATTTTTCATGCGTTTTCATAAAGAAATCAGAATCTATTTTCACCATCATCTTAATCTATGTTGATGATTTAAATATTATCTGAACTCCTGAAATTATGAAGAATTAATAGAAATTCAAGAAGCTAGTCGTGAATGTGTGTGGTTGAGATCATTAACCAAGCATATCCGAGATGCATGTGGAAAAAGCTAGTGGGAGTGACATTGAACTTAGAGTTAAGGTAGGCGAACAAGACAATCAACATATTATTCCTATGCCTAATCCACATGAGAGTGTGATCTAGGAATAACATGTTATACAATAGTCATTGCATAGATCTAGTAGGGTTCCCAATGCTCCTGAAAGATATGTATTTTTCATCACGGATGATAAACAAATCTTTCTAATGGAGGATGATGGACCTAAGACCTACAAGGAATTAATGGAGAGCTTAAACTCTAATAAGTGCTTAAAATCCATGAAATCAGAGATGGATTCCATGTATGAAAACTAAGTTTGGGATTTGGTCAATGCACTTCATGAGGTTAGACCCATAGGCTATAAATGGGTGGTTAAGAAGAAACCTACATGATGGTACTGTAGCAACCTATAAGGCAAGGTTGGTTGCAAAAGGTTATAGTAAACGATAAGGTATATATTATGATGAAACCTTTTCACCGATAGCCATACTTAAATCCATTAGGATACTCCTAGCCGTTGCTGCTCATTATGACTACAAGATTTGGAATATGGATGTAATGACCACTTTCCTAAATAGAAACTTGGATCTGGATGTATATATGGTATGGTGTGAAGGTTTTACATCTCAAAATGGCTCGAAGGTATGCAAACTGCAAAGATCCATTTATGGACTTAAGCAGGCATCCAGGATTTGGAATATAAGGTTTGATGATACTATCTAGGAGTTAGATTTTATATCAAATGCTTATGAACCATGTTTATACAAGAAGGTTAGTGGGAGTGCAATCATTTTCCTTCTGTTGTATGTTGATGACATACGATTATTAGGAAATGACATTTCTCTTCTTCAAATAGTTAAATCATGGTTGTCAAGAAAATTCTCCATGAAGGGCCTTAGAGAAACAAAATTTATAGTAGGTATAACGATCTATACAAATAGATCCAAGAGGCTGGTAGGTCTTTCGCAAGATACATACATAGACAAGGTATTGACTAGGTTCAACCTTGAGCAATCAAGAAAGGGTTATCTTCCAATGTCTCATGGAATTAACCTTTTCAAATTTGAGTGTCTGAGAACACAAGAGGAGAGAATGGGCATGAGTTAAAATACCATATGCATTCGCAATAGGATCTATCATGTATGTTATGGTATGTACACGGTTTAGATATCTCACATGTGTTGAGCATCACGAGTTGATTCTAATCTGAACCAAGTGAAAAGCACTAGATGGCCATTAAGAAATCCTTAAGTACTTGAGAAGGACTAAGGAAATGTTCTTGGTATAAGGAGGAGGTGATCTTTTAGTAAAGGGATTCACTGATGTGATTTTCCAATCTGACAAGGATGATTACAAACCATAGATAGGTTACTTAGTTATGTTACATGAAGGAGCAGTTTTTTAAAACAGTTCCAAATAAATACAACTACTAATTTAACCATATAATCTGAGTACATTACTGCTTCAGAAGCAACAAAGCAAGTTATCTAGATAAAAAGATTTATTGGTGATCTCAATATGGTGTCTAATAGTGAAATATTGTGATAAGCACTCCATAGACTGGGTGATACAGGTGATTACGGATATAGTTGATGTTTTTCCATTGGTAAGTTAATTAGTAAAGATGGAATTTATAGCAATATAAGGGAGATGCACCTTGACCACTTGTTAGAAGTGACACGCTCGAAAACCTCTGATCAAAGTATTAGTTGATAGGATGGGATCATAGTCAACACATTAATATGGTTGAGTTGTGTACTTTGGAAGCCACCAAGGCTACTAGTGGACTAACACTTAAGCTGAGTCCAAGAAACTAGAAGGTACTTAACCATTGATAGAAGGGATGAATTGTATTGAAACTATTGTAGAACAAGGATTAAGTCATCGGTACATGATGTTCTAAATATCGGGGGCTCAAATGCCCTATGCTAGATAGCCACTATGATCGATCAAATTCATCGAAGTCCACTATGGTGTGCACTCAGAGCTAGTCAATTCCTGGAGAGAAAGTTGAGCTAGGTCAAACTTTGGTGGCTCGATATTACGGGATCCTACAAGGTCACACTCTTTGAGTTACGGCCGAGCCATGTAAAGAACCAATCAGACTAGGTCTAATTTAGAAGAGTTAATTAATGGTTAGACCATTTTTTGCTAGTTAGACTAGTGAGTTGAAAAAATAATGAGAGGTTAATAAAAAGGGGAAGTAGAAACACAATTTTGGAACCTATGAGAGTGGACTTGCACATCTACTGTTGGAAAGTACATGAGCAAAGTCTGCATGTGGGCTAAGTCAGCACTGCATGTGTAGTGTTGTGCATGAATCCGCTGGCCAAGCACAATCGGGCAGCAATTGGTACTCCCTTTTGAGAAGGTTATGGTCGGTAGTGCTCGTGTGGATCAATTATAGAGGGCTTCTACTTTGGAGTCTGTGCTTGCAAGCTAGGGGTCTCTGTATTGACATTTGGATTCATGCTTCAACTGGTACATGGTTAAAGTATTATTAGGTCCCTTTAAAAGTGTTTATGCATAGAATAATTTTAGATCATGCCATGCTTTTGAGATCCTTGGACTCAGATTAAATTTTAAAATTCCGCCATGCCTACCTTACATGTTCAAACCCGCGTATCTAGACCAACAAATTCTTCCCCCTATGTTTCCCCAAGATTTAGTAGAGTCAGAAACTTTTGCTTTTTCCATGTTGCCACAGGGCACTGCACCAATGATTGTAAGGCTCTTTTAGCTACCGTGGATAGGCTTGATAAGGAGAAGAAGATTACCAGTCTCATGCTAAAAGAAGATTCCTCTTAAGATAGTTTTCAAGCATCCATCATTTATAAAGGCAAGAAAGTCCTTACGGATTGCATTTTGAAGGTGGATTCGGGTCTGTCTCACGTTCGAAATTTTGGGCAGTTTATTCAAGTTAAGATGCAAGCATCTACGGATGAAATAGGGGAACAAGTCCATTTGGCAAACAAGAACACCGATTTAGATCAATCAAATAACCCTCCAACTAGAGTTACTTAGATTCCAAGAGACTTATGCTATGATGAGACTATTCATCTCCTCTCGTAAATCAATAGATATGCAAGCCTTATGACGTTCTTCAACTTGCATCACAATAATTGGCCTGGTCTATTTCCAATGACTCTTAGCGGAATAGCTTTGATATGGCATGTTGATTTGTCTCAAGACCAAAGCCTCTTTTAGGAGAAATTGAGAGAAGCTCTCTCATCTTATTTTTCTATTGACTCTCCTCCAGCATTAACATGGCCGCTAAAGGAGGACACTCGTTGGAGTGAAGAGCTCCCACCTTAAGAAGAAACTTTGTCAATGAACTTTAGGGGCATGATTTAGACATGGATGCTCTTGATAATTCCGATTATGATGTAGATGATGAGGGAGACGATGATCTGATCTACTCTTTCATGGAAGGTTTCTTAGGAATCTTAAAGAGACACACAGTCAACAATAACATTTAATCTAATTAGAAGAGTTTAATGTTCTTATTTATATTCCTAGTCTTTATGATGTGAACAATAATGCCCATGAGGCTAATTTATCAATGACATACAATAATTTTGCTTACTTGTGTGGTGTCTCGCTTAACGGCAACTTCTATTTATTTGATCATATACATAATGTGTTTAATTTGCATGATACTTCTATGATTGAGATTAACTTTAATACAATTGAAAATCCCAAATATATCTCAAATGATTTCTCTCCCATCAAGAAATATGAATTAATGAAAATCTTAAAAAAGCACATGGTAGCATTCGCTTGGTCCTATAAAGATATGCTTAGAGTTGATTGCGAGATAGCTGAGCATTAAATTCTGACTAATCCCAAGTTCAAGCCTGCCAAGCAAAACCTCCGCTAATTAAGGCTCGAGTAAGCAAGAAAGTAAAATCCAAAATTCTATGTTAATTGAGCCCACGTTCATAGAATCGGTTGAATATCCAACTTGGGTAGCCAACTTGTCCCAATAGTGAAGAAAGATGAAAGAGTTCGAGTATAAGTGGACTATCGGGATCTCAATAAGGCCTCGCCTAAAAACGATTCCCTGCTACTGTATATTGATGTTTTGGTTGACAGTGCAACTAAAGTAGCCATGTACTCATTTATGGATGGATTTTTTGGCTACAATCAAATCATGATGAATGTTATAAACAAAGTCAAGATGATTTGTATCACCAAGTGGGGAGAATACTACCACCGAGCCATGTCATTTGAGTTGAAGAATGTAGGTGATGGAGACATAAATTAGGAAAATATCTTTTATTTTATTCATTTATTAGTATTTTATTTCTTGTCAAATTAGGATAAGTTAAATAATATCTGTAATTGATTTGGAGAACTATCCCTCAAGTCTTAATGTGAGAGAGGGTTTCTATTAATAATATGGCTTATGATAGTTACAAGATATTCACAAGATAAATACAAAGACAAATACAAAAAATTTTTAATCCTGATTTACATTTGAAAATGCATGGTTATTGTATCACCCCCCCCTACCCCCGCAAGTTGGGTGGGAGGTGATCATACAACCAACTTGTCATGAAGATATTGGAAGCGTGTGGGTGATAGCAGCTTGGAAAGAATGTCAACTATTTGATCGTCGGTCAAAATATAATGAATCACCAGTGTCTTAGATGCCACCTATTTGTGAACAAAGTGAAAGTAATGCTCCAAGTATTTAGTCCTACTATGAAATACGGGATTAGCTGTTAATTATGTCACACTTAGATTACCACACTGGAAGGTCGGAGGACTCTGTTGAGGAAAGATGATTTCAGTGAGTAACAAGCCTACCCATGAAAGCTCGAAGGTGGTTGTTTCAAGGGCATGATATTTTGCCTTGGTAGACGAGTGTGACATCGTTCATTATTTGAGAGATGTCGAAGGTATTAAATTTATGCCATGATATACTCCATAACCAGTAGTGGAATGACGGTCATCAATGTCACCGGCCTAGTCATAATCTAAGAAAGCTTGAATGGTGACGACCTATTATGAGGTGTATCGTAGTTGGAAGGCAGTGGTGGCATTAAGATAATGCAATATATGTTTCAAAGTCTGCCAATGATCTAGCCGAGGGGAATTCATGTGTAGAGCCAGTTTGTTAACAAAAAATGCAATATATGGTCACGTAATGGTGAGTTATTGAAGTCCTGCAACCAAACTACGATAATGTGACACATCATCATATAATGGGACACCAGAATGAGATAATTTAAATGCATTACTTACTAGAGTATCAACTGGTTTTGCATTGGACATGTTGGCCCAAGATATCAAGTCAAGTATGTACTTCGATTACGACAATCATAAGCTGCCATTCCCATGACTAGATTCAATACCCAAAGAATATCGTACGGGACCTAGATCTGTGATGGAAAACCATAATTGTTGAAAGTGAAGTAGAGCTAAAAACCGATTTTATCATCACCCAAGACAAGTATGTCATCCACATAAATGAGGGAAAATAGGGCGATTGATCTGTGATGTCGGAAATATAATGATACATTAGCTCGTGAACATTGAAAGCTCAACTCAATTAAAGACTCAAATAACATTTTTATGCCATATTCGGGGGTATTGTTTTAATCCATAGATAGATTTGCAAAGTTGGCACACGTAATTAGGATGGTCACCATCAACAATCCCCAGGGCTTGTTGCATAAATATTAGCTCAAGTAAATCACCATGGAGAAAGGCATTTGATACATCCAAGTGAGGAATATGATAAGACATGCTTACGGCTAAAGATAAGAGGGTGTGAATAGCTGTGGGTTTGATCACTGGACTGAAAGTATCTTGAAAATCCATGCCAGGTCTTTAATGAAAACCCTTAGCTACAAGATGAGAAATAAAAGACACGACGAAGCGAGCCGAGGGATAACCTCATTTTAGGCGTGTGAGGAAAATAATGATGAAAATGACATTGAAGTTGAATTTAAGTCCAATTATAGGTTAAAAAGATACGAGATCGAAATCCACATTTTAAGACAGAGTCGCCACCCATTTTAGCTCCACCGGGAATTTGGGTACGATATTCCCACCGGGTGGTTAGACTGTATCATAAAATTGAGATTCCAAGTTCGGATTATGTTAACTACTCTACATTACAAAATCAATTTTTTTTTTAATTAAAGCACCATCTTATAGCTTTCGGTTTATATTTAGCCAAACATCACGTTTGAGGCAGCGGTCTAAACAAAAAAGTGCAAAACGGCAATGTTTTAAAACTCCCCGCCTAGCTCCGTCTAGGCCCTGCCTAGGCACTATTTTGAGACTCGCCACCCGACTTTTCATTCCTCGGGCGCTATCAGGCGGTGGACTGACATATTGTTGCCTAGCCACCACCTAGTTCGATTCTTTCCGCCTAGGCACCGCCTAGTCTGATTTTTTCCCCATTTTTTAAGATACCGATACCTATAATAATTATAGTTCAATTTTTTCAATTCAAAAAGGTAGCACAGTTGGTAAAACTAATGTACAACAAAATATTCTCACCATACAATTTTCATTTCGAATCTCAAACCGAGAAATAGTATGCTATAAACCACAAAAAATAAGTGAGGATATTTATTTTTAAGGAATTGATTTTAATGTTGATGTGTTTTTATGTAAAAATTAACTAAGACTTATGTTTTCATGTATTAAACTATATTTTTGTAAAATATTATTGTATTATAATTTAATTTTTTAGTTAAATTTATGCTTTTATCTATTAATAACTATAAAAAAATGAAAAATTTACAAATCTGCCTAGGCGCCGCCTAGGCCCTGCCAGGGGTTCGAAGCCCCGGCCGCCCGACTAGCGCCTAGCGCTTTTTAAAGCCTTGTAAAACGGACAAAAATTGGTATTTTCACACCCAAATATTTCAATAGATTTGGACTTAAAATGAAGAAATAACTTTGATTTTTTCGAATCGGGGGAGAAAAGGTGTTCGACCTCACCAGTGGCGATCTGACCGCTGCGGTTGCAGCGGTCAGAGCATCGGTGGTGCGGTCGTCGACTTTTCATCGGTGTTTTGCAAAAATATCGAAAGGAACGGGTAAAAAAACCCCCAAAACAACCAAAATAGCAGCAAAAACAACTAAATAAAATAGATAAATAGATTGGAACTCAGTTTTGTTACCTCTAGGCCGTGATTCCATGTTTTGAGACTCGAACCGGTCTTTTGGTAAGCTCTTTTGACGAATTTGTGATGGAAGTCCGACGAAACCGTTACGAAGAGTAGCGACGATTTAGGTAGTATTTGAGACGAAAGTCACCAAAAACCTATTTAAACCTAAGATTTCTATGTGATTTAAGCGTTAAACCTAAGTGATTAGGCTTGAGAACGATTAAGAACTCGAATTATTGTGTATTAAATCAAATTTCTATCTCTTTCTCTCACTTTCTCACTCCAAAAACTTAAGAATTCTCTAAGTTAATTTTTCTTTTCAAATTGGCAAAAGTTCTGAAATCAGGTGATTTAATGAATTTATATAGACCTCTCTCAACCCAAATAATCCAATTAGTCCCTAGAATTGTCAAAAATCCAGAAAAAGTTGAAGTTATCTGAATTAGAGAGAGAAAATTGCAATGTGGTGATGAACTCAGAAACCCGTGCATCGGTTGAATTTCGACCATTGCCGCGGGTGTGGTCACCGCACTAGTGGCACTATAACCACGTCAGTGGCATGGAGATTTTACTGGCAGCATAATCAGCCGCACTAGGGGCACTGTTTGACCACATGGCAGGCTATGCAGTGACCACTACCGCACTAGTGGGTCGGTTTGATGCGCCGGTGGTGCAGCTAACCGCTCCTACGGTGGCGCTGCCGACGGTGGTTCTAGCGAGGTCTAGGCGGGAGCGAGGATTTTTTTGAATCATTTAAGATTTTTTTGAATCATTTAAGATTTTTTTGCATTTTGAATTTCATTTATTTCTATCAATTAACGGTGATGGAAAACAATGTGATTAAAGTAGTGAATCGTCAAAAGAGTACTTGCCAAATGCGATTCAACTCCGAAAATTAGGACAAGGGGCCCGTAAAAAGGTTAGAGAAAAAGTCATCATCTACCTGAATTGTAAATTCCTGAGTCGATTTTCTACTGGGGTTGCCATCAACAGATCTTTCAGAAGGAACGAGATAGGCATAAAAGTGAAATTCCCGAAACGGTTGTCTATGGACGGTACAGGGACGCGTCTTCAACGGACCTTACGATGATAGAAAATTTTTGACTTGGTTGTCTATAGACAGTTCGGGGATGCATCATGAATGGACCTTTAAAACCTGAAAATCTCGAGTTAGTTGTCTACTAGTGGTTTGGGAACGCACCATTGACAGACTAATCGAGATGTCAATTTTCTGAGCTGTAGTAATTCTAAATCGGTTGTTTTCTGGGTTTGTCATTAACAGACCTATCAAGAATTAAAATTGAGAAATTAGCACGTTATAAATATGTCCATTTTTTATTACTTAACTGATTTTGTGAAATAAAAATTTTTGCCCCTTCAATTAACAATAAAAAGGGAATATAAAAGAGCAGAGATCAGAGATGTCCGGGAGCCGGAAAGAAATAATCGGTTGAAGGATTTTTCCCTTTACTAAAAGGAATATTCCAAAGAATATTCTATGCACTACAGGACAAAAAGAAATATATTCCTTTTACTTTTTCTTTCTTTTCCATATAACTTTCTCCAATTCATTTTTTTCTCTTACATTTCATGTTTTCTTCTTCATTTACTTCCTCTCTTCACTGGGCATACGGATTGCAAAGTTCCGACATATATATGGGATACACACAAACTTATCAGGTCCAGATGATCACCAACTTGGCCGAGCATGCTTCTGACCTTCAAGTAAACCGCTAAAACACGATTTTTGCCAGAATTTCCATAAAATGCCATGAACTTGACTTGGATTTTTAGGGTGCTTTGGGCTTGAAATTAGGTGAAATAGGTTGAGGAAAGATGTTTAGAATGCATTTAGGTGTGTTTTGGGGCTGATTTGGACGAAATTGGACCGAAATTGGGCCTGAAAAGGCAAAAAACAAGGTCATTTAGGGACAAACCACCGGAGGTGGGAGGCCGGCCACCGCCGATTACAAGGCCGCATTGGTAAATTGGCCTACCACCTCAGCGAGGCAGCTGGCCGCCTCACTGAGGCATCCTGGCCTCGGCGAGGCAGCCTTCGACCCCGGTAGCCGGCGACAACTGCAGGCGGCCGGAAAAAAAGGGGCACTACTTTCCGGGGAAACTGAGGGGCCTATCTAGACCGATTTTTTGCATTGACTCTGATTTTGCAGTTAAAATTCAGATCTAAGATAGGCTAGATGCTGAAAACTTGATTTATTTTTGATTTTGCGCACACTGATGCTTGACATTAATTTTTGCAGCCACAGGGTCTAAAACCGATGGGTTCACTACAGAGATGTATCAAGTGGTGGGGTTAGATCAAAGACCGGGCTGATAACTCACTGTTATGGCTATTTGAGGCATAGGATTAGAGCAGATGCTAGATTCACTAACAGTTTCATTCCGCCCGATCAGCTCGGATATATAGGGTGTTTGGTCGAGCGATGGAGCGAGACTACACACACGTTCCACCTTCCGATCTATGAGATGACTATCACCCTATCCAATATATATGCTATGATTGAGATGCGATGGGAGGGCTACCCAATGATCTTCTATTTTTATCCTGATCGCTTTTGCCATGAGTCGGAGGCTCATCCCCGGGTGCTAGCACTTTTGGGGGTTTCGATGCCGGCCGATGGTAAACTGAGATACGCAAATCTATATAAGCATTGGGTTGTGGTGACTGAACTTAGTGAGGAGCACTTCAGCCAGTACCTATGGTCATTTCTCTTAACCATATTGACATACTTATAGTTTCCCTGCTCTTCGAGTAGGGCCTCTCTAAGGCTACTATTTGCTCTTGAGGATTTAGGGAGCTTCAATACATGGAACTGGCCGAGGGCCAATTTTGGCTAGATTTACTATGCTCTTGACAGCTTGGCATAAGGGAAAGTTGCCAAATTCAAGGTCGGGTAGCTATGGATTCTGGTAATGGATCCCCTTTGATTGAAATCCTTAACATGTGCTTTTTCATTTAAATGCTTTCTAAGCTTCTTTATTTATTACATTTGTAGATGTGGGCTTTCGAGTATCAGATTATCTGTCCCCCTGACTTGGAGGATTGGCCACCACCTGGGTCATACACCATTGCCAGTTGGATGGTTAGCTGGTCGAATATCTATCGAGAGGGTAGAATATATTGGTACCGATAGTATCTAAGGCAGCTACGCCATCATCGGGTAACCTTAATTTCTGCATATTTAGTTTAAACATTAGTTCAAAATCGTATTTACAAAAGAGCAAGAATACTTATATTGGTAATTGTTGCGATTTTCTTTGTTCTTATTTTGTAGCTCAGTTCTAAGCCGTGGAAGAAATTGATAAATTATGAGCACGTAAAGGAAGTTCAGGGGATCATAGACGAGTATCAATTTATATTGGAGTGCGCGTTTAGCCTAGAGTGGTATTTTAGCGAGCGAGTCCGCCGATGGAGGACCAGTACCACTGCTCGGAGGAGAGTTCCCCCTGATATTCCCGTTGGTGTCTTTTAGCCTCACTATATATCATCGAATGACCAGACTCAGTTTAGGAGAGGTGATCAGGTTCGGGTGGCCTTAGTTGGCAGAGATTATAATGCTTATATGAGGCGACTAATTCCCTCTTGCCCCAGGAGTGCGTGAGATGACGTGGAGTGAAACTTTGATTTTGGTGATGATGGAGTTCAGACAGAGAGTAGCACTAGACTCGACGGGGTTGATTACGATGTCAACGACATCCCTTCTGATGCTGATGATGAGATGGCTGATATGGACCTAGGCAAGATGCTTTCTGGCAATGCCAGGTCGGGTGTCAAGCCACCTACCCCTAGGCAGGGGTGGCAATGGGTACATCTCTCAAACTTCTGGCAAACTTTCACTATAATTGCTGAAAACATTACATTACTCTAATTCTAGTTTGACTGACCGATATGCCTTTTCTTTTGATTTCAGGAAGCCCGGCGAGATAAGAGGGGAGCCTCGTGCTCAATAATGGAGCGCAGTAAGGGCCTTCACACCAGTATACAACTAACCCAAAGACCATCTCTGTTGGACCAGCTCCTCCTACTCAGAGAGCATTCCCATCGGGATTCATTGAGGGAGTGTTTATAAATCAGCTGGATACCTATTTATGCTTGATGACCCGTCCGGGAGTTTAGGAGCCCAGGTGCATTCAGGAGTATACTGCGCCTTTGACTTTTGCTCTATTGGAAACCACCCATGTAAAAATCTAACTCACGATTTACTTTGTTGATTCTTATATACTACTGTCATCTATCGATGGTGATTGGTTGGTTCTAATTTTAATTGTGTAGGTACCCATCTTAGAGGCTGAGCTCTTAGCCTAGGGTTGTTTCAGCATGAGAGATTTGGTCATTGCACAGGATTTCACCGGCTGGGTGAGATTTTGTCTTATAACCTATTAATCATTAAAACAAGAAAAGCATATAGGATATCCGTTAGCTTTGTGCATATATGTTATGAATGCATGAACTGTTGGGCTAATCACTAATATTTGTAGGTCTTAGTTCAGATGGACAATTATAAGTATCAGAGTGAATGAGAGGAGCAGATGCGGATCAAGATTGAGTATGCAGATTATCAGAGTCGACTGGATTGAGAGAGGACAGATTACAAGGGTCATCTAGCTCAGGAGGCCGCAGACTATGAGAGGCGACTAGCTGAGCAGAAGGAGTAGTACACACGAGAGATGGAGATTCTAAGGAGCTATGTTGAGGGGGTGGATGAGCGATGAAACCAATTAGAGAAGGAGGCAAAAGATCGCATTGGCAGCCATAGCGATGAGGGAGATGATACTGGGGTCACCATGATTGACGTGAACCAGTCCGTGCACTTTCAGGCTACCTTAGAGACGATGAGCTTTCCAAGGATATGGCCCACAGGTTTAGCTTTCCCTCTTAGATTTATCATGAGTCGAGCTTTGAGGCCTAGTGCCTCAGAGGGGAGGTCCGAGGGCCACCTCGGAAGAGCCATTACTCTTATGCATTTTTATTTTTCTTGATGCACTGGTGAACTTGTGGATGGTTTGATTGCATGATGCTTGACTTATTTTCTTATTTGATTGCAATGTTTTCTCTCTAGATGAATGCTAGGTGTGATAGATGCTTAACTAGAAACTAACTAATTAACGTTTATGATCATCTAAATTAATGAATGCAACCTTATTTGATCAGAGATAGCAGATAGAGATCACTGATGGAGACACATAATGGTAAGCTGAGGTAGTTATGCGCCCTTTACCGAGCTCTAATTGGGAGAGGCTGAAGGCTTTTGGATTAGCAGGGCTTCGATATATTGCCAGCAGGCCGGTGAATATGGCCTTCCTCCATGTAGCATTCCTTTATTAGGATCTAATGGACCATGTATTCCGTTTCTCGGGCTTTGAGCTATGCCCGATGGTGGAGGAGTATCACGCTATTCTCGAGATGATTTGCACTCGCGGGATGCCCTTTGCTATACCGAAGGAACACATTAGGGCCCAAGGATTAGCTGACTGGGTTATGGAACCTAGATGCCCCTACTACTTTTCTTTCCTAGATTCCTGGATCACTAGGGTTTGATCTTAGTAGAATACTTGATTGGTGCCTAGCCACTCCCAAGTCACATATCTCTTATCCTTTTATGGTGGCTCTATTGCTTATGGATGAGTTTATTTGCGGGGTTGGCAATGTTGCCCCATTTCGACTAGTTTTGATCATCGAGCAGGCTTCAAAGGGCATATCTCCATTATTTCTGGGGTTAGCTGAGATCCTATTCCATCTGGAAAGAGCTGCCGGTGATCTCGACCGCATCAGAGACCACTTCTCTATACTACATGTATTCCCTTTATCGACTCTAAACTTAAAACCGATTCTGAACCTAAATCTGAATCTGAAACCAAAACTGAAACTAATCTGATCTGAAACCAAAACTAAAATTGAAATTGACTTTAAAACTGAAACTGAATTTACATCTAAAACTGAATCTAAAATTCAATCTAAATTTGAATCTGAATCTAAAACTGAAACTAAATATAATGCTGCAGGTTTAGCTCTTAGAGAAGATAGCTTTGCTTTGGGATCCCCCGGGCAATCCACAATGATACGGACGCTTAGGAACCATCACGGGAGAGCTTATATCATCGCTAGCCATGATACCCTCACAGCTAGCAAATGGACAATGATCATGTATCCGATACAGACATTCACTCGATCTGCCGCTGGTGGGAGAATTTTTATATTTTGGTGGACACTAGTAGAGGCAAGGTTCAGCTTGTACGGCTATAGTACTTTGAGCATTGCTTGCCTTATCACTTGTGCCGACAGTGGGGGCGACAATAGAGGGTCCCATTGCATTTGGTTGATTTTAAGGCCGATCCATTCTCAGTCCATCGTCTTGGCTATGCTACAGAGGTATGGGCCCACCAAGCGAGCTATGAGACCTTAGACTCTGATCGGCTAGACTCTATCACTACTGATGGATTCTACCAAGGATGGCTTCGACAGGTTGGGAGGTTATGGAGTCAGACGAAGAGCTTGCACTTGTGGTTCGAGTGGAGAGATAAGCAGGTAGGATGCGATCCTTTGTTAGTGGAGGAGAAGCTGGTTTGAGCTTTTGATTCCGATTACAATGATGATGATGGTGTAGGGCCTTTTAGGTGATTGATGATTATGCTACCATTGTTTTCATTCATCTTTAATTTTGTATAGGCCTAAACATTGTGTTAGGCCTATCAGACTTATATTTGCTGCTTTTATGTCCTAACTTTTGCCTGGACCGCCCTTTTTGGGTTTTCAATCCAGTGGACTTTCCAGCTTTTGCATAGGCCTAGATGTTTTCAGCTTATCGGAACTTATGCCTTTTTTATGTTTCTTATGATTTTTATTTCATTTGGTGCGCAAGAATTTGAGTTAAGCGATGTCCCAAATTTGACTTATCTGCAACATTTCGCCTTCAGGGCCCAATATATTCATTTGCACATAAACATAAGAGCTTAGTAATAGCAACATTTTCATTAATTGAATTAAGCTTGAGTACATAATGATGATAACCGTTTCTACTAAATCAAACTCTGGTGCTAACTAGCCTATAAAGGTTTTCTAGTCAACAAACTCTCATGACTCACTTTTACCCTAACTTTTGCCTAGACTGCCCTTTTTGGGTTTTCAGTCTAGCGGGCTATTTTTGCACCCTAACTTTTACCTAATTGGTTTGCAGAATACCAATCAGTGGGATACACCCTAAGTTTTGCCTGAGCAGGAAATGACCACTCGCCGGGTGATTTGATTTTATTTATTTTTTATTTGTCGCTTTTCTAGATATGATTCTTTTAATTTAGATATGATAACGCTTTAATCGATCCTAATTGATAGGATTCATGAACTCATTACCATCCATATCCATGATTTTCATTTCGCCTTTACCAAGGACTTTCTTAATCACATAAGGTCCTTCCCAATTCGGTCTAAACTTCCCCCTTAGATCAGTGGTGGTAGGCTTTACTTGCTTCAGGACCAAGTCATCGGCTATCAAAGGATACCTATGATGCTTGACCCGACTATTATAAGCTCTTGCCATATGTTGCTGATAAATTTGAAGGCTATCCAAGGCTTTCAAGCATTGTTTGTCCAGGTTATTCAGCTGCTTAATCCTTGCTTTTGTCCATTTGGCCTCTTCAAGCCTAGACTCGAGTGCCACTCGCAGAGACTTCATCTCAATTTCAATAGGCAAAACTGCTTCTATTCCGTAAACCAAGGAGAAGGGGGTTTGACTTGTAGGAGTTCTGATGCTTGTTCGATACTCCCAAAGAATGAACGGTAACTTATCGGCCCAATCTTGATAACCGGCTATGGTCTTAGAAAGGATTTTCTTAATGGACTTGTTGGCTGGCTCTACTGCATCATTGGCTTGAGGATGGTAGGACAAAGATCTATGATGCTCAATACCATATTTCTCAATCAACTCTGCGGTTGCCCCTTGGAACTGAACCCCATTATCTGATACAATATGATGAGGTAGACCATACCGAGCGAAGATGTGCTTCTTAATAAACTTAGCCATCTTCTTGGCGGTAATACTGGTGTACGATTTGGGTTCCACCCATTTTGAGAAATAGTCCACTGCCATAATGATGTAGCGATGACCATTAGATGATGATAGCCAAATCTCGCTGATTATATCTATCCCCTATGCCGAGAATGGCCAAGGAGTAGATAAATTGTGAAGTTCGGTGGGTGGAAGATGTTGAATGTCTCCATAAATCTGACAGTGGTGACATCTCTTAACCTCAGAGACACAATCGGCGATGAAAGTTAGCCAAAAGTACCCCATCCATAAATTTTCTTAGCTGAGACCAGGCCATTCATATGCAGTCCAAATCACCCATATGAACCTCTCCCATAACCCGACGAGCTTTTGATTCAGTTAGACACCGAAGTAACAAACCATCAAAAGTGCGCTTGAAGAGATCGTTCTCCATAATCCTGAATTGAAAGGCCAACTTTCGTAGCGTAGCGCGATAGGATTCTAAAGCGCCTTTGGGATACTGACCGCTCTAAAGAAATTGTACAATGTCCGAATACCAGTAGGATTCATCACTGATGGTGATGACTTGGGCAATGTTGCACGAATGGTAGGGAACCTTTACCAAAACTAACATCAGAGGGCAAATGGGTTGGAGCTCTGAGTTTCATCTCGAGGAATATGCTGATATAGACATGTCTTGAATTTAGCTGATAAATGCCAAATGGCATTGACATAAGGATGGAGAGACTCTTCTTCGATTTCCCAATCGCCCATAACTTAACGGATGACCAAGGATGAATCTCCAATCACAAAAACAAGCTTTGCCCCTACAAGCAATAGGGCTTTAAGACCAAATAGATAAGCTTCATATTCGGCCCCATTATTAGTAGTGGGAAACTCCAAATGCTTAGAAAGAGGGATAACTCCATTATCGGGTGTGAATAAGATAACTCCAAGGCTCGCTCTGAATCTGCTCACGGCACCATCGAAATATATAGTCCACATGGGTTTGGCGACATCGATCATAGCCAATTGCTCATCGGGAAAGTCCAAGTTCTCGATATAGTCAGAGTCGAGAGCTTGGTTGGCGAAAAATTCTGCAACCAGTCTACCTTTGATAACTTTTATCTTGACAAACTCAATATTAAATTCAGAAAGCCATAATAAGCATCTAGACAACTTGTTGGATAAGGTTGGCGACTAACAAAGATATTTCATTGGGTCAACCTTAGCAATGGCCTAAACTTTGTATGAGTGAAAGTAGTGGCGCAACTGCTTAGTTAACCAAACCATGGCAGCACACGTCTTTTCGACAATCAACTAATGAGCCTCATAATCGAAAAGTTTCTTGCTTAAGTAGTACACTGCATGATCCTTCTTACTGTCATCTTCTTGAACCAACATTGCCCCTATGGCGGAGTCATCAATGGCTAAGTACAAGATCAACGGCCTGCCCGGGGTGGGCGAATGAAGGATGGGTGGGTGAAGAAGGTAGGCCTTGATCTTGTCGAATGCGATCTGATAATGCTCATCCCACACAATTGGCTGACACTTCCTTAATAGCATGAAGATCGGCTCACAAACGGTGGTGAGGCGAGAAATAAACCTACTAATATATTGAATGGAACCAAGGAAAGACCGGACTTTATTTTCTGTCCTCGGATTGGGCATATCCCTGATCGTTTTAATCTTATCTAGATCCATTTCAATCCCTCTTTGACTAACCATATGGCCTAAAAGCTTTCCTAATGTAACCCCAAATATGCACTTCTTCGGATTAAGGCGTAAGTTATATTTCTTGATGCGAGTCACAAACTTATCCAAAATCGCGGGGTGCTATTCTTTGGTGGCAGACTTAACCAACATGTCATCTATATAAACCTCTACTTCTTTATGGATCATATCATGTAAGAGAGTGGTGACAGTGCGCTGATAGGTTGCCCCAATATTTTTCAGACCGAAGAGCATAACCCGATAGCAGAATACTCCCTATTCTGTGATGAAAGTTGTCTTAACCTTATTGATTATGTCTAGTAGAATCTAATTGTACCCGGATAACCTGTCTATAAATGAGTACATTGCAGCCGTGGCAGCGCTGTTGATTAGCACAATAATTTGAGGTAGAGGAAAGTCGTCTTTTGGTGAAGCCTTATTTAGATCTCGGTAATCCACACACCCTCTTACTCTTCCATCCTTCTTCATAATCGGAACAATGTTAGATAATGAGGTCGGCTATTCGATGACTTTGATATGTTTAGCCTCAATCATGTTAGCAACCTTAGCCCTAACCTTGTCGGCCCACTCCGGTCTCATTCTTCAGAATTTTTGCTTGATAGGATAGAATCTAGGATCAGTTAGAATATAATGTTCGACGATATAGCGATCGACACGAGGCATGTCTATATGCCACCAAGCAAAAGCATTAACATGATCTTTTAGCACTTTACTTATCTCACTTTTTATCTCACGGGTTAAGTCGTTAGAAAGGGTTACCATTTTAGGGTTATCATCTATACTCTAGTTTATTTCAATTAAAGAAATGTCATGAATACTAAACACATTAAGCTTATGATTAAATGAATGCATGGGCTCGTCGGGCGAAACATCAAGCAAATAAGCGAAATCAGAATCTTTCATTGAATTAAAGGCCTTGTAAGCTACATTGGTCTCATAAAAAAACATTGGAAATGTTAAAAGTTACATCATTGTGAGCCGACGACCCCCGATCCCCCCGCCTGCACAGTAAGCTTTAATTCTCTTCTACATGGGGCGGAGAAACAATGAGCACTGTGAAGCGTGCTAAGGGATGATCCTTATTTTAGCGTGATGAAGATGGATAATGAAAGCGATGTTGAAGTTGACATTTAGTCTGATCAATGGGTTATGGGATACGAGACTTAGAATCCCATATTTTAAGATAGAGTCGCCACCCAGTTAAGCTCCATCGGGAATTTGGGTATGATATTCCCACCGGCTGGTTAGACCGTACCTTAAAACAGAGATTCTAGGTTCGGATGATGTTGCTTACTTTTCAATTTTTAAATCAAGTCGATTATGTTTTAATAAACGTGAGCTTAGTTCTTATGCGATTTGATCCGATTATTGTTTGGTGTTTTCAGTTTATTATGCCATACATCACACGGAAAGTGATAAATAAACAAAGCAAGAAGATAAAATTATTACAAGACTTTACAAATACTTATACATTTTTCTAATGCGAGGAAAAAAATAAAGCGATAAATGAATAAACGTGCAAAACCGCATTTTAACCGAGCTTACCGACTTGAACCCTGGTCCAAACGACACAAGAAATATATGGGACTAATCATAAATAAAGCATAAGTAAATAAATGTAGAAAATAAACACATAGTATGAAGAAAAACGTATTTTCGATTTTTCGGGAGAAAAACATAATTTTCGGTCATTTATTAATTATCTAAGCAACCTAAAATGGTGAAATAAATTAACTAAACATCCTAAAATTAGATTCAATATATTCAGAATATTTTTGGGATTTTTAGTTGGTGGAAAACAATTTATTTAGATTTATTTAGTAAAAACACTATTTTTAAGCCATTAAAACGCATATTAAATCAAATAAAAATAAAAATAAAATCTATAAAAACAAAAAAAATAAAAAAATTGTTTCAGCTTATTTGTGATTTTTAGGGATTTTTTGGGTTGAAATTGAGACTGAAAACGCATTAAAATGACTAAAATCGGGTCAAAACGACAGAAATAGGGCAAAAAACAATAGAATAAAGCAAACAGGGACCATCTAGACATTTTTACTAGTAGGCCGACTCAGTGAGGTGGTAGGCCGACCCAGCAACATGGTAGGCCGACTCAATGAGGCGGCCTAGATGACACTCAGTCGGCATTCGTGCTACTGAAGTGGCCTACCGGAAAAAAGTGTCTAAACAAGCAGGAATCGACCTTTTTGTGCGTGAAAACCCAAAATTACTAAAATTTCAAGTCATTCCCTACACTGTTACCGTAGATTCGAACTTAAAATGCTTAAATAATTTTGATTTTACAGTTTAGAGGGAAAAGAACCGAGAAAAATAGACAAAACAACGATTGGCCGCTTGAGCGACCCGTAGGCCGACTAAACGAAGTGGTAGGCTGACTCAACGAGGTGGCCTAGGTGACATTCAATCAGCCTGACGTTCGCGGGAATAGTCAGCCAAAGTTTTGGCGGAAAATCACAAAAACGCCCGAGAAAACGGCCAAACGCCCGAGAAAATAACCAAAAGCACAGCAGTAGAAATAAATAACAAAAGAATTGATTGGAACTCAAAAAGTTACCTAAAGGCCATGAATCCACTCTCGAGACTCGAACCGGACGTTTGACAAGCTTTGTGACAGATTTGAGATGAAACAACCAAAAGCACAGCAGCAGAAATAAATAACAAAAGAAATAGATTGGAACTCAGAACGTTACCGAAAGGCCGTGAATCCACTCTCGAGGCTCGAATCGGACGTTTGGCAAGCTTTATGACAGATTTGAGATGAAGACCTGATGAAACAACCGATTTAGCAAGGGATTTAGTGATTTGTGGGGAAAAAGTCCCTAAATCCTATTTAAACCAACTTTTACCTAAGATTTCAAATAGATATTAATGATTTAACCTAAGAGATTAAGTCTAATAAGATTTAGGAATCAAGAACCAAGTATATTGGCTTAGATTTTCCCAATATTATTAAACTTTTTCTCCCTAAGCCGTAGAAATCCTAAGAATTTGATTTTCTTCAAAATTAGCCATAAAGTCCCATTTTTAGGGATTTTGGAGGTCTATATAGGCTTCAATTTATGAAAATAATGCATTTGATCCCTCGAAAACAAGGATTTTATGGAAAAAAACCTGTGAAAATTCAAAATTTTTAACAGAAAGAGGACCAGAAATGAGAAAGTACACCCCCCGAAGCAAGGCCGCTTCAGTGACATGGTAGACCACGTCACTGATGCGGAAGGATGCGTCAGCTGACCCGGCCAGATTTAGGCCACGTAAGCTGAAGCGGCCAAACGAAGGCTGCTTCACATGAAGCGGCCAAATCTAAGCTGCTTCATGTGAAACGGCCAACTTTACCTTGGAGTAACCATGCCACTGCCAAAGTAGCCCCCACATGGTGGCTGCCAAGGCAGCAGCCACCAAAGATCAGGCAACCGGAGCTCCAGTCACCGCCGCTGGCTGCGGTCCCCGGCGAGATACAACCAAGATCCGAAAAAACCGCTAACTTTAAAAAATCATAACTTTCAATATGGTTATCCAATTTTAGCGCTTCTTAACATTTCGGAAACCTTAAAGAGTCTTGAATCTAGGAAAAATAACCAGGCTCACTGAAAATGTTTGGATTTTCCATAAAACCCCAAAACAAGTTACTGAACGTGAAGGAAAGACAAATGCTCATATTCAATTTTAATTATTTTTAATGACTTTAAGCGCGGTCAAAAGTCACAAAATCATCAAAAGGAGCTTTCCAAACTTGGTGGGCTAAAAGAATAGAACTACTAGCCCATAAAAGGATAGAGCAAAAAGTCATCATCGTTCTACGGGTCACCGAAAAGCCCGTGCTCACAGGCTGCCCTAGGGAGATTGCCACTTGGTGGGCTAAGTGTGATCTCATAAAAGAGCAAGGGTTAGAAAGGTATACCTGACGCACAGATTCTCGAACCAGTTGTCTTCTGGGATTGCCATAAACAGACCTATCAAGAACTAGGTTGACTTAGAAATTAATTCGGTATTGCCTTCGCTACCCCAAACAGTTTTGGGATGCATTGGTTGATTGCTTCAGGAAAAAGAGGAGTAGGGATTTCTTGAGGTGGTTGTCTTCGGATGGTCATAGGACGCATCATCAACGGACCTACCTAAGGGCGGAGGTTGAATCAGGCATGTCGAAGACAATAGGAATGCCGAGAACGCTGAGGGCTTTACCGAGAAATGTTGAGAACTTCTAGCGAGATCGAACTGGGATATGCTTGGCTTGAATCGCATGCCGAGAATATTAAATGAGATCCCTGGACTGGAATGCACACCAAGAACTTAATTGGAAGGTGCCAAGAACTTCTAATGAGGTCGGACTGGGATATGCTTGGCTTGAATCACATGTTGAGAATATCAAATGAGATCCCTGGACTGGAACGCATACCAAGAACATAACTGGAAGGTGCTGAAAACTTCTAACGAGGTCGAACTGGGATATGCTTGGCTTGAATCGCATGCTGAGAATATCAAACGAGATCCCTAGGCTAGAACTCATACCAAGAACGGAATTAGAAGGTGGCGAGAACTTCTAACGAGGTCAGACTGGGATATGCTTGGCTTGAATCGCATGCTAAGAATATTAAACCGATTGCCTGGACTGGAATGCACACCAAGAACTTAACTGGAAGGTGTCAAGAACTTCTAATGAGGTCGAATTGGGATATGCTTGGCTTGAATTGCATGCTGAGAATATCAAATGAGATCCCTAGACTAGAACGCATACCAAGAACTTAATTGGAAGGTGCCGAGAACTTCTAATGAGGTTGGACTGATATATGCTTGGCTTGAATCGTACGCTGAGAATATCAAATGAGATCCCTAAACTGGAACCCATACCAAGAACTTAATTGGAAGGTGCCGAGAACTTCTAACGAGGTCAAACTAGGATATGCTTGGCTTGAATCGCATGCTAAGAATATTAAACCGATTGCCTGGACTGGAATGCACACCAAGAACTTAACTGGAAGGTGTTAAGAACTTCTAACGAGGTCGAATTGGGATATGCTTGGCTTGAATTGCATGCTGAGAATATCAAATGAGATCCCTAGACTAGAACGCATACAAAGAACTTAATTGGAAGGTGCCGAGAACTTCTAATGAGGTTGGACTGATATATGCTTGGCTTGAATCGTACGCTGAGAATATCAAATGAGATCCCTAAACTGGAACCCATACCAAGAACTTAATTGGAAGGTGCCGAGAACTTCAAACGAGGTCAGACTGGGATATGCTTGGCTAGAATCGTATGCTGAGAATATCAAACGAGATCCCTAGACTAGAACGCATACCAAGAGCTTAATTGGAAGGTGTCGAGAACTTCTAATGAGGTCGGACTGGGATATGCTTGGCTTGAATTGCATGCCAAAAATATCAAACAAGATCACTGGACTGGAATGCACACTAAGAACTTAACTGGAAGGTGCCGAGAACTTCTAACGAGGTCAGACTGGGATATGCTTGGCTTGAATTGCATGCCGAGAATATCAAACAAGATCCTTAGACTATAACGCATACCAAGAAATTAATTGGAAAGTGTCAAGAACTTCTAATGAGGTTGGACTGGGATATTCTTGGCTTCAATCACGTGGAGAGAATATCAAATGAGATCCCTAGACTGGAATGCATACCAACAACTTAATTGGAAGGTGCCGAGAACTTCTAATGAAGTCGGACTGGGATATGCTTGGCTTGAATCGAATGCCGAGAATATCAAATGAGATCCATGGACTAGTATGCATACCAAGAACAAAATTGGTAGGTGCCGAGATATTCTAATGAGGTTGGACTGGGATATGCTTGGCTTGAATCACATGCCAAGAATATCCAACGAGATCCCTGGACTGGAATGCACACCAAGAACTTAACTAGAAGGTGCCGTGAACTTCTAATGAGGTCGGACTAGGATATGCTTGGCTTGAATTGCATGCCGAGAATATCAAACGAGATCCCTGGACTAGAACGCATACCAAGAACTTAATAGGAAGGTGCCGAGAACTTCTAACAAGGTCGGGCTAGGATATGCTGAAAAGCGCCTAAGGAGACCATTGGACTAAATGCATTGTGCCTGCCATGGAAATTTCGAGATATTAGACAGAGACATGAGCTGTGCTTTTATTGCTTAATTGATTTTGCCGAGATAAAAAAATTTTCCCCTTCAATTAAGCAACAAAAATGGAAGAAAGAAACCGAAATATAGTTGAGATTTTTAGGAGTCCGGAGAGATTATTAAAGCCGAGCGCCGTGTCTGGCTGATATGCCCTTAGGTATTTGCATTAAGGTGCCCCTAGGTATTTGCATTGAGGTGCCCTTAGGAGAAACTTTTGAGTTCTGATTTTTTAATCTATCGGGTTGGTCATCCTTCTGAATTGCCCCAAGGTGTGCCTGTCAAGAAGGCTTTAAAGCATTAGTAAGCCATATAAATCGCGTTTTCATTGCTTAATTGATTTTATGAAACAAAAATATTTTTACCCCTACAATTAAGCAATAAAAATTGGGGAAAAATAGAAATAAGGGTTGAGATTTTTGGGAGGCCGGAGAAACTACCAATGTTGAGCATTGAGACTAGCTGATGTGCCCCTGGGAGAAATTCTATCTTCGAATGTAGGATAGAAGATAATTCTGAGATGCCCCTTGATATAGGCTCTTCCTTGGAGGTCGAGTGCATAGCCCGAGGATATTTTTCCTTACTTTATTTCAAGTGGAATTCAACATAGAATAATAGACATGAACATTATGCATGAATGTATGAATGCATGAGATACTCGAACTGGCCATCTTCAAGCTGACTGATTAACTTGCTTGATTGACTTGTTTGAAAATGGGGGATACATGGAATTGCCTTACGGTATGGACAAGATAAGAATGCCCCTAGAGGAGGATTGGGGATATTACACAGATTAGGTGAGATTGCCCCTGGTCGATAATTAGGGAAGTTGCAATGCACACACTAAGCTTGTGTGGCCAGACATTGAGGTTGAGGATTGTCATTTTCTATACACCCTCTCGCTTGCATAAATGATTGTTGAATTGAGCATATCAAAGAGAAGGGGGTGCATGAAGTAAGTTTCAAGGTTTCGGATAACGAGCGACTGGAAGCGATCACTACAAATGAATTCTACCAAGGATGGTCAGGGAGATTGCAGATTTTTCCCGATGCTTAGTCGTGATTGAGATGAGTAGAGGATGGATTTGAGTCCTTCAAATCTATTAGATCGGCAAACATATTCATGCATTCTGATGCTGATGGTGATGATGCAGATATCTCGATGTGATCGATGGCAGTCGGTAATCTTTGTTCTAATTGTCTTAATTTTTGCATAGACCCAGACATTGTGTTGGCCTATCAGACCTGCTTATTTTTGCTTTTATGTCCTAATTTTTTCCTGGACTGCCCTTTTTCGGGTTTTCAATCCAGCGGACTTTCCCAGTTTTTGCATAGACCTCAATTCTTTTCAATCTATTAGGATTTTTCCCTTTTATCTTTGCTTTTATTTCTTTTGAGGGATTGAGTTGACTGCACGGAACCTCATGTTCGACTTACTTGCGACATTTCGCCTTTTGGGCCCAATATATTCATTCAAGCACAAAATAAAGAATTCAGTAAAAGTGACATTTCCATTAGTTGAATTAAGTTTGATTACATGATGATGATAATCATTTCTATTGACCCAAACTCTGGTGCTGACTAACCTATGAAGGTTTTTTAGCCAACATACTCTCTTAGCTCACTTTACCCTGACTTTTGCCTAGACCGCCCTTTTCGGGTTTCCAGTCTAGCGGGTTATTTTGCACCCTAACTTTTGCCGGACTGGTTTGTAGAATACCGATCAGCAGGATACACCCTAATTTTTGCCCGAGCAGTAGAGGACCACTCGTCAGGTGATTGATATATAAATGCTTTTTATGTGTTGCTTTTCTGCATTTGATTCTTTTTTGTTAGATATAATAATGCTTTAACCTGTTTTGATTGATAGGGTTTATGAACTCAGTACCATCCAAAATCTTCATGCACCTAGAATCGGGTATCTTTCTGATTATATAAGGTCTTTCCTAATCTGGTTGGAACTTCCCCCTTAGGTCAGTGTTGGTAGGCTTTACTAACTTTAGAATTAAATTGTTGGCCTTCGACGGATACTCAATGCTTGATGCGGTTGTTGTTCAGCCTTGCTATGTGCTTTTAATATATCTGAAGACCGCTTAAGCTGCTCAAGCTGTGCCTTAGTCCATAGGGGTCCCTTTGACGCTGGGTTCAATATGACTCTTAAGGACTTCATCTTGGTCTTGGTTGGTAGCACGGTTTCCATTTTGTAAGCATAGGAATAAGGTGTTCAGAGAATTTATACACTTGCACAGTACCCACAAAGAGCAAACGGTTGTTTATTCGCTCAAACTCTGACCCTGGTGGTGCCCTTGGACATAAACCTTTTGAGAAGCTAGTTTGTGCCTTTAGTTGTCCTATTGGCTTCTAGTTGGATGGGTGAAGGTCTGCGATGCTCAGACCCAAATTTCTTGATCGATCAGTGGTTGCCCCTTGGGATTGAAATCTATTATCCAAAATGATGTGAAGAGGTAGGCTATACTGAGCAAAGACATGCTTCTCGATGAACTTGGTCGTTTTCTTGGTGATGATGTTGGCAAAAGACCTGGCTTCCCCACCTATTTTGTGAAGTAATCTGCCCCTATGATGATGAAGCAATGTTCATTTATTATTGAGGGTTGAATCTTACTGATCATATACGTCCCTTCACCAAGAATGGCTAATGAGGAGAGAAATATGGAAGGTTTGAGGGTTTGGAAGGGAATGGATATTGGGAAAAGGCAATGTTGTATAGGGGTGGGAATTTTGAGAATGGGTGGGTGAAGAAAAGGTAAGCCATGATTCTATTAAAGAAGATTTGGTGATGCTCTTTCTCTATAATAGGCTAACATTTCTCCGGTAGCTTGAAAATCAGTTTGCACACAGACGTAAGGCTGGCGATGGACTAATTCCAAGGGAGGACCATACTTCTTTTGGTTTAGTTGTGAAGAAGGGACGCTTAGCAATCTGACGATGAACCCTGGGCATGGCTAGGTGTGACCAGGCAAAAGCGTTATCATGATCTTTAAGCACTCGTTATTTCTCATTCTCTTTCAAAGGTTAGGTCATTAGAAAATGGTTACCATTTTAGATTATCATCCATACTCAAACTTATTTAAGTTAAAGCAACATCACGAATACTAAACACATTATGCTTGTGATGAAATGAATGCATGGACCCATAAAGTGAAACATCAAACAAATAAGCAAAAAGAGAGTCTTTCATTAAATTAAAGTGCCTTAAAGGCTGAATTGTTCACATCAAAATACTATAAACATAAAGAAAGAAAATTACATCACAGAAAAAACATCCTCCACAGGCGGAGGGTCTTGATTGGTAGAGCCAGTAGACTAATCATCCTCGGTAGCTTCCATTAGTGCTTCATCTAGGACGAGGTCCAAAACCTTTCCTTGCTCGGCTGATAATTTATCTCCTCCATCTGCTAGAGACCTCGTGGGATTCTTATCAGAGTTGGCAGCAGAATTGGCTTTAATAACGGAGTTGGGTGAATCAAAAAAGACCATTACCAATACAAAACCTACAGGGAGACCAGAATTGATGGCACTCACTCCATCATCAGAGCTTGGTGATGGCTTCTCCTCAACATCGGTCTTCCTTGCAGGCTTATCAATTTTTCTTTCTCTTACCAAGCGCCAAATAGCCATACCTAAAGGCTTACATTGATCTGTTGTGTGTCCCTTTTGAATGTGATAGTGACAAAAGTTCCCTTTCTTTTCGGGCATAGGAGAACGGTACTCATGAAGAGGGCTAACTAGGCCTTTCTCTTACAATTTAGCAAATATAATATGAAGAGGGAGCTTCCATAGAGACACGAATGCCTTCTGACCAGGGGCCTGAGCAGGTGTGGTTTGCACTACAGAAACGCTCTCTTGATCGACAACTTGAACTGCAGGTGTCTTCTCCCCAGTTGGGGTCGGAGTAACCTCAAAGGATTGGGAGTTGTTGCTCTTGAACTAGGGTTTGCCACTTGGCTTGCTAGCCCTTTCCTTTTCCTCCCGGCACTCGTTCTTTTCAGCTTTTTCAAAAACTTTTTGATAGGACTCAAAAGAATCAGTCTCTATTTCTTTCTGAAGGAGCGGGAGAGCCCCATCAAGCAATTTTGGGATCATTTCTTTAAGGCTAAGCTTTTGCTTCATGAGGACCTGAGTGGCCATCCATCGATTGAAATCAGATTTGAAAGCTTCACCGGGCTTTTGCTTGACTGCCTCAAGATGCAGAATGGTAGTCTCCATTGTGGAATTAAATCTGTAGTGGGCAACCAAAGCTTCAGATAGGTGTTTCCAATCTAGGATTGTGGACTCCGGAAGAGTATTGTACCACTTGAAAGCAGGGCCTGAAAGAGTACACGAGAATAACTTGCCCAGCACCTTATCCCCAACCTTTTGGACGCGCATGATTCACTCATACATGAATATATAGGACTTAGGGGGGCCTTCACCTGAATAAGCCTCCATTTGGGGCATTGAGAAATTTTTAAGCACCAAGTCATCATCTCTCACTCCTTCCTTATCCTTGCCTCTATTCAAAAATTTCCTGAAGAAAGCTACCATTTCGGGCATCACGCTGGGAGGCTGCTTGACCAGGTCACATGGAGATGACCCAAACTAGAAAGGCTGAGGAGTCAAGGTTTCGGCCTAAGAGCGAGAGAAAGGATTCTGAGGGTGAGTGGCCTCACAGGGAGTGACCACAAAGCTAGGGGGTGAGGTTGTGAAAATAGTCGGCTGTACCAGAGGGAAAACAAAGCCACTTGAGGGGATTATCATCTGAGGAGTAAATCCCCTTAAGAAAGTAAGGAGAATAGGAGACTAGAGAATAGGCCTCGAGTGTACAGGGGGATAAAAACCAAAGATTGGTGGAGCAGATGATAAGAAGGGCTGAGAGGAGCTCTAAGCAAACTGAAATTAGCTTTGCTGGATAGGATAAACGGGGGGGAGCAGCGGTACAGAAAACTAATTCTGAACTGGCGGAGACTAAACTATCTCTCCCGAAGCTTGAAAAATAGGCCCTACTAGCCTTTGAGACTCTGTTTCCTCCCTGAGAGTGGATCTAACTTGCTCTTAAATAGTGGCCCGAAACATATCTAACTAGAGGAATATAGCCATAGCATTGAGATCGCCCTTGATCAGCCGTCGGGGAAGAGACAGGCAAAGGAGTGCCCTTGGTCAGAAACCCGCTAGATGGAGGAATATCAGACATGGTAGGAATAACCGATTCTAAATGGCGGACTAATTGGCAGTCGAGTCATAACCAAAGAGGGCTTCGGTGGCAGGGATATCCTGACTTAACAGATTAAACCAGAAGATGATCAGCTCAAATCGAACCATGAATGAGATGGATGATAACATAAATATTCGAGTGATGAATACTACATATACGGGGTGGTTTAGAGAAGTAGAGAGCAGAAGAGCTTATGATGCGAAGCTTAACCCCAAAATATGTTTGAGTGATGAATGCTACATATATGGGGTGGTTTAGAGAGGTAGAGAGTAGAAGAGCCTATGATGCAAAGCTTAACCCTAAAATACGTGAGATGTATAAATTCCTCGCTATGCCTAGTGAACTAGGTATGGGTCATCGGGATTCAAACGATCTTAGGCATTTTGTTAAATTCCCTCTTCAAGTGAGGGAAGAATAGGGGTAAGCAAAAACCAAAAATAAAGGTCAGCCACAAGCGGCCTATGCAGGAAGTGTGGATGCATGAGCACAACATAAGTAGCACACGAAAGCAAATAAACCTATTCTAACCGCATGACTCCCGTGTAACGCCAATTTGTAGTCTGGGGGTAACTCTAGCGCCAGGAAACGGCAAGAGAGTATACGACCTAAATCTATATTGTTCCGGTGAGCCTAAAGGGAAGTTGCTATGGCTAGTTTTATCGTGGTTCATAGTCACAAACTGCTGGTGTCATGAACGACATTGTAGAAGGGTCTCGTTTACCTTGATTCCATGTAACTCAAGCACTCCTCAAATGAGTATGACCACAAGAATTACACTTTAGTTTAAATGAGTGTTCCACCCACAAATATCCCTAATTCCTAACGGGTATGAGGTATACAAGTGAGCTTCACGGGGGTGATAATAAAAATGGCACCTTAAGACTTAGAATCTAACTAAGCGGTGGATCAAAAGGCATAAGAAATAAAGTGTTGATTTAAAATGATTTAGGCACATCATCAAAATCTGTTAACCAAAGTTGGAAAATAAGATCGATTTCAAGTTTTAAGTTAAAGGAAGCTCCCCAGCGGAGTCACCACTATAAGCCAATGACCCCTGATCCCCCCCTCCCCTGCATGGTAAGCTTTAATGATCTTCGGCATAGGGCGGGGAAACAACGAGCGCTGTGAAGCGTGCTAAGGGATGATCCTTATTTTAGCGTGATGAAGATGGATAATGAAAGCGATGTTGAAGTTGAAATTTAGTCCAATTAATGGGTTAAGGGATACGAGAGTTATAATCCCATATTTTAAGATAGAGTCGCCACCCGGTTAAGCTCCATCGGGAATTTGGGTACGATGTTCCCACCGGATGGTTAGACCGTACCTTAAAACAGAGATTCTAGGTTCGGATGATGTTGCTTACTTTTAATTTTAAATCAAGTCGATTATGTTTTAATAAACGTGACCTTAGTTCTTATACGATTTGATCCGATTATTGTTTGGTGTTTTTGGTTTATTATGCCATACATCACATAGAAAGCGATAAATAAACAAAGCAAGAAGATAAAATTATTACAAGGCTTCACAAATACCTATACATTTTTCTAATGCGAGGAAATAAATAAAGCGATAAATAAATAAACGGGCAAAACCGGGTTTTAACCGAGCTTACCCACTCAGACCCGAGTCCAAACGAGGCAAGAAATATACGGGACTAATTATAAATAAAGCATAAGTAAATAAATGCGGAAAATAAACACATAGTATGAAAAAAAAACGTATTTTTGGATTTTTCGAGACAAAAACATAATTTTCAGGCATTTATTAATTATCTAAGCAACCTAAAAAGGTGAAATAAATTAACTAAACATCCTAAAATCAGATTTAATATATTCAGAATATTTTTGGGATTTTTAGTTGGAGGAAAATAATTTATTTAAATTTATTTAGTAAAAACACTATTTTTAAGCCATTAAAATGCATATTAAATCAAATAAAAATAAAAATAAAATCCAAAAATAGAAAAACAATAAAGATAAAAATAGTTTCAGCTTATTTGTGATTTTTAAGGATTTTTTGGGTGGAAATTGGGATAAAAAATGCATTAAAATGGCTAAAACCGGGTCAAAACGGCAAAAACAAGGCCAAAAATAACAGAATAGAGTAAACAAGGACCATCTGGACATTTTTGCCAGTAGACCGACTCAGTGAGATGGTAGGCCGACTCAGCGACATGGTAGGCCGACTCAACGAGGGGGCTTAGATGACACTCAGTCGGCCTTCGTCCTATTGAAGTGACCTGCCGGAAAAAAGTGTCTAAACAAGCCGGAAACAACCTTTTTGTGCCTAAAAACCCAATATTACTAAAATTTCAAGTCATTTCCTACACTTTCACAGTAGATTCGGACTTAAAATGTTTAAATAATTTTGGTTTTTCAGTTTAGGGGGAAAAGAACCCAGAAAATCCGACAAAACAACGATTGGCCGCTTGAGTGACCCGTAGGCCGACTGAACGAAGTGGTAGGCCAACTCAATGAGGTGGCCTAGGTGACTTTCAGCCGGCCTGATGTTCGGCAGAACAGTTAGCAGGAGTTTTGGCAGAAAATCACAAAAAGGACGAAGAAAAGGGCCAAACACCCGAAAAAACAACCAAAAGCATAGCAGCAGAAATAAATAACAAAAGAAACAGATTGGAACTCAAAAAGTTACCTAAAGGCCGTCAATCCACTCTCGAGACTCTAACCGGACGTTTGGCAAGCTTTGTGATAGATTTGAGATGAAAACCCGACGAAACAACCGATTTAGCAAGGGATTTATTGATTTGTGAGGAAAAAAATCCCTAAATCCTATTTAAACCAATTTTTACCTAAGATTTCAAATAGATTTTAATGATTTAACCTAAGAGATTAAGTCTAATAAGATTTAGGAATCAAGAACCAAGTATATTGGCTTAGATTTTCCCAACATTATTAAACTTTTTCTCCCTAAGCGTTAGAAATCCTAAGAATTTGATTTTCTTTAAAATCAGCCAAAAAGTCCCATTTTTAGTGATTTTGAGGGTTTATATAGGCTTCAGTTTATGAAAATAATGCATTTGGTCTCTTGAAAACATGGATTTTATGGAAAAAATCGGTGAAAATTCAAATTGTTCAACAGAAAAAAGACCAAAAATGAGAAAGTACAGCCCCCGAATTAAGGTCGCTTCAGTGATGCGGCAGGCCGCACACTGATGGGGCCAGTTCTGGGCCACGTCAGCTGACGTGACTAAAGGAAGGCCGCTTCAGATGAAGTGGCCAAATCTAGGCCACTTCATATGAAGCGGCCAACTTTACCTTGGAGTGGCCATGCCACTACCACTCTAAGGTAAAGTGGCCCCCACATGGTGGCTGCCAAGGTAGCAGTCACTAGAGCTCAGGCAACCGGAGCTCCGAATGCCGACGCAGGCTTCAGTCCCCGGTAAGACACGACCAAGATCCGAAAAAACCGTTAACTTTAAAAAATCATAACTTTCTCTAAGGTTATCCGATTCAAGCGATTCTTAACATTTCGGAAACCTTAAAGAGTATTAAATCTAGGAAAAATAACTAGACTCACTGAAAATTTTTGGATTTTCTATTAAACCCTAAAACATATTACTACACGTGACGGAAAGATAAATGATCATATTAAATGCAATTTTAATTATTTTTAATGACTTTAAGCGCGGTCAAAGGTCACAAAATCACTAAAAGGAGCTTTCCAAATGTGATTCGACTCTCAAAGAATAGAACAACTAGCCCATAAAAGGTTAGAGCAAAAAGTCATCATCATTCCGCGGGTCACCGAAAAGGTCGTGCTCACAATCATCATAGATAGAGTCATCCTCCACAGGCGAAGGGTCTTGAGCAGTGGCATTAGTGGAGTTGACACCCTCGATAGGTTCCATGAGCAGGTCGTCCAGATCGTGATGCAGAGCTTTCACTTGATCGACAGACAGTATACCTTCTTCAGTAGCAAGAGATCGGGCAAGCTTCTTCACATCTTCGGCCAGAGGATTAGCTTCATCATTCTTCTTCCACTTCTTCTTAAGTAGAACAGATATAGCCTTAGACATAGTTGCCATAGCATCTTCATTCTCTGGGTCAACAGGCTTCTTTTCATCTGAATCCAAAAATAGTTGCCTCTTGTCTTTCCCATCGGATGTAACAATAGATATCGGCTCAATCGGGCTCTCCCCCTTCTCAATAAAGTAGGTCTTTTTGAAGTCATTTATATCCTTAAAGATTTCAAAACCCGGCTAGATCTGACCATTATGCTCAATAGGCTCAATTTCCCTCTTATAGACACTTTTCCCTTGAACCTCACAAACAGTCACCATGTTGCAGAATGCGAGGTGAACATGCTTGTAAACTTTCTTCAGGGTATACCAAAAACCAGCTCGGTTGGGGTAATTATTGATTGGGATAGGATCGAGAATTCCCCGAAAGTGCTTGCCTAAACTATGACCAAGGCCATGCTTCTTCATTAACTTCCTTGCCGTAGACGAGTAGCACTTATCGGAAGGGGCCTTAGGTTTCTCAATACTGACAACAGCCATTCAAAATTTAGACTCCTCCTGGGCTTTCATAATGGCCATGACTGAGGCATGATCAGGTTTAATAACCTTAATCTTTTTGTCTTTCCCCACGGCCTTGATCTTTTGATGGAGCGTCGATGAGACCGCCCCTGCAGAGTGAAGCCAAGGTCGGTGGAGGAGTAGAGAATAGGTGATAGGAATATTAATGACAGTAAACTGAACCTTAGCAGAAATGTCCCCCGTAGTCACTTTAGCTTTGAAAACCCCAATCTCATCCCTCTTCGAATGATCATAGGCTCGGATGACAGTGTTGGATTTCTTTAGCATTTCCCCGGATAAACCGAAATGAGGAAGAACTTTCATACGACACAGATTTAGGGAGGAACCATCATCAACCATAACACATGGGATAATTTTATCGAGGACCTGGTCACAGATGAAGAAGGCTCAGTTATGAGAGCACCCCTCAAGTGGAAGGTCTTGATTAGAGAACATTATCGGATCATCCCCTCTCCGGAGCAGTATTCCTATCCCTATCATATTGCACATCTTATTAATAGAAGTAGTAGGCTTTACTTCAAGCTCCAGTAGCCTTTTAATCAGAGCCTGATGGTACTCATCAGAACCAAGAACCAATTGCCAAATACTGAAATGGGCTTGAGTTGTCTTTAACTGAGTAATTAAAGGATCAATATCAGTACTTGTTTTAACCTGAGAAGACGATGCCAATGGCTTAGCTACATTCTTAATAGGGTTCGAGATTGGATCATTCTTAATACGGAGATGGTTGTCCTTATATTAGTATACTTGACCGCTGCAGGTGACGTGCAGAATCCCATCAATTGATACGCTTTTTATGGTCGGGGTTTTAAATGGATACGGTGGTTCCTCATATACCAATGATGAATCTCGAAGCTCATACTCATCCACATTGAAAGCTTGATACTCTTCATCAGAATAATCTCCCTTCAGAATATAATCATCAACATTGAACAAAGTCATTTTGACCATTTCCACATATTTGGTTTTGATCTCCTCTTCTTGCCCCATTTCTTCAATTTCTATAGAGCTTACTATAAGATTGGACTATGAGATCATATCAAATACAAAGCTTAAAGGGAGACCAGAGCTGATAACCATTGCGTATTCTTCGGACATCATTTCTAGAACATACTCTTCCTTAATCCCAGAACTAATCATAGAGACCTTGCCCCCAAAATTTGGCAAAGGATTTTCCATAGTGCTTGACTTCCTAGTCATCCCTCTTTGACCATACGAGTGATAGTGGAAGCTAGAGCCTTACATTGATCAGTCTGGTGCCTTTTTGCACATGAAACTTGCTAAAATTTCCCTTTTAATCCGGTCGAGGAGCCCGAATATCGTGTAGAGGCTTCAACTAGTTCGCTTCATACATCTTAGCAAAAATGACACCAAGGGGTAACTTCCATGGGGACACAAACGGCTGCCGAGAAGGGGAAGAGACTTGAACTACTGATACTTCCTCTTGAGCCATAGTTTGCACTGCAAGCGACTTACCCTTAGCAAGAGCTGGCAAAATTTCACTTGATTCATTCTTCTTAAACCACGGTTGATTCCCGCTTAACTTGGTAGAGGGGTCTTTCTCCTCCCGATGCTCGATCTTTTCAGCTTTTTTCAAAACCTTCTAATAGGATTCGAAAGAGTTGCTCTCGATTTCTTTTTAGAGCATCGGGAGAGCCCTGTCAAGCAACTTTGGGATCATTTCTTTCAGGCTAAGCTTTTTCTTTAAGAGCACCTAAGTCGCCATCCATATATTGAAATACGACTTGAAGGATTCACCTGGCTTTTGCTTAACTACCTTAAGGTGTTGAATGGTGGTCTCCATTATGGAATTAAATCCATAATGGGCAATCAAAGCCTCAGATAGGAGTTTTAAATCCAAGATTATCCCTAATCTTTTAGACACGCATGATCCGCTCATACATCACTATATGGGAATTGGGAGGTACTTCACTTGAATAAGCTTCCATACGGGGCATTGAAAAATTCTTAGGCACCCAATCATCATCTCTTACTTTTTCCTTATCCTCGCCCCTACTTAGAAATTACCTGAAGAAAGCAGCCATTTTGGGTGTTATGCTCGAAGGTTGTGTGACCTGGTCGCATGGTGCCACGCTTGGAGGTTGCATGGCCTGGTTGTTGAACACAGTAGATGACCCAAACTAAAAAGGTGGAGTCAGGATCTCGATCAGAGGACAAGAAAAAGGATTCTGAGGGTAAGTAGTCTCATGCGGGGTAACCACGAAATTGGGAGGAGAGGGTGTGAAAACGGTTGGCTGTACCGGAGGAACAACAAAGCCACTCGAGGCTATTATCATCTGAGGAGTAAATCCCCCTAAAAAAGCAGGGAGAATAAGAGACTAAAGAGCAGGCCTTGAGTGTGTAGAAGGAGGAAAACCGAAGGTCAATGTAGCGAATGACAAGGGTGGCTGAGAAGAACTCTGACCGAACTAAAATTGACTTTGTTGGACAGGACGAATAGGCAAAAATGATGGGTTAGGAACCTAATTCTGAACTGGCAGAGACTGAACTATCTCTTCTAGAGCTTGAAATATAGGCCCTGCTGGCCTCTGAGTCTCTCTTTCCTCCCTAAGAGCTGATCTAACTTGCCCTTGAATAGTGGCCTGAAACATATTCGATTGGAGGAACATAGCTGTAGCATTGGCCAATTCTGAATAAGATTGCCCCTGATCAATCGGCGGAGAAGAGACAGGCGAAGAGTGCCCTCGGTTGGAAACCCACTAGGCAGAGGAATATCAGACATGGTAGGAATAATTGATTCTGATGCTGAATAGCGAATTAAATAGTGATCGAGTCCCAGCCAAAGAGGGCTGCGATGGCAGGGACGTCTTGAGCTAGCTAATTAAACCGGAAGATGATTAGCTCGAATCAAACCATGAATGAGATTTATGGTAACATAAATATTTGAGTGATAAATGCTATACATACGGGGTGGTTTAGAGAGGTAGGGAGCAAAATGGCTTATAATACGAAGCTTAACCCTAAAATACATGAGACGTACAAATTCCTTACTATTCCTAGCGAACTAGGTACGGGTCATCAGGACTCAAACGATCTCAGGCATTTTGTGAAATTACCCCTTCAAGCGAGGGGAGAGTAGAGGTAAGCGGAAACCAAAAATAAAGGACGGCCACAGGTGCCTATGCATGGAGTGTGTATGCATGAGCACAACACAAGTAGCACACGAAAGCAAATAAACCTCTTCCGACCTTACGAGTCCCGCATAACACCAATTTGGATTCTGAGGTAAACTCTAGCGCTAGGGAATGGCAAGAGAGTATGTGACCTAAATCTAGATTATTTTGGTGAGCCTAAGGGGATGTTGCTATAGCTAGATTTATTATGGTTCATAGTCTCAAACTGCTGGTGCCGCGAACGACACTGTAGAAGGGTCTCGTTTACCTTAATTCCGTGTAACTCAACTACTCCTCAAATGAGTGCGATCGCAGGAATTAAACATTGGTTCAAACGAGTGTTCCACCCACATATACTCCCAATTCCTAGCGGGCATGAGGTATACAAGTGAGCTTCACGGGGGTCATAAAATGGGACCTTAAAACGTAGAATCTAACTAAGCGGTGGATCTAAAAGGCATAAGAAATAAAGCATTGATTTTAAAAAATGATTTAGGCATATCATCAAAATTCTTTAACCAAAGGGGAGAACGAGAGCGATTTTTCAAGTTTAAAGTTAAAAGGATATCCCCGGTGGAGTCGGCACAGTGAGCTGACGACCAATTTCTCGCCCGCGAGGTTCGCGTGAATGCATTTGGCGGGGGCGGAAAAACAACGAGCGCTGTGAAGCGTGCTAAGGGATAGTACTTATTTTAGGTATGATGAAAATAATAATGAAAAACGATATTGATGTTGAATTTAAGTCCAATTTTCGTGTTAAGGGACACGAGACCTAATCCCATATTTTGAGATAGAGTCGCCACCTGGTTAAGGTCCACCGCGAATTTGGGTACGATATTCCCACCGGGCGGTTGGACCGCACCTTAAAATAGAGATTCTAAGTTTGGATGATGTTGCTTACTTTTCAATTTTTAAATCAAGCCATTTATTTTAATAAATGCGACTTCGGTTCTTATGCGATTTAAATCCGATTATTGTTTGGAAGTTTTTGATTTATATGTCATACATCACACGAAAAGCGATAAATAAAGCAAATAAAAAAATTATTACAAGGCTTTACAAATACCTATACACTTTTCTATTGCAAGAAAAATAATTAAAGCGATAAATAAATAAACGGGCAAAATCGGGTTTTAACCGAGCTTACCGACTCGGACCTGTCTCCAAACGAGTCAAAAGATATATGTGAATAATAATAGATGAAGCATAAATTAGTAAATAGCAGAAAATGAACACATAATGCGGAAAAAGCATATTTTTGAATTTTCGAGACTAAAACACAATTTTCAGGTATTTAAATAACCATCTAAACAACCTAAAATATGATTTAATATTTTCAGAATATTTTTGGGGTTTTCATTTAGGGTAAAAGATTTATTAGGCATTTATTTAGTAAATAGGTCATTTTCAAGCCAGCAAATAATCATTTAACCAATTAAATAATAATTAAAATAATTTCCAGCGTCTTAAAATTAAATAAATTAATTTCAGATTATTCATGATTTTTAGAGACTTTTTCGGGAAAAAACCGGGGTAAAAAAGGCATTAAAATGACAAAATAGGGTCAAAAATGCAAAATAAAATAGGGACCATTCAGACATTTTTTACAAGTAGGCCGATTCAGTGACATGGTAGGCCGACTCAGTGGGGTGGCCTAGATGACACTCAGTCGGCCTTCACCCCACTGAAGTGGTTTGCCGAAAAAAGTGCCTAAACAAGCCAAAATCGACATTTTTGTGACTGAAAACCCAAGATTATTGACACTTCAAGTCGTTTCGTATGTTATTTTAGTAGATTTGGACTTAAAATGCTAAAATAATTTTGGTTTTTCAGCTTGGGGGAAAAAACCCATATAATCCCGTGAAACAATGATTGGCTGCTTGAAAGACACGTAGGCCGACTAAGCGAAGTCGTAGGCCGACTCGCTAAGTCGGCCAACCATGTTGCTCAGGCGGCCTGACGTTCGCCGGAGCGGTCAGCCAGAGTCTCATCGAAAAATCACAAAAAGACGAAGAAAAGAGGCCAAATGCCCAGTAAATCAACCAAAAACACAGCAAAAGCAATAAGTAACTAAATCAAATAGATTGGAACTCAGAAAGTTACCTAAAGGTCATGAATCCACTCTCGAGACTCGGAAGCTTGGCAAGCTTTGAGATGGATTTGTGACGAAACCCGACGAAACAGTGACCAATTTAGCAAGGGATTTAGTGATTTGTAAAGAAAAAGTCCCTAAATCCTATTTAAATCAGTTTTACCTAAGATTTCCAATTGATTTTAGTTGATTTAGCTAAAGAATGAAGCCTAATTAAGCTTAGGAAATTAAATAATTAGATTTCCACTACTTCATGAATCTTATTCCTCCTAAATATCTTTAATCTCTAATGTCAGAATTTTCTTAATCTCAGTCAAAAGTCCTTTTTTCTGAATTTAATGGGTTTTTAAAGACTTACTCAAGTGCTAAATCTCACAATTAATGCCCTAAATGTCAAGATTTGACAGAAAAATCCTAAAACCTGACTTGGTGGCCAAGAAAAACCCGAAAAATGTAGAGAGCAAGGACTCCCCGTGTGAAGGCCGCGTCACCAACGTGGCTGGCCAAGGCCGCGTCACCTGACGCGGCAGGCCACTTTAGGTGATGCAGCCCTACCCGGGTCGGGCAGCCCGGCACGTGGACCACACGTCCCCACATTCCGACAACAGCGTCTACCGCTGTCACTAGAGCGGGGGCACCAAAGGGGAGAGGGCAAAGGGGCCCAGGGAGGGCTAGACTCAAAACGCTTATAACTATCACTACGATTATCCGATTAAGGCGATTCTTGACATTTTGGAAAGCTTGGAGAGTCAAGAGTCAAATAATATAACTCGCTGAAAATTTTCAAAATTTATGGAAAATTGCGAAACAAATTACTGCACGCAAGGGAAAAGGAAACGGCTAATTCTAAATGCGAGTTAATTATTTTTAATCGGGTTCAAGGGCATAAATTCATCAACAAAGCACTTACCAAACGCGATTTGATTCTAAAATAATGGAACAACTAGACCGAAGAAAGGTTAGAGAAAAAAGTCATCATCGTTCTGCGAGTCACTAAAAAGCCCATGCTCACAGCAAGCTCAGCCACTGCTTTGTAAGAAAGAGAGGCTAAATGTTAGCAACCTGCCCTTCACTAAATTTTATTGGAGCTAAAATTTGGAGACCAAATTTCAGTCGGAAGAGATATATATGTATCTATTTTCTTGGCAGGTTTAATTAATAAACGTCATTGTTATCATAACCGTATTAGACATCAAAACGTTGAAGCTAGTGCCGATTCAATTAAGGTTTAATCAGTGGTTTACAGAACTATTAATTTTTAAAAAATTATTTACATGTAAAAATACACTAATATCAATAAAACATATAGTATAGATATAAAATATATATTTTCTTCTATTATAAATTAATCAATTTTTATCATATAAATGCATTTTGAATTATCATTTCACCGGCTACACTCGGGGTTTTTTATATAGCTATTTTAATCTATCACATAGAAGTCAGTGACTATATGCGATTTTACCAGTTAAATTGGATGATGTGGTACGATATTAAAGAAAAGATAAAAGTATTCTCTTCGGGTGAGAATAAACCACAATTTTGTTAATCGATAATTCACTGCCTTCTCCTTGAATTCAACAGGTAATTAAATACATTAGAAGTAACTTACCCTTTTCTACTTTCTAGGCCACTAAACGACAAATATCCCACTACCACCAATAATAAATAAAACAAAACTGCAAATAATGAAAATGCTAATTAATCACAATCACCTAACATTAGCCACTACTTGGTAAATACAATAAACTGGAAATAATAAACAAGCTAATTAACTTATTGTTTGAACTATTCAACTCCATCAGTGCATAATTGTTTCCTATCAATGCATCCCCCTTTCAAAGAACCTTGTCCTCATGGTTCAATCAACATCTTTCAATCATATTTCTATGCATAACACGATTAAGAAAAATAATTTTGACTTCTAAAAACTTATATTTAATTGTTCAATCATGGATGTTTTTCTTCAAAGTCTTCAGCAGTGACCGGAGTATAGATTCCATACTGAAGAACAACATGCAGCTTCTGTAAATCGGACGCTCAAGGTCAATCTTAGTTCCTTCAAAGGTAAAATGTTAGAACTTGGAATTTTTAGAATGAAACTCGAATTCATTGGGGGTGAACGGTTGAAGATTAGGTTAAGAAGATTCATCTTCTTCTAATATTACTTCATAAGATTTGGAAAATTCATATACATTCTTCAAAATCATCTGAATTTTCTGGCATTCAACACTAATGCTTTCAAAAATTGCATTGAGTTCCTTAAAACTCTTGTTCATAATTTCTTTCATTTCCTTCATCAAACCTTCTATCTCCTTCATTTGTTGAAAAGATGGATGGTCAGCCATGGCACAAGTTAGAGGAACAAAATATTTTTTTTTTAGAAATAATGCAACAGAAGGAAATAAAGAAGAGAAACAATACAATCTAGCTCTAACACCATTGATTGGTCCCAATCAAAGCTATTAAAGAAAAGATAAAAGTATTCTCTTTGGGGGAGAATATACCACAATTTTGCTAATCTATGATTCACTGCCTTCTCCTTAAATTCAATAGGTAATTAAATACATTAGAAGTAACTTACCCTCTCCTACTTTCTAGGCCACCAAACGGCAAACATCTCACTACTAGCAATAATAAATAAAAAAACTGTAAATAATGAAAATGCTAATTAACCACTATCAGCTAACATCAGCCACTACTTGGTAAATACAATAAACTGCAAATAATAAACAAGCTAATTAACTTATTATTTGAACTATTCAACTCCATCAGTTCATAACTTTTCCTATCAATGCATTCCCCTTTCAAAGAACCTTGACATCAAGGTTTAACCAACCTCTACCTCAAGGTTTAACCAACCTCTTTCGATCATCTTCTTATGTATAACACGATTAAGAACAATAATTTTGACTTCTAAAAACTTAGATTTGATTATTCGATCATGGATGTTTTTCTTTAAAGTCTTCAACAGTGAACAGACTATAGATTCCTTACCGAAGAACAACACGTAGCTTCTGTAAATTGGACGCTCAAGCTCGATCTTAGTTCCTCCAAAGGTGAAATGTTGGAACTTGGAATTTTTAGAAGGAAACTCGGATTCATTGGTGGTGAATGGTTGGAGATTAGGTTAAGAAGAGTCATCTTCTTCTAATATTACTTCATAAGATTTGGAAAATTCATATCCATTCTTCAAAATTAACTTCTAAATTTTCTAGCGTTCAACTCTACAGCTTTCAAAAATGGCATTGAGTTCCTTAAAACTCTTGTTCATAATTTCTTTCATTTCCTTCATCAAACCTTCTATCTCCTTCATTTGTTGAAAACATGGATGGCCAGCCATGGCACAAGTTAGAGGACCAAAATGTTTTTTGTTTAGAAATAATGCAACAAAAGGAAATGGAGAAGTGAAATAATACAATCTAGCTCTGAAAACCCACTGATAAGTCCGATTCAAAGCTGTTAAAGAAAAGATAAAAGTATTCTCTTTGGGTTAGAATATATTTGTAAATCGATAATTCACTTCCTTCTCCTTGAATTCAACAGGTAACTAAATATATTAGACGTAACTTACCCTTTCCTACTTTCTAGGCCACTAAATGGCAAACATCCCACTACTACCAATAATAAATAAAACAAATTGCATATAATGAAAATGTGATGGGTTGTATTTTTAGCATGTATTTGTATTGATTTCCATATCATTGAGATGATGTTTTTAGTCTTTATGTCCGCCATTACTTCCTTTTCTATCTTTTTCATGCATTGATGGCAATTCTGATAAAAACATTCAATATTTAGAAGAAAAGAGCCTTTCACCGGTACCTGAAGTAGACAGTGGGACCGATAGCTGGTCTGGGTGATTCCAGATCACTTTAGAACTACCACGACAACACCAATACTAGAGCACGCCATGACCAGATCTTGAAGTTACCCGATTTGGGCAAATCCTATTCAAGAAGAGCCCAACTTAGGAAGGAAGCTTGATCTCTTTCCTAATTTCATAAGGGAAAGGATTTTACTACCATTTGAAGACCAAGACTAAAAGGAAATGAATCCAGTAAGACAAATGCAAAGAGTCCTATTTTGTCGCTAAAGAAGAAGCATAAGGAGGAGCACTCAGCTATAAATACCAAGGTCGGCCATTTTGAAGGGGACATTTGGAGAAAATATACTATTTATCATTCAGTTTTTCTAGTCTAGTTTTAGTCTTCGTGTTCTTTAGGTTCAAGCACATTTTGATTTACAGCTTTGGTTTTGAACATTTATAAGTTTAATTACAAATTCATTTTTAGTTTTATTTCTCGATTTTAATTTTAGTCTTTATATTCTCAGCATGATTTACTTTTAGTCTCTTTATATTTCTGCACATTTAGATTCAGCCATGTTTAGCTAGAACCCTCATAGCTTGACCAATTAATGGTCAAGACTGAGTTTAAATGGTGTGAGGACTGCAATTGAATATAGAAATCTGCAAGTTAACCTATTTTCCAATCTCGGTACTTGAAGGGTTTTATGGTAAGCACATCACTTGGTCTCATTGTCTGGACTGATCACCCATTTGGTAAGTCTTGGTGATTATTATTGATCTTTATTTTTGCATCCGTAATTGTGCCTAAAGAGAGATGAAGTAACATCAGCCTCCATTGAGACTAAAGAAAGGTAATCTTATGCATGTTAGGAGTGCTTCACTACTTGTTGGTAAGGGCTTAGGCTTTTCTAATACTATACGGTGCATGAGTATTAGTATAACTAAATCTAGGTCTCGTTGCAGTTAATTCCTTATCCTATGATCACCATGATATTCAGTCTTGTTCTATTTTGGTTAAGCTATAATTTTTTATTGATTTATTACTTGCTTTATTTAGTTTTAATCTCCAAATTCCCATCAAGAGTACTTGTAGGCAACGTCGTGTGTCATCTTCTAAGAATAACGTTGTCAAATACTGTTCCTTATGGATTTGACCCCCCTCACTACTAACTACCAGTTTGTTTTGCGTAGGGATTTATTTTTGGTAGTCTCGACACCCATCAAATTTTGGCATCATTATCAGGGAACGGTTCCTTTTGACTAATTGTTTGACATTGATGACCAGAGCCAGAAGTCATGGAATTGAATTCCTCTACAATCCAGAAATTGAAAGATCCAACGAAGCTAGTGCTAAGCAAGCCCGAGAGCGTAGAGATTCCAAACATCATGCAGAGACTTCAAACAGACCCAACGACGATCCAATTGACATAAAAGGACTATCTGATGATTTGACTGATTCAGACTCAGACCTAGAACCAGCCATCGTGACCATGGCGGACCAAGAGCAGTCAATCCAAGACCTTACAAGGGTCCTGGTGAACCAGCAACCTTTCTACACACTTATCTGGATGAAACTGACGATAACAACTTTGAGATGAGATCTGAGTTTATCCATAGCTTGCCCAAATTCAACTGAAGGGCCACTACTGTGCCTTACAACTCTTGTAGAAATTCCATTTGACGATGTGTTCTATGAAGACACCTAAGGGCGACCTAATCTTACAAAATTGAAGTCCTTTGCTTTCTCTCTTGAGGACTCAGCCAATGATTGGTTTTTTCATTTGAAACCAGGATCAATAACATCATGGGAATATATATCGAGAGTCTTCCTTGTCAAATACTTTCCAGCATCGAGAGTCACCACTTTGAAAAGGCAGATCTGTTCAGCTAAGATGAAAGGCACAAAGAGTCTCTATGAGTATTATGAAAGGTTCTAGGACCTTTTGCCCGCCTGTCCACCTCATGGATTCACTGATCAAGCCTTAGTCTAGACTTTCTATACGGGACGCCCGTTCTCCATGCGGTCCATGCTAGACACTGCTAGTGGGGGTGCTCTCATCAACAAGACCCTAACTCAGGCTTGGGAAATCATCAAGACTATAGTAGAAACCGCTCAACAGTTTAGTGATCATGAAGGAAATCTACATCGAGATCAGCCATTGAGATCAACTCTTATGATCTCAATGACAAAATGCAAAGACTCGCCAAACTTGTGAACAAAATAGTTGTCCAAACCGAGGTCGCGAAGGAGTGTGAACTGTGTAAAAAGACTACACATGCTACTGATGAATGTCCTTGTATAGGAGACCCTGAGTTTGAGCAAGTCCATACCATAGGGAACTATAGCAATTATGGCAATTTTGGTAAGTATGTAAACTATGGTAACCATAATAACTATATTAATCAGAGGAACAAGCAACCATGCATTCTACCACCATAGAGAAATCAGATACGATGGCGAGATTATCCAGCACTCGCTTGGGGAAATAATGACTGCCAACAACCACATGGACCACAAAATCAAATTGTGGTGAGAAATCAGCAGAATGAGATTGTACCGAGACCTCCTCAACAAGTCCTGGTCCAGCCTAACCCACCTCAGCAGCCATAACATAATCCTTATGAGCTTCTCACTACTCTCGTTGAGGGCTCCAATAAGCGGTTTGAGCTGGTAGATGATCGGATATAAGGATTGTAAGGTAACTTCTCAAACCTGGAAAAACAAATGGCCCAGATAGCTAGCACTCTCTCTAAGATCAAGAACATGGGGAGACTTCCGTCCTAAATAGAGCACAATTCAAAAGAGAATGTCAGTTCGATCACGTTGAGGGAAAATAGAGAGACTCAATCAAAACCACCAAGAATAGAAATAAAAGATGAAGTCATAGTGATTCTCGATGACCTAGAGGAACTAGTGATTTCTACCAAGACCAGACCTCCTTTTCCAGAGAGACTGGCAAAGTCTAAGAGACTGAAGGAAGAGAAAGAGATCTTTGAGACCTTGAGAAAAGTCGAGATCAACATCCCATTACTCGATGTGATTAGATAAATACCCAAATATGCAAAATTCCTCAAGGAGCTATGTACCAATAGGAAGAAGCAGCATGACGTGGATAAGGTTGTGATAGGAGAAAACATATCTGCCATGATCCAATGCAAATTGCCCCTTAAGCTGAAGGACCAGGGAATGTTCGAGATCAATTGCACCATAGGTCAAGTTGGAATTCAGAAGCCTATATGTCATCTCAGTGCATCTATAAATGTCATGACTTCCTCCATCTACCAGTAGATATCAGCCAACTATAATATGCCTCTTAAAGAGACCAGGACTGTCTTGTAACTTGCGGATCATTCTGTCATTTAACCTAAGGGAATTTTGAAGGATGTATTGGTCAAGGTAAATGATTTTGTTTTTCCCGCTGACTTTTATATACTTGATACGAGCAATGTAAACAGAAACGGGAACTCGGATTTGCTGCTAGGGAGACCATTCTTGAGTACTACCAAGAGCAAAATCGATGTACATAATGGTTCTCTCACTATAGAATTCAATGGGGAAATAGCCACTTTCAATGTTTATGATGCCATGAAGACCCCAGAAGAAGATTCAAGCCTATGCAGTATTGATAGCCTTGATCCCATCATCCAACAAATGTTTAAGCTCAATCTCTCAGACGAGTATTTGGTCACCCTGAATGAAGCACACAACACCTAGAGTCCCAATGACGCAGATTTGGACAAAAAGGTGAAAGAAGCTATCCATAATCTTGACCCACCTCAACCCACATCGAGACTTAGACCAAAGCTTGCTCTACCACCTTTTAAGAAACTCACTCCTTCCATCATCCAGCCACCGGAGGTTGAACTCAAGAGCCTGCCAAGTCACCTTAAGTTTGCTTTCTTAGGGGATAATGATACGCTTTCGATGATCATCTCGAGTAAATTGAGTCCCGATGAAGAGAAACGACTGGTCTCCTTGCTCTAACAGCACAAGGAGGCAATTGGATGGACTACAGCTGATATCAAGGGGATTAGTCCATCCACTTGCATGTACAAGATCAAGCTGGAAGAGAATACCAAAACCTATCGCCAACCTCAAAGACGACTCAATCCCCATATGATGGAGGATGTGAAGAAGGAAGTAATCAAGCTCATAGAGGCTAACCTCATTTACCCTATCTCCAACAGTGAGTGGGTTACCTCGATATAAGTTATTCCAAAGAAGACAGGGATTACGTTGATAACAAACAAAGCAGGAGAGCTGGTCCCAACGAGAATACAGAATGGATGGAGAGTTTTTATTGACTATCGCAAGCTCAATGCCGTAACTAAGAAGGACCACTTACCACTGCCATTCATTAATTAGATGCTGGAGAGACTAGTAGGAAAGTCTCATTTCCATTGTCTCAATGGAATGTCGGGTTTCTATCAGATCCCTGTGGCACTAGAGGACCAGGAGAAGACAATATTTACTTTCCCCTTTGGCACCTTTACTTATAGACGGATGCCTTTTGGTCTCTACAATGCTTCCACTACATTCCAGAGGTGCATGATGAGTATCTTTTCAGCTTACATGGAAAACATCATTGAGGTATTTATGGATGATTTAACTGTGTATATGATTCTTTTGATGCATGTCTCGATAACCTTGGTAATATTCTTAAACGACGTATCAAGTCTGATTTTGTACTTAGCTATGAAAAATGCCACTTCATGGTAGACCAAGGTATGACATTAGGTCATATTGTATCTAAGAAGGGTATTGATGTGTTCGGAAATAATGATCTGGATCTCAAAATTAAACTAAACTATCGGGATCAGGTTTGAAAGAAACAAAAACTTAATACTATATAAATCCACTAAATCTAAATGGAAACATCTAGACAAAGATCCAGGTACAAAATTATCCATTGAAGACATCAAGCACTTAAGCTAGATTCGGGGTAGAAGTCTAAGTGGTATATCCAACTAAAGACTAAAGGACTCGGCTAGGATTTGGTGCTCCTAGTGGTATATCCTACATCCAGAAGGGGTTAACATCCGGAGATAATTGTAAGGCATGATTCCTGCCAGTTGGAAAGGAATTCACTAGCGAAAAGCTCGTAGGAAGGAAACTTCGTGGACTGGAGTAGGCGGGGCCGAACCAGGATAAAATCCTTTATGTTTGATTTCTCTAACTCTTTATTTATTACATTATATTATCATAACAGCGTCATCCGGTTTATAATCAAACACGCTACACTAAGACTTTTTAAAGTCTTTATATTCCACAAAAAAGGGTCATTCACCCCCTCTGACCTTCTAAAGACCCTCACATGGATCAACAAGTGGTATCAGAGCTAGTGCTCAAAACTAAAGATCTAACAATATCAAGCTAAAGGTCCAATATTTTGATCCATGTATCAAAATGAGTTTCTAAAACTCACAACTCCTTCCCAAGGGTATGTCCACTACCCGTCCTTCACTTTTCACCGATGAACACTACACATTCTGGAAGAACCGAACAAAGAACTTCATACAATCATAAAAGCATGCAAGCATGGTTAGTTATTCAAGATGGCCCATATGAGCCTACTTTTGAAGTAGAGGGTATAACTACCCGAAAGCCATCAAGTACGTGGGATGAGAATGATTTTAAAAAGTTGCATGAAAATGCAAATGCTATTAACATGCTTCATTGTGCTCTTAGTGTAGCTTTAATAGAATATCCGGATATGAAACTGAAAAGGAAATTTGGAAGAAGTTGGAGGTAACCTATGAGGGAACTACCAAAGTAGGAAAAGCCAAACTCGATTTGGTCCAGCAAAAGTTTGAATCCTTCAAGATGGAACCTAAAGAATCAATCAACAGCATGAACACTAGATACACCAATATAGTGAATGAGATGAAAAGGCTGGTAAAAGAAATCTCTGAAGTAGAGATGGTGAAGAAGGTGCTCCGGAGTCTCACCAAGGAATGGGACAATAAAAAGACTACTATTGAGGAAGCTCATGACTTAAACTTTCATAACTATGATGAACTCATTAGTAATATTCTAACCCAAGAGTTATCCTTAGAGAGATATAGCCGGCAAGAAAAGAAGCCTGAGGAGAAGAAGAAAGTCATTGCACTTAAGTCAGAATCAACCGGATCAGCTTCATCCGGAGAAGAAGAGCAAATCATTGAATAAATGAGCACCAAAGATTAACTTGCGCTATTAACTAGATAGCTCAACAGATTCATAAAAAAGAAGATAGAAAGAGATCAAGAAAGTATGAATCTCGAAAACCAAGAGAAGGCACTTCTAAAAGAGACAATCCTAGAAAGAATCCGGAAGAAAAGAAGGATCTAGAGAAAGAAGCTGCATGTTTTGAATGTGGTGAGAAAGGCCATTTTAGAACAAAATGCCCCAAGCTTAAGAGAACCAAGAAGTTCAAAAAGAAGGCAATTGTAGCCACCTATGCAACAGTGAAGAAAGTAGCAGCTCATCTTCAACAGAAGAAGAGGAGACTGTCAATTGCGCATTCATGGCCCTAACTGATCTGGAAGCAAACCAATCGAAAAGAAATGCCTCTAAGCAAGAACAGTGCAAATTGAAGAATCAGAATTAGAAGCAGCAAACTCTGAGGTAATTTCCTGCTCTAATTCTACTTCTAGTTTTAACCTTGCTAGATCTTTGTCTATTATAATCAAGAGCATAAAGAAGAATACAAAAGCAATCAAGTCTCTCAAAAGAGGAGTGATGGAGTTAGCAGAAGATGCTGACGTAATGGCACAAGACATCGAGCAACCAAGCATATTGATGTTGTGAAAGAAAACTTCCTGAGGAATCAAGTCTAGATCCTAAATGCATATGTAATGGGACTAGATAGAGAAATCAATCTATTAAAAGAAGTGTCCAGGAAAAAGCAAGAGGAAAAAGCTCAAAGAAGAGATCATCATCTTCATGATCAACACAGATCCCAAAAGACCCTTAACCAAAGGATGAAGGAGGTTAGTAGGCAACCACAAGCCCAAAGAAATACTGCTACTCAAAAAGGAAAAGCTAAGGTGATTTACAATCAACAACCTACCAACCAGAAGAGGAATTATGCAGCAGAAATTCCACCTACAACCAGCTTCTGGACACATTTCAGACCATTCACCAGTGTGCAAGAAGCTGGATATAAAGGAAACAATGGAAAGGAGGATCTAGAAAATATCAAAAAGAAGTAGGAAGAGAATAGATCCATTGTAGGGTGTAGGTTTCATAGGAAAAACAATCATATTACTAAATTATGTAGATTAAAAAATGGTTATTATGATGTTTACCCTTGGCCTGAGAAGGTTATTAACCCGAGAGGACCCAAATCTATTGGGTACCCAAACCCACTTGATCTGTTTTATAGGTATGCCTTAGATCAACAATAGATCAATACACTTGGCACATTAATAGTGGATGCTCAAGGCACATGACATATGATGAGAAGGCCTCCATCACATTGACCCGGAAGAAGGAAGGCAAAGTAAGCTTTGGAGATAAGCAAAAGGGATAGATCATTGGTCATGGAACCATTGGATATGAGTTAAAGATAGAAGATGTCTCATTAGTTGATGGACTGAAATTCAACTTGCTAAGTGTGGCCCAACTCTGTGACAAAGGAAGAAAAGTTATATTTGATTCTCGAGGCTGCTTAATCTATGATAGTAAATCAAACCAACTTATCCTTTATGAACCTAGAGTAAAGAATGTCTATTCTATAAACATTAAAAATGATAAAAAGAATATTTTCTTGGTGTCTAAACAAGAAGAATCATGGATATGGCACCGGAGATTGGAACATGTCAGCATGAACCTCCTATCCAAACAAGCCAAAAAGGAACTAGATATGGGTTTGCCTAAGGTTGCTTTTGATAAGGATCATCTATGCACTGCATGTCAGTTAGGTAAACAACATAAGAAAAGTTTCCCTTCCATCTCATACATTCCTTCCAAATGAGTACTTGAGCTCTTGCATATTGATCTCTTTGGTCTAATCAAACCATTGAGTTTAGGTAGAAGATAATACACCATGGTCATTGTGGATGATTATTCTCGATATACTTGAGTTCTCTTGCTAGCAAGCAAGGATGAAGCCTTTGACCAATTCTCTAAAACATTCATCCGGATAGAAGTAGAACAGGGCATAAGCATTGTACGCATTAGGAGTGATAATGGTGGAGAATTCAAAAACAAGCATTTTGTTGATTTTTATGACTCCAAGGGCATTGAACATAACTTCTCTGCCCCTCACACTCCTCAATAGAATGGAATTGTTGAGAGAAAGAATAGGACCATAGTTAAGATGGCTAGCACAATGCTCAATGAGAATTATTTGCCAAAATACTTTTGGGGAGAGGCCGTGAATACCACATGTTATATTATAAATAGAGCTCTCATTAGAAAAACCATAGAAAAGACCCCATATGAAATCTCAAAGGGAAGGAAACCCAAAATTGGGTATTTCAAAGCATTTGGATGTAAATGCTACATCCTTAATGATAGAGAGCAACTAGGAAAATTTGATCCCATATCTGATGAAGCAATTTTCCTTGGCTACTCAACACATAGTAAGGCTTACAGTGTCTTCAATAAACGAACCCAATCTATAGTAGAGTCAATTTATGTAGATTTTAATGAGACTAACCCTGCAGGCGAGAAAAGTTACACTCCGGAAGATCCAGCTCCGAAAGTTGAAAACTCTGAAAGAAAGAAGCAGAAGTTCCTAATTCATACCACATCAAGAGATATAAAGAGGAAGATGAAGGAATATCTTTTGAACCAAAAATACAATGAGTTAATCTCAACCAACAGGAGATTGACTTTTATGAAGGCCAAAAGGAGTGGTTGAAGCTGAAATGGAGCAAGTCCTAGTTCAACATGAAGGCCTGTAAAGGGAGATCCGGATATACAGAGATCATTCCATTGAAAATATTCTGGATGATGTTCAGAATCCAGTAAGAATAAGAGGTCAGCTCAATAGGATGATGAGCCATGCTGCTTTTGTATCTCTTATTGAGCCAAAGAAATTTCAAGATGCTGAAGGAAATAAAAGTTGGATGATGGCAATGTAGGAAGAGCTAGGTCAATTCACCAGGAATAATGTATGGGATCTAGTAGCCCCTCCAAAGGGAAAGTCAATCATTGGCACCAAATGGGTTTTCTGGAATAAGCTAGATGAATCCGGAGTAGTTGTAAGAATCAAGGCAAGATTGGTTGCCCAAGGCTATAATCAACAAGAAGGAATTGACTTTTAAGAAACCCTTGCACCTATAGCAAGGCTGGAAGCAATCAGGATTCTATGAGCTTTTGCATCATTCATGGGGTTCATACTATACCAAATGGATGTCAAAAGTGCATTTCTAAATGGTGTTATCCAAGAGGAAGTCTATGTTAAGCAACCACCTAGATTTGAAGATCCAAAGCATCCAGATCATGTGTATAAGCTGAAGAAGGCTCTCTATGGACTGAAGCAAGCACCGAGAGCTTGGTATGAAAGATTAACCTCATTCCTTATATCAAAGGGATATATCAAAGGCAAGGCAGACACAGCACTCTTCATCAAAAAGAAGAAGAATGATATCATTCTAGTCCAAATCTATGTGGATGATATCATATTTGGAGCCACTAATGAAAAGATGTGTCAAGAATTTAGCTCTCAAATAGGGAAGGAATTTGAGATGTCCATGATGGGAGAACTCAATTTCTTCCTTAGTTTACAAATCAAGCAAAGTTCAGATTGGATTTTCATTAACTAGTCAAAGTACACCAAGGAAATCTTAAAGAAGTTTGAAATGGACAAGAGCAAGCCTATATCCACTCCAATGGGATCAGATACAGTCCTATCAAAGGATTGTGAGGGAGAGGACGTTTAACAAAAGCTCTATAGAGGGATGATTGGCTCACTCCTATACTTGACAGCTAGCAGACCTGATATACACTATGCAATTTGCTACTGTGCAAGATATTAAGCCAATCCTAAGGATTCTCATCTCAAGGCAGTAAAGAGGATTCTAAGATACCTACTAGGAACCACTAAAGTTAGGTTATAGTATCCTAGTAATGGAGATATCACACACTAAGGGTTCACTGATGCAGATTATGGCAGAGATACTCTTGAGAGAAAGAGTACATCCGGAGGATGCCATTTCCTTAGAGATAGCTTAGTATCATGGTATAGCAAGAAGTAAACTTTAGTTGCTTTATCTACTACAAAAGTAGAATATATAGCAACTGGAAGTTATGTTCCTCAGCTCCTATGGATCAAACAACAGCTTGAAGATTATGGAGTTCAATCCATATGTGTGGATGTTATATGTGACGATAAAAGTGCTATTGATGTATCAAAGAATCCAGTACTTCATAGTAGGATGAAGCATGTGAATATAAGACATCATTTCATTCGGGATCATGTAATAAAGAAGGATGTTGCATCGGTATACATTCCAACCAATGAGCAAAGAGCATATATCTTTACTAAGCCACTTAGTAAAGACCAATATTTGTGAAGCTAAGGGAATCTATTGGATTGTCAAATCCTATCTGAAGTTAATCCGAAAGATAATCCAAAGTCAATTTGGATCCTCGATAAAGTAGATCCAGAAGAGAAGAAGCATTGGAGAAAAATCTATTCCAAAAGAAACTCTGCCACATAAGCAGACAATAATGACATATGGCAATAAAAGCATATAAAGGTAACAGTTACTTTTTGAATTTCAAACGTCTATTGGTTGTTACACGCGCGATAAATTTGATAATTAGTTCAAAAATAAACCGTTCCCATTCTCCGGTTAAACTGAATTTGCCTCTCTCTTAAAAATTCGATTGCCATGTCATCAATCTAGCCAAAATTACTAGTGTTTGGATTACCAAACTACCCTCACTTTGAAAATTCTATATAAACCCCTAAAAATCACCCTTCTTCCTCACACGAGCAACTACTCTGCTGTTACTCCACAAAAATTGAAACCTAAAACCTAATTCCTTCAAACCTTTCTTAAGATGGCAGCAATCACAACTGAGGCTGGACCTGTGATCCTTCTAACCCAAAATGTCTTTTCAAAATCTGATCTGAAAGATAAGGTTTTCATTCCCATAGACTATAAACCCTCTGATTCAGTTATCCCTACAGATTTTCTATGAGATAACTTTCTCTTTGAAACTGACCCCTATTCCTAACTACTTGAGGATCAGTACTTAACGTCCTTCTTGAAAATAAACTGCCCAACTTACCCAGATTTAGTCCAAGAATTCTATGACAACCTAAAAGCCAACAAGAAATTTGATGCCCTAAGAACTAAGGTTCAAGGCAAGGAGATTACTCCAAACTTCTTCAAAAATTTCCTGGATATGAAGAATAGTGGAGTCTTGATGAGGGTGGATGGAATTAAAGCCAAGGTGAAGTATGATTCGGAGATGTGGCTTCCAGAAAGGTATTTTAGGGAAAAGTTTTCAACTTACTGGCCTCAAATCCCAAGATATCTCCAACATGTGCTATTGAAGTTAGTCCTCATCTGGAGGGGCTCGCTAACCATAGTGTCTTCCTTTCACCACTGTGTGTTAAAGCACTAGGAAGACAGTAGGGAGGTCAACATGCATGTGCTTCTGATTCATTATCTCAAGCACCATAGGAATGCTTATGGACCTCTTATAACTTGAATTCTTCAAGGAAATGGGATAGACTTGACTGGATTCTAAGGCATAAGTGGAAAACCTATTATTCAAAGAAATTTCCTAAATCTGAGATTCAATGCAACATGGGATGAAGAGAAGGCTAAAAAGCAAAGAGATGAGAGGAAAAGCAAAGCCAAAAAAACCACTGATCCATCAGAGGCTCCGGTTCCAAAGAAGTCCGGAACTGTAAATCCAAAATAGTGAAAAAGCAAGCGATAATTCTGGATGAAGATTAGGATGAAGATACCCAGACTATCACCCAGCTGCTCAATAAGTCCCTATCTAAGAAGCCCCAGGGGAAATTGATCAAGGCGGATGCTAAAAAGGGGAGAAATATGATCTCTCCTAAAATTGAGGTAAAGGATTTTCCTCTGGTAATGGCTAAGGCTATAGAGGCCGGAAGGAAAAAGGCTAAACGAACTCTGGAGGAAGCGTAAGCTAATGTAGAAGATGATGAGGAAACAGAAGATAAAGCCCCAGAATCCAAAAGAAGAAAATTTATTAGAAAGGGGCTAACTTTTACTGAAGTCGTTGCAGCCAGGGAGACACGGAAGAAAGCTACCGGAATTGTTATAAGTGAAATTGGGAAGCAATGGATGGTAGAGGCAAAAATGGCTAAGGCCAAGATTGAGAAAGGCAAAAAGGTGCCCGGAGTTTCTGAGATTGTCATTTCGAATGACACTTAGTAGGTTATTATCCAAGCAGCAATCAAGCATAATAATAAAATCAATGGGGAGAGACTAGAGTGATCTAGAGGATCCTCAGGTACTCCAATATTCATATATCAAGTTGCCTTAGCTGAGGCGCCTAAGATTTCAGAATCCGGCTCATTCAACTTCCTACACATCATAGAAACTCTTCCGGAGAAGCTGCTACTTTTAGAAGGTAAAATCCCAAAAGAAGTAAGTCCTGTAAAGGCAAACGCAGAGGGTGTTGAGGACATTTCCAACATGCCTGGGGGAGTTATCATAAGTCCTGAAAAGAAATTTGAAGGGGTGACAGAGGACATTTCCTTTTATTCGGAGGCAGAGGTGGAGGAAACAAATGAAGAAGCAGCTGATCAAAATTAATCGCCAATAAATGAGGTACCCCTTGCCATTGATCCTTTAAATTTTTGTATTGATCTTGCAGCTATTAACAAGGATAACTTAGACACTATTTCTCAAAACGTGTCTAAACAACAAGTGCCTAACTAAGATAATATTATTTCAAAGGAGGGACGTGGTCTGCAATTTGAAGATAATGCCTCTAAAGCGGACTCTAAGGGCGAGGCCAGTCTGGGGGAAAGGTTGGATGAGAGGCGAGAAGAGCGAAATCCATCTAATTCACAAGAGAGCAATAATGAAGCTGACAATAAACCCTCTAAAAGCAACTGTAGCTCCAGAGATGACTCTTCCAGCTCCTCTAAAGAATAGTTCCCTCCGAAAGTTAGCCCTATGAGTGTTCTAGCTAATAATACAACAAAGGCCAAAGTGTCAGTAGCTCTTCACTTACTAAAGGAGGCTGCTCAAGAGGAAAGTGAAGAAGGGTACATTAAGCAGAGCCTCTGGACTATCTACTCTCATCATAGAGGAGTTGAAAAGGAATTGCTCAAATAAGGCTCTGGTTTAGATACAAAGAGGGAGTTGGGTGAAATCAAAGAATTAGTGAAGCGCATAGAAGAAAAAGTCACGGATTTCCCCACTCCAGGATCTATTGCCAAAGGTTCTCTCTCCCAGATCCAACCTACTTTAAATGAGATTAAAGAGACTAGCCAACTGGACTATTGTTCAAGCTAACACCCTGGCTTCAAATAATTGTGGGATAGTAATTAACAAGATCACTTCCTCCTCATCCAAGCTTTCAGAGGAACTTAAAGCCTATCTGGATTCCAAGTTTGAAAACTTGTCAAAATTCATTTTTGAGATAAAGGACAAGACTGCTCTCCCGCACTTAACTGAACAACAGCAGATCACCCTAGAAAAATTAACCAAATTCATTACTGATGATCTATCTAAGGCACTCACTGCTCATGTTGCCAATATTGCACAAGACGTATGTGGTCAATTAAATGGGCAAGATGCAGTAATTAAGGGGGCCAGGGATTATGTGTGCAAAGAAATTGAAATAGTCAACAGCATCATCCATAATATCTGGAAAGGGATAAGTGAAGAAATTACCCTACTCCAAACCAGAATCAATAATCTATCTATTTCTAGATCCTCCTCCACACCATCTGTTCTGGAGAGCCAACTTCTACGGATTTTTTAGAACCTGGTCCAGACCATTGGGGATTCAGGATTCTTCGGGCAAAAGGGAGTCCTAACTTTATTGAAGGTTCTGTTTCCTTATTTTGACAAAAAAAGATCGGGACTTTGTGCTTCACATTCACCCTGCAGTCAAACAGGCCTACATTCAACTCAAGAAGACTATCCGGCCCTATTACCTAACTCCAGGAATTGTTAATCATATTATTAAGGAGAGGACCAAAGGCAATATTGACTACTCTGTGTACTTAAAAGCTTGGCAAGAAGCATGGGATAACATAACCTATATGGCAACCGATCCCCAAGCTGCAAACAAAAAGGGGGAGATGGGTCTATTCAGTCAACAAGGGTCTGGATTAAGGAAGGGAAAGGAAAAGGAAGGAGGACCATCCGGGGGGAATTAGACTAGCCATTATACTTGTGAAATTTTTTGTAATAGTTTGATTCATTATTATATATTTCTGTAACTTGTAGTCTGAACTTCATTGATGTTAACTATTATTAATAGCATAAGTATAAATAGTGAAATATCTAATTCTCAAAAATTGCTTCTGAAAGTACAATCTGTTAGTATACTAAAACAAACTTAGAAGCTAGAATTGAAAAAATATTGGGGGAGTTAGGATGCTAGTATTGTGGGGGTAATGACTAAGCATTAAAAATCATACTTGGCTCATAAATACTCCATTCCCTTGTACTTAGTTTTTGTTTCCATCAAATGAGGGAGATTGTTGAGAAAGAATGATCCGGATCTCAAAATTAAACTAAACTATCCACTTCAGGTTTGAAAGAAACAAAAACTTAAAACTATGTCAGTCCACTAAATCCAAATGGAAACATCCTGACAAAGAACGAGCTACAAAATTATCCATTGAAGACATCAAGTACTTAAGCATAAGGAAGCATCAGAATAAAGCTTAGAAAGGAAACAAGCCTTAATCCCTCAAGAATAGCATCTGGAAGAACTGATTGCCCTAGATCCGAAAGCATAGAGATCCGGAGATAATAAGTCTAAAGACATCATGCTTGAAGACAATAGGAAAAGCTTCAAGGATAACTTTTCCCTCCACCGTTTGGTATACATAGTCAAAGATCCTTTCCTCATGAACAAGACAAAAGTGACAGCTTGCACTTTTTAGTAAAAGGACAAAAAGACTAACACCGGACTGAAAAAGTTAACAAACTTTTTCACCTAGACCAATAAGGGGGCGCGTGGAGCACACACCAAAAAGCTAATGGTGTAAAAGTTAGTGCATCATAAAATGCCAAGTAAAACGATCACTGACAACTTTTCAGCCTCAATCCCTAGGATTCAAACTTGTCAAATTATAGTCTAATGGATTGATCAGCAGCTCTAGAAGCGCCACCTATAACCTGTTCAAGGGTGAAGATTTATTACAAGTTTAACAACCCACAATAGCTATATTTATAATAGAAGCCTATAAAAGGGAAGCTTCACCAAATGAGAAGGTTAGTTGTTTGATTGACAAAAACAAGTAATAAAGAACAAGCATTCATTCAGTTTACAATCCCTCCAAGGATCAATTAATTCTAAATCTGTTGTAAAGATTCCTAAGTAAGTTATAAACCTAAGGAAATCCAAAAACCAAAACCTTTGTGAAAACAAGAGTGTAAGGATCTCCAACTTGGGTGAGTTGTGAAATAGGGATACAACTTAAAGTTGGTGCTTCAAGCGGGAACTCCCTGTAGGACTCAGCTTAGATTTGTTGTAGAAGTCTAAGTGGTATATCCTACTAAAGACTAAAGGACTCAGCTAGAAGTTAGTGCTTCTAGTGGTATATCCTACATCCGGAGACAATTGTAAGGCTTGATTCCTGCCAATTGGAAAGGAATTCACTAGAGAAAAGCTCGGAGGAAGGAAACTCTGGGGACTGGAGTAGGCGGGGCTGAACCACGATAAAATCCTTTATGTTTGATTTCTCTAACTCTTTATTTATTACATTATATTATCATAATCGCATCAACCGGATCCATCATCCGGTTCATAATCAAACACGCTACACTAAGACTTTTTAAATTCTTTATATTCCATGAAAAAGGGTCATTCACCCTCCTCTGACCTTATAAAGACCCTCATAGGGACCAACATGGTGTAGATAAAGCTAAAATTGATGTTATTTAGTCATTACCTTACCCTACTTCTGTAAAGGAAGTTAGGTCTTTTCTTGGGCATGCAGGTTTTTATCGCAGGTTCAATAAGAACTTTTCAAAGATCGCCGAGCCCCTGTATAGACTATTCCAAAAAGATGGTAACTTTGAGTTTGGAGATTCTTATGAAGAAGCCTTTGACACTATCAAGAAGAAGCTGGTCTCCGAGCCCATTATCCAAGCACCCAACTAGGATCAGCCCTTTGAGATCATGTGTGATGCACGTGTTAAGGCAGTACTAGTAGTATTAGGACAATGAGTTGGCTGAGAACCTCATGTCATTTATTATGCCTCTTAGACTCTCGATACAGCTCAGCGGAACTATACCACGACTGAGAAAGAGCTCCTTGCTACCATTTTTGCATGGGTGAAGTTCCGTTCTTAACTTCTCTATTCTAAGGTCATTGTATACTCAGACCATGTTGTCTTGAGGTACCTTATGACCAAGAAAGACTACAAGCCAAGACTGATTCAGTGGATCCTTTTGCTTCAATAATTTGACATCGAGATCAAAGACAAAAGGGGACAGAGAACCTGATGGCCGATCATCTCAGTAGGCTAACCAATTTAGAAGAACCAAAATAAGTATAGGACGAATATCCTGGGAAGAGTCTCTTTATCATCACCGAGACCCCATGGTATGTAGACCTTGTCAATTTTATTACCATTGGGAGGTTTCTAGAGGATTTCACATGTAGTGAGAAGGAGAAGATGAAAAGGGAATCTGGCATTTATTTCTAGGATAATCCTTATCTTTGGAGACAAGGGAACGATCTGGTTTTGAGGAGATGTGTTTATGGGTAACAGATACCGAAACTCTTAAAAGCATTTTATTATAAAGTTTGTGGAGGTCACGGTGATCCGAGGAGAACATCACCACATTCTTGAGTGCGGATTTTACTGGCCCCACATCTTTTGTGACTCCTATATGTTTTGCAAGGCTTCCGACAACTGGCAATGGATTGGTAATCTTGGACGTCGAGATCAGTTCCTAATGACTCTTATTTTGGTCGTCGAGAGCTTTGATGTCTAGGGTATCGATTTCATGGGCCTTTTTCCTTCTTCTTATAGGTTCAAATACATCCTACTAGCAGTTGACTATGTCTCCAAATGGATAGAAGCCAAGGTGACTAGAAATAATGATAGAAAGACTATAGTAGACTTTATAAAGGACAACATCATTTGCAGATATGGGACACCCAGACTACTTATCAGTGATCATGGTACCTATTTTTGCAACAAAATGATCTTGGCGTTACTGATGAAATGGGGAGTCAAGCACATGACTTCTATGGCATACCACCCATAGATAAATGGGTAGGCTGAAGTGAGCAACAATGAAGTAAAACTCATCTTGGAGAAAACAGCCAATCCTAACTGGAAAGATTAGAGTCACCGTCTCTTTGAAGCTCTATGAGCAGTCCGCACAGCATGGAAAGCCCCTAATGGGATGTCACCTTATAGAGTTGTCTATAGGAAAGCATGTCATTTATCCATTGAGATCAAGCAAAAAGCATATTGGGCCATCAAGGAGACCAATTTTAGGCTCGATGTGGCCAAAGAGCATAGGAGGCTGCAACTGCACGAACTTGAGGAAATTTGCCATGATGTTTATGAAAGGAATAAGGCCTAGAAGGAGACCACTAAACACCACCATGATCTTTTTGTTTCTAGCAAAATCTTCAATGTGGGACAGAGAGTCCTTTTATTCCAATCTGGTCTCAACTATTTCTTGGAAAGTTGAGGTCTCGGTGGGCCGGAGCTTAAGTCGTAACCAAAGTGTTTCCATATGGAGTAGTCATTATATAGAGCATTATGACTGGGAAGGTTCTAAAAGTCAATGGGCATCGTCTCAAGCCCTACTATGAAGGATTCCAAGCTCACTCTGAGGAAATAACTCTCACTAAAACCGCTGATACTACACTGTGATCTCGGCGTGGTGCGTCGAGCTTACTAACGTTAAATAAAGCACTCTTGGAAGCCAGCCAGAGCATTTTTGACTCTTCATCTCTCTCTTTTAGTTAGCCTTTATTAGTTATATTTAGACTAGGACTGATTTCTCTCTGTATTTTTATTGCAGATTTAGGTCTCTGTACAAACTTTGGAAGTTGAAACATCACATGCTGAGAGACGTGACTGAGAAGACAGGGGATGTGAAGGGACTCACGCGGCCTGATCCATGCACAGTGGGTGACATGGCGGTCATGCAAAGATCATAGAGATTTTTTATGATTCGGTACCTAAATAAGGCCATGATTGCTATTGATCCCATTAATGCCCTATGAGCCACCCTTACACGCTGAAATTCCCCACTTAAAACTGCTTCCATCACTCTAACAGTCACGCTCAATTTTAAACTCTCAATCTCTCTCCCAAAGCATATTTCATCTTCTCTTTCCTTTCACAACCACTCCACCACTCAAATGGCTTCAAAACAAGACACCACCACCACTATTCCGGCGACCACCGCAGTTCTCATTGGCAGCATTCCTATCAATACCACACCTTTCACTGCCGCCATTACCACCACTATCCCAGAAGTAACTACCTTCTTCACTATCACCACCGTCATCACTAGTACAGCGGGTACTACCCCTATAGCTCTGGACACTGCTGCCACTTCCGTCACCACTATCGCTACCACTATTATTCTGCCTCCCACCCCTGATATTGAGCCATGGAGTCCCTACTCCTACCACCTCTTTCAACACCACCGCTACTCCCGGCAAGCTTCCACTCACCGTAGACCCAATTTCTATTATTTACCCCACCGCCGCTAGTCGAGAGGAGTCTGATGAGACTCCATTGAAGAAAAAAAGAGATCTCAAGGAGAAGCTAAACCCCAAGGTGATCCTGTCGAGATTGACTCCGATGAGGAGAGTGACTGCACACTTGCTCCCCTGCCCACCAAGAGGAAGATGCTCACAAGGAGTGCTACCAAGGGCACCTAGAGTTTGAAGACGGCCAAAGTGGGCAAAGAAGATAAGACCCCTACTCTTGGTGTAAAGAGCAAGATCAATAACTCTTTTAGTCAACCTGCTCCCCGCACCACTTATGCTCGTTTCAAGAGCCAGTCATCAAAGCCCTACATAACTGCCTACAAAGAGACCATGACTACTCTCGGCATCAACAAAGCTGTCATTGATTCCTTCACTATAATCTCATGGTTGCCCCTGCTCTTCATCTGTTTCCCCTCCTACCAAGAGCTTGTCTAGGAATTTTTTAGTACTTTCCAGTTCAAGCAGGACTACACTAGCTACCAAGAGGGGGTGATTAAATTCTGTCTTGCTGGTAAAAATATGAGTTGGAGTCTCAATGACTTCAACAAGGCTTTAGGGGTTACTGACCCCTCTGATGACATGTGTAATGCCCTTCCTTCTAATTTCAACGCCTCTGACACCTACTTCTCCCTCTACAACAATGATCCTTAAGTCACCACTTAGAAGTTCGGTGACTCTCAAGACTTCTACGTTCATGAACCTTATTTAAGGTATATCTATAGAATTCTTGCATTTAACTTTTCTGGTCGCCATAGAAGATCTAGGACCCTAAATAAGAAATAAGTGAACATTCTATAGTGCATGAAGAACAACAAAAAGCTCCACCTAGGAGCATGGCTGGCAAAGGAATTTCAATATGTCCTTACTCATCCCAAGATCCCTTCGATTCTAGGCACCGTGATCTTAATAATTGCGCACGATATGGAGCATTTGGATTATGTCCACTACACCAGGATTCCCAAAACTCCACTCCTAGACTTGGAGACTTTTGGGATAATGCTACTCCCTGAAATGATCAATCGGATCGTAGTTATGCACCCTCATGATCCTCCTAAAGATAAGCCTACTCTACCTGCTCCTGAGGACCCTTAGCCAGACCAGCCTGCTCGTGATGACTTAACTCCTTCCGCCGCCTACATCGAGATCCTCCAAAAAGTCACCTGTTTGGAGAACCAGTACAAGTATCTTTTCAAAAGCCTCATTGAGCTCGATGCTAAAAATCATGACCTCCGAACCGGCTGTAATGCCCTGGAACTGAATGTGCACTTGATCATTTGGCAATTTGGGGTCCAAAGGACATAGCGAGACCAGCTGGGTCTCTTTTACCTCTCTCCTCCCCCACTAGGACAGTAATGTTTTTATTTGCCGTCTCTTCTATCTCTTTTTGTTCTTTCTATTTTTGCATTGAGGGCAATGCTTAGAATAGGAGTGGGGAGGGGATTTATAATTTTTGCTTCTTCTGTTTAAGTCTTTTTTTAACATATATTTATCTTTTTCTCCAAGAAAAAGATTTCACAAGGACTCATGCTTTATGTTTTCATCCCTGCAATGACCTTGTTTGCTCTCTAACTTGTTACTGAGATATGATGATAACCAATATAAGAAATGCTGAGTAAATAACTAATTCAATAACTTACAAGACTATCCCGATTAACTGAATTTATCATCGAGATCTGAGTTGAACATTGGTGTTCCAATCTAAGATTTCTGATAATCACCTTGTAAACTTCTTAGCGCTAGTGAGTACAGAAAAGTGTAACTTGATTTTATTGTTTAAAGTTCTTTAATCTGGCCTTGATTTGATTTTAGTTAGTCCTTGTGTATCATAAGATCCTCCATCGAGACCTCGCAAAACTGGTATCGATCTTGGTGGTTATTTTTTGCTTCCACAATTAGTCGAAAGGAGGCTAACGTGGCTCGTAACATCGTTTGTCTCTTTCATAGGGCCGATAGAAGAAAGAGCTATCCACAGCTAAAAACTGGGTGAAGACTCTTTCATGGGGCCAATAGAAGAAAGAGCTATCCACGACTAAAAATCGGGTGAAGACTCTTTCATAGGGTCGGTAGAAGAAAGAGCTATCCATGGCTAAAAATCAGGTGAAGACTCTTTCATAGGGAAAAATTGATGGAAAATGCAGCGAGACCTAAGAAAAATTGCAAAATATGTAAATGGGTTGAAACATCTAAAGAGACTACAAATCTAGCAAAGTTCTTAAAATCGTGAAGTCCGACCCAAACAATGGGTAGATGTATCTTAGGGGCCCCACCAAGTAAAAGTGTGCTTCAATTAAATAAAAGGTTTAGAAAGAGTCATCTTATGATCACCAAGATGCACTTAATTTTAAATCAAGGTATTTATGAATAATAACAATATTTTATGTATTTGTGCTTTAATTTGGTAAATACTCTTGGGTAAAGTTTTGAACATAGTCTTTGATGATATCTTGAATTGGAATGCTCAATGGTCAATTAAAGGCCTCGTTATAAGTCTCGGTGAAAGAATTCGGTCTCTGTAAAGTTATTTGCGCAGTTTCCCTTCTTCCTAATCTATAATACATACTTGAGGGCAAACATGGAATAAGTATGGAGAGATTTGATGGGTTGTATTTTTAGCATGTATTTGTACTTATTTCCATATCATTGAAACCATGTATTTAGTGTTTATGTCCGCTATTACTTCCTTTTCTATCTTTTTCAGGTTTTGAAGGTAATTTTGAGAAACCATGCAATATTTAGAAGAAATGAACCTTTCACTGATACCTGAAGTAGACAGTGGGAGCGATAGCTGGTCTCAGTGAATCTAGAACACTTTAGAACTATCACGACAACACCAATACCGGAGCACGCCATGACCAGATCTGTAAGTTACCCAATTTAGGCAAATCCTATTCAGGAAGGAAGCTTGATCTCTTTCCTAATTTTATAAGCGAAAGGATTTTATTACCATTTAAAGACTAGGACTAAAAGGAAATGAATCCAGCGAGATAAATGCAAAGAGTCCTATTTTTCCACTAAAGAAGAAGCTTAAGGAGGAGCACTCAGCTATAAATACCAAGGCTAGCCATTTCGAAGAAGACATTCGGAGAAAATCTACTATTTGCCGTTCAATCTTTCTGGTCTAGTTTTAGTTTTTGTGTTCTCTAGTTTCAAGTACATTTTGATTTACAGATTTGGTTTTAAACATTTCTAAGTTGAATTACAAACTCATTTTCAGTTTTATTTCTCTATTTTAATTTCAGTCTTTATATTCTCAGCATGATTTACTTTCAGTCTGTTTATATTTCTGCACATTTAGATTCAGCCATGTTTAGCTAGAACCATCATAGCTTGACCAATTAATGGTCAAGAGTGAGTTTAAATGGTGTGAGGACTGCAATTGAATACAGAAATCTACAAGGTGACCTATTTGCCAATCTCGGTACTTGAAGGGTTTTATGATAAGTACATCACTTGGTCTCGTTGTCTAGAGTGATCACTCATTTGGTAAGTATTTGTGATTTTTGTTAATCTTTATTCTTGCATCCATAATTGTGCCTGAAGAGATATAAAGTAACAATAGTCTCCATTGAGATTGGAGAAAGGTAATCTTACCCCTGTTGGGTTCTGTATTGTTGTTCATCGGTTTAGCCTTTTCTAATTTATATTGTTGTTCATCGGCAAGCTCTCTAGCACGAAGCCGAGAGACACAGAGAGTAAGAGAGAGTTCATGGCACGAAGTTTGGTCTCCATACACAGTAAAGAAGAGTTGTTAGTACTCTACGGTGCATGAGTATTAGTATAACTAAATCTAGGTCTGGCTACAGTTAATTATTGATACTCAGTCATGTTCTATTTTGGTTAAGCGATCGTTTATTATTGATTCATTACTTGCTTTATTTAGTTTAACTCTCCAAATTCCCATCAAGAGTACTTCTAGGCCACACCTTGTGTCGTCTTCTAAAAATAACGTTGTCAAATACCGTTCCTTGTGGATTTGACCCCCGCTCTCTACTAACTACTAGTTTGTTTTGCGCAGGGATTTAATTTTGGTGGTCTTGACACCTATTAAAATACTAATTAACCACTATCAGCTAACATTAGCCACTACTTGGTAAATACAATAATCTGGAAATAATAAACAATCTAATTAATTTATTGTTTGAACTATTCAACTCCATCAGTGCATAACTGTTTCCTATCAATGCATTCTCCTTTAAAAGAACCTTGTCTTATGTATAACACGATTAAGACCAATAATTTTGACTTCTAAAAACTTTTATTTGATTGTTCGATCATGGACGTTTTTCTTCAAAGTCTTCAACAATGACTAGACTATAGACTCCTTACCTAAGAACAACGCGTAGCTTCTGTAAATCGGACGCTCAAGCTCAATCTTAGTTCCTTCAAGGGTGAAATGTTGGAACTTGAAATTTTTAAAAGGTAACTCGGATTCATTAGTGGTGAACGGATGGAGATTAGATTGAGAAGAGTCATCTTCTTCTAATATTACTTCATAAGATTTGGAAAATTCATATCCATTCTTTAAAATCAACTTCTGAATTTTCTGGTGTTCAACTCTACAGCTTTTTAAAATGGCATTGAGTTCCTTAAAACTCTTGTTCACAATTTCTTTCATTTCCTTCATCAAACCTTCTATCTCCTTCATTTGTTGAAAAGATGGATGGTCAGCCATAGCACAAGTTAGAGGAATAAAACCTCTCTCGTTTAGAAATAATGCAATAAAAGCAAATAGAGAAGAGAAACAATACAATCTAGCTCTGACACCACTGATAGGTCCCAATCAAAGCTTTTAAAGAAAAGATAGAAGTATTCTCTTCGGGTGAGAATATACTACAATTTTGTTAATCGATAATTCATTGCCTTCTCCTTGAATTCAACAGGTAATTAAATAAACTAGAAGTAACTTACCCTTTCCTACTTTCTAGGCCATTAAACGGCAAACATCCCACTACTACCAATAATGAATAAAACAAACTACAAATAATTAAAATGCTAATTAACCACTATCAGCTAACATCAGCCACTACTTGGTAAATACAATAAACTGGAAATAATAAACAAGCTAATTAATTTATTATTTGAACTATTCAACTCCATCAGTGCATAACTGTTTCCTATCAATGCATTCTCCTTTAAAAGAACCTTGTCTTATGTATAACACGATTAAGACCAATAATTTTGACTTCTAAAAACTTTTATTTGATTGTTCGATCATGGACGTTTTTCTTCAAAGTCTTCAACAATGACTAGACTATAGACTCCTTACCCAAGAACAACGCGTAGCTTCTGTAAATCGGACGCTCAAGCTCAATCTTAGTTCCTTCAAGGGTGAAATGTTGGAACTTGAAATTTTTAAAAGGTAACTCGGATTCATTAGTGGTGAACGGATGGAGATTAGATTGAGAAGAGTCATCTTCTTCTAATATTACTTCATAAGATTTGGAAAATTCATATCCATTCTTTAAAATCAACTTCTGAATTTTCTGGTGTTCAACTCTACAGCTTTTTAAAATGGCATTGAGTTCCTTAAAACTCTTATTCACAATTTCTTTCATTTCCTTCATCAAACCTTCTATCTCCTTCATTTGTTGAAAAGATGGATGGTCAGCCATAGCACAAGTTAGAGGAACAAAACCTCTCTCGTTTAGAAATAATGCAATAAAAGCAAATAGAGAAGAGAAACAATACAATCTAGCTCTGACACCACTGATAGGTCCCAATCAAAGCTTTTAAAGAAAAGATAGAAGTATTCTCTTCGGGTGAGAATATACTACAATTTTGTTAATCGATAATTCATTGCCTTCTCCTTGAATTCAACAGGTAATTAAATAAACTAGAAGTAACTTACCCTTTCCTACTTTCTAGGCCATTAAACGGCAAACATCCCACTACTACCAATAATGAATAAAACAAACTACAAATAATTAAAATGCTAATTAACCACTATCAGCTAACATCAGCCACTACTTGGTAAATACAATAAACTGGAAATAATAAACAAGCTAATTAACTTATAGTTTGAACTATTCAACTCCATTAGTGCAGAACTGTTTCCTATCAATGCATTCCCCTTTAAAAGAACCTTGTCCTCAAGGTTCAATCAACCTCTTTCAATCATCTACCTATGCATAACACGATTAAGAACAATAATTTTGACTTCTGATAACTTAGATTTGATTGTTCGATCATGGATGTTTTTCTACAAAGTCTTCAACAGTGACCAGACTATAGATTTCTTGCCGAAGAACAACGCGTAGCTTTTGTAAATCGAAAGCTCAAGCTCAATCTTAGTTCCTTCAAAGGTGAAATGTTGGAACTTGGAATTTTCAGAAGAAAACTCGGATTCGTTGGCGGTGAACGATTGGAGATTAGGTTGAGAAGAGTCATCTTCTTCTAATATTACTTCATAAGATTTGGAAAATTCATATCCATTCTTCACAATCAATTTCTGAATTTTCTAGCGTTCATTTCTACAGCTTTTGAAAATGGCGTTGAGTTCCTTAAAACTCTTGTTCACTATTTCTTTCATTTCCTTCATCAAACCTTCTATCTCCTTCATTTGTTGAAAAGATGGATGGTCAGTCATGGCACAAGTGAGAAGAATAAAACATTTCTTGTTTAGAAATAATGCAACAAAAGGAAATAGAGAAGAAAAACAACACAATCTAGCTCTAGCGCCACTGATAGGTCCCAATCAAAGCTATTAAAGAAAAGCTAAAAGTATTCTCTTCGAATGAGAATATACCTCAATTTTGTTAATCGATAATTCACTGTCTTCTCCTTAAATTCAACAAGTAATTGAATACATTAGAAGTAACTTACCCTTTCCTACTTTCTAGGCCACTAAACGGAAAACATCCCACTACTACCAATAATAAATAAAACAAACTGCAAATAATGAAAATGTTAATTAACCACTATCGGCTAACATCAGCCACTACTTGGTAAATACGATAAATTGGAAATAATAAACAAACTAATTAGCTAATTGTTTGAACTATATATTTCAACTCCATCGGTGGATAATTGTTTCCTATGAGACTTCAGCTTAACTTTTAAGGCAACAATAATGTTAACAATAACAAATTTCATATTTTACTGAAAATGGAAATAAGGAACAAATTCGAATTCATACTTTTTTCTGACTGTCTTACGTGATTGTGGAATAATGGTTTAACTGACCCGAAAAGGTACCTTAAAGTGTGAGGATTGTATCACACATAGAAGAAGCAACATTACTCAACACCCCTCTCACACTCAAATCTATTTGGTGCATGGAGCTATCAATGGGTGACCTAACATCATAATCGAGCTCTAATACCATATGGTACAATGACCAAACTTACCTCAAAAGGTACCTCAAAGGGTGAGGATTGCCTCACACATATAAGGAGCAATATTATTCAAGCCACTATCAGTGTGGGATATCCTACAGTGATATCGAAGAACAATCACATTCCTACAACTTGTGCATAATTCGGGAGAATATTAACGAAGACTAATAGAATTTGAGTCGAAAATGTATTTAAAAAAGTTTCAGATAAACTTTTATCATAAATTGATTATCGCTCTGAATGAACCAATTTGTGGAGCAAATATAGTAAAATATCTCCTTTGCCTCTTATGGAAATAAATTCTTTCGTTTAAGTCTTTACATATTTCATTTAAGTCCATGAACGTATTTAATCTCCAATTAGATCCAATTAATCAAATTAGATCGAATCGTTGAATCCAATTAAACCGGTCATGGATGGAACGGTAATTCCCAATTCATATGTTTTCCCTCCTATTTGACGTGTCTTGAATTTAATTACCCACTGCATACGTGTAGTAGATTTGCGGCATTTGCCACTGGAACCGTTCGCCTGCTTCTGAAAAAGAAAAATAGAAAGCTGATTTTCTAACTAAAAAGAAACCAGCTTCATCCTGCTTAAAAATGTGATTAATACATTTTTGACATGACCAATAATTTACATGTGCAGGGTTGTATTTATCTTTATATATTTTTGAAATTTTTAGTTATATCCAAAATTGGGCATAACTTGTTTATAAAATTAAAACTAAATAAATATGGCTCTCTGAGGTTTGACAGACCATCTTTATATATTTTAAAGACTTAATTTATATTTTCTCTTTATTTTACATTTTATTATTACTATCTCCTATATATTATTAAGTCTTTTGATTTAAATTAGTATTGTAAAACATAAGAAAATAATAATATACCTAAGACTGATGGAGATAATGATTACTTACCATGAAATTAAAGATGCTTATAATAAAAATATTATACATCAAATCATTAGCAAATGCACTTTTTCAGTAATATATAGTATTTATTATGATATTAATATTATAGTCTACCAAATTTATGAGTTTGATCCTGACAATTATGGCGTGGTTAAATCATGAATATATATACTAATGATGTGCAATAATAATTGTAAAAAGCTCCGATTGGGCCCATATAAACATTTGAATTCGTCCATGTGTCTCCAGTTTTTATACTAATGAATCATGATCACAAGGTAAACAATTACAGAAAAAATGATGACATGGTTTCATCCGCTAAATCATATATTATATTTAGTTTATTCATTTGGTTCTTATGTTATATATGTTATTTATTTGATCTTTGTGATATTAATTTTATTATCTAATTAATTCTTTTTTAATGAAACTTTAATTCTTATATCATGTAAGATACATGTGACAAAAATTTTATTATGTGGCACTTAATTTATAATGAAAAAAATTAAGTTAAGAGACTTAATTATAAAAGAAGAAAAAAGTTAATTTAATAGCAAACTCGAAATAGATTCCAAATCAAAATCTTATCCAAATCAAACTCTTTTCAAAATTAAACTCTAACAATCCATCGGGAAAAATGAAAGAACTAATATGCAAGTACAGAAGAAATTTTCACCAAGGTATTTTGCTCTTTAAGCAACCGTTCCTACCTTGTTTCAACGTGTTTATAATTAAACTCTAACAATCCCTTGGGAAAAATGAAAGAACTAATATGCAAGTACAGAAGAAATTTTCACCAAGGTATTATTAGAGTTTAATATGGAAAAGAGTTTGATTTGAAAAAGATTTTGATTTGGAATATATTTTAAGTTTGTGAGAAATATGGGACTTTTTTTACTATATTAAATTAACTTTTTTCTTATTTTATAATTTAGTCCCTTAACTTTTTTTATTACAAATTGACTAGGTGCCACGTAATCAAGTTTTTGTCATGTATATCTTATGTTGCATAAGAGTTAAAGTTTCATTAAAAAGGGATAAATTGGGTAACAGAATTGATACCACGAGAACCAAATGGATAACATTTATAGCAAAGGAATCAAAAAGATAAATTAGATATAGTACACGGTAAAAAAAAATTTAGGCCTGATTATATCACTATATTTTCAGAATATACAATAATTATCAGATCAATTGTATGAAATATGATTTAATGGTAAAAAATGTAAAAGTAACATGTACTTTTTAAAACAAAGCAATAACAGAAAAACTTATGATTACAATGTCAATAAAGAATAATTAAGATAAATTTAGAAAACATACACTTTGACTATTTTGCAATATGTGAAATTTTATTTTTCAAACCATGAATAATGATATTGCTTATATATTTTAATAAATTTAATATTCTCAGTATCTAACGATATTATTTAAGAATTATATAATTGAGTAACTTTTGATAATTTTTTATTTTATTTATATTTTTTAAAGTTTATCATTATTTTAATTAAAAGATATTTTCGCTTCTAGAAAATTTTAAAAATTTATCAATGCGGTGTATTTGTGTTTATATTAATCAATTTATAAAATTTCAGCTTAAAATGGATAAAATACCCTTTATTATAACAATTTGATATTAAAAATTCTTTATTTCCTAGCTTTTGAAATGATGAACATCATTTCAGAAAAAAATTCCATGGCAAAGAAGTAAAATCACATTATATTTTTAAGTTTATTCGAATAACTATGAGCAAGTAATAACCATAAAAAGCTCAAAATGCGATAATTTATGCAGTCTTTGTTATACTAATGATTACGATTTCAAGTAACAATATGTGCGCTTAATAATTGTAAAAAAAGGTTTATTTTTGTACATGAAAGCACAGAACCGTCCTTCATACAAATGAAAAATTTACATCTAAAAGAAAAAATTAAAAAAAGATGAAAATAATCACTTTTCTAAGTAGTATATAAGTAACTTAGTAGATGTCTAGTCTCTACCATAGTTGTAAGTTCTTATAAGGTATGTAAGTTCTTAATAAATTTCCTAGTTAGGTTTAATTTTCGAATTGCATTCTTTTCTTTTTGGTTGTTTCTCTCCTAATCAAGAAGCTCACATACTGTGTCTGACAGTTTTTCCGGTCATGCTTTCAAAAAAATTTTACTCATGAATTCGTATTTAACGCTTAATGTTTATTTACTTTGCAGGTGAATTAGCAATGGAAGGCAAGTTGATGTTACTAATTCTAATCCTAACATGCTTTTGTTGGAACTCTATGGCTAGGCCAAGGTCTCACGACGAGTTTCAATCGTTTTTAAGAACTGTTGTCGATGACAACAAGTCCGGTGCTCACCCAAACTCTCTTATTAGCGGTCCAAACGGGCATTGTATGGATGTAAAAGATGGCGATTACAGCGATGGAAATTCTATAATCGCATGGCCTTGTAGACCTGGTCAAGTCAACCAGATTTGGACGTTTAAAAGCGACGGAACACTTCGATCCAACGGTAAGTGTTTAACTACTTATGGATATACTAACGGGTCATACATAATGATTTACGACTGCAACACTGCGGTAAAAGAAGCAACTATTTGGGAACTAAAAAGTGATGGAGAGATAGTGAATCCAAAAAGCGGATTAGTTTTAACCGCAATTGCAGCCACGGCTGGAACCACGCTCACCGCCGAGACTAGCATATCTTCCTCGTTCCAAACTTGGCGTGTCGACAACAATACAAAAACGAGTTTAGTATCCATAATTGGACTCAATGATTTATGCCTTCACGGATCGAATGACAAGGTGTGGGTACAAGAATGTGATAGTAGCAATGTAAGACAACAATGGCTTCTTTACCCAGATGGGACCATTAGACCTAAGCATCATACGAATTGGTGTTTAGGTTACGATAATCTCGTGAATGATCGAGTTGTTGTGTTAACTTGTGGGCATGGACCGTCTAGTGAACGCTGGACGTTCACTGAGAATGGAACCATTTTGAATGAACGAGTCAATTTAGTGATGGATGTACGAAGGTCTGACCCGAGTTACAAGGAAATCTTAGTTTGGAAAGCTACAGGAAATCCTAATCAAAAGTGGCAAATTTCGCCTATATAATAGTACAAAGTATAAGTTAGAAAAAAAAATAAATAAATGATGGAAATTAGAAAGACAAAAGTTGTATTTCCATCATATATGTATGTTTGTAAGTTTTTGTGTTTGTTTATGTTTGAGTTAATGTACAAGAAAAGAAACTATGCAGATTGTTGGTCATTATAGACCTCAATTGCAATATCTACAATAAAACTACTTTTCTATACACCGGTAATTTTCATTTTGCAACTCGTTTAATTTTTTTTAGTAATGTGTTGGTCTAATGGTTAAATTGAAGTTGGGATATCTAGAAGTTTTAGATTCGAGTCACAATCGGGGTGGGTTGAGGATTTCTCTTTCCATTTAATGTAAGCCTAAATAAGACAAAATTTAAAAAAAACAAAAAACTCGTTTAATCAGATCATGGTTTATATGTGAAGAGCAATGAGTATGGAGATTTTCTAATCTTGTGTCTCTATGTTGACGATGTGATTTTTACAGGAAATAATCTCAAAATCATTAGTGATTTCAAGCATATTATGATGAAGGAATTTGAAATGAGTGATCTGGGTCTTATGTCTTATTTTTTGGGCATTGAAGTTATCCAGGGAGATGATGGAATCTTCATTCATCAAAGGAAATATGTTGCTGAGTTTTTGAAGAAATTTAGGATGGATGATTCAAACTCAGTTAAGACTCCAATTGAAACCGGAATTAAGCTTACGAAGGACGGTGATGAGCGAACTGTAGATGCAACGTATTTTAAACAGATTGTTGGAAGCCTCAGATATCTTACATACACTCGACCTGACATATGTTATGCTGTGGGGTTAGTCAGTCGATACATGGAGTCGCCTCGACAGATTCATTTACAAGCAGTAAAGAGGATTATGCGGTACATTAAAGGCACTGCAACATTTGGTCTGTTTTACTCTTCATCCAAGGAGATTGAAATCGTTGGGTACTCGGACAGCGATTGGGGTGGAGATTCAGACGAGAGGAAGAGCACAAGTGGTCATTGTTTCATGTTCGGAAAGACTGCTTGCTCATGGTCATCAAAGAAACAGTCGATTGTTGCATTATCCACGTATGAAGCCGAGTACGTAGCAGCTGCAGCAAGTGCATGCCAGTCGATTTGGCTTAGCAATATCATGAGTCAGATTGGCATTAATCTTGAAGGTCCAATTAAGATTTATGTTGACAATGTGTCTGCTATCAATTTGGCAAAGAATCCGGTCTTTCATGGGAGGAGTAAACACATTGAAATTCGATATCATTTTTTGAGAGATCAAGTTGGGAAGAACGTGATCAAATTGGAATATTGCAGGTCTGAAGATCAGATTGCAGATATCCTCACTAAGCCTTTGAAAATCGATGCATTTATCAAGTTAAGGGACATGCTTGGTTTGAAGATCGTTCCAAATCAGAATTAAGGGAGGATGATGACAATATTATTAGCTGTTTGTTTTAATAATTCTGATTTTATTTTTAATAAGTTAGTGTTTGAATAATTCCTGAACTGATGTCCTAGTTATCAGGGATGTTAATGTTAGTGATTTAGTGGTTGTTAATTTCCTATTTTCTAGCTTCTGTTGGTTGTAGCTTTGCTTATATATTGCTGCAAATAAATCAATGATATTAAGAACTTCAATTACGTTATTTAGCCTGGAGTCCATTTATTCAATTGTGGTCTATCTCAAACTATAGCCTATTGCCTATTCTTTTCTTCAACACAATTGAGATAGACCACAATTGTGTTGAAGAAAAGAATAGGCAGTAGGCTATAGTTTGAGATAGACCACAATTGAATAAATGGACTCCAGGCTAAATAACGTAATTGAAGTTCTTAATATCATTGATTTATTTGCAGCAATATATAAGCAAAGCTACAACCAACAGAAGCTAGAAAATAGGAAATTAACAACCACTAAATCACTAACATTAACATCCCTGATAACTAGGACATCAGTTCAGGAATTATTCAAACACTAACTTATTAAAAATAAAATCAGAATTATTAAAACAAACAGCTAATAATATTGTCATCATCCTCCCTTAATTCTGATTTGGAACGATCTTCAAACCAAGCATGTCCCTTAACTTGATAAATGCATCGATTTTCAAAGGCTTAGTGAGGATATCTGCAATCTGATCTTCAGACCTGCAATATTCCAATTTGATCACGTTCTTCCCAACTTGATCTCTCAAAAAATGATATCGAATTTCAATGTGTTTACTCCTCCCATGAAAGACCGGATTCTTTGCCAAATTGATAGCAGACACATTGTCAACATAAATCTTAATTGGACCTTCAAGATTAATGCCAATCTGACTCATGATATTGCTAAGCCAAATCGACTGGCATGCACTTGCTGCAGCTGCTACGTACTCGGCTTCATACGTGGATAATGCAACAATCGACTGTTTCTTTGATGACCGTGAGCAAGCAGTCTTTCCGAACATGAAACAATGACCACTTGTGCTCTTCCTCTCGTCTGAATCTCCACCCCAATCGCTGTCCGAGTACCCAACGATTTCAATCTCCTTGGATGAAGAGTAAAACAGACCAAATGTTGCAGTGCCTTTAATGTACCGCATAATCCTCTTTACTGCTTGTAAATGAATCTGTCGAGGCGACTCCATGTATCGACTGACTAACCCCACAGCATAACATATGTCAGGTCGAGTGCATGTAAGATATCTGAGGCTTCCAACAATCTGTTTAAAATACGTTGCATCTACAGTTCGCTCATCACCGTCCTTCGTAAGCTTAATTCCGGTTTCAATTGGAGTCTTAACTGAGTTTGAATCATCCATCCTAAATTTCTTCAAAAACTCAGCAACATATTTCCTTTGATGAATGAAGATTCCATCATCTCCCTGGATAACTTCAATGCCCAAAAAATAAGACATAAGACCCAAATCACTCATTTCAAATTCCTTCATCATAATATGCTTGAAATCACTAATGATCTTGAGATTATTTCCTGTAAAAATCACATCGTCAACATAGAGACACAAGATTAGAAAATCTCCATACTCATTGCTCTTCACATATAAACCATGATCTGATGGACACTTCCTAAATCCAGTGGCATGAAGAAAAGAATCAATCCTCTTGTTCCAAGCCCGCGGCGCCTGCTTAAGGCCGTATAAAGCTTTATTAAGTTTATACACCTTCTCCTCTTTTCCAGATTGTACAAAACCCGGTGGCTGCCTTACGTAAACCTCTTCATCAAGTGGGCCGTTAAGAAACGCCGATTTGACATCCATTTGGTGAATTCTCCATTGCTTTTGTGCAGCCAAAGCAATTATCAATCTCACAGTTTCCATTCGAGCTACAGGAGAAAATATTTCTGCATAATCATAGCCTTTTCTTTGCTCAAATCCCTTCGCCACCAACCTCGCTTTGTATTTGTCAATTTCGCCATTCGCTTTCACTTTGATCTTATACACCCACTTCACATCAATTGCATTGTGTCCATTTGGAAGATCAGTAAGTTTCCATGTGTTGTTTTTCTCGATCGCCCTTAATTCTTCCTTCATAGCCTCATGCCATTTAGGATTCTGAATGGCATCTACAAGGCTCACTGGTTCCGAATCTGCAAGGAAAGCAAAGTGCACTAATTCTCCATCGTCACCAACCTCATCATCGAGATTAACCTCGTAATCCTGAAGATGTGCTGGTTGCTGTCGCTCCCTTCTTGGCCGTTCACCTGAAGTTACAATGGGGGCTGCAATTTCTGGTTGAATTTCAGCTTCGGGTTGAGCTGCAGGTGCTTCGGGAGTGACTCGATCATCATTCAAAACGTAAATATAATGTTTTTTTGAATCCATTTCAGCTGCTGCATCCCATTGCCATTCCTCACCTTCGGCAAATGTAACATCACGACTGACAATCACCTTCTTTGTTATTGGATTGTACAATTTGTATCCTCCGTGCTTATATCCAATGAAAATGGTCTTGACTGCTTTATCATCCAACTTTGATCTTGCTGCCTTAGGAACATGAGCATAAGCAATTGACCCAAATACCTTCAAGTGCTGCACATTGGGTTTGAATCCACTCCATGCCTCAATAGGAGTTGTGTTAGGAACACTCCTAGTTGGTGATCTGTTCAACAAATATACTGCACATGATACAGCTTCAGCCCAAAAATAATTAGGCATACCTTTCGCTTTAAGCATACTCCTTGCCATGTCCATGATCGTTCTGTTCTTTCTCTCGGCGACTCCATTGTGTTGTGGAGTATAAGGACAAGTAATATTATGCTCCAATCCGAGTTCTTCACAATGACTTTTAAAATCACCAGACTTGTATTCACCTCCACCATCACTTCGCATCATCTTGATAAAGTTGCCACTTTGTCTTTCAACAAATGCTTTAAATATCTTAAAGCAGTGAAATACCTCATCCTTGCTCTTTAAAAGATAAATCCAAGTTTTCCTCGAAAAGTCATCAATAAATGTTAGGAAATACTTGTTACCTCCAATTGAAGATACGTTCATTGGGCCACAAACGTCTGTATGAACGAGCTCCAAAGGTAATTTTGCACGCCAAGACTCCTTAACAAAAGGCAACCTGTGATTCTTTCCAACGATACAAGCCTCACACAATTGATTAGGGTGACGAATATGAGATAAACCACTCACTAAATTACGTTTGAAAAGATTTTCCAAACTTTGAAAATTTAAGTGCCCAAAACGTAAATGCCACAACCACGATTCATCATTCACTATTGCACTCAAGCACTTGAAATCACCCATGTTAAAGTCTACTGGAAACATACGATTTTTTGATAAAAAGGTTTTAAGAATCATATTACCTTCTTTATCAAAAATTGAGAATTGATTTCCACAGATGTGCATCACATAACCCTTTTCAGCCAACTGTCCCATACTCAACAAGTTAGTTTTCATGTCAGGTACATAGAAAACATCTGATATAAACCTGTGATCACCATTCTTCAATGTGATAAGAATTCGCCCTTTTCCAGTCACTGGTACGAAGCTTCCATCACCGAATTTCACTCTTGTGCGAAATGATTCATCCAAATCTGCAAACAGCTCCTTATGGCCACACATATGATTTGTGCAGCCTGTATCCAAATACCAAGTCTGATAGTTTGGAGTTTCATGTGATGTGGCTACCATTAATAATGTATGATCCCCTTCATCTAGTTCGTGATTTCGGTCTTCTTGAGCACAATTGGTAGCTTGATCGTCACCTTTTGATCGGCACTCATTTGCATAATGACCGAGCTTGTGGCAGTTATAACATTCCACATTTGATCTATTGTTCATGCCCCTACGTCCTCCGCGACCACGGCTTCTTTGTCGCCAAAAGGAATTTGAACTCGGAGTGTGATTGGAACCATTATTGTTTTGCTCAGTACCTCCATGATTCTGGCCACCACGACCTTTGTTGGAATAGCTACCACCGCGTCCCCGTCCTCTGCCATGTGAACCACCGTGCTTGTGGTAAGAGCTACCAATTGAGGCTTGTGCTTGTAAAGCCTGTTCAATTGGTTTTTCAATTTTGTTGTCATTCATCCGTTGCTCGTGTGCTCGTAGTGAACCAGACAATAACCTTACTGTCATCGTTGACAAATCATTTGCCTCTTCAATTACAGCAACAACATGTTCGAATCTAGGAGTTAAAGACCTCAAAATCTTCTCCACCTTCGTCTGCTCCGAATGTGTTTCACCGTTGGTCTTCATTCGGTTTGTAAGGGACAGAATTCTATTGATGTAGTCATCAACCGACTCATTAGTCTCCATCTGTAGCAACTCATATTGGCGTCTCAAAGTTTGAAGACGCACCCTCTTAATCTTGTCATCACCTTTATAAGAGGTAGATAGAATGGTCCAAGCCTCACTTGCTATTGTTGCTCCTTCTATCTGCTCAAACGTCTCATCGTTCATCCCTTGGTGGATGAGATACAACGCCTTCTTGTCCTTCTTCTTCTGTTCGCGATGCGCTACTCGTTGCACATCAGTTGCATTAGCAGCTAATGCAGGTAGTCCACTTTCAACGATATCCCACAGCTCATGGTAATCGAATAGAACTTTCATCTGCACACACCACCTATTGTAATTCTTTCCATCAAGAACAGGGACTGATAATTGAGCAGTGTTATTCATGATAACAGATCGTACAAGCTCTGAATACCAATTGAAGAAAAGAATAGGCAGTAGGCTATAGTTTGAGATAGACCACAATTGAATAAATGGACTCCAGGCTAAATAACGTAATTGAAGTTCTTAATATCATTGATTTATTTGCAGCAATATATAAGCAAAGCTACAACCAACAGAAGCTAGAAAATAGGAAATTAACAACCACTAAATCACTAACATTAACATCCCTGATAACTAGGACATCAGTTCAGGAATTATTCAAACACTAACTTATTAAAAATAAAATCAGAATTATTAAAACAAACAGCTAATAATATTGTCATCAAACTTGTGGGCATGGACCGTCTAGTGAACGCTGGACGTTCACTGAGAATGGAACCATTTTGAATGAACGAGTCAATTTAGTGATGGATGTACGAAGGTCTGACCCGAGTTACAAGGAAATCTTAGTTTGGAAAGCTACAGGAAATCCTAATCAAAAGTGGCAAATTTCGCCTATATAATAGTACAAAGTATAAGTTAGAAAAAAAAATAAATAAATGATGGAAATTAGAAAGACAAAAGTTGTATTTCCATCATATATGTATGTTTGTAAGTTTTTGTGTTTGTTTATGTTTGAGTTAATGTACAAGAAAAGAAACTATGCAGATTGTTGGTCATTATAGACCTCAATTGCAATATCTACAATAAAACTACTTTTCTATACACCGGTAATTTTCATTTTACAACTCGTTTAATTTTTTTTAGTAATGTGTTGGTCTAATGGTTAAATTGAAGTTGTGATATCTAGAAGTTTTAGATTCGAGTCACAATCGGGGTGGGTTGAGGATTTCTCTTTCCATTTAATGTAAGCCTAAATAAGACAAAATTTAAAAAAACAAAAAACTCGTTTACTTTTTTTTATCGAGAACCCATATTTTTTTAAAAAAAATGGGATCAAATATAGCCATCTGAGAGAATTATATTCAATTGAATTCATTTTGTCAAATTTCCTTGTTTGAAACCAAAAAAATATCAATAGAATTCAAATCATGCAAGATTTGAATTCTTGTGATTGTATGGAATAGAAATCTTGCCAAAAGTTGCATGATTTTGATGGAATTCATTTGTGCTAAGCTTTTGGATAATATTTTTACCATATTAACATTCCCATAAGTTAACGACATGTGGCATAAACTATCAAAATTTCAAAAAAACCTTGACAAAATTTGGTTTTAAGTCCTTGTAATTTTAATTGAACTAAAAACACCATCTTCTACAATGAATTTCAAAAAAACCTTGACAAAAGTCATTCGAGTCCCTATAACTTCTATTACATAAAGAAAATAAATTCCGTGCAGGAAATTTTGAGAAAAAGTTTAAGGAAAGGGCCGAAAATATTAAAATACGTTGCGGGATCAGGTATCGTAAAAAATTGAAAAACCAAAAAAAAATTATGAAATATCCAGAAAATAAAGAAAATAAATTTGGTGCAAGAATTTTTCAGAATACGTTTATAGAAGGGCCCGAAAATGTGAAAACACGTTTCAAGGTCCGGTTTCATAAAAAATCGAAAAATCCCCAAAAAATTATGAAATATCCGGAAAATAAAGAAAATAAATTTAGTGCAAGAATTTTTTGAAAATGTTTCTGGAAGGGCCAAAAATGTAAAAATACGTTTCGGGGCCCGGTTTCGTAAAGTATCGAAAAATCCAAAAAAATTATGAAATATCCAAAAAATAAAGAAAATAAATTTTGTGCAAGAATTTTTCAGAAAATATTTCTGGAAGGGCCAGAAATTGTGAAAATACGTTTTGGGGCCCGATTTCATAAAATATCGAAAAATCCCAAAAAATTATGAAATATCTGGAAAATAGTGAAATAAATTTGGTGCAATAATTTTTCAGAAAATTTTTCTAGAAGGGCCCAAAAATGTGAAAATATGTTTTGAGGTCCGGTTTCGTAAAAGATCGAAGATTCCCAAAAAATTGTGAAATATTCGGAAAATAAAGAAAATAAATTTGGTTCAAGAACTTTTTTAAAAATGTTTCTGGAATGGCCTGAAAATGTGAAAATACGTTTTGGGACACGGTTTCGTAAAAAATCGAAAAATCCCAAAAAAAATCATGAAATGTCCGAAAATTAAAGAAAATAAATTTGGTGCAAGAATTTTTCAGAAAATGTTTCTGGAAAAACCCAAAAATGTAAAAATATGTTTTGGGACCCGATTTTGTAAAAAATCAAAAAATCCAAAAAAAATTTTGAAAAGTATTTTATAAAAAGTATTTAGAGATTTTATATTTTTTTTACAAATTATGGAATTTATTTATTTTTTTTGAAAGTCAACCGCACACCCCCTTATCAAAACAAGACACCTCAGCTACCACGTAGGACTGAGGTAGTACAAAGGTTCACTTTTTTCAAGTTTGGGCACTTCCGAGGTCCACTTGAAAGTTGGGGGTATCTAGAAAAAAATGCTCAACTTAGAGGGTATTAAAGAGCATTCAGCTTTTAATTAAACATTTAAGAACACTTATTGTAGAAGAATGACAATTTTAAAAATAACTTAAAACAAATTCTTTGAAAATCAATTTAATTTCTTTATGTACAAAAAGTTTCCAAACAAAAAATTTAAAGTGAGAAAATGAATTCAATTGAATTCTATCAATTTTTTTGATTTTTCTCAAGAAATTGATTCTAAATACACCCCAAATAATTCACCAATTGAGAAATGAGAAAAACTTGCTAAGAAAGCAAGGAATATATAAATAACAACAAAAAAAATACTAACTAGAATATAGCCATTTAGCATCATTTTAATGGAAAATTATATATGGTATTGGGTATTTAATACTCTTCTTCAATTCAATGATTGAGTATTTATAAGGGTGTATTTATATATTCTTTTTATCTTAATTAACTAGCTTTTTATAAATAGTTAACCATTGAATTAGAGTAGAGTATTAATACCCGGTAACATATATAAAAATCCTCCTTAATGACACTGTAATATACAATAGTGGCGAATCCATAATGCTTTTCTTTGGTGTCCAATATTAATATATATTTAAATTCAAAAATTTGTATAATAGTAAAAATGTAAATTCTGAAAAAAGTCATGAATAAAAATAAAAATTAATATTTTAATTACTTAATAAATAATAGGTAATATTAGAGCAATTAATAAACTTTCGAATTTATGATACATATGATCTTTTAATTGGTGAAGTGTCAATTTTGGAACATGTGGTATAGCTTTTTTTTCCATTTGATTCATGTGATGTACATATTTCTAATTTAATTCTAGTATTATTTAATTATTGTGCTATACTATTATGTGTTATGCAATATGTTATATTTTTTAGGTTATGTTTTTTTCAATTTATAAATAGTAGTATTGAATTGAATTGAACTGAACTGAACTGATAAGTATTTATTTCAGTATAAATTTATATGTATGCAGTACTGATAAGTACTGAACAATACTGAACTGAACTGATTAATACTTATTCAAGTGTAAATTTATATATATGCAATACTGATAAGTACTCAAAGATACTGAACTGAATTAAACTGAATGAATTATAAGTTGAAAAGAACAATGCCTTAGTCTTGCACATTATAATCTATGTTAATGTTATTATCCATGGTATATACTAAAAGGCTAAAAAATGTAATCTGTCGTGCAACATAAGGACCCAATGAATAACTTTTGTACCACATGAGCAAATGAAATATACCACAAGACTCAAAAAAATGTCTTTTAGCCTATTCTAATTAAATATCAATTCTATTTTATTTTAGTTTTTGAGTATTTTTGACATTTATATGATTTCTACATAATAATTTTTAGGGATTTTTTTAAAAATGCAGCATTTGGGGCCGATAATTTAGTCCCCCACAATCAATAATTGTAAAAAAAAATCATAAAAACAAACTTATTTCTACTTGTACGTGAACCACCACCAAAACCAGGAACAAGCGAATTCTCAGAACCCTTATCCTCCTTCCTCTTCTTTAAGCTCTCTTATTTGTAGCTCTCCTCGCTTTATCTTCCTTCATTTGCCTGCTCCTTTCTCTCATCACCGACCACCAATGTAAATCCTTTATGTGTCAGCATCACCACCACCCTGTTCCATTGTCGCCAGATTTTTCCCTCACTCTTCTTCACCTCTCCTAATGCCATTCACCTCTTCACAATAATTTATCATTCAGCTAAAATAACAGTAAATGAGTTCTACCTACTTGAGCCACCAATTATATAATTATAATTCTAGTGGATCAATTTTGTATTTGCAATTCACCTTCTTTAAATTCCAAAGTACAATGAGCTAATTTTCACTCAGTATCGTCGAACTACTAGTCCTCAAATATAATTTGAAGTTTTTCCTAATATGATCCGCAAGTTGTTCGATGAAATGCCACGAGAGAACCGAGATTTCCTACATGGCGTTGATTGCAGGTTTTATTAAGGGCTTTTTTAATAAAATTTGATGGTATAATTTTTATTATACTTGAAACACATCTGGTATAATAATTATACCGTATAAGATCAATTATAACAAAGCTAAAAAAAACAAAATCATTACAAAATACAAAATAAAATAGGTATAATATCAAAGCCAAACAACATCAAAACCATTACAAAGAACAAAAACAACATGTATAATACATATTATACCAAATATATAGTAGGTATAATACATATTATACCACAGTATAAAAAGGTATAAGATCTATTATACCAAAAAGAAAAAAAAAATATTCTCTAAAACTAAAATTTAAAATCTTGTATTTTTCGAAAAAAAATGGTGTTTAGGATATTCTTACTAAAAAATCTAAAAATCTTGCATTTGTTACAATCCTAATTTTAATGGAGTCCAAACATAATTTATACATAATTTATATATATGTTCAAAAAATTTGTGGGCTCGCCACTACATATATATATAGGGATATTCTATCGTTACTTGAAGTAAATCGTATTTTCATAAATATAAATATTCTATGCTTATTTGAAGTAAATATTACTTTGCCTCCATCAACATTAGATTAGTGAATGATATTTTGATCCAATGATAATGATAAGAGATAGAGAAATATTTAATTTATAAAAAATAAAGTATATATATATATATATATATATATATATATATATATATATATATATATATATATATATATATATATATGTTAAGGCATGTTATATAATTGTTTTGTTTAACTATTATTTTACCTTTTTACTTTTGAATTAAAAATAATTACTATTTAATATATAATGGATAAGTGTAAAGTAATAAATACTTTATGAAAAAAGTAACCATAAAATGTGTCATATGTTAAATGAACAATTTTGATGAAAAATATATATATATTATGTTTTAGAAAACATAGAGATACTAGTTAATTTGGTTAAAAGTCGGACTATAATATAATAATTCAACCTTGGAAGCTTCTACTATCATCAGTTAATTAAATAAGAAAATGTTGTGAAAAATAAAATAAAATTTGAATTTTTTTCCAACAAGTCGTCTAGATTTTTCTTCTTATTTTATTTAGAATATTATGTGAATGAAAATAAACAAGTTGGATTCAAGTTAAACATAATCTCTCTTTAATGACATATCACGATTTTTACTAGAATAATTAACTTAAATAATTTTAATAAAATAAAGATTGGGTTAATAATGTAAAATAATTGCAACTTAAATATAATAAAATTAATTAAATATATAATAATGCTTTATTTTTATTGTAAAATTTTTTATTGCAAAGTTAATTAACTTGAATTCAACCAATTTATTTGTTGAACTTAGCTTAGAAAAAGGATTATCAGAAGTTAAGATTCGAAAAGTAGAAATTAAGTTTTGAAGATAACAAAAAATCAGAAACTACGCAGTCGGAAGATAAACACGCTCAGAAGATGGACAATCTTTGAAGCAAGACAAACCGGAAGACGACTTAGGATAAATCTCGGAAGGCAAGCCTAAACAATCACAGAAGACTATCTAGGCATATAAGAGAATAAAAGCATTTTCTACATATAAGCTCATATCCATATGCAAGAACTCAAGTGAAGACAAGCACTAAAATAGACATATACTTTTTATGCTCCAAAAAGATAACTGATCAGTCTAACATAAAAAGTGGTAAGATGATTTTCAAAAAGTGAGTTGACAACAAGAAATTAAGGACCACTTTTAGCCACCTGACAAATGACACAGGCAAAGCTGTATGAGACTAAAATGTGCAAAATACTGAGAAGTTGCAGAAGTTGGTAGAGTGACTTCCACCAATGAGTCTAACGAAAAAGAAGATGGGTCTGATGGAAGATCTAATGGCTCTTAAGGAAAAGAGTTGTTATGAGACAACAGCCAAGATTGAGATTCTGAGGAAGAGTCACAACGGGAGAATTTTGAAGACTGTCTATAAAAAGGCATCTACTATCAAGTAGAAAATTATCCAAGCTTTCACTAAAAACTGCAATCTCTCTCTCAATCTGCAAAATCACAAAAGAGCAAACAACAAGTTCCCTAATCTATTTGTCATCATCTCGAGAGCTTAGAACGACTAAAACTTCCAATCCATTATAAAGTGAATCTTGAAAACAAAGTACAAGACCACCAAATCTCTTTCAATCCACTTGTATTTAGAAGAATAGGCAACGTTCTTCAATCCTAGATACAGCTTGGGGATAAGTTGAGATCTAGAAGATTTTAAGAGGAGGGTAGTCTTGAATTATGAATTAGAGATAGGAAGAGGGAGGTACTCTTGGTTGTAAGAATTCCAGGCTGTAAAGGTTTCTCCACCTCAAAAGGAGTTGAACAATAATAGATCAAAGCTCTGAAGTAGACGCTTTGGGGACTTGAGTCGGCAGGGTCTGAACCTGTATAAAATCGTTGTGTTTTATATTTCATTTACACTCTAAAACTTTATTATCTGCGTTTTTATTTTCTCAGAAGCATCTTTTTATTAATCTGCATTAATCTCTAACACTTGTGAAAAGGAGCCAATCACCCCCTGACTCTGAATCACCCCAAGAGGACCAATAAGTGGTATTAGAGAAAGCTTTAAACACTCGGACTTAATAGTCTATAGAGTCTAAAGATCATAACGGGTGATAGAAGTTTGAGACATATACCAAGAGGAGATAGGTAGACTGCCTAGACCCTCCCTGAGGGACTCTTTGTAATAAGAGCTCCCTTATTCTATAGCCAAAACTATACATTATGGAAGAACTGTATGAAAAATTTTATACAGTCTCAAGACTACTATGCTTGGCAGGCTATTGTTAATGGCCCCTTTAGTGCAACAACAATAATAAACAACCAACCTCAACCTAAGCCTGAGAATCAATGGACTGAAGAATTTAAGTGTTATCAAAGTAATGCAAATGCTATTAACATGCTTCACTATAGTTTAGATGCAGATTAGTTCAATAAAATTTTAGGTTGTGAGACGACATATAAGATTTAGAGGAAGCTACCGGTGACTTATGAAGGAACAAACAAAGTCAAAGAATCTAATATCAATTAAAACCTTAGATACTATGAGTTGTTTAAAATGGAAAAGTATGAATCCATCTCCAACATGAACGCTAGATTCACAAATACTGTGAATGAACATAAAATACTGGGAAATTAGTTTTCAGAAGAAGAGCAAGTAAAGAAAATCTTCAGAATCTTGACTAGAGACTGGCATGCCAAAAGGATAGCCATAAAGAATAAGCTCACAATCTCACAAGTTACAAGTATGATGAGCTTATAGGATCTCTAATCACTCATGAGATCTCTATGTAAACCTTTGAGGAAAAAGAGAAATTAAAGTCTGAAGAAAAGAAAGCCATCATCCTAAAAGTAGAATCATCAAAAGGAAATTCTTCAAAAGATAAGAAATGGCTATAATCACAAGGAACTTCCGAAGGATGATGGGAAGAGGAGGGAGATACCCCCAGAATAACTCCAAGAAGTATGAATCTTTCGAAAAGAGAGACTATGAAAAGAAAAACTCATTTAGAAGAGATCTCACTAAGAAGTCCTCAAAAGACAAAGAAAAGCAAGACTACAACAAAAACATGAATTGCTTTGAATGTAACCAGCAAGGGCACATCAAAGAAAACTGCCCAAGGTTGAGAAGGGACAAGAAGTAAGCCTTAGCTATCATATAGAGCAACAGTGGAGGAGAAGACTCCTAAAAAGATGAAAAAACATAAAACAACTCAAATCTATTTTATGGCAATCAATGCTCTAGATTCTAAAGCTAAATTCTCATATAGTTGAGATGAGCATAGTACAGAAGCATTATCAGCATTAGAACTTCAAAATAAAGGTAAACTCACATTCTATTTTACCTAATGAGGTTAAGCAAATGTTTATGAATATATGTAAGCTTGTAAAGAGAAACAAGAAAACTCTCAAGAAGCTTCAGAACAAAGTAACTGAACTTAAAACATGATGAAAAGCTAGCCACAAATCTTGATACTGTAAGAGTCAAAGATCATGAGAGAAGTATAGCAAGATGAAGTCATTAAGAAGAATAACACTCATTTAGGGGTAAATGCAACCACCCTTAAAAGGGAAGTATCATGCTACAAGATAGACTGAAAGAACCTCAATGCAACAAAGCTTCAACTTCTCACCGTGAGAAGCCTCATAGGATCAATTAACCTCCTGAGTAGGTCTAACCTAAAAAGAGGGATAACAAGCACAGGAGGCCAGTTCTGAAGCCACAAGAACCTTTTGATATTTGTCAACCAGTGGCATGTTAAGAGAACAAAGGCAATGCAAATCACTGCAGATTTTGTGGAAGAAAGAATCATAATACTAATGTTTGTAGATTTTGAAATGGATACTATGATGAGTATCCTTGGCCTGATTTAATGCTAACAATGAAAGTGTGAGCGAAAGACATTTTTTGTTGGACGCTTGAGTCCCTAGCATTTATTTTGGGTCAAATAGGTCAACCGAGGCAACTTTTCCTTTTGGGACAATCAAGGCATCATTTGAAGGCAACTGAGACAACTTGGTAACTTAGCCAGGGTTTTTAATAAAATATGTTAGAATTGGTAGAAAAGAATATAAATCTATTTATAAAACAAATTTATAAAATAATGTCAAAAGATTCATGGACTAAATCCATGAATCAAAATATAGAGTCACCAGATGGATTGGCTCTTCTAGGAAATTCCTGTATAGCATCATTTCTAAGAACGAAACTACACCTTAATTCGGAGATTCATGTTCGGACAAATTACTTATTCATTTTAATTAGCCAAATTAAATTAAAATACCAAAATTGTTCATTTACCTAGTTACATTTTAAAGAATAAGGTGAGAAAAAGAGCTATTCTAATTAAAAAAATGCCTCAATGCAATCATGGTATCATACTTTATCAATTACCGCATGCTTATAACATATAAAATAAATTAAACACAAATTAATTTGGATTCCGGGCAATTATCCTACAAAACAAGGGTTAAAACTGAAAATATGCATTCTACTCTGAACAATAGCGACACCATTATCAAGGATAGCGGTACCGTTCTTCCAGAATAATGGAATCGTTATCGATTAAAAACATAGAATTTTATAGATTACATAATATGGAAGCAGTAGGTATTTTCAAGTATTTTTGGGGAATTAAAAAGACGGTTAATAAGAATATGTACCAGGGGTTGCAAGCAAATATCCCTCTAGCAAAATCACCACAATAGAGCTCTTACCCTCTCAAAATAATTTAAAGAATTGACAAAATTGAAATGAAATGTAGTTTAGTCTTAGATTGTATACCTTTTCGTTTTGAACCCGTTGTTAGATTCGAAGGAAAATTTAGAAATGGGCTCGAAGAGAGCAATATAAATGATAGGAATGAGTTAAAAGTTGGTAAACAATAAGTAGGCGAAAATGAATTTCCCTCTTTATTCTAAACTAGCTAAAAACTCGGGTATGATTTGGACAGAACTTCGATATGAACTTTTTGGAGACAATTTCGTGTAATTTGTTTGATTTCTAGTTGTTGCATATTAAAAAAACAGATTTTGGCCTCTATTCATAGTGAAAAATGAGGTGCAAAATCGGGTAAGGTAATAAATTCTCCGATAATGGGAAAACGGAATTAAATCAGAAAAATATTTTGCCTAAAATATCGATGATAGTATCGTTATTGAGTGAATTTTAAATAGGAATTTTGAACTGAGGTGGTGGAAATTATTTAGAAAATAACAGATAGCGATACTGTTATTGATGATAACGGTACCATTATTCCCTAATAACGGCACCCCTATTAATGATAGGGGTACCCCTGTCAATGCCTCAGACAGATTTAGCATTTTTTAAAAGGGTAAAAAGGGACCAAATGCTCTTCTTCGAGGCTAATTCCCAAAAATTGACTTGAAACCTTACAAATTCGGGTAAAGTATGAGAACAATCTTTCATCATCGATTAAGGGCATTGCAAAATTTCATGCTCAAAGAAAGACCAAACCGGGATTGGGTACTTAAATATTTTTTATCTGTTTTATAGATTGGCCTGATATCCATGGGCAATAAGAAGATAAGGTATATTGATAGTGGATGCTCAAGGCACATGATAAGTGATGAAAAATTATTCATCACTCTAAATCTAAAGAAAGAAGGAAGTGTAAGCTTCGGAGACAACAAGAAAGGGAAGATTCTCGAAAGCAGAACAATAAGATTTGAGATCTCTATAGAAGAAATTTCTCATGTAGATGTACTAAAATTCAATCTTTTGAGTGTTGCAGAATTATGAGACAAAGGAAGAAAGGAATTTTTTGATTCCAATGGTTGCTCAATCATTGACACTAAATCCAACTCTACTATCCTTCATGAGCATAAACCCAATAATGTTTACATTAAACTTCAAACCCCCTTGTGGTTTCCTTTTTTTGGAAATACATGTGGGCATCCTATTGGGACGCCTGCATTCAATGGTGGCCGTCCACGGTGGACAACCACCGTGAAAATGGTAGGCTTCCACCGTGGATGCCAACCATTCACGGTAGGGGTCCACAGTGGACGCCAACCGTTCATGGTAGGCATCCACGGTGGTTGCCCACTATAGCAGAGCAAGCGTCCCAAGTGGACGCTTGCCATGCGATGGTGGGTGTCCATGGTGGACGCCTGACATTTCACGATGGTCGTCCACCGTGGACGGCCACCATGAAATGTAGGCATCCATGGTAGATACTCGAAATATATTAAGGTTGGTCGATCGAAAAATTCAGCTGGCTGGTCCCAAAAAATTATATTTTAAAAAAATTAATCTTAAAATTTAAATTAGCTTAAGTGTAGTGAAACAACCTATACCTTATTCTGAATCACCAAAATCATAATCACATCATATAAATTTTTTTTTGTACTTATACTTCATTTATATATATAATATACTAACAAAACTTAACATTCGGTTTATAATACTTATAGCATCATATCCTATTACAACAAATGTGTACAAAACAAAAACCAAAACAACCACTTTCTATAATATATGCTTGTCATGTGAGGAGAGGGAGCGAACACAGCCAACCAATCTTTCGTCCATGATTTCTACATGTAATGAGCTTCTAGTACAAACTTTATCAGTTCTAAAAAATTTAGCGCTTTATATGAGGCGCAACTCAGTGAATATAAACAATCTATGAATTTAGCAAATCACATAAATACATTAACAAATTCAATATACAGTCACACTTATATGGGAATGAATGAACCGGTTATTTAATTGTTGTGAAATTTCCAGCCAAACTATTACCCCGGGATACATGTAACATTTGTAATAATTGTCAATTGATTTGTTGGCCAGCTATGTAACAATTGGTTGACCTTTCGGTCCAGATAAATAATTGGTTGACCGTTTGGTCCATTTGTCAGATATTGCAATTGGTTGACCATAGGTCCAAATGAACAGAACATGTATTGCAATGTTTGATCGGCTATGTCACAACGTCTCTTATACTTTGTATATATTCAAGTGCAAATGTTTGTTTTACAAACCATTGAACTTACAATTAGCATAAATTAACACAAATGAACATATATTCTACATACATATATCATATAAATCAAGTTATCAAATACAATTCTCATTATAAACGTATCCAATAATTCATATATGCATCAATTCACTTCACTTAAGAATTCAATCCATTATCATATTCAAATGACTCATATCAACATATTTCTCATACAATTTCATATCAAAACAATTCATATCACATTCACATATTCATACAATTAACACATCAACACATTTCACCCATATATTCATATAATATTTATACTCACAGATTATCCGAGCTAATTCTCTTGGAAACAACTTGGACATTCCTCTAGAATCCCTTCACGGTTTTGAGATCCGATAACATAAATTCATGTCAAATATAAACATACATATACATCTTATTTCTTTTTTGTATATATATAAAGATTAACATAAACTAGAATTTCTATTTATATGACCTTACTGACTTTAACAATTGATATCTATCGATTCATTCAACCAAATAACCTTATTCTAGTTTCATTTTACTCTTAACACATAGCTCTATAACATATCAAAATTTCATAATTTTCTAATCACTTTTCCATTTGTTATGAATTTTGTTATTTAAATTCTAAATCTGTCATGTTTTGCCTACACTTAGAACTAGTGTTCTTATGACCTCACTTCACTTCAAAATTCATAACTTTCAACTCACTTACTCAAATACGCCGATTCTTCTTTTGTTCAATTCCTAATACATAGTTCCATGACATACTAATACCTCAAGATATTCAAAGCCTTATACGATTTATAGTGAAGTTTCCTTCAACACCCTGTTTCAACCCGTTCTACCTGGATAGCATCTTTGTAAGACGACCATAACTTTCTATAAACAACATGAATTGACCTGATTCTTTTTCCTACTTAAACTATACATATAAGGGAATAACATATCAAAAATTCAGAATTTTCTAAGTAGTATAACAATCCCAGATTAATTTCAAAACTCACCTCATTTCTTTGATCATCCAATTCTCGACACTTCATCTTATAAAAATCATAGCTATTCTACTCATCTAAAAATCCCCAAATTTTACAAAACCAATTTAGAGATGTAGAGAATCAATTCGTCTTTTCGTCATAACCTCAAATTCTATCTCTAACATCTCAAAAATCATATTACAAAATCATATACATACCTGATTCTTCCTCTCTCTTTGTTCTTCTTCTTCTCTTCTACTCCTACCCTTTCAAATTCTGAGTTTTTCTTTCATTTCAGATACTTATCTATTCCTTATCACTTCCACAATTATTTATAGTCTAAAATGACCATTTTGTCCTTCTTTTTCATTATATAATACTTACACTTATACTATACTATACTTATACCAATAATAAACAACTCAAGTACTAATTTAATTACCAACTATAATTTTTACTTTTATCTTCACAAAATTTCAAATCCCTTTTACATATTTAAGTGTATATATGTATATATCTAATATATTTTAAACCAAATATACCAAAATTAATATATTTATTATATATTTATACTTCATCTAATAATTTCTAATATATATGCATAAATGACTAAAATGATGTGTAAAATGGGATATTACAATTCTCCCTTCCTTAAAGAATTTCGTCCTCGAAATTAAATACTTGTATCTGAAAAATATGAATAGTCCTTTCTCATCTGTTCTTCTGTTTCTCAAGTAGCTTCTCCACTAAATGACTTCTCCAAAGTACTTTGACAAATGGTATTTCTTTGTTTTCTAGTTGTATGGTCTTATATCCTATAATTTCTACTGGCTCCTCTACATAACTCAAATTATGCAAAATTTCTAATTCTTGATCCTCGAGTACATGTTTGGGGTCTTATCGATACTTCTTTAACATGCTAACATGAAAAATATTGTGCATTTGAGCTAATTCTTAAGGTAACGCCGATCTATAAACAAATAGACTAACTTTCTCAAGAATTTATAAGGTCCTATATACTGTGTACTTAGCTTTCCCTTCTTTATGACTCTCAATATGTCTTTCCAAGGTGATAATTATATTTAATCCCATAGTGAATTTTTTCATTTCTTTAAAAACTATACTTAATCCAGATTCATATTCTTCATTATCTTACTGACTTTGAAAATTCATATCGCTTACAATACAAAACCAAATGATTTTGTTCTTATCTCGTTTTCTTTGTGACACACATGACTATAACATACTTAAATTTCGTAACCATCTGATTAGAATACAATTTATACTGAATTTTTCTTTCACTTCCTGAATCTGTCCCATTTCACATGTACATCGCCTAGTAAAATGACTACAACTTTTTCTATATAGCCTCAAATGACCTAATTACAATTCTCTTTCATATTTTGAACCATAATTCTATCTCTAATATCAATAAAATCTTATAACAAGTTCAGCCACTTACTTGATTCCCTTTACTTCGCTATCTCTTCTTTTGCTATTCTTGTTCCTCCAATACGTTTTCTGAATCTTCTAAAGGTTTTGTAGAGTTTAATATCAGGTTTTCCATCTATCTTATCTCTCGAATTAATCTTATAAAATACCCTGGCTCCTTGGAATTGATCAAATAAATCACCAATGTAAGGTAAAGAATATTTGTTTTTCATAGTGCCTCAATTCAACTTCCTATAATTAATGTGTAGTACTATCCTTCTTATTGATAAACATTACTAAAGCACCTCAAGGAGACACACTGGTTCTTATAAAACCCTTATTGCAAGAATCAGACTAGTAGGCACTACCTTACATTCACCTTGAAAAACAACTCGTGATTGACTTAACGACTCCAAATTAACTTCTTTGGTAAAACAATAGGTAATGATATGTTGCTTCATCAACAAATTCAAACACAATATCACATAAATGTCTTTAGTATTTCATCTAATCAGGTTAGCAACTAACACTGCTTTATCAATTAGAGTGAACAGTTTTGTACACTTGATTTATAACAATCAATTCACTTAAAAGAATTCCTTTGAATCATATTGTATCATTCTTGTTCTATTCATCAAGTACATTTTCCCTTTGAGCAAATGGTGGAGGCCCTTGTATCACAAAGCCTATTGACGTACATTTGATGCACGTGAATGTACATATGATCCTATAAGTGGTGTTTTGGCTGGTTCCTCTCTCATCAGGTTAACATTTTCATCAGCCATATATAAAGGTGATATCATGCACAATCCTAACATGTCTTAACTTTTATGTGTGTATGCATATGATGCCCCTATGATCATATTCCCGCTCTGATACCAACTGAAACAACCTATACCTTATACTAAATCACCAAAATCGTAATCACATCATATATATTTTTTTTGTACTTATACTTCATTTATATATATAATATACTAACAAAACTTAACATTCGGTTTATAATACTTATAGCATCATATCCTATTACAACAAATGTGTACAAAACAAAAATCAAAACCCAACCACTTTCTATACTATATGCTTGTCAAGTGAGGAGAGGGAGCGAATATAGCCAACCAATCTTTCATCCATGATATCTACATGTAATGAGCTTCTAGTACAAACTTTATCAGCTCTGAAAAATTTAGCGCTTTATATGAGGCGCAACTCAGTGAATATAAACAATCTATGAATTTAGCAAATCACATAAATACACTAACAAATTCAATATACAGTAACACTTATATGATAATGAATGAACCGGTTATTTAATTGTTGTGACATTTCCAGCCAAATTATTGCCCCAGGACACATGTAACATTTGTAATAATTGTCAATTGATTTGCTGGCCAGCTATGTAATAATTGGTTGACCTTTCGGTCCAGATAAACAATTGGTTGACCTTTTGGTCCAATTTTCAGATATTGCAATTGGTTGACCATATAGGTCCAGATGAACAAAATATGTATTGCAATGTTTGATCGGCTATATCATAACGTCCCTTATACTTTGCATATATTCAAGTGCAAATGTTTGTTTTACGAACCATTGAACTTACAATTAGCATATATTAACACAAATGAACATATATTCCACATACATATATCATATAAATCCAGCTTATCAAATACAATTCTCATTATAAACGTATTCAATAATTCATATATGCACCAATTCACTTCACTTAAGAATTCAATCCATTATCATATTCAAATGACACATATCAACAAATTTCTCATACAATTTCATATCAAAACAATTCATATCACATTCATATACAATTAACACATCAACACATTTCACCCATATATTCATATCATGTTTATACTCACAGATTATCCGAGCTAATTCTCTTGGAAACAACTTGGACATTCCTCTGGAATCCCTTCATGGTTTTGAGCTCCTATAACATAAATTCATGTCAAATATAAACATACATATACATCTTATTTCTTTTTTGTATATATATAAAGATTAACAATTGATATCTATCGATTCATTCAACCAAATAACCTAATTTTAGTTTCATTTTACTCTTAACACATAGCTTTGTAACATATCAAAATTTCATAATTTTCTAATCACTTTTCCATTTATTATGAATTTTGTATTTTAAACTCTAAACCTGTCCTGTTTTGCCTGCATTTAGAACTAGTATTTTTATGACCTCACTTCACTTTAAAATTCATAACTTTCTCACTGACTCAAATACGCTGATTCTTCTTTTGTTCAATTCCTAATACACAATTCCATGACATACTAATACCTCAAGATTTTCAAAGCTTTTTACGATTTATAGTGAATTTTCCTTCAACGCCATGCTTCAACCCGTTCTACTTGGACAACATCTTAGTAAAACGACCATAACGTTCTATAAACAACATGAATTGACCTGATTCTTTTTCCTACTTAAACTATACACATAAGGGAATAACATACCAAAAATTTAAATTTTTCTAAGCAGTATAACAATCCCAGATTAATTTCAAATCTCACCTCATCTCTTTGATCATCCAATTCTGCACACTTCATCTTATAAAAATTTTAGCTATTGATATACTCATTTAAAAATCCCCAAATTTTACAGAAGCAATGTAAAGATGTACAGAATCAATTCGTCTTTTTGTTATAACCTCAAATTCTATCTCTAACATCTCAAAAATCATATTACAAAATCATATATATACCTGATTCTTTTTCTCTCTTTGTTCTTCTTCATCTCTTCTACTCCTACCCTTTCATATTCTAAGTTTTTCTTTCATTTCAGATATTATCTATTCCTTATCACTTCCACAATTATTTATAGGCTAAAATGACCATTTTGCCCTTCTTTTTCATTATATAGTACTTGCACTTATACTATACTATACTTATACCAATAATAAACAACTCAAGTACTAATTTAATTACCAATTATAATTTCTACTTTTATCTTCTCAAAATTTCAAATCCATTTTATATATTTAAGTTTATATATGTATATATCTAATATATTTTAAACCAAATATACCAAAATTAATATATTTATTATATATTTATGATTCATCTAATAATTTCTAATATATATGCTTAAATGACTAAAATGATGTGTGAAATAGGATGTTACACGTAGGGTTAGAGCAAAAAATGAAATTTGCAATTTAAATTGGAAATGTATTGAAAAGCAAATTTGTCTTTTCGGAGGGGCTGCGCATAGTAATATCCTTTGTTTGTCATCATCTTGAAAACTTACGAGACCCAAACCCATTGAATAGACACAGCCCATAAGCCCATTAAGACCCCTCTAAAAACTCTATAAAAGGCACCAACCATCCGCAACCGTGGCAACGCCACATGGTGAGGGGTGGGGTCCTTAGACCCACCTTATTAAAAAAATTTAGTATTAATACATGTATATTTTATATTTGAACTCTATTAAAAATTTTAAATATTAATTTATTTTAGAGAAAATAATTTATTTAATAAATACCTATATATATCATTAAATTTATTGACAACTTTACTATTTCATTTACCATTTATTATTTCTGAATTGATAATTTTATAGTATTTTTTATAATATTTTTTGATTTATATATGGACGGTACGGTGAAAATTTTCTAGATTCGTCATTGGTCACTAACAACATGGTAACTTTCATCTACACTATGGTCCTTAGTCATACATATTTTACATAAACCTACGAACCTACTAACAAAGGCATCGGAGGAGCTATACTAACCCCCCATCCCCCTCCCCTTTTAGTTGTGCAGATCATAAATTTGCACCATTGGAGCGATCCGCCCACACCACATCATACTTGTACTCATCTCAAGGAGCGTTCTTACCATGGTTTTGAAAATCGGACCGGACCGGCTGGTCAGACCGGGTTCGACCGGAACTGGTGCCTGGTCCGGTCCAGTTTGACTGGATTCTTGATATAGTCAAGAATCGGTCAACAACCGATTGAACCTGCTGGTTCGACCAGGAACCAGCCAGTTCAATCGATGACCGATTTCCGGTTCTCTTAAATCATATTTTTTTTAAAACTGTTGGTGGTGGGAATTGAACACAAAACCTCCAACGTATGTTTCAATACATGCTCTACCAACTGAGCTACCACACACAAGTGGTAACATTTTCTCCTTATATACTTTTATATTATATATTGTTAATTTTTAAATTGTTTTAATAATATTTTATTATAAAAAATCATAATAAATATTTTTTATTTCATATACTACACATTTTATTAAATTTAAAATATTTCTTTCAATAACAGCTTTAAATGTTTTTATAACGAAATAACATATAAATTTTTTAAATAACGTTACTCTAAGTTTTTTGATTAAATGTATATTAATGGATATATAATTTTTTTATTTTACAAATTGTGTATAAATTTTAATTCTTTTAATGCGTAATTTTTATATATCATAAATCAAATTTATTAACTTTTTTTATCCAATCTATACAATATAGAATTCGGTTTAAATTCTTTCATTAGATTATATTAATTATTATCTTTTCTTTTATTTTTATTTGAAATATAACTTTAAGTAATAGAATATATTATTTAATATTATTAATTTTTATATGAGTATAACTTATATTACATGTTTAATATCAAATTATATAAAATATTTAGTATTTTAACATGTTTTAAGAAAATTTAGTTCGACCATCGATTTAATCCAGTTGAACCTTAAATTCATGAACCACTGCCTTCACCGGTTCGGTGGTCGGTCCAGTTCTGAAAACCATGGTTCTTACATTATTTTTCTAACAATTATCATCACATTTATATTTGTATAATTGTATTATTAGATCAAAAAATATTTCATATTAATGAATACACAACAATGATCAAGGCATGAAAATAATGGGGCTGGTCATAAAACAACTTTCAGTATTATTATTTCAAATTTTATTAATTTATTATCTCTGGTCATGCATGAATAATGAAATTCAAGGTGAGGATAATAAATAACTATTGTTAACTATTGGCCTCACGGATTTCAATAACGAATCTCACAGATCATCAATACACATGTATATTTAAAAATTGCTCTCAAACTTTATTTTTTATTTTTCAATATTTACATGTATCTTTGTTGTCAGATATTTTTATTAAGTCAGTAGATATAATTATGTTATGTTCTTTTTAATTTTTTTTTTAGTTCAGTGTTATTTAATTAGTTTAATACTATTCAGTTTAGATTCAGTATTCAATATTCAGTATTCAGCATTCAGCAATCAATATTTAGTATCAAGTTTCAGTTTATGCATTATATCAATATTATTAATTTGTATTATTATTCATAAATAATAAAAAGCAATGAATATTAATAATAATATCATTTCAATTTCAATTTCAATTTTAGTTCATTTTTATTTATACATTATATAAATATTACTCCCTCCATCTAGAAAATATTGTCCATTTGACCGAATTATCAAAACTAATGAAAAATTAATTACATAACTAAAATGACTAATTTATCCTTTACTAAATTCCCTTTCTTCTTAATTACTCACTTATAATTTTAATAATACATAATCTCCCTCATATTTAATACAAGGGAAAATTAGAGAAAAAATTGTAAAAAATACATTGATAATCTAAATTGACAATTAAAAAGAGAACTAATAAAATGGCTAAAGAGACAATACTTTCTAGATGGAGGGAGTAGTAATTAATATTAGTAATATATATATATATATATATATATATAGACACACACACATATAAAAGCAATAAAGTCCTAAAAGACTTCTTTGCCCTTATACTTTTTAAAAAAAATTTATCCTTATACTTTTTTTATATATATTACTAATTAATGTTACTTACCATGAATAATAAATGCTAAAAACTAGCTATAAATAGTATTAATAACAAATAAATATATTAATTATTTTTTAATGAATGAATTTTAATAACAAATAAATATATAAAAATAATAAAAGTTATATTTCATTTATGAATATATATCATTTATATTCATACTAATCATAACAATACCAAAATATAAAATTGAAATATAGTTGATGAGGAAAAAAAGAGTGTCACATTAATTCTTAAATAGAATTATAAACATAAAATAGAAGTCAATATATATATATATATATATATATATATATATATATATATATATACCCTTATACCTTTTTTAAAAAAATTATCCTTATACTTTTTTTATATATTTTACTAATTAATATTACTTACCATGAATATATTTTAATAACAAATAAATATATAAACAATAAAATTTATATTTCATTTATGAATATATATCATTTATGTTCATACTAATCATAACAATACCAAAATACAAAATTGAAATATATTTCAATCTTTTGAAAAGTGCTAGGCGCTAGTCAGGCGGCCAGGGCTCCCAGTATCTAGGCGGGGCCTAAGCGGTGCCTAGGCGGATGTGTGATTTTTTTATTTTTATTTTTATTAATAGACTGAAGTATGAATTCAACTAAAAAATAAATTATAATGTAATAATATATTTGAAAAACATAATTTAACATATGGCAACATAAGTCTTAATCGATTCTTACATAAAAATACATCAACACTAAAATCAATTCCTTAAAAACATATATCCTCACTATTGTTTTGTGGTCTATAGCGTAATATTTCTTGGTTTGAGATTCAAAATGAGAATTATACGGTGAGAATATTTTGAACTATAATTTTTATAAGTATTGGTACCTTAAAAATTGCGGAAAAAATCAAATTAGGCGGTGCTTAGGCATAAAAAGTTGGTGCCTAGGCGGCAATATATCAGTCCAACGCCTGATAGCGCTCGAGGAATGAAAAGTTGGGTGGGAACCCCAAAATAGCGCCTAGGCGAAGTTAGACGGGGATTTTTAAAACAGTGATATTTGATAAGAAAAAAAAAAGAGTGTCACGTTAATCCTTAAATGGGATTATAAACATACAATATATATATATATATATATATATATATATATATATATATATATATATATATATATATATATATATACATAAGTTCTAAAAGACTTCATTGGCCATATACCTTTTAAAAAAATTTATCCTTATAATCAATATCTATCTATCCTTATCCTAATAATAATAATAATAAAATATATTTAATGAAGAGAAAAGAATAACGTTAATTCTTAAATAGGCTTATAATCATAAAATAAAAAATCAAATAATAATAACAACAACAACAACAATAATAATAATAATAATAACAACAGATATATTTGATGAAGAAAAGTCAAATTATACCTTAAATAGGATAATCTGTCAGAAAATCAGTGGCTGACAATTTCACCAATTATATCCATAAAAAAATCTATGTATTTAATTAATTGCTAAATAATTGCTAAATAAAGTTTAAAATATGAAATTTTTTTAAATAGGATTAAAATCAAAAAATTTAACTAAAATAAAAACAACAAATTAGTTATTAACTTTGTTTTATTTTATTACCATATTATTCTAATATATATTAGTATTTATATTAGAAGTGAAATATTAGATATTTTGATAAGTTTTCCTTATATATGTCTGTTTGAATATAATTTCAAATGTCAAATAATTATTAATTACTATAATAATTTTGTAACATAATTCTTATCAGCAATTATGAATTATTTTAATGTGTAAATATTATTTTAATTGGTTGTACGTTTACTTTAATTATTTATATAATAATTGTATCCAAAATTGGTTATTATTAAAACCTTTCAAACTTAATTTTTCTAATTTATTTCATGATTAATAGCTTCTTAATTTATCCTCAAACAACTATTTCATTCCATTGTAAAAGGGTCTTCCTATTCATGTTTTGTAAGTATCATTTCTTTCATTTTATTGTAGCTTTTTCTCCATTAATAATGTTTTAAACATCTGTTATTATTTTTTGTCTTTTAAAATTATTTTCGATGTCTGTTGTGCACTTGATGAAACACCTATACTAGTGGAATTGGAGAACATTATAGGAAGGGAAATTATGTATAAACTTTCAGTTAAGAGCAACAATATTATTGCACATAATGAAGTGTATTATGTGGTTACACTTACAGAGGATAAACAACTTTTGAATAAATATAATCTTTCACTCCCTCAGAATTCATTGACTGTAAGTTTAAATTTTTTAAATGTAACTTCAAATTAGTACGTAGTATTATTTGTATTTTAATTCATATATATTTTAACTTTAAATTTGTTTTACAGTAGGATTCAGATTTTGATGTTGATTAATTTCCAGATGGAAATGAAAATTTCAAAGTACTTCTAACATTTATATCATAAATACAATTGATTTATTATTAAATATGATTTGAATTAGGTCTTTTATATATATATATATATATATATATATATATATATATATATATATATATATATATATATATATATATATATATATATATATATATATATATATATATATATATATATATATATATATATATATATATATATATATGTTTGGCATGATTCGAAATCAGATAATGAAGTTAATTCTCCAGTCATACATGTAGACAAAAGAAATGAAACTTCGACACCGTCGATATTGATAGATGAAGATAACGCACGGCTTTCGAGCAGTCAAGCAAAACAGATGAGCATTAAGAAGGAGAAAAATAATTGATATGTATCTCTTTAAGCCCTAAAAACCTTTTTTTATCTTTATACATTTTAAAAGACCTTTTTACCTAAAAAAAATACTTGAGCCTAATTATGGCTAATTATCAACTATTATATCTTTTAAATCTATTTTTTAAAATTGAATTTATTGTTACTTGAGTTTTTTTAATTCTGTTAAGTATAATTCTATTTAAAAAAATATAATTTTATAATAGTACTTACTCCTTCTCATCTCATATTTTTGATAATTTGATCAAGTGAATTTGAGTTTTATAATTACAAATTAAGTATATCTATTAACTAATATATCTTCTAAATATTTTTTTAAAATTTAATTTGTTGTTCATGATTTTATTTAATTCTATTCTATTGATTATAATCATATTTAATAATTAATGTGACTCTTGTTTACTCATAAAATATTTGACAGAGAATCACAAGAAAACTGCTAAACAGTAAGTATAATCCTATTTAAGAAAAAAATTGAATTTTATATCTATTTACTATTATTTGTTTTGTATTGTTGATTGATTCATTTTAAACACGTGTAATTTCTTCTTATTTTTACCTTTTTAATTTGTTGGGTAAATTTTGCAATTCTTATATTGTTTTCTCCAAATTTGGTCCAACCATTACTGATGGATGAATTTGTTGAGAAGAAATAAATGAATTTTGTGAATCCTTTGGTGATCTATAAATTGAAGTGTGATCTATTGGTGATTAAGAGGAGATTTTTAAAAAAAAGATAAGATGATGAAGAATCGTGGATTATGATGAGTTTAGAATGTGGTCACATGATTAAAGGAAAAAAGAGAAGAGAAATTAAGGCTAAGTTTTGGATAAAATTGGAAACACAAATTTATTATCACGTACTTCATGCTCTACTTTTTATAAATTTATTGATGAAGATTGCGAATGCAGTGTAATTATATTAATTAGAAAAAAAGTTAATAATTAAGAATTAGAGGGTGTAACTAATATAACAATGCAAAAATTAAGTATGATAAATTGGATTTGATATTCTTTGTGTATAAAGATGTATTCCGCAAATAAATTATATTACGAAATAAATTTATCATTGATATACTGATTACAAATCACCTATCCGTGCATTGCACGGGTGCTACACTAGTCACAAATAATAACAAAGAAAAAGTAACAAATAATAATATATTCAAAATTATTAATTATTATTTTTGTGATAAATAATTTTATAGGACAAATAAATAAATAAAAGTAATAATATTTTATAAATATTGATAACAATTAAAATAATAAGATAATATTTATGACAATAATTACAATAAAATGTAACATATATAAATAATAATAATTTATAATGGTATATTTAATTATTGTTATTAATATATGTAACAATTAATAAATTTTATAGGAATATAAAGTATTATGTAAAGTGTCAATAATTATTAAGTCAATAAATTTTAATATTTTAAAATTATTATTTATATTATTAATTATAACTTGGTTTCAGTATTTTCAGTTTCAGTATCATTCAGTTTATTTTCAGTATAGTTTAGTTCAGTTTAGTACCATTCAGTTCAGTTTAGTATATCTACTTATCAGTTGAAAAGAACAGAGCCTTAGTAGAATTTAAACCTTATTTTTCATTAACTTATTCAGCTTGCATTATCAACTGAACTACACTTTATTAATTCTCAAAAGAAATAGTAATTAAAAAAAGAAAGTTGCAATCTCAATAATAAAACCCTCCCATACATCTCGATTTTTTTAAAACTACCTGTAATACCGATAAATAGTTATGAAAATAGTATGATCTACTATTCGATCAATCCAATTTTATAGGCCGAGGACTTCAATTCTGAGAGCTCCATTTTTTGGATTATATTTCAATATATGACAAAATTAACTTGTGTACCATCCGCTTCAAGCTGAAAGAACATTTGTGTGCGATAGAGTATTGAAAATAATATAAGAATTAATATTGGGTCTTACCTTCCAATTTAAATTTTAGGTCAAACAATTCCATGAAGTGATATCATGTCCCTTTTGGGACCTACGGGTCACATGTCAAATTTTGGCAAGAATCTGTGGGCCTAAAGAGTGTTAGACTTGATAGCGTGAGTGAGAATACATGTGAGGTTAATTTGTCCAACACAAAACAAATTGGCATGTGTTAAGGCTCAATCTATACCTCTCATAATCCTTCTTTGTTTCCCATGTTAGATAAAGCCAACAACTCCAACACTCCCCCTCAAGTGTAACTGAGCTTGAACCAACATTCCTTGGCGTATCATCTCCAAGGCTAAAGGTCAACACCAGGTCTAGTCTTTTCTCTGCTAGCCCAAACTCCACCAGGACTTTAATCACGAACCCAAGGTCACTAGCTGTCAAGCCTTCTTCTGCTCTGATATCATGCAGAGAATCTATGGGCCTAGAGAGTGTTGCCCTTGATTAGTTTGAGTGAACATACAAGTGGGATTGAACTCATCTAACACAAAACCAATTAGTTCGTATTAAGGCTTAATCTACACCACTTATATACCACTCATAATCCTTTTTTATTTTCCATGTGGGATAACCCCAACATCTCCAACATATTTGATGAATGAATATGAAAATATAGTGGAGTGAGCATATGTTATATCTGCTCCGGCATCATGTGTGGCCACTATTGGTAATAATATTCAAACGTTTTATTATTATAATATAAAATATGGTGATTTGTTAATAAGTGAGCGGTAAGGGTAAAAAAAATACTCCGTATGAATAATTTCGCGAAACCTATAAGCTTAGCCTTTTAGGTTAAATGGTTGACTTCAAACTAGTATATAAATATCTGAATGGATTTTCAGTCTCCATACTCGTACATTCTTATCTACTCATAAGGTATGACTCCTAAATAATATTCAAACACTTACCTTATTTTTCATAAATCCATTTAAGCTTAAGTACAAAAATACCAATTATTTTCTTACGGTGTTTAATTGTTTGCTCACAATAATTTTCCCAGCTAAATCTAATTTCCGAGTACTACTGTTCTTTTGTTTCTATTCTTTGCTCTGCCAATTAGGTTGCTCACATAAAATTAGATCTGACTTATAAATCTGAATTTTTTTCATTTACTTTGCAGGTGAATAAGCAATGGAAGGCAAGTTGTTGTTACAAATTCTGATACTAACATGCTTTTATTGGAATTCTATGCCTAGGCCAATCTTTCCTTATGAGTTCCAATCTTTTTAAGAACTACTGCCGATGATCACAAGGCCGATGCTCCTCCCCCGAACTCTCGTATTAGCGGTCCAGATGGGTATTGTATGGAAGTAGAAAATAACGATTATCGTGATGCAAATCCAGTATTCTTAAATTCTTGTAATTCTGATAAAGTCAATCAGCTTTGGACATTCGAAAGCGATGGAACAGTTCGATCCAATGGTACGTGTTTAGCCACTTTTTCAATATATTATCAAGGTTCCCACATGATGGTTTTCAACCACTGTTAAAATCTGATTCAAAGTTTGACCAGATTTTCTAGTTTGTTCCTTCTTTTCAGCAGGTTGTTATGGCTGATATTAATTTATTAGTTATGGGATTTGATTTCAGATTTTTAGCTTTGTTTGTTTGTTTGTAAAGAAGGTAGAGGTTGAGTAAAATAATTACACAATTATCCTCTACTTTACTTATAAAAAAAATTACCCTCTACTTTTATAATTAACCATTTGATCAGTTTTTAAATTTGTTGTTTTTATGTCATACGTTCCACTTCCTGCTCAGTAGCCTCATTCCTTTTTTATTTTTTTACTTTGTTTAGCATTTATCTCGCAAATTGTTGATTTTTTTGATATGTCGCTTTATAGTTTTTTATTTGTCTCGTTTTTATCTTTGAAAGTATATCCATGATGATATACTTTTTGTGAGTTCGTTATTTTAAAGATATGTACCAGATGATATATCAGCATTGTACTAGCATTAGACAAGCATTTTACCGGCATTTTACCAACATTTTATCAGCATTTTGCCAGCATTTTACCAGCATTATACAAGCATTTTTCCAGCATTTTACACGGTGTTAAAAGTAAACCCAAACATAAGCAACTATTTTAAATATGAAATCAAATAAGAACCACATTAATACTAATACTATACAAGCATTATACCAAGTATGAAGAACCAAATTCATAAGAATTTATTTTATGAAAGAAATCAAACAAAAACCACTTTATACCAGCATTATACAAGGTGTTAAAATAAAACCAAACATAAGCAACTATTTTATAAATGAAATCAAACAAAAAACACATCTATACTAGCATTATGCCAACATTATAGCAGGTGTGAAGAGCCAAATTCATAAGAAATTATTTTATGAAAGAAATCAAACAAAAACCACTTAATGCCAGCATTATACCGGCCTTTTAACAACATTTTACCAACATTTTACCAGTATTATACAAGCATTTTACCAGCATTATACCAAGTGATGAAAATTTTAGAAATTTTTTTAAAAATATATATCACAACCGATAGTGTTTCGAATATAAAAATGAGACGAACAAAAATGTTTACGGCGGCATGTAAAAAAATGAACGGTTTAAAAGATAAATACAAAATAAGTAAAGAAAAATAAAGAGAAACATGTGGAACGTATGTAATATTGTGGAATGTAGTGGAATGTATGAATATTGATGATTTAGACTCTTTTGTTGTTGACCAAACTTTTAATTGAAATTATTTTTGGGGTTTGTATATTTATGTGTTTTTCTCAAAACCAATTGGCTTGTGTTAAAGCTCAATCTACACCACTTATATACCACTCAACATTCTCTTATATTTCTGATGTGAGATAACACCTCACATCTCCAACACTCCCCCTCAAGTTCAACTGGGCATGTACCAGTTGCCATTTGCCAAACATTCTTTGGCCTATTTCACTGAGGCTCAATGTCATCAACGGGTCTAATCTTCTCTGCTAGCCCAAACTCCTCCAGGACTTTAAGAACTCAGGATCTTTTTAGATGCCATGCTTTCTTCTGCTCTGATACCATGTAGAGAATCCGTGGGTCTGAAGAGTATTGGGCTTGATAGCTTGAGTGAGCATACAAATGAGGTTGAGCCCATTTAACACAACCATTTGGCTTGTGTTAAAAACCAATCTACACCACTTATATACCACTCAACATTCTCTTATATTTCCAATGTGGGATAATACCTCACATCTCTAACATAGTTGTTCCTAAAACCCCTCAGCCTCTGAACATTCAAAAGTTCCACATAACCCCCCGTACTTGTTAAGGTGGAGTCTTAACAAGTTTATAAGGTCCCTTTTAACATGTTCAGAGGGTTATATGAAACTTTTGTAAGTTTAAAGGGCCAAGAAATTTTTAGGGAGAACTATAAAGGGTCCAAATGTATTAGGATAAAATAAAATAACCACAGGACTAATAAACTAAATATTAAAAACAACACATGAAATTTGAGTAGTACTTTTCGAGTTGCATCTTATCGTTTGAGAGCTGGCACATGTGAGCTAATTGAGCCATTCAAATAACGAATCTCACCAACCATATCCAGATTATACTATATTAAATGGGAAAAGCATACAACTGGGCTAAAGCCTATTAAGAATTTCCACAAGAATTTTGAGCCACAACTTTTCTAACCAAAACTAGGGCTCCCAACAACTTTCTTACGTTCCAGCCTACTGAACAACATCCTTATGTTCCAGCAGTTGAAACATTTGTCTTCTCCGTCAAAATGATTTCTACAACAGTTCAAATCAGATTCAGAACCTTTAAAACTGAAAAGAGAAGCGAGAAGAGAAGAGTAAATTTTATCCAAAGCAACAAATCACTGTCAAATTAAATTTTGAAAACCAGAAGAGAAGCATAAATCGGATTGGAAGCTACGAAATAGAAGAATATAATCACCAAATTAAAGGTACATAACTGCCAAACAACTATGTAATTATTATAATTGAATTCTAAATCTTAACTGATTCAAATTGTTGATAGTGTGAAGGAACTGGATCCAACGGCAAGTGTTTAACTACTTATGGATTTAGTCCCGGGGCGTACATAATGATTTACAACTACTATACTGCGGTAAAACAAGCAACTATTTGGGAACTAAAAAGTGATAGAGAGATAGTGAATCCGAAAACCGGATTAGTTTTAACCGCAACCTCAGGTAAGGCTGGAACTACGCTCACCGTCAAGACAAGCATATTTTCCTCGACAACAATACACAACCAAATTTAGTATCAATAATTGGACTCAATGATTTATGACTTCAAGCTTCGAATGATGGGCAAGTATGGGTAGAAGAATGTGAAAGTAGCAATGAGCGACAACATTGGCTTCTTTTTTCGGACGGGACTATTAGACCTAGGGCGAATAGGGTAGGGTGTCTTGGCTACGATAATCTTGAGAATGCAAGAGTTGTTATGTTAGGCCCAATAATAGATTACGAGAAAAATAATAGCAGCAGAATAAAAAGACACGCAGATTTTTACGTGGAAACCCCAAATGAATTAGGGAAAAACCACAGGACCAACTCCGAATAATTCTTCCACTATAAAATAATAGTAGGTACACCAAGAGATTACAAAATAGTGGCACTCAAGTGTTTCCCAAAACCTCACTATTTTCTCTCTTACCCAGCTCTTAGGAACCCTTTTCCTAAGGCTCTCTACACAGATTACATTTTTATCTGTGTTTCTTCTCTCTTGCTCTCTGCTTTGGTCTTTGCTTGGTCTGCTCTTCAAATGAGCAGAACCCTCCTCTATTTATAGGAGATTCAAAACGCGTATGGCCGAATTGTGCACAGTAATTTTACTGTACACTTTTTGAAAATTTTTCCTACCGACCTGCCTCCTTTTTTTTAATTTTTTTTAATTAATCAGTGGGTCCCACAATAAGAGGGACAGCACTTAACAAATCTCCCCCTCCCCAACTACATTGTGGGACTCTCCATCTCGGTTGCTTCAACCCACTGGTCAAACTTTTCTTTTGGTACAACCTTTGTCAGCATATCAGCAGCATTATTGTGTGTATGAATCTTCTGCAACTTGAACTCTTTTTCTTCAATGGCAAGTCTGAGCCAATGATATCTTACATCAATATGTTTCGTCCGTGCATGATACATAGTATTTTTGCTCAAGTCTAGTACACTTTGACTATCACAATAAACTATGTAGTCTTCATGTTGCACACACAATTCTTCAAAGAATCGCTTTAACCAAAGCATTTCCTTTCCTGCTTCTGTTGCTGCAACGTACTCTGCTTCAGTTGTTGATAATGAAACACACTTTTGTAACCATGACTGCCATGATATAGCTCCCCCTGAGAATGTAAATAAGTAACCTGATGTAGATTTTCTTTCATCAAGGTCACCAGCCATATCTGCATCTGTGTAACCAACAAGTGCTGGCTTTCCACCTCCAAATGTTAAACATAACTTTGAAGTTCCTCTCAGGTATCTAAAGATCCATTTAACTGCTTCCCAATGTGTCTTCTAGGGATTTGACAGAAATCGACTCACAACTCCAACTGCATGAGCGATGTCTGGTCTCGTACACACCATTGCATACATCAAACTTCTGACTGCTGAAGAATATGGAACATTTAACATATCTTCTCTATTTTTCTCTGTTGAAGGGTAGGATTTCTTACTCAACTTGTAATGAGCAGCAAATGGAGTGCTAACTAGTTTAGCATTCTTCATATTGAACCTTTCTAGTACTCGTTCAATATATTTTTCTTGCGATAACCACAGCCTGCTGGACCTTCGATCTCGGGTAATCTCCATTTCAAGAATTCGCCTTACCGGTCCCAAATCCTTCATGTCAAACACCTTAGATAAATCACACTTCAACTTACTAATCATTTTGGCATCTGGTCCAACGATTAGCATATCATCAACATATAAGAGAAGGATGATAAATTTTTCATCAGGGAATTTCTGGACATATACACATGGATCAGCTTCTGTCCTCTTGTATCCTTGATTCACCATGAAGGAATCAAACTTTTTATACCATTGTCGCGAGACTTGTTTTAACCCTTATAAACTTTTCTTCAAGCGACAAACCATGTCCTCATTTCCCTTAACCATGAAACCTTCTGGTTGTTCCATATAAATTTCTTCTTCTAAATCCCCATGCAAGAACGCGGTCATTACATCAAGCTGTTCTAACTCAAGGTTCAAGCTGGCTACAAGACCTAGCACAACTCGAATGGAACTCATTTTCACAACTGGTGAAAAAATTTCATCAAAGTCAATACCTTTCTTTTGATTAAATCCTTTGACGATCAATCGAGCTTTGTATCTCCCTAGGTCTCCATCATCTTTCTTCAGCTTGTATACCCATTTGTTCTTGAGTGTTCTCTTCCCTTAAGGAAGTTTCACCAGCTCGTACGTGTCATTCTTCTTCAAAGAATTCATCTCCTCCTGCATGGCCTTCATCCAATAATCTTTATCGTTATAAGAGTGCACATCTTGGAAGCTTTCAGGCTCCCCCTCATCAGTGATTAAAATATAATCGGAACTGGAGTATTTTGTAGATGGTTGGCGTTCTTTGATTGACCTCCTTAATTGAGGTTCTTCTTCTGGTAGAATGAGGTTCTCTGGCTCCCCCTGCTCAATACCCTCTTCATTCATATCTTCATCTACAATCGTATCTTGATCCCTCACAACTGGCTCTTCTTCTCCATCTTGTTCTGATTGATGCATTCTTCTTTCTGTGGCATCATCCGATAGAATGCACTCTGGTGTAATATCGATAACACCATCACTTGTAGATCTTTCACTGATAATATCATTCTCATGAAATACAAGAAAGTATCTTCTTCCTCTAATGGATTTTGTATTTATGGGACCACAAACGTCAGAGTGTAATAACTCTAAATTATTATTTCTCCTTCTAGAGCTTTTCTGAAATGAAACTCGATGTTGCTTCCCAGATAAACAGTGATCACATTGGTTAATTTTTCCTTTGGCTAATGGGATGAGGGACTTCTTAGCCAGTATATTCAACCCTTTCTCACTAACATGCGCCAGTCGCCTATGCCACAAATTTGGTGAAGCATCATCTCCAACTGTATTCAGTTGACCCACACATACTATTGTGTGCGTTTTGTATAACGAGCAACACAATCTTCCTTTCGCCACCACCAACGATCCTTTGGTGAGTTTCCAATTTCCATTGCCTGTATGATTGTGATAACCTTCCTTATCCAATACACTAACAGACAAAAGGTTCAACCAAAGATCTGGAACGTGTCGCACATTTTTAAGTGTTAATGTGCATCCGACACTTGTCTTCATGCAGATATCGCCGATTCCCACCATTTATGAGACACTATTATTTCCCATTTTAATAGTACCGTAATTGCCCGCTTTATAGGTTGAGAAGTATTCCCTTTTTGGAACATAGTGGTATGAGGCACCATAATCTACAATCCACTCGGTATCTGCATCTACAATATGACAACAATCTGCATCATGAGATACTAAAGCCACCTCTCCAACTTCTATTGTGACTGCAGCAGATGTGTTTTTATCATCATCATGACTTCGGTTTGCATTCTCTTGTTTAAGGAAACGGCAGTTCCTTTTGCTTTCCATAATGGTAGCATGACCTCTTCTCTTGGGACTTGGATCTATCTTTTTATTTTCCATTCCCACGACCTCTACTCTTGCTTCGGCCCCTATTCTCTATGGCAAGGGCTTATGAACTGGTACTGGCAACATCCCTTCTATGAAGCTCTAGATTAAGTAGACTATTCTTTACCATAGACATTGTTACCACACCATTTGGAGCTGAGTTACTCAATGATACGACAAGAGTGTCCCAGCTATCTGGTAGAGTTCCCATCAAAAGACATGCTTGCATCTCATCATCCAAGGACATACCTAAGACTGCTAACTCACTTACGAATCCTTCAAAATCGTTCAGGTGTTGTGTGATTGATCATCCCTTTGTCAGTTTCAAGTTCATGACTTTGCGAATCATGAACACTTTTCCTTGAGCATTTTTAGCCTCGTACATATCCTCTAGCTTCTTCCAGAGAACTTTGGGATCTGTTTCATTCCTCACATGGTTGTACAGGCTAGCATCTATCCATTGGCGTATTATACCCAATGTCTGCTTCTTCAACTTTATCCACTGCTGATCTTTCATATCCTCCGGCTTTGCGTCGTCACCCTCAATTGGATCGTACAAATCTTTGCAATTGAGGTAGTCCTCCATTCTGGATTTTCACATTGAATAATTTGTATCCGTCAATTTCATCATTACACCGTCATTCGCCATGTCAAAACTTTAAAAATGGCAAAATTTTACTATTCATGAATTTCACTATTCACATAAATAGTGACTATACATGTGAATAGTACCGTATACCCAAATAATACTTGTATATTGGAATAGTAATAGTATGCCTGTATACTTAAATAATACTATTCATAGAAGATGGTCGAACATGAATAGTATTATATATGAATACTATTATTCAAGTTACTATTTTACTATTCACTCAAATTGCGTATCTGCGACGGTTTTTCGAACGGATTGCGCCACCGGATTCCCCGTAATTTTCTCGTCGTCGTGGTATATTTATTTTTGAAAAATATATCCACGGATTCTACTGATAAAACAACCTTCGGCTCTGATACCACTTGTTAGGCCCAATAATAGATTACGAGAAAAATAATAGCAGCAGAATAAAAAGACACGCAGATTTTTACGTGGAAACCCCAAATGAATTAGGGAAAAACCACAGGACCAACTCCGAATAATTCTTCCACTATAAAATAATAGTAGGTACTCCAAGAGATTACAAAATAGTGGCACTCAAGTGTTTCCCAAAACCTCACTATTTTCTCTCTTACCCAGCTCTTAGGAACCCTTTTCCTAAGGTTCTCTATACAGATTACATTTTTATATGCGTTTCTTCTCTCTTGCTCTCTACTTTGGTCTTTGCTTGGTCTGCTCTTCAAATGAGCAGAACCCTCCTCTATTTATAGGAGATTCAAAACGCATATAACCGAATTGTGCACAGTAATTTTACTGTACACTTTTTGAAAATTTTTCCTGCCGACCTGCCTCCTTTTTTAAAATTTTTTTTAATTAATCAGTGGATCCCACAATAAGAGGGACACCACTTAACATGTTGTGCTATCTTGTGGTGTCGAACCATCGAGGGAACGGTGGTTGTTCACTGAGAATGGCACCATTTTGAATGAACAAGTCGATTTAGAAACAATGTAAATTGTTGGTCCTTATAGACCTCAACTTCAATATATGTAATAAAACTACTGTTGTGGAGGATAAATTTGTTCATTTTGCAAGTAATATTTTTTAGTTGAGGAAATCTATATTTAGCCCGATTGCAATTCTAATAAGAAATAAAGTGTTGTGCTTAATAATGGCTATAGTGTTGAGTAGTGTCCCTCCTTATTATGGGACTCGTTGAATTAATTAAAAAAAGAAAAAGAAGAAAAATCCAAAAGAGAGTGGCAAATTGAAAATCAAAGTCGAGTAATTGGCGGTGCTAATTGGTGCCACAATATATAAAGCCAAAAAGATGATACAGGTAATTCAAACAAAGAGGCTAGAGGCATGTCGGCAGAGGAGTTTTTCAAAAAGTGCACAGTAAAATTACTGTGCACAATTCGGTCATACGCGTTTTAAATCTCCTATAAATAGAGGAGGTTTTGCTCATTTTATGTGCAGAGCAAAAATCAAGAAACACAAATAAAAAATGTAATCTGTGCAGAGAGACTTATGAAAAGGGTTCCTAAGAGTTGGGTAGGAGAGAAAATAGTGAGATTTTAGGAAACACTTGTATGCCACTATTTTGTAATCTCTTTGTGTACCTACTATTATTTTGTAGTGGAGAATTATTCGAAGTTTGTTCCGTGGCTTTTCCCTAATTCATTTGGGTTTCCACATAAAAATCTTCGTGTCTTTTATTCTACTCCTATTATTTTTCTCGTAACTTATTATTGGGCCTAACATGTAGTATTAGAGCTGAAGGTTGTTTTATCAGTAGAATCCGTGGATATATTTTTCAAAAATAAATATACCACAACGACGAGAAAATTACGGCGAATCCGTTGGCGCAATCTGTTCGAAAAATCGTCGCGGAAACGCAATTTGAGTAAATAGTAAAATAGTAATTTGAATAATACTATTCATATTCTTATGAATAGTGTTCCTATAGTTATTATTTAGGTATACGTATATTGTTACTATTCCTATATATAAGTACTGTCTGGGTATACGGTACTATTCACATATACAGTCACTATTTATGTGAATAGTAAAATTCATAAATAGTAAAATTTGCCATTTTTAAAGTTTCGACATGGTGAACGACGATGTAATGACCAAATTGACGAATACAAATTATTCAATGTGGAAATCCATAATGGAGGACTACCTCAATTGCAAAGATTTGTATGATCCAATTGAGGGTGACGACGCAAAGCCAAAGGATACGAAAGAATAGCAGTGGATAAAGTTGAAGAAGTAGACATTGGGTACAATACGCCAATGGATAGATGCTAGCCTATACAACCACGTGAGGAACGAAATAGATCCTTAAGTTCTCTGGAAGAAGGTAGAGGATATGTACGAGGCTAAAAATGCTCAAGGAAAAGTGTTCATGATTCGCAAAGTCATAAACTTGAAACTGACAGAGGGACGATCAATCACACAACACCTGAACGACTTTGAAGGATTCGTAAGTGAGTTAGCAGTCACCGATTTATCCTTGGATGATGAGATTCAAGCATGTCTTTTGATGGGAACTCTACCAGATAGCTGGAAAACTCTTGTCGTATCATTGAGTAACTCAGCTCCAAATGGTGTGGTAACAATGTCTATTGTAAAGAATAGTCTACTTAATGAAGAGCTTCGTAGAAGGGACGTTGCCAGTACTAGTTCATAAGCCCTTATCATAGAGAATAGGGGCAGAAGCAAGAGTAGAGGTCATGGGAATGGAAAATCGAAAGATAGATCCAAGTCTGGGAGAAGAGGTCATGCTACCACTATAGAAAGCAAGGTCATCTCAAAAGGAACTGCCATTTCTTTAAACAAGAGAATGCAAACCGAAGTCATGATAATGACAAAAAATACATCTGCTACAGTCATAATAGAAGATAGAGAGGTGACTTTAGTATCTCATGATGCAGACTGTTGTCATGTTGGAGATGCAGGTACCGAGTGGATTGTAGGTTCTGGTGCCTCATACCACTGTGTTCCAAAAAGGGTATACTTCTCAGCATATAAAGCAGGCGATTTTGGTACTATCAAAATGGGAAATAATAGTGTCTCACAAATGGTGGAAATCGGTGATATCTGGGTGAAGATAAGTGTCGGATGCATATTAACACTTAAAAATGTGTGACACCTTCCAGATCTTCAGTTGAACCTGTTGTCTGTTAGTGTATTGGATAAGGAAGGCTATCACAATCATACAGGAGATGGAAATTGGAAACTCACCAAAGGAACGTTGGTGGTGGCTAAAGGAAGATTATGTTGCTCGCTATACAAAAAGCACGCAATAATCTGTATGGGTTAACTGAATATAGTTGGAGATGATGCTTCACCAAATTTATGGCATAGGCGACTGGCACATGTTAGTGAGAAAGGGTTGAATATACTGGCTAAAAAGTCCCTTATCCCATTAGCCAAAGGAAAAAATAACCTGTGTGATCACTGTTTATTTGGGAAGCCACATCGAGTTTTATTTCAGAAAAGCTCTAGAAGGAGAAATAATAAGTTAGAGTTGGTATACTCTGACGTTTGTGGTCCCATGGATATAGAATCCATTGGAGGGAGAAGATATTTTCTTACCTTCATTGATGATTTCTCAAGGAAGACATGGATTTATTTGTCGCGCACAAAGGATCAAGTATTCAAGCACTTTCAGTAACTCCAGGCAATGGTGGAAAGGGAGACTGGAGTGCCATTGAAGTGTCTGTGCACAGATAATAGAGGTGAGTATATATCCAAGGAGTTTAAGGAATACTGTAGTCAACATGGTATCAGGCTTGAAAAGATAGTTCCTAGTACACCTCAACACAATGGCATTATTGAACGAATGAATCGCACCATTGTCAAAAGAGTTAGATCCATGCTCAAAATGGCTAACTTACCTAAGTCATTTTGGGGAGAAGGTGTCAATACTGTTGTCTACCTTATCAACCGACTACCTTCAGCACCTTTGGATTTTCATATGCCAGAGAGGGTCTGGGCAGGTTGAAATATCTCATACTCTCACTTGAGGGTATTTGGCTACAAGGCATTTATGCATGTTCCTAAAGAGCAGAGGCTAAGGCTTGATGATAAATTAGTTCTTGCACTTTAGTCAGTTGTGGAGATGAAGAGTTTGGCTACAGATTATAGAATCTGGTGAAAAAGAAAATTGTACGGAGCCGAGATGTTGTGTTTCATGAGAATGATATCATCGATGAAAGATCTATAAGTAACGGTGTTATCAATATTACACCATAGAGCATTCTATCAGATGATGCCACATAAAGAAGAATGCATCAATCAGAACAAGATGGAGAAGAAGAGCCAGTTGTGAGGGATCAAGATACGACTATAGATGAAGATATGAATGAAGAGGGTATTGAGTAAGGGGAGCAAAAGAACCCCCTTCTACCTGAAGAAGAACCTCAGTTAAGGAGGTCAATCAGAGAATGTCAACCATCTACAAAATACTTCAGTTCTAATTATATTTTAATCACTGAGAGGGGGAGCCTGAAAGCTTCCAAGATGTGCAATCTTGTAAAGATAAAGATTGTTGGATGAAGGCCATGCAGGAGAAGATGAATTCTTTGAAGAAGAATGACACGTACGAGCTGGTGAAACTTCCTAAAGGGAAGAGAACACTCAAGAACAAATGGGTGTACAAGCTGAAGACAGATGATGGAAACCTAGTGAGATTCAAAGCTCGATTGGTTGTCAAAGGCTTTACTCAAATGAAAGGTATCGACTTTGACGAGAGTTTTTCACCAGTTGTGAAAATGAGTTCCATTCGAGTTGTACTAGGTCTTGTAGCCAGCTTGAACCTTGAGTTAGAACAGCTTGATGTAAAGACCGCGTTCTTGAATGGGGATTTAGAAGAAGAAATTTATATGGAACAACCAGAAGGTTTCAAGGTCAAGGGAAAGGAGGACATGGTTTGTCGCTTGAAGAAAAGTTTGTATGGGTTAAAACAAGCTCCGCGACAATGGTATAAAAAGTTTGATTCCTTCATGGTGAATCAAGGATAAGGGAGGACAGAAGTTGATCCATGTGTATATGTCTTGAAATTCCCTGATGGAAAATTTATCATTGTTCTCTTATATGTTGATGATATGCTAATCATTAGACCAGATGTCAAAATGATTAGTAAGTTAAAGTTTGATTTGTCTAAGGCGTTTGACATGAAGGATTTGGGACCGGCAAGGCGAATTCTTGGTATGGAGATTACTCAAGATTGAAGGTCCAATAGGCTATATGGTTATTACAAGAAAAATATATTGAACGAGTACTAGAAAGATTCAATATGAAAAATGCTAAATCAGTTAACACTCCACTTGCCAACTCATTTCAAGTTGAGTAAGAAATCCTACCCTTCAACAGAGAAAAATAAAGAAGATATGTCAACTTTTCCATATTCTTCAGCGGTCAGGAGTTTAATGTATGCAATGGTGTGTAGGAGACCAGACATCGCTCATGCAGTTGGAGCTGTGAGTAGATTCCTGTCAAATCCCCAGAAAACACATTGGGAAGCACTAAAATGGATCTTAAGATACCTGAGAGGAACTTCAAAGTTATGTTTGACTTTTGGAGTTGGAAAATCTGCACTTGTTGGTTACACATATGCAGATATGGTTGGTGACCTTGATGAAAGAATATCTACATCGGGTTATTTATTTACATTCTCAGTGGGAGCTATTTCATGGCAGTCATGGTTATAAAAGTGTATTTCATTATCAACAACCAAAGCAGAGTACGTTGCAGCAGCAGAAGCAGGAAAGGAAATGCTTTAGTTAAAGTGATTCTTTCAAGAATTAGGTGTGCAACAAGAAGAATACATAGTTTATTGTGATAGTCAAAGTGCATTAGACTTGAGCAAGAAAACTATGTATCATGCACGGATGAAACATATTGATGTAAGGTATCATTGGCTCAGACTTGCCATTGAGGAAAACAAGTTCAAGTTACAGAAGATTCATAACAAAAATGCTGTAGATATGCTGACAAAGGTCGTTCCAAAAGAAAAGTTCGATCAGTGTGTCAAAGCAATCGGGATGGAGAGTCCCACAATGTAGTCGAGAGGGGGAGATTTGTTGAGTGGTGTCCCTCCTTATTATGGGACCCATTGAATTAATTAACAAAAAAAGAAAGAAAGTAAAAGAAGAAAAATCCAAAAAGAGAGTGGCAAATTGAAAATCAAAGTCCAGTAATTGGCGGTGCTAATTGGTGCCACAATATATGAAGCCAAAAAGTGGCTGCAGGTAATTCAAACAAAGAGGCTGGAGGCATGTCGGCAGAGGAGTTTTTTAAAAAATGCATAGTAAAATTACTATGCATGATTCGGCCATACGCGTTTTAAATCTCCTATAAATAGAGAAGGTTTTGCTCATTTTATGTGCAGAGCAAAAATCAAGAAACACATATAAAAAATGTAATCTGTGCAGAGAGACTTAGGAAAAGGGTTCCTAAGAGTTGGATAAGAGAGAAAATAGTGAGGTTTTAGGAAACACTTGTGTGCCACTATTTTGTAATCTCTTTGTGTACCTACTATTATTTTATAGTGGAGAATTATTCAAAGTTTGTCCCGTGGTTTTTCCCTAAATCATTTGGGGTTTCTACGTAAAAATCTGCGTGTCTTTTATTCTACTGCTATTATTTTTCTCGTAACTTATTATTGGGCCTAACACATAGGGTTGGAAATAAAACCTCTAAATTTATTAAGCAGTGAGAGATCGATGTTAAGGGATCAAGGTTATCCAAAGGTTGAACACTCGATTTTAGATGAATTATTTCATGTCTATGCTAATTAAAGGAGATATAGTGTAGAATAATCACTTTCAATCCATATATTACATTTTGAAATGAAAAGCATAGATTGAATCAACTTTTCTCTAGAATTAAATATAACTATAGTCTCGAGGCTTTCAAAACTTTGCACAACCAGATTTATGCTTCAACCAGGTTTGGTGTACTACCATGATGCCACGTACTCGCTTTTTTAGCTGGTTGGTATTTCATAGAAGATTGCCAACCCGAGAATTCCTTTTTCATCGGCAGATTGAGTTGACCTCGGATAATACTTGTCCCTTTTGTTCTGACCCGGAGAGTACTGATCATGCGTTGGCTTTTTGCCGTCGTAGTTGGATTGTTTGGTGCAATACCTTCGGCTGGTTAGGTATTAGAGGGGTTGTACCGGCTCGGGTATACGATTTTCTTCAACCTATGGCGCTCTTATTTCAGGCTGGGGCTTCGCCTAGAATTCGCAACTTCAATCTGGTTTTCGATTGCTGTAACTATTTGGAAGAATAGAAACCGCTTTATTTTCGAGGGGACGACAACAAATGAAGACCCTCTAACCTTGTCTATTACTTCTTGCTGGTTTTTGTTTAAGATTAGGCGAAGATCTATTTGTTTCTCTGTTTCTGACTTATTCACGAACCCAGCATTTGTTCTACCTTTGTAATCGTCTTGGTTATTTATTAATATACTTACCTTGGGGGAGAATTTGAGTTTGAGGCTGAGGTGGTGTTTATGCCACTGACACTCGTCTCCCTATGCTCCTCCAAGGTCTAATTCTTCAAAAAAAAAAACTATAGTCTTGAGGCCAAACTTGGGATTCAATTATTTCTAGCCTGAATTTTATCTTTATTTAACTTGGATCGAACTTAACTACTGAATTTTAAGCTAACCCAATTAGGCTCGATCTAGCCTAGCCCATGCTCAAGTCTATTAATGGATCGCGTGCTTTGATAAATTGAAAAACTATTTGGTATATTTTCCATTGAAAATGTACAACTACACTTATATTAAATATAAAGAGATTTTTATCCCATATATGACTCAAATCTATGACTTTTAGAGTCACAACTTCAGTAGTAACTACTAAGCTAAAACATTGGACACAATATTTAGTATATTAAATTGGGAATTTGTCATAATGGGGCACTTTTTTTAAATTAATTACAGATTTGTTAAAATATCTGCAAGATTATCATGTTTGTTAAATATATCTTAACTTCCTCCTTTTTTCAATTCTATTTACACAATTGTCATACTGTTTGTTTTTTTATTTTTTTTCCCCTTATTTTTCATTTATCTCTCAAACCTTTTATTTTTTCGACATGTCGCTTCAGAGCTTTTTGTTCGTCTTATTTTTATCTTTTAAATGACATCCACAGTGCATTTTCATCATTTTTTTATCCTAATAAATTTCCTATTGATCATCTATAGATATCCAATAGATCATTGGAAATTTCGTTTATCCATCTTTATGAGCTTTATAAACTGCTACCATTAAGACTATTGCTAATATTTTATAGGTATAATTTAGGAGTCCTCTACCTTTTAAAATTGGATATTCATGTGTTATTTAAAGGTATTCTAGTTTTACTGATTTCTATTGGACTTCTATTAGATATCTATTAGATATCAGAAACTTGCTGAACTTCCTGTTGATAGAAAACAAAAGCAAATTTCTCCTCTAACAAAGAAAATCGATGAAAGGATGACATACTTGAAATTATTTTGCCTTTTTTATGACATTTGGTCCAAATTATTTTATCTTTTTTACCTATTTGTGTAAAAACCCCTAAATTGAAGAGAATCAAATTAATTTACTATCTTTTTTTAAGACCTCGAAATTGAAGGAGTTCAATTCAAATCATCTTGTATACAAAACTTCTAAGTTTCTAATAGAACATAAGTTCTTTCATTTGTTGGAGTTCCAAATTAACACATGATACGCCCAATATTATAAACAACAAAACTATAGTTACTATCAGCAAATCTGATTCTTAAATTTAGTATAACCAATATATTAGCAATTCAATACTTCCAACTGGTTGTGGTGGATTTCTACTAGTACTGCATTCGCCTCATTTTTTGTGTAAAAAAAGTAACTAAACTGAATTCATAATATTGTAATAAAATTTTAACTTAATGCATCACTAGTTTCGTTAATTTGTCTTATTTCGCCTACTGCTTCCTTAAACTTTGAAAAAGGTCTCCATAGCACCCTTTACCTTTCAAAAAGTGCATCAATGTTTTCCCCTTGAATGTCATGTGTCGGCTTCTGGTTGGTTTGACTTTTCAAAGATGCTAGTCTTCTGATTTTACTCTTTTCAACCGAAGTTGACATATGACATTTAGGAGGGAAACCGCTTTTTGAAAAAGCAGAAGGCTACGAGGACCTTCAAAAGTTCAAGTAAGCAGTAGGCAAAATAAGATAAGTTGAAGGAGTTGTGATGCATTTGGCCTAAAAATACTTAATCTTCCCTTACCAGATATGGTTGATCCAAACCCAAAATACTTAGTCGCAATCATCATCTTGGAACCGAATTTCGGTCCTTGGCAATGAGATACCTATCTATTGTCAAAGAAGGTTTAATTATGAACACCTATTTATATCTTAACGATTCTCCCGCCAATACAAATATGCTTTAGGGAGACTCAGAGTCAGTCATAAGCATAGACTAGAAATGTGACAGTCTAAGACTCATAATTAAAAGGAGCTCCCTTTTTTTATAATACTGATAATCTGATATGTATGTATATAAGTTTATAAAAGATTCTGATTTATTCAATATGAATGAATCAATTTACTAACCTAAAATAAAAAAGTTTAAAATAATTTTTTTATTTAGTATTTTTTGACATATATTTCAATTTATGTAAATTTTTTTATAAATAAAATAGTATTATTTCTTATTCCGTCTAAAGCCCTTAGAAATGTCGGAACCTGCCCTGAACACTATTAACTCTTAAGGCTACAATAATGTTAACAATGACGAATTTCATTTGCTTTCCCTACCATTTGTACGTGTCTTCTATTTAACTACCCACTGCATATACGTGTATTATGCCATTGGGATCGGTAACCTTCTTAAACAAATCAACCATATCACATCTTTCAAAAAAAATTAAGTTATGAAAGTGTTTTTGCTTTACAATTATACTATGAAAATTTTATTTAACTCCTCCATGCCTGCTATAACTAGTTTTTTTTTTTAATTTCTACATGTACTTTTGACCATAACCTCAAAACCCCAATATATATTATTGCTTTTCCCTTGTCTAAGGTAGAAATGATCAAAGTAATATTTACTTGGTAAAAAAGAAAGTAATTAAAAAACACTGTGCAATGTAATTAAATCATGAATATGTGTTATATACAGAAAAAAGTAAACAGAAAAATTTAAGAAAATTGGACTGTACAATGAAGTTTTTTACTGTTTAGGACAGCCCTTAAGAGCTGAATGACCACAATTTTTACTTCGGCCAATTTCAATATTTAATTTTGTATTAGAATTTATTTAGCGTCAGATTCTCTTTTTCACCCAATTGGACCCTCAAAACCCCGCCCATATATATCTCCAGTCTTTATCCTTATACTAATTATTGCAATGTCAACATATGATTACGTGCAGTAATAAAATAAAGATAACATTTGCACAGAACCAACCTTCAAACATATTAAAAATTTACATCTAAAAGAAAATATGAACTTTTTGTACTTCTTTTAACTAGTATATAAGTAGCTAAGTGAATTTCTAGTCTCCATAAGGTACCACTCCTAACTAAATATATTATCTATAATATTCACCCACTCTCATTATTTAACAATATTGGTATCTATTTTTAATTTTCGAGTATTGTTCTTTTTTTTTTTGGTTCGCTTCTCTGCTAATCAGGCACCTCACATATTTTTTGATTTTTTTGCGCGAGTATACAGTCATTTTATTTTTTTACTCTTGAGTTCTTGTTTAATGTTTAGTGATCAATTTTGCTTATTTACTTTGCAGGTGAATAAGCAATGGAAGGCAAGTTGATGTTACAAATTATGATACTAGCATGCTTTTGGTGGAGTTCTATAACTAGGACAAACTCTCATGACGAGTTTCAATCATTTCTAACAACAAATGTCGATGATCACAAGTACCATGCTTACCCGAGGTCTCCTATTAGGGGTCGAAGAGGGTATTGTATCGATGTAAAAGACAGCGATTACCATAATGGAAACCCTACAATCTTATGGCCTTGTACACCCGGTCAACTCAATCAAATGTGGACTTTTAAAAGCGACGGAACACTTCGATCCAACGGTAGGTGTTTAACTACTAACACATTTCACCAAGGTTCCTACATAACAATTTTCGACTGCAAAACGGCCGTAAAAGAAGCAACCTTTTGGGAATTAAAAAGTGATGGAGAGATAGTGAATCCAAAAAGCGGGTTAGTTGTAACTACCATGTCAGCCAGGGCAAGAGCTAGACTCACCGCCGAGACTAGCATATCCTCATCTTTTCAAACTTGGCGTGTCGATAACAATACAAAACCGAGGTTAGTATCGATAATTGGATTCAACGATTTATGCCTTCAAGCGACGGGTGATTCGGTGTGGGTAGAAGAATGTGATAGTAGCAATGTACGGCAACAATGGCTTCTTTTCCCCGACGGGACTATTCGACGTAAGGGGGATACGAAATTATGTGTCGGGTATAATAATCTTGTTGATAAGGGAGTTGTTGTTATAACTTGTGGGCTTGGATCATCTAGCCAACGATGGTTGTTCACTGAGAATGGCACCATTTGGAATGAGCGAGTCGATTTAGTTATGGATGTGAAGAAGTCTGATCCGAGTTACAAGGAAATCTTAGTTTGGGAAGCTACTGGAAATCCGAATCAAAAGTGGAAAATTTCGCCTCTTTCTCTTAGTAGTGCATAATATAAGTTAGAGAAAAATAAATACATGATGGAAATTAGGAGTTATTTTTTCCATCGTATGTCAAGTGTTGTGTTTGTTTACGTACAAGAAAATAAATAATGCAGATTGTTGGTCCTTATAGACCTCCACTGCAATATCTTTAATAAACTACTACTTTTTTTTGTATAATTTGTTCATTTTGTCAACTCATTTATAATGGCAACGGTTATCATCAGGCCATAAGGGGTAAGGAATGGAACAAATTCCCTACTTGGGAATGCCACTTGGGCCTGAAATGGACACAGCATAGGTTCGTAGAGTTTGTTGACCTCTAGTATGTTAATAGAATGGTTTTATCTAAAAGACTAAGCTGATGTATAGGCTTTAATTGTAGCTTTTATATAATTCCTCAAAGCGAGTCAAATTTATAGGGCAGCCATAAATGTTCATTGTTCTTACCTTAAATTTCATTTTTAATTAAAAGTGGAGGTAGTTAGTTATACATAGCTACCAGTTACGTAGCCAGGATTCACATTCCGTGGGTTATAATTGTGTATAAAAATTTAAATTTGACTTAAAATAAATTATCAACTTCACAATTAATATAATAAAGTCATTTTTCTCCTTTAGATTAGGGTTCTTTAGCTGAAAATCGCAGCCGCCCCTGCTGCTTTCCCCAAATAACTCAGACTGAAGACATGGGGGTAGGGAGGAGTTCCGGCGCCGGTGAGTCATGTGACCCACCTACCCCCTTCTATCTAAGCCACTGATGCCTACATATAATAAATTAACAAAATTCACTATAATTCAACTAATAAGTTGTCAAGATCGATTCGAACTCGCGAAGAGGCTTTGATGTCAAGTCATGAAACTTTTGTGTCCGAAAAAAGAAACGCATGTCATGGTGGCACCATAAGCGGAAATAAGTAAAAAATCAAAAAGAAGAAAACAACCACTAAATTCCCTGCAAATCTTTTAGTTCACTAAGGATTTGTTTAGGAGCAAGATTTTTAATGGATGCCAAAGGATTGGAAACTTATTACAATGTTTGAGATCAGATTTTGTTTAAAATAGGAAGAATTTAGATGGAGTTGAATTCCGTCGGATCGATTTGTTTTTCCAATATTTGATCCCACTAAATTGATGGAATTTGAAGGAAAGGGGTGTTCATTTTACAATTTTGACCTTCTAATTTTTATTTATTCATACAACTTTATTCCTAAAGGTTATCTAATTAATTTTCATTCTATTTTACTTTATAAATCCATCCATTCCGCTCAAAAATTATAATTTTATAACTACCCCTTTATTTTAAATTTTATCCCTTACTTTCTTTTTCTTTAATTCCCATCCTTTAAAACTGGCTTAATACATACTTAGCCTCCTCAACTTGACAACTTTTATCACATGGCGCCTCCAACTTTCACAAGTCTCTATGAGCTCCCTAAACTTGGCAAAAGTGTTCACTGCAACCCTCCTCATGTGTAGGGGTGAGCAAATGTAGGTTCGGTTCAAAAACCGAACCAAGAATCAAAGATAGAAAATGTAAGAACCGATTATCAAACCGAATTTATTTTGGTTCAATTCGATTAGGTTTTAAACCAATTAAATTTTTTTATTAATTTTTTATTTTTTAAATATAAATTTATTATATAAAATGACTAAAAATCAACATAAATATCTTTCAACACAAATACATTATTGTTCATTTGAAAAGAAAAGCTTTATTGTCAAGTATAAAATGTAAATTGAACTAAAAACATAAAAAAAAAATCCAATTCAGTTCGGTTTTCTGTTTTTTTCGGTTTTTAACCAAAAAAACCGAACCGAACAAGTTCCGTTCAGTTCGATTTGTGCCAGTTCAGTTCGGTTTCTCGGTTCGGTTCGATTCGGTTTCTCAGTACTCATGTGCCACATGTCGCCTTATGATAGGTTTGACTTTTCAAATATGTCGAATTTTTATTTTCATCTCTCTAATTAAAAGGTAACATGTGGCACTAAGGGGGCTGCAGTAAACACTTTTTCTAAGTTTGGGGGATTAATAAAGATATCTATAAGTTATAAGTGTCAGACGATAAAAGTTATCAACTTGAGGCACAGGGATTAACCCTTTAAAATTCTCAAAAAATTTGCTGGGCTACAAATTTAGCATGTTTAAAGTAAATAGCTTTTTTGCTCTAACCCAACTGATGGAGCTAGCCTGGGCTAGTTAACAACCTAACCGGCCCATTATTATCACCAAAAATATAAGAGAAAAGAGTAGAGCCAGGTTCTACACACGAAGTGAAAGAGCTCGTGACCAAGACTCACATACGGACGGCTACACAGAGACCGAACGAGGATCGATTGATCTGTGAACCAGATTTATGGAAGCGGAAGGTTCATCCAAGCCGATGATTGCAACGCAGCAAGAGATGGTAGAGGCAAGGGTCCCCATTCCTTACAGGGACCAGTGCGCCCACCTACTTATCCCTCTCAACAAATGCCGCCAGGCCGAGTTCTATCTTCCCTGGAAATGCGAGAACGAGCGCCACTCTTATGAGAAGTGCGAATACGAACTTGTCATGGAGAGAATGCTTCAGATGCAGAAGATCCGTGAACAGGAGAAGCTCAAACAAACTCAAAAACACGGAACCCCAATTCCTCTCATCCCTAAAACTGCCAACGCCTAGCTGCTGCTTATCTGTTTCTTCTTTTATCGGTTAGTGATCTCCTCTGGTTTTTAATTGGTGGAATTTTGGGATCCTATTTGATTGTAGGTAGAAATTTGGGGGTTTTTAGATTGGGTGATCGGATCTGATTGAGGGTTTTCGAGCTATTTGGTTGTTAGGTTTAGTCTTGGCTAAGATTTTCGAGACTTTTAGAGCTAATTCTTTAGTCGTTAAATTGACTAATTCTAGAGCTAATTTTGTATCCATTGTTTGAATTCTTCTTTTATCGGTAAGAGATCTCCTCTAGTATTTTCTTATTGGAATTTTGGGATCCTGTTTGATTATAGGTTGAAATTTGGGGTTTTTTTGTTTGGGCGATGGGATCTGATTAGGGTTTTTCCGGCTATATTATAGTTTCCGATTTTCTGTCTCATTGTTTGTGGGTTTTAGTATTGTGGAGAATTTAATGAATGTGTGTATGAAAATATTGATTTTGATTAGTTCGGGTATATGTCTATACCTTGCAGTGGATCTTGATGATTTTCAAGGCTTGTGGAGTTAAGGTTGCCATTTGTTTTTGGAAGCATCCATTTATGCATTGATTCGCTTGTGTCATAGGCTTAAAGATTTTATTAAGAGATCGATTTTGCTAAATAACATGACAATTTGGGTCCAAGGACCTGATCCTTGGAGTTTCATTTTATTTCCCTCCACTTCTCCCCATTTAGAGACTGCTTGTGACATTCTTTTCAGATCACTATCATCTTTATAGAGAGTATATTACATTCCTTTTCATCATATCATTGCTCTTGCTTTCTAAATTCCCTTTTGCTCCTCTAAAGAAATAACAAATAATTTGATAAGTGTTATGGCTTTAAAATCCTAATGGTATTTTGAATTTTGAAATAAGACAGAACAGGCTCCACCGACTAGTTTCTTAGTGGTTATGAAGGGCGGACCTAGGTAATGGGCTGCATGGGCCCAGACCCCCCTGAGTTTTATGATATTACTAACTATATGTAATAAATTCAAATATTGCTTTTGGATCAGTTGGTAGAGCCTATTAAATGCCCAAGGTCATATGTTCGATCCTTCATACCTACATTTTTATGAAAAATTAAAGACAACGTCGTTTTACTAGAACGACAAGGTTCTCAAAATGCATTTGCTGGGATTTGATCTTGGAGTGTTTAGCTTAGAGACTTAGGCTTTACCACTAAACCACTAGCTCATCATGCATCTTTCCATCAATTCTTATCTTAAATATTTTTTAGTCTTTTAACCCTTAGAAGTAATTGTAATATGCGTATGTAATATTTTTATTAAATGTTATGTTTAAAAAAATTATGAAAATTTAAGTATGATTAGCAATACCACACAAATAAATATTCAAAAAGGATTATTGTGTATTTGTCATTTTTATAATTGATCATTTGATTTATATGTTTCGTTGTAGTATATATGTATTTAATTTTTTTTATTTCGACATGCTAAGATTTGGCCCCCCCTTATCTTTAATCATGCGTCCGCCCCTGCAGTTATGATGGCCCAAATATTGTTTTGATATTTAACAACTAGGCTGAAAACATAACTTCTCTTACAATTGTGTCTTGGGTCAAAGTGATGTCAGAACATGACACTCTAACCTCTCTCTTTTATCATGGAAGTTGTTAACACATGATGTATCTTCATAATAGAATTGTTTCTTTTAATCAGTTGAAGGTTGAGCAGTGGGTTATGTTGCATAAAAACGTCTCCTAACAGTTGCATTGTCAATATGTATGTCGAAGGGGATTACATTCCTCATCACATCAATCATTATAACTTTCTTCGTCCTTTTTGCACTGTCTCGTTTTTAACTAAATCCAACATGCTTTTGGTTCAAATTTCAAGATTGTTGGTCCATGACAGTTTTTCAGGCCTGCCTCCATAACCAATGCCTTTTGGGTACATTTTGCATCATACAAATATTCTTGCATAATCAGATTTAGCGATGCATGTTAGTTTCCATCCGCATATCCATTGCAAATATGTCCTTGTTCTAAATGGAAATGGCACTGGCGTTCCAAAGCATTGCATTCCGGGAGGGTCTATCCTTGCCCTTGTTCACTCTTGGAATGCAATGTTTCACAACGTAGTGTCATTATCATTTTCTACAAGGACAGATTTGCAATGAATAAGCGGATATAAGCTACCATGCATCGTTAAATCCGATTATGCAATGATATTTGGATGATACGAAATGTACTCGACATGCAGATATATGGAAGCAGGCCCGGAGAACTCTCATAGACCGACTATATTCAAATTTGAACCAAAAGTATGTTGGATTCACTTAAGAACGAGGCAGTGCAAAAAGGATAAAGAAAGTCGTGATGACCTATGTGAGGATGAATGCATTCCCCTTCAGCATATATATTGATGATACAGTTGTTAGGAGTGCACCCCAAAGGCAGAACATGTCACCGAGACAAGCAGAAACACTATTGGGAAACGGAAAATATAACGTGAACTCAGGTTTCCAGGATGAAACTTGGAAACATTTGTGTTCAAGGGTTTCCGTGAATGAGAAATGAGTTTGCATTGGGGAGTGAGAACCTTCTTGTTTTCTTTCATTTGATTTGGAAGTAATAAGCATGATCAATTTAAGGGGAAGGCTAATACTTGGTAATAAATAGTGGATTTTATGTTCTGACCTATTCCTAGTGAAGTGAGCAAAAGAAAATTCCTTGTGGATTTGTATATTGGAGAGAGAATGGGGGATATTTTCAAGTTTTTTTACTTTTCTTACAGTAAATCTCGATTTCATTGTGTAAGTTTGGAAAGCATTATGCAATTATCAGATGGTGGAATGAACAATAAAAAAATCTTTAAACACAGTAAATGGACGCTTGTGAGGGATTAATTTGGGACTGTGTTTGGGACCTTAGGGTGATACTCTTTTTTCCGCGATCAATTTTCAAAATCAGTTAAGAGATACTGAAAAATGGAAAGAACAAGTCAGCATTTGTTAAAGATGGATTACAAATTGATGGCCGTGTAGAACATTGTTTCATTTACTTAAAGTGAAGAGTGAATTTAATTCCTGTTTACTGCCTTTGAATTCACCTTATTGTATTGTACCAGAGAGGGTTTTTCTGTGTGTCTAGTATTTAATTATTTGGTATGCATTGTTTGTGAGACAATTCGTACCTTTTGAGGTGAGTTAGACCATTGTTCATATGATACTCAAGTCTGGTTATGATGTTGGGCTACCTGTTGATATTTGCTCTGTGCAGTGGATTTGGGCGTTCAGGGGTGTTAGATATCCCACATTGTTTGAAGCTTGAGCATTGTTGCTCCTTTTATATGTGAGGCAACCCTCACCCTTTGAGGTGCCTTGGAGCATTGTTCACGGTTACCAAATTATGTTCTTTGATTAGCTTGTCTATTACACTAGTTGCAGTTTTTGTCATTCTAAGTACTTTTGGAACCCAGTTTAAGTGCCGCTAATAAAGTGCTTATTCATTTGGTCAACTTCTCTTAGATTTGATATTTGTACCTATAGGTATTAGGTTCTGAACTTTAAATAAAAGCCAGGTTTCAAATCACAACTCAATAATTTTCATGCAATTGCAATTTGATAAGATAATGAAAAAGAAAATATTGAAGATATTAAAACACAGAAAATAAAAAAAAAATATATACTCAATTCTTTTTATCCATGTCTTGTTATCACACAGATTTATCGTTAAACTGGGATTTGATAATGTTTTAGGGTTTAAGGCCACATCCTTAGAGGTGTAAACAATGTCCTAACTCTGTAACTCACCTCAAAAGATACCTCAAAGGGTGAGAATTGCTTCACTCACATATATAAGGAGCCAATGCTTAAGCCTAAAAACGATTATTCGGCACACTGAATTTTTCTTTTGTGCCTTTCAGACATAATTTTCTGTTAGAAAACCTTTAAATCTTTTTGAGGATCAGCATTTGATGTTTGTTTAATACATACAAATGTGTGCATCTAATATGTGGTCGCTGTATAGAGACTGGTGCTTGCATTTAAGTTTTTCTTATGTTCATATCTGGCGCGCCTCACAAAGTGCGCGGCCTTCGGCACCTTGCCATATAATAGGCGAGGTCGCTTTCCTGCGATGGCCTCTGGAATACTTTTTTTCAGGGTTTCAACTCCCTGAGATGGCCTCTAGGACACTTTTTTTTTAGGGTTTTAACTTACTTTAATGTGTTGTCCATCTATTTTTTGGAGTTTTAATGATAATTCAAGGTTAGATATTCCTAATTCAACTCCTATTCACAGTTAGGATCTCACTTCAATGCAAAGCGCAAAAAAAGTGTTTGCTTCTGAAAAAAAAAGCGCACTATCATGAATTTCACAAAATATTATAGGTTTAGAAACTTTATAAAGTATAGCTACTTAAAACCTATGTAGCACGGAAACGGAAACGGATACAGAAACGGAAACTCGGAAACGCCATTTCTAAAAAAATGTAGGTTTGGAAACTGTGGGGAAACGAACACGGAAACACCGAAACGGCATGTAACCGGAGTTTCCGTGCTTCATAGGTTAAAACTAATAAATTTTAAAAATATCACAAGTCACGATAGTCCACAACAAGAAACAAGTCTTTAATATCCAAAAGTCATTAAAAATACAACATGTTGCGCTTTTATTTCTGAGCCCGTGCTTTTTTGTGCTTTGTGTTTAACAGAAGCCCACCCGCTCACAAAAGCGAGCGCTTTTGACAACCATACTCTTATTGAGGATAGATAATCATAATCCATTATATAAATTTTATATATATACTACATCTGACAATTCTCTTAATTCTTTTTCTGGTACTATTATTGCATTTAATTTTACTTTTCAAGCAAATATTTTTTGCAAGCGCATACGCAGGCGTGCGCCTGGCAACCTCGCACCAAAGTGCGCTTTGCGCCTCTAACTACTATGCTTGTGGTGCAGTTTTCTTGTTTTGGACATGACATTGATTTTGTTGCTGTTGCAGCTTTTGTAGTACTGAGAGATGGACCGGACCGCCCTATGTGTATGGCCACTTGTTGGTGCTAAAAGTTTATCCAGGAGTGTGAAACAAGAGACTCATTGCAAAGTTGTGGAATAAAATACTTACTGGCATTTGACATTCTTTGTGTTTAGCTTGGACACATAAGTTTGTTGCATTTTCATAATTATGGAAATCTCAATATAAGCTGTGTAAGAAAAAAAACACAGCATTTTTATTAACTTAATACTTGGCATAAGATTCTACTTCGAGTCTTTTAAGATCTCAACCCTCGTCATGTGTTCTTTTTAACTTTGTTGGAGACAATCTATACCAACACTAGGGGTGTTAATGAGCTTAGTGGGTATGCTCGACTTGATAGAGCACGGCTCGGGTTTGAAATAAGATTGTGAATAAACCCGTATAATTTTTTTATTGTACCATTTTTAATGTTTATACATTTGTTCGTAATTGTTATACAAGACTTGTATAAGTAAAAAAACTTACTAGAAGAATTTTTCACTTATACAATATAGGGTTAACTTTAAAAATGGTTTTACTAATTTTTAAAATGGGGTTTATGCAGTTTTTTTTCCATAAAGGAGCAGTCAAAGGAATTTCTGCTATTGCTGACGTGGCAAGGGCAATTTAGGAAATCCACAAATTTCTTTTTCTCTTTCTCAATCTCTCTGTATACCATTACCGTAACATCAAACACATGTATGAAAACCTCACAAAATATGGAACAAAATGCAGAAAGGAGACTTTTTTGTTAATTTATTGAAAGTATGGAGATGAGTTCAATCTCTGAAATTGATATCAATTGTGAAACTGGGAAGGCAAGATAGAAAAAAAAGTTGATGAAGAAACAAAATGAGAAAATGCCTAAATTGAATTGAATTGAAAATTAGGGGAAAATTAAACAAAATTCAGTAATGTGAAGATATTACAAAAAAAACCCCAATCTTGAACAAGATTACACCAAAATTGATAATGAATGTCAAAGAAAGAAGAAAGTGGAGGCGAAGAAAAATGAAAGGGGTTTTGAAATAGAAAAACCTTAGTTGATTCAAAATCAGAATTTGAGGGGCTTACCAGATTCAACTAAAAAAACAATAACGAAAACTAGAGAGTGGAAGTAAAAAACCTAGATCTCGATTATGTATATACTTGACTTTCTAAAAAAACGGTTCTACTGATTTGAAGATGAAAAACAAACCCAAAAAAATCAGAATTTGAAAGACAGATGATGAACAGAAAGGGGTTCAGAGAAGCGGGGAGTATCAAAAAAGTGGGGAAACAAACGGTGATGAAGAACAGCGACAAAGCCAACAACGTGTAATGATGAAATTTCGACCAGTTTCCCCAACGAATACACACAAAACTCCAGATTTTCCCCGGAGATGAAAGAAGCTAGACTGACTGAAGAGAAGCCGGCGAATCGATGGTCACTCTTACAAGGGACGCGATTTCACCAACAACAAAAAGAGAAACCTGCCAACGCGGCCAAGATGAGATGAATTTAGATCGGCGACTGTATTTATGCTATAGACGGTGAGACACTTGATCGGAATATGCAACACGGTGGATTGCATATGGGTTGACAAGGCTGGATTAGGGCACAGATTTTGAGAAGAACAAAGTGAACAGTGGATTTCCAGTACTATCCCTCAAGACGTCGGATATTTTAACGGTGATAGTAACAGTTCTTTTGATTACTCACGTGTCCTTTTTAGAGAAAAAAATTTTACATATTCCTTATAAAAATGAACCAAACTATAAAGTATATTTTTAAAGTTAACCGTGCAATATAATATCAAGTTGATAATATCGACAAGCTTAACATCATGCTAAGTTCGATCTTTGTTATTTTATAAGTAAATTTGAGCTTTTATAAGTTCGAGTTTAGATTGCCTTAATAACTTTTAGAGAATTTTGAGAACACAATTATTTATTAAAAATAGTTAAAGTAGATAAATTCTTCCTCTATTTTTTTTTATTTATCTTCTAACACATTTTATATTTTTTAAGAAATTAATTAATGTAGAAAAATATTATCTTATCTTTTAATTAATGTTTAGTTTTTCACTCCATTATAATTAATGATAATGGGACAAATGAAGGTATAGTTGAAAAAATAATCTAAAAAGTGCCTAGATATTTAATAATGACAAATAATAAAATATTTGTAAAAGTGGCTAGAATGCTTATTTTAAAATGTTAGGAGGGAGTATTTATAAAATTACAATTAAGTCAAACTGATTTCAAATTTATGTTCATTTCTTTTTTTATTTTCATATATATATGGTGCTTCTTTTTTTTATTTTTTATTTTATTTTTTATTATCTCCCAAATCATTTATATGTTAGAATTTTTAATGGACATTCCACTTTAAAGTTTCTTATTCATCTGATTTTTATATTTAAAATGATATCCACTGTGAATTTTTGAACTTTTTAAACCAATAAATATCTGATAGATATTCAATAGACATATGCTAGATATCCAATAAATATTTGATATATCTTGATTGTGACAGTTTTTTTTGGAATCATAATGTTAGTTTGTGTTGTTGTTTCTTTGCCTGGATCTAGTGCTGCTTTGGGTTTCGAGTGTGGGATTTTAATCTATTTGTTGCTCAGATTGAGAAGTTTTATGTTGTTTTATATAATAGATTGTATGTAATAGACATCTACTAGATTTCAATTAGAAAATATATTGTGAAGTTGATAATAAACATTTGAAAAAGTCGATTTTAAAGCTCTGATCTATTAAAACTTTATCTAATGTTTTGAATTCAAGTTCTTCTAGTTTTACTTATTTCTATTGGATTTATCTATTGAATATTTGACAGTTCAAAAAATGGAAAAATCGTAGTGGATGTCGTTTTGAAGATTAAAAAAAGAGACGAACAAAAAACTCTGAAGCGACATATCAGAAAAATGAACGGTTTGAGAGATAAATGCAAAACAAGCAAAAATAAAAATAGGGGAAAACACATAAATGCATCAACTTGTGCAAAATAATAACCAAAATGTCACAAGAATATGCTTATAACCTATTTGGAATATTTTGAAAAAGTTATTAACCATAATACGCTCATTACTGCTCCCATATCAAAGACGATCATTTGACAAAACACTGAATTCCTCTCCGCAACAAAGCAACCTCAGATCTCTTTTCAGCCTATTCTCTCTTGTCGTTTACCAATTCAATCGATTGCCAATATCTCTAATTTTTCTCTTTTGCGATTTCTCGCTTCTTTGTTTCATCGCTACTGTTTTGATTTGCTTGGTTCATCACTGTTGCTGCCAATTAATGGTGGTTTTGCTTTGATTCATTCTACCCTGAGAACTGAAAGAGGGTTTTTTAGGCTGCTTCTTCCACAATGAATGACCTTTTATCTGTAATTTTCAGCCCTATTTCTCCTTTGATTTTATTTATTGTCTCGTTGTCTTGATCCTTTTTCTATTGACTTTTTTATTGTGATAGCTCTTGAATTTGATCCAACGCCTCTTTCTAGTCTCAGTTCTAGTTTTCTAGCTGATAATAATATTTTTGTGCTTCAACTGAAATAATCCTCTGTTAACTGCTGTTAGTTAGTAATTGATGGTTGGGGTTGTTTTTGTTGTTGTTAAATGGAGCTTTGAATCCCATTTACTGCATTATTTTTGTTGAATTGGTCATATATCAGAAATATATTAGAATATGTATCTGATATATATCTGGTATAATTCTAATTTAAGTTTCCTTATATTTGCAATGCTTGTTGAACTGTCATATATCTACCATATATCTGTTTCTACTGCATTTTTTTGTTTCAACACTGATTAGGATGGTTTTTTGTATCTGTTATACATCTACTACAAATCTGTCATATATCAGAAATATATCAGATACATATTAGATATATTTCTGATATATATCTGTTATAATTCTAATGTAAGTCTCTTTGTATTTGCAAGCTCATTGAACTGTTACATATCTATTATATATCTGATATATATATTTGTTTCTGCTGCATTTTTTTTGTTTCAACACTGATTTGGATGTTCTTTTGTATCTGTTATACATCTATTATATATCTACTACAAATCTGTTATACATCTACTACAAATCTGTCATATATTAGAATTATAACAGAAAAGTATTAGATACATATCTGATATATATTTCTGATACATATCTGATACATATCTGATATAATTCTAATATAAGTCTCTTCGTATTTGCAATGCTCATTGAACTGTTATATATATATGTGTGTATGTGCGCGCGCGCGCGTGTGTATGTGTGTGTTATAAGTCTAATATAAGTCTCTCTGTATTTGCAATGCCCATTGAACTAATATATAATTATTACATATCTGTTATAAGTTTTATATTAGATTTTTAACATAAATATATTAGATTTGTAACAGATCGAAAAAAATTGGAAAATGTATATTACAATAAATGGCGTTTCGAAGATAAAAATGAGATGAAAAAAAAAACTCTGAAGCGGCGTGTCGAAAAAATGAACGGTTTGAGAGATAAATGCAAAATAAGGCAAAAATATTTAAAAAAATTCAACTTATTTGCATGGATTGTTTATGAGCGTATAAAGGTAAAAAGGTAAACTTGTAATAATTAGAAAGATATAATTTATTTATTAAATTATTTTAGTATTTATTTAGAGTAAAATTTTCCATAAAAATAATCATGCAGCCCGTACATGGCGTATAAATGAAATTCTTCCCTATTTGTGTCATATGGCTCAAAATATATTACGCAGGGAAGTGTTTTTTTTAAAAAAAAAGCACCAAGTTTAAACACTTCATTTGGGCCTCTATTGGGATTTTTTCTGATATTTACTTACATTGACCTGTAGTCTGACAGCCCTTTCATCCCTTCCGAAACCTAAAACAATTTTGAAATTCAAGGTTGGTGTCAATTTTAAATGCAGAGAACATCTTCATTAATCATTAAAAAAACATATAACAGTTACAGCTCAGAAAAACAATAACATGTTACATGTGTTAATTTATTCGCATTATTTGAAGTTTTTCAAACCAAACTTGGCATAGAGTCAATTCCTTGCCCACAATCAGCAGGATTTTGTGCTTATGTTCAACCATATATCTTTTCGCATAAATAATAAATTTGGATACAATTTTTGGCTATGCATATTTAACTATCTGAACTTGTCCAAAAAATTTACTGTCTCCCTAAACTTTTAAAGTGACTCGTAGTTCCCCCAACTTTGAATTCTCTGATTATGAGTTTGAAATCAGCAAGTCTTTAAGTTAAAATCAACTTAATTAGATTTATAAACCAGAAGCACTTAAATTTATTGCTAAATCGTCGTAACAAGCTCCCCGAAGGTGTTTCTTTCGCTTCACAAAGAGGCGGATTCACGACCTCGAGGTAAAAATCCTGAGTCTCATAGCTCTTTGGCATTAATATTACTGATTTGTGTTAATTTTTGTCGATTTATATTCATTTTTGGATTTTCGGTCATTTTTACTGCCACCACTATTGCCTACAAACTGATATCGCCGGTGACATAATTGATGCCGCCGGCGGCATCAGCCATGTCACCAGCAACATCAATTATGTCGCCGGTGGCATCAGTTGTATCGTCGGCGATATGACTTTCTGGACAGCAGTTTTATTTTTAGTTGTTTCCGGATTAGCTCATTTTCCGAAGCTAGAACAAATAATGTAATTATGGAAGTTCAAAATCTCTTGCAAACAGATCCCACCCCGTAATGTGTGGGTATTTTCACTCATAATCCGGTTAAAGTAACGATTGAGCCTAAAATTTGATTAAAAATGGAATTTCCTCGAAAACGTCATTTGAATCTCATTTTAGCCATCCGACCAGGCTTTATGATACTATAAATAAAATATGCTATACCCGAGCTAACAATCTTCTGCAGGCAGACGTATATCAGACATTCATGTATTTTATTTATTGTATAGAAAAATGTATAGGACCTGGAAGCCTTATAATAACTTTGTTTTCCGCACTTATTTTTTTAGGCTATAAATATTTTATTCATTGCTTCAATTGCTTGATAAACGCAAAAATAATAAAATAGCTGAAAATACAAATAAATAAGATGGATTAAACCGATTAAGAAAGAATGAAGTATCTTAACTTGGCCTAATGAAAAATAGATAACATCATCTGAACTCTGAATCTCTACTTAAGGTATGGTCCAACCACCCGGTGGGAAAATCGTACCAAAAATTTCCCGATTGAGCTGAACCGGGTGGCGACTCTATTTTAAGTACGAGATTTCGATCTCGTATCTTTTGAGCATTAAAATATACAAAATCATTTTCAATCACATTATACGCATCTCCCCGGTCTCATCTAAAGGGGCCGGCACTACCGGCCCAGCCCCACGAAGCCACAGCACGAAACGTCGTCCGCTCACAGTGGCGACTCTGCTGGGGATCTTCTCTCAAAACTTGAACTTTCTTTCATAAAGTTCAAAAGATTTTGATGATGTATTGAAATCATTAGCCAAATTAAAACTTCATTCTTTTTTATAACGCTTTATCCTCACGCGTGTAGATAGTTCGGTAATTTTAGGTGCCCTATTTTACCCGAGAAGCTCACAACGTATCACTCATGCCCTGTTGGAATTGAGGATGCCTAGTGGGTGGATCACTCATTTTAACCAACACCTAAACTCCTACGATCGCACCTATTTGGGTAGTGGTTGAGTAACGTGGAATCAAGGTAAACGAGAACCTTCTACATCAACAACCCTACACCAAAGTCGCGCTAGAAAAAGCCTTAGCACATCCTTCCCCTTAGGATTACCCAAAACAAATAAAATAATTGGGACGCGCTTCTTTCGCCATTACCCGTGAAGAGGCCAAACTCCATCCTTCCAAAGAGGCGTTACGCAGGGGTCATAAGGTCGGAAGAGGGACGATTCACGTGCTACGTGCTCTGTGATCATGCACCCCCATGCATCGGCTTTAAGAGCCAAAAATGAATCAACTTACCCTTACCACTTCCACCCGTGGAAGAGGTTTAGCAACAAACATAGGACTTCTCTTGTACCTCCGTTGCGTCACCACATATCGCTATATATGACGTCAGGTACAAACGTCCAATGTATGTTGGAGGGATAAGCCATCACGTCATCTCTAACCACATCTACGTGTAGCCATACGCATCACGCATCACTCCCAAGGAACAAAAGGCATGCATACCATCCATACCATTCACCAACCCATTCATGGTCTGATCCGCTACCTATAATTTCAGCTAGGAGGAGGCGCACTTATCGTCGCACCCTGGCTTGGAAAAGGATAGAACATCAGCTGATACATCATCCTCTGACCCTGATCTTCACCATGAAAGTCAAAGGAATTCCACACACCGATTCTAGCAGGGAGTCAGATTCAGAAAGAGTTAAGTTAAGCCAAAATCCTTCTCGACTAGCCATGTCTTTTCCAAGAAATAAAGGGACCCCTCCTCCAGAAGAGCCTTTTGGCCCTACTTCCAGCTCAGGAATAGGATCCCAACCACCACCTGGTTTCGACTTTGCCAGCGCTATGATACAGTTCCTGAAATCGGACGCTTTCCAAGCTTCTATCCAAACTATGGTTCAGGCAACCGTTAAGCGAGCTCTCAAAGATAGGAATTCCGATTGAGTATCGGCAACTGATATTTAGGCCCCGAACGGTTTGGCACAGATGTTGACCATTCTAGTAAGGATAAGGCCCGTTGCACCTATGTTTCAATCAACCCAACCCATGGCAAGTCCATTCTAGTTTTGGCAGGCTTCAGCTTTCTTATCAACTTCGACCATCCCATCAGTTGTGCCTTTTAATCCAAGACCCTTCGCTCAAAGCTCCACTCCTCTGATATTCACTCACCAAAGCCCAATCTCTCAGCCACTACCCTCCTTCACACCTCTGTAGTTCATTGTAAATCCTAAAGGCACCACCTACCCCCAAAATCCTTTTGCCAGCCAATTGACCATTCGCCCTCCGCTACCTCTAACACTCAACGACTAAGTCATGCAACCATCGGGCATGACACCTGAGGTAGCCGCTTTTGTTCAATAAATGATAGCTTCCCAAACTGTCAATGACCATGTCGTGCATTCTCTAGGCGCGACACCTGAACCCCCGGCTATCTCTCACAAACCGGTCAGTGACCAGGTTATGCAGCCTCCAGGCGTGACACCTGGGATCCAAGCTTACATCAACCTCCTCATCATGATAAGAAATATGAGAGGGACGAAGATTAGGTCCCCGATAATTTTACTATGCTAAACATGGCTCATTATGATGGCTATAATGTATGAGAGCACCTGCCTCTCACAATATAATGTATGAAAGAGTAATGTGAGTGAAGAAGTTAAGTGATAAGGTGCTTGCTGAAATGTTTCCCTGCTCCCTTCAGGGTCTTGCCCTCGAATGGTATCACACCTTGCCACAACATATTATCGCCGACTGGACTCTCTTATCTGAGGCATTGAAAGTACATTATGGTTTTAATACTATGATGGAAACAACCCTCCAGCATCTTGAGAGGGTCCGTCAAATGCCCAACGAAGCTTTTAAGCAATACTTCAATAGGTGGATGTTGACTCAGGTCTCGATGAATTCCAAGCTCAGCCTTGAGGAAATGATTGTCAAACTTCTCGAAGGGTCTCTCCCCCTATTCTGCAAGGAAATGGCTATAGATTCCTTTCTTTCTTACAAGGCTGTGTTTGAGAAAGCTAAGAAAATTGAGCATGAGGCAGAGCGTGAGAAGGCCCGGAGAGTGGGGAAACCGTGGTTCAGGAAGAATAAAGCTCAACCCTCAGCCTTGGCGCTGGCTAAGCTTAAAACACCAGCTGTAATTCAAGCCATTTCTCATGCCCCCGCTACGCCCCTCACAGTCACTGCTGCTCCATCAACGATTGCCATAATCCAGCCTCCTCGCCCCCCTTTTGTTTTGACCAACCCTTATAAGTTGCCCCTGTAGGTCATCTTCCAGCATTTGAGGGAAGCAGGTTTCATACAGTCCCTTCAGGAATACAAGCCACCTAGACCTGAAGATAAGAATAACTTCTGTAATTATCACGTTTAGTTAGGATACCAAATTAATAATTGCAAGGCCGTACTCTCAGTAATTCAACAGTTAGTTAGCGAAGTAAAGATCGTTGAACCAGTAGGATCCGAGCACTATGAATAATCCTTTGCCGGATTTCGGAAGTAAGGTCGACATGGTCTAATCTGGTTTATCAAAAGCCACAGTCTTCGATCTCTTTGCTCAGAGGCTGGACAGTAGTAACTCTATCCTGGTCATCGGTTCGGGTCTACCATCTTACTCGGTTTTTGATCTTATCAATCAAGCCAACCCGGGAGTCAACTCCATTCAGGGAATGGAAATTGATCCAAACCAACCAAAGCAAGAGAGCCGTAGGTCTAAACCATTTGTGGCAAAAAGAAAGAAAGCTAAAGAGAAAACACTATTCAGCATAGATTCCTTTGTTTCGAAGGAGAACTATTCTGATGAAGATGGGGAAATGGCTTGAGAGACCAAGGCCATAAGCACCAACTTATCCAAGGTTGATCACGATGACGGTTTTAGCATGGCTAAGTATGAGCTATAAAACCCGGATTCGGACTTCGAAGAGCAATAGTATCTGTTTGAAATGCGAGCCACCAAGAGCGTCTTGCTTGATGATGTCCTTAATATTACCCGGAGTGGTCGTGTATAACAGCCTGAAGACCGATACCTTCGCCTAAACAAAGACCTGATTCCTGACAGAGTTGGAACTACTGCAGGACCCCATTCTCCACCTCTGCCTGTCCCTACCAATCTTGAGGTTGACCCCCTCATTACCTAGCTGAAAAACACTCAATCCCGATACAGCATCTGGCAACTGGTAATTGACTCTAAAAGACATCACAAGGGTTTGATTAAATGACTCCTCGATCTGGAAGCTAATCTGACCACCTCGTTCATTGAGATGTGTGCCACGATAGGAGAAGGCATCCCCCCAAGAAAAAGGCCTCAGATTATATTTGACAGTTTTGATCTTACGCTCGAGGGTAGGGATCACAATAGGGCCTTATTCATCCGAATCCAAATTCTTGATAAGGTCATCCCATGCGTCATGGTGGATGATGGCTTCGCTCTAAACCTATGCCCTCAAAAAATCCTTCATCATCTAGTACTATCGGAGGACATCCTTGAAAGGTCCAGTATGGTTATTAGAGCTTATAATGATTCAAAGTGTAATGTAATTGGGACTTTTGAAGTAGAATTCACTGTCACAAGTGTGGCAAGCAATGTGCGTTTCACCGTAATTGACATTCCCGTTACCTATTCTCTGTTGCTTGGCCGACCATGGCTCCATGCTTTGGTCGTAGTTCCCTCCACACTACACCAGAAAATCAAGCTAATTCATGAAGATAGAATGGTGACTCTAAAGGCCGATCCACTTTTGTTATGGCTGTTATGGAAGCCGAAGCTAATTTAGAAAAAGGCCTTCAAATTGCCATGATTAGCAAAGTTCAAAAGCCTCCTGCCCTTTGGCACAGCTACCTTCATGCGGGTATGGGTAAACTAATGAAGAAATCATGTTATAAACTTGGCAGAGGTGGAGGAATACATGAACAGGGAATTGTTAAGGTATTGGAGCCGAAAATCCTTATTCATGGAGCTGGATTGGGTTATAAGCTTAGAAAAGCCTATCGCCGAGTCCCTTCTTGCTACTGCCGCATGGTCACTGTTTGTGAGATCCAAGGCAAGAGCCCTTATAAGGGGGACCCTGAGCCAATAGAGTATGACGGGAAAATGTGTCCTGACTTTGAGATCTTTAAAGATGTCTATGACTTCGAGACTGGTCACATGATAGTTTCAGCTGAACCCAACCCTACTGAGCCTGATGCGCCTGTCAATGTTGTTTCTGATAAGGCTAAAGGGAAAGGTAAGTTGTATCCTGAGGATGAGACTGAGAGAAGTAATGAAGAGTCTATCGATCCAGAAATTAAGAATGTTGTGGCAACCGTGACAAAAGCTATGGCACTACTGATGAGGAAAGGCTGGAAGGGTACCGGGGAAGAAGACGCTATGACAACCATAGTAGGAAAGCTCGCCAAGGCTCTCACCGAAAAGCCCGACCTGTCTGAAGGGCCCTCACTCACCATTGCCTAAAAGACCGCTCTAGAGCACGACTTGAGTGCCATTCTGACAGACGATACAGAGGACACCTCTCCCATCGACGTTGCTACTGAAGTCCCTCCACTTGTGGAGGAGGATATGGACGATGTAATTTTTAATATTTCTGATGTTTTTTATGCAAACAATGCTGCTTATGAGGCTTTTAATGCAATGAATAACTCTCATTCTGCTTACTTATTTGATGTCTTTCCTGATGGATTCATGCATTCACATAACAATACGTATAATGTTTTTGGCATTGGTGATACATTATTAAGTGAAATAAACCTAAGTACAGATGACAATCCCAAAATGGTAACCATTTCTAAAGATTCAACTCCCGAGGAAAGAAGTGAGATCATAAAAGTGCTTAAAAATCATGTTAACGCTTTTTCCTGTTCATATGAAGACATGCCTGGGGTTGACCGATAAAACGTCGAACACAGAATCCCAACTGATCCTAAATTTCAACCTGTCAATGAGAAACGCTGCAGGTTGAGACCTGAATGGGCAGAACAGGTTAAGACAGAGGTTTCAAGGTTGATCGAAGCTCAATTTATAGAAGTGGTAGAATACCCGACTTGGTTGTCCAACATCATCCCAGTTTTGAAGAAGGATGGTAGGGTCCGAGGTTGTGTAGATTTCTGAGACCTCAATAAAGCCTCGCCAAAAGACAACTTCCCTCTCCCACACATCAATATCCTGATTGATAGCGCCGCCAGGGCGGCTATGTATTCATTCATGGATGGGTTCTCGGGGTATAATCAGATTCTGGTTAATATTATCGACAAAGCCAAAACAGCGTTCATCACCGAATAGGGGGTGTATTGCTACAAGGTAATGTCGTTCGGGTAGAAAAATGTCGGGGCCACTTATTAACGAGCTGTGACCGCCCTCCTATATGACCTGATCCATAAAGAAGTGGAAGTGTATGTGGACGACATGATTGTGAAGTCCGCCACTCAAGAGGAGCACCCTGCTATTCTCGATAAGTTCATGACTCGCATTGAAAAGTATAATCTTTGCCTAAATCCAAAGAAATGTGTGTTTAGAGTTACCTCCGACAAGCTGTTGGGATACGTGGTTAGCCAAAAAGGGATTGAAATGGATCCAAACAAAGCCAAAGCAAAAGCCATTAGGGACATGCCTCCCCCTAAGACAGAGAAGGAGGTCCGATCGTTTTTTGGGTCCTTGCAGTATGTTAGTCGGTTCACCGCTCACCTAATTACTGTTTTCGAACCCATCTTTAAATTGTTAAAAAAACAGCAACCCATGGTATGGAATGATCACTGCTAAGTAGCGTTTGACAGAATCAAGGCATATCTTGTCAATCCACCCGTCTTGACACCCCCCATCCTAAGGAAACCACTCATCCTTTATCTGGCCATTGAGGAAACTTCCGCCGGGGCCATGCTTGTCCGGGAACATGATGATAAGTGCGAACATGCCATCTACTACTTGAGCAAGAACTTGTTAGATTATGAAACCCAGTAATCAATTGTAGAAAAGACCTATACTACCATGGTTTGGCTCACTAAGAAGTTGTGACATTATTTCCAATCTTATCGCATCCAAGCCGTAGCCAAGATTGATCCATTAAAGTTTCTTTGTCAATCCCCTACTCTAGCCGACAAATTGTCCCAATGGTTGCTTCTCCTGTCTGAGTTTGACATTGAATATGTAACCCAGAAGGTCATTAATGGGTGGGTCGTAGCTGAATTCCTGGCTTATCAACCCCTCAGCTCTGACTATAAGGAAAATTTGGAGTTTCCTGATGAACAGCTCGCCTCTGTTATAACCCTTCACGACGTTTGGACAATGTACTTTGACGGCGCTATGAATCGCCGGGGAGCAGGTCTCGGGGTCATCATCGTCATACTAGATAATGAGATAATACCATTGTCCAAACATTTAGAATTCGTTATCACCAATAACGGCGCTGAATACGAAGCTTGCCTGTTCGGCCTTGAGGCTCTTCATCAGGTTCGGGCCCGCCGTGTATCCGTCAACGTAGATTCGGCTCTGGTTGTCCGTCAGGTCATTGGAGATTGGGAAATTAAAGAAGAATCTCTCCATCCTTATGTTAAGGCTGTCCGTGAATTGTCAGTGAAATTTACCTCGTGCTTGTACCGCCATATCCCTCGAGATAAGAATCAAATGGCAGATGCTCTCGCCACTCTCGCGTCCATGAGGGAAGGACCCTAACAGTAGCCTATCCGCCCTTTGGTTTTGATGTCCACCAAGATCCCATATCATGTTCAATCAACTCCACCAGTCCTTGCCATTTCATCCGAACCTTGTTGGTATTCCGACATCGTCCTATTTCTTCATACTGGCCAATACCCCACAGATTCTTCTGACTCGGACCGTATCACCCTACGGCGGCTTGCTATCCAGTTTCATATTATGGATAATGATCTATTCAAGTGTACCAGCGATGGCTTACTTCTTCGTTGCCTCACTGATTCCGAGGCTCAGAACGTAATGACCTAGGTCTATGCCGGTGACTGTGGCGCTTATATGAATGGCCTTGCTCTCACAAAGAAAATACAGCGGTTAGGGTATTTTTGGCTCACTCTCTCAGCCGATTATATCGCCCAGGTCAAACGATGCCACCAATGCCAGGTTCATGGAGATATGCAGCATTCGCTACCCATCGAACTCCATCAATTATCCACTCCTTAGACATTCTCGGCATAGGGGATAGACATAATTGGTGAAATCCTTCCTTCCTCAATAAATGGTCACAAATTCATTATGGTAGCAGTGGATTTCTTCTCGAAATGGGTGGAAGCCGAATCCTTCACCAATGTCACCGCCAAGCACATGGCCAAGTTCATAGAAAAGCACATCTTCACTCGGTATGGGCTCCCACACCATATAGTCTCGGACAATGGAGTACAATTTCAAGGAGCAACTGCTTCTCTAATTGAGAAGTATAGGATCGAGCACCATAGATCTTCTCCATACAGACCACAAGCCAATGGAGCTGTTGAGGCAGCCAACAAATCGGTAAAGATGATCCTTTCTACGATGATAGCCGATTACAGGGATTAGACAGATAAGCACATTTCACTACATGGGGATATCGCACTAGCATACACAACCGATGGGCCAAACTTTGTTCTCCCTGGTCTATGGGATGGAAGCATTCTTGCTAGTTAAAACTCAGGTGACCTCATTAAGAGTCGCTCTAGAGGCTAAATTAGAAGAATCCGAATGGACTCGGGCGAGATTTGAATAGTTGAACATGATGGATGACCAGAGGTTAAAGGCCCTCGATAACCTCTTGATGTACCAACAACGTATTGCCCGGGCATATAACAGTCAGGTAAGACATCAGAAGTTTCCCTTGAAGGTTGGTGATCTGGTTCTTAAGCAACTGAAACATTCTACCACTGATGCGAGGGGTAAATTCAGGCCAAACTGGGAAGGACCGTATGTAATAAAGAAGCTGCTTAGTAAAGGGGCAGCTAAGCTTATGGACTTGGATGGGAATGAGTTCGTAAATCCCGTAAACTAAGATAGGCTTAAGCATTATCATGTTTAATCCAAAAGAAACAAATCAGAAAAGCAACACACTAAAAAAATATATAAGTAATAATTACCCATCTTTCAGTCTTTTTCTGATCGGGCAAAAATTTGGGTGACGCCCAACGATTGGTATCGTGCAAACCAGCCGTGCAAAAATTAAGGAATGAGACAAACCCGCTAGATCGAAAACCCGAAAAGGGCAATCTAGGCAAAAGTTAGTGTATATGAGCAAGGAGCGAGTGCCTTCTAGAGAACCGGTCTCGGCTAGTTGACACCGGGAGTTAGATCAATGGGAATGTCAACCAAACATCATGTACTTTATTTTATCTCAATTAATAAGAGTTCTCTTTTGTTGAAATCTAAATGCTTATACTTATGTGGATCATGTATTCATAAGATTAAGATAACTTCAGCAAGCCTTGGACAGAGTTCGTTTTATTTTCATTATAGATGCAAAAAAAAGAAGGGTCTGATAATTCTGACAAAAGCAAGACTCAGATTGAGATTCCCGCAACATCATCATAGGACCTAGAAATTTGCCTCGATGTGCCAACAGAAAAGGGCTCCTCTCCCCGCTCCGCACATTCCCCCTCAAAACGGGCCCATGACCGTTTTTGACGGGTCGGTGAGTCTCTTATCTTAGTAAGCCATCCCCTATAATATGTATTAGTCTCAATGGTTTCCATGTGATCATAATCCAGAACCTCAAATACAGCCTCCCTGGACCACTTCTCTCGGATATGATTGACCCACCAAGCTTTTTAAACTCCAATATGGTTATGGGGCATTTTGATTGGGACTCTTTATCTTTTACCATTCTGACGGCACAGCCGGTAAGGGGTATAAAATGAAGATTTCTCTAGAACGATCAATAGGACACAGGCTCCCCAGGATTCTACAACCACATCCTGAATCCTCCACCATGGACTAACCCACTAAACCTGCGCGTCAGTATACCCCCTCAAAATAGGCGCCCAATCATCATATGTCAACTCTTCAAAATCAGCCCACATAAGCCCTCTCTCTCTCAGATGAACGGGAAGATACTTTTTCGGGTTCCCTCGCGGTGCCTCCCTCAACTTCAGCTTCTCTATCAGCCATACCTATAATTTAAAACTCAGGTAAGGATTGGGGAAGGAAATGTGTGGAATCGGAAAGAACAAAAGGTACCTGTAATAATATGAGCTAATCTCCGATAAGTGACGGGTTAACAGAAGCAGCATCCACATTCAGCAAAACATCGGCCAATTCCACAGCCACGGGAGAAGCCCCTGTCGACATAGGGCTGATGAGTGTAATCAGCCTGAGCGGAGCAATCAGGCCCACACCGCACATAAACTCTACCATGAGTAGTAATGCCACCTTGAATGGCCAAGCAGGATGGGATCGGAGCGCTCCACGACACTACTCTAGAACCGCTCCGACCTGAAACCCAGGTTTGTCGGGCAACTGAGACAGAAATGGGTCCACAGAATCCAAATTCTATAACCCTCGAGGAATTCCATCTATGCCAAAATGAAAGTCCGGTAGTGCCAGCGTAACGCGTTTAAGATATGGTGTCCCTAAAATAGCGTGGAATTCTTTGAGCAAGGGGCAAAGCTCAAATGATGAAAATAAGAAAACGTGGTCCATTGGATCCCAAAAAGATAGTGCCGCTCGAAGGAATTCATGGCTCACAGGCCACGCCGCGATATATCGAAACCCCCAAAGCTTGAATTTTTCAAGCCTCTTCTAGTCTGCATTCCCCAGACTCTACTCGTAGCTTTTGATTGTGGGTTGCCATGACAGGAATTAACAGAATAGTCAAAATTAGATTAATGGAAAACTGATACCGCCGGTGTAAATGATGCCGCCGGTGATATGGATCAGATTGGGTGATATCAGGTGATGCCACCAGCGATATAGACTTTCAGACAGCCCTATATATATATTATTTTAGCTGGATGAGTTTGGGCGATATGAGCCATGCAGCTGGCGGCATGGAGTTAATTTTCCGGCGATATCAGAAGCATTTTTTCCCATTACAGACTTATACAAAACCTGTAAACAATCCTGTAACCCGTTTCTAATGCCTCTCAGCGATCCATTCTTATTCAAAATAAAAAGCCTGTAGGCGCAAACCATCCAAAAATTCTGAATGTCTAGACCATAAATAAACAAAACCCAATGATAAAACCAAATTATTCCAACCCCAATGTATCAAGGGTACAAACAAGGAAATAAAAAAAGCAAAATGAAAATGAAAAAACTAGGCATGCTCACCACTACCGGCCGGGCGAGATGAAATGTCTTCGGGGCTCATAAGCTAGTCATCAACGTCGTCCTCTTCCCTTCCCTCTATCATGGGCACACTGCTAGACTCCTCAACCACGGCAGGTGGGCGTCGACCAGCAGACATCTTGACCCCCCTACGGCTGGTACTACCAGGATGCACACGGTCCAGATTTTGCTTGCTTCTCTACTCCTGAACAGTAACTGCCAGTTGACCCTCAAGGTCACTCACACGACGCCGTAGGACTGCAGTCTCCTCCTCGTACCTTTGTCGGGCTGCATCAGCATCTGACAAGGAAAGGGCCAAGAAATCCTGCAAACAAGAGAAAATATCGACGATGCATATCATTCATAGCATTCATACATGCATCTTATGTTAACATAGGCATAAATAGGGAATGTATCTGAGAAAGGAGCGACTGTCTGATAAGTGTATCTCGGAGAACAAAGTTGTTCTTTGCGAGCTGCTCTACGTGGCTCCGCGCCACCTGAAAAGTCCAAAAGACAAATCATTAGTCACCTGCATCCAAGGCTAAACAAGAAAATAATTACCAGGCCTTACGTAAGTAGTATTTTTGGGCATGAAAATGGGAGCCTGCCGGCTCGAGCCTATATTCCTAGGAAGGAACTCACCTCGGGAATTCATCAGCAGGAATGTAGTTTCCATCAGATTAACCAGATGCGCCTCCACAAAGTTTATGCCCTCTGGCACACTATATTTCTGTGTCCCGCTCTGGTTATCCCGGCCTCTTTTCCTCGCGGGTTCCTGAAAAACATGAAAGACACACCTCAACAGCATTTCTAAATAATTTCAAAATCATGCACATAAACACAATCATACCTCAAAAGAACATTGCTCCCCTTGGGACATTGGTGCACTCCCGCAGGCTACGTCCATGCCCGCCGCATCTTCCCCCTCGGGCTCGATCCCAACATCCCCTTCAAGCTCCTTATCTTCATCATCTTCTTCCTCCTCGACATCCACAATACCTTTGAGGTGCCTTTTCTCCTCCTTCAACCGTTGTTCATTATGATACTCAATTGTATCATTTATGTGGATGCGGGGATACACGGGGAGTAGACGCTGCTGGTACTGCTCGTAGAGGCCAGGGACGTTAGGGATCACTTGGTCATTCCCCTCAATGTAATCAGCCTTGTCAGCCTCGGAGGTGATCACCAAATGAGGCCACTATAAGCCCCTGGGATGATCAGCAAGCACCGGTCTATCAGAAACTGAGACGGATCTCCAGCCCTAGACACGCTCACCCAAGTACCACTGCTGGGACAGAGGGCACTCAATCACGAACCGACGATCGTCCACCTCCCTCCTAACCCTCACAACCTCTGCCAGGTTCTCCACCTCCTTGTATAGATCCAAGATAAGCTACACCAACAATCAGCCAAAACAACCAGTATAAGTTCATAAACGCCTCTTGTTTTGTCTAAGTGTAAAAACATAGACTAAATTAAAAAGTCACATACTGAGCTCAGCTGCGCGCTCCTCAGGACCTCCCTATATTTTGTAGGGTATTTGGCCTTCTTGCCAATGCCCCCGCACCAGTGGGCGAGAAAGTGGGAGCCCGGCGGCATAATCTTCTTAAACTCCACCGGCAGGAGGATCTGATGCTCAAAGGCCCAAGCCTGCACAAATAACTACCAATCAATTCAAAAAGCGTCAAACAATAAATAAGAACGTGTATAATCAAGTAAAATACTTCCAAAGAGATGTACCTAGATTAGTAGATGGCAGAGGCGAAGGGCTTTCACCCTCTTCCGGGCTACTACATCCAGCCCGTGGTATATTTGTGCTAAGATGGCCCTGGGCCAATTCTTCCTCTTGATGCTTGCCATGTCCTCAACAGCAGTTATCAGCATATAATTGATCTTGCTCCCCGAGATTGGGAAGAATAGTATAGTAAGCAAAGAAATCACGAAAGACCGGACACAGGCCTCCCTCTTATCCTTAGGCACCACATCCACCCGGGTCCAGTGTTGGTGCAACTCACCGTAAGATAGCCGCCCTGAGACGGGCTTCAGACCAAATAGCTCCTTCATCTACCTCACCACAGGCCTCTCAACATGGTATTTATCCATGTAAGCATCGAAGTGTATGACCTCATCCATCAAAAGGAGGCCGGTTATAGCTACGACGTCGGAGGGTGTAATCATAGCTTTCCCAAAAAGAGAAGTGGAAAGTATGGGTGGTCTCAGACCACCTCTCGGTTAGGGCTGTCACCGCTGAATGAGAAAGCTTGGGCATCAACATTGGCATAATTTGGGCCAAGTCCCCGAATCCTGTCTCATTGATGGCAAGCACAAGCTCGGGGTCTTTCTCTGAAATATGGTGCCACCATTCGCCGATGGTGCCCATCCCCTATGTATAGGTCGACTTATATGGTTATAAAATCAAAAACAAAATAGATCAGTCCTGCTTATTTTCTCATCAGAAGAGCTGCTGATGTCGCTTCTGCTAGAAGCGATATCGCCGGCGGCATCACTCTATACCGCCAGTGGCATGGATGATACCGCCGGTGGCATCAATCTATACTGCCAGCGGCATGGATGATACCGCCAGCGATATCACTTTAAACAAAAGCGACATCAGACTTCTATAGGCCTGTTTGCGTGAATTGATATCGCTAGCGACATCACTCATGTCGCCGGCGACATCACTACCTGCGGGCAGAACTTGTTTTCCCCAAAGTCGTACCCATCATGCAGACACCACAAAAAATCGCAATCAATCAAACAATAAGCCTAAAAAATCAAACCTAAACATACCATATCAGTTTATAATCAGTCTATGACTCCTACCATGGCACGATTTCGAGTCTAAAGCTAAATTAAACTGAACCCAAAAAGAGGAGATTCGGGTTTTGCGGGATTACCTGAACATAGCAGAGGTGTTTCTCCTTCTCTGGGGTCAGATTGGTGATGGGAGAATTGATCCTATAGCCATACATCTTGGCCGTCTCCTTCAGGCTATAAGCAGTAGGAACGGAGAGAATTTTCAATCCCTCGACAGAAGAATCAGGTAGGTTCTCCCTAGCCTTGGTAGATTTGCCCCTGAAAGCCTTGGTTATTCTCTTCTTGATTTGAATAACGAAAGAGAAATCACAGAATTTGGAGAATAAGATGTGAAGCAGTAGGTACGGTTTTCTGAATAAATAAGGAAGAAGGGAGTTTCACTTCCTTTTAAACTACCGCGCAGAATTCGAGGAGTATTAATTTATCTAAAACTACCCATTTATACCGCCGACGGCATCAATCCATGCTGCCAACGACATCACTCATGTTGCCGGCGACATCGCCCCTTTCAGTTCAAATTTTATAATGACCTGACTAGTCAAAGCTGCCACGTAGCACTCATGTCGCCGGCGGCATCGATTCATACCGCCAGCTACATCATTCATGATGCTGGTGACATCTCTCCTCCAATTCAAAATTTGCACAAGTCCAACCAAGGGACAATCTCTCCACAAAGCATAAGTCCGACCAAGGGACGATCACTCCACAAAGCATAAGCCCGACCAAAGGGCTTCCTTTCCACAAAGCTCAAGCCCGACCAAGGGGCAATTTCTTAACAAAGCATAAGCCTGACCGAGGGGCAACCAATCTACAAAACACAAAACCCGACCAAGGGACATTTTCTCTGCAAGGCATAAGCCCGACCAAGGAGTAACCAATCTACAAAACACAAAGTCCGACTAAGGGACAATCATTCTACAAAGCATAAGTCCGACCAAAGGGCGTCCTTATCTCAATGCTCAAGCCCGACCAAGGGGCAATTTCTCCGTAAAGTATAAGCCCGACCGAGGGGCAACCAATCTACAAAACATAAAACCAACCAAGGGACAAACTCCCCACAAAGCACAAGCCCGACCAAAGGGCAACCAATCTACGAAATAAAAAGTCTGACCAAAAGATAAACTCTCCACAAAGAATAAGTCCGACCAAAGGGCATCCTTTCCACAAAGCTCAAGCTCGACCAAGGGGCAATTTCTCCGTAAAGCATAAGCCCGACCGAGGGGCAACCAATCTACAAAACACAAAACCCGACCAAGGGACAATTTCTCCACAAAGTATAAGCCCAACCAAGGAGCAACCAATCTATAAAACATAAAGTCCGACCAAGAGACTCTCCATAAAGCATAAGTCCGACCAAGGGACGACCACTCCACAAAGCATAAGTCTGACCAAAGGGCGTCCTTTCCACAAAGCTCAAGCCCGACCAAAGGGTAATTTCTCCACAAAGCATAAGCCCAACCGAGGGGCAACCAATCTACAAAACACAAAACCCGACTGAGGGACAAACTCCCCACAAAGCATAAGCCCAACCGAGGGACAACCAATCTATAAAACACAAAGTCCGACCAAGGGACAATCTCTCCACAAAGCATAAGTCCGACCAAAGGGCGTCCTTTCCACAAAGCTCAAGCCCAACCAAGGGGCAATTGCTCCATAAAGCATAAGCCCGATCGAGGGGTAACCAATCTACAAAACACAAAACTCGACCAAGGGACAAACCCCCCATAAAGTACAAGCCCGACCAAAGGGCAACTAATCTACAATACAAAAGTCCGACCAAAAGATAAACTCTCCACAAAGCATAAGTCCAACCAAAGGGCATCCTTTCCACAAAGCTCAAGCCCGACCAAGGGGCAATTTCTCCGCAAAGCATAAGCCTGACCAAGGGGCAACCTCTCTACAAAGCACAAGGTCCGAACAAGGGGCAAACCAGTCACCCATCAGGTATCATTCCTATCCCTTGCTCTTTCATGTGATCATACTGGCCTGTGGCAGCAGTGATCCCCCGAGGGGCAGCCTGTGAGCATGGGATTTTGCAGTCCCTCTCGCGAGATGATGATGATGTGTACCCGATTTTAATGCCCCAAAATAAAAGTTCTCTTTAGAATTTTTATTTCCAAAATAATATTCCTCGTGAATTTTATACTTGGTAGAATCCAGTTCGGTGTGGCCGATAACGCGTCCGGTAGGAGCTTAAACCGATGATTTGCACCCAAATAATAAATACCCATTAAAATATTATTATAAGTCAAAAAGATGCCTTTTCGTCCACTATTAAACCACTTTTCATGACTTTTTTGGCTTTTGGGCCTTGTTAACTGTCGGTATGCTGGAACCTAATGCCACCAGCGGCATCACCATACCACCGGCGGCATCACCATGTCGCCGGCATGGCTCGAAATGGGTCCCTCCGTATACAGCCTTTCGGCCACTTTCGGCGGAATTGGTCAAAAATGCCTCAAAAAGCACCCCATTTCACCTATAAAAGCACGACTTGAGCTGCATTTTAGAAGAGGAATTGAATGTTAGGATTTTAATGTGGGAATAGATTTTAGTGAGATAAGAATTAGATAAAACAGAAAAAAAAAGGATTCCGATCCATTTTTCCTGGTTTTTCTTCTTTGAATTCTCTGATCGTGAGTTTGAAATTAGCAAGTCTTTAAGTTAAAATCAACTTAATTAGATTTAGAAAGCAGAAGCACATAAATTTATTGCTAAATCGTCGTAACAAGCCCCCCGGAGGTGTTTCTTTCGGTTCATGAAGAGCTGGATTCAAGACCTCGAGGTAAAAATCCGGAGTCTCATAGCTCTTTGGCATTAATATTACTGATTTGTGTTAATTTTCGTCAATTTATATTCATTTTTGGGTTTTCGGTCATTTTTACTGCCACCACTACTGCCTACAAACTGATATTGCAGGTGACATAATTGATGTCGTCGGCGGCATCAGCCATGTCACCAGCGACATCAATTATGTCATCGGCGGCATCAGTTGTATCGTTGGTGATATGACTTTCTGGACAGCAGTTTTATTTTTAGTTGTTTCCGGATTAGCTCATTTTCCGAAGCTAGAACATATAATGTAATGATGGAAGTTCAAAATCTCTTGCAAACAGACCCCACCCCATAATGTGTGGGTATTTTCACTCATAATCCGGTTAAAGTAATGATTGAGCCTAAAATTTGATTGAAAATGGAATTTCCTCGAAAATGCCGTTTGAATCTCATTTTAGCCATCCGACCGGGCTTTATGATACTGTAAATAAAATATGCTATACCCGAGCTAACAATCTTCTGTAGGCAGACGTATATCAGACATTCAGGTATTTTATTTATTGCATAGAAAAATGTATAGGACCTGGAAGCCTTATAATAACTTTGTTTTCCGCACTTATTTTTTTATGGCTGTAAATATTTTATTCATTGCTTCAATTGCTTAATAAACGCGAAAACAACAAAATAACTGAAAATACAAATAAATAGGATGGATTAAACCGATTAAGAAAGAATGAAGTATCTTAACTTGGCCTAATGAAAAATAGATAACATCATCCGAACTCGGAATCTCTACTTAAGGTATGGTCCAACCACCCGGTGGGAAAATCGTACCAAAAATTTCCCGGTTGAGCTGAACCGGGTGGCGACTCTATTTTAAGTACGAGATTTCGATCTCGTATCTTTTGAGCATTAAAATATGCAAAATCATTTTCAATCACATTATACGCATCTCCCCCGTCTCATCTAAAGGGGCCTCCACTACCGTCCCAACCCCGAGCAGCCGCAACGCGAAACGTCTTCCGCTCACAATTCCAATGAATGGTACAAACCCCAATAACCTATTTAAGAAAAACAAAATCTTAAGGGCATGATTTTAAACATGTTTTCACTAGTATCTCTTAGACCAAATCCATTATTAACCCTCTGAACTCGGCCCAAATCATCTGCTGCCTCATGATTTTTGAAATCATCTGCTGCCTCATGATTTTTGAAAAGGTTATTGTCCCCTTCATCTTGCAAAAAGTCCATTGATATGCCCCTTATTGAATGTTATGTGTTAGCTACTTGCTCGAGAGAGAAAAGTCAGAAAAATGTCATATTTAAAAAGTTAAATATACAATTAATACGTGGCGTTTAGAGGCAAACCAGTATACTTTATGAAGTTGAAGAGATAACAGAGAACTTTTTCAAAGATTAAGAAAGCAGTACACAATTTAAACCAAGTTCATGAGGCTAGTGATGCATTAAATTTATCATTATGATTTATTGGTTGTATTGACTACTCACTCTTTTCACCTTTTAGGTTTAATATAATGGAACCTAGATATTATATTCATGCATTTATTTGATCACTACTATATTCTAGTAGGCACATCATGACCAAATGAAACCTAGATATAACAAAAAATAAAACATAGTTCTTTGTTTATATATATCAGTTCATATGATGGTTATTATATATATTCCTTAAAAAAACTTAAAGAACTATGAACGAACTTGTAATTATTGCTAGGGGTGGTCATCGATTGATTTAATTGAGTAATTGAATCAAAAATATCGAAAAGCTTTAAAAATATAAATCAAAAAATAATCGAAATAAAAAAATAATCTACCAAACCGATCAATTTAATTCGATCGGTTCGGTCGATTTTTCTTTTTAAAATGTACATATGTATTCACTTATTATATAAATAGATTAAATTATTATTTAAAATTAATAGAGTTAAAAAAATGTTATAATAAATAGCAAATTCATGTAAGTAACCTTAGCAAATTTTGTCAAAGAAATTGGACATTGGGTAAAGAATCAAAGAAGCAAATTTTGACCACTAGGTTGTTTTTAAGATTGTTTGGGCTATTAGGTTACTTGTAATGTTTAGGAAATTCATTATTTGTAGGATTGTAAGTAATTAATTGTTTTGGGAATATCAAGATTATAGATATATATCTTTCTATAAATCAAATATTAGAAATAATCAGGCTATATAATATATATATTCTGAGAGTTTATAATTTAATTGGTTGGTTTGGTTATATTGATTTTTTTTCAATTAAAACTGACCTGACTTCATTGAAAATATATAAAATATAAAATTGAAATCGAACCGTTTAAACTTAAAAATTAAAATTCATCGATTCAATCAATTATTTCGGTTAAATTTAGTTTTTGAACGTCCCTAAATTGCTGCGTAGTTAGAGTGGAATCTCCTAAAACAAAAGAAATAAAGGATTAGACCAATCAATTGGTTTACTTAAAAACTAGTACTTCAATTAAAAATTAACTAAATGAATTGTGGTCTCTAATATAATATTGGAGAAGAATATACAAGTCTTTAACTTTACTTATTAAAATATACAAGTCTTTAACTTTACTTATTAAGATATAGTTGATCTAATCTTTCTCACTCTTCAACAAATAAACTCGCTTTCTTATATGAGAAAAGTTGAGAATAATTAACTCACAAGCCTATACTTAATTTAGTATTAAACAAGATTATTTCAATAATATAGCATTTGTAATATTTAGGGTAAACTTTAAAAATATATCATGTGGTTTCAGCGTTTTGCAAAATGATGCCTGTAGAAATTTTTTTTCAAAAGGATACATGTGGTTTCAAAAATTTTCAAAAAGGTGTCTGTAGTTTGGGAATTACAGTGTTACACCATTTATTTTAATAAATTCAACATTCCTATATTTTAACTATATTATTCAAGAATTATATATTAAGATTTGAGTAAGATTCGGAAAGTTTTCATTTTATTTTGATTTTTTAAAGTTATAATTAACTTTTAATTGAAAAAATTATTAATACTTCTCAAAAAATTCTAAAATTTATCACATATGTGCATTATATTTTCATTAACTAAGCTGTAAAATTTCACTTCAAAATTGACAAGATTACCCTTCAAAATATGATTTTAAAATTTTGAAAATCCTCTTTTTGCAAACTTTTAAAACCACAGACATCCTTTTGAGAAAAAAATTTCACAGACATCTTTTTAAAGTTTACCCTAATATTTATTATAATATAACTGTAGCATATAAAGCACATGTATGGCTCTATACCGCATAATATTCTAGTGTTATAATTTTTTTGAATAAAAAAAGATTTATTAGTGGGGAAAGAATGTAGCCGAAATGTTTAAAATTTGTGTATTATTTGGTAAGGATTTGTATTATACGCTGTAAGAGAATTTTATATATGATAAAATATATAATATCTCTTTTATTAGATATTTGTTACGTAAATAATATATATTATAATAATAATAATAATAAAAAATACTTATATATCAAATAAAAAAAAATATTTAATAAACCTCATTAGGTGCATGAGCACGACAAGAAAAAATGGGAGGATGGTTAAGAAGAAAAAAAAAACGTAAAACTATACCACCACATTCCAATCTTCCAGGATAAAGAAGTCAAAGTTAATGGGGCCTATTTCTTTAATTTTTCGTAATATTCCCTATACTATATATTTTAAAATGTGCCTGTCTAATTCATAGTATATAAATTATAATAACCATATAATAGGTCTCCACTAAAAAAATACATATAATATCTTTTTGTTTAATTCCATTTATTCAAAATTTTCATACAAAAACCGATTGACAAACACTGTTATTTCGATTAATTTTTTGGTTGGTTTTGTATCAAAAATTCCAATAAAGAAAACAAAATGGAAATAAATTAATTGAAATTCTATTAAGAATAAAACCATTTCAATTCTTTTCTCCTATAAGAATGTATTTATAAATTAATAAATTGACTCTTTCTAGTTGATAACTTATAAAACAATATATAAGCATTAATCATTTAGGAGATATCCTTTTATCTTTTAGGTATAATTTCAGGGAAAGTGAAGTCTGAAAATTTCAACAAGATTAGGTGTTTCACATTCTGTTTCATTTGGCTTTTTACTAGCTAATGCATGCATGTAACCCCGAATTTTCAACCATTAATAAATAGAATTACATATGTAATTGAACTCTTGCTAGTTGCTAACTAGTAGTAGCTAAGCTAGCTATGTTTACATAAAATACGTCAAAAACATAGATAAAAACCCGGCCGAACCTTCAATGATTTTTGCTAACCTCTCAAACTTGGGAAAAAATACACCTCTTAGCCCCATAAGAACAGCAAGACCTTTCTAAAAATGCAATATATTCCCTCTGTTTTTTTAGAGCCAAACAATTTTTTTATTATAAGTGTCACTTTCAAATTTTAATGTAATTGTTTGATCATCTTTTCCATTTCTCCCTTATTTAATGTACATTATAAATGATAAAAAAGAAAAAAAAATGATCAATCATCTTTTCAAATAATTATCAAGGATATTTTAGTATTTTTATTTTTTTAATTAATATTTTTTTAATACGTACAAATTTATCCAAAACGATATTTAAATAAACGGAAGAAGTAGTAAACTATAATAATTAGAAAGTATGGTAAGGAAGTTTTCAAATAAAGACTTGGTGGGTGCCAAGTTGGCCAAGGAATTAGCAAGCTAGGTTTGAAGTCTGAAATGCCAAAATAGAAAGAAAAAAAAAAGAACGTCATAATAAACATAAACCTTTCTCAATTTTCAAAAGCAAACCAAAACTTTGTCTAACAATGACATTTATGGAACTTTTCTAAATTTTGAATGGCCCCAAATTAAACCTTTTATACAAGCCTTTGAAAATCTTACAAATGAAGTATTCCAATTGAAAAACCATTCTTCTTGGTGCAATGCATGACTTACCATAGGCAAATTTCTTTTACTTTCGTATCTATAATTTTAGAATTTTCATACATCCAAACCTTAATTTTGATGTCAAAAACCTTTAATTTTGTTTTTTTTTAAATTTCATAAAAGCGTTTATATATTAAATAGAAAGGAAAATCTCCGCCTAATTCATGATGTGGTTCGAATATAAGACATTTAAATTTTAAATTCAATTCCAACCATCTGACTAGACATCAAACCTTTAATTCCAACCATTCAATAGATGAAATTATTATTCAAACTTTCAACTTCTAACATCAAAATTTTCTTGATACTATATTATGAAATCGTTTAATATAAAAAATTAAGCTAATAAATTAAATTCAATCATAATATTTATATTAATTCTGATATACATCTACCTCTACACTTACGTTTCACTTTTCACATTTTCTAACCAATAATTCTATTAACCTTCATAATACATATCCTACCACCTTAATCATTATCTCTCTAAACTTCATCATGTCAATACATTAATCATTGGTTATAATATTGAAGAAAATTATGCAACTATTGTAAAAGGACAATGATAATAATGAGAGGAGATTATGATGGGACAAAATTAGCCAAAATAATTAGTTTCGATATTGTTATAAATATGCAAAATGATGACAAAAAAAGCATATCAATCAAATAAATTGTAAAGCAAACACAATAATTCAAATTTTCTACCTAATTCAAATGCCTGCCTTGATCTTAAAAAAAGTCAATATAGTGGGAAACCAATTTCTTCCATCATTTCTTCATTTCTTCATTTCTTCATTTCATTCCCTAATCAGTTTCTTAAATACTATTTTTATTATCTGGAGATTTAAATTTTTTAAAGTTATATATTTTAATTAATTTTAATTATTTATTAAATTTTAATGGTTCAGATTTAATTTTAGTAGTCTATAGAATTTACAGTGTTATAAAATTTGGACTATTAAAACTCAATGAATTACTAAAATTGATTGAAATATACAACTTCAAAGAATTTCCACTTTAGAAAATCCAAATCCTCTTTCATCCAACAATTGCTTACAATTATGCATGTGGTATTGAAAAAAAAAAAACGCATCGGTTGCCCCCAAACTTGACACGTATTGTCACATGTCACTCCCAACTTTCAAATGAATCACTTTACCCCCTAAAGTTGGCAAAATTGGTACAGTTTGCCCCCTCAATAGCATATGTCAGTTTCTGGCTGGTTTGACTTTTCAAATTTGTCCTTTTTTATATTTTTCTCCCATTAATCAGAAGTTGACATGTTGCATTGTGGGTGCAAACTGTATCAGTTTTACTAACTTTAGGGGGTAAAGTAATCGATTTGAAAATTAAAAATGGCATGTGATAAAATGTACCAAGTTTGAAGGGCAAATCAATGTGTTAAGAAAAAAAAAAGGAAATCTGTAAGACAGCTATACTCATACTTAGTTGTTGTTAGCAAAACTATAAAATATGTACTATTTCCTTGAACTTCTCAACTGCCCAAACTGGCATTTAACGTATTTCAATCTTTTTTGTCGTAGTAGGGTATGCATGAGAAAATGGAGAATACACATAATTTAACATTAGATGCCTAAGTTGAAATATTAGGTTTGAAACAATTATTTTGCAATTTAAGTGAAAACAATAAAGATACAGGGTGGGAAAAGCTTGGTTTAGTGGTTGATAATTAAAATTGTGATCCTAAAGGTCGCATGGTAGAATTTACATTTGAGCGAGGTGGTATAAAGTTTTTCTTTGTTATTATCGTAAGCCCAAATGAGACAAACTTTTCTTAAAAAAAAGATAAAATTCTTCTAATAAGGCTTGTGATTAAAGTGTTGGCCTAGTGATTAACACTGAAGCTGTATTCTCTAGAGATTCTAGGTTCGAGTCACATTTGGGGTGGGTTAATTTTTTTTTTCCATGTTATGTAACTCCAAATGAGTAATTTTTTTAAAAAAAAATAATAAGGGGAGATAAGCTGAGTTTGCCATACTAATTAATCTTAGCGCCAAAACTAATTTTAGCTATAATTTAGCACTTCAATAGATCATTTCAAAATAACATATAAATAGGATATAGATTTGTATATCATTTGGAAAATTTGAATCAGGGCCGATCCAATAGGAGATACATCAAGTGTGATTGCCTAAGATTTATAGTCGGGAGGAGCCTAAAAATATTTTTTTGTTTAACCATTTTATAGTTAAAGTGAGAAGTGTAAACATAAACATTAATTAATGTTAACTTGGTTGGTAAAATACTAATGTATTTAACCCAAAAATTATGAGTTTAATTCCCTACGGATACACCTTTTTTATCAAAAGACTTATTTTATTATTTTTATATAATTTTTACCTAGGACCTCTATAATATCAGGGACTTGATTTGAACTATGAATTGAATAATGAAACCCTTAAGTAGGATATATAAATGAAATCCGGATATAATTGCTTAGATAGTAGTACATTATCATTCTAACAAATTCATATTTAAATTTATATTGGACTTATAGCGTGTAAAACACATATTCATTATATTGTAAGTTGAACTTTTAATTATTGTTGGTGATATGATATTGTTTACTTTGAGTCTAAATAAATTTGTTCTTTGGGTTTTAATATCAAAAGGTCATATACCATTGGAAATATTGTTCATACTTATATACCCATGAAACTCATATCTTCTAACCAATATGAAATATTTGTTCTCTCCCCTACAATCCTCCCTACGAATAAAGATCTATCGAGTCTTTCCTCGATCAATCATTCATTTGTCCACTAACACATTTTTTCATTCCACTCTAACGTGTTGGAGGGCACGTCTTACATAGAGTACTAGCAGTTCAAGGATTATTGGAGATCAAACTATGTTTACCCTCTTTGTTCGACATTCTGATGATTCATCCACATCGCTAACTCCAAAGCAAGACCCTAATATCACTTGTTAGCAACCTGCAAAAGCCCGAGAACACCACTTATCCCCACAATGATATGATATTCTCCACATTGTCTAAGCTTGCATTGATTTGTTCAGGGATTTAAATCCCATATTGTCAATACTTTTATACTCATGAATCTCATTTCTTCTAGTCAAATGGTTTCCGTATGTGTCTTACAAGTCTTTGACACCATATCATTGAAGCAACGGATCCAAAATGTTATACTAAAAATTCTTTGATACCAACCATATCATGTAGCAAAATTTATAGTTATTATTTTTAACATATGCTAACTCATTTTGGATGAATTTAATACTACGAGCTATGTTAAATATCAAATTAAACTCTTTATCCAAAAACAAATGAAGCAAATAAGTAGAACTTGAGACCTTTATATAAATGTGTAAACATCGAATCAGAAATCATTGTTATTATTGTCATTATGGGAAAAGAAAATAATTAGATAATGGGGCTAAAAAGTGTTGGCAAAACTGTATTATGTCTGATTATGATCCGTCTCTTTCAGTATATACTATATATTACTATGTTTGGATTTGTGTGTTCATTACAACCTTGATTCCAGTTAATGATTTATGTGGGAAATTATTGACTTGTGCTTTTTATATTATTAAAAAAATATTTTTTTGATTAAGATTTTAGCATTAATTAAGCAATGAAATCATGTGAAAATTAAGTTCATTTCCGTGGGCAGGTCAAGTTTGGCACAACACCTCACATGGGTGCTTACTTATAATATATAATTGCCATTTTTATTAATTATTTTCGAATAAACATGAATATTTCATTAATTAGTGATATTTGGAGTAAATATTGACTGATACACAGATTAAATAAAATATCCAACTAAAATCAGAGAAATATATTCTTACCATACTAAGCGATAGAAAAATCTTTGCTACAAGAGTAAGAGAAAAGCATAAAGAAAATTAAACTATAACAATTCTGCAACCTGTATTTTCTTAAGTTATGCTTCATATTATCGAAGATCCACAATTATAAGAACTCTGGCTTACTGTATAACACCAGCCAGTTTTGTAGATATAGAGCGATCTTGTTTAAAAGAGATAGACTTGAGTATCTAATATGAAAGATCAACATGTATCTTTGACTAGATTCAGATGGAGCGCAACTCATCGGCAATCGATAATATTATCATAGTTGTTTTGCGTAGAAGCAAATTCACAATTAAAAAGGTGATCGCGTGGTAAAACCTCAATACAATATCCAATGTAGATTATTTTACATAAAAACTAAAATATGGAAAGAAAAAGAACCAACCTCTAAATAAACTATGAAGAAAAATGTTCAAATGATGTTCTTCTTCCTCAGTACAAAATTTTTTTAGAAAATAAAGAGAAAAAGAAGTTTAAGGATGGCTAGAGTTTTTTTGTTGTGTTGTCTGCCATTCTTATTAATTAACTTTAATAGCTAGGTTATTATCAAGAAGTACAAAATTACGTAGTTTAATGAAAAAATGTGTATATACGTACAAATACACACTACACTAGGTAATCAATTGAGCTTCCAGATACAGTAAAATTCATTTGAATTCATATAGAAAAATAATTGGTGTACAGAGAATTTAGATTTATTGCCTTGAATTATTTGATAATATTTGCATATATATGGAAATTACAGTTTCCTTTTCCGATGATGAAACTGTAAAAAAAATCAAACAAAAATCAGGTAAAAGATGCATAAGAGAAAGTAAGCTTTGAAATATTCAGCATTTGAACTTTAACAATGTCAACCTGCAATAATAAGCGAATATACTCTTTTTCAAAAAAAAATCAATTAGAAAATACTGCTGTAAGGAATAAAAATATATATACCAATAAGGGTTTTTCTAATTAGTAAATAATTTGGTATCATTTAAGTAAAATTTTGAGTTTGAGTCCTAGTAAATGCAAAAATATTTTATTAAAAAATTCACCAACTACAACCAGATGCGTGATCCGAATCAAATCTAAAAATAGTCAAATGAAAGTTTCGGTGTAAAAAAATAAAAATATATATTGAAGTAAGTGCACACGTGACCATTTCTTTCTCCTTTTTATTTCCTTGTTGTACATAATTCTTTATTTTACTGCAACAACTGCATATAATTATATAAGCAGTAGAATATGCAAAATTCATGTTCGAATTACGATTTTCTTATAGCATTTATTGATAATATAATTTATAATATATATATATATATATATATATATATATATATATATGTAATAAAATTTGAGACCTTTTAAATTATAGAGCATAGACTGTTATACTCTCAATCTATGTTTAGGGTGGGCTTTGATTGTAATAGAATGGAAGAAAAGCACGCGGATGAGATGTGGAATAGTGTTAAAAATTATATAGGAAATAGAGCTATCCTATTGGCATATGGTCCGTCTAACGCACTTAAAAGTTGTTTTTTTTGGTTGGACTTGAACAAATTTATTTAAATATATGCTCGTTGCAACCCCATATAACAGAATGATTACACTATTGACTAATAAAAAAAACTAAAAACACTTTTAGCTTCAAATTCAATTATCAGAAAATGCTTTTATTATACGTGTAATAGTTAATTAAACAGGATCATTATTTCTCATTTCTCCTATAATTTTTAAAATGTTAAGACGGGCTTTGCCAAGATAGTTAGGAGTACAAAAAAAGAATATTATTTATAAGTGATAAAATGATTTTTTTCCTATATCTCTTGTTATTAAGTAACATTTCAGAATTGGAAGAACAATCTCTGAATAAAAGCAACGGTAGATTGTAAATTGATAGTTTAATCGAATCTAAAACCTAAACACTGTAGCTCACGTCACTTGTTTGTGGTATAGTTATCTGGTCCTTATAACTAAAAAAATAAACCACATGTATACATATTTGTCTTTTTTTATTGAAGTATATACTATATATATTTGTCTTTAATATTCCATTCACTTGATTTATCTTTAGCATTAAATTCTTTGAAGCTAACCACTACGTATTCATAGTTGGGATCAAAGTAGATCCTGCAAAATCCCAATATTTCTGCCCCTTTCACAATTATCCATGCAAATCTACTTTCTTCTTCCTTTGTGTTTTTTCTAAAAAATAAAAAGCATCGGGAATTCTTGAATTTATCTCTATTTACTTCTATTTCTTTTGAACTTTTAAAAGTTTCTCTCATCTCTCTAAATTTTGCTAAAGTTTTTGTCATCTTTTTGAATTTTTCCAAAGCATACCTCATGACCCCTTTTGGCCACATCAGTCAAAAGGGGTCATGGTATGCAATTTAGACAAGTTTAGGGCCCAGAAGAACTTTAAACAGGTTGAAGAGAGTGTGAGGAACTTTTTGAGTTGAGGAGGACAATGAACTATTAAGGATAAATTCGAGTCTAGAAAAACAATAGACGATTAAAAGCTTTTGATTTATTCAGCTGAAAAAAAAAGTAAAATAGGCATGCAACATGCATAATGCATATCTGTTCATGCAGTTTGTTTATTGAGCAGTGAGTAATACAGAGATAGTCATAAATAGGGCAAAGGGTTGAAGTAATAAAGCTTTTTCTTTGTATTTGTTAGCTATTCTATTGACTCATATTTTCCATTTGTGCAGGAATTTCCATCATTCCTTTCTGTCCATTGCATTTGCAGTGCTGGTCCTACTGCTCCCCTCTTTTGCCTTCTTTTATAGATTTACTATTACCATTATTACTTCTTTTTGTCTCTTTTTACCCTATTTTATTACTTTCTTTTTCCTCCTTACTTCCCTTTAGTGGATTTTTAAATTTATAAAATAAGTCTATTCGAGTTTCTATCAGCCCAAAAAACATAACTTAGGTTATATTCTCTCACTTTAATTTAGTTTAATACATTATAATTTAGTTTAAATTACTTTAATTTAGTTTAGATCACTTTAATTTAATGTATTGTAATTCAGTTTAGTTTAGTTACGTATAGATAAAAATTTATATTGAATTAAATCTAGTTCAATCTATTTTAGTGAAGTTTAATTCAGCCTACTTCAGTTCAATTTAATTTTTAAAAATTGTAACGATCAGGGCCTTGATAGGAGTGTTTGATTTGCGACCCAATCGAATTGTATAGATGTAATTTATTGGGAGAATATATCATATGTTCGAATTCCAAAGAACACGAATGCAGGAGAGGTGAGAAGATTTAATAATAAACCTATTTGTTGTCTCGGAGAGATTATATTATGGTATTGAATTTAGGACCTTCTATTATTAAATTGGATGATGTATACCAATTTCTCAACCCTAACTAACCCAACCTTAAAAGTAAATAATTATTTTATCCAAAAATCATTTAAATTTATATTTACAATTTTCCTTCCTAAACAAATACAAGCTAAAGTTCAGTTGATTATAAAAGTTGAGTATGTGATCAAAGTTTGAATTTTTTTAAATACATTTATAGAGAATGAGAAAAGCTTTAACAATAATTAGATTCGTAATAAAATCATTTTAATAAAGATCTTTGTGACATGAAAAAATCCGAAAGTGGTGTAAAATAAAAGGACGAATCAAAGGTGTAAATAGATACTGATAGAATTGATAATGTATTTCAGTTTATGATATTTTTTATGTTGAAAAATAAAAATGAAGTTTTATTGTAAATAAAATAATAGAGAAGTGTCAACTGCGTATATGGTAGAATACAGGTAAGGTGAAATGGTAAGAAGATAGACAGGGTAAGTCAAACAAGGGATAAGACAACACATCACACCAAAGCATTCAATTCTGATTTTCTAACAAAACCCATTTTGTAGGCAAAACAATTCAAAAAATACATTGAATTATGTTAACTGAAAAATCAGCTTTCTTTAAGTAATAAATTTCTTTTTGAAAAGATTGTGGGAAAATAATAAAATAAATTTTATATAAATATTTATTTTTACAAAATTATATTTTTTATTACTATTAGATAATTGTTAAGAAATTTAACCTAATAAAAAAACAGAGAAATTGTTAAAAAAAATAAAATAACTATAATTACAATAAACTAAGCACGTCTAGAAATATGTTAAAAGTAAAAAGTAATTATAACAGTAGTAATATAATACTGAGAACAGACCAATCACGTCAAAATCACATCCAAGAGTGGTAGCATACTCTATAATATAGTCCGGACAAAATATTAGAAGACTTCAGAGGATATTAGATTTTAAAATTACGTGATAGATGAAATAGATAATTATATTAATAATATGGTAATAATTTTAAAAATAAATAATATATTTTAAGGAATTAGTTATATTAAATTATTTATTTTATAATAAATTTTATTAAAAAAATAATTAATTTATTTCTTTTTTAATTAATTAATAAGTGAATTTTAAATTAAATATTAAAATATTAAAAAATTGATGATTTGGTTTTCTATTTAATTGTCTACATATAAAAGATAGAATAGACAATGTTTAATATTTATTGTGCCACATCATATAGGAAAAAGAAAATAAATAAACTAATATAGAGTCATTTTTTAGTTAATTTTCTATTTTTACTTATACATCAAAAATATTATTGAAATAGACTAATTACTAAAAATGCTCTTAGCTGAACTCTGGTTGGATTTTATTGGATTTTTGACTAAAAATGATGCAGCTTGACCTATACATTATTTCCTTAGACTTGGATTGGGCACGCGCTGCTTTCCAACTCTAGTTTAGGGTATATAAATAATTTTTTTCGTATAAATTTTTGAGTAATTTAGGGAATGCACCTATAAAAAATAGTAATTTATAGAATAGAAATAGTTAATTAATAAAAAAATATTTTTTTTAAAATATGTTTATAAAATATCTGATTTTATTAGAAAAGTAATCTTTTTCAAATCCCTATATTTTAGCTACCCTTACCAATTTGAAATCTCTATTTTCTAGCTACCCTTACAAATTTGTAATATTAATTCTAAAACCCTAGGGTGGGTAAAATGAACCCTTTTGGTAATGGTGTATAGTATAGGTGCATGCCCCTAGAAGATACTATGTATGCATGAATAATATTAATATATGACGGTACTTTATAATCAGAAAAAATGGTTGTTACAGACGTTAAAAGAAGAAATAGGAAAGAAAGGGAAAATAAAAATTAAAAATGAATAAAAAATGAATTAATTTGAATTAAATAGGAAAGAAATCAAATTTTGAATATTAAAAAATAGAAATTGAAAAGGAATGAAAAAGGAATTAATTCGAATAAGATAGAAAAGAAATCAGATTTTAAATATTGAATGGAATGAAATCGAAAGAGAATAAATAAATCAGAAAGTAAACAAAAAAAAATCAGATTTTGAATTATGAATTAATCAACAAAAATGAGAAAATGTAGAAATCAAAATTTAAATGCCGCAAGATAATCAAATCTTGATCTCTTATAAAATAAGAGTTCCCAAACTAACTGAAAATTAGAATGAAATAAAAAAATAAATTAATTTATTAAAAAATATATATAATAAATATATTTTAAAAATATATATTTTATAAATATAAATATTATAAAGGTGCATTTTATATAATTGTCATAAATTTTTTTGAATCAAATAAAAATGGCGTTTAAAGGCCTTAAGTTTGAATCAAAATTGGGTGGGTGAATATATTTTTTCTTTCTATTTATAAGAAATCTTGAACAAATTTTTAAAAAATAAAAATAAAACAATACAATATAATACATATAATTATTAGATTGAATTTAAAATAGAAAAAATGAGTGTCGGACCTAAGCACATAAGAAAAATCTATTGGGTAATTATAAAGATTACATCCGTCTTACTAAAATATTTATAAATTTATTATTAAGTTAAATAATTATTAGATATATGACTTTTTTAATTTTATTTTTATACTATTTCATTCATTTATTTCTTCCTTTTTTTTCTTTTGATTTTCTTTCTGATTTTTCATTTATCTCTCAAGCAGATGATTTTTTCGACATACCGCTTTAAAGTTTTTTATTCGTCTTATTTTTATCTTTAAAATGATATCCACGGTAACATTTTTGAACTTTTTAAACCAATAGGTAGACATCTAATAGATATCAAGTAGATCTCTGATATATCTAAGTTTTGATAGTTTTTTTTATGAAACCATTGTGCTAGTTTGTGTTTTTTTTTAATGTATTTAATGCTGCTTTGGGTTTCCGATGAGGTTTTGCTCTTGTTGCTCAAATTGCAAATTCAGCAATTGTAGCCTTATGATTGCACATCTACTGGACGTCTACTTGATGTCTACTAGATATCTACTGGACATCTACCCGACGTCTACCAGCTACCAGTTGAAATTTTTTGAAAATATCAAAGTGGATGTCGTTTCGAAGATAAAAAAGAGACGAAAAAAGTATTCTAAAGCAGCATGTCAAAAAAATGAACGATTTATAAGATAAATGTAAAATAAAGCAAAATAATAAAATAGAAACGTCAACCGTGAGAGATTGGGGTAAAGATCAACATATATTTTTAACAATTGTAGCATTAGGTGATTGGACTTTTATTAGACTTCTACCAGATTTCTACTAGACATCTATTAGATGTCTATCAGTTAAAATTTTTCGAAAATATCACAATGGATGTCGTTTCGAAGATAAAAAAGAAACGAACAAAAAACTCTAAAACGACATATTAAAAAAATTAACAGTTTGAAAAATAAATACATAATAAGATAAAAAAATTATAATTAAACATGCCCATACGAGAAAGTGATGTGTAGAAATTTTATATGTATATACCATCGTCATGTAACTACTTTTCCTGGTCTTATTTTTTTAATTGCTTCCAATATAACCTCATTAATTTTAAGAACCCTAAATCTATTTATATATCATGGATTGTACTTAAAAATAATTTTATAAGTTGAGCCTAAGGCTAATTCGAGCCTGAATATTTAAAGCGTGAGTTAGGTGGGCCTAGATTAATGGTTTTTTTTCAGGAGAACGATGAGTTCCGGCTTACCGTCCAACAAAAATGCTACCTATAATAAGGAAGAAGCGCGTGAGGAGGAGGGAAGGAGCAAGAGCGCGTAGGGGAAAGAGGAAGAGAGAGTAATGATAATTCCTTACAGAGACAGGAAAAGGAGAGGATATTCTAGGAGAGATTGGATTAGCACAGTCAGTAAATGCTGTTTTGTCTTTGCCAAACGTAGCCTTAGCTGCCCCTTTCATAGATTTTGGCCCATTTTTCATTTATTTATTTCTGCTTTCTTGCCATCATTCTATTTCCTTTGTCTTTTTCTTTCATTATCTCTTCCATTTTTTTCTTTTCAGCATAATACAAGGAAATTCATGGACTTGACCCATTCCTGCTTTTGTGTTTATAAATAATAGGCATAATATATTTTAAACCTGTTTAAGTTTGTGGTTAACATTTATTTATCCTCTAAATTTATAAAAATTAGATCAAATTATTTCATTAATATTATATATTAATTTTTGATTGGAGAGAGAAAAATGACATCGTTGAAAAGTTAAATCAATTAAAATCTGACACGTGATATTTAGGGTTAAATGAGTTTACTTTTTACAAGTTTCGAAGGTTATTTGTTGGTATTTTAGTATAATTAGATTAACTAGATGATCAATGCGGTCTTAATACTTCATCGAACAAGTAGGAGGGTTCGGAGTTCACGCTTGTTCGAGTTCTATTACGATATATAGCTTACGAGCGTCCGGGAATTACCTTTTGCAACACTTCTGTTATGAATTATTGCAGCTGCTCGAATGGACACTTCATTTCGCAACACTTCTATCCTGAACAGATGCAACTGCTAGAATGGACATAACTTTTAGCAAGGCTTTGTCTATGAAGCGTTGTAACTGCTCTTTTCAGGTTTATAAAAACCTGACATTGGCAACACTTACAGGCGGTTTTTATAACGCTTACGTGCTGATTCATTTTTCTTCACAACGATAATTCATTCTAAGTTCTTGAGTTTACTCTGATTTTATCCGATTGAAAATTTGGGAGAACCACCAAATTAGTTTCATTCTGAAAGTGTTATCACGACTTCAGAGATTATCCAAGTTATTTTCAGGAATTTCTCCAACAAAGATTGAAACTAATTTATTTTGAAGTCTGCTTAGTTTCAAAGATTGAAACTAAATTTTTTGAAAATGACGAACAAAGAATCATTTGAAGAAGTCGTGGTAATCTACTGATATTCAAAATACTGATGATTCAATCTCATTTTTGTATACAAACGATGTTATAATGGCATTTTATGATCTCGGGCACCAAAAAGGTACACAATTCAATCCGTTCTTATTCGACTTCCTTCATTGGTATCAAAGTGAAGATTTTTGCTATATTTTTCTGTGTTTTTAACGTAAATTCTCTTTCTCCTTGTTCTCGAAATTGTGAAATTTTTGTTTGGGAACAATTTTCGGTGAATTTTTTGTTGAATTTACAGCCAAAGTATATAAAACGGAGAAAAAATAGTGTTTTTGGAGCGTTTTGGTCATATTTTGTGTTCTGGTCAACAATTGGATGAAATATTGTACTTTTAATGTTCAAATTCGTGTTTGAATCGATTATGTTTGATTTCGGGTATTTTCACGTTGTTTTCATCTAAAAAAGTTGCATTTTTCGCATTATTTTGGGTAAATGGTGAGTTTATGTTTGTTTTTTGGGAAAAAAAATGAATCCATTGGACTCGGGACGTTGAAAAACCTTGGGAGGGGTCTGGTCGGAGGCCAGAATCGTTTTCGAAACGATTTAAAATCAGAATTCATTTTTCTGCGTTTTGCAAGGGATTCTGAATCCGTTTTAGAATCCATTGCAGAATGAAAAATTGAGACGGTTTGTTTGTGACAACCATTTTTCAAGACGATTCGGAATACAATTTTCTGCATTTGCAAGGGATACTGAATTCGCTGCAGAATTCGTCAGAAAATGAAAAGTTGCGATGGTTCATTTGCGACAATTATTTCTCGCGATGGTTTCTAAATGTACGATTTTTACGCGGTGACAGCGATCTGTTGCGACGCTTAAATTAAAAAAAATATTGCCACAGAAAGAATGAGACTGTTCGATATGGTAACGCTTTTTGGAGCGTTGCCAGAACAGTTTTTGGTCCTTATCCATAATAACTTCTGTCCACGTCGCAATTCTGGAGTTGACTATGGTCAACGCCATGTGGCATATGATGTGGCATTAGTTTGACTTTTAGGGTTGACCGGTCAATGATTGATTGCCACGTGTTAGTCAAAAGTCAAAGTTGACTGGTCAACGGAATGCCACATGGCGCGTTTCTTATGGCCCATTTGGTATATTTGCGATTTAAGGCCCTAAGTAACGTCATTTTGCCCCAAAATTTTTCCTACTCTACCATTTTCATAGTTTTTGGATTTAATGGTTATTTTTTCAGAATTTTTTTAAGTTCAGAAAAGTGAGTACTTAATTTATTTTGTGTAAATAAATTCATAAAAATTATAGAATATAGTTTATGAATTTTATAAAAATTTCTAATATATTAGAAATTATTTTAAATTTTTTTTTAATTTGTTGGTTAGTGTGAAAAACCTTGTAATTCATCAAATGGATGTAAAATTTGCATTCTTGAATGGTGAATTGGATGAGGTGATTTATATAATGAATCGTTAAAGATTTTGGGTCAGTTTGTCCAACATGACATGAAAATGGATGAATCCATTTCGATTTATGGCTTGACTTATTCAAGATTTCCTTCGAGTTTTGAAGGGTATTCATATGCAAGTTATATTTCTAATGAAGAATACAGTTCTTCTGCAAGTGGGTGGGTATTCCATCTTTGGGGAGGTATTATCTCTTGGGCGTTAAAGAAACAAACTTGTATCACTGATTCGACTATGGAATATGAGTTTGTAGCATTAGCAGCAGCTGGTAAAGAAGTTGAATGGCTAAGAGATCTAATTTATGAAATCACATTGTGGCGTAAAACATTGTCACCTATATCTATCAGGTGTGATAGTAAAGCTGCCTTGGCCAATGCTTATAGACAAGTGTACAAACGTAGGTCTAGACATTTAGGTGTGAGACATAGCATCATTCAAGAGCGCATAATGCATGGTGTTATATCATTAGAGTTTGTAAAAATTTAGCATAATTTAGCCGATCATTTAACCAAAGGGTTAAGAAGAGATCTTGTTCGCAAGTCGGCTATGGGGATGAAATTAAAGTCCATTTGAAATCTCTCATGTTAAGATACTCAGTTTCCACATAATATGACTTTAGGTGCTGAATTCAATGAGGAAAGCTTAACATCTAGAGATCGAAACACATTGATTAAAACATCCCAAAGTGTGTGTTCAGACCTGCAAGTGAAGGAGGTTGAAGTTTAACTTCTTAATACCTTTTTTGAAAAATCACATATGCAGGTGCAAGAGTAAAAAAAGCTACCTATATGAACATAAAGTTTAGCCGCTTCAAAAATTTTTGGACTTGACTTTGATATGCTTATGAAGGATAGAAACACAAGGCTAGTAAAAGATAATATCAAGTAAGAACATGTTAGAATGTTAACTTATGTGCATATTATCTTCAAGTATTATTCGAAGATTTGGAATGTGTAATATACTAAGATGAAATTCAATCGTCACGATATTTCATTTATGCATGAGTTTGTTATTTGTTGTGATTTTGTTCAGTTAATCATGGATTACACTAAAATGGGGGAGGATTGTTGGTATTTTAGTGTAATTGGATCAACCAGTTGACCAATGCGGTCGTAATATTTCATCGAACAAGTCAGGAGAGTGAGGAGTGCACGCTTGTTCAAGTTCTATTACGATACTTAGCTACGAGTGTCCGGGAGCTACCTTTTGCAACACTTCTATTATGAATTGTTGCAGCTGCTCGAATGGACACGTCTTTTCGCAACACTTCTATCCTGAACAGATGCAACTACGTGAATGGACATGACTTTGAGCAACGCTTTATCTTTGAAGCGTTGAGATTACTCATTTCAGGTTTATAAAAACCCGGCATTGGCAACACTTACAGGCGGTTTTTGCAACGCTGACGGGCTGATTCATTTTTCTTCACAACGATAATTTATTCTAAGTTCTTGAGTTTACTCTGATTTTATCCGATTGAAAAATTTGGGAGAACCACCAAATTAGTTTCAATCTGAAAGTGTTATCACGACTTCAGAGATTATCCAAGTTATTTTCAGGAATTTTCCCAACATTATTTAGAGCTTTTTTACAAATTCGAAGGGTTATTTGAAACTTTTAAAAGTTCATGGGGTAAATGAGTGTTTATGGACAAGTTTAGGGGGGTCTTGATGTATTCAGCCTAAATAATACTCCATCCGGTTCCAAAAGCTAGCCACTCTACACATTTTTCCTCTGCTCCTTTCATTTGTCATTCTCTATTTTTAATGTAAGCTTTTACTCCTTTCTCCCTATTATACCTCTATTAATTGTAGTTCAATCTCAATACACATACTTCTCAAATAATGTTAATTTAAGGGTAAATAAATAGTTTTATACCCTTCATTAATTACTTTTTAAAATCTATGAATTTTTCTAAAGCGACTAATTTTCGGAATCGGAGGGAGTTGTATAAAAGCATTTAATTATATAGAAGACGGAATCACATGCAACAAAATGGTTAGACTTGTCTACAAAGTTGTAGTTCACAACAGTCATCCAAAAACTCAAATAAATATGTGATTATCAAAATTTGACCTGTTCTAATAGCTCATGGCTTGTTCAACCCATTTAGACCCACTTTTATAAGTCTGACTTTGACAATATAGGTTCGGCTCAAACTTTTAAAAATTTGAAAATGTGATGGATTGGCTGCTTGAGCATAAATTTCAAGCCTAAACTCACTCCGGTTCAAACCCCTATATTATTGATGTGTGTTGGATTAACCTTAAATGTTTTTATAACCCCAAACCTAATCATGTTTAAAATACTTTGCAGTTTTTAAAACATTTGACGTTAATACATTTTGAGGTGTAGAATAATTTAAAGTATATTGATTGTATAGACAATAATCGTAGAATAATTCATTGGTTCTCTAACAATGACATTTTTCATTGTTACTTTAAATTAAATGTTTAATTATTATTGTTATTGAATAAGTTATACGGTAAACTTAAAAACATGTCATGTGGTTTAATCATTTTTAAAAGGTGTTTGTGGAATATTGTTTTTCAAAAGGGGGCTTGTGGTTTTAATAGTTTGTAAAAAGAGGATTTCCAAAATTTTAAAACCACATTTTGAAAGGTAATCTTGCCCATTTTAAAGTGAAATTTTATAACTTAATTAATGAGAAGTATTAATATTTTTTTAATTAAAAATTAATTATAACTTTTAAAAATCATAGCAAAATAATTTTTTTTAATATCACTCTAATCTTCATATATAATTCTTAAATAATATAATTAAAATATAGGAATGTTGAATATATTGAAATAACTAGTGTAACAGCTAATTTTCAAACTAAATGCACTCTTTTAAAAACTTTTAAAACCCCATACAATATTTTTAAAAAATTTATTCCACAAATATCTTTCTAAAAAAACGACCATATTTTTTAAATTTATCACAAGTTATATCTGATAAAAAGACAAAATTATAACTATTTTATAAATAATAATTATATAAAAAAGCCGCAATAATATGTGATCAATTACCATTCAAATCGGATGGTAATTGATGACATATGGAATTGGTGTTGACTTGGGTGCTTGGTTGGTGGGATTTACGCATAATATTGGAATTGGTGTTCCACTTCTAGCGGAATGTTGGGTTGCCCTTTCTGCCCTTTAAATTGTTACTGTGAGGGACTATATCAATGTTATTCTAGAATTCGATTCTTTCGAGCTTGTTACATTATTGAAGAATTCAGGCAGTATCCCTATTGAATACACAGCTTATGCCATACTGCAAATTACTCTGCAATGTGCAGGAATTTTTACTAATTTTCAGGTTTGCCAATACTATAGAGAAGCCAACGCTTGTGCTGATTGTATGACTCATTTAGCTCTTCTAGCGCATAAGGGTCTTAGCTATTGGGATCTCCCTCCACCAGATTTAATGCCTTTATTGGAGAAGGATTGCAGAGGAACCAGTGCTCCCCGCCTCATCTCTAAGTTGTCTTACTCTGATAGCATTGCTGCTGTTTTGTAATTTTTTTTTTCCTTTCTCTTTGTTTTCCTTTCCCTCTTACCAAAAAAAAAATTACCATCCAAAATTGAATAGATAAAACAAAAACGTATTCAGATAAAAGTAAACAATTGATATTTTGGTTAGGAATATTTCAAAGGTGAGCACCGTCTGTATACTGGCAAAAAATTTATAAATCTGTTTATAATGTTTGATGTAAAATAAAGTAATAAAATAAGAAAAATAAAACGTGATTGATTTGATGCAAGAGAGTGCAAATTTTCTTTTGTTCTGAAATTATAATTCCAGTATTTCAATTCCACTGACGTGATCTTCTTTCCAGCCATCTCACCGTTGGATTATCATGAGATACGTCTATTATATGTGGTCATCAACATTAACGGTTCAGATTTAGTTATAGGTGTTGAGTTGTGGTGTGGGGTCCAACACTTGCTTCGTGTCATTTAATAGATGCAAAATAGTTGACTTTTTTAAAAAAATTGACGTGATCGTTTGATTTATTTAATAAGGTCACCACTCTATCATATTCCATGCCTCACCGCTATGACATATGATATGAGTACTGGATGTTATATTGATAAAATAAATAATATATGGTATAATTATTATTATTAGTATAATTATAATTTTATTAATTTTTTATTTTAAAAAAATTATATATTATTTAAATTTAGTTTGAAATTACTTTTTCAGTTTATTTTTTTAAAAAGTTTTATATTTAAGATTTTTATGTTGCTATTTTAAAAAATTATAAAAATTAATAATAAATGGTTTTTAATTAATTAGTATTAGGAGTTAAAATTTTTTTTCCAATGTAAAAATATGTTGTTCTATCAAAAGTTTTTAAGTGTAGTTTTTCATGGCAGCAGCTCTGACAGCAATCTTAAACATACCCTTAGTGTTTCTAGTAGCTGTTGCAATCTTTCGGGTCTCTTGGGACCCTTCTTTATATCGCTAGAGGGATTTTGGAAAAGGAATATTATTTAATGTTTCCCGTAACTATTGTAACGCTTTTCTAGATCTTTTACAACACTTCTAATTGTTGCCATAGGAGATTTTGGAAAAAACTAGATTTAAACCTGTTCGGCGATTTACCGATTTTTTCAAAAATTGTTTAAGAACATTTTTTTTAATATTCACAAGTATCTTCATTGAAATAATCTTGTTCGGGGCATAGTCATTGTCAAGGCTTGTCACCGTTTTAAGAACATATTTTTTATAATATTTACAAGTATCTTCATTGAAATAATCTTATTCAGGGTTTAGTTATTGTCAAGGCTCATCACCATTTTAAGAACATGAATACATAACTACATCCATTCTATGTAACACATTTAAAAAAAGGTAGCATAAATTTTAAGAATTAATTATTACATTTTTCCAAATTAATGATAACAATAAAAAAATAATTTACAAGTTCAAGATAACAATAGTCCGTGTTAAGTTGAGGGGGTACTGTTGTGTTTAACACTTTTTTGACAAATATTTGTATTATTATATAATGAAGTTATATAATAGTATAACTATTTAGTCTAATTAACACTCTCATGCGAACACACATTTGGAGGACTATCTGGTTACATAATTTAATAAAAGAAACTTAAAAGAAAAATAACAAATCTACCATTTATCAAAACACAAATTTTATAAGACCATACATACTATAGACTATTGTATTGTACTTTAATAAACAATGAAGAAACGTTAAATAGACAACGGCTAAGGATATGTTTGGTTTAATTGTGATTACTATTGTCTTTTAATTTTTTTTTTCTATTTATACTTTCTTTCAATCCAAATTAAATAGTCAAACATTTAAAAATTACATTAATTATTAATTGGATGAGATGTTAGGTCCCTTAAATATTTTTATGTTATATATTTATAATTTTAATCTTTATAAATATAAATAAAGTAAATTGAGTTAAAAAAATTGTCACTTATATATTTATAACACCCAATTTAAATTAGTCCATCAACAAATCAGATACGAGACATAAAAAAAATCATTTTAGAAGAAAATGAATTTGAGGACGTTCAAGAGAGAGAATAAAGAGAATAATTAATATAATATGACCACCCCAAATATGGGTGGAGGTGATGTAACCGCAACGAAAGTGAGAACGAGGGTTTAGGGTTAATTAATTAATTAATTAATTTATTGAAGGTCACTTTGACTTTATGCTATTTATATTCCTGCCTAACAAGTATCTAATTCTGATCTTGTGTTTATTTTATTTTATTCTTACACTTCAAGTTATCATGCATTCTGAAATTACTTTTTTTTGAAATAGAATATCGCCTAATTAGCAACACATTGTTTTGTTCTTCTGCACATGTTTATATATCATTCAAAATCTATACCTATAATTTAATTTCAAATAAGTTTTTTTATATATATACAAAAACAAGTCCTTTTATCTAGCAATTATTTTATATAGTTATTTACAGCTTAATTAACTTGTGGTTGTGCCTAGAATTTTTATATATGTTTAAATATATTTTTAGTTACATGTGCATCACAGTGGTATTGAAGGGAATCCTATTTCAAAAATAAATAAGAGTCAAGTGGTGTATATTAGTAAAGTTTAATAAGAGTCAATTATTCTTTTTGTTAGATAATGTTAATTCTACTCATTTGTTCTCTTGATTATAAGCTCAAGAAAGCTATGAATTATCCACAATTGCATTCAAAATAAAGTACCAAATAAATAAAAGGAGCTTATTTGCTTAGCTTAGCCATATTTGAAGGGATATATCAAATCAATTGAAATTTTAGCTGATAATAAAATTTACAAAGAGGCGTGTGGTAGATTTTTTCTTGGTTGGTATGCATAAACCAACGTCTATAGGTAAAGCAGATGTATTACTAAGGCCATATATTTTTACTATAATTTGTAATTTAATTCAGTTTCAGTTTAGATCACTTTATTTTAATTTGATTTAGTTCAGTCTATTTCAGTTCAATCAGTTCATTTATGCCTAGTTATAAATTTTAAACTGAAAAAAGTTCAGTTCAGTTTAGTTCAGCTTACCTTAGTTCAGTTCAATTCATTTCAGTTCAACTTTTGAAAGTGAAAATAACAGGATTCAAGGGCACTTCCAATGATTCCCCATTTTAAAGAATCTCCTAAAATGAGGAATATATACGTAGAATGGTTGAGTCAAACCATTCTCCATTTGATATGTCCCAAAATGAGTTTTGGGGAATGAAATATTTTAATAATATAAGTTTTAATTTTAATTTTTTAATTATTTTGTTAGTTGAGGTGAATAAAATTGATGTAAATAAATTAATATAATAATACTAAAGTATTATTATTTCTAAGAAATTTAAAATTGGCAGTAATTAAATGAAAAAAATGGTTGAACTTACTTTAAATGATATTTCCTTTTTTTTTTTAATCGTAGCTTTGGGTGAGTTTATTAATACTAAAAAAATATTAATTTAGAGAATAAAAATACTAAAATACTCCTAACACTAATAATTATTTAAAAAAATTATTAATTTTGATTATTTTTAATATTACATTAAATATAAATAAAATAAAAAATATTTAAATAATTACGTTTAAAATTTAAAAAAACACTTATTAGAAAAAATTGACATAGTAGCTCAGAAGCCAGAGTAAAAAACGGAGGGAGTAGAAAAAATGGGGAAGGCAAAAGAGTGATTTTCAGCGAGAGTCACTTTGTAAACAGTCAAAAAGGAAGGCAAGGTGTGTCCAAAATCAAATAGTAATGGAATTAGGAAACAAAAAAAGTAAAAATAAAATAAGAATTTCCCCTTCAATAGGCATTTTGTGATGATGACGACGTTTGGCATATTACAGGATTTTTCTTACATGAGAGAGAAATAAAAGAAAAAAAATAAACAAAGGTCAAAGGAAAGCAGTTGGTTGTTGTTTTTCTTTGTTTTTTTACTGGTATTATATATTAGTACAAGGCAGTCTAGATGTAATGATTTAAGAGAGGTAATAAAATCAGAAACTCGTGATATATTCAGAAGTATAATTCATAATTCTTCTCTTTCTATTAATTCTCTGCAAAAAAGAGAGAATAGAAACACTTCTTCAGCATAAAATCTCAGCCATTTTTCAGGAATTTTGCAGCTTTTTTATTTCTCGTGATCCCCCCTTTCTCTCTCTTCTTTCTCTCTCCTCCCTCTTCTTAAATTTAGTTGCAAGGAAGTGAGAGTTTTGAAGGGCACCCAGTTGCTGAAAACTAGTTTGGACAAGGAAAGCAAAGATCTTTGAGGGTACCCAGTTGGAAATTCCCTTGTTTTGAAGGGTGCCCAGTTGAGTATAGTCAAGGTATAGAAATGGGCAGTTGTGGGAGAAATGGTACGGTTAGGACATATGTTAGATCAAAGGTGCCTCGTTTGAGATGGACTCCTGAGCTTCATCACTGCTTTGTTCATGCCATTGAAAGACTCGGCGGTCAACGCAGTAAGAATATTAACATATTATAATACATATAACACCTATTTTATATCACTAATATTTTTCAAAATTCTCCTTTTGTGATTATTTTATTTTTTTGGCTTGTAGAAGCCACGCCTAAGCTTGTTCTTCAGTTAATGGATGTTAAAGGACTCACCATTTCACATGTCAAAAGTCATCTCCAGGTTTTGTATTCTTTTTACCCCAAGTTGAATTCTTTTTAGTTTTTAACCACTTTAACTGTGATTTTCTTACATGGGTTTATGTTGTTTTGTTGATCAGATGTATAGAAGCATGAGGAGTGATCTGGGGAAACAAGGTATACAATAAAGTTCTCATCTTTGTGTCTATAAAACATTAAAGGCAGGCTTTAAATTGTAGTTTCCCCTAATGGGATTTTATCCACAGTTTGAAAAACAAAGAATTTAGATAGGATCACTTCATTTAATAGGGTCTCATATTTTGTGAACACAATTTATGCCAAAAGAGATGAAAGCAGAATAAAACCTGGAACCCTTTCAGATCTTCTAATATTAGCATCTCTTTATGAAAACCTATAACTAAATTTCCCATTTGACCTCTGGTGATAAAGCCCTATGTTAAATGCCATTGACCTGCAAAAGAGCCTTTTATTTATTTATTTATTTATTTATTTATTGAAAGGCACATCTAGAAGTGTGCTATAAAAGAGGCTAAGCTATTACTTGTTTAAGTTGTAATGTTCTTTTTGTGTATTTGACAGATAAGAGCTGTTATAGCAGAAGACAATCTTTTGAAGAAGAAGAGTCAGATTATCATATCAAGAACGGTACTTTCTGTTCAAAAAGGTTAGCTTTTTAACATTTTCTTTCTTTATTTTCCCTAGAAACAAACAAAACAAGATTTGCACTGTTTCTCTCTCTTTTTTTTTTTTTCTAATTTTTTCAAAGTTGGGTTTGTCGTGTGTAGGGCGAGAATATATGAAAGTACAGTCAAGAATCAGTACTTCATTGATGAATATGTGGGAATAATAGAAGGATGTTTGAAAAGGGTAGAAACCCATTCTATAAATCAAACTCAAAACCATGATATTTGCTCAGTGAAATATGCAGTTCAAGATGCCCATCTTCAGCAGGTACCTGTTTTGATAATAGAAGTCCAACCATACCTTTCATGGGGGTTGAGTGCAATTTTGTTTTTTTAGGCCAAATACATCTTTCCCCGCCTAAATTGAACTTTCAAGAGTTTCGCTCAGCCGCCTAAACTTGGTAAAAATGTATCAGTTTGCCCCCTGAACTTGGCAAAAGTGTATCATTTTGCTCTTGAATGTCACGTGTCATGTTCTGATTTGTTTGATTTTTTAAAGATGTTATTTTATCTTTCCAATCAGATGCTTACAAGTGGCATTCAAGGGGTAAAATGATACATTTTTGTTAAGTTATACTAAGTTCAGGGGCTAACAGAAACTTTTAAAAGTTCAAGGGGGCAGTAGACCTTTTATGCCAAGTTTAGGGGTAATGCATTTAGCCTTTTTTTTCAAGGGTGTTTCTTCTTTAACTTGTTTACAAACTATATTTTTAACTAGGTTGTGCCAAAAAAATTAGTCTAGTGGTTGAGACTTAAAGTTGTGATCCTAGAGGTCACATGTTCGAATTCACACTCAGGCGGGTGGGAAAAGGATTTTCTTTATTATTATTATTATTGTAAGCCGCAATTTTTTTAAAAAAACAACTAAGCTATTTTCTTTTTGACTAAAACGAGCTTAATCGGTTCTTCTCAAACTTGGCTTATAAGCTTATAATCAGTTTAAAATGTTTGTTAAATATTACTAAAACCTGATGTCTAAAATAATTTATAATTGTTGCTTATAAGCTATTTATTAATAAGTTTTGAAAACAAGCTAATACATTTAACTTATAATTTGTTTGTGAGTTGAAAATAAGACATGACAAGAAACACATTTAAAAATGTTTTTAAAAATATGTCGGGTTGGAGAGCCTACTTACATGGGTTGGACTTGAACACTCATTTTGTAAAAAAAGACCTAGTCTTGCTGAAATTCAAAGTTTCATGGGTTTTGTAATTATTCAAGTTTGGCCTACCGATTAATTGTTTTAATCTATTGGATGGTAAAACTTAACTAAAATAAATCCTATTATTTATTGAAGAATTCAATTAAAAAATATAATTATATATAAACTTTAGACAATATAATCTTTGTATACTTGAAAATTTAAAACATAAACTATTTTTGGGTCATGGCTAGCTTGGGGTTGATTTCGTAAACCTGGTCCGAGCCTGAAGTTTCAAAATATGGGTCGGGTCGGGGTTGGATTTAATGTTTTCAGTAAAAAGTCTGATAATTGGTATTTCAAAGTTTTTTATTCCGTCAGTTGAGCCTAATTTCAACATTATTTTACCGACTTTTGATTTGGAAGTCACAGTGAAGCTTGTTGTTTATACAGTTTTGTAGAAAAGAAAGGGTCCAAATAAATGGCTATTTGTGTCAATTAGGTTAGGGTTAGGGCTAGGGCTAGGGCTAGTACAAAACTGGTGTTCATAGAAATTACCCTTTACGAATATGAGTTTGAATTGCGATTTGCACAACTGGTAGCAGATTTTCCCCCTTAAACCACCTATCAGAAAAGAGTCAAGCCCAAACCTACTCTTTATTTACATTTACTAGGGGCTGAGGGGACCATTGCCAATATTCAAAGCCAAAATGCAAATTCAGAGTAGCCTATTTAATGCATAGTAGCCCCGCATATATTTTACTTCTAGTGAAAAGAATCAATTTAGATCAGTTCTCTATAAATCTGAAGTACGTTCAATATCACATTGGTTCCAAGAATAACTTCTATGTTCTAATTCAAATCTCACCTCAATGAACTAATAGTCTTCTAATAATAAATATTTGGATTTCTCATTAAAAAAATAATTTATAGGCCCGCAGGCCTTTACTTATTGTAAAGGACCGGCTTGAGCCCAACTTTTATCATTTTTATAAGTTGGGTCAAGCTTAGACGGTTAAATTTTTAAGTAGGACTGATCAGGCTCGGTCCAGTCTGGCCCATGCTCTCATAGTGACTTCAAACTTCATACTTGCTTCCATCTTTGATCCTTACTTTATTTGCTTAAAATAGCCTAGTTAAAACTTAAAACCCACTTATTCATTGCGATTTTGTGAATGATCTCATCCTCGAACGTTGCGATTGCAGGTTGTTAAGGTGGAAGAGAGTAAAAAGTGCAAAGGCGGCTATGGCGAGACGAGTGGAAGTGGACGAGAAGAGGGTGGTTGCGAGTTGTCTTTAACTCTCTCTTTGCCACAGCCATTGTCGAGAAGTAATGGAGCGTCGACGAGTGAGTTGAGTGAAGCATTTTCGTCGGATAATTATAGGTCGAACTTGAAAGACTGTTTCAGTTCATCTCCTAAACGTAGTCTCAATTTGGATCTTTCGATTGCTCTTTTTGTCTCTTGAACAAGTAAAAGCAGTTTAGTTGTTCTCGCATTTTCATCATCTGTAGTATCGACATTTCGCTTCTCATATTCTGATTCAAATTAAATCACAGCACATTTCAACTTAAAGCTATAAGTCTCAACCTGAAAAAGTGAAGGATCAAGCTAATAAATTGGTGCTACTGAAAAAAGGAAATGGGTCTCCATATATATCATATAGTATTGGAGAAGAATACAAGGTCCTTAAACTTTAACCACCATGAGAGTTCATTCAATTATTTTCCTTAAACAATTTATTGGTTTTTCCAATATTTAGGCTCTGTTCTTTTGAACTTATAAGTAGCAGTACAGAACTGAATTTATTTTAATGTATAAGTTAAGAATAGCTAAATCCCTAATGAACTGGGAAATAATATGGCAAACAATTTGGCTTTTTTATCTCTACACTTCCAAGGTTTTGTGAGGGCGAGTTTGACGTTGTCTCTGCCTGGATTTCTAAAATAAACATATCTTACTTTTGGAAAATATTTCTTGTTTCCATATCCAAAACTCGATACAACGTCTAAGCGTGATTAATGTCCGGCTAAGCGTGATTAATATCCGGCTAAGTTTTAACGATACCCTATTGGTGGTTCACCAATTCTATAGGATGATATCTTTATTCCCTTGAGAGGTTTAAAACATCTATTCATTTGCAGATATCCATCGTCAACGCAGTAATATTTTTCATCATGTGATATTGTCAACAATTATAATATGAAAATCTTTTGATTTGAATAACAAAAAATATATTATTGTAAAAAAGGAGGAGAATTAGAAGTTCAAAGTTTGAACAGTTATTCGTTACTTCTAGCTAGATTTTCCGGATTAATGAGTAGCAACTCTAATAATCAAGAAAATTTCTCATAACACATGACTTAATCACCATAGATTTGTAATTACATATGTTTAATTTTCATAAACACAATTAAACCATCTTGTAGCATTGAATTAACTTGAAAAACTTGTGATTTGTACTAGTTATGTTTTATATATTTTTTATTGCCAATGTTATGACCAAAACCCTCAATGATCTTTCAATTTCTAGGCAAGGCTACTTGCTTTACCGTCAGATTCACCGATAACAGACGAATAATTAAGGAAACTTGGGACATGCAATTAACATTATTCTATAAGGTTTGAGAGTATTTTATATATGTAAGAGTTTGTTATTCTGCATGTAACATTTCTATTTCGTTGTATCTTATTGAATATACATAATTATTACGCCGCTACTTACTATATTAAACAGTTCACAGTTTACTATCAATCCTGATAACTTGGAGATCAAATTCGCAAGCGGGGCAGTGAAGATAAAGTAGGAGATGACAATGGCAGAAAGAAATTCAAAGAGTGTAAACAAGGCTCATCAATTGAATTGACCAATTTATTCACTGGGCTTCAGACCAAACTAACTATATTACATACAATTGACTATCAAAAGTGCCAAAATTAATATTTGAAAATGATTACCACGGAAACACATAACAGCCAATCACACCTTTATTTTGGGTCTGAATATTGGATCTCATGGCGCTTGAAAAATTCTCTGAATCCATATGCACTCAGGTCATAGTTGAACTGTTTAAAATTGGAAAACAAAAATGAGAATCAGACGAGATGACAAAAAAAGACAATAATTTTTTTTACAGAAAATCATTCAGTATCATCGCGTAAGCCACAATCCCAACTAGTTAGGATAAGCAATATAGTTTCTTCTTTCCATTACTCAACCTATTCAAACCAGGGCCATCCCTAAGGGGTGGCGACCGCCCACGACCCATAGCATGAAGAGACCATAATAAATATTTTTTAACTCTTATTTCTAGCGTAATAAACATCAATTTTAATTGAGTATAAATCAATTAGTATATCTAAGAAAAATATATGATTTGTTGTGGTTAAGTTCTTAGCCTTTTCAAGAAGTTCATTCTTTTTAATTTAAGGTCCATTTATTATTTGCTTTGCCCAGAGGCCCTCAATGTCAGGCACGGGCTTGATTCAAAGCAGTAGCATCAGAAAGGATATAAAAATACAGAACTCACAGGTAAAACTTTTACGGAGTATTTTGTGACGCCTGGATCAGCAGCCCTTCCCTGACTGCCTGCCTGCAATCGAAACACAGATGAATCATCAGCAAAATTGAAGTAATTATGTGTAAGCCGTCAAAAGGAAGCATACAGATTGGCTAGAAAAACAACAAGTTCTATATAGAACATATCATGGAATTAACTCGAGGATCTGAAACAATGAACAGTCTCATAATTAACAATTTGATTACACAAAATATTTGACTGGGGAAAGGCTAGAGTATGGTTTTTGGGTCAATGTAGGACAATGACCACTGTCAACAAGCAGCAATTAAATTCTTATTGGTTCCACTTCTGGGAATCCAATTACTTAAAGGACCAAACAATTCTAAATAAGAAACAGAATCACAAAACTCTCACTCGTTTATTTCCATTTAAATCTCACCTTAAAATCCAATAGAACAAGAACTTAACCAAAGATGTCCACTGTCAACAATTTCTATTGTAACAAAAAGGATAGACAGCCCTGGGACAACAAAAAGCTATTTCTGTGACCACTATCTACAGTCCTTTCACAACAGTTTTTAAAGCTAGAAGGGAAACATAATTTCAACCAAATTTGTCTATGGACACATGATAAATAACATCGATCTACCTTATCAATAACATGAAAATGACCTCATATCCATTAACTGTTCGATACTTGAGCAGCTAGCAGAGCTACGTAGCATCACAGGAAGAAATGAAAATATATAAATTAAAAGAATTTTTTCATACTTGCTCAGGACTGTGAAATATTTCAACAAATGGATATTCAGTCCTCTGCCTTGTTATGCAAAATCCAGGATACTTTGGACATTCAACCTATAAATAAAAAATAAGGCAGAAGATTAATATAGAGAAGTGAGTAAGAGACAGGCTTCAAATATAGCTAATATGGTGCTGAGGAATCCATCTAATGCACCGTGTCTAATGCTTTATTTGTAGAGAAATCGTAACTTTTTGATAATTTCTCATTTGCAAGCTTTTGTTTTTATGATAATATACAAATTCCTTCACAAAAAACAACTTACACGAACAAATTTGACATGAGGATAAAATTCAGCAGCGGCTTCCTCAAGTACTTTGTCAAGATGTTGGGAGTAATTACCTCTGTTACCCAAATAATAATAATCAAGACAAGAAGAAGATATCTATAGCAATATCTTATTATATTCCAAATTATATAACCTAACCTAATGGTAAAAGCGACAGCTACAGGGCGGCCTTCATGAAGAAGCTCGACAAACTCCCGCTCTGATGTGAAATGAGTAACACGAGAGGGCCCAAGATCCTTAGGATAACCAGTATAATACCTTGAATTTCAAAGCAAGACCCGAAAATTAAAAACATGATGTCATATTTTGAACAATTGAGAATATATAACCATATAGACGGACTATAGTAAACTCCAAAAAGGAACATTGCCACTTTTCATTTTACACAAACTTTTGAATTCAATTCGGTTTAGCACTATGAAACAAATCAAATAATTTTTTTTTCTAGTGAATATACAAATGTTCCAAAGCTTGTACATGTCCTCATATGTGAAAAATATAAACACACTTTCATGAATGAGTTTATGAACGTATGAAAGACAAAACATTAAAGTTTCTACAGTAAAGGCCAACATAAATTCATGATATTGACAAAAAGAATTCATTATTCATCATATAAGAACAAGAAAAAGTTCTCCTGATTACTTTTTAGGATGAAATGTTTCATTAAGTACGGCAAATTGAAATAATGAAAGAGATTCACTCTGGAAGGAAGAGAAAGCACATAAGAAGAAACCTACTTGCACGAGGAACGTAGATGACTGACCATTCTATCAAAAAAAGTCTGCTCTGCCATTTAATAAACAATACAAAAGTCCTAGAATGATTATCCTGGAACCTGCATGTTACATTCAAGTATTCAACCATGAGAAAACCTGGTAACCTAACAAGTAATTTAGACAATAAGAAAATTCAAATGCTCCTTGAAATGAAAATAGAAAATAACCTGGGAAAATGAATGGAATTTGAAATTCTAACCAGCAGAGTCAGTTATCACGGTGAAAAAACAGAGAAATTCCTTCTAGAATTTCATCGAAACTGTAAAATGCATGGACTACTAATACAATATTGTTGCTAACCACACTTCAAAGGTAAGGGAAAATAATCATACTAACTAGCTGCTGCAAAAATGTTGGAACTGCTTTGATTTTATCGTAAATTTGTAGCAGAAATGAGAAAGCAGTAAAAGGTATACGCGGTGAGAAATTGCGAGCAAAGAAAGGAAGTTTCCGCTACAACAAATTGATCATTAATCGAATGGTGATATTAGTACGAGGGATCCTCTTACTTTCAGTTACACTTGGTCGGGCATTATTTTCGGTTTCACTTGCTTGGACAATCATATTACCCTATGTGCAACTACTAATAGCATATCAATCGTGGACTTAAATACCTTTTTGGGTCATGTTCTATAACTCAGATGCCTTTTTAGTGTATGATCTATTAAAATTGCATAGGAGGTGCCTAACGTATTCATTTACTGCCTAATTGGTGTCCGACTTATTCAATATTTGCCTATCTTGTACATGATCTATTTAATTATAGTATTTTAAGTATTCATCTAACAGCACAAAAAACGTGAAATACATATATTGTCATTGAAGCATAGATATATTTTGATGACAATGCATAGAATTGTCGACCTTCAATAATCTCTTTAGTTGACGTACTAAAATTTGTTATGTCGGGCACTAGATAGGCAGTAAATGAATACGTCAGGCACCAAATAGGCAATTTCAATAGGCCAGACACCAAAAGGGCATTTAAGTTATAGAACAAGACCATAAAAGGCATTTAAGTCATCAACCGTGGGTCAGTCGCAAAATGTGATCTAAAATTTGACCCGAAGTAAGTTCTCTATTTGATTTTCAAAAACAGCATACGGGCACACAAGGCAATTTTATGCATACATGAGACAAAAGGTAAGGAATTGAAACAGGTTTTTGTTGATTGAAAGCAACATATCAATCAAGAAAAGGAAAAATTAATGTACTACGCATGACTCTACACCTAAATTCGCATTCATGAATCCTATAATGAAATGTTACCATACTGCATCCACGAAAGCGTATAAGAAATTCAAAACAGAAGATCTACATTCTACCATACACTGAGCAGGAGCGGATAAAGAAGAAATGATCATGAAGCAAGTGAACTAGCAGATCAAAATTATCGAGTAATCGCAGCATAACGAAAGCTCTGATGAAAAGAAACGAGAAGAAAATTGAAGAGTAGAATACTAACAACAGAATCAAAATGAAGAAAATGAAGTGAACGAACCTGCCTAAAGAGGGAAGGGCGTAGATTGGCGAGGGGAAGATAGTGATGTGAGAACGAGAATTAGGATTGAGGGTTTAATACGGATATGTTTGTAATTTGGAAGAATACCAATGGAGATTTTTGTCTTCTCAAACATTTCTTACCTGCTCTCTTATTTTTTTATATATAATTAATTATGGATTTTTACTAATTAACTTATACTTAATTGGTATTTTTATTTTTCCTTCTATATATTTAGCTTCCGAAATAGACCCGTTTCATGGCCCGCCTTGCCCCGACTCTCAAAGGTTGAATTTGGGCAAATATTATTATTGATCCGATCTGATTTAATTCAAATTTGTATAGGCCCGAAAATATTAAGGGTTAGATTTGAATTTTATGTAAAAATCTAAGCTCAGCCCGATCCACTCGAATATATTTTATATTTTATTTATATGTTTATATAAATATATCAATCTTATATATTAAATTAATATAATATGTTAAAACTATAAATTATATTTTTTTAAGAAAATTTAGATGAAAAGTCAATATTATCCATTTTTTTTTAAGATATAATTCAATTTTCCATGTAAGTAAAATATTATTTATGAAAAAATAAAAGCTAATATAAATTTGATGTTAGGAATGAGCTTTTAAGCTAAAGCCCAGTCCTATTAAAGTCCAAATATTATAAATGTGGGCTGAATTGGGCTGAATATATTTATTTTTTTCCTTGGCTCAGGCCAACATCCCATTTAACCGGTTGAATCCAAAATCATCAATCTTCTACTTCAGCATTACATTTTGTCTCATTTTTATTAGTTTTTGCTTGGAGATGGAGACCACGTGATGGAGAGTTTTCTTGATATTTTCGTTATTTTGAGGAAGAACTCAAATTAAGTCCTAATAATTATTTTTATTTGTATTCAAACTCTCTTTTCTTATCATCTAGAGTAAATCTTGTAAACTTAAATGTCACAATCCTGGCCTTGAACATTTTACCTATTGAGTTTTATGTTAGGCCCAATAATAATAGATTACGAGAAAAATAATAGTAGCAGAATAAAAGATACGTAGATTTTTTTTTCGAATGAATTAGGGAAAAACCACGGGACCAACTCCGAATAATTCTTCCACTATGAAAATAATAGTGGGTACACCAAGAGATTACAAAATAGTGACACTCAAGTGTTTTGCAAAACCTCACTATTTTTCTCTCTTACCCATCTCTTAGGAATCCTTTTCCTAAGGCTCTCTACACAGATTATATTTTTATCTGTGTTTCTTCTCTCTTGCTCTCTTCTGCTCTCTTACCTTAAAATGAGCAAAACCTCATTTATTTATAGGAGATTCAAAACGCGTATGGCCGAATTGTGTACAGTAATTTTACTGCACTTTTTGAAAAATATGCTGTCGACATGCCTCTTTTTATTTTCTTCTTTTTTTAAATTAATTAATTTAGTGGGTCCCACCATAAGGAGGGACACTACTTAACAAATCTCCCCCTTCCGACTACATTGTGGGACTCTCCATCTTGGTTGCTTTGACACACTGATCGAACTTTTCTTTTGGAACGACCTTCATCAGCATATCAGCAACATTTTTATTTGTATGAATCTTCTGCAACTTGAACTCCTTTTTTTTAATGGCAAGTCTGAGCCAATGATATCTTACATCAATATGTTTCGTCCGTGCATGGTACATAGTATTCTTGCTCAAGTCTTATGCACTTTAACTATCACAATAAACTACGTATTCTTCTTGTTGCACACCCAATTCGGTAAAGAATCGCTTTAACCAAAGCATTTTCTTTCCTGCTTCCGCTGCTGCAACGTACTCTGCTTCGGTTGTTGATAACGAAACACATTTTTGTAAATGTGACTGCCATGAAATAGCTCCGCGTGAGAATGTAAATAAATAACCCTATGTAGATTTTCTTTCATCAAGGTCACCAGCCATATCTGCATCTATGTAACCAACAAGTGCAGATTTTTCAACTCCAAAAGTTAAACATAACTTTGAAGTTCCTCTCATGTATCTGAAGATCCATTTTACTGCCTCCCAATGTGTTTTCTGGGGATTTGACAGGAATCTACTCACAACTCCAACTGCATGAGCGATGTCTGGTCTCGTACACACCATTGCATACATTAAACTCCCGACCGCTGAAGAATATGGAGCATTTGACATATCTTCTTTATTTTTCTCTGTTGAAGGGTAGGATTTCTTACTCAACTTGAAATGAGCGGCAAGTGGAGTGCTAACTGGTTTAGCATTTTTCATATTGAATCTTTCTAATACTCGTTCAATATACTTTTCTTGTGATAACCACAGCCTGTAGGACCTCCGATCTCGGGTAATCTCCATTCCGAGAATTCACCTTGCTGGTCTCAAATCCTTCATGTCAAACGCCTTAGATAAATCACACTTCAACTTACTAATCATTTTGGCATCTGGTCCAATGATTAGCATATCATCAACATATAAGAGAAGAATGATAAATTTTCCACCAGAGAATTTTTGGACATATACACATGAATCAGCTTCCATCCTCTTGTATCCTTGATTCACCATGAAGGAATCAAACTTTTTATACCATTGTCGTGGGGCTTGTTTCAACCCATACAAACTTTTCTTTAAGCGACAAACCATGTCCTCCTTTCCCTTGACCTTGAAACCTTCTGGTTGTTCCATATAAATTTCTTCTTCTAAATCCCCATGCAAGAAAGTGGTCTTTACATCAAGCTGTTCTAACTCAAGGTTCAAGCTGGCTACAAGACCTAGTACAACTCGAATGGAACTCATTTTCACAACTGGTGAAAAACTCTCGTCAATGTCGATACCTTTCTTTTGAGTAAAGCCTTTGACAACCAATCGAGCTTTGAATCTCACTAAGTTTCCATCATCTTTCTTTAGCTTGTACACCCATTTGTTCTTGAGTGTTCTCTTCCCTTTAGGAAGTTTCACCAGCTCGTACATGTCATTCTTCTTCAAAGAATTCATCTTCTCCTGCATGGCCTTCATCCAACAATCTTTATCTTTACAAGATTGCACATCTTGGAAGCTTTCAGGCTCCCCCTCATCAGTGATTAAAATATAATCAGAACTGGAGTATTTTGTAGATGGTTGGCATTCTCTGACTGACCTCCTTAATTGAGGTTCTTCTTCTGGTAGAATGGGGTTCTCTGGCTCCCCTTACCCTCTTCATTCGTATCTTCATCTACAATCGTATCTTGATCCCTCACAACTGGCTCTTCTTCTCCATCTTGTTCTGATTGATGCATTCTTCTTTCTGTGGCATCATCTGATAGAATGCTTTCTGGTGTAATATCGATAACACCATCACTTGTAGATCTTTCACTGATGATATCATCCTCATGAAATACAAGAAAGTATCTTCTTCCTCCAATGGATTCTGTATCCATGGGACCACAAACGTCAGAGTGTACCAACTCTAACTTATTATTTCTCTTTCTAGAGCTTTTCTGAAATGAAACTCGATGTTGCTTCCCAAATAAACAATGATCACACGGGTTAATTTTTCCTTTGGCTAATGAGATGAGGGACTTCTTAGCCAGTATATTCAACCCTTTCCCACTAACATGCGCCAGTCACCTATACCACAAATTTGGTGAAGCATCATCTCTAACTGTATTAAGTTGACTCACACATATTGTCGCGTGCGTTTTGTATAGCGAGCAACACAATCTTCCTTTCGCCACCACCAACGATCCTTTGGTGAGTTTCCAATTTCCATCGCCATTATGATTGTGATAACCTTCCTTGTCCAATGCACTAACAGATAACAGGTTCAACCAAAGATCTAGAATGTGTCGCACATTTTTAAGTGTTAATGTGCATCCAACACTTGTCTTCACACAGATATCGCCGATTCCCACCACTTGCGAGACACTATTATTTCCCATTTTAATAGTACCATAATTGCCCACTTTATAGGTTGAGAAGTATTCCCTTTTTGAAACACAGTGGTATGAGGCACCATAATCTACAATCCACTCGGTATCTGCATCTCCAACATGACAATAATCTGCATCATGAGATACTAAAGCCACCTCTCCATCTTCTTTTGTGACTGTAGCAGATGTATTTTTGTCATTATCATGACTTCGGTTTGCATTCTCTTGTTTAAAGAAACGACAATTCCTTTTGAGATGACCATGCTTTCCACAGTGGTAGCATGACCTCTTCTCCCGGGACTTGGATCTATCTTTCGATTTTCCATTCCCACGACCTTTACTCTTGCTTTGACCCCTATTCTCTGTGATAAGGGCTTGTGAACTGGTACTGGCAACATCCCTTCTACGAAGCTCTTCATTAAGTAGACTATTCTTTACTATAGATATTGTTACCACACCATTTGGAGTTGAGTTACTCAATGATATGACAAGAGTATCCCAGCTATCTGGTAGAGTTTCCATCAAAAGACATGCTTGCACCTCATCATCCAAGGACATACCTGTGACTGCTAACTCACTTACGAATCCTTCAAAGTCGTTTAGGTATTGTGTGATTGATCATCCCTTTGTCAGTTTCAAGTTCATGACTTTGCGAATCATGAACACTTTTCCTTGAGCATTTTTAGCCTCGTACATATCCTCTAGCTTCTTCTAGAGAACTTTGGGATCTGTTTCGTTCCTCACGTGGTTGTACAGGCTAGCATCTATCCATTGGCGTATTGTACCCAATGTTTGCTTCTTCAACTTTATCCACTGCTGTTTTTTCATATCCTTCGGCTTTGCGTCATCACCCTCAATTGGATCATACAAATCTTTGCAATTGAGGTAGTGCTCCGTTCTGGATTTCCACATTGAATAATTTGTATCCGTCAATTTGATCATTACACCGTCATTCGCCATGTCGAAACTTTAAAAAATAGCACAATTTTACTATTCACATAAATAGTGACTATATATGTGAATAGTATAGTATACCTAAATAATACTTGTATATTGGAATAATACCAGTATGCCTCCCGTATACTTAAATAATACTATTCATAAAATGAGAATAGTATTATTCAAGTTACTATTTTACTATTCACTCAAATTGCGTATCTGCGATGGTTTTTCGAACGGATTGCGCCACCGGATTCGCCGTAATTTTCTCGTCGTCGTGGTATATTTATTTTTGAAAAATATATCCACGGATTTTACTGATAAAACAACCTTCGGCTCTGGCACCACTTGTTAGGCCCAATAATAGATTACGAGAAAAATATTAGCAGCAGAATAAAAGACACGTAGATTTTTTTACGTAGAAACCCCAAATGAATTAGGGAAAAACCTCGGGACCAACTCCGAATAATTCTTCCACTATGAAAATAATAGTAGGTACACCAAGAGATTACAAAATTATGGCACTCAAGTATTTCGCAAAACCTCACTATTTTTCTCTCTTGTCCAGCTCTTAGGAACCCTTTTCCTAAGGCTCTCTACACAGATTATATTTTTATTTGTGTTTCTTCTTTCTTGCTCTCTTCTGCTCTCTTACCTTAAAATGAGCAAAACCTTCTTTATTTATAAGAGATTCAAAACGCGTATGACCAAATTGTGCATAATAATTTTACTATACAATATACTGTCGATATACCTCTTTTTTTTTTTTTTTTAATTAATTAATTTAGTAACGCTCAACATTTTATTTAGCACATCCGTAATTTGTTTCTTGTATCCATTTATGGTTGTGCTATTTTCATATTAAAGCCAATTTCATGTTCTTTTGAAGTGTGCATTTTATAAACTACAATTAAGGATGTTCATAGCGGCTTCAAGATGCAATTGTATATAAAAAACATTTAATTTGATATGCTATGCATTTTTCTAGTAAATTGAGAGGACATTCGCTTTTTCTATGCAAATACGGTGTTATGAAGTGATTGCAAAGTCAAAACAATATGAAAATGACTTATATGAGTCCAAGACATAAGCCAAAGACTTTATTCTGTTAAAAAAAATGGTTTTGGATTAATAGTAACGATTTTATCCTCAACATGTAGATTTGTGTAATATCTCATTGTCTTTCACTTGTGTCTTGAAAGGTGTACAAACTAAAAATTGAATCAACTGGTAAAATGAATTAAATATATATATTTTAATTTTTGGTTTATGAAATTTGTGATTTTCGGTTTTAGTTTAGTTTGGTTTGATTTTTAGAATGACAGAATAAGAAAGAAAGAAAATCGAACTAAACTGAAAAACCAAATCAAATTAAACTAAACCGAACTAAATTATTTCGCTTCCATTTCCTCAATTAATGATTTTTGATTCGGTTCATTTTAATTTAATTTTTGAACCAAACCGAGTTGTAAAGGATAGTTAGCGTCTATGCACATACACGCAAGAGAATCCCAACACGAATCTCAAGCAACAGCTAACGTGCGCCGAAGCCCATTTTAAGAACAAATACATAAAAGGGCCTCTCTCCCGCCACTACCCATTTTTTTGTTTTCTACTTCTCTATCTTTTTTGATAATTTCTCATTCACAAGCATTTGTTTTTATGATAATAAATAAATTCCTTTAAAAAAAACAACTTACACGAACAAATTTTACATGGGGATAAAATTCAGCAGCAGCTTCCTCAAGTACTTTGTCAAGATGTTGGGAGTAATTACCTCTGTGTCACCCAAAAATTAATCATCAAGACAAGAAAAAAAATATCTATATCAAAAAAATTTATGTATTCCCAATTTATATTAATATAACCTGATGGTAAAAGCAACAACTACAGGGCGGCCTTCATGAAGAAGCTGAACAATGAAAAACCCGTGACGGCCCAAATAACCAGTATAATACCTTGAATTTCAAAAAAAACAAGACCAGAAAATAACAAACATGATGTCATATTTTGAACAATTGAGAATATATAACCATGTAAAAAAACCATAGTAATTCTAACTCCAAGAAGGAACATTGCCACTTCATTTTACACATAAACTTCTGAATTCAATTTGGTTCAGCATTACAAAATAAATTAAATATTTCTTTCCCAGTGAAAATAGACAAATGGTTTCATTCAAAAAAAAAAATATACAAATCATATGTGAAAATTATAAACACGCGCTTTGATGAATGAGTTTATGAACATATGAAAGACAACAATCAAGTTTCTACAGTAAAGGCCAACATAAATTCATGATATTCACAAAAAAGAAATCATCATATGGAACAAGAAATTAAGTAGGGAAAATAATAAAAGAGATCGACTTTGGAAGGATAAAAAAGCACATGAGCAGAAACCTACTTGCACGAGGAACGTAGACGACTGGCCATTCTATCAAAAAATGTCTGCTCTGCCATTTTAAACAATACAAAATTCTAGGGTTGGTTATCCTGCAACCTGCATGTTATATTCAAAAGCATTCAACCATGAAAAATCCAGGCAACCTAACAAGAAATTTAACCCATAAGAAAATTCAAATGCTCCTTGAAAATAACCAAGGAAAATGAATGGAATTTGAAATTCTAACCAACAGAAGCAGATATCACGGTGAAAACACAGAGAAATTCCTTCATCCAAAATGTAAATTGCACAGACTGACTGCTAATACAAAATTGTTGCTAATCACCCTTCCAAGGTAAGGGAAAATAATCATACTAACTTCTTGTTACAAAACTGATAAAATTGCTTTCATAATATTGTAAATTTGGATATCAACGCTGGCTCTCGTCTTCTTTAGTTCTAACACAATCCTTTTTTTCTACAAAAAAAGTCTATGGATTTGGTTTGTAAAGTGTAATGCACTTGATTGGTTCAATCAAAACAAACTTGTTTAACAACACTAAGAGCATTGGTAATATGCAATTAATTGATCAGTACACATAAAAGACAGTTTGGTAATATGCAAGAGTATCCGTGGGAGATTTTTGTCTTTCTACATTTTTTACCGGCTGTCCCTACTGCTTTACCCAAAACCAGCAATTCCATTATTTATTTGTTAGTTGATAATATAAGGGCTACTTTTGTATATCTATTTCTTTTTAAGTTGTTTTTATAAACTTCTCTTAGACTTTAAACAACACATTTTCATCCTTTATACTAATTAATTAAAAATCGCCGGATCCTTATTTCCTATCATCAACTTTCCTCTTAAGTAGACTTGTTTGCGGGCCGGGCTACCCATCGGGCCTGGTCCGAGCCCGTTTAAATGGGTTGAGTTTGGACACTCATTTTATTACAAAGCTCGGCTCGAGCCTGTAAAAGCTCGAAGTTCTATGGGCCGGATTTGATTTTATTTAAATACCCAAGCCCGACCCGATGAACAAATTTTTTATTTATTTTATGTTTTTATATTATATTGAATAGTTTTTCTAGATTTTCTTATTTTAAACTACTAAATTTTTAACTCTACATAGAAGAATTGTACTGAAATCTAATTATAAGCAAAATTTAGACATTTTTATATGGAAATTATAATTTTTTCAATTTAGTTTATAAAATATTAAAAAAAATTATCCATGGCCATGGACCGGGCTTGAAAATGACTTAGAAAGTCCAAACCGAGCCCTAGTTCCACTTCACGGACTTGGGTTAACGTTTTTAATATAAAGCCCGATCCGAGCCCAGCTTGACCCAGCCCACCCCGACAAAGAGTTCTGGCTTAAGTATGCCAAAATTTACCCTTAGATCAGAGCAACTTTAAGATGCTATTGTATATTAAAAAAAGACATTTGCCGAGTATGCACTTTAGTGAATTGAGAGAATAGGTGCTTATTCATGCAAATAACATATCCTGGCATCACGGTTTTCAGTAGCAATTCCATTCAAAAAAGGTTCAAGATTGCTAAGTCAAAACAAGTATGAAAATGATTTATTATACAAGTCCAAATAGTTTCTCATTTGAACACTAGCCAAAATTCATCCGCTCATATTGAAACACTACTTAGTTGTTAAAGTTTTTTGACAAATTTATGTCTTTAAAACAGTAAAATTAACAACAGTTTAATCAAACACTATGAACTATTTTTTGATGCTGAAAAGTCTACCACACATTATAATGAAAAATCATAGCGCACATAAATTTAATTTTCATTACTCATTTATTTGAATTAGTTTATGTGATAGATATTAAACTTTTCTGTTTAACATCATTTATCTAATATATAACTTATTAATTGGTCCGTGTAATGAAACACTACACACATAGATTCAAAGCCTTGCATAGAAGAAAATAATAGTTAGATGCTGTCAGTTAACTTCGCTCTCCCTTGACTACCATTATTAGGTGATTTAATGCACCAACAGTATCCTTAATTTGACTTAAATAATCTGCTGCCTCCCTAACTTTTGGAAGTGTCCTCACAGCTACCTCAACTTTGAAAAAGTACATTATTTAACTACCTTCGTCCTATATCGCAGCTGACGTGGCATGTGTTGAAAATCAACGGCCGTTTGTTGACCGGATTGAGTTTAAAAAATAAAAAAAAAGTAAAACAAATCTGATTTTGCAAAAGCGAGTCAAGAGTGAGTCACTCGATTTTGAACCCGGTTGTTGACTCGGTCCCTACATGCTTCGACTATGCTCAGGTTTGTTTGCTATCCCTACTGATTTCGTTTCATCATTTTACAAATTCAAGTAACAAAATGTTGGATTATAATGGATTGACATATTGTTGTTGATGTTGGGTGTGCTTTGTAGATTGCCAAAAAAACACCAAATGCAGGTTAATGGGGTTTGCAATTCAGAGACTCAGAAGTCACAAATTGATGAGCAGTGCTCGTATGCGGCCTATTGCTCTTCTTACCCTAGCAATTTCCATATCTTTTCATGCTTCCTTCATTAGAATACAAAGCTAAAAGATGTTGTGCGTAATACAAATTTCATAAGAACAAAGAAGAGTAAAGTTTCATATTGCTTCATCTTTCATGACATCCGGTGTTAATAACATCATACAGTTGGTAAACAAAAAAGATTAATGAACCAGGGAATGATTTCATTTGTTTCTAGGGGAAGTGCATGAATTTTCCGGGGAAGTGCATGAAAAATACATAAATTTCCAGAATTTCTTCATTTCCCTTTGTTTTTTTTCTCAACAAAACAAAAAACAAAAGGATCCAAATGTTTGTAAAATTCGTTCTACTAACTTGTTAAAGTCGTGTATGTTTTATGTTGAAATTTTTGTTTGCTTTGAAATAAAGGATTGATCAAGAATGTATTGAACAAGATGGTATAAATGCAAATATGGAAAATGAAAGAGTTATAATAAAATTATTTTAAGGATTTCTGTGCATTTTTTACATTTAGTGCCACATGTCATGTTATTATTGGGTTGAATTTTCAAAGTTTGACTGAAATTTTTGCATGATAGACACACGCTCGTGCTATGCTGAGACTAGTTTAGTGCATCAGAGGTAGTTAAATGATGCTCTTTTTCAAAATTGAGGTAGCTGCAGGAACAATTCCAAACGCCAGGGAGACGGGTTATTTGAGCCAAATTGAAGATATCGTTGATGCATTAAACCTTATTAAGTCATGCTTTTTTTCACTGTCCCATTCAGTTTAGTTCCATATATTTTACAAATATACATCGACTTCGGTTCCGTTAAAAAGAACAAAACAACGTCATTGTTAAATCTGGAATGCCCAATGCCAGTAACTATAGCATCAAATACTTAACAGCAAAACAACGTCACCAAGTGGCTTGAAATCAGTTTTCCAATCCATGAAATTTGTCAATGATCCAATATACTTAAATTTGCCAATTAAATTTTAATCTTTTGTTTTACGATATTTCCAGACAGTCTTCAAAGAGGAAATGGGGAAAAAACTTCACATATCATACTACTAAACTTAAAAATGGCTGTAAATTCTGATTACAAGAAAGATCAAACTCACCAGGTTCAACCTATTAAACTGTTAATATTTATTGAGACTTTGCACATAACTCCTTGATCTTTTATCAGCCTGCATTTGAAACAAAGCAATAAATTGATAAAATTCGCCCAAGTGAAGAGCATTTTACACCAACAAGTACTATTTGTGTTTTTATATGAATCCTAAATAATTGCAGTACTGCACAATTGAACCCAATTTACATCACCTGGCGAATAGGCTCGGGCACACGAAATTTGCAAGTCATTTTGACAATTTTGACAGCAGTATCAAGTGATATGCGATGACCGACTGAAATAAATATTGGCTTTACTGACCCCTCAGTTGATCTCATTGCCTAACAGAAACCAAAAAACAAGATAACCAAAGTTAAAGGTTGAACTGATGAACTTGGCCAAACTTGCAGAACTAAGCACAAGACCTAATTGTCAATTCCATATTATAATGCTTATGCAATCTCTGTAGGACAGAAAATAAAGGCATAATAAATATCTTACCACACCATGTATGCACCCAGAGCGCCCGGTTAAAGTAACTATGTGTTCATCACTCTTTTCTTTTTCTTGAAGACATTTTCTGACCCCCTTTTCAGTAAGACCATCTATGTAATGCAGCTAAACTCATCGAAATTGGATATTTCATGTCAAACACATAAAAACGGAACATAAGAACAAAAGCATAAGCAACTATAACCATGGTGAACATTCTGAATCCAAAAACTCAATTCATAGACATAATCAGTCCATCAACAACACCACTAATAAGGAACTTGGATTTTACGAGTAGATAATGATTGTTTAATATAATAGAACTCACTTTTTTCCCAATCCCAATTGTGGGAAGATTTTCTACAACACCAAGATGACAAGCTAACCCAAAACCTACAAGCTTCGCTGTTAATAAAATGCGGCCCACAATACATAGCATTCAACTACAAACAAAAGTATTGAATTGTTCATTATAAGAAAGCCAAATACATCGACAGCTCTTCCAAGTTGGCATGTTCCACCTACTGCACCCAAACTTGAAATGTGTCCTCATAACTCCCTTAACTTGGCAATATTTGTACCAGTTTGCTCCCTGAATGCTACGAGTCAGAATAGAATCTATTCCAAACATATATGCCATGGTTCCTTACTTCGACAGGGTACAAATATCTAAATTGATATATTTCGATACCTTTTAGTGATCAGAAAAATGATGTCTTTAAAAAGTCAAACCAACCAAAAGCTGACACGTGGCGCTAAGGGCACAAACTGGTACACTATTTGAAAGTTGAGGGAGCTATGAGGATATTTTCAAAGTTTAGGGGGGGCCAGCTTGGAGGAGTTGCTGATGTATTCGGCCTTACAAGAAATTTCAATATTATGATTAAAAAGGCAATTACCTCGAGGATGAAGTATCCCATTGCCATCAACCATTAGTAACTGTTGAAGCAAATTATAGCAGATAACAGGAAATAAAGTACATATAACAAGAACAGCCATTAACGAAGGAAATTGAGAAAAGTGAATTATCCTGTACTAATTAAACAAATCACCTGTGGGTAGTAAGGATTATTATCATTTCTCATCCTTTGAAGAAGTTGTAAAAGAACAGGAGCCTAAATTACATGAAGAGCAGCAAAATTCATTAGGCAGCATACATCTGAATTTCAATTATTCGAAACAATTTAGACCTAAATATGAACAACAATCAGATTTGAATAAAGTAAACCAGCACACAAATGAAAGAAGAGAAACAAGAAGAGTGATCGGAAACCTCTCGGAATGCAAGGAAGCTCGCAATGTAAGGTACATCGAGTCGGACATGAGCCGAATCGTGGTACACAACTTCGCTAGAGCCAAAATCCAGAACAACGATTGTCCCACAAGCAATTGATTGATCGTCCTTCACGCAGCTCACATCGACACCGCCGATGTACTTCAAGGCCGCTCCATTATCATCTCCGTGGCCAGATGAGGGAAGATTCCAGGTGAAATCATCCTCCGTGATCAATTTCTGCTTAAGCGAAACCTGGATCCTGCAAAATTGTTCAGTTAGGGAATGAGCTAACGAACATCGATTGAAGAACAGTTAATATTATGATCTCTGGAATGATTTTTTTTTGAGATACAGTGCAGAAAGTGACATACTCTTTCCATCTCTGTAAAATGTGTGATTGTGAGGCTGAGGTTGAAGGTGCTTTTCCTTTGCGGTTCATCTAAGGGCAATGAAGTAGAACCGCAGCTAATTGTTGAAAATCACAGCGATCTATAGATTTTCGAGCGAATATAAGGTTTCTTGCGATCGTTTATGTTGGGCTAAATGAAGCCGCTTAAACTTCACACCTTTTATTCTTCCGCTTGTTCATATTCACCGTAACTCCAAATTTCGACGCATTGGTCAATTTTTTTATATTTGGTTTTAAAATATAGACAGTATTAAAGTTATTAATTATTTTCATTAAAATTTTGGTTTTCTAATTTTAGAAGCTTTAATAATATAAATACGTTCTATATAATTTTACAACATAAATACATTCCTCTCAAAAAACAGTACATGTGTAAGGCATGGTTTCTTATTTTGTATTTATCTCTCAAACTGTTTATTTCATTGACATGCCGCTCTAAACTTTTTTGTTCGTCTCATTTTTATTTGCGAAACGGCATCCATTGTCATATACTTTTTTTTGACTTTTTTCCAAATTTTTCGACATCTTGTATAAAACTGGTATTTTGCTGGTATAAATCTGGTATGAAGTGGTTTTTGTTTGATTTCTTCATAAAATGCAAGTTTATGGGTTATTTTCATCACACCTAGTATTTTGCTGGTATAAATCTGGTATGAAGTGATTTTTATTTGATTTCTTTATAAAATGCCAGTTTATGGGTTATTTTCATCACACCTAGTATAAATCTGGTATGAAATGGTTTTATTTGATTTCTTCATAAAAATGCAAGTTTATGAGTTATTTTCACTACACTTAGTATTTTGCTGGTATAAATCTGATATGAACTGATTTTTGTTTGATTTCTTCATAAAGTGCAAGTTTATGGGTTTTTTCATCACACCTTGTATTTTGCTGGTATAAATCTGGTATGAAGTGGTTTTTGTTTGATTTTTTCATAAAATGCAAGTTTATAGGTTATTTTCATCACACATAGTATTTTGCTGGTATAAATCTGGTATGAAGTGGTTTTTGTTTGATTTCTTCATAAAAATGCAAGTTCATGGGTTATTTTCATCACACCTAGTATTTTGCTGGTATAAATCTGGTATGAAGTGGTTTTTGTTTGATTTCTTCATAAAATGCAAGATTATGGGTTATTTTCATCACACCTAGTATTTTGCTGGTATAAATCTGCTATGAAGTGATTTTTGTTTGATTTCTTCATAAAATGCAAGTTTATGGGTTATTTTCATCACACCTTGTATTTTGCTGGTATAAATCTGGTATGAAGTGGTTTTTGTTTGATTTCTTCATAAAAATGTAAGTTCATGGGTTATTTTCATCACACCTAGTATTTTGCTGGTGTAAATCTGGTATGAAGTGGTTTTTGTTTGATTTCTTCATAAAATGCAAGATTATGGGTTATTTCCATCACACCTAATATTTTGCTGGTATAAATCTGCTATGAAGTGGTTTTTGTTTGATTTCTTCATAAAATACAAGTTTATGGGTTATTTTCATCACACCTTGTATTTTGCTGGTATAAATCTATGAAGTGGTTTTTGTTTGATTTCTTCATAAAATGCAAGTTTATGGGTTATTTTCATCACACATAGTATTATGTTAGTATAAATCTGGTATAAAATAAAAATTCAAAAAAAATATATCATCATAGATCTAGTTTCGAAGATAAAAACGAGACGAATAAAAAACTCTAAAGCAGCATATCAAAAAAATCAACGGTTTGCGAGATAAATGTAAAACAAAGTAAAAAAAATAAAAAAGGGAAGGAATCGCATGAACAAGAAGGAAAAGAAAGGGACGTATAAATTGAAAAGAGAAAATTTAAAACATGACCAAAGAGTTATTTATAAAAGTAGAAGATAAAGAGATAAATATTTTAGTCAACCCCTACATTCCTTACAATTTCCCTTAAATATAGTAATTCTTAGGCCATGTTCTTTTGGACTACGGTTTAATTCAATTCCGGCCACTTTAGTTCAGTTCAGTTTAGCTATGCGTAGTTATAAAGTTACGCTAAAATAATTCAGTTCAATTTTTAAAAATTGAGAAGAACATGAGTCTTAAACTCTTTTTCTTCGGTTAAAAGTACTCTAAAAAAAGAAGTTTAGGATTATTTTATTTGTATTTTTTTTCTATTCACTTCCCCTTATATATATATATATATATATATATATATATATATATATATATATATATATATATATATATATATATATATATATATATGGTTAAATTTGAATTTAGAATCATGTTTTGAAAAATATTATGATTTATTTATGGGAAAAGTACAAAATTGGGTTAAAACCTATAAAAAATTTCAACAAAAACTTTAGCCCATAACTTTTTTTGTCCAAAACAGGGGCAAAACGCAACATTTTTACGTTCTTTCACATTCAACAACTTTTTTACGTTCCTTCACTTAGCTGGTATAATACTCGTACAAATGTGTTTTTTGTTTGATTGATATTTTGTTTAGTCGCACCTGGTATAATGCTGATATATATGTATTTTTTGTTTGATTGAGATTTTGTTTAGTCGCACCTGGTATAATGCTGGTATAAATGTAAATTTTGTTTGTTCCGCTAGTATAAACCTGTTATAATACTAGTATAAATGTATTATTTGTTTGATTACTATTTTGTGTAATCATACATGGTACAAATATGGTAAAACGATGGTATAAATGTGGGTTTTGTTTGATTTCTTTTATATAAACATATGCTTATGTTGTTTATTTTTCACACCCGTTATAATGTTGGTATAACGTGATTTTTGTTTGATTTCTTTCATAAAATAGATTTTTATGGTTTTGGTTCTTCACACCTGGTATAATGCTGGTTTTTCACACCTTGTATAATGCTAGTATAATGTCTGTATCATCTGTTACATATCTTCAAAAATAAAACCAACAACTGAAAATATAATAGAGAGAGTACCTTAGATATCAACACCGATAATAGCAAAGCGCTTCGATTCTGGAAATGTAGCAAGAGGAACGGCGACGATTAGAGAAATCAATGAACTCTGATTCCATAAATGTATCAAAAATCAAAATCTATATGGCAAAGCCTTAACAAATTAGAGCTTACCTAGAAATAGAATAGAGAAGAAACAGTAGAAAGGCAAATAGCGGCGAGACTGAGCTCTGATTCCGGAAATGCAGCCAACAACAAAAAATCTTAGTACAAAGGAATTCAAAAATGCCTCTACAAATCAGAGAATTCAAGAAGCAAGCTTACCTGAAGTAGACGGAGGCGAGGAGAATGAGCTCAAAATTCGCAAATCAGAAGAACTCTACGGCATGGGCAGTTAAAAATAGAAATGGCAACGATTTATTTCTCTTGAGCGGGAGAGATTGTAAAGTTGTCAATCTCAAAAGTTGTCCTCTTGTGCCTCATTCCAATAGCTTTCATGAGACGTAAGCGAAGATCCCTCAAATAGAGGTGTAACGACTTTGAATTGCTCAAATGATGAATAATCGGAATGGTCTTCAATATCTGCCCGCTTTTGACCAACAACACCTATTTCAGATGCATTGACATTGTTAGACTCAAAACCGTCGTTATTTATGACCCAATTCTTTCAAAGCACGTTTCGTTTAAGCGAAGTAAAATCTGATGTTGATCTCTTGTCAAACTCATTAGTTGTGTCTACAAGCTCTAAATTGATATTGGATATGTCAACTCATTTAGAAGCTTAAAGAGACGGGGTGATTATTTTGGTCTTCATTATCAATAGAGACATGCACATCTTGATTCCTAGGTAGAGAATCCTGATGTTCTTAAGTTTCTTCTAAACTACGATTAGCTGGTTCTTGGTCCTTAGATACCACTATATCACAAACCTGTATTTCATTACCACATTAAACCTGCAAATTTTGGTTTTGTAAAGAAAGATTGCCAGTGGCTTAGTCTCCTGCAAGTTGACGTGACGTGCTCATTGTAGCTAAATCTTTCATAATATGGATTGTTGATGGATTTCCCCGTCAAACTCGAATTAAGCCATTGGAAGATATGTTTTGTAGGGATGAATGGGAACTCCCTAACATTATATTGTAGATTTTCTCTACTTTCCAATATTCACTTTCTTGGCATTCCTCGTTTGAAAAGATTAGGAGTTGATTTTAATTTTTCCAAGATGGTTTCTCGTTATGTCGACACTCGAACAGTAGATGAGCCACCAATGAACATAATTTGTAGAACTAGATTATTATTTACCGCCCATTTTTTCTTTGTGCTGCCTGCAATTTTTACAAATGTATCTCTAAAAAAGGTTACCTATTTGAATCTAAATTTTCGTTTCTCTAACTTATTTATTATAACAACACCCATTGTTCTACAAACTACTCAAGAAACATGACTGGAATCAAGATTTTAGATCAAATACAAAAGATAATTATCTGCATCCACCAAAAATTGAACACAAAAGTGTCGACATATAATAATCATATTAAAGAACAATCAACGTTGAATTTAGGAGACTAGAAAAAAATAAATGATTTAACTTTGAGAGAATATTAATAGCATTATCACTTCGTCTACATTCCAAATCCTACAAGAAATCGGAAATAAGTCCTAATGCCGGAGACTGAATTTCAGTTATAAATCTTAAATGGACTGAATATTGCATTAAAAGAGAGAATTACTTGAATTCTAAAGCATCAGTTTGAGATTTTCGATTATATAATTTAGTATAAGATTAAAGTGAGAAGTAGAAAAGCTAATGAATTGGAGATGAGAGAAAGTAAGGCATTACTTTATAGTTTTTTTAAAGGGTAAAATTGTGACATATGTGGGATATATTGAGTGGTAAATAACTAACACTCTATAACTGACGACAAATTCTCATAAATAACATCGATCCATAATTACTTAAAGTCTCATTCAATTCCAATCGTTTGCGGCAACTCTGATGAGAAATCAATATCCACAAGCATACGTGCATAATGACTGAAATTTTCCGCTAATGTTACTATATCAAAGTGTATATGAACACCAATGCAACCGGGGATTTTCCACCAAAATCTATGGATCCCAATATTAACAGGGAATGGATTAAAGTTGGATCCAAACCTGAGTGTTTGATGAAGTTTGTGCATATGAATCAAAATTGGGGATCGTAGGTGATAGTTCTCTGGCTTTATATTCAAGCTTCCGCGACTCCAAATCAAATTTTATTCCAATGTTCGTAAAAGAACCTGATAAAAACCTCAACCCAGTGAAAATAATCTCCATGAAGGATGAAGCCCCCATACCGTTGACAATTTTGTCTTCAAATCTTTCAATTCCAAAGGAGTCTCTCCTTTAGACAAAACAATTCTTCCAATAAGTTAATTAGAGCAAAACTTAATTCATTTATTATAGATTTCTTGAGAGATACTAACATATTTGTAACCCCTTTTATTCGGGATGATAGTCGAATTCGATGTATTGGTGGAAGTAGCAGCCTCGTTTCCATTCACAATTGCTGCAAATCATGGTTTCATGGATTGTTGGTTATTCGTTATGAGATTGTTGTTAAGGAATCGTTATTGAAGAGTTGAGCAATGAAGTCCGCCTGAGAAACAAGCGAAGGAGGCAGTTCGCTGCCAGCCGCCATGGGCCAACATAAGGATAGAGTATGAGGATGAAGTTCACCCTAAAACTGGAGCTATTTTTTTAAAAATTTATGCCTTCCTCACCCACCCCAGACGTAGTTCGAACCTGAGACTCTGAGACCTCTAGAGGTCACAAGTTCAATCTAAACCAATGGGTAAAACTATTTGTTGTTTCTGAAAATAGTAATAACCAAACATCATTTACTATAGTTTGACGCACAAAAAATGCCAAAAAGGCAACATGCAGCACATAACATAAATTGCACATTTATAGCATAATTCATTTCTCAATAGTCAATACTAGTACAAACTACAAAATATGATCAACATAATCTATAGCTAAATGTAATTGAACTGACAGAACTAGTCAACTAGATTAATGTATTTCACTAACAGTAACCATTACCAATAATAAGCCACAAAAAATTTAGTGTAATCAGATTGTATTTGGAGCTGAAAGTCGAAGAAAAAACTAGGTTTCTAGTTATAACCTCAAACTTGAAATTGCCAAGTTGACTTGCAGATTTAATAATGCTTAATACTGGACTAAACACAGAAACCGGATCCTCTTCGTGATTTACATCGTTCCGACCTGTAAATGCAAAATGGAAGTCAGTGTAAGAACAACAGTCTAACTGGCCATGGCAATAGAATATTAATAGATGCAAAATACATCACTCAATTGAAATACCCTAGCTCAATAGTCTATCACACAAGGGCTATATAAACGGCCACAACTCCAAGCAACATACCGTTGATGCTTCTCCGACTTGAATACTTTTTTTGGTCTTGTTCTATAACTCAAAATGCTATTCTGGTGTCCAGCTTATTGAAATTGTGTATTCGGTGCCTGACGAATTAATTTTTTGTCCATTTGGTGCATGACATATCAAATTTTAGCACGGCAACTTAACGGATTAATGAAGGTCGACAATTTTATGCATGATCAGCAAAACATATTCATGCTACAAATGGCGAAATATGGATTTCAATTTTTTATGTTGTTAAATGGACGCTTCATGTACTAAAAGTAAATAGGTCATGCACTAGGAAAATATTGAATACCTTGGGTACCAATAAGGAAAAAAATCAAATACACCATGTACCAAATAGGCAATTTCTATAGGTCAGATACCGAAAGGGCATTTGAGTTACAGAATCCAAAAAGGTATTTAAGTCGTGCGGCAGTTTCCGGCTTTCCGCAATTTAAGAAAGACAGACGGAAACTCATTTCTTCAAATTCTGAATGGAAGACTCAAGTCCAATTATTACCTAAACTAAATCTTATTCTATTCAACCAAAGTCTAAAACACTTGGATTCATTATAAATGGTAATAAAACATTCATATATTACTGATCATGCATAAAAATCAAAATTTTACCTTTTCATTTTCCTTGCAGAAATCTACACCATCTCTATTCCATGTAAATTTCAATCATTCTCGTGATTCTGGTACGACACTCCCTTCTGGATGCTCGTGAATGAGGGAATCAAGACTGAAATTTCAATTAACAGATCAAATCACAAGAATTAAATGATTGTCTAGTCACCATAAGATAATATCGAATACGATAAATACCTGCAATTCTTTGGGACACTCCAAGTAACTACCAGTGATTTTTTCAAACTTGGTGGCAAGGACAAAAAGTGTTTCCAGTCCTGAAGCATAATTTTAAGATCATGAAGCTTGCTTTCCAATCCAAGGCAGCAATTCGCGTGCATTGTACAAACTAAATTCAGATCTTTACTAGGCTCACAAAGCCCACCAAAGTATACAGTGTCCAAGAATCTCATCTTCAACCCGAGATCCTCAACAAAAGCATCGTTCTTTATCTTGTTAAGAACTTCCTGGTCATGATTTCCAGGATATGTGTCTTTTGAAGAGTACCAGAACTTGTAAAACTCTATCGAACGGTTATTGGACTTCACGTAGGTAAACCCTCCATTGGGTTTGTTCTCTATACTATCGGGACTGCCCACAAAATGATCACATGCTATCTGGAAATCCACATCTGAGTAAAACCGTGGAAAAGGGTTCCTAAACCACATGACGTCAGCATCCTGGAACAGAAATAGATTGGAATTTAAATTCGAGAACAACTTTTTAAGAAGTCCATTCGATCAAAGAGGCATTTCGCAGCTTAGCAATGTACCAACCTCAATCAATATGCTAGCAATGGTGTCCGAAGAATAATAATTTAAATGCCTATACATGAAAGAAACAATTCAATAGTACGTCCATGCCTGTCAATAAAACACTCATTAATGACCCCTGAACTTGGCCCTAGACTCCCATTTATCCCATGAACTTTTAAAAGTTCCAATTACTCCCATTGAACTTTGAAAAATGCACCAATTCGCTCTGAACGCCATGTCACAGCTTCTGGTTGGTTCGACTTTTCAAAGTTGTCATTTTCCTGATTTCACTCTATCCAACCAGAAGCTGACACATGACGTGGCATGACATTCAGAGGGGTTAGAATGTGCACTTTAAACAAGTTCAGGGTTATTTGGAACAATTGAAAGTTCGTAGGAAAAATGGGTGTTTAAGGCCAAGTTCAGGGTTATGATGTATTAGGCCTTCATATGCTACATTTTTCATTTCAGGGATGAAACATGACACAGGGTATATTCTACATATGCTTCATATAACATATCAAAAGTAACTAAATTGTAGAACTGAATAGAACTATTTATGAATAATCCAGTCTGACTACATTATCATGAGTATCTGCAAATGAATTTCAGAGATTACCGTAAAAACGAAATTATACCCCATCTCAAGAATAGACCTTAAGAAGTCAATTCTTCTCCACATCATCTTCAAATAAGAAGAGGTCATAAAGTAAGCTTCCTTGTGAAAATCAATCCCCTCAGTAACCAAAGCAAAACAATGATTATGCACTTCTGTACAGCGATTATAAGCCTTCTGATCCAATGCAATAATCACCAAATGATTCAGAAGCCTACGAGTTCCTTCCCCCAATCTAAAGCTCGCCATGAACAGATCAAGAACTGAATTAGAACCCGCCCAAGCTTCATTCAAAGTAGTCAAAATAACAGTCCTATCTTCCATGGCTGCATCTTTCAGTACCATCTCAAGATTTTGCTCTCTACTTACCTACAATATGAACTATTACGAAAGTCAATGCTCAAATTCAAAAACATAGGGCCAGTTTAAAAGCTCCATTTTCAAGTTTTTCCAAACTGTTCTCCCGAAAAGTTTTAGAAATTAAAAGCAAACAGCTCCTAATTAATTAGTATTAATAATCAAAATCTTATATCCACTGATGTTATTCTATTAAAAGTTTGTAAGTGAAACTTTTCATGATAACAGCTCTAACAACAATCTCAAACATGCCCATCAGGCTAGTTTGACTTCTTTTAAGAGCTTCATTTTCAAGTTTTTCTAGAAGCACCAGGTTTTATTTTGGAGAAAACAGCCCATAATCTAACTATTTCACACAAACAAAATCATCATCAAAACTCCAAGAACACAATTGTTAAATTGAGCTAAGATGATCCATAAGAACATGTGCTACCGTGCGCCTAACCATTTGATCCTAAATCAGTAGCAGGTAAAACCGTGAAAGAAACAATACTTACAGAAGCAGGGTTCGAATCACCGACAGAAGAAAAAATGCGAGGGAGAGAGAGGAATCGGAGGGAATCGGAAGGAGCGTAGAGGAGAAAAGAGGAAATAGAGATGAAGGCGAAGAGAAGGACGGCGCGAGGGAGGGCGGAATCCGGCGACATTGTGATAAAATTAGGTCGGGAGCGAAGCCTGGAGGCGGTGGAGGGACGCCTGCCGGAGGAGGAGGTAGTGGTGGCGTGAAATCTGCTGAACAGAGGTCCACCGCGATTCATCAGGAAGCATGGCGTCAGGTGGGAATATAAATGAAATGGAAATGAGATTGAAATGGGAAAATCGGTTACAGAGAGAGAAGAAGGGGAAAGATTCTTGTTGATTAAGGATTTTGTTTTTATTAATTATAATTGCTAAGTAATTAAGGGTGAATTATTTTAGAATATAATTTAATATAATATAATTTAATTTAATATTATTTATTTTAATATATATTTTAATATAATTTAATTTAATTATATATAATTATAAATTTATATTAAAATAAATTTATTTTAATTCAATAAACCTATTCATTCATCGCCTCATTGATTGGACTGCTACAAATTCCGAAGCAATTTGCATTTTTGTCTGGGGACTTGTTTGTTTTATTTTTATACGTAATATCTAATTTTTATGCATTCATTAATGTATTACTGTCTCTTATTTATCGGTCTTTTCAGTAGCAATGGTCCAACTTGAATATTCATTTTATTATTAAGTGTGATTCGATTTCAAATTTATATGTTTAAAATTTTATGAATTAAACTTAATTTTTTATATGAATACCCAAATTTAACTCAAACTTGATTTAATGAATAAAAGTGATATTTATTTTATATTTTTATATTATATATAATAATTTATATAAGTTTTCATATTTTAACACATTAAATTTTTATTTATATATAAAATAATTCTACTAAAAAATATTATTATACATAAAATTTAGACTTTTTTTATAAAATCTTAATTTTTTCACTTTAATTTACAGAATATTAAGAGAAAAAAATAGAGAGTTTGTTATAATTGGATACTTTTTCCAAATCAATAACAGACTTGTTAAAATATCTACCAGATTATCATACTGGTTGAATATATCCTAACTTCCTCCTTTTTTTTCAATTCTATTTACATAATTACCATGTTGCTTGTTTTTTTAATTTTTTTCCTTATTTTTCATTTATCTCTCAAACCGTTTATTTTTTCGACATGCCGCTTTAGAGTTTTTTGTTCGTCTTATTTTTATGTGATTTTTCGTCATTTTTTTATTGAATAGATTTCTTATAGATCATCTATAGATATCCAATAGATCACTGGAAATTTCGTTCTATCCATCGTTATGCGGTTACTTTATAAACTGTTACTATTGAGACCATTGCTAATATTTTACAGGTATAATTTAGAGTCCTCTACCTTTTAAAATTGGACAATCGTGTATTATTTAAAGGTCTTCTAGTTTTACCGATTTGTATTGGACTTTTATTAAATATCTATTGGATATATGACAATTAAAAAAAATTCGATAAAAGTATATCATCATGTATCTACTTTCAAAGGTAAAAAAGAGACTAACAAAAAACTCTAAAACGACATGTTGAAAAATAAACGATTTAAAGGATACAAGCAAAACAAATCAAAATAATTAAAAAATAAATGAATAAGCTATAAGCTTAGAAGGGGGGAAGGGGGGTTCAAATTATTTTTATTTATAATTATTTTGCCTTTATTATATTATTTAATTCAAATTATTTTTTTTACTTATTTATATAAAAATTCTAAAAAAATATTTATGACCCATTAGTCGAGTTTGTAAATGCTCAATATGCCCTGCCTGAGCCCAATAGCGAATTCAAAAATATTTTTTAGTGTGTTCAAATATATAGTTGTAAATTCACTATAAATTTTTATGTGTATATATATATACATAAATAAATATTTAATTAATTATCACTACCGCGTATCAATATACAAAACATCTCACACTAGTGGAGGGTTTGAGAAAAAAGTCTTATTAGTCAATCTATCATGATATATATGTTAGTGGTTGATTACATTCATGGCCTATTAATTACACGGATAATTTTATCATTCTTTCATTCTTTCATTAAAATAACTTTGAACTAAATAGTATTCCCTTACGTGTTTTTGTGGTTTACAATATAGTACATAATTGCATCAACGATAACATTATTCAATACATTTTTTTCATTATATTACCAAACAATTATTCAATCATTTACCGCACATTTTATTCTGAATATTATTTTGTTAATTTCATCAGAGAAAATGTTCTCTTCGTAGCTATGTAGCAACTTTTTTGTTTTATTTTTTAGTGTTGCTGTGTTGCTAAAGCTACAATATTAGATTAATTGTTTGAATAGTTTATTAGGTACTAATGTTTTTTCTAGGCCTTATTTATTTGCTGTAAAATATTTTATTATAAAATGTTTTATAGATTTTCAGATGTTTATTTTATTTATAAAATAAGTTAAAGAAAAATATTAGAATAGTCAAATATAAAATGGTATACAAATAATGAAAAATGTTTAAAAAAAATGAGGGAAAACATTTTTCTTGGACAAAAGACGCCCTCTTTGACGTACTAATGTCCATTATGCTGATTCTCGCCACAAATCATATTGTTTCAGTTGAATTAGGTGAAAATAGATATATATAATTTAATAAAGCTCTACATCGAATTAAGCTTTACCAATGACATTCTAAAATGCATTTGATATAATAATAATTTATTTTGATAATGGTATAATAATAATTATAATATTATTTAAGACTTATTTATATTTATTTTTTTAAATTCTCACATATCTTAGCATTTTGTTGGGTATCTTAATTGGATTAGTTAAGGATAAGTATATACAGTACATTATTCATAAATTTAGGATTAGAAACCTAACACCAGAAAATATTTTTAAATATTGTAACCAAAACACAAGAAAAGATATAATTTTCCTGTTGTAGAAAATTTTTCTTTGCACAAGATTTTCCTGCAAATAAACGGACCCTAATTACTATTGTTTTTAATTGACTTGATTGGATTACTTACTCTAAATTTGTAATATTTAATTTTGTGTAAATAAAATATATTTGATATTATTGACTTTCTGTTCAAGTGAAAAAATGTATTGTGGTATCCATGTGCTAATTTAATTGAGTTCCATTTTTCTAATTATAGATATTCAATATGTATTTTAGGAAAATAAGTGGGGTCATTGGACCCCAATCTAGTATACGTAGAATCGCCCCTGTCTGAGCACGAAGTTTTGAATCATGAATTTAGATCGGGCTTATATTAATATTTTTAGTTAAAAATTTAGTCCGTTCGACGAACAAGTCTACAATCAATAATTAATTTATATTTCACATTTTTATATTTAAATTTTTTAAATGAGAGGAAAATATGAAAATATATTCACAGTTTATATTGATAAATAAAAGTTAACAATATGAAAAATGTAAAGAAACTATTAGAGAAGAACTCATGAACCAATTTTGTTGAGAAATTGCCATTTTTAACCTAATTTCTCAAAATAATTTTTATCAAAGTTTGACTCCATAACCAAAATGCCATAAAAAGTTTTGTTAATAACTTCTATACGCCCTTATTAACTTTTACATCCAACATGTGATTATGTTTTTTTTATTGTTTGGCTTATTTTGCATTTATCTCTCAAACCGTTCATTTTTCGACATGCCGCTTTAGAGTTTTTTGTTTGTCTCATTTTTATCTTCGAAACGCCATCCATTGTGATATACTTTTTCCAAATTTTTTTTCCGACCTGTTACAAATCTAATATAATTCTGTTACAAATCTAATATATTTCTGTTAACAGACTTATAACAGATTTATAATAGATATATATGTTGGGAACTGACAGCCAGATTGAACATGCATAACAGGTATGACGGAAATTCAAAATTTTGTCCATATTCCCAGGAACTCCTATTAGTTGCATATAAATTAAAAAAAGCCTTAACTAAATAATTCTCTACCTAGGTTAGCATGCAAAAGGACTAGGCTTACCATAATTCCAAATTATATCCTAGCATATTTATTTTATACTAAGTATGTTATAACTCTAAGCTATAACCTAAGCATAAAATAAACTAAGCATGCAAAATAACCTTAGCAAAATTAGTAAGTCTAAAAACGCTCAAAGAAAAAGACCTAATAATTAAAAGAGAAAGAAAAAAAAACTTACCAGTTGAAGCGTGCTTTTGCAGAACCTTCTTGCACAAGCCTCCAAGCGTAGGATAGCCTCTATGAGTATCCACACGAACCCCACCAACCAAAACATCCCCGGAAGGAAGAACTGAGAAGCCTCCAGTAGTTGCTAGACCACTCCAGAAGCCTCACTCGAAAATATAAACTAGAGGTGCCCGAATAAATTCACGCTCCTCAAAAATAACTTGCTCAATTACCCGAGAGATTATTCTTTTCGAATCTCACTTAGGATTTATACACTGAGCTATGGTGCACACAGTGTACTTTGAAAGAAGAGGGGACAGCCTATATATAGGCTTGGAGAGCAAAATTTTGATCCCCATTAGCGATGTGGGATGGGAGTAACTCCCATCCCATGCGGGTTGCACACGCGGATCTAAAGAATCCGTGTGTGACCCTTTCACATGGCATATGGATTGTCGTGAACACTGCGCACCTTTCGGTGTACTTCGCGTAACCGAACTTTGCACAAAATATTTCATACTTTTCGGTTTTAACTCGCCAGTGCAAAATTCCCTTTTAATCTTTTTCAAATATTTATTTTCTGACCCTAATAAATTAGTCACCAGTCAAAATAAATTTCTTGGTCTAACCAAAATTGAACTAATAAATTATAATTTATTTATGACTCTAAGTAATTAGTTATCGGTCAAAATAAATACTTTGGTTTATCCAAAATTGATCTAATCAATTTTAACCAATCAAATAATAATCCAATTATTATTTAAGTTATATTTTCGTCATAGAATAAATCTATTAGTTCTTTACTTAGTCCGATGAAGGTCCAATGTGAGTGACCTTATAGGATCCCGAAGTATTGAGCTGTTAAGGCTTAACCAACCCTTGTTCTAATGAAACCATTGGCTCGATGCTCTAGATCGTGAATAGAACTCGGTTACCTTAAACGACCGCAGTACGCCTCTAGCAAGGGTCTACCATCTCCCATTACTCGGAACATCATTTATGCTTATGACTTAATCCCAGTTAATGCAATAGTTATCCAGTGCGATAAATTCCTTCCATTCTTTAATATTAGTACCATCTGGTTTATAAGGTCCGGTTAAAGTGTTAACCCACTAATAGCGAGGTTGCTCCAAGCTATCCCAGTAGTTTACTTGTTACCGAAGTATATTGCCTTTTACCATAGTGTGTTTGACTAGAATCTGATCAGAGGTTTATGGCAATCATCACCTCAACAAGTGGCCAGGTACAACTCCTTAATATATCCGGAGCGATGGATTCTTTCCGACTACTCAGCTTACAAACATGTTGTCATCACTATACCCGAAATAACCCGTAGCACCCTAAATTAATGAGTGTATAGTAATGACCTAGAGTATAGCAATAGTACCACACAAGTTAACTTACATCTTAAGTACGAGGACATTCACAAAGCTTATTGCATGAAGATAAGCACTAACACATTAATATATATATCAAGTGTTTACCTTACTAGGGTCTCTAATATATCTCCTAGATATATCCATGTGTCAAGCCTAAGGCACCACCTTCAGTCCTTAGGAGATTGACTGCTTGGACCCTTTCCAAGAAAGTTGACCACATGCTAGTCTTTTCGCTTCATCAATATCCTTTCTTGATGAATCCATGATTAGGGATAGTTTAGACATAATCATAATTGCACATGAAGCAGGTTCCACCAGATATAATCCAACTATAATTTCTTTGACTTCATGTTATGATATGTCAAGGACTTTTGTATACATATATCAATGAATATATTTAACCAGCTATAATATATATACATAGAAACACATTGATATAAATAAAAGAATAAAGGTTTTTATTGATTAAACAAATTATTCATACTATTACATAATTAAGATATATCGCCCTAATTGCCTTAAGGGCATACATTATATCCAACAAAATCCCACTTGCACTAAGGCCAATTAGACATATGTCTTAATCCATATGCTTTAACATGCTGTGTTGGATATGATGTATGCCCTTAAGGCAATTAGGGCGATATATCTTAATTATGTAATAGTACGAATAATTTGTTTAATCAATAAAGGCATTTGTTCTTTTGTTTATATCAATGTGTTTTTATACATATATATTATAGCTGGTTAAAATATATTCATTGATGTATGTATACAAAAGTCCTTGACATATCATAGCATGAAGTCAGAGAAATTATAGTTGGACTATATTTGGTGGAACCTACTTCATGTGCAATTATGATTATGTCTAAACTATCCCTAGTCACAGTGTCATCAAGAAAGGATATTGATGAAACGGAAAGACTAGCATGTGGTCAACTTTCTTGGAAAGGGTCCAAGCAATTAATCTCCTAAATACTGAAGGTGGTGCCTTAAGCTTGACACATGGATATATCTGGGAGATATATTGGAGACCGCAGCAAGATAAACACTTGGTATAAATATCAATGTGTTAGTGTTTATCTTCATGCAACAAGCTTTGCGAATGTCCTCATACTTAAGATGATAGTTGCCTTGTTTGATAGTATTGCTATACTTTGGGTCATTGCTATGCACTCATTAATTTAGGGTGCTACGGGTGATTACGGGTATAGTGATAACAACACGTTGGTAGACTGAGTAGTCGGAAAGAATCCATCGCTCCGGATATATTAAGGAGTTGTACCTGGCCACTTGTTGAAGTGATGATTGCCATAAACCTCTGATCAGAGTATGTGTTTGATAGAAATGGTTTCTAGTCAAACACACTATGGTAAAAGGCAATATACTTCGGTAACAAGTAAATAACTGGGATAGCTTGGAGCAACCTTGCTATTAGTGGGTTAACACTTTAACCGAACCCAATAAACCAGATGGTACTAATATTAAAGAATGGAAGGAATTTATCGCACTGGATAACTATTGCATTAACCGGGATTAAGTCATAAGCATAAATGACGTTCCGAGTAATGGGGGATGGTAGACCCTTGCTAGAGGCGTACTACAGTCGTTTAAGGTAATCAAGTTCTATTCACGGTCTAGAACATCGAGCCAATGGTTCCATTAGAACACGGGTTGGTTAAGCCTTAACAGCTCAATACTTCGGGATCCTATAAGGTCACACACATTGGACCTTCATCGGACTAAGTAAAGAACTAATAGATTTATTCTATTACAAAATATAACATGAATAATAATTGGATTATTATTTAATTGGTTAAAATTGATTAGATCAATTTTGGATAGACCAAGGAATTTATTTTGACCGATAACTAATTAATTAGAGTCATAAATAAATTATAATTGATTAGATCAATTTTGGTTGGACCAAATTATTTATTTTGACTGGTAACTAATTTATTAGAGTCAAAAATAAAAATTTATTTGAAAGGATTTATAAGGAATTTTGCATTGGTAAATTGGAACCGAAAAGTATAAAATACTTTGTACAAAATTCGGTTGCCGAAAAATACGCAACCCTTATTCATGGGCTGCACAAAGCAGCCCATGAAAAGTGGCGGTGTGTGATGTGAATTAACATATATGTTAATTAACATATATGTTAATTAATGGGATGGGAGTAATACTCCCATCCCATGAAAGGGGGAGCATTTTTGCTCCCTCAAGCCTATATATAGGCTATTTCCTTTCCTTTCAAATTGTACCAAGCTCAAAGCATAAATCCTAAGCGAGATAATTAATCTCTCGGGTACTTGAGCAAGTTATTTTTGTGGAGCCTGAATTTATTCGGGCACCGCTAGTTTATATTTTTGGGTGAGGCTTCTAGAGTGGTCTAGCAACTACTCGAGGCTTCTTAGTTCTTCCTCCTGGGGAGGTTTTGGTTGGTGGGGTTCGTGTGGATACTGATAGAGGCTATCCTACGATTGGAGGCTTGTGCAAGAAGGTCCTGCAAAAGCACGCTTCAACTGGTAAGTTCTTTTTCTTTCTCTTTTAATTATTAAGTCTTTTTCTTTAAGTGTTTTTAGACTTAATAATTATGCTTAGGTTATTTTTGCATGCTTAGTTTATTTTATGCTTAGGTTATAACTCAGAGTTATAACATGCTTAGTATAAAATAAATATGCTAGGATATAATTTGGAATTATGGTATGCCTAGTCCTTTAGCATTCTAACCTAGGTAGAGAATTATTTAGTTAAGGCTTTATTTAATTTATATGCAACTAATAGGAGTTCCTGGGACAGGGACAAAATTTTGAATTTCCGTCATGCCTCTTATGCATGTTCAATTTGACTGTCAGTTCCCAACAGTGGTATCAGAGCCTGCCTATTTAGTGCATAATTAAGTTAGAAGCAAACTAAATATTATTTTCTAAATGAAATGATTTGTTTATTTAATTGTTTGGAACAATATATATAAACTTCTGCCTTTCATTTCAAGGTTAGAAATTGGTTAATAATAATTTTGAATAAGCTTGCTCAACTTACTTAAATTATACAAGTGTCAATAATTTATTTAAATTACATGGGTTATAGATGCTCCCAATTTACATGAATTGGAAGAACGAAATTTATTAGTTCAAGAGAATCCATTGGTCTTCAAGTTTGTGCCCGTATTTGTTCTGGCTAAGGATTGGACTTGGTGTCTACTCCTCATAGGGCACCTCTCCTACCTGGGAACCTATATCGGTGCAATTTGAATTGACCAATCGGGGGATTAATATGAACTAATTTATTTCTAGTATATAAGATGGTGCTTATATGTGTTTCTATAACAAAGTAAAAAAAATTAAAATTATTGAATAAAAGCTTAAAGGAAATGCAATATAAATATAACAAATTAAAGCGTTAATTATTTTGCATATAATCTAGGTTGATGGAATAATTATAATAAAGAGCTGAACCCACCTAAGGTTAGACCTTATAAATTAATTCTAAAATTCCCTGAATTAATACAAGTAATTATAATTTTGTCCATCTGATAAAATCCTAGATTGGGTGAGACGTTTAACACCAATAAAATCTCAAAGTAAATATATTAAGGCAAGTTATAGTCTTCCTTACTCAAATTTATAATACGGTCTTTTTGGGCTATCAAAGTGCTATGCAAAGCGTTCCTTCTAGTCCACATTGATTGGTTGTAAAGTTTGAGATAAGGTCTGCCTTAACAGAGCTGGGGTAGTCCACCATAAAATTGGGGGCTAGGCCCAGATCTGAGACATATTCAAGGAGATGCTAATATAAGAGCACACGTCCCTTGGGATTAGGGAACTTGAATGAATTAGCAATTGCATGCGATGCAAATGGAATGGGATTCCAACTATGACTTACTATTATGACTTGACTCATAAAATTGGGGGTTGTAATAGACTAGTTATAGATGCTACCTACTAGGAAATTTAGCTGGGCTAAAATTCACGAATTCAATAGAATGGGCTATTGTAAATTTCGAAGAAAATAGTAGGAAAATGTATTTAATTAAAAGTCCTCATATTAAATACATGTACTTAACTAATATCTAAACACTTTTCTTTTCTTATGTCTTAGGTTGAAAATGGCTTCCAATTTTAATCTCCGTATATTACTTGACACCAAATTGAATGGCTCGAACTTTTCTGATTGGTTCCGAGCAGTGAGAATAGTTCTCAGATCTGAGGGAATTGCCTATGTCCTAAGTGAAATTTTCCCTGTAGAACCTGATGTTGAGGATCATGTAGAACATGATGCCTGGTTGAAGCACAGGAAAGATCGTGAGACTGCCATGTGTATTATGTTGGGGTCCATGAATCCTGAGCTTCAGAAACAACTTGAGAACATGCCCTTGGAGGATATGGTTCTCCATCTTGAAGAACTCTTTTCGGAGAGGGAGAGGACAGAGAGGTATGAGACCTCCAAGCTCCTTTTTGGGACTAAGATGCAGGCTGGCACCTCTGCCTCTCAGCATGTACTGAAACTCTTGGGATACCTTGAGAAGTTGAATCGATTGGGATTCGAGATGAATCATGACTTGAGCATTGACCTTGTGTTGATGTCCTTGACAGATAGTTACTCAGGCTTCGTAACTAACTATTACATGAACAGGATTAATTCAACTATCCCTGAATTAATTAACATGCTAAAAATAGTAGAACCTCAGATCAAGAAAGATCAGAAACCTCTACTGTTGGTTGAAAAAGGCAAGGCTTCTAAGAAGAAGAAGCAGGCACTGGGTGCCAAGAAAAGAATCAGTAAGAAGAAGAATGAAAAGAAGGCATCTAAGTATGTCTGCTTCCAATGTGGGAAACCGGGACATTGGAAGAGGGATTGCAAAGCTCCTGCTTCTGAGCATTTGAAGAAGAAGCCTACAGAGGCATCTACTTCAGGTATATTTGTAATTGAAAACTTTGCTACTTTTCCGCAAGAATCCACTTGGGTATTAGATACTGGTTGTGGTTCTCATATCTGTACTTTTGTGCAGGGACTAAGGAACTGTAGAAAACTTGCAAAAGGGGAGATGGACCTACGCGTGGGAAATGGAGCCAGAGTTGCTGCATTAGCCGTAGGGAGCTTTAGTCTTGTTTTGCCAAGTGGACTTGTTTTAGTTTTGAATAATTGTTATTACATTCCAAGTGTTACTAAGAATATTGTATCTGTTGCGTGTTTAGCAACAGAAGGATTTGAAATTTTATTTTCGAATAATAATTGGCAGATTCGTTTGAATAATATTCTTTATGGTTATGGAATGTTGAAAGGTGGCATTTATATTCTTGATACTAAAACAGAAGTTTTCAATATAAATAATGTGAAGAAAGTTAAATTAGGTAATGAGAATTCCTTCTACTTATGGCATTGCCGTTTAGGCCACATAAACAAAGATCGCTTAACCAAGTTGCATAAGCGTAAAGACTTGGGCCCAATAGACTTGGAGTCTTATGGTGATTGCGAACCTTGTTTAAAAGGAAAAATGACAAAGTTACCCTTTAAAGGAAAGGGTGAACGAGCCACGAGTACATTAGAACTTATACACACTGATGTGTGTGGTCCAATGAGTGTTCAGGCACTAGGAGGATACTCCTACTTCATAACCTTTATTGATGATTACTTACGATATGGTTATTTGTACTTGATGAAGCACAAGTCTGAAAGTTTTGAAAAATTCAAGCTATTTAGAGCTGAAGTAGAGAAACAGCTTGAGAAAAGTATTAAAACACTTCGATCGGATCGAGGTGGAGAATACTTAAGTCAGGAGTTTCAGGATTATCTAAAGGAAAATGGGATAGTTCCCCAGTGGACCCCTCCTTATACACCCCAACACAATGGAGTGTCAGAAAGGAGGAATCGGACTTTATTAGATATGGTCAGGTCCATGATGAGCCATGCAGTTCTTAGTAAATCCTTTTGGGGATATGCACTTGAGAGTGCGGTTTATGTCTTAAACAGAGTGCCTTCTAAATCAGTTGATTTTACACCTTATGAAAGATGGTGTAATAAAAATCCATCTCTAAATCACTTAAGAGTATGGGGTTGTCCTGCTATGGTGAAGAGGATAGCGTCAGATAAGCTAAATGCCAAGGCTGACAAATGTCTGTTCATTGGATATCCAAAGGAAACAATTGGATATCTGTTTTACCAACCCGAAGCACAAAAGGTATTTGTGTCTCGGAATGCTCACTTTTTGGAAAAGGAACACTTACTTGAAAAGGTTAGTGGGACCAATATTGAACTGGAAGTTCAAGAGGAAGAAATAGACGATCAACTGATTGACCCCGTTCTAGATACACAAGAGAGTGTGATCCAAGAACAAACTGTCAAAACACAATCATTGCGAAGATCAAGTCGTGTTCATAAGGGTCCCGATAGATATGGGTTTATTATCACTAATGATAAGGAACTATATCTTGTGGAGGATGATGAACCAAGGACATATGATGAGGCAATAAAAGGCTCAGATTCTGATAAATGGCAAAAGGCCATGAAATCAGAAATGGATTCCATGTACGAGAACCAAGTTTGGAATTTGGTTGATGCACCGCAAGAGGTTAGACCAATTGGGTGCAAATGGGTCTTCAAGAAGAAGACAGACATGGATGGTAATGTAATTACCTATAAAGCAAGGTTGGTTGCGAAAGGTTATAGTCAACGGGAAGGTATTGACTATGATGAAACCTTCTCACCGGTAGCCATGCTCAAATCCGTAAGGATACTCCTCGCCATTGCTGCTCATTACGATTATGAGATCTGGCAGATGGATGTAAAAACAGCATTCCTCAATGGGGATTTAGACCGGGATGTGTATATGACACAACCTGAGGGTTTTACATCTCAGAATGGCTCGAAGGTATGCAAGCTACAAAGATCCATTTATGGACTTAAGCAGGCATCAAGGAGTTGGAATATAAGGTTTGATCAGACAATCCGGGAACTGGATTTCTGCCCAAATGCAAATGAGCCTTGTGTTTACAAGAAGGTTAGTGGGAGTGCAGTCGTTTTTCTAGTATTGTATGTTGATGACATTCTGCTAATAGGAAATGACATTTCTCTTCTTCAAAACGTTAAAGTATGGTTGTCAAGAAAGTTCTCCATGAAATACCTTGGTGAAGCAGCATTTATACTAGGTATAAAGATCTACAGGGATAGATCCAAGAGGCTGTTATGTCTTTCTCAAAGTACATATATAGACAAGGTGTTGAATAGGTTCAACCTTGAGCATTCTAAGAAAGGTTATCTCCCAATGACAAAGGGGATTAACCTATCTAAAGCTGAGTGTCCGAAGATAGCTCAAGAGAGAATACGCATGAAGGATATACCCTATGCATCCGCGATAGGATCCATCATGTATGCTATGATATGTACTAGGCCGGATGTCTCTCAAGCTTTGAGCTTTACGAGCAGATATCAGTCAGATCCAGGTGAAAAGCACTGGATGGCCGTCAAGGCAATCCTTAAGTACTTGAGAAGGACTAAGGATGAGTTCTTGATTTATGGAGAAGGTGATCTCACTATCAAAGGTTACACTGATGCAAGCTTTCAATCTGACAAGGATGACTTTAAATCTCAGTCAGGTTTTGTGTATGTGTTAAATGGAGGGGCAGTATGCTGGAAGAGTTCCAAGCAAGAAACTACTGCTGATTCAACCACGGAATCTGAATACATTGCTGCATGTGAAGCAGCAAAAGAAGCTGTCTGGTTAAAGGGATTTATTGGTGATCTCGGTGTGGTGCCTGAGGCTATTGATCCAATTACTTTATATTGTGATAACAATGGTGCCACAGCTCAGGCAAAGGAACCACGGTCTCATCAGAAAAACAGACATGTATCCAGAAAGTATCATATAATCAGGGAGATTGTTGATGCTAAGATAATAAGATTAGAATATGTACCCACTAATCAGAACCTCGCGGATGGTCTGACAAAGCCATTGACTTAAGTCAAACATGACCATCATGTTAAAGCATAGGGATTAAAACATATGGCTAATTGGCCTTAGTGCAAGTGGGAGTTTGTTGGATATGATGTATGCCCTTAAGGCAATTAGGGCGATATATCTTAATTATGTAATAGTACGAATAATTTGTTTAATCAATAAAGGCATTTGTTCTTTTGTTTAAATCAATGTGTTTTTATACATATATATTATAGCTGGTTAAAATATATTCATTGATGTATGTATACAAAAGTCCTTGACATATCATAGCATGAAGTCAGAGAAATTATAGTTGGACTATATTTGGTGGAACCTACTTCATGTGCAATTATGATTATGTCTAAACTATCCCTAGTCACAGTGTCATCAAGAAAGGATATTGATGAAACAGAAAGACTAGCATGTGGTCAACTTTCTTGGAAAGGGTCCAAGCAGTTAATCTCCTAAATACTGAAGGTGGTGCCTTAAGCTTGACACATGGATATATCTGGGAGATATATTGGAGACCGCAGCAAGATAAACACTTGGTATAAATATCAATGTGTTAGTGTTTATCTTCATGCAATAAGCTTTGCGAATGTCCTCATACTTAAGATGCTAGTTGCCTTGTGTGATAGTATTGCTATACTTTGGGTCATTGCTATGCACTCATTAATTTAGGGTGCTACGGGTGATTACGGGTATAGTGATAACAACACGTTGGTAGACTGAGTAGTCGGAAAGAATCCATCGCTCCGGATATATTAAGGAGTTGTACCTGGCCACTTGTTGAAGTGATGATTGCCATAAACCTCTGATCAGAGTATGTGTTTGATAGAAATGGTTTCTAGTCAAACACACTATGGTAAAAGGCAATATACTTCGGTAACAAGTAAATAACTGGGATAGCTTGGAGCAACCTTGCTATTAGTGGGTTAACACTTTAACCGAACCTAATAAACCAGATGGTACTAATATTAAAGAATGGAAGGAATTTATCGCACTGGATAACTATTGCATTAACCGGGATTAAGTCATAAGCATAAATGACGTTCCGAGTAATGGGGGATGGTAGACCCTTGCTAGAGGCGTACTACAGTCGTTTAAGGTAATCAAGTTCTATTCACGGTCTAGAACATCGAGCCAATGGTTCCATTAGAACACGGGTTGGTTAAGCCTTAACAGCTCAATACTTCGGGATCCTATAAGGTCACGCACATTGGACCTTCATCGGACTAAGTAAAGAACTAATAGATTTATTCTATTACAAAATATAACATGAATAATAATTGGATTATTATTTAATTGGTTAAAATTGATTAGATCAATTTTGGATAGACCAAGGAATTTATTTTGACCGATAACTAATTAATTAGAGTCATAAATAAATTATAATTGATTAGATCAATTTTGGTTGGACCAAATTATTTATTTTGACTGGTAACTAATTTATTAGAGTCAAAAATAAAAATTTATTTGAAAGGATTTATAAGGAATTTTGCATTGGTAAATTGGAACCGAAAAGTATAAAATATTTTGTACAAAATTCGGTTGCCAAAAAATACGCAACCCTTATTCATGGGCTGCACAAAGCAGCCCATGAAAAGTGGCAGTGTGTGATGTGAATTAACATATATGTTAATTAACATATATGTTAATTAATGGGATGGGAGCAATACTCCCATCCCACATCGATGAAAGGGGGAGCATTTTTGCTCCCTCAAGCCTATATATAGGCTATTTCCTTTCCTTTCAAATTGTACCAAGCTCAAAGCATAAATCCTAAGCGAGATAATTAATCTCTCGGGTACTTGAGCAAGTTATTTTTGTGGTGTCTGAATTTATTCGGGCACCGCTAGTTTATATTTTTGGGTGAGGCTTCTAGAGTGGTCTAGCAACTACTCGAGGCTTCTTAGTTCTTCCTCCTGGGGAGGTTTTTGTTGGTGGGGTTCGTGTGGATACTGATAGAGGCTATCCTACGATTGGAGGCTTGTGCAAGAAGGTCCTGCAAAAGCACGCTTCAACTGGTAAGTTCTTTTTCTTTCTCTTTTAATTATTAAGTCTTTTTCTTTAAGTGTTTTTAGACTTAATAATTATGCTTAAGTTATTTTTGCATGCTTAGTTTATTTTATGCTTAGGTTATAACTCAGAGTTATAACATGCTTAGTATAAAATAAATATGCTAGGATATAATTTGGAATTATGGTATGCCTAGTCCTTTAGCATGCTAACCTAGGTAGAGAATTATTTAGTTAAGGCTTTATTTAATTTATATGCAACTAATAGGAGTTCCTGGGACAGGGACAAAATTTTGAATTTCCGTCATGCCTCTTATGCATGTTCAATTTGACTGTCAGTTCCCAACATGCTGGTCATGTTTGACTTGAGTCAATGGCTTTATCAAACCATTCGCGAGGTTCTAATCAGTGGGTACATATTCTAATCTTATTATCTTAGCATCAACAATATCCCTGATTATATGATACTTTCTGGATACGTGTATGTTTTTCTGATGAGACCGCGGTTCCTTTGCCTGAGCTATGGCACCATTGTTATCATAATACAAAGTAATTGGATCAACAGCCTCAGGCACCACACCGAGATCACCAATAAATCCCTTTAACTAGACAGCTTCATTTGCTGCTTCACATGCAGCAATGTATTCAGATTTCATGGTTGAATCAGCAGTAGTTTCTTCCTTGGAACTCTTCCAGCATACCACCCTTCCATTTAACACATACATAAAACCTAACTGAGACTTGAAGTCATCCTTGTCAGATTGAAAACTCGCATCAGCGTAACCTCTAATTATGAGGTCACCTTCTCCATAAATCAAGAACTCATCCTTAGTCCTTCTCAAGTACTTAAGGATTGCCTTGACGGCCATCAAGTGCTTTTCACCTGGATTTGACCGATATCTGCTCATAAAGCTCAAAGCCTGAGAGACATCCGGCCTAGTACATATCATAGCATACATAATGGTTCCTATCACAGATGCATAGGGTATATCCTTCATGTGCATTCTCTCCTGAGCTGTCTTCGGACACTCAGCCTTAGATAGGTTTATTCCCTTTGTCATTGGGAGATAACCTTTCTTAGAATGCTCAAGGTTGAACCTATTCAATACCTTGTCTATATATGTACTTTGAGAAAGACCTAACAGCCTTTTGGATCTATCCCTGTAGATCTTTATACCTAGTATAAATGCTGCTTCACCAAGGTCTTTCATGGAGAACTTTCTTGACAACCACACTTTAACGTTTTAAAGGAGAGAAATGGCGTTTCCTATTAGCAGAATGTCATTAATATACAATACTAAAAAAATGACTACACTCCCACTAGCCTTCTTGTAAACACAAGGCTCATTAGCATTTGGGCAGAAATCCAGTTCCCAAATTGTCTGATCAAACCTTATATTCCAACTCCTGAATGCCTGCTTAAGTCCACAAATGGATCTTTGTAGCTTGTATACCTTCGAGCCATTCTGAGATGTAAAACCCTCAGGTTGTGTCATATACACATCCAGGTCTAAATCCCCATTCAGGAATGCTGTTTTTACATCCATCTACCAGATCTCATAATCGTAATGAGCAGCAATGGCAAGGAGTATCCTTATAGATTTAAGCATGGCTACTAGTGAGAAGGTTTCATTATAGTCAATACCTTCCCGTTGAACCAACCTTGCTTTATAGGTAATTACATTACTGTCCATGTCTGTATTCTTCTTGAAGACCCATTTGCACCCAATTGGTCTAACCTCTTGCGGTGCATCAACCAAATTCCAAACTAGGTTCTCATACATGGAATCCATTTTTGATTTCATGGCTTTTAGCCATTTATCAGAATTTGAGCTTTTTATTGCCTCATCATATGTCGTTGGTTCATCATCCTCCATAAGATATAGTTCTTTATCATCAATGATGATAAACCCATATCTATCAGGACCTTTATGAACACGACCTGATCTTCGCAATGATTGTGTTTTGACAGGTTGTTCTTGGATCACACTCTCTTGTGTATCTAGAACGGGGTCAATAAGTTGATTGTCTGTTTCTTCCTCTTGAACTTCCAGTTCAATATTGCTCCCACTGACTTTTGCAAGTAAGTGTTCCTTTTCCAAAAAGTGAGCATTTCGAGACATAAATACCTTTAATGCTTCGGATTGGTAAAACAGGTATCCAATTATTTCCTTTAGATATCCAATGAACAGACATTTGTTAGCCTTGGCATTCAGTTTATCTGACACTATCCTCTTTACCATAGCAGGATAGCCCCATACTCGTAAGTGACATAGAGATGGCTTCTCATTACACCATCTTTCATAAGGTGTAAAATCAACTGATTTAGAGGGCACTCTGTTTAAGACATAAACCCCGCTCTCCAGTGCATATCCCGAAAAGGATTTACTAAGATCTACATGGCTCATCATGGACCTGACCATATCTAATAAAGTCTGATTCCTCCTTTCTGACACTCCATTGTGTTGGGGTGTATAAGGAGGGGTCCTCTAGAGAACTATCCCGTTTTCCTTTAGATAATCCTAAAACTCCTGACTTAAGTATTCTCCACCTCGATCCGATCGAAGTGTTTTAATACTTTTCTCAAGCTGTTTCTCTACTTCAGCTCTAAATAGTTTGAACTTTTTAAAACTTTCAGACTTGTGCTTCATCAAGTACAAATAACCGTATCGTGAGTAATCATCAATAAAGGTTATGAAGTAGGAGTATCCTCCTAGTGCTTGAAAACTCATTTGACCACACACATAAGTATGTATAAGTTCCAATGTACTCGTGGCCCGCTCACTCTTTCCTTTAAAGGGTAACTTTGTCATTTTTCCTTTTAAACAAGGTTCGCAATCACCATAAGACTCCAAGTCTATTGGGCCCAAGTCTCCACACTTATGCAACTTGGTTAAGCGATCTTTGTTTATGTGGCCTAAACGACAATGCCATAAGTAGAAGGAATTCTCATTATCTAATTTAACTTTCTTCACATTGTTTATATTGAAAACTTTTGTTTTAGTATCAAGAACATAAATGCCACCTTTAACATTCTAAAACCATAAAGAATATTATTCAAACGAATCTGACAATTATTATTCGAAAATAAGATTTCAAATCCCTCTGCTGCTAAACACACAATAGATACAATATTCTTAGTAACATTTAGAATGTAGTAACAATTATTCAAAACTAAAATAAGTCCACTTGGCAAAACAAGACTAAAGCTCCCTACAGCTAATGCAGCAACTCTGGCTCTATTTCCCATTCGTAGGTCCATCTCCCCTTTTGCAAGTTTTCTACAGTTCCTTAGTCCCTATACAGAAGTATAGATATGAGAACCATAACCGGTATCTAATATCCAAGTGGACTCACGCGGAAAAGTAGCAAAGTTTTCAATTATAAACATACCTGAAGTAGATGCCTCTGTAGGCTTCTTCTTCAAATGCTCAGAAGTAGGAGCTTTGCAATCTCTCTTCCAATGTCCCAATTTCCCACATTGGAAGCATACATGCTTAGATGTCTTCTTTTCTTTCTTCTTCTTACTGATTCTTTTCTTAGCACCCAGTGCCTGCTTCTTCTTCTTACAAGCCTTACCTTTTTCAACCAATAGTGGAGGTTTCTAATCCTTCTTAATCTGAGGTTCTACTATTTTTAACATGTTGATTAATTCAGGGATAGTAGAATTAATCTTGTTCATGTAATAGTTAGTCACGAAGCCTGAGTAACTATCTGTCAAGGATATCAACACAAGGTCAATGCTCAACTCATGATTCATCTCGAATCCCAATAAATTCAGTTTCTCAAGGTATCCCAAGAGTTTTAATACATGCTAAGAGGTAGAGGTGCCAGCCTACATCTTGATCCCGAAAAGGAGCTTAGAGGTCTCATACCTCTCTATCCTTTCCCACTCCAAAAAGACTTCTTTAAGATGGAGAACCATGTCCTCCAAGGGCATGTTCTCATGTTATTTCTGAAGCTCAGGATTCATGGACCCCAACATAATACACATGGCAGTCTCACGATCTTTCCTATGCTTCAACCAGGCATCATGTTCCACATGATCCTCAACATTAGGTTCTACAGGGAAAATTTCACTTAGAACATAGGCAATTCCCTCGGATCTAAGAACTATTCTCACGGCTCAGAACCAATCAGAAAAGTTCGAGCCATTCAATTTGGTGTCAAGTAACATACAGAGATTAACATTGGAAGTCATTTTCAACCTAAGATATAAGAAAAGAAAAGTGTTTAGATATTAGTTTAAGTACCTGCATTTAATAGAAGGACTTTTAATTAAATACATTTTCCTACTATTTTCTTCGAAATTTACAATAGCCCATCCTATTGAATTCGGGAATTTTAGCCCAGCTAAATTTCCTAGTAGATAGCATCTATAACTAGTCTATTACAACCCCCAATTTTATGAGTCAAGTCATAATAGTAAGTCATAGTTGGAATCCCATTCCATTTGCATCGCATGCAATTGCTAATTCATTCAAGTTCCCTAATCCTAAGGGACGTGTGCTCCTATATTAGCATCTCCTTGAATATGTCTTAGATCTGGGCCTAGCCCTCAATTTTATGGTGGGCTACCCCAGTTCTGTTAAGGCAGACCATATCCCAAACTTTACAACCAATCAATGTGGACTAGAAGGACTGCTTTGCGTAGCACTTTGATAGCCCAAAGAGACCGTACTATAAATTTGAGTAAGGAAGACTACAACTTGCATTAATATATTTATTTTGTGATTTTATTAGTGTTAAACGTCTCACCCAATCTAGGATTTTATCAGATGGACAAAATTATAAAAACTTGTATTAATTCAGGGAATTTTAAAATTAATTTATAAGGTCTAACCTTAGGTGGGTTCAACTCTTTATTACAATTATTCTATCAGCCTAGATTATATGTAAAATAATTAACACTTTTATTTGTTACATTTATATTGCATTTCCTTTAAGCTTTTAATCAATAAATTTAATTTTTTTACTTTGTTATAGAAACATATATAAGCACCATCTTATATACTAGAAATTATTTAGTTCATATTAATCCCCGTTGGTCAGTTCAAATTTCACCGATATAGGTTCCCAGGTGGGAGAGGTGCCCTATGAGGAGTAGACACAAAGTCCAATACTTAGCCAAAACAAATACGGGCACAAACTTGAAGACCAATGGATTCTCTCGAACTAATAAATTTCGTTCTTCCAATTCATGTAAATTGGAAGCATCTATAACCCATGTAATTTAAATAAATTATTAATACTTTGTATAATTTAAGTAAGATGAGCAGACTTATTCAAAATTATTCATAACCATTTTCTAACCTTGAAATGAAAGGCACAAGTTTATATATATTATTCCAAACAATTAAATAAACAAATCATTTCATATAGAAAATAATATTCAGTTCGCTTCTAACTTAATTATGCACTAAATAGGCAGTCTCTGATACCACTGTTGAGAACTGACAGTCAGATTGAACATGCATAACAGGCATGACGAAAATTCAAAATTTTGTCCCTGTCCCTAGGAACTCCTATTAGTTGCATATAAATTAAATAAAGCCTTAACTAAATAATTCTCTACCCATGTTAGCATGCAAAAGGACTAGCTTACCATAATTCCAAATTATATCCTACCATATTTATTTTATACTAAGTATGTTATAACTCTAAGCTATAACCTAAGCATAAAATAAATTAAGCATGTAAAACAACCTAAGCATAATTATTAAGTCTAAAACGCTCAAAGAAAAAGACCTAATAATTAAAAGAGAAAGAAAAAAAAAACTTACCAGTTGAAGCGTGCTTTTGTAGGACCTTCTTGCACAAGCCTCCAAGCGTAGGATAGCCTCTATGAGTATCCACACCAACCACACCAACCAAAACCTCCCCGGGAGGAAGAACTAAGAAGCTTCGAATAGTTGCTAGACCACTCCAGAAGCCTCACCCGAAAATATAAACTAGAGGTACCCGAATAAATACAGGCTCCTCAAAAATAACTTGCTCAATTACCCGAGAGAGTATTCTTTTCGAATCACGCTTAGGATTTATACTCTGAGCTATGGTGTATACAGTGTACTTTGAAAGGAGAGGGGATAACCTATATATAGGCTTGGGGAGCAAAATTTTGCTCCCCATTAGTAATCTGGGATGGGACCACGCGGGTTGCACACTCGGATCTAAAGGATCCGCGTGTGACCCGCTCACATGCAGCTTGCTATGCACGCTGCATATGGTAAGGCAAGCCCAGGCTTGCCTTGCAAGCGAGCTGGGCCTCGCAGTGCCCTTTCATGGGCTGCCTTTGTGTAGCCGCGAACACTGCACAACTTTCGGTGTACTCCGTGCAACCGAACTTTGTACAAAATATTTCATACTTTTCAGTTTTAACTCGCCAATGAGAAATTCCCTTTTAATCCTTTTCAAATATTTATTTTCTGACCTTAATAAATTAGTCACCAGTCAAAATAAATTTCTTGGTCTAACCAAAATTGATCTAATCAATTATAATTTATTTATGACTCTAATTAATTAGTTATCGGTCAAAATAAATACTTTGGTTTATCCAAAATTGATCTAATCAATTTTAACCAATCAAATAATAATCCAATTATCATTTAAGTTATATTTTCATAGTAGAATAAATCTATTAGTTCTTTACTTAGTCCGATGAAGGTCCAATGTATGTGACCTTATAGGATCCTGAAGTATTGAGCTGTTAAGGCTTAACCAACCCTTGTTCTAATGGAACAATTGGCTCGATGCTCTAGATCGTGCATAGAACTCGATTACCTTAAATGACTGTAGTATGCCTCTAGCAAGGGTCTACCATCCCCTATTACTCGGAACGTCATTTATGCCTATGACTTAATCCCGGTTAATGCAATAGTTATCTAGTGCGATAAATTCCTTCCATTCTTTAATATTAGTACCATCTGGTTTATAGGGTTCGGTTAAAGTGTTAACCCAATAATAGCGAGGTTGCTCCAAGCTATCCCAGTAGTTTACTTGTTACTGAAGTATATTGCCTTTTACCATAGTGTGTTTGACTAGAAACCATTTCTATCAAACACATACTCTGATCAGAGGTTTATGGCAATCATCACCTCAACAAGTGGCCAGGTACAACTCCTTAATGTACCCGGAGCGATGGATTCTTTCCGACTACTCAGCTTACCAACGTGTTGTCATCACTATACATGTAATCACCCATAGCACCCTAAATTAATGAGTGTATAGTAATGACCCAAAGTATAGCAATAGTACCACACAAGGTAACTAGCATCTCAAGTACGAGGACATTCACAAAGCTTATTGCATTAAGATAAACACTAACACATTGATATATATACCAAGTGTTTATCTTACTGAGGTCTCTAATATATCTCCCAGATATATCCGTGTATCAAACTTAAGGCACCACCTTCTGTCCTTAGGAGATTGACTGCTTGGACCCTTTCCAAGAAAGTTGACCACATGCTAGTCTTTTTTCTTCATCAATATTCTTTCTTGATGAAACTATGACTAGGAATAGTTTAGACATAATCATAATTGCACATGAAGCAGGTTCCACCAGATATAGTCCAACTATAATTTCTCTGACTTCATGCTATGATATGTCACAGACTTTTGCATACATACATCAATGAATATATTTAACCAGCTATAATATATATACATGGAAACATATTGATATATACAAAAGAACAAATGCCTTTATTGATTAAACAAATTATTCATACTATTACATAATTAAGATATATCGCCCTAATTGCCTTAAGGGCATACATCATATCCAACAATATATCAGTGCAATGACCATTACAAATGCAAAGAGACTTATATTATACTTATAACATATATATATATGTATATGTATATATATGTATATATGTATATGTATATAAGATATATAGTAGATATATAACAATTCAATGAGCATTGCAAATACAAAGAGACTTATATTAGAATTATAACAGAATTATATCAGAAATATATTAGATACGTATCTAATATAATTCTTATATATGACAGATTTGTAGTAGATGTTCATCCAAATCAGACTTATAACAAATTAATAATAGATAACATATATATATATATATAACAATTCAATGAGCATTGAAAATACAAAGAGACTTATATTGGAATTATAACAGAATTATATCAGAAATATATTAGATACGTATCTGATATAATTCTGATATATGACAGATTTATAGTAGATGTTCATCCAAATCAGACTTATAACAGATTAATAATAGATATATACCAGTTCAATGGGCATTGCAAATACAAAGAGACTTATATTAGACTTATAAGGGACTTATATCAAAATTATAACATATATATATCAGATATATAGTAGATATATAATAATTCAATGAGCATTGCAAATACAAAGAGACTTATATTAGAATTATAACAGAATTATATTAGATAAGTATCTAATATAATTTTGATATAATTCTGTTATAATTCTGATATATAACAGATTTGTAGTAGATGTTCATAGGATGACATATGAAAAGGAACTAAACAACCTCAAAATGACATTAAAAGGAACTAAACAACCTCAAAATGACATAGAGAAAGAAATTGATTAAACTTTAGATGACATATGAAAAGGAACTAAACAACCTCAAAATGACATAAAAAGGAACAGAGGAAGTACTAGGAATACTTTAAATGGTTTTTTTCTTCATTCATTTTATAAAAATCAAAATTTGCATTGAGACAGAAGAGTATACTAAATGAAAATGAATAATATGCTGCTTTAGGAAATTCTTTCCGCATTTTACAATATATTGCAACTGTTGGGATGAAATTTGGAAGTAATTATATTCCTTTCTTAAAGAAATATAACTATATAACAGCCTGTGAATCTGATTATAAATGTGCAGGTACAGTTAGCATTTGGGTGCAATGAGAAGCTGCAGCTGGGATCACTCTTAGCTTCTTTTACTTGCGCTGGGTTTGCACTGGTTGCTACAGCAAATTAGTAATCAGAACTGCAGCTGTATTAATATCGGTTCAAACCGGAATTGCTGTCATTGCTGATGCTCTTCAGAAGCCATTTATGATTTTTGATAAACGATGAAAAACTGAAGCTCTTCTCGTGCATGCTATTAACAGAAATGTATTAGATTTATAATAGAATTATATTAGATTTGTAATAGGTCGAAAAAAAATGTCGGAAAGAGTATATCACAATGGATGGCGTTTCGAAGATAAAAATGAGACGAACAAAAAACTCTAAAGCGACATGTCGAAAAAATGAACGGTTTGAGAGATAAATGCAAAATAAGCCCAAAAAAAAAACCTATCCTAATCGCATGATATGAACTTTAATGAGCATGAGCGTATTTTGGTTAATAAGTTTTCAAAATATTCTAAATGGGTTACAAGCATTTTTTATGACATTTTGGTTATTATTTTACACAAGTTGGTGCATTTTGGTGTTTTTTCCAATTTTTTATATATCAAACCAAACTTAACGTCTCATTGAAAATTTTATCTTAAAACACAAATTTTCTGTTGTAGGTCTAACCATTTTGTTACGTGTTAGTCTGTGGTTAAAAATAAAAAATTAAAAAGATAATATATTTAAAAAGTGAAGTCAATCAGAATCAGTAAAAGAGCTCATAAGTATGCTTTTATCATTGAAGAAATTACTAAGAACAAGTGAAAGTTAAGTATAATACTTCACTAACGTTATTAAGTTATAAAAGGTAAATATATCAATTCCTAGCCCGACAAAAACTCATATTAGTTTTTTTTAAGAAAAGGGTAAACATGTATTATATACGTTAAACGTTAAAGGCTCTAAACAAGTGTTGTATGGGACAAAATAAAGGTCAGTAAACAATCAAACTGACCTTGGGTAGTTGTAGGCCTTTGTGACCTCGACTTGACCGTTTCTTTGGAACCTTTGTATTCTAGCTATTAATATATTCCACCCACTCTTACGCTTTGTAAATACTTTCTCCAAGTGGTAAGTGATTTGGTATCGCTTAAGTAAGGTTTTGAGTTTAAGTTTTATTAAATGTAGAAAATTCTTATTGCAAGACTCACCCATCACAGTCAAGTGCGCAACCCCAGTCGGATCTGAATGTAGTCAAAGCAAAACTCTGATGAACCAAACAATAAAAAAAAAATGAATGTGATTTTAAATTTTGAATTAGTTTGGATATAATAGTATATAAGCCATTTATATCAAGATTAGTATCCAACATTGTAATTGTGTAACAATTTATCGGTTCTCCAATTAATACCACCATATCAGTCTGTTTTTAATTTTGAGAAATATTTTATTAGAAATTAGACGATCGTTCCGCATAATAAGAATAATAATAATAATAATAATAATAATAATAATAATAATAATAATAATAATAGAAAATTAGTTGTTAGATAAGAGACAAAGACCATTTCGATCAGAAGCTCTGTCTTGAATGAAGAACTTCAGCTACACTCATATTGTGATTGAAATTGATAATCAGCTATTGTTTAAGTTCTAGCTAGTTCAGAAGTTGGCTATTATTATATTTCGTCTTTTTGTTGAAGATTGTAAGGCTTTTTTCCGTCTTTTTGGTTTTATGTCTTTTTACTTAGGTAAACCAAGATTTGAATCTTACTGTGCGAATCCAGACTTTATTTTTTTACGGGGTCTAAGTTTTAATATACAAATAAACTTACTTTTAAACATTCTTAAATAATAATTGTTTCAATTATATTGAGATAAAAAAATTGATTTACACTTTTCTTTCGACTAGTGAAAAGCTAAAATTTAGTATACGAAAATCTCGAAAATGGAAAAGTTTAGATACTAGGTCAAGAAATATGAGAAATCATTGAATTTGATTAGAAAATTCCATTATTAAATACTACAAAACTTTTTAGTAGAACTCTTTTAATAGAAGTTAATCAATATGATCCAATTATATATTTATGTGGTGTCCATATATTTAACATATAATATAGTACCATTTATTTTAAAAATATGGGGTCCATGGACCCCACATTTATCAATGTAGAATCGGCAATGAAAAATATCATGTATTAGTTATGTTGCAAATATCTAGTATTCGTCTAGTAGTTATCTATTAAACATCTAATATATCGGTATTAGATATGTAGTAGATATCTAGTAAACATCTAGTAGATCGGTATTAGATATGTAGTAGATATCTAATAAATCTTAATTTTGATAGTTTTTTTATGGAATCTAATGACACCTAACATATATATTATCTCCCTTTTTAATTAAGTGTCACTTTTGGGTGGTAAATATTTTTTTTAAATAAGTGTCACTTTTCGAATTACATTGCATTTTTGTCTATCTTTTTTCCTATTTACCCTTATTTACTCATTCATTATAAAAAATAAAAATAAAGAAGAGTCTTAAAAAGAAAAATAGTTTTAAGGGTATTATTATATTTCTATTACCCTATTTAATGCAGTATTGGTATTAAGAAACCTATAAAAAATGACACCTATTTAAAAAGGGGAGAGTATAATATATGTACTGATTTACTAGATAACCATTTAACGATTACTAGATATTTACCATATAACTACTACTTAGTATTTATTTAATTATTTTCTCGTATTTTTATTAATTTATAAATTATTTATATTTTATATATATATATATATGTAATTAGTTTGAGACATATATATTTTTTATAATTTTCCACAAAATAAGACCATAAAGGCAAATGAAAAACAACATCCAAGTTTTATTAGAGCAGGACACAAAGCATTACCAAAAAAATGAAAAAATAATTAAAAAAAAAAAAGGACACAAAGCACAATTACAACTTTAGGATTTAAGCGTGAGCTCAAATATTTTATGGTCAAATTAAGAAGAACAACAAACACTCAAATAGAAACAGAAACAAATAAACATTCGTTATTAAGTGGAGAACACCGTTGCTTCAAATTAAGCAAATCACACCTTATAAACCCACGTACTTACAGATTTAGCCCATGCGCATTGAACTTTTGGTAGGCAATTTGATCAATTTTTTCTGCCATTCGAGGCATTAAATAATTTTTGCTGTCATCAATCTTGCCTTTCCTAAAGAGTGATACATTTGCAAATAACTTGACATCATTTGGGTTACTCTCTGTTCGCTTATTAATATCCAAATTGCTTAAATTCTCAAAACTACATAATTGAACAATTTTATCCACTATACTATTTGTTTCTTCTTCCACATCCCATAAAATCAGCTATTTTCTTCACATAAAAGGCGGTATCAATCTTCAAATCTTCGTATTTCAAAAACAACACTCTCAGGATTCTCTAAACTTGCCTTCCAACATTTCAAAACATGATCCCAATAAGGTCCGCTTTAAAAGTTCCAGTGCAGAACATCTCATACACCTCCTCAAATTTGGTAGAAGCAAAGAAAAATATAGAAATGAGAACATCCTTTGGATCTCTACAAATATAAATAATTCTTGAATTTGAATTCAATATTGATTCGGGCAAAGAAGAAAAAGGGACATGGGTGTGAACTAAGGGATTTTTGGGATCTCTATTGATTCCCTTAGGAATTAACCGCTCAATTGAAGGAACGAGATCATGTGGTGAATTAGATAGTAAAGGGGAATTTGAATCGGAATCAGAACGGCTATCCATGTAACGGGTCATTGTGAGCATCGCGAAAGACAGAGCTTTAAGCCAAGTTGTGCCGCATTTCGGAGGGGTGCAAAGAAAAATATCAGCGGGTTGAGGTATGAAGTGTTTTTGAAACAAAAGGATGGCTTTGATGGAGTGTTCAAAGTACCAAAATCCTTGGTAATTGTATGAAGGCAATGAAGGCGTCCAACTTGGTAGTTTTGGAAGCTCTGAAATCTTGATTTCTTCCAAGGACCCCTTTGAAATTAGAGACCCTCAAAATCAATTGATTCACATCCTCATATTTATAGCCTAAGTGAATTTCAAATTGCAATTATTATACAATCATTTTCTAAATTTTCCATTAAATTAATTGCTTTCACATGCTTTCTGTTTCATCATTGTGTTTTTATTATGATCTCAACAAATTTCGTTGTATTTTATTCTTAAATCAGATGATTTTTTTTATAAGATTCTTAAATCAGATTTGGTTTGGTCTTCAATCTTATCCTCAATATATTAATGCATAGTGTAAATTTCACTTGTTCTCGGGTGTTCTCACTTACTCATTGATTAAGTGTACACTAGCCGTTGAATATTAATTTATTCAATTACCACTTGGCTATCTAAAACTGCTCCTTTAATTATGTGTTATTAACAAGATTCTCGACAACTTAAATAGAAAATTTAGAAAGACTTGTAAATGAGCAGGAAAAAATATGTACAGAATGTAATGCTAAAATGTAATTATATATTTCTAAAGTCCGCATTCAACTTTAGAGAATTATTATTTGTCTATTTAGTCACAAATCGCAATAGCATATGTACTAAGTTAATTGTAAAACCGACAATGGCGCGAGCGTTTTTAAGTAAATGTGGGGGTATTTAACAATCCAGTGCTATGTACTATATGTAAATCTTATAACAAAATTTCTACTATGCAGACATATCTTTGTTTAAATGAGGATAAGAATAAGTTGCATAAAATCAGTGGCAAATTCAGAATTGATTTACTGTGGGGTATCAACATACCAATGAATTTAATTTTAAACATAAAACTATCACTTTTTTATTCTATTTAAAAAGTGCATTCCTGATCGATCCCAGCTATTACGTATGTGATTAAATACTTATTTTAATAATATTGAGACGAGAAATTATTCGTTGAGAATTTTCACGTACTTTATTTTATTGCTAACACAATTTAGTATATATTACTAAATTATCATTTATGAATCATATTTTAACGAAGACCATATACGATGAATAGTATGTGAGAATAACAAAGATAAACTAACTTAATTATTTAAAATTTTATGGTTGCACTTGACATTTTGTGAAAATGTTAGAAATTAGGAAAATGACGTGTTAATTCACTGAATACTTTATTAGTAAAAAAATGCACCATCAATTTTAACACTTCAGGGGGTTCGAGTCAATATGTCAATCGGAGCCTCAACCTTAAAAGGCATATCAATGCTCTCAATCTTATTGATCTGGGAGCTTCGGGACACAGGTTCACTTGGAGAAGGAATATGTTACAGGTCAGACTGGATAGAGCCTATACTAACCCATATGGAAAGTGTAGATTTCTCAATGCTACAGTCACAAACTTACCTTTCCATCACTCCGATCACTACCCAGTTCTGCTTAGGTTAGATGGGCCAAATTATGTGCTTACTGACAGACCGTTCAGGTACGAGGCGGCTTGGGAATCTCATATTGGTTTTGGGGATTTTGTCAAATAAACTTGGAATCCTAAGTCTAATTTCTTCATAGCTGCAGCCAACTTCAAAAAAGAGGTGGTGGCTTGGAACCGAGAGGTTTTTGGGCATATCAGGAAGCGAAAAATGCGTACCCTTTCCAGAATTGATGGAATTAATAAAGAAATGGATAGGAATTGGTCTCAAACTTTAGCTACCTACGAAGAGACACTGGGAGCTGAATTATCAGATATTCTGAAGCAAGAAGAATGTTTTTGGCATCAAAAATCTCGAAAAAAGTGGCTTACTGATGGAGACAGGAATACTCGTTTTTTCCATATTTCTACCATGAATCGTAGAAAGAGGAATAAAATTGATTGTCTGCAGAATGCCGTAGGAGAATGGGTGGAAGAACAAGATAGCCTTAAAAGCTTAATTGTTCAGCACTTTAAGTCCATTTTTACTGCTGAAAATGACTCTTCAACGATATTACATGCTGCTGCCCATTTCCCATACTTGGAACCAAACCTCGTATCAAATGCATTTGGGAAAGTAACTGGTATGGAAATAAAGGATGTGATTTTTAGAATGAGAGCTCTCAAAGCTCCTGGAATAGATGGCCTACCGACATGTTTCTTTCAAAAACATTGGAATGTGGTCAAGTCAGGAGTCATAGATTTCATCTTAGCATCGTTCTCTGGGATCACTGATTTGTCTTGTGTTAATGATACTCTTTTCGTGCTCATTCCTAAAGTTCCCAGTCCTACGAGTCTTAGTCAATATCGACCGATTAGTCTTTGCTCTGTGGTGTATAAGACTATTACGAAGATCATTGCAGAGCGCATTAAACCACTTCTACCGACTCTGGTGGGACCAAACCAATGCAGCTTCATACCAGGGAGACAAATTTCTGATAACATCATAATTGCACAAGAAATTATTCACACCATGCGCACCAAGAAAGGGAAAAAAGGATTTGTTACAATCAAGGTTGACTTAGAGAAGGCTTATGATCACTTGCGATGGGAATTTGTTGTCGATACTTTGGTAAGCATAGGCATGCCATCTCGATGGATTGATATCGTGCATAAATGTATATCAACTTCAACTATGAGGATCTTATTCAATGGTAACATGACTGAGAGCTTCAAACCATCTAGGGGTATCAGACAAGGCGATCCTCTTTCTCCCTACCTTTTTGTGCTTTGTATGGAACGACTAAGTCATATCATCCAATCCAAGGTGGTAGCAGGTCTATGGAAAAGGATTGTTTGTGCTAGAGGAAGTCCTAATATCACCCATCTTTTTTTCGAGGACGATCTTCTACTATTTGGTAAAGCGTCTATGAACCAGATTGAAATCATGAAAGATTGCCTTTCAGAGTTTTGCGCTATGTCTGGACAACAAGTTAACCTCTCCAAGTCACGCATTTGTGTCTCTAAAACTGTAAAACCAGTGCTAGCCAAGGCATTTAGCCACTAGTGTGGTATTCCTTTGACATCTTGCTTAGGAAAGTACCTAGGGGTTCCATTGCTTCATGATCGGGTTTCCAAAAACACTTTCTCTCAAGTGGTGGAGAGTGTTCATTTGAGGCTCACTGGTTGGAAAGCCTCCAACCTATCACTTGCAGGTCGGGTTACTCTAATTAAGGCAGTTACGAGTGGAATCCCGAATCACGTAATGCAAACGAACCTCCTTCCTGCTTCTACTCTGGAGGAACTAGATAGAGCTAATAGAACTTTCCTATGGGGAGGGTCTCAAGGCAACAAGAAAATTCACTTAATTTCTTGGGATCAAGTGTGTAAAGAAAAAAAGGAAGGTGGCATGGGTATTCAACAGAGTAAGACTCATAATTCTGTGCTTTTCATGAATTTGATGTGGAGATTTTTAAAGGAACCAAATGCCTTGCGGGTACAACTCTTAAGAGGAAAATATATAAAGCAAGGTGATCTTTTCCTTTTTTCTAGTAAGTCTAGTCAGAAATCTTACCTATGGAGGAACTTTCTAAAGCTTTTACCTGAATTCAAAGAGGGGATCGGGTGGTCACTTAGAAATGGGGCAAACATTAATTTCTGGACGGATGCATGGCTTGTGGATAAGCCTATTGCTGATTTTTTGGGTGGAATCCCTAACAAGCACATAAATAGGAAAGTTAATCAATATGTGGTGTCCTCTGGTGAATGGGATTGGTCATCACTAGAGAATTTGGTTCCTACTGACTTGTTACTCCGTTTGGCAGCTATCCAACCTTTGTCGGATAGTAATGAAGAAGATATGCTCAACTGGAACAAATCATCTTCGGGAATTTTCTCTTCTAAATCTGCCTTCAAAATGTTATCTTCATCTGACCAAACTAATGTGGACCCTTTATTGCTCTCGGCTTGGAAACTTAAAGTGCCTCATCGAATACAATTCTGTATTTGGTTAGCTATCCAAGTGAAACTTTTGACTAATGAGAAAAGGAAATGTCGACATATCATTGATTATGATTCATGTACATCATGTTCTGAGGGTGCCGAGATGATCCTCCATGTCTTGAGAGATTGTGATTTAGTAAGGAGGTTTGGCAGCAGCTGTGTAACGACCTAAAATTTCAAAATTTACTTATAATAAATTATTATAGTATTAAAATATAATAGAAATTATTTTTGTAATTATTGTTATTATTATTATTGGATATAAGACATGAGGAAATACGAGTTAATTAAGTTAGATGGATGAATTAGGCATTTAATTATTTGTTCAAGGGCGTTATTGAAAATTGAAAAAAAAATACATAACATATATCCAGCCTCTTCTCTTCTTCTCCATTATCTTCTTCATTCATCTCTCCCTTATCAGAAATTTCCCTAACCTAAAAACTTCTGATTTCTTCGATTCAACTTCAAATTCTTGTTAGAAATCGATTCTTAAGCCCTCTATCATCATAAATTTTAGTGAATCAAGGTTAGAAGAAGAGGATTTCAGTTTTTAAGGTTCATATAAATAGTAACCCAAATTTGAGGTAAGTGATTTTTGATGAAATGAAAACTTAATTAGTAGAATTTATGGTAGATTAAGCACATTTATGGTATTAGGAAGTTTAATTATATAATATCTTGATCGAATTATATATGGCTATTATAGAGGAAGCTAGTGCAAGCAAATCAAAGGCAAAAGAGGTAGAAGAGAGCTAGAAAAAGCTTAGAAAAAGGTTTGTGTCTCAAATTTCGATTTCTCAATTTTTCGGAAAATTTTCCAGATTTGTATCCCTGTTTTTTTTTTAATGTTTTCTCTTGTTATATAAATCTTATTTGAATGATTCTTGATTCTATTAATATCTACAGAAAGCAAGGAATATATGTTCAGAAGAAACCTTGTTGAATTTCGCTGGTTTTCAATGTGAAATTTTTGTTTGAAGTTGAGTCATGAAATCTGTTTTCGGAAAATCTCAGCTTTGTACACTGTTTAGTATTTTGATCATAACTTTAGTTATACAATTTGGATTTCTGTGATTCAGGTGGCTTTGGAAATCTGAGTCACGTGGATAATTATTTTTAGAAGAAAGTTTTTAAATTGGATGATGTTTTAGTAGTGAAAAATGCAGGGGAAGTCAGGTCACGAAATCTGAAAATTTCTGAAAAATATGAATGTTGATCTTTTTGGGTTTTGATTGAAGTTTGATGCTTTAAAATTTAGGATTTGAATCTCTTAATTACTGAGTTATGTTGAATTATATTTGATGGTTTATACAAAAAAATTTAAGATGTCACTTTGATCTATTGCCCTTATTAAACGAGTAGAATACGGATCAGGGTAGATTGGCGCCAAATAAAGGGGGGTACAGTACCGTACAAACAATTGAAGCTTTGGCTTCAGGCTTCGGCTGGTATTCTAATAAAAATATATTGATATTGAAGCTTCAGCTTCGAGCTTGACCGATATATTGATTTTGAAGCTTCGGCTTCGAGCTTGACCGATATATTGATTTTGAAGCTTCGGCTTCGGGCTTGACCGATATATTGATTTTAAAGCTTCTGCTTCGGGCTTGACTGATACATTGATATTGAAGCTTCGGCTTCGGGCTTGTCTGCTCCCATATCCATTTTACCGTTATTCATGACTTATTTACTTTGGGCAATATATGGTTAATGTGTTTGGAAAAATTGGATATAAATTTGATTGTACTTTGAAAGGTTTATAATATAAGTTTTGTGTTTTGGTTTTATAAAGTTGTTTAAATTTGTTTTTGACTTATGAACATACTTGATTTCTATTTTAAAGTGTTAAAAATGTTCAAATTTGTTGTATTTCTTTTATGTACACCACTAAGCAAATTGCTTAGCGTGTAGTTTATTTTCTACACACAGAAACTGAAGATTGTAGATAGTTTGGACCAAAGTGGTATAAGTGGATCAACTTGTAGAGCATATAAGGAAAGACTCGAGCTGGATTTGTATTTTAATGTAATATTATGGTTTGTAGAATAATGGCATGTACTAGATAGTGTGAGAAATGTAAAGTGGCATTGAGAAATATTTGGAGAATAATTTGAAGTTTGAAACATTATATTTGTATTTGTACATATTAAATCTATAAGTATTGAACTTTATATAGTGGAGTAGAGTTATTTATTGGGTGATTATAATTACTGTGGCACTCCCAATAAAGGGGGTGTTATATTTGTTGGTATCATAGCGAGGTTTAGACGATTCTAGGACTAGATATACATGCCATTTAGGATATAATTATGTTATGTTAGTTGTTTGATCCACTTTGGTCCAATTTTCAGGAATAAGAATGGCTAGTAGTAGTCACAACCTGAATGAGGAAGAGGATGCTGAGAGTACAGTCTGTATTAGACAAGGGGATGAACAAAGACGTGAACCTACATCAGTTCATGGCTTTCCCGAATAACCTACTCCAGCACAAGCTGCTTTACTTCAGGATATGGCTACTGAAGTAATCACACAAGTACATCGAAATGTACCAATCCCTCAAACTCCTGTAATACCTCTAGTTGAAAGAAGAGAGGAGAGAACTCCTCTTGAAAGAATCAAGAAGCTTCCGACTGATGACTTCAAAGGGGACACAGTGAATCCTGGATTTGTAGAAGATTAGCTTGATTATACTAAATGGTGTATGACTAGGCTTCATTTTACAGATGAAGAGAGATTAGACTGTGTGCAAGTTTTACTTAAAGAACAAGCAAGGAGGTGGTGGGATAACATTGTGAGAGAGAGGAGCCCTGAAGAAATCACTTGGGGTCTTTTCTTGGAACAATTTGACAAGAAGTACGTTAGCGAACGATTTAAGGATGAGCAGAGGAAATTGTTCTTGTCTTTAAGACAGGGACGAATGACTGTATCAGAATATGGAATTCAATTCCTGAAACTCAAGAGGTATGCTCGTGATATCATTGACAGTGAAGTAAAGCAATGTAAGAGATTCGAGGATGGGCTGAATGATGAAATTAGAGTGTATTTACTTGCATAAAAGATTAGGGTGTTGAATGACTTGGTTGATGCTGCTACAGGAATTGAGAAGATCAATTCAGATAGGCAACAAAGAATGGCTAAAAGATCTGGATTTCAAAAGGGGTCGCAGGGTCCAGCTAGTTCAGAATCTCCAAGTAAGAAACAGAAGGGAACATCAGAACAAACACAATCTCATTTCAGAGGGTTTTCACTGAGACAAACCATAAGTACGGGATCATCGGCTAGTGTACCTTTAGGTGGAGATAGAGGAAATATTCCATAATATTCTAATTATGGAAGGATACATATAGGGGAATGCTGGTGAAAAGGTTAAGTCTGCTTTAAATGTAGCTCGAGGGAACATTTGATTGCAAATTGTCCTCAAAGATAGAAAAGTACATCTGCACCTGCAGTAGTTCCTACTCCTACGATGCAAGGTGGAAGAGGAAGGGGAATAGGAAATGCTAGTGGTTCAAGTGGCATGATGTGGCTCAACAAGCACCACAGAGTGGTAGACCGGGAGGAATAACGCGAAGTTATGCAATCTGAGGGCCTGAGACTCGGGAATCTACTAAAGTTATTGTCGGTAAATTTCCATTCTTTAATCACGATGTTTATGCTTTGATAGATCCCGGTTCCTCTCATTCATATATATGTACTACTTTAGCATAAGAGAAAAGGTTACATGTAGAAGAATTAGGAGAAAATATTGAAGTGACTAATCCTTTAGGACACAGTGTGATAGTAAATAAAGTGTATATGAATTGCCCTATTATGATTCAACATCAACTTTTCCTTGCAAACTTAATTGAGTTACCTTTCCGAGATTACAATGTTATCTTGGGAATAGATTGGTTATCAGAACATCGAGCTGTAGTGGATTGCAAAAACAAAAGAATGTCACTGCAAGTTTCTGATGGAGAAGAAATAGTTATCGCGGGGGAAAGACCAGATTATCTCTGTAACATAATTTCTTTTATGGAGACTAAAAGGCTGGTTAGGAAGGGATGTCAAGCCTACCTAATCTTTGCTCTAGAATCAAAGAAAGGTGAGTTAGAATTACAGAATATTCCTACGGTATGTAATTTTCTTGATGTATTTCCAGAAGAACTACAGGGGTTGCCACCAGAAAGTGTGGTTGAATTCGCAATTGATGTATTGCTGGGTACCGCACTAGTATCCAAAGCACCATACAGAATGGCGCCTGCTGAACTGAAAGAGTTGAAGATCCAATTGCAAGAATTGTTAGACAAAGGATTCATACGCCAAAGTATATCCCCGTGCTGTGCACCAGTGTTGTTTGTTAAGAATAAAGATGGGTCGCTCCAATTATGTATTGATTATCGGGAGTTGAATAAATTGATAGTGAAGAACAAGTATCCATTGCCAAAATTTGAAGACTTATTTGATCAACTCAAGGGTGCCAAATACTTCTCCAAGATTGATTTGAGATTGGGTTACTATCAGATGAGAGTGAAAGATGATGATATTGCAAAGACAGCTTTTCGAACCAGATATGAGCACTATGAATTTTTGGTGATGTCATTTGGTCTAACTAATGCACTAACAACATTTATGGACCTTATGAACCGTGTCTTTTACTTATATTTAGACATGTTTGCTATGGTTTTCATTGATGATATTTTGGTGTATTCTAAGTCACGGGAAGAACATGATTAACAATTGCAGATAGTCTTCCAAACTTTGAGGGAAAATAAATTATATGTCAAACTTATCAAATGTGAGTTTTGGCTTGAAGAAGTTTCTTTCTTAGGCCATGTTGTTTCTGCAGAAGGAATTAAAGTGGATCCTAAAAAGATAGAAGCAGTTGTTGAATGGAAACCACCAAAGAACCCCACGGAAGTTAGAAGTTTCCTTGGCTTAGTAGGGTATTATAAAAGACTTGTGAAGGGATTTTCAGTCATTGCTGCCCCGCTGATGAAACTACTTCAAAAGAATGCAAAATTTGAGTGGAATGATAAGTGCCAAGAAAGTTTTGAGAAGTTGAAGGCGATGTTGACAAAAGCACCCATCCTTACCCAACTAGATCCTGGAAAAGACTTTGTAATCTTTAGTGATGCTTTATATAGTGGTCTTGGGTGTGTTTTGATGCAATAAGGGAAAGTGATTGCCTATGCTTCAAAGCAATTGAAGAATCATGAAAGGAATTATCCTACTCATGATTTGGAAATGGCTGCAATAGTCTTTGCCTTGAAAATTTGGCGACACTATCTTTATGGAGAAAAATGTTATATTTATACAGATCACAAAAGCTTGAAATATTTGCCAACACAGAAGGAGTTGAATTTAAGGCAAAGAAGGTGGATGGAATTCATTAAAGATTACGATTGTCTTATTGATTACCATCCAAGAAAGGCTAATGTAGTGGCAGATGCTCTCAGTAGAAAGACATTACTAACTATGTTGCTCAATGTCTAACTTGTCAACAGGTGAAAGCCGAACATCAAGTTCCTTCTGGATTATTGCAACAAATAACAATTCCAGAATGGAAATGGGAAAGAATTACAATAGACTTCGTGACTTCTTTACCACTTACACAGAAGAAACATTATGCAATGTGGGTTATTGTAGATAGATTGATAAAGTCTGCCCACTTTCTTCCAGTTAGGATGGATGATTCACTTGATAGGTTGGCTCAGTTATATGTAGATGAGATAGTACGGCTACACGGAGTGCCTATTTCAATCGTTTCTGACCGAGATCCAAGATTTACTTCGAGATTTTGGAAGAAGTTGCAAGAAGCCTTAGGTAGTAAACTTCATTTCAGTACTTCATTTCATCCTCAAAAAGATGGTCAATCTGAAAGAGTAATTCAGGTGTTGGAAGACAAGATGAGAAGTTGTATCATTGAATTTGAGGGAAGTTCAGATAAGTATTTATCCCTCATGGAGTTTGCCTATAATAACAGTTATCAATCAAGCATACAAATGGCGCCATATAAAGCATTATATGGAAGAAAATGTCGAACTTCATTATATTGGACCGAGATTAGTGAAAACAAGATTGTGGGAGTGGATTTGATTCACGAGACAAAGGAGAAGGTAAAACTTATTCAAGAGAGATTGAAGGCTGCATCGGATAGATAAAAATCTTATGTTGATCTAAAAAGAAAAGACATTACTTATGAAGTGGGGGATAAAGTATTTCTCAAAGTATCTCCTTGCAAGAAAGTCCTGCGATTTGGCAAGAAAGGCAAGCTCAGTCCGAGATTCATTGGCCCATATGAGGTTATAGAGAAGGTTGGACAAGTAGCTTATCGTTTGGCACTACCCCCGACACTCGACAAAGTTCATAATGTGTCAATGTTAAGGAGATACAGATCAGATCCATCACATGTCTTATCTCCTGATATCGTAGAAATCGAACCCGACCTGACGTATGAAGAGGGACCGGTACAAATCTTGGCGAGAGAGGTTAAACAATTGAGAAACAAGTCTATTCCATTGGTAAAACTACTTTGGAAGAATCATAAGGTTGAAGAAGCAACTTAGGAACCGGAGGATACAATGAAAACTCAATATCCGCAACTGTTTTCAAGTAATTTTCGAGGACGAAAATTCATAAGAGGGGGAGAATTGTAACGACTTGAAATTTCAAAATTTACTTATAATAAATTATTATAGTATTAAAATATAATAGAAATTATTTTTGTAATTATTGTTATTATTATTATTGGATATAAGACATGAGGAAATAAGAGTTAATTAAGTTAGAGGGATGAATTAGGCATTTAATTATTTGTTCAAGGGCTTTATTGGAAATTGAAAAAAAAATACGTAACATATATCCACCCTCTTCTCTTCTTCTGCATCATCTTCTTCATTCATCTCTCCCTTATCAGAAATTTCTCTAACCTAAAAACTTCTGATTTCTTCAATTCAACTTCAAATTCTTGTTAGAAATCGATTCTTAAGCCCTCTATCATCATCAATTTCAATAAATCAAGGTTAGAAGAAGTGGGTTTTAATTTTTAAGGTTCGGATGAATAGTAACCCGAATTTGAGGTGAGTGATTTTTTATGAAATTAAAACTTAATTAGTAGAATTTATGGTAGATTAAGCATATTTATGGTATTAGGAAGTTTAATTATACAATATCTTGATCGAATTATATATGGCTATTGTAGAGGAAGCTAGTGCAAGCAAATCAAAGGCAAAAGAGGTAGAAGAGAGCTAGAAAGAGCTTAGAAAAAGGTTTGTGTCTCAAAATTCGATTTCTCGGTTTTTCGGAAAATTTTCCAGATTTGTATCTCTGTTTTGTTTTAATGTTTTCTCTTGTTATAGAAATCCGATTTGAATGATTCTTGATTCTATTGATATCTACAGAAAGCAAGGAATATATGTTCATACAAAATCTTGTTGAATTTTGTTCGTTTTTAATATGAAATTTTCGTTTAAAATTGAGTTATGAAATTTGTTTTCGGAAAATCTCAGCTTTGTACACTGTTTAGTATTTTGATAATAACTTTGGTTATACAATTTGGATTTCTATGATTCTGGTGGCTTTAGAAAGCTAAGTCATGTGACTAATTATTTTTAGAAGAAAGTTATTCGATTGGATGATGTTTTAATAGTGAAAAATGCAGGGAAAGTCAGGTCACGAAATCTGGAAATTTCTGGAAAATATGAATGTTGATTTTATTGAGTTTTAATTGAAGTTTGATGCTTTAAAATTTAGGATTTGAATCTCTTAATTACTGAAGTTATGTTGAATTATGTTTGATGGTTTATACTAAAATTTTTAAGATGTTACTTTGATCTATTGCCCTTATTAAACGAGTAGAATACGGGTCAAGTTAGATTTACGCCAATAAAGGGGGTACAGTACTGTACAAACAATTGAAGCTTTGGCTTCGGGCTTCGGCCGGTATTCTGATAAAAAAATATATTGATATTGAAGCTTCAGCTTTGGGCTTGACCGATATATTGCTTTTGAAGCTTCGGCTTCGGGCTTGACCGATATATTGATTTTGAAGCTTCGGCTTCGGGCTTGACCGATACATTGATATTGAAGCTTCGGCTTCGGGCTTGTCCGCTCCCGTATCCATTTTACCGTTATTCATGACTTGTTTACTTTGGGCAATATATGGTTAATGTGTTTGGAAAAATTGGATATAAATTTGATTGTGCTTTGAAAGGTTTATAATATAAGTTTTGTGTTTTGGTTTTATAAAGTTGTTTAAATTTGTTTTTGACTTATGAACATACTTGATTTCTATTTTAAAGTGTTAAAAATGTTCAAAGTTGTTGTATTTCTTTTATGTACACCACTAAGCAAATTGCTTAGCGTGTATTTTATTTTCTACACGCAGATACTGAAGATTGTAGATAGCTTGGACCAAAGTGGTATAAGTGGATCAACTTGAAGAGCATATAAGGAAAGACTCGAGGTGGATTTGTATTTTAATGTAATATTATGGTTTGTAGAATAATAGCATGTACTAGATAGTGTGAGAAATGTAAAGTGGCATTGAGAAATATTTGGAGAATAACTTGAAGTTTGAAACATTATATTTGTATTTGTACATATTAAATCTATAAGTATTGAACTTTATATAGTGGAGTAGAGTTGTTTATTGAGTGATTATAGTTACTGTGACACCCCCAATAAAGGGGGTGTTACAAGCTGGGAGTTGCATCGTTTCTTTCTAAGTTTTTCAGCTTGTCCGCAATAGACTAGTGGACCTGGAACTTCAGTCGGATTCAACAGGATATCTAGAATAGCCCTTGGAACATTACTTTTTGTATTGCTTGTTGGTGGTTATGGAAATGGCGTAAAACTCGTATTTTCAATAATGATATAGGTATTCCCTCCAATAGGTGTGGTGCTATCACGAGCTTTGTGGAATCTTGCCATTATAATTGGTCCCCTCTTAGCATGAATTTTGTTTCAAGTTCTGATATGGTTCCGATTTCATGGATGAAACCTCCTGTTTCATGGCTCAAGTTAAATATTGATGGAGCTTGTGATTTAGTATCAGGATTTATAAGTGCGGGTGGATTAGTACGAGATCACTTTGGTTCATGGAGGACCGAATTTATGCACTTTATATTCTCTATGGCGTCAACCATAAGTTTGATTACATCGCGTTCAGTTCGAGCTAGGCAATGAAAAGTTTGATAAAAAATAGTACGAACTCTCGTTCTTTTACCTTCTTTCATGCAAAAGTTGACCAACTTCTTGATCAATTATCTTTGCTCACCATCCAAGCCCCCCATATAGGTGAGAATTTAATCCTCTTTTGGCAGAGACATGGGCAGCATTTATAGGTCTCCATCTGGTTTCTTCTAAGGGTTTCTCTAATGTTATACTGAAATCCGATTCACTCAACCTTGTAAACCTGCTGATGAACCTTTCTACCATCCCTCCAGAACACCCCTTGATCAATCTTCTTAGGTGTATTGCCCAGCTTATGAGTAAAATCTCTAATGTCCAAGTTGCTCATTGTTTCAGAGAAGCAAACTCTTACACTGACTTTTTGGCGAGTGAAGCTTGTAAGGTGCCGTTAGGAGTGAATCTATTGAACGAGCCCCCTTCTAATCTCTAACATTTCCTGAAATTTAACTGCAAAGAAGCTGTTGTCTTTCATAATGTCTCTGGGATGCCCACTTGATTAAGTGGGCAACGTTTTGTTTATATTTTTTTTTTATTTTTTTTGCCTTGCTGGATTGTTCTCTTTCTTTTAGTGTTTGTTTCCTTTCCTGTAATTACCAAAAAAAATTAACATCTGGGGTTCAATAACTAAAATTCATGGTGTCCAATTACAGAATTAGATATAATATAATACTAATTTAATAGAAATAGTTGAGTCCATAGACCCACTCCTTACTACATGCATTCGCCCCGGATTGCTCATACTTTGAATAGAGTTATTTATTTAGATGATGTAATGGTTTTATTCATTCTACTTTTTAAAATGTGCTGCTCATCTTCTATAATCTTTAAAAATAAGGATAAATTTTTAAAAAGTAACTTGTGATTTTACTCATTTATAAAATGGGGTCTGAGGAATTTATTTTTACAAAATGAGGTCTGTGATTTCAAAAAATTTGCAAATAAATGATCCTTAATATTAAATTATGTCACGAAAATGGGTAATCTTGTTCGTTTTTATCTGAATTTTTGTGAGATAGTTATTAAAAATACAATACACATTAGTGAAAAAATTTGAAATTTTTTGACTAGTGCAAATATTTTTTTAATTAAATTATGATAACAAACTATAAAAAATCATAAAAAATAAAAAAATCTCCGAAAATTACTCAAAGATTTGTAAGTTTTAAATAATAAGGTGAAATTGTTAGAATGTTAAATTATTTAAAATATTCAATGTAACACCACTATTTCGAAGTCAAAGGCCATTTTTTGCAAATAAAAAATTCCTTAGGTCCCGTTTTACAAATAAGTGAAACCACAAGGTACTTTTTTTAAGTTTACCCTAAAAAAAATTAGGGTAACTTTCAAAAATATACCATATGGTTTTGATCATTTTTAAAAAGAGGATCATAAAATTTTTGTTTTTAAAATGAGGACTGTGGTTTCAAAAGTTAGCAAACGAATGACAAAAACGATCCTCAATTTGAAAATATGTCATGAAAAAGGGTAATCTTGTCCATTTTGAATTGAAATTTTGTAGGTTTGTTCATAAAAATACAATACACCTTAGTCATAAATGTTGAAATTTTTTTACAAGTTTATGTATTTTTTTTAATTAAAAGACTATAGTAATTTTAAAAAATCATAACAAAATAAAAAATATTCGAAACTTATTCAAATCGTAATATATAATCCATAAATAATATGGTTAAATTACAATAATATTGAATTAATTAAAATACCATTTATAATATTAAAAATAGACATTTTATAAAATTTTTCATGTGTTTGCTAACTTTTGAAACCACAGTGCTCATTTCGAAAACAAAAATTTTATGATTCTATTTTTGAAAATGGCTGAAACCAGAAGGTATGTTTTTGAAATTTACCCAAACAGTTATTGAGTTTATTTAACTGGGGTAAAAAGAGAAGGGTGAAATCATTAACATAAAAGGGAAATTATCAAGATTGTTCATACCTTACTAAAATAATTACAAATTCACCATCAAGTCAAACTATTCTCAAACATGCCCTCCCCATGTCATCTACTTGCTTCTCCCATTTTTCTTTTGATTTTCTTTCTTATTTTTCATTCATCTGTCAAACCGTTAATTTTTTCGACATGCCGCTCTAGAGTTTTTCGTTCGTCTTATTTTTATCTTTAAAATGATACTCACCGTGACATTTTCGAACTTTTTGAACTGGTAGACATCTGGTAGATATCTAATATATCTAAGTTTTGACAGTTTTTTTTATGAAATTATTATGTTAGTTTACGTTGTTGTTTTTATTATTGTATCTAGTGCTGCTTTGGGTTTGAGATGAGATTTTGCTTTATTTTTTGCTCAAAATACGAATTTTGATTTGTTGTTCTTCATTTGGGTTTTGCAAGTTTAGCTCCAAATCTTATGTTGATGAAGATTCTGCACTAATCCTTTATAATTTGAAGCAAACTAGTTGCAGAAGATCATAAAATATTAGTGTATGTTTATTTTGGAAATTTAGCAATTGTAGCCTTAGGTGATTGGACATTTACTGGACATCAACCGAACATCTACCAAATTTCTGCTAGTGGGTATCATTTCAAAGATAAAAATAAGATAAACTAAAAACTCTAAAGCGGCATGTCGAAAAAATAAACGGTTTAAAAGATAAAGACAAAATAAAGCAAAACAATTAAAAAATATAAATAATAACAACCATGAATAAGGAGGAAGTGTTTCATGTTTATTGTTTGGAGAGGTGTGTAAGTTTGTAATTAATTTCACACATGCCCTAATTAATTTGGAATTTATGGGTATTTATACAAGAAGCCTAACATAAAACTATCTTAAATGGGAAATGGGCTGGGCTATGGCTACTCCATAGAAGCCCAAAAATGCCCAAATTCCTCTCCTCCATTGGAGAGAGAACAGAGAAGGGCTTTGGCAGCTCCGAATAAACAAAGTGAAGTAAACGAATTGCCACCAATGGCCGGAGGAGAAAACGCTGAAAACAACACCACGGAAGGAGGCAATGGCAATGAAATTCAAGCCGAAGTCGAAGATATGGCGGAAATAAAATCAATGAAGCCATGGGAACAACACGCTGCTGTTATTAGCATTCCTCGCTTTGACTACAACGCACCCTCTGCTCTTTTGAATCAATCTCACTCTGGTTTCCTCATTACCTGTTCCATCAGTGAGCTCTCTGTACTGTTCCTCTATTTTTCATTTTATTTGTTCAAATTTGTTGCTGATCTCTATGTTATGGCGAATGGTTTGTTTTTATCGTCAGAGAGGGAGAAGAGTGCCACCAAAGAAGCGATTTCCATCCTTGAAAAGGTTTTTCTTACTTCATTTTGTTTTTTCTTCTTTTCTTTGTTAGTAATTATCATTCTATTTTTCAAAAATTCGTACTGAACATGCTGAACAAATTAGGTTTGAGTTATTTGTGCTATTGCAAATGCTGGCCCTTAATTGTTATCAGCTTTGTGTTCCTGTTGGAGTTAGCCCCGCTAAAATTGTGTTCATGCTAGAAATTGGGAATTTCATTATTGACAATAGAATTCGCATTGGGTCGGCATTAAAATCCTTATAAGTCAATTTATCATAGAGAAATATCTTCAGTTCTTAAGGACTTGCAGTAGCTGCAGGTACATTTTTCATATATTGAACTTAGATTATTGAAAAGTTAAGGCCTAAACTTTCAAACGTTTCAATTAACCCCTTAAACTTGGCAAAAGTGCACTAGTTTGCCCCCTTAATACCACATGTCAACTTCAAGTTGGTTTGACTTTTCAAAGATGTCATTTTTCTGATTTTTCTGTCTCCAACCAGATTCTGACACATGGAATTAAGGGGCAAATCGGTGCATTTTTTGCCAAGTTTAAGGAGTGACCGGAACTTTTGAAACTTCAGGTGACATCCGGCGAAAGTTGCCAAGTTTAGGGGTTGTGGATGCATTTGGCCAAGTTAATATGATGACTTATTAATGTCCATTATTTCGATGAGGCCAAAGATTCACCGTTCTTTGGCTTTAGATTATATGGACGAAAATAAAATGACTCGTTAAACTGTCTGAGCTTCTTTTTTAATTGTGAAGTCACGGATAGCTGTTGCAACTCCACTTCAGGGTCAATTGGAAACAACCTCTCTGTAATTACAGAGGTAAGGTTGCGTACACCCGATCCCGCCTTACCCCGCTTGTGCGGGAGCCTTGTTAGGCATTGGGGTATTGTTGTTGTATGATGAACTTATTTGATAATGGGGTGAACTGTTATAGGACACTGTCCAGTTGCAGCTTAGTTGATTCTTTGAAGGGGGATCCCTCAATTGAGTAGCACTTTGCAAATTATTCGAAGTATTAGTTTCTGCATAATGCGTTATAAACTACATGAGGATTAGAACAAGTGCTTAAAATTCCACTTGATACTGACCTTGAAAGACCAAAGATCTAGAATATCAGTTGCTCAATTCTTGGTTCATTGGTTTTGATTTCTTATGTAGTATATTAGGTCTTGTGACTGCAAAACTTCTGAATGTTTCGAAAGTTCTAATGGAAACGAAAGAAATAAGAGAAGGAAAACACTGACAGAGGAAACAGGCGAATTGCACAACGAGGAATCGAATAGCAATGGCAATAGTGAGGATACAGGTACTGTTTTTCGAAGCAAGAGAATGATATTTTATCATTTATCAATGTGAATTATTTTTTTTATTCCGTTTCCCCATTTCTGTGACACCCTATTCATTTCTTTATGATAGATGCAAACTCAATAAAGACTGATAGAACCGAAGAAACTGGTTTTGTTCTTTCGCTGGTAAAATTGACAAGAAGTGGTTTGCTTCTCCTGACTTTTGCGGGTGAAAAATCGCCGGACACCATTTATATCGTATCAGATATTTTTCTGCGTCTGGAATCTGGAAGCCTAAAGTCGCCTCAGTAAGTTGTAGGCCTAGATGGTTGTTATTTATTTTTTTAATTGAATTATATATGGTCATATATAATTGGATTTAAGTTACAAAAAGAGTGATTTTTAGGCTTAATGTACTCCTCAATAATCATTTTCTCCTAAGTTCGAAACAGTTACTTTCCGCTATATCTATGTGACTTCTATTCATTAGAACTCGCTGATTGTGTTGAATCTTATAAGGACCCGCAATTCCTTGATGCAGATGGTGTCATCGCATATTCCCAATTCAAACTACTTGTCAACTGGAAGAAAAGGAACTACATTCAGTTGTATCGAAACTTGTTCTTCAATTTGTGAATAACAAACAAGAAAAAACCGCACATCCTTTGAAGGTAAAACATATTTCATCCAAGTAATATAAGATTGTTAAGCATTATAATACAACTACAAGACAAGAAGGCCTTCCAAGCAAGATTCAAGGCCTAATGCATAACAAACCCTCCAAACTTGGCCCAAATAGCAAACTGGCCTAATACGTCCCAAACCCCCTAAACTTGGCCCAAATAGCAAACTGGCCTAGTACGTCACAAACCCCCTAAACTTGGCCCAAATAGCAAACTAGCCTAATACATCACAAACCCCCTTATCTTGGCCCAAATAGCTGACTGCCACCCATGACCTTTAAAATACACTCTTTTGTCCCTTAAACTTGCAAAAAGTGCATCTGTTTGCCACACCTGACTGTCACGTGTCAACTTCTTGTTGGTTTGACTTTTAAAAGATGCCATTCCGGTTTTTCTCTTTCCAACCAGAAGTTGACATGTTGCTGTCAGGAGCAAACTAGTGCAACTTTTGCAAGTTTAAAGGGCAACGAGGTACGATTTAAGGGTCAAGGGGTAGTCGGCTATTTGGGCTAAGTTCAGGGCTAGCGATGCCTTTGGCGCAAAATTGAACTTGTTGGTTATGTTATGGCTGTGTGAACTGATGAATGCTGTTGTACTATAGTTTGCAGTTGGATATAACAGAAGGGGTCTCGAAGAAACACAAGGAAGGGCAAAAAACGACTCTAAAAGTAATCCTCTATTGGACCGAAACAAATGCTTCGAAATTGTGGCCTCTGCAGTTAAAGATGTTGTATCAGATTCAGCTGTTGATCTCAAATGTCCAGAGGCAAGAATTCTTATTATTCCCGAGTTCTAAATTTTTTTAAAATTGTGTTATTTTGTTGATCTTATTACCGATCGTTCATCAGCTGTCGATTCTTGTTGAGTTGCTGCCTCTATCTGGAGTGCCCAATGGGTCGTTAACTGCGGCAGTGTCAGTCCTTCCTCAAAACCATGTTAGTGTGAAGCCGAGGCTCTGTGTTAAGCCTTTAGTTTCTGATGCCAACTCGAAAAATGCTAAAAAGATGAAAGCTTGATTAAAATGCATCAATATTTGACACAGGTTATGGTGGTTTAATTTAGAGTGCCAGCTTAGATATATGAAGATTGTATTGAGTCAGGAATTGTATGTTTATCAGTTTAGTTAAGAAGCATTTGAAATGATAATCATATGAAGTATTGGAGGTAGTTTTGCTCACTTGGTCCTTGTGTATCCTCGTTATCTATTTGATCCTATTTTGTGCAATGTATTGCTCCCTCCGTCTTTTTAAAACAGGCATTATAGCCTAAAATTGAATTACCAAAATACTTGTCTTTGCATTTTTCTAGCTACATTTTTTATTATTCTTTCAACTATTTTTTTGTAATAATTGCAATGAAGGCATTACTTCCTCCCTTTCTGGTTTTTGTGCTATTCCGCCATTGTTTATTTGATCTGTGTGCTATGAAATCGTTAAATCTATTCCGTCGTTGTGATGTATAATTCGTTAGCTTTTTAGACCACGTATCATAGAAACTTTATAATGTAATCTGAGCTAAAAGGACACGGACCAAATTGATAAAATCTATAACTCGTTACACATGTAGCAAAGTAGAAAAACATGATACGATACCACTAGCTTTCCCCCGCACATCTCGCTCTCTTAGATCAAATTTAGGTTCATTAAGGGGGGTGTTTGGTTGGGAGTTTCGGGAAAGAGAAAGGAAAGGGGATTAAAATATTTAATTCGCTTTATTTTTATTTTTTTAACAATGAAATCAAATTCATTACCATTTTGGGTAATGAGATTATCCCTTGTAAGGTCTTTTCATTCCCCTCACTCAACTAAGTATTAGCATTCTCTTTCGTCGTCTTTATCTAATACTATTATCTTACAATTAAATTATTATTAATATATTATTATTATAAATATAAAAAATATTAATAATAAATATTATTTTAATACTATTGTATATTAATTAAAAATAATATTATATAATTAATAATAATAAATAAATAAATAAATAAAAATAATTATTTTTTATTTTTTTATATCTTGATAATATTATCATAAAATATACTCCATCCATTCCTTTATGTAAGTCGTTTTAGAATTTTTACCAATATTGATAAAAAATTAATTACACTACTAAAATGACTAATTTATTCTTTACTAACATTCTCTTTTTTTACTAATTACCAACATATAATTCTATCAAGTCATAATCTCTCTCATAATAAATGAAAGGGTAAATTAGAGAAAAAATTGTAAAAAATGCATTGATATTCTAAAGTGACAAATAAAAAGAAACAAAATAAAAAGGCTAAAAAAATTTTAAAAAGGAATGGGGGAGTATATATTATTATTATTATTTATTTAATCAAAATGAGGATATATAATCATCATTATTATTAATATTATTAAGTGATATTATTATTATTATTAAATAATATTATTATCATTAATAATATTTTTAAATAATAATATTAATAATAATAATATTTTTAAACAATATTTATTTAATAATAAATAATATTATTAAATATTGTTAATATTAATAATATTATTTATTATTAAAAATTTTCTCAAGTAATATTTATTTAATAATATATTAAATAATAATAAATATCATTATTTTAATAATATATATTATTAATATAATATTATTTTTATAATTATTATAAATATAATATAAAAATTAGTTAATAATAATAATTAATAAATTATATTTTTAATTATTATAATTAAGGAATTCAAATTATATATAATTATTGTTATTATATTATAATTAAATAATAGATTTTATTAATTTAAAAAATAATAAATAAAATTAAGACTAATTTCATTCCCCCGTATCAAACACATAAAATAATTAAAAAAATTACATTCCTTTTCTTACCTTTTGCTTTTCTCACAAAAAAAAAAACCCCAAAATTAGTTTTTCAATATGTCAAGAGCAAAACGACACTTTTGCTTACAACATTATATCAAAATTTTAATATAATTACATATAGACTCGTTGAGCAAGCCTCTCCTTGAAACAAAAAATCACGGCAATCTTCTTCCCCATTTTTTTCCTCCGTTGATGAACATTTTCGCCGCAGTTAAACAGAACAGTTCAGTTTCTGGTTATCAGGAACGGATCTTTGTCTATGAAACTTACAAATTCAAAGTTAGTTTCAGCAGCTATCAACTTAACAACCAAGTCTAATTTCACCTTCAAGCCTACCATATCGCTCGCAACCTTGGACAATCTTTTGCTCCAATGTCGAAATCTCAAGCAATTCAATCAAATCCTTTCTCAAATGATATCCACTGGATTCCTCAACGACACCTTTGCTGCAAGTAGACTCCTCAAATTCTCCACCGATTCCCCCTTCATCAACATCAATTACTCCAGCTTAATCTTCACCGGTATCGAAAACCCTAATGGCTTCATTTTCAATACCATGATGAGGGCTTATGTTCAAAGAAGCGAACCCCGGAATTCAGTGTGTGTGTATAAATTGATGCTTGAACAGAATGTGGAAGCTGATAATTATACGTTTCCGATTTTAGTCCAGTCTTGCTCTCTCAGAATGGCAGAATTCGAAGGGGGATTGAGCCATTGTCATTTGTTGAAACTGGGATTTGATTCGGATGTTTATGTGGTGAATACTTTGATTAATTTGTTTGCGGTTTGTGGGAACATGAGTGATGCACGCAAGGTATTTGATGAAAGTCCTGTACGAGACACAGTTTCGTGGAATTCGATCCTGGCTGGGTATGTGTCGGTAGGGAATATAGATGAGGCTAAACATGTATATAATAATATGCCGGAAAGGAATATTATTGCTTCAAATTCCATGATTGTTTTGTTTTGTAAGAAAGGCAATGTTGGAGATGCCTACAAGTTGTTCGTAGAAATGCCTAAAAGAGATATGGTATCATGGAGCGCTTTGATTTCTGGGTATGAGCAAAATGAGTTATATGCAGAGGGTTTGATCATGTTTAAGCAAATGAAAACCGAACGAATTCCTTTGGATGAGGTTGTGTTAGTCACTGTTCTTTCTGCTTGTGCTCACTTGTTGGTAGTTAATACAGGTAAATCAATACACAGTCTAGCTGTGAAAATTGGAGTTGAATTATATGTTAATCTTCAAAACGCTTTGATTCACATGTATTCAAGTTGTTTAGAAGTGGAGGCTGCCCAAAAGCTGTTTAATAGGGGCTTTTGCTTGGACCAAATATCCTGGAATTCTATGATTTCTGGGTATTTAAAATGCTCGGAAGTTGAAAAGGCTCGAGCTTTGTTCGATTCCATGCCCGAAAAAGATATCATATCATGGAGTACAATGATAACAGGGTATGCCCAACACGACAGATTTTACGAGACTTTGGTGTTATTTCAAGAAATGCAGCTCAATAAAATAAAGCCAGACGAGACGACATTGGTAAGTGTAGTCTCGGCTTGCACACACTTAGCCGCCCTTGACCAAGGCAAATGGGTTCACGCTTATGCCAAAAAAAACAACTTAAAAATCAATGCCATTTTGGGAACAACTCTAATTGACATGTACATGAAGTTTGGATGTGTCGAAAACGCTTTAGAAGTATTTTATAACATGGAGGTTAAAGGGGTTTCGACTTGGAATGCGGTCACTCTCGGCCTAGCAATGAACGGTTTAGTAGAAAAATCACTTAGTACATTTTCCGAAATGAAGCAATGTGGCGTTACGCCTAATGAAATCACCTTCATGGCGGTTCTTGGAGGTTGCCGACACATGGGACTAGTAAGCGAGGGGCGTCGCTATTTCAACTCCATGATCAAGGAGTACAACTTAGAACCAAATGTTAAGCATTACGGATGCATGGTTGATCTTCTAGGGCGAGCGGGATTCTTAAACGAGGCAGAAAAACTAATCGAGACAATGCCAATGCCACCCGATGTGTCAACATGGGGAGCTTTACTCGGTGCATGTAAAAAAAATGGAAATACCGAAATGGGAGAGAGAATTGGGAAAAAACTCATCGAATTAAACCCAAATCATGAGGGATTTAACGTATTACTCTCGAATATTTACGCTTCGGGAGGGAAATGGGAAGAAGTGATTCAAATAAGAGGGAATATGACACTACTCGGGGTTTTAAAAACTCCCGGTTGTAGCATGATTGAAGTAAATGGAACGATCCACGAGTTTCTAGCAGGGGATAAAAGACATCCTAGGATAAATGATATCGAGAAAATGATAGGTAAAATAGCTAAGAGGTTGAAGATGGAAGGGTATGCGGTGGAAACCGGTATGGTGTTGCTTGATATTGACGAGGAAGAAAAGGAGAGTAGTTTGTTTAGACATAGTGAGAAGCTTGCCATTGCTTTCGGTTTGATGAGTATTGATGCACCTATGCCGATAAGGATAATGAAGAATTTGCGGATATGTAATGATTGTCACACGGTTGCGAAAATGATTTCGAGGGTGTTTGATCGAGAAATTGTGATTAGGGATAGACGTGTTTTTCATCATTTTAAGCAGGGTGCTTGTTCTTGCTTGGATTACTGGTAGTGAGAACTATTGATGGAAGTAATTGATTTATTTGTTTTATAAAACATGATTTTACTCAAACTAAATTTTGTCCAATATTTTGTACTGTTGTTGGAATTTTTTTTTTTAAATAGATAAAAAAACATTTATTTAATAATAATAACACTCAAGACTACGATTGAAACAATAATTGTTAAAATTAGTGAAATTGTAATCATGAATAATGTGATAATAGAAAGTAGCTAGGTAATATTAAGTTAAGCTCAATAATGGAATGAAACGCGTACCAAAGGCTACATAAAAACATACTAAAAAAACAAAGGGATGATAAAAAAAATTGGAGTACTAACTAACAATCCTAACACTACATAATTCCATCTACAAACCACAAATAGCAATAGAAAGATCCAAGTTAAGGCTATGTTTAGCAGAACAGTCTTTTAATTTCGACCCATAACAATGCGATGAAAATGTTTCGCCCATCTCACTCGTCGACGATCCATTACTTCTATGGGATGATGGTTGTGGCAATGACAGCGTTAATGACAACTCGCAACCACCCTCTTCTTTTCCACTTCCGGTCGCCTCGGTTTTACACCTTCTATCCTCTTCCGCCTTAACAACCTGCAAAAAGAAACGACACACAATAACAAGATTAACTAACTATAGTATGCAAATGAATTCAAGATCAAAGGTAAGAAGTCAAGCAGATTTTAGGACCCAGACGCCTATTTACCCTCTTGAACTTTTAAAAGTTTTAAGTAACACATTGAAAAGAATAAATACACAAAACATTACGTGTCAGCTTCTAGTTGGTTTGACTTTTCAAATATATCATTTTTTTTATATTTCTCACAATAACCAAAAACCGATGCACGACATTTAAGGGGTTAGATGTGCACTTTAAACAAGTTCAGGGGGTTATGTGAAACTTTTGGAAGTTCATGCGAAGAATGGACATTACAGGAATCCTAATGCATTAGGCCTTTTTATAAACGAGCAGTACATGTGCTCAGATAATCTTATTAAGAGCTTTAGAGTTGTTAAGGACGTAGTATTATTGACATTTTAACTAATTGTACAAATGGGCATTAAATAGGCTATTCTGAATTTCCAATTTGCCTTTGAAAAATGCCAAGATGGTCCCCTCAGGCCCTCATATAGCTACAGTTTTGTACAGTAAAAGGACCACAGAATGTAATGAAGAGTAGGTTTGGGCTTGACCGTTTTATGATAGGTGGCTTAAGGGGGGAAGATCTGCTAGCAGTTGGGCAAATCAAATTTCAAACTCAACTTTATTGGGCAAATTCTAAGAACAGCTTTATAGGGCAAATCTGCTACGACTCTAAACTAATTAACATAAATAGCCATATATTTGGACCTTTCTATTCTACAAAAATGTATAAACAACAAGCTGAAGTTTGATTCCCAAATCAGAAGTTGGTGTTGAAATTTGGCTCAACTTAGGAGACTAAAATGATGTAAAAATACCATTTTCAGAGTAGCTTTCTAGGACAACATTAGAAAGAAGGTTTAACGAATCGGGGACCCCCTAAAGTCGGCTCCAAGACATCGACGCTATTATGAACTTTTAGAAGTTTCAAACAATCTCATGAACTTGGAAAAATTACACCAGATTGTTTCCCCATGCCACGTTTCGCCTTTTGGTTAGGGAGGGAAAAATCAGAAATATGACATTTTTACAAAGCCAAACCCAGCAGAATCTGACACGTGGCATCCAAAAGGTAAAAATGCTGCATTTTTTCGAGTTCACGGAGTGATTGGACATTTTGAAAGTTCAAAATGACATCAAATCGCTTGCATGGAGAATAAAATCAATTGTGTTGGTTTACATGTCCCCTTGTCCCTCCATTCATAGTGGGACGCGGAAGAAAGAAAGCACTAAATAAGAGAGAGAAAATACAAAAAAATTGGTAAAATAAAATAGCAATTACCACCAAGGAGATCATGAAAAAAGGAACAACAAATTTAATTACCTTCAATAGTAATACAACCTACGTTCACACTAATTTATAAGCACAATTTTTTATGGATGATTTTTTAGCTCACAAGTTAGAGATTAAAAGTTATAGACTTTTCTTGAAACTTTAATTTTAAGCAATATATAAGCATAAAGTTTGAGCAAATAAACTTTTAGCATGTAACATATTCTACAATTTTTAAATACCTAGGGCTAATTTGACATAACAAAAGCTATCCCAAAAAAAACTAATCTCACGAACTTGTCATGTGAGAACAAAAGCAATGCCAAACCGAGGTTTTAAGCTAGTTTTAAAAACATCTTATACTCGGCTATAAACTAAAAAGCCTTCAAATTCTTATTTATTAATTCTTCTTAGCTAAAAAAAATGGTTTGTTTTTCACGCTGCTATCCCAATGAGTTGCTCTCATAAAATTTTTATACAACTACATATTTGGCCTTGACATAACACATTTTGATTCTTCATTCTAAGTAACTAGAAACTGTCTGGTTTGTTTTTTTCAGAATCAGCTCTGCTGCTCCCAGGGAAAGCTTGAGAATAGATTTGTCCAGAATAGCAGCTTGGGAAATAACAGTCAAATTGGACCTTAGTTGAAAGTTTGAAACTTTCTAGGTGAAAAAAACATAACCCAAAACCCATGAAATGTTTGGTAGGGCTTTTATTTTCATAGTGTGTACCTTTTGAATATGAGAGTCTTGAACTGCATATTTCAAAGAACAAATATCATGGCTTTGCACCCATCTGAAAGGACCTTCTTTTAATCCCATAAAATCATCAAACAAGCACTGATTGCTCTCTATTCTTGCCCTGCACACATCAAAACCAACTTTAAAAAAAGAAAAAAAAACGATAGAAACAGTGCAAATCTTGTTTTGTTTGTTCCAGAGAAAAAAAAAGAAAGAAAATAATAAAAAGCTAACCTTTTTGAACAAAAAGTACTTTCTGATTCTTCAAAGGGGTTTACTTCTTCAAACGATTGTCTTCTGCTGTAATAACTCTTATCTGTCAAAATGAACAAAAAGCACATTACAACTTAAACAAGTAATAGCTTAGCCTCTTTTATAGCACACTTCTAGATGTGCCTTCCAATAAATGAATAAACAAAAGGCTCTCTTACAGGTCAATGGCATTTAACATAGGGCTTTATTACCACAAGTCAATTGGGAAATTTAGTTACAGGGTTTCATCAGGAAATGCTAATATTAGAAGATCTGAAAGGGTCACAGGTTTTATTCTGCTCTCATCTCTTTTGGCATAAATTGTGTTCACAAAATATGAGACCCTATTAAATGAAGTGATCCTTTCCAAAATTTTTGTTTCTCAAAATGTGGATAAGATCCCATTAGGGGAAACTATAATTGAAAGCCTGCCATTAATGTTATGTAGACAGAAAGATTAGAACTTTATTGTATACCTTGCTTCCCCAGATCACTTCTCATGCTTCTATACATCTAATCAATAAAACAACATAAACCCATGTAAGAAAATCACACTTAAAGTGATAAAATACCAAAAAGAAGACAACTTGGCCAAAAAATACAAAACCTGGAGATGGCTTTTGACATGTGAAATGGTGAGTCCTTTTACATCCATTAACTGAAGAACAAGCTTAGGCGTGGCATCTACAATCCCAAATAAAAAAAAATCACAAAAAGGGAATTTTTGGAAAATACTAATAATATTATAAAAGAGGTGTAAAGTGTTTAATATTAAGTATGTTCTTACTGTGTTGACCACCGAGTCTTTCAATGGCATGAACAAAGCAGTGATGAAGCTCAGGAGTCCATCTCAAACGAGGCACCTTTGATCTAACATATGTCCTAACCGTGCCATTTCTCCCACAGCTACCCATTTCTATACCTTGACTATACTCAACTGGGTACCCTTCAAAACTGAGAAATTCCAACTGGGTAACCCCAAAGATCCTTGCTTTCCTTGTCCAACCAAGTTTTCAACAATTGGATGCTCTTTAAAACCCTCTTTTTTCACAAGGAAATAAAGAGAGAGAAAGGGGGGGGATCACGAGAAAAAGAAAGCTGCAAAAATCCTGAAAATGCCTGGGATTTTATGCTGAAGAAGTGTTTCTATTCTCTCTTATTTGGCAGTGGCAGATAGAGAGAATTAATAGAAAGAGAAGAATTATCCCTCTGTGAATATCACGAGTTTCTGATTTTATTACATCTCTCTAAATCATTACGTCTATAGTAATATTAATAATACTAGTAAAGAAAAGAAAACCAGGAAAAACACCAACCAACTGCTTTCCTTTGACCTTTGTTGCTTCTTTTTCTTTTTTCTTTTAATTTCTCTCTCATATACAAAAATAAATAAAATCCTACAATGTGCCAAACGTCGTCATCATCGCAAAATGCCTATCTATTGAAGAGGAAATTCTTAATTTAATTTAATTTTTTTTGTTTTTGTTACCTAATTCGAATACTGTTTCATTTTGGACACCCTCTCCCCTTCCTTTTTTACTGTTTACAATATGACTAGTTGAAAACCACTCTTTCGCCTTTGCCATTTTCTATCATTCACTAATTTTAGAAAATCGGGCATTATATTAATAAAGTTGACTGTATGTAGTATAATAAGTAGTTTATTAATTTTTATTTTTAGAAAAATATGTATTATTAATCACTTTTAGCGGCTATTGTAAAATTTTTTAGGTCATATGCAACGCTTTTTCATGTTGTCAGAGGAGTTTTGGAATGCTTCTACGTGTTTTTAATTTTTATTGCAACGCTTTTTAGTCTTTTGCAATGCTTTTTAAGTCCTTGACATGTTCTAGGTCTATTGAAACACTCTATGAATGTCGTCATAGCTTTTTTTAAAAACCATTTTTAAATTGAACCGTACCGTAGCCATGACCGATTTCATGGTAAATTGATCAAACCGAACGATATATTACGGTTTTGATAACACTGAAGTTTATCATCTCAAATCGTACAATATGGCTAAAATAATATTCATCATCACAAAATTTTGTTCTAGTTTTAACTACAGTTCTGACTCATCATCCCTTCTTAAAAATTTAATTCGTGAAATTTAAATCATGTTCTCTACTTATTTACTCGGTCTATATTATCAATTGAGATACACTTTCTTAGTAACTGCATCCAAATTTCAAATATGACTAAGCTTTTTTTTATAACCAAATAAGACTAAGCTTAGGAAATGACTCTTTTATTTGTTTAGTACTTTATTTCAAATACACTTTTGTAATGTGTTGCACAGGTAACTAAACTTATTTTAAAATATAATTCTAATTATTTTTAATACAACAGGAGTGTTGTATCCCTTTCATGAATTTGGTCACGTTGATTCTCCTTTTCTTTTTTTTGTTTTACATTTTATTTTACTTTTATTTTTTGGATTTCTTGTTTCTTTTTATTTTTATTTTCTTTCAATAATATTAGAGTCTGGATTTTTCAGCTTCAACTTTATTTTAAAAAAAGCCGTGGATAACAATATAGAATAATTGGACACGTAAATAGGTCTTGTTTTGTTTTGTTTTGTAGAGGCGATCATCGATATAAGCATATATAAAATAACAAAACAATGCGATACTCTTCTGCATAATTTTAGTTGTTCATTTGATAAAATCATCACAACCGATAAAATTTTTTGTTAAATTGATAAAGTGATTGATTTATCTTTTACATTATTACACTATAAAATCTTTTTTCTTAATAATCAGTTTATAATTTCATAAATATATAGTTTCTCTTCTAATTCTATCAGGAAAATCTAAATTCACATTTGAAAAATCTAAATTCACATTTGAAAAGATAATTAATGAAAATACAAAACAATGTGAATACTCTTCTGCATAATTTTAGTTGTTCATTTGACAAAATCATCGCAATCAATAAATTTTTTTGTTAAATTGATAAAGTGACTGATTTATCTTTTATATTATTACACTATAAAATTTTTCTTCTTAATAATCAGTTTATAATTTCATAAATACATGGTTTCTCTTTAGATATAAGGAAAATCTAAATTCACATTTGAAAAGATAATTAATGAAAATTGTAAATGGACTATATTCAAGATGGGTGAAGTAGTAGTTAGACAATGTTTTTTAAACTTATCATAAAAATAATTTCATTTCAGATCATGTTTACCAAACTTTAGTTTGGATAAGTTTGTAGCTAGTAGAGATAATCACAAAATTGTTATTATAGTTACAAATTAAAGCTAAAGCTCTATAAATAGCTAAAGCTTATTGTTCATTGTAATTTTAGGTTGATATGAAATAAAATAGTAAGTTAACAAATTTTTGAGATTTGTTATTTTTTCTCTAGATTTTTACAATGTTTAATAAGTTCAATCAACTTCAAATTAAATAGATTAATCTCTTCTATAGGTTTAATCTTGAACTAAGCTGAAATGAATTCAGTATATTTGTAAATATGTTGAATTAATTGAATATGAAACTAAAATAAACTGAAGCGAAATAAATTAAAATTAAGTGAAAAGGAACATACTATAAATTTAGTTATAAGTTCAAAAGAAGATAGTGATAGTTAAAGATATCAATGTAGGAATGCAGGATAACTTAAAGTGGATTTGGTACCCAAAAATTGCAGAATGTAAAAAAAATTACATTACAGGTGCATGGTTGAAGAATAAATATTTGAAAGGAGCAAATTTAACCAGAAATTTTTTAAAAAAAAAATTTGTAGTAAAAACGGGCTTTGTCAGCCCGTTTTTGTCTGAAAAAGGGCTGACAAAGCCCGTTTTCAGACATGTTCCGGGTATTCAACCCACTCCTATTTATTCCGGATTTGGCATCTAAAATTTTTTACTCAATTTCACTCCCCACACTTTCATCTCTCTTCACTTTCAAATTTCACTCTTTCATTTCTCTCAACTCTCTTCATTTCCATCTCACAAATTTCCCTCAATTTGTATTTTTAATCTACTAAATTTTACTTGTACAAGCTAAATCCAAGGTAATAATGGTTGTTATTTTTTGTTTATTGAATTTATTATTGTAAATGATAATGTTGAACTTATTGTCAATTTTTTACAGGATATTTACCACAAAAAAATAGAGGTATGTAACCCAAATCTTTAAATTTTAGTTTTGATACAAAATTTATAGTTATTTGCGTGTATGAACATATTTTTGCTATTATTTTAGTTTTAGTTATACATGTACTATAAGGTAAAATTTTTTTTTCGTATATTAATTAACATATTATTGCTTTAGTTTTAGTTTAAAAAAAATAAAGAAATTAACTATAGTTTTAGTGATATTAAAATAGAACATTTTTTTATTTAAGTTCTAGTTTTAGTATGATTTTAGGTTTAGGTTTGGTTTTGGTTTTAGTTTTAGTTTTAGTCTTACAAAAAAAATAAGTTAGATATAGTTTTAGTGAAATTTAAAATATGCACATATTAATGTTTTACCTTTAGCTTTAGTACAAGCTAAAAAAGAATTACCAAATACAATGTTAACAAAATTTAATTTTGTAATAAAAAGTAGACAAAATTTGCATATAGGAACATATTGTTGCTCTTGTTTTAGTTTAAGTTTTGGTGTTAATTTTAGTGTAAGTTGTAGTTTAGTTTTTTGTAAAAAAAATTAAAGAAATTGGCTTTAATTGTTTTTTAAAATAAAAAATTAGTTACACCTTTAGTATTATAAAAATTTATTTATTTCATATATTATTGCTTAAGTTTTAGTTTTTGAAAATAAGTTAAGTATAGTTATACCAAATTAACATTTATCATATTTTTTGTCTAGTAAGATTATAGTTTTAGTTTAATAAAGTGTTAATTTACATGCTTTCTAATTTAATACATTACTAATTATAAGTCCAAAATATCATTAATTTTTGTATGATGTACTAATTAAAGTGGGAAAATATAAGTACACTCAGTTATAAGTAAAACTCCACATAATGAGATTTAAATTATTCATATTATATATTCGTGTATTGTTACTTAGTTTTATAGTCAATAATGAACATTGATTTTGTACAATTTGTATAGATGGTGAGGACACCAATTTGTCCAAAATTTGCTTGGCAGTTCAAGAGGCTCGAAGATGAAATGAAAGAAATAAAAAAAATCTCATATCCACATGGATATAATGATATAGATGCATTGTCATCTCATATTATAAAAATGCATGATAAAATGCAAAAATATATATGGATAGGAGGATTTAACATGGGAATGAATCAAAAGTCCCTTTTCACATGTATGTTTGAATCTTTGAACAATAGGTTTCTTAAAAAAAAGTTGAAGCGTGCATTTGAATTTAAAAATGAAAATTACAGAGATGCGATGAAGTTATTTATAGAGTACTTATACAATGGTCTTCACGTTTTGGTTCGTACGGAGGAAGGAACTATAAATTTAAGGAGTGGCCCGAAAGTGATTCGCAGGAGATCGCTAGCCAAGGATCAACCAACTTTATGGCATTTGGAATATGCAATGAGCGCATCCATTCCAACTAGAAAATTATATGATTAGAAAAATTATGACTATTATATATTTATGTAGCTTTTATTGTTGTTAGAAGAATTATGAGTAGTATAAATTTATGTAGCTTCTAGTATTTTTATTTTTGTGAAATAAATATTGTTAGTTTTTTATATATTTAAGTTATGTTTGTGTAATTAATATTTATTTATGTGTGTTTACTTTATATTTGTTTATAAATGATCATTAAACAAGAAAATTAATTTGTTTCTAAATCAGGAAAAAATGTCAATGAACAACCATTACATTATATATTGGGGTGCAATGCAAAAATGTGTGAAGGTGAAGAGGAAGCCGTTGTTTGGTAGTCTTGTTCAAAAGATATCAACAGAGATTGGATTTGAAAATAATGGAAAGATAACAAAGATTGTGTACAGGTATCCGGTTCCACCAACTAATTATTATTGTTACATGGACATTTGTAATGATGAAGGAATTGAATTTATTCACTATAATTTGGACAATATCTCAAATTATCACACGGCTGACTTATTTGTTGAATATGAGGTAGATGGTCAAGAAGCACCATCCCCTTTTTCATTTCAACAAAATCAATCATTGTGTACATTTGGTTCCATGGAAGCAAATACAGGATATCCTTCTGTTGGAGTTCAATCAACAAGAAATGTGGGATGCAGTGATGCTGGAGAATCCAATCCTGTCCAATTTTTTTCAACAATGACAACTCCAATGATAACAACAACAGGTGGAGTTACTGGTGGCATTGCAACAAGCAATGAGGTGAATCCAATGACTGATATTGTGGGAAGTTCCCAAAACGAAGAAGAAGAAATAGAAGACCCAATTTGTGATTATATTAATGGCACTGTGGAACCAAATGATATTGACGACACATTGGAGGAGCAATTCATTTACGATATGGATATGTTTGAAAGTGACAGTGATAATGATGACGGGAATGTTGATAATGAGGCTACCAATGAATCTGATATGATCGATTTGAATATGACTCCCCCGGATGTTGAGGAAAGGCACGACGTTCCACATGTTGCTCCATTAACAGCTTTTGAATTTCCAGGCCCTACATATACAGCGATAGAGGAGAATGATTATGTACAATATGCTAATGATATTGATGACATAAGCACATGGGATGGAGTGTCTGAGTTGAGAGTTGGATTAGTTTTCCCAAATAAAAAGTCTGTGCAAACAGCGGTTACGATCACATCGATGAAAAACCATGTGTCCTATCGAGTGGTTGAATCTTATCCATATAAATTAGCTCTCTAATGTAAAACATGTGGATGGAGGCTCCGTGCAAGCCTTAAGAAGTCAATCAATATGTGGCAAATCACTAGACTCCCTAGTCCACATACATGCGTGAACTCTCAACTATCTCAAGACCATCGGAATCTCGATGGAAATTTAATTGCCGGTTCTATATTTGGAATGGTTTCAAAAAATCCATCACTAAGCCTTGATGTAATAATTGAGCATGCTAAAGATAAATGGGGGTTTACCATTTCGAAGAAGAAGGCTTTTTATGCAAAAAGAAAAGCAATGCAAGAAATTTTTGGCAGCTGGGAAGGCTCGTATAAAATGTAGCCACGTTATCTGAATGCATTGACCCACTACAACCCTGGTTCTGCCACTATTTTGATCACGGATGCAATAACTGACAGTCGATATCGCATGTTCAGTCGAGTATTTTGGTCTTTCAAGCCATGCATCGAAGGGTTCAAGCACTGTAGACCTGTAATCCAGATTGATGGGACATTCTTGTATGGGAAATATCATCACACATTGTTGGTAGCAACTGCGCTAGATGGTAATAATCATATTCTTCCCATTGGGTTTGCTATTGTTGAAAGTGAGAACGGATCTAGTTGGGGGTGCTTCATGGAGTGCATAAGGATGTATGTGACACAATGTGAAGGTCTAGGTGTCATTTCTGATCGCCACGGTGGAATACTACAGATAATGAATAGTGAAGTTTCAGGGTGGGCAGAACCTTTAGCATACCATAGGTTTTGCCTCAGACACTTTACAAGCAACTACAACAAAAAGTACCACAATACTACAATAAAAAACCTATTATATAGAGCCGGTACGAATGTACAGATTATGCACTCTATGTATTTCTAATGCTTTTGGTATGCTGCCGACATATAGCTATAACTGTATGAATTTTATTACATGTAGGAGCTCAAGCATAAGAGCGGAAGTTCTTAAAGCAGATGGATGAAATCAGAAAAATAGATGCACGAGCGTACCAGTGGGTGATGGAGAAACGTGTGCAGAAGTGGAGTTTGTCAAATGATAACGGCTCAAGGTTCGGTCATATGTGCACAAACGTTGCTGAGAGCGTAAACAGCGTGTTAAAGGGCATTTGACAAAGGCCTATCCAGAGCATTGTTGAACACACCTTTGGAAAAATGGTACATTATTTTGATACCCGCCTAAATAAATACATGAATTTGCTTCAAAAGGGTGAACATGTTACTCCTGTTTGTAAGAAAATAGTGACAAAATATGCGCGTAAGGCAGATTGTCATACTGTGACATACTTCGATAGTAGAAGTGGACTGTGCGAAGTTTTAACTGGATATGACCCAATTCTATTAAAAAGACGCAATATTCACGTTGTGAACTTAGAACGTCGAGAGTGCACATGTAAGAAATTCCAAATATACAAAATGCCATGTTCGCATGCAATTGCGGTATGTAAGCACTTGCGTTGTGAATTTTTCGAATTCGTTGATAAAGTGCACACTTTGGAGGAGAACTTAAAAGTGTACAATCATCCATTCCAACCTTTAGGCCACAGGGACTATTGGCCTGAAGTGAACAACAGTGGTTCCGAATCCGGCTTGCAAACGGAGCAAGGGAAGGCCAAAGTCAACGAGAATAAGAAATGAAATGGATGAAAAAGAAAAGGGGACCACTTCTTACAAATGTAGTAACTGTGGCCGAGGTGGACATAATCGAACAACTTGTACCAATCTCGGTCGTAGTAGGCAATATCTAAATTAGTAAGGGATCTATCACTGTGAAATTACTATTACTATTAAGTTTGTCTCTTCTTTATAATATTTTTTAACTCTGTGAATGCATTATTGTGTGTTTTATGGTATGTTTACTTTCACATTGACATGTCTACACTTTGAGTAATGCACAATGTGTAACTCAAAGCACTTAAAGTTTAGTTTTTAAATATTTTTAAATGGGTTTCGACTTTGAGCACAATGCTGAATTTTTATACTAAATGAGTAAATATTTTTAAATAGTATCATGTCCATATTGTTTTCATATTTAATCATTTATTTATTTTCTTTTTCATTACTTCATAAATTTTTTCAACACCTTTGGAAAAAATGCTACTAAAAACAAAACCAAAGTAACTCAAAATAATATGAAAACATAACATATTAAAGAAAATTTACTTGAGTTTGAAATAAATAAAACATTTTTTTACAGTACAAAACATGCTATAATTGGTATTCTGGGTTGTGATGTTGGTTGTCTTGTTCGTTAAGATCGAACGTATTTCGATATCGGACATTCATTGATCCTTGACCCTCTGTGTTCAATGCATCTGAATAATCTAATCTCCTTGGACCCATTCCTTCATATGGGATATTTGTGTTCATATTATTGTATAAACCACTTGAAGGACCAATCCCAAATTCATGACCCATCTGGAAATTTGGCATAATTGTATTTCCATATGAATCAAGTGTAACATGTCCAAATGGAGGAGCATTAGGTAGTACCGGGGTGTGATATTGTTGGACAAATGAGTCAGGACTGCCAAAATCAGAATTATTTCCACCATTCGGATCATTTGTTGCATTATCATTTTCTCTAACCATTTCCATTATAGTACTGAAACTCCAACTTTGTTCATTCTGGATTGTTGATTGGCCTACGACATTCTGGTTGTTTGATGGAGCTGCAACATTCTGGTTGTTTGATGGACCTGCGTCATTCCGGCCCACTGATGGGCAACATTTCCATAATGCATAGGAAAAAAAAGGGTCCTGGAATTTGTTGAATTCCCTCAGGAAATGGAGGAAAAGGAACTGCATCTCGTTGCATATCAAAGGTTCGTTTAAGACGACTTGCCAACCAGGCGGGGTTTACCACATTTTCATATAGAATTGGCGGTGGACCTACATGTGGTCGAGCTGTCCTCTCCATATGATATTCTTGGTTTAATCCACCAAGCATACTTCCGACCATGTTTCTAACGTTTTGACGGTAGGTTTCGCCTCCTTCCATATAGTACACTTGTTGGAGTCCGTCTCCCTACCACGAATAATATTATGTCAAATAAAAATCATCAATATAGTGACATTATTATTTCGCAATAGAAATTTATACTTTCAAACAAATATCATACCACTGCATTAGTTGCGGCACCAGTCGGGCTGATCCAACGTCTTGTAATTTGAAGGTACCACTGCATATATTGAGATTGATATAAAGCTTGTGGACTTGAGAATGTTGGACACCTATCTCTAATGGTTGCAATCCGTTGCAAACGTGAATTCCACGCAGCTATGTACTGAGCATGTTTGTCGCCCCAGTCAGCACTTGTATACCGGTCATTTTGATAGTTTAGAGATCGTACACTGCAGGATTAATGGCTTGCGGTATAGGTTGATCAAATCCAAATTGGCGCATGCATCGATCTGGATGGTGAAACTCAACTATATGCTATGATATAATTGGTACAATTGCTCTCCAAACTATATTTCCACGGGTACAATACTCAGGCAACAACTCTAAGATTTCATCATATGGTGTCCATACAAACTGCATAACAAATGCATAGTCAAATTATATGTCCTGTTTTATACTATTAACGTGTTAGCTCTACCCATTAATCAAATTATTTTTCAATAAAATAAAACAAACCTGATCAGCTGGCAAACAATCTAATCATCTTCTTATTTCTTCCAAACGGAACCTTTCAGAACCTACACCTTTCCACCTGTGATTCACTTACATTGTTCAAATAGTTTACTTTTTCTAAAATATTTTATCCCCTTACTAATTGAAACTTAATAAAAAGTTAACCATATAATTTTACCTCATAGCATATGGTTCTTTGTCACAAGCTTGGTAACGTGGTTCAGACAATCTATGGACTATATTTTTTATCCGCTCAAAGGCCCATACTTGCACCAGTTGGAAATATCCACACATATTTTGTTTCCCTGGACGTGTTGCTTTTGACAACTCTCTGTACAAATAGGCCAGCACAGCAGCGCCCCAGGCATATCTACCAACACCTCTGGAATTCAAATTTCGCAATAAGCTCAGCCACATTACATGTACACTATTTCCACAAGTATTGCTAAAGAGCAAACCCCCAAATAACTGCATTAGAAATGATCGAGTATACTGGTCAATTGTACATTGATCGGCATCAATAGGTAAACAAGAGAACTCTTGTCTAAACCATTTCACCTTATATTACTTCCTGATACATCAGTTGTCCTCAGAGACTTTCCTAACAAATTTTCACATGTTTCATAAAGATTCTGGGGATGTTTCGTTACACCTGTCACTACATCTCCATCTACTCGTAACCCCGTTAACACCTCAACATCCTGAAGTGTTATAGTGGCTTCACCAACGCTTAGATGAAATGTGAATGTTTCGGGTCGCCATCTCTCCACCATTGCATTAATCAGTTTGTGGTCCACTATCATTGTACCGATTTTTACAACCCCTTCAAAGCCGCATTCAATTATTTTTTCATATATTTTTGGGTTAATGTTGTCTAACAATGACCCAACCCCGCCTTTATTCAAATATACTTCTGAACATTCCTGTCAGTATAAAATCTTCAATTAATAATTTTTTTGATTCAATTACATTAAAATTAAAAAAATTGTCTAGGTATACATAATATTTTACCTCTCAACGCCATATATTTTGTGATCTATGCTTCATTTGCAAAGTTAACACATCCACCTGAACTGGTCCTGGATTTATAATCTGTTCAGCTCTTCGAATTTGTTTCATTTTTCCTTGTAAAACAACACAATTTTTTCTAATCAAATTACACTTACATTTTCTACAGAGTTTTCATACTAAAATAACCAAACAAACCAAAGTATACTAATATCAGTCAATATCAAAATTATACTAAAACTAAAACTAAAACTAAAGTTATAATCTGTTGATATATGAAACAAAAAAATTAACTTATACTACCAGTAAAACTAAAATATTAATATGTGAATATTTCAAATTTCCAAACTAGAGTTAATTTTTTTTTCAAAAACTAAATGTAAAACTAGTTTATATATGCAAAAAAATTAATTATAAGTTCAAAATTATCATTTAAAATAGTACATTCTATGAACACAACATTTTTAAACAATTAACAACCATTAAAAAAATTAACAACCATATTAAATTTATTTTATTATTTTTCAAATTTCACTAAAACCTAAGCTAATTTCTTTTATGCTCATTTTCAGCAGAAAATTTTAAAAAAAAATTCAGTGGTTAAATTTGCTCCTTTCTTGTATTTATTCTTCAACCATGCGACTATAACGTATTTTTTTTGTATTATGCATTTTTTGGGTGCCAAATCCGAAAACAAATAATAATACTAAAACTAAAATTGGATTAAGGACCTGAAAAATGCAAACTAGTAAAATATATATCAAGAATGTACAGTCAAACAATAAATCACAAATAGGTGCAACCATAACCGGGACAAACAATCAGTTTTGATGCTTATAAATGCAGAAAATAGGCTTTGAAAGCCAGATTTCTGCACTACGGGACTGACGACTGACAGTATGTCGGAAATAGTCAGTTTTCACACATTTTTTTTGAAAAAACACATATTTGTAGAAAAGTCAAGACTTATTGCAAAAGCTTTTGGACCCGTGATCTCATGTGTTAATGACCTGTAATTTTCAACTTATATTTAGTTCAGTTCAATTCAGTTCAGTTCAGTACTATTGAGTACTGCATATATATAGATTTATACTGAAATAAATTCAGTTTAATTCAGTTCAATACTGTTACTCATAAGTTAAAAAAACAAGGCTTGACTTTGAAAAATCCATCTATACTTTTTTTACATGTGTTTCTATTTTTTTATTTTTTTTGCACCCATCAAAATTGGTGGCCTAACAGAAACCGTGCTTTTTGTTTTTTAATATTTAAAGAGTACATTTTGTTCACCTGTTTGAAACTTGTAACCTTTGATTTATTCAGTGTATTACGATTTCTGGTAAAGGTGCAGCTGAAAACTTATATTTTTTTTTCAAAAAGAAGCATGAAAAAACCAATTTTCAAACTATTTCAGGCTTGTGGTAAGTCGGCAGTCCCGTAATGCAGCATGTATTGAATTTTTAAAAAATAAAAAGCATGAAAACTGGTTTTGTGCAAAGCGAAAACTGGTTCTGACAATCAGTTTTTGTCCCGGTTAAAGTTGCACCTATTTGTGATTTATTGTTTAAGTGTGCATTCTTGATATATAAATTTTGCTAGTTTCCATTTTTCAGGTCCTTAGTCCAACTAAAATTATAGCATAAATATGTTCATACATGCAAATAACTATAAATTTTGCATCAAAACTAAAATTTAAAGATTTGGCTTACATACCTCTATTTTTTTTACTTGTAAATATCCTGTAAAAAAATTAACAATAAGTTTAACATTATCATTTACAATAATAAATTCAATAAACAAAAAATTAAAAAAATAACAACCATTATTACCTTGGATTTAACTTGTAGAAGTAAAATTTAGTAGATTAGAAATCAAAATGAAGAGAGTTTTGTGAGATGGAAATGATGAAAGTTGAGAGAAATGAAAGTGTAAAATTTGAAATTAAGAGAGAAAAGTGTGGAAAATAAAATGGAGTAAAAATTTTTAGGTGGGGAAATAAATGAAGTGGGTGAAAATAAATTCACCCACTAAAATAGGTGAGACCGGTTTGGTCTCACCATTTGGCATCGGTGGGGAGATTCCCACGCTACCTTCTGAAAACGGGCTGACAAAGCCCGTTTTTACTTCAAATTTAAAAAAAAAAAAAAATTTATTAAATTTACTCCTTACAAGTATTTATTCTTTAACCATACACCTATAATATAATTTTTTTTATATTATATATTTTTTGGGTATTAAATCCACTTAAAATAGAAGGATAAAATAAAATAAACATACGCTATGATAAGTGTTAGAAATCTTTTTTGGTATTTATTAGTAAGTACTACTATTAGATAATTGTTAGGCAGGAATATATAGCATACAGTCAAAGTCTCCTTCACTAATTAAAATAAGTAATTAAGTAACCAGGGTCATTACGATTTTTGGGATCTGTTGATTTGTCGGATAATATTATGTTAAAAAATATTTTTTAAATTTTTATACGTTTATTTTATTTAAAAAATAAGTTAATAAAAAATATTTTACAAATAAACATAAAACAAAAATAATGAAAACTGAAATCCAAAATTACTTTCATTTCTGATTTAATGTTATTAATTTAATTTATAAAGATAAAATAATTATACTTAATTTATAATATAAAATAATAATTTTTTGAAAAAACAAAAAATATGATAATAAATTTATATATATATATGGAGCTTTTATTTTTTTGAGGCTGTGAGTACGGGATTTTACTGTCCCTCTTGTGAGACGATGATGATGTATCCCCGATTTTGTTTCTCATAATAAAAATTCTTTTTTGGAATTTTTATTACTGATATAAAATTCTCTACCAATTTATTTTTAGAAAAATTCAATTCGATGAGTCCGGTAACGCGTCCGGTGGTAGCTCAAACTGATGATTTACACCCAAAAAATAATTTAGTCCAAAATACTCATTAAAAGTAAAAAATACACCCTAATATATCAATTTTTCCGTCAAAATGACCTTTTGCTGGATTTCCTTTCCCTTTTCCCGATTTCGGGCACGAATCGTGCAATTTTTCAAACCTGGTGGCCTCGCCAATACCACCGGCGGTATCATCCATGCCGGCGGCGACACGGCTTCCAGCTGCAGAACAACTGTCTCCCTTTTTTGCTGAACACCCTGGCCTCCCCTACCACGCTCAGTCGGTTCACCATGTCCTTACCATCTCAACCGAACCCTATTGGTATTCTGACATTGTCCTGTTCCTCCAAACTGGGACCGTACCACCCAAAGGCAGCTCACTGTACAGTTCCGGATTGTCGATAATGATCTATTCAAGCGCACCAATGATGGTTTACCGCTTTGTTGCTTAACTGAATCAGAGGCTCAGAAAGTCATTGATCAAGTCCATGCCGGTGATTGTGGCCCTCATATGAATGGTCTCGCTCTCGCAAAGAAAATTCAGCGGTTGGGATATTTTTGGCTCACCCTAACGGCCGATTGCATCGCCCAAGTCAAAAGGTGCCACCAATGCTAGATTTATGGGGATATGCGACATCTACCACCCACTGAGCTCCATCATTTATCTACTCATTAGCCATTCTCGGAGTGGGGGATAGATATAATTGGTGAAATTCATCCTTCATCAACATACGAACACAGATTCATCGTGGTAGCAGTGGATTATTTCTTGAAATGGGTAGAGGCCGAATCTTACACCAATGTCACCGCCAAGAAGATGGCTAAGTTCATAGAGAAGCATATCTTCGCTAGGTATGGACTTTCGCACCACATAGTCTCAGATAACGGGGTACAGTTTCAAGGAGCAACCGCCGATCTGATTGAGAAATACGGGATTGAACACCATAGATCTTCGCCGTATAGATCGTAAGCGAATAGTGTTGTCGAGGCAGCTAATAAGTCGGTAAAGAAGATTCTCTCCAAGATGATATCCGATTACAGGGATTGGGAAGATAAGCTACCTTTCGCTATTTGGGGATATCGTACAAGCATCCGTACCCTGACCGGTCAAACTCCATTCTCCCTGGTCTACGAAATGAAAGCGATTTTGCCTGTTGAAACTCAGGTAACCTCATTGAGAGTCGCTATAGAAGCCAACCTGAAAGAATCTGAATGGACTCAAGTGAGGTTTGAATAGTTGAATATGATGGATGAACAGAGATTAAGGGCTCTAGATAATCTCCAGATGTACCAGCAGCGCATGGCTCGAGCCTATAACAGTCGAGTAAGACACCAAAACTTTCCCCTAAAAGCTGGTGATCTAGTCCTTAAACAGCTAAAACCTTTCACTACCGATGCACGGGGCAAATTCAGGCCAAACTAGGAAGGACCGTATGTGATAAAGAAGATGCTTAGTCAACGGTTGGTTAAGCTTATGGATATGGACGGGAATGAGATCGTGAACCTCGTGAACTAGGACAGGCTTAAGCGTTATCATATCTAATTCAAAAGAAATAAATCAGAAAAAGTAGCACATAAAAAATAGATGAAATAAATCACCCGCCTCTCGGTCTTTTACCGATCGAGGCAAAAATTAGGGTGACACCTGGTATTCTGCAAACTGGCCGTGCAAAAATTAGGGGATGTAGCAAACCCGCTAGATCAAAAACCTGAAAAGGGCGATCTAGGCAAAAATTAAGGTAAGTAAGCAAAGAGAGAGTGCCTTCTAGAAAACCGATCTAGGCTAGTTAGCACGGGGAGTTAAATCGATGGGAATGTTAACCAAACATCATGTACTTTGTTTTACTTCAATTAATGAAAGCATCTCTTTTGTTAAATTCTGAATGCTTGTGTTTATGTGAATTTTGTATCCATACGGTCAAAACAGCTCAAGTTACCCTAACGCAGAGTTCACATTATTCTAAATTTAAATGTGCAATAAATATAAATAATTTTGATAGATTGAAAAGAACAAGGTCTATGCAAAAGTCAGAATAGGTCTGCTGGATTGAAAACCCAAAAAGGGCGATCCAGGTAAAAATTAAGACAAGGTTCGATAGGTTGAAAACCCCAAGGGGCAGTCTATGGAAAAATTAGAACCAACTAAAAGACATGTAATAAATAAAGTTCTATAGGTCTGTCACCCTGACTAGCCTATGTAAAAGATAGAACTAAAAAAAAGCGCGTCTCAACCCGAACTCCCCGCATCCTTGTCATACTATCGAGAAATCCTCCGCAAGGTGGTAGTAGAAAAGGGCTTGTGTCCCTGCTCTGCTCGCTCTCCCTCAAAGCGGGCCTACGAAAGCTCAGATCGGGTCACCATATGTCTAATCTCAGCAAGCCATCCTCTATAGTATATGTCAGTCTCAATGGTCTCCACACGAACATAATCCAGAGTCTCGAATATGGCCTCCCCGGCCCACTTCTCCCGGACATGGTTCACCCATCTGGCTTTGTAGACTCCGATTTGGTTCTCGAGTAGCTTGATCGGGACCCTCTATCACTTGTCGTACTGATGGCACAGCCGGTAAGGAGCTTAGAATGAAGATCTCTCTAGGCCTATCGACTGAACACAGGATCTCTAGAACTCCACGACCAGATCTCGGATCCTTCACCATGGGCTAACCCACTAAATCTGTGTGTCTGTATATCCTCTCAGATTAGGCATCCAGTTGTCGAATGTCAACAGATCAAAATCAGCCCGCATAAGCCCCTCTCACTTAGGTGAACGAGTAGTTACTTCTTTGGGTTCCCCCGTAGTGCCTCCTTCAACTTCAGTTTCTCCATCAGCCATACTTGAAAGCCAATTTCAGATAAGGGCCAGAAAGGGGCGGACAATTTGTGAAATAGGGAAATGAATACCTGCAGCAGTATAAGATGATCATCGATAAGAGTTGGGTCAATGGAAGCAGCTTCTATATTGAGCAGGATCTCGGCTAGTCCTACAGATATGGGAGAAGCCCTTATCGATATGGGACCGATAAGTGAAATCAGTCTGAACAGGGTGACTGGGCCCACTCCGCACATAAACTCCGTCATAAGTAATAAAGCAACCATGGACGGCCAAGCAAGATGAGATCTAGGCGCCTCGCAGTACCACTCTAAAACTACACTAAGCTGAAATCTGGGTTTGTCAAGCAATCAGGACAGAAACGGATCTACAGAATCCCAATTCCATAACCCTCGGGGCACGCCATTCGTGCCAAAATGAAACTCCGGGAGTGCCAAGGGCAAGTGCTTGGGGCATGGAACCCCTAATATGGCATGAAACTCTTCGAGCAAGGGGCATAGCTCAAATGAAGAAAATCGGAACACATGGTCCATCCGATCCCAAAAAGTCATCGCCGCTCGGAGGAATTCGGGACTTAGAGGCCATACTGCGACATATCGAAAGCCCCATAGCCCAAATTTTTTTAGCTTCTTCCAGTCTGCATTTCCCAGGCTTTGTAGAAAGCCCTGTAGCTACTGGTTGTGGTTTGCCATGGTTGAGTTGGAGAAAATGGCCAAATTTGGTTTTCTGGCATAGTGATGCCGCCGGCGGTATGAGTCAGGTCACCGGCGGTATGGATTTGCGGGCAGCTTTGTCTATATTTTATAGCAAATCAGAATTTCATGTAGAACGCGATATCAGCCATACCGCCGGTGGCATGGCCATATTTTCTGCAAATTTTAGAACTATTTCAACCAGTTTAAGCTTGTAAACAATCTGTAAAAGCCCTATAATCTATTTCCAGAAGATATGCAAGCACAAAATTCAAATCTTATTCAAATCAAAAGCTCGGAGGCACAACAATCCAAATATCCAAACCCTAAGCCTAAATAAAGCCAAAATAATCCGAAATCCAAAACCAAGAGATCAAAAGCCAAATGTATCCAAGGCATACAAATCAAAACCCATGTCTAAAATCATTAAAAATAAAGACCAAAGCAAAACAAATCAGATCAGCAGGAGGGCCTAAGACTAGTGGCCACCGTTAGGCAGGTGAGATGAGACATCCTCCTCACTGAGAAGGTAAGTATCGACGACATCCTCTTCGGTCCCCGCGACGCTCCATATGCTCAAGGGCCCAACATCATGGCGGTGACCAGCTACTACCTTCTTCCCACTAACACTCTACTCACTCAGTGTTGTGCAGTCCATATTGTGTTTGCTCCTCTGCTCATGCAAAGTAGCATCCAGTTGGTTCTCTAGCTCGCTTATGCGGGGTTAAAATGCCGCATTCTCTTCCTCGTGCCTTTGCCGACCCGTATCGACATCCGACAGTGAAAGGTCTAGGAAATCATGCAGTCTAAAGAGGCAACAATAAACTACATCATTCATAACATCCATACATGCATTTGATTTTTATTCTGTTACATCATTACAGGAAATATAACTGACCAAGAAAGGACTGACCAACAAGGGTGTCCTTGAGAGCAAGGCGTTCCCGGCCAACCACTCCGCCTCAGCACAAGAAACCTGAAAAATCCAAAAGACAATCAAAAGGCATTTATGGAAGGATTATCATATGATTTGTTCGCATTTGCACAAGACTTACATAGGTGGTATTTTCTGGCACGAAGCTCAATGAATGGCTGCTCGAACCTATCTCCCTAAGCCAGAAATCTCCCCTTTAATTCATCAGTAGGAATTGGGTATCTAAGGTGGTTGAGAAGCACCCCTTGACAAAGTCCACACCCTCGGCTATGCCACGGTATCGCATCCCGCCTTCCTCAGCCTGGCCTCTCTTCCTGAAAGGTACCTTAAAATCTAAAAAGTAAACACAAGCAACCATTTTATTCAAAGCATAGAACCCATATATACGCATAAAAAGAGGAAAGGGTGCGATCTCACATTGGAAGAATGATGCTCCTCATGAGCCACTGGTACGTCCTAGCCGACCTCACCCTGCCCCTCGGGATGGTCCTCACCGCCGCTGCTCCCCTCTTCATTATCGTCCTCTTTGACAATACCACACCTTTGCCTTTTCAGCTCTTCCTCCTTCTTCTTCCTACGGAAGGATATGGTATCATTCTTGTGAATACGGGGGCACATAGGGAGCAAGCGTGATATGTGACCATTGTAAGGACTCGGGACGCTTTGCACCACTCAGCCATTCCCCTCCAAGTAATGGACCTTTGTTGGCCTCCCTGGTGATAGTCAAATATGTCCACCAAAGGCCTGTTAGAGGATCCGTAAGTACAGGCCTAGCGGCCGGCATAAGCTCTCTCCAGCCTTAAACTCTCTCCCCTTGATACCAGGGCATGGCTAAGGGGCACTCTATGATGAATTGGCAGTCATCCATCTCCCGTCGGACAGTGAGAACATCAGCTTGGTTGGACACCTCCTCAAAAGGGTCCCGCATAACCTGGCCAACCAATCGAGCATAAAATCAATGTAAGCAATTCAAATTCACAAATATGTTTTATTGACTAATGGTTTATTGAATGTAAGATAGGGCAAAAGTCAAAGTATCATACCGAGCTGATCTGTAGGCACCGCAAAGCCTCCAGTAAGCGGTAGAGTACTTGCTGAGTCCCCCGACGCTCCTACACCACCGGGCGAGGAAGTGAGAACCCAGCTGTACTATAGTACTAAACTGAACAGGAGGGAGAATTTGGTGTTTAAAAGCCCACACCTACATAATTAATAACCAACCATCCAAAAAGGTCAACATGCCCAAAATAGAAAAGCAGCTAACCATGATAATAAAGTGTTATTCAAAAGGGCGTACCTGAAGTAGAAAATGACTCAAGCGAAGGGCCTTCTCCATCTTTCGGGCGCCTATATCCAACCCATAATACATCCGCGCCAAAATGGCCCTAGGCCAATTCTTCTCCTTGATAGTCTTAACATCCTCAATTGCCGAAATCAATCCATAATTAGCCTTGCTACCCGAAACTAGGAAGAACAATACGGTTAATAAAGAAATAACAAAGGACCAGACACATGTGTCCTGATCATCCTCAGGGACTACTTCGACCCCCTTCTAGTACTCGTGCAACTCCCTGTAGCACAACCGCCCCACCTTGGGCTTCAACTAGAATAGCTCGGTCACCCTCTTCAACACCAGTCCCCTAAGGTGGTTTTTCTCCATATACACATCAAAATGGATCACCTCCTTAGTCCATGGCAGCCCTGTCATCGCCACCATATCAGACAGGATGATAGTGACCTCCCCCATCTGGAAGTGAAAAGTGTGTGTGTTCTCAGACCACTTCTCGACCAAGGCGGTCAAAGCTGAATGAGAAAGCTTTGGCATAAAGAGGGGCATCATACGGTCTAGATCCCCAAATCCTATGTCTTCGATTGCAGCCGCAAGCGCCGAGTCTTTCTTTTTTATATATTGCCACCACTCACCCATGGTTCCCATACCTCCAGTGCAAGTGTGGGTATGAGGCTGCAAAATCAGAAAGGAATGAATCAGTTAAGTTACTCAAATTCTATGCTATTTTCTTTCTGGAAAGCTGCCATGTCGCTGTTAGGGCAGTGATGCCGTCGACAACATCAGCCATATAGCCAGCAGTATAAATGATATCGCCGACGACATATTGGATCCAGTACCGATATGGTGAGTTTTACCCTCATTTGGTGGCCTGAAGCCGTTGGCGACAACAGTGATGTCACCGGCGGCATCGCGGTAGAACACAAATTTTGCCCAAAAATCATACAAATCACCCAAAATCTCAATCAATCGATTTCAAGGTATAAAAATAGCATGAATCAAGTATAACTAAGCCTACAACATACATTCTAACATCTATCGATTATTTTTAACCTTTAATCTACAAGTTTTCGAGTCTAGAACCAAAATCTTCAAATCAAAATAAAAAGGTTTTAAGTTTTGTAGGATTAGCTGGATGTTAGAGATATGATTCTTCTTATCCGGCACAAGATTATCAATTGGAGCCGTTATCCCGTACCCAAAAATAATGTTGTACTCCTTGAAGCCGTATCCCACATTAATCGGGCAGAGTTTCAGCCCCTCAATGGAGGAATTGGGCAATTCTTCAGATTTAGAGCTGTTATATTTAAGTCCAAAAATATTCTTCATGGTCGAAAATCGGATGAAAGCAAAAGGATTTGAGTTTACTTGAAGAGGAGTAGAGAGAGTGAGGGTTTTCGGCTTCTGTAACTGAGAGAAGAAGAAAAGAGAGTTTTTACCCTTTTAAAATGCATGTGTGGAATTCGAGGAGTTCAAATAAATCTGAAACTGCCAGTCCATGCGGCTAACGGCATCAGTTCAAACCTCCAGCGATATCGCCCATGCCGCCGGCGGTCTCAGCCATCCCAATTTGAATTTTGAATTATTTTGACTCGTCAAAGATGCGACGTGGCACCCATATCGCTGGCGATATTGACCCAAATTACCGGCAACATCAAGACTTCCCCCTGCTTTTTTTATAGCAAATCTGATGGAATCTCGGCTCCACCGCTGACATCCCAGGACTTCTAAAACACTTATACTTTTAATATTACATTTTTACTGTTGATCGAAGGGGAAAACTTATTTTTGTTGCACAAAATCGATCAAGCAGTGAAAATGTTGTCTAAAAATGAGTCTAATCTTGTCTACTTATTACAGGAATGACACACCATATCTCAGACTCTCAAAGCCTAAGTCCGCTTGGCAAATCACAAAGCTCAAGCCCGACCAAGGGGCAAATCAATCTCAAAGCCCAAGTCTGCTTGGTAAACCTCAAAGCTCAAGCCCGACCAAGGGGCAAATCAATCTCAAAGTAGTCTGCTTGGTAAACCTCAAAGCTCAAGCCTGACCAAGGGACAAATCAATACTCAAAGCCCAAGCCCGACCAAGGGGCAACTCAACCTCAAAGCTCAAGCTTGACCAAGGGGCACCTCATCTGAAAAGCCCAAGCTTGACCTAGGGGCAACCAAATCCTCAAAGCTCAAGCCCGACCAAGGGGAAACTCGACCTCGAAGCCCAAGCTCAACCAAGGGGAAACCAAATCTTCAAAGCTCAAGCCTGACCGAGGGGCAAGCGAACCATCCATCAGGTATCATCTCCAACCCTTGCTCTTTCAGGCGATTAAACTGACATGTGGCAGCAGTGATCCCCCGATGGGCAGCCTGTGAGCACGGGATTTTACAGTCCCTCTCACGAGACGATGATGATGCATGCCCGATTTTGTTCCTCATAATAAAAATTCTTTTTTGGAATTTTTATTACAGATATAAAAATTCTCTTCAAATTTTATTTTCGGAAAAATTCAGTTCGGCATGTCCAGTAATGAGTCCGGTGGTAGCTCAGACTGATGATTTACACCCAAAAAATTATTTAGTCCAAAATACCCATTAAAAGTAAAAAATACACCCCAATATATCAGTTTTTTCATCAAAATCGCCTTTTGCCGGATTTCCTCTCCCTTTTCCCTATGTTAGGTACAAATTGTGCAACTTTTTAGACCTTCCAGAGGACCGCAGGCAGTATCATCCATGCCGCCGCCGGCATGACTTCTAGCTGCTATACAGCTGTCTCCCTTTTTTGCTGACATCCGCCAGATAAATGGACCAAAGGCAATTTTTAACGGATTTTAGCCTATATAAAGGCCATTTCTCAGCCATTTCAAGGGTTCCAATCTACCCCAACTCAAAGTTTCAAGCAAATTTTGAGTATCTTAGCTAGCTTTAGTGGGATAAAGTTTAGAAAGGTAAGAAAAGAGGATTTAGTTCATCTTTTATTGGTTTTTCTCTACCAAACTCTCTAATATCTAGGTGAATTTTAAGTTTAGAAATCACTAAAAATAGAATTTAGAGACTAAATCACCCCTTACTTCCCAAAATCATCATTTGAGCTCTCCGAAGGTGTCATACGGATCACGAAGAGGTGGATTCACAGCCTTGAGGTAAAAATTTTGAGTCTCATAGCTTTTTGGCTTCCATTTTACTTATTTGTTGTGTTTTAGTTGCTGTTTGTGCTTAGTTTTGGGTTTTTTGGTTACTTTCCGGCCAAAAACAACTGCTGCAAGAAACTGAAGTCGCCGGAGGCATTTGAAGCTGCCGGCAGTATCAACCATGCTACCAGTGGCATCGTTGATACCGCCGGTGGCCTCACTTGGCCCCAGTGGCCTCATTTTCTTGCAGGACCCTTTCTTTATGGTATCCAGAAAGTCACGTAGTCTACCTGTGTAACTGATACCTCTAGTGGCATCATCCATGCCGCCGCTAGCCTCAGTCATGCCGGCGGCGGCATGGCTTTCTGGACAACAGTTTTATTTCGTTCATTTTTCGACCTAGTTTAAATTTTCGAAGTAGGGTGTACAGTGGAACGACGAAGGTCCAGAACCTTCTAAAAACAGACCCCACCCCATACCATGTGGCATTTTTACTAATAATCCGGTTAAAATAACGATCGAGTCCAAAAAATGGATACAACGGAATGTTCCCGCAAACGCCGTTTAAATCTCATTTTTAGTCATCCAACTGGGCTCCATAAATTGTAAATAAAATATGCCACGTTCATGCTTACTCGGGTCTTGTTTTGTTTATGCATGTTGTGCGATATACCCCGTACAAAGTGTCGTATTTGTGCTAACCGTTTTATGCAGGTAGATTTAGGTTAGATGAATGCTAGGCCTTCGGGTATTTTATTTATTGTATAGAAAAAAGTATAGGATTTGGAAAGCCATGTAATCATTATTTTATCTTCCGCATTTATTTTTGGATAACTGTAATAATTATTTATTTACCGCTTTGAATACTTGATAAACACGAAAACAACATATAAACCGAAAACGCAATAAATAAGGTGGATTAAACCGATTAAGAAAGAGTAAAATATTTTAACTCGGCCTAACGTAAAATAGATAACATCATCCGAACTTGAAATCTCTCTTTTAAGGTACGGTCTAACTACCCGGTAGGAATATGGTACCCAAATTCCCGGTGGAGCTTAACCGGGTGGCGACTCTATTTTAAAATACGGGATTTCAAGTCTCATATCCCTTAACATGCAAATTAGACTCAAACTCTACATCAACACCAATTTTACCAATCTTTTTATCACGCTAAAATGAGAATCTGTCCTTCGACTCGCTTCACAGCGATCATTATTTTTTCCCCTCATACTATGCATCTCACGTGGTCCTTGTGAAAAAAATGGTCATCCACTTATAGAGCCCTAAAAAGTAGCCTTAATGGCTTATACTATAAGGTCACTTGTAAGTAAACCTGCAATCTATTATTCGTTTACATCAAATCACCCGTATTTGGGTGGTTATATATTAACATAAATTTTTGACAAATACATTGGATCAAATGGAAACACATTACAAAGGTGCATTTGAAGATAGTTCACGCCAATTTATTAAGAAATAAAACTAAAGCATACCTTAATCTTGATTTAAAAGAATTCACTAAACTTATTTTAAGATCGAATAATTATCCATATTTAATTGATACATTGTATATATTTTTAATCTATCCTTCTCCTAAAAATTAACCACCTTTATTCATAGAAAACTAAATTTAGAAAATTACCATTTTGACCCTTCAACAAAACAAATTTTACTCATAATCCATATATCTTTCTTCATGTGATTAATTTGACACATTAATAGTCAATATTTCTTAATTTGACCATAAAATTATTTTAACTATGATACATAATTAATTATTTACATATTTAATCCACACTTTACTATTTATCTAAAAATAAATTCATTCAATTAACTATTACCAATTAAGCACATAAATATCTGATTCAAATTTGCTATCTCTAAATTAGTATTTTCTTACATATCTATTCATTCATCATTTGACATGTGTTATATTTATAGAAGAGATAAAATAAAGAAGAATAAAATAATAATAATAAAATTAAATACGTGTTAATATTTTAACCGGAGATATAAAAGGGGATACCAATATAAAGACAATATATATGTGTGTTTTATGTGTGTGTAAATATAAATACTTTATTTAGGCATTATGAACAAATTTCGTAGTAAACGATTGATGATTACAAACATGATGAGTTTATTTTTTGTTTTTTTCTAGATATATTAAGATCCCCTTAAATTTGTTTTTAAATATATATTTATCCTTGAACTTTTAAAAGTTTTGAATAACCTCTTGAATTTATAAAAAAGTTCCAAATAATCTCCTAAACTTGTAAAAAGTGAACTCATTTGCCCCTAAATGCCATGTGTCAGATTTTGGTTGGTTTGACTTTTCAAATATGTCATTTTTCTCTCTTCAAGCAGAGGCCGACAAGTGGCATTGTGGGGACAAATTGGTTCACTTTTTACAAGTTCAAGACGTTATTTGGAAATTTTGCAAGTTCAGGGGGTCATCTGAAACTTTTGAAAGTTCGGAGGCCAAATAAGTGTTTAAAGGACAAGTACAAGGGATTCTTCATGTTTAGGCCTTTTTTGGAATTATAAAGTTTTTAAATAGGCATGTTAATGAGCCAAACCAAGATCAAACTTGTCAGGGGCTGGTTCGAAGCTCGTCGAGCTTAAAATATTTTAACTTAGCTCGAGCTGATAAAAAATTCGGCTCAATTCATGAGCTTCCGAGCCTAAACTAATATTTTCAATTAGGTTAAATTTATTACTATTATTTTCTAAATACAATAATTCTAATAAATTAAAATTTTAATAATTAAAAAATATAAAACTAAGCATGCAAATAAAAAAAATATGGTTCAAACAAACATTAACTCCGTCGACTACATACTACACACACAATTACTCTTATAAATATAAACCTATAATGGTTTAAGGTTTAACAAAAAATATGCAGTAATACATATTACTTATAAAATTATACAAACTTGCACCCTATCGCTTTCGAACTGACACGTAGAAAGTTTGGTTTGACTTACGAATATCTCGTGTCGATTTTAAACTCTAGTTGAACTTTATTAATAAGTTGAGCATTGACTGGATTTTAATCGAATTGATTTCAAACTGTTTGCCAACTTTTAAGCTTTTCAACATCCCTATTTTTAAATAATAAATACAGTGTTTGACATGTAAAAAATCTTTACAAAGTGGATCAAGAAGAAAAATAAACTCTTATATGTTGAAAATTAACTATATATACAAAGGAAATTATAACAATAATAAAGAAGGTAGAGAGAGAATTTGAGAGAAACTGTTATTTCTTATATCTGAGGTATATCTCAAATGAAGAAATTGAATTCCTATTTATAGAGAAATCCAACGGTAAAAACGGTAAATAAGTAAGAAATAATTACATCAGATATTAATGACGTGGAGCTCACATCAATTATATAACAGTCGTCTGTATAGTAACAGGCGGCTGATACATCAATAATTCAACACTCCCCCTTTAATGTATCATCTACCGCGAATGGAACACTGCCTCGTTAAAAACCTTACTAAGGAAAAACCTTGTGGGATAAAAACCTCAGTTAAGGTACAGTGTTTACTCCCCCTGTTCGTGAGTTAACTGGAGATCCTTAAAACGACGCATTCCAATGCTGTAAATCAATCTGCTAAATTATTACAAGAGAGGATTTGTTGAATATTGATTTCACCATTCTTTTTCAGATCGTGAGTGAAGAAAAATTTTGGTGAAATATGCTTTGTTCAGTTTCCTTTAATATAGTCTTCCTTCAATTGAGCAATCAAACTAGCATTATCTTCATATATTGTCGTTGGATGTTCCTTGACCGTAACTTTTCCACATGCTTTTTGGATATGGTTGATTAATGATCTCAACCACACACATTCGTGACTTGCTCGTGAATTGCTATTAACTCTGCATGATTTGAGGAAGTCGCTGTAATTGTTTGTTTTGTAGATCGCCAAGATATAGTTGTTCCTCCATATGTGAATAAATAGCCCGTCTGAGATCGAGATTTGTGTGGGTCAAATAAATAACCCGCATCCGCATATCCAACTAATTTAAACTTAGACTCATATGAATAAAATAAGCCTAAATCAGTAGTTCCTCGAACGTAGCGCATTATATGTTTAATTTCATTCCAATGTCGTCTTGTAGGTGCAATGCTGTATCTTGATAATAAATTAACAGAGAATGCAATGTCCGATCTTGTGTTATTAGCAAGATACATCAAAGCACCTATTGCGCTTAGATATGGTACTTCAGGACCGAGAACTTTTTCATTATTTTCTCTAGGACGAAAAAGATCCTTTTTCATATCGAGTGATCGTACAACCATTGGGTTACTCAATGGATATGCTTTGTCCATATTAAATCGTTTCAGGATCATTTCTGCGTAGTTTGATTGATGCACTAAAATTCCTTTTTCAAGGTACTCAATTTGCAAACTAAGACACAATTTTGTCTTTCCAAGATCTTTCATCTCAAATTCTTTCTTTAAAGAATCAACTGCTTTTGGAATCTCTTCTGGAGTTCCAATAATATTCAAATCATCATCATAAATTGAGATGATAGTAAAATTAGATCCTAATTTTCTTGTAAAAACATATGGACAAATTGGATCATTTTTATATCCTTCTTTCAATTAATATTCACTAAGACGGTTATACCACATGCGCCCATATTATTTTAATTCATATAAGCAGGAGCGGACCCAAAATCAAATGTAAGGGAGGCCAACATACCGAATTTTAGAATATATATATATATATATATATATATATATATATATATATATATATATATATATATATATAATAAAAAAATGAAATAGGATTACAATGATTAATTCAAATTAATATTCAAATTATCAATTATAAAAATTACAATTAAACAATAAAATCTCTATTCAAATGGGTTATTACATAAGATATTTATATAATAATTTATTATTAACTCAAACATATGACGAATTGGATAGTTTATTGGTTAAGTGATTAGACAATTTCTTTTAACATCTCTTAAGTATAAATCCCGGAATTGGCGTTTTTTAACTTTTAATAAGTTAAATAAAAAATAAAATCGTTTACATGAGGGAAGGAATTATTATTAGGAAAGAAAAGCAGCTGCAGGGAACCGATCCTGCAGCATTTGCAAATCACCGTCACGCTCCAACCATCTCATCTAATGAAATAATATAATTTTATTACATATAATATATATATATATACCAAAAGTCAGGGGGCCCGGGCCACTGCAAGCTTTCACCTGGGTCCGGCCCTGCATATAAGGATATTTGTATCTTTATTGAGTAAAGTTCTCGTTTGTTATATTTTTCTGGCAGCTTTAATCCTTCAGGGATTTTCGTATAAATATCATTATCAAGCGAACCATAAAGGTAAGCTGTGACAACATCCATCAAGTCCATTTGTAAATTTTCTTGCACTGCAAAACTAATAAGATATCTAAAAGTTATTGCATCCACCACGGAGAATATGTCTCCTCATATTATATCCCAGGTCTTTAGGAAAAACCTTGTGCAACTAATCTGGCTTTATATGTTATTATTTCATTTTTCTCATTTCTCTTTCTAATAAAACCTCATTTATTACCGACAAATTTTACGTCCTGTGGTGTTCGAACTACTGGTCTGAATACTTTGCGTTTTTCGGGAGAATTCAGCTTTACTTGAATTGCTTCTTTCCATTGTTGCCAATCATTTCTACTTTCGCATTCTTCAATAGATGTTGGCTCATGATCCACATTTTCATTTTCAATATTGATCGCAACATTATATGAAAAAAATATGATCTATAACTATTTTTATTGCGATTCAATCTTCTTTCAGTATTGATATAATTTATTTAAATTTCTTCATTTTCAATAGCTTCAGGTATTTGCACTTCAGATGCTTGCACTTCTTCCGAAAGTGTATTTATATTTATATCCTCAATGAGAATATCTTCATTATCAATAACTCTCCTTTTAGAATTTTTATTCTTTGAACTAATAGGTCGTCCACGCTTCAGGCGTGTTAGAGTATTATCCGTAGGTTGTTATTCAGGAATCTCAATACGAATTGGCTCATTTTTCATTACTTTTTTAGGATTAGCGAGTGCATCAGGCAATCGATTTGCTAAATGTTGAAGATGGATTATTCTCTGAACTACTAGTTCATAATCATTTGATTTAGGATCCATATGAGAAAGTGATAAAGCATTCCATATTATTTTCTTTTCCAAAATTGGGCTCTTATTCTCTCCCCCAACTTTGGGAAAGTGCTTTCATCAAAATGACAATCTGCAAATCGTGCAGTAAACATATCATCAGTTAATGGCTCAAGATATTTAATTATTGAAGGGGATTCATAGCCAACATAAATTCCTCATCTCCTTTGAGGACCCATTTTAGTCCTTTGTGGTAGAGCAATAGGCACATATACCACGCAACTAAAAACTCTAAGATGAGAAATACTAGGCTCATGGCCAGAAGCTAATTGTAATGAAGAATAATCATGAAAACTTACTGGTCTTAAACGTATAAGAGATGTTGCATGTAATATTGCATAACCCCAAACTATAGTAGGGAGATTTGTTCGCAAAATTAGCGGTCATGCAATTAATTGCAGACGTTTAATAAATGATTCTGCTAGACCATTTTGTGTATGAACATATGCTACAGGATGTTCAACTTTTATCCAAACGACATACCATAATCATTAAATGTTTTGGATGTGAATTCTCCAGCATTATCAAGACAAATTGATTTAATAGGATAATGGGGAAACTGTGCCCGTAATCTTATAATTTGAGAAAGTAACCTTGCAAATGTCATATTTCGTGAAGATAATAAGCATACATGTGACCACCTAGTTGAAGCGTCAATTAGAACCATAAAATATCTAAATGGTCCACATGGTGGATGAATTGGTCCATGATTATCACATTGTATGCGCTCTAAAAATGTTGGCGATTCTATTCCAACCTTACTTCTGGAAGGCTTTATTATTAATTTTCCTTGTGAACAAGCACCACAAAATAATTCATTATTTTGAAGAAACTTCTGGTTCTTCAATGGATGCCCATGTGAATTTTCAATAATTTTTCCCATCATTATCGAACCAGGATGACCCAGTCGATCATGCCAAATTTTATAAGTATCTGAATCTATAAACTTTCGGTTTATAGTTAAATTGGCTTCAATCATATTAATATATGTGTAGTATAAGCCACATGAAAGAGTATAAAATTTTTCAAGTATACATTTCGTACTTGAAATTATTTTTGTAACATAAAGACATTCTTTATTGTCTTCGCTCACAGTTTCAATATGATATTCAATTCTGTAAATATCTTTAAAATTTAATAAATTTATGTGAGAATTGGGGGAAAATAATACATTATTTATAATAAGTTTTGTTCGCCTTTGTAATATAATACTAGCTCTTCCGGAGCCTTCAACCATTTTTGTTTGTCCCGATATTGTGGTAACAACAATTTCATCCCTTTTAAGAGTATTAAAATATCATGCCTCTTTGAGAATAGTATGGGTGGTGGCACTATCTACAATACATAAATTTGCTTCATTTTCTTGAAGTCATATAATACCTAAAAAAAATTCATTTTATTCATTGAAGAAATGAAAGATGCATTATTATTTATTTATAAATAAAAATTGCATAAAAAGTACATTAAACAGCAATAACAAAAGCAAACTAATAATAACATAAAAACTATAATATATTAATTAAGCAAAATATATGAACTAATTATTCAAATTTTTCATTGCCACTGGTATTGGGTAACAGAAAATCATCTATCTCCATATTGGGGATATCAACAGGGTCATTAGTTGGGGTATTATCATCCAATATAAAATTGGTTTCTAGTTCCGCACATTTCTTGAGGGATGTTTGGTATAAGTTTACCAAATGCTTAGCGTTTCTACAAGTTCTTGACCAATGACCAGTCATACCGCATCTATTGCATTTATTTTCATCATCTTGATTATTATTTCTTCTATCAAATCTTTCAATTTGATTATTCCACTTCTGGTAGTTATTTGTATTTTTCCACTTCGGGTGGAAATTATTATTATTATTATTATTAACATGTTTTCACTTCTGGTGAAAATCATTATTATTATATCCTCTACCACGCCTATTACCACGACCTCTACCTCGACCACGACTACAATCATTTCTGTGGCCGCGTTCATTAAAATTATTATGAATTATCGCATTCGCTTCAGGGAATGGATTTATTCCGATAGGTCGTAATTTATGGTTTTTCAACAGGAGTTGATTTCTCTGTTCTGCTAAGAGAAGAGCAGTAATTAGTTCACTATATTTCTTATAATCTTTTGCTCTATATTGTTCTTGTAACACCATATTATTCAAATGAAAAGTAGAATATGTCTTTTGTAGTAAATCCTCATCAGTTATTTCCTTTCCACATAATCTTAATGTGGATGTAATTTGAAAAAGTTTAGAATTGTATGCACTAACAGATTCAAAATCTTGAAGCCTTAAGTTTATCCATTTATACTGGGCATTTGGTAGAGATATTTTCTTAAGGTGTTCAAACCTCTTCTTTAATTGTCTCCAAAGATCTGCAGGATCTTTGACAGTCAAATATTCTGATTGAAGTGCTTCATCAAGATGACGGCGGAGAAAAACTAGAGCTATTGCCTTATACTGAAGTGTAATATTATTATTTTCAATAATAGTATTATTAAGACCCATTGATTCTAGATGCATTTCTGCCTCCATCACCCAAGTAAGATAATTTTTTTCCGATACATCAAGAGGAGTGTGGTCCAAACTTTTGATATTAGACATATTAAGAATTATAGGTATAATATATATTTATAGAAAATAAAATAATTATGCCTTACTTTAGATTTATTCGGTGATATCCTTGATTGATAGAGTAAGCTCGTGCTGATAACGTGTTAGAAATTAACTATATATACAAGAAAATTATAACAATAATAAAGAAGGCAGAGAAAGAATTTGAGAGAAACTTTTTAAATTTCTATTTATAAAAAAATCTAACGATAAAAATAATAAATAAATAAAAAATATATTACATTAAATATTAATAATGTAAAACTCACATCAATTATATATTAACTATATAAATAATAATGACGGCGAATACATTAATAATTCAACACTGTATATATTATAGGTGTAGCCCATTAAATAGATTAGAGTGGTGACCTTAATAAATCAAATGGTTCACGTCAAGACTCAAAGCCTTACAAAGTCAACTATTTTTCATCTATTAAATGGCGCGAGAGCATAAGTTTGACCGACATCAGAGTTCAACACCTACAACCAAATCTGAACCGTTCATTATGAGACCCCCCCGGATAAACCAACGGTAAGATGGCTGGAAAGAATATCACGTCAGATGGAGTTGAACTACGGGAATTATAATTTCAGAAAAAAAGGGAATTTGTAATTTTTAGCATCAAATCAATCACGTTTTATTTTCTTCTTTTTGTTTTCCTTTTTTATTTGTATTTTACAAAAAGAAAAAAACATTATAAAATGTGTGCCTGTATACCGACGGTGCCCACCGTGGAAATATTCCTAACAAATATCACTTGTTTATTTTTATATGAATAATAACTTTTTTAGTCTTAACAATTTAAATTTGCGTAGAAATATCATAATGTCTTGCCCCTTTTTAATGATAATTCAGTATTTATACACCACACTAGAAAATTATAGAATAATAAAATGAAACTCTAATACCTTTCTTCATAATGAATCGTTTCTGATTAATCCGAACATTTCAGGCCAAAACAATCTAAAATACAATTCCAAAAATTTGAGCTTGAATGCTCTTTCTTGGACCAAACATAAAATAATTCTAAAACTGTACCATATTAAATATTCATCCACTTTAAATTACTAGCCTTTTCATTTATTATTTATCTAGTCCTGTATGTATTGTTTATTATACATAGATCATTGAATTTTTGTAAATATTTTATGCGTTTTCTTTTCGTGTTTTTACATTTTTTTTATAATAGCGTAAAATATGTAAAAATAATAATTTTTTATTAAATATATAAAATTTACACTTAAATATATTTTGCTAATATGCGTTCCAGAAATACGGAGCAATAAAATTATTTATCATAGATGTTAGAAGTTTCCTTTTAATTATATGCTAGATTGATGATCTTTTCAACAATGATATGCTAAACTTTTTTTACCGAATAGGAAGTTTATTAATTACTGATATTTTGAACATTTTAACTGATATATAAATTAAATAAAATATCTTAACACAATAAAGAAGACATCAATTCACCGAATGAGAAATAAGAAAAAACTTATCACAAAAGTAAAAGGGAAACACAAAACTAAAAAAACAACAATGACACTTCTTCCACCTATATATTCTTAGTCTCAATTTAAAATTATCAAGAAACAACAATCATAAAACTCCGTCATACTCCTTAACACCAACCAGTTTTGGAGATCCGAAGTAATATTTCTTAAAGGGTATAGATTTAGGTACCTAATATAAAAGATAAAATTGTAACTTTGACTGAATAGAGTCCAACCAATAATAAATCTATTAAAGTTTTATTCTGTACCAATGAATCCACAATTAAAAATTACGATCACATAAGTAATAGCTAAATAAAATATGAGTTATCTATTATTTCATTAAAAAAAACTAAAAGCAATAACTATTAAGGAAGCCATATATAAAAATCATTATAAAAGGAGTAAGAAAAGCATTTAAAAAAGCTTCTTGTTCCTAATCCAAAGTAAAATTTAATCTAGAAAAGAAGGATGAGAAGAGAGCACCAATTAGGGTTGAGATTCTTTACTCTGACAATTTTATTATTCTATGAAAAAAAAACCATATGCTAAAAAAATTTTCGACAGACAAAGTATAGATTTTACTCCAACCTTTTTATGAAAAGCAATAAAGCCCTGATATTATAAGAAATTTTACATTATTCCCCAAAGATATATTCCCAACTTATTATAATAAATATTTTTATATTATATTATAAAATTGGAAATAAATCTGTTGCCTCAAGTTTTGGAGCCTTTTATATGGGGACCGAGTATTTAATATCCCTCCCGTTGAATGCTTAATACATATATAGTTTATATATTATAATAATGAAAACTGCATATGTGTCAAATATCCAACATAAGGGATATCAAATATCCGGTCCTGTATAAAATTTACCCAAATTTTATGTCCTCTTCATTATACCATATTTAATTCTTAACACAATTTTTTATCACAGACCATTTTTGGTGCATTGTAATTTCAAATCACCTATATAATGAATAAATTTATTTTTAAAGCATTTCTTCTCACAAATTAATTGATATAAACTAATTTCTCGAATAAAATATTATAAGCGTGTATTCATTAAATTTCCATGTATTATGCTGAAAAGAAAAGATAATGTAAGAATAAGACAAAAAGAAAAGAATGATTGGGAGTGGTAAAAATAAAAAAATAAAACGGGCCAAAATGTAAGAAAGTGAAAAAAGAGAGGGGGGGCGTAGGTATTAGGCAGCTAAGGCTACGTTTGGCAAAGACAAAACAGCATTTACTAACTCTACTCTTACACCAACACAATCTCTCCTCTTTTAGAATATCCTCTCCTTTTTCTGTCCCTGTAAGGAATTATCATTACTTTCTCTTCTTTTTTCCCATACGCGCTCTTCCACCCTCCCTCCCTCTCACGCGCTTCTTCCTTGTAAATTTGTGTTTAAATTTTAAAATTTTTATCCTCTTTAGATTTGAAAATGTCCAATACCATTCTAAAGTTTCAAAACTTCGATCAGTTTACTTTATAAATGTTATATTCAGTTCTCTTCAGAGATGAAAAAATAAAAAAATAAAAAATTTAAAAGTCAATCCTTTTAAGAGCCGACACATGATATTTAAGTTGATCTGGATATAGATCCGTCAATTCAACTTTTATGGGTTGAGTTTGAGCAAGCTGATTACAATATAGGTCACGCTTCTTGAAGTGGCCCCAGTAATGCATGGGACAAGCTTGATTTTATTATTAAAACTCAAACTCAATCCAATATACCATAATTATTAACTAAAAATATATATTGATTACTTTATAATGGCCGGCTAATCCGACTACAATATTTTAGTAATTGAGTTGGGCTTAGGTTACTGATTATTTAGCCAAGCTCGTCTAAGCCCGACCCGGATCTGGCTCAATCCTGCTCATGCCAAGGTCTATGTGTAAGTTAAAAGAATTACATTTTCAAAGTTAAGTATGATAGTAGATTAAGTGCATATGATGCATTAGTTTGTGTTTTTAATTATACAAAAAGTGACTAATGTGGATTTTAAAACAAATGAAATTTATTTATAAAGGACAATAACTTTATAGAAAATATCATAACTAGTCACAAATATAAAAATGATTTTATTTAGTAAGAATTTAAAGTTATTTTCCTTTATTTTTGGATAATTTTATAAAAATGTTAAGGGTATATACATAAAAAAGAGTGGAAACTGGCCGGAACACTATTTTTTTTTAAGAAACAATTTAGTGGCAAAAGAATGCAAAATATAAAAAAAGTCAAATACATATTTATATTTCAGAACTCGACTTCAATGGCCTATTTCCATTGCATTTTTTCAAAATATATATTAATTCGGTAAAAGTGTAATTTCCCCTGATTGTTAGTTTTTAATTTTGTTCCGTTTAACGTTTTAAAAATTATATTTTTTAAACTTTTACTCTAATCAGAGATGTGGTGTTCTGAAATTAAGTTGCTTTACTTGTGCCAAACAAAATCAAGAAACTAAAAAGTTTTTAAAAATTTAGCAGCGGGACTGTAGATTGTTTGGAGCTAATTCAAGCTTATAAAAGCTTTAGCAATAAGGGATGGTCCAATGTGTCCAGTGATTTAGTACTAAAGTCATAATTTCAAAAGCTATATGTTTGAGTTCACATATAGATGAGGTGGAACGAAATTTTTTTTTGTTATTATTATAATATGAGGTAATTTTTTTAATATAATAAAGGTTAGTTCAAGTGGTAATCGACTTAATATCACTTAAGTAATGTCTCAAATCTGAAATTGTGAATGTAAAAAATCTTCAGTGGAAGACTAAACTACCACAGATATCGCGATCTGAACCAGATCTACATATAGTCAGAGAAAAGTTCTAGTGAAGACATAATAAAAAAACGTAGAAAAAGCTATAATAGGTCAAAATACTCAAATGTTTGTTGGTTTGTATTTAGATATAGGACCCGGGATTTTCACTCTGTTGCTTGCGATGTTTTTAGTTCCCGTGGTTTATTACATTCTTGTATTTGACTCTATCCTGATTTCACCTTGAGATCAAGGGTCTTGTACTTTTATTTTTATTTATTTATATATAGAGTGGGGGTTAGGGAGGTTAGAGGAGAAGTGGGGAAGGGGGTTGACCCTTTGGTGGTTCATTTTATCTTTTCCTTTTATATAAGCTAATATAAATAATAGATTACTGAAGATAACGATCGAATTGAGTATCTTTATGCATAAAGATATTAGATTATTTAGTATAAAAGATTGAAAATTTTGTTCATAATTAGGAGTTCTTACCATATAAGAATCAGTCACCCTTAAAAAAAAGAAAAAGCAGTTAAATTCATATTCTTTGATTTTAAAAAAAATTAGAAATCATATAAAAAATTAAATAAATAGAGAAATATATATAAATGATCCTACTCACATTAGACCTAGTGCCCAAATGATTTGATCAATAGTGGGCCAAGATCGTACACCCTTATTTTAGAAAAGAAAAAGAAGAAAAGGGGTTGTCTAAATTGTTACTCAAAAACAATAGTCAATTGAAGTTACCGTTTACTTTAAGGAACTTTTTTTTTTTACCTTATTCACGGAAACTTTATTTTAATTGTGTCTAAATTTAATTTAAATCGTGCAATTAATTGTGATAAATAAGTTTTTTAATAAAAAATTTTTGCATTTAATAAAATTTCAATTCAAGACTTTATTTAAGCAGTAATAAATTACTCTTGGCTAAGGAATATATGTAACAGTATTTGGACCCAATAAAGTAGTGATCTGATATTGCCAGGACTATATTATAGGGTATGCTACCACTTATGTGATGTGATTTTGACGTGATTGGTCTGAACTGAGTATATTACTAATGCTATTATTATTTTCTACTTTTTAACAAATTTCTAGACATGATTCCTTATTTTATAATTTCTACTATTTATTATTATTATTATTATTATTATTATTAATGTAATACCCCACATGAATAGGTCATTTATAATCAATATATCAATACCAAATTTATTTCGTATTATTTCCAGAAAACATCTTTATATATAAAAAAATATCAAATTCAATTTATCATATTTATTTTTGCATTGTTATATTAGTTACAAATTCTTTTTCTTCTTAATTATTAACTTTTTAAAAATTAATACATAAATAAACTTATAAAAGTAGAGCAAGTAGTACGTGATAACAAAATTGTATTTCCAATTTTATTCAAAACTTAGCTCTTAATTTATCTTCTATTTTTGCCTTTAATCACGTGACCGTATTACACTCTTCCTAATCCACGATTCTTCATCATCTTATTTTTTTTTCAAATATCATCTTAATCACCAATGCATCACACTTTAATTTATAAATCATCAAATGATTCATAAAATTCATTTATTTCTTCTCGACAAATTCATCCATCAGCAATGGTCTTTTCCAATTTGGAAAAAATAAAATAAGAATTGCAAAATTTACCCAACAACAAAAAGAGGTAAAAATAAGAAGAAATGACACATGTTTAAAATGAAACAATCCAACAAAACAAAACAAATAATTGTAAATAGCTATAAAATTAAATTTTTTTCTTAAATAGGATTATACTTTATACTTTTCTACAGTTTTCTTGTGATTCTCTGTCAAATATTTGATGAGTAAAAAAGAGTTACATTAATTATTAAATAGGATTATAATCAATAAAATTAAATTAAATAAAATCATGAACAATAAATTAAATTTTTAAAAAATATATTTAGGGGATATGTTAGTTAATAGATATACTTAATTTATAATTATGAAATTCAAATTCATTTGATCAAATAATTAAAAATATTTCATGAGAATGAGTAAATATTATTATAAAATTACACTTTTTAAATAGGTTTTACTCAATAGAATTAAAAAAATCAACAACAACAAATTAAATTTTAAAAAAAGATTTAGGAAATATAATAGTTGATAATTAGCCATAATTAGGCTCAAGTATTTTTTGCTGGTAAAAATGTCTTTTAAAAGGTATAAAGATAAAAAAAGCTTTTAGAGCTTAAAGAGATACACATCAATTATTTTTCTCCTTCTTAATCCTCATCTATTTTGCTTGATTGTTCGAAAGCAGTGTGTTATCTTCATCTATCAATATCGACGGTGTCAGAGTTTCATTTCTTATCTCTACAGGTGTGACAGGAAAATTGACTTCATTCTCTGATACCGAATCATGTCAAACATAAATAAATAAATATATAAATAAATAAAAGACCTAATTCAAATCATATTAGATAATAAATTATTTGTATTTATAATATAAATGTTAAAGTACCTTAAAATTTTCATTTGCATCTGAAAATTGATCAACATCGAAATCTGATTTCTACTGTAAACAAATCTTAAAGTTAAAATATATATGAAGTAAAATACAAATAATATAACGTACTAATTTAAAGTTACATATTAAAAAATTAAACTCACCGTCAATGAATTATGAGGGAGCAAAAAATTATATTTATTCAGAAGTTGTTCATCCTCTGTAATTGTAACCACATAATACACTTCATTATGTGTAATAATATTATTGCTCTTAACTGAAAGTTTAAACATAATTTCCCTTCATATAATATTCTCCAATTCCACCGGTATAGGTGTTTCACCAAGTGCAACAAACATCTAAAATAATTTTAAAGGACAAAAAACAATAACAGATGTTTAAAACATTACTAATGAAGAAAAAACTAAAACAAAGTGAAAGATTCAGTACATACAAAACACGAATAGGAAGTTGTAATGGAATAAAATAGTTGTTTGAGGATCAATTAAGATACTATTAATCACGAAATAAATTAGAAAAATTAAGTTTGAAAGGTTTTAATAATAACCAATTTTAAATACTATTATTATAGAAACAAATTAAAGTAAACATACAACCAATTAAAGTAATATTTACATATTAAAATAATTCGTAATTGCTGATAAGAATTATGTTGCAAATCTGTTATAGCACTTAATAATTATTTGATATTTGAAACAATATTCAAACACACAAATATAAGGAAAACTTATCAAAATATCTAACATTTCACTTTTAATATACTAATTAATTAAAATACTATTATAAATTAGAATAATATGGTAATAAAATAAAACAAAGTTAATTGCTAATTTGTTGTTTTTTATTTTATTTAGTTTTGTTGATTATAATCTTATTTAAAAAAATTTCATATTTTAAACTTTAATTAGTAATTATTTAAATACACAGATTATTTTTACGGATATAATAGGTGAAATTATCGGCTATTGATTTTCTGACAGATTATAATCCTATTTAAGATTTAATTTGACTTTGCATCATCAAATATATTTTATAATTATTATTGTTGTTGTTGTTGTTATTGTTATTTTATTATTATAATTCTATTTAAGAATTAACATTACTCTTTTCTCTTAATCAAATGTATTTTTTTATTGCTGTTGTTGTTATTATTATTATTATTTTATTTTTATCATTATAATCATATTTATAAATTAATGCGACACTCATATTTTATTTTTATCATTTTAATTTTGTATTTTTGTATTATTGTGATTATTATGAATATAAATGATATATATTCATAAATGAATTATAACTTTTATTGTTTTTATATATTTATTTGTTATTAAAATTTATTCATTAAAAAGTAACTAATAAATTTATTTATTATTAATATAATTTTTAGTTAGTTTTCATCATTTATTATTTATGGTAAGTAATATTAAATAGTAGTAATAGACATAAAAAAGTATAAGGATAAACTTTTTTAAAAGGTATAAGGCAAAGAAGTCTTTTAGGACTTCATTGCTTTTATAAATAATATAGATATATAATAATAATAATAATAATAATAATATAATAATAATAATAATAATAATAATAATAATAATAATAATAATAATACTCCCTCTGGTTTCAAATAAATGATCTTTTAGCCTTTTAATTTTGGTTTCAAATAAGTGACCTTTTAGATTATTAATGCAATATTTATCATTTTTTCTCTAATTTACCCTTACATTAATTAGGAAAAAGACTAAGGCCCTGTTTGGCTCATGGTTTTTTCATTGTTCATTATAGTACGGTATGGTTCTAACTAAATATCTCTTGTTTGGTTGTATGGTTCCCCATAGTTATTTCATGGTTCAAATAACCATGAAAATAGAACCACCAATTTAGTGGTTTACCATGGTTCTCCTTCAAAATAAACTAAAAACTTTAAAAAACCATACAATACCATACCATCTATCCAAACAAGAACTTTTAAGAAATTATACCATATTATACCGTACTATACTGTACCATACCATACCATACTTTAATGAACCATGAGTCAAACAAAGTCTAAGTATATTTGAAATTTTGAGTTAGTAATTATAAAGAAAGAAACTTTTATGAAAAATAAATTAATCTTTTTAGTAACTTAATTAATATTTTATTAATTTTAATGAAAAATGTAAAAGATATTTTATTTAGAATCATAATAATTATTAGTATTTTTTTTATGAATAATAATAATTATTATTACAATCAAGCGAACTCATAACTGAATGTGAGGAGGCTAAAGTTTGAGTAAAAAATATAAGAAAACGGTAAAATTAATAGGGAAATTTAAAGAAATGAGTCCATTATCTAAATTTTTCATATAATTGTATTTTATACTTGGATATTTAATAAAAAATAGGACTCGCATTTTAAATTTTAAAGCTTACTTATTTTTTTTTAAAGAAGTAGGATTTTTTTATAAAAAATCAATGTTTGATCTCTAATCATCTCCATCTAAATTAGTGGATGTACTACTTCATCAAAGACCAATTGGTAATCTTACATACGATTGCATTTTATAATTGAATATTATTTAGGTTTAAAATCTTAATAGATTAAAATATAGAAATTCATAATAATTAAATATAATATATATATATATATATATAAAATAAAATTATTATTTATCTGACCGAGCTTGGATATGAATAAAACAATCGAACTCGGCCTGTAAAACTCCATGCTTTAATGGGCTTGTGCTCAGACTGAACTTTATTTTTAAAAAAATCAGTATCGAAGCACGACCCATTTAAGCAGGTTGGAGCTAGCCGGATAGGTACATTGACAAACATGTCAACTAGTCTAATACTAATAAAAAATTAAATAATTATTATTTTATAAAACAATATATATATATATTGTCCTTCCATTTTTCAAAGAAGAAATTAGTTATTCATATTTTTTTGAAGAATTATTTTTAAAGAGTATAGGTATTGAACTTAGGACCTCCATCATTAATATTGAGTAGTATATCAATTAAACTACACCCAATTGATAATTAGTTATTCATGTTAATTTCTCCATAATAAAAAATACCTAATTTTTCAGTTAATATAATTCAGTCTACTTTTAAATTAGTGTGTACGATTGAAATCAACTAATAACGAACAAAAATAAATTAATATATAATTCGAAGTTATAAAAAAACACAATACAATGTGAATGCAAAAGAAAGTAAAGGTCTGAGAACTTTATAAATAAGTTAGAACAAACAACGCTGAGATTATGTAGAATTTAGCATGTAGAATTTAGTAACCTAGAAATGTAAAATACATCTAGATCCTGTTTAACCTTGCAATAGTTATAGAATGTAATTCTAGGCTTTTGAAAGTTTAAATTAAGTCTTGGCATCAATATTATCAATACCATGCTATGCCGGTCAATTGGATCGGCTTTACCATAATTCGATCATAGCTACGGTACGGTATGTTTAAAAAATAGTTTTAGTAAGAAACTGAAGAAAACAAAAAAAAGGGTAAATCGGCGTATCAGTTTAAACTCAGTTTTTCCAACAACCTTCTGGTAACAAGTAAAAGTGTTGCTAAAGATCCAGAAAGCATTACAATAGCCAAGGTCGATTCTGAGCATAGGGTAGGAGTGCGACGGCCCATGATTGAAAGGGGCCTTAATTTTATAACTAATTGTATATGTGTATAAAATTTTAAAAAATTGTAAGAAGTTATTCATGTAAATGAGTTAAATTATTTAGATATATAAAAAAATCTTAAAATGGAGTTCATATTAAAAATAATTCAATTTTACTTGAAAATTTGATTAATAGTGGGATCCCTTATTTTTTATTTTGCCTAGAGCCCTCAAAATATAAGGACCGATCCTGACAATAGCTATTGAAAACTCTAAATAATATATATTCTTAACTCCTATGGCAACACTAAGAAGCGTTGCAAAAGACTCAGAAAGCGTTGCAATAACTATTAGAAAACATAAATAATATATATTCTATTGAAAATAAAAAATCGGTAAAACCACCAATTGTATCGACACTATCAGTTATATCGCATATCGATGGCTTTGCCGATATGAGACCCGATCCAGTATTAATAATACAGCTTGGCATAAGTGCATCCGATTACCATTTAAAATACATGTTAACTTGTGATTGATTTGAAAGATTTCGTTTCTCTGATTTTTTTCTCTTTAACCGGAAGCTGATAAGTGGCATTGAATGGGCAAAACTATACACTTTTACCATTGTTAAGGGAAACTTTTGAAAGTTAAGAGTTGGATTGAGCCAAAGTTGACAATTTAGGCTCTATTATTTTCTACTCATAAATAAATACATTAAATTGCATCGAACTAAACTAAAATATATTTAGTTTAATATAAATTTATATATATATATATATATATATAATACTTATAAATATCGAACTGTCCCATATTAAATGAATTATAAGTTGAAAAAATGATCTTAATAAAGGTCCATTTTATCAATATAAGAATGAAATTGAAACTTTTCAATATTAAAAAAAAAAAGTTTAATTACAGGTAATAGCGGTTCGTATGGTTGGGAAGTGCAAATGTACTTTGAGTTGTTTTGTCTTGAAAGTGAATTTTGTTGCAAAATCAAAATTGAATGCTATGCTTTGCTTTGGTGTGATGTGTTGTCATATCCATTGTTTGACTTGCCCTATTATATGTACATCTATCTATCTCACCTTACCTCTATTCTACTCTACACACTGTTGACACATCTGTATTATTTTATGTTAAATAAACTTCATTTTTGATTTTTCATTATAAAAAGTCATATATTGAAAATGGAAAATCAGTTCTATCACTGAACTCTTTTCCCCTGTAGGTTCGGTCTAAAATGGACAATATCATATTAATACGGAGTTTTAACTGACGCAATTCGGATTTTAATATGGTATCAGAGTGGAAAAAGGCCCAACGACCAGAAGATTCTGGGTTCATGTTTAAAGTTTTGATGGAGTTCACTAGTAGAGATAGACTAGACCCGATGTTGACTTTGAGCCTCGGAGATAATAGGCCAAGAAATGTTGGCAAGTGACAACTAGTCCAGACCCAGTTACACGCGAGGGAGAGTGTTGGAGATGTGAGATGATATCCCACATTGGAAATATAATAGAATTGTGAGTGGTATGTATGTGGAGTAGATTGGGCCTTAACACAAGCCAATTGGTTTTGTGTTAGATGGGCTCAATCCCACTAATGTGCTCACTCACTTATCGAGCCCAACACTCTCGAGGCCACGGATTTTCTATACACCGAAACTTTTCTCCGACTACGTTCAGATCCGAACCGGATCGCATACCTGGCTGTGGTGGATTAGTCTCCCAATAATTTTTTTTTTGCATTCACTAAAACTCAAACTCAAGACCTTACTTAGATGATATCAAATGGCTTACCACTAATCAATGCCCTGTTCAATTTATATATACACAGTAACTAAATGAACAATAAAATAAAAATAATAAAGCTTTATTCTTACCCGTTTACATTTTTTATTTCAGCCCGGTTTCATTGGACTTAAAATTTAAATATGTTGAGTTTATTACTATTTTATTTTATTCTCATCCTTTTAATTCAAGGTTTGTTTATTATTATTAAGTGAGAATAAATATTATTCTAATTACAACTATATAATTTTCATATTATTTGATGTACTAACTAAGAAATAAATTGATATTATTTGATGCGCATCAAGCTTACATAATTAACTGTAATAAAATCAATATTACTACTTTGCAACTTAGGTTTTTTTGTTTAAATAAAATAAATGAATGTGAGCTCGTATATTTAAAAAAAGAGCAATTAAATGAACCAATTACAAGCCAAACTTGAAAGGCACAGCTAAAAATAAATAAACTTTAAGAGACTGATGCGGCATGCGTAATTCAAGTCGAATGTAAATATAGTTAGAGTGAAATTCAGATGAATTCGATGGAAAAAAAAAACATAAAATCCCAGCCGTGGAAGCAAGGGAGTACAAAATAAAGATAGCAATAAATTAATAATAATGGTAAATTAGGGGTAAAAGGAGACAAAAAGAAGTAATAATGAGAATAGTAAAAGAAAGCAAAATAAAGAGAGCAGTAGACAGTAGGGGCCTGCAGTGCATAAAGAATAAGGCAGAAGAAAGGAATGATGGAAATTCCTGCAACAAATTACAAATGGGAGAATATGAATAAATGCATATTATAACAAATATTCAAAGAAAAATGTTTCAAATTTGTTTGCCATTTTTAATTGCAGCTCAATGACAAACAACATTAAGATTACATATGCATTATGCATATTGCGTGAAGATAGATTTTCCTTGATCATTGTGAGCATATTGGGATTTTGCAATGTCTACTTTGATCCCCCGTTAATTTGCATTTTGATTGGGCTCTTAGAAAAATTTTATAAAAAAATTAAAATAATTTGATGATATTATAAATAATTTATAAGTTTATAAAAATAAGGAAAAATAATTACATAAATACGGTGTAGTATTTATCTGGTAAATATCTAGTAATCGTTTAGTAGTTATCTAGTAAATCATAATTTCAAATATATTTCTAAAATATACATAACATATGACATCTAGTATTTATCTAATAGATCACCGTTAGATATCTAGTTATTATCTAATATGTTTTAATTTTGACACACACACATAATAGATGTACATATGATCATTTCATAACATTATTTACTAGATAACGATTAGACAATTACTAGGCGAATACTAGATATTTACCAGATAAATACCAGACCGTATTCATGTAATTATTTTCTCTTGTTTTTGTTAATTTGTAAACTGTTTATAGTGAGACTGTAGATATATAATTAATTTGACTTAATAGTCAATTTTATAAATATTTTAGTGAGATATGTGTATTTCTGACAATTTCCCCTGATTGGGTGTACATGCTAGACCTACGCCCATGTGTCCACTAAATCCAGCTAAAGCCCACTCCCATGAGCCGAGCTTGGACATTTAAATTTTGAGTTAGTCTAGTCAAGTTCGAGCCTATTGAAGCTCAAAATTTTATGAACCTAACTTGGTTTTTAAGTAAATCTCAAGCCCATCTTGAGTTGATCCGACTAATAAAAAACTTATATATTAGATTTAATAATTATTTTAGATTTTTATGATAGTTCTTAATAAATTTTACTATATATTAAAGAATTTAAGTAAAAGATATAATTATATGTAAGATTTTAACATTTGCATGAAATTTGTCTTTTAATTCTACTTAATTTATCCGACAATTTTTTTTAAAAAATTTTATTAGTTGTGAGTCGACTTTGAGAATGACCTCATAAACCATGTCGAGTCCAACCCCAGCTTGAAGTTCTAAAGTGTGGTTAGCCCATATTTAGGTTAATATTTTAATAAAAAAAAGTTCAAAAGCGAACTCAGCCTAGCCCAGTCAATGAACATGTTACTGATAACAACGCTTATTTACAACACTATTTCTTATGAACACATGATAAATCTGGAGTATTATTAGTTTATTTAAAAGAATATGTAGTTGTTTTTTTATGCAATTTCAATAAATAAGTGAAATGTATTAATTTGTTCAAAAATAGAATTTGGCATGAAAAGTACAAAAAGAATTATAAAAAGACTTGTTAAAGAGGCGAACTTTGGCCAAGTGTTGAAGACTTGGTGTGTAAAGTGAAAAACGAAGTCTTCAAGATATAGGTGTTTCGTCATCGTGACGATTACTCACAATCGTGGAGCTGCCTCATTTCAATCACAAAAATATGCAACCAAGTTCAGGCCACGAGCGTGACTCTCTATCACGATCGCGACATGCTACATGTATTATTACTGATTGATTTTTTCTCTACTACCAAACAACTGTCGATAACCGCCACTCTGACTAAGACACCTCTTCACCAATCAATTAATTTAAGAGTTGTGACTTTTAACCTCTATAAATAGTTGAACTTTGGCTATCACAGAGATATACAAGAGATCATACACAAAATTGAATACAAAGAATATTGGTAACAACTCGAGTGAGAAAACTTATTTTGTTTGAAGATTTCTTAGTTATTCTTGGAAGATTATTTTTCAATGTACTTGCAAAAACACTTATTAATTGTTCTTCATATATTGTTCTATTTCATTTAAAATAATTTCTTCTATCCAAAATATTTGTGCAATACAAGATCGAGTTAGAAGAAACATCAACTTGGCGAAGTTTGACACACCTATAGTGAAAGCGGTTTGGTCAACTTATTCTCAATTTCGTTCGATATCAATATTTATTCTAATTTTACTTATTATCCTTTATAATCGAATTTATGGTATCCTTTACATTTTATATAATTTTTAACTTTGCGCTATGTATACGAATTAGGATTATACTTGACTTTATTTGTCATGGGATTACAAATCTAGGGCCGATTATTCAAGTACACTTACTAAACCAGGGCTTTATTATTTTATGAACTTAGACATGAGTATGGGTTGGATCTAATCGGATCTAATCTAAAAATTAGTAGCTCAATTTTGACCCAACTTATAATTAGGACGGGCCGAGTCTATATAAATAATTAAATCTCAAGCCTGGCTCACAGGTTTATTAAAAATAAAAATTTATTAATAAAAAATTATGCTACAATTTGCTACTCATTTGTGAAGTTTGTATTTCGAGCTTCTAAAAATGGGATGCTGGTATTTACAAAATTAATGTTCCATTTTTTTCATATAGCTAAAAAGCTTTAAAGTTAAATAGTAATATATAAATGATGTAAATTAAACATTAATATGAATTAATTGATTATATACTAGACGCTTTTTCAATCCCACGGAGTTCCCACGAAAACAAAGATTATGTAACAAAAAGGAACGGTTCCTGCGCACTTTAACATATACATATTTATTCCTTTTACCCGAATTATTCTAATAATTATTTTTTTTAAAAAAAGTATCTAATTATTGCAGGTTGACATTTGTAAAATTCAAATGCTGATTATTTCAAACTTTCCTTTCTCTTTTATTGCATCTTTTACTTTTCCTTTTTGTCTTTTTTTTTTAAAGTTTCCATATATATAAAATACTCTATCAAATTATTCCAGACAATGGATCTGAATTGTTGAGGTTTTTATACCGGTGATTTAATATCCTTCTTCAATTCAATAGTTGATATAAGGAACTATTTAATTAAGATGGAAGAATATATAAATACATTATCATAAATACTCAATCGTTTGATTGGAGAAAGGTATTAAATACTCGATACCATATATAAATCTCCGAATTGCTCTCCATACCAATATTTTGCTATATATTCAAATGAATTTAACTATATCTGGAAGCTTACCGAGTTATCCTACAATTTTAGTGTAGTGTGTTTTTGTACGTATTTATATACATATTTTCATTAAACTACGTAATTTTGTACTGCTTGAGAATAACCTAGCTATTAAAAATTAAATAAATGAAAATGGCAATCATATATTATAAGTACGTACCCATGTGAGATGTTGTGCCAAACATGACTTCCACATAAAAAATGAACTTAATTTCCGATGATTTCATTGCTTAATTAATGCTAAATTTCGTCAAAAAAATTTATTATAATATTATGAAAGCACAAGTCAATAATTTGGCACATAAATGTTTGCCTGGACTCAAGGTTGTAATCAACACACAAATCCAATAATAGAAATGTTTGAAAGAGACGTATCATATTCAGACATAATGCAGTTTTCCAAACACTTTTTAGACCCATTATTTCCCATTATCACTATCATTTCTGGTTTCCCATTATGAATAATGATTTCTGCTTCTTTGTTTTGATATTTATATAAATTTCTCAAGTTCTAATTATTTGCTTCATTTGTTGTTGGATAAAGAGTTAAATTTTATATTTCAGGGGTCTTTCTCCAAATTTTTCACTTATTACTAATTAATTATTTATTAATTAAAAAATATTTATAAGTAGATTTTAACTTAAAAGTCAATTCATAAAGTGTTTCTGATTCTTTTATTAACTTAAAATCTACTTATAAGAAAAAAAGTTAAAAAAACTTGGAGAAACACCCTCTAACTAATCATGCATCATGTATTTCCTTTAAAATGAATCAATATTTTATGTCAACAACAATACTAATATAAATTGTTAATAAAACTTTATATTTTCACTTTAGTGTTATGGATCAATTGCCACATAAATGAAAAACATTTTACGTAAAAGTTTAAGTTAGACAAGACTGAGTCATGGCTTTTATTATTATCTCTAACACATCTCTCACACAAATAGCCATCGGGCATGGCTTTTATTATTATCTCTAACACAACTCTTACACAAATAGCCCTCGGAATTGAAGCATGTCTAACATTGACCGACTTTATTATATGTTGAATCTAATCAACAATTTGAGTTGTTCGTACTGAAACCTGTAACTTTAAGTCCATGTTCACTTGAACTACAATTTGATTCAGCTCAGTTCCATTCAGTTCAGCTATCCTAGTTATATATTTACATTAAAATAAATTCAATTCAGTTCAGCCAACTTCAGTTTAATTTAGTTCAGTTCAGCTCTCAAAAGTTAAAAAGAACATGACCAAAGTCTAGTAGACTTTTATACGAATAGTCTATGGTATAAGACCATTAGACTTAAGTCATGTTCTTTTAAACTGCAATTTTATTAACTGAACTGAGCTGAACTGAAGTGAAATTAACTGAACTGAACTGAAGTGAGCTTAAGTGAACTAAACTAAACTGAAATAATTTTTCATGAAACAATATAAGTGATCGATGGTTTAAAAATGTTAAATATAACATATCAATAAAATTAATTAATGAAGGTTGAAAATCTCATTTTATTGTAATTAGTTTTAGCACAAGGGATTTAGTGCAAATAAATACAACATATCAATAAAATTAATTAAATTAGAAATGCAAAACAGTTAAGAAGGCAAATTCACCTTTTCTCTCGTTATTGTTTTACAGTAAGAATGGAGATTTTCACCTAACTTTGCCCTAGGAGAAATAATATGACCCGTAATTTGGTATCTTTATTGTTTTGACTAAATTTGTAAAATTGTTTCAAACCTAATCCTTCAACTTATTAGGCATCCAATGCTGCTAATATATATATATATATTTTCTCATGCAAACCCTACACCTTAAAGGATTAAAATGCAAGCTTGGGCAGTTGAGAATTTCAAAGAATTAATGATTATAGAATTGTCAAGAACAATTTAGAAGGAGTTTAGCTGTCTTATTACATTATTTTAATGTTTCTTTTTCCTTTTCATTCCCACATGCATGAATTAAAAGCTACTATTATGGAATGAAAGAAATATTTAAGAAATTGATTAGGGAATGAAACGAAGAAATGATTGAAGAAATTGGTTTCCCACTATATTGACTTTTTCAACCTCAAGGCATTTGAATTAGGTAGAAAGTTTGAATTATTGTGTTTGCTTTACAACTTATTTGATTGATATGCTTTTTTTGTCATCATTTTGCAAATTTATAGCAATATGGAAACTAATTATTTTGGCTAATTTTGTCCCATCATAATCTCCTATCATTCTTATCATTGTCCTTTTACAATAGTTGCGTACTTTTTCTTCAATATTATAACCAATGATTAATGTGTTGTTACTTGGTTTAATGGTGGAGCCTTAAAGTTATAATTTTAGAGGTTATAGTTTGAGTTCACATTTCAGCAGGGTGGGATAAGGTTTTCCTTTGTTATTATTGTAAGTCCATATAAGTCAAATTTTTTATAAAAAAAGAATTCATGTATTGCCATAAAAAAATATATAGCATCATGATGTAGTTTTCAAATACACTTAATTCAATGACTTAATAATGCTTATTAATAGAAGTTTTGAAAATACATGTACATCTCCTCCTACATGTACTATACAAAAAAATGTCTCCATTGCATTAAATTTTGGAGAAAAAACTTACTAAATTTTAAAGATTTAGTCTTTCATATGTTTTTCAAATATTAGATTCTTGGACTTTTACTTTTTAGATTTTTTTTTTATCACTTCGTATCCAGGCCTTTATTTTTCAGTGGTTATACTAATATGTCGTACAATTACCAAGTGCTCTCCCGAAATTTAGGATTTGAAATCGAGATCTCCCCTAATAATGTATATTACTAATTGAGCTAGGTATGTGATTATTAAATTATATAGCATCCACAACATTAAATATTAATACATTTTGAGGCATGGTTATCTTAGTATAAGATATTTATCTAAATTAGGACTTTTTATTGTAACCGATCAATCATTCTGCCTGCTTTTCTTACTTGTAACTACAAGATAGACATCGGAATTGACGTTAGGATGTTCACAAATTCTAAAACTTATGTAATAAGAAACCAGTTTCACCAAATAAACAAGAATTGTTTTTCAATTGGAATACTTCATAGGGAAAATTTTCAAAGACTTGTAAAAAGGTTTAATTTGTGGCCATTCAACATTCTGTATCATTCCATAAATGTCATTGTTAGACTAAGTCAGTTTGCTTTTGAAGACCGAGTAAGATTTTGTGTTTATTGTGACATTTTCTCTTTCTGATTTGGCATTTCATACTTCAAACCTATATAGCTAATTCCTTGGCCAACTTGGCACCCATCAAGTCTTTGAGTTTAAATTAATTTCATTGCTAAAAAAAATTCATTTCATTACAAGACTCTTTAGTTTATTTCACCAAGTTGCTTGTTTTTTCAGATCTTCCTAGATACAAAATTATAAGTTATGTGTAATTTCTTAGAAGTAGAATCCGTAACAATCTGTATAAAAGATGACTAAGTCTAGAATCAATTATCTTTTTATTTTATTTAATCCGATTAATGATGTCTAGAATCAATTATAAGTTTTTAAGTTGTGATCTACTAAAGTCTATATAGTGTTTTGAGTTTAAGGTCTTCTAGTTTTACTGATTTCTATTGGACTTCTATTAGATATCAATTGCATATCTGACAGTTAAAAAAACCTCGATAAAGTATATCATTATGTATCTACTTTCGAAGATAAAAAAGAGACGAACAAAAAAATCTAAAGCAGCATGTCGAAAAAATGAACGATTTGAAAGATATAAGCAAAACAAATTAAAAAAATTGAAATAACAAATGTAACCGTGTTTCTGCGTGGGTAGGTGGGGAGGGGTTTGAAATTATTTTATAAGGATAAATATTTGTAATTATTTTGGCATTGGTTCAAATTATTGTATGAATTAAGAATTTTTTTTAAGAACTCCTATTATAAATGTGATTATTGCTATATTTGGGCCGATATTAAGAACCCAACTAACGGATTTTAGATACAACCTCAAATGATTGGTATTTAATATGGCCGGATTTTATAACTCATTTTGGTAAAAGCCCAACTAGCAGAATTCTACATAAAAAAATGATTTCAGGCACAAGTTTGTATCTTATAATCTCATGTTAATGATGTTATCCCCTAAATATGAGTTTTGTTCACACAAGTTTATGTCTTTCACCAGCAACTAATAATCGATGGTGTGGTGTTAATGAAAGGATATGATTTTAATGTTGAGATGGAAAATATAAAAAAATAAACTTAGCCAAAAAATATGAATGATGCCACAAACAAGATATACCGAGTTTATTGGTACCAATAACTTTGATTTGGTGTAGCGTTTGTAAATTTTCAAAATTTATGTATCATTACATCAACAAAACAAAGTTCGTGAGCATGTGTTCACCATGATCCATCTAAGGCACTTGGTGACGGGCGGATCCAAGGGGAGTTATGGAGGGTCAACTGACCCCCCGAATTTCCAGATCCCCCCTCAGTATATAGCTGCCTGATCTGCTATGACAGTTGCTGCAACTGAAGCGTGTTGCTGCTACTCGTAACTGATGAAGAAGAAGTAAGGAGGGCAGTAGGTTTAGTTTACAATTTGGGCCGAAAATGTATGAACCCAACTTAGTCATTGAGTCTTTTAAATGCTTTAAATACTTCTGCTCTCAACTTAATATTCTAACTTTCTCATTTTCAAAATTAATTAATTAATATATTACTTTTTTTTTTCTTATTTTAAGAATACATACTTCTACATACCGTTTTTATAAACATTATACCAAACGACTTAATTCATTATCAATGTCTTACTTTTTTAAGATTTATATAAATAGACAAAAATTATAAAATTTATTTATAATTAAGTTGTTTTATTTTTAACTGTGTCAATTTATAAATCTATTATTCACCGTGACTATCTTGTTATTTTGTTATTTAATCGTGTCAAATAAAAAATTCCCTTATTTACAATGACTATCTCTAAAGTTTCTTTAATTTTGTTGACTTAATTTTGATTGTCAATCTTAATGTATTTAGTAAAAAAACTTTTCTATAAGAAAAAATAAAAATACAAATTCAAGTATGAAGCCACCATCCAACAAATATAATTAAAATTAGTTAGTGTAGGATTACCGGATATTAATATGATTGGTAATTATGGATACCGTAAATCAATTAATAGATTGTTCATTTTTTAATTAGAGTTAATTTAAGGAGGTGATATTAGGAGAAATAGTATTGTCAATCAAGAGAGCATATAATATTGTAAAATCATTTTTAAGTTAATTATTTTATTTAAAATTTTGCTTATACGATGAAAAGTGCTTAAAAACTCGACCCCCAACTGTATTAACCTGGCTCCGCCACTGACCTTCCTAAAAAAACATTGATCTAGAAAGTATGGCATGAGGAAATGGAAATTTTAAAAATACTCTAAGGTGGCGTTTAGTTTCGCGGAATGTCAATTCTATGGAATAGAAATCGAAATGAGTGGAAAGATATTAAATATAGTAGAGTATATGTCTAGAATCCATCGACGCATGGAAAAGCTTTTCCTTGTTTATATACATCGCTATTCCTTTGTTAGACCTAGTCTAGTGGCTACAACTTCTTTCCAAAGTGGAAAAAGAAGCTGGGGGTCCTGGATTCGAGCCCGAGATACCTAAAAAATTAAACGTTCCTACTTCTGAAAAAAATGAATAGTTGTTTTGTGAGATGTATATAAACAAGGAAAAACTTTTCCGTTCGTCGACGGATTCTAGATGAATAATGTGTCATATTGGACATCTTTCCATACATTTTTATTTGTATTCCACGGAATAAGCATTCCGCGAACCAAACGAGCTCTAAGAAATGTAAGCATCTGTATATAAAACCTCAAAAGTTATATTAAAGGGTTATAATTGCTTCATCAATATAAGGAGCATTTCTTTCTCATAGCCAAACAATGTGAGATTCCAAAAACTTCGCTGTTCAATACGATTGGAAAGCCCATTCTAAGACGTGTGGCACTCTTTTCTTCATGTAACTAATTGAGATTTCATTCTTGTCAATTGATTATCAATCCCTTCTTCTTCTTCTTCTCATTAGGGATGGTAATGGATTAGATATGGATATTTTTGAACATATACTTGTATGCAATATATTGTAGAATATACTGTAAAATATATTGTAGGATATCCATATCCAATCCATTGCCATCTATGCTTCTCATTGCTTCTATCATATATGAACAGAAACAAAACAAGATGGCAATTAAATAGTACTGATTTAGGGTTTTTTGGTTTAGGATAAAGAACAAAGATTGGGTTTTTAAACAATATTTGTTTGTTAATTGGGATGTATTAAAAAATATAATCTTTTTGTTGTTGGGTAGTGGTTTCTTATTTTGAATAGTCCAATACAAAAGTAGAGTGTTGGGTAGAGACGGTGAAAGAAATGGATTTGGATTGTTGGTGTCCAACTTATTATTCACTATAACCAACATATAATACCGATTTTTAAAAAATGTTTTCTATTGTCTTAAATGGATTGTGGAGAATAAAAATCAGACCGAAAGAGCAAGAACATGCTCCCACGGGATACTGACATGACCTTGAAGGTTTTTTTAGACATGTTCGCGGGCTGAGCTATTCATCGAGCTCGACTCAAGCTTGTTCTTATGGACCGCGTTTGGATACTTATTTCTTTATAAAGCTCAACCAGAGGCCAAATCCGATAAAGCCCAAAGTCTTATGGGCTAGGCTTGATTTTTGAATTAATTTCCAAGCCCAGCTCGAAGTACATATTACTTTATTCCTTATCATCATTGGATTAATCATCCTACTACTCATCCAACGGTGATAAAGACAAAATAATGGTTACTCAAAGTAACCATAGAATTTGCCAAATATTATATATTGTATTAAATAATTATTTTCAAATTTTATATTTTATACTAACTCATTTTTAAATTTAATTAAAAAAATGACTTAAAGTAAATAATGTAGTTATGCATAATTTTATCATTTTATTTTTAAAATTCACAAAAAATTTATTCATGAGCCATGAACCGGGCTTGGGAATGACTTCGTAAGCCCGACCCAAGTTAGAAGTTCTAAGAGTGGGTTAGACTGGAATTGAGCTGATATTTTTAGTTAAATGCCCAGCCAAAATCCAGCCAGTATGCGATCAAGTCTAATTTTATGTATCTGAGAAAATAAAAAGAGAGAAAAAAAATCAAAATAATTTTTTTATAAAAATATTCTATATAAAAAGAAGAAAAGCAGTTCATCTTTTTTCCAAATCACACCGCCCATTTTGGTGGTTTACTTTATTTCTATAGACGTGTTGCTCTGCCATTTAGAGCTATTGTTTGTTCTCTTATAGCTTGGCCGCTTGTGATAATTTTGATTATTATTTATCTATTTCTTTGCCAAAAGGTTTAAAATATTGGCGACACTTGGTTGTTATGCGGCATAGTTATCATAATTACGATTCTCAATATGATTGGTACTATAAAATTTGATTCAGTTGAATCTTAAATCGGTTTGAATCTATGGGTTGAATCTATATTCACTTTAAATTTTATCATTCAATAATGATTCAGTGACGAATCGGCCGGATCTTACGATTCTACGGATTCGGCTGATTCATGGACTATAATAAATTTAACATGGTAGAAGCATATATATTTTTGAAGATTCATTAATGATTCGAATCAAGTTAGTTAAAGTTGATCGCCCCACCAATTACTGGTAGGAGGGAGGAGGAACCCAACGCCATGCTGCTAATAATGGACTTCGGGCGCCGAATTCAACAACTAAGCGGTCGTGCACTAAAGTGAGTCGCTTCTATATTTTTATTTAAAATTAGTCTCTCATTTAGAAAAGTAAAATACAAGTCTCTTTGAATTGTAATCCTAAAAATATTTTACCTTAAATGATAGGGTAAACTTAAAAAATATGCTACGTGGTTTGACTGTTTTGCAAAAAGGTCCTTGTGAAATTTTTTCTTCCAAAAGGGTGCATGTGGTTTCAAAATTTGCAAAAACATGTTTCTCAAAATTTTGAAACCACATTTGGAAGGCCAATCTCAATTATTTCAATAATATTTCAACTACACTATTTGTGAATTACTTATCAAGATTTGAGTAAATTTCGAAAATTTTTCATCTTGTTACAGTTTTTTAAAGTTATCGTCAATTTTTAATTAATATAAATATACGAAGAAAATAGAATAAGTAAAAGATTGTAAGGCCCTGCTCTTTTCAATTTATATTCAATTCAGTTCAGTACTGCATACATATAAATTTACACTGAAATAAGTTCAGTTTAGTTCAGTGCTGCTACTTATAATCTTGAAAAGTGAAATTTCCAAAGGCAATTGAGAAAAGGAAAGCAAAGAAAGGAACAATGAAGAGGTAAAAGAAATCTTGAAAATTGAAATTTGCAATGGCTTCTGTCATCAATTACAGTTCATTTGCTCTTCAGATCTTACAGCCCATAGAAGCTATGGTCAACAAGTTCTTTGAACAACTACTAGATGAGAACATACTATAAACCACATCTTCTGTAGTTTTGCACAACTTCTCTAGTGAACCCGAAATCCCACAAGCGTGACGGGCTATTGCACCAAAGATGGCTTTCCCAAAATGATGACTCTATTGGAAAGTGCTAAGGACTCGTATACTTATTTTCGATTTGAATTCTAGCAAAGCTAATCTATCTGTGACGTTATTTTACAAAACATTACGCCAAGACCGAGTCGAAGAGTCGAACCAAGAAATCCCACTAATTGTCACTAAAAGAACTTAATGCTCCTGCTAGAGCACTTCTAACGACAAACAAACAACAAACATTTTTTGCACTTTCATGAAAAATCCTTTATAATAGTCTAGGTTCATAAAGGTCAACATCTCTACTAGAGAGAGAAAGAGAGGAATCAATATTTCATGGACCAATGGTTGGTGAACTCTTTTGAAGTTGAGAAGAGCTAGTTTGACTATCCTGTAATGGAATTTCAAAGGCTTTAAACCTAGCTATAGCTTCCTCATCAATGGAAGCTCTCCTCACAATTGGAGCTTGAAGTGGAACTTTCCCTTCCACCATCTTAACAACTGAAGACATTACAGGTCTTATTGCTGGAGATGGATTGGTGCATACCAAAGCCAGTGTTAGCATCCTTCTTGCTTCTTCTTTCGAGTAATTTAGTTTGGATCTACAAGTTCTAACAGATTTCCTTGCTCTTGCAGCACATACGCCTTCATAAACAAAACCCTTTTCAAAATTGTTTTTTTTCTACAAATGTGTCAATTTGTGATTGGAGCACACTTGTGTCATCAGGGGACTAATTAGGGTTTGTTAGTATTGTTGTCACAACTGCTGTCGTGAAAAGCTTTACTTACAAACTTTCATAAAACAACATATGTATTTTAGCATTGAACAAAAGATTTTGACTCTTAATACTAGTTACTTAGGGTCTGTTTGCTATTGAATTCACAATGCCAAAATCGGTTGTTATATGGAAAGCTTAAAAATGGAGCTTTCCAAGAAAGAAAGCAGCATGGGAAAAAATCTCATAGTGGCCCATAGAATAAAATTCCAAGTTGAAGGATTAAAGTTATATGGTAAGTATGCTTTAAACTTGATTGGAAACTTGAAGGCCTTGATCCTTTATGCAGAATTTGAAAAGAGGCTAAAAGCTAAGTCCGGTTTGGTATTGTTGTCCCAACAAAAGGTTGTGATGAGATTTTTGGGACAATAAATGTCAATGTCAAACTGGCCCTTTTTTTATTTGCCTCACATGGGCTTACAATAATAACAAAGGAAAACCTTATCCCATCCCGCCCGAGTGTGGACTCGAACCTAAGACCTCTAGGTCACAACTTTAAGGCTCAACCACTAGACCAAGCCTTTGCCACAATGTCAAACTGACCCTTAGTCTCAGTAGTTTAGCAAATTCGTCAATGTAACTCTTCTTATATGCGTACTATTTTCTTAAAAGAATTGGGTTCTTATGTGCTAGTGAAACCACCTAGACTATGCTTGAATAAATGGAGCATGTATAACACTTCTGATAGGAGAGTTGCATAAACTTAATGTGATAAAGGTGTGGGATAAATATATTACCCAATCGAGAAGATAAACAACTTCATGCTTTGGTCGGTGATTTGTGTTGCTCTTCCAGCTGATAATCTCCAAAAGAACGACTCCGAAGCTGTAAACATCGGCTTTGTCTGTTTAGTAACCTCTCTTTGCATATTCTGGAGCCATATAAACTCTGCAAAACAAATGAAAGCAAAAATATATACATTTTATTTTTGTTGGCGTTTGTAATTGAAGTTTTTCCATTAAAATGCAAGACTCTTACATTGTTCCAGCTATTCGAGTGCTGATATGCGTGTTTTCTTCTTCGTCGAGCTTGGCTAAATCGAAATCAGACATCTTGGCATTTAGATCCCTATCAAGAAGTACATTGGTAGCTTTTATATCTCTGTGCACTATTTTCAACCGACACCCAAAGCAATATTCTTTCTTCTTTGCCAGTCCAAGTTTATTCTACGTTCCGGTGGACCTAATACATATAGATGGGATACTCAGTTCATTTGATCATTTATTCAAGACTAAATTGATGTAGTAGAGTAAATTACTGAAAAGTGCACGAGCCAAGCTGTTGTTTTCCAAGTACTCATAAACTAACAACAATTGCTTGCCTTCGATGCAACATCCAAAAAGTTTGACGAGATTGGGATGTTGAAGAGCAGATATCATTCCAATCTCATTCACAAATTCTCTATTTCCTTGCTTTGATTTTGCTGACAACTGCTTTACTGCAATTAATGCCCCATCTAAGAGCACTCCCTGAAATTATAAAATAAACTTCAGAATTATTTTTGAAGAATATAAAACAATATTTTTCATGCTGAAATGCCACTTGTTATTATTTACCTTGTAAACTGGCCCAAATCCTCCCTCGCCTATCTTGTATGTAGGATCGAAATTGTTTGTAGCTCTTTTAATTTATCTCAAAGAGAAAGAACCAGTTTGAAGATCTAGTCCTTTAAGTTTTGTTGTAACAATAGAATCAATCACCAATAAGAAGAAGGAAAACCATTACTATAAAGGTTAACGAATAAATGAACGACATAGCCTTTTCAGGAATAATATACTTCAAAATCAAATGTCCAAATACATCAATTGGGGGACATATGGTCCAAATGGTCTTCAGCCCCTTGCATCTTTTAACTCCCTAAACTTGGTAAACGTACACCAGATTGCTTCCTAAATGTCTAATTTTTCTCTCTCTAACTAGAAGCTGACACATGACATTTAGGGGGAAATTTCTTATGCACTTTTGACAAGTTCAACGGACTAAGAGAAAGCTCTGGGGGCAACAGAACATTTAAGCTAAGTTTATGTGGTGATCTATTTGGCCAAATCAAATTAATCTTTTTAGGCCAAATATATTAAAAACCCCGAACTAGGCCCAAATGGTATACTACTCCTTGAACTTTTTAGAGTTACTCTTAGCCCCCTGAACTTGACAAAAGCGCACCAGTTTCCCCCCCTGATTTCCACGTTTCAACTTCTGGTTTAAGAGCGAAAAGATAAAAAAAAATGACATCTCTGAAAGGTCAAACCAATTAAAAGCTGACATACTTTTTCCAAGTTTAGTGGGGATGTCGATGAATTATGTCACCATTTGAGCCAAGTTCAGGGGTGATCAATGAATTAGGCCATCTTTCCTTTTTTTTTTTTTATCAAAAATTGATCTTACCATTATCTTCAGGTTCTTTGCCACCCAAGTATCCTTTCATCCGAAGGAGCAGCAAAATCAATATGACAACAACACATACAGCTGCAACAATTCCAACAATGCCTTCCACCGATAAACCACGATCATCTACCTCATAGTCTACATTCATAAAATGACATTGGAAAATGACGTAATAATTGATTTGGCTCTCAAAATCAAAAGTTCAATTATCATTCAATCCATTATCTACCTTATAGTTTTTATAGAGTACTAAGCAAAGTAAGGCATATAACTTACTTGGTGTGATTGTGATGGCTGAAAGGAGAGGTCCATGGATACCTCTATCTGGAAGAGCAGTAGTACCTTTACCTGCCCAGTATAAATGGATCTCTAGAGTGCTACTATCAATCATTATATTGTCAAATACCTCAGTGATACCAATTCCAACGCCTCCGGCTCTCTCAACTATATTATAATCTTTAAATTCAACCTTTCCCTAAGGAAAAAAGCCAAATTATAAACTTAAGATGCATAAACAATAACAAAAAAGAACCATGTAACATACTTAAATAGAAACATCGAATATGCGCCTTCCAAGGCTCGCAAAGGACTAATTACTAGTGTACATAATCTCAGCAAAATGAAGAATCACTTTGTAGCTTCCTGGACTCAGCATAGTACTTGAGTGAAACAGGAGCAAGGTGAGCTGTTTGATAAATGTTTCCAGCACTTATATTCAGATTAAAACTGTTTCCATCTATAAAAAGTGCATTTTCTTTATCCATGTACACTCCTGTGCTACTATATGCCCATTGTTCTCCAACAAGATCAAATCTCGATGACCCTCCATTTGATGTGTCTTCTTAATACTAGTGATTCTCAAATGAAACTTGAGGTCCTCCACAATTTATAAACAACGAATGATCTACAAATTCATTCCATTTCTTATCATCACAATAACCTACTCAACTTAACAATTTGACATAATAAGTCCATCTCAACTATGTTCACTCACAATTGGGTTTTTGAGGACGAATGAGGCTCTTTTTCATGTACCAAATGGTCCTACAAGATGACATATAATCTAACATTTATAAACTTAAGGCCAAATGCATCTGGAACCCTCTTATCTTGGCAACTTTCGCTGGATGCCACCTTGACTCTTGAACTTGGCAAAAGTGCACCAGTTTGCCCTCCCAATACAACATGTCAACTTCTGGTTGGTTTGACTTTTCAAAGTGGTCATTTTTCTGATTTTTCTCTCTCCAACCAAAAGTTGACATGTGGCATTGCAGAGGAAAACGGGTGTGCTTTTGGCAAGTTTAAGGAGGTAGTTGGAGAAAATGAAAGTTCAAGGTGGCATTCGGCGAAAGTTGCCAAGTTCAGGGGGTGTTGATGCATTTGGCCTAAAATTAACTTAAATTTCAGTGATCAATAACTTACTCATGCTTGCAGAAGACGGAAAAGTTGAAGCTAAGTTCCTGTTACATGTTGTACATAAAGTTGAGTGAATAACAATAGAGCAAAAATAAACTACTAATTCAATGCTTACACTTGCTCAGATAGACGCTGGCAGCCACCCGAAACCGAAATAAAACTAGTAAAATTATTGTATGATAAATCACTGGAACAATTTAAGTTAAGAATATCAGTCATTGAATAACTGAAAAAATTGCAATTTGTAATTTCAAGTTCAACTAATATTAGATAAGGACTTATAATCTGGTCTTGAAATTTTTCATGTGTTCAATCAATTTTATGGAACAATGGCCTAACTCACCACAAAAGGTACCTCAAATGATGAGGATTGCCTCACACATACAAGGAGCAAAATTGCTCAAGCCTCTATCAATGTGGGATATCCACCACACCCCCTTACGCCCAAATCTAATTGGACTCTGATATCATGTGGACAGAATCCGTGGGGCTGGAGAGTGTTGGGTTGATAGCTTGAGTGAGAATACAAGTGGCGATGAGCCCATCTAACACAAAATCAATTGACTTATGTTAAGGCCCAATCTGCTCCACTTATACATCACTCCTTACTCTAGTTATTTTCTGATGTGGGATTCTCAACACATGTCCAACAAATTTTGGCTAATAATTTTATTGTATATGTGTATTAGTTTTTTTAAAAAATTTACGCAAATGACTGACAATCTGGTCCTACTGTTGCTACTGTCTAATATCCAACCAGGTACTTGTCCACTGAGTGAATTATTGCTCAAAAACCTACACAGATTGAGTTCACATATGCTATAAAAGAATAACGATTACTCGATCAGAATATTATTTTTCACTTTTCACGCACATGAACGTTAGACTCTTGGTACTCTTAAAAGTGTCTGGTATTTCGCCAGTTAACCTATTGAAGGAAAGGTCTCTGCAGTAAAATAAGAAAAGAATAGGTCATTATTCACTTGTTAATAGATTTCATATTTCATTATTTCTTTATCCAAGTATCTTTTGAGTGGACTTAAATAGTTTTTAAAATTTTCAAATTTCCCAGGTTGTATGGCATTGAACCATTTATTTGTTGGATCATATAAACTTGATTCAAATTGAAAGTTTAAAGTCCAAATCCAATTAATTGAAGTCCAAGCCCACAAATCCAAAATGTAGTAAATTTATTTAGGTATTTTAAGTATGTAGAATTTTATGTGTGATCACCAAATTGGAGGCTATTAACTACAACCAATTTGGAGGCCATTAAATTAACTAAATAAGTTGGCTATTAATTGTATTAGTTGGAGGTAGTGGTGAGTAATTGCGTTAGTTGAGAGCTGTATAATTCACCTATAAATAGGGTGAGTTGTTTAGTTGTTTATCATCAACAAAAAATAAGAACTTCTTTAGAGAGAAAAGAAGTAAAGAGTGAGTTGTAACATTGTATTTTGAGTGAGAGTGTTCTTGTAATATCTTCGAGTTTAATAAAAGTTGTTCATTTGAGTGTTTTAACTGCAACAAAGTGGTACTAGACCCATGTTCAAAAGTTGATTATGCTTCCAAAAAGTTCCATTTTTGATTGCAAAATTTGAATTTCAGGAACTCTAGACGTTGCAGTAGCCCAGAAAGTGTTGCAAAAGACAGAAGAAAGTGTTGTAGAAAGCTGCAAAAAGTGTTACAATACGTCCAGTGTGTCACAAAAGACTCTAGAATTGTTGCATTAGCCTTTGTACAATTAGAATAGCTATTTGAGTAAGATGGCGAATAGTGTGGCATCGTTTCAAGTTCCAACACTCAACAATAACAACTATGACAATTGGAGTATCAAAATAAAGGCTCTTCTCGGAGCACATGATGTTTGGAATATCATAGAGAAAGGCTTCATCGAGCCCAAAAATGAAGCCTCTCACACACAAGATCAAACTATAACTTTGAAGGATTCCCGAAAGAGAGACAAGAAAGCTCTCTTCCTCATCTATCAAGCATTAGACGACGTTGGTTTTGAGAAAATCTCAAGCGCAACCTCCACCAAGAAAGCATGGGAGAAGTTGCAAACCTCTTACAAAGGAGTCGAAAAGGTAAAGAAGGCCCGTCTCCAAACACTAAGAGCTGAGTTTGGATCCTTGCACTTGAAACCATCCGAGTCTATCTCTGATTACTTTTCTAGAGTAGTAGCCATTTTGAATCAATTGAAAAGAAATGGTGAGAAGTTAGAAGATGTAAGGATAATAGAGAAGATACTCCATTCGTTGGATCTAAAATTTGAGCACATTGTGGTGATGATTGAAGAAACCAAAGACTTGGAGGAAATGACGATTGAGGAACTCCAAGGATCACTACTAGCCTATGAAGAAAAGCACAAGAAAAAGTAAGGTATCTCTGAGCAACTCCTTAAACTACAACTCAAGGATACGAGTGAAGGTCAAGGCAATGGTAGAAATAACCATGGAAGAGGCAGAGGCAGAAGACGAGGCCACGGACAAGGTGGTAGCCATGGTCGTGGATGAAGTTGGAATTGCAACAATAATTCCAGCAATAACTACGAGAAAGGAGAAAGTTTCACACAAGGTCGCAGAAGAGGCAATTCAAATGCAAGGTATGACAATGTCAAAAGTTTGGGCATTACGCTTCAGAATGTAGAACTCCTAACAATCAAGTCGAGGAGAAGGTGAACTTTGTGGAGGAGAAGATCAAGGAGAAAGAAACGCTATTGCTAGCATACAACAACAACAATGATCATCAAGACAACACATGGTATCTCGACACCGGTGCAAGCAACCACATGTGTGGAAAAAGAAGCTTATTCGTGAAGCTCACTAAAGAAGTAAGCGGCAATGTCTCATTTGGAGATGACAACAAGATATCAGTGAAAGGGAAAGGTAACATCCTCTTTTGTGCTAAAGATGGTAGCCACTAATTAATTTCAAATGTCTATTATGTGCCTAATATGAAGTGCAACATTCTAAATTTGGGCCAACTCTTAGAAAAAGGCTATGATATTCACATGAAAGATTGTAGTCTTTTCATAAGAGATGGCAAAGGAGATTTGATTGCTAAAGTACAAATGTTAAAGAATACAATGTTTCCTTTGAACATTCAACACGATGTTACGAAGCGTTTGAAGGCGTGTTACAAAGACGCACATTGGTTATGGCATCTTCGATTTGGTCATCTCAACTATGGAGGGTTGGAGCTATTATGCAAGAAGGAAATGGTTAGAGGCTTACTATGTATCAATAATACTGAGCAATTGTGCAAAGGATGTGTACAAGGGAAATAATTCAGAAGAAGCTTTCCAAAGGAGTCAGACTATAGAGCCCAGAAGCCGCTCTTGCTCATCCATACCGATGTGTGTGGTCCTATTAAGCCAAGTTCTCTCACTAATAGTAACTACTTTCTTCTCTTCATGTACGATTATTCAAGAAAAACTTGGGTGTATTTCTTGAAGCAGAAATCAGAAGTCTTCGGAGTGTTTCAGAAGTTTAAAGCAGTGGTGGAAAAGGAGAGCGATCATAAGATCAAAGCCATGGGATCTGATCAAGGAAGAGAATTCACATCCAATGAATTCAACGAGTTTTATGCAGCACATGGAATCCGTTGACCCTTAACGGCTCCTAGATCCCCCCAGCAAAATGGTGTGGCAGAAAGGAAGAATAGAACAATTCTTGACATGGCACGGAGTATGCTCAAAAGCAAGAAACTACCCAAGGAGTTTTGGGTGGAAGTAGTGGCATGTGTAGTCTACCTATTAAATTGTTCTCCTATAGGAATCGTGTGGGGAAAGACACCACAAGAAGCATGGAGCGGAAGAAAGCCCGGAATTTCCCATCTTCAAGTCTTCGGGAGTGTAGCTCATGTTTATGTACCGGATGATAATCGAACCAAGCTTGATGACAAAAGCAAAAGTTTTATTTTCATCGGTTATGACTCAAGCTCCAAAGGCTACAAGCTATACAATTCGAATGAGAAGAAATTTATGATCAGTCGAGATGTGATATTTGATGAAGAAGGAGAATGGAACTTTGATACTCAAACGGAAGACTTCAATTTTTCCCCATTCGAGGAAGATGAGCCGAAAACACCTGAGCAACAAAGATAACTTTAACAAGGCCTCACAACTCCACCAACTTCTCCTACTCATAGAGACGGGTCATTATCATCATCATCATCATCATCTCCATCCTCAAGCGGGACTGAAGATGAAAGAGAAGTGCATCGTACGAGAAGTATTTGAGAACTCTATAAGGTGACTGGACAAGTTGACAATCTTACATTATTTTGTCTATTTGTTGATTGTGAGCTAGTGATATTTTAAGAAGCTGCATAAGAGAAAAAGTGGAGAGATGCAATGCACGAAGAAATCAAGGCCATTAAGAAGAATGATACATGGGAACCCACTTCACTTCCATAAGGACACAAGGCGATAGGTGTCAAATGGGTGTACAAAATAAAGCGAAATGCCAAGGGAGAGATCAAAAGACACAAGGCAAGGCTTGTTGCAAAAGGCTATTGTTAAAAGGTTGGAATTGACTACGATCTCGATTGGAAATTGTTAGACTAATAATTTCTTTAGCTGCTCAAAACAAGTGGAGAATTCATCTAATGGATGTAAAATCGGCCTTTCTAAAAGGAGTTCTTGAAGAGAAAGTCTACATTCAGCAACCACCAAGTTACGAAGCCAAAGGTCATAAAGACAAGGTGTTGAAGTTGAAGAAGGCTCTTTATGGGCTAAAACAAGCACCAAGGGCATGGAATAGCAGAATAGATAAGTACTTTCGAGAAAATGGTTTCAATAAATGTCCATATGAACATGCTCTGTATATCAAGATTAAAGATGGAGATATTTTGATCCTGTGCCTCTATGTGGATGATTTGATCTTCACCGGAAGCAATCGAAGAATGTTTAATGAATTCAAGAAAGTGATGACGAAGGAGTTCGAGATGACAGACATGGGACTCATGGCATTCTACCTCGGCAGAGAAGTAAAGCAATAAAAGGATGGAATTTTCATTTCATAAGAAAGCTATGCAAAGGAGATATTGAAAAAGTTCAAGATGGATAACTACAAGTCGATACGCACACCGGTGGAGTACGGGATCAAGATGTCCAAACATGAAGAAGGGGAGAGTGTAGATCCAACACTTTTCAAAAGTTTGGTCGGAAGTCTACGCTATCTTACTTGCACGAGGCCAGATATCCTTCATGCAGTCGGGTTAGTTAGTCGTTACATGGAATCACCAATAATCACCCATTTCAAAGCCGCTAAGAGAATTCTTCGCTATTTGAAAGGTACAACTGACTTGGGCTTATTCTATTCAGTTTATAATGATTACAAGCTTGTTGGATATAGCGATAGCGATTGGGGTGGAGACGTAGATAGCCGAAGAAGCACTAGTGGTTTCGTATTTTTTATGGGAGATACTGCTTTCACATGGATGTCAAAGAAACAACTAATTGTAACTTTGTCTACATGTGAAGTAGAATATGTTGCAGCAACCTCATGCATTTGTCATGCAATTTGGCTCAGAAACTTCTTAAAGGAGATTGGGTTAATGCAAGAAGTGCCGACTGAGATCCGTGTTCATAATAAGTCAGCTATTGCCTTAGCAAAGAATCCTGTATTCCATGATCGAAGCAAACACATCAACATCCGCTACCATTACATAAGAGAGTGTGTTGCAAGAAAGGAAGTACAAGTTGAATACGTGAAGACACAAGATCAAATTGCGGATATCTTCACTAAGTCGCTCACAAGCAAAAACTTCATCAGATTGAGAAGCTCACTCGGGATGACAAGATCAATTTTAGGGGGGGGGGGTGTTGGATCATATAAATTAATTCAAATTGGAAGTCCAAAATCCAAATCCAATCAATTGAAGTCCAAGCCTAAAAATCCAAAATGTAGTAAATTTATTTAGGTATTTTAAGTATGTAGATTTTTATGTGATAACCAAATTAGAGGCTATTAACTACAACTAATTTGGAGGCCATTAAATTAACTAAATAAGTTGGCTATTAATTGTATTAGTTGGAGGTGGTGGTGAGTAATTGTGTTAGTTGAGAGTTGTATAATTCACCTATAAATAGGTGAGTTGTTTAGTTGTTTATCATCAACAAAAAATAAGAACTTTAGAGAGAAAAGAAGTAAAGAGTGAGTTGTAGCATTGTATTTTGAGTGAGAGTGTTCTTGTAATATCTTCGAGTTTAATAAAAGTTGTTCATTTGAGTGTTTTAATTCCAACATTAGTAATCACGAATAATGACAAAATAAAACCCAACCGAAATGATGAAACTGACAATGGTTTCAGATTCTCCATTTTCATAACATCTGGGAAATTTGAACTTGGCCCACTCAAATCTGATATATATCTGAAAAATGGCATTTATTTATTTGGGTTAATTTTCATGATTCTGACCACAGAACCAAATAAACAAAAAAAGAGTAAATTTTGCTCACAATTCTTTTAAATTTTTCAAAAGGGAAGTGCTAGCAGGAATAGGACCTTCCATAGATGTTCCTTGCAATTGTCTGCATAATTGAGTAAGTTTTACATCATATGCATCCATTTCTCAATTTTCTGCAAATTAAATAACTTACAATGTAGTCAGGCTAGTCCAATTCCCAATAAAGTCAGCTATTTTGTTGAGTGGTATCCCTTTACATGTGGGACCCACTGAAATTAAAAAAAAAGAAAAAGGAAAAGAAGAAAAATATAAACCGAATTCGGTGGTGATTGGTGGCGCAATTAAAGGAATTGAAAGACAGTCATTTCACGCGTGTTTCAATTCCTATAAATAGAGAGGCATTCTGCCTCATTTTAAAACACAGATTGAAAAAACACAGATACAAGAATATAATCTGTGCATATAAACTTAGGAAAGGGGTTCCTAAGAGTTGGGTAAGAGAGAAAATAGTGAGGTTTTGGGAAACACTTAAGTGCCAATATTTTGTAATCTCTTGATGTACATAGTGGAGAATTATTCGGAGTTTGACCTGTGATTTTCCCTGATTTATTTGGGGTTTCCACGTAAAAATCTTTTTGTCTTTTTTATTCTGCTGCTATTATTTTTTCTCATAATCTATTATTGGGCCTAACAAGTGGTACCAGAGCCGAAGGTTGTTTTATCAATAAAATCCGTGGATATATTTTTCAAAAATAAATATACCACGACGATGAGAAAATTACAATAAATCCGGTGGCGCAATTCATTCAAAAAACCGTCGCAGATACGCAATTTGAGTGAATAGTAAAATAGTAACTTGAGTAATAGTATCATATATAATACTATTTATATTCGACCATCTTTTATGAATAGTATTATTTAAGTATACGCATACTGTTACTATTCCAATATAGAAGTATTGTTTGGGTATACGGTACCATTCACATATACAGTCACTATTTATGTGAATAGTAAAATTCATGAATAGTAAAATTTTGCCATTCTTAAATTTTCAACATGGCGAATGACGGTGTAATGATCAAATTGACGGATACAAATTATTCAATGTGGAAATCCAGAATGGAGGACTACCTCAATTGCAAAGATTTGTATGATCCAATTGAGGGTGACGACGCAAAGCCGAAAGATATGAAAGATCAGCAGTGGATAAAGTTGAAGAAGCAGACATTGGGTACAGTACGCCAATGGATAGATGCTAGCTTGTACAACCACGTGAGGAATGAAACAGATCCCAAAGTTCTCTGGAAGAAGCTAGAGGATATGTACGAGGCTAAAAATGCTCAAGGAAAAGTGTTCATGATTCGCAAAGTCATGAACTTGAAACTGATAGAGGGACGATCAATCACACAACACCTGAACGACTTTGAAGGATTCATAAGTGAGTTAGCAGTCACCGGTATGTCCTTGGATGATGAGATGCAAGCATGTCTTTTGATGGGAACTCTACCAGATAGCTGGGATACTCTTGTGGTATCACTGAGTAACTCAGCTCCAAATGGTGTGGTAACAATATCTATGGTAAAGAATAGCCTACTTAATGAAGAACTTCGTAGAAGAGACGTTGCCAGTACCAGTTTACAAGCCCTTGCCACGGAAAACAGGGGTCGAAGCAAGAGTAGAGGTCGTGGGAATGGAAAATCGAAAGATAGATCCAAGTCCCAGGAGAAGAGGTCATGTTACCACTGTGGAAAGCAGGGCCATCTCAAAAGGAACTGCCGTTTCTTTAAACAAGAGAATGCAAATCGAAGTTATGATAATGACAAAAATACACAGTCACAAAAGAAGATGGAGAGGTGGCTTTGGTATCTCATGATGCAGATTGTTGTCATGTTGGAGATGTAGATTCTGAGTGGATTGTAGATTCTGGTGCCTCATAACACTGTGTTCCAAAAAGGGAATACTTCTCAACATATAAAGCCGGTGATTTTGGTACTATTAGAATGGGAAATAATAGTGTCTCACAAATGGTGGGAATCGGTGATATCTGCATGAAGACAAGTGTCGGATGCACATTAACACTTAAAAATGTTCGACACATTCCAGATCTTCGGTTGAACCTATTGTCTGTTAGTGTATTGGACAAGGAAGGTTATCACAATCATATAGGAAATGGAAATTGGAAACTCGCCAAAGGATCGTTGGTGGTGGCGAAAGGAAGATTGTGTTGCTCGTTATACAAAACGCACGCAATAATATGTGCGAGTCAACTGAATACAGTTGGAGATGATGCTTCACCAAATTTGTGGCATAGGCGACTGGAGCATGTTAGTGAGAAAGGGTTGAATATACTGGCTAAGAAGTCCCTCATCCCATTAGCCAAAGGAAAAATTAACCCGTGTAATCACTGTTTATTTGGGAAGCAACATCGAGTTTCATTTCAGAAAAGCTCTAGAAGGAGAAATAATAAGTTAGAGTTGGTACACTCTGACGTTTGTGGTCCTATGGATACAGAATCCATTGGAGGAAGAAGATACTTTCTTACCTTCATTGATGATTTCTCAAGGAAGACATGGAATTATTTGCTGCGCACAAAGGAATTGAAAGACAACCATTTCACGCGTCTTTCAATTCCTATAAATAGAGAGGCATTCTGCCTCATTTTAAAACACAGATTGAAAAAACACAGATATAAGAATATAATCTGTGCATATAAACTTAGGAAAGGGGTTCCTAAGAGTTGGGTAAGAGAGAAAATAGTGAGGTTTTGGGAAACACTTGAGTGCCACTATTTTGTAATATCTTGGTGTACCTACTATTATTTTATAGTGGAGAATTATTCGGAGTTTGTCCCGTGGTTTTTCCCTTATTTATTTGGGGTTTCCACGTAAAAATCTTTGTGTCTTTTTTATTCTGCTGCTATTATCTTTTCTCGTAATCTATTATTGAGCCTAACATATTTTTCCAGATAGGGTATTCCCATCAATCCGACTGCACCAAGAGTAGTATTTTCAATTATGTTCATAATGATATGTAATAAATTCCATAATATCGTAGTTGTCAAGGCGCTAGGCACAGCCTAGACGCCAGGGGGGTTAGGCACGCCTCAAGCCGAGGCGCAAAAAAGTGCGTGCCTGAGGTACGCTAGGCGCACGAAATTTATAAAAAAAAATTTCTTGAAAAGTGAGTTAAATGCAATAACGATATTAGAAAAAGAACTAAGAGAATTGTTATATGTACACATGCATGTAAAATTTACATATTGCATTAAGAATATCTAGCCTTGAGTTAATCTAGCCTTAATAGAAATTGAATTAGGAATATATAGCCTTAAATTATAGTTAAAATTCTTAAAAATAGAAGGACAATACATATTAAAGTAAGCTCATACTTTGAAAAATAAAAGTGTACTTGAGGTGCGCCTGAGGCGCACACCAAAAGGCGCGCCTAGGCGCACCCGAGGTATGCTACCTCGCCTAGGGTATGGCGAGGCGCAGGACCATGCACCCTGCGTGAAGCGCGCCTTTAACAACTATGGATAATATACAATCGTAATTGATTACTTACAACAAGTTCTTTAAATCACCAAATGTTTCTGGTATACTTCCTATGAAGTTGTTTGCAGAAATATCACTGCCACAACGAAAAATGGCAAAATTTATCAGCATATATGGTAAAAAACAATTACAATTACAATTACAATGGCAATGGCAATGGCAATCTTGCAATCTCTTTAAATTTCTTAAATTTCCAAGATTCCATGGAAGAGGTCCTCCGAGCAGATTATCTTCCAAGACCCTGGGAACCATCAAAATGAAGATAATTAAAGCCCAGATTTCAATCAACTCGGCACACAGCTCAGATAAGAACTCATCACTTAAAGTTCTTGCAGGGTACTTATATTGGAAATTTCAAGAGGAATTGATCCGTTTAGGTGGTTTCCAAGTAAAACCCTAAGTCATTAGAAATCAGCAAATTCAATTGATATGCAAATAGAAAAATTGCTTGGCAGATGAAAATAGAGGGGCAACTTAGTCTGAAGCTTAGGGAGCTGAGCAAGTCGTGTAGGAATTATTCCACTCAGACAGTTGCTACTAAAATCACTGTATGTTCATCAAAGATTTGAAATAAACTCTTCATAGATTCAAATTCGTTTTCTTGGACTGCATTTGATCCTATTTTTTTATAAAAAAAGTAGGAACATTTTAATTTTGGAGGGATATGGGATTCGAACGCCCCAGCTTCTTTCTCCACTTGGGGAGGAAGCTGTGGACACTAGACCAAGTCTAGTGGTAGCAGTTGATCCTATTTTGATTAACTTAATTGTTAATTACAGACCGTAATCTCTTCCGGCCGCACCTATTGAAAGACAGTTTTCCTCTTAGAGCATATCCAATAGATTATGGTATCTAAGTTGATGTGGCATATAGAATAGAATTTTAAATTGATGAGATGTCAAAATAGATAAAAATTTTTAATATCTAATAACAAATTTTAATATCTAACTACAATAGGTTGTCTATTTAATTAGTAATTGTATTTATTTTAAAATAAATTAATAGCAAAAAAAAATTAAACAACTTATTAGATAACCTCTAACTATTAAACTACTGTTATTCAATCTTCTATTTGATTTTCTATTTGTGGAAGATCAAATAGACAATAAGGGTGTTTCTCCTAACTTAAAAGTTTCTTATAAGGAGTTTTTAACTTATAAGAAGCCATGTGAAGTATTTCTCTTGTCTTAATGTTAACTTATAAATAAAAATTATAAAAGTAAGGAGAAGCTACTTTTAACTTCTACTTATTTTAAGCTAAAAGTCAATAAGAATAAGTTTGGAGAAACACTCCCAAATATTTAATATTTAAATGACACCTCATATTAGAAAGAGTAGTTATAAGATCTATTGGAGACCATTTTTTGAATTCAATGTCCATTTTTGCTTATATGTCAAGAAGAGCAATAGAATAGAACACCTATTGGAGATTCTCCTAATTTTATATTAAAAAATGACTGTGCGCTAGTTCGGGCTATGGGTAAGCAAATGTCGGTTCGGTTCAAAAACCTGACCGGCCCGATTTGACTCGAAACCTGAACTGGTAAAAAATAAGAACCGATATCGAATCGAATATTTAGTTTGGTTCGGTTATAACTGAATTGTTCAAACTCTATAATTTATAAAATAATTTGTAATTTATTTTTTCGTTTTAGGTTTATATGAAAGAGATTTAAAGTAATTTTATCTTGATATGTGTTAAATTTTATTTTAGTTAGATTTTAAAATTTATATTTACAACAACAAATATAAATATTGATAAATAAAAAATATTAGTTCAAGTGGTATGGCATGCATGTATAACGAATTATTAAATGAATCCTTCTTATTTAGGATTACTGAAGTTAAAATATCATGTTGTTATTATTGTTTACTAATTAATGTGTCGTGTATCGTCAATATAATTAGAATATTAGATATAATATAATATATATTAAAATATAATATTTATTAACTTATTCGGTTCAGTTTTATTTCGATTTTTATTGCGAAAACCGAAACCCAATTTTAAAGAATTTTAAAAACCGAAACCGGACTGAAATATATTCGGTTTGGTTCAGTTCGATTATTTTTATTCGATTTCGGTTTGGATTTCAGTTCCGGTTCGGTTCTGCACACCCCTAGTTCGAGCATTTTCAAAGAACCCCTCACCATCCCTATTTTTTCATTTTCTTTTCATCCCTATTTTCATTTTTTATTCAAAAATATACCCGATGAGATTGTGATCGTCTCCCGTTTTTGTCTGTTGTTGCTCTAAATGCCACTGGAATGTGAATTTTTGTTTAAGAAATTTTGAAAAGTTTGAAGGATCCAAAAAAAAGATGGAGATATGAGTATAAAGGGCACAATTGTCTTTGCATTAGACGGCTCGAACAGATTACAGGCGATAAATAACATCATTTATTATTGATTAATGATGATTTATCAATTATACTTTCAAATTAACTAATTTATCAATTTAAGCTATTATACTAAAATGTTCTTTTCCTTAATTAATTACTTATAATTTAATCAACAACCAAAATAAAAAAAAATGATGACAATATTTCGATAATCTGAATTGAAAATTAAAAAAATTAATTAAAAGGCTAAATTGACTATTTAAACTAGATGGATATAGTAATTTCTTTTGGCATGTTAGAAAAGAAAGAAGATTAATATGTAAAACAGAAAGACAGCAATAAAAATATATCATCACTTACATTTCAGTCAAATGAGAAAGATTTCCGAACCGATCAAGTTTGTACGCTTCAGCTTGCTGTAAAATTAATATTTGCATTTTAATGTATTTGAAAACTTGAATAAAATTTAAAAACATGAAAAATAATTATAAAGCAGGAACCCTACATATTAGTGACATGACAGAAATCGACAGAACAGTCGCCGCAGGTGACATTACTGACAATCTCGGTGTTGGATTTAGATCCCTGAGTAATGTTTTTCCACTCTTGCTTCTCACAAGAAGTTTCCGTTACGTTCCATCCTATATGTTTAACTTGGTAGATATTGTTCCAAGAATTTCAACTGTTAAATAAAAATTATATAATATTGATTAATATACCTATGCTTTAGTAAATTTTCTACTTTATGATTTGGTATAAATCAATATTTTTAACATTTGAGTTTTGTATAAAATGAAAACAAAAAAGTTTAAGAAATATTACTCTTCATTGTCCAAAAAATTAAATTTGTATATAACACCAAAATCAATCACCATTTGATAAAGCATAAATAAAAGGACTAATCCTTCAAGAACCCCTTAAATTTGGTACAAAAAACAGATGTCACCCTATACTTTTAAAAGTTTCAATTAACCTCCTAAATTTGGCAAAAGTGTACCAGTTTGCGCCCTTATGGCCACGTGTCAGCTTCTGATTGGTTTGACTTTTCAAAGATGCCATTTTTCTGATTTTTCTTTCTCCAATCAAAAGCTGACACGTGACAATGAAAGGGCAAACTGATGCACTTTTATCAAGTTCAGGTTAACATCTATTTTTTTTGCCAAATTTTATAAATACATGAAATAAGTACATCATTAAAATAATAAATTACCCCTCACATTAAATAAAGTTCACCATTTTTTATAATATTTATGCGGGCTCAGGTCAGCCCGCCATGTAAATACAATTTTTAAGTGGAGTTGAAAATGGAATAAATAATAAGTACTGTACCTTCATGGGGCGGCAATGGCCTTTGAGCGAGAGACTGGAACACCAAAGCCAAAATTCCAAAAACAAAAATGCAGAAAATCTTTGTTGAGGCCATTTTTTTTATCAATTATCAACACATGGTTAGAAGAAGAAGAAGAGTGTTTTTATAATAAAATTAATAAAGAAAAATGGAAGATAATACAAGAGTAAGAAAAGAGTGTAGGGTCAGAGAAGAGAAAGATGATGAGTATATATATATATAGACATGATTATTCGTATAATTTCCCGCCTTTAACTTATAAAGTGTAATAAATATTTTGGGCTTGATATATGCTTAGCCACTTCAACTTGACAGTTTTTATTATTTGGCGACTCCAACTTTTAAAAGTCTCTACAAGCCCTCTAAACTTGGCAAAAGTCCTCACTGCAGCCTCTCAGTGCCACATGTCACCTTATGATTGGTTTGACTTTTCAATGATGCTAAATTTTTTATTTTCGTCTCTCCAATAAAAAGGTGACGTGACACTAAGAGGGCTGTAGTGAACACTTTTGCCAAGTTCAGGGGGTTGGCAAAGACATTTGTAAGTTGGAGGCGCTAAGTGATAAAAGCTACCAAGTTAAGAAGACTAAGTATGTATTAAGGCAACATTTTATGATGTTACATTGATATAAGGCTTAATACATCCAGAGCCCCCCAAACTTGGCACGAAGTTATAGGTGTCGCCTTCAACTTTACACAATCATTACTAACACCCTAAACTTGGCAAAAGCGTTCACCCCAGCCCAATCTGTGCCACGTGTCACCTTGTGATTGGTTTGACTTTTCAAAGATGCCAACTTTTATATTTTTCGCTCTCCAATCAAAATGTCACACCTGGCATTGAGGGGGCCGAGATAAATGTTTTTACCAAGTTTAGAGTGTTAATAGTGTCTGCTGAAAGTTGAGGGCGACCCTATAATTTTGTGCTAAGTTCGGGGTGGGGATTTGGATGTATCGGGCGTTTTCACTTTTTGGTAACTGATGTAACTTAGTAGTATATCACATACTTAGCTTTCTAATTTTTATAAACCATAGTTTTTTTTTCTGGTAGTGTAACTTAATAGTATAACAGATAATCAAATGATGCATGATAGCTAAGTCTGTTGTATTGATGTGAAATAGGAAGTTCACTAGCAATGCTTTTAATATATGGACAAATGCTTTTAATATATGGACACAATTATGCATTGACTTGACTTGAGTTATCCAAGACTTATCATTATTATTTTTGTGACCTGTAACTGTGAGTAGTTTGTAATAATTAGACATTGATTACAAGCAAGTGACCTTTGTTAATCAGAGATATATTGTATTTATTTACGAAAAATTCTGTGGAATGTCTATGATGTCCAATATCCTGGAGAAGGGAGATCTGCAAAACAGAAATAAGCTAGAGGGACTAGGCTGAATTTCCGGTGTAGCTTCTCCGATATTTAATTCAATGAATTCTCCTGAACGAAATATATATAGAGAAAGATGAAGATAATTCCTTAAAGCTATTTGACTAGTAGACCTGTTCAAGTAGCTCGTGGTCGGTCTAGCCCGTCCAGGTCCGATATTTGTGGATCGGGCTTGAACAAACATATTCTTATATAGGTCCGGCTTGTCCCAAACCCGTAAAGGCCTCATAATATTATGGATTGGCTTGCCGCCATATATATATATATATGTGTGTGTGTGTGAGAGAATACAATGAGAATCTCATTTCTACGTGTTCAGTAAATTTATCACCAGAGAATGAAGTTTTCATAAGTTTAAGCAAACATAATGACATTTTTTTTATTGATTACAAACAGAATACCTATATAAAAGCTTAAATCAATTCACTTCTTATTCCATCTTTAAAAGCTTTTATGGAAAAACAGTATCATTTAGGATTGAAATTTATTATTAATAACTTTTTTGAAAAACATAAAACTCAATAGTAATTTGGTGAATGGGCTGGATTGGGTTTAGAAATGAAATTCTAACATCAAACCTCACCCGGCCTAAATCCACTTATTGTTGATGCAGACTGAGTTAAGCTTAAATAAGACAATTTTTTTATCGATCCGATCCGAGGCTGCCCAATAAACAGGTCAATGACAAGTCTCCTATATGAGATGATTTACGTATTAACGGAAACTCTAACAGCGACATCTAGATTCTAACCTATGGACGAAAAATAAAATAATTAATGTAGTTTCTCGTACCCTAACTAATTGATTGTGGTAGAAAAATAAAAAAAAATAGAAAAGAAATGTTCAGTTTGGCTTATTGTTTCATCTGAAAAGAAAGATATTAGTACAAGTACCTGAAAAGTCAAAATGAAGCTGTTTAGGAGCCAGAGAATACTGAAAACCAAGTAAGTGATTTACTTTTCGGGCTCAACTTCACATTTAACACAAAATTTTAAGGCATATATTAAGGGGCTATTAAAACAAAAATTTCTTTATAAAATAATTTAGTTCAAAAATTAAACTATTTATAATTAAGCGTCCCCTTTCTTCAACTAACTGTTCATTTTTTTTATTTTTTTTATATTTATTTTTTAAACAGTTTATTTTTTTATATACCGCTGTAGAGTTTTTTGTTCGTCTCTTTTTTATTTTTGAAATGACATCCACTGTGACTTTTTTGAACTTTTCAACTAATAGACATGTGGTAGATGTCTGGTATACATGTTATAGAAGTCTGATAGACATGTGGTAGAAGTCTAGTAAATGTGTATTTTTTTCATTAGCCTTTCTCTTATGATCTCTCTATTGGATTTGTACTTGCGTTCTTTTCTTGATCTGAAAATCGCATCTCGATTCTCTTCTCTTCTTGTTATTTGTTTGATTTTCGCCACTAATTTATCATTGTTTAGGTAGTGATTTGATTTCAAGATTTGCACAAACTAACATAACGATTCCATAAAAAAATCATCAGAACTAATATCTATCATATGTCTACCAGATTCTATCACATGTCTATTGGACGTTTATCAGATGTCTACTGGTTCAAAAAATTTGAAAATATCACAATGGTTGTCATTTCGAAGATAAAAATAAGACGAACAAAAAACTCTACAGCGACATGTCGAAAAAATAAACTGTTTGAAAGATAAATGAAAAATAAGAAAAAAATCAAAAGAAAAAGGGAGAAACAAGTGGATGACATGGTATGTAAATAGAATTGAAAGAAATGTGTATTTGTAAATAGTTTGACTTGACGATGAATTTGTAAATAGTTTATAAACTATGAATATTCTTGATAGTTTCTCATATAAGGTAAACTTAAAAAACATGTAATGTGATTTGACTGTTTTGCAAAAAGATCATTGTAAAATGTTTTCTTCCAAATGGGTGCATGTGGTTTCAAAAGTTAGCAAAAAATGCTTCTCGAAATTTGGAAGGGTAATCTTGTCCATTTTGAAGTAAAATTTTGCAGCTAAAAAAATAAAAATACAATACACGTTAGTGATATATATGGGGAATTGTCATGACGGTTCAATATTTTGAAAATAATTACAATTTTACTATACTAATTAAATACTTCCCATTTAAATTATTTTTACTAAAATATATACACAAATACGGTGTATTTAAGTCTCCTTCTTTTGGCAGTTACCTATTCTTCCCTTCTTCGTTTCATCTATTTTCTAGCTCGATTTTTCTTTCTTTTTGAACCTGATCTTCGTTTTCTGTCTCATTTTCCGATTTGCATTCTTCTTCTTCTTCTTCTTTTTGATTTTGATTTTCTTCTCATTGTCTGTTTCGAGCTCTGTTAATTCATTTTTTATTTTTTTTTGTTTTTGCTTGAATCTGTTACGAAATTTGTGACTGCAGGCTTTGAATTCGGTGAACGGTAAGATTGATTTGAGGTTTGAGGTGAACAATACGAATCTGAAACTTTGATGGCATGTTCGGCTATGTCCCTGGTACCTCATGTTCTTACTTATTCAGGCTCTTCCTGATAAATTACGCCTGATTTTAATCAGCAAAAACTTAGAAATCACTTGAAAATTACATTGTTATTTACTATTGTGAAATACAAGTGCACAACAAGTGTTTGATAAAATGCCAAGCTGGTTGTTTTGTTATTCAACATCTATTGAATATCTATTGGCCATCTATTGGGCATATATTGGATATCTATTGGATATTATTAGACTTTAGAATCCTTTAATCAGTTAATGGAAGAATGCTACAATCAAATGGATTGGACTTCAGACGCTAGGTACTAAAAAATATGCTAATTTCAGTACCAAGGAATTACTCTAATTGTTTCTGATATTAGAAAAAAATTTAAGGTTGTGTTTATGTATGATAGAGAAATGGAACCATCAATTCATACTCTTTGCAAATTGTAAATTGATGCTTTAGTTCATATTTTTATGAATCTGCATGTTTGTGTTATTGGACAAAATGTTAAACTGGTTGTTTTGTTATTGGACATCTATTGAATATCTATTGGACATCTATTGGGAATATATTGCACATCTATTTGATATTATTGGACTTTAGTCTAATTTTGGTTTTACGCAAAGAATTCCTTAATCAGTGCTATGCTTCTGACTTAAATGGAATAACGCTATAATTCTTTTTGAGTCTCAACAGGATATGACATTCAATTAGATCACAAAATAGTTTTGGTGACTAATTGCAATGATTGGTTATCTATTTTAGTGTTTATTCCTTTAGTGAATAAGTTGCTACTTTTTCAATTAGGCTTGAATCTTATAAACCAACAACGTGATTTGTAATTCATTCAGTTTTGCTGATATATGGTTTGGTTCAATTTTGTTTGCAGCAATGTTTGCGTCATTAGAAGCAACATCGGTTGATGATGTTCTAAGATAGGCTTTTCAGGCAGGGTTATCAACATCAGTTTAGCTCAAAAGGAATTTTCATAATGTTTGTTAGACATCTATTGGATATCTATTGGACATCTATTAGACATCTACTAGTATATTTTAGAAAATCTATTTTTGAAATTGATAATAGACATATGTGGTATTTTTATTAGATGGTACAAATCATTGATTTTTTATGTGGTATTTTTATTAGATATCTATCAGTTATTTGCTATGTATCTACTAGATGGTAGTTGGCTTTTTTGTGGTTGTTAGCAGGTGTCCATTAGACGTATACTTGTTATCTACCGTGTTTCTGTTTATTATATATTGGATATCTATCATGTTGCCAAATATCATGTTTTTTTATATTATTGAACTTCAGCCTAATTTTGGTTTTATATTCCAGGAAGGTGTTGTTGTTGAGTGATGTAGATAGGGAAAAAGATTTTGTAGTTGATTTTCTTATCTTTGTCAATGCACGCTGTATCAAGGGATCCTGAGGCCTATCCCTCTCCTTGTATTTACACTCATGTATTTCTCTACTTATGTTGCTCTTTTCCATTGTTTCTGTCTATTGGTGTCCTATAGATATCATATAGATTACCTTTTTATTTTTCTTGTTCTAATGGTGTCAGGTAAATCCATCGCATGGTCGTTTGGTATCTGCCATTAGTAACGGGGATGAGTTTTCTATTGATTTGGATAAGAGAACCTATATCTGCAATGTCTTTCAAATGTACGAGCTTCCATGCGCGCATGCTCTTTCTCACATCAAGAAGTTTCACTTGTCAACTTATGATTACTGTTGTAGGAAGGAAAAATGGTAGCAACATATTAAGGAGCCATCCACCCGTTGCCGTTGAGAAATAATTGGCTTTTACATGATGATGTTGTTCAACATGTAGTTCTTCCTTCCGATGTTAAGCCTAAAGTAGGCAGACCGAGAAAAGAAAGGTACCGTCCCGCATGGGGGAAATCCAAGTATTCTATGAAATGTAGTGCTTGTGGAAGAATTGGTCATAATAAACGATCTTGCCGGGGCAAGAAATAATTTTTTTTTTGTCTTTGTTATGAGTTTGAAATAGCTATTTGATCTTTGATCTCTGTATACTATAATTTTGAATAAGAAGTTGAACATTGATGTATCTTTCTTTCCATTTTATTGAATAATAATAATTTTTAGTTGCTGTTTCTTTTTATACTTTGTTTGAATTAAGTGGTATGCTTTTGCTGTCTACTGATAAATGTTTGATGTCTATAGGATTTCTATAGGATGTATAATGGCTTTCTATAAGATTTCTATAGGCATTGTATATGATGCTTACTGATATCAGTGTATTGCTGTCATTCTTGAAAGTTTTTCTAACTTTCTATTTCATATGTTGAATATGTCCGATATCTACTGTAAGTGTCATACTTTTTCAATTGAATTGTGAAATAGATATTGTATTATGGTAGAAGAAGACAATTTCATATCTTATAAACTTTAAATATGTTCAAAGGGACATCAGTTCCAACAAATTATATCCCTAATTACACAAGATTTCTAGAATTCAAACATAATTGATCACCAAAACTATCTCTATTGACTGTCTATTGTATCGATATATTGCTTGTGGCTCTCAAGCTTGTTTTTTAGATATTCCCTTCCATGCCTGTATAAGCTCAAAGCTAGCCAACCGTGTTCTGTGGATTTGGCCATCAAACTGATCTAGGATTGGTTCTTGCTCAACTATAGATCCTGACAATGGATTAAAAATAAGTAAGAACTAATAGAAATCCAATAGAGACCCAATAGACATTCTATATACATCCAATATACATGACAGAGATCTGAAATTCCTTGTAAACTTGTAAAGAAACGTATTCAGCAGTGGAAATGCAATGTTCGGTTCATTAGGCGCCGCCTTTGTGTGCCTCGGATGAGCCTTTAGTAATAAAGGTAAAACTACAAAGTACACGTAAGGGTAATTTGTTAAGGATTCTAGTTATATGCTTACATACACCATGTTTCGATACAAAAGTCAATTATGAACAATTACATCAAACTAATGAAAGACTAGATAACTAGAAACAGATAAGTTATAAACGAGAAAGAGAGAAATAGAAAAGTTATAGTGAAACAAGTTAATGAGAAACAGAGAGAAGCGGAAGTATTTAATTACAAAGTTAAAATAACATTCTTATGCAAATAAACATAAGGATCCACATCTATGACTAACAACAAAGAACACACTACACACATAAAATATAAATGTAGCCATATACAAGGGAAAACCATTGGAGTAAAGATGCAACACACATAAGGTACAAGCTCAGAATCTCATTTCCAAATTTAAGATTATTAAAGGAGAAAATAAGTAATTTCACCTATAGCCGCTGAACTACTTGTTGGAGCCTATTCATAAAAAAACAAATACAATTCACACTTCTGTCAACTATAGAACCTGACAAGGAATTAATATGTAAGAACCAATAGAAATCCAACAGACATCTAATATAAATCCTATAGAAATCCAATATAAATCAAATACTCATTAATCAAACTTCATTCAAACATTTCTACAAACGCTTCATGTGCACAATTGCAAGAGATAATTTGGAACTGAATTGAGGGAAGACAATTACTCCTCTCAACAACAACTCTATGTAAAGCAAAAGATTCATCAAATAGAGATATCACATCTATTATCTAAGCCACACAGGAGATTTTCAATCAATCTAAATAATTACAACTCACTTAATGGCTAGAATCAATCATGGTAGAAGCAAATACTTGTGAAATTAAAGAATTGGTGAGTCGTAGAGCCTTACAACAGTTTCCGGTCGCGACTTTGGCGAATGAAAGCGAGTTAAAGAAGAAATCGAGCAGAAGAAGAAGAAAAACGAAGCCTGGAGCTTAGAAGGAGCAGCCATGCGAATCGAAGATGAAGAGGGAGAGTTGAATCCGTGTGTGGTTTATTGAAACCGTTTTCTGCTTTGAAATCGCTCGAGTTGGAGAGGGAGAGGTTGAGGAAGGGTTTTTCCCGATTTCTTTCAACAACAACATATAATTGAGAATATTTTCCCCTGTTTCTTCTATTTTGTGTTATTTATTTTTTTTGATCAAATATATTTATTTTTTCTGCCCATTTATGTGAAAAACCAATATTTATATTAATTAAAAATTGACGATAACTTTAAAAAATTATAACAAAATGAAAAATTTCCGAAATTTACTCAAACCTTGATAAATAATTCACAAATAATATAGTTGAAATAGAAATGTTGAATTTATGGAAATAACTGAGATACGCTTCCAAATGTAATTTCAAAATTTTGAGAATCATTTTTTTGCCAACTTTTGAAATCACATGCACCATTTTGAAACAAAAAATTCCATAAAAAGCTTTTTATAAAACGACCATCCAATAATATATCATTCAATTATCAGTTTGCATCGTGAGATTCACAAATCCATTCCTGCCGTAGAACAAAAATGGCTTTACTATTTCAACTCCCGGCAATATTGTTCCATTAATTAATTAAAAGAGGTGTTTATCATGCTTTACTATTTCAAATTCCAATATTCCAGTAATAATTAAAAGAGGTACTTACTTTTCTGGATAGATAAACCAAATTTTCATAGAAATAATGGAAAAGGCATGCCTTTCGTTATTTAAATAAATTAGATCTTAACACATAATTGTGCATAAACTTCAATATTAATTGTAGTGTTTAGAATCGTAGTTGTTCTTCAACTCTCATATTCATGCTTTGCCTGCCGGGTCTAACGGTTGAGTATGAAGTTGTGATTCTAACAAGTCACAAGTTTGAGTCCACATTTGAGTGTGAGTTGAGATTTTTTTCTATTATTGTAAATCCAATGAAGCAAATAAAAAAATCATGCTTTGTTAAACTTTGGTGTAATGATAACACAATTGTTTTTGGTAATATTTACAGTATCTTCATTGAAATAATATTATTTGGGCTTAGCCACAGTTCAGGCTCTTCACCCCTCCCAATAAATGTATTTAGTAGAATTCGAACCTTATTCTCCTCCAACTTTCTTAGCCTGAGTTGCCAATTGAGCTACACCTTGTTGGTAAGGATAACACACAATTAACTAGATGAATAAACAAACTTTATTATATTAACTAAATAAATAAACACGGCTAGGCCCGGTCCTGACATTTTCTAGGCCTTAGGCAAAATAGTATGTGAAACATATACATTGAGCCCTTTTAATAAAAAAATGGTTCAATTATAATTTTTTTTTAAATAAATTCCCAATAAATTGGGGGATAATTGTTTATATAATTCGAACATGGACATGATTAAGACTTTTTTTCGTAGGAGCAAACTTTCAACCTTTGAATTTCAACTAGTCATTTTACCGCTATGATCAATACTCTTGGAATCTAATTATAAAATAAAACACATAATTGAATAACAATAATGAAAATTAATTATATCGAATTGTTTTGAGGAAAAGGGAATTAAAAACCTAAATGAGTAAAACCATTTAAATTTATAATTTATGCTATTATATCCTGGTTTACCGAAAATTAATTAAATTTTTTTATTGAAAAATAATAAAAATATATTATTTTTATTTTTTAAAAACATAAAAATTAAAAAAAACTAAAAAAATTGGGCCCCTTTCTAATATGGGCTTTAGACGGCGGCACCCGTTGCACTACCCCAGAGCCCGTACTACACACGGTGTGCCCTTATATTTGCACACAGACTCTGTAGGACACTTATTAACAGACGCTCTCTCTTAATTATGTTTTACTCTCGTAGGACACTCGCAAAATGCCCACATTTAGGGCATCTCTGACCCACTCTGAAAGTGGGGTTGAAGTGAATTTGAAGCATGGTTGTCAGATCTTAGACTGACCAACGAACCGGTGAAGGGAGACGGTCATATATTTAATGTTCAATCAGATTTAACTAGTGGTCGAACCGGATTTTCTAAAAATATGTTAAAATAATAATATTTTTTTTAATAATTTCATATTAAACATGTAATATAAGTTATCCAAAATAAACAATTAATAATATTTAATGTTAATAATTCTTACTTTATAAAAAATATAACAGAAATAATAATCAATATAATTTGGTGAAAGAATTAAATAACATTAACAAATTAAATTTAATACAAATTAAATTATATTTTATAATTTAGATTGAAAAAATTAATTTATAGTATATCTAAACTACATATTTATATAATAAATTTATATATTATAAATTTTAAATAAAATAAGATATTCATTCGTTATAATTTTTATTTTTTATGCAAATGATTCAATGTTAATTTGATTTTTAAAAAGTATTAAATGTTATTTAGTTATATAAAAATTTTCAGATTGTAATTAAATAATTTTTTAAAACAGTAATATAGTCAAAGTGCTTTACATAATAATTAAACAGATACACTATATAAATACATAAATTTTTTAAAAATAAATATTAAGTTTCGTTACATAACTCTTCTTGAAAAAATTTAAGTACTTAGTATTTTATATTATAATAATATAAATTGCAATTAAAAACCAAGTTAATGCAATGGCTTAATTAGTAAGGCATGTAGCTTTTTTTGAAAGGTCCAAGGTTTAACATTCACCAAAAGCAAAAAAAAATCAACTTTTATATATAATTGAACAATGTATTAAAAAGCGCTAGGCGCTAGTCGGGTGGATATGTGATTTTTTTTAATTTTTAATATTTATTAATAGATAAAAGTATAAATTCAATTAAAAAATAAATTATAATGTAATAATAAATTACAAAAACATAGTTTAGCGTATGACAACATAAATCTTAATCGATTCTTACATAAAAATACGATAACACTAAAATCAATTCCTTAAAAACACATATCCTCCCAAAATTTTTGTGATTTATAGCATACAATTTTTCGGTTTGACATTCAAAATGAGATTTAAACGGTGAGAATATTTTGAACTATTAGTATTATAAGTATTGGTATCTCCAAAATAGCGGAAAAAATCGGATTGGGAGGTGCCTAGGCGGTAATATATTGGTCCAGCGCATGGTAGGGTCTGAGGAATGAAAAGTCGGACGGCAAGCCCCAATAGCGCCTAGGCGAGGCCCAAGCAGAACTAGGCGGGGATTTTTAAAACAGTGTAATTGAAGTCAAGAACCGGCCGGCTTCCGGTCTAACTAGTCCGTACAACCGATCAATGCCTGGTTCTTGATTATTTTGTGAATGAGTTGAAATCGGACCGGACTAGCCACCGATTTCGATCGAACCCGATTCGATCCGGGTTTCAAAATCATGATCTGAAGCTCTAATAAAGTGTTAAATTTTACTTAAAATTATGAAGGGTTAATAGTTCCACTTCAATTTTTTTTTGAAGTAAAATTGGGTTGTATTAATTAATGTAAAAGATTAGCAACACATAAGGGAGGCATAGTTAGCCATTCCCCCATTACTTCATCAAAGTGGACCACCCTAGCCAAATGATGAGGGAGTACGTTTGCGGTATGAGACACTAAACTAACCACATAAGAAACAAAAGAAGTCATTAGGTTCTTACAACCCATAACAAGTGTACAAAAATACGAGAGACCCCTCTTATCTGAAACTAATGCATCAAATAAAGTGCTATTATCAACCTCAATGATCACATGAATATATCCCTTCTCCTTTAGCCATGATAATGCTTCGCGAACCGATAAAGCTTTCGCCTCCTCTATAGATACATATGGTTCAATCACGTAGAATTTAGCATAAAGGAAAGCGTTGCCCGCATTTCTTACTACGAAACCAAAACATGTAGACCCACCATCATTAAAAATTGAGGCATCTGAATTACACTTTACGTACAGGACGCATGGAGGTTCCTACTCTGAAGGCTCGTTCTCGCCCACCTACACTCCAACCAATGACTGATGTTGACCGGAAATGGCATGCTGCCTCCTTGCCCCACCAGACGTATGCGTTGTTTCCCACTAAGCATGGGCCGAAGTTGAATATCTGATGAACACTTATAGGGATTTGTGCACTGCCCTCTAAATAGTTTTGTTTCGAGCCCACCATAACGACCATAGCAAGAAAATAGATCGATGCAAAAAACTTTCAGATTTAATGTCAAGCCAATCATTCAAAATTGAGACCGCGACATTTGGAAAACTTAAGTTCCTATCAAATGGGGACCACACTCTTCGAGCAAAGAAACTATCAAATAAGGCATGAGTTATAGATTCAGGCTGTAAGTGATAGATTGGGCATAAATCATTATTAACCACATGTCGTTGCATAAGTTAGTTTTCACCGGAAGGATGTTCATAAGAATTCGCCAAGCAAAAATCCAAAATTTCGGTGGAATGTCTAGGTTCCAAAGCTTATTCCATTTAAACAACACCATGGGCATGTTTGCACAATTGTTAGAAGATATGGCTTTATATGTTCTTTTCACCGTATATACTCCCTTCGATTCTAAGGGCCAAGAAGGGTTATCTACCACAGCTTCAGCTGGTAATGGTGTGCGCAATAGGAGACATACCTCTTCATCCTCAAAGCATTTTTGTATTCGGGCCACACTCCACACACCATCTGCGATTATCCATGACACATTCCTATTCTCCACACCCAAATTTTCCTTTCCCTATAGCAAAATGCGGTCCAAGTTATGGACCCAAGCATCTTTGGTGATATTGACTAAAGAGTGTTGGAAACAATGAACTGAAACAATAAATAATCCAGATTAGGTTTGAAGTAAACAAAATACCTGAGTACAAAAAGACCTAAGTCACTTATTCGGAGATATAACCAAAGCATCTAAAGTCCAAGACAAGTGAAGACAATTACCTAAGCATAAATGGAAGCATCTGGTTAAAGTTTGGAAAGGAAACAAACTTTGAACCACCCAAAATAGCATCCGGAAGAACTGATTGCACTAGCATCCAGAAGAAGACAGATCTGGAGATATTAAGTCTGAAGACATCTGGAAGACTTAAATATCTAGAGAAAGCGAATAATTCAAAAATTAAATTCCCTCCATCCTTTTAGTCTGCAAGTCAAAGATCGTATTCCCTAAAGTAAGACAAAAATGATAGCTAGCACTTTTTAGAAAAAGGACAAAGGATTGACACAGGAAAGAGAAAAAGGTAACAACCTTTTTTACCTAGACCAATGAGAAAGGTGCCTGGAACTCACACAAAAAGGTAATAGCGTAAAAGTTGGTGAGTCACTAAAATAAAAAAAAAACGATCACTGACAACTTTTTTGCCTCAATCCCAAGGATTCAAACGGGTCAAAATCTCTGTCTAATGGATTGATCAACGGTTCTGGAAGCGCCAAATATTACCTAATCAATGGTGAATATTTAATTACAGCTCAACAAACCACAACGGCCACATTTATGATGAAAGGCTATAAAAGGGAAGTTTCACAAGTTGGGAATATGCTGGTTGATTTTGAGAAAGCATTAATAAGAGAATTCGCTAAAAACAATCAGTAAACATATCCCTCTAAGATTTAATTAAATTCAAAATCAGTTTGTTAGGATTCCCAAGTGAAACTATAAACTTGAGGACATCCAAAACCAAAACCTTTGAGAAAACAAAGTGTAAAAGATCTCCTACTTGGGTGAATAGTGAGATTGGGATACAGCTTGAAGTAGGTGCTTTGAGTGGGATTTTCCTATAGGACTCAACTTAGGGTTGGGTAGAAATCTAAATGGTATATCCTGCTAAAGATAAGAGGACTCAGCTAGAAGTTGGTGCTTCTAGTGGTATATCCTACATCCGGAAGGGGTTACCATCCGAAGACAGATTATAAGGCTTGATTCCTGCTAGTTGGAAAGGAATCCACTAGTGGAAAAGCTCAGAGGAAGGAAACTCTGGGGAATGGAGTAGGTGGAGCCGCGTGTTTGAATTTCTTACTCTTTCTTTATTTGCATTGCTATTTTCATAACTACATCATCCAGATCCATTCTCTGGAACACATTCAAACACACTACACAAAGACTATTTTAAAGTCTTATTAATTCAGTGAAAAAGGGTCATTCACCCCCCTCTAACCTTATATAGACCCTCACAAGGACCAATAAGTAGTATTAGAGCAAGTGCTCAAAACTAGAGATCCAATAGTCTTGAGCTAAAGGTCCAAATTTTGATCCAAGTATCAAAATGAGTTTCCAAAACTGTCAATGTCCATTACCCATCCTCCACTCTTCACCGGTGAACACTGCACATTCTGAAAAAGCCGGATGAAGAACTTCATTCAAGCCCAAAGCATGCAAGCATGGTTGGTCATTAAAGATGACCCATATGAGCCTACTTATGAAGTAAAGGGTATCACTACCCGAAAGCCCTCAAGTTTATGGGATGAGAATGATTTTAAAAAGTTGCATGAAAATAAAAATGCGATTAACATGCTTCATTGTGCTCTTAGTGCAATAGAATTTAACAGGATATTCGGATGTGAGACTATACAAGAAATTTGGCAAAAGTTGGAAGTAACCTATGAAGGAACCAACAAAGTCAGAGAAGCCAAGCTTGATTTACTCCAGCAAAAGCTTGAAACCTTCAAGATAGAGCTAAAAGAGTCAATCAGCAGCATGAACGCTAGATACACCAATCTAGTGAATGAGATGAAAAGGCTCGAAAAGGAAATCTCCGAAGTAGAAATGGTAAATAAAGTGAGTCTCACCAATGAATGGGACAACAAGAAGACTGCCATTGAGGAAGCTCATGACTTAAACTTCTATAGTTATGATGAACTCATTGGTAATCTTTTAACTCAGAAATTATCCTTGGAGACATATAGCCAACAAGAGAAAAATTCAGAAGAAAAGAAGAAGGGCATTGTACTTACGCAGACTATGCCGGATCAGCCTCTTCCTTGTCAGAGAAAGCACCAAAAGAATCAAAGTATAGTGAAGAAGACATGGCTATATTGGCCAAGTACTTTGACAAATTCCTAAAGAAAAATGATAGAAGGAGATCTAGAAGATTTGAATCAAGAATGCCTAAGGAAGGTACCTCAAGAAGGGAGAAGCCAAGAAAGGCTCCGAAAGAAAAGAAAAATTTGGAAAAAGATGCTGCCTACTTTGAATGTGGAGAAAAAGGGCACTTTAGAACCAAATGCCTCAAGCTAAAAAGAGAGAAGAAATATAAGCAGAAAGCTATGGTGGCCACATGGAGTAACATTAAAGAAATTAGCAGTTCATATTCAACAGAAGAGGAGATTACTCATTGCGCATTCATGGCACTGACAGCTCTGGAAGCAGAGCAATCTAGAAGAAAGTCGTCCAAGTAAGATACTGAGCAGATTGGGGATTCAGAATTAGAGACAGTTAATATTGAGGTAAACTGTTTTTCTAATTCTGTTTCTGACCTAGATCTTGCTAGAACCTTAAAGGTGGTAATCCACAATGTGAGAAAGAACACCAACCAACCAACAAAGCCTTAAATCCCATGCTAGGTGGGGTCGGTTATATGGATCTTTTGACGCCATGAAGCTCTATTAAAAGCCAAATTTTTGACCATACCAAGTAAACGCATATCCTTAGAAATAGTTTCCCTCCAAGTAATCTTAGGTCTACCTCTCCCTCTACCCTTACTCTCTGTCCATAAGTTCTCACATTTTCTAACTGGAGCATCTATTGGTCTACATAGCACATATCCATACCACCTTAGTCATCCTTCTCTCAGTTTATCCTCAATATGTGCCACACCAGTCTTTTGGCAGATGCACTCATTTCTAATTCGATCCATCCTTGTATGCCCACTCATCCACCTAAACATCCTCATTTCTGCCACATTCATCCTTTGAATATGTTGCATCTTAATAGCCCAACATTCACTCCCATATGTCATGGCTAGCCTAACCACCGTTCTGTAGAATTTGCCTTTCACTTTTAAAGGTATCTTCTTATCACATAAGACTCTGGTAGAACTTCCCCATTTCATCCATCCTACATTAATTCTATGAGTTACATCATCATCAATCATCCCCTCCTCATGGAAGATAGATCCCAAATACCTAAATTGTTTGCATTTTGGTACGATTGTATCTCCTAGTTTTACTTCTCCTTCGTCTCCTTTCTGTAAGCTGAACTTGGTGTGCAAATACTTCATCTTACTTCTACTTAACTTAAAACCTTTACCCTCTAACGCATTTCTCCACACCTTTAGCTTCTTGTTAACCCCTTCCCTTGATTCATCAACCAATACGATGTCATCAGCAAACAACATACACCATGGGATGTCGTCTTGTATTTTGGTGGTCAACTCATCCATAACTAGTGCAAATAAAAATGGGCTTAGAGATGATCCTTAATGCAATCCAATCATGATGGGGAACTCCTCTGTCACTCCTTGTCAATTTTTAACACTTGTTACCGCCCCTTCATACATGTCCTTTATTAAGTTTGTGTACTTTAGATGAATACCTTTTTTCTCCAGTGCCCACCAAAGTACATTCCTCGGTACTCTATCATATGCTTTCTCTAAGTCAATGAAAACCATATAAATGTCCTTCTTCTTCTCCCTATATATATCTCCATTAGATTTCTCAGAAGAAAAATAGCTTCAGTCGTGGACCTACCTGGCATGAACCAAATTGGTTTGCGGAAACCTTAGCGATCATCCTAAGACGGTATTCAATCACTCTCTCCCAAAGTTTCATTGTATGACTCATCAGTTTAATACCTCAATAATTAGAGTAGTCTTGTATATCTCCTTTGTTCTTAAATATAGGTATAAGGGTGCTTCTTCTCCACTCGTCCGACATTTTCCTCTCCCTATATATAGAGTTAAATAGTTTGGTTAACCAAACTATTCCCTCATCTCCAAGGCATTTCCATGCCTTAATCTGTATATTATCTGGACCATATGCTTTCCCTACCTTCATCCTTTTCAGAGCTTCCTTCACTTCATTATGTGTAATTCTTCTTGTGTAATTTAGGTTTTTCTTAACTCCGCTTACCTCCAATCCTGCAATGTCATCTTTCTTTCCATCATTGAATAACTAATCAAAGTAGTTTCTCCATCTCTCTATTATCTCTCTATCTCCTAACAAGACTCTTTGTGTTTCATCATTAGTGCATTTGACTCCATTCAAATCCTTTGTCTTCTTATCCCTCAATCAAGCTAGCTTGTATATGTCTCTCTCTCCTTCATGTGTTCTTAGCTTTTGGTACAAGTCTTCAAAGTATTTACCTCGTGCTTGACTAACAGCCTTCTTAGCTTCTTTCTTAGCCCTCTTGTATTTCTCAAAAGCCTCACATCAGTTGCTTTTGGTAACATCTTATACCAATGCCTCTTCTCCTTTATAACATTTTAAACCTCCTCATTCTACCACCATGCATCCTGAGGGCGAGGTCCTTGTCCCTTAGAAATTCCTAACACTTCACCTGCTACTTTCCTTACACATTCTCCCATTACTTTCCATATTGAGTTTGTGTCGATTTCCATATCACCAAATCCTCCATCTAATACCTTTTTCTTAAACTTCAACATCTTGATACCCTTAAGGGCCCACCATCTAATCTTAGGTTCCCTATATTCTTTTCTCTTTCTCCAAATATCCATTTTCTTGATGTCCAAGACTAATAGCCTATGTTGAGATGTTAGCGCTTCTCCCGAAATAACCTTACAGTCTTTATATAAAGCCTTATTTCTACTTCTAGTAAGCAAAAAATCTATTTGGCTTTGGTTACCCCCACTCTTGTAGGTAATCAAGTGAGAATCTCACTTTTTGAACCAAGTGTTGGCTATAACCAAATCATGAGCTAGTGCAAAATCCAAAATTGTATTGCTTTCCTCATTCCTAGTGCCGTACCTAAAGCCTCCATGCACTCGCTCACAGTCTTCCCTATTATTACCCACATGTCCATTAGATCTCTACTAATGATAAGCTTGTGTTTATTTGGTACATGTTGAGTCACTACATCCATGTCCTCCCAAAACTTGTCCTTTATACTTCTATCTAATCCAACTTGGGGGGCATACACACTAACTACATTCAAGGTAGCTTTTCCAAGTATGAGTCTTAACATAATAATCCTATCTCCAAATATCTTAACTTCCACCACATTATCCTTTATACTTGGTCTACCATTATTCCAACTCCGCTCAAACCTTTATTTCCTCCAGAATACCATAGTTTATAACCAGTATTACCTATTTCTCTCGCCTTATCTCCCGTCCATCTAGTTTCCTGCAAGCAAACTATCTCCACCTTTCTTCTCTTTATAGTATCTACTAACTCTATAGTCTTTCCTGTAAGGGACCCAATATTCCAACTCCCTATCCTGATCTTCTCATGATGGACTAGCTTCTTTACTCGCACCCGTCCATGATGCGAGAACCCTTTCCTATCTAACACCACATCCGGGCGTCGATGTGGAGGGACTAACTTCTTTACTCACACTTGTCCATGATATGGGAACCCTTACTCATACTCCATCTTATCCAAGCGGCGATAAGATGGAACCCCATGAGAAAGAACACCAAAGCCATAAAATCTATACAATGACAAATCCTGGAGTTAGCTGAAGATGCTAAAGCAATATTATAAGACATCAACCTGATAAGAACCATAAAGCATATGGATGTGGTGGAAGAGAATGTCCTGAGAAGTTAAGTTCAGATCCTAAGGCTAACTCAACAGGGCTAGATAGGAAGCTTACCCTGATAAAGGCGGCATCTGAAAGAAAACCAGATCCTCCACAAAGAAGGAAAAATCAAGGGAGACCAGGATTAAGAAATCCTAATCAAAATAATTAGGTGCACCCAAATTTCAAGGAAAGAAAGGTGAGCAAGCAACCTTAAGCATAGAGATTCACAGCTGATCAAAAAGGAAAAGCTAAGGCTATATTAAACGAGCAACCTGCAAAACAAAGAAAGAATTATAAAGAAGAAGTTGCACCTCTAACCAGCTTCTGGATACATTCTAGATATACTAGCATACAAGAAGCTGGATATGTTGGAAACTATAGAAAGGAGGATGTAAAGAAGATCCAAAAGAAGCAGGAGCAAAGCAGACCCATCTCAGGGTGCAGGTTTTATGGGAAAAAAACCATATCACTAAATTATGTAGATTAAAAAATAGTTATTATGATATTTATCCTTGGCCTGAAATGGTTGATAACCCGAGAGGACCCAAATCTGATTGGGTACCCAAACCCACTTGATCTATTTTTCAGGTATGCCTTAGATCCACAGAAGATCAACATACATGGTAGTTTAATAGTGGATGCTCAAGGTACGTGACTGGTGATTAGAAAGCCTTCATCACTTTAATCCGAAAGAAAGGTGGAAAAGTAAGCTTTGGAGACAATAAAAAAGGACAGATCATTGTCCATTGAACCATTGGATCTGAAATACAAATAGAAGATGTCTCTCTAGTTGATGGACTGAAGTTCATCTTACTCAGTTTAGCACGACTTTGTGATAAAGGTAGAAAAGTCACCTTTGACTCTGGAGGATGCTCAATCTATGATAGTAAGTCTAATCAACTTGTTATTTATGCACCTAGAGTAAATAATTTTTATTGCGTTAATATTAAGAATGATAAAAAGAACATATGCTTGGTGTCTAAAGAAGAAGAATCATGGCTATGGCACTGGAGGCTAGGACATGTTAGCATGAACCTCATGTCCAAATTAGCCAAAAAGGAATGAAGAGCTTCCCTTCCATCTCATACATACCTTCCAAGAGAGTTCTTGATCTCTTACATATTGATCTCTTTGGTCTAATAAAACCATTGAGTTTAGGTAGAAGAGAATGCACCACGGTCATTATGGATGATTATTCTTGCTATACTTGGGTGGCTTTGCTAGCTAGCAAAGATGAAGCCTTTGACCAATTCTTAAAAAATATTCATCCAAATAGAAGTAGAACAGGGCATAAGCATTGCACGCATCCGGAGTGATAATGGTGGTGAGTTAAAAAAAAGCACTTTGCTGAATTTAGTGACTCCAAGGGGATTGAACATAACTTCTCTGCCCCTCATACCCCTCAATAAAATGAAGTTATTGAGAAGAAAAATAGGACTATAGTTGAGATGGCTAGAACAACGCTAAGTGAAAATTGTTTGCCTAAGTATTTCTGGGGTGAGGTTGTAAACACAACATGCTACATTTTAAATAGAGCTCTTATTAGAAAGACCTTAGAAAAGACCCCCTATGAAATCTAGAAGGGAAGGAAACCAAAAATTGGGTATTTCAAAGCCTTTGGATTTAGATGCTACATCATGAATGATAGAGAGCAATTAGGAAAATTTTATCCTAAATCTGATGAAGCAATTTTCCTTGGCTATACAATACATAGAAAAGCTTACAGAGTCTATAACAAATGAATTCAAACTATGGTTGAGTCAATACAGGTAGATTTTGATGAGACTAACCATGCAGGCAAAAGAAGTTCCACTCTAAAAGATCTAACTCCGGAAGCTGAAAACTCTGGAGAAAAGAAGGAAGTCCAGATTTTAGATTCATTTCAAATCAAGAAATACAAAGAAGAAGGTGAGGGCATATCTTTTGATCCAAAAGTACCACAAGCTGATCTTAACTCATATGAGATAAACTTCAATGATGACCAAGGAGAGAAAGTTGAGGCAAAAGTGGAACAAGCCCCAATCCAGCATGAAGACCTACCAAGAGAAGTCCAGACTCGCAGGGATCATTCAGTTTTAGCCATTTTGGATATTATCCAAAATCCAGTCAGAATCAGAGGACAAATCAACAGGATGATGAGCCATGGTGCCTTTGTTTTTCTCATTAAGCTAAAGAAATTTCAAGATGCTGAAGGAGATGAGAGCTGGATGATGGCTATGCAAGAAGAACTAGATCAATTCACCAAAATTATGTTTGGGATCTAGTGTCACCACCAAAAGGAAAGTCAATCATTGGCACAAAATGGGTATTCCGGAATAAGCTAGATGAATCCAGAGTAGTGGTGAAAAACAAGGCAAGATTGGTGGCCCAAGGCTACAATCAACAAGAAGGGATTGATTTTGAAGAAACATTTGCCCCAGTAGAAAGATTGGAGGCAATCTAGATCCTATGTGCTTTTGCATCATTCATGGGGTTCATATTATTTCAAATGGATATCAAAAGTGCATTCCTAAATGGAGTTACACAGGAAGAAGTCTATGAGAAGCAGCCACCTAGATTTGAATACCCAAAACATCCGTATCATGTATATAGACTAAAGAAGGCTCTCTATGGATTAAAGCAAACACCAAGAGCTTGGTATGAGAGACTCACTACATCCCACATATCCAAGGGATATATCTGGGGTAAGGCAGATATAACCCTTTTCATCAAGAAGAAGAAGGATGGTACCATTCTTGTCCAAATTTATATTGATGACATCATTTTTGGAACAACAGATGAAAAGATGTATGAAGAATTCAACACTCAAATGAAGAAGGAATTTGAGATGTCCATGATGGGAGAACTGAACTTCTTCCTTGAGGGTCAGATACAGTCCTATCCAAGGATTGTGAAGGAGAAGATGTTGATTAGAAGCTATATAGAGGAATGATTGGATCACTTCTATACTTGACAGCTAACAGACCTGACATACACTTTACAGTTTGCCACTATGCAAGATATCAAGCCAATACTTAGGATTCACATCTAAAAGCAGTAAAGAGAATCCTTAGATACCTCCTAAGAACCACTGAAGTTGGGTTATAGTATCCTAGTAATGGGAGTTTCACACTTCAAGGGTTCACTGATGCAAATTATGGCAGAGACACTCTTGAGAGAAAGAGTACATCCTGAGGTTTTCTCTTTCTTAGAGATTTCTTGGGTCATGGTATAGCAAGAAGCACACTTCAGTTGCCTTATCAACCATAGAAGTAGAATATATGGCAGCGAGAAGTTGTATGGCCCAACTCCTATGGATCAATCAATAATTGGAAGACTATAGAGTACAATCTGGATGTATGACAACAAAAGTACCATTGATGTATCGAAGAATCCAATACTCCATAGTAGGATGAAACATGTTAACATCAAGCATCATTTCATCCGGGATCATGTGATGAAGAAGGATGTTGTATTAGTGTACATTCTAACCAATGAGCAAAGAGTAGATATCTATACTAAGCCACTAAGTAAAGATCAATTCAATAAGCTAAGAGAGTCAATTGGAATGTCTATTCCAATTTAAAGGAAAATCTAGAAGAAAATTTGAATTAGTCTAAAATCGTATAAGTTAAGGAATCCAGAAAAGGAGAAGAAATTATGTTGATTCTGGATCCAGATCAAAGACTGCCAGCTCAATAGAAAAGAGGACAAATGGTAGTAAAGGCGCTGAAAAGTAACTATACATGTTTTAAATTTCAAACGTCTATTGGGAGTTATACGAGCGGTAAAATTAAATGGCCATTATAAAGATAAACCTTTCCCATTCTCCGGTTTTAACGCCATTTATCTCTCTCATAAATTCTGTCTGCCACATCATCAATCTAGTTCACTTTAACTACGTCCGGATTACCATTATACCCTCACTTTGGAAATTCTATACAAATTTCCCTTTCTTCCTCACGCGAGCAACTCACTACTGTTACTCTGCAAAGACCAATTTTCAAACCCTAATTTCTTCAAGGAACTCTCAAATGGAAGCCATAATGTTAAACAACTAAATCCAAATGCTTCCTCAAAAGAACATCTTTGAAGAATCCACTCACAAGGATGAAGACTTCACACCCATAAACCAAAAACCCACTGACTCAGTAGTTCCCACTGACTACTTGGGAGATAATTTTCTATTCAAAATAGAACCCTACTCAAAACTCATTAAAGATCAACATTTGGGTGATTTCCTCAAGATCAATTACGCAACTTATCCGGATTTATACACGAATTTTACAACAATCTGAGAGATCACTCCTACTATGATACTCTTAGAACCAAAGTTCGGGAAAGGTAATAACCATCACGTCAGAATTATTCAAAAAATATCTCAATATGAAGAATGATGGCGTTTAGCTTAGAAATGATGGGGATGAACTGCACGTGAAGTATCACCCCAAGATGTGGCTACATCCAAATTACTTTGGAGATAAATTCTCAACCTACTTTCCGGAAGTACCAAGATTTCTCCAACACGCTCTTGCCAAGATGATTCTAATCTAGAAGGGCTCTCTAACCATCGTATCCTTATCTTGACACTATATGGTTCAACACTAGGTGGAGAGTAGAGTAGTGAACATGTCGGTGCTGAATATCCACTATCTAAGGCAACCAAAAACTCCCATGGTGCCCTTATCAACAGGATCCTTGTTGTCAATGAAGTAAATCTGTCCGGATTCCAAAGTGTCCATGGAAAAGAGATTCTAGAGAAGAATTTTAAGAAGTTGATTTTCAGTGAGACATGGAATGAGGAGAAAGCCAAAAAGCTAAGGGATGAGAAAAATACCAGGGCTAGGAAAGCAGTGGATCCGGTTGAAGACATTCCGTTTCCTAAGAAGGCTAGAACCACCAAACCCAAAGCAAAATAACAACTAGCTTTGGTTCCGATGGAAGAGGTTGATTAGGATACTCAAACCATCACTCAACTATTGAAAAAGAGCCCAGAGAGGCCTAAGCCGAGGGGAAGGCTGATGAAGACAACAGATAAGAAAAGAAAAACTATAAAAGCCCAGAAGTTATAGTGGAGGATGAGGAGACTGAGGAAGAAGATCCGGTTCCCAAGAGGAGGTAGTTCACTAGAAAGGGCTGTACATTTGATGAGGCTGTGGCGGCCTAAAAAAGCAACACCAAGAAGCCTGCCAAAATAATGATTGATGAGGGAGCTACAAAGAGGTCTAAAGAGGTAGAATCAGCTAAGGTCTGGAAAGCTAAGGGCAAGCATGTGCCCGGATCTAATAAGGAAGTCACTCCGAATGACCCTCAGTATAAAGAAATAAGGGCAGCCATCAAGGATAATAAATAGATCAATAAGCAAGCAACAGAAGGACCTGGAGGCTCGTCCGGTGCTCAGGCTATTCAAATTGATCGAGTAGATATGGTATCCATTGCCTAGGATCCGAAGCTGATCTTTTTGCCTTTATGCCCAAAACCAGGCCACTTCCAGAGAATCTACTTAATCTAGATGGAGAGATCACCAATGAAGTAATACCTGAAAAGGCAAGTGGAGAGGGTGTTGAGGACATTACCAACACACCTAGGGGAGTAGTTAAAAGTCATGTAAAGGCATTTGAAGGGATGGCTAAGGAAATTTCTAATCATCCGGGGGTTATAAAAGTGGAAGAAAGAAGAGAAGAAGCAGACACTCAGAATCAAGTGCCAATAAATGAGGTAATCCCGGCTCAACTTCTTTTGACATTAATACTGATGCTGCTGATGCTGTTGAAATAGTAGATAAAAATAAGGGCAACTTAGATACTGAAATTCAAAACAAATCTAAGGAAAACCAGCCTATCCCGGAACACAGCATTTCGAAGGAGGGACATGGTCTAGGATCCAACGAGAACACTTCTAAAGTGGACTCAAAGGGTGAGGCTAGTCTGGGGGAATGGTCAAATGAAGAAACAAAAAAAGAAGTAGAAGTGGAAGAAAATAAATCATCCAGTGTAGAAAGCTCATTCAGATAAGAGGAAACTGGAAGTAGCTCTGGATTTGAAACCTCCTCCTATGAAAGTCCAATTAAAAAGCCAACTATCAGTATCAATCAAATAAGAGTCAAAAAGATTAAGATATCACTAAAAATGCTACAAGATGCCATACATGAGGAAAGTTATGTCAAACAAAGTCTTCGAAATATCTGTAAGCAACTAGGTTCTGTGGAGAAAGTGTTGAAGTAAAAATTCTTAACTCTGGACTTGAAAGTAGAACTAAGGGAGATAAAGGGGAGTGTGATGAAGATTGAAAAGAAAGTGGGGGAGTTTCCCACTGCTAATTTAGTGACAGAGGTTTCTCTTGCCAAAGTGACTCTAGTGCTGGACCAGATCAACACTAGCATTGCAGGATCTAATCGTTTTATAGACTAGGCTAATACAACAGCTACAAATCAATACGCTACCCTCATAGATAAAATTACCTCCTCATTGACTAATTTGTCCATAAAGATGAAGGAGTATATAGATTCCAATTTTGAAAACTTGTCAAAATTCATGGCTGAGCGGAATGTCAACTCCAACATCACTAGCCTAAATGAGAAGCAACAGGCCACAATGGACAAGCTAACAATGTTCATTGATAAAGGGATGCCCAAATTCATGTCCAAATAGATGGAAGATACTGGCATTAAATTTGCAGGCCAAATGAATGGATATGAAACTATCCTCAATAATCTCAAGGAGGCTCTTCATAAAGATATCATGACTATCAATAATAGTGTTCACAACTGCTGGAGAGACATGGGGAAAGAATTTGAAAAATTAGCATCTAGTTTATCTAATTTGTCCATCTCTAGATCTTCCTCGCCTTTTGTTCTGGAAAGTCAACTCATCCCAGTACTTTAAGATCTCATCCAACATATTGGGGATACTGGCTTCTTTGGCCATAAAGGAATTGCCACTCTCCTAAAGGCCTTCTTCCCTTACTTTGATGAGAAGGATCGCGAACATGTACTACAACTGCATCCTTACCTCACAAAGTCATACACCTAACTCTGGAAGGTCTTTCGACCCCTGCATCTAGCTCCAGCCACTATAGATATAACCATAGACCGTAGAAAGAAAGGGAATGTGGATCATTCTATTTATTCCAAGGCTTGGCAAGAAAATTGAGATGGTAAAACCTGTATGGTAATTGACCTCCAGGTTGATGCAAATAAAAGGGGGGAGGATAATAAGGGGAAGATGAAAAGCATAGCAAAGGCAGGGAGAAGAAATGAGAAACATACGGGAAGCAATAATTTTGTAATATAGATTAGCTATTTTGTTCCAATATAAAATCTGTAATAGCTAGTTTCATCTTTTTCACTTACATATTTCTGTAATTGTAATTCCGGAACTTCATTGATGTTAACTATTATTAACAACAGAAGTATATATAGTGAAAATTTACAGCAAAAATTGCTTCTAATGTACAATCTCCAATTATACTGGAAAAACCTTAGAAACTAGAATTGAAAAATGTTGGGGGAGTTTTGGAATGCTAAAATTATGGGGGAGTAAAAATTGTAAATGACTAAGTATTAAGAATCATACTTAGATCATAAAACCCCTTTCCTTGTGCTCAGATAACTTAGGTTTTTGTTTCCATCAAATAGGGGAGATTGTTGGAAACAATGATCCAGAACAACAAATAATCCGGATTAGGTTTGAAGTAAACAAAACACCTGAGTACAAAAAGACCCAAGTCACTTATCCGGACATACAACCAAAGCATCTAAAGTCCAAGATAAGTGAAGACAATTACCTAAGCATAAATGGAAGAATCCAGTTAAAGTTTGGAAAGGAAACAAACTTTGAACCGCCTAAAATAGCATCAGGAAGAAGACAGATCCGGAGATATTAAGTCTGAAGGCATCCGGAAGTCTTAAATATCTAGACAAAGGGAATAATTCAAAAGTTACATTCCCTCCATCCTTTTGGTCTGCAAGCCAAAGATCCTTTACCCTAAAGCAAGACAAAAATCACAGCTAGCACTTTTCAGAAAAAGAACAAAGGACTGACGCAGAAAAGAGAAAAAGGTAACAACCTTTTTCACCCAGACCAATGAGAAAGGTGCGTAGAACTCACACCAAAAAGGCAATGGCATAAAAGTTGGTGAGTCACTAAAATACAAGGAAAATGATCACTAGCAACTTTTCAGACTCAATCCCAAGGATTCAAACGGGTCGAAATCTATGTCTAACGGATTGATCAACGATTTTGGAAGTGCCACATATTACCTGATCAACGGTGAAGATTAAATACAATGCAACAACCCACAACGGCTACATTTATGATGGAAGCCTATAAAAGGAAGCTTCAGAAGTTGAGAATATGCTGATTGATTTTGAGAAACTATTAAGAAGAGAATTTGCTAAAAGCAATCAGTAAACACATCCCTTAAAGATTCAATTAAATTCCAAATCAGTTTATAAGGATTCCCAAGTGAAACTATAAACTTGGGGAAGTCCAAAACCAAAAACTTTGAGAAAACAAAATGTAAAAGATCTCCCACTTGGGTGAGTAGTGAGATTGGGATACATAGGTGCTTTGAGTGGGATCTCCCTGTAGGACTCATCTTAGGTTTGGGTAGAAATCTAAGTGGTATATCCTGCTAAAGACAAGAGAACTTAGCTGGAAGTTGGTGCTTCTAGTGGTATATCTTATATCTGGAAGGAGTTACCATCCGGAGACAAACTGTAAGGCTTGAATCTTGCCAGTTGGAAACGAGTCCATTAGTGGAAAATCTTAGAGGAAGGAAACTCCGGGGACTGGAGTGGGTGGGGCCGAACCAAGATAAAATACTTGTGCTTGAATTTCTTACTCTTTCTTTATTTGCATTGCTACTTTCATAACTACATTAACCAAATCCATCCTTCAGAACACATTCAAACACACTACATAAACACTTTTTAAAGTCTTATTAATTCCATAAAAAAGGGTCATTCACCCCCCTCTGACCTTATTTAGACCCCCGCAAGGACCAACAAAGAGCCATCACAAAATCTTCATCTAATAGTGGCTTAAAATAATTCTATAGCTGAATGAATACTCTTTCATACATAACATGGGGATGACGACAAAGTTGCTGAGAGAATTAATCCATTCAGAAAATACCTTGAACTGAATATACGGCTCATTACTGAGTTCGGGTAGTTCAAAAAGTGCCACAGTTGTTTGGATAAAAGTGCAGTATTGAAATCATTAAGGTTTCAAATGCCCATACCACCGTGTATCTTCTGTCTGCATAACAAGTCCCATCGCTGCCAATGGATACCTCTTCAATTGCCGTTGTTAGACACCCACTAATAAGAATTTAGCAACTTATGAATAACATCACATAAACTCTCTGGAATTCTGAACAATGAAATGACGTTGGATGGAATAGCTTGAAGAACAGACTTAACAAGAGTTTTCGTTCCACCACAGCTAAGAAATTTATTCTTCCAAGAGTTAATCCTCTTCTAAATACGGTCGCAAATAAAGCCAAGACTACCTACCTTACTCCTACCCACTAACATTGGCATTCCTAGGAAAGTAGAAGTAGCCATAGTCATGGAAACCCCCAAATAATCATAGAATAACTGCTTGTATTCAGCATCCATGTTTGCGCTATAGGAAACAAATGATTTGTTATAGTTTATCATTTGGCCAGATGCCTTCTCATAAGAACTCTGACAATTTTTAATCACCGTACATTGATCTAACTTTTCCCAAAAGAATAAATACCTCTCGTCCATAAAAAATAGGTGAGAACCTGGTGGACCTCGTCTTGACACCTGATAACCATGAATCAGGTTAACATATTCCTACCTAGTTAGCTCCGTAAATGATCCTTGAGCACTCAAAATGAATAAGTACGGAGATATCGGGTCACCCTGTCTTAATCCCCTTTCTAGAGTAATAGCCCCTAAATTGCCTACCACTAGACAAAACGATGTTGGATATAATTTATGCCCTAGAGGCAATTAGGACGATATATCTTAGTTAGTTTTATTTGTACGAAAAAAGTTACATTAATAAAGGCATTCTTTTGTTATATCAATGACTGTAAAAATATATTATGACTAATTTAGAATATATTCATTGATGTGTTTGCAAAAGTACATGACATAATCATAGCACATATTGCAAGGGCATAGTGGGACTATGTTGGTGAGAACCGGTTCGTGTGTAATTATGATTTGTCTAAATATCCCTAGTCATAGTATCATTAAAACTGGATATTGATGAATATGGAAAGACTAGCATGTATCGTCATACCTCTTGAATTTGATTCAGAGTAGCATATCTCTAGTGTTAGAGGGTGGTACCTTGGGTTAACACACGAATGTATTCAAAGAGATACATTGGAGATCGCTATGAGACAACACTCGGTAATATATATTTTGTGTTGGTGTTTAATTGTCTCATTACAATAGCAATACGAATATCCTTAGACCTAAGATACTAGTTACCTTATTTAGATGTTTCTATACTTTAGGTCATACCTAAGCATTCTATAGACTAGGTGATGTGGATGATTATGGGTATAATTGATGTTTGTACGCTCGTAAGCTGAGTAGTCAAGATGGAATCTATCACTCCATTATAGCAATATAACGGAGATGTACCTTGACCACGTGTTAGAAGTGACACACTAGTAAACCTCTGATTAGAGTATGAGTTGATAGGATGAGATCCTGATCAACACATTAAAATGGCTGAGTAGTGTACTTTGGCAGCAAGACTAAATACTGGGGTAGCTATTAAAGCTACTAGTGGACTAACACTTTAATCGAGTCCTAGAAACTAGATGGTACTTAACAATTGATAGAAGGAGTGAATTGTATTGATACTATTGTAGAACCGGGATTAAGTCATAATTCGCGTGATGTTCCAAATATTGGGGGGGTCATATACCCTCTGCTAGAGAGCCACTATGACCGATCAAAGCTAGGTTATACTTTTGACGACTCGGTATTACGAGATCCTATAAGGTCACACACTTTGAGTTACGACTGAGCTATGTAAAGAACCGTTAGGCCAGGTCTAATATAGAAGAGCAAGGAAATATGGTTAGACCATAATATATGGTTAGACCAATATCCATTGGTTGGACCAATGAACCTGTTAAATAATAGGGATGATAAAATAAACAAAGGGAAAATTGGAACTGGAACTTAGAGAGATTTATTAATATTAGATGTTGAATAAATCTACACGAGTGTGCCTATAAATGTATTATGGGATAGTACAAATATAGGGCCTGTGCACAGGCCATACGATAGCACTGTTTGGAATGGTGCTATGCGTGGCCCATAGGGCATGCAAAAGTGGGCTGCAAGGTGCATCCAGCTTGTGTAGCACACAGGCGCGCAACCCTTATGGGCCTGCACAACATGTAGTGAAGCCTATTATGCGCTACGCTACATGAGGGACTATGCATGGTGCATAGGGTTGCATGCATGGCGTAAGCTTTGTAGGCTTGTGCTCCTGTGCAAGCCCACAAGGGACTGCTGGCCGAATGGCCACCAGTCTCCCAGTCCAAGTGGAAGATTGCTCCTTAAGCAAGCTCCTAGTGTTTGAGTTGTTTTCCAACTCTGCTAGGGTTAATTAAATAACTTATTTGCCCTTTTTATTTTATCTCTGATTGGTTGAGGTTAGGGACTTTACTGTCCTTTGAATAATTCCTAACCACTATGATAGAGGCCTCCTCCTTCATTATTTTTCGTCCTTAATTTCATACTCCTTCTCTTGCTCTCTTATTCTCTTAGTTGTTTTGATTCCTAAAAGTAATGCGTCGAAAGACGTATTTACTTAGAATAGAAAACTAAGGGAATTTCTTCTAGAATAAATTAGTAGGAAAGATCTAGCTATCTTCCACTTATTTATTAGCTCTTCATTTCTAGAAGGTTTTGATCGGTGTTGCTCATGTGGACTATTTATAAAGGGCTTCTATTTTGGAGTCTGTGCACGTAGGTGAGGGGTCTTTCTATCAACTATGGGATTCACGCTTCAACTAGTAAGTGGTTAAATTATTATTAGGTCCTTTTAATAGGCGTTTATCACCTAGAATAATTTAAGACTAGCACTACTATCAATCATGCCATGCTTAGGAGATCTTGGACACTAGATTAAATTTTGAATTTCCGCTGCGCCTGTTTTACTTGCTACAACCCTTAATCTAGACCAATAGTGGTATCATGAGACTGCCTAATGCGATTGTATGAATTACTAGAAATATGCTAGGCTTGATTTTCTATGAAATATTTTCGAGTACGCTATGCCATGCCTAGGAATTTATTTCTTGCAATAGAAAATGCTGTGATAACTAGATTAAGTGTTGCTCAAACTTAGTCGGGGTAGTTATCTAAGGCCCCGTTCTTTTCAACTTATAAGTAGCAGTACTGAATTGAACTAAACTAAACTTATTTTAGTGTAAATTTATATGTATGCAGTACTGAACTGAACTATACTGAATATAAGTTGAAAAGAACAAGGCCTAAAAATTAACAATGTTTTACTTGAAATTGTAAATGCTTTAATTTTTGAATTATATTGAATAATTCTTAAATTAGAAAGAACAAAATCTTTGATTTAATTAGTCTATGGTTAACTGAGTTAGAAGGGCCCATTTTTATTTTGGTAAGGATTGGAAAAGGCTGCTCATTCACTTAGAGGGGGCCTCTCCTACCTGGGAATTTTCATCGGTTCTAGATTCTAATTTCCAAAGGGACTTTTTGAATTAGTTAATTTATTGTATAATGAATTGGATTCATTATATGGTTTTACAAATGGAAGTATAAATTGTTAAATTAAAACTTATAGACATAGGTGCAAGAACTTGAACAATGAACTCCCTTGTTTATTTTGCATGCTATGTGGAGTCTTGGCATGATGAAATGATTATGAATTACTAGTTGAGCATTACCCTAGGTTGGAACTACTAATTCCTTTTAGCCCGAAAATTAGTTATAGTTTCATAATCATGTCCATGTATAAGTCCTATATTAGGCGAGACCTGTTGCACCTATAAATCCCCATTAAAAATTAAGACAATATTAGCCTTCATAAAAATCGAAGTGTGATTCTAGGCCTTTTCGTTGAATGAATTGCTCATGCACAACGTGCCTTCTTCTTTAACATGGTCTGTTCACATGATTTAAATTAGCGTTAAGTCTTAATCGGACTGGGATAGTTATCCGTAATATCGAAGCTAATGCCGGGTTGGAGGCATCATTTGAGGAGTCATATAATTGGTTATGCACGTCCATTGGTTGGAACTCAAATGGATTAGCAATTGAATTAGATGCAAATGGACTAGATCCTCCTATAGCTGTTTAAGTTAGCTTGACTTGTGATAGCGAGGGTTAGCTTAAATGTGTTATAGATGCTACCTACTAAGGAGAATGGTTAGACCATATTTCCCGAAATACAATAGAAGGGGCTATTATGTTTTCAAATAAACCTTAATAAAATAGTAGGAATATGTATTTAATTAAAAGACCTTAAATTAAATGCATGTATAAAAACTAAGTCTAAAGCATTAATTCTTTTCTTATATCTAGTTTGAATATGACTACAAACACAAACTTTCACGCTATTCTTGAGAACAAATTGGATGGTACAAATTTTACTGATTGGTTCAGGACAGTGATAGTCCTCAAAGGCGAAAGCCTGTCTTATGTTTTAGATGAGCCCCTTCCTGATGAACCTGATGCTGGCGATCATGAGGAATATGAGGCATGGAAGAAGCATAAGAAAGATTGTGAATCTGCAACATGTTTAATTTTGGGAATAATGAATCCTAAGCGTAAAAAACAACATGAGAATATGGATCTTGATACCAGTGATTCTCCATATTCAGGAACTCTTTTCTGAGCAAGCAAGAACTGAGAGGTTTGAGACCTTGAGACTTTTATTTGGAACTAAGGTGCAGGCTGGTGCTTCAACATCTTAGTATGTTTCAAACTTCTTGGCTATATCAAGAAGCTTGGTCGATCAGGTTTTGTCATGGATCATAAGTTAAGCATTGATCTCATTTGAATTCACTCACTAATATTTATTCATAGTTTTTGACTAATTATTACATGAACAAGATTGATACGAGAATCCCAGAATTGATCAACATGCTGAAAATAGTAGAACCTAAGATCAAGCAGGATCAGAAAAATATACTGATGGTTGAGAAAACCAAATCTTTGAAGGGTAAGACCCAGAAGAAGAAGGGGCTGAAGGCTAAGAAAAAGATTAGTAAAAAGAAGAAAAATAAGAAAGGAACTGCAAATGTATGTTTCCAGTGTGGAAAACAAGGATACTGGAAAAGGGATTACAAGGCACCTGTCTTTAAGCATATGAAGAAGAGCCCTGAGAAGGGAATTACTTCATGTATGTGTATGATTGAAAATTTCACTACAGTTCCTTATGAGTCTACATGGGTATTAGATACTGGGTGTGGTGCTCATATATGTACTAATGTGTAGGGGTTGTGAAACTGTAGAAGACTGGCTAAATAGGAGTTGGACCTACGAGTTGGAATTGGAGCACATGTTGCTGCATCAGCTGTAGGAACATATAGTCTCAAGTTGCCAAGTGGCCTAGTTTTAGAATTAAATAAATGCTATTGTATTCCGGTTGTTACTTAGAATATTATTTCTGTTGCATGTTTATCAGCAAAAGGATTTGAATTTTTATTTAATAATAAAGATTGTCAAATTCGTAAAAATAGTTTTGTTTATGGCAATCGAATTTTGATTGATGGCATATATGTTTTAAATACTAAAGCTGAAGTTTTTAATATGAATGATGCTAAGAGATTGAAATTAGATAAAGACAAATCATCCTACTTATGACATTGTCATTCGGGCCTTATATACGAAGCTCGCTTAACTAAGTTACATAAAGGTAGTGACTTGGGCCCAATAGACTGGGAGTCTTATAGGACATGCAAGCCTTGTTTATTAGGCAAAATGAAGAAGAAACCCTTTAAAGGTAAAGGGAAGCGTGCCACAAGTACATTGGAAATAATTCACATAGATATATGTGGTCCAATAAATGTGCAAGCACATGGAGGATTCGTCTACCTTATATCTTTTATCGATGATTACTCACGATATGGGTATTTGTACCTTATGAGGCACAAATCAGATAGTTTTGAAAGATTCAAAGACTATAAGAATGACGTTGAGAAACAACTTGGAAAGAATATTAAGGCACTACGGCCAGACCGAGGTGTAGAATATTTAAGCCAAGAGTTTTAAGATTATCTAAGGGATAATGGAATATTACCCCAATGGACCCATCCTTATACTCCTCAGCACAATGGTGTGTCTGAGAGGTGGAATAGAACTTTATTAGACATGATTCGATCCATGATAAGCCAAGCAAGTCTCAGCAAATCCTTTTGGGGATACGCACTTGAGAGCGCAATTTATATAATAAACCGCGTGCCCTTAAAATCAGTTGATACAACACCATACGAAAGATGGTAAGGTAATAAACCATCTCTTTCTCACCTGAGAGTTTGGGGATGTCCTGCCAATGTTAAAAGGATGATGTCAGACAAGCTAGGAGCTAGGCTGACAAATGCTTGTTCATAGGTTATCCTAAAGAGATAGTAGGATATACCTTTTATGATCCTAATAAACAAAAGGTGTTTGTTTCTAGGACTAGTTCCTTAAGAAGGAACACTTGCTTGCAAAAGCTAGTGGGAGAGACCTTGAACTTGAGGTTTAAGTGGGCGAACAAGATGATCAACTAATAATTCCTACACCTGATACACAATAGAGTGTGATCGAGGAACAACCTGTTACATAACAACCACTGTGTAGATCTGGTAGGGTTCCCAACGCTCCTGAAAGATATGGATGTTTCATCATGGATGATAAACAAATCTTTCTAATGGAGGATGATGAACCTAAGACCTACAAGGAAGCAATGGAGTTCTTAGACTCTGATAAATGGTTAAAAGTCATAAAATCATAAATGGATTCCATGTATGAAAACCAAGTATGGGAAGTGGTCGATGAAACTGGTGAGGTTAGACCCATAGGTTGCAAATTGGTTTTCAAAAAGAAAACCAACATGGATGATAATGTAATTACCTATAAGGCAAGGTTGGTGACAAAGGGTTATAGTCAAAGAGAAGGTATTGACTATGACAAAACCTTTTCAGGTAGCCATGCTTAAATCTATAAGGATACTCTTGGCCATTGCTACTCATTATGATTATGAGATCTGGCAGATGGATGTGAAAACTGCTTTCCTAAATGGAAACTTGGATCGAGATGTATTTATGATACAACTTGAGGGTTTTACATCTCAATAGCTTGAAGGTATGCAAGCTACAACAATCTATTTATGGACTTAAGTAGGCATCCAGGAATTGGAGTATAAGTTTTGATGATGCGATCAAAGAGTTAGAGTTTATATCAAATGCTTATAAGCCTTGTGTTTATAAGAAAGTTAGTGGGAGTGCAGTAATTTTTCTTGTGCTATATGTTAATGACATACTGCTAATAGGAAATGACATTTCTCTTCTTTAAATGGTTAGGTCGTGGTTATCAAGAAAGTTCTCCATGAAAGACCTTGGAGAAGTAGCATTTATACTTGGTATAAAGATCTGTAGAGATAGATCAAAGAGGCTGCTAGGTCTTTCACAAGATACATACATAGACAATGTATTGACTAGGTTCATCCTTGAGCAATCAAGAAAGGGTTATCTTCCAATGTCTCATGGAATTAACCTTTCTAAATCTGAGTGTCCGGGGACATAAGAGGAGAGATTGCGCATGAATAGAATTACCTATGAATCCACAATAGGATCTATCATGTATGCTATGGTATGTACACGGCTAGATGTATTAAACGAATTGAGCATCACAAATAGATTTCAATCTGATCTAGGTGAGAAGCATTGGAAGGCTGTTAAGAAAATTCTTAAGTACTTGAGAAGGACTAAGGAAATGTTCTTGGTATATGGAGGAGGTGATCTCACAGTAAAGGGATTCACCGATGCGGGTTTTCAATCTGACAAAGATGACTACAAGTCATAGTCAAGTTACCTGTTTATGTTAAATGAAGTGGCGGTTGTTTGAAAAAGTTCCAAACAGGATACCACTACCGATTCAACCACTGAATCTGAGTACATTGCTGCTTTAGAAGCAGCAAAACAAGCTATCTGGATAAAGAGATTTGTTGGTGATCTCGACGTGGTGTCTAACAGTAAGGATCCAATATTAGTATATTGTGATAACACTAGGGCTATTGCTCAGGCAAAAGAACCATAATCTCCTAAGAGAAAGTGACAAGTACATAGAAAATATCATATAGTTCAAGATATAATGAGGGATAAGGATATACAGATGGAATATGTACCCACAGATTAGAACCTGGCGGATGGTCTGACCAAGCCTTTGACACAGATTAAGCATGCCCAGCATGTTAATAGTTATGGCTTACTGCATATAGCTAATTGGCTCTAGTACAAGTGGAAGATTATTAGATATGATGAATGCCCTAGAGGCAATTAGGGCGATATATCTTAGTTAGTTTTATTTGTACGAACAAAATCATATTAATAAAGGCATTCTTTTGTTATATCAATGAGTGTGAAAATATATTATGACTGGTTTAGAATATATACATTAAAGTGTTTGCAAAAGTCCATGATATAGTCATAGCACGTATTGCAAGGGCATAGTGGGGCCATGTTGGTGAGAAATGTTTCGTGTGCAATTATGATTTGTCTAAATATCCCTAGTCATAGTATCATCATGACTGGACATTCATGAATATGGAAAGACTAGCATGTGTCGTCATACCCCTTGAACTTGATTCAGAGTAGCATATCTCGAGTGCTAGAGGGTGGTACCTTGGGTTAACATATGAACGTATTCAAAGAGATACATTAGAGATCGGTATGAGAGAACACTCGGTAATCTAGATTATGTGTTGGTGTTTAATCGTCCCATTACAATAGCAATATGAATATCCTTAGACCTAACATACTAGTTACCATGTTCAGATGCTGCTATACTTTGGGTCATACTTAAGCATTCTATAGACTGGGTGATGCGGATGATTATGGCTATTGTTGATGTCTGTACATTGAAAAGATGAGTAGTCAAGATGGAATCTATCGCTTCAATATAAAAATATAAGGGAGATGTACCTTGGCCACTTGTTAGAAGTGACACACTCGTAAACCTCTGATCAGAGTATGAGTTTATAGGATGAGATCTTGATCAACACGTTAAAATGATTGAGTAGTGTACTTTGGCAGCAGACTAAATACTAGGGTAGCTATTAAAGCTATTAGTGGACTAACACTTAAATCGAGTCCTAGAAACTAAATGGTACTTAACAGTTGATAGAAGGAGTGAATTGTATTGATACTATTGCAGAACCAAGATTAAGCCACAATGCACACTACGTTCGGAATATTGGGGGGTCATATGCCCTTTGCTAGAGAGCCACTATGACCGATCAAAGTAATCAGAGTCCACAAGGGAAAATTGGAACTGGAACTTAGCGAGATTTATTAATATTAGATGTTGAATAAATATGCGCGAGTGGGCCTATAAATGTACTATGGGATAGCATAAATATAGGGCCTGTGCACATGCCACATGACCACATCATTAGGAATGGTGCTATGCGTGGCCCATAGAGAATAAAATAGCGGTCTACAAGATGCAGCTCGCTTGCGCGCTGCACAAACCCAAAGGGCTAGGTAGGCGCGTAGCCTTTATGGGTTATGCAACATATAGCGTAGCCCATTATTGGTTGTGCTAAATGCGGGCCTTCTCATGGTGTGTAGACCTACGTGCAAGGTTCAAGCCTTATGGGCTTGCACTCCTGCACAAGCCCACAAGGGACTGCTGGCCAAATGGCCAGCAGTCTTCCAGTCCAACTGGAAGATTGCTCCCTATGCAAGCCCCCAGTATGTGAGATGTTTTCCAACTCTATAACCTATTTGCCCTTTTTATTTTATTTCTGATTGGTTGAGGTTAGGGACTTTACTGTCCTTTGAATGATTCCTAACCACTATAAATAGAGGCCTCCTCTTCATTATTTTTCATCCTTAATTTCATACACCTTCTCTTTCTCTCTTATTTTCTTAGTTGTTGTGGTTCCTAAAAGTAATCCATCAAAAGACATATTTACTTAGAATCGCAAATGAGGGGATTTTCTTCTAGAATAAATTAGTAGGGAAGATCAAGCTATCTTCCACTTATTTATCGGTACTCCCTTTCTAGAAGGTTTTGGTCGGTGGTGCTTGTGTGGACTATTTATAGAGGGCTTCTACTTTTGAGTCTATGCACGTAGCTGGGGGGTCTTTCTACCCACTATGGGATTCATGATTCAACTGGTAAGTGGTTAAATTATTATTAGGTCCTTTTAATAATTGTTTATGACCTAGAATAATTTAAGACTAGCACCATTATCAATCATGCCATGCTTAGGGGATCTTGGACACTAGATTAAATTTTTGAATATCCGATGCGCCTGTTTTACTTGATAAAACCCTTAATCTAGACCAACAAATGAATATCTCACTAATGAGACATACATAACCATCCAATTAATCCATTGGATAGCGAATCCCATACGCCGAAGTACAGCTTGTACATACGACCATTCTATCTGATCATATGCTTTGGATATGTCTAGTTTAAGCACTACCATGCCAGCCTTACCCTTTTTCTTCCTATGTAGAGCATGCTTAACCTTATAGGCTATCAAGACATTATGTGTTATAAGTCTACTAGGGATAAATGCACTCTAATTCCCCAAAACAAGTCCATCAAGAACCCCTTTTAGCCTATTGGCCAAAACCTTTGAAAGGATGAATATATAACATTGCAAAGAGCTATAGGTCTAAAATCTATGATTTTTACAACATTCTTTGTATTGGGTATGAGCATAATATTAGTTAAATGCAAGTCATTAGGTAAACAACAATCATTTAAGGCATTTAACAAACATAGATAGACATCATCCCCCACTATATCCTAATAAGATTGATAAAAATATGGATTAAAGCCGTCCGACCTGGTGCTTTGTTAGGGTGAATCACAAAGATAGCATCCTTAACCTCTTCCTTCAAAAGTGGCCTACATAGCTCAAGATTATTATTATCCATTAGCTGGGTCTTAATTGAGTCAACAATATCGAGATCAAGCTGTGCCGATTTAGAGAATAAAGACTGGTAGTAGGCAACGACATAATCCTCAAGCATTGCACCCCACTCTAGCCAATTATCCCCCTGATCTACCATACAATCAATGAAATTTTTTTGACTCCTTAAGGAAGTGTGATTGTGAAAATGGAGGGTGTTATGATCACCTTATTGGAACCTATTGATTTTAGCTCGCTGTTTCTAGTAGATTTCTTCCTCTCTATACTTAACAAAGTCTTGGCCTGCACATACTCCTCTAAAGCCCTTGGATCAAATGACCACTTGCAATCAATTATCTTCCTTTTACACATGTAAATATTCTCCTAAAACACGTCCTGATGCCGCTTATTCCATTGTTGTAGGGCTGTGAACAGCGCATCCAGCTTATACATTACCGACGCATCACCACCTACACTCTATTGGTTAGCTACAATATCACGACAAGAATCCCTTAGCCACCATTCATTATTGAAATGAAAAATAGCCCATCTTGAGTGCTATTTACTATTCAAGAATAGTAACAATGCATCATGATCACTTGACGCTATAAGCTTATGATGAACTACATAACTCAAAAAAAATGTAAACCACCCCCCACCAGCTATACCTCTATTCAACCTTTCGCAAAAAATAGCTATGCCAGATCTTTTCCTTTCCCAAGTAAAATGAAAACCCTGATATCCCATATCAGATAAAGCACAATCATAAAGTACCTACTGGAAGTTTGTCATACCACTCATTGAATGACATTGTCCACCTTCTTTCTTATGCGGCCCCAAAATCTCATTGAAATCACCCATAACTATCCAAGGCAAATTACATCCCTCAGATAATCTCCTCAAAAGATCCCAAGAGTGGAAGCGCAAGTGTATGATCGAATTTCCATAAAACCCAGTAAATCTTCATTCCCTTCTGCCCATCACTACATCCACATCCACGTGAGAAATATTATAGCTACACAATTTGACTTGAGTATTGCCATCCCATAACAATGCAAGACCACCTCCGGAGCTTTCCCCACATATCATAATATAATTTGAAAAATCCATCTCCAAACTAATCTCTTTGATCCTTCTTAAAGACACTCTAAAATCTGATAAGAAAATAATTTTAGGATGATATCAGGGCCACTAATTTCTTTAGCTCTTGAACTGTTGCAGCCGGGCCCATACTATAATAGTTCTAGATTATCAAGCTCATTGCTGCTGGTGGGTCTGGTCCCTGGTAGCATCCACCTCCAATGATCAAAAAGGCCTACTAAAAATCACACATGCTCTTGAAATCATAGTAGGTTCACTGACACCTCCATCCCCATGCTTACATTTTAGCTCCACCATACACTCTATATTATCATACGAATGAGCTTCTTCTGATATTGATAAATCAGAAATAGCCTGTTTAGCCCTAGGTCGAGCCACAGCAACCAACCGCTTACTTCTATATTATGCAATTGTAAAGCCTTTCTCCCTTATACAATTAAGGATATTATCACTCGTGGTTGCACCCTGGCCACTTTCTTGACAAGCCCCCTTCGAAGCAGCGCTAGCCATCTTTTCACCACTACCCATAGCACTGCTTATAGGCCAAAAACCATTATTCCTTCTACCAACCCAAAAGAGATTGATCAAATTTCAATTCCCATTTATCAGGATCTGAGATAAACTTTAGCTCACAGAATTTATCGGAATGGCCAATTACACCAAAAAAAAGCAAAAATACCGAAGCCTTTCATACTAAAACCTTATACAGTTCCAGTCCCCCCTAACTCTCTTTATCTGCATCTTAGTTTTCAAAGGCCCTTTGATATCCACTCTTACCCTAATCCTCATGAATTCCTTCCTTGCCTCAGAGAAGGAGTTAGGATCAACTTTAACAAAAATTCCAACATAATTGCCAATATTGCACGCCATCTTCTTCATCCAAAAGCATGGTAACAGGTCATAAACTTGTATCCAAAATTCTGCCCAATGCATTGGGATTTTTTGCGACAACATGCGTATATCAAATTTATTAACCATAACCAGTTTTTGTTTAAGGCACCATAGACCTTCATTAAGAACCCGATCAACATCTAATTCATGATTAAATTTGAGACAAAAAAGGTGTGGCTCTATCTCTTTAACCTTTATCCCCTCAATCGGCTGCAAAATAGTCATCATCTCAAAATGAAAATTTGAAACACTCACCAGGAAATATGGTTAGACCATAATATACGGTTAGACCATAATATTGGTTAGACCAATATCTATTGGTTGGACCAATGAACCTGTTAAATAATAAGGAGGATAAAATAGATAAAGGGAAAATTAGAACTGGAACTTAGCGAGATTTATTAATATTATATGTTGAATAAATATGCGTGAGTGGGCCTATAAATGTACTATAGGATAGCACAAATATAGGGCCTGTGCACATGCCACATGACAGCATCATTAGGAATGGTGCTATGCGTGGCTTATAGAGCATACAAAAGTGGTTTGCAAGATGCAGCTCGCTTACACGCTGCACAAACCCAAAGGGCTAGGTAGGCATGTAGCCTTTATGGGTTGATTTTTAACCAGTTGGAAATGAGTTCTAGAATCTACTTGGGGCTGGTACCTATACTGTGGGTGGGACCCGTGTGGCTGCCAGGGAGGATCGATACAGGTATGGTGTACCTATATAGGTCTTGTCTAGCCCAGGCAGAAACTCTATTTAGTTTAGTTTACAAATTTATAGATTAATAGATTGGTGGCAAAAAAATAAAATAAAAAGGGATTTCCTTCCGTATGAGTATGGCACACCAACTTGATATCTTTAGGGATATATGGTGCCAACAAGGCTCATATGGGTTAGGACCAGACCCAAAACAAGAAATGAAAGCAGCAGATATAATAGAAGGAACATCGAATAATAATAATGAAATAACTGAGATGTGAGTCTCTTTGAAATGCAGGAATGTTACCTTTACGGCGTGGATCCACTTTGAGGTGATCCCTTTACTAGTGAAAGAGCCTAGCTAAAGTAGATGGTGAAATATGATTATTTGGGTGAGCATTTATATGGACAGAATCTCCCCTAAATTTTAATAAAAGAAGTTAGGAATGGATAAAATGTGGACAAAACTTCAAAAGAAGGGTTTTCTTCCTATTTTATACCTCATATACCCCAACTATACCTTTTCTATACCTATAGAAATTACTAGAATTTTGGTATAATTTTTCATATAAAATGTGTGTGTGTAAAATGTGAAGAGAAGGGCCCTATTTATAGGGGAGAGGAGGTCTGAACGCAATAAATCATGTTTATGACCTGCCTTTTCCCGAAATAGGAAAGGATTCCCTTCCAAAAGAGCCTATTTAGGCAACAAGAGGACCTGTATGGGTAGGCCCCACCCGTACGGGTACTAGGGGACTCGTACGAGTCCCCTCTAGGTGTATGGAAGGGATAATCCGTATGGGTCTCCTAGTGGATCTGTACCACTAGGCAGCACCTGTACGGGTCCCTAAGGGCAGGCTAGGTCTCCGAACTTTGGCCAAACTCAACTCTGCAGTAGTAGGAACACCTCTGATTGATAATACCTGAAAGACATTAGATGATATAGCTCTCATTATAGTTTTATGAGAAGGATCGTTAAAATCCAGTGCTCACAGAATGCCCCTCGTGGGATCTTCGCAGATACGGATTTGTATGATCTCATGATGTGAGCGAGGGTTTAGAAATCATACCTGAGGTGATGATATGGATGAGTTCCTTTCTTGAGGCAAACTTCTTTCCTTTGCCGATACGTACTCGTTGTAACTCTACTAGGGAATGTGTATCCCTTCCCTAAGGCGGATGACTTTCCTTTTGCTACCGTGCATATCCCTTTCTTGAGGCAGATGACTTCCCTTACCAATGAGTATCCTTTTCCTGAGGCGAATGACTTTCCTTTTGCTACCATGCATATCCCTTTCTTGAGGTAGATGACTTTCCTTTCCAATGTGTATGCTTTTCCTGAGGTGGATGACTTTCCTTTTGCTATAGTGCACATCCCTTTCTTGAGGCGGATGACTTTCCTTTTGCTACTATACATATCTATAGTGACTTAACTGGGGAGGGTGCGTGTATACCTTTCTTAAGGTGGATCGACTTTCCTGACTAATTATGGTGTATCCCTTTCCTAATGCAGATGACTCTCCTGACCAATGACTTCTCTAGGGAAGATGTGTGTATCCCTTTCTTAAGGTAGATCAACTTTCCTGGCTAATGGTGTATCCCTTTCCTAAGGCGGATCAACTTTCCTGATGGGTGATGTATCTCTTTCCTAAGGCAGATGACTATCCTGACTGGTGATGTATCCCTTTCCTTAGGCGGATGACTCTCATGACTGGGGAATTTGAAACTCCTGAAAAGAGACAATAATCAAACACTGAGTTACTCATTGCCTAAGCAGACACCTTTTTATTCTTAATTGACTTTTGTGAGAATAAAAATATTTTTACCCCTTCAATTAAGAATAAAGAAGTGTGGATGCGATAAACTTGAAAAATATGTGCAGGAAATGTCGTGTTTGGCCCGAACAATGCGTATTTTGCCACTGGGGAATGCTCTTAGGGTGAGTGCCTGTAGGGTCTATCGAATCCGCTACTAGGTAGTGGGGGGGGATGCCCCTAGATTGGTGGGGGGATTCCCCTAGATCTGATTCCACTATTGGAAAGTGGGGGGATGCCCCTAGATTGGTGGGGGATGCCACTGGATCTAATTCAGCTACTGGGAAGTGGGGGGATGCACCTGGATCTGATTCTTTTGCTAGGGGAATGACCCTAAAGTGGGGTGCCCCTAGGGTTCTTGATGATGACGGTAAGCCCTTTGACTGATTCCGCTACTGGAGAGTGAAGTAATACCCTTTGGTAAAACCTCTTTTGCTGGGGAAGAATTCCTATGCTAGGATAGACTTAAACTGGATGAATTCCTAGTGTTTGCTAAAATAATGATGCAAAAATCTGCCCCTGGATGGCAAGAGAGGGCCCATATGGATAGGCTAGGACCCGTATGGGTGGGGTTCCTAACGTTGGTACTCGTACAGGTGGGGTGGGACCCGTACGGGTCCCTGACAGGGGTTTTAAAAGGCAGATCGACCCCTTCATATCCTGCCTCATACTAAACTTCCCATTTTGCATTTCTCAGCATTTTTCTCCAAAAATCAGCCAAACATGTACAAAACGATTCCAAAGGCCAGCCATTTCTCCCTTAGACTAGAAGACTTATCCCCAGTGGATGATTTGGGGCTTCGAGAATGCCTGGTTTTTATCGGGTATGCATTTCATGGAGAAGACTCATTCCTGGGGCTCAATCCTGCCTCTGGAGTGCCACTGATCCCTTCTCCTGAGACCCATGCTTCAAAATTCTAGGTAATTTTGTTTGATTCTCCATCTTCCAATTTTGAACTTTTGGCAATTTCTTGAATTTCGGCATGAATTAGGGTGTTTTAGACCTTGGAATAGAGTCCGATGCATGTAACTTTAGCCTAGGATGCTTTTAGGATAGTTTTGGATGAACTTTTGAAGGAATTGGACAATTTTGGATTTTGGGGAGATTTGCTTAGAGGGACTGCTTGTAGAGGACCCGTACGGGGCCCATTTTTTATATGGGTTCCGCTTATGGAGCCGTACGGGTGGGGCCTACCCATACGGGTCTTGTCCTCAAGGATAGAACATTGCTTTCTCTGATTTCTACAATCCTTTTCTGATTTTTGACTTGTCTGTTGTATTCTAACCCTATTAATCTGTAATTCTATTTTTGCAGTTTCAATATAGGACTGTAGGGGCTTTGATCTTCTGCAGGAAATGGTATGAGGAGATTCATATTATGGGGGATACAGAGTTACTGGCCCGTAACAATTCTTTCGGCTTTAGCAATATTATTATGGCCACCCCTCAGGCCCCTAAGACATTGGCCCCTGGTGCCGTTTTAGCTTTGACTGAGAGGTGGTCATAGACGACCTATACTTTCTACTTGCCTATCGGGGAGGTCACCATTACTCCCTCGGATGCATGCACCATGACAGGTCTGGAGTAGAGTGGGGATGTGGCCTACTTTGATGTTTATGCCAATCGGTGGCATTCTCAGCCTAAGGTGAAGGCCTACATTACTAGATTACTTGAGCTTCATCTGAGTGGGATAAATATGCTCAAGTACAAGGATTTTCATGCTCACTGGATTGCACAGCCGAGCCCTATTATGCCTGATAGGAGGGACCAGTACGCTTAATACTTCCTGCTGACGTTCTTTACTGCTGTCTTCTTTCCTGTCTACTCGAGCAACCTCAACTATGGTTTTCTCTCTGTTGTGGAGGATCTTATAGCCGTGCCTCGCAAGAACTAGTGTCGGGCCATCCTAGCACAGCTGTGCTATCGATTGGATGTAGGGGTCTGGGGTGAGCAGTCTGCGCTCAAGATCTGCTATCTAATACTACTGGTAAATCTTGAACTGATCTTTTATGTTTTAACCCTCTTATCTAAACTGTGTTACAACTAACCCTTACTTTGTCTTACTGATTTGGGCTTTCGAGCATCAGTTGATTCCCAGATCAGGCTTGGCCATGCAGCCTAAGATGCCGCATATCATATCTAGACAAATGGGCCCTTGGCAAAATCAGCCCTTGACAATAACGCAACATTGAGAGTTCTTACACTAGCTGTGCTCAGATTAGGTAAACTTCTCCCCTACTAAACCTACATTTTACATTTCAACAAACCATTAGTAGAAACTGTATTCACTAGGTTGTGATACTCGTAGCACATTTGCTTCGTATAGGTTATTCGAGACCCATGGGAGAGATTGGTCATATATAGAGCCATCGAGCAGATGTGAGCCGGCGTGGATGACCGCCACTTTGTCTTGGAGTCACCACACTTTTATGAGTGGTATTTTGGTGAGCGAGTCTCGCGGTGAAGAACCAGTGCCTTGGTGGAGAGACCGATTCCTCCCCCAATCCCGGCGAGCATCTTCTGGTCTTATCTTATATCAGGGACTGATCAGGGGCTGTATTTATTGGGTGAGGAAGCTTTTGTGGTGTCTGTAGGGATCTCCTATACTGAGTTCGTTGATTCCTCACTTCTTCGTTCCTGCAAGAGAATTCACCATGTGGACGAGCCCCTTGAGTATCACTAGAGCGATAGTGTGGATGATGATGATGATGATAATGAGGAGGGAAGACCGAGGGGTGACTGCGGGGCTCCATCCATAGCTTGGGTTACTAGAGGTTTGGCTAGGTTAGCTACTCCTTCTTCTCAGGTATGCCTCTAATCTTGGCCTTTGTGAATACTTTATTGCCTTGAATCCTGATCCTTTGTTGCAATAACCTCCTAATTTCACGTGGAAAAGATCTACTGCTACTACTGCTATCGCCCCTGAGCCACCGATAAAGCGATCTCGAGCCTCTGGATCTGAGAGGGAGGGCCTCCTTCGAGCTAAGCTAGACACTTTCTTCTGAATCCTTGACCATTTAGGTAATTAAGCTGTCAAGAAGCTCGAGGAGTCTGTCCAGCCTATTAGTTTCACTCATTCTAGGTTCACCCATATAAGGGATCCTTTACCTTTAACTCGATTCATTACTGTAATTACTTAGGGTGTTTTGTCTTGATGCGACTCTTTCTTTTCAGGTGACCATTTTCGAGACTGAGAGGATAGCCAGGGGTTATTTTTTAGTGGGGGATCTGGTGTTGGCCCAGGATGCATGAGCTTCAGTAAGTTTCTTTTACCTGCAAAATTTCAACAAACTATACATCATGCATGCTATGACATTTATATATGTATACTAATCTCATGGTTTTTATTGTAGACTTTATTGGCCATGGACGCAGTCGGTCTACCCAAAATTTGGACCCTTTTGTGGAGAGAACTAGATTTTTAGAGGGGCAGCTATGGGCGGCCACTGCTGAGGCCAATCATGCTAGGGCCGAGACTTCTCGGGCGAGTGCCGAGATTGAGATGCTAAGGGGTCAGCTAGAGAGGATGACTGAGGATAGGCAGACGCTGGTTGGTTCTGATGATGAGTCTGAGGTTGATATTTTTGCATATCAAGTGACTCCAACGGATGGGGATCAGAATGTTGAGGTAGCTGACGCTGTTGGGGCTACTGCAAGGACCTTGGGGACTAAAGCCCTTGCCTAGTCGGCTACTAGTATTGGTGATGCCGAGGACCATATGACTATAGACATGGACTATCCACTGGCGGATACTCAGGATCAGACATAGGAGGGTCACCAAGGGCAGGATCCCCCAGTAGCCTAGATTATGATTGCTTTTCTGAACCGTTGGTACTTTTAGGGCCCTACTTGGCTTGCTTTTGATTGTAAACTTTTACATTGGTACTTTTGATATTTGACTATTACGCATGTTAAATTTTCTTGAATTAAGATTGTCGAGTACGGGTGCCTTGTGAACCCTTATTTTGTCCAGTAATTTTATGGTGAGGAGATCAGGTGATATTCTAACTTTTACATAGGTCACTCAATGTGATGGAATATATATTTTTCTTTTCTTTCTTTTTGTCCTAATTTTTGCCTGAGCTGTCCTTGACGGCTTAGCCCAGCAGACCTTTTTCTTTGTAGCTTTAACTTTTGCCTAGACCGCCCTTTCGGGTTTTCAACCTAGCAAGCTTTTCTTTTATTTTTTCCTTAATTTTTGTCAAGATGCCCTTTCAGGTTTTCAATCCTGCAGGCTATCTTAATTTTTACCTGAGTTATCCTGGACATCTCAACCCAACAGACTTTCCTTTTTGCCTTAACTTTTATCTGGACTGCCTTTTCAGGTTTTTAATCCAGCAGGCTTTTTTGAATATTGCAAATGTGTGGTAAAGGTGAATACAACAATGCATAACACATGGAGAAAAATTGATGTTCACATACTAGCGATTATTTCACCTAAAGACATACATGCATTCATAAGACTAAGATTCTTAGCAAAATCATAACATGTTCATTGATGAGATCAATTTGAGTACATAGGCAATGGTAACAATTTCCAATGGTTAACCCCTACTACCTACTAGTCTTTTACAGATTTTCTAGAAAGCAACTGACATTTTTCTCTCGATGCCCTAACTTTTGCCTAAGACGCCCTTTTTGGGTTTTCAGTTTAGCGGGCTTTATTGCATTGGAGTGCCCTAATTTTTGCCTGACTGGTTTGCGGAATATCGATCAGAGGGCTGCACCCTAATTTTTGCCCAAGCAGTAGAGGACTTCTCGCCAGGTATTCTGTTCTTTGTGCTACTTTTTTGTTATTTAATTCTTTTGACCTAGACATGATAACGCTTGAGCCTATGTTGATTCACTGGATTCACGAACTCATTTCCATCCATGACCATAAGCTTGATTCCTTCTTTACCGAGGACTTACTTCACGCCAAATGGTCCTTCCTAATTAGGCCTGAACTTGCCCCTGACATCTGTGTTGACCTGGGGTAGCTACTTGAGGACCAGATCACCCGCTTTAAGAGGTTGTTTTGGGTATCTGATTCTATTATTATAAGCTCGTGCCATGCGCTGTTGGTACATCTAAAGATGTTCAAGTGCCTTGAGCCGCTTTTCATCTATTGCATTCAACTATTCATACCTGGCTCTTGCCCAGTCTGATTCTTTTAACTGTGATTCAAGTGCCACTCTTAGAGATCTTAATTCTATTTCTACTGGTAGCACAACTTCCATTCCATATACCAAGGAGCAAGGTGTTTGATCGGTGGGAGTCCTTATACTATTTCTATTCCCCCAAATTGTTAATGGAAGTTTGTCCGCCCAATCTCTGTAGGTAGCCATCGTCTTTGATGAAATCTTTTTGATTGACTTATGATCAGCTTCCCTTTATAGCTTCTAAAGGATTTGGGCATATTGTGCCCCAATATGTGCTTTCTATCTTTTCATAACCAGAGCTAGTCCACTGTTGGTATTTTTATAGTCTTCTTTGTCTTCTTTCTTGATGATGCATGCTTTTGTACTCTCTCCCCTCGTAAAGAAAGAAGGACCTAGGCTAATTGTTATCATGTTTGCCAAGCACTTTTCATTATCTCTCTTTTGATGATAGGTTTTAACCATTGGACGTTTATACCATTGCGTTATACTCAAAGTCAACTTTATTAATGAATATGATGATATTTTAAGAATGTTGTTATTATGAGTACATGGCATCATTAGAATGAAATACTCGTGGAAGATGTGAATGAAAGATGCATCAATTTATTCATGATATGTTAAAAATAAAGATGCTGATGCTTACAACTTATTCATGATATGCCTTATAAGCGGCATTGGTTGCATAAAAAATGTTTGCAACATTAAAAATTACATCATTTGAATCAACCTCCACATGTGGAGGGTCTTATTGATTGACAGCTGAACTGGCAGCCCCGGGTGTGCAAGTTTGCTTGTGTTTCTTCGGCCACTGCTTTTGCTAAGTTCTTGACGACCTTGCTAATAGGATTTTGTTTCTCATTTCTTTTCCAATTCTTCCTCATAAGTACTACTAGTGCCTTGGTGATAGATTTGATTGCCTCATTCATTTCGTATTCTTCAACATTCCCTCATACCTCCACAGAAATCGAGGTTTCAATTAGGCATCCTGCTTGAAATCATACACATCATTGAAAATCTCAAAACCAGGGACTTTCTTGCCACTAACTTCGATAGGTTCCTCTTTACCTCTGAATTCCCCTTGCTTGATTTCAGATCCTATCATGAGGCAGGACTAAGGCTTGAAATTTTTAGCACATGGGCGGTTCCTTAAACCAAGTCTGAATGGCCATGGAAGAGGTAAGAGGGGTTCCAGCATTCCCTGTAGATTCTTTCCAAGTCCTCTACCCTTTATGTAACCCCGCTTTATCATGATCTTCTCGATCTTAAGTGATATGTACCCCTTAACTAAAAACTTTATACCTTGGTGAGCTACAACCACCCTAGATTCCTTTTCCTCAGCTTTCATAACCTCTATGACAGATGGTTCGTCTACATCAATGCTTACTAACTTGCCATTATAGATGACCTTAACCTTCTAATGGACTGTAGAAGGAACAACCCCTAATGCATAGAGCCAAGGTCAACCTAGCAGTAATGAGTAGGTGATGGGAATATCGAGGACAGTGAATAGGACCTTGGACTTCACCCCCCAACTGTAACTTCAGCCTTAAAGACCCCAATGACACTTCACTTCGTATCATCATATGCCCTTATAATAGTTCAGATTTTTTGAACATGGATTCATCCAGCCCTAAGTGAGGAAGGATCTTGGCAGGACAGAGATTAAGGACAGAACCATCATCCACCATAACATATGGGATGGAACGATCAAAGATTTGCACCTTAATGAAAAGTGCCTTGTTATGCTTATTCCCTTCGACTGGGAGGTCTGACGGATAGAACCTGATGGGTTCAATCTAATCTGGGGGAGATCCCTCGATAACTGAGAATACCTTAACCAGAGTAGTAGTCCGTATAGCTTCCACACTTAACAACTTTTCTATCAAACCCTTGCGATGTTCTTCAGAGTTAATGAGGAGCTACAAGATGCTGTACTTAGCATAGGTAACTTGCAATTGCTGGATAAGAGGGGTGACTTTTGGTTCTTTCTTTTCATTACCAACTAAAGCAGGTGTAAAGATTAGAGCTTGATTGAAGCTTGGAATGACCCATATATCTATATCTCTCTTCTTTTTGGGAGAGGATCTAGAGGAATCCTTCCACTTTGAGTGATATGCAACGCCCCATTTTTCACATAACTTCTCCCTTCAGGAGTTTCTACCAATAAGGCGGGCTCCTAGAGTTTATCACTCTCTAATACACAAGCATCGATATTAATTGGCTTTGGTTGAACAAACATAACCTCTTCATCATGCACTCCTTCTAATTTAATGCATCGATGTTAATAGGGATTGGATCATTTGGTAAGGCCACGACCGAATGAACCACGGGATCAGCTTAAGAGATCATATTAAAGACATAGTAGGAGGGCAAGCTTGATTCGACAGCTATAACTTGTTTCTCAAAATTTGGAAGGGGGTTATTCATGGTACTAGGTTTAAGCTCGGGTTCCTGAATCTTCTTTTCTCCAATCAAACATTGAATAGCCTCAAGTAGATCCCTACAAGCTCCAGTGTGATGCCCCTTACTGATATGGTAAGCATAAAACTGATCCCTATCTTTAGGTTTGGGTAGGACATAGGGATTGATACTCTGAAGAAGGCTAAGTGCCCTTAACTTAGTGAAGATGGCAGGCAGAGATGCCTTTCGAGGGGAAATGTTATCTTTGATGGTACGAACTGTAACCACTTTTTGTTGTACTACCACTGCTTTAGGATTGAAGTCAGGTTTTGACTTAGAAGCCTGGGCTGGGGCTGAAGGGTCATTCTTTTGGAACCAAGGTTTGGCCGGCATACTCGCCCTTTCTATTTCCTTAATCCTTTCCCACTTCTCAGCTTTTTCAAAGACCTCAACGTAGCTAGAGAATTTATCCATACCAAGAACCTTACAATAAGCAAGTAGGGCACCATCCATCAATTTTACGATCATCTCCAGGAGACTTAGCCTATCCTTCAATAGAACTTGAGTGGCCATCCACCTTTTGAAGTAGGGTTTGAACTTTTCATTAGGGGCCTACTTGATAGCCTCTAAATTCTATATTATAGTTTTAATGGTGGCATTGAAACCATACTGCTCGATAAAAGCGTCCGATAAGGCTTTCCAGTTTTTAGTCACTTCATCTAAGAAAGTGTTGTACCATTCGATAGCAAGACCTTCTAAGGTGCAAGGGAACATTTCGGCTAGGACCTTATCAGGTAACTTTCTAATTTTCATAACCCTTTGATAGGTGGTAATGTGAGATTGAGGTGGATCGGTTCCCTTATACTTCTCTATGCTAGGTATACTAAAGTTTTTGGGGACCTAATCCTCCTCTCTAACTGCTTGGATGGATAGTGACGACGGTTGGGAGCCAGGATTAATAGCAAGCAATTTTTAAAGTAGGTCACGTAATTCTAAGGATAAAGATGATCCCTATGATTGAGTAATTGCACCCAAGGGTAAACCATTGATTGAGGAAAGGTCATCCCCTTAGGTGTGACCACAAAATTTGGGATCGGACCAGATGCCACAAACTGAAATGGTGGTGGCACAAACCCCTGACTAGGCTGAGCAAACTGACTGATGACCGGAGAAGCCACTATACCCACTGACTAGAATGGCAAGGTAACTGGACCTAAAGAACCCGACTGGCCAAGCTAACTAGAAGAATCCTCATGATTCTGCACTAGCGACAATCAAAACTGAGTGAACAAATTATGAGTAACCCCTGATACTTTCTCACTAATATCTACATTTACCGCTGGAGCACTGTTAGGCTTGCTGTGAGGAGCACTGGCCATTCTCTCTTCTACCATGATTGCCCTGATGGAAGCTAACATCTTATTATTCATTCGATCCAAGAACTAATCACTTCCCAAGTACTGTAAGACGACATTTGCAATCTCTGACCTAACTTCGGCCCTCGATGCATTTGCCTCCTCACCAGTAGCAAAACCCTCAAACTTAAGATCAATCTAGCCAACTGGTAAGGATGTGAGACATCTCCTCAGGATGATAGGTAGAAAGATCAACCAGACTAAACTAACTGCTAGATGAAATATTCATAGACAGAGATAGTTTAACCCTCAATAGAACTAGAGGAGCCAGAATGCGGGTTAAACAGACTTGAGATCATTGTTAAGCTTTTTCCCTTTAAGGTTTAGTTTTGGCTGAGGCGATAACCAAGAGATCAGTACATGCATGGGATGTGGTATGAATGTATAAATTACAATGATGCATGGAGGGGTTAATTATAACACATGCGAAGCAATTGATTCCATCCTTATTTCTCCCACCGAGTCTGAGGGTATTCTTCCTTAATCTAATCTCACACAGAAATTAGGGTATTTAGAGGGTAAAATTCTATGGCTATCGATAAGAATGGTGTAGGGACATATCAAAAGTGGATGTAGAAGGTTCCCATTGCATCAAGCCTCTTTTGGAGGGAGAAGGCAATGAGTGCTCCACCCACTAAGGTGTCCCCAATATCCCTGGTGGTCATGGGTATCACCATCGTGAGTGTCTCAGAAATAATAGGGTACCCTAATCTAGCGCTAGAAGAAGAGCACATCTAACTAAAGAAAGAAGGAGATGAGAAGATAGAGTGTGATAATTTTCCCAAATGATGAAAACAAAAGCGGGTTGAATGAAGTAAATGATTTTTGGTGCTGATCTTAATCTTTTAAGCTTTTAAACCAAACCAACATTTTGCAAGTTAAAAGATTGTCCCAAGCGGAGTCGCCATTATGAGGTGTTGATGACGTGTGGGTCTCCCTTAGCACCTGTGTAAGAGGTGGGGCCCGCTAGGGGTTTGGTTGGATTTAGGTGTGATAAAACATTTTTAGTTAAAGTTTGCACAATAAGCCAATTTTAATGAATAAAAGAATTGAGACCCAAGTCTCGATACAATTGATAGAGTTGCCACCCAAGTTTTCTACTTGGGAAAGAGTTTTGGTATAGTTCCCTTCGGGAGGGAGACTCATACCTATTGGATCAGAGATTCGGGTATCAGATGAGCCACTTATTTCTCATTTAGTTGATTCAAAATTACATTCACCGCGTAAAACCGTTTTAGTTTTCATCATTTAAGGAATTATCACAGAAATTCTATTTCTACACTCTTTCACACTCATTACATGCATTTACATATTACAATTAAGCAAAAACAATAAATAGGGGAATAAAAATTACAACCGGGGGAAAATGGGGGAATTGCAAAGAGAACCTATACATTTGTTCTAAGTTATAAAACAAAATGAAAATAAATTCCCCTGTATCAACAGACGTTAGCACAGTTTATAGCACATCATAAATCAGCATTTCAACATATTTTGTGGTGAAAACATATTTTAACTTTTGCGGGTTGATTTTGTTGGTTCCTCTGAGAATATTTATAAGGGAAAATGGGGGGTGAACGGCCCTTTTTTGTAGAATTAGCAGACTTAGAAAATTCTTTAGTGTAGCATGTTTGATTATGGTCCAGAAGATGGATCCGGATGATGGAAATGTGTGCAATTAAGTAAAAGAGAAAGAAAATCAAACATAAATATTTTATACTAGTTCGGCCCCGCCTACATACAGTCCCTGGAGTTTCCTTCCTCCGAGCTTGTCCACTAGTGGATTCCTTTCCAATTGGCAGGAATTAAGCCTTACAAATTTGTCTCCGGATGGTAACCCTTTTTAAAAGTAGTATATACCACTAGAAGCACCAACTCCTAGCTGAGTCCTCTTATCTTTAGTAGGATATACCACTTAGCCTTCTACCTTGAATCTAAACTGAGTCCTACAGGGAGATCTCACTCAAAGCACCTACTTCAAGCTATATCCCAATCTTCCAACTTACCTAAGTTGGAGATTCTTAGACTTTGGTTTTTAACAAAGGGTTGGATTTTGGAGTTCCTCAAGTTTATAGTTTTACTTAGGAATCCTTACAAACAGATTTTGAATCAAGGGTTCTTGGAAGGATTATATTAACTAATTGTATAAGTGTTACTTTATTACTTGCTTTTGCAAATCAATCAGTTGACCTACTCATTTGGTGAAGAGCTCCTTTTATAAGCTTTGATCATAAATGTAGCCATTTGTGGTTGGTGAGCTTACATTTAATCTTCACCCTTGATCAGGTCGATATGGAGCTTCCGGATCCGTTGATCAATCCGTTAGACTGCATTTTGATCTGTTTGAAATCTTAGGATTAAGGCTGGAAAGTTGTCAATGATCGTTTTGCTTGTCATTTTGTGAGGCACCAGCTTTTATACCATTTGCTCTATAATGTATGCTCCACGAATGCCTTAATTTGTCTTGGAGAAATAGGTAGTTAGCTTTTTCTCTGTCCGGTGTCAGACCCTATTAACTTTTCTCTGAAATGTGCGAGCTTTCATTTTTGTCTTTGTCTTGGGGAAAAGATCTTTGACTTCCATAGACCAAAAAGGGTTAGAGGGAAAAGTATATTTGAAAACTTTCCCTATATTTAAAATGTAGGTCTTTCGGATGCCTTTTGGACCTATATGCTATGGATGTTTCTTCCAGAAATGACTTCAATCAGTTTTTCCGGATGCTGGTCTTGAGGGTCAGAAGTTTGTTTCCTTTCCAAACTCTGTTCGGATGATTTCCTTTAGTGCTTAGTTTTTCAATTTGTTCAATGGATGACTAGTGTCTTGATCTTTGTTCAGATATTTCCATTTGGATTTGGGAGAATTACATACATTGTTTTTGTTTCTTTCAAACTTGATTCAGATTTGTTTTTAGATTTTTATCCGAATTATTGTTTCCTAACAATCTCCCCCATTTGATGGAAACAAAAATCTAAGTCATCTAAGTATGGGTGTGTTTACTAAGTGTAATTTTTGTTACTTAGTCTTTTACAATGCTCTCCCATAATTTTAGCATCCTAACTCCCCCATGATTTCCGCTTCTAAGTTTATTTTAGTACAATTACAGGTTGTAGTTTAGAAGCGATTGTTTGATAGTTAAGAATTTTTCACTTCATAGATACTTCTGCTGTTAACAATGGTTAACATAATGAAGTTCAGAATTTCAAGTTACAGAAATACATATAAAGTGAATCTAGCTATTATATAAGTATTACAAGATTATCTACCTATCTTGACTATCTCTCCGGATGGAACACTCTTCCGGACTTGCAGCGTCTTTCCTTTCCCACTTCCTTCTCCTTGGTGACTCTGATCTTCCTCCCCCTTTTTGCTTCCATTAAAGGGATCAATAACCATATATGTACGCTTGTCCTAAGATTACTACCAGGTAGAGGAGTAGATAGAGTAGTCTCTGTTGCCTTTTACCCACTCATCAATAATATGATCCACTATGGACGGAGTTAAATAATAAGGGCGAAGGGACCTCTGGAGTTGATTATAGGATTGAGAGACTTGAGGAAGAATACACAGAATGTGCTCTTGGTACTTGAGATCAAAATAGGGAAATATGGCCTTGATTAGAGCAGTCAAACCTTTTTGGCTCATGAACCCTGAGTCCCCTATAGCCTGAACAAGATTGTGTAGGATAGGAAGGAGCTGACTGTCTGGAATAGCCGAAGACGAGGAGGATCCAGAGATAGATAATTTATTTATTTCTGCTTGAAGGAGGGTGATTTCATCGCTAATGCCCTTCCGGATGTTGTGGATAGATTCCGTTTGATCTTTTATTTCTTTGGAGAAAGTCTTCTTCCAGTCATTTATTGTTTGCTCAATGTCGGTGTTGAGAGCTTGCATCTCATCACCCCATATCATCTAAGATTTTCTCTTTGAGCTTGGGGATGTTTTTTCTATGAAGTAGGCAAGCATTTCTTGAGTTACTAGCTGATTAGTCTCCTAGCTCAGCAGAGTAGGTTTTAGATCTCTGTCTTCCACAAATTTTGTCAAGTTTTAAAACTTGGAGTCAATATAGTCCTTGATTTCTATGGATAGATCAGTGGTGGATGAGGACATTCTATCTAGGATAGTTGCACAGTTATCAAAAGCCAAAGTATTGGCTTGACTGGCATTTTGATTTGCTGTGGAGGAGCTTTCTTTTAGCTCATTTAGAAGAGGCTGGATTTTGGATAGTGAAGCTGCGGCTATAGCTCCAAGAGTTGGGAAGTTCATGACTTATTGCTCAACTTTGGGGAGACACTTCAAACTTTCTTTGATCTCACCCAAATCTTTTTGGACTGCTTTATCTGATTTTCGCTTGAGCAATTCCTTCTCAATAGCTTTTAGGTGCGTGCAAATTATCAGGAGACTCTTCTTGACAAATCCTTCTTCATGATGCTCAAGAGTTTCCTCCTGAAGGAGTTTAAGAGCGGCACTAACTTTGGAGTCTTTAGAGTTTTCATTAGGAAGAGTCACTGATTTTATGTGAGGAGGAAACTTTTTGTTTGAAGGTCCGGATGAGTCATCATCGGATGAGCTGGATTCATCTCTAGAGCTTGAACTACTTCCGGAGGGGCTATCATCTTCTGAACTGGAGCTTTCAACTACTCCTTTATCTTCTCCACCCTTATCCATCTCCCTTTCCTCTAGAGTACCCTCGCCCGTAGGATTCATTTTAGAAGTGTGCCCTTTGGAACTCAGACTCTTACCCTCCTTCAGAGTTATTTCATCCAGGTTTGGCACTATTCCTTAGCTACATTATGAGAGATTGTAGTTAAGTTGTGCTCCTTATGACCAGGATTAAGATGAGACAGATCAGTCTGGGATTTGTAGTGTCAGATCCTGATATCTGATACCATCCTTTTCCTCTTCTTCCAGCCTTGCCTCCGGATGGTTGGAACTATCCTCAACCACCCCTACAACTGCCTTTTCTGGACTTTCTTTCCCTCCCTTAGGCATGTTAGCATTTTCCTCAACATCCTTCTCCAGTGCCTTTTCAGGACTTTCTAGATTAGTGGCTTCAGGATCCAAGCAGATTTTCTGGAAGTGGTCCTGTTCTATCAGCAAAGATAAATTCATCAGCTTCTAGAATCTTTGATAAAGCATCCATATCTTTTGGATCTATGAGAATTGGGGGAACTGGAGATGATTCTCCGGGTCCTTCGGTTGTTCTCCCCTGATTTATTTGGTTATTTTCTTTAATTGCTGCTTGAATGACGTGGTATTGCTCATCATCGTTCCCCACAATTTTTGTTGCGTTGGGAACATTTTTCCCTTTGTTGGAATTTACTTTTTCTAAAGTAGTTCTCTCCCTATACTACCTTGCTTCCTCATTCATGATTATTCCAGTGAGCCTCCTGCCTTCACTGGCATTCTTTTCTTGGGTAGCAAGGGCTTCATCAAAAGTGAGTCCTTTTCTCCTGAGCTGCTTTTGAGGAGGAGCTTCAACCTCTGTCTCCTCATCATCTGCCTCCTCTTCCATCTCAGCCAATGTTCTTTTTGTTTTTCTCCTTCCGACCTTAATTGCTTTTGTAGCAATTTAAGGTAGACCTGCAGGAAGTGCAAGCTGACCCTTCTTAGCTGTAGCCTTAATCAGTCTTCCCCCAGGTCTTGGCTTTTCTGAGCTTAGGATTTTAGTCAGGGGCAGAGATTCCTCATCAATCTCCTCTAGAACCATTTCTACTTGGTTTTTGGCCTTGGCCTTGGTGGTTCTGGGCCTCTTGGGAACAAGAACCTCCTCTTCCGGATCCACTATATTTCGGGATTTAATCTTTCGCTCATATTTTTTCGGTTTTGCCTTTTCTTCATCCCATTTCTCATCAAAAAGGAGATTGAGGAAATTCTTTTCAAGGATGGGCTTTCCATAAATCCCTTTAAATCCGGCCAGATCCACTTTCGCTGCTTGTAGAATTCTTGTGATTAAGGCACTATGTGAGTTTACATGGGTCTTGAGATAGTGAATGATCAAGACTGGCCAGTTTACCTCCACATTTCCAACCCAGTGCTGCAGGATGCAATGTTGGAGGGAAGAAACTGTAGTCAATGACCCCTTCCTTATTAGGATGAGCTTGGCTTGAACATGTTGCAGAAATCTAGGAGTTTTGGGGAAGTAGGTTGAGAATTTATCGTCAAAGTTGTTCTTGTGAAGCCATAGTTTTGACTCACACTCAACTCTAATCTCATCCCCATCTTTTCTCAATATTATTTTGGAGTTTTTTATGTGTACATTCTTCTCAAAGAATTCTAGAGTGAGAATTATGACCTTCCCCTATACCTCAGTGCGTAAGGCATCAAAATGGTTGTGAGCACTAAGATTTGAAAAGAATTATTTCACAAGCTTTGGGTAGGTAGGGTAATTTTTCTTCAGGAGATCACCCAGACTTTGATCTTAATAAGGGTAAAGAAAGGAGGGGTTCTGAATAGGTAATCATCACCTAAGTGATCAGTGGGTATGATGGAGTCGTAGGTTTTGAGATATAGGGGTTCAAAATCAATATCCTTTAAGTTAGATATTTGAAAGAGATTTTTCCTTGGTAGGATTTCGAGGGTGTTAGAGGTGTTTATGGCTGCCATTTTAGAAAGATTTTGAAAGGTAGAGTTCTAGGTTTGTGTTTTTGCAGAGTAATAGTAGAGTAGTTGCTCGCATGAAGAAGAGAGTGGATTTTGAGGGGTTTATATGGAATATTTGAAGTGAGGGTATATTGGTAATATGGATTCTAGTTATTTTGACTGGATTGATGATATGGCAGTCGAATTATTTGGAGAGAGGTGAAATCAATTTAACCGGAGAGTGGGAACGGTTTATTTTTGAATTAATTGATGTATTTATCACGCATGTAGCAGCCAATGGACTTTTGAAATTCAAAAAGTAACAGTTACCTTTATGAGCTTTTACTGCCATACGTCATTGTTGTCGGCTGATGTGGCAATCTCTAGAATAGATCTTCCCAATTATCCTTGTCTTCCAGAGTGAATTTTTATTTCAGGATCCGGCTTGATTTAAAAACTAACTTCCGGAGTTTTTCTAAATTGGATTTGACATCCCAATTGATTCTCTTAGTTTCCCAAATTGATATTTACTTAGTGGTTTAGTAAAGATATCAGCTCTATATTCATTTGTTAGAATATATACCAATGCAACATCCTTCTTCATTACATGATCCCGGATGAAGTGATGCTTTATGTCGACATGCTTTATCCTACTATGAAGCACCACATTCTTTGACATATCAATAGCACTTTTGTTGTCACACAATACATCCACACATCTGGATTGCACTCCATAATCTTTAAGTTGTTGTTTGATCCATAGAAGTTGAGCAACATAACTTCTAGCTACCATATACTCTGCTTCTCTAATGGATAATGCAACTGAAGTTTGCTTCTTGCTATACCATGAGACTAAATAGTCTCCAAGGAAATGGCATCCTCTAGATGTACTTTTTCTTTCAAGAGTATCTCTACCATAGTCTGTATCTGTGAACCCTTGGAGTGTGAAGTTTCCATTACTCGGATACCATAACCCGGCTTCAGTGGTTCCTAGGAGATATCTAAGGATTAGGATTGGCTTGATACCTTGCACAGTAGCATACTGCATAGTATATGTCAGGTCTGCTAGTTGTCAAGTATAGCGGGGAGCCAATCATTCCTCTATAGAGCTTCTAATCAACATCTTCTCTTTCACAGTCCCTGGATAAGATTGTGTCTGAACCCATTGGAGTAGACAATGGTTTATTGTTGTCCATTTCAAACTTCTTCAGGATCTCCTTGGTGTATTTTGATTGATTGATGAAGATCCCATCTGGACTTTGCTTGATTTATAGACCAAGGAATAAACATCTTAAATTCCTTCGACATTTGAGAGCTAAATTCTTTGCACATCTTTTCATCAATGGCTCCAAAGATGATATCATCCACATAGATCTAGACTAAAATGATATCATTTTTGTTTTTCTTGATGAAGAGTGTGGTATCTACACTGACTCTAGTATATCCCTTGTATATAAGGAATGAGGTTAATCTTTCATACCAGGCTCTTGGGGCTTGCTTTAATCCATAGAGAGCTTTCTTCAGTCTGTAGATATGATCCGGATGCTTTGGATCTTCAAATCTGGGTGGTTGCTTGACATATACTTCTTCTTGAATGACACCATTTAGAAATGCACTTTTGACATCCATTTGGTATAATGTGAACCCTATGAATGATACAAAAGCATATAGGATCCGAATTGCTTCCAGTCTTGATACAGGGGCAAAAGTTTCTTCGAAATCAATTCCTTCTTACTGGTTATAGCCTTGTGTTACTAGTCTTGCCTTGTTTCTTACTACTACTCTGGATTCATCAAGTTTATTTCGAAACACCCATTTAGTGCCTATAATTGATTTTCCTTTAGGAGAGGGCACAAGATCCCATACATCATTCCTGGTGAATTGATCTAGCTCTTCCTGCATCGCCATCATCCAGCTTTCATCCCCTTCAGCTTCTTGATATTTCTTTGGCTCTATAAAAGAGACAAAAGCAGCATGGCTCATCATCCAGTTGAGCTAACCTTTGGTTCTAACTGGATTATGAATATCATCCAGAATATTTTTGATAGAATGATCTCTATGGGTTCGGATCTCCCTTTCCAAGCCTTCATATTGAACTTGGACTTGCTCTACTTCAGTTTCAACTATTCCTTCATTAAAATCAATCCCTTATGGATTGAGATTGACTTGTTGTATTTCTAGATCAAAGGATATTCCTTCATCTTCCTCTTTGTACTTCTTGATTTGAAATGAATCAGGAATTCCTGCTTCCTCCTTTTCTCCAGATTTTTCAGCTTTTGGAACTTGATCTTCCGGAGTGTAGCTTTTCTTTCCTGTAGTGTTAGTCTCATCGAAATCTACATGTATAGACTCTACCAAAGTTTGGGTTCATTTATTGAAGACTCTGTAAGCCTTACTATGTGTTGAGTAGCCGACGAAAAATGCTTCATCAGATTTAGGATCAAATTTTCCTAATTGCTCTGTATCATTAAGGATGTAGCATTTGCACCTGAATGCTTTGAAGTACCCAATTTTGGGTTTTCTTCCCTTCTAGATTTCATATGGGGTCTTTAATATGTTCTTTCTAAGAAGAGCTCTATTTAAGATGTAGCATTCTGTATTCATGGCCTCACCCCAAAAATATTTTGGTAAACAATTTTCACTATAAGCATTGTTCTAGCCATTTCTATAATGGTCCTGTTCTTTCTCTTAACTACTCCATTCTATTGAGGAGTGTAGGGGGCAGAGAAGTTATGTTCAATGCCCTTAGAGTCACAAAAGTCAGTAAAATGCTTATTTTCGAACTCTCCACCATTATCACTCCGGATGCATGCAATGCATAGCAGAAGAACCCAGGTATATCAAGAATAGTCATCTACAATGACTATAGTGTATTCTCTTCTACCTAAACTCAGTAGCTTAATTGGACCAGAGATATCAATATGTAAGAGCTCAAGTACTCTTTTGGAAGGAATGTATGAGATGGAAGGGAAACTTTTCTTATGCTATTTTCCTAGTTGGCATGCAGTGTATAGATGATCCTTATCAAAAGCAATCTTAGGCAAACCCACAACTAATTCCTTTTTAGCTAGTTTAGACAGGAAGTTCATGCTTACATGTCCCAACCTCCGGTGCCATAGCCATGACTCTTCTTCTTTAGACACCAAGCATGTATTCTTCTTGTCATTTTTAATATTTAAAGAATAGACATTGTTTACTCTAGGTACGTAAAGAATAAGTTGATCAGACTTATTGTCATATATTGAGCAGCCTCTGGAGTCAAATGTGACTTTTCTTCTTTTGTCACATAATTGGGCCACACTTATCAGGTTTAATTTTAGTCCATCAACTAGTGAGACATCTTCAATCTTAAATCTAGATCCAATGGTCCTATGACCAATGATCTGTCCCTTTTGATTATCTCCAAAGCTTACTTTGCCTTCCTTCTTCCGGGTTAATGTGATGAAGGCCTTTTCATCACCTGTCATGTTCCTTGAGCATCCACTATCAATATACTAAGTGTGTTGATCTACTATGGATCTAAGGCATACCTGCAAAACAAATCAAGTGGGTTTGGGTACCTAATTAGATTTGGGTCCTCTCGGCTTAATAACCATCTCAGGCCAAGGATAAGCATCATAATAACCATTTTTTAATCTACATGATTTAGTAATATGATTATTTTTTTCCATAAAACCTGCACCCTGAAATGGGTATGTTCTACTTTTGCTTTATGCTGATCTTTTCCTGATCCTTCCTTCCATAGTTGCCTTTATACCCAGTCTCTTATACACTAGTTGGTGGTCCGGCATAAATTCGGAAGTTGGTTGGAGGTGCAACTTCAGCTTTGTAATTTCTTCTTTGCTTGATAGGTTGTTGGTTATAAGCTACCTTAGCCTTTCCTTTCTGAGCAGCAGTATATCTTTGAGCTTGTGGCTGTCTGCTTACTCTATTTTTCATTCGATTTTATTTCCTTTGAACCCTGTTCTGAGGAGGAGGAGGATTATCTCTTCTTGGATTCTTCATTTTAGGTTTCTTCCAGGATGCTTCCTTCAATAGATTGACTTCTCTATCCAGTCCCATTACATTTACATTCAGAATCTGGACTTGATTCCTTAGGAAATTTTCTTCTACTACATCTATATGTTTGGTTGCTCTAACCAAATTGATGTCTTGTACCATTACCTCAGCACCTTCGGCCAATTCTAGTATTGCTCTTTTCAGAGACTTGATGGCTTTCGCATTCTTCTTCACTCCCTTGATAATAATAGAAAGAGCTTTTGCAAAATCAAAGTTAGAGGTAGAATTAGAGCCAGAATTTACCTCAGTGTTTGCTATATTTGATTCTGATTCTTTGATTTACACTATTTCTTGCTTGGAGGCATCCCTTCTGGATTGCTCTACTTCCGGTTCAGTCAGAGCCATGAACGCATAGTTAGCAGTCACCTCTTCTTCTGTTAAAGATGAGCTACTGCTTTCTTCACTGTTGCTCCAGGTAGCAACCATTGCCTTCTTTTTGAACTTCTTTATTCTGAAGTGGCCTTTTTCACCACATTCAAAACATGCGGCGTCTTTCACCGGATCCTTCTTTTCTTCAGGATTCCTTCTGGGCTTAATTCTTTTGGAGGTTCCTTCTCTTGTTCTCTGATATTTATACCTCTTTGATTTCCTTTTATCTTTCTTTTATATGAATCGATTTAGCCTTCTAGTCAGTAAAGCAAGTTGATCTTTGGTGCTCATTGACTCATCGATTTGCTCTTCTTCTCCGGATGAGGCTGATATGATGGATTCTGCCTTAAGAGCAATGGCCTTCTTTTCCTCCTCAAGTTTCTTTTCTTGTTGGATGTATCTCTTCAAGGACAATTTTTGGGTTAGAAGATAACCAATGAGTTCATCATAACTGTAAAAGTTTAAGTCATGAGCTTTCTCAATGGCAGTCTTTTTATTATCCCATTCCTTGGTGAGACTCCGGAGCACATTCTTAACCATTTCTACTTCTGGAATCTCCTTCCCCAGCCTTTTCATTTCATTCACTAGATTTGTGTATCTGGTGTTCATGATACTGATTGATTCTTTAGGCTCCATCTTAAAGGATTCAAGCTTCTATTGAAGTAGATCAAGCTTGGCCTCTCTTACTTTGGAAGTTCCTTCATATGTTACCTCTAGCTACTCCCATATCTCTTTTGTAGTCTCACATCCGGATATCATGTTGAATTCAGCTGCACTAAGAGCACAATAAATCATATTAATAGCATTTGCATTTTCACGCAATTTTTTAAAGTCATTATCATCCCACATGCTTGATGGCTTTCAGGTAGTCATACCCTTTACTTCGTAAGTAGGTTCATATAGGCCATCTTTAATGACTAATCATGCTTGCATACTTTGTGACTAGATGAATTTCTTCATATGGTTTTTCTAGAACGTGTAGTGTTCACCGGTGAAGAGTGGAGGACGGGTAACAGACATACCCTCGGGAAGGAGTTGTGAGTTTTGGAAACTCATTTTAATATGTGAATAAAAATATATGGACCTTTAGCTCGAGAATATTAGATCTCTAGTTTGAGCACTGGCTTTGATACCACTTGTTGGTTCCTATGAGAATATTTATAAGGGTAGAGGCGGGTGAATGGCCCTTTTTCATAGAATTAGCAGACATACAAAAGTCTTTAGAGTAGCGTGTTTGATTATGATCCGGAAGATGGATCCGGATGATGCAAATGTGTGCAATTAAGTAAAAGAGAAAGAAAATCAAATACAAGTATTTTATACTGGTTCCGCCCCGCCTACATCCAGTCCCCGGAGTTTCCTTCCTCCAAGCTTGTCCATTAGTGGATTCCTTTCGAATTGACAGGAATCAAGCCTTACAAATTTATCTCCGGATGGTAACCCCTTTCGGAAGTAGGATATACCACTAGAAACACCAACTCCTAGCTGAGTCCTCTTATCTTTAGTAGGATATACCATATACCCTTCTACCTTGAATCTAAGCTGAATCCTACATGGAGATCTCTCTCAACGCACCTACTTCAAGCTATATCTCAATCTCCCAACTTACCTAAGTTGGAGATTCTTACACTTTGGTTTTTAACAAAGGGTTGGATTTTGGAATTCCTCAAGTTTATATTTTCACTTGGGAATCCTTACAAACAGATTTTGAATCAAGGGTTCTTGGAGGGATTATATTAACTGATTGTATAAGTGTTGCTTTGTTACTTGCTTTTGCAAATCAATTAGTTGACCTGCTTATTTGGTGTAGAGCTCCTTTTATAGGCTTTGATCATAAATGTAGCCGTTTATGGTTGGTGAGCTTTCATTTAATTTTCACCCTTGATCAGGTCAATGTACAGCTTCCGAATCTGTTGATTAATCCATTAGACTGCATTTTAATCCGTTTGAAATCTTGGGATTGAAGCTGGTAGAGTTGTCTGTGATCGTTTTGCTTATCATTTTATGATGCACCAACTTTCATACCATTTGCTCTATAATGTGTGCTCCACTCGCTCCTTTATTGGTCTTGGAGAAAAAGGTAGTTAGCTTTTTCTTTGTCCGGTGTTAGACCCTATTGACTTTTATCTGAAATGTGCAAGCTGATATTTTTGTCTTTGTCTTAGGAAAAGTATCTTTGACTTCCACAGACCAAAAAGGGTTAAAGGGAAAAGTATATTTGAAAACTTTCCCTATATTTGAAATATAAGTCTTTCGGATGTCTTTTGGACTATGCTCCGGATGTTTCTTCCGAAAATGACTTCAATCAATTTTTTCGGATGCTGGTCTTGAGGGTCAGAAGTTTGTTTCCTTTTTAAACTCTGTCCGGATGATTTCCCTTAGTGCTTAGTTTTTTAATTTGTTCAATGGATGACTTGTGTCTTGATCTTTGTTTGGATATTTCCATTTGGATTTGGGAGCATACATTGTTTTTGTTTCTTTCAAACTTGATCCGAATTTGTTTTTAGATTTTTATTGGGATCATAGTTTCCCAACAGATTTACCAGATTATTAGTGAAAATGATAGCATGGCAAATGGTGAGTTGGATTGATTTTTAACCAGTTGGAAAAGAGTTCTGGAATCTGGCTGGGGCTGGTACCCGTACGGCTATCAGGAAGGACCAATATGGGTATGGTATACCTCGTACGGATCCTGTCTGGCCCAGGCAAAAACTCTATATGATTTAGTCTACAGATTAATAGATTGGTGGCAGAAAAATATAATAAAAAGGGATTTCCTTCCGTATGAGTATGGCGCACCAACTTGAAATCTTTGGGGATATATGGTGCCAACAAGTCTTATACAGGTTAGGACTAGACTCAAAACAAGAAATGAAAGCTGTAGATATAATAGAAGGAACATCCAATAATAATGGTGAAATAATTGAGATGTGAGTCTCTTTGAAATGCATGAGCGTTACCTTTACTATGTGGATCCACTTTGAGGTGATCCCTTTGCTGTTAAGAGAGCCCGGCCAAAGTAGACGGTGAAATAGGATTATTTAGGTGAGTATTTGTGTGGACAGAATCTCCCCTAAATCCTAATAAAAGAAGTTAGGAATGAATAAAATGTGGACAAAACCTCAAAAGAAGGGTTTTCTCCTTATTTTATACCTCCTATACCCCCACTATACTTTTTTTATACCTATAAAAATTACTAGAATTTTATTATAGTTTTTCATATGAAATGTGTGTGTGTGTAAAATGTGAAGAGAAGGGCCCTATTTATAGGGGAGAGAATGTCTGAACGCAATAAATCAAGTTCATGACCTGCCTTTTCCCGAAATAGGAAAGGATTCCCTTCTAAAAGAGTCTATTTAGGCAACAAGAGGACCTATACGGGTGGGGCCCCACCCGTACGGGTACTAAGGGACCCGTACGGGTCCCTCCCAGGCGTATGGAAGGAATGGCTTGTACGGGGTCTGCTAGTGGATCTGTACCACTAGGCGGCACCCATACGGGTCCCTAAGGGCAAGCTAGGTCTCTAGACTTTTGCCAAAATCAACTTTACAGTATTAGGAAGGCCTCTGATGGACAACACCTGAAATACATTGCATTATATAGCTTTCATCATAGTTTCATGAGAAGGATCGTTAAAATCCAGTGCTCACACCTCCTCTAAAGAAACCCAAGCATACCTATCAATTATGTCGTCTGTATCCATGATTGTGTTACTCCTTATAAGGACATATATATAAGGTCAGAAGGGGGTGAATGACCCTTTTTGCGGAATATATAGACTTTAAAAAGTCTTGTGTAGCGTGTTTGATATAGTCCGGATGTAATGGATCCGGATGATGCAAATATAAAAATAATATGTGATACAGTAAAAGGGCTAAGAGAAATAAACACAATAATTTTATCCTGGTTTGGCCCCTCCTACTCTAGTCCTCAGAGTTTCCTTCCTCTGAGCTTTGTCCACTAGTGTAATTCCTTTCCAATTGGCAGGAATCAAGCCTTATAATTGTCTCCGGAGTTTTATTCTCCTCCGGATGTAGGATATACCACTAGAAGCACTAACTCCTAGGTGAGTTCTTTTTCTTTAGTAGGATATACCACTTAGATTCTATCCAAACCTTAGCTGTGTCCTACAGGGAGATTCCACTTAAAGCACCAACTCTAAGCTAGATCCTACTCTTACTACTTACCCAAGTATGAGATCTTACAACTGATTTTTAAAAGGATTGATTTTTGAATTCCTCAAGTTTATAACTCATTTAAGAATTCTTACAAAAACAGATTTGGAATCTTTTTAGTTCTTGAAGGGATTTTTGTTCACTGATTGAATTGGCTTGTGTTCTCTTTGTAACAGGTTCTTGTGAAATCAACCAGCACCTTCTCAGCTTGTTAAGCTTCCCTTTTATTGGCTTTCATCATAAATGTAGCCTTTATGAACCTTTTAGGTTGATCTTGAATCTTCACCGGTTATTAGGTATGATGTGGTGCATCTGGAGCCATTGATCAATCCGTTAGACTAAAAAATGTCCCGTTTTAATTTTTGGGATTGAGGCTGAAAAGTTGTTAGTGATCATTTTTCTTGTATTTTAGTGAATCACCAACTTTTATGCCATTTGATTTTGTGTGAGCTCTACGCATCATTCCCATCGGTCTATGTCAAAAAGGTTGTTACTTTTTTCTCTTTCCTGTGTCAGACCTTTTGTCCGTTTTTAAAATTCGTGCTAGCTGTCTCTTTTTCAATCTTTAAAGTAAAATGTACTTTGACTTCAGACCAAATGTGGAGGGAAATGTGATTTTAAATAATTTCTCTTTGTCTTAATACTTGAGTCATCTGGATGTCTTCATAACTTAATTTATCCGGATTCTCTTCAAACAGCCTTCATGTTCCAGATGCTATTTTGAGAGGTTAAAAGTTTGTTTCCTTTCAAAACTTTAACCAGATACTTTCCTTGTGGACTTAGGTGTTTGAAAATCTTGAGTACTTATGATTTTGACTTCCTCATGGACTTACAAGATTATGTCTTTGCTTTCTTCTTGGACTTAGGAGATTTTTGTTTTCTTCAAACCTAATCCGAATATTTCTTTGGATTGGTTCTTCTGGATCATTGTTTCCCAACAATCTCCCCCATTTGATGGAATCAAAAACCTAAGTACAATTAAGCACAAGCAAAAAGGGGTAATCTGATCTAAGTACTATTCTTGATACTTAGTCATTTTCAAATTTACTCCCATATAATTCTAGCATCCTAACTCCCCCAACAGTTTTGCATTCTAGCTTCTAAGTTTTTGAAGAACAATTGATAGTTGTACTTAGAAGTAATTTTTATAAGTATTTTTCACTATATATACTTTTGCTGTTAACAATAGTTAACATCAATTAAGTTTTGGATTACAAATTACAGAGTATATTAGCTATTACAAATTTTTACAAGTATAAAAATAGCTATTTTATAAACTACTGCCTTCTGGATGATTCACCTTACTTGCTTTTGATCACCTGTTCTAGATCCTTCTCCCATTTTTGGTTGCATCATCAGCTTAGGGGTCTATAACCATATAAGTCCTCTGATCCCAATTTTTCTTCCAAGCTCCAAAATAAACAGAATATTCTACATTCCCTTCAATGCATTTTTCAGGAATGGCGTCAACATTGGCAGGGAGTAGTTGTAGAGGTTAGACAAGCATCCGAAGCTGGGAATAGGACTTGGATAGATTAGGATGCATTTTGAGCGCATGATCTCTATCTTCTCGTTCAAAGAATGGGAAAAGGGCCTTGAGAAGGGTTAGGTTGCATTTGTAGCCAAAAAATCTAGTATCCCTAATATGCTGGACAAGATCCTGCATGATGGACAAGAGAAGGCTTTTCAAAATAGCAGGAGAGGATCTGGATGAGGAGAAAGGAGTTAAGGATAAGTTAGCCATACCAGTTTGGAGTTTCTCCATCTACTGGAAAATATCTCTTCGGCAATTGTGAAGACTTTCATTGAGAGTCTTGAGCTCTTTATTGACATACTCTTTGGTAGAGTTGATGAGCTTGTCTATTCTAGAAAGATGACATTGAAAATCATCACTCACATCACTCATGTGTTTTGTTAGGAGCTTTGGTAGAGCTTCATCCAGAAAATTACAAAGCATCTCTTGGGCTGCATGATGCTCTTGATTTAGCATTGTGAGTCCGGATGTGATTTCCTTGGATAATTCAGTGATGGTAGTAGGAATGAATTTTTCCAAGCTTTCAAAATTATGATCTATGTGTTCCTTGAGCTCTATTTTTAGGTCTATGGAGGATGAGGTGATCTGGCCCAGAATTATGGAGCAATTATTTTCTGCTCTAGTGTTGTAATTGCAGTATAGAGTTGGTTTAAAACTAGATTGATATAAGACAAGTGTATGCAACTTGGGAAGCGGTGGGAAACTGATCAATCTTTCTTAAAATATACTTCACCCCGGATTTTATCTCGCCTAGTTCTTGCTTACGATCTAGAGTCATAGTTTGCTCTTTTATCAATTTCTCCACCGATTTTAGCTGATCCCATATGCCCTAGAGTGTTCTCTTGACTTCATCCTCTCTGTGCCATTTAATGGTTTCTTATTCCAACAGATTAAGGGCCATTCTTATTTTCTCTGCCCAAGTGGGCTTTAGGTTAGTGGTTGGATTTTTTTAACAATCTTTCTGGAGTGGATTCTTCTCTGGATCCAGAGCTACTTCTGGTTTCTTCTTCCCCATCAGTTTCTTCAACCATCTTCTTTTCTTCTTTCTCTTCCTCCAACCTTTTCTCTAGAGTGGCCTCGCACATTGAGTCCACTTCAAAAGTATGCTCAATGGGTCCCAAACTAACTCCCTCCTCCAGAGCATTTTTCTCTGGGATAGACTCATCTTCCATAGATGCAGTTTGAATATTTGCATCTAAGTTATCCTAAAATTCAATGGCATTACCAGTCATAGTAGCAGCAATAATATTTGAGGTAGATATAGTGATTACCTTATTATTCTGTGGTTTTGTATGCTCTGCTTAATCTTCCCTACTATTAGCTTTTAGAGGGCTGGAATTATCCCCAATCCCTCATTCAATTGCCTTTTCAGGACTTACAGCTTTTACTTCTTCAATTTGATCCAAAATGTTGGAACTGTCCTCAATATTCTCTCCAGATGCCTTTTCAAGACTTTGAGCTAATGCTTTTATAATTAAGAGACTTTTTTGGGAGCGGTTCAGTCTGTGCCCTGAAGACTTATGATTCTTCCTAACTATATTGACACTCCCGGAGAAGTTCCAGGTCTTTTAAAGAGATGACAATTGATTGACTTGCAGGTATAGTTTCAGAAGAGCCTCCAGGACCCTCCTTAGTTAGCTGGTTCACTTTCATGTTATCCCGGACAGCTTCCATCATCTCAGCAAATTGTGAATCCTCCAGATGAATATTATCCGAAATGTCAAGTTTGGCTTTTATGGCAATTTGCTTCCCCTTTTGTTTCTAAGCCATTTCTTATGGTGTGGATAGTTTAGGGACATGCTCTTAAATGGTGATCCCTGGAGTAGGCTCTTTTAGGGTTAATTTGGCTTTTTTGCTTTAAGGGCCTTATTGAAGGTGGGTCCTTTCTGAATAAACTGCTTTTTCTAGATAGGTTATTCATCCTTAGTTTCTTCACTATCAGACTCATCATTTCCTTTTAGGACAACTTCAATCCCGGTCTTGGCACTAGTCAACCATCCCTTTCGAATTGTAGCAACAGCTACAACATTTGTTTTAGTAGCTTCTAGTTCATAAACTGGCTTCTTTGCTGCAGCTTTTATTAGCCTGCCTCTCCTCCTAGGCTTCTCTGGAGTAGTTTTCATTAGCTGTGTGAGGGAAAGTTTGTCCTAATCTAATTTCTTTAGCTTCTAGGCTTGGTGGTTCTAGCTCTTTTAGCTTGTGGAGCTAGTTCTATGGAACTACCGGCCTTCCAGATCTTGGTCTTTTCAGACCTTTCCTTTCCCTATTTCTTGGATTTTTTTCATCCTAGACCTCCCTAAAGGATAGCTTTCTGAAATTCTTCTCAAGAATTTCTTTTCCTTGGACGGATTGGGCTCCGGACAAATCAATTCCATTTTCATGAAGAATTTTGGAGATAAGTGCTCCATGGGTGTTTTTATGTTGCTTCATGAAGTGGATGATAAGAACTGGCATATTTATGACCCTGTTCTCCACCCAATGCTACAAGGCATTGTGTTAAAATGAGGATGCGATGGTGAGAGAGCCTATTCGAATCAGGATGAATTTGGCAATATTCCTATCTATATCCATCATTAAATCTTCTTCTTTTGATTTTCTTGAGTTGCCATAATAACTCTGGATTGTCTTTCAGATTCTTCTTCAAATAAGATTTGACATTCTAATTATTTCTCTTAACTTTTTGTACTGATCTTTACTCAATAACTTAGTAAAGATGCCTGCCCTTTGTTCATTTGTTAGGATGTAGACCAGGATAGCACCTTTCTTCATTATATGATCCCGGATGAAATGGTGTCTAATTTTCACAAGTTTCATCTTGCTATGGAGCACTGGATTCTTTGACACATCAATTTCACTTTTGTTATCATACATAACATCTACATATCTTGCTTATACACCATAATCTTTCAATTATTGCCTGATCCATAAAATTGAGCAACACAATTTCCCTCTACTATATGTTCAACTTCTGAGGTTGATAAGGCTACTGAAGTTTGCTTTTTGCTATACCATGATACTAAGCAATCTCCAAGAAAATGACAGCCTCTGAATGTGATTTTTTTCTCAAGGGTGTCTTTTCCGTAATCAACATCACTATATCCTTGCAAAGTAAAATTGCCATTGTTAGGATACCATAGTCCAACTTCAGTTGTTCCCAGTAAGTACCTGAGTACCTTTTTATAGCCTTGAGATGAGAATCTTTTGGATTTGCTTGATACCTTGCACAGTAGCAAACTGGATAGTGTATGTCAGGTCTAGTAGCTATCAAGTATAGCAGTGATCTAGTTATCCCTCTATAGAGCTTCTGATCTACATCTTCACCTTCATAATCCTTTGAAAGGACTATATCTGATCCCATAGGAGTGGATATAGGATTGCTCTATCCATTTCAAACTTCTTCAGAATCTCCTTAGTTTATTTAGATTGGTTGATGAAAATTCCATATGAACTCTGCTTGATTTGTAAACCAAGGAAGAAATTGAGTTCTCCCATCATTGACATCTCAAATTCCTTCTGCATTTGAGTCCTGAATTCTTCATGCATCTTTTCATCTGTTGCTCCAAAAGATGATGTAATCTACATAGTTTTGAACAAAAATGACATCACCCTTTTTATTTTTGATGAAAAGTGTTGTATCTGCCTTGCCCCGGATGTATCCCTTGGATATAAGGAATGAAGTGAGTCTCTCATACCAAGCTCTTGGTGTTTGCTTCAATCTATAGAGATTTTTCTTTATCTTATACACATGGTCTGGATGCTTTGAGTCTTCAAATCCAAGTGGTTGCTTGACATAGACTTCTTTATAAATCACTCCATTTAGGAATGCACTTTTGACATCCATTTGGAACAATGTGAATCCCATGAATGATGCAAAAGCAAATAGATTCCGGATTGCCTCTAATCTTTCCATAGGAGCAAAGGTTTCTTCATGGTCAATGTCTTCTTGTTGATTGTAGCCTTGGGCAACCAATCTTGCCTTATTTCTCACCACAACTCCTAATTCATCTAGCTTGTTTTGGAATACCCATTTAGTGCCAATGATTGACTTTCACTCAGGTTATGGTACTAGATCCCATACATCATTTCTTCTAAACCGATCTTGGTCTTCTTGCATTGCCATCATCCAGCTTTCATCCCCTTCTACATCTTGAAACTTCTTTGGTTCAATAAGAGAGACAAAAGCAGTATGGCTTACCATCCTATTTAGTTGTCCTCTGGTTCTAACTGGATTTTGAACATTGTCTAAAATGGCTTCAACAGGATGATCCTTGTGAGTTCGGATCTCTCTTTGAAGATCTGCATGCTGTACTAGAGTTTGTTCCTCTCCTTTAACTCCTTCTTCTTGATCATCAATGAAGTTTATCTTATAATGATTGAGATATCCTTGTGGTGCTTCTGATTTGAAGTTGATTCCTCCATCTTCTTCTTTGTGCTTCTTGATTTGAAAAGAATTCAGGATCTACATCTCTTCCTTTTCTTCAGCATTTTCAGCTTCCGAAGTTAAGTCTTCCAGATTGGAACTTCTTTTATCTAAATGGTTAGTCTCATCGAAATATATATGTATAGACTCTACCACAGTTTGGGCTCGTTTATTATAAACTCTGTAAGCTTTGCTATATGTTAACTAGCCAAGGAAAATTACTTCATCAGATTTAGGATCAAATTTTCCTAGTTGCTCTCTATCATTTAGGATGTAGCATTTACATCCAAAAACTTTGAAGTACCCAATTTTGGGTTTCCTTCCCTTCTAGATTTCATTAGGGGTCTTGTCTAAAGTCTTTCCAATGAGAGCTCTATTTAAGATGTAGCATGTTATGTTTACTGCCTCACCCCAAAAGTATTTAGGAAATCTATTCTCATTTAGCATTGTTCGAGCCATTTCAACTATTGTTCTATTTTTTCTTTCAACAACCCCATTCTATTGAGGTGTATAAAGAGCAAAGAAGTTGTGCTCAATGCCTTTAGATTCATAGAATTTATCAAAATGCTTATTTTTGAATTCTCCTCCATTATCACTCTGGATGCCTACAATGCTTATGCCCTATTCTACTTCTATCCGGATGAATATTTTCGAGAATTAGTCAAAGGCTTTATCTTTGCTAGCTAGTAAAGCAACCCAGGTATAGCAAGAATCATCCACTATAACCATAGTGTATTCTCTTCTACCTAAACTCATTGGTTTGATTGGACCAAAGAGATCAATGTGCAAGAGTCCTAGAAATCTCTTAGAGGGTATATAGGAGATGGAAGGGAAACTTTTTATGTGTTGTTTACCTAATTGACATATAGTACATATGTGATCCTTATCAAAAGCTACCTTAGGCAAACCCACAACCAATTCTTTTTTGGCCAATTTGGACATGAGGTTCATGCTTACATGTCCCAACCTTCGGTGCCAAAGCCATGATTCTTCTTCTTTAGACACCAAGCATATATTCATTTTCTCATTTTTAATATTAACAGAATAGACATTATTTCTTCTAGGTGCATAAAGAATGAGTTGATTTTACTTACTATCAGTTGAGCAGCCTCCGGAGTCAAAGGTGACTTTCCTCCCTTTGTCACAGAGTTATGCAACACTTAGCAGGTTGAACTTCAGTCCATCAACTAGTGAGACATCTTCTATTTTTAATTCAGATCTAATGGTTCCATGTCCACTGATCTGTCCCTTTTGATTGTCTCCAAAGCTTACTTTTCCACCTTTCTTCCAGATTAAAGTGATGAAGGCTTTCTCATCACTGATCATGTACCTTGAGCATCCACTATCAGTGTACCATTTTTGTTGATCTTATGTGGATCTAAGGCATACCTACAAAACAGATCAAGTGGGTTTGGGTACCCAATCAAATTTAGGTCCTCTCTGGTTATCAACCATTTGAGGCTAAAGATAAATATCATAATAACCATTTTTAAATCTACACATTTTAGTTACATGGTTATTTGCTCCATAAAACCTACACCCAACGACTTTCTTGTTCTGCTTAAGGTTCTCCTCAATCTTTTGGAGATCATTCTTCCTATAATATCTGGAATATCTTGCTTTGGCAAGATCCGGACTAGCTTGTTTGGTTTGAATCCAGTAGTTGGCTGGAGGGGCAACATTTGCTCTATGTTTTTTATTTTGCTTAGTGGGTTGTGTTGGATATGATGTATGCCCTTAAGGCAATTAGGGCGATATATCTTAATTATGTAATAGTACGAATATCTTATTTAATCAATAAAGGAATTTAATCTTTTGTTTATATTGATGTGTTTGTATATATATTATAGCTGGTTAAAATATATTCATTAATGTATGTATACAAAAGTCCTTAACGTATCATAGCATGAAGTCAGAGAAATTATAATTGGACTATATTTGGTGGAACCTACTTCATGTGCAAATATGATTATGTCAAAACTATCCCTAGTCATAGTTTCATCAAGAAAGGATATTGATGAAGCGGAAAGACTAGCATATGGTCAACTTTCTTAGAAAGGGTCCAAGCAATCAATCTCCTAAGGACTGAAGGTGGTGCCTTAAGTTTGACACATGGATATATCTGGGAGATATATTGGAGACCACAGTAAGATAAACACTTGGTGTATATATCAATGTGTTAGTGTTTACCTTCATGCAATAAGCTTTGCGAATGTCCTCATACTTGAGGTACTAGTTACCTTATATTGTACTATTGCTATACTTTGGGTCATTCCCACACACTCATTAATTTAGGGTGTTACGGGTGATTACGGGTATAATAATGACAACACATTGGTAAGGTAAGTAGTCAAAAAGAATCCATTGCTCCGGATATATTAAGGAGCTGTACCTAGCTACTTATTGAAGTGATGATTGCTATAAACCTTTGATCAGAGTATGTGTTTGATAGAAATGGTTTAAGGTCATACACACTATGGTAAAAGGCAATATACTCCGGTAACAAGCTAATAACTAGGATAGCTTGGAGCAACCTTGCTATTAGTGGGTTAACACTTTAACCGAACCCTATAAACCAGATGGTACTAATATTAAAGAATGGAAGGAGTTCATCTCACTAGACAACTATTGCATTAACCAGGATTCAGTCATAAGCATAAATGACGTTCCAAGTAATGGGTGATGGTAGACCCATGCTAGAGGCGTACTACAGTCCTTTAAGGTAATTGAGTTCTATTCACGGTCTAGAACCTCGAGCCAATGGTTCCATTAGAACAAGGGTTAGTTAAGCCTTAACAGCTCAATACTTCGGGATCCTATAAGGTCACACACATTGGACCTTCATCAGACTAAGTAAAGAACTAATAGATTTATTATATTATGAAAATATGACGTATATAATAATTGGATTATTATTTAAATTAGTTAAAAGTGATTAGATCATTTTTGGATAAACCAAGGAATTTATTTTTGACCGGTAACTAATTTATTAGGGTCGAAAAATAAATGTTTATTTGAAAGGGATTAGAAGGGGAATTTTACCTTGGTGAGTTAAATTGGACCGAGAGTACAAAAGTGTTTTGTATAGGCTCGGGTGTGCGGGAATGCATCGAAAGGTGCGCGAGCAATGCTAGGCATTGCTCACGGCAGCCCATGAAAATGGGCTACATATGCGCAGCCCATAAGGGCACGCCGCGAGCTGGGCTCATGACATAGGCCGCGAAGCCCAGCTTACACGCAAGGCAAAGCCCGCAAGGGCTATTACTTGTGGCACACAGTGTGTACAACATGCTGTGTGCGCGGGTTAACACGTGGATCCCTTGGATCCGAGTGTGTGTCCCCCTTATATATAGGCTTGCCCTCTCCTCTTTTCAAATTGCACCATTAGCTCAAAGGCATAAATCCTTAGCGAGATTCAAAAGTAAAATCTCTCGGGTAATTGAGTACTGTTCTTTTTTAGGAGCATGAATTTATTCAAGCACCTCGAGTCTATATTTTTGGGTGAGGCTTCTGGAGTGGTCTAGCAACTACTCGAGGTTTCGTAGTTCTTCCTCTCAGAGAGGTTTTGGTTGGTGGGGTTCATGTGGATACTCATAAAGGCTATCCTACGCTTGGAGGCTTGTGCGAGGAGGTTCTGCTAAACCACGCTTCAACTGGTAAGTTTTATTTCTTTCTCGTTTAATTATTAGGTTTTTCTTTAAGCATTTTTAGACTTAATATTATGCTTAGATTATAGCTTAGAGTTATAACATGCTTAGGTTATAGCTTACAACATGCTTAGGTTATAGCTTCGAGTTATAACATGCTTAGGTTATTGCTTAGAGTTATAACATGCTTAGTATGAAATAAATGTGCTAAGATATAATTTAGAATTATGGTATGCCTAGCCCCTTTGCATGCTAACCTAGGTAGTGAATTATTTAGTTGAGGCTTTATTTAATTTATATGTATCTAATAGGAATTCCTAGGGACATGGACAAAATTTTGAATTTTTGTCATGCCTTTGATGCATGTTTAATTTGACTGTTAGTTCTCAACAGTGGTATCAGAGCCTGCCTATTTAGTGCATAATTAAGTTAGAAGCAAACTGAATATTATTTTCTATATAAAATTATTATTGTTTATTTAATTGTTTTGAACAATGTATACGAACTTGTGCTTTTCATTTCAAGGTTAGAAAATGTTTGTGAATAATTTTGAATAAGACTGCTCAACTTACTCAAATTATACAAGTTTCAATAATTTATTTAAATTACATGGGTTATAGATGCTTTCAATTTACATGAATTGAAAGAATGAAATTTATTAGTTCAAGAGAATCCATTGGTCTTCGAGTTTGTGGCCGTCTTTGTTCTGGCCAAGGATTGGACTTGGCGTCTGCTCACTTTAAGGGGACCTCTCCTACCTGGGAACCTATATCGGTGCAGCTTGAATTGACCAACCAGGGGATTAAATATAGACTAATTTATTTCTAGTATATAAGATGGTGCTTAAAAATGTTTCTATAACAAGATAAAAATTAAATTTATTGAATAAAAGCTTAAAGAAAATGTAATATAAATATAACAAATAAAAGTGTTAATTATTTTGCAATAATCCAGGTTGATGAAATAATTATAATAAAGAGCTTGAACCTAACTAAGGTTGGACCTTATAAATTAATTCTAAAATTCCCTAAATTAATATAAGTTGTTATAAATATGTCCATCTGATAAATTCCTAAATTGGGAGAGACGTTTAACACCAATAAAATCCCAAAGTAAACATATTAAGGCAAGTTATAGTCTTCCTTACTCAAATTTATAATACAGTCTCCTTGGGCTATCAAATGCTACGCAAAGCATTCTTTCTAGTCCACATTGACTGGTGGTAAAGTTTGGGATAGAGTCTGCCTTAACGGAACCGGGGTAGTCCCCCATAAAATTGGGGGCTAGGCCTAGATCTGAGACATATTCAAGGAGATGCTAATATAAGAGCACACGACCCTTGGGATTAGGGAACTTGAATGTATTAGCAATTGCATATGATACAAATGGAATGGGATTCCAACTATAACTTACTAATACGACTTGACTCATAAAATTGGGGGTTGTAATAGACTAGTTATAGATGCTACCTACTAGGAAATTTAGCTGGGCTAAAATTTCTGAATTCAATAGAATGAGCTATTGTAAATTTCAAAGAAAATAGTAGGATAAATGTGTTTAATTAAAAGACCTTATATTAAATGCATGTACTAAAACTAATATCTGAACAATAATTCTTTTCTTACATCTTGGTTGAAATCTTTATTTTAATATAAACATTCGCATTGATAACTAATTTTGATTGGCTCTAGCTTCAAAGGGTTTGTTTAGAAATGTGAGGATAGTCCTCAAAGCCTTGGGCTTTGCATGTACATTGTATAAGCCCAAATATAAACAATATGATGCAAGCAAGTCTACTTGAGATAGATATACATGAAATACATGAAGGAAACTAGGATACAACACCTTGGAGGTTGTTAACATCCCTGTTACCTTATGTAAGTAGCTGGCAGGAGACAACGTTAAACATCAAGTCAGATGTTAGGATCCATATTACCTTAGCTACAAGGGCATCTTAAAATCATGGACTTGAAAGTCTATGTCTTTACATCTTAGTGAAAGGATTTTTCATGGTGGAAACTTTGAACCAAAATATTTTGATAGAAATTGGTGGGACGAAATTAGTCAGAAATTTAAATGGTTCATATCTCAAAGAAGTAAAGGGACACACATGGTGTCTAGTTTTGAAGCATGATAGAGCAGAGTGAAGAGAAAAGTGAAAGGAATACTGAGATTTTTGTCTGGGAGACAAAATGATTGTTTTCAATATAAAATTCTGAAAATAAGATCTTCATTTCAATATGGGATATTGGAAATAAGATCAAAATGGCTAAAGTCTCATAGTATGAGAAGAGGAGGCTTAGAGCTTCCACTTCAAGATGTTTAATATTGAGAATTTCAACATCTCAAAGAAATTCTACATTGGTATGATTAGAATTGTATATCCATACGATAGTATAGATATTGTTAAGAAGTAGTGTTCTGGCAAAATGAGAGTTGTACCTACAGAAAATCATTAGAGCTTGATGGCTGCTATTGATGTAGGAACTTGGAATTTCCATTTTGCTAAAATTTATAAAAGGACAAAATTCAATTGTTATTATAAAATATTGTTCACTACTTCACAGCAGATGGAATTTTATTCCAATTTGATAAAAGGTGTTATCAAAGCTATGAATGATATTTTATTGTAATATGATAATTGATATTTCAAAATTATAAAACATATTCTCAAATATAAACATTGCTAAGAGGGAAATTTAGATAATGAGAAATCTTTCTACTCATGGCATTGTCGTTTAGGCCATATAGACAAAGATTGCTTAACCAAGCTGCATAAGTATGGTGACTTAGGTCCAATAGACTTGGAGTCTTATGGTGATTGCAAACCTTGTTTAAGAGGAAAAATGAAAAAAGTTACCCTTTCAAGGAAAGGGTGAACGGGCCATGAGTACATTGGAACTTATACATACTGATGTGTGTGGTCCAATGAGTGTTCAGGCACTAGGAGGATACTCCTACTTTATAACCTTTATTGATGATTATTCACGATACAGTTATTTGTACTTGATAAAGCACAAGTCTGAAAATTTTGAAAAGTTCAAAATATTCAGAGCTGAAGTAGAGAAACAACTTGAGAAAAGTATTAAAACACTTCGATCAGATCGAGGTGGAGAATACTTAAGTCACGAGTTTCAGGATTATCTAAAGGAAAATAGAATATTTCCCCAGTGGACCCCTCCTTATACACCCAACACAATAGAGCATTAGAAAGGAGGAATCAGACTTTATTAGATATGGTTCGGTCCATGATGAGCCATGCAGATCTCAGTAAATCCTTTTGGGGATATACACTAGAGAGCGTAGTTTATATATTAAACAGAGTGCCTCTAGATCAGTTGAGCTTACACCTTACAAAAGGTAGTGTAATAAGAAGCCATCTCTAAGTCACTTAAGAGAATGGGGTTGTCCTACTATGGTAAAGAGGATAGCGTCAGATAAGCTGAACGCCAAATCTAATAACCGTCTGTTCATTGGATATCCAAAGGAAACTATTGGATATCTATTTTACCAACCCGAAGCATAAAAGGTATTTGTGTCTCGGAATGCTCACTTTTTGGAAAAGAAACACTTACTTGCAAAAGTCAGTAGGAGCAAAATTGAACTAGAGGTTCAAGAAGAAGAAACAGACAATCAGCTGATTGACCCCGTTCTAGATACATAATAAAGTGTGATCCAAAAAATAACCTGTCGAAACACAATCATTGCGAAGATCAGGTCACATTCATAAAGGTCCCGATATATATGGTTTTATCATCACTGATGATAAAGAATTGTATCTCATGGAGGATGATGAACCAAGGGCATATGATGAGGCAATGAAAAGCTCATATTCTAATAAATGGCTAAATGCCATGGAATTAGAAATGGATTCTATGCATGAGAGCCAAGTTTGGAATTTGGTTGATGCACCGTAATTAGACCGATTAGGTGCAAATGGGTCTTTAAGAAGAAGACTGACATGGATGGTATTGTAATTACCTATAAAGCAAGGTTGGTTGTGAAAGTTTATAGCCAACGTGAAGGTATTGACTATGATGAAACTTTCTCACTCGTAGCCATGCTTAAATTCATAAGGATACTCCTCGCCATTGCTGCTCATTACGATTATGAGATTTGGCAGATGGATGTTAAATCAACATTCCTGAATGGGGATCTAGACTGGGATGTGTATATGACACAACCTAAGGGTTTTACATCTCAGAATGGCTCGAAGGCATGCAAGCTATAAAGATCCATTTATGGACTTAAGCAGGCATCTAGGAGTTGGAATATAAGGTTTGATCAGATAATCCGGGAACTGGATTTCTGTCCAAACGTTAATGAGCCTTATGTTTACAAGAAGTGTAGGAGTGCAGTCATTTTTTTAGTATTGTATGTCGATGACATTCTGCTGGTAGGAAATGATATTTCTCTTCTTCAAAATGTTAAAGTATGGTTGTCAAGAAAATTCTCCATGAAAGATCTTGGTGAAGCAGCATTTATACTAAGTATAAAGATCTATAGAGATAGATCCAGGAGGTTATTAGGTCTTTCTCGAAGTACATATATAGACAAGGTATTGAAAAGGTTCAACCATGAGCATTCAAAGAAAGGTTATCTCCCGATGACAAAGGGAATTAACCTATCTAAGGCTGAGTGTCCGAAGACAGCTTAAGAGAGAATGCGCATGAAGGATATACCATATGCATCCGTGATAGGATCCATCATGTATGATATGATATGTACTAGGCCAGATGTCTCTCAAGCTTTGAGCTTTACGAGCAGATATCAGTCAGATCTAGGTGAAAAGCACTGGATGGCCATCAAGGCAATTCTTAAGTACTTGAGAAGGACTAAAGATGAGTTCTTGATTTATAGAGAAGGTGACCTCACTATCAGAGAATACAATGACGTGAGTTTTCAATCTGACAAAGATGACTTTAAGTCTCAGTCAGGTTTTGTGTATTTGTTAAATGTAGGGGCGGTATGCTGGAAGAGTTCCAAGCAAGAAATTGTTGCTAATTCAATGATAAAATCTAAATACATTGCTGCATGCGAAGCAGCAAAAGAAGTTGTATGGTTAAAGGGATTTATTGGTGATCTCGGTGTGGTGCCTGAGTCTATGTATCCAATTACTTTGTATTGTGATAACAATGGTACTATAGGTTAGGTAAAGGAACCATGGTCTTATTAGAAAAATAGACCTGTATCTAGAAAGTATCATATAATTAGAGAGATTATTGATGCTAAGATAATAAGACTAAAATATGTTCCCACTGATTAGACTCTTGCGGATGGTCTGACGAAGCCATTGACTCAAGTCAAACATGACCAGCATGTTAAAGTATATGGATTAAGACATATGGCTAATTGGCCTTAGTGAAAGTAGGAGTTTGTTGGATATGATGTATGCCCTTAAAGCATTTAGGGCAATATATCTATCTTGTAATAGTATGAATATCTTGTTTAATCCATATAGCCATTTAGTCTTTTATTTATATCGATGTGTTTGTATATTTATTATAGCTGGTTAAAATATATTCATTGATGTATGTATACAAAAGTCATTGATGTATCATAGCATAAAGTCAGAAAAATTATAGTTGGAATATATTTGGTGGAACCTGCTTCATGTGCAAATATTATTATGTCTAAACTATCCCTAGTAAGAGTTTCATCAAGAAAGGATATTGATGAAACGAAAAGACTAGCATGTGGTCAACTTTCTTGGAAAGGGTCTAAGCAGTCAATCTCCTAAGGACTGAAGGTGGTGCCTTAAGTTTGACTCATGGATATATCTAGGAGATATATTGGAGACCGCAGTAAGATAAACACTTGGTGTATATCAATGTGTTAGTGTTTATCTTCATGCAATAAGCTTTGCGAATATCCTCATACTTGAGATACTAGTTACCTTGTATGGTACTATTACTATACTTTGGGTCATTCCTACACACTCAAAATTTAGGGTGTTATAGGTGATTACGGGTATAGTGATGGCAGCACATTGGTAAGCTGAGTAGTCGAAAAGAATCCATCACTCCGGATATATTAAGGAGTTATACCTGGCCACTTATTGAAGTGATGAATTCTATAAACCTCTAATCAGAGTATGTGTTTGATAGAAATGGTTTCTAGTCAAACACACTATGGTAAAAGGCAACATACTTTGGTAATAAGTTAATAACTGGGATAGCTTGGAGCAAGCTTGCTATTAGTGGGTTAACACTTTAACCGAACCCTATAAACGAGATGGTACTAATATTAAAGAATGGAAGGAGTTCATCGCACTAGACAACTATTGCATTAATCAGGATTAAGTCATAAGCATAAATGACGTTCCGAGTAATGGGGGATGGTAGACCCTTACTAGAGGCGTACTACAGTCGATTAAGGTAATTGATTTCTATTCACGGTCTGGAACCTTGAGCCAATGGTTCCATTAGAACAAAGGTTGGTTAAGCCTTAACAGCTCAATACTTCAGGATCCTATAAGGTCACACTTATTGGACCTTCATCGGACAAAGTAAAGAACTAATAGATTTATTCTATTACAAAAATATGATATAAATAATAAATGGATTATTATTTAAATTGGTTAAAAGTGATTAGATCATTTTTGGATAAACCAAGGAATTTATTTTTGACCGGAAACTAATTTATTAGGGTCGAAAAATAAATGTTTATTTATAAGGGATTAAAAGGGGAATTTTAACTTGGCGAGTTAAATTGGACCGAGAGTACAAAAGTATTTTGTACACGCTCGAGTGAGCAGGAATGCACCGAAAGGTGCGCGAGCAATGCTGGGCATTGATCGCGGCAACCCATGAAAATGGGTTGCATATGCGCAACCCATAAGGGCATGCTACAAGGCCTAGCTCGCACGCAAGGCAAAGCCCGTAAGGGCATTGCCTTGCGGCACACAGCGTGCGCAACACGTGTGTGTACGGGTCAACATGCGGATCCCTTGGATCTACATGTGTGACCCGCGTGGGATGGGGTTTTTTTCTCCCATCCCACATTGCTTTTTGGGGAGCAATATTTTCCTCCCTAAGCCTATATATAAGTTTCCCCTCTCCTCTTTTCAACTTGCACCATCAGCTCAAAGGCATAAATCCTTAGCGAGATTCAAAAGTAAAATCTCTCGGGCAATTGAGCACAATTCTTTTTGAGGAGCTTGAATTTATTCGAACACCGAGTCTATATTTTTGGGTGAGGCTTCTGGAGTGATCTAGCAACTACTCGAGGCTTCTTAGTTCTTCCTCTTGGGGAGGTTTTGGTTGGTGGGGTTCATGTGGATACTCTTAGAGGCTATCCTATGCTTGGAGGCTTGTGCAAGGAGGTTCTGCTAAAGCACGCTTCAACTAGTAAGTTTTCTTTCTTTCTCATTTAATTATTAGGTCTTTATCTTTAAGCGTTTTTAGACTTAATAATTATGCTTAGGTTGTTTTGCATTCTTAGTTTATTTTATGCTTAGGTGATAGCTTAGAGTTATAACATGTTTAGTATAAAATTAATGTGCTAGGATATAATTTAGAATTATGGTATGCCTAGCCCCTTTGAATGCTAACCTAGGTATTGAATTATTTAGTTGAGGCTTTATTTAATTTATATGTATCTAATAGGAGTTCCTGGGGACAGGGACAAATTTGAATTTCTGCCATGCCTGTTATGCATGTTCAATTTGACTATTAGTTCCCAACAGGTTGCTTATCATAGACTACTTTAGCCTTCCCCTTTTGAGCAGCTGTGTATCTTTAATGTTGATTTCCTTGTCTTGGTGGAGCATTGTGTTTTTGAGATTGAGGATGCTTCCAAGTTTTCTTTTGCTATGTACGTTCTGGATTTCTTGTTTGATTTGAGGATTCTAGTTTCCTTCTGGATGCCTCCTTCATCAAAGCTAGTTCCATGTCTAGCCCGGTTACATTTGCACTCAATATTTGCACTTGATTCCGAGGGAAGTTTTCTTCAACCACATTAATGTGCTTTGTGGTTCTCATTGAATTGATATCTTGTGCCATTGCTTCAGCATCTTCAGCAAGTTCCATTACTTGTCTTTGGAGGGATTTGATAGCCTTTATGTTTTTCCTCACATTGTTGATTATGATCCCTAAAGCTCTAGCAAGATCCAAGTTAGATGCAGAATTTGATTGAGAATTTACCTCAGTACTTGTTATCTCAGATTCTGACTCTTCAATCTTCTCAGTGTCTTGCTTTGATGGATTTCTTCCGGATTGCTCTGCTTTTGGATTGGATAGTGCCATAAATGCACAATTTGTAGTTTCTTCTTCTTCTATTGAAGATGAGCTACTACTTTCTTCACTATTGCTTCAACTGACCACCATTTCCTTCTTCTTATATTTCTTGTCCATTTTAAGTTTAGGACATTTGGTTCTGAAATGGCCTTTCTTTCCGATCTTTCTTATCTTTCGGAGCTCTTCTTGGCTTGTCTCTTTTAGAGGAGCCTTCCTTCATTCTTCTAGAATCAGGTTTTTTAGAGCTCCTTATTTCTTTCCTTCTCAGGAATCTACCAAACTGCTTGGCTAACATAGCCATTTCTTCTTTGTTGTAGTGAGGTTCTTTTAACTGCTTTTCTATTTCAGAGGAAACTGATTCGGATGAGTCTTCTTTAAGTGCAATGGCTTTCTTGTTTTCTTTCTGCTTCTTCTCTTATTGACTGTATCTTTCCAAGGATAGTTCTTGAGTCAACAGATTACCAATAAGTTCATCATGACTATAAAAATTTAAGTCATGAGCTTCCTCAATGGCAGTCTTTTTGTCATCCCACTCCTTGGTGAGACTCTAGAGAACTTTCTTTACCATATCTACTTTAGAGTTCTCCTTTCCAAGCCTCTTCGTTTCATTGACCAAATTGGTGTATTTGGTACTCATGCTACTGATGGATTCTTTTGGTTCCATCTTGAAGGTTTCAAGCTTTTGCTGAAGAAGTTCTGTTTTTGCTTCCTTGACTTTGTTGGTGCCTTTATAAGTCACTTCAAGTTTCTGCCATATCTCTTATGCAATTTCACATCTGGAAATTCTGTTGAATTCAGCTACACTACGAGCATAATGAAGCATGTTAATAGCATTTGCATTTTCACTCAGCTTTTTATAATAATTTTTGTCCCATAAATTTGAGGGCTTTTGGGTAGTTAAACTCTCTACTTCATAAGTAGGAATACATGGGCCATCTTTAATGGCCATCCATGCCAATGTGCTTTGAGCCTGAATGAAATTCTTCATCCGATTTTTCCAGAATGTGTAGTGTTCACCGGTGAAGAGTGGAGGACGGGTAATGGGCATACCCTCCGGAAGGAGTTATGAGTTGTTGAAACTCATTTTGATTCTTGGATCAAAATACAGACCTTTAACTCGAGATTGTTAGATCTCTAGTTTTAAGCACAAGCTTTGATACCACTTGTTGATCCCTATGACGATATATATAAGGTTAGAGGGGGTGAATGACCTTTTTTATGGAATTTACAGACTTTAAAAAGTCTTGTGTAGAGTATTTGATATAGTCCGTATGTAATGGATCCGGATGATGCAAATATAAAAATAATGTGCAATAAAGTAAAAGGGTTAAGAGGATCAAACACAATAATTTTATCCTGGTTTGACCCCGCCTACTCTAGTCCTTAGAGTTTCCTTCATCTGAGCTTTGTCCACTAGTGTAATTCCTTTCCAGTTGGTAGGAATCAAGCCTTACAATTGTCTCTGGAGATTTATTCTCCTCCGGATGTAGGATATACCACTAGAAGCACCAACTCCTAGCTGGGTCCTTTTTCTTTAGTAGGATATACCACTTAGATTCTACCCAAACCTAACCTGAGTCCTACAGAGAGATTCCACTTAAAGCACCAACTCTAAGCTAGATCCCAATCTCACTACTTACCCAAGTATGAGATCTTACAACTAATTTTTCAAAGGATTGGTTTTTGAATTCTTCAAGTTTATAACTCACTTGAGAATTCTTACAAAAAAAGATTTGGAATCTTTATAGTTCTTGGAGGGATTTTTGTTCACTGATTGAATTAGCTTGTGTTCTCTTTGTAACAACTTCTTGTGAAATCAACCAACACCTTCTCAATTGTGAAGCTTCCCTTTTATAGGCTTTGATCATAAATGTAGCCGTTGTGAACCGTTGAGGTAGATCTTGAATCTTCACCTTTGATTAGGTATGATGTGGTGCATCTGGAGCCATTGATCAATCTGTTAGACTAACTAAATGTCCCATTTGAATTTTTGGGATTGAGGCTGAAAAGTTTTCAGTGATCATTTTGTTTATATTTTAGTGAATCGCCAACTTTTATGCCGTTTGCTTTTTGTGTGAGCTCTACACGCCATTCCCGCTGGTCTATGTTAAAAAGGTTGTTACCTTTTTCTCTTTCATGTGTCGGACCTTTTATCTGAATCTGAATTTCTTGCTAGTTGTCTCTTTTTCAATCTTTAAGGCAAAAAGTACTTTGACTCCAGACCAAATGTGGAGGGAAATGTGATTTTAAATAATTTTCCTTTGTCTTGATAATTGAGTCATCCGGATGTCTTCATAACTTAATTTATCCGGATTCTCTCGGATGCTATTTTGAGAGGTTAAAAGTTTGTTTCCTTTCCAAACTTTAACCAGATGCTTTCCTTGTGGGCTTAGGTGTTTGAAAATCTTGAGTACTTGTGATTTTGACTTCCTCTTGGACTTAAGAGATTATGTTTTTGCTTTCTTCTTGGACTTAGGTGATTTTTTGTTTTCTTCAAACCTGATCCGGATATTTCTTTGGATTGGTTCTTCCGAATCTTTATTTCCTAAGAGATCGCAACACAGCCAAGGTACTAAAAAGAGCAAAAGAACAAATTCTCAAACACAAGAAACCAAGTTGAACCCGCCAAGAACAAAATCCTGATAGATGTATTGAAGAAAGAATCTTCGAAACACAACCATGATAACAAGAAAAGCAACAAAAATAATCTTTGTAATCAAGAAATCAAGTCGAAAACCCACCTACAACCGTAGAGGGGAAAGAAAAACCCTAGAGGCTAAAACCCTAGGAGAGAAACTAATCGTCATGTTTAAAGTGGACCTATTCACCACTTCAAACATATTATACTAGTTTTTATTTATTTTTTATTTTTTTATCAGTTTATATATTATGTATGGATTTAGATTCTCTAAAGTTGTACATTTTAGTGAATCTCAGCATTTATTGAGTTTGAATTATTGAGATTTAACTGCACTGTGAATCACACAAGCCACTAAAATCAAATCTCAACCATTAATATCGAATGGATGGCTGTGATTGACTAAAATGTACAACTTCACCATTTTTCAACTTTAGAGAATCCAAATCCGTTATGTATATATGTACATGTGATGGAATATAATAATAATAATTATTATTATTGTAAAATGTTAGGTATAAATGAATAAAATAATAATAATATGTTTTGAAATGAAAATTTAAAGTGAATAGTTAGAGACTAAATAATAGAGCAACTTCAAATTATAAAGTTTGAAGTGAGAAATGGTGGTGTAGGGTTGCAGATGTCTATGTATTTATAGCATCCTATATAGGTTGATTAATGATTCACATCCACAAATATGTCGGCCAAGGAAGTTTCCACATAAGTTAATTACTTAGATATTTACTTGTTAATTCTAAGTGTTTCTATTTGTTGAACTTAGCTCATAAGAATTGAAGAAGTCTCAGAAGCTAAAGCTCATAATCCAGAAGTAAAGTTTTGAAGATAACTAAAAATGAGTCAGAAGTTGCACGCTTGGAAGATAAGTCAAGCTCAGAAGATAGTTTCAGCTCAGAAGACATGTGACGCAAAATAAAGTAAGATTGATATATTGGAATCCAACAAACTTGGAGGACTCATATGGCTTACAAAAGAAGGAAAGGATCTCTAACTGTCAAAAGCTCTAATCCCAACATGAAGACAAATGCGAAAAATAAGCCTATACTTTTTATGGCACAAAAAGAGAGATGATCTTCCTATCACTAAATGTGGTTGACAACAAGGAAGGAAGGACCACCTGGCCACCTGAAAATTGACACAAGCAAGGCTGTACAAGACTAATTTGCGTAAAAGTTGGTCAATTGCAGAAAGTTGGTAGAGTTGACTCCCGCCAAGGTTTCTAATGGAACAGAATATGAGTCTAATGGAAGATCTAATGGCTCTAATGGAAAAGACCAGTTGTGAGACAACGAGTACGATTGTGATTCCGAGGAAGAGTCACAACGGGAAGATTTTGAAGACTGCCTATAAAAAGGCCTCTACCAGCAGAAAGAAGATGATCCAAGCTTTCACAATCAATTGCAATATTAATACACAATTGCTAATACTCTCAAGTAAACAATTATAAAAAATTCTATTTGGATCATAGAAAGCTTAGAACAAACAATCAGGGGTGGGTCCTGACATTCTGGGGTCCTAAGCGAAATAAAAAAATATGGACCCCTTAGAAAAAAAAATTTACGCAAATTTGAAATATATTCTAAATAAAAAGGAATTTCATTAACATTTGTATTTGTTGTGTAACTGTATTTTGCAATCTTTAAAATCCAAAACAAAAAATATTTCAAAAGTCACAATTTTTTTTAAAGAAGAGGAGGTGGTGGCGTTTGAAATTCAATGTACAAAGAAAAAAATAAAAAGCTTAATTGTCTACTATTCAAGAAGAAAAGATATTGATAAAGGGGAAAATAATATGAACATTAAAAGTTACTATTAATATACATGAGATTAAATTGATTCATATTATTATGTTGTGGGCTGTTATTAAATTGATTCACATTATTATGTTGTGGGCTAACAGTTCCCACTCTGAATAAATTAATACATGACATATTTGTTCATATATGTAAATACATATCGTATGGATATCAAAGTAAATGTCAATAACGTGATAGAACAGGAAGCATTGGTTGGAAATAAATTTATGCTCTAATACGAAGCAAGCTCATGTTAATGTCGTTCTTAAAGGCTAAAGGATTTTATGTTCTAATGTTCTATTAATGACACTGGAAACTTGAAAGGGTCTTTATCCTAGAAAAAAATGTGTATCGAATGGCAGATAAAATTAGAAGAGAAGAGTATGTTAATTCAACCTCATTATTTAAATTCATGAAAGAGTATTCCAAGAAAAAAGATTAAACTAAAAATATTTATGGATTAAGATAAAAAAAATTGGGTAAGTTTTAAAAATATTCCTATTCTATACATAAGATTAAATTAGAAATATCAGAAAGTAGGCTAAGAATTAAGTTTTGAAAATAATAAATGATGAAAAAATTAAATGAAATTTGAAATCAAATAAGGATTCAAACCTCATTTCCTTAAATTAATGTCCCCTTCCATATTTCTAAATTAGTGTGCCATTCTTTATATTACTAAATGAAAAGAAATAAAGCAATAGATTAAAGATATGACCTAACTAAAAAAATTACAAAAAGTTTAAATTTAAATGACTCTTTTATATTACTAATATACAACATTTAATGTATAATCTAATATTTTGGTAATGAAATCTATGTATATATTAATGGTTAGGAATATATTAATTAATTTTTTAATAACAATTCTCTTTTAACATATATTTCTAATTAAAATTACAAAAAACTAAATTAATTAAAATACATACTCCTATCAATAAGGTGTAGTTCAGTTGGCAACGCATGCTGAGTAAGTTAGAGAATAACAAGGTTTGAGTCCTACTAAATACACTTGTAGGAAGGGGTGACGAGCCTTAATTATGACTAAGCCCCGAACAAGATTATTTCAATGAAGATATATATATATATATATATATATATATATATATATATATATATATATATAGACACACTCCCTCTGATTCCAAAAACTAGTCACTCTACACAATTTTTCTTTGCTTATTTTACTTGTCATTCTCTATTTTCAATATAAGTTTTTACTCCGTTCTCCCTATTATACCCTTATTAATTGTAGCTCAACTGCAATACACATATTACTTAATTAATGCTAATTTAAGGGTAAATAAGTAATTCTATACTCTACATTAATTACTTCTTAAAATTTGTGAATTTCTCTAAAGCGACTAGTTTTCGGAACCGGAGGGAGTATATATTTTGGGGCCCCCTTCACTCTTAGGCCCTATACGGTCGCACCCTAGGCCTATGCTCAGGACCGGCCCTGCAAATTAGTCAAATCTATTGTAAGTGATTTTGTAAAACTCAAAGTACAAGATCACAAAATTATTTCAAATCCACTTTTTAGACTAAGCAAGGTGGTTGATGAAATCTTGTTGTAATCCTTAAAACATATTGGTGTAAGTTGTGTTTCAAATCCACTTTTAAGACTAAGCAAGCTAAGAAATGCTGGAATCATCTATTTATAACCTCAAAAGTTACATTAAAGTTACAATTCAATGATTCACTATAAGTGGTGTTTTAAAAAGTGCTATACACTAGTCGGATATAGGCAGATTTGTATTTTTTATTTTAAAATATTATATATATATATATAAATTCAACTAAAAAATAAGTTATAACAATATAAAATATAAAAAAACATAATTTAAACCATATTTTAAAATCACTAAGTGGCATAAACTATATTGTTTCTCGTTTTGAGACTCAAAATGACAATTTTATTATGAGAACACTTTAATGTACTTTAGTTTTACCAACTAAACTACTTTTTATTGGTAAACTATGATTTTTTATAAATAATGGTATCGTAAAATATCTAAACTAGGTGCCGCCTAGGCGGAAAAAATCGGACTAGGCGGCACTTAGGCGGTAATAAATCAGTCAAGTGCCTGATAGCGCCCTAGGAATGAAAAGTCAGGCTGCAAACCGTAAAATAACGCCTAGGCGGGACTAAGTGGGAATTTTTAATATAGTGACTATAACCAACATATAACACCAATTTAAAAAAAAATGTTTTCTGTAATCTAAAATGGATTGTAGAGAATAAAAATGATGCGGTGAAAATACCCGCGAACACAACTGGCAGGAAATTGATCCAAAAATCTAGAGAGGGAGGGAGAAGAAAGAAATCGGTAGAGAGAGAAATTTTTCATTCAACAAAGTCATAACCTTATTACGAATTGTAGGCTTATATAGCCAATTCCCATCTTCTAGAAGAATCTAAAACCAAATTTAATAAACTATACTAAAAATTCATCTCTTTATTTTCCCTATATCAAAAATTCGGACGGAAAGAGCAAAAACATGCTCCCACGGGATACTGCCATGGCCTTAAAGGTTTTCTGTATCTGAGAAAATAAAAAGAGAGATTAAAAAAATCAAAATAATTTTTTTATAAAAATATTTTATATAAAAAAGAAGAAAAGCAGTTCATCTTTTTTGCAAACCACACCGCCCATTTTGGTTGTTTATTTCATTTCTATTGAAGTGTTGCCATTTAGAGCTATTGTTTGTTCTCTTATAGCTTGGCCGCTTGTGATAATTTTGATTATTATTTATCTATTTCTTTCTTCCATGTTGCGAAAAGGTTTGAAATATTAGCGACACTTGATAGTCATGGAGGCATAGTTATGAGAATTACGATTCTCAGTATGATTCTTATTATTCAATTTGATTCAGTTCAATCTCAAATCGGTTTAAATCATGGGTTGAATCTATATTCACTTTGAATCTTATGATTCAATGATGATTCAGTGACGAATCGGTTTAATCTTACAATTCTACTGATTCGACTGATTCATGAACTATAATAAATTTAAACATGACAGAAGCATATATATTTTTTAAGATGAAGAAATTAATGATTCGACTCAAGTTAGTTAAAGGTGATCGCCCCAGCAATTAGTCGTAGGAGCGAGGAGGAACCCAACACCATGTTGTCAACAATGGACTTGGGCGATGAATTTGATGACTAAGCGGTCGTGCACTGAAATGAGTAGCTTCTATGTTTTTATTTAAAACTAGTCTCTCATTTAGGAAAGTAGAAAACAAGTCTCTTTGAATTCTAATCGCAAAAATCTTTTACCTTAAATAATAATTTATGTTCAGTATAAACTTTCCAAATTTTAAATCATTTCTAGTGTTACCTTTTGAATATAACACTACAAGAAAATTCCTAAAAACATATTTAGCCTCAACTTAGCAACGAAAAGTTTGTAAGAGCTATATCACTCCACGCCAAACCGAAAATATATTGATTTACTAATACTTTTATTAGGATTGATACATGCATTACATTTGAATTTTAAGCGATTATTTGATTACATAATTTACGAGACTTGCATATCTAGACTAAAATTTGGTAATATTTTAAGTTAAACATTTAAATGTTTTATAATATGAACTCGAACCGAATCTTACGATTCGATTCATAAAATTAGGATTCCGATTCTAAATTCGAATCCCAATCTGCAACTATGATTATTAGTATCATTTTTTACTGCAACATGATATTCAACATAACTAGCTCATAGTTACACTATGAGCCCGGCACTCTTTCCACGTAAAATAGGCACCAAAATTTTCCAAATCAAAGCATTCAAACCAGACATCAATTACGAATCTGCCACTGTTTCAACCCTTCCCGCATCATTGTGTATTAGAGAATTGCATTTTTAAAATTTTCTTATAGTTTCTAGTTTTGGTAAAATCTTAAAAGGGGAATGAAACTAAAAGCATTATACCTAGAGATGGCAATGCATTTTACATCCATCCATATCCTTTCATCCAAATCCATTTTGTAGGATCTAAATCGTTTTATTTTCAAATCTATTGGATTTGGATTGGATTTAGATCCAATAAAAATGTATTTGGATTTGGATAGGATATCCACTTGGACTTGAATTTGGTTTATTTATACAAAATATAATTACTTTGCGTAATCTATTTTGGTCTATCTATACCACATTCATTTTCTTTATTTTCCATAATTTTTTGGGACTTTTTTATTTTTTACGAAATCGGTCCCTAAAACGTGCTTTCACATTTTCGAGCCCTTCCAATAATATTTTCTGAAAATTTTTTGCACTACATTTATTTTCTTTACTTTCCGGATTTTCCATAATTTTTTAGGAGTTTTCAATTTTTTACGAAATCGGTCCCTAAAACGTATTTTTACATTTTCGAGCCCTTCCAAAAATATTTTTTAAAATTTCTTGCACCACATTTATTTTCTCTATTTTCTAGATTTTCCATAATTTTTTGGGATTGTTTTGATTTTTTACTAAACTGGTCCCTGAAATGTATTTTCACATTTCCGAGCCCTTCCAAAAACATCTTTTGAAAATTTCTTGCACCACATTTATTTTCTCTATTTTTCAAATTTTCCATAATTTTTTGGGATTTTTTTTTAATTTTTCACGAAACCGATCCCTGAAACATATTTTCACATTTTCGGGCCATTTCAAAAACATTTTCTAAAAATTTCTTGCACCATATTTATTTTCTCTATTTTCTGGATTTTCCATAATTTTTTGGGATTTTTTAATTTTTTACGAAACCGATCCCTGAAACGTATTTTCACATTTTCGGCCCACTCGAAAAACATTTTCTGAAAATTACTTGCACCACATTTATTTTCTTTATTTTATAGATTTTTCATAATATTTTGGGATTTTTTGATTTTTTACGAAATTGGTCCCCAAAACGTTTTTTCGCATTTTTGATCCATTCGAAAAATATTTTTTGAAAATCTCTTTTAACACATTTATTTTCTTTATTTTATGGATTTTCTATAATTTTTTGGGATTTTTCAAATTTTTACAAAACCGGTCCCTAAAACGTTTTTTCACATTTCGGAGCCATTCCAAAAATATTTTTTGAAAATTTCTTGCAACACATTTATTTTCTTTATTTTACGGATTTTCCATAATTTTTTGAGAATTTTTTATTTTTTACGAAACCGTTCCCTGAAACGTATTTTCACATTTCCGATCCATTCCAAAAATATTTTTTGAAAATTTCTTGCACCACATTTATTTTCTTTATTTTTCGGATTTTCCATAATTTTTTGGGATTTTTCAATTTTTTACGAAACCGGTCCCTGAAACGTATTTTCACATTTCTGAGCCATTCCAGAAACATTTTCTGAAATTTTTTTGCACCATATTTATTTTCTTTATTTTCTAGATTTTCCATAATTTCTTGGGATTTTTCAATTTTTTATGAAACCGGGCCCTGGAACGTATTTTCACATTTCCGGTCCCTTCCAAAAACATTTTCTGAAAATTTCTTCCACCACATTTATTTTCTTTATTTTCTGGATTTTCCATAATTTTTAGGAGTTCTCGATTGTTTACGAAACCGGGTCCGAGAACGTATTTTCACATTTTCAATTCCTACCAAAAGCATTTTCTAAAAATTTCTTGCACCACGTTTATTTTCTTTATTTTCTGGATTTTCCATAATTTTTTTGGTTTTTTCGATTTTTTACGAAAACCGGGCCTCTGAACTAATTTTCACATTTGGGATAGAACTTGGGTGTACCAACACTAATTTTATTTAAATAGAAAATATTTAAACGTTGGCTAAAATCTATTATTGAATACAATAGAAATATTTAAACGTGGGCTAATCAGGAATCGTTTGAGCAACACAGCTCATTTGCATCATTTGAGCTAAAAATTTAAAATCCATTTATAATTTATATCCAAATCCATATCCTAAGATATGGGCAAGGATATAAAAATTTCAAATCCATTGGATATGGAGCGTGTTGGATTTTAGACCCGATCTGTCCGTACCAATACAGGTGTGATTCATTTTGGTGTTAGCTTTAAACCCATTATACCTATATTAGTATTGATGTAATCTAAAGTGTACAATATATATATAAGTATATATTAACCGAATAAAAATTAAGGAGTCAAATATATTATAAATATATAATATAAGAGCTACCAACAGATGTCCATGACAGCCTGTTGATAACTTTTTAGAGGATTAAAGTTTACACAATTGTAGACTTCATTATCTCTAATAGTGTATATATATATGCATATATACATATATCAAAAGCATAGAGAAGAGAGCAACGACTCTTCCTCTCCTCCTCTTTTATTTTCTGTTTGTCTCTGTTTTGTTTTAGTTTGTGATTTATGTAACGTTCTCCCAATAGATGTAATTCGTTACCTGACTAATAATATGTAGTTCTCGGTCATATTCTTTTCCCTGCATTTTCTGAAGACTTTTTCTGTACTGAAAAAGGTACTTAACTGTCTTTTACTCTATATATAATATATTGATATTATATTCCAACATTGGTACCAGAGCTTTATACTATATATTTGGTCATTTTTTGAAAATCGGTTTCGAAACACATATTTTAAATTTTGTATAAAATTTTTTTTGAGAAAAAATGATTTTTTAGAGATAAAATTTTGACTGATTTTATGTGAAAATCAGTGTAAATAAACCTAAAAAGTTTTTAATTAATTAATTAATTAATTATATATATATATATATATATATATATATATATATATAACTTTTTAGTTTTATTTCACTTTCAAGTTTAGGAGTTTGTATGTCAAACTCCATCTTTCGGTTGTCAAAAGGGTAAATGGACACCACCAACGAATTTGTAGTACCCAAAAACCTAGGGGTAGCCGGAACCCGGCTGCCAAAAAATGTCCAGATGCCAATGAGTGGACCCCACTCTCCAATGAGGCGGAGAGTGAAGTTGTTTCCCGACGACGTCCGGCCACCGATTTTTGGCAGTTTTAAGTTTTCAAATATTTCGGATTTTTCAGTGAATTTTATTTAACTTTTTATGAACAGAAAATTAATTCCTAATTTAAGCGGATGACCTTTTTCCCGCCCGCGAGGACCACGTGAGATGCGTTGCACGGGGGCAGAAAAATAACAAGGCGCTGTGAAGCGTGCTGAGGGATTGATCCTTATTTTAGGCGTGATTAAAACAATGATGTTGAAGTTGGATTTAAGTCCAATTTAGGTGTTAAAGGATACGAGATCAAAATCCCCGTACTTAAAATAGAGTCGCCACCAGGTTCAACTCAATTGGGAAATTTTGGTATGATTTTCCCAATAGGTGGTAGACCATACTTTAAGTAGAGATTTCGAGTTCGGATGATGCTATCTATTTTTCAGTCCGTCAAGTTAAGATATTTCATTCTTTCTTAATCGATTTAATCCATCCTATCTATTTGTGTTTTTCGATTACTATGTTTTTATCGCGTTTACCAAGCAATCAAAGCAATAAATAAATCATTACAGTCATCCAAAAATAAATGCGGAAATTAAAATTATTATAAGGCTTCCAAATCCTATACAATTTTCTATGCGATAAATGAAATACCCGAAGGCCTAGACATGCATCTAACCTAAATCTACCTGCACAAAATGGTTAGCACATATACGGCACGTTGTGCGAGATACACCACGAATCATGCATAGTTAGCAAACAGAACAAGACCCGAGTTAGCGTGAGCATGGCATAAATATTTATATCGTTATGAAGCCCGGTTGGATGGCTAGAATGAGATTTGAACGGCGTTTGAGGAAAATTCCATTTTCAACCAAATTTTAGACTCGATTATTATTTTATCCGGATTATTAGTGAAAATGCCACATGGTATGGGGTGAGGTCTGTTTTGAGAAGGTTTTGGAAAATAAACTAGGTCAAAAATGAATGAAATAAATCAGCTGTCTAGAAGGTCATGCCGTCCGCGACATGGCTGATGCCGCCGGTGACATCAATGATGTCGCTAGAGACATCAGTCTGTAGGCAGATTACATGGCTTTCTAAGTACCATAAAGAAAGGGACCTACAAGAAAGTGAGGCCTCTGGGGAATGCAATGTCGCTAGCGGTATCATTGATGTCCCTGGCGACATGAGTGATAGCGCCGGTGACATCACATGTCTCCGGCGACTTTAATTTCTTGCAACAGCAGTAGGTAATGGTCAAAAAATGACCGAAAACCCGAAGAACAACCTCAAACAGCAAACAACAGCAAAAACAAGCAAGAATAAAGCCAAAGAGCTATGAGACTCAGAATTTTTACCTCGGGGCCGTGAATCCACCTCTTCGTGAACCAAAGAACACCTCCGGGGAGCTTGAAATGATGATTTGGTAGTAAATTGGATACATAAGTCTCTAAGTTCCTATTTAGATTGGTTTTAACTTAATGTCTACTGATTTCAAGCTCACAATCAGAGAGTTCAAAGAAGAAAAACCAGGAAAAATGGATTGAGATCCTTTTTTCCTACATTTTCTAATTCTTATCTCACTAGAACTACTTTCTCTCTCTAAAATTTCCCAAATTCAAGTTGCAGGTTGTTCTTCTTTTTTGAAACCCTAAGGTGTGTTTTTATAAGCAAATTGGGGTGGTCTTCGAGACCTTTCAACCATTTTCACCGAAATGGCAAAAAAGAGTCTGCCCAAGGAAGAAGAAGAAAGCTGACTGCAGAAGCCAGATTTGGCCTTGCCGCCGGCAATATGAATGAGACCGCCGGTGGCATGGGGTGATACCATTGGCGGTATCAGCTTTCAAAAAGCTGACTGCTAGCAGGTCCATAAGCCTGAAAAGCTACCAAACCCGGGTCAAAGAGGTCAAAGCGGGATTTTTGAATCTTAATGATATTTTAATGGGGATTTAGAGATTATTTTAGATTTGGGTACAAATCATCGGATCAAGCTCCTACCAGACACGCCGAACTGGATTCTTACGAGAAATAAAATTCGCAGGGAATTTTATATCAGTAAAAAAAAACTCCAAAGAATTTTTATCATGAGTAATAAAAATCGGGAACACGTCATCATCATCTCGGGAGGGGGACTACAAAATTCCCGTGCTCATAGGCTGCCTTTCGGGGGATTGCTGCTGCCACATGTCAGTATGATCGCACGAAAGAGCAAGGGATAGGAATGATACCTGATGGATGACTGGTTTGCCCCTTGGTTGAACTTCTGCTTTGTGGATAGGATGTCCCTTGGTCGAACTTATGCTTTGTAGATTGGTGGAGTGTAGTTCCTGCAATAAGCAACAACTAAAAGGTTAGATCGATTTTTGAATGATGTTTTTACTGCTTGATCGATTTTATGAAACAAAAATATTTTTGCCCCTTCGATCGACAGTAAAAACGTAATAATAAAAAAGTACAAGGGTTTTAGAAGTTTTAGGAGTGATATAATGGCAGTTGAAAGAGAAAGCGACGTGTACAGGGTCACGCTACAATCTCGGAGGGGTGAACCCCAAGGTGACATGTACGGGGTCATATCGAGACCTTCAGTTAGCATTCCAGGGATGAACTTGAAGACCAGAACATGCAGGGTCATTTTGTAATCTCCAATGATGATCCGGGGGATGAATCCAAAGATCAGTATGTACAGGGTCATGTCGTAATCCTCGGTTAGCGGACAGGGAGTGAACTTGAAGATCAAAACATACAGGGTCATTCCATAATCTCCAATGATGTTCTAAGGGATAGATCCGAAGATCGATATGTACAGGGTCATGCCATTATCTCCGGTTAGCTGACAGGGGTGAACCCAAAGGGTGATACGTGTAGAGCCTGTATTAGGGACCTTCAGTTAGCATTCCAGGGGTGAACCTAAAGGGTGACATGTACAGAGCCTATGTTAGTGACCTTCAGTTGGTGTTCCAGGGGTGACACGTATAGAGCCTGTGTCAGGGACCTTCAGTTAGCATTTCAGGGGTGAACCCAAAGATTGACATGTATCGGGTCATGCCGTAATGTTTGGGTAGCGTACATAATGAGCATATTGGGTTTGCAGTTGTGGTTTTATGCATGAAAAGAGTAGAATAAGAACAAGATTAGACATATTTTAGATGACGTTTTTACTGCTTGATCAATTTTGTGAAACAAAAATATTTTTGCCCCTTCGATCAACAATAAAAATGTAATAATAAAAGGTACAAAGGTTTTGGAAGTCCTGGGATGTCAGGGCTAGAGCCGGGATTTCACTAAGAATGGCTGAAAAAATGCAGGGGGGAGTTGATATCACCGACAACATCGATGATGCCGCTGGCGATTTGATGTGATATCACCTGCGATGTAAGTTCCAGGTGGCAGATTTGGCTGGTCAAATAAATTCAAAATTCAAACTGGGGGCGATGATGGCGTCGACGGCATGATTGATGTTGCTGGTGGTTTAAGCTGATGCCGGCGGCGGCATAGACTGGTAGTTTCAGATAAATTAAAACTCCTTGAATTTCGCGCGGGGGTTTAAAAAGGAGTAAAACTCCTTGTCTTCCTTATTCTACATATACAGAAACTGCACCCCTTTTTCTCCATTCTCCTCCAAACTTTTAACTTTCTATTCTAACCATGAAGAGAATTGCCAAGGCTCTCAAGGGAAAATCCACTAAGGCTAGGGAGAGCCTGCCTGATTCCTCCATTGAGGGGCTGAAACTTCTCTCAGTTCCCATTGCTTACGGTTTGAAGGAGACGACCAAGATGTATGGGGACAGGATCAATTCCCCTATCACCGACCTGACCCCGGATAAGGAGAAACATCTTTGTTGTGTCCAGGTAATCCTACAAAACTCGAAATTCTTCTTTTTGGGTTGAGTTTTGATTCCGGCTTTAGGCTTAAAATCATGCCATGATAGGAGTTATAAGCGTGAAATAGATTGATTATGAACTAATATTGCATGTTTTAGGTTCGATTTTTACTGTTCTTAGGCTTAGGATTCGATTAATTGTGATTTTTATGGTTTTGGCGTGATGAGTTCGATTTTTGGGGCAAAACAGGCTCTGCCCGTAGGTTGTTATGTCGCCAGCGGCATTAGGCCTTGTAAAAAGGCCTATAAAGATGTGATGTCGTTTTTCCTTAAGGTGATTCGATCAGCGATATCATCCATACCGCCAGCAGTATAGATGATGTCACCAATGACATCACTTCTAGTAGAAGTGATATCAGCAGCCTTCCAGCAGGTACCAGTGATAAGAAAATGATCTGGGACTTATCTATTTTGCTTCTGATTTTTGCAGCGATATAGACTGATCTACACTGGAGGTATGAGTACAATCAACGAGTGGTGGCACCACGTAGCAGAGAAGGATCCTGAACTTGCGCTGGCCATTAACGAGACGGGTTTCAAAGACTTAGCCCAAATTATGCCCAAGTTAATGCCGAAGCTTTCCCATCCGACCGTGACGGCTCTTATGGAGAGGTGGTCCAAAACCACCCTTACTTTTCACTTTTCATTTGGGGAGGTGACAATCATGCCTTCTGATGTTGTAGCTATGACAGGCTCCTGTGGATGGATGAGGTCATTCATTTTGATGCCTACATGGATAAGTATCACACAGAAAAGCCTGTGGTGAGGTGAGTGAAGTAGCTATTTGGCTTGAAGCCCGTCTTAGGGCGACTATCCTATAGTGAGCTGCACCAATACTAGACTAGAGCAGATGTGGTGCTTGAGGATGATAGAGACGCTTGCGTTCGCTCTTTCATGATCTCCATGCTCACCGTGTTGTTCTTCTTGGTTTCAGGGAGTAAGATCAACTACGGGCTAATATCCGCCAATGAGGATGTAGTGAGCATCCGTAAGAAGAATTGGCCGAGGGCCATCCTACACAGATGTACCATGGGCTAGATGCAGGCGCTCAGAAGAAAGGGAAGGCCCTCCATCTCAATCATCTACTACTCTAGGTATACTTTCCTTGGAAGCATTTAACTTGATTGTGCATGTTTCATTTACTGTAGATGTTTTTGAACCGATCAATTGTTACTTATGCAGGCCTGGCCTTTCGAGCACCAGATCCTTCCACCGGTCAAGTTCAAGAAGACCATGGTGCCGGGTTCCCATTTTCTCGCCCGATGGTGCGGTGGTATTGGCAGGAAGGCCAAGTACCCCACAAAGTACAGGGAGGCCTTGAGGAGCATGTGATTGAGCTCGGTATGTGATCTCTTGATTTAGTCCATGTTTCACACTAAGAACAAAACATTAGTAAGCAAAAAGTCTGGCGAGAGTCCGGAAAGAAGTTAATGATCGCCGGTTTGCCATGGAGTTCCCCTTGTCCCAGCAGTGGTACTTAGGGGAGCGCGTCTGAGGCTAGAGGTTTATTACTATTGCTGATAGACCGGTGCATGCTGATCCTCCCAAAGGCCTATAGTGGCCCCATCTGGTGATTACGTCTGAGGCTGACAAAGCCGATAATATCGAGGGGGATGGTCGGGTCATCCCTAGCGTTTCGGGGCTCCTACTAGCGGTACCATTAGCGCCTACTCCCCTTGTGCCCCTACATCTATAGGGATGATACAATTGAGTACCATAATGAACATAGGCTAGAGGAGGAGAAGAAGCGGCTCAAGGGTATTGTGGATGATGTTGAGGATGAGGAAGAGGAGGAAGAAGCCGAGGGTAGCGGTGAAGCTGAGGGAGAGGATAAGGTCAATGAGAACATGGCTGAAGGGGACGTATCGATGTATCATGAGGAGCCTCGCCCTTTTGAGGTATGATTGGGTTTATGTACCTGTGTTGGTAATTGTTTGGATTAAAAAATGCTTGCTTTTTGTGTTTTTCAGGAATCCACAAGGAAAAGAGGCCGAGTCAGAGAGAGAGGGACATGATAATATGGTGTACCTAAGGGCATTGACTTTGTGGAAGGGCGTTTGTCTAATCCCCTAGAGACTTAGTTCATACTTATGAACTCAAGGGGTGAGTTCTAGCCAAGGAGCATAGGATCGAGCAAGCATCCACCGATCTTTATACCAAAAAATACCACTTATGTAATTCTCTGCATAATTCTGAACATATTCTTGCGATAACCCTTTGTTGAGTTCTTCTAACTGCCCCTTTGGATTCTTCAGGTTGCCCGGAACGAGGCAGACCGATTGGCCGAAAATGCCTTCACTGTTAGGGATACTCTTATTGGTCAATCTTTACTCGTTCAGGTATATTCCCTGTTATGACATGCCAAAATAAGATAAGATGTATGTATGGATGCTATGAATGAGGTGCATTATTGACGTTTTCCTTGGTTTACAGGATTTCTTGGCCCTTTCCCTATCGGATGTTGATGCAGCTCGGCGAAGATATGAGGAGGAGACTGCAGCACTCCGATGTTATGTGAGCAAACTTGAGGGTCAATTGGAGGCTATTGTTTATGAGCAAAGGTGCAAGCACAACTTGGATCGCGCGCACCCTGGTAGCACCAGTCGTAGAGGAGTGAAGATGTCTGTTGGCCGGCGCCCGTCTATTGCAGTTGAGGAGTCTAGGAGTATCCCGATGACTGAGGGAAGAGAGGAGGATAGGGTTGATGATTGGCTAGTAAGCCCTGAGGACGTTTGATCTCGCCCGACCGGCAATGGCGAGCATGCCTAGATTCATACTTTCTTTTTTGCTTTTCACTTTGGATTTTGGTTTGTACCCTCGATACATTGGGTTTTGATTGGTTTCAGGATTTTAGATGTTGGATAATTTTGGTTGCATTTAGGTTTAGCGATGGGATATTTGAATGCTTTGTGCCTTCGGGCCTTTTGAAAAAAATGGATTACAGTTGGACAGGTATCGGAATTATGTTAGAGGGTTGTTTACAGATTTTTGCTTAGGTCTAAAATGTTAAATATGCTTCTGATGCCGCTGGAAATTAATTCCATGCCGCTGGCGGCATCATTCATATCGCTTGATGCATCACCTTAACACCGCCCACACCCATGCCGCTAGCGACATTAACTGATATCGCCCAAAATAACCCATATCGCCGGCGACATCACCTGTATCGCCGATGACATCAACCGCCCAGAAACCCAGATTTGGCCATTTCTTCAAATTCCGCTACAGTAAGCCACACAATAGCTATAGGGCTTCCTACAAAGCCTGGTAAACGCAGATTGGAGGGAACTTGAGAGATTTAGGTCTCTTCTTTCTTTTGCTACCTTTATTCCTTTTATTATTATTATTATTATTATTATTATTATTATTATTATTATTGTTTTTTTCTTGCTTGTCTCTTTTTTTTACTCTAACTTTTGCATAGACTGCCCCAAGGGGTTTTCAATCTATCGAGCCTCATCTTAATTTTTGCTTGCACCGCCCTTTCAGGTTTTCAATCCAACAGACTTATTTCGACTTTTGCATAGACCTAGATGTTTTCAGTCTATCTGAATTTTTAAAATGAAATACTGATGAGCTCGGAGCATCTCCAATTAAGGTTACTTGTGATGTTTCCTCTTCTTGGTCACTAGGCATTCATACAATCACAAGCATAGAGGTTTCAGTATGAAAGACACTTTTATCGAATGAATTTAATTTGAGTACAAGATATGGGCAATTATTTTCATTAATCAAACTCTTGGTGTTAGCCAGCCTTTACAGATTTTCAAGTTAACATCTCACCATTTTTCTCTCGTGCCCTAATTTTTGTCTGAACCACCCTTTTCGGGTTTTCAATTCAGCGGGCGATATTGACTTACCTCTAATTTTTGCACGACCGGTTTGCAGGATACCTATTGTCGGGTGTCACCCTAATTTTTGTTCGATCAATAAAAGACTGAAAGGCGGGTGATTATCATATTTATTTTTTTCGTGTGCCGCTTTTCTGATTTATTTCTTTTGTTTAGGCCTGATAACGCTTAAGCCTGTCCTGGTTGACTAGATCGATGAACTCGCTCTTGTCCTTGCTCATGACTTTGATAGCCCTGCTCATTCAGTATCATCTTTGGCTACACAACAACCTTCTCAATTTGATCTAAACTTTTTATTAATGTTGGTGTCGGAAGGTTCCAGATGCTTCAATGCCGGGTCTATAACTCTTGGTGAGGGTATAAGGTATCTGACTTGCTATTGTGCGCTCGGTTGTGCCTTTGCAAATTCTCCAAGGTTTTTAGTGTCCGTTTGGTTTTCACCTGGACCACCTGATTCATTCTGACTTTCAAAGTTACATTGGGTAACCTTCCTTTGATTAGATTGGCCACATTACAAGAAGTTTAGTTTGTAGGAGTTTTGGCGCTTACACAGAACCTTCTTAGTTGGTTCGATTTCCATTTTGGTTGCTATTCTGATTGCTCCTTCGTCTGCGATTTATACAGCCCTTCCTAGTTAGACCTGAATTTTCCCCTTGTATCAGTGGTGGAGGGTTTTGACCAAGTGAAATTTGGTTCGGGGGCCTTTTACTTGGTGTCTTTGAAAGGTGAAATGGTAGCTTGTTTTGCTGGTTTACTTGGTAAGCTGATCGCGACTTCAGCTATGCACTTATCTTTATGGTTTATGGGGTAAAGGTGCTTGCTCTCAAACTTTATGCTCTTACCGATGGTTGCCCCCTGATATTTATTGCTCGAGGGGTTTGATGCGGGTTAATTTGTGTTATGTGAAGATGTATTTCTCTGCGAGTTTGGTCATTTCCTTGACTATGACATTAGTGTAAGATTCGGCTATGGTGTTTATTTGATAGAGATTGGGTTTTATCGATCGTTTATGCCCCCACGCCAAGGATGGCCAAGGAGCGGAGAAGGGGTGGATAAGGTTTGAAAAAGGGAAAGGGGTGGGTGGGTGAAAATGTCATGATTTTCCATTTCAGGGAACCAGTTAATACTTCTTTGATAGCTTGAAGGTGTACCGTTATGTGGTTGCTGAGTTAATTCTGGAAGAGATCCATGGTGTTCAACAATATGACTATTAATCTGGGGACCAAGCAAAAGCGTTATCGCAGTCTATAAGCACTTTATTATCTCACATGTGTTTGACAGGAGTGAAATTATTGGAGTTGATTACCACATAAGAGCCTTTATTTGTACTTAAATTAATTTCATACAGTAAAATATCCCGAATACTGGAAGCATCATATGTATGCTCATATGAATGCATGGATCAAATGGTAGAAACATGTCATAAGTAAGAAAAATAGAAGTTGCTCATGGAAATCAAAGTTTGGTACATAAAATGTTTAATAAAATAAAGCAAACAGATCTAACGATTACATAAAAAATCATCAACCTCCAAAGGCTGAGGGCCTTGCAAGATCATGCCTTTAGGCGGAAATTGATCGGGAGTGAAGTGTCGGAGGCCTTCTCTTGGGCAAAAGAAGGGCGGCTAAATTGGACTGTAGCTACTGTCGGAAAAGCTTGGGTGGCTATTGCCTGGACATCATCGCCTTTTCTAAGCCATTCATTTTCCATCCTCCCAATTAGCTTAAATCTGGCCCTCCCAGCCTCATTGTCAAGGTACATTTTCCTCTTTCCATCGGCATTATCCTTAGAACCGAAAACCCCAGTGAGCCTTTGTGGCCCAATCGCTCGTTTATGTATACCAAAAATGGTCATACTTTCCTGGTCGACGAGCCTTGTGACCCCAGGCATTCTATCCAGCTCAGCTATCCTTCCTTCCTTCACCAAATGATGTATAGCTCAGGCCAAGGTTTGGCACTCATTCGTGCTATATCCTCACTGGACATGATACCCACAAAATTTCCCTTCTCATCTTCTGTTGGGTTTTTATACTCACAAAGGGGTTCGATGAGACCATCTCTTCTTAATCTGGGGAAAATAATATTGAGGGGTAAAACCTAGGGGTTTATAATGTCAGCTGGGATAGATTCTTGAGAGGCTTTTCAGCTCCCCTCGACCTGAGATGGCAATGCTCCTGACCCATTATAGCCTTCTGCCTAGCATACGCTAGAACCCTTAGAGTCCTGACTGCTATTTCCTTTGGGTTCCCTTTCCCTTTGACATGTCGGCACTAGTTTCCACAAAAAAGCTTCTACCTCATGCATCATGCCCAGAGGTTGCACAAGTTGGCCATTGGCTGGTTGATGCATGGCTTCAGGTGTCACGCCCGAAGATTGCGTGACCTGGTCATAGTTTCCAAACTAACTGTAGGGATAAGAATTTGGTTGATCAAATCAGGGACCAGCTATCAGATCATCGCCAAAAAGGTTTTTCTGGTAGGTCATCCCCCGAGGTGCCATGCCAAAAAGCAGCGGCGGCATTACTAGTCGGGCAGATCCTCTAAGGAGAGCTGAGATTTGCTGGGTGAGTTCGTTAGGAAATGGAAGGAGGAATGAGTTTTGGGCCATATGCCTTGGGCTTGGAGGTAAGAAAGAGATAGTTGGCTGAGTCACGAAAGTATGATCAAGTTAGAATAGACTAGACTAGGGTCGAGTATGAATTATCTGCATAGGAGGTTGAATGAACCGAACTGGCTGTGCCCCTGGTGGGCCAACTAGAACCTGGTCCAAGCCATCCCAAACGAAACCACTCTGATACTGAGGATAATAGCCTGATTCTAAAAGCCAACCATTTTCTTACTTGTTAGGGCTTTATCCTGACAAATAACTGCACCGTTGCTTGGATTTGCTCTCAGACAGTGTTGTGGAAAAGATCTGAGTAGATGAACCGGGTCATAGCAGTGGCAATCTCCATTGTGAGAGATGGTGAAAGAACTGGTCCCACGGTAGGGGTGGAACTTACTTGGTCTTCTATCAGGGCAATGTCGTTATCATAAGGGAGAGCCATGGTTTGTGGCGAAGGTCTGGACTTGGGAGGGAGACTGGTTAGGATCTTCAACCGTGGGTTAGATTTTGAATGGGTTGTAAATGGTATGGATGGTATGCATGCTTTTTGTTTTTGGGAAGCGGTGCGTGATATGTATGGTTGCATGTAGATATGATTAGCGATGATGCGACGGCTTATCCCTCCAACATACGTGGGACATCTGTATCTCGCGCCCCACATAATGATATGTGGTGACACAATGGAGGTATAAAAGAATTCCCACGTATGTTGCTAAACTTCTTCCACGAGTGGAAGTAGTAAGGGTAAGTTGATTTATTTTTAGCCACTGAAGCCGATGCATGGGGGCGCATGATCATGGAGTACATATCATGTAAATCATCCCTCTTCCAACCTTATGACTCCCGCGTAACACCTTTTTGGAAGGATGGAGTTTAGCTTCTTCACCGGTAATGGCAAAAGAAGTGTGTCCAAATTATTTTATTTATTCTGGTAGGCCTAAAGGAATGAAGTGCTAAGGCTTTTTCTTGCACGGCTTTAGTATAGGGTTGTTGATGTAGAAGGTTCTCGTTTACCTTAATTCCACATTACTCAACCACTCCCCAAATAGGTGCGATTACAAGAGTTTACATGTTTGTTAAAAAGAGTGATCCACCCGCTACATATCCTCAATTCTAACAGGGCATGAGTGATACTTTTGTGAGCTTCTCAGGTAAAATGGGGCACCAAAAAATTACCGAACTATCTACACGCGTGTTTTAGGATAAAGTGTTATAAAAAGGAATGAAGTTTCAATTTGGCCGATGATTTCAATACATCATCAAAAATCCTTTAAACTTATTGAAAATTTTAAGTTCAAGTTTAAAAGGAGTGATCCCCGATAGAGTCGCCACCATGAGCGGACAACCTTTTTCCCGCCCGCGAGGACCGAGTGAGATGCATCGCACGGGGGGGCGGAAAATTAACAAGGCGCTATGAAGCGTGCTGAGGGATTGATCCTTATTTTAGGCGTGATGAAATCACTGACGTTGAAGTTGGATTTAAGTCCAATTTAGGTGTTAAAGGATACGAGATCGAAATCCCATACTGAAAATTGAGTCGCCACCCGGTTCAGCTCAATCGGGAAATTTTGGTACGATTTTTCCAACAGGTGGTAGACAGTACTTTAAGTAGAGATTCCGAGTTCGGATGATGTTATCTATTTTTCATTAGGCCAAGTTAAGATATTTCATTCTTTCTTAATCGATTTAATCCATCCTATCTATTTGTGTTTTCGATTATTATATTGTTATTTATCAAGCAATCAAAGCAAAAAATAAATTATTACAATCATCGAAAAATAAATGCGAAAATTAAAATTATTACAAGGCTTCTAAATCCTATACAACTTTCTATGCGATAAATGAAATGCCCCGAAGGCTTGAACATGCATCTAACCTAAATCTACCTGCACAAAATGGTTAGCACAAATACGGTACGTTGTGTGAGATACACCACGAATCATGTATAGTTAGCAAACAGAACAAGACCCGAGTTAGCATGAGCATGGCATAAATATTTATATCGTTATGAAGCCCGGTTGGATGGCTAGAATGGGATTTGAACGGCGTTTGAGGAAAATTTTGTTTTAAACCAAATTTTAGACTCGATTGTAATTTTATCCGAATTATTAGTGAAAAACCCACATGGTATGGGGTGGGGTATATTTTTAGAAGGTTTTGGAAAATAAACTAGGTCGAAAATGAACGAAATAAAACAGCTGTCCAGAAGGTCATGCCGCCCGCGACATGGCTGATGCCGCCAGTGACATCAATGATGTCGCTAGAGACATCAGTCTGTAGGCAAGTTATAAGGCTTTCTGAGTACCATAAAGAAACGGTCCTACAAGAAAGTGAGGCCTATGGGGAATGCGATGTCGCTAGCGGTATCATTGATGTTCCTGGTGATATGAGTGATACCGCCGGCGACATCACATGTCTCTGATGATTTCAATTTCTTACAGCAGCAGCAGGTAATGGTCAAAAAACGACTGAAAACCCAAAGAACAAGCACAAACAGCAAACAACAGCAAAAACAAGCAAGAATAAAGCCAAAGAGCTTTGAGACTTAGAATTTTTACCTCGGGGCCGTGAATACACCTCTTCGTGAATGAAGGAACACCTTCGAGGAGCTTGAAATGACGATTTGGTAGTAAATTGGGTACTTAAGTCTCTAAGTTCCTATTTAGATTGATTTTAACTTAATGTCTACTGATTTTAAGCGCACAAATAGAGAGTTCGAAGAAGAAAAACCAGGAAAAATGGATTGAGATCCTTTTTTTTCTACCTTTTCTAATTCTTATCTCACTAGAACTACTTTCTCTTTCTAAAATTTCCTAAATTCAAGTTGCAGGTTGTTCTTCTTAATTTGAAACCCTAAGGTGTGTTTTTATAGGCAAATTGGGGTGGTCTTCGAGACCTTTTAGCCATTTTCACCGAAATGGCAAAAAAGAGTCTGCCCAAGGAAGAAGAAGAAAGCTGACTGCAGAAGCCCGATTTGGCCATGCCGCGGGCGACATGAATGAGACCGCCGGCAGCATGGGGTGATACCGCTGGCAGCATCAGCTTTTAAAAAGCTGACTGCCAGTGGGCCCACAAGCCTGAAAAGCTGCCAAATCCGGGTCAAAGGGCTCAAAGTGGGATTTTTGAATCTTAATGATATTTTAATAGGGATTTAGAGATTATTTTAGTTTTGGGTGTAAATCATCGGTTCAAGCTTCTACCGGACACGTTATCGGACACGCCGAGCTGGATTCTTACGAGAAATAAAATTCGCGGGGAATTTTATATCAGTAATAAAAACTCCAAAGAATTTTTATCATGAGGAATAAAAATTGGGAACACGTCATCATCGTCTTGCGATGGGGACTGCAAAATCCCGTTCTCACACTTAATATTTTGATTAACTAAAAATTAATTTAAACTTAATTCTGTTCGATAAAAAATTCCCGAAAAATTATAAATGTATTTAGAATATTTAAATTCGTTGGACGTGTACTATTCCAATTTTCGGATTGATCGAAATATGTTTTGATCATAAATAATACGTACAAGTACGTTAAATAAGTTCATTTTTGTAAATGAGTTGCGAAAATAAAAAATGGATCAAAATACTGTTCTTTATTATGATAAAGAAATAATTATGATTATCTGGACATTTATTGAATATCAAAGAAAATGTACTAGATTTGTCTCGTCTATTAAAGTTCCTATAAATTTGATTATTGATAAATGAACATATTATTATTACTGGAACCTTTCAAATATTGATGGGTCTTTATTAGTATGCACCCTAATAAATCATAAGATTTTTCTTACGGTTTATTGTAGACCAATTTTTAGGGATACTCATATTTGAAAGTTAAATTTATGCAATATGTATTTTATTTAAGACCGAAATAAATAATGCTTAATAATGATGTTTAATGATAAATTGTGTATAACCAAATTTTATGGAACAATTAAATTTATAACACAAACATGAGTGTTATATTGATATTAAGAATGAGTTCTTAATTAAAATAAACATATTTTAGTCAAGTTAATAACACCATGAGAATAGGTTTCTCTGTTAAAAAGTTAAGAATAAGTTCTTACTTAAAAATAAATATTTGAGGATATTTATAAATTTTATAATTTATTATATGAGTATAATAAATTGTATGTACTTACGATGTAAGTACTAATATATATAAAATTGAAATCTCTATTTGTACATGAGTATAATAAATTATATGTACTTACGATGTAAGTACTAATATATATGAAATTGAAATCTCTATTCGTTAAATTGTTAAGAACAAGTTCTTAATTTAATAATAAATATTTGAGAATATTTATTAATTTTTTGTCAATTTATTATATGTGTATAATTTATTGCAGGTACTTAAAGAAGAAGTTCCATATGGAAATTTTGAATGAGTTCAAAATCTATGTAATAAATATTTGTTAATATTTATTAATAAAATTTATCATTCTACAATTTATTATATGAGTTTAATATATTGTAAATACTGTACGTGACAGTATTAATGAATTTTTATTCTTGTAATAAGTTATAAGAATATTGATATTTAATATGCATGTATATGAATTTAGCAAACTTTTTCATCAGAAAAGAGAGGGTGATTAGAGCCTATATGACTCTTTTTCAAATTGAATTCTAATAAAAAAAATTTCGAATAATTTATTGGTTGTATGTTGAATATTCGTGTATTGTTCATATTAAAAAATCGTGCTCATGCAAAGAAATTGTAAGAATGAGTTCATACAATATAATTAATATCGACTATGGTTGAATTAATTAAATAAATAAAATGGGACCCAAGTGCAACTGAGAGAATGGGCATTTCAAAATTCTATATGCTCCCACTTGAACCATGCTCCATACTCCGACTGAAGTTTGGATCTATCTAGTAACCAAAAAATAGAAAATTGGTCAAGACCTTGATCTCGATCATTCGTAATGTTTTGAGGTTTTTGAATATATTCGTGGACCTCAAAATTTCTCCCACCCTAAGGGAGAGATACGTAATGGTATACTAAATAATGGTTCAACTCATCTAACTTAGTGAACTTATTCTCTAAGAAGATAACAATACTTGATCTGAATTTTGTCACTTTGTATTTCTCCCATTGCGACATGTCCTTTGGACATGTTATGATACTTTTAAAAAAATGCACTTTTGCATCCTAAGTGTAGTAACTAATACTTACTCAATGTATCATGGGTGAAAAAATTTGTAACCTCTCATTGGTTATGGTTACAAAAATTAGGTTTTTGACATGTCCACAACTCATAAGTAGTGGAAATGACAAATTCAGAAGGCACTTGGTTAAAACTTTATGTGGATGTTAATAGGATATCTCCTCAGTAGGAGATAAATAAATCTGTTACAACCACCATTGATTTAACCACACTGAGATGAGTCATATTTTTCTCTTAACAACACTTTTGTGTTGAGTGAAAGAAATTGAATACTTATGTTTAATTTCATTTTTATCACATAAAGCTTGAATTTTATCATAATAAAATATACCTGACCACGGCCAGTTCTCAAAGCTTTAATTTTAAACTAATTGATTCTCAACAAGATTCATAAACCTTTTGAAGCAGTACAAAGCTCCAATCTTATGAGATATCAATTAATCAAGACTATATATTATACAATATTCAATGAGAGTGATGAAATATAATAGGCCACATGCCTTTTCGCCCCCACTTTCGGTTAGATCAGTAATGGATTAATTATAAAAGGAAATCATTTGCCTTTTGAATGATATTTACATATTTTCTTATAGATGACAAAAATAAATAGTTCAAACTTGTTTGAAATTACGATTAAACATTCTTTGACTTAATTGACTCATTCAAATTAAGTCAACACAGTTTAATGTAATATGTCATTAAATTGTATTACTATTTCAATCACATATAGAAGTAGAACAATTGAAAATATGTCTTTACTATTTCTTTTTGGATGAATATCCAAAAGATTAAATTATTCAATCATTCAAAATATGTCCCAACATAATTTTGAACTGTTATTTTCAAAGTACAAGTTGAATCTTATATTCAACACAATTGTAACAAAAATGAGATTCCTTAAAATCTCGAAAGAAATACGATATCATGTATAATCATTGTACATCTAACTTTATAGTTTTTCAAAAAAAAAATCTAACTTTTAGACATAACAATACATCAATTTCTGTGATTTCAATTCTTAAGTTGATTTCTACATAGATACTTTTATCTATACAAGATTACTTGAAAAAAATATAAAGGATCCTCTGTCCTCACTACATGATGATACTTGAGTCAACAATTCACAAATGAATTGTATTTTGTATGATATATTGAGGATACAAATTTACTCACACTCGAGTTAATTAGATATATCTTTGACATTAAATTCACAATCTTAATTAGAATTTAAAATATTTCACTCTTGAAATATGTATCTATTTCTTTCATTTCAAATGTCATTAGGCTCATAAGCCACCTCTTTGCCTTTTGTATTAATAAAAGCGTTTATGCTTGTATTCATGTTTATTGAAACTATTTCTAATAAATACATAAAATGTCTCGTTATTGACGTAATAATCAACATTAGACTCTTACCCTCCAACTTATTTGGGTGGATTTTATTATCAAAATACTAATATTTTGATATAATTTATGTGCATCTTATATGCTTTTATAACATTAGCAAAGAGTAGATAACAACTTTTTAATTTTCCCTTTTGTTAGCCCACATGGATCTTTGTCTAATCTGTGCTAAACGTTTGTTCCCTCCTTGAACTTTAGCCACAACTATGGCGTAGGAGTCTAGAACATGTTACATTATAGCACATATAATCTTTCGATGCCTATTCTTTCAGTTGCACTTGGGTCTCATTTTATTTATTTAATTAATTCAACCACAGTCGATATTAATTAATTATATTGTATGAACTCATTCTTACAATTTCTTTGCATGAGCATGATTTTTGAATATGAATAATACATGAATATTCAACATACAACCAATAAATTATTAGCAAAAATTTTCATTAGAATTCAATTCGAAAAAGAGTCATATAGGCTCTATATTTATCAAAATTTGGAAATGCAGAAAAATAGTTAAATATCGTCGATTGATGTATTGATGACATGACTATTTTGCTTTAATTGTTCAGTTCATAAAATGATGATGAGAGAAAAAACTCTCCCGTTCCCACATAAGAATAATTGATTAAAACTGTGGAAAAACAATGGCTTCCGTGAAGTCCAACAGAGTTTATGAACTCGTTGGTTAGTCATAGGGAAGAAAGGCTATGAAGAACTAGTAAGTTCTCAAGCATTAGGTTGATGACTATATCAATGGATATTAAGTTCGTCTAATTGCAAAAGTGCCATACACAATCCATTAAACGATCCATGCTACTATAACAAGTCAAGATCTAGAACTACATCAAGTGGATGTTAAGACTATTTTCTTTCTCAATTGTGAGAATATAAATAAATCCACAAGGAAAGACCTGTAGATTTGTAACTAAGGCACAAACAAAAGGTTTGTACGTTGAAAAATGATCAATTTGTTGCCTCAAATAGTCTTGCAAGATCAAGAAATATTTGATTTTATAATTAGATCGAATAGATTTGTTAGTATGTCATTGCATGTCAATGACGTTTTGATAGCTGGAAATGTGTGAATTATATCAAAGTTTGATTAATATCAAATTTTGAAATGGTAGTTCTAAGTAAAATTGCTTATACTCTTAGAATTAAGATTTCAAGAGATTACTCCATGAAGTTGTCAACCTTATCTTAAAAGACATAAACCGACAATGTTCTTGAGTTTTCAATATAAGCAATCTTAAGCCTATATGTCTAATCACATGGATAAAGGTCAAAGTGGACCTAACATTTGCATAAGTACCATTTATAACACAAATGAAAAAATAAATGAATGATTAATTTTCCTTATATGAGAGCTTTGTGAAGCCTCGTGCATACACTATAGTATGTATACAATCTAATATTTGTAATGCAGTTGGCATTATAAACATATATCATCCAAATCCAAGAAAAGCACATTAAAAACTACGAAAAGGATTATGAGGTACCTTAAAGGCATTGTAGGTTATTTTTGTGTTGTTAGTTTGCAATGATATGCAATTAAAAGGATGCACAAAAGGCGATTGGGTTAGAGACATGGATAAAATAATATCCATATTTTAGTTTTATCTTGTTAATTGACAATAGTGTCATATTATGAAGAAACAAGAAATAAATTTATGACGCTCTATCCATTATAAAGTAGAGTGTATGTGATACTCTTATTTAGAAGCTAATTGATTTAGAAGGTTAATGAACCATCTTTATATTACTTCTACTGTGAGCGGACAACGACCCGCGCGGCTGCGTGCGTGGGGGCCAGACTCTTTGGTGTGTCGGGGAGATGAGTGTGATGTGGTTGAAAAGAAAATGATTTTGCATATTGTAATGCTTAAAAGATACGAGATCGAAATCCCGTACTTAGAATAGAGTCGCCACCCAGTTCAGCTCAACCGGGAAATTTTCGGTACGATTTTCCCACCGGGTGGTTGGACCATACCTTAAGTAGAGATTCTGAGTTCGGATGATGTTATCTACTTTTCATTAGGCCAAGTTAGGATACTTCATTCTTTCTTAATTGGTTTAATCCACCCTATTTATTTGTATTTTCAGTTATTTTGTGATTTTCGCATTTATCAAGCAATTGAATCGATAAATAAAATATTTACAATCGTAAAAGAAAATTAAGTGCGGAAAGTAGAATTATTACAAGGTTTTCAAGTCCTGTACATTTTCTACGTAACAAATAAAATACCCGAATGTCCGATATACACCTACCTGCAGAGGATAGTTGACACAAATATGGCATATCTTATTTATAATATCATAAAGCCCGATTGAATGGCTAAAATGAGGTTCGAATGGCGTTTGAGGGAAATTCCATTTTTATCCAAATTTCAGATTCGATTGTTGCTTTAATCGGATTACAAATGAATATACCACTTGTTGCGGGGCGGGTCTGTTTTCAGGAGGTTTCGAACCTCCATCGTTGCACTATAGGTCCTAGCTTTAGAAAATAAATTAATTTGGAAATAAACGAAAACAATACTGCTGTCCAGAAAGCCATGTCGCCGATTGCATCTGATGCCGCCGACGACATAGTTGATGTCGCTGGCGGCATGGATGATGCCGCCGGCGACATCGATTGTGTCACGGGCGACATCAGCATGCAGATGGGCACAGGGCTTTCTGAGTACCGTAAAGAAAGGTTCCGCGAGAAAGCGAGGTCTCCAGGGAATATGATGCTAACGGCGGTACCAACGATGTCTCTCGCGACATGGGTGATACAGCCAGCAACATCGCATGTCTCCGGCGACTCCAATTTCTTGCTATAGTAGCGGTTAGCAGTCAAAGTGACCGAAAACTCAAAAATGAACACAAATAAACAAAAATTAGTGCAAAACAATAATAACAATGCCAAAGAGCTATGAGACTCAGGATTTTCACCTCAGGGTAGTGAATCCAACTCTTCGTGAACTGAACAATAACACCTCCGGGGAGCTTGCAACGATAATTTGATTGTTAATTTAAAGGTTTTAGGTTTCTAAATTCTATCCAGTTGGTTTAACCCAAATACCCACTGGTTTAAGCTCACAATCAGAGAGTTCGAAGAAGAAAAATGGGGAAAAATGGATTAGAATCCTTTTTCCAGCCTTTTCTAGTTCTTATCTCACTAAAATCTATTCTCTCGATTTTAGCCTCCTAGTTGCCCAATTTAAGCTCCTTCCCTCTATAATTTCAGTCCCCCCCTCACAATTGCAGTTTTAGGTGCCTTTTATAGGCAAATTGGGGTATTTTTCTAGTCCTTTTTGACTTATTCCGCCGAAAGTGGCCGAAAGGCTGTCTGTGGAGGGACCCATTTTGGTCCATGCCGCCGGCGACATGATTATGTCGCCGGCGGTATGGATCATGCCGCCGGCGGCATGAATGATGTCGGTGGCGACATCATTCTCCAGCATACCGACAACAACGGGTCAAAAAGCCTAAAAAGTCAGGAAAAGTGGTTTATTAGTGGGTGGAAAGGTATCTTTTTGTATTTAATTATATTTTAGTGGGTATTATTTAATTTGGATGTGAATCATCGGTTCAAGCTCCTACCGGACGCGTTATCGGCCATGCCGAACTGGATTCTACCAATTATAAAATTCACAAGGAATATTATTTTGGTAATAAAAATTCTAAAGAGAACTTTTATTTTGAGGTATTGAAATCGGGTATACGTCATCATCGTCTCGCGAGAGGGACTGCAAAATCCCGTGCTCACAGGCTGCCCCTCGGGGGATCACTGCTGTCATAGGTCAGTATGATCACACGAAAGAGCAAGGGATAGGAATGATACCTGAGGGATGACCGGTTTATCCCTTGGTCGGACTTACGCTTTGTCGATTGTTCGTCCTTTGGTCGAACTTACGCTTTGTTGATCATTTGTCCCTTGGTCGGACTTACGCTTTGTCGACTGTTCGTCCCTTGGTCGGACTTACGCTTTGTTGATCGTTTGTCCCTTGGTCGGACTTACGCTTTTATCGACTGTTCGTCCCTTGGTCGGACTTACGCTTTGTCTACTGTTCATCCCTTGGTCGGACTTATGCTTTGTTGATCATTTGTCCCTTGGTCGGACTTACACTTTGTCGACTATTTGTCCCTTGGTCGGACTTATGCTTTATTGATCGTTTGTCCCTTGGTAGGACTTATGCTTTGTAGGTTGCCCCTTGGTCGGACTCGCGCTTTGTAGGTTGCCCCTTGGTCGGGCTTGCGCTCTTGTGAAGAATTTGCCTCTGGTCGGGTTTGTGCTTTGTAGAGAATTTGCCTTTGGTCGGGCTCGTGCTATGTGGAGAATTTGCCTTTGGTCGAGCCTGTGCTTTGTGGAGAACTTGCCTTTGGTCGGGCCTGTGCTTTGTTGAGAACTTACCTTTGGTCGGGCCTGTGCTTTGTGGAGAATTTGCCTTTGGTCGGGCTTGTGCTTTGTGAAGAATTCGCCTTTGGTCGGGCTTGTGCTATGTGGAGAATTTGCCTTTGGTCAGGCCTGTGCTTTATGGAGAACTTGCCTTTGGTCGGGCTTGTGCTTTGTGGAGAATTTGCCTTTGGTCGGGCTTGTGCTTTGTGGAGAATTTGCCTTTGGTCGGGCCTGTGCTATGTGGAGAATTTGCCTTTGGTCAGGCCTGTGCTTTGTGGAGAACTTACCTTTGGTCGGGCTCGTGCTATGTGGAGAATTTGCCTTTGGTCGGGCCTATGCTTTATGGAGAACTTGCCTTTGGTCGGGCCTGTGCTTTGTTGAGAACTCGCCTTTGGTCGGGCTTGAGTTTGGTATAGTGATTGTCCTTCGGTTGGACTCATTTTAAAGAGCTCACCCTTCGATTGGGCTCATTTTGAAGAGATCGCCCTTTGGTTGTGCTCACTTTGAAGAGATCACCCATCGATTGGGCTCATTTTGAAGGGATCACCCTTTGGTTGGGCTCACTTTGAAGAGATCGTCCTCCGATTAGGCTTTTGTATTTCGGTATAGTGATTGTCCTTTGGTCGGACTTTTACTTCGATGAGATCGCCCTTCGGCTGGGCTCATTTTTGGTACAGCGATTGTCCTTCGATTGGACTTTCGCTTTGAATAGGGAGGTTTGCCCCTTGGTTGGGCTTTCGCTTTGAATCGAGAGGTTTGCCCCTTGGTCGGGCTTTCGCTTTGAACCGAGAGGTTTGCCCCTTGGTCGGGCTTCGGCTTTGAATAGAGAGGTTTGCCCCTTGGTCGGGCTTGTCACTTCATATAGTGATTGTCCTTTGGTCGGACTTTTTTCACTTTAAAGAGATCGCCCTTTGGTTGGGCTTTCATTTTGAAGAGATTGCCCTTCTGTTGGGCTCATGTTTTAAAGAGATTACCCTTCGGTTGGGCTCGTGTTCTGAAGAGATTGCCCTTCGATTGGGCTTTCGTTCTGAAGAGATTACCCTTCGGTTGGGCTTGCGTTTTAGAGAGATTGCCCTTCGGTTGGGCTCGCATTTTGAAGAGATTGCCCTTCGGTTGGGCTCGCGTTTTGAAGAGATTGCCCTTCGGTTGGGCTCACGTTTTGAAGTGATTGCCCTTCGGTTGGGCTTGTTCTGAAGTGATTGCCCTTCTGTTGGGCTCGTTCTGAAGTGATTGCCTTCTGTTGGGTTTTTATTTTGAATAGGGAGGTTTGCCCCTTGGTCGGGCTTTTGCTTTGAATCGAGAGGTTTGCCCCTTGGTCGGGCTTTCACTTTGAATCGAGAGGTATGCCCCTTGGTCGGGCTTCGGCTTAGAGAGGTCTGCCCTTTGGTCGGGCTTTTGCTTTGAATCGAGAGATTTGCCCTTTGGTCGGGCTTCGGCTTTGAATTGAGAGGTTTGCCCTTTGGCCGGGCTTTTGCTTGGTACAGTGATTGTCCTTTGGTCGGATTTTCACTTTGTAGAGATTGCCCTTCGATTGGGCTTGTTCTGAAGTGATTGCCCTTCTGTTGGGCTTTCGTTCTGAAGTGATTGCCCTTCGGTTGGGCTTTTGTTTTGAAGAGATTGCCCTTCGATTGGGCTCGTGTTTTGAAGAGATCGCCCTTCGGTTGGGCTCGTGTTTTGAAGAGATCACCCTTCGGTTGGGCTCGTGTTTGGTATAGTGATTGTCCTTCGGTTGGACTTTCGCTTTGCAGAGATTGCCCTACGGTTGGGCTTGTTCTGAAGAGATTGCCCTTTGGTTGGGCTTTCGTTCTGAAGAGCTTGCAATTCGGTTGGGCTTTCGGTCTAAAGTGTTCGCCCTTCGGTTGGGCTTTCGGTCTGAAGTGATGGCCCTTCGTTTGGGCTTTCGTTCTGAAGAGATTGCCCTTCGGTAGGGCTTTTTCTGAAGTAATTGCCCTTCTGTTGGGCTTTCGTTCTGAAGAGATTGCCCTTCTGTTGGGCTTTCGTTCTGAAGTGTTCGCCCTTCTGTTGGGCTTTTGTTCTGAAGAGATTGCCCTTCTGTTGGGCTTTCAGTCTGAAGTGTTCGCCCTTCGATTGGGCTTTCGGTCTGAAGTGATGGCCTTTCGGTTGGGCTTTCATTCTGAAGTGATTGCCCTTCTGTTGGGCTTTCATTCTGAAGAGATTGCCCTTCTGTTGGGCTTTCGTTCTGAAGTGTTCGCCCTTCTGTTGGGCTTTTGTTCTGAAGAGATTGCCCTTCTGTTGGGCTTTCGGTCTGAAGTGTTCGCCCTTCGGTTGGGCTTTCGGTCTGAAGTGATAGCCCTTTGGTTGGGCTTTCGTTCTAAAGAGATTGCCCTTCGATAGGGCTTTCGTTCTGAAGAGATTGCCCTTCGGTTGGGCTCTTGTTTTGAAGAGATCGCCCTTCAGTTGGGCTCGTGTTTTGAAGAGATTGCCCTTCAGTTGGGCTCATGTTTTGAAGAGATTGCCCTTCGGTTGGGCTCGTGTTTTGAAGAGATTGCCCTTCGGTTGGGCTCTCGTCTTGTGAGGTCGCCCTTCGATTGGGCTTGTTTTGAAAATCTGGTTCGGAGGGGTAACATCGCCGGCGACATGAACGATATCGCCGGTGGCATGGGTTGATCTTGCCAGCGGTATGGGTGCCACGTGGCAGCTTTGACTGGTCAGATAATTTCAAAATTTGAACTAAATGAGGCGATGTCGCCGGCGACATGAGTGATATCACCGGCGGCATGAATTTATGTCGCTGGCGACATGGACCATCAGTTTCAGATAAATCAAAACTCCTCGAATTCCGTGCGGCAGTTTATAAAAAGGAATAGAACCTTCTTTCTCACCATTCACAAACCGCATCCCCCTCTTCTCTCTCCCAAAGCTCTTTGATTTCTAACTTTGTTTTCTCAAATTATGAAGAGGATTAGCCAGGCTTTCAGGGGCAAATCCAAGGCTAGGGAGAGCCTGCCCGATTCTTCCGTCGAGGGATTGAAAATCCTTTCTGTTCCTGCTGCATACGGCCTGAAGGAGACAGCCAAAATGTATGGCTATGGCATTAACTCTCCTATCACCAATCTGACTCCGGAGAAGGAGAAACACCTCTATTATATCCAGGTAATTCCACAAAAACCCGAATTGCTTCTTTTCGTATTCGATGTGATTTTGCCTTAGATTTGAAAACATGCCATGATAGGGTTTAAAATGTGGAATATCAGTCATATTGCATGCTTTAGGATGATTTTTGCCTTGTTGATCGATTGATTGCGATTTTTGTGATTTTCGGCACGAAGGGTGTGATTTAAGGAGAAAACAGGTTCTGCCCATGCACAGTAATGCCGCTGGCGGCATCAGTGATGTCGCTGGCGGCATCAGTGTTGTTGCTGGTGGCATCAGTCCCTTTATGAGAGTCTGATGTCGCTCTGTTCAAGGTGATGTCGCTGGCGACATCAGCCATGCCGCTGGCGGTATGGGATGATCCCGCCGGCGATATCACTTTAATAGAGGCGACATCAGCAGCCTTTTTGACAGAAATGCACAGAATTGATCCATTTTGTTTTCTATTTTGCAGCCATACGAACTGACTTACACCGGGGGAATGGGCACCATTGGTGAATGGTGGCACCACATCTCAGAGAACGATCCCGAGCTCGCGCTTGCGATTAACGCGACGGGGTTTGGGGATTTGGCCCGGATCATGCCCATGTTAATGCCTAAGCTTCCTCATTCTTCAGTAACGGCCCTGACTGAAAGGTGGTCCGAGACCACTCATACCTTCCATTTCTCCTTCGGGGAAGTCACAATTACCCCTTCTGATGTAGTAGCCATGACCGGCCTTCCTTGGACGGACGAGGTTATACATTTTGATGTCTACATGGACAAGTACCATGTTGAGAGGCCCGTGGTGAGGCGGGTAAAGGAGCTGTTCGGTCTGAAGCCCGTTTCTGGGCGGCTGTCCTATGGTGAGTTGTACCGTTATTGGACCCGGGTGGATGTGGTGCCCGAGGAGGAGAGGGAGGCATGTGTCCATTCCTTTGTGATCTCACTACTCACCGTGTTGTTCTTCCCAATCTCGGGGAGTAAGATCAACTACATGCTTATAACCGCGGTAGAAGATGTGCCGGGAATCAGGAGGAAGAATTGGCCGAGGGCCATCTTGGCCCAGTTGTACCACGGGCTGGACGTGGGAGCCCGGAAGAATGAAAAAGCCCTTCGCCTTTGCCATCTACTGCTCCAGGTGTAGATTTTTTGGAAATATTTCCCTTGATAACATGTGTTCTTATTTATTGCATGACGTCCTTTGAATTGATCGGTCGTTATTTGTGCAGGCCTGGGCGTTCGAGCATCAGATCCTTCCGCCAATGGAGTTTAAGAAGGTTGTTCCACCGGACTCTCATTTCCTTGCCCGCTGGTGCGGGGGTATCGGTGGGAAGGCCAAGAACCCTACACTGTATAGGGAGGTTCTAAGAAGCGCGCGATTGAGTTCGGTATGCGGTTTTTTTTATAGGCTTATATTGGTTGTTTTGGTGTAGCTCGTCTTGGACCCGTTTGATGGGGTGGAGAACTTGGCTGAGGTTGCACAAGTTCGGAGGGAGGTGGATGACCGCCGGTTTGTGATTGAGTGCCCCCTGTCCCAGCAGTGGTATCTGGGCGAGCGCGTCCGGGGTTGGAGGTCCCTTCCGGTTGCTGCTAGACCGGTGCCTGCCGATCCTCCGCGGGGCTTGTGGTGGCCTCATTTGGTGATTTCTGCTGAGGCCGACAAAGCCGATTATATTGAAGGGAATGGCCGAGTGATCCCTAGCGTTCCTGGCCTCTACGAGTGGCTTTTTCAGTGTCTACTCCCCGTGTGTCCTCGTATCCATGGCAACGATACAATTGAGTATCATAACGAGCAACGATTGGAGGACAAAAAGAGGTGCCTCGGAGGTGTTGTAGAGAATGATGATGATGATGAGGATGATGATGAAGATGAAGCGCTGGAAGGGGACGTTGCGGTCGACCCTGAGGGGGAGGACGAGGTAGGCGCGGGTGTAGCTGGCGGGAGCGTGCCGATGTCCCAAGGGGAGCAACGTTCTTTCGAGGTATGATTGTGTTTGTGTGTATGATTTTGAAGTCGTTTTAGGGACGTTTGTTGACGTGTGACTTTTACGTTCTGCAGGAACCTGCGAGAAAGAAGGGTCGTGATAACCAAAGCGGGACCCGACATTATAGCACGCCGGAGGGCATAAACTTCGTGGAGGGGAGATTGGTTAATCCGTTGGAAACCACCTTCCTATTGATGAACTCTCGAGGCGAATTCTCTCATAGGAATGTTGGTTCGAGCCGGCAATCCCCGATTTTCGTGCCTGAAAACGCTACCTACGTAAGATCTAATAATCATTTTCTTATTGAGCCATAGATGTCGGTGTCTAAGATTTTGCTTTTTGGATTTGCTAGGTGGCGCGAAGTCATGTGGAGCAACTCGCGGAGAACAATTTTGTTCTCCGGGATACCCTTATTGGGCAATCGCTCCTCGTTCAGGTATTTTATGCACATGTCAGGATAGGATATATGTATGGATGTTATGCATGACATGCAAGGCTGATATTTTCTCCGGTTTACAGGATTTTTTAGCCCTTTCTTTGTCTGATGCTGACGCAGCCCGGTGGCGGTATGAGGAGGAGACTGCAGCTTTACAGCGCCTCGTGAGCGATCTCGAGGGTCAGCTGGCAGCCACCGCTCAAGAACAGAGAAGTAAACAAAACCTGGACCGTGCGCACCCCGGGGGTACCAGTCGTAGGGGGGTCAAGAAGTCTACCGGCTGACGAGCGTTTACCGCGGCTAAGGAGTCCAGTAGTGTTCCCATGACGACGGGAAGAGAGGAAGACGATGTTGACGATTGGCTCGCAAGTCCTGATGACATTTCATCCCATCCAGCCGGTAGTGGCGGGCATGCTTAGTTTTACTTTTCGTTTTTGTTTTGCTTTTGAGTTCTTGTTTTGTACCTCCGATACATTGGGGTTTTGATAATTCGATTTTGTCATGGGCTAGATGATTTGGTACAATTTGAGCAATTTGCGCCTTCGGGCTTTTATTTTGAATACAAAGATGGATTGTTGTTTGATAAGTCATTGGAAATGCTGCATAGGATTATTTACAGGTTTTGTAGAGGTCTGAAATGGCAGAAATGCTTCTGATACCGCCCAGAAAATTAACTTCATGCCGCTGGCGGCATCAGCCATATCGCCCAAATTGATCCCATATCGCCGGCGGCATCAAATACATTGCCGGCGGTATCATGATATCGCCGGCGGTATTGCTCTCATCGCCGGCGGCTTCAATCTTCCAGCAACCTCTTTTCGGCCATTCCGTCCGTTTCTGTCATTGCAACCTATAACCAAAAGCTGTTGGGTTTTCTGCAGAGCCTGGGGAACACAGATTTTGGGCTTCAATTTGACCCCATGGTTTGCATGGACTATCCTTTCGGGTTTTGGCCCTAACAGATTTATTCCGACCTTTGAGCACATAGTGTCTTCGATTAAGCTTACTTGTGATGTTTCCATCCTTCGATCGCCAGGCATTCACATAATCACAAACACAGATGTTTCAATATGAAAGACATTTTTATCGAGTGAATCTAATTTGAGTACAAGATGTTGGCAATCATTTCCATTAATGGGACCCCTGGTGTTAACCAGCCTTTACAGGTTTTCAAGTTGACATCTTATTGTTTTTCTCTCGTGCCCTAATTTTCGTCTAAACCGCCCTTTTCGGGTTTTCAGTTCAACAGGCGTTATTGACTTATCCCCTAATTTTGTACAGCCGATTTGCAGGGTACCGACCATCGGGTGTAACCCTAATTTTTGCCCAGTCAATAGAAGACCGACAGGCGGGCGATTTATTGTATTTTTTTTGTGCCGCTTTTTCTGATTTATTTCTTTTGTTTAGACCTGATAATGCTTAAGCTTGTCTTGGTCGACTAGATCGATGAACTTGCTTCTTGCCTACGCATATGACTTTAACAGCCTGGCTTATTTGGTGCCATTTCCGATTGTATGACGGCCTCTTCAATCTGATTTGAACTTAACCTTAGTATTGGAAGGTCTCAACCTTTTCAGTGCTGGGTCTATGACTCTTGGAAAGGTCATTGGGTATCTGATTTGCTATTGTGCGCATAGTTATTCTTTTGCAGATCCTCCAAGTTCCTTGGTGCCCGTTTGATTTTACCTGGATCACCCAGTTTATTCTGACCTTCAAAGTTACATCGGGAGTTTTCGGCTGACCTTATTGCAAGCCGTTTAGTTTGCGGGAGTTTTTTGGTGTTTACTCCAAAGCTTCATCGATTGGTTTGATTGTTGTCCTGATCGCTATTTTGATTGCTCCTTCAATTCGTGGTCTGCAGAGCCCTTCTTGTGTAGGCCTGAATTCGTATTCTGAATTAGTGGTGATGGGTTGTGAACAAGTGATGTTCGGCTTAAGGACCTTTTGTTTGGTGCCTTTGTAGCGGCTATTTGCCTTGTTGGTTCATTTGGTAAGCCGATCGTGACATTGGTTGCGCGATCGTCTTTGTGGCTTGTGGGATGAAGGTGTTTGCCTTTAGACTTGGTGTTCTAGGAAATGGTTGTCCCCTGACCTTTGTTAGCTGAAGGGTTTGATGGGTTTGATTTATATCGGGTGAAGATGTGTTTCTCTCCAAATTTGGTCGTGTCCTTGGTGGTGATGATGGTCTGGGATTTGGTTACGACGTTTGTTTGATAGAGGTTAGGCTCTGTTGGGTGTAAGCCTTGATTCTCTAGACCGATTGATGTTTCTTTGGTGGCTTGAAGGTGCACCATTGTAGGGCCGTTGAGTTAATTCTGGAATAGACCCATGCTGTTCCAACAATCCGATTATTGCACTGAGCGAAAGCATTATCACGGTCTTTAAGCACTTTATTATCTCTCATGTGTTTGACAGGGTTTAAATTATTGGATTTGATTACCACATAATGTACTCAATTTAATTCCATTTAATAAAAATATCTTAAACACTGAAAGCGTCGTACGTATGCTCATATGAAGACGCTGATCAAATGATACAGACATGACATAAGTAAGAAAAATGGAAGTTGCTCATGGAGCTAAAAAGTTTGAACTCTAAGGATTGTAAATCGGGATTCTTCATCCTCATTGTCAGAGCGCGACTTTCCCCCACCATTTGAGTAGATGGCCTTGATGAGATCTTGAGGAGCTTTCCGTTGTTTGGGAAAGCCGGGATTAACCATCCGTGTCTTGTTGCCGGACTCTGGTAAGGGGTAGGATGCCCTTTCAGGGTCGGTAATCTTCTTTTCATCCACCAGTCATTGGATGGTACGGACCAAAGCTTTGCATTGGTTGGTGTTGTGACCCGACACCATGTGATATCTACAAAAGCCTTTTCCTTCTTCTCTCATGGGGGGATTGAACTCGTGAAGAGGTTTAAGAATCCCAGCTTCCTTTAACCCGGTGAAGATTACATTAAGTGGCAGTTTTCACGGATTAATTCTATACTTAAGACCGTCATTTGGCTGAATAATGGCAGCTGGTGCCGATTTCTGATAGGTCTCTTGATCCACCATGATTTGAGTTGGGGGTGTGGGTGATTCAGTGTTTTAAGAGAACTGGTCTTTCTCTGATTGGATCCTTCCCTCTTTCTGATAGCAGTCTACTGTCATCAATTGACGCGAGAAGTCTTCAACTTTGTGTTGCATGACTTGGTCATATTGAGGAAGCATCGGGGCAGCGGGGATCTTAAATTGTGATGTGGTGACCAAAGTTGGTGGTAAGGCGTTAAAGAATGGTGGAAGAATTGGACTCTGGGCTCCTTCTCTTTGTCCAGGGTAAGCGGTTGGCTGTGACTGCTAGAGTGTCTCGCTATCAGGTGTCATGCCCGGAGATCACATGACCTGGTCGAAGTCCTGAATTGCTAGGACCTTCTTGACGGATACACACACTATCTCTTGAATGATGTTTCTAAACTGATCGGAGTTCAGAAACTGAATGATAGCAGCGGTGATTTCTGATCCAAGAGACGGTGGGTGAGCTGTTGCCCCTACGGTTGAGGGAAGGCTAGCTTGTCCTCTGGATGAGGTACGGTTGTCCTCGTGAGGAAAAGACATGGCTGGTTGTGAAGATCTTGGTTCAAGAGGAAGGCTGTTTAGGATCACGAGCCGTGGATCAGACCATGAATGGGTTGTAAATGGTATGGATGGTATGTATGTATGTATGTACATAGATGTGGAAGTGGTGCATGATATGTATGGCTGTACATAGATGTGGTTAGAGATAATGTGTTGGCTTATCCCTTCAACATACGTGGGACGTTTGTATCTCACGTAGCGATATGTGGTGACGCAATAGAGGCACAAGAGAAGTCCTACGTATGATGCTAAACCTCTTCCACGGGAGGAAGTGATAAGGGTAAGTTGATTCATTTTTTGGCTCTTAAAGCCGATGCATGGGGGTGTATGATCATAAAGCACATAGTATGCAAATCGGCCCTGTTCCAACCTTATGGCTCCTACGTAACACCTCTTTGGTAGGATGGAGTTTGGCTGCTTCACCGGTAATGGTGAAAGAAGCACGTCCCAATTATTTTATTTGTTTTGGGTAATCCTAAAGGGGAATGATGTGCTAAGGCTTTTTTTTCTAACGCGGCTTTGGTAAAGGGTTGTTGATGTAGAAGGTTCCCGTTTACCTTGATTCCACGTTTGCTCAATCACTACCCGAATGGGCGTGGTCATAGGAGTTTACGTGTTGGTTAAAACGAGTGATCCACCCACTAGGCATCCTCAATTCCAACAGGGCATGAGTGATACTTTGTGAGCTTCTCGGGTGAAATAGGGTACCTAAAATTACCGAACTATCTACACGCATAAGGACAAGACGTCATAAGAAAAGAATGAAGTTTTAATTTGGCCAATGATTTCAATACATCATCAAAATCTTTTAAACTATGAAGGAAGATTCAAGTTTAAAGAAATTCCCCAGCAGAGTCGCCACTGTGAGCGGACGACGACCCACGCGGCTCTGTGCGCAGGGGCCGGACCCGGTCGGGCCAGCCCGTTTTTTGGTGTGTCGGGGAGATAAGTGTGATGTGGTTGAAAAGAAAATGATTTTGCATATTGTAATGCTTAAAAGATACGAGATCGAAATCCCGTACTTAGAATAGAGTCGCCACCCGGTTCAGCTCAACCGGGAAATTTTCGGTACGATTTTCCCACCGGGTGGTTGGACCATACCTTAAGTAGATATTATGAGTTCGGATGATGTTATCTACTTTTCATTAGGCCAAGTTAGGATACTTCATTCTTTCTTAATCGGTTTAATCCACCCTATTTATTTGTATTTTCAATTATTTTGTGGTTTTCGCATTTATCAAGCAATTGAAGCGATAAATAAAATATTTACAATCGTAAAAGAAAAGTAAGTGTGGAAAGTAGAATTATTACAAGGTTTTCAAGTCCTGTACATTTTCTACGTAACAAATAAAATACCCGAATGTCCGATATACACCTACCTACAGAGGATAGTTGACACGAATATGGCATATCTTATTTATAATATCATAAAGCCCGATTGAATGGCTAAAATGAGGTTCGAATGGCGTTTAAGGGGAAATTCCATTTTTATCCAAATTTCAGATTCGATTGTTGCTTTAATCGGATTACAAATGAATATACCACTTGTTGTGGGGCGGGTCTGTTTTCAGGAGGTTTCGAACCTCCATCGTTGCACTATAGGTCCTAGCTTTAGAAAATAAATTAATTTGGAAATAAACGAAAACAATACTGCTGTCCGGAAAGCCATGTCACCGATGGCATCTGATGCCGCCGACGACATAGTTAATGTCGCTGGCGGCATGGATGATGCCGCCGGCGACATCGATTGTGTCACAGGCGACATTAGTATGCAGATGGGCACAGGGCTTTCTGAGTACCGTAAAGAAAGGTTCCGCGAGAAAGCGAGGTCTCCGGGGAATGTGATGCTAACGGCGGTACCAACGATGTCTCTCGCGACATGGATGATACAGCCAGCAACATTGCATGTCTCCGGCGACTCCAATTTCTTGCTACAGTAGCGGTTAGCAGTCAAAGTGACCGAAAACTCAAAAATGAACACAAATCAACAAAAATTAGTGCAAAACAATAATAACAATGCCAAAGAGCTATGAGACTCAGGATTTTCACCTCGGGGTAGTGAATCCAACTCTTCGTGAACTGAACAATAACACCTCCGGGGAGCTTGCAACGATAATTTGATTGTTAATTTAAAGGTTTTAGGTTTCTAAATTCTATCTAGTTGGTTTAACCCAAAGACCCACTGATTTAAGCTCACAATCAGAGAGTTCGAAGAAGAAAAATCGGGAAAAATGGATTAGAATCCTTTTTCCGGCCTTTTCTAGTTCTTATCTCACTAAAATCTATTCTCTCGATTTTAGCCTCCTAGTTGCCCAATTTAAGCTCCTTCCCTCTATAATTTCAGTCCCCCCCCCTCACAGTTGCAGTTTTAGGTGCCTTTTATAGGCAAATTGGGGTATTTTTCTAGTCCTTTTTGACTTATTCCGCCGAAAGTGGCCGAAAGGCTGTCTGTGGAGGGACCCATTTTGGTCCATGCCGCCGGCGACATAGGACCCATTTTGGTCCATGCCGCCGGCGGTATGGTGATGCCGCCGGCGGCATGAATGATGTCGGTGGCGACATCATTCTCCAGCATACCGACAACAACGGGTCAAAAGCCTAAAAAGTCGGGAAAAGTGGTTTATTAGTGGGTGGAAAGGTATCTTTTTGTATTTAATTATATTTTAGTGGGTATTATTTAATTTGGATGTGAATCATCGGTTCAAGCTCCTACCGGACGCGTTATCGGCCACGCCGAACTGGATTCTACCAATTATAAATTCACAAGGAATATTATTTTGGTAATAAAAATTCTAAAGAGAACTTTTATTTTGAGGTATTGAAATCGGGTATACGTCATCATCGTCTCGCGAGAGTGACTACAAAATCCCGTGCTCACATCTATAAATGCTTAAATTGTAATTAAAAAGGAAAGTGCCAGTCAATCTAATATAGGTTTTGCTATGGAATTGAGGTTCCATATCAAATTAAAGCATATAAAGATTATGTATCATTTTTCTATATAGCACGTAAAAGGTTTAACATGAAAGATGTTTATGTTGAATATGCTAGATCTACCGGATCTAGGTCATATGTTTAAGAACATATTATTCAATAGAGTTTGAATTTTGCAATACACGAGTGTGAATATTATTTATCAATATTTGCTGTTATTTGAGATGCATGTAAGACAAAGAAATAGCTCACTTACATGAGCGTTTACCCTTGTTCTGTTATTAGATAACAGATGTGAAGGATGAGAAGCCTTCTTACTTGAAATATGAAAAACGTTTTCATAAAAGTGCAAGAGTCACATATTTGCAAAAGGCAAATATGTAAGAGATTATATGTAATCTATAAATGGACTTGTTACATGTAATATACTCCTATTCTGTCTTTGTAGCCAAAAGTAGTTCATAAAGTAAGCCAACTAAAGTTAGATATTTTGGCACATCTAAGTGATGCTTTTGTATGGTGTTAATGAGACATGCACTTCTATAAAATGTAAAGAACAGAGCACCATAACACATGATTTCATACCATGTGGGCTTATCGACCATGAGATGGAAAAGAAATGATCTCAGCTTTTCCTAGTGTGAGACTCACGCAACGAAACTATGGTTTTGTTAGGTTGCTATCCTCAGGACCCTAACTTATTCTGAAAGTATGATCTAATGTGGCTGTTTTGGAAGGCGACTCTGAAGAGGTTAAGTATGATTCAACCTTGAATGAGCCTGACTGGACAAGCGAGTTAGATTATGATGGAAGGAATTTCACATCTTAAGTTTCTATGTTTCACAACCCGGGTAGTTATGCATGTGTGCATAGCTGTGATTATAGAAAACTGTAGAGATCAAAGGATTACAGTGGATGTGATATGGAATCTAGGATGATGCATACAATGCTTCGATGTTTTTCAACAAGCTGTTATATATCTCCAACAAGTATATAGCATAAGAGCTCTCAAGGTATGCTGGTCGCATGAACTATTTACAAGCATGAAAGAAACAAAAGTAATAGATATGTTTTGTTACGTGCGAGATGTTGGATTTTAGACTCGATCCGCCCGTACTAGTACAGGTGTGATTCATTTCGGTGTTAGCTTTAGACCCATTATACCTATATTAGTATTGATGTAGTCTAAAGTGTACAATATGTATAAGTACATGTTAACCGAATGAAAGTTAAGGGGTCAAATATATTATAAATATATAAAATAAGAGCTGCCAACAGGTGCCCATGATAGCCTATTGACAACTCTTTGGAGAATTGAAGTCTACACAATTGTGGACTTCATTATCTCTAATAGTGTATATATATGAATATATACATGTCAAAAGCAGAGAGAAGAGAGCAACGACTCTTCCTCTCTCCCTCTCTTTTATTTTCTATTTGTCTATGTTTTGCTTTAGTTTGTGGTTCGTGTAACGTTCTTTCATAGGATGTAGTTTGTTACCTGACTAGTAATATGTAGTTCTCAATTTTCTGAAGACGTTTTATGTACTGAAAAAGGCACTTAACTGTCTTTTACTCTATATATAATATATTAATATTATATTCCAAGCAGAGCAGATATGAATTTGTCCATTAAAAATAAATTTTAAATGAATTTATCCATACCCACTCTATATCCAATTTATTTCATCCCTAATTATATCATTAAAATGTGAGAGTTTAATAATGAAATTGTAACGCATTTAAGTCCATGAAATGGACTTGTTGATTGACTGCTTTTCATCTTGTTGAATACATTCTCTAGATGCATTTATTGCTTCATCAGCTCTTTAAATGGTACTACTACTGTTACTTATTTCATTGTGATTGCTTAAATATCTAATTTTTTTAATATATTTTACCTACCCTTTATAACTATATTTGTGTGTGATCTTCCTTGCAACATAAAGTTTAATTTCATGCTTTCACGATCCATTTTTAAGTACATATGGGGGCCTAATTCTCCTAAGATGGGACATTTGTACAGAAAATTTGTATCCATATTTTAGTTCATAAGCATCTCATAAAAATCTTTAAATAGATTTTGTCTACCATTCATATAGATATAAATAGCCATGATTTTATTTATTGGATCTATTTGGACTCTAATGTTGTGGGGATCAAAATGAATATAGTTTGTGTACAACATCACATGTGACATTCAAAGTAGTTGGAATACTTTGCATTTTATTCGATTTTCAAATTCAAGCTAGAATGACTTTAAAAGGGTCGCTATTTTGCTATGTATATGACTCAAACTTTAGGCTTTTTTTTAATTGAAGCTTCTAATCACTATGCTTCTGCATATTTTTTTTGTATAATAGGGCTCATTTGGTTGAGCAGTGGTGACGATCGCAGTTGTTGATAGTTGTTTGTTATTACTGATAAATTTTTGTATCTGAAATAGCTAAAAACAATTATAATCAAACACTTTGAACTATAGTTTAATGCCGAAAAAACAAAATACAGCTATTGAAAATGTTCTCACACACCTACTTAAAAAATTGTGTAGTTTGGTTTAGTTTCAAAAGATGTAGACATGAAATACTATATAAAATTTTGTTTGGCAAGATTTTACTTTCGTTTATTTGAAGAATAAGTCAACAAATTTACTAATGCCATTTGTGGACATTAATCACAGCACAACAAACACAAACCCTAATTTCAATTCCGTTGTTTTTAACCTAAGTTACAGCATAGCAAACAGCAGCGAGCAACAACGATACCAGACGGTTGATTCCCAACCATTAAGCATCCCAAAAGAAGGCCAAAAAGGCGGTGAAGGGTCGGATTTGTTCCCAAACAAGACAATAAGTGATCCTAATCATCATCAAAACACAGCCATTGCTTCAAATGGCGGCCCAAATGGGTTCCTCGTCTTCGAGCTCGAACGGTGCTTCGTTGATTAGAAGCTTTTGGGGCTTGCTGCCCGACTTTTTATTTCTAGTATGCAATCGGGCGCTTGGCCAATTTATTTCTGCCTAGGTGCAAGTGGTAAATCCAAACACTTTTTACCGTGATGTCCAATTGTCCCCATAAATTGAATTGTAAATTCATAAAATAAAGTTCATAAATAACAATATTGACTATTTTATTGCACAATAAATAGTAGGGAAATTGTAGTAAACATAGGAGTTGGATAAAATATTTATCTCTTTGCCCTCTACTTTTATAAATAACTGTTTGACCAGCTTTTAAACTCTCTTTTCATTATGTACGTTCCTCCCTATATATGTGATTCCTTCTTTTTTTGTTTTTTTACTTTATTTTGCATTTATCTTGCAAACCGTTGATTTTTTTGATATCCTGCTTTAGAATTTTTTTCCGTCTCATTTTTTTCTTCGAAACTAGATTCATGATGATATACTTTTTTCAAATTTTTATTTTATACCAGCATTTTACCAGTTTTTTATCAGCTCTGAAAAACCAGCATTTTACCAGGTGTGAAAAACTAGCATTATTCCAGTATTTTACCAGCATTTTACCAGTATTAAACAAGGTGTGAAAAACCAGTTTTATACCGGCAATATACCAGCATTTTAGCAGAAATTTACCAGCAATATACCAGCATTTTACAAGGTGTGAAAAACCAGCACTATATCATATTTATACCAGCAAAATACTATGTGTGATGAAAATAACTCATAAACTTGCATTTTATGAAGAAATCAAACAAAAATCACTTCATACCAGATTTGTACCGGCAAAATACCAGGTGTGATGAAATTAACCCATAAACTTACATTTTATGAAGAAATCAAACAAAAACCACTTCATACCAGATTTATTCCAGCAAAATACTTTGTGTGATGAAAATAACCCATAAACTTGCATTTTATGAAGAAATCAAATAAAAACCACTTATTTACACCAACAAAATATCAGATTTATACCGGATTTCAAAAAGATTGGAAAAAGTCAAAATAAAGTATATAATAATGGATGACGTTTCGAAGATAAAAATGAGACGAACAAAAAAGTCTAGAGCGGCATGTCAAAAAAATAAACGGTTTGAGAGATAAATGCAAAATAAGAAGAAAAAAAAATTAAAAAGCATGCCTTGTGCATGTGCTGTTTTGGAGAGGAACGTATATATATTGTGAGGCTGTGTGGAACGTATTTATGTTATTGATGCTTGTAAAATTAAACACTTATATTATTGACCAAACTTTTAATTAAAATTATTATCGACTTTAATATAATTACGTACTTTTCTCTAACCATTGAAATTATTAAATTATACACTTTAGGATACATATAATACTTTAATTTAAGCATTGTTCATTCGGCAACACATATAAATAGATTTATTATTGATAAAAAAAGTTTTACTATAGTATAAATTTTCTCACAAACACAATTTATCTAGAATTAATTGATTATTTCAATATTATTAGGTCCAACTGATAATTTTCATGGGCCCTTCCTAAATTCATCTACTTATTTATACTAATTTTAAAAAAATTGTAAGGTCATTGAACCCCAGTCACAATATAGTGGAATCACCTCTGTTTGGTACCGTCTAAACTCAATGTTTAAGATAATGCTACTTATAATAACTAGGAGGATTTAATTGGGGTGTTTCAGAAAAAAGAAAGGGAATTAAAATATATGATTCCCTTTGTTATTATTTGTTCGGACTAGGGAATTAAATTTATTACCCATTTTGAGTAATGAGATTACCTCTTTCAAGGTCTTTCCATTCCCCCCACTCCAGAAGGTATTAACATTTCCTTTCCTTATTTTTCTCCATTATTATTATTATTATTATTATTATTATTATTATTATTATTATTATTATTATACAATAATAACAATAATAAATATTATTATAATATTATTGTATATTAATTGAAAATAATATTATATAATTAATAATAATAATAAACATTATTATTCTATATAACCAATAATAATATATATAAATAGTTATTAATTATTTTTGATGTCTTGATAATATTTTTATAATAAATACATAGTATTATTGTTATTAAATAATAATATTTATTTAATAATAATAAGAATATATAATTATTATTATTATCAATATTATTAAATAATATTTATTTAATAATATTTATTATTTATTTAAGTAATAATAATATTATTAAATAATATTTATTAAATAATATTTATTAAATAATAAATCTTATTAAATAATATTAACATTATTTAATATTAATATTATAATATTAATATTATTTAATAATATTAATATTATAATAATATTATTAAATAATAATATTATTATTATTTATTTAATAATAAATAATAATAATATTATAATAAATAATAATAAATAATAATAATAATATTATTATTTATTTAAGTAATAATAATATTATTATATAATATTTATTAAATAATAAATCTTATTAAATAATATTAATATTAATAATATTAATATTATTTAATAAGATTTATTATTTAATAATATTAATATTATAATATTATTATTATTATTATTTATTTAGTAATAAATAATATTATCAATATTAAAAATATTATTTATGTTTAAAAAATTTTCCAAGCCGTATTTGTTTAATAATATATTATATAATAATAAATATTATTATTTTAATAATACATATTATTAATATTATTATTATAAATATAATATAAATATTAATTAATAATAATTAATTAATTATATTTTTATTTATTATAATTACTTAATTAAAATTATATATAATTATTATTATTATACTGTAATTAAATAATTAATTTTCTTTAATCTAAAAAATAATAAATGAAATCAGGAATAATTTCATTCCCTTTTGTGATCATAACAAACACATAAGCTAATATAAGGGAATTGCATTCCTTTCCTTACATTTCTCTCTCATGATTCCCTTTCCCATTTCTAATGTGAACCAAACACCCCTTTATAGTTCACTTTTTTTTACCCACAAATAGTAGATTAATTGGTAAAATTAAAGCATATTAAAGTATTTACATAGTAAAATTATTATTTTGAGTCTCGAATCGAAAAATAATGTGCTCTATGCCTCAAATAATGTGGCCCCTAACATCCAACTAGCGTCTAACAATTTTTAAAACATTATCAAAATTATGGTTTTAATATTATATTATCTTATAATTTATTTTTTTGTTGAATTTTTATTTTTATATATTATATTTAAAAATAAAAATATACAAACCCATCCAGGCCTTAGAAGTTTCGACTGCCTGACTAGCTCCTAGCGCTTTTTAAAATATTAGAAAAATTAGGAGAGTAAACAGTTAAAATTTTTAATTTAATAAAATTTTATCTATTAGAATTTTTTAAAATTAAAAATTGATAAAATTATACATTACAATCAATCTAAATCATTCATTGAATTTTAATCACGGAAACTCAGACCTTACAAATCGCACGTGCTAAAATGATTTATTGGTAAATGCACTTTTGAATACTTTATACTGTTCAATTTGAGTTGTATATGATTACTAATAAAATTATTTATCTCCATTTAGGTGTCTCATCCTATATCTATTATTTAATTTTTGACATATATTTTGTTCTCCTCCTTTCACACTTTTTCTCCCATGTAACCAATTCTATGGATAGATGATTTTATTCAATTAGGTAGGAAAAAAATAAATAGGAGATATTTCATGTCTGTGACATAGTTTGGATAAATGGGGACAGTAACTATGGAGGGAGTACTTACTACTTAGTGGGGTACCGTAGTGTGGTTTTATTTGTTGTCTATTTGTTTTTATTTTCATATCTCTTGTTTTCCACCTTTTATCTTTTAACACCTTTGTATAACTGTAGAGAATCACGGGTTTTGGTGTTAGGATGCTCAAACAAAATTGTGACCACGGTTTTTCGATGATTCGGGGAACGATGATGATATTTTACTCTGACCTAATTTTAGGCCTGTTATTCTATTATTTCGGAGTCGAATCGCGTTTGGTAAGTATTTTCGTGGCGAGTTTGAGTCTTTAATCGCGTCGTTTCCCTTGGCCGGTTAATTAAAATTCAAATTTTAATAGTTTAAAAATAAAAAATAAAAAAAAATTGCATCTTTGTCGGCGCTGCCGAAGCGACGAGACGCTTTGGGCCACAATGTGCGCATCTCACCACGCCCCGTTGCTGTGGCCCCGTCGTCGAGACGAGAAGTGCGCGCTGCGAGAAGCTGCCACCGCAGTGTGTCACTGCGCTCTCGCGCGGTGGGTTGCTGTCGCGGCAACGTCTCAGTCCGAGAAGCTGCGCGGGTTTCCGGATTCCGTCGCCAGGTTCATCTTTCTCTCTCTAATTTCGGATAAACTCTATTTTTTCGGGAATCTTTGCATTTCTATGGACTAATTAAGTTATTTGGAGTAAGGCCTATTTAAACCCATTTGATCACCTAATTCAGGATTTTTTGCCAAATTAAAAACTGAATTTCTCATTTAGAACTTCTTAGGCTTTAGAAAAAGAGAGCCATATAAAACTTGAGAAATCTGATTAATTTGGATTCTTAAGGGTTATTTAGCTCAATCATTAGAATCAACTAGAAATCATAGGTTAAAACGAGCTTAAATAGGATTTCGAGACTTTTTCTCCCAAAATCACAAAATTTCGTCACTAAGTTCGTTGCTATTCTCGTCACTGTTTCGTCGGATTTCGTCACAAATTTGTCACAAAGCTAGCCAAACGACCGGTTCGAGTCTCAAAACGTGGATTCACGGCCTCTAGACAACAAAACTGAGTTCCAATCTACTTTTTTTTATTTTAGTTTATTATTTGGCTCCCTTGGTGGTGATTGGTGGTTATTTTCCCCTTGTTCGGTAATTCTACAAATATCTTCACTGATATTTTTGGGTCCGTCTTTTATCCCAAAGTCGAGAAATCAAAGTTATTTCATCATTTTAAGTCCAGATCTACTGAAAAATTGTGGAAATCGGCTTAAAATTTCAGTAACCTTGAATTTTCGGGTGTAAAAATACCGATTTTGGACTTTTTGGCGCTTTTCCGGTCCAGATGCTCCGGTGGACCTTGAGATGCTGCGGTGCACCGCCAGTTGCTGTAACGGCAGCATCTGAGGCTGCAACAGTAGCATCTCAAGCGCCACTCTAGCATCTGGAGTGGCAAAAATGTCAAAAAGTCCTTGTTTGGTGTTTTGGCCCATTTTTATCATTTTCTTGCGTTTTTTACCCCGATTTTTACCTAAAAAATTTCCAAAAATTTTATATAATCTGTAAATAATTTTATTTTTTAATCTGCTTTTTTAGATTTTTTTAGTTTTTTATTTGGTTTAATATTCATTAAAATTTGTTCTTACTTAATAAATCTAAATAAATCTTTTTTATAACAATTAAAAATCCCAAAAATATTTTCTGTAATTTTTCTTTATTTATTTTAGATTGTTTAGTATATTTTATTGATTATTAGGTTGTTTAGATGCTTATTTAAATGTCCGAATAACTGCGTTGTTAGTCCCGAAAAATCCATAAATATGTTCTTCTCCCTTGTTTTCGTTATTTTTCCGCATTTATTTATTTTTGCATTATTTGTGGTTACTCGCATATATTTTGTCTCATTTGGGGCCGGGTTCGTTTTGCTAAGTTCGGTTGGGACCCGGTTTCGATCCTTTATTTATTTATTCGCTTTATTTACTTCCTCACAGTAGAAAAATGTATAGGTATTCATAAAGCCATGTAATAATTAATTTTCTTGCTTTATTTACCGCTTTTGTGGGATTTATGACTATATAAACCGAAAACTCTAAATATTAATTGGATTTAAATCGCATAAGAACTAAAGACGCCCTTATTAAAATATGAACGTTTTGATTTAACAAATGAAAAGTAAGCGACATCATCCGAACTTGGAATCTCTGTTTTAAGGTATGGTCCAACCACCCAATGAGAATATCGTACGCAAATTCCCGTTAGAGCTAAACCGGGTGGCAACTCTATCTTAAAATGCGGGATTTCGAGTCTCGTATCTCTTAACATGTAAATTGGACTAAAATATCAACTTCAACATCGATTTTATCAGCCTATCTTTTTCATCACGCTAAAATGAGGATCAATCCCTTGACTCGCTTCACAGTGCCTATTATTTTTCACCGCGCCCCCATCTCACGTGGGTCGAGCGAAAAAGGTCATCCGCTCACAATGGCGACTCTGCTAGGGATTTCCTTTTCACTTAAAATTTGAAAATAGATTTTGTTTTCAAAAATTGGTTAAAGGATTTTGATGATGTGCCTAAATCATTTTTAAATCAAAGCTTTATTTCTTATGTCATTTGAATCAGTCGCTTAGTTAGATACTAGATTTAAGGTGCCATTATTTCACCCCCGTGAAGCTCACTTGTATGCCTCATGCCCGCTAGGAATTGGGGATATTTGTGGGTGGATCAATCGTTTCAACCAATGTGTAATTCCCGCGATCGCACTCATTTGAGGAGTGGTTGAGTTACACGGAATCAAGGTAAATGAGACGCTTCTACAGTATCATTCCATGATACCAGTAGTTTAGTTAAGACTATGAACTGCGATAAATCTAGCAATAGCAACTTCTTCTTAGGTTAACCAAAACAATTTAGATTTGGGTTGCATACTCTCTTGTTGTTTATTGGCGCTAGAGTTACCCCCAGATCTTTCGAACGGCGTTGCATGGGAGTCGTAAGGTTGGAAGAAGTTTATTTGCTTTTTGTGTGCTACTTGTGTTATGCTCATTCATGCAAAACCCATGCATAGGTCACCATTGGCCGGCTTTTATTTTAATATTTTGCTTACCCCTACTCTCCCCTCACTTGAAGGGGGAATTTAACAAAATTCCTGAGATCGTTTGAGCCCCGGGGAACCATATCTAGTTTGCTAGGCATAGGGACAAATTCACACGTCTCACATATTTTGGGGTTAAGCTTCGCATCATAAGCTCTTCTGCTCTCTACCTCTCTAAACCACCCCGATATATATGGCATTCACCACTCGAATTATTATGTAATCATTCACTTCATTCATGGTTCGATTCAGGCTGATCATCTTCCGGTTACCTCAGTAGGTCGAGATGTCCTCGCCTTCACAATCCTCTTTAGCTTGAACTTGATCATCGTGTAGTTCGTCGTTCTATGGGTCCGAATTCAGTTTCAAACTCAGTTTCAGAATCTGGTTTTCCTACTATGTTTGATTTGCCGACAGTTGGTGGGGTTTCATTCGAGGGTGCTTCCCCTCTTCTCCCTCTGCCTAATCAAGGTCAATCTCCATTTAGTTCTGAGTTTGCCAATGCTATGACAGCGTTTCTCTGATCCGATTAGTTCTAAGATACAATTCATTGGCAGATCCAAGACTTAATCCGCACTTTTTTGGGGGAAGTTAGGTATGTTCAAAAGATTTTGGGAATTGGTATTCAAGCTCAGGGACAGCCAAAGGCCGCTCAGAATGGGTCAATTCAGGTTTCGTTGGTTCAAATTCAGTCTACCATTTAGCTAATTCATCCGGTTCGGTGTGTGCAATAGCCTATTCAGCCTTCGCCGATCCTATTTCAGTTTTATCAGGATATCATACGGTCTCGGGCACCTATATTTGCATATCAAATTCGAGCTTCAAACCACACCTCCAAGCCTTATTTTCTCACCAGTGTGAATCGGCTTCAATTGACCCCGATAACCCTAATTCAGTTCGACCAACTCCGTCAATTTTATCCAGATAGTGTCAATCAGGTCTATTCAACCTTGATCAGAATATAGCTCAACCACAATCTGCTTTTGCTGCCCTAAACTTTGCTCTACCAACCCGAGGCCTGAGACCAGCTACCCAAAGTTCGATCTTCTCTTCCTCTTTGGTTGGCCTTACACCTCTCATGATCGCAACTTCTAGTAGAATCATTTCATCTCCAATGCCTCCATTGTCCTTTGATCTTACTCCTTCTCAATTTGTTATTACTCTGAGAGGAATCACTTACCCATAAAACCCCTTCAATACTAATCTATGAGTTAGCTCTCAAGTTGAAACCTCATCGCTTGCTTCACCATTCCAGTTTGACATAACCCCTCTATCCAATAACCAGGTCATACATTCTCCCAGTGTAACACCAATCGATCAGGTCATGCAATCTCCAGGCATGACACCCAAAGTTGAAGCTCTCTTGCACCGATTAACTTCTCTTTTATCCAACGACCAGGTCATACAATCTCCGAGCATGACACCTGATGTTGAATTCCTCTCACACTGATTGACTTTTATTCTTTCTAGCAACCAGGTCATGCAATCTGCGAGCATGACACCCGAAGTGGAGGCTCTGCTACGTAAGCTCTTGCTCTTTAGTTCTAAAGGAGGATAAAAAGGAAAGCTCAAGGGAAGTGAAGATTTGGTTTCTAAATAACACGCCATCCCATCTCAGGCCAAGATGAGGGGAAGGTTTTCATGGGTAAGCAAGTCGAATCATAGGTCATCCACTTAGGATCGAACGATTGCTTGGGTGCCAGTCATACTGGCTCCCATCCATATGAAAAATAACCCAAAGAATGTTACCAATCCATTGAAATTACCCCTTAGTGTAATCTTAGCCACCTTAAGGGAGCAAGGCTTCCTCAGAACCCATCGCAAGCATAGACCCTCTGAGGAAGAGGACAAGCATAACTTTTGCATGTATTATATCCAATGAGGTCACCGCACTAACGATTGTCAGAAATTAATTCAAGACATCTACTGTTTGGTGTAGGAAGGGAAGGTATTTAAGCCAGAAAGGGCGTATAGCCCCATGGATAACCCCTTACAAAAGCTCAACAACTAGGTAAGAACTTCCCAGTTTGATTTGCCTAAGAAGGGTAACGCGCCGCATGAGCTCATTTAGAGCATCTACTCCAAGGCCAAAGAAATCGACCTGGTTAAAGAGTTTCCATTTAATGTTGACAGCTATGAACTCAAAGGGGAATACTCTGATGATGATTGGGAACCCTTCAACGTAGATGACTATGAGCTTAAGGATTCTTCTTGGTCTTATAATGAGCCAGCTTATTCTTCTAGGGCACCCACAGTATAGATTGTTGTACCAGAAGACATTTCAACCATTTAAGTAACCCCTCGTTAGAGCACAATGGTAACTCCATGGAAATTCCACGTAGGCCTCATATTTGCAAAGTTTAGAGAAGCCGACAAACTCGATCTCCAGAAGTATAGACCTCCAAATGCCAAAGAGGAGGGGAACTTCTGTGAATATCATGTGCAAAGGGGACATAAGATCGCTCAGTGTAGGGCTCTAGCCACTACTATGTCTCACCCAATAAAAGAAGGAAAGATAGAAGAACCCATTCGAAAGCTCGGTAGAATGGGGAACCCTTTACCAAAATTTGATGAAAAGATTAGTATGAATGACTCTGGCCTGTCCGAAGAGTTTTTTCTAGGGGGAAATTCAGGAAATCTCTTTGAGAAGCAATTACTATGGAAAATTGGAAAGATAATGAAGAATCCAATTCTGTCTTTGAAACAGCAACTGCCAAGCAACCCGCGAGGTCTCTATCAAAGGAAGGAGACAAGTGACCAGCCGAACGAAAGAGAGTTTTGGGTCTCAACCTGGATGACAGGCCGATGAAAGCTATCGAGGATGCTTAACCTACCAGCTCTACCAATCAAGACCCTCCGCCTGTGGAGGATGACTATCTTTGATGTAATTTTCTTTTCTAGTGTTTAGATGTGAACAACTCTACCTTTAAGGCTTTTAATTTAATCAAAGACTCTCGTTTTGTTTATCTGCTTGATGTTTCACCCGATGGGTCTATACATTTATTCTATTATAAGCATAATGTGTTCAATATTCATGACGTTTCTTTAACTGAAAATAAATTTGAGTACATATGATAACCCTAAAATAGTAACCATTTCTAATGACCTAACCTCTATAAGAAAAAGAGAGATAAGTAAAGTGCTTAAAGATCTTGATAACGCTTTCACCTAGTCACGCCTAAACATGCCTAGGGTTGGTCATTATATCACCGAGCCTTGTATTCCGACCGATCTGGAGTTCTGTCTAATCAAGTAGAAACTCCGCCAGAATGGATTGAAAGGATGAAATCATTAGGATTCACTTTAGGTTCCAAAAAGTATTAAAATAAAGGTTTCCAAGTCGATCAAAGCTAAGTATTTGAAGTTGTCAAACACCTGACCTGGTTACCTAGTATCATCATAGTTGCCGAGAAAGGTAGAATGGCAAAGGTTCATGTAAATTACCAAAATTTTGGACAAGGCTTCGCTAAAAGAAGGCTTTCCACTACAATATATTGGTGTGCCAGTTGACAACGCAGCTTGAGGCCATAATGTACTCATCCACCATAGGCAGATTCTCAAGGCATGGTCAGATTTTATAGGGCGCAATTGATAAGGTCAAGACAACTTCCATCATAGAATGAGGGGCCTATTATTTCTGAGTTATGTTGATCAACCTAAAAGATGCTAGGGCCAGCTATCAACGAGCCATCACCACTCTCTTGCACGATATGGTTCATAAAGAAGAACACCCTATGATTTTGGATAAGTTTATACAACCTACGCCTTAATCCAAAAAAGGGTATTTTTGATGTGACATCAGGAAAGCTCTTGGGTCATGCGATTAGTCAAAGATGGATCCCGATAAGATTAAAGCCATTAGGGATATGCCCGCACACAAGAAAGAGAAAGAAGTTTAGTCCTTCCTTGGGTCAATTCAGTATGCTAGCCGATTCATCTCGATCCTCACAACTATATGTGAACCCAGCTCTCAAGCTACTAAAGAATTGTCAACCTATTTTGTGGGATAAAATCGCCAGTTTACCTTTGATGAAATTAAGGCTTACCTTTTTTAGCCTACCCATTCTCAAAATTCCTACCCCCGATACACCTTTGACCCTTCCTAATAGTCATTCCCCTACTACTACACACCATATTACATTTCTCTCCTCATTGACCATTCTCGGCGAGGGGGACACATATGATCAACGGAGTTCGACCTTCATTACCAAACGGATATTGCTTCATCATCATAAGGGCAGGTTGCTTCTCAAAATAGGGGGAAGCTGAGTCTTTTCCCAACATTACCACTAAGAGGATGTCCAAGTTTGTCGAGAAATGCATCTTCACCAGGTATGAATTTCTTCACCATTTCGTCTAAGACAATGAGTTCAGTTCTAAGAGGAAACCACCTGATTGATCAAGTAACATAGGTTTGAACACTGCAGATATTCACCGTGCATACCACGGGCTAATGGGGTAGTCGAAGCCGTAAACCAGCTTACCTAGAAATTTCTCTCCAAGCCTACCATAGATTACGAAGATTGGGCCGCCAAGCTACTATTTGCTCTCTCTCAAACCTGAACAAAGGTTAGAATTCCCATGAATTTGATGCCTTTCTCTTTGGTTCATAGAAGTTTCGATCCCAGGCGAAATCGAGAAGAAATGTTTGTTAGTAGCATTGAATCTAAGATTAAGGAACCCCCGTGGACTAAAAGCATGGTTCGAATAACTTAAACAACCTTTAGATGCAATAACAACACACGGCAAGGGCGTATGTCCACCATATCTAGTGTTAGAAGTATCCACCAAAAACCGATGGCTTAGTTATGAAACTAGTAAAGCCTACCCACACTGACCTGAGGGGGAAGTTCAGACCGCATTGAAAAAAAAATCCTACGTAACCAAAAGAAGGCTCTTGGGAACAGAAATCATGGAAATCGATAATAAGGAGATTGTAAACCTTATCAATCAAGACAAGTTGAAGTGTTATCATATCTAACCTTAAAAGAATCAAATCCAGAAAAGCGGCATATAAAAAACATATATAAATAAATCACCTGGCGGGTGGTCCTCTACTGCTCGGGCAAAAATTAAGGTGTATCCTGCTAATCGATATTCTAAAAACCGGTCAGAAAAAAGTTAGGGGGCAAAATTACCCACTAGACTAAAAACCCAAAAAGGACAGTCTAGGCAAAAATTAGGGTAAAGTGAGCTAAGAGAGCGTGTTGGCTATAAAACCTTCATAGGATAGTTAACACTAGAGTTTGGGTCAATAGAAATGGTTATCATCATCATGTACTCAAGCTTGCCTCATTTATTGAAAATGTCATTTCACTGAATTCTTTATGTTTGTGCTTGAATGAACATATTAGGCCTAAAAGGCAAAATGCAACATATGAGTTGAATGTGGAGTTCCATGCAGTCAACTCAATTCATCAAAAGAAATGAAAACAATAATAAAAGGCAAAAATCCTGATAGGCTGAAAATAGCAAGGTCTATGCACAAGCCAAGAAAAGTCCGCTAGTTTGAAAACCCAAAAAGGGCGGTCTAGGCAAAAATTAGGACATAAAATCAAGATATGAATAAGTTTTATAGGCTCATCTCAATGTTTGGGTCTATGAAAAAATTAAAATAAGTAGAAATGAAGGTAAATGACTGCCATCAATCACATCGAGATACATGAATTATTGTCATCATCATCATAGTGCATGAATATCTTCTGTAATCTGATAGACTTGAAGGGCTCAGATCCGTCCTCACACTCGTGTCTGCCCCATTTTCGACCATGACAGAACATCTTGAGTCCACAAATTCTGAAACTTATAAAGCCATCCTTGGTAGAATTCATTGGTAGTGACAGCGTCCAGCCGTTCGCCATTCAGAATCTCGAACTTTGCTTCGTGCTCTAACTTATCTTCGATACGCTCAATTCATCAATCGTTTGTACATCTGACTTGCCTCTTTAGATAGCTACTAAAAAGGGTGCGTAGAAAATAACCTCCCTAATTCTCCTTCAGGGACTTTCCCACCTAATCTGTGCGACATCCCTAATTCTCTTTCACGGGCATTCTCACTTAATCTATGCGACATACCTAATTCTCCACCACGGGCATTCCCACCTAATTTGTGTGACATCCCTAATTCTCTGCCATGGGCATTCCCACCTAATTTGTGTGACCTCCCTAATTCTCCGCCAGGGGTATACTCACCTGATCTACGTGGTAATGCAGTTCTGTGTATTCCTTCTCCTAGGAAGAAGTCAAATTAATCAGGCAAGACAACCAAGCAAGCAATCAGTAATCTTGACGATGGTCAGCCCGAGCATCCCATGCATTCATACATTCATGCATAATTTCCTGTATATTTTTTTATATATTATTTTCTACAGGCAACAAAGCAAAGAAAAGTATCCTCAAGCTATACGCTCGACTCCAAGTAGACAACCATATCAAGGGGCATCTCAGAATTGTCTTCTAACCTACATTCAAGGCACTCGACCTCTATAGTTTCTCCGGACTCTCGGAAGTCTCAACTCAATTTATATTTCATACTTCCATTTTCATTGCTTAATTGAAGGGGCAAAAATATTTTTGTTTCCTCAAAATCAATTAAGCAATAAAAGCGCAATTCATATCTCTTACTAATACCTTCAAAATTTCCTTGACATGTACACCATAAGGCAATCTTGGTGGACAATCGATCCGAGGATCCTAAATTCAAAACTCAGAAGTTTCTCCCGGGGGCACCTTAAGGAAAATACCCAAGGGCACTTTAATATAATCATCAGGGGCATCCCAGCATATATGTTTTGAGCTATATTCAAGGGGCATACCAGCTAGACCTGAAGGACAGCTCAATAGTTTCTATGGACTCCCGAAAATCCTAACCCAATTCATATTTCATACTTTCGTTTTCATTGCTTAATTGAAGGGGAAAAATATTTTTTGTTTCCACAAAATCAATTAAGCAATTAAAACGCAACTTATGCCAATCACTGATATCCCAAACTTTCCTTGTCATGTATACCATACGACAACCCCGATGGCCAACTAACGCAGGGATTCAAAATCCAACATTCAAAATTTGAAACCTCAAATCATTCTTGAAGATTCCAAGGTGGTTGTAGGAAATCTCAACATTTTCTGCTATGGAGTAGAGCAATGTCGTTCGATCGGGCGTTTAATCCTCGATTAAGTTATGGTGATGTAAGGCAACCAACAGTCTATATCAAAGTTTTTGTAATGGAGCAGCACAATGCCATTCGACCAGGTGTTTAATCCTTGGTTATATTATGGTGATGTAAGGCAACAACAGTCTATATCGGAGTTTCTATAATGGAGAGGTGCAATTCCATTCAACCGAGCGTCTAATCCTCGGCTATGTTATGGTGACGTAAACAACCAATAGTCTATATCGGAGTTTCTATAATGGAGCGGCACAATGCAATTCAACTGGGAGACTAGTCCTCTATTATGTTATGGGGACATAAGGCAACCAGCAGTCCATATTGGAGTTTCTACATTAAAGCGGCACAATGCCATTCGACTGAGCGTTTAATCCTTGTTATGTTAGGGTGACGTAAGGCAACTAGTAGTTCATGTTAGAGTGTCTATAAGGCAACTAACAGTATACCTCAAATCTATTAGGGGCAACGAACGCAATACCGAATTAAAATTTCTAAGTTAACCTGGTTCTTGACAGGTCTGTTTATGGCAATCCTAAAAGACAACCAGTTCAAGTATCCGTACGTCAGGTATAACTTTCTAACCCTTGCTCTTTCGTGAAATCACATTTGACCCGTCAAATGATAATCTCATGAGGGGCAGCCTGTGAGAATGGGCTTTTTAGTGACCTGCGGAACGATGATGATGTTTTGCTCTGACCTAATTTTAGGCTTGCTGTTCTATTATTTCTGATTCGAATCGCATTTGGCAAGTATTTTCATTGCGATTTTGAGTCTTTAATCACGTCGTTTCCCTTGACCGGTTAATTAAATTCAAATTTTAGTAGTTTAAAAATTAAAAATAATACAAAAAATTAAGAATAAAAATAAAAAAATAAAATATAAAATTGCATCTTCCCCCTCTCAGGCGCCGCCGTGGGGCACAGCGAGACGTGCTCCCGTACGCGTCTCGGCAGGACGTGGCCACAATGTGGCCACGTCTCCGAGACGCAGCGTGCGCATTGTGAGACCCAACCGCCGCAGCGTCTCATCGAGCTCTCACGCGATGAGTTGCTGCCGCGGCAGCATCTCAGTCCGAGACGCTGCGCGGGTTCCTGGAGTCCATCGCTAGGTTCGTCTTTCTCTCTCTAATTTCAGATAAACTAGATTTTTCCTGGAATCTTTGCATTTCTAGGGACTAATTAAGTTATTTTGAGTGGGTAAGACCTATTTAAACCCATTTGATCACCTAATTCAGGACTTTTTGCCAAATTTAAAATTGAATTTCTCATTTAGAACTTATTAGGCTTTAGAGAGAGAAAGTCATATAAAACTTGAGAAATCTGATTAATCCGGATTCTTAAGGGTTATTTAGCTTAATCATTAAAATCAACCAGAAATCATAGGTTAAACTGAGCTTAAATAGGATTTAGCGACTTTTTCTCACAAAATCACTAAATTCCGTTACTAAGTTCATTGCTATTCTCGTCACTGTTTCATCGAATTTCGCCACAAATTCATCACAAAACTTGCCAAACGACCGGTTTGAGTCTCAAAACGTGGATTCACAGCCTCTAGGTAATAAAACTGAGTTCCAATCTACTTTTATTTATTTTAGTTTATTATGTGGCTTCCCTTGGTTGTGATTTGTGGTTATTTTCCCCTTGTTCGGTATTTCTACAAATATCTTCACCGGTATTTTTGGGTCCGTCTTTTATCCCAAAGTCGAGAAATCAAAGTTATTTCATTATTATAAGTCCAGATCTACTGAAAAATTGTGAGAATCGGCTGAAATTTTCAGTAACCTTGAATTTTCGGGTGTAAAAATACCGATTTTGGACTTTTTGGCACTTTTCTAGTCCATATGCTCCGGTGGACCTTGAGATGCTACAGTGCACTGCCAGTTGCTGCAATGGCAGCGTCTAGGGCTGCAACACTAGCATCTCAGGCGCCACTCTAACATCTGGACTGGAAAAAATGCCAAAAAGTCCATGTTTTGTGTTTTTGGCCCCCTTTTTTTATCGTTTTCCTGCATTTTTTACCCCAATTTTTACCTGAAAAATTTTATATAATCTGTAAATAATTTAGTTTTTTTAATCTATTTTTTTAGATTTTATAGTTATTTATTTAGTTTAATATTCATTTTAATGGTTTGAAAATGTGTTCTTACTTAATAAATTTTTTTTATAACCATTAAAAATCTCAAAAATATTTTCTGTAATTTTTCTTTATTTATTTTAGGTTGTTTAATTTATTTTATTGATTATTAGGCTGTTTAGATGCTTCTTTAAATGTCCGAATAATTGTGTTGTTAGTCCCGAAAAATTCATAAATATGTTCTTCTCCCTTGTTTGCGTTATTTTTCCTCATTTATTTATTTTTGCATTATTTGTGGTTACTCGCGTATATTTTGTCTCATTTGGGGCCGGGTCCATTTTTCTAAGTTCGGTTGGGACCCGGTTTCGATCCTTTATTGATTTATTTGCTTTATTTACTTCCCCGCATTAGAAAAATGTATAGGTATTCGTAAAGCCATGTAATAATTAATTTTCTTGCTTTATTTACCACTTTTGTGTGATGTATGGCTATATAAACCGAAAACTCTAAATATTAATTAGATTTAAAACGCATAAGAACTAAAGTCACGCTTATTAAAATATGAACGTTTTGATTTGATAAATGAAAAGTAAGCAACATCATCCGAAATTGAAATCTCTGTTTTAAGGTACGGTCCAACCACCCAGTGGGAATATCATGCCTAACTTCCCGGTAAAGCTAAACCGGGTGGCGACTCTGTCTTAAAATACGGGATTTCAAGTCTTGTATCTCTTAACATGTAAATTAGACTAAAACATCAACTTCAACAACGATTTTATCAGTCTATCTTTTTCATGACACTAAAATGAGGATCAATCCCTCGACTCGCTTCAAAGCACCTGTTATTTTTCACCGCGCCCGCCTCTCACGAGGGTCGCATTAAAAAGGTCGTCCGCTCACTAAAATAATTTTGAATGATTTTTCAAACAATTGATTTTATGGTTATAAATATTTTGTACCATTCCCTCATTCAATGGTACGGAATTAATTAATACTTAATTAAATATTATCTCATATTAATTAAATCCCCTCTTACTAATTTTCAACTATTAAATAAAAAAATGGAATAAAAAAATTCTCGGTAATTTGGGTTAGAAATAGAAAACTTAATTGTACCTCTTCCCAAATTAAAAGCCAGGACCATACAATAATGTACAACTATTATTTACGGTTTCAATCATGATTAATTTTAAACTCAAACCAATAAATAGATAATTTAACGGGCGATATTACAAAAAAAATTGTTTTAATTAATTATTAAATTAATATAATTAAGTTCTATTAAAATATTTGGAATCAAATTTTAATTTAGGCTTAAATCTATTTTCTTTCTGTTTTATACAAAATGTTTTCCTTTCCCCCTCTCCTATAATTTTGAAACATTTGCCCTCGATCTTATATAAAATGTTTGTTTATTTTGTTAAAATATACTTTGTGAAGATGCTAGATTAGAGTTTTAACAATCGGGCTAGACGGCCATTGCCATGATTTTAGGTAGTCGGGCGATTCTAGGCGGTTGACCGATTTAGGGGGGGTTTTGTGTTTTAAAATTGGCATAGGCAGACGCCTAGGAGGAATTTTTCAGAACATTACAAAATTTTAGTTGAATTAATTATATTAATATATTAATAAATATAAATACATTGAAAAATACAAATCCGCCTAGACCCCGATAGGCCTAGCTGCCCTCCTAGCACTTTTTAATACATTGCTAGATACAAATAGCAAATGATTACGCAACTATAGCTCGGTATCTCACTTTAACGCTTAATTTGATTTAACTACTGATGAAATATCTAGCTGAAATTGGTCAACACAGTTTAGCATCACATTCAAACTAAGCTCCACTGTAATGCTCAAGTACCTCACCACAACCTAACCCATCACATGTAACAAACTCACAGGAAACGGTTACTTATCTTAGCTGATGTGGCAGCTCAATTGTAGAATAAATAAGCAATGTACATAACAAGAGAAAGATAACTGAAAATTGCATATATTTTTTTTCTCTGCCATTAATAAAGAATCAAGCAAGCTTCATTGAGCTTCTTCATGGTATCAGAGCATGGCAAGGAAGAAGAAAGCTGCCACCTTAAGTTCTAATTCGAGACCAAACGCAGATCCGTATAGCGTTGAAGTGGACAAAACTCTGTACGAAGAAGAAATGGAAGAGTCAAGAGGAAGAAGCTCGAATAGTGATAATCCAGGTTTAGTAATTTCATCCTTACCTTTGACTGGAAGCAAAAATTATCTAGCCTGGAAAAACGCTCTTGTGAGAACTCTGACTACAAAAGATAAGTTGAGCTATATCCTAGATGAAGATGAAATTCCGGAAGAAGGAACTATGGAGTTTCAAAAGGTGGATAAGAAATAACTATTTAGTCACCGCTTAGATCTTAAACACAGTTTTGAGAGAGCTAACTGAAGGATTCACATATGTTTCTACATCAAGAGAACTCTGGAAGGCATTGGAACACAGATTTTGTGAAGGGAATGGCCCTATGCTCTTTAGGGTGAAAAGAGATATAAGTATGTTCGAACAAGAAGATCAGACTATTCTTCATTACTTCAATAAATTGAGAAAGATGTGGGATGAATTGAGTCTTCTTAGTCCTATACCAAGCTGCAGGTGTGGATCAGCAAAATCTTGTGACTATAATGCTTTTGGAAGGATCTCTGATCAAGAACAAGAAGATATGCTCTTGCAGTTTTTTATGGGGCTAAGTTCTAGTTATGATCATATCAAGAACCAGATTCTCTTGATGGAGCCGTTGCAAAGCCTCGATAAGGCATATTCAATGTTGAGTAGAATCGAAAAACAAAACGAAATGAGTAATGCCAGGCTAATTGAGATGGCAAATTCTGCCAACTATGGTGGAAATGCACAGAAAAGGTTCATATCGAGCACAAAGTTCTTATGGCTCACAATCTGGAAAATTTGTCAAGATAGACAAGAGTTGTCTCAAGTGTGATTACTGCGATGGAACAAAGCACACTAGGGAGTCCTTCTTCAAATTGATTCGATACCCTGAGTTGTGGGGTGAAAGGGCTAGTCCAAGGGGAAGAGGTAAATCTCACTCTAATCCTTATAGTGCTCAGGCTAACCAAAGCTCCTTTATCAAAGCTGATTAGGTCCAGGAAAGAGGAGGTGGAGATAATGTTAATCAACAGACAGTAAACAGGCTGGTTCATGAAATATACAAGATGATCAAAGGGAAGGAGCTACTGGAAACACCAATGCAGCACATGGCAAATGACATAAGTGCCTTTGCTGGCTATTCAGGTAAAATTCCAAGAGCCTCATATACCTGGATTGTTGATAGTAGGGCCAGATCACATATATGCCACCAATAGCATTTGTTCAAGAGTATGAAAAATGAACATAGATGCCATTCTGTGCATTTGCCTAATGGCAGTATTTAGCAGATAGCCCAGAAGGGGCATGTAGTGTTAAAAAATGGTCTAAAATTGGAGAATGTTTTGTATGTACCTAGATTTCATTATAATTTGCTATCAGTGAGTCAGTTGTCTAAAGATAATGGAGTTGAAGTAATTTTTGGCTCCAACTATTGTCATATACAAGACCAGAAATCTAAGAGAGTCAGGGCAGTGGCTTAGTTGATTGATGGCCTCTACCTGCTTGATCAAACCTCTTTTAAGAAACCTCTGCTAGATTCTGCTTACAACTATAATTAGATAGTCAATATTGATAGTGATTCTGTAATTGACATTACCTAATGCAATAAGCTTTCAGTGGATTCCTGGCATATGAAGTTGGGGCATGCTTCATTCAATAGCCTCAATCATATTCCAAGAATCAAACTTGACTGTAATCCTTGGTCATGTGATGTATGCCCACAGGCCAAGCAAACTAGGCTATCTTTTAATAAAAGTGAGATTTTAACAAGACACAGGCTGTAAATGATTCATGTAGATGTGTGGGGTCCTTACAGACAACCAATATTCAATGGTGCATTTTTTTTATTGTTGTTGATGATTACAGTAGAGTTACATGGTTGTTCTTGTTAAAACATAAAAATGAAGTGTTTAGGGCATTAGAATCATTTGTCAACTTAGTTGCCACACAATATGATGCTAAAATATAGATAGTAAGGAGTGACAATGGGGGAGAGTTCTTGAATGCTCAGTGCTGGAAATTGTTTCATGATAAGGGAATTCTACACCAAAGGACCTGCAGCTACACACCACAGCAAAATGGTATGGTAGAGAGAAAACACAGACACCTTTTGGAAGTCACTAGAGCAATCATGATTGCAGCTAATTTGCTAGTAAAGTTTTGGGGTGACGCAGTTCTCTATGCAACTAGTGTCATAAAAGTGTTGCCTACAAAGCTATTGAATTGGAAATCTCTCTATGAAGTTTTCTATGAAAAGTTGACTGATTATAATAGGTTCCATGTATTTGGTTCCTTGTGCTTTTCAAGTATGCTACCTAAGCCTGATAAGTTACAGGGAAGGGCAAATAAGTGTTTGTTCATGGGATTCTCTGCAGGCCAAAAAGGATACAAAGTATATGATCTAGCCACCAAGTAGTTTAAAGTGTCCAAGGATGCGCAGTTTCCTGAACAATTACAGTTCCCATTGTCTAAGCATTATCAAGAAGGCATAGATAAGCAGGGGTTGAAAGAAGAAAATGTTATCAGGGAAGAAGAGTTTCCAGAGACTGGGTTGAGCCTTAGAAGATCAATAAGAACAAGGAATTCACCAACTTGGTTCACAGATTATATAACTTGTGCAGATGCAGGGGGCCACTCAGCATTCTTATAAAAAAAATAATGGAAGTAAGGGAGCCATAGAGTTATGGAGAAGCTATTAAAGACCCTAAGTGGGTCACAACTATGGAAAAAGAGCTTGGAGCTCTTGAAGAAAACATGACATGGCAGTTGATATAACTGCCACAAGGGAAAAGGGCCTTGAGTAGTAAATGGGTTTACAAGGTCAAATATTTGCTAAATGGGGAAGTTGACAGATACAAGGCCAAGTTGGTAGCTAGAGGATACAACCAAGTGATGGGTGAAGACTATTGTGAGTCATTTAGCCCTATGGCAAACCCAACCATAGTTAGGCTATTTTTGGTAGTTGGAGCAGCAAAAGGTTGGCATGTTCACCAGGTGGATGTTAACAATGCTTATTTACATGGGAATATAGAGGACATATATTTGGTACCACCTGAGGGATATAAGAAGGCTAGAAAGGGAGACGTGTGCAAACTTATCAAGTCTCTTTATGGCCTGAAGAAGGCTGGGAGGCAATGGCACAAAGAGATCAGTGATAAGTTGATACTATGGGGCTTCCAAAGATCGAGAAATGACCATTTTTTATCCACTAGACAGACATATGCTGGTTTTGTTGCACTTGTCATCTATGTTGATGATATTTTGATCATGAGCTCAAATGATCAACTAACTACAGACACAAAGGGGTATCTACATTCTCTATTCACAGTAAAGGATATGGGAATGGCTCATTACTTTCTAGGAATTGAGGTGGCACAACAGAAAGAAGGGACATTCATTTTATAGGCAAAATATATGAATCACATAGTCCAAGATACAGGGTTGAAGGATTGTCAACCTGTGATCAGCCCTGTGGATGTTAGCAATGAATTAACCGGGCCTAGGAAGATTCTGGCAAATGTAGAGATGTACAAAAGATTGGTTAAAAGACTTTTGTATTTAAATTTCACCAGGCCTGGCATATCTTTTGCTATACAACAACTGTGTCAATACATCTAGCAGCCTTGTGGACATCATATGCAGGTTGCTTTTAAGGGTGCTTAAATACCTGAAAGGATCTAAAACTCGTGGATTATTTTATCCTGCAAGTACAACACTAGTTCCATCAGGATACTGTGATTCTAATTGGGCTAGATGCAAGATTAGGAGGAGATCATTGACTGGCTTCTATCTCTTCCTAGGAAACTCATTAATTTCTTGGAAGACAAAGAAACAAGCTACAGTCAGCAAGTCATCAACAGAGGCTAGATACAGGGCTATTGCCAACACTTATTATGAAGTCAAGTGGATCACTTATCTAATGCAGGACCTGAAGGTTACAGTTGCTCTACCAGTCTTTATTTAAAGTGGTAGCCTAGCTGCTATATCAGTGGCAAAGAATCCTATTCTACAAGAAAAAATGAAACATGTAGAACTTGATTTACATTTTATGAGGGATTTAGTAGCTGAGAGTCTCCCATGTGTCCACAAGACTACAACTTGCAGATTTGTTGACAAAGGCAAAAAGCTTCTCTTAGATGGCACCATTCTTGCAAAGGATGAATGTCAGATCTATCTCAGGAACAATTTTAGCTCAAGGGGAGGATGATGAAATATCTAGCTGAAATTAGTCAACACAGTTTAGCATCATAGTTAAACTAGGCTCCACGGTAATGCTCAAGTACCTCACCACAGCCTAACCCATCACATGTCACAAACTCACAGGAAACGGTTACTGATCTTAGCTAATGTGGTAACTCAATTGTAGTATAAATAAGTAATGTACAAAACAAGAGAAAAACAACTAAAAATTGCAGATTTTTTTTCTCTGCCATTAATAAAGAATCAAGCAAGCTTCATTGAGCTTGTTCAACAACTTAGTGTCTATGTTATGTATGTTGAATTATAAATTTGATCTATATTAATGGAAACCCAAAATCCAAATCCAATCAATTGGAGTCCAAGCCCACAAATCCAAAATGTAGTAAATTTATTTAGGTATTTTAAGTATGTAGATTTTTTTGTGTGATAACCAAATTGAAGGCTATTAACTACAACCAATTTGGAGGCCATTTAATTAACTAAATAAGTTGGCTAGTAATTGTATTAGTTGGAGGTGGTGGTGTGTAATTGTGTTTAGTTATTTTTCATCAACAAAAATAAGAACTTCTTTAGAGAGAAAAGAAGTAAAGAGTGAGTTGTAGTTTTGTATTTTGAGTGAGAGTGTTCCTGTAATATCTTTGAGTTTAGTAAAAGTTGTTCATTTGAGTCTTTTAATTCCAACAAAGTGGTACCATAGTCACGTTCAAAAGTTGATTACGCTTCCAAAAAGTTCCATTTTTGATTGCAAAAGTTGAATTTCAGGAACTCTAGATGTTGTAGTAGCCCAGAAAGTGTTGCAAAAGACATAAAAAAGTGTTGCAGAAAGCTGCAAAAAGTGTTACAATAAGTCTAGTGTGTCGCAAAAGACTCCAGATGTGTTGCATTAGCCCCTGTACAATTAGAATAGCTATTTGAGTAAGATAGCAAATAGCGTGGCATCATTTCAAGTTCTAACACTCAACAATAACAACTATGACAATTGGAGTATCAAAATGAAGGCTTTTCTCGGAGCACATGATGTTTGGGATATCGAAGAGAAAGGCTTCACCGAGCCCGAAAATGAAGCCTCTCTCACACAAGTTCAAGCTACAACTTTGAAGGATTCCCGTAAGAGAGACAAGAAAGCTCTCTTCCTCATCTATCAAGAATTAGATGATGTTAGTTTTGAGAATATCTCAAGCGCAACCTCTGCCAAGCAAGCATAGGAGAAGTTGCAAACCTCTTATAAAGGAGTCAAAAAGGTGAAAAAGTTATGTCTCCAAACACTAAGAGGTGAGTTTAAATCCTGGCACATGAAACCATCTGAGTCTATCTCCGATTACTTTTCTAGAGTAGCAGCAGTTTCAAATCAATTGAAAAGAAATGGTGAGAAGTTAGAAGATGTAAGGATAATCGAGAAGATACTTCGTTCGTTGGATCCAAAATTTGAGCACATTGTGGTGATGATTGAAGAAACCAACGACTCAAAGGAAATGACGATTAAGGAACTCCAAGGATCACTATAGGCCTATGAAGAAAACCACAAGAAGAAGCAAGGTATCTCTGAGCAACTCCTCAAGATACGACTCAAGGATACAAGTAAAGGTCAAGGCAATGGTAGAAACAACCATGGAAGAGGTAGAGGCAAAAGACGAGGCCACGGACGAGGTGGTAACCATGGTCGTGGATGAAGTTGGAATTACAATAACAATTCTAGTGATAACTGCAAGAAAGGAGAAAGTTCCACACAAGGTTGTGGAAGAAGCAATTCAAACGTGAGGTATGACAAATCTCAAGTCCGGTGCTATAATTGTCAAAAGTTAGGGCATTACGCTTCAGAATGTAGAACTCCTAACAATCGAGTCGAGGAGAAGGTGAACTTTGTGGAGGAGAAGATCGAGGATAAAGAAACGCCGTTACTAGCGTACAACAACAACAATGAGCATCAAGACAATACATGGTATCTCGACACCAGTGCAAGCAACCACATCTATGAAAAAAGAAGCTTATTCATGGAGCTCACTAAAGAAGTAAGCGGCGATGTCTCATTTGGAGATGACAACAAGATATCGGTGAAAGGGAAAGGTAACATCCTCTTTCGTGCTAAAGATGATAGCCACCAATTAATTTCAGATGTCTACTATATGCCTAATATGAAGTGCAACATTCTAAGTTTAGGCCAACGCTTAGAAAAAGGCTATGATATTCACATGAAAGATTGTAGCCTTTTCATAAGAGATGGCAAAGGAGATCCGATTGCTAAAGTACAGATGTCAAAGAATAGAATGTTTCCTTTAAACATTCAACACGATGTTTCGAAGTGTTTGAAGGCGTGTTATAAAGAAGCATCGTGGCTATGGCATCTTTGATTTGGTCATATTAATTGTGGAGGATTGGAGCTGTTATCCAAGAAGGAAATGTTTAGAGGCTTACCATGTATCAATAATCCTGATCAATTATGCGAAGGATGTCTACAAGGGAAACAATTTTGAAAAGCTTTCCAAAGGAGTCAGACTCAAGGGCCAAGATGTCGCTCGAGCCCATTCACATCGATGTGTGTGGTCCTATCAAGCCAAGTTCCCTTGCTAATATTAACTACTTCCTTCTCTTGATTGACGATTTTTCAAGAAAAACTTAGGTATATTTCTTAAAGCAAAAATCAGAAGTATTTGGAGTGTTTCAAAAGTTCAAAGCAGCGGTGGAAAAGGAGAGCAGTCATAAGATCAAAGCCATGAGATCTGATTGAGGAGGAGAATTCACATCCAAGGAATTCAACAATTTTTGTGCAGCACATGGAATCCATCAACCCTTAACGGTTCCTAAATCCCCCCAACAAAATGGAGTGGCAGAAAGGAAGAACAGAATAATCCTCGACATGGCTCGAAGTATGCTCAAAAGCAAGAAACTATCTAAGGAGTTTTGGGCGGAAGCAGTGGCATATGCAGTCTTCCTATTAAATTGTTCTCCTACAAGAAGCGTGTGGAAAAATACACCACAAAAAGCATGGAGTGGAAGAAAGCCCAGAATTTTCTATCTTCGGGTCTTCGCGAGTGTAGCTTATGTTCATGTATCGGATGAGAATCGAACCAAGCTTGATGACAAAAGCCAAAGTCTTATTTTCATTGGTTATGACTCAAGCTCAGTATGCTACAAGCTATACAATCAGAATGAGAAGAAATTTATGATCAGCTGAGATGTGATATTTGATGAAGAAGGAGAATGGTACTTTGATTCTCAAACGAAAGACTTAAACTTTTCCCCATTCGAGGAAGATGAGCAGACAATACCTGAGCAACCACGACAACTTCAACAAGGTCTCACAACTCCACCTACTTCTCCTACTTATAGAGATGGGTCATCATCATCATCTCCATCCTCAAGCGGGACTGAAGATGAAAGAGAAGTGCATCGTATGAGAAGTCTTCGAGAACTTTATATAGTGACTGAATAACTAGACAATCTTACATTATTTTGTCTATTTTTTTTATTGCGAGCCAGTGATATTTTAAGAAGCTGCACAAGAGAAAAAGTTGAGAGATGCAATGGACAAAGAAATCAAGGCCATTGAGAAGAATGATACATGGGAACTCACTTCACATCCCAAAGGACACAAGGCGATAAGTGTCAAATGGGTGTAGAAAACAAAGCGGAATGCCAAGGGAGAGATCGAAAGACACTAGGCAAAGCTTGTTGCAAAAGGCTATTGTCAAAGGGCTGGAATTGACTACGATGAGGTATTCGCTCCAGTTGCTTGATTGGAAACTGTCAGACTAATAATTTCTTTAGCGGCTCAAAACAAGTGGAGAATTCATCAAATGGATGTAAAATTGGCCTTCCTAAATGGAGTTCTTGAAGAGGAAGTGTACATTTAGCAACCACCAGGTTACGAAGCCAAAGGTCATAAAGACAAGGTGATGAAGTTGAAGAAGGCTCTTAATGGGCTAAAACAAGCACCAAGGGCATGGAACAGCAGAATAGACAAGTACTTCCGAGAAAATGGTTTCAATAAATGTCTATATGAGCATGCTTTGTATATCAAGATTAAAGATGGAGATATTTTGATCATGTGCCTCTACATGGATGATTTGATCTTCACCGGAAGCAACCAAAGAATGTTAGATGAATTCAAGAAAGTGATGTCGAAGGAGTTTGAGATGACAGACATAGGACTCATGGCATACTACCTCGGCGTAGAAGTAAAGCAACAAAAGGATGGAATTTTCATTTCACAAGAAAGCTATGCAAAGGAGATCTTGAAAAAGTTCAAGATGGATAATTGCAAGCCGATAAGCACATCGGTGGAGTACGGGATCAAGATGTCTAAACATGATGAAGGGAAGAGTGTAGATCCAACACTTTTCAAAAGTTTGGTCGGAAATCTACGCTATCTTACATGCACGAGGCCAGATATCCTTCATGCAGTCAGGTTCGTTAGTCATTACATGGAATCACCAACGACCACCCATTTCAAAGCCGCTAAGAGAATTCTTCGCTATTTGAAAGGTACAACCGACTTGGGCTTATTCTATTCAGTTTCTAATGATTACACGGTTGTTGGATATAACGATAACGATTGGGGTGGAGACGTAGATAATCGAAGAAGCACTACTGGATTCATGTTTTTCATGGGAGACACTACTTTCACATGGATGTCAAAGAAACAACCAATTGTAATTTTGTCTACATGTGAAGCAGAATATGTTACAGCAACCTCGTACGTTTGTCATGCAATTTGGCTCAGAAATTTATTGAAAGAGATCGGTTTGATTCAACAAGAACCGATTGAGATTCATGTTGACAACAAGTCAGCCATTGCCATCCTGTATTCCATGATCGAAGCAAACACGTCGACATCCGCTACCATTAAATAAGAGAGTGTGTTACAAGAAGGGAAGTGCAAGTTGAATATGTGAAGATACAAGATCAAATTGCGGATATCTTCACTAAGTCGCTCACAAGCAAAAACTTCATCAGATTGAGAAGCTCACTTGGGATGACAAGATCAATTTTTTTTTTTTGGGGGGGGGGGGTGTTAGGCCCAATAATAGATTACGAGAAAAAATAATATCAGCAGAATAAAGGACACGCAGATTTTTACGTAGAAACCCCAAATGTATTAGGGAAAAACCACGGGACCAACTCCGAATAATTCTTCCACTATAAAATAATAGTAGGTACACCAAGAGATTACAAAATAGTGGCACTCAAGTGTTTCCCAAAACCTCACTATTTTCTCTCTTACCCAGCTCTTAGGAACCCTTTTCCTAAGGCTCTCTACACAGATTACATTTCTATCTGTGTTTCTTCTCTATTACTCTCTGCGTTTTTGTCTACTCCTCAAATGAGCAAAACACTCCTCCATTTATAGGAGATTCAAAACGCGTATAGCCGAATTATGCACAGTAATTTTACTGTGCACTTTTTGAAAAATACCCCTGCCGACCTGCCTCCTTTTTTTTTATTTTTTTTTTAATTAAACAGTGGGTCCCACAATAATAGGGACACCACTCAGCAAATCTCCCCCTCCCGGCTACATTGTGGGACTCTCCATCTCGGTTGCTTCAACGCACTATCGAACTTTTCTTTTGGTACGACCTTCGTCAGCATATTAGCAACATTTTTATTTGTATGAATCTTCTGCAACTTGAACTCTTTTTCTTCAATGGCAAGTCTGAGCCAATGATATCTTACATCAATATGTTTTGTCCGTGCATGATACATAGTATTTTTGCTCAAGTCTAGTGCACTTTGACTATCACAATAAACTATGTAGTCTTCTTGCTGCACACCCAATTCTTCAAAGAATTGCTTTAACCAAAGCATTTCCTTTCCTGCTTCTGCTGCTGCAACGTACTCTGCTTCGGTTGTTGATAAAGAAACATATTTTTGTAACCGTGACTGCCATGAAATAGCTCCCCCTGAGAATGTAAATAAGTAACCCGATGTACATTTTCTTTCATCAAGGTCACCAGCCATATCTGCATCCGTGTAACCAGCAAGTGCAGATTTTTCAACTCCAAAAGTTAAACATAACTTTGAAGTTCCTCTCAGGTATTTGAAGATCCATTTAACTGCTTCCCAATGTGTCTTCTGGGGATTAGACAGGAATCTACTCACAACTCCAACTACATGAGCGATGTCTGGTCTCGTACACACCATTGCATACATCAAACTACCGACCGCTGAAGAATATGGAACTTTTGACATATCTTCTCTATTTTTCTCTGTTGAAGGGTAGGATTTCTTACTCAATTTGTAATGAGCAGCAAATGGAGTGCTATCTGGTTTAGCATTCTTCATATTGAACCTTTCTAGTATCCGTTCAATATATTTTTCTTGCGATAACCACAGCCTGCTGGACCTTCGATCTCGGGTAATCTCCATTCCAAGAATTCGCCTTGCCGGTCCCAAATCCTTCATGTCAAACGCCTTAGACAAATCACACTTCAACTTACTAATCATTTTGGCATCTGGTCCAACGATTAGCATATCATCAACATATAAGAGAAGAATGATAAATTTTTCATCAGGGAATTTCTGGACGTAAACACTTGGATCAGCTTCTGTCCTCTTGTATCCTTGATTCACCATGAAGGAATCAAACTTTTTATACCATTGCCGCGGGGCTTGTTTTAACCCATACAAACTTTTCTTCAAGCGACAAACCATGTCCTCCTTTCCCTTGACCTTGAAACCTTCTAGTTATTCCATATAAATTCCTTCTTCTACATCCCCATGCAAGAACGCGGTCTTTACATCAAGCTGTTCTAACTCAAGGTTCAAGCTGGCTACAAGACCTAACACAACTCGAATTGAACTCATTTTCACAACTGGTGAAAAAACCTCATCAAAGTCGATACCTTTCTTTTGAGTAAAGCCTTTGGCAACCAATCGAGCTTCGTATATCACTAGGTCTCCATCATCTTTCTTCAGCTTATACACCCATTTGTTCTTGAGTGTTCTCTTCCCTTTAGGAAGTTTCACCAGCTCGTACGTGTCATTCTTCTTCAAAGAATTCATCTCCTCTTGCATGGCCTTCATCCAACAATCTTTATCTTTACAAGATTGCACATCTTGGAAGCTTTCAGGCTCCCCTTCATCAGTGATTAAAGTATAATCAGAACTGGAGTATTTTGTAGATGGTTGGCGTTCTCTGATTGACCTCCTCAATTGAGGTTCTTCTTCTGGTAGAATGGGGTTCTCTGGCTCCCCCTGCTCAATACCCTCTTTATTCATATCTTCATCTACAATCGTATCTTGATCCCTCACAACTGGCTCTTCTTCTCCATCTTGTTCTGATTGATGCATTCTTCTTTCTGTGGCATCATCTGATAGAATGCTCTCTGGTGTAATATCGATAACACCATCACTTGTAGTTCTTTCGCCGATGATATCATTCTCATGAAATACAACATCTCGGCTCCTTCCTCCAATGGATTCTGTATCCATGGGACCACTAACGTCAGAGTGTACCAACTCTAACTTATTATTTCTCCTTCTAGAGCTTTTCTGAAATGAAACTCGATGTTGCTTCCCAGATAAACAGTGATCACATGGGTTAATTTTTCCTTTGGCTAATGGGATGAGGGACTTCTTAGCCAGTATATTCAACCCTTTCTCACTAACATGCGCCAGTCGCCTATGCCACAAATTTGGTGAAGCATCATCTCCAACTGTATTCAGTTGACCCGCACATACTATTGCTTGTGTTTTGTATAGCGAGCAACACAATCTTCCTTTCGCCACCACCAACGATCCTTTAGTGAGTTTTCAATTTCCATCGCCTGTATGATTGTGATAACCTTCCTTGTCCAATACACTAACAGACAATAAGTTCAACCGAAGATCTGGAACGTGTCGCACATTTTTAAGTGTTAATGTGCATCCGACACTTGTCTTCACGCAGATATCGCCGATTCCCACCATTTGCGAGACACTATTATTTCCCATTTTAATAGTACCATAATCGCCCGCTTTATAGGTTGAGAAGTATTCCCTTTGTGGAACACAGTGGTATGAGGCACCATAATCTACAATCCACTCGGTATCTGCATCTCCAACATGACAACAATCTGCATCATGAGATACTAAAGCCACCTCTCCATCTTGTATTGTGACTGCAGCAGATGTGTTTTTGTTATCATCATGACTTCGGTTTGCATTCTCTCGTTTAAGAAAACGGCAGTTCCTTTTGAGATGACCCTGCTTTCCACAGTGGTAGCATGACCTCTTCTCTCGGGACTTGGATCTATCTTTCGATTTTCCATTCCCACAACCTCTACTCTTGCTTCGACCCCTATTCTCTGTGACAAGGGCTTGTGAACTGGTATTGGCAACTTCCCTTCTATGAAGCTCTACATTAAGTAGACTATTCTTTACCATAGACATTGTTACCACACCATTTGGAGCTGAGTTACTCAGTGATACAACAAGAGTATCCCAGCTATCTGGTAGAGTTCCCATCAAAAGACATGCTCGCATCTCATCATCCAAGGACATACCAGTGACTGCTAACTCACTTATGAATCCTTCAAAGTCGTTCAGGTGTTGTGTGATTGATCGTCCCTCTGTCAATTTCAAGTTCATGACTTTGCGAATCATGAACACTTTTCCTTGAGCATTTTTAGCCTTGTACATATCCTCTAGCTTCTTCCAGAGAACTTTGGGATCTGTTTCATTCCTCACGTGGTTGTACAGGCTAGCATCTATCCATTGGCGTATTGTACCCAATGTCTGCTTCTTCAACTTTATCCACTGCCGATATTTCATATCCTCCGGCTTTGCGTCGTCACCCTCAATTGGATCGTACAAATCTTTGCAATTGAGGTAGTCCTCCATTCTAGATTTCCACATTGAATAATTTGTATCCGTCAATTTCATCATTACACCGTCATTCGCCATGTCGAAACTTTAAAAATGGCAAAATTTTACTATTCACGAATTTCACTATTCACATAAATAGTGACTGTATATGTGAATAGTACCGTATACCCAAATAATACTTGTATATTGGAATAGTAATAGTATGCCATAAAACTATTCATAAAAGATGGCCGAATATGAATAGTTATTATATATGAATACTATTGCTCAAATTACTATTTTACTATTCATCCAAATTGCCTATGTGCGACGGTTTTTCGAACGGATTGCGCCACCGGATTCCCCGTAATTTTCTCGTCGTCGTGGTATATTTATTTTTGAAAAATATATCCACGGATTTTACTGATAAAACAACCTTCAGCTCTGATACCACTTGTTAGGCCCAATAATAGATTACGAGAAAAAATAATATCAGCAGAATAAAGGACACGCAGATTTTTACGTGGAAACCCCAAATGTATTAGGGAAAAACCACGGGACCAACTCCGAATAATTCTTCCACTATAAAATAATAGTAGGTACACCAAGAGATTACAAAATAGTGGCACTCAAGTGTTTCCCAAAACCTCACTATTTTCTCTCTTACCCAGCTCTTAGGAACCCTTTTCCTAAGGCTCTCTACACAGATTACATTTCTATCTGTGTTTCTTCTCTATTACTCTCTGCGTTTTTGTCTGCTCCTCAAATGAGCAAAACACTCCTCCATTTATAGGAGATTCAAAACGCGTGGGTCCCACAATAATAGGGACACCACTCAGCAGGGGGGTGTGGGGGGTGGATTATAAACTTGATCCATACTAATGGAAACCCAAAATCCAAATCCAATCAATTGGAGTTCAAGCCCACAAATCTAAAATGTAGTAAATTTATTTATGTATTTTAAGTATGTAGATTTTTTATGTGTGAAAACCAAATTGGAACCTATTAACTACAACCAATTTGGAGGCCATTAAATTAACTAGATAAGTTGGCTATTAATTGTATTAGTTGGAGGTGGTGGTTAGTAATTGTGTTAGTTGAGAGTTGTACAATTCACCTATAAATAGGTGAGTTGTTTAGTTATTTTTCATCAACAAAAATAAGAATTTCTTTAGTGAGAAAAGAAGGAAAGAGTGAGTTGTAGTTTTGTATTTTGAGTGAGAGTTTTCTTGTAATATCTTTAAATTTAATAAAAGTTATTCATTTGGGTCTTTTAATTTCAATAATGTACAAGTAAAAGATTACACAAAGAGATTGAATTATGATGTAAATATGATGAACAGAAACTAAGACTAAGGATAGAGGATCCACCACGAAGAAAGCATATGTTATGGGTTGAGCTACATGGACCATAAAATAGATATGTTATATCTTTAATTTTGTCCAATATTAAATAGATACATCCACATTCTATATGTTATATCTTTAATTTTGTCGTTCTAAATTGCTTCTTCCCTTGTGGCAAATATTTTATCGCAATGGTCAAGACTATTTATATGACTTGAGAGGTTATGGGTTTAGCTACATGGACCATACAATGAAATTTTTTATTAATTATTAATATAGGCACAAATTCACTTACTTTTTTTTTAATTACTTCTCTCCCCTCTCCAATCAATTGTACCGAAGAGTTTGATCCAAATTAGTCCAAAATAAAATTTATTGCTTCTTTTTTTGCTGTTATAGCTTTTTTTAATCTTCTCTGCCAGTCAACCATTGACGAAAGATTTAGGGTTAGTTTAGCTGCGAGTTTTTGCAGCTTTTTTTCAGCAGTTTTTCTGAAAAGCTCTATTTTTAAGCCTTTTTTGAAAGCTCCAGATTTGATTTTGGAAAAAATAAATCAGACAGTTCCTAATTAATTAGTATGAAAGATCAAAATGTGTTGTTCAAAGCCAAAATTTGTAGTACTATTAAAAGTTTGTAGGAACAACTTATTTTAAAAGCAGTTCAAACTGCAATATTTACACAGTTCAATAACTTTCATATATATACATAATAATATATTGCATCTATATATCATTTGCATTAGAGGCAACGTTAGAATCGTGCTTTACAAATTAATAAAGCCAATTTGTTCACAAATTTAAAGTACAAAAAGTAACAAAAATGTGTTGAAAAAGTGGCTTCTTTGGATCTCATGTAAGTCCTTAACAACACCTTTCTCTACAGACATAAACTGATGAGGAAACATGAAGTATAGTGTTTATTTGTAAGTACATACAATTGGTGTCGTTGAGCATAAGGCAGTCCACAAGGTGACGAAATTTTCTTATTGATTTTTCAAATATTTGGCAAGCCCTACACAAATCAGATAGGATGAGATCAAATTATGTTCACATTTTACGTTATATGGCAAAAATGCATCTTCAGCCGCCGTAACTTGATATATTTGGTCTATTATCCCTTCAACTTTGACTTGCACGTACAAGCCCTCTAAATTTAACAAAATTGTACTAGATGTGATAGACAAAAATTCGGAATAGTTGAGAAGATATATATGACATTAAAATAATAAGTTAGTGGTACAATTAAGATTATGAAAGAATATATGTTAAAAATTAAAATAAAATGTTAGGAGTAAAAAATTATAATTAAATAAATCCTAAATTTCTTAATTAAATCACATTAACAACTATTACCATGTATTAGCAACTAATTGATGAGGAAACATGAAGTATAGAGGATATTTATTATCAAATGTATGGAAGTTTTCGGCATAACTGTAGTTTTAGGCAACAACTTTTTGAATATTTCTACTTAAAAATCCTCTTCGGGCATATGAGAATGATTCGAGTTGTATGAAGGGAAACTTTCATGATTTTCATAAGAGAATATATATTTAAAACTAAAAAAAATAATCTATTAGTTTAAAAGTTTTATTTTAATTAAAGTTGACGTCGGATTATTTAGATGGGATAAGTAAGGACTTATTAAAGAAGATGAACAAAAATAAAAAAATTTATGACCAAATAAAGAAAGGTTGACCTCTAAAATAACAACAAATTCTCAACATCTAGCTATCGATTTTTGAATCTCAAGCATTAAAATCAGCATATGATATATGTGATTCGCTACACTATTAAAAGCAAGATACAACATCAAATTTAAATGAAAATAAACGTAGATACACTTGGATTTTTGTAATCTAAGTCTTATGTGCTAATAGGCAAAGAATTTTAGATTCAATGGCAACCCAATAAATAGTACAAATAACTCGGTATAGCTCTCGTTGGCTTGGGTGACCCCAGGAATAGTGTAGTGAACTTGGGTTCATATAGAACAAGTCACCAGCTCAACCCACTCTTTGAAAGGTACATTGTTCTCCAAAGTGATAGTTTTATTTATTTTAAATTAGAGAATACTTTTTGTTTCTAACACTCTTTAAGTATGACCACAGGCCTTAGTTAACTAAAAAAACTTAAAAGAATTGAGCTGATTGACTTATAAGTTAGTCAAAGGTAGCCTACAAAATTAGAATGTGACTTGCATATCATTTAAATATGACTCAACATTAATTAATGGAATTGTTGTAAATAGAATTCAAGTAGCTTCTACCCCATTCAGTCCAACTTTTACTGGTGAACCTTGGATAAATATATTTGAATTTAGGCACCCCAATGTCAATAAGGCAAGAATATTCAAAATCTGTTATATTTGAACCGATGCGGGTGGGAAATAACCAAAAATTTCCACCCGTATGGACGAGGGATGGGTGAAATTTTATCCCCGGTAATAAAACGTGGGCGGATGTGGGTGAAACCATCCCCGCACCGTTGGATAACCCGCACCGCAACCGAATAAATCCCCAAACAAAAATAAGAATATATATATATATATATATATATATATATATATATATATATATATATATATATATATATATATATATATATTATTTTAATTGAATAATGCATATAATTCATTAAAAAATCATCTGTCAAACAATTATATATTTAAGTTTTATTTTAAAAAATAAAAATAATAACACAATTGAAGCCTTAAAACCTATAGATATCAAAGAATAGTAGTTAGTAACAATAGTTAGAAAATTTGTTAGTTTGTAATTGTATCTTCTTGTGTATTTTATGTTATTAGTTTAACAACTAAGCCAAACTAAAATGATAAAAGCTATTTTCATTGTATTACTTAGTTGGTATGAATAAACTCTCCAAATTTCTTTGAAATTTGGTTTGTGTTCTTTAATTTTGTCATTTAATTTCCTTGATTTGTCTGGATCAAATTGAATTATACGGATATATAAAAATAAATGATAAAAAATTTTAATTATTTGAATTAATAATTTTTTTATATAATTTCATTCACATTTTATAATAGATTAAGATTCAATTTTCTATAGCTAAAATTTACCGATATATGTTTGAATTGAGACACTAATCATTAATAAATACGAGAACACGCCTAAAGTTTTGTGAAATTTATTGGTGGGCGGGGATTCCCCGAAAACCACCTGCACTCGCGTGGGTGCGGAATGGGTGCAGAAAAAAATCCAAAACACTAATTAGGAATTCCTAAACCGCACCCGAAAAATATTGGGTACGAAATGGGGATTGAACTACTCGTACCAAACCCACACTCTTGACATCCCTGCGCCCAACCCAAGCCCGGAAATGCCCGAAAATATTGTGAGTTAGGGCTTGAATTTATGTAAAAACCCAAGCCGGCCGGGCGCTGAGGCCATGTATATGTCTATACACACAGAGTTTATCTACCTCTTTGCTTTGAACGTGCGACTTGTTTTACCAACTTATATACTGTAACTATCACAATAAGACTTTCCTCATCTTCTAGGCTCTTTAGATTACCATTACTTACCTACTTTCTGTGTGACTAAAGTCCCTTTCTCTTTATTTTTGAGATTTGATTCATACAAATTAAGCAAGACTATTTTCATGATTACGTTTGTTTACTCTTTTTGCTAATTACACTGTCTTCTCATATGTAAATATAGCTGTCGTTTTAGTACTTACTAAAAATTAGACATATCAATTTTCATTTTTTAATTTATTAAAATTTTATTTACGAAAATTTAAAGATTAATATTTGTATGATGGTCGAGTTGGTCCGGATTTGGAAATATAGTTGTAAGTCAAAGCCTGGCTCGACTCGACCCAAGCCCGCATATCATTGATGTGGGTTAGGTTGGACTTGGACATAGTTATGTTTGTATTGGCCCGACCAAACTGACCAGATCCAAGTCGAGCCGAGCCAGGCCATTAAACATGTATAGTTTTAAGTAAAGCTCTTCATAGAATACAATAATTATCATTTTCAATTATTCAAATATGGATTAGCTAGATTCTCTTAAAATATTTTTAGTGTAAGGTTAAATAGATATGCAGTGAAAAAGAGTGAATATTTATTTTGAGAATTGTGTAATTATCCTGAACTAATATCTCTGGGGCCCAATATTTTACACGTTGGATTCATTCAACAAATGAAGCTGTCAGTATTCAACCTCTTAACCTCTAGATACAAAACCAATAGATTTATCAGATTAATTCGGACAATTAATTTCTAAGTCCAACACACTTTGATACCACTTAATCTAAAATTTCACATCTTGGAACCATATATTCTTCTATTTATTCATATTTATATGCATAAGTGTGATATTTATTTTCAGCATCTCATCAAGCATAGGTTTGATATGTAAGTGGTTCAAAATGAAAAAGTAAAATTAGATATTCATATAGTCACGGACTGATGATTCCATAGAGAGCAAAGAAAAGACAACGTTTACGACAAAGCTGGCACATGAGTCTCACTATTATTGCAATAACGAACAATTCTTCTATTTCTTTCTTTTTTTTGAAAAATAAAATTATTTTCCAGCAAATAATAAATGTGACAGTTTCAGTCTCGATCTTTCTAAAGAATCCTATAACCCCCAATTTCATCTTTCCTCTTCTTTTTATTTATTTAATTTATTTTTCAGTAAAAAAAGAAAGTATAACGATTGAATATTTAGAGTCTCTTTTAACTTGGAGCTTGCTTAGCTAGGGCAACAGTGCATGTTTCCTTGTTAAATTTGTGAAGGATAATATGAAAAAGCTACATAACTTTTGGGTTAGCTGGTAATAATTTTTTTTTGGTATATTTACAAGTATCTGTATTGAGATAAGTTTGTCCGAAACTTAGTAATAGTTAAGGCTCTTCACTCCTTCCAATAGATATATCTAGTGGAATTCAAACCTTGTTCTCCTTCAACTTACTCAATCTGCGTTGTCAACAGAGTTACACCTTGTTGGTGGTTAACCAGTTATGTTGGACATAAAGGTTTAGAGTATAAATATGATAGGTCTACTTATTAAATGAATTTCAAGTCGGATAGCCATTCGCGGGCAGAGAATGTCACCAATAATAATTAAAGTTTTATTTATGAAAATAATACTACAAGCATTTAGTGGTGTATAATTTTAAGCTTTTGAGTCGATTGGTTTTATGACATAATTCTAGAATCGCTTAGACTTAAAAGTTGAGAGTGTGAATTTTGAAAGTTTCATTTTTTATTGAATTTTGGAACATTAAAATCTAGGAAGCACGAAAACTCCTACACATTGGCGTTTTCACGTTTCGTATCGGTGTAGGAAACCTACACTCGACACGTTTCCCCTAGTTTTCTAACCTAAATTTTTTTTAAAACAGTGTTTCCCATGTCATTTCATGTGTCGTTGCTACATAGATTATAATTATATAGTGTGTTTATGTTGAACCCCCTTTAAACCTCAAAACCAAAAAGTAAACAATAATGCAAAAACTAGTCCTTAATTACCTATTAGCTTAAAACACAATTTAATTACTCAATTTCATATGTATAGGAATTAGGGAATAAGAAGTTTTGAAAACATTTACGTATTTGTTTATTTTATTTGTCTGCGGAAATCCTGCAATTCTTAATGTTAGGTTTAGGTATTAGGTGAGCAATCAAATTCTTTTAATCAATTTATTTATACAAACACGCACCCTACTTCCAAGTTAAATTAATAAAAAAAAATACTCCAGCTCCAAAAAAGAATTAAATAAAATAGTAACTTTGTTGATTCTGTAGTGAAGTAGTTAAGGGTAAGATTCTCTAGTCATAATCTCGTGGACTTGTTTAGAATTAAAATAACTCAAACAAGAACTCTGAGTTTTCTTCGTACTATATCTAGCTAACATGTTTTTGAATTCTTATATTTTGTTTTGTTTTTGTTTTTCGAGTTAATTCTGTCTTTATAAGTTCCAAAGTTTTAACATTCCATATTATTATAATAATAATAATAATAATAATAATAATAATAATAAAAATAATATTAATAATTCTTATAAACATAATATTAATAATAATAAATACTGCCAATTATAATCAGGCCAAATGATCAACAAGCATAGAATAGAAAAGACAATTTATAACCACGAAAAACAACAATTTGGCCTATAAAATTCTGTTAAGGGTAGGTGAAGAATAATATAAATACTATGGTCTTGCCTAACAGCTTAGCTGTTGGTTGAATTGGTTCCATGATATGATATCAGAGCAGCTTAGATCTAAAGGTCGATGGTCTGAATACTGAAAGCTTCATTTGTTGAATTATAGTGCAACACATGACGAAATGCTACTGTGTTTTACCCGCTTCAAGCCCAAGAGACATTCGCGTACCGATAGACTATTCATAATATGGCTTCATCTTCTTAATTGGAAGAAAGACAGAAATTGATTATCTCAGAAAGTTTTAAGAGAGAGATAAAGAAAATAATATAAAGCAAAATTATCTTCAGAAATGCTTAGATCTAGATGTCAAGTAATTTAAATTCTACCTGTAAGCTTAACTTTTGAGTTAAATAGTTGATGCCACCATTCAATCTCTAACTCATTAAACAAACACTTAAAAATACCCAAAATAACAATAGTTTTAGAAAAGGTAAATGAAGAAAAACAATAAATAGTACCAACAAAACCTGAACAAAGACAAAAACAAGAAGATAGTTCCTACATGTCCAAACATACATATATATGCAAAAGCATATGTATGTATACATATGTATCTAAACTACCACTTCCATCTTTGGTTTCTTGTGCTTCAAAATCGCTGTTTATTTGGTTGACTTGACTTTATTTCTGTATCCAATGAGCTTAAATTGATACCATGTTGTCCTCCAACTCCTAAAAAATCCAATGTCATTTTATCACTCTCTCCGATTTTTCGGCTAATACTTTGTTGAGCTTGTTCTAACGACAGTCCACTACTCCCGAACCCTCCAAAGCCGCTATCTTGCCCATGTCCCCCGAAAATCGAAGGCCCGCCATTAGCAAGGGAGTTCATTAATCCTTGCAACTGGTTTTCACTCTCCAACCCGAAACTGCTCCCATAGTTAGTCTCGGACTTGTTTCCCGTTGTTAAGGAGCCTCCTAGGCCTCTTAGCAAAGTACTAGCATTGTTGTTGTTGTTGCTGCTAGTAGTTGAGCCCATTTGAGCCGCTTTTTGAAGCAATGCCGTTGCGGACATATGGGGAGTACTGATGTTTTCTTGAGGGATAGACGAGGCATAGAGCGGGGATAGATTGGAACCAACATGATCTCCTATGTTGGGGATAGACAAGTGGGGATTGAAAGGGTTAGGGTTCAAAAAGGCAGTATTGTTGTTGTCGCTATTGTTGAAGGTGAGATTGAAGAGATTAGAGGACGAATTGGGATTCGGGTTGGATTGAAGACCGGGAAGTTGCATTAGGCCAAAAGGAGATGAATTAGGAGGAGACATGATGTGCTCAAATTTTGCAGCACTTCCGAGCCGTAGGATATCATTAGATGGATGGTTAGGATCTTGCATTGAAGGAATTTGAGAACCCACTTGAGATAGGCCTAAGCTCATGTGATTATTCCCAAAGAGATGAGTTCCAATGGTGTTTAAGGTGGTTGGATTCCTTGCACTTTCTTGAGCCAATGCATCACAAAAAGCTCTATGTGTTATGAAGCTATCACGCCTGAAATTAACAAGAAAATGTAACTTAAGTAAATTCCTTTTTATTAACTAGCACTAGTACTATCGAAATTGGTCATGACAACACGAATTACATAAACAACTCGGATAATACATCCCGTTTAATACGAACTTCGTCTCGTTATTTAGCACATATAATCACATGAACTATATAGATAACACATCAAGATGATGACCCAAACAAAAGCCAAACAGAACAATTACCATTCACCGAAATAATCTTGTTCGGGGCTTAGTCACATAAAATCACATAATCAGCTCATTTTGCCAACTGGGTTGTTTAATTTGTATGAAATGAAGAGATGGGTGTTCAATAAATGAAGAAACTAGTTTAGATAAAAAGACCAGAAACTCAAAAGGCTATCCTAAATTAATTCAATGGTAAACAATAGGGGTGCTTTGAATAAATTTCCAAAATGGTGAAAGTCATCAATAATGAATCAATGACCACATTCTCACAAACTGAAACAAACAACAAGTACTGGTGAATTTAGGGATTTAGTTCAGAGAAGAAAGAAAGCATCTTTTTTTTTTATAAAACCCCACAGCCCTAATTCAAGAACCCCCCCAGAAAACAACAAATTTATCAACTCAAACAAACAAATATCCCCCTCACTGACACCCTTTAACATCTGCACGTGAATTCACTCTATAATGGCGTTATTACCAATGCAAATTTCCCAATTTTAATTTTTTTCAAAAATTCTCAACACCATTGCTGCAGCTAAATTAACAAGAACAAAAAGCTCAATTACTTACCTGGAGAAAAGAGTGCCACAATCACATCTATACTCTCTAGTACCACAGGTCTTTGAATGGGCTTTCCAATCAGATTGAACAGCATATTTCTTAGAGCATTTTTCACACTTCCATTTTTTCTCGCCATGCTTTCTAGAGTAATGTTTTTTGATACCAGTAAGGTCACCAAGTGCCCTAGATGGGTCATGGTGAACACAGCTCGGTTCGGGGCATAAGTAGACCTTCCTCTTCACTTCTTTTGTTGTCTTTTGTTTGAGCTTCCATGGCAGATTGTGTCCTCTTCTGTGCAACTGCAAATTCTGCTCCCTTTGAAACCCTTTGTTGCATACTTCACATATGAACCTGTTTGTCGCCATTAGTGTTTTTGGCGACAAAGCTATCACTTCTGCATCTGGATCTGTCAAAATTATCAAAAAATTACTCAAACCCTTTTCAATTTATCTCAAAAAGATTCAAACTTTGCAATAAAATTAGATTCTTTCAAATCCTATTAATCTCAATTTGATTAAAGAACTAATTAAAAGGTGGATACTTGGATTTCCTGGTTGATTTCTCTTCTTCTTAGGAGGATTAACAGCTGTGGTTGGAGCAGTAGAAGAATTAGTTGTTGTGGATGAACTGTGTTGCTGTTGCAAAATCAAAACCTGGTTTTGATTTTCATCTCTAGCCGGCCGGAAAAAAGGGTTTGACGAAGAGGAGGCAGCAGCCATCTTCAACACTTAAAAAAAATGAATTTTTTCAAAATTGGAAAAAAAAATCCATTAGAATTGGTACTGAGAAAAAAGAGACAAAAAGAACAGTTGAATTAACTTTATATAAATATATATGAAGTAGACTTACCAGAAGAAATTAAGGGCAGAAGGAACCAAGAGAAAAGTATAAAAAGGAGACAGCTACAATCCGCAGATAGAAAAAAATTTAAAGAAGAAAACAAGCAATGTTTAGACTTATATTTGCCTATTGCTTCCCTCTCCTTATTGTTATTTCACAGAAGTTTTGGTTCTTTTTATAATATAATATCTCTCCTTTCTCTGAATTCTTATTTGAATCATTATTGCCATGTATATACACAAGCGAAACGCCAAATATAACCTTAGTTCAAGTTTCCAAACAAAATTACAGAAAATGTTAGTGTCTATAAGTTTTCGTGCTACTAAAAGAATAAACAGAAAATGTTAGTGTCTAGAAGTTTTTTTGTTGTTCATATTGTTCACCTGAGCAGCTTCTGGCTACATATCTAGACCCGACCCCAGTCGTGCACCTGGCTGTGGTGGGTGAGTCTCCCAAGGACTCGAACTGCATTCACTAGGACTCGAACTCGAGACCTTGCTTAAACCATACCAAGCCGCATGCTAATTGAACCAATTCTGATTGGTGTTAGTATTTAGAAGTTTCCGTGCTAGTTTTGTGATGCGTTTGGGAACATTTTTTTTCCCGTAATGGCCTCATCTAAGACAACTCTTCCTCTCGTCACTCTATTTGATTTTCTTTTTTACTATTATATATTTCCATATAATCTCATCATCTTCATATTTGTTCATGTCTTCAATGCGTTCATGTCAATCCATTTTCATCTTACCATATTCAATTCTTCTGCTCATTAGCTGTCAAACTTTCCATTTTTTTATTGATATAATTTAGCGGCAAAATTTTTAGATTGTTCTAATCAATTATAAATATAATGACACATATTAAATTTATACGGTGCTTAATTGTAAATGTTATACTAGGATGTAATTTATAGACATTCATTTTAGTACCGGCATGAAGTTGCATTTTTTGTGTTTAGAGAGAACTTTTTTTATGTGTGACGTGACGTGGCTAGAAAAGAGAGAAAATTATGATTTTTTGTTTCTATATAGAAAGTACGACCTGTTGTCGAGCTTTTTTAATATACTATGGTGTTTACAACTGTCGTCTGATAATAATGATTAACATTGCCTTTTATGTTATTTCTGATATGTTTCTGCACCTAAATGCCTTATAAAGTCGGAGCGCATAGAACATATATCCATTCTGTAGGTTGTATTAGAATTAGAGTTTCAAACCGTGATAATCAAAGCAGAGAATGCATTTGACGTTATTGTCCATGTTAAGTTTCCAAGAAAAAGTTTTTTACATTCTCATCTCCATTATGGTGAAAATTTTTTACACAACTATCCATAGAAATTTCCCTATTTCTATCCCAAAAAATCCATTTCCTAATTAAAAATAAACAATATGTTAATCTTTTTTGTCAAAGTAAGTATAAAATATATAATTATTGAAAAATAAAATAAACAAATAATTAAACTTTATAATATAATTAGTATCAATTCACGTATTTTTTTGAATGAAGAGGGGTCTAAAGACACTAAGCTTGAATAATTAAAGAAAAATAAATGTGGAGAAAGAAAGAAGTTGGGCTGGGTTCCAATAACATATTCCTAAAAAATTAAATATTTCTACTTTTTTTAAAAAAGAAAAATAAATAGACCTAAAAAAAAGGAAAATAAAGAAGGAAAATAGAAAAAAGGAACAAAAGAGAGAATTAAAGGACCGGCAGAGTACTGCAATGTACCGTAAATATTGTTTAAAAGTCACTAATACCCTTATTTAAAGTGTTGATAACAAATTCACCAATGGGCTATTTTTATCTTTTAATCGAAGATGACCAAATTGGTAACGTGGATAATCATCCTATTAACCCAACAAAATAAATTCCTTGAAGAAAATTTATATAAAAATAAACAGTTAATTGTTTTTATATTAAACTAAAATAAATAGTCAATTAGTATTTTGTTGAAAATAAATAAACAAGATTAAGCCTTGTTGAAACTTGTAGATATGTAAGGCCATCTCCAACCTTATATCTTTTTTTACATCAAAACCCTATTTTTCTTTATAAATTGGAGTTGTCACAGTCCCCACATCTCCAATCATTCGTTTTAAATTTTTACACCAAACTATAATATTATATTTTATTACTTTCTACATAACTTTTATTATTATTATTATTAATCATATTATTTTTATTATATTCTCATATATATATATATATATATATATATATATATATATATATATATATATAAATTAACATAACCACTTAAAATATAAATATTTACATACTTGTTACGATAAATCATTTTACTAAATTAAAAAATAAAAAAATAATAAAAATTATTGGCGTGGAACTGCAGCTCTCCAGAATATGGCGTTGAGTTTTGGTGCTCCATTGGAGCACCAAACTCACTCCAACCCCACATTTGGTGTGGGGTTGGAGACGTCATAAAGGAGAAATAAATCATCTCTTCAAAATTTAAAAATGTCGGTTAATTATTGAGTATATATTTTATTGTCAGGAGTTTGGTCATTTCACCTCTCAAATTTCATCCCGGATAATTGATTAATCTCATCGCATCAAGCTATAGCAATTTGAGTAATTGTCTCAAGATCGGCGCTTCAACCTCTTAAATTTCTGCTTTCTAACCCCCAAACTTGATTCCATCGATTGCGTAATAAAATTTCAACTCAGAAATTGCCTTCCTCACTCAGCTTAGCAGTTACGACATACATCATAAAACCAAACGCCGCCTTTTTCTACATTATCTCTAATCATTGAAACTATTTGCGCCGAGTATGTACTGCATTCCGGTAGTAACACATTTGAATCTAGATTGGTTGAACAAAGCTAAGTGTCAGTCACTAAGGGAGTTATGATGAGACAATGAAGGTACTGGATAAGGGTTGAACCTGGTATGATTAGGAAAATGAATCATATTACCTTTGTAATGTAAACGATAAATGGGAGCAGGGGTAAGAGAATTCATGATAAAGATGCTGGAAAGTAGCACTCCACCGTAATGGAGCGGGTTTCGGCCGCCGGAATATGGTGAGAGGTGATCGGAGAAAGTAGGAATTAAATTTACCGGCTCATAGATAACAAAAACTAATTATTATTATTATTTTATCAAAGTAAATATATTTTCTTATGACAAAATTTATTGAAGATAGGAACTTAATTTTTTTGAATCCTTGCCATTTTATCTGTATGAATTAAAAAATGAAAAGAATAATGGTAAAGTAGTAATTATAAAAGAAAGGAGGGTTAAGTAATAAAAAAATCCATCACGAAAATAAAAAAAGTTATTGTCTGAAATTAAGGAATTTAATGGATAGACTTATTATACAATACAATACTCCCAAGTGTACCGTAGATGCTTCCAAAAATATATATTCAAGAATATTTGTCAAGTGGTCTGTAAAAAATAATCTTTTCTTTTTCTTGTAATAACAAATGACTTCCATAGGATAAGTCCCTCCTCATCTTTCTTGTGCCATGAATTTTCATAAGATGAAAATAAAGATTCTCGCCTCACAGTGTGAGGATGTGTAACCACAATGACTTTAATTTTATATTTTGCCTCTTCTCGTTTTGTCGAATTTTCCCAAGAACTCGGAAAACCTTTCTCGGGTGAAAAATTGTATGATGTTGATTAAGAGCCATCAATGTTTCATTGTTTTAGATTCCTCTCCATTAAGCTTCTCAGGTTAATCGTAACGACATTTAAAAGGGAGATGCCCTAGCGAGCCACATAGTTTGAAAAACAAACACAATTTACATAAACCAGATCAATCCAGAGTTCATTCCTCTCTTTCAATACCCAGTGTTTAATAACTAATGAAATTTTAAAGTCTCTTGCTTTTATTCGATATTAGTAGTATAAAATAGTATATTGTGTCTATTTGATAGTTCAACAATTAAGCCTTAATCTCACACTAAGTAAGGTGGTTATACTTTCCGGTGCAGTCTCAAGGATTTTTCATTTATTGTTGCAGAGATTTTTTTGCACCAATTCCACACATGCGCTGCCGACTATGGGATAAGTAGATAGAAAGAAAAAAAAGTACTAAAATTACTAGGAATTCAGGTAAACCTAACTCGTTAAATTTGAATGCAAATTTAAATTAACATACTTATCGTTTATATCAAAAAATAATACCATATTACTATATATAATTAAAAAATGTCAAGTGACTTTAAAGGTGTAGCTCAATTTGTAATGCATGTTGAATATGTGGAAGGAGAACAAGGTTCAAATATCACTACATACATTTATAGGAGGTGAAAAGCCTTAATTATGAGTCGGTGACTATAAGGCCCAAACATTATTATTTCAATGAAGATATTTATTGTTTATGTAGAGAATAGTTGTGGGCCTTGAGAGTGTTGGACTTGATATACTGTGTGAGTATACAAGTGGAATTGAACTCATCCAACCCAATCTACATCACTTATACCACTCATTATCCTTATAATTTCCCAATGTAGGATAACCTCACATCTCCACTCTCTCTCAAGTGTAACTGCAAAACGGAAATAAACAAAAATAAAGAGTGAAATATGAGTGATGTAGATTGGGGCATAACACATGCCAATTAATTTTGTATTAGATGAGTTTAACCTCATATATGTATTCACTCACCTATCAAGCCCAACACTCTCTACACCCACGAATTCTCTACGATTGATACAATAAAATGTCAAGTGCAACGTTTTGCAGTGGGATGATTGGTGGCATTCATATATTTCCAAAAAATATCCATGGATAATTATTTACCTCATTGGGCTTATAATAATAATAAAGAAGAACCACATCCCTTCCCATCCATATATAGACTCGAACATGTGACCTCTAGAATTATAACTTCAAGGCTTTATCACTAAGCTAAGTCTTTACAACATTAATATAAATATAATTATTACTTGAGCGTAGGCATTGATGTTGCTATTGCTTCATCAATATAAATGTAATTAGTCTCACAACGATGTGAGATTCAAACAATGACAATTCAGTTGAATTCAGCTTATACATCAAGCACTAAAGAAAAACACGAATTTATTATGTATGATGAAAATTGAAAAGTTGGATTCAAAAAGAAATAGTGAGAAAGACACAAAAATTGTGAGCAAGAATCCTTCAAACGTACACTTTTTCCTCAAAATTTGTTGTTTTCATGCAAATATGATTTGTGGGTAATTTTTTGTTCTTACACAACATAGCTAGGAAAGTTCATTTAGTTGCTTTTTTAGTTGGTTTGTACCCAAAAGTTGTAATCTTTACAAATTTTAATAATTTATTATTGTTATTTCACTTGGAAAGAGACATTCTTGTTACTTAGTGAAATCCCAACAATTCTCTTGCCCTTTCCTCTGTCTTCATCTATACCTCACTGCCTTGTATTCCATTTTTAATTTAAAGGAAAAATATATCATGTGCCAAGCCATACTCATAGATGGGACCATTTTATATATAAATTTCATTTTCTAAATTATGGAAAAAGAGATAACTTCTTTGAGGGGACTATATCTTTTTTGAAAACCCACTTGACATGAAAAATTAATAATATGTGTAATGGGTCCATTAACAAGATGGTAGGCCATGGGAATATGTGATCAAATGGCTATGATTTTTTTTTTATTTATTTTTGTTATAAAGAGTCAAATATTGATGATAGTGAAGTTGATTTAGACTCCTTAGTCATATCAAGTCAATTTTGATCCTTGTATAACTACCGGATGGCATGCGAACATTATTGAAATTTATGCTATTTACTACTCCTTTTAAAAGGTTGATGTTTTAAACTTTTTTATTTTTTGATATTTTAAAATATTAATGTATTTTATTATTTTTTTTATAATTTATTATTTTATTAATTATGAAACAGATAATTGATTATATGTAGTAATTATAAAGAAAGAGAATTTTTATATAAAATATAAAGATTAAATTACTCATTTTAACAATACAATAAATATTTTATTAGTTTTAATTATTCTGTTATAGTGATAAACTTTTAAAAATTGAGGGAGTAGCTAGCTACAACAGTGATAGATTATTTTTCCAAAATCTAAATGTCGATGTCCAATAAAAAAAGTCTGAGATAAGATTTTTTCGAAGCGCGTTTTCTTAAATGACCTATTACAATAGTTCATAAGTGGGGTATTAGTAAAAGAGCAAAATCAAAATTAGGCTCGTTTCCAACTGCTGGGAACTTTTGGGCGAGATAAAAAAATTGGAGCCTTTTTATAAGGAGGTTCGGTCGTAATATTTTGAGTCACTAGATAGATAAATATAGAAAAAAGTAAAAGGACCTTCAATTTTAAACATTATCATAAAATATTAATATTTTGAAGAAATTATGAAATGAATTTACAACTTTTAATATATTTTATAAGAGAAATATCATTTGATCTAAATTCAATTAATGTTTACACTTAAAACTACAAATTAAGAAGCTAACAAAATTTTATTTTGGACCCTTTTCTACTCTAAGCCCATGGCGATCACCCTTATTGCCCACCTCTTAAGAATGACCCTGGCCATAGTGGAGAAACGGGGTTAGGTTAGCTATCCAAAGTCAGGGGCAAAGCTAGAAGCGAGCTTGCTCTTGTGTATTGGCTGCAACCGATGACAAATTTTTTGTAAATTTCAGGACCTCTTCAGTTCATTGCTAATAGATTGAAATTATTTTATAAGAAATTTTTGCTCCCACTATAGAAAAATGATGCCATTATCACTGTTAAATTAAGCCATCAGAAAATTCTATATTTGAAAATTTCTCCAACGGCTGAGTGCGGTTGCCTTGAACAGCGCACATGTATTTGTGTGTATATAGGCCCGACCTTAAGGGGGTGATCTGGAGTGCGATTGTCTACGGCCCATAGCCGGAAGGGGTTTAAAAATATATTTTCATTTAAAGTTTTAGTTAATTTTGTAAAAAAATATATGTAAACATTAACAAATGATAGATCAATTAGTAGAGCACGTGTTAAACTTACGAGAGGTTAAAAGTTCAATACATACTTTCCATTAAGGGCAAGTAGTTTTTACCCATTTTAATACTTTTACTATTATTTTACTTGGTATCCGGAAATTGTCAAGCCAGGCATGTGTGTATATATATCAATAATAATTTGTTAACATATAACGCAAGCAAGAGGAAAACAAGAGGGGTCAATTCCTTTCTCAAATGTCTAATTTCATATCATGCATCTTTCATAAAAAGAAAATAATAATAATTTCATATCATGCATCCATTATGGTGCACAATATCTTTCTTTGAAGAGTTTTGGACTTTTTCTTATGTAATGTATCCTATGTATAATTAATAAATTTTATTTCAATAATTAGATAAAGCAAAGCAATGTTACAGGATACTAAAAGCAAAGGAAGAATCCATCAATCCTCATTAATTGTTTTTGTTTTTGCAAAAGAAAAAGTAAGTTTTAATATCAAGTAAGATATATTTGTACAGTGTAGTAAAATTATTTTTTAATTAAAGACAGAGGTCGGAGAATCGGGCTTAAATATTATTAAAAATAAATAAAAATAAAAAGATAAAAACCGGAGAAAAGCTAAAAGCATCAAAGTCAAACAACTAAGGCAAATTAATAAAAAAGAAAATTCCCTACTAAGGAGAGTACTTTAAAGGAGGTTTGCGCTCCCATTTAACTAATTTTCTGCTGACAATAGACAACTTTTTTATTTCCGTAATTCCGTGGGATAGTGTCTCCCTCATCTATCTCATGCCAGAAACTTTCATCATAAGAAGAAAAAGAGAACCCTTGCCTAACAGGTGTCAACTGTTTGGCTTTGGTCTTCAGTCTTGCCTCTCTTGTTCCGCGAAATCCGCCTAAGAGCCCGAAGCACCTCTCTCAGGTTGTGAGCAATCTAAATCAGAGTCCACAAAGTCATCCTCTTCTAGCTGATCACCCTCATCAGCTCCTTATTCGGCTCATAAGCCCCCTCTCCCAAAAGCATGATCACCTACATTAACAGGTGGGTTGCTCTTAGGTTCAGAGTTATCTTCTTCATTCGAGTGCAAGATTTCTGAAAGGCAACCATCCACCCTACCATCAGCTTTTTCTCGTTCATTCACCACCAGCTTAGGAGTATCTTGATTAATTCCCAATTCATCCCGACGATAACTTCAACTATCGGTTCTGATTCCACAGCTACAGCTCCTTCATTATGAGGAGCCTCGTCATTGTTTCAATCAGTCCGAAGACAAATTTGAACTTATGCGAGGGCAATACTACCCACATCCGCGGGCTTGTTTCTGCCTCCAGCCCTGATAGTGCTCCCAATATTGCCCCCAGGATTTGGAGCAACATGAACAAATTTTCCAATTGTTTTCCCAATTCGACTTGCTCATCAGGCCGATAACCCCATTATTACGGTAGCCTCTACTCGGCTTTCATTGCGAATTGTTTTTGTAACTTTCTTGGCACCTGTATGTGTTTTAGCCAAATCGTTCTCAAATTTATTCTTGCGGCATTCCCTCCAAAAATGACTGATTGAGGAATAAATTTTGTAAAACTTATTCATACTCAATGTCCACCCAGTTGGTCTAGATTAAGGGTTTTAACATATAAAACAGGCGCAACAAAAATTTAAAATTTAATCTAGAGCCCAAGGATCTTCTAAGCATGGCATGATTGACAATATAAACTAGTATATTATTATTCTAGGTCATAAATACTTATAAAATGACCTAATAATAATTTAACCACATACCAGTTGAAGCGTGAATCCCAATGCCAGCAGAATGACCCCATCAGCTATGTGCACAGACTCCAAAGTAGAAGCCCTCTATAAATAGTCCACATGAGCACTACCGACCAAAACCTTCTAGAACGAGAGTACCGATAAATAAGTGGAAGATAGCTAGATCTTCCCTACTAATTTATTCTAGAATAAATTTCCTTAGTTTTTTATTCTAAGTAAATACGTCTTTCAATGAATTACTTTTAGAAATCAGAACAACTAAGAGAATAAGAGAGAGGGAGAGAGCTTTTCAAAAATTGGATTGGAAAATAATGAAGGAGGAGGCTTCTATTTATAGTGGTTAGGAAATATTCAAAGGATAATAAAGTCCATAACCTGAACCAATCACAAATAAAATAAACATAATTTTTTAGTCATTTACTAAATAAGAAAGAGTTAGAATCAAATTCATCTTCCTTTATTATTATTTTATTCAATTAATTAATCCAATTAATTAATTAATTGATAGAATAAACAATTCTTGTTTAACAGGAAACAACATTAGACTTAAATTACAACTCTTATTAAATAATTATTCAACTAATTAATAACCAATCAATTAATTTAAAAATTGATCAATTAACTAAAAAATAATTAAAACTTAATTAATAAATACTAATTAAATAGAAACGGAACCAAAATAGAATTCCAGTCCAACTGGAACACTGTTGGTCGAAGCCAGCTATGTGCGGGCTTGAGTGCCCACATGGGCCTGCGCCAATGCACAGGCCCAACCTGTTAGCGTACAGCCCACACTTGTGGGCTGTGAGAACCGCATATGCACGCAGGCCTTTGCCTGCCTGCTGCGGCAAACAGCGGGCTGCTTTAGCAACCAGCTTGCTCACGCCCGCTGGGCCTTGTGCAGCATTGCCAAGGCCCATGCGCAGGCCTGCCACAAGTGTTGTCCCACAGCACTTGCGCAGGCCCACTTGTGCGAGTCCATACAGTACCTTACCACGGACCTCACTAAGCGGCTTTTGTTTCCCTTTATGCCTTCTTATTATTTTTCTGTACACTTGTCCAACCATTAAAATTGGTCTAACCAATAAAATGGTTTAACCATTATTTTTGGTATACTGGTCCAACTAGTACAAATTGGTCCAACCAATTAAAATGGTCTAACTATTTATTTCTCTTTTAGATTAGACCTAGTCTAACAGTTCTTTACATGGCCCGGTCATAGCTCAAAGTGTGTGACCTTATAGGATCCCGTAATATTGAGCCGTCAAATTTTGAATTAGCTCATATTCCCTTGCAGGAATTTGACTGGCTCGGAGCTCCAGACCGTTATGGACTCCGATGACTTTGATCTGTCATAGTGGCTCTCTAGCAAAGGGCATATGACCCCTCAACATTCGGAATGTCACGTGCACGTGACTTAATCCCGGTTCTACAATAGTATCAATACAATTCACTCCTTCTATCAACTATTAAGTACCATCTGGTTTCTTGGACTCAGTTTAAGTATGAGTCCACTAGTAGCCTTAGAGGCTACCCCAGTAATTTAGTCTTGCTACCAAATTACACTACTCAACCATATTAATATGCTGACTAGGATCTCAACCTATCAACCCATACTCTGTAGAGGTTCACGAGTGTGTCACTTCTAATAAGTGGCTAAAGTACAACTCCCATATATTGTTATAATGGAGTGATAGGTTCCATCTTGACTACTCAGCTTACCAACGGATAGACATCAACTATACCTGTAATCATCCACATCACCCAATCTATAGAATGCCTAGGTATGATCCAAAGTATAGCAACATCTGAACAAGGTAACTAGTATCTTAGGCCTGAGGATATTCGTATTGCTATTGTAATGAGACGATAAAATACCAACACATAATATAGATTACTAAGTGTTGTCTCATAGCAGTCTCCAATGTATTTCCCTGAATACATCCATGTGTTAACCTAAGTTACCACCCTCTAGCACTGGAGATATGCTACTCTAAATCAAATTCAAGAGGTATGACAACACATGCTAGTCTTTCCGTATTCATCAATGTCCAGTCTTGATGATACTATGATTAGGGATATTTAGACAAATCATAATTGCACATGAGGCAGTTCTCACCAACATAGTCCCACTATGCCCTTGTAATACATGCTATGATTATGTCAAGGACTTTCGCAAACACATCAACAAATATATTCCTAACCAGTCATAATATATTTTCACAGTCATCAATGTAGCAAAAGAAATGCCTTTATATTTGTTTTTACAAATTTAACTAACTAAGATATATCGCCCTAATTGCACTAGGACATACACCATATCTAACAATCTCCCACTTGCAGTTGTGCCAATTAGCCATGTGCATTTATGCCATAACTATTAATATGCTTGTCATGCTTAATATGTGTTAACGGCTTTATCAGACCCTTTGCCAAATTCTGATATATGGGAATGTATTCCATTATTACATCCTTATCTCTTGTCATATCTTATATGATATTTTCTGTGTACATGTCCGTTTCTCTGACGAGACCGTGGTTCTTATGCCTGAGCAACAGCCCCAATGTTATCATAATACAATACTATTGGATCTTTACTGTTAGACACCACATCGAGATCACCAATAAATCTTATTATCCAGACAGATTGTTTTGTTGCTTCTAAAGCAGCAATATACTCAGATTCTGTGGTTGAATTAGTAGTTGTATCCTGTTTGAAACCCTTCCAAACAACTGCCACTTCAGTTAACATAAATAGGTAACCCAGCTGTGACTTGCAGTAATCTTTGTTAGATTAAAAAACTCGTATCAGTGTATCCCTTTACTAAGAGATCACCTTCTCCATATTCTAAGAATATTTCCTTAGTCCTTCTCAAGTACTTAAGGATTTTCTTAACGTCCATCCTGTGCTTCTCACCTGGTTCAGATCAGAATCTTCTTATGATGCTCAATGCGTGTGAGACATCTGGCCATTGACATACCATAGCATATATGATAGATCCTATTGAGATGCATAGGGAATTCTACTCATGCGCAATCTCTCCTCTTGTGTCCTCATACATTCAGATTTAGAAAGGTTAATTCCATGAGTTATTGGAAGGTAACCCTTTCTCGATTGCTCAAGGTTGAACCTAGTCAATACCTTGTCTATGTACATATCTTGTGAAAGACCTAACAGCCTCTAGGATATATTTCTATAGATCTTTTTACCTAGTATAAATGCTGCTTCTCTAAGGTCCTTCATGGAGAACTTTCTTTGATAATTATGTTTTAACTGTTTTAAGAAGAGAAATGTCATTTTCTATCATTAGTATGTCATATACATACAATATAAGGAAAATGATTGCACTCCCACTAACCTTCTTGTATATACCAGGCTCATAAGCATTTGATATAAAATCTAAACCCCTTGATCGTATCATCAAACCTTATATTCCAACTCCTGGATGCCTGCTTAAGTCCATAAATGGATCTTTGCAGCTTGCATACCTTCGAGCCATTTTGAGATGTAAAACTCTCAATTTGTATCATATGTACGTCCCGATCTAAGTTTCCATTAAGGAAAGCGGCCTTTACATCCATCTGCCAAATCTCATAGTTATAATGAGCAACAATGGCCAGAAGTATCCTAATGGATTTAAGCATGACTATTGGTGAAAAGGTTTTATCATAGGCTATACCTTCTCACTGACTATAACCTTTCGCAACTAACCTTGCCTTATAGGTAATTACATTACCATTCATATCGGTTTTCTTTCTTGAAAAACCCACTTGCAGCCTATGGCTCTAACCTCATCAGGTGCAACGACCACATTCCAAACTTGGTTTTCATATGTAGAATCCATTTCAGATTTCATGGCTTTAACCATTTATCAGAGTTTGAGCTCTTCATTGCTTCCTTGTAGGTCTTAGGTTCATCATCCTCTATTAGAAAGATTTGTTTATCATCCGTGATGAAAAATTTGTGTCTTTCAGGAGCATTGGAAACCCTACCAGATCTACACAAAGGTTGTTGTGTAACAGGTTATTCCTCGATCATACTTTCTTATGTATCAGGCATAGGAATTATCAGTTGATCATCTTGTTCACCTACTTGAACTCAAAGTTCAAGGTCGCTCCCACTAGCCTTTGCAAGCATGTGTTCCTTCTCAAAAAAACTGAGCAGCCTTAGAAATAAACACCTTTTATTCCTTAGGATTATAAAAGGTATATCCTACTGTCTCTTTAGGATAACCAATGAACAAGCACTTGTCAGATCTGGCTCCCAGCTTATCTGACACCGTCCTCTTAATATAGGCAGGACAACCCCAAACTTTCAAGTGAGAAAGAGAAGGTTTATTACCATACCATCTTCTGTATGGTGTAGTATCCACTAATTTTGAGGGCACAAGGTTTAGGATATAAATTGTGCTCTCAAGTGCATATCCCAAAAGCATTTACTAAGATTTTCTTAGCTCATCATGGATCGAACCATGTTTAACAAAGCTTAATTCCTCATATCAGACACAACATTATGCTGAGGAGTATAAGGAGGGCTCCACTGGGACAATATTCTATTATCCCTTAGATAATCTTGAAACTCTTGGCTTAAATATTCTCCACCTTGGTCTAACCGTAGTGCCTTAATATTCTTTCCAAGTTGTTTCTCAACTTCATTCCTATAGTCTTTGAACCTTTCAAAACTATCTGATTTGTGCCTTAAAAGGTACAAATACCCGTATCATGAGCAATCATCAATAAAAGTGAAGAAGTAAACAAATCATCCATGTGCTTTGCATATTCATTGGATCATATACATCCGAGTGTATTATTTCCAATGTACTCATGGCATGTTCCCCTTTTTCCTTAAAGGGCTTCTTTGTCATTCTGACTTTCAAACAAGGTTTTCAAGCCCTAGAAGATTCCCAGTCTATTAGGCCCAAGTTATTACCTTTGTGTAACTTAGTTAAGCGGGTTTCGTTTATATGGCCTAAATGACAATGCCATAAGTAAGATGACTTGTCTTTATCTAATTTCTCTTAGCATGGTTAATATTGAGAATATGCTTTTGTAATCACAAAATATCTTTCATTACACTTCTATCCAGAATATTTTTCATAATCTTTGATAACATATTTTATCAAATTGGAATCAACTCCATCTTTTATGAAGCAGGAAACAATATTCATAGAGGTATAACAATAATTTTGTCCTTATTACAAAATAGCCAAATGGAGATTTTAAGTTCCTACATCAATAGCAACTACCAAGCTCTTATGACATCCTGTAGGTACAACTCTCCTTTTGCTAATCCTTTACTTCTCTTCAATACTATACCTTATATAGACATGTGATTCACTCACTTGGTATCTCATACCTATGTTGAATCCCCAAGAGATGTAGAACATTCTAAATTAAAACACCTTGAAGTGAAAGTTTCCAAAACCTCTTCTTCTCATGCTATGAGACAAAAGTCTGTCAATATCATATTTAAATGAAGATTGTGTTTCCAATATCCCATATTGAAACAATTACTTTGTTTCCAAAACAAAGCTCTCAAGATCATTTCGTTTTCTCTTAACTTCGCTCTTTATGCTTCTATATTGGACAACCAGTGTCCCTTTACATCCTTAGAATACCCTTGAATCATTTTTCCTTCCTTGGAAAAATCCTTTCTAAGATGTAAAGACATAGACTACCAAGTCCACGATTTCATGATGCTTCCAATGCTTAAGGTAGCATAGATCCTAACATATAACTTGATGTTTATCCTTGTTTCCTTCAAGCTACTTACATAAGGTAACATAGATCTTAACAACCACCAAGGTTTTGTATCTTTGTTCCTTCATGGTACTTACATAAGGTAACATGGATATTAACTACCTCTAAGGTGTTGTATCCTTGTTTCCTTCATGTAATTTTTGCATTTCTACTCGAGGTAAAATACTTGCATCATGTCGTTTAGTATTGCGCTCTTATCGTATATGGGCCAAGCCCTAGGCTTTGAGGACTATCGTCACATTTCTAAACAAACCCTTGAAGCTAGAGGCAGTCAAATACAATTATCAAAACATGCAAAATTTATGTAAGAAGTAAAGATTCAAACCTAGATATAATAATTAGAATAAAAGCTTAGACTTAGTTTTGTACATGCATTTAATTTTTAAGGTCTTTAAATTAAATACATTTTCCTACTATTTTATTAAGGTTTATTCGAAAACATAATATCCCCTTTCTATTGTCTTTAGGGAAACATGGTCTAACCATTCTCCTTAGTAGGTAGCATCTATAACTCATTTAAGCTAACCCCCACTATCACGAGTCAAGCTAACTTAAATAGTTACAGTTGGATCTAGTCCATTTGCATCTAATGCAATTGCTAATCTAATTGAGTTCCAACCAATGGACGTGCATAACCAATTATATAACTCCCCAAATGATGCCTCCAGCCCGGCATTAGCTCCAATATTACGGACAACTAACCCAGTCTGGTTAAGACTTAATCCTAATTTGAATCATGTGAACAGACGATGTTAAAGAAGAGGGCATGTTGTGCATGAGCAATTCATTTAGTAAAAGGGCCACAAATCACACTTCGATTTTTAGGAAGGCTAATTTTGTCTTAATATTTTAATGGGGATTTATTCGTGCAATAGGTCTCGCCTAATCTAGGACTTATACATGGACATGATTATGAAACAGTAACTAATTCCGGGTTATAAAGAATTAGTAGGTCCAACCTAGGGGTCACGCTCAACTGGTAATTCATAATCATTCCATCATGCCAAGACTCCACATAGCATGCAAAACAAACAAGGGGGTTCATTGTTCAAGTTCTTGCACCTATGTCTATAAGTTTTAAATTAAGAATTTAAACTTTTATTGTAAAACCATATAATGAATCTAATTCATTATACTAGAAATCAACTAATTCATAACAATCCATTTAGTACTTCGAAACTAGAACAGATGAAAATTCTCAGGTAGGAGAGGCCCCCTTGAAGTGAATGAGCAGCCAAGTCCAATCCTTGCCAGAACTAACACGGGCCTTTCTGACTCACTTAACCATAGACTATTTAAAATTAAAGATTTTGTTCTTTTCTAATTAAGAATTATTCCACTTAATTCAAAATCAAAGCATTTACAATCTCAAGTAAAACATTGTTAATTCTTAGATAACTACCCTGACTAAGTTTGAGCAACACTTAATCTAGTTATCACAACATTTTCTATTACAAGAAATAAATTCCTAGGCATGGCATAGCATACTCGAAAATATTTTATAGAAAATTAGACATATCATGTTTCTAGTCAATCATACAATCGCATTAGGCAGGCTCATGATACCAGTGTTGGTCTAGATTAAGGGTTTTAATATGTAAAACAGGTGCAGCGGAAATTCAAAATTTAATCTAGAGTCCAAGGATCTCCTAAGCATTGCATGATTGACAACATAAACTAGTCTATTATTATTCTAGGTCATAAACACTTATAAAAGGACCTAATAATAATTTAACCACGTACTAGTTGAAGCGTGTATCTCAATCCCGGCAGAATGACTCCATCAGCTACGTGCACAGACTCCAAAGTAGAAGCCCTCTATAAATAGTTCACACTAGCACTACCGACTAAAACCTTCTAGAAAGGGAGTACCGATAAAAAAAAGTGGAAGATAGCTAGATCTTTTCTACTAATTTATCCTAAAATAAATTCTCTTAGTTTTCTCAGGGTCGTCTTGGAAATTTTTGGGGCCCTGAGCGATAAAGGAAATATGGCCCATGTAGAATTAAAATATGTTGACACTTTCAATAACATGTTTTTTAAAAATTTGCAAAATTGCACCTATGTTAAATACGAAAACCTTACCCCATCTACTATGCGACTTGAACTCTTGACATTCCCTAGTCATATGAATTGTCTCAACTACTAGTTTATAACATTTGTTATTAGCTAATGTAGCTAGATAACCAATTTCATATACATTATTATATGTTACCTAGTTAAATTGATATTATATATTTTTAAATACATATATCAAGTCCCGAAACTTTATTTGAAAAATATGAGAGCAATATATATATATATATATATATATATATATATATATATATATATATATATATATATATATATATATATATATATATGTCTTATAGTTACCACTTACTAAAATGACATTGGTTGAATGTATATATTGAAAAAATCAAATAGTTTTTTGAAATACATAATTGTCTTTGAAAGTATTATATATTTTAAAGTACCATATTAATATGATTAATTGACGAAACCAGTTTCTCTTTAATAACATTTCTTTAAATAGTAGTAGATAAAAAAGTAAAATAGTATATAGATAGTATACATCCTAATTTTTATATAAACAAAATACATGTAAAATTTAAAATATTTTGAATGATAATTATTAAATTATGGATAATATGTAAAAAGAGAGAAAAAAAATAAAAATATGCATTATATCATTTAACGATAATTAATTTATATATTACTTTTACATTAGCAACATCTCTTTAATTTAATATAACAAACTTACTAAATAAAGAAGAGAGATATTTAGATACATACATTCTAATTTTTATTTTGTAAATGGTAATTTATGTTAAAAAAAATAAAGTCAAATTTTTTTAAGTAATTATTATTAGATAATATAAGTGAAAGAAGAGAAAAAAAAAAACAAAAACGGAGCCCTAGGAATTAGGATTGAACCCATAATAGAAAAATATCAAGTAAAAAGGGAGGGAGGAAACACACGAAAATTGGCCTCACCAAGGTTCGAATCTGGGTTAAATGGGATGGAAAAACGCGCTCCTACCACCAGTTCACTTCATGCTTAAATCACTCGTGTTCATCTTTTTTGCTTATATATAAATTTCTGAACTCCTATTTTCATTCAAACCCGAAATTTTTTACGCCCCCTAAAAGTCGGGGCCTGAGAGGTCGTTCACCATGCTCTTGTTTATGGACAACCCTGAGTTTTTTATTCTAAGTAAATACGTCTTTCGACGGATAACAAGTCCACACAGTGCATTACCGTGGACCCCACTACGCTGCTTTTGTTTCCCTTTACGCCTTCTTATTATTTTTTGGTACACCAGTCCAACCAGTAAAATTGGTCTGACCAATAAAATGGTCTAACCAGTATATTGGTCCAACCTGTACAAATTGTTGGGAAACTATGATCCGGACCACAAATTAAACTAAATTATCCGGATAAGGTTTGAAAGAAACAAAAACTTAAAACTATGTATATCCCAAATCCAAATGGAAACATCCGGACAAAGATTCAGCTACAAGGCTATCCATTGAAGATATCAAATGCCTAAGCACATGGAATCATCAAAATAAAGCTTGGAAAGGAAACAAGCTTTAAACCCTCAAGAACAACATCGGGAAGAACTGATTGCTATATCCGAAAGAAGGCAGATCCGGAGAATATGAGTCCAAAGACATCCGGAAGACTCATGCTTGAAGACAATGGGAAAAGTTTCAAAGATAGCTTTTCCCTCCACCTTTTGGTCTATGAAGTCAAAGATCCGTTCCCCAAGACAAAGATAAATTGATAGCTTGCATTTTTCAGAGAAAGGACAAAAGGACTGACACCGGACTGAAAAAGCTAAAAACCTTTTTCACCTAGACTAATAAGGAGGCGCGTGGAGCTCACACCAAAAAGCTGATGGTGTAAAAGTTGGTGCATCACAAAATGCCAAGTACAACAATCACTGACCACTTTTCAACATCAATCCCTAGGATTCAAACGGGTTAAATTACAGCCTAACGGATTGATCAACGATTCCGAAAGCGCCACCTATAACCTAATCAAGGGTGAAGATTTATTATAAGTTCAACAACCCACAACGACTACATTTATGATGGAAGCGTATAAAAGGGAAGCTTCACTAGATGAGAAGGTTGGCTGTTTCAATTGACAAAAATAAGTAACAAAAAGCACAAGCATTCAATCAGCTTACAATCCCTCCAAGAATCAATTAATTCCAAATCTGTTGTAAGGATTCCTAAGTGAACTATAAACTTAAGGAGATCCAAAAACCAAAACCTTTGTGAAAACAAGAGTGTAAGGATATCCAACTTGGGTGAGTTGGGAGATTTGGATACAACTTAAAGTTTATGCTTTGAGTGGGAACTCCCAGTAGGACTTAGCTTAGATTCGAGATAGAAGTCTAAGTGGTATATCCTACTAAAGACTAAAGGACTCAGCTAGGAGTCGGTGCTTCTAGTGGTATATCCTACATCCGGAAGGGGTTACCATCTGAAGAAAAATTGTAAGGCTTGATTCCTGCCAGTTGGAAAGGAATCCACTAGTAGAAAAGCTCGGAGGAAGGAAACCCCGAGGACTGGAGTAGGCGGGGCTGAACCAGGATAAAAACCTTTTGTGTTTGATTTCTATAACTTTTATTATTTGCATTATATTGTCATAACTGCATCATCCGGATCCATCATCCGGTTTATAATCAAACACACTACACTAAGACCTTTTAAAGTTTTTGTATTTCACAAAAAAGGGTCATTCACCCCCCTCTGACCTTATAAAGACCCTCACAAAGACCTATAAGTGGTATCAAAGCAAGTACTCAAACTACAGATCCAGTAATCTTGAGCTAAAGGTCCATATATTTTGATTCACATATCAAAATGAGTTTCCAAAACTCACGACTCCTTCCTGAGGGTATGTTTGTTACCCATCCTGCACTCTTCACCGGTGAACACTATACGTTCTGGAAAAACTGAATGAAGAGCTTCATCCAGTCACAAAGTATGCAAGTATGGTTAGTTATAAAAGATGGTCCATATGAACCTACTTATGAAGTAGAGGGTATGACTACCCGAAAGCCATCAAGTATGCGGGATGAGAATGACTTTAAAAAGTTGCATGAAAATGCAAATGTTATTAACATGCTTCATTGTGCTCTTAGTACAGCTGAATTTAATAGGATATCCGGATGCAAGACTCCAAAAGCAATTTGGGAGAAGTTAGAGGTAACCAATGAAGGAACCACCAAAGTAAGAGAAGCTAAGCTTGATCTACTCCAGCAAAAGTTTGAATCCTTCAAGATGGAGCCTAAAGAATATATCAACTACATGAAAACTAGATACACCAATCTAGTGAATGAGATAAAAAAGGTTGGGAAAGGAGATCCCAGAAGTAGAAATGGTCAAGAAAGTGCTCTAGAGTCTTACCAAGGAATGGGACAACAAAAAGACTACCATTGAGGAAGCTCATGACTTAAACTTTTACAGTTATGATGAACTCATTGGTAATCTCCTAACCCAAGAATTGTCCTTAGAAAGATATAGCCAATAAGAAAAGAAGCCAGAGGAGAAGAAGAAGGCCATTGCACTTAAGGCAGAATCCACCGCATTAGCTTCATCCGGAGAGGAAGAGGAAATTAATGAATCAATGAGCACCAAAGATCAACTTGCTCTACTAACTAGAAGGCTAAACTGATTCATACAAAAGAAAGATAGAAGGAAATCAAGAAAGTATAAATCCCGAAAATCAAGAGAAGGCACGTCCAGAAGAGACAGGCCTAGAAGGAATCCGAAAGAAAAGAATGATCCAAAGAAAGAAGCTGCATATTTTGAATGTGGTGAGAAAGGCCACTTCAGAACAAAGTATCGTAAGCTCAAAAAAACCAAAAAGCTTAAAAAGAAGGCAATGGTGGCCACCTAGAGCAATAGTGAAGAAAGTAGCAGCTCATCCTCAATAGAAGAAGAGGAGACTGCCAATTGTGCATTCGTGGCTCTGACTGATCTGAAAGCATAGCAATCTGAAAGGAATGCCTCCAAGCAAGAAATAGTGCAAATCAAAGAATCAGAATTCGATACAGCAAACATTGAGGTAAATTCTTGTTCTAATTCTGCTTTTAATCTTGATCTTGCTAGAGCTCTATCTATTGTAATCAAGGGTGTAAAGAAGAATGCAAAAGCAATCAAGTCCCATAAAAGAGCAGTAATGGAGTTGCCAGAAGATGCTGAAGTAATGGCACAAGATATCAATCTAGTTAGAGCAACCAAGCATATTGATGTTGTGGAGGAAAACTTCTTAAGGAATCAAGTCCAGATCCTAAATGCAAATGTAATGGGACTGGATAGAGAAATCAATCTATTAAAGGAAGTATCCAGGAAGAGGCCAGAGACAAAAGCTCCAAGAATAGATAATCATCCTCCTGCTCAGAATAGATTCCAAAAAACCCCTAACCAAAGGATGAAGGAAGTTAGCAAGCAACCACAAGCCCAAAGATATACTGCTGCTCAAAAGGGAAAGGCTAAGGTGGCTTACAACCAACAGCCTATCAAACAAAGAAGAAATTATGGAGCAGAAGTTGCACCTCCAACCAGCTTCCGGATTAACACCGGACCATCCACCAGTGTGCAAAAAGCTAGATATAAAGGCAACTATACGAAGAAGGATCTAGAGAAGATCTACGAAAAGCAAAAGCAAAACATACCTATTTTAGGGTGTAGGTTTTGTGGTAAAAATAATCATATTACTAAATCATGTAGATTAAAAAATGGTTATTATGATGTTTACCCTTGGCCTGAGATGGTTATTAACCCGAGAGGACCCAAATCTGATTGGGTACCTAAACTCACTTGATCTGTTTTGCAGGTATGCCTTAGATCTACAGTAGATAAACACACTTGGTATATTGATAGTGGATGCTCAAGGCACATGATAGGTGATGAGAAGGCCTTCATCACATTGACCCGGAAGAAGGGAGGCAAAGTAAGCTTTAGAGACAATCAAAAAGGATAGAACATTAATCATGGAACCATTGTATCTGAATTAAAGATAGAAGATGTCTCATTGGTTGATGGACTGAAATTCAACTTGCTAAAAGTGGCTCAACTCTGTGATAAAGGAAGAATTTGATTTCGAAGGCTGCTCAATCTATGATAGTAAGTCCAATCAACTCATTCTCTATGCACCTAGAGTAAATAATGTCTATAAACATTAAAAATGATAAAAAGAATATCTACTTGGTGTCTAAAGAAGAAGAATCGTGGCTATGGCACCGGAGGTTATGACATGTCAGCATGAACCTCCTGTCCAAACTAGCCAAAAAGGAATTAGTAGTGAGTTTGACTAAGGTTGCTTTTGATAAGGATCATCTATGCACTACATGTTAATTAGGTAAATAGCATAAGAAAAGCTTCCCTTCTATCTTATACATTCTTTCTAAAAGAGTACTTGAGCTCTTGCATATTGATCTCTTTGGTCCAATTAAACCATTGAGTTTAGGTAGAAGAGAACACACCATGGTCATTGTGGATGATTATTCTTGATACACCCGGGTTCTCTTGCTAGCAAGCAAGGACTAAGCCTTTGACCAATTCTCCAAAACATTCATCCAGATAAAAGTAGAATAGGGCATAAGCATTGCACGCATCCGGAGTGATAATGGTGGAGAATTAAAAAATAATTATTTTGCTGATTTTTGTGACTCCAAGGACATTAGACATAACTTCTCTGCCCCTTACACTCCTCAACAGAATGGAGTTGTTGAGAGAAAGAACAGGACCATAGTCTAGATGGCTAGAACAATGCTTAGGGAAAATTATTTGCTAAAATACTTCTAGGGAGAAGCCGTGAATACAGCATGTTATATTCTAAATAGAGCTCTCATTAGAAAGACCATAAAAAAGACCTTATATGAAATCTAAAAGGGAAGAAAACCCAAAATTGGGTATTTCAAAGCATTCGGATGTAAATGCTACATCCTTAATGATAGAGAGCAACTAGGAAAGTTTGATCCTAAATCTGATGAAGCAAGTTTCCTTTTCTACTCAATACATAGTAAGGCTTATAGAGTCTTCAATAAATGAACCCAAACTATGGTAGAGTCTATACATGTAGATTTCGATACGACTAACACTACAGGAAAGAAAAGCTACACTCCGAAAGATCCAGTTTCGAAAGTTGAAAAATCTGGAGAAAAGAAGGAAGCAGGAATTCCTGATTCATTTCAAATCAAGAAGTACAAAGAGGAAGATGAAGGAATATCCTTTGATCCAGAAGTACAACAAGTAAATCTCAACCCATAGGAGATTGACTTTAAGGAAGGCCAAGAAGAAGTGGTTGAAGCTAAAGTGGAGCAAGTCCCAGTTCAACATGAAGGCCTATAAAGGGAGATCTGGACACATAGAGATTATTCAATTGAGAATATTCTGAATGATGTTCAGAATCCAGTAAGAACCAGAGGTTAGCTCAATAGGATGATGAGTCATATCGCTTTTGTCTCTCTCATTGAGCCAAAGAAATTTTAAGATACGGAAGGAGATGAAAGCTGGATGATGGCAATGCAGGAAGAGTTAGATCAATTCGCCAGAAATGATGTTTGGGATCTAGTACCACCTCCTAAAGGAAAATCAATCATTATCACGAAGTGGGTGTTCTACAATAAGCTTAATGAATCCGGTGTGGTGGTGAGAAACAAGGCAAGATTAATTGCCCAGGGCTACAACCAGTAAGATGGAATTAATTTTGAAGAAACCTTTGCTCCTGTAGCAAGGCTAGAAGCAATTCAGATCCTATGTGCTTTTGCATCATTCATAGGATTCACATTATACCTAATGGATGTCAAAAGTGTATTTCTAAATGGTGTTATCTAAGAAGAAGTTTATGTTAGGCAACCACCCAGATTTGAAGATCCAAAGCATCCGGATCATGTCTACAAGCTGAAGAAGGCTCTCTATGGATTAAAGCAGGCACCTAGAGCCTGGTATAAGAGGTTAACCTCATTTCTTATATCTAAGGGTTATATCAGAGGTAGAGTAGATGTTGGTCCCTATGAGAGCATTTATAAGGGTAGAGGGGGGTGAATGGCCCTTTTTTTGCGAAATTTATAGACTTAGAGAAGTCTTAGTGTAGCGTATTTGATTATGATCTAGAGGATGGATTCGGATGATGTAAATATGACAATAATATGCAATAAAGTAAAAGAGAAAGAAAATCAAACACAAGTATTTTATACTGGTTCGGCCCCGCCTACATCCAGTCTCCGGAGTTTCCTTCCTTCGAGCTTATCCACTAGTGGATTCCTTTCCAACTGGTAGGAATCAAGCCTTATAGGTTTATCCACCAATGGTAACCCCTTCTGGAAGTAGGATATACCACTAGAAGCACCAACTCCTAGCTGATTCCTCTTGTCTTTGGTAGGATATACCACTTAGCCTTCTACCCTGAATCTAAGCTAAGTCCTACAGGGAGTTCCCGCTTAAAGCACCAACATTAAGTTGTATCCCGATCTCATAACTCACCTAAGTTGGAGATTCTTACTCTTTGGTTTTTAACAAAGGTTTGGTTTTGGAGTTCCTCAGGTTTATAGTTTCACTTGGGAATCCTTACAAACAGATTTTGAATGAAAGGGTTCTTGGAGGGATTATATCAACTGATTAAATGAGTATTCTAACTAGTTGACCTTCTCATTTGGTGAAGAGCTCCTTTTATAGGCTTTGATCATGAATATAGCTATTGTGGTTGGTGAGATTTCATGTAATCTTCACCCTTGATCAAGTCGTGATGTGGAGCTTTCAGATCCGATGATCAATCCGTTAGACTGTATTTTGACCCGTTGCTAGAAAGTTGTCAGTGATTGTTTTTCTTGGCATTTTGTGATGCACCAACTTTTATACCAGTTGCTTTTTGAATGAGCTCCATGCACCTCCTTATTGGTCTAGGAGTTGTAGTTAGCTTTTCGCTGTCCGGTGTCAGTCTTTTTATCCTTTCTCTGAGATATGCAAGCTGTCATTTTATCTTTGACTTGGAGAAAGGATCTTTGACTTCATAGACCAAAAAGGATGGAGGGAAAGTTATAATTTGTATCTTTCCCTATGCTTGAAATATAGGTCTTCCGTATTTCTTTTAGACCTATATGCTCTGGATCTATCTTCTCTCGGAGATAGCTTCAATCATTTCTTTTGGATGCTAGATTTGTTGGACAGAAGTTTGTTTCATTTCCAAACTTTGTCCGAATGATTTCCTCTAGTACTTAGGTATTTAATTTCTTTGATGGATGACTTGTATCTTAATCTTTGTCCGAAATTTCCATTTGGAATTAGGAGTATTGCAACATTGTTTTTATTTCTTTCAAACTTAATCCGGATTTATTTTTAGATTCTTATCCGGATCATTGTTTCCCAACAATCTCCCCCATTTGATGGAAACAAAAAACTAAGTCAACTAGGCATAGGACAGGGGTATTTGATCTAAGTATGATTCTTGATACTTAGTCATTTACAATGCTTCCCCATAATTCTAGCATCCTAACTCCCCTATAATTTTATAATTCTAGCTTCTAAGTTGTTTTTAGTATAATTATAGATTGTACTTTAGAAACGTTTGTTTTGATAGTTAAGAACTTCGCTTCATATATACTTCTGCTGTTAACAATGGTTAACATCATGAAGTTCAAAATTATAGATTACAAAAATACATATAAACTGAATCTAGCTATTACATAAGTATTACAATATCATCTAGCTAGCTTAACTACTTCTCCTCCGAATAGCCCGCTCTTTCTGACTTTCAACATTTTTCCCTTGCCATTTCCACTTCCTTCCCCTGGTTGATTCAGATTTTCCTCCCGCTTTTTGCTTCCATAAAGGGGGTCTATGACCATGTATGTGCGCTTATCCCAAGACTGCTATAAAGCAGATGAGTGGATAGAGTAATCCTTATTGCCTTTTGCCTGGTCATCAATGATGTGATCAACTATAGGCGGAGTCAAATAATAAGGGCGAAGAGATCTCTGGAGTTGATCATAGGATTGTGAGACTTAGGGAAGAATCCGTAGGATGTGTTCTTGGTCCTTAGGGTCAAAATAGGGGAACATGGCCTTGATAAGAGTAGTCGTGCCTTTCTGGCTCATGAATCTAGAGTCCCCTATGGCTTGGACAAGATTGTGTAGTATCGGAATGAGATGGCTTTCTGGAACAGCCAGAGGGGAAGAGGGTTCGGAGATAGATAGATTATTGATTGTAGTTTAGAGTAAAGTTATTTCCTCTAAAATCCCCTTTCGGATATTGTGGAGTGATTCAGTTTGATCCTTTAGTTCTTCGGAAATTGAATTCTTCCATTCATTGATCAATTGTTCGATCCTGGAATTTTTGGACTGCATCTCATCACTTATATCATCCATTATCTTCCCTTTAATTTTGGGGACGGTTTTATCAATGAAGTGAGCAAGCATGTCCTGGGTCACTTGTTGATCAGTTTCCAGGTTGGAGAGAGGGGGTTTCAGGTCTCTTTCTTCCATGAATTTTGTCAAGCTTTCAAACTTGGAATCAATGTAGTCCTTTATTTCAGTGGATAGATCAGTGGCAGATGAGGACATTCATTTAAGAATAGTTGCACAGTTATCAGAGGCCAAGGTTTAGCTTGACTGGCAGTCCGGTTTGCTACAGTAGCGCTTTCTGTGAGCTCATTCAAAATTGGCCGGATTTGAGACTTAGAGGCTTCAGCTATAGCGCCAGGAGTGGAAAATTCCATAACTTGCTTCTCAATTCGAGGAAGGCTTTTCAAACTCTCCTGAATTTCAACAAACTCCTTCTGAATAGTTAAGGGCTGAAACTTTTCATAAAGCACTGGTTCAATGGATTTTAAATGTGTGTAGATGCTTTGAAGGCTCTAATTGACATACACTTCCTCTTGTTCCTCCTGTGATGCTTTTTGAAGTAGCTTGAGTGCAGCCATAACTTTGGCACTTTTGGTGTTGGCAGCCTCAACCACCCCTACAAGTGCCTTTACAGGACTTATTTTCTCTCCTCCAGGCGTGTTGGCATTTTCCACAACACCCTTCTCCAATGCCTGTTCGGGACTTTCAAGATTTATTATTGGAGTGTCAGATTCAAGCAGATTCTCTTATTGATCTTCTTTGTTAGAGGTAAAAATAAATGAATCAGCTTTAGGGATTTTAGACAATGTGTCCATCTCATCAGGAGTCACTAAAATTGGAGGTACTAGGCCTGGATTTACTCCGGATGAAGCACCTGGACCCTATGTTCTTTCTTGATTGATTTTGGTGTTCTCCTTGATGGCAGCTTGTATTATTGCATATTGTTTATCATCTTCCCCTATTATCTCTGTTGCTCCAGGCACATTTTTCCCTTTGCTTGATTTTGCTTTTTCCAAAGCAACTTTCTCCCTGTACTTCTTTACTTCTTCATTCAGCACCATTCCAGCTAGTCTCCTTCCTTCACTGGTCTTCTTCTCTTGGGCAGCAATGGCTTCATCATAAGTTAGCCTCTTTCTTCTGAGTTTCTTTTTAGTAGGAGCCTCATCCTCTGTTTCCTTATCATCCTCAGATGCTTCCATTTTAGCCAATGTTCTCTTGGCTTTCCTCCTTCCAGCCTTAATTGCTATTACAGCAAATGGAGGTAAATCTGTATCAATCACATTCTGATGCTTCTTAGCAGCGGCCTTGATGAGCTTACCCCTGACTTTGGGTTTCTCAGGATTAGATTTTATGATTTGGCTGATTGGAAGGGTGTCTTCATCAACTTCATTTTCCGGAATTGCCTCCGGCTTCTTTTGTTCCTTGCTTTCAATTATTCTCCTCTTCTTTAGAACAGGGGCTTGCTCTTTTGGATCCACCATCTTCCGGGTCTTGCTTCTTTTCTCTTCCCTTTTCTGTTTGGCTTTTTCTTCATCCCACTCATCATCATATCGAATATTGAGGAAATTCTTCTTAAGAATAGGCTTGCCATAGACGCCTTCAATCCCACTCAGATCTACATCTATTGCTTGCAGGATTCTAGTGATTAGGGCGCCATAGGATTTCACATGTGTCTTGAGATATTGAATGATCAAGACTGGCCAATTTACTTCCACACTTCCAACCCAGTGCTGCAATATGCAGTGATGGAGGGAAGAAACTGTAGTCAATGATCCATTCCTTATCAGGATGAGTTTTGCTAGAGTGTGCAACAGGAATCTGGGCATTCTGGGGAAATTTGTGGAGAATTTGTCTCCAAAATAATTCTTATTAAGCCACAGTTTTAAATCATAGTCAACTCCAGTTTTATCGCCATCTTTTCTCATCAACAGACTAGAGTTTTTCATGTTTAGATTCTTCTCAAAGAATTTTGGAGTGATAGTTATGACCTTCCCCCGGACTTCAATGCATAAGGAGTCGAAATGGTTATAAGCGCTGAGATTTTTAGAAAATTCTTTCACCAGCTTTGGGTAGGTAGGACAATTTATTTTCAGGAAGTCACTCAAATTTTGATCTTCAATTAGGGTGAAGAAAGGATGGGATTTGAATAAGTAATCATCACCTAAGTGATCAGTGGGAATAACGGATTCAGAGGTTTTGAAATATAGGGGTTCAAAATCAGTATTCTTCAAGTCAGATACTTGAAAGAAATTTTTGCTAGGGAAGCTCTTGAGGGTGTTTGAGGTGTTTGTGGCTGCCATTTGAGAGAGATTTTAAAAGCTAGGGTTCTGGGTTTTAATTTTTTCAGAGTAATAGTAAGAGTATGTTGTTCGCGTGAGGAGGAGGATGAATTTTGGGGGTATTTATAGATTTTTCAAGGTGAGGGTATTTTGGTAATCCGGACTCCGGCTATTTTGGCTGGGTTGATGACATTGCAGTCGGATTTTTTAGAGAGAGGTAAGTTCAGTTTAACCAGAGAATGTGGACGGTTTATTTTGAAAATAACTGTCCAATTTACCGCGCGTGTAACCACTAATAGACTTTTAAAATTCAAAAAGTAATAGTTACCTTTAAAGTGGTTTTTCTGCCATTTGTCCTTCTTATCTATTGATGTGGCATACTTTCCTTTGGATTAGGCTTGTATTGGCAATTACCTCTATTCCGGATGATCCAGTTGACAGGAGTCTTAATTGACCATGGATTTGCTTCCAGATCAAATTGGATTTGACATACCAATGGCCTCCCTTAACTTCCCAAATTGATCTTTACTTAAGGGCTTAGTAAAGATATCTACTCTTTGCTCATTAGTTGCAATGTATACCAATGCAACATCCTTCTTCATCACGTGATCTCGGATGAAGTGATGCCTTATCTTGACATGCTTTATCCTACTATGGAGCACTGGATTCTTTGACACATGAATAGCACTTTTGTTGTCACATATAACATCCACACATCCGGATTGCACTCCATAATCTTCAAGTTATTGTTTGATCCATAGGAGTTAAGCAACACAACTTGCAGCTCCTATATACTCTGCTTCTGTAGTGGATAAGCCAACTAAAGTTTGCTTCTTGCTATACCATAAGACTAAGCAATCTCTAAGGAAATGGCAGCCTCCGGATGTACTCTTTCTATCAACAGTATCTCTTCCATAATCTGTATTAATGAACCCTTGGAGTGTGAAATCTCCATTACTAGGATACCATAACCCAGCCTCAGTGGTTCCTAGAAGATATCTAAGGATTCTTTTAACTGCCTTGAGATGGAAATCCTTAGGATTGGCTTAATACCTTGCACAGTAGTAAACTGCATAGTGTATATCAGGTCTGCTAGCTGTCAAGTATATTAGTGAACCAATCATTCCTCTATAGAGCTTTTCATCAACATCTTCTCCTTCACAGTCCCTAGATAAGATTGTGTCTTAGCCCATTAGAGTAGACATAAATTTGCTCTTGCCCATTTCAAACTTCTTTAGGATCTCCTTAGTGTACTTTGATTGATTAATGAAAATCCCATCCGGACTTTGCTCCATTTCAGCTTCAACCATTCCTTCTTAGCCTTCATTAAAGTCAATCTCCTGTGGGTTGAGATTAACTTATTATACCTCTGGATCAAAGGATATTCCTTCACCTTCCTTTTTGTACTTCTTGATTTGAAATAAATCAGGAATTCTTGCTTCCTCCTTTTTTTTAGATTTTTCAGCTTCCGGAACTTGATCTTTCGGAGTGTAGCTTTTCTTTCCTACAGTGTTAGTCTCATCGAAATCTACATGTATTGACTCTACCATGGTTTGGGTTCATTTATTGAAGACTCTGTAAGCCTTACTATGTGTTGAGTAGCTAAGGAAAATTGCTTCATCAGATTTAGGATCAAATTTTCCTAGTTGCTCTCTATCATTAAGGATGTAGCATTTACATCCGAATGCTTTGAAATACCCAATTTTGGGTTTTCTTCCCTTCCAGATTTCATATGGGGTCTTTTCAATGGTCTTTCTAATGGGAGCTCTATTCAATATATAGCATGTTGTATTTACGGCCTCACCCCAATATTATTTTGGCAAACAATTTTCACGAAGCATTGTTCTAGCCAACTCAACTATGGTCCTGTTCTTTCTCTTAACAACTCCATTCTATTGAGGAGTGTGAGGGGTAGAGAAGTTGTGTTCAATGCCATTGGAGTCACAAAAATTAGCAAAATGCTTATATTTGAATTCTCCACCATTATCACTCTGGATGCGTGCAATGCTTATGCCCTGCTCTACTTCTATCCAAATGAATGTTTTGGAGAATTGGCCAAAAGCGTCATCCTTACTTGTTAGCAGGAGAACCCAGGTATATCGAGAATAGTCATCCATAATGACCATGGTGCATTCTCTTCTACCTGAACTCATTGGCTTGATTAGACCAAAGAGATCAATATGTAAGAGCTCAAGTACTCTTTTAGAAGGGATGTAGGATATGGAAGGGAAACTTTTCTTATGTTGTTTACTTAATTGACATGAAGTGCATAGATGATCCTTATCAAAAGAAACCTTAGGCAAATCCACTACTAATTCCTTTTCGACTAACTTGGACAGGAGGTTTATGCTAACATGTCCTAACCTCCGATGCCATAGCTATTATTCTTCTTCTTTAGACACCAAGCAGATGTTATTCATTTCATTTTTAATGTTTACTGAATATACATTATTTACTCTAGGTGCATAAAGAATTAGTTGGTTGGACATACTATCACATATTGAGCAGCCTCCAGAATCGAAAGTGACCGTTCTTCCTCTATCACAGAGTTGGTCTACACTCAATAGGCTGAACTTAAGTCCGTTAACTAGAGAGACATCTTCAATCTTCAATTCTAATCCAATGGTTCCATTTCTGATGATCTGTCCCTTTTTATTATCTCCAAAACTTACTTTGCCTCCCTTCTTTCGGGTTAATGTGATGAAGGCCTTCTCATCACCTGTCATATGCCTTGAACATCCACTATCAATGTACCATGTGTGTTGATCTACCGTGGATCTAAGGCATACTTACCAAACAGATCAAGTGGGTTTGGATACCCAATCAGATTTAGGTCCTCTCAGGTTAATAACCATCGCAGGCCAAGGATAAACATCATAATAACCATTTTTTAATCTACATGATTTAGTAATATGATTATTTGTCCCACAAAACCTGCACCCTGAAATAGGTATGTTTTGCTTTTTCTTCTCGCTGATCTTCTCTAGATCCTTCCTTCCATAGTTACCTTTATACACAGCTTCTTGCACACTGGTGGATGGTAAGGTATAAATCTGAAAGTTGGTTGGGGGTGCAACTTCCGCTCTATAATTTCTTCTTTATTTGATAGGCTGTTGGCTGTAGGCTACCTTAGCCTTTCCCTTTTGAGCAGCAGTGTGTCTTTGAGCTTGTGGCTGCCTACTAACTTCCTTCATTCTTTGATTAGGGGTCTTTTGGAATCTATTCTGAGTAGAAGGATGATTACCTCTTCTTGGAGCTTTTATCTCTGGCCTCTTCCTGGATACTTCTTTTAATAGATTGATTTCTCTCTCCAGTCCCATTACATTTGCATTTAGGATATGGACTTGATTCCTCGGGAAGTTCTCCTCCACAACATCAATATGTTTGGTTGCTCTAAGCAAATTGATGTCTTATGCCATTACTTCAGCATCTTCTGCTAACTCTATTGCTACTCTTTTAAGGGACTTGATTGCTATTGCATTCTTCATCACACCCTTGATTAAAATAGATAGACCTCTAGCAAGATCAAGATTAAAGGTAGAATTAGAACAAGAATTTACCTCTGTGTTTGTTGTGTCTGATTCTGATTCTCTAATTTGTTCTATTTCTTACTTGGAGGCATTCCTTCTAGATTGCTCTACTTTCGGGTCAGTCAGAGCCATGAACGCACAGTTTGCAGTCTCCTCTTCTTCTATTGAAGATGAGCTACTACTTTCTTCCGTGTTGCTCCAAGTAGCAATCATTGCCTTATTTTTGAACTTCTTGGTTCTCTTCAGCATGGGACACTTTGTTCTGAAGTGGCCTTTCTCACCACATTCGAAACAAAGTAGCTTCTTTCTCCGGATCCTTCTTTTCTTCCGTATTCCTTATGGGCTTGTCTCTTTTGGAGGTGCCTACTCTTGGTTTTCAGGATTCTTACCTTTTTTATTTCCTCTATCTTTCTTTTGTATGAATCAATTTAGCCTTCTGGTTAGTAGAGCAAGTTGATCCTTGGTGCTCATTGATTCATTGATTTGCTCTTCCTCTCCCAATGAAGTAGACCTGATGGATTCTGCCTTAAGAGCAATGGCCTAATTTTTCTCTTTAGGCTTCTTTTCTTGTTGGCTATACCTCTCCAAGGACCATTCTTGGATTAGAAGATTACCAAAGAGTTCATCATAACTGTAAAAATTTAAGTCATGAGCTTCCTCAATGGCAGTCTTTTTATTGTCCCATTCCTTGGTGAGACTCCGGAGCACTTTCTTGACCATTTCTAATTCTAGAATCTCCTTCCCCAACCTTTTCATTTCATTCACTAGATTTTTGTGTCTAGTGTTCATGCTACTGAATGATTCTTTATGCTCCATCTTAAATGGTTCAAACTTTTGTTGGAGTAGTTTGGCCTCTCTTACTTTGGTGGTTTCTTCATAAGTTACCTCCAACTTTTCCCATATCTCTTTTACAATCTCGTATCCAGATATCTTATTGAATTCAGCTGCAATAAGAGCACAATAAAGCATGTTAATAGCACTTACATTTTCATGCAACTTTTTAAAGTCATTCTTATCCTACATGCTTGATGGTTTCTCTACTTTATAAGTAGGCTCATATAGACCATCTTTCATAACTAACCATGCTTGCATACTTTGTGACTGGATGAAGTTCTTCATTCGATTTTTCCAAAACGTGTAGTGTTCACCGGTGAAGAGTGGAGGATGGGTAACAGACATACCCTTAGGAAGGAGTTGTGAGTTTTGGAAACTCATTTTGATATGTGAATCAAAATATATGGACCTTTAGCTCAAGATTGCTAGATCTCTAGTTTGAGCATTTGCTGTGATACCACTTATTGGTCCCTGTAAGAGTTTTTATAAGGGCAGAGGGGGGTGAATGTCCCTTTTTTCATGGAATTTACAGACTTATAGAAGTCTTAGTTTAGCGTGTTTGATTATGATTCAGAGGATGGATCTGGATGATGCAAATATGATAATAATATGCAATAAAGTAAAAGAGAAAGAAAATCAAACACAGGTATTTTATACTAAATCTAGTCTCCAGAGTTTCCTTCCTCCGAGCTTATCCACTAGTGGATTCCTTTCCAACTGGCAGGAATTAAGCCTTGCAGGTTTTTCTCCGGATGCTAAGCCCTTCCGGAAGTAGGATATAACACTAGAAGCACCAACTCCTGGCTCAGTCCTCTTGTCTTTTGTAGGATATACCACTTAGCCTTCTACCCTGAATCTAGGTTGAGTCCTACAGGGAGTTCCCACTTAAAGCACCAACTTTAAGTTGTATCCCGATCCCATAACTCACCCAAGTTGGAGATTCTTACTCTTTGGTTTTAAACAAAGGGTTGGTTTTTGAAGTTCTTCAAGTTTATAGTTTCACTTGGGAATCCTTACAAACAAATTTTGAATGAAAGGGTTCTTGGAGGGATTATATCAACTTATTGAATGAGTATTCTTTATTACTTGCTCTTTATGAATCAACCAGTTAACCTTCTGATTTGGTGAAGAGCTCATTTTATAGGCTTTGATTATAAATGTAGCCGTTGTGGTTGGTGAGCTTTCATTCAATCTTCACCCTTGATCAGGCCGTGATGTGGAGCTTTCGAATCCGTTGATCAATCCATTAGACTATATTTTGACCCATTTGAAATCTTGGGATTAAGGCTAGAAAGTTGTCAGTGATCGTTTTCATTGGCATTTTGTGATACACCAACTTTTATACCAGTTGCTTTTTTATGTGAGCTTCACGCACCTCCTTATTAGTTTAGGAGAAAAAGGTAGCTTTCTTTTCTCTATCCGGTGTCAATCTTTTGGTCCTTTCTCTGAAATATGCAAGCTATCATTTTGTCTTTGTCCTGGGGAAAGGATCTTTGACTTCATAGACCAAAAAGGATGGAGAGAAAGTTATAATTTGTATCTTTCCCTATGTTTGAAATATAGGTCTTCCGGATGTCTTTTAGACCTATATGCTCTTGATCTATCTTCTTCCAGAGATAGCTTCAATCAGTTCTTCAGGATGCTACTTTTGAAGGACAGAAGTTTGTTTCCTTTCCAAACTTTAGGTATTCAATTTCTTCAACGGATGACTTGTATCTTGATCTTTATCTGGATATTTCCATTTGGATTTGGGAGTATTGCGTACATTGTTTTTGTTTCTTTCATACTTGATCCGGATTTGTTTTTATATTGTTATCCAGATCATTGTTTCCCAACAGCAGACACTACCTTATTCGTCAAAAAGAAGAAAAATGATATCATTCTAGTCCAAATTTATATGGATGATATCATATTTAGAGCCACTGATGAAAAGATGTGTAAAGAATTCATCTCTCAAATGTAAAGGGAATTTAAGATGTCCATGATGGGAGAACTCAACTTATTCCTTGGACTATAAATCAAGCAAAGTCTAGATGGGATTTTCATTAATCAATCAAAGTACACCAAGGAGATCATGAAGAAGTTTGAAATGGACAATAGCAAGCCTATGTCCACTCCAATGGGATCAGATACAGTCCTATCCAAGGATTGTAAAGAAAAAGATGTTGATCAAAAGCTCTATAGAGGGATGATTGGCTCACTCCTATACTTGACAGCTAGCAAACCTAACATACATTATGCAGTTTGCTACTATGCAAGATATCAAGCCAATCCTAAGGATTCTCATCTTAAGGCAGTAAAAAAGGATCCTTAGATACCTCCTAGGAACCACTGATGTTGGGTTATGGTATCATAGTAATAGAGATTTCACACTCCAAGGGTTCACTGATGCAGACTATGGCAGGGATACTATTGAGAGAAAGAGTGCATCCGGAGGCTGCCATTTCCTGGGAAATTGCTTAGTATCGTGGTATAGCAAGAATCAAAATTCAGTTGCTTTATCTACCACAGAAGCAGAATATATGGTACCTGGAAGTTATGTTGCTCAACTCCTATGGATCAAACAATAACTTGAAGATTATGGAGTTAAATCCGGATGTGTGGATGTAATGTGTGACAGTAAAAGTGCTATTGATGTGTTAAAGAATCCAGTTCTCCATAGCAAGATGAAGCATATCAATATAAGGCACCATTTCATTCGGGATCATGTGATGAAGAAGGATGTTGCATTGGTATACATTCTAACCAATGAGCTAAGAGTAGATATCTTTACTAAGCCTCTAAGTAAAGATCAATTTGGGAAGCTGAGGGAGTCTATTGGAATGTCCAATCCAATTTAGGATCAATTCGAAAGCTAGCTTGAAATCAAGCCGGATCCAAGGCTAAAAACTCAATCCAGAAAAGAAGAAACATTGAAGGGAAATATATTCCAGAAGCATGCCACGTTAGCAGGCAAGAATGACAAATGGCAGTAAAAGCTCATAGAGGTAACAGTTACTTTTTGAATTTCAAAAGTTTATTGGCTATTACACACGCGGTAAATTTAACAGTTATTTTAAAAATAAACCGTTCCTATTCTCTGGTTAAACTGAATTTACCTCTGTCCCAAAATCTAACTGCCATGTCATCAATCCAGCCAAATAACCGGCTTCCGGATTACCAAACTACCCTCTCTTTGAAAAATCTATATAAACCCCTCAAATTCACTCTTCTTCCTCACGCGAGCAACTACTCTACTGTTACTCTCCAAAAATCAAAACCTAAAACCTAATTCTTTCAAATCCTTTCTCAAAAATGGCCGCACTTATGACTAGCGAGGCCCCTGTAAAGTTCCCTAACATCTTTACAATCTTCGATCTTAAAGATGAAGACTTCACACCCGTTACCCTCAAAGATAGCGACTATGTCGTACCTATAGACTATCTAAGGGATAGATTCCTATTTGAAATGGACCCCTATTCCAAGTTAATTGAGGATCAAAACCTTGAAGAGTTTCTCCATATCAATTGTCTAACTTATCCTGAGTTGGTAAAAGAATTCTATGAAAACCTTCGTGCTCACAAGAAATTAGATGCTCTATGCACAAAGGTACAAGGCAAAGAAATTATGATAATGCCGGACTTCTTTGAACACTACCTTCACATGAAGAATAGTGGAATGTAAATGAGGGTGGATAGAGATGAAGCAAACGTGAAGTATAATCCGGAGATGTAGCTTCCGGAGAGATATTTTGGGGATAAATTCTCTACTTACTGGCCTCAGGCACCTCGGATCTTGCAGCATGTATAAATTCTCTACTTACTAGCCTCAAGCACCTCGGATCTTGCAGCATGTATTGGCCAAGCTAATCCTTATCCTGAAAGGATCTTTGACTATAGTGTCAACATTCCAGCATTGCGTGCTGTAGCATTGGGCGGAATGTAGTGAAGTGAATTTCCCAGTCCTAATAATCCACTTCCTAAAGCATCATAGAAACTCATATGGTGCTTTGATCACTCGGATCCTCTAGGCCTTTAAAGTCAACCTCACCAGATTCCAGGGTGTTAATGGAAAGGCTATCCTCTAGAAGAACTTAAGGTTCAATGAAACATGGGATGAAGCCATGGCCATAAGGCAACGTGATGAGAAGAAAAACAGAACAAGGAAAGCTGTCAATCCGGATGCTATAGCCCCTCCACCCAAAAAGCCTAGGACCAAGGCTTAAAAGAAAATGGTTGTGGTTCCGAATGAAGTAGAGGATGAAGATTAGCAAACAATCTCCCAGTTGCTCAAAAATTCCTCAGAAAACCCAAAACCAAGGGGAAGGCTAATTAAGCCAGTTGATCTGTTGCAGCGACCAGTATATAACCCGAAGGCACAGGAAACCATTGTAGTAGTTGCTATTGCAATAAGAAAGGGTTATCAAAAGGGCCAGAAGAGGAAAGCATCCAATTTGCTGAAAAGAGGGAGATGGGTCTGATGAAGAGGAAATTGAAGACAAAATACCTCTGCCAAAGAAGTAATTTACCCAGAAGGGTTATACATTTGATGAGGCTATAGAAGCTCAAAAGCACCAGAAGAAGAAAGCAAAGAGGCCAACTGCTATAGTCATTGATGAGGAGGCAGCAAAAAGGGTAGTTATGGAGGAGTTAGCTAAGGCCAAAAGCTTAAAGGGCAAGACTGTGCCGGATCCAATGAGGACATCCTTCCGAAGGATCCTCAATATCAAGAAATGATGGCCTCCATGGCAGAAAACTACCAGCTGAACAATTTAGCCATTGAGGGACCCGGGGGATCTTCTGCTCAGCCAATTCTAATTGACTCAAATGCCATAGTTAAGCTTTCCAAAATTCTAAAATCTAGATCCTTCAATTTCATGCCCTTTATAGAACCTCTTCTGGAGAACCTGCTAAGTCTGAAAGCTAGAAATCCCATAGAAATAAGTCCTATAAAGGCAGTAGGAGAGGGCATCGAGAATAATTCCAATGTGCCTGTTGAGCATCAAAGTCCTAAAAAGGCATTACTATGGATGACTGAGGACAGTTCCAGTCATTCGGGAGTTGAGGTTGGAAGAATTAAAGAAAAGGAAGCCTCAAGCATCCAAATTCCATCTCCATTAAATGAGGTACTTCCTACCATAGCTACTCTTAATATTAATGCTGATGATACTATTGGTGATGTCACAACAGCTGAAATAAGGGTCAGCTTGGATACACATGTCCCAAATGTATCCAAGGAAAATGAGCCCAACCTGGATAATCTTACTCTAGAGGAGGGACATTCTCTGAGATCCAATGAGAACACTCCTAGAGTCAACTCAACAGGTGAGACAAGTTCGGAGGATAAGTTAGAAGAAAGGAAAGAAGAACAAGATCCAGAGGAGTAGGAAAAGTAAATAGATAATGAACCCTTCGGAAGCAGCTTTAGCTCCGGAGATGAATCCTCCAGCCCTCTAAAGAGGAATTTTCTCCTAGAGTAAGCCCAATAAGAGTGCCTATTGGTGGTCCCTATGAGAGTAATTATAAGGGCAGAGGGGGGTGAATGACCCCTTTTTTGCAGAATTTATAGACTTAGAACAAGTCTTAGTGTAGCGTGTTTGATTATAATCCAAAAGATGGTTTCGGATGATGAATATAATCCAGAGAATGAATCCGGAAGATACAAATGAGTGAAATACAGTAAAAGCAAAAGTAAATCAAACACAAGTGTTTTATACTAGTTCGGCCCCGCCTACGTCCAGTCCCTGAAGTTTCCTTCTTCCGAGCTTATCCACTAGTGGATTCCTTTTCAACTGGCAGGAATCAAGCCTTACAAATTTGTCTCTGAAAAGTGACCCCTTTCGAAAGTAGAATATACCACTAGAAGTACCAACTCCTAGCTGAGTCCTCTTATCTTTAGTAGGATATACCACTTAGCCTTCTACCTTGAATCTAAGCTGAGTCCTACAAGAAGATTTCACTCAAACCACCTACTTCAAGCTATATCCCAATCTCCCAACTCAACTAAGTTGGAGATTCTTACTCTTTGGTTTATAACGAATTGTTGGTTTTTGGAGTTCCTCAAGTTTATAGTTTCACTTGGGAATCCTTACAAACAGATTTTGAATCAAAGGTTCTTGGAGGGATTTTCTCGACTGATTGAATGTGTGTTGCTTTGTTACTTGCTTTTGTAAGTCAATCAGTTGCTCTTCTCAATTGGTGAAGAGCTCTCTTTATAGGCTTTGATCATAAATGTAGCCGTTTGTGGTTAGTAACCTTTCATTCAATCTTCACCCTTGATCAGGTTGTGATATGGAGCTTCTGAATCCATTGATCAATCCGTTAGACTGTATTTTGATCCGTTTGAATTCTTGGGATTGATGCTGGAAAGTTATCAGTGATCATTTTGTTTGTCATTTTATGATACACCGACTTTCACTAGAATTTTCATATACTGTGAGCTCCACGCGCGCCTTTATTGGTCTAATAGAAAGAGTAGTTAGACTTTATCCGATGTTAGACCCTTTTGACTTTTCCCTGAATTGTGCAAGCTGTCTTTTTGTACTTATTTCTTACGAAAAGGAATCTTTGACTTTAGTAGACCAAGGAGGCAGAAGGAAAGGTATGTTTTAGACTTTCCTTAGCTTTTAGATATAGGTCTTCCGAATGAGTCATCTGGATGTCTTTTGGATTTATATATTTTGGATCTTCCTTCCGGATATGGCTTCAATCAGTTCTACCAGATGCAAGTCTTAGGGGACGAAAGTTTGTTTCCTTTCCAAACTTTGTCCATGATTTCCTTCTTTGCTTAGGTTTCTGATTTTGTCTAATAAATGTTCTTAGCTTTGTTCGGATGCTTCCATTTGGATTTAAGAGAATTACTTACATTCTTTTGTGTTTCTTTCAAACTTGATTCGGATGGATTTTAGATTTTATTATCCAAATCATTGTTTTCCAACACCTGCAAATAACACAGTTAAAGCAAAAGTTTCAGTAGCACTCTATCTTCTAAAAGAAGCTGCCCAAGAAGAAAATGAGGAAGGGTATGTTAAACAATGCCTCTGGACCATATGCACACATCTTAGAGGAGTTGAAAATAACTGCAAAGACAAGCTGCTGATAAAGATGTCAAAAAGGAGTTGGGTGAGATCAAACTATCAGTGAAAAATATAGAAGACAAAGTCCTGGACTTCCAAACTCTATCTCTCTCCCACATCACTCCAATTCTAAATGTGCTCAAGGAGAACGGTTCCACAGCCAACCGGACTGCTAATCAAGCTAACACATTGGCTTCAAATAACTGTGGAACTATGCTTGACAAAATCACATCATCCTCCTCCGAGGAAATAGATGAAATTAAGGCTTATCTGGACTCCAAGTTTGAAACCTTGTCAAAATTCATGGCTGAAAAAGACCCCTCTCCTGCCATAAAAGGATTTGGGAGTAGATCAGCAAGTCACCCAAGAATTGTTGGTGCACTTTATAGAGAAAATTCTTCCCAAATTCAAGGAGAAAATTTTGGATGATATGGGTGATGAACTGCAAAGCCATATAACCGGATTAGAAAAGCAAATAAATGATTGCAGGGCATCCATCTCAAAAGAACTCTCTCTCCAACCTGAATCGCTGCATAATATCCGGAAAGGACTTAGTGAAGAAATCACCCTCCTTCATACCGGAATCAATAATCTCTCTATATCCGGATCTTCTTCTTTCCCTGCCATTCCGGAAAGCCAGCTCCTTCCGGTATTCCACAACCTCATACAGGCCATTGGAGATTCCGGCTTCTTTGGACAGAAAGGAATGACAACTCTCCCCATGGTCCTCTTTCCTTACTATGACCCAAATGTTAGGAACTGACAGTCAGATTGAACATGCATAACAGGCATGGTGGAAATTCAAAATTTTGTCCCTGTCCCCAGGAACTCCTATTAGTTGCATATAAATTAAATAAAGCCTTAAATAAAAAATTCTCTACCTAGGTTAGCATGCAAAAGGACTAGGCATACCATAATTCCAAATCATATCCTAGCATATTTATTTTATACTAAGCATGTTATAACTCTAACCTATAACCTAAGCATAAAATAAACTAAGCATGCAAAACAATCTAAGCATAATTATTAACTCTAAAAACGCTCAAAGAAAAAGCCCTAATAATTAAAAGAGAAAGAAAAAGAACTTACCAGTTGAAGCGTGCTTTTGCAAAACCTTCTTGCACAAGCCTGCAAGCGTAGGATAGCCTCTATGAGTATCCACACGAACCCCACCAACCAAAACCTCCCCGGGAGGAAGAACTAAGAAGCCTTGAGTAGTCGCTAGACCACTCGAGAAGCCTCACCCGAAAATATAAACTAGAGGTGCCCGAATAAATTCAGGCTCCTCAAAATAACTTGCTCAATTACCCGAGAGATTATTCTTATCAAATATCGCTTAGGATTTATATTCTGAGCTATGGTGCACTGAGAAATGGAGGACTAGATGCCTATTCATAGGCTTGGGGAAGCAGAATTGCTTCCCTACTTCCAATGTGGGATTGAGCAAATTTTTTCCAATCCCATATGGGTCAACACGCGGACCCCTATGGGTTCGCGGGTTAACCCGCATGCAGCGTGCTTAGCACGCAGCATACTTGGCAGCCAAGGCAGGCCATTATGGTCTGACTTGTCCCACAAGCCAGGCTTGTGGGCCTTTTTCCCATAAGCCCAGCTTGTGGGCTGGGCTGGGCTGGTCACACCTAGTGCTGCCCAGCAGCGCTGGTGTGCCCAGCGTATGGGCTTGGCCAAGTGCCAAGCCCACAACCCCTTTTGCCTCCACTTGGGGCCCCAAAGCTTTGGGGCCCTTTCCCGTAGGGTCCTACCCTATAGTATCGATTGAAAAATTCCTTTTAGTCCCTTTTCAAATAAATATTTATTTTGACCCTAATAAATTAGTTACCAGTCAAAATAAATTTCTTGGTCCAACCAAAATTGATCTAATCAATTATAATTTACTTGTGATTCTAATTAATTAGTTACCGGTCAAAATAAATTCCTTAGTCTGTCCAAAATAGATGTAATCAATTTTAACCAATCAAATAATAATTCAATTATTATTTATGTTATACTTTCGTAATAGAATAAATCTATTAGTTCTTTACTTAGTCCGATGAAGGTCCAATGTGTGTGACCTTATAGGATCCCAAAGTATTGAGTTGTTAAGGCTTAACCAACCCTTGTTCTAATGGAACCATTGGCTCGATGCTCTAGACCGTGAATAGAACTTGATTACCTTAAACGACAGTATTACGCCTCTAGCAAGGGTCTACCATCCCCCATTACTCGGAACGTCATTTATGCTTATGACTTAATCCCGGTTAACATAATAGTTATCCAGTGCAATAAATTTCATCCATTCTTTAATATTAGTACGATTTAGTTTATAGGGTTTGGTTAAAGTGTTAATCCACTAATAGCGAGGTTGCTCCAAGCTATCCCAGTAGTTTACTTGTTACCAAAGTATATTGCCTTTTACCATAGTGTGTTTGACTAGAAACCATTTCTATCAAACACATACTCTGATCAGAGGTTTATGGTAATCATCACTTCAACAAGTGGCTAGGTACAACTCTTTAATATATCCGGAGCGATGGATTCTTTTCGACTACTCAGCTTACCACCGTGTTGTCATCACCATACCCGTAATCACCCATAACACCCTAAATTAATGAGTGTATAGTAATGACCCAAAGTATAGCAATAGTAATACACAAGGTAACTAGCATCTCAACTACGAGGACATTCCTAAAGCTTATTGCATGAAGATAAACACTAACACATTGATATATATACACCAAGTGTTTATCTTACTGCGGTCTCCAATATATCTCCCAGTTATATCCATGTGTCAAACTTAAGGCACCACCTTCAGTCCTTGGGAGATTGACTGCTTAGACCCTTCCAAGAAAGTTGACCACATGCTAGTCTTTCCACTTCGTCAATAACCTTTCTTAATGAAACTATGACTATGGATAGTTCAGACATAATCATAATTGCATATGAAGCAGGTTCCACCAGATATAGTCCAACTATAATTTCTCTGACTTCATGCTATGATATGTCAAGGACTTTTGTATACATACATCAATGAATATATTTAACCAGCTATAATATATATACATAGAAATACATTGATATAAACAAAAGAACAAATGCCTTTATTGATTAAATAAATTATTTGTACTACTACATAATTAAGATATATCGCCCTAATTGCCTTAAGGGAATACATCATATCCAACAAACTCCCACTTACACTAATTCCAATTATCCATATGTCTTAATCTATATGCTTTAACATGATGGCCATGTTTGACTTGAGTCAATGGCTTTGTCAGACCATCCGCGAGGTTCTGATCAGTGGTACATATTCTATTCTTATTATCTTAGCATCAATAATCTCCCTGATTATAAGATACTTTCTGGATACATGTCTATTTTTTTATGAGACCGTGGTTCCGTTACCTAAGCTATGGCACCATTGTTATCACAATATAAAGTAATTGGATCAACAGTCTCATGCACCACACCGAGATCACCAATAAATCCCTTTAACCAGACAGCTTCTTTTGCTACTTCGCATGCAGCAATGTATTCAAATTCCGTGGTTGAATCAGCAGTTGTTTCTTGCTTGGAACTCTTCCAGTATACCGTCCCTCCATTTAACACATACATAAAACCTGACTAAGACTTAAAGTCATCCTTGTTAGATTTAAAACTAGCATTAGTGTAACCTCTAATTGTGAGGTCGCCTTCTCCATAAATCAAGAACTCGTCCTTAGTCCTTCTCAAGTACTTAAGGATTGCCTTGACAGCCATCCAGTGCTTTTCACTTGGATCTGACTAATACCTGCTGGTAAAGCTCAAAGCTTGAGAGACATCCAACCTAGTACATATCATAGAATACATGATGGATCCTATCGTGATGCATAGGGTATATCCTTCATGCGCATTTCCTCCTGAGCTGTCTTCGGACACTCAGCCTTAGATAGGTTTATCCCCTTTGTCATCGGGAGATAACCTTTCTTAGAATGCTCAAGGTTGAACCTATTCAATACCTTGTCTATATATATACTTTGAGAAAGACCTAACAGCCTCTTGGATCTATCCCTGTAGATCTTTATACCTAGTATAAATGCTGCTTCACCAAGGTCTTTCATGGAGAACTTTCTTGACAACCACACTTTAACTTTTTGAAGAAGAGAAATGTCATTTCCTATTAGCAGAATGTCATCAACATACAATACTAGAAAAATGATTACACTCCCACTAACCTTCTTATAAACACAAGGCCCATTAGCATTTGGGCAGAAATTCAGTTCCCGAATTATCTGATCAAACCTTATATTCCAAATCCTGGATGCCTACTTAAGTCCAAAAATGGATCTTTGTAGCTTGCATACCTTTGAGCCATTCTGAAATGTAAAACCCTCAGGTTGTGTCGTATACACATCACGATCTAAATCCTCATTCAGGAATGTTGTTTTTACATCCATCTACCAGATCTCATAATCGTAATGAACAGCAATGGCAAGGAGTATCCTTATGGATTTAATCATGGCTATCGGTGAGAAGGTTTCATCACAGTCAATACCTTCCCGTTGACTATAACCTTTCACAACCAACCTTGCTTTATAGGTAATTACATTATCGTCCATGTTTATATTCTTCTTGAAGACCTACTTGCACCTAATTGGTCTAACCTCTTGCGATGCATCAACCAAATTCCAAAATTGGTTCTTATACATAGAATCCATTTCTGATTTTATGGCTTTTAGCCATTTATTAGAATATGAGCTTTTTATTACCTCATCATATGTCCTTGGTTCATCATCCTCGATAAGATATAGTTCCTTATCATCAGTGATGATAAACCCATATCTATCGGGACCCTTATGAACATGACCTGATCTTCACAATGATTGTGTTTAAACAGGTTGTTTTTGGATCACACTCTCTTGTGTATCTAGAACAGGGTCAATTAGTTGATTGTCTATTTCTTCCTCTTAAACTTCCAGTTCAATATTGCTCCTACTGACTTCTGCAAGTAAGTGTTCCTTTTCTAAAAAGTGAGCATTCTAAGACAAAAATACCTTTTGTGCTTCGGGTTAGTAAAATAGATATCCAATTATTTCCTTTGGATATCCAATGAATAGACATTTGTCAGCCTTGGCATTCAGCTTATCTGACGCTATCCTCTTTACGATAGCAGGACAGCCCCATACTCTTAAGTTACTTAGAGATGGCTTCTTGTTACACCATCTTTCATAAGGTGTAAAATCAACTGATTTAGAGGGCACTCTGTTTAAAACTAAAACTGCACTCTCCAGTGCATATCCCTAAAAGGATTTACTAAGATCTGCATGGCTCATTATGGACCTGACCATATCTAATAAAGTTTGATTCCTCATTTGTGACACTACATTGTGTTGGGGTGTATAAGGAGGGGTCTACTGGGGAACTATCCCATTTTCCTTTAGATAATCCTGAAACTCCTGACTTAAGTATTTTTCACCTCGATTCGATCAAAGTGTTTTAATACTTTTCTCAAGTTGTTTCTCTACTTCAGCTCTGAATAGTTTAAACTTTTCAAAACTTTCAAACTTGTGCTTCATCAAGTACAAATAACCGTATCATGAGTAACCATCAATAAAGGTTATAAAGTAGGAGTATCCTCCTAGTGCCTGAACACTCATTGGACCACACACATCAGTATGTATAAGTTCCAATGTACTTGTGGCCCGCTCACCCTTTCCTTGAAAGGGTAACTTTGTCATTTTTCCTTTAAACAAGGTTCGCAATCACCATAAGACTCCAAGTCTATTTGGCCCAAGTCTCCATGCTTATGCAGCTTGGTAAAGCGATCTTTGTTTATGTGGCCTAAAAGACAATGCCATAAGTAGAAGGTATTCTCGTTATCTAATTTAACTTTCTTCACATTGTTTGTATTGAAAACTTCTATTTTAGTATCAAGAACATAAATGCCACCTTTTAACATTCCATAACCATAAAGAATATTACTCAAACGAATCTGACAATTATTATTCAAAAATAAAATTTCAAATCCCTCTGTTGCTAAACACGCAACAGATACAATATTCTTAGTAATACTTGGAATGTAGTAATAATTATTCAAAACTAAAACAAGTCCACTTGGCAAAATAAGATTAAAGCTTCCTACGGCTAATGTAGCAACTCTGGCTCCATTCCCCACATGTATGTCTATCTCCCCTTTTGCAAGTTTTCTACAGTTCCTTAGTCCCCGCATAGAAGCACAAATCTGAGAACCACAACTAGTATCTAATACCCAAGTGGATTCACGCGGAAAAGTAGCAAAGTTTTCAATTATAAACATACCTGAAGTAGATGCCTCTGTAGGCTTCTTCTTCAAATGCTCAGAAGTAGTAGCTTTGCAATCCCTCTTCCAATGTCCCGGTTTCCCACATTGGAAGCAGGCATACTTAGATGCCTTCTTTTCTTTCTTCTTCTTACTGATTCTTTTCTTAGAACCCAGGGCCTACTTCTTCTTCTTAGAAGCCTTTCCTTTTTCAACTAACAGTAAGAGGTTTCTGATCCTTCTTGATCTTAGGTTCTACTATTTTCATCATGTTGATTAATTTAGGGATAGTAGAATTAATCTTATTCTTGGAATAGTTAGTCATGAAGCCTGAGTAACTGTCTGTCAAGGACATCAACACAAGGTCAATGCTCAAGTCATGATTTATCTCGAATCCCAATCGATTCAGCTTCTCAAGGTATCCCAAGAGTTTCAGTATATGCTGAGAGGCAAAGGTACTAGCCTGCATCTTAGTCCAGAAAAGGAGCTTGGAAGTCTCATACCTCTCTATCCATTCCCTCTCCGAAAAGAGTTCTTCAAGATGGAGAACCATATCCTCCAAGGGCATGTTCTCATTTTGTTTCTAAAGCTCAGGATCCATGGACCCCGACATAATACACATGGCAGTCTCATGATCTTTTCTGTGCTGCTACCAGGCATCATATTCCACGTGATTCTCAACATCAGGTTCTACAGGGAAAATTTCACTTAGAACATAGGCAATTCCCTCGGATCTGAGAACTATTCTCACGGCTCGGAACCAATCAGAAAAGTTTGAGCCATTCAATTTGGTGTCAAGTAACATTCATAGATCAACATTGGAAGTCATTTTCAACCTAAGATATAAGAAAAGAAAAGTGTTTAGATATTAGTTTAAGTATATGCATTTAATATAAGGACTTTTAATTAAATACATTTTCCTACTATTTTCTTCGAAATTTAGTATAGCCCATTCTATTGAATTTGGGAATTTTAGGCCAGCTAAATTTTCTAGTAGGTAGCATCTATAACTAGTTTATTACAACCCCCAATTTTATGAGTCAAGTCATAACAATAAGTCATAGTTGGAATCCCATTCCATTTGCATCGCATGCAATTGCAAATTCATTCAAGTTCCCTAATCCCAAGGGACGTGTGCTCTTATATTAGCATCTCCTTAAATATGTCTCAGATCTGGGCCTAGCCCCCAATTTTATGGTGGACTACCCCAGCTCTGTTCAGGAAGACTCTATCCCAAACTTTACAACCAATCAATGTGGACTAGAAGGAATGTTTTGCATAGCACTTTGATAGCCCAAAGAGACCATATTATAAATTTGAGTAAGGAAGACTACAACTTGCCTTAATATATTTACTTTGGGATTTTATTGGTGTTAAACGTCTCACCTAATCTAGGATTTTATCAGATAGACAAAATTATAATAACTTGTATTAATTCAGGGAATTTTAGAATTAATTTATAAGGTCTAACCTTAGGTGGGTTCAGCTCTTTATTATAATTATTCCGTCAACCTAGATTATATGCAAAATAATTAATACTTTTATTTGTTATATTTATATTGCATTTCCTTTAAGCTTTTATTCAATAAATTTAATTTTTTACTTTGTTACAGAAACATATATAAGCACCATCTTATATACTAGAAATAAATTAGTTCATATTAATCCCCATTGGTCAATTCAAATTTCACCGATATAGATTCCCAGGTAGGAGAGGTGCCCTATGAGGAGTAGACACCAAGTCCAATCCTTAGCCAGAGCAAATACGGGCACAAACTTGAAGACCAATGGATTCTCTTGAACTAATAAATTTCGTTCTTTTAATTCATGTAAATTGAAAGCATCTATATCCCATGTAATTTAAATAAATTATTGATACTTATATAATTTGAGTAAGTTGAGCAGGCTTATTCAAATTATCCATAACCATTTTCTAACCTTGAAATGAAAGGCACAAGTTTATATATGTTGTTCCAAACAATTAAATAAACAAATCATTTCATATAGAAAATAATATTTAATTCGCTTCTAACTTAATTACGCACTAAATAGGCAGGCTCTGATACTACTGTTGGGAACTGACAGTCAGATTGAACATGCATAACAGGCATAGCGGAAATTCAAAATTTTGTCCATGTCCCCAGCAGCTCCTATTAGTTGCATATAAATTAAATAAAGTCTTAACTAAAAAATTCTCTACCTAGGTTAGCATGCAAAAGGACTAGGCATACCATAATTCCAAATTATATCCTAGCATATTATTTTATACTAAGCATGTTATAACTCTAAGCTATAACCTAAGCATGCAAAACAACCTAAGTAAAGTTATTAAGTCTAAAAAAGCTCAAAGAAAAAGACCTAATAATTAAAAGAGAAAGAAAAAGAACTTACCAGTTGAAGCGTGCTTTTGTAGAACCTTCTTGCACAAGCCTCCAAGCATAGGATTCTATGAGTATCCATACGAACCCCACCAACCAAAACCTCCTCAGGAGGAAGAACTAAGAAGCCTCGAGTAGTTGCTAGACCACTCCACAAGCCGCACCCGAAAATATAAACTAGAGGTGCCCGAATAAATTCAGGCTCCTCAAAATAACTTGCTCAATTACCTGAGAGATTATTGTTTTTGAATCTCGCTTAAGATTTATATCCTGAGCTGTGGTGCACTGAGAAAGGGAAGACTAGTGCCTATTTATAGGCTTGGAGAAGCAGAAGTGCTTCCCCACTTCCAATGTGGGATTGGGAAAAATTTGCCCAATCCCATATGGGTCAACACGAGGACCCCCATGGGTCCGTGGGTTGACCCTCATATAACGTGCTTAGCACGCAGCATGCTTGGCAGCCAAGGCAGGCCATTATGGCCTGCCTTGTCCCACAAGCCGGGCTTGTGGGCCTTTTTCCCACAAGCCCAGCTTGTGGGCTGGGCTGTGCTGTGTGACCAGCTTGTGGGCTTGGCCAAGTGCCAAGCCCACAACCCCTTTTGCCACCACTTGGGGCCCCAAAGCTTTAGGCCCCATTCCCCGCAGGGTTCTACCCTATTATACTGATTTGAAAATTCCTTTTAGTCCCTTTTCAAATATATATTTATTTTGACCATAATAAATTAGTTACCAGTCAAATAAATTTCTTGGTCCAACCAAAATTGATCTAATCAATTATAATTTATTTATGACTCTAATTAATTAGTTATCGGTCAAAATAAATTCCTTGGTCTGTCCAAAATTGATCTAATCAATTTTAAGCAATCAAATAAAAATCCAATTATTATTTATGTTATACTTTCGTAATAGAATAAATCTATTAGTTCTTTACTTAGTCCGATGAAGGTCCAATGTGTGTGACCTTATAGGATCCCAAAGTATTGAGCTGTTAAGGCTTAACCAACCCTTGTTATAATAAAACCATTGGCCCGATGATCTAGATCATGAATAGAACTCGATTACCTTAAACGACTGTAGTACGCCTCTAGCAAGGGTCTACCATCCCCCATTACTCGGAACGTCATTTATGCTTATGACTTAATCCCGATTAATGCAATACTTATCATGTGCAATAAATTCCTTCCATTCGTTAATATTAGTACCATCTGGTTTATAGGGTTCGGTTAAAGTGTTAACCCACTAATAGCGAGGTTGCTTCAAGCTATCCTAGTAGTTTACTTGTTACCGAAGTATATTGCCTTTTACCATAGTGTGTTTGACTAGAAACCATTTCTATCAAACACATACTCTGATCAGAGGTTTCTGGCAATCATCACTTCAACAAGTGGCCAGGTACAACTCCTTAATATATCCAGAGCGATGGATTCTTTTCGACTACTCTGCTTACCAACGTACTGTCATCATCACACCCGTAATCACCTGTAACACCCTAAATTAATGAGTACATAGTAATGACCCAAAGTATAGTAATAGTACCACACAAGGTAACTAGCATCTCAAGTACGAGGACATTCGCAAAGCTTATTGGATGAAGATAAATACTAACACATTGATATATATACCAAGTGTTTATCTTACTGCGGTCTCCAATATATCTCCCAGATATATCCATGTGTCAAATTTAAGGCACCACCTTCAGTCCTTAGGAGATTGACTGCTTGGACCCTTTCCAATAAAGTTGACGACATGCTAGTCTTTCTGCTTCATCAATATCCGTTCTTGATGAAACTATGACTAGGGAGAGTTCAGACATAATCATAATTGCACATGAAGCAAGTTCCACCAGATATAGTCCAACTATTATTTCTCTGACTTCATGCTATGATATGTCAAGGACTTTTGTATACATACATCAGTGAATATATTTAACCAGCTATAATATATATACATAGAAACGCATTGATATAAACAAAAGAAAAAATGCTTTTATTGATTAAACAAATTATTCGTACTATTACAAATTAAGACATATCGCCCTAATTGTCTTAAGGGCATACATCATATCCAACACCAAAGGATCAAGAGCTTGTCTTGCGTATTCATCCATCTGTCAAGCAATCCTATGATAATTTAAAGAAGAGCATCCGGCCCTTCTATCTCACTCCTCCTATGGTTGACAAGATTATTGAGGAAAGATCCAAAGGCAGCGCTGACTACAAGATGTATTCAAATGCATGGCAAATAGCTTGGGATAGCAAGACTTATATAGTCATAGACCCCCAAGCTGGAAACAAAAAGGGGGAGAAGAGTATACAAGAACATCGATCCGAAAAGGGAAAGGAGAAAGAGGGAGCATCCAGAGGGGATCAGAATTAGACTAGCAATTATTTGTACTTGTAAAATTTTGTAATAGCTAGATTTACTATTATATATTTCTGTAATTTGCAATCTGAACTTTATTGATGTTAACTATTGTTAACAGCAGAGGTATAGATAGTGAAAATATCTAATTCTCAAAATATTACTTCTAAAAGTACAATCTGCAATTGTACTAAAACAAACTTTGAAGCTAGAATTGAAAAATATTGGGGGAGTAAAATCTGTAAATGTCTAAATATCAAGAATCATACTTAGTTCATATATACTCCATTCCCTTGTGCTTAGTTTTTGTTTCCATCAAATGGGGGAGATTGTTGGGAAACTATGATCCGGACCACAAATTAAACTAAATTATCTGGATCAGGTTTGAAAGAAATAAAAACTTAAAACTATGTATATCCCAAATCCAAATGGAAACATCCATATAAAGATCTAGCTACAAGGCTATCCATTGAAGATATCAAATACCTAAGCATATGGAATCATCAAAATAAAGCTTGGAAAGGAAACAAGCTTTAAACCCTCAAGAAAAACATCCGAAAGAATTGATTGCTATATGCGGAAGAAGGTAGATTCGGAGAATATGAGTCCAAAGACATCCGAAAGACTCATGCTTGAAGACAATGGGAAAAGTTTCAAAGATAGCTTTTCCCTTCACCTTTTGGTCTATGAAGTCAAAGATCCTCTCCCCAAGATAAAGATAAAATGACAGCTTGCGATTTTTAGAGAAAGGACAAAAGGACTAACACTGGATTGAAAAAGCTGAAAACCTTTTTCACCTAGACCAATAACGAGGCACATGGAGCTCACACCAAAAAGATAATGGTGTAAAAGTTGGTGCATCACAAAATGCCAAGTAAAACGATCACTGACCACTTTTCAGCATCAATCCCTAGGATTCAAACGGGTCATATTACAGTCTGACGGATTGATAAACTGTTCCGGAAGCGCCACCTATAACCTGATCAAGGGTGAAGATTTATTACAAGTACAACAACCCACAACGGCTACATTTATGATGGAAGCCTATAAAAGGGAAGCTTCACCAGATGAGAAGGTTGGCTGTTTTGATTGACAAAAACAAGTAACAAAAAGCACAAGCATTTAATCAGCTTACAATCCCTCCAAGAATCAATTAATTCCAAATCTATTATAAGGATTCCTTAGTGAACTATAACCTTAAGGAAATCTAAAAACCAAAACCTTTGTGAAAACAAGAGTGTAAGAATCTCCAAATTGGGTGAGATGGGAGATTGGGATACAACTTAAAGTTGGTGCTTTGAGTGGGAACTCCCTGTAAGACTCAGCTTAGATTCAGGGTAGAAGTTTAAGTGGCATATCCTACTAAAGACTAAAGGACTCAGCTAGGAGTTGGTACTTCTAGTGGTATATCCTATGTCCGGAAGGGGTTACCATCCGGAGACAAATTGTAAGGCTTAATTCATGCCAGTTGGAAAGGAATCCACTAGTGGAAAAGCTCAGAGGAAGGAAACTCCGGGGTAGGCGGGTCAGACCAGGATAAAAACCTTCTGTGTTTGATTTCTCTAACTTTCATTATTTGCATTATATTGTCATAACTGCATCATTCGGATCCATCATCCGGTTCATAATTAAACACGCTACACTAAGACCTTTTAAAGTCTTTATATTCTGCGAAAAAGGGTCATTCACCCCCTTTGACCTTATAAAGACCCTCACAGGGACCTACACAAATTGGTCTAACCAATTAAAATGGTCTAACCATTTATTTCTCTTCTAGATTAGACCTAGTCTAACAGTTCTTTACATGGCTCGGTCATAACTCAAAGTGTGTGACCTTCTAGGATCCCGTAATATCGAGCTGTCAAAGTTTGACCTAGCTCAAATTCCTTTCTAGAATTTGACTGGCTCGGACCTCCAGATCATTATGGACTCCGATGACTTTGATCGGTCATAGTGTCTCTCTAACAAAGGGCATATGACCCCTCAATATTCGGAACGTCACGTGCATGTGACTTAATCCCAGTTCTGCAACAGTATCAATATAATTCACTTGCTCTATCAATTATTAAGTACCATCTAGTTTCTTGGACTCGGTTTAAGTGTCAGTCCACTAGTAGCCTTAGAGGCTACCCCAGTAATTTAGTCTTGCTACCAAAGTACATTACTCAACCATATTAATGTGTTGACTAGGATCTCATCCTATCAACCCATACTATGCAGAGTTTCACGAGTGTGTCACTTCTAACAAGTGGCCAAGGTAAAGCTCCCTTATATTGCTATAATGGAGTGATAGATTACATCTTCATTACTCAGCTTACCGACGGACAAACATCAACTATATCCATAATCATTTGCATCACCCATTCTATAGAATGCTTAGGTATGATCCAAAGTATAGCAACATCTGAACAAGTTAACTAATATCTCAGATCTGAGGATATTCGTATTACTATTGCAATGAGACAATAAAACACCAACACATAATATAGATTACCGAGTGTTATCTCATAGCGATCTCTAATGTGTTTCCCTGAATACATCCATGTGTTAACCCAAGTAACCACCAACTAGCACTGGAGATATGCTACTCTGAATCAAATTCAAGAGGTATGACGACACATGCTAGTTTTTCCGTATTCATCAATGTCCAGTCTTGATGATACTATGACTAGGGATATTTAGACAAATCATAATTGCACACGAGCTAGTTCTCACCAACATAGTCCCACTATGCCCTTGCACTACATGCTATAATTATGTCAAGGACTTTTGCAAACACATCAATGCTAGTCGTAATATATTTTCGCAGTCATCAATGTAACAAAAGAAATGCCTTTATATTTGTTCGTACAAATTTAACTAACTAAGATATATGGCCCTAATTAGGGGTGTGCATTCGGTCGAAACCGAACCGAACCTAATTAATCGAACACCAAATAAGGAAAATATTGTTAACTGAACCAAGCCAAATAAGAATCAAAACCAAATTAACCAAACCAAAATAAATTATTCTGTTCAGTCAAAAATCGAACCAAACCGAAATTTTAAATTAATTAAGTGAAATTCAAATTCTAACACTTAAAATACAAAATGCATGTCCAATATAAGTACTACAATATATTAAATGGCTTATTATAGACACATAAAGGAATAAGAGTGTATTTTGGAAAAGAGGAATAAGGGTGTGATGTTAAAATAATTAATATATGGACATATTTTAAATTTTTATTATATGTAATGTATATTTCGATTCAGTTCGATTTTTTCGGTTTTTTCTACACAAAAACCGAATCTAACCAAATAACCGAAATATTCAATATTTTACAAACCGAACCGAACTGAATTTTTAAAATAACCGAAATAAATTATAATTTCGATTTGATTTGATTCGATAATTCGATTACCAAACCATTTACACACCGCTAGCCCTAATTGCACCGGGGCATGCACCATATCTAACACACCCAAATCTGTTTCCCTTGCTTCTCCACACCCTAGCAAATCATTTAATCATCCAAGTTACATTGTATTGTTTGCTTTTTTTTAATAATATTAGAAAAGTGCATATTAACTAATAATTTCAATTATATTTGGAGAAGAACAAGTCTAATCTCATCCAACAAAGAAATCTAAGTTTACCTTTCATAACAACATGAAGTTCTAAGTGTTATCGCAGCAAAATGTTTCGACAGTACAATATTGCATTCGAGAGGAACATTGCTTTAAATGGGAAGTGGAAATATTGGATATATATGTCCTAAGATTTTAGTTTAAGATCCCGTTCTTTTCAACTTTTGAAAACTGAACTGAACTGAACTTATTTCAGTGTAAATTTATAACTACGCATAATAGAACAGAACTGAACTGAACTGAACTGATCTGAACTGAACTTAATTGGACGGCAAGAAAATAGGGCTAAATGTGACACCAAACCCATAAAATCATTCAATTAAGTTATCGTGTCTGAAATGAAATACTTGGGATTTATTTAAAAAATAATTCATGAAGTAGTAGTACCTCACGTGATGAGAATTTAGGTGATATATATATATATATATATATATATATATATATATATATATATATATATATATATATATATATATATATTCATTAAAAAAGGAAAATATATAATATATGACTTGATTGATAGCATTTAATACATCCAAATATTAACTTAGCTTAGGCCCCATATGCTGGATCAGTTCTCCTCATTATATACCTGTTCGATTTTTGCAGTACCCGCACAACCAGCCCGAGTCCAGTTCAATGAACCGGTCTTGGACGTTTTCTTTAGGGCTCTTTATTTATTTTTTATGTTCACCGGTTTTTATATTAATTTTTAAATTTTTTTTAATTTGATTCTTCTTCAACTATTAAAATTTATTTTAAAAATTTTATTATCTCATTGAACTCTTAAAATAATATTATAGCTTCTTTGGCATTTAAAAAGTGTATCACTTTGCTCCATATAAGTCATATGTCAGCTTTTGATAGGTTTAACTTTTTAAAGATATCATTTTTTATCTTCAATTGGAATATGACGTGTGACATTCATGGAGCAAAATAGAGTACTTTTTAATAGTTAAGAGAGCTATAAAATCACTTTAAAAATTCAAGAGACAATAAATTTATTACTAAAAATTTAGATAACTAGGTATATATTACACTTTTTTTATATATGTGAATCACGGTCACTAATTGTCTTCCCCCTTCTTATTCATTTAAATTCCAAACTTCAAACAATCATATTTTTAATTTTTTGATGGAGCCCTTTAGAATATTAATTATGTTCGTTCATTTTTATCTTTAAATTCTCTTTAAATTCAGATCAAATTCGATATATTTTCACCATAAACTTTTGCAAAAATCAAAACCTATAACGGTGGTATAAAAATAGTATAACATATTCTAATGTTGAATACAACTGGTAAAACATATTAGTATATGATGTAGCCTGGTATAATAATTGTTATACCAATTTTTTACCAAATATAGGAGCTTTATACTAATTTTTACCTGATATAAGACCTGTTATATTAGTTTTATATTTGATATAAAAAGTTGTTATACTAGTGATTTATATCACGATTAAAACGTTTATGCCATCAAAAAGTGGTATATTATGTTTTTTTTGAATTATACTAATCTCCATCATGTAATTTCTAAACAATCTCCTTCTAAACGCAATTTGTGAAACTTGAAATTCAAATGGGACCTTACATTGATGAACAATAATTTTATTAACTGAGATAGCTTTGTGTATGTACACAATATACAATTTCGTTCTTATAATATTTGAGAACTGACTTGAGATATTATCCTCCTGGTAGGACAAGAGAATTCCTAATTCCGCATTTTTTATTCTACTAAGATCAAAATTAACTACAGCTTTCATCATCTCTTCCAAAATGAAACTATTTAATACAGAAAGACTTAATATATATTTAACTATTTGAATTTGACCTAAAAAATTTACTGTCCCTTAAATTTTTAAAGTACCCCCGTAGCTCCCTTAATTTTTAAAAAATGCACAACTTTGCTCCCCTAAACGCTACGTGTCAGCTTCTGATAGGTTTGACTTTTCAAAGATTTCATTCTTCTGATTTTTTTCTCTCCAATCAGAATCTGACATGTGACATTCAGGGAGCTAAGTGGAGTACTTTTTAAAAGTTGAAGGAGTTACGGGTTCACTTTAAAAGTTCAGGGAGACAATAGATTTTTTGAAATAAATTCAGATAGCTAAATATGTATTAGGTCATACAGAAATAAAATATTATCTTATATTTTTCTTGTCATAATGATTTTCTTCATGATATCTTCCAAAATTTCAAAATTTTTTATTTTCCAGAAAGTAATTACCAATTATAGCATGTTAAATGAAAAATGTTTTTAAAGTGATACTATTTACTATATGATATTTATTTTAGGTGTGACAAATGAATTCTATTTCATACATTGTATACTTTGAATGTTATCTTGACTTTATTTTATTACAAAATAAAAGTTATTTATCATTCATTTTCATTAGTTTAGTGGTTAAAAATTGTAAGCCTAATGCATCAATAACTCCTTGAACTTGTTCCTAAATACTTATTTATCCTCTGAGCTTTCAAAAGTTTCAAATAACCGCCTGAACTTGTAAAAAAATTCCAAATAACCCCTTAAATTTGCAAAAAGTGAACCAATTTGTTCCCCAATGCCACATGTCAGCTTTTGATTAAATAGAAAAAAAATGACATCTTTGAAAAGTCGAACCAACCAAAATTTAACACATGGCATTTAAGGGGCAAATGAGTTTACTTTTTGCAAGTTCAGGAGGTCATTTGGAAATTTTTTTCAAGTTCAAGGTTATTGAAACTATTGAGGTAAGTGTGAGTTGAGAATCCCACATGAAAAGTAAATGAGTTAAATGAATGATATATAATTGAAAATAACTCATTAATTCATCACCTTAAGGTTTTGGGGTAGATATGGTGGCAGCCAAAGTCTTTAAACCGCATATGGTGATAACTCACACTTCAGGGGGAAATTGTTGGGGTAAATATGAGTTGAGAATCCAACATGGAAAGTTAATGAGTTAAGTGAATGATATATAATTGAAATGACTTATTAATCCACCACCTAAGAATTTTTGGTTAGATATAATGTCAGACCCATAAAATATATTATTCACTTAAATTTTCATTGTTCCCCCGATTTAAAGCTTCCAAATTCTAAAAAAAAAATTTTAAAAATTTAAAAATAAATAAATTTTTAAGAATAAATTTAAGGGAATCTTAATATATTAAGAAAACGAACATAGTTGTAAAATACTAATTGAGAAAAAAAAAATAGCCGTGGAATTTGCATCTACGAAAATATTTATTTGAAAAAGAAAGGAAAGTGTGGGGCCAAGTTTATCAGAAAGGAAAGAAGTTTAGCGGTTAGTGAGGATTCCCAGTGCCCCACCGTGGGTCCCTTCCCCTCCTTTGCCGGCATTTCTCCCATATACGACACTGTTGAAGACAAACCTCCGTCTTCTTTTCTCTTTTTTAGGTCACCATTTTTCTTTATTTTCTTTATATGGTTTGTTTATTAAATTAAAGCCGACCATAAATAAAAATACTTTGAAGAGAAACAATGCCTATGTCAACCGGCAAAATAGAAATTAAGTAAAAACGTTTTAATGGAAAAGAGGAAATATGAGTTCACAAATTTGATTTATCTTAATTGTGATATTAAATCTCACTACGGTAAGTTTATTTTGTGAGTTTATGATCTATTTCTTGTATTTTACATGTGTAATAGTTTGAAAATTATATTGTAAATTATAATAATACCCATTAGAATAACATAGATTGTCATCGCTATTGTGACAACAATGATGCCAGTTATAGTCGATCTACAGTTCTTGCCTATAGACTATAAAATAATTTTTTTTCGAGAAAATTAGAGAGTAATTGGCTCTACTTGAATGTCAGATATGCGAGCTCATGCATAACAAACTCAGGTCCTTAGCATACTTGAAAGATGATTTGCATCCGCGTTAATCAAAATCTCAACTTTCTCAATTACTACTAGTTAATAAAAATATCGTATAAGCATGTTTACCATTGCCGTTAAAGAAATCGTTATCATCAAAGAGACCACCGACATCGTCAAGAACGAGGCTCAAATATGTTAACCGCATCTACAGTATCAATGCATTAGTTACAACAAGCCACCCTTATGACACCATTAATGCTAGCATAGCTCCGCCTCCCACTTCCTAACATGGTGGGATCTACTTGTCATCATCACCAAAATGCTTATAAATAGCGTCATCTCCCTTATGAGGTACTTTTAACCTTTACATTTTTTTACACATATTTACCCCTTTCTCCTTCCCAAACACTGACTTAATCATTGGAGGGCTTTCACTGCAACTCTCAACTTCGCCCGCGCGTTTTGCAAATTCAGGTTGTCTTTTGTCTTACAGGTTTTAGTTAGCGAAGACAAATACACTAATAGAATTGGATTACTAATTTTACGTGGGGTATGCAAAAGATCTGAATTTAAATATGTAAGAGGAAAGGGAAAATGAACATATATAGACATGAAAAAAGAAAGGAAAAGAGAAAAATGACAAAAAGAATATATATATATATATATATATATATATATATATATATATATATATATATATATATATAATGTTTGTATATAAGTGAGGCATTTAATGCTTAGAGTTAGGAGCAGAAATGAAAGAGCATAAATCTCATTCCCATATTCAATTGTCACGATCATCTTTCTCATTAAACATTGCTCCTAAATCAAAAAGAAAAAAAAATATCAGTTTTTACTTTGCTATATAGTTTGGTTAGACGGTTACACTTTAAATCTCTATGGTATACACATTACTCATTTGATTTAAACTTTATGCAATATGCTATCTTTAGTCCATGCAATATACACATGTAAACTGTTTGATTCTTGTGTTAATACAGTTCTTTGTCTTTTAGATCTTTATTTGAAAAGAAATGCACGTGTTATAAGATAAAAAAAAACTAACCATAGCACAAGTAGAAAAAAATTAACCAATTGGATAACTCAAAAATCAAATAAGTAATTATATACCATATAAAATGAATAAATAAATAATAAAAAATATTAAGTATTAGACTCGAAATATAAAGGTCATGCAAAGATTAGGTCATGTTTTTTACATCACAAACCAACTTATGCCGTATTGTTAGCCGAACTTAATTGAGCTAATTTAAAGTCAACTTATTTTAGTAAATGTTTATAACTATGAACAATTGAATTGATCATAATTAAATTCCCTAATTGCCATTACTAATAGCTAATACAAGGCAAGCCTCTGGATATAAATTATCACTTTATATTCTGTGAAATTAAAAAAAATTAGACTAGTATTAGCAATTATGTACAATATTATACCAAGTTTTCTCTCTTTCTAAACTTTAAACTTTATTCAGTGTCTATGTCAATTTAGCTTGATCAAAACTCAATTGGTGCGTGTTTGTAACTTGAAAACATTAATTAGAACCATGCTTTTTTTACTTTTTATTATAAAATGGGTCAATATGAAAATGTTTTTTCTTATAATCGATTTGATACTGTAGAAGCAAAACTTCGACCTGAATTCCCATAAACTTTTCAACTTCTCTAGCACTTTTCCACTTCATTTATCTATAAATAAGTACTCAAAATATTTGGTGGCAAAGGCTTGGTTTATTAGTTGAGCCGTGAAGTTGTGATCCTATAGGTCACAGGTTCAATTCCACACTCGAGTGGGGTGAGATAAGGTTTTCCTTTATTATAATTGTAAGCCCATATAAGGCAAATTTAAAAAAATTTCTGAAAATATTTGTAGTTTTTATCTTCAGCTTCTCTAAAGTTCTTTATTATCTTATCCAATATGCACATATACATCTTAAGTCGTGTAGAGATAACATGTGGGTTGAACCCATCTAACACAAAATCAATTGGCTTGTATTAAGGTCCAACCTACATCACTTACATATCACTCATAATCCTTGTTTGTTTACCAAGTGGGATATATCCAACACTCCTCTCAAGTGCAACTGAGCCTAGACCAGTTACCACTTGCCAAACAATCTCTGGCGTATTTCACCGAGGTTCAACGTCATCAACGGATCTAGTCTTCTCTGCTAGCCCAAACTCCACTAAGACTTTAATCACGAACCCAGGAACACTAGTTGTCAGGCTTCTTCTGCTCTGATACCATGTAGAGAATCCGTGGGCCTATAGAGTGTTGCGCTCGATAGCTTGAGTGATCATACAAGTGGGATTGAACATGTCTAGCACAAAATCAGTTGACTTGTGTTAAAGCCCAACCTATACCACTTATATATCACTCATAATCCTTATTTATTTCACATGTGAGATATCTCCAACAGAAAACATGTAAAACCCGAGTTCATCCTGCGATCTATTTATGCAATTTTCAAGGTAAAGTGTTTATATAAAAAAAAGCATAACATAACATGCATGTTTTTTACCGTAAGTGTTTTGTCTTGATTGGAGTATCTTGACCCCATTTTATTAGTACCAAATTAAACTTTGTTTCACTGTATGAAGAGTAATGCTAAAACCTAGACCACATGGTAGAAATACCTTGATGGACAATATTTTATCAACTAATGGGCAAACAAAATAGTTTTATTGTTTTTGTCTCTTGCTAAATAGTTTTATTGTTTTTGTCTCTTGCTCTATCGTATATATTCTCTTTTCTTTTTGGATACAAGCTTAAAATAGAGAGATTCTGTGACCTCTGTTAATATTTTTATTTCTGGGAAAAACTCATTTCTATAACTATAAATGCATAGAAGAAAGAAGTTAAAGTTGTCAATTAATTGATTACTCTATGTAGTGTATTCCAATTCCGATCTGCCTGCATTTCTTATATTCATTTACTCAAAAAAAAATTCATCTACCAACTCAATTCATAGTATAAAGGTGCCATATATCTTGGATAATACTTAATTTGTAATCTTTGAAGGTTCCCTAGCTATAGGGTGAGTTGAAAATTTTCTTTGCATTCAATGTAAATTAAAATTCCTCAAATATTTAAAGAGAAAAAAAAACTCAATACTCTTAAAAGAAATTTTTAGCCATATGCATTATTATTATGTTTTTCGTTCATCATTTCAGCAGAGCCAAAGATTCACCATTCTTTATCTTTATATTAGAGTAAATAATTATGACATCCCTATCTTTTGCACTAATACATTAATATCTCCATAAGGTTTATCAATACAATTTAAATCTCCTTATGTTTTGCTTCCATCCAACTAAGACCTTCTTATGTTAAATTTTTTAACATCTCCATCCAAATAGCCATTGTATTAACAAAATTACCCTTTGTGTTCATTTTTTATTCATTTGCCTTATTTTCACACCATTTTCATCTAAAACATGGGTGTTTCTTGCTTTCCCCCTCTTTCATATATATAAGAGAAGAGCATGTTTAGATTCTTTGTCCATTAAATGAATCATCAAAGAAGAAAGGCCAAAAGGAAGAAAACATCAAGCTATTCTAACTACTATGGATTAAGGTCGTTTATTCTTATTGCAATCTTGTACACAAGTTGAATTAATTCCAATCTAAAAATCGATTTCATGATAGAAATCATCAAGGAAAGAAAGATCTAATCTTACAGCTGAACCCTCGAATCAATTCAAAATGAAGAGCTTCTCATGAGGTTTTTTAATGGTCTACAAAGGACTTAATGAGAGGAAAAAAAATGAAACCTCCATTCTTGAAGCTCTAATTAATTGGCATGAACTCGCGAATGACTTGGGCTTAACCAGGCCCGAGGTGAAAGATTAATTAGCCTAAACTAAACATTAACAAGAATTAAGATTTATCAAAGACAAATTGATTTCAATGTTTTGGAAGATGAAGAGTAGAGATGAATTTAGGGTTAATTGATTCGGGGAAAAGAAGATAAGGGCAAATTAAGATAATTTTTACTTATAAGTTGGGAAAATTTTGGATTTTCCGAAAACAATCCTTGCCACGTCAGCTTAACTGACGGTGTGAAGAAAAAAATCGTTCTTTGCTAACGTTTGTAACCCCAGACTCTTTTGAGAAAAAAAAATTCACGAAAACCTTTTTGAAAAATTAGTTACCTTTTTTTTAACTAATTTTTCTTCACTATGAACTTTTTCTTTTTCTGTAAGTCGAGAAATATAACTTTATTAATGTTACCATTGGGTGTGTCATAAAAGAAAGTAAAATAAAAAGGGGAAAGCAAAAAACATCCATGTTTTATATGAAAAATGTTGTAAAGAGAAGGTAAATGGATAAAAAGAAAGGCAAAAGACAATTTTGTCAACACAAAGACTTTTTAGATGGAAAAATTAAAAAAACTAACCTAAGAAGGTTTTGCTTGGATGGATGCACAACATAGGGAGGTTTGAATTGTTTTACAAAATTTAGGGAGGCAGTAGTGTAATAATGCAATACATAAGGAGATCATAATTGTTTACCCTTTAGATTATAATATATTAAAGCAAAATCACTCGTTAACCTATGTAAGATTCTTTTATTATGAAATCAAGGATGTTACAATCCCACTTCAAGGTCAGTTGAAAACGACCTCTATGTAAATTACAGGGGTAAAACTGCATATACCCGACCCCTTACCCCGCTTATAAGTTACTTTTAAGTAAAAATTTTACATAAAAAACCCATGAGTTACACTTTTATGCGCACCCAAATGCTAAAATGCTGGTGCTAAAATGCTAATGGTCGTAAGTACGAATCCCTCAGTTTTCAAATGCTAAAATGCTAATGGTGGTAAGTACGAATCGAAACATTTTTCAAAATATGTACGAATAAATATTAGCGGTACGAACGACTGAGAATGTTGGAAGCAAGATTAACTCGACTCTCGGAGAAAATGTCAACTAGAGAAAAAGAAAATTACCGGTACATATAGACTTATATACCTTTTTGAGCCCTGTTTTTTTTACTCAACAGCCCTTTTTGGTGTCTAATATATTGAAATCGCCTATTTGATGCTTGACATATTTAATTCAATTTTAGTACAACTTAACAGATTATTAAAGGTCGACAATTCTATTCATAATCAACAAAACATATTCATGTTCCAAATGATTTTATAGATGTATTTCGTGTTTCTGTGTTGTTAGATGGACGTTTGATGTACTAAAATTAAATAGGACAAACACCAAATATGTAATGTTGAATACGCCATGTACCAAATAGGCGAAAAATGAATACATCAGGCAACAAAGAAGATTACAAAGAACAGCAAAACGAGAAAGCATTTGCGGATTGATAAAAAAAGAGAGAGAGAGAGAGAAAGCATCTGGGGTTAGTTTTATACTAATCGAGACAACCAAATTCGACTCACATCAAGTCCAATTTTAGTTTGATATATTTTTCTAGTTCAGGTAAGTTCCCAAAATGCAGGCTTTCATCTTTAATTAATTCAAGGTTTGTTTCGCCAATAAAGCGACTAGATGAGACGATTATCAATTGTAAATATTTTCTATCTTTGCTTTGCTATGGTTCGATCATATGCCATTCCCCGAACCGTCCTAGATTCCGCTAAAGCCTGACCTACAATAAAGGATATTTCTATGGGAAAGAAGATGGAAACAAATTATTAGCCAATAGAAAGGATCACCAGAATATCTTAGCCCATCAAGAGTGATGATAAAATCTCGCCCATTGTCTTCTCGACTTTGTCGCCTTCATTATCCATCTCCACTCCAGACTCGAGAACCGCAGCATCCAATACAAGCTTTCGTTTCGCAATTTCGTAAACATTCTCGTCAACTGTACTCTTGGTAACTAGCCTGCATATTGTGAGGCAGAGTAACAAATATGCACTTTTATCGGCAGAAACAACTTTTTGGACCCTGTGGTATAATGTCTTTACTCATTTGGTCCATCTAGTATACATGTTACCTATTTGGTCCCAGTGTAATGCAACCTATTCGCTTTTTGGTCCCTTTAGTGCATATTACGCATAGTTACAGAGTCTGTTTACCAATTTGGTCCCTCTGGTATACAAGTTACCTATTTGGAACTTGTGCTACACAACTTATTATCTTTTTGGTCCTTTTAGTGCATATTATACGTAGTTACGTGGATAGAGATTCTACAATGTGGAGCCGAAAAAGATAACAAAATGCATAGTATAGGGACTTAATGAGTAATGGTTGCATAGCACAGGGGTAACAAATTGCCTAACAAAGGGACCAAATGGATAACATCAATAGCAAAAGGACCAAATGGGCAAATGTGTTGTACCACAGGGACCAAAAAGGCCCTTTTGCCATAGTTACATCAGTAGATATTCTACGATGCACGGCCCAAGAAAGGCAAAAAATTTGCATAACATAGGGACTTAATGGGTGATGGTTGCATAGCACAAGTTCAAAAAGTAACAAATTGCAAAGGGGACCAAATGGGCAAATGAGTTATACCACAGGGGCCAAAGAGGCCCATTTGCCCACTTCTATCACATTTATATATCAATTTAATTCTAGGGCAGGTCAATAACCTGTAAATGGTAACAGGCTTTGTTTGGCCAATGCGATGACACCGGTCTTCGGCCTGTCGATCAATCTGTGGGTTAAAATCCATATCATGGATCACAACTGTATCGGCTCCAGTCAAGTTCAAGCCCTGCCCCCCAGCTCTAGTAGAGAGTAAGCATGCAAATATTGAAGTGTCGTTGTTGAAAGAATCTACTATGTTTTGTCTCTCTGTCACTGGAGTACTGTTGTCCAAAAGATGAACATATACAAGTTATTGAAAAATTTGAGCACAAAATCATTACAAATTAAAACATAATAAGAAGATTACTTCTAAAGTCTAAGAAGCCTAATTTGCATACTAGAAACATATATTGTTTATTTAGCCAAATACCCGATGCTTGTGTTTACCAGCATTAAGTGCAAAGACGAGATTTGACCAATGTAAAAACATAGTTTAACAATATACCAGCTAGTATCATTGACTAATATCTATGAAGCACGGAAACTCCGGTTACATGCCGTTTCGGCGTTTCCGTTTCCGTATCCGTGTCCGTGTTCGTGTTCGTTTCCCCACAGTTTCCAAACCTATATTTTTTAGAAACGGCGTTTCCCGGGTTCTGTTTCCGTTTCTGTGCTACAGACTAATATCACTATAGCTTCCCAACAACACATGTATAACCTTTAGCAAAGGACTCATCAGAAATCCATTCTCTTTTTTTATGGTTTCCACAAGTTTTGGATTATGTATTAAAAATACAAAATTTCAAAAATATAGTCTTCGTTGCCAAAAGAATCTAACACATCTTTCAAAGTTACCTCATTATACTATTTTATTTAAAAATAAACACATAACTGGGTATAATCCAGAAATTGATAAAATGAACAGGAAGAAAGAGAGAGTTGACCTGCCCTGTGCTAGGGATGGTGGGGACAGGTAGACTCATGGTCAGAGATAAACATCCTTGCTTTTTTCATAAAAACCCTTGCTTTGAATATAACTATATTATCCAATAATGAAAGAGGGTTACAAAAATCCAGAGGGGAAACTGTCTTCAACCCAATAAACATTAACTGGACTATAAACTATTTTTGGTTTCAAACAATATTGCCATGCTCCTTCCAGTCCAGAACAAAATGGAGTAGATTGCATTAGGGCATACGCACCAGTACCACAAATTAAGGCAAAGAAGAGAAAATTGCAACTTTATTGGATTTAGTTATTTATACTACTATTGATTCCTAACATACAAAGATGAGGAAAAAGTTCATGTATACTGAGAAAAATCAAGAAGCCATAGGCTAGCATTAACTTCATCACATAGTTTAAGTCCCATTAATGCTGGATTATCTCATGATTGATAATCCCATTCCTGAGCTTTCCTTGTCCTCAGTACATAAAACTCAAAAGGTATCCTTAGAATGTCCTCAGTACATAAAACTCAAAAGGTATCCTTAGAATGTATGCAAAAGATAGCACCCTCAAATTTCAACATGGAGTGGCTAATTGTTGCAGCCAACAAGAAAAGCATTGAAGTACATACATGACAAAAGTTTCGAACAAAATTGATAGCTTTGTATTTAAAGGTCATACAATGAAATAGAATAGATAGGTTACCTTCCGTCAAGTCTTCTATATGTCACTCCAATTACATCCATAGTCCATTCTAGGATATCAAGCATTGACGTCCATTGGCTAAAAATCAAAACCCTGTGTCCATCCCTCTTTAATTCTGGGAGAAGTTCTGCTAGTGCCTGCAATATTCAACAGAAGAAAGCTCGCATAGTAAAAATCGTGTTTGCACTTTAAAATTTTAGCTCAATGCCTAAAACTTCCAATCAATAATAGTATTTACCCGACATTTTGCAGAAAGCATTACATACTTGTCTGAAAGGATTCCTTTCTCACCTTTACCAATACCACCATGATAAAGTAAAAGCTGCAAGAAGTTGGGATTAGGAATATAAATCAAGATTCGAGTTTGAATACTTAATTCTGGCAAAAAAATAAACACAAACACTCCATAATTTACAGAACTAAAATATCATCTTCCTGTAATTGTCAGATTTGTATTTATTTGTACAGTTCCACAGATAATTAACCATTTTCTATAGTACAGTGCAACTACGTTAGGAAAACACTCATGCCAACAAGAACACTGGTAGATACATAACAAAGTAACTGGTCATAAATATATCAAAATACTGTAAAACCCCCAAAAAATTCAAGAAATAGCATTGCCGTTAGCACCCCACTCATTTATGCATACACTCCAACTATAAATGATGAGTACAATGTTTGAGAATATGATCTCACTGGAAATAAGTGTTGAGCACAAATATAAAATGATGAATGCATATGGAATCCAGAAGAGTGAATTTTGAGGGCAACAAAAGAAAAGATAAGATAAGAAGTGGAAAATTAGGACCATACAGCTCCGAACTGCTTTCGCATTAACATAAATCATAAATGTATGACTAGGGCAGTTGTAAACCCAATCATGCAATTGCAGTTTATTCCATTTTGGATAGATGGGTTCCTCTTGGTGTGCAATAACAGCAACTAAAGGAAATTCATGTTGGCGCTCTAAGTAATAGTAACATCGAAAAGAGAGATGATTCATTTAAATTTTACAAGTAAGATAGAAAGCATTCCACATTGAGAATGCAGCAAATAAAATTTAATATATAACTAGATAACCGCTGAAAGCCTAATATGGCCGCCAATAGTTTCATAATTCATGTAATAGCACGAAATCAAGCATAGGGTTTCCGGCACTTGATGGAGGGCAAAATACCGTGCTCTTTATTTTCTGGTGGCAAAATGGGTTGGTAAATCGAAGAAATATGTTTATGGTTTCAGATGAAGATTTATGGAATATTCAATGTAAATTCAAAGCTGATTGGTTCGTTCCAAGCCTTTAAGGGAGTACCTTACCTGAAGCCCATTTGAAGAGTTAATAAATATTCTAAAATCTTTATTTAAGCTAATGTGTTCCAGCAAATGCATAAGGAGAATTTGGAGAACTTAGGCAACTATTTTCCATTCTTTAATATCAACAATGTTGTGGTTATTGTGGTTATTGTGGTTTAATTTTCATAATTATGTTGCTTTTAAAATCTATTTAGTATAGGGTTAATGTAGGGAGTTTTATTGAGTTTTAAGTGTCATTACTTGTAACTCTCTTTTATGTTTAAGCATTTTGTAACACCTTATTTAAAGGAAGAAAGAAGACAAGTATATAAGATTATAAGTTCAGTGAAAATATTTGTGTTATAACACATTTGGGTTTTGTTAGTTTCCAAAAACTAACTGGGTTTTATTAGTTTCCAAAAAGTAAAGGGTTCTGATTGTTTCCAAAAACACTCAACGGGTTTTGTATGTGATCCAAAAACATTCAGCTATCTCATATTCATCAATTTCCTTTTCTAATTTCGTTTCCTACAATATCAGAATCAGAAACGTGTTCTTTCCCGCTTTTAGTTCTTTCAAGTACATGCATTCTGAGCAGAAAATAAACATAGTTTAAACACGAGACTAAACTGGACAGAAGCAAAGTGTAAATAGCACGAAACTATTTAGCTTGCTTGTCAAAACTGAATGAAACTCACTACTCTAGGAACTTGGCTCTTAAGCAGGAAATGAAAATAAATGCATTTTTCTATGTTCTAAAGAAGTTACCTAAGCATCCATAGGAGGTCTATTATTTGATTTTCAAGGTGCAATTTGAATCCTAGTTGATTTTCATTGCATTGCAATTTTTTGGCTTTCTTAGTAAGTTCAAATCCTTTGAGGAGACTCCTCAAAGGATTCGAGGATTACAGCCTGTTGAAGAGTCGAACATCTCAAGATCTGAAGACAGTTTTGAGCCTTTCCATGTTCTTTGTACAATTTTCAATCAATCAAAATTCCATTCGATTGTTTATTTCTATTTTCTAATAAGTAGTGTTATATGAATCTCTCTTAAGGTGGGAAACCTATTAACTCTAGTTGAGGTGCCTAAGAAATTTCAGATAAGAAACCTATATTACTCCTTTAAGGGTTTTTCTATGGTGACTTTGTTTTTCGCTTACTTTGCCACTAGATTAAACTTCACCCAACAAATCCAATGGTGTTGAAGGGCAAAGTAACTTTTACTTTGCAAAAACAAAGTCACCATACCATTCACACTCCTTTAAACAGGTTTAAGGGTAGGCACAAAGTGGTCAAAGTATCATACCCTAGCCAATCTATAAAGAGATCTAAAAGATGAATAACAAATGGTTCAAATGAAAAACTACCCGAAAAGAGTAGGAAGATTACCCGGTGAATAGAGAAGTCATTGTAGCTTTTAAGTTCCTCAATAACTCTTTCCAAGGTACATTCAAAACCAAATGCGCCCATTGGATGCAACTTTTTGGCAAAACGAACAACATCCTCGTCGGTGTAAATTCGCCTCACCAGTAATGGATGATTTGCAATCTGAAACAAGCATCAAAGTTATGACAACTTGTAAAAGAAGTATGGTATATATCACACGAACAAAGAAAGTAGTAATATGTGAGCATGTAAGCTGTGAAAGCTACAATATCACCTTGCGGAACTGCACGAAGTAATTTGAAATCTGCCGCCGAGGAATAATTCCAAAAATAGAATTCAAATTTGTGTTGGAAAGTTTTGCAATACGAGCACTTGAGGCTTCTCGATATTCTTCTATGGCTTCTTTGTAAGCAAAATCTTGTTGCTTTTGCATTGTAACATATTCAACCTATAAAAACATTGCTTAATTCCTTTAGGCTACAAATTTGCATCAGCACACCTAATCTCTTATTGTGAATCCATAAAAGAGAGATACAGAAAATGAAAGCATATCAGATTATCAAGTAAAAATACATGACATTAACAAGCATACCCGCTGTATCTTCGGGACAAGTTGTTGCATCACATCAGATTTCAAACGCCTCAAAATGAATGGTCCTAAGATGGATTTCATACGGCCAACTAAATCTCTATCTTCTGCATTTAATAGTTTTTTTAAGTCTACATCTTCAGTAGCAAAAATATCAGGCATCATAAACTCCAGTAACGACCACAGTTCCTGCAATCATAAAGATAAATGTCAAACAAATGACACTGACACAGGATTAAATACCAGGGAAAAGGATCTGATATTGCAAGTAAAAAATGTGGCCCAGCCCCGCAGGCCTCCAAGAGCACTGCCTAGCAGCTCTTGCGAAGCCCACTCCACTCTCGCGCAGAATGAACTTGTGTATCACAGATGCTACATTATTATCTGAAAAGCAATGTGAAAAATTCCAAATTCCAACATCTTATTTTTAGCTTTTGATGAACATAAAGCCTTTTTTCACATCAGAAGACCTCTTCCTAATATTGCAACCAGGCTGCATTTTTCTTGCAGGCAAGAAGGTATAGATAATAAGCCATTCATCCAAGAAAAAAAGTTAAGTAATGGTTGTAATTTATAGTACATGCAGATCGTTCTGTAGGGGTGTCCCAGTAAGCATCAATCGCTGGTTAGCATTTCTTGAAACTGACATAAGATTTTTCCATCTATAGCTGTTCTTATCCTTCATAGCATGTGCCTCATCCATTAGAACGCAGCTCCAATTCCAACGTTTCAGAATTTTGCGGTCATCTTTCTGCTGAGCACTGCTCATAAATTAAACAAATGAATAAGTCGATGAAACAAAATGGCCAGTCCACAAGAAAAATAGAGTACCTGTGTCGTTCAAAGAGAGAGTAACAGACGAGAAGCACATTAAACGGAGGTGGCATCCCGGATTTTGCCAAAGAGCTCAATTCTTTTGAGTAGGCAGCTCGATTAGCACCATGATACTGGAGTACAGAAAATGACGGACACCATTTTTTGAGTTCTCTTTCCCAGTTCTCCAATAAGGAGGCAGGGCATACAATTAAATGTGGACCAGGGTCCTTGTTCAAGTGTTTCAGCAACATTAAATATGTAATAGCCTGTTCCACAACACCATCATTACATTCTATAATCAATTATAATTTATAAATACAAACCTTAAGATCCACGAAGCCAAAAAATGAATACTCAAATACCTGGATTGTCTTTCCAAGCCCCATCTCATCTGCCAATATGGCTGCATGTAATACCATATAACTCATTATTCTGCATCAGACTTTTCAAAATAATATATCATACATCGAAGTTATATGTCATATTTATCCATTAAATCTTTCCTCAATTTTCATCCATGACTGACACAAACACTGCCTAAGGTTAATAGATTACTAAAATATTCTTTTCACATCTATTAAAAAACCATAATTTCACCTGGCCATAGAGCTATAAAACCGATTAGACAAAAATTAAAAAATAAGTAAACTTATAATGCAATAGACTGGTCCAAGGGAATAGTTAATTGGTCAAATATTTTTCACACACCATCTCAAATCATATACTGTTAAGAAAGGGTTCAAAGAAATCAAACATCAAAAACAGTTGAGTGATATAAAAGGGAAATGGAACTACCTCCTCCAATGCCCTTTCGATACAATAGAAGTAGAAAGTTCACACCAACTAGCTGATATGGCTTCAGAAGAGGCTCGAAACTTGAATCTGACACAGCACATGCTGCAGCAATATCATTCTGCAAAACCGAAAGGATTACAATTCAAACCGGAGTACTGGACCTATATAAAAGGGTCATATATTATTGGAAATTTATATGCGAAGAAATCATAGTTATGAATGACAGACTTGTTTACCATATCGGATTGCATCACAGGGTGCGTATAGCCACGCATGTGAATGCGCATGAATCTGTCTCCACTTACACAGCCATGAAAGGCATGTTATGAAAACGCACTTCAACTCAGTCTAATCAGTCAATCAGCTTATTTGAAGAAAATTCTTCACTACCTAATCAACATAAAGCACCTAAGATAGGTCACTTTTCAGCTATTTAGTTAAGTAATTTCCACAAAGTTTAACCTTGAATAAAATAATGGAAATAAAATAGAGGACACCTGACACCCTAAATTAGCTTTAGCCTTTCACTCTCATCCCTGTAGTAATTCATCAGCTGGAGAACGACTTTTAATACCTAACCAAAGTCTCAGTTTGTTTAATCTTACAACAAAGGCAGGACAGAGAGATTTCTGCTCATTACGGAATGGAAAAGAGAACTTCAAAATTACACTCCCCAGTGTCAACCAAAGAATGAGAAGAAGATTAGAAGGTCCAGAAAAATGAGCTTTTACAAAGCTGAATTTATTAAACAATTCAAAGCTTCATTTTATTGTTATTCTCCTTTCCTCACCCACATTAAAGTGATGGTTTTAGTTAATTTTAGCACAGCAATTTTATACTCCAATGCAAAGAGAGGAGAGCTTATTCAATAGCGAAAACACAAAGCAACAACTAAACCAAACAACACCATTCCAGCACAATCTTTAGAGCAATGTTTTGACTTTCATCGATCTAAACAGAATAATCTCAGCTCAAATAAACAAAGCAAACTAATCACTGACAAATACCTGAGTCACAATTCTAACAGAAGAAGCCTCCACCTCCGAATAGCTATCACACAAAGTAACTGTAGAGCCATACAGCTCCTTTTTCAGCTCCGTAGATATCTTAGCGCACTTCTGCAAAGCATTTCCAACAACATCTTCCTCTTGGGACTCCCATACCTCCTCTTCCTCGTCCTCGTCCTCATCACTCCAGTCCAAATCATAAACCTCAGAGAAATCCCTCCCATTCTCCACTGCTATCTTCTCCTCTTCCTTCCCTACCTCCTCCTCGTCCTCATCATCATCAACCACAAATCGACGAGCACGATTTACAGCCGCCGGCGGCGGCGGCCGCGCAACCTCCTCAAAATCCTCCTCTATGACGTCATCGTCCTCCAAATTGGAAGGCCGAGTAATCTCGACGCAATCTTCGGCGCTGCTGCTGTCACAATCGATAGGATCGGAAGGTTTTTTGAAAGCGAAGGATTCAATAGGAGGAGGAGTAGAAGAAGAAGCGGAAGAGGATTTTGATTTTAGCTTGAGCTTCCGAATCGGCGCCGTTTTGAGGACGCGCGACGGCTTGAAGGAGTGGTTGTCCCACTCGTCGTCGGAGATTTCTTCGAAAGCTCGCTTCATTGTTCCATTACATGTATGAAATTACCGGAAAATTGGGCGAGGGAGAAATGATTGTTTCCGTTCTGTGATACACAGAATCCGCCGGAGAAAAGGGAAACGGTAGGCAGGCAGTCGAGACAAGTGAAGGAGATAGTGAATTCAAAAGTTGATTAGCTGTCGAGGGAAGACGAGGACCAAGAAGAAGAAGAAGAAGCGCGAATTGCACATTGGAATTGGGTTCAGAAAATTAGGAAAGTGGAGGAGGGAGAGACAGAGAAGAGAGAAGGCTTTGTCTTCGGGGCTGGATCCAGTCAACACTACGCCATGACTCCAATTACAGGCCCATTATTTGCTGGGCTTTTTTTCTTAGAGAAGGGTTGTGTTTTTATCAAGGCTAAACTTAAAAAAAAATAACTGGTTTTAGGTAAAATGAGTAGTATGAAATTTTTTTAAAAGACGGTTTGAGGTTTTATACTGTTAGTAATTGAGGGATTTTTTATGTAATACTGTTAAATATGGTGACATGGCAGAGGTCATTTTTGGAAACTCAAAATTATTGTTCACCTTCTCCAGCTCTTCATCTCTAAATATTTAGTGGTTAGTTTATTTTAATAATAGTCTTGACACATAAGTAAATATAGATAATCAACTAGAAAATGATTCTAAACTAACTTATCTATTTTCTCTTTTCTACGTGATGTGACACAATAAATGTTGAACATTATCTATTTGATCTTTCTACATATAAACAATCAAATCCCTCCGTTTTTTTAAGTGTCGCTTTAGAGCCAAATAAATTTTTTTTTAATAAGTATCACTTTCAAATTCAAATGTAATTGTTTGAGCATCTTTCTCATTTTGCTCTTATTTAATGCACATTGTAAATGATACTCCCTCCATCTTTTTTTATTTGTCTTCTAACACATTTCACACTTTTTAAGGAATTAATTAATTAAAGTAAAAAAAATATTATTTTACCCTCTAATTAATGTTTAGTTTTCCACTCCATTGCAATTAATGATAATGGGACAAATGAGGGTATAATTGAAAAAATAATCCAAAAAATGCCTAGATATTTGAGAATGATAAGTAAAAAAATATTTCAAAAAGTGGCTAGAATGCCTATTTTAAAAAGATGGAGGGAGTAAAAAATTAAAAAGACCAATCATCTTTTCAAACAATTATTAGTGTTGTGAGCATTTTAATACTTTTATTCTCTTAATTAATGTTTTCTTGATATGTACAAACTTACCAAAAGCGATAGTTAAAAAAACAAGCGACAGTTAAAAAATGGAGGGAGTAATATTTTAATGCTTAATTTAAAATTTAAATATTGTTTAGTTCTGAAAAAGATATAATTAATTATTTTTTAATGAAGTTCAGTATCAAATATACAATCTAATATACCTAATTTCTTGAAATATATTATTTATTTTCAAAAGAATTAGTATGTCATCAACATAATTATCTATTCCATACCGATCATTAGAGATACTGTAACCTAATTTCCATTAAAACATCTTCAGCAAGCTGCAGCAAATCAAATAAGAATTTTCAAGTCATAAATTTAAACACTGGACGAGTTTCATCCGCTGCAAGAAATTAAACCTGGAAAGTCTCCTTCTTCCTCTTTCTTTCCTTTCCATTCTCGCCCCAAAATCCTACCTTTCAAATCCCTTTTCGGCTCCACTCCTTCATTTTCCCCCACCCTTGTCTCTCTTTAGGCTACAAATATGGGCATTTGCCGGCTTGAGCAAGAAGAAACATTACGAAATTGCTGGACGTTGAATCGAGGGCAACGTCGATTCCGCCGCCGAGTGAAACGAAACATCCGCTTGATTTAGATCTCTCCATTTTCTTGGTTTTTGCTCCGAATGTGATTTCCGATTTCAGCTATCAAGTTGGAACCTTTCATGCTATTCTGGGCCTTGTTTCTATAAATGATGAATTTTTTTATTTCTTTTTTAGCTATTGAATCCTAGATTTAATACTCTGTTTTGGGTATATGCAGTTAAATTTCAGTCTCAAGTGAGGTTTGAATCCTTGAAATATTTACTAGAACCATTAGATCTTACAAAATTTATCTACTTTTTTTCGTTAATTAGATTCCGTATGTGGAATCTAGTTTTTCTTTGTGTTATTCTCTTTTGTGAATTCTAGATTGAGATGGAAGTGCAGGACTAGACATTTTTGGATTAAAAATGTATATTTTTTTTGTCTGTTTGAGTGTTGAAAAAATCGGAGAGAGAAAATGGATCAAATAGAGTGAATTGAGGTTGTTCATCTGTGGGAATTGATTGTGTTCGAAGGCCAAAAACAAAGAGACGAAGAAGGATAACAAGAATATTGAATTTCCAATAATACCCTTTGCCACATCATTATTTTTAACAGTGTTGCAAGAAAATCCTTCGACTGCTGATATTGTAAAACCTCAACCCCTTTTTAAAAGAAAAAAATTCACAAGCCCCATTTTACAAATTTGTGAAACACATAGTACTTTTTTTAAGTTAATCCTTTTATTAAGCTTGAAATAGATGGGCAATAACGGGGCGATCTCAACATCCAAACACCTGTTACCTCATTCAAGTAGACACTTCTTGCCAGACTATGGGCTACCTTATTTGCCTCTCTAGAAATCAGGCTAAACACACAAGAAATAAAAGATTAAGCTAATGTTTTGCAGCTTGAAACAATAGAATCAGAGTATGAGTAACCAGCTTCATGCTTACACATAGCATTAAAACGAATAGATCTATCAAACTCAATAAATGACTTGTAAAAAGCCAATACTTTTCAGCCAGGTCAACGCTTCACGAACCGCAACTGCCTCAGCCTCCAAAATGGAAATATGAGCCGGTTAGATATTTGCTTTCGCACAAACGAAGTTTTAACTGGCATTACGCACCACTAGAACATAAGGAACAGACTCACCATTCTGAACAATGTTGCGTTTGTATTACATTTAACATACGAGACATGGAGTTCCCCAATTCAACAAACCCGATGGCTAACAATTGTTCACCTAATGCCTAGCTTGAGAAGCCAAGAGCATCTATTGCGCCTGCAATGGAAAGGCATGTTGTTGTACCGCGCCCTCGTTCCCCATTATCAGACTTACCGATTCTGCAGAATTCAAGTCTCCACCTGCAGATTTCCATTGGTTCTATGCTGCTAATGCAAGCCTGATTACCGACCTCGATTGAGTGTGAACCCGCTGCCATACAAGCTTATTTCTGGCTAGCCAAATAGTCCACAACATGTAATAAGCCTTTTGCAAAAATAGAGCCTGTTTATCTTGCAACCAATCATGAAAAATGCACTCATTAGATGCATATGCAGCATTAACAAAACCATTAATAACTCCAGGTTCAAACAAATTCTAGGCATTGCGAGCGAAGTGATAATTAAACAGTACATGAGTAACAGATTTAGCCGTTAAGTTGCAATTCAAGCATAAAGAACAGCGAACAACATGCCTTTATTGTAGATTTACACGGACCCAAAGATTGTTACTTATAGCTCTCCACGCAAAAGTGCGAATTTTCAGCGGAAGCTTTGAATTCCACAACTTGTTCCACATAAATTGGGTGTTAGATGAAAATGTCGCTCTAACCTACTATTAGGGAATTCGACCCACAGCGGAATGAAATATTTATTTTGGGCGAATATGACAATAACAAAATAGGAGAAATAATTGACGAAAGGAGAAAACAAATAATCCACTAATAATACAAAAAGTGGTACGAAAGAAATGGAGAAAAAATAACACTCAAACCCTTCACTCAATTACACCCAAACTCACAAATATTCCTAAAGGAATATATCACACAAATGCAAATTACTTTGCTTATTATACTACTATACTAATGGAATTGAATGATTAGCAAATGGAATATGCAATGGTATATATAGGCCTAAAACGTAGTGTGAAATAAAGGAATTAAAATCTAGCACACATAAACGAACAAACTCAATTGTCACAAACAACAATCAAATTCAAGTAATGCTTAAACTTACTAGTTGAAAGAGGCTTAATCATCATGTCAGCTAGATTGTCCGTTGTAAGAATTTTAGTATTACCGATATTTCAGTTGGAAATAATGTCTTGAATAAAATGGTACTTCATGTCAATGTGCTTTGTTCTTTCATGAAACATTTGATATTTAGTTAGACAAATTGCACTTTGACTATCACAATGGACAATAATTTTCTGCAAATTTGAATTGAGTTCACCGACCAAACCTCTTAGCCAAATCGCTTCTTTTACAGCTTCGACTACCGCCATGTATTCTGCTTCGGTAGTGGATAATGCAACTGTAGACTTTAAAGTAGCTTTCCAACTAATAGAGCTACTACCAAGGGTAAACAAATAACATGTGATCAATCTTCACTTATCAAGATCACCTACATAATATGAATCGACATAGCCAACCACCATGTTCTTACTTTTTCGAAATCCCAAACAAGCGTTAATACTACCCCTTAAATATCTCAAAATCCATTTCATAGCATGCCAATATTCTTTGCCTAGATTGGACATGTATCTACTAACAACATTGACTGCGTGCGAAATATCATGACGAGTACAAACCATAGCATACATGATACTACCAACAACACTAGAGTAAGGAACATGTGACATATACTCAACATCCTTTTCAGATTGAGGACATAATAATGTCAAAAATGAGCACCGAGTGGAGTACTTACAGGTTTGTCATTTTTCATGCCAAACACTCCAACACTTTCTTAACAAAACTTCTCTGAGTCAAATAAAGCTTTCCTACAGCTCTATCCCTTTGGATCTCCATGCCGAGAATTGTCTTAGCAGCTCCCAAAGCTTTCATCTCAAATTCACTGCTAAGCTCTGCTTTCAATTTGTTGATATCAGACATATCCTTGGCAGCAATAAACATATCATCAACATAAAGAAACAAATAAATAAATGAGCAATTTGCAAGTTTTCTAAAATACACACAGCTATCATATTGGCTCCTTGAATAGCCATGTCCAACAATAAAAGAATCAAACCGCTTATACCACTGTCAAGGCGACTGCTTTAATCCGTACAGTGATTTTCTCAACAATGCCTTCAACTTCAAAACCATCTGGTTATTTTATAAAGATTTGCTCCTCTAGTTCTCCATGCAAGAAAGCAGTCTTGACATTAAGTTGCTCCAACTCTAAATCATGTATAGCAACCAAGGCAAGCAAAACACGAATAGAGCTATGTTTAACAACAGGAGAAAACACATCATTGAAATTGACTCCTTGTACCTAACTATAGCCCTTAGCGACTAATCGTGCTTTGTATCTAGCATCTTCAACTCATGGAATTCCATCTTTCCTTTTGAAGACCCATTTGCAACTAATAATTTTCTTATCTTTAAGTGGTTTCACCAACTCCCACGTTTTGTTCTTGTGTAGAGACTCTACCTCTTCTTGCATTGCTATTAGCCATTTTGCAAAATCTTCATGAGATATGCTTCTGAATATGTGGAAGGTTCACCAACTCCTTCTGTCTCTTGTGCAGCAACAAAGGCGTAAGTAACATAATATGCAAACTTTACATGCATTCTTCTTTCTCTATCAAGCCTACTTTCAACAACAGGACACTCCACATGTTCTATGGTAGTAGTTTCTTCTACTTCTAAAGGCTTGGACAACTGTTCTAAAATTTGCTCCATTATGGCGTCAGAAGGACAAATGATTCCTCCACCTCAAACGGAACCTCCACCTGCTTGTCATAATTCTATATCTTGGTGCCAGCTGCAACTGAGGACTTTTTTCTTGGATACAGCATAGCATATTCATCAAACACAACATTTCTACTGAGAACAAACTTTGGTGACTTGGGATCTAGAAGCCAAACTTTATATCCCTTTACACCAATAGGATAGCCAAAAAAAATGCCCTTTTTAGCTCTAGGCTCCAATTTTCCATCGTTGACATGGACATAAACATGACACCCAAAAATCTTCAAATCAGAATAATTAGTAGGTTTCCCAGACCACAACTCCTCAGCAGTTTTACAGTTGATAAAAGCACAAGGGGAGAGATTTACCAAATGAGCAGCTGTTGCAGCTGCTTCAGCCTAGAAAGCATGAGACAAGCCAGAATTTAACAACATGCATCAAACTTTCTCCAACAGAGTTTTGTTCACCGTCTCAGCTACACCATTCTACTGTGCCATTCCAGGAACTGAGAGATGCCTTGAGATGCCCATATTTTTACAAAACATGTCAAATTATGTATCACAAAACTCCAAGCCATTATCAGTGCAGAGACGTTTGATCTGTCTTCCAGTATGATTCTCCACCAAGGGTTTCCACTGCTTTAAAGTGGTAAAGACATCATTCTTGTGTTTCAAGAAATAAGTCCAAACCTTCTAAGAGTAGTTGTCAATAAAGATAAGCATGTAACGAGCGCTAACTTTTGAAGGAACACGAGCAGGGCCCCAAAGATCATAATGGATATAATCTAAAGTACCTTTTGTTTTGTGAACACCACCACTAAAGCTGACTCATTTATGTTTACTGAAAATGCAGTGCTCACAAAACTCTAACTTGCAAGTACTTTGGCCACAAAGGAGACCCCTTTTACTGAGCATGGACAAGCCTTTTTCACTCATGTGGCCAAGCCTTATATGCCACAATTTGGTAACATTTGAATCTGACATGGAAGACAAAACTACAGCAACACCTGTGGCAGTTGATCCTTGCAACACGTACAATCTCCCAACTTTTCTAGCTTTCATCACAATAAGGGCACCTTTTAAAACATTCAGAACCCCACCTCCACCAGAAGTAATTGTTGTCATCTAAAGCAGATAATGAGATCTGGTTCTTCCTCATGTTTGGAACATGTCGCACATCGATCAAGATTCTGACAATACCATCATGCATCTTGATTTTGATAGTGCCGATTCCAAAAACTTTATAAGGATGATCATTGTCCATTAACACAACTCCTCTATCTACAGGTTCATAAGAGGAAAACCAATCTCTATAGAGACAAATATGGAATGAGCAAGCAGAGTCCAAGATCCAAACTTGTCCTGATCTGGCACCACCGTCAGACATGACATAGACTTCACAGTCTTCCTCATCTTCTGCAACACTGGCTTTAGCGGGACCGTCATCTCTATGAGTCTTTTCTTTATTCTTTCTCTAAAGCTGGTAATATTCAGCTTTTATGTGCCATTTCTTCCTACAGTCATTGCACATAAAATTACTATAACGGGATCTTGATTTAGATCAGGATCGGTTATTATTGTTGTTGATGATGGGATCTCTTGTACTAGATCTACCTCGAACAATCCAACCTTCTGCAATACTATTTCTGTCACCAAAAAGCTCTTTATCAATAAGATCTTTTGAAAACAAACACTCTTTAACCTCCTCCATAGTTAAAGTGTTTTACTATAAATTAGGGGGTCTCGTGGAAATTCTTAAACGACGAAGGAAGATACCGCAACAACATAAGAGCTTTATCTTCTTCTTCATACTTGATATCTAAATTTTCCAAATCCAAGAGAATGGAACTGAAATCATCAAGGTGTGCCTTAAGGGATGTGCCTTCTGCCATGTGGAACATATGATGAAACAACCTATACCTTATACTAAATCATCAAAATTGTAATCACAACATATAAATTTTTTTTTGTACTTATACTTCATTTATATATATAATCACTTGTAACATTATATCTTTTTACAAAATAATGTTATACAAAGCAAAATCAAAACTCGACCACCTTCTATTCTATATGCTTATTTTGTGAGGAGAGGGAGTGAGATGGAACACAGCCAACAATCTTTCGTCCATGATATCTACGGGTAATGAGCTTCTACAAACTTTATTAGCTCTAAAAAATTTAGCACTTTATATGAGGTGCAACTCAGTGAATATAAACAATCTATGAATTTAGCAAATCACATATATACACACATTACAAATTCAATATAGCAAATCACATATATACATTAACAAATTCAATATACAATCACACTTATATGATAATAAATGAACCGGTTATTTAATTGTTGTGACATTTCCAGCCAAACTATTGCCCCGGGATACATGTAACATTTGTAACAACTGTCAATTAATTTGCTGGCTAGCTATGTAACAATTGGTTGACCTTTCGGTCCAAATAAACAATTGGTTGACCTTTCAGTCCATTTGTCATATATTGCAATTGGTTGACCATATAGGTCCAGTTGAACAGAACATGTATTGCAATGTTTGATCAGCTATGTCACAACGTTTATTATACTTTTCATATATTCAAGTGCAAATGTTTATTATATAAACCCATTGAACTTACAATTAGCATATTCTAGTGCAATTGAATTTTAGCATATATTCCACATACATATATCATATAATTTCGGCTTTATCAAATACAATTCTCATTATAAACTTATATGCACATGATTCACTTAACAATTCAAATCAAGTTTATATTTACATAACAATACATTTCCAATACAATTTATTTCACACTCAAATAATGTCAAAACACTTCATATATATCAAGTTCCACTCACATATACAGTCACATATCAACACAATTCATAATCACAATTTCATATCATGTTTATACTCACTTATACTTATCCAATAATTCACATTAACCGTTCACAAATATTCACTTGTCGCCACAATTCACATATTCATACAATTAACACATCAACACATTTCACATATCCATAAATTCATATCATGTTTATACTCACTTATACTTATCCAATAATTCACATTAATAATTCACATTAACCGTTCACAAATATTCACTTGTCCCCACAATTCACATATTCATACAATTAACACATTAACAAATTTCACATATCCATAAATTCATATCATCTTTATACTCACTTATACTTATCCAATAATTCACATTAACCATTCACAAATATTCACTTGTCGCCATAATTCACATATTCATACAATTAACACATCAACACATTTCACATATCCATAAATTCATATCATGTTTATACTCACATATTATCTGAGCTAATTCTCTCGGAAATAACTTGGACATTCCTCTGGAATCCCTTCACGGTTTTGAGCTCCTATAACATAAATTCATGTCAAATATAAACATACATATACATCTTATTTCTTTTTTGTATATATATAAAGATTAACATAAACTAGAATTTCTATCTATATGACCTTACTGACTATAATCAATCATATCTCTCAAAGTACTCAACCAAATGATCTGATTCTAGTTTCATTTACTCTTCACTCATAATTTTATAACATACCAAAATTTCATAATTTTCTGATCACTTTTCCATTTGTTATGAATTTTGCATTTTAAACTCTAAATCTGTCCTATTTTCTGCACTTAGAACTAGTGTTCTTATGACCTAACTTCACTTCAAAATTCATAACTTTCAACTCACTTACTCAAATGTGATGATTCTTCTTTTGTTCAATTCCTATTACACAATTCCATAACATACTAAATCCTCAAAATTGTCAAAGCCTTATACGATTTATAGGGAATTTCCCATCAAAACCTGTTTCAGTCCAGCTTTACCTGGACAACAACGTAATAAAATAAGTATAACTCTCTCTACACAACATGAATCGACCTGATTCTTTTTCCTACTTAAACTATACACATAAGGGAATAACATATCAAAAAATCAGAATTTTCTAAGTAGTATAACAATCCCAAATTAATTTTGAAACTCACCCTATCTCTTTGATCATCCAATTCTGCACACTTCATCTTATAAAAATCATAACTATTGATCTACTCATCTAAAAATTCCCAATTTTGCAGGATGAACCTTGACATAAAGAGGAACAATTCATCTTCTTACTAAAACTGCTAATTCTAACTTTAACCTAACAAAAATCGCACTACAAAGTTACTAAAATACCTGATTCCTTCTTTCTAGCTCTCTTCTTCTCTTCTTCCTTATGCTTCATTCTGATCTTTCTAGAGGTTGTAGAGATCAGATTTTTGGTCCTCATCTTACCTACTTTCTTATATATATATATATATATTCTTTAATAATATATACCAAATATACCCTCACTAATACACAACTATTACAAAAATAATAATAATAATAGTAATAATTATAATTATAATTACTTATTAAAATATTTCTTGTCTATCTAATACATTTTTATATACATACATTATATATACACTAACTATACCTTTATATTCTTTCTTAATACTAAAATAATAATACTAATAACAATACTAATATTAAACAATACAAATATCTTATCCAATAAACCACTTTATATCTATAATATAACTATACTCTACTTATTTCTTAAAATTATATTCTTCTATGGATTGGTGCCTAGACAATAAAATATCGTATTTCATATCATCAAATAATTATTACTTAACTGATTAATTTCTTATAATTTAACATGTGAAATATTAAATAGTCTAATTTCATGAGATACAATGGATGTTAACAAATGCAATTATAATGTATGTACTTGGATGTCACATATGGAGACGATGCTTCACCACAAGCTTACTGGTGAGGTTTTTTGACATATAGAGAGATTGTAATTTCTCCCATATATCTTTGGCAGTCTTCTCATGGATGACTTCTCACTAAACCTCGTTCGACAAGCATAACTGAGTGGTAGCAAGAGCTTTATCCTCCAGATCTTGTTTCTTCTCCTTTGTCACCATTTTAGGTAACTTCCATCATCGCCTTGTACAATCTATTTTGCATCAAAATCCCTTTCCTCTCAACTTGCCATAAGGCAAAGCTCACATTGCGATCAAATTTCTCGATATCAAATTTTGTTGTCGCTATAGTAAATTTCAAAATTTTCCAAAATAAATATTAATTGGCTTTGGTACCAATTTGTTAGGGAATTCGACCCGAAGCGGAACAAAATATTTATTTTGGAGAACATGGCAACAGCAAAATAGGAGAAATAATTGGCGAAAGTAGAAAACAAATAATCCACTAATAATACAAAACGTGGTACAAAATAAATGGCGAAAAAATAACACTTAAACCCCTAACCCAAATACCCAATTACACCCAATCTCACAAATATTCCTAAAGGAATATATCACACAAAAGCAAATTACGTTACTTATTATACTAGTGGAATTGGATGATTAGCAAATGGAATATGCAATGGTATTTATAGGCCTAAAAAGTAGTATGAAATCAAGGAATTAAAATCTAGCACACGTATGGAATTGTGAAGAGTATTTTGCCAACCTTTAACTGTCAAATGGTAGGTGTTAATTTGAAAATATTTTGGCTGGCAATTTGAAGTCATTAATTTCACACCTATGAAAGAGTTCTATAGGCAGATTTGACAGTGAACGAGCCATTTGGTTTGTGGGGCCAAAAGGTATTATCCTTATAAGGGATAATGGACATAGGTGTACGAAGGAACGCCTGTGTTTCCTCGAGCTCAAACAATTCCTGAAACAAACTCAAATATATGAAATTATTACGAATAAGGAGTTTCACCTTTTTGGTTACTCAAATCAACACCATTTTTACAATTGACAATAACCCTGTTAGCAGCACTAACCCAAGATTTTGTTACACCGCAATGGAAAATTTTTGGGAAATTGTAAGAATTAGAATTTAAATTTTTTTGTCCAATTCTCTATTGGTGTCTCACTGAAATACCATACCTGAATCCGATATTTCAGAATTGATCTTTTGCTAACTATCTTGAATCTATAAATGAGTTCCTGCAAAACAGTACACGAACTTGGGAGCGATCGGTGGTTACCCCGTGGGGGACCCTCCGATGGTTAAGTTAGTAAAGGGTTTTCAGGGAGTAATTGAGTGAGTATGAGAATGTGAATGTACCTTTTAACTGACCCAAGGGGCCTATATATAGGCATGAGATGTGTTCTAATTCGTATAGAATCGGTATTTGGGGAATCCCTGTTAGTTGAGGATTCTACTGTTTGAGATATTAGTGGATTTAAGAGATAATGATAATGATCCCAATTTGATCTAGATAAAGACAAGGGGAGAGAATATAGGGATAAGGATCAGATCTAGATTCCTCCTCCTTGTGCAGTACGTAAGTACCGTTGAGTCGGCATAGGACCGGCTTGAGGTCTTGTTTGTTTATGACACCGTCTCGCAAAGAGGGCTCTCCTATCGTATTTTTCACCACCTGGATAATGCCCAGCCGGCTCCTTGAGGTAGAGCGTATGATCCCTTGCGTTCTTCCGTAAGGTGAGTTAGGCGGCTCATGTTGACCCGGTCTCCTAGCCCGAGATGGGCGAAATGCATTTAGTAAGTTATCATCACCTATCGAAATGGTTTATTTGGTATTTGAAATATACGATTTTCATATATTTGATGTTTGACGCATTTAATTTTTCTATTTAGTGCTTGATCTTCACTTTTTAGTACAATTTGTATCTGTCTAACAGCAAAAGGAACATGAAATATTAATATGGTTATTTGGATCATGAACATGTTTTTCTAGCCATGTATAAATTTTAGGGTTACGTTCAAAAAACCCCTTGTGGATTCACTGATTTTCTAAAACACCCTTGTCGAATTTTTTTTTCAAAACACCCCTTGTGATATGAAACATTAGCAATTTAAGGATTTTTTAATGACACTGTTAAATGAGCTAATGTGGGAAGGAGTATTTCCTGGAGCTTAAAATTTGACAAAAAAAATTTAGTCAGCCCTGTACTTTATACCAATGTTATCAATACCGTAACGTACCGGTCGGTTTGACCGGTTTACCGGTCACAGTTACGGTACGGTATGTGTAGATACCAATTTTAATAGAAAATCGGAGAAAATTAGGTTGAATCGGTAAACCAGCGTACTGGTTCAAACCGGTTTTCTCAAAATATTTTTGGCAACACATAAAAGTGTTGCTAAAGATATAGAAAAGTGTTGCAAACAATATAGAAAAGTGTTGCTAAAGATATAGAAAAGTGTTGCTAAAGATATTTGGTTAAGACTTAAAAGTGTTGCTAAAGATATAGAAAATTGTTGCTAAAGATTAAAAACGTTGCTAAAGATATAGAAAAGTGTTGCTAAAGATATTTGTTTAAGACTTAAAAGTGTCGCTAAAGATATAGAAAATTGTTGCTAAAGATTAAAAGCGTTGCTAAAGACTAGAAAACGTTGTTAAAAACCTAAAAAGCGTTGCCATAACCACTACCAACCACCAACCAACCAACCAAGCCTTAAATCCCACGCTAGGTGGGGTCGGCTATATGGATCTTCCGACGCCATGAAGCTCTATTAAAAGCCAAATTTTCGTCTATGCCGAGTGAACGCATATCCTTAGAAATAGTTTCCCTCCAAGTAATCTTAGGTCTACCTCTCCCTCTACCCTTACTCTCTGTCCATAAGTTCTCACATTTTCTAACTAGAGCATCTATTGGTTTACGTAGCACATGTCCATACCACCTTAGTCGTCCTTCTCTCAGTTTATTCTCAATATATGCCACACCGGTCTTTTGGCGGATGCACTCATTTCTAATTCGATTCATCCTTATATGCCCACTTCTCCACCTAAGCATCCTCATTTCCGCCACATTCATCCTTTGAATATGTTGCATCTTAATAGCCCAACATTCACTCCCATATGTCATGCCATAACCACTAAAATATAAATAATATATATTCTTTAAAAAATAAAAAATCGATAAAACCACTAATAATACCGATAATACCAATTATACTACATACCACTAACCTCATTGATACGTAGCCCGATACGGTATTGATAACGTTGCTTTATACCCAAAAGAACCCATCATCCCCAACGCTTTCTCAGCTTTCAAGCTGATAAAATTAGAAACTTTAAACCCAAATCAGCTTCAGTTCCTTCATTTTATGAAAACCCATTTCCCCAATTGGGATAATTGTCGGATAAATGGACAGATGACTCCTTTAAACAATGAAAATAGATAACCCAATTCTAAATAACTAGCCTAGAGAGAAGAATTTCGAGTGAGGTTAAATGGGTGCATTTTTTAGAGAGAGAAAGGAGAGAAGAAGGAGAAGGGGGACTATGAGGAGAAGATGATCAGTGAATTCAACGGCGAGGATTGATTTGGTTGTTATTGGAGGTTTGAGATTAAGAGATGAAAGGAAAGGGTGATTGGGTAGGAAAGAGTTCAGAGATTCAACTGTTGAATTATCTGGGTTCAGTCTGAGTGAAAGAGAGGTTTTTGAAATCCGGTAGAGGGGTAGCCACCGTTCCGACATAAATGAGCTAATTGGTTTTGCTTGATTTGAACTCTACAGTTGATTTGCGAAGTTGCAGTTGAATAAGCTTTGTTGAATCAATCAACTCTATCTTGGATTGATTATTTCACTTATTGTGATTGGTTCATTTTAGGATTCATCATTTAGGGATAAAGTAGATGGTTCACTAATTTTTTTTTTCAAATTTCAAGTTCTCAAAAATACCGTTACTAAAAAGTCTTTAAATCGCTAATATTTCATATCATATGTGATCTTTTTAAAAAAAATTTATAAAAATATTTTTAAAAATCTGTAAAATTTAGCAGAGAATTTTTAAAATTAACCCTAAATTTTACAACCTTTTGTTGATCCGTTAAATTGTCATGTTCAAATTGAATAGGTTAGACATTGAGCTAAAAATTGAATATATACTAGACACTAAATGTATATTTTCAGTAAGTCAGACAAAAGAGCTTTCAAGTTAAAGAATAGGACCGAAAATTTTATTTAAGTTGAATTATTTTTAATGTTTGACCCATGATTCTCTATTTTTTATGCATATTTTGTCTTTCATCGATCCGGTTACATTACATTATAAAATATATATAAACTAATTAATATTGATGAATTCAAATAACAATAATAATAAAATTAGAATTTTCTACTTTTTTAGATGGAGTATAATTTAATCTCAATTAGATACGTACTAAACGAAATGGAAGTGGATGGTCCGTACATTTCAAGTGGTATTAATTTACTTCATATCACTTATATATTTTGGATGTACGATATTTCCAACATTTCCAATAAAATTGGGAAATTGTAAGTGTTGGCCCAAATGTTACCAGTTAATAATTGCATTAGGGTCGGTTGTCTATAGAACAAGTATAAGTGTCATTTTCCTTATAAGGAGCAGGTTGTCTAATTTATAATTTTCCTAATAGATTGTTTCTAATTTCTTTAAATTAATATAACATCTATAATGAGGGAAAAAAATTATAAAATACTTTATAACTAATATTAATTTAAGTTAAAATACTACTTAATAATCAGTGAAAGTCAAATGATGTTTGATTTTTTAAGTGTTTTGTCTTTATTTTTTAACAATATAAACCCGTATGAGTCTTATATTATTATATTTTATTGTCATTTATTTGTACTTATTTAGTTATTTTTATAACTTCGAATATTTACTCATATTATGAATTTAAACTAATTTAAGTTTATTGGGTTAGGGAATGATATCCTCATCTCTATCCCCGTTAAAAGTTTGTAAATTAAAAAATCCTCATACTCTTTCCTATAAGGATTCTTATCAAAAATTCTCCCAGAAATTCTTCACTCCACTTTTAACTCTATTTAATAGGGCAACGACGAATACATTCCTCACCATGTTATGCTCCGTTTCCAAGTCCAAAAACTGTTCACTTTTTTAGTGAACCCAAATGGAAAAAGATATTCTTTTGAATTTATGAGAGATTTCTTGTCCACATTTGATGACTGTGGAAATTAAATCGACAACCCACACGTTGGAATGTGTAACCACCAACCACTTAGTCGTTTATTCAAGCCATTTTTAGTAGTTTGTCTATTCTAATAATAGTTTTGACACAAGCATAAATAGATAATTAATTATAAAATGACTTTACACTAGCTCTTTTATTTTCTCTTTTTGGTATGATGTGGCACAATAAATGTTGAACATTTTCTATTTAGTAGATGGTGGATTCTAGGATTATGTTGTATGTGAAATAGAAGTTCACATCGATGATATGTTAATGATTTTAAAAATAGATGACTATAAAAAAAGAGTTACACTAGATTGTCTATTTCATTTAGAATTGTGTAATTAAATAATAAAAAAATACTCAATTACAACTTGTTTAATGTTTAATATTAAAATATTAATTTATTTGATTGTCTACGAGTAGAAGACCAAATAGACAATGTTCAACATTTATTGTGTCATATCATATAGGAGAGAGAACATAGACAAGCTAGTGTAAAATAATTTTTTAGTTAATTGTCTACTCTTGTCTATGTGGCAGGACTATTATTGAAATAGACTATGAGCATCTTTAGGGCATCTTTAGTAGATAGTGGATTCTATAATTATGTGGCATGTAAAATAGAAGCTCACATTGATGATTTGTCAATAATTTTAAAAATAGACAAAGTCTATAAAAAAAGAGGCACACTAGATTGTCTGTTTCATCTAAAATTGTGTAATTAAATAATAAAAAAATACCAAATTACAAGCTTGTTCCAATGTTAAATATTATAATATTAATTACTTTGATGAGTTGGTAGTCTATTTAATTGTCTACATGTAGAAGATCAAATAGACAATGTCCAACATTTATTGTGGCACATCATATAGGAAAGAGAAAATAGACAAGCTAGTGTAGTATAATTTTTTAATCAATTGTCTATTTTTGCATATTTGGCAAGACTATTGTTAGAATGAACTATCTAATAAAGATGCTCTTAGTAGACAGTGAATTCTAAGATTACGTGGCATGTGGAATAGAAACCCACATTTATACCATGTCAATGCTTTTGAAAATAGATTATTTCTTTTAGAAAGATAATACACTAAATTGTCTATTTTATTTAATTTTGTATAATAAAATAATTAAAAAAGAAATTAATTTTAAATTAAACAGGAGTGTTTCAATGTTTAATATTAAAATATTAATTAATTTGATGAATTGGTCTTCTATTTGATTGTCTATATTTAGAAGATCAAATAGACAATGTCTAACATTTGTTGTGCCACATCATATAGGAAATAGAAAATAGAAGAGCTAGTGTAGAGCCTTTCTTTAGTTCATTGTCTATTCTTGCTTATGTGCGAAGAATTTTTTTTGAAATAGACTATCTACCAGAGCATCTTTAGCAGATAGTGGATTCCATGATTATGTGGCATATGAAATAGAAGTTTACATCAATGATATGTCAATTATTTTAAAATAGACGATGTCTATAAAAAAAAAGAGTCACACTAGATTGTCTATTTCATCTAGGATTGTGTAATTAAATAATAAAAAATACCCAATTACAATCTTGTTTCAATGTTAAAGATTAAAATATTAATTAATTTGATGAGTTGGTAGTCATTTGATTGTCTACATGTAGAATATCAAATAGACAATGTCCAGCATTTATTGTGGCACATCATATAGAAAAGAGAAAATAAACAAGCTAGTATAAAATAATTTTTCAATCAATTGTCTATTCTCACCTATGTCCATTCCAACAACATAACGATTTTGTAGATTTGATCTTTAGCCTCATGACTTTGCCTTTAGGAACATTCATTAAGCTCCTTAAAAACAAGAACAGTGTGGGCTGCTTGGGCAACGTACATGACAGTACCAACTCCATGCCTGAATCTTACTTTGGACAAGACAACAAGGATGCCGTTCTGAGGCCGAAATTTCTAATGGTACCTCAATCACTTACCAAATAGTAGCCAAGTAGTAGGCGAAACTCAACTGAAGGTCCATATATGTGACGCTAGGCTCCTTACAAATCCGCGCATTGCTCCACGTTCATTTGTTTCTGTTGATCCGAAATGTGTTTGCACCGGTTGCAGAAGACCAATGGTTGAAGCAGAATGGTGTAACTCCAACAAAGATGGAATTATGAAAGAGGCGACACGATATATGGTAATGGATAATCTTGAGGTCAAGCCGATGTCTTCTGTTTCCAGCTTTGCTGTGATGAAATCTTATGGTATTCAGGATTTTGATTCACTTGATGAGAAGCTTGTTGATATTAAACCTGATGAATGTATGTTGGTTTTTTACTTTCTTTTTTTTATCAAGCATTTTTACTTTCTACTTTACAAAGTTTTTCTACTAATTAAGCACAGTTTATTGTAGTAATTTTTTAATATATGGTCCGGCATAATTAATTGAATTCGACATGTTTTGTTTTTCAAATTTCATTTTAGGCACTGAAGCGTCTGCAGCTGTTGTTTCAGACAAAGTATGTTCTAACAAGTTTTTACTTTGGAGCAGGATAATTGATGTACTGGCTGCTTTTTCTACTATATTTTTTTTTAAAACTGAGGGTTGTAATTTTTGTTGCAGTATGAATTTAGAATGTTCTGATCAATTTGAGTGGGAATTTCTATATGTTATTAATAATTGCAGTTGCAGTTGTAGATTGCATTTTATTTTTTTATTGTTCTGATCAATTTATGTGGAAATTTCTATGTTATACTTGTATGAGCTGGAGTTTGGGCAGCGCTTTTGATGTTGCAATTTGTTGATTAAAATTTGCTTTCTCTTAGTTTTCTCATTAAAGAAATATTGTGCCAACTTAATTAGTAAGGCTCTGTTGTTCAGCAATGTATTGAACGGGATGAACCTGAAACTATTAATAGTACATAATAATATGTATAAAGTATTATTAAAGTAATATTTGATACAATGAATACAATATGGGATAAATAATTAGACCATCTCAATATTTTACACTAATACGTTAGGGTTTTCTTCAATTTTTTTAGTACAATTAAAATCTCTCTATATTTTGCTTCTATTTAACTAAGACATTATTCTATTAAATTTTTTAACTTTTCCATCTAAATAGTATTTATCTGGATAAAATTACTCTTATCTTTCATTTTTTTGGTCAATCTACCTAAATCTTGTGTATTTTGTATTTACTTTATATTTTGTTTTCCTTTTTCCCGACTTCCTCATCTAATCTTTCTTTTTGTTTTTACTATTTGGTTCTGCAATCTATATTTATGTAATCAAATAAGTTGCAACCATCGAAGAACATAATAAAAAGCTTGACTTTTTAACATTGGGTAATTATTACTCCCTTCATCTAGAAATTATTGTCTCTTTAGCCATTTTATTAGTAGTTCTCTTTTTAGTTGTCAATTTAAATTATCAATGCATTTTGTACAATTTTTTCCTCTAATTTACCCCTGTATTAACTATGAGAGAGATTATATATTGTTAAAATTATAAGTGAGTAATTAAGAAGAAAGAGAATTTAGTAAAGGATAAATTAGTCATTTTGATTGTGTACTAAATTTTTCATTGGTTTTGATGATTCGGTTAAATGGACAATATTTTATAGATGGAGGGAGTACTAGTTTTCATGTTAATGATACACATTACGAACCTATATGCATATTTCGGACGGTTGAAAAAACCTTAAAAACTCAGTATAGCTCACCGCTGCAGCCTGCAAGTGCCGAAAATGGTGAAGTTCTTGAGGCCAAACAAGGCCCTCATCCTCCTCCATTGTCGATTTGTTGACTGGAAGGCTGTGACACAACTCTATAATAAAACTCATGACCACCCCTATGCCACTGCCTCGTTTTAAGAATTTTGTTATATTATTATCTAAGTTACTGCCTCGTTTTAAGAATTTTGTTATATTATTATCTAAGTTACTCATCATTGGATTTTAGTTGATTAAAATGGTTAACGAGGATAGTTTTTTGAAAGAAAAAATATGCACAATTATTTTATATTTATGGATTCCTTTATAATTGTGCAATAGAGTATTTATGCTAATTATTACACACTATATATCATGGAAATAATTTTACAGAGCATGTTTTAAAACCATAGTTAGTTCAATAATACTAAAGTTTGATGAATGTATTTGGATGGTAGTTGGACAAATAAAGAAAGATAAGGACAATTTTGTTAAGATAAATGCTATTTTAATGGAAAAGTTAAAAAAATTTAACAGAATGAGATATTAGTTGGATGGAAGCAAAACATAGGGAAATTTTAATTGTATTGAAAAATTTGAGGGAGGTACTAGTATATTAGTGCAAAACATAGGGAGGTCATAATTATTTACCCTATAATTCATTAGTCTCTTCGTTTTCTTTGTTCGTATCTCTATTTTCACACCTGGATTTCTTTAATCTCATCTTTATATGCAATGATGATGATTCTTCTACAACTAGGTTATTGATTTGAGACAAAGAACAATGTTTTGAAGGCATCACAATGTAAGTAAAAAAGTTAGGGGTTTAACTTTAGGGTTTAATTTTCTAATTTTTGAAAAAAGTAAATTTTACTACTATTATTGAGAGAATGAACTAAAATATTCAGTGTGTTTAGTTTAGAATTAGATTTCCCAATAATGATTTGAGAATGTTATTTCAATTGCCCTTTAATGATTTTTGTTGTTGGTTTGATAAAATATCTAATTTCGGTAAATTGGAGTTGGGTTTATGAGGTAAATTTTAATTGTAAATCGTGGTTGTTTATGTAATTTTTAGTTGCATATTTTGGTAATTTTCAGTTGATAATCGTTCTTTTAGGAGGTATGGCCTTTGTCCGTTATGTGCATGAAGCTGTATTCTTTATGCGGTTGTTCATCTTGTTTTTTTAACGTTAATTATAACCAATACACGGGAAGATATTGTTGCCCATAGACATTTGTGGTGCCGCTTTAGCCTCTTGGATATTACACTGACAACAATATTGAAGTTACTCCATTCACCTAAAAATTATTGTCCATTTAATTATTTTATTAATTTTTTTATTTATTAATTTAAATTATCGATATATTTTGTATATTTTTTTTCTAATTTGTCACTGTATTAATTAGGAGAGAGATTATTTATTGTTAAAATTATAAGTGAATAATTAAGAAGAAAGAGAATTTAGCATAAGTATATAAAGGATAAATTAGTCATTTTTACTGTATAATAAATTTTTCATTAGTTTTGATGATTCCGTTAAATTGACAATACTTTATAGATGGAGGGACTACTTACTATACAATCACAGTAATACTTCATATGTTTATGTACATATTAATAAATTCATTGATATTATTCTTTTTTGCAAGTTAAGAAATTCTGATGGTTATTCTTCAAAAAAAAAAAAGAAAGAAATTCTGATGGGCATAGACAGTGAAATCATCGATTGTACTCTCCCAGTCCAAACACAAACATATGTTCTCCCAGCAGCTGATCTTGTTCTTCCTTCAATAAGTTCCATTGATTCTTTTCAACAAGGAAGAACACAATCGAAAGAGGTGCATGGTATAAGCATCCTTCCAATTGTACTCGATGATAGGTTTTGCAAAAGAAGAGGAAGACCTACAAAGTTAAATATATCAAGAGGAGGGAAAAGATGGGTAGATATGAGAGGAAGAAGTATAAACATAGGGGGAAGAAGCATAACTGATAACAATGAAAATAGTGAGACCGATAGTGGTGACTCTGATGAGGACTATGTTTTATCGGACGACAGTAATGAAGATAAAGATGAACTGAATTACGAAGGGCTTGTACCTGTGGATAATCTAGATCATAATAATGATGTAGACATTGAAGATGTACATGGAGAAAATAATAACGTAGAACATGATGAGAGTGACCTAAGTGATGCATCGTTAGCCGATGAAAAGGAAATTTTAGATTTAAGCGAATCTGAATGTGGCATTGGTGGACCCAGGCTCGTTCCTAAGCTCTTTTGGGTCCATGGGCGAAATAAAGTTTGAGGCCCTATTAATAAGTTAAAAATTTAAACATTACGATGAATGAAATTATATTTTTATTATCAAAACTAATGATAAATCAAACAAAGATTTCAATGAAAAATAACATCAAACAACATTTATTTTTCTTAATTAAAAACCTAAAAAAAGTTTTAAAGTTTCCACCGAGATTTGATGTTAGTCTTATTCAAGCCTGTTTCTATCTTCTTTGGGGACTATGGGCAAGATAAATATCGGGGCCCTATTGATGAATAAAAATTTAAAAATTAAATATATGGTATTAAACTTTTATCATAGCACATAATAAGAGATCAAACAAAAACGTAAATTTTCACATTATAAAGTAGATTATAACATTATAACAAAAAAAAACATCACAGTGATCAAATAAATTGATGTCTATGAGCATTCATGGATGCAAAATCACTAATAATAACGTTTACATCAATATGTATATTATAAAATAAAGAAATTAAATACATTACCTCAAGAACTTTAACGAACTTTCCTGACAATTATTGCTCAATCGAGCTTTGAAAGAATAACTCAAATATCATCTCAAAATACATACTTTGTGTCTGGAGAGACAGTAAGAGGATCAGTATAAGTGAAGGCTATCATAGAATTGGTGGAATGGAAATAAGTAAGTACAATATTTTTGGCAAGCAGGTTTGTTCTAATGAATTAAATATTTTCAATGTGGTAAATGATTTCTCTTTTTTTCCCCTCAAATCATATGCATAAACAAATCATGTTTCACAATTATTTTCATGATGATTTAAAATTATTCAGGAAGGAGTTTTTTGTGTTTTGGTAAAAATTGTTGATTTAGAGTGCCAAAAAGGTTGGTTATATTCGGGGTGTAGAAATAACAAATGTAGCGACCCGGTCCTAAGAGGGGTGGCGTCGGGGTAGAAGACCTCCGCAAAGAGCGGGCCATGAAGGATGTTAATGGGGATAGGAATAAACCGAGTCCACACCCGAAAGAGAGAGGGTTTCGAGGTTGTGTTGGTATGGGACAACACAATTGAGAACGGTTAAGGATTTCGAGATTGTGATGGTATGGGACATTACAATTGAGAGAGACTTAAGAAATTTGATTGATACTACTTATACCAACAAGGTGCACCTTCTTTTCGGGAGCCTACTCAGGAGAACTCCAAAGTTGAGCATGCTTGACCTGGAGCAATCTCGGGATGGGTGACCTCGTGGGAAGAAATTTCCAAGAAGTGGGCGAGTAAGGACAAAGCTCACTGGAAAGACTTGTGTTGGTTTGTGGGGGTAGTCGGTCAAACCCAGGGTGTTACAGAATGGTATCAGAGCCAGCTCTCTCCTAGTACGGTGTGGTTCGGGGACGAACCAGGCAGAAGCTGGTGGGCCTGTAGCGACCCGGTCCTAAGAGGGGTGGCGTCGGGCTAGAAGACCTCAGCAAAGAGCGGCCATGAAGGATGTCGATGGGGACAGGAATGAACTGAGTCCACACCCGAAAGAGAGAGGGTTTTGAGGTTGTGTTGGTATGGGACAACACAATTGAGAACGGTTAAGGATTTTGAGATTGTGATGATATGAGACATTACAATTGAGAGAGACTTGAGAAATTTGATTGGTACTACCTATACCAATAAGGTGCACCTTCTTTTCGGGAGCTTACTCGGGAGAACTCCAAAGTTGAGCGTGCTTGATCTAAAGCAATCTTGGGATGGGTGACCTCCTGGGAAGAAATTTCTAGGAAGTGGGCGAGTAAGGACAAAGCTCATTGGAAAGACTTGTGTTGGTTTGTGGGGGCAGTCGGTCAAACCCGTTGTGTTACAACAGATGTTTCAAAAGGTAGAAGTAAATGGGAACATGTTTTTTTGCTAAAAGTGTAATCGTTTTGATTACTCGACTATCCACAGGTAAACATTGTGCATCTAAATTTTGGCTTTCAATTATTCAATTAATATAGTTAAAGTATTTTGATATTAAAATTTGTCAAGAATTAAACATTCAAATTGGTTTCACACATATAAGCTTTAAGTTCGTGTAATGGATGACACAAGGTTTATTTCTTTACTAATTTGGGACCGTGAAGCGCAACAACTGATTTAAAAAACTGCAAATAAATTGAGTAATACAGTAATTGAGGTACATAGTTTTTCCATATCAACAATATATCTTCTTTGAATTCCAATTAATTTTGGTTTTTTCTCCACTAATTCTATTGATAATGCACAACTTTCAAGCAATCGAGCAAAACATATAAGGATTAAGAAGGAGAAGAATAATTGATATGAATCTCCTTTTAAAGAAAGATTAGTATTTATTGAAATATTGTCAAACTTGGAAAAACTATTATTTGATGTTATGTATTATTTATTTTATATTATTGGATTATTTCATTTGAATTTATAATAGCATTTACTCCTTCTTGTGGATAGTAATGAAATATTTTAAATTATTTCATCAATTAATATATCTCCTAAATCTATGTTTTAAAAATTTAATTTATTGTTCTTGATTCTATCTAATTTTATTCTATTGATTATAATCTTATTTAAGAATTAATGTGACTGTTTTTTTCTCATCAAATATTTGACAAAGAATCATAAGACAAATGCAGAAAAGTATAAATTATAATTCTATTTAAGAAAAAATTTAAATTTTATAATAGTACTTACTCATTTTTTAGATAATAATGAAATTTGTTTTAGCAATGAAGTCCTAAAAGACTTTTTTATCCTTATACCTTTTAGAGCTTAATTGATAACATGCCTAATTATCAACTAATATCTCCTAAATCTATTTTTTAAAATTTGATTTGTTGTTATGGATTTTATTTAATTCTGTTGATTATGATCTTAATTATGAAAAAATTTGAATATTGATTACAATCAAATATTGATTATAATCGTGTTAGTCAATTGTAATTTCTCCTTTAATTCTATTGATTTTATTTAATTATATTCTACTAATTATAATTCTATTTAAGAATTAATATGACTCTTTTTTCTCACCAAATATTTGATAGAGAGTCTTAAGATACCTGCAGAAAAGTATGAATTATAATCATATTTAAGAAAAAATTTGAATTTTATAATAGTATTTACTCTTTCTTATTCTTTTAAATAATAATGGAATATTTTTATTTATTTGATCAAGTGAATTTGAATTTCAAAATTATCCAATAGGTATATCTATCTACTAATATATCTCCTAAATTTATTTTTTAAAAAATTTAAATTGTTGTTCTTGATTTTATTTAATTCTATTCTATTTATTACAATTTAATTAGATACACAATATAATTTATTTTTTAGCTTTAATATTTTCTATTTTCTATTTTATATATATATATATATATATATATATATATATTATAAAATAAATTTATCATTGATATATTGGTTACATATGACCTATCGATGCATCGCAAGGGTACTACTAGTCACTAATAATAACATTTACATAAATATGTATAATTAAAATAAAAAAATTAAATACATTACCTCAAGAACTTTAATGAACTTTCCTGGCAATTATTGAAATCCCCCACTATATGCAAAAATATGCAATGACCAATTCAGATATTTTAACCAAAACATCATATCATCAGTTGAAATAAACCGGAAATAAAGAAAATTTTTAATGTGGATGAAAGAAGAAATGAAGAATTATTTATAGGCAATAAAGGTATTGCATGAGTATGAGATTTGGAGAATAATAGTAATGGTAAGGAAGACTAATGCCCTTGATTTTCTATTTTCTATTTTGAAAGTTGAAAGGACTAAAGAAAATTTACGGAAAAAGAAACGTTAGAAGATAACGATGGCTTTAATGTAGATCAGAGAAGTTAATGAGATAAGAGTTTAATTTAATAATTAATATTTATTTTTTATTTAATGATTCAAACAAAGCCAACTCACGTTTGTAACTAACTAATCACTTTAGATTTAATAGTATTTTTTTAATGTTTTTTTACAAAATAATGATTGATTAAATTAAAAAATAGCTTAATAATCACTAAAAATGGGCCTCAGCCAGCGCCCCTATTGCCCAAGCCTAGGGACGACCCTGGTCTTATTTATTTCTTAATTTAATGAATTATAACTATTATATAAAAAACATGGGCCTTCTATTTTGTTGTAATATTTGGGGCCCTGGGCAGTCGCCCCTAATACCCTCACCAAAGAATAGGCCCGGATGGACCGCCAAGGAATAAAAATAAAAGAAAATGGAAGGACCCTTTCAAAGGTATGTATGATAACTCATTTAATGATCCTGGAGATGGTAATACAACATTTAAAGAAGAGCAAACATTTGATGATGTGAACATGTTTAGAGGTGCATTAAAGGATTATGCTCTTAGTGGAGGGTATTTATTGGAGAGGGGTAAGAATGACCCAAACAGGGTTACTGCTATATGTAATGGAGAAGCATGTAAATGGAGGATCCATGCTTCTATATTACAAGATGGTATAACTTTTATGGTTAAGACTTTGCATGATGTTCATACATGTTTAAGGCCTACATATAATTTGAATTCAAATGTAAGGACTAAGTGGGTTGTTGAAAAAGTACGACAATTCCTTCCTAGCGACACAAATGCATTATATGATACTATGCAACCCACATTGACTAAAGTATGGGGAGTTGAAATGCCAACATGGCACTATACAAGGCTCGAAATATTGTTCAAAATGAAAATGTGGGTTCACATGCTGAATCATATAAGCAAATTCACAAGTGGGTTGTAGATGTTAAAAAATACAATCCTGGAACAATGATTTAGTTGGAGTATCATCCAAGAGAAGATTCGGACAAACCACTGCAATTCAGAAGCATATTTGTTTGCTTTGAGGCTATGATAAAAGGTATTCTTAAAGGTTGTAGACCCTTTATTGGCCTTGATGGATGCCACTTAAAAGGTCCGTATAGTAGATGTTTATTGGCTGCTGTTTCGATGGACTCTAATAAAGGAATATTTTCGCTAGCAATTGCTATTGCAGAGAATATAACTTACAGGACATGAGGATTTTTTTTTTTAGATTGTTTGAAGCAATGCAGTGATCGAGGCACTATGGATAAGCATTACACTTTTATGTCCGACAAGCAAAATGTAATTTCTGTGAATACAGTGTTTAATAAAAATGGAGAAACTAATGGCCAATCAATTAACTAAAAACAAGCATTATTACACAACTTCATTTTTACACTGACAGATTATGTTGGTCTTTGTGTGAGTATAATTAGGGTTAGAGGGGTGAATGGCCCTTTTTTCGGAATATTGAAACTTTTTTAAAAAGTTTTTGTGTAGCGTGTTTGAATTACTCAAGAGTCGGTGGATCTGGATGATGCAATTATGAATGTAATGTACCAAAAGTAAAAGCTTAAAGTAAAGTAAATCAAACACTGAGATTTTTATACAGTTTCGGCCCTGCCTACGTGCAGTCCTCGGAGTTTCCTCCTTCGAACTTAATCCACTGGTGTGATTTCTTTCACGAGCAGAAATCAAGCCTTTATAGTTGTCTTCGGAGATTTCTTCTCTTCCGGATGTAGGATATACCACCAAACTAATCCCTAGCCTGGCTGAGTCCTTTGCAGCTTGCCTCCGTAGAATCTCCCTTCTTCCGGATGTAGAATACACCACCAAACCACCAAGCTTGGCTGAGTCCTTTGCTTTAGCAGGATATACCACTTAAACTCTACCCAAGTTTAAGCTGAGTCCCACAACGATATACCAATCAAATTCTCCTAGTTCAAGCTAAGTCCCAATCTCAATACTCACCAAAGTATGAGATTTTACACTTTGTTTTTATCAAAAGGTTGGATTTTTTAATTTTCAAGTTTATAATTTCACTTCGAAGTTCTTACAAACTGATTTGAGTGTTTAGTTCTTGGAGGGATTGAGTCACTGGTTGTGTAGCAATTTTCTCAATGTAGTAGCTTTATAAGAAAAACAATCAGCCCCTTCTCAACTTAAGAAGCTTCCCTTTTATAGGCTTGAATAATAAATGTAGCCATTGTTGGATCTTGAATCTTCACCATTGATAAGATATGAGATGACACTTCCGGAGCCATTGATCTGTCCGTTAGACACAATAAATGTCTCATTTGAATTTGTTCGGATTGGAGAAACAAAGTTGTCAGCCGTCGTTTATTTGGCTTTTTGTGTACATCCAACTTTTATGCAACTTTGTCCTTTGTGTGTACTCCACGCGTCATTCTATTGGTCTATGATAAAAAGGTTGTTTCCTTTTTTTCTTTCCTCGTCAAACTTTTTGTCCTTTTACTGAAATCGTGCTAGTTGTTACTTTTTCTCTTCCCAAGGTAAAAAGGAGCGTTTGACTGATGACCAAATTGGAGGGAAATTTGATTTTGAATAATTTCCCTTTGTCTTGAGAGTTGAGTCTTCCAGATGTCTTCAGACTCAATTTATAAACGGATGTTATTCCAGTTGTGATCTTCTTCGGATGTTGTCTTACTGGGGTTAGAAACTTGTTTCCTTTCCAAGTTATAACCGAATGCTTTCTTTTTGTATTCTTCTATCTTGAACTGGATGAGGTGTTTCTGGACTTAGTGAATTGTTTTCTTCAATACTTTGTCCGAATGCTTTCTCTTTGTGCTTAATAGTTTGTTTTCTTTTAAACCTTAGCCGGATGCTTTTATCTTGAACCGGATGAGGTCTTCTTAGACTTGTGATTTTTGTTTTCTTTAAAACCTTGATCCAGATACTCGTCTTAAGGTTTTTGCTAAGTGTTCCGAATGATTGATTTCCAACAGTTTAGACACTCACGTTTCATTGTCCACTAACTCTCACACTTCAATTACTTTGCTGACACTTCAGAAATTCACACTCTGATTAGTTGCTACTTACCACACACTAATTAACTATTTATAGTTGTGCAATGTCGGTTAAAGAACATTCAAGTATTGTGGTGGTTATTGAATATCCTAGAGTGAGCCAATTCTAGAGCATATTTCTTGTATACTCTAGACTTATTATTGGTCAAAATAATTCTTGACATTCCTAGATTTTTTTACTGATTAAGTCGGTGTTATATTTTTAACTTGTCAATTACACATTTTATTTATTTTCACATGTATGTATGCTCATTTACAGGGTTTTATTGAAGTTGTTTGAGATTTATTTCCAAATGCGGACCATAGATTTTGTGTTGTGCACATTTGGATGAATTTTAAACAAAAGTTTCCTGGTTTAGGAATGAAAAAAGAGTTTTGGTCAACTGTGAAGGCAGCAAGTGGCTTTCAATTTTGGGAAGTAATGCGATCTATAAGAAGATAAACATGAAGGAAAGCCATATGAATGGTTAATGAAAATCCAGTGTCACATTGGAGTAGACATGCATACAATCCCGATTCAAAGTCTGAACACACCACCAATAACATGACCGAAACATTTAATGCTTGGATATTAAAGATAAGAGGACATCCCATTATACAACTGCTTGAGGCATATAGACAAAAATGCATGTTTTGAGTTCACAAAAGATATGAAAAAGGTTGTCAAATGGAAGGGAAGTTAGTGCCTAAAGCAAAAAAGATCATTAATGATATAATTAGAAGTGCTAGGCTATGCACTTTGATTCCAGGTAGAAATGATGAATTTGAAGTCAAGGATGGAAAAGCATGCAATTTTAAATGGAGGAAGATCAATGGCATTTCTTGCAAGCATGCTATGTTGTGCATTGGGCATAAACGGGGGAAAATTGAAGAGTATGTGGATAATTACTTCACTGTTTATGAATATATGCGGACTTATGATGTATGCATTCACCCTGTACCAAATGAAAGGATTGAGACTGAATACCAGTTGCAAGTTATCTTACCACCTCAGCTTAAAAGGATGTCCGGTAGACCAAAGGTTGTAAGAAGACGACAAGCAGGAGAAGAGGCAACATCCAATATAAGAAAACAATTTTAGACTATCAGATGCTCAATTTGCAAGATGCTATGACACTACAAGACAAGCTGTGAATGTGATACAAATACTAGTAATTATTTTTTTCACTTAGATGTTTTTACTATTTCTGTGACTCATAATGATTCAATGATATCTATTGCAATTTTGTTTTCAATAACAAATTTGTGTTGAATAGTTTATGTTTATATGCGGGCACCTACGCGAGCATATCATAATGTAAGATCAAGTCAAAGAGGGAGAGCACTGGTCAGAGAACTGAAACATCAAGAGGAAACAATAACAGTTGAGAAAGGGGAAGAGGTTGATCTTATATAGGTAGCGTCAGTGGCACTGAATCTACTTTAAGAAGAAAAAAAATATGTAATGAAACATTAGAATTACCATTACTTTTATTTGTCTTTCATTTCCACTTGCAAACAATTAGACTATTTTCTGGGAGCATGTACTTATATCAAGTTGCATGACAATTGTTAAGTTACAATTTCAAAACTATATTTTGTAGGTATGTTATTAAGTTACCTGACATTTTTCTCTAAAATTGTGGATTTACATTAAAAGCAAAAAAATAACTCAAAAAAACATGTATTTGTCATAAGCATATTGACAAATAATATAACCCACAAAAAATCATGTATTTTACAATCAATTTACGGTAAAGTTGAATTCTCAAACGAGGAGAATGACAGATGAGAGTGTTGGATGTTAATGTTTTCGGTTTTGAAATATTTTGTATGATTATCCATAAAAAAAATTGCCTACATCAATGAATATATTTAATTAAGCACACACACAAATATATATATATATTGATATAAACAAAAGATAATACTTTTATTACTAATAAATAGGTTCGTGCAAATACATAATTGAAATATAACGCCTTAATTACCTCTAGCGCATACATCATATCTAACATTTTTCATCTATCCCAAACTCTACCATCTGATCCATATGATATAGTTGAACAATTTACATATATTATAATTATGAACCAATACTCGGGAGGGCATGGGCCACCCAATGCCTGAGTCCGTCCCTGCCAATCAATTAAAATTATCTAATTCAACATAGTCATCATCGCGTTATATGTAGGGCTTTTTACACAATTACCATAAAAAAAATAAAAATAATTTGATCCCACCATAAATAATTTTAAAATTTATAAAAACATGAAAAACTAATTACATAAATACGGTGTAGTATTTTTTTGGTAAATATCTAGTAATTATCTAGTAAATCATAACTTCAAAATAGATTTCTACCACAATTTATAAGAGACATTCAATAAATTTTTTTAAGAGGATACAGATCTACTAGATATCTACTGTATATTTATTAGATGTTATATTTTATAAAATATTCCACTAAAACTTTTAAAATCAAGATCTACTAGATAATGTTCCAATATACTCAAACAGCCAAAAATAGGAAAATAAGGCATTACAAAGATCATTTGAAATACCAACAATTTATCTCTAACGAACCGAAATTTCCTAAAAAAAATTGCTTATAATAAATTACTATGGTATTAAAATATCATGAAAATTATTTTTATTGTTATTATTGTTATTGGATATAAGGCATGAGGAAATAAGAGCTAATTAAGTAAGAGGGATGAAATAGACATTTAATTATTTGATCATGGGCATTATTGGAAATTGAAAAAAAAAAACAAACAAGTACATTACTTACAGCCTCTTCATTTTTCTTATCTCATTTCTTCATTCCTCCTTCATTCTTCCTCTCCTTAACAAAATTTTCCATTATCCAAAAACTTCTGATTTCTTTGATTCAACTTCGAATTCTTGTTAGAAATCGATCCTTAAGCCCTCTATCATCATCAATTTCAGTGAATCAAGACTAGAAGAGGAGGATTTCAGATATTAAGATTTGGATAAATAGTAACCCGAGTTTGAGGTGAGTGATTTTTGGTAAAATTAAAGCTTAATTAGTAGAATTCATGGTAGATTAAGCATATTTATGGTATTAGGAAGTTTATTTATGTAATATCTTGATAGAATTATATATGGCTGTTGTAGAGGAAGCTATTGCAAGTAAATCAAAGGCAAAAGAGGTAGAAGAGAGCTAGAAAGAGCATAGAAAAAGGTTTGTGTCCCGAATTTTGATTTCTCGGTTTTTCGGGAAATTTTCCAGATTATATACCTATTTTGTTTTAATGTTTTCTCTCGTTATATAAATCCGATTTGAATGATTCTTGATTCTATTGATATCTACAGAAAGTAAGGAACATATGTTCAGAAGAAACCTTATTGAAATTCGTTCGTTTTCAATGTGAAATTTTCGTTTGAAGTTGAGTCACGAAATCTGTTTTCGGAAAATCTCAGCTTGGTACACTGTTTAGTATTTTGATCATAACTTTGGTTATACAATTTGAATTTCTATGATTCTGGAGGTTTTGGAAAGCTAAGACATGTGTCTAATTATGTTTAGAAGAAAGTTCTTCGATTGGGTGATGTTTTCATAGTGAAAAATGCAGGGGAAGTCAGGTTACGAAACCTGGAAAAATTCTGGAAAGTATGATATTGATTTTAATGAGTTTTAATTGAAGTTTGATGCTTAAAAATTTGGGATTTGGATTCATAATTACTGAAGTTATGTTGAATTATGATTGATGGTTTATACTGGAATTTTTAAGATGTTATTTTGATTTATTGCCCTTATTAAACGAGTAGAATACGGGTCAGGGTAGATTGGCGCCAATAAAGGGGGGTACAGTACTGTACAAACAATTGAAGCTTTGTCTTCGGGCTTTGGCCGATATTATGATATATATATATATATATATTGAAGCTTCGGCTTCGGGCTTGACCGATATGTTGATTTTGAAGCTTAGGCTTCGGGCTTGACCGATATATTGATTTTTGAAGCTTCGGCTTCGGGCTTGACCGATATATATTGATTTTGAAGCTTCGGCTTCGGGCTTGTCTGCTCCCGTATCCATTTTACCGTTATTCAGGACTTGTTTACTTTGGGCAATATATGGTTAAAGTGTTTGGAAAAATTGGATAGAAATTTGATTGTACTTTGAAAGGATTACTATGTAAGTTTTTTTGTGATTTGGTTCTATAAAGTTGGTTAATTGGTTTTTGACTTATAAATATATTTTGTTTCTATTTTAAAAATATTCAAAGTTGTTATATTTTTTTTATGGACACTACTAAGCAAATTGCTTAGCGTGTAGTTGATTTTCTACGCGTAGGTGGAGAACTTGTAGATAGCTTGGACCAAAGTGGTACAGGTGGATCAGCTTAAAGAGCAAATAAGAAAAGATTCGAGGTGGATTTATATTTTAATGTAATATTATGGTTTGTAGAATAATGGTATGTATTAGAGAGTGAGAAATGTAAAGTGGCATTGAGAAATATTTGGAGAATAATTTGGAGTTTAAAACATTATATTGGTATTTGTACGTATTAAATCTACAAGTATTGAACTCTATATAGTGGAGTAGAGTTACTTATTGGGTGTTTATAGTTAACGTGGCGCTCCCTATAGGGGGCGTTACATTTGTTGGTATCAGAGCTGAGGTTTAGGCGATTCTATGACTAGTATGTACATGTCATTTAGGATATAAATATGTAATGTTGGTTGTTTGATCCACTTTGGTCCAATTTTCAGGAATAAGAATGGCTAGTAGTAGTCACAACCATAGTGAGGAAGAGGATGCTGAGAGTACGGTCCGTATTAGACAAGGGGATGAACAAAGACAAGAACCACCACCAGTTCATGGCTTTCCTGAACAACCTACTCCAGCACAAGCTGCTTTACTTCAGCATATGACTACCTATATAATCACACAAGTACTACAAAACATACAAATCCCTCAAGTTCTTGTAGTACCTCATGTTGAAAGAAGAGAGGAGAGGACTCCTCTTAAAAGAATCAAGAAGCTTTCGGCTGATGATTTCAAAGGGGATACAGTGAATCCTGCAATTGCAGAAGATTGGCTTGATCATACTAAATGGTGTATGACTAGGCTTCATTTTACAGATGAAGAAAGATTAGACTGTGTGCAAGGTCTACTAAAAGAACAAGCTAGGAGGTGGTGGGATAATATTGTGAGAGAAAGACGACCCGGAGAAATCACTTGGGGACTTTTCTTAGAACAATTTGACAAAAAGTACGTTAGTGAACGATTCAAAGATGAGCAGAGGAAATTGTTCTTGTCTTTGAGACAGGGACGAATGACTGTATCAGAATATGAAGTTCAATTCCTCAAACTCGAGAGGTATGCTCGTGATATAATTGATAGTGAAGTGAGGCGATGCAAGAGATTCGAAGATGGGCTAAATGATGAAATTAGAGTGCATTTACTTGCACTAAGAATTAGAGTGTTCAATGACTTGGTTGATGCTGCTACGGGCATTGAGAAGATTAATTCAGATAGACAACAAAGAATGGCTAAAAGGTCTGGATTTCAAAAGGGATCACAGGGTCCAGCTAGTTCAGAATCTCCAAGTAAGAAACAGAAGGGAACATCAGAACATACACAATCTCATTTCAGAGGGTTTTCACCGAGACAAACCATAAGTACGGGGTCAGCGGCTAGTGTACTTTCAGGTAGAGGCAGAGGAAATATTCCACAATGTTCTAATTGTGGAAGGATGCATATAGGGGAATGTTGGGGAAAAGGTAGAGTCTGCTTTAAATGTGGCTCAAGGGAACATTTGATTGCAAATTATCCTCAAAGATAGATAAGTACATCTGCACCTACAGTAGTTCCTACTCCTACAATGCAAGGTGGAAGAGGAAGGGGAAGAGGAAATGCTAGTGGTTCAAGTGGACATGATGTGGCTCAACAAGCACCGCAGTGTGGTAGACCGGGAGGAATGGCGCGAAGTTATGCAATCCGAGGGCCTGAGACTAGAGAATCTACAGAAGTTATTGTCGGTAAATTTTCATTCTTTAATCATGATGTTTATACTTTGATAGATCCTGGTTCATCTCATTCATATATATGTACTGCATTAGCACAAGAGAAAGGGTTGCATGTAGAAGAATTAGGAGAAAATATTGAAGTGACTAATCCTTTAGGACACAGTGTGATAGTAAACAAAGTGTACATGAATTGATCTATTATGATTCAACATCAACTTTTCCATGCAAATTTAATTGAGTTACCTTTTCGAGATTATGATGTTATCTTGGGAATGGATTGGTTATCGGAACATCGAGCTATGGTGGATTGCAAAAACAAAAGAATGTCACTTCAAGTTTCTGATGGAGAAGAAATAGTTGTCGTGGGGGAAAGATCAGATTATCTCTATAACATAATTTCTTTTATGAAGACTAAAAGGCTGGTTAAGAAGGGATGTCAGGCCTACCTAATCTTTACTCTAGAATTAAAGGAAGGTGAGTTAGAATTGCAGAATATTCCCACGGTATGTGATTTTTCAGATGTATTTCCAGAAGAACTACCGGGTTTGCCACCAAAAAGAGAGGTAGAATTTGCAATTGATGTATTGCCGGGTACCGCACCAGTATCCAAAGCACCATATAGAATGGCGCCTGCTGAGATGAAAGAGTTGAAGATCCAGTTGCAAGAATTGTTAGAGAAAGGATTCATACGCCCGAGTATATCCCCATGGGGTGCACCAGTGTTGTTTGTTAAGAAGAAAGATGGGTCGCTCCGATTATGTATTGATTACCGAGAGTTGAATAAATTGACAGTCAAGAACAAGTATCCATTGCCAAGGATTGAAGACTTATTTGATCAGCTCAAGGGTGCCAAATACTTCTCCAAGATTGATTTGAGATCAGGCTACTATCAGATGAGAGTGAAAGATGATGATATTGTAAAGACAGCTTTCCGAACCAGATATAGGCACTATGAATTTTTGGTGATGCCATTTGGTCTAACTAATGCACCAGCAGCATTTATGGACCTTATGAACTGTGTCTTTTACTTATATTTAGACAGGTTTATAGTGGTTTTCATTGATGATATTTTGGTGTATTCTAAGTCACGGGAAGAGCATGATCAACATTTGCGGACAGTCTTCCAAACTTTGAAGGAAAATAAATTGTATGCCAAACTTAGCAAATGTGAGTTTTGGCTTGAAGAAGTTTCTTTCTTAGGCCATGTTGTTTCCGCCGAAGGAATTAAAGTGGATCCTAAAAAGATAGAAGCAGTTGTTGAATGGAAATCACCAAAGAACCCTACGGAAGTCAGAAGTTTCCTTGGCTTAGCAGGGTATTATAGAAGATTTGTGAAAGGATTTTCAGTCATTGCTGCCCCATTGACGAAACTACTACAAAAGAGCGCAAAATTTGAGTGGAATCACAAGTGTCAAGAAAGTTTTGAGAAGTTGAAAGCGATGTTAACAGAAGCACCCATCCTTACCCAACCAGAGCCTGGAAAAGATTTTGTAATCTATAGTGATGCTTTACATAGTGGTCTTGGGTGTGTTTTGATGCAAGAAGGAAAAGTGATTGCCTATGCTTCCAGGCAATTGAAGAATCATGAAAGGAATTATCCTACTCATGATTTGGAATTTGCTGCAATAGTCTTTGCCTTGAAAATTTGCTGACATTATCTTTATGGAGAAAAATGTTATATTTATACAGATCATAAAAGTTTGAAATATTTGCCAACACAGAAAGAGTTGAATTTAAGGCAAAGAAGGTGGATGGAATTCATTAAAGATTACGATTGTCTTATTGATTACCATCCAGGAAAGGCTAATGTAGTGGCAGATGCTCTCAGTAGAAAGACAATGATGGCACTAAGGGCTATGAATACGGGGTTAGCTCTTACCAGTAGTGGAGCCTTAATTGCAGAATTGAAGATTCAACCTGTACTACTACAACAGGTTAAGCAAGCACAAAATGAAGATGATGACTTAAAGATTATTCGAGCACAGACACAAGTGGGTATCGTAGACGACTATATGGTTCGAGAAGATGGGTATCTATATTTTAAAGATGGACTATGTGTGCCAAACAATGAAGAATTAAAGAAGAATATATTACAAGAGGGGCATAGTAGTCCTTATGCGATGCATCCAGGAGCAAACAAGATGTACCAAAATTTGAAGAGCCATTATTGGTGGAATGGAATGAAGAAAGACATTACTAACTATGTTGCTCAATGTCTAACTTGTCAACAGGTGAAAGCAGAACATCAAGTTCCTTCTGGATTGTTGCAACCAATAAAAATTCCAGAATGGAAATAGGAAAGAATCACAATGGACTTCGTGACATCTTTACCACTTGCACAGAAGAAACATGATGCAGTGTGGGTTGTTGTGGATAGATTGACAAAGTCTGCCCACTTTCTTTCAGTTAGGATGGATTATTCACTTGATAGGTTGGCTCAGTTATATATAGATGAGATAGTAAGGCTACACGGAGTGCCTATTTCAATCATTTCTGACCGAGATCCATGATTTACTTCGAGATTTTGGAAGAAATTGCAAGAGTCCTTAGGTAGCAAACTTCATTTCAGTACTTCATTTCATCCTCAAACAGATGGTCAATCTGAAAGAGTAATTCAGGTGTTGGAAGACATGATGAGAAGTTGTATCATTGAATTTGAAGGAAGTTGGGATAAGTATTTGTCCCTCATGGAGTTTGCCTATAATAACAGCTATCAGTCAAGCATACAAATGGCGCCATATGAAGCATTGTATGGAAGAAAATGTCGAACTCCATTATATTGGACCGAACTTAGTGAAAACAAGATTGTGGGGGTGGATTTAATTCAGGAGACAAAGGAGAAGGTAAAACTTATTCAGGAGAGATTGAAGGCTGCATTGGATAGACAAAAATCTTATGCTGATCTAAAAAGAAAAGATATTACTTATGAAGTGGGAGATAAAGTGTTTCTCAAAGTATCTCCTTGGAAGAAAGTCCTGCGATTTGGCAAGAAAGGCAAGCTCAGTCCGAGATTCATTGGCCCATATGAGGCTATAGAGAAGGTTGGACCGGTAGCTTATCGGTTGGCACTACCCCCAACACTCGACAAAATTCATAATGTGTTCCATGTGTCAATGTTAAGGAGATACAGATCAGATCCATCACATATCTTATCTCCTGATGTTGTAGAAATCGAACCCGACCAGACGTATGAAGAGGAACCGGTACAAATCTTGGCGAGAGAGGTTAAACATTTGAGAAATAAGTCTATTCCTTCGGTAAAAGTACTTTGGAGGAATCATAAGGTTGAAGAAGAAACTTGGGAACCGGAGGATACAATGAAAACTCAATATCCGCAACTGTTTTCAGGAAATTTTCGGGACGAAAATTCATAAGAGGGGGAGAATTGTAACGAACCGAAATTTCCTAAAAAAAATTGCTTATAATAAATTACTATGGTATTAAATATCATGAAAATTATTTTTATTGTTATTATTGTTATTGGATATAAGGCATGAGGAAATAAGAGCTAATTAAGTAAGAGGGATGAAATAGACATTTAATTATTTGATCAGGGGCATTATTGGAAATTGAAAAAAAAAAAACAAGTACATTACTTACAGCCTCTTCATTTTTCTTATCTCATTTCTTCATTCCTCCTCCATTCTTCCTCTCCTTAACAAAATTTTCCATTATCCAAAAACTTCCAATTTCTTTGATTCAACTTCGAATTCTTGTTAGAAATCGATCCTTAAGCCCTCTATCATCATCAATTTCAGTGAATCAAGACTAGAAGAGGAGGATTTCAGATATTAAGATTCGTATGAATAGTAACCCGAGTTTGAGGTGAGTGATTTTTGGTAAAATTAAAGCTTAATTAGTAGAATTCATGGTAGATTAAGCATATTTATGGTATTAGGAAGTTTATTTATGCAATATCTTGATAGAATTATATATGGCTGTTGTAGAGGAAGCTATTGCAAGTAAATCAAAGGCAAAAGAGGTAGAAGAGTGCTAGAAAGAGCATAGAAAAAGGTTTGTGTCCCGAATTTCGATTTCTCGGTTTTTCGGGAAATTTTCCAGATTATATACCTGTTTTGTTTTAATGTTTTCTCGTTATATAAATCTGATTTGAACGATTCTTGATTCTATTGATATCTACAGGAAGTAAGGAACATATGTTCAGAAGAAACCTTATTGAAATTCGTTCGTTTTCAATGTGTTGAGTCACGAAATCTGTTTTCGGAAAATCTCAGCTTGGTACACTGTTTAGTATTTTGATCATAACTTTGGTTATACAATTTGAATTTCTGTGATTCTGGAGGTTTTGGAAAGCTAAGACATGTGTCTAATTATGTTTAGAAGAAAGTTCTTCGATTGGGAGATGTTTTCATAGTGAAAAATGCAGGGGAAGTCAGGTTACGAAACCTGGAAAAATTCTGGAAAGTATGATATTGATTTTAATGAGTTTTAATTGAAGTTTGATGCTTAAAAATTTGGGATTTGGATTCATAATTACTGAAGTTATGTTGAATTATGATTGATGGTTTATACTGGAATTTTTAAGATGTTATTTTGATTTATTGCCCTTATTAAACGAGTAGAATACGGGTCAGGGTAGATTGGCGCCAATAAAGGGGGGTACAGTACTGTACAAACAATTGAAGCTTTGGCTTCGGGCTTTGGCCGATATTATGATATATATATATATATATATATATATATATATATATATATATATATATATATATATATATATATATATATATATATATATATATATTGATATTGAAGCTTCGGCTTCGGGCTTGACCGATATGTTGATTTTGAAGCTTCGGCTTCGGGCTTGACCGATATATTGATTTTTGAAGCTTCGGCTTCGGGCTTGACCGATCTATATTGATTTTGAAGCTTCGGCTTCGGGCTTGTCCGCTCCCGTATCCATTTTACCGTTATTCAGGACTTGTTTACTTTGGGCAATATATGGTTAAAGTGTTTGGAAAAATTGGATAGAAATTTGATTGTACTTTGAAATGATTACTATATAAGTTTTTTTGTGAGTTGGTTCTATAAAGTTGGTTAATTGGTTTTTGACTTATAAATATAATTTGTTTCTATTTTAAAAATATTCAAAGTTGTTATATTTTTTTTATGGACACCACTAAGCAAATTGCTTAGCGTGTAGTTAATTTTCTACGCGTAGGTGGAGAACTTGTAGATAGCTTGGACCAAAGTGGTACAGGTGGATCAGCTTAAAGAGCAAATAAGAAAAGATTAGAGGTGGATTTATATTTTAATGTAATATTATGGTTTGTAGAATAATGGTATGTATTAGAGAGTGAGAAATGTAAAGTGGCATTGAGAAATATTTGGAGAATAATTTGGAGTTTAAAACATTATATTGGTATTTGTACGTATTAAATCTATAAATATTGAACTCTATATAGTGGAGTAGAATTGTTTATTGGGTGTTTATAGTTACCGTGGCGCTCCCTATAGGGGGCGTTACATTATCAATGGCAAAAAGAGCAAGCTTGATAATGCGAAAACAGAATTGTAATTAGAGCGATAGTTTCAAAGGAAGAAAAGGAAGAGCCTTAAGTTGTCAAAAATAGATGCTAGAAAATTCTCACTGCAAATTGCCTTAATCAGTTTTGGAAGAAACAAAAGTGGCACAATGACTAACTTTGTGTTTATATAAATGATAAGAATTGAAGACACATAATCATTGATGACAGTGCCACGTGGCACGCATTAGTAGGCTAGTTTTGGGAACGTTTCAATTGTCGCCAACTCATTTGAAGAGACACAAACTTCTCTAAGAAGTTTAAAAAAAATGAAAGAACGTAAGCGCGCCATGTCGCTAACTCCTTTCCCAAAAGTTTCGGATGAAATTGAGTCGAACTCCACTTCCAGAAGTCATAAAGAAACTTCTCAAACTTGTGGGGGACTTCTGATAACTTTGTAAAATATATTTACCCTTCTCGGTTATAGAGACTGGGTCAACTTAGGCCAACGGGCCCACATCTTTGAGAAAGGACATCCATCGCTCGATCCGAGAGGAACCGTCTCGGACAATACTCTAGCCGGTCTCATTAGAACAAACTAAGGACAAGTAGCATATCCATGTCTGTGGCGGAAGTGATCTCGAGCCAGCCATGATTGGCTGAATAGAGATTCCACTCCACATTAGAAGGCAAAATCCAACTAGGATTCTCACTCCTATACACTCTCCTCCAAGGAAGAGTAATCGGATATACTTGATATACTTGGGACTCAAGTATCGAAAGTTATAATTTTATTAAGATAGACTCATTCTCCCAATCTAAGTGGGATACCTCAAATGCCTATATAAAGACCCCCCTAGTTAGATCAAAGGGACAATATTCTGTACATTCATAACTACTATTTTCTCAAAATCCTAATTGACTTAGGGATCGAAGAGTTCCCCCAAGGGCAACCTTGATTGCCCCCAAGTTCGTGTCTGTTTTGCAGGTTCATCATACCAAGGTTGAAGCTGCGAGACAAGAAGATCTATTCTGAAATATCGGTGATTCAAAACTTGATGTTTTCATTAAGGTCTAATGCACCGGACCCCCCGAACTTGCTATCGCCCCTCGCCCCTCGTCCCTCTGAACTTTCAAGTTTTTCCATCTCCCCCCTGAACTTGTCTAAAACGTATCTCACCCCTAAAGTTGACATGGCAGATGACTTGACAATTGTTGAAATTTTAACCGAGCTACTTTTTTGAATAAAAAAATTAAAAAAAATCTAAAATCAGACAAAAAATGGTCCAAACTACCAAATCAATTCTGACCACGGCCGACTATTAACAGGAGCAGAGTGAGCGATCGGTCAGTGCCCCCCAAATTTCAGAGGACCCCAAGTTTTTCAGCGACCTGAATAGTTAAAAAATCATATTAGTTGCTAAACAATAATAGCTTTTAACTTTTTAAGGTAGAAGATAACGCGTCACGCGTCTTTATTTTTTTTAAAATGGAGCCATCAAAACGAAATCGTTTTGAGGACCTCATTAAAAAAATTAATTAAATGGAGATATTTACACCTAATTTTTTTTAGATATGGGCATTAATTAACCATTAATTATTATACAGAATTAAACCTTTAATTTTCTTCTAATTAAATATTAATTAAACCAATTAATTCTTTTTATCTCATTTATTTATGAATTTATTTCCTATTAACATAATCATTAATTAGTGATTTGATCACATGCAAATCGCATTTAAATATTCAAATTAGTTCACCAACCAATTAATATTATCATTTATTATATTCTCCAATCAACATTTCTTTCTCAATTTCTCACTCTCAGTTCTTTCCTAATCTATCAATTATCTTTCCTAATTCTCAATATCTCCCTTATATAAAAGATTTATTTACCTTAACTACTCTATAATTTTTCATTTCCGACAAAAGGTAATTTAATTTATTGACTTCAATATTATTAACAAATTGAGAATGTGTTTTTAAACGTTTCCTTGCAGTTTGGATACATATTAGATTCATTTGAATTCATAACTCTGTTGTTATTTGTTTTAGTACTTCAATTATAATATGTTTGATAAATATAAAATTAATTAAATTGTTCTAATTCATTTTTTCAGTTTGTTTAGTTTCATTGCATTTGTTGGAAGAAAGGTTAAATAGATTAACTTTGGTGGCAATCGAGAATGCAATTTTGGATAATGTAGTTTATAAAAATTTAATTGATGAACTTGCTTAAAAAAAATGCTCGAAGAACAAGAATGTTTAAATGATAATATTATCAATATAATAAACATGTATTAATCTAACTTCAATTATATTTCATAAAGTTATTAATGAAATACTAAATTTTATTGTTGAATTTTTTTTACGTGCCTTACAGGGCCATATTTAAATTCTCGCTCAGGTCGAGACGGCCTTGATTCTGACCCTCCTCCACCTTCAACACCCCCCACAGCTCGGCATCCTCCACACCTCTACCTTCACCGCCATTACCACCTGCAACCGAAGCCACCGTCTCCACCGCACTAAATAAATAAAATTGAATCTCTTTCCGTCATTGATGCTCTGTTTCGTACGAGTATGATGTAATTCATAGAAAATCAAAAACCAATGGTAAATCGGAACCCTATTGAATGAATTGCCGTCAAATGAAAGCTTCAACCCCCCGAAAGAAGATACCCCTAACCATGGGACTGTCTGTCAAATTGAATTGAAATAATAATGATTACTAACACAACAAGATCAGGTGTGAGGTTAATTTCTGATTTCACCAAAATTAAAACAAAAAACCCCAAAAAAATAAAATCCTACATATTTCACTTAAGTGGATGAGATGGTAATGGAGCGACGACCAAAGCTTCCCAAAGAGATGACGGACAAAATCTTACCAATTGAGATTGAGCATCAATAATGGCGGAGGCAAGGATGAAGGAGACGACGGGGATTGCGCCGAACTTGAGAACGCAAGCTTCTTAGTGCGATTACCGATGATCTGGTTTTTCAATTCTATGAGGGCCTTAAGCTTGATTACGGGGTCAAAGGAGGTGAGTCGGGTGAGAAGGTCAGTAGGGCGGCTAGTAAGGGTTATGGAGGAGGTGGTTGGCATGGTGAAAAATTGGCATGAAAGCAAAGAAGCCGCCGATGTTGCAGGTAAGGGACGAATGAATCTCAAAATGAATTTGGGAAAATTTGAAAATGAATTTACATGGACAAGCGTCAAGATTTAATTTGATTGGCTTTTCAAATTGGTAGTATTGGTGTAGTCCGTTCTAGGTATGCCTGAGATAAGTTTTAAATAAGGGGGTGAGGGAAAAATTTAAAAATTTAAAGGGGCAAGAGATAATTAAAATCAAATTTAAAGGGATACAAGTGCATTAGCCTTTCATTAATTATTAAGATGTGTTATAAACAAATGCTGAACATAAAGTGTTCTTTAGTTTATGTTAGCTAGCTTTCAGTCATATACATGTTAAAATAATCCTTTAAAAATATTGATTTTATATAATTTTAGTTAAGCGTTATTTTAATTTAAAACTGGCATACTGACCATTTTAACTGAAAATTGACAAATTCCAATGGTGAAATGGCTGAGAAAAAAGAAGCCTGGGCATCAATGCTATGTTATTTCTTTTTAGATATTCTTCGTTTGCAATGTTCTAGAGCATCAATACATATATAAAAAATTATGTTTGGTTTTCTTTTAACTAAATATTATGCTCACTTTTACTTAAATATGATAACTTTCATAATTAAGAATATATCAATGCAACAGATTATAATAGGAAAATGAAATAATTTAATGATTCAGAATATCCGAAAGAGGATTAAAAACAAATCAATACAACAACTTGTATCGAATTGCATAAATTGCAACAATTAACAGTTGATTCAAAACGAAACAAAAGCATACCACAAGATAATAAGATGCCCCAAATAGAAAACATCAAAAATAGACTGTGTAACCGACATAGCAGAAGTTGCAATGCTACTAAAGGACATGTAATAAGTACTAATTAAGTCTTCTTGTTCTTGAGGAAAATATCTGTAAGAACATTCTTGGACCGGAAAGAAAACTGCAGCAGTTGAAGTCCCTGGAATTAAATAAATAGAAGTCAGAAGTGATCATGTATATGCTACACATTTCTGATTAACAGTGTTAATAAACATAATTAAGCAGCAATTAAGAAACAATGATTACCTCAGCTACTCCAATGTCCACAACCTCCTCTTGGACTGAAGCCAAATCAAGAACATTAAAGGAATTGAGCAAAGTAATGCTAGAAATGGTAGACATTGGTTTGACCTCTAAATCATCCATTACCATGTAAGTCACTACCCCTTTAACAAGTCCACCTTCAGCAGCAGTAGTAGCTGTAGTAACTTGCGTATTACCAGTACCAGCAGATGCAGTAAAAAACGATGCTTCACTTACTCCATAATTGCAGCTGGGACATCTGGCATTTGGGTCATCAGTCACATACCTATGAGTATTATAAGAGGTACACATATAGAACTTATGATTAGTTATAGATCCAACGCCAGTTAGTAAAAGAGGGCCTTCAATTTTCAAAGGAAACTTAGGGTTAAGGATGGTTTCCTTTGTGTGGGTAGGCTGAAAGTAAGTGTCGGAAAGGTATTCGATGCTGTGGTATAAGTTGCCAAGGCAGCCAGACATGTTATTCTTGGTGAGGAGCTTGATTATTGTCCCTAATGGCAAAGACATTAGGCTGAATAGGAAGTCTACAAAGTCCTTGTTTGCTTCTGCAAACAGAACTTTTTCTCCCTTCTCGTCAATTGGCAGCTTCAGTTTCATATTTGAGTTTGATGCTTCCATTGTTTCCTTCTTTGGAGTAACTGTTTACAAGGATACTGAAATTAATATATAGGAATATGTACGAGGAGATGAGGAATCGTTTTGATTGAAAGAATCAATGATGCTATTTATGTTCTTTGTTTTTCCCATAATGACTTACCAAATTACATTGCACCTTAATTTTAACAAAGACTTTTTATGTTTCCTTTACGTTGAGCAATCAATTGGAAATTGGAAAAGGGTAAGGATTGTCGATTAAAGTTAGAGAAAGATAGAGGCAGAAGAAGTAAGAGAAGAATTTTGATGGGGGTTGATGTATTTTTTTAATGAAGTATGGATTAAGATTCTCTAAAGTTTAGAATTAGTAAAGTTACATTTCAATCAATCTGAACTATCTATTGAATTTTAATGGTTGTGATTGAGTTTTAGTGGTTTATAGGGTCCGCAGCAAAATTAAATCTGAACTATTAAGACTCAATGAATAATTGAGATTAACTGAAATATATAACTTTACTAATTATCAACTTTAGAGAATATAAAAGTATGGATAACTTTTTTAATAATTTGAGCCTTAGGAAAAAAAATCATGTTTCCTTTATATTTAAGTGAGAGGGACATTTTAGACGATGAGATTTTTAAATTAGAAATAGGAATAAAAGGTGTAATACTGGCAAATTTTATATGAACGAAGCATATCTTATTTTATAGTTAGTAGAACATGTACAATTATATTTTTTTATCGAAAAATGGCTCCATAATGAATAGGGGTTTTTATAAAAAACATATATTGAAAATTAAATTTTTTTATCATCCTAATATTTAGACTCTAACTTTTCTAACCAAATAAGTTTTAAAATATAAAATTAATACGTTCTAATCAAACCTTTCGCATCCCTTGCTCTCCAATACTCATGCATAATGTTCACGCACATGGTACTGTTCACGCTCTTTTTTCATTTTCATATTTTATTTTGACATTATTTTTCAAATCATTCATTTTTTTGACATGCTGTTGCAGAGAATGTTCGTCTCATTTTTATCTTCGAAACGCTATCCATTTTGATATACTTTCTCGAAAACTTTTTTGAGCTATTTGATATCTGGTAGCTACCTGGTAAATACATGGTAAGAATCTCATATTTCATTGAAAGTTTGTTCAATCCACCAATTTTATGTTTATATAAGGTTTCTAATATATTTCATAAATATACTAGCATTCTACTAGATACCTTCAAAAACTTTTTTCCATCTAGTAGGAACCTGATAGGAATCTTATATTTCATTGGAAGTTTGTTTAATCTACCAAATTTATATTTTACCTAATTTTTACTACATTTCATAAATATATATCAGCATCCTACCAGATACCTACCAAATAGCCGAAAAAAAGTTTTCAGAAAAATATATTACAATGGATGTCATTTCGAAGATAAAAATGAGACTAACAAAAAATTCTGAATCAGCATGTCAAAAAAATGAATGATTTAAAAGATAATGTCAAAATAAGATGAAATAATGAAATAAAGGCGTGAACAGCAGGGCCGTCTCAAAAAATTTCAGGGTCCTGAGCAAAAAGTGATATAGGGGCCCTTGTAGAATGAAAAAAATTCACCAAGAAAATTTATATTTCACTAATAAACAATACAAAAATTACTAAACTTTGGTATTAGATCATTTTTTAATTACGATATTATCATTTAAATTCAAGGTATTTACCAATTGGACTTGGTACAATTGCTAGATTCACAAAGTGTGGATCGGGATGATCAAGGATCAATTTCTAGCTCCTACAAAAACTCCTATTGTTTCAAAAAAAATTCCGGTTATTTGATTATTAATATTTTTTAAAGATATAAGAATACAATGGCTTTAATTAAAATACGGTATCAAAATCTCAAAAATATATATTGAAATAATTAAACTAATATTTGTTGTTTCTTGAAATACAAAACTCTCTATCAAATTCTAATACTCAATATGTGATACTAACTTTTGCATTATAAATTGTAATTAAAGAAGAGAATTTAATACCAAATTGATTGCTTGTGATAAAAAAACTAAAACTAGATGGAGATAGTAGTAAAAATCAGTCAGACCTTGTACGTGCAAAGTGAAAAAAAAAAACTTTAAAAATTGATACATTACTAGTTAATTTTAAAATAATGAATATTTAAAGCTTTTGTTAACTCATTTTTACTTAAAGATAAATTTGTGAGTTAAAACTAGTAAAAGATAATTAAAATTTATATTAAAATATTTATATAATCATGTTAAATATAGACCCTTTTATATAAATAAAATAATTAAATTGTATTTTTTATTTTTATGTTAAATATTTCTAAAGATTCTACAAAGAAAAGATTTCTAAAGCTTGAAATTAAAAAATGTGGTTTAAAGGATAACGGAAATTACAAAAAGAAAGAACAGGCAGGAATAGAACCCGAGCATGCGAGATGAGTGTTCACATAAGACTCTACTACTAAGACAAAGGCTTTTCCTGTCATTCCTTTTCAGATTTTATTATATATAAATTATTAATATACTCATACCGTGACACTATGAGGTTTGGGGTCCTGAGCGGTCGTTTCACTCGCTTCTTTTAGTGGTCGACTCAGGTAAATAGTGTTAAAGTATATTCATTGATAATAAAATTTAAAATTAGTTAAAGAGTACAAGAAATAAACAAAAGGTTAAATATGTATATATGAAACTTAATTAGTATATTTTTAACAATTTCCCATGAAATGGTATATGTATCCATTTTTCTGAATTTTTTTTATTTTGTTATGATTTTTTAAAAGTTATTATCAATTTAAATATTTGTACTTCTCAAAAGAATATAAATTTTATCAATAATGTGTATTGTATTTTTATAAATAAAGCTGAAAAATTTCACTTCAAAATGGATAAGATTACCCTTCCAAATGTGGTTTTAAGATTTTGATAAATATATTTTTGTTAACTTTTAAAATCACGAGCACTCATTTAAAAAAAAATTCCAAAAAAACCTTTTTACAAAATAATCAAATCACATAATATATTTCCACTCGTAAGATTTTTTTTCCCATTACCTTTCCCCTTACTTCCCTACTTTCTTAAAAATAAAAACTCTGTAAGATTTTTATTGTAGTTTTCTCAGGTTCGAAGAACTCTTACGTGGTTTAAACATAAGAATGTGGTGCAATGTAGTAGTCCATTTATATTTAGGAAAATGAACGGTCAATTTCAAAGTAATAACATAAAATTCAAGTTCTATTAATTTTCACCATTAAATTTCCTTAAGGGTTTTTTACACCATACTCCATTAATTATCAAATACTAGTCCTATTTTATTTAGGAGCAATATAAACTTAAATGGTGATAACACTGATATAAATATCGTTTCTTTAAGATCGAAAGAGTCCTGATTTAATATAATTTTGAGTGAAATTACAATTTGTTAAAGCCGCGAGCTTTATATAAAATAACTTAAAGGTTTAATTGATAAGAATCATATGCATAAACAATAGAAGTTCTTCATAAAAAACAATGAAAGTTCATATGTTTAAGTTTTTTTAATGAACCGAAATGATATCATTCAAATTTACCTAATTAAAAGTAAACTGAATTGAAATTAAGCTAGTAAGAACATGGTTTTATGTGATAACTTAGTTGTTCATAGATATTGTATACAAAATATGAAACTTAAGGACCAAAAGAACCTCAAATTTGGATAGTCTTTTTGCACATTTGTAGAGCCATCAACGAAGTAGTCTTAGTAAGAGACTATTGAATATTAGCCATTTATTTCTTGTATTCATGTTGTAGAGGTAGTTCAAACGGCTTGTTCTTGCTTGGCAGAGGCTATTTCATGCCAACCTTAGTTGGCGGCCGTTTAAAGTATATTAGTAACACAACTTTTTAGGTGGGTGCCTGACATAGTTGTTAGGTTTGAAGTGAGAGGGATAATCGTGGTTTTTATTGTGTGTGTGATGTCAATCGCCTTTAAAAATACTTATTCATTGAGTTGGATAAAATTTTGATCACCATTTATTGTATCAGATGATAAATTATGCGAGTAAGTAAAATACCGGCGATCGAATTCGGTCGAGAAATTGATCGAAAAGAATGAAGAACAAGAGAGAAATAGAAGAAAACTTAGAGAGAGGGGGGGCTCAATTCATTATTACCGCATATCCTTTACAATGAATTACTAGGGCTTATATAGCCAACTAACCGAAAAATATCTAGACACAATAACAGAAAGATAACAGAATCATAACAGATTTTTTAAATTTTTATTTTCCCCGTATCATTAAATGAGATCGTCTTCATTTTATTTAATTGTTTATCTTTGATATTTGTCAATAATGTAGCTTGTACAACGATACTAATTGTAAAGTACAAAAAATATATTTTCTAATAATATATTTTCAGAGTGGAAAGAGTTTCACCCGTTCCCACATTCTTTAAGATTATATGAATAAAGATTCATTAAGATAATTACAACAAAAAAAAAATCTCAACTCATAAATTTTTTGTTATAGTTTCTCACATTCAAAAAAAACTCCGTAGTTTAAACATGAGTGTGGTGCAATGTGTTACTCCATTTGTATTTAGGGAACCGTCAATCTCATAATAAGGAAAGTAATAACATAAAATTCAAGTTTTGTTAATTTTCACCATTAAATTTCCTATTTTATTAAGGGTTTTTCGCACCATACTCCATTAATTATATAATACTAGTCCTATATTATCTAGGAGTAATATTAATCTATATAAATGACGATAATAGTGATACAAATATCGTTTCATTGAGACCGAAAGAGTCCTGGTTTCTCTGTAATCTGGCCAAAGCTATACATCTCAAAAGTCGAGAAATCAGTTTTGCATCTTATACGCAATATCTCTGAAACCCTAGATATGAGCTGAGTTTGTGTCAGCAAGATCGGTTATCAAGCTTTATTTGTGATTAGGGTTTTTCGATTTGGGAATTTGGTAATGGAGGGAGTGAATTCCATCAATGATCAGCACGGCATGATGGCTTCGTTTCTTGAGATCGCCGTCGGCCAATCTGCTGAAACTGCGAGGCAGTTCCTTCAGGTATCTGTATCGTTATTTGCACAATTGTGGTTGTGAGTGTGCTTCTGTAGCTGCGATCGCTGTTTTTTTTAGGTTTAGGTGCTCATTGAGGTTCAAAGCGTATCGAAGTTTGGGTTTTTGTGATAAGTAGGTTTGCTGGTAGTGTATTCTTGTTGTGAATTAAGTATTGGGTTGTGTAGGTGGATGAGGATCGGATTCTCTTGTGTTTTGCTGTACAAGTGATGGTTGAAATCTAGGAAGACTCAAGGATATTTTTTTATGATAATGTTTGTGCAACTGATGCCTATACTTGTTAGCTGGAGTCAATTTTGTTAGTAAGAGATAAAGTTCGTTTTTCTGCATAGGCTGAGAGGTTGTTGTATGAATGAGCTGTTATTTGATGAACCTTTGAATGGGAAGTAATATTGTCTCGGATGGTACTTGTAATACTTGGGTTGTTGTATAGTGTCTGATGTTTTAATGCTCTTTTTTTAATATTTAGTTTACTATAATTTCATAAATTGAATAATGCATGTGTTACTGAGTTTTACTACCATGGAGCTTAATGGGGCCCGGCAACTGATTCTTGAATTTATGCTTCCTTCTGGCTATGTTTTTTATGGAACCTAATGGTGGGAAGTTTGTATTCGAACAGGCTACTAACTGGAATCTCGAGGAAGCAATCCAGTTGTTCTATATTGGCAGTGAAGATGGGCTGGTAGCACCTGAAATTGCATCACAACCTCCACAGCCAGGAAATGCTCGTTTTCCAGATGTAAATTCTGTGTATGTTGGATGATCTTTTGTTTCTTTTATTCCTTTTATTCCTTTTGGTGATCATTTTGATTTGTTTTTTCTGATTTGGAATATGATGGTTTGATTTACTTATTTTGTTGTTCATTGTCCATGCTGAATCAGTGCCAACAGTGTTGAAAACCAGAATGGAAACAGAAATGTTGGACTAGACGCTGGAGAGGAAATACGCGCTCCTTTACCAGTTGTGAGGGACACTCTATATGATGATGCTTCCATGATATATAGGTATGCCATCTTTCTCTTCCCTTTTCAATCATTTGTACTTCATTTGTGTTTTTCACATGATATATCGTAAATGCAAAAGGTAGAGTAGAATTGGAGATTGATCATATTTCAAATTGCTAACTTGATATACATAGATGCATCTAATGTTTTTACTTTTTAGTGTCTGTTTGATGTTGACTGACTGTTGTCTTGGATACAGTGAAATATGTGGTTTTTGCTCTGCAGTCTGCTTATTTGAACTGTTTCTGATGGAAATTTGTTTAATTGCTATTACAAAGAGACATTATAAGTCTCTGTGACCGTTGTATTTTAGGAATTATTGTAACCAGTATCTGTTATTTCAATGCAATTTGTAATTTCTTTTATGTTTGGATCTTGTTTTTCTTTGTTTCATCTGAGTGTAGGTATTGTGTGAAGTGTCATGGATTTTTTCCCTACATTTTTTTGTTTCTACTTTCTCGACGACCTGTTGGTTTCACTTTTTTCTTTCTCATATGATGGGGTCTTTCTTTTGTTCTCTTAAGAGCGTCCAGGATGGGATTTCTGCCACAGGAATCAAGCTCATTGGTTGCATTCCGCAACTTTGATGAGGAAATGAAGCGTCCTGCAGTTTGGGAAGCAGACAAAGGAGCTACATCTATTCCTGATAATCCTAGAGATAAAAATCTTGCTTCGTTGTATAGACCTCCATTTCATCTGATGTTCCATGGGTCTTTTGAGAAGGTTGAAAATTTCTTCAAGCTTTTTGCTGCCTTAAGTTCTTCATTTTGGTGCCTATTCTAAGCGAGTTGGTGGTAATTTTTGGTTGTTTAATCCAGGCCAAAGGAGCTGCTTCTGTTCAGGACAAATGGCTCTTGGTGAATGTACAATCCAACACAGAATTTAGCTCTCATATGGTAATTTAAAACCTTCCCATTTCATCAAATAGGCTTACATTGAATTTTCATTTTCACTTGATGCTATCTGCCTTATTTCTGAAGCTTAACCGGGATACATGGGCAAATGAAGCTGTTAGTCAAACTGTTAGTACGACTTTCATCTTTTGGCAGGTCAGTTTCATGTATATCGATTTTTATTTTGTTGTATTCTTTTGACCAGTAGAGGAAAACTTCTCATCCTGCTGAAACTGCCTGTTTAAAAAATCTGACAAAAGTTCCACGTATTTGAGAACATAAAATCTATTCTGTTATTTATTATTACTTGAAAGTTGGATGATACTGATAGCTGGAAAAAGGGAACCCATTGGCAAAAATAAAAGGACCTAATGACAATTAATTACATTATGACTGGCTCTATCTTTTTCTGAAGCCACTTATGTGAGATTCTGGTGTTTAATAACTGAACCATATCGTTGTTTATACTTATTGGTGAAATTTGCCGTTAGTACATCATTTATGTAAATTTGATGCATATAATTTAGGTATCTGATGATGTGAGCGAGGGCAAGAAGGTTTGCACCTACTACAAATTGGATTCTGTTCCTGTGGTGCTTGTCATTGACCCTATAACAGGACAAAAGATGCGAGCATGGACTGGGATGGTACAACCTGAGAGTTTGCTAGAGGTATGTGTTCATTATGGGTTCTTATAGTCTAGTTAGCCTGGAAACTTCTAGATACTAATGTTTCCATGTTTATGCAGTAAGAAACGTTTCTGGGCCAATTCTGTAAATAATAAAAGTTGGAAAATCATTTTTTATCATTAGGGATCCCATTTTTGGCAAATTATCAAATCTTTTTATTACCACTCTTAAACTAATATTTCTTTTTCAACTAATACTTTCAATCAATTATTTGCAACTTTTCATGCCTGTAGATTCTAATCATATTTCTTTTCATTATTGTGATATTCTTCTACCAACCAACTAAGCCGTAAATACCACGCACGCCAGGTGGGGCCGGTTTGTTATTCTAGTATTTTAAAAAATAAAATCTTACAAATAGATATTATAACTTTTATATATATAAATGTACCCTCTATTTTCATTATTTACACTATTCTTTACATTTTCAGAAACAATATTTTAGAAGTGGCGTCTCCCGGTGTCCCTTTCGTTTTCCATGTCGTTTTTGTTTCCGTTTCCATGCTAACTAGCTTACGGCTTCTGACTTCATCATGAGATAACATATGTTTTGCTGGAAAAGGGTCTTTAAGTTATAAGATTGTTGAACTTAAGTTAACATGATTTCAACTATAGGATCTAGTTCAATTCATGGACGGCGGGCCACGAGATCATCATGTTACTCTTTCACATAAACGTCCAAGAGGAAGTTCTCAAGCTCCACAGAAAAAGAAGGGTAAATTGTTGCTGGAATTACTTATTGCATGTTCTTTGAATGTGTGGTTTGCTTAAAGGGGTTTCTTTCATGTTTCCATTATTCTTGATTTTCTGTCCCCTTTATCTGCATTTTGCTTATTAGCATTGCTAACTTCTAAGGAACTAGGTGAACTATTGATTATACAGTATAAAGAGACATATAAGCCAAAGAAAATGGTTCTTAGTTGCTGTTATGTTATATAAGCCAAAGAAAATGGTTCTTAGTTGCTGTTATGTTTTTTAGATACCTAACTTGGAGATTTTGCATTTGTTTTGAAATATCTCCAAAATTTAGTTGAATTGATGCGATCTACGTGATTCATTGCCTCCTAATACTTTTCCTTGGTCATATATGAGGATATTAAGTCCACAACTACTTTAGGTTGAGAATGTCTGTTTGATTTGTTATATTTCTCATTATGCTATCTTCCTTTTCAAAGGCACCTTATTTATTTTCTTTACCTGTACTTTAGTGAAGAATTTGTACCTGTTTTATCCGTTTATTTTCAAATGGAGGCCCGGATTGGGATGCGCTGAAGGATCATTCTCCCACTTATATGCTAAGGCTACCCTAGTAATCTTTATGATGCTATATGGCAAATCATCTGTTAATTTGTTTGTACAATTTCAGTTAGACGCTATTATTGTCTTTTTAGAATTAAGTATTTTGGTTTTCTTTTTTTATTTTTCATTTGCTGGACATATTTGAATTTGAGATAACAGTCTTCGTGTTCTGCTCATAAACACATGACGGTAACTTTTTTTGGTGATGGCTGTATAAAATTGAGAATTGATATTGGTCAAAATTATTTACATCAATGCCTGCAGAATTTTTTATTCTTTTTCACTCTTTTTTTGTTACTGCTTGCAGTTGAAACTTACGAGGAAGATGAGGAAGTACAGCGGGCCCTGGCTGCTTCAATGGAGGGTATGAAGGATTTGAGCAGAACAGGTTCTGATAGTACAGGTGGTCCAAGTAATACCGATAAGGAGGAAGAAACATACACAACCGAAAAACCGGCTTATCCAGTACTACCTGATGAACCCCAGGGTGATAGGAGCCTAATGTGCAGGGTTGGACTTCGTTTTCCTGATGGACGCAGGATCCAGCGAAATTTCCTAAAAACAGATCCAATACAGGTACTAGAGCATGTGATTACTCATATTCGTTTTACCTTGTTGGCAGAAACACCTTTTGGAACCTATATAATACATTTACTCATTTGGTCCCTATGGTATACAAGTTACCTATTTGGTCCTTGTGCTATACCATTTATTACCTTTTTGGTCCCTTCAGTGTACATTATGCATAATTACATCAATAGAGATTCTACAATGCATGGTCCAAAAAGGTAACAAATTGTTTAGTTTAGGTACTCAATGGGTAATGATAAAGGTGCGCCTCACCCAGGGCGCAGGGTCTTGCGCCTCGCGATACCTCATGCGAGGTAGCATACCTCGGGCTCGCCTTCTGCGCGTAGGCTCGCCTTTTGGTGTGCCCCTGAGCGCGCCTCAGGGCCACTTTTTTTTCAAGGTTTCAACTTTAGAAGGTAATTTTCATTAATTTTTATGAATTCAAAGGCTATATATTCCTAATTCAGTTCCTATTATGGCTAGATTAATTTAACGCTAGATATTCCTAATGCAATAAGTAAATTTTACATATATATGTAGTCTAACAATTCTCTTAGTTTTTTTCTCGTATTGCTACTGCATTTAACTTCACTTTCCATGCAAATATTTTTGCAAATTTTTTGCGTGGGCGCCTCGCCTAGACTGCGCTTAGCGCCTTGACCACTGTGTGTAGCACATAGTTAAAAAACGTAACAGTTTGCATAGCACACAGACCAGATGAGTAACATGAATAGCAAATGGACCAAATAGACAAATGAGGTATACCAGAGGGACCCATAAGGCTCTTTTGCCCAACCTTATAGGAAACGGTGTTCTATTGTCTGTCGCATCTCGTGTTTCGGGATTTGTAAAATGATTTGTTTTATGCTGCAGTTGCTGTGGTCATTCTGCTATTCGGCAATAGAAAAGACTGAGGCAAGGCCGTTTCGGTTGACACAGGCAATCCCAGGAGCAACGAGTCTGGATTACGAGAGCAGATTGACCTTTGGAGAGTCGGGTCTGGCCAACTCAATGATCTCCGTTGCTTGGGAATGAACCTCGGGACTTTGGATTTTACTTTGGAGGTTTATGAATAGGGGGAATGCTCACATCTGTGTTTTATTTTGCTGGCTGTTTATTTTGACCAGAATGTGCCCTTTCAAATTTCTTTTATTTATTATTTTGTTATGTAAATTAACTAAGGGTTACCATGGGTCTACAGGAGTTTGAACTTCATATCCATTTGATATGGAATTTAAATAGTAATTTTTATTACTGATTAAGCTTTTTGTTGATTTTAAGGTTTTTTTATGATTAGAATAGATTTATACCTAGCCGTAGATGCAATTGAAATATGAATGTTGAATAGCCATCAAGACCCTCTAAATTTAGCACGAAAAGTTAGATGCTACTTTGAACTTTCAAAATTTCCAATTAGCTCCTTAACTTGACACAAGTGTACTAGTTTGCCCTATTAATGTTACATGTTAGTAAATTGGTGCGCTTTAACTAAGTTCAGGGTGATATTTAGCTTTTCATACCAAGTTTAAGGGATAAATGATGTATTTGGCCATGTTAAATTGACTAGTGCCAGTTATAATATTGTGTTTCTTATAGGATAAACAATTTACTTTACCATCAAATGTGTTATTTCTTTAGAAACTATCTAACCATGAACCCTTATTATAGACTCTAATGCATCATTTCAAACCATTGACAGAGCATCTCCAATCTATCCTCAAACTACATTTTTACTTTAAAGTGGGTTTGGAGTTGCTTCAATCTTACTTTATTTCTAGCTTCAAATTTTGAAGTATGAAATGGTATTATTCACAATTTCAAACATTTTTTAAAATTATTTTTGTATCTTTTGCTTTTCTTTCCTTTTAATTTGATTGGTTGTTTGTTATTTTAAGTTAGGTACATTTAAATAAAATAATTATATTTTTGTTTTGGAGTAAAAATTTGAAGTGAAGGGTATAAAAACTGTAACAACTTCAAGCTATAGAGTTTGAAGTAAACATTTATGGTGTAGGGTTGGAGATGCTCGTATTACTTTGAAAGTTTGCTTCATCATTACAAATTTTAGAATAATTCAGTTCCATACAGTTTTCTTCAATTTTAGAATATTTTCATACTAAATTAAGTTTAGTTTAAGAAAAAAAAAAGTACGTAACCCCTCAGAGTGGTGAACAAAAATTGTCCATATGATAGAATGAACAAATTGATTTATTTTTTCAAGTTTCCTTTGTTGGTGTTTTAGTTTAGTTTATTAAGCGGGTTTAAGTGAAAATAACAACTTGCTATATTTGTTAACACAAGGTGATTATGCATGATCTTGCACGGTTGCAGCACCATCAAATTCAATTACTTAAGTGCAATTTAACTCTGCATAGTTATTAATTTATATTGAAATTAGTTCAATATTTTCCAATTCAATTCAATTTAGAGGAGTTAAGTGAAGAATGCCTAATCCACTATCATTTGTGGGGCTTCCGAAGGTGTTTGATAATACTAATGACAAAGTGCAGTATAACATAATATAACGATATCAACTGCTAAAGCAAAATGACCTCTAGCTAATATAAAAAACAATTTAGATTTTAGACCTTAAGAAATTGTATCTTGAAGTAACCAATTGCATAAATCTATTACATCAATTTTTCCATTTATACAGTTTAAAAAAGTCAATTTATTACAATCTCATCAACTCAAAATGAGCTTTGATTTGAGTAGGAGAAAGAAAATTAGAGAAAAAATTGTTAGACCGTACTAGGGGACCTTTCTCTTTTCAACATTCCGTATTACATTCTTATTGTTTTTTTTTTGATAAAAACATTCTTATTGTTTTAGTATGAAAGTATATGAACTGAATTAAGCTCAATGTTAATTTATAATCATGTAGCACTAAATTGAATTAAGTTATAAAATGCATAGTTTTAACTCATATTTATTTGAATATATAATATAATAATGTATATTTCCTTTATAATAATAATCAAGATTATTTTTCATATCCCCAAAATGCTAGTGCATGTAAAAATAACTACACTTGTTTACAATTTTGGCTATTGACCGACTCTGGCTTACTTTTACGGGCTGAGTTTGAATACTTATATTTCACCGAGTTCTGCTTAAGTCTGATCTCATTAAACTTAAATTTTTATGAATTGTACTTAAAATTTGTGTTACTATTCTGGTCAGATGAATAATAATATATTACTTATGCATTATATTTTTAATACTACTCGTATTGAGTCGCTGCCTAATGGACTTTAAAATTGTACTTTGACAAGTGTAATGGTAGATTTGGTTTATTTTTAATACTACTCGTATTGATTCGTACTCCTTTCTACTCTGCTGCCAATATTTTAATTAGTTAATAATCAGTTAAAGTTAAAATTAAGAGCTAATTTAATTACTCATAGACAATAAAACTTTTAGACTTACTAAGTCAAGTAATTTCACTTTTAATACTAAAAAGTTTCGGATTTTGACCCCAAAAAATGCATTTGAGTGAAATATGTAACCATAAGATGCATGGTTAACAATTAATTCGCTTTTGGGTGCATATTTAACCTAGGGTGAAAAGGTATCCGTGATCCATTTTTTATTTTGTACTGAATAAGGGATCCCAGATTTCTTTGTCAATGATTACAAAATAAAAAAGTAAAAAAAGTAAAATGGGATCTAAGATCCCTTTTTCATTTTGTACTGAATAAGGGATCCAAGATCCCGTTTTCAATGATTACAAAATAAAAAAATGAAAAAGTGACTGGATTCCCGACCAGTTGGCAGAAAAAGGGATGCGACAGTCCTTTTTAGCAGAAAAAGGACGGTGGCAGTCCATTTTTAGCCATACTTGGTGTGGGAATCTCCAGCCAGTGCATGCAGTCTCCTTTTCGAACGGAGACTGCATGCAATAGTGGGGGATTTGATTTAGTTTAAAATCAAACCCCCACTTCCCCATCCATACATACAAAGAAGTTCCTCCAAAATTTCTTTCATTTTTGTCCAATTTCTTCCTTCCCTTTCACTTACTCAACTAAGGCAACTTTTTTAAGTAAAATTTTTAATAATTGTTATGTAAGCATTCATAACAGCACCAAAACTATTTCAGAGGAAATCAAGCAGCTCAACCTAGGCATGTCCAACCTAAGCCTCACTGCTCCTTCAAGTTCAACCTCTTTCGGCCATATTTCAGAAAGTATGCTCCTTCCCTATCTCCAACAGTTAATCCAGTACATTGGAGATACTGGGTTCAGAGGCCATAAGTTCTTACTCACACTGATATGGGGCATGTTCCCTTATTTTGAGGAGGAAGACCAAGAGTACGCCCTACATATGCATCCAAATCTAACCAAATCCTACTCTCAGCTCAGAATGTTAATCAAGCCAATCCAGCTTGTACCTGCTACAGTGGACAAATTATTGAGCAGCGGCTTGCCGGAAATGAAGATTACACAATTCTCTCTGGAGCCTAAGAGAAAAATTGGGATCAGCGAAAATACATGGTAATGGACCCTCCCTCTGATGAAAACTAAAAGGGGGAGAAGAAGGACAAGACGGAAGCTAAAGCTGGAAAGGGCAAGCAGAAGAAGAAATAGTATAGCTAGCTAGCAGTAGCATAGCTTTAGATCTGTCTTGTAATAATTTTCACTTGTATTCTTTTATATCTTTTGTACTCAAACTTCATTGATGTTAACACTTGTTAACAGCAGAAGTAATATATAGTGAAAAACAATTATTCAAAAATGCTTCTAAGTACAACCATCAATTGTACTAGAAAAACTTAGAAGCTAATATATGATGGGTTGTATTTTCAGCATGTATTTGTGCTTATTTCTATATCATAGAGACTATATTTTTACTCTTTTTGGCTGCTTTTACTTCCTTTCTTGTCTTTTCAAGTTTTGAAGGTGATTCCGAGAAAACATGCAATATCTAGGCGAAAAGGGCCCTTCACCGATACCTGATATAGGCAGCGAGAGCAATAGAGAGACTCGCTGAACTTATGCATAAGATAGCCATCGAGATTGAGGTCGCGAAGGAGTGTGACTTTGTAAAAAGACCACTTATGCTACTGATGAATGCCGTCATATAGGACACCCTGAATTTTAGTAAGTCAACGCCGTGGGAAGTTATGACAACTATAGGAACTATGGAAACTATAGTAACCATAATAACTATGGTAATCAGGGGAATAAGCAGCCTTACATCCCACCACCACAAAGAAATCAAATAGGGTGGTGAGATTATCCAACACTCGATTAGGGAAACAATGACCGCCAATAACCATAGGGACGGCAGAATCAGCTTGTGGCGAGAAATCAGCAGAACACGATCGTACCAAGACCTCCCCAATAGAGCCAACCGAACCCACCTCAGCAGCTATAACATAATCCTTATGAACTTTTCGCTGCTCTCGCTGAGAGCTCCAATAAGTAGTTTGAGTTGGTAGATGAACAAATGCAAGGACTACATGGTAACCTCTCAAACTTGGAAAAATAGATGGCCCAGATAGCTGGCACCCTCTCTAAGATTGAGAACATAGGGAGACTTCCATCTCAAATAGAGGATAATCCAAAAGATAACGTCAGCGTGATCACGCTGAAGGAAATGAAAGAGACTCAACCAGAACCATCGAGAGTAGATATGGAGGATGAAGTCATTGTAATTCCCCATGATGTAGAGGAACTAGTGATTTCTACCGAGGCTAGACCTTCGTTTCTAGAGAGACTGGCAAAGACCAAGAAGCTAAAAGAAGAGAAGGAGATCTTTGAGACCTTGAGGAAAGTCAAGATTAACATCTCGTTACTCAATGTGATTAGATAAATACCTAAATATAAGAAATTCCTCAAAGAGCTATGCACCAATAGGAAGAAGCAGCATGACCTGGATAAGGTTGTGATGGGGGAGAATGTATCTGCCATGATCTAACGTAAATTACCCCCTAAGCTAAAGGACTAGGGTATGTTCGCAATCAAGTGCACCATATGCCAGGTTGGAATTTAGAAGGCTATGTATGATCTCGATGCATCTATAAATGTCATGCATTCCTCTATCTACCAGCAGATATTGGCCAACCACAATATGCCCCTTAAGGAGACCAGGAAAGTCTTGCAGCTCGCGGATCGCTCTATTATCTACCCTGAGGGAATTTTGGAGGATATATTGGTCAAGGTAAATAATTTTGTGTTTTCGCTATATATGATGCAGATAAGAAGGGGAACTCAGACTTGCTGTTAGGAAGACCATTCTTGAACACTACCAAGACCAAGATCGATGTTCACAATGGTTCTCTCACTTCGGAATTCAACAAAAAAGGAGCCACTTTTAATGTTTATGAGGCCATGAAAACCCCGGAAGAAGATTCAAGTCTATACAGCATTGATAGTCTTGATCCCATCATCCAACAAATTTTTGAGCTCAATCTCTCAAACGAGTGTTTGGTCCCGCTAAATAAAGGACTTGACACTGAGAGTCTCGATGATACTGATTTGGATGAGAAGGTGAAAGAGGCCATCCATGATCTCGACTTACCTCAACTTGCATCGAGACCTAGATTAAAGCTCGCTCTACCACATTTCAAGAAACTCACTCCCTCCATCATCCAACCACCAGAGCTTAAACTCAAAAGTCTGCTAAGTCACCTCAAGTATGCTTTCTTGGGGTATAATGATACACTCCTATAGATCATTTCCAGTAAATTGAGTCCCGATGAAGAAAAATGACTGATTTCCTTACTCTAGCGACACAAGGAGGCAATTAGATGGACTATAGCCAAGATTAAAGGGATTATTCCTGCCACTTGCATGCACAAGATCAAGTTAGAGGAGAACATCAAGACCTGTCACCAACCTCAAAGAAGACTTAATCCCCCCATAATGGAAGTTATGATGAAAGAGGTGATCAAGCTCGTGGAGGCTAACCTAATTTACCCCATCTCTGACAGTGAATGGGTTAGCCCAATGCAAGTCATCCTAAAGAAGACAGGGATCACGGTGGTAATAAATGAAGTAGGAGAATCGGTCCCGATAAGAATATAGAACGGGTGGAGTGTTTGCATTGACTACCGCAAGCTCAACGTCACGACCAAGAAAGATCATTTCCCACTACCATTCATTTGTTAGATGCTGGAGAGACTAGCAGGCAAGTCTCATTTCTGCTCTCTTGATGGAATGTCAGGTTTCTATCAGATCTTGGTGGCCAAAAGACCAAATGAAGACAACTTTCATGTGTCCCTACGGTACCTTTGCTAACACATGGATGCCTTTTAGTCTCTGCAATGCTCTGGCTATATTCCAGAGGTATATGGTGAGTATCTTTTCTAACTATGTAGAGAGCATCATTGAAGTCTTCATGGATGATTTTACAGTGTATGGTGATTCTTTTGACGCATGTCTCGATAACCTTGGTAAGATCCTTAAACATTGTATTGATTCTAACTTAGTACTTAGCTATGAGAAATGCCACTTCATGGTAGACCAAGGTATGATATTGGGTCATGTTATATCTAAGAAGGGTATTGAGGTAGATAAAGCTAAAATTGATGTTATTCAATCCTTACCTTACCCTACTTTTATAAAGGAAGTTAGGTCTTTTCTTGGGCATGCAGGTTTTTATCTTAGGTTCATCAAGAACTTTTCAAAGATCGTCGAGCCCTTATGTAGATTACTTCAGAAAGACGCTAACTTCAAGTTTGGAGATCCTTGTGTTGGTCCCTATGAGAGTATTTATAAGGGCAGAGGGGGGTGAATGGCCCTTTCTCGGGGAATTTATAGACTTAGAAAAAGTCTTAATGTAGCGTGTTTGATTACGATCCAGAAGATTTGTCCGGATGATGATTATGATCTGGAGGATGGATCCAGATGATGCAAATAAGTATAGTAAAGTAAACACAAAAGAAAATCAAACACAAGTATTTTATACTAGTTCGGCCCCGCCTACGTCCAGTCCCCGGAGTTTCCTTCTTCCGAGCTTATCCCCTAATGGATTCCTTTTCAACTGGCAGGAATCAAGCCTTACAGATTTATCTCCGGATGATGACCCCTTCAGGAAGTAGGATATACCACTAGAAGCACCAACTCCTAGCTGAATCCTCTTATCTTTAGTAGGATATACCACTTAGAATTCTACCTTGAATCTAAGCTGAGTCCTACAGGGAGATCTCACTCAAAGCACCCACTTCAAGCTATATCCCAATCTTCCAACTCACCCAAGTTGGAGATTCTCACTCTTTGGTTTATAACAAAAGGTTGGTTTTTGGAGTTCCTCAAGTTTATAGTTTCACTTGGGAATCCTTACAAATAGATTTTGAATCAAGGGTTCTTGGAGGGATTATCTCAACCAATTGGATGAGTATTGCTATGTTACTTGCTTTTATGAATCAATCAGTGAACCTTCTCATTTGGTGAAGTGTTCCTTTTATAGGCTTTGATCATAAATGTATCCATTTGTGGTTGGTAAGCTTTCATTCAATCTTTACCCTTGATCAGGTTGTGATGTGGAGCTTTTAGATCCATTGATCAGTCCGTTAGACTGTATTTTGATCCGTTTGAATTCTTAGGATTGATGCTAGAGAGTTGTCAATGATTGTTTTGCTTATCATTTTGTGATGCACCAACTTTCATACCAATTGCCATATGATGTGAGCTCCACGCACGCCTTTATTGGTCTAGGAGAAAAAGTAGGTAGCTTTTCTTTGTCCATTGTCAGACCCTTTTAACTTTTCTCTAAACCATGCAAGCTTTCTTTTTGTCTTTGTCCTGGGAAAGGGATCTTTGACTTTTGTAGACCAAAGAGGTAAAAAGGAAAGTTATGTTTCATACTTTCCTTAGATTTCAGATATAGGTCTTCTGGTTATCCTTTGGACCTATATGCTCCGGATCTTTCTTCCGAAGATAGCTTCAATCAGTTCTTTCAGATGCTAGTGTTGGAGGACAGAAGTTTGTCTCCTTTCCAAACTTTGTCCGGATGATTTCCTCTAGTGCTTAGGTTTTAGATTTGTCCAATGAATGATTTATGTTCTGAGCTTTATCCGGATATTTCCATTTGGATTTAGGAGAACTACTTACATTGTTTTTGTTTCTTTCAAACTTGATTCGGATTGTTTTTAGATTTTATTATCCGGATCATTATTTCCCAACAATCTCCTCCATTTGATGGAAACAAAAACTTAAGTCATCTAAGCAAGGGGTAAGTATTAAGTGTAATTTTTTGTTACTTAGACTTTTATAATACTCCCCCATAGTTTTAGCATCCAAGCTCCCCCATAATTTTATGACTCCTACTTCTAAGTTTGTTTTAGTACAATTATAGATTGTACTTTAGAAGCGTTTGTTTTGATAGTTAAGAATTTTTCACTTTATATATACTTTTATTGTTAACAATGGTTAACATCATGAAGTTCAGTGTTACAAGCTATAGAAATACATATAAAGTGAATCTAGCTATTACAATTTTATCTAGCTAGCTTAACTACCTCGCTGAATGAACCACTCTTCCGGACTTGCAGCTTTTTTCCTTTCCCCCTTCCTTCTCCTTGATGGCTCTGATCTTCTGCCTTCCCCTTTTTGCTTCCATCAAGGGGATCAATAACCATATAGGTACATTTGTCCCAAGATTACTACCAGGCAGAGGAATAGATAGAGTACTCTTTGTTGCCTTTGTCCCGCTCATCAATAATATGATTCACTATAGGCGGAGTCAAATAGTAATGGCAAAGGGACCTCTGGAGTTAATCATGGGATTGTGAGACTTGAGGAAGGATACATAGATTTTTCACTTGGTCCTTGGGATCAAAGTAAGGAAACATAGCCTTGGTAAGAGTAGTCAAACCTTTTTGGCTCATGAATCCTGAGTCCCCTATAGCTTGAACAAGATTGTGCAGGATAGGAATGAGCTGGCATTCTGGAGTAGCCAGAGAAGAGGAGGATCCGGAGATAGACATCTCATTTATTCTGATTTAAATAAGGGTGATTTCATCACTAAGGCCCTTCCAGATGTTATGGATAGACTCCGTCTGATCTTTAATTTCTTTGAAGACAATTTTCTTCCATTCAATTATTGCTTGCTCTATACTGAAATTCCTTGCTTGCATCTCATGACCCATATCATCTAGGATTTTCTCTTTGAGCTTGGGGATGTTTTTGTCTATGAAGTTGGCAAGCATTTCTTGAGTTACTTGCTGATCAGTTTCTAGATTCAGCAAAGTAGGTTTCAGATCTCTATCCTTCATGAATTTTGACATGTTTTCAAACTTGGTATCAATATAATCCTTGAGTTCTATTGATAGGTTAGTGGTGGAGGAGGACATTCTTTCTAGCACTGTAGTACAGTTATCAGAGGCCAAGGTATTAGCTTGACTGGCATTGCAATTTGAGTAAGAGGTGCTTTCCTTTAGCTTATTAAAAAGCGGTTGGACTTGGATAGTGAAGCTGCTGCTACAGCTCCAGGAGTTGGGAAGTTCATGACTTGTTACTCAATTTTGGGGAGGCATTTCAACCTTTCTTTGATCTCACCCAAATCCTATCGGACTAATTTATTAGACTTTTGCCTGAGCAACTCCTTCTCCACAGCTTTTAGATGGGTGCATATTATCAGAAGACTCTTCTTGATAAATCCCTCTTCATGATGCTCAAGAGTTGCCTTCTGAAGGAGTTTAAGAGCAGCACTGACTTTGGATTCTTTGGAGTTTTCAACAGGGAGAGTCACTGATTTTGTGCCAGGAGGGAAGTGTTTATTGGATGGTCCGGATGAGTCACCATCGAATGAGCTGGATTCATCTCTAGAGCTTGAACTGCTTTAGGAGGGGCTATCATCTTCCGAACTGGAGCCTCCTACTGCTCCTTTCTCTTCTCAACCCTTGCTCATTTCCCTTTCCTCTGGAGTAGCCTCGCCTACAAGATCTACTTTAGAAGTGTGCCCTTTAGAGCTCAGACTTTCTCCCTCCTTCGGAGCAATTGCATCCAAGTTTGGCACTAAATCCCCAGCTACATTAGGAGAGATTATAGCTAAGTTGTGCTCTTCACGATTAGAATAGAGATGAAGAAGATCGGGGGTTACCTCAGTGGTTAGTAGCGTCTGATCCTCATTCTTCTTTTCCTCTTCCAGCCTTGCCTCCGAATGGTTAGAACTATCCTCAACCACTCCTACAGTTACCTTTTCAGGACTTTCTTTTTCTCCTTTAGACATGTTAGTATTTTCCTCACAGCCTTCTCCAATGCCTTTTCAGGACTTTTAAATTAATGACTTTATTGCTGGATCTAAGTAGATTCTCTGGAAGTGGTCCTATTCTACCAGCAAATATGAATTCATCTGCTTTTGAAATTTTTGATAGAGTTTCCGTATCCTTTCGATGTACAAGAATTAGGGGAACTTGAGATGATTCGCTATGTCCTTTAGTTATTTTCCCCTAATTTATTTCATTGTTTTAATTGATTGGGGCCTGAATTTTGTCATATTGCTCATCATCTTCCCCTATAAATTCTGTTGTGGTGGGAACATTTTTCCCTTTGATGGATTATGCTTTCTCTAAAGCGGCTCTCTCCCTATACTACCTTGCTTCCTCATTCAGGATTATTCCAGCTAGCCTCCTGCCTTCACCAGCTTTCTTTTCTTGAGCAACAAGGGCTTCATCAAAGGTTAGCCCTTGCCTCCGGAGCTATTTTTGAGGAGGAGCCTCATCCTCTGTCTCTTCATCATCTGCCTCTTCTTCCATTTTAGCCAAAGTTCTTTTGGCTTTCCTTCTTCCGCCCTTAATTGCTTTTATAGCAATTTGAGGTTGACCCGCAATAAGCTCAAGCTGTCCCTTCTTAGCTGTAACTTTAATCAGTCTGCCCCTGGGTCTTGGCTGTTTGGAGCTTAGGATTCAAGTGAGGGGTAGAGTGTCCTCATCAATCTTTTTTAGAACCATTTCCACTTGCCTTTTGGCCTTGGCTTTGGTGGTTCTGGGCTTTTTAGGAATAAGAGCCTCTTCTTCCAGATCAACTATCTTCCAGGATTTAATTTCGTGCTCATCCCTTTTCAGTTTTGCCTTTTCTTCATCCCATTCTTCATCAAAGTGAAGATTAAGAAAATTCTTCTCTAAGATGGGCTTTGCATAAATCCTTTCAAATCCGTTTAGATCCACTTCTTCCACTTGGAGAATTCTTGTAATCCAGGAGCCATGTGAGAGTTTATATGGGTCTTCAGATAATGAATGATCAAGACTGGATAGTTTACTTCCACACTGCCAACCCAGTGCTGTAGGATGCAGTGTTAGAGGGAAGAAACTGTAGTCAATGACCCCTTTCTTATCAGGATGAGCTTAGCCAGAGCATGCTATAAGAATTTGGGCATTCTGGGGAAGTACGTTGAGTACTTGTCACCAAAGTAGTTCTTGTGTAGCCATATCTTGGAATCATACACAACTCCAACTTCATCTCCATCCTTTCACAACATTATTCCATAGTTTTTCATGTGTAGAGTCTTCCCAAAGAATTTTAGAGTGAGAATTATCACCTTTCCCTGGACCTCAGTACGTAGGGCATCAAAATAGTTATGAGCACTGAGATTTGAGAAGAATTCTTTCACCAGCTTTGGGTAGGTAGGGTAGTTTATTTTTAGAAGATCACTCAGACTTTGATCTTCAATTAGGGTAAAGAAAGGTAGAGTTCTGAATAGGTAATTATCTCCTATATGATCAGTAGGGATGATGAAGTCGGAAGTTTTGAGATTTAAGGGCTCAAAATCTGCATCCTTCAAGTCAGATACTTGAAGAGATTTTTGCTTGGTAGGATTTCGAGGGTGTTGGAAGTGTTTTTGGCTGCCATTGTAGAGAAAGTTTTTAGGAGATTGAGTTTTAGGTTTGAATTTTTACAGAGTAACAGTAGAGTAGTTGCTCGCGTGAAGAAGACAAGGGATTTTGAGGAGTTTATATAGAATTTTTGAGGTGAAGGTATATTGGTAACCCGGACTTCGACTATTTTGACTGGATTAACGACATGTCAGGCGAATTTTTAGGAGAGAGGTAAATTCAGTTTAACCGGAGAAGGGAAACGGTTTATTCTGAAATTAACTACTGTATTTACTGCTTGTGTAACAACTAATGGAACTTTGAAATTCAAAACTTAACAGTTTCCTTTATGAGCTTTTACTGCCATACGTCATTGTTGTCGGCTCCCAACTCTTCTTGTCTTCCGGAGTGAGTTTCTATCTCAGGGTCCGGCTTGATTCAAAACTAACTTCCAAAGTTTTTCTAAATTGGATTTGGCATCCCAATTGATTCCCTTAGTTTCCCAAATTGATCTTTACTTATTGGTTTAGTAAAGATATCAGCTCTCTATTCATTGGTTGGAATATATACCAATGCAACATCCTTTTTCATTACATGATCCCAGATGAAGTGATGCCTTATATTGACATGCTTCATCCTGCTATGAAATTCCAGATTTTTTGACACATCAATAGCACTTTTGTTGTCACACAACACATCCACACATCTGGATTGCACTCTACAATCTTTAAGTTGTTGTTTGATCTATAGGAGTTGAGCAACATAACTTCCAGCTGCTATATATTCTGCTTTTGTGGTGGATAAGGTAACTAAAGTTTGTTTTTTACTATACCATGAGACTAAGCAATCCCCAAGGAAATGACATCCTCCGGATGTACTTTTTCTCTCAAGAGTATCTCTACCATAGTCTGCATCTGTGAACCCCTGGAGTCTGAAGTCTTCATTACTAGGATATCTTAACCCAACTTCAGTGGTTCCTAGGAGATATTTAAGTATCCTTTTGACAGCCTTGAGATGAGAATCCTTAGCATTGGCTTGATACCTTGCATAGTAGCATACTGCATAGTGTATGTTAGGTCTGCTAGCTGTTAAGTATGGGAGTGAGCCAATCATCCCTCTATATAGCTTCTGATCGATATCTTCTCCTTCACAGTCCCTGAATAAGATTGTGTCTGAACCCATTGGAGTAGACATTGGTTTGTTATTGTCCATTTCAAACTTATTCAGGATTTCCTTGGTGTATTTTGATTGATTGATAAAGATTCCATCTGGACTTTGCTTAATTTATAGACCAAGGAAAAATTTGAGCTCTCCCATCATGGATATCTCAAATTCCTTCTATATCTGAGAGCTAAATTCTTTGCACATCTTCTCATCAGTGGCACTAAAAATGATATCATCCACATAGATCTGGACTAGAATAATATCATTTTTCTTCTTTTTAATAAAGAGTACGGTATCTGCCCTACCTCTGGTATATTCTTTAGATATAAGGAATGAGGTTAATCTTTCATACCAGGCTCTTACTGCTTGCTTTAATCAATAGAGAGCTTTCTTCAGCCTGTAGACATGGTCCGGATGCTTTGGATCTTCAAATCCGGGTGGTTTCTTGACATATACTTCTTCTTGAATGACACCATTTAGAAATACACTTTTGACATCCATTTAGTATAATGTGAACCCCATGAATGATGTGAAAGCACATAGGATTTGAATTACTTCCAGTCTTGCTACAGGGGCTAAAGTTTCTTCGAAATCAATTCCTTCTTGCTGATTGTAGCCTTGAGCGACTAGTCTTGCCTTGTTTCTTACTGCTACTCTGGATTCATCAAGTTTATTTTGAAACACCCATTTAGTGCCTATAATTGATTTTCCTTTAGGAGAGGGCACAAGATCCCATACATCATTCCTGGTGAATTGATCTAGCTCTTCCTGCATCGCCATCATCCATCTTTCGTCCCCTTCAGCTTCTTGAAATTTCTTTGGCTCTATGAGAGAGACGAAAGCAGCATGACTCATCGTCTAGTTGATCTGACCTCTTGTTCTAACTAGATTGTAAACATCATCCAGAATATTCTCTATGGAATGATCTCTGTGGGTCCGGATCTCCCTTTATAGGCCTTCATGTTGAACTTGGACTTGCTCTACTTCATTTTCATCTACTCCTTTATTAAAGTCAATCCCTTGTTGATTGAGATTCACTTATTGTATTTCTGGATCAAAAGACATTCCTTCATCTTCCTATTTGTACCTCTTGATTTGAAGTGAATCAGGAATTTCTACTTCCTTCTTTTCTCCAGATTTTTCAGCTTCCAGAACTTGATCTTCTGGAGTATAGCTTTTCTTTCTTGCAGTGTTAGTTGCATCAAAATCTACATGTATAGATTCTACCACAATTTGGGTTTGTTTATTGAAGACTCTGTAAGCCTTACTATGTGTTGAGTAGCCTAGAAAAACTGCTTCATCAGATTTAGGATCAAATTTTTCTAATTGCTCTCTATCATTAAGGATGTAGCATTTACACCCGCATGCTTTGAAGTACCCAATTTTTGATTTTCTTCCCTTCCAGATTTCATATGGGGTCTTTTCTATAGTCTTTCTAATGAGAGCTCTATTTAAGATATACTATACTGTGTTTACGACCTCACCCCAGAAATATTTTGGCAAATAATTTTCACTAAGCATTGTTCTAGCCATTTCTACAATGGTCCTATTCTTTCTCTCAACTACTCCATTCTATTGAGGAGTGTGGGGGGCAAAAAAATTATGTTCAATGCCCTTGGAGTCACAAAAGTTAGCAAAATGCTTATTTTTGAACTCTCCACCGTTATCACTCCAGATGCATGCAATGCGTATGCCCTGTTCTACTTCTATCTGGATGAATGTTTTGGAGAATTGGTTAAAAGCTTCATCCTTGCTTGTCAGTAGGAGGACCCAAGTATATTGAGAATAATCATCTACAATGACCATAGTGTATTCTCTTCTATCTAAACTCAGTGGCTTAATTGGACCAAAGAGATCAATATGCAATAGCTCATGTACTCTTTTGGAAGGAATGTATGAGATGGAAGGAAAACTTTTCTTATGTTGTGTTCCTAGTTGACATGCAGTGCGTAGATGATCCTTATCAAAAGCAATATTAGGCAAACGCACAACTAATTCCTTTTTGGCTAATTTGGACAGGAGGTTCATGCTTACATGTCCCAACCTTCGGTGCCATAGCCATGATTCTTCTTCTTTAGACACCAGACATATATTTTTATTATCATTTTTAATGTTTACAGAATAGACATTATTTACTCTAGGTGCATAAAGAATAAGTTGATTGGACTTACTGTCATAAATTGCGCAGCCTCTAGAGTCAAATGTGACTTTTCTTCCTTTGTCACATAATTGAGCCACACTTAGTAGGTTGAATTACAGTCCATCAACTAGTGAGACATCTTCAATCTTTAATCCAGATCTAATGGTTCCATGACCAATGATCTTACCGTTTTGATTGTCTCCAAAGCTCATTTTCCCTTCCTTCTTTCCGGTTAGTATGATGAAGGCCTTCTCATCACCTCTCGTATGCCTTGAGCATCCACTATCAATGTAACAAGTGTGTTGATCTACTGTGGATCTAAGGCATACCGGAAAATGGATCAAATGGGTTTGGGTACCCAATCAGATCTGGGTCCTCTCGGGTTAATAACTATTTCAGGCCAAGGATAATCATCATAATAACCATTTTTTAATCTGCATGATTTATTCATATGATTATTTTTCCCACAAAACCAGCACCCTGAAATAGGTATGTTTTGCTTTTACTTCTTACTGATCTTCTTCAGATCCTCCCTTCCATAGTTGCCTTTATATCCAGCTTCGTGCACATTAGTGGATGGTCCAATATAATTTTAGAAGTTGGTTGGACGTGCAACTTCAGCTCTGTAATTTCTTCTTTGCTTGATAGGTTGTTGGTTATAAGCTACTTTAGCCTTTCCCTTCTGAGCAGCAGTAAATCTCTAAGCTTGTGGCTATCTTCTTACTTTATTTGTCCTTTGATTTGAGTTCCTTTAAACCCTATTCTGAGGAGGAAGGGGATTATCTCTTCTTGGATTCTTTGTTTCAGGTTTCTTTCTGAATGCTTCCTTTAATAGATTGACTTCTCTATCCAGTCCCGTTACATTTGCATTTAGAATCTGGACTTGATTTCTCAGAAAGTTTTCTTCTACTACATCAATATGCTTGGTTGCTCTAACTAAATTGATGTCTTGTGCCATTACCTCAGCATCTTCAGCCAATTCTAGTATCGCTCTTTTTAGAGACTTGATGGCTTTCACATTCTTCTTCACTCCCTTGATAACATTAGAAAGAGCTTTTGCAAGATCAAAGTTAGAGGTATAATTAGAACCAGAATTTACCTCAGTATTTGCTGTATTTAATTCTGATTCTTCAATTTGCACTGTTTCTTGCTTAGAGGCATCCCTTCCAGATTGTTCTGTTTCCAGTTCAGTTAGAGCCATGAATGCACAGTTAGCAGTCTCCTCTCCTTCTGTTGAAGATGAGCTGCCGCTTTCTTTGCTGTTGCTCCAAGTAGTGACCATCACCTTCTTTTTGAACTTCTTAGTTCTTTTGAGTTTAGGGCACTTTGTTCTGAAGTGGCCTTTTTCACCACATTCAAAATAGGCAGCATCTTTCTCCAGATCCTTCTTTTCTTCAGGATTCCTTTCGGACTTACTTCTTTTGGAGGTGCCTTCTTTTGTTTTTTGAGATTCATACCTTTTGATTTCTTTCTATCTTTCTTTTGTATGAATCAATTCAGCCTTCTGGTCAGTAAAGCTAGTTAATCTTTGGTGCTCAGTGACTCATCGATTTGCTCTTCTTCTCCGGATAAAGCTGATCCGATGGATTCTGCCTTAAGAGCAATTGCCTTCTTTTTCTCCTTAGGTTTCTTTTCTTGTTGGCTGTATCTCTCCAACGATAATTCTTGGTTTAGAAGATTGCCAATGAGTTCATCATAACTATAAAAATTTAAGTCATGAGCTTCCTCAATGGCAGTATTTTTATTATCCCATTCCTTGGTGAGACTCCGGAGCACTTTCTTGACCATTTCTGCTTCTGGAATCTTATTCCCCAGCCTCTTCATTTCATTTACTAGATTTGTGTATCTAGTGTTCATGCTGCTGATTGATTCGTTAGGCTCTATCTTAAAGAATTCAAGCTTCCATTAAAGTAGATCAAGCTTGGCCTCCTTACTTTGGATGTTCCTTCATAGGTAACTTCCAGCTTCTCCCATATCTCTTTTGCAGTCTCACGTCTAGATATCTTGTTGAATTTAGCTACACTAAGAGCACAATGAAGCCTTTTAATAGCATTTGCGTTTTTACGCAATTTTTTAAAGTCATTGTCATCCTATATGCTTGATGACTTTCGAGTAGTCATACCCTCTACTTTGTGAGTAGGTTCATACGAGCCATCTTTAATAACCAGCCATGCTTGCATACTTTGTGATTAGATAAAGTTCTTCATTTGATTTTTCCAGAACGTGTAGTTTTCACCGGTGAAGAGTGGAGGACGGGTAACAGACATACCCTCGGGAAGAAGTTGTGAGTTTTAGAAACTCATTTTGATATATGAATCAAAATATATGGACCTTTAGCTCGAGATTATTAGATCTCTAGTTTGAGCACTTGCTCTGATACCACTTTTTGGTCCATATGAGAGTATTTATAAGGGCAGAGGGGGGTGAATGACCCTTTTTCGTAGAATTTATAGACTTAGAAAAAGTCTCAGTGTAGCGTGTTTGATTACGATCTAGAAGATTTGTCCGGATGATGATTATAATCCGAAGGATGGATCCGAATGACGCAAATAAGTGCAATAAAATAAACGCAAAAGAAAATCAATCACAGTTCAGCCCCGCCTACGTCCAGTCCCCGGAGTTTCCTTCTTCTGAGCTTATCCACTAATGAATTCCTTTTCAACTGGCATGAATCAAGCCTTATAGATTTGTCTCCGGATGGTGACCTATATACCACTAGAAGCACCAACTCCTAGCTGAGTCCTCTTATCTTTAGTAGGATATACCACTTAGCCTTCTACCTTGAATCTAAGCTGAGTCCTACAAGGAGATCTCACTCAAAGCACCTACTTCAAGCTATATCCCAATCTTCTAACTCACCCAAGTTAGAGATTCTTACTCTTTGGTTTATAACAAAGGGTTGGTTTTTGGAGTTCCTCAAGTTTATAGTTTCACTTGGGAATCCTTATAAACAGATTTTGTATTAAGGGTTCTTGAAGGGATTATCTCAACTGATTGAATGAGTATTGCTTTGTTACTTGCTTTCATGAATCAATCAGTTAACCTTCTCATTTGGTGAAGAGTTCCTTTTATAGGCTTTGATCATAAATGTAGCCGTTTATGGTTGGCAAGCTTTCATTCAATCTTTACCCTTGATTAGGTTGTGATGTGGAGCTTTCGGATCCATTGATCAGTCCGTTAGACTGTATTTTGATTCATTTGAATTCTTGGGATTGATGTTAGAAAGTTGTCAGTGATCATTTTGCTTGTCATTTTGTGATGCACCAACTTTCATACCAATTGCCATATGATGTGAGCTCCACGCATGCCTTTATTAGTCTAGGAGAAAAAGTCGATAGCTTTTCTCCGTCCGGTGTCAAACCCTTTTGACTTTTCTCTGAACCATGCAAACTATCTTTTTGTCTTTGTCTTGGGAAAGGGATCTTTGACTTTTGTTGACCAAAGAGGCAAAAAGGAAAGGTATGTTTCAGACTTTCCTTAGATTTCAGATATAGGTCTTCTGGTTGTCCTTTAGACCTATATGCTCCGGATCTTTCTTCCGGAGATAGCTTCAATTAGTTCTTCCAGATGCTAGTGTTGGAGGATAGAAGTTTGTTTCCTTTCTAAACTTTGTCCGAATGATTTCGTCCAGTGCTTAGGTTTTAGATTTGTCCAATAAATGATTTGTGTTCTGAGCTTTGTCCGAATATTTCATTTTGGATTTAGGAGAACTACTTACATTGTTTTTGTTTCTTTCAAACTTGATTAGGATTGTTTTTAGATTTTATTATCCGTATCATTATTTCCCAACACCTTGCAAAGAAACCTTTGATACTATCAAGAAGAAGCTGGTCTCTGCACCCATTATCCAAGCACCCAATAGGGATCAGCCCTTCAATATCATATGCGATGCAAGCGATAAGCAGTAGGAGAAGTATTGGGACAATGGTTGGCCGAGAACCTCATGTCATTTACACTACCTCCCGGACTCTTGATGCAGCTCAGTGAAACTACACCACGACTGAGAAAGAACTCCTCGCTATCATCTTTGCATTGGAGATGTTCAGTTCCTACCTTCTCTGTTCCAAGGTCGTTGTATACTCAGACCATGCTGCTTTGAGATACCTTATAACCAAGAAAGATGCCAATCCAAGACTGATTCGATGGATCCTTTTGCTTTAAGAATTTAACAATAATATCAGAGATAAGAAAGGGACAGAGAACCTATTGGTCAATCATCTCAGCAGGCTGACCAATTTAGAAGAACCAAGGGAAGTGCTGGATGAATATCTTCGGGAAAGTCTCTTTGCCATCGGCGAGACTCCATGGTACATAGATCTTGTTAACTTTCTTACAACCGAGAAATTTTTGGAAGATTTCACATGTAATGGTAAGGGAAGAATGAAGAAGGAAGCTGGCAAGTATTTTTGGGATAACCCTTGTTTATGGAGACAAGGGAATGATTCGGTTTTGAGGAGATATGTTTACGAGGAAGAGATTCCAAGACTCTTGTAAGCATGTCATTTTGAGGTTTGCGAAGGTCATGGTCGGCTAATGAGAACAGCATAACATATTCTTGAGTGCGGATTTTATTAGCCTCACATCTTTCGTGACTCCTATATGCTTTTCAAGGCATTCGACAACTATCAACGGGTCGGTAATCTTTGACAACGAGACCAACTCCCAATGACTCCCATTTTGGTCGTCAAGATCTTTGATGTCTGGGGTATTGATTTTATGGGTCCTCTTCCTCCTTCTTATGGGTTCAAGTACATCCTCCTTGCAGTGGATTATGTCTCCAAGTGGGTAGAAGCCAAGGCGACCAGGAATGACGATGGGAAGATCGTAGCAGAATTCATCAAGGATAATATCATTTGTAGATACAGGACACTAAGACTACTAATTAGTGATCATGGTACATATTTTTCCAATAAGATAGTCTCAGCGTCACTAGCAAAATGGGGGGTCAAACATATAACTTCCATGATATACCGCCATAGATAAATGGGCAAGCTGAAGTGAACAACAGAGAGGCTAAGCTTATCTTGGAGAAAACAGTCAATCCCAATAGGAAAGACTGGATTCTCCATCTCTTTGAAGCTCTTTGGGCAGTCAGTATAGCATGGAAAGCTCCCATCGGGATATCACCCTTTAGAGTTGTCTGTAGGAAAGCATGTCATTTACCCATTAAGATCGAGCATAAGGCTTATTGGGCCATCAAAGAGACCAATTTCAGGCTCAATGCTGCCAAGGAGTATAGGAGGTTGCAACTACATGAACTTGAGGAGATTCGCAATGATGTTTATGAAAGGAATAAGGCCTACAAGGAGATTACTAAGTGCCACTATGACCTTTATGATTCTAGGAAAGTCTTCAATGTGGGACAGAAAGTCCTTTTTTTCCAATCTCATCTCAAACTATTACTTAGAAAGTTAAGGTCTCGGTGGGCTGGGCCTTACGTCGTAACCAAAGCATTTCCATTTGGCGCAGTCATTATACATAGCACCGCAACTGGGAAAGTTCTGAAAGTCAATGGGCATCATCTCAATCCCTACTATGATGGATTCCTAGCTCACTATGAAGATATCACTCTCACTAAGATCACTAACACCACACCATGATCTCGGTGTGATGCATCGAGCTCACCGACGTTAGACAAAGTGCTCTTAAGAGGCAACCCTAGCATTTCTGACTCTTTGTCTCTCTCTTTTAGTTAGCCTTTATTAGCTGTATCTAGACTAGGATTGATTTTTCTCTTCATCATTTATTGCAGATATAGGTCTCTGCACATACATTAGGAGCCAAGACATCACACGCCAAGAGACGTGAATGAGGAGACAGCGGATGTGAAACGACTCACATGCCCGGGTACATGCACAAAGGATGATGTGGCAGTCATGCGATTATTATAGAGAGTTTGTGATGGTTTGCACTAAATCGAGGACATGATTGCTACTGATCCCATTAATGCCCTATGAGCTACTCTTGCACGCCAAATTTCCCTACTTAAAACCCCTTCTTTCACCCTCAATGGTAATGCTCTCTTTCAAACTCGCAAGCTCCCTCTCAAAAGCAAATTCCTCTTCCTTCTCAGGTGAATTTTCCTCTTCACCACCACTTACTCACTAAAATGGCTTCCAACAAAGACACCACCACCACCACTCTGGCGACCACTAAAATCCTCATCGACAACATTGCTATAGATACAACTCCCTTCATTGCTACCGTTACCACCACCACCACCTCTGCTATTCCGGCAGTGGCGACCTTCTCCACAACCACCACCACCATCGCTGGCACAACAGACATCACCACCGCGGTGCCCAATGTTGCTACTGCCACAATCACTGTCGCCGTTGTCATCGCTATTTTACCTCCTGTCACCATGGTCACTCTTCCAAAGACCATGACAATGTCGAGCCTTGGTGTTCCTACTCCTACCACCTCTTTCAGCACCATTGCCACTCCCGGCGAGCCTCCACTTGATGTCGACTCAATCTCCATAGTTTTTCCCACTATCACTGATCATAAGGAGTCCAATGAGACTCCAGCAAAGAAAGAAAAAAGACCTCAGGGAAAGGTTAAACCCTGAGGTGACCCCGTCAAGATTGATTCCAATGAGGGAAGTGACTACACATCTATTCCCCCACCTACCAAGAGTAATATGCTCATAAAGAGTGCCACCAAAAGTGGCCAAAGTTTGAAGAAGGCCAAAATGGCCAAGGAAGAGTAGACCCCTGTTCCCAGTGTGAAGAGCAAGATCCACAGCTCTTTTGATTATCCTGCTCCTCGTCTTCTAAGCCTTGAAAGTCTGCCTATAAAGAGACCATGGCTACTCTCGACATCAACCAGGCCATCATTGATGCCTTCACTGTGATCTCGTAGTTGCCTCTGCTCTTCATCTGTTTCCCCTCCTATCAAGAGCTTGTCTAGGAGTTTTATGCAACTTTCAGTTCAAGTAGGACCACACCAACTACCAAGAGGAGGGGGTGATTAAGTTCTATCTCCATGGGAAGACTGTAAGTTAGATTCTCGATGACTTCAATAAGGCTTTAAGGATGACTGACCCCTCTGATGACATGTGTGATGCTCTCCCCTTTAATTTCAATACCGCTAAGACCTACTTCTCCCCCTGCAATAATGATCCTCGAGTCACCACTTGAAAGTCCGGTGACTGGCAAGACTTCTACATTCATAAGCCCCACCTTAAGTATGCCCACAGAATCCTTGCATTCAATTTTTCTGGTCACCATAGAAGTTTTGGGACCCTAAATGAGAAGGAGGTGCACATTTTGTGGTGCATGAAGAACAACAAGAAGCTCCACCTAGGAGCTTGGCTGGCCAAGAAGTTTTAATATGTCCTGACCTACCCCAAGAGTCCCTCAATCCTAGGTGCCATGATCTCGATTCTTGCACATGGCATGGAGCATTTCAAGCTTGCCCATTACACTAGGACCCCCGAAACTCCACTCCTAGACCTAGAGACTCTTGGGAACATGTTGCTTACTAAAACGATCAATGAGATCATGCTTATGCGCCCTCCTAGTCCTCCTGAAGAAAAACCTTCTCTACCTACTCCTGAGGACCCTCAGCCAGACTGGCCTGCTCATAATGATTCTACCCCTTCTACTGCCTATATCGAGCTCCTTTGGAAATTCATCAGTTTGGAGAACCAGTACAAAGACCTTCTCAAGAGCCTCTTTGAGCTCGGTGGTAAAAATCATGACCTCTAGACCTATTGGAACACCTTGAAGCTTGATATGGAGCTGATTATTCAGCAACTCAGAGTCCAAAGGACATAGTGAGACTAACTAGATCTCTTTTGCCTCTCTCTTCCTCCACCAGAACAATAATGTTTTTTTTGCCCTCTCTTCTATCTCTTTTTGTTCTTTCTTTTGCATTGAGGGCAATGCATAGTTTAGGTGTGGGGAGGGGATTTATCATTTTGCTTCTTCTGGTTAATCTTTTTCTTGTTTTTTAATATATATTTATCTTTGCTCCAAGAAAAAGTTTCACAAGGACTCATGCTTTATATTTTCATCCCTGCAATGACCTTGTTTTACTCTCTAACCTATTATTGAGACATGATGATAATAAAGATAAGAAATACTGTGTAAATATCCAATTAAATAACTAACATGACTGTTTTAATTAACTGAAACTTATCATCGAGAACTAAATTGAATATTGAAATTCCAATCTAAGATTTTTGATAATCACTTTATAAAATTCTTAGTCCTGAAGAGTACAGAATGGTGTAACAAGATTTAATTGTTTAAATGCTTTGATCTGGACTTGATATGATTTTAATTACTCCTTGTGTATCATTAGATCCTCCATCGAGACCTTACAATCCCAGTATCAATCTTGGTGCTTATTTTCTACTGCGAGTTCCACAATCACCCGAAACAAGAACTACTTAGCTCATAACCTTATTTATCTCTTTCATAGGGCTGATAGAAGAAAGAGCTATCCACGGCTAAAAATTGGAAGTCTCTTTCCGAAGGAGAGATAGAAGAAAGAGCTATCCATGGCTAAAAACCGGGTGAAGACTCTTTCATAAGGAGAGATAGAAGAAAGCGTTATCCATGGCTAAAAACTGGGAGAAGACTCTTTTATAAGAAGAGATATATTAGGAAGAATTGATGGTTGGAAAATGCATCAAGACCTAAGTAAAATGGCGAAGTACGAAATGAGACAAAATGGGTTAGCAAATCTGAAAAGAGCCTAACAAAGCAAGCAAAGTTCTTAAAATCGCAAAGCGAAACCCAAACAATGGCTATATAAATCTTAGAGACCCCACCAAGTAAAAATGTGTTTCAAATAAATAAAAGGTTTAGAAGGAGTCATCTCATGATCACCAGGACGCGCTAAAATTCAAATTAGGGTAATTCTGAAGAGTAACAATATTTTGTGTACTCGTGTTTTTATTTGGTAAATACTCTCGGGCAAAGTGTTGAACAAAGTCTTCTTGATGATATCTTACATTGGTATACTTAATCATTAATAAAGAGCCACGACATAAGTCTTGGTGAAAGAATACGGTCTCTGTAAAGTTGTTTAAGGTTACTTGCACGGTTTAAATTTCTCTTTTTCCTGATCTTTTATGCATACTTGAGGGCAAGCATGGAATAAGTGTGGGGAAACTTGATGGTTGTATTTTCAGCATGTATTTGTGTTTATTTCTATATTATAGAGACCATGTTTTTAGTCTTTTTGGCTGCTATTACTTCCTTTCTTGTCTTTTCAGATTTTGAAGGTGATTCGGAGAAAACATGCAATATCTAGGCGAAAAGAGCCCTTCACCGATACCTGATATAGGTAGCGAGAGCAATAGCCAGTCCTGGTGATTCTAGAACACTTTAGAACGACCAGGATGACATCAATATCAGAGCATGCTAAGTCCCAGATCTGGAAGATTACCCAATTCGAGAAAATCCTATTCAAGAAGAGTCCAATTCAAGAAGAAGTTTAAATCTCGTTCCTAATTCCATAAAGGCAGGGATTTTACCACCATTTAAAGATCGAGACTAAAAGGAAATGAATCTAATGAGATAAATGCTAAGAGTCCTGTTTTGTCTCTAAAGAAGAAGCAAGAGGAGAGGCATTCAGCTATAAATACCAAGGCTGACTCATTTTGAAGGGCATTCAATCTATCATCGAACCTATCATTTATTATCTACCATTCACATTTCATAGTCTTTCTAGTCTAGTTTTAGCTCTTAGTTTCTTTGCTTTCAAGTACTTTGGATTTTTGAGTTTTTGATTTCGGATTTGGTTTAATAAGCAATTTCAATTTCAGTCTTTATATTTCTCAGCATGATTTACTTTTAGTCTCTTTATATTTTAGCACGTTTAAATTCAGTCATGTTTAGCTAAATTCTTTATGGCTTGACCAAGTAAGGGTCAAGGCTGAGTTTAAATGGTGTGAGTACTGCGATTGAATACAAAAGTTCACAAGGTAACCTATTTACCAATCTCGATACTTCAAGGGTTTTAATGTAAGGATATCACCTAGTCCTGATGTTTAGCCCGATCAATCATTTGGTAAGTCTTTGTGATTATTGTTAATTCTTATTCTTGCATCCGTAATTGTGCCTGAAAAGGAATAAAGTGGCAACAGTCTCCTTCAAGACTTGAGAAAAGTAATCTTACTCCTGATGGGAGTGCTTTACTACCTGTCGGTAAGGATTTAAGCTTTTTTATTATTTATTTCTATTCATCGGCAAGCCCTTGAGCGTGAAGTCGAGGGTCACGGGGAGTAAGAGGGAGGTCTGGCGCGAAGTTTGGTCTCTATACACTGTAAGGAAGAGTTGCTAGTACTGTACAGTGAATGAGTGCTAGTATAACTAAATCTATCTCCCAGTGCTATTAATTACTTGTCCCATGATCACCATGATGTTCAGTCTTGCTCTACTTTGGTTAATTCATTATTTCTCATTGTTTTATTTCCTACTTTATTCAATTCTATTCTACAAATTCCCATTGAGAGTACTTCTAGGTTACGCTGTGTTATCTTCTAAGTATAACATTATCAAATATCGTTCCTTATGGATTCAACCTCTGCTTACTACTAACTACCAGTTTATTTTATGGAGGAATTTATTTTTGGTGGTCTTAACACCCATCAATATGCAAAAACCTTAGAGGAGGATGCTAAAAGTATGGGGGAGAAAACTTTATAATTGACTAAGTATCAAGAATCATATTTAGCTCATTATTTCCAAATTTAGATGCTTCTATCCTTAGGTTTTTGTTTCCATCAAAATGAGGGAGATTGTTAGAAAACAATAATCCGGAAGAAAAATTCCTAAGTCCAAGAAGGATGCATCCAGATAAAAGTCTCGAAAAAAACAAAATCCCAAGTCCAAGAAGAATGCATCCGGATAAGATATTGAAGAAAGCAATATCCTAAGTCCAAGAAAATAGCATCCAGAAATGATCACTAGAAGAGCATTGGAAAAGTTGAGGTCTTAAGACATCCGGATGACATAGTTCACAAGAGAAAGGGAAATATTTAAAATATCAATTTTCCTTCCAATTGGTCTAGAGGAAAACTTACCTTTTTGCCTTGGAGAATGAAAAAGTGAATGCTTGCACGATTTCAGCAAAGGATAAAAAGACTGACACAGAAAGAGAAAAAGGTAACAACCTTTTTTAACCTAGACCAATACCAAGGCGCGTGGAGTCCAAATAAAGACATACTTTGCATAAAATTTTGCTGAGCATAAAAAGCCAAAGAAACAACATATGACTACTTTGTTGCTTCAATTCCAACAAATTCAAATAGGACATTTATTAGGTCTAATAGAAAGATCAATGGCTTTGGTTGCGCCAACACTTATCTGATCAACGATGAAGATTCAAGATCAAACAACGGCTACATTCATGATCCATAAAAGGGTAGATTCACAAGTTAAGAAGATTCTGGTTGATTTGAGAAAGCTATAAACTTATGAAATTTGTTATTCAATCAGTGACAAAAATCCCTCCAAGAACTCAAACTTGAAAACCTGTTTGTAAGAATTCTCAAGTGAAGTTACAAACTTGAAGAATTCAAAAACCCATCTTTTCAAAGATAATTGTTGTAATATCTCATACTTGGGTGATTAGTGAGATAGGGGACTTAGCTTGAACTAGGGAGAGTTTAATGGGTATATCCTTGAGAGAAAAGGACTTAGCCAAACTAGGTGTTAACTTTGGTGGTATATCCTACATTTGAAAGAGAGAATCTAAGGAGACAACCTATTGTAGGTCCCTGTGAGGGTCTATATAAGGTCAGAAGGGGGGGGGGGGGGGTGAATGACCCTTTGTCTCAGAATTAATAGACTTTAATAAGTCTAAGTGTAGCGTGTTTGATTATGATCCGGAGGATGGATCCGGATAATGCAAATATGACAATATGATGCAGTAAATAAAGGAAAGAAAATCAAACACAGTGACTTATACTAGTGTGAGCACGGGATTTTGCAGTCCCTCTCGCGAGACGATGATGACGTGTACCCGATTTTAATACCTCAAAATAAAAGTTCTCTTTAGAATTTTTATTACCAAAATAATATTCCTTGTGAATTTTATAATTGGTAGAATCCAGTTCGGCATGGCCGATAACACGTCTGATAGGAGTTTGAACCGATAATTCACACCCAAATTAAATAATACCCATTAAAATATAATTAAAATTCAAAAAGATACCTTTCCACCCACTAATAAACCACTTTTCCCGACTTTTTAGGCTTTTTGACCAGTTGGTTGTCGGTATGCTGGAGAATGATGTCGCCACCGACATCATCCATGCCGCCGGCAGCATCACTATACCGCCGGCGGCATCACCATACCGCCGGCGACATCATCATATCGCCGGCGGTATGGACTAAAATGGGTCCCTCCACAGACAGCCTTTCGGCCACTTTCGGCGGAATAAGTCGAAAAGGACTAGAAAAATACCCCAATTTGCCTATAAAAGGCACCCATAAACTGCAATAAAGGGGGGACTGAAATTATAGAGGGAAGGAGCTTAAATTGGGCAATTAGGAGGCTAAAATCGAGAGAATAGATTTTAGAGAGATAAGAACTAGAAAAGGCAGGAAAAAGGATTCTAATCCATTTTTCCCGATTTTTCTTCTTCGAACTCTCTGATTGTGAGCTTAAATCAGTGGGTCTTTGGGTTAAATCAACTGGATAGAATTTAGAAACCTAAAACCTTTAAATTAACAATCAAATTATCGTTGCAAGCTCCCCGGAGGTGTTATTGTTCAGTTCACGAAGAGTTGGATTCACTACCCCGAGGTGAAAATCCTGAGTCTCATAGCTCTTTGGCATTGTTATTATTGTTTTGCACTAATTTTTGTTGATTTGTGTTCATTTTTGAGTTTTCAGTCACTTTGACTGCTAACCGCTGCTGTAGCAAGAGCTTGGAGTCGCCGGAGACATGCAATGTTGCTGGCTGTATCACCCATATCGCGAGAGACATCGTTGGTACCGCCGTTAGCATCACATTCCCCGGAGACCTCGCTTTCTCGCGGAACCTTTCTTTACGGTACTCAGAAAGCCCTGTGCCCATCTGCATGCTGATGTCGCCCGTGACACAATCGATGTCGCCGGCGGCATCATCCATGCCGCCAGCGACATCAACTATGTCGTCGGCGGCATCAGATGCCATCGGCGGCTTGGCTTTCTGGACAGCAATATTGTTTTCGTTTATTTCCAAACTAATTTATTTTCTAAAGCTAGGACCTATAGTGCAACGATGGAGGTTCGAAACCTCCTGAAAACAGACCCACCCCACAATAAGTGGTATATTCATTTATAATCCGATTAAAGCAACAATCGAATCTGAAATTTGGACAAAAATGGAATTTCCCCTCAAACGCCATTCGAAACTCATTTTAGCCATTCAATCGGGCTTTATGATATTATAAATAAGATATGCCATATACGTGTCAACTATCATCTGCAGGTAGGTGTATATCGGACATTCGGGTATTTTATTTGTTACGTAGAAAAAGTACAGGACTTGAAAACCTTGTAATAATTCTACTTTCCGTACTTACTTTTCTTTTACGATTGTAAATATTTTATTTACCGCTTCAATTGCTTGATAAATGCGAAAACCACAAAATAACTGAAAATACAAATAAATAGGGTGGATTAAACCGATTAAGAAAGAATGAAGTATCCTAATTTGGCCTAATGAAAAGTAGATAACATCATCCGAACTCGGAATCTCTACTTAAGGTATGGTCCAACCACCCGGTGGGAAAATCGTACCGAAAATTTCCCGGTTGAGCTAAACCGGGTGGCGACTCTATTCTAAGTACGAGATTTCGATCTCGTATCTTTTAAGCATTAAAATATGCAAAATCATTTTCTTTTCAACCACATCACACTCATCTCCCCGACACACCTAAAACGGGCCGGCCCGACAGGGTCCGGCCCCCGTGCACTCAGCCGCGCGGGTCGTCGTCCGCTCACAGTGGCGACTCTGCTGGGGAATTTCTTTAAACTTGAATCTTCCTTCATAGTTTAAAAGATTTTGATGATGTATTGAAATCATTGGCCAAATTAAAACTTCATTCTTTTCTTATGACGTCTTGTCCTCATGCGTGTAGATAGTTCGGTAATTTTAGGTACCCGATTTCACCCGAGAAGCTCACAAAGTATCACTCATGCCCTATTGGAATTGAGGATGCCTAGTGGGTGATCACTCGTTTTAACCAACTCGTAAACTCCTATGACCGCTCCCATTCGGGTAGTGATTGAGCAAACTTGGAATCAAGGTAAACGGGAACCTTCTACATCAACAACCCTTCACCAAAGCTGCGTTAGAAAAAAGCCTTAGCACATCATTCCCCTTAGGATTACCCAAAACGAATAAAATAATTGGGACGCGCTTCTTTCGCCATTACCGGTGAAGTAGCCAAACTCCATCCTACCAAAGAGGTGTTACGCAGGAGCCATAAGGTTGGAACAGGGCCGATTTGCATGCTATGTGCTTTATGATCATACACCCCCATGCATCGGCTTTAAGAGCCAAAAAAAAATGAATCAACTTATCCTTATCACTTCCACCCATGGAAGAGGTTTAGCATCATACGTAGGACTTCTCTTGTGCCTCTATTGCGTCACCACATATCGCTATGTGAGATACAAACGTCCCACGTATGTTGAAGGGATAAGCCAACACATTATCTCTAACCACATCTGTGTACAGCCATACATATCACACACCACTTCCAACATACATGGAGTTTTGCTACATACATACATACCATCCATACCATCTACAACCCATTCATGGTCTGATCCGCGACTTGTGATCCTAAGCAGCCTTCCTCTTGAACCAAGACCTTTACAACCAGCCATGTCTCTTCCTCACAATGACAACCGTACCTCATCCAGAGGACAGGCTAGTCTTCCCCCAACCGTAGGGACAACAGCTCACCTAACATCTCTCGGATCAGAGATCACCGCGGCTATCATTCAGTTTCTGAACTCTGATCAGTTCTAAAACATCATCGAAGAGCTTGTGTGTGTGTCTGTCAAGAAGGCCCTAGGATGTCAGGACTTCAACCAGGTCATGCGATCTCTGGGCATGACACCTGATAGCGAGACACTCTGGCAGTCACTGCCAACTGCTTTACCTGGATAAAGAGAAGGAGCCCAGGGTCCAATTCTTCCACCATTCTTTAACGCCTTACCACTAACTTTGGTCACCCCATCACAATTTAAGATCCCCGCTGCCCCAATGCTTCCTCAATACGACCAAGTCATGCAACACAAAGTTGAAGACTTCTCGCGTCAATTGATGATAGTAGATTGCTATCAGAAAGAGGGAAGGGTCCAATCAGAGAAAGACCAGTTCTTTCAAAACACTAAATCACCCACTCCCCCACCTCAAATCATAGTGGATCAAGAGACCTATCAGAAATCGGCACCAGCTGCCATTATTCGGCCAAATGACGGTCTTAAGTATAGAACCAATCAGTGGAAACTGCCACTTAATATAAGCTTCACCGGGTTAAAGGAAGCTGGGATTCTTAAACCTCTTCACGAGTTCAATCCCCCCATGAGAGAAGAAGGAAAAGGCTTTTGTAGATATCACATGTTGTAGGGTCACAACACCAACCAATGCAAAGCTTTAGTCCGTACCATCCAACGACTGGTGAATGAAAAGAAGATTACCGACCCTGAAAGGGCATGCTACCCCTTACCAGAGTCCGGCAACCAGACACGGATGATTAATCCCGGCTTTTCCAAACAGCGGAAAGCTCCTCAAGATCTCATCAAAGCCATCTACTCAAATGGTGGGGGGAAATCGCGCTCTGACGGTGAGGACGAAAAATCCCGATTTGCAATCCTCAGAGTTCAGGCCTTTTAGCTCCATAAGCCACTTCCATTTTTCTTACTTACGTTGTGTTTGTATCCTTTGATCAGCGTCTCCATATGAGCATACGTATGATGCTTTCAGTGTTTAAGATATTTTTATTAAATTGAATTAAATTGAGTACATTATGTGGTAATCAAATCTAATAATTTAAACCCTGTCAAACACATGAGAGATAATAAAGTGCTTAAAGACCATGATAATGCTTTTGCTCAGTGCAATAATCGGATTATTGAAACACCATGGGTCTCTTCTAGAATTAACTCAACGGCCTTACAACGGTGCACCTTCAAGCCACCAAAGAAACATCAATCGGTCTAGTGAATCAAGGCTTACACCCAACAGAGCCTAACCTCCATCAAACAAACATCGTAGCCAAATCTCAGACCAACATCACCACCAAGGACATGACCAAATTTGGAGAGAAACACATCTTCACCTGGTACAAATCAACCCCATCAAACCCTTCAGCTAACAAAGGTCAGGGGGCAACCACTTCCTAGAACACCAAGTCTAAAGGCAAGCACCTTCATCCCACAAGCCACAAAGATGATCGCGCAACCAATGTCGCAATCGGCTTACCAAATGAACCAACAAGGCAAACAACCACTACAAAGGCACCAAACAAAAGGTCCTTAAGCCGAACATCACTTGTTCACAACCCATCACCACTAATACAGGATACGATTTCAGGCCTAAACAAGAAGGGCTCTGCAGACCATGAATTGAAGGAGCAATCAAAATAGCGATCAGGACAACAATCAAACCAATCGATGAAGCTTTGGAGTAAGCACCAAAAACTCCCGCAAACTAAATAGCTTGCAATAAGGTCAGCTGAAAACTCCCAACTTAACTTTGAAGGTCAGAATAAACTGGGTGATCCAGGTAAAATCAAACGGGCACCAAGGAACTTGGAGAATCTGCAAAAGCAAAACTATGCGCACAATAGCAAATCAGATACCCAATGCCCTTTCCAAGAGTCATAGACCCAGCACTGAAAAGTTTGAGACCTTCCATTACTAAGGTCAAGTTCAAATCAGATTAAAGAGGCCGTCATATGACTGAAAATGGCACCAAATATGCGAGGCTATTAAAGTCATGAGCCTAGGCAAGAAGCGAGTTCATCGATCTAGTCGACCAAGACAAGCTTAAGCATTATCAGGTCTAAATAAAAGAAATAAATCAGAAAAAGCGGCACACTAAAAAAAATATACAATAATCGCCCGCCTGTCGGTCTTCTATTGACTGGGTAAAAAATTAGGGTTACACCCGATGGTCGGTACCCTGCAAACCGGCTGTACAAAAATTAGGGGATAAGTCAATAACGCCTATTGAACTGAAAACCCGAAAAGGGCAGTTCAGACGAAAATTAGGGCACGAGAGAAAAACAATAAGATGTTAACTTGAAAACCTGTAAAGGCTGGATAACACCAGGGGTCCCATTAATGGAAATGATTGCCAACATCTTGTACTCAAATTAGATTCACTCGATAAAAGTGTCTTTCATATTGAAACATCTGTGTTTGTGATTATATGAATGCCTGGTGATCGAAGGATGGAAACATCACAAGTAAGCTTAATCGAAGACACTATGCGCTCAAAGGTCGGAATAAATCTGTTAGGGCCAAAACCCAAAAGGATAGTCCATGCAAACCATGGGGTCAAATTGGAGCCCAAAATCTGTGTTCCCCAGGCTCTGCAAAAAAACCCCACAGCTTTTGGTTATGGGTTGCAATGACAGAAACAGACGGAATGGCCGAAAACAGGTTGCTGGAAGATTGAAGCCGCCGGCGAAGAGAGCGATACCGCCGGCGATATCATGATACCGCCGACAATGTATTTGATGCCGCCGGCGATATGGGATCAATTTGGGCGATATGGCTGATGCCGCCAGCGGCATGAAGTTAATTTTTTGGGCGGCATCAGAAGCATTTCTGCCATTTCAGACCTGTACAAAACCTGTAAACAATCCTATGCAACATTTCCAATGACTTATCAAACATCAATCCATCTTTGTATTCAAAATAAAAGCCCGAAGGCGCAAATTGCTCAAATTGTACCAAATCATCTAGCCCATGACAAAATCGAATTATCAAAACCCCAATGTATCGGAGGTACAAACCAAGGACTCGAAGGCAAAACAAAAATGAAAAGTAAAACTAAGCATGCCCGCCACTATCGGCTGGGCGGGATGAAACGTCATCAGAACTTGCGAGCCAATCGTCAACATCGTCTTCCTCTCTTCACGCCATCATGGGAACACTACTGGACTCCTCAGCCGCGGTAAACGCATGTCGGCTGGCAGACTTCTTGACCCCCCTACGACTGGTACCCCCAGGATGTGCACGGTCCAGGTTTTGTTTACTTCTCTGTTCTTGAGCGGTGGCTGCCAGCTGACCATCGAGATCGCTCACACGATGCTATAAAGCTGCAGTCTCCTCCTCATACCGCCGCCGGGCTGCGTCAGCATCAGACAAAGAAAGGGCCAAGAAATCATGCAAACCGGAGAAAATATCAGTCTTACATGTCATGCATAACATCCATCTCATCTTAACATGTGCATAAAATACCTGAACGAGGAGCGATTGCCCAATAAGGGTATCCCGGAGAACAAAATTGTTCTCCGCAAGTTGCTCCACATGACTCCGCGCCACCTAGCAAATCCAAAAAGAAAATCCTTAGACACCCACATCTAAGGCTCAATAAGAAAATTATTAGATCTTATGTAGGTAGCATTTTCAGGCATAAAAATCGGGGCTTGCCGGCTCGAGCCAACATTCCTATGAGAGAATTCGCCTCGGGAGTTCATCAATAGGAAGGTGGTTTCCAAAGGATTGACCAATCTCCCCTCCACGAAGTTTATGCCCTCCGGCACGCCATAATGTCGGGTCCCACTTTGGTTATCCCGGTCCCTCTTTCTCGCGGGTTCCTGCAAAACGTGAAAGTCACACGTCAACAACGTCCCTAAACAACTTCAAAATCATACATAACCATACCTCGAAAGAACGTTGCTCCCCTTGGAACATTGGCACGCTCCCGCCAGCTACACCCGCACCTACCTCGTCCTCCCCCTCAGGGTCGACCGCAACGTCCCCTTCCAGCGCTTCATCCTCATCATCATCCTCCTCATCAAAGTCCACAATGCCTTTGAGGCGCCTCTTTTCGTCCTCCAATCGTTGCTCGTTGTGATACTCAATTGTATCATTGCCATGGATGCGAGGACACACGGGGAGTAGACGCTGAAAAAGCTGCTCGTAGAGGCCGGGAACGCTAGGGATCACTCGGCCATTCCCTTCAACATAATCAGCTTTGTCGGCCTCGGCAGAAATCACCAAGTGAGGCCACCACAAGCCCCGCGGAGGATCAGCAGGCACCGGTCTAGCAGCAACTGGAAGGGACCTCCAACCCCGGACACGCTCGCCCAGATACCACTGCTGGGACAGGGGGCACTCAATCAAAAAACGGCGATCATCCACCTCTCTCCGGACCCGGGCAACCTCAGCCAAGTTCGCCACCCCGTCGAATGGGTCCAAGACGAGCTACATTAAGACAACCAACATAAGTCCAAAAAAAAAAATAAATAAAAATAATAATAATAATAATAATTAAAAAAAAGAAAAAAAAATAAAAAAAATCACATACCGAACTCATTCGCGCGCTTCTTAGGACCTCTCTATACAGCGTAGGGTACTTGGCCTTCCCACCGATACCCCCGCACCAGCGGGCAAGGAAATGAGAGTCCGGTGGCACAACCTTCTTAAACTCCATCGGCGGAAGGATCTGATGCTCGAACGCCCAGGCCTGCACAAATAACGACCGATCAATTCAAAGGACGTCATGCAATAAATAAGAACACATGTTATCAAGGGAAATATTTCCAAAAATCTATACCTGGAGTAGCAGATGGCAAAGGCGAAGGGCTTTTTCATTCTTCCGGGCTCCCACGTCTAGCCCGTGGTACAATTGGGCCAAGATGGCCCTCGGCCAATTCTTCCTCATGATTCCCGGCACATCTTCCACCGCGGTTATAAGTATGTAGTTGATCTTACTCCCCGAGATTGGGAAGAACAACATGGTGAGTAGTGAGATCACAAAGGAACGGACACATGCCTCCCTCTCCTCCTCGGGCACCACATCCACCCGGGTCCAATAACGGTACAACTCACCATAGGACAGCCGCCCAGAAACGGGCTTCAGACCGAACAGCTCCTTTACCCGCCTCACCACGGGCCTCTCAACATGGTACTTGTCCATGTAGACGTCAAAATATATAACCTCATCCGTCCAAGGAAGGCCGGTTATGGCTACCACATCAGAAGGGGTAATTGTGACTTCCCCGAAGGAAAGATGGAAGGTATGAGTGGTCTCGGACCACCTTTCAGTCAGGGCCGTTACTAAAGAATGAGGAAGCTTAGGCATTAACATGGGCATGATCCGGGCTAAATCTCCAAACCCCGTCTCGTTAATCGCAAGCGCGAGCTCAGGATCGTTCTCTGAGATGTGGTGCCACCATTCACCAATGGTGCCTATTCCCTCGGTGTAAGTCAGTTCGTATGGCTGTAAAATAGAAAACAAAACGGATCAATTCTGTGCATTTCTGTCAAAAAAGGCTGCTGATATTGCCTCTATTAAAGCGATATCACCGGCGGCATCATCCCATACCGCCAGCGGCATGGTTCATCCCGCCGGCGACATCACTTTAAATAGTAGCGACATCAGACTCCCATAAAGCCTTTTGCAAGGACTGATGCCGCCAGCAACGACTTTGATATCGCCAGCGGCATCACTCAGGCCGCCTGCGACATCGCCGATGCCGCCAGCGACATCACTCTGCACGAGCAGAACCTGTTTTCTCCCTAAATTGCACTCTTAACGCCAAATATCACAAAAATCACAATCAATCGAACAAAGTCCAAAAAGGCAAAAGTCGATCCTAAAGCATGCAATGTGACTGATATATTCCACGCTTTAAACCCCTATCATGGCATGTTTCATCGAATACAAAAAGAAGCAATTTGGGTTTTTTGTGGGATTACCTGGATATAACAGAGGTGTTTCTCCTTCTCCGAAGTGAGATTGGTGATAGGAGAGTTAATGCCATAGCCGTACATTTTGGCTGTCTTCTTCAGGCCGTATGCAGTAGGAACGGAAAGGATTTTCAGTCCCTCAACGGAAGAATCGGGCATGCTCTCCCTAGCCTTGGATTTACCCCTAAAAGCCTTGCTAATTCTCTTCATAATTTCAAAGACAAAGAATTGGAGAAGAGATGGAGAGAGATACGGTTTTGAGAAAGAATGGGGAAGAAGAGAGTTCCAAACCTCTTTTATAAACTGCCGTGCGGAATTCGAGGAGTTTTGATTTATCTGGAACTGTTTGTCCATGCCGCCGGTGATATCAGTCATGCCGCCGGCGACATCGCCTTATTAAATTCAAATTTTAAAATTATCTGACCAATCAAAGCTGCTACGTGGCATCCATACCGCCGGCGATATCACTCAAGACGCCGGCGACATCGCCTCATTTAGTTCAAATTTTGAAATTATCTGACCAGTCAAAGCTGCCACATGGCATCCATACCGCCGGCAGGATCAATCCATGCCACCGGCGATATCACTCAAGTCGCCGGCGACATCGCCTCATTTAGTTCAAATTTTGAAATTATCTGACCAGTCAAAGCTGCCACGTGGCATCCATACCGCCGGCAGGATCAATCCATGCCGCCGGCGATATCAGTAATGTCGCCGGCGACATCGTCTCATTTAGCTCAAATTTTGAAATTATCTGACCAGTCAAAGCTGCCACGTGGCATCCATGTCGCCGGCGATGTTACCCCTCCAAACCAGATTTTCAAAACAAGCCCAACCGAAGGGCGATCTTTTCAAAACAAGCCCAACCAAAGGGCGATCTTTTCAAAACAAGCCTAACCGAAGGGCAATCTCTTCAAAACGAGCCCAACCGAAGGGCAATCTCTTCAAAGTAAAAGTCCAACCAATGGACGATCAATATACCAAACACAAGCCCAACCGAAGGGCGATCTCTTCAGAACAAGCCCAACCGAAGGGCGATCTCTTCAGAACAAAAGCCCAACCGAAGGGCGATCTCTTCAAAATGAAAGCCCAACCGAAGGGCGATCTCTTCAAAATGAAAGCCCAACCGAAGGGCGATCTCTTCAGAACAAAAGCCCAACCGAAAGGCGATCTCTTCAGAACAAAAGCCCAATCGAAGGGCGATCTCTTCAGAACAAAAGCCCAACCGAAGGGCAATCTCTTCAGAACGAAAGCCCAACCGAAGGGCAATCTCTTCAGAACGGAAGTCCAACCGAAGGGCAATCTCTTCAGAACGAAAGCCTAACCAAAGGGCAATCTCTTCAGAACGAAAGCCCAACCGAAGGGCAATCTCTTCAAAACATGAGCCCAACAGAAGGGCAATCTCTTCAAAACGAAAGCCCAACCGAAGGGCGATCTCTTCAGAACAAAAGCCCAATCGAAGGGCGATCTCTTCAGAACGAAAGCCCAACCGAAGGGCAATCTCTTCAGAACGAAAGCCCAACTGAAGGGCAATCTCTTCAGAATGAAAGCCCAACCGAAGGGCAATCTCTTAAGAACGAAAGCCCAACCGAAGGGCAATCTCTTCAGAATGATAGCCCGACCAAGGGCAAACCTCTCGATTCAAAGCGAAAGCCCGACCAAGGGGCAAACCTCCCTATTCAAAGCGAAAGTCTAATCGAAGAATAATCACTATACAAAGCACGAGCCTGACCAAAGAACAATCACTATACAAAGTCACAAGCCCGACCAAAGGCAAATTCTCCAAAGCACGAGCCCGTCCAAAGGCAAATTCTCCAAAGCACAAGCCTGACCAAAGGCAAATTCTCCACAAAGCATAAGCCCGACCAAAGGCAAATTCTCCACAAAGCGCAAGCCCGACCAAAGGCAAAATTCTCCATAAAGCATAAGCCTGACCAAGGGACGAACAGTCAATAAAGTGCAAGTCCGACCAAGGGACGAACGATCGACAAAGCGTAAGTCCGACCAAGGGATGAACGATCGACAAAGCGCAAGTCCGACCGAGGGACGAACGATCGACAAAGCGTAAGTCCGACCAAGGGATAAACGATCAACAAAGCACAAGTCCGAACAAGGGGCAAACGATCGACAAAGCGTAAGTCCAACCAACGGGTAAACGATCAACAAAGCGTAAGTCCGATAAAGGGACGAATAGTCGACAAAGCATAAATTCGACCAAGGGACGAACAATCGACAAAGCGTAAGTCCGACCAAGGGACGAACAATCGACAAAGCGTAAGTCCGACCAAGGGATGAACGATCGACAAAGCATAAGTCCGACCAAGGGACGAACGATCGACAAAGCGCAAGTCCGACTAAGGGACGAACGATCGACAAAGCGTAAGTCCGACCAAGGGATAAACGATCAACAAAGCGTAAGTCCGATCAAGGGGCAAACGATCAACAAAGCGTAAGTCCGACCAAGGGACGAATAGTCGACAAAGCTTAAATTCGACCAAGGGACAAACGATCGACAAAGCGTAAGTCCGACCAAGGGACGAACGATCGATAAAGCGTAAATCCGACCAAGGGATGAACGATCAACAAAGCGTAAGTCCGACCAAGGGACAAATAATCGACAAAGCGTAAGTCCGACCAAGGGATAAACAATCGACAAAGCGTAAGTCTGACCAAGGGATAAACAATCGACAAAGCGTAAGTCTGACTAAGGGACAAACCGGTCATCCCTCAGGTATCATTCCTATCCCTTGCTCTTTCGTGTGATCATACTGACCTATGGCAGCAGTGATCCCCCGAGGGGCAGCCTGTGAGCACGGGATTTTGCGGTCCCTCTCGCGAGACGATGATGACGTGTACCCGATTTTAATACCTCAAAATAAAAGTTCTCTTTAGAATTTTTATTACCAAAATAATATTCCTTGTGAATTTTATAATTGGTAGAATCCAGTTCGGCGTGGCCGATAACGCGTCCGGTAGGAGTTTGAACCGATAATTCACACCCAAATTAAATAATACCCATTAAAATACAATTAAAATTCAAAAAGATTCCTTTCCACCCACTAATAAACCACTTTTCCTGACTTTTTAGGCTTTTTGACCCATTGGTTGTCGGTATGCTGGAGAATGATGTCGCCACCGACATCATCCATGCCGCCGGCGGCATCACCATACCGCCGGCGGCATCAGCCATGTCGTCGGCGACATCATCATATCACCGGCGGCATGGACCAAAATGGGTCCCTCCACAGACAGCCTTTCAGCCACTTTCGGCGGAATAAGTCGAAAAGGACTAGAAAAATACCCCAATTTGCCTATAAAAGGCACCCAAAAACTGCAATAAAGGGGGGACTGAAATTATAGAGGGAAGGAGCTTAAATTGGGCAATTAGGAGGCTAAAATCGAGAGAATAGATTTTAGTGAGATAAGAACTAGAAAAGGCAGGAAAAAGGATTCTAATCCATTTTTCCCGATTTTTCTTCTTCGAACTCTCTGATTGTGAGCTTAAATCAGTGGGTCTTTGGGTTAAATCAACTGGATAGAATTTAGAAACCTAAAACCTTTAAATTAACAATCAAATTATCGTTGCAAGCTCCCGAGAGGTGTTATTGTTCAGTTCACGAAGAGTTGGATTCACTACCCCGAGGTGAAAATCCCGACTCTCATAGCTCTTTGGCATTGTTATTATTGTTTTGCACTAATTTTTGTTGATTTGTGTTCATTTTTGAGTTTTTAGTCACTTTGACTGCTAACCGCTGCTGTAGCAAGAGATTGGAGTCACCGGAGACATGCCATGTTGCTGGCTGTATCACCCATGTCGCGAGAGACATCGTTGGTACCGCCGTTAGCATCACATTCCCCGGAGACCTCGCTTTCTCGCGGAACCTTTCTTTACGGTACTCAGAAAGCCCTGTGCCCATCTGCATGCTGATGTCGCCCGTGACACAATCGATGTCGCCGGTGGCATCATCCATGCCGCCAGCGACATCAACTATGTCATCGGCGGCATCAGATGCCATCGGCGGCTTGGCTTTCTGGACAGCAATATTGTTTTTGTTTATTTCCAAACTAATTTATTTTCTAAAGCTAGGACCTATAGTACAACGATGGAGGTTCGAAACCTCCTGAAAACAGACCCACCCCACAACAAGTGGTATATTCATTTGTAATCCGATTAAAGCAACAATCGAATCTGAAATTTGGACAAAAATAGAATTTCCCCTCAAACGCCATTCGAACCTCATTTTAACCATTCAATCGGGCTTTATAATATTATAAATAAGATATGCCATATTCGTGTCAACTATCATCTGCAGGTAGGTGTATATCGGACATTCGGGTATTTTATTTGTTACGTAGAAAAAGTACTGGACTTGAAAACCTTGTAATAATTCTACTTTCTGCACTTACTTTTCTTTTACGATTGTAAATATTTTATTTACCGCTTCAATTGCTTGATAAATGCGAAAACCACAAAATAACTGAAAATACAAATAAATAGGGTGGATTAAACCGATTAAGAAAGAATGAAGTATCCTAATTTGGCCTAATGAAAAGTAGATAACATCATCCAAACTCGGAATCTCTACTTAAGGTATGGTCCAACCACCCGGTGGGAAAATTGTACCGAAAATTTCCCGGTTGAGCTGAACCGGGTGGCGACTCTATGCTAAGTACGGGATTTCGATCTCGTATCTTTTAAGCATTAAAATATGCAAAATCATTTTCTTTTCAACCACATCACACTCATCTCCCCGACACACCAAAAATAGGCCGCGCGGGTCGTCGTCCGCTCACAACTGGTTCAGCCCTGCCTACGTCCAGTCCCCGGAGTTTCCTTCCTCCTAGCTTATCCACTAGTGGATTCCTTTCCAACTAGCAGGAATCAAGCCTTACAAGTTGTCTCTAAATAGTAACCCTTTCTGCATGTAGGAAATACCACTAGAAGCACCAACTCCTAGCTGAGTCCTTTTGTCTTTAGCAGGATATACCACTTAGACTTCTAGCTCAAATCTAAGCTGACTCCTACAGGGAGATCCCATTCAAAGCACCTACTTCAAGCTATATCCCAATCTCATTACTCACCCAAGTAAGAGATCTTTTACACTTTGGTTTTTTTCAAAGGTTTTGGTTTTTGGATTTCCTTAAGTTTATAACTCACTTAGGAATCCTTACAAACTGATTTGGAATTGTTTGATTCTTGGAAGGATGAATTTCTAATTGCTTTTTACAAATTCTCTTTGTTAATTGCTATCTTTAGTCAATCAGCCAACCTTCTCAATGTGTGAAGCTTCCTTTTTATAGGTTTCTGTCATAAATGTAGCCTTTGTAGGTTGTTGAGCTTGAGTTTAATCTTCACCCTTGATCAGGTTGAATGTAGCACTTCCGGAGCTGTTGATCAATCCGTTAGACAGTAATTTGACCCGTTTGAATCCTTGGGATTGAGGCTGAAAAGATAATAGTGATCGTTTTCCTTATATTTTAGTGACACACTAACTTTTATATAAGTAACCTTTTAGTGTGAGCTCCATGCGCCTCCTCATTGGTCTAGGTGAAAAAGGTTGGTACCTTTTTTTGTTCCGTGTTAGTACTTTTGTCCATTTTTTGAAAAGTGCAAGCTGTCTCTTTTGTCTCGCATATGGGGAAAGGATCTTTGACTATGTAAACTAGAAAGGTGGAGGGAAAAGTTATCTTTGACACTTTTCCCATTGTCTTTAAGCATGAGTCTTCCGATTGTCTTCAGACTCATTGTCTCTGAATTTATCTTCTTCCAGAGCTAGTGCAATCAGTTCTTCCGGATGCTGATCTTGAAGGATTAAAGTTTGTTTCCTTTCCAAACTTTATCCTGATGATTCCAGTATATGCTTAGGTACTTGATGTCTTCAATGGATGACCTTGTAGCTAGATCTTGTCCGGATGTTTCCATTTGGATTTAGGAGATTAAGTTTTTGTTTCTTTCAAACTTTATCCGAATAATTTAGTTCAATTTTATGATCCGGATCATCGTTTCCCAACAATCTTCCCCATTTAATAGAAACAAAAACTAAGCACAAGGGAATGGAGTATATATGAGCTAGGTATGATTCTTGGTACTTAGTCATTTACAAGTTTTACTCCCCCGTAATTCTAGCATCCTAACTCCCCCAATGTTTTTAAATTCTAGCTTCTAATGTTTTTATAGTACAATTTTCAGATGTACTTTAGAAGCAGTTTTTTTAGAAATTAGATATTGACTATATACTTCTACTATTAACAATAGTTAACATCAATGAAGTGCAAGATTACAAATACAGAAATATATAAGTGAATCCAGCTATTACAAAATTTTACATTAAATGATAAGCTAGTCTAATTTCCTCCGGGTGGTCCTCCCTCCTTTTCCTTGCCTCTACTCGTTCCTTCCCCTTGCTGACTTTTCTCCCCCTTTTTGTTTTTGGCTTGGGGATCGATTACCATGTAGGTTCTATTATCCTAGGCATCTTGTAAAGCTTTGGAGTAAATGGAGTAGTCAACATTACCTTTGCTCCTCTCATCAATGATTTGATCAACGATTGCTGGAGTGAGGTAATAGGGTCAGATGGCTTTCTTCAGTTGAGTATATGTTTGTTTGATAGCAGGATAGATATGGAGTACAAACTCTTGATCTTCCTTATCAAAGTAAGGGAAGAGTGCCTTTAGCAGTGTTGTCACCCCTTTTTGTCCGAAGAAGCTGGAGTCCCCAATTACTTAAATTAAATTATGGAAGACTGGAAGAAGTTGGCTCTCCAGTATTAAAGGGGATGAAAGAAGATTCGGATAATGATAGTTTGTTGAGTCTGATTTGAAGGAGAGTATTATTTTCACTGATACCTCTCCAGATGTTATGGATAGATTCCATTTGGAGCTTGACTTCTTTTATGATGGAGGCTTTCCAGTCATTTATTATCTTTTTGATTTCGACCAGGCGACTTCCCATCTCTTCACCCATATCATCCAGCATCTTTTCTTGGATCTTAGGGAGAGTTTCATCCAGAAAGTCTACAAGCATTTCCTAGACTACTTGTTGGTCTATTCCTAATTCTGTGATTGAAGGCTTTAGATCTCTTTCAACCATGAATTTTAAGAAGTTTTCAAACTTGGTATCAATGTATTCTTTTATTCCTGCTGAAAGCTCGGAGGAGGAAGAGGTGATTTTATCCAGAGCAGTTGCATAGTTATTGGTTGCACTTGTGTTTGCTTGACTGGCAATCCGGTTTTCTTCTACTATACTTGATCTCAGTTCATCAAGTACCAGTTTGACTTGAGATAAGGATGCTTCTGCCAGAGTACCTGGAGAGGGAAAATCCTCCACTTTCTCAGCTATCTTCTGCACTTTCCCTTTTGTTTCCCTAAGCTCAGCCTTCAAGTCCAGAGTATGGAATTCATCTAGGAGCACCTTTTTAACAGCTTTTAATTATCTGCAAATATTTCGAAAACTCTGCTTGATATACCCTTCTTATTCTCTTCAAGAGGAGCTTCTTATAGTATTTTAGTGCGACTGTGACATTGGCTTGTTTGGTATTAGCTGCAGGTATTTTGATTGGGTTGACAGTGGAAGGAATTTTATCTTCGGATGAGCTTAATGAATTTTCTTTGGATGATCCGGAATAACCATTGTTATTTTCTTCTTCTCCTTCCTCTAACCATTCCTCCAGACTAGCCTCGCCCTTTGAGTCCACTCTAGGAGTGTTCTCATCGGATCTCAGACTAAGGCTCTCCTCCGAAACTTTATGTTCCGGGTCAGACTCTTGGTCCTTAGATGTAATTGGGGAATGTGCATCTAAGTTGTCCCTTTATTCATCTATTATTTTAGTACTAGCAACAACATTAACATTGATATCAAAAGATACTGAGTTAGGGATTACCTCAGTGGATGACGTTTTGTTCAAATCAGCTGCTTCCCTACCTCCTTTCTTAACCTCCTCTATATGTGCCTTTTTAGGACTTTTGATACCCTCCCCAGGTGTGTTGGAAATGTCCTTAACACCCTTTACATATGCCTTTTTAGGACTTTTGATGTTTGCTGTTTCAACCTCCAAATTCAGCAAATTTTTTGGAAGAGGTTCTGAGATGGCTTGGAAGTTGAAAGACTATGATTCCGGAATTTTAGATAGTACTTCCAAGACAGTTGGGTCTACTAGAATAGGTGTAGTAGAAGATCCTCCAGGTCCCTCGATGGTCAGATTATTTATCCTGTAATTATCTGCTACTGATGCCATCATTTCCTCATACTGAGGATCCTCTATAAGGATATCTTTATTTAATCCGGGCATATACTCTCCCTTTGATAATCTGGATTTTGCTAATTCTTCTAGCACTACCTTTTTTGCAGCTTCATCATTAATCAGAATTTTAGCAGGCTTTTTAGCCTCTTTCTTCTGATGCTTTGGGCTTGCACTGCCTCATCAAATGTGCACCCTTCCAGATGAGTTGCTTCTTTGGCATAGGGGCCTCATCCTCCATTTCTTCCTCATCGGACCCATGCTCCTTTGTCAGCATCTCTATTATTTTTCTTTTCTGCCCCTTCTGATATCCTTTCCTAATCGCAATAGCAGCCATTGCGATGGTTTCTCTTGCTTCTGGATCGCATACAAGCATTTTATCAGCTGCTTTTATCAATCTGGCTCTCGACTTAGGCTTTTCCACACATTTAGCCAAGAGCTAGGTTATAAATAAGGCATCCTTACTTACTTTCCTAGCCGAAACTAAGGCTAGTTCCTTCCTTGCCTTAGGTTTAGAGGTTCGTGCTTTATTAGGAGCAGGAGCAATTGCATCCAGATGGGCAGCTTTCCTTGCTCTGATTTTTTTCTCATCCCGGAGCTTCTTAGCCTTCTCCTCATTCCATGTTTCATCAAAATTCAGCTTTTTAAAGTTCTTCTCTAGGATTTCTTTCCCATTGACTGATTGAAATCCGATCAAGTTAACTTTATTTGTAATGAGGATTCGGGTGATTAAGGCACCATGGGAATTCATGTGCTGCTTTAAGAAGTGGATGAGTAGAACTGGCATGTTCACTACTCTGCTTTCTACCTAGTGTTGCAGTATGCAGTGCTAGAAGGATGATACGGTCGTGAGGGATCCCTTTCGGATCAGAACCAGCTTGGCTAAAACATGTTGAAAGAGCCTTGGTACCTCTGGTAAGTAAGTGGAGAATTTTTCCCCAAAATAATTTAGACGCAGCCATTCCTTGGGTTCGTACTTTTTAGTTCATCTCCATCACTCCTAAGCTCAACCCTTTCATTCTTCATATTGAGATGTTTTTCAAAGATTCTCGGTGTTACAGTAATTACTATCCCTTGGACTTTGGTTCTTAAAGAATCCCGGTGTGCTCTGAGGTTTGAGTAGAATCCCTTCATGAGATTCGGATAGGTTAGACAGTTTATTTTGAAGGGATCTCCCATGTGCTGATCTTCGATTAGCTTTGAAAAAGGATCTGTCTTGAATAGGAAGTTATCTCCCAAATAATCAGTGGGAATTACAGAGTCGGAGGGTTATTAATTTATAGGAATGAAGTCTTTGTTGTTGATCTCAGACTCTTCAATGTAATTCTTTTGTAGGAGCATTTTGGGTCCTTCACTAGTCATAATAACAACCATTTTAGAAAGATTGAAGGAATTAGGATTTAGGTTTTGAAATTTGTAGAGTAACAGTAAAGTAGTTGCTCGCGTGAAGAGGAAAGTGAATTTTTGGGGGTTTTATATAGATTTTTCAAGGCGAGGGTATTCTGGTAATCTAGACCTAGTTAAAGTTAATTGAATTGATGACATGGCAATTAGTTTTGAAGGAGAGAGGTAAATGGCGTTAAAAACCAGAGAATGACAATGGTTTATTTTTTAATTGTTTGGATTTTCACTCGCGTATGTGATTACCAATAATCGTTTGAGATTCAAAAAGTAACTGTTATACTGTCATTTCTCATTTTTATCTACTGATGTGGCACCTTTCTAGGAAATGGATTTTCCTTTAATGCTTCTTCTCTTTCAAATTAATTATCCTCTTCAAGATCCAGATTGATTCTGGACTATATTCCGGTTTAGCTTCAAATTGGATTAGACATTCCAATTGACTCCCTTAGCTTCCCAAATCGATCTTTACTTAGTGGCTTGGTAAAGATGTCAGCTTTTTGCTCATTGGTTGGAATGTATACCAATGCAACATCCTTCTTTATTACATGATCCCGGATGAAATGATGCCTTATATTGACATCCTTCATCCTGCTATGAAGCACTGAATTTTTTGACACATCAATCGCACTTTTATTGTCATACATAACATTTACACGTCCGGAGTGAATTCCATAGTCTTCTAGTTGTTTCTTAATCCAAAGGAGTTGAGCAATATAACTTCTAGCGGCCATATATTCTACTTATGTAGTAGATAGAGCAACTGAAGTTTGCTTCTTGCTGTACCATGATACTAAGCAATCTCCAAGGAAATAGCAGCCTTCGAATGTACTCTTTCTCACAAGAGTATCTCTTCCGTAATCTGCATCAGTGAATCCTTAGACTGTGAAATCTCTATTATTAGGATACCATAACCCAACTTCAGTGGTTCCTAGGAGGTATCTGAGAATCCTCTTTACTGCCTTGAGATGAGAATACTTAGGATTGCCTTGATACCTAGCACAGTAGTAAACTGTATAGTGCATGTCAGGCCTGCTAGTTGTCAAGTATAGGAGAGAACCAATCATCCCTCTATAGAGCTTCTGATCAACATCATCTTCTTCACAATCCTTGGATAGGACTGTATCTGATCCTATTGGAGTGGATATAAACTTGCTCTTGTCCATTTCAAACTTCTTCAAGATCTCCTTGGTATATTTTGACTGGTTAATGAAGATCCCATCCGGACTTTGCTTGATTTGTGAACCAAGGAAGAAATTGAGTTCTCCCATCATGGACATCTCAAATTCCTTTTGCGTTTGAGAGCTAAACTCCTTGCACATCTTGTCATCAGTAGCTCCAAAAATGATATCATCCACATAAATTTGGACTAGGATAACATCATCCTTCTTCCTTTTGATGAAGAGTGTGGTGTTTGCCTTGCCTCTAATGTATCCCTTGGATATAATGAATGAAGTTAATCTATCATACAAAGCTATAGGTGCCTGCTTTAATCCATAGAGAGCCTTCTTCAATTTGTACACATAATCCGGATGCTTTGGGTCTTCAAATCCAGGAAGTTGCTTAACATAGATCTCTTCTTGGATAACACCATTTAGAAAGGCACTTTTGACATTCATTTGGTATAGTGTAAACCCTATGAATGAAGTAAAAGATCATAGGATCCGAATTACCTCCAACCTTGCTACTGGTGTAAAGGTTTCTTCAAAATCAATTCCTTCTTGCTGGTTGTAGCCTTGGGAAACTAATCTGGCCTTATTTCTTACTACAACTCCGGATTCATCAAGCTTGTTCCGAAACATCCACTTAGTTCCAATGATTAATTTTTCGTTAGGAGGTGGTACTAGATCCCATGCATCATTTCTGGAGAACTGATCCAGTTCTTCTTGCATGGCCATCATCCAACTTTCATCACCTTCTGCGTCCTGGAATTTCTTTGGCTCAATTAATTAAACAAAGGCACCATGACTCATCATCCTATTGAGTTGACCTTTAGTTCTTACTGGATTCTAAACATTATCTAGAATATTATCCATTGAATGATCTCTATAAGTCCAAATTTCCCTTTGCAATCCTTCATGATGGATTGGAGCTTGTTCCATTTCTACCTCAGATGCTTCTTCTTGACCTTCATTGAAGTCAATCTCTTATGGGTTGAGATTAACTTGTTGTACTTCTGGATCAAGGGACATTCTTTCATCTTCGCCTTTATACTTCTTGATTTGGAACGAATCAGGAATTTTTGTCTCCTTCTTTTCTCCAGATTCTTCAGCTTCCAGAATTGGATCTTCCGGAGTTGAACTTCTTTTACCTGCATGGTCAGTCTCGTCAAAATCTACATGTATAGACTCTACCACAATTTGGGTTCATTTATTAAAGACTTTGTAAGCCTTACTATATATTGAGTAGCCAAGGAAAATTGCTTCATCACATTTAGGATCAAATTTTCCTAGTTGCTCTCTATTATTTAGGATGTAGCATTTACATCCAAACACCTTAAAGTACCCAATTTTGGGTTTTCTTCCCTTTCAAATTTCATATGGGGTCTTTTCTATGGTCTTTCTAATGAGAGCTCTATTCAATATGTAACAAGTTGTGTTTATGACCTCACCCTAAAAACATTTTGGAAAGCAATTCTCACTTAGCATTGTTCTAGCCATCTCAACTATGGTCATGTTCTTTCTCTCAACAACTCCATTTTATTGAGGGATGTGAGGGGCAGAGAAGTTATGTTTAATGCCCTTGGAGTCATAAAATTCAGCAAAATGCCTATTTTTGAACTCACCACCATTATCACTCCGGCTGCGTGCAATGCTTATGCCCTGTTCTACTTCTATCCGGATGAATGTTTTTGAGAATTGGTTAAAGGCCTCATCTTTTCTTGCTAGCAAGAGAACCCAGGTATATCGAGAATACTCATCCACAATGACCATGGTGTATTCTCTTCTACCTAAACTCATTGGTTTAATTGGACCAAAGAGATCTATATGCAAGAGTTCAAGTACTCTTACTGAAGAAATATAGGAAATGGAAGGGAAACTCTTCTTATCCTATTTACCTAATTAGCATGTAGTGCATAGATGATCCTTATCAAAAGCAACCTTAGGCAAACCCACTTCTAATTCCTTTTTTGCTAGTTTGGACAGGAGGTTCATGCTAACATGTCCCAACCTTCGATGCCGTACCCATGATTCTTCTTCTTTAGACACCAAGCAAATATTCTTTTTCTCATTTTTAATGTTAACAGAATAGACATTATTCAATTTGGGTGCACAAAGTATAGGTTGATCAGACTTACTGTTATAAATTAAACAACCTCCAAAATCAAATGTGACTTTTCTTCCTTTATCACAGAGTTGGGCTACACTTAGTAAGTTAAACTTCAGTCCATCAACCAGTGAGACATCTTCAATTTTTAATTTAGATACAATGGTTCCATGTCCAATGATCTATCCTTTTTGATTATCTCCAAAGCTTACTTTCCTTCCCTTCTTTCGGGTTAATATGATGAAGGCCTTCTCATCACCTATCATGTGCCTTGAGCATCCACTATCAATGTACCAAGTATATTGATCTACTATGGATCTAAGGCATACCTGCAAAATAGATCAAGTGGGTTTGGGTACCCAATCAGATTTGGGTCCTCTCGGGTTAATAACTATCTCGGGCCAAGGATTAATATCATAATAACCATTTTTTAATCTATATAATTTAGTAATATGATTGTTTCCTACAAAACCTGCACCCAGCAATGGATCTGTTATGCTCTTACTTCTTTTTTATGCTTTCAAGATCTTCTTTACCATAGTTTTCTTTATATCCAGCTTCTTATATACTTTTAGATGGTCCGGTGTATATCCGAAAGCTGGTTAGAGGTGTAACTTCTATTGCACAATTTCTTCTTTGTTTGGTAGGTTGTTGGTTGTAAATCACCTTAGCCTTTCCCTTTTGAGAAGCAGTATATCTTTGGGCTTGTGGTTGCCTGCTGACCTCTTTTACCTTTTGGTTAGAGTGTTTTGGATTTCCTTTGGCAGCATGATGTGGAATTTTTTATGTAGCCTTCCCTGGATTTCTCCTTCTTTGTAGGGAATTTGATTTCCATCTGGATGCCTCCTTTATCAGTGCTATTTCTCTATCTAGTCAGATTGGCACTTAGCATTTGCTCTTGATTTTTTAGGTAGTTCTCCTCAACTTCATCAATGTGCTTTGCTGTTCTTATCAAGTTGACATCTCGTGCCAAGGCTTCATTATCCTCAACAATTTCTAACACTTGTCTTATTAAAGACTTAATTGCTTTTGCATTCTTCTTCACACTCATAATCACAATAGATAGAGCTCTAGCAAGGTCAAAATTAGAAGTAGAGTTAGAATAAGAGTTTACCTCAATGTTTGCTATTTCTATTTCTGATTCTTCAATTTGCATTCTATCTTGCTTAGAGGCATTCTTTTTGGATTGCTCTGCTTTCGGATCAGTCAGTCCCATGAATGCACAGTTGGCAGTTTTTTCTTCTTCTGTTGAAGATGAGCTGCTACTTTCCTCACTGTTACTCTAGGTAGCCACCATTGCCTTCTTCTTGTGCTTCTTGATTCTTTTAAGCTTAGGGCATTTTGTTCTGAAGTGTCCTTTCTCCCTACATTTAAAATAGGTAGCTTCTTTTTCCGGATCCTTCTAGGCATGTCTCTTCTGGATGTGCCTTCCTTTGGTCTTCGGGATTCATGTTTTCTGGACTTCCTCCTTTCTTTCTTTAGTATGAATTTGTTGACCTGTCTAGTAAATAGACCTAGTTGCTCCTTGTACTTAGAGGTTCCATGACTTGTTCTTCTTCTCCGAATGAAGCTGATCCGGTGGATTCTGCCTTAAGTGCAATGACTTTCTTCTTCTCTTCAGACCTCTTTTCTTGTTGGCTGTATCTCTCTAAGGATAATTCTTGAGTTAGGAGATTGCCAATGAGTTCATCATAACTATAGAAATTTAAGTCGTGAGCTTCCTCAATGGCAGTTTTCTTATTGTCCTATTCCTTGGTGAGACTCCGGAAGACTTTCTTTACCATCTCTACTTCAGAGATTTCCTTTCTGAGCCTCTTCATCTTATTAACTAGATTGGTATATCTAGTGTTCATGCTACTGATTGATTCTTTTGGCTCCATCTTGAAGGATTCAAGCTTTTGCTAGAGTAGATCAAGCTTGGCTTCTCCTACTTTGTTGGTTCCTTTATAGGTTACTTCCAGCTTCTGCCAAATCTCCCGTGTAGTCGTACATCTGGATATCCTATTAAATTCTGCAGCACTAAGAGCATAATGAAGCATGTTAATAGCATTTATGTTTTCAAGCAAAAAATCATTCTCATCCCACATACTTGAGGGCTTTCGGGCAGTCATACCCTCTACTTCATGAGTAGGCTCATATGGAACATCTTTAATTACTAACCAGGCTTACATACTTTGTGCTTGGATGGAGTTCTTCATCCGGTTCTTCCTGAATATGTAGTGTTCACGGGTGAAGAGTGGAGGATGGGTAATAGACATACCCTCCGAAAGAAGCTATGGGTTTTAAAAACTCATTTTAATTTTTGAATCAAAATATGTGGACCTTTAATTCGAGATTGTTAAGTCTCTAGTTGGAGCACTTGCTCTAATACCATTTTTAGGTCCCTGTGAGGGTCTATATAAGGTTAGAGGGGGGGTGAATGACCCTTTTTCGCGAAATTAATAGACTTTAACAAGTCCAAGTGTTGCATGTTTGATTATGATCCGAAGGATGGATCCGGATAATGCAAATATGATAATATAATGCATTAAGTAAAGGAAATAAAATCAAACGCAGTGATTTATACTGGTTCGGCCCTACCTACATCCAGTCCCCGGAGTTTCCTTCCTTTGATCTTATCCACTAGTGGATTCCTTTCCAACTGGCAAGAATCAAGCCTTAGAGGTTGTCTCCTAATGGTAACCCCTTTCAGATGTAGGATATACAACTAGAAGCACCAACTCCTAGCTGAGTCCTTTTGTCTTTAGCAAGATATACCACTTAGACTTCTACGCCAAATCTAAGCTGAGTCCTACAGGGAGATCCCACTTAAAAGTGCCTACTTCAAGCTATATCCTAATCTCACTACTCATCCAAGTAGGAGATCTTTACACTTTGGTTTTTGGATTTCCTTAAGTTTATAACTCACTTAGGAATCCCTACAAACTGATTTGGAATTGTTTGATTCTTGGAGGGATGAATTTCTGATTATTTCTTACGAATTCTATTCGTTAATTGCTATCTTTAGTCAATCAGCCAACCTTCTCAATGTGTGAAGCTTCCCTTTTATAGGCTTCTATCATAAATGTAGCCATTGTGGGTTGTTGAGCTTGAGTTTAATCTTAACCGTAGATCAGGTTGAATGTGGTGCTTTCGGAGCCGTTGATCAATCTGTTAAATAGTAATTTGACCCGTTCGAATCGTTGGGATTAAGACTGAATAGATGTCAGTGATCATTTTCCTTGTATTTTAGTGATACGTCAACTTTTACACAAGTAACCTTTTGGTGTGAACACCACGCGCCTCATCATTGGTCTAGGTAAAAAAGGTTAGTACCTTTTTCTATCCGGTGTCAGTACTTTTGTCCTTTTTTTGAAAAGTGCAACTTATCTCTTTTGTCACGCATATAGGGAAAGGATCTTTGACTATGTAGACCAGAAAGGTAGAGGGAAAAGTTATATTTGAAACTTTTCCCATTATCCTTAAGCATAAGTCTTCCGGATGTCTTCAGACTCATTGTCTCCGGATCTATGTAACGAATCGAAATTTCCAAAATTTACTTATAATAAATTACTATGGTATTAAAATATTATAGAAATTATTTTTATTGTTATTGGATATAAGACATGAGGAAATAAGAGCTAATTAAGTAAGAGGGGTGAATTGGGCATTTAATTATTTGTCCAAGGGCAATATTGGAAATTGAAAAAAAAAATCCTAAATCGATATGTAACCTCTCTTCTCTCTTCCCTTCATCTTCTTCTCCATTTTTCTCTCTTCCTAAATCCTTTATCAAATTTTCCCTAATCCAAAATCTTCCTATTTCTTCGATTCAACTTCGAATTCTCGTTAGAAATCGATCCTTAAGCCCTCTATCATCATCAATTTCAGTCAATCAAGACTAAAAGAGTAGGATTTCAGATTTTAAGGTTCGGATGAATAGTAACCCGAGTTTGATGTGAGTGATTTTTGGGGAAATTAAAGCTTAATTAGTAGAATTCATGGTAGATTAAGCATATTTATGGTATTAGGAAGTTTATTTATACAATATCTTGATAGAATTATATATGGTTGTTGTAGAGGAAGGTAGTGCAAGCAAATCAAAGGCAAAAGAGGTAGAAGAGAGCTAGAAAGAGCATAGAAAAAGGTTTGTGTCCCGAATTTCGATTTATCGGTTTTTTCGAAAAATTTTCCAGATTGTATACCTATTTTGTTTTGATGTTTTCTCTCGTTATATAAATCCGATTTGAATGACTCTTGATTTTATTGATATCTAAAGAAAGTAAGGAATATATGTTCAGAAGAAACCTTGTTGAATTTCGTTTGTTTTCAATGTGAAATTTTCGTTTGAAGTTGAGTCATGAGATCTATTTTCGGAAAATCGCAGCTTTGCACACTGTTTAGTATTTTGATCATAACTTTGGTTACACAATTTGGATTTCTGTGATTATAGTGGTTTTGGAAAGCGGAGACATGTGGCTAATTATGTTTAGAAGAAAGTTCTTCGATTAGATGATGTTTTAATAGCAAAAAATGCAGGGGAAGTCAGGTTACGAAACCTGGAAAAATTCTGGAAAGTATGAATATTTATTTTATTGAGTTTTAATTGAAGTTTGATGCTTAAAAATTTAGGATTTGAAGTTTCTAATTTCTGAAGTTATGTTGAATTATGATTGATGGTTTATACTGGAATTTTTAAGATATTACCTTGATTTATTGCCCTTATTAAACGAGTAGAATACGGGTCAGGGTAGATTGGCGCCAATAAAGGGGGGTACAGTACTGTACAAACAATTGAAGCTTTGGCTTCGGGCTTTGGCCGATATTATGATATATATATATATATATATATATATATATATATATATATATATATATATATATATATATATATATATATATATATTGATATTGAAGCTTTGGATTCGGAGTTGACCGATATGTTGATTTTGAAGCTTCGGCTTTGAACTTGACCGATATATATTGATTTTGAAGCTTCTGCTTCGGGCTTGACCGATATATTGATTTTGAAGCTTCGGCTTCGGGCTTGTCCCCTCCCATATCCATTTTAACGTTATTCAGGACTTGTTTACTTTGGGCAATATGTGGTTAAAGTGTTTGGAAAAATTGGGTACAAATTTGATTGTACTTTGAAAGGATTACTATATAAGTTTTGTGATTTGGTTCCATAAAGTTGGTTAATTTATTTTTAACTTATAAATATACTTTGTTTCTATTTTAAAAATATTCAAAGTTGTTATTTTTTTTATGGACACCACTAAGCAAATTGCTTAGCATGTAGTTTTTTTTCTACACGTATGTGGAGAAGTTGTAGATAGCTTGGACCAAAGTGGAATAAGTGGATCAACTTGAAGAGCAAATAAGGAAAGACTCGAGGTGGATTTGTAATTTAATGAAATATTATGGTTTGTAGAATAATGGCATGTACTAGATAGTGTGAGAAATATAAAGTAGTATTGAGAAATATTTGGAGAATAATTATCTGGAATTGGAAACATTATATTGGCATTTGTACATATTAAATCTATAAGTATTGAACTCTATATAGTGGAGTAGAGTTATTTATTGGGTGAAATAGTTATCGTAGCGCTCCCTAGAGGGGGGGCGTTACATTTATTGGTATCAGAGCGAGGTTTAGGCAATTCTAGGACTAGTATGTACATGCCATTTAGGATATAAATATGTTATACTAGTTGTTTGATCAACTTTGGTCCAATTTTCAGGAATAAATTATGGCTAGTAGTAGTCACAACTAGAGTGAAGAAGAGGATGCTGAGAGTACGGTCCGTATTAGACAAGGGGATGAACAAAGACGTGAACCTCCACCAGTTCATGACTTTCCCGAACAACCTACTCCAGTACAACTGCTTTACTTCAGCATATGACTACTGAAATAATCACACAAGTACTACAAAACATACAAATCCCTCAAGTTCCTAGTACCTCACATCGAAAGAAGAGAGGAGAGCACTCCTCTTAAATGAATCAAGAAGCTTCCGGCTGATGATTTTAAAGGGGACACAGTGAATCCGATAATTGCAGAAGATTGGCTTAATCATACTAAATGGTGTATGACTAGGCTTCATTTTACAGATGAAGAGAGATTAGACTGTGTGCAAGGTCTACTCAAAGAACAAGCTAGGAGGTGGTGGGATAATATTGTGAGAGAAAGGCGACCTGGAGAAATCACCTGGGGTCTTTTCTTGGAACAATTTAACAAGAAGTATGTTAGTGAACGATTCAAGGATGAGCAGAGGAAATTGTTCTTGTCTTTGAGACAAGGACGAATGACTATATCAGAATATGAAGTTCAATTCCTCAAACTCAAGAGGTATGCTCGTGATATCGTTGACAGTGAAGTAAGATGATGTAAGAGATTTGAGGATGGGCTGAATGATGAAATTAGAGTGCATTTACTTGCACAAAAGATTTGAGTGTTTAATGACTTAGTTGATGCTGCTACGGGCATTGAGAAGATCAATTCAGATAGGCAACAAAGAATGGCTAAAAGATCTGGATTTCAAAAGGGATCGCAGGGTCCAGTTAGTTCAGAACCTATAAGTAAGAAATAGAAGGGAACATCAGAACAAACACAATCTCATTTCAGAGGGTTTTCACCAAGACAAACCATAAGTACGGGGTCAGCGGCTAGTGTACCTTTAGGTAGAGGCAGAGGAAATATTCCACAATGTTCTAATTGTGGAAGGATGCATATAGGGGAATGTTGGGGAAAAGGTAGAGCCTGCTTTAAATCTGGCTCAAGGGAACATTTGATTGCAAATTGTCCTCAAAGACAAATAAGTACATCTGCACCTACAGTAGTTCCTACTCCTACAATGCAAGGTAGAAGAGGAAGGGGAAGAGGAAATGCTAGTGGTTTAAGTGGGTATGATGTGGCTCAACAAGCACCGCAGAGTGGTAGACTGGGAGGAATGGCGCGGAGTTATGCAATCCGAGGGCCTGAGACTAGAGAATCTATCGAAGTTATTGTCGGTAATTTTTCATTCTTTAACCATGATGTTTATGCTTTGATAGATCCTGGTTCATCTCATTCATATATATGTACTGCATTAGCACAAGAGAAAGGGTTGCATGTAGAAGAATTAGGAGAAAATATTAAAGTGACTAATCCTTTAGGACACAGTGTGATAGTAAACAAAGTGTATATGAATTGCCCTATTATGATTCAACATCAACTTTTCCATGCAAATTTAATTGAGTTACCTTTCCGAGATTATGATGTTATCTTGGGAATGGATTGGTTATTGGAACATCGAGCTATGGTGGATTGCAAAAACAAAAGAATGTCACTTCAAGTTTCTGATGGAGAAGAAATAGTTATCGTGGGGGAAAGATCAGATTATCTCTGTAACATAATTTCTTTTATGAAGACTAAAAGATTAGTTAGGAAGGGATGTCAGGCCTACCTAATCTTTGCTCTAGAATTGAAGGAAGGTGAGTTAGAATTGCAGAATATTCCTACGGTATGTGATTTTCCTGATGTATTTCCAGAAGAACTACCGGGGTTGCCACCAAAAAGAGAGGTAGAATTCACAATTGATGTATTGTCGGGTACCGCACCAGTATCCAAAGCACCATACAGAATGGCCCCTGCTGAACTGAAAGAGTTAAAGACTCAGTTGCAAGAATTGTTAGACAAAGGATTCATACGCCCGAGTATATCCCCGTGGGGTGCACCAGTGTTGTTTGTTAAGAAGAAAGATGGTTCACTCCGATTATGTATTGATTACCGGGAGTTGAATAAATTGACAGTCAAGAACAAGTATCCATTGCCAAGGATTGAAGAATTATTTGATCAACTCAAGGGTGCCAAATACTTCTCTAAGATTGATTTGAGATCGGGCTACTATCAGATGAGAGTGAAAGATGATGATATTATAAAGAAGGCTTTCCAAACTAGATATGGGCACTATGAATTTTTGGTGATGCCATTTGGTCTAACTAATGCACCAGCAGCATTTATGGACCTTATGAACCGTGTCTTTTATTTATATTTAGACAGGTTTGTAGTGGTTTTCATTGATGATATTTTGGTGTATTCTAAGTCACGGGAAGAGCATGATCAACATTTACGAATAGTCTTCCAAACTTTGAGGGAAAATAAATTGTATGCCAAACTTAGCAAATGTGAGTTTTGGCTTGAAGAAGTTTCTTTCTTAGGCCATGTTATTTCTGCAGAAGGAATTAAAGTGGATCTTAAAAAGATAGAAGCAGTTGGAGAATGGAAACCACCAAAGAACCCTACGGAAGTCAGAAGTTTCCTTGGTTTAGCGGGGTATTATAGAAGATTTATGTAGGGATTTTCAGTCATTGCTGCCCCACTGACGAAACTACTTTAAAAGAATGCAAAATTTGAGTGGAATGACAAGTGCCAAGAAAGTTTTGAGAAATTGAAGGCGATGTTAATAGAAGCACCCATCCTTACCCAACCAGAGCCTGGAAAAGATTTTGTAATCTATAGTGATGCTTCTCATAGTGATCTTGGGTGTGTTTTGATGCAAGAAGGAAAAGTGATTGCCTATGCTTCCAGACAGTTGAAGAATCACGAAAGGAATTATCCTACTCATGATTTGGAAATGGCTGCAATAGTCTTTGCCTTGAAAATTTGGCGACATTATCTTTATGGAGAAAAATGTTATATTTACATAGATCACAAGAGCTTGAAATATTTGCCAACACAGAAGGAGTTAAATTTACGGCAAAGAAGGTGGATGGAATTCATTAAAGATTACGATTGTCTTATTGATTACCATCCAGGAAAGGCTAATGTAGTGGCAGATGCTCTCAGCAGAAAGATAATGATGGCACTAAGGGCTATGAATACGAGGTTAGCTCTTACCAGTAGTGGAGCCTTAATTGCAGAATTGAAGATTCAACCTGTACTACTACAACAGGTTAAGCAAGCACAAAATGAAGATGATGACTTCAAGGTCATTCGAGCAAGGATACAAGTGGGTATCGTAGACAACTATATGGTTCGAGAAGATGGGTGTCTATATTTTAAAGATAGACTATGTGTGCCAAACAATGAAGAATTAAAGAAGAATATCTTACAAGAGGCGCATAATAGTCCTTATGCGATGCATCCAGGAGCAAACAAGATGTACCAAAATTTGAAGAGCCATTATTAGTGGAATGGAATGAAGAAAGACATTACTAACTACGTTGCTCAATGTCTAACTTGTCAACAGGTGAAAGCAGAACATCAAGTTCCTTCTGGATTATTGCAATCTATAACAATTCCAGAATGGAAATGGGAAAGAATCACAATGGACTTCGTGACGTCTTTACCACTTACACAGAAGAAACATGATGCAGTGTGGGTTATTGTAGATAGATTGACAAAGTCTGCCCACTTTCTTCCAGTTAGGATGAATTATTCACTTGATAGGTTGGCTTAGTTATATGTAGATGAGATAGTAAGGCTACACGGAGTGCCAATTTCAATCATTTTTGACCGAGATCCAAGATTTACTTCGAGATTTTAGAAGAAGTTGCAAGAAGCCTTAGGTAGTAAACTTCATTTTAGTACTTCATTTCATCCTCAAACAAATGGTCAATCTCAAAGAGTAATTCAGGTGTTGGAAGAAATGATGAGAAGTTGTATCATTGAATTCGAGGGGAGTTGGGATAAGTATTTGTCCCTCGTGGAGTTTGCCTATAATAACAGCTATCAGTCAAGCATACAAATGGCGCCGTATGAAGCATTGTACGGAAGTAAATGTCGAACTCCATTATATTGGACCGAACTTAGTGAAAACAAGATTGTGGGAGTGGATTTAATTCAGGAGACAAAGGAGAAGGTAAAACTTATTCAAGAGAGATTGAAGGCTGCATCGGATAGACAAAAGTCTTATGCTGATCTAAAAAGAAAAGACATTACTTATGAAGTGGGGGATAAAGTATTTCTCAAAGTATCTCCTTGGAAGAAAGTCCTGCGATTTAGCAAGAAAGGCAAGCTCAGTCCTAGATTCATTGGCCCATATGAGGTTATAGAGAAGGTTGGACCGGTAGCTTATCGGTTGGCACTACCCCCAATGCTCAACAAAATTCATAATGTGTTCCATATGTCGATGTTAAGGAGATACAGATCAGATCCATCACATATCTTATCTCCTGATGTCGTAGAAATCGAACCCGGCCTGACGTATGAAGAGGAATCGGTACAAATCTTGGTGAGAGAGGTTAAACAATTGAGAAACAAGTCTATTCCATTGGTAAAAGTACTTTAGAAGAATCATAAGGTTGAAGAAGCAACTTGGGACCGGAGGATACAATGAAAACTCAATATCCGCAACTGTTTTCAGGAAATTTTCGGGACGAAAATTCATAAGAGGGGGAGAACTGTAACGAACTGAAATTTCCAAAATTTACTTATAATAAATTACTATGGTATTAAAATATCATGAAAATTATTTTTATTGTTATTATTGTTATTGGATATAAGACATGAGGAAATAAGAGCTAATTAAGTAAGAGGGATGAATTGGGCATTTAATTATTTGTCCAAGCGCAATATTGGAAATTGAAAAAAAAAAGAAAAATCCTAAATCTATACGTAACCTCTCATCTCTCTTCCCTTCATCTTCTTCTCCATTTTTCTCTCTTCCTAAATCCTTTATCAAATTTTCCCTAATCCAAAAACTTCCGATTTCTTCGATTCAACTTCGAATTCTTGTTAGAAATCGATCCTTAAGCCCTCTATCATCATCAATTTCAGTCAATCAAGACTAGAAGAGGAGGATTTCAGATTTTAAGGTCAAATGAATAGTAACCCGAGTTTGAGGTGAGTGATTTTTGGTGAAATTAAAGCTTAATTAGTAGAATTCATGGTAGATTAAGCATATTTATGGTATTAGGAAGTTTATTTATACAATATCTTGATAGAATTATATATGGCTGTTGTAGAGTAAGGTAGTGCAAGCAAATCAAAGGCAAAAAAGGTAGAAGAGAGCTAGAAAGAGCATAGAAAAAGGTTTGTGTCCCGAATTTCGATTTATCGGTTTTTTCGAAAAAATTTCCAGATTGTATACCTGTTTTGTTTTGATGTTTTCTCTCGTTATATAAATCCGATTTGAACAATTCTTGATTTTATTGATATCTACAGAAAGTAAGGAATATATATTCAGAAGAAACCTTGTTGAATGTCGTTTGTTTTCAATGTGAAATTTTCGTTTGAAGTTGAGTCATGAAATCTGTTTTTGGAAAATCTTAGCTTTGCACACTGTTTAGTATTTTGATCATAACTTTGGTTATACAATTTGGATTTCTGTGATTATGGTGGTTTTGAAAAGCTGAGACATCTGGCTAGTTATGTTTAGAAGAAAGTTCTTCGATTGGATGATGTTTTAATAGTGAAAAATGCAGGGGAAGTCAAGTTACGAAACCTGGAAAAATTTTGGAAAGTATGAATATTTATTTTATTGAGTTTTAATTGAAGTTTGATGCCTAAAAATTTAGGCTTTGAAGTTCCTAATTTCTGAAGTTATGTAAAATTATGATTGATGGTTTATACTGAAATTTTTAAGATGTTACCTTGATTTATTGCCCTTATTAAACGAGTAGAATACGTGTCAGGGTAGATTGGCGCCAATAAAGGGGGGTACAGTACTGTACAAACAATTGAAGCTTTGGCTTCGGGCTTTGGCCGATATTATGATATATTTATATATATTGATATTGAAGCTTCGGCTGTGGACTTGACCGATATGTTGATTTTGAAGCTTCGGCTTCGGGCTTGACCGATATATATTAATTTTGAAGCTTCGGCTTCTGGCTTGACCGATATATTGATTTTGAAGCTTCGGCTTCGGGCTTGTCCACTCCCGTATCCATTTTACCATTATTCAGGACTTGTTTACTTTGGGCAATATGTGGTTAAAGTGTTTGGAAAAATTGGGTACAAATTTGATTGTACTTTGAAAGGATTACTATATAAGTTTTGTGATTTGGTTCCATAAAGTTGGTTAATTTGTTTTTAACTTATAAATATACTTTGTTTCTATTTTAAAAATATTCAAAGTTGTTATTTTTTTATGGACACCACTAAGCAAATTGCTTAGCGTGTAGTTTTTTTTCTACACGTAGGTGGAGAACTTGTAGATAGCTTGGACCAAAGTGGAATAAGTGGATCAGCTTGAAGAGCAAATAAGGAAAGACTTGAGGTGGATTTGTAATTTAATGAAATATTATGGTTTGTAGAATAATGGCATGTACTAGATAGTGTGAGAAATATAAAGTGGTATTGAGAAATATTTGGAGAATAATTATTTGGAGAATAATTTGGAATTGAAAACATTATATTGGCATTTGTACATATTAAATCTATAAGTATTGAACTCTATATAGTGGAGTAGAGTTGTTTATTGGGTGAAATAGTTACCGTGGCTCCCTAGAGGGGGGGCGTTACAATCTGTCTTCTTCCGGAGCTAGTGCAATTAGTTCTTTCGAATGCTGATCTTGAAGGATTAAAGTTTGTTTCCTTTTCAAAATTTATCCTGATGATTCCAGTATATGCTTAGGTACTTGATGTCTTCAATGGATGACCTTGTAGCTGGATCTTGTCCGAATGTTTCCATTTGGATTTAGGAGATTAAGTTTTTGTTTCTTTGAAACTTGATCCGGATATTTTAGTTCAATTTTATGATCCGAATCATCACTTCCCAACACCTGTAAAGGACTTAGCTAATCTAGGTGTTAGTTGTGATGGTATATCCTTCATTTAGAGGAGAAGAAATTAATGGGAAACAATGGGCCGGATCATAAAATTGAACTAAAATATCTGGATCAAGTTTGAAAGAAACTAAAACTTAAACTCCTAAATCGAAATGGAAACATCTGGACCAGATCCAACCACAAGGTCATCTATTAAAAACATCAAGTACATAAGTACATACTACAACTATCAGGATAAAGTTTGCAAAGGAAACAAACTTTAATCCTTCAAGATCAGCATCCGAAAGAACTGATTGCACTTGCTCCGAAAGCAGACAAAAGTGACAGCTTGCACTTTTTAGAAAAAGGATAAAAGGACTGACACCGGACAGAAAAAGCTAACAACCTTTTTCACCTAGACCAATAAAGAGGCGCGTGGAGCACACACTAAAAAGTCACAGGTATAAAAGTTAGAGTGACACTAAAATACAAGGAAAACGATCACTAACATATTTTCATCCTCAATCCCTAGAACTCAAATGGGTCAAATTATTGTCTAACGGATTGATCAACGGCTCCGGAAGCGCCACATTTAACCTGATCAAGGGTGAAGATTAAACTCAAGCTCAACAACCCACAATGACTACATTTATGATGGAAGCCTATAAAAGGTAAGCTTCACACATTAAGAAGGTTAGTTAGTTGATTTGAAAAAGCTATTCATAAGAACATTTGCTCAAGCAATCAATAATCACAGTCCCTCCAAGAATCAAACAATTCTAAATCTGTTGTAAGGATTCCTAAGTGAGTTATAAACTTTAGGAAATCCAAAACCAAAACCTTTATGAAAACAAGAGTTTAAGGATGTCCAACTTGGGTGAGTTGTGAGATTGGGATACAACTTAAAGTTTGTGCTTTGAGTGGGATCTCCCTGTAGGACTCTGCTTAGATTCGGGGTAGAAGTCTAAGTGGTATATCCTGCTAAAGACTAAAGGACTCAGCTAGGAGTTGGTGCTTCTAGTGGTATATCCTACATTCGGAAGGGGGTACCATCCGGAGACAAGTTGTAAGGCTTAATTCCTGCTAGTCGGAAAGGAATCCACTAGTGAAAAGCACGGAGGAAGGAAACTCCGGGGACTGGAGTAGGTAGGGCCGAACCAGGATAAAATCCTTTGTGTTTGATTTCTTTAACTCTTTATTTTTTACATTATATTATCATAACTGCATCATCCGGATATATCATCCGAATCATAATCAAACACGCTACACTAAGACTGTTTAAAGTCTGTTTATTCCACAAAAAAGGGTCATTCACTCCCCTCTGACCTTATAAAGACCCTCACCGGGACCAACAGAAATCTCCGAAGACAACTGTAAAGGCTTTATTTCTGCCAGTGAAAGAAATCTCACTAGTGGATTTAAGCTTAGAGGAGGAAACTCCGAGTACTGGACGTAGGGGGGTCGTAACCACTATAAAAGATTTCCTTTACTTTAAGCTTTTATGTTAAGTACATATTGCTTAATATTTGCATCATCCGAACCCATAACTCCGGATCATATATTACACGCTACATAGAGACTTTTTGAAAAGTCCATAATTCCGCAAAAAAGGCATCATTCACCCCCTCTGACCCTAGTAAACACTCCCAAGGGACCAACAAAGTTAACAAAATTTGCATATATAGACATATTTTTGTTCTTGTTTTAGGTTTAGTCTTCATGCTAGTTGCAGTTTAGTTTTTTTTAAAATAGAGAAATTGGCTTTAATATATTCTTGAAAAAATGAAAAATTAGTTATACCATTAGTATTATGAAATTTAGTTTTTTCATATATTATTGCTTAAGTTTTAGTTTTAGAAAATAAGTTAATTATAACTATACCAAATTGGGGGTTTATACGTGAGAGGCTTTAAACTTGTGAATTGTAGCCTTCTTCTGAAATGGGTTTGGAAGATTAGGGTGTGAAGGCATGATTCCTCATGGTATAGAATTTATGTTAATCGTTTTGGTTTTCATTCATGGGAGGCATTTAGAGAGTCAGAAAGTAGGGATCTTTCGCTCACTTGGCATGATATTGTTTCTTATTGTATTAAAAATAAAGAATTTTTGGAGTTGTTTCTCACTAATGTGCGGGTAGAGGTTGGTAATGATCTTGGTAGTTCTTTTGGGCACGATAATTGTTGGAAATATGGCATATTAGATAATGTTGTGCATTATCTACTTTAGGCTAAATTATAATATAGAAAAGCTATGATTTGAATAGCATGAAATATATCATTGCATTCTACGCTTTGAAAGCTTTCCAATGATGTATTATAGGCCTAAAATGGATTAATGGTGAATGAGAAATTGTAGTTTAAAGTTTGAACATCTGTCGAATTTAGACACGCTAAATCGGTGATTCGGTACTGAAAAAATATTGCCATGCAATATTTTTTTCACCATATTTTTATTTGAGATTAATGGGTTTTTAATCTCTTAATCAATATATTTTCTAATAACATCCATGGTTAATGACCATAAAGGTATGCTTACAAATGTTAAGTGCCATAAAGATGTGATTGCAATGGCTAATGCCCTTTGACCCCATTAAGCCATGTTAATGCCATTTGTCCTATAAATACCCTATTCTTGTAGCCTTCTAAAAAAACATTTTTCCTTCACTCTTTTACTCTTGGAAAAAATCCAACTGGTAATTGTGCTTGTTTACTTTGTGTTATTTTTTCTGTATTCGTACTAAAAATATCTCTCACAGTTTTCATTCCTTTTACAAGAAGGCTACTTAGATTTAGGTTCTTATGAATTGCTCTTCTCTCGGTTAGAGTTCAACTAATGATTGCGGTTGTATCCTGGGAGACAAATTAACCGGTAGCGGACGAATAATTGTCTTAAGGAAATTGAGTTTCAGGCCTCCGCAATAAGCATCATTTCAGTAAAAGTTTTGAGAGTATGTTATTTATTCTAATTGTATTTTTCTATTTCCATTTCCATTGTAATTTGTACTTATTCTTAATAAGATATAGTATTGTTTGTTTTATTCAATACCGCTACTAACAAGTTTTCTAATAATCTTAAGACAATTATGTCTATATTTGTTTTAAGTTAAGTGCAGGTTACTCTGGATTCTTGAAGACTATTTTTTTGGATAAAACGTTGTTCAAAAGAAACAGTAATTTTTTTTTCAAAATACAATCTCTTTCTTCTTTTTCTTATTTCTTCTCATTTACAAATTTCTGACTTACTCTGTAGTATTTAAGATTTACAAGTTTCTGACTTACCTAGAAAGATTCCTTCATCAGTCTTGGGGTCAAATTTAGTCAATTGGTCTTTAGTATTTAATTTGAAGCATTTACAACCAAAGGCCCTGAGATGACCAACCTTGGGCTTGCGCCCCTTCCAAAGTTCATAAGGAGTTTTGTTCAAAACTAGGCAAATTAAAATCCTGTTTAGAATATAACACGTTGTGTTAACAGCTTCTCCCCAGAAATACTTTGGTAGGTTATAATCACTTAACATAGAACTACCCATCTCCGCAATAGTGTGATCCCAACCCCATTCTGCTGAGGTGTATGAGAGGCAGAAAAATTATGGTCAATACCATGCTTAGATCAGATTCCTCAAACTGCTTGTTTTCGAATTCTCTTTCATGGTCACTACGGGTTCTATTAATTTTAAGTCCTTTTTAATTCGTAATCCGGGTAGCCAACCTATAGAATGATTCGAATGTTTCATCTTTGCTTGAGAGCAATACAATCCAAGTGAACCTAGTCAAATCATCTACAACTACAAGGGTACATTTCATTCCACCTAGACTTGTTGGCAAAACTGGCCCAAACAAATCCATGTATAGAAGATCAAGGGGACAAGAAGAAGATATATCAGCTAAAGATTTAAAGGTCTTCCTAAATTGTTTCCCAAGTTGGCATACTGAGTAGAGTATATCTTTTTCAAAGTCTAAATTGGGTAATCCCTCAATAAGTTCATTTTTGGCTAATTTGGACAAATTGGTCATATTGATATGTCCTAACCTTCTATGCCATAGCCATGAATTTTCCTCCTTAGAAACTAAGAATATATCATTGGAGCCGGGGATAAATCAATCATATAAACATTATTAATTTTAGGAGCATAAAGAATAGTTTGGTCAGAGTTACCATCAATGACTGAGCAGCCCGCTGAGTTAAAAATCACTTTCATGCCTTTGTCACATAGCTAAGCTATGCTTAGCAAGTTGAACTTTAGGCCTTTCACTAGAGACGCATTTTCAATTGAAGGCTTGACTCCTATAGTGCCATTGCCAACAATCTTTCCCTTTTGGTTGTCTCCAAAACTAACACTTCCATTCCTCTTTCGGTCCAATGTGATGAACTACTTTTCATCACCTATCATATGCCTCGAGCATCCACTATCCAAATACCACATTCTTTTGTCATCAGTAGATCTCAGGCTCACCTCAGTTCTCTTTCCTTTGTCTCTACTTTGGTCAGCTGATTGATTGGCAGTGGAAGTAGATAGTTGGTCAACTGACTCTGAGTTGGGTTGATCATCCTTTGCCATGAGACACATATTTGTAGAATCTCATGCCTCTTCATTAGAGGATGATGACTCTTGTTCAGACTCACTCCAGGTAGCAATAAGAGCCTTCTTATCCCTTTTATTCTTGAACATGTCCTTCTTAGCTTTAGGATAGCTTGACTGGATATGGCCTTTCTTACCACATTCAAAACACTTGATGTCTTTGCTATGCTCCCTGTTGAACTCTTTTCATGGTCTATAATCTACTCCCTTCTTGTACTTGTTGGGCTTTTTGAATCTCTAAAAATTCTTATCTTTCTTCAAGAACCTGTTAAAGTTCTTGGTCATTAGTGATACCCCTTCCTTTCTATCCTCAGGATATTCTTCCTCTGAGGAATCCTCATTAGCCTTGAGAATAATGGCTCTGCTAGAACTTTCTCTTTCCTTATTTTTGAACTTCTTGAACTCATCCTCATATTGTTTTAATGACATTTCATGAGTCAGCAAGGTTCCCGTCAACTCATCAAACTTGTAGGTCTTCAAATCCTAAGCTTCTTCAATATCACTCTTCTTTGCATCCCATTCATGTCTCAAACTTCTCATAATCTTCTTGATAGTCTATTATTCAGTGTTGATAAAGTCTCTTTAGTTTGTTGACAATATTCATGAATCTAGTGTTCATATTAGAAATATCTTCGATGGGTTGCATATGAAACCACTCATAATCCCTCATGATAATGTTGATCTTGGTTTCCTTAACCTTGTCAGTTCCTTCATAAGTCACTTCAAACTTCTTCCAGATCTCTCACGCAGTTTCACACCCTGAAACATGATTGAACTTAGTTACGTCAAGAGCGCAATGAAGATAGTTGATAGCAGCTACTTTTTCCTTCAATCTAGCCAAGTCATGGTTGTCCTACTCATTAGAGTATTTATCAACACGCACTTCATTCTTTACAATGGTAGGAACATATGACCCTTCAATAATAGCCATCCAAGTATACATACTTTGAGACTGGATGAAATTCTTCATCCTGTTCTTCTAGTAGGTATAATGCTCTCTATTAAACATGGGAGGACTGGTGACTGACTTGCCTTTAGGTAGAATGTAGGCTTGGGCCTTTCCACTGGATTCTCCTCTTTTGTACGCCATGGTCTTTATCTTAAGATTATAAGATCTTTAGATTAAGAACTTGCTCTGATACCATTTATTGGTCTCTATCCATACACTCAATAAGTCAGAAGGGGTGAATGACTTGCTCAAATAAATCAGTTCATTTTTTACGATTAATTAAACTACACTAAGTAGGTCAGCGGGCTGAGTAAAAACTAGAAAATATTTTAAGTAAAGAACACAGAGATTTTATACTGGTTTGACAACCTTTGCTTATATCTAGTCCTAAGAGAGTGTCTTGACTTTAATCCACTAATCTCAACTCCTTTACCCTAGGTAGAGAAGCCTTTTATAGAAATTCCCAATTACAGAAAGTACCCTCTAAACTACAATCGCTCACCCGCTGGCTAGGATACCCTCCTCATCAACAACTCAATAGAGTCTAAACAAGAGCTAGATTTAACTTATAAAAATGTTGATCTAGTTATAAATAATCATATGTTACAATTCTATTAATCTATTCTAATCTCTCTTATTTCAAAGCAGATTCTCATTGAGTAGTTGCTTTCTCGATTGAAATTTCTTTAAAGCTTGTAAATTGATAGAGTTTTACTTCTAAGAAATTTAAGGTGTAATCACCAAGTTCTAAACGCTCGCCTTCTTGCTCCTTGTATACTTGAAATCAAGAATGTAGCCATTGACCTTATCTTGGCATCTTCTACAAATTGCCAACTCAATTTTTCACCCTTTGCTTCTTCAAATTGATCTGTTAGGAGATAGAATCACACCATTGTTAAATAGAAATCAATCCGTTAGAGAGATCTTGAACTAACTTGCTGCATGTCATTTGAATCCTTTGTTGTTTGATGCCAGTCTTCCATTAGAGAGATCTTACGCTGAATTGCTATATGTCATCTTCCCATTCCTCTGGTAATCGACATCTTTGTAGAGTCGCAAGATACTAGGTAGGTAAATCTGCATCATTTCTGAATTTGGCAATTACTTTTTGTAGCTTGAACTTTGAAGAATTTTTGCATTTTCTTCATAAAGCGGAAGTCTTATCAATGCATTAATTCCTTTTATCTTTCTTTCATTAATGTCTACAAAAAGTAAGTCTGAAAAGGAAGATTCCATTTTTCATCAAATGGAAAGGTCAGTGCCTTTGACTAACATAAGGTAAATCAGTGAAATGATAAAGCAATATACATAGCTGAAACAAAATCTAAATATCAAGCTTTGAGTGAACAGTGTTTAGTTAGCGACTAAGATACATACTCATCCCAGAACAACTCATATTTAAAACTAAATAGCTAGGTCAGCGGAGACTTGAAATTCTACCCTCAAATTTAATTACTCGTATATGACCATAGACTATTCATTTTAACAACATTATTGATTTAATTTACTCAAACTTAACTTAATTGGTATGATCAAAACTTAAGCACTACTGAGTCACCCACTGAGTCAGCCTAACCTTGTGCTTGGTTCAACATTGTTTACAATTTTCATTCATGTGAGGGATTGTTGGAAATATGGCATATTAGATAATATTTTGCACTATCTACTTTAGGCTAAATTATAATGTGGAAAAGCTATGATTTGAATAACATGAAATATGTCATTGTATTCTATGCTTTGAGAGATTTCCAACGATATATTATATGCCTAAAACAGATTAACGGTGAATGAGAAATTGTAGTTTAAAGTTTGGACATCTGTCAAATTTAGATGCGCTAAACCTGTGATTCGGTACTGAAAAAATATTACCATGTAATAATTTTTTCTCCAGATTTTTATTTGAGATTAACTGATTTTTAATTTCTTAATCAATATATTTTCTCATAACATCCATGGTTATTGACCATAAAGGTATGGTTACAGATGTTAATGGCCATAAAGGTGTGGTTACAAAGGTTAAGGCCCTTTAAACCCCATTAAGCCATGTTAATGCCATTTTGTCCTATAAATACCCTATACTTATAGCCTTCTAAAAAAACACTTTTCCTTCACTCTTTTACTCTTGGAAAAAATTCAGCTGGTATTTGTGATTATTTACTTTGTGATTTATTTTCTATTTTTATACTAAGTATATCTATCAAAGTTTTCATTCCTTTTACAATAAGGCTACTTAGATTTAGGTTCTTATGAATTGTTCTTCACACGGTTAGAGTTCGACTAACAATTGCGGTTGTATCTCGGGAGACAAATTCACCGGTAGCGGACGAATAATTGTCTTAAGAAAACTGAGTTTCAGGCCTCCTCAATAAACATCATTTCAATAAAAGGTTTGAGAGTATGTTATTTATTCCAATTGTATTTTTCTATTTCTATTTCCATTGTAATTTGTACTTATTTTTAATAAAATATAGTATTGTTTGTTTTATTCAATATCGCTACTAACAAGTTTTCTAACAATAATTGGACTGCAAATCAATCTTTATCTTCTTTGTTTCCCGATCTTTACCATTTATGTAACAGGAAATTTTGTATGGTGTGAGAGGGCTGCAGGCTAATATTTGGGAAAAATCAATTTTCGAGGGTATTTTGGAAAAGAAATTTGAGATTATCGGGTCAAGAGAGATGTATTCAACTCAGAAATTGGATTGCTTAAGCTAAACCATCGCTATTTATTGGGGCTGACGAGGATTTGGATTGAGGGCAGCAGCAAGCTGTGTCGTTTACTCAAGGAGATGACTTTTCTTGGGAACTAGGAGATCACAATACATACTCAACTTCTTCGTTTTGTGTGGGTTATTTTCGGCAACCCCAATGGACTGCACCTAAGCGTGATTTCATGGTAGTGTGGAGGGCGTGTTTATTGCCTAACGTGCAATTTTTAGGTGGCTTTTATTTCATGGAAGATTGCCTACGAAGTTGTTCCTATTTCACTATGGCTGCTAGGCTGTTTTAAATGGGACTTGTCCATTTTGTGCAGACGAAGAAACGGTGGATCATGCTTTATTCCATTGTGAGGGGAGTTCATGGGTGTGGAGATAATTATTTAGCTTATTTGGCATTTCATTTACAATACATCTGTCGGGTTATGATTTTTTTGCAAGCTTAGCGATAATACTTCTCCCCAAGATCGCGTCGAGAGTTTGGAACTTCATTATGGCTTTTCATTGCATGGATTCTATGGAATCGACGTACTAAATTTGTTTTTAAAGGCGCAATCAGTTCGGAAGATCGCCTATACGCGAGTATTTACCTTTGTTGGAATGTGTTTAAGTAAGGAGGTGTAATCTAGGGTTTTTGATTTCTAATGTTTTTAATTATTCGAATTTGTTACTCTCATGTAGCTTTATTTCTCTTGATCTCGTCTTTCTCACACACACACACATCCGAATTTGTTACTCTCATGTAGCTTTATTGCTCTTGATCTCGTCTCTCGCACACACACGCACGCACACGCACACATGCACGCGCGCACACACGCACACGCACACGCACACGTGCATACACACATTCGAATTTGTTACTCTAATGTAGCTTTATTGATCTTGATCTCATCTTTCAGACACACACACGCACGCACACACGCACACATGCACGCACACACGCACACACACAGTGGGAGAGTTTAGAGGAGTGGGGAAGGGCAGCGTTCCCTGTGGTGGTTCATCCAGTGTGCTCCCTTCGGGTGAGATATGTAAGCGGTGGATCATTGAGAATGTGATGTCTCCCTCGCTCTTTTATTCCCGTCCCCTTACTTTCTTCAAAAGAAAACACGTTATCATATTTTTGCTCTAGTTAATTATAGTTTTTTCATTTTTTATTTTGTAATAATTGGAAAAGGGATCCGAGATCCCTTATTCAGTACAAAATGAAAAAAGATCTCGGATCCCTTTTTTACTTTTTCATTTTTTTATTTTGAAATCATTGAAAAGTGGATCTGAAAGCCCTTATTCAGTACAGAATGAAAAAGGGATCACAAATCCCTTTTCACCTGGTTAAATATGAGCAAATTAATTGTTAACCATGCACCTTATGATTACCAAATGCATTTTTTGGGTTTAAATCTAAAAGTTTCAACAAACTTTAATTTTTATTTATATATATAAATATGAAAATTACATCTTAAGCCTGAACCAAACCTGTAAGTTTAGTTGGAACAAGGCTGAACTAATGTTTTTAATAAAAATACTAAAAAAGTATTATGAGATTTGATTAGAATCTTTCCCAGTTTGTATCTCATGTTATTGTTTAAATTAAATGTTTTTCTTAAAGCCAAAGATAAGATGACTTTTTTAACCCTAGAAAAGTGGGGTTAGAGCTGGTGCAGCGATACTTCATTTTCTGCTCTAAATTATGAGGTTGCAACAATGCAAGTTGATATTGAAGTTATACTATGCAACTTCAAATAATATTTTATTATTTTTTACTTTTTCTTTTGATTGAATTGGTTGCTTGTTGTCTTGAGTTAGGTAAAAGTAAATAAATTAATAATATTTTTGTTTTTAAGTGCAAATTTAAAGTAAAAAGTTAGAGAATAAAAATCGTAAAAACTTCAAATTATAGAGTTTAAAGTAAAAATTGATGGTGCAGGGTTGGAGGGTAGAATACTCTATGGGCGTGTTTATGAACTATTTTCAACAATTGCATTTGTCTTTTTTTTATAGACAACATAAATGTTGATTACAATAAATAAATAAATAACTTCTTTTATTTATTTGAAGATAAAAAAAATATTTGCAACCATTATGTAACAAGTACAATTTCAAATATCAGCCGCTAAATCGAAATAATAAAAACTGAATTGTAAAGTCGCTCCATTTTACTTCATTTTCTCTGAATATTCAATTCTACTTCAATTTTCTCTTTCACTAAAGTGTCAAATGAAGAGGGCAAGGATCCTTTTGAGTACTTTGTTTGAAAAAACCGTTAGTTAAAAAAATTAAATTAACTGCATACGAAATTGGCTAGTCACAATAACCGGTGGTCCAATTTGACCTGCATGTTGAAATCTGATTCAAAATCAGTAAAAATATATTTTAGATTATTATTTGATTTGTTAGGATTAGATTTGAATTTAAATTTCAATATTAGTTATGATATAATTTATCTTGTAAGTCTATAAATAGGCCATAATATCTCATTAATAAGATGTGTTTATGAGGTGCCAAACGTTCCAAAGGTACTGCTTTTTGCAGTATCACTTCCCTCAAATTTCTCGTTCTCTAAAAACGCTAACAGTGGTATCAAGAGCTATATTCTTAAGGGGCCTTTGAATGGGTTTTCCGCTTCGGTTGAAGAGCTGCTAAATGTTTTTTCAATCGTGAGAAGAAGTGCACCAATAAAAGCTTTTGGAGACAATGACTCCAAAATTTCAAAAGTTGATGAGAAGGGCATCAACTATGTTGAATGGTGAGAAGGGCATCACATAAAATTGGAGAGAATAGCTCCAATAATTCAAAGTTGGTGAGAAGGGCTTCAGTCATATTGAATGGTGAGAAGGGCATCATTTAAATTGGAGAGAAGGGCTCTAAAAATTCAGCAAACGAAGAGAAGGGCTCCATGAATAGTTCAATTACCGATTTTGAATCAGTGTTGAAATCTCATTAAAAATCAGAAAATATTTTAGATTATTATTTGATTTGTTAGGACTAGATTTAAATTTGAATTTCAACATTAGACCACAATATCTTATTAATAAGACGTGTCAATGAGGTGCCAAACGTGCTAAGGGTATTGCTTTTTGCCGTATCACTTCCCTCAAATTTCTCATTCTAAAAAAATGCTAACATTGCCAAGCCACGGCTGGCTGATTTATTTGATCGGCTGACTGTTGGTTATTCGATCGACCATGTTAGAAAATTTTTTACCCTCGTATCCAAGAATAGTTTCATCTTTTAACTGAGCTATGCAAAGTAAAACCGCGACATTTAAAAAATGAATGAATTATAAGATTGGAAATTACAAAATAAAGTATGAAAAAAATAGAAAGAAAGGGGTAATGAGCCGTATCCATAATGAAACAATCCAATCTCTTGTCTCTCTTTCTGTGACAAACTAAACTACAAATCTCTTCTACCATTCAAACTCTCCTCCTCCTCCTCCTCCTCCTCCGCCGCCGCCGCCGCCCCCTCCGCCTTTACCTTATGTCCGAACCTCCCTCCACCAACCCCCAACCACCCCCTCTCCTCCCCTTCCCCTCCGTCAACCGTGAATACCGCAAAGGCAACTGGACTCTCCAAGAAACCCTAACCATCATCACCGCCAAAAAACTTGACGACGAGCGCCGCTCCAAACCCCCCACCACCACCTCCGCCGCCGCCACTTCCTCCTCTAAACCGCGCGAGCTCCGGTGGAAATGGGTGGAGAATTACTGCTGGGCTCACGGCTGTTTCCGTAGCCAAAACCAATGCAACGATAAATGGGATAATCTCCTCCGTGATTACAAGAAAATCCGCCTCTACCAATCCCAATCCGCCGCCGCCTCCGCAGCCGCCGGAGCTTCATCGGATTCTTACTGGAATATGGACCGGCAGCAGCGGAAGTACCATAATCTCCCTTCTAATATGTCGATTGAGGTTTTTCAAGCACTTGATGAAGTTATTCAAAGAAAGTTTCAACAGCCGCCGGAAGTTCTTGCTCCTCCTCCTCCTCCGTCGGTGCCGGAGATTGATGCTCCGGTGAATTCAGGTACGTTAGTATTTTGTTGCAGTAGTGAGTATTGTTAGAGTGTCAGTGTCAGTCCCAAATGAGAACTTTTTTGTTTGTTATGTTATAAAATTATTTTGGTCAAACTTGCAGGTTTGAAAAACTAGAGTACTCTATTTTACTTTTCATTTAAATTTGCTTATTTATATAATAATAATGTTTCTATTTATAGGCGGTTTGATATTATTTAAGTAAAATTTTAAATTTAAATTTTAGTGAATGTAGAAAATTTTTATTGAGAGACTCACCCACCACAGCTAGGTGGGTGATCCGGGTCAAACCTAAATATAGTCGGAGTAAAGCTCCAGTGAACTATACCGAAAAAAATTGTTTATTTATATTTCTGTACAATATGATACAGTTGCTATGTGATATTCCGCTTATATATTTACATGTTTATAACTATGCTAACAACTTAGCGACAAAAGACATAAATTTTTTTCAATGTATAAATTAGGGTACAATTACTATATCACTTTTTAAATTACTAGTAGGTTAAACATTTTTTTAATAAGGACTCATAATATTTTAGACACGCTAGAAGCGAAATTCTAAGACTTAATTTAAAAATATATAAGCCCTTTTGGTTCACGGAAAATGAAATGTGAATAAATATAGTAGGTATTTCTTAAAGAAAAAGATAAATGTTTATTTTCATATATATTTTCATTTTGTGAACTATAAGACATTGGAGTTTTGCAAGTTACTATCTAAGTAAACTTTACGTTGTATTACATTGTAATTTATGAAGAGTGTTTTTATAAGGCACCGCCTCAGTATTTTTGGGGTATTTATTTTTTTAAAAATGTGGATTAAAGATCATTTAGTTCTAAGAGTTATTAAATAGTAAAATTAATTTGGTTTCATATCAATTCTAAGTATTAATTTGATTTTTATGATCTTATAGGTTTAAAAATATACTAGATATGCATGAATAAGTAAGATTAAGATGTGTTAGATTTTTACTAATTATTTGTCAATATAAATCATTTTAGACTAATTTATTTTCAAATGTGAAGTTAAATGATGAAATTACCATTATTTAGCTAAATTAATTGCATATTAAATTTGTCCAAATATTTTTCATAACTTTTAATGTCCATGCTAGTACATTAGTCTTAATTAATCATCTTTGTTATGCTGCATACTTGGTTTGATGAAATGAAATCAGAACAGATTCCAACAGATCCACAAAATCCAGATGTATTAATTATTATCCCTGGTTTTAAATCATTACCCACTGTATAAATATGCTAGCATTTATAAACTAGCTTACTTTTAGACAAAGTATACAAGTAGAAATTGATATATATCCAATGTTGTTGAAATCGTACTGAATGTTATATCGATGAAGTAAATGGTATGTGGTATAAATGGTTTTAGTGATATATAATAAGTGGTTTTATCATTTTTTTATTTTTAAAAAAATGTATAATATTTAGGGTTTTTAGTGACTATTACAATCCTTTCTGGGTCTTTCGCAACACTTTCGTGTGTTGTCAAAGGGATTTTGAAAAACCGGATTTGAACCAATTCAACGATTTACCGATTTTTTTAGTTCAACCCAATTTTTTTAAAATTGATTTTAAAATTAAAGCGTATTATAATTATGACTAATTCATGATAAAATCGATACAACCAACTGATAGTATACTGTTTTGATAACACTGCTTCGCAGATATTGGTTTTACCAATTGCAAATTGCAATCATGCAAATTGCTATTTCCTTTTTTTTATTTGCGTACTGAATATTTTTATTTGAAATTTATTTTATAATTATAGATTTTGAAGAGATTAGGTAATAAATTTAGGATTTTCTATTATTATATTGAGTAGTGTATTAATTGAGATATTGATTTTTTTAGGAAATTTAGATCTCCATCTAAATTATATATATATATATATATATATATATATATATATATATATATATATATATATTGAACTTAATTGTAAAATTTAAATTCTAAATAAATGTATCTGGTTCTCAAAAAGATACCATAAAAGTAAGCCAAACTCATTGACCCCTCCAACGTAAAATTATATGTTTATTGTCATTAAATGATTAAATCAGTGGTGAAAGTAAGATACGGTCAAAAAATTTGAAAGCTGAAAAACATAAGATATCAGGTAATAATAGTGCCTTTCTTGGAGTATCCTGTAAAAAAATCTTATTTAATTACATAGTCCAAGGGAAAAGTCAAAGTGTTGTGAAGTGAAGGGTATTTCTGTAATTTACCGTGGTGTTCTGTATGCCACATGCTAGTACAACAAGACTGATCTTTTCAGTTTTGTACATGAAAGAAAAGTACTGAAAGCCCCACTATCTTTTCTTTCTTACTTTCTTGCCCTACCCCATCAAAAAGTTCATGTTGGGCTTTTTAGCACTTTTGATGCATTTTATTCCACACTACAGTTTTATACCAAGAACCATAGAAAGAAAACGTGAAGATTTTTCTTTCTACGTAATATAAATAAAATGGTGCAAATTTGAAAAAAGGTTATATTACCATGAGTTTGTTTTATTTTTTATAAGTTTAATAAAATAAGATTTTTGGAGTGTTATCTTTTTTAATTATCTATCTGATTTATTAGAGTTTTGCTCGGAGTATATTTAAATTCGATTTGGGCTGCACTTGACTATAATGAGCGAGTTTCTAATGAGAATTTTTTATATTTACAAGGTTTGAATATGAGATCTTGCTCATGCGATATCAAATTATCTATCATTTGGACCAACAATATTCATGCCTTTGAAGTGTTCTTAACTAATAGTTATGCGCTATTTTAATTTATAAATAGCCTTATTAAGTAACTGAAGTTATTGAAATATGATATATAACCCATTGAAGTTTTTTTTAAATTAACTTATTTTTTCGAGGTGGAAAGACTCAAAATTGAGACTTCTCTTGTCGGAATCAAGGTCGTTTTTTTTATTGGTGGGCAATATGGGCTACTACTAATGGCCTTCAGTAGAAAGAGACCCAAAATAAAATTTATTTGTTTCTTAATTTGTAGTTTGAAATATAAACATTACTTGAATTTAGATAAAGTGATATTTCTCTTATAAAATTTGACTAAATTTTGCAAGTTCAATTTATAACTTCTTCAGAATTTTAATATTTCATTATAATGTTCAAAATTGAATGTTTTTTTACTACTTTTCATGTTTATTTGCCCAATGCCCTAAAATGTTAACACTGAGCCTCCTTATGAAAAGGGCCCCAATTTTTTATCTCGCTCGTAGGCCCCAACAAGCTATGAAGGGGCCTGGAACTCGGAACACTACCGAGATGGATGCTTGTCATATTTTTCTTTATATGACAATATTGTAATGTGTTGGATTATAAACTTGATCCATATCAATGGAAACCAAAAATCCAAATCCAATCAATTGGAGTCCAAGCCCACAAATCCAAAATGTAGTAAATTTATTTAGGTATTTTAAGTATGTAGATTTTTGTGTGTGATAACCAAATTGGAGGCTATTAACTACAACCAATTTGGAGGCCATTAAATTAACTAAATAAGTTGGCTATTAATTATATTAGTTGGAGGTGGTGGTAAGTAATTGTGTTAGTTAAGAATTGTGGTTATTAATTGTGGGAGTTGGGAGTTGGGAGTTGTATAATTCACCTATAAATAGGGGAGTTCTTTAGTTGTTTTTCATCAACAAAAATAAGAACTTCTTTAGAGAGAAAAGAAGTAAAGAGTGAGTTGTAGTATTGTATTTTGAGTGAGAGTGTTCTTGTAATATTTTTGAGTTTAATAAAAGTTGTTTGTTTGAGTGTTTTAATTTCCAACAAAGTGGTACCAGAGCTAGGTTAAAAGCTCGAGTCCTCCTCCCGAAAAGAATTTTTTTCCCGAGTGCGGAAAAATCGAGTTGAAACTTCCAAGACGTTGCAGTAGCTAAAAAGCCCAGAAAGTGTCGCAGTAGACTGCCAAAAGCGTTGCAATACGTTCAGTGTGTTGCAAAATACTCCAGAAGTGTCGCAGTAGAATCCAGAAGTGTCGCAGCAGACTCCAGAAAGTGTCGCAATATCTCTGTACGTCTAGAAAAGCTATTTGAGTAAGATGGCGAATAACATTGCGTCCTTTCAAGTTCCAACACTCAACAACAACAACTACGACAATTGGAGTATCAAGATGAAGGCTCTTCTCGGTGCTCATGATGTTTGGGATATCGTAGAGAAAGGATTCAAGGAGCCCGAAAATAAAGCCTCTCTTACGCCAGATCAAGCTACAACTTTGAAGGATTCCTGAAAAAGAGACAAGAAAGCTCTCTTCCTCATCTATCAAGCATTAGATGATGATGGTTTTGAAAAGATTTCAAGTGCAACTTCCGCCAAGCAAGCATGGGAGAAGCTACAAACCTCTTACAAAGGAGCCAAAAAGGTGAAGAAGGTCCGTCTCCAAACACTAAGAGGTGAGTTTGAATCCTTGCACATGAAACCATTCGAGTCTATCTCCGATTACTTTTCAAGAGTAGCAGTCGTTTTTAATCAATTGAAAAGAAACGGTGAGAAGTTCGAAGATGTAAGAATAATAGAGAAGATACTCCGCTCGTTGGATCACAAATTTGAGCACATCGTGGTGACGATTGAAGAAACCAAAGACTTGGAGGAGATGACGATTGAAGAACTCCAAGGATCACTACAAGCCTATGAAGAAAAGCATAAGAAGAAGCAAGGTATCTCTAAGCAACTCCTCAAGTTACAACTTAAGGATACGAGTGAAGGCCAAGGCAATGGTAGAAACAACCATGGCAGAGGCAGAGGCAGAGGACGAGGAGGAAGCCGTGGTTGTGGGCGGAGTTGAAATTACAATAACAATTCCAACAACAACTATGAGAAAGGAGAAAGCTCCACGCAAGGTCGTGGAAAAGGAAATTCGAACTCGAGGTATGACAAATCTCAAGTTCGATGTTATAATTGTCAAAAGTTTGGGCATTACGCTTCAGAATGTAGAGCTCGAAATGATCAAGTTGTAGAGAAGGCAAATTTCGTGGAGGAGAAGATTGAGGAGAAAGAAACGCTATTATTAGCATACAACAACAACAGCGATCATCAAGACAATACATGGTATCTCGACACCGGTGCAAGCAACCACATGTGCGGAAAAAGAAGCTTATTCGTGGAGCTGACTGAAGAAGTAAGTGGCGATGTCTCATTTGGAGATGACAGCAAGATATCGGTGAAGGGGAAAGGTAACATCCTCTTTCGTGCTAAAGATGGTAGCCATCAATTAATTTCAAATGTCTACTATGTGCCTAATATGAAGTGCAACATTCTAAGTTTGGGCCAACTCTTAGAAAAAGGCTATGATATTCACATGAAAGATTGTAGTCTTTTAATAAGAGATGGCAAAGGAGATCTGATTGCTAAAGTACAAATGTCAAAGAATCGAATGTTTCCTTTGAACATTCAACATGATGTTGCGAAGTGTTTGAAGGCGTATTACAAAGACGCATCGTGGCTATGGCATCTTCGATTTGGTCATCTCAACTTCGGAGGATTGGAGCTACTATCGAAGAAAGGAATGGTTAGAGGCTTACCATGTATCAACAATCCTAATCAATTATGCGAAGGATGTTTACAAGGGAAGCAATTCAGAAGAAGCTTTCCAAAGGAGTCAGACTATAGAGCCAAGAAACCGCTCGAGCTCATCCATACCGACGTGTGTGGTCCTATCAAGCCAAGTTCTCTCGCTAATAGTAACTACTTCCTTCTTTTCATTGATGATTACTCAAGAAAAACATGGGTATATTTCTTGAAGCAGAAATCAGAAGTCTTTGGAGTGTTTCAGAAGTTCAAAACAGCCGTGGAAAAGGAGAGTGGTCATAAGATCAAAGCCATGAGATCTGATCGAGGAGGAGAATTCACATCCAATGAATTCAACGAGTTTTGTGCAGCACATGGAATCCGTCGACCCTTAACGATTCCTAGATCCCCCCAACAAAATGGTGTGGCAGAAAGGAAGAATAGAACAATTCTTGACATGGCACGGAGTATGCTCAAAAGCAAGAAACTACCCAAGGAGTTATGGGCGGAAGCAGTGGCATGTGCAGTCTACCTATTAAATCGTTCTCCTACAAGAAGCGTGTAGGGATAGACACCACAACAAGCATGGAGTGGAAGAAAGCCCAGAATTTCCCATCTTCGAGTCTTCAGGAGTGTAGCTCATGTTCATGTACCAGATGAGAATCGAACCAAGCTTGATGATAAAAGCAAAAGTTTTATTTTCATCGGTTATGACTCAAGCTCAAAAGGCTATAAGCTATACAATCCGAATGAGAAGAAATTTATGATCAGCTGAGATGTGATATTTGATGAAGAAGGAGAATGGAACTTTGATTCTCAAACGGAAGACTTCAATTTTTCTCCATTTGAGGAATATGAGCCGACAACGCCTGAGCAACCAAGACAACTTCAACAAGGCCTCACAACTCCACCAACTTCTCCTACTCATAAAGATGGGTCATCATCATCATCATCATCATCTCCATCCTCAAGCGAGACTGAAGATGAAAGAGAAGTGCATCGTACGAGAAGTCTTCGAGAGCTCTATGAGGTGACTGAACAACTAGACAATCTTACATTATTTTGTCTATTTGTTGACTGCGAGCCAGTGACATTTCAAGAAGCTGCAAAAGAGAAAAAGTGGAGAGATGCTATGGACGAAGAAATCAAGGCCATTGAGAAGAATGATTCATGGGAACTCACTTCACTTCCCAAAGGACACAAGGCGATAGGTGTCAAATGGGTGTACAAAACAAAGCGGAATGCCAAGGGAGAGATCGAAAGACACAAGCCAAGGCTTGTTGCAAAAGGCTATTGTCAAAAGGCTGGAATTGACTACGATGAGGTATTCGCTCCAGTTGCTCGATTGGAAACTATCAGACTAATAATTTCTTTAGCGGTTCAAAACAAGTGGAGAATTCATCAAATGGATGTAAAATCGGCGTTCTTAAATGGAGTTCTTGAAGAGGAAGTTTACATCCAGCAACCACCAGGTTATGAAGTCAAAGGCCATGACGACAAGGTGTTAAAATTGAAGAAGGCTCTTTATGGGCTAAAACAAGCACCAAGGGCATGGAATAGCAGAATTGATAAGTACTTCCGAGAAAATGGCTTCAACAAATGCCCCTTTGAGCACTCTTTGTACATCAAGATCAAAGATGGAGATATTTTGATTGTGTGCCTCTATGTGGACGATTTGATATTCACTGGAAGCAACCAAAGAATGTTCGATGAATTCAAGAAAGTGATGACGAAGGAGTTTGAGATGACAGACATGGGGCTCATGACGCACTACCTCGGCATAGAAGTAAAGCAACAAAAGGATGGAATATTCATTTCACAAGAAAGCTATGCGAAGGAGATCTTGAAAAAGTTCAAGATGGATAACTGCAAGCCGATAAGCACACCGGTGGAGTACGGGATTAAGATGTCCAAACATGAAGAAGGGGAAAGTGTAGATCCAACATTTTTCAAAAGTTTGGTTGGAAGTCTACGCTATCTTACATGCACGAGGCCAGATATCCTTCATGCAGTCAGATTAGTAAGCCGCTATATGGAGTCACCAACAACCACCCATTTCAAAGCCGCTAAGAGAATTCTTCGCTATTTGAAAGGTACAACAGACTTTGGCTTGTTTTATTCGGTATCTAATGATTACAAGCTTGTTGGATATAGCGATAGTGATTGGGGTGGAGACGTAGATAACCGAAGAAGCACTAGTGGATTCGTGTTTTTCATGGGAGACACTACTTTCACATGGATGTCAAAGAAACAACCGATTGTAACTTTGTCTACATGTGAAGCAGAATATGTTGCAGCAACCTCGTGCGTATATCATGCAATTTAGCTTAGAAATTTATTGAAGGAGATTGGGTTAATGCAAGAGGTGCCGACTGAGATCCGTGTTGACAACAAGTCAACCATTGCCTTAGCAAAGAATCCTGTATTCCATGATCGAAGCAAACACATCGACAGCCGCTACCATTACATAAGAGAGTGTGTTGCAAGAAAGGAAGTACAAGTTGAATACGTGAAGACACAAGATCAAATTGCGGATATATTCACTAAGCCGCTCTCAAGCGAAAACTACGTCAGATTGAGAAGCTCACTCGGAATGACAAGATCAAGTTTAAGGGGGGGTGTTGGATTATAAACTTGATCCATATCAATGAAAACCAAAAATCCAAATCCAATCAATTGGAGTCCAAGCCCACAAATCCAAAATGTAGTAAATTTATTTAGGTATTTTAAGTATGTAGATTTTTGTGTGTGATAACCAAATTGGAGGCTATTAACTACAACCAATTTGGAGGCCATTAAATTAACTAAATAAGTTGGCTATTAATTGTATTAGTTGGAGGTGGTGGTAAGTAATTGTGTTAGTTAAGAATTGTGGTTATTAATTGTGGGAGTTGGGAGTTGGGAGTTGTATAATTCACCTATAAATAGGGGAGTTCTTTAGTTGTTTTTCATCAACAAAAATAAGAACTTCTTTAGAGAGAAAAGAAGTAAAGAGTGAGTTGTAGTATTGTATTTTGAGTGAGAGTGTTCTTGTAATATTTTTGAGATTAATAAAAGTTGTTTGTTTGAGTGTTTTAATTTCCAACATAATGTTTGTTTGTTTGTTTGTTTTATCATGTACATATATAATAAAGAAGGGAGGGAATCAACAGAGACAGAATCAAGTGATGATGAAAAAGGGGAGAGTGAGAAAATGAGAAGAATTGGAGCAAGCATAAAACGCAGCGCATTGAAAATAGCAGAAACAATGAGAAAGTGTGAAGAGAAGAAAGAGAAGAGACACAAACAGGTAATGGAGTATGAACAACGTTGTCTTCAACTTCAACAGACAAGACACGAACTCAACTCACAAGGCTTGTCCGCTCTTCTTATGTCTCTTTCCAATCTCTCTTCTGCTATTCAATCTTCTATGTTACCCCATTAAATCTTATTTATTAAGGGTTTTAATTACCTTAATTGAAATTAATTGCATCCGTTAATTATATGAAGATTTAGTGCTATCCTGATTGAGTGATTGTATATGTACCAGTACAATTAATTAAAATAGTACATTATTTCCTCCAGATTTTCTGTTACAAACTCATGAAATTTCTATATTAAATTATGGTATCATGATTCAGTTTAATGGTATTGTGTGTTACATGTAAATTGTAATATGTATACATTGATTTTATAGTTATGACATAACATTGTAAAACTTCGATGATATTAGAAGTTTAATGATTACGAGTCTCTGATATGGAGGATCATAGCTCCAAGACACTTACAAAATATGGTGAAAACTTTTAGATACTAATGTAAGCCAAAAATTTTGAAAAATCATGGATATATCTAAATCTGTTCGTCGGGCAGGATAGGTCGGGTTTGAGTCGAGATTCGTCGGGCTTTTAACTAAAAGTATCAATTTAAGTCCGGCTCAGCCCACACTTTAAAACTTTGGGTTTGGGCCGAGCTTACGAGGTCATTCCCAAACCTGGCCCAAGGCCCGTATAACTTTTTGATAATTTTTTTTGGATTTTAAAAAAATAATTGATAAAATTATGTATAACTATATTATTTATTTGAAGTTAATATATCATACAATTTATTGTGCTTAAATTTAAAATGAATTAACTTCAAAAACTCTTTATGGTTTCACTCATTTTCAAAAACACCCTTATGTAATTTTATTTAAAAGAGCCTACGGAGTATGAAACGTTAGCAAATAAAGTCTTTTTTATTAACACCATTAAAAAATGTTGACAAGGCAAGAGGCTTTTTGGGTAAAAAAAGTTTGACAAAAAAATATTGGTCAACATTCTCCTTTTTCCCCAAATAGATGAACCCTAATTCAAATCTAAATTTCATATTCCCAAATTCATCTCATCCTTCAACTGTAACGGAATCTCCGTTTGACCCTGTCTTGAAATTTCTCTAGTTTGATCAAAGAAGATATTGAAAATGATGCAACTGAAGAACAAGTTCTCAATTCCATCAATTACTTCTCTGAACTTCACCAACCACCAAAAGAAGAAGAAGAAGAGCATACGGAGTACAAAGAAAACGAGGTAGTGCAGAAATCAGATGACAATGGATTTTAGAAATCAATTTGGGGAAATAAGAAGGGTGAAACTAAAAAGCGCAAAGGGTGACAAAATTAGCTAAGAGATTGAGCCTGGCACAATCCCAATCAAGAAATTGCAGTGGAATAGAAACATAGGATTTCAATTTGGATTTTGATTTAGCATCAGTTCTCTCCTGAGAGGAGAATGGTGATAATTTTTTTTGGTCAATCTTTCTTGTTACCTAAAACACCCGCTTGCCCCGTTAGCATTTTTTAACAGTGTTAACAAAAAAAATCTTATTTACTAATATTTTATATCACAAGGGTCTTTTTTAAAAAATTACATAAGGGTATTTTTAAAAATGAGTGAAATCATGAGGGGTTTTTAAAGTTAACCCTTTAAAAATTCATTAGTATAAAATATAAAAGTTGAAAATAATTATATATAATATATAAAAAATTAAATTATTATTCATCGGCCCAGACTTGATTTTTATATAAATACTCAAACCCGATCCATAAAATTCTGAACTTTAACGGGTTTGATCTCGTGTCAGACTTAGTAAAAAGATAGACGCCCAAACCCGGCCTATAAGACTGAAATTAAGCCAGGCCGAGCAGATAACCCGACCCTCAAACATGTCTAGATATATCTATGATTTTTTCGATGATTACTTTTTATATACATGTAAATGTGCATATTAAATAATTAAAATGCTAATATTAATATTAGTTTATAACGAAAATTATTTTCTTTCACTAGTCAAACCAAAGTTTGTAGTGTTTGATTATGTTAAATATTTTATGAAATGATCTTAATAGCTTGAAAGTAAAACCGATATTAGAGGCAGAGAGAATATGAGAATATAAACTTTTTATTGGGCTAAATTCATCCTTACCCCCCTAAACTTGGCATAAAAAGTCTACTGCCCCCTAAACTTGGCAAAAGTGTATCATTTTACCCTTCAAATGCCACTTGTAAGCTTTTGATTGGAAAGATAAAATAACATCTTTGAAAAGTCAAACCAATCAGAAAATGACACGTGGCATTCAAGGAGAAAAATGGTACACTTTTACTAAATTCAATGGGCAAACTGATACATTTCTGCCAAGTTTAGAGGGCTGAGAGAAACTTTTAAAAGTTCAGGGGACAGTAAACTTTTTATACTAAATTTAAGGAGATAAAGATACATTTGGCCTTTCTATTGATTCGTTATGAAATGTATACAATAAAAATTTATTTATAATAAAGATTTTGGGTATAAGAGTAATTACAATAATTGATTAATATGTTAATTATAATAAACACTAAGTGAAACATGACATAACATTGATTATGGTAAGGACACCAAATCTATTACAATGCATTCCATCCTTAGTGTAATGACACTTAAGTTCATTGGATATGGACATCAAGCTATTATGTGGCATGTAATACTCCCCCTTTGATGTCTATCAGTGCAAATGGGAAATTGTCTTATTAAAAACCTTATCAAAGAAAATTCAGTGGGACAAAACCTATGGTCAAGGGAAAAAAAAGTACAGTGTTTTACTCCCCCTATTCGCAAGATTATTGAAGATCTTTGAGACTACGCATTCCAATATTGTAAACCAACTTCTTGAAAGTTAAAGAAGGTAATGCTTTGGTAAACATGTCTGCCAAATTTTTACAGGAGCGGATTTGTTGAATACTTATTTCACCATTCTTTTCAAGGTCATGTGTAAAGAAGAATTTTGGTGAAATATGTTTAATTCGATCTCTTTTAATGTATCCTTTCTTTAGTTGAGCTATACATGTGGCATTATCTTCATATATTGTCGTCGGATTCTCTATTGTCATTGATTTTCCACATGCATCTCGAATATACTTGGTTAATGATCTCAACCACACACATTCATGACTAGCTTTATGAATTGCTATTAATTCCGCATGATTTAAGGAAGTAGCTGTGATGGTTTGTTTCGTTGATCGCCAAGATATATTTGTACTTCCATATGTGAATAAATAACCAATTTGAGATCGAGCTTTGTGGGGATTAGATATATATCCCGCATCTGCATATCCCTGCATATCCAACTAATTCAGGCTTGGTTTCATTTGAATAAAATAAATCCAAATCAATAGTTCCTCAAAGATAGCGCATTATATGTTTGATTCCATTCTAGTGTCTTTGAGTATGTGCAGTACTATATCTTGATAATAAATTAACAGAGAATGCAATATCATGCCTTGTATTATTAGCAAGATACATTAACGCACATATTGCTCTAAGATACAGTACTTCGGGATCAATTTCTTCATTATCCTCTTGAGGACGGAATGAATCTTTTTTCACTTCAAGTGATCGTACTATCATTGGATTGCTTAATGAATGTGCTTTGTCCATATTAAATCTTTTCAAGACCTTTTGAGTATAATTTGATTAATGCACTAGAATTCCTTTATCTAGGTGGTCAATTTGTAAACCAAGACAAAATTTTGTCTTTCCAAGATCTTTAATCTCAAATTCTCTTTTCAAATAATCTACAGCTTTTAGAATCTCTTCAGGAGTTCCGATGATATTTAAATTATCAACATAAATTGAGATGATAGTGAATGCAGATCCTGATTTCTTTATGAAAACACATGGACAAATTTGGTCATTTTGATAACCTTCTTTCAATAAATATTTACTGAGTCGATTATACCACGTTTGCCAAGACTGTTTCAATCCATATAGAGATCTTTGCAATTTTATCGAATAAAGTTCACGTTTGCCGTATTTTTCTGGTAATTTCAATCCTTCAGGGATTTCCATGTAGATGTCATTATCAAGTGAACAATATAGATAGGCTGTAGTAACATCCATTAAATGCATCTGTAAATTTTGTTGCACTGCTAAACTGATAAGATAGTGAAAAGTTATTGCATCGACTACTGGAGAATATGTCTCCTCATAATCAATCACAGGTCTTTGGGAAAAACCATGTGCAGCAAGTCTTGCCTTATGTCTTAGAACTTCATGTTCTCATTTCTTTTTCTAACAAAAACCCATTTATAACCAACTGGTTTTGCACCTCGTGGTGTTCGAACTACAGGTCCAAAAACTTTGCGCTTTTCAAGAGGATCCATTTCTGCTTGAATCGCATCCTTCTATTTTGGCCAATCACATCTATTTTTACATTCTTCAACATATTGTAGTTCATGATACATATTTTTATTTTCAATATTCATTGCAACGTTATAAGCAAAAATAGGATCTACGACCATTTTGTCTCGACTCCATCGTATTTCGATACTAACATAATTTATTTGAGTTTCTCATTTTCAACAACTTCAGGTGTTTTGACTTCAGATTCTTGTACTTCTTCAGGAAGTGTATTGACATTAGTATCTTTATCCTTAATAAGAGTATCTTTAATGTTGATGTTTTTCTTTTTCCGAGGATTTTTATCCTTTGAACCAATTGGTCGTCCACGCTTCAGAAGGGTTAAAGCGATATTGTTAGTTTGTACTTCAGGAATTTCAATACTAATTGGTGCATTTACTACTGGTATATGCGAATTCGTTACTCATTTAGGATCAACAAGTGGGTCAGGCAACTGATTTGCTAAATTTTGAAGATGGATTATCTTTTGAACTTCTAGTTCAGAATCCTTTGATTTAAGGTCCAAATGAGAAAGTGATAAAGTATTCCATGTAATTTTGGAAAATTATTTTCATCAAAATGACAATTTGCAAAGCGGGCAGTAAACATGTCCCCAGTTAATGGCTCAAGATATCTTATAATTGAAGGAGATTCATAGCCAACATAAATTTCAATCTCCTTTGAGGACCCATTTTAGTCCTTTATGGTAGTGCAATTGGTACATACACCGCGCAACCAAAAACTCTAAGATGAGAAATATTGGGCTCATGACCAAAAGCTAATTGTAATGGGAAGTAATCTTGATAGCTTGTTGGTCTTAATCGTATAAGAGCTAATGCATGCAATATTGCATATCGCCATGTTGATGTAGGAAGATTTGTTTGCATAATCAATGGTCGTGCAATTAATTGCAGACGTTTAATAAATGATTCGGCCAGACCATTTTGAGTATGAACATATGCTACAGGATGTTCAACTTTTATTCCAATTGACATACAATTATCATTAAAAATTTGGGATGTAAATTCTTCTGCATTATCGAGTCGTATTGACTAGATTGTATAATCAGGAAATTATGCTCGTAATCTGATTATGTGAGAAAGTAATCTCGCAAAACCCATATTGCGTGATAATAATAAGCATATATGTGACCATCTAGTTGAAGCATCAATTAAAACCCTAAAATTTCTAAATGGTCCACATGATGGGTGAATTGGTCCACATATATCACATTGTATACGTTCTAAAAATGTTGGAGATTCGGTTCGAATCTTACTCCTGGAAGGTTTTATTATCAATTTTCCTTGTGAACAAGCAACACAAAATAATTCATTATTTTAAAGAACTTCTGGTTCTGTAATGGATGCCCATGGGCATTTTCTATAATTTTTCTCATCATTATTATACCAGGATGTCCTAGTCGATCGTGCCAAATTTTAAAAGTCTCTAAATCTATGATTTATAGTTAAGTTAGCTTCAATCACATTTATAAATGTATAGTACAAACCAGATGGAAGAATATAAAATTTTTCAAGTATATATTTATTCCCTTGAATTGTCTTTGTAACATAAAAAAATTCTTTATCTTCTTCATTCCTAGTCTCAATATGATATCCATTTCTGCGGATGTCTTAGAACTTAATAAATTTCTCTAAGAATTTGAGGAAAGTAATGCATTATCTATTGTAACTTTCGTTCCCCTTGGCAAAATAATATGTGCTCTTCGAGAGCCTTTAATTATATTCATATTACCAGATATAGTGGGAACTACTGTTTCACCCATATTTAAGGTAGAGAAACATTTAGTCTCTTTAAAGATAGTATGAGTGGTGGTACTATCCACGATACATAAATTTGCTTCATATGCTTTGAAGTCAAATGATACTAGAAAAGAACTCATGTTCTTCATAAAACAAATATGAACATATATTATTATTAATATTAAACAAAGGTTACATAATATTATACACCACAAGTACATATTACAAAAACATAAATATTACACAACATTATTAATTACATGTGGTATCCTTTTCATTGATGTTGGATATAAAAATTTAGGCCATTTCGAACTCAAAAATGTCAAGTGGCTCATTGTTGTTAAGCATGCAATTAGTTTCCATTTCAGTGCCTTTGCCTTTCTTTATTGATGCTTGATATAAATCCACCAAATGTTTTGTAGTATGACAAGTTCGTGACCAATGGACCGTCATAGCACAACGGTAGAATGCACTTTCATTGCTTTGAACATGTTTCTTCTTATCAAAATTTTTGATTTGATTTTTCCACTTCTGGTGGTTCTTACCATTTTTCCACTTCGGGTGGATATTGCTACCTCGTTCATTTCTACGACTATGAGTATGACCTCGACCAAGACCATTTCCACGGCCATGTCTACAATTATTAAAATTATCATTATTACAGGATGTCGCATTCACTTCAGGGAATGCACTAGATCCAGTAGGACGTGATTCATGGTTTGCCATTAAAAGCTAATTAGTTTGTTATGCTAAAAGAAGGCAAGAATTAACTCACTGTATTTGTAAAAACCCTTTTCATGGGTACTGGATACTGAAATTCATCTAGACTCAATGGGTCTTGGCGAAACAATTATTGAAGAGATCGATGCTTCTGTATAAGATAAGGCAAAGGCTATGATTTTTTTTTGTCGCCATCTTGATGAGGGGTTAAAAACTGAATATCTAACTATTAAAGATCCTACAGATCTTTAGAAAAGTCTAAAGGATAGGTATGGTCACCTGAAGTTGATTTATTACCAAAAGCACGTTTTGAATGGATGCAATTACGCTTACAAGATTAAGTTTGTAAGTGAATATAATTCAAATGTATTTAAAATTACATCGACCTTAAAATTATATGGCAAAAATATGTTGGAAATCGGGGATTACTTGGATATTTCTGAAGTCGTGAAAACGCTGTTAGATTGAAATTTATTTGGCCGGTTTATTGGTTGATCCTAAGATGACTGCCTAGTTGAACCAGAGTCAACTCTTCTTTATTATGTTTCAATGTATGCTTGAAATCTCTCCAAGATGGTGGTAGTTTGTCAATGATACTAGAAACAGAAATGGATTCATCCATCTTCATATCATGTTGAACAAATTATCCCAGAATCCTTAACAATTCATTATATTGTTCCATGATAGGTCTAGTATCAACCATCCTGTAATTGATGAAATTACTGACCAAAAGCTTCTTGCTAGAAGCATCCTCTGCCATATACTTTGATTCCAGAGAATCCCATAGTTCTTTTGTAGATTCAACATTTTGATATATATTGAAAAGGGAATCAGACATACCATTTAGAATGTGCCCACGACAGATGTAATTATCATTCTCCCATTTGCAGCGCTTCCTTGTTTGTTCCACAGTTTCATTCTCTATGATTTCTGGCATGGGAGAACTCAGAACATAAACCACTTTTAGTGTTGTCAACAAAAAATGCCTCTTTTTTTGCCATCTTCGAAAATCCTGACCCTCAAACTTATCCAGTTTTGCAAATTTGCTGGACATCTCCTCAACAGTTTCAGCATTCGACATCTTCAGAAAAAATAAATTTCAATCTTTGTTAAAAATCGGGGATTACTTGGATATTTCTGAAGTCTCAAAAACGCTGTCAGATTGAAATTTATTTGGCTGGTTTACCAAATTTTTCAATCAGATAAAATCAGAAAAAGATTCAAGAACAAGAATTTTATTTGCAGTGAAATTTCAACTGAATTTTTCTGTGTATTGCCAATATCGTTTTGGTGAAATAAATAGCCAAAACATCAACAGACATGTTGTTTGGGGTAGCAGCCATGTCCAAAAGACATGTTTATTCCGAGATTCAGTTGTGTCCAACAGACACACTGTTTCAGACAAAAATTCATTTTCTGATGAATTTTTCCAAAGGATGCGTGGGTTCAGGGATAAAAAATTTTCGAGCTGACCTGGCAACTCAACTCCAGCCCGAGGCGCTGCCCCAGGACCATGCCAGGGGCGCTGCCCCTAGACCCCGCCAGGGGCTGCCGCCCCTTGGACCCCGCACCCGGGGGCGCTGCCCTCGGACCCCCCAAATCGTAAACAGAACCCGAACAAGTGTGCACTCCGCACTCTCCATACTTGTTCAGTGAAATGTCACGATCGCATTGGTCAAACTAGTTGATCCAATTACACTAAAATATTAACAAAATATAACTGATGCTGATTTATTGGAGAAAACGTTTTCTACTTTTCATGCCACAAATGTGCTCCTGCAGCAGCACTACAGAGAAGAGGGTTTTTACAAATACAATGAGTTAATTTCTTACCTTCTTTTAGCAGAACAAAATAATCAGCTTTTGATGGCAAACCATGAATCACGTCCTATTGGATCTAGTGCATTCCCAAAAGTGAATGCGACATCATGTAATAATGATAATTTTAATAATTGTGTACGTGGCCGTGGAAATGGTCGAGGTCGCGATCATGCTCATGGTCGTGGTGGTGGAAATGAACGAGGTAGCAATTTCCACCCGAAGTGGAAAAATGGCAAGAACGACCAGAAGTGGAAAAATCAAATCGAAATTTTTGATAAAAAATTATGGCCTTTGCCTTATCTTGTACAGAAGCATTGAGTTTAGATGAATTTCAGTATCCAATACCCATGAAAGGTAATTCTTCCCAATAACATCAAATGCCACAAATTCAATATTTGAGAGTTTCGACATATCTATGTATTTTAAAAGTTTATTAGTTCAAATATATAACTAAAACTTACAAAAATGAAATGAATATCTTACCTCAGGATTTGACTAACACAGCAAGCTCGTGCTGATGACGTGTTGTGAAATGACCTATACAGCTCGAAAGTAAAACCGACATTCTAAATAGAGGGAATATGAGAATATAAGCTTTCTATTGATTCGTTATAAAATATATACTATAAGGATCTATTTATAGTAAAGGATTTGAGCATAAGAGTAATTATAATAATTGATTAATATATTAAATATAATAAACACTAGGTGAAACATGGCATACCATTGATTATGGTAAGGACACCAAATCTATTACGATGCATTCCATCCTTAGTGTAATGACACTTAAGTTCATTGGATATATACATCAAACTATTATGTGGCATGTAATAAAATAGACACAAAATCAATTGTGATATCAGAAAAAAAAACTATAACCAAATGAACACTATATGCAGATACAATAAATATATTTAACTAGGTCTATGCAATATTTTTTTGTGAACTAATTTCTATTAAAACATTTTATCTTAGATGGATTTTTTGAATGATCTTGAGTGGTTGGAGTTATCACACATTTTTGTAGAACGTGGTTATGAAATTTGCACTGATATTTGATTTCAATACTTTTTCATGAAAATGAAATGGTCGCACTTTAAGGACACATCTAATGGCCAGGTTGATATTGTTGTTTGAGCTGCTTTTAAAATAAGTTGTTTCACAAACTTTTAATATTACTATATATTTTGGTTTTGAACAATACTAATTACTTAGGAACTGCTTGATATATTTTTTTCAAAATTAAATTTGGAACTTTTAAAAAAAGCTTGAAAAATGAGCTTTTCAAGAAAACTGCTGAAAAAAACCTGCAAAAAGCCAAAGTGAAGCCAAAGTGGCCCTAAATGTACTACACTGAGGTCCATATTACAATTATTAACATAGAAAATTATATATAGTACCGAGTATGTAATACATTCTCTAATCTAATGGTAGAGTATTTATGAGAGATTATTTATTTATTATCTCATCTTAATTAAATGATCTCTCATGAATACTCAATTATTGGATTAAAAAACGCTATTAAATACCGGATACCATATATAAAAATTCTATTAACATCCAAATTTTTATATAAAAATCCTAATTATTATTTTCTTTCCTTTTTTATTTTTTTTAATAAAAATAACATTTGAAAACTTTAGAGTAAATAATATATTAAGAAAAAAAATTTCCTTCTTTTTTTAATCAGAATAGTCCTGTTGTTTATGCAAATTTGACTTCAATTTTAACATATTCAAGACAATTATTCTATATTATTAACTTTTTAAAGTACAAATAAAATTTGCATGTGCACATGTAAACTATAGTCATTTTGAACTATTATTCTATAAACTATTGCAAAGGAGTTTCGAACACAATTACAAGTTCATTGAATTTCTTACAAGTAATTTTTTTATTAAATTGGAAATTAATTCTCACTACGCAATTTCTAAATACTCCCTGTAGAGTTTGATGTTCAAAACTGATAATACATGTTTAATATGAATATATTGATGCATAATGATGTTGAGTGGTGTCCTTTTAAATATGGGACCTACTGAAATAATTAAAAAAAGAAAAAAAAAAGAAAAAGAAGAAAAATATAAAATCGAATTTGTTGGTGATTGGTGGCGCAATTAAAGGAATTGAAAGACAGCCATTTCACGCGTCTTTCAATTCCTATAAATAGAGAGGCATTCTGCCTCATTTTATAGACAGATTGAAAAAACACAGATATAAGAATATAATCTGTGGATATAAACTTAGAAAAGGGATTCCTAAGAGTTGGGTAAGAGAGAAAATAGTGAGGTTTTTGAGAAACACTTGTGTCCCACTGTTTTGTAATTTCTTGGTATACCTATTATTATTTTACAGTGGAGAATTATTCAGAGTTTGTCCCGTGATTTTTCCCTAATTCATTTAGGGTTTCCACGTAAAAATCTTTGTGTCTTTTTATTCTACTGCTATTATCTTTTCTCGTAATCTATTATTGAGCATAACAAGTGATACCAGAGCCGAATGTTGTTTTATCAGTAAAATCCGTGGATATATTTTTCAAAAATAAATATACCACGATGACGAGAAAATTCCGATAAATCCGGTGGCGCAATCCGTTCGAAAAACCGTCACAAATACGCAATTTGAGTGAATAGCAAAATAGTAACTTGAATAATAGTATTCATATGTAATACTATTCATATTCGGCCATCTTTATGAATAGTATTATTTAAGTATACGGAAGGCATACTGTTACTATTATAATATATAAGTATTATTTGGGTATATGGTACTATTCACATATACAGTCTATTTATGTGAATAGTGAAATTCGTGAATAGTAAAATTTTGCCATTCTTAAATTTTCGACATGGCGAATGACGGTGTAATGATCAAATTGACGGATATAAATTATTCAATGTGGAAATCCAGAATAGAGGACTACCTCAATTGCAAAGATTTGTATGATCCAATTAAGGGTGACGACGCAAAGCCGAAGGATATGAAAGATCAGCATTAGATAAAGTTGAAGAAGCAGACATTGGGTAAAGTACGCCAATGGATAGATGCTAGCCTGTACAACCACGTGAGGAACGAAACAGATCCCAAAGTACTCTGGAAGAAGCTAGAGGATATGTACGAGGCTAAAAAAGCTCAAGGAAAAGTGTTCATGATTCGCAAAGTCATGAACTTGAAACTGATAGAGGGACGATCAATCACACAACACCTAAACGACTTTAAAGGATTCATAAGTGAGTTAGCAGTCACCAGTATGTCCTTGGATGATGAGATGCAAGCATGTCTTTTGATGGGAACTCTACTAGATAGCTGGGATACTCTTGTTGTATCACTGAGTAACTCAGCTCCAAATGGTGTGGTAACAATGTCTATCGTAAAGAATAGCCTACTTAATGAAGAACTTCGTAGAAGAGACATTGCTAGTACCAGTTCACAAGCCCTTATCACGAAAAACAAGGGTCAAAGCAAGAGTAGAGGTCGTGGAAATGGAAAATCGAAAGATAGATCCAAGCCCCGGGAGAAGAGGTCATGTTACCACTGTAGAAAGCAGGGCCATCTCAAAAGGAACTGTCGTTTCTTTAAACAAGAGAATGCAAACCGAAGTCATGATAATGACAAAAATGCATCTGCTACAGTCACAAAAGAAGATGGAGAGGTGGCTTTAGTATCTCATGATGCAGATTGTTGTCATGTTGGAGATGCAGATACCGAGTGGATTGTAGATTCTGGTGCCTCATACTACTGTGTTCCAAAAAGGGAATACTTCTCAACATATAAAGTAGGCGATTATGGTACTATTAAAATGGGAAATAATAGTGTCTCGCAAATGGTGGGAATCGGGGATATCTACATGAAGACAAGTGTCGGATGCACATTTACACTTAAAAATGTGCGACACATTCCAGATCTTCGGTTGAACCTGTTGTCTGTTAGTGTATTGGACAAGAAAGGTTATCACAATCATACAGGCAATGGAAATTGGAAACTCACCAAAGGATCATTGGTGGTGGCAAAAGGAAGATTGTGTTGCTCGCTATACAAAAAGCACGCAACAATATGTGCGAGTCAACTGAATACAGTTGGAGATGATGGTTCACCAAATTTATGGCATAGGCGTCTAGCGCATGTTAGTGAGAAAGGGTTGAATATACTGGCTAAGAAGTCCCTCATACCATTAGCCAAAGGAAAAATTAACCCGTGTGATCACTGTTTATTTGGGAAGCAACATCGAGTTTCATTTCAGAAAAGCTCTAGAAGGAGAAATAATAAGTTAAAGCTGGTACACTCTGACGTTTGTGGTCCCATGGATACAGAATCCATTGGAAGAAGAAGATACTTTCTTACCTTCATTGATGATTTTTCAAGGAAGACATGGATTTATTTGCTGCGCACAAAGGATGAAGTATTCAAGCACTTTCAGCAATTCCATCCAATGGTGGAAAGGGAGACTGGAGTGCCATTGAAGTGTTTATGCACAGATAATGGTGGTGAGTATATCTCCAAAGAGTTCAAGGATTACTGTAGTCAACATAGTATCAGGCATGAAAAGACAGTTCCCGGTACACCTCAACACACTGGCATTGCTGAACGAATGAATCGTACCATTGTCGAAAGAGTTAGATCCATGCTCAAAATGGCTACCTTACCTAAGTCATTTTGGGGAGAAGCTGTCAATACTACTGTCTATCTTATCAACCGACTACCTTTAGCACCTTTGGATTTTGATATTCCAGAGAGGGTCTGGACAGGTAGAAATATCTCATATTCTCACTTGAGGGTATTTGGCTGCAAGGCATTTATATATGTTCCTAAAGAGCAAAGGCTAAAGCTTGATGATAAATCAGTTCCTTGCACTTTTAGCAGTTATGGAGATGAAGATTTCGGCTATAGATTATGGGATCCAATGAAAAAGAAAATTGTACGGAGTCGAGATGTTGTATTTCACGAGAATGATATCATCGATGAAAGATCTACAAGTGACGGTGTTATCGATATAACACCAAAGAGCATTCTATTAGATGATGCCACAGAAATAAGAATGCATCAATCAGAACAAGATGGAGAAGAAGAGCCAGTTATGAGGGATCAAGATGCGATTGTAGATGAAGATACGAATCAAGAGGGTATTGAGCAGGGGGAGCCAGAGAACCCCATTTTACCAGAAGAAGAACCTTAATTAAGGAGGTCAGTTAGAGAACGCCATCCATCTACAAAATACTCCAGTTTTGATTATATTTTAATCACTGATGAGGGGGAGCCTGAAAGCTTCCAAGACGTGCAATCTTGTAAAGATAAAGATTATTGGATGAAGGCCATGTAGGAGGAGATGAATTCTTTAAAGAAGAATGACACGCACGAGCTAGTAAAACTTCCTAAAGGGAAGAGAAGACTCAAGAACAAATGGGTATACAAGCTGAAGAAAGATGATGGAAACCTAGTGAGATTCAAAGCTCGATTGGTTGTCAAAGGCTTTACTCAAAAGAAAGGTATCGACTTTGGCGAGATTTTTTCACCAGTTGTGAAAATGAGTTCCATTCGACTTATGCTAGGTCTTGTAGCCAGCTTGAACCTTGAGTTAGAACAGCTTAATGTAAAGACCGTGTTCTTGCATGGGGATTTAGAAGAACAAATTTATATGGAACAACTAGAAGGTTTCAAGGTCAATGGAAAGGAGGGCATGGTGTGTCGCTTGAAGAAAAGTTTGTATGGTTTAAAATAAGCCCCGCGGCAATGGTATAAAAAGTTTGATTCCTTCATGGTGAATCAAGGATACAAGAGGACAGAAGCTGATCCATGTGTATATGTCTAGAAATTCTCAGATGGAAAATTTATCATTCTTCTCTTATATGTTGATGATATGCTAGTCGTTGGGTCAGATGCCAAAATGATTAGTAAGTTGAAGTGTAATTTGTCTAAGGCATTTGACATGAAGGATTTGGGACCGACAAGGCGAATTCTTGGAATGGAGATTATCCGAGATCAGAGGTCCAGCAGGCTGTGGTTATTGCAAGAAAAATATATTGAACGGGTACTAGAAAGGTTCAATATGAAGAATGCTAAACCAGTTAGCACTCCACTTACCGCTTATTTCAAGTTGAGTAAGAAATCCTACTCTTCAACAGAGAAAAATAGAGAACATATGTCAAATGTTCCATATTCTTCAGCGGTCGGCAGTTTAATGTATGCAATGGTGTGTACAAGACCAGACATTGCTCATGCAGTTGGCGTTGTGAGTAGATTTCTATCAAATCCGCAGAAGACACATTGGGAAGCAGTTAAATGGATCTTTAGATACCTGAGAGGAACTTCAAAGTTATGTTTAACCTTTGGAGGTGGAAAGCCAGCACTTGTTGGTTACACAGATGCGGATATGGCTGGTCACCTTGATGAAAGAAAATCTACATCAGGTTACTTATTTACATTCTCAGGGGGAGCTATTTCATGGCAGTCACGATTACAAAAGTGTGTTTCATTATCAACAACTGAAGCAGAGTACGTTCCACCAACAGAAGTAGGAAAGGAAATGCTTTGGTTAAAGCGATTCTTTCAAGAATTGGGTGTGCAAGAAGAAGACTACATAGTTTATTGTGATAGTCAAAGTGCACTAGACTTGAGCAAGAATACTATGTATCATGCGCGGACAAAACATATTGACGTAAGGTATCATTGACTCAGACTTGCCATTGAAGAAAAAGAGTTCAAGTTGCAGAAGATTCATACAAACAACAATGTTGCCGATATGCTGACAAAGGTGGTTCCAAAAGAAAAGTTTGATCAGTGTGTCAAAGCAACCGGGATGGAGAGTCCTACAATGTAGTCGGGAGGGGGAGATTTGTTGAGTGGTGTCCTTTTAAATGTAGGACCCACTGAAATAATTAAAAAAGGAAAAAAAGAAAAAGAAGAAAAATACAAAACCGAATTCGGTGGTGATTGGTGGCGCAATTAAAGGAATTGAAAGATAGCCATTTCACGCGTCTTTCAATTCCTATAAATAGAGAGGCATTCTGCCTCATTTTACAGACATATTGAAAAAACACAGATATAAGAATATAATCTGTGCATATAAACTTAGGAAAGAGGTTCCTAAGAGTTGGGTAAAAGAGAAAATAGCGAGGTTTTTGGGAAACACTTGTGTGCCACTATTTTGTAATCTCTTGGTGTACCTACTATTATTTTATAGTGGAGAATTATTCGGAGTTTGTCCCGTGGTGTTTCCACGTAAAAATCTTTGTGTCTTTTTATTCTGCTGCTATTATCTTTTCTCGTAATCTATTATTAAGCCTAACAAATAATTTATCAACCAAGCCAACTTACATAGGACCGGTTTGTGAGGAGAGTTTATTGTAATAACATGTTTTAAGCTTATGAAAGCAATATTAAATTGGGTTTAACGTTACAAAATTTCTTTTTAACACAAAATTAACCTTATGGATAATACATTTGAAGCCGCCTAAACTTGATATTTTTACCGAATGCTCCCTGAACTTTTAATTACTCCTCATAGTCCCCTAAGATTGGCACAAGTGCATCAGATTATTGTCTAAATATCACGTCTACTTTCAGTTGAAGAGAAAACAATCAATAGAATGACATATTTAAAAAGTCAAACCAACTCAAAGCCGACACATGACATTCATGCTCGATACACTTTTTTCAAGTTCACGGAGCTACAATAACAAAGTGAAAGTTCAGGGCTAGAGTCGTCAAAAAAGTGCCAAATTCCGGGGCTTCCGATATGCCAGCCCTAAAAAAAATGAATAAAAAATAAAAAGGAGTTGGGCTTTGTCATTATATTGGGAGTAGGCCCAGCCCACAATTCAACGTGAACAACAAGTAGGGGTTCAGGCTCTGTTTCTCTCTGTGCCCTTCTCTTCGCTCTCAGATTTTCACACCCAACTGAGCTGAGCTTCTGGTATGCCCCCCTCCTCTCTCTCTCTCTCTTGTTTCCGCAGTTATCTAGGTATCAATCTTTCTAATTTCTCGATCAATTATCCGATCTGCAGGTTAACTTAGTCGGGAGACAGATTTTCCGAGCTTGGATTGTTGTTGGAGTTGGAATTGTAAAGATCCGAAGTCAGTTAAAGCATTGTGGCTGTATCCGTTTAGCAGCACAAATCAAGGTTTTATGATAACTCATTTGTTTTTTGGTAATTCCTGAGATTGCTATTGAATGAAATGGAATGTAATTTCGATTATCTCGGTAAAGCTGGGCATTAGGGTTTTAGTTGAAATTGTTTAGGTTTTGTATCAATTTTGGGATTCTCAGGCTTTTGAAATTTGAAATTCAAGCTATTTTGATAGATAGTGTGATAGTGATAGTGATAGCTATGTCTATGAATAATAATAATAACAATAGCAACAATCCGTCCAAAAGCCTAGGTCAATCTTCATCACCATATGGAAATGCTGGAATGGTGAATCCATCAATGTCCATGAACCCAGCATTCCCACAACAACAATCACAGGCACAAATTGGCAGTGGCTTTCAAGGCCAGTTCCAGCTATCCCAAGCACAGGCACAATTGAAAGCACAGCAGGCTCATGCTCAAGCAGTTCACGCTGCACAGGCTCAGGCAGCTCACGCACAGTTTCAAGCACAATTACAGGCTCAGGGAATGTCTCTTAGTCAAGCCCAGAATGCTGCCCTAGCTAATCTAGGTTCGTCTAACTTAATGAAGCGGCTACCTCAAAAACCCCCAATTCGGCCACCAAGTGTTCCTATCCCAAACATGGTTTCCCCATTGAAAAACATGGATCTTACCCCTGCAGCTCGTAAAAAGAAGCAGAAGCTCTCGGATAAGCAGCTACATGATAGAGTTGCAGCTATTTTACCCGAATCTGCTCTTTATACTCAGCTCCTTGAGTTTGAATCTCGTGTTGATGCTGCTCTAGCTAGAAAAAAGGTTGATATTCAAGAAGCACTCAAAAGCCCTCCTTGTGTTCAGAAAACCCTTCGAATTTATGTTTTCAACACGTTTTCCAATCAGATCAAAACAATTCCCAAGAACCCAAACACTGATCCCCCAACTTGGACTCTCAAAATTGTGGGGAGAATCCTAGAAGAGGGGATGGATACTGAGCAGCCTGGAACAGTTCAAAATTCAAACCACCCTTTGTATCCAAAGTTCTCAGCTTTCTTCAAGAGAGTTACAATCATGTTGGATCAGAGACTATATCCTGATAATCATATGATTGTATGGGAGAATTCTCGAACTCCTGCACCTCACGAGGGTTTTGAAGTGAAGAGAAAAGGGGATAAGGAGTTCACAATTACCATTCGGTTGGAAATGAACTTTGTTCCTGAGAAATTTAAGCTTTCTCCAGCATTAATGGAGGTTCTTGGTATCGAGGTTGACACTCGACCAAGAATTATCGCTGCGATCTGGCATTATGTCAAGGCTAGGAAACTGCAAAATCCTGAGGATCCTTCAATTTTCCATTGTGATCCACCTCTTCAAAAAGTTTTCGGGGAATCTAAGATGAAATTCACCATGGTTTCACAGAAAATTTCACAGCATTTATTTCCTCCTCAACCAATAGTGTTGGAACACAAGGTAAAGCTCTCGGGAACCAGTCCAGCTGGAACAGCGTGCTATGATGTGGTTGTTGATGTGCCTTTCCCTATACAAAGGGAATTGTCGGTTTTGTTGGCCAATGCAGAGAAGAACAAAGAGATTGAGACCTGTGATGAAGCTATATGTGGTGCTATTAGGAAAATTCATGAGCACCGTAGGAGGCGAGCGTTTTTCCTTGGTTTTAGCCAATCACCTGTAGAGTTTATTAATGCTTTGATTGAATCTCAAGGTAGGGATTTAAAGGTTGTGGCTGGAGAAGGTAATCGAAGTGCGGAGAAAGAGCGGCGGTCAGATTTCTTCAGCCAACCATGGTATGCTTGACCGAATTTGTTCTCAAATAGTAGGCTGGACCACTTTTGAACCCGGTAGTATAATACATTTACTCATCCCGTACCTCTGGTATACGGGTTACCTATTTGGTCCCTGTGCTATACGTCCTATTACCTTTTTGGTTTTTTGAGTGCATATTATGCATAATTACATCAATAGAGATTATATAGACTCTAAAATGCAAGGCCTAAAAAGGTAACAAATTGCATATTATAGGGATTTAATAGGTGATGGTTGCATAGCACGAACAAATTGCAAAGCACAAGGACCATACAGTTAACATGAATATTAGAGGGACCAAATGGGCAGATGAGTTATACTGTGGGGACCAAAAAGGGCCCCTTTTGCCTAAAATAGTAGCTTAGAAGAACACCTTAACTCATTTTGATTTAATTTTGCTGTTGAAACAGGGTTGAAGATGCTGTTATTCAATATTTGAACCGTAAGCCTTAGCCAGCTGCAAGAAATGGTGCTCCTGGAAGCATGTGAGTTGAAAGTTACTTATGTCATTGATTCTTTCACTCTGTATATTTAAAGCTTTCATTTAGTGGGGAAATGGCTATTTCAGATAACTCTTAGTACTGTTGGCAATCAAGAAATATATCTACTTCAGTGCATTTAGGCGTAAATGTTATGAAACCGCTTGACTTTATTTAGAAAATTTGGTACAAAGCTTGTAATTTGTGTTGATGATGGGAGAGATAACAGCTTGTCATGTGTTGATGATAGGGAGACAAAATTTGTGTTGATGGCGACTTGTATGTGATGAATGGTATGCTAACTGCTAACTTCAGTAATTGATGTCATAGTCCTTAGTCTGGCGAATCTGCAAGACAAGAGAAGGTCATAAGGGCTTGAGTGTGGTTGTGGTCCTTTTTATATTGGAGATGATGCTGACGTGGCATAACTGCGTATGCCAAAGTGTCCTAATATTGGTGGGTGGAGGTCGGGCCAGGCCTATTGATGAACAAGTGCCTAAGTGTGGGCTTGAATGTGGTAATTTGGTTAAGTGGGCCTTTTAGGCCAATATACATGTGTTATAAGCCATGCCCAACCCGTCATTTTATATTCTATATTCTAAACTTTATTTTTACGGTATTTCCCTCATTTATGGAGTTGTTATAGTAAATTCACTCCAATCCATTACTCTATTTTTCTACTTAAAAAAAAAAGAATTTTTTCATCCAATGGTATTTTATTATTATTATATCAATTTTTCAAACCTTTTATCAAATAAACATTATAAGTAAATAAAAAGTAAAAAAATTAATATTAAAGTAATCAATTTTAAATATGGGCTAGGGTATGGGTTACTCCAAATTTAGAGTAACTCATACCTTACTCCGTATTTGGAGTAAGGATTTGGAGTAAGATTGGACATCTAAGCCACTTCAAATATGGTAAGGCTATGTCCAACTCATTACTTTATATTCTCATTCTAAACTCTATTTTTAAGGTAGGTTGTCTAGGAAGAAGATATAAAGTCTCGTCCCGCTCCGAGGGTGAGTAGGAAGTCCTTGGAGGAGAGAAAGGATCTTAAAGAAGACCCTTTCATTCATTTACGTAATAACAACTTGATTACCTTATTTATACAGTTGCTTTAGTTAATTTGCTCCAACCATTACTTTATTTTTCTACTCTAAAAAATGAATCTTTACATCCAACAATATTTTATTATTATTATTATTATTATTATTATTATATTAATCTTTTAAACCCTTCATTAAATAAATTATTATAATTGAATAATAAAACATAAAAAGTAATAATGAAATAATCAACTCCAAATATGGAGTAGGATATCGGTTATTTCAAATTTATAGTAACTCATAATCTACTTCATATTTGGAATAAGGATTTAAAGTAGAGTTGCACATTAACCCTACTTTAAATATGGTATTTACTTCATTTGTGGAGTACCACTGGACTTGCCTTTAGCGTTGATACCACTTGATGAGTAACTGTTGAGTCCGAGATAAAAGGGTCCTTTTTTAGGAGTATGATTTTGTTGTCTTATGCTATAAAACTTGGATGTTTGAGGGTTGACCTACAGGAAAATCTCCTAACCTTAATCAGAATCTCTGTTTTCTTTTCATATACTGAGGTTGCGCTTATGTTAAGCGCTCTTTAGGACTAAATCATGTTTTCAAATATGTCAATGTTTTAAAAAGCACTGGTAGCTGGTCGAGTGGGTTTCCAGAGCCTAGGTGGGGTTTGTGCAAATTTATATTTTTTATTTTTTAATATTTAATAATAGATAAAAGTATATATTTAATTAAAAATAAATAATAATATAATAATTTTTTTTAGTTCATGGCGCACTATTTTTCAGTTTGAGGCAGAAAATGAGAATTTTATGGTGAATAGTTTAGTTTTATCAATTGAGCTATTTTTTTATAGATTAAAAAAATGGAATCAAAACTATTATAAGCATCGGTATCTTAAAAATGCCAAAAAATTGGACTAGGCGGTGCTTAAGTGGCATAAATTGGATTAGGCGGTGTCTAAGCGACAATAAATTGGTTAAGGTTCTAATAGCGCCTTACGATCGATAAGTTCAGTGGCTATTAGCTAAATAATGGGGCCTGGGCGGGGGTTTTTGAAATTGTGAAATATGCTGATATGATGCTTGTATGTTGCCCATAACTTGGGTAACTATAATAAAACCAAAATTATAGTAATTTATACAATATTTCACAATTAGTAAATACTTAAAATTGTTAGGAATGTCATTAAACCTAGGTGATTGCAAAGTACATATTAAGTGAATTTTATATTATTGATTCACTTGTGGTTTTAATCTGAATCGCTTGTGAATATCCGAGCCTATAATTGTATTCTACGAAAATGAATTGTTGTCAATACATTGTCTATGAAAAATAAATTATGTAGCGCCACCATGTCAATTTTGGCAGTTTGACTTCAATTATTTAGTGTCAATATTTGGTTGGGGAATATATAATATACAATGTGGTATGAGCATGGTTGTCGAATCAAGAATCGGAATTCAGATTTTGTGAACTAGGAATTTTAAAATCCAATCGAATGGTATGATTCGGTTCAAGTTAATAAAATTATAAAAATTGAACATTTAAAATATTTAACTTAAAAGATACTATTAAATTTTAGTCTAGATATACAAATTTATTATTAAAATACATAAATATCCAAATAAATTCAAATTTAATTTATATGTAATCATAATAAAAGTTTTAGTTAATAGTAATATATTTTAAACTCAGAAAACAGAACATGAATTATTATTCTAGGTAAGAATATTTTGCATTTAAAATTTGAAGGTGCTAGCTTCCTTCTTTTCCTAAATTAGAAACTAATTGCTCCACTACTTGGTGGCTAATTTCATCATCACTTGAAGTCAATTGTTGGATTCTTTCTTGATTGCAATTGATTTTATCTACCTTTTTTTTAAAAGAATATGCTTCTACTATGCTTTAATTTATTGTAGTTCGTGAATCGATCGAATCAATTGTACCATAAGATTAGGTCGATTCGCCACCAAATCTGTGTTGAATCATAAGATTCGAGGTGAATTCATATTCATCCCATAGATTTGAATTGATTTGGGGTTAAACGAATTGAATCGTAAGATTATTACTGAGAATCGTAAGATTCTAATAGCTACGGTCATGAGTTAATAAAATAAAGCTTTTGATATAACACATGTTTTTTTTCTTTTGGGTTGCAATTGCGTTAACGCAATTTGAAGGTGAATTTTATGACAACTTTATTTTTGCAAAGTAAAAGTTATTTTCCATTTTAATAATATTAAATTAGTGTAATAGAAATTAATCCAATACTAATAAAGATAAAATAAAAAAAAATCAAAACCACCGTATATTAACACTCTAATTTAAAATTTGAAATTGTCACTCCGTGATAGTAACATTTATGGACTTATAACTACAAAATGACAAAGAAGTGTTTCTGGTAATTATAGATTACAATCCAACCGATGGCAATGAAAAATAAGTACACAATATAATTAATTATTATGGAATTATTCTCATTAGAAGAAATTCAAGCAGAGAATATTGATTTTATTAATAAGAAATAGTACAAATAAGAGAACAAATAACAATTATGTGACATTCACTAAAGCAATTCATCTCTTCTCTTCCGCGAGATCTTTGATTGATTTATTCACGGGAAATAGCTTTCGCGTGCAGTAAGAGGATTCAACTTAGTCGGGGTGTCTTACTACTCACCCACCCGTAATTTTTATACAACAAAGAAAATAGCAATAATTAAATTAAATGAAATCAACAAACATATAAATTTGAATAAAATTTCAAAACAAATTGTTAGTTAACGACATTGCAAATTTTTCTAATCTGCCTAGCAGACGGATTGATGAGATCCCCCATTTTAACTATAGCAGAGGTGAAATCTGAGTAAAATTTCTCGCGATTTTTATTGTATTCGACTACAAGATCATCAGTCGAACCTCCACTATAAAGAACCTGGTCAGAATGAAGAAGTCCTTTCTTTTGTATTAAATTCTTGAAATAGTTATTGTCAAAAGAGTTTGGAGTGACCAAATCAAGTGCTGTTAAATTTCCATCACCACCATCAATAGGACACCCGCGACGACGAGTGGTGGCAAATCCACCGTTAATATTACTCTCGTTATATATCCTACCGCGAAATGTTGCGCAACTAGCTTACCCTAGTGTATGAGAACCTGCAAAATCCACTTAAGCTAACCAATAAAAATTAAGTAGAAAAATATGATCATTACTTATATCATCATATTTAGATGCTTCAAAGTTGAATTTGTGGTCAAGTAGAGATTCAATTTAGCTGTTTGTAACCAATTAAATATAATAAATTGTTCAAATTAACTAAAATTTTCAAATTTAATCTTAACTTTAGAGAATCCTAGTCCATTATCATTCTTATCCATACCTGATAAAGCAACCATGTCTCGAGCAGACAAAGCTTTCCTCTCAAAACGAAATATGAGTATTTGAACACTGTCTGTGAACTTTGGAAGATCTGCAGCAGCTTGAGTTCTACTTGGGGTACTTGAATCCTTTCTTCCAAGCTTTACACTCCAAGTTGGTACCCCTACCTGTTTTATTTAATATATTTAGATTGCATATATTGTTATTTATGCATTTGGTAGATATGGACGAACATTTAGCTTTTGATAGAGATTTATGGTGTCAAAATATCCATATAGCCGACCACACCTAGCGTGTAATTTTAGGCTTGGTTGATTGATATTAATTTAAAACAAAATGACTCATTAAACTTTCTGAACTTCTTTTGTTGTGAAGTCCCAGATAGCTGTTACAACTCCATTTCAGGGTCATTTGGAAACAACCTCTCTGTAATTATAAAGGTAAGGTTGCATACACCCGACCCACCCTTACCCCGCTTGTGCGGGAGCCTTGTTAGGCATTGGGGTAATGTTTTTGTTGTTGTTGTTGTTGTTGTTGTTGTTGTTGTATGTATGTATTTGAAGAAATTAAAGATCAATTTACTTACATAGATGGATGCATCTCGAGCAGCCACGGCGAGGATGTCAGCGTAGGAAACAACTCCAGGACATATCTTCTCTGCTTCGGATTTAGCTTTCTCTATCACTTCAAAACCCCTTGTCGAATTCAAATTTTGAATGGCAGTCTTTTCGCTTTGTATTGATGAAGTCTCATCAAGCAAGATTGAGGCGTCACAACCCTAGACATGTACAAAACCATGTATACATCATTGCATTAAACTATAAAAAATGAAATATGTAGTTGACTAAACAAAGAAATTAATTAAACCTAAACGAAGCAGTTGTGAAAATGGAGACGAATAAGAGACGCAACCATTCGTCGTTTACGAGCAATTACTATATTGATTGAGGCTTTGATGGTAGAGAGTGCTTTCGGGCATGATTTTTCATAATAATTAGAGGAAAGCTTAGAATGGCATCCCAAGAGGTTGACTAGAAATAACATTATCGTAACGAAAATGGCTCGTGTTTTTTCCGTAAGTGTATGTGTTTGTGGATTGCCCCTTGTGTTCTTAGCCCCTTTTTAGGCCCAATTCCCTTTAAAGCCCGGTTTAGCTTTTTTGTATACAAGGCTGTGTAATCTGCTTAGGGTTTTTTTTTTTTCTTTAAGCCTTCCTCCCTTTGATAGCCGCCTTGTAATTCTTGCTTGCTCTCTCGCCTGAGATTTTTGCATTGTTGTGATTCGTCCATGATCTTCACTCTGATGCATCTGATTTGAAGCGGTTATATCTCTCCATCCTTTTGTGTTATATATTGAACCATACTTTACAGATTTCTGTATGCTTGTAATTTTTTATGCGTTTACTTTCTGGGTTTTTGGGTTTTCTATTTTAGGGTTCTTGAGCTTTTCAGTTTTAGTGATCTGTAGAACAATTTCCTTTTTATGCCTTAAGAGCCATCAATAAAGCTTCTCTCCTTCTCCCATGCATTGACATTAGCCCTTCACAGGGTTTTCCTTTTAAAATAAAGAGTAGTCGAAGCACGTAAAAAATCTGTGTGTTGTTTATGTTTCCGCTGATCTTGAATGCTTTACTTTATGTTTAGAACCTGGAAATATGTTATTTGAAGCATCACATGAGGTATTAGAGCTTGTAGATTTGATTTCTAGGGGTGCATGTTTCGTCTCTTTGATATACTGATTTAGACTCCTTTTTTTGTTCTTCCTTGCGTTATTTTAGATCTCTGAAAACTTTCAGTTGATTTCCTTTTTTCAGTGATATCGTTTTTCAAAAGATTTAATTTCTTTTGAATTTTTTGTTATCTGTTTGATTTACGGAAATTTGGTTTTATTTTATCGCATGCAATATATTAAAGAAAAAGGATTTCTTTTCTGCCAGGTATATCGTTGTTCTGTGTCTTCTGAGATTTTTTTTACAATAGCTTGTAAATTTCTGTGTCTTGCTAATTTTTTGTTTGTTTGATTGTTCTTTGCAAGAAAAATTCTTTTCTGGGAAGACATTGAAGGAAACTTCTTGCCTTCTCCTCTGATTGCTTCTCGAAGGTAATGATTGAAACTCGGTTTAGCTAAGAAAGAAATTTCTTCATCACTGTAAGTCTCTTCTTTTCTTTAATCCTGATATTCCTTAGTCACTATTAAAGAAAGGGCTTCTTTAGTAAGAAGTTGCATCTCGGTAAGAATTTTTTTTTCTTTATGCATGTTTTCTATCAACTCTATAGTCTTTGCATGATTAGAAATCCTGTTAATGATTTTAAGCTGATTGTAAGTGATATCTTTCTTTATTTGTTTGATAAACTTGACTCTGTGTTTGATAATCTTGATAGTTTACTTGAGAAATTGCATGTTTGCTCTCTTCTTGATTGCCTCTGTATCTTTCTGAGCTTAGGTAGAGCTTCTTATAGGATCTCTCTTATCTCTGATTGTTTTAGGTTTTCTCTAGTTCTCTATTTTCCTTTCAGTTATTTGTCTGTGTTTAGTCTTTTTCTTGTCTTTTAAAATGTCTATTGCTAAAGTTTCTTTAGAAAAATTTGATGGAAAAAGTGACTATTTTATTTGAAAACAAAAACTGAAAGTTGTTTTAACTCAAACTAAGTGTCATAAGGCTTTACAAGGTAAAAATTCTTTGCCTGATTTTTTAACTGATTATGAGAAAGATGAAATCATGGATATGGCCTTCTCTACAATCGTTTTAAACCTATCTGACAACATTCTTAGGAGAGTTAGAGGCTATAATGTTGTTGTATCTCTAATGGCTAAACTTGATGAATTGTTTCTGACTTCAAATACTGCTAAGGAATCTTATTTGAAGGAACAATTGTTTAGTTTTAGAATGAACTCTCAAAAGAGTGTTGATGAAAACTATAATGATTTTCAGAAAATCATCATAGAACTTGATAGTGCTGGAGTTAAAATTGAGGATAAAGACCAGACCATTCTTTTGTTAAATTCTTTGCCTGATAAGTTTAAGACTTTAAAAGAAGCTCTAAAATATGGTAGAGAGAATTTAACTGTTAATGATATCATTTCTGCCCTTAAAATGAAAGAACTTGAACTTAAAAATGATAAATCTAAAAGTCAAGTTGGTGAAGGTTTGTTTGTTAAGGGTAAGAAGTCTGGTAAGTCTAAGTCTAATAAATCAAAAGGTAAGACCAATCAGCAAGAAACTGGTAATAATTCCACTAATAATGGGACTCAAAATGAACCTAGTAAACCTAGGAAAGAGTACATCTGTTTCTACTGTAATAAGAAAGGTCACACTAAAAGGTTTTGTAGAACCAGGTTAAGTGGTTTACCTCCTCCTCCAGACAATAAAAATAATGGATCTAATAACAATGTTGCTGAAGTTAATGACATAGAGGCTCTAACTATTGGCTAGTCTAGGGACCTTGAGTCTTGGATTTTAGATTCTAAATGTAGCTTTCACATGAAATCCAGAAAGGAATGGTTCGTTGAATATCAGTACATAAATGAAGGTAAGGTATTGATGGGCAATGACTCAACCTGGGATGTCATGGGAATTGGTAAAATCCAATTAATTGATCATAATGGAAAACCCATATATCTAACTGAAGTGAGACATATACCTAATATTAAAAGGAACCTGAGTTCTCTAAGTCACTTAGATAAAAAGGGATTTGAATTTAAAACTCAAGGTGGAGTTCTTAATGTCATTAAAAATTCAATATGCTTAGCAAGAGGCAAATTGTTTGGTGGTCTGTCTGTGTTGGTTCTGCAGATGTGGTGTTTAATTTTGATGAGTCTGTTCACTGGCATAAAAGGCTAGGTCATGTTGGTCTTAAGGGGATTGAATCCCTTAAGAACAATGATTCTTTAAGTTTGCCAAATTCTATCAATTTGGATTTTTATGAAATCTGTACTTTGGGGAAGACCCATAGACAGAATTTCACCTCTTCTCTTAATAAGTCTAAGGCTTGCCTTGATTATATCCACAGTGATATGTGGGGATCACCATATGTTCCTATATCTCTTTCTAATTGTCAATATTTTATGACTTTTATTAATGATTTCTCAAGGAAAATTTGGATATGTTTTCTTAAAAATAAATATGAAGTATTTGATAAATTTCTAGAATGGAAAGCTTTAGTTGAGAATCAAATTGGGTCTAGGATTAAAACTCTTAGAACTGATAATGGCCTAGAATTTATAAATACTGAATTTAATGAGTATTGTGCTAAAAATGGAATATTGAGACATAGGACATGTGCCTACACCCCTCAGCAAAATAGTGTTACTGAGAGGTACAATAGAACCATCCTTAATAAGGTTAGATGTCTATTGATTGAATCAGGCTTAAGTCATAGATTTTGGGCAGAAGCTGCTGCTACTGCTTGTTATCTCATTAAATTGACTCCTAGCTCAACCATTGAATTTAAATGTCCTAATGAGATTTGGTATAAGAAACCTGTGAATTACAGTAACCTTAGAATATTTGGCAGTATAGCCTATGTTCACAGTATTGAGTCAAAACTTGACCAAAGAGCTAAGAAATGTGTCTTTATAGGCTATCCTAATGGCATTAAAGGCTATAAACTTTGGTCTATCACTGAACATAAAACGGTTGTTAGCAGAAATGTAGTCTTTAATGAAAATGTTTTTTATAAGGATACTAACGAAAACTCTGACATATTACAGCGGGATAATTTTTCCCTTGAGGTGGAGCTCACTAAATTTGAAAGAAGAGTTAATGAGCCCAATGTTAATATTGAACCACCTCAGGAAGAAAATCAAGTTATTTTTAATGATAATCTTGATAATCAAACTGATAATTTGAATGAAGATTATACTACTGCCAATGATGAAGTTAATCACAATCATGATAACAATACATCTAAACCAAGGAGAGAATCTAGATTTCCTTCTAAATTTAATGATTATATGATCTATGATTGTAATTACTCTGATTTGGCTGATTTTACTATGCTTGCTGCTGTTAGTCTAGAGTTTGATCAACCAAAGTCTTATTCTGAAGCTATAAATAGTAAAGATAGTAGTAAATGGTTGAGTGCTATGAATGATGAAATCGAGTCTCTAGCTAATAATAAGACTTGGACTAGTGCCCAAACCTGAAGGTAAAAGAGTTATAGGTTGTAAATGGGTATTTAGGAAGAAGCCTACAATACCTGGTGTTGAATCTGAGAGATTTAAGGCCAGAGTTATTGCTAAAGGATTCTCTCAGATTGAGGGCATTGACTATCAAGAAATTTTTTCTCCTGTTGTTAAGCATGTTTCCATTAGGCTAATTTTGTCTTTAACTGCTTTGTTTGACTTGGAACTTGAACAGCTTGATGTGAAAATTGCCTTTTTACATGGCAATTTAGATAATGAATTGTATATGTGTCAGCCTGAAGGTTTTGTTGTTAAAGGTTGTGAAAGTCAAGTCTGTTCGCTTAAAAAATCCCTGTATGGTCTTAAGCAGTCCCCCAGGCAATGGTATTTAAGATTTGACCAGTACATGTTAAAACTCAACTTTCATAGAAGAAAATTTGATCCTTGTGTCTATTTCAATAAACTTGTTAATGATCATTACATATATTTGCTCTTGTATGTTGATGATATGTTAATTGCATGTAAAGATAAGATTGAAATTAACAATTTAAAGTCAAAACTTAAATCTGAATTTGAAATGAAGGATCTAGGGCCTGCTAAAAGAATTTTAGGGATTGATATATTTAGAGACAGAAGTCAAGGCATATTAACTTTAACTCAAAAAGATTATATAGATAAAATTCTAAGTAATTTTGAGTTAAATACTAATAAGCCTGTTAGTACACCTATTGGAGCCCAGTTTAAACTGTCTATAAGTCCAAAACCTTTAGATAAGAGTGAATCTTTCTTTATGTCCATTGTCCCTTATCAAAATGTTGTTGGCTCATTCATGTACTCTATGGTGTGCACTAGACCTGATATTGCCTATGGTGTAAGTCTTGTCAGTAGATTTATGAGTAACCCTTGTAAAATGCATTGGTCTGCTGTGAAATGGCTTGCTAGGTATTTTTTAGGCAGTTCATCTATGTGTCTAGTTTATAAGTCTGCCAAAAGTAATAGAATCAGTATTGAGGGATACTGTGATTTTGATTATGCTGCAGATCTTGATAAAAGATCTGTATCCTATTACTGTTTTACTTTTGATGGAAATTTAATTAGCTAGAAATCTTGCTTGCAACATGTGGTTGCCTTGTCCACTATAGAGGCTGAATACATTGCTTTAACAAAAGCAATTAAAGAAGCACTGTGGTTGAAAGACATTATTTCTGAAATTGAAATTTTACAGGATAATGTTAGTTTAAGCTGTGATTCTCAGTCTGCCATTCATCTTTGCAAAAATTCAGTTTATCATGAGAGAACAAAACATATTGGCATTAAACTGCATTTTGTAAGAGATATAGTTGCTGCTGGTACTATTATTTTTAACAAAGTTCATACTAGTGTTAATCCTGCAGATTTACTAACTAAAGTTATTCCTGTTGAAAAATTTCAGGTTGCCTTAAACAAGTTAGGAGTTGTGCGCTTTGACTTTGTGGCAAAGCGTGCCCCTAATTACTGATTTGGTGATTACCCTAGGAGAGGGGTTGAAGATGCTTTATTGGAGGCACAGTGGTGAAAGGTGGAGATTGTTTGTGGATTGCCCCCTGTGCTCTTAGCCCGTTTTTAGGCTCATTTCCCTTTAAAGCCCGGTTTAGCCTTTTTTTTATATAAGGCTGTGTAATCTGCTTAGGGTTTTTTTTTCTTTAAGCCTTCCTCCCTTAGATAGCCGCCTTGTGATTCTTGCTTGCTCTCTTGCCTGAGATTTTTGCATGGCTGTGATTCGTCCTTGATCTTCACTCTGATGCATCTGATTTGAAGCGGTTATATCTCTCCATCCTTTTGTGTTATATATTGAACCCTACTTTATAGATTTCTGTATGCTTGTAATTTTTTGTGTGTTTACTTTCTGGGTTTTCTGTTTTAGGGTTCTTGAGCTTTTCAGTTTTCGTGATCTGTAGAACAATTTTCTTTTTGTGCCTTAAGAGCCATCAATAAAGCTTCTCTCCTTCTCCCGTGCATTTGGCATCAGCCCTTCACAGGGTTTTTCTTTTAAAATAAGGAGTGGTGGAAGCACATAAAAAATCTATGTGTTGTTTATATTTCCGTTGATCTTGAATACTTTACTTTATATTTAAAACCTGAAAATCTGTTATTTGAATCATCACAATATGTTTGAAGAAATTACTTCAGATTATTACAATTTAGAATTGAAGGTATAGATGAAGAGTAAAGCAAGGTCTAATAAGCTTATATAGATGAATTCAGTAGCTAATTAGGAATATTAATTTTGCTAGTTGAGAAGAGAAGAAAAGAGCAGCCGTCACTATTCAATTTTGGTTGCATGCATTACATTTGGTGTTTAACAATGATTAAATTATCTAAATTAATTATTTGTTATACAGTCATCATGAGATGTCTATAATAATATACTCCTCCGTCTTTTTTTACTTATCTTTTAATACATTTCACAATTTTTAAAGAATCAATTAATTAAAACAGAAAAATACTATTTTATCCTCTAATTAATATTTAGTTTTTCACTTCATTATAATTAATGATAATGAGATAAATTAGGAAATAATTGAAAAAATAATCCAAAAAGTGTCTAAATATTTGAGAATGATAAGTAAAAAAATATTTAAAAAAATAACTAAAATATCGATTTTAAAAAGATGGAGGGAGTAATATATAGTATTACTATTGTGCTTTATATATTTATTATAATAACTTAAATTAAAGGTTTCTACCTTTTAGAAAGAGCTATTAGGCTTCATAGGGGAGAGCATGGATCGATTCGGTCCAAAAATTGAATCGAACCAAATAAATCAAAAATCGAATAACAAGAAAAATAGGAACCTAATACCAAACCTAATTAAATTTGATTCGATCCGGACCGAACCTAAATATTTAGGTTCAGTTCGGTTCGGTTCGGTTTAGTATGGAACTAAATTTTTTTTCATGTTAAAGATGTAATTATTATTTTAATTACTTATTATGAAATTTGATAACTTATTAAACTCAAAATTGATATATTGATAGTTGAATATAGTAAAAAAACTAATTTAATCAAGATTCAATTAATGAGTTTATTTGTATCGTATAAAATATTAAATAATAAAAATCAATCAAAATTAATAATTACATTCCATTGTTCACCATTTATTGAATTTTAATATGGAATTCTCTATATTTTTTTATGTAATACTTATAATATTAATACTTAAAAAAATATAAATATAAAATTATAATGTTTACTATTAGTTAGGCTTCTAGTACGATATTCCCTACAATTTTTTGCATATATTTATATATTATCCTAATTAGGTTCGGTTCTCGATTTATTTAGTTTTTTTCCTCAAAATCAAGAACCGAACCGAATACCAAATAAGAAAAATATTAGAACCAAGTATCGAACCTAATAAGTTAGGTCCGATCCGGTTAGGTTCTGTTCGATTCGGTTCTTAGGTTCAGTTTGGTTCTTTAGATTTCTTGCTCTCCCATAAGGCTTCTTTCTTCGTTCTCCCCGTTTTTGTTATAGTTTTATTTCTTTTTTATTCCGTTTCTTTTCTTTTTTTGTTTGAATAATCTGCATTAAGTATTTTTTATCTTTTACTATGTTATCGTTTTCTTCAAACATGGATTTGTTGTTACACATTTCAATCTTGATAGTTTTACAACTGGGTTTGACTTCATCAGCCTTCAGACAAAGATACTCGTAGATCTTTCACATTTGGTATCCAGATCTATCTCTCTTAAGCACGATCGCTCTAGATCTGCAAATTTGGTTGGTGTTATGGTGTACGCAGAGATTTTCATGGTTGCGGATACTCGAGAATTCTAGTAGGTGGTTAATAAATTATAAATTGCAGCGTTTATTTCTTATTTTGGTTGTTTATGTTTGTCCTCTTACTCCTGTGACAAGTTTTTTCTTATCTCCCATTATGGTAAGATTTTATTTCTATGATTATAATAATTTATTTTATTTGATATATATTCTTTTACTCATCTATCAATTAAAATATACTCCATAATTAATATTAATAAAATATATCCTATTTATTAAAAAAAGTTTCCGCCTTTTAATTCTAAGAGTATTATTTTAGATATATTTAATGCAAATTATTATGGAATAAAGTGGAAAGAACAATGATTCATGTGTTGGAGAGTAGGAAAAAAATTGTCTATTTGACTTGTGACATTCTTGTTGAGTGGAGTCCATTTTAGCGTGGGATTCACTGTTTAATTAAATGAAATTAAAAAAAAGTAGGTCGATAAAAAGTGCACAGTAAAATTATCGTGGCCATACGCGTTTTGAATCTCCTATAAATAGAGGAGGGTTTTGCTCATTTGAAGAGCAGACCAACACAGAGAGTAATAGAGAAGAAACACAGATAAAAATGTAATCTGTGTAGAGAGCTTTAGGAAAAGGGTTCCTAAGAGTTGGGTAAGAGAGAAAATAGTGAGGTTTTGGGAAACACTTGAGTGCCACTATTTTGTAATCTCTTGGTGTACCTACTATTATTTTATAGTGGAAGAATTATTCGGAGTTGGTCCCGTGGTTTTTCCCTAATTCATTTGGGGTTTCCACCTAAAAATCTGCATGTCTTTTATTCTGCTGATATTATTTTTTTCTCGTAATCTATTATTGGGCCTAACAAGTGGTATCAGAGCCGAAGGTTGTTTTATCAGTAAAATCCGTGGATATATTTTTCAAAAATAAATATACCACGACGACGAGAAAATTACGATAAATCCGGTGGCGCAATCCGTTCGAAAAACCGTCGCAGATAAGCAATTTGAGTGAATAGTAAAATAGTAACTTAAGTAATAGTATTCATATATAATACTATTCATATTCGGCGATCTTTTACAAATAGTATTATTTAAGTATATGGGAGGTATACTGTTACTATTCCAATATACAAGTATTAGTGGAGTATACGGTACTATTCACATATACAGTCACTATTTATATAAATAGTAAAATTCGTGAATAGTAAAATTTTGCCATTCTTAAATTTTCGACATGACGAATGACGGTGTAATGATCAAATTGACGGATACAAATTATTCAATGTGAAAATCCAGAATGGAGGACTACCTCAATTGCAAAGATTTGTATGATCCAATTGAGGGTGACGACGCAAAGCCGAAGGATATGAAAGATCAGCAGTGGATAAAGTTGAAGAAGCAGACATTGGGTACAGTACGCCAATGGATAGATGCTAGCCTATACAACCACGTGAGGAACGAAACAGATCCCAAAGTTCTCTGGAAGAAGCTAGAGGATATGTACGAGGCTAAAAATGCTCAAGGAAAAGTGTTCATGATTCGCAAAGTCGTGAACTTGAAACTGATAGAGGGACGATCAATCACACAACTCCTGAAAGACTTTGAAGGATTCATAAGTGAGTTAGCAGTCATAAGTATGTCCTTGGATGATGAGATGCAAGCATGTCTTTTGTTGGGAACTCTACCAGATAGCTGGGATACTCTTGTCGTATCATTGAATAACTCAGCTCCAAATGGTGTGGTAACAATGTCTATGGTAAAGAATAGTCTACTTAATGAAGAGCTTCGTAGAAGGGACGTTGCCGGTACCAGTTCACAAGCCCTTGTCACAGAGAATAGGGGCCGAAGCAAGGGTAGAGGTCGTGGGAATGGAAAATCGAAAGATAGATCCAAGTCCCGAGAGAAGAGGTCAAGCTACCACTGTGGAAAGCAGGGTCATCTCAAAAGGAACTGTCATTTCTTTAAACAAGAGAATGCAAACCGAAGTCATGATGATGACAAAAATGCATCTACTGCAGTCATAATAGAAGATGGAGAGGTGGCTTTAGTATCTCATGATGCAGATTGTTGTCATGTTGGAGATGCAGATACCGAGTGGATTGTAGATTATGGTGCCTCATACCACTGTGTTCCAAAAAGGGAATACTTCTCAACCCATAAAGCGGGCGATTATGGTACTATTAAAATGGGAAATAATAGTGTCTCGCAAATGGTGGGAATCGGCGATATCTGCGTGAAGACAAGTGTCGGATGCACATTAACACTTAAAAATGTGCGACACGTTTCAGATCTTCGGTTGAACTTGTTGTCTGTTAGTGTATTGGACAAGGAAGGTTATCACAATCATACAGGCGATGGAAATTGGAAACTCACCAAAGGATCGTTGGTGGTGGCGAAAGGAAGATTGTGTTGCTCGCTATACAAAACGCACGCAATAGTATGTGCGGGTTAACTGAATACAGTTGGAGATGATGCTTCACCAAATTTGTGGCATAGGCGACTGGCGCATGTTAGTGAGAAAGGGTTGAATATACTAGCTAAGAAGTCCTTCATCCCATTAGCCAAAGGAAAAATTAACCCGTGTGATCACTGTTTATCTGGGAAGCAACATCGAGTTTCATTTCAGAAAAGCTCTAGAAGGAGAAATAATAAGTTAGAGTTAGTACACTCTGACATTTGTGGTCCCATAGATACAGAATCCATTGGAGGAAGAAGATACTTTCTTATATTTAATGAGAATGATATCATCAGTGAAAGATCTACAAGTGATGGTGTTATCGATATTACACCAGAGAGCATTCTATCAGATGATGCCACAGAAAGAAGAATGCATCAATCATAACAAGATGGAGAAGAAGAGCCAGTTGTGAGGGATCAAGATACGATTGTAGATGAAGATATGAATGAAGAGGGTATTGAACAGGGGGAGCCAGAGAACCCCATTCTACCAGAAGAAGAACCTCAATTAAGGAGGTTAATAAGAGAACACCAACCATCTACAAAATACTCCAGTTCTGATTATATTTTAATCACTGATGAGGGGGAGCATGAAAGCTTCCAAGATGTGCAATCTTGTAAAGATAAAGATTGTTAGATGTAGGCCATGCAAGAGGAGATGAATTCTTTGAAGAAGAATGACACGTACGAGCTGGTGAAACATCCTAATGGGAAGAGAACACTCAAGAACAAATTGTTGTACAAGCTGAAGAAAGATGATGGAGACCTAGTGAGATACAAAGCTCGATTGGTTGTCAAAGGCTTTACTCAAAAGAAAGGTATCGACTTTGATGAGATTTTTTCACCAGTTGTGAAAATGAGTTCCATTCGATTTGTTCTGGGTCTTGTAGCCAGCCTGAACCTTGAGTTAGAACAGCTTGATGTAAAGACCGCATTCTTGCATGGGGATTTAGAAGAAGAAATTTATATGGAACAACCAGAAGGTTTCAAGGTCAAGGGAAAGGAGGACATGGTGTGTCGCTTGAAGAAAAGTTTGTATGGCTTAAAACAAGCTCCGCGACAATGGTATAAAAAGTTTGATTCCTTCATGGTGAATCAAGGATAGAGGAGGAAAGAAGCTGATCCATGTGTATATGTCCAGAAATTCCCTGATGGAAAATTTATCATTCTTCTCTTATATGTTGATGATATGCTAATCGTTGGACTAGATGCCAAAATGATTAGTAAGTTGAAGTGTGATTTGTCTAAGGCGTTTGACATGAAGGATTTGGGACCGGCAAGGCAAATTCTTGGATTGGAGATTACCCGAGATCGGAGGTCCTGCAGGCTATGGTTATCGCAAGAACAATATATTGAACGAGTACTAGAAAGGTTCAATATGAAGAATGCTAAACCAGTTAGCACTCCATTTGCTGCTCATTACAAGTTGAGTAAGAAATCCTACCCTTCAACAAAGAAAAATAAAGAAGATATGTCAAAAGTTCCATATTCTTCAGCGGTCGGAAGTTTAATGTATGCAATGGTGTGTACGAGACCAGACATCGCTCATGCAGTTGGAGTTGTGAGTAGATTCCTGTCAAATCCCCAGAAGACACATTGGGAAGCAATTAAATGGATCTTTAGATACCTGAGAGGAACTTCAAAGTTATGTTTGACTTTTAGAGTTGGAAAAGCTGCACTTGTTGGTTACACAGATGCAGATATAGCTGGTGACCTTGATGAAAGAAAATCTACATCGTGTTATCTCTTTACATTCTCAGGGGGAGCTATTTCATGGCAATCACGGTTACAAAAGTGTGTTTCATTATTAACAACTGAAGCAGAGTACGTTGCCGCAACAGAAGCAGGAAAGGAAATGCTTTGGTTAAAGCGATTCTTTCAAGAATTGGGTGTGCAACAAGAAGACTACATAGTTTATTGTGATAGTCAAAGTGCACTAGACTTGAGCAAAAATACTATGTATCATGCACAGACGAAACATATTGATGTAAGATATCATTGGCTCAGACTTGCCATTGAAGAAAAAGAGTTCAAGTTGCAGAAGATTCATACAAATAAAAATGTTGCTAATATGCTGACGAAGGTTGTACCAAAAGAAAAGTTCTACCAGTGCGTTGAAGCAACCGGAATGGAGAGTCCCACAATGTAGTCGGGAGGGGGAGATTTGTTGAGTGGTGTCCCTCTTATTGTGGGACCCACTGTTTAATTAAAAAAAATTTAAAAAAAGGATGCAGGTCGGCAAGAAAAATTTTCAAAAAGTGCACAATAAAATTACTGTGCACAATTCGGCCATACGCGTTTTGAATCTCCTATAAATAGAGGAGGGCTTTGCTCATTTGAGGAGCAGACCAACACAGAGAGTAATAGAGAAGAAACACAGATAAAAATGTAATCTGTGTAGAGAGCTTTAGGAAAAGGGTTCCTAAGAGCTGGGTAAGAGAGAAAATAGTGAGGTTTTGGGAAATACTTGAGTGCCACTATTTTGTAATCTCTTGGTGTACCTACTATTATTTTATAGTGGAAGAATTATTCGGAGTTGGTCCCGTGGTTTTTCCCTAATTCATTTGGGGTTTCCACGTAAAAATCTGCGTGTCTTTTATTCTGCTGATATTATTTTTTTCTCGTAATCTATTATTGGGCCTAACAATTCTCACCAAATAATACACCCAGAACCTTTTCAATATCGGTGTGAGCAACCATTACTCCATATTCTTTTCAACTTATAATCTATTTAATTTAATTTAGTATTATTCAATACTTATCAGCACTGTATACATATTAATTTATAATAAAATAAATATTTAACAGTTCAGTTCTCTACAATTATCTTTAACTTGAAAAGAACATGGCCTTAATGTCTCTAATGGGTGTACCCAATTAGATATTGATTCAATTATTTTAAGATTTATCAATTATTTTAAGATTTATCAATTTTTTAAAAAATTTTTGGCTTCATGGAGGTTTAATTAAGTGGAAAGAAAAATCTTTAACCCGCCCCGGATATGATTTAAATCTGAAACCTTTAAAGATTATAGCATCAGTGTTAACCACTAGACCAACAGCTTAGTCACTTAAGATTTATCAATTAAAAGATTTATACTTACAAAAATTTCGATAAAATCTAGATAAATAAATATTAAATTAATAATCTCAACTAAATATATTGTTTCCACATGATTTAGAATAAACAATAATCTTGTTAAATACAAAAAATAATAATTTAAAAAATTAAGGTTCAATGAAAATATAAAACAAATCATAGTTCACCAAACATATTCAAAAAATTCTATTTAAATTTCATAAAGTCAAATTATTTTCATTAGCTCTTATAGTTTTCAAAGTTTAGCCTTAGCCAAAATATGGGCTTAAATTTACAATTTTATCATAGTACTAAATTACTAATGAAAAATTTTTATATATATATATATATATATATATATATATATATATATATATATATATAGAGAGAGAGAGAGAGAGAGAGATGGTCTTAATATTTAAAATAATATTGACAAGAAAATTTGTCCATAAACCAAAATGTACCAATTCTATGAAGAACTATCAAACTAATGTCGAATTAAAATTCAAATCATGCAATTTTCCTTTTGATTATTTTTGTTCTTATAGCAATTTGTTTATATTTTGCTTTAAATATTTTTACAGATGTTACTAAAATCAATTACCAGCTCCGTTGAATGGGCGGCGGAAATTCGGAGCAAGCAAGAAAATTACATAGATTAATTATCATACCATAATTATCAAGCCATCAAAGTGGATTTTTTTTAAATCGGATGAAATACATCCTTATATCATTTATATTTATAAAATGTATCTTTTTTAAAATTTATTTATTATATATTATTTTTTAATAATTTAATCTATTCTTTATACTCACTTTAATTTTTAGTTATTTTGAAAATTTTTATTTTGTAGGAGATTAGGATTTGATTATATTATAGCATTTAAATTTCGATTTCTTTCCTTTCTCTTTTTTTAATAATTCCTAATTCAAAATATTATTTCTTTTCTATCTTATCTCTGATTTCTTTTCGTTTACTTTCCGATTTATTTCTTTTCTTTCGATTTCATTCCATTTCATTCCATTTCATTCAATATTCAAAATCTGATTTCTTTTCTATCTCAATTTTGATTCGAATTAAGTCATTTTTTAATCCTTTTTGATTTATATTTTTAATATTTAGGATCTGATTTCTTTCCTATTTGATTCGAATTAATTCATTTTTTATTCCTTTTTGATTTCTATTTTCCCTTTCTTTCCGATTTCTTCTTTTTTACGCCTTCAACAACCATCTTTTCCGATTCTGAAGTACCCATTGTGTACACAATCGTATACTATCAACCATATATTGATATACAGTACTTGATACACAATTGTTTAATCTTGTATATTATTATGTAAATATTCTATATACTGATATACACTACTTGCAAGGCCGACCATTAGGAGGAGCGAGTGGAGCGACGGCTCAGGGTCCCGAGCTTCTAGGGGCCTCAAATTTTTGTTCAGTATCGTATAAGGAAAATATTAAATATATATAAATGAGAATAAAGATATAAAAGTTTGATTTGGAGTAGTGGTAGGAGTGCGCTTAGGCCCTGTTCTTTTCAACTGATAAATAGGTGTACTGAATTGAACTGAACTGAATTGTACTGAAATTGAACTGAATGATACTGAAACTAAAAATACTGAAACTGAAAATACTGAAACTAAAAATACTGAAACTGAACAATACTAAAACTGAAAATACTGAAACTGAACAATACTGAAACAGAATTATAATTAATAATATAAATAATATTTTAAAAATATTAAAATACATAATAATTAATAACATTTTAAATAATACAATGCATTCTAATAAAATTTATTAATTGTTACATATAATAATAATTAAATATACTATTATAAATTATTATTATTATAAATTATTATTATAATTATTATTATGAATATTACCTTATTATTTTAATTGTTATCAATATTTATAAAATATTATTACTTTTATTTATTTATTTTTCTTATAAAATTATTTATCTTAGAAATAATAATTGATAATCTTAAAAATATTATTATTGATTTCTTTTTCGTCGTTGTTATTTGTGATTACTGATATTAATCAATAATATTTATATAATGTATAAATAATGAACTAAAATTAAAATTGAAATGATATTATCATTAATATTCATTACTTTTAATATTTATGAATAATAATATATATTAATAATATTGATATAATGCATAAATTAAAACTTAATATTGAATTCTGAATTCTGAATGCTGAATGCTGAATGCTGAATGTTGAATACTGAATATTGAATACTAAAACTGAATACTGAATACTAAAACTGAACTGAACTGAACTAAACTAAACTAAACTAAACTAAATAGTATGAAACTAAATTGATTAATACTAAACTAAACAGAAAATAAGTTGAAAATAACGGGTTCACTTGCTAGGAGCCTCTTTTCATTAGATCTCCTTTTTTTCTTAACATTTATTACTTAAAAAGTTAGACTAAATTATCACTAAATTATCATTTATTATAAATCCCTCAAAATAATTAATAAGATTTTCGCAAAATTATATAATATATGGCAAGTATATGTACTGTAATTTTATCTAAAATTATTTATTAAGCTTATTTTTTATATTTATAATTTATAAAAAGAAAGGATATATTATCTTATTGATATATTTACTAAGTAATTTTTATATTCTTACTTTAAATGCATTTCTTCTCTATATTTTCTTTCCAATTTATTTTTTTCAAATTAAATTATAGCTACTTAATTTTTTCTTTTGAAAATTATTATATTGTTTCATGTTATAAAATATTTATTCTAATATAAGGCCTGGACCTATATAAAATTAGTTATATTTAAACTCAAATCATAAATCTTTATAGTTAATAAAAAAAATTCTAAATCTTTAACAATGTAATAATTTTTTCGTAAGTTTATTATTTTTGGGAATTTTTCTGACAACCCTAATATACAAACACAAACTCTCGATCTTAAACCCTTTACCCTAATATATAACACATATTTTTTATTTTTTTAATTTATTGTTATACTTTCAAATACCAATATTTAAACATTCTACGTTATAGTTTAATATGATTTATTTATTAATTTATTTTGAAACTTTGTACTCTATAGTATTAACACTAAACATTGTACTTTTTATCTTAAACTATAAACAATGTACAAAGGAATTTGGAGTATGGCTATTAAATTCACGAAATATAGAAAAATTATAGTAAATTATAACATGATGTTACAACATTAGTGTTATATAAATTTTGCTCATTCGACTATTTTTGGTAAAACTCAATGAGAACAATTGTGACTTCAAACTCTTTTGCTATTTAAAAAACGTCATTACTCCAAAACATCACGCATAAACATTTATATTTACTAAAAATGTAAAAAATACCTAAAATAATTTTATGAGATTTAAATTTTTAAGGTTTGAGATTAAAAATTATGCTATATTAAAATATAATTTTTTTATTTTACTATTTATTCTTTTACGCATAAATATGTTTGAGTCATGTTCATTTAAGACAGAAATGCGATTTGGACTCATCCCTTCCATGACAGAGACATGATTTGGATGCATCACTGAGCAAAATATGAAAAATAAATATCTAAATTATATTGCTAGAGCTCAAAGTTTCAAAATACATCAGTAAACATAATTATATTAAACTATGCTAGAATGTTTAGATATTGTATTTAAAATCATAACAATAAACTAAAAAATATAAATATGTGTCATATATTGAGATAAAGGGTTTAACGTTGAGAGTTTCTATTACATATTAGGTTAATTTTGTAAAATATTTCCAAAAATATTCAATTTATGAAAAGAAAAAAAATATTTTATATATAATGACAAAGATTTAGGATTTTTATTGACTATAAATATTTATGATCTGAATTTAAAAATAATTAATTGATAATGGTCTAATTATTTTCAAATTATAATAAATATTGTAAAATATAAAATATTATAATTTTAAAAAGTAAAAGTTAAGAATGATTAAATTTGGAAAGAATAATTAAAAAATAATTTGGGAATAAATATAGAATTACACTTATAGTAAGAATATAAAAGTGAATTAATAACGAAGTGAAATATTTTTTTTTTACTTTTACTAATTATATATACTCATTAAATGAATTTAGATAAAGTTACGGTATATGGTGGTGCTTGCCATGTACCGAATAATCATCCTAAGATTTAATATTAACTTTTTATTAATTAAAAAGTTAGACTAAATTATCATTTATTACAAATCCCTCAAAATAATTAATAAAATTTAATATTAGCTTTTTAAATAATATTCAATTGATATTAGTTTAAAGGTTGGACTTATTATCAATTGGTCTTGGTACAATTGATAGATCAATAAGTTGTGGATTGAAATGATGGATGATTAATTATTGGCTCCTATAAAAACTCATATTATTTCAAAAAAAAAATTAGACTTATTTACCAAATATACTATTTTTTAAAAAAATTAGACCTGGTCCTAAATTATCATTTATTACAAATCCCTCAAAATAAAAAATAATTAATAAGATTTAATATTAAATTTTTAAATAATTTTTTTCAATTGATATTAGTTTGAACTTCTAAGGTTGGAGTTATTTAACAAAACATACTTTTTTTTTGTCAAAAGCAATGTAATTAACTTTTGTTTCGATTCTTTAATTATAATTTATAATACAAAAATTAAAATTACCTATTAAATATAAAAATTTAACAGATGATTTTATATTTTCAAAATAATAAATATTAGTTTAATTGATTTAATATATATTTTCGAGATTCCAATACCTTATTCTGATTAAAGTCATTGTATTCTTATATCTTTCAAATATATCAATAATCAATAAAATAAAGAATGTAATTTTAGATAAAATTTCCTGGAAAAATCGATTGAAATTTGCTTTAAAAGATACTAGAATGACCAGAATTTCAAATGACAATATCATAATCTAAATATGTACTAAGTTTAATAAATTTTGGTTGTTTATTAGTGATGTATAAATTTGTTTGTTGAATTTTTTTAACATATATTTATTGTACTAGGGCCCCGATTTTGTTTTCTTGCTCAGGGCTCCGGTATTTTCCGACACGGCCCTGACTACTTGCATAACTGAAATTGTATACTATCAACCGTATATTGATATACAATTCTCCTAATACTGTTCATGCGTACACATTATCTTTTAGGGGCATGCACCTATACTGTACACCGTTACCAAAAGGGTCCATTTTGCCCATCCTAGGGTTTTAGTATTGTCATGCAGCAATACTGTACATGCGTGCACAATATCTTTTAAGGGTAGGCATCTATACTGTGCACGCATGTATAATATACGGTTGATACTATACAATTTTATTTATGCAAGTAATGTATAATATTAGTATATAGAATTACATAATACTCCCTCCGGTTTTTTACTGGTCGTTCTAGGCTTTTGATCTTAATTTTTTAATTGTCATTTTAGGTTATCAATGTAACTTTGACCAATATTTTCCTAATTTACCCTTGTATTAATTAGGATAGAGATTAAGTATTAATGGAATTATAAGTGAGTAATTATGAAGAAAGAGAATTTATTTATAAAGTATGAAGGATAAATTAGTCATTTTAATGCTATAATAAATGTTTTTATTGGTTTTGATGAAAACTCTAGAATGACTAGTAAAAAAATCAGAGGGAGTATTATACTCCCTCCGATTCCAAATAAATGGCCTTTTGACTTTTTTTATTTTGGTTCCAAATAAGTGACCATTTAGATTATCAATGCAATATTTATCATTCTTTCTCTAATTTACCCTTACATTAATTAGGAAAGAGATTAAGTATTGTTGAGATTATAAGTTGGTAATTATGAAGAAAGAGAATTTTATGAAGGATAAATAAGTCTTTTTAACTAGTTAATTAATGTCGTCTTGGTTTTAATGAAAAATCTGAAAGGTCTTTCATTTAAAACCGGAGGGAGTACATGATTAAATAATTATGTATCAAATACTATATATTACTAATAGGCATTTTCTATCAATATCAAAATACATTTTCAGCATCTTCCCTTTCAATTCCATTCCATTCAATATTCTTTTTTTCCATTAGTTAACAGCACCATATTATAATTGATTTTTGAATAGTACTTATTGTTTTTCTTATCATTTACCGAGTTGCTAGTAACTTGTTATCTTTAAAATAGCTAAAAAATAATTTTTCTAATAGTTGTAATCAATTTCTTTTTATAATTATGGACTTTTGAAGATGCTAGTCATTAAATTTGACATTTCCCACCATTATATTGAGTGATATATCAATTGAGTTACATTCTAATTGGTATTGTAATCAAATCTTCATTATGTGTATGATTAATTACTAATGCCTAGATTGAAATGAATGAATTTCATAAAATTTTGCGGAATTTATTTTTAAATCTAAGTTTCTGTGCTTGGAATGCAATAAATGAGAAATTGAATTCCAATTTCATGAAATCAATCATGCCTTTTCCAAATTCCAAAAGAAAAAAAAAATCCAATTTCATAGTTTGGAGAGAAAACTTTGGATGACAATAGAACTGATTATCATACCATGATTATCAAGCCATCAAAGTGGACTTTTTTTTGTTTTTTCCATTAGTTAACAACACCATATTATACTTGATTTTTTAATACTCCCTCAATCTTTTTAAAATAGGTATTCTAGCCACTTTTTCAAATATTTTTTTACTTATCATTCTCAAATTTCTGGGTACTTTTTGAATTATTTTTCTAATTATACCCTTATTTGTCTCATTATCATTAATTGCAATGAATTTGAAAACTAAACATTAATTAGAGGGTAAATTAGTATTTTTCTGCCTTAATTAATGAATTCATTAAAAAGTGTGAAATATGTTAGAAGACAAATAAAAAAAAGATGGAGGGAGTAGTATTTATTGATTTTTGTTGTTGTTTACCATGTTGCTAGTAACTTGTTGTCTTTTTTTTACAGAAGAATATAGTCCCTTATATCAAATTAGAGACGATAACATCTCTAATCAAAGGTCGATAAATCTCCCTACAAGTCGAATAATCAACTGCTCCAGTTAACAATTATACAACATGATTTGCGACCGATTAGCATAGACAATTCAAAACTACTTCAACCATCAAACCGGAGTTATAACACTGGACAGACACAGCCAAACCAACATACTAAACTTGCTTTTACACTAGACAAACAAGCCATATGGCAAGATTAACAAAAAAAAATAAAAACGAGTGTTGCAACCTATGTTTTCTTAATTTCAACTAACGTTTTCGAACCACAACCATAAAAGCTCATGCGTATGCCATAACATCAATCATTATTGCAGATCTAGAACAATCTTGCATAAAGGAGATAAATCTGGGTGCTTACTGTGAAAAATCATGCATGTATCTTGTCTAAAAGCAGATTAAGTCAGACCATGTGATAAACTATCAAGATTGAGATGTGTAGCATCAGATCCATGATTGAAGAAGACGATCTCATTGTTGAAACTAAAAATATTAGCAATAAATTATTCAACACAAAAGAAAAATATTATAAATCCATAAAAGGGAGGACGAAGAAGAAAGCCAAAACTTTTTCCTTCCTCCTCAACTTGTCGTCTTTAAAATAGCTAAAAAAAATAAGTTTTTTAATAGTTATAATCAACTTTTTTTTTATAATTATATAATTTTGAAGATACAGTTATTGAACTTAGGATCTCCCACCACTACATTGAGTGATGAACTAATTAGACTTCATCTCAATTGGTGTTGTTATCAAATCTTTAAAACTGCCATTAATGTAAAAAAATGCAAATTGAAGAATATTTCAAAATTTCATTTAAATTTAAAAAAGTTATGTGTATGATTAATTACTAATGGCTAGATTGAAACGAATAAATTCCATAAAATTTTGTGGAATTTTATTTTTAAATCTAAGTGTTTGTGCTTAGAATGCAATAAATGAGAAATTGAATTCCAATTTCATGAAATCACTTATGCCTTTTCCAAATTCCAAAAAAAAAAAAAATATACAATTTCATAGTTTGGAGAGAAAACTTTGGATGACAATACAACTAATTTTAAATAATAGTAGTACTAATAACTAGTCGATTTAGGAAATTTACCTTGGTTCCTTTTGCTCGTCATTTTAAAATATTAATGCTACTTTTATAATTTTTTCTTTAATTTACCCATGTATATAGATGAGATTATAAAGTGGTAATTAAGAAGAAAGATAATCTCATCAATAATACATTAGTCATTTTAGTGGAGTATTAAATTTTCATTGGTTTTGATGAAAAGTGAAAAAGACTAATTTTTGGAACCGAGAGTAATTGTTTGTAATAAAAATATTGTTTATAGTATTTTTGATAATAATTAATAGTATATATTAACTATAGCAATATAATAATATGAGCTTTTAATAATTTGTTCGAATATATTGTCTTTTATTATTTTTATGATTTATTTTTTTTAATGCTTATATTCTCACTAAATAATAAACTCAGAACCTTTCAATAACGGTGTGAGGCAGTGAGATTGAGATATCACGTAAGTGTATTTTTATGGACAGAAGATTATTAGTCTATTCCATCAATTACTAGCAATTACAGCTCTAATTAAAGGTGGACATATAAGGAACCATGTCTTTATATTTATCGAAGAATCAATTACTTTAACTAATAAATGCGCAATATAATTCACAAATCTATGAACGAATGTAACTTTAACATTGTTGAAAGAAGATAATAACTCCTTTTACGGTCCTTAAAGAGATTGCCTATAAAAGCCGAGACCACATTACCCGTATCGAGCTCAACTATCACTTGTTCCATAGATAGTTCCTTTACCTGGTTATTTTAAGATTTATCAATAGTAAAATTCGTATTAAAATTTTTACAATAAAATCTCAATAAATAAATATTAATAAATTAACAATCTCAACTAAATTAGCATAGTGTTTTCAAACTACTAATGACTGTGTGACCACATTTTTAGGAATAAATAAAAAACTAAAGTGTGGGTTCAATCCCCAAAATTCATAAATTTGGCAAAAAAAAAAAGACATTTATTACTAAAAAAAGTAGGCTTACTACACAGTTAGCCCCCTTAATTTGACAATTTTTCTCACTTGGCGCCTCTAACTTACAGATGTCTTTACCAACCACATGAACTTGGTAAAAGTGTTCACTGCAACCCCCTCAATGCCACATGTCACCTTCTGATTGGAGAGAGAAAAATAAAAAATTTGACATCTTTGAAAAGTCAAAACCAATCATAATGTGGCACGTGGCACTGATGGGCATGCAGTGAACACTTTTGCCAAGTTCGTGGGTTATTAAAGACATCTGTAACTTAGAGATGTCAAGTGATAAAAGTTTTCAAATTGAGGGAACTACGTATACATTAATTCTATTCTTTTAAGTAATAATATGTGTGACATATATATTTTATTTTTTATATAGACTTACATGGTACTTGCTATTCTTGACTCAATTTAATTGTTTATCTATATTCTTCATAAGTAAAAATAAATCATTTGAGCCATTTTGTGATTATAGTAAAGGGTAAATTGTGGGTTAAAATTGTCTTGGCCTTTGAACAATTTGAGCCAAAATATTAAGTTGACAAGTAAGGCAACGCATGTCCATGCATTGGAATTCACAACAAATGGAGTTGTTAAAAATTGAACCCTGTCGAGAAAGTTTTGATACTATATCATGAAATCATTTGATAATTTTAAGATATAAGACTTGGATGTTTGAGGGCTAACCTATTTGGTTGATTATAATTCTGTGTTGTCTTCTCATAATGTTACTGTTAATTTTATTTAAGTCCTCCTTAGGAGTAAATATTATATTCAAATATGTTGATATGTTGCTTGTATATTGCCTTTTTTTTTAACTATTTTTCCCTTCACTTTTTCCCACGTACATCAACCAAAATTTCATAACATTTTGATTAGTAGATGGATTGGGAGGTGAGCTCAAAAAATTCCTAAAGGTAACAAAAAGAAGCAAAATTATAGTAGTTTATACATTAATATTTCACAATAAGTAATTACTTGCATTGTTATGAATGTTTATAAATTATGTAATTTATAGAGCTACGGTTTGAATCTGAGTGTTCAGGAGCTTGATTTCTAATGGCCCAAGATATGTGCATTTTTCCCTTGCGATTACCCGAGCCTATAAACATATTATTTTTTTTTTTCACCACGAGGTGGTCCTGGATAGGTCCCAACTGTTGGCGGCACTTTTAAACTATGTCCACATCCAGACTAATCCCTGATCGTTAATTTGCGGGTGGCTCGAAGGGCATGATCACTATCCTATCGACATATTCTATGAAAATGATATGTTGTCACTATATGAAAAATAATTTGTGTAGCGCTAACCTTGTGAAATTTGGGAGTTTGACTAAAATTATTTAGTCATTATTTGGTTGGGGAGTTTGTAATGTATAGTATGGTATGAGTGAGTAATAAATAACGCTTTTGATAGAAATAGAACCCATATTCTGCTTTTTCTTGGTTGAATTGTCTGTATATACATGTTGGGACTTAACATCATTGGCTTTAACATTGATAAATTTTTTGATTAAATACACCAAAGTATATGGAGCTGTTTTAAATTTTAATTAGCCATTAAAACTTTAATGAAGTAATTATTGTCAAATAACAATCACAACAAAACTATCAGTCCAAATTAGCCTAGTGGTTTATGTTCCTGGCTTCCTGCAGTTGGGAAGGTGATGAATTTGAGGGGACTTTATACCATGCTTCGGGAGTGTGGTATAAATCCCGAATTTGAGCCGCCTGAAAAATGCGGAGAGAATATTCATTTTTTCAGTTAATATAAATGTAATTGTACGTAGAAATAAGAAAAGATGGAGGAATGTAAACTTTCTCTTTTTTTTAATCTAATGTGAGTGATGATGTGTTGAAAGGACATAATAATAATACTCCCTCCATTTATAAAATATTGTCCATTTAAGCGAATCATTAAAACCAATGAAAAATGACTAATTTATCCTTTACTAAATTCTCTTTCTTCTTAATTACTCGCTTATAATTTTAACAATACATAATCTCTCTCATAGTTAATATAAGGATAAATTAGAGAAAAAATTGTATAAAATATATTGATAATCTAAATTGATAACTAAAATAAAAATTACTAATAAAATGGCTAAAGAGATAATAATTTTTAAATGGAGGGAGTATTAAAAATGGAAAAGTTAGACCATTGAAAAGGTTGTAAAATAATGATTGATGTTGAATCCATTAAGGCTGAAAAAACTGAAAACTACAAAAAGATAAAGAAGTATTTTTGTAAGTTTCTGAACATCTATTTAAAGAAATTAATCAAGTATAGAATACAATCCAACCGATGTCAACGGAAAATAAGTACACTACGTAAATGTCAATGGAGTATTATGGAAATATTATTCTCATTAGAAGATATTCAAGCAGAGAATATTGATTTTATTTATAAGAAATACTCCCTTCATATTTTTTTACCTATCTTCCTATAAATTTCATGCTTCTTAATAAACTCATTTATTAAGGATATGAAAATACTAGTTTACCCTTTTATTTTAAATTAATACCTTAATTTTTTAAACTAAGTGCAATTAATACCAAGGCCTAGTTGGAAGAACAATGAAAAAAGTACCTAGAAATGTGTAAATGACAAGTATTTTGGTAAATCCAATTTTAAACTAGAATGCCTATTTTAAAAAGATGGAGGGAGTAGATAAGATAATTAATAACTTGTACGTGACATTTACAAAAGTATTTAATCTCTTTTCTTCTTGAGATGTTTTATTAATTTATTATTCTCGGGTGAGTAGCTTTCAAGAGCAGTAAGACAATCCAACTTAGTTTGGTTGTCTTGCTACTCTTCAACCACTCTCCCGTCATTTTCATAAAAACAAATACTAAATGAAATTAACAAACATATAAATTTGAAGAAAATTACAAAACAAATTATTAGTTAACAGCATTGCAGATTTTTCTAATATGGATTGATGATATCCCCCATTTTGACCATAGCCAAGGCAAAATCCGAGTTGAATTTCGCGCAATTTTTGCTATATTCGACTACAAGATGATCAGTCGAACCTCCACTGTAAAGAACCTAATCGGAATGAAGAAGTCCTTTCTTTTGTATCAAATTCTTGAAATAGTTATTGTCAAAAGAATTAGGAGTGACCAAATCAAGTGAAGCCAAATTGTCATCACCACCAACAGCAGGACAACCGCGACGACGAGTGGCAGCGAATCCAGCATCGATGTTACTCTCGTTATATTTCCTACTGCAAAACGTTGCTCAATGAGCTTGCTCTAGTGTATGAGAATTTGCAAAATCGACTTCATTAATATAACTAGTGAAAATTAAGCAGAGGTGTATGATCATTAGTCATCATCCTTAACCATACATGATAAAGCAACCATGTCTCGAGCAGACATGCCTTTCCTCTCTAAACGAATGTTTGTGAACTTAGGAAGATCTGCAGTGGTTTGAGCTCTACTCGCAGTTGTTGAATCCTTTCTTCCAAGCTTTACGCTCCAAGTTGGTCCCCCAACCTATATAATGAATTGATTTGGATTGCATATATTGTTATTTATGTCAGGTCAGTCCTTATCATAGGCTATGACGAATGCGACCGCGTAGGGAGTCCCATTTTTATGCTTATATTTGTATGTAGAATTTTTGAGAAACTTTATGAATCTATTAAGTGTGAATGAATTAGATTATTAGTTTAAACTAAAAGCTTTTGAATAATTTTTTATTTAATATTTATTAGAATAAATTTCAATATTTTTAACTGAAGACGCCTTTATTTCTTATTTCTTCTAGGGAACCCGAAACGTCAATATCAACCATGATTTATGTATTTAAAGAAATGAAAGATGAATTTACTAACAAAGACAGATGCATCTCGAGCAGCCCCGATGAGAATGTCAGCACATGAAACAACTCCAGGGCATATTTTTTCTACTTTGGATTTGGCTTTCTCTATTACTTCAAAACCCTGTGCCGAATTCAAGTTTTGAATCGATGTCTTTTCACTCTGTATTGATGAAGTCTGGTCAAGCAAAACCGAGAGGTCACAACCCTACATATATACAAAACCATATATACATCAACCTATGAAAATGAAATTTGTAGTTCACTAATGCATAACATATTAGAATTAATTAAACCTGAATGAAGCAATCGAGAAAATGGAGTCGAATAAGAGAGACAACCATTCATCGTTCACGAGCAATTGCTGTGTTGATAGAGGCTTGGATAGTAAAGAGTGCTTTCGGACATGATTTTTTTATAATAATAAGAGAAAAGCTTAGGTTGGCATCCCGAGATGTTGACTAAAAACAACATTATCATAATGAAAATGACTCGCATTTTTATGTACATTTGGGCATGGATCGGGTTTAGGTCGGGTTTAATCGGGCCTAACTAAAATATTAATAGCTCAAGCCTAGCCCAACTATTAAAAATAATAGTCGGGTTTGAGTCGGGTCGGGCACTTATAAAATAATCAAAACCCAAGCCCGACCCATGAGTCCACCAAATAAATATTACTCCCTTCATCTTTTAAAAATAGACATTTTAGTCACTTTTTCAAATATTTTTTTATTAGTCATTCTCAAACATCTAGGCACTTTTTGGATTATTTTTTCAATTATACCCTCATTTGTCTCATTATCATTAATTGCAATGGAGTGAAAAACTAAATATTAATTAGAGCGTAAAATAGCCTTAATTAATTGATTCCTTAAAAAGTGTGAAATGTGTTAGAAGATAAATAATAAAAGATGGAAGGAGTATTATATAAAATTAATTTTTTTTATTTATAGCTACTAATTATAGTATTGATTTATCTTATTGGGAATAATAGAGTGTTCTATATGTCACTTACTCCCTTCATCTTTTTAAAATAGGCATCCTAACCACTTTTTTAAATATTTTTTATTTATCATTCTAAAATATTTAGGCACTTTTTGGATTAATTTTCTAATTATACCCTCTTTTATCTCATTATCATTAATTACAATGGAACGAAAAATTAAATATTAATTAAAGAATAAAATAATATTTTTCTACTTTAATTAATTGATTCTTTAAAAAATATGAAATATATTAGAAAATAAGTAAAAAAAAAATGGACGAAGTAATTATTAAGATCAGTCCCCCCTAAAGTCCAAAAAATCTGGTGATATCAAAATGAATTTAACGGCCCAAGTATTAAATTTCAACTCCCAACGGCAGCTTAAAAACTAGTTCTTTTACTTTCAATGAAAAAGGAATTACTTAGTAGGACTTTAGTAATTAATACGCTCTCCATCTTTTTTTACTTATCTTCTAACATATTTTATATTTTTTAAGGAATTAATTAATTAAAATAGAAAAATATTATTATACCCTCTAATTAATGTTTAGTTTTTTACTCCATTGCAATTAGTGATAATAGGACAAATAAGGGTATAATAAAAAAAATTAATTTAAAAAGTGCCTAAATATTTAAGAATGACAAGTAAAAAAATATTCGAAAAGTGGCTAGAATGCATAATTTAAAAAGATTGAGGGAGTAGTAATTAATCAAAACAATGTTTGGTATCAAATGTATATATATTATTAGTTCGTACTTAAGAGGGCATTTGTTTTCTCTTCAAACTGCAGTAGATAGTAGATAGAGAGGGAAATGCACTTACTAACTTGTTTGGTAAATATTTTTTCAACAGCAAACTGTTGCATATTGCCTACCCATCTACAGCTTTTCCAACAACACCAAATTGATACTTTTCCATTTGGCTTAGAATGACGAAATAGCCTCTGTAAAGACACAATTGTAAAAAATTTAATGCTCTACAATATTAATCACCCGTAATGAAAACTTAATACTGTACATTATTTTAACAGTAGAAACTTGGGAATATTAATAATATCTCCCATCATGAGAGCTCAATACTTTGACAAATTGATCAACTGATTACCCATATCAGTTTTGATTAAAAGGATTTATAAATAAACGACTTAAAAAAATTAAAGTAGTTTTTGGCAAATTTTCAAACATGTCCATAGGAGTCATTTTACATTCTATCTGCAACAGCGTGAAAATAATTTTACCAAACACTTAAATTATGAATAGTTTATTCTGAATAACAAACAACAACATCAAAAATTCAACTGCAACAGCAAACAGCCAACAACACCAGCAAACTGCAACAGCTAACTGCTGTGTCAAACATGCCCTTATAATGTGTCGGGCGGGGCTGGCTTGGGTTTATATGTTAAAACCAAGCCCATCATATTCATTAATTGGGCTATTTCGGGTTCCGGCTGGACTGGGCCTAAACTCTAATTTATTTACCCAAACCCGGCCCATAAAGAACAGGCTTGGGCGGGCTAGCGGATCCATGCCTAGGTCTAACTGTATGTCTGAAGAAAACAATGCAGATTATTACAATTTAGAACTGAAAGTATAGATGGAGAATAAAGGAAGGTGTAATAAGCTTATATAGAAGAATCCAGTAGCTATTTAGGAATATTAATTTTGCTAGTTGAGAAGAGAAGAGCAGCAGCCTTCACTATATTCAATTTTGGTTGCATGCATTACATTTGACGTTTAACAATGATCAGTCACGATGAGATGACAATAATTATTATAATATATGATCTTATGCTTTATATATTTATTATAATAAGTTAAATTAAAGGGTTTTGTCTTTTTAGGCGCCGTTATTTTCAATTGATAAGTAGATGTATTGAACTGAATGATACTAAATTGAACTACACTAAAACTAAATTGAACGGTACTGAAACTGAACAATAATGAAACAGATTAATAATATAAATAATATTTTAAAATATTAAAATTTATTAACAACATAATTATAACACTTAAATAATACTATATATTCTAATGAATTTTTTTAAAAAAATTGTCTCATATGGACTTACAATAATAATAAAGGAAAACCATATCTCACCCCGCCCGAGTGTGGATTCGAACCTGCGATCTTTAAAATCACAGCTTCAAGGCTCAACCACTAGACCAACCTTTGCCACATATATTCAATGAAAGTTATTAATTGTTACATATAATAATAATAATGATAATAATAATAGTAATTAAATATGATATTATACATTATTATTATATATTTATTTTACTGCAATTATTTTATTATTTTAATAGTTACCAATATTTATAAAATATTGTTATTATTTATTTATTTATTTTTTCTATAAAATTATTCATTGTAAAAATAATAAATTAATAATTTTGTAAATATTATTATTAATTATTTTTTTATTGTTATTTGTGATTACTAATATTAATTAATAATACTGATATAATATATAAATAGAAATGACTTTTCATTATTTATAAATATTAATATAAATTAACAATATCGATATAACGTATAAATTGAAATTTAATACTGAATGCTGAATATTGATTGCTGATTGTTGAATGCTGAATACTAAATACTGATTGCTGAATGTTGAATACTGAAACTGAACTGAATGGTACTGAACTAAATTAAATAGAAAATAAGTTGAAAAGAACATGACCTTAATTCTAAGATTATATTTTAGATACATTAAATGCACCAATTGAATATAGTTCAATTAATACACCACTCAACATAATAATAAAAGGTGCTAAATTTAATATCTAAACTCTTCAAAATCCATAATTCTAAGAAAAATACGCAAACTATGAAACAAAGTGGAAAGAACAAATGATGCATATGTTGGAGATCAGGGAAAGCCTGTCTCTTTGACTTCTAACTCTTTATGGTTGTAAAATTAAATTACAGTCACTGTTTTTAAAAATTCATGGCTAGTTAGGCCTAGGCCCCGTTTGAGCGTTATTTTGGATTTATTGTCCAACTTTTTATTTTTAGGGTGTTATTAGATGCTCAACCAATTTATTGCTTCTTAGGCATTATTTAGTCCGATTTTTTTCGCTTAGGTGACGTCTAATTTTCATTTTTATGATACCATTATTTATAATAATCATAGTTTACCAATAAAAAGTAGTTTAGTTGGTAAAACTAAAGTAGATTAAAGTGTTATCATAATAAATTATTATTTTGAGTCTCAAACTGAGAAATAATATGCTTTATATCACTAATAAGGAGGTCCCTACCATTCAATTAGTACTTATGCTCCCCTTGGAACAAATGAATTCTTCATAATTTTGAGGAATTCATTTGCAAATCCATATTTTTGAATTCCATGAATTGAAAATCCATGGAATTGTGCCTTATATCAAATTCCATGGTGGAATTTGGAAATTCAATTCCTATTTTTTGGTGGAAAAATTTGAAGGACAATAAAACCCTTATTTATACTATAAATACACAATGTATTTTTGGGATTAAATTCATATTCTATCTGTAAATTTTGATAAGTGGCAATATAAAATAAATTTAATTTATTTGCGATTTCAACATATGAAGGGTACGTTGATAAATTTTTAGGTATTTTCAGGTTACACTTAGAATTGATAATTAGTTGTTTAGCGGTGAAGTTTTATTTAGATATTTTTTAATTGTGTTGACAATACAACTATTGTTGAATTTATATCAATGTGTATTTTTTTTATAGTGACTTTATAAGCTATTGTGGCTTATGTCTTAGCTTAAGGTTAAAACTAAGGTTGTGACCGCTTGAGGTCTTAGGTTCGAGTCACACCAGAGATGTGTGAGGGGTTTTTTGTATTTAATTTAAGTGTAGTTATGCAAATTTTTTTAATAAAATTGACTAAATACTACTATCTTTATAATTACTTCATGACAAGGGCTTTTTAGAGAATCATTTACAAACGAATGTTTAAATTATTTGTCCCAATTACAAAACAAGGAATTCATTATGAATTCTAATTTTATATTCATTTATTCCGAGTAGAGTAATTCATTTGCAAATAAGTTCCAACGTGGAATTCATTTCCAAATGAATTCTAATTCTCCATGGATTGATTCCAAGCTAGGCCTTAGTGATTTTTAAAACATAGTCTAAATTATGTTCTTGATATTTTATATTATTGTAATTTACTTTTAGTTGAATTTATATTTTTATATATAATAAATATTTAAAAATAAAAAAATATAAATCAGCCTAGACCCCATCCAGATATTTTAAAACTCTGATCACCGGACTAGCGCCTAACGATTTTTAAAACATTGATTACAATATATGATATATTGGACTTGCGTTATAATCGCATTAAGTTTAATGTGCATTTGCTTATGAAAGAGTGCAGAAAATAATAAAAAGAACTATTATTGCATCTTACTTATTTGCTCTAACTTTTTAGTCGATTGATTTTTGGCCTGGAACACATTTGGTGTGTTATATTAGACTATTTATGGGTTTGAGGACTGTTTGACCTGGATGGAGCCCAAATAGACTGAATTTAAACGCTCATACTTTTATAAAGTTCAAGCTCATTAATGCGTGACATTTTATAAATTGAACTAAATTTTTATATAAATATTCATTCTAGACTAATGAATAATAATTTAATTTATTATATTTATATATTATATTTAATAATTATTTTGAATCTTTATATTTTAATGTATTTGAATTTTTAAACTTGATTACAGTAATATTCATATCTATTAGATAATTCAAGTAAACAATGTTATTATAGGTAATATTTAGACAGCAAGGTCTCGAGTTCAAATACTAGAGAATGCATAAAATTTTTATTGGGAGATCCACCCACCATTGACAGGTGCGCGATCCGGATCGAATTGGAATGTAGTCGAAGTAAAGCTCCGGTGAATTAGATGGGCAATAAAAAAAGTAATATTTAGACATATTATTTTAAAAAGTTGTCTTTTTATTTATATTTATTCCACCCAAAAAATAAAAAATAATTATTTATGGGTTGTGGGCCAGGTTTGACAAAGATGCCATTAGTCAACCCTAAGCCTAAAATTTTAAAGTGCAGCGGAGCTTGATTAAATATTTTTTTTGTAAAAAAGCCTAAATAGGTCCAACCCGAACGTTCCTAACTCAACTCAACCGAAAAAAGTGTTGTTATTATCATGTTTTAGCAAATATACTTACTAGTTTTAAGGTATGCTTGACTAGATTAGGAGGTGGGGGTGATGGAAACGAAGGGAGAACGAAGGAAGGAGAATTGGCATTTGTTTTGATCAGAAATTATTTAACAAAATACAAGGTTTCAAATTGCAAGCCCTCTATATTTTTCACCTTACAACAAATACCTTTTTCTTTTTAAATTTACCTTACATAGACTTACAATAATAACAAAGGAAAACTTTATCCCACCCGCTCGAGTATGGACTTGAACCTGAAATCTCTAGGATCACAGCTTCAAGGTTCAACCACTAGACCAAGCCTTTGCCGCCCCTTACAATAAATACCTTATCACGTCATATATAGCTGTAGAATGGATCAAGTTTACCTATATCAAGGGGTAAAATTTGAACATTCATGAGTTGAGGGTCAACATGTGTTTTATGCCAACGTAGTGAAGGAAATTAGGCATGCTTAAAACCTTGTTATTATTTATTAATTTCTATTTTATATAATTTTTTTTATTGAAGAATATAGTCAATTATATCAAATCAGAACCAATAAATAGCTCTAATTAAAGGTGGACAAATCCCCTGCATGTCGAAGAATCAGCTGCTCGAACTAACAATTGTGCAGCATGATTCGCATACTGATCAACATATGCATTCAAAAATTACTTAAACATATTACAGGATTTATAACACCGGACGGGAACAACCAGCACAAACAAACGAAACGTGCTTTTACACAAGACAAACAAGTCATATGGCAAGACAAACTAAAAAATAAAAAAAAATAAACGTTACAATCTATATTTTCGTAATCTCAACTAACGCTTTCGATCCACAACCATAAGAACTTCTGCGTACGCTATAACATCAGTCATTGTTGCAGATCTAGAACGATCTTGCTTAAAGGAAATAAATCTGGATACTTACTGTGAAAGTTCATGCAAATATCTTGTCTAAAGGCGAATGAAGTCTAATCCAGCTATCAAGATTGGGATGTGTAGCATCGGATCCATGATTGAAGAAGCCGATCTCACCGTGAAAACTAAAAAAAATAGCAACGAATTATTCGACATAAAAAAAACACATTAAAATTCCTTAAAAAGAGAGGAAGACGAAAAAAGCCAAAATCTTTTTTTTCCTCCTTAAAAAGAGCTTGACAAGAATTGGGGAGAGAAAGGGGGCTGCTAGAATTTTTTTTCGATTAAACAGAGGTACCAACATAGGAAAAATGGTCATGGTTTGATAAAAAAAAGTATATACCTAACTGTAGGATCCTACTATTTTTCAGTTTTTGAATATAGTACTAAATTACTAACGAATATTTGACATACATGATTATTTAGAAAAGGTCTTAATATGTATTATTTTATTAACGCACAAATAAATCAAAATGTACCAATTCTATGAAGACGATCAAACTAATATGGAAATAAAATTATACAATACGCCTTTTAATTAGTTTTGTTCTTAAAGCAACATGTTTACTATAATTGATTTTTGAATAGCATACATCTGTGTCTTGTTATTTGTTATTGCTTATAATTTTATTGTTTTCAGTTATTTATTGTAGCCGAAAATGCTATGAGCAATTTTTTTAAATAATTGTATCAAATTTTTTGAAATGCTATCGATAAAAAAAAATTCAAGATGATAATTTTTTCAAACTTTGATCCTAGTTTAAAAATGTTTTGGGTATGATTAATTTCTAAATTCTATAGTTTTATTCTTGCTCAAATGCGGTTTTGAGAAGGCTATCATTTTGTGCAAGTGGAATTTGTTGGTTCACCCCTACGGTTGTTACACTTTGGTGCAAGGCTCCATAATCTTCATTCTCAGCTCTAGTAGATCAATCGTTTTCTTTTTTTGAAAAATATGAACAAAAGATAAATTGAGAAATTGTATATTGTATTTCTGAGTTATGAATAATCAACTATATATACATGTATTTATAGTATACAAAACCACCTATGAGAATAGGAAACAAATAAATCAACATAAATACAATTAATTATAAATAATCTTTCTAATCAACATTAATCCTAATCTTTGATATTATTCCTAATTTAGACTGATTGGGAATAATCTCATATAGGAAAATATTAATATAGAATTCTTAATACTCCCCTCAAGTTGGTGAGTGAATATTTTGAACTCCCAACTTGTATCGGAGTGTTAAGAACTGATCCTTCTCCAGTGGCTTTGTAAAAATGTCTGCAAGTTGGTGATAAGTTGGTACATATAAAGGACTGGTTATTCCTCCCTACACACTACACGAAATCAGTTTATATGTGACGACAAATTATAAGTCACCAAAATTGTTGTCACAAAAGGCTATTATCTATTACAATAAAATTTTTGTCGTCACAAAAACTAGTTTGTGAAATTTTATTGTAAAATTGTCACGTATAATCAGTGTTTTTGTGACAATTTTGTATAGTCGTAATTAATACTTTTCCGTTACAACAAAAGTTGTAACCTATATTACAAAAATTGTTACAATGAAAATATTATTGTAGCAAAAACTATTTATGTGACGACATAAAAATCTTGTTACAAACAATTTATTAGTTTTGTGACAATAAATTTAACTTTAAACAAAAAATATTCTGAATTACTACGCGTCGCCCTATTTTACTTTGCGTCGCCCCCAAATTTTACCCTTTCATTAAAAACCACCAAACAACCCCAACATCATTAATGCAAAATTAAACTTTTAAATTTCAAAATTCTCTAAATTTAACATCTTATAAATTTCACTTTCCGACTCAATCGAGCTCAATGGACGAACAACGTAACAAATCATCAATTTGGATAACTAATTTTCGGATTTGTAAGAATTATTTTTTCCTGAAAATGCATGTGGGCGTCCTACTGGGCCGTCCATATTAATTATGGCCGCCCACGTTGGACGGCCATTATTCATAGAAGGCGTCCAATATGGACGCCCATAAATATTAAAGGCGTCCCAAATTGACGCCTGAATGCCATTAAATGAATAGAATTCAGTGGAAGCCTTCCATGTATTTGGGCGTCCACTTTGGACGCTTACTATACAAAGTGGGCTCCCACTCTGGACGCCCGCTGTTTCAAAGTGGCCGTCCATAGTGGACGACCACCTTAGAATGCAGGCGTCCATAGTGGACGCCCAGAATATATCGGGGTTGGTCGGTCGGAAAATTCAGCCGGCTGGTCCCGAAAAATTATAATTTAAAAAAAAAATAATTTTAAAATTTAAATAGTTTAATATTAGGGTTAGAGAAAAAAATGAAATGTAAAATCAAATTAGAAATGCATTGGGGGCGAATTTGTCTTTTTACGGGGTGACGCAAAGTAAAATTAGGCGACGCATAGTAATACCCAAAACATTTCAGTTACAACTAAAGGTTGTAACTAAAAGTATTCAATATGTGAAAATAACTATTAATTGTCACAAAAACAATACGTGTGACAACATTAAAAACGTGTTGAAAAAAATATTATTTTTGTAACAGTATATTTAACTTGAAACAAAAAATAGTTTTGTTACAAGTGAAGGTTGTAACTAAAACTATTCAATATGTGATAATTAATTTTTTATTGTCACAAAAACTATATGTGTGACAACATAAAAGCTTGTTGAAAAAACTATTATTTTTTGTGATAATAATTTTAACTTGAAACAAAAAATACTTCTGTTACAAGTAAATCTTGTGACTAAAACTATTCAACATGTGACAACAAATTTTTCATGGTCACTAAACAATATGCGTGACAACACAAAAACCTTGCTGCAAAATATATATTATATTTGTTACAATAATTTTAACTTAAAACAAAAAAAATTTCTGTTACAAGTAAATGTTGTGACTAAAACTATTCAATATGTGGCAACAAATTTTTTATGGTCACTAAACCTATATGCATAACAACACAAAAACCTTGTTGCAAAATATATATTATTTTTGTGACAATAATTTTAACTTGAAACAAAAAATACTTCTATTACAAGTAAATGTTGTGACTAAAACCATTTAACATGTGACAACAAATTTTTATGGTCACTAAACCTATAAGCGTGACAATACAAAAACCTTGTTGCAAAATATATATTATATTTCCGACAATAAGTTTAACTTGAAACAAAAAAATTACTTTGTTACAAGTAAATATTGTGACTAAAACTATTCAATATGTGGCAATAGATTTTATATGGTCACTAAACCTATATACGTGACAACACAAAACCTTGTTGCAAAATATATATTATTTTTGTGACAATAATTTTCAATTGAAACAATAAATACTTTTGTTACAAGTAAATGTTGTGACTAAACAATTCAATATGTGACAACAAATTTTTATGGTCACTAAACCTATAAGCGTGACAACACAAAAACCTTGTTGTAAAATATATATTATAAGTGTGACAATAAGTTTAGCTTGAAACAAAAAAATTCTTCTGTTATAAGTAAATGTTGTAACTAAACTATTAAATATGTGGCAATAGATTTTTCATTGTCACGAAAACTATATACGTGACAATATTAAAAGCTTGGTGCAAAGAAATAATTATTCTTGTGACAGTAAGGTTAACTTGAAACGGTAAATACCAATGTCACAAAAACTATATATGTGTAATAATATAAAATTATTTTCACAAATATTTTATTAGTCTTATCATAATAAGTTTTATTTGAAAAGTTTTACAAAATGTATAAATACTTATAGAAAAGGAATAGAGAAATTTATGCTATATTAATAGGTTTATTAAAGTTGCACGAACATTATAGGTGGTATGAAATGCTATAAAAAAAAGTATATGATGTGTATTAAAAATTTATAGGGTTTAGGGTTTCATATAAGAAAATTATATGTTCCATGTGTTGAAAAATATAGTTATATGAAAAATTATAAAAAATGTACAAAAAAATATATGAACGTTATTTGAACTATAAAAAGGTATATGAAATATATAGGAAACTATGGTACATGTGAAAAATTATAGAAAATGAATAAAAGTTAAAAGTTATAGGATATATGAAGCGTTGATTAAAAAGTATAAGAAATGCATAGGGGTTATTTCATAAAAAAAAATATTATGGCATAATATATGTTTACCGTGGCATAATTAGCAAAAGTTATTTTTAAAAACTTATATAGAGGTATATGAAAGATATACCAAAAGTATAGAAAAGTTATAGATTTTTTAAAGAATTTATATAAATATGTAGAAAATTCATAAAAAAGCATAGGAAAGTTATCGTTTATTTAAAAATATATATAAGAATATTACTCATTATAAAAAAAAAATAGTATTATTATTAGTTATATTATTTAATAATTATTCATTATTGTTATTCGTTATTATAACTATTATTTTTTAATAAAAAAGCTATTATTTTAAAAAAAAATAATAATTAGAATAATTATTAATATCTTTTAATTATTCATTTTATATTAATTAATAGTAAGTAATTGAGTGTAGTCCAATTGATACACCACTCAACGTAGTGGTGAGAGGTCTTAGGTTCAATACCTAGCCTCTACAAAAATCCATAACTATATTAATTAATAGTAATGAAGTCTGAAATGAACTAAACTTAATGGACCTGAATTGAATTCAGCCGAACCAAAATATCAATTGGACTGAACTGAACCGAACCTAATTGAATTTTACAAAATAGGACATAAATTTGAAAAGTTTAGAAAATTAAAAAAATATAAAATTAAAAAAATGAAATAAAAAAGCCATTTAGATGAAGGAAAAGATTCCATCGTTTCAAATTAGGTTTTAAAACATCAAACCCTGATATCTCGCTCTTTATCCCTACGTCCCGTCCCAATTAGAGAGTCTCTCACAGTCGGAGAGATATAGAGAGACGAGAAGATCTTGCTATCGCCAAAAGGAAAAGAGAAGCGTCAGCCTGCACTTTCTCATTTGGTTTTCTCGCTCTTGTCCTTCCCAGTCGCCTGATGTCACTGTAAACACGGTAAACTTGATTATTAGCTTCGTAATTTCATATATGCTTTTTTCGTTCTCATTTGGTGGTTCTTCATTCAAATCTATAAGTTAATATTGGGGTTTATCACTTCCCCGCTATAAACTTGATCATAGCTTCGTAAGTTTAGGGTTTATGCCTTTCCACTGTTAACTTCGGCTTCATTCTCATGTGGTGGTTCTTTTGTTTTTTATTTGATTTTCTTATATGTAAATTCTTTTTTCTAAAGTTATAGCTGCGACAGTGGCAAGTGATTTGATGAAGTACGATGAACCATTTCTTTGAAAGCCCAATCGAGAATATTTTGCCTGGCTTCATACCTTAAAATATCCTTTCGAATGACGGTTCCTCAATAAGCTAGAGGTATTGTTTCTTACTTCCATTCATCATTGTTTGATCTTCAATGGTGGTTAATTTGATGCCGATTATAAAATCCATTGGCTAATATGTGATTATGTTGGGATTTTCTTCAAAATTAACTTGATTTCCAATTCTATGAAATCCATGCACGGATTGTTCAGACAAATATGTTTTATGAGTACTAAAGGCATATCTCGATATCTTCATTCAACAATTACATTATGGAGAATGTTTTTGACCATGTAGTTCAGGAAATTACTCTATTTACTGATTATAATTTAATAAAATTGCTACTGAGCTTTTGGTCTCCTATTATTATTGTATCATTTGGCTAATTGGTCTCCAGTAATTATGGGTTAAAGGTTTGAGCATTGATGGTCTATGTCTCTTTATTGTTTGATTTGATCATAAGTTCAAGTTCAAGTTCCCATGACATATGTCATTTAGTTCATGATTTTATTCTATTTGCATGCACACGTGCTTTACAACAGGTCGAAAGGATGATAATATACATGGTAGACAAGCTATAAATACCAATATGTTATTTTGGACATGTGCAATATGGGAACTAATATAAAGGCTTCTTATTATGGTTTTACTTTAAGATGGTATGAAGGGCTAGATAGTAGATAATTATCAACAAGAATGGAATGTTAAACTTGACCTTTGCTTTTGAAACATTTGCGTTGGAATTAAAACACTCAAATGAACAACTTTTATTAAACTCGAAGATATTACAAGAACACTCTCACTCAAAATACAAAACTACAACTCACTCTTTTACTTCTTTTCTCTCTAAAGAAGTTCTTATTTTTGTTGATGAAAAACAACTAAGAAACTCACCTATTTATAGGTGAATTATACAATTCTCAGCTCCCAATTCCCACAATTAATAACCACAACTCTTAACTAACATAATTACTTACCACCACCTCCAACTAATACAATTAATAGCCAACTTATTTAGTTAAATTAATGGCCTCCAAATTGGTTGTAGTTAATAGCCTCCAATTTGGTTATCACACACAAAAATCTACATACTTAAAATACCTAAATAAATTTACTACATTTTGGATTTGTGGGCTTGGACTCCAATTGATTGGATTTGGATTTTAGGTTTCCATTGATATGGATCAAATTTATAATCCAACAACCCCCTTTAAACTTGATATTGTCATCCAAAGTGAGCTTCTCAATTTAATGAAGTTTTCGCTTGTGAGCGACTTAGTGAAGATATCCGCAATTTGATTTTGTGTCTTCACGTATTCAACTTGTACTTCCTTTCTTGCAACACACTCTCTTATGATGTCAATGTGTTTGCTTCGATCATGGGATACAAGATTCTTTGCTAAGGCAATGGCTGACTTGTTGTCAACAAGAATCTCAGTCGGTTCTTCTTGCATCAAGCCGATCTCTTTCAATAAATTTCTGAGCCAAATTGCATGACAAACACACGAGGTTGCTGCAACATATTTTACTTCACATATAGACAATGTTACAATTGGTTGTTTCTTTAACATCCATGTGAAAGCAGTATCTCCCATGAAAAACACGAATTCACTAGTGCTTCTTCGGTTATCAACGTCTCCACCCCAATCGCTACCACTATATCCAACAACCTTGTAATCATTAAAAACCGAATAGTATAAGCCCAAGTCAGTTGTACCTTTCAAATAGCGAAGAATTCTCTTAGCAGATTTGAAATGGGTGGTTGTTGGTGATTCCATGTAGCGATTAACTAACCCGACTGCATGAAGGATTTTTGGCCTCATGGAGTTAAGATAGCATAGACTTCCGGCCAAACTTTTAAAAAGTGTTGGATCTGTACTTTCCCCTTCTTCATGTTTGGACATCTTAATCCCGTACTCCACCGATGTGCTTATCGGCTTGCAGTTATCCATCTTGAACTTTTTCAAGATCTCATTCGCATAGCTTTCTTGTGAAATTAAAATTCTATCTGTTTGTTGCTTTACTTCTATGCCGAGGTAGTATGCAATGAGTCTCATGTCTGTCATCTCGAACTCCTTCGTCATCACTTTCTTGAATTCATCGAACATTCTTTGATTGCTTCCAGTGAAGATCAATCATCCACGTAGAGGCACACAATCAAAATATCTCTATCTTTGATCTTGATGTACAAAGCGTGCTCATAGGGACATTTATTGAACCCATTTTCTCGGAAGTACTTGTCGATTCTACTATTCCATGCCCTTGGTGCTTGTTTTAGCCCATAAAGAGCCTTCTTCAACTTCAACACCTTGCCTTTATGGTCTTTTGCTTTGTATGACATCTCCGGGGAGCTCAAATGATGATTTTAGGAAGTAAAGGGTGATTTAGTCTTTACATCCTAATTTTGGTGATTTCTAAACTTAAAATGTACCTAGATATCAGAGAGTTCAGTAGAGAAAAACTAAGAAAAGATTAATTGAATCCTCTTTTCTTACCTTTCTAAACTTTATCCCACTAAAGATAGCTAAGATACTCAAAATTTGCTTGAAACTTTGAGTTAGGGGAGAGTGGAAAATGTTGTTTATATAGGCTAAAATCCGTTGGAAATTGCCTTTGATCAATTATCCATCGGTTATCGAGCAAAAAAGGCACATAATTGTTCTGCAGATGGAAGGCATGCCGCCGCCGGCATGGATGATACTACCGGTGGTATCAGCGAGGCCGCCGACGGCCTTGCTCTTCTGACAAGTCTGAAAAGCCTGCATGATTTAAGCTCGAAATCAGGAAAAGGGAGAGATAATCCGGCAAAAGGTGATTTTGACGGAAAAACTAATATATTGGGGTGTATTTTTGAATTTTAATGGGTATTTTGGACTAAATTATTTTTTGGGTGAAAATCATCGGTCTGGGCTACCACCGGATGCATTACCGGACACGCCGAACCGAATTTTTCTAAAAATAAAATTTGTAGAGAATTTTATATCGGTAATAAAAATTCCAAAAAAGAATTTTTACCATGAGGAATAAAATCGGGCATACGTCATCATCGTCTCGCGAGAGGGACTGTAAAATCCCGTGCTCACAGGGTGGATACATCATTCTAAGCAAGGAGAATGAGGCAAATACTTCTAAATTAAATGTAGTTATTGACGGTATCAATGCTCTAATTAAAGTAGTCTCTAAAAAAGGAAACTCGAATATGCTGACCCAGATGAGAGGAGATATTCTGAAAGGAGTCAAGGACTCAAAGGGAGAAGTGCTTAAAGCCTTGAAGAGGCTCAGTATTTATGATGCTTTGAATAGTGATATCATTATGGCAGATGTTCAACTAGAGCATACACTTTATTAGAAGCTTGATCACGTCAGGGATGATATTAAACATGTTCACGCAAATGTCATTAATGATGGAGAAGCACTTGATAAGATTCATGACAAAGTCACTACTCATATAAGGAGCACTCCCATGCTAGAGCGGATACTCGGAGAGAACAATTAAGCAAAGGCTCTAGCTAGTCTTACCCAGATTTCCAAGGAAGGACTCAGTGCTCAGTATCAGGTCAATCTGTCTCAATCCCGGGCTTTAGTAGGCTTGTTTTCCTTTCTTAGAGAACATGACGCAATATCACAAGAAATCTATAAGCTACTTGTGCAACATTTTTCAAAGTCTCTGAGCTTATTTGATCATCGAGCCCAAGCCATTTTGGATGCAATGGCAATGAGGGAGAGAGATCGCGAGCAGGAGGAAAGGGAGAGATAGTTGAATTCTCATACAATTTGTCCAAGGATCTGGAGCGCATTTAGAGAGAATATCATGAGACAAGGAAAAGAAAAGGCAAGGAAATTGTGTTGCCTAAAGAGAAGAAGTCAAGATGGGATCAGTAAGTCTATGAGGAAAGAAGAGCAAATCTTGGAGGACCACCTTTGCTAAGACAGAATAGGTATTTGTAATCTGTAGAGCACATTGTAAAACTTAGTATAGATTAACTCATCACTGTCTGTACTCAAGTTATTTTTTAATGAAAGATTACTTATTCTATTCTAAGTTGAGATCTTCTTATATTTTCTGTTGCATATATATGTGTTAATCTTCTTGGAGAAATATAAGAGAAGTGTTGAGGAATGATAAACTCAGAGAAGTCAAGGATTTTGGAGGAGTTAGCATTCACTCTGAGCAAATTAAAGATGTTGAACAAAAGTCATATCAAGCATTAGTATAAGGTAACTCTGATCTAGATATCATATTGATTTAATTCTTGCTCTAGTTAATTGCCATTGATCAAAATGGGGGAAATTGTTCAACCAAGCACGAATTTGACTGACTCAGTGGACTGACTCAGTAGTGCTTAAGTTTTGATCATAACAATTAAGTTCAGTCTAAGTTAATTGAATCAATAATGATGTTAAAATAAATAGTCTATGGTTGGTTGAGGAGTTAGTAAATTCGAGGTAGAATTTCGTGTTTCTATTGACCTAGCTATTTAGTTTAACTCTGAGTACTCTGGGCTGAGTATGTACGTTAGTCGCTGACTTACTAATATTTACTCAGCACTTGATATTTAGATTTTATTTTAGTTGTGTGCTTTACGATTACATATCTTGCTGAGTTACTTTAAGTCTGTCAAAGCTGTTGACTTTACCATTTAAAGTAAAAAGGGGTCTTTACTTTTAGTGTTGCTTTTTGCAGGACATTAATGAGACAAAGACAAAAAGAATTAATGCCTTGACAAGACTCAAATTAATGAAGAAAATGCAAAAAGTCATTTGCCAATTTGGGAAATTCTGTAGATCAACAATATAGTATCGCACGCTCTGTAACATGTCAGAATACTAAAGGGAATAGGAAGAAGACATGTGGCAAGTTAGCGTGAGTTCTCTCTAATGGAAGACTGGCATCAAACAACAAAGGATTCAAATTGAAGCTTGAATCTCAATCTAATGGATTGATTTTCTATCTCATAGTGGTACAATTCTATCTCTTAATGGATTGATTTGAAGAAGCAACGGGTGGATAGATGAGCTGTCAATTTTAGAAGATGCCAAAGTAAGTTCAACGGCTACTTTCCTAATTCAATTATAAAAGGAGCAAGAAGGCAAGCGTTTGAACTTGGTGATTACACCTAAATTTCTCAGAAGCTAAATCTCTATCAAAATACAAGCTTTAAAGAAGTTCAAGCAAGAAAGCACAACTCAGCAAGAATCTGCTTTAGAACAAGAGAGAATAGAATAGATCAATCACTTGTAATATCTGATTATTATGACTGGATTAATGTTTTATAAGTTGAATCCAGCTCTTGTTTAAACTCTTAGAGAGTTGCTGATAGAAGAGGGTATTCTACTTAGCAGGTGAGAGGTTGCAGTTTGGAGGGTACTTACTATAATTGGGAAATTTGTGAAAGGCTTCTCCGCCTGGGGTAAAGGAGTTGAGATTAGTGAATTAAAGCTGAGACAATCTCTCAGGACTGGATGTAAGAATAGGTTGTTGAACCAGTACAAAAATCTTTGTGTCTTTTACTTTTTGCATTTTCCAGATTTTCACTCAGCCAGCTGACCTCACTCAGTGGAGCCATTAATTATCGCAAAAAAGTTTCATAAGTTCTTGAGTGAGTCATTCACCCCTCCTCTAACTCAGTAAGTGTACGCATAGGGACCAACGAGACACACTATCATAATTGAACATCTCAAATAAGTCAGGAAAAAGTGATTGTAAGGGTTAGTTGGAGGTCCAATTATCTCTCCAGAAAGAAAAAGATTCACCATTACCTACACGGATATGACTGGTTGTAGAGAAGAAGCCGTAATAATGCTGATTGCGATAGCAACAAGACATCACATTCAACCATATAGGAGAGAATGAGAACTATATATCCGAGTAAACAATATTCCACTAGGATTGAAATCCATGAATGGCGAACACAAAAGATGAACCACAAAGAACAGTCGCCCTGCATGTGCACTCGATAAAGCTACTTTAGTAGCAAACTACAATTAACAATTCTGAAATCCCTAATAAATAATCCCCCAATCGATTTTGGCAGAGATATAGTATCCCAACTCACTTTGCACAAACCATTCTAGTCAAATGACCCTTCCATAAAAAGCTCCTCATAAGCTACACAAGCGTAGTATAGACCGATTTTGATAGTTTGTAGAGAGAAAGAAGGCAAATAGGAATAGAAGAGAGAACCAATTTAATCAGAACCTCCCGACTCGCAAAGGAAAGACAATGCCCTTTCCAGCTCGCTAACCTTGATTTGACTTTAGACAACAATGGCTCCCAACATGAAACACTTATCCTCTTATAGCTCGAAGGGGTCCCTAGGTAAGAGATCAGGAATTTTTCCATCTTGCATCCAAGATGCTAAGCATAAGAGGCAAGCATTCGATCCTCCACATTAATACCAAGAAACAAACTCTTGTGGTAATTAATTCTGAGACCCGAAATCAGTTCAAAGCAGTAGAAAATACGAATAAAGGAAGAATTAATGCTTCGGTAGCAGGGAGGAAACATATAGTATCGTCCGCATATTGTAAAAGGGAAGTATCCAGAAGAGAGTCATCGATTTTAAATCCAAGAATCAATCCTTCTCGAATACTTGAGTCGATAAGCTATTTGAGGCCCTCAATAGCTAAGACAAAAATGAAAGGAGAAATAGGGTCACCTTGCTTGACACCTTTCCTAAGCTTGATAGGCCGAATAGGAGAGCCATTAACCAAGATCAAGGTTGTGGAATTTTTACGGCAATTAGAGAGCCACGAAATCCATTTTTTGTCAAAGCCCAATTTGTTCAAAACTGCATCAATATAGGGCCAAGAGATACTATCAAACGCTTTATAAATGTCCAGCTTGAGCACTAAACAAGAACTACAAAATTTATGAACTGAACGTATGATCTTTGAAGCAAAGAAGGAGCATTCGTGGATGTTTCTATTCTTGACAAAAGCAAACTGGTTCCTTGAAATAAGCTCAGGCTTAATATGTTGGAGGCGGGCAGCTAGAAGCTTTGTAACAGTCTTATAAATGCCATGAACAAGTGCAATTGGCTTGAAATTGTTCAGGGAACATGACCCAGACACTTTCAGAACAAGAACTGTAAATGAAGTCTTAATGGAGTCCGATAGATAAGACGATTCATGGAATCTCTAGAATAGATGCAAAATTTCTGTCTTCAAGAAAATCCAAGCCCGCTTATAAAATAGATATTGAACCCATCGGGACCAGAGCTTTGTTATCATTACAAGCATTAATAGAGGCTAAGATTTCATCTTCAAAAAAAGGTCTGGTAAGGCTAGCATTTCCGGAGGCAGTGACACAAGCAAAGGATAATTTCCGAAGGGAGAAAGGGATGCTAGGCGACGCTAAGAAGAGATCATCATAATAGGCTGCTATGGCAGCATTGATTGAAGCGCCGTCATAATTAAAATTGTCGTTAATGTCAAGATAAGAAATTCAGTTGTTTCAAAATCTAGCCGAAGTCGTACAGTGAAAGAATGTCGTGTTGTTATCACCTATAAGGGACCATGAAATGCGAGACTGCTGGTGACGAAGCTTTTCCAAGCTTAATAGAAATTGTAGTAAAGTATTTCGAGCCAAATCAAGGTCTAATGGATCATTTTCTGATAATGGCCGAGTGACACTGCTCGATGTAAGTGATAATACCCTAGATTCAAGGTCTGGAATTTTCCCCTCTAGATTGCCAAAGTTTTCCTTATGCCAAGGTCTAATAGCAAATCGTAATTGTCTCATCTTGAAAGAAATGTCGCGAGAATCATATTCCGAGCAAATGGATTGCCAAGAATCACGAACAAAGGGGAAGAAAGCTTGATTATCCCACCAACAGTTAAATGAGCGTAGGGGTTTAGGACCAGAATCAACAACAACATGCGTTTGGAATAAAATGGGGAAGTGATCTGATAAAGCAGAGTCAACTGTCGTGATCGATAATGACGGCCAGCGATTAAGAATGTCCAATGAAGCAAGAACCCTGTCAATATGAGAAAAAGCCTGGCTATTATGCCATATATAGTCACAACCCTGGAGAGGAATATCCATGAGTGCACAGTCGTTGATAAAAGCATTCATATATAACCTCAAAATATACTGATTTAGGTTAGAATTACATCGTCGATATAAAAAGCATTTCTTGCTTTAAGCCGTATTATGTGAGATCCCACAAGAGAAACTTTACAGCAGATTGGTCACCAAATTTAGCGGGAATTTCTTATTACGAGTCTAATGCCCATGTCAAGCAAACATTCAAAATACTTTTGCATAATACATTTTTTAAAAACTGGTTTAATTTTTGGAGCTAAGATTTGAATCCGAGTGAAAATGAATTTTTTTTATATGATATATGAAACATAAATTATGTAGCGCCGACCACGTGAGTTTTTGACTATAATTATTTAGGTCGTGTTCTTTTTAATTTCTGAAAGCTGAATTAAATTGAAGTATGTTGAATTAAACTGAACTGAATTTATTTCAGTATACATTTATAACTATACATAATTGAACTGAACTAGACTAAACTAAACTAAACTAAATTACATTAAATTATAGTCCAAAAGAATATTACGTTAATCATTATTTAGTTGGGGAGTTAATATTGTACAGTATGGAATGAGATTATAAAATAACACTTCTAATATAACACATGTTTTATCTATTTGGGTTGAAATTGTCTGTTATATACGTGTTGGGACTTAACATCATTTTTTTCAGATTAGGATGGGCTATATAACAATGATGAAATATTTAGGGGTAAATTATGTAAATGTCATATTTTATATAATAAGCACTAAATTAATTCTTAATTACATTTCTATCTTCCTTACAATTTTAAATTTTCTTTTCTTATTTTTGATTTATCTCTCATACCGTTAATTTTTTTTAATATACCTCTTTAAAATTTTTTGTTCTTTTTTTTCTCTTCGAAATTAGATCCATGATGACATACTTTTTTCAAACTTTTTTAGGGTAATTATTTCGAATTAGTTGTTTTATGATTATGTCATAGTTATCATATAGCGCATTAATAGTTATCTTATAGTTTTCTTGTAGTTACCTTTATATCGCATTTTGTAGTTATCTGGGACATACTATAAGTAAAAATAACAAAAATAAAGTAAAAATATAACAAAATTACATTAATTTGATAAAACTATAAGATAATTATAAGCTAATTATAAAGTGCGATATTGGATAACAAGGATATAATTATAAGGTAACTTATTTCAAATACAAACTGGAAAAAAGTTCGGAAAAAGTATATCATCACGGATCTAGTTTCGAAGAGAAAAAAAGATGAATAAAAAACTCTAAAACAATATGTCCAAAAAATTAACGGTTCGTAAAGTAAATGCAAAATAAAAATAAAATGAAGTGAAAAAGAGTTGAATGTAAAATAGTAGTTTAGAAAACTTGTAAAATTAATTTTGATAGAATATTATTTAAAATATAATTTAATAATTAATTTTACAAAAATTAACATTTGAGTGTATTTTCTAATAATTTAGGGGCTTTAATATAAAAGGTCTTAAGACTAAAATAATCTAGGCCGAAGACCACAAACTAATTTAAAAAATTCCTAAAATAGGTTTCATTTAATATTTTTCTTCAACTTCCCCTCCATGCATTTAGCATGTTTATTTTTAATTTCTTTAATTCGTTTTTTATTTATCTTTTAAATTATTTATATTTTTGACACACCGTTTTAGAGGTTTTTGTTCATCTCTCTTTTTATTTTTGAAATGATATCTATTATGATATTTTTTCCAATTTTTTTGAGTTGTCACATATTCACTAAATATCTAATAGAAGTCCAATCGATCTCAGTATAATAGAAGAACTTAGATTCAAAACGCACATAGATTTTTAATAGAGCAGAACTTTAAAAATAGACTTTTACAGATGTCTAATATCAACTTCAAAATAGGTTTTCTAATTAAATCTAAAAAATATCTGGTAGATGTCTATTACATACAATCTGTTATATAGAGCAACACCAATCAAAACTTTTCAATGTGAGCAACAAATAGAGTAAAATCTCACACCTAAACCCAAAGCAGCACTAGATCTAGTCAAAAAAACATCGACACAAACTAACATAACGATTCCATAAAAAAATTAGCAAGATTAAGACATATCATATAACTATTAGAAATCTACCATATGTCTATTGGTTTAAAAAGTTCAAAAATTCACAATGATTAGCATTTTTAAGATAAAAATAAGATAAATAAAAAACTCTGAAATAGCATGTCGGAAAAATAAACGATTTGAAAGATAAATGAAAATAAAGCAAAAAAATAAGAAAAGGATGAACAATGCGCACGTATGTATGTAAATAAAAAATTATATGGAGTTATTGTTTTTAAAAAAAAAAGACAAATGCGATTACAATACATAGAAAAGCACACCCCTATTGTGATGAAGTAAGACCTTTAGAAGTTAGAGCTTCTGTCTTAACTATTAAGCTAAGAGTTGGATTGCGTATTGAGTTATTTTATTTTGCCATTAAAACTTAAAACTAAGTAATAAGTAATTATTGAGGAAAATAAATCACAACAAAACTATTAGTTCAAAATTTATACTTATCTTCCCGTTATTACGGGATTTCATGAATTTGAGCCGCAGTGCAATTTTTCATTTTCTTAGTTAATATAAATGTAATGGTACATTTAAGCAAAAAAATAATGAAGTGAAATGGAAATTTTTCACGGAAATTGACAAAAATATATGTTTAAATTTTATATTTATTTAATTTATTTTTTATGTGTTTTCTGCGTTCCATGATTAATTTAAAGTTTTCATTTTTCTCAAATACATTTCACTATGTTTATGTTACTATTCATTTTTTATCTTATTTTGACATTATCTTTTAAATTGTTCATTTTTTGACATGTCGTTTATTCGTCTCATTTTTATCTTCGAAACGTCATCCATTGTGATATACTTTTTCAATTTTTTTTAGTTGTTCGATATCTAGTAAGTGACTGGTAGATATCGGGTAAGAATCGTATTTTCATATGTTTGAATTTCTGTTTTTAATTCAACAGAATCTGGTAAGTATTTGGTAAGTATATGATAAGTAAGTGGTAAGAATCATATTTTAATATGTTTTTAATTTCTATTTTTAATTCAACAGAATTTAGTAGGTATCTGGTAAGTAACTGGTAGGTAACTGGTAAGAATCGTATTTTCATATGTTTTTAATTTCTGTTTTTAATTCAACAGAATCTAGTAGGTATCTGGTAAGTAACTGGTAGGTAACTGGTAAGAATCGTACTTTTCATATGTTTTTAATTTCTATTTTTAATTCAACAAAATCTGGTAGGTATCTGGTAGGTAATTGGTAGGTAATTGGTAAGAATTGTATTTTCATATATTTTTTATTTTTGTTTATAATTCAACAAAATTTGGTAGGTATATGGTAAGTATCTGTTTTAACTCAACCAACCAACTAAGCCTCAAATCCCACGCTAGGTGGGGTCGGCATTTATTTTAAACTCGACAGTTGAAAAAAGTTTTTGCATGTATCTAGTAGGTATCTAGTAAGTACCTAGTAGGGAACGTAAAATGATTTGCAATAAATTCAAAATCAATGTATGAAATTAAATCAAGTAATGAACATGTAGGAAGCCGGTAAATAAGTGGTAGATACCTAATAGGAAAAGTTTTTCTACTGAAACCTAACTTATAACCAATAAAACACAATAAATTTAGAACTGCTAATATCCAAGCTTGATGAAAATTGCGAATTTAGAAAACTGCCAATTTCTTACCAGGTTAATACAAGATAACTACCAGATAGGCAAAACAACGAAAAATGCAAAATCAAACACAAATAAAATAAAAGCACATCAACATCTTTGATTTTTATCATTCAAAACATAAATTCAAAAGCTATAATCAAACAAATAAGTTGGAATCAAATGAAAGCTTGACAAACTTGTAAGAAAATTTCTAACAACTTTATATCCAACAATCTCACCACCACCCAGGCAGTTCTTCAAATACCTTATGTGCAAACTCTTTATATCCTACACAGATTTAAATCTGGAAATAAATTAGAGATAACGAATCAAATCAGAGATTCAACTTTTTATCCAACAAATCTGAAAACAAAATAACTTGATCTAGATAACCAGATCAAATCAGAGATTCAAAACGAAAATTAAATGAAATTAAAAAACAGAGAAAAACCTAACAAAATACTAAAATTTTTTTATTTTCAGAAATCTTACTTGGTTTTGTAGAATCGGTTATGGAATGAATGAAGAACGAAATCGATGGAACTCTAAAAAGCTAAAATCGCTAGAACTTGAAACGTTAATTTGAACGGTTTAAGAAGGTGGAAATTAAGGGGGGTGATAGGTTATTTGAACGTATTTCTGGATATTTTGAAACTTGTTTGGTCAGAGAAAGTTATGAGCTAAATGTTAGGGTAAAAGGAAACTTTAATATCTGTATATTTTTATAGAAGAAACCCAATTTTTTATGTATGCCTTAGTCTATTGATTAAAACTGAAGCTGTAATATCTAAAGGTTTTAGGTGAGTCACACCATGAATGGGTGAAATATTTTTTATTTAAAACAAGCACAATTATACAAATGAGATGAAAATTTTTCTTTAAATCTAATGTATTACAATTGCGCAATTTAAAAAAAATTAGTGGTGTAAATTGTCATTTATAAACCGTTGATGGAGCTAAATCACAACAGTGTTGTATTGAAAAGACCTAATAATCTCCAAAATGGAAAAATCGACCATTAGAAATGTTGTAAAATAATGATAATTTTTTAATTCATGAAGGCTAAAACTGATAATTACAAAAAGATAAATAAGTGACTTTGGTAAGTTTTCTTACATCTATTTAAAGAAATTATATAATACACTCTAATGTACCATCCAACTAAACATGTTCACTAGTCAGGCTACCGTCCGGCCCGAACACATTTAAATAGACTAAATTTAAATGCTTTTTTTATTTTATAAAGTTTGGCATAAGTTCATATGTGCTAAAACTTAAATTATATGAATCGAACTTAATTTTTATATAACAAGTCCAATCTAATAAATAATAATTTAATTTATTAAATATTTATTGAATAATATTTCATAATTGTTTTGAATTTTTAATTTTTAATCTATTTCCTTTTTACAATTTGAATTTCTTACCTTTAGTTAAGTATTCAAGTAAAGAATGTAGCTATATGGGGTTAAAATTATGAAAAGTATATAAACTTTTTACTTGATAATATAATAGTACATAAACTTTAAATTTTAAAATAATAATATATAAACTTTAAATTTTACGTCATAAATATTACCTTTAACCAAAATTTTTATCTTAACTTATCCTACAACAGATCATCTACCATTTTCTCTCTCGAAACGAGTTTCTTTCTCTCTCTAAAAATTTAATGTCTCCACTTTTCGCCTACATCTATGAATAATAATAAAAATAAGCATCTCTTCTTGCTTTTATTTATATTCCTTCATGCTCCCCAACAAATTCAGCTTGTCCACCCTTACTTTCAAATTTCCTCATATTAGCATTTCTTGTTGAATCTCTCAAACTCTTTGTGATTCCATGGCAATTATCGTTTTCAAATTCCATTTAGACCTTTGCAGGCGCCGCACTCACAAGATTCCAAAACATCAATCTCGGTTCCCGCCACTCAATTCTTTGACAGAGATTCACCAGTTGCATCACCCTACAAGGGTAATCATTATGCTTTGACCTTGTATACATGAATCGACTCTATATAAAAGCAGCCAAAGCCTCCAAATTGGACTGCCGACGTCCATGAGCAACTGTGTATTTAGCTCTAAACGCTGCTATGCCAGAAGATTTGAACAAAAAAGATTTTGTAATTATCTTTTTGTTTGAATTAATTAATGTATTGGATTCCAAGCGAGTTACATTGTTTTATTTGTCACTAATAATGGAAAGAGAATACACATGCGGATTTGTTTGAAGGAGTAAGGTATGGCCAAGTTTGAGACTCATAGCCTCATGCTCCATTTCAATTATGGATGAAGGCGTGCATTAGAGATGCACAATGTTAAGAGAGGGAAAGAGAGGACTTAGAGAGAGAAAATTGAAAGAGGGGAGTCAAAGGTAATATTTACTATAAAGTTTATGTATTATTATGTTAATAAGTGAAAAATTCATTCACTTTCTATGATTTTAACCCTAATTATATGTAAGAGTTAGACATTTATATAAAATTTGTCTTTTTTTACCGTTTATAGAGTACCCAATTTTTTTAAAAAAACTATATATTTTCCCGGGCCAAGCAACGAAATAACCTCTTAAGCTCTTGGAAATGAAAAATAAGTACATTGGTTATTTTTTTTGGTTAAACCAAGGGTTTTCATTGGCTGATCGAGGGACTAATCCCCTCGCTGACTTATAGGCATCTCATTAAGTGTCATAGCCAAGTACACATGGTCAAATCAAACCGAAACCATTTGAATCAGACCGAACTGGACCAGATCAAAACCAGACCAGACCGGAATCGGAATCGGCAATTCAAAGGTAAATAAGGCAAAGGTTTAAATTTATAGAAGTGTAAAGCTGGAGAACTAGCGAAGAACCAATGGTTTGAACCAGAGAACAAACCGGCGTCACCATCGATTTGAACCAAAGATCAAAATGAAAAAAAAGTTCAGTGCACTTTATTGAGAGCAACAACTCTATTTTTTTCGACCACTTCAAAAAGAGCCGTTACTTTTTTTTATCTTCTTTTTATAACTTTTTATATCTTAGTTCTTACAATATAAATATCATTCTTTCCTCTCCGTTTTATTTACAGCTATCTATCATCTCTATTTTCTCTCCATTGAATTCAATTCTCAATTTTGCACACTTCTAAATTTTCAATATTCGTTTACTTTCAATATCGGGTGACTTAAGTTAGGTAAGTAGGGTTTCTATCTAATAATCCAAGGTAAAAAAATTACATAGGCTTTGATTCCTCTAACCCTAAGAAAATACACAGGCAACTTAATTTTTAAAATTAACTTCAAGTCATTTCTCTCTCATTCTAATATTTATAATTTACTTTCCTTCATTTAATTTTTTTAAATAAAGTTGTATTATTTTACAAGTAATAAATTAGTTGCATAATGTTGAAGTATGATATTTGTAATGATTAATTTGTAATAATTTTTAAAAAAATAATTAAATCTTATATTAATTGAAATAAGAAATATATGTTTTTTTAACATATTTAAGAAAACATATTCTTTTGTGACATATACTAGAGTTAACATAAATAAAAATCCAAATGTCTAAAATTAACATTATTTAAAACTTAAATATCTAAAATTAAATACTTAACATATATCAAAGTTTGAACAGGAACCATACCTGGACCGGATCAAAACCTTGTCTAAACTGAAATCGAAACCGGCGGTTCCATCCTATATAAGATTTAGGTTTAGATCCATGAAAACTACGAACCGGAACCGACGGTTGCCATGTCTATATCCAAGGCTCATGGCCCTTAATTAAAGATGAATGAATCCCTAACACTAAATCACACCGGATAGTTACATTATGTAATTAAATATATTTCTTATTAGAAGAAATTCAAGCACAGAAAAGTCATTTTATTGATAACAAATTATACAAATAAGGGAACAAATAACAATTGTATATGTTACATTTACTTTTGTAATTGATCTGTTCTCTTCCTGAGATCTTTTACTAGGGCGAGTAGCTTTTTAGAGCAGTAAGAGTATCCAAATTATTGAGTCGTCTTGCTACTTTCAAACACTCGCCCGTGGTTTTTATTAAAAAACAAAGAACGAAGCAATAATTAAACAATGATAATAATGAACATATAAATTTGAAGAAAATTGCAAAACAAATTATTAGTTAACAACACTGCAGATTTTCCTAATCTGCCTTGCAGATGGATTGATGATATCCCCCATTTTGACCATAGCTGAGGTGAAATCCGAGTAGAATTTCTGGCGATTTTTACTGTATTCGACTACAAGATCATCAGTCGAACCTCCACTGTAAAGAACCTGGTCAGAATGAAGAAGCCCTTTCTTTTGTATTAAATTCTTGAAATAATTATTGTCAAAAGAGTTCGGAGTCACCAAATCGAGTGCTGCTAAATTTTCATCACCACCAACAGCAGGACAACCGCGACGACGAGTGGTGGCAAATCCACCATTAATATTACTCTCATTATATATCCTACCGCGAAATGTTGCGCAACTAGCTTGCCCTAGTGTATGAGAACCTGCAAAATCCACTTGTCAGATAAGCTAACCAATGATGATTAAGTAGAAAAATACGATCGTTGCTTATATCATCATATTTAGATGCTTTAAATTAAGTTTGTGGTAAAGTTGAGATTCTATTTAGTTGTTTGTAACCAATTAAATATAATAAATTGTTCAAATTAGTTAAACTTTACAACTTAATCTCAACTTTAGAGAATCCTAGTCAATTATCATTCTTATCCATACCTGATAAAGCAACCATGTCTCGAGCAGACAAACCTTTCCTCTCGAAACGAAAAATGAGTACTCGAACACTGTCTGTAAACTTTGGAAGATCTGCAGCGGCTTGAGTTCTACTTGCAGTAGTTGAATCCTTTCTTCCAAGCTTTACACTCCAAGTTGGTCCCCCTACCTGTTTTATTTAATATATTTATATTGCAAATATTGTTATTTATGCATTTGCTAGATATGGACGATCAATTAGCATTTGATAGAGATTCATTGTACTAAAAGACCCATATAGTCGACCACACCTAGCGTATAATTTAAAGTTTGGTTGATTGATTGATATTATTATTTTTTATGTATTTGAAGAAATTAAAGATGAATTTACTTACAAAGATGGATGCATCTCGAGCAGCCACGGCGAGGATGTCAGCGCATGAAACAACTCCAGGACATATTTTCTCTACTTCGGATTTGGCTTTCTCGATTACTTCAAAACCTCTTGCTGAATTCAAATTTTGAATCGCAGTCTTTTCGCTTTGTATTGATGAGGTCTCGTCAAGCAAGATTGAGGCGTCACAACCCTAGACATACACAAAACCATATATACATATTGCATTAAACTAAAAAAATGAAATATGTAGTTGCCTAAACAAAGAATTAATTAAACCTGAACGAAGCAATCGTGAAAATGGAGACGAATAAGAGAGGCAGCCATTCGTCGTTCACGAGCAATTGCTTTGTTGATTGAGGCTTGGATAGTAGAGAGTGCTTTCGGACATGATTTTTGATAATAATTAGAGACGAGCTTAGAATGGCATCCCGAGATGTTGACTAGCAACAACATTATCGTAACGAAAATGACTCGTGATTTTTCCATAAGTGTATGTTTGAAGAAATCACTTCAGATTATTACAATTTAGAATTGAAGGTGTAGATGAAGAATAAAGGAAGGTGTAATAAGCTTATATAGAAGAATTCAGTAGCTATTTAGGAATATTAGTTTTGCTAGTTGAGAAGAGAAGAGAAGAGAAGAGAAGAGAAGAGAAGAGAAAAGCAGCCCTCACTATTCAATTTTGGTTGCATGCATTGCCTTTGACGTTTAACAATGATTAATTTTTCAATATTAAATATTTGTTATATGAAAGACTAGTCATCATGACATGACAATAATTAATATAATATATAGTTACTCTTGTGCTTTATATATTTATTATAATAAATTAAGTTAAAGGTTTCCACCTTTTAATTCTAAGAGTAATTTTTTAGATATATTTAATGGAAACTATGAAATAAAGTGGGAATCTGGTTGGAAGTAGTAAATGACTTAATATTATTTAAATAAGGTTTTGAATTTGAGTTTGAGTGAATGTAGGAAATCCTGATTGGGAGGGCCACTCACCACAGTAAGGTGTATGATTCGGATCGAATCTAGATGTAGTTGGAGCAAAGTTCCGGTGAAAATCCAATAAAGTGGAAAGAACAGTGACTAGGGAAAAACTGTCTATTTGACTTGTGCCATTCTCACCAAATAATAAACTCAGAAAACCTTTCAATAAAGGTGTGAGAAACCATTGTTAATGTCACTGCGTGTACCGAATTACATATTGATCCTACGATTTTAAGATTAATCAATTACAAGATTTGTACTTAAAAAGTTTTGGATAAAATCTAGATAAATAGACATTATTAAATTAATAATCTCAACTAAATTTATTGTTTCCATGATTTAGAATAAATAATAATCCTGTTAGATACAGAAAATAATAATTTAAAAATTTAAGGTTCAATGAAAATATAAAACAAATCACGGTTCGCCAAATTCGAAAAATTCTATTTGAATTTCATAATATCAAATTATTTTCATTAGCTCTTATAGTTTTTAAAGTGTAGTCTTAGCCACAATATGTATTTAAAGTCAAAATATGGGCTTAAAATTTACAATTCTATCATAATACTAAATTACTAATGAAAATTTAATATATATGAATATTGAAATGGTCTTAATATGTAAAATAATATTGACCAGAAAATTTGTCGATAAACCAAAATATACCAATTCTATGAAGAACTATCAAACTAATGTCGAATTAAAATTCAAATAATGCAAATTTCCTTTTGATTATTTTAGTTCTTATAGCAATTTGTTTATATTTTGCTTTAAATATTTTTATAAATATTATGGTGACAATCACATGAAGTTAAGGCCCTGTTCTTTTGTACTATAACCTAGTTAAGTTCAGTTCAGACTGCTACAGTTCAATTCAATTCAATTCAATTCAACTATGCGTAGTTATATATTTATACTAAAATAAGTTCAGTTCAGCTTACTTCGATTCAATACAACCAACTTCAGTCCAATTAAATTTAATTCATAAAATTAGAGTCCGCCTAAAATCAATTACCAACTCTGTTGAATGGGCGCCCGAAATTTGGAGCAAGCAAGAGAATTTAGTGGTTTAAAGTCACGTTTTAAAATTACATACAATAATTATCAATTATAATACAGTGTTATTAACTAGGAAAATTCCACAGTAGATGAGTATTGAAATGTATTGGAAGTTTGCTACCATAAACGCATTCTCATTTTATTTTTTATGTTCTGAAATCTTGACCATTAGATATGGTAACTGACTTACAATCAAATGGTCTATATTAATCAAGTACAATACAAACACAATCAACTTGTTTTTTATTCTTCTTCTCCAACCCACCATTGAATCACTATTACACTTTAATGCACACAAAATAATCTGTCTTCTATTCTTTTTCCCCAAATCTCTTTATGTTATTCTATTCTAAACCCCGAATGATAACCTAGAAACTTCGAATGGCTATGGCGTAAAAGCCCTTCCTGACAACTTACATTTACATAAACTAATTAGGATTTGAAATCGAACCTCATTTTCAAAGCTTTGGAATAACTTCAAATGGATAATTAGAATGAGGATGAGAAATTTAAGGGAAGGATGAATTTTACACAGTGATTTTGAAGTTAAAATTGTTTTCAATTCTTGAGGATTTTATTTCCATTCGATTGGTGAAATCAAGTGAGCAGTTAATTTCGATGACAACTCAAATGTTTCAATTCTTGTGTTTTCATTAATTAGAGTAATTAAAATTCTTATAATATATGAAATTAAGATTCTTATAATAATCCTCTATAGTTACTGGTTCGAAGATCTCTGAATCCAAACATGAACAATAGACTGTTTGTGAGATAATATTATAGGGAATAAGAGAAGTTATCAATGATACATGTGATTGCAACTCTTGTGACTCATATATCGAAATTCCCTTTGTTTACCTGTCATTGGCGCCGTATTCACTACAATCTACATTAAAAAGAAACCATTTTGGATCAACAGAGGTGATTTTGTAAAATAGCAAACATTTTCTACTTGGAGATTATGCCCAAATCACGTTTAACAAAACTTATTTTAATAGGTTTTTAAACCATTGATAAATACAAAAAACCGCAACTCTCCTTTTGATTGGGTAATGTGTTGTAATAAAATTTAGGGTAAATTTTTAAAAAGTATCTTATGGTTTCACTCATTTATAAAATGAGGTCCGAGAAATTTTGTTTTGCAAAATTAGATATGTGGTTTCAAAAAATTTGCAAAAAGGGCCTTTGGCTTGGAAATAGTGGTGTTACATTGAATATTTTAAATAATTTAACATTCTAATAATTTAATCTTATCATTTAAAAATTATACGTCAAAGTTTGAGTAATTTTTAAGATTTTTTTCTATAATTTTTTATAGTTTGTTATCATAATTTAATTAAAAAAAATATTTGCACTAGTAAAAGAATTTCAAAATTTTTCAATGATGTGTATTGTATTTTTAATAACCATCCTTAAAAAATTTAGATAAAAATGAACAAGATTACTCATTTTCGTGACATAATTTAATATTGAGGATCCTTTATTTGCAAATTTTTTAAAACCACAAACCCCATTTTACAAATGAGTGAAACCATAAGTTACTTTTCTAAAATTTACCTTAAAATTTAATGGATAGAATTACAATACTTTTCAATACCATATCAAGTATTGTAGAGTCATCCAACCAACTAATGGATAAACAAAAAAAATCCACCTTGATGGCTTGATAATAATGGTACAATAAGATAATTAATGTATGTAATTTTAAAACGTGACTTTAAACGACCAAACTCTCTTGCTTGCTCCAAATTTCCGGCGTCCATTCAACGGAGTTGGTGATTAATTTTAACTTCATGTGATTGTCACCATAACATTTATAATAATAATAAACCAAAATAAAACAAGTTGCTTTAAGAACAAAAAAAATAATTAAAAAGGTATGATTTAGGCCCTATTCTTTTCAACTTAGTTCAGTTCAGTTTAGTTCAGTTCAATACCAATCAGTTCAGTTCAGTATAGTTCAGTTTTAGTATTCAGTATTTAGTTTTAGTATTCAGTATTCAGTATTCAGCATTCAGCATTCAGTATTCAATATTAAGTTTCAGTTTATTCATTATATCAATATTATTAATGTATATTATTATTTATAAATATTAAAAGTAATGAATATTAATGATAATTTCATTTCAATTTCAATTTTAGTTCATATCTATTTATATATTATATAAATATTATTGATTAATATCAGTAATTACAAATAACAACAAAGAAAAAGAAACTAATAATAATATTTTTAACATTATCAATTATTATTTCTACGATAAATAATTTTATAGGAAAAATAAATAAATAAATAAAAGCAATAATATTTTATAAATATTGATAACAATTAAAATAATAAGGTAATATTCATAACAATAATTACAATAAAATATAATAATAATAATTTATAATAGTATATTTAATTATTATTATTATATGTAACAATTAATAAATTTTATTAGAATGCATAGTATTATTTAAAGTGTTATTAATTATTACGTATTTTAATATTTTTAAAATATTATTTATATTATTAATTATAATTCAGTTTCAGTATCATTTAGTTCAGTTTCAGTACAGTTCAGTTCAATTCAGTACCATTTAGTTCAGTTCAGTTCAGTTCAGTACACCTACTTATCAATTGAAAAGGACAAGGCCTTACATTAGTTTGATAATTCATCGTAGAATTGGTACATTTTGGTTTATGGATAAATTTTCTTGTGTGTCAATATTTTTACATATTAAGACTATTTCTGTATTCATATATATTGAATATTCATTAGAAATTTAGTAGTTTATTAAAAAATTGTAAATAAGTAATATTCTGCTATTAAATATATTTAAAAAAACAGAAATTGTACTGAAAAGGTTTTAAGCATGCCTAATTTCTTTCATTAAGTTGGCATTAAAGACATTGACCCAAACTGGTATTGTAAGTATTCTTGTTTCACCCTTCACTATCTATCATTCAAATTGATATTTTTCCATTAATTATGACGTGACAAAGTTAATGTTTAAAGTAAAAATAAAATGCCTGAAACAGCTTGTATTATATATTAAATAACTTTTTTTTGCTCGTACTATTTTCTTCCTTCTCTTTTTGTTTCAATCTTGGATTGTCAAGGTATAGTTGCTAAAAATGATAATAGCATAACAAATGTGTTCTATGCCTTACAAAAATTTTCAAACTCTCACTTAAGTGTATCGTAAATTACTAAATTTTGTAGTATATGTACATATGTGGAACGCGGTCTTGAGAGCATCTTTAGTAATTTGTCTATTTCATTCAATGATAGTCTTGACACAAATGCAAAAATAAACAATTAAGTAAAAAATAGTTCTATACTAGCTCTTATATTTTCTCTTTCCTATACGATGTGCCACCATACATGTTGAACATTATCTGTTTGATCTTCTAATTGTAGACAAGCAAATAGAAAGTCAAGTCATCAACTTTATATAACTCCCTCCGGTTCTAAATGTATGTCATTTTAGGATTTTTACTAAGATCAATAAAACATTTATTACACTATTATCCCTTAACTTTATTACTTATAAAATTCTCTTTCCTCTTAATCATTACTCCATTTATAACTTCATTTATAGTTAATTTCTTTCCTAATTAATACAAGGCTAAACTAGGAAAAAAGTATTGAATGATGCATTGAAATTCTAAAATGACAAACAACCGGGAAAATAAAATGTTTTCCAAAATGACACACATTTTGCACCGGAGGGAGTAATATTTTAATGATCAATTCAAAATTCAAACATTGGCTAGCTATGAAAGAGAGAATTTAGTAAATAATTAATCTTTTTCTAATGCAATCCACTATGAAATAGACAATCTATTATAGCTAGTTTATATTGTTTATTTTCAAAATCATTAACATGTCATTAATGTGAGTGTCTATTCCACATGCCATTTAATCTTAGAATCCACGACATGGAACTTACAACAGTTTCAAGATGGGAAGTTCCGGATGCGCCTTTCTTGAAATGCAATTGTGATGCGGCGATTTTCAACGATGGTGACTCTACATCTTTTAAGGCAATCATCCGCAACTCTGGAGGTCTTTTTATCAGCACAAAGGCAGGTATCCTTCCTTCCCACATCTCAATCTTAGAAGTGGAAACACTCTCGGTTCGGGAGGCTTTGTCTTGAATGAAGGATATGGGATATTCACATATCATCATGGAAACTGACAATAAAACTCTTTTTGAGCTTTTGACGAATTCAAATTTTGGTTATTCTTATATCGCAATAATTATTCAGGATTGTATTCCTTTAGCTAAACTCTTTGTAACATGTCTTTTTAGTTGGGTGAGTCATGATGCGGCAGCCAATGTTTTATACACTATGTAACTAATTATTATAGAATTATAAAAAAAACTAATTATTATAGAATTATCATTCTCATTAGAAAAATTCAAGCAGAGAATATTGATTTTATTTATAACAAATGTTACAAATACGAGAATTAATAACAATTGTATGTGACATTTACTAAAGTATTTGATCTCATTTCTTCTCGAGATGTTTTATTAATTTATTTTCCAACTTAGTTGGGTTATCTTGCTACTCTTCAATTACTCTCCCATTATTTTCATAAAAACAAAGAACAAACCAATAATTAAACTGAATCAAATAAACAAACATATGAAATTAAAATAAATTCCAAAACAAGTTATTAGTTAACAACACTGCAGATTTTCCTAATCTGTCCAGCAGATGGATTGATGAGATCTCCCATTTTAACCATAGCCGAAGCGAAATCCGAGTAGAATTTCACGGGATTTTTGCTGTATTCGACTACAAGATCATCAGTCGAACCTCCACTGTAAAGAACCTGATCAGAATGAAGAAGTCCTTTCTTTTGTATCAAATTCTTGAAATAATTGTTATCAAAAGAATTCGGAGTGACCAAATCAAGTGCAGCCATATTCCCATCACCACCAACAGCAGGACAACCACGACGACGAGTGGTGCCAAATCCAGCATCAATATTACTCTCATTATATATCCTACCGCGAAATGTTGCGCAATGAGCTTGCCCTAGTGTATGAGAACCTGTGAAATCCACTTATTAGTTAAGCTAACTAATGAAAATTAAGCAAAATATGTGACCATTACTTATCATCTTTATCCATACCCGACAAAGCAACCATGTCTCGAGCGGACAGACCTTTCCTCTCGAAACGAAAAATGAGTACTCGAACACTGTCAGTGAACTTAGGAAGATCTGCGGCGGCTTGAGCTCTACTTGCCGTTGTTCCCCCCTACCTGTTTTTTTAATATATTTAGATTAACTATATTGTTATTTATGTGTTTGCTAGATAGTGACAAACATTTGGCTTTTGACAGAGTATTAAAGCGTTAGAAGATTTATACAGTCGACCTCACCTAGCATGAGATTTAAAATTTGTTGATTGATTGATTAATAGTGTTATGTATGTATATGAAGAAATTAAAGATGGATGTACTTACAAAGACCGATGCATCTCGAGCAGCGACAGCGAGGATGTCAGCACATGAAACAACTCCGGGGCATATTTTCTCTACTTCGGATTTGGCTTTCTCTATCACTTCAAAACCCCTAGCCGAATTCAAATTTTGAATCGCAGTCTTTTCACCCTGTATCGATGAAGTCTCGTCAAGTAAGACCGAGGCGTCACAACCCTACATATACACAAAACCATAAATACATCACTCCATGAAAATAAAATATGTAGTACTTGACTAATAAATTCTCTGATTGTAACATATTATAATTAATTATACCTGTACGAATCAATCATGAAAATGGAGACGAACAAGAGAGGCAGCCATTCGCCGTTCACGAGCAATTGCTGCGTTGATCGAGGCTTGGATAGTAGAGAGTGCTTTCGGACATGATTCTTCATAAAAATTAGACACGAGCTTAGAATGACATCCCGACGTGTTGACTAGAAACAACATTATCATAACGAAAATGACTCGTAAAGAAAACAATGCAGATTATTACAATTTAAGATTGAAGGTAACAGAAGAATGAAAGAATTGTTAAAGATGAAGAATAAAGCAAGGTGTAATAAGTTTATATAGAAGAATTCAGTAGCTATTTAGGAATATTAATTTAGCTAGTTGAGAAGAGAACAGCAGCCTTCACTATTCAATTTTGGTTGCATGGATTACATTTGACGTTTAACAATGATTAATTTGATAATTAATATAATATATTGTATTACCGTTGTGCTTTATATATTTATTATAATAAGTTAAATTAAAGGTTTCAGCCTTTTAATTCTAATAGTATTTTTTTAGATATATTTTTTTAAAATGAAAACTATGGAATAAAGTGGAATGAATAATGTGCATATGTTGGAGATTAGGGAAAAATCTGTCTATTTGACTGGTTCCATTCTCACCAAATAATTAACTCACTGTACCAAAATACATATTGATCGAGTTATTTTAAGATTTATCGACTGAAAATTTCGTATTTAAATCTTTACGATAAAATCTTAGTAACAAATGATAAAAAAAATTAATCAATTGGACTTGCTACTATCGTTACATTCTTATAGTGTGGGTGAGGATAACCAGGGATCAATTTTTGGCTCCTACATAAACTCTTTTTAATAAAAAGATACAAAAAAATTAATAATCTCGACTATATATAGTGTTTAGAATAAAGTAAATAATCTTGTTAAATACGTAAAATAATAATATAAAAATTTAAGGTTCAATGTAAATATAAAACAGAGCGTATGTCACCTAATATATACGAAACTTTTATACACGTTTTCATGATATCAAATTATTTTCATTAGTTCCTGTAGTTTTAAAAGTTTATGTAGCCAAAATATGTATTTAAAGTCAAATTTATGTTTATATAATTTTCGTTTTTGTTAGGCATAAAACACATTTGGTATGTTAATATTGTGTTTTAACAAATATACCTTTAAGGTATACTTTTTTTTTTATAGCTCTTTAAGGTATACTTAACTAGGGGATGACAATCCAAGATGGAAAGGAGGAAGAGAGGTGTACCAGCAAAAAAAGTTATATTTAATATATAATGCAAGGTTTCATGTACTATATTTCTACTTTTAATCATTAGCTTTGTCATGTTATAATTTTAAATTTAAATTTAAGTTAGAGGTTGAAAAATTCTTTATTTTGCACTTTTTTTATCAATAACAATTTTAAATTTAATTATGACCATAAAAATATTATTTTTAATTATTTCAGATAATACTAACAATAATAAAACTTATAAGCAACAACAAACAACAAACAAAATAATGAATACTATTCAAAAATCAATTATAATACAGTGTTATTAACTAATGGATAAACTATTACCAAAAAAGAAACTAATGGATAAACAAAAAAAAATCGACCTTGATGGCATGATAATCATGGTACAATAAGATAATTAATGTATGTAATTTTAAAACGTGACTTTAAACGACCAAACCCGATTGCTTGCTCCAAATTCCGGGGTCCATTCAATGGAGTTGGTAATTAATTTTAACTTCATGTGATTGTCACCATAATATTTATATTAATAATAAACCAAAATAAAACAAATTGCTTTAAGAACAAAAATAATTAAAAGGCAAATTGTATGATTTGAATTTTAATTCGAAATTATTAGTTTGATAGTTCATGGTAGAATTGGTACAGTTTGGTTTATCGATAAATTTCCTTGCGCGTCAATATTTTTGCATATTAGACCATTTCTGTATTCATATATATTAAATATTCATTTGTAATTTAGTAATATATTAAAAATTGTAAATTTCCTTCAATATAAAATTGTAAATTAGGAATATTCTACAGTTAGATATATAAAAAAACAGAAATTATAAAAACGTTTGAAGCATGCCTAATTTTCTTCATTAAGTTGGCATTAAACACATATTGTATATAAATTGGTATAGTTAAATTGGAATACAACTTCAATATAGATGTATGAGATTCTAAGTTCAATACGTAGCCTCTTCAAAAACTCATAATTATAAAAAAAACACATATTAACCCTAACTAAATTCATGCGTTTTCGATTAATATTTATGACGTGACAAGGTGATATCACGCTAATTGTATCTCGCCCGTCTCGTCTCAGAGACCGGGTCAACAAAGAGCCGCGTGGCTCGATATGTTAATCAATTAAGGAGAGCCTGACTCATTCCAGCCGGCTAAAATACGAAACCGGTGACCACAAGAGGCCTTGGACGGTCATAGTCTTGAGACGGCTCATAACCGGCTCGAAGGCATCTACGTGTCCCACAAGCAAGGAGAATCCAGGTCTGACTCTAGTCCCTATATTCTCTCCTCTATCCATATCCTAATCTACTTGGGGTACAAGGATCAAATATACATAAAGAGTCCTAAACTCATCACAATTCGGACTCCTTATTTCACCGGAAATAGGGTAGCTCCTGCGCCTATAAATAGGCCCCTAGGTCAGTTCAACAGGTATCTCAACATTCTCATACTACTTTCAGTATATTCCTCAGAACCATTTACTGACTTAGGCATCGAAGGGTCCCCCACGGGGTACCACCAATCGCCCCCAAGTTGCATGTTGTTTTGCAGGAATTCCATTGTAGATTCAAGCAAGTTTATAGTAATTCAATTCTGAAATATCGGATCCAGATACGGTATTTTCAGTGGTGTGGTGAGCGTGGACTACGTTTACTTGTTCAGGGAAGAATCGTTGTTCATCAGAAGAAACACGTCAATTCAGACTTTTTAGGAGCTCTCATCGTGATCATGTCGCACGAGAACTCTGACCCAATCATCAACTCTGGTGTCGAAAACGCCCAAGGTGGCGTAGTAAACACCAACTCCACAGCGAAAGCGCCGATTACGGTGGATCCTGCGGCCAAGATGCTGTTAGTTGTAGGAAGTTTAGGAACTAAAGAGGTAGAGGAACGCTCCTCCAACCCTTCGAAGGAACTGGACCCATTCATGGAGATTGCTCGGCAGGCGGCACTTACGCCGGAGCAACTAGAACTAATGATGCGATCGGCCTACAACCACTTTGTGTCCATAGGCCATCTAGGAGGAGAAGCACATGAAGACATGGTGGTTCCTCCGGAAATAACTATCAACCGGAACCTCCTCCCTCAATTCGATTCAGTTACTAGCACACTGAAGCCCGCGTCCTAGATAACAAAAGGATTTTGACATATGACAATATCCCAGCCGGTGATGGTCTAGCCGGTCGTACCAACAGCAAAAGGACCGGCTCCGGTTCAGACTATGACATCCCAGTACATACATTATAATTGCATTTGTAAACATCCAATACATGTCATGAAATTAGATTATTTAATATTTTACATGTTGTAATTATAAGAAATTGATTAGTTAAAAAAATAGTTACTTGATAATAGAAAATACCATATTTTAATGTTTATAGAACTATAGAATTTTAAGAAATAATTATAGTAATGTTATAGATATAAAGTGATTTAATAGATAGAATATCGGTATTGTTTATTAGTATTATTGTTTTAATATTGAGGACAAATATAAGGGTATAGTTATAGTATATAAATGTATATAGTTATAAATATATTAGTTGCACATGATATATTTTTATAAATAGTTATTATTATCATTATTAATGTAATAATTGTATGTTAAAAGGGGTATAGTTAGAGTATATAGTAAGTGTAGATATATGTGAGAAAAGAGATAGGATTAAGATGAGAACTCTCATCCTTACAAATACTCACACACATAGAAGAGAGTGAGAGAGAGAGAGAGAGAGAGAGAGAGAGAGAGAGAGAGAGAGAGAGAGAGAGACGAAGTGAAGAGAAGAGAAGAGAAGAAGAACCAGGTACGAAGTTGAAATTGTGATTCAATTTTTATGACATTAGAAACAGAATTAGGAGATATGATAAACTAGAGATTTATTCATCTATTTCTTAGGAAGCTCTCTGAAATATTTGGGAATTTTTGGATGAGTAGATCAATAGCTATGATGTTTATAAGAGGAAGTGTTCAGAATTAGATGATCAAAGAGATGAGGTGAGTTTTGAAATTACCCTAGGATTGTTATAATGCTTATAAAATTCTGAATTTTTGATATGTTATTCCCTTATGTTTATAGTTTAAGTAGGAAAAAGAATCAGGTCGATTCATATTGTTTATAGAAAGTTATGGTCGTTTTACTAAGATGCTATCCAAGTAGAAAGTTATGACGCTGAAGGAAAATTCACTATAAATCGTACAAGGCTTTGAAAATTATAAGGTTTTAGTATGTTTTGTAATTGTGTATTAGGAATTGAACAAAAGAAGAATCAGAGCAATTGAGTTAGAGAGTTGAAAGTTATGGATTTTGAAGTGAAGTGAGGTCACAAGGACACTAGTTCTAAGTGCACGAAAAACAGGACAGAATTAGAGTTCAAAATATCAAATTCGTAATAAATGGAAAAGTATTTAGAAAATTGTGAATTTTTGATATGTTGTAAAGATATGTGTTACTTATAAAATGAAACTGGAATCAGGTCATTTGGTTGAGTACTTTGAGAGATATGATTGGTTATAGTCAGTAAGGTCACGTAAATAGTAATTCTATTCTAGTTTATGTCAATATATATATATATATATATATATATATTATATTTTATATGTTATAGGAGCTCAAAACAGTGAAGGGATTCCAGAGGAATGTCCAAGTCATTTCTGAGAGAGTTAGCTCGGACAATCTTATAAACATGACATGAATTTATGGGTGAAATGTGTTGATGTGTTAATTGTATGAATATGTGAATTGTGGCGATAAGGGAATATTTGTGAATGGTTAATGTGAATTATTGGATAAGTATAAGTGAGTATAAACATGATATGAATTTATGGGTGAAATGTGTTGATCTGTTAATTGTATGATATGTGAATTGTGGGGATAAGTGAATATTTGTGAACGGTTAATGTGAATTATTGGATAAGTATAAGTGAATATAAACATGATATGAATTTATGGTAGAAATGTGTTGATGTGTTAATTGTATGAATATGTGAATTGTGGCGATAAGTGAATATTTATGAACGGTTAATGTGAATTATTGGATAAGTATAAGTGAGTATAAACATGAAATGAATTTGTGATTGTGAATTGTGTTGATATGTGACTATATATGTGAGTGGAACTTGATATATATGAAGTGTGTTGACATTATTTGAGTGTGAAATGAATTGTATTGGAAATGTATTGTTATGTGAATATAAACTTGATTTGAATTGTTAAGTGAATCATGTGCATATAAGTTTATAATGGGAATTGTATTTGATGAAGCAGAAATTATATGATATATGTATGTGGAATATATGCTAAAATTCAATTGCATTAGTATATGCTAATTGTAAGTTCAATGGTTCGTATAACAAACATTTGCACTTGAATATATGAAAAGTATAAGAGACGTTGTGACATAGCCGATCAAACATTGCAATACATGTTCTGTTAATCTGGACCTATATGGTCAACCAATTGCAATATCTAACAAATGGACCGAAAGGTCAACTAACTATTTATCTGGACCGAAAGGTCAACCAATTGTTACATAGCTAGCCAGCAAATCAATTGACAATTACTACAATGTTACATGTATCCCGGGGTAATAGTTTGGGTGGAAATGTCACAATAATTAAATAACCGGTTCATTCATTCTCATATAAGTGTGACTGTTTATTGAATTTGTAATGTGTGTATATATGTGATTTGCTAAATTCATAGATTGTTTATATTCACTGAGTTACGCCTCATATAAAGCGCTAAATTTTTTAGAGGTGATAAAGTTGGTAGAAGCACATTACCTGTAGATAACATGGATGAAAGATTGGTTGGTTGTGTTCCATCTCACTCCCTCTCCTCACAAAAGAAGCATATAGAACAGAAGGTGATCGGCTTTTGATTTTGCTTTGCATAAGATTGTTTTGTAAAAAGATATAATGTTACAAGTGATTATATATATAAATGAAGTATAAGTACAAAAAAAAATTTATATGTTGTGATTACGATTTTGGTGATTTAGTTTAAGGTATAGGTTATTTTAGTTGGTATCAGAGCGGAGATATGATCATAGGGGCATCATATGCATACATATATAGAAGTTCATACATGTTAGGATTGTACATTTTATCACCTTTACATAGGGCTAATGAAAATGTTAATCCGAGGAGAGAGGAACCAGCTAAAAGGCCACCTATAAGATGACTTGTGCATTCATGTGAATCAAAAGTACTTCAAGAGGCTCTGTGATACAAGAGTCTCCACCATTTGCTTAAAGGGAAAGGTTGTTTCATAAATAGAAGAAGAACGGTACAGTACAATTCAAAGGAATTCTTTTAAGTGAATTGATTATTATAAATCAAGTGTACAAAATTGTTCAATTTAATTGATAGAACAGTACTAGTTGCTGATCTGATTAATTGAAATATTAGAGACTTTTTTGTGATATTGAGTTTTAATTGGATGATGAAGCAACGTGCAGTACCAATTATTTCACCAAAGAAGTTAATTTAGAGTCGTCAAGTCAGTCATGAGTTATTTTTCAAGTTGAACGTAAGGTAGTGCCTATTTGTTTGATTCTTGCAATAAGAGTTTTATAAAACTAGTGTGTCTCATTGAGGTGCTTCAGTATTATTTGTCAATAAGAAGGATGGTATTATTTGCATTGATTACATGCAGTTAAATTGAGTCACTGTGAAAAATAAATGTTCTTTATTGGTGATTTATTTGATCAATTACAAGGAGTCATGGTATTTTATAAGATTAGTTTGAGAGATAAGATAGATGGAAACCTGATATTAAACTCTACAAAATCTCTAGAAGTTCCAAAAAAACGTATAGGAGGAAAAAGAATAGTAAAAGAAGAGATAGGGAAGTAGAAGGAACCAGGTTACTAGTTGAACTTGTTATCCAATTTTCTTGATATTAGAGATAGAATTATGGTTCAAAACATGAAAGAGAATTGTTCTTATATGTCTGAAGAAGCTATCTATAAAATATTTGTTAACTTTTAGATGAGTTAATAGGTAGTATGATTTATGGTGGTGAAAGTGTTCAAAATAACATGATCAGTGAGTTAGGGTAAAGTTTAAAATTTATCTGGGAATGTTTTACTACTTAGAATGCTCTAAAATTTTGATATATTGTTCAAGAGTATGTCCTCTATGCATAGCAAAAAGAATTAGGTCGTTTGAGGTTGTATAGAAAAAGTTGTAATCGTTTTACTAGGCATTGTACATGTGAAATGGGACAGATTCAGGAAGTGAAAGAAAAATTCAGTATAAATTGTATGCTAATAAGATGGTTACGAAATTTAAGTATGTTATAGTCATGTGTGTTGCAAAAGAAATGAGATAAGAACCAGATCATTTGGTTTAGTATTGTAAGAGATATGAATTTTTGAAGTCATTAAGGTAATGAAGAATATGAATTTGGATTAAGTATAGTTTTGAAAGAATTAAAAAATTCACTATGGGATTAAGTATAGTTATGTTATCACCTTGAAAAGGCATCTTAAGATTCATAAAGAAGGGAAAGTTAAGTACATAGTATATAACACCTTATGAAATTCTTGAGAAAGTTAGTCTATTTAATTATAGATCGGCATTACGACAAGAATAAGCTCAAATGCACAATATTTTTCATGCTAGCATGTTAAGGAAGTGTCCGTAAGACCCTACATGTGTACTTGAGGATAAAGAATAAGAAATTTCACATAATTTGAGTTATATAGATGAGCCAATGGAGATTATAGGATATAAAACCATACAACTACGAAACAAAAGAAATACCTTTCGTCAAAGTACATTGGAGATGTCATTTAGTGGAAGAAGCTACTTGGGAAACAGAAGAACGAATGAAAAATGACTATCCTTATTTATTTTTTTGATACAAGTATTTGAATTTCGAGGTCAAAATTTTTTAAGTGGGGGAGAATTGTGACATCACAGTACATACATTATAATTGTATTTGTAAACATCCATTACATGTCATGAAATTAGATTATTTAATATTTTACATGTTATAATTATAAGAAATTGATTAGTTAAAAAAATAGTTACTTCATGATAGAAAATACCATATTTTAATGTTTATAGAACTATAGAATTTTAAGAAATAATTATAGTAATGTTATAGATATAAAGTGATTTAATAGATAAAATATCGGTATTATTTATTAGTATTATTGTTTTAGTATTGAGGACAAATATAAGGGTATAGTTATAGTATATAAATGTATATAGTTATAAATATATTAGTTATACATGATATATTTTTATAAATAGTTATTATTATCATTAATGTAATAATTGTATGTTAAAAGGGGTATAGTTGGAGTATATAGTAAGTGTAGATATATATGAGAAAAGAGATAGGATTAAGATGAGAACTCTCATCCTTAACAAAGACTCACACACACAGGAGAGAGAGAGAGAGAGAGAGAGAGAGAGAGAGAGAGAGAGAGAGAGAGAGAGAGAGAGAGAGAGAGAGAGAGAGAGAGAGAGAGAGAGAGAGAGAGAGAGAGAGAGAGAGAGAGAGAGAGAGAGAGAGAGAGAGAGAGAGAGCCAAGTATGAAGTTAGGAGATATGATGAACTAGATATTTGTTCATCTATTTCTTTCATCTATTTCTTAGGAAGCTCTCTGAAAAATTTGGGAATTTTTGAATAAGTAGATCAATAGCTACGATTTTTATAAGATGAAGTATTCAGAATTGGATGATCAAAGAAATGAGGTGAGTTTCGAAATTAATCTGAGATTGTTATACTGCTTATAAAATTTTGAATTTTTTATAAATTATTCCCTTATGTGTATAGTTTAAGTAGGAAAAAGAATCAGGTCGATTCATGTTGTTTATAAAAAGTTATGGTCGTTTTACTAAGATATTGTCCAGGTAGAACGGGTTGAAACATGGCGGTGACGGAAAATTTACTATAAATCGTACAAGGCTTTAAAAATTTTGAGTTTTTAGTATTTTATGTAATTGTGTATTAGAAATTGAACAAAAGAAGAATCAGAGCAATTGAGTTAGTGAGTTGAAAGTTATGAATTGTGAAGTGAAGTGAGGTCACAAGGATACTAGTTCTAAGTGGAGGAAAAACAGGACAGAATTAGAGTTCAAAATATCAAATTCGTAAAAAATGGAAAAGTAATTAGAAAATTATGAATTTTTGATATGTTATAAAGCACTCTGTTAAGAGTAAAATAATACTGGAATCAGGTTATTTGGTTGAGTACTTTGAGAGATATGATTGGTTATAGTCAGTAAGGTCATGTGAATAGTAATTCTATTCTAGTTTATGTCAATCTATATATATATATATATATATATATACAAAAGGAAATAAGATGTATATGTTTATATTTTATACGAATTTATGTTATAGTAGCTCAAAACAGTGAAGGGATTCCAGAGGAATGTCCAAGTCGTTTCCGAGAGAATTAGCTCGGACAATCTATGAGTATAAACATGATATGAAATTATGGGTGAAATACGTTGATGTGTTAATTGTATGAATATGTGAATTGTGGCGATAAGGGAATATTTGTGAACGGTTAATGTGAATTATTGGATAAGTATAAGTGAGTATAAACGTGATATGAATTTATGGGTGAAATATGTTGATGTGTTAATTGTATGAATATGTGAATTGTCGTGATAAGTGAATATTTGTGAACGTTTAATGTGAATTATTGGATAAGTATAAGTGAGTATAAACATGATATGAATTTATGGGTGAAATGTGCTGATGTGTTAATTGTATGAATATGTGAATTGTGGCGATAAGTGAATATTTGTGAACGGTTAATGTGAATTATTGGATAAGTATAAGTGAGTATAAACATGATATGAATTTATGGGTGAAATGTGTTGATGTGTTAATTGTATGAATATGTGAATTGTAGCGATGAGTGAATATTTGTGAACGGTTAATGTGAATTATTGGATAAGTATAAATGAGTATAAACATGAAATGAATTTGTGATTGTGAATTGTGTTGATACGTGACTATATATGTGAGTGGAACTTGATATATATGAAGTGTGTTGACATTATTTGAGTGTGAAATGAATTGTATTGGAAATGTTTTGTTATGTGAATATAAACTTGATTTGAATTGTTAAGTGAATCATGCGCATATAAGTTTATAATGAGAATTGTATTTGATGAAGCAGAAATTATATGATATATGTATGTGGAATATATGCTAAAATTCAATTGCTTTAGTATATGCTAATTGTAAATGGTTCGTATAACAAACATTTGCACTTGAATATATAAAAAGTATAAGAGACGTTGTGATATAGCCGATCAAACATTGCAATACATATTCTGTTCATTTGGACCTATATGGTCAACTAATTGCAATATCTGACAAATGGACCGAAAGGTAAACCAACTGTTTATCTGGACCGAAAGGTCAACCAATTGTTACATAGCTGGCCAGCAAATCAATAGACAATTGCTACAAATGTTACATGTATCCCGGGTCAATAGTTTGGCTGGAAATGTCACAACAATTAAATAACCGGTTCATTCATTCTCATATAAGTGTGACTGTTTATTGAATTTGTAATGTGTGTATATATGTGATTTGCTAAATTCATAGATTGTTTATATTCACTGAGTTGCGCCTCATATAAAGCGCTAAATTTTTCAAAGGTGATAAAGTTTGTAGAAGCTCATTACCTGTAGATATCATAGACGAAAGACTGGTTGGCTGTGTTCTATCTCACTCCCTCTCCTTATAAAACAAGCATATAGAATAGAAGGTGGTCGGGTTTTGATTTTGCTTTGTATAAGATTATTTTGTAAAAAGATATAATATTACAAGTGATTATATATATAAATGAAGTATAAGTTCAAAAAAAATTATATGTTGTTATTATGATTTTGGTGATTTAGTATAAGGTATAGGTTATTTCACATACTCCCCCAGGTGGTTTTATGGAGGCAGATCTCACAACGTTGCAAGGAATTCTTATGTTGGCGCAAGAAGGAAAAGAGACCCTTGCTGGAATATCGTTACAACATGGAGCTCCCAGACTCAAAGGAGTAGCTATCGATTCCACGGTGGTTACCACGGAGTGGGACGAAGCAGAAAAAACTGAGTCGCGGCGCAAGTCGAAAGCAAAGAAAGGAAAGGGGAAAAAGCATAAATCCCCCGCTACCTCTTCATCTGAATCTTCCTCCCATTCCTCCCACTCCGAGTCAGGAAGTTCGGAAGATTTTGATACCAAATTCAAGAGACGGCTGAAAAAGTATGTCATCTCATTCCAAGAGCCAATTAGCGAGAAGACTCTCTCCCCATTCAAGAAGGATATCCTAAACCAAAAGCTACCAGAGTACGTCTTCCCCCCCGTCTTAGATAAGTATAGTGGGAAGGACAACCCAAAGTTACACATGACAAACTATATCGACCGAATGGATCTGATAAATGCTTCAGAAGCTTTTCAGTGTAGATATTTCCCCACTACTTTGATTGGGGCCACGAAGCATTGGTTCCTTCTCTTGCCCCCTAACTCGATAAAAGATTTTGAGAAACTAAGGGGAAAATTCTAGAAGCACTTTTTGGGGTCGGCTCAACCAGACAATGTTAGCCGAAACCTTCATAGCGTAGTACAAAGATCGAATGAATCCTTGCAGGATTATTTAAAAAGGTTCAATGAAGCGTGTGTAGGCATTGCGGATTTAGATTTTGGGATGGCCAAGGAGGCCTTGATAAAAAGGACCCATAACAACCGCCTCAAGCAAGAGATCATTACCAGAAAGCTAACCCACTTCCCCTAGATGATTGGTATGGCCCAAAATTTAGTAGAGGTAGCTGAGGTGAGTCGCTCTAGCAAGCAGAACTCTGATGATACTGACCATCCTAGGCTGGATGATAAAAAGGGGAAGAGAAAAAGGGATCAAAGCTGAGGCAGTGGTCGGGGGTCCAGCTGGTATGACCGAGAGGAATACAAACCGAAGCTAAATACGTTACTGAGCAGAATTTTGGTAGCCATCAAGAACGAACCAGAGAGGAGAAGCTTCCATTTCCTAAACGTCCCAGAAAGCAAGACTTTGGGAAGAGACTACGATAAATATTGTGAATTTCACAAGGCTAGAGGACATCATATAAATGACTATAGAGTCCTAGCCGAGGAAGTACACGCCCTAATCAAGGCAGGAAAATTTAGTCAATTCGTTAAGGGCATAACAAAAAGAACAGATAGGAGGGACGACCCGGATGATTCAAAGAAAAGCCCAAAAGCTAAGAAGACTGGTGAGGATAAGGGAATCAAGGTAATGGTGATACACGATGGCAGAGATAGAGAGCCGCCTTCCAAGAAAGCGAGACATTCTTCTAGCCAATCGCTTATGCTAAGCGATAGCTCGGAAGCAAATAAATCCTACAGGAAAATAACTATGGTAACCAAGCCCCACTCGGACCCACTCGTCATCAAAGTTATGATAGAAAATTGCACGGCATATCGAGTACTCATTGATACGGGAAGCTCTATCAATTTGATTGCAAGATCAGCATTCGAGTAATTAAAGGTAAATAATCGCAGGGTCCAGCTGGGTTACGCCACAATGTCTGATTTAAGTGGACATACCACCTTTTCCTTAGGAGAGGTTAGGTTAAGTAGGAGATAAGGGGCATGTATACCGTGCAGTGGCAGACTTTACCATTGCTAAAATTTTTGTCAGATTCAATATCATATTGGGACGTCCCTTCTTGTGCGAATCATTTGCTTCAATATCTCCCACTTACTTGGTATTATAAATACCAACTAAAAAGGGGATTGCAGTGGTAATAGGAAACCCTATGATGGCTCACAAAACATATATAGCCTCATTGAAAAGAGACAAATAACCAGCTCAACATGAAAGATTGGAGGAAAGTAGAGAAGATACAAGCTCGGATGGTAACAGTTCGATAGCCGAGCCGGTAGGCGAACAAGAAGTACTGATGAAAGTACCAGGTAGTGCGTTGAATGTGGCTAAAGACTTAAAGGTAGACATAAAGACTAGCATCAATGTGGTCCTGGTCAGACAACAACACTCATTCTCATGGAGCCACGATGAGTTGTTGGGAGTCCGGCCAAAAATAATACAGCATAGTCTCAACCTCGACCCGGAGGCGACCCCAGTGGTACAGAAGAAAAGAAAGCATGCCCTCGAAAGACATAAAGCCATAGAAGAAGAGATAGATAAGCTGCTTAAAGCCAGACATATCAGGGAAGTAAATTACCCTAGGTGGCTAGCAAAAGTCATGTTGGTTAAAAAACCAAATAGGAACTACCGTATGTGTGTAGATTTACAGACTAGATCAAGGCAACCCCGAAAGACAGTAGCATTGACCATTTGGTGGATTCTATAGCAATCTATGTCATCTACTCATTTTTAGACGCGGAGGTCGGATATCACCAAATCCCTATGGACCCGATAGATGAGGAAAAAATGTCCTTCGTTACTCATAAAGGGACGTATTGTTACACAGTCATGCCGTTCGGACTAAAAAATTTCCTGGCCAAACCTCATCTCATGAGCCGCCCCAATATTGGGGACTCACTTTATCTTTACTTAGCAGCAACAGATGAGGCGGTAGGAACCGTCCTAATTCGAGAAGATCAAGAAGAACAATATCCCGTCTATTGCACCATCAAAGTGTTAAGAAACACGGAACTGAGATACCCAAAGATAGAAAAACTAGCTTTAGCCCTTATTCACTCGACTGAGAGGCTCAGACCCTACTTACAGGCATATACCACTGTAGTAAGGACTAGTGTTCCTCTCAAAAAAGTGTTGCAGCGGCCAGATAATTCTTTCTGCCTGACCGAGTGGGCCATCAGGCTTGGGGAATATGACATATGATTTAAGGCAAGGAAAGCTCTAAAGGCTCAACCATTAGCCAACTTCGTGGTGGAATTCATAGGCATTGAGCTGGAACAAACCATTCCCTCTGAAACTTGGACAATTTATGTGGACGGGTCCTTCTATTCAGAAGGAGCTGGCATTATAGTCTATATTCAGGGTCCTAAAAGGATCAGATTATCATACACACCCAAATTGGCTTTCCCCTCTACCAATAATATAGCAAAATATGAAGCAGTGATCAAAGGATTGGAGCTTGCCAATGAAATTGCACCAGATGTAGTTGTGTTTAAGAGTGACTCCAGGCTAGTAGCAAATCAGATAAATAGGACGTATGGAACCAAACGCGCTGAAATGATCAAATACGGGGCTAAAGTAGCAAAGCTATTGGAAAAACTCGAGACTAAAGGAACCGAGTGGAAGATTGGGTATATTTCTTGGACCCAAAATGAAAAAGCAGATGAACTAGCAAAAGCGGCCGCAGGTGAAGACTCATGGAAAGAGCTAAGTTGCCCTTATGAGATCTTGAAACGGCCAACTTGTGAAGAGCAGGGTGAGAACCTATGGATCCAAAAGAAGTCACTAGGGTGGATATAACCCTTGTACGACTAATTGGTTTGTGATAAGTTGCCTGAAGCCAAGAGGCAGAGAAAATAACCTGGAAGTCTATGCGGTTTGCCTTGGTAGGTGATGAACTATACAAGAAATCCTACTCGGATGCATGGCTCAAATGTGTCACCCCCGAGCTAGGAAAGCTCATCATATAAGAAATCCACGAATGGAGATGTGGATCCCACCAGGCGGCAAAAACACTACTTAGGAGAATCACCCTGGCAGGATATTATTGGGAAACCATCAAAGCCAATACAGAAGAGTATGTGAGAACTTGCCACCAATGCCAAATATATGAAAGGAAATCACACATCCCAAAATCCAATAATGATCGCCTGGCCATTTGCGTCCTAGGGTATCAATATTGCAGGACCAATGCCAGAAGCGTCTGGTTAAGGAAGTGGATATTGGTGGCAATCGACCATTTTTCCAAATGGGTCGAGGCGGAAGCATTTAGCTCGATCACAGTTGAGAGGATTGCTGACTTTATTTGGAAGTACATAATCACTCGGTTCGGAGTACCAAAGAGAATTATAGCAGATAATGGCTAGTAGTTCATCTCGAAAAAATTCAAAGATTTCTGCAAACAATGGAAGATAAAGAATCAACTTTCCTCTGTTGCCCATCCACAGACTAATGGCCAAACGGAAGTCACCAATAGAACCCTAGGAGAAGGATTGAAGAAAAGAGTGTTAGATCGTAAGGGAAGATGGCCGGATGAATGGATCAAAGTCTTGTTGTCCTACAGAACCACTCCTTGTGGAACGACTGGCCAAACCCCTTACTCTCTAGTCTATAGAGTCGAAGCAGCCATCCCTGTCGAGATTGGAGCCCCGCCAGACCGGGTGGCATACTACACAGAGGAAGAGAATAATATCAACATGAAATACCACTTAGACAACTTGTATGAAAGAAGAGAGCAAGCCTGGATTCTCATGGCAGCCTATAAAGCAAAGATCGCTACAAACCATGATAGGCGCATACGAGAAGTTCCCCTGAAAGAAGGAGACCTAGTTCTTAAAGACTCGGCCGCCTCACAGGCCCAAGAAGGCAAGGGAAAAATGGGCGCCAATTGGGAAGGCCCCTACAAGATCACCAAAGTCATTAAACCGGCCACCTACAAACTAGGGACTATGAAAGGCAAAGAGCTTCCTCGTACATGGGACATTGCTAATCTTAGACCCTAGTACACAGCAAGTACATAGGGAGTCTAGTAGCCGCACTCTTTTTCCTTCCTAAAGGATTTTTCCCACTGGGTTTTCCCACAAGGGAGTTTTTAATGAGGCGGCTCCCCTCAAGTAGATATCCAGATGTGTAGAAATCCTGGACTTGTATTCAATTTTTTAATAAAAGAGTTCTTTCAAATATGCATTTGCCTCACTAAGTATTGATCACACTTTATGGCATACCACCGGCAGAAAATAAGACCGGCTCAGATATCATGCGCGCATAAGACCTAGTTAAAACTACGACAAACAATTTTAGGCGGTCACGCCCCTAGAACGTATTTAAAACTTACGCCTAAACGGCTAAAGTACTTGATGAAAAAAGGCTACGAATAAGACCTAGATAATTATCTAATCGGCAGTAAAATGTAAGACCGAATTAAATAAAGGCATCACATAAGACCTGTACATCCAAGCAGTAATAATATATAAAGGCACATAAATAAGACCTTCAAAAATGCCTCAAGAATAGGCTTAAAGTAAAATCAAACTGTACTTACAAAAAATATAAGTTACAAGAGAAACTAAACTAAGCTACTGGATCTAAGTCTCGAGACTCATCCTCAACTCTTCCCGGCTCAGCTTGGCCATCTTTAACCAACTCCGTCGAGCCCTCTTGAACCGTCTCCTGCTTATTTGATCTTGGATACTTTAGCTTTTACAGGAGGATCTCAGGAATATCCGGATGGAGGAGTCGGTATGCATCCAATACCATCCGGCCAAACTGGTAGCCATCATCCACCATGCCTTCAATGGAGCGAATATACTCAGCTTCATCCTACTCATTTGAAGCTTGAAGGGATTGACACTCCAGTCCGCTCGTGGTAAGGTCTACCTGGGCTTTGACCAGGTTGTTGGAAGCAGCTTCATTGGCCGATTGGAGCAAATCGTGCTCCCCCTTCAGCTTCGCAAGTTTGCCTTCCAGATTTTTGTTAAGCCCATCTAATTCCTTCAGCTGGCTCTTCAAGCTCTTACACATATCAATCACCTCGGCGAGTTTTTCAGCATTTGTTTCCTCATCCTCCACTCGGCGGTATAGCTCGGCTCCCCAGGATAAAGACTAATGGAAAGATGATTAGAATACCGGTTGACACAAATATGAACATTTGTCAATTGAGTAGAAGTATACATGGCTAATAGAATGGAAAAGTAAACCTGAGAGGGTAAGAAAATCTTCCTTCTCATAGCATTGAGCCTAACACTCCAAGGGAAAAGCCTCTCAGAGAGACTCTTGCACTCGGTTAAGAGTGAGAGCCGGTTTATCTCCTATCACCTTCTACAAAGCCTCCCTTATAAGCAGGATGGAGGGGGGATTAGCCGGATCTGCATCTGCACCCGCTTCCAATGCCACAACTGAATTAAGAGCAACCTAATAAACAATTGTTAATAACCCGTCATAAAAATACATAAGTACAAAGCTCAAGAAACAAGGTATTACTTCACTGACCCCCGTGGCTTTCTTCGTCCTTTTGTTGGCCGACTCCGGGTCTTGAGTGCTAGCCCGCTTCCCCCTCACAGCTTCCAAGGCGGTGCCCTTGCCTAGCAAAATTGGATCAACAGCATCGTTAGATTGAGCTGCCAACTCATCCAGAGCCGATCGAGTATTGTCTTGCTGAAAATTTTTTACCCGCTTGGCTATGGCACAACAAATTTTGGCTCTAACTCCAGACATGGCTGAAAACATGAAATAAAAAAGAAGTTAAGCAAACTCACCGGGTAGCTGAGGACCAGGATAATATTCAAAGTCGTCATCCAACTCCATTTTAAAGGCAGGCGGCACTTTAAATGACCATTGGGTTGGGAAGGTGGGGAACCCCTCTTGCAACTTGATATATATAAAAAAATTGCTTAAAATTCTTCACCAAGTCAGATTTCCCGGAGAAAGAGTAAACTCCTTTTTTGTGGGAAAAATGCAAATGGCCCTCGCCTTTGTTCAGCTTGTAGGAGGCCACCCGCTTGAAGAAATTAGCGTCAAAGCTAAGCCCTAAATCTATACAAATCTTATAGTGGCCAGCGAGGTCACCCCAAGCATTCGGGTGTATTTGAGCCGGGCATATGTTCCAGTAGTTCAACAAATCAAGGATTCTCGGTGGTAGCGGGTAAAGAAACCCTGACCAAATTTGCTCCAAGTAGATGCTAAACCTCCCAGGAGGCGGCTTATGAACATGTTGATCTTCTGACAGGAGCATTACTCTACACCTTTTCATCCAAGGAAAGGTAGCCTTCTCAAACTCAATATCCACCGGGTGGACAATAGAAATCATATCTTCTATCCTAGGTGTCATTTTCCTTGGCTTGGAAGGCTCTTTCTCAGCCGGTTCACCACCAAAGACTTTTTCCTTCCCTTTGGTAGCTGCCCTCTTGACCCTGAAACCTTTAGGAATCAAAGCGACAGCATCTTGTTGAATCGGCTACTGAATCTCTTGCTCATCATCCCCGTCCCAAGCCGAGTCGGACGAGTCTAGTTGCGAACTTGAAGATGCCGAGTGAGATGCCCTCCTCTCATCGTCAGTACTCTTCCCTACTCGGTCCATCCTCCTGGCTATTCTTTTAACCCTAATGTTAGGACGAAGGTTAGTTTGGTCAACACCAATGAAACACCTTCACACCGAGTCAGGAAACTCGGCACAATACTCGTCAAATAATCTATCGATCGACCCAGTACTTATGGAGGTAGTAGATGACATGGTGACCTAGCAAAGATAGCCGCCTAAAACAAGTTAGATTCAGGGAAAATCTACCCTACAGGATCTAAGCATTATTTCAGCCGGGAGGGGAAAACATCGAAATTCTAAAAGAGCCTATGTTCATCAAGTTCATATTAATTCTAGAGGATAAGGAATGTCAAACCCAGATTCCAGCGAGCAACGAAATCCCATTCCGGCGTATTTTGTAAAGCAATAAAACACGGGAAAAGCTACCCTTAAACCATGTTTGACACATTTTCAGTAAAGAAAGGGGCATTTCAGGCATAATTTGCAGTAAATAAATAGAAAACTTGGACAGGGACAGGGACAGTTCATTTCAGAAGCATGGCGGAACAACATTAAATCAACCCAATACGTGCATATTAATTCCAAGAATGAGGAAAAAGAACTTGTTGAGCACACGCGAAAAGAAAAGCTACTGGAGAAGTATGGTTCGCCGGAAATTGCAAAAGAAGCTTTTTAGCAGAAGAAGAGAGAGTAAAAGTGGTGAAATGAGTTCATTTCGCGTTTAAATAGGAAGAATATGAAGGTGGAAAGTTGCCATCATTAAATTTCAGAGCTGACCAGCCCCGTGGCACATGTGTGTTGGCTGGTTTCGAATTTCAAAAAATTCAAACTGCCGCCAAGGAAGTTGAAAAGACTCCACACCCGTAGGGAAGCTTCGAGAGCATTTGGGCCACGGTTGGTCACGTAGCCCTAAACATCAGGCCGCCTGAATTCAAGACGGCTCACGCCGCCAGAAGCCCTAAAGAGCTTCTCACACTTGCGAGGGGGCTTCTGATAACACGCTAATTGTATCTCGCCCATCTCGTCTCGGAGACCAGGTCAACAAAGAGCTGTGTGGCTCGATATGTTAATCAAGTAAGGCAAGCCTGACTCATTCCAGCAGGCTAACATACAAAACTGGTGACCACAAGAGGCCTTGGACGGTCATAGTCTCGAGATGGCTCATAACCGGCTCGAAGGCATCTAAGTGTCTCACAAGCAAGGAGAATCCAGGTCTGACTCTAGTCCCTATATTCTCTCCTCTATCCATATCCTAATCTACTTGGGGTACAAGGATCAGATATACATAAATAGTCCTAAACTCATCATAATTCGGACTCCTTATTTCACCAGAAATAGGGTAGCTCCTGCGCCTATAAATAGGCCTCTAGATCAGTTCAACAGGTATCTCAACATTCTCATACTACTTTCATTATATTCCTCAGAACCCTTTACTGTCTTATGCATCGGAGGGCCCCCAACGGGGTAGTACCGATCGCACCCAAGTTGTGTGTTGTTTTGCAGAAATTCCATCGTAGATTCAAACAAGTTCGTAGTAATTCAATTCTAAAATATCGAATCCAGATACGGTATTTTATTTAAAGATGAAAATAGAATGCTTGAGACCATGTATTATATGTTAAATAATTTTTCTGCTAGTACTTATTTCTTCCTTCGTTTCCGTCTTGGATTGTCATCCCCTTTATAGTGAAGTATGCTAAAACACGATATGGGGTGTCGAGATGGGCTTCGCTGACTGCGCAACAATAACATATCAAATGCGTTATGTGCCTAACAAATTTTTTCAAACTCTCACTTAATTGCATGATAAATAACTAAATTTTGTAGTTATGTACTGGATGGAACGCGGTCTTGAAACAACTTATCGCCGGCACTATCATTTTGTGCATATGAAATTTATTGGATCCACCGACTAGTAGCATAGATGTTATAAATAGGGGTGAACAAAAACCGAATAAACTGTACAGTACCAAACCGAGAAACCAACCCAAAGTTATTCGGTTTGGTTCGATTTACATATTTTGCTCTATTCGGTTTTCGGTTTAGTTTGACTTTTTTGGTTTTTTAACCGAACAAACCAACAACGATCAAATTAGTTTTAAGATATTTTTTTATCTATTAAATGTTAATTTATTTATGTTTTTTAATTAAATTTACATTTTATACTTGACAATAAAGCTTTTCTTTTTAAATCAATAATGATTTATTTGTGTTGGAAGATATTTATGTTGATTTTTAATAATTTTATATATTAAATTCATATTTAATAAATAAAATATTAATAAAAAAATTTAAATTGGTTTAAACCAAACCGAAATAATTCGGTTTGATTTGGACCGAACCAAAATATATTCAGTTCGATATTCGATTCCAAAAAAAATTCTTATTCAATTCTCGGTTCGGTTTGATTTTTGAACCGAACCCACATTTGCTCACCCCTAGTTACAAATAGGTGCAGAACTCCATCATCTTTATTCTTAGCTCTAGGTGATCAATTGTTATTCGCATATGAAACTAAAGAAATTGGAGCATTCTTATTGATCTTAGCTTCTTTCCCTCATCAAATTTAGAGGAATTTTTTATTACTAGAATAATGTGTCCTAAGGACTGCAGACATTCATAATATTTTTTAAATAGTCTTACCCGGTAGTAGGTATTCTTGTAAATTAATTATTTATTTATATATTTAAAGTGAGCTTTAGTCATAAACCGACCTTAGCTCAGTTGGTAGAGCGGAGGACTGTAGTGGGTAGCAATACCTGTAAGCCATCCTTAGGTCGCTGGTTCGAATCCGGCAGGTCGGATTTTTTCCAAATAATTATTTTTTTCAAGGGATTATTCTTTTTCCGTCTTGTACAAACATGTTACATTTCAAATGATGAATTGAAGGACATGAAAAGAGATACCAATTTGGGGACACCATATCCAAATTCTTTATATACAAAATTATATCCCATAATATGAGCATCCCCTATTCTGAATTATTTTAGATGAATTATTTGATATTGTTTTTGTGATACACAATAAAATTCTTAACGCTCAAATCGATCGCTACATTATTGATCACCCTAATGCAATGCTCATCCAAAAATTTCAGGAATCACAATTTGTCTGAACTCTATTTCACTTACAAATACTTTAAAATCTAATTTTTATATATTTACAAACAAAACATTGCAAAAGAATAAATGCATAAAAACATAAAAAGTAGAATCACTTAGCCTCAAAGCTCTCTTGCAACCATTTGGCTTGCATTTGCAACCCCGAATCTCTTAGCGCATTATAAGCCGATTCATACAACCGTCTATCCAATTCGGTCCCTTCGATTCTCATATCCTGCAAAAGCTTCAACAACTCATCAACTCGACCCATTTTCGAGAAAACACCAACCATTATCCCTCCCATTGCCCTATCAATCACCCCTCCATTCATTCTATACTCTAGATAGTATTTCACACATATATCCAATTCATCTCCCTTATTATAAGCATTGATTATACTGGTATATGTCACTTTATCCGGCTCGACTTTCCTTCTCTCCATTTCCTTCCAAATCTTCTCGACTTGCCGTAAATTTTTTGCCCTCCCATGCATATCGAGAAGCGCATTGTAGATCCACACGTTCGGTTTGCACCCGTTTTGTTTCATTTTCGCTACTAGTCTCATCGCGTCCTTTGGCCTCCCGGTTTTGCCGTACATTGCGATAATGCTCGAGTAGGCCACCACGCATTTATTGAACCCTTTTTCTTGCATTTCAAGGAATGTATTTTCAGCTTTCGAGTATAACCCGGTTCGATAATAGGCGTTTATAACCGACGCGTAGGTCACTTGCCCCGGTTCACACCCGTCGGTTCTCAAATCCTCGAAAACCCTGACGGCCGCCCGAAACCCTCGCCTTCTAGAAAACCCGTTGACTATAGCGCAGAAAATGCAATCCGAAACCCTAATTTTTACCCTCTTCATTACTCGAACTATCTCGAGTGTCTTTTCTAGCTTCCCTTGTTCAAGATGAATCAACACAAGTTTCAAGAATATCTCGGGATCTCGCAACATTTTCTTCGATTCGGCTTCTTTTAATAGCTCTTCGGCTACTTTTATCTCTCGGATACTTGCGAATGAGCATATCAACGATGAGTAGATTCGGGAATCCCCAAAAAGCCCCTTCTTCCTCATGTCACCAAAGTACTTGAGAGCTTCAAATGCTCGGCCTGATTTCCCTAAAGCCTCGCATAAAACTCCGTAAATTCGGGTTAAATTCTGTGTTGAAGTTCTGAATTTTCGATTTTCGAATTCGATAAATAATGCAACAACCTTATCGGCATCACCGATTTTCTGGTATGCCTTCATGATCTGGAAATAACACCCGGAATCCATTAAAACTCCATCTAATTTCATTTTCTCATATACAGACAGTGTTCTACCATACATATGCAGCTTATTATACCCTCTCATTGCAGATTCAAAGGCTAAAACTGTAATTCGGGATTTCGATTTGACATTTTCGAGTAATGAATCAACAATTCTGAACTTCCTAGCTTTGAAGCAACTACTAATCAGTATAGAACAAGTATAGCTATCAGGAAACACATTGAACTTCTGAAAATCATTAGAAACCGATAAAATCAAATCCCAATTCTTTGATTTTAACAAATACCTAATTAAAAGCTTTAACATTGAACTTTCCGGTTTAAAGTCCTGAGCTTTAGCAGATTTCTCGTAGTACTGATAAGCTAGGGCTTCTGTTCTTGGATCTTGGAGCATTGCAGATAACAATTTGTTGAGATTCTCAAAACCCAGCTGGGAATATTCTTGGGAATCTTCAATTTTGATACCCAATTGGAAATTTGGGGAATTTTGTTCTAGAATTGGAGAAGGGCAGCTGGAAGAATTGGCCTGAAAAGGGGGAAAGGTAAGAGAAGGGAAGGAGAAAAATTGAAAAGAGTTTTTCCATGAGGGATTGAAAAAGATGTTTTTTGGGGGTTTTTTGTGAGAATGGATTGAAGCTATGTACCAATCTGGGGAATTTGAAATTGCCATTAGAGATGAAGAAGCATCATAGTGGGAAGAAGAAGAAGAAGACGAAGAAAAGAGGGATTCAGAGACAGAAAAAACTTATCCTAGTGGAATCGAGGTATGCTTGTGTGGATCATAGTAGCCCACTTACGGCTTGACAAGTGGAGCTTCTTCGGACATAGAAGATAATGTGCTGTAGAAGAGTGCCACGTGTTTAACTTTCCTGCATAATTCTTAGGTTGCGGCATTCTCACATTTTCGTTTTCAACCTTTTTTCAGTGTCAGATGACTTAATTTTAGAAAAAATAGATTATTTAGCTCTTAATTAATTTATATAAAAATTAAAATGTGTTTTTAAAATTTAAGTATGTAATTTTATTAAAAGTTTGTGTAAATTATTTATTCAGCCAATAATTTCAAAAGCAATACCGAATATGCCCTTAGGTCATAACTTATATTATCATTTTAAAAAAAAAATTAGAATATTAACACTTGATAGTAATGCGACTATTCGTCGAGTGAGCTGGTCTTGATCCAAGACTTATCTAGACTTTTTTTAAAAACATCATGCTATAGAATTTTGAATTCAGACCGATCTCAGGTTGAGTTTACGAAGCCATTTCTAGCCTTATCCAAGACCTATAACTAAATATTTCTTTTAAATTTTTTGTTGGACAAAATAGAACAAATAAAATTTTATAGGAACATATCTAAATTTTTCATATATTTATTTACTTAAGTGTATAGTAAATGAAATTATTAGTTGTCAAGACGAGCTAGAGTATTCATATGAAAAGCAAGCTCAAACCAAACTTTATAAGAAAATGAGTATTCAAGCCCTATCCATGAGAGTAGACTGAGCAGGGTACCTAGGGCGGCGAACAGATATAGATAATACTAGTACCATATTTATTGAATCAATGGGTCTTTGTATTATTTTTCAAACCCGAAGACCATTTTATGTGTTTGCGCTCTTCAAATTCTCCATTTACATGCTTGGAAGATTCATATAGCACACTAATTACACAATTTACCTAAATATTGTTAATTGTAAAATGTATAGTCGTTGTTGGGCTCACATTTATGTGGTATGAGATTAAGCTACATATTTCTACAAATGTGGGTACGTGGAGGACTAAAGAAGCCTATTCCAGGTCTGTATTGGGCTCAATTAAACCATGAACTCTGTCATAATGCGTATTTGAGCCTAGTAATGATGTAATGGGGCTACAAAGTGTAATCGCCCAAAATGGTACGGTGGATTTTATACTGAATATCCAAATGCCACATGCAAGCTATGTTATTTTCAATTCATAAGTAATAATACTGAACTGAACTAAAATGAACTGAAATGAAATTAAAGATATTAAAATTAAACTACAGCTGAACGGAAACTGAAAATACTAAAAGTAAATTGAAAGATGATTAATAATATAGATAATAATACATCGAAATATTATTATATTAATAATAATAATAATCTATAATACTTTAAATACTCTCGTATTATAATAAAATCAATTATTAATTATTGACTACTAAAACTGAACTAAACTGAAATTTATCTGAAATCGAACGAAAACTGTAAATACTAAAACTGAACTGAACTGAACTGGATGAATTATAAGTTGAAAAGAACATGGCCTTAATATAAATTTGTGCGAGTTCTGGTTATTGTTTGATTAAGGTCATTTATATGTTTGCCTGAACTTGACACTTTTTACCGAGTGCTCACAATTGTTCCATATAGTCTACTAGACTGGATAAAAGTGCATCTAGAAACTGTCTGAAAGACATGTGTCAGCTTTTGGTTGAAGAGAGAAAAATCAAAAGATTAACATTTCAAATGATCAAACTAACCGGGAGCTGACACGTATCATTCAAAGAGAAATCTAATACATTTTTATCAAATGTACATTTTTATCAAATTTGAGGCCAATATAAGAACGAAAGATAGTCGAAATAAATGTCAAATACATGGAATTTGAATTTATTAGGCCATTAATTAAGTTGTGTACATGGTATCCACCATCTTTGTTTTTGAGGATTAGGGATTGAAGAATTTATTTAACCTATTGGTATTACTGTAGTCATACAATGTGATGTCATAAAGCCAGTAGCGTTTATTTATTAAACGAAGCAAATTTAAAAGAAAATATAGGACCGTCCACCTTATAACAAGATAAGGTCAGTGTTCTTAAAATTCTTTAGCAATTGTCTGAATTATTATAATTATTAAATAGCTATTTTTATCGATTTCAAAGACAAAAAATAATTATATGTAATAAAAAAAATTAAAAAATATGTTATATTGTTTCACTATTTTGTAAAATTACCTTTATAAAATTATTTTTTTTGCAAAAGAGAGTACGGGAAGATAACTATATCTACTATAAATGAGTTTATAATGAGACTTGGTAGGGCATGATGTGGTGCTTTCTTAACCATGTTATTAATGAAACAAAGCCTGATTAATTAGAGAAAGAAATTAAATTAGAACTAAGAGCTGATTAAGCATGGTAGTTAGAGGATTCTATCATATTAAATCTAATTAATTAAGATTAAGTAAACTAAGGTTGTCAGTTTTTTAATTATGCCCATGCATGTGTCCAATTCATTTCATATAATAATTTTTGGATTGGTTGCTAAGTACACCATGATTGACATTGTCACTACAAAAACAATGCTCGATTGTCAACGTCAATTAAAAATATATTTATAGTTAATTTAGAAGGTTACCAAAACTGGTTTAATTTGTTCGGTTGGTGTTGAATTATGAATATAATTTACGTAGTGGATGTTCCTCTTGAGGTTGATCCGGGTGAGAAATTTACAGAATAAATAAAAAAATGCTCTAAGTCTTTAAGTCAACAAAAGATTGAGGTGGATATGAGAATAATCGGAATTAGATTATTTTACCTTTGAATTTTTTATGGATTTGAATTTTTTAAAATTAAAATTTTTTAAAATTATATATTTTATTTAATTTTAATTATTTATTAAATTTTAATGATTAAATTCAGTTTTAGTGGTTTGTGGGGTTCACAGTGCAATAAAATATGGATTATTAAAACTCAATGAATGATTGAGATTAACCAAAATATACTACTTTATAGAGTTTTAATTTTAGAGAACCCAAATTCAATTTTTATATAAACTTCAGTTCAATTAATCCTAAATAGATAAATATTAGAAATTATAATTAGAGTGTACAACCTGTTTTGATATTTTTTTCTTAAGATAGAGTTACTTCCAGACCTCTTCCTTGTGAAGAAAATTTTAATACTCTTATCTTGAACAGAAATTATTTTTCAAATTATCAGTTGGATATCATCAAAGTATAAATTCGCGTACAAATTTAACATGTCGGACTTTCAGAATAAGCGGGATCTAATTAAAGCATCTATTTCAAGCCCGCCCACATGTCATTCATTAAAAATTATTTTTTATTGTAATATATAAATTAAAACAAAATAATAAGATATAATATAACAATATTGTACACCACTATCAAACATATATTATTAAATAAGTTAATAGATTTGAAAATAATTTATACGAATACTCAAAACTAAAATAAATAAATAAATATATAATTAACTGGATAAGCATGGTTGGGTTCGAACCTTCAAAAATTTTTTAAATTAACCCATAAATTACATGCTTGAGCTCGGCTTAGTAAAACAATGTGTTAAAGTCTAGTACCTAAGGCTGAGAGTGGGCTTGCAAGCAGGTCTTATCGTAGACGAAAATAGACAATACATGCGGGCTGGGTTTCATTGGATTTTAATTAAAAGCATCAATTAAAGCTCGACCAAACTCACACTTTAGAGCTTTAGGTTGGGATCGAGCTTGCAAGATAATTCTCAAGCCCTATCTAAGGTCTGTAGATAATTTTTTAATAACTATATTTGTGAGTTTTAAAAGAATAAATTTGACAAAATTATATACGATTACATTATTTATTTAAAGTTAAAAAATGTATTAGTATAAAATACAAAAGTGGAAAATAATTATTTTATGTAAGAAAAATTGAATTATTATTTGTTGAGTTGAACTTGAGTATTTATAAAAAATTAAGTCCGACCCATAAAACTTCGTACTTTAACGGTCTGAAACTTCTTGCTTCAATGGTCTCGGACTCAGACCGTACTCAATAAAAAAATTAATATTCAAATCCGGTATATGAAATTGGCTCGGATAAGGCCCGATAAATAACCGGTCCGTAAATAAGTGTGCTTGACGAGGGTAAAATATTGTCTTGGTTACGTCGGTAAAACACAGCATTTCAAAATCATTAGAGTAATTATTCGCCTCTACTTTTCTTTTTTGTCTTATTATAAAGAAATGTTATTTAAATTACCAAAAAAAGAAATTTTATTTAAAACAAGGCTTTATCTACTGTAAATTTGTCTTTTTTACCTTTATCACCATTTCACAATAGCAAGGAAGTTACTTTACAAAAAAATAAAGTCACTCTCATATCATTCACCAACAAAATAAAGGTAAAAAAGTTAATACTAAACAGAAAACTAATAATTCTTAGTATTAACTTTCTTTTAATATTATTATTATTTTGTAATATTAAATTTATTGTCATTATAATAATTTAAGATTTGGTTTCTTTTAATATTATTATTATTTTGTAATATTAAATTTACTGTCATTATAATAATTTAAGATTTAGTTTTAATTTAACTCATCTCGATTTAGATGGTAAAAATCAATTAATAATATCAAAATTATACAACATCACTTATTAAAAAATACTCCCTCAATCTAGATATATAAGTCGTTTTATACCTTTCAACATTTCTGTTTTTATTTGTCATTTTACATTATCGATGCTTTTTGTACTATTTTTTCTCTATTTTGCCCTTGTATAATTTAGGAGAGAGATTATATCTTGATAAAATTATAAGTTGGTAATTAATGAGAGAGAAATTTTAGCAGAGGATGAAATCTCACGAATAAATTAGTCTTTATACTAGTATAGTAAATATTTTATTAATTTTAATAATTCAGTTAAAAAAACTTATAAAAGTAAATAGAGGGAGTATCATAGAACAACAAAAGTAAAACAATATGGACAATATAATTACATTCTAGATAAAAAAAAAAGGATTATATAAGAAAAAAATATTAAAAACAAGTGGGCATAACAAGATTTGATTTTATTAAAAAGAAACGACTAAATCTATAAAGTTAAATATGCAATAAGAAACCGAGACGAAAGACTGCTATAATACCGTATAAAACAAAATTAAAATATTGAAAAACAATTATACACATGTTTAATTGAATTGTTTTATTTATTTATTTATTTTATTATTTCGTGCAAAATTCATTCACTAAAACCAGATACCTCACTAAATATTTAATTAATTTATGCATAAGTCAAATATAGACTAACTATAACAATATCGACTGTATCATAAAAAAAATATTGACTAATGAAGGATTAATCATAGCAGCAAATTCGGTAAATTAGATATATTAAAAATAGCAAAGACAAAATTGAATTTTCTTTCATGGCATATGTTATCCGAATAGTAAGAGAATTTTCTTTCTTGAGAATATATATAAACATGGAGTTTGTATCACAAGTTATATTTTTAGTATATTTTAAAAGGGGCTCTTATAAAAAACCTCTTCCTACATAAAATAATTTTAGTCTTAGTCACATGCGATGTAATAAATAGGGGAAATAATTTACATATATACGTTCCCTTTAAATCAATTTTAAACTTCTCTTTTAACATGTGATTGATCATATTTTTTTTAATTTTTTTTGTCTTATTTTATATTTATTTCTCAAAAATTCATTTTTTTCGAAATGTCGTTTTAGAATATATCGTTCGTCTCTTTTTTATCTTCGGAACGATATACATTGTGACATTTTCGAACTTTTTGAAACAGTAAACATGTGGTAAAAGTCTGGTAGATGTCTGAAATGATTATTGATTTTGATTAACATATTATTTTTTATTTCAAAATTAAAGTTTTTATTGTTGTTTAGTAATGAAAGAGATCGATGTACTGCTTCATTATAATTGAATTTGGACTGTTGAATATGATTTTACTGCTTTTAGTGTAACTTGTGGTTTGAATTTAAGGTTTTCACAAACTAACATAATAATTTCATTCAAAAACTCACATCGAACATATGTCAATTGGATATCTACCATATGTCGATTGGATATCTACTGTATGTCTACCAGTTTAAAAAGTTTGAAAAAGTCACAGTGGATATCATTTTAAAGATAAAATTTAAGATGAACAAAAAACTATAAAGTGGCATGTCAAAAATATAAATAATTTGAGAGATAAATGAAAAACAAGGATAAAAATTAAAAGTAAAGGAGAAAATTAAGTGAATAATATATATATAAATAAATTTTAAAAAATACATATTTAAAATTATTTTAACTTAATAATAAATTTATAAATACTTATGACTAATAGTAATAAATAACCATTTCAAAACGTATCATATATGTATACCAGTAGGACAAACACTAACAGTAAAGACCTAAAATAAAAATTACGCATTTTAATTAGTGAAATGACTAAAAAATGTAAAATAAACTATCGGTTTAACGACTACGAACAATAATAGTTGGTGTTTGAAATTTTTTTTAATAGTTGGCTTTTGCTTTTTTAGCATTAAATAATAATTTTAAGATTTTTTTAACTTTTTTTTTATAAATTATTCGAGAGAGAAAAAAGGTATGTGGGAAAGGTTTCCACTGTCGTTAAAAATCTTCTCCAAGGATTTTTATTAATAAAATGAAAATGAGAGTTACAAAAAGAAGTCCGCAAAAAAGCTAAAAGGAATGGCAAAAACACGGCCATAAGTAAACAAGTCTAACAAGTGGCCTACAAAGAAACTAAAAGCATAAAAGTTATTGTATTCTTCCATCCTATTAAGGGACGAATCGGTATTGGGGACGGAGGTTATAATCTTCCTTAATAAAATCAGCAACAAAAGCTGGGTTAGATCACCACGATTCATCACCATTATTGATGTCATATCGGGCCAAGGCATCTGCAACTCGATTACCCTCACGATAGATATGCGAAACAATCACCTGCATTTGATCTTGAAGGATCACCGACGCCACCCATCTAAGCCGTAAGCAGCAAGGAATTCTTCTCGATCTTTTTTTGAAAACGTAAACCACATAACATGAGTCAGTCTCAATCCACAAGTTCCTCCACCCCATCTCAAAATCCCTCTCAATTGCAACAATGGTAGCCAATAATTCTACCTCAAAAGCAAAAGCTAAATCTAATCTCCCCGAGAATGCGCCATAAGGAAATTCACGTGCATTATGAAAAATGCCACCGTATCCTGCAATTTCTGGACACCCAAGAGTCGAACCGTCAACATTAACTTTCATGAAAGTCTTACTCGATGGTTGCCACAAAACTTGTATAATCCTCTTTGTCTTATTTGAGTGAATATTAAAACCCAAATGGTTTAAGGCCCTAAAGTCGTTGACACTTTTAGTGCACCCTACATGAAAGAACTAGACTTCTTTCATGGCTTTCCATAACAACCGAAGGCAATATGATATAACTGGCACCCTATTCTCGAATTGGGTCGAATTCCTAGTATGCCAAATTACCCAAAAAGGGGTAAGAATGACAATTTCAAATCGCAAAAAGTTGAGTGCCACACCAACAAACCCTAGCACGGTCAATGAGGTGAGAGATGTCATTATCCAGGTCAATTTTGTTTCTGAAAAAATTCCCAAGCGCAAGCCATAAAGCCCTGGAGAAAGGGCAAGCCAGGAAGATATGATCTAACGTTTCGCAATCCTGACCACAAAGAGAACATCTAGAGGCAGTGAATATTCCTTGAGCCTGTAGTAAATCATCAGTAGGTATCCTACCATACAAAATGCGCCAACAAAGAGAGGAGCATGATGGTGGCAAAAAAGCTTTCCAAATAAAAGTATGCCATTATAAAAGCTGCGCAGAGTTGTGAATAAAAGCATATGCACCTTTGATAGAATAAATCCCATCCACCGACGGCTTCCAAACACATGAATCGGAGGTGCCTGGTAATCTTCTCAAATTGTGAATCTCTTGCCGAATCTCCAAAGTTATATTATTCGGTAAATTTCATTCCTCGCCTTGAAGAAAATCAGACACATTACCAGATAAAGTATGCCTTTCATTCTTCGAAATAGCAAGCCTAGAGACCAAATTATGATCATTCCAGTTATCAAACCAAAAAGACATATGAGCGCCATTAGCAACCAGCAGCAATGCTCCCTTACAAAAGGAAAAAATTGTTTGATAGAACCCCAAATGGACGAAGAGAAAGGCTGACGTCAAATATCATCAGATTTATGGATAAATTGTCGTTTAAGAATGCGCATGACAAAAGAATTGCCATCAAGAATTTCCCAACTTAGCTTCCCGAGTAAAGCCTTATTGAGATTTCGGAGCGATTTGATTCCCAGGCCTCCAGATTTCAGAGACTTGCAGCAGGTTTTCCAAGGTACCGTGACCGAATTTTTTATCATTGTAGATCCGAACCAGATGAAATTTTGAATAGCTCTTTCCATCTCCTTTATTAAGCTGATAGGCCATCGGTAAACCGAGAAGGTATGAATGAAGGAACCATAGGTGGCCGAATTAACAAGACAAATACAACCTGACATAGATAAAGAGTTACCTTTCCAACCATAGAATTTATTAATAATTTTATCAGCTATTCCACGTAAATGTCTCTGCCTAAGAATACCCTTAAAAAGAGGAACTCTCAAATATGAAAAAGGTGCTTCCAAATTTCGAACCCCAAGAATAGAACATAAATTTCTAACCCGTGTGCATTTACTCCTGACTCGAAATAAACACAACTTTTACTCCAATTCACCTGTTGACCAGAAATGATAGCATAATCATCAAAGAGACGCTTAATGACTCTAAGATTTTTAGTAGTAGCCGAACCAAAAAGAAATACATCCTCTGCATACAAAAGATGGCTGGTAAATCCCAAATTAGCATACCTCATAACTTTAAGGGAACCCTTTGAAACCATTTTCTTAATCGAACGACTTAGAAATTCCTCTGCTAAACAAAAGAGAAGAGGTGGCAGGGGATCACCTTACCGAACTCCCCTAGAGCATGCAAAATAACCTGTGGATTGCCCGTTGACCATAATCGATATGCGACAAGATTTCAGAAATTCAGCCTCTAAATCTCTCAGAGATACCGAAAGATTGCAGCACATGTTGAAGGAACTCCCAATCAATAGTATCAAATGTTTTTCTGATGTCAATTTTAAGGGTCATACGCCCCCAAACTCCCGTTTATCTAGAACATTAATTCTCTCATAAGCAAGGGCAATGGCATGATGAATATTTCTTTCTTTCACAAAGTCGAATAGCTCGTTGGAAATAATACTAGCAACCACCTCACCAAGTCTATTTGCCAAAATGTTAGTAATAATTTTGAAAATAAAATTGGACAAGAATTGACCTATACTGCTCAACACATTGAGCAATCTTAATCTTAGGAATAAGAACCATAATACTAGAATTTTAAGTTTTTTTTAGTTATTATAAAGTTGTATAGTTAATTATTTTATTGAACTTTGTTTTTTAGTTTTAACTAAATATTAATAAAGGGTTGAGATTGGTATAAATTAATAATTTTATAACCATCACTACTTTAAAAATTTTCAAACATTATTTAACAACAATTTTTGTTTATTTCAAAAATAAAATAACAAGAACAAATATCAGAAGCAACGAATAAACACACGCAACAATGTTTATTGTAACCTTCTTTTTTTTGATTAAACTTATAACATAACCTTACCATTATTAAATGAAGGCTAGAATTATGTCGTCTTCTTTTTTAAAAAAAAAATTATAAATACCTGAAAGTCAATTAGTTAGTTCAAAAAATATGAAAAAGGAACGTTATTTTTTTACAATTCTCCTTGTTAAAATAGGGAAAATCGATTGGAAAATAAATGTTTTTCTTTGTTTTGTTTCACGAGTCCCACGAATATGATCATGACATATGTCTAGGCTCTTGTTCTAGATATTTGATGTAGACAAATAATCTCAATACAAATTTTGAACCCAAAATAGTACACAAAACCGTATTTGTTTGGAAAATTGGGCATTTTGGCATTTGTTGTGTACTTGTGTGCCTTCACAAAATCAATACATTTTAAAATATGGAAAACTACAAAATATATACTGTTGAGGTCAAATTAATAAGTGGTCATTAATAGTAACAAGTAGTGATTCTTAAACAATGTAGTCACTCATAAAAGGACATCTATTAGAGAAGGAAAATAATTATGTAAGGCCAAACATATGCACTGAAGAAGATAGTGAAAAAAGAAAGCAACTGTAAGTTTATATTATCAAAAACGACAATACAAAAGACAGTAAGTAGTGAGCTACAATGAACTTATAATCTTATTAAGTTTGCTGGGATTTAAATCTTTCTATCCAAGATTGATGTCTTTTTCTATGTTTATTTATTTATTATTTGATATGTGTTATATTTTTAGGAGAGATAAGCTAAAAATGAATAAATAATAATAACATATGTTGGAAAAATATGAGTTTTTAATTAGTTTTAAAAGAACCTTTATCTCACCTGGGCTTTAAACAAATAAATTTTTTGACTTTATATTGAGATATTCCATAAGAGTTTGCTAAATTGTGAGAGAGATTGGGTGGGCTCTCGCGGACATGAGAGAAATGGCTCAAACCCGTTTCTAGTGCAAATCGTAAATTTCATTTTTGTTTTACACCAAATTTTACATACTTTCTTCTTCCCGTCTTTTCTGGATATATTAGGAATTTCTTAATCCTATGTAGAAATTCAAATCAAAATTGAAGAGGTTGTTTAATCCTGTAATGAACTACCAAATATCCTTTAGAGACAGTGTCCAAACACAATTCAACTTAGATTTTCTAGCGTTTTATTTAGATTTTCTAGCATTTTATTTATCTTCTTTGGATCACCCAAATTTACTGAGCCTACACCGTTCTTAAGCCCATAAATCACTCAGCCAAAATCACTCAACTTAAAGTTATTCATCATGGATTTACTCAGCATAAAAAAGGTCAGTGAAGGTCTATACAAACAGAATTACTCAACACAGACGAAGGCCAACATCAGATTATCAACTCACTATTAACCACTCATTGTCGCCCAAGTTTTTCAATAATAAATATGTGTTAACATCTAAATAAATGACATAAAAAGAGATACTAATTTAATAACAACAAACTTGAATCCAATATGTTGAGAGAAACTTGGGAGGTGGGGGCGAAAATCTAATGTCTCCAATAATGTCATTCATATGTGCTTTTAATTATATAAGAGACAATTCAGAAAAAATATAATATTAGTGTTTTGGAATTTTAATATATTTTTTATTAAATTTTTTTTAATTTATTTTTATATTAATTAGGAGAAAAATAATTAATTATAAATAGTAATTAAGAAGAAAGGGAATTTTTATATACAATATAATGGATAAATTAGTTATTTTAATAATATAATAAATATTTTATTGGTTTTAATTATTCAGTTAGAGTGTCAAACTTTTAAAAATGGAGGGAGTAAATTTTTTAGTAATTGAAAAAAAGGATAAACTACTTATGTTAAAGAAATAAGGGTTGGTCCAAGTAGTAAGCGGTATGGTATCATCTAAGCAAGGTCTTGAGTTCGAGCCCTAGTGAAAATCCTTATAAGGAGTCTCATCCACCACAGTCAGGTGCACACCCGAGTCGAATCCGGATATAGTCCTTTCATCTTGTGGGGGCGACTCTATGCGTTCCCAACTTTCTTTCTTAGAAGCTAGATAAAAAAAATTGAATGAAAACATGGTATTCCAGTAGTAAGCCAATTTTCTTCCAAACCAGAAACCGTCTTATTTTGGGTTTAGTTTGTGACCATTGATCTATTAAACTCAGAAGAAATACATAATTATGTTTCACCAAACTCAAAATGTTGGCCATCACTAAATGCCACTACACACTTATCAAATACAGCCATTATAATAATTACAATCTTTTTTTTTTGATAAAATATAATAATTACAATTTTAATTTGCTTTTGACCATCTTCTTTAGAATTAAATAATTTTCATTCAAATTTCTTTTCTCTTTTTCTTTTAAACTACCAACAAAACACATTATGCCCATCTCATGGAATCAGATTCCGAATTTCCAATGTTTTCAAATTTTAAAACCAACGAATAGAACTACTCCCATTGCATAACGTTAACAAAAATCCTATATATCGATGAAAGACTTCTAGTTTTATCTTTAGGGCGAATTATAGGAAACGACTTTAACACCAAATAAATCATGTTAAACATGCAATCAACCTAACAAAAACTTAAATTTAGTGTTGTTTCCATTTCGATAAAAAACTTTTTTTTGTGAGAGTAGGAATCTTTAAAGCTATGTTGATAGTAAAATTATAATTATGGGTTAAAATTTAAATTTATTGCTTGTGAAGACTCATATTTCGTTAAACTCAACAATTTACATTCCGAAGTAATAATTAATATTAGTCTAACTTTAAACTTTGAAAACCATCAATTGTAGAAACTATTTAGAGAACGTTAATCATTTGTTGATACTAGCCAATGAAAGACTTCTAGGTTCATCTTTAGTGTACCAAAAATTTATATGGTTAAACGAAATTTTTAGTTTGATTTTTCTTCCATGTAACAAAAATCATATTAATGGAGTGATGGATGGGTTTTGTAGAGTTGACTCGGAAAAGGAGCTCCCAGTGTTATAAATTTTGGTTAACAATTTATACTGAAGAGCAAATAACTTTACGGTTCATGTTTATGTAATTAAACGTGGTTTTAAGTGGTAAGCGTCTTAATATTAATTAAATAAGGTTTTAAATTTGAACCTTTGTAGATAATTTTTATTAAGAGACTCACCCACTATAGACAGGTGCATGATCCGGGTCAGATATGAATATAATCAGAGAAAAGCTATGGTAAATCGAATGGGGTTAAAAAAATGTCTTCTAGGATCTAGCCTATTTAAGTTACCTATTTTGATGTTTGATCAATCCAATTTTGGTATGGTGACATAGTAGATCACTAAGGGTTGACAAATTCGTGTATGGTTAACTGTTAAATACTACAAACAATAGACATTCAATGCAGAATGCACTAAATTTGAATAAGTCATGCACCAAATAAATGAATACATGATATACCAAACAATATATAGAAAATTCGGTAGTTCGAATACCAAAAAAGTAATATAATTAGATGTAGGCTATGGATACTTTATTTTCTATAAAGTGAACATTACTTTACATCTTATCACCATTAGATCAAAATATCATACACTCATCCAATACTGATGAAGGCAAAGTGTGGATTACTTTAAATAACTATATAATATCCCATATAATTATAGTTCAAAACTAAAAAAATTGTATAAATCGAATGTTGAAAATACTTTTTTTCACCACGGGTTTCTGGATGGATATCAACTATAAGTGCCACCTTTAAACTATGTCAACATCTAGCTTAATCCCTAGTCGCTACTCAACGGGTATCTCAAAGTACAGAATTACTTTTTTCATAATTTAAGATAACTTCATACACATCTCAAAATTTGATCCATAATAAATGCATAAGAATGGATCAATAACCTATTTCGATATATAATCTAATATGTAATTTCCAGTGATGATGAGGTGTTGGACAAGCAAAGGTAAAATTGAAATTTATAAAAGCCGCCTTGCCATTAAAATCCCAATCCCGTGATCAAACCATTTTCTCTCTAGTCAACAATACCATCTCTATCTCCTTCCCCTATAAACTCCACAATTCACTCTATTCCCCCCTCTTGCACTTCCTAACAGGAAAAATCCTTAATCTTCCCAAACTATGGAACTGGCAGTTCCTGTTCTGCCTTCTTCCGATTTTAACTTCGATTGCAGCAACTGTTCTTCCCCTTACATAACCGCCCCCTCCAGCCCCCAAAAATTCGGCACTTTCAATCATTCCACTTCAAAATCAAGAACTCTTTCTCAGGATTTTCATTTCCTTGATGATGATAATGACGATCAGTTCGAATTCAATTTCAGTGGCCCATTAGTTAGACCTTCTTTGTCCGCCGCCGATGAACTATTCGACGGCGGCAAAATCCGGCCACTTATTCCCCAACAGAAAGATCAAACCGCCGTTGATGTAACAACAACAACATCAAGAAAACAAGAACGCGGCAGAGAAAGAACACCAATCTCTGAAAAACCCCTAAATTATAAGCATAAAGGCAGCCGGTCTTTATCCCCTTTACGAGTCTCCGATCTAATTCTCGATCAAGAAGAAGAAATCAATTCAGTTGACTCGAAAAGAACTACAGAAACAACAAGCAATTCAAAATCATCTTATTCGTCTTCATTTTTATCGGCGATTTCGTTAGGTTATAAGAAATGGAAGCTGAAGGATTTGCTGTTGTTCAGAAGCGCATCGGAGGGGAGAGCAATTGGGAAAGATCAGATGACGAGATATGCATTGCTGTCGAAAAGGTCGCCGGAAATTGCCGAGGATTTGAAGAATTCGAGTTTCCGGTCGACGGAGAGTGGCGCCGGCAGCTGTTCGCGGAGGAGAGGCCGGGTTTCGGCTCATGAGTTGCATTACACGGCGAACCGGGCGGTTTCCGAGGAGATGAAGAGGAAGACGTTCTTGCCGTACAGACATGGTTTGTTGGGTTGTTTGGGGTTTAACCAGGATGTCTCCAGAAGTATTGGGTCTTTGACACGTGGATGAATCGGGTCGGTTGGTCTTTTTTCTGAATATAGGTTTTTTAGTTTCTTGATTTCAATTTTTTTTTATTGTTATATATGAAAAATTTATAGTTTTGTTAATGGAATATATATACAGACATGGATTAAATTAGAGAAGGTGGTTTCAATTTATGTTATATTGAAAAGGCTTAAGCAAAATGTAGTATTTGTGCCTATCCACTACTAGTTAATTAAATATTAAAATTATGTACTAGTTACAATTTAATAATTGGATGTTGGTTTTACATGTTTGGAACCGACTATATTTAGCATTATTTTACGTGAAATTTGATCTTGTACAAATTTTGCTCTGTATAAATTGTGTTGAAGTGATATAAATATGACTCAAGAGTTTGATTTTCCGATCGACGGAAAGTAGCACTGGTGCCGACAGCTATTTTCGGAGGAGAGATCGTGTTTCAGCTCATGAATTGCATTATACGGCGAACCGAGGGGTTTCTAAGGAGTGAAATTTGTAAGAAATTCAAATTATACCTAAGGGGCTTGTAGGATCTTGTCAAGACTTTTTTATGACCTGAGCAAAATATATAATATGGACCTTTAAACAGTATGTTAAAAAAATTTTAAGGGTAAATTTAATATATCAATAAAAAAGACAAAGAAAATAATTATTAAGCAATGAAATATTTGAGGCCTTAAAAACTTAGCGAGATTCTGGGTGATCGCTCTCCTCACTTCGTACAAATCAATAAATAACTAAGGTTAAATCACATTCTATGTGAGATCAGCCATATGACATGTCTCTGAATAGCAACAAGTATCCTTACCCTTCTATATCTTTCAAGAATTTGTGCGCAACTCAAGTTGCATTGTTAATTGATGCAATTAGTTATTTAACTCAATTGGCACAATATAAAAAAATCATTAAACAACTTGATAAATAACTTAATAAATAGGGTATGATAACTGTGTTGACAATACAATTTGATAGTTATAGAATAAAGCTGATGTTCAAATCTCACTAAATATATTCTTGTGAAAAGATGAAGATCACCTCTATGACTAGAAGCTAAACATATTAATTTCAATGGGAATATCTGTGTTTTATATTAAGAAAAACAAATACATGTGATGACTTGTGTTAGCAGATATTCAGGTTATATGGGGCAATAATTTTTCTTATCCAAATATACAAAAATAACAAGCTTAATTAATTGTATATTTAGCTACTTTTATTTGACTTAAAAAATTTATTGCCCTCGAACTTTTAAAGTGAGCCTGTAGTTCTCTCAACTTTCAAAAAATGCTCAACTTAGCTCCCTAAATGCCATGTGTCAGATTATGATTGAAGAGAAAAAAATTAAAAAAATGACAACTTTGAAAAGTTAAACCTATCAAAAGTTGACACATGGTATTTGGGGAGCAAAATAGTGCACTTTTTAAGAGTTAAGAGAGCTGAGCACTAAACTTTTTAAAATAAATTCTGTTAACTAAATGTGTATTAACCTGCTAATTTACAAATTATGTGATGAGTCATGTCACTATCTATTACCCCAAACTATAACTCAGTGATGTCTGAAAATAATGTCTAAAGGTCTCATCAATATTCCAATATTTCTAATTTCATCGAGCTTACGTTTAGACAATTGGGTACATAAACAAAGTGAGATGGCTTCATGATTGAGAATTAAATTATAAGAGTTTAATTATAGTTAAGCTGTACTATATCTCATTAATTAAAAATTAATCACAATGATCAAGTACATTTCACAATATGTTAATGAATAATCAATGTAAAAGGGATGTGAAGCAGCTTAATTAGTTGAATTAAATTTGGTAAGATAATAGAGAATTGCAGCTTAATCTCCGGAAAGTTAATTAAAGAGAATGATTAACACAAATGGCATAGCCTAAAAGAAAAGGCATCACACATGGCTGGAAAGGGGATTTTCCAAAGCATAATCATTAGGTTTGTGGAATTATTATGCTCTCTATAACAGTGTAAAAGGTTCTTAACCAAATTGTAAAATTACAACTAATTAATTTAAAACCAACTAGATTTAGTTCCATCAGTAAAATTAATGACTATCAAGGTGTTTGTATAAAAAAATTTCCATTTGACATAGGATGACTATACTCTTAATAGGAAAAAAAAATCTATTGTTTTGATTTCGCTATTTTTCACTCTATTTTTGTCATTTGTGAACTAAAAAGACGCGACTGAGTCGCGTTTAAATTCAAAGAGTTGACTTTTAAATAGTAGATTCGACTCTTCTTTTCCTAATGTTAAAAATTGAGTAAAAGGCATGGAAGTAAGTTAGGAGATCAAATATTTTCCAACTATACAGTAGACCTGTTCACAGGCCCGAGTATTCACCTGGCCTGGTTCGAGCCCGTTTAAATGGGCTAGGCTTGAGCTCTCATTTTTCTCAAAAGTCCGGCCCGAGCCCCATAAAACCCGATGTTTTATGAGCCGGGCTTAAGTTTTATGTAAATACCCAAACCCGGTTCAATGAATAATTATATTTATTAAATATTTTAATAATTATTTTGGATTTTTATACTTTAAATCTATTAAATTTTTACAATAATACTATCTATTTGTTAAATTATTCAAGTAGATTATGTAATTATATTTAAGATTTGGACTTTTTTTAAAAAAATATTACCTCATATGGGCTTACAATAATAATAAAGGAGAACTTTATCCCACCCCGCCCGAGTGTGGACTCGAACATGTAACTCTAGGATCACAGCTTCACGGCACAACCGTTAGACCAAGCCTTTACCACATGTAAGATTTGGATATATTTGTATAAAATTTTATTTTTTTTAATTCTTTTAGTATAAAAAAATTAAAAGAAATCTATTTATGGGTTTTGGGTCGACCTTGGAAATGACCTCAAAAGCCCAAATCCAAAGATTTAAAGTGTGGGCTGTACCGAACTTAAGTTGATATTTTTAATTAAAAACTCAATTAAGTCCGACCCAAATCCGATCAAGTCCGCCCAAAGAATATGTCTATTATACAGACAAAATTCTGCTTTTATTTTTCAGGCACTTTTATTTGTGTAATGAAAAAGAGAGTTAGAAGCATGCTTATAAAAACAACCTCTTTTTTTTTATACTCATAAAACAACCTCTTTATTAAATAAAGAAGAGCCACATCAAATATGTCTCATGATTTTGCATAGCTTTCTAATACAACTTTATATTATACTTTCCAGGTTCTGACCCCCCTAAAAATCAATTAAAATCAAAATTTTCATACATTCTATATAAAAATAAATTTGTACTTAAAAAAGCCAAAAAAAATTTAAAAAGTATTGTCTCATACATGCATAGCAATGATGAGGGCAATGATATATGTGATAATAATTCCACTTCAATATATTGTTATATCTTTATCCTCCACAAATGCATAGTTGTTGGTGAGAATATTGATCAATAATTCGTAGCCTCATGTTTTCAACTACAATTTAATATAATTTAATTTTGTTAATTCTTATGCGTATATTCACTGAGTTAAAAGGTGTGAATGATTCAATCAAGAACTTATAAAACTTTTTTGCAATAATTATGGCTCCTCTGAATGAGGTCAGCTGGCTGAATGAAAAGACTGAAAAGTGCGATTAAGTAAAGGATAAAGAGATTTTTATACTAGTTCAGCAACTTGTGGTTACATCCAGTTCTGTGAGAGTGTCTCGGCTTTAATCCACTAATTTAAACACCTTTACCCTAGACGGAGAAGTCTTTCACAAATTCCCAAATTATAATAAGTACCCTTCAAACTGCAATCGCTCACCCGCTGACTAAAATACCCTCTTCTATCAGCAATACACAATAAGTCTAAACATGAGCTGGACTCAACTTATAGAAACGTTGATCCAGTTACAAATGATCTAATATTACAATTGATTGATCTATGCTATTCTCTCTTGTTCTAAGCATATTCTCGTTGAGTTGCTTTCTCGCTTGAATTCCTTTTAAAGCTTGTAAATTGACAGAGTTTTTGCTTCTAGGAAATTCAGGTGTAATCACCAAGTTCTAACGCTTGCCTTCTTGCTCCTTTTATAGTTGGATTGGGAAAGTAGCCATAGAACTTTGTTGGAGATATTGGAGTTATCCCACATGGGAAATAAACAAGGAATATGAGTGGAATATAAGTGAAGTAGATTAGGCCTTAACACAAGCCAATTAGTTTTGTGTTAGATAGGCTCAACCCCACTTGTATGCTCACTCAAGCTATCGAGCCCAACACTCTCCCGGCCAACGGATTCTCTACATGGTATCAGAGTAGAAAAAGGCCTGATAGCTAGTGATCCTGGGTTCATATTTAAAGACTTAGTGGAGTTTGGGCTAGTAGAGAAAAGCTAGACCCGGTGTTGACCTTGAGCCTCGAAGATAATAGGCCAAGGAATGTTAGCAAGTGGCAACTGGTTCAGGCCCAATTGCACTTGAGGGGGAGTGTTGGAGATGTTGGAATTATCCCATAAGGGAAATAAACAAGGAATATGAGTGGAATATAAGTGGAGTAGATTAGGCCTTAACACAAGCCAATTGATTTTGTGTTAGATGGGCTCAACCCCACTTCTATGCTCACCCAAGCTATCGAGCCCAACACTCTCCCAGCCCAGGGATTCTCTACAAACTTGTCTTGGCATCTTCTGAAATTGACAGCTCAATAATTCACCCGTTGCTTCTTCAAATCGATCCGTTAAGAGATAGAATTGCACCTCTGTGAAATACATTTCAATCCGTTATATTGAAACGAGCTCCAATTTGAACTCTTTGTCATTTGATGCTAGTCTTCCATTAGAGAGAACTCGTGCTGACTTGCCATGTGTCTTCATCTCATTCCCTCTGGTTTTCTGACATGTTGCAGAGTGCGCAATACAAGGTTGGTAGATCTACAGAGTTGCCCGAAGTGGCAATTGACTTGTTGTAGCTTTGCGTTGGGGAAGACTTTATCATTTTCTTCTTAATTCTGTGTCTTGTCAAGGCATTAATTCTTTTTGTCTTTGTCTCATCAATGTTCATACTAAGTCCGCGACTAAGTAAGTACTCAGCCTAGAAACCACTCAGAGTTAAACAAAATAGCTAGGTCAGCGAAGGCTTGAAATTCTACCCTTGAATTTACTAACTCCCTTAAAACCATAAACTATTTATTTTAACATCATTATTGATTTAATTATCTCAAACTGAACTTAATTGTTATGATCAAAACTTAAGCACTACTGAGTCATCCATTGAGTCAGTCTAAACTCGTGCTTGGTTCAACAATCTCCCCCATTTTAATCAATGGCAATTAACTTGAGCGACAATTAAATCAATAAGATATCTAGATCAGAGTTACCTTGTACTTATGATTGATATGTCTTTTGTTCAGCATCTTCAATCTGATCAAAGTGAATGGTAACTCCCCCACAATTCTTGAATCTTCTGAGTTCAGCATTCCTCAATACTTCTCATATATTTTGTAAGAGATCGGAGCATATATGTATATAGCAGAAAATATATGAAGTTAAGAAGATCTTAACTTAGAATAGAATTTGTAATCTTTCATTAAATAATAATTTAAGTACAGATAACAATAAGTTAGTTTATACTAAGTTTTACAGTTCAGCACTAGCGATTACAAAAATTCTATTCTAATCTTTTGGCATAGGCAGGGCTCCCAAGTTGGCTCTTCTTTCCTCATAAACCTGCTGATCCCATCTGGATTTCTTTTCTTTGGGCAGCCCTATCTCCTTACCTTTCCTTTTTCTTGTCTGAAGATATTCTCTTTGAATGCGCTCTAGATCCTTAGAGAGGTTGTAAGAAAATTCAGCAATCCTCTGTTCTCTCTCCTTTTCCACCTTTTCACGCTTCTCGTGATCCTTCTCCCCCATTGCCATTGCATCTAAAATGGCTTGAGTTTGATGATCAAATGAGCTTAGAGATTCTTCAAAGGTTTTCAGCTGACCATAGACATTTGAAGAAAATTTTTGCACAAGCAGCTCATAGATTTCCTGCGATATTGCTTCTTATTCTTTGAGAAAGGCGAATAATCATACCAAAGCAGAGGATTAAGACAGATTGACCTAAAATTTAGCATTTAAACCTTCTTTGGATATCTGGGTGAGACTAGCCAGAGCCTTGGCTCAAATATTTTCCCTTGGAATCTGCTCCAGCATGGGAGTGCTCCTAATGTGAGTAGTGACTTCAACATGAATTTTGTCAAGGCTTCTCCATCATTAAGTACATTTGCTTGAACCTGCTTGATTTGGTCTCTGATATGACCAAGTTTCTAGTGAAGAGTTGGCTCTAGTTCAGCATCTGCCATAACGATACCACTACTTAAAGCATTTGAAATGTTAAGCCTCTTTAAGGCATTAAGCACAGCTCCCTCTGAATTTTTAACGCCCTTCAGCATCTCATCCTTTACATTTTTTAGCTCAGTAGATAACCCATGCTGCCTGGTTACTACTATGATTAGAGCGTTAAGGCCATCTACAACTACATTCAGGCGAGTTGTGTTCTCATCATTCTCCTTGCTCAGAATGCTATAACCATCTAGCACCTTCAGCCTTGCCTCAAGTAAGGGATTAAATTTATCAATCATTGAGTTGAGAAAATCCCTTTCATCACTAAGCACTTTGCAATTGCTCTCATAGATCTTAGACATTTGCTTCTTGAGCTCTGCAACATCCATCTTCAAACCAGCTGTCTGCCTACCTGCAATAGATAATAAAGGCAAAGTATGGGATACTATACCCTTCACCAAGGAAAATAGGTACTGATTTGAAATGGGCCTTCATCTCCTCAACAACCTCCATAAAGCCTTACACTGGCTCCACAACCTTTGCAATCTTCCTCAGAACTTCCTCAGACATCAATGATTTTGCTATCTCAGCATTGATCTCAGCATCTGTCCTCAGTCTATGTCTCCCAATAATGCAGCATTTGGATTGAATTGGTTGAGGTTGAGGTTATTGGGGTGGTTGTCGTTGTAGTGGCTGTTCGGTAATCTCCTCAATGATTGGAGGTCCTCTGACTGGTAGAGGTCTTTCCAAATATAAAATTTCTTGCATTGGAGATCTTGGGGGGAAAGATATGAGATGATGGCTGTTTGGTCAGAATCTGGATTATTTGGGTCAGAGGCTTGGTTTGAGTTTGATGTGGATGGTGTTTGGTTGTCTGGTAGGGGTAAGGCAGTGATTGGTGTTGGTGAGAGTGGTGTTTGGGTGGATATGTTTGGGAAAGTAAAGAATTCAGCTTCATTCTCCTCTTCTATAACACCTTCAACAACGGACTCGCTGACCTGAGTTACAGAATTCTCAGTTAGCTGAGCTCCATGCTCAACTATCACTTCATCCTCCTTATCTTCTAAATCTCCTTCATCCTCATCTATCACAACCTTTATTCTCTTCAACAACCCTCCCTTTCTCTCCTTCCTAGCCTCCTTTACTTCCTCAATAGTCAAAGTGACCTGCTGGTCAGAGTTTAGCACATTGAATTCAATAGCTTCTACTTCTATCACATTATCTTCATCCTCATGCTCTTCTTGATTATCTATTCCATCCAGAGCTCCTATAATATCATCAACAACTTTTGGCACTTCTCTCTCAGCTAAGCTAGCTATAGCTTTTTGCAGGATTTGCTCAGTGCTAGCCTTAGCCTTAGCTACTATTGCTGCTTCCTCAGCCTTTCTCCTTATAGTGGCTTCTATCTCTGCCTGCTTCTTCTTAATTCTCTCTTCCTTAGCAGCCTTTACTCTCTCAGCTTCTTCCATATCTTGGACAACTCCTGTCCCTCTTTTTGCCATCAGCTTCTTTGGCTGACCAACTTGGGGAATAGGAACTGATGTAGCCTCCTTTCCCTTTGTAGTCACCGTATCCAGCTGATCTATATCTATTTTCCTCTTCTTTTCCCTCTTTAAGGGCATTTCTTCTCTCAACTCTTCCTCAGCTCTCATTTCTTCCTCAATCTCCTTAGAAGCCAGCTCTTTCCTCTTATCCTCTTTAACTTCCTTAGAGGATCTTGTTTTCTTTGGGACATTAGCTAGAACTGAGCTTGCTGAGCTCACTTTTCTTTCCTTCTTGGAATCTTTCCTGACTTCTTTCTTCACTACTTGCTTGTCAGACATGTCTTCTCCTCTCTTAGCTCTGAGCTTGGTAATCCTCTCAAGCTCTTTCTCTACGAAGGCATCCAAGGTCAGGTCCTCCTCATAAGGCTGAATAGGCTTCATCTCCATGCTGGCCTTGGGATCCTTCATTCTGACTTTTCCTCTTTTCAGCTTTATGTATTTGGTGTTTGCAGGCCTCTCATTAGCTTTGAGTCTATGAAAGTGAGCATTGATTAAGATTCTGGACTCAATCACCTTCATCTGAATCTTGCTCTTGATAGCCCATCCTTCCATATCAATCTCATAGGCCCTACAAATCTTTATAACCAGCTGCCAATACACCTTATACTTGCTGACCTTCAAGAATCTGTGAAGAATGGCCATGGGCCAGTTGATGCTCATTCCATGGGTCAGCATATAGATAAATACTCTTTCAAACTTAGAACAGCTCCCTGTAGAGCCTGTCTTGGGCAGCAACACCTTGGTTACTAACTCATATACTTATTTTCCTTCTTTTGTAAACATGGCAGCTATAAGCTCTCCTGCCTTGTAATATACTGGAAGTTCATAGTCTATAGAAATATCAACATGATCTTCATCATTGACTACTCACAGCTTTAGTCCTCTTTCTTTCATTCCTAGTAGACCAGTAATAAGCTTAAGGGTCACATACACTTTCCTCCCCATCATAGTAGTTATGAATAGATCCTTCTGACCTTCCACCAAGTGGATTCCATTGTAGAATCTGTCCACTATCTACTAGTAATATCCATTTGGGAGTTCAAAGAATCCTCTCAAGTGGTGCTGAAGCGCCCACTTTCCAAACTTCTCATCACTACAGAAATTCAGCATGTCTACTGTAGTGGGTCTATCTACGTCTGTTTTCTCCATAAAACACCAGGAGGTTGGAATATACTTTGTTCCTTCTGGACTGATTTCTTCAATCTTGTCCATACTAATTGCAAGTTGAGCCATGTGATCTCTGGTAGTAGCACAGTGAGTATCTTTCTTATTTCTCATAAAAAGATCAGAATCTCTCCCTGATGAACTCACCATAGAGAATTTGCTTTGAGAAAGGTGGAGATTTTAGGGATTTTAGGAAGGAAATTATAGAGAAAGGAATTTTGGTAAAGTAACCTTTACTCTTACTGAATTTCTCCTTAAATAGCCAAAAACTCTTTGCATAAACCTGCAAAGCTACCTGTATGACTCATAATCCATGGTCTTAAGATTCAACGGTTAGATTGCATAATGTATACCGTAGGATTAATGAGGGCGAAAAACATGGAATAACTGCTCTGAATATGGATCGTTTCATAACTTTCTACCGTTTCTATCAAGTTTAAATTTGAAAGATAACCGGTGATAATTAATGACGTATCCAAAATTCAGTCGGCAAAAGAAAATACTTAACCTAATTTGATGAATCTCAGAGTGTGCCCTAGTCCTATTTTAATTAGCTCCAGAATTAGTCAGAGTGAGATGTAATTCTTCAAATTGGATTAGACATTTCGATTAGCTATCTTAGCGTGTTGAATTGATCGTTTCCAATAGGCTTTGTGAATATGTCAGCTAGCTGTTCTTCAGTAGGAATTTATATGAGCTTGACTTCTCCTTTTAGTACATGATCCTTTATAAAGTGATGTCTTATATTGATATGCTTCATCCTGCCATGTTGAACTGGATTCTTGGATAGGTCAATTGCACTCTTGTTATCACACATGACTTCAAGGCACTTAGACTTTATACCATAATCCTCCAGTTGCTGCTTGATCCATAGCAGTTGTACTACATAACTTCCTGTAGCCATGAACTTAGCCTCAACTATACTCAGAGCCATAGAAGTCTGCTTCTTACTATACCATGTGACTAGACAATCACCAAGGAAATGACAACCACTTGTGGTGCTTTCCCTTCCAAGTTTGTCTTTTCTATAGTCAGCATCAGTGTATCCTCTTAGAGTAAAGTCTGCATTACTTGGATACCACAAACCTGCATCAATAAAGCCTAGCAACACATCTTGATGCCTTCTCTTGATAAACAGAGTTGTATCTGCTTTCCCTTTGACATAACCTTTGCTGATCAAAAAGTTAGTCAGTCTCTCATACCAAGCCCTTGGAGCCTGTTTCAGTCTATATAGAGCTTTCTTCAACTTGAAGGCATGATTTGGATATTTAGGGTCTTCAAAGCCTTGGATCTATCTAACATAAACTTCTTCTTGAATATAACCATTAAGAAATGCACTCTTAACATCCATTTGAAATAGCTTGAAGTTCATATAGGATGCAAAAGCTCAAAGAATTCTTATGGCTTCAAGTCTTGTTACTGGTGCAAAAGTTTCTCCACAGTCAATGCCTTCTTGTTAATTGCAGCCTTGAGCAACCAGTCTACCTTTATTTCTGACAACATTTTCAGCTTTATCTAGCTTATTCTTGAAAACCTATTTGGTGCCTATGATTAACTTTCCTTTGGGTTTCTCCACCAAATCATAAACCTCATTTCTTTGGAATCGGTCTAGCTCTACTTGCATTACAATCATCCATTTGTCATCAAATTCAACATCTTTAAACTTCTTTAGTTCAATCATAGAGACAAATGCTGAATGACTCATCATTCTGTTTAGTTGACTTCTAGTCAGTACTGGATTTTGCACACTATCAAGAATCTTGTCAACTGGGTGATCTCTTCTTGCTCTGACATCTTTTAGTAGATCAGGATCAGCTCTCTAAGCTATAGATATTGGTTGAGCATTAACATCATCACCAAAGTTGATTAATTGATCCAAGTCAACTTCTTCTTCTTCCTTTTCTGGTACTGGATTAGGAATAGTAATGGGCTGACTGACTAATCCATTGAATTAATCCTTTTCTCTTTCATCATTGCTGGCTTATCTATATGCATTGTTAGTTTCATCAAAATCTACATGCATGGACTTCTCTAAGATGCCAGTCCTCTTGACATACACTCTGTATGCCCTACTGTGTATTGAGTAACCCAGAAAGATTCCTACATCAAGCTTAGGGTCAAATTTAGCCAATTGGTCTTTAGTGTTTAGTATGAAGCATCTACAACCAAAGGCCTTGAGATGACCAACCTTGGGTTTGCGCCCCTTCCAAAGTTCATAAGGAGTTTTATTCAAAACTGGGCGAAATAAAACCCTGTTTAGAATGTAACCAGCTGTGTTAACAGCCTCTCCCCAGAAATACTTTGGTAGATTATTATCACTCAGCATAGAATGATCCATCTCCACAATCGTGCCATTCTTTCTCTCAATAACCCCATTCTGCTGGGGTGTATGAGTTGTAGAAAAATTATGGTCAATTCCATACTTGGAACAGAATTCCTCAAACTACCTGTTTCTTATACTTACCTGTCTTTCTGAACTTTTGAAAGTTCTTTTCTCTACCCAGATATCTCCTGAAATTCTTAGTCATTAGAGCTATCTCTTCTTTTTTGTCCTCTGGATATTCTTCCTCAAAGGAATCTTCTTCTTCATCATTATCAGCTCTCAGAACAACAGCTCTGCTAGAGCTTTCTTTCTCTTTTGACCTGTGCTTCTTGGACTCATCTTCAAATTGTTTCAAGGACATCTCATGAGTCAGCAGAGTTCTAATTAGCTCATCAAACTTATAGGTCTTCAAATCATGAGCCTCTTCAATAGCACTCTTCTTTGCTTCCCAATCTTGAGTCAAACTTCTAAGTATCTTCTTGACAGTCTCTTCTTCTGTGAAGGTCTTGCCAAGTCTTTTTAGCTGATTGACTATATTCATGAACCTGGTGTTCATGTTGGAAATATCCTCTTAGGATTCATATGAAACCACTCATAATCTCTCATAAGGATATTGATCTTAGATTCTTTTACTTTGTCAGTATCTTCATAAGTTACTTCTGACTTCTTCCAAATCTCTTTAGCTATCTCCCATCCAAAGACACGATTAAACTCAGTAGCATCAAAAGCACAATGAAAATAGTTGATAGCAGCTGCATTTTCCTTCAATCAGATCAAGTTCTGACTATCCCATTCATTAGAGTATTTATTAACCTTTACTCCATTCTTTATGATGTGGGAACATATAGGCCTTCAACAATAGCCATCCAAGCATGCATACTTTAAGACTTCATAAAATTCTTCATCTTGTTCTTCCAGTAAGTATAATGCTCTCCATTGAATATAGGAGGCATGGTGACTGACATGCCTTCAGGCAGAATATAAGCTTGAGCCCTTCCACTGGATTCTCCTTTGTAATCTATAGTCTTTATCTCATAGATTGTAAAATCTGTGAAATGAGAACTAGCTCTGATACCACTTATTGGTCCCTATGCATACACTCACTGACTCAGAGGAGAGGGGTGAATGAATCAATCAAGAACTTATAAAAAAAATTCGTGATAATTATGGCTCCTTTGAGTGAGGTCAGCTGGCTGAGTGAAAAGACTGGAAAATGAGATTAAGTAAAGGACATAAAGATTTTTATACTGGTTTGGTAACCTTTTGCTTACATCCAGTCCTGAGAGAGTGTATCGGCTTTAATCCATTAATCTCAACTCCTTTACCCTAGGTGGAGAAGCCTTTCATAAATTCCCCAATTACAATAAGTACCCTCCGAACTGCAATCACTCACCCGCTGACTTGAACAACCTCTTCTATCAGCAATACACAATAAGTCTAAATAAGAGCTGGACTTAACTTATAGAAACGTTGATCCAGTTACAAATGATCTAATATTACAATTGATTGATCTATACTATTCTCTCTTATTCTAAGCAGATTCTCGCTGAGTTGCTTTCTCGCTTGAATTCCTTTTAAAGCTTGTAAATTGACAGAGTTTTTGCTTCTAGGAAATTCAGGTGTAATCACCAAATTCTAACGCTTGCCTTCTTACTACTTTTACTATTGGATTGAGAAAGTAGCTGTTGAACTTGTCTTGGCATCTTCTGAAATTGATAGCTCAGTAATTCACCCATTGCTTCTTCAAATCAATTCGTTAAGAGATAGAATTGTACTATCGTGAAATACATTTCAATCCATTATATTGAAACTCGAGCTCCAATTTGAATTCTTTGTCATTGGATGCCAGTCTTCCATTAAAGAGAACTCTCACTGAGTTGCCACGTGTCTTCATCCCATTCTCTCTGGTTTTCTGACATGTTACAGAGTGCGCGATACAAGGTTGGTAGGTTTACAGAGTTGTCTGAAGTGGCAATTGACTTATTGCAGCTTTGCATTGGAAGACTTTGTCATTTTCTTCTTAATTATGTGTCTTGTCAAGGTATTAATTCTTTCTGTCTTTGTCTAATTAATGTTCATACCAAGTCAGCGACTGAGTAAGTACTCAGCCCAGAAATCACTCAGAGTTAAACTAAATAGTTAGGTCAGCGGAGACTTGAAATTCTACCCTTGAATTTACTAACTCCCTTAAAACTATAAACTATTTATTTTAACATCATTATTGATTTAATTATCCCAAACTGAGCTTAATTGTTATGATAAAAACTTAAGCACTACTGAGCCATCCACTGAGTCAGTCTAAACTCGTGCTTGGTTCAACAAGTTTAGTTCAAATTAGACCACTTCAATTCTGTTTAGTTCTGTTTAGTCAGTTTAACTCACTTCAGTTTGGTTCAGTTTGTTAGGAAACAATGATCCGAAAAAACAGACAAGTATCTATCCGGATCAAGTTTGAAGAAAACAAAAACTTCTTCTAAATTCAAATGGAAGCATCTGATCCAAGACAAGCCTAAGTACAGATTGGAAGCATCCGGTTGAAGTTTGGAAAGAAAACAAACTTTGAACCGCTCAAAATCAGCATTCAGAAAAACTGATTGTATTATCATCCGGAAGAAGACAGATCCGGAGATATTAAGTCTAAAGACATCCAGAAGACTTAAATATCTAAAGACAAAGAGAATAATTCAAAAATTACATTCCCTACATTCTTTTGGTCTACAAGTCAAAGATCCTTTCTCCATAAGCAAGACAAAAATGACAGCTAGCATTTTTCAGAATAAGGATAAAGGACTGATATAGGAAAGAGAAAAGGTAACAACATTTTGTACCTAGACCAATAAGAAAGGCGCGTTGCACACACACTCCGGACTACTGGCGCAAAAGTTTGTGAATCACTAAAATACGAGGAAAACGATCACTGACAACTTTTCGGCCCCAATCCCAAGAATTCAAACGGGTCAAAATCTGAGTCTAACAGATTGATCAATGGCTCCAGAAGCGCCACATATTACCTGATCAACGGTGAAGATTTGATTCAAGTTCAACAACCCACAACGGCTACATTTATGACGCAAGCCTATAAAATGGAAGCTCCACAAGTTGAGAAGGTGCTGATTGTTTCAAGAAAGCATACACAAGAGAATTCGCTAAAGGAATTAGTTACTTAATCTCTCCAATAATCAAACAAATTCCAAATCTATTTGTAAGGATTCCTAAGTGAGTTATAAACTTAAGGAGCTCCAAAACCAAAATATATGAGAAAACCAAAGTGTAAAAAATCTCGTACTTTGGTGAGTAGTGAGATTGGGATATAGCTTGAAGTTGGTGCTTTGAGTAAGATCTCCCTGTAGGACTCAGTTTAGATTTGGTGGTAGAAATCTAAGTGGTATATCTTGCTAAAGACAAGTGGATTCGGCTAGGAGTTGGTGCTTCTAATGGTATAACCTACATCCGGAAGGGGTTACTATCAGGAGACAAATTATAAGGCTTGATTCCTACCAGTTAGAAAGGAATTCACTAGTGGAAAAAGCTCGGAGGAAGGAAACTCCAGGGACTGGAGTAGGCGGGGCCGAACTAGGATAAAACTCTGTGTTTGATTTTCTTACTCTTTACTTTTGCATTATATTTTATATTTGCATCATCCGGATCCATCATCAGGAACATAATCAAACACGCTACACTAAAACTTTTTAAAGTCTGTTAATTCCGTGAAAAAGGGTCATTCACCCGCCTCTGACCTTAGTCAGACTCTCACAGGGATCAACACAGTTCAACCAACTTCAGTTCGGTTCAGCTTTCAGAAGTCGAAAAGAAAATAACCTTAATGTCACTAGCTCAGTTGTTGCAATGCATCATATCCATTTCCTAATAAAAATGAATTCCATGTCACTCAATTTCAATGTTTAAAAACCTATTTCATTGTTGTGCTTTACTTATTTTGTACCAAACAAAAAATTGAACTCCTTTCTAGTAGTTAATTTTTACATATTTCTCTGAAAGATATTAGAACTTGTTGCATCCAACTTTCAGTAGAATTCAAGATTCATATAAAAGAGTTGATTAATGTCCCCCCTCAAGCCATCTCGGCTCCTATTTCTTAACTTCTAACAGTAGTAAAATTTTCACCAGCAACCAGTTTCTAAAATTCGATTCTCCACATCTTTTTCAGATCGAAATTATAATCAATATCAAAAAAATAGATAAAAACTCCATAAACTCATTTTTTAGTTCATTTTCACAATCACATTTCTTTGATTTTAACAAAATTAAAGGTTGACGACTAGGTAAAAACTGGATTAAAGAATTTTTTTAGGGCATTTTCTAAAACTATTTATAGATTTAGGGTGATGTTGAGACTATTTTTTGGTTTGGGGTGTTTTTTTATCCATCCGACTTTTAAAAAATTAGATAGGCCAAGTCTACGGCAGGTTTGTTAAGGAATATGCATGATTCCAACATTCAATAAAATATTGACCCCCAACTCTCATTTTTATCCGAAAATTTCCGCTCATGTCTAAAATTTATAAGTATATCATTAGGACATTTATAACATTCAACAAAATATTGGTGAAGTAATTTTATATACGAATAATTAGTGTTATCTTTATCTTTATATATATATATATATATATATATATATATATAAAGATAATATTTAAACTTATACATTTTATAAATGCCTCTCTGTCAAGGTTATTTTTTTTAATATATATTATTAGGACATTTGAAATTTATTGAGTAATTTGGTAAGTATTTTATGATGGGAGTTGATTTTATTGAATGTCAAATTCATGCATATTTTTTACCTATCTGACTTTCATAAAGTCAGATAGATATATGTGTCCGATTTTATGAAAGTTGGATATCCAGTCCGACTTTATGAAAGTTGGATAGGTAAGGAAAATTTCAAACACACGTCTTTTGACCGCATAATTGGCGCATACGACTTTTTAAAAGTCGAATAAATAAAAAACACCTCAAACAAAGAAATAGTTTCAAAATCACTTTAAATCTATAAATATTTTAGAAAATGCCTTCAAAAATTCTTTAATCCGTAAAACTAAATCTATAGTTTTCTTATATAATTTTTAATTAAAAGGCATAGGCAGGAGAATCGAGCTCGATTTTATTAAATAAATGAAAGAAATAAGAAGTAAAAAGTTGAAAACAACAATATTTAAACAACCATTAAGGCAGAAAAAAATACTATTAGTTAAAGAGAGTACTTTAAAAGAGGTTTGCGCTTTTATTTAATTTATTCCTTATATTTCTGCTTAGCTAATTTCCTGCTGGCTTAATTCGAACATATAGCTATTGATTTCTTAGATATTACATGTAGCTTTCTTATATAATTAATTTCTTATATAATTAATGAAGTCTTGGATCCACTTTATCTAAGTCAATTGGTATATTGTTAGTTATACTTTCTTTGGAGTGTCACTTAGCAGATAGAAAATAAAAATTTAAGAAATGCTTTCTACCATGTCTCACACGACTGGAGAAGAAAAATTTTTCTTAAGCCAAAAATTTAGTAAAAAAGACTAGATTTTTTTATTTATTTCATACTATTGTATCAAACACGATCAATGTCATGGAGCAATGTCCTAATTGGAATATTCCACCCACTATTGACTGTTCCGTTATATTTAATCTGCCCAACTAATTGTATGTATAGTCATTTTATATTCTGTCCAAATTTTAATGCTTGTTGTTGACTTGGTGATACTCCCATGCTTTAGGTTTAGTATTATTATTTTTTGGGACTCACCCACTACGTGATCTAGATCGGATTTGGATGTAGTTAGAGTAAAGTTTTAGTGAATTAGATGGCCAATCAAAAGAAATTATTGTTCCTTATATGTGCGAAGACAACTCTTTACTCTTAAGGCATCTTTCAGAGTGAGTTAGGCTATTACTTATATGGTAAGAGAGTCTCGTTATAATATTGAGTCACCCATTGATATTTACCCTACAGTTTAAATAGATTTGGGCGTAAGGGTGTGTGTCAGATATCCTACATTGCTTTAGACTTGAGCATTGTTACTCTTTATATGTGGACAACTATCAAGAATAATCACGCCTCATAAACTATTTACAAATTTACCATCAAGTCAAACTATTTACAAATACACATTCTCTTTAATTCTATTTACATACCATATCATCCACTTGTTTCTCTTCTTTTTCTTTTGATTTTTTTTCTTATTTTTCATTTCTCTCAAACCGTTTATTTTTTTGACATGCTGCTTTAGAGTTTTTTGTTCGTCTTATTTTTATCTTCGAAATGACATCTACTGTGACATTTTCGAATTTTTTGAACTAGTAGACATCTGATAGATATCCAATAGACATGTGATAGAAGTCTGATAGACGTATGGTGAATTTAGTTTTTAATGGTTTTTTATGGAATCATTATGTTAGTTTGTGCAATAAAGATCAAAAGAGAAAGTACACTATACAAATCAAAAGAGAAAAAAAGCTATTGAAAAAAAATAGATTTCACACATCTACCAGACTTCTACCACATGTCTATCAGACTTGTATAACATGTCTACCAAACATCTACCACAAGTCTATCAGCTGGAAAAGTTCGAAAAAATCACAGTGGATGTCATTTCGAAGATTAAAAAGAGACGAACAAAAAACTCTAGAGCCGCATGTCGAAAAAATGAACGATTTGAAAGATAAATGCAAAAGAAAGTAAAGAAATTAAAAAAACCCATGAACAGTGTAGGAGTGGAGGGGAAGGTATATGTGGAAAAATTATCTTTTGGTCCAAATTATTTTATGAAGATGGGTATTTTTTTTAGGGCGTCTTATATGTGCAAGACAACCCTCTTCCCTTGAGGTACTGATTGTGTGAGTTAGATCGTTGCTTCGATAAGATTTAGCTTTGAGGAGGAAAAGATGCTCTTTGAGTGTCTTTCTCCTCTCACATCAATTTTTTTTCATATTATGGAGTACGTTGAAGTTCTTACGGATGTGAATTTCCGAGAATGTGAGACGAAGCTTAAAAAAATATATGTTGCATAATCATTATTATTTTTTAGATTTCTTTTCTTGCTCGTGTGATAAGTTTTTCCAATCTCCCGATATGGTGAGATTAATTTTTCTGATTTTCGTGTAATATTTGATTTGATTTTTTTTTTTATTTTTCTCGATGTGTCGGGATGTATTCACAAATATCAAAATTAATTAAAATATTCTACTTTATAAAAAAAATTGCTTACAACTTCCCAATAGTGGATGTTAAGTAAACAATATAATTGTCTTGGAATCGAAAATGTTTACAATTTAACTTCGACTCGTTAAAATTTTATGCATTCTTAGTTGATCATGGCCCTACAATATATATGACCCAAAGTTTCCAAGGTATTAATTCTTTGTCTAAGACATTGAATTGATTTCTCAAATACCGTCTCACACGAAATATCTATATATTTTTTTTCATTTCCTAAGAATTTAATGAGACGGTCAGTTTCATTAGCAAAGAAAATGTTTGCTAGGCCTAAATAATGTGAGTTAGTTCCAATTAGACTAATCAACAACAACAACAACACTTTAGTGGTGAATAATGTGTGAGCCTAGCTTATTAATAAAGTGGGGCACTTTATCTGATATTTTACATAAATGTTAGATAAGTCATCAATGTTGAACAGTCTTGCTTGACAATAAATTTGAAGAGTAGTTTTAAGCAAGCCTCGTAGAGTATTTTAACTTTCTACTAATCAATTACAATTACCTTTTTTTTAAGCTGTCGATCTGGTTCACCGGAGCTTTACTCTAACTACATTCAGATCCGACCCGAGTCGCACACCTAGCTGTGGTGGGTGAGTCTCCTAATAAGATTTTTTTGCGTTCCCTAGGACTCGAACTCAAGATATTGCTTAAGCGATACCAAGCCGCTTACCACTTGGACCAACCCTTACTGGTTTCAATTACAATTACTTTCATTGGCTTAGGGTTATACACCTTTTGACTATGAAATATCATTATCCGTATAACAAAAAAGAAATAGAGTTTGATGCATGCTTGAGTAGAAAGCAATATTGTAGGAATTAAAAGGAGATATATTGATTTGGAGAAGTTAAATAGGCAATTCTAATGGTGTTACATGCATGTAAAAGGGCAACTCATCTCCAACATAGCCGGATTTTGAGGGAGACCGTATTTTAAGTGGTGAATTGTAGGCAGCTTAGGGACTACTGAGATCAGCTTCGAAATAGTCGGATTGAACTTAAATTGCTGGCTTAGCTTTAGTCCAAAAGGGCTATTCATTAGTATCTTACCAGGGTTCATACACAGGCAGAGTTCAATCCCTATATTTCTTCTATTGGGTTTGGCCCTAGCTAATTTGGGTCATTTCTCGTGGTGCTAACACAACTAGTCTGATTGAATCTGTCAGTGATATGCCCTCGGAGAGGTTTGGATTGAACGACTGCTGCACATGTCTGTAACTGATTACAGAGCTCGAATCCATGAACTATTGATCATACGATGACAACTTTATTGCTCCCTTCGTATTAGATGCAACAAACAATTAATATGAAAAAAGAGCAAATCTTAAAAAAAAATCAATGATTTTTTCATATTAAGGTATAATCAAATTCAGTTAAGTAAAAAAAGTAACCATCTTGGCTAGTCTTTCTTGGTCAGTCAATGGGCGCTCTTCATTTTTCCACAATGGTGGTTGGCAACTACCAAGTCATTATGCAAAAATATTATTTTGTTCTATTATAGTCAAGAAAATGGATTCCAAGTGGTGGCAGTTAGAAATATTGTGGAATAAATTATGAATTCAGACAAAAAAAACATTATAGTAATTTCTCCAATTAAAGGAAATAATATGGATTTTTCATTTCTAGGTACAAAAATTATATAAAAAAAACAATCAAAATCTACAAGAATTAATTTTGTACATGTATCAATCCGTTCCTCATTACTCGGATACAAAATTTCTCAGCTATTTCAATGTTAAAATCATTTATAAAAATAAATAAATTCGTCAATTTTGAGTATCATAGTAAATCATTTATAAAAACAAATAAATTCGTCAATTTTAAGTATCCCAGTGGTTAACGTTCGTTTTATGACGGGAAAAGTTATGACTTCGAGCTACATGAGAATCAAATTTGTAATTCTTTCATCTTTATAAAAAATTATAATTGACATTTAATATAAAATTATTGAAAAGCATAAAATCTTAGTTAATATAATACTTTTCTTGACCCGAAGTATCTTAGACCCCTTACTTATGGATTAGAGCATATTGTTTCTCGAATTATTCATATTCAAAAGTAAACTTTCATAATGAAAATACTTTGATGTGCAATAGTTTACCAATTGAACAAAATTTTGTAAGTTGAAAAAATTTAATTATAAATACTATAAATATTTGTATCTTCAAAAAGGCATCTAAACACTACCTATGTAGAAAAAATCTTACTCAATAATGTCTAGAAAACAATAAATTGGCAAATGGCCTAACCACCTAGATGCATAAATTCAAGAGACATCTAGCAAAATTCCACCAAGACAAGGCTTAACCGGGAGTTTCAGATCAATGGCTTGTACTCTTAGACCTTGTTCTTTTTAATTGATAAGTAGTTGTACTGAACAAAACTGAATAGTACTAAATTAAACTGAATAGAAAATAAATTGAAAAGAACAGAGCCTTATTGCTTTGATTGACCGCTATTTTATTTTCTTGAATTATGGAAAACTTTTAAAGACTCGCTTTGTACAATAAAAAGGATAATTCAATATTCATATTTTTTAAAAAAAAATTTTTTACCAGTTTACAATAATAAAAAAGAAAAATCTTATCCCACCATGTTCGAGTGTAGACTCAAACCTGTAATCTTTAAAATCACAGCGCAACTAGTAGACCAAGCCTTTAATACTATTCAATATTCATAATTACTATGGAATAGGAATAAAGGATTTGTCTCCGAATGAATGTGTTGGGCGTTTATCAGCTACTATGCTGTTGAGAAGATGTTTCTCTTAGCTTAAAAAGCTTAGCTTAAAAAGCTGCTTATAAAAAAAATTTAACTTACAAAAAATAAGTAAAATATTTCTCTCCACTTATTTTTAATTTAAAAGTAAAAAATATAAAAATAGAACTACTTATTTTAGGTCAAAATAAAAAAGGAGTGTTGAGATGCACCTCTCAATTTTAATGACATCAATTTAGTTCAAGCTGTTACAATTTCACACTAATTTCTGTTAAAAATTCAGTCTAAAAAAGACCTTACATCTTGTCATTAAAATATTACCCTATAAGGGACCACCACGTGGTCAAGGATCAGTGGCTGCATGAAGCCCACAGACAACAGCTTGAATGTGAAATAATGTCCATGTTGAGAGCCGATTTTAGTGACTCCAAAATTCAAAGACTGAACCATTAAGTCAGTTATACTTAAGAGAGTAGTACAAACTAAAGCTGCAAGACTTTGACCTTTTCTCAGTTTGTGCCCACTTAATATGCAATATTTTGTATGGTCAGTATTTATCACATGGTTCAATATGTGAATGCAATTAACACAACATAATCACTCAACCCAATTCACACGTTGCATAAAATCTTCTTAACATAAAATGAATGAATGCCTTTGTTAATGCAATTGCAATTAGCAGCTGAATCTGCAGAAAACAGCAGTCAACCCCTAGATTGGTGATATATGTTGAAGAGATTGCTACACCTGCAAAATTTTACATATTTGTTGCGCACTATTCTCTTGGACTTAAAATAAATTCAGTTCAGTTCATATCAACTCAATTCAACTCTGCATAGTTATTTATAAATCTATGCTATGTTCAAGTGTGCACGTAGGCTCTATTCTTTTGGACTTAAAACAAGTATAGTTCAATTCATATCAATTTAATTCAGCTCTGCATAGTTATAAATATATGATATGTTTAAGTGTGCTCTTAGGCCCTATTCTCTTGGACTAAGGGTCTGTCTGGTATTACTGTCACAGCTACTGACATGAAAAGCTCCACTCACAAGTATTCATAAAACAACATATTTGGCATTGTACAAAAGATTTTAACTCTTAATATTAATTAATTAGGGTCTGTTGGCTATTGATTTCTCAATGTCAAAATCTATTGTCATAAGGAAAGCTTGAAAATTAAGCTTTTCGGGACAACTGCCGGGGAAAGCAATCCCAAACTAGCCCTAAAAAAAAGTACAGTTCAATCCAGCCCTGCAAAGTTATAAATCTGCTCAAGAGAAGAGGGCCACACACTGCCTTATTAGAATTTTTAAGGATAAGTTCTATGGGGTTGTGGTACATTACTAGGCCGACTTCGAAAGTATGGCGTTTCCGCGTTCAATTCTCTAAGTTCACAGTGAATATGAAAGATGATGTTCAACAAATCTTGACCATCCAATGCTAGATGAACTACTTGACAAAAACTAAGGCTTCGATCAACATTATACATTTGTCAGTTAATTGTTTGTTCCCCTCGACTTATAAGAAGAAGAGTTAAACTCGAATGTCATGACATATTACAAGGCAAATGCACATAATACAGCGGTCTAGTTGCTCATAGAAACTAGAGTTAATCAATGACAGAAATAACCAATAATGCAAGACACCGGATTAAAGCATAAAACACCTTGGATTGTTCCAGTATGCTGTGATTGCTAGTACAATTTCCACCCTTTTATGAACTGCTCCCCGGCACTCTTCTGTGCCTGCAGAAAATGAAAAAAAATGATGCCATTAAAGCAGAGCAAGTGAATCCCATACACCAATTAATATGTAATAAAGCACAAATATAAACATAGAGATAAAGCATTTATCGTTAATCAAGAATAATCTATGAAACTATAAGATACTAACTAGAATATGCTGCTTCAAGAAACAATTTGGACTCATAATTCTATTGTAATATTCACAATTTAATAGTTGATTTTATGCCATTGTATCAATTTTCTTGATACAGATAGCAGCATTGAACAGTTAGGACTTTAGACCAACTTGGTAAGGCATAATAAAGCAGAATCGATTTAAATAGTGCACAGTACATATATAAGTAATCTCAAGCAAAAGAAGAAACTCAGCCTCCCTAAGTTATGGAATTACTTACTAGATAATGTTTGGTTTCACCCCAACTATAGTCATGAATGTTTTGCATTAAAAATTTGCCCCCAAGATAGCAATGTGGTAAATTTTATCCATGATCCTCCAGCTTATCACGATGGAGAACAAACAAAAAAATTGTTTCTAGACTACCAACCAACCAAGCCATAAAACCCGCGCTAGGTGGTATCAGCTATATGGATCTTCTGACACCAAAAAACTCTATCTAAAGCCAATTGTTCAGGACTAAAAGGAAAATGATTCAGTACCAAAATCTGAATCTGAGATGGGTGGAAGACTATGATCATGATACAAGTTTCCCCTCAAGTTTACAGTTTTGAAACTTGGACTTACAATCAAGTCAGAATCCAGAAAAACTTATGCTAACATTTGAATTGGAAGATATCACAGGAATTCAGCCACTGGTTTCTTTCAGATAAAATAATGGAGGGAGAACTGAAGGTCTTGAGATTTGAGCATAGTTTTTACGGGCGCAAGGCACACTGAGGCGCCAAGGGGTCAGGCGCGCCGAGGCGGGAGGCGGGAGGCTCAAGGCGAGGCGCGCGCCCGAGGAACTCGAGGCGCATACTGAAAAAAGAGGCAGTAAAGTATTAATTACTAGCCATAACAAACATAAAATGCAGTAAATAGTAAAAAAAAAATACTAAATCACATTCAATATGACTAACCATAATCACTCTCAATCTAACTACCCATAATCAAACCCTTATTAATGCAAAATCCAAATAAAAAGTTCAATCAAACTACAAAAGTTACCAAATAATACTTTTAATTTAGATCGTAGACTCCATAGAGAAACTAAAACATAAAGTTGAACTATATTCTAATTGCTAATCTCGTATCCAACAGTTCATTCTCATCATCTTCAAACTCATCCACCTCAAAGCTATCGTTTTCTTCATCATCATTTAGAGAGAATGAAGCAACATCTTCAACACTAGATAATACTACTTTATCATTTCCCCTTATTGCTTTAGCACTATTAAGAAATGATGAAATTTTAATTTGAATGGGTTGATTTCTTTCCTTTTTGTTAAGGAAAGTCCGTATCTAATGAAATAGATATTACTTCTTTAGTCTTATTTTTCTTTCTTTTTTACCTAATATATTATTCTATGATAATGGTCAATATCATATATGTGACAAAATGCTAAAAAAATAGTTAAAAACCTTCTTTATGCACTGACCGCGCCCGAGGCGCAAAAGGCGCGAGGCGAGAGGAGCGCCTAGGCGCATAAGGCGCGCGCCTTATGAACCTCGCCTCGCCTGACCCTCTGTGAGGCGCCGGCCCTTGAGCCTTGAGAGCCCAGAGCCTGAGGCGCGCTCGTAACAACTATGGATTTGAGTACAAAAGCTTCACCATCTTTTCAAAAGCAGGTACAAATTAGCCACAGAGAATCCAGTTAACTGAAACTGTAAATGTTGAGCACTTACTGATTTGTTAGGTTCATGGTTTAAAATTGCTTATTTGCAGTGAAATGTGAATAGGCTCTTTTTAAGAGGGATTCAAAGCTTTTTCAAACAACTTTACTTCGACTCATCAATATAACAAAAATTTAATATTCCCTCAGTGTTTTATTACACGACTTTTCGTCAATTAGTTCATTTTTACATAACATTTTAGTATTCATGTAAACAATCCTATAGTTGAGTTTAGGAAGAAAGGATCCACTATAAAGGGTAAACCATTCGTTTTAATAGTCTCAAGAATACTTCATTGGTCTTAATGAAAACCTTAATGGTGTGTTTAATAAGGAGGGAAAAAGATAATAAAGCTCAATTTCTAATGCATATACCCAGACTCGATTTTAGGAATAGAGTTTTCCATCCTCACCCCTTTGGCCCTCTCCTTCCTCCTTATCAAACATACCCTAAATGAAATATAAAAAAGAATATACGGCACAATTAAATAATTAATAGAAAGATATTGATAGCTAAATCCATATTCCTAAGTATAAATTACTCCATCCAAAGTACCAACATTATATATCAATTGTTCAAACTAAGGATGGTTGGCTCACCAGTAATACTCAGGTCAAAAAGCCCGTCTTTGAGGCATGTTCAAAGTCATCGTTTGTAAAGGCCAAGCAAAGATTTCTCCCTCTCTTCGACTCTTTTCTTTGCAGCCTCCCTTGCTTTCAAAGCAGCTTTTTCTTCAGCAGATATAACCTTAGGCTTCTCATCCTGCCGCTTTCTCTTATTGACAGCAACTGCCGAAGTCTTACCTTTAACAGATCTCATGGGATTTAAAGGAGCCGCAACAACTGGACCGGGTGGTGGCCCACTTTGAGTTGCTATTTTGGTTTCCTTTTTCAAATCTGCCTTCAAACTCGATCCTTTCTGCTTGGAATCTGATGACAATGGAACCGATGCATATGCCTCTTCCTGCGATACCCATTTTCCTGTTGCATAACATAAGCAACATATAATGGATGTCTTAAAAGTGAGAAAGATAAGTGAATTATTTAATAAGTTAAAAGAGTAACTTTTTACCTATACTATCAGAATAATAAAAGCCTGATTTCGGATCGTAGTGTAAACCGTTGCCTTGATTGTAGTAATAGCCTGAACCTTTGTCGTACTCCCACTCTGTTATCATTCAGAGCTGTATCAGTTTGAACAGTAAAACAATCAAAACAAGAAGGATTTGACAGTATATTGACTAGGAGAAAGATCAGGGTACATGCATATTGAGTTTGATTTTGACCCTTTGTCAATGTGTTTAAAAAAAATCTAAGATTGCCTGTGAGCCTGGATTTATCAAAGCCCAATTATTTTTTTGAAAGAATACAACCCTCCTAAAATTGCTAATGCAAGTAAAAACTGTATGAGTCTTAAGCCATCACGAACCTTTAATCTGCCATTTGTCAGCACACTAAATAACTGTAACTATATGTATTTTTCCAAAATTGTCAATCAGGGTTATTTCCAAGCTGGAAATGACATACATGCCCCAGAAGGAGTTTTTTTGAAATGTTAAGCTCGAACTTAAACTGCTTTACCAGTAAGCCAGAGCAAGTTTCGAAGTGTCAGGCTAGTAATTCACTTGACTACATGATTACAAAACATGCATGTCTGAATAATAAAAATGAAGGAAGCCCATAAAAATAGATTATAAATGTTTCCACGACAGTTCCTTTCACGAAATTGATATTATCATGATCCTAGATCTCATACTATAAAAGGAAGATCAGACTGTCAAAACACCTTCAGGTAGGAATGCAATTTCATTTACTTATGATGGCACATCCAGTATAAATTGCCATTTGCCAATCATGCATAAAAAATATTATTAGCTTTTCAGAAAGAGAAGGGTTTGTTACATACCGCCTTCACCATCCTCTTCAACATTTAAAGCATTTACTTTACTTGCTTCCTGAAGTTTTGCTACATCCTTCTGATAGCTTCGATTAGCTTTCTGCAAGACATGTTTAATAAGAATAAAATCCAGATGATAACCCAATTGAAACTTTTGTTCAATCTGTCAAGAATTAAAATTTAACCCAATCAAGTTACAAAAACAATTGCAACATACAATGATAAAAATGAAAATAGACATGTTTTATAAAGATAAACATGACAATCGTAGATAACAGAGGCAACAAAAACATTACATCTTCATACTGGAAATGACCTATCTTATGTCTTGCACTTTTTGGTTAGAAGTTAGAGCTATCAGCGTTCTTCTAATCTAAACTGTAACCTGTAATGACTATTCTGAGTTATATTTCCCGTCTGGTCTTCTTGATTTTTGTTTAAAAATCAGAATCAACAAATATTTGGCAGGATTTTTGTTCCTGCGTATCCTAAATAAATAAAAAAGGATCTCGAAAACCTTCAAAGTAAAGGGGAAAAGGCAGATTTAGAATTTACAATGCAAGAAGTTATCATAATTGTTTAAAACTAGCATCAACAAGACAAGAACAATCCACGAAAACTTTGAATTTCTAGCATCTATATTATGCAATTAAGCCGATCTTGTTAAAATAATTACACTTAGTCGAACAACTATAGCAGTAAAAATTGTAAAAACTCACAGCTTCAATTTGCTCAAAGGCACGAACTGCTTCCTTTTGCTGCTTCTCCTTGGCTGCATTCTCCTTTCTCATAGAAGCGAGCCGTTTGGCAACAGCATCCTTATGACGTTGACCCAGCTCATGGTTCCTAATGCTCGAAGGGTTATTTGATATGAAGATTTTGCAAAAGTCGCACCATTTGTTACCTTGACTAACCCAATACTTCAACAAGAGCAAGAAAAAGAGTCAATATATTGAATATACATGAAAATAAAAACAACAATCATTACTTGCAACGAATTGAAAGATCACAAAACTGTAAATAATGATCAAGATCGATGATTTCGAACTAAAAAAGAGAAAGGGTGTGATTAACAGTAACAAACCTCAGTCATGTCTAAGGATTCAGTTGACGAGGAGTGATTGGATTGGAATCCAGCGAAGCTGTGCACAAATTGGAATTGGGATGATCGAATAAAAAAACCCTAATTTGTGGCAACACCTTCCCCTCTACTAGGGAGGTTCTTTTTGCTCCAAAGAAGAAAAGGTCATTCATTTGAAATTTCTTTTAACTCAGGCATAGTCCATATTTACCTACCCGAATTTTTCTTAAAAAAGCCTACTGTGTTCGTTAATTTTTAAGATGATTTCGTAATTTTTTTAACTTTAAAATGCGCTCCATTTAACTGTTTGAATGTTATATATTAAATTTTAATTGGAGTAAAAAAAAGTTTTAAAAAATGATATTTTTAAAAAGTTAAACCTATCAGAAACTAACACAGGACATTCAGGAGCTAAATGAAACACTTTTTAAAAGTTAAAAAAACTATAGAGTCATTTTAAAAATTTAAAGACAATAAATTTATAAGAACAAATTTAGATAACTAAATACTCATTAATCCTTAACTTATAACATAGAACTTAAAACTAAATATTCTTGTTTCTTTATTTCTCCTATGTACTCTATCCAATCATTAATTTTACATAACTATTCAGGTGTTTTTAAATTATTTTTTAAAAACTCTGAGTAATTACGGGTACAAATATGCGTCGCCTAATTTTATTTTACATCACCCTCAAAAAGATAAATTTACCTTTTAATACATTTTTAATTTGAATTTTAGATTTCATTTTTTTCTCTAACCCTAAGCTTAAACAAATTTAAATTTTAAAATTATAATTTTTCAATATTGGCCAGCTGAATTTTTCAATCGATCAACCCCAGTATATTCTGAACGTTCACCATGGACGCCTACATTTCATCGTGGCCTTCCATGATGGACGACAACTGTGATATGGTAGGCATCCACGATGGACGCCCACTAGCATGGCAGTCATCCCAAGTGGACGCCTGCATGTTATTCAAACTTTTGTGTTTGAATAGCATGTAGGCGTCCACTTGGGACTCCTGCCATGATGGTGGGCGTCCACCGTAGACGCCTATCATGTATAGTGGTTGTCCACCGTAGACGACCACAGTTGAATGTAGGCGTCCCAGTAAGACGCCTACATGTATTTTCAGGAAAAAATTTCTTAAAAATAAAAAATTAGTTATCCGAAGTGATGATTTGTCACGATGTCCGTTCATTGAGCTCGATTGAGTTGGAAAGTGAAATTTGTAAGATGTTATGTAAAAAATTTGGACTTTAGAAGTTGAAAATTTTGAATTATTGTATTTGTTGATGAGTTAATAATATAAGTTGGGATAATTTCAAATTTAAAAGTTGAATTTTGAAATGAGTTAATGAGATGAGTTGAGATAATTTGAAATTTGAAAATTTAATTTTGCATTAATGATGTTGGGGAGTTAATGAGATTGTTTGGTGGTTTTTGACCCTGTTCTTTTCAACTTATTTTCTATTCAGTTCAGCTCAATTCAGTACCAATCAGTTCAGTTCATTTTCAGTATTCAGTATTCAGTATTTATTATTCAGTATTCAGCATTCAGCATTAAACATTCAACATTCAATATTCAGAATTCAATATTAAGTTTCAATTTATGCATTATATCAATATTATTAATGTATATTATTATTCATAAATATTAAAAGCAATGAATATTAATGATAATATCATTTCAATTTTAATTTTAGTTAATTTCTATTTATACATTATATAAATATTATTGATTAATATCAGTAATCACAAATAACAACAAAGAAAAAGAAACCAATAATAATATTTTTAACATTATCAATTATTATTTCTAATAAGATAAATAATTTTGTAGAAAAATAAATAAATAAAAGTAATAATGTTATATATATATTGATAATAATTAAAATAATAAGGTAATATTCATAACAATAATTACAATAAAATATTATAATAATAATAATAACAATAATAATAATTTATAATGATATATTTAATTATTATTATATGTAACAATTAATAAATTTTATTAGAATGCATAGTATTATTTAAAGTGTTATTAATTATTATGTATTTTAATATTTTTAAAATATCATTTATATTGTTAATTATAATTCAGTTTCAGTATTGTTCAGTTTCAGTATTTTCAGTTTTAGTATTGTTCAGTTTCAGTATTGTTCAGTTTCAATATTTTCAGTTTCAGTATCATTCAGTTCATTTTCAATACAGTTCAGTACCATTCAATTCAGTTTTAGTACAGTTCAGTACCATTCAATTCAGTTCAGTACCAATCATTTCAGTTCAGTATACCTACTTATCAGTTGAAAATAACAGGGCCTTTAATGTGAAGGGCAGAAGGGTAAAATTTGGGGTAACGCAAAGTAAAATAGGGCGACGCGTAGCAATTCAGGTAATTTTCACACGACTGAGGTTTTGGGTTTAAAACTAATTCTCCTTGTGATTAGATTAAATTATAAAAAAATTATTTTATTTGACTTACATTAAATAAAAAAAAATCTCTAACTCGTTCCGGATGTGACTCGAATCAATGATATTTAGAAGTTACAGTTTCAATATTAACCACTAAACTAACACTTCAGTCACTAATTAGATTAAATTATATATAAATATAAATTGCAAAATTAAGTATCATGTTATATGAAAAGAAAAGCCATTTATTTTATTAAGAAATTATGAAATTGAATAAGATCTTTTTTTTATCCTTTTTTACATTTTCCTAAATTTTTTCTATAAAAAGTATAAATATTTTAAAAACTCATTTAAAATTTCAAACAAATAATAAATATTTGATAAAAAAAATTTTAAAACAAAATAGAACTACATATATTATAACAATATGAATTCACAAAATAAAAAAGATAACATATCAAATAAAGAATGAGAGTATTAACTATCCACGACCAGACATGAAACCAAATGTCCGAACAAATTTATGAGCGACTTGTTAACTAGTACAAGTTACATGAATTCACTCTTAGTATTTTAGTGTAATTGGATTGATTGGCTGATCAATGCAATCGTGATAGTTTATTGAATAAGTCGGGAGAGTGCAGAGTGTACGCTTTATTTGAGTTCTATCACGATGTTTGAATTTCGGGAGTAGTGCCCCTGGTAGCGGGGTTCAAGGAGCAGCGCCCTTGACTGGGGTCGAGCTATCAAGTTAGCTCGAGAATTTTTTATTCTCGAATAATGTTCCCTTGTAAAGATTCATGAAAAATTGTGTTTGGACAATGTCGCGCTCGCGACAAAAGAGTCGTGGCCGTGACACGCAATCAACTGAGAAACAAAAGGTTTTGGGCTGTAGAGCCATGATCGCAACACGCTATGATCAGGACGAAAATAACTGCAAAAACAGTTATTTTGGACGGTTATTTCGGTTCTCTATATATAGAGTGACCGGGCATTGGCATGACAAACGTTTTTTCATCAGACAAAAACACACACGATTCATATTATTCACAACAAAAAAATCGTTCTAAGTTCTTGTCGATTTCTGATTTTATTCGATTGAATTATTTGGTAGAACAGCCAAATAAGTTTCAATCTGAAAGTGTTCGTCACGACTGCAAAATTATCCAGGCTTCATTCTACCGGTATTCCCTAACATGGAAAGCATATAAGGGCCAGTTTGGTATTGCTTTTCAAACTGCTGTCAAAATAAGTTACTCTCACAAACTTTGAATAGAGCTATAAATTTTGGCTTTGAACAACACATTTTGATATTCATACTAATTAATTAGGAACTGTCTAATTTGTTTTTTGTATTTAAAACTCTAACAACTATATTTTCATAAATATTGTGGTTACAGTTTTTAAGTATTTGTAACTTCTGCGGTTATGGTTTTTAATTAAGTATTTTAATTGTAATTAAAACACTAAATGACTATTTTATTAATTTTTGTAACGACAAAACTTTTATGGCCATAAATTCTTTTGTTTACCTATAAAAAGAAAAGTGGGTTTTATTTTGTGAAGAATCTAATTTTTACTCTCTTCTCTCTTCCTCTTTTTTGGATATGATAAGCAATTCTGATTCTTGTACCCAAACTCAAATCGAGTTTGAAGGAGTTGTTTAATCTTAGGAGGAACTACGAAGTATCCTTTAAGGACAGAGTCTCCTACTCGACTCACCTCATGATAACCATTAACCCATTATTTCTGCTATTTTTGTGTCTCAAAATTAGCCTCTGAGTTCAAAATCACCTGTTGAATTTCCAGTCTCTAAAACATCATCCCGCTGCCTAAAATTTCAATTTTAAGCAACTACTTCAGAGAAAAAACACATCGCCTTTGGTCCAGCTTCTGAGCTTCTGTAACATATTCAGATCCAAAAGTGTTGCCTCTGATCCAGTATCTGAACTTCTGCAACAGATTCAGATCCAAAAGTGTTGCCACTAATCTAGTATTTGAGCTTCTACAACAGTTGTTAGAAATGTGTTGCCTCTTTCTAGAAGCAACTCCGGAACTAACTTTATAGTGCAAATTTTCCAACAATCTTAAAGGATAATTCCGTAATGGAAAATTATGCTACTCCATGGGGATCTAATTCCTTCAAGAAAATGAAAGCAGTTGTTCTTCCACTATAAGATAAGTTGTTTATTTACAAAAATTAAATTTAGTGCTATTTTTCTGAAAATTGAAGCTAATGAGATTTGAGAATATTTGATTTTCAAGTACAATTATGAGGGTGCTCATAAGCAAAAGCTGCATTGGCCTAAATAAAGTCAATTGGAAGGAGATCGGAAAAACTAAAAGGAAGGAGATAGTCTCAAAGGCAAACACCATGGAGACCAATCCTCGCTAAGGAAAATGGTACAAATTTTTCTATGGTTAATTTATAAAGCTCAAAAGTTATAAAATATTCAATAATATAAAAGGGGAAATTTTATACATGTGACCACCATGCTCATAAATGGAGAAAAAGAGTTGTGAAATATGACAATCCTACTCAACTTATAGTTAAGTAGATGATATTATTTTTGTAGTCATTTCACAAGTAAACATGGTGATTGATGTGAATAAGTGAGTTATTGACTATGGAGTACTGGGACACGTTTGTGAGAGTAAATAAAATTTTTTTATAGTCATATACACCCAAGTTGAAAGTGGAGAATAAATGTTCTCTTCAATCTCACATCTTTAGCACATAATGAGGTGCTACTTGTTCCCAATTTTAAACCGAATCGGTTTTAGTGAGTCTTTTAGACAAAAATGGAGTGAAGGTAACTTTTGAGTCCGACAAGGTTAGAATGACCAATTATATTGTGTTATCGGAATGAGCTATATGAACCATAGAATAATTTTTGAGATTATTAATTTAAACGTTTGCTCTTCTTTTGTCTATTTGATTGATTTGTGAGGTTTGCATTGTGGTTTATGAATTTGATTATTTTTATTTCATAAGCTCAAAACTTTTAAGTTTGGGAAAGGGTGAAAATTGTTGAATCAAATTTTTATTTGTTGAGAAATAAATGAGATTTTGATATGTTTTATGTGATTTAATAAGTTTTGATTTAAGTTGTTTTGAGACATCTTGATTTCAAGTTTATTGGAGTTGGTCGATAGTCTATATGTGATAAAACTTTTGTTTTATGTTTGCTGGAAATTTTTGAGTTTTTAACACCCTTGATTGTTTATGAGTTTTCTTGAGATTTACAGATCCGTTTTGAGTGATTCTTGTTTCTAAGGTTTCATGAGACATAGATGAAGATATGTTTATAAGGAGTGTTTTTCAAATTCTTTTGTTTAGTGGGTTGAAATATTTATTGAAGTTGAGATAAGAATCTCATTTTTTTGGAATTTCAACTTTGAGCGCAGCTGATTGTTTGTCACATAACTTTAGTTATACAAACTAGTTTTACATGTTTTCAGTGGAAACTTAAGACATATATGTTTTTATTAGTAGAAGAATGTTTTGTCAAATAACTTCGTTTACATGTTCAAAATTTGAGTTGAATTGGACTCACGAAATCTGGAACTGAGCAGATTTCAGGTTTGCAAAATTGTTAGTAACCATGTGTGGTTATATGAGTATAATTTTGGTGCGTTTACCTTGAAATTTGATGGTTTACAATTTCTAGTAAACTTGAGGCACATGAGAACATGTTGTGAGTTATTATTAAGTATATATATAAGTTTCATATTTGATATGTTAGATATATACTTGAGATATTTGTTGGTGGAACTATTTGTTAAGTTTTCTATACAAATAGAATTTCACGTAAGAAACCGATAAGATACCATTTGAGAAAATGAGAGGATTATCATCCTAACTTGGAATATTCAAAAGTGTGGGGGCTCCTTATTAAGGTTATTATTCTTGAACATATATAAGAGAAATAGGTACAATATGTTATCTTTGTATGTTCATAGATTTTGTTGAACATATTGATGTGCTTGGAAATAATATATTTGAGACAAAAAAACACAAATTCTTTGTGAATGTTTATAATAAAGACTAGAGAGATTTTCATTTTTAAGTATTGTTCCGGAAGTTGACCCGGTTGCACCTATTTTTCAAATTGAGTTTGAAAATGATAATTTGATGAAAGGAAAGAGAACTTTGAAAAGAAAGTTTTGGTGAAAATTTTTATATGTGTTTGATTGAAGATGAACTTTTATTGTTGGGAAAACTATTTCATCTTTTGAATCAAAGGTTTTGAATGAAACTTCTTATTGTTTGAGTTTGTTCCTATTCTTTGGAATATAGAACTTGTGTTTCAGATTATGATTCTTCTATATTTTTTGCTATAGCTTCTTTTTACAATTTAGTTCACCACATGGGTGTTAAAATTCCCTTTCAAAATAAAGTTTTTATATATGGTGCAACTTGAGGGGTATGTAGAGCCTGGACATGGATGGAAAGTTGAGAAAGTCTTTGTATGGTTTAGTAACAAGCACTTAAATAATGAGTTGAGAAGTTTTGATCTCTTAAGGTGGATATATGTGTATATACTAAAGTGATTAATGGTATGTGTGTTTATCTTTATTCCGAGTATTGATGTTGTCAATAGAATAAAGATAATCTTATTATCAATATTTGTCATGAAAGACATAAGAGAAGCCAATGTGATATTGGGTATGTGAATCATTAGGATGAATGAGAGTGTCTTATTAACACAAGAACACTATGTTGAGAAACTTCTTAAGAAGTTTGAATTTTATGATGTAAATCATGTGAGTATCCCTTATGATTCCAATACTCAAGGGAAGATAATCGTGATCTAGTGGCTAAATCCAAGTATGCATTACTTGATGAGTTTCACACATTGAGACATAGCATATCCTATGTGAGCAAGTATACACATAATCTAATCATTGATTATAGAGAAGCCATATTGAGGCTTAAGATATATTTGAGAGGAACCATTAAATATGGTATTCTATATAATGAATTTCCCATTTGTTCTTGAGAGAAACAGTGATGTCAAGTGAATCTTTGATTCATATGAATCAAAGATTCACTTGACATCATTATTCTTGAGGGGAACAATGACGTTGAGTGGATCTTTGATTCATATAGGAAGAAATTTATTAGTGGTTATGTTCTCACATTTGGTGGTAGAACAATAACATGAAAACCAACTAAGCAAGCTATGTTAAGAGTTAGTTGCTTGAGAGTTGAAATAAAATGAGACTAAGTGGTTGGAAAAACTTTCTTAGTAAGTGTTACTTTATAATGTCAACACGTTCAATGTGCATACATTATTAATGCAAAATGACAATATATATTGAGATATAAGACCTATAATGGCAAAATATAACGTATACGTTTGAGAAATATAATTGAGATGAGATTATATCCATTTAAGTTTAGAGTGATTCTGATCAAATCATTTGACTAATATTTGGGAAATTAATTTTTAAAAAAGAAATTTATTTTTGATACATCAGAGAGGATGAGACTTAAGCCAATTAGAAATTAATGAAGGGTGGGAACCCAACCTACATGAGTGAAGATCCCACGGAATAGGTTTATATAGGTACTAACAAGCCTTCCCTTAGTTCTGCTAGCGCTATAAATATTGTCCCAAATCCTAGATGTGTGAAAAGTGCTATATTGCATATTTTGAGAGGTTGAGTCAAAAGGACTCTTAATGAAATTTCATAGCTTTTATGAGTGGTATATAAAGTGCAATATACACTTGATAATATCACTTATGTGAGTGTGAAGTGGGGTCGCTTATATGAGATATAATATTAGCAATATCTCTAGAGCACTCATCAAAGACCAAGCATGCGCACGACCTATTTGCGCAAAACCGCGATGAACAGAAATGTATTTGGTATAATGCGATATGGTAAAATCCCTATCTTACAATAGCGCTTATTTGGTTTATAGAAACTATATGTTTCACCAAATATTTCGTAAGTTAAATTTTATCTATCAAGTTCTGGTTCATAGTTCACAAGACACCAGTTCCATGCATTATATGTCAAACTAGAGATATCCAGAAAATTGTTTTATTTAAACTTCTTTTGAAAGTTGTGGGGGATTGTTGGAAAAATGAGAGTTTTATGTTACTTTCAAAAGAATAAGTTTTATGATATTTTTTATTGAAAAAAATATCTTTGGTCAATCATTTTAATTGTGGCTGTTACTGATTTTAATTCCTTAATAAATCTGAGTTTTATTTATATTTAAAACTCTAACAACTATATTTTCATAAATATTATGGTTACAGTTTTTAAGTGTTTATAACTCCCGCGGTTATAATTTTGATTAAGTGTTTTAATTGTAACTAAAACACTAAACGACTATTTTATTAATTTTTGTAACAGCAAAACTTTTATGACCATAAATTCTTTTGTTTACCTATAAAAAGTAGAGCGGGTTTTCTTTCGTGAAGAATCTAATTTTTACTCTCTTCTTTCTCCCGCTTTTCTGGATATGATAAGCATTTCTGATTCATGTACCCAAACTCAAATCGAGTTTGAAGGAATTGTTTAATTCTAAAAGGAACTACGAAGTATCCTTTAAGGATAGAGTCTCCTACTCAACTTAACTCATGCTAACCATTAACCCATTATTTCTGCTATTTTTGTGTCTCAGAATTAGCCTCCGAGTTCAAAATCTCCTGCTGAATTCCAGTCTCTAAAACATCATCTCGCTGCCCAGAATTTCAGTTTTAAGCAACTGCTTTAGAGAAAAAAAAACGTTGCCTTTGGTCCAGCTTCTGAGCTTCTGCTACAGATTCAGATTCGGAAGTATTGCCTCTGATCCAGTATCTGAGCTTCTGCAATGAATTCAGATCTGAAAGTATTGCCTCTGATTCAATATTTGAGCTTTTGCAACAGTTGTTAGAAAAGCGTTACTTCTTTCTAAAAGCAACTCCGAAACTAGCTTTAAGGAGCAAAATTTCCAACTTTTTTGGTATGAATTTACTTTTAATAACTTGTTGAAAGAAATGAGGTGTAAAAAAAAAAAACCGGCATGGAGGAGCAACAACTTTCATTCACGGAAAAATTATTCACCTCTAAGATTTGCCTTCCATTGATAAGTATAACACTGCCATTGAAATATATCACAAATAAATTCCTAAACTGTGAAACGATAATAGTGAAGAGTTTTTGCCTTGGTTATTGGTAGACCTGTTTGTAGAGCGATTCGGGCCGGGTTTGATCGGACTTTTTTATTAAAAATCTTAATTCAAATTCAACCCACTCCCATGATTTAGAACTTCAAATTCAGGTCGTGCTTACTAAGTCATTTTTAAGTCCGACTTATGACCCATAAAAAATTATTTTCTTTTAATATTTTGTGAACTAAAATACAAAAAATTATAATTTTTATATAAAAATGTCTAATTTTTTTTCATACAATTACATTTTATAATAAAATTCTTCTATACCTAGTTGGAAAATTTAGGTTAAAATATGAAAATATATAAAAACTATTAAATATAATATAAAAATATAAAATAAGTATAATTTTTATTCGTCGGATTAGACTCGGATTGGAGTTGAATATTTATATAAGAATCAAGCTCGGCCCATCAAAATTCAGGCTTTTAGAGACTCGGATTCGAACCAAACTTTATAATAAAACGGGTGTTCATACTCAACCTAATTAAATGTGTTGGGACCGAGCTCGATGGATAATTCGACTCACGAACATGTCTCTTTTTCAAATGGGGTATGTCCGAAGTGTTTTTTACTTTATCCAATAAATTGTGACATGATAATAGTAAATCTAAAAAATGAAAGAATGTGAAGTGCAATTACAGTAGAAATACACTTTGATCCTTATATTTTAAAAAATGTTAGGCACTAGTTGAGCGGTAGAAGTTTTAAAATACCTAAGTGGGGTCTAAGTGAAATCGAGACGAATTTATATTTTTTATTTTAATTATTTATTATATATATAAAAATATAAATTAAATTATAAAGTAAATTATAATAATATGAAATATAAAAAATATAATTTAGACTATATTTTAAAAATTATTAAGTGTAAATGAATGGTAGAGACTTTCTTATTAGTGGCGTAGAGCATATTGTTTCTCGGTTTGAGACTCAAAATGACAATTTTATTATGAAAACACTTTAATGTTCTTTAGTTTTACCAATTAAACTACTTTTTTTTGGTAAACTATGATTATTATAAATAATGATATTATAAAAAATCAAAATTAGGTGCCCTAAGTGGAAAAAATTGGATTAGGCAGTGCCTAAGCGGTAATAAATCAGTCGAATATCTAATAGCACCTTGGGAATGAAAAGTCCGGCAACAAACCCTATAATAGCGCCTAGCTGGCGGAGAATTTTCAAACAGTGAGCCATATATCATCCATCCCCGTCGGCCCTTTTTCCGGCGATTTGAAGCTTCAGCAACAAGAACTAGACCGAGGATTCAGATTTTCACAACTCTGGAACCTTTAGCTAGTGCCTCAATTTCACCGGTAAATCTTTCCTTCCTATAACAAAGGTCCGTTCTTCATCTGCCCTAATCCCTAATTTCCCCCCTCTCAAAAAACCCTAGAATCCCAATTAGCTCCAGAATCCATGGATGAATCATTCCTGTTAATGCTATCAAATCTCCTCCATCTTCACAATACATTAGATCCATCAACTTCCCTTCTCTCATCTCCATCGTCTTCATCTATCTCCGATCCTTCCCCTTCCTCTCTTCTCACCTCCTCCTCCCCCGCTCCTCTCCTCTTTTTCACCCTCGCTTCCCTCCTCTCCTTCCTCGCCTCCTCCAAATCCCGCCGGAAAAACCCCTCCGACGCCGCCGCCAACAACCCCTCCGTTCCACCGCCCTCCGACAATTCCGCCGCCTACTCCGTCGCCGCCTTCCGCGCTCTCTCCACCGAACACATCTGGTCTCTAGAAGCCCCTCTTCGTGACGCCCAATGGCGGTCTCTGTACGGCCTCTCCTTCCCGGTTTTCTCTACTGTTGTTGAGAAGCTGAAGCCGCATATTACTGCTTCAAATCTCTCTCTGCCGTCTGATTATGCTGTGGCTATGGTGCTCTCGCGGCTCGCCCATGGATACTCTGCTAAAACAATTGCTACCCGGTACCCTCTCGAGCCTTACTTGATTTCGAAAATTACTAACATGGTAACTCGTTTGTTGGCTACTAAGCTTTATCCTGAATTCATTAAGATTCCAATTAGTAAACGTAGATTGATTGAAACTACTCAAGCTTTTGAAGAAACTACTTCTTTGCCTAACATATGTGGTGCTATTGATGGTAGTCCAGTTAGGGTTCATAAATTGCCTAGTGATCAAAGTGGAGTTAGTTTATATAAATGCAAATATGGTTATCCTAGTGTACTATTACAAGTAGTAGCTGATCACAAGAAGGTATTTTGGGATGTATGTGTTAAGGCCCCTGGCAGTACCGATGATGCCACACATTTTCGAGAGAGTTTGCTTTACAATAGGCTTGTTTCAGGGGACGTAGTGTGGGAAAAGGCAGTTAATGTTAGGGGTCATCCTGTTAGGCCTTATATAGTAGGAGATTGGTGTTACCCTTTGTTGTCTTTTTTGATGACACCCTTTTCTCCGAATGGGACGGGGGGTCCCGCGCAGAATTTGTTCGATGGGATGTTGATGAAGGGGAGGTCGGTCGTTGTGGAGGCGATAGGGTTGTTGAAAGGGAGGTGGAGGATTTTGCAGGATTTGAATGTGGGGCTTAATCATGTGCCGCAGACGATTGTGGCTTGCTGTGTGTTGCATAATTTGTGCCAGGTGGCAAGGGAGCCTGAGCCGGAGATTTGGAAGGAGCCTGACGAGAGTGGACGGCCTGCTATGATGCTCGAGAGTGAGAAGTCTTTTCATTATTTAGGAGATAGTATAAGGCAGGCATTGGCTGATGATTTGCACCAGAGGCGATCGTCGAGATAGATACTTGTTTTTCGCAGGTGTTCTATTGTTGTTTTCTGTGTAGGGATGAAATTATTAGCTATTCTAACTGTCGTAGATGATTTGTCTTTTTTTTTTTGCGTTTTTTTGAGTGTGCTATAGATGTGCACTAGTATAGTTCACATGTGATCAGGGGTATGTATTTGATGTGGAGCTAACTTGGAATGTAATTTTCTAATCAGATGGAATCTTGAATGGAGGTTGGTAATCGATTATAACGAGTACGAGTTGTTTCAAATCAATGAATTTGTATTTTCTTTTAGCTGTTGGTTGAATTCACTAAATTCAAATTCACACAGTATTTCAATCTCTGGAGCTGAGCGAAAAATGTAGTTTCATTCTTTGCACAGAGAATCAATGGTCTGAATTGGAGCATCACATAATTCGTAGGCTCTTGTTTATTAAATGATTAGCATAGACAATTTTGAGAAATTTTATCCAGGTTTAGATGTTAGTTACTGAAATTGAGGATACTAGTTTCAGAAAGTACTAAACAGCAACAGAGTTCATAATATGTTATGAACTTTATGGCTTGGCATCTTGTCCATATGGTTTATTGCAGCATCTTTAAGGGAGAATCTGAAAATCTGCTGAACTTCACATAAATGGACTGCGTTTAAATTATAACACACTAGTAGAAGCAGTTATTGGCGATGCAAAAGATGGACTTTGGACTATAGGAGTAACAGAATATGGCAGTACATATGAATGAGTTATTTAGGATAGGTTTAAAGTAGGTACCTGAACTTGTCCATAAGACTTACTGCTTCTTTGAATTATCAAATTGACCCTTTAGCTCCTTCAACTTTCAAGAAGTGCACCATTTTGCTCTTTAAATGCCACACGCCAGGTTTTGGTTGGTTTTGATTTTTCAAAGATGTCATTTTTTTAGTTTCTTTCTCCATTCAGAAATTAACATGTGGCATTCAGGCAAAGTTGAAGGAGCTAGGGGTGTTAACGAGCCAAACCGAGACTGAATACTGCAGCGCTCGGCTCGTGAACATATTTGCTCTGGCTTGGCTTGGCTCGAAGCTCGTCGAGCTTAGAGTCGAACTCTGACCGAGTTTTGACCAAGCCAAATCTCGAACTGTTTGCGAGCCACTGGGCTTGTTCACACCCTTAGAAGGAGCTAAGAAGTCACTTTGAAAGTTTAGGGGGTAATAGGTATTTTAGGACAAGTTTAGGTACCTAATGATGCAATAGTGGTTTAGGATACAACTTTTTAATAAATTTTGAGTGTGCCAAAGATTAGGGTCGTAAATGAGTCGAGCCATTTATGAATAACTCGGTGGTCGGATCGACAAAAGCTCGACTCGATTTGTTAATGAATTGTTTGGAAACATATTCTTTGGGCTTGATTTGTAAATGAATCGAATATAAACAAACCTAAGCTCGACTCGAAAGCTCGTGAATAAACTCGATTAGTGACTCGTGAATAAGTTCATTGGCTAGCTCATTAAAAGCTCATGAAATTTGTAAACATTTAAAATAAAAACTTTAATAATGTGAAAAAATCATTCTAGTACGAATACTTGAAATATTTAAAATATAATTCTATCTTTTTATCATTTTAAGATAAAGTTTGTTAATTTAATAACTTTTAACTATCTATTGTATTATAACTAAATTATATTATCTTAGTAATATTATTTTCTTTTGTAAATAAAATAAATGAGCTCATTAATATTCGTGAACAGCTCATGAATAAATAAATTGTTAAATTAACCATTCGCGGATATAAATTTTAAGCTCAAATCAAGCTCATCGGCTCGAGTTCGTTAAAAATTTAGTAAACAAACTTAAATAGGCAGAAGCTTAGCTCGTTTAGAGCCCTAGCTACAATGGAGTTTGCAAGCTGTGCCAAGTGCGAGGAAATTAGACACATTTCTCATTATAAAAACAGAAAAAAAATAATTACTCCCTCCATTTCTTTTTGTAAGTTTTTTAATTTTTTTATTTTATTCCTTTTTATTTGTCACTTTTGAATATCAATGCATTTTTATCATTTTTTCTCTAATTTACCCTTTTATTTATTACGGAAGAGATTATGAATTGATGGAATTATATATTGGTAATTAAAAAGAAAGAAAATTTTAATAAATGATAAATTAGTCATTTTAATAGTGTAATTAATTTTTTATTGATATTAGTGAAAATCCTAAAACGACTAACATAAAGGAACGGTTATTATTTTATTCATATTGCCATTTTGTACATGAATTATAATCTTAAAGTAACTGCACCCTTAACAACACATGGGGGAACCTTATTTTATCTTTGCCCAACCCTTTCACGCTACCAATTCATTTCAGCCCATTTTAGTTTAATTCAATTCAAGTTAATTTAGCCAACTTCAACTTTTAAAAGTTGAAAAGAACCCAAAATACTATCAGAACACAGCAAAAAAAATATCTTAATATCCATGAAATAGGTTATCCTCTATTATTAGCAGAACTCCCACATGGAATTATACCTTCCTTAGCCATTTCACTATGCACACCAAGAACAACATCCATATTCCCTTCTCTATGGTTTATTTCAACAAGAACTTTCGAAACCTCAGCATCACTAACCTTACAACTCCTCAATACATTTCCGATAACCTCATCTATCTCCTCATTCATACCCTCTTTAAAAAGCGCTTTTACGAGAGCAATAACAGTCAAAGTATGAGGAACAAATCCACCGTGAACCATTTCCTTATACAACCCATACGCCTTTACAACATTTCCACCTCTACAATGACCGTGAATAATCACATTATACACATCTTCATTTATATTGTGGTTTTTCCTAATCACCGACTCGAAAACACTGTCGGCTTCATCCATTAAACCTTTCAGGCAAAAACCCTTCATAAGAGCAAGCACACCCTTTAATTCGATGTTGCTGCTATTCTCGATAAGTGTACTATATGTTACTTCAGAAGGGATTGATTCTTCGTAAAATAGCTTAAGCAAAAGCCGCTTTGCTTCCTTTGTTCGAGCCTGTTTATTGAGTCCATTGATAAGTACGCTGTAAGTAACAGTGTCGGGTAGGTGGCCTTTCTGTATCAGTTCGTCGTGTAATTGAAGGGCTTTGACCAAATTTCCGTCTTTACAAAACCCATTTATTAAAGTCGTATATGTGAACTCATCGGGATGTAGACCGAGGCTTAACATCTCTTGGAATAGATTACAAGCTTCGGTTAGTCTTCCTCGTTCACATAGACCTTGGATAAGTGATGAATAAGTAACCCTATCGGGAGAAATGCCTTTTTCGACCATTTCCATCTTCATTTGAAATGCTCGGTCCAGTTCGTGGTATTTAGAAAATCCCGATATGATTGTACTATAACTAACAACATCGGGACATAACCCCTTGTCCACCATGTCTTGTAATATAGCTATGGCCTCTTCCATTCTCCCCAAAACACAATGACCGTGAATAAGAGCGTTGTAAGTCACAATTGAGGGTAAAAAACCGTTATTTACCATTTCATTTAAAACCCGATAAGCCTCATCGAGGAATCCTTGTTGCGCAAACCCGTTGATCAGTGTCGTGTATGTCCTCTCATTAGGTCTAAGCCCTCTATCGTGCATTTGATCGAAAAATTGGATTGCTCGATTCATGTTTCGAGCCTTACACATGGTGTTTATTAATGAAGTATAGGTAACAACATTTGGGGATAACCCGTTTTTCACCATCTCGGCATGCAAAACAAGTGCTTGGTGGAAATTCCCCTCTTTACAATACCCATTAACAAGTGTATTGTAAGTAACTTCATCAGGAACATAACCTTTTCGACTCATTTCTGCGAGAATCTCGCTCGACTCGTTCATCCTACCTTCTCTACATAGTCCATTGATTACCACATTATAAGTGATCAAATTAGGCTCTAACCCTTTCAACCCCATAGATTTCAACAAATCAAATGCTTCATCAATTCTCTTTAGCTTACAATACCTATCAATTATAGTGTTATAAGTAACCACATTAGGCAAACACCCATTTTTCTCCATTTCCCTAAAGAACTTCAAACCCATTTCGATGTTTCCAGCCCCGCAAAACCCCCTAATGAAAATATTGTAACTAAACACATTCAACGAAATTCCACCATCAATCATTTCTCTGTAAACTTTCTCAGCTAATCTAATCGGTTTTCTACACCTAATCAGTGAATCAATAATGGCATTATAGGACAAAACCCCAGGCATAAACCCATTAACTTTCGCTAGATTAACAATATTCAAAGCCTTATCAGTGAAATTCAAATGGGAATAGGACTTTACCACTAGATCGAAAACCGCAGAGCTGGAATCACACAAATGGTACGTATCTTTGAGGCAATGAAAGACGAAACTGCCGTTGTCGTCCGGTGTATCGACGGCCAAGCCCTGAGCGAGAGATTGTGCGGTTTTGTAGAGCTTGAATTTGGTTAGGATATGGAGGGCGAGGCATTTGCAGGTAGGGGTGAAGAATTGGTGGGATTTTGCCCAGTTGATTAGGTTTAGAATTAGGGTTTGGTCGTGTTGTGATTTGAGGAGTAATTGAGAAGTGGCTTCGGGGGTGAATTGGGAAGAGAGGGTGTTGAGGTGGTAGGGGTGGCGCTTGAGGAGGGTTAGGGCTTTGTCTGCTAGATGGAGATCGGGGGATGATTGAAGGGGAAGGATAGATTGGGGAATTTGGGGTTTTGGCAGGGGCATATCGGAGATATTTGGTGAAAATACGATTAACACAGAGACCGGAAGAACTGTTTGAGGAAGAAGAACTAGAGAAGACGAGCATATATCTATATTTTGTTTAGGTGTAAACTTTAAAAATATAAATTGGTGGTTTTGTTAAATGGTGTTTGCTGAATTTTTTTAAAAGGGTACACGTGATTTCAAAAATTTATGAAAAAAAGATTTCTAACGCTTAAATTTAAAAGGATCATTATAAAAAAATGTAAATACGTAATCTACACCAGACTAATATCTACTTTGACCTCCGCATAAGGTATTTGTAAAAGTAACGATGGTAGAATTAATAGAATATAGATCAGAATAATAATTATGTAGAAATCATAAAAGAGCAATCGATTGGAGAAAGAATCCGAAAATGATAAGGTCGGAAACCAAACTTAGAACGAAAAAAGATGAGCAGAGAAAAGAAACATATATCTCTTGGTTCTTTCTCTTCAAGAAAGATTAAAGATGAAAGAGTTTCTAGAGAGAAGTTTTTAGAGAAGTAGGAGAGTTTCCAGAGAGGTTGGAGTAATATTCTTAATTTCAATGTCATGCGAGTTAAGGTAACTTGATAAATTAAAGTTATATCTAATTAAATTATTCTACACATATGAATTAAACTAATTATCGATTAATTGAATACCATATCTGAATATCCTTAATTAGATATGAACTTAATTTAACTTAATTAATAACATAATCAATATTATGTCCGACAGGTAATTAAACTATTTTCTTGGTGCTTTACCATTATTTAATTACATTAATATATGATGTCAATTAATTAATTATTCAATTCTTCATCCAGACTTATATATTGCATGTTCAAGTAATCATGAATAAGTCAATTTAAGTGCACGATTCAGTTTGTTTGTTTAGATGGTAATGAGCCTCGGCATCCACATAAGATATTGAAGCTATTATTTTATAAAATTCTTTATCAGCTGATAATAATATGATGAACTAGAGGAGTGCTGATCGCCTTCCCTTTTTATAGTTCATCATATTTCTTGATCTCGAATGGAATGATCATAACAAATAAGTTGACTACTTGCTTGAGCATGCCTCAATCCCTTTCATTCATTAAGTGACCGACGATTCATTTCAATTTATCAAACCGATCACACAAATTTTTTTTTACCCAATTACTATAGCGTCTCAATTTGTTGACCTGCCCTCAAGGCCACTTCTCTAATAATTTCTTGGTGTAATCTTGTTAGTATTTTAGTGTAATTGAATTAATTAGTTGATCAATGCGATTATAATATTTCATCGAACAAGATGGGAGAGTGTAGAGTGCACGCTTATTCGGGTTTTATAACGATATTTGGATTTCGGGGGTCCGGAGAAGCGCCCCCGGTAGCGAGGTCCAAGGGCAACTCCCCTGGCTGGGGTCGAGCTACCAAGTTAGCTTGAATTTTTTTATATTTTGAATGAAAATTCCCCTGTTAAAATTCGTTTTCGGATGAATTTTTGAAAATTATGTATATAATTTTAACCCAAAAAATATATGTTGTTTGGACATGAAGATTCATGTCTTTTGGACACAACTGCTCGCGAATAGTCATCTGCATGTGAATAGTCATCTACAGTTATTTTTAGAATGTATAAAACGGTGCATTGGCAAGAAAAGCAGACTGTTTCATAATTTTCACAACGAAAATTCATTCTAAATTCATGATTTACTCTGATTTTATCTGATTGAAAAATTGAGTAGATCGCCAAATAAGTTTCAATCTGAAAGTGTTAATCACGACTTCAAATTTATCCAAGTAATACCCAACAAACCTAATTAAAATGCTTAACGTCTTTCTTTGAAACATACCCATATTCTTTTTTAATAACTTACCCATATTCTTATATAAAAAAAGTTAATTTTGGGCATATATTATCATTATTCTTGTTCAATAAACTTAGATTTGATACCAAAATATATTTAAGAGAGAGAAACGAATAGAGATATTAATTAAGTTCAATACATGATCAAATTTGATTACAAAATACATTATCTTGAATTAGGGGCAGCAATGTTTTACAACCTTAATTTCTTACAACAGAAGAGGGGTTTTCTTTTCTTCTTTTTTTCCTTGATAAGCAAATAAGGATCTTTTCTAGTTTTGAAAAGTAGACAGGATGTATAGGTTGAATAGGCAACATCAACCAAAAGGCGAAAATGCTGCCAAGTGAACAAAATTATAGGCAGAAAAGAAACTGCAGAAATAACAATAGCCAGCACCTTATGTCTATCTTTAAAAATAATAAAAATAGACAAAACAAAGGCGACCATCATTGCAACTATTGAAACGAAAAGTGTCACGAGTCCAATAAATAACTTGTTAGGCAGTGACCGACGAAAATCCTCAATAGTATATCGAGCTGTAAGAATGGATAAGAAGTCGAGTAGCGATGTTGTAGATGATATCATTGAGATTGAATCTACTATAGCAAAAGCATTAAAAAGAGTCTCACTTGAAAAATTCGGATAGCCATTATCGCCGTTGCCTCCCGGTACAGTAATAGCAGCAGCAAATGTAATAGTAGTGATAAGTGCAACAACAATCATACATGAAGTTGCAGTATCTCTCATCCATTTCTCCCCTTCTACCATTAATTCTTTGTGTTCTTTCACAAATACATCATATGGAGTATACTCTTCTGTCAATTCATATTGCTCCATCAAGGTCTCAATTTCCTAAACCATATTTTTTTACGAGAATTAGTTAGTTATGTCAAAGGTGAATTAGAATGTTATATTTGGAGGAAAAACTACTTTCAGCAAAATAATTTTGCTACCAAAAGATTTACTTTTGGAAAAAGATCCTGTGCATTTCAAAAATAAATTCAGAGTGAATTTTATATTATGCACCTGGCTTTTTATATCATTTTTCAATCTAAGGGTTGAGAATTTAATAGAAAGTATTTAATTGAAATGAAAAAATAATTAATTAATTATTAATAAATTTTCGAGCCTTAAATTAAACAAAGATAATATAAAACCCCCATTTCTAATCATTGGTTTCAAAATTTACGTCGGAAATTAATTGAATAACACGTGTATTGGTCTCTTAAGTTACTGCAGATAATTCTTTCCCTTTATTTTTGTAAGGGTGAATAAATTAAGACTCCTTTGAATTTGTTCCTAAATACTCATTTATTTTTAAATTTTTAAAAGTTTTAAATAACTCCTTGAACTTATAAAAAAGTTTCAAATAACCTCTTGAACTTGCAGAAAGTGAGCTTATTTGCCCGCTAAATCATACATGTCAGATTTTGGTTGATTTGACTTTTTAAAAATGTCATTTTTCTCTTTTTAATCAGAAACCGACACATGGTATTAAGAGGACAAATTGGTTCACTTTTTGCAACTTTAAAAAGTTATTTTGGAACTTTTTTATAATTTCAAGGTGTCATTAAGAATTCTGAAAGTTCATGGCGCAAATGAGTGTTTAAGGACAAATTTAAAGGGTTTTAATGTATTAGCCTTTTTGTAACAATATTCAAAAGTTACTACCGCATACTATTAAATTTGGTTGCAAAATATATTGTTGCAACTTTAAATTTTTAGCAACAGTTAATATGCAAAAGTTTTTACTGTTTAGATTTGTGGCAACTTTATAGCAACATTATGCATCATTGTTCTTTCAAGATGGGTATACTCTTCCAACACCTTACTTGCCAACTTGCCTCCATCACTTTATTTCTTACTTATAATAAGGCAAAGTATAAAAATATGACTCTGGTACGTGAATTTTTTTTAAACAGGATCTTTATGGTTTTAAATTATTAGTAAATAAATGATTCTCAATACTAATTTTGTCATGAAAAATGAAAATTTTGTTTATTTTGAACTGAAATTTTGTAGGTTAGTTAATAAAAATACAATACACTTAATGATAAATTTTGAAATTTTGAAAAATGAAAAAAGAAAATAGCTAAAAGACGATGATAAACTTTAAAAAATTATAACAAAATGAAAAAAATGATACAATATCATCAAATTGTATGTTTAAATGACAAATATGCTTGAGCTATAAGCCTGTAACATTGTGAAAAAGTATTTTTAACTTTTTATAACCACATATCTTGTTTTGACAAACTTTTATCCAATGGCCCCCTTTTGAGAAACGGTGAAACTATATGTCATGTTTTTGTACTTAACCTTTGTTATAAGAACTATAACCAAATTGTTCTTGCAGAAGTGAAAAACAAAATATGTGGAATGTTATATTTCTTTTTGTTATGTACTGGTCTTTCACTGGGTATTAGTCTTTAATATTATATAACAGGTTAATTTTGCTAACGTAACACTTTTAATTGTTGAATTTTGTTGCAATATAAAATATGTTGTCGCACAAAATTACTGTCAGCATCAAAATAGTTATCGTATGTTTGTGGTATAATGCATTTAGAATCAAAATCTAATATATTTTTGTTGTCATTTATATACATATGACACCACCTTTAATATAATTAACTTTTTGGCAGTAGATTATTTTTTTCTGCCAAATTAATATTTCAACTATTTAAGACTTAGGACCCGTTTCCTTTCAATTTATATTTAGTTCAATCCAATTTTGTCTAGTGCTGTTCAAAACTTATCAATATTACAGACATATAAATTTACATTGAAATAAATTCAGTTCAGTTCAGTACTGCTACTTATAATCAGTGTTTTAAAAAGTGCTAGGCGCTAGTTGGCGGCCAGAGCTCCAAATGGCCTAGGCGCGGCCTGAGAGGGGACTAGGCGGCGCGTGACGGTGGGCTAGGCGGATTTATATTTTTTTAATTTTTTATTATTATATACATAAAATATAATTTCAACTAAAAAATAAATTATAAAATATTAAAAAAAATAATTTAGAGCATGTTTTAAAATTGGAAATGAGACTTTTATTGTGATAACACTTTTATGTACTTTCATTTTACTAACTAAGCTATTTAAGTAGGTTAAAAATATCAAACTATAATTACTATAGATATCGATATATTAAAAATTTGAATTCAGGCGTCGTCTAGGCAGAAAAAATTGGATTAGACAGTGCCTAGGCGGCAATAAATCGATTAGGGACTTGACAGCGCCATGGGAACGGAAAATCGAACGGCAAGCTCCAAAATAAGGCCTAAACGAAACTATGCGGAATTTTTTTAAAATAAAGTTTATAAGTTGAAAAAAACGGGGCTTTAATCTATTACTCTAGACCATTTTTTCATTATATTAATGCAAATGCAGGTGCCTAGATTATTTTTACATAATGTGTAAATGTGTACTGAAATAAAGTAGAACAACGCAGGTTGAATTAATTGATGTTTTCATGTGTAAAGAGTTAGAATAGTATAACTTACCTTAAATAATTGTTCAGTATTAGGCCTTTCTTCGTTAGTAGCGTTACATTGATCTATCACCTTCCTCATATCCTTGCATTTCATTGTAATAAAAACCATTAGAAATTTAGAATTACAAGTAGGGCATAATAGAAATAATCAAAGTACCAAAAAGTAAACTGAACACTCAAAACAAACTCTTACATTCTTCTTCGAAACTTGATATAATAATAATGAAAATCTTGCTCTAATCATAGGCTAAAATCACAATTCTAACCCATACACTTTCCTCAATAAATTACAAAAACTTTTCCATTAATGTTTAACACCACTAGTGATACATACCTAAGAGAATTCTAACTATCTTATCATTTTACATTTCTTAAACTTTCATTCAAAAAAAAACATTTCTTAAGCTCCATTTTCAAGGGTTTACAGTATTTTTTCACTCCGTTTATCTCAATTTCTATTCCTAAAATCAAATTTGTTATAAATAACAATATTATTATTATTGTTATTATTACTACATTAACAATAATAATAAAAATGATAAATAAAAGCAAAAAGAAAAAGAAAAAGAAAAAACATTTATTACATTCAACAAAATGGATTTCCGAAGATACTATACAGGAAATGACTGGATTACCAAGTTCACCGTACATGCCCCCACCTTGCCAAATTATACATTTATTGAATGGCTGGATTTTCCCTAACACACTCATAACTGACACACTCAATCACATTTTGGCCCAGTAGTTAAGACTTCACATATAACTCTAGAGGTCACAAATTTAAGTCATATCTGAAATGAGTTGGCATCATTTTATCTATTCAATGTAGGGATTTTATACCATGCTCCCTATTCCCCTGCTAATGACAAGTGTTCTCGGAGCATGGTATAAAATCCCATTCAGTATAAGCACGATTGCTCAAATTTTTTTGAAAACTACTTACATTAATAATAATGTGTATATGTCTATTGAAGTAAAGTAAAACAACATAGGTTGAATTGATCTTTTCACATATATAGAGTCATAATAGTATATGTCACCTTAAATAATTGTTCAGTATTAGATCCATGTCTATTGTAGTAAAGTAAAGCAACATAGGTTGAATTGATCTTTTCACATACATAGAGTTAGAAAAGTATATATCACCTTTAATAATTGTCCACTATTAGGTCCATCTTTGTTGGGAGGCTTGTATTGATCTATGACCTTCCTCATATCCTTGCATTTCATTGTAATAACAACCATTAGAACTACAAATAGGGAGGAATAGGAATAATCAAAATCCCAAAAAGTAAACTAAACACTCAAAACAAACTCTTATTTTCTTCTGTGAAACTTATACAACACAAATGAAAAACTTGCTCTATTTGTTGGCTAAAACCACAACTCTAACCCATACAATTTTGTGAATAAATTACAACTTCTTTTCCATTAATGTTTAGCACCACTAATGATAAAAAAAAGACACTCAATCACTACTTGTTTCTCTAAACTTAACTTTAAGTTAAAAGCTCCTAATAAGAAAAAAAAAAAGAGTTAAAAGTTGCTAGTCCCGAATCTATCAAAAGTTGTTAGTCCCATACCTAATATGCTCATATCACCTTTAATGTTTGTTTGATATGGAGACGTTGCTTCTACTTATATTCCAAATAATTATATTTAATTATGATTTTATTTCAACAATATATAAAAAATAAAAATATATAAATGAATATCACCTTAAACAGGATGGATTATTTTTTTCATTCACTTCATGCGGCTCCATGACCTTCTTCACCTCCTGAAAATGTTGTTAAATTTTATGTGGGAAAAATAGATAGTGAGAGGTTAAAAAAATCATCCTTTCCATGTATTTAGGAGTAGAAAAATGCAGGGCTTGATTAGTATTGTTGTCACAGCAGATGTCGTGAAAAGCTTCATTCACAAAGTTTTTATAAAACATGCTTTGACATTATACAAAAAAGATTTTGACTCTTAATGCTTATTAATTAGGATCAAGTTGCTATTAATTTCCCAATCTCAAAAACTGACAGAGAAAGCTTGAAAATTGAGCTTTCTAAGACAACAATCTGAAAAAGTAACCTTAAACTGGCTGGTAGTAATATATTTAAATTTTCTGGTACTCATTTTTGTGCCCCTTTCTAAGTCATTCATTTATTTTTTTATGGGACACGTTATTTTCTCAATTTTTTTTATATTTCTTGTAAAACAAATAGAAGCAGAGACATTATTAGGTTCTGTGAACTTCTGAAAGCTGAACTGAATTGAAGTTGGCTGAACTGAACTGAAGTGAGTTGAACTGAACTGAACTTATTTCAGTGTAAATTTTGTAACTACGCATAGCTGAATTGAACCGAACTGAACTAAATTGAACTGGTCTGAACTGAACTAAACTACATTGAATTGTAATCCAAGAGAAATGGCCGTAATTGAGTTCTTTATTACCTCAAACCACAAGAGCTCTAGCTGGAGTTGGAGAGCAGCACCCGGTACAATGTTGAGTCGATTTGGCGGGGCTAACTTTCCAGCCAGATGCAACATATTATTTCCTTGCTTATCTCTAGGTGAAGTTACAATTGTTTTGACTGAAGCTATATGTATCAATTTGAAGATTTCGACATGGCGGTTTAGAATAGCATGGTGAAAAATGGTGTATCTGTTGTCATCGTAACTAAACAAGACATGAGGATATGAAGCAATTGAAATGGATAGGAACTCGAAATTCCCATGTTTTGCTGCTTCTAATATTACATTCTTGTCCACACGGTCAACCAACTCACGTGCTTTTGTTTCATTCGATGTTATTGAATTCCACAGCAATTGGACTAGCTCAATTGCATTTTTTTTCGTTTGATGCCTTTTATGCGCCGCATTCCAATGCAATACTGAGATTCAAACACATTAAAAATATAAAACCCATCCGTTGTTAGAAAAGAAAAATTCAAATCAAGCGCATAATATGCTAATTAGTGAACAAACGAGGAATAGTATGGAATTTTCTAATGTATTCCAAAAAAGGGGAAATATTTTCAACCACAGGGTATATATACAACACTAGAATTTATACATGGCAAGAATTAGTAATGTCAGCTCTCTAATAAGCATAAATATCTTAGCACGCCCCTCTCAAGATGAAGTTAGGAGAACGGTAAGGCAACAAGCTTCATCTTGCACAAAGTCTTCGCTAGTGGAGGACAATGGTTTAGTAAAGATATCAACTAATTGAAGTTGAGTACCAATATAAGGGATAGAAATGAATCCTTCCAGCAGATGGTTACATACTATATGACAATCAATGTCAATCTGTTTCGTTCGCTTGTGAAATACAGGATTGGAAGCAATGTGGATGGCAGCTGCACTATCACAATGCAAAGGGATGGTCAATTGCAAAGGGATTTGAAAACTTCTCAGCAAGAAAGAAATGAACTTCAGCTCACAGCAAGTTGAAACAAGGCTCCTGTATTCTGATTCAGCTGAGGAATGACTAGCAGTTGTTTATTTCTTTGCCTTCCAGGAAATATGAGACTGTCCCAAGAAAATACAGTGTCCAAAAATGGATTTTCTACTAGCTTTGCAAGTCCTCTAATCCACATCGGAGTAGGCAGTAATAAACAAATCATTAGTGGCCGAATAAAAAAAACCATAATGACTAGTTCCTTTGAGGTATCGCACCACACGTAAGGCAGCCTGAAAGTGATGCTCAAATGGCTTGTGCATATACTGACTTAATTGTTGGACTAGAAATGTAAGGTCTGGCCGAGTAAAGCCCATATAAAGTAGTCTCCCCACCAAACGCCGATATACTTCAGGTTGTGTACATAAAGGGCCATCAGAAATAGTATGGTCAATGCCACAAGGTAATGGACGAGAAGCTATGTGAGCTGTTTCCAAGCCAACATCTTTGACCAAATCAGTAGCAAATTTATGTTGGGACAAAGTTATGTCATCCTCAGATTGTGCCAATTCAATTCCTTAAAAATAATGTGCTTTACCAAGGTCGTTAGTGGTGAATAGTTTGTCTAAATAGTGCTTCACATCTGAAATAAGTGCTTCTGAAGTGCCATGCCAGTAAGTAGGATATCATCAACATAAACAAGAAGAACCAGAAATTGAGTGGTTGTTGCGTAAGTGACTAAACAATGATCAATAGTAGATTGTTTGAACCCCAAAGCAATAATACTTTTGGTGAACTCCTTATTCCACTGGCGGCCAGCTTGCTTTAGCTCATATAGAGCTTTAAGCAAGTGGCAAACTTGTCCCGATTGAGCTATAGAACACCTTCTACTGCGCCATGTAAATAGGCGTTGTTTACACAAGTCAATATACAACCCAACCCTTTGCTGTAGCTACTGCTAGAAAGAGCCTAACAGTAACAATCTTGGCAACTAGAGAGAAACACTCAACATAATCCACACCAGGCTTCTGGTTATAACCCTTAGCAACTAACTGTGCTTTAAATTTATCAATCAAACCATTTACATTTCTTTTAAACTCGTAAACCCATTGTGTGTCTATTGTATTTCTCCCCTGCGGCAAGCTAGTGAGTTCCCAAGTTTGATTAAGCTCGAAAGCATTCTCAATTGCCTTGACCCATCTAGGATCCTTAATAGCCTGAGCATAGCTTCGAGGCTGACTCTCTTGATGAAGAGTGCGAAGAAAGGCTGTATGTATTGGTGAAAAGGAAGGGAGAGTGGATAGGTTAGTGGTTTCATCTTTATAAAAAGTTGCAGACGCAAAATCTTGCAACCAAATGGGTTTCTTGCGATTGCACTGAGGTCGAGGGGATAAAGGTTTGGAAATATTTTCTTAGGAAGGGATAAGGGGGAAGATAAAGGTAGAGATGACAGAGGAATAATGATGTCAGTAGGTGAAATATGTTGATTTTTGACACTGTCAAACTAGGTCGATCTCTATTTATTTCCATTGAAAGAAGAAATACACAAATGAAGAAATTTGGAGGGAATAAAGATGAAATGCAGGAACTCTTTTGTTTTATTTGAACTAGCTTTTATTTGATGATGAAATGATTGAGATTTGAGTTGAGTTGATCACAAAAATGAAGCTCTATTTATAGGCTTCTCTCTAACTAAAAGTAAAGTAAATACATTAATTATTTCTTTGAGTGAGGAGCAAACACATTGTAATTAATATAATCCTTGGAGTGGGGAGAAAGACTTAACTAATTAGAATAATACTTGGAGTGGGGTTCAAGCATTAACTAATTATTATTGGAGTGGGGAACAAGAAAACTCAATATTCAACAAAATAGGTATAGAAGAAGGATGGTCATTAGAAGACATAGAAGTAGTATCTGAAATATCTTCAAAAGAAGTAGGTAAAACTGGTGTTTAGGGATTTGATAATGTATTCGGAAGGATCAGTTTGATACGGAAAGATATTCTCTGAGAAAATAACATCTCTAGAGACAACAATAGCATGTGAGTCAAATCATACAAGTTGTAAGCTTTATAATGTGAATTGTAACCAACAAAAACTGCTCGAAAAGCCCGGACATCAAAACTTGGATTTATGTGGAATGGTATTTGTGTAATGGCAAAGATAACCAAAAGTTTTTAAGGTAGTATAAACATGGAATTTGTTATGTAAAACTTTGCAAGGAGATTCCCATTTTAAAATAGCCGTAGGCAACAAGTTGATTAAACGAGTTGCAGTAAGTAAGGTCTCACCCCAGAATTTGTCATGCAAATGTGACTGAAATAATAGAGCATGTGCAAGATTAAATAAATGTCTATACTTCCTCTCAACAACTCTGTTTTGTTAAGGGGTATATGAACAACTTCTCTGCACAAGAATACCTTTACTCTGAAATAATTCCAAACAAGAAGAATTAACAAATTCGGTCCCATTGTCACGTTGAAAGCGTTGAACTTTGCAACTGAATTGTGTTTCCACCTTGTTGAAAAAGGTAGTCAAAGCTTTACACACTTGAGACTTAAATTGAAGCAATATTGTCCCTGTCGATCTAGAATAGTCATCAACCAATGTGAGCATATAACGTGCACCAGTCAAAGACCTTATCTTACACTGCCCCCATAAATCTCCATGGACAAGATTGAATGGACTGGTACTACTAATATTGTGTTTATCAAATGGTAATCTGGTTTGCTTAGCCATTAAACAAACAGTACAACTAGGTGTTATAGAACTAGTAGTAGCAATACATGTAATATGAGACAAAGCTTGGGGAGAAGCATGCGCAAAACGCAAATTCCAAAGCCTAGCTGAGTCAATAAAAAAATTATTACGAGAATGAAAAAGTTGAGAATTACTAAAATCACCATTGGTGTACTTATCTAGTAGTATCGAATTAAATGAAGCAAGAGTAAGATAATACAAGCCATCCCGATAGAAACCAACCATAATAGGAGGCTTACTTAAAAGCTCCTGCAAGAAGCAATATTTCGTAAAGAAGATTAATGTGATGCTAGTTTCAGTAGTTAACTATCCTACAGACATCAAGTTATGTGTGAAGAAAGGCATCATTACGCATTGGTGAGTTATAGTGTTAAATGCAGTTCAACTGATCCAACATGTGTGACAGTACTAACAATACCATCAGGTAGATGAACTTTCTTTCTAGATGATGAAGATAATTTAGAGCTAAAAAGTTCATATCTCATACTCATATGAGATATAGCTCCCAAATCAATTATCCAAGAAGTATCTATTGGAAAAAAACAGCACCAGAAAACTCACTAGCAAAACCTGAAAAGGCAGCGATATTTGCCAGAGTATCACATTGGCCTTTGCCTTTGAAAAACTTTTAGAATTGCTGGTGAATCAGCTTGAACATATGCTTGTAGGATTTTAGAGTCATAACTTCCTCCTTATCTCCTAAAGACTGAACTTCAAATGGTCAATTAGCAACTGCATTATTAGTATGTGCTCCATTCTTAAAGGCATATGTAGGCTTATAAATAGGAGATGAGTGTTGTTGTTTTCCTACTGTAGTCCCTACTTGCTTCTCAATTAGCCGCTTCTCAATTAGCCAAGCTGGTGGACCATGCAGATTCCAACATGTCTCCCTTAGATGGCCAGGAGAATTATAGAAGCTACAAATCTTGTCATCTTTCTTTTTCTTTTCAAATGTATAGTTAGGTTTAGTGGAAAAGGAGGCCTGTATTTAGCAACATTATAAAACTCTAAAGTATCCATAAAAAAAGAAAACTCTAAAGTAGTCTTAGTGGACAATTCTCTCTGCTTCCCACCACGTAGAATCATAGAGAATGCCTTATTAAGACTAGGCAATGGATCTAATAATAAGATTTGATTGCGTATATGATCAACTAAAAATTGCAAAACACGATCTGAGTCACTTATCTGCTTCATAATCTTGCAAGAACATATTCGTACAGCTTCACAAGTATAAGTAGGAGTAGGAAGAAGCTATCTAAATCATCCCAAAGCTTCTTGAGTTTAGTATAAAAGACAGTTACAGAGAGAGTACCTTGAGTAAGAGCATGGATACCACGCTTAATCTAATATAACAAGGGACCTTGACTTTCGCCGAAACGTTCTTCAAGTTCAAGCCATAACTCTCGCGCAGAGGAGGCAAATAGAAATGCACCCGTGAACTCCTTGGAAACAACGTTAAGCAACCATGAAATCACCATGTTAGCATCCTCTTGCCATAGTTCAAAAGCAAGTGAGTCCGGATCAGGAGCGGTATCGTCTTTAAGAACAAAGGAAGCATGCACTTGACCTTTAGAGCTATCAACATCGATTTTCTCCAGGGGAGGTAAATATTACTAGTGAGAGGAACATTCACCAAGTATAAGTTAGGATTATCGGAATGGCGAGTGTTCTTAGAAAATCGTTGTGAAGAACTTGCAAAATCGTGACGAACATGAGCAATTTCAAGAATCGATTCATCATCAGATGAATCGTTAGTAACAAAAGGTGGATAATTACCATTTGATCTTGACATTTGAAGAGATAATCAAGAAAAAAAATTGAAAGGAACAAGAATCAATTAATCAGGCTCAAAATCAAGGCTCTGATTCCATGAACAAACAAAGAACAATATGAAATTTACTATTGTATTCCAAAAAGGCGGAAATATTTTCAACCATAGAGTATATGTACAACACTAGTGTTTATACATGGCAAGAATCAATAATGCCAGCTCTCTAATAAGAATAAATATCTTAACAATTAGAACGGAAATTTTCATATTGTAATCAATGTGTTTAGTGGTGGTGTAAGGGTGCCAAATAAGGTGAGCACTTTTGCTCAGCCACTATCTCTTTCATCTCGTATTTGTCCGCATGGATAGGGATTTTTCAATTTTCGATCGCTAGAGTGGTGCGGTTGCCCAACCAGACCCATTTCCACTGCATCTGTAAAGCTATTTTACTCTTCTTTAATACAATCTAATCATGATTATATCTATCTTCTAAACATGACTATTAGTTCTAGCCTAATTAAGACTGCTATCAGGGACAGTATGAGATGGAGGTGGTGTTGAGTACCCATCTCAGTCGGCGGAAAAATGTTCCCAATAAATTTAAGATATAACTCTACCTTTTGTTTTGGTTAGAAAAATTTGAAGGTAGAAGAGAAGTAAAAACAACCATACCCTACACGTAGTCCTAGCCCCGCCATTGACTGCCATATAAAAGACCTTTCATGCAACCTCAAAGGTACAGATCGAATTAATGTTATTTTTATTCTCCACCGCTTGATTTCTTACTAACTTGAGTCCATAATGTATTTTTTATTTTAGACCTGTCCACGAGCTAGGGTACCCGCCCGAGCCCGTTCAAATGGGCCAGACTTGGACATTGATTTTTATGAAAAGCCCGACCCAAGCCTGAGCCTGACAAATAACAATTTTATTCAATATATATTTATGTACCGTATTTAATAATTAGGATAGATGCATCTTTACCCACTTAAACTTGGCACGAAAGCCTACTTCCCCCTGAATAAAAGTTTCTCTCAATCCCTTGAACTTGGCATAAGTGTATCAGTTTACCCCCTGAACTTGGAAAACATGTATCATTTTGCCCCTTGAATGTCACTTGTCAGCTTTTGATTGAAAGAGAAAAAACATCTTTGAAAAGTCAAATCAATCAGAACCTGACACGTGCCATTCATGGAAAACTGATACACTTTTACTAAGTTCAAGGGACAAATTGATACACTTATGCAAAGTTTAGGGGGATGAGAGAAACTTTCAAGAGTTCAGGGTGGCAATGGACTTTTTATCCTAAGTATAACCGGTTGAAGATGTATTTGGCCTAATAATTATGTTTGTTTTGTGTATCTTATACTCTATTGAATTTTTAAAAATTTACTACAACCTATATTACTTTTTATCTCATAGTTCAAGTAAATAATGTAATTATATGTAAGATTTAGACACACACGCACGCGCGGGGTTATATATATATATATATAATCCATAAAAAAATTATATGGGCTTTATCGGATATGGGAATGACCTAGTAACGCCGGCCCGAGCCCGATGTTTTATAGTGTGGACCGGACTTGAATTGATGTTTTTAGTCAAAAACTCGTTCGACCCGTACCCGCCCCAATGAACAGTCACTTAAAGACGAACCATTCGTTATGCAAATTATTTACATAATTAATCTGGGTAATGGTCTGACTCATCCCAAAATGGGAGGGTTGTTGCCACACATATAAAGAGTGACAATGTTCAAGCCTTAACTGGTGTGGTATATCCAAAACACCCCCTCACGCCAAATTCATTTGGAGCTTGAAGCAAGCATCAAGGGGTGTCCCAACATCACAATTAAGCTCTAATATAATGTGGAGAATGACCTAACTCACCTTAAAAGGCACCCCAGAGGGTGGGAGTTTCCCTTACACATATAGGTTACACACATAGGAAGCAACAATGTCCAAACCTCAACCTAAGTGGGATATGTCCAACAATTTATAAATAAATGTTTACTTATGATTTTTAGTTTAAATTACTAACATGGATAGACGCATCTGTCACGGAATCCCAGAGAATCCAAAGGTTTTTGTGCTAATTAATACAATGCTTCCTCTTCCAATTTCACTGGGCGTACATTTGAATGTAACAGTTTGTCTGCCAATTCCAGTGCAATATCTGCAAAATAAAAGTGATTCAAGGAGCAGTTTCAACATAAGCATTGACCCTATACTATCAATTTTATCACTTTCAATCAATTGAAAGTGTTGGGTTGACTCTCCATTTCCAAAAGTGGAAATTATATAATAGACCGGATTCTCTAGTTCCTTCTCCTTTGCATGAATAACATGTCTCAGAAATGAATAAAGTAATAAAAAGTAATAGCATTAAGTAGTTTCTGGAACACATGTCATTCATGCTGGAAGAAGGGACTAAAAGACACAGTTAAGTGTTTAATGGGCCTTCTAAAAGATGGTTGATTTAATAGAATCATCAAAACCAATGTAATATTTGTTACTATGTATGAATGACTAATTTATTCTTTATATTTTATACAAGAATTCTCTTTCTATTTAATTATTAGTATTCATAATCAATTATCTAAATTAGAAAAAGTACTGTATAAAATTCCATGATATTCTAAATTGACAAATAAGTGAAAAAATCATAATAAAAATAGATGGCAAATCATTTGATGTAATAAGTTGTGGAGCAAATTGGCAACAACAGAAGTTAGACCAACGAAAATCGAAAAGAATCGAAGGATTAAGATTTTGGTTTACCATTTATATTAGACTTTATCAAAGTGATAAGCAACTTTTTGAAATCATTCTTCAAGTCATCTGTTGGATTAGGAGCTTCAAGTAGAGATATTGTAGCTTCATATAGAAACATCACCATTTCCCGATTCCCTTTTTCGGCCGCCATATAAATCGGCAGATGATTGCCATTGCCTCTGGCAGTAGCAAGACGACGAATATCGCCATTCATTGTTATGGCTTTGGCAACTTCAACATTTCCTGATATAGCTGCACAATGGAGTGCTGTGTTTCCTATTTCCATTTCTAGATTTATCTCCGTTCTATCCATTTTCTTGACTAGATTTTGTACAAAATCAGTATGACCTGCTAAAGCTGCAACATGAAGTGCTGTCTCCCTTCTTGTTGTGATTTTAATTCCATATGCTCTACCTATTTTCTCATATATGCTTTCAGCTTTTTTCCAGTCATTACTTAGCGCTGCTTTGTACAGTTTCAGTTCTGTATCGAAGTGAGTTAAATAGTGTCAGGTAAATAAATGCTTGGATTAACAACAAAAAGAAGTTGGTAGCAAATTAATTTGCTACCAAGTTAGAGTTGCATACAGGGTGGGTTAAGAGAGATTTTTTTCCATTTGTTTGATTCCAATGAGGCTAATTTTTAGAAAAAAAATAATTTGCTACCAATAAATCAATACAACAGCAAATACCCAAAAGCTATTCTAGCCAATTTGGGTGTAAAAATATATTTGACATGTTCAGCAAACGTGGAAATAGTTATTTTATTAGAGGTGGGATGACTAGTTACTCCTAAGAGAAAATTTGAATATTTTAATAAGTAGTAACTACACTGGACATTCTCTCATTTATTTTTATTATATTACAATAAAAATTATATATGTAATATATATGTAACAATGTATTTCTATTTCACATCATGTGAATAAAACGTCACCATATAATAATAATTTTATATGTAACAATTTTTTTATTGCTGAATAAATCTACAACTGTGGAATTTATTTTTATCATACATTTTTAAAAGTGCACTAATTTACCATTTATTGCTTATGTGACAACTTTTGCTTTGTTATGTAAGGAGGCGATTATGTGGTTTAGTTTATCTAAGTTGAGGGAGTTAATCATAGTTTTCAGACCCAAACCGATCACTGCAAGTGATAGATTTAAGATTTAACCGAATTAAATTGTTGATCCAATCGGATTTTTAAAAGACATGTCAAAACACTAATATTTTTAGTTTGAAACAAAAATATATAATTCAAGATATATTGCACCAAAAATTTATAATATTTAATTTAGGATAAATTTCAAAAACATATCCTGTGGTTTCGACCATTTTCAAAAGGAGGATCATAAAATTTTTTATTTCTAAAAGAGGACTATAGTTCCAAAAGTTAGCAAATAAAGGAAAAAATTTACAAAATGCCTATTTTCTAATATTACAAATGGTATTTTAATTAATTCAACATTCCTATAATTTAACCATATTATTTGTGAAATATATTTCAAGATTTGAATAAGTTTCAAAAAAATTTTATTTTGTTATGATTTTTTAAAATTATTATCATTTTTGAATTAAAAAAACTTGAACTTGTAAAAAAATTTCAACATTTTTCACTAAGGTGTATTGTATTTTTATTAACCAACCTATAAAATTTCAGTTCAAAATGGACAAGATTACCCTTTTTCGTGACATATTTTCAAATTGAGGATCTTTTTTTGTCATTTGTTTGCTAACTTTTGAAACCACAGTCTTCATTTGAAAAGTAAAAATTTTATGATCCTCTTTTTGAAAATGGCCGAAACCATATTATGTTATATAAAAATATCATACATAATCTCAAATTTTAATATTTTTATAAAAATATAGTATGGTACTGGTTTTTTTAATATATAAAATAAAATATATTTATACTAATTTTATAAAAATTAAATTGAAATATTATTAATAGGAGGAATAAATATAGTAATATGAACTATTATAATATAAGAAATAAATGTAGTATATGATCATTAATGAGGTGCGACTCAATTGATTAGCACATTATATAAAGTTAAAGATCTTGTGTTCAAAATCTAGTAACTACAAAAAATTTATTTTCAACAACAGATTTGGTCGAACTGCTCTAGTGCTGAACCGGCCGATTTTTGGTCCGACATGGTAGTTCAATATTTCAACGTTCGATTTTGACCAAAAACTAAAAATCCATGAAAATCGGACCAACCATCAATTTCGGTCGAACCAAATCCGACTGTTCAGTTCTTTTTGGTTTTCAAAACCATTAGGCTAATAGAACATTACGAATAAACTTAAGGAGAAACTAGTTTTTTTTTTCAAATTTAGGGTGATAGTAAAAAAATTTTAAAGTTTAAGAGATAATAAACTTTATTAAGTTACGGAATTGCAGTTGCATTCGAATTTTTTAATTGTAGCCAAAAGTTTTGGCAACAATTTTAGTACTTTTGGTTGAAACTTTTAGTCAAGGTCTAGTATTTTTTGTTGTAATGAATAATTCGTTTCAATGCAAGATATTATTATTATTATTATTATTATTATTATTATTATATTATTATTATTATTATTATTATTATTATTATTATTATTATTATTATTATTATTATTATTATTAGACCTAATATATTTGGAACCCCTTGAATTTGTTCTTAAACATCTATTTGCTTTATTAACTTTTAAAAGTTTCAAATAATCCTTGAACTTGCAAAAAAGTTTCAAATAACCCCTTGAACTTGCATAAAGTGAACCAATTTGCCCCTTCAATGCCACTTATCGGTTTCTGATTGGAGAGAGAAAATGACATTTTTGAAAAGTCAAACCAACCAAAATCTGATATGTGGCATTTAGGGGCAAAAGAGTTCACTTTTTGCAAGTTCATGAGGTTATTTGAAACTTTTTTGCAAGTTCAAGGGATTATTTGGAACTTTTGAATTTTCATGGGTAAATGACTGTTTAGGAACAAGTTCAGGGGGGTCTTGATGTATTCAGCCTTATTATTACGTGTTAAAAGTACAATAATAAGTGATATTGATACCATTTGAATCTTATTAAATTTGTCCTAAAAAATCTATTGCCCTCAAACTTTCAAAGTGACTTTGAGACTCGCTCAATTTTTAAAAAGTATACCACTTAGTTCATTGCACGCCACATGTCAGCTTTTAATTGGAAAGAAAAAATAGAAAATGACATCTTTAAAAAATTAAACAATCAAAAGCTGATACGTAGCATTTAGAAAATAAAATAATGCACCGTTTAAAAATTGAGGAAACTATAATATTTTTGGAATAAATTTAGTTCGCGAAAGATCGATCAAGGCCAGCTAAAAAAACAAATCTTGATGCGAATTATGCATTATCAAAACTATCAAATTAAATTACTCCAATTATATAATGCATCAGATCAATAAGGAGGGGGCGGTATTTACCAGTGGGGTATCTTCTTTGTCCTTCGATGTCAGCCATATATTGATATTTTTCAATGAAAATAATCAAAGATCAGCTGCAATAATATATTCACAGGTCATAAGAATTTCATACACTGAGTCCATGTGCAATAAAATTCTAATTACCAAAAAAAAAAATGTGCAATAAAATTCTAGTATCAAATTATCAGAACTTTGGCTAATAAGGGTTGATTCAAGTGGTAAGTGACTTAAAACCGCTTAAGCGAGGCCTTGAGTTCGAATCCTAGTGAAGGCAAAAATCCTTATTGGGAGATTCACCCACCACAATCAGATGCGAGACCCGAGTCGGATTTAGATGTAATTGGAGCGAAGCTCCGGTGAATCAGATGGACGGAATTTTTTTTTATCAGAACTTTAACACTTTTTGCCCGGTGTCACCTTTACTTTCAATACCTCTAACTACTCTTCAAACTTAGCAAGACTGAACCAATATGCTCCTTAAAATTGTGGAAAGTATTTTATTAGCCCCTCAACTTTAATATTTTTCTCCCTCTTACATGACATATAAGTTAACAAATTGATACTTGTCATGCCGGTAAAAAGGAGCAATTGGTGCACTTTGACCTAGTATAGAAAATCAAAACTTTCGCTAAGTTCAATGCGGGAGACAATGAAAAGCATCTAAAGTTCTGGGTCGTAAATGTATTTCTCCAAATTGTAGTAAGAGCTTTTGATAATTGAGACTTGTAGACTTTCAAAGGGAGACCTTCTTCTTTTGGACTGGAATTTTCTGAACTGAACTTATTTCTGAATAAATTTATAACTACGCATAGCTGAACTAAACTGAACTGTAGTCCAAAAGAACAGAATTGGTAAATGAATCAATTTTTGATTGAGAAATCCATTGAACTTAATTCATGTTCATGCTCGACAAATCAGAGGGATTTCTCTACGGTTTCAGAATAAAAATAAAATAAAAAATTAATCAGTAAGGTGAGAATGTAAAGATTAGAATTAGGATATGAAAACTTACAGATTTCAGCGTACATATATAAAGCTGTAAAAGATCAAAAGAATTTTATGGAACTTGGAAGATGCAGCAGTTAGCTACTACAGACACGCAAGCTTTACCCTTTCCTTGAAATTTCAAAATTGCAAATACAAATTATGCGTGCATATATACATATATAGTTAATTAAGGAGGGTTGCCACGGAGGTGGGGCTACTTAAATACTTTAGCTAAAATAGAGATTTTACCGATAGATTATACCATGCTTTCGAATATTATTGTCTATATTCTGTATAAATAATAAGTGTTCTATAAATTACTTTTATATTATTATTTTTTATTATTTTATTCATTCATTACTTTTATGTCATTATTTTTTATTATTTTATTTATTTATAGAGAGGGTAGAAAGCAATTCCCCATAAATATGATATAATCTCTTATTTTACCACTCTTTTAAAAATTCCGGAGCCAACTCATCCTGTAAGTAATTGGGTCTCTGCATTTGAATTAGTCCTACAGAGATTCAGATCTATTATCCCCATTTGTGTATCTTTTTTTATGTTCCTCATTTATATTTTAATATGTATTATTTTTTCTTTATTAATTTTTTGTTTTTTTTTATTTTTCTTTCCTATTATTTGTTCTTACGTATCTAACACATGTTAAAATATGAATGAGGGGACATAAAAGAAGACACACAAACGAGGATTCAAATCTGCTGTCCCCAAATTAGTGTCCCCTTTCATGTCCCTCCATTAATCATTTGACAAGTATCTGTTTTTATTATTATTTTATTCCTTTTCAGTTTATCTCTCCTATAAATGTAATACTTGTCAAATGATTAATAGAAAGACATGGAAGGAGACACCAATTTAAGGACAACAAATTTAAATCCCACAAACGAGGATATCGGATTTGAATCCGTCGGTCAGTGTACAGTTATCGAAAAGGCAAAAAAAATCTTACCAAACTTATCTTTCAGAATATAGCTAGAACTCGTTTTGATTCTACAGAATTAAAAGGTATCAAACATTTGACCAAATTATTTGCTTAGACGTTTTCTAAGAAACTCATTTTTATAATATTTATAGTTAAAAAGTTTTATCCATAAAAGTTAGCTCAATCGATATAAGCAATATACATTAAGGTGTTGAAGTTCGAATTTGAACCTCACACCTAAAAATAGGGCGGTTCGAAACAGTCTAATAAAATTTTTCTAAGCAGCTAAAAGTTAAGGAGTTAAAATATACTCTAATCAACATACAACTACTTATAAATTTAAGAAAAAAAAATTTAGGATGTAAGAAATTGCTGAGAATCTTGACATGACTATTATTGATTTTTAGGGGAAAACACAAGAATACACAATAGAATGAAGAGAGTAGCCAAAAAAACTCTTGCTAACTGCCGTAATAGCTTTTTAGGAACACAATCAGTTGTGCATTTGGCAACCAAAGAAAAAATGTTTTTGCATTGTGAACCCATCAAGACGGATAAGCTGTTTAATATCTTAGGTCCTAATACATCAGTTGCCCCTTGAATGTGACGCTAAACACATATAGGCCATTGAATTATCGGAGGTTTCATGTGTCCTTGAACTAGGCAAAAATGATGAATTTGTTCTTTGAATTTAATTGATCTTGTTGCTGAATGTATTCGTATTCCTTTGAACTTGACACTTTTCGCCTTGTGCCACCTTAAACTTTCAACTGTTCCGATTAACCTCTTAAATTTAACAAAAGGGATTAATTTACTGATTCAATTTGTCATTAGTGTAGCAACTTACTCAAATTTTTTAAGGTACCCCTCAACTTGAATAAACTAAACCACATAAACATCTTCGCCTATGACAAATCAAAAGTTGACACATCAAGAATAAGTTGAAGGTCTTATGCTTTTGCCAAATTTATAGTTGAGACTCTTCATTTTATAAGTTTAAGATGACACACACTTAGAAGTTTCATTTAAGGGCTTGCTGATGACGGTAAACTTCTCATCCTTATAGTCAAGGATTTGCTATTGTGTTATTATAAAATGACATTGGTAGGTCATTATTAAATAAAGGTTAAATACATTCTTTGCCTAAATTTAATTCAAATAGTTTATTTTATTATGTTTATTTTTTTATTAGTTTAAATTTTTAAAGATATTTTTTTTCAATTTTTCTTTTAAATAAAAAATTTATACATTACAAACTGATTCACTTTAATTAAATTCAAAGTACGAAGAGAAATTTTAAAAAATTTAAATAGATATGCAATAATAGTTGATATTTATTTAAAGTTAAATATATTTGTACACGTCATCACGGCTACGTTTACGCACAATAATTTTGTTTATCTAACGATCATATACTCCCAATGATATTACAAAAAGATAAAAATAATTTCAAATGGGCAAAAGCAATTTCACATCTTACAACTTCACACGTGTGATCACGGAATAAATATTTAATTAGGACCAACAATATTATAAAAAGACCATGATCAAGTCGTCTAATGTTATCGGAAAACCATTAAATAGGTTAGAAGTCAATTAATTTTAATGGGAAATGGATCCTCTGCAGCAGAGGAAAGTTGGAAGTCAATTAATTTTAATGGGAAATGGATCCTCTTATGAATTACTATTATTTAAATCCGAATTTACCAATTCACTTGACTTAAATTTTATATCATTTGAATGTTACCATCAATAATGTGTAGCTCAGTTAGCAACGTAAACTAAGTAAGTTAAAGGATAATAAAGTTTAAATTCTACTAAATATAATTAATGAAAAGGGTAAAAAGCCTTAATTATGACTAAACACCGAATAAAAAAATCCCAATGAAAATAGGTATAAATATTAAAAAAATATGTTACTCAACCACTAAAGTGGTACATCTCTCTAAAGGTGAAACGTCATGGTTTTGATAACCACAATATTTAAAATCTAATTTTAAATATAAACAATTATATTATACATGAACATTTTTTACTTACCATATTATTAGTAAATAAATTTAGATGAACTCACATTTATAGTCTAACCACGAAGTTTTAAAGTGTAGGTTAGGTTGGGTTTAGGTTGATTTTTTCCCTTAAAAGATCTATGAAACTTGGTTAGAATCTATCTCGGCCCACTTGACGTACAAGTTGAAGCTCAAATAATACATCTCTAATGTGAATGAGAGAGGTAATCGACTCAATATCTAATATCTTCCAAATTTATTTTTATAAACAAAATATATTATTTTTGTTTGAATTACTTATTTATTAGTGAAATTGATTGAGAAGAACTCAAAATCACAGTTCCGCTAAAGTGGTATTAATCATATAAATAAATTATCCTTTAATCACTAAAGGTTGAAGTCTATGTATGTAGATAAAATTGATGCCATTCGAAGGAGGAGAAAGTCATTATATCCTCTTTCATATCCTCGCATCTTAAATTTTTTTGAGTGATAAATTTTATGTATTCTATGATAACTTATTATATATATTTCACTTATCTCGGGTTAAGAGATTGAGTCAATGTGAGCAATTTGACTCCCTTATGGGAAAATGCAAGTGTGATGGCAACCCAATATCGAGGAGTCGACTGGATTAGCATCCAGGCGGTGGCAAATGAGCCAAGTAATTCTACCTGGTGTAGTAGTGTCTTAAACGGACAAGATATTGGGCCGGTCCAAAACCGGCTAAGGGCATCGTCGTACGGCACTAGAAAGGAGAATTTAGGTTTGATCTTAATCCATATATTCTCTCCACTCACCTCTTATTATCCTAATCTATTTAGGATACATGTTTTCTCTTTCCTAAAGATAATAAAGAAGAATCATAACGAGGAAACAACTCTTCTGAGATTCTAGATCAACAAGGATTCTCTCATCATGAAATATCTAGTATTTCATGAGAGAATCCTTATTGATCTATAGAACACCTTACACACTTACGTGTAGGCCCTATAGGTTAGATCAAAGGTACAACACATTCTCAAATTATTTCCTTAAAACCCTTTACTAACTTAAGCGTTAATTGGAGGGTCCCCTGGGGCAGCCATCGATTGCCCCAAACTCGTGTCTATTTTGTAGGAATAGGGTTAAAAATTTAACAAGTTCATAGAAGATAAGTTCTGATATATCGGTATTCAGATAACGATATTTTCATCCTATTTATTTTATTTTTTGAGTATTAACCAATTTATTTTTTAAATGGATTGAGGGGGATATCTAATATTATCTCATCTTCATATATATATATATATATGGTATGGCGGGCAATAGGATTAATAATATGAAAAAAGATTCTCTAAAGTAAATTTAGAGTAAAGTTAGAGAGAGATAGAGATAAAATAAGTGAGAGAAGAATTCTGTTGGGAGTTGTGCAATCAATCTTAGCCATTCAAAATGTGATAAATGGTCAGATATTATTCAACTTTACTCTAAAGTTATTTTTCAACTTTAGAGAATTCTAATACTAATAATATTATAATACTCAACTAATTGATTTACCAAGCTGTCATATCATGATATGTGGTGCTTGTTATATGAATCTTCTAATTCCATTAAATTGTATTAAATGTCAATTTCGATGAAAGCTATGATGATTTTATATTTTGTAAAGTTAAAGTTACTTTACCTTTCATCACCATTAGATTAGTGGGGGTGATATTGAATCCAATGGTGTCATAGTGATAGTTGTAAAGTAAGAAAAAAATAAAGTGACCCTAGAATAGCAGTCTATTTCTCATTAATATATAACATAAGCATATCTTTCAAAGTAGTTTCACAACATTCCAGTTAATTTCAGGTCTAATTCTCTTTCTACATTTATTTTTTCATTTTAAGTTTTCACACTTCTTAATTAGAGCATCTGTAACACATGTTCATACCATTTTAGTTTATGATCCTCTTAATTTATCTCACGAGTCTTTTGGTGAATGCATTCATTTCTAATTCGATTCATTCATGTATAATTGTTCATTCACCTGAGCATCATCATTTGGATCACATTTATTATTGATAATACTATACTAACCAAATAAGAAAAATTTATAATAAGTAAAAACGATAATAAAAAGGTTAGCCTAATAGACAAAATATCTCACACTCGTAGGGACTGTGTCTGAAAAAGTGATCTGGAAAAATCTACTAAGGCGAGTTTTCCGGACCTTGGAGTGTAGCATTTTGGCTTGAAAATTGCGTTGACTTACATTAAAGATAAGATAGAAAGGATGAAAGTCAATTGAAGTGAAGCAATGTCTAACTTTTGGGAAATTAATATCTCTTACTTTTATATAAATGACACGTATCTCAAAAATAAATAAAATAATAAAAAGTAATAATATAAAATAATTTTTGAAATACATGTCATTTATGTAGAGAGGAGGGAGCAAAAGTTCCAAGTTCTATTATATAATTTTCCCTTATTTTTAAAGCTTTCTTTGGATCAATATTAATCTTGAGGCAGGTCAAAATTAAATAAATACTCATTCTATCTATAAAATATTGTCTCTTTAATTATTTTATTAGTTTCTTTTTTAATTGTCAATTTAGATTATCAATGCATTTAATACAATTTTTTTTCTAATTTGCCCTTATATTAAATATGAGAGATTATATATTATTAAAATTATAAGTGAGTAATTAAGAAGAAAGAGAATTTAATAAAGGATAAATTAGTTATTGTAATTGTATAATAAATTTTTCATTGATTTTGATGATTCGATTAAATAGATAATATTTTATAGATAGAGGAAGTATAAATACAGGATCGCTAGAAGATAAAAAAGAGGTAGGTATACCAAACCAATACGTCATTTGCTCTTTCATTAATGAAATGATTAAAATAAAAATAACAATAATGATAACAATACTATTTTTATAAGACGACCAAGAGTAAGTCCTCTCTGTCATCTTATTCTTCCACAAATTTCAAAACGTCATGTGAAAACAAAGTACATACATACTGAACACGATATTATAATGTGATCATGGTCAAGTAGTCTTATATTATTGGGTAATTATTAGTTAGGTTACATATCGAATAATAAGGGATTTGTCATCGAAAATTAATGTAAAAAAAGGTAGAATTGATTGATAATCTCAAATTAATCCACAAGGATCTTTAATCGAAAATAATACAATAGGAGTTTAAAAGCGGTGATCTAAAGCTGTAAAACTTACTTGGTCGATGAAGAAGTAGGCAGCAAAAAGGTGGAAATATCGTACCTAAATTCGATACTTCAGCATAGATCTCGATTGAATCTTGGTTGAATCGCTAATCTAATTCCTGCAAAATAGAACACGAACTTGGGAGCGATCGGTGGTTCCCCCTTGAAGGACCCTCTGATGCTTAAGTCAGTAAAGGATTTTGAGGAATAAGAGAATTTAGTGATTCTTTACAGCTTTAGAATTGTGTACCTTTGAATCTGACCCAAAGGGCCTTTATATAGGCGCAGGATCTAGCCTATCCTAGTGGAATAAGAAGTTCTAATTAGAGTGTGATTGTGACTCTTTATGTTTATCTGATGCTTGATCCCAATCAGATTAGGATAAGAGTAGTAGAGAGAATATAGGGATTGGAATCCTATTTAGACTCTCCTGCGTGAATGATACGCAATATTGTTCTAGCCGGTCGTATGCCGGCTTGAGGGTTTGCCCGGATCAGGCAGAATGAATGCTTTGTAAGAGAACCTTGATCCCATCATGCAGGCTAGATAATATCTTGAGTCGGCACACTTAGAATAGATTCCACGCGAAGGCCATTCCTTTCAAAGAGATGGGCAATTCAGTCATGTTTGACCCGGCCTCTTAGCCGAGGCGAGTGAATTATTTATAGGAAGTTATCGGAAGCCCCCCCACAAGTGTGATAAGTTCTGTAAGACGTCAGGCGGCCGTGATCCAGCTCGAATTAAGCGGATAAGTGCACATGATGTTCATCCGGCCTGATCCAGATCCGGATAAGGTCAAAGACGTGGCTTAACCTCATTCATGCATATCTCAAAGCTTCTCCAAGAAGTTTGTGCCCCTTCGTATGACTTGGCGGCAATTAAATTTTTTGAATTTTGAAATTCGCCTGTGTTATGTTGCCACATGGCATTGACAGTAATGATGGTAACTCTTCAAATTCCTCTCTTTCCTATTTAAGCGCTGATATGAAACAATTTTACACTTTCATTCTTCTATGAAAATGATTTCCGGCACACCACTTCAGGCTTCCTAAGACACTTCCGGCGAACTTCATTTTCAGCAGTCCATCCGTACTTTGCGCTTCGCTTGAACACGTAAGCTTCCTTACCATTTCTTTCATAAGGATCGCCATGCTTTGATTTTGATATATGCCGTAAAATAGGACTTAACTATGTTTAGACTATATTTGTGATGGTTTTCCGATGAGGCATGTATTGAACTTGATTTTGCTGACTTGCCTGAACCATGCTTTAAAGTTTTTATTTAGGAATAGGCCTTTTCCCTTTTTCAATGCTATGCTCGTGAGCACTGGATTTTAACGGTCCTTCACACAAAATGATGATGAGAGCTAGATAATGCCCTTCTTTACAGGTTTTATCCATTAGAGGTGTTCCTACTATAGCAGAGAGAAGTTTGGCCAAGTTTGGAGACCTAATTTGCCCTTAGGGACCTGTACGGGTCATACCCGGTGGTACAGGTCCACCAGTTGACCCGTAAGGGTCAAACCCCCCCACGACTGGGAGGGACCCCGTAGCTATGAATGCAATTTATTGCGTTCAGATCCGATCTCCCCCTATAAATAGAGGCTTTTTACTTCATTTCAAGGGGCGGCAATTAGAAAAGAAATTAGGCTATATAGTATATGAAAATACAATAGTTTTTATAAGCATTACCAAGGGTATAGTTGAGGTATAGAAGGTATAAAATAGGGAGAAAACCCATTTCTTGAGGTTTTGTCCACATTTTCTTCATTTCTACACAAATTCTTGCCTAAATAGTCATAAAAACCACCATTTCATCATCTACTTTGGTTACACTTTCTCTCAGCATAGGGATCGCTTCAAAGTGGATTTGCGTCGTAAAGGTACGCTCCTGAGTTTCAAAGAGACTCACATCTCATTCATTCTACCGTTATTTCTTATATTCTGCTCCATCTATATAAAATTTCTATCTTTGTTGAACTAAGGTTCTATCCGAGACCAAATAGGATTCCGTACGGGTCTCCCCATACCCGTACGGGTCCCCACCAGCACCCGTATGTGTATTGGCCCCCATACAGAACCTAAAGTTCCCTTGATAATCATTAAAATAAAACAACATCACCATTTTCCATGCGATCAGTTTCACTAATAATCTAGTAAATTAACTCACATAAGCTAAAATATGTTTTCATAACAAAATGGGCTGAAGACCTGTTATTTCTCTCCGATCCTAGAAGCCGTCTGAGCACTAACAATCGTAAAACCACCATGCTAACATAATCACATTTTTCCCAACAAAATGCTAACTTACAATATGCCATAAACTATGCTAATCCTTGTGGATGCAGGGGATTTATTTTGTTTTGTTTTATAACTTAGAACAAATGTATAGGTTCTTTTGCAATTCCCCCATTTTCCCCGGTTGTAATTTTTATTCCCTCATTTATTACTTGTGTTTTATTATGAACTGTTGAATGCATGAATCGAGTGTGAAAGAGTGTAGAAAAATAAGATTTCTGTAATAATTCCCCAAATAATGAAAAGATAACGGTTTTATGAGGTGAATGTAATTTTAAATTAACTGAATCAGAAATAAGTGACTCATCCGATACCCGAATCTCTGATCCAAAAGGTATGAGTCTCCCACCCAATGGGAACCATACCAGAATTCTTTTCCAAGTAGACAACTTGGGTAGCGACTTTATCATTTGTATCGAGATTTAGGTCTCGATTCTTTTATTCATTAAAATTTGTTAAAATATGCAAACTTGAACTAAATGGTTCCATCATGCTAAATCAACCAACCTTCCCAGTGGACCCCACCGCATGGTGCCAAGGGAGACCCACATATCTTCGACCACCGAGAGTTCACAGTGGCGACTCTTCTGGGGTTTATGATCTTTTAACTTGCAAAATTTTGGTTTGTTTTAAAAGCTTAAAAGATCAAGATGAGCACCAAAAATCATTTACTTAATTTAACCCGTTTTCTTTTTTATCATTTAGGAAAATTATTACACTCTATCTTCTCACCTCCTTCTCTCTAGAATTAAATGCGCTCTTCTTCTAGCACTAGGTTAGGGTGTCCTATTTTTCCGCGAAACTCATGAAAGTGTTACTTATGCTCGCCAGGAATTGGGGACACTCTTGTGGGTGGAGCACTCATTGTCATCTCCCTCCAAAAGAGGCTTGATGTGATGGGAACCTACTATATCAACTTTCATTACGTCCCTATACCATTCTTATCGAAAGCCATAGAATTTCATCCTCTAGGTACCTTTTTTCCAGTGAGATTAGACTAGGTCGCCCTTTATTACCCTCGTGGTAATCAAAGGAAAATACCTTCAGAATTGACGGGAGGAATAAGGTTAGAGGACACGGTTCGCATGCATTGTGTTGTATTCCCTTGTAATTAACCTCACCATGCATTTTTATAAATTCTTCATGCATAACACATCCCATGCATGTACTGATCTTTTGGTTGCTACCTCAGTTAAAGGCAAGAATCGACAACTTCATCTAGTCCCCATTTCAGCTTACCACATGGCTCAACTTAGTCAGTCCGTTCAGCCAACGAACCCAGCACTCCTCGCAATTAGTAGTGGAACTCACTTGTTCCATCAGGAGGCTATTTCCAAAGTTTTCCCGGACTTTGTGGTTATGCCAAAGAGGACAATCCTCCGTTATTTTGAGGGTTTGCCCGATGGTATGAACCATAACCAGAAGATTCACCCCTCGACTCTCGATGACATTCACCTTAGGAAACCCCTCTTGCTAAGATTTTCAGAAAGTTAAGAAAGTATAAGTTTACTGATCACCTCCAGCCATTTATCGTGCCAAAGCATGAAGAGGGAGGACATTTTTATATGTACCATGTTAGCTCTAATCATCCGACATAAGTATGTGAAGATCTCCTTAAAGCCATCTCCATCTTGATTGATGAAAGAAATATATGTGAACCTAGGATGAGAGGAGAGAAAGTGGCCATGATCAACTAAGGTTAGAGGTAGATGAGGAGTGGAAGCGTATTTTGGAAATCAAGAAAGTTAGGGAAGAGCCGTCAATAAGGGATTTGATGGCTATTGGGAAACTATAATCCGGACCACAAATTAAACTAAACTATCCGGATCAGGTTTGAAAGAAACAAAAACTTAAACTATGTAAATCCCAAATCTAAATGGAAACATCCGGACAAAGATCCAGCTAAAAAGCCTTCCATTGAAGATATCAAATACCTAAGCACATAGAATCAGAATAAAGCTTGGAAAGGAAATAAGCTTTAATCCCTCAAGAACATTATCCGGAAGAACTGAATCCCCTATCTCTGGAAGAAGGCAGATCCGAAAAATATGAGTCTAAAGACATCCGGAAGGCTCATGCTTGAAGATAATGGGAAAAGTTTTAAAGACAACTTTTCCCTCCACCTTTTTGGTCTACATTGTCAAAGATCCTTTCCCCATGAACAAGAAAATAGTGACAGCTTGCACTTTTCGGAAAAAGGACAAAAGGACTGACACCGGACTGAAATGCTAATAACCTTTTTCACCTAGACCAATAAGAAGACGCGGAACTCACACCAAAAAGCTATTGGTGTTAAAGTTGGTGCATCACAAAAAGCAAAGTAAAACAATCACTGATAACTTTTTAGCATCAATCCCTAGAATTCAAACGGGTTAAATTACAGTCTAACGGATTGATCAATAGCTCTGGAAGTGCCACCAATAACTTGATTAAGGGTGAAGATTTATTACAAGTTCAACAACCGACAACAGCTACAATTGTGATGGAAGCCTTTAAAAGGGAAACTTCACCAAATGACAAGGTTGGCTGTTTGATTGATAAAAGCAAGTAACAAAGCACAAGCATTCAATCAGTTTACAATCCCTCAAAGATTTAATTAATTCCAAATCTATTGTAAGGTCCTAAGTGAACTATAAACTTAAGGAAATCCATAAACCAAAACCTTTGTGAAAACAAGAGTGTAAGGATCTCCAACTTGGGTGAGTTGTGAGATTGGGATACAACTTAAAGTTGGTGCTTTGAGTGGGAACTCCCTGTAGGACTCAGCTTAGATTCAAGGTGAAAGTCTAAGTGGTATATCCTACTAAAGACTAAGGGACTCAGCTAGGAGTTGGTGCTTCTAGTGGTATATCCTACATCTAGAAGGGGTTACCATCCGGAGACAAATTGTAAGGCTTGTTTCCTGCCAGTTAGAAAGGAATCCACTAGTGAAAATCTCGGAGGAAGGAAACTCCAGGGACTGGAGTAGGCAGGATTGAACCAGGATAAAATCCTTTATATTTGATTTCTTTAACTTTTTACTTATTACATTCTACTGTCATAACTGTATCATCCGGATCCATCATCCGGATCATAATTAAACACACTACACTAAGACTTTTTAAAGTCTGTATATTTTGCAAAAAAGGTCATTCACCCCCTCTGACCTCGTAAAGACCCTCACAAGGATCAGTAAGTGGTATCAGAGTGAGTGCTCAAAACTAGAGATCTAACAATCTCGAGCTAAAGGTCCAATATTTTGATTCATACATCAAAATGAGTTTCCAAAACTGAAAACTCTTTCCCGAGGGTATGTCCATTACCCATCCCCCACTCTTCATCGGTGAACATTACATGTTCTGGAAGAACCGAATGAAGAACTTCATACAATCACAAAGCATGCAAGCTTGGTTAGTCATTAAAGATGGCCCATATGAGCCTACTTATGAAGTAGAGGGTATGACTACCTGAAAGCCCTAAAGTATGTGGGATGAGAATGACTTTAAAAAGTTGCGTGAAATAGCAAATGCTATTAAATTGCTTCATTGTGCTCTAAGTGCAGCTAAATTTAACAGAATATCCGGATGCGAGATTGCACCACTAAAGTAAGAGAAGCGAACCTTGATCTACTCCAGCAGAAGTTTGAAGCCTTCAAAATAGAGCCAAAAGAATCCATCAGTAATATGAACACTAGATACACAAATCTATTGAATGAGATAAAGAGGCTCGGAAAGGAAATTCCTGAAGTAGAGATGGTGTAGAAAGTGCTCCTGAGTCTCACCAAAGAATGGGACAATAAGAAGACTACCATTGAGGAAGCTCATGACCTAAACTTCTATAGTTATAATGAGCTCATTGGCAATCTCTTAACTCAGGAGCTATCCTTGGAGAGATACAGCCAACAAGAAAAGAAGCTTGAAGAGAAAAAGAAAGCCATTGCACTAAAGGCAGAATCTACCAGATCAGCTTCATCTGGAGAAGAAGAACAAGCCATGGAGCCTCAAAGTACCAAGGAGCAACTAGCTCTATTAACCAGAAGGCTCAACAGGTTCTTACAAAAGAAAGAAAGAAGGAAGTCCAGAAAATATGACTCCCGAAGATCAAGAGAAGGAACTTCCAGAAGGGATAGGCCCAAAAGAAATTCGGAAGAAAAGAAGGATCCGAAAAAAGTTGCTGCCTATTTTGAATGTGGAGAAAAAGGCTATTTCAGAACAAAATGTCCCAAGCTTAAGAGAACCAAGAAGTTAAAAAAAAGGCAATGGTAGCTACCTAGAGCAACAGTGAAGAAAGTAGCAGCTCATCCTTAATAGAAGAAGAGGAGACTATAAATTGCACATTCATGGCACTGACTGATCCGAAAGTAGAGCAATCGGGAAGGAATGCTTCCAAACAAGAAATAATGCAAATCAAAGAATCAGAATCAGAAATAGCAAACATTGAGGTAAACTCTTATTCTAACTCTGCTTCTAATTTTGACCTTGCTAGAGCTCTATCTATCATGAGCAAAGGTGTAAAGAAGCATGCAAAAGCAATCAAGTCTCTCAGAAGAGCAGTAATGGAGTTAGCAGAAGATGCTGAAGTAATGGCACAAGACATCAATCTCCAGCAACCAAACATATTGATGTTGTAGAGGAAAACTTCCTAAGGAATCAAGTTCAGATCCTAAATGCAAATGTACTGGCACTGGATAGAGAAATTAATCTATTAAAGGAAGCATCCAGGAAGAAGCCAGAGATAAAAGCACCAAGAAGAGATAATAATCCTCCTACTCAAAATAGATTCGAAAGGATTCCTAATCAAAGGATGAAGGAAGTTAGCAGGCAACCACAAGCCCAAAGATATACTGCTGCTCAAAAGGGAAAGGCTAAGGTGGCTTACAACCAACAGCCTATCAAATAGAGAAGAAATTGTGGAGCAAAAGTTGCACCTCCAATTAGTTTCCGAATTCACATTGGACCATCCACTAGTATGCAAAAGGCTAGATATAAAAGGAACTATGGGAAGGATGATCTGAAAAAGATCAAAGAAAAGAAAAAGCAAAATAGACCCATCTCAGGGTGCAGGTTTTATGGGAAAAACAACCATGTTACTAAATCATGTAGATTAAACAATGGGTATTATGATGTTTACCCTTGGCTTGAGATGGTTATTAACCCGAAAGAACCCAAACCTGATTGGGTACCCAAACCCACTTGATCTATTTTGCAGGTATGCCTTAGATCCATAATTGATCAACACACTTGGTACATTGATAGTGGATGCTCAAGGCACATGATAGGTGATGAGAAGGCCTTCATCTCATTGACCTGGAAGAAGGGAGGCAAAGTAAGATTTGGAGACAAGCAAAAGGGACAGATCATTGGTCATGGAACTATTGGATCCGAGTTAAAAATAGAAGATGTTTTATTGGTTGATGGACTGAAATTCAACCTGCTAAGTATGGCCCAACTTTGTGACAAAGGAAGAAAAGTCACAGTTGATTCCGGAGGCTGCTCAATCTATGATCGTAAGTCCAACCAACTCATTCTTTATGCACCTCGAGTAAATAATGTCTATTCTTTAAACATTAAAAATGATAAAAAGAATATCTATTTGGTGTCTAAAGAAGAAGAATCATGGCTATGGCACCGGAGGTTAGGACATGTCAGCATGAACCTCCTATCCAAACTAGCCAAAAAGGAATTAGTAGTGGGTTTGCCTAAGGTTGCTTTTGATAAAGATCATCTATGCACTACATGTCTATTAAGTAAAAAACATAAGAAAAGTTTCCCTTCCATCTCATACATTCCTTCTAAAAGAGTACTTGATCTCTTGCATATTGATCTCTTGCATATTGATCTCTTTGGTCCAATCAAACCATTGAGTTTAGGTAGAAGAGAATACACCATGGTCATTATGGATGATTATTCTCGATATACCTGGATTCTCCTGCTAGCAAGTAAGGATGAAGCCTTTGACCAATTCTCTAAAACATTCATCCGGATAGAAGTAGAACAAGGAATAAGCATTGTACGCATCTAGAATGATAATGGTGGAGAATTCAAAAACAAGCATTTTGCTGGCTTTTGTGACTCCAAGTGCATTGAACATAATTTCTCTGCCCCTCACACTCCTCAACGGAATGGAGTTATTGAGAGAAAGAATAGGACCATAGTTGAGATGGCTAGAATAATGCTTAATGAAAATTGTTTGCCAAAATACTTTTGGGGAGTATCCGTGAATACAAAATGTTATATTCTAAATAGAGCTCTCATTAGAAAGACAATAGAAAAGACCCCATATAAAATCTGGAAGGGAAGAAAACCTAAAATTGGGTATTTCAAAGCATTTGGATGTAAATGTTACATCCTAAATGATAGAGAGCAATTAGGAAAATTTGATCCTAATTTTGATGAAACAATTTTCCTTGGCTACTCAACATATAGTAAGGCTTACAGAGTCTTTAATAAATGAACCCAAACTATGGTAGAGTCAATACATGTAGATTTTGATGAGACTAACATTGCAGGAAAGAAAAGCTACACTCTGGAAGATCAGGTTTTGAAAGCTGAAAAATCTGGAGAAAAGAAGGAAGTAGGAATTCTTGATTCATTTCAAATCAAGAAGTACAAAGAGGAAGATGAAGGAATATCCTTTGATCCAGAAGTACAACAAGTTGATCTCAACTCATAGGAAAACCAAGAAGGAGTGGTTGAAGCTAAAGTGGAGCAAGTCCCAGTTCAACATGAAGGCCTACAAAGGGAGATTCGGACACATAGAGATCATTCCATTGAAAATATTCTGGATGATGTTCAAAATCCAATGAGAACCAGAGGTTAGCTTAACAGGATGATGAGTCATACTGCTTTTGTATCTCTCATAGAGGCAAAGAAATTTCAAGATTCTCAAGGAGATAAAAGTTGGATGATGGCAATACAGGAAGAGCTAGATCAATTCACCAGGAATGATGTATGGGATCTAGTACCACCTCCTAAAGGAAAATCAATCATTGGCACCAAGTGGGTGTTTCGGAACAAGTTTGATGAATCTGGAGTGGTGGTAAGAAACAAAGCAAGATTAGTTGCCTAAGGCTACAACCAGCAAGAAGGAATTGATTTTGAAGAAACCTTTGCTACTGTACCAAGGTTGGAAGCAATACAGATTCTATGTGCTTTTGCATCATTCATGGGATTCACACTGTTCCAAATTGATGTCAAAAGTGCATTCCTTAATGGGGTTATCCAGGAAGAAGTTTATGTGAGGCAGCCATCTGGATTTGAAGACCCTAAGCATCCAGATCATGTTTACAAACTGAAGATAGCTCTCTATGGATTAAAGCAGGCACCTAGAGCTTGGTATGAAAGATTAACCTTATTTCTTATTTCCAAAAGTTATATCAAAGGCAAAGCAAACGCCATACTATTCATCAAAAAGAAGAAAAATGATATCATTCTAGTCCAAATTTATGTGGATGATATCATATTTAGAGGGACTGATGAAAGGATGAGTGAAGAATTTAGCTCTCAAATGCAGAAGGAATTTGAGATGTCCATAATGGAAGAACTCAATTTCTTCCTTGGTTTACAAATCAAGCAAAGTCTAGATGAGATTTTCATTAATCAGTCTAAGTACACCAAGGAAATCTTGAAAAAGTTTGAAATAGATAAGAGCAAGCCTATGTCCACTCCAATGTCTAAGGATTATAAAGGAGAAGATGTTGATCAGAAGCTCTACAGAGGGATGATTGGTTCACTTCTATCCTTTACCGCTAGTAGACCTGACATACACTATGCAGTTGGCTACTGTGCAAGGTATCAAGCCATCCTAAGGACTCTGATCTCAAGGCAGTAAAAAGAATCCTTGGATACCTCCTAGGAACCACTGAAGTTGGGTTATGGTATCCTAGTAATGGAGATTTCACACTCCAAGGGTTCACTGATGTAGACTATAGGAGAGATACTCTTGAAAGAAAGAGTACATCCGAAGGATACCACTTCAGATTGCTTGGTGTCATGGTACAGCAAGAAGAAAACTTCAGTTGCTTTATCTACTACTAAAGCAGAATATATGGCAGCTGGAAGTTGTGTGGTTTAACTCCTATGGATTAAACAACAGCTAGAAGATTATGGAGTTTAATCTGGATGTGTTAATGTTATATGTGACAACAAGAGTGCTATTGATGTCTCAAAGAATCCAGTACTCCATAGCCGGATGAAGCATGTCAATATAAGGCATCATTTCATTAGAGATCATGTGATAAAGAAGGATGTTGCATTGGTTTACATTCTAACCAATGAGTAAAGAGCAGATATCTTTACTAAACCATTAAGTAAAGATCAATTTAGGAAGCTAAGGGAGTCAATTGGTATGTCTAATCCAATTTTGGGTTAATCCGGAAGATAGCTTGGAATCAAGCCGGATTCTTGGCAGAAAACTCAATCCGGAAGAGAAGAAGTATTGGGAAAAATTTATTCCGGAAGGATGCCACATCAACAGACAAGAAGGAAAAATGGCAGTAAAAGAGCTTAAAGGTGATAGTTACTTTTTAAATTTCAAAAGTCTATTGGGTGTTACACACGCGATAAATTTGACAGTTATCATTCAAAATAAACCGTTCCCATTCTCCGGTTAAACTGAAATTACCTCTCTCTTAAAAATCTAATTGCTATATCATCAATCCAGCCAAAATCACCGATATTCAGATTACCAAAATACCCTCACCTTAGAAAATCTATAAAACCCCCCAAATTCTCCTTCTTTGTCACGCGAGCGACTACTCTACTGTTACTCTACAAAAATCAAAACCCAACCCTAAATTCTTCGACTCTTCTCTAAAATGGCTGCAATTATGAGTAAAGATGGACTCGTAATGCTTCCAACCCAGAACATATTTGAAGAGTCTGATCTTCAAGATGGAGACTTCATTCCCGTAAATTTCAAACCTTCCGACTCCGTACTCCCCACAGATTATTTGGGGGACAATTTCTTATTTGAGATGGATCCTTTCTCCAAACTCATAGAAGATCAAAATCTCATGGACTTTCGTAAGATTAACTACCCCACATATCCTGACTTGGTCAAGGAGTTCTATGAGAATCTCAGTGTTCACTCCAAGTTTGATGCTCTTCAAACCAAGGTCCAGGGTAAAGAAATCACTGTTACCCCAGATTTCTTCGAATAGCATCTGGGTATGAAAAATGAGGGTGTTCTGCTGAGGACTCACGGTGATGAATAGAGAGTTAAGTATGAAGCTAAACAATGGTTACATCCAAACTACTTTGGAGACAAATTCAACACATATTTTCCTCAAATTTCTAGATATCTCCAGCATGTCATGGCCAAATTAGTACTCATAAGGAATGGATCTCTCACCACGGTGTCTTCATTTAACACTGCGTGCTCCAACACTGGGTTGAGAGCATGGTAGTCAATATGCTTATATTAATCATTCACTTCCTCAAGCAGCATGTAAATTCTCATGGCATGCTCATCAACCAAATCCTCCTCGCCAATAAAATCCCTTACCGAATTTGAATCCGTCACTGGTAAGGAAATCTTGGAGAAAAACTTCAAGAAATTGAACTATGGGGAAGTGGAATGAGGAAAAGGCTAAAAAGCAAAGAGATGAAAAGAATAACAGAAAAAGGAAAGCTGTCAATCCCGATGCAATTGCCTTAGTTCCCAAAAAGGCCAAAACCCAAAAACCAAAGGCAGTAAAACAATTGGCTCTGGTTCCGGTAGAAGAAGATGAAGATCACTAAACAATCACTCAGCTGCTTAAAAAATCCCCTGAAAAGCCAAAATCAAGGGGAAGGCTAATCAAGACAGCCGATTTATTGAAAAGACCAGTTTGTGATCCGGAAGCAAGGGAAACCATTGTAATAGCAGCTATTGCAATAAGAAAGGGCTACTAAAAATGCCAGAAAAGAAAAGCATCAGAATTGCTGAAAAGGGAAAATGGGTCTGATGAAGAAGAAACTAAAGATGAAATGCTTGCACCGAAGAACCAGTTCACCCGGAAGGGGTGTACTTTTGATGAAGCAGACAAGGCATAGAAACATAAAAAGAAAATTTCCAAAAGGCCAACTGCTATCATCATTGATGAGGAGGCAGCAAAGAGGGTAGTTGTGGGGGAGTTGGCTAAGGCCAAAAGCTTAAAGGGGAAAAATGTTCCCTGATCCAATGATGATATCCTTCCGGAGGATCCTCAATATGAAGAAGTGATGGCTTCTGTGGCAGATAACTATAGAATTAACAATCTTGCCACAGAAGGACTCGGAGGATTCTCAACTACCCCAATCCTCATAGATCAAGCTGCCTTGGCTAAGGTCTCAAAGATTCCAAAATCTGGATCATTCAACTTCCTTCCCATCACAGAACTTCTTTCGAAGAACCTGCTAATTTTGGAAGCTGAGATCCCTGTAAAAATAAGTCCTATAAAGGCCACAGTAGAGGGCATTAAGGACATTACTAATATTCCTGGGGCTTGTATAATAAGTCCTGGAAAGGCACTTGGAGGGATGATTGAGGACACTTTCAGTCATCCGGGGGTTAAAGTGGGAGCACATGAAGAGACAATCATCCTATCCAAACCACAACTCAGTGAGGTACTTCCTATCACAGATGCTTTAAATAGTAATGCTGATATTACTGCTAGTGATGGCACAATAGTTGAGACAAGGGACAACTTGGATATATAAGCTCCAAATGTATCCAAGGAAGGTGCGCCCAACTTGGATAATCTTACTTCAAAGGAGGGACGTTGTCTGGGATCTAATGAGAACACTCATAGATTGGACTCAACGGATGAGGCAAGTCCGGAAGATAGGTTGGAAGAGAGGGAAGAAGAACAAGATCTAGAGGAGAGTGACAAACAAATAGATAATGAACCCTCCGAAAGTAGCTCAAGTTCCGGAGATGACACATCAAGCTCCTCTGAAGAAGAATTTCCTCTAAAAATTAGCCCCATGAGAGTGCCTGCTAACAACACCATCAAATCCAAAGTTTCAGCAGCACTTCATTTGCTCGAAGAGGCTACCCAAGAAGAAAATGAAGAAGAGTATGTCAAGTAGAGCCTCCGGACCATATGCACACATCTATGAGGAGTTGAAAAAGAGTTGCTCAGACAAGCCAATGATCCTGAAGTAAAGAAGGAGCTGGGTGAAATCAAGAAATCTATAAAGACAATCGAAGAAAAGTTCTTAGATTTTCCCACTCTAGGAGCCATAGCTGAAGCCTCTCTCTCCCAGATCACCCCAACTCTAAACGAGCTTAGACAGAATGTTTCCACAGCAAATAGATCCGGAGATCAGGACAACACTTTGGCTTTAAATAACTGTGGCACAGTATTAGACAAAATCACTTCCTCATCCTCCGAGCAAATAGAAGAAATAAAGGCTTATCTGAATTCCAAGTTTGAAATCTTGTCAAAATTCATTTCTGAGAAAGAGGAGAAAGCTGCTCTCCCACGCTTAACAGAACAACAACAGACAATCTTGGATAAACTAACCAAATTATTTGACGAAGATCTACCCAAAAAGCTCACTGCTCATGCTGCTAGTATTGTACAGGATGTATGTGGCCAACTCAATGAGCAGGATGTTGTAATTGAGTGAGCTAGAGATGCGGTAATCAAAGAAATGGGCACAGTAAATAACAATATTGATAATATCCGGAAGGGAATAAGTAAAGAAATCACCCTGCTCCAAATTGGAATCAATAACCTCTCCATATTTGGATCCTCTTCCTCTCCCGCTATTCCAGAAAGCCAGCTCCTTCCAGTCTTCCATAACCTTATACAAGCAATTGGAGATTCTGGCTTCTTTGGTCAGAAAGGGATGAAAACTCTCCTAAAGATCCTTTTCCCTTACTATGACCCAAAGGATCAAGAGTTTGTCTTACGCATTCATCCATCCATAAAGCAATCCTATGACAATTTGAAGAAGACCATCTGGCCTTACTATCTTACTCCTCCTACCGTTGACCGTATTATTGCTAAAAGATCCAAAGGTAATCCCAATTACTCAATCTACTTAAATGCTTGGTAAGAGGCCTAGGATAACAAGACGTATATGGTGATTGATCCCCAAGCTGGCAACAAAAAGGGGGAGATAAGTTTACAAGGGGAAGTAGTAAGCAAAGGGAAAGAAAAGGAAGAAGGTCCATCTGGAGGTAATTAGACTAGCCATGCAATTATCTTATAAAATCCTGTAATAGCTAGATTCACTATTATATGTTTCTGTAATTTGTAATCTGAACTTCATTGATGTTAACTATTATTAACAACAAAAGTATATATATAGTGAAAATATCTAATTCTCAAAATGTTGCTTCTAAAGTACAATCTGCAATTGTACTAAAATAAACTTAGAAGCTAGAATTGAAAAATATTAGGGGAGTTAGGATGCCAGAATTATAGGGGAGTAAAATATGTAAATGTCTAAGTATCAAGAATCATACTTAGTACATATATACTCCATTCCCTTGTACTTAGTTTTTGTTTTCATCAAATGGGGGAGATTGTTAGGAAACTATGATCCGGACCACAAATTAACTAAACTATCCGGATCAGGTTTGAAAGAAATAAAAACTTAAACTATGTAAATCCTAAATCCAAATGGAAACATCCGGACAAAGATCCAGCTACAAAGCTGTCCATTGAAGATATCAAATACCTAAGCATATGGAATCAGAATAAAGCTTGGAAAGGAAACAAGCTTTAATCCCTCAAGAACAGCATCCAGAAGAACTGATTGCCCTATCTCCGGAAGAAGGCAGATTCAAAAAATATAAGTCTAAAGACATTCGAAAGACTCATGCTTTAAGACAATGGGAAAAGTGTCAAAGACAACTTTTCCCTCCACCTTTTTGGTCTACATTGTCCAAGACCCTTTCCCCATGAACAAGAAAAAGTGATAGCTTGCACTTTTTAGAAAAAGGACAAAAGGACTGACACCGGACTGAAAAAGCTAACAACCTTTTTCACCTAGACCAATAAGAAGGCGCGTGGAGCTCACACCAAAAGGCTAATATTGTTAAAGTTGGTGCATCACAAAAAGCCAAGTAAAACGATCACTGACAACTTCTAAGCATCAATCCCTAGAATTCAAACGGGTCAAATTACAGTCTAACAGATTGATCAATGACTCTGAAAGCGCCACCAATAACCTAATCAAGGGTGAAGATTTATTACAAGTTCAACAACCCACAATGGCTACATTTATGATGAAAGCCTATAAAAGGGAAACTTCACCAAATGAGAAGGTTGGCTATTTGATTGACAAAAGCAAGTAAGAAAGCACAAGCATTTAATCAGTTTATAATCCCTCCAAGAATCAATTAATTTCCAAATCTGTTGTAAGGATTCCTAAGTGAACTATAAACTTAAGGAAATCCATGGAATGAGGAACCAACTATGGCTATCAAACTATGGAATGAGGAACCCTTCCACGATTATTTCTAGAGATGGTTGATTGTTCTGATAACTCTCATACGGAGACCTTATGAGAAGGAGCTGGCCGACCGATTCATCCTTGGGTTACGTCCTTACCTCCGCAAGATAGCATTTTCGGGAACATATAAGACCGTTCCTGAGTATTATGAAGCAGCCGTAGAAGCAAAAAAGTGTTCCAAGAAAATAGGGGCCAATGACGCATCAAAGATTGAAATAGACAAGGCCATCGATACCCTCACTACTTTAATACACACCATCCTATGCTTGGGGCATAAGAAGAATACACCTACCAAGGAAGCTTTGAGGAACCTGGCCTAAGCCACCAGAGACACTATGGACGATGTATTGACCGAAGAGAATTGCAAAATCTTGATCGTGACCTACCTCATCTCCTGACAAATGAAGACCCTCCGCCTGTGGAGGATGACAATGCAAATATATGTAATGAAAATGATGTAGCCTTTGGGGACCCTAATGATGATAATGATGATTTTGGTTACTTGTTTGATGTTTCGCCTAACGACACCATGCATTCATCGGACCACATGGGTAATATTTTTAGCATTCATGACATTTCATTGCATGACATTAATTTGGGTACTGCAGAAAATCCAAAAATGGTAACAATATCCAATGACTTAACCCCTATCGAAAAAAGAGAGATGATAAAAGTGCTTAGAAAACATGTTAACACGTTCACTTAGTCATACGAAGACATGCCTAGAGTAGATCGAGAAATTGCTGAACATCGTATCCCACCGATCCCAAATTTAAACTAGTAAAGCAAAAGTTGAGGAGGTTATGCCCGGAATGGGCCTATAAGATTAAAGCAAAAGTCATCAGGTTATTGGAAGCTAAGTTCATTGAAGTAATTGAGTATCCAACATGGTTAGCAAATGTTGTCCCAGTCCCTAAAAAGGATGGAAAGGTTAGGATGTGCGTCGACTTTCGTGATTTGAACAAGGCGTCTCTAAAAATGATTTTCCATTACCGCATATCGATGTACTAATAGACAATGCCGCTCGAGCTACAATGTACTCATTCTTAGATGGCTTCTCTGGGTACAATTAGATCCTAATGGACATTATCGACAAGGTCAAGACAGCTTTTATCACATAGTTGGGGGCATACTGTTATAAGGTGATGCCTTTTGGATTGAAGAACACAGGGGAAACTTATCAGAGAGCTATAACCACTTTTATTATACGATATGATCCACAAAGAGGTTGAAGTTTATGTAGAAAACATGATGGTAAAGTCTAACATGAGGGAAGAACATCCTGAGATCTTGGATAGATTCTTAACAAGAATTGAGAAATGCAACCTCTATTTGAACCCAAAAAAGTGCATGTTTGGAGTTATAATAGGGAGATTATTGTGCCACATTGTCAGTCAGAGAGGAATTGAAGTTGACCCCAACAAGGTTAGAGCCATTCAAGAAATGCCTATTCCTAGAACCGAAAGGGAAGTTAGGTCATTTCTATGGTCGCTTCAATATTTGAGTCGATTCATCGCTAAGCTAACAATAGTTTTGAACCGATATTTAAGTTGTTAAGAAAGAAGTAGCCCATAGAGTGGCAATGCTAGATAGCATTTGATAAGATAAATGATTATCTTATGAGTCCTACAGTCTTGAAGCTTCGGATGCCCGGTAAATCGTTGATTCTCTATATGGCCATAGAAGAATCATCTGTGGGTGCAATGTTAGTTCAAGAACAAGATTATAAGAGCGAGCATGCTATCTACTACTTAAGTAAGAAGTTGATAGAGTATGAAATATGGTACACAGTAGTACAGAAGACGTGCACGGCAATGGTATGGTTAACCCAAAAGTTGAGACATTACTTCCAGTCTTACAGAATCCAAGCGGTTGCCAAGGTAGACCTGATGAAGTATCTTTGCCAGTCTCCCTCCTTAGTAGGGAAACTCTCTTGTTGCCTTCTGTTGAACCAAACATGAGTTTGACTAACTCAGTGGACTGACTCAGTAGTGCTTAAGTTTTGATTATAACAATTAATTTCAGTTTGAGTTAATTAAATCAATAGTGATGTTAAAAAAATAGTTTATGGTTGATTGAGAAGTTAGTAAATTCGAGGGTAGAATTTCATGTCTCTGCTGATCTAGTTATTTAGTTTAACTCTGAGTGCCCTGGGCTGAGTATTTATGACAGTCGCTGACTTAGTAATATTCACTCAACACTTGATATTTAGATTTTGTTTCAGCTGTGTGCTTTACGATTATATTTTCCGCTGAGTTACTTTAAGTCTGTCAACGTTGCCGACTTTACCATTTAAGGAAAAAACGGATCTTTGCTTTTAGTGTTGCTTTTTGCAGGACGTTAATGAGCTAAAGACAAAAAGAATTAATGCCTTGACAAGACTCAGAATTATGAAGAAAATGACAAAGTCTTCCAATGTAAAGCTGCAAAAAGTCATTTGCCATTTTGGACAATTCTGCAGATCTACCAACCTAGTATCGTGCGCTTTGCCAAATGTTAAAATACCTGAAGAAATGAGAGGATAACACGTACCAAGTCAGCGTAAGGTCTCTCTAACCGAAGACTAGTATCAAACGACAAAGGATTCAAATTGAAGATCGAATCTTAATCTAACAGATTGATTCTCTAACTCATAATGGTGCAATTCTATCTATTAACAGATTGATTTGAAGAAGCAATGGGTGGATAGATGAGCTGTCAGTTTCAGAAGATGCCAAAGTAAGTTCAACGATTACTTTCTCAATCCATCTATAAAAGGAGCAAGAAGGCAAGCGTTAGAACTTAGTGATTACACCTAAATTTCTCAGAAGCTAAATCTCTATCAAAATACAAGCTTTAAAGAAGTTCAACCAAGAACGCACAAATCAGCCAGAATCTACTTTAGAATAAGAGAGAATAGAATAGATAATTTAAATTGTAATATCAGATCATTTGTAACTGGATCAATGTTTATAAGTTGATTCCAGCTCTTGTCTAAACTCTTAGAGAGTTGCTGATCGAAGAGGGTATTCTAGTCAGCGGGTGAACGATTGCAGTTTGGAGGGTACTTACTGTAATTGGGGAATTTGTGAAAGGCTTATTTGCCTAGGGTAAAGGAGTTGAGATTAGTGGATTAAAGCTGAGACACTCTCTTAGGAATGGATGTAAGCACAGGTTGCCGAACCAGTAGAAAAATCTCAGTGTTCTTTACTTTCTCGCTTTTTTCAGATTTTCACTCAGCCAACTGACCTCACTCAGCGGAACTCTTGAGTATCGCGAAAAAAGTTTCATAAGTTCTTGAGTGAGTCATTCACCCCCCATCTGACTCATTGAGTGTACACATAGGGACCAACAAGTGGTATTAGTGAAACACCCCATACCTTATACTAAGCATAGAACAATATCCATAACATATATAAATTTGTTTTTTTTAACTTATGCTTTATTTATGTATATAATATACTAACAAAACTCAACATTTGGTTTAACTTATACTTATAGCATCATATCCTATTACAATAAATATGTAAAAAAAAAACTAAATCCGGACCACATTATATTCTATATGCTTGTCATGTGAGGAGAGAGAGCGTGATGGACATAGCCGACAGCCTTTCTTCCATGACAGCTACGGGTAATGACCTTTTAGTACAAAACTTTATCTAATACTTCAACAGCTGGAAAAAATATAGCGATTTATATAAGTTGCCACTCAGTGAATATAAACAATCAATGAACTTATTAATCACATACAGTCACACATTTATAATAAACATACAGTCCTTCATATATGCTATTGAATGATTCGTTTATTTAATTATTGTGACATTTCCGGCCAAACTATTGCCCCGGGAACATGTAACATTTGTAACAATTGTCAATTGATTTACTGGCCAGCTATATAACAATTAGTTGACCTTTCAGTCCAAATAAACAATTGGTTGACCTTTCGGTCCATTTGTCAAATATTGCAATTGGTCCTTGTGGGATCGACATCCTTCTTACTCTTTATTACTTGATCGATGGAGTACACTTGCTCTATTGTGTGTGTAGTTAATCATCCGCACCACTCCTTTACAACCATATACTATTTATTTTAACATCATTATTGATTTAATTATCCCATTCTTAACTTAATTGTTATGATCAAAACGTACGCACCACTAAATCAGTCCAAACTCGTGCTTGGTTCAACAATCTCCCCCATTTTGATCAATGGCAATTAACTAAGCGAGAATTAAATCAATAAGATATTTAGATTAGAGTTACCCTATACTCATGCTTAATATGTCTTTGTTTAGCATCTTTAATCTGCTCAGAGTGAATGCTAACTCTCCCATAATTCTTGAATCTTCTGAGTTCAGCATCCCTCAATACTTTACACATATTTCTGCAAGAGATCAGAGCATATATATATATAGCAGAAAATATATGAAGTTAAGAAGATCTTAACTTAGAATAGAAAATGTAATCTTTCATTCATTAATAACTTGAGTACATATAATAAAGGGTTAATCTATACTAAGTTTTACATTAAGCTCTAATGATTACAAAAATTTTATTCTAATCTTTTGGCATATGCGGAGCTCCCAAATTCGCTCTCCTTTCTTCAAAAACTTGATGATCCCATCTGGTCTTCTTTTCCTTGGGCAACGCAATCTCCTTGCCTTTTCTTTTCCTTGTCTCATGATATTCTCTTTGAATGTGCTCCAGATCCTTAGACAAATTATATGAAAATTCGGCAATCCTCTGCTCTCTTTCCTTTTCCTCCTTTTCTCGCTTCTCATGATCCTTCTCCCCTATTGCCATTGCATCCAAAATGGCTTGGGCTTGATCATCAAACAAGCTCAGAGATGGCTCAAAAGACTCAAGTTGTCCATATACATTGGATGAAAAGTTTTGCACCAACAGCTCGTAGATTTCTTGAGATATAGCATCTTTCTCTCTGAGAAAAGTGAATAAGCCTACTAAAGTGCGGGAATGAGAGAGATTGACTTGATATTGAGCACTCGAACCTTCCTTGGATATCTGGGTAAGACTGGCCGAAGCCTTGGCCTGATTATTTTTTTCTTAGAATCCGCTCCAGCATGGGAGTGCTCCTGATATGAGTAGTGACTTCATCATGAATCTTATTGATGGCTTCTCCATCAATGATGACATTTGCTTGAACTTGCTTGATTTGGTCTCTGATATGACCAAGTTTTTTATGAAGAGTAGGCTCCAGTTCAACAACTGCCATAACTATGTCACTGCTTAGAGCATCTGAAATATTATGCCTCTTTAAGGCATTAAGTACAGCTCCCTCTGAGTCTTTGACTCCCTTCAGCATTTTCTCCTTCACTGACCTTAACTCGGTGTGTAACCCATGATGCTTGGTTACCACTGTGATCAGAGCATTTAGGCCATCAACTATAACATTCAAAAGAGCTGTGTTGTCTTCATTCTCCTTGCTGAGTATGCTATATCCATCAAGTACATTCAACATAGCTTCAAATAAGGGATTAAATTTAGGGTAAAACACTTATTTTTTCAACTTTTGCAAATTAATTACATAATTGGCTCAATTAAACAAGTGTAACTGATGCAACTTTTTCTGAACTTCTCCTAACCAAAATACGCTCCCCTTATATGTAGATCTCTCCCTTCATTCCGATTTCTTTTCCCTGGCCTCGGCACCGGCGTTACCGTCTTCTGCATTTACCTCGTTGGGGAACAAGTCTATAGCAAAACTTTATGCTCCTTCGTCTTTAAAATCTCACTCTCATTTATTTAGGTATTTGATTTTCACATCAGATTTACTGTTAATGAAATTTGATGCGAATTGAATTGGTAGATCTGTTTCTTTGTTTTCTTCGATTGCTGATTTTGCATCTGAAATTGGTGTTGGTTCAAACTCTCTTATGATTTTTCTGCAATTTGTTCTTCGATTTCGATTCTCTAGTTCTTTTCGATTTTATCAAGCAATTTGCGTTCTTCATTATCGATTTATTTCTATTTTAAATCAAGGAATTCTTATTCAATCACTGTTGTGTTTTGTTCTCTCTATTGCAATCCAGATTTTGATTTGATTTTCTAAATTTCATAGAGTTCTGCTATAGAGATAAAGAGTTCTGTTATGGAGATAAAGAATGACAGGACTCTGAGTTTTTTCATGCAACTGAAAAGCTCCTGATCTGATGATTACTGAATTTTCTTTGTGATTAATAGCAGTTCATGTTGTTCATGATTATATGCAATGTCATCCTCCTGCCATTTTCTATTTGGCAAATTGATTTGCATGTTTTTTTCTACTTATTACGCATGTAATATAGGCCTAGTACATGTCTATTACATATGTGTTATATATCTGCTACAAGTCTAATACAAGTGTTTAATGAGGATGTAACAGACTTGTATCAGTATTGTATCAGATAGGAAATATGAATGAAGTATTTCCTTGATTTTATTACATATCTAATATAGACCTACTACAAACCTATTACAAATTCTGTTACAAAGCTGTTATATATCTGTTACTGGTGTTTCATGAATAAAATAGTAAATTTTCATTAGTTTTGATTTACATTGGATTATTATTGAAGTGTTTGGCATTATTTGTCAGTCATTATTCTATTACAAGTCTATTATATATCTATTACAAACCTAATACAAATCTAATACATGTATGTTACAAAGCTGTTATGTATCTGTTACAAACCTGTTACAAACCTAATACAATCTAGAGCGTAAAAAAGTTATGGAGGGCGTATGAAAGTTATGGAGGGCGTATGAAGGATATTGAAAATACATGTTAGGACATTTAGGTAATTGAGCTAAACTTGGGATGCAACTATTTTGCCCAAATGAGGCATAAGTGACAATTTCCCTTAAATTTATCAATCATGGAGATTATGAAATCCCTTTCATCATTAAGTACTTTGTAGTTGCGCTCAAAGATTTTTTCCATTTGCTTCTTGAGCTTTGCAACTTCTAGCTTTAATCCACCAGCCTGCCTACCTGTAATAGATAACAAGGGCAATACATGGGATACTATTACCTTGACCAAGGAAAATTATGTAAATATAGATCTGATGTGAGCTTTCATCTCCTCAACTACTTCCATAAACCCTTGCACTGGCTCTACAGCCTTTGCAATCCTCCTCAAGACTTCCTTAGACTGTAAGGATTTTGCTATTTCAATAGTAATTTCTGCATCTGTCCTCAATCCTGGAAATCTTACTCTCCCCATCTCCTTATATCTCCTAGAAGCTCGGCTTGGGGGTTGAATTGCGGTTGAAGTTGAGGTTGTTGTGGTTGTTCAGGAATCTCTTCAATGATTAGAGGCCCTCTGACTACTGGGGGTCCTTCCAAAAGTAAAGGTTCATACGCTAGAGATCCTATAGGGGAAAGGTATGAAATGATGGCTTTTTAGTCTGGGTTATTTTGGTCAGAGGCTTGGGTGTTTTTGTTTGAGTTGGATGTGGATAGTGTTTGGCTTTCTGGTAGAGGTAAACCAGAAATTGGTGTAGGTCAGAGTGGTGTTACAGTGGATGTGTTTGGGAAAGTGATAGGTTCTATGGGTTCTTCCTCTTTCTCTTCCACACCACCTTCAACAGCGGACTCGCTAACCTAAGTTAAGGAATCCTCAGTCAGCTAAGCTACGTGCTCAACTGCAACTTCCTCTTCATCCTTATCTTCCAGGTCTCATTCATCCTCATCTATCACAATCTTCATTCTCTTTAATAATCCTCTCTTCCTCTCATTCCTGGCTTCCTTTGTATCATCAGTAATTAGAGTGACTTGCTGGTTAGAGTTTAGCAAATCAAATTCTACAGCTTCTACCTCTACAGCTTCATCTTTCTCCTCCTGCTTTTCTTGATTCTCAATTCCCTCAAGAGCTTCTATCATCTCATCTACCACATCTGGTACTTCCCTCTTAACCAAGCTAGCTACAACATTTTGTAAAATCTGTTCAGTGCTAGCCTGAGCTCTGGCTGCTGCTTCCTCAGCCTTTCTTCTGATAGTAGCTTCAATTTCCTCCTGCTTCTTCCTTATTCTCTCTTCCTCAGTAGCCTTTACCCTCTCTACTTCTTCAACATCTTAGACTACTTCAGTCCCTCTTTTCACCATGAAATTCTTCTTAGGCTGACCTACTTGGGGAATAGGAACTAATGTAGCTTCATTTCCCTTTGTAGTCACTTCATCCAACTGAGCAGCATCTGCCTTCCTCTTCTTCTCTCTCTTCAAGGGCATCTCTTCCCTTAGCTCTTCCTCAGCCAGCTTCTCTTCCTCTATCTCCTTTGGGGTCAGCTTACAAGACTTTTCTTCCTTAGTCCCCTTAGATGATCTTATCTTTTGGGGTGCTTGGGCAACTATAGGAATAGAGCTCGTTGAACTCCCTTTCTTGGCCTTTTTGGAGTCCTTCCTGACAACCTTCTTTCCTCCCTATTTTTCAGGAACTTTTCTCCTTTCTCAGCTCTGAGCTTGGTAATTCGCTCAAACTCGCTAGCCACAAATGATTCCAAGGTCTAATCCTCTTCATTAGGCTGAATAGGCTTAATTTCCATGATTGCCTTGGGATCCTTTACTCTAACCTCCCCTCTTTTCAGCTTTATGTACTTTGTGTTGGAGGGTCTCTTATTTGCTCTGAGTCCATGAAAGTGGGCATTGTTGAGTACCCTGGACTCAATTATCTTCAGCTGAATATTGTTCTTTGCTACCCATCCTTCAATATCGAGCTCATAAGCTCTGCAGATTTCCATTAGAAGCTGCCCATATACCAAATGCTTAGTAACCTTTAAAATCTGTACAAGATGGCTAGAGGCTAATTGATACTCATTCCATGAGTTAAGGCATATATAAACACCCTTTCAAATTTTGAATAGCTACCTATAGAGCCTATTTCAGGCAATAAAACTTTGGTGACAATCTCCAGTTCACCAGCCTTATAGTCTTCAGGAACCTCATAATCTATGGGGATATCTACATGCTCTTCATCTTTTATCACTCTCAGCCTGATTCCCCTTTCGCACATCCCTAGCAGCCTTACTATCAGCTTAAGAGTAACATAGACTTTCCTTCCCATAATTATGGTTACAAATAGGTCCTTCTGACCTTCTACCATGTGGATTCAATGGAATAATCTCAAGACAATTTCTTCATAGCAGCCATTGGGAAGTTCTAAGAATCCTCTCAAGTGGTATTGGCGCGCCCACTTCCCAAACCTTTCATCGCTACAAAAGCACAGCATATCTACAACCATTGGACTGTCCACTTCAATCTTATCAATAAAGCACCATTTAGTAGGGACATACTTTGTTCCTGGAGGAATTAATAAATTTTCCCTTTGCTACTTTGGCAATATGGTCTTGAGTAGTTGCCCAGCAAGTGTTCTTTTTTATTTCTAACAACCAATGGCTTCTCAAAACTGGGTTCAGCTAATCTTCCTGATGAACTCACCATTGAAATTGCTTTGAAAAAAATTAGGGAGTTGGAGATTTAGAGAGGAAATTGCAGAGAAAGGAATTTTGCTAAAGTACCTTTCCTCTTTCTTTATTTCTCCTTAAATAGCCAAAAACTCTTCGCTTAAACCTGCAAAGCCACGTGTATGACTCACAATCCATGGTCTTAAGATTCAACGGTTAGATTGTATAATGTATACCGTAGGATAAATGAGTGCAAGAAACACGGGATAACTTCTACTAAATATGAATTATTTTATAACTTGCTACCATTTCTATCAAGTTTAGATTTGAAAGATAACCGATGACAATTAATGACGTATCCAAAATTCAAGCGACAAAAGAAATACTTAACCTAATTTGCTGAAGCTCAGAGTGTGCCCTAGTTTGGTCAGCTCCAAAATAGGTCAGATTGGAATGTATTTCTTCAAATTGGATTGGACATTTCGATCAGCTTTCTGAGCGTGTTGAATTGATCCTTTCCAATAGGCTTTGTGAATACGTCAGCTTGATGTTCTTCAGCAGGAATGTAGGTGAGCTTGACTTCTCCTTTTAGCACATGATCCCTCATAAAGCGATGTCTAATATTGACGTGCTTTATCATGCCATGTTAAACTGGATTCTTGGATAGGTCAATTGCATTCTTATTGTCACACATGACTTCAAGATAATTTGACTTTATACCATAATCCTCCAGTTGCTGCTTGATCCATATCAGTTGTGCTACACAACTTCCTACAGCCATGTACTTAACCTCAACTATACTCAGAGCTACAAAATTTTATTTCTTGCTATACTATGTTACTAGACAATCACCAAGGAAATGACATCCTCCAGTGGTGATCTTCCTTTCAAGTTTATCTCTTCCATAGTCAGTATGTATGTATCCTCTTAGAGTGAAATCTGCATTACTTAGATAACATAATTCTGTATCAATAGAGCCTAGCAAATACCTGATAACTCTCTTAACAGCATCTAAGTGAGATTCTGTAGGGTCAGCTTGATATCTTATACAATAACATATAGCATATTGAATGTTAGGCCTACTAGCAGTTAAGTAAAGTACAGAACCAATAATACCTCTACAGAGCTTACTCTCTACAGGTTTACCTTCCTTATCCTTACTCAGAATTATATCAATGGCCATGGGTGTTGACATTGGGTTGGCTTTATCCATGTAAAACATCTTGAGTACTTCTTTGCCGTACTTAGCTTGGCTGATGAAGATTCCATCTTTGCCTTGCTTGATTTGCAAACCAAGAAAGAAATTAAGCTCTCCCATCATTGGCATTTCAAATTCGTTCTTCATCTGCTAACTGAACTCTTTGCATAGCTTTTCATCAGTTGCTCTAAATATGATATCATCAACATATATTTAGACTAGTAACACATCTTGATGCTTCTTCTTGATAAACAAAGTTGTATCTAATTTACCTCTAACATAACCTTTGCTGATTAAAAAGTTAGTCAGTCTCTCATACCAAGCTCTTGGTGCCTGTTTTAGTCCGTATAGATCATTCTTTAGCTTGAAGACATGATCTGGATGCTTGGGGTCTCAAAGCCTGAGGGCTGTCTGACATAAACTTCTTCTTGAATATAACCATTAAGAAATGCACTCTTTACATCCATTTGAAACAACTTAAAGTTCATATGAGATACAAAAGCACAAAGAATTCTTATGGCTTCAAGTCTTGCTACTGGTGCAAATGTTTCTCCATAATCAATGCATTCTTGTTGATTATAGCCTTGAGCAACTAGTCTGGCCTTGTTTCTGACAACATTTCCAGCTTCATCTGGCTTGTTCTTGAAAACCCATTTGGTGCCTATGATTGACTTTCCTTTAGGTTTCTCCACCAAATCCCAAACTTCATTTCTTCTGAATTGGTCTAGCTCTTCTTGCATTGCAATTATCCAGTTGTCATCAAACTCAGCATCTTCAAACTTCTTTGGTTTAATAAATGAAACAAATGTTGAATGGCTCATCATTCTGTTCAGCTGACCTCTAGTCAGCACTGGATTTTGCACACTATCAAGAATCTTGTCAACTGGGTGGTCTCTCCTTGCTCTGACTTCTTTTAGTAGATCAGGATCAGCTCGCTAAGCTACTGTCATTGGTTGAGAATCTACATCATCGCCAAAGTTGATTGATTGGTCCAAACCAACTTCTTTATCTTCTTTTTCTAGTATTGGATCAGGAATAATAATGGGTTGACTGACTGATCTGCTAACTTGTTCCTTTTCTCTTTCATCATCACTAGCTTCTCTACCTGCATTGTTAGTTTCATCAAAATCTATATGCATGGATTCCTTTAAGATGCCACTCCTCTTGACATACACTCTGTATGCCCTACTATGTGTGAGCATGGGATTTTGCAGTCCCTCTCGCGAGACGATGATTACGTGTACCCGATTTTAATGCCTCAAATTAAAAATTCTCCTTGGAATTTTTATTACCAAAATAATATTCCTCGCGAATTTTTATTTGGTAGAATACAGTTCGGCGAGGCTAATAACGCGTCCGGTAGGAGCTTGAATCGATGATTGACACCCAAATAATAAATACCCTTTAAAATATTGTTAAAAGTCAAAAAGATGTCTTTTTACCCACTATTAAACCACTTTTTCTGACTTTTTTGGCTTTTTGACCCACTAACTATCGATGTGCTGAAGGCTGATGCCGCTAAAGGCATCATCCATGCCGTCAAAGGCATCATCCATACCGCCGGCGGTATCACCATACCGCCGACGACATCAGCCATACCGCCGGCAGCATGACCCAAAATGGGTCCCTTCACAGACAGCCTTTCGGCCACTTTCAGAGGAATAATTAATAAAAGGCCCCAAAAAGCACCCCATTTCACCTATAAAAGCACACCTTGAGCTGCATTTTAAAAAAAAGGTGAAGGTTTAGATTTTAAGGTGGGAATAGAGTTTAGTGAGATAAGAATTAGATAAAATAGAAAAAAAGGGATCCCGACCCATTTTTCCTGGTTTTTCTTCTTTGAACTCTCTGATTGTGAGTTGAAATCAATAAGCCTTTAAGTTAAAATCAGCTTAATTAAACTTAGAAACCAAAAAGCACTTAAAATTATCGTAAAATTGTCGTAACAAGCTCCCCGGAGGTATTTTATTCGGTTCACGAAGAGGTGGATTCACGACCTCGTCGTAAAAGTCCTGAGTCTCATAGCTCTTTGGCATTAACACTACTCACTTGTGTTAATTTTTGTCAATTTATACTCGTTTTTGGGTTTTCGGTCAGTCTTACTGCCACCGCTGCTGCCCACAAGCTGATACCGCCGGTGACGTAATTGATGTCGCCGGCGGCATCACCCATGTCGCCAGCGACATCAGGGATGTCGTCGGCGGCATCAGTTATACCGTCGGCGATATGACTTTCCGGACATCAGTTTTATTTTTCATTTATAATTCGGTTAAAATAATGATTGAGCCTAAAAATTACTTAAAAATGGAATTTTCTCGAAAAACACCGTTCAACTCCCATTTTAGCCATCTGACCGGGCTTTATAATATTTTAAATAAAGTATGCTATACCTGTGCTAACAATCTTCTGCAGGCGGATGTATATTGAACATTCAGGTACTTTATTTGTTGCATAGAAAAATGTATAGGACTTGAAAACCTTGTAATAATTTTATTTTCCGCACTTATTTTTCTTATGGCTGTAAAAATCTTATTCATTGCTTCAATTGCTTGATAAACACGGAAATAGCAAAATAACTAAAAAAAATACAATTAAATAGGATGGATTAAACCGATTAAGAAAGAATGGAATATCTTAACTTGGCCTAATGAAAAATAGATAACATCATCCGAACTCGGAATCTCTACTTAAGGTATGGTCCAACCACCCAGTGGGAAAACCGTACCAAAAATTTCCCGGTTGAGCTGAACCGGGTGGCGACTTTATTTTAAGTACGGGATTTTGATCTCGTATCTTTTGAGCATTAAAATGTGCAAAAATCATTTGTTCAAATATATCACACTCATTTCCCCGACACTCGGGCCGGCCCCGTTGCCGCCGTACGAAACGTCGTCCGCTCACAGTGGCGACTCTGTTGGGGAGATTTTCTTTAAACTTGAATCTTCTTTCATAGTTTAAAAGATTTTGATGATGTATTGAAATCATTGGCCAAATTAAAACTTCATTCTTTTTTTATGATGTCTTATCCTCATACGTGTAGATAGTTCGGTAATTTTAGGTGCCCTATTTCATCCGAGAAGCTCACGAAGTATCACTCATGCCCTGTTGGAATTGAGGATGCCTAGTGGGTGGATCACTCATTTAAACCAACACGTAAACTCCTACGATCGCACCTATTTAGGTAGTGGTTGAGTAACGTGGAATCAAGGTAAACGAGAACCTTCTACATCAACACCCCTATACCAAAGCCGCGCTAGAAAAAGCCTTAGCACATCATTCCCCTTAGGATTAACCAAAACAAATAAAATAATTGGGACGCGCTTCTCTCGCCATCACCGGTGAAGAGGCCAAACTCCATCCTTCCAAAGAGGCGTTACGTGGGAGTTATAAGGTTGGAAGAGGGACGATTCGCATGCTATGTGCTCTATGATCATGCACCCCCATGCATCAGCTTTAAGAGCCGACAATGAATCCACATACCCTTACCACTTCCACCCGTGGAAGAGGTTTATCAACATACGTAGGACTTTTCTTGTACCTCTGTTGCATCACCACATATCGCTATGTATGACGTGAAGTACAAACGTCCCACGTATGTTGGAGGGATAAGCCATCACGTCATCTCTAACCAAATCTACGTGCAGCCATGCACATTACACATCATTCCCAAGGCACTCAAGGCATGCATACCATGCATACAATTCACCAATCCATTCATGGTCTGATCCGCTACCTACCATTTCAGCTAGGAGGAAGCGCACTGACCGTCGCATCCCGGCTTGGAAAAGAATAGAGCATCGCCTGATACGTCATCCTCTGACCTCGGTTGCCACCACGAAAGTCGAAGGAGTTCCCCACACCGATTCCAGTGAGGAATCAGTTTCAGAATAAATTCAGTTGAGCCAAAGTCCCTCTCAACCAACCATGTCTTTCCCAAGAAATGAAGGGACCCCTCCTCCAGAAGAGCCCTTTGGTCCTACTTCCAGCTCGGGAACAGGATCCCAACCACCCTCTGGTTTCGACTTTACTAGTGCTATGATGTAATTCTTAAACTCAGATGCTTTCCAAGCCTCTATCCAAACTACGATTTAGGCAGTAGATAAGCAAGCTCTGGAAGACAGGAATTCCGATCGAGTATCGGTATCTGACATCCAGGCCCCGAACGGTTCAACACAAATATTGACTAGTTTAGTAGAGGCAAGACCCGTCGCACCTGTGTTTCAATCAACCTAACCCTTGACTAGTCCATTCCAGATTGGGCAGACTTCAGCTCTCTTGTCGGCTTCAACCACTTCACCAGTTGTGCCTTTCAACTTGAGACCCTTTGCCCAAAGCTCCACTCCTCTGACATTCAATCACCAAAGCCTAGTATCTCGGCCACTACCCTCCTTCACGCCTCCGCAGTTCATCGTAACTCCTAAAGGCATCACCTACCCCTAAAATCCAATTGCCAGCCATCTGACTATTCGCCCTATGCTGCCTCTGACATTCAACGACCAGGTCACGCAACCTCCGGGCGTGACACCTGAGGTAGCCGCCTTTATTCGGCAAATGATAGCTTCTCAAACCGTCAACGACCAGGTTGCGCATTCTCCGAGCACGACACCTGAAGCCCCAACCGTCTCTCATGAATCGGTCAGCGACCAGGTCACGCAACCTCCGGGCGTGACACCAGAGATCAAAGCTTACATAAACCGCCTCATCATTAATAAAAAAATTAGAAGGGACAAGGATTGGGTCCCTGATAATTTTACTATGCCAAACATGGCTCATTATGATGGCTCAGGAGCACCTGCCTCTCACATCATAATGTACGAAAGGGTGATGCGGGTAAAGAAGCTAAGTGATAAGGTGTTGGCTGAGATATTTCCTTGTTCCCTTCCGGGACCTGCACTCGAGTGGTACCACACTTTCCCGCAGCATATTATCACCAACTGGACTCTCTTATCTGAGGCATTGAAAGTGCATTATGGCTTCAATACTATGATGGAGATGACCATCCAACATCTTGAGAGGGTTCGTCAAATGCCCAACGAAACCTTTAAGCAGTACTTCAATAGGTGGATGTCAACTCAGGTCTTGATGAAGTCCAAGCTTAGCCTTGAGGAAATGATTCTCAAACTCCTTGAAGGATCTCTCCCCCCATTCTCCAAGGAAATGGCTACAGATTCCTTTCTTTCTTACAAGGCTATGTTTGAGAAAGCTGAGAAAATTGAGCGCGAGGCAGAACGTGAAAAGGCCAAGAGAGCGGGGAAACCATGGTTCAGGAAGAACAAAGCTCAACCTCGGCCCTAGCGCCGGCTAAGCCGAAAACACCGGCTGCTATATAAGCCATTTCTCAAGCCCCCGCTACACCACTTACAACCAATCCGGCTCCATCAACGATTGCTACAGTTCAGCCTCCTCGCCCTCCTTTTGTTTTGACCAATCCCTATAAATTACCCCTGCGGGTCATCTTCCAATGCTTGAGGGAAGCAGGTTTTATATAGACCCTTCAGGAGTACAAGCCACCCAGACCTGAAGATAAGAATAACTTCTGTAATTATCACGTTCAGGTGGGGCACCAAACCAACAACTGTAAGGCCTTGCTCTCAGTTATTCAGCGGTTGGTTAGTGAGGTGAAGATTGCTGAACCAGACAAAGCCCCGAGCACCATGAATAACCCTTTACCGAACTTTGGAAGTAAGGTCGGAATGGTGCAATCCAGTTTACCCGAAGCCACAGTCTTCGATCTCCTTGCTTGGGGGCCGGGCAGTAGTAACTCTATCCTAGTCATCGGTTTGGGTCTACCATCTTGCTCAGTTTTTGACCTTATCAATCAGGCCAACCCAGGAGTTAACTCCATTCAGGGAATGGAAATTGATCTAAGCCAACTAAAACAAGAGAGTCGCAGGCCTAAACCATTTGTGGCAAAGAGAAAGAAAGCTGAGGGGAGAGCACTGTTCAGCGTAGATTCTTTTGTTTCAAAGGAGAACTATTCTGATGAGGATGGGGAGATGGCTCGGGAATCCAAGGCCATAAGTACCAACTTGTTCAAGGTTGACCACCATGACCTTTTTAGTGTGGATAAATATGAACTACAAGACCTGGATTCGGACTCTGAAGAGCAATAGTACCTATTTGAGACACGAGCTACTAAGAGCGTCTTGCTCGATAATGTCCTCAATATTACCCGGAGTGGTCGTGTATATCAGCCGGAAGACCGATATCTTCGTCTAAGTAAAGACCCGATTCCTGGCAGAGTTGGAACTACTGCAAGACCTCCTTCTCCACCTTCGCCTGTCCCTACCAGTCTTGAGGTTGACCCCTTTATTACCCAGCTGAAAAACACCCAAGCCTGGTACAACATCTGGCAACTGGTAATCGACTCTAAAAGGCATCGTAAGGGTTTGATCAAGCGACTACTAGATCTGGAAGCTAATCTGACCACCTCGGTCGTTGAGATGTGTGCCACGATAGGAGAAGGCATACCCCCGAGAAAAAGGCCTCAGATCGTGTTTGACAGTTTTGATCTTACACTCGAGAGAAGGGATCATAATAGAGCCCTATTCATTCGAATCCAAATTCTTGATAGGGTCATTCCGTGCGTCATGGTGGATGACGGCTCAGCTCTAAACCTATGCCCTCTAAAAATCCTTCCTCACCTAGGATTGTTAGAGGACATGCTTGAAAGGTCTAGCACGGTTATTAGAGTTACGACAATTCAAAGCATAATGTAATCGGGACTTTTGAGGTAGAAGTCACTGTCGAAAGTGTCACAAGCAATGTACGTTTCACCGTCCTTGACATTCCTGTTACCTATTCTCTGTTGCTGGGCCGATCATGGCTCCACGCTTTAGGCGCAGTTCCCTCCACACTACACCAAAAAATCAAGCTAATCCATGATGGCAGAATGGTGAGTATAGAGGCCGATCCTGCTTCCATCATGGCCGTTATGGAAGCCGAAGCTAATCTAGAAAAGGGCCTCCAGATTGCCATGATTAGTAAAGTTCAAAAACCTCATCCCCTTTAGCATAGCTACCTCCACGCGGGTATGGGCAAACTAATGAAGAAGTCTGGTTATAGGCCTGGCAGAGGTGGAGGAATATATGAATAGGGAATTATTAAGGCGTTGGAACTAAAAATCCTTATCCATGGAGCTGGACTGGGATATAAGCCTAGAAAAGCCTATCACTGCGTCCCTTACGGCTATTGCCGCATGGTCACCGCTTGTGAAATCCAGGGAAAGAGGTCTTATAAAGGGGAGCCCGAACCAATCGAGTATGGCGGGAAAATGTGGCCCGGCTTTGAGGTCTTTAAAGATGTCTATGACTTCGAGGCTGGTCACATGATAGTTTCAACTGAACCTGAGCCTACTGAGTCTGACGCGCCTATCAATGTGATTTCTGATAAGGCTAAGGGTAAAGACAAGATGTATCCTGAAAATGAGCCTATTGATCCAGAAATTGATGATGCCATGGCGACCGTGACAAAAGCTATGGCACTGTTGATGAAGAAAGGCTGGAAGGGTAATGGGAAAGAAGATGCCATGACAGCCATAGTAGAAAAGCTCGCCAGGGCTCTAACCGAAAAGGCTGACCTGTCTAAAGAGCCGTCGCTCACCACTACCCAAAAGACCACTTTAGAGCGTAACCTAAATGCCACCCTGAAATATGATACAGAGAAGACCTCTCCCATCGATTCTGCCACTAAAGCCCCTCCGCATGTGGAGGAGGATATGGATGATGTAATTTTTAATATTTCTGATGTTTTTAATACAAACAATGCCGCTTATGAGGCTTTTTACGCAATGAATAACTCTCGTTTGGCTTACTTGTTTGATGCCTTTCCTGATGGGTCCATGCATTCACATAATGATATGCATAATGTTTTTGGCATTAGTGAAAAGCTATTAAGTGAAATAAACCTAAGTACGGATGACAATCCCAAAATGGTAACCATTTCCAAAGATTTAACTCCCGAGGAAAGAAGTGAGATCATAAAAGAGCTTAAATCATGTTAACGCTTTCGCCTGGTCGTACGAAGACATGCCTGGGGTTGACCGACAAATCTCCAAACACAGGATCCTAACTGATCCTAAATTCTGACCTGTTAAACAGAAGCTCCGTCGGTTGAGACCTGAATGGGCAGAACAAGTTAAGATAGAAGTTTTGAGGTTGATCGAAGCTCGATTCATAGAAGTAGTAGAATACCCGACTTGGTTGTCCAACATCGTCCCGGTACCAAAGAATGATGGTAGAGTCCGAGTCTACGTGGACTTCCGAGACCTCAATAAAGCCTCGCCGAAGGACGACTTCCCTCTCCCGCACATCGATGTCCTAATTGACAGTGCCGCCAGGATACAATCAGATTCTGGTTAATATTGCCGACAAAGTCAAAACAGCATTCATCACTGAGTGGGGGGTGTATTCTACAAGGTAATGCCATTAGGGTTGAAAAATGCCGGGGCCACATATTAGTGAGCTGTAACTGCCCTCCTACACGACATGATCTATAAAGAAGTGGAAGTGTATGTGGATTACATGATTGTGAAATCCGCCACTCGAGAGGAACACCCTGCTGTTCTTGACAAGTTCGTGACTCGCATTAAAAAGTATAATCTTCGTCTGAATCCAAAGAAATGCGTATTTGGAGTTACCTCCGGCAAGCTGTTAGGACACGTGGTTATCCAAAAAGGGATTGAAATGGATCCGGACAAAGCCAAAGCCATCAAGGATATGCCTCCCCCTAAGACGGAGAAAGAAGTCTGATCATTTTTAGGGTCCTTACAGTATGTTAGTCGATTCATTGCCCGCCTCACTACCGTCTGCGAACCCATCTTTAAGCTATTAAAAAATAGCAACCCGTGGTATGGAATGATCACTGCCAAGTAGCATTCGATAGAATCAAGGCATACCTTGTCAATCCACCCGTCTTGACGCCCTCCATCCCAGGGAAACCAATCATCCTTTATCTGGCCATTGAAGAAATGTCTGTCGGAGCCATGCTTGTCCAAGAACATGACGATAAGTGCGAACATGCCATCTACTACCTGAGCAAGAAGTTGTTAGATTATGAAACCCGATATTCGATTGTAGAGAAGACTTGTGCTACCATGGTTTGGCTCGCTAAGAAGTTGCGATATTATTTCCAATCCTATCGCGTCCAGGCCATAGCCAAAATTAATCCAATGAAGTTTCTTTGTCAATCCCCTACTCTAGCCGACAAATTGTCCCTGTGGCTACTTCTCCTATCTGAGTTTGACATTGAATATGTAACCCGAAAGGTCATTAAGGGCGGGCTGTAGCTGAATTCCTGGCTAATCAACCCCTCAGCTCCGATTATAAGGAAAGTTTGGAGTTCCCTAATGAACAGCTCGCCTCTGTTACAACCCTTGATGACAATTGCACAATGTACTTTGACAGCGCTATGAACCGTCGGGGAGCAGGTCTTGGGGTCATCATCATCACACCAGGTAATGAGATAATCCTATTGTCCAAACGTTTAGAATTCGACATCACCAAGAACTGCGCTGAATACGAAGCTTGCCTGTTCGGCCTCGAGGCTCTTCTTCAAGTTCAGGCCCGCCATATATCTGTTATCAGAGATTTAGCTCTGGTTATTCGTTAGGTTACTGGAGATTGGGAAGTTAAAGAAGAATCCCTCCGTCCTTTTGTTGAGGCTGTATGCGAATTGTCTGAGAAATTTACCTCATGCTTGTACCGCCATGTCCCTCGAGATGAGAATCAAATGGCAGATGCTCTCGCCACTCTCGCGTCCTTATGGGAAGGACCCCAATAGTAACCTATCCGCCCATTGGTTTTGCTGTCCACCAAGACCCCATATCATGTTCAATTGACTCCTCTAGTTCTCGCCATTTCATCCGAACCTTGTTGGTATTCTGACATAGTCCTATTTCTTCAGACCAGCCAATACCCCACAGATTCTTTCGACTTGGACCGTACCACCCTACGGCGGCTTGCTACACAATTTCGTATTATAGATAATGACCTATTCAAGTGCACCAGCGACGGCCTACTTCTCCATTGCCTCACTGATTCCGAGGCTCAGAACATAATGATCCAGGTCCATGCCGGCGACTGTGGCCCTCATATGAATGGTCTTGCCCTTGCAAAGAAGGTCTAACGACTAGGGTATTTTTGGCTCACCCTCACGGCTGATTGTATCGCCCAGGTCAAACGATGCCACCAATGCCAGGTTTACTGAGATATGCGGCATTTGCCACCGACCGAGCTCCATCACTTATCCACCCCTTGGCCATTCTCGGCATGGGGTATAGATATAATTGGTAAAATCTGTCCCTCCTCAACAAATGGCCACAAATTCAATGTGGTGGCAGTAGATTACTTTTCAAAATGGGTGGAAGCCGAATCCTTCACCAATGTCACTGCCAGGCAGATGGCCAAGTTCATGGAAAAACACATCTTTGCTCGGTATGGGCTCCCACATGATATAGTCTCAGACAACGGAGTATAGTTTTAAGGAGCAACTGCTTCACTGATTGAGAAGTATGGAATCGAGCACCATAGGTCTTCTCCATACAGACCATAAGCCAATGGAGCTGTTAAGGCAGCCAATAAATCGGTAAAGACGATTCTTTCTAAGATGATAGCCGGTTATAGAGGTTGGGCGGATAAGCTGCATTTTGCTATCTGGGGATATCGCACCAGCGTACGCACCCTGACAGGCCAAACTCTGTTTTCCCTGGTGTACGGGATGGAAGCAGTCTTGCCAGCTGAAACTCAGGTGACCTCATTAAGAGTTGCTCTAGAGGCTAAGTTAGAAGAATCCGAATAGACTCGGGCAAGATTTGAACAGTTGAACATGATGGATGAACAAAGGTTGAAGGCCCTCGATAACCTCCAGATGTACCAACAATGTATGGCTCGGGTATATAACAGCCGGGTAAGACATTAAAAGTTCCCCCTGTAGGCCAGCGATCTGGTCCTCAAGCAGTTGAAACACTCCACCACTAATGCGAGGGGTAAATTTAGGCCAAACTGGGAAGGACCATATGTGATAAATAAGCTGCTTAGCAAAGGGGCAGCTAAACTTATGGACATGGATGGGAACGAGTTCGTAAATCCCGTAAACCAAGATAGGCTTAAGCGTTATCATGTTTAATTTGAAAGAAACAAACCAAAAAAGCAGTACACAAAAAAATATATACGTGATAATCACCCGCCTTTTAGTCTTTTACTGATCAGGCAAAAATTAGGGTGATGTCCGACGATTGGTATTTGCGAACCAATCGTGCAAAAATTAGGGGATAAGACAAACCCGCTAGATCGAAAACCCCGAGAAGGGCAATCTAGGAAAAAGTTAGGGTATGTGAGCAAAAAGCGAGTGCCTTCTAGAAAACCGATCTCGGCTAGTCGGCACCGGGAGTTAAATCAATGGGAATGCCAACCAAACATCATGTACTTTATTTTATCTCAATTAATAAAAGTTCTCTTTTGTTAAAATCTAAATGCTTATGCTTATGTGAATCCTGTATTCATAAGTTTAAGACAACTTCGACAAGCTTTGAATAGGGTTCATTTTGTTCCATTTCAGAGTATTTAAAAAAAAGACCTAATGGTTCCAACAAAAGTAAGACTCAAAATGAACTTCCCGCACCATCGTCACGGTACCTAGAGATCCGCCTTGGTGTGCTGGTAGAAGAGGGATCTTCCCCCCGCTCCGCACATTCCCCCTTAAAACGGGCCCATAACCGCTTCTAACGGGTCGACAAACCTCTTATCTCGGCATTCCATCCTCTGTAGTGTGTGTCAGTCTCGATGGTTTCTAGTTTATCGTAATCCAGAATCTCAAACACAGCCTCCCTGGACCACTTCTCCTGAATATGGTTGACCCACCTAGCTTTGTAAACTCCGATCTGATTGTGGGGCAATTTGATCGGGACTCTCTACCTTTTACCATACTGACGACATAGCCGATAGGGGGTATAAAATGAAGATTTCTCCAGACCTATCAATTGAACACATGCTCCCCAAGATTCTACGACCACATCCTGAATTCTCCACCATGGACTAACCCACTGAACCTGCGTATCAGTATACCCCCTCAAGATAGGCACCCAATCGTTATATGTCAACTCATCAAAATTGGCACGCATAAGCCCTCTCTCCCTCAGATGGACGGGAAGATACTTTTTCGGATTCCCTCGGGGTGCCTCCCTCAGCTTTAGCTTCTCCATTAGCCAGACCTATAATGCAAAACTAGGGTAAGGATAGGGGAAAGAAATGTTTGGATCAGAAAGAACAAGTGATACCTGTAATAATATGAATTGATCCCCAATGAGTGACGAGTCAATAGAAGCAGCATCCACATTTAATAAAACATCGGCCAACCCCACAGCCACGGGGGAAGCCCCTATCGACATAGGACCGATGAGGGAAATTAGTCTGAGTGTAGCAATCAGGCTTACTCCATACATAAACTCCACCATGAGTAGTAATGCCACCATGAATGGCCAAGCAGGATGGGATCGGGGCACTCTATGACACCACTATAGAACTGCTTCGAGCTGAAACCCAGGTCTGTCAGGCAACAGAGACAGAAATGGGTCAACGAAATCTAAATTCTATAGCCCTCGTGGGATTCCATCTATGCCAAAATGAAAGTCCGGCAACGCCAGCGAAACGCGTTTAGGACACGGTGTCCCTAAAATAGCATGGAATTCTTCAAGCAAGGGGCAAAGCTCGAACGATGAAAATCAAAAAACGTGGTCCATTGGATCCCAAAAAGATAGTGCCGCTCGAAGGAATTCATGGCTTACGGGCCACGCCGCGACATATCGAAACCCCCAAAGCCTGAATTTTTTGAGCCTCTTCCAGTCGGCATTCCCCAGACTCTGCAGAAAATCTCGTAGTTTTTGATTATGGGTTGCCATGACAGAAATAGACAGAATGGTTGAAATCAGATTACTGGAAAATTGATGCCGCCGGCGATGTAGGTGAAGCCGCCGGCGATATGAGTGAAGTCACCGGCGATGTAATTGGTGCCGCCGGTGATATAGGACCAATTTGGGCGATATCAGATGATGCCGCCGGCGATATGGACTTTCAGACAGCCCTGTATATATTATTTTGGCTCGATCAATTTGGGCAATATGGGTCATGCCGCCGGCGACATGGAGTGAATTTTCCGACGGCATCAGAAGCATTTCTTCCATTTCAGACCTATACAAAGCCTGTAAACAATCCTATGCTATGTTTCCAATGCCTTATCAAATAGCAATTCATTTTTTCATTCAAAATAAAAGCCCAGAGGCACAAATCACTCAAAATATCCCAAAACCAAACCCCAATGTATCGAGGGTACAAACAAAGAGCTAAAAAAGGTAAAATAAAGTAAAACTAAACATGCCCGCCACTGCCGGCCGGGCGAGATGAAATGTCATCGGGGCCTGCAAACCAGTCATCAACATCATCCTCATCTTCCTCCCTTCCCTCTATCATAGGAACACTACTGGACTCCTCAGCCGTAATAAACGCACGTCGGCCGGCGGACATCTTAATCCCCCTATGACTGGTGCCTCCGGGGATCGCACGGTCCAAGTTTTGTTTACTCCTCCGTTCCTGAGCGATGGCTGCCAGCTGACCCTCGAGATCACTCACGTGACGTTGTACGACCGCAGTCTCCTCCTCATACCGCCGCCGGGCTGCGTCAGGATCAGACAAATAAAGGGCCAAGAAATCCTGCAAACCGGAGAAAATATAAGCAGTGCATGTCATGCATAACATCCATACATATATCCCATCTTAACATGTGCATAAAATACCTGAACGAGGAGCGACTGTCCAATAAGGGTATCCCGAAGAACAAAATTGTTCTCTGCAAGTTGCTCCACGTGACTCCGCGCCACCTGGAAAATCCAAAAGGCAAATCCTCAAACAACCGCATCCAGGGCTTGAAAAAGAAAATAATTATTAGGCCTTACATAAGTAGTATTTTCAGGCATGAATATCGGAGCTTACCGACTCGAGCCAACATTCCTATGGGAGAATTTTCCTCGGGAGTTCATCAACAGGAAGGTGGTTTCCAATGGATTGACCAATCGCCCCCCATAAAGTTTATGCCCTCCGGCACACTATAGTGTCGGGTCCCACTTTGGTTGTCCCAGCCCCTCTTTCTCGTGGCTTCCTGCAAAACATGAAAGCCACACATCAACAACGTTCCTAAACAACTTCAAGATCATACACGCAAGCACAATCATACCTCGAAAGAACGTTACTCCCCTTGGGACATTGGCATGTTCCCGCCAACTACGTCTGCATCCACCTCATCCTCTCCCTCAGGGGTCGTCCGCAACATCCCCTTCAAGCTCTTCATCCTCGTCCTCCTCCTCCTCCTCCTCCTCATCAACATCTATAATGCCTTTGAGGCGCCTCTTCTCATCCTCTAACCATTGCTCGTTGTGATACTCGATCGTATCGTTTCCATAGATGCGAGGACACACGGGGAGTAGACGTTGCAGAAGCTGCTCGCAGAGGCCAGGAACACTAGGGATCACTCGGTCGTTCCCTTTAATAGAATCAACTTTGTCAGCCTCGGAAGAGATTACCAAATGAGGCCACTATAAGCCCCTGGGAGGATCGGCAAGCACCGGTCTAGCAGCCACCGGGAGGGACCTCCAGCCCTGGATGCGCTCGCCTAGATACCACTGCTGGGACAGAGGGCATTCAATCACAAACCGGCGGTCATCCACCTCCCTCCGTACCCTTGCAACCTCAGCCAAGTTCTTCACCCCATCGAACGGATCGAAGACGAGATGCATCAAAACAACCAATATGAGTCCATAGGCGATTATTGTTTCATCTAAGTGTAAAAACAAAGACTAAATCAAAAAAAAAATTGCATACCAAGCTTAACCGCACGCTCCTTAGGACCTCCTTATACTTCGTAGGGTACTTGGCCTTCCCACCGATGCCCCCGCACCAGCGATTGAGGAAATGAGATCCTGGCGGTACAGCTTTCTTAAACTCCACCGGCGGGAGGATCTGATGCTCGAAGGCCTAGGCCTGCACAAATGACGACCAATCAATTCAAAAAGCGTCATGCAATAAATGAGAATGCATGCTATCAAGAGAAATATTTCCAAAAAGTTATACCTGGAGTAGCAGGTGGCAAAGGCGAAGGGCTTTCTCCTTCTTTCGGGCTCCCACGTCCAGCCCGTGGTACAACTAGGCCAAGATGGCCCTCGGCCAATTCTTCCTCCTAATTCCCGGCACATCTTCCACTGCGGTTATAAGCATGTAGTTGATCTTACTCCTCGAGATTGGGAAGAACAATACAGTGAGTAAAGAAATCACGAAGGAACGGATACAAGCCTCCCTCTCCTCCTTGGTCACTACGTTCACCCGGGTCCAGTGATGGTAGAACTCACCATAAGACAACCGCCTAGAAATGGGCTTCAGACCGAACAACTCCTTTACCCGCCTCACCACGGGCCTCTCAACATGGTACTTGTCCATGTAAGCATCAAAATGTATGACCTCATCCGTCCAAGGGAGGCCAGTCATGGCTACTACATCAGAGGGGGTAATTGTAGCTTCCCCAAAATGGAAATGGAAGGTATGTGTGGTCTCAGACCACCTTTTAGTTAGGGCCGTTACTGCAGAATGAGGAAGCTTAGGCATTAGCATAGGCATTATCCACGCCAAATCCCCAAATCCTATCTCATTAATTACAAGCGCGAGCTCGGGATCATTCTCTGAGATATGGTGCCACCATTCACCGATGGTGTCCATTCCCCCTATGTAAGTCAGTTCATATGGCTGTAAAATTGAAAACAAAATGGATCAGTCCTACTTATTTTTTATCTGAAAAGCTGCTGATGTCGCCTCTGTTGAAAGCGATGTCGCCGGCGGCATCAATCCATGCCGCCAGTGATATCAGTCATACCGCAGGCGACATCACCTTAAATAGAAGTGACATCAGACTCTCATGAGCCCTTTTGCAAGGACTAATGCCGCCAGTGACATCACTCATATTGCCAGCGACATCACTACATGCAGGCAGAACCAGCTTTCTCCCAAAATCGCACCCATCATGCCAAAATCACAAAAATCGCAGTCGATCGAATAATAAGCCCAAAAATGGTAAAAATTGATCCTAAAGCATGCAATACGACCAATCTATTCCACATTTAAACCCCTATCATGGCATAATTTAAAATCTAAAGCCAAATCAAATTGAACCCAAAAAGAAGAGATTCGGGTTTTTGTGAGATTACCTGGACATAACAGAGGTGTTTCTCCTTCTCCGGAGTCAGATTGGTGATTGGAGAGTTAATGCCATAGCCATACATTTTGGTCGTCTCCTTCAGGCCATATGCAGTAGGAATGGAGAGGATTTTTAATCCCTCAACGGAAGAATTGGGAAGGCTCTCCCTAGCCTTGGATTTGCCCCTAAAAGCCTTGGTGATTCTCTTCATGATTGCAAAAAACAAAGGAAGAAATCAAAAAGTTTTGGAGAAGAAGAAGAGAGGGGGATGCGGCTTTGAATAAAGAGGAAGAAGGGGAGTTCTATTCCCTTTTAAACTACCTTACGGAATTCGAGGAGTTTTAATTTATCTGAAACTGTCCGTTCATACCGCCGGCGGCATAAATCCATATCGCCAGCGATATCACTCATGTCACCGGTGACGTCGCCTCTTTTAGTTCAAATTTTGAAATTATCTGACAAGTCAAAGCTACCACATGAGATTCATACCGCTAGCGGCATCAATCCATGTCGCCAGCGACATCACTCATGTCGCCGGCGACATCACCTCTCTTGGTTCAAATTTTGAAATTATCTGACCAGTCAAAGCTACCACGTGGCACTCATACCGCCGGCGGCATCAATCCATGCCGCCAGGGATATCAGTCATACCGTCGGCGATGTCACTCCTCCAAATCAGATTTTTACACAAGCCCGACCGAAGGGCAATCTCTACAAAGCTCAAGTCCGACCAAGGGACAATTTCCTCAAAGCACAAGTCCGACCAAGGGATAATCTCTCCACAAAGCACGAGTCAGACCAAGGGACAATCTCAATAAAGCATAAGTCCGACCAAAGGGCAATCAATCTAAGTCCAGCCAAGGGATAATCTCTACAAAGCTCAAGTTCGACCAAGGAAGAATTTCCTCAAAGCACAAGTCCGACCAAGGGACAATCTCTCCATAAAGCACGAGTCCGACCAAGGGACAATCTCCACAAAGCATAAGTCCGACCAGGGGACAATCTCTACAAAGCTCAAGTCCGACCAAGGGACAATCTCTACAAAGCTCGAGTCCGACCAAGGGACAATTTCTGCAAAGCGTAAGTCCGACCAAGGGACAATCTCTCCACGAAGCACGAGTCCGACCAAGGGACAATCTCCATAAAGCATAAGTCCGACCAAGGGACAATCTTTACAAAGCCTAAGTCCGACCAAGGGGCAACCGATCTCCACAAAGCGTAAGTCCGACCAAGGGGCAACCAACCTCTACGAAGCGTAAGTCCGACCAAGGGGCAACCAATCTACAAAGCGTAAGTCCAACCAAGGGGCAACCAATCCACAAAAGCGTAAGTCCGACCAAGGGATAAACCGGTCACCCATCAGGTATCATTCCTATCCCTTGCTCTTTCGTGTGATCATACTGACCTGTGGCAGTAGTGATCCCCCGAGGGGCAGCTTGTGAGCACGGGATTTTGCAGTCCCTCTCGTGAGACGATGATGACGTGTACCCGATTTTAATGCCTCAAATTAAAAATTCTCCTTAGAATTTTTATTACCAAAATAATATTCCTCGCGAATTTTTATTTAGTAGAATACAGTTCGGCGTGGCCGATAACGCGTCCGGTAGGAGCTTGAACCGATGATTGACACCCAAATAATAAATACCCTTTAAAATATTGTTAAAAGTCAAAAAGATACCTTTTTACCCACTATTAAACCACTTTTCTGACTTTTTTGGCTTTTTGACCGACTAACTGTCGGTGTGCTGAAGGCTGATGCCGCCAAAGGCATCATCCATGCCGCCGGTAGTATCACTATACCGCCGGCGACATCAGCCATATTGCCGGTGGCATGACCATGTCGCCGGCGGCATGGCCCGAAACGGGTCCCTTCACAGACAGCCTTTCGGCCTCTTTCGGCGGAATAATTAAAAAAGGCCCCAAAAAGCACCCCATTTCACCTATAAAAGAACACCTTGAGCTGCATTTTAAAAAAAAGTGAAGGTTAAGATTTTAAGGTGGGAATAGAGTTTAGTGAGATAAAAATTAGATAAAACAGAAAAAAAAGGGATCTCGACCCATTTTTCCCTGTTTTTCTTCTTTGAACTCTCTGATTGTGAGTTGAAATCAATAAGCCTTTAAGTCAAAATCAGCTTAATTAAACTTAGAAACCAAAAAGCACTTAAAATTATCGTAAAATCGTCGTAACAAGCTCCCCGGAGGTGTTTTATTCGGTTCACGAAGAGGTGGATTCACGACCTCGAGGTAAAAATCCTGAGTCTTATAGCTCTTTGGCATTAACACTACTGACTTGTGTTAATTTTTGTCAATTTATACTCGCTTTTGGGTTTTCGGTCAGTCTTACTGCCACCGCTGCTGCCCACAAGCTGATATCGCCGGTGACGTAATTGATGTCACCGGCGGCATCACCCATGTTGCCAGCGACATCAGGCATGTCGGCGGCGGCATCAGTTATACCGTCGGCGATATGACTTTCCGGACAGCAGTTTTATTTTTCATTTATAATCCGGTTAAAATAATGATTGAGCCTAAAAATTACTTTAAAATGGAATTTTCTCGAAAAACACCGTTCAACTCCCATTTTAGCCATCTGACCGGGCTTTATAATACTGTAAATAAAGTATGCTATACTTGTGCTAACAATCTTCTGCAGGCGGATGTATATTGAACATTCAGGTACTTTATTTATTGCATAGAAAAATGTATAGGACTTGAAACCCTTGTAATAATTTTATTTTCCGCACTAATTTTTCTTATGGCTGTAAATATCTTATTCATTGCTTCAATTGCTTGATAAACACAGAAATAGCAAAATAACTAAAAAAAATACAAGTAAATAGGATGGATTAAACTGATTAAGAAAGAATGGAATATCTTAACTTGGCCTAAGGTCCAACCACCCGGTGGGAAAACCGTACCAAAAATTTTCCGGTTGAGCTGAACCGGGTGGCTACTCTATTTTAACTACGAGATTTCGATCTCGTATCTTTTAAGCATTAAAATGTGCAAAAATCATTTTTTTCAAATATATCACACTCATCCCCCCGACACTCAAATGGGCTGGCCCGAACGGGCCCGGCCCCGCTGCCACCGCGCGAAACATCGGCCGCTCACACTATGTGTTGAGTAACCCAAAAAGATTCCTTCATCAGCCTTGGGGTCAAATTTAGCCAATTGGTCTTTAGTGTTTAATATGAAGCAATTACAACCAAAGGCCTTGAGATGACCAACCTTGGGCTTGCGGCCCTTCCAAAGTTCATGAGGAGTTATATTCAAAACTGGGTGAATTAAAACCCTGTTTAGAATATAATAAGCTATGTGAATAGCCTCTCCCTTAGAAACACTTTGGCAGATTCTTATCACTCAGCATAGAACGACCCATCTCCATAATAGTGCGATTCTTTCTCTCAATAACCCCATTCTACTGAGGTGTATGAGGGGCAGAAAAGTTGTGGTCAATACCATGCTTAGAAAGGAATTCCTCAAACTGCTTGTTTTCAAATTCTCTTCCATGGTCACTGCGGATTTTATTGATTTTTAGGTCTTTTTCATTAATGATCCGGGTAGCCAACCTAGAGAATGATTCAAATGTTTCATCTTTGCTTGCTAGCAAGATAATCCAAGTGAACCTGGTCAGATAATCTACAACCACACGGGTGTATTTCATTCCACCTAGACTTGTTGGCACAACATGCCCAAACAAATCCATGTGTAGAAGATCAAGGGGATGAGAAGAAGATATATCAGCTAATGATTTAAAGGTCTTCCTAAATTGTTTTCCAAGTTGGTATGCTAAGTAGAGTCTATCTTTTTCAAAGGCTAGATTGGGTAATCCCTCAACAAGTTCATTTTTGGCTAATTTGGACAGATTGGTCTTATTGATATGTCCTAACCTTCTGTGCTATAGGCGTGAGTTTTCCTCCTTAGAAACTAAGCATATATCATTGGAGCAGGGGAATAAATAAAACATATAAACATTATTAATTCTAGGATCATAAAGAATAGTTTGGTCAAAGTTACCATCAATGACTGAGCAGCCCGCTGAGTCAAATATCACTTTTCTGCCTTTGTCACACAGCTGAGCAACGCTTAGCAAGTTGAACATTAGGCCTTTCATAAGAGACACATTAACAATTGAAGGCTTGACTCCCACCGTGCCATTGCCAACAATCTTTCCCTTTTTCTTGTCTCCAAAACTAACACTTCCATTCCTTCTTCGCTCCAATGTAATGAATTGCTTTTCATAACCTGTCATATGCCTCGAGCATCCACTATCCAAATACCACATTCTTTTATCACTCAAGCTCACCTTAAAAATAGTTAAGTTTTCTTAGGTACCCATGCTTTTTTGAGCTGGGTCCTCCCTTGTTAGTGGTGGTCATCCTTGACCATTTGTACTCATTATAGTAACCATTTTTGTGCCTACACATGACTGTATTATGTCCTGGCTTACCACAAAAATTACAAGTGGGCTTAGGATTAGGCCTGCTTACTTTACTCTTTTGAGATACCTTCTCAGAGTGGTGAGTGCGATTACTTTGAGTATTCCATCTAGGTTGAGGAGGGACCCTCACCTTTTTCAAAGCTGTTAATTCAACAGCTAGCTCATCCAATCTCTTAGTGAGTTTGCTGTTATATCCATTTTGGTACTCAGCTTTTTTCATCAGGTATAGGATATCAAGTGAGGTAGAAGAATTAACATCTTTTAGATCATCAACCCTCCTCTAAAGTACTTTGATGTATTTAGTTGACTTCTTAGCCACATTAATAACATCATTAAGTACTGCTATAAGCTCATCTGAAGACAAAGAGGATTTAGAATTTACCTCAGAGTGATTTTGTTTGTCTCTGCTTTGGTCAGCTAATTATCTGGCAGCAGAAGTAGTTGGTTGATCGGTTGACTCTGAGTGAACTAGATCATCCTTAGCCATGAGACACACATTGGAAGAATCTTGTGCCTCTTCATCTAAGGATGATGACTTTTGTTTAGAGTCACTCTAGGTAGCAGCAAGGGCTTTCTTACTCTTCTTCTTTTTGAACTTGTCCTTCTTAGCCTTAGGACAGCTCGACTGAATATGCTCCTTCTCACCACATTCAAAGCATTTGATATCCTTGTTATGCTCTTTGTTGAATTCCTTTCGTGGTCTATCGACTGCTCCCTTCTTATATTTTCCTGTCTTTCTGAACTTTTGAAAGTTCTTATCTTTTCCCAAGTATCTTCTGAAATTCTTGGTCATTAGAGCTATCTCTTCTTTTCTGTCCTCTAGATATCCTTCCTCAGAGGTATCTTCTTCTTCATCATCATCAGCTCTCAAAACAACAGCTCTGCTAGAGCTCTCTTTTTCTTTGGACCGACGCTTCTTGGACTCATCTTCATATTGCTTTAAAGACATCTCATAAGTCAGTACAGTTCTAATTAGCTCATCAAACTTATAGGTATTCAAATTATAAGCCTCTTCAATAGCACTCTTCTTGGCTTCCTAATCTTGAGTCAAGCTTTCAAGGATCTTCTTGACTTTCTCTTCTTCTGTGAAGGTCTTGCCAAGTCTTTTCAGCTCATTTACTATATTCATAAACCTGGTGTTCATGTTAGAAATATCCTCCTTGGGCTTCATATAAAACCATTCATAATCCCTCATAAGGACAATAATCTTGGACTCTTTTACCTTGTCAGTACCTTTATAAGTCACTTCCAACTTCTTCCATATCTCCTTGGCGGTCTTGCATCCAAAAACATGATTGAACTCAGTAGCATCAAGAGCATAATAAACATAGTTGATAGCAGCTGCATTTTTTTTTAGTCTGGCTAAGTCCTGATTATCCCATTCAGTAGAGTACTTGTCAACTCGCACTCTATTCTTCACATGTGATGGAATATATGGCCTTTCTATAATAGCCATCCAAGTGTGCATACTCTGGGACTGAATGAAATTAGTCATTCTATTCTTCTAGTAAATATAATGCTCTCCATTAAACATTAGAGACCTGGTGACTGACATGCCTTCAGGCAGAATATAAGCTTAAGCCCTTCCACTAGATTCTCCTTTGTACGCCATGGTCTTTGTCCCAAATATTGTGAAATCTGTGAAATGAGAACTGCTTTGATACCACTTGTTAGTCCCTATGCGTACACTCACTGAGTCAGAGGGGGAGTGAATGACTTACTCAAGAACTAGTGAAACTTTCTCGCGATAATTACTCAGCTCGCTGAGTGAGGTCAGCTCGCTGAGTGAAAACTGGAAAATGCGGTAATGTAAAGAACACTGAGATTTTTATACTGGTTCAACAAACTGAGCTTGCATCCAGTCCCGAGAGAGTGTCTCGGCTTTAATCCACTAATCTTAACTCCTTTACCCTAGACGGATAAGCCTTTCACAAATTCCCCAACTACAGTAAGTACCCTCCAAATTGCAAACGCTCACCCGCTGACTAGAATACCCTCTTCTATCAACAACTCACAAAGAGTCTAAACAAGAGCTGGACTCAACTTATAAATATGTTGATCCAGTTACAAATGATCTAATATTAAAATTGATTGATCTAATCTATTCTCTCTTATTCTAAAGCAGATTCTAGTTGAGTTATGCTTTCTTTCTTGAACTCCTTTAAAGCTTGTAAATTGACAGACTTTTTGCTTCTAGGAAATTTAGGTGTAATCACCAAGTTCTAATGCTTGCCTTCTTGCTCCTTTTATAGTTATATTGATAAAGTAGCCATTGAACTTATCTTGGCATATTCTAAAGTTGGCAGCTCAGTAATTCACCTGTTGCTTCTTCAAATCAATCCGTTAAGAGATAGAATTGCACTATTTTGAAATACATTTCAATCTGTTATATTGAAATTCGAGCTCCAATTTGAATTCTTTGTCATTTTATGCCAGTCTTACATTAGAGATAAGTGTCTTCATTCCATTTCCTCTGGTATTATGACATGTTGTAGAGTGTGCGATATAAGGTTGGTAGATCTACAGAATTACCCAAAGTGGTAATTGACTTGTTGCATCTTTGCATTGGAAGACTTTGTAATTTTCTTCATAAAACTGTGTCTTGTCAAGGCATTAATTCTTTTTGTCTTTGTCTCATTAATGTTCCTACAAAAAGCAACACTAAAAGCCAAGATACCTTTTTACCTTAAACGGTGAGGTCAGCAGGGTTGACAGATATAAAGTAACTCAGCTGAAAAGATAAATCGTACAGCACACAACTAAAACAAAACCTAAATATTAAGCGCAGAGTGAATATTACTAAGTCAGTGACTAAGTAGATACTCAACTCAGAAATAGCTCAGAGTTAAACTAAATAGCTAGGTCAGCAGAGACTTGAAATTCTACCCTTGAATTTAGTAACTATCTTGCAACCATAGACTATTTATTTTAATATCATTATTGATTTAATTATCTCATTCTTAACTTAATTGTTATGATCAAAACTTAAGCACTAATAAGTCATCCACTGAGTCAGTCCAAATTCGTGCTTGGTTCAACAATCTTCATTCTTTCTTGGACTCGGATTGGGCTGCAAATCCGGATGACCAATGTTTGAAAACATGTTTTGCCATTTTCCATAGATCTAATCTTATTTCTTGGGCCTTTAGGAAGTAACATATCATTTCTCGTTCCTCCACAGAAGTTAAGTATCGTGTTTTTGCCACTATGACATCAGAGTTATCTTGGATTGGCATGCTATTACATGATATTAGTTTCCGCTTATCCACTACATCGGTTCTTTGGTGTGACAACTTAAGTGCCACGTACCTCACTGTGAATCTAGTGTTTCACAATCGAACAAAGCATCTTGAACTCGATTTTCATTTTGTCCTGGAATGGGTTACCTCGAAACAACTTCTGGTTCGACATATTAGTACCAACGATCAGGTTGCTGACATTTTCACTAAGGCATTACATAGCACACGTTTTCAGTTATTGATGGACAAGTTGGTTGTGGTTCACAACCCGGCTCAACTTGAGGGGGATGTTAGCCATGTATATATAAATGTAAATATAATGTATCCGAGGCATTATTGTACTATATTGTAAATCCCTAAATTACATATTAATAATATGATCAAACCCTCCATTTATTAAAATCAAAAAATAAAAAAGAAAAATAAAAAACATCTCAAGGATGTTGACAAAACTAATAACAACAGAGTGAGATCCTAATGATCTAAAGATCCACAATAGTTACGCTTGTTGTAATCCAAACAGCCTTTCTCGAATAGCTGAATTATAGTCAGCATGGTAGGAAATGGCGGGAAGAAATTCCATGTGATGCAACATAGCCAATCCTGGCAAGAAGGCTGAGATGATGAGGCCTAATGGCAGCGAGGATGACAATATCATCGTAAAATTCAAAGCAATTTCAAGATCGTGATAAGATAGGCACAATGTCAAAACACCAAACTGTTGACTTAGATCAAAAGCGAGATCTAAGCCAATAAAAAAATTCACTTTCTAAGGAGAACCGCAGCTGGCCAAGGAAGAAACATCACCACTCTGAAGATCCAAGCTGATAATGGAACCACTAAAGTAGTACCAACGTGTTTTCATCACTATACCCGTAATCACCAACGTATTGTCATCACTATACCCGTAATCACCTATGGCACCCTAAATTAATAAGTGAATAGGTATGACCCAAAGTATAGCGACAGTACCACACAAGGTAACTAGCATCTCAAGTATGGGGATATTCGCAAAGCTACTTCATGAAGATAAACACTTACACATTGATATATACACCAAGTGTTTATCTTACCGCTGTCTCCAATATATCTTCCAGATATATCCATGTGTCATACTCAAGGCACCACCTTCAGTCTTAGGAGGTTAATCGCTTGGTCCCTTTCCAAGAGAGTTGACCACATGCTAGTCTTGATGTTCCATCAATATCCTTTCTTGATGAAACTATGACCAGGGATAGTTTAGACATAGTCATAATTGCACATGAAGCATGTCTCACTAAACATAGTCCCACTATGATATCTCTCACTTCATGCTATATTTATGTTAAGGACTTTTAAACATAGATATCAATGAATATATTTTAACCAGTCATAATATATGTGAACACATCGATATAAATAAAAGATCAAATGCCTTTATTAATTAAACAAATTATTCATACTAATACATAACTAAGCTATATCGCCCTAATTGCCTTAAGGGCATACATCATATCTAACAAACTCCCACTTACACTAACGCTAATTAGCCATATGCCTTAATCCATACGCTATCATATGCTGGTCATGTTTGACTTACGTTAATGGGTTTATGCGACCATCCGCGAGGTTCTAATCAGTAGGGATATATTGTAATCTTATCATCTTAGTATAAATAATCTTCCTGATTATATGATACTTTTTAGATACATGTCTGTTTTTCTGGTGAGACCGTCGTTCGTTTGCCTGAGCTATAGCACCTTTGTTATCATAATACAAAGTAATTGGATCAACAATCTCAGGCACTACGCTGAGATCACCAATAAATCCTTTTAACCATATAGCTTCTTTTGCTGCTTCACAGGCAGCAGTGTATTCAGATTTCGTGGTTGAATCAGCAGTAGTTTCTTGCTTGGAACTTTTCCAGCATACGGCCCTCCATTTAATACATACACAAAACCTGACTAAGACTTAAAGTCATCCTTGTCAGATATAAACTCACAGCAGTGTAACCTCTAATTGTGAGATCACCTTCTCCATATATGAAGAACTCATCTTTAGTCCTTCTCAAGTACTTAAGAATTGCCTTGACGATCATCTAGTGCTTTTCACCTGGATCTGATTGATATCTATTCGTAAAGCTCAAAGCTTGAGAGACATCTAGCCTAGTACATATCATAGTATACATGATGTATCATATCATAGATGCATAGGGTATATCCTTCATGCGCATTCTCTCCTGAGTTATCTTCGAACACTCAGCCTTAGATAAGTTAATCACCTTTGTCATTGGGGAGATAACTTTTCTTAGAATGATCAAGGTTGAACCTATTCATAACCTTTTCTATATATGTACTTTGAGAAAGACCTAACAGTCTCTTGGATCTATCTCTATAGATCTTTATACCTAGTATAAACGCTACTTCTCCAAGGTCTTTCATCGAGAACATTCTTGACAACCAAATTTTAATATTTTCAAGAAGAGAAATGTCGTTTCTTATTAGCAGAATGTCATCAACATATAATACTAAGAAAATGACTGCACTCTCACCAGCCTTCTTCTAAACACAAGGAATCCAATTCACGGATTGTCTAATCAAACCTAATATTCCAACTCTTGGATGCTTGCTTAAGTCCATAAATGGACATTTGCAGTTTGCATACCTTCAAGCCATTCTAAGATGTAAAATCCTTAGGCTGTGTCATATATACATCCCGGTCCAAATCCCCATTCAAGAATGTTTTTTTAACATCAATCTGTCAGATCTCATAATCATAATGAGCAGCAATGGTGAGAAGTATTATGATGATTTAAGCATGGCTACCGGTGAGAAAGTTTCATCATAGTCAATACCTTCAAGTTGACTATAACCTTTCGTAACCAACTTTGCCTTATAGGTAATTACATTACTGTCCATGTCAGTCTTCTACTTGAAGACCCACTTGCACCCAATGGGTCTAATCCCTTCTGTGCATTGACCAATTTCCAAACTTGGTTTTCATACATGGAATCCATTTCTGATTTTATGGCTTTAAGCCACTTATCAAAATCTGAGCTTTTCATTGCTTCATCAAAGTTTCTTGGTTCATCATCCTCCATGAGATATAGTTTCCTATCATCCGTGATGATAAAATCATATCTTTCAGGACCTTTATGAATACGAACTGATCTTCACTATGATTGTGTTTCGCCAGTTTGTTCTTGGATCACACCTTCTTGTGTATCTAGAACGGGGTTAATCAGCTGATTGTTTATTTCTTCCTCTTGAACTTCCAGTTCAAGATTTCTCCTATTGACTTTTGCAAGCAAGTATTCCTTTTCCAAAAAGTGAGCACTCTGAGACACAAATACCTTCTATGCTTCGGGTTGGTAAAATAAATATGCAATAGTTTCCTTTGGATATCAAATGAATAGACACTTGTCAGATTTAGCATCCAGATTATCTAATGTTATCCTCTTTATCATAGCAGGACATCCCCATACTCTTAGATGACTTAGAGATGGTCGTTCATTACACCATCTTTCATAAGGCTAAAATCAACTAATTTAGAGGGCACTACATTTAATACATAAACTGCGCTCTCTAGTGCATATCCCTAAAAGGATTTACTGAGCTCTGTTAGGCTCATCATGGACCGAACCACATCTAATAAAGTTTGATTACTCCTCTCAGATACCCCATTGTGCTGGGGTGTATGAGGAGGGGTCCACTGGGGAACTATCCCTTTTTCTTTTAGATAATCCCGAAACTCTTGACTTAAGTATTCTCCACCTTGATCAAATTGAAGTGCTTTAATACTTTTCTCAAGCTGTTTCTCTACTTCATTTTTGAATATTTTGAACTTCTCAAAACTTTCAGACTTGTGCTTCATTAAGTACAGATAACCATATCGTGACTAATCATCAATAAATATTATGAAGTAGGAGTATCCTACTAATGCCTTAACACTCATTGAACCACATACATCTGTATGTATAAGTTCCAATGTACTCATGGTTCACTCACCCTTTCCCTTAAAGGGTAACTTTGTCATTTTTCCTTTTAAACAAGGCTCGCAATCACCATAAGACTTCGTGTCTATTGGGCGTAAGTCTTCACGCTTGTACAACTTAGTTAAGCAATCTTTGTTTATATGGCCTAAATGATAATGCCATAAGTAGAAAGATTTCTCCTTATCTAATATAACTTTCTTCACATTATTTTTATTAAAAACTTCTGCTTTAGTGTCAAGAACATAAATGCCACCATTCAACATCCCACGGCCATAAAGAACATTATTTAAAAGAATCTGACAATTATTATTCAAAAATTAAACTTCAAATCCTTCTGCTGCTAGACACGCAATAGAGATAATATTCTTAGTAACATTTAGAATATAGTAACAATTATTCAAAACTAAAACTAGGCCACTCGGCAAAATAAGATTAAAGCTTCATATGGCTAATGCAGCAACCCGTGCTCCATTTCCCACACATAGGTCCATCTCCCCTTTTACAAGCCTCCTACTGTTCCTTAGTCCTTGCACAGAAGTACAAATATGAGAACCACAACAAGTATCCAATACCCAAGTTGATTCATAAGGAAAAGTAGCATAGTTCTCAATTAAAAACATACTTGAAGTATAAGCCCTTTTAAGCTTTATCTTCAAATGCTCAGAAACTAGAGTCACATCTGTTTTATGCATGGTCCAACTAGCTTTAACAAAATTAGTGTTTCTTCTTTCTTCTTCACAAGCAATGAGTGATCTTTTGATATTTAAACCTTTCAACCTCTCAAGTTTAAGGTCCTTAGCCCACAGTTGATATTGCAGCTCGTTCCTTTGCTCAATTTCAAAATGCTCTATCATGTCTATCATATGGGATACAGAATAACTCTTAACAGGTATGGCAAAGTCTTTCTTAAAATCCCTATACCTTTTGGGTAAGGCTTCTAACATGGTTGTCTTTACAGTAACATCATTGTACGGTATCCCCAAGTTCTCTTAACTGCTCTGAGTCATAATAAATATTTATGATATGCTCAGTGGCCAAGGCATTATCAGGCATCTTTGTTTTGAACATCAAGTCTCTAAGACAATGAACCCGTTTCAGATGATAGAGCATAGATTTTAAGTCCATCTCTTTGTACAATTCTTGCCATTCTAAAGACATACTTTTGACCATCATCTTAGCCATATAGATACAGTCCCTTTTATGTTTTTCAAAATGATTTATTTCCCGAGCGAAATAACCTGTACTTGGATGTTCAGGGCTTGGATCATCCAATACATAATCCAAATAGAAGTTTTTCAAATCCTTCCTCAGTGCTCCAAACTAACCCTCATAGTTGTGACCATTAAAATTATTTTTAATAAGAGAGAGTGTTTGAATGGGTGCATTCATAATGGGATACATATCCATGTATGTAAACATTTTCAACCTAAGATATAAGAAAAGAAATATTGCTTAGACTTTAGTATATAGTACATGTATTTAATATAAGGACTTTCAATTAAATACATTTATCCTACCATTTTTCAAAATTTACAATAGCTTATTCTATTGAATTCGGGTAGTCTAGTTTAGCTAAATTTCTAAGTCGGTAGCATCTACAACTAGTCTAATACAACCCCCAATTTTATGAGTCAAGCCATATTAGTAAGTTGTAGTTGGAACTCCATTCTATTTGCATCGTATGCAATTGCTAATTTATTCAAGCTCCCTAATTCCAAGGGATGTGTGCTCTTTTATTAGCATCTCCTTGAATGTGTCTCAGTCCTGCAGCTAGCCCCCAATTTTATGGTAGACTACCCATTCCTGTTAAGGCAGACCCTATCTCAATATTTATAACCGTTTTATGACCGAAAAAGATCGTATCATGAATTTGAGTAAGGAAGACTTATAACTTGCCTTAATATATTTACTTTGGGATTTTATTGGTGTTAAACGTCTCACCCAATCTAGGATTTATTAGATGGACATATTTATAATAATTTACATTAATTCAGGGAATTTTAGAATTAATTTATAAGGTTTAACTTCAGATGGGTTCAAGCTCTTTATTATAATTATTCCATCAACCTAGATTATATGCAAAATAATTAACACTTTTATTAGTTATATTTATATTGCATTTCCTTTAAGCTTTTATTCAATAAATATTTACTTTGTTATAGAAACATATATAAGTACCATCTTATATACTAGAAATAAATTAGTCCATATTTAATCCCCTCTTTGTTAACTCAAGCTGCATCGATATATATTCCCAGGTAGGAGAGGTGCCCTATGAGAAGTGGACACCTTGTCCAATCCTTGCTAGAACATATACGGGCACAAACTTGAAGAAACATGGATTCTCTTGGACTAATAAATTTCGTTCTTTTAGTTCATGTAAATTGAAAGCATCTATAATCCTTGTAACTTATATAATTTATTGAGTCTTTGATGATTTTTTAGTAAGTTGAGGAGGCTTATTCAAAATTATCTATATCCATTTTCTAACCTTGAAATGAAAGCCTAAGTTCATCTATTGTACCAAACAATATAATAAACTTTAAATCATTTCATATAGAAAATGAAATTCAGTTTTCTTTTAACTTAATTATGCACTAAATAGGCAAGCTCTAATACCACTATTGAGAATTGACAGTCACTTTGAACATGCATAACAGGCACAGCAGAAATTCAAAATTTTGTCTCTTGTCCCTAGGAACTCCTATTAGTTGCATATAAATTAATTAAAGCCTTAACTAAATAAATTCTCCATAGCCTAGGCGTACCATAATTCTAAATTATATCCTAGCATAAATACATTTTATACTAAGCCTGTTATAACTCTAAGTTTAAGCATAAAATAAACTAAGCATGCAAAACATCCTTAGCATAATAATTTTTAAGCCTAAAAATGCTTAAAGAAAAAGACTTAATAATTAAAAGAGAATTAGAAGACTTACCAGTTGAAGCGTGCTTTAACAGAACCTTCTTACACAAGCCTCCAAGTGTAGGATAGCCTCTATGAGTATCCACACGAACCCCACCAACCGAAACCCCCCAATGAGGAAGAACCGCAGAGCTTCGAGTAGCTGCTAAACCACTCCAAAAGGCCCACCCGAAAATATTAACAAAGAAATCTCATATACAAAATTAGAGAGAGGAGAGAAGAGTTGTTAGTGTGTGTTGAAACAATGAGGAGGATCAGCTTTATATAGGGAGAAGGGGAGCTCCCCTCATTAATGTGGGATGGCTAAAATACCCATCCCACCACTATACTTGGGCGGCAAGCACATGCTTGCCGCTCAAGCCGCCTTGGGCAGCAAGCTCATGCTTGCCGCTCAAGCCGCATGTGGCAAGCCCTAATGGGCTTTCCATGCCTGCAAGCTTGGGCTTGCGATCCATGTCGCAAGCCCAGCTTGCAAGGGCTGGCCCTTTTTGCATATATGGACCCTGTGAATAAATTCATAAGTCCATAAAAAAATTCTCTTTTAATCCTTCTTTCTTTTAATTTATCTATGACTCTAATAAAATTAGTTATTGGCCAAAATAAATTACTAGCTTAACCAGAAAATAATTTAATCAATTTAATTTATTTTTGACCCTAACAAAATTAGTTGCCGGTCATAATAAATTCCTGGCTTAACTGGCTCGAGGTTCTAGACCGTGAATAGAATTCGATTACCTTAAATGACTTTAGTACGCCTCTAGCAAGGGTCCACCATCCCCAAGTCTATTAATTCTTTACTCTGTCCGATGAAAGTCCAATGTGTGTGACCTTATAGGATCCCGTAGTATTGAGTTGTTAAAGCTTAACCAATCCTTGTTCTATAGGAACTATTGGCTCGAGGTTCTAGACTGAGAATAGAATTCGATTATCTTAAATGACTGTAGTATGCCTCTAGTAAGGGTCCACCATCCCCCATTACTCGGAACGTCATTTGTGCTTGTGACTTAATCCTGGTTTATGCAATAGTTGTCCAATGCGACGAACTCCTTCCATTCTTTAATATTAGTACCATATGGTTTATTGGGTTTGATTAAAGTGTTAACCGACCAATAGCGAGGTTGCTCCAAGCTATCTCAGTTATTTACTTGTTACCGAAGTATATTACTTTTTACCATAATGTGTTTTGACTAAAAACTATTTCTATCAATCACATACTCTGATTAGAGGTTTACAGTAATCATCACTTCTACAAGTGGCCAGGTACAACTCCTTAATATATCCGGAGCGATGGATTCTTCCCGAGTACATAGCTTACCAACGTGTTGTCATCACTATACCCGTAACCACCCGTGGAACACTAAATTAATGAGTGAATAGGTATGACCCAAAGTATAGTGACAATACCACACAAGGTAACTAGCATCTTAAGTATGAGGATATTCGCAAAGCTACTGTATGAAGATAAACACTAACACATTGATATATACACCAAGTGTTTATCCAACTGCGGTCTCTAATATATCTTCCAGATATATCCATGTGTCAAACTCAAGGCACCACCTTCACTCTGAGGAGGTTAACTACTTGGACCCTTTCCAAGAGAGTTGACCACATGCTAGCTTGTTGTTCCATCAATATCCTTTCTTGATGAAACTATGACTATGATAGTTTAGACATAATTATAATTGCACATGAAGCATGTCTCACTAAACATAGTCTCACTATGATATCTCTCATTTCATGCTATGTTTATGTCAATGACTTTTGTATATAGATATCAATGAAATATATTTTACACATTCATAATATACGTGAATACATCGATATATATAAATTATCAAATGTCTTTATTAATTAAATAAATTATATCACCTTAATTATCTTAAGGGCATATATCATATCCTTATGGCGAATGGAACTCAACCCTTAGCCGCCAGTTTCAAAAATAACATATTTTTAAGGAAAGTAAGAAAATTACATTATGAACAACAATTTTTTTAAAACGACCTTGATCAAGTGGTCTTACGTTATTGGGAAACTAATAATTATGTTAAAAGTCAATTAGTTATAATGATAGTTTTTTATCGTATGAATATTTAAATCCAATTTGATAAGCCTTTTTCTTGAAATCCGCCAATTAACATTACATAAATTTTATATTATTTATATACCGGATGTAACTCAAGTGATATCTCTCCCAAGGTGGAGACTTGGGCTCTTGTATTCACAGTTAACACCTTCAAAATCCATTTTATAAAAAATATTATATTATTTGTGAACATTTTTCATGAATCACCAATTTATTAGTAAACTGATAAAGAGGAACTCAAAATCATAGTTTCTTCAAAGTTAGATTTGGGGTAAATAATTATAATCTTCTTCAGGTTTGACAAAATATACTATTACATCTATGTGTTTTAAATACATAATTTATACATTCATATGTTTTACATTTTCTCAATACTACCTCACTTTATATCTATTGTTAAGTCTTTTCATATAAAATTATTGATTTTGCATATACTTTTTGACAATATTTACTTAACCATTGACTATAACTATTGGTTTTAAAAATATATATTTCTTAATTAAATTATTGTTTTGACATTTTATTATATACTAGTTTTATCATTGCAATTGAAAAAATAAGCAAGAAATTAACAATTTAAAAGAAAAATGAATATAGTAATTTTTTTATAAATGTACATCTTGAATAAAATAATGACATAATTAGTTTTTTTAATAACATACAAAAAAATAAGGGTTGGCGGCTTGCTATCGCTTAAGGCTAGGTCTTGAGTTCGAGTCCTAGTGAATGTAGAAAATCCTTATTGGGAGACTCACCCATCATAGTCAGGTGCGCGACCCAAATCAAATCTGGATATAGTCGGAGCAAAGATCTGATGAATCAAATGGACAATAAAAAAAATAACATACAAAATGACCTAATAGTTGTAATAAGAAAATGTGAATAATGGGAAGATATAAATTAGTTTTTTAAAAATAAATGGAGGTAGTTGATTATGTTATCAAACTTTAGAGATGTTATAATTATTAATACTTTTATATGTTAAATTTTATCTAAATTACTTTTTTAGTTTGAAACCAACTTATATTTTATGGACAACTTAGCTAAATATAAGATTTTAAACTTTTAATTTTGTACATATCAACCCATAAAAACTTATTTCTCTTAATTACCTAAACTCTTTTTTAATTACCATATTTTAAGTTTTGAATTTTGCTTTTGCATGAATACAAGAACCCTCATTATAACAACTCTCTCTATACCAATTAATTTGATTTTTGCAACTTAAAAACGACTATATCTCACAAACCGTTAATTTTTTTGACACGAGCCTTTAGCATTTTTTGTTCATCTTATTTTATCTTTAAAACAAAATCCATATTGAATATTGAGCAAAAAAAAATTTTCGCATCTTATACCAATTTTACCAATGTTTCGTAAATTCGTATACCTGGTATAAGAGTGATATAATATCTTTATAGCACCAGTTTTTCATTTATTTTCAGGTAGATAACATAAAAACATTTGCAACATTGTTCTATTTAAAGAAAAAAAAACTCTTATACCTGGTATAAAGGTAGTAAAAAACTGGTATAAAACTGCGAATATTGTTTTTGCTCCAAAAATATTCAATATGGATTTCCTTTTAAATATAAAAATATAAAGAACAAAATATTTTAAAGGCTCATGTCGAAAAAATAACGGTTTGTGAGAAATAGTTGTTTCAAGTTGTGAAAATCAAATTAAATATGAGATAGAAGGTTGTGGCAAAGAGAAATAGACAGTTAAAGAAAAAAATTAGGTATATAAAAAAATATACAATAAAGATGATATTTCTTTGTATTTCCGTGAGAGGGATATCTAATTTTCTTTCACTTTGGTGAATAAAAATAAAAATATATGTATAGCTCTGATATAATAATAATAAAAAAAAAAAAATTCAAATATATCTCCTTGCCTCTTCTTTTCATTTGCATTTTTTCTAAGATTTCAGTGTGAATCCATAAATCAACATAATGAAAACAATGTTGAAAAGGGAAATTATTGAAAATACAAAAATTTTCAATTGTTTTGTTTTTTCATAAAAATATTTATCAAGTCATTCTTAACATTTGATTTTTTTTTTCTTTTTCTCGGAATATCAACTTTTTTGTTTTCCTTTTTACCTAAATCTTATAAGTTAACAATTTTCTCACTCCTAAAAAAATTTAGTAAATTAAAACGATCATATCTCATAAAATGTCAATTTTTTTGACATATGCCTTTAGAATATTTCGTTTGTCTTATTTTTATCTTTAAAATAAAATATATTTTAATTTTTCGGAAAAAAATTATCGCAGTCTTATATTTTGTATAAGAGCTCGTATACAAGTTTTGTACTACCTTTTCATGAAGGCATTATATCTAGTATAAGAGCTATTAGTTTTTAGTAATGGGTGTCGAATCCACAAAAAATAAATCCCTGCACAAAACAAACTAGTAGTTAGTAGCGAGCAGAGGACGATCCCACAGGGAACGGTATTTAACAATATTATTTTCACTAGATGACAGACAGCGTGACCTAGAAGTGATCTCTTTAGGAATTTGTGAATCAAAACTAATTAAAGCAGGAATGAAATCAATGAAAGACAATGACTCAACCAAAGTAGAGCAAGATTGAATATCATGGTGATCACATGACAAGAAATTAATTGCACCGAGACCTAGATTTAGTTATACTAGCATTCATGCACCATACAGTACTAGCAACTCTTCCTTACTGTATATGCAGACCGGACTTCGCGCCACAACCTCCCTCTTACTCACCGTATCTCTCGACTTCGCGCCAAAGAGCTTGCCAATGAATAGCAATATAAATTAGAAAATCCTAAACCCTTACCGACAGGTAGTGAAGCACTCCCAACAGGCATAAGATTACCTTTCTCCAGACTCGATGGAGACTGTTGTCACTTTATCCCTTTTCAGGCACAATTACGGATGCAAGAATTAAGATTAACAATAATCATAGAGACTTACCAAATGGTTGGTCAAACCACACAGCAAGACTAAATGATACTCTTACCATAGAACCCTTGAAGTACCGAGATTGGTAAATAGGTCGGCTTGTGAACTTTTGCATTCAATTGCAGTCCTCACACCATTTAAACTCAGCCTTGACCCTTACTTGGTCAAGTCATAAAGAATTTAGCTAGATATGACTGAATCTAAATGTGCAAAAATGTAAAGAGACTTAAAGTAAATCATGCGAAGAGTAAAAAGACTTGTAAAGTAAATTGCGATTAAAAAGAGTATTTGAAAAGAACAATGAACTAATCTAAAGAACAATGAACTAATTCTAAACTAAGCTTAGGTAGTGGATTGTTGGATGTGGGATGTGGCTTGAATGGATGAATGTGCCGGTCTCGGTATTTTTAGGGAGTCTTGCCTCTTGCTTACTCTTTAGAGTTGAAAACCTAAAAAAATAGGACTCTTTGCTATTATCTCTTAAATAGGTTTTATCTTCCCTTTGGTCTCCATCTTCAAATGATAGTAAAATCCCTTCCTTTATAGAATTAGGTAAGAGATTAAACTTCTTCCTTAAATTGGGCTTTTCCTGAATAGGATTTTGTCCGAATTAAGTGTCTCCCAGATCTAGAAATTTGTGTGCCTTGGTATTGATGTCATCTTAGTCGCTCTAGAATGCTCTAGGATCACCGGGACCAGCTATCGCTCTCGCTATCTGCATTAGGGCCTCTTTAGGAAGTCCTTGAGTGACAAGGATTCCTCTTTAAGATAAAGAAAGGAATTAATCACGCCACTTTCTCAATTAGGATCTGATCAGATATGACTTTTAATTTCTGCTCCTAATTGTTGCCATATCATCGGGACCTCGTTAGTCGTAGTGAACACACCATGATCTCGGTGACAAGTAACTTTTCAGCGAGATTTCCTCTTTTCATTTCTTCTTATGTTCTAGAAGGCTTCCAGGTCATCGGGACCAGACTAGTCTCGGTGCGTCCATCGGGAGTCTCCTTAATTGCTCGTTTTCTGCCCAAAAATGTATCTTTTCTCCAAATTGACTTGAAAACCTAAAAAAATAGAAAATGAAGTAATAGCGGCCAAAAAGACTAAAAGTATGGTCTCAATGATATAGAAATAAGCACAAATACATGCTGAAAATACAACCCATCATTTAGTCTTTTTTTAGTTTCATATTTTTCTTTTACGTGAATCCACCACCCCCGGCAATAACATTCTCTTTCCTATCTAATTTGAATTTTGCAACTTAAAACAATTGTATCTTTCGACAAGAGCCTTTAGAATATTTTGTTCATCTCATTTTTATCTTTAAAACAACATCAAACTCAAAAATTTATGAACAAAATAATTTCTTATTCCGGATATAACACCGTATAAGAGCTCTTAAACCAGTTTTTTTCTTTCATTTTTCTATGGCAAACTTGTATAAGGATATGCAGAAAAATATGCAAGGACTAATTTGTCTCAGTACCGAATCACTTAGCTTAAATATGGTAAATTCCACAAACATGACATGTGTTTTTGCTAATTTATAAAATATTGTCGGTGAAATTTTTTTTAAAACGGGGTCCATGATTTAATTAAGTTAACAAATTAAGATTAGATTCTTGATATTAAATTATATCACGAGAAAGAGTAATTTTATCTATTTTGAAATTAAATTTTGCATCTTAGTTAATATTCCAATACACCTGATAAATTCTGAAAATTTTTTAGAACATCAAATATTATTTTATTGAAAGACGATGACAAGCTTTAAAAATCAAAACAAAATGAAAAATTTTGATGTATGATTCTTAAATAATATGGTTAAATTATGAAAATATTAAATGGATAAAATACAATTTGTAACATCATTATTTTTAATAAAAAAATATTTTCTACTATTTTTTGTTAACTTTTTAAAACCGCATCTCCCGTTTTGAGAAAAAACACATGCAAATATAGTAAATTTTAATAACTTTTTTAATAAAAAAACTTTTATTTCGCTAAATGTCATGATCCGATATGGTTATAGTCTACAAATGTATAATTTTACCAATTAAATTTGGTAAAATTAGTGAATTCACATAGTATAGGTGGGAATTATCAAAGATCAATTCTAGCTCCGACACAAATTTCTTTCAATAAATGTGCAATTTATTTGCAACACGATGAACAAATAAAACTTAAATATTTGAAATGTTTCAAACCAATAGGAGTAATTAATAATTTTCATTCTATATATATGAATTTATTTTTACTTAAAAGTTGAAGACTGAAAATTTTGAACTCAAATGTTATTAATAAAAGAAGAAGCAAATAAAAAAAGAAAAAGAAAATTAAGCTAAAGCGATAAAATAAAACCAAGTAACGAAACATCCAAAAATCAGTCTCATATCAATGAGTATTTACACCAATTAGATTAAACTATATATAACTTAAATTTGATATGGCTTTTCCTCAAAAGCCACGGGTTCACGTGACATAGATTTTAAACATAGTTTTAAGAAAAGTACGTAAATGCATTAGATTATGTAAAATAATTATCAAAATAACTTAAAAATACTTGTGTAACTAATATGAAAATTTTTAAGTTTTTAAAAACCGAAATACGCTCATATAAAATGTATGCTTTCATCGGTTAAACAGGAAATTTATAGATCATCTCTTTCGACTTTATCCTAATTTTCTTTCGAAATAAATCTCCATTTAAACTTTGATTTTTTTGTGTTCTTTCATCATAAAATCCATTTCTCAATACTAATTTCATTCTGTAATCTGTCATCTACGTAAAGAATCTTGAGACAATCTATGATCTGCGTTTTTTTCTCTCTACTGTGATTTCGAATTGATTTTTGAACTTGAAACATGCATTTAGGAATTTGTCGGGTTTTTTTTGTTTCAACACTGATTTAGATGTTCTTTTGTATTTATTATATATTTATTATATATCTACTACAAATCTATTATATATCTACTACAAATCTGTCATATATACTACAAATCTGTTATATATATATATATATATATATATATATATATATATATATATATATATATATATATATATATATATATATATATATATAATAGATTTGTATCATATATATAATGGATTTATATAAAATATATATCACTTGTTGATTAGCCGAACACTTCACATACTTTGAACAAAAGAGCTAAGAGTGATATTAGATGTATTGTTCTTTTGTATCTGTTACAAATCTGTTATTATAAATCTGATATAAATGTGTGATATATATGTTATAAACCTATAATAAATCTATAAGTCATTGATCTATTACAAGTCAACTAGATATCTGTTACAAAACATAATACATATCATATACATATCTGTTATATACAAGATACATATCTGTTACATATCAGATACATATCATATATATAACAGATATATATCTGTTATAATGAAAAGCGTATAAAAGTAAACGACAAAGTGATATGGCGTGTAAAAGTTATGGAAAGCATATAGTGGTTAATCTGAAAACTTAATATGAACTTTAAGTAATTATGTTAAACTTAGGCTGAAATTATTTTACCCAAATAAATTAATACCCACAATTTCCTTATAATTTTTTAACGATTCTAAATTTTTTTTAAAAAAGTTGTGAAATTGCTGTTATATTGCAATATAAAGAAAATCTTTTACCTTATTTTATTTTAGTGACATGAACTTATGACCTCTTTGAATGTAAATTATGTCTAATTCACTAGGTTCAAATATTCGTCATAATTTAAATTCTTTTTAATTAACAATATCCTTATATGACTATATAGACTAGAATGGGTTGTCACTTCTCAGTTTGATTAGGTGAATCGGTTAGATGTAATTTGAAAAAAATTTCATTAAATCACTAATTATCAGTAGGGATGGACGTGGATTGGATCTGGACTGAATTCATATATATTCAGATTCATATCATTTTTCATAATATAAGATCCAGATCCATTGGATTTCTAAAATTAAAGGGAATTTCTTAAAATGAGTCACTTTTTCTAAAATAATTACAAATTTAAAATGACAGCTAAACATTTTTCACTTTTCATTTTTTAACATTTAATTAACATAAATGCACTGTATATAAGTGTCATTAAGGGTTTTTTCTCTTTTTTTCCTGTGTTTCTTTTTTCATCAAATGCTTTTTCTTTTTTTTCTTTTTCTTCTTTTTCTTCTTCTTTATCCTCCTCTTCTTCTTTTTAATTTTCTCCATTAATTTATCGTTATTTTACCTATTTTGCACCTGCATTTTTATTCTATACATTGAATCCTCAATTGAAGTTATTTTTATTTTTATAATCCTCAATTGAAATTGTTTTCGTTTTTATCTCATTCTTTTGATTTTGAGATTTGTAGTTAATTATGTTGTATCTAATGGAAGATTTCGCTGTCTTAATTCATTCTTTTGATTTCGTTTTTTGTAGTTCATTCTGTTGTCTTTAATGGAGGATTTGTAATTCATTATGTAATTTTTTAACATTCTATTTGTTGAACTTGAAGTGCACACAATGTGATTGATATAATGTTAAGGTAATTATTTTGTTATTAATGGCCAATTTAATTAGGCTGTTGGTGGAGCAAACAATTTTGATGTTGAGTTGTTCTCATATTCCAAAATAAGGCTTAGATCGTTGTTGGTTGGTGATTGAATTATAATCATGTTAGTTTTGAATCTGTTAGACATCGATTAGATATTCAATAGACATCTAATAGATATCCCATAGATATCTAATATATCTTAGTAGTGGCAGTTTTTTATGGTGTGCTTGTATTCCAAATTAAGGCTTAGATCGCTGTTGTTTAGTGATCTAAATCATAATCATGTTGGTTTTGAATCGGTTAGACATCTATTAGATATCGAATAAATATCCAATAGACATCTAATAGATATCCAATATATATCTGATATGTCTTAGTTTTGGCATTTTTTTATGGAATCGTTATGCTAGTTTGTGTTGTTGATTACTTGACTTGACTAGTTCTGCTTTGGCTTTTGGTGTGAGATTTTTATCTATTTCTTGCTGAAATGGAGAAGTTTGATTGTTATTCTTCATTTGTGTTTTCAAAGTTTAGCTCTAAATCTTTTGTTGATGTCGCTTCTGCACTCATCCTTAATTATTTGAAGCAAACCATTGGGAATTTAGCAATTCAAGCCATAAGCGATTTGGACATCTATTGGATATATATTGAACATCTGTTGGATATGTATTGGACATCTATATGGTGATGAAAGATTCCAAGGTAATAAACAACATTCGAAGGCGGTGAGCAGGTTTTCAAAGGCATATTCAAAGGAATGATTCATAAAATTGAAAATAAAGAAGCACTTGAACTAAGTTGGGGTAGAGTCTTCTTTCAATTGAAGAGGTCAAAAGAGAATATGATGAACGAGAATTGAGTCAGTATGACTGACAAATGGATTGAAGAGTTGATTCTGCAAGTTATTGCAATTAATTTCTTGCTTCTTCTCTTTCTTTGTTTGTTGTGTTTATGAAATCAATTAGTTATTTAATTTGGTCTTTTTATTTTCTCATATGCTGGACTTCACCAAACATCTATTGAAATTCTATTTGACATATATTGGACATCTATTGGATATCTACTGTATCTAACAGTTCAGAAAAAAAATTTGGAAAAAAAATATTACGGTGGACATCGTTTCAAAGATAAAAAATAGAGACAAATAAAAAACTCTAAAGCAGCATGTCGAAAAAATGAACGGTTTGAGATATAATGCAAAATAAATTAAAAGAATCAATGAACAGTGCCCATTTGGGAAGGGTGTGAGCAGGTAATTGTTGTTTGGATTTTTTTTTACCAGAACGTATTCTTGTATTTTTTCCCCGATTTATCTCTTATTGTTATTTATTAATTTTTTGAGCTAAATATTTTTATTTTTTCAGTCTATTTATGTAAAGAGCCCAAAATTAAACCTCGTATTCATATTTAATGGATCTCATGGATCTGAGTTCGAAATGGATCTAAAACGGATCTATAAAAAGTAAAATTCAAGAAATACAACACATAAAAATATCAACAACTAACTGAAGATTTGTTCTAAAAATTACCATCTTAGTTTGTAATAAAAAAAAAGAAAGAGTTTAACATGTAATTTTAAAGTTCAAAACTTTAAATAAATATGCAAATTAACATTCATCCAAGTTTAAATATAAAGGCGATGATAATTGGTAGAAAGCTGAGTGGGTGAATATATATATATATATAAACGGATCTGGATCCGAGTCTTTTTAAAAACTCGATACTTGATCCATATATTTTTAGTTAAATCCAGATCCGACCTGAATCTAATGGGTTTGAAATAATAAGGTCCACACCCTACAGAGCCATAAATCCGAACCGGATCCAAGTTACAATCCCACCCCTAATCATCATCAGTAGATGGATCAGGAAAGAATTTCCGAAAACTGTACTCAAATGGTGTGAATTTCTTTAACAACGTGTCTTTTGCATTTTTTTAACCTCAAACAATAATTATAAGTTTTTGTTAATAAATAGTTTTATTCGTGTGATGAAGCCTTACTCTTGTGATTAAGATTGAGTTTGTGACTTCTACAAATTTCAGGTTTTAATCACATCTCAGGGCGATGAGATTTTTCTTTTTGTTTAATGTAAGTGTAATCGTGCAAATTTTTTTTCTAAAAGTGCTTTTAAGTATTTTACGTACAAAAAAATTATCTCCAACTTAAAACACTTATCAACAACACCTAATAATAATAGTTAATTACAGGAGCACTTAATATCTCCAAAGTCAAATCAACTATATGAAAAAAAAAGCACCTCTAGGTAAATTATCATCTATAAATACAATTCACATGTTTAGAAGAAATCATAATACACAAATACTCCTACGGATACCAATGGCCTATCTCTTTGTCTCAGCTCAGGTCAAAACTCCTTATTTACTCTTAAATAATAATGTTGCTGCAGCTACAAAGTGCCTGTTTCCTTTGAAGTTGAAGAAGACAAGCAACTCAACCAATCGTTTTCAATTACTAGCCAAGTATTCAACAAAAGATCAACAGGTCAGAATAATTATAAATTTACACTCAAACAAATTCAATTCAATTAATTTCAACTCCTAAATTTACACTGAAATAAGTTCAGTTCAGTTATTGCTCTTAGAATATATAATCTTTGTAGGAACAAGTATTGAATGGAGATCATAAAAGGAAGCGCAGAGATTCAGAGGTGGATAAGGCAAGGGTTGAGGAAGAACTGAGAGAGGTAAGAGAACATATGGTGCAAGCAAGTCAACGCATTGATAGCCTATGCCATTATCTCTCAGAGTTAGATGCCACTAAAAAGGTCGGGGATCCTGATGAACCTTCTCCTAAGAGTGTTAAGAGAACGGACAACACAGGATATTTCAAGCACAAACCAAAATAAAGATAGTTGGGATCCATCCATGACAACTAGCGCTGAAAACAAAAAAATAAATTTAACTTCTAATTAAAAAATTAAACAATAAATGGTTAACTTGATCTCCTAGAGAGCCCCTTGCTAACAGATATGAAGAATACTATTGAGGGTATTAAGTTTGATTAATAGTTGTTGAAATAGTGATTCGATTTTAAAATTTAAGATTATCTTGTAACTTTTTTGTTCACCCGAGCTTTTGCTCTGACTAGATCAAAGCTTGAGAGACACTTTAGACTTCTGCTTTTCCCATGTTCCCGCGTTTGTTTAATTGTGTTTGTTATTTTTTTTTTAACAATTTGAAGTTTTCTTTTTGTTTCGTGAATGTGTTATTTTGGAATTCGGGATATGTCCGTTGTTCTCTAGAATCTGGTTGGTACTCTAATCAACATTCGTTATTTGAATTGACAGAATTTGGTTTATTTGTTGTTATGCTCTATTTTCTTTGCTGAATGGATGAAAAGTTTTCTAAGATTACAATTTTCTATTGAAAGTTACCCAAACTTGAAGTACTGTGCCTCAGAAATATTTTGTTCTTCTATTAATTCCCAACCAACAGTTTGAAAACGATGAATTGGTGTGTGGCTTCTAAGAAAATGTCAAATCTAAATAGAATTAAATAATAATTAATCAAGTATAGAGTAAAAAGATGAAAGGACTTGGTCGTGATGGTCGTTTTATAGTATTAGAATTCAATTATTTTGTTTCAAATTATTTTAATTTTGGAAATAATGGGAAAATAATATAAGCTAGATGGCCACATCGATAACTTTGGTCTTGGTCGTTTTAAATTTTTTAGTAAATTAATTTTATTTGTTTGATTGAAACATAAAATTCAATGTGAACTTTGTAAGCGATGTGGCGTCAAGATATCAGTAGTTATATTTATTAACTGCTTAAATCTAACACTATAATCCCTTTTTTTCTCCATATGGTCCACAACCGACTCGGGTCGAGCATCTGGCCGTGGTGGGTGAGTCTCCTAATAAGAATTTTTTGTATTCATTAAGACTCAAACTCAAAACCTTACTTAAACAATACCAAACTGCTTACCACTTAAGCAACTCTTGTTAGTAAGAATATAATCCTATTACATTATCCATTTATTTTAAGAGTATAAATTACTCCATAACCCACGTGTATTATCTTTGAGCAAACAGTAGACATGTTCATTAGGCGGGCCGGACTTTATCAAACTTTTCACTAAAAGCTGCCCAAGTCCGACCCGACTCACACAATTATAAGTACGAACGTGGACAGGGCTCGAGTTGAGTTAGGCCGGGCTTATAGCATTAAAAATTCCTAAAATATATTTTATTAATAGAAATTAAAAAAAAAATTATAATGAATCTATATCTAAACAGAACAAAAATCTTATAAAAATGAAATCAACAATACCAGTAAATCAAGAGATTACACCAAAATAAAAAGGAAATGATAAGATTTAACCAAGAAAACTATTGAAATTAAAAAAATAAGAGAAGTCAATATAATGTTTTGGAACTCGAGATCAAATTGTATTGTGGAGTAGTAGAAGAAATAGGGTAAACTTTAAAAAAGTATTTTGTGGTTTCGCTCATTTGTAAAACGGAGTCTGAGGAATTTTTTTTATAAAACAGGGTCTGTAGTTTAAAAAAAATACAAATAAAGGATCCTCAATATTAAATCATGTCACGAAAATGGGTAATCTTATTTGTTTTTATCTGAATTTTTTTGGGATGGTCATTCAAAATACAATACATATAAGTGAAATTTTTTTGAAAAATTTGAATAGTGCAAATATATTTTGTAATTAAATTATAATAATAAATTTTTAAAAATCATAAAAAATAAATAAATTTCCGAAAATTACTCAAATCATGACGTGTAATTTTTAAATAATAAGGTTAAATTATTAGAATGTTGCATTGTTAAAAATATTCAATGTAACACCACTGTTTTGATTCAATAGGTCCCCTTTTGCAAAGTTTTTGAAACCACAGATCTCATTTTGCAAAAAAAAAAAATCCTCAAACCCCATTTTGCAAATGAATAAAACCACAAGGTACTTTTTTAAGTTTACCGAAAAAAATAATGAATTTGATATGCAGTGAAGGTAGAAGAGAGGGTCTGGACTTGGACTAGTCAAAATAAAGTATTATAATATAATGTAATATAATATAAAATATAATTAATAAATTTATTTTATTGTCAAGCCGGAGTCGGACCGGGCTTGGGTATTTATATCAATACCAAGCTCAACCCATAAAATTTCTGGTTTAGTCGAGCTTGGGCTCGGGCTCGGGCCGGGCTTAGACCAAAAGGGAGTGACCAAGCCAGGCCCATAGGAGCGGGCCTGGCGAGTAGCCCGGCCCACAAACAGGTCTAGTAAATAGTAGTGGGGATTTTATAAAGAGTATTTCAAAATACAAGATTTTAGAGCAATGTTTTAAAAAGCGTTATGCGCTATTTAGGCGGTTAAGGCTTCCGAAATCTAGGTGGGGGGTCGCAGATTTGTATTAATTTATTTTTTAATATTCATTAATACATAAAATTATAAATCCATCTTGAAAATTAATTATAATGAAGCGGATGTCGGAATACACCGAGCTCGATTGTTATTAAAGAAAAGTAAAAAAGTCTAAAAAAAGAAAAATAAAAAATAAAAGAAGTCAAACAACCATATCAAGGCAATAAAAAAATACCATCAACTAAGGAAAATACTTGTTAAGTGGTCGGCGATCACGTTTAGCTTGTTCTTTATTGGCCACATAGAAGTTTTTCTTTTTCCGAATGTCAAACGGCTTCCATGGGATAAGGTTACCTTCATCTGCCTCATGCCATGAACTTTCATAAGATGAAAGTGAAAATTCACGCCTCCCAACAAAAGGAGATACATGTAACCACCGTGGCTTTATTTTCTTAGCTTGGTCTCTTCTCCTTTCGCCGAATCTGCCTATGAGCCCAGAACCCCTCTATCAGGTGAAGAATAGTCTGAACGTTACTCTTGGTCATCAATATTAGCATTCGAAGCATCATTTTGTACTTGATCATCCTCAATGTTGAGTTGGAGCCTGGGCTGCTGAACCATACAAAGAGATGAATCTTGTTATACAACAAGCTCGGGGCGTTGTTCAGTGGCTGCGGGAGCAACAACACTATTTGTTTCACCATCATGAAGTTAGACATCATTGTGTTCATGAACAACCATTGTATTAGGCTGAGTCGTGGGTTTATCTTCTGCTTGATGATTTGAAGCTTGATTCGTTGTAGGGTGATCAGTACCCATTGCAGTCACAGGCTGTTGAACTATTGCAGAATGTATTAGAGAATCATTCTCTTGAAAATAGTGTAGACAATGTTAAAAAAATATATATAATATTAAAAAATATTAAAAAACATAATTTGAGCAATTTTTTAAAATCGTCGTGCACTAGTCGAACAGTCGGGGACCTCGTTATTTATGGCATAGAGAATATTATTTTTTGGTTTGAGATTTAAAAAGTCAATTTAGTGTGAAAACACTTTAATGTACATTAGTTTTATCAATTAAGATACTTTTTGAGGGTAAAAAAATTAAACTATAATTATTACAAATATTAATATCTTAATAATTGACTTTAGGCACCGTCTAGACAAAAAAAATTATGAAAAAAATATCTAAACAACAATATATCAGTCCACCTATTAATAACACCCCAGAAATAAAAAGTCAAGAAAGTAAGTCCTCAAATACCACAAACCATTTTAATTAACTTTTCATTTACTCTTTTTCAAGAATTCAAGTTTCTAATTTTAATAAACTCACTTTTCCCAATCCTTTATATTTTCCTCTTCTTTCTCTTCATTATTTTCCTAGGGTTAACTTTAAAAAAGTATTTTATAATCTTACTCATTTATAAAAGAGGATTTAAGGAATTTTTTTTTATAAGATGGGATATGTGGTTTCAAAAAATTTATAAAAAAGGGCATATAAATTCGGAATAGTGGTGTTACAATGAATATTTTTAACAATTCAATATTATAATAATTTAACCTTATTATCTAAAAAATATTCGTCATGATTTGAGTAATTTTCGGAGATTTTTATTTTTTATGATTTTTTAAAGTTTGTTATCATAATTTAATTAAAAGAAATATTTGCACTATTCAAAAAATTTCAAAAAATTTTACTGATGTGTATTGTATATTTAATAACCAAACTTCAGATAAAAAAAATAAGATTACTCATTTTTATGACATAATTTAATATTGAAGATCCTTTATTTATAAATTTTTAGAAACCACAAACCCCGTTTTACAAAAAAAAATTTCTCAAACCCTATTTTACAAATGAGTAAAACTATAAGATATTTTTTTTTTTAAGTTAAACCTATTTTCTTATCCATCAAACAATAAGACATAACACTTAACTCAATTTTTATGTTTCAATTTTCTTTTTATCGTTGTCAACATGTTCATTCCATATCAAAATCTATCTTCTATTGAATCATTTGTTGCTTCCGAATTGTTCTTTCTTTCGTAGCATGTGAAGCATGCTAATTACATAGTTCAACTAATTACGAAAAATTGTTGTTTTGGAGAGAGAATATAATCAAATATAAGAGTGGTACAAGAGATTTTATACCAACCATTTAAACTAAATTGTTTCATCAAATGTTAAAAATAGTGGAATAAGAGGTCTTATACTAGACATAAAATTGATACTGAGTTATTATATCAACCATTTGCTCCATATTATTCAGAGGTAAAATAGTGAAATAAAATCTCTTATATCGGGTATAAGGTCATGTCCAATCCATTACTCTATATTCTCTACTCTAAATTCTATTTTTACAGTATTTACTCTATTTATACAATTGATACAGTAAATTCACTCCAACTCATCTATCTATTTTTCTACTCTAAAAAAAATCTTTTCATCCAACAATATTTTATTATTATTATATCAACTTTTTATCCTTTAATCCAATAATTTATTATATTTAAATAACAAAAAATAAAAAGTAATAATAAAATAATCATCTTTAAATATAGAGTAAGGTATGAGTTACTCTAATACCTTTACTCTATATTTGGAGTAGGGATTTAGAGTAGGGTTGGACTTCAACCCTACTCCAAATAAAGCATTTACTAAAGTACGATTGGATTTGCCCCAAGAGTAATATAACAGCTCTTATATCAGCTATTTAAACATATTTATTTGATAAAAGTTTATGACTAGTGAAAGAGATCTTATACTATGTATAAAAGTAATATAAGAGCGCTTCAACCATTTAAACATCATTCTTTAATTAGAGGTATAAAAGTGGTAAAAGAACTCTTATAAGAGCTCTTTTACCAACCACTAAAATAAAATTGTTTACATAGAAAGTATAATTAAAGAGTGGTAAAATAACTCTTATACCGTGTGTAAGAGATGTCATACCAGTTATTTAAATCAAAATGTTTCATCACAGATAAAAGAGTGAAATAATAGTTCTTATACCAGGTATAAGAGTGAGATAAGGGCTCTTATACCACTCATTTAAACCAAATTAACAACAATTCTCTCTTCTCTAAATAAGTTAAAAACAGATAGATAGAAATTGATCCCATAAACATATCTAACATAGAAGAAGATAAGTAATGATATAGACTTTAGACCATGTGATTGAGTGCCTACTTATACAATGGGAATTTACGAGCTCGAAACCACATCCGAGTAGGAATACTGTGTGTATTTGTAGATTCACAAAAATAATAAAATACTTACAAACTAGTAATTGTCGCACAAAAAGTTGTCTTTGACAGATTCCACCAACACTAAACTATATTTTTACAAAACAATGCCAATGATATTTCAATCTAGACATGCAAATCAGGGCCTGTAACAATTGAAGACTCTTGTTCTTGCACAGGAAAGCGCCTTCACACCATTTCGTATAAAACCCTTGGACTTCGAAGATTCCTACCACAAATAAAAATCGAATATTGCTGCTGTATAGCCAAGAAGTACAATAAACTCGGCACACGTCTAGTCTTCACGAAACCTTTACTATAGTTCGACTTGATATTCCATGCAACAATTTGACAAAACCGTGGAAGCTCAGCTTCCCGTCAGTGTGCCTAATCCAGTCGTTAAGAACAGCATGAACTAGAATTGCAGGGCCTAGCCCAAGTTCCTGAGTTTCAAAACAGTCACTTTCAGTTTCTCGTGTTTAAGATAGTACAAAGACCAAATACATCAAGATCCTCCTAAACTAAAAAACCCTAAACTTTAAAAAATTCCAACGAACTCCTATAACTTGGCAAAAGCATTGTCGTAAAATGCAAGTGTATGTGAACAGATTATTATACAAAAACCGTTTAGTTTTTTGACATGTGGCTTTAGACTTTTTTGTTCGTCTCATTTTTATCTTTGAAACGTCATCTATTGTTATATACTTTTTTTTACTTTATTCCAATTTTTTCGAAATCTAGTATAAATCTGGTATTTCGCTGGTATAAATCTTGTATGAAGTGGTTTTTGTTTGATTTTTTCATAAAATGTAAATTTATGGGTTATTTTCATCACACCTAGTATTTTGTTGGTATAAACTGGTCTTTATATGATTTCTTTCATAAAAACATGCTTATGATTGGTTTTAATTTTCCAGAACTGGTATTTTGCTGGTATGAGGTAGTTTTTGTTTGATTTCTTTCATAAAATGCATGTTTATTAGTTTATTTCTTCACACCTTGTATTTTGCTAGTAAAAACTGGTTTTTGAATGATTTCTTTCATAAAAACATGCTTTTGTTTGGTTTCAATTTTCCAGAACTGGTATTTTGCTGGTATGAGGTGGTTTTTGTTTGATTTCTTTCATAAAATGCATGTTTATTAGTTTATTTCTTCACATAGTATTTTGTTGGTATAAACTGATTTTTGTATGATTTCTTTAATTAGAACATGCTTATGTTTGGTTTCAATGGTATAAATCTGGTATGAGGTAGTTTTTATTTGATTTCTTTCATAAAATGCAAGTGTATGGGTTAATTTTCATCACACCTAGTATTTTGATGGTATAAATTAATTTTTGTATGATTTCTTTCATAAAACATGCTTATATTTAGTTTCAATTTTTCAAAACTGGTATTTTGCTGATATAATGCTTGTATCATCTGTTACATATCTGCAAAATAAAAATTCGAAAAAAGTATATCATTATGGATCTAGTTTCGAAGATAAAAACGAGATGAACAAAAAACTAAAGCCGCATATCAAAAAAATAAACAGTTTGCGAAATAAATGCAAAACAAAGTAAAAAAATAAAGGGAAGGAATCGCATGAACAAGAGGAAAAAAAGGGAGGAACGTATAAACTGTAAAGAGAAAGTTTAAAACCTACCAAATAGTTATTTATAAAAATAAAAGAAAAAGAGATAAATATTTTAGTCAACCTCTTCATTTAATATTTTGTGCTATAAATTTTCATCATTTCAAGTATCAACTCACTATTATTTAAAAAATGCGGATAGAAATTGATTCATATACTATGAAGATGGAATAAACAAAATACATATAAAAGCATTAATAGTCTTACAATAAGCTTATATCTTCGACCAACACTAAACTATATTTTTACAACACAGAGCCAATGATATTTCAATCTAGACAAGTAAATCAGGGCCGGTAACAATTGAACACTCTTGCTCTTGCACAGGAAAGCGGCTTCACACCATTTCGTATAAAAGCTTGGACTTTGAAGATTCCTACCACATAAAAACCCAACAACGCATATTGCTGCTGTATAGCCAAGAAATACAATAAACTCGGCACACGTCTAGTCTTCACGATACCTTAGCTATAGTTCGACTTGATATTCCATGCAACAATTTGACAAAACCATGGAAGCTCAGCTTCCCGTCAGTGTGCCTTATCCAGTCGTTAAGAACAGCATGAACTGGAATTGCAGGGCCTAGCCCAAGTTCCTGAGTTTCAAAACAGTCACTTTCAGTTTCTTGTGTTTAAGATAATACAAAGGCCAAATGCATCAAGAAAGACCCCCCCCTAAACTAAAAAAACCCTAAACTTTAAAAAATTCCAACTCACTCCTATAACTTGGCAAAAGTGCATTCAATGCCACGTGTCAACTTCTTGTTGGTTTGACTTTTCAAAAATGTCATTTTTCTGATTGTAATTTTTCCAACCAGAAGCTGACAAGTGACAGTGAGGGGGCAAACGGGTGCGCTTTTGCCAAGTTGAAGGGGCTAGTTGGAAATTTTTGAAAGTTCAAGATGGAATCCGGCTTTTCGTGCCAAGTTCGAGGGGCAAATGATGCATTTGGCCTAATACAGAACTTTAGGGGCAAGCATGATATGATATAATACGATATCAACAATATGAGAAAGCTCATTTGTATCGTAAAAACATCTGACCTATTCGTCTATCAGTACTACCGTAATGGTCAGTTTCAATTGCAGTAACATCCTTAAATGTAGAACAGAAATGTTATTGGCATTTCCAATTGCAAAAACAAGTATTGAAATTCCAACTTACCGAAGCAAGCTCGTCAATAAGAATAGCCCTGTTTCCATCCTTTTCGAATATTTCATAGGCCGAACGAGCACGCTGTTCCCAGCGATCGAGGGCTTCCAACTGATGGACGCTCAATGAGGCTGCACAAAATTCTTCAAAATCCATTCTTCTGTACTGAAGTGCATTCAGCTGCAAGAAAAAAAAAATAAACAGTAGGTAACATAAATTAGAACCCGTATTGGAACAGATAATGAAAATTTCGCAGTATACATCATACCGGAGATAGAAAATCAGGAACTCGTGAATCCTTCATTGCATCAGTTGCAATTTTTGTCAACGCCTGCAACAAACCAACAGAATGACACAATATGGTTCGAGTATTCAGTTATATTTTAATAAACATGTATGCATGTAAAATAGTGACAGCAAGAGAGAAGGGATATATACCATTTTAAAGTTTTCCAAGGTTAGAGTGCCATTTTTGTTTGGCTCCAACAGTGCAAACTGTTCCTTTAGATAATGGAGTTCATCTACTGTCAAAGTCTTGGATAATGCCTGCACGATAAAGTCAAAATAAGCAATATTCATTGGAAAGAGAATATAATTAACCGGGTGTTTGTGTCAACGTAATGAATTTTTCATATGAGGAATAAGAAATATGAAAAGATGAGGAACTTGACATAGCTGTTCTATAGGAACAGAAATTCCAAAATCTGCAAGGCATAAAGAATGGGCAAAAAGAAATTTTTGGGCCTTGTGGTATTGCCAGTTTGTCCATTCAGTCCCTGTAGTATACACATTATCCATTTGGTCCTTATGCTATGTAACATGTTACCTTCTTGTCCTTGTGCTTTTTATGCTATGTAACATGTTACCTTCTTGTTACCTTCTTGTGCTATAAATTCATTGCTCATTTGGTCCTTGTGGTATACAATCAGTTAAATTTTTAGACCATGTGAGGTAAAACCTATTTTAGCAAAATATCATGTAATATGTACTTAAAGGACATAAAAAAGGTAACAAATTGGATCGCACAGCGTCCGAAGTTGAAACCGTTAATATGTATAGCAGAGGGACCAAATGGGGGCAAATTGATCATACCACAGGACCCAAAAAGGTCCTTTTACCTAAAAATTAGGATAAATTCCCATTGAGGAACACAACTGAAGATTAAATTCAGTTATTTATCGTCTGAGGATGTGTACACACCCGTAAAGCAGCCTTACGGAAAGAGGAGGAGCGCATGTATTGCTTCATGATTCTAAAAATTAGAATATCAAGAGGTATCTTAGCATTGTTATGGCTACGAATCCAAGGATGACCTGCAAAAAAAAATAATACGACGGTGAATTAGTGATTCAGAAAAATGAGAATGAACATCTAAAAAAACGAGAAATTAAAAAAAAAGCACGCACTTAAAGCCTGAGCAGCAGACATTCGTTTCCTAGGATCCTTGTTTAGCAGACGTTTAACGAAATCTTTTGCTTCTGGAGATAAAGAAGGCCAAGGTGCTTCATCAAAACCTGGATCAGCTTTCAGGACTGCCCTAAAAATTCCAGACTCGGTTCGAGCCCAAAATGGGCGACTACCACACAAGAGAATGTAAGCTATGACACCTATACTCCACACATCAGCTTCTGTGCTATAAGATCTATGGAGGACTTCAGGTGCCACGTAGTATGCACTACCCACAATGTCGTTAAGCCTTTCATCTGTAAAGTGCCCCATCAGTTCTCAAACACCCAAATAAGATTCAAATGTCGAGTATGAAAAAATTCTAAGTAAAAGTCAACTGATATTGCCAAAATGGACAAACCTGGTCTTACAAAATCTGATAAACCAAAATCTATGACTTTCAGATGGGAGTTCTCATCCTTTGTTGCATACAGAAAGTTCTGATCAAAAGGAAAGCTAATTTAGATTGCTGCCAATGAATGTCAACTTCCAAATAAACGGCATAGCAAACAAAAAAAATAGACAAGCAATGCTAAATGTAACCAAAAAATTTAGGGTATCAATAATTTTGTTTACACAGCTGATATAATGTAAAGAAATAAAATATCATTAAAGTGATTGAGGTTGTTTTTGTAGCATGCGAAATTCTGCACTACTAATCAACTAAACCAGTACCACTATGTTGTACTTTCAGTAGTAGTGCTAGTCCCAAGAATCCAAATTACAAAAATAAAACCATGTACAGCTACATCAGTATTAAGCATTACTAAGCATTAAATGTCAAGGAAAAGCATGAACTAAACTAGCAAGTCCCGTTAATCCGACATATATTCAAATAACAAGGTGAATCATGCTCAAACGACTAAGTAATTTGAATTAATTTTGTTGGAGACAAGAAGCTCAGATGTTGAGTAATGTGTAGTTTACTATTGAAAATGTTCATAGGATGGATCCAAATAGAAGTATATAATACAATGTTTTTCTTTTCCCCGATTTTTGTTACTGTTTCTTCTCTTTATTCAGCATTACTTGCAAGAAACATCAACATGAATGCTACTGTCTAAATAAATAAATAGACGGGAAGAAAGATAGGAATTTCACCTCAGGTTTAAGATCTCGGTGCACCACACCCTGTAGATGACAAAAGGCAACAACACTTAGTATCTGCACCAAGACAGACTTTGCATCATCCTCAGAATATTTCCCACCCCTAAGTACAGTAATTAAGCCGGTCAGAAGCAGCGAAAAGAATATAATAGAATAAAACTTAGAGTTCACTGTGGATCAAATATCGAAATAATAACCTTGAAAGTATTCTATCTAAAAGCTCCCCTCCCTCACATAACCTGAAAAGTTCATAAAGCTTACATGAGGTTTCTGATATAGCAAAGCTTACAAGCATAGATTTTCCTCTCAATGAGGTGTATTGGAAATAATCTCGTAGGTAAGCTGATATGTGGCATCCTTATGCACAAAAACAATAATAGAAATATGATAGAGCAGAAAAATACATAATTTAGTAGTCATATAATATTCCAAGCTTACTCCATTACTATGTAGACGTTATCAACGTCTTCAAATGCATCATAGAATTGTACAAGATTGTTATGTCCTGTCAAGGCCCTTAACAATTTTACTTCTCTCCTCACATCCTCAACTGCAATAGCTGTTGTCATCTGGAAGTATAAAGTACATCAGAATGAGTTGAGATAATATGCTCATACTGTAATAAATTTCATAACTTAATCTGCCCTGACAGCTATGAAAAATTAAACCTGAACACTGACAATAAATTGCACAAAGAAACGAATGAAATAACAGCTCCTCGGAAGAGAAAAATAAGGTAAAGTATAACTAAAAAATTTCTATTTAGCAAAACAAGTACATAAACAACCAGAGCAATTATACGAGTAGTTACCGTAATATCAACTTTTTGGTACATTATTTATACTCCTGTGAGTGATTCAGATGCATTAAATAACAGAGGAATACTTGCTATTATGCTACCATATATAAAATACTAGATAATATTTCAAATTCTTCAGACTAATTCAAGCGCAACTTTAGGACGTTGCCCACAATCCAAATATGGAAGTCAACGTTCGGTTCAAGAATAAGGCCTTGTTCTTTTCAACTTCTAAAAGCTGAACTGAACTGAAGTTGGCTGAACTGAAGTGAGCTGAACTGAACTTATTTTAGTGTAAATTTATAACCACGCATAGCTGAACTGAACTGCACTGAACTGTATTGAACTGAACTGCATTGAACCGTACTGAACTACATTGAATTGCAGTTCAAAAGAACAGGGCCTAAGACTCATGTCCAACACCATTGAAGCACGAACCATATAGCAGACAAAAAGAGAATACCAATCAAAAGTTCGTCTTGCAAAAGCATACATAATTATCCCTATACCTATAGGCCCTTGCTTGAGCTTAGCTGGAAGTTCTCAACAAGATGTGTCAAAAAGAACTAGGTAAACAAACGCTTGGCATCACCTAATTGATTGTGACATTTGTCTTTTAAAGCCATTGACGAGTAATGTAAATAAGCTACTTTGAACACAAGTTAAAAGCACTAGTCAACCAATTTTGCCTTCAATAGACATGAGGAAACTTTTAATCAGAATCTCCTTCCATTTGAAATATAAACACAACCAGGTGGTGGGCATAACTTGATTAACTTGAAAGGTTGAGTAAACAACAGAACTCATTGTGGGTCCAGGCAGAGAATCCTATATGTGCAAATGATCCTTTTTCAGTAATCAATCAGATCCATTTGAACCATATCATTACCTCTTGCTTTAACGGCAACTGTCAATTATTAAAGTGGCGACAGAAAGTAATCAGAACAACACTTTAGAAATATTTAACATGAGTTCCCGCTCCTTTTTAGGCAATTCACTTTTATTAGTTGGCCAACATAAAGATTGCTAGTGCATATCACTCCATTTTGGCCCAAAATTAAGGTTTAACCTTTAAACCTAACACCCAAACAAGCCAAAGGGAGAAGAAGTGGGCCATAAGATCAATTATTCCATTGACCACAAAAAAAATAATAATAACAAACACCACCGTCACTTTGTGTCTGTCATACTCAAAGCACCAATCTTTTTAAGGTGTCTGGATACATTAAACTAATCACAATCCCCCATCTCTAGAAGGATTATCATCATCAAGTTCCATGAACTTACCATTGTTGCCTTCCTAGTTTAAATCCATTCAACATTATAAGTCAGATTTTAAGGGGGATTTTGAAGTTTTATGCAGAAGAAAATGACTAATACCAAACTTATAATAGCCATTTTACCACAAAATTCAGCTTCCAACTACGGAAGAACCGGATAAGAACATAAGAACTTACCGATAGATCAAGATTATGCAAATCTAAATCAAATTAAGCTATGATAACCTAAATTTACATTAGATATGCAGAAGAGTTAAGCAAAAGGACCTTAGATTTCGGAATGACTTTAACAGCCACTTGCTGCCCTTTCCGATCACCTTTTTTAAATCGAGCAGAACAAGTATACCCGAAATGCCCTCGGCCTACTTCCTCCTCCATTTCCAATCTACTAATTAGCTCCTTCGAGAATCCAAATCTCTTATCCAACTCTACTCCGGCAGCATCCTCGCTATCGCCTTCCCCTTCCTCCGGGATCGCCGACTTCTTCTTCTTCTCCCGGCGGCGGAGGACGGCCCTGATGTGTTTGGCGGGTGACGGCGGAGCAAACGGCTTCTTGAAGATCCTTAAGGGAGTGGAATTAGAATTCTCCGCCGCGGAATCCCTAGGAGCAGATTTTTTGAAGAGATGCGCAGGGCTTGGAGTGTAGAAGGGGAAGAAAGGAGACTGCTTTAGGTAAGGGAAAGGAGATTTGGGGGTTTTGGTTGGCTCCGGCAGCTCATCTGGCGGTGGTTGTTGGTCTTGAGGGGCGTAAGGGTTGGGTTTCGGTGGTTTTGAAGTGCAGGTCCCCATTTCCGGCGGCAAAAGTGCAATTGGCTACAGCATTGCGCGGCGGATCTGGCGGCAAGGATGACGACGGCGGCGGCGGTGGGATGTAGAGAGAGAAAGAAGAGAGAGAGAAGTGACTGAATGGATTTGGAAGTGAAAAATTAACTGAAATGGAGTAGAAGCTGAAAGTGAAAGTGAAGATGAGCTGTAAGGTGGGAATACCCACGGACTGTGCACATGACTTCCATTTTATATATTTAATGTTTTTTGTCTTTTTAATTTAATTTTTCTCAACTAATTAGTTAATTATTTAGTATTTACACGTATATTTTATTTTTGTACTTAGTCACTTCATTTTCAAAGATATCTCAAATGATATAACTTGTTATTCTTTAAAGTAAGGTATAATTATTTAATAAGTAAAGTATAAGAAAGAATTGAAAATAATAAGTATAGTATTATTAGGTGGAAAAATAATTTTTCACTCAAAATGTACCATTTGTAATATTTGTTGATTTTCAATTCCAAATGAAAGCATGATTCATTTTGTGTGTAAGGTTATTTTTCTAGGCAAATTTAAAACCGTTTTCATTTGACTTTTAATATCCATCTCTTTAGTATTTATAAAAAAAGTTATATTAAAAAATCAACTAATTTTATCTTTTAACTATCTTATGAGAGGTATCGAACATTAAATTATGTGGTCTTATTTACCACCACTCACTCAAATTGATGTATTGTTAAAAAATTATAAGTTATCCATATAAATTAAATAATGTAAATGACCATTTTTTACCGAAGAATACGGCAATAATAGCCCTGAATATACTCCTTCTTTGTTTGCTTTCATATGATCAATTTCTATTGAAGTAAATTTTGCAAAATTGTAGTCCACAATATAGTTTTTCCCTATTAACAAATAAAAGTGATTTAATTAATTTTGAATGCTTTTACCTATAAGTCAACTTGGAGATCAAGTTAATCAATATCATAACTAGCTAACTAACGTGGAACTACACCGTTTGATAGAAAAAAACGTGGAACTACACCGCGAATGAGGGAAAATTATTTATTTATTTATTTATTTGGGGTACATAATGTATCACATGTAAAAATATTTATATAAATAAAGAGTACAAATAAGACTATATATTCTTATTATAATGTATTAATTATTAACAATTATAACAATATGATGTGTATATAGAAAGAGACAGCTTAATAATTGAATGGTACAAATGAAGTATGTACCCAATAATATTTTGTATACCAAGATAATGTTATTTGATATGTATTTAAAATAAGTTATTTTTATAAATTTTTAATAATATTATATGTTTTGAGTTTGAATAATATATTTTGATCTTTTATATTAATTAATTAGAAATTGTCTGGTTTATTTTTTTTTAAAATCAAATCTGCAACTTTCAAATTTTTTTTGAAAATTGAGCCTTTTCAGAAAAGCTGCTAAAAAGCTGTAAAAACTTACAGTCAAACTGGCCATAAAATAAAAATATTGATAATATTATTATAATATAATTATAATTTTATGGGAGGTGTAATGATTTTAGTGAAACAAATTAACTCAAAAATATGAATTCATTTCTATATAGAATTCACTTTCAAATGGATTCTATGCCTAGGTAAAACATATATAAAAAATATAGAATTGAGATTAATGATATTGATTTTGGTCTAATAAAATGTGGATTTGCAAATTTTATATAATTTTAGTAATTTGATTATAACATGAATTCCGTAAAATCCAAATTTTAAGAATATTACAAATTCAACTTTATTCATTTCAAGCATAAAAAATTAAAATTATAGTTGAATTCTATCAAAATTGATGAAATTAATTTGTTCCAAGCAACTGCCTAAATATTAAAAAAAATATAGGAGTTAAAATGATAATTTAATGAACTACATTAGACCTGCTTAATATATAATTAAGTGCATTGATTTTGGTTTCTTAATACTTTGCTCTTGAAAATAACTAGATTAAATTTCATATCACCAATTCAATAATGATATAGGGTAAAATAAAATTACTTTATTAAAAATAAATTCACTGTATAAAAAAAACTTGTATGCACGTTCCTTTTTAGGAAGTTCAAGAATGAAAACTTATGCCGAATGAAAAACATTTTCCTTTTGTTTTACAAGTAAACATATTCATTACATTATGTGCTATAAATATACCATTCTTTATAAATTAGAATTAGATATATTTGCAAGTACGGACCAGTTCTCATAGGCCGAGTTTGGGTAATTAAATTTTTATTTATTATTATTTTTTATCAGTAGTATTTGTATTATTATTAGGAATATTTGTAACATTCATCTCAAAGTAGGCCATAACTATTTAAATATAATTATTTCCAAAATCTAGTAATGAAAAGCAATATACAGATGAGCGCTAGCTAGTTTATATACTTATCAAGCATATATTAGAAGTAGGGTCATTATAACGCATTATTATTTTGGAATATAATTTTATGTGCTAAATTGAACTGAATTGAATTGAAATAAATTAAACTGAACTAAAGTTATTTTAGTGTAAATATATAAATACACGTAGCTGAACTAAACGAACTAAACTAAAGTGAATTGAATTATAGTATAAGAGAATATGGCCTAATATTTACACAGAATACACAATTTTACATTAAATTGATGATTATTTAAATAAAGGTAATTAAAGTAATTTATCTTCTAACTCCACTAATATATTTAGAATAGTTTTTAAATATATATATTAATCGGTTTATAAATTATTTTATATAATTATTATTAGAGTAACTAATTTTTTAATATATAAAAATAAAAATTTATGCATCTTTTAATTAAAGTTTTTATTAATTTTTAATTTAATATAATAGAGTAAAAAAAATAAAAATTATCATAAGATAACAAAAACTGCATCCTTTCGGTGGAATATAAAAAATATAAAACTAAAAGAAAGCAATAATAAAGTATTAGGTGAACTACCCATGCATACATTTTTGTTGAGTAGTGTACGGCTGTGATTTGTTATATACGTTATATTTCTTTATTTGATCAGTGGTTTAGTTGAGTCTCAAATATAATATTTATTTAATATTTTGGTCAATTTAGTACAATTATAGCTTCATTTTACAAATAACAGTATCTATAACAAAAAATTTACTTGCAAGCTTGGGAACACCGGAGGCTCATAAACCGTTCGAGATTTGATTTAATTAAAGTTTGATCAGAGTTTGATTTGATAGAGCTTGATTTGAGTTTGAGATCGATTCAAGATATTAATAAGATAAATCAAGCCTTATAAGGTTCGGTTCGAAAGCTCGTAAATGTGTTTGTATAATTCCTGTAATTGATAAATTAGTGAAAAATAATTAATTATATATGATTGGTGTATAATAATTATTCATTTACGATAATTATTCGTAAAATAATAATTTAAAATAACTTGCTACTTCTTTACAAGAGTGGTGATGAATATAGAATTGCATAGGATAGAACATAAAAAGAGATGAAATGAGAGTGATTACAGATCATGTTAAAAATATTATGATGTTAGTTTAAATTTTTTAAAATTATGTATTTTTTTAAACGCGAATAAATTGCGTTGTTTTTTTGGAAATGTATATTCCGATATTTTTTTTGAAAAAGTGTAACAAAATGTAATGTTACTGATGCAATCCTCTTTTTAACTAGTGTTGTCATAAATCAGTTTTAATCATAAAGTTTAAACACTTAGGAGCAACACTTTTATTTTGTGTTACAATAGTGCATATATGTTAGGGCTCTTTTAAGCTCCCGAGCTCGCAAACTCGAGCCTAGCTTTTCACGAACCGAGCAGAGCCCGATCAAAAATGTTCACGAGCCGAGCCGAGCCCTGCACTATTCGGTCTTGGTTCGGCTCGTTAACACCCCTATTTGGGAACTCCTAAAGAGATTTTTTTTTTTACTTTTATTTATTACCCACTAGTTTCAAGCAGTGTAACCGGATCGGGCCTCATATCTACGAAGTCAATGAGATGTGATATTACCGATATTATTGGTATGATTGGTGGTTATACCGGGTTTTTTATTTTAAAAGAATATATATTATTTATGATTTTTAGTGGCTATTGCAACGCTTTTTGGGTCATTTTGCAACGCTTCTGCATGTTGCCACTGGTTTGGAAAAGAATATATATTATTTTGGATTTTCAGTGGCTATTACAATGCTTTTTTAGGTCTTTAGCAACGCTTTTACTTATTATCAGAAGGGTTTCGGGAAAATCGACTACCAATTTTTCTAGTTCAACCTAATTTTTTACTAAAACCATTTTTTAAATAAACTGTACCATAGTCATACCCAATTCACGATAAAATCGGTCAAACCAGTCGATACGTACTATATTAATAATACTGGTTTAAAGTATTTAGTTAGCTAACACTACTCAATTTGTTATTAGGGTGTGTTTAATTGGAAAATAGACCTTGTTTTTACAACAATTTTCCATATTGGTTTGGACAAAAAAATTCCAAAGTCTAAATAGAAAAAGGACTTCAAATCATATTGTTGTTTTGATTTAATTTTTGAAACTTTTAATGTATGATTAAAATGTCATGATTTCAATATATAGAAATTAGAGAAGTAAAGTTCTTGAGATTTTTTTTTTTATTTCATAATGCACGGGACACATTATTTTTACTAATCCTATGTGTCCATGTGTATCCAAGTTGTACGGATACTAATTAAATCACGTTATTTAGTAGCCAATAATTAATTGCTAAATTATTTTATTACAATGTACCAGATCAACGTTTAACATGAACAACTAACTAAGATTTTATACGGATGTGAATGTTCTGTCCAATGCAATTATACATTATTATAATAGAAAAATCATGGTACATGTTAAACTATTGTGTAACCTATTAACAAAAACACTTCTAGAGAAAAAAAATCTTTGTAAACAATTTGAAAATGCATCTCTATACATATAATTGTTTTACAGTAATAAAATGACACATTAAATTTATAATTAGCTAAATGTATATAATTATATTTACGTAACAAAAAAAATTAAATACTAACATGCATAACGGTTAACTTATAATAAGTAATTAATCATATAAAATTATATTATTTTTATTATTTCTAACACAAGAATGTTTTTGTAACTGTCTTGAAGCAGATCATACACAACATGTAAATTTTACTGTGGGTTAAAATTTAATTAATAAAAAAGATATAGCATGAAATCAATTGATCCAAAAAATTAAGCTAGTATATTATATCAAGTAACTAATTACTTTTAATAGTATTAGTGTAGTGCCCGTGCGATGCATAGATAGATTTAGGGGAGAGCAAGAAATCTAAAGAACCGAACCGAACTAAAAAACCGAATCGAACCGAACCTAACTGGACCAAACTTATTAGGTTCAGTATTTGGTTCTAATATTTTGCTTATTTGGTATTCGGTTTGGTTCGGTTCTCGGTTCCGAGAAAAAATTCAAACAAACCGAGAACCGAACCTAATTAAGATAATATATAAATATATGAAAAAAATTTGGAAATCTCATACCATAAATCTAACCAATAGTGAACATTAAACTTTTTTATTTATTTTTAAATATTAATGTTATAAGTATTATATGATATAAAACATAGAGAATTCCATATTAGAACTAAACTAATAGCGAACATTGCAATATTTTTATTAATTTTGATTGATTTAGAATATTTGTTATATATTATAAGATACGAATAAACTCATTTATTGAGTCTTAATTGGATTAGTTTTTTTACTATTGATATATCAATTTTAAGTTTAGCAAGTTATCAAATTTTATAATAAGTAATTCAAATAGTAATTACGTTTTTAATATGAAAAGGACAATTTGGTTCCATACTAAACCGAATCGAACCTAAATATTTAGGTTTGGTCCGGAATGAACCGAATTTAATTAGGTTCAGTATTAGGTTCTTAATTTTCTTGTTATTCAGTTTTTGGTTTATTTGGTTTGGTTCGGTTCTTGGACTGAACCGACCAATGCTCTCCCCGAGATAGGTCATTTATATATATATATATATATATATATATATATATATATATATATATATATATATATATATATTAGAAAATAGAAAATAGAAAATATTAAAGCTAAAAAAAGTGCATCAAATTAAATTGCGGAAAAAAGAGTCGCATTACTTCTTAAATAGGATTATAATCAATAGAATAGAATTAAATAAAATCAAGAACAATAAATTAAATTAAAAAATAGATTTAGGAGATAAATTAGTTGATAGATATACTTAATAGACTTCTTTGCTTATATATATATATATATATATATATATATATATATATATATATATATATATATATATATAATTTTAATTTCATAATCAACGGAATTATATTTTTCGTATTGTTATGATTAGTATGAATATTAACCAATTTTAAATACTTATCAAATATTTTATTATTACCATTATTATTGTTATTATTTTAAATTTATTTCAATTTTGTATTTTATTATTGTTATAATTAGTATGAATATTAGCCAATATAAATATATTATTATAGTAACATAGTAATATAAATTGGAATAAGATGGTAATAAAATATTAATATTTCTTTTGAAAGGTATAGGAGTAAAAAAGTATTTTAGGGCTATTTGCATATATATATATATATATATATATATATATATATATATATATATATATAGATTTTATTATTAACAGTTATATATTTTAGTACTCTTATGATTAGTATGAATATTAACCACTTTTAAATACTCATCAAATATTTTATTATTACTATGGTTGTTGTTATTATTATTTTTATCTTATTTTATTTAGTATTATTATGATTAGTATGAAAATTAACCAATTTTAAATACCATTATTATAGTAATATAAATTAGAATAATATGATAATAAAATAAAACAAATTTAACAATAAAATGTTAATAGTTTTTTTGAAATGTATAGGGGTAAAGAAGTAATTTAGTACTTCTCTAATTATATATATATATATATATATATATATATATATATATATATATATATATATATATTGATAATATAAATAGTTAAGGATAAACAACCATTAATCTTGTGTTTAATGCTATTATGATTACAATGTTGAATAAGAGTTTTTTTTAAGAAGTATTTTGAAGAGGTTAGGTATTGAATCTAAGACCTCTCATTATTAATATTGAGTAGTGTATCAATTGAGTTACACTCAATTGGTATGAATAAGAGTTTATAAAAAAAATGTTCTACAAGGGTCATTTTGGGTACGTAGCAGATATTTTCGTCAGACGAGCTGAGCTGGGTTTAAGTCGGGCTTGATCGGACTTTGACTAAAAATATCGATCCAACTTGACTTGGCCTATACTTTAAAATTTCAAGCTCAGACCGGGTTTACGAGATCATTTCCTAATTTTAAATTTTAGTGAATTGAATAAGAACAAAAAGGCACATTTTACACAAATTTGTTTAGATTTTATTCTTGAATTATTTAATGAAAGTAAGACTAGTAAAGATTAATATTTTAATTGATTAAACTATAAAAATAAAAGAAATAAGTATCGTTTGTGTATATGTATATAAAATTGGGTAAATTTAAAAAATATGTCTTGTGATTTGACCGTTTTGTAAAAGGGTCCTTGTGGAATTTTTTTTCTTCAAAAGGGTGTATGTGGTTTAAAAAATTAGCAAAAACATGCTTCTCAAAATTTTGAAACCACATTTAGAATGATAATCTCAGTTATTTCAACAAATTTAACATTCTTATATTTAAACTATATAATTTGTGAATTATTTATCAAGATTTAAGAAAATTTAAGAAAATTTTCATTTTATTATATTTTTTAAAGTTATTGTAAAATTTTAATTATTTGTACCTCTAAAAAAATTCTAAAATTTATCACTAGTGTGTGTTGTATTTTTATAAACAAAGCCGAAAAATTTCATTTCAAAATGGACAAGATTACCCTTCCAAATATGGTTTCAAAATTTTAATAAGCATGTTTTTGTTAACTTTTGAAAACACAGGCATCTTTTTGAAAAAAAATCACAAGCACCTTTTTGCAAAACGGTCAAACCACATGATATGTTTTTTAGTTTACCCTATAAAATTACTATTCATTAGGTGGGGCTCGGGTATTAATATAAAAATTAAGTTCGTTCATAAAACTTCGGACTCGAGCTCGGGTCGGGCTTTGTAAAAACAATGTGCAAGCCGGCCCATTTGAAAGGGTTCGAGCCGGACGGATAGACTAGCTCGTGAACAAGTCGAGATGTTGTGTTTGCCGGTAGTTATTAGTTGTCATTTATTGGTAAATATTGAATGTTACTTTTTAACTTTTTATTATTAAATTATCTAAAATAGTTTTAACCAAACATTTAAAATTATTGTTTGATATCTGAAAATCTATTAATTGATATCAGATTAGGTGTCTGGATTAAAAGTGAGGAGATAAATATAAGTGAAGAGGAAAACTATTAAAATACAAATTTATTTACTGTGGATCGAGCTAAGTTGAAGCATATGGAAAGCGAATATTTCTTGACGAACCTATATATTGTTAAAGTTTATGGGAATTTGAATTTTTTTTTATACTGGGAATTTGATTAATATTGGATTGTATTTTAGTGACTATTTTTCAACTTTGGAGTAAAATATATTATGGAAAGAGAACATACATATTAAATCAAATGAATATTGCAATTCTAAAGTAAGCAACGTCATCTTTTTAACGGTATATCAGATGAGTTGTGAATAATAATAAAAGATAAAGGGCAAACCAATGAAATGGAATATTTGGAGAAACATTTGTTACCAAGTGAAAAGGTGTTTATATTGAACACACACAAAGGCTCGTGGGCTTAGAAGAGGTGCAAATCAAACCCCACTCCACAATACGGGGAATTTATTAAGATGAGGCATTTTTACTAAATTAATTATATATTTACTATAATAGCTAAATATTTTATATTTTTGATATTTTTAAAATCTTTTCTACAATAATAAGTTTTATATTTAGATTGAGAGCCGAGCTAAACATATTCTAAGAAATTATCATGTTTTTTTTACCTAATTATTTAACATCACAATCTCTGCGGGAATCTTCCTTCTTTGTTGCTGGATTGTTTCCATATGTAGTCTGATTGTGTCCGTAACTTGTCTCTGACGACTTATTTCTCCTCTGCCATCACCGCAGACGATCCGTCAGCTCTAATAACGTCTTTGTCATCCTTTTGAGATTTTTTTTGTTTTGTTGATTTGACGGGTGGTGAGGATCCGTGATCTTGTTGAAGTAAGGGATATTGTGATTTATGTGGATTCTTGTTTTGTTCGTTTCTGCTCTTAATTTTCCCTCTCTTGAGTTGAAATTTTCAGTCATTTTGGTTTCTTCCTAGCCTTAATTTTATTAGTTATTGAGGTAATGATTTCAAAATTAGGACTAATTAGTTTTATTTTATTAAAAATTGTGTCATATGTGATTATATATATGACCTGTTGATTTTTCTATGTTGAGAACACGTTGGTATTTCTGCTTGTTCTTGCTTTGCTGTATCCTATGTTGGCTGTCCAATCTATATTGTAATTTATCTGCTTGTTTGATTGAAATACATTACTGTATAACTTGTCATGTTTTGTTGAGATATGGATTCTGTTCAAAGTTATTTAGAGATATAGGTTTAATCGTTGTTTGTTAGTGACCTAAATCATAGTCATGTTGGTTTGGAATCTGTTAGACTTCTAATAGATATCCAATGGATATCCGATAGATTTCCAATAGAAATCTGTTTATCTTAGTTTTAACGGGTTTTTTATGGAATTGTTTTATTGAAATTGAAGTGCACATTATGTGTTTGAAAAAATGCAGGTAGTTGTATTGTTATTAATGGCAAATTCTATTAAGCTGCTGTTGGAGCAAGCATTTTTTTGTGTTGAAAAGCATCCTTGCCTTCCAAATGAAGGCTGAGATCGTTGTTGATTAGAGATCTAAATTATAATTATGTTGGTTCGGAATCTGTTAGATATCTAACAGATATCCAATTGACATCTTGTAGACATCTAACATATATCTAAGTTTTGGTAGTTTTTGTATGAAATCATTATTTAGTTTGCGTTGCTGTTTCTTTTGACCAATCTAGTGCTGATTTGGTTTCAAGTGTGAGATTTTGCTCTATTCTTCGCTCAAATTGAGAAGTTTTGATTATTGTTCTTTATTTGCTGTAAGCGGACGACGTTCTACACGGCAGCTGCAGAGCCAGGCCGGTGGGCCGGCCTCTAACTGGAGATGTACGATGTGATTGGAAAATGGTTTTGCATATTTTAATGCTCAAAAGATACGAGATCAAAATCCCGTACTTAAAACAGAGTCGCCACCCGATTTAGATCAACCGGAAAATTTTTGGTATGATTTTCCCACCAGGTGGATGGACCATACCTTAAGTAGAGATTCCGAGTTTGGATGATGTTATCTATTTTTCATTAGGCCAAGTTAAGATACTTCATTCTTTCTTAATCGGTTTAATCCATCCTATTTATTTGTGTTTTCAGTTATTATGTTGTTTTCGCATTTATCAGGCAGTTGAGGCGATGAATAAATTATTACAGTCATCCAAAAAATAAGTGCAGAAAATAAAATTATTACAAGGCTTCCAAGTCCTATACATTTTTCTATGCGATAAATAAAATATCCGAAGGCCTAATATACATCTACCTATAGAAAATGGTTAGCACAGATACGGTACGTCATACGAGATATCTTACGAACCATATATAGTTAGCAAACCAAACAAGACCCGAGTTAGCGTGAATATGGCATATTTTATTTACAGTATTATAAAGCCCCGGTTGGATGGCTAAAATGAGATTTGAACGGCGTTTGCGGGAAAATTCCGTTTTTAACCAAATTTTAGACTCAATCGATGTTTTAACTGGATTATTAGTGAAAATGCCACATGTTATGGGGCGGGGTCTATTTTCAGAAGGTTTTTGACCTCCATCGTTGCATTGTGTATCCTAGTTTTGGAAAATAAACTAGGTCGGAAACGAACGAAATGAAAATAGCTGTCCAGAAAGTCATGCCGCCGACGATACGACTGATGCCACCGGTGACATGGTTGATGCCACCGGCGACATGGTTTATGCCGCCGGCGACATTGTTTATGCCGCCGGCGACATGGCTGATGTCGCTGGCGACATGGCTGATGTCGCCGGTGACATCAATGATATCACTGGTGACATCAGTATGCAGGCAGGCTATATGGCTTTTTGGGTACCATAAAGAAAGGGTCGTACAAGAAAGTGAGGTCTCTGGGGAATGTGATGCCACTAGCAGTATTAGTGATGTCTCTAGCAACATCAGTGATACCGCCGACGACATCACATGTCTCCGGCGACTTTAATTTATTATAGCAGCAGCAGGCAACAGTCAAAACGATCGAAAACCCAAAAATGGACATAAATCAACAAGAATCAGCACAAATCAGTAATATTAATGCCAAAGAGCTATGAGACTCAAAATTTTTACCTCGGGGTCGTGAATCCACCTCTTCCTGAACCGAAAAGAAACACCTCTGAGGAGCTTATAACGATGATTTAGTAGTAAATTTAAGAGTTTTAGGTCTCTTAATTTAATTAAATTGATTTTAACCATAAGATCTACCGATTTTAAGCTCACAATCAGAGAGTTCAAAGAAGAAAAACCAGGAAAAATAGATTGTAATCCCTTTTTCCTGCCTTATCTAATTCTTATCTCACTAAAATCTATTTTTTTTATTCTAACATTAAACTTCCAATCTTTCTTTCTCCTAATTTCAGCCTCCTCTCTCACCAAAGCCTAAGGTGTGTTTTTTTAGGCAAATTGGGGTGGTTTTCGAGACCTTTTTGACATATTCCATCGAAAGTGGCAAGAAAGATGTCTGTATAGGGGCTCGTTTTGGGCTATGCCATCGGCGGCATGGCATCAGCCTCCGGCAAGCCGACAGCCAGCGGGCTCAAGAGCCTAAAAAGTCGCAAAAGGAGGTCAAAAGTGGTTAAAAGTGGGTCAAAAGGCATCTTTTTGAATTTTAATGATATTTTAATAGGTGTTTTTAATTGGGGTGTAAATCATCGGTTCAAGCTCCTACCGGACACGTTATTGGCCACGTCGAACTGGATTCTTCCAAGTATAAAATTCACAAGAAACATTATATTGGTAATAAAAATTCTAAAGAGAACTTTTATTTTGAGGCATTAAAATCGGGTATACGTCATCATCATCTCGCGAGAGGGACTACAAAATCCCGTGCTCACAGGCTGCCCCTTGGGGGATCACTGCTGCCACAGGTCAGTATGATTGTATAAAAGAGCAAGGGATAGGAATGATACCTGATAGACGACTTGTTTGCCCCTCGGTCGGACTTGTGCCTTACGGAGTGGTTGCCCCTTGGTCAGACTTATGCTTCGTGGATAGATTGCCCTTTGGTCGGACTTATGCTTTATGGAGTGGTTGTCCCTTGGTCGGACTTATGCTTTGTGGAGTGGTTGTCCCTTGGTTGAACTTATGCTTTGTGGAGTGGTTATCCTTTGGTCAGACTTGTGCTTCACGGAGAGCTTGTCCTTTGGTCGGACTTATGCTTCGCTGAGAGCTTGTCCTTTGGTCAGACTTGTGCTTTGTGGAGAGTTTTTCCTTTGGTCGGACTTGTGCTTTATGGAGAGATTGCCCTTTGGTCGGACTTATGTTTTGCAGGGAGTGATTGCCCCTCAATTGGGCTTGTGCTTTATGGATTGGTTGTCCTTTGGTCGGACTTGTGCTTTGTAGATTGGTTGCCCTTTGGTCGGGCTTGTGTTTTGTAGATAGGTTGTCCTTTGGTCGGACTTGTGGTTTATGAAGTGGTTATTCTTTGGTCAGACTTATGCTTGATGGATTGTGGAATGTAATTTTGGGTCATGTTACAATTTTGGAGGGGTGAACCTAAAGGCAACATGTACAGGGTCATGTTAGGACATTCAGTTGGCATTCTAGGGTGAACCCAAAAGGGTGATACGTGCAGAGACTGTATCTGGGACCTTTAGTTGGTGAACCCGAAAGGTGATACGTATAGAGACTATATCAGGGGCCTTCAGTTGGTGAACCCGAAGGGTGATACGTGTAGAGACTACATCAGGGAGCTTCAGTTGGTGTTCTGGGGTGTCAGGGCTAGAGTCGGGATTTCACCGAGGATGGCTGAAAAAAGGCATGGAGATAGTTGATATCACCGGCGATATGGATGATGTTGCTGGCGGTATAGAATGATGCCGCCAGAGGCATGAGTGCCTCGTGGCAGCTTTGACTGGTTAAACAAGTTCAAAATTCAAATTGAAGGAGGTGATGTCGCTGGCGGTATGGAGTGATGCCGTCGGTAACATGAATCAGGCAGTTTCAGATAAATTAAAACTCCTCAAATTCCATGCGGTAGTTTAAAAGGAAGTAAAACTCCTTTCTTTCTTCATTTTGCAGAAACCGTACCCCTTTTGCTCCATTCTTCTCCAAATCTTTCGGTTTTCTCCATTATTCCAAACATAAAGAGAATTACCAAGGCTTTCAAGGGAAAATCCGCTAAGGCTAGGGAGAATCTGCCTGATTCATCCATCGAGGGGCTAAAACTTCTCTCGATTCCTGTCGCTTATGGCTTGAAGGAGACGGCCAAGATGTATGGGTATAGGGATCAATTCCTTGATCACCAATCTGACCTCGGAGAAGGAAAAGCACCTCTGCTACGTTCAAGTAATCCTGCAAAACTCAAATTTCTTCTTTTTGGGTTGAGTTTTGATTCGGCCTTAGGCTCAAAATCGTGCCATGATAGGAGTTATAAGTGTGAAATAGATTGATTACAAACTGATATTGCATGTTTTTGGTTCGATTTTAACTATTTTTTAGGCTTATTATTTGATTGATTGTGATTTTTGTGGTTTTGGTGCGATGAATGCAATTTTGGGGGAAAATAGGTTCTGCCCGCAGGTTGTGATGTCGTTAGCGACATGAGTGATGTCACCAGTGGCATCGGGCCTTGTAAAAATACCTAGGAAGGCCTGATGTCATTTCTGCTAAAAGTGATGTCACCGGTGATATTATCCATACCGCCAGCGATATGGATGATGTCGCCGATGGCATCGCTTCTAGCAGAAGCGATATCAGCAGCCTCCCATCAGGTTCCGGTGATGAGAAAATAAATAGGGACTTATCTAATTTGCTTCTAATTTTTGCAGCCACATAAACTGACCTGTATTGGAGGTATGGGCACCATTGTCGAGTGGTGGCACCATATTTCGGAGAAGGATCCTGAATTGGCATTAGCAATCAACAAGATAGGATTCAGGGACTTGGCCCGAATTATGCCGATGTTAATGCCCAAGCTCTCCTATTCGACCATGACAGCCCTTACAGAGAGGTGGTCTGAAACCACCCACACCTTTCACTTCTCATTTGGGGAAGTGACAATTATGCCCTCTGATGTTATAACTATGACTGGGCTCCCCTATGCCTATATGCACAAATTCACATCGAGAGGCCCATAGTTAGGCGGGTGAAGGAGCTGTTTGGTTTCAAGCCTATCCCAGGGCGGCTGTGTTATGGTGAGTTGCACTAACACTGGACTAGGGCAGATGTGGTGCCCGAGGATGAGAGAGACACTTGTGTCCGCTCCTTCGTGATTTCTTTGATCACCGTTTTGTTTTTTCCGATCTTAGGGAGCAAGATCAACTACGGGTTGATATCCGCCGTGGAGGATGTGGCAGGCATTAGGAAGAAGAATTGGCCGCATGCCATCCTAGCGCAGATGTACCATGGGCTGGATGTGAGAGCCTAAAAGAAGGTGAAGGCCCTTTGCCTCTGCCATCTGCTACTCCAGGTATATCTTCCTGGAAGCATTTTTCTTGATTTGTGCATGTCTCATTTATTGTGGATGCTTTTTTAAACTAATTAATTGTTACTTGTGCAGGCCTGGGCTTTTGAGCACCAGATTCTCTAGCCAGTTGGGTTCAAGAAGACCGTGCCATTGGGCTCCCATTTTCTTACCCACTAGTATGAGGGTATTAGCGAGAAGGCTAAGTACCTTGCCAAGTACAGGAAGGTTCTGAGGAATGTACGACTGAGCTCGGTATGCGATCTCTTGATTTAGTCCTTGTTTCATACTTAGAACAAATCATTAGTAAACAAAACATGTTTATGAACTTACATTATACTTACATCAGTTATTTTGGTTGGCTATCGGTGTAGCTTGTCCTGGACCCATTTGACGGGGTAGAGAAGCTGCTGGAGGTTGCGAGGGTCAGGAGGGAGGTGGATGACCGTAGGTTTATCATAGAGTGCCCTTTGTCTCAGCAGTGGTACTTAAGGGAGCACATCCGGGGCTAGAGGTTTATCCCTATCGCCGATAGACCGGTGCCAACCGATCCTCCCAGGGGCTTATGGTGGCCGCACCCGGTGATTACATCTGCGGTTGACTAAGCCAAATATATCGAGGGGGATGGCCAGGTTATTTCAAGCGTTTCGGGCTTCTACGAGCGGCACCAGCAGCGCCTACTCCCCCTATGTCCCCGCATCTATAGGAATGATATGATTGAGTACCACAATGAGCAAAGGCTGGAGGAGGAGAAAAGGCACCTCAAAGGTATTGTGGATGTCGAGGAGGAGGAAGAAGAGGAGGAAGAGGAGGAGATTGAAGGCGATGTTGGGATCGAGCCTGAGGGGGAGGATGAGGCAGGCATGGATGTAGCTAGTAGGAGTGCGTTGATGTCTCGAGGAGGGCAGCATTCTTTTGAGGTATGATTATATTTATGTGCATGATTTGCAATCATTCGGGTTTAGGAATGTCGCTTATGAGTGCTTTTTGTGTTTTTCAGGAACCTGCAAGGAAGAGAAGCTAGGATAACCAGAGAGGGACGCGGTAATATGGTGTACCTGAGGGGATAAATTTCATTGAAGGGGGGCTGATCAACCTGATGGAGACCCAATTCCTATTGATGAACTCGTGAGGCGAGTTCCAACCCAGGAACATAGGGTCGAGCCGGTATACTCTGATCTTTATGCCAGAAAGCACCACTTATGTAAGGCCTGATAATTGCTTTCTTGTTTACCCTTGAATGCATGCGGTTAATGATTTGCCTTTTGGATTTTTTAGGTGGCGCGGAGTCATGTGGAGCAATTGGCAGAGAACAATTTGCTCTCTGAGACACGCTTATCGAGCAATCACTGCTTGTTCAGGTACATTCCCTATTTATGCCACTCCAAAATAAGATAAGATGCATGTATGGATGCTATGAATGAAGTGCATTATTGACATCTTCCTTGGTTTGTAGGATTTTATGGCCCTTTCCTTATCAGACGCTGATGCAGCCCATCGGAGATATGAGGAAGAGACTGCAGAACTCCGGCGTTGTATAAGCGACCTTGAGGGTCAGTTGAAGGCTACCATTCAGGAATGGAGGAGCAAGCAAAATCTAGATTGCGCGCATCCTGGTAGCACCAATCACAGAGGAGTGAAGATATCCGTCGGCCGACGCCCGTTTGTTGCGGTCGAGGAGGCTAGCAGTGCCCCGATGACTGAGGAAAGAGAAAGGATGATGTTGATGATTGGCTGGTGAGCGCCGAGGACGTTTCATCCCGCCCGGCCGGCAGTGGCGGGCATGCCTAGCTTTATATTTTCATTTTGCTTTTCGTTTTAGATTTTGGTTTATACCCTTGATACATTGGGGTTTGAATAATTTGCTAGATATTCAGGATTTTTGAATGATTTACGCCCTCGGGCTTTTTACTTTGAATAAAATGGATTGCAGTTGCTCAGGTATTTGGAGATGGATTACAAGATTATTTATAGGTTTTATATAGGTATGTAATGAAAAGCATGCTTCTGATGCCACCGAAAATTAACTCCATGCCGCCGCCGGCATGACCCATATCGCCTACACTCAATCAACTAAAATAATATAGACAGGGTTGTCTTAAAGCTCATATTGCCGGCGACATTAGCTGATATTGCTCAAATTGGTTCATATTGCCTGTGACATCACTCATATTGCCAGAGGTATCACCTTTCTAGAAATCTAATTCCAGCCATTCTGCCAATTCCTGCCATGGTAACCCACAATCAACTGCTATGGGGTTTTCTGCAAAGTCTAGGAAATGCGGACTGGAAGAAGCTTGAAAAATTCAGCCTTTGGGGGTTTCGATATGTCGTGGCGTGGCCCGTAAGCCGTGATTTCCTTCGAGTGGCTTTATCTTTTTGGGATCCAATGGACCACGACTTCCAATTTTCATCGTTTGAGCTATGCCCCTTGCTCGAAGAGTTCCACGCTATATTGGGGGTACCGTGTCCTAAACGTATGCCCCTAGCCCTGCCGAAATTTCATCTTAGCGTGGATGGAATTCCTCGAGGGTTATGGAATTTTAACTCTGTGGACCCATTTCTATCCTGGTTGTCTGACAAACCTGGGTTTCAGCTCAAAGCAGTTTTAGAGTAGTTCCGTAGGACGCCCCGATCTCACCTTGCTTGGCCATCTATAGTGGCATTACTACTCATACCAGAATTTATGTGGGGAGTGAGCCTAATTACTCCACTCAGGATGATTTCACTCATCAGCCCCATGTCGACAGGGGCTTCTCCCATGGCTGTGGGGTTGGCCGATGTTTTGCTGAACATGGATGCCGCTTCTGTTGACCTATCACTTATCGGAGATTAGCTCATATTACTACAGGTACCTTTTGTTCTTTCCAATTCTGCACATTTCTTTCCCCAATCGTTATCTGAATTTGAATTATATGTATGGCTGATGGAGAAACTGAGGTTGCAGGAATCGCCAAGAGGGAATTCGAAGAAGTACCTACCCGTTCATCTGAGGGAGAGAGGGCTTATGCGGGCTAATTTTGATCAGCTGATATATGATGATTGGGTGCCTATTTTGAGGGGGTATACTAACGCACAGGTTCAGTGGGTTAGTCCATGGTGGAGGATTCAGGACGTGGTTGTAGAATCCTGGGGAGCTTGTGTTCAGTTGATAGGTCTGGAGAGATCTTCGTTTTACACCCCTTACCGGTTGTGCCGTCAGTATGGCAAGAGGTAAAGGATCCCAATCAAGCTGCCCATTATCAAATCGGAATCTACAAATCTAGGTGGGTCAACCATATCCAGGAGAAGTGGTCCAGGGAAGCTGTATTTGAGATTCTGGATTATAATCATGTGGAGACCATCGAGACCAACACACATTATAGAGGATGGCTTGCTGAGATAAGATGCTTAATGACTCATCGGAAGCAGTCGCGGGCTCGCTTTAAGGGGGAGCATGCGGAGCAGGGGGAGAAGCCCCATTTCACTACCACATCGAGGTGGCTCTTTAGGTACTATAATAATGATGCGGAAAGCTCAGTTTGAGACGCACTTTTGTTAGTTCTATCTTTTGCACAGGCTAGTCGGGGTGACTGACCTATCGGGCTTTGTCTCAATTTTTTTTTGTGCATTTGATATGGAATAAAATGAACTCTATCCTAAGCTTGCTGGAGTTGTCTTAATCCTATGAATATAGGATTCACATAAGCATAAGCATTTAGATTTCAACAAAAGAGATACTTTCGTTAATTGAGATAAAATAAAGTACACGATGTTTGGTTGATATTTCCATTGATTCAACTCCCGGTGCCAACTAGCGTAGATTGGTTTTCTAGAAGGCACTCGTTCTTTGCTCACATACCCTAACTTTTGCCTAGATCGCCCTTTTCGAGTTTTCGATCTAACGGGTTTGACTCATCCCCTAATTTTTGCATGACCGGTTTGTAGGATACCAATCGTCGGGTGTCACCCTAACTTTTGTCCGATCAGTAAAAGACCGAAAGGCAGGTGATCATCATGTATATATTTTTTGGCGTGCTGCTTTTCTGATTTATTTCTTTTGAATCAGATATGATAACGCTTAAGCCTGTCTTGGTTCACGGGATGCTCAAACTCGTTCCTATCTATGTCCATAAGCTTAACTTCCCCTTTGCTAAGCACCTTCTTTATCACAGATGGTCCTTCTTAATTTGGCCTGAATTTGCCCCTCACATCAGTGGTAGAATGTTTCAGCTATTTAAGGACCAAATCACCAGCCTTCAAGGGGAACTTCTGGTGTCTTATCCCGACTGTTATATGCTCGAGCCATATGTTGCTGGTACATCTGGAGGTTGTCGAGGGCCTTTAACCTCTGTTCATCCATCATGTTCAACTATTCAAATCTCGCCCAAGTCCATTCAGATTCTTTTAATTTAGCCTCCAAAGCAACTCTTAAGGAGGTCACCTGAGTTTTAACTAGCAAGACCGCTTCCATCCCATAGACTAGGGAGAACGGAGTTTGGCCTATCGGGGTGCGAATACTGGTGCGATATCCCCAAATAGCAAAATGTACCTTATCTGCCCAATCCCTGTAACTGGCTATCATCTTAGAAAGAATCATCTTTACTGATTTGTTAGCTATCTTAATAGCTCCATTAGCTTGCGGTCTATTTGGGGAAGATCTATGGTGCTCAATCCTGTATTTCTCGATTAGAGAGGTAGTTGCTCCTTGAAATTGTACCCTATTGTTCGAGACTATATGGTGTGAAAGTCCATACCGAGCAAAGATGTGCTTCTCTATGAATTTGGCCATCTACTTAGCGGTGAGATTGGTGCAGGATTCGACTTCTACCCATTTCGAGAAGTAATCTACTGCTACCATAATGAATTGGTGGCCGTTTGTTCAAGAAGGATAGATTTCACCAATTATGTCTATCCCCCATACCGAGAATGGCCAAGGGGTGGATAAATGATGGAGTTTGATGGGCGGTAGATGCTGTATATCCCCGTAAACCTGGCATTGGTGGCATCGTTTGACCTAGGCGATGCAATCGGCTATGAGAGTGAGCCAAAAATACCCTAATCGCTAGATTTTCTTTATGAGAGCAAGGCTATTCATATGAGGGCCACAGTCACTGGTATGGACATGGGTTATTATGTTTTGAGCCTCAGAGTTAGTGAGGCAATAGAGAACCAAGCTGTCGCTGGTACGCTTGAATCGATTATTATCCACGATACGAAACTGGACAGCGAGCCACCGTAGGGTGGTATGGTCTGAGTTGGAAGAGCCCTAGGATATTGGCCGGTCTGGAGGAACAAAACAATATAAGAATACCAACAAGGTTCGAATGATATGGCAACGATTGGAGGAGCTGATTAAACATGGTATGGGATCTTGGTGGATAACATAACCAAAGGGCGGATAGGCTGCTACTGAGGTCCTTCCCATATGGATGCGAGAGTGGTGAGAGCATCAGCCATTTGATTCTCGTCTTGAGGGACATGGCGGTACAAGCATGATCAATTTCTCAGACAATTCACGGACAACCTCAACGTAAGGATGGAGAGATTCCTCTTTAATCTCCCAATCTCCGACAACCTGATGGACAACTAGAGCTGAATCCTCGATGATAGATATGCGACGGGCCTGAACCTGAAGAAGAGCCTCAAGGCCAAATAGACAAGCTTCATACTCAGTGCCATTGTTGATGATAGTGAATTCTAAGCGTTTGGACAATGGGATCATCTCATTATCCGGTGTGATGATGATGACCCCAAGACCTACTCCCCGGCGGTTCATAGCTCCGTCGAAGTACATTGTCGAGGCATTGTCAAGGATCGTAATAGAGGCAAGCTACTCATCAGGGAACTTCAAATTTTCCTTATAGTCAGAGCTGAGGATTGATTAGCTAGCAATTCGGCTATTGCTCGCTAAAACAGGAGAAGTACCCATCAGGACAATTTGCCAGCTAAAGTGGGGGATTGACAAAGAAACTTCATTGGATCAATCTTGGCCACGGCTTGGACACAATAAGATTGGAAATAATGTCGCAACTTCTCAGTGAGCCAAACCATGGCAGTGCAGGTCTTTTCCATAATTGAATACCGAGTTTCATAATCTAATAACTGTTTGCTCAAGTAGTAGATAACATGTTCATGCTTATCAGCATGTTCCTGGACAAGCATGGCCCCGACGGAAGTTTCCTCGATAGCCAGGTAAAGGATGAGCGGTTTTCCTAGGATGGGGGGTGTCAAAATGGGTGGATCAACAAGATACGCCTTGATTCTCTTAAATGCCACTTGGCAGTGATCATTCCATACTATAGGTTGTTGTTTTCTTAACAGCTTAAAGATGGGTTCGTAAATAGTAGTGAGGCAGGCAATGAACCGACTAACATACTACAAGGACCTAAAAATGATCGGACTTCTTTCTCTGTCTTAGGTGAAGGCATGTCCCTGATGGCTTTGGCTTTATCTGTATCCATTTCGATTCCTTTCTGGCTAACCACGTGCCCCAACAGTTTGCCGGAGGTAACCCCAAACATGCACTTCTTTGGATTTAGGCGGAGGTTATACTTTTCAATACGAGTCATGAATTTGTCAAGAATAGCAAGGTGCTCTTCTCGAGCAGCGGACTTCACAATCATATCGTCCACATATACTTCCACTTCTTTATGGATTATGTCATGTGAGAGGGCGATTACGGCGTGCTGATAAGTGGCCCCGGCATTTTTCAACCCAAACGATATTACCTTGTAGCAATACACCCCCCATTCAGTGATGAATACTGTTTTGACTTTATCGACAATATTAACCAGAATCTGATTACACCCCGAGAATCCATCCATGAATAAATACATAGCTGCCCTGGCGGCACTATTAATCAGGTTGTTGATGTGCAGGAGCGGGAATTTGTCCTTTGGCGAGGCTTTATTGAGATCTCAGAAATCCACATAGACCCGGACCCTACCATCTTTCTACAAAACTGGGATGATGTTGGACAACTAAGTCGGGTATTCCACAACTTCAATGAATCAAGCTTCAATCAACCTTGAAACCTCTGTCTTAACCCGATCTGCCCATTCTGGTCTCAATCGATGGAGCTTTTGCTTGACAGGCTAAAATTAAGATCAGTAGGGATTCTATGTTTGACAATTTATCGACCAACCCCAGGCATGTCTTCGTATGACCAGGCAAGAGCGTTAACATGATCTTTAAGCACTTTTATGATCTCACTTTTTTCCTCAGGAGTTAAATCTTTGGAAATTATCACCATTTTAGGATTGTCATTTGTACTTAGGTTTATTTCACTTAATAATGTATCACTAATGCCAAAAACATTATGCGTATTGTTATGTGAATGCATGGATCCATTAGGAAAGACATCAAACAAGTAAGCAGAATGAGAGTTATTCACTGCATTAAAAGCCTCGTAAGCAGCATTGTTCGCATCAAACACATCAGAAATGTTAAGAATTACATCATCCATATCCTCCTCTACAGGCGGAAGGGCTTCAGTAGCAATATCACAGGAGGAGCATCCTTTGTATTATCTGTCAGAATGGTACCCAGGTCGTGCTTTAGAGCCGTCTTTTAGGTGATGGTGAGTGATGGCCTCCCGAACAGGTTAGCTTTCTCGGTAAGAGCCCTGGCGAGCTTCCCAACTATTACTGTCATAGCACCTTCTTCCCCAGTTCACCCACCCTTCCAGCCTTTCTTCATTAGTAGCGCTATAGCTTGGGTCACGGTTGCCGCAACATTTTTAATTTTGGGATCGATAGACTCTTCACTACTTCCCTCAGGCTCATCTTTGGGATGCATCTTACCTTTTCCTTTACCCTCATTAAAAACAACATCGATAGGTGTATCAAGCTCAGCAGGCTTGGGTTAGGTCGAAACTATCATGCAGCCGGTCTCAAAGTCGTACACATCTTTAAAGATCTCAAAGCTAGGCCATATTTTTCCGCCATACTCGATCGGCTTAGGCTCTCCCTTATAAGACCTCTTGCCTTGGATTTCACAAATAGTGACCATGCGGCAGTAGCAGGAGGGGACGCAGCGATAGGCTTTTCTAGGCTTATATCCCAATCCAGCTCGATGGGTAAGGATTTTTGGCTCCAATGCTTCGACAATTCCCTGGTCATGTATTCCCCCACCTCTGCCAGGCTTGTAACATTGAGCGGACGACGTTTCACGCGGCGGGAGCAGGGCCCATTTGAATGACGGGGGATGAGTGTGATGTGTTTGAAAAATGAGTTTGCATGTTTTAATGCTTAAAAGATACGAGATCGAAATCCTGTACTTAAAATAGAGTCACCACCCGATTCAGCTCAACCGGGAAATTTTTGGTACAATTTTCCCACCGGGCGGTTGGACCATACCTTAAGTAGAGATTCCGAGTCTGGATGATGTTATCTATTTTTCATTAGGCCAAGTTAAGATACTTCATTCTTTCTTAATCAGTTTAATCCACCTTATTTATTTGTATTTTTAGTTATTTTGTTATTTTCGCGTTTATCAAGCAATTGAAGCAATGAATAAAATATTTACAGCCATAAAAAAAATAAGTGCGGAAAGTAAAATTATTACAAGGTTTTCAAGTCCTATACATTTTTATATGCAATAACTAAAATACCTGAATATCCGATATACATCCGCCTGCAGAAGATTGTTAGCACGGGTATAGCATATTTTATTTAAAGTATTATAAAGCCCGGTCGGATGGCTAAAATTGAATTTGAAAGGCATTTTTGAGGAAATTTCATTTTTAAGCAATTTTTAGGCTCAATCATTATTTTAACCGTATTATAAATGAAAATAAAACTACTCTCTAGAAAGTCATATTGCCGACGATATAACTGATGCCGCTGGCGACATCAATAAGTCACCGGCGGTATCAGCTTGTAGGCAGCAGTGGTGGTAGTAAGAATGACCGAAAACCCAAAAATGAATATAAATTGACAAAAATTAACACAGATCAGTAGTATTAATGCCAAAGAGCCATGAGACTCAGGATTTTTACCTCGAGGTCGTGAATCCACCTCTTCATGAACCGAAAGAAACACCTTCAGGGAGCTTGTTATGACGATTTAATAATAAATTTAAGTGCTTTTTGGTTTCTAAATCCAATTAAGTTTATTTTAACTTAAAGTCTTACTGATTTCAACTCACAATCAGAGAATTCAAAAAAGAAAAACCAAGAAAAATGGATCGGAATCCTTTTTTTTTATTTTATCTAATTCTTATCTCACTAGAATCTATTCCGACATTAAAATCTTAACAAAAAAATTCCCCCCTTTCAAAATGCAGCTCAAGGTGTGCTTTTAATAGGTGAAATGGGGTGCTTTTTGAGGCATTTTTTAATAATTCCGTCGAAAGTGGCCGAAAGGCTATCTATGAAGGGACCCATTTTGGGTCATGCCACCGGCGACATGGTGATGCCGCCAGCGATATGGACGATGTCATCGGGGGTATGGTGATGCCGCCGGCGGCATGGATAATGCCCCTGGCGGCATCAGCCTCCAGCATACAGACAGCTAATAGGCCAAAAAGCCAAAAAAGTTGGGAAAAGCGGTTTAATAGTGGGTGAAAGGGCATCTTTTTGACTTTTAATAATATTTTAAAGGGTATTTATTATTTAGGTGCCAATCATCGGTTCAAGCTCCCACCGGACGCGTTATCGACCACGCCGAACTGTATTCTACCAAATAAAAATTCGCAAGGAATATTATTTTAGTAATAAAAATTCCAAAGAGAACTTTTAATTTGAGGCATCAAAATCGGGTACATGTCATCATCGTCTCGCGAGAGGGACTGCAAAATCCCATGCTCACAGGCTGCCCCTAGGGGGATCACCGCTGCCACAGGTCAGTATGATCACATAAAAGAGCAAGGGATAGGAATGATACCTGATGGGTGACCGGTTTGACCCTTGGTTGGACCTTGTGCTTTGAGCGGTTGCCCCTTGGTCGGGCTTAAGCTTTGTGGAGGAATCGCCCCTTGGTCGGGCTTGAGCTTTGTGTAAAGGACGCCCTTTGGTCAAACTTATGCTTTACGAAGGAATTGTCCCTTGGTCGGGTTTTGTGTTTTGAAGATTGGTTGCCCTTTGGTCGGACTTATGTTTCACGAAGAAGTTGTCCCTTGGTTGGGTTTTGTGTTTTATAGATTGGTTGCCCTTTGGTTGGACTTATGCTTCGACGAGAAATTGTCCCTTGGTCAGATTTTGTATTTTATAGATTGGTTGCCCTTTGGTTGGACTTATGCTTCACGGAGAAATTGTCCCTTGGTCGGGTTTTGTGTTTTGTAGATTGGTTGCCCTTTGGTTAGACTTATGCTTTACGAAGAAATTGTCCCTTGGTCGGGTTTTGTGTTTTGTAGATTGGTTTCCCTTTGGTTGGACTTATGCTTCGTAAAGAAATTATCCCTTGGTCGGGTTTTGTGTTTTGTAGATTGGTTGCCCTTTGGTCGAACTTATGCTTTGCGGGGAAATTGTCCCTTGGTCGGGTTTTGTTATTTATGGAGTGGTTGCCCTTTGGTCGGACTTATGCTTCACGGAGAAATTATCCCTTGGTCGGGTTTTGTGTTTTGTAGATTGGTTACCCTTTGGTCGGACTTATGCTTCGTGGAGAAATTGTCGCTTGGTCGGGTTTTTTGTTTTATAGATTGGTTGCCCTTTAGTTTGACTTATGCTTTGCGGAGAAATTGTCCCTTGGTCGGGTTTTCTATTTTTCAGATTGGTTGCCCTTTAGTCGGACTTATGCTTCACGGAGAAATTGTCCCTTGGTCGGGTTTTGTGTTTTGTTGATTGGTTGCCCTTTGGTTGGACTTATGCTTTGCCGGAAATTGTCCCTTGGTCGGGTTTTGTGTTTTGTGGAGTGGTTGCCCTTTGGTCGGACTTATGCTTCACGGAGAAATTGTCCCTTGGTCGGGTTTTGTGTTTTATAGATTGGGTGCCCTTTGGTCGGACTTATGTTTTGCGGGGAAATTGTCCCTTGGTCCGGTTTTGTGTTTTGTTGAGTGGTTGTCCTTTGGTTGGACCTTCACTTTGAAGAGATTGCCCTTCGGTCGGGCTTGTGTTTTGTATAGTGATTATCCTTTGGTTGGACTTTCACTTTGAAGAGATTGCCCTTCGGTCGGGCTTGTGTTTTGTATAGTGATTGTCCTTTGGTTGGACTTTCACTTTAAAGAGATTGCCCTTCGGTCGGGCTTGTGTTTTGTATAGTGATTGTCCTTTGGTTGGACTTTCACTTTGGAGAGATTGCCCTTCGGTCGGGCTTGTCCTTTGGTCAGACTTGTGCAAAATCTGAATTGGAGGAGTGATATCGCCGGTGGCATGGATGATATCGCCGGCGGTATGAATCGATGTCGTCGGCAACATAAGTGCCACGTGGCAGCTTTGACTAGTCAGATAATTTCAAAATTTGAACTAAAAGAGGCGATGTCGCCGGCGACATGAGGCGGCATGGATTGATGTCGCCGGTGGCATGAATGGACAGTTTCAGATAAATTAAAACTCCTCGAATTCCGCACGGCAGTTTAAAAGGAATTGAAAATCCCTTCTTCCTTATTCATTCACAAAATCGTACCCCTCTCCATCTTCTTCTCCAATTTTTCTGATTTCTTTTTTCGTTATTCAAATCATGAAGAGAATCGCCAAGGCTTTCAGGGGTAAATCTACCAAGGCTAGGGAGAACCTGCCTGATTCTTCTGTTGAGGGATTGAAAATGTATGGCTATGGGATTAATTCTCCCATCACCAATCTGACCCCGGAGAAGGAGAAGCACCTCTGCTATGTCCAGGTAATCCCACAAAACCCGAATCTCTTCTTTTTGGGTTCGGTTTGATTTGGTTTTAGATTTGAAATTGTGCCATGTTAAGAGTTTAAGTGTGAAATAAATTGGTTATGCTGCATGCTTTAGGATCAATTTTTACCATTTTCTGGCTTATTGTTTGATTGATTGCAATTTTTGGGATTTTGGCATGATGGGTGCGATTTTGGGGAGAAACAGGTTCTGCCGGCACATAGTGATGTCGCTGGCGACATCAGTCCTTGCAAAATGGCCTATGGCAGTCTGATGTGGCTTTTGTTTAAAGTGATGTCACCGACGACATCACCTATGCCGTTGGCGGTATGGAGTGATGTCGCCGGCAACATCGCTTTTAGCAGAAGCGACATCATCAGCTTTTCTGATGAAAAATAAGCAGGACTGATCCGTTTTGTTTCTAATTTTACAGCCGTATGAACCGACCTATACAGGGGGAATAGGAACCATCAGTGAATGGTGGCACCACATTTCGGAGAACGACCCCGAGCTTGCACTGATGCCTAAGCTTTCTCATTTAGCAGTAATAACCCTAACCGAGAGGTGGTCCGAGACCACCCATACTTTCCACTTCTCTTTCGGGGAGGCTATGATTACCCCCTCTGACATCGTAGCTATGACCGGCCTCCCTTAGACGGACAAGGTCATACATTTTGATGCTTACATGGATAAGTACCATGTTGAGAGGCCCGTGGTGAGGTGAGTGAAGGAGTTATTTGGTCTGAAGCCCATTTCTGGGCAGCTGTCTTATGGAGAGTTGTACCATCATTAGACATGGGTGGATGTAATGCCTGAGGATGAGAGGGAGGCTTATGTTCGGTCCTTCGTGATTTCTCTACTTACTGTGCTGTTCTTCCCAATCTCGGGGAGCAAGATCAATTATGTGCTTATAACAGCTGTGGAGGACATGGCGGGTATTAGGAGGAAGAATTGGCTGAGGGCCATCTTGGCTCAGCTATACCATGGGCTGGACGTGGGAGCCTGGAAGAAGGAGAAAGCCCTTCACCTTTGCCACCTGTTACTCCAGGTAAATCTTTTTGAAAGTATGTTTCTTGATAGTACATATTCCCATTTATTGTATGACGCTTTTTGAATTGATTAGTCGTTATTTGTGCAGGCCTGGGCCTTTGAGCATCAGATCCTCCTACCGGTGGAGTTTAAGAAGATTGTGTCGCCGGGCTCTCACTTCCTTGCTCGCTGGTGTGGGGTCGTCAGTGGGAAGGCCAAGTACCCCACGAAATATAGGAAGGCCCTAAGGAGCGTGCGGTTGAGCTCGGTATACAATCTTTGATTTAGCCTTTATTTTTACATTTAGATAAAACAAAAATCGCTTATGGACTTGTATTGGTCATTTTGATGTAGCTCGTCTTGGATCCATTCGATGGGGTCGAGAATCTAGCCGAGGTCGTAAGGGTCTGTAGGGAGGTTGATGACCGCTGGTTCGTGATTGAGTGCCCTCTGTCCCAGCAGTGGTACCTAGGCGAACGCATCCAAGGTTAGAGGTCCATCCCGGTGGCTGCTAGACTGGTCCCTGCTGATCCTCCGAAGGGCTTATGGTGGCCCTATTTGGTTATCACCTCCGAGGCTGACAAGGCTGATTACATTGAGGGGAATGGCTGAGTGATCCCTAGCGTCCCTGGCCTCTACAAGCAGCTTCTACAGCATCTACTCCCTGTGTGTCCTTGCATCCACGGAAATGACACGATTGAGTATCACAATGAACAACAGTTGGAGGACGAGAAAAGGCACCTCAAAGGCATTATGGATGTCGATGAGGAAGATGATGATGAGGATGAGGCGCTTGAAGGGGATGTTGTGATCGACCTCGAGGGGGAGGATGAGGTGGGCACGGACGTAGCTGGCGGGAGCGCGCCAATGTCTCTAGGGGAGCAACGTTCTTTTGAGGTATGATCGTGCTTATGTATATGATTTTGAAGTCGTTTAGGAACGTTGTTGACGTATGGCTTTCATGTTTTTCAGGAACCCGTGAGGAAGAGAGGCCGGGATAACCAAAGTGGGACCCATCACTATGGTGTTCCGGAGGGCATAAAATTTGTGGAGGGGCATCTGGTCAATCCGTTGGAAACCACATTCCCGCTGATGAACTCCTGAGGTGAATTCCTCCCTAGGAATATTGGCTTGAGCCGGCAAGCTCCTATTTTCATGCCTGAAAATACTACTTACGTAAGGCCTAATAATCATTTTCATGTTTAGCCTTGGATGTGGGTGTCTAAGGATTTGCCTTTTGGATTTTTCAGGTAGCGCAGAGCCATGTGGAGCAGCACGCAGAGAACAATTTTGTTCTCCGGGATACACTCATTGGACAGTCGCTCCTTGCTCAGGTATTTTATACACATGTTAAGATGGGATGGATGTATGGATGTCATGAATGATATGCACTGCTGATATTTTCTCCAGTTTGTAGGATTTCTTGGCCCTTTCCTTGTCAGATGTTAATGCATCCCGGCGGCGTTATGAGGAGGAGACTGTAGACCTACGGCGTCGCGTGAGTGATCTTGAGGGTCAGATGGCAGCTACCATTCAGGAACGGAGAAGTAAGTAAAGACCGTGCACACCCTGGTAGCACCAGTCATAGGGGGATCAAGATGTCTGCCGGCCGACGCCCGCCTACCATGGCCGAGAAGTCTAGCAGTGTGCCCATGACAGAGGGAAGGGAGGAAGATGAGGACGATGTTGGAGATTGGCTTGTAAGCCCTCATGACATTTCATCTCGCCCGGCCGGTAGTGGCTGGCATGCCTAGTTTTTTTTTGGTTTTTGTTTTGCTTTTTAGTTCTTTGTTTGTACCCTCGATACATTGGGGTTTGGATAATTTGGTTTTGTTGTAGGCTAGATGTTTTAGGATATTTTGAGTGGTTTGCGCCTCCGGGCTTTTTTTTTATTTTGAATAAAAATGAATTGCTATTTAATAAGGCATTGGAAATGCAGTATAGGATTGTTTACAGGTTTTATACAGGTCTGAAATGGAAGAAATGCTTCTGATCCCGCCGGAAAATTCACTCCATATCGCCGACGGCATGACCCATATCGCCCAAACTCATCCAGCCTAAATAATATATACAGAGCTGTCTGAAAGTCCACATCGCCGGCGGCATCATCTGATATCGCCTAAATTTATCCATATCGCTGGTGGCATCAATTACATCATCGGCGGCATCACCCATATCGCCGGCGGCATCACCCATATCGCCGGTGGCATCAATTTTCTAACAACCTGATTTTGACTATTCTATCCATTCCTGTCATGGCAACCCATAATCAAAAGCTACGGGGTTTTCTGTAAAGTCTTGGGAATACAGACTAGAAGAGGCTTGAAAAATTCAGGCTTTGGGGGTTTCGTTATATCGTGGTATGGCCCGTAAGCCATGAATTCCTTCAAGTGGCACTGTCTTTTTAGGATCCAATGGACCACATTTTCCGATTTTCATCGTTCGAGCTTTGCTCCTTGCTCGTAGAATTCCACGCTATTTAAGGGACATCGTATCCTAAATGCATTTTACAGGCGTTGCCGGACTTTCATGTTGGCATAGATGGAATTCCACGAGGGCTATAGAATTTGGATTTTGTTGACCCATTTCTGTCTCAGTTGCCCGATAAATCTGGGTTTCAGCTCGGAGTAGTTTTAGAGTGGTGTCGTAGAGTGCCCCGATCCCATCCTGTTTGGCCATTCATGGTGGCATTACTACTCATGGCGGAGTTTATATGTGGAGTGACCCAATTGCTCTGCTCAGGCTGATTTCGCTCATCAGCCCTATGTCGACAGGGGCTTCCCCCATGGCTGTGGGGTTGGCCGATGTTTTGTTGAACGTGGATGCTGCTTCTATTAACTTATCACTCATCGGAGATCAACTCATATTATTACAGGTATCTTTTGTTCTTTCTGATCCCGCACATTTCCTTCCCCTATCCTTACCTGAGTTTTGAATTATAGGTATGGCTGATGGAGAAGCTGAAGTTGAGGGAGGCGCCATGAGGGAATCCAAAAAAGTATCTTCCCGTCCATCTGAGGAAGAGAGGGCTTATGTGGGCTAATTTTGACGAGTTAACATATGATGATTGGGTGCCTATTTGAGGGGCTATACTGATGCGCAGGTTTAGTGGGTTAGTCCATGGTGGAGAATTCAGGATGTGGTTGTAGAATCTTGGGGAGCATGTGTTCAACTGATAGGTCTGGAGAAATCTTCATTTTATACCCTTTACCGGCTGTGTTGTTAGTATGGCAAGAGGTAAAGAGTCCCAATCAAACTGCCCCACAATCAGATTGGAGTTTACAAAGCTAGGTGGGTCAACCATATTCAGGAGAAGTGGTCTAGGGAGGCTGTATTTGAGATTCTGGATTACGATCATATGGAAACCATCGAAACTGACACACACTACAAGGGATGGCTTGCTGAGACAAGAGACTTGCCGACCCGTCGGAAGTGGTCATGGGCCCGTTTTAAGGGGGAATGTTCGGAGCTGGGAGAAGACTCCTCTTCTACTAGCACACCAAGGCGGATATCTAGGTACTGTGATGATGATGCGGGAAGTTCGTTTTGAGTCTTGCTTTTATCAGAACCATCAGGTCTTTCTTTTTTTTTAATTTAAAAAATCTAAAATGAAACAAAATGAACTCTGTCCAAGGCTTGCCGAAGTTGTCTTAATCTTATGAATACAGGATCCACATAAGTTTAAGCATTTAGATTTTAACAAAAGAGAACTTTTATTAATTGAGATAAAATAATGTAAATGATGTCTGGTTAACATTCCCATTGATTTAACTCCCGGTGCTAACTAGCCGAGATCGGTTTTCTAGAAGGCACTCGCTCTTTGCTCATATACCCTAACTTTTGCCTAGATTGCCCTTTTCGGGTTTTTGATCTAGTGGGTTTATCTTATCCCCTAATTTTTGCACGGTTGGTTGGCAGGATACCAATCATCGGGCGTCACCCTAATTTTTGCCCGATCAGTAAAAGACTGAAAGGCAGGTAATTATCACGTGTATATTTTTTTTTTGGTGTGTTGCTTTTCTGATTTGTTTCTTTTGAATTAAATATGATAACGCTTAAGCCTGTCTTGGTTTACGGGATTTACGAACTCGTTCCCATCCATGTCCATAAGTTTAGCTGCCCCTTTGCTAAGCAGCTTCTTTATTACATATGGTCCTTCCTAGTTTAGCTTGAATTTACCCCTCGTATCAGTGGTAGAGTGTTTCAACTGTTTGAGGACCAGATCCCCAGCCTTCAGGGGAAACTTTTGATGTCTTACCCCACTGTTATATGCCCGAGCCATATGTTGTTGGTACATCTGGAGGCTATCGAGGGCCTTCAGCCTCTGCTTATCCATCATGTTCAACTGTTCAAATCTCGCCCGAGTCAATTTGGATTCTTCTAACTTAGCCTCTAGAGCAACTCTTAATGAGGTCACCTGAGTTTCAACTAGCGAGACTGCTTCCATCCCGTAGACCAGGGAAAATGGAGTTTAGCCCATCGGGGTGCGTATGCTGGTGCGATATCCCCAGATAGGGAAATGTAGCTTATCGGCCCAATCTCTGTAACTGGCTATCATCTTAGAAAGAATCGTCTTTACCGATTTATTGGTTGCCTCAACAGCTCCATTGGCTTGTGGTCTGTATGGAGAAGACCTATGGTGCTCTATCCCATACTTGTCAATTAGTGAAGCAGTTGCTCCTTGAAACTGTGCTCCATTGTTCGAGACTATTTGGTGTGGGAGCCCATACCGAGCAAAGATGTGCTTTTCTATGAACTTGGCCATCTGCCTGGCGGTGACATTGGTGAAGGATTCGGCTTCCACCTATTTCGAAAAGTAATCTACTACTACCACAATGAATTTGTGGCCATTTGTTGAGGAAGGACGGATTTCACCAATTATATCTATACCCCATGCCGAGAATGGCTAAGGGGTGGATAAGTGATGGAGCTCGATTGGTGGCAGATGCTGCATATCTCCGTAAACCTGGCATTGGTGGCATCATTTGACCTGGGCGATACAATTGGCTGTGAGAGTGAGCCAAAAATACCCTAGTCACTAGATTTTCTTTGTGAGAGAAAGACCGTTCATATGAGGGCCACAGTCACCGGCATGGACCTGGGTCATTACGTTCTGAGCCTCAAAATCAGTGAGGCAACGGAGAAGTGCCCCATTGCTGGTGCGCTTGAATAGATCATTATCCATAATACGAAACTGGATAGCAAGCCGCCGTAGGGTGGTACGGTCTGAGTCAGAAGAATCTGTGGGGTATTGGCCGGTCTAAAGAAATAGGACGATGTCAGAATACCAGTAAGGTTCAGATGAATTGGAGAGAACTGGAGGAGTCGATTGAACATGATATGGGATCTTGGTGGACAGCAAAACCAAAGGGCAGATAGGTTGCTGTTGGGGTCCTTCCCACATGGACTCGAGAGTGGTGAGAGCATCTGCCATTTGATTCTCATCTCGAGGGACATGGCGGTACAAGCACGAGGTAAATTTCTCAGACAATTCACGGATAGCCTCAACATAAGGATGGAGAGATTCTTCTTTAACTTCCCAATCTCCAATGACCTAACAAACAACTAGAGCCAAATCTCCAATGATGGATACATGGCGTGCCTGAACCTGAAGAACAGCCTCGAGGCTGAACAGGCAAGCTTAGTATTCAGCGTCGTTGTTGGTGATGGCGAATTCTAAATATTTGGACAATGGGATTATCTCATTATCTGGTATGATGATGATGACCCTGAGACCTGCTCCCCGGCGGTTCACAGCGCCGTCAAAGTAATTATCCAATTATCGTCAAGGGTAGTAATAGAGGCGAGCTGTTCATCAGGGAACTCTAAATTTTCCTTATAGCCGGAGCTGAGGGATTGATTAGCCAGGAATTCAGCTACAGCCCGCCCCCTAATAACCTTCTGGGTTACATATTCAATGTCAAACTAAGACAAGAGAAGCAGCTATCGGGACAATTTACCGGCCAGAGTAGGGGATTGATAAAGAAACTTCATTGGATCAATCTTGGCTACGGCTTGGACATGATAAGATTGGAAATAATGTCGCAATTTCTTGTTGAGCCAAACTATGGTAGTACAGGTCTTCTTTACAATCAAATACCGGGTTTTATAATCTAACAGCTTCTTGCTCAGGTAGTATACGACATGTTCACGCTTATCATCATGTTCCTGGACAAGCATAGCTTCGACGAAAGTTTCTTAAATGGCCAGATAAAGGATGAGTGGTTTCCCTGCGATGGGAGGTGTCAAGACGGGTGGATCGACAAGATATGCCTTGATTTTTTCAAAAGCTATTTGGCAGTGATCGTTCCATACCACAGGTTGTTGTTTCTTCAAAAGTTTAAAGATGGGTTCGCAGACAGTAGTGAGGCGAGCAATGAACCGACTAACATACTGTAAGGACCCTAAAAAATGATCGGACCTCCTTCTCTGTCTTAGGAGGAGGCATGTCCCTGATGGCTTTGGCTTTATCTGGATCCATTTCAATCCCTTTCTAGCTAACCACGTGTCCCAATAGCTTACCGGAGGTAACTCTAAATACGTATTTCTTTGGATTTAGATGAAGATTATACTTTTCAATGCGAGTCATGAACTTGTCAAGAACAGCAGGGTGCTCCTCTCAAGTGGTGGACTTCACAATCATGTCGTCCACATACACTTCCACTTCTTTATGGATCATGACATGTAGGAGGGCAGTTATAGCTATCTGATAAGTGGCCCCAGCATTTTTCAACCCAAATGGCATTACCTTGTAGCAATACACCCCCCATTTAGTGATAAACATTGTTTTGACTTTGTCAATAATATTAACCAGAATCTGATTATACCCTGAGAACCCATCCATGAACAAATACATAGCCGCCCTGGCGGTGCTATCAATTAGGACATTAATGTATGGGAGAGGGAAGTTGTCCTTCGGCGAGGCTTTATTGAGGTCTTGGAAATCCACACAGACTCGGACCCTACCATCCTTCTTCAGTACTAGGACGATGTTGGACAACCAAGTCGGGTATTCTACTACCTCTATGAATCAAGCTTTGATCAACCTTGAAACCTCTGTCTTAACCTGTTCTGCCCATTCAGGTCTCAACCGGCGGAGCTTCTACTTGACATGTCGAAATTCAGGATTAGTTGGGATTCTGTGTTCGGCGATTTCTCGGTCAACCCCAGGCATGTCTTCGTACAACCAGGCAAAAGCGTTAACATGATTTTTGAGCACTTTTATGATCTCACTTCTTTCCTCAGGAGTTAAATCTTTGGAAATGGTTACCATTTTGGGATTGTCATCTGTACTTAGGTTTATTTCACTTAATAATGTATCACTAATGCCAAAAACATTATGCGTATTGTTATGTGGATGCATGGACCCATCAGGAAAGACATCAAACAAGTAAGTAGAACGAGAGTTATTAATTGTATTAAAAGCCTCATAAGTGGCATTGTTTGCATCAAAAACATCAAAAATATTAAAAATTACATCGTCCATATCCTCCTCCACAGGCGGAGGGGCTTCAGTGGCAATGTCGATGGGAGAAGTATCCTCTGTATTATCTTTCAAGATGGTGCTTAGGTCATGCTCCAGAGTGGTCTTTTGGGTAATGGTGAGCGATGGTTCTTCGGACAGGTCGGCCTTTTTAGTAAGAGCCCTAGTGAGCTTTTCTACTATGGTTGTCATAGCGTCTTCTTCCCCGATACCCTTCCCGCATTTGCTTACCAGTAGTGCCATAGCTTTTATCACGGTTGCCACAACATTCTCAATTTTTGGATCGATAGGCTTATCCTCAGGATACATATTACCTTTCCCCTTAGCCTTATAAAAAATCATATTGATTGGCACATCAAGCTCAGTAGACTTGGGTTTAGCTGAAAGTATCATGTGACCAGTCCCAAAGTCACAGACATCTTTAAAGATCTTAAAGTCGGGCCATATTTTCCCGCCATACTCGATTGGCTCAGGCTCCCCTTTATAAGGCCTCTTGCCTTAGATCTCACAAACAGTGACCATGCGGCAGTAGCAAGAAGGGACGCGATGATAGGCTTTTCTAGGCTTATATCCCAGTCTAGCTCCGTGAATAAGGATTTTCGGCTCTAACACCTCAATAATTCCCTGTTCGTGTATTCCTCCACCTCTGTCAGGCCTATAACTAGACTTCTTCATTTGTTTGCCCATACCCGTGTGAAGGTAGCTATGCCAAAGGGGAGGAGCCTTTTGAGCTTTACTAATCATGGCAATCTGAAGGCCCTTTTCTAGATTAGCTTCGGCTTCCATAATGGAAGCAAGATCGGCCTCTATAGTCACCATTCTATCATCATAAATTAGCTTGATTTTTTGGTGTAGTGTGGAGGGAACTGCGCCCAAAGCATGGAGCCATGGTCGACCGAGCAACAGAGAATAGGTAACAGGAATATCAAGTACGGTGAAATGCACATTGCTTGCCACACCTTCGACAGTGACTTCCACCTCAAAAGTCCCAATTATATTGCACTTTGAATCTTCGTAGGCTCTAATAACTGTGCTGGACCTTTCAAGCATGTCTTCTAACAGCACTAGATGAGGAAGGATTTTTAGAGGGCATAGGTTTAGAGTGGAGCCATCATCTACCATGATGCACGGGATGACCTTATCGAGAATTTGGATCCTGATGAATAAGGCTCTATTGTAATCCCTTCCCTTAAGCGTAAGATCAAAACTGTGAAACACAATCTGAGGCCCTTTTCTTGGGGGAATGCCTTCTCATATCGTGGCATACATCTCAACGACCGAGGTGGTCGGATTAGCTTCCAAATCTAGGAGCCACTTGATCAAACCCTTGCGATGTCTTTCAGAGTCAATTACCAGTTCTCAGATGCTGTATCGGGCTTGGGTATTTTTCAGCTGGCTAATAAGGGGGTCAACCTCAAGACTGGAAGGGACAGGTGGAGGTGGAGAAGGGGGTCTTGCGGTAGTTCTAACTCTACCAGGGATCGGGTCTTTGTTTAGGCTAAGATATCGGTCTTTTGGCTGATATACGCGACCACTCCGGGTAATATTGAGGACATTATCGAGCAAGATGCTCTTAGTGGGTCGCATTTCAAATAGGTACTGTTGCTCTTTAGAGTCTGAACCGTGGTCTTGTAGTTCATATTTGTCCACACTAAAAAGGTCATGGTGATCAACCTTGAACAAGTTGGTGCTCATGGCCTTGGTCTCTCGAGCCATTTCCCCATCCTCATCAGAATAGTTCTCCTTCGAAACAAAGGAATCCACACTAAACAGTGCTTTCCCCTCATCTTTTTTTCTTTTTGCCACAAATGGTTTAGACCTGCGGCTCTCTTACTTTAATTGGTTTAGATTAATTTCCATTCCCTGAATGGAGTTGACTCCTGGGTTAGCTTGATTGATAAGGTCAAAAGCCGAGCAAGATGGTAGACCTGAATCGATAACCAGGATAGAGTTACTACTATCTGACCCCCGAGCAAGGAGATCGAAGACTGTGGCTTTGGATAAATCAGATTGGACCATGCCGACCTTACTTTCGAAGTTCGGTAAAGGATTATTCATAGTACTCGGGGCCTTATCCGGTTCAGTAATCTTTGCTTCACTAACCAACCGCTGAATAGCTGAGAGCAGGGCCTTACAGTTGTTGGTTTGGTGTACCACCTAAACATGATAATTACAGAAGTTATTCTTATCTTCAGGTCTAGGTTGCTTGTATTCCTGAAGGGACTGTATGAAACCTGCTTCCCTCAAGTGCTAGAAGATGACCCGAAGGGGCAATTTATAGGGGTTGGTTAAAACAAAAGGGGGATGAGGAGGTTGGATTGTGGCAATCATTGATAGAGCCGGATTGGCTGTAAGTGGCGTAGCGGGGGTGTAAGAAATGGCTTGAATTGCAGCCGATGTTTTTGGCTTAGCCGGCACCAGGCTGAGGGTTGAGCTTCATTCTTCCTGAACCATGGTTTCCCCACTCTCTCGGCCTTCTCACACTCTACCTCACGCTCAATTTTCTCAGCTTTCTCAAATACAGCCTTGTAAGAAAGAAAGGAATCTGTAGCCATTTCCTTGCGGAAAGGGGGGAGAGACCCTTCGAGGAGTTTGACAATCATTTCCTCAAGGCTAAGCTTGGACTTCATCAAGACCTGAGTCGACATCCACCTATTGAAGTACTGCTTAAAGGTTTCATTGGGCATCTAATGGACCCTCTCAAGATGTTAGAGGGTCAGCTCCATCATAGTATTGAAACCATAGTACACTTTCAATGCCTCAGATAAGAGAGTCCAATCGGCAACAATATGTTGCGGTAAAGTGTGATACCATTTGAGTGTAGGACCCTGAAAGGAATAGGGAAACATTTTAGCTAGCACCTTATCACTCAGCTTCTTTACGTGCATCACTCTTTTGTACATTATGATGTGAGAGGCAGGTGCTCCTAACCCATCATAATAAGCCATGTTTGGCATAGTAAAATTATCGGGGACAAAATCCTCGTCCCCTTCAGGTTTCTTATCAGTGATGAGAAGGTTGATGTAAGCTTGGATCTGGGGTGTCACGCTCGGAGGCTGCGTGACCTGGTCGCTGACCAGTTTATGAGAGATAGTCGGGGCTTCAGGTGTCACACCTGGAGAATGCGTAACCTGGTCGTTGATGGTTTGAGAAGCTATCATTTACCAAACAAAGGCATCTACCTCAGGTGTCATGCTCGGAGGTTGCATGACATGGTCGTTGAGTGTCGGAGGTAGCGGAGGGTGAATAGTCAGCTGGCTAGTGAATGGATTTTGGGGGTAGGTGGTGCCTTTAAGAGTCACAATAAACTGCGGAGGTGTGAAGGAGGGTAGTGGCTGAGAAATTGGGCTTTGGTGAGTGAATACCGGAGGAGTGGAGCCTTGGGCGAAAGGTCTTGGATTGAAAGGCACAACTGATGGGATGGTCAAAGTTGACAAGAAAGCTGAAGCCTGCCCAAACTGGAATGGACTCGTCATGGGTTGGGTTGATTGAAACATAGGCGCAACGGGTCTCGCCTCTACCAGACTGGTCAATATCTATGTCGAACCATTCGGGGCCTGAATATTAGATGTCGATACTTGATTAGAATTCCTGTCTTCGAGAGCTCGCTTAACGGCTGCCTGAACCATAGTTTGGATAGAAGCTTGGAAAGCGTCCGAGTTCAGGAATTGCATCATAGCACCGGTAAAGTCGAAACCATGTGGTGGTTAGGATCTTGTTCCTGAGCTGGAAGTGGGGCTAAAGGGTTCTTCTGGAGGAGGGGTCCCTTTATTTCTTAGGAAGGACATGGCTGGTCGAGATTGATTTTGGCTTAACTGAACTTGTTCTGAATCTGACTCCCCACTGGAATCGGTGCGGAGAATTCTTTCGACTTCCATGGTGACAATCGGGGTTAGAGGATGACGTATCAGGTGATGCTCTATCCTTTTCCAAGCCGGGGTGTGATGATCAGTGCGCCTCCTCCTAGCTAAAATGGTAGGCAGTGGATCAAACCATGAATGGGTTGGTGAATGGTATGCATAGTATGCATGCCTTTTGTTCCTTAGGAGTGATGTGTGATGCGCATGGCTGCACGTAGACGTGGTTAGAGATGATGTGATGGCTTATCCCTCCAATATACGTGGGACATTTGTACCTCATGTCATACATAGAGATATATGGTGACGCAACGGAGGTACAAGAGAAGTCCTACGTGTGTTGCTAAACCTCTTCCACGGGTGGAAGTGGTAAGGGTAAGTTGAATCATTTTTTGCTCTTAAAGCCAATGCATGGGGGTGCATGATCATAGAGCATATAGCACGCAAATCGTCCCTCTTCCAACCTTATGACTCCCGCTTAATGCCTTTTTGGAATGATGGAGTTTGGCCTCTTCACCAGTAATGGCGAAAGAAGCGCGTCCCAATTATTTTGTTTGTTTTGGGTAATCCTAAGGGGAATGATGTGCTAAGGCTTTTTCTAGCGCGACTTTGGTATAGGGTTGTTGATGTAGAAGGTTCTCATTTACCTTGATTCCGTGTTACTCAACCACTACCCGAATAGGTGCGATCGTAGGAGTTTACGTGTTGGTTAAAATGAGTGATCCACCCACTAGGCATCCTCAATTCTAACAGGGCATGAGTGATACTTCGTGAGCTTCTCGGGTGAAAATAGGGCACCTAAAATTACCGAACTATCTACACGCGTGAGGATAAAACGTTATAAAAAAGAATGAATTTTTAATTTGGCCAATGATTTCAATACATCATCAAAATCTTTTAAACTTTATGAAAGAAAGTTCAAGTTTAAAGCATTCCCCAGCGAAGTTGCCATTGTGAGCGGACAACGTTTCATGCGGCGGCAGCGGGGCCCATTTGAATGACGGAGGATGAGTGTGATGTGTTTGAAAAATGATTTTGCATATTTTAATGCTCAAAAGATACGAGATCGAAATCCCGTACTTAAAATATAGTCGTCACCTGGTTCAGCTCAACCGGAAAATTTTTGGTACGATTTTCCGACCGGGCGGTTGGACCATACCTTTAGTAGAGATTCCGAGTCTGGATGATGTTATCTATTTTTCATTAGGCCAAGTTAAGATACTTCATTCTTTCTTAATCGGTTTAATCCACCCTATTTATTTGTATTTTCAGTTATTTTGTTATTTTCGCGTTTATCAAGCAATTGAAGCAATGAATAAAATATTTACAGCCATAAAAAAAATAAGTGCGGAAAGTAAAATTATTACAAGGTTTTCAAGTCCTATACATTTTTCTATGCAATAAATAAAATGCCTGAATATCCGATATACGTCCGCCTGCAGAAGATTGTTAGCACGGGTATAGCATATTTTATTTAGAGTATTATAAAGCCCGGTCGGATAGCTAAAATGGGATTTGAACGGCGTTTTTGAGGAAATTCCCTTTTTAAGCAATTTTTAGGCTCAATCATTATTTTAACCGAATTATAAATGAAAATAAAACTGTTGTCCAGAAAGTCATATTGCTGACGATATAACTGATGCCGCCGGCGACATCAATTATATCACCGACGGTATCAGCTTGTAGGCAGCAGTGGTGGCAGTAAGAATGACCGTAAGCCTAAAAATGAATATAAATTGACAAAAATTAACACAGATCAGTAGTATTAATGCCAAAGAGCTATGAGACTCAGGATTTTTACCTTGAGGTCGTGAATCCACCTCTTCGTGAACCGAAAGAAACACCTCCGGGGAGCTTGTTACGACGATTTAACAATAAATTTAAGTGCTTTTTGGTTTCTAAATCCAATTAAGTTGATTTTAACTTAAAGACTTACTGATTTCAACTCACAATCAGAGAATTCAAAGAAGAAAAACCAGGAAAAATGGATCAGAATCCTTTTTTTCTATTTTATCTAATTCTTATCTCACTAGAATCTATTCCCACATTAAAATTTTAACAAAAAAATTCCCCCCTTTCAAAATGCAGCTCAAGGTGTGCTTTTATAGGTGAAATGGGGTGCTTTTTGAGGCCTTTTTTAATAATTCCGCCGAAAGTGGTCGAAAGGCTGTCTATGAAGGGACCCGTTTCGGGTCATGCCGCCGGCGACATGGTGATGCCACCGGCGGTATGGATGATATCACCGACGGTATGGATGATGTCACCGGCGGTATGGTGATGCCGCCACCGGCATGGATGATGCCCTTGGCGGCATCAGCCTCCAGCATACCGACAGCTAATGGGCCAAAAAGCCAAAAAAGTCGGGAAAAGTCGTTTAATAGTGGGTGAAAGGGCATCTTTTTTACTTTTAATAATATTTTAAAGGGTATTTATTATTTGGGTGCCAATCATCAATTCAAGCTCCCACCGGACACGTTATCGGCCACGCCGAACTGTATCCAAATAAAAATTCGCGAGGAATATTATTTTGGTAATAAAAATTCCAAAGAGAACTTTTAATTTGAGGCATCAAAATCGGGTACACGTCATCATCATCTCGCGAGAGGGACTACAAAATCCTGCGCTCACAGTAACCAGATTTCTTCATCATTTTACCCATATGAGCATGAACCATACCAGCATGAAGGTAGCTGTGCCAAAGGGGAGGGGACTTCTGAGCTTTGCTAATCACGACAATCTGAAGGCCTCTTTCTAAACTAGCATCGGCTTCCATAATAGCCAAAATAGAAGCGGGATCGGCCTCTATGGTCACCATTTTGTCTTTATGAATGAGCTTGATTTTTTTGTGTAGTGTGGAGGGAACAACGCCCAAAGCATGAAGCCACGATCGGCCAAGCAATAAAGAATAGGCAACAAGAATGTCAAGCATAGCGAAGCATACATTGCTTGCCACACCTTCTTCAGTGACTTCTGCATCAAAGGTCCCAATTACATTGCGCTTTGAATCATCATAAGCTCTAATAACAGTGCTGGATTTTTCAAGCATGTCCTCCAACAGTCCCAGATGAGGAAGGATTTTTAGAGGGCACAGATTTGGAGCGGAGCCATCGTCCACCATGACACACGGGATAACCTTATCGAGGACTTGAATTCAAATGAATAAGGCCTTGTTGTGATCCCTACCCTCGAGTGGAAGATTAGAATAGTCAAACACAATCTGAGGCCCTTTTCTCGGGGGAATGCCTTCTCCAACTGTGGCGAACATCTCAACAACCGAGGTGGCCAGACTAGCTTCTAAATTGAGGAGCTGTTTAATCAAGCCCTTACGATGCCCTTCAGAGTCGATTACCAACTGCCAGATACTGTATTGGGCTTGGGTGTTTTTCAGCTGGGTAATGAGAGGGTCAACCTCAAGACTGGTCGGGATAGGCGGAGGTGGAGAAGGGGGTCTTGCGGTAGTTCCAACCCTGCTAGGAACCAGGTCTTTGCTTAAGCGGAGATATCGGTCTTTAGGCCGATATACACGGCCACTCTGAGTAATGTTAAGGAAATCATCAAGCAAGACACTCTTAGTGACTCGTGTTTTAAATAGATATTGTTGCTCCTTATAGTCCGAATCTGGGTCTTGTAGCTCATACTTATCTACAGTAAAAAGGTTATTCTGATCAACCTTGAATAATTTGGTGCTTACGGCCTTGGTCCCTTGAGCTACTTCCTCATCACCATCGGAGTATTCCTCCTTCGAAACAAAGGAATCCACGCTGAATAGTTTTTTTTCTCAACTTTCATTCTTTTTACTACGAATGGCTGAGACCTGTGGCTCTCTTGCTTCGGCTAGTTTGGATCAACTTCCATCCCCTGGACAGAGTTGACCCCTGGGTTAGCTTGATTGATTAGATCAAAAACCAAGTAAGATGGAAGACCCAAACCGATGACCAGGATAGAATTACTATTGTCCGGCCTCCGAGCAAGCAGATCAAAGATTGTGGCTTTAGATAAACCAGACTGGACCATGCCAACCTTGTTCCTAAAATTTGGCAAAGGATTATTCATAGTGCTTAGAATTCTATCAGGTTCAGCGATCTTTGCTTCGCTAACCAAGCGTTGAATTGCTGAGAGCAGGGCTTTGCAATTGTTGGTTTGGTGTCCTACTTGAACATGATAGTTACAGAAGTTGTTCTTATCCTCAGGTCTAGGTGACTTGTATTCCTAAATGGACTGTACGAAACCTGCTTCTCTTAAACATTGAAAGATGACCCGTAGGGGTAACTTATAAGGGTTAACCAAAATAAAGGGGGGGGGGGCGAGGAGGCTGGATTATGGCAACCATCGGCGGAGCCGGAGTAATTACGAGAGGTGCAGCAGGGGTTTGAGAAACGGCTTGAACTGAAGCCGATGCTTTAGGTTTAGCTGGTGCCAGGGCTGAGAGTTTAGCTTCATTTTTTCTGAACCACGGTTTCCCCGCTCTTTCGGCCTTTTCATGCTCTACCTCACGCTCGATTTTCTCAGTTTTCTCGAATATAGCCTTACAGGACAAAAAAGAATCAGTAGCCATTTCTTTGCAGAACAGGGGGTAAGACCCTTCGAGGAGTTTGACGATCATTTCCTCGAGGCTTAGCTTGGATTTCATTAAGACCTGGGTTGACATTCACCGATTAAAGTACTGCTTAAAGGTTTCATTGGGCATTTGACGGACCCTCTCAAGATGTTGGAGGGTTATTTCCATCATAGTATTAAAACCATCATAGACTTTCAACGCCTCAGATAAAAGATTCCAGTCGGCGATAATATATTGTGGCAAGGTGTGATACCATTCGTGGGCAGGGCCTCGAAGAGAGCAAGGAAATGTTTCAACAAGCACCTTATCACTTAACTTCTTTACGGGCATTATTCTTTCATACATTATAATGTGAGAGGAAAGTGCTCCAGAACCATCATAATGAGCTATATTCGGTATAGTAAAATTATTAGGGACCCAGTCTTCGTCTCTTTTAGGTTTCTTATTGGTGATGAGGTGGTGGATGTAAGCTTGGATCTCGAGTGTCATGCCCGGAGGTTGCATGACCTGGTCGCTGATCGGTTTATGAGGGATAGCAAGGGCTTTGGGTGTCGCGCCTGGAGAATATGCGACCTGGTCATTGACAGTTTGAGAAGCTATCATTTGTCAGACAAAGGCAGCTACCTCAGGTGTCACTCCCGGCGGTTGTATGACCTGGTCGTTGAGTGTCAGAGGTAGTGGAGGACGAATGGTCAGCTGGCTGGTAAAAGGATTTTGGGGGTAGGTGGTACCTTTGGGAGTTACAATTAACTGCGAAGGAGTGAAAGAGGGCAGTGGCTGAGAAGCTGGGCACTGGTGAGTAAATGCCGGAGGAGCAGAGTTTTGAATGAAAGGTCTTGGAATAAAAGGCACAATTGATGGAATAGTAGAAGTTGATAGAAAAGCCGAAGCTTGCCCAAACTGGAATGGGCTTGCCATAAGCTGGGTTGACTGAAAAATAGGTGCAACAGGTCTTATCCCTACCAGACCGGTCAACATCTGTGATAAATCATTCTGGGTCTGAATATCGAATGCTGATACTTGATCAGAATTTCTATCTTCGAGAGCTTGCTTAACGGCAGCCTAAACAGTGGTTTGGATAAAAGCCTGAAAAGCATCCAAATTTAGGAATTATGCCATAGCACTGGCAAAGTCAAAGCCAGGCGGTGGCTGGGATCTCATTCTCAAGCTAGAAGTAGTGCCCAAGGGCTCTTCGGGAGGAGGGGTCCCTTCGTTTCTTGGAAAAGACATGGCTAGTTGAGAAGGGCTCCAGCTTAACTGTACTTGTTCCGAATCTGTCTCCCCTCTGGAATCGGTGTGTAGAATCCCTTTGACTTCCGTGGTGATAATCGGGGTGAAAGGATGATGAATCAAGTGGTGTTCTATCCTTTTCCAAACTGGGGTGCGACAATCAGTCCGCCTCCTCCTAGCTGAAATGATAGGCAGTGGATCAGAACATGAATGGGTTTGTAAATGGTGTGGATGGTATGCATGCCTTTTATTTTTAGAATTAGTGCGTGATACATATGGCTGCACGTAGATGTAATTAGAGATGATGCGACGGCTTATCCCTCCAATATACGTGGGATGTTTGTATCTCACATCATACATAGTGATATGTGGTGACGCAACGGAGGTAAAAGAGAAGTCCTACATGTATTGCTAAACTTCTTCCACGGATGGAAGTAGTAAGGGTAAGTTGATTCATTTCTGGCTCCTGAAGCCGATGTATGGGGGTGCATGATCATGGAGCACATAGCACGCAGATCATCCCTCTTCCAACCTAATGACTCCCGCGTGACACCTCTTTGGAATGATGGAGTTTGGCTTCTTCACCGGTAATGGTGAAAGAAGCGCATCCCAATTATTTTATTTGTTCTGGTCATCCTAAAGGAATGATGTGCTAAGGCTTTTTCTAGCGCGGCTTTGGTATAGGGTTGTTGATGTAGAAGGTTCTCGTTTACTTGATTCCACGTTACTCAACCACTACCCAAATAGGTGCGATCATAGGAGTTTACGTGTTGGTTAAAATGAGTGATCCACCCACTAGGCATCCTCAATTCCAATAGGCATGAGTGATACTTTCGTGAGCTTCTCAGGTAAAATGGGGCACCTAAAACTTACCGAACTATATACATTAAAATCCCGTACTTAAAATAGAGTCGCCACCTGGTTCAGCTCAATCGAGAAATTTTTGGTACAATTTTCCCACCTGGTAGATAGACCATACCTTAAGTAAAGATTCCGAGTTCGGATGATGCTATCTATTTTTCATTAGGCCAAGTTAAGATACTTCATTCTTTCTTAATCGGTTTAATCCATCCTATTTATTTATGTTTTCAGTTATTATGTTGTTTTTGTGTTTATGAAACAGTTGAGGCGATGAATAAATTATTACAGTCATCCAAAAAATAAGTGCAGAAAATAAAATTATTACAAGGCTTCCAAGTCCTATACATTTTCTATGCGATAAACAAAATACTCGAAGGCCTAATATACATCTACATGCAAAAAATGCTTAGCACAGATACGGTACGTCGTACGAGATATCTCACGAACCACATATAGTTAGCAAACCAAACAAGACCCGAGTCAGCGTGAATACGGCATATTTTATTTACAGTATTATAAAGCCCCGGTTGGATGGCTAAAATGAGATTTGAACGGCATTTGTGGGAAAATTCGGTTTTTAACCAAATTTTAGACTCGATCGTTGTTTTAACCAAATTATTAGTGAAAATGCCACATGTTATGGGGTGGGGTCTATTTTCAGAAGGTTTTTTACCTCCATCATTGCACTGTGTATCCTAGTTTCAGAAAATAAACTAGGTCAGAAACAAACGAAATGAAAATAGCTATCTAGAAAGTCATGCCGCCGACGATACGACTGATACTATCGGCGACATGGCTGATGCCGCTGGCAACATCAATGATATCACTGGTGACATCAGTATGCAGGCAGGCTATATGGCTTTCTGGGTACCATAAAGAAAGGGTCCCACAAGAAAGTAAGGTCTCTGGGGAATGTGATGCCACTAGCAGTATCAGTGATGTCTCTAGCGACATCAGTGATACTGCCGGCGACATTACATGTCTCCGGCAACTTCAATTTCATACAGCAGTAGCAGGCAACAGTCAAAACGACCGAAAACCGAAAAATGGACACAAATCAACAAGAATCAGCACAAATCGATTATATTAATGCCAAAGCGCTATGAGACTCAGAATTTTTACCTCGGGGTCATGAATCCACCTCTTCGTGAACCAAAAAGAAATACCTCCGGGGAGCTTGTAATGATGATTTAGTAGTAAATTTAAGAGTTTTAGGTCTCTAAATTCAATTAAATTGATTTTAACTAAAAGATCTACTGATTTTAAGCTCACAATCAGAGAGTTCAAAGAAGAAAAACCAGGAAAAATAGATTGTAATCCCTTTTTCCTGTCTTATCTAGTTCTTATCTCACTAAAATCTATTTTCTTATTCTAACATTAAACTTCTAATCTTTCTTTCTCCTAATTTCAGCCTCCTCTCTCCCCAAAGCCTAAGGTGTGTTTTTATAGGCAAATTGGGGTGGTTTTTGAGACCTTTTTGACTAATTCCATCGAAAGTAGCAAGAAAGATGTCTGTACAGTGGGCCCATTTTAGGCCATGCCGCCGGCGACATGGGGATGCCGGCGGTGGCATGGCATCAGCCTCTGGCAAGCCGACAACTAGCGGGCCCAAGAGCCTAAAAAGTCGCAAAAGGAGGTGGAAAGTGCTTAAAAGTGGGTCAAAATGCATCTTTTTGAATTTTAATGATATTTTAATGGGTGTTTTTGATTGGGGTATAAATCATTGGTTCAAGCTCCTACCGAACGCGTTATTGGCCACGCCGAACTGGATTCTTCCAAGTATAAAATTCGCAAGGAACATTATATTGGTAATAAAAATTCTATAGAGAACTTTTATTTTGAGGCATTAAAATCGGGTTCGTCTTGCGAGAGGGACTGCAAAATCCCGTGCTCACATTTGCATATTCTAAGTTTAGCTCTAAAACTTCTGCTGATGAAGATTCTGCACTAATCCTTGATAATTTGTAGCAAATTAGTTGCAGAATATCATACAATATCAGCGTATCTTTCTTTGGGAATTTAGCAATTTAACTTTAAGCATCTATTGAATATATATTGGACATCTATTAAGCATATATTGGATATTATTGAACTCTAGTCTAATTTTGGTTTTAAGCGAAGAATCCCTTAATCAGTGTTTGTTAATGGTATACTTCTTACTTAAATGGAAGAACACTACAATTCTATTTGAGTCTCAACATATATGATACTCCCTCCATCTTTTTAAAATAGGCATTCTAGCCACTTTTTCAAATATTTTTTTACTTGTCATTCTCAAATATCTAGGCACTTTTTAGATTATTTTTCTAACTATGCCCTTATTTGTCCCATTATCATTAATTGCAATGGAGTGGAAAACTAAACATTAATTAGAGGGTAAAATAATATTTTTCTGCCTTAATTAATTGATTCCTTAAAAAGTGTGAAATGTGTTAGAAGATAAGTACTAAAAGATGAAGGGAGTATGACATTTAATTAGATCACAAATACTTTTGGTGATTGATTGTAAAGATTGGCTATATGTTTTAATATTTGTTCTCATGGTGAACTAGTTACTACTTTTTCAATTAGGCTTGAATCTTAGAAACCAACAACTTGGTCTTTAATTGTTTCATTTTTGCTGATATATGGTATGGTACAATTTTATTTGCAGTAATTTTTGTGTCACTAGCAGCAGCACTGGTTGTTGGTGTTCTAAGATGGGCTTTTCAGATAGTGTTAGCAACATGAGGTTAGCTCAAAAGAAAATTTTGGTGTATCGACCAGACATCTATCAGACATGTACTAGAATTTTATTCGAAAATCTATTTTGAAATTTATTATTAGACATCTGTACAAGTAAATTTTAAATTTCAATTCTCAATTGTTTTAAAGTTCATATTAGACATATGTACAAATAAATGTAACTGGCTTGTGTGTTTTCAATTGGCGTTTCAGTAGATTTTTAATAGATTGTTATTTGAATATTTTGTATATAGTAGATTTCTAATAGATTGTTATTTGAATATTTTGTATATGTAATAAATCTAAATTGAAGTTGATGCTATTTTAAAGTTCTGATCAATTATCAATCCATCTATTGTTTTGAATCAAAGTTCTCTATAATTACTAATTTCTATTAAACTTCTATTAGATATCTATTGAACAAGTGATAGTTCAGAAAAAAATTGAAAAAAATATTACAGTGGATGCATTTCAAAGATAAAAGAGAGACGAACAAAAAATTCTAAAACGACATGTCAAAAAAATGAACAGTTTGAAAGATAAATGTAAAATAAAAAAAAATTAAAAAAAAACAATGCACAGTGAATTGAATGCACATGTACAACAACTTGGATTAAAATCTACTGTCCCAAGTTTTGTGTCCTTAAACCTATCTCCCATTTGATTTTTGCCAAGTGGCAACATAAATCCTAATCACCTAACACCCATTTAACGTTAATCTCCCATTTTATTAACTCTGTTAACTCCTTTTTTTATTTTCTCTGTCTTCAAATCTTACTGTTATACTAAATCCACGCCTTTGCGATTCAGATCCTCACTTTGTTCATCTTCTTATTCTTTCTACCTGTTCTTTAATTCTCTGATCACTGTTGATGGGTTGAATCAAGTTAAAAACCTTTCATCTTTGGCTGCAATTTTAAGAGTGAGATTTCTCTCACTTCTCTTTCTATGCGGGAATTTAGCATTGGTGTTTGTTTTCTTATTAACCAATATTTTGGATTTCGTGTAATTTTGTGGAAGATTTGTTTAATGTGTGTGCATCGATTGATATGAACTCTAGGATATAATTCATATAATCATTAGTAGATTAGAAAAATCGCATTCTCGATTATTCTGAATATTCTGATATGTTCATCTTACTATTAACTAAGTGAAATTCAAGCACAAAGCACTGAGTTTGGAGAAATCGAAAACTTCAGGGTCAGCTCTTTCTAGAATAGGGCCTAGATTTGATTAAATTAACCAAAGATTGTCTGTTCTTGAAGCATCTGTGCTCCCAATTCTTGCTAAAACTATAAATAATAGTTCGCAGCTACAAAATTGTAATCACCTGACAACACTCACCGAAAATTTCAGTAATCGCACAAAACAGAACCATTCGACTACAAATTAGCAGATGAAGAAGAATATGATGATTGAAAAAGCGAATATGGGAGGAATGGAGGAGGTAACGGAGAGAAGAGGGAGTTACTCAATGTTGTTAAGGCTAATTAGGATTTATACTGCCAGTTGCCAAAAATTAAATGGGAGACAGGTTTGGGGACATAAAATCTGGGACAGCTGATTTTAATCCATAAAAAAATGCATATATTTAACTTTTATAATAGGGTAAATAATTATAAATATGGTTTTCAGAATCGAACCGGCCACCGAACCGATGAAGGCAGTGGTTCATGGATTTAAGGTTCAATAGGATTAAATCGGTGGTCGAACAGAATTTTCTTGAAATATGTAAAAATACTAAATATTTTATATAATTTGATATTAAACATGTAATATAAGTTATACTCATATATAATTTAATAATATTAAATAAAATATTCTATAATTTAAAATTATATTTTAAATAAAAATAAAACACAAGATAATAACTAATATAATCTAATGAAAGAATTCAAACCGAATTCTATATTGTATAGATTGGATTAATAAATTTGATTTATGATATATAAAAATTACGCATTAAAAGAATTAAAATTTATACCCAATATATAAAATAAAAAATTATATATCCGTTTAATATAAATTTAATCAAAAAAACTTAGAGTAACGTTATTTAAAAAATTTATATATTATTTCGTTATGAAAAACATTCAAAGTTGTTATTGAAAGAAATATTTTAAATTTAATAAAATGTGTAGTATATGAAATAAAAAAATATTTATTATGGTTTTTTATAATAAAATATTATTAAAATAATTTAAAAATTAACAATATATAATATAAAAGTATATAAGGAGAAAATGTTACCACTTGTGTGTGGTAGCTCAGTTGGTAGAGCATGTATTGAAACATATGTTAGAGGTTTTGTGTTCAATTCCCACCACAACAATTTTTAAAAAAACATGATTTAAGAGAACCAGAAACCGGTCATCGGTCGAACCGGCCGGTTCAATCGATCGTTGACCGATTCTTGACTATGTCAAGAATCCAGTCAAACGGGACTGGACAAGGCACCGGTTCCGGTTGTACCCGGTCCGACCGACCGGTACAATCCGATTTTCAAAACCATGATTATAACCTCCCTCAAATTTGTATTAATAGACTACTACATCTCTATGTTTTGTCAACATAATTAACATCTCCATGTGTTTTATTTTCATCCCACTACTACCTTATTCTGTGAAAAGTCTTCACTTTTCCATCCAAATAACCAATATTTTGACAAAATTACCTTTTTTAATCTTTATCCACTTTATTTTTACTATATGAGCATATCAATTTTTCATTTGAATCGTTAGGCTATGATTTTTTTTATAAAAGTGATGAATTACAATCCAGGTGTAAAAAATTATTGCATTTCTTAAGGAATGAAATAATTATTTTCCTTTTTCATGAATTTATTCCTTAAGAAATGAAAACATGTGATTTTTCGTGAATTTATTTTGCTATTTTTTTCTCTACTAAAAACATGTGGAGTACACTCAAGTAAATTTTTGGATGTGCACGATTTTTAGAAGTATCATCGGATAATTAAGAATAATGTTTTAAGAATTTGTACTCGACATTGAATTAAATATATGTAAAGAAGTGTTTGCACGTGATTTTTTAGGGTTAAGTTCTTGTGCTAAGTTGAGATTATTAATATTTTTATGATTATTCCTTATTTATTGAATGATTTCTTTCCAGCGGGTTTTTTCCTCATATAATAAAAATTTATTTGAGACTACACATATTTCTAGCATAGAAAGAAATGAAAATTTATTTTATTTCTTAAGAAATCAATTCACGAAAAAATTAAATAATTATTTCGTTCTTTAAAAAATGAAATAATTTTTTGCAGGTGGACTTTAATTCATCACTTTTACATAAAAACATAATATAACTATTTCATTGGAGAAATAATATGCTCCGATAATAAAAATAAAGTGGATAAAGAATGAAAAAGGGTAACTTTGTCCAAATATTAATTATTTGGATGGAAAAGTGAAGAATTTTAACAAAAGATGGTAGTAGTTGAAAGAAAGCAAAACACATGGAAGTGTTAGTTATATTGAAAAAACATGAAAAGGTAGTAGTCTATGTACAAACCTCAGGGAGGTTATAATTATTTACCCTTTATAATATAATGTTTAGTTATTTTTTTAAAAGTGGGATCTATGAACCTCACTTTTTATTACATGGAATGCCTCCTAACAAAGATTTAAGCTATATTATCTTGAACTTTCGAGAGTTGAACTGAACTAAATTAGACATATTTCGATGTAGAAATGGATTTAACTGAAGTAATTTAAATTCCAATACAACATCACTCCAATCCGATTTAAATGTATTTATTTTCCAATTATAATTACCCCCTCTGGTTTTTTTACTAGTTATTCTAGAGTTTTCATCAAGACCAATAAAACATTTATTATAGCATTCAAATCACTAATTTATCATTCATACTTCATAAATAAATCCTCTTTCTTTATAATTACCCACTTATAATGTCATCAATACTTGATCTCTTTCCTAATAGATACAAGGGTAAATTAGGAACAAATTGATCAAAATTACATTAATAATCTGCAATGACAAGTGAAAAAAAAGATCAAAAGCCTAAAATGACAAGTAGTTGTCCATTTACTACGCTCTATTTTAGTCTCGTTTGAATGCTGTTATGTAAAATATATTATGAATGAGAGAAAAATTGCTTTTTCTTAAAAAAAATTATCTCGTTGGGCTAACAATAACAAGAAAGAAAAACATCACCCCACTTCACCTGAATACGGACACGAACCTATATTCTTTAAGATCACAACTTCAGTACTCAACCACTAGGCTAAGACTTTGTCATCGACAAATTGCTAATTACATAATTTATTTAAAAAAGGCCAAATACATGGAAAGCCCCCTTAACTTGGCCCAAATAATCTAGTGCCCCCCTCAACTTCCCCACTTGTTGCTACCAACTCCATGAACTTTGCAAAAATGAACCCCATAGCCGCCTAATGCTGACGTGGCAATTGATTTGTCAACCTTTGAAAAGTCAGACGCATGTATTAAGCTAATTAAGTAATTTTTGTTTCTTTATTTTTTTCGCTGGACCAATTCTTTTCATCTTCTTCATACTCAATGTTCATGGCTACCATTTCTTTTTATTTTTTTTTTATCTCTTCTCCATTTCTTCTACTTTCTTCTTCAACACCATCAATTTCTTTTCTCTCCGGCACTCATCGATCTCTTAATCTCTCTCTCAAAACTCTTTTTTCTCAAATTCTTCAATCTCTCAAAAAAAACCCTAAGTTGAAGTTGTTCTTTCTATTAATTGTAGTGCAACTCACTGTAATTTGCAATGAGTGTATGGTATTAATAAAATAGGGTTTTGCATAATTACATATATGACCCTAATTTACAATATCATATATTACAAAATATTTAGATGTCTAACATCCCCCCTCAAGTTGATCCGGATTGTGAACTATGACCAACTTGTCTCGCAATAGCTGAAATTGCGTGCTGTGCAGTGGCTTGATAAGGATGGCAGCCACTTGGTCGTCTATGCTGATGTGTCAAACAAAAAGCTGTTTTGAGGCCACTCGTTCTCAAACAAAATGGAAATTGAGTTCTAGGTGTTTCGTGCGATGATGAAAAACAGGATTTGCAATGAGGTAAGTTACACTCAAATTGTCGCACCATAGAACTGGGGAGCAAGAAAGCCGAATACCAATGTCAGATAACATCAAACCGATCCATGATAATTCTGATGTGGTCATCAGTAGGGCTCGGTATTTAGCCTAATTGGATGATCGAGAAACTGTTCGCTGCTTTTGAGAGGCCCAGGAGATGAGATTAGTGCCATAGAAAATCATAAATCTCGTGGTTGAACGTCTATCATCTGAATCCCCTGCCCAATCTGAATCAGAATATGCATTTAGAGAAACGCTCTACTATATCGTATACCTGAGACCACAGGTAGGAGTGGCTCTCAAGTATTTGAAAATTCTTTTTAATGCTTGCCAATGAGATTACAAGGGAGCCTGCATAAACTGTCCCACTTTATGTACTGCGAATGCCAAATCAGGTCGAGTGACTATCAAGTATTGGAGTCCCCCTACTAGACTCTGATATAGCATCGCATCCTCAAATGGCGGGCTGCCCTTTACCGACAACTTATTTAGATGGATCGCTGGTTTTGAAATTCCCTTTGAGTCTGCAAGCTTAGCCTTTACGAGAAGATCATTAGCATATCTCTGCTGATTAATGAAAAGCACTCCATTCCAAGATAAAACTTGGTTGGTCCCAAGTTTTTGATAGCAAACTGGGACTGTAAATGTCTAATAACATCAACTTTGACCTTGTCATCGTCACTCATCAGCAGCAGATCATCAACATAGATTAGGCAAAAAACAACTGTTGAACCTTTGCGGAGATAAAAAAGAGAGACGTCAGCCTTGGAATCAACGAAACCATACCATATCAAGGCCTATGTTAGTCGTTGATGCAACATCCTGAGGGATTGTTTTAGACCATATAAGGACTTTCGTAAGCAACAGACATGATCTGGCCTGGTCTTGTCCATAGAACCTGATGGCTGCGACATATAAACAGGTTCATCTAGGTCACCATGCAAAAATGCATTCAACACATCAATATTAGATATCGACTAGTTGAAAGAGATCGCTAGGGATAGTAAGAGTCGAATTGTAGTGGGCTTCACTACAGGACTGAAAGTGTTATGGAAGTCGAGGCTTAGCCTTTGATGAAATCCCTTTGCAACTAGGCATGCTTTTTAACATTCAACACTACCATCCGGGTTCAACTTTGTTTTAGAAACCCACTTACAACAAATAATGTTGGCTCGGGGTGGATTGGGAACCAAAATCCAAGTGTTATTGGAAATCAATGCGGAATATTCATCAGACATAGCTTTCCGCCAATGTTCGAATTTTGAGGCTTCTGTAAAACATGTCGGGTCACGTAGAGTTAGGGTAGTAGTGTTGAGGGTCGGCTTTTTAGGGAGTTTTTCGGTGTCTTTTCGGGTCGATATGGTTTTTGGGTATTGCTATTGTTTTCGAGGGGCTCTTGGAGGTTTTGTGGGTTTAGGGATTGAATTGGCAGGTTTCTGTTCAATGTTGGTTTGGTGTGGAATGGTTGGGAGTTCGAGTTGTGGATGTGGGAGTAGTGGCGGGTTAGATTGTCCAGTAGGTGGTGAGTTAGGTCGACTAGTGGAGGGTGGTGATGTGGTTGGGTATGTGGTGATGGGTACTAAGGAGCAGGGAGTGATGGTGGTGGCGTAGGATGTAAGTGAACCAAAGGCAATGAATTTGATGTAGAACTAGGATCCGAAGCAACCACACTGCTAAACTCTGAATAAGGAAACACATGTTCATCAAAGATAACATGGCGTGAGATATAGAATTTTTTAAGAATAGGATCAAAACAATGATAACATTTTTGAACTCTACTATGCCCAAGAAAGACACATTTACGAGACCGATAGTTTAGTTTATAAGATGTGTAAGGGCGTAACCAAGGATAGCATAAATAACCAAATACCCAAAGAATTAAGTAATCAGGTTCATGCTTAAATAGACAGAAAAAAGGAGATGAATCACGACAATTAGACAATGGCATGTGATTGATCAAATAAACTGAGGTATCAAATGCGTTAGACCAGAATTTCATTGGAAGATTTGCACGATTCAATAAAGATAGACCAGTTTCGACAATATGACGATGTTTACGCTTGGCGGCACTATTTTGTTCCGGGGTAAACGGACACGACATTCTGTGAGAAATGCCATTTTCTGCAAGATAGGACCTCATAGCAATAAATTCCCCACCACCATCAGACTGGAATGTTTTAATAAAACGATCAAAGAATTTTTTAACAATAGATCGAAACTTGATAAATGCATTCAACACTTCAGATTTACGTTGCAGAAAATAAATCCAACAATGGCGACTAAAAGCATCACAAAACACCAAATAGTAAGAAAATCTATCATGAGATTCAACAGGCGATGGCCCCCATAAATCAGAACAAATCAAGTCCAATGGTCCTGACACAGCAGACTCAGATAATGAAAAAGGCAACCTATGACTCTTGCTAACTGCACAACTAGAACAAGTGGCAGATGCAAATTTATTATTACTAGACTCAAAACTAATTTGATGACGACGAAGAAGACGCGAAACAACTGGAAGAGCAGGATGACCAAGCCTTTCGTGCCAAGTGGATGGCGACGCAAGGTGACACCGAACCGGAACTCGAACCCCAGTAGGAAATGCATATAACCCATTCTTATTCGGCCCTCGAAGAATCGCCTGTTTGGAAATTAGGTCCTTCACAACAAAAAAAGTCATAAAAAACTCAACAGAAACATCGTTAGAATGGGTTAGTGCACTAATAGAAAGCAAATTTGTATTGGACTCGGGAACATGTAAAACATTCGACAATTGTAACGAATTAGTTTTTGTAGGAAGTAAAGACGAATCAACGTGTTTAATAGGGAGAGTCGAGCCATTACCTAGATAAACTTCTTCTGGTCCCCGTATATTCAGAGTGAAGATTGAGGTGTCCCAAATCCGACGTCAAGTGGTGAGTTGCTCCGCTATCCAAGATCCAGTTGCTGTCTGTGGGTGTAACCGTGGTATGATTGGAGGTTGGTGGTCGATGATGACGAGGGTTTTCAAGTCTAGGTGATGGGCATTGGCGCGACATATGACCGAATCCTTGACAGTTGTGACACTTAACAGTAGAAATATCCAATGGTTCAGTGTAGGATGGCTGAGGAGCATGAGTTGACCCGAATCCCTGTTGACTATGGGTCTGCCTTCTCGGGGTCAGTTTCTGACCTTGGGGCAGCTGCTGTCCACATCCCCTTCCGCGGCCCCAATTAGTTCCCGAAGATTGCCTTTGCGTATAATGAGCCGTTGGTACATTTAAGTCATCAACCAACGCTTTATCGCTCTTCAAATGCCTTTCTTCCATTAACAACATTCCAAAAAGATTATCAAACGAAATTGTGCGAGATGCAAACGATCGATAAATATCACGTAATGGACCCCAAGTCCATCTAAGATTGAATCTACCAAATCCTCTTCCGAAATTGGTTTGTTTAGTGAGGCTAAACGATCTGGAAAGTAGTTTAGCCCTTTGCATATAATCAGTAATAGATTCTGAATTGGACTAAATTAGAGTACGTAACTGATGTTTTAACTCTCTTGCGTTGTAGAACCCGAAGCATAAGCTAGCTTGAGTTTTACCCAAGCTTCACGAGCATTCTTTACTCCAATTATTTGTGGTAAAATTGAAGGCGAAATCGAATTCAAGAGCCATGAAAGTACCTGCTGATCCTGTCTATACCAGGATTCATATGCCGGGTTGGATTCGTCAGAGGGCAGAATCTCGGGGGGAACAGTTCCCGTTCCATTCACATGAGAAACAAGGCCGCAACCTGCGAGCATCGGGGTTATGAGCGTTTTCCATAGCACATAATTAGAGCCGTCGAGTTTGATCAGCAGAGAGTGAGTGATCGAAGGGAAGGCGACGGAGGCAGTAACGCCGGAGGTGGCGTAGGCGTATGGTGGACAAACAGTCGATACAGTTTTGAAGTAGAACCCGATGAAAACATGTCTACTGGTGACGAAAAAGAACGGCGGCACAGGAGTAATCAACGGCAAATGAAGGTAACCATGGTGGTGGCTAGATGGCGGCTGGTGGCAGTGAGCCCTTGCCGTCTGATACCATGTTAATTGTGGTGCAACTCACTGTAATTTGCAGTGAGTGTATGGTATTAATAAAATAGGGTTTTGCACAATCACATATATGACCCTAATTTACAATATCATATATTACAAAATATTTACATGTCTAACAGTTTCAATTAATCAACAGAGAAGTTAATGATTTAGTTTGGGATTTATGTTTTCCTTTTGAGCTTGAAATGCTTCAAGCAAACTCCACTACCGCCACTAGATTTTCTTTTCTTACTTCGACCCCTACGAAGAAATGACAGAGTATTGGATTTTTGCTGCAGGATTTATGGCCGTTATCGACGACCACCGCCTAATATTGTATTTGTTATTTGGATTTTGAATATGTGAAGATTCTAATTTTGAAACCCTCAATTGTAAATCTTCATTGCTACCGGAAGAATGGTTTTGTCGGCAATTTGGAAAGAATGAAATATACTGGTTCAATTTGGAAGATTGAAGAAAGGTTATTGGATTTCATTTGGGGAAGAATGGTTATTTGTTTTACTTTTCAAAATTTTATACGTGGCGCAAGTGGTATACACTTTCTCTAAATGTGACTGGTTTTGTTACATACAGAGGGCTATGGGGTTCACTTTTAGTAAATTCAAGGGGTTGATAGAGACATATAAAAATTGAGGGAACACTAGACTATTTCAGCCAAGTTAGGGGTTTTCTATGTATTTGGGTTTAAAAAAAGTTTGGGTTTTTTCCACAATAATAAGTAATTAAGGTGTAGCCTCTATATAAAGATTTTTGCCTCCTTTATTTGGAGTTGAATGAATGCTTATAATTTGGCGAATCCCATTAGGATGGATTGATCGGTAAAACTGTGTTAAATGAACAAACACCGCCCGGGTCACTAATTGGTTGAAAACTTGTTCCATAGACTTTATAGCATGATTTTCAGACTCGGATCGGTCACCGAATCGGTAAAGGGAGCAGATCATAGATTTAAGGTCGGACTGAATTAAATCGATGGTTGAACCGAATTTTATAATATATGTTAAAATTGTAATATTTTTAATATTTAAAATAAAAACATATAATTCAATAAATATTACACTAATAATATATAATATTTAATTTGAATACTTCATAATTCATAATATATTCTTTAAATAACAATAAAATAAACATGTTAACCTCATAATTTGGTGAAAAGTAAAGAATTCTAGTTGTATTAAATCAAATTTAATATGAATTAAATAATATTTTGAAAATTATACAAAAAATTTAATAAATTTATTTATATTATATAATAATTTAAAATTTTTAAAAGTTGTGTTATATAAAAAAAATATTAAATTATAATTTGGAAATTTAGTATATTTTTTAAATAATATAGTACGACACAAATTTAATCAAGACCTAAAATAAAATATATTCATTATAATTTTATATAAATTAAAATATTAATTATTGTTAGTAATATAAAATATTATAATATAAGAAATAAACGTGGCAAGTGATCATTCATAAGCTATAGTCCAATCGATTAATACCTTGTCAAAAATTGAAGTTTTTGTGTTAAAAACTCACAACCTACAAAATATTTATTTTCAATTTACATTTTTGGTCGAACCGATTAATGAACTGGACGATTTTCTATCTGATCGACCGGTTCATCCAATTAATGACCAATTCTTAACCAAACCTAAAATTGGTTGAAAACCAACCGAATTAAAGACCGATTCTGATTGAACCCGATCGAAACGGCTGGTTTGGTTTTAAAACCATGCTCTATAGATTAATATGAAAGTTCTAGTAAGTTTTGTTAAGTCTGCTGTCAGTTAATTCGAGATTTTTTAAAAAAGTTATGCAAAATTTATGTTTCTATGATTAAAAGTATTCGTGAATACGTACATAATTATTCTTATTTTTATTTTTCATGTATATCGCATTAACATTTTTTTATCGAGAACTTAGTAATTTAATTAGTCTCATGTATGTATGTTTGGGACCAGCGTTCTAAGACCCGATTCGGCCCGATCGATCGGACTAGAAAAACCTGAATCTAGTGACAAAAACGGATCCATTCATATTAAAATCCGGATATAAATTGACCCGTTAAAAACTCAATAACTTAACCGGTTCAACCGGTAATTCAGTGACCCAAAGCAGGTTAATGGGTCAATGATTTGAATATTTTTTATTTAATATTGAATAAAAATATATTAAATAATTGTTTATGGAACCTAGAAAATTTTGGATTTTAATTAAATTAATTTCAATGAGTCTTTTACTCTTAAAAGTTTATTTTTTCTTAAAAAATTATGTTATAATATTAAAATTTTAGTAATTAAATTTATATAATCTCAAAAACTATAATTTTGATAAACTTACTCTTTAATCTAAAATAAATTAACATTATTTAGTTTTTAATATAAAAATAATTATTTTTCTTAGTTAACAATTTACCATATCATATTTTAATCTTCTAAATATTAAAAATAATTATTTTTAAAGAGTTTTTGTCTAATCCGTTGAACCCCGGTTGATCCATCGACCCTTGACCCTCTATTTTTTACGGTTTGAGGAGTCAGGCCGGGTTTGACAACCAAGTCTGGGACAATATACTAATGTCAAACAAATACCAAGTAGCTAAGTTATAGTGGACTCTCAACAAGTTAGAAGAAAATAAGGTTTAAATTCCGCTAAATACACTTATTGGAGAGAGTGAGAAGCTTTAACCGTGACCAAATTTCAAATAATATTATTTTAATGAAGATACTGTGAATGTTAAAAAAAATATCAAACAAATATATCTATATATTTTTTCTATAAATTTCTTGGATGATCTAATTTTTTCAAATATTTCAAAAGTTGTTGAATTTTATCTGATAGATGATAAATATAATCAAATGATGCGATGTGCTTAAAAGTTTGGAAAAAACACTAAAATACATTAATTTGTGTAAAATAATAATCAAAATATCATAAAAAAATACTTATAACTTATTTAGAATATTTTGAAAATTTATTAATCAAAATACTTTCATGCTTATTACTGTTTATATCATGGCGATCAGGATATGTTTTTTTAATTTTTTTGGCTTATTTTGCATTTATCTCTCAAACCGTTCATTTTTTCGACATGTCGCCTCAGAGTTTTTTGTTTGTCTCATTTTTATCTTCGAAACGTCGTCCATTGTGATATACTTTTTCTAAAAATTTTTCGACCTGTTATAAATCTAATATAATTCTATTATAAATCTAATATATTTCTGTTAATAGCATGCAAGAGAAGAGCTTCAGTTTTCCAACGTTTATCAAAAATCATAAATGGCTTCTGAAGAGCATCAGCAATGGCAGCAATTTCGGTTTAAACCGATATTAATACAGCTGCAGTTCTGATTAGCAACCAGTGCAAACCCAGCCCAAGTAAAAGAAGCTAAGAGTGATCCCAGCTGCAGCTTCTCATTGCACCCAAATGCTAACCTGTACCTGCACATTTATAATCAGATTCACAGGTTGTTATATAGTTATATTTCTTGAAGAAAGGAATATAATTACTTCCAAATTTCATCCCAACAATTACAATATATTGTAAAATGTGGAAAGAATTTCCTAAAGCAGCATATTATTCATTTTCATTTAGTATACTCTTCTGCCTCAATATAGATTTTGATTTTTATAAAATGAATCAAGAAAAAAAATCATTTAAAGTATTCCTAGTACTCCCTCTCTATTCCTTTTTATGTCATTTTGAGGTTGTTTAGTTCCTTTTTAGATGTCATCTATGGTTTATTCAATTTCTTTCTCTATGTCATTTTTAGGTTGTTTAGTTCCTTTTTATGTCATTTTGAGGTTGTTTAGTTTCTTTTTTTATGTCATTTTGAGGTTGTTTAGTTCCTTTTCATATGTCATGCTATGAACATCTACTATAAATCTGTCATATATCAGAATTATAACAGAATTATATTATATATGTATCTAATATATTTCTGATATAATTCTGTTATAATTCTAATATAAGCCTCTTTGTATTTGCAATGCTCATTGAATTGTTATATATCTACTATATATCTGATATATATATATGTTATAAGTCTAATATAAGTTTCTTATAACTCTAATATAAGTCTATTTGTATTTGCAATACCCATTGAACTAGTATATATCTATATTATTAATCTGTTATAAGTCTGATTTGGATGAACATCTACTATAAATCTGTCATATATCAGAATTATATTAAATACGTATCTAATATATTTCTGATATAATTCTGTTATAATTCTAATATAAGTCTCTTTGTACTTGCATTGCTCATTGAATTGTTATTTATCTACTATATATATATATATATATATATATATATATATGTTATAAGTCTAGTATAAGTCTCTTTGTATTTGGAATGCCCATTGAACTGATATATATCTATTATAAGTCTGATTTGGATGAACATCTACTACAAATCTGTCATATATCAGAATTATAATAGAATTATATCAGAATTATATTAGATACGTATCTAATATATTTTTGATATAATTCTGTTATAATTCTAATATAAGCCTCTTTGTATTTGCAATGCTCATTGAATTGTTACATATCTACTATATATCTGATATATATATATATATATATATATATATATATATATATATATATATATATATATATATATATATATATATATATATATATATATATATATGTTATAAGTCTAATATAAGTCTCTTTGTATTTGCAATGCCCATTGAACTGATATATATCTATTATTAATATGTTATAAGTCTGTTAACAGAAATATATTAGATTTATAACAGAATTATATTAATTTGTAACAGGTCGAAAAAAATTTAGAAAAAGTATATCATAATGGATGACGTTTCAAAGATAGAAATGAGACGAACAAAAAACTCTAAAGCAGCATGTCGAAAAAATGAACGGTTTGAGAGACAAATGCAAAATAAGCAAAAAAAATTATAAAAAAAAACCTAATCACATGGGTTGTTGATGATGAGCGTGTAAAGGTTAGTAAGGGAGTATAACAGTTATTATGAAAACTTATTATGGCTTTTAGGTTATTGGATAAAACTTTGATAGAAATTATTTATGAAAATTGAGCCAAAGTGACAATTTCGCTAAAAGTTTATTATTACAAAGTGATAGATTATAAGGCATGTTGCAAATGGAAAGCGAGCTATTATTTTTCACACACTAGATTTTACCGTCCGTGATTTTTCTATTTCACTTTTATAAAATTGTTCATCATTTTATATGATATATTTGCTTGAATTAATTCAAAGGTTGTTTGTTGTTATATCCCTAATGGTTTAATCTAATAATAATGCTTTAATTAAATAAGAAAAATTTAGATTATCCAGTGGTTGAGCCTTGAAGCTATAATTCTAAAGGTTGCAGGTTTGAGTCCACATTCAAACGGGGTGTGATAAGGTTTTCCTTTATTATTATTGTTAGCCCAAAAGAGGTAAAAAATTTAGAAAAAAAAGGGAAATTGTCCACTATGCCTCATTGATGCAAAATAATTTGGGTCAAACTTTAGCCCTATTATCAAAAGCTCCTGATCTGTTTTGTAAATAACCTACACACACCCTCCATAACATTCATACACTCTCCATAACTTTCTTACGCATTCCACATTTTACACATGATCAATCTATTATCGCTCTCTACTATCATCTTTTTTCTGCCATTATTGCTTCATAATCTATCCTTAAAAGCCTCATTCGAAATCATTTTTTATATCATTCTCCTCGTAGCTTTTCTGTTTCTCACTGATCTTTCGATTTCTTTAGATTTGTGTTTCTGTCGTTCAAGCTATCTTTTCGTTTTTCTATCATCAGGCTCTGTTATTTGTTTTGATTTTCTCTATACAAGAATTCAAGGTAAACATCTCAAAAACCTAAAAATTGGTTGCACTTTCTCTGTTGATTTTGTTTTTTTATGATATTGTTGATTTTTTAAAAATTTAAGTGATAATGGCTCCTAAGAAGAAACAAAAAGCAAGGAAATCTCCTACTAGGGCTAAGAAGGGGACAGGTGTCGCTCATAAATCTCAGAAGAAGCTAAAATTATGTTTGAATTTAAGATCTAGCATGCATATGTTATATTTCTAGTATATGTCTGATATATATATATATATATATATATATATATATATATATATATATATATATATATATATATATATATATATATATATATGTATATATATATTAAGTAGTATATTTGAAGGAATCTACTATATATCTTGTGTATATGTGATTTATCTCTTATACATGTTTTATATATGTGAGATTCTTGAAACAATAAATGTAAAATCGTTCATTTTCTCTTCTGTATCAAATATATATCAGTTAGTTTAAATTTTGAAATGGCAAGTGTACTTTGTTTATCTGATACAACTCTGTTATATGTCTAATATAATGTATGTAAATGTAAGAAGATGAAGTTACAAGAGTGTTTGAATTGTTTTAGCTAATTAACAAGTGTTATATATCTGATACAAGTATGTTATATGCCTAATAAAATGTATGTAAATGTAAGAAAATGAGTATAGGAAGTCTCCAAGGTAATTAACATGTGTTATATATTTGATACAAGTCTATTATATGTCTGATATAGTGTATGTAAATGTGTTAAAAAATGAAGGTATGCGAGTAAGTGAATTGTTTGGACTAATTAACAAGTGTTATATATCTGATACAAGTCTGTTATATGTCTAATATAATGTTATCTAAATGTAAGAAAATGAAGGTATAAGAGTGTCTGAAGTCTTTTGGCTAATTTACAAGTGCTATGTATCTGATACAAGTCTTTTGGCTACTTTTATTATATATATATCATGGATATAACAGATTATCAAAATGTTTGTAGTGTTTAGTGGGATTGATGTTATATGTGTATTAATGTCTATTAAATGTCCAAATAACACATTTTTTGTTACAAAATGTAAAAGAAATGAGAAGAGAACCCTTTTGGAGATATAATCTAGCCTTATGCTCCTATTTATTTAGAAAGCTGGCTGCTGGATTGAGCGTGACATCCAAATAAGATGTCATTGAGTATATTATAAAAAAAACAATGCCCAAGAAGCTTGATGTGGATTTCCTCAGATTGCGCTTATCTCTCGGTTTGTAAAATCATGGAACGAGAAAGAGAATACAATATTGAGAGTGATGAAGATATTGTTAGTGGTTACCAGTAGTCAGAGATTGCAGAAATCTTTTTAGTTTTAGTTGATGTCTTTCATCTTGTATTAAACTTGTAACAGATTTGTAGCAGATATATAATAGCTTTGTAACAAACTTGTATCATACATGTATTAGACTTGTAACATATATATAATAGACTTGTAACAGATTAATGACTGACAAATAATGTCAAACACTTCAATAATTATCCAATGTAAATCAAAACTAATGAAAATCTACTATTTTATTTAATAAACACTAGTAACAGATATATAATAGACTTGTAACATGTTTGTAGTAGAATTGTAACAGATAAAAGTCATAAAAAATTATGTCAAACACTTCATTAGTAATTATATCTAATTCAATATTGTTATATTTCTGTTATATATTCATCAAACACTTGTATTAGACTTATAGCAGATAATAAAACAGATATGTTATAGAACTGTAGTAGGTCTATATTAGATATATAACAGATTTAAAAAAATACTTCATTCATATTACCTATCTAATACAATACTTTTAGAAGTTTGTTATATCCTCACCAAACGCTTGTGTTAGACTTATAGTAAATATATAGCACTTATATAACGGACATGTAGTAGGTCTGTATTATATGCGTAACAAGTAGAAAAAAACATGCAAATCAATTTGCCAAACATTGACTACATTGTATCCAATGATCATCAGTCCATGATCCATTTACATGAAGCAAAACAAAAGTGGTGTTCATCTTTGAATTCCAATCGTAATCTGGATCGCAGCATGGCAAAGAAATTGCGAATGAAGAACAGATTTGAATCAGAAATCAAATCTGAAATTGAGGAAGAAGAACACAGATCTGAAATCGAAAAGGAAAATAAAAATGGGAACTGCAACTTTGAAATCGTGAACGAATAATAGAATTGAATCAGAATTCCTAGATTTGAAATACAAAGAAACCAAGATCGAAGAATTCAGATTGCTTGATGAAATAAAAAAAGAAAGATAGAATCGAGATTGAAAAATGCAAAAACAATACGCAATGCGATATCTGTTACATATTTTAGATTGAAACTTTGAATCTTTAATAATGGGGAGAATTGAGAAGAGACGGAAGAGAATTTCAGAGCAATTCGATATCTTTTCAATTTTATAAGTTTTTATAGGGCCCAAATAAATTAGCAGATGGTTTATAAATTCTATTGCCAAATCAATAATTAGTTTGCAAACCATAATTATTTGCATGCTTTACCAAAAAAAACTAAAACTAAGATTGTTTCGAGCAGAACCGTGTACAAGAATTATTTTGGCATAAAGTTAATTGAACATCACCATAACGTCATGTGATGTTAACAATTGGACTGACGCGCTAGTTTTATTTTAGTCAATTTTAGGAAATAAAAAGAGCAGATAAAGCTTTATAGTGATTTTTTACCTCTCAGTTGACTTAGGCCTTGTTTCTTCAATTAATTAACACAAAGTTCAATTTTGACACAAATCATTGCATTCAACTACCATTTATTTGACCCATTCATCAAATCAAAGACGAATTAGTGGCCGAATCAATTTAAACAACCTAATTCATAGTTAGTCTACTAGGCATAATTTAGTGCTATGAAGAAAATTTTTTTTACAGATGAGCGGATCATTTAACGTGAGAAAAGATCATTTATACCCTTTTGAACGTGTGTATTAGCATAAATCAAATTTAGTCCTCTATATAAAAATCTCTAACTATTGTATCTCCATTCATTTTGTACCCTCTCAAATGTTAGTATTTTAGAGTAATTGGATCGACTAGTTGACCAATGTGATTGTGATATTTCATCGAACAAGTCGGAAAAGTGCGGAGTACATGCTTTGTTCGAGTTCTATCATGATGATTGGATTTCGGGGGCAGCACCCTCGATAGCGGGGTCTAAGGGGCGACAGCCCCTCGCGGGGCCCAAGGGGCAGAGCCCCGGGCTGAGGTCAAGCTAAAGTTCGAATAAAGTTCCCTTATAAAAATTCATGAATTTTGGATTTGGAACATGTCACGCTCGCGACAAAAACTCGCGCCCGTGATTACTTTCATTTGAGAAAATAGAAAGTCTGTCTCGGTCATGACACACTAACTTTGGATGAAAATAACTGCAAAAATAGTTAACTTCGGACAGTTAATTCGGTTCTCTATACAGAGAGAACGAGGCATTGGGAAGAATAACATTTTTACAGACACCTTTTTGGTCCATAACATCACAACAACATTCGTTCTAAGTTCTTGTTAATTTCTAATTTTATCCGATCGAATTATTTGGTAAAATCGTCAAAAAAAATTTCAATTTGAGAGTGTTCGTCACGACTTCAGATTTATCCAGTAGAGCACAAATTGGGAATATCTAATTTTCTACCGCATAATTCCAACAATCTTCATTGTAGTGTATATTTTCAAAAAGAGGAATTTGGTAAATTTACACATTGGAGTGCCTATATAAACACATCCATAAACTCAACAACAAATCACAAATACATTTGATTCTTTCCTCGTAGTGAATAATTTTTTAACTTTTTTATTTTCTTATTTGCTAATTTGATTGATTTTTCTAATAAGAGAAATGGCTGTGGGAGGCGTAGGAGCATTGGTTGTGCTAATTGCTTCAATAACAATAGGAGTAAGCATGGCCAATAGAAATTGGCAATATGGATGGGGCAGTCCTTACAAGCATAGGGCATACCCCAAATATACTGAAAATAAGATTAATGTAGGAGGCTCTTCCAATTGGACTTTTGGCTTTAATTATGATCGTTGGGCTTATCAACATGGTGTTTTTTACGTCAACGATACTCTTGGTAACCTTCTTGCTTGCTCCTCTTTCATGTATAACATTAACGGTCTCGTTACTTATAAGCTAATCAAATCAGCTTATTACAGTCACTTTTTAACTTATAAGTTGAGTGATTGATTATTTAATTTTTCGATAACTTATATTTTAACTTGTAAGTATTTATAAGCTGGTTTTTAGAGTTTTTATAAGTAGTTTATTGGCATTCCCCCATAAAACAGACTGTCATTTAACTTTATGTATAAAAAATCTATATTTTCCACATGCTCAGCTTTACTAAATACACTTATGAGTCATTTTCACCAATTATATAACTATAAAAATTATAATAGCTAAAAGTAGCTTATAAAGTTATAACCAATAAGTTAAAATCATCGTAAATGAGAAATACCCATAATTACTCTCTCCTTTTAAAATTAGGGGCAACTTTCAATACTATTATGATAGTTTACCCATTATTATGAATGTCCTTATTTTATGTCTAAGGATTTTGAATATGACTATTGACTAAAAGTTTCAATCTAGCTGAGATGTTTAGCAGTTTATCTTCTTTTAAATATGTTCTCGTATGAAATATTGCAAGAGAGTACTAAATTCGAAACTAAACGGGTTGTTGGTTGCAGTATTCAAGTACAACCCGCCAAGCGAGAACAACATACATCCACATAGTGTATACTTATTGCCGGACTTTTGGAGTTATAAGAGTTGTAACCTCACAAATGCAGTAATACTCGCCGACGAGTCGCAGGGTTCAGGAAACGGGTTCGAGTTCAAGTTAGAGAAATGGCAGCCTTACTACTTCGCTTGTGGCGGAGGAAATGGATTCCATTGCCTTAATGGTACCATGAAGCTCTTTGTCATGCCACAGCTTCATCGTTGGTATTGATGAACATATCAATAATCAATTAATAAATGGACCGTTTACTTTTACCATTAATGGGAATTTCATTTTAATAGTTAAATGTTTGTTTTGATTATTTCAATAAGATTGTTGAAATGTTGTTGTGATCCTTGTTTGAAAGCATGTGGTGTAGGTTATGCACTAAGCAAGTGTTGAATAAATTCAATTTGAGATATATAAAATAAGCTTTTGTGCTTGCAAATTAATCAATGCCTTTGACAAAAGGCACTATTTATGTGTTAGTAATTTCATTAGGAAATTTCCTATGAACATCAATCTATGTAGTAGTTAAGTATTCCCACATGCACTTGATGTACTGTAAATGAAAGCGAGTGACAATTTTTAGCCTTTAAGGTGTTTTTTTGAGATAAAGTAACCCGTTTTATTATGACATATATTGGAATACCTTACTTCAACATTGAACTGCTCACACATGTTCAGTCTTGCAAATTTTACGTTTCATATGTTTAGTCCTATAAAGGGCGAGGGATTATATATTTCGCGTTGATTATGTTAGGCCCAATAATAGATTACGAGAAAAAATAATATCAGCAGAATAAAGGACATGTAGATTTTTACGTGGAAACCCCAAATGTATTAAGGAAAAACCACGGGACCAACTCCGAATAATTCTTCCACTATAAAATAATAGTAGGTATACCAAGAGATTACAAAATAGTGGCACTCAAGTGTTTCCCAAAACCTCACTATTTTCTCTCTTACCCAGCTCTTAGGAACCCTTTTCCTAAGGCTCTCTACACAGATTACATTTCTATCTGTGTTTCTTCTCTATTACTCTCTGCGTTTTAGTCTGCTCTACAAATGAGCAAAACACTCCTCTATTTATAGGAGATTCAAAACGCATATGGCCGAATTATGCACAGTAATTTTACTGTGCACTTTTTGAAAAATACCCCTGCCGACATGCCTGCTCTTTGATTTTTTTTATTTTTATTTTTAATTAATCAGTGGGTCCCACAATAAGAGGGACACCACTCAACAAATCTTCCCCTCCCGACTACATTGTGGGACTCTCCATCTCGGTTACTTCAACGCACTGTAAAACTTTTCTTTTGGTACGACCTTCGTCAGCATATCAGCAACATTTTACTTGTATGAATCTTCTGCAGCTTGAACTCTTTTTCTTCAATGGCAAGTATGAGCCAATGATATCTTACATGAATATGTTTCGTCCGTGCATGATACATAGTATTTTTGCTCAAGTCTAGTGCACTTTGACTATCACAATAAACTATGTAGTCTTCTTGCTGCACACCAAATTCTTCAAAGAATTGCTTTAACCAAAGCATTTCCTTTCCTGCTTCCGCTGCTGCAACGTACTCTGCTTCGGTTGTTGATAAAGAAACATATTTTTGTAACCGTGACTGCCATGAAATAGCTCCCCCTGAGAATGTAAATAAGTAACCCGATGTACATTTTCTTTCATCAAGGTCACCAGCCATATCTGCATCCGTGTAACCAGCAAGTGCAGATTTTTCAACTCCAAAAGTTAAACATAACTTTGAAGTTCCTCTCAGGTATCTGAAGATCCATTTAACTGCTTCCCAATGTGTCTTCTGGGGATTAGACAGGAATCTACTCACAACTCTAACTGCATGAGCGATGTCTGGTCTCGTACACACCATTGCATACATCAAACTACCGACCGCTGAAGAATATGGAACTTTTGACATATCTTCTCTATTTTTCTTTGTTGAAGGGTAGGATTTCTTACTCAACTTGAAATGAGCGGCAAGTGGAGTGCTAACTTGTTTAGCATTCTTCATATTGAACCTTTCTAGTACTCGTTCAATATATTTTTCTTGCGATAACCATAGCCTACAGGATCTCCATTCTCGGGTAATCTCCATTCCGAGAATTCGCATTGCCGATCCCAAATCCTTCATGTCAAACGCCTTAGACAAATCACACTTCAACTTACTAATCATTTTGGCATCTGGTCCAACGATTAGCATATCATCAATAAATAAGAGAAGAATGATAAATTTTCCATCAGGGAATTTCTGGACGTATACACTTGGATCAGCTTCTGTCCTCCTGTATCCTTGATTCACCACGAAGGAATGAAACTTTTTATACCATTGTCGCGGAGCTTGTTTTAACCCATACAAACTTTTCTTCAAGCGACAAACCATGTCCTCCTTTCCCTTGACCTTGAAACCTTCTAGTTGTTCCATATAAATTCCTTCTTCTACATCCCTATGCAAGAACGCGGTCTTTACATCAAGCTGTTCTGACTCAAGGTTCAAGTTGGCTACAAGACCTAACATAACTCGAATGGAACTCATTTTCACAACTGGTGAAAAAATCTGGTCAAAGTCGATACCTTCCTTTTGATTAAATCCTTTGACGACCAATCGCGCTTTGTATCTCACTAGGTCTTCATCATATTTCTTCAGCTTGTACACCCATTTGTTCTTGAGTGTTCTCTTCCCTTTAGGGAGTTTCACCAGCTCGTACGTATCATTCTTCTTCAAAGAATTCATCTCCTCTTGCATGACCTTCATCCAACAATCTTTATCTTTACAAGATTGAACATCTTGGAAGCTTTCAGGCTCCCCCTCATCAGTGATTAAAATATAATTAGAACTGGAGTATTTTGTAGATGGTTGGCGTTCTCTGATTGACCTCCTTAATTGAGGTTCTTCTTCTGGTAGAATGGGGTTCTCTGGCTCCCCTTACTCAATACCCTCTTCATTCGTATCTTCATCTACAATCGTATCTTGATCCCTCACAACTGGCTCTTCTTCTCCATCTTGTTCTAATTGATGCATTCTTCTTTTTGTGGCATCATCTGATAGAATGCTCTCTGGTGTAATATCGATAACACCATCACTTATAGATCTTTCACTGATGATATCATTCTCATTAAATACAAGAAAGTATCTTCTTCTTCCAATGGATTCTGTATCCATGGGACCACAAACGTTAGAGTGTACCAACTCTAACTTATTATTTCTCCTTCTAGAGCTTTTTTGAAATGAAACTCGATGTTGCTTCCTAGATAAACAGTGATCATATGGGTTAATTTTTCCTTTGGCTAATGGGATGAGGGACTTCTTAGCCAGTATATTCAACCCTTTCTCACTAACATGCGCCAGTCGCCTATGCCACAAATTTGGTGAAGCATCATCTCCAACTGTATTCAGTTGACCCGCACATACTATTGCTTGTGTTTTGTATAGCGAGCAACACAATCTTCCTTTCGTCACCACCAACGATCCTTTGGTGAGTTTCCAATTTCCATCGCCTGTATGATTGTGATAACCTTCCTTGTCCAATACACTAACAGACAACAAGTTCAACCGAAGATCTGGAACGTGTCGCACATTTTTAAGTGTTAATGTGCATCCGACACTTGTCTGCACGCAGATATCGCCGATTCCCACCATTTGCGAGAAACTATTATTTCCCATTTTAATAGTACCATAATCGCCTGCTTTATAGGTTTAGAAGTATTCCCTTTTTGGAACACAGTGGTATGAGGCACCATAATCCACTATCCACTCGGTATCTGCTTCTCCAACATGACAACTATCTGCATCATGAGATACTAAAGCCACCTCTCCATCTTCTATTGTGACTGCAGCAGATGTGTTTTTGTCATCATCATGACTTCGATTTGCATTCTCTTGTTTAAGGAAACGGCAATTCCTTTTGAGATGACCCTGCTTTTCACAGTGGTAGCATGACCTCTTCTCCCGGGACTTGGATCTATCTTTCGATTTTCCATTCCCACGACCTCTACTCTTGCTTCGGCCCCTATTCTCTGTGACAAGGGCTTGTGAACTGGTATTGGCAACTTCCCTTCTATGAAGCTCTACATTAAGTAGACTATTCTTTACCATGGACATTGTTACCACAACATTTGGAGCTGAGTTACTCAGTGATACAACAAGAGTATCCCAGCTATCTGGTAGAGTTCCCATCAAAAGACATGCTTGCATCTCATCATCCAAGGACATACCGGTGACTGCTAACTCACTTATGAATCCTTCAAAGTCGTTCAGGTGTTGTGTGATTGATCGTCCCTCTGTCAGTTTCAAGTTCATGACTTTGCGAATCATGAACACTTTTCCTTGTGCATTTTTAGCCTCGTACATATCCTCTAGCTTCTTCCAGAGAGCTTTGGGATCTGTTTCATTCCTCACGTGGTTGTACAGGCTAGCATCTATCCATTGGCGTATTGTACCCAATGTCTGCTTCTTCAACTTTATCCACTGCCGATCTTTCATATCCTCCGGCTTTGCGTCGTCACCCTCAATTGGATCGTACAAATCTTTGCAATTGAGGTAGTCCTCCATTCTGGATTTCCACATTGAATAATTTGTATCCGTCAATTTCATCATTACACCGTCATTCGCCATGTCGAAACTTTAAAGATGGCAAAATTTTACTATTCACGAATTTCACTATTCACATAAATAGTGACTGTATATGTGAATAGTACCGTATACCCAAATCATACTTGTATATTGGAATAGTAACAGTATGCCCGTATACTTACATAACACTATTCATAAAAGATGGCCGAATATGAATAGTTATTATATATGAATAATACTATTCATAACACTATTCATAACGGATTGCGCCGCCGGATTCCCTGTAATTTTCTCGTCGTCGTGGTATATTTATTTTTGAAAAATATATCCACGGATTTTACTGATAAAACAACCTTCAGCTCTGATACCACTTGTTAGGCCCAATAATAGATTACGAGAAAAAATAATATCAGCAGAATAAAGGACACGCAGATTTTTACGTGGAAACCCCTTATGTATTAGGGAAAAACCACGGGATCAACTCCGAATAATTCTTCCACTATAAAATAATAGTAGGTATACCAAGAGATTACAAAATAGTGGCACTCAAGTGTTTCCCAAAACCTCACTATTTTTTCTCTTACCCAGCTCTTAGGAACCCTTTTCCTAAGGCTCTCTACACAGATTACATTTCTATCTGTGTTTCTTCTCTATTACTCTCTGCGTTTTAGTCTGCTCTACAAATGAGCAAAACACTCCTCTATTTGTAGGAGATTCAAAACGCGTATGGCCGAATTATGCACAATAATTTTATGTGCACTTTTTGAAAAATACCCTGCCGACATGCCTGCTCTTTGATTTTTTTTATTTTTATTTTTAATTAATCAGTGGACACCACTCAACAGATCAGCTATAAGAAAATGATAAGTAGTTGATAAGTAGGCGCCAATCGATCATAAGTATTCTCTAAGAACAATAGATATCTTAATACATTGTAAAACAAAATCATAATGCCATATAAATAACATTGTTTCTTGTTACAAATTAAAAAATATATATTTTTTAAATATCTACAAGTATCTTCATTGAGATTATTTTGTTCGGTGCTTAGTTACAATTAAGGCTTCTCATCCCTCCTAACAAATATATTTAGAAGAATTCGAACTTTGTCCTTTTCCAACTTACTCAACTTGTATACAATGATGTTAATCGCATTAGTATCCAGCAAATTTGTATATATCATTGAAGCGCTTTCGATCGAACTCGTTTTGTCTCCAACGATACTAGAATATTCACTTTTAGAATTATGGTAATAGGGTGAATTTTAGTCATTTTAGTTTTGTTTTGGTCAAAGTTGTTAACTGAAAAAACAATTATTAGAACCCTTTACGTATTCTATAATACAGAACCATTAATTGATATAGATTATTTAATTATATCGAAAGAATCCAACTTGCAAGAACTTCAAATGGAGAGAAATAAATTAAAAAAAGTGAAATTATTTGGGTTACTTTCCATGCACTCACTTGTCTATATAAACACATCCAGTAATGAAACACAACAACCCAAACCATCCAATTGTATCATTGTTTAGCTAGCTAGAGTTGATATTGAAAAAGAAGAATGGGTGGAGGTGTAGCAATATTTGTTGTGTTGATTGGTTTGATTATAGGTAGTATGGCTGGCCCTACGTATTCCCCATTACCGGCCCCCTTACCCCGCAAATACATCGAGCTTAAGATAAATGTGGGAGGCTCGAAAAACTGGACCTTTGGCGTTAACTACTCTCGTTGGGCTTTTAAGAAGGGTACTTTCTTCATCAACGATACTCTTGGTAAGTTCTTTTTGTTCTATACTGCTATTTTCGTTGGAGAAGTTAGGGTTTTCGAAATAATCAATTTTCCGCATGAAATTTTGATGTGTTCTTGAATATGATGTTAATACATTAATTGTATATTGACGTGTCTGAACTACAATTGCTTCAAACTATTTTGGTCTAACACTAATGTGTTAAAGACAATAACAGTAAAAGTATAAGGCGTCTTATAGCGACTCGGCTCTAGACTAGTATGGTTTGACACCACTAGCTCTTCGGAATGTGTTAGACATGGATCATAGTAATGATAAAAGCACAAGCTACTCAAATAGCTTTTTAATAAAAGGTTGACATGTCTGTGGACTTGTTAACGAATCATATTAAAAGAAATTAAATAATATATTTCAATATTGTTATTTTTCAAACCCTTTACGTGTCGGTGCACAAGTTTAATATCATATCAAAAAATCATTAAACCTTAAAAATTAAGATAATATATATTTTTGAAGTAAAATAATATTTTTTGCTTTATATTTCACATTGTTTAATGATAGAGCTAGTAATTCTTTCCGTTTTAAGTTTACTTTTGAGGGTGAGTTTGCTCGCAAATTATTCGTAATTTGAGAAACTATGATGATTTTACAGTAAAAAATTAAACAAAAATTGTTATTTTTGCAGTGTTCAAATATGATCCGCCCAGCAAGACAAACATACATCCTCATAGCGTGTACCTTTTCCCCGACTTCTCGAGTTTCAAGAGCTGTAACTTCACAAACGCCGTAAAACTTGCCGATGAACATCAAGGTTCGGGAGGGGGATTCGAGTTCAAGTTAAAGGAATGGCAACCTTACTACTTCGCTTGTGGCGCTTCGGAAGGCTACCATTGCAAATTTGGCTCCATGAAGTTCTTTGTCTTTGCTCAGTACCGTAACTGGGCTTGACTTCTACCATAAATAAGACAATAATTGCTGGAGATTTCATTTTTATAAGTGTAATTTGCTTCACTTTCTTTTTAATAATGTGCTTGTTTCGCTTTGACAACTATCGATGGGCATATAGCCTTGGACAAAGCTTTACGGCGATACATATAGTCGACATCATCTAGCAACATAGAGTTGAGTTTGGTTGTTCTTGTTGTTTATTTCATTTGTTTCTAATAATAAGGTGATATTGTCTTAATATAGTTTACTATTGCCAATGCTTTTCTTAATTTTTATGTTAAATGTTAATGGTGTTGGAATTATTTTTAAATAATTTATAAAGTTGGGGCTAAATATGTAAATAATAAATGTGTATAGCAGTCATAATAAATAGTTAAAATAAGTTTGTGGTCAAATTCAGAAACATTGACTATTAAGGTATCAATCTGATCTTAGGAAGAAAGCGTAGGGCTATTGCGTAAATACTGTTTTGTTGAAGGGCCAAAACAAAAATTTGTCAGTTCAGATTTTCATAAATAGGGGTTGGTCTCAGAAGAACTATTTTTCTGTACAACACTTCCCTTCGGCTTACGATCGGATCTTCTGAAAGATCATTCGACCTTAAGATCATTTGATTCTACTGTAATCAATAATTCAATCAAATTAAGATTTTATGATTAAGGTACACTTCCGTTTATATTTCTGTCTTGATGAATACCATGAATTGATCCTTGGCTTAAATTTTCTTTCAAATGGTAATTAATATGAGAAGAATTTTAAGGGGAATCTCAATTTGCGGAGTCATTCATTTAAAATTATAATTGGAAAAATTACACATCTTAGAAAGCTCTTGAAATGATACTAACAATCAATTAACAAGACATAGTATTTTTTACATAGAATTCAAAAGTATTTTATCACAAACAATGTCTAATAGAAAGGTCGAAAATTGTCCCCTCAATAATTTAGTAGAACTCTCCAAAATTTGAAAACTTTCAACAGTTATAATTGCACAAAGCTCTCTGAATATGTTTTAATATTCATTTTATAAGACTAGAACACCAGAAATGTTTATTTGAAAGGGATAAGAAGTTCTAACCACCAATCAAGAACTTATTTATAATACTTTTAAGTAAAAAGTATTACCCTCCAACATATAATATTGCTATTAGAATTGAAAGAGTAATATTTTTACTAATTTTCAGTTTAACGATGATGAAATTTTCTAATAACAAGAATTATAGTTTTAAAAGTTAGAAAGAAATAACTAAAGTTTTTTAATAATGAATACAGAAACAACAATATTACATTTTGAAATTTTCTATAAGAGCAAATCTTTTTCTTAATTAAATAATGGTGATAAAAAAAATTAAAAAAAAACATCACAACAAAATTGACAAATCTATGAAATAATCTTGATATAAATTTTTTAGATAAATAGTAAATTATTATAATATTAAACAACCAAAATACACTCAAACAAAGTTTAATTAGACTTTTTCTCCTTATCCCTTGTTTTCTTGTATTTCCTTTTCTTTAGTCTATTTTCAGTATTTTTGTGAGAATAATCTGCATCAACTACTTTCTTATCATCCACTTTGATGGATATCGAGACTACCAAAAATAAATCCCTGCACAAAAAAAACTTGTATTTAGTAGCAAGTAGGGGTCGAATCCACAGGGAACGGTATTTAACAATGTTATAGACGACACACAGCGTGACCTAGATATACTCTCCATGGGTGTTCGTAGATTGAAACTAAATAAAACAGGTAAATAAACAATGCAAGGCAATGACTCAACCAAATGGGAACAAGACTCTATATCATGGTGATAGTAGGACGAGTGATTAATAGCAACGAGACCTAGATTTAGTTATACTGGTATTCATGCACCGTACAATACCAGCAACCTTTCCTTACAAAGTATAGAGACCGGACTTCGAGCCATGACCTCCTTCTTACTGTGTCTCTCGGCTTCACGCTAGAGAGCTCGCCAATGAATAGTAATAAATAATAGAAAAGCCTAAATCCTTACCGACGGGTAGTGAAGCACTCCTAACAGGCGTAAGATTACCTTTCTCCAGTCTCAATGGAGACTTTTGTCACTATATCCCTTTTCAGGCATAATTATGGATGCAAGAATTAAGGTTGACAATAATCACAAAGACTTACCAAATGGATGATCAATCCAATAGGGGGACTAAGTGATACTCTTACCATAAACCCTTTTAGCGCCGAGATTGGTAAATAGGTCGCCTTGTGAATTTCTGTATTCAATAGCGGTCCCCACACCATTTAAACACATCCTTGACCATTATTTGGTCAAGCCATGAATAAATTAGCTAGACATTACTGAAATTAAATGTGCGCAAATGTAAAGAGACTGAAAGTAAATCATGCTCGAAAAATAAAGACTTGAAATTGAAATAAAGCGATAAAAATTGAAATCGAACTTGCAATTAAACTTGAATAAATCTGAAATCAATTTGTAAAAAGTACTTGAAACTAAGAACACAAAGACTAAAAGCTAGACTAAAATGAATTCTGAAAAGTGAAAGGCTTGGTTGGTAGATAAATGGATGATCCATAATGGTGTGCCGGACTTGGTATTCATAACTGGATGCCTCTCTCATGCTTCCTCTTTTATGACTGAATAGGACTCTTGGCATTTAACTCCTTGGATTTATTTCCTTTGTAGTCTTGGACCTTGAATGGTAGTAAAATCCTTGCCTTGATGGAATAAGGAAAGAGATCGAACTTCCATTTGAGATGGTTTTTCCCGAATAGGATTTGCCCGAATTGGTGATCTTCCAGTTCTGGATATTTACACTTCAATATTGATGTTGTCTTGATCGTTCTTGAATACACTGGGACCAGCTATCATTCCCGTTGTCTGCTTCAACATATTGATATATCATCGGGACCTCGTCAGTCGTGGTGAACACGCCATGAACTCGATTACTGACACTTTCTCAGCGAGACTTCCTCTTTTCATTCCTTCTTTTGTGTTAGGAAGCTCCAAGCCACCGGGACTAGACTAGTCTCGATGCGTCCATCGGGAGTCTCCTAAATTGCTCGTTTTATGCCAGAAATGCATCTTTTCTCCGAATTGCCATGAAAACCTGAAAAGATAGAAAAGGAAGTAATAGCGGCCATAAAAACATGGTCTAAATGATATTGAAATATGCACAAATACATGTTGGAAATACAACCCATCAAATCTCCCCACACTTATTCCATACTTGCCCTCAAGTATGCATCAAGAATCAGGAAGACGGGAAAATTGGGCAAATAATTTTTGAATAACTAAACAGAGACCAAATTCTTTCACCGAGACTTATATCGAGGCTTCTTATTGACCATTAAACACTTTAATGTAAGACTATCATCAAGAAGACCTTGCTCAAAGCTTTACCCGAGAGTGTTTACCAAATTAAAGCACAAGACATAAAATATTGTTATAGTTCATAAATACCTAGATTTAAATTTAAGCGCGTCTTGGTGATCATAAGATGACTCCATCTATGACCCCTTTTTACTTCGGCACATCTTGGTGGGATCCTTAGGACTCAACTAGCCAAATTGCTGGAACTTTTTTTTCGTGAATTTAAACAAATTTTGCTAACTTATCATTGGATTTTTCCTTAGATTTTTCAATCGATCACGTACTTTGCCAATTTTACCCAGGTCCTATTGCATTCTTATCAACCCTCAATTCCTATGAAAGAGTCTTCTCCCGATTTTTAGCCGTGGATAGCTCCTTCTTCTTACTCTCCTTATAAAAGAGTCTTCACCCCGATTTTTAGCCATGGATAGCTCTTTCTTCTATCGGCCCTATGAAAGAGACAAATAAGGTTGCGAGCCAAGTAGGTCTCATTTCGTCTAAATTGAGGGTTTTTAGTAGAAGGCAACCACCAAGTTTATCGCCAAAGTAGTAAGGTCTCGAAGGAGGGTATTATGATGCACAAGGACTCACTAAATTCAAATCAAGGCCAGATTAAAGCACTTTAAACAATAAAATTATGTTACACTTTTCTGCACTCACCGGGACTAAGAATTTTACAAGGTGAGTATCAGAAATCTTATATTGGAATATCAATGTTCAACTCAGGTCTCGGTGTAAATTTTAGTTAATCAGAATAGTCCTGTTAGTCATTCAATTAGTTATTTACACAACATTCCTAATCTTAGCTATCATCACATCTTAATGACAGGTTAGAGAGCAACATAAGGTCATTGAAGGGGTAAAAAATATGAAGTATGAGTCCTTGTGAAATCTCTTTAAGTGAAAAAAATAAAAATGCATTAAAATTAGAGGAAGCAAAAATATAGAAATCCCCTCCCCATACTTAAAATTTGCATTTCCCTAAATGCAAAAGAAAAAGAAGAACAAAAATAAGAAAAAGAGAGGGCAAATTAAAATGTTACTGTCCTGGTGGAGGAGGAAGAAGGCAAAAGAGACTCAGATGGTCTCGCTATATCCGCTTGACCCCAAACTGCTGGATGATGAGGTTCACGTTCAATTCCAAGGCGTCGCAGCAGGTCCGGAGGTCATGGTTCTCAGCTTCGAGCGTGATAGTACTCTTAAAGAGGTCTTTGTATTGGTTCTCCAAACTTGTGAATTTCTAGAGGATCTCGGCGTAGGCAGCGGCAGTGGTAGATTCATCATAAGCTAGCGGGTCTGGCTGGTGATTAATGGGAGCAGGTGGAGCAGGTTTGTCCTCAGGAGGACCAGGGGGTGCATCACCATAACCCCATTATTCGGTTCCACTAATAACATAGTAGCAAGAGTCTCTGATTCCAGAAGTGAGGTCTCGGGCATTTGAGTGTAGGGAGCGGAATCAAAGTGCTCCATGCTATGAGCAATCATCAAGATCGTAGTGCCAAGGATCGGAGGGCTCTTGGTGTGAGTGAGAATATATTGGAACTGCTTGGCCAGCCAGGCCTCCAAGTGAAGCTTCTTGTTGTTCTTCATGCACCACACAACGTGCAACTCCTTTTCGTTCAAGGTCCAGGAGCTTCTATGGCGATCAAAAAAATTATAAGCAAGGATTCTGTGGGCATACCTGAGGTGGGGCTCATGAACATAGAAATCTCAGGAGTCACTGGACTTCCAAGTGGTGACTCGAGGATCATTATTGCAAAGAGAGAAGTAGGTCTCGGTGGTATTGAAATCATAAGGGAGAGCATCACACATGTCATTAGAGGGGTCAGTCACCCCTAAAGCCTTGTTGAAGTCATCAAAACTCCAACTGAAGTATTTCCCATGGTGACAAAATTTGATTACCCCCTCCTTTTGGTAGTTGGTATAGTTTTGCTTAAAGTTGAGAGTCGCATAAAACACCCAAACAAGCTCCTGGTAAGAGGGGAAACAGATGAAGAGCAGGGGCATCATGAGATTACTGTAAAGGCATTAACGATGGCTTGATTGATGCCGAAAGTAGTCATAGTCTTGGAGTAGGCAGACTGCATGGCTTTGATGCCTAGCCCTCGAAGCGAAGGAAGGTGGTGCGCCGACCAGGATGGTCAAAAGAGTTGTGCACTTTTCCCTTTGTATCGGGAGCAGGGATTTTCTTGGACTTGATCAACTTAGCCTTCTTTGAACTCTGGTCCTTGGCAGCGCTCCTAGTGAACATCTTTTTCTTAGGAGGAGGGGTAGCAGTGTAGTCATTTTCTTCTCCGGAGTCAATCTCGATGGGGACAGTCTGGGGTTTGGCCCCTACCTTGGTCTTCTTCTTCTCTATCTTTATCGAAGTCTCATTAGACTCCTCTTTTTCAACAGCGGCGGGATAGATGGTGGAGATAGGGTCGATGATTAGAGGAAGTTAGCCAGAAGTAACAGTGGCGCTGAAGGAGGTGGCAAGAGTGGCATCGCCGTGGTTTGGCAATGTCGTGGTCTTTTGGAGAGTGACCACAGTGGTGGGAGTAGAGACGGTGACAGCAGGTGCTGCGTTGGTAATGGTGGTGGGAGTTTGGTCCACTGCAGTAGCAACGGTGGTAGTGATGGTGGAGTAGGTCTCTACTGCAGGAATTTCAGTAGGAATGGTGGTGGTGGTGGTGAGGGCAGAGGTGTTAATGGCAATCGTGTCGATTATGATGTCGGTGGTTGATGTATTGGAGGTGGTGGCAGCCATTTGTGAAAAGTGAGAAGGTTAAAATTTTGCCGGAGAAGAAGGAAGGTTTTCTTTGAGAATTTGAATATGTGCCTGATTGTTGAGGGCAAGGAGAGAGGTTTAAATAGGAAGTACATATGTGCAAGGGTTGGCTCTTAGGGTAATAATGATAATAGGGGTAATCATGGCCTGATTTGCGCGAACCGTCATACCCCTTCATGGATGCCACATCATCTACTATGCACGTATTAGGCACATGAGCCAGTTCATATCCCTTGTCCTCTCAATTGCTCAGTGTGATGTTTTGACTTCCAGGCTTTGTACAGAGACCTGAATCTGCAATAATTAAAGAGAATTCAATCCTAGTCTAGAAACATCTAACAAAAACTAACGAAAGGAAAAGGAAATAAAAGGATAGAAATGCTTAGGCTACCTCCCAAGAGCACTTTGTTTAATGTCATTGAGCTCGATGCACCATGTTGAGGTCATGGTGTGGTGTCAGGAGTCTCTGTGATAGTGATCTCCTCTGAGTGAGCTTAGAATCCTTCATAGTAGGGTTTGAGATGATGCCTATTGACTTTCAAAACTTTGTCGGTCTTGATACTTTGTACGATGACTACTCCATATGGGAATACTTTAGTCACGACATAAGATTCAGCCCATCGAGACCACAACTTCCCAGGGAATAATTTGAGGCAAGATTAGAAGAGAAGCACTCTCTGACCTACATTGAAGGTTTTCCTGGAAGTGAAAAGGTCATGATGGCGCTTAGTAGTCTCCTTTTAAGCTTTATTTATTTTATAGACATCACGATGAATCTCTTCGAGTTCATATAGTTGTAACTTCCTATGTTCCTTGGCGACATCAAGACTATAGTTGGTCTCTTTGATGGCCCAGTATGCTTTGTGCTCGATCTTGATAGGCAAGTGGCATGCTTTCCCATAGACAAGTCTATAAGGTGACATCCCAATGGGGGTTTTCCATGCTGTACGGACGGGCCAAAGAGCTTCAAAGAGACAGAGACTCCAGTCTTTCCTATTGGGGTTAACCATCTTCTCCAAGATGACTTTAACCTCTCTATTGCTGACTTTGACTTGGCCATTCATTTGTAGGTGGTATGCCGTGAAAGTCATGTGCTTGACTCCCCATTTCATTAGTAGTGTTGAGATTGTCTTATTGCAAAAATGTGTATCGCAATTGCTAATGAGTAGTCTCGGTGTCCCGTATCTGCAGATGATGTTATCCTTAATGAAGTCTGCTGTGGTCTTTCAATCATCGTTCCTAGTTGCCTTGGCCTTTATCCACTTAGAGACATAATCAACTTCTAGGAGGATGTACTTGAACCCATAAGAAGGAGGGAAAGGACCCATGAAATCGATACCTCAGACATCAAAGATCTTGATGACCAAAATAGGAGTCATCGGGAGCTGATCTCGACGTCCAAGAGTACCAATCCTTTGGTAGTTATCACATGCCTTGCAGAACATATAGGAGTCACGAAAGATGTGAGGCCAATAGAATCTACACTCAAGAATGCGTTGTGTTGTTCTCCTTGGTCCACCGTGACCTCCACAAACTTCAGAATGACATGCTTGCAAGAGTCTTGGTATCTCTTCCCCAAAAACACATCTCTTTAAAATCAGATCATTTCTTTGTCTCCATAGGTAAGGATTATCCTAGAAGTACCTGTTGGCTTCCCTTTTCATCTTCTCCTTGTCATTGCACTTGAAATCCTTCGGGAATCTTCCGGTGGTAAGAAAGTTGACAAGGTCTGCCTACCATGGAGTCTTGGTGATAGCAAAGAGGAAATTCGTCCTGGAATTCCCTTGATTCGAGTTGGTAAGTCTACGGAGATGATCTGCTACTAAATTTTATCCCCTTTTTGTCCCTAATCTCGATGTCAAATTCTTGAAGCAGAAAGATCCATCGAATCAGCCTCGGCTTAGCATCCGTCTTGGTCATAAGGTACCTTAGGGCAGCATGATCTGAGTACACAATGACCTTGGAACAAAGAAGATAAGATCAGAATTTCTCTAATGTAAAAATGATAGCAAGGAGTTCCTTCTCATTTGTGGTGTAGTTCCGCTGAGCTACATCGAGAGTCCGAGAGGCATAATAAATTACATGAGGATCTTGGCCAACTTGTTGTCCCAATACTGCTCCTACTGCCTTATCGCTTGCATCCCAAATGATCTCAAAGGGCTGGTCCCAGTTGGGTGCTTAGATAATGGGTACAGAGACCAGCTTCTTCTTGATAGTATCAAAGGCTTCCTTGTAAGGATCCCTAAACTCAAAGTCAGCGTCTTTCTGAAGTAGTCTGTATAGGGGCTCGGTGATCTTCGAGAAGTCCTTGATAAACTGCGATAACAACCTGCATGTCCAAGAAAAGACCTGACTTCTTTCACAGAAGTAGGGTAGGGTAAAGACTGGATAACATCAATTTTAGCTTTATCTACCTCAATGCCTTTCTTGGATACAACATGACCCAATATCAGACCTTGGTCTACCATGAAGTGGCATTTTTTGTAGCTAAGCACTAAATCGGATTCAATGCAATGTTTAAGAATCTTACCAAGGTTATCGAGGCATACATCAAAGGAGTCACCATAAATAGTAAAGTCATCCATAAATACCTCGATGATGTTTTCCATATAATCTGAAAAGATACTCATCATGCACTTTTGGAATGTGGCGGGAGCAGTGCAGAGACAGAAAGGCATTCATCTGTAAGCAAACATGCCAAAGGGACACGTAAATATTATCTTCTCCTTATCTTCTGGTGCCACCAAGATCTGATAGAATCCTGACATCCCATCAAGACAACAAAAGTAAGATTTGCCTGCATCTCTCTAACATTTGATCAATGAATGATAGTGGGAAATGGTCCTTCTTGGTTACGGCGTTGAGCTTGTGGTAGTCAATACAGACTCTCCATCCATTCTATTTTCTTGTCGGGACCGCTTCTCCTACCTCATTTGTTATCACAGTGATCCCTATCTTCTTAGGAACAACTTAGACTGGGCTAACCCATTCACTGTCAGAGATGGGGTAAATGAGGTTAGGCTCTATGAGCTTGATCACCTCTTTCTTCACAACTTCCATTATTGGAGGGTTGAGTCTTCTTTGTGGGTGGTGACAGGTCTTGACATTCTCCTTCAGTCTAATCTTATGCATGCAAGTGGTAGGGCTAATCCCGTTGATGTCGGCTATAGTCCACCCAATTGCCTCCTTATGTTGCTGGAGTAAGTAGACCAGTCGTTTTTCTTCATCAAGACTCAACTTACTGGAAATAATCATCGGGAGTGTGTTATTATCCCCCAAGAAGGCATACTTAAGGTGACTTGGGAGATTTTTGAGTTCGAGTTCCGGTGGTTGAATAATGGAAGGAATGAGCTTCTTGAATGGTGGCTGAGGAAGTTTTGGTGTGGATCTCGGTGCAAGTAGAAATGCATCGAGACTGTGGATAGCTTCTTTCACCTTTTCATCAAAGTCAGTATCCTCGAGACTCTCGGTCTCAAGTGCCTCAGTCAGTGTGACTAAATATTTGTCTGAGAGATTGAGTTCAAAGATCTGTTGAATAATAGGATCAAGACTATCAACATTGTATAGGCTCGAATCTTCTTCTAGGGTCTTCATAGCATCATACGCATTGAAAGTGGCTACTTCCCCATTGAACTCCATAGTGAGAGAACCATTATGCACATTGATTTTGGTCTTGGCGGTACTTAAGAATATTCTCCCTAGCAATAAATCTGAGTTCCCCTTTCCGTCTGCATCACACATATCAAGAACATAAAAGTTGGCAGGAAAAACAAAATCATTTACCTTAACTAATACGTCCTCCAAGATTCCCTCAGGGTAAACAACAGAGTGATCCGCAAGTTGCAAGACAGTCCTGGTCTCCTTGAGAGGCATGTTGCAGTTGGCTGATATCTGCTAGTAGATAGAGGAAGGCATGACATTTATATATGCACCGAGATCACACATAGCTTTTTGGATTGCAACCTGACCTATGGTGCAATTGATCGCGAACATTCCCTGGTCCTTAAGCTTAGGGGGTAATTTGCGTTGGATCACAGCGGATATATTCTCCCCCATAATGACTTTATCCAGGCCCTGATGCTTCTTCTTATTGGTACACATCTCCTTGAGGAATTTTGCATATTTAGGTATCTGTCTGATCACATCGAGCAATGGAATATTGATCTCGACTTTCCTCGATGTCTCAAAGATCTCTTTCTCTTCCTTCAGCTTCTTGTTCTTTTCTAGTCTTTCTGGGAAAGGAGATTTGGTCTCGGTGGAAATCACTGGTTCCTCTGGGTCATCGGAGATCACTATGACTTCATCCTCTATTTCTGCTCTCGGTGGTTCTGACTGGGTCCCTTTCTTTTCTCTTAGCGAGATCGCGCTGACATTTTCTCTTGGGTTATCCTCTGTTTGAGATGGAAGTCTCCCCATATTCTCGATTTTAGAGAGAGTGCTAGCTATCTGAGCCATCTATTTCTCTAAGTTTGAGAAGTTACCTTGCAGTCCTTATATCCGATCATCTACCAGCTCAAACCACTTATTAGAGCCCTCAGGGAGAGTAGTGAAAAGCTCATAAGGGTTATACTGTGGCTACTGAGGTGGGTTGGGCTGGACTTGGAGTTGTTGAGGAGGTCTCAGTGTGATTGCATTCTGCTAATTTGCACAACGAGCTGATTCTATGGTCCCTGTGATTGTTAGCCGTCGTTATCACCCCAAGCGAGTGCTGGATGATCCCGCCATCCTATCTGATTCCTCTATGGTGGTGGTACGTATGGCTGCGTGTTCCCTGGATTAACATAGTTACTATGGTTACGGTGATTTCCATAGTTACTATAGTTATTGTAGTTACCATAGTTTCCCATGGCATGGATTTGTTCGAACTTAGGGTCTCCTATGCGAGGACATTCATCAGTAGCATGAGTGGTCTTTTTGCACATCTCACATTCCTTTGCAACCTCGGTGTGGACAGCTATTTTATGCCCAAGTTCAGCAAGTCTTTCTATTTTGTTAGTGAGATCATAAGAGCTAATCTCATTGACAGATCTCGATGTGGATTTCACTTCGCAGCTGCCAAATTGTTGAGCGGTTTCCGCCATAGTCTTGATGATTTCCCAAGCTTGAGTTGGGGTCTTGTTGATGAGAGTGCCCCTACTAGGGGCATCTAGCATGTTCCGCATAGAGAATGGGAGTCCTTTGTAGAATGTCTGGACTAAGGCTTGATCAATGAATCTATGAGGTAGGCAGGCTGCCAATAGATGTTGGAATCTTTCATAGTACTCATAGAGACTCTCTGTGTCTTTCATTGTAGATGAACAGATCTGTCTTTTCAAAGTGGTAACTCTCGATGCTGGAAAGTATTTGTCAAGGAAGACTCTCGACATCTGTTCCTATGACGTTATCGATCCTGGTTTCAAGTGACAAAACCAGTCACAGGTTGAGTCCTCTAGAGAGAAAGTAAAGGACTTCAATTTTGCAAGGTTCAGATCCCCCTTGGGCGGCTTCATGGAACATACCGTCAAATGGAATTTCTGCAAGTGTTTGTAAGGGTCATCAGTGGCCCTTCCGGCGAATTTGGGCAAGCTATGGACAAACCCCGATCTCATCTCGAAATTGTTATCTTCAGTTTCGTCCAGATAAGTAATGCAAAAAGGTTTTTGGTTCACCGGGACCCGTGTAAGGTCTTGAATCGACTGCTCTTCGTTAGCCATGGTCACGATGGTTGTTTCAAGTTTCGATTCTAAGTCAGTCAAATAGTCAAACAGTCCTTCTATAGTGAAGTGATTATCATCGAGTCTGTTTGAAGTCTCTGCCTGATGTTTTGAGTCTCTACGTACTCAGGCTTGCTTAACACGAGCTCTGTTGGATCTTTCAATTGCTAGATCATAGAAGAATTCGTTGCCACGACCTGTGGCTCTAGTCATCCACGTTGAACAACTAGTCAAAAGGAACTGTTCCCCGGCAATGGCGCCAAAATTTGATGGGTGGCGAGACCACCAAAAATAAATCCCTACACAAAACAAACTTGTAGTTAGTAGCAAGCGGAGGTCGAATCCACAGGGAATGGTATTTAACAATGTTATTCTAAGAAGACGACACACAGCGTGACCTAAAAGTACTCTCGATGGGTGTTCGTAGATTGAAACTAAATAAAACAGGTAAATAAACAATACAAGGCAATGACTCAACCAAATGGGAACAAGACTGTATATCATGGTGATCATAGGACGAGGGATTAATAGCAACGAGACCTAGATTTAGTTATACTGGTATTCATGCACCGTGCAATACCAGCAACCTTTCCTTACAGAGTACAGAGACTGGACTTCCAGCAACGACCTCCTTCTTACTCATTATGTCTCTCGACTTCGTGCTAGAGAGCTTGCCAATGAATAGCAATAAATAATAGAAAAGCCTAAATCCTTACCGACGGGTAGTGAAGCACTCCTAACAGGCGTAAGATTACCTTTCTCCAGTCTTGATGGAGACTGTTGTCACTATATCCCTTTTTAGACACAATTACATATGCAAGAATTAAGATTGACAATAATCACAAAGACTTACCAAATGGGTGATCAATCCAACAGTGAGACTAAGTGATACTCTTACCATAATCCCTTTTAGAGCCGAGATTGGTAAATAGGTCACCTTGCGAATTTCTGTATTCAATAGCAGTCCTCACACCATTTAAACACAGCCTTGACCATTATTTGGTCAAGCCATGAATAAATTAGCTAGACATTACTGAAATTAAATGTGCACAAATGTAAAGAGACTGAAAGTAAATCATGCTTTAAATATAAAGACTTGAAATTGAAATAAAGCGATAAAATCTAAAATCGAACTTGCAATTAAACTTGAATAAATCTGAAATCAAACTGTAAAAAGTACTTGAAACTAAGAACACAAAGACTAAAAGCTAGACTAAAATGAATTCTGAAAAGTGAAAGGCTTGGCTGGTAGATAAATGGATGATCCCCAATGGTGTGTCGGCCTTGGTATTTATAACTGGATGCCTCTCTCATACTTCCTCTTTTGTGACTGAACGGGACTCTTGGCATTTAACTCCTTGGATAAAAGTATAAGGCGTGTTATAGCGACTCGCCTCTAGACTAGTATGGTTTGAGCCCACTAGCTCTTGGGAATGTGTTAGACATAGACCATAGTAGATAAAAGCACAAGCTACTCAAATGGCTTTTTAATAAAAGGTTGACATGTTCGTGGACTTGTTAACGAATCATATTAAAAGAAATTGAATAATACATTTCAATATTGTTATTTTTAAACCCTTTTCCTGTCGGTGCACAAGTTTAATATCATATCCAAAAATCATTATAACTTAAAAATTAAGATAATAAATATTTTTGAAGTAAAATAATATTTTTTTACTTGATATTTCACATTGTTTAATGATAGAGCTAGTAGTTGTTTCCCTTTTAAGTTTACATTTTAGGGTGAGTTTGCCGGCAAAATATTCGAAATTTGAGAAACTATGATGATTTTAGAGTGAAAAATTAAATAAAAATTGTTATTTTTGCAGTATTTAAGTATGATTCGCCCAGCAAGACAAACATACATCCTCATAGTGTGTACTTGTTACCGGATTTCACGAGTTTAAAGAGCTGTAACTTCACAAAAGCTGTAAAACTTGCCGATGAACATCAAGGTTTGGGAGGTGGGTTCGAGTTCAAGTTAAAGGAATGGCAACCTTACTACTTCGCTTGTGGCGCTTCAGATGGCTACCATTGCAAATTTGGCTCCATGAAGTTCTGTCTTTGCTCAGTACCGTAACTGGGCTTGACTTCTACCATAAATAAGACAATAATTTGCTGGAGATTTCATTTTTATAAGTGTAATTTGCTTCACTTTCTTTTTAATAACGTGCTTGTTTCGCTTTGACAACGATCGATGGGCATATAGCCTTGGACAGAGCTTTATGGCGATACATATAGTCGGCATCATCTAGCAGCGTAAAGTTAAGTTTGGATTTTCTTGTTGTTTATTTCATTTGTTTGTAATAATAAGATGGTATTGTCTTAATATAGTTTACTATTGCCAATGCTATTCTTAATTTTTATGTTAAATGTTAATGGTGTTGGAATTATTTTTAAATAATTTATAAAGTGTTAATTAAATATGTAAATAATAAATGTGTATGGTAGTTATAATAAATAGTTAAAATAAATTTGTGGTCAAATTCAGAAATATTGACTATTAAGGTGTCAATCTAATCGTAGGAAGAAAGTGTAGGGTCATTGCGTAAATACTGCTTTGTTGAAGGGCCAAAATAGAAATTTGCTAGTTCAGATCTTGGTCCCATAAGAACGATCATTCTATTTTTCTATACAATGCTTCCCTTCAGTTTACGATCAAATCATCTGGAAGATAATTTGACCCTAAGATCATTTGATTCTACAGTAATTGATAATTCAATCAAATTAAGGCCCCATTTGTCTGCCGGAAAATATTGTATAATATTTTTCGGATTTTTCGACGTTTATTTTGTTCGGAAAATAAGTTAATGGAAAATATTTTACAAGTCAACATGAGAATGTAGTATAAATAATGAAAAATATTTTACCCCTTTAAAGATAGGATAACATTTTCTCTTCATCTATCACATTTATTTTCTTCATCTCGCCTCATCCAACAACACCATCATTCCATCCGTCTCACCACTACAACTATCACCACCTCTTCCGCCACCACCACCCCACCTCCACTACCTCCTCCACCCAATTTTTGCCACCACCACCATTATATTTACTTTCATTTCTAACTTTGCTTTCATCAGCATCATCTCTACTTCCATCTCCACCTCTAGAGTCACAACCACCACCATTGTTGTCTATGTATATTTCACATTCACCTTTAATGTTACCACAAACCATTTTTAATCCACCTCTACCTATATTTATTTTTATATAAAAATATTAATTACTCTATCAAACTTCCTTTTTATAAAATAGTAATTCAATATTTCATATATTTTATTATTTTTATATAAATATGATCGAAATTATTAATATATTAAAATAAATAATATTAAATACTTAATTTTGTGGTAAGAAAATATTTTTTAATATTTTAAACAAACATCAGAATATATTTTCACTGTTGGGGCCAAACAGAGAAAAATATTTTATTTTCCTCCAAAATATTTTCCCTTACACATTATTTTCCTAACAAATAAATGGGACCTGAAATTTTATTATTAAGGTACGTTTTCGTTTATATTTCTATCTTGATGAATAAAATGAATCGATCCTTGACTTCTTCGGTTTGGGGAAATTTTCTTTCAAATGGTCATGAAAAGAATTCTAAGGAATACATTTGAAATCTCAATTTGCAAAAGGAATTTTTTTATCACGAGTCATTCATTTTCAATTATAATTGGAAAAATTACATATCTTAAAAAGCTCTTGAATTGATACTAACAATCAATTAACAGACATAGTATTTTTTACATCGAATTCAAAAGTATTTTATCACAAACAATGTCTAATAAAAAAGTCCAAATTTGTCCCCTCAATAATTTAATAGAACTCTCCAAAATTTGAAAACTTTCAAAAGTTATAAATGCATAAAGCTCTCTCTAAATATATTTTAATATTCATTTTACAAGACTCGAAGACCAAAAATAAATATTGAAAGGGATAAGAAGATTTAACCACCAATCAAGGACTTATTTGATAATAATTTTAGGTAAAACTCTGTCTATAAAATATTATTCATTTAATTAAATTATTAAAATTAATAAAAAATTTATTACATAATTAAAATGATATATTTATTCTTTATTAAATTTTTTTTCTTTTTAATTACTCGCTTATAATTTTAACAATATATAATCTCTCTCATAGTTAATATAAGGACAAATTAGAGAAAATATTGTACAAAATGTATTAATAATCTAAATTAATAATTAAAAAGAAAACTAATAAAATGATTAAAGAGGGGGAGTCCCCTCCAACATATAATATTGCTATTAGAATTGCTCGTAGAAAGAGTCACATTTTCACTAATTTTCAGTGGAACCATGATGAAATTTTCTAAAAACAAGAATTATTATAGTTTTAAAAGTTAGAAAGAAATAACTAAAGTTTTTTAATAATGAATACAGTAACAACAATATTATATTTTGAAATTTTCTATAAGAGCAAATCTTTTTCTTAATTAAATAACGGTAATAAATAAAAAAACATCACAACAGAATTGACAAATCTATGAAATAATCTTGATATAAATTTTTTAGATAAATGGTAAATTATTATAACATTAAACAAACAAAATACTCTCAAACAAAGTTTAATTAGGCTTTTTGTCGTCCTTTGTTTTCTTTTATTTCCTTTTCTTTAGTCTATTTTTCAGTGTTTTTATGAGAATAATCTACATCAACTACTTTTTTATCATCCATTACACGATTGTATTCTTCAAACAAAGATTTGTTGCTACATACCTCAATTTTGATAGTTTTATGACAGGGTTGGACTTTATCTGCCTTTATACAAGATACTTGTTGATCAGTTTATTGGAATGAAAAACTGTCATCCCGTTTAATCGGTCACAGAAGACACTCAGATCTGTCTTCGTACAGCAAGATCGTTTCAGATCTAGACTACTGGTTGATGTTATAGCATAAGCATGCTATATATGGTTGTGGATTTTCGAAATCATTAGTTGTGGGTTAAGGAAATATAGGTTGCAGCGTTTTATCTTTTATTTTCAGTTTAAGTCTTGCCTAAGGGCATGTTTATGTGTTTTGTCTGGTTAACTCCGGTATCCTTTTCTTAGTTTATTTAGACTTGTCCATGTTTATAGGTGTGACAATCATTCTGCTCAATTATTAGCTAAAGTAATTAATTATTCGACATCTAAAGGGGCTTAACTTTATATTTATTCATATTTAACTAAAGTTGTAATTAATTTCAATATAAAATACTCTCAACCACATTATCATTTATCATTTTTAATGGAGGAGTGTTTTTTTTAATGGTCCAGACCTCAAATCCCATTTAAAAAAGAAAATTTTGTTGCTCTCTTTTTGAAAATTAGATTGAAATCTACAAGAAAATATTGTTATTACAATAATGGCATACCTATAACATCATGATAACGTACAATTATCGGTGGGGTTTTTTTATATTAGACTAAATATTTAATACTTGTTTAATATATACACTTTTTATTATATAATATATAAACTGCTCGTATATCAAATATTTAATAAAAAAAATATTAAATATTTGGTCCCATATAAAAATTTTTTATCGGTCTCAGATTCATGGAAGGGGAAAAGAAGGACCACTTTTGGCAGTTAATATTGCAATATTGGTTAAATTTCAGGAGTCACTAGCTTTCATTTAATTATGTTTTAGTCAAAATAAGAAACTCATAAATAAGAAAAAAAATATTACTCTCTATAAATAATGGAAAATTATTTGACTTTGTGATATAGTTTAGTTGATCCAAGTAATTTCCTTGAATCTCGCCAACAACCCATTGCACCCTCCCACACAGAATCCGTTGACTTATCAGAATTAAAATTGGAATTAAAATTGAAATCAAAATTATAGGTGGCATACCATATTTGCTTAATTATATAATATGGAAAACAATTAATTTAGAGGATCTCGGATTGTATGCTTCTGGTCTAAAAAGCAGGTGAGAACGTACTGGAAAATAGTTTTGGAATTACAATAGTATATCCAAACAGTTAATACTGATAATCTAACTCTTCAAATTAAAGTTGAATTTGATATTACTATTCGTGATTTTAAAACTATGTGTATAGAATAATGAGCTAAAAGCAACAAATAAGCACATTAAACTTGCTAAATAGGAAAAAAAAAAGTGGTATACATATTTGGTAAATTTCCACATTCCCTTATCTATATATATAACTCATCCTCTACACATAAACCATCCACCATTATTCAAAGTCCTTAGCCAAAGAATTTGTTTCTCACATTCAATTTAATTTGCCTAGCTAAACTAATTTTGTCAAATGGGTCAACTAGTTGTATTCCTTGTGTTCATTGCTTCAATAACAATAGGAGTAAGCATGGGCAACAGGAATTGGCAATATGGGTGGGGCAACAACCCTTATAAGCATACCCCTTACCACAAATTTCCTGAAAATAAGATCATTGTTGGAGGCTCTTCCAATTGGACCTTCGGCTTTAACTATGCTCGTTGGGCTTTCGAACATGGTGTCTTTTACGTAAACGACACTCTTGGTACGTAAGTCTCTTTCATTTGAAATGGGTCGATAGAGCGCATGTAATCCGACATGCATAATGTAAATATTTTGAGATTTTATTGCACCCGTTATGTTATCTGCTGACGAATAATATTGATAATGTCAAAGTGCATGCATTTTTTATTAGTGACCATGGTGTCATAAATACTAAGTGGTTCACTTTAGGTTTAGAAAGAGGATCCTCTGCATAGTAAATTTTCTTAATCAGATGGATGGCTCTGGTTTTTCTAAATAAAAAGTTAATGATAAATTAATATATGAAAAAATTAGAGCCATCTATATTAAAATGGTAGCCCTGACTTGCAAATTTACTCTACAGCTGGGTATTTTACTGTAGGGAATCTCAATCCTCAGGTTTGTGGATTTGTATTGAGATCATGTGTAACTCAAATGAATTGATCATGCATGGTTTTTTTGCAGTATTCAAGTATGAGGCACCGAGCGAGAACAACACGCATCCTCACAGCGTGTACTTGCTACCGGACTTCTGGAGCTTCAAGAACTGCGACTTGACAAATGCGTTGATGGTCGGTAACGAAACACAAGGGGTTGGTGATGGGTTCAATTTCAAGTTGGAGAGATGGCAGCCATACTTTTTTGCTTGTGGTGGTGGGAATGGCTTCCATTGCAACAATGGTACTATGAGGTTCTTTGTCATGCCACAGTTTCATTATTGGTATTGACTGAGTATTCTATAATCAATTTATTATTGACTACAATAAATGAATGGGATTTGATTAATTTTATACATGTTTGTTTAGTAGTTGTTTTTGCTAATAAAATGATGTTGTTGCAAGATTACTTATTTTTTCATGTTATAAACTCGTTCTATGTAATAAAATGAAAGCAGACCAAAAAAAAATTTATCTATTTTGATTTGTTTAGCAATCAATAAGTACAACTAAAATATTGAATTCATGCAACTCATAAACCTATTTATCTTATTGCATGCGTATTCAGACAACTTCAATAATGTAAGAAATCTACGTATGGAGAATTTTTTTTTTAGTAAATTGGGGTTGTGTAAATTAATTAATGTAATAGATGGGCAATATAATGCAGTAGATGTCCACATTCCCGTTACCTCATCTAAAAGGACCTCACGTGCCAAATTGTGAGCTAAAACATTCAAACTACGCGGCACCAAGTTAAAAATGCAAGATGAAAAAAGTCTAACAAGGTCCTTACAACCCACGAAAAATAGGAAAGACCAATGTCATCACTTTGCAAAGCCTCAAACAAAATGCTATTGTAAGGCCCTATTCTTTTCAACTTATAAGTAGCAGTACTGAACTGAACCGAACTTATTTCAGTGTAAATTTATAAATATACAGTATTGATAAATACTGAACTGAATTGGACTGAATAAATTGAAAAGAACATGCCCTAAATCTCCATTATTTAATTCAATAGTATTCTGTTAGATCCAAACGTGATTAAAATTAATCTAATCGCAAAAACGTCGTTGATTGTGATAATGTAGTCTATAATATATGTGCAATTATGCAAATGGATGAAAAAATAAGTAACAATTCTCATACTATTTTCCAAATTAAAATTATAAAAATATATTATATGTAATTGATTATTATTTTGAAAAAATAGTTCTTAATTATTTATATCTCAATCACAGTTACAAAAAACTTAACTAAACTTGTATCCAGGACAAACATGCATTTTTCAACTTACTAAGATATTAAAACATTTTTTTTTTGGTAAAGAAGGAGTGCCTAGAAGGCAAAGTATTTACAAACCGGGGAAACTAGGCCCGGCAACATCATCGACAATAATAAGCAAAATACCTTGTGGGGGATGGTGGAAAACATGACCACCTAAAAGAAGCTGCAAGGGAAGCATCTTATATGCCACCCTATTCCCCTCACTATACACATGCTTCACCTCGATCATCCATTCTCGAGCCAACATCTCCTTAATTTGAACAAGCAGCCCATAAATATAGTCGTTAGAACACACATTATTACGGCAAATCACATCAAACGCAACCCGACTATCTGTCTAAGGGTCAACTTTCTTAAACCCTTGTTCCTAAGCCAAGCACAAACCTTCCCATAGATTATTATTATGGAAACATTTTAACTCAGATAAATAATAATGATAAAATGAACATTATCTTATAACAAGGTGTAAAGGTATAAGAATCATTGATGATAGTAAATGACAGATAACGTAGTGACGATGATAAATTACCATCGTCAACAGTCAAACCCACGGGTTAGAGGTGTCGATAGAGAAGATTGCCAACATCAGCTACTATACCAGCACATTAATTATGACAAGTCAACTGTGCAGCGCCATTAATGTAAACATGGCTCCGCCTCCAATAGCAGACATGACTCCTCCCCAATAACAGGCATGCCTTTACCCTAAAAGCTTGCCTCATGGGTCCCACGTGTCATGATTATGAATCCTACTGTAAATAACCATCAATCTCGTAGTCCAAATACACATTATTAATACAATGTTAATTACACCCATATATTCACCCTCTCCATTTGACTTAAGTATTGAATGGTCTTCACCGAAACTCCCGACAAAGTTTACTTTCCGTTCATCTCGTAGGTTTAACTCTTACCAGCAATCCATCTTGTAGCCAATTCATCAGTAAATAATTAAAATCTCTTCGGAATCTTGGATAATAATCCTTCTTTCTCAAAAGTTTATCAATAATGAAATAAAGCAGAGAGTGATATTTGAAGGCCTAATCCATATCAATTCCGGGCCCAGTCCATATAATTGAAATTTTACGACTAACAAATATCACTCAATTTCGTAATTAATTTTTTTTTCACTAAAATATTTATAAAATTTATCATTAAGTTACATTATATATATATAAATATAAATAATTTACAAATTGACCAAAACATGAGAAAATAATTACATAAATATCATGTAATAGTTATATGGTAAATATCTAATAATATTCTAATAATTATCTAATAAATCAGTACATCTATTATTTATATATATATATATATATATATATATATATATATATATATATATATATATGTTTATGGGCTGGGTTGGGACGGATTTAGGTCGGACCTAACGGGCTTTTATCTATTAAAACTCATCCCAAACCCATCCCAATCCACCTAAAATATTTTTCGGGCTGGGCTAAGCTAGACTCAGGTTGAGTTGGGTTGAGTTTGGATTTACCTAAAGAAATATACATGTGTATTTTATTACAAATATGCTAAATTATAAATACTTAATGTAAATATTTTTCTTAAATATTTTTCTATCCCAATAATATTATTATTAAACTTTTACATTGGAATGGTACAAAATATTTTTTAAATAATAATATTTATATTTCTTAATTCAACAATTACAAATATTATATTATATATATAAAAAATTATTTTTTTATACCGAGAATGCGGGCCACACCACCCAATAAAATTTAAAATTATTCTCAAACTCGTCCCATATACCTTACTAGCTTAATGAGTTCAAATTGGACTGAATAAAATTCAAAAAATTATCTCACAAACCCAATTAATACATTATAAACTTAAAGGACGGGCCACGAAGGCCACGACCAGTTATAGTTAAAAGTGAACATGGTGAGAGTGAAATGAACTAGATATTTTTCTTTAGTAAATTTTTTAAAAATAAAAGTAAATAAATATATTTTTTAGTGTGTCTATTTTATAGGTTTTTACTTCCATTGATGTCATTATTTATTTATAATTTTTTTTAATAATTACAAGTATTTTTATTAAGGTAATTTTATTTAGGACTTAATAATAGTTAAGGTTTTTCAGCCCTTCTAATAATTGTATTTAATGAAATTTAAACTTTATTCTTCTCCAACTTATTCAATTTACTCAATCAATTGCATGATTTATTTATAATAATTTGCTGATAATACGATCTCGTGACCCACAATCAGCAAAAATGTCTCATTCGTTTACTCGATTATCCAAAGTTCATTTTGAATGATCAAAACTTTCTTATCAATAAATTAATACAAGTTTCTTGAAAATGTCAAACTTTCAGACAATATTTTTTATATTAAAATACCAAGTCTAAACTTAAGCATATTAATTTTAACTTATAAATAACGAACTAACTTAAATTAAATTAATATAAATTAAAAAAAATAGGTCTTAGTTGCTTTAATTTTATTTATAAATTTCAACAACCTTCCGGAATGTATTAAGGATTAACTACACATAGTAGCTTTTCTTTCAAATGATAAAAAATTAAAATTTCATCGTCAAAATTAATTTAGCATTAATCATCTCTAACTACTTAAAATCTTGTACTTATTATCATTTAAAATAAAAAATATCTTAAATTACATATAAAAAATTATGACTAAGAAGATTTAATGAGCATCAAACCAAACCCATGGCCTAGTGGTAGGGATTTAATTTATTCTTAAGCATTCATAAGAGATTGAACCATGGGATGTATATGGAGCAATCTTAAATCTTGAGGTCAGCTATTCTGCCCTTCGAGGCACCCGCAAATTGGCGATCAGAGATTAGTGTGGATGTGGACATGGTTTAAAGGCGTCGCCCACAGTTAGGACCAATCCAGAACCACCTCGTGGTAAAAAAAAGCATCAAACCAATTTTTCTAATAAAAATTTTGCATTTTTTATGCTTACGGAAAGAATAATTTCCAACTCATTTTGAATGCGGCTCGAATTTGAAACATCTAGTCACATAATCATTTTTTTTATTTTAGATTTTTCACCATGAGGAGTTTTAAATGGGTCTCAAATGTGAGCGGCACCTTTAAGCCATGTCTACGTCTAAACTAAATCTCGATTGTCAATTTACGGGTGCTTCAAAAGACAAAATGACTGACATAAAAATTTAAAATTTAATCCCTAATACATACTTGAAAAGATAGACGAATTCCTACCACTGGTTTACATATTCAATCTTTAATTTATAATTTTAGATTTTCGGTAATCTAACAAAATAATTAAAAAATGGAACCCGGTTTAATCGGGTTCAAAAAGCTCAAAAGCCAAACCGGAAACTCCGCACCTACCCGTCCTTTTCACCGAGCCTGAAGTATGAAGTCACATGTAATTTCCCATAAATATAATTCAAATCGAGAAAATTGAAAAAGAAATGGAAGAAAAAACATGGAGGAGGCCTCCTTTCACGGCGGAATGAAGCAAAGCATGAGATGCGTCGGCGGCGATTCTATCCGAAAATCCGATGCCGCCGGTGAAACTTCAGCGATTCGCAATGGTATCAATTTAAACGACGGCGTTTCTGGTGAGAAAACGGCTCAGATCGAGGAAAATAATCCGGTTGATGGTGTTGCTGACGGTGACCGCCCTCCGGTTGATGATGTATGCCCCATCTGCTTTGGCGTTTATACTGTTGCTTGTAAAGCCAATTGCAGCCACTGGTTTTGCGGTTTGTTAATTCTTCCTTTTCTTCTTGTTCGTATCTTCTTACTGTTTTTGTTGTTATTGATTACTTAGTTGATTTAGTTAGGGTTTATCAAATATTAATTCATTTCTCTCATTTTTTCCTTAGGGTTTTAACCTTTGACATTTTGTTTGTTTGGAGAGAAAATTATTGTTATTTGAAAGGTTGTTAGTGGTTAGTCAGTAAATCTGGATGTGGATTGCGTGATTCGATTTTATATTTGGTTCATTTCTTTTGTATCGTCTCAGTTTTCTATTCTTTCTCTAAGCGGAATCAAAGAGGTCGTTGTTGTGGTAGCTAAAATTTAATTACAGATAAGGTTCTTGGGTAGCTCTTTGGAAAAATTCTGTACATATATGTAGTAATTCTGCCTTTATGTTCTGTGTTTGATTGATTCAGTTAATACCTAACAAATTTATCCTTTCGATTTTCTAGTTACTGCTGAATTTTTTATTTGCAAACCCTGCTTTATATCTGTGTTTGTGTGGGAACATATTATTGCAGCTCTGATTTGATAGGCCATTGTTCAATATTTTGTTATTGGTATTTCCTGTCCAGGCAGTTGCATTCTGCAATATTGGAATTACTCTGCAGCATCTAAGCCTTGCAAGTGTCCCATGTGTGCTTCTAGCATCACCAAGTTGACACCAGAGGCATCTTTATGTAGCCAGCAAGAAGAAGAAGTTACCAAGGTGTTGCGAAATGTTCATAGGTACAACCGTCTCTTTGTTGGAGGCACTATTGGCTTTGTTCAGGTAGGTCTTCAAGTTAATGTCCATGGTGATTTCTACTTTCATTTCTTTATGAGATAGTGATATGTTCTTGCTTTATTATATTTTCTGTTTTTCTGATATGAAAGCTTTTAGAATGATATGCTTCTTTATTAATTATAAGTATTTTTGTATGATGTGTATCATTATTTAGTCTCTACCTTTTGCTTTATCATGTGATGTGGTTATATATGTTCTTTATATCTTTTTCATGTTTGATTAAAATACATGTCTCCATTGTGATAAGTCTTATCTATAATATTCCTTTCTTGTGCACTGGTTACGTAATTGTGTGTGTTTTATCAGAATCAATAACTTTTCATGTATCTTCTTCTGAAAAAAGTTTATAGTTTATATATTTGCAGCCTTTTGTTCAAATAGTGTTCTTTAAATTGTTCTGTTCATTTCGTACATAATAACAAGGAGTAAGCGAAGAAAGAAATAATATTTACAAAGCTATTCCAAACTTTGCTTGCTTAATATATTTCCTTGAACACATTTTCTGATGCGTCTGTGCATCCTTTGGGCAGAAAGTGCGTGAGTCACCATTATTCATCAAGAGAATCTTTCACCAAATGATGGATCCTGATAGACCTGATTCCTACCTACATGAAATGCGCCTTTGTGCGGTAATTTCAGTTCCTTTTTGTCAACTACAGCCCTGTTCTCTTGAACTTCTGTGAGCTGAAATGAAATGGACGGAAGTAAACTTATCTCGGTGTAAATCTATAGTTATGCAGAGTTGAACTGAATTGAATTGATTTTAAGCCCAAAGTAATAGGGCCTAGAAAGTTAAAAGTTTTCCACAAGTTCAAGTTCAAGCTGAGTTCAGACTGATAATCATGTTCATACATTACTTCCAAAGTAACAAGTTTTCCTTTTTTTTAAGCGTGCAACAAAGTTTCAGGCTGTCGAGAGTCTGGCAGGAGAATGAAGTCAAATAATGCTGCAGTGTTGTAGCAGTAGCTTACTCTGAATTCTCCTCTTGTATGACTGACTCTGTCTTATTTTTGGCAGATGATGCTTAGTATCTTATATGCTGCCACTCCATTAAACTTCATTCCAACTGGTGAGTTTCCTCTTGCTATTTCTAAAGTATTTGCTTGCATCACTTTTATTTTTATAGGTTCTCATTTATTGTCGTTGCGACTAGGTTACCTGTATAAAATATTCATATAACATCTAAGATTTTGGACATTCAAGCTTATAATTTATTCTTGACCATGTTCGGATGGGTTTAGTACAAAATAGAACTTTGTTTATGAATAAAATCCATTGGCTGAATTGATCTAATCTTCAGAGGTATGAAGTACCCAAAGGAAAAAGCCAACAAAATTAATATTGTTTGTTTAAATTATGGTAAAAATAAGGCCAAATACATCATTTGCCCCTCAAACTTGGCACGAATAGCTGGATGCAATCCTGAATTTTTAAAAGTTCCAACTAGCCCTTTGAACTTTTGCCAATTGCAACGGTTTGCCCCTCATTGTCACGTTGCCACGTGTCAACTTCGTATTATAGAAAGAAAAATCAGAAAAAGGACATATTTGAAAAGTCAAACCAACCAGTAGCTGACACGTGGCATTGAGGGGGGAAATTGGTGCAATTTTGCCAAGTTCAAGGTGCTAGTTGGAACTTTTGAAAGTTCAGGTTGCCCCGGCTTTTGATGCCAAGTTTAGGTGGTCTTGATGCATCTGGTCTAAAAGTAAAGCTTTATTTTTCCACACCATCTGACCTATATTTTGATGGCTGCTGATATACAGGGAGCCTGGGAATAGTTAGACTGTTTGATTATGTTGCTATAGCCCTTGTTGTCGTGCTGCGTTTGGTGGGGATATATAGGAGGCGTCGACTCAACCAACGGGTTAGGGATCTGGCTGCTGCTCACCCTCTCGATTGAGTTAGAAATGCCCAAAGCATCGAACACGGTTCTTACTAATGTATATTTTGATAGAATGGGAGATGAGATGTAGATTTTATATTATAGAGGAATGCTTCGATGTTTGTTCATAGGTATCGGCAGCTCCGAGTCTGTATATATAAAGAAATACTTGAAGTTTGTAAGCAGCAATTCGCTGTACATCACGTGAGATTCCAACTTTATGACATGAACAATAGACACCTTTGATTTCAATTCATGTGTGGTGAGGCCATTTCCTTCTTATACTTGAAGCTCTTATTTTGGTACCTTTTGCTCTTTACCTGCAAAATGAAAATAAAAGTGACCTTATAAATGGCTATGCACATGCTTAAAACCGGAATTGCTACTAAACGCCGGTCAGCCATACGGCGGTGAATTTGTTCCCAGGCCTTGAACACACCGCCCGTCACACTGGGAGTTGGCCAAGCCTGAAGTTGTTACCTTAAGTACAAGGTTTAACTCGTGCTAGAACCCGCTCATGAGCTAATACCCCGTATGTTCCCTTCAACATGGCGACATAGGTGTGAAAAAAGGAACGAGATGAATGAAGTTTCTCTTGCTTTTGGCAAAGAGGGCCAAGGCGTGCAAGATGGCTATTAGCTCAGTGATAGTGTGCTCCTAATAATTGGGTCGTTGTGTTTACGGTTTGTTACACTGATTAAAATCAGGTTTTTCTATAATGAGGTCGAACTATCTTTTTGGACCTTGTGGTATAACTTATTTACTTATTACTTATTCGGTCTTTGTGCTATAAAATCTAGTATCTTTTCGAACTCTTCTGTGCATACAATGCATAATAACATCAACATAGATTCGACAATGTAAGGCTGAAAAAGGTACTAACTTGTATAATACAGCAACTTAATTGAGTAATAATAACAAATACCAAAAAGCTCCTTTTACCTTTATAATGGTAATGAGACATAATTGTAAATTGATTCCAAATTGGAAAATATGTTGTTGAAGAAGTTACAAAGCGCCCACTAAATCACAGTTCCATTAAATCTTTGAATTGTCTACCAACATGAACTAAATTGCGTCAAAAAAAAAATTCATAGCCGTAGTAGTTTGGAGGTACGTTTGGGATTGCTTAAAGCTGGTTTTCCAAACAGTCTATTTTCTGGAGTTTTCCTCGAAAAATCAGCTTGGGAGCGCGTATACATATAAAATTATCAAGTATAAACTTAAAAAAAAAAAAGTACTTTCTGATTTCACAAATTTGTAAAACGGGGTTTGAGAAATTTTTCTTTACAAAATAGGGTCTGTGGTTTCAAAAAATTAGCAAAAAGGGAATTCTCAATATTAAATTATATCATGACAATGAGTAATCTGGTTTGTTTTTATCCGAAATTTTTGTAGATTAGTTAATAAAAATACAATACACATCACTGATAATTTTTGAAATTTTTTAATAGTGCAAATATTTTTTTTAATTAATGAAAAAAATATTGAAACTTATTCAAATCGCGACCTATAATTTTCAAATAATAAGGTTAAATTATGAGAATGTTGAATTGATTAAAATATATTATGTAACACTACTATTTTGAAAAAAAAATATTTTTTATCCTCTTTTTGCCAATTTTTCGAAGCCACATAACCCATTTTGAACAAAAAAATTTCCCAAACACCATTTTGCAGATGAGTGAAACCACAAGGTACTTTTTTTAAGTTTGCCCAATTATCAATCCCTATAATCTAGATGTTAAAACTAATCAAGAAATTTTTTAGAAAAAAATTGCCCGGACGTACAATAACAATAAAGAAAAACTTCATCACACCCCACTCGAATGTGGACTAGAACCTGTGACCTCTAGAATTTTACATATTTAAATTAAAATTCTCGTTCTTTTCAACTATCAACTTATAATTTCATTAATATATAATCTCTATCTTAGTGACGACTAGATGGAAAGAGTATCTATGGAAAAAGAAAGTTACTCTAAGGGTTTGATTGAAACAAATGAGCTCAAAAATGAAATTCAAAGTCTAAGGCTTGATTGGAATAAATGAACTAAAAAAATTGGAATTCACTTGGAAGATAAATTCCTATTCTTAACATAACATATACGGTGTGTTTGAAAAGCTCACTTTTGATGGAATTCAATTCAATTGAATTCATATTGTTAAATTCTCTTGTTTGGAAAAAAAAATATCGATAAAATTCAAATTATGCGAGATTTAAATTCCTGTGAATGTAACAAATAGAAATTTTGCTAAAAATTACATAATTTTGATTAAATTCATTTGAGCTAAGCTTTTAGATATTATTTTTACCATATTATCATTCACCTGCTTTTTTATTTTAAAAAATGAAATTACTTGTCTAAACAATCTTAAAAGAATGTTAAAATAAATTTATCATCAATCAAATGAATTCTCTAACACCAATAAAGGTTGCAAACAAAAAAATTTGTTTGGAAAAATCAATTCAATTAAATTCCATCGACTGAAATTTATTAATTCTTTTTTATTTTCTTGTGAAATTATTTCCAAACACACCCATAAAAATATAAAATTGAGTTTAATTTCTTGAAAGCGGATTTCCAATTGGTGATTGGTTATAACAAATTCTGATTCCAAGAATTAGAACTCTAATTTTCGTATATTCTAAGTAAAAGGATTGAAATTAAACAAATTTGATGGAATTTATTTGTTTTATTTACAGAGAAATTTATTTGTTATCTTGAAGGCAAGGTAAAAGAAATGTTTATTGATGATAGAAATTCAAATCAGATCTCTACTGCTTCCACTTTAGCTCTCTTCCCCGTTGAAGCTCTTTATCATATTTTATCAGTCGCAGAAACAGCTCTCACTCACTCCTACAGCACAAGTCCGATAACCAAATGGCTCCGCCGTCCAAAACCAACCGTACGATCTCGCAGGACGCCTTCGACGACTTAGTGAAGGAGAACATGGAAGATCTCGGCATGGATCCAACCGAAGCTCTTCAGGACGCCATCGACACTCTCAATCTTCAAGGCGTCGATCTATACGGTATTCCTCAACTACTTCTTCAATTTCCACTCATTTTCTTCATATTATTGCAATTGATTTTGGCGAAATGGAATTCATTCGCAGGGATTGTGACCTGTGTCCCTGGGGAGGGTAATGCTGGAGGTAATCCGGTGATTGTTTGTTTGAATAGATTGAAAGAGTTGGATTCTGATGCGGAGGATCTAGGTAGTGATTGTATGGATGAGATTTTGAGCTTGTTTGAGAAGATGATTGAAGTGTGTAGTAGTGAAGGCTCTGGAAATTCGGCTATTGCTGTGAAAAACGGTGGAGTTCAATTGGTTTGCTCTGTCTGTTCTAAGATACCGATCGAGTGTGCTAAGGTTCTTGTTTCCGCTTTGAGGACGTTGGCGTTATTGCTTTACGGTATGCTTTGGCTTATTGTTTGTTTACTCTTATTTGTAAATAATGCATATAATTCGGATTTTGGAATTGAATTGTAAACTATGAATATTGAGATTTGATTTCTGGTTTTCTTGTGGATGGATAGGTGATGTTTTGTTTCAATTGCAGCCTTGTAACCTAATAAGGATGGCATTGCCATAAGAGATAAAGTTGGACAATATTCCTTAGAATTCAACATAATCTTTAGGTTGAATTTGTGAATAGTATTTTATGTTGTTTTATTTATCAACCTAAATGTGATGGAACATACGTTTCAAAAGTATAAAACAGTCGTGTTGTTGGGCTCTTCAGCTAGGTCCTGTTTACCTAATTAAATTGATGTTTTTGCTTTTCCCACTAACATGGAGTCTGTTTTTCAGAATCCATTGCTCCACTTATTACATACATCACGGCAATATTTTGTTGGTATAGATATTGTAAAGGCAGAATGATTCCCAGAGGGTGTCTACTGCTTAATGTTTGGATTGTCAAATGGATATATATATGATGAATGATAGAAGATAAAACTTAAAAGTTACAAGTTTCAATCCTCAATCATAATCAGGATTGATGTTTGAGAGTTAGGAAAATAAATTCCAAATATTAATTAAATGTTGATACATCTGTTAGATGAACTTAACTGTTGACTTCGCAGAGACTTTTTAGAAATTTGTGCAAGTCAAGATGATATACGCTGGAAAAGTTTATATTTTCGGATGTTGGCTTCCACTGTAAGAGTGGTTACGGTGAGAACTTCACCATAACTTGTGTAGTTTGTGGTATCTTTCTTGCACTACTTTTGTTCCAGCTAAAGAAGAGAGATTTTAATTATTAGTCATATATTTGCCAATCTATGCTTCTTATGGTAATCCTAGAAATGCATATCTGGCATATAAAGCTCATTCTTATAGGTGTTTCTGTGATGTATCAAGTATCATTGTTGTTTGCAGATGTCTCAAGTACAGAAACATTCCGCTCCAGTGGTGGGCCAACAATGTTGGCCAGTATCTTGAAGGTTGGAAGTGAAAATTTGGACATCTTGGACAGTGGTTTTACTGTCCTTGCTGCTGCTGCAACCGGCAATGAAGTTCTGAAAGAGTCATTCATGGAATTAAAGATTGATGAGCTAATACTGCAAGTGCTGAATGCTCAGAGTAAAGGCAGCGTTCATAGCGTATATGATGCCATACGTGTTCTGTTAACACCTGATGATAACCGGGTTGTGGCTTCCCAAGTAAGTATACATTGGATCTTGAAACTAGGGCAGAGCTAAAAAACAAAAAATCGAACCAAACCAAACCAAACCAAACCAAACCAAATGGAACCAAATGTATTCATCAGTTTTTGGTTTATGAAATTTGTGATTTTCGGTTTTGGTTTGGTTTTTGGAATTACAGAATAAAAAGAAAGAAAACCGAACCGAACCAAAAAACCGAACCAAACCAAACTGAATTATTTCGGTTTGGTTTTCAGTTTATACTCTCCCTTAATGGTTTTTAGTTTGGTTTGGTTTGGTTTGGTTTGGTTTGGTTTGGTTTGGTTTGGTTGAAACAGTAAACTTCTTCATGTCTACAACTGAACCGAACCATGAGAAGTCAATAATAAATTAATAATTAGAAAGCATTTAGAGAATGGTAAAGCACTCATGCACATGCTCTTAAATCGTTTTATTAAAGGTAGGGATTTTTCAAAAAACTTAGACCAAAATACTACCACTATCAAGAGAAAATATTTCATTTCATAATATTCTCCCCATTTAATTCATTGAACTGCTAGCATAAATAAAAAAAACCGAATTTACTACCAAACATAATGTAAATTTAACAGGGCAAAATATTTTGGTTATATTTCTAATTGACGAAGAATTTACGAATACATTCTTTAATTGAATGATTTATTGTAAATGAATTATGATACTTTTGTTAAATATAGTGTGTTGTATTGACGAAGAATTTACAAATACATTTTTTAATTTAATGAATTATTGTAAATGAATTATGATACTTTTGTTAAATTATAGTGTGTTGTCCTATCAATTCTTAGTCTCTGCAGGAAAAGGTTATGGCTTTGTTCCTGTAAAGCTTGCTTGTTCGGACTTCATAATTGTTTTACAAAAACATATCAGTGCTTAAATGTTTGCTTGCTTGTCTTTCTGACAATGATCGGTGATTGATGTGTGTGTTAAAACTCCAGGTTTATGGTCATGCCCGGAGGTTTGCAAAGATTGGAATTGCAGGAGCCCTTGTGGAATCACTACACGGTGGGCTTACATCACCCGGTTTAGTTTCAGCAAGCATAGCTTTGAAAGCTGTCGCTGTCAATGTGAGTTTTTTTCTTATTTGAGGCGTCAAAATATGAATCTTGTGCTAATTTAGGAAATTTCGTAGATTTTATTCTAGCAATAGCTCTATGTTTCCTCACACATTTTGAAGTCTCCCGTTTAGTTATGCATTAAATGACTCATGTTGGATGGTGGGACTCCTCGACAAGCAAAAGATTTGGCACTTGTCATGCCCATATTTTTCCCCTTCCCAAATTCCTTAAAGACATTAGTCAGTTATAATTAGAATGCTGAAGACTTTTATATTCAGATGCTTACAAAATTGACAAGTCTTTCATATTCTTTTCCTGTAGAGATCCGCCTTCACATTGTCTATCCTTGCATTGGGAAATATCCACTTCATCAGAACTTTTTACATACTACTAAAATAATTTCAATCTAGCATATGTCTGAATAAATATTACCCACAGCTTCTTTCCTCAAATATTATTTTTATTATTTTTAGGAGACTTTCATGTTCACTTCTCAGATTGTTTTGTTATGTCCTTGACTGCAGGATGAAATATGTAAATCTATTGCAGAAAGAGGTGGAATTGATGTAATACTCAGATGTATTGATGACAGCGGTGAACAAGGCAACAAATTAGTAGCTAAAACTTGTTGTTCGTTGTTATCCAAGGTATAACAAGATATACTACTTCTCGAAACATGTTTATTCCCTCCCCTATTTCAAATAAGAAGTCACAAGAGAGTTAGTGATATGTTTACGTACATACAAATAAGCTTATGTTTCTATAATTCAAATGGGTTCCTTTCGATGGAAATGGAGGAGGGTAACTTTGTGAACTTTGTCGTTTATTAGTGATATGCCATTAACTGTTGCCAACCAACACAGTACATTTAGAAGCGTTTGACTTCTCCTGATTGGTCTACAAAGGAACAACTAATTAAGCAAGTAGCAATCTGAACACTTGTTGTTGCTAGTTAAGTGATATACCATGTTTGTTCATGTAGTTGGCGGGAAGTGATTCAAATAAAAGTGCTATTGTAGAGAAAGGAGGAATGGACAAACTAATTCAACTTTCAGTTAGATTTTCTGACGATCCTTCTGTTCTTCAAGAGGTAGAATTCAGAAACTCTGAATCCACCTCTATACTATTTAATTTATGTTTTCATCAAGTACATGTTGCTATAGTTCGTATCTTATGTGCTATACATCTCTACATCTCCCGTTCAGACACGATGGCAAAAGAGCCTTTTGGTCTCTGTGGTATACCCATTTTCCCATTTGGTCCCTATGCTAATCATATTACCCATTTTGTCTCTGTGCTATGCAATTTGTTACCTTTTCAACCTTGTGTTATGTAACCGTTACCCATTAAGTCCCTATGCAATACAATTCGATATCTCTTTGGGCCCTGCATTTTAGAATCTCTATTGATGTAACTATGCATTAAAGGGATCAAAAAGGTTAAAGGTTGCATAGCATGGGTACCAAATAGATAACCTGTATACCAGAGGGGCTAATTAGGTTATTGGATTATAGCACATGGTCCAAATAGGTGGTTCTGTCTGGACAATGCATTTTGTTGTACTTGTTGATGTTCGTTGCGCTGATTCAACAGAAAAATAGTATAATACTTTTTCATTTGATTGCTGACTGTAAAATTTTTGTTCAAAATGATCCAATATTTTTCCACTTCAGTAATTCTAATCTCCCCAAACTACCCTTTTATGATTTACCAATATGCAGGTCATGCCCATATTTACAGTGCTCTGCTTAAGATCCCCTGAAAATGCTGCAAGAGCTGTCGAAGCTGGAGCAGGAGAACTTGCCATTCAGGCCATGGAGAAGTTTCCTGCTTCACAACTACTGCAGCGAAACTCCTGCTTCATGATCAGGAATCTCGTCGCCCGAAGCCCAGAGAACAGGCAAGCTCTTCATTTATCGACAACTTACAATACAATGAATAAGGATTTTAACCTAGACCGAACGTCGGCTCGGCTCAAAAATGAAAATGGTGTAACTCGGCTAGGTTTGAAGCTCGTTGAGTTTAGAATATTTTAGCTTAGCTCGAGCTCATCAAAAGCTCAGCTCGAATTCAAGAGCTTGCAAGCCTAAACATTTAGTCTACGTAGAATACATAGTACATACCCATAAACTATACAGTAATAATATATACTCCCTCCGGTTCCAAAAACTAGTCGCCTTTAGGTTTTTCATCAAAACCAATAACAATTTAATACACCATCAAAATGACTAATGTATCCTTGTCAAAATTGTCTTTCTTAATTACCAATTTATAATTTCATCAATACTTGATACAAGGGTAAATTAGAGAAAAAATTGTGAAAGTTGCATTGATATTCTAAAATGACAAAGTGAAAGGAACCAAGGTAAAAAGCCTAAAACGACTAGTTTTGGGAACCGGAGGGAGTAGTAATTAGAAAAATTATGAGCCTGCTCGTAAGCTTTCAAGCCGAACCTTAGAAAGCTTGGCTTTTCTTGCTATTGAGTCGAACTCTATGAGCCGAGTTCTGACCGAGCCGATCTCGCTTCTTTTTTTTAAAAAAAAAATTGCATCATCAGGCTTATAATAATAACAAAGAAAAACCTCTATCCCACCCCACCCGTATGTGGACTCGAACTTGTGACCTTTGAGATCACAACTTTAAGGCTCAACCACTTAACATCCCTAACAATGAAATAATTTGAAAGCCTGCGAGGTATAATTCGTTGGTGTGGCGGAGACTGGATAATGTAGCAGCTAGTATCATTTAACAACATTTTGACATTACAGGAAACTATTGGTGAGTCAAGGCATAGAAAAAATAGTGAGACGAGCAAAGGAAAATCATGAGACATGCAAGGCTGCTGCTACAGATGCTTTGAGGGACTTGGGGGTTGATAACTACGACTCTTAGCTTATAACTACAGATTCAGATAAGTTTTTTTGTGACATTTTTGTAAACAAGTTCATTCCCGCCCCTGCCTGTATTGAGTGTCATGGAATTGCAGTTTTTATGTACAATATTCTGTATGAGATCAAGGCTTGAAAAGTATTCCCTTGTGAGTTTTATGGCCTAGGATATTGTTCATTCTGAAACTTATGTGATGTGGGCTTTAAGACTCGGTGAGCCTAATGAGCCTTAGCTTAACAGTCACAAATTGACCTTTTTTCCTCCACTCTAAAATTTCCCACCGAAAAACTTAAGGTTTTATCTATGCTTTCTTTTTTCCTTTTGTATTGGTTTTTTTCTAACTCGGCCTTCGCATTGTCCTATCTGTGCTTACATTAAATACAAAGAAAACCCCACTGATCTCCGGTGTGACTCGAACTTAATATTTCAAGAAGTTACAATTAGACGAAAGCACAAGTCACAGAAATGGAGACTCAATATGATCGCCTGTATCCTGCTTTAATCAGCCGCCCACAATCTTTGCATCTACTGTTAACTGTTTTTCCAATTTCCCTCCTCCAACACTGGGCAAAAATGGTATGTTCTTTCAAAGGCTTTTAGTACAGATTGATGTAGCGTAGGTCTACATAATCTACAGATATTCAGGACAATCTTTTCTTTGAATTTATGTGATTTATCTTTATGTTCTTGGATTAGTGTTTACATAAAAAAAGTCTGTGCAATAGCAAACGATTAAATCGTACTACCCAACAAAATTAGAAATGAATTTCAACCATAAAAATGTCCTAGAGAGTCTCAGTAGAAACATGGACCCACAGCAAAACCAACACTCAAAATTTCGAATACATGCGTCCAAACTTCACATCAAATGACATAAAACAAATAGATCAATACAAACAATACCGACAACGCACGTGTTAGACAATAAAACCAAGACAATGAGGTGTAACCAGCATCAGAATTCAACACGTGTCATTAAATTGCTAGTATCGATGACAGTTCAGACATGCAAAAACTAAAAAGAGATCAGCCCTCCCATCAAAATGAAGAGAAAAAAGAACTCTCGCCAAGTTAAAAAAAAAAAGTAAGGCTTTCATAAAACCAACTTCTCAGGGACAATGATGAAGTTCATTTATCCAATTAATGACCACTAGCCCAACTGTGAGTTCTTCACTAAACCCTACTTCCCTAATTGAACAACTTCAATTACATAATTGGTGTTCAACCCTCTCTGCTTTGTACAGTTGACTTTGCCATCATCCCCTCTTCTAACAAAATCTGAAATTCAATACACAGTAAAAATCATCAATCAACGAATCACACCATTAAAAAAGTTTGTACTCGTTCCGCAGATAAAAACGCACTAACCGACAGCCGATTAAGGCTCTGTTCTTTTCGACTTATAACTAGTTTGTATTGAACTATTTGAGTGTAAATTTAAATGTATGTAGTACTTGTATGTATTGAACTGTACTAAACTAAATGGATTAAAAGTTGAATACAAAAGAGCCTAAATACTGCCATATCATTAAATTAAAGAGATTGCTCACTTCTCAATTTTATTCTCTCAAAAATCAAGCTAATCATACTAAACAATGAATTGGTTAACAAACACCATTTATTTGACGATTTAATCATACTAATTAGTGATTTATTCGAGTTCGAGTCTTAGTGAATGCCGAAAATCCTTATTGGGAGATTCACCCACCAAAGCCAGATGCATGACCCGGGTCGGATCTGGATGTAGTCGGAGCAAAGCTCCGGTGGACTAGATGAGCAACCAAAAAAAACAAAGAAGAGGTCTGGACCAGTTCAGTTAACTAAGCTATGAGAAATTAAGAGCTTTGATCATAATTATCAATTGATAAATTTCCAACTTCTTAAAAAAATGTAAGTTGTAAAGATTAATGGACATACCACTGGACGGTAAATGTGCTATTGGAACATCTTCTGATATTGCTTCCTCTCTAGATCACGTCGATCATTGATCTGCAAACCACAAATTATATTTATTTAGTGTACAATATGTTACAGATATTCTTTTAAAAATAGTATTCATACCTTCTTTCTAGCAGCTGCGAGCTCTTTCTTTATGCCAGCTGCAAACACCAAAACAAACCATCGGTGAATTTCATAGCTGAGTTCAACTAAAACTCTACAAGACTCGAAACAAGTTCATTTATGCAAACTATTTATGCATCTAATAAGTCATAACTAACCATCGTTTGGTTCGAGCTGCAATGCCTTCTTGAAGCTTTCAACAGCAGCATCAATATCATTAAGAAGCATGTGTGCCTACAACATAAATAAACAAGCATAATGTCTAGAGTCAGCAGACATCAGAAAACACCATAATAAACGAGTTGTTGCACTCTCCCATTAAAAAACCAGCATTTTCTACAAATTTAAAAGGCTACAATGACTAATCCCTGCTTCCCCAGGTAAGATAACTAGCGGATCAAGTATGTGAAGGTGATCTTACTCCTCCTAGATGTGGAAATCCATGTCAAAAAAAAAACATCAAATGCTAACCTGTCCCTGGCGGAATAAAGCTTTGACATTGTTTTCTCCCTCACGCATTGCAAAGTCTGTGTCCAGTAATGCTCCTTTCAGGTCCCCTAGTTTCAGCTTGCAAGCCTATAAGAGACTCATAACATAAGCAAATTGAAAAAAAAAAAGGAACATATGACAAATAACTTGGCAGATTATAACGACAATTTGATGCATCATTGCCAGATTTTGCTAGCACTAGATATTGATGCATCACAAAAAGACTCCACATTTGCTTTTACAAATGTGACGGCCAAATTATAACTTAATTTTCACTCTAAGAAGTGAGAAATATTAAATTTTATCTGAAATTAAAAGTTCAGATTGACAATTTCCCCATACAAACGAATCACACAAGGAAATAAAAGAAAAGTTATACTCAGATTTGTCTTCAAATAATATCAATTATTTTCTTCAACCGTGAAAGTGAATTATCTTTGTGAGTGAGAAGTATATATTGTTGTTACAGTATAGATAACACTACTACTCAATTCATTATTTTAATTCAGCCTAAGTTTATGTGCATTTGGTAATTATACCCTTCCCAATAGTAAGACCACCAAAGCTCAAAATGATCTAAAAAAGGTGAAAACCAGAAACTTACGGCACTATTCGTAAATATCAGGGACTTGGTTTTCCTCAGCGATGAGCTTATCTCTGCAATATCTCCAAAGAAAAAAAGGTAATTCGTTATTGATTTTGAGCACAATCAAATAGCAATAATCAATCTAGAACAAATCATATGCGAATTGAATAGACACCTTCATCAATCCCATCCTTCTCCCAGCAGATATCCAAATACCGCAGAGCCTTGCGATATTTTCTCAGGGCCATCTTATAGTCCCCTTTCTGAAAACAATAATAACAAATTACTTCACTCATGCACAACATGCATTGATGCTAAACACATTACAAAAAGGCCAACTACATCAGCAGCTCCTAAAGTTGGCACTTTCCACCTATCACCCCCCTTGAATTTTGAAAAGATCCCCGCAGCTCCCTCAACCTTCATAGATGTGATCTTTGTAGTTTTTCTCTCTCCAATCAAAAGCTGACACATGACATTCAAGGGCAAACTAGTACAGTTTTGCAAAGTTGAGGTAGTCAGGGGGCAATGGGTGGAACATGTCGACTTGGAGAAGCTGCCTTACAAAATAAACCAAGCAATTAAAATATTAAATGCATGAGAAACAATCAGAACCAAGCAATAAAATCTAATACCTTGTAGTTCTCATTTCCAAAACCCTTGATAGAATCCATAGCAGCCATCCACCAGGAAAGTTCATTGGAACTATCAGTAAGATCAGCTGGCCAATCAGGATAGATATCACCATCCTTAAAGAAATTGGATATGCCATCATCAGCCCCCTCAGGAATTTCCCCACAATCAGCGATTTCAACATCATCGGCAGGACAATCTCCATCACCAATAGCAACATGCTCAATTGATCGAACGACTCCCATTCCTTTAATAACCTTCCCAAACACAACATGTTTTCCATCCAAATGAGATGTCCGGGTAGTTGTAATGAAGAACTGCGATCCATTTGTTTCAGGACCTGAATTGGCCATTGATAACATGCCCTTCCTTTCGTGTTTGAGTTCGAAATTCTCATCTTCAAACTTCAAACCATAGATTGATTCACCACCAGTACCATCTCCGGCAGAGATATCTCCACCTTGAACCATAAAACCTTTGATAACACGATGAAATCGGCATCCCTGAAATCCAAAACTAATCAATTAACATTTGAAACCTGACGCAGAGTAGACTTTGCCAAGAAAACAAGTATCACAAATGATTTAATTACTTAATTATTCTCTTATAAATGAAAAATCATAAACTACAAGAAGGTCCACAATCTAAACAAAGAACTAAAATTATATTTCCTACTCTATAACAACTACTAGGAGAGTTTTCTTTTCTAAAGAACAATTTCTAATATCAAAATCTTATTAATCAGACCAAAATTTTGTACAAACAGCAATCCTCGTAGCAGACTGATACAGATAAAAAAATTAGTAATATCTAAAATTCCGATTCTCAGCCAACATATTCAAGCGAAATATCAGAGACATATACTTTGTGTTCAGAAAGTACCAGCTAATACGAAAATCCAAATGAATCAGACCAAAAAAAAACTCCAAAATTAGTTATATCAACAACATATTCAAGAGAAATATCCTTTGTATTCAGAAAATACCAGCTAATATTCTCTCATTAATGAAAAATCGTAAACTACAAGAAGGACCACAATCTAAACAAAGAACTAAGATCTAATTCCCTACTCTATAACTACGATATCTAATAAAAAAAATCAAATGAATCAGACCAAAAATTACTCCAAAATTAGTTATATCAACATATTCAAGAGAAATATCCTTTGTATTCAGAAAATACCAGCTAATACTCTCTTATTAATGAAAAAATCATAAACTACAAGAAGGTCCACAATCTAAACAAAGAACTAAGATCAAATTCCCTACTCTATAACTAGGAGATTATTCTTCACTAAAGAAAGATTTTTAATATTAAAATCAAATGAATCGGACCAAAAATTACTCCAAAATTAGTAACATCTCAAATTCCGATTCTCAACCAACATATTCAAGAGAAATATACCTTATATTCAGAAAATACCAGCTAATATTCTCTTATAAATGAAAAATCAGAAACTACAAGAAGGACCACAATCTAAACAAAGAACTAAAATCATATTTCCTATCCCATAACAACTAGAACGATTTCTAATATTAAAATAAAATGAATCAGACCAAAAACTACTCCAAAATTAGTTATATCTCAAATTCCGATTCTCAAACAACATATTCAAGAGAAATAGCAGCCGAAAACCTCGAAATGAAAGTCGAAGAAAACATCAATACTACCGAAAAACGAAGCAGAACACTCCGATCCAAGAAAAGCAAGAAAAGTTAACGAACAAGAAGCGCAGGTCAAACAGCAACCACAAGATTCTCAATAAGCAAGCACATGCAAATACAGATAGAAGAGAAAGGGAGGAGAAATGAAGACCTTGTAATGGAGAGGAACGCCGGTGTGAGGGCCAATGCCTTTGTCGCCGGTGCAGAGAGCTCGGAAATTCTCGGCGGTCTTAGGAACGACGTCGTAATAGAGCTCAATGACGATTCTTCCCTCAAGCTCTCCGCCTATGCTGATGTCCATATAACACCTTGGCTTCCCCATTTCCGTTTCGCTTTCTCCTTGTTGTTCCACTCCGTTCACTCTTTTATTGTTCCACTGCCCTTCTAGATACTTCTTTTCCGTTATGGCAACTGGCAACTAAAACCCTAATGCTGCCCTTTTTTAACTGCACTCCCCCCAAAAAAATTAAGAAATGAAAATTTAATTTTGAAATAATACAGATATCATTGCATATTTGGACGGGTGTCGTCATATTTAAGGGCATCTCCAGTAAATCGTGGGTCATAGTAGTAGATCACGTGGTAAAATAGATAAGTTATATTTCTAAAAGTAGTTATCATAAATTATTTATTTAATCTTGTATTGTAATTTTTAATGATATAATAATAATAAAAAAATTAAATAATTTATTAAATGGTATCTATCATTAGTAAAATAATGATAAATTAATTATTTAATTTTTTATTTGATTTAAATAAATGATTTAGTGTAAAGTAAATTTTTATTTGATTGTCTATATTTACGTGTGTGTTAAGATAATTGATAGAATATATTATGTATTTACGAGAGAAAAAGTAGGGGAGTAAAAAAGAGATATGTTGTCTTCAATCAAAACTATTTTCAAATTTATCAATAAAGGTTGGTCCAAGTAATAAGCGACTTGATATCGCTTAAGTAATGTCTCGAGTTTGAGTCCTAATGAAGGTAAAAAATCCTTATTGGGAGACTCACCCACCACGGTCATGTGCGGGATCCAGGACAAATCTGGACGTAATCGAGAACAAAGCGCTGATAAACCAAATAGAAAAAAAAACTATTCTCAAATTTAAAATTTCGCTCTTTATCTTAATGAAGAAAATTTTCATTGAACTCACACGTCATAGCTAAATGTGCAATCCGCAATATTTGTAACCATACTGGAGTAGAATAAAAGAGAAACTAAACAACTAGAATATAAAAACTCCGAATGTATTAAAAATTGAATGAAATGTGTGAAAAATAACACGGTTACTTGATACAAATAATAAAATTATTAAACATGAAAAAATGGCATGTAACACATATTTAGTTTGGGGTGTTTCTTTAAACTTACTGACTTAAAACTAATGACTTAAAAAGATATTATAAGATTATAACTTAAAAGTCAGATAATGAAATGTTTCTCTTTCCTCTTCTAACTTAAATACTTTTTATATGGAGAAAAGTAAAAATACTCCAGGAAGCTTTTAAAATAAGTCAAAAAGAAAAAATTTGGAGAAACACTCACCCAAATGAGGGCCAAGACCAAACTTTTCCTTTTTAACCTATAACTTAAAAATTTATTAAAAGTAGACAAGTTAAAAGTATTATCTCCTTTGAGCTTTTAAGTTTAAAATAAAGAAAGAGAAATACTTTTATATTATTTAGGCCTAATGTATATCTAACTATCTGAACTTATCCCAAAAAATTTGTCGCCCCCTGAACTTTTAAAGTGACCCGTAGCTCCCTCGACTTTCAGAAAGTGCTCCACTTTGCTCCCTAAATGTTACGTGCCAGATTCTGATTAGAGAGAAAAAATCAAAAAAATAACATCTTTGAAAAGTCAAATCTATCATAATCTAACACGTGTCATTTAATGAGCAAAGTGGTACACTTCTTGAAAGTTGACAGAGCTACGAGGTCGCTTTAAAAGTTCTAAAAGGCAGCAGCTTTTTTGAAACAAATTTAAATAGCTAAATATGTTTTAAGCTTATCATTTACTATGTACTTATAAGTTAAAATCTATTCATATGTATTTTTTAAGTAAATAAGTTAAAAAGTTTGGAGAAAAAAAAAAGTGCATTAGGTTTTTAATTTATGCAGTTCCCAATAAATACGGACTAAATTTTGAAAGGAGATGGCAGTGATGGGGTATGGTGAGTCACTCCATTTGAAACGAAATGTCTCTATATGTGCCCTTTGTTTGAAGGGAAGGGACCCCTTTGTTTCTTAATGTGTCTGTTGGTCCGTACTGTATGTACAGTTTTGGCTCTTCTTGTATTTATTTGGTACAGTAGAAAAACATAGATGATACATCTTATTCTTTGTAATAAATGGATGGATTCTTTTTTTGTTTTAAATTCAGGAATGATACGAGTTACACTACCCTCGAATTTCTTAGTCCTTTTTAGCAAAGTGGAATTTCTTTTCTGAACATCGCTGCTTTCTAGAAAAAGTGCTCTCACGTGTGTTTTTATAAGCAATTCAATAATATCAGTAAGGTGTAGCTCAGTTAACAACGCAGGCTGAACAAGTTAGAGGAGAATAAAGTTCAAATCATACTAAATACACTTGTTGGAAGGAGTGAGTGTTATCCCATATTAAAAATATAAGAGAATTATGAGTGGTATATAAGTGGAGTAGATTGGGCCTTCACACAAGCCAATTGGTTTTGTGTTAAGACTCAATCTACACCACTTATATATCACTATTTGTCATTGATTATTTCCCATATGGAACAATGATCTAACTCACCCTAAAAGATACACCTTTAAGGGTGAGAATTGCCTCACACATATAAGGAGCAACATTGCTCAAGTCACAACCAGTGTGGGATATTCAGCACACCCCCTCACACCCAAATCTATTTGAAGCGTGGAGCTATCAACGGGTGTCTCAACATTATAACCGAGCTCTGATACTATGTAGAGAATCCGTGGGCCTAGAGAGCGTTGGGCTGATAGTTTGAGTGAGCACACAAGTGAGGTTGAACCAATCTAACACAAAATCAATTGGCTTGTGTTAAGAATCAATCTACACTACTTATATATCACTCTTTGTCATTGATTGTTTCCCATGTGGGATATCTCCAACAGTGAGAGTCATGACTCTTACTAAGGTCATGTTCTTTTGGACTACAATTCAGACTACTGAAGCTCCATTCAGTTCAGTTCAACTACTTTAGTTCAGTGCAGTCCATTTCAGTTCAGCTATGCGTAGTTATAAATTTACACTAAAATAAGTTCAGTTCAATCCAATTCAATTCAGTTCAGTCAACTTCAATTTAGTTCAATTCAGCTCTCAAAATTTAAAAAGAATATGGTCAAAGTCCCAAACAAACTTCTCTTAATGAAAATACTGATAAATACTAAAAAAAATAAGCAATTCAACTATATTTTTTTCACATGAATTTTTTTTTTTTAAATGCCATTCATTAATAGAAAATTCTAGTTAAAATTAAATTTGTGAAACTAATTTGGTAATTTTAAGAATTGAACGAATAAGTTTTCTTTTAAATACTATAACCGAGCATTGTAATTCCCATATCTTAACATAAATTAATCCGCTTAGTAAAGAATCTTTCTTTTATCAGTTTCAATTTTCCTATGCTTTCTTTTTGTTTATTCTTACTATTATCGACGTCCTTTTCAATGCTTGATTTTCAATCTTAATTTTCGCATAAACACAGTTACGCTCGTTTTTAATTTGTTGGGATATATGAATGAGATAGAAAAGTTGGGGCTCTTTCTTTATAAGGAGATTCGATTTTAATATTTTACGAAATTAGATAATAAATATGGAAAGTAATAAAAAAAATTTCACTTTTGAACGCTAAATATAAATATTTTACAAAAGTTATGAACTGAACTTGCAATATTTGATATTTGAGCAAGATTTAATTAATGTTTACATTTTAAACTATAAATTAAGAAGTTAACAAATTTAATTTTGGGCCCCTTCTATTCGAGCCCAGGGCAATCGCCCCTATTGCCTCCCTGAGGAACGACCTTGGATACAGTACAACTTACTTCTCCTTCTTTCTTAGCACATGCACGAAAAATATTACTCCCTCCATCTATTTTTTATTGTTCATTTAATCGAATCTCAATACTAATAAAATATTTATTACATTATTAAAATGATTAATTTATCCCTTATATTTTTATATAAATATTCTCTTTCTTCTTAATTCCCAACTTATAATTTTCATTCACACACAATCTCTCTCATGATTGATACAAGGGCAAATTACAGAAAAAGTAATAAAAAATGCATTAATAATATAAATTGATAACTAAAAAGAGAACTAAAAAAAGAGCTAAAAAGATAATAAATACTAGATAGAGGGAATAATAAAAAAATATTCATATTCTAAATTGATAGTCCCTTGGATTCCAAATGTATGTCATCTTATATTTTTAAGATGACCAATAAAATATTTATTATACTATTAAAAATGATTTATTTATCCCTTAATTTCATTATAAAATTTTCTTTCTTCTTAATTGGTATCCTTTATAAATTCATTTATAAGTAATCTCTTTCCTAATTAATATAAAAATAAATTAAAAAAAATATTAAATAATACATTAAAATTCTAAAATGATAAAATAAAAAGAAAATAATTTTTTTTAATTTGCTACCGGACGGAGTGATTTTTTTTTGAAAATACTTATTGTCAGATATTTTTACATTATTAGTAATTTTGACCCTGTTTAACAACTTATACTACCAAACAACACGAAATAATTTTTTCCCAAAAAAAACAAAAGACATTGTTCTCTTTTGGTATTGACTCAAATTACAGGGCAATTTTTTAACTTCTCCCTTATTAAGCACTGTACATTTCCAATACTAATTGATAATATTAAATTAGTACTAACATATACAAAATGGTTGAGACTTAAAATTTATTGTTCACGTGGGTGAATAGGTCATACACAATAATTGGACACCCAAATTTGAAATCCAATTAAATAAGCATCCAAAGCCTCCCACAAACTATGCAATGCTTGATCATTTATACTGTAATTTTATGAATTGAATTGAATTGGGTTAAATTTAACTAAATTAGAGTGAGCTGAATTAAACTGAACTGAACTTATTTCAGTATAAAATTATTACTATATAATTAAACTAAAGTGAATTGAACTAAACTGTAGTATAAGGGCTAAATAAAAAAAAAATAATTAATTAGGGAGATCACAAGGGCCTTTGATAGTGCCAATTTGACGTTAATAGCATGCAATTATTTGTACGATTTTCAATATATATAATCAATGACCCATGTATGTGTGCCACCTATATCCAATCGTATAAATTTGTCAACGTTAATGATAATGATACGGGGTTTCATTATTTTTCTTCTGTGGCTTTTTCTTAATCATTTCGTCTTTTGATTACAATAAATGGTCATTGTTCTTTCTAACTTTGTTTTTTTTATGTTAAAACCAAATAAAGTCCATAATTTGTTTACAAATATCAGAAACCGCATGGGTTGGATCTAGCTAAAAATTTAGTAGCTCAAGCTCATCTCGACTTATAAAAAAGTTCAGGCCGCTATAAATAATTAAATCTCGAACCCAATCCACAAACCTATAATTAATTTTTATTATAAGAAAGTTATATTTTTATTTCATTAAAAAATACTTATTTTTACAATTTGCTAAAAAATCCAAACAAAATTGTTTTATACAAAACTAAATTTAACATCCATATTTCACATAAAATTTAAATTTAGTAATATTTATTAGAATTATATTTAATATATACACAATTATTTATTCATTTAATATATTTTTATATTACACGCGGGCCGGACTAGAGTTTTAATACTAAGACCAAGTTCATTTCATGTATAAATCGAGCCAAAGTAGATTCAAGCAGACCAGACCTTTATTATAATTTTCTTGCCCAAACCCACTCCACAGAGTGGGCTGGATCCTCGGACCGGTGCTCAGATCTAATTAACATATGGATAAAAGACTGCAGGACACCCTTGTGGAACAATGAATTCATGTCCTTGAATTTTTAAGAGCAAGAAATTGACATATAAAATTTGATAAGCAATCAAATGCTAATTTCAAAAGATGAAAAGAAATACATGTTCAATTTCTGAAAATAATGGCAGTAACACTAATCAACTTACAATTTCAACATCAAATAAACCAGAAAAGAAAAAGAAGAAAACAATACACATCTAATCCAGCACTGAAGTGGCTAAAGACGGAGAGGTTAACGGCTTGCCCCGACCCATGGTGAACCCTCTGGTTCCATCAGGCATCCTCGGACCCTTAAAGGCATGCTTGGCTGAATCAGACTGTGGGCTAACTGCCTGTGGAGAAAGCGAAAGCAGTCCTCGCCCGCTATGGCTTTGGCCTCCACGCCCTCGAACTTTTCCTCTTCCCTTTCCCCATCCCTTCTTTGATGATCCCGAATTTTCATCCACCTTCATAGATTATGCATCACCCATTCCATTTGTTTTCATAATGTAACATAATGACAAATATAGTTGTTAGAGGCGCAAAGGGCCAGGCGCGAATGCTAGGCGCAAATTGCAAATAGTATTTGCTTGAAAAATGAAGCTAAAATACAATAACAGTTTCAGAAAAAGAGCTTCTTTGCTTGAAATATGAAGTTAAATGCAATTACAGTTCACCAATTCTTTGTAGCTTATTTGAAACACCTCCCAAAATGGAGGTGGGAGGTCCTCAGACTGTTCAAAATCCTTGTTTATAAAAAAAAATGCAATAACATATTCAAAAAAATTACTAAGAGAACTGTTAGATATACATATATATGTGAAATTTATATGTTGCGCTAGAAATATCTAGCCTTGATTTAATATAGCTTTAATAAGAATTGAATTAGAAATATCTAGTATTGAATTATTATTAAAACTCTTAAAAATAGATGGACAACACATATTAAAGTAAATTAAAACCTTGAAAAGATTGGTCATGAGGCACTCCACCTCGCCTATTATATGGCAAGGCACTGAGGGCCACGCCCTTAGTGTGACACGCCTTTGACAACTATGATAAAGATAGATACACCACTAGTCTGATATATAGTCAAATTTACTTACAGTGTTCTCAGTAATATGTTCTGCATTGTTTGAATGTGAAGAATCTTCTACTGATTCGGAAGTAGTCACGTCTTCATCGTCCAAAAAGCCGTCGAATTCCGACTTTTTGCTCTTCAGAACAGATTTTGGCTGTAAAAGCATTTCCCATTATATTTTTTTATTCATTAATCAATAAGAAATAAAATGAGTACCAATCTTACTGAACATCTCAGGAGCACTCTAACTCGAAGCCCTTTTCGCCAATTCCTTTCATCATTCAACTTCTCTACCTGTAAAAATAACAAGAGCCTCATTTCTAAGTCAAAAGTAAATAAACCAACTTCACACCTCAGCATTTCGTAAATCTTAACATACCGCTCTTTCTGCTGTTTCTGGGTTCTCGTACTCCACAAGTGCGTGTAGCTTAAAAACAGACGAAAAGGATTTAAAAATAGTGAAGAAAACTAAACTTTTTCACCATTGCAATAAGCCATTAGACATTATAAATACCTTGTTGCTCATGAAGAAATCACTTCTAGTACTGCGTGAGGAATTCGGTTCTTGAGGATGGCATATTCTGATGCTTCTTATACTGAAAAAAAGAATTATTTGTCTTTAATATAAAGCCAACGCCTTAAACAACAATTCCAAAAAAATTAGAGAAATATTGAGTAACAAGATACAGCCAACCTGCCAACTACACCGAATATTTTCTCAATGTTTTGATGTGAATGATCATCAGGCAAATTCTCCACAACAACAGTACGAGACTGCAACACGGAAAACAACACACAATTCACATACCCTTTCCATCAACACATAAATTTAACCATCTATAAGACAAATTATAAATTCTCAGACTATACCTGCAGTTCTTCTCTATCTTTCTCAGTGAAAGGAATTTGCCGTTTAACTTTCTTGCCATCCTCACTTACAACCTTCAAAGCAGTAAAAATCAACACACGAGATCACATGGAACTTCTTAGCTCTAGTTTTTATAGTCATGAGAGAAAAATTCAAATTTAGCGTTGCCACTCACGAGTTTTGTGGATGATTGAAGGGCTTGGGCAAGCAATTGGTTATTGTTGATAAGGGACTTCATTTTCTTTGTGGAAGCAATAACAGATATGGGTACTGGGGTGAATCCAATACATGTCAATTAGAAACTACTTATAACAGAATTATAATGAACTGTTTATTGGAGAAAATCATATTTAACTTACCATATCCTTCAGGATCTTTACTTATATGCTTTGACATGGATTCATTTGCAAGAAGGCTCATGTCACTGAACTGATACTCTACCTGTCTTATACACAAAAAAATGAAGGAATTTACACATGAACTCTTATCGTGATTGCCATTGTCTCATTATGCACAAACACCATACTACTATAAGAATTTTGGTTTTGATAGTCTCACTTTATAGCATGAAGCCAAAATTTATCATGAAAGATCATTAGCTGATAATCCCCTAAATTTAATCTTGTAAATATAGCAACAACTCATTGCGAAATTGAAATGCCGGGATCAGTATTTAACATTATTCAAAATCAATGATTAATTATCTAAATCACAGAGAAAGCCATAGATATAACTAACAAAGTCGAAACAGATTACAGTGATTAAAATCACAAATAAAAGAACCAAAGCACAAGAGATTTGAACCTGTTTAAGGATAAAGCCATAGATATAACTAACAAAGTGGAAACAGATTACAGTGATTAAAATCACAAATAAAAGAACCAAAGCACAAGAGATTTGAACCTGTTTAAGGATCTTTTGGCGAAGATCATCAGTAAGGGTGGTAGTCTTGGTAGAAGAATTAGGGAAACCAGCGAGATTAGGGTTAGAAATCAAATAACCGTGAGGATCTTGATCGCCAACAAAGAACCAATCAGATCCAGCAGTGGCACCGAGATAGTGAAAGCACGGGTAAAAGAAACCGGAAATCGGCATCTGGCTGGAAGACGAAGTAGGAGTGTGAGATCTCGGAACAAATTCTGGCGCCTGAGCATTGAATTTGAACGAAGAATTCGAATCACTATGAAACCCATTGCTGCTGCTGCTAGTAGTGGTGGTAATATCATGAATCGATGGAGGTTTTGCGATGATTTGATGAATTTCTTGATTTTTATCATCATCATCGGCTTTTCTGAGTTCCTGCGCCATGATTGGGGGGGAAATGTAGTAGAGAGATGGATTGGATTGAATTGAAAGGAGATTTGATTGTATAACTGTAATGGCGGGGGAGTTTTTCTCTGTCTTCCTGAAGAGTAGTAACTGTAATTGTATTGAATCCACATTTGGCGCCCAAATACCGTTGCTTTTGCTCTTTTGACCTCTTCTTTCTGCCTTCTATTGCCACAACTCTTCACTATTCATGGATTAAATTATCACATTATATACTTTAATATTTGTAATAAAATTTTTTATTGAATAAAATTTGTAATAATTAGGGATGAAAATGGGGCGGGGATTATCCGAATTTAATGGAGATCCGCTTCAATAAGGATGGGGAATCCCCATTATTAAATTTATGGGGGAATAGATGGACAATTTTTCATATCCAAAACCTTAATAGATATAAAAAATACATTATCCGATTCAATAAATCCCCGAATTCGACCCGGTTAGTCTCTATTGAAAAATCACGGAATAACACTTGAAACCTCAAATATTTTTTACATTTTACATTAATTATAGGTTAATATAGTTGAGTCCATAGACATGAGCTTTAGTTCTTTAGATATATCAATTTTTTTATAATTCTAATAGGCTTAGGTGCTGTTATTTTCAACTTATATTCAGTTCAGTTCAGTACTATTCAATACTTATCAGTACTGCATACATATAAATTTACACTAAAATAAATACTGATAAATTTAATTTACTTCAATACTACTACTCATAAATTAAAAAGAATAACTAGTTATATAAAAAAGCTGATGTGCAGCCTTTTCCAAAACCACCCCGTTACTTTAGTCTGTCAAACCCTAACCATGCTCTCATCTCGTGACACTCCAATTTTCATTATTGTGTATTTTTTATTGAATCTTTTTACATTGATGGTTGAAAATTTTATTAAGTTATATGATGTTGAACCATATTATATTGTTTTTTTGCTATTTTTATTTTGATTGTTCATTATTTTTTATTTTTTTTATATGAATTTTTTTTAAAAAAATGTATGTTATTTATTTTACTGGGGAATGAAAAATCCTCGATCTCCAATAGAGAATCCTCGATAATGAAATGGAGGAAAAGTTAGCCCAAATCGTTAATGGATATGGGGATGGAGGAAAACTTTTCCCTAATGCATTACCTGATCCAATAAACACCATTTTCAACCCTAACCCTAGTAATAATAATAATAATATAACATTCGATACTCAAAAAGAATTTTTCCAATCATCTCCAAAACCGTAACTGAATACCATTTTTTAAGTTTATTAAAAAGAAATTCTATAGTCAACGGAGAAATAATAATTCTCATCAAAGTAAAATTTGTGAGGTTTTCTTTAAGTAAAAGTTAGGGTCTATAATAAAATAGAAAAGAAAAATTATACAAATTAAGAGAAAAAAAAGGAAAAAGATGAGGCTTACTCAGAAGCTTAATACAAGAAATTACTTACGAAAAGCAAAAACATAAAATAAGTCACATATATGGCCAAAGAAATCATAAACTAAAGGGACCAGCATCAATTTCAAGTGAAGTTTTTGCCGCCTCAAATCTAAACTCACAAACAGAAGTGTGACCTGAGAGTCTGGAACTGGCAAACCCTTCTGATTGTGAAAGTCATACCAAGCTTTTACATGAAGAAAAGAAGTTAAAAACTTCTCTCTTTTCTTATCCTGAAAAAAGAAGGAAGTGCTTATCCCTTCCTTCTTACTCTAATACTTCCTTATTTTTCCACACATCATGGTGATGATGGAGGAGAAAGTCGCAGAGGGAGAGGAGCTCTGTGACTCTTGTAGATATTACATCTTTGTTCGAGTGTGTGACTCTAGAAATCATATGTTCGAGTCACACATTAGGTGGGGTGGGCGTTTTTCTTCTTTGTATTTAATATAAACGCTATTGCACAATTTTAAATGAAATGAAAATGATTTATGATTTGACTCATTTTTGAAAGTATTATGCAATCAACTGCGTGAAAGCATTACAAGTTGATTTGCAAACCTCATTGAATCGTTGTATATACGACCGGAGGGATTCGTCCGGCTCATGTATGATCGTGCAACTAACTGCTCACATACGTGGCGGCCGTGGAGCCAAGGAAATGTTTGCAAAACACCTCGCTCAGTTGGTACCATGAGCTGATGGAGTTGGGTTTTAGCCTGTGTTGAACCAATACGCGGCTGGGCCAATGAGTGTCTGCTCAAAATAGCAGCAAATGTAAGCTTTTGGGGCGTACACCATCTCGATTCGGTTGGCGTAATGGCATATATGGACAATGGGATCGTCTCTTCCGTGATAAATCTTAGTGAAAATTGGTGCCTCGAAATAAGGGTTCAATTGGACACCCAATATCTTCTTCGTAAAAGGGGATTCTCGCTTTTCCACAAGGACTCCCGGTACGGCACCTCCAGGTCTTTGAGCAGCTTCTTTAGATGTCGCCTGAGCTTGGGGTCGTTCTAGGTGTTGCTATCTCCTTTCTCCTTTTCAACTAGCGGGGGTTCCTGCTGGTTTTGAGATGGTGTACCGTCTGCCGCTTGCCGCCTGGGAAAATGGGTCCATCCCTAGCTGAGGTGCCACTCCATATGTGTATGGCATCTGCATCCCCATTTGAGTCACAACCATTCTAGCCTGGAAGTAAGGGTTTTTGCCCGGGGAGTTGAATGCCTGAAATATCGCCATCGTCTACGCCTGCACCGCCGGATCCAAGACGGTGCTAACCACTCGAACAGTCAAGGCCTGCTGGGGCTGAGCCTGCGTCAGCTGGACTTGGGGCGTCTCAAACGTTACTGTGCTTCTACGGCTTCCATCTGGTGGGAACAGTTCTCAGGCTAGGTTTTGGTGGCTCGGATCCTCCTTAGGAATTCCCTGTATCGTCTTCCTCGTCAAGTTATACTGCTCCACGAAACTGTTTCGAATGACGTGCTGCTGTTCCGAGGAATGTTGTATTCCCGAAAAATCATGACCATTTGCTCCACTACGCTTCTTGGAGGGGCAACCACGTTGGATGCGTTGGGGACATTGACGTCATCGGGGGATGTGTGGAAAACGCCTGCATCTGAAGGGTGGTCGTCGTTGATTTCCACCATGATTGTGTTCTTTGGTAGACCAAACTTCTCCGCTGGGTGAGTGAATTTGGTCCATGCTCACCGTACCACTGAAAGTTCTGAATAAGAAAGTGACTCTCACGCGTTGAACTTTGAATCAGGTCTTGCTCGAATATGACTCCTTGTATCTATGTTTAACCTACAAAACGACGAGTCACAAGAAGAGGATTGGGGCTTGTTCCCCCGTGGGAGCTCCGATGCCTAAGTCAGCTTTTGAGTGTGTAGAATAGCATATTTCGGTAAGTCAAGATGTCATACCTTTGCTCAGAGCAACCTCTTATTTATAGGCACCAAGCACAATTGCTCGAAAGTTAGGCAGTTCGGTTGTTTGGAAGTGGGATCATGATCCTGATTTTTTAGGGAGAAGTAGTTTAAGATCCCTTAGTTGTTACTCCCCTATCTTTAAGGATGGAAGTTCCACTAGTAGTGGGAAACATGAGATAAGAGCATTGACTTGGTAAACAAGCTGTGGATGCATCGAGCTAGGGGTGTCGTTGCAAGGGGACCGTCTCGCTCTTGAGATATCGAGACGGTTACACAGGCGGTTGAGTGCGTGACAAGGATGCAGATTCATCGAGACGACGAGACGGTGCAAAGCATATGTGCCATACGCGTCTCGAATGTATATCCAATTATCACCAAGAATTGTGAGATTCATGTAACAAATGTAGTTAGAGAAGTCTATTAAACTAGTAGAGAATCTCATTCAACTTGATGTACATTAATTAATAGAGACAATGCCTGTCTTCCTACAAATAGACTGTTTAGTTAGGAATGGGCTTAATTCACCTTTGTTACATAATGAATGCAGACAACACCAACTTAGCCCTCAATTTTACCATTAACCGTTGGTTAGTTCGTAGAATAAAGATTTCATAATAGATTGAATGAAAGAAAATAAAATATAACAGACTATTGCCTTGAATCCATTATAGTTGTAAGAATAAAAAAAATTCACTTCTTTTGGACTAACTATCCTTTGGTGAAGTGAAAGAAATTATATTTTAACTCTCATGAAATAGCTATTACATAAGTTATTCATTGTCTTTATAATCAACTAAACAAAAGTGAGTCATTCCACCTCTCTCTTAAAATATCTATTCCATGAACCAAACATATTATTATATAAGGATCATATTGCACTTTTGTATCCATGTTATGAGTGCAATTTTGTACTTTGTTCCTATAGATATTGTATAGCTTTATTTTTTTTTAAATAATAAGAGTTTTTGTATAGTCAGAAATTGATCTCTAGTCATCCCGATCCATACTTTATGAATATATATATAACTTTATTTAATTTTCCTTAAAAGTTGTCATTGTAGGAAAACTCACAATTTACAAAAAGAAAATCCACAGCCCACAAGAGATGCTATCCATTGAGAGTGATGGGCTCAAGGCCCATCAAATTACTTCTAGTCTTCAAGCCACATAAGCATGCAACCCAATTTAGCCCCAAAATGGCAATGATGGATAGTTTATCTCATCTAGTGAAAACCAAAATTAAGTGGATGCAAGTGTGTTTGTTCTCCCAAATCTCCTGTAAGAATGATAAGTGTCCTAAAAATAAATAGAATAAAATCATTTATGGATACATGTTATTCATGCATCAAGAAGAGTCCTTCAATTCCGCACCATTATATAATTTTATGTAATACAGACTCTTTTCAAAAATTGTCCTTTCACCGTTTTAACACTAAACATTAAATTTAATAAGTTTCATATAATTATGAAACAATTATTTTAAGCTATTTTGGGTACAAAAAATTTACCCATACATTAGGAAAAATATTACCAATAGCAACAACAAACACATGGATTAGTTAATTGTAAAATTAATGGGCATTAAAGTTTTTTTATTAAAGAGTCTCATTTTTAAATTTTTACCCGACAGCCAAAATTAGTCTGAGCCCTCAACAAATAAAGGTATAAAATACCTTTAAGACAAATTACTTATATTGAAAAAATATGAATATCAACTAAATAAAATGATTCGCAAGTATGTAAGAAGTGAGAGCATCCTCTTACTTCTTTTATCATTGAATGTCGGAGCAAACACCCTACAAATACATATGCAATAATAATTCACATTAACAATTTGAAACCCATGCCTACTCCAACTCATCAATACCACACATGACTAGTTAAGGTGCAAATTCCCATTTTTTTTGGTGAAATTAAAAAACATGTGATTTGATTGTTTTGTTAAAAGATTTTTGTGAATTTTTTCTCTTAAATAGGTGCACGTGGTTTCAAAAGTTAGTAAAACATGCTTATTAAAATTTTGAAACCATATTTGGAAGGGTAATCTTATCCATTTTTGGAGTGAAATTTTGCAGCTTTGTTTATAAAAATACAATACACATTAGTAATAATTTTTAAAAAAATTTTGAGAAGTACAAATATTTACATTAATTAAAAACTAACGATAATTTTAACAAATCATAGAAAATGAAAAATTTCTGAAAATTTACTCAAACTTTGATAACTAATTCACAAATAATATAGTTTTAACATAGGAATGTTGAATTTATTGAAATAACTGAGATTACCCTTCTAAACGTGGTTTCAAAATTTTAAGAAACATGTTTTTGCTAACTTTTGAAACCACATGCTCCCTTTTGAAACATAAAATTCTATAATAACCTTTTTATAAAATAGTCAAACCACATGTCATATTTTTTAAAGTTTACCCTATTTTTTATCCAACCCTACTAATTACTTACTATCTCTTGACTAAAATACTCAATTATTTACAAGGATTGGTTTTATTATTATTTGTTATTATGATTCCATTTATCATGGTTGTTAGTTGTTATTGTAGCTGTTGATAATTTATTTTCTCTGAAATAGTTAAAAATATTTGTAAGTTCCGGACAAGATTATAACCATATATATACTACTCATTAAAAAAGAAAACTAAAAAACTAAATGCCATGAACAAAATTTTAATTGCCTATATTCATTTAAATCAAATTTAGGTGTGTTTTTCATTTTTTATAAGATTATCGAACGAGCTTATAAACTCTTTACTTCATAAAGTATGCGATAAAATGTTTACAGTGACTTATATCTTATTTACAAATAACTTATAAGTCAAATGGTGTAAGTTTGAGCATATTTATTTAAACAGCTTATAAATACTTAGAAAAATATTATTTCTTCTTTTAATGTAAACATAAAAAAAGTTTCACTCCCTACATATTCTTTTTACACAATTAACAGTATTTACAACTAATAATTTAGTTATAAATCAGCCATATATATCAAACAACTTCAAAATTATCAAGTAATACATATAAATCAAATTCGTCAAACAAATCACTGATTATTTTTTAAGTTACCAATAAGTCATAAGTTAAAAGGCAATACAACGAACCTCTAAAATTAGTAGCACAACAAGTTTTTAGGAGGGTCGTTCCTAACATTCAAAGGGTCTTAAGAGAAATAATAAATTAGGGCCCTTGGATAAATTTTTTTATGTAAAATTCATATATTTTAATAAATTTAAATAAAAAGTATATTTTTTATTTTAATCAGTAATCTAACTCATTTACATTAGATAAATTTTTTAAAAAAATTTAAAGCTTATATACATAATGAAAAAAATGGACCCCTATTAATCGTGAGCTCTAACCCGTCACACCCCCGGCTCATGGCCGGCCCTGATTTTTGGGAAAGAAGATAAGCCATACAAATGGGCTTTTACACAAATAGGCAAAAAAATAATAATTTGGGTCAAATGCCATAAAAAAATTTCCAAATATACCATTCTTGCAAAATAATTACAAATTCCTCCCTCCACCCAGCCACACCCATGTTTCTTTTTTTCTTTTAATTTGTTTGATTGTTTTATTTATACCTTTTAAACCGTTCATTTTTTTGACATGCCGCTTCAAAGTTTTTTGTTCGTCTCTTTTTTATCTTTAAAAGTAGACACATGATGATATACTTTTATCGAGTTTTTTTTAACTGTCAAGTATCCAATAGATATCCAATAGAAGTCCAATAGAAATCAGTAAAACTAGAAGATCTTGAATTCAAAACACTAGATAGATTTTAATTGATCATAACTTTAGAATATAATTTTGTAGATGCTTAAATATCAACTTCAAACTACATTTTCTAATGGAAATCTAGTAGGTGTCCAATAGATTTCCGATAGATGACCAAAAGATGTTTTGTAGATGAGAAAACACAAGTTAAACAACTAATTGATCTCATAAATAAAATAAATAAAGAAAAAGATACGAAGCAAAAGATCAATTGCAAAAAAATCCTCAATAAAATAACCCCTTCAACTCCTAAAAATCCACTCGAAATTCAAATCTATATAATTAATTTGTCCAAATTCCGCAATTGAATCGAAATAAATTAAATAACACATAAATGTCCAATTTAAAAGGTAGAAGACTCCTAAATTATGCCTGTAAAATATTAGCAATGGCCTCAATAGTAGCAGTTTATAAAGTTACTGCATAACAATGGATACAACGAAATTTTCAGTGATCTATTGGATATCTATAGATGATCTATAGGAAATCTATTGGATAAAAAAATGACGAAAAGTCACCGTGGATGTCATTTCAAAAATAAAAATAAGATAAATAAAAATAAGATGAACAAAAAAACTCTAGAGCGGCATATAAAAAAATAAACGGTTTGAGAGATAAATAAAAAATAAAAAAATAAAAAAATATGACAATTATATAAATAAAATTATAAAAAATAAAAAGTTAAAATATATTTAACAAATTCCACTGTAAAAATAAGTAGGTGATTGGCCTTTTCACCTAATACAAAATTTATAGGTTGGCCTTTTTATTGCATTGTTCAATAATAAAATTATTTTCCCAAAATTATAACAAACCTATAATGAGGAATCATCATATCTGGCTGGTCTTTTAGAGGAATCTTCAACAAGAATATTGTTCTAAAGTGGGACCTAATTGCATAATTATCATTAATTAATGCAATTATTAAAATTTAAATCTAACTTGGCATGTGGCTATAAATAATAATGATGCTTAGCTGCACCACTGCACATATTCTCTATTCCCTAACTTCTATTAAAAGAAACACTACAGTCCTTGGATTTCAAAATCTAATCAGAATCACCCCTAATTAATTATGCATTAATTAAGATTGCTAACCTCATTTAGGACCAAAAAATTAATGAGAGATTCCATTGTTTTCAGTCTTCACTTATCAACCTTTAACATGGGCTCCTCCATTATATACATCTTGTCTACAAGATTCCCTAAATCATTTTGTTATTGTTTTGTCCTTCAACATGAATAACATTTTTTTTGTTATTTATTTGTTTTAATCCATGGTATAGTATAGTTGTTAATAGATTTTTTTTGGTCTGAATTAGTTAAAAGAAATTGCCACCAAACATTTAAAAATTCAGTTTGATACAGATAAGAGATAGAAGATAAATGTTGAACAAATTCTCAAACTCCCGTTAAGACCTCCATAGTAAGCAATGCTATCAAAATCGTACCGGATGCTATACTGGTGAAGATTTTGGTACGCGGTATTACCATAACTATTGGTATAATTAGTGGTTTTATCGGGCATCATATCGGTCTTTTGCAATGCTTTCCAGATCTTTTGCAAGACTTACAAGTGTCACCATAGTTGATTTATAAAAAAAATCATTCTTAAGTTAAACCGTACCATAGCCATAGCCGGTTTGCGATCAAACCGTCCAGTAAATTACGTTTTGATTACACTGATACTAAGAGCACATTATTGCATAATAAACTTTGGGTAAATATTGATAAACATAACAATTGTTTATTTTAATTATTGTTTATGGGATACTTGGAAAGGATAAAATCTTGTAGATTTCTAACAATTGACTAATTAAGAGTTTGGTTGAGAGAATATTATAAACTTAATTATGAATTGGACCACATAATCTGGGGTTAGCTAGTATAACATATGTTTTTACTAATTAATCATTTGTTTGATTTTTTTTTGGTCTAGTTGTATTCTTAGTTTATTGAAAGTAGAATTCAGGGGATGATTTCTCAAAATGGTATTCAAATAGTCAAACCCAAATTAAAACATGCACTACTAAATCAACACACAAGTTCACAGGTGATTTTTTTTCTTCAACAAAAAATATAAATATAAATCAAGGTTTACTATAGAAGCATGATATTTAGGTAGGCATAAGGTCATAATCAGTTGGGTCATACATGTACCTTCCAGACATATCTACAGAACTTTTTGCTACTATTCAAACCACTCCAATTTATTTTAATTTAATTTAATTTAATTATACGTTATTATTTTTCTGAAGTTAAAAAAAACAGTACGTAAATTATTAATTTTTCTTTGTTGCAATTTTCGTTCATTATTGATTTTTTTACTGACTTGCTAATAATTATTTTGTATTTTCAAAATAACTAAACAATTATTTAATAATCAAAAGTAAACAATTAATATTGTTATTTGATTTAAAAATACATCATACAATAAGATTTCAAATTTATGATTTCTGTTGTTGTTTGTGAATGATTTGCGACGTTACTATATGTCGGTCACTAATTTAGTTCACAGAGCTTTATTTTGACTATGTCTATATCTAATTTGGGTCGTGCATCTGGCTGTGGTGGGTGAATCTCCCAGTAAGAATTTTTTGCATTCACTATGACTCGAACTCAAAACATTGCTTAAGCGACATCAAGCCGCTTACCATTTAGACTAACCTTATTGGCTGTGATGTTACTATACTTGCTGGTAAAAAAGTATTATCTTCGAAATTATTATTTAATAGTAAGTTGTTTAAAAACAAAAGAATCAGAAAACAAATCTTTTGATTGCACCTATTCCATCTTTGATTATGCTGATTCTTAAATTATGTAGCTATTTTAAAAAAATAATCAGGTTAAATTCCTATTAAATAGATAGATAGAAGAGAAATGCCAACTACTCATTTGTCCATTTACGGATAAGGAAAACAAGAAAACCCAAATTACAGGATAATTTAGATTTGAATAAAATAACAAGAAAGGGGATAGATAGAGTATTAAAACCTGGATCTTGCTTTGTCTTCTTGTACAACTATAACAATAATGACCCAACCAAATTTAGATTATTTTATTCAAGGCATCATGGCTCATGTTGGAATATTTCCTGGCTTTTCTACCACGCCATATCTTTCACATGATCCTAACTAAACACTCCCAAATTGGTAATAAAAGTTCATCTTAATGTTTGCTGTTGCAATTGCCGATAAAGCCGACGGTCTGGCTTGTAAATTACTTATTTGATGATGAAACAACAAATATTGAATAAATATTATAGTTTTTCCCCATAACGTTTGACTCTCCCTATAAGCCAACGTTCTCATTAATCACAATTGGCTCTCTACTCAAATGGACTCTAATACCTATTGTTACATATCAAATGAAAGAGTTCACTCCAAAAGATTAGTCCATGAGGTGAGAGAGTCCATTTGGTATATTAACCTCTTATTAGACGATCTCATAATTTTTCTTGTTCTTAAAACTATAGTTTAGGTTAAAAAGACAGAATATGTAAATATATCAGAGACCAAGTTACCAGCAACACGAAAAGAAAACCATGAGGGCATTTTCTACAGAGAAAAGAGATCATACTACAACATTATCCCAATGCATAACAAGACTCCACACAAGCGGCGTAAGGGGGTCGAGTGTATGCAGCCTTACCCCTATAATTACAGAGAGGTTTCCAATTAACCTTAGAGTGAAATTCAACAGCTATCCGTGACTTCACAATAAAAAAAGTTCAGAGAGTCTAACGAGTCATTTTCTTTAGTCCGTTAACGGGATATATCATAATAGTTGTAATACTAATGATAGCATGGCCATAAAAATTCTTACATAAATTCCGGTAAAAATACAAACTCAATTTCAAGAAACAAATAAGCTAATCCTGCAAAAATTTTAACTCTTTACTGACCCCAACTCAATAATATATTTTCAGTATTATTGTCAAATATTATAATAATATCCTCCTTCCCTTGTATACTTCATTTTTATCTGCAAAAATAGGAGTAATGGAAGAAAACATTACTATACATCATCTTTTACTGATCTGTAAATATGACTTTTCCAGCTATATCCTTCAGATTTGGCATCCTCATCATCTTCCACGCTGTTTCCTGCTAACTGCAGGGGACCTTGAGGCGACCCGGACTGTGAACTCGTTGCCTTTGACTCACTGTACTGTTCATGAGACAAAAACAAACCCCCTAAAACAAGGGATCTATTTGCTGCTGATGATGCTGTAGTAGGTGGCGTTCTTCTTGTATGAAGCCGGTATTTCTACAGTGACATTGAAAATCTTCAATTAATCTCTAAAATCATGTAACATTAAAAAACTAAAGTTGTTGTCTTTACTTGTGCCTGTTGTAAAATGAAAATGTAAGAACTAAGAAATTATGTCACTTGGTGACTTTTGCCGGATGTCATCCTCAATTTTCATTTGCTTCAGGTAACTCCTTAGACTTCACGAAGTACGAGTTTTTTTTACAGGAAGCCAGGTATTTGGAGCACCTTGCTCACAAAAGATGACATTTGTCCTACTGATTGTATATTGGGACAAATGTCATCTTTGGGGAGAAGGGTACCCCAAAAACCCGGCTCCCTGTAAAATTTCGAGGCAAAATACACCAATTTGCTTCATCAATGCCACATGTCAGCTTCTGATTATACAGGAAAATCAGAAAAATGACATATTTAAAAAGTCAAAACTACCCGAAGCTGATATGTGGAGTTCAAGGTGCAAACTTTGTACGCCAAATTCAAGGGGTTAATCGGAACTTTTGAAAGTTTGAGGTGGCATCCACATAAAGTTGAAGGGGTTTGGGTTTGGATGTATTTGGCCAACAACTTACTTGTAGATGGCTTTTCACTTCATCATTGGTTAAACCATCAACTTGCATAAGTTCCCTTATCTGCTTTGGTGTAGCAGCTGCAAAAACATGGAGAGAATTGAATTAACTAATCTAACAATACCAAAATGATCAATCAATTTTACTATGATCAATGAACAGATTCGATTTCAGGCTACAAAGCAAATACCAACTATCTTTTGCACATTTTCAACCAACTATTATCGATGAACAATCTATATATAACAATAGCTGAGGAATCTCAAATCATAAACTTAGGATGGAATATTTAAATCAATTTTTAGAGGACAAACCTTGAGAACCACCAAGTTGTTGTAAAGCATTGACAAACCGCCTATGCAACTCAGGGGACCAGCACCTCCTCTGCTTCCTAGTAGTCTGTTGCTGAGTTTGTTGTGATCCATTTCGAAAACTAGGTTGCGGGTTAGGGGTAGACGAAGAAACAGTTCTACTACAGCTGGTTCTTGAGCCTGAAGAGCTAGAATCTTCCCTTAAGCTCTTCATTCCAGGAGTTAAAAGAGAAAGACCAGGCACAGGCAACTCCTCTCTATTAATAACAATACTATTAGTATTACTCTTATTGTCCTCCCTTTTCAGAAAACCAGAGTAGTTCTTGAATGGCATGAATGCCCTTGCTGCATTTCTACTTTTACAGGCCTGAAATGTATCCTCATTCGCATATTGATTGTCTTTCTTAGCTATCTAGAAACAGAAAACAAAGGAAACCAAAACCAAAATCAATTTCTCAGCTAGCATACTATTTCACGAATTTAATTTCTGAAATCTATCAAGTGATTACCTTAGATTCATTCTTGAGATTTTGTTTTGGATCAAAGATGTAGTCAATTTTGGAAGGATGATCATTAGTGTTCCATAACTGAACAGAGCTCATCCAATTTTTCTTATCTCTAGAGTCTTTTTCCTTTTTGATATGGCCATTTGATTCATCTTCATCTTCCTCCTCCTCATCATCTCTACAGTTTTCCTTTAATGGAATGAATTCTTCTAAAACAGGTTGACTATTTGATGCCGCACATTTCATTGACTCCGCCTTCAAACATTGAATCGCTGCAACCAAACAGTCAAAAAAATCGCCCAACTTTATTCTAAAATCAAATACAGAAAAAGTTCATCGATCAATTTCATTCCGAAAGAAAGGAAATCATGATCGAACAAAACCTATGCGCTACAATCATCGTTATTTCAAATTGAAATCGATCAATCGGAAAAACAAAAACGATCGAATATCAACAACACAACAGAATTTAATTTCCTATACAAATACATCAATGGCGATGAAACGAACCGTCATTCAAAAGAAGCATACAGAGAGGGAGCTCGCGCTTAAACGCATCGATCTTCTTCATTTCCTCTTCGAGTCCTTTAACAAAGCCATCAAGCTTGGCGACTTTTTCAGGAATATTGCCGATAATCGAGACGTCCTTGAGGAAATCGGTGATAGTTTTGGGGAGATATGTTTGCCTGAAATCAAAGGCTACCTCAGGCTGAACAGACCCCATTGCTATTCAAATTTTCTCAGATTCCGGCCACCGTTGATTCCTTTCTTTGCCTTTTTCAGGGAATGTTTGTACAAGTGTGAAATGGAACAATGGAGGAGAGATGAAGAGACGATGAGATCTATATATATATATATATTTTATGAATAGAGAGAGAAAGAAGAGAGAAGAAAGGAAATATTATAGGAAGGTGAAGAAGATTCTGTTGGTTGCCTATATCGATTCCTCGCATATATTATTTCTACCCCCTTCCTCGCCGAGTTCACTCGCCTCCAACTCGGTACCAACTCAACCGTAACCTTTTGGCATTATTATCTGTAGACCCGATAAGCGCCGAGCTATCCATTCAGGCCGGAGCAATTGAGAGGGCATTAATGTATTTGAAGAAGGTTAATTGTCAATATCGATGAATTTTTAAGTTTTAGATTTTGGTGAATTCTTACCTCATTTTCATTAGAATCGGTCCCGTGAATATTAATCACTGCCACGCGGTGAGCTATGTCTTTTTTGGTCAAATAATGTCGTTTAGGCCATCAATTTTATGTTTTTCAGTTTTATGGACTAAATTGAATTTTTTTAAAACTTTATGTGCTTATTTTTTTATTTTGCCGTTTTGCACATGGCTGCCCTAGACTATAAATAAGCTTGTAACACCTTCAATTGGCAGTTTTTGCCGTCATCAGAATTCAGATTACAACTTTTGCAATTTCTCTTAGTTTTTACGATTTTCTGAGAGTTTTGTGAAGGGTCGATCGTTGTTGATTTTGCGATTTATTCAATTTTCGACTATAAACCATATTTGTTGATATTCTGCTGCGTCACCAAGCCTATCTTATCATCGGACATGAATAATTATTCTTTTATAAAGTTTGAGCTCGCTAAAGCCTAAAGTTCTATGAGTTGCACTTAGTTTTTGTAGAAATACTCTAGCCTAATTTTATGTATTATATATGCATATATAATTTAAAGTGACATGCGCTTTCACTCATTTGCGAAGAATTTTTTTTTTGCAAATCAGGGTTTACAGTTTAAAAAAATTGGAAAAAGGATGATAAAAAATATTTTTTTGCTCAAAATAGTGATGTTATAGAAAATATTTTAATCAATTCAATATTATCATAATTTAACCTTATTATTTAAAAAATATATGTCACGATTTGAGTAAGTTTCGAAGATTTTTCCATTTTTTTATAATTTATCATCGTATTTTAATTAAAAAATTATTTACAATATTGAAAAAATTCAAAAATTCTCGCTGATGCATCTTGTATTTTTAATAATCAATTTACAAAATTTCGTACGAGAACAAACAAGATTACACATAATCGTGACATAATTTAATATTGATAATCCTCTTTTTGTCAATTTTTTAAAATCATAAACCCTACTTTGCTAAGGTTGTCATATTTAATAACTATTTAATATTTTTATATTTTATCCTATTGTAATTTTTAACTTGATTACGACTAATTTTACTATATCTTTAAGAGTTCATGTAAAAAAATTTCTCTTTAGTTAATCAAAAAATTTAAAAGATAACAATATTTAAGGCAGGTCAGGTTTGAAAATAATCACGTAAGCAAGGCCCAAACTCGGCCAAATCTGAAGTTCTTATGTGTTGATCAGGGTAGACTTAAGTAGAGGTTTCTATAAAAAAAATTTGATGACGCTCCGTCTAAATCCGCCCTAAGCTATGAACATGTCATCGGCCACTTGTTCACGTTTAAAAATTATAGATCCAGGTTAATAACATCAAAGCACATTCAACTTTTTATTTATAAAGAAATAGCCCTAGAGATTTAAGGCATTGTTTGGCTCATAGTTTATTAAAGCATGGTATGATATGGTATGGTATGGTATGGTATGGTATGGTATGATACAGTATAGTATAGTTTTTTAAAAGTTTTTGTTTGGATAGATGGTATGGTATTGTACGGTTTTTTAAAATTTTTAATTTAATTTGAAAGAGAACTATGATGAACCACCAAATTAGTGGTTCTGTTTTTATGATCATTTGAACCATAAAATAACTATGAAGAACCATACTTAAAAAGAAAACCATGCAACTAAACAAAAGATTTTTAATTATAACAATACCATATTATGATCAACGATAAAAAAAACCCTCATTTTTATAATTGTTCTTTGCCCAAATTCATGTTAATGAATAAAATATAGTATATTATTGGCATATAATAGCATAAAAATATTGAATATTCGTGAAAAGAAATATGAAATGGGCTACTGCCATTCCCAGATTACAGAACAAGAATTTTTTTTTTAATGAAACAGAACAATAAATTTCTGATATCCAATATATTTAAATGCAAGTGTTTATATCTTTATTCTGAAATTAGAAAAAAGAGTTAGTAAAAGTCATATTTGTTTTGTCTGTTATCCTCCAAATAAAAAAAGGACAACTTTATAGTTTATACTTTATACCAGTGCAAAAAATCAACACCAAAATAATTAATTTAGGATTTAATTAGAATTTTTATTCACCTTTTAATAAGATTCTAACTGTAATTTTTTCTATTTGTAATTCAGATTTAATAATCACAATACTTCCATAGTTATTATTTTGTTCATAATACTATTCATGAAATACTATGCAATTCATTCTATGACTAAAAATGCAAAGTAATGATTAGAATTAATAAATACAAAAGGATTTATCATGAAAGAAATATTATTGTAGGTTTGAGGTATTATTTTAAAAATCCTTGCTTATATTATATTTAGGCGCTATTTTAAAGTTTGTTGTTTGATTTTTATTTTTAAAATATTATTAGGCACTTAGCTGATTTCTTGCTATCTTTTTGAATTGCATGGGCCGATGTTTTTTTTAGGGGGCCCTTAAACTCAATTTTTTAAAATATCAATATTTATAATAATTATAATTTAATTTATCTACCCATAAAAATTAGTTTAATTAGTAAACTAAGATACATTACATTATCCTCATAATATAATTATCGTTCTGAGTGTCAAACCGAGATAATGTGCTTTATAACACAAATAGGAGGCATTTAGGGTCAAACTAGAATCTAGCCATTTTTAATACTATCTAAATTATGTTTTTTTAATATATATATTTTATTATATTATCATCTATTTTTTAATTAAATTAATATTTTTATATATTGATTAAATATTAAATATAAAAAATACAAGTCCATTTAGGCTTTGGAAGTTTCGGCCGCTCGACTAGGACTCAACATTTTTTAAACAACAGATCGACGTCATGTTATTTTCTTCTTAACTTTAACTTACTTCAATATAGTTATAAATTTGCGATAAATTTCATGTAGTTAAATTTTACGCGGTATAATATGAAAAAAATGTCCATCCACTCTTTAGAGGACATAAGTTTAATCTTAACCACTATATAAAAAGTTTTAACACAATATAATTCAATTAAATATTGTTGGAGATAATAGATGTAATAACCTAATTTTTTTAAAAAAAAAGTAGAAATTGCTTTTTTTCAAATAATAAAAATTTTAAATTAGTCCAATTTATCGTGGAAACATTCAAATTGACTTGCCCTAATACATTTCTTAGTCACCATATTATATTTCGTAACCCTAGATGGATTAGATGAAATTAAAGCAGTGATAAAAAGGCATGACAGTAACATAAAGGAAAATATAATATTTGCACACTTTGACTGTTTTGGAACCCATTTAACAATTGTTTTTTATTTTTTATTTTTATAGGAAATGACTATTACAATATTTGATTACCAAAATACGAATTCCTATTTAACTAGTACAGAGGCAAAATTAGCAGATACATGGTACAGCCCATAATTATTAAAATAACGCCTTTTAGTTTGTTTTGTTTTATTACTCATTTGGTTCATCAGAGTGTTATTTCAACTATATTTAAATTTTATTTGAATCATATATCAGACTATGATGAGTAAGTCTTTTAATAATTATTTTTTAAATTTATTATGATTTAAACTTGAAATTTTACTTAAACGATATCAAAATCTTAGTAGCAACCACCGTTGATCTGTTTTTGTTTTGGTTGTTCAATGCAAAGAATCATTCATTTTTTTAACCAATAAAATCCTAACACTTTGCGCAATTATGAAATACTTTAATTCTAAATCATTCTTAAATCTTAATCAACTGCTTGATTACATATTTATCTTTTTTTTTATTCTTAAATGAGGTTCTTTTTTAATTATCCGTAAAGATTCTTCGACTATGTTTGTTTCAAAGGGGAACTTAAATTTTAATTAATTTTTGAGTATCAAAAAGGAATTACGACTTTTGTAGTCTATCGGTTTAATTTAAATATGCGGTGGATTACTTTAAAGAGAATTTTTAATTGTGGTGGGAATTTTTCTCATCTACTTTTTTTTTTTCTTTCCTCCGATAATTTATAAAAACAAACTATGTAGTGGATTACATAGCTTGTTCTATTTGCTTATTCCCAAACCTTAATCGGTGGTCATATTTTTACAACGGTCCACCAAATTGAGGAATCTAATTTAAAAATTGCAAAATCTTTCTATCATAGTATATTTGGAAATCTTAAGAGTATTCTTGTCATTTGCCTTGGTGATAGTTTTAATAAATTTGGACTCTAGAGTTGAAAATGGAGTTTATAATATGGGGAAGGCACTCCCCATCTTGTTCACATTAATTGAAGTTTTTCGTATAAAATAATTCATCCTTATTAAATGATGGAAGAAATTTTTTTCTCATTCTCTAGTAAGTATTAAGAATATACATTTTTTTGTTAAAGCATGGCTAAAATTGTTTAGTAACAACATTTTTTTTAAGATTATACATATAATAGTGATGCACAATTAAATAAACTAAAATAACGTTTTATAATTAGCATCAATTTAATTTCAAATTTTTAATGGTTAGTGAAAAGTTAGTTCTCTATCAATATCACTTAGTAAATGTTTTGTTTCCACTGGACAACAAAATTAAAAAAATATATAAATCTTTGATAATTTTTAGTTCTCTATCAATATCACTTAATCATGTTCTCTTATATTTTTTATTTTGTTGTTATTTGATAATTTTGTAAAGCTTTGTATTTTTACTTATTGTAAATTTAAAAATTATTTATGCTTATGGCATCGGGGAATGGGATCCTTATCTCATTCCATTCCATTAGATTTTGAGAATAAAAAATCTTCAGCCCGCTACGTGAAGATTCTTATCAGGAATTCTCCAATTCATTGAAATATAATTTTAACGAGTTTGAAAATTCTCTTCCCGTTTACAAACCTTATATACATGATGAAAGACGTGTGGAGATTTAATTTTTTCACAATAAAGGACAAGATATTCAATAAAAAACCCCTTTGAACACATATTTGAATGATTTATCAAATTGTTTCTATATTGTGTGAAAGAATAAAACATGAAAAGAGGAAAAAAGAAGTGAGATTCCATTTCAAGAAAAGGACAGAACGTGTAATATGTGATTGCTTGATTGGGTTATGTTTTGATAATTCAACACCTAAACCAACACTTCTATATTCTTAGACACGAGGAATCTTGGGTGATGTGTGGGTCCCTCATATTTTCACTTTATAATTTATTTTATATCACCTTTGTTTTTCTATATCAATAATTATTGATAAAAGTGAATATGATTAAATAGAAATATTTGAGCTCAAAGTCTCATTTGAATGATTATTAATTATTCACGACATATGATAAAAAAATTTAGTTTTTAAGAAAAATTCAGCGCAAATTTCAGAAATACTTTAGGGAGAATTCACATTTACACAATGCTCCACTAGTAAACAATGCAAAAGTGATAACAGAATTTAGGTATAATTAAAGGTGTTACGAGAAATATTTATGTTAAAAATTTATTTTGTAAAAATATTAAAAAAGACTGGGTTTTACGGGGAAAGGATATCCCAATTAATATCCATTAAACAAAGAATATTCCAAAATTAATTAAATATGAATGCCTTTTGTGATAAATTCAAAAATCAAGAAGTTTATTGCACAAAGAGTGAGATGAAGATTAGAAATCAAAAATAGACTCTTTCAAAAATTTTATTTTTCGAATAATATTTATCTAAGTATATAAAATTTTATACCAAAGCCTATTCCTAATTATTTATTTATAATTTGATCAGTTACTAATTTTTCAAAAGTGAATTAACAACTTCAAATGATAAAAAATAAAATAAAATAAAATATACTATTATTTCTTAAGAATAATATTTGAAATAAATAAAAAAAAGGTGGAGGGGATCTAGAAGAGAGAGGGGTTGGAGATCGGGCATCTCATCCCATCTCCATTAGTTGTGTCGGATCGATGGTTGCTTCTACTCAAAGAATCTTATGAGTTGTCATTTACTCATTTCTTATTCTTGTTTTTAGAATCTTTTCCAATTTTAATTTCTTTATATTCATTCAATGATTCTGTCTTCCCAATTCCTCGTTTCAACTAGTTGGTTGTATTATAGGTATATCTGATTAACTCAATTAGCTAAGTCGGTTGGATAAATTGAAGGAGAACATGATTTAAATCCTATTAAATATACTTGTTGGGAGAGTGGGAAGCCTTAATTATTATTAAGCCTCGAACAAGATTATTTCAATGAAGATACTTGTAAATATTATAAAAATAAAATAGGTATATTTGTTCAAGTGACTTGTGACTCAAGTCATCTGATCGTCCAAATTTGATGTCTGTAGGTCGGATTTAACAAATAAATATTAATATAAGTTCGGTTCGGCTTAAGCCCGCCTCCGCTCTGATATATATTTTTGATAAAAAAATTACTACATAATTAGGGTAATGTTTATATAAATTAATAATTATTGATCGGCGATCTGTGTTGGGGTTGTGAATGAAGTTCTAAATCAAAACTTGGCTCAATGCAACACACATATATTATTTATGTGAACTGAATTGAGCCTAAACAGAGTAATATTTGTGTCGACCGAATTAATCCCGACCGGCCCACTTATTGAACATGTCTAAAATATTTTTCGAAATTCATTGTTACACTATATGATTTCAACTTTACTAAAAATTAAAAATTATATATATATATATATATATATATATATATATATATATATATATATATATATAAAATAATCTACTTCCCGTTAATTTTTATACGATATCCATTTTCCACACTTTTTTATTTTTAGTAATTTGACCTTTATCTTACAAAAAAAACCATATTTCACCAACTATCTTTTTTCTTTTATCTCTAAATAGACACATTAAGTGCAGTCAAAGAGTTAGATTCTCTTAATGGTGCCTCTAATCAAAGTAATGATGGCATGGAATTGAAGCCAAGAGAATATATAAATAAAAGTTTTGGTTTGGTCAATTCAAAAGAAAAGAACAGAAATAAATAAAAATAATAATAATAATAATAATAATAATAATAATAATAATAATAATAATAATAATAATAATAGACGAATTTGAGATCAAATGGGTTGGCTTGACAATTTGAGAACTTGAAATCTGTTTTAAATAATAATAATAATAATAATAATAATATAAAAAAATGTTTAATGTTTTTTGATTTTCCATCTGGTTCATCAGAGCTTTACTCCAACTATATCGAAATCGAATTTAACTTGCGCACCTGACTATGGTGGGTGAGCCTCCCAATAAAAAAATGTTTAATGTTTAATGTTTAAATTTGAATTTGATTGGGAAAGTGAAGCATCTAAGCTTGCGGTTATAATCTCAAGAATCCAAGAACAAAAGAAATGGTATCTCTAACAATCAAATCTTTTTCATACTTATCTAACATTTTTCAAAAAGGGACATGCTTCACATTTCATCCTTTAATATTGTTTTCTAGTGCATATTATTTTCAATTTAACTAGAAAGAATAGTTTGTTGAATCCAACTAGAGTTAGCTAGCTATAACCATAGTGGGCACATTGAAAAAATCAATAGCTGTAGTCAATATATGTACAATTTATTTACGAATTCAAGAAGTAAGAGAACCTTTATAATATGGGAAAATAAATTTCAATGTTAAAGGATAATAAAGGAAAATTTCTACCTCACTTCACTTATATGATCATGATAATTTGGAATTTTAGGTAAATTAATATTAAAAATAATAATATGGGCTCTCAACAAAAAAAAATAATGTAATAAAAAATATATTTTGTAAAAACTTGGGAATTAGACCTTATCCTCTCTCAACTTTAATAAGTATCTTATCGACTCTACTAATATTAATTTATGTTTACTTTTATCTTTTATATAATAACAGTTAAATCTTTAAGTAAAAAAATATTTTTGGACCCTAGGCGGTGGCACCCGTTGCTCACCCCAGAGCCGGGCCTGCATATGTATACTTGAACCTATGACCTCTTGAATCACAGTTTCAAAGCTCAATCACTAGACTAAACCTATGCCACTTTCAATTTCCAACATTTGCAAGTAATATAATTCATTTAGTTTTTCTTTTAAAAGATTTACAATTTGTTGAAAGAAATATTGAAATTAATTTATAAACATACTAAAAGGATACAATAGGAAAAATAGGTTTAAAAAAGGGAAAATAGATGGAATGAAAGAGTGACGATCCCTTATAAAAGGGAAATAGAAGAAGACATACACAACAAAAGCATCTTTCACGTGATGACAATGTCTCTTCTTATTCATTGTATCTTCCCATTATTCAATTTTTAAATATATTTCTTTGACATTGTGAAGATGGAATCTTTCTAAATAATGGAAGAGATGCCTCTCAAAATTTCATTCTTGAGGCTCCTTTTGTAGTCTTTTTTTGGGTTTTGGGATGTCTTTGTCTACTTTTAGGAGGAGTTGTGCTTACTTGCAAGAATTCCACTTACTTCTAACACCATCATTTTTCTCTTCTTTTACCCTTCATTTTTTCAAATCTTTTGGTTTTTTTTTTTTCTTATGGATTCTTACTGTAAGCGACATCTTTAACACATGTTCATATCCAGGCTAATCTGCGATCGCCAATTGGCAGGTACCTTAAAAGAATAAGATGGCTGGCTCCAAGATTTAAGGTTGCTCCATATACGTCTCAGGGTTCGATCCCTGATGGATGCTTAAGGATGGACTAGTCCCTGCAACTAGACCATAGGATTAATCTTTGGGTTCTTTTAGAATACACTAACCATGATTTTCCCCATTAATTAATAACAATTTTCAAATCTCTTATAATGTATATGTATCTAGAGAAAAAGAGTTGATGTAACGGTTATTTTACATATACAATGGATACACATTTTCAAAGAGACTCAACGAGGCATGACTGTAAGAATAACCACATATATGAATATGAGAAAACGAAATGTAAAACCTCGCAAAAATCACACTGCTTAAACTTGTTAGAGAAGAATGTAAGACCTAAATAGTTGAGTTGTATGAGGTACAAATTTTTTGACAAGCTATCAAATATGTGCACTTAGTTTTTAAGGGGAAAAAATCACAAGTACCCAATTCAGTGTCCCCTTTCGAGCCCGCATTTATTTTTTGACACAATTTCATAGGAGAAATGATATGAAGAGTAGGAAAGTAAATTTGAAAAATAATAAAACCATAGTTGTCAAGAGCGCAAAGAGCACTCGGAGCGCAAGGGTCTCGCTTCTTGCTTCAACGCAAAGCGCAAAAAAAGCGCTCGCTTGGGGAAAAAAAAGCGCACTCTTATAAAATTTCACAAAATATTATAGGTTTAGAAAATTTGTACAGTATAGCTACTTACAACCAATAAATATTAAAAACATCACATCTCACAATAGTTGCCTTTGCATTTAAGGTGAAAATATTAGGTGGAGCAACATTTTAGAGGCATTCAACTCACATAGGAAGCTTTATAGTGAGAACTCATCCTGCCAATATAGGTCACAATCTTCCAGCCAGCAAGTCACAAGTTAGTATTGGCTTCGAATTGATGTCGTGCTTGTTTTTTTTAGTGAAGCGCGCGTTTTTTTTGCAGTTTTTGTACAAAAGCGAGCGCTTTTTTTGCACCCCCTGCGCTCTGTGTTCACAGAAGCGCACATGATGCGCTTTGCTGCGCTTCAAGCGCAAAAGCGTGTGCTTTTAACAACTATGAATAAAACAATAATAAAAATAGTCACGTGTCAAAAAATGAACGGAGAACATAAAAGAGGACACCAAATTAGATACATGTGATTTTTTTCCATTTTTACGAGCCAATTTGTGCTAAATCTACGAAGGAACGCTAGCTAGTTTGATTGTATATCCGTATAGAAAGAATAAAATGGCTTATCGTATCTTAAGAAAGAAATTAAAATATCCATGTATAAAATGATATGAATGGATTTGACAATGTGGATAGAAAATGAGTTAGTAGAAAAAGTTGCCCAATCCTTTATTTATGCGCATCTTCAACAGTCTATTGCCAAGTCTTGTGTGTCACATTCACAAAGAAAAGCTAATGCCTTTTTATGTAGGGTATATTTGAATATATTCCTTTTTCTTACTTTAAATTTTTTGCTTGAAATTTTTTGGTACAAGAAATTTAATTCATTTTTAAAGAATTTATTTTAAATTATTTTTAAAATTATCTTTCTTCTACAACAAGTATTCTTATATGTTTAATTAAAATTTATAGTCATTTGACCACCCAAATGAGCCGTTAAGGATCTAGAAACGTGAAAGTATGTTATGAGATCCGGTTTCGTAAAAAATCGAGAAATTTAAAAAAATTCATGGAAGATCCAGAAAATAAAGAAAGTAAATTAGGTGCAAGAAATTTACAGAAAATGTTTTTGTAAGAGCCCGGAAATGTAAAAATACATTTCTGGGGCCCAATTTCATAAAAAATCGAAAACTCTAAAAAAAGAAATATTCTAAAACGCATGTGAAGGATAATATGGTAAAAATAATATCTAAAAACTAAGCTCAAATGAATACCATTGAAATCATGCAACTTTTGATGAGATTTATATTCCTTACATTCACAAGAATTCAAATCTTGCATGATTTGAATTCCATCAATTTTTTTTCCAAACAAGGGAATTTGATAAAATAAATTCAATTAAATTGAATTACCTCAAAATTAAGCTTTCCTTATAGATCAACCATCCATTCATGGATTTTTCAATTCATTTTGAACTAGAAATTGAGTATACAACCAAACCACTAACTCAAAATCAATGTCTTCTCATTCTCACAATTCTCATGGGTTCCAAATTTTATTATACTTTTTCCTAGGGACATATTTTTCTCTTAATATTATGAGAGGTAACATAGAAAGGGGATACATATTGGAGATAACTGATTGAGAGAATTAGTTGTCTTTATGAGCAGTGAAATTAAAAAAAAAAAAAGGAAAACAACATCATTAAATAGTCCAATCTCTTTAAAGTGCAACACATTCAAATGTGAGTTTGGTAAAAATGAAAATGCTTAAATAAGCAGTCGAGGATGAAATCGAACTAGAAATAAATGTATCAGTCAATAGACTAGTATCACGCATGTTGAGAATAAACAGTGTGGGCTGTGAACATGTGATGCGAATGTTGTAAATAGAAATTGTGTTAACTTTAGATAGAAAGAGACGAATACATAAAATTAGTCGGACAAAACCATTTCATATATGACATATATATATATAGCCAACCCCAGGAAAATTTTATACGGGGATCGGGTATTTAATATCCCTTTTGTTGGATGCTTGACACATAGACATTTGATATAATATAATAATAAAAAGTGCATATATGTTAAACATTTAACAGGAAGGGTATTAAAAATATCGTACCTGAATTCGATATTTCAGAACTGATCTACCTGTCTCGCAGGTTCATCGTAGCAGCTTCAGCCCTTGAACGATGAACCTGCAAAACATACACAAACTTGGGGGCGATCGGTGGTTGCTCCGTGGGGGACTCTCCGATGCCTAAGTCGGTAAGGATTTTGAGAATAATAGCAGTTATGAGTGTATAGAATGAGATCCCTTTAACCTGACCAAGGGGGCCTTTATATAGGCATTTGGAGTATCCCAATTAGATTGGGAGATGGAGTCTAAATTATGATGAGATCATAACTCCTCTATAATTATCTCATACTTGAATCTAAATTATACCAGATTTATTAGAGTTTATCTTTCTTGTAGGAGAGAATATAAGAGTGGGAATCCTATTCGGATTCTACTTATTATTGTAGGGTGAATTATCTATCCAGCCGGTCATGTGCCACGTGCCTCTAGCTTGTCCTAACGAGACCGACGGGAATATTGTCCGAGCCGGGTCCCTCGGACCAACGATAGCTGTCCTTTCTCAAGGGCATGGGCCAGGAGGCTCGGATCGACCCGGTCTTCTTATCCGAGACGAGTACCTATATTTTACAAAGTTATCAGAAGCTATCAGAAGCCCCCCCGCAAGTGAGAGAATATGAGCACGAGATTTTGCAGTCCCTTTCGTGAGACGATGATGACGTGTACCCGATTTTAATGCCTCGAAATAAAAGTTCTCTTTAGAATTTTTATTACCAAAATAATATTCCTTGCGAATTATATACTTAGTAGAATTCAATTCGGCGTGGTCGATAACGCGTCCGGTAGGAGCTTGAATCGATGATTTATACCCAAATTAAAAAATACCTATTAAAATATCATTAAAAATAAAAAAGATGGCTTTTGACCCACTTTTGGCGACTTTTTCGGCTCCTAGGCCCGCTGGCTGTCGGCATGCTAGAGGCTGATGCCACTAGCGGCATCAGCCATGCTGTCAGAGACATCACCATGTCGCCGGTGGCATCATCCATACCGCCGGTGGCATGACCCAAAACGGGTCCCTGCACAGACAGCCTTTCGGCCACTTTCGGCGGAATTAGTTAAAAAGGTCTCGAAAACCACTCCATTTCATCTATAAAAACACACCTTAAGCTGCAATTGAAGGGAGAGAACCATCTAAGGTTAGAGGTTTAATGTTAGAATGAGAAAGTAGATTTTAGTGAGATAAGAATTAGATAAGGCAGAAAAAAAAGGATTCTAATCCTTTTTTTCTGATTTTTATTCTTTGAACTCTCTGATTGTGAGCTTAAAATCAGTAAATCCTGTAGTTAAAATTAACTTAATTGGATTTAAAAACCCGAAACACTTACATTTACTACTAAATCATCGTAACAAGCTCCCCGAAGGCGTTTCTTTTTGGTTTACGAAGAGGTGGATTCAGGACCCAGAGGTAAAAATTCTGAGTCTCATAGCTCTTTGGCATTAATATTACTAATTTGTGTTGATTTTTATTGGTTTTTGTTCATTTTTGGGGTTCCCAGTCATTTTTTACTGTTCCGCTATTGCTGCTGCAAGAAATTGAGGTCGCCGGAGACATGTGATGTCGTTGGCGGTATCACCCATGTCACCAGAGACATCGCTGATACTGCTGGTGGCATCACATTCCCCAGAGACTTCACTTTCTTGTAGGACCCTTTCTTTATGGTACTCAGAAAGCCATGTAACCTCCCTGCATACTGATGTCACCAGCGACATCATTGATGTCGCCGGCGGCATCATCCATGCCGCCAGCGGCATCAACCATGTCGCCAGCGACATCATCTGTATCGTCGGTGGCATGGCTTTCTGGATAGCAGTTTCATTTTTGTTTGTTCCCAGACTAGCTTATTTTCCGAAGCTAGGACATATAGTGCAATAATGGAAGTTCAAAACCCCCTGAAAATAGACTCCACTCTATAACGTGTGGCATTTTCACTAATAATCAGGTTAAAATAACGATCGAATCTAAAATTTGGTTAAAAATGGAATTTCCCTGCAAACGCCGTTCAAATCTCATTTTTTGCCATCCAACCGGGCTTTATAATATTGTAAATAAAACACGCCATATCCGTGCTAACCATCTTCTGCAGGTAGATGTATATCAGACATTCAGGTATTTTATTTATTGCATAGAAAAATGTACAGGACTTGGAAGCGTTGTAATAATTTATTTTCCGCACTTATTTTTGAATGACTGTAAATATTTTATTCATCGCTTCAATTGCTTGATAAACTCAAAAATAACAAAATAACTGAAAACATAAATAAATACGATGGATTAAACCGATCAAGAAAGAATGAAGTATCTTAACTTGGCCTAATGAAAAATAGATAACATCATCCAAACTCGGAATCTCTACTTAAGGTATGTTCCAACCACCCCGTGGGAAAATCGTAACAAAAATTTCCCAGTTGAGCTGAACCCGGTGGCGACTCTGTTTTGAGTACGGGATTTTGATCTCGTATCTTTTGAGCATTAAAATATGAAAAACTATTTTCCAATCACATCATATGTATCCCCCATTGCTTTTAGAGGCCGGCTCGGCCCCCACAGCCGCCGCGTAAAATGTCGTCTGCTCACAGTGGCGACTCTGCTGGGGATAAGATCTCTTGAACTTATCTTTTCATAAAGTTTGAAAGATTTTGATGATGTATTGAAATCATTGGCCAAAATAAAATTTCAATCTTTTTTATAACGTTTTATCCTTACGGGTGTAGATAGTTCGGTAATTTTTAGGTGCCCCATTTTACTCGAGAAGCTCACGAATTATCACTCATACCCTGTTGGAATTGAGGATGCCTAGTGGGTGGATCACTCATTTTAACCAACACGTAAACTCCTACGATCACACCTATTTGGGAGTGGTTGAGTAACGTGGAATCAGGGTAAACGAGAACCTTCTACAACAACAACCCTATACCAAATCCGTGCTAGAAAAAGCCTTAGCACATCATTCCCTTAGGATCACTAGAATAAATAAAATAATCGGGACGCGCTTCTTTCGCAATTTTCGGTGAAGAAGCCAAACTCCATCCTTCCAAAGAGGCATTACGCGGGATTCATAAGGTTGGAAGAGGGACGATTTTCGTGCTATGTGCTCCTGATCATGCACCCCTATGCATCGGCTTTAAGAGCTAGAAACGAGTCAACTTACCCTTACTACTTCCGCTTGTGGAAGCAGTTTAGCAACACACATAGGACTTCTCTTGTACCTCCATCGCGTCACCACATATCATTATGTATGATGTGAGATACAAACGTCCCACGTATGTTGGAGGGATAAGCCGTCGCATCATCTCTAACCACGTCTATGTGCAGCCATGCAAATCACGCACTGCTTCCAACAACAAAAGGCATCCATACCATCCATGCCACTCACAAACCCATTCATGATCTGATCCACTGCCTACCATTTTAGCTAGGAGGAGGCAGACTGATCGTCGTACCCCGGTTTGGAAGAGGATAGAACATCGCTTGATTCGTCGTCCTCCCACCCCTATTGTCACCACAGAAGTTGAAGGGATTCCACACACTGATTCCAGTGGGGAGTCAGATTTAGAACAAGTTTAGTTAAGCCGAAACCCTTCTCAACCAGCCATGTCTTTTCCAAGAAACGAAGGGAACCCTCCTACCGAAGAACCCTCTGACCCTACTTCCAGCTCGGGAATGAGATCCCAACTACCGCCTGGCTTTGACTTTACCAGTGCTATGGTATAATTCTTAAATTCAAATGCTTTTCAGGCTTCTATCCAAACCACTGTTCAGGCTGCCGTTAAGCAAGCTCTCAAAGATAGAAATTTCGATCGAGTGTCAGCATCCGATATTCAAGCCCAGAACTGTTCAGCACAGATATTGACCGGTTTGGTAGGGACAAGACCTATTGTGCCTATCTTTCATTCAACCCAGCCTACGGCAAGCCCATTCCAGTTTGGGCAAGCTTCATCCTTTTTATCAACTTCGACTATCCCATCAATTGTACCTTTTAATCCAAGACCTTTCGCTCAAAGTTCTGCTCCTCCGGTATTTACTCACCAATGCCCAGCTTCTCAGCCACTGCCCTCTTTAACTCCTCCGTAATTCATTATAACTCCCAAAGGTACCACTTACCCCGTAAATCCTTTTGCCAGCCAGCTGACCATTCGTCCTCCGCTACCTCTGACACTTAATGACCAAGTCACGCAACCGCCGGGCGTGACACCTGAGGTAGCTGCCTTTGTCTGATAAATGATAGCTTCTCAAACTATCAATGACCAGGTCGCGTATTCTCCAAGCGCGACACCCGAAGCCCTAGCTATCCCTCATAAACCGGTCAGCGACTAGGTCAAGCAACCTCCGGGTGTGACACCCGAGATCTAAGCTTACATCAACCACCTCATCACCAATAAGAAATCTGAAAGAGATGAAGACTAGGTTGCCGATAATTTTACTATGCCGAATATGGCTCATTATGATGGTTCTAGAGCACCTGCCTCTCACATTATAATGTATGAAAGAATAATACGCATGAAGAAGTTAAGTGATAAGGTGCTTGCTGAAATGTTTCCTTGCTCCCTTTGGGGCCCAGCCCTCGAATGGTATCACACCTTACCGCAGCATATTATCGCCAACTGGAATCTTTTATCTGAGGCGTTGAAAGTATATTATGGTTTTAATGCTATAATGGAGATAACCCTCTAACATCTTGAGAGGCTCCGCTAAATGCCCAGTGAAACCTTTAATCAATACTTTAATCGGTGGGTTAACCTAGGTCTTAATAAAATCCAAGCTAAGCCTCGAAGAAATGATCGTCAAACTCCTTGAAGGGTCTCTCCCCCTGTTCCATAAAGAAATGGCTACTGATTCTTTTCTATCCTACAAGGCTATATTCGAGAAAGTCGAGAAAATTGAGCGTGAGGCAGAGCGTGAAAAGGCCTAAAGAGCGGGGAAACCGTGGTTCAGAAAAAATGAAGCCCAACCCTTAGCCCTGGTGCCAGCTAAGCCTAAAGCACCGGTTGCAGTTCAAGTTATTTCTCAAATGCCTGCTGCACCCCTCATAATCACCCCGGATCCGCCGGCGGTGGCCACAATTCAGCCTCCTCGCCCCCCTTTATTTTGGCTAACCCGTATAAGCTGCCTCTACAGGTCATCTTTTAACATTTGAGGGAAGCAGGCTTTATACAGTCCCTTCAAGAACACAAGCCACCAAGACCTGAGGATAAGAACAACTTCTGTAGCTATCATGTTTAGGTAGGACACCAAACCAACAATTGCAAAGCCCTACTCTCAGTAATTTAATGCTTGGTTAGCGAAGCAATGATCGCTGAGCCCGACAGAATACCAAGCACTACGAATAACCCTTTATCGAATTTTAGGGATAAGGTTGGCATGGTCCGGTCTGGCTTATCTGAAACCACAATCTTTAATCTCCTTGCTCAAAGGCTGGACAATGATAACTCTATCCTGGTCATCAGTTCGGGTCTCCCATCTTACTCATTTTTTGATCTAATCAATCAAGCCAACCCAGGGGTCAACTCTGTCCAGGGAATGGAAGTTAATCTAAACCAACCGAAGCAAGAGAGCCGCAAGTCTCGGCCATTCATGGCAAAAAGAATGAAAGTTGAGAAAAAAACACGGTTTAGCGTAGATTCCTTTATTTCAAAGGAGGACTACTCCGATGGTGATGAGGAAGTGGCTCAAGGGACCAAGGCCGTAAGAACCGAATTATTCAAGGTTGATCAAAATGACCTTTTTAGCGTGGATAAGTATGAACTGCAAAACCCAGATTCGGACTCTGAGGAATAATAGTATCTATTTGAAACATGAGCCACTAAGAGTGTCCTGCTCGATGATGTCCTTAACATTACCTGAAGTGGCGGCGTATATCAGCCTGAAGACCGATATCTCTGCTTAAGCCGAGACCCGATTCCTGGTAGGGTCGGAACTACCACGAGACCCCCTTCTCCACCTCTGCCTATCCTGACTAGTCTTGAGGTTGACCCTCTCATTACTCAGCTAAAAAACACCTAAGCCCGATACAGTATTTGGCAGCTGGTAATCGACTCCAAAGGGCATCGCAAGGGTTTGATTAAACGACTCCTCGATTTAGAAGCTAATCCGACCACCTCAATTATTGAGATGTGCACCACAGTTTGGGAAAGGCATTCCCCCGAGAAAGGGACCTCAGATTGTGTTCGACCATTTTGATCTTACACTCGAGGGTAGGGATCATAAGAGGGCCTTGTTCATCCGAATCCAGGTCCTCGATAAGGTTATCCCGTGTGTTATGGTGGACGATGGCTCCGCTCTAAATCTGTGTCCTCTAAAAATGCTTCCTCATCTAGGACTGTAGAGGAGATGCTTGAAAAATATAGCTCTGTTATTAGAGCGTATGATGATTCAAAGTGTAATGTAATTAGAACCTTTGAGGCAGAAGTCACTGTAGAAGGTGTGGCAAGCAATGTGCGTTTCACTATACTTGACATTCCTGTTACCTATTCTCTATTGCTTGGCCGTCCATGGCTTCATGCTTTGGGCGATGTTCCCTCCACACTACACCAAAAAATCAAGCTTATTCACGAGGATAGAATGGTGACTATAGAGGTCGATCCCACCTCCGTTATGGCTTTCATAGAAGCCGAAGCTAGTTCAGAAAAAGGCCTTCAGATTGCCATGATTAGCAAAGCTCAGAAGTCTCCCCCCTTTGGCACAACTACATTCATGCGGGTATGGGTAAGCTGATGAAAAAATCTGGTTACAAACTTGGTAGAGGTGGAGGAATACACGAGCAGGGAATTGTTGAAGCATTGGAGCCAAAAATCCTTGCCCATTGAGCTGAATTAGGATATAAGCCTAGAAAAGCCTATCGCTGTGTGCCCTCTTGCTACTGCCGTATGGTCACTGTCTATGAAATCCAAGGCAAGAGGCCCTATAAGGGAGAGCCTGATTTGATCGAGTATGGTGGAAAAATGTGGCCCAACTATGAGATCTTTAAAGATGTCTATGACTTTGAGACCGGTCATATGATAGTTTCGGTTGAACCCAAGCCCGCTGAGCTTGATACACCTATCAATGTGGTTTCTAATAAGGCTAAAGGAAAAGTCTATCGATCTAGAAATTGAAAATGTTGTGGCAACCGTGACCGAAGCTATGGCGCTGCTAATGAAGAAAGGCTGGAAAGGTTGGAAAATTGGAGAAGAAGATGCTATGACAACAATAGTGGGGAAGCTCGCCAGGGCTCTCGCCGAGTAAGCCAACCTATTCGAGGGGCCATCGATCACTAATGCCCAAAAGACCATTCTGGAATAAGACTTGGGTGCCATTCTAACAGACAATATAGAGGATGCTCCTCCTGTTGATATTGCTACTAAAGCCCCTCCATCTGTGGAGGAGGATATGGATGATGTAATTCTTAACATTTCTAATGTATTTGATGCGAACAATGCTACTTATGAGGCTTTAAATGCAGTGAATAACTATCATTCTGCTTACTTGTTTGATGTCTTTCCTGATGGATCCATGCATTTACATAATAATACGTATAACATTTTTGGCATTAGTGATACATTATTAAGTGAAATAAACCTAAGTACAGATGACAATCCTAAAAGGGTGACCGTTTCCAAAGATTTAACTCCCGAGGAAAAAAGTGAGATTATAAAAGTGCTTAAAGATCAAGTTAACGCTTTTGCCTGGTCACATAAAGATATGCCTGGGGTTGATCGATAAATTGTTGAACACAGAATCCCAACTGATCCTAAATTTTGGCTTGTCAAGCAGAAACTCCACCGGTTGAGGCCAAAATGGACAGATCAGGTTAAGGCAGAGGTTTCAAGATTGATTGAAGCTCGATTCATTAAAGTGTTGGAATACTCGACTTGGTTGTCCAACATCATCCCAGTTCTGAAGAAGGATGGTAGGGTCCGGGTCCGTATGGATTTCCGAGATCTGATTAAGGCCTCGCCGAAGGACGACTTCCCACTCCCGCACATCGATGTCCTAATTGATAGTGCCGCCAGGGCAGCTATGTATTCATTCATGGATGGGTTCTTGGGGTATAATCAGATTCTGGTTAATATTATCGATAAAAACAAAACAATGTTCATCACTGAATGGGGGGTGTATTGCTACAAGGTAATGCCATTCGGCTTGAAAAATGCCGGAGCCACTTATCAGCATGCTGTAACTGCACTTTTACATGACATGATCCATAAAGAAGTGGAAGTGTATGTGGATGATATGATTGTGAAGTCCTCTACTCGAGAAGAGCACCCCGCTATTCTTGACAGGTTCATGACTTGTATTGAAAAGTATAACCTTTGCCTAAATCCAAAGAAGTTCATGTTTGGGGTTACCTCCGGCAAACTGTTGGGGCACGTGGTTAGCCAGAAAGGAATCGAAATGTATCCAGACAAAGCTAAAGCCATCAAGGACATGCCTCCACCCAAGATAGAGAAAGAAGTATGATCGTTTATTAGGGTCCTTGCAGCATGTTAGTCAGTTCATTGCTCGCCTCACTACTATTTGCAAACCCATCTTTAAGCTATTAAGAAAATAGCAACCCGTAGTATGGAATGATCACTGCCAAGTGGCGTTTGATAAAATCAAGGCGTAACTTATTAATCCACCCGTTTTGACACCCCCATCCTAGGGAAACTGCTCATCCATTATCTGGCTATTGAGGAAGCTTCTGTCGGGGCCATGCTTGTCCAGGAACATGTTGATAAGCTTGAACACGCTATCTACTACTTGAGCAAGAAGTTATTAGATTATAAAACCTGGTATTCGATTGTGGAAAAGACCTGCACTACCATGGTTTGGCTCACTCAGAAGTTGCGACATTATTTCCAATCTTATCGTGTCCAAGTCGTGGCCAAGATTAATCCCATGAAGTTTCTTTGTCAATCCCCCACTCTAGCTGGCAAATTGTCTCGATGGTTACTACTCCTATCTGAGTTCGACATCGAGTATGTGACCCGAAAGGTCATTAAGGGGCGGGCCGTGGCTGAATTCCTAGCTGATAAACCCCTCATCTCTGACTATAAAGAAAATTTAGAGTTTTTTGATGAGCAGCTCGCCTCTGTTATAATCCTTGACAACGTTTAGACAATGTACTTCAACGGCGCTGTGAACCGCCGGGGAGTAGGTCTCGGAGTCATCATCGTCACGCTAGATAATGAGATAATCCCATTGTCCAAACGTTTAGAATTCACTATCACCAACATCGGCTCTGAGTATGAAGCTTGTCTATTTGGCTTTAAGGCTTTTCTTCAGGTTCAGGCCCGTCGCATTTTTGTCATCGGAGTTTCTGCTTTAGTTGTCCTTCAAGTTATCCAAGATTGGGAAATTAAAGAGGAATATCTCCGTCCTTAAATTGAGGCTATTCGTAAATTGTCTGAGAAATTTACCTCATGCTTATACTGACATGTCCCTCAGGATGACAATCAAATGGTCGATGCTTTCGCCACTCTTATGTCTATATGGGAAGGACCTCAGTAGCAGCTTATCCACCCATTGGTTATATTGTCCACCAAGATCCTATACCAGGTTCAATTGGCTCCTCCGATCCTCGCCATCTCATCCAAACCTTGTTGGTATTCTAATATCATCCTGTTCCTTAGGACCGACCAATATCCCGCGGGTTCCTCTGACTTGGACCGTACCACCCTACGGTGGCTAGTTGTCCAGTTCCGTATCGTGGATAATGATCCATTCAAGTGCACCAGCGACGACCTGCTTCTCCGTTGCCTTATTGACTCCGAGGCCCAGAGCGTGATGACCCAAGTCCATGCTGATGACTATGGCCCCCATATGAACGGTCTTGCTCTCGCAAAGAAAATCCAATGGATGAGGTATTTTTAGCTCACTCTCATAGCCGATAGAATCGCCCAGGTCAAATGATGCCACCAACGCCAGGTTTATGGGGATATGCAGCATCTGCCGACCACTGAACCCCATCATTTATCCACCCCTTGGCCATTCTCGGAGTGAGGAATAGACATAATTGGTGAAATCCGTCCTTTTTCAACAAATGGCCATAGATTTATAGTGGTAGCAGTAGATAACTTCTCGAAATGGGTAGAAGCCGAATCCTTCACCAATGTCACCTCCAAGCAGATGGCCAAATTCATGGAGAAGTACATCTTCACCCGGTATGGACTCCCACACCATATAGTCTCGGACAATGGGGTACAATTCTAAGGAGCAACTGCTTCTATAATCGAGAAATACGGACTTAAGCAACATAGATCTTCCCCATACAGACCGCAAGCTAATGGAGCTGTTGATGCAGCTAACAAATCGATAAAGGCGATACTTTCTAAGATGATATCCGGTTGCAGGGACTGGGCAGATAAGCTACATTTTGCTATTTGGGGATATCGCACCAGTATTCGCACCCCGATAGGCCAAACTCCATTCTCCATGGTCTATGAGATGGAGGTGGTCTTGCTAGTTGAAACTCAGGTGACCTCCTTAAGAGTCACTCTGGAGGCTAAATTAAAAGAATCTAAATGGACCCGGATGAGATTTGAACAGTTGAACATGATGGATGAGCAGAGGTTAAAGGCCCTCGACAACCTCTAGATGTTCCAGCAACGTATGGCTCGAGCATATAACAATCAAGAAAGACATCAGAAGTTCCCCCTGAAGGCTGGTGATCTGGTCCTTAAACAGCTGAAACATTCTACCACCGATACGAGGGGTAAATTCAGGCCAAATTAGGAAGGACTATATGTAATAAAGAAGCTGCTTAGCAAAGGGGCAGTTAAGCTTATGGACATGGATGGGAACGAGTTTGTGAATCCCGTGAACCAAGATAGGCTTAAGCGTTATTATATCTAATTCAAAAGAAACAAATCGAAAAAGCGGTACACAATATATATATATATATATATATATATATATATATATATATATATATATATATATACGTGATGATTACCCGTCTTTCGGTCTTTTACTGATCGGGGCAAAAATTAGGGTGACACCCGACGATTGGTATCCTGCAAACCAGCCATGCAAAAATTAGGGGATGAGTCAAACCCGCTAGATCGAAGACCCAAAAAGGGTGATCTAGGCAAAAGTTAGGGTATATGAGCAAAGAGCGAGTGCCTTCTAGAAAACCGATCTAGGCTAGTTGGCTCCGGGAGTTAAATCAATGGGAATGTCAACCAAACATCGTGTACTTTATTTTATCTCAATTAACGAAAGTATCTCTTTTGTTGAAATCTAAATGCTAATGCTTATGTGAATCCGGTATTCATAGGATTAAGACAACTTCAGCAAGATTTAGACAGAGTTCATTTCATTCCATATCAAATGCAAAAAAAAATAGTTGTAACAAAAGTGCATCTCAAATCGAGCTTCCCACATCATCATTATAGTACCTAGAGATCTACCTCAATGGCGTAGTAAAGAGGGGCTCCTCCCTCTGCTCTGTGCGCTCCCCCTTCAAGCGGGCCTGTGATCGCTTCCGATAGGTCATCAAGCATCTTATCTCAGTGAGCCACCCTCTGTAATGTATGTCGGTCTCGATGGTCTCCACATGATCATAATCCAGAATCTCAAATACAGCTTCCCTGGACCACTTTTCCCTATTATGGTTGACCCACCTAGGCTTGTAGATTCTGATCTGGTTATGAGGTAGTTTGATTGGGATCCTTTACCTCTTGTCGTACTGACGGCACAACCGATAAGGGGTGTAGAACGAAGATCTCTTCAGACCTATCAGCTGAACACAAGCCCCCTAGGATTCAATAACCACGTCCTGGATCCTCCACCATAGACTAACCCACATACCGCCTCAAAATAGGCACCCAATCATCATATGTCAGCTGATCGAAATCGGCCCTCATAAGCCCCCTCTCCCTCAAATGAACGGGTAGGTACCTCTTCAAATTCCCTCGTGGTGCTTCCCGCAACCTCAATTTCTCCATCAACCATACCTGTAATTCAAATCCAGGTGAGGATTGAGAAATAAAATGTGCAAAATTGTGAAGAACAAAAGGTACCTGCAGTAAAATGAGCTGGTCTCCGATAAGTGATGGGTCAACGGAAGCGGCATCCATGATCAGTAAAACATCGGCCAACCCCACAGCCATGGGTGAAGCCCCTGTCGACATGGGGCTGATGAGCAAAGCAATCAGGCCCACTCTGCACATAAGCTCCGCCATGAGTAATAATGTCACCATGGATGGCCAGGCAAGATGGGATCGGGGCACCCCACGACACAACTCTAAAACTGTTCCGAGCCAAAACCCAGGTTTGTCAGATAACCGGGAAAGAAATGGGTCCACAGAATCCAAATTCTATAACCTTCGTGGAATTCCATCCGCGCCAAAATGAAACTCCGGCAGCGCTAGGGTCACGCGTTTGGGACACGGTACCCCCAAAATAGCGTGGAACTCTTCAAGCAAGGGGCATAGCTCGAAAGATGAAAATCGGAAGACGTGGTCCATTGGATCCCAAAAAGATAGCGCCAATCAAAGGAACTCATGGCTTACGGGCCACGCCACATATCGAAACCCCAAAAGCCTGAATTTTTCAAGCTTCTTCCAGTCAGCATTTCCCAGACTTTGCAAAAAACCCCGTAGCTATTGATTGTGGGTTGCCATGATAGGAATTAGCAGAATGGCTGAAATCAGATTTCTGGAGAAATGATGTCGCTGTTGATGTGAATGATGCCGCCGTCGATGTAAGTGATGCCGCCGGCGATTTGAATCAAATTGGGCGGTATCAACTGATGCCCGCGGCGATATGAGTTTTAAGACAATCTTATATATATTATTTTAGTTGGTTGAGTATGGACGATATGGGTCATGCCGCCAGCGGTATGGAGTTAATTTTTCGGCGGCATCAAAAGCATTTTTTTCATTATAGACCAATACAAAACCTATAAACAATCCCGTAACCCATTTCCAATACCTGTTCAAATGCAATCCATTTTATTCAAAGTAAAAAAGCCCGAAGGCATAAACCATTCAAAAATCCTAAATATCTAGACTACCAAAGCTAAAACAAACAACAAATCCGAATTATTCCAACCCCAATGTATCAAGGGTACAAACCAAAATTCAAAAAGCAAAATGAAAATATAAAGCTAGGCATGCCCGCCACTGTCGGCCGGGCGGGATGAAACGTCCTCGGGGTTCAATAGCCAATCACCAACCTTATCCTCATCTTTCTCCCTTCCTTCTGTCATAGGCACACTGCTGGACTCCTCGGCCGCAATAAACGGGCGTCGGCCGACGGACATCTTCACTCCCCCGCGATTGGTGCTACCGGGGTGTACGCGATCCAAATTTTGGTTGCTCCTCCATTCCTTCACACGATGCCGGAGTCCTACAGTCTTCTCTTCATATCTCCACCGGGCTGCATCGGCATCTGACAAAGAAAGGGCCAAGAAATCCTACAAGCCAAGGAAAAAATCAACAATGCGCATCATTCATAGCATCCATACATTCATCTTATCTTATTTTAGGATAGGCATAAACTAGGAATGTACTTGAAAAATTAGAGATTGCCCGATAAGCGTGTCCCGGAGAGCAAAATTGTTCTCTACAAGCTGCTCCACATGGCTTCAAATCATTAAGCACCCGGATCCAAGGATGAATAAGAAAGCAATTATCAGGCCTTACGTAAGTGGTGTTTTCTAGCATACAGATTGGAGCTTGCCGGCTCGAGCCTATGTTCCTAGGGAGGAACTCACCCCGAGAATTCATTAGGAGGAATTGGGTTTCCATCGAGTTGACCAGACGCCCCTCCACAAAATTTATACCCTCCGGTACACTATAGTACCGTGTCCCACTCTGGTTATCCCAGCCTCTCTTCCTCGCGGGTTCCTAAAAAATATAAAAGGCACACATCAGCAACGTTCCTAAATAATTGCAAATCATGCACATAAATGCAATCATACCTCAAAAGAGCGCTACCCCCCTTGGGACATTGGTACACTCCCACCGACTACATCCACGCCTGCCTCATCCTCCCCCTCAGGCTCGATCCCAACATCACCTTCTTCCTCTTCTTCCTCCTCGACATCCATAATACCTTTCAGGCGCCTTTTCTCCTCCTCCAGCCTTTGCTTATTATGATACTCAATTGTATCATTCCTATGGATGCGGGGACACAAGGGGAGTAGACGCTGCTGGTGCTACTTGTAGAGGACATGGATGCTAGGAATCACTCGGTCGTTCCCCTCGATATAGTCAGTTTTATCAGCCTCAGAGGTGATCACTAAATGGGGCCACTATAAGCCCCTAGGAGGATTGGAGGCACCAATCTATCGACGACCGGGACAAACCTCCAGCCCCGGACGCGCTCACCCAAATACCACTATTGAGACAAGGGGCACTCCATGACGAGCCGACGGCTGTCCACCTCCCTCATAACCCTTGCAACCTTCAGTAGCTTCTCCACCCCGTCAAATGGGTCTAAGATGAGCTGCACCAACAATCAACCAAAATAACTGATATAAGTTCATAAACCCATTTTGTTTGGTTCTAAGTGTAAAGACAAAGGACTAAATCAAAGATCGCGTACCGAGCTCAATCGCTCGCTCCTCAGGACCTCCCTGTACTTGGAGGGATACTTGGCCTTCCCTCCAATGCCCCCACACCAGCGGGAGAGAAAATGGGAGCCCGGCGTCACAGTCTTCTTGGACTCGACGGGCGGGAGAGTCTGGTGCTCAAAAGCCCAAGCCTACACAAATAACAACCAATCAGTTTAAAAAGCATCCACAATAAATGAGACGCACATAATTAAGAAAAATGCTTCTGAAAAGATATTCCTGGAGTAGCAGATGGCAGAGTCGGAGAGCCTTCACCTCCTTTCGGGCTCTCACATCCAGCCTGTGGTATATCTGTGCTAAGATGGCCCTTGGCCAATTCTTTTTCCTCATGCCCGCCACGTCCTCTACGGTGGAAATCAGCATGTAATTGATCTTGCTCCCCGAGATTGGGAAGAACAACATGGTGAGCAAGGAAATCATGAAGGAACAGACGCAAGCCTCTCTCTTATCCTCAGGCACCACATCTACTCGGGTCCAGTATTGGTGCAACTCACCATAAGATAGCCACCCTGAGACGGGCTTTAAACCAAACAACTCCTTCACCCGCCTCTCAATATGGTATTTATCTATATAAGCATCGAAGTGAATGACCTCATCCGTCTAGGGAATCCTGGTCATAGCTATGACATCGAAGGGCATAATTATCGCTTCCCCAAATGAGAAGTGAAAAGTGTGGGTGGTTTCAGATCACCTCTCGATAAGGGCTGTCACGGCTGAACGAGAAAGCTTGGGCATTAGCATTGGCATGATTTAGGCCAAGTCCCTGAATCCCATCTCATTAACCGCAAGCGCAAGCTCAGGGTCATTCTCAAAAATATGGTGCCACCACTCGCCAATAGTGCCCATCCCTCCGGTTTAAGTCAGTTCATGCGGCTGCAAAAATCAGAAAAAAATAGATAAGTCCTGCTTATTTTCTCATCATTGGAACCAGATAGAAAGCTGTTGATGTAGCTTCTGCTAGAAGCGATGTCGCCGGCGGCATCACTCCATACCGCTGGCGGTATAGATGATGTCACCTGTGATATCGCTTTAAACAGACGCGATATCAGACCTCCTTAGGCCTTTTTGCAAAGTCTGATGCTGCCAGCGATATCACTCATGTTGCCGGTGATATCACTACCTTCGGGCAGAGCCTGTTTTCCCCAAAATTGCACCCATCGTGATAAAATCACAAAAAAATCGCAATCAATCAAATAATAAGCCTAAAACCAATGAAAATCGAACCTAAAGCATAAAATATCAATTTGTAATCAACTATTTCACGCTTATAAACTCCTATTATGGCACGATTTCAAGCCTAAGGCCGAATCGAAACTCAACCCAAAAAGAAGAAATTCGGGTTTTGCAGGATTACCTAGACGTAGGAAAGATGTTTTTCCTTCTCAGGAGTCAGATTGGTGATGGGGGAATTGATCCCATACCCATACATCTTGGCCATCTCCTTCAGGCTATAAGCAGTAGGAACTGAGAGAATTTTCAGCCCTTCGACGAAGGAATCAGGCAGATTCTCCCTAGCCTTAGCAGATTTTCCCCTGAAAGCCTTGGCGATTCTCTTCATGATTGGAATGACGGAAAAAAATTGGAAAATTTGGAGAAGAGGAACAAAGAGGTATGGTTTTGCAAATTGAAGGGAGAAAGGAGTTTTACTTCCTTTTAAACTGTCGTGCCGAATTCAAGGAGTTTTAACTTATCTGAAATTGCCAATTCATGCCGCCGAAAACATCACGCCATACCGCCAGCAACATCACTCATGCTGCCGGCGACATCGCCCCCTCTAATTCAAATTTTGAAATTAGTTGACCAGTCAAAACTGCCAAGTGGTATTCATACCGCCGGCGGCATCACGCCATACCACTAGCGACATCGCCCCCTCCAATTCAAATTTTAAAATTGCTTGACCAGTCAAAAATGCCACGTGGCATTCATGCCGCCGGCGGCATCATGTCATACCGCCAGCGATATCACTCATGCCGCCGGCGACATCGCCCCCTCCAATTCAAATTTTGAACTTGTTTGACCAGTCAAGCCTGCCACGTGGCACTCATACCGCCGACGACATAATTCTATATCACCAGCGACATCATCCAGATCATTGGCGATATCAACTACCTCCATGAATTTTTTCGGCCATCCGCGATGAAATCCCGGTTCCTGCCCAGACATTCCAGAACTACACTCCACTACCCACAAAGTGCAAGCACGCGCAAGGGGCAATCTCTCCACAAAACACAAGCCCGACCAAAGGATAAACTCTCAATAAAGCTCAAGTCCGACCGAAGGGCAATCTCTCCACAAAGTGTAAGTCCGACCATAGGACAAACTCTCCAAAGCATAAGCCCGACCAAGGGGCAATCACTCCTTAAAGCACAAACCCGATCTAGGGGAAATCTCTTCACAAAACACAAGTCCAGCTAAAGGATAAACTCTCCACAAAGCGCAGGCCCGACCAAAGGACAAACTCTCCTAAATATAAGCCCGACCAAGGGGCAATCACTTCTCAAAGCACAAACCTGATCTAGGGGCAATCTCTCCATAAAACCCTAGTCCGACCAAAGGACAAACTCTCTACAAAGCACAAGTCCGACCAAAGGACAAACTCTCCACAAAGCTCAAGTCCGACCAAAGGATAAACTCTTCAGAAAACACAAGTCCGACTAAAGGACAATCTCTCCTCAAAGCTCAAGTTCGACCAAAGGACAAACTCTCCACAAAGCTCAAGTCCGACCAAAGGACAAACTCTCCACAAAGCATAAGCCCGACTAAGGGGCAACCAATCCATAAAGCATAGGCCCGACCAAAGGACAATTTCTTCACGAAGCATAGGTCCGACCAAAGGACAATTTCTCCATAAAACACAAGCCTGACCAAGGAGCAACCAATCTATAAAGCATAAGTCTGACCAAGGGGCAATCTTTCCACAAGGATCAAGTCCGACCAAGGGGCATCCTTTCCACAAAGCACAAGTCCGACCGAGGGGAAAACCAGTGATTTACACCCAAATTAAAAAATACCCATTAAAATATCATTACAAATTAAAAAGATGCCTTTTGACCCACTTTTAACCACTTTTGGTGACTTTTTATGCTCCTAGGCCTGCTGGCTGTCGGCAGGCCAGAGGCTGATGCCACTAGCTGCATTAGCCATACCACCGGCCATATCACCATGTTGTGGGTAGCATCATCTATACCGCTGGTGGCATGACCCAAAATGGGTCCCCACACAGACAGCCTTTCGGCCACTTTCGGCGGAATTAGTCAAAAAGGTCTCAAAAACCACCCCATCTCACCTATAAAAACACACCTTGAGCTGCAATTGAAGGGAGAGAACCATCTAAGGTTAGAGGTTTAATGTTAGAATGAGAAAATAGATTTTAGTGAGATAAGAATCAGATAAGGCAAAAAAAAGGATTCTAATCCATTTTTTTTTGGTTTTTCTTCTTTGAACTCTCTGATTGTGAGCTTAAAATCAGTAAATCCTATAGTTAAAATCAACTTAATTGGATTTAGAAACCCGAAACACTTAAATTTACTACTAAATCATCGTAACAAGCTCCCTGGAGGCGTTTCTTTTCGGTTCACAAAGAGGTGGATTCAGGACCCCGAGGTAAAATTCTGAGTCTCATAGCTCTTTGGCATTAATATTACTGATTTGTGTTGATTTTCATTGGTTTTTGTTCATTTTTAGGGTTCCCAGTCATTTTTTACTATTCCCCTATTGCTGCTGCAAGAAATTGAGGTCGTCGGAGACATGTGATGTCGCCGACGGTATCACCCATATCGCCAGAGAAATCGTTTATACCGTCGGTGGCATCACATTCCCCAAAGACTTCACTATCTTGTGGGACCCTATCTTTATGGTACTCAAGAAGCCATGTAACCTGCCTGCATACTGATGTCATCGGCAGCATCATCCATGCCGCCAGCGACATCAACCATGTTGCCGGCGGCATCATCTGAGTCGTCGGCGACATGACTATCTAGATAGCAGTTTTATTTTCGTTTGTTCCCAGACTAGCTTATTTTCCGAAGCTAGGACATATGGTGCAATAATGGAAGTTCAAAAACCCCTGCAAATAGACTCCACCCCATAACATGTGGCTTTTTCACTAATAATCCGGTTAAAATAATGATCGAATCTAAAATTTGGTTAAAAATGGAATTTTCCCGCAAATGTCGTTCAAATCTCATTTTTTTGCCATCCAACCGGGCTTTATAATATTGTAAATAAAACACGCCATATCCGTGCTCACCATCTTCTGCGGGTAGATGTATATCAGATATTCAGGTATTTTATTTATTGCATAGAAAAATGTACAGGACTTGGAAGCCTTGTAATAATTTTATTTTCCGCACTTATTTTTGAATGACTGTAAATATTTTATTCATCGCTTCAATTGCTTGATAAACGCAAAAATAACAAAATAACTGAAAACATAAATAAATAGGATGGATTAAACCGATCAAGATAGAATGAAGTATCTTAACTTGGCCTAATGAAAAATAGATAACATCATCAGAACTCGGAATCTCTACTTAAGGTATGGTCCAACCACCCGGTGGGAAAATCGTACCAAAAATTTCTCGGTTGAGCTGAACCGGGTGGCGACTCTGTTTTAAGTACAGGAATTTGATCTCATATCTTTTGAGCATTAAAATATGGAAAACCATTTTCCAATCACATCATACGCATCCCCCGTTGCTTTTAGAGGCCGGCTCACCGTCCCGGCCCCCGCAGCCGCCGCACAAAATGTCATCCGCTTACAGAGAAGTTCTTTAGGACTTCTGGCGCAGAATTGGGCTCAATTTTATGCGGATTTAGCGAGCTATGCGGCTCACCCATGTTCTTTCGTTACTCGAGACTTCTTGGAGAAGCTAGCGTCTTTCATTCATTGGAACTTTCCAGAGAAGTTTCTATTCTTTCCTAGTATGGTTTGGCGGCAATTGAATTTTCTGAACTTCAAGTCGGCCTTTCGATAATTTGCACCTTTGTTTCTTCTAAAGCTGATTTAGGCGATTTCCGGTATGGGTTTCCCAGCGTCTTATCGATGAGAAATCTCTTCCTTTTTCTTCAGCAAGTAACTTTACTTTGCTTTTTTGACCTTTCATTTTGAACTTTGTTGGTATTTGTTTCCGGAATTGACATGATTAAGCCTTATTGTTGTTGGGTTGCTGCAGTCTTCTTCTATTCAAATAGTGTTTCTGAAATTTGGATTTCTCGTCTCGACGGAATCCTGGTGGATGGCTTTGTCTGCTACGTTCTTTGTTTAACTTTGAATGCCTTGATGAACTATTGATATTCTGCTGGCATTTTAAATGATTTTTATAATGCACATGTTTTTGTATTGTCAGAATTCTCCTGTAACCTGTTTCTAGCCTTTGAAGCTTATCTTGAGATGTATGAGTTTCTATAATTGGCTAAAAAAGGCTTACGAGGATTTTCCCAAATAAAGCTAATATCACCTTTTTGTTTAAGGCAAGAATTGATACTGTTCCTCAGTCAAAATTTTCTTCTAACCAAGAGCTTGTTATTTCTCCTTCTTAGATGAAGGAATGGGATAGTCTAGCCGGCATTTGATATTTGAGGCGGCTTCTTGAGTTTACGAAGCCCTTTTGAGGCCTTCGTATTTGCAAGATTTTCATTTGGCTCATGTCAACTATACTTTATTCTATAGGTGATGTGAGCGCCCGATACGTGTAACTGGGTGGATAGCTAGGAAATAGTTGGTGCCTGGCTGGAAGCTACTCAAAAAGTCAAACCAGTAATTCTGAGATAAGGTTAAACTGTAGAGGATCAGGTCAAGAAAGCTGAGTGCTAGCTTCAGAAGTTGAGGGGGAGCCGGCTAGCGCGAAGGCGGATCTTACTGGAGTGAAGGATGCAAAGGCGGCTGAGGCGCCGGCGTACCAAAAGGACATAGATGGAAGAGTGGAGTTATGCTTTTTCTTTAGTTAACGCTTTCTTGCAGCCTGCTGTTTTCAATATCTTGACTTGTCGGAAGATCTTTTAAATGATGAGTACCCTCTACTTGAAGAAGAATCTCCTTTGGTGAATTGGAGGTGTCGGTGGATACAGTATTTGGAGCGGGCAAAAAACATAAGTCTCCTTTTGTACTTTACCTTGCCATTTGTTCGTCCATTTTTGTACGTATATATATATACGTACTCTCCTTTTTTTCTCTTTATTCAAGGTCTTACATTTTTTGCTTGTTTCTGATTACCGTCTAGATGACTGTGTAGGTCTTATGCTTTGCCTATTAAGAATTTTGACTAAGTAATTAACTTAGGTCTTTCTACCGGGATTATATTTTTTAACCGGTTGCTTTTTGAAGCTATTTTTCAGGTCTTATTGTCGCCTGAATTTATTTCTTCTTAGTTTAAACTAAGAATCATGTTTTATACTTGGCCCTTTATTTGCGTGCAAAATGGAAGTTGAGACGGTCTTATGTTATTTGCCGTCAAATTGTGTCATAAAGCTTTAAATCAATGTTGCTTCAGACGGTCTTACCAGTTCCTGCCGTCTAGATGCTCTGTTTGCTTTAGGTCTTATATTTTGCCTAACGTAAATTTGGCTAAGTATCTGTTATACTTAGTTTTTCTGTCGGTCTTACAATTCATCCGATTGCCTTTGTGGCGCATGTTTGCTCAGATCTTACTGCCGCCTGAGTCTAAAATTTTCTAAGAGCTTAACACTTAGATTTTTCTGCCATTTCTGGGTGATTTAAGGTCTTTTATATGCCTTATGCTTGAGGTATTATGTCGTGCCTCATTTTCATATATGCCTTAGTTTTAACTAAGGTCTTATTTTTACCATAGGTCTTATTTTGCCTTGGTCTTTATTTATACTTTGTTATCCCCAAGGTCTTACCAAATGCCTTTGGAAAAGGTGATGAATCCTTACTACTTGAGTCCATACCCGGTTTCTTGTTTGATATTAGGGTTAGTTAGCTGCTTTGCGTGCCGACTAATGAGCCAGTCTTAAATAAGATGCCTGTCTGTGAGGACTTATAAATCTCATGTGGGCTTATAGCCGTGTTTTGCGTTTGATAAATACTTCTGAAAGAAAGATTTTCCCGTCTGAGTGATTACCCGATCAACTCGTGGTAGCAAGACTTTGTAGCTTCCTTGGTCAACTATTATTTGTCATAGCATGTTTTGCTTGTTCATCTGGCATGTGACCAACTAGCTTTCAGTAATCTTTTTCAGATTGACCTACGCAGTCTTAGGCGGTTTAATGCGATAACTTTAAACCATCTGAGTTAATACTCAGTTTCTTCTTTGATTGCAGGACTTGTTAGCTACTTTTATTAAATTTCTTTTTGTTGAGGCATGCTTTGACCAGGCATATATGCTCTTGAAGAGATTTCAACCACTTGGTTGAGAAATATAATACATTTCAATTATAATAATTATCTATGGCATAAAGTGAGGCCATAATATTTACGATAGCAACCAGCTTTGTATTTGTTGAGTAAGCTTTATGGACTGAAATAATTGAAGTTGTAAAGTTCCAAAGAACTTATCTGATTATCTTGGATTTTGGCGTTTGCCAAGGCCGTATTCTACGCCTTAGGATTTAGATAAGCCGGGTCTATTCTTTTTCACGGGTTTGAGTGCAGAATTCACAACCTGCAAACTTGTTCATTTGAGCATATATAAATATATAGAGAGGATTTACTTATCTTTTTTCTGTAGTGTTACTGGAATCGAATTCTCAAATAAAATGAGCCTTGTGCTTTGACGTATTAGCACATAATATTTTGCATCAACAGTTTGATCACTAGTATAACAAAGAAACTTGACTTGTCTCTTTGACAAGTTGAATTCATCTTTTTCCTCCAACTATCTCTCAATTGCCGAATGAAGAGCTCGCTCAATTCAGTTGATGGAAGGTAACTGCTTTCCATTAGTTAAACATGTAGAATTAGATACTAAATTCCACAAAGCGCTAAACATAGTGTTGGCATGTATAAACCCAGCCATAAAGAAACAAAGGTACGAGATTATCACTTATCTGCATTATTATGATATTGTGGGATGTCCCTAAGCCAATTATTCCAATTATATGTATCAGACAGGATAATAATAATAAAACTTATCATGTAAGTTATTTGTAATGGTGTTTGCTCTCTATCTGACTTTGTTGAAATCCATTGATATATTGAGGCATGCTTTCTTTATTTGTAGATACACCATTAACCTGAGAGTTTATCAAACTTGACAAGGGAAAAAGATCTCGTCCAAATGGTTAGTTGTATAAGCATATTAAGCCAACTATCCGAGAGAGTTAATTTTAACTAATTATCAACAATTATCCAGCAAGCCAAACTGAATGCCTGAATACGAAAATATTGGCTGTAGCTTACGTATAAATGTAAATGGGAAATTTTACTTATCTTTTCTCTGCAGTATTATTTCCAATTGATTCCTCAAATAACTGAGACTCGTGTTTCAATGAAGTGGCACCCGATATTTTGCATCAACCTGAAACCTCATAGAAACAATTTTGACAAAAATGTTAAAGCATAAATAAAACTCATGCACCAATGGATATTCTTATCTTTTCCGTTGGGCTTTGCCAAGTTGAATCCTTATGTCGGCTGAGGCGCACTTTCTCTTTGTAGGCCCGCTATTTTAGCTGGATTGCACCAACTTTTAAGATTGATGAGACGTTGGGGCAGCCTTTATGTAGATGCTTCTGAGTTTTTGTCCATATTACGGAGCTCTTTCTTTCTTTGTGGCTCTTATATCGTCGTAGCTTTTTTATCTCGTCACAAAGAGATAATTGTAGAGAGTGTTGGAGTATAATCTTGACATATCCCCAAACCGAAAGGTTTTAACATTTTCTTTACGCGTACGTTTCGCCGAGAATGAAGACTAATCCTGCCAATTAGCATCTTCGCTTCTTAGCTAAGCTGAACTTTGATCTATGTGCTTCCTGGATGAGAGAAAAATAGGAATTTTTAAATTCCGTGTCGTTTTGAAGAAGTTTTCCGAATTGAATGTCTTTGATCACTTGAAGAAATTTTGGCTGTAGTGTAGCACCAAGGGCTGAATATGCAGTTGCGGTCAAGCCAATATAACTGGGCCAAACTTAATCTGAGTGTTATTGATATACATACCCATAAAAAAGATAATTAAAGTGAGTGTACTTATCTGTCAAACCCAATAGAATCGATATCAAAAGATTTGATAAGTGATAACATATACACCATTTGAAGTTCCTGGATTAATATCAAAGGCACTTCAAAACAAAATTGTTAGTATATGTATGTGCCGATACTATTTTAACCGATTAGTAGCAACAATTTAATAAAATATATATAAAATTATCTGATGTACTCTTTGAATCCAAGCCGTCTGTCTTTGTAGTTTTTCCTTTAGCTTGACATATTATCAGTCTAAAAAAAGAAAAGAATATTTTGAACGAACTAATCTCTGCAAATAATAGCGTTAGTTCATGAAAATAAATTAAGGTAATTATTTAGCGGCCCGAACTAAAGATGCACCATAAGAAAATATACATCACGTCTTCCATGTTTATTTGAACGAAACCATGCTTTGCGATAATGAATGATAATGAAAGTATGAAGATACTTATCCCATAATTCACAAAAATTGAGTCATGCTCTCATTCCAGGTAGCAGATAAACCTTTGGGAAGTCAAGCATCTTCAAAGTCTCTGATTGAACAACTACACATGTTCTAATCTGCTCCAACTACCTGCTGCTGCTGCTAATTAATAGGTGTGCCAAACATGGCACCTAATGGCATCTCCCCTCCAAATTAAGTTCATGATCCGTATAAAACTAATTGATCACACATAGAATCACCCATTAAACACAAAATATCTTTGTTGGAAATTCCTAGGATGCATACTGCGTAGGATAGAAGTAATTAAAATAAATTGATTTTCACGTTTCATATTCTCTTGATTAATTTTTTGAAGATGTGATGCGTGTATCAACTATTTTTGGCATAATAAATATTATATGTTCTTTCTCATGCTAATGATCACACATATATAGATATTGACAAAAATTTGCGATCGATGGGGTTGCAGCAAATATACTTCGGATTATTAACCATGAAAGTTTTACTTATCCGCTCCATTTGATGAACTTGTTTGTTTGAATTTTGAATGTCATAGTATCTGTGTTATTCGTTGTCCAAATCTAAAATTTATTAACCTGAAATTTTATAGAACAATGCTACACGAAAATAAGTATCTTAGTATCTTAAGTTGGATTATAAGCAGACAAGGCATGGTACAGTGTTGATCCTTGATGGAGTAGAATTGCCGATAATATTCAATTTAATAAATTAGGCTGATCAATAGGAGATGAATTAATCAAATACAATTGAAATTTGATTTTAGCGAAAAAGTGTACAAAGTTTGGATATTGCTTATCTGTCGAAAATTCGTGCTCTGGACCAAAGTTCTCGTATGAACGAGTAAATTCAGTCCACGCTCGCCGCACCACTGAAAATATCGTACCTGAATCCGATATTTCAGAACTGATCTACCTATCTCGCAACTTCAGCCCTTGAACGATGAACCTGCAAAACAGAAGCGAACTTGGGGGCGATCGATGGTTGCCCCGTGGGGGACCCTCCAATGCCTAAGTCAATAAGGATTTTGAGAATAATAGCAGTTATGAGTGTATAGAATGAGATCCCTTTAACCTGACCAAGAGGGCCTTTATATAGGCATTTGGAGTATCCCAATTAGATTGGAAGAGGGAGTCTAAATTATGATGAGATCATAACTCCTCTATAATTATCTCATACTTAAATCCAAAGTATACCAGATTTATTAGAGTTTGTCTTCCTTGTAGTAGAGAATATAGGAGTGGAAATCCTATTCGGATTCTACCTATTATTGTGGGGCGAAATATCTATCCAGCCGGTCATGGCCGGCTCAAGATCATGTCCGCCTCAGGCATGGATGGGCCACGTGCCTCTAACTTGTCCTAACGAGACAGACTGAAATATTGTCCGAGCCGGGTCCCTTGGACTAACGATAGTTGTCCTTTCTCAAGGGCATGAGCTAGGCAGCTTGTATCTACCCGATCTCCTTATCTGAGATGAGTACCTATATTTTATAAAGTTATCAGGTATTAAAGACCTTTTTCCATATAAGAAAATCAGATATTTAAGACTTGATTGTTATCGTCACACATTTTGTGCCATAATTTGTGAATGTTTACCTTTCATTGCTTCTAATTTGATTTGATAAACTTATTCTCCAGTCAAAATATATAATAATTATTTTTTTAGAAAAAAACACAGGCTAGCTATCAACCAATAGGCTTGATACGCATTAGGAACTGAACTTAATAAGAAGTAGCTCTTTTTAAGGTTTTATCAATAAAAAAGAAACATTTTAATATATCTTTAATATATAATTAATAGAATTCAAATTGCTGGTAAAACCGGAAAATTTAAAAACACGTTTATTTAAATTTTAGATTAAGGATGCTTATTTCAGCTGTTTTCTTAAAAGTTTAATTTTTTAAGCTTTTCCTAAAAGGTCCAGATTCAATTTTGAAAGAAACAAATAAAATAGTTCGTAAGTAATTAGCATAAATGATTAAAATATATTGTTCAAAGCTAAAATATGTATATTATTAAAAATTTGTGAGATCAACTTGTTAGAGTTGCAACTTGAAAAGCAAAGCAATAGCGACCAGACATTTACGAAGCAATGATTTCTTTGCCTCAAATAAGCACATATTCCACAATCTCATAAAATGAGTGCATCATCAAACAATACCAGATATCTAAATATAATTACAGAACTATAAATTGATAATGAACACCTATGCAAGTTAAACTATAGATCATACATAAAGTAGATAAAATTTTTTTACACGTTTATGCTCGATCTCCAAAGGGTGCTCGAATGCTTCTCGATCACTGATAGCTCGTAACCAAGAACCCTGAATTGTAGACAAGAGAGCGAATCAAATTGAAGAAAACAACCATGAAAGTTCTATGAACTTTCAATGTCACTCTCTTCATCTAAATCCGAATTGCTATCGAAATTAATATCCCGAGTTTCTCCCGAAGTATTCTCGAAATCCCGAGCGCCTGCTTTTAGAAAGTCTTTCAAATCATCCAAAATATACGGTTCCACCAGTTTCCAGAACCATCTAGAATCATCCCCAAGAAACCCTATCCAAAACACTCTTCCCTTTTTCTTAACCCTACAATTCAGAGATTTCGATTTCAACGACTTAACAACCTTTTCAACACCATCACTACTTCCTTTCAACTTCAACAAGATATCGCCAGCTGGCGATCTGTACCCACCATACATATACCAGTATGCCAGAACTTGAGGCGACAGCCACCGATGTATTAGCTTCGGTAAAGTGGCTCGGCCTTTGGGCCAAAACTGTTCAGCATAAAAACCGAAGTACGAGTGTCGAATAGTCGAGAATCTGTACGGTATATCATCACTACCCCCGGTTAGTCTACACGAGGGATGCAACCACTCGTGATATTGATCGTATAAATGTTGCCTAAGCACAGAATGTGCATTGTAATTCTTGTTTAACTCAAATCGGATCATGTGGGTTTTCGATTCTTCATCTGATTCGATTCGTAAACCGCCTAACAATAACCCGACTAGAATTTCCCTTTGGTCTTTGCTTAGCTTGAGGCTAATCGGCTTCTTAACCTCTTTCCTCGTTAAACTAAGTATATAATCGAGCTTTTCAGTCAATGAAGAATCGATATCGTACTTCTTTTGGCACATTAGATCGTATATTTTCTCTGCCTTTACATAGTCTCCTGAAGCGAGGTAACCTCCGAGAATAATATTGCACGATTTGGGGTTGATACCAATGGCTGAGTCACTATACATCGTACTGAAGGTCTCTTCGGCTAGGGCAAGATAACCGCTTTTCACCAATGAATCCAGGTAGATAGTGTAAATAGTTCGATTCGGTCTACAATACTCGAGGCAAGTAGAGAAAGCCGACTTTAACTTATCATGCATATCTAAATCGAGGTACATGTTCATCAGGTCAATAAAAGAAGGCATGAGTGGCTTCATACCGCTCTTAACGAACTCTTCCATGAGAGATTCAGCAGATTCGACATCCTTAGCTTTGGATAAAACCTCTATGATCTTATGATAGGCTGCAACACTAGCAGAACCGAGAAGCTTCTGCATTTCCCGGAAAATCTCGAGAGACTTCATATGACTTCCGGCCTTCGCGAAAACTTCCATTGTGTAAACGAAAGCTTGTGTCGGTATAGATTCCTCGATTTGGAGGAGTTTTGACCAAATTCGGTTGGTTTCCTTCACGTCTCCCTCTTTTGAAGAAGCTCTCAAAATGGACACAAGCACTTTGGTATCTTCCTTAACTCCTGCTTGCTTCATTTCTGCCCTAATTGACGAAATCCGTTCTTTATCGATATTTTCCTGGTAACTATGCAGCCAAATAAGCCCACTATAGATATCCTTCTGTATCTCAAGTCCAGTTGTGGCCAAATTATGAAAGATAAATTCGGCCTGCTTGAGATATTGCTTAGCCAAGCCCCCCGGTTCACTAACGAGGGCTCGAAACAGAGAATTGTGTAGACTCAGTAACGGCTGATAACCTCCGAGTTGAATCATACGGTTATAAATGGTACAAGCTTCATCTAAGCAACCTTGAACCGGTGCACTAAGATATGCAATCACTAAAATGTGAAAGGTCGATTCACTAGGAACCCGTCCCTGATTGATAATATCATCAAATACCTCTCTGCATTTGGCGAATTTTCGTTCTTTGCCTAAGTAATCGGCTAACTTTGTAGCTAGAGCGAAATCGAATCTATACCAGTGCTGCTGCATCATCCATTTGTATACCTAAGATCCAATTCAAACTGACTCTCAATTATCAAATTATAGCCAAACAATGCTGCACAAACCCTAAACCCTAAATCATTAACTCGATTAAATTTCTCAATTACAACCTGAATTCAATCAATTCTAACTAACAGATCAAATCAGGATTTCCCTAATTAGCATTTCAACTACTCACAGAAACAAATTAACACAAAAACACAAGGAAATTAGAGAATTTTCAGAAGGGAATTAAAGGAGTACCCTAAAGCCAGCTTCATTCTCACGAACGCGCAAGCAATGAACTACAAGGTAGGTAGCATCCTCTTGCCTCATCCATTTCTTCTGGCCATTAAGTATCCTCACCAAAGTCGGCGCTTTATGTGCTGGTAATTGCTTACACAGCCAAGCCAGTCTAGACCGCCTCCATTGCTCCGGCAACTCCTCCAATTGAATAACTTCCAATCCCGGTGCATCCAAATGCTTCAATTCTCCTCCGCCACCGCCCAAATTTCCCAAATCGCCGTCGAAATTGAACAATTCATTTTCAATCTCGTTGTAACCCGACTTCTCTTCCAATTCCGGAGAAGAATCGGACTCCCACGCCAAGTGTTTGACAGAATTACTGAGAGACTTCAAATTGCCAAGAGATCGAAAGGGTTTGTGATTAACGGAATAATTGCAGATAGAGTGGAGGAGGCGGCGGCGCAGGTTATCGCGGCGGTGGAAATGGGAGAGAGTAAGAGAGCGGAAGAGGGAGAGAGAGGAGAAGAGAGAAGAGCGCATAGGGAGAGAAAGGACTAAATGAGGGTCAGGGTTTAAGAGAGGGTTATTAGAACTGAGAGAGGAGAGGAGCTCTGGAGCCCTGCAGCGCATAGCCCTCGCCGGCGGTAGGGTTTCAAGGCGGTTTATAATCGACAGCGAGGATGAAAAAACAGGGTTTAACTTGGAGATGAGGCTAAAATGTACTTGGGGGCCAAGATGCAAAATATATAATTCGATCCTCTATGTGGCTAATTTTGTTCAGTAAGGGTTATTTTCTTTTCGAGTATAATTCAGTTCAGTTTAATTCATTTTAGTTCAGTTTAATTTAATTTAAATTTATACTAAAATAAATTTAGTTCAATTCAATTCAATTCAACTATTCTAAATTATAAATTTATATTAAAATAAATTCAATTCAATTTTATTGAATTTATAAAATTACAGTGCAAATATACAGGACATAAATATAAAAACTAAAATAAAATAACATTAATTATTAAACACTAAAAACTTAAACAACTCCACAATACATTTTTAGATAACATACCAACACACCAAAATAACACCTAACACACATTGTCAAAATACATAAAAGGCATAATTATATAATAAAAACTAAAAGGTTTCGATTACATTATTTCTCATGCAAATGCTCAATTAACGTTTTTCGGAGTCGAAATGTGTTGTTCGTTATTTTCTAATCCACTTCTAGCGATGGATGAATTTATTGAATCAGGCGACGTGATTTCAGATTTATCGTTCAATGAATAACTACTTTGCATATCATTGATCAATTTCGTAATAATCTTTTGATTTTCTTGAAATGCCGCGGATAAGATTTCAGTGAACATATGAGCTTCCTCATCCGATGAAAGGTATTCATCATCATCATTGAGAAATGAAATGAAATTGTTACTCATTGCGTAGATAAAAGAAGTTGAAGCAATGTTGAATAAAGATAATGAAATATGGTAAGATGTAACTCACTTAGGTTTCTTATTTAAACTAGTGTTGGTGATCCGTGCGATTTTCACAAATGGGTGATATGAGATGGGGTGAAAAATATCTGAGGGTAGAGAAATCACTAGGTAGGTTGTGTTTCTTTTAAAGTAAAGGTGGCAATCCTTGTGATTTTCGTATATTGTCCACATGAATTAAAAATATTCAAAATTTAAAATAAATTATTTTTATAAATGTTTGATAGAGATGTATATTTTAGTTTTGAACAACACATTTTGATCTTTTATACTATTTAATTATGAACTATGTGATTTATTTTTTCTAAAATCAAATCTGCAGCTTTTAAAAAAGCTTGAAAATAGAGTTTTTCAGAAAAATTATTAAAAAAACAGCAAAAACTCATAGTCATACTGAGAATAAGAAATCACCAATTTGTATTCATGTAAAACTGAATCTGAACAATAGATACTAGACAATAGTTTAATTTACTATTGCTTATTAAGCTGCTATTAAAATAAATTATTTTGACAAATTTTTAATAGAACAACATATTTTAGCTTTGAACAATATATATTAACCCTTTATACTAATTAATTAAAATCTGTATAATTTATTTTTTTTAAATAAAATCTACTATGTAAGCTTGAAAATTAGCCAAATTGGCCCTAATACTAAGAGCATCTCCAATAGATGTTTTATTCTAATTCTTTTCTTGACACATAAGTAAAAATGGACATTACATTGAAAAAGTACTCTTCAATAGATCTTCTAATTACTCTTTCTAATATGAGGTGTCATTTAAATTTTAAACATTGTCTATTTGATCTTCCACAAATAGACAATCAAATAGAAGATTGAATAATAATATTTTAATGGTTAGAGGTTATCTAATAAGTTATTTAGTTTTTTTTACTATTATTTTATTTTGAAAAAATACAATTACTAATAAAATAAACAAGCTATTGTAGTTAGATTTTAGAATTTTTTATCTATTTTAATATCTCATTAATTTAAATTTCTATTTCACATATCATATCAATTTAAAACCCAATAGATACTCTAATACTTCCCTGTTTGGAAATCGAAACAATCGGAAACTAGGTAGGAGACAATTTTAGGCGTTTATGTAAATAACAAAAGTTGGATACTTGTTTTCCTGAAATTAGGAGAATGTTTCGGCATATTATCCTCCTTTTTTTTATACCGCCCCTTAAAATAAAATTTCTTCTACAACTAATACTATAAAACAATAATTTGCAACTTTTTCCTGTTTTTATTATATAGTCATTTTTTTAATTATTATGATACTCTTCAATTTTGTGAAAGAAAAAATCATATGAATATTTATTTATAATTTATATATTATAAATATATCCCTCTATTTCTAATTCTATACTTTTTTTTATAGTTTTTTAACTTATATTCTTTTGAAACGATGTTCCGAAAACCATTTCCCTTTTTGAATTGGTTTTCGTTTCAATTTCCATATTAACTAGTTGACCTGTATAACTTTATATATGGATGATTGAAGTGAAAAAAAATATATTTAAACGTAAGCTCACGAAATGCAATACAAAATATCCAAGGTTAAGAATTCAAATACTGGTTCATTTTTTTTTATAAAAATGTAACATATTTCATCCCATTACATAAATATCAGCACATCAAGATAAAAATAAGGCTTAATGCATCTTCAGGTACCTAAATTTATCTAAGAAAAAATTTACTGTCCCCTGAATTTTTAAAGTGACTCCGTAGATCTCTCGACTTTTAAAAAGTGCTTCACTTAGCTCCTTGAACGCCACGTGTCAGCTTGTGATAGGTTTGACTTTTTAAAAATATCATTTTTCTGATTTCTGTATCTCCAATCAAAATCTAACACGTGACATTTATGGAATTCAATAAAATATTTTTTAAAAATTGTAGGAGTTACCGAATCACTTTAAAAGTTTAAAAAAACAGTAATTTTTTTTAACAAATTTACATATATGAAAAACAATGAACTAATCTAAACAAATACGTAATAAATTTATTACGTATTTGTGATTTGTAAATAAGTTCACACGAGATTTATGATTTCTTAAAAAATGTAAACTGACAGTCCATGTGACGTTTACATAGAGCATCAGTATGCAGTAATAAATTTATTTTCATAATATCCACATTATATTCATATATTTATTTAGCGTGTAAGTTTTTTAATAATATTAACTAATTAATCAAATTATTAATTTAGAAAAATCTACTGTGAAATTCACACTAATGAGATATTTTCACCAAATTGAATGAAATTATCCTTTGTTGAATGAATTTATGGTCATGAAATATGAATTATAGATTTGTGGATTAAAATAAACTTTTAAATTAAACTAAGATTAGAAAAACCAATGACACCGCCATCTATTTATGCAAAAATTTTGAAAAAAAAGCATATCATATTCCACTATTCACTACCAAAACGAAATCTATTAATATAAATTGCATTATTTATTAACGTTGTTCATATTCATAATTGATAAAGTATTTATAAATTTTTAAATTAATTTTAAACGTACATTTTATTAATTCTATTTACATATTTGTCATCCGAATGTTTCTTTCCATCTTCTTTTATTTTTTTTTTTTATTTTTCATTTATATTTCAAACCGTTTATTTTTTCGACACGTCGTTTCAGAGTTTTTTGCTCTTCTTATTTTTATCGTTGAAACGATATCCACTCTAACTTTTTTGAACATTTTCAAGTAGTAGACATATGGTGGATATCTAATAGACATCTTGTAGATATTCAATAGATACATGGTAGATATGAGTTTTTTATAGTTATTTTATGAAATCATTACGTTAGTTTGTGCAAACATTGGAATCAAACCACCAACTACACTGAAAAGCAACAAAATCATGTCCAACAGTCAACTTCAATTATAATGAAGCAATAGACTTACCTCTTCCATTATTAAACAACATTAAGAATTTCAATTTCGAAATCAAAAAATAATACGTGGATCAAAATCAATAATCACTGTACAACATCAGTAAGCGATCCAAAAAAGTAGAAAAACAAAAATAATACCGCAAGAAATCAGACGATGATTAATTAGTGACGGAAATCAAACAAATAACAAAAAGAGAATCGAGATACAATTTTCAAATTGAGAAAATAACGCAAGAACATATCCAATAGAGAAAAAGTGCAAACAAATTAGAAGAGAAAAAAGTCTAATCAAAATAAATAAGTACATAGACTTCTATCATATGTCTATCAGTTCAAAAAATTTAAAAATTAGTAGATATCATTTCGAAGATAAAAAAGAGACAAACAAAATATTCTAAAATGAAATATTAAAAAATAAATAATAATTTAAAAAAATAAATATAAAATAAAATAAAAAATTTTAAAAAAAATGATCATCAAATGTTAAAATGAAAGTTTAAAATTAATTTAAAAGGGGCATTTATATATAAATTTTTTCTCCCTGTTACGCTGGCTGAAATTAGTTTATGTATTGATAGATTTTTTTGGTAGAGCCCCCGTAAATTTTTCCAAATTCTTAAGCCATTTTATTCGTAGTTAATTAATTAATTTTTAATTTAATTGAGTTCAACTCAATTCAATTTAATTAAGAGATTGAAAAGTTAAAAAGATGAGACCCTTAAATAAAACTTTTATAGAATGGACCATATCTTTTTAAAACCAAAATATTTAAATATTAATATTTAATAAAAATTTAATTAAATATTTTACATTTTTAATTAAATATCTTTTTATTAATTATCGGTCCTTAATTATAATTAAGACCTAAAAGTAGCGGGTGCACGTGTAATTTCCCCTAAGGAGAGTACAAATTATGGGTAAGCTAGGCTTAAACCCTTCTTCAACCCTTTTGAAAATCCAGACTTTCTGAATGAACCAGTTACTTCTACGATCAAGTTCATATCTATGGCGTCATCCCCATGGATTGTTAAGGGCTCAGTTAGTCTCCATAACTGCTGCTACTTCTTCCTTCGCTTCCGTCTCCTCGGCGCAAATCGACTCTCTCCAGCGTAGAATCTCAAGGGCTGGAGATCCTTCAATCTCGATGGTTTCAGTTATCGACCGGTGGCTCGATGAAGGAAAAGCTGTTAAGCTATCCGATATGCGCAAATTCATTAAACAGCTTCGCATGAACCACCGCTACAACCACGCCCTTCAGGTATCTTATGCATTTCTCCCTCAGCCTTACAGCCGATTTATCATTTTGCGGCGAATTTTTGCCATCATTCAGTTTTTTTTTCAATTTGTTTCTTATTTTGCCTGCATTGACATTTTTATGCATGATTTGATTGGGCATCCTCCAACTGTGCGGCATTGTTACAGGAAACAGTGAAATTGATTCAAATTAAGTCCATACTGATCTAATTTTAAACGAAAGAGAATGGAGAAAAGTGAATTTTATTGTGTTTCATAGATCTGTAATTAATTTTATGAGGTCGCTAGGATTTCACAGAGTGATTGTTCTTCTCCTAGTTGATTTTTGATATTTTTGAACTGAGTTTCCCCAATTTTAGTCTAGGGCTTCTTCCAAACAGGAAGAATGAGTTGTATTTCTGAAGCCAGTTATGCGGAACCTTTAATTTTTGGCTTAATGCATACTCAGCTCCCAAAGTTGGCACTTTATATCAGGTGGCGCCTTCAACTTTTAAAAGTCTCTACCGACCCCCCAAACCCGTCAAAAGTGGAGTTCTTTTACACGGGACCGGGTATTTAATACCCCTCCCGTTGTATGTTTGACACATATGCAGTTTATATATCATAAAAATAAAAACTGTATGTGTTAAGCATCCAACGGGAAGGGTATTAAATACCCGGTCCTGTATAAAATTTGCGGTCAAAAGTGTTCATTGCAGTCCTCTCAGTGCCACGTGTCACCTTGTGATTGGTTTGACTTTTCAAAGATGTCAAATTTTGTATTTTACTGTCTCCAATCGAAAGATGACTCGTGGCACTGAGGGCCGAGTGAACACTTTTGCCAAGTTTGGGGGCTTTGAAGACTTTTGAAAGTTGGAGGCGCCACCCGATACAAAGTAACAAGTTTGGTAAGTATGCATCATGCCTTTATTTTATGATATGTACGACAAAATCTCTGAATCTTCAGTCATCTTTGTGTTAGATATCAGAATGGATGAGAGATCAAGGGAGATATAAATTATCAAATGGAGATATTGCAATTCGACTAGATTTGATAGCAAAAGTTCATGGCTTGGAAAGAGCCGAGGCATATTTTGAAACCATCTCCGAAAATTCAAGAGGCTACCGAGTTTACGGTGCTCTTTTACACTGCCATGCACATTCTAAACAATTGGAAAAAGCAGAGGCCATAATGCAAACTATAAAGGGTAAGGGGTTTGTAAAAGACGCATTACCTTATAATGTAATGCTCGGTCTCTATTCTCGGTTGCATAAATACGAGCAAATGGATGCCTTGATGAATGAAATGGAAGAAAAGGGCATCAGATTCACAATCTTTACTTTCAACACTCGATTACAAGCTTATGCAACTTGTTCTGACATTGATGGCGTGGAAAAACTTTTTAAAAAAATGGAAGCCGATCCTCATATTAAAATCGACTTCCATGCTTGCTTACTCGTTGGAAATGTTTATATAAAATCCGGCCTTATTGACAAGGGGTTGACTATGTTGAGGAAATCAGAGCAATTAATAGGCGAAAACTCGAGAAGATTGGCTTATGAATGTCTATTGACTTCATTCGCGGCTGCTGGGAGTAAAGCCGATGTTTTTCGTGTTTGGCATTTGTATAAACAGAATTTAAAGTCATACAACTCAGGATATATAAGCGTGATAAGTTCATTAGTGAAATTGGATGATTTGGAAAGCGCTGAGACGATATGCGAGGAATGGTATTTGGGGGCGGATTTGTTCGACATTCGAATTCCGAATTTGATGATTAGGGCTTTCTCGAAAAAGGGTTATTGGGAAAAGGCTGAGGCATATTTGGGGAAGATAATGGAAAAGGGGGTTAAACCTAATGCTATTGCATGGGATCATATGGCTTTTGGGTATTCAGTCAGTGGTCAAGTAATGAAAGCGGTAGAATCGATAAAGAAATCGATTTCAACTCGTAAACCAGGGCGGGTACCCGATCTTGATACTGTGGCTACTTGTTTGAAGAATTTGATAGGTCAAGGCGATAAGGAAGTAGCAGAAGAGCTTTTGAAGGCGATAAGTGAGCAATGCCATTTGCCGAGAGGTGGTTATGATAAGTTGGCCAGTTGTATTACTGATGAGAACTCGAATTGAAGAAAATGACTGGATTTCGGATGAATCAACCGAATTAGTTATGTGACATTGATGGTGATTTTTCGATGAATAAGGAGACTTTGGTTAGTTTACTTTGGCCGCAATTTGTTGTAGATGATAGTCAGCAGTGATATTGATGCCAATGCAAGCTCAGGATTAGCACAAGAGTCTGATTTCTTGGTACAAGTTCTTTCAGACAACAAACCAGCACCTGCAACTGCCAAATATTGAAAAACTAACTTTATTTTTTTTTGAAATATTTGCGAGGATTTGTAATTATGAGGAAACCTTGGAGATATAATGAAAACATTTATTTGCAATAGGTTTCTAGTTTCTTTACAATATTAGAATCAAAATTTTATTTTTTCAAATTTTTTTTGCTATTTATAACAATTCAATTAGTGGTGTGAAATTTGATATGCGTAAAAGTTTCTTTTAGAGTGACTTTGTTTTTTACAAATAACCATATTTGTATAGTATATTAAAAGTAAATTTTGTTTTGTAATAATAAGTTATTGTAATGTGTTCTGAACCGAATCCATTGTTTTGGACTAGACCTATTCAATGGGTGCGCTCGGCAGGGTTTGGTCGGGCAATACTAATATTGTTCGGCTTAATCCAACTCGCATGGATACTATATACGGGTTGAGCCTTGATTTATAATTCCAATACGAAGTTCAGTCCGACCCGCTCATCAATTTTTTTAAAAAAAAATTAACTCATTTGGGCTTACAATAATAATAAAGGAAAATATTATCTCATCCCACCCGAATGTGGACTCGAACCAGCGAACCTCTATGATCCCAGCTTCAAGGCTCAAATACTAGACCAAGCCTTTGCCACAAAAAGTAGGATTTGAATTTTTGACCTCTTATAAAAGTAGTTGTCTTTTTTGAGAAGTAGAAACATTTAATTTTTAAGAAACTGGGGCTCAAACCTAAGACCCCTAGCTTCTTTCTCCACTTTAGGAGGAAACTATAATCACTAGACCAAGTCTGATGGTTCGACCCGCCTATTAATAATTATATATATACATATTATTTTTAAATAAAAGTTTATATACTTTTTAATAATTAACAATATATAAACATATATTTTTTTATTATACATTCGAGTCTCCATCTTGGGTTTTTATATGAAAATTAACCCAATTCATTATATGTTCGGACTTTGGCGGGCCTTTGCTGAGATAGATTTATATTAGGTTAAAGCACCTGATCGGAAAGAATTGCAAAATAATTATCTGTTTGGCCCAAAAAATCGTGTGTAACCAACATGAAATTTTTTTAAATGCTGCTAACCTTTACACGCTCTATATAAATACAGAAAGCTCAGCAGAAATTGCGATTTGCAGCAAATTCATTCTCTTTTCAATTTCCACCCGTCATCTATTCAAAGATACAGTCCAGATTTTATTGCTTTTCGATTTCATCTTTATTCTTCATTCTCAGTTTCAGATTTGATTTCAGATTCAAATTTGTTCTTCATTCGCGATTTTCTTGCTCTACTGCGATTCAGATTTGGAATCGAATTTTGAAATTCAAAGATGAACTCCATTCCTGTTTTGCTTAACAGATTTATTTGATTTTGATTTTCAAATTCATTTGTGTTCTTCGTTATCAATTTCTTCCTAATTCAAATAAAGGATTTCTGGTTCAAATCTGTTCTTCATTATAGTTTCTTCGCTCTATTGCGATTCTGATTTGAAATCAGATTTTAGATTTCACAGATGAACACAACTCCTGTTTTGCTTCACATAAACGGATCATAGACTGATGATTACAGATTTATCTGATTTGCATGTTCTTACGCACCTGCTACACATCTAGTACATACATACTACATACATGTTACATATCTGTTATATACCTGCTACAAGTCTAATAAGAGTGTTTGATGAGTATATAACAGACTTGTAACAACATTGTATCCGATAAGAATGTTGTTGAAGTGTTCCTTTGTATATGTCACACATCTAGTACATACCTACTATATATCTGTTACAAATCTGGTACAAACCTAATACATACATATTACATATCTGTTATACAATTGCTACAAGTCTAATAAATGTACAATCCAAAATGTCTGATATAACATACATGTAACATTATTGTACCAGATAAAATTATTAATGAAGTGCTTAACAAAGTCTTTATGTCATTTATCTATTACAGATCTACTACATACTTGTTATATGACTTCTTTTTTTGAACTAAAGGTAAAAGAAAAGATACGTGCATACGAATATGATCACTATATAACCAATTAGAGTGTTTGAAATCCTAAAAATGCATATCCAATCCATTTTGATCATTAGAGAGGAGTTTCATATGTTATTTAAACTACTTGTTATATGTTTGTTACAAAGTTTTTATATATCTGTTACAAGTCTGTTAACCTAATGTAAATCTGGAATTCTGAAAGAACATAAGAAAGTTATAAAGAACGTGTGAAAGATATGGAAGACGAATAAAGATTATTCAGTCGAAATTATTTTACTCAAACCAACTAAATTCAATAATTTTCCTTTATATTAGTATATATTCGTTCAAGTCTGACCCACACGTAGGACTTGCGGTGCAGTTGGGCCGCCGGTTGCCTATTTTGGACTAAACAAGACCGGATCACCGTAGCTACTAAACCCTCCCAAAACCCCATAAATTAGACATTAACATGCTTTTTACGATCAACTTCATACATCTGGCATCAATGCCATCGATTGTTTAGGCCTCAGTTAGTTTCTTCTTTCTCTTCCTCCTCCTCTCCTCAATTCGACTCTCTGCACCACAGAATCTTGAGCGCTGGAGATCCTTCGATATCAATTGTACCAGTTCTCGACCAATGGTGGCGTAATGAAGCCAAAGCCTTTGACAAGGTTACCGAAGCCCGAAAATGCGTCAAAAAGCTCCGATTGAGCTGCCGCTACTCCCACGCTCTCCAGGTATTTATAATCTCTCTTTACTCTCTGCAATCGATTCCGGAATTTTCTCATCATTCGACATTTTCTGCTGTTTTAATCTTTTGTTTTGCTCCAATTCTGTGTTAAATGTCGGATTTATCGAGTGAACAATTCCGTCCTATATGTAGGCTGTAACAATTGTGAAGAGAAAGATTTAGGCCCTGGTTTTTTTTACTTTTTGAAAGCTGAAATGAACTTAAATGAAGTTGGACTGAACTGTTACTGAAATGGATTGAACTGAATTGAAGTGAGCTGAATTGAACTGAACTAATTGAACTTATTTCAGTGTAAATTCATAACTACGCATAGTTGAATTGAATTGAACTGAAGGGGGTTGAAGTAATATGAATTGAATTAAATTGTAGTCCAAGAGAACAAGGCCTTAGTTTCTTCTTCTAAATTGGGAATTATTGATGCCATTACACCTTTCATTTTATGATTATATGAATAGAGGGAGAGTGAATACTAAATATTTGTTCATTTTTAGGTATTGGAATGGCTTACTCATCAAACAGGCTATACACTTTTAGTTTCAGATGTTGCAGTTCAACTGCATTTGATCTGTAAAGTTCATGGCCTGGAAAGAGCTGAGGAGTATTATCAACGCATCCCCGAAACTTGCAGGCGCCACGAGGTTTACCGAGCTCTTATAGACTGCTATCCACACGATAAACTGGAAAAAGCTGAAGCTATAATGCAGAATATGAAGGATATGGGGTTTGTAGAAACCGAGCTATCTTACCAAACATTGCTAAATTTGTATTCTCGAATGGGTAAATACGAGAAAATAGATTTGTTAATGCAGGAGATGGAAGAAAAGGGCATCATATGCACCTCGCTCACTTACAACACCCGGTTAAAAGCTTATGCAGAATGGTCTGACATCAATGGCGTGGAGAATTTCTTAGTTAAAATGGAGGCTAATCCACGAACCATAACGAACTTCGATAGCTGCATTATTGCCGCAAATTGTTATCTAAACGCTGGTCTTTTCGACAAAACTTTGACTCTGTTAAAGAGATCAGAAGAGTTGATAATCGATAAGTTTAGAATAACTTGTTATGAAAATCTGTTTGGTTTATACGCTGCTATTGGCCATAAAGACGATGTTTATCGTCTTTGGAAGCTGTGTAAGCGTGTACCGCGGGCCCCAAAAACAGGATTCCTCTGTATGATAAGTGCATTACTGAAATTGGATGATTTAGATGGTGCGGAGAAGATATGGGCAGAATGGGAATCAGGAAAAAACGTGTTCGACATTCGGATTCCAAATTTGATGATTAGCTGCATTTCGAGAAAAGGGATAATGGAAAAAGCCGAGGCATACGTAAAAATGATAGTTGAAAAAGGGGAGGAGCCTAATTCAGTGTCATAGGATCATATGGCATCTGGTTATCTACGAGTTGGTGAGATGAATAAAGCAGTAGAATCAATAAAGAAATCGATTTCGAGTTGTAAGCCGGTTCAATGGATATCGGCATTGAGGTTTAATACATTGACAAGATGTTTAAAGTATTTGAAGGATGAGGGAGACAAGGAAGGAACGGAAGAGCTTTTGAAGGTGATAAATGAGCAATGTTGTTTATCGACGAGTGCTTATAATACATTGTCGAGTTGTATTAATGGTGAAAACCTTGCTGGATCTGCACTTGATTGGATTGAAGAAGATGATCGGACTTTTGATGAACCAGTTAAGAATTTAAGACCGAAACGTGATGTTCTGAAGTATAGCAGATGAGTTATGCCACATTGATGTTGATTTTTCTTAGCTTTTCTTTTGAGTCCCTATGGTATTTAGTTAAGACAAATTGAATTGCTGATATTGTGATTATGGCTAGTCTTTGCAATCTTGTGTGATTTGTTCTTTCCTGTAGAAAGGTAGCAATATGGAAATATGACAACTTTTTGGATGGTTTAAACAACTTTCCTAGCTGGAAAGATGAAGGGCGAGTTTGACCGTGAGTTTTTGCAGCTTTTTTCGGTAGTTTTTTTAAAAACTCCATTTTCAAGTTTTTTAAAAGCTGCAGATTTGATTTTTGAAAAATTAAATCAAACAGTTCTTAATTAATTAATATGAAAGATCAAAATCTGTTGTTCAAAGCCAAAATATATAGTACTATTAAAAGCTTGTGAAAATAACTTATTTCAAAATTAGTTTAAACAATAATGTCAAACTTGCCCCTTTGGTGAATTGGAGACTTGTGCCTTTTATGATTTAGCATGATACTATATATAAAATGAGGAACCAAACAAATGTTTTTAATTCTACCTAGCCAAACAAAAGGTTAAATAACTTTATTAAAGAAAATTGCAAGCATTTCATTCTCCATAGCGCCAATTGCAAAAATACTTTTTGAATCATGTTTAATAAACTTACTTTTTATATAATTTATTAAAATTATTTTATTTGGTATTTAATGTATTTAATATTTGCTTATTTGGACCCCATTTGTTTGCAGGAAAATAATGTGTTGGGAAAAATATTGTGTAAGGGAAAATATTTTGCACGAAAATAAAATATTTTTCTATGTTTGGTCCTAACAGTGGAAAATATATTCTGATGTTTGTTTAAAATATTAGAAAATACTTTCTAAACAAAATTTAAATACTTAATATTATTTATTTTAATATATTAACATTTTTTTTTATCATATTTATATAAAAATAGTGAAATATATGAAATATTGAATTGTTATTTTATCAAAGCAAGTATTGTAGAATAATTAACAGTTTACATAAAAATAAATATAGGTGGAGGTAGATTAAAAATGGTATGTGGTAACATTAATGGTGAAGGTAAAATATACATAGGTAATAATGATGGTGGCGGCTCTAGAGGTGTAGATGGAAATAGAGATCGTGGTGGTGAAAGAAAAGAAAATGGTGGTGGTAAAAATTAGGAGGTGGAGGTGGTGGCGGCGGCGACGGCAGAGGCAGGGTGGGTGGAGGAGGTAGTTGTAATTGTGGTGATGAGTCGGAAGAAATGATGGTGTTGATGGTTGAGGTGGAATGGTATGAAAAATGAAGGGAAAATGTTTTACATTATTTACACTATATTTTTATATGGACTTGCAAAATATTTTTCACTAACTTATTTTCCGAATAAAACAAACGCCGAAAAATTTAAAAAATATTTTCCTACAAATAAACGAAACCTTAATGTATAACTTTTTTAATTTACAAATATTTAGTATATAACCTTTTTAATTTTTATACATTAAATGTCCTCCCAACAACCAAAAAAAAAATATGAAATACTTATATGACCGCTTAGCGTATAAACATGTTTACTAACCATAGAGAGAATTATCGACTCTCATTTATCGATTAGTCATATTAAAATTTGATATTTTAGGTATAACAACAGAAAAATTTGAATATTAAATATGTAACGCTCTATTCTTTTTAATTTTTGAAAGTTGAACTGAAATAAACTGAATTAAAATGAATTAAATTGAACAGAATTTATTTCAGTGTAAATTTATAACTACCCATAATTAAACTGAACTAAACTGAAGTACACTGAATTATAGTTCAAGAGAATAAACCCTGCATAAAAACATTAAGCCTATCATTTCTCGTTTCTTTTTGGGCACGTATTGCCAAAAAAAACCGCCCTTAAAAGCTTAAACCCTTCTTCAAGTCAAAACCCTGAAACTCAGCGGTCTCAGAATCTCTCTTATTCCGCCGAGGATGAACACGCTTCTCCGATCAAACTCCGACATCGTGAATAATAGCCGTCGATTGTTACCGAAGGCTCATTTTCTCCCCGCAATTGCTTTAACTGCTTCCTTCTCTTCCTCTCCTCAAAACGACTCCTTACAAAGCAGAATCGCGAGAGCAGGGAATCCTTCCGTCTCAATAATTCCAATTCTCGACCAATGGGTCAAAGAAGATAAAGACGTTAAGCAATCTGAGCTCCGAAAACAAATCAGGCAGCTCCGCATTCACCGTCGCCCCAAGCACGCGCTTCAGGTATCTCACTTCTCCACTACTGCAAAATTTTCTCATTGTGCCATGCTTTAATTTGTGTGTAAACAGTGAGAATCCTGCAAAATTGATTCTAATCCTATGAATTTGATGTTTGGGCGTAGAACACTGCATAGTTTCCCCTTTCTCCCGATCCCTAATTTTTAACTGCTTATTGAGTTTATAAGTTGTCAATTCTTATCAATGAAATTTAGGACATGTTTGGGATTGCCGTCAGAGCTGTTGTCACAAAAAGATCTATTTACAAACTTTTATACCAAAGATTTTGACTTTTAATAGTTAATTAGGAAGTGTTTGCTATTATTTTCGATAACTTTTCGGGACAACATATGGAAAAGCTTGAAAATGAAGCTTTTTGGAAAAGCTGGGAAAGCATTTCCAAAATGACTTGTAGGGTCAGTTTTGATGTAAGCTGCTTTTTTGGAAAATCTCCATTTTCAAGCTTTTACTCGAAACAGCAGATTTGATTTTGGAAATAAACGAATCAGGTAGTTTCTAATTAAATAGTATGAAGGATCAAATGTGTTCAAAACCAAAATATGTAGTTCTATTAAAAGTTTGTGAGAGCAACTTATTAGGACAGCAACTTAAAATGCAATATCAAATAGGCCCTTAGTCTATTGATTTAATCAGTATTTAGAGTGTTCTCATTTTATGTTAGATGTTAGAATGGATGAGTGATCAGAAGGGCTATCCCTTAGAAGAGGCAGATGTTGCGGTTCAACTGGATTTGATCTGGAAAGTTCATGGCTTACAAAAAGCCGAAGAGTATTTCGAAGGTATCCCCGAGATTAAACGAGGCTACAGGGTTTACGGTGCTCTTTTAAACTGCATTGCTCAGGCAAGACAACTGGAAAAAGCCGAGGCCCTGATGCAAACTATTAGGGATTTAGGGTTTCTAAAAACCGAAATATCTTACAATCCAATGCTATATCTCTATACACAATTAGGTACATACGAGAAACTAGATGCCTTAATGCAGGAGATGGAAGAAAAGGGCATTAAATGTACCTTATTAGTTTTCAATACTCGGTTACAAGCTTATGTAGCTTGTAGTGACATAGAGGGTATGGAGAAATTTCTAGCGAAAATGGAGTCAGATCCCCAAATCAAGTTGGAGTTTCGTAGTTATATTATAGCAGCGAATGGTTATATAAAAGCTGGCCTTTCGGAGGAAGCTGAGACAATGTTGAAGAAAGCAGAATCGTTAATTATAAGCGGAAAATCGAAAAGCTTTTCATATGAAATTCTCCTCCCATCGTACGCTGCTATCGGGAAAAAAGCCGAAGTGTATCGTGTTTGGGATTTGTATAAGAAGTTAGGGAGGTTTTACAACACGAGCTATTTATGCATGATAAATTCGTTAGTGAAGTTAGATGATATTGATGGGGCTGAGAAGATTTGGGAGGAGTGGGATTTTGGGAAGAAAATCTTTGACATTCGAATCCCGAATTTGATGGGTAGTTTCTATTGCAAAAAAGGGCATTTAGAAAAGGCTGAGATATGTGTAAACAAGATAGTTGAGAGTGGCAAAGAGCCTGAGGCTAGACTTCTGTCTCTTTTGGCTACTGGGTATCGAGTGAACGGTCAGATGAAAAAAGCGGTCGAAATGATGAAGAAAGCAGTTGAGATAAGGAAACCAGGGTCGGGATGGAATCCGAGGGTTTGTACTTTGACTAAATGTGTAGAACATTTGAGGAGTGAAGGAGATGAAGAAGCAGCTAATGAGCTTTCGAAGATAATCGACGAACAATGTCATTCTTGATATCGGTATTGTTCGTAATAAGGTTGTCTATTTTCTTTGATGATGAAAGTGTAAAGCTTACAATAGGTTTTCGTGTTTTTGAAAGGCGATTAGTGCTTAGAAGTGTTTGATGTATAGCTAATTGGTAGAGATTTTATTAATTACAAAACTGGTTTTTATCTCCTTTAGCTTCCTTTGTTTGATAATTCTACTGTGTAACTGTGATTTTATTGTTCTTTTTATCTGGGTTATTACTAAAACTGTATCTGTTACTTTTGTTTAATGAGTTTTAGCGTTGAGTACAGTCCGAATTTGAGGTGGGCTTGAACAATTTGGCTTGGGTGTGGAATTATAGAGATTTATAGTTCTTTTTCTCGTTTACATTATTAATTATAGAGAAAAATCCTTATCCTACTAAGGTGATTAAAACCTGTGAACTCTAGGGTCACTTATTTGATCTAAACCGCCAGGCTTCAGATACTTTTTTGGGTCATGGTTTATACCTTAAATGCCTTTTTAGAGTTTAACGTATTGAAATTGTCTATGTGGCGCCAGATGTATTCATTTTCCACCTATATAGTGTTTGACATATCCAATTTTACTAGGACAACTTTGGGGATCATTGAGGCTCGACTATTCGATGCATGATCACCAAACCATATCCATGCTCCAAATTGCGATACATGTATTTCACCTTTTTTATGTTGTTAGATGGACACTTAATATACTAAAGTTAGATAAGACAATGCACTGAATAGGCAGATATTAAATAAACTGGATACCAAATAGGTAAAAAATTGAATCTGTCACAATTTGATCCTCTAAACTTGGTGAAACTGACATAAAACAGTCCCTAATGTGGATATTGAATCCTGAGTGGTTTGGTGCCAAATTTTGTACCCTTAATACAAATGTCAACATGCTCATCTATGAATTCAAAGTGTATAAATTATGCCCTTAACAATATACATGAAAGAGATGATTGACATTGGTACCGATATTCAACTTTATATAATCTTAGTTAATCAAAGTAATTTCATCGGGCCTTCTTACATACTAACCAATCAACTAAGCCTTAAATTCCACGCTAAGTGGGGTCGGCTATATGGATCTTCTGATGCCATGAAGCTCTATCAAAAGCCAAATTTTCGTCTATACCGAGTAAACGCATATCCTTAGAAATAGTTTCCCTCCAAGTAATCTTAGGTCTACCTCTCCCTCTACCCTTACTCTCTGTCCATAAGTTCTCACATTTTCTAACTGGAGCATCTATTGGTCTACGTAGCACACGTCCATACCACCTTAATCGTCCTTCTCTCAGTTTATCCTCAATATGTGCCACACCGATTTTTTGACGGATGCACTTATTTCTAATTCGATCCATCCTTGTGTGCCCACTCATCCACCTAAGCATCCTCATTTCCGCCACATTCATCCTTTGAATATGTTGCGTCTTAATAGCCCAACATTCACTCCCATATGTCATGGCTGGCCTAACCACTGTTCTGTACATTAGACTCCGGAAGCACTTCTCCATTTCATCCATCCTACATTAATTCTATGAGTTACATCATCATCAATCATCCCCTCCTCATGGAAGATAGAGCCTAAATACCTAAATCATTTACATTTTGGTACGATTGTATCTCCTAGTTTTACTTCTCCTTCGTCTCCTTTCCGTAAGCTGAACTTGGTGTGTAAATACTTCGTCTTACTTCTACTTAACTTAAAACCTTTACTCTCTAACGCATTTCTCCACACTTCTAGCTTCTTGTTAGCCCCTTCCCTTGATTCATCAACCAATACGATGTCATCCGCAAATAACATACACCATGGGATGTCGTCTTGTATTTTGGCGGTCAACTCATCCATAACTAGGGCAAATAAAAATGGGCTTAGAGATGATCCTTGATGCAATCCAATCGTGATGGGAAACTCCTCTGTCACTCCTTGTCCAGTTTTAGTACTTGTTACCGCCCCTTCATACATGTCCTTTATTAAGTTTATGTACTTTACGTGAATACCTTTTTTCTCCAGTGCCCACCAAAGCACTTTCCTCGGCACTCTATCATATGCTTTCTCTAAGTCAATGAAAACCATATGAATGTCCTTCTTCTCCCTATATATCTCCATTAGATTTCTCAGAAGAAAAATAGCTTCAGTCCTGGACCTACCAGGCATGAAACCAAATTGATTTGCGGAAATCTTAGCGATCATCCTAAGACGGTGTTCGATCACTCTCTCCCAAAGTTTCATTGTATGACTTATCAATTTAATACCTCGATAATTATAGCAGTCTTGTATATCTCCTTTGTTCTTAAATATAGGTATAAGGGTGCTTCTTCTCCACTCGTCCGACATTTTCCTCTCCCTATATATAGAGTTAAATAGTTCGGTTAACCAAACTATTCTCTCATCTCCAAGGCATTTCCAAGCCTCAACGGGTATGTTATCTGGTCCACATGCTTTTCCTACCTTCATCCTTTTTAGAGCTTCCTTCACTTCATTATACGTAATTCTTTTTGTGTAATTTAGGTTTTTCTCAACTCCGCTTACCTCCAATCCTGCAATGTCATCTTCCTTTCCATCATTGAATAACCGATCAAAGTAGCTTCTCCATCTCTCTTTGATCTCTCTATCTCCTAACAAGACTCTTTGTGTTTCATCTTTAATGCATTTGACTGCATTCAAATCCTTTGTCTTCTTATCCCTCAATCGAGCTAGCTTGTATATGTCTCTCTCTCCTTCACGTGTTCCTAGCTTTTGGTACAAGCCTTCAAAGTATTTACCTCGTGCTTGACTAACAACCTTCTTAGCTTCTTTCTTAGCCCTCTTGTATTTCTCAAAAGCCTCACCATCAGTTGCTTTTGGTAACATCTTATACCAATACCTCTTCTCCTTTATAACATTTTGAACCTCCTCATTCCACCACCATGCATCCTGAGGGCGAGGTCCTTGTCCCTTAGAAATCCCTAACACTTCGCCTGCTACTTTCCTTACACGTTCTCCCATTACTTTCCATATTGAGTTTGTGTCGATTTCCATATCTCCAAATCCTCCATCTGATACCTTTTTCTTAAACTCCAACATCTTGATACCCTTAAGGGCCCATAATCTAATCTTGGGTTCCCTATATTCTTTTCTCTTTCTCCAAATATCCATTTTCTTGATGTCCAAGACTAATAGCCTATGTTGAGATGTTAGCGCTTCTCCCGGAATAACCTTACAGTCTTTGCACAAAGCCTTATTTCTACTTCTAGTGAGTAGAAAATCTATTTGGCTTTGGAGAAATCAAAATAACTGCCATAATTGCCATAAAAAATCAAAATAACTTTGGTATGTCTAAAAAATTTACAAATTAACAAAAACAACAGAATATAATTACAAAAATACCATGTAGTAGTTATCTGATAAATATCTAGTAATCGTGTAGTAGTTATCTAGTAAATCATAACTTCAAATAGATTTAAAAAAATTTATAACATATAACATCTGGTAGATATTTAGTAAACATCTAGTAGATCGATAGTAGATATCTAGTAAATCGTAATTTTGATAGTTTCTTATAGAATCTAATGACCCCTAACATATATATAATAGATATATAATATATGTGCTGATTTACTAAATAACTACTAGATAATTATTAGATATTTATTATATAACTACTATATGATATTTATGTAATTATTTTCTTTTATTTTCTTTTATTTTTATTAATTTATAAATTATTTATATTTTTTTATATACATAATTAATTTAACTTAATGATGAATTTTGTAAATATTAGCAGTAAAGGTAAATTAGTGGGAAAGGTATATATAATAGATATATATATTTTTTATTACCAAAAATGGATGCTTGAGAAATTGCATTAATTGGCTATGAAAGGCTGACCTAATTTCCAACTAACAAGTGTCAGCTAATTAATTAAACCTTGTTTGATATGCTTAATTGTTGACCCACCATTACCATTGCGTTACCTAAACTCAACATTAACTCTTTCTTCCTCCAATTGCCATCTCTTCCCACTTTCTATATCAATCTTCACTTGCCTACCCTCTTGTTCTTTACTATCCAACCATCACAATATTCTAAATAGATCTTAACTTATTATAGTTACACTCATTATGTTACTAGAAAAAATGATATTACGATGAGAGACACTGGTTAATGAAGAGATAGAATAACTGCCTTCTATTGGCATATACACTTTATAATGTATTGTTATATTCTTTTTGGACAATAACGGCTCTATTTAAAAAACTATGCAAATTTGCCCCTTGGATAATGTAATTTACAATAAAATGTTAAAATAATATATTTTTCTATTAATGCACTTCAATTGTTCTACATTGACAAATATATAAATACAATACATACGTGGACAATGTGACACTGCCATTTGGAAGTAACAATTCGCGTGTCTAGCAACGTGCTCAACATGCAGCTTATTCACTTCAAAAGGTATGGTCGGAGTTAAATACGTCACGAAACTAACAAGAAGAAACTAAGTATGTATTAAAGTTAAATAGTTCTCATGGGAATTACATCCAATCAAGAACAAATGGTTAATTAATCAATTTTCGTACTGTATTCCCTCCGATTCCAAAAATTTATAGTTTATCTTTCATAAAAATCAATAAAAATTTAATATACTATCAAAATAGCTAATATATCCTTAATAAAATTACATTTTTACTTAATTATAAATTTATAATTTCATTAACACCTAATTTCTAGAATAAAAAGTCTAAAATATTAGTTTTTTTAATTAGAAGGGAGTAGCTATAGTAATTTTTTGTTTGCTTTTTTTTCAATTTACTTTTTTTTGGATAAATTTGTTCTATTTACTTGTAAGTTGCTGCAATAACTTTTGCTCCACAACGAAATAAAACTACATGTTCACAAAGTTTCTCTCTCGTGATGTGTGAAACCTTATCCAAATTTAATTCCCCAAAAGGTCATGTCAACCCACTTCATATCCACACAAGGGGCAAGGACATTTCAGTCTTTATGTACCAAGACAACAATAATCACTGACTTTCAGACAAATAACAGAACACTGTCCAAAAAGGAAAGTATTTAAAAATACAATGTATCTGTCTCTCTCTATCTCTCTCCAACGGTTTTGGATAAAACCCACACACTACCCATAAAAAGCAGAGAAAAAGCTTACACAGAACCAAACCCAATAACTAAATTTTCAAGTTTAGGTTTCCTCATTCACAAGGAAACCCTAAAAATCAATCAAAGTTTGAGTCTTTTTGAGTTTTTCTATCCTCAAATTACTTTAATTTCATGTTTGTTTCAGATATTATATAAATCCCTAATTTTTAATATTAAAAACCCATATGGGTGGGTGAGATTTTCACGAGGTTTGGCCTATCTTCTAGTCTTTTTCCTTACCAATCAATCAAGCGGTTCACGTTTTGCCACTTCATCTCATGAACGGTTCATCTGGGTTTTGTTTATTTTAGTTGGGTTTGGGGTTTTTGAGCTGTTTTTTGTTGTTTGGATTGTTGTATGGATCGAGGTGCTGTAACAGTTGGTCCAGGTATGGATATGCCGATTATGCATGATAGTGACCGGTATGAACTCGTCCGAGATATCGGGTCTGGGAATTTTGGGGTTGCTAGGTTGATGAGAGATAAACTGACTGATGAGCTTGTTGCTGTTAAGTACATCGAGAGAGGTGAGAAGGTTAGTATTGTCTAATCTGAGAATCAAAATTGCTATAAAGTTTTGAACTTTATGTTCATCTTATAGTTGTTTTCAAAAAAAAAATGTTCATCTTATAGTTATGGTATAGTTTTTGGATCTTGAGTTCATTTTTAATGTGTCAATAGTGAGAATATTTGATTTAGGAGCAAAATTAAGGGCTTGATTGCTCTGTTTTCTAAGTAGTTTCTATGTGGACCATTTGATTTTTGCTTTGTTTTGAAAATAATTTAATTGTGGTTTGTGGTTGAACAAGTTCCCAACTTTTAGGAGGATGTGATTTGAATTTGAGTTTTGCTTGTTTTTCTCTTACATAATATCATATAATGAAGCTTTTTGAAATCAGAGCATACTGCATATGTTGAAAATGGATAGTTAGATACATCAACTTCGGTAAAAGGTTTGATTATTATTTTGTTATTCATTATAATAATATAGTTCTTCTATTACATTTCTATACCTTTGCGATTTCCATTGTATTCTTGTTCTTGTTCTTATTGAAATATAATATTAGTATTATCTAAAAATAGATACTGTTAGAGCTGATCGGTTATGGTTTTCGATAGCTGAATTGATGTTGATCATTACTTATTTGTCAAATTAGGAGGTTTTAATTTGTATATTTTCATGTTTAACAGATAGATGAGAATGTACAAAGGGAAATCATTAACCACAGGTCGTTAAGGCATCCTAACATTGTGAGATTCAAAGAGGTTAGTCGATTTCGGCTATTGGGATTCCTTCCTTTTCAAAAGAAAAACTTGTGATTCACTTTTTTCAACAATTACAGGTTATATTAACACCAACCCACCTGGCTATTGTAATGGAGTATGCATCGGGTGGGGAGCTTTTCGAGCGAATATGCAATGCAGGTCGTTTTAGTGAAGACGAGGTTCGTATCGTATGCAACAAACTTAATATACATTATTTTAGTAGACTTCGGTTTTACTTACTGTTCTTTTGTGTATGATTTTAGGCTCGATTCTTCTTTCAACAACTTATATCGGGAGTGAGCTACTGTCACGCAATGGTTAGTAAAAATGAAACCTTTTTTTTGTTTGCTTTGTTGTTTACTGATTTTTCGGTTTATTTCGTTTTATTTATTTCGTTGTTAAGCAAATATGCCACCGAGACTTGAAATTAGAGAATACATTGTTGGATGGAAGCCCCGCTCCTCGTCTGAAGATTTGTGATTTCGGTTATTCTAAGGTACAATGATCCTTCTTTTTTTTTTTACCTTATATTGTGAAGACATAAATCTATACATCAAGTTCTTGGATTCATATATAGTTTGCGTGACATTTTCGAGATTTTATTTTGGAATGTGCTATTAATAATATGTTTTTCGTGCTTTGAACAGTCATCTGTTCTCCATTCACAACCGAAATCGACTGTTGGGACTCCAGCCTATATAGCACCAGAAGTGTTGCTAAAGAAGGAATATGATGGCAAGGTAATAAAACCACTCTCTCTGTCTATTTCGGTTTAAAATAATCTCTTCAACTATCAAAATCGCCGAACTAGTATCGTTTAGATTTTCGTATAGACGAGGAAGTCGTTTCCAAGCACCACTGACATTTCGCATCTATTCTGTTTTTCAGATTGCTGATGTTTGGTCCTGTGGGGTAACTTTATATGTGATGTTGGTAGGAGCATATCCTTTCGAGGATCCCGAGGAGCCTAAAAACTTCCGGAAGACTATACACGTAATGTACTATTTATCTGTTTTCCGTCTCTCGATCTTTTGCTTAGATAACTAACATAGTTCATTGCTCGTTACAGCGAATCCTGAATGTCCAGTACTCAATTCCTGACTATGTTCATATATCTCCCGAATGCCAACACCTAATCTCGAGAATATTCGTGGCGGACCCCGCAAAGGTCAGTTTTTCTCTTCATTTCCGACTTCCGAGATTTTTGTCACATAAAAACTGCAAAATTTTGTTCTCATTTATACGCATTTCTGCAACAGAGAATAAGCATTCCAGAGATTCAGAACCACGAATGGTTTCTGAAGAATCTTCCGGCCGATCTAATGGATGAAAACGCCATGAACGAAGAGCCAGATCAGCCGATGCAGAGCAACGACGAGATTATGCAGATAATATCGGAAGCTACCATACCGGCAGCGGGATCTCGGAATTTGAATCAGTATTTAACAGGAAGCTTGGACATTGATGATGAAATGGAGGATGATTTAGAGAGTGATCCAGAACTCGATATGGATAGCAGTGGCGAGATCGTCTACGCAATGTGAAGAAACCGAAACCTATGAATAGCTTTGTATCAGCTGATGAAATTCCATTTTGCATCTTTTGGCATATAAATGGATTTGCTGCTACTCGTGTTGTAATATGATGGATTATTGTTCATCTACTATGACTGTGTTATGTAATAAAGTACTAGTCTTTGTATTTAATTAGCATTAGTATTGACGCTACAAGATAGAGATGAATTGTAGGATGTACTAATTTGCCTCATGTATACAATGAGTTAGCTTTTAATTGACATGAGAAAAATCAGAAAATTGACATTTTTATAAAGCCAAACCAACCAAAGCTAACACGTAATATGAAGGGGCAAACTGATGCACTTTTTAAAGTTCAATAGGTGAAATGAGGCGAGGTTAAGGAGTTACTATGCACTAAGCCAAATAATAAAAGGTATGTTATAGGGCATATTCTATGGAGGCACAGAAGGTAAATATTAAATTAATTCGAAAGGGGGAAAAGTAAGCATATTCTATTCATTAGTTGGAGAAGGGGAAAAAGTAGTACCAAAAAATGGGATTTGAACCCGACGTGAATCGAACACGCAACCTTCTGATCTGGAGTCAGACGCGCTACCATTGCGCCACGGATCCACTTACATCAAAAATCTGTTGCAAATACAAAAATATAATAAACCTACACTGAAAATTCAGGCATCCAGCTCAACCGTGCCAAAACTGCAGCTATCATCTCATCTCATGTCTTAGGCCCCGTTCTTTTCAACTTATAAGTAGCAGTATTGAACTGAACTAAATTTATTTCAGTGTAAATTTATATGTATGCAGTACTAATAAGTACTGAACTGAATTGGACTGAATATAAGTTGAAAAGAACAGGGCCCTAATCGTAACAAATAGTTGTCATCAAGCAACAAATCTAGAATTCAAAAACAAACAGGGGGCTACATATGCCAAAAGTTATTTTAAGCTCAATCCTTTCACTAACAAGACTATAGCATTTCCAAGTTTCATAATGGTTTTAATCAGAAGAATAGAAGACATTTTTTCAAAATTTTATGAAGCCTATGACATATCCCTTTCTCTAGTAAAGGATTGAAATGAACCAGTCGAGCAAGTTTGACTTCAACTTTGAGAAGGCACTGTTTCCTGGTTGGGATCATGGCTCGGTTTTGAATTCTTCCCATCTTGAGTTCCAGCTCCAGTAGCCGATGACTGCGAAAGACCATTGTTCGAGGGCTGTGACAGGGCTTGTCCAACCTGCTGCGGCTGTCCATAAGGAGTAGGATATGTTCCCTGAGGATACTCGGCTTGTTGCTGCCCTCCATAAGTGGTTTGATCATATCCGGTTTGAGGCTGCCAGTATGTTTGAGGGTAGACTCTTGATTGACCATACGAGGAAGGTGGATAAGCAGGCATTGTTTCGGTTGGCTGGGAAGAAACTGTTCCATCTTGTTGAGCAGGGGTATTTTCGGTATAGTTTGGTGCCTGCTGACTGTAGCCATAGGAGGGGTCGAAAGGAGCTGAACCCATTTGAGGTTGTTGGCCATAGTAGCCATATCCGGCCATCTGAGGGGTTTGATACATGGCTGACGGGTTCGACTGGTTCCAAGTTTGACCGTAGTTATAGTATGAAACGGCTGTCGGTTGGTTTCCTGATTGCGCATATCCATACTGCGGCAGTTGTTGGGAAGAAGGTTGTGCCCAATTACCGGTAGAGGCATACGCTGGTTGGACATAACCACTTGTTCCAGATGGATCTATGATTCGTTTCTACATGAAAAAAAAGTAACTTCAGGAAAAGCTTCGATGACCAAAACAGCAATCTGACAGTATCCAGACTCAAATACCTTTTTGGGTCATGTTCTACAATTCAAATGCCCTTTTGGTACCTAACCTATTGAAATTGACTTATTAAATTTTGCTTGTTTAGTGTCTCACCTAACAAAAAATTTTCTAATTGGTGCATGACCTATATAAATTTTGTACATTAAGTATCCATCTAACACAAAAAAAGTGAAATATCAATATCATCATTCAGAGCATGAACATATTTTTGCTGACTGTGCATGGATAAGTCAACCTCAAATGGTCTGTTAAGTTGAAGTAATATAATCGGATCATAGGTCAAACACCAATTAGGCGAAAATTGAACAGGTTAGACACCAGATAGGCAATTTTACTAGGTCAAACACCAAAAGGACATTTGAGTTATAGAACATGACCCAAAAATGTATTCGAATCGCAGTATCCTAGTAATAATGTCAAGAAAGCCATGTAATAACACAGTAACGGGCATGAAACAACAGAGAACTAAGCATCCAAAAGGTACAATAATGTTAAAATCGAACATCAGACTTTTCACGAGGACACACGACATCTGTATACATACTTTATTTTCCATTGTAGTATGATTTCAATTTTCTAGTTCAACTTAATACCAATTACCAAAAACAATTTGTAGTCTGAACAACAGCACATAGTTTATTAGAAAGGAATGACAACGTAAAAAGAACATTAGATAAATCTGCAACACCAACTACATTTCATTCACATTGACATTCATCATGAAAAGGAAATCCATATGATCATTTGGATCTTTCAGATAATAAAAATAAGTTATAAACTCACCCCATTAACTACATCATTAACCAACTCTTTGGCTGCCTCGATCTGTTCTGTGGAACCACTTATGTAAACTGTTCTCTCCGTTGATGGGTCACCAGGAGGAAGGTGAAGGGGAATTATCTGAAGAAAGGGGCAAGTGATTAACAACATTCACGCATAAAAAAAAAGATATATCTCAACTCAGAAGTGTCAACTTCACCATTAAGAACTGAGGAAACAATGAAACATTCACAAGTTCATATAGCAGAACTGGCTACTGGTTCATGTGTTGCTTTAAGAATAAAAGAATACCAACTATGAGAGCCAGAACATTGCATTATTGTTGAATTATTTCAAGAACATCACTAAAGTGTCTTGAGACCAGAGCCAAAAGACTGGGAGCAGCAGTGTTATTTAGACGACATCATGAAAGGAGAACTACGACTGAAACTATGAAGGAAACTATGCCATCATGCGTCCTTCATAAAAATCAAACGGGAAAGGATGGAAGGCAAAAGCACCATAATTCATAAACATTTTCTGAGAAAAATAGAACTCATATTTTACAATTAAAAGTTGTCCTTTAATCTTGAGGTATAATTTGAAAGAAGTCATAAATATTTCGAGATCAAAGTTTCAAATGATATCCATCGAAACCAAATCTAGAATAACAAATAAAAAAAAAACCATTTAATTAATGCAAACCTGCATACGAGCTCCTGATTTGGTTTGCATATACTTTATGGTTTCACCACCCTTTCCAATGAGCAATCCCACCTACAACAGTTAGAAACAACATAAGCAAAAAGCAATCCTACATTATTGCTGCACACTTACTCGCATCAATGGTTAACACTTAGAATAGAATACTAGATTCACCTTGTCATTAGGAACTTTCACAGCAAATTGTTCAGCTCCAGATTGCTTTACATTCACTCCATGAGCTGTAGACGATGCAGAGCTCCCAGCATCAGCCTGGTCCAGCAAAGTGAAAAGGCAGACTTAAAAAGGACAAAAATCCTCTAAATTACTAAAGACAAGATTTGAGGCCTAAAAGTATTTTGGACGATCAAATACCTCAGCAATCACATCATTGATGAGCTCTTCTGCCCTACTAATTTGTTCTTCTGTACCAGTCACATCCACATCCCTAGTTAGAGAATGGGGATCAGCATCATGATCCTTAGTTATTTGAACTTTAGCCCCTGATTGTATTTGAATCTGTTTAATTGTTTCTCCTCCTTTCCCTATAACCACACCAACCTTGACGAAAGATGTAATTTTAATAAGGCAGGATGTCCAGTCAATCAGTTGGATTACATAACAAAGCACGAAAAATCACACACCTTGCCATTAGGAATTGTAATTTTCCTGTTTGCAACTTGTGTGAAAGAGTACTGATTTGAACGAGGAACAAAGGGAACTGAAACAAAATTTGATCAAGTAAATGACTTCAAAATAATATATTTGATAGCAAAATCAGGGAAAAGATTAATTAATAGCTTGCTCTAAACTATCTAAATCAATAATCTAAAAGTATTTGTAGATCAATAGCTAAGGAAAGAGAAAGACTGTAAAAACCCGCATATAGACAATCTCAAAAGAAGAACAAGAGCTAAACACTGTAGATGATGACTGAACTGAATTCTAGAGATAGCTATAATTAACAAATCACAATTCTTGAGTACATTTACTCCACCATTCAAACACAGATATGATGCAAAGGAAAAGCAATTAGAGATATCAAGGAACACCCAACAAATAATTAACCAGTACTAAGAAATTCAAATTGCGAACCCTAAGGAGAGGTTTACCAGGGAAAGGGGGAGGGACAGAAACGGAATTCTCAGACGAATTGAAGGCGGCGAGTCGAGGACGTTTTGCCTCGGCGTCACTGGCTAGACGAGCGGCGATTTCTTGGGCTTTCCGTTTGGCGAGTTCGAAAGCGTCGAGTTGTCTGTTTCCACCGTCCTGGTCGCGTTCAAGTTCTTGCTCTCCCATGGATTCGGAGGGAGAAAGATTCGGAGAGCCGCCGAGGAATTTCGGTGACGGAACAGCTCCGGCGAAGAGTGAAGCGGAGAAAGTACGGTAATGAGGGCGGGGGTTCGGGTTTTGGTCGCTACGGTTTTCCAAAACCCACCTACCGTTTTAGCTAAATCCTCTTCTAATAATTACAGTATTTATATAGTTTTAATTTTGAATTCTAATAAAAACACTTTTTTAGTTTGCTGATTATCTGGTTTATTGGAGCTTTGCTTCGACTGCATCTAGATTCGATTTGGGTAGTGTATTTGACTATGGTGGGTGAGTCTCTCAATAAGAATTTTCCGCATTCATTGGGACTCAAACTCGAGACTTTGCTTAAGCGATATCAAGCTGCTTACCACTTCGAGCAACTACTTATTGTTTTTTATAGTTAAATAAAAGGGTAAACTTAAAAAAAGTACCTTGTGATTTTACTTATTTATAAAATAGGGTCTGACAAAAAAATTTTATAAAACGGGGTATGTGATTTTAAAAAATTGACAGAAAAAGAATTGCCAATATTAAATTATATCACGACAATGATTAATCTTCTTTGTTGGTATCCGAAATTTTATGGATTGATTGATAAAAAAACACAATACATGTATGTGATAAATTTCAAATTTTTTAATAGAGTAATTTTTTAAAAAATTAAAATATGATTCTAAACTTTTTTTTATAAAAAATATGATTCTAAATTTTAAGAAATTATAAAAAAATGTAAAATATCTCCGAAACTTTTTCAAATCGTGACTTATAATTTTTAAATAATAAGATTAAATTATGAAAATATTGAATTGATTGAAATATACTTTTTAACATCACTATTCTAGAAAAAAAAATATATCCTCTTTTTGCCAATTCTAGACACTCATTTTGCAAAAAAAAATTCTTAAACTCTATTTTACAAATGAGAAAAATCACAAAATACTTTTTTTAAATTTGCCCCAAAATAAAAACTCTAACAGAAATCAAAATCAATAAAGAATTGGACAAACAATTATAAACTACGTCTCCTTCCACTAAATACATTACCACCTCTCTTAAATAAAACTAATTTATACACAGTTATATTTTACTTTTTATAAGTTTTTAAAATTTACCTTAATTCTTATTCTCCTCTCTTGATCTCATATTAACTTGATTGTCATAGCAGTTTTTGTTCATTTTGCATGTTTCTAGTAACTATATAAATATTTGTCATAATTATTAATGGTGTTGTGAGCATAGTAAAAAATATCAAAACGCAAATATATTATTACAATATCCCGTCTTAGAAAATATTTAAGTTTTAATAATATATCATTGGCCATCGAATTTGACATAAAAAATCGGATATCGCCCTGAAAAATATTTCAACTAGCCACGTGAATTTGCCAAAACTGCACCAGTTTGCCTCCTTAATTACCACGTATCAGCTTTTAATTGTAGAAAGAAAAATAAAAAAATGATATATTTGAAAAATCAAACCAACCAGAAGTTAACACATAGCATTAATAGAAGCAAACTGGTGCACTTTTACCAAGTTCAAGGGACTAGTTGACACTTATAAAATTTTAAGACGAAATTCAACTTTTCATAGTAAGTTTATGGGCTCACAATGCATTTACAATTAACAGAATATCTAGCCTCGAAATGCAAATATACAAGAGCATATGCTAAATAAAGAAAACCCATCTAAACCTTCCCACTGAGAACACAACACATGAGAAGTAGTTATGTAATAAATATTGAGTTTAATTTCCACAATACAACAAGTACAAAGACTTTGAACACGTTGACATTCTTCTTGGGAAGCTCAACTTATTCTCCTAGTAAAATACTTGCCATCATAAACTTCAAGATAGCGAGTCTTTGTGTTCTTTTCATATATTTAGGCTTAATACCTCAAGACCCCTTCAACTTGACTCTAAGCGCTCATTTGCCCTATCAACTTTCAAGTATTATAACCCCCTGAACTTGTTTTAAGTGCACATTCTCACTCATTAAATGCCACGTGTTAGCTTCTGTTTGGAATGTCAAACCAAGCTGACACATTCAACAGCAAACTGGTGCATTTTTCCCAAGTTCAAGATAAGGCAAAGTTATTAAGCTTATATTTTTAAGAAAATGTTACCAACTCTAGTTGTAAATATATTCCCAAGAATTTATCCTTCGAATCAAGTAAGTTGATATGTAGCATAAAAACAATTAATGTAGCAAAAACACAACATTTTGCTTAACAAAGACACTTGCCATTCAGCTTTCTAACATCTCAAAACCTTTGCTTTGACCAACACTTACATTTCCACTCATCAATGTCAATTCACCAGATTTGCCGCTTGATCAGTATGAATATTCCTTTTGAATAGGCTGAAATGTCGCTTCTCCATCTCGATCCTTTGAAACATGAAATTAATTAATTGTTAAAATGCTATTAAATATAGGCTTAATGCATGTGAACTGTTAAAATGCTGTTAAATATAGGCTTAATGCATGTGGGACCCTGAAGTCAGCCCTAAACACCTGAATTTTCAAACGTTCCCATTAGCCCCTGACTTTGCAGAAAGTGCATCATTTTTCTCCCTCAATGCCACTTGTCAGCTTCTGGTAGGTTTGACTTTTCAAAGCAACATTTTCCTTAATTTTCTCCCTACAACCAAAAGCTGACACACGACATTGAAAGGGCAAACTGGTACACATTTTGCAAGTTCAGGATGGCATTAGGCATTTAAGGACGACTTAGGGGTCCTCAATGCATTAGGCCTTAAGTATATGATATGAAAATTCAGAACAACATTTTATTCTCGGATCACACAAGTTCACATATATATACGCATCAAGAAAATATTCAAAGCATAACACTAGTACTCAAGTGAAGCAAATGCATTCAAAGGTAAAATAGTTAACAAATGGAAACCTTGAGGGTAATTGAGGTAAGTTTGTTTCAGAATCTCAGACATCTTTTCGGGGGAAAATTTCGCCTGATGTCTTGCTGGGTCTTCTATACCACGAAAATACCGACCAAGCAGTTCTCCATAATACCCCATTAGCAAAGTGTGGGATAAATATGCGGCCCCAAAACGGGTAATATGGACCAGGCAATTTGATCAGTGTAAATAATATTGCAATAGATATCAAATGCCATGGAATTTCTGCATCCTGCCAATTTAGTGGAACAATAAGCTACAAAATATATACAAAGATTCATACTTTGTTGTTGATCTAAAGCAAAACAGATTCAATAAGCTAAAATAATAACTTAAAAAAAGGCTTTCATTTGAGAGCGACCACTAAACGATAATTTCTGATATTTGAGGTCAACAGAACAAAAGGTTTCGAATTCCTTGTGAAGTTAGTTTGCAACTAGACAGTGTTGCTTACGGTGTGCCTCACATAGGGCACGGGGTCCCGCACCACCCGATACCTCAGGCGCACATCTTGTGCGCCCCAAGCGCGCCTCGGGGACACTTTTTTTCAGGGTTTTGACTTACTTTAATGTGTTGTTCGTCTATTTTTAAGGGTTTTATAATAATTCAAGGCTAAATATTCTGAATTCAATTCCTGTTATGGTTAGGTTAATTCAAGGCTAGATATTCATATCCCTAATGCAAAATGTAAATTTTACATATATATGTACACATAATAGTTCTCTTAGTTCTTTTTCTGGTACTATTATTGCATTTAACTTCACTTTTCAAGCAAATATTTTTCGCAATTTTTTTGCGCCTTGCGCTTCTAACAACTATGCATTTAGAGTAAAGTTTTAACCTTCAGAAGCGGAGAGAGCTCCAAGACGGTTTCTTGTACGATCCCAGCTAAAACAACACCAACAAGAAGCGGAAAAGGAACAAAAGAAAGCTTTCTGTGATGTGCACAGTAAGACATTTCGCTAAGGGAAGTAACTGCCAACACTGGAAGACACAAATATTTTATAACTGCCACAGTTACATCGAGAATGAGCTGAATGAAATTCTCCATTGCTCTGTTCCACGGGAAGCTCTTAACTGGCTGAGGACAACTGTCCCACAATTTTCTCGCCTTGTTAATAAGATGGTTGAAGTTTAACTTCTCAGGGTCACCTGATTGCCCTGCTGTCATATTCATTGCACCTCTAATCGTATTTCGTTTACCACTGAAACTGCTACTATACGCTTCAAATTTTATTAATCGCCCCTGCTACAAGTAAGAGACTCAACAGGTCAGGAAATTTGCATACATATGTTCGTCTCAAAAGTATAATCGAAAATGGGTTTATGTAAAAAACTCAGAAAATGATGCTAATGCTCAATTCTAAGCCTAATACATCGGGGAACCCTTGAACTTGGCCCTAAACGCCCATTTACCCCTTGAATTTTTTTAACTGTTCTAAATAACTATATGAATTTGTTTAAAGTGCACCTCGTAACCCTGAATGCCATGTTTCTTCTTTTGGTTGGTTTCACTTTTCAAAGATGTAATCATTCTGATTTTTCTCTCTCCAACCAAAAGCTGACACGTGGCATTCAGAGTGCACTTTAACAAGTTCATATGGTTATTTGGAACAGTTGAAAGTTGAAAGTTCAGGGGGCAAACGGGGGTTTAGGGTCAATTTCAGGTGTCTTCATGTATTAGACCTCAATTCTACCATTATATGGCATATATGTGCGTGTTATACCAGAACTTCAGTAAATAAAATAAATGAGATTCTGAAAAAACCCTAATTCAAATGCAATTTGATTATGAACTTGAAAAACAACATATTATTGCTCTATTCAATCTAAACACCATTGAACCAAAAGCATTTTCCTTTCATTTTGAACCCTAAAACACACTTATATATAGGCTGATTAGAGGCATAGAATCCACTATACTACAAATTCCAATCAGATTGCAGAAACAAGCAAAAAGCACAAGAACCTATCAAACTCAAAACCCCACAATAAGGTCGCAACACATAATTGGGCATATAAAATATAACTCAAATGCGCTATTTGGTTAAGCGGATCGTCCATTTGGTTGTGGGCGGCATTATACAAATTCAGTACAATAGGCGCACACCCATGATTGTTCAATTAAATAACAAAATCCCCAAGAAATAGACGTAAGAGTACCTGGGCTCCATGAATGGACGGAGAATCATGTCTGAAAGCCATTTTAGGCGATGAATGGAGATGAGAGGAAGGAAGTAGAGAGTGCGAGGGATGTAGAGAGGCCATGCTCGATAACATTGAAATTGAAACCCTTCGCTGGTTAATAATTGGTAATTGAATCGAAGGAATGACAACAACTTTGATTTTGGGTTCAGTTGCAGGCGGAGGGGTTTAAGCTGGGATGGGGAAGAGTCGGATGGTGGAGGATTAAGGGTTTTGATCTACTGCTGGCGCCTATAGGGATTCCGTGTGGGCACGTACTTACAAAACTGCGAATCCGGATAGATGACAAAATCTGAATGAGGGATATGGAATGGAACATATAATTGAGAACAATAGATTTGAATTCGCGAACTCGAATCTGCAGTCCTCATTTTCCTGTTCCCTTCTATGTCCATCATTGAAAAATTGATATTTAAAAAATAAAAATAATTGAGTGAGAAATAAAAAATAAAATAATAAAAAAATAACGCATGTCAATTTTTCAACAGAGGATATGAAAGGAGACAGAGAAATGAGAACATCAAATTTTCTTCTACTGCCACATAAGCATTTATATTATTCCCACAACTTGTTACGGGTAAATATTTACAACCTCCATCGGATTTGATAAAATACATTTCTACATCCAAGTGCTCTGAAAACCTAATTTAAAGCTAGTTGTATTTTGCATTTTTTATTACTACCTCCGTCTATTTATTGTTCATTCATTCAAAAATATTGATTTTACAAATAATTTTTTGACAATATTTGTTTAACTAGTGATCAAAACTATTGGTTTTAAAAAGATATTTTATAAATAAGTAGTTTATTTTACTTATTTTATGACATTTTATTGCATTCTATTTTATGAATGCATTATAAAAAAATAAGCATTAAATGGATAAATTAAAGAAAGGGGTAAACTTCAAAATATGCCTTGTTTGATTGTTTGCAAAAACGTTCATGTGAATTTTTTTTAAAAGTTGGCAAAAAAAAGATTTCCAAAATTTTGAAATCACATTTTGTAGGATAATTTTATCCATTTTGAAGTAAAATTTTGCATCTTAGTTAATAAAAATACAATACATCTTAGTAATAAAATTTAAAATTTTTTAGAAGTGCGTGTATTTTTTTAATTAAAAATTGATGATAACTTTAAAAAATCATAACCAAATGAAAATTTTTTAAAACTTACTCAAATTTTCGTATATAATTTTTAAATAATATAGTTAAAATATAGAAATATTGAATTTTTTAAAATAATTGGTGTAGCATTAAAAAAAGGCTAATTTTCAAAAACTTGTCTTGTATTTTTCCCCATTTTTGCTAACTTTTGAAACCATATGCACTATTTTAAAAAAAAATTCACAAGGTCCTCTTTACAAAATAGTTAAATCATATGGCATATTTTTTTAAATTTACCCTTAAAAAATAAATATAAAAATATCACAAACAATATTTCTGTTATAAATGTATATTTTGATAAATTTTAACAAAATAATAACAGAATAACTTATAAATAAATCCAATATAATAATACAATAAAAGTAAAATATAAATATATAATAATAAAAAAATGATGTATAAATTAAAATTTTAAAACACGAATTGTGTGTTTTGTAAAATATTTATAATTATTTACCCTTCTTTTATTTTTATTTGAGAGCTTAATAGCTAACCACACTTTTCATTATTTTCCATCTTTACTACTAAAAATTGGAGGGTGCGAAGACAACAAAGTACTGAACACCCTCTAATATTTTTAATATAAAAATTTATTATATTGTTAAACTAATTAATTATTTATAGAAGATTCCTTTGCCTTACGTGTATGACTTATGTTTGAAGCATATATAAATAATTGTTTAAAAAGGACGAGCAATTCTCGAAAAAGTTTTCAAAATACGCTTCTACTGTGAACCTATATACTCCCTATAAATGCTAAAACAAAGGTTTAATACCTCAAGACCCCTCAATTTATTTCTAAAAACCTATATACTCCCTCAATTTTGTAGTATTTCAAACAACCTGTTAAATTTGTTTTTTTTAAATATTTACAAGTATTTTTATTGAGATAATTTTATTCAGAGCTTAGTAACTGTTAAGGCTCCTCACCCCTCCACCTAAGATATCTCAGAGGCAGCCTTTTACGTGTGCCTTTCGACAACACAACCCAGTTCGGGCTCTAGCAGTTGGAATTTCCTAGAGGTAAGAGCCTATGTTTCATCACTGTGTCACATAGTGAGAACCTTCCATGAATTGATACCTGTCTTACAGGGCGACAAGACTTTACTCTCTGGCTGCTCTGATACCATTGAGATAATTTTTTTAAATATTTACAAGTATCTTTATTGAGATAATTTTGTTCAGAGCTTAGTAACTGTTAGGGCTCATCACCCCTCCCAATAAGTGTATTTATTAGGATTTAAATCTTATTCTCCTCCAACTTATATAATCTGCTTAACTAGCTGAGCTACACCTTATTGGTAGCCCTTAAACTTATTTAAATCCTAACACATTGAGCGAGTGAATTCTAATAGGAAAATAACGAGATAAAAAAATTGACTTATTTTTCTCTTCACTTTGAAGTTTGAACGCCTGCTCCTCCTGTAAGACCATCTTCATTGCACATCTATATTCTCCTTTTCTTTCAGAAGATCAAATTCAACTCCTTTCTTGTTCGTTTCTTAAACAAATTCCTCCCTCGTCAGCAATTTCTTCATATGAGATTTACAACCAGTTTTATACCCAAAAATTAAAAAATCCCTGATGAACAAATAATAGAACAAGAGGACGGAATATGCGATATCCTTTAGGCAAAACTAGATGAAATTGAATCTCGAGTGATAGGAATAATGCACAATTATTTACCGCTCGACTCCCGTTGTTCTCTCGAAATAATTTAATGGCAAATGAAGAATAAAATTATGCAAGAAAATAACAGTAATTGAACACAAGGATTTAACGTGGTTCGGCCAAACTGCCTACCTCCACGACAGACGATTAAAGAAATTTCTACTAATAATAATACCGAAAATTTATAAGACCACTCAAATATTTACACTCTCCCAATTATCTCAATACACCCAAAAAAAAAATTCACAGAATAGACTAAATGCACGGTTTACTTAATTTTTTCTAACTCTCTCAATGCAATTGCTCTCAATTGACAACTCACTATGTCAATTATCCAATGCATAAAACCATACCATTTTATTGGTATTTATAGGGAAGTCCATGCCTATTTTGTCAATTAGTTAAATGGGAAATTATTACTGAAACGGAGGCTTCATGTGCAAATTCAGCTATATGGTTTTTAACTTTGATGGCTTACCCAAAAATACAACACGTTGTCTTTCCACCATGAGACAACTCCTTAATTACTTGGATCCCAAAATTTCAAATCACCTTTTACAAATCTGCATCTTGATTTGAAATTTCTTCGATCGTCTTTTTCCACATTTATTAAACACTGCAAATACCCGTCAAGTTTCCGTACTCGAACAAGATTGTAGAAAGAGCCCGTAACTTCTCCACCATAAAAGTTATTCTTCCTTTATTTGCATATAGTTTCGTTGGTTGCTTTTCCAATGCATCTACATTCTCCACCTTTTGCATCACTCCAGGTTCAATCAAACCTCCAATTGAACTGACAAGACATCCATCACATGTTGCACCAGCACTTTGCATCAAAACGCTTTTGGTCAAATAATATAGGCCTCGAATGCTTCTCCCTTTCATAACAATTGCGGCACCTTTTTGGACTTTCAAGACTCCACCTCGAGCAGAAAATCGATAACCTCGAGATTGAAGACGACTCAGTGAAATAAGATTTTTCTTCAATTCCGGAACATGTCGAACCTCCAGTGTTCTAGTAATGCCATTGTACATCTTGATTTTGACTATACCAACACCAATTACCGAGAGTTCTTTGTCGTTCCCAAGTTACACTTTTCCACCATCAACTTCTTGATAAGTACCTGTAACATCCCATTTCATGCATTATATCTGCATTTGTCCACATATGTTATATATCATGAAATTAGACTATATAATATTTTACATGTTATATTTATCAGAAATTGATTAGTTAACCAAATCATAGAGCTATAGAATTTTAAGAAATAAGTATAGTTATATTATAAATATAAAGTGGTTTATTAGGTAAGATAATTGTATTGTTTATTATTAGTATTATTATTAGTACTGAGAAAGAATATAAAAGTATATGTATAGTATATACAAGATATATTTTAATTAGTAGTTATTGTTATTATGATTATTATTGTTAGTGTAATAGTGTTATATTAGTAAGTGTGAGCACGAGATTTTGCAGTCCCTCTCGCGAGACGATGATGACGTGTACCCGATTTTAATGCCTCAAAATTAAAAATTCTCCTTGGAATTTTTATTACCAAAATAATATTCCTCGCGAATTTTTATTTGGTAGAATATAGTTCGGCGTGGCCAATAACGCGTCCGGTGAGAGCTTGAACCGATGATTGACACCCAAATAATAAATACCCTTTAAAATAATGTTAAAAGTCAAAAAGATGCCTTTTTACCCACTATTAAACCACTTTTCCCGACTTTTTTGGCTTTTTGACCCACTAACTGTCGGTATGCTGAAAGCTGATGCCGCCGGCGGTATCACCATGCCGCCGGCGACATCGGCCATACCGCCGGCGGCATCACCATGTCGCCGGCGGCATCACCATGTCGCCGGCGGCATGACCCGAAACGGGTCCCTTCATAGACAACCTTTCGGCCACTTTATGCGGAATTATTAAAAAAAGGCCCCAAAAAGCACCACATTTCACCTATAAAAGCACACCTTGAGCTGCATTTTAGAGGAGGAAGAAAAGGTTAAGATTTGAAGGTGAGAATAGATTTTAGTGAGATAAGAATTAGATAAAACAGAAAAAAAGGGTTTCCGACCCATTTTTCGTGGTTTTTCTTCTTTGAACTCTCTGATTGTGAGTTGAAATCAATAAGCCTTTAAGTTGAAATCAGCTTAATTAAACTTAGAAACCAAAAAGCACTTAAAATTATCGTTAAATCGTCATAACAAGCTCCCCGGAGGTGTTTTATTCGGTTCACGAAGAGGTGGATTCACGACCTCGAGGTAAAAATCCTGAGTCTCATAACTCTTTGGCATTAATACTACTGACTTGTGTTAATTTTTGTCAATTTATATTCGTTTTTGGGTTTTCGGTCAGTCTTACTACCACCGCTGCTGCCCACAAGCTGATACCGCCGATGACGTAATTGATGTCGCCGGCGGCATCACCCATGTCGCCAGCGACATCAGTTATACCGTCGGCGATATGACTTTCCGGACAGCAGTTTTATTTTTCATTTATAATCCGGTTAAAATAATGATTGAGCCTAAAAATTACTTAAAAATGGAATTTTCTCAAAAAAAAAACACCGTTCAACTCCCATTTTAGCCATCTGACCGGGCTTTATAATACTGTAAATAAAGTATGCTATACCTGTGCTAACAATCTTCTGCAGGCAGATGTATATTGGATATTCAGGTACTTTATTTATTGCATAGAATAATGTATAGGACTTGAAAACCTTGTAATAATTTTATTTTCCGCACTTACTTTTTATGGCTGTAAATATCTTATTCATTGCTTCAATTGCTTGATATAAACACGAAAATAGCAAAATAACTAAAAAATACGAATAAATAGGATGGATTAAACCGATTAAGAAAGAATGGAATATCTTGACTTGGCCTAATGAAAAATAGATAACATCATCCGAACTCAGAATCTCTACTTAAGGTATGGTCCAACCACCCGGTGGGAAAATCGTACCAAAAATTTCCCAGTTGAGCTGAACCGGGTGGCGACTCTATTTTAAGTACTGGATTTCAATCTCGTATCTTTTGAGCATTAAAATATGCAAAATTCATTTTTTTTGAAATATATCACACTCATCTCCCCGACACACCAAAACGGGCCGGCCCGAACAGAACCGGCCCTGCTGCAGCCGCGCGAAATGTCATCCGCTCTCAGTGGCGACTCTGCTAGGGGTCTTTCTTTAAACTTGAATCTTCTTTTATAGTTTAAAAGATTTTGATGATGTATTGAAATCATTGGCCAAATTAAAACTTCATTCTTTTCTTATGACATTTTATCCTCACGCGTGTAGATAGTTCGGTAATTATAGGTGCCCTATTTCATCCGAGAAGCTCACGAAGTATCACTCATGCCCTGTTGGAATTGAGGATGCCTAGTGAGTGGATCACTCGTTTTAACCAACATGTAAACTCCTACGATCGCACCTATTTAGGTAGTGGTTGAGTAACGTGGAATCAAGGTAAACGAGAATCTTCTACATCAACAACCCTATACCAAAGCCGCGCTAGAAAAAGCCTTAGCACATCATTCCCCTTAGGATTAACCAAAATAAATAAAACAATTGGGACGCACTTCTTTCGCCATTACCGGTGAAGAGGCCAAACTCCATCCTTCCAAAGAGGCGTTACGCGGGAGTCATAAGGTTGGAAGAGGGACGATTCGTGTGCCATGTGCTTTATGATCATGCATCCCCATGCATCGGCTCTAAGTGCCGACAATGAATCCGCTTACCCTTACCACTTCCACCCGTGGAAGAGGTTTAGCAACATACGTAGGACTTCTCTCGTACCTCGACTTACGTCACCACATATCGCTATGTATGACGTGAAGTACAGACATCTCATATATATTGGAGGGATAACCCATCATGTCATCTCTAACCACATCTACGTGTAGCCATACGCATTACACATCATTCCCAAGGCACGAAAGGCATGCATACCATGCATACCATTCACCAATCCATTCATGGTCTGATCCGCTGCCTACCATTTCAGCTAGGAGGAGGCGCACTGACTGTCGTATCCCAGCTTAGAAAAGAATAGAGCATCGCCTGATAGGTCATCCTCTGACCCCGGTTGCCACCACGGAAGTCGAAGGAATTCCCCACACCGATTCCAGCGAGGAATCAGATTCAGAATAAGTTCAGTTGAGCCAAAGTCCCTCTCGACCAACCATGTCTTTCCCAAGAAATGAAGGGACCCCTCCTCCAGAAGAGCCCTTTGGTCCCACTTCCAGCTCAAGAACAGGATCCCAACCACCCCCTGGTTTTGACTTTACTAGTGCTATGATGCAATTCTTAAACTCAGATGCTTTCCAAGCCTCTATCCAAACTACGGTTCAGGCAGAAGTTAAGCGAGCTCTAGAAGACAGGAATTTCGATCGAGTATCGGCATCTGACATCCAGGCCCCAAATGATTCAACACAAATATTGACCAGTTTAGTAGAGGCAAGACCCATCGCACCTGTGTTTCAATCAACCCAACCCTTGACGAGTCCATTCCAGTTTGGGTAGACTTCAGCTCTCTTATCGGCTTCAATCACTCCACCAGTTGTGCCTTTCAACCCGAGACCCTTCGCCCAAAGCTCTACTCCTCTGACATTCAATCACCAAAGCCCAGTATCTCGGCTACTACCCTTCTTCACGCCTCCGTAGTTCGTCGTAACTCCTAAAGGCACCACCTACCCCCAAAATCCATTTGCCAGCCATCTGACTATTCTCCCTACGCTGCCTCCGACATTCAACGACCAGGTCACGCAACCTCCGGGCGTGACACCTGAGGTTGCTGCTTTTGTTCGACAAATGATAGCTTCTCAAATGGTCAATGACCAGGTCGCGCATTCTCCGGGCACGACACCTGAAGCCCCAACCGTCTCTGGCGAACCGGTCAACGACTAAGTCATGCAACCTCCGAGCGTGACACCAGAGATCCAAGCTTATATCAACCACCTCATCATTAATAAAAAACCTAGAGGGGACGAGGATTAGGTCCCCGACAATTTTACTATGCCAAACATGGCTCATTATGATAGCTCAAGAGCACCCGCCTCTCACATTATAATGTACGAAAGAGTGATGCGCATAAAGAAGCTAAGTGATAAGGTGCTGGCTGAGATGTTTCCTTGTTCCCTTCGGGGACCTACACTCGAGTGGTACCACACTTTGCCGCAGCATATTGTCGCTGACTGGAATCTCTTATCTGAGGCATTGAAAGTGCATTATGGTTTCAATACTATGATGGAGATGACCCTCCAACATCTTGAGAGGGTCCATCAAATGCCCAATGAAACCTTTAAGCAGTACTTCAATAGGTGGATATCAACTCAGGTCTTGATGAAGTCCAAGCTTAGCCTTGAGGAAATGATTGTCAAACTCCTCGAAGGATCTCTCCCCCTGTTCCATAAGGAAATGGCTACAGATTCCTTTCTTTCTTACAAGGCTATGTTTGAGAAAGCTGAGAAAATCGAGCGCGAGGCAGAACGTGAAAAGGCAGAGAGAGCGAGGAAACCATGGTTCAGGAAGAACGAAGCTCAACCATCGGCCCTAGCACTGGCTAAGCCAAAAACAACGGCTGCTATACGAGCCATTTCTCACGCCTCCCTATACCACTTATAGCCAATCTGGCTCCATCAATGATTGCCACAGTGCAGCCTCCTCGCCCCCCTTTTATTTTGACCAACCCCTATAAATTGCCCCTGCGGGTCATCTTTCAACGCTTGAGGGAAGTAGGTTTTATACAGTCCTTTCAGGAATATAAGCCACCCAGACCTGAAGATAAGAATAACTTTTGTAATTATCACATTCCGGTGGGGCACCAAACTAACAACTGCAAGGCCCTGCTCTCAGCTATTCAGCGGTTGGTTAGCGAGGCAAAGGTTGCTGAACCAGATAAAGCCACGAGCACCATGAATAACCCTTTACCGAACTTCAAAAGTAAGGTCGGAATGGTCCAATCTGGTTTACCTGAAGCCACAGTCTTCGATCTCCTTGCTCGGGGGCCGGACAGTAGTAACTCCATCCTGGTCATCGGTTCAGGTCTACCATCTTGCTCAGTTTTTGACCTTATCAATCAGGCCAACCCAGGAGTCAACTCCATTCAGGGAATGGAAATTGATCCAAGCCAACCAAAGCAAGAGAGTCACAGGTCTAAACCATTTGTGGCAAAGAGAAAGAAAGCTGAGGGGAAGGCACTATTCAGCGTAGATTCTTTTGTTTTAAAGGAGAACTATTCTGATGAGGATGGGCAAATGGCTCGGGAATCTAAGGCCATAAGTACCAACTTGTTTAAGGTCGACCACCATGACCTTTTTAGTATGGATAAATATGAACTACAAGACCCGGATTCGGACTTCGAAGAGCAACCGTCCTATTTGAGACGCGAGCCACCAAGAGCGTCTTACTCGATAATGTCCTCAATATCACCTGGAGTGGTCGCGTATATCAGCCGGAAGACCGATATCTCCGTCTAAACAAAGAACCGATTCCTAGCAGGGTTGGAACTACTGCAAGAACCCCTTCTCCACCTCCACCTGTCCCTACAAGTCTTGAGGTTGACCCCCTTATTACCCAGTTGAAAAACACCCAAGCCCGATACAGCATCTGGCAACTGGTAATTGACTCTGAAAGGCATCGCAAGGGTTTGATCAAACGGATCCTTGATCTGGAAGCTAATCTGACCACCTCGGTCGTTGAGATATGCGCCATGATAGGAGAAGGCATTCCCCCGTGAAAAGGGCCTCAGATTATGTTTGACAATTTTGATCTTACCCTTGAAGGAAAGGATCATAATAGGGCCTTGTTCATCCAGATTCAAATTCTCGATAAGGTCATCTCGTGCATCATGGTGGATGATGGCTCCGCCCTAAACCTATACCCTCTAAAGATCCTTCCTCATCTAGGACTGTTAGAGGACATGCTTGAAAGGTCCAGCACAGTTATTAGAGCTTACAAAGATTCAAAGTGCAATGTAATTGGGACCTTTGAGGCAGGAGTCGCTGTCGAAGGTATCACAAGCAATGTACATTTCACCATCCTTGACATTCCTATTACCTACTATCTGTTGCTTGGCTGGCCATGGCTCCATGCTTTGGGCGCAGTACCCTCCACACTACACCGAAAAATCAAGCTAATCCATGGTGATAGAATGGTGACTATAGAGGCCAATCTTGCTTCCGTCATAGCCGTTATGGAAGCCAAAGCTAATCTAGAAAAGGGTCTCCAGATTGTCATGATTAGTAAAGCTCAAAAACCTCCTCCTCTTTGGCACAACTACCTCCACGCTGGTATAGGCAAACTAATGTAGAAGTCTGGTTACAGGCCTGGTAGAGGTGGAGGAATACACGAATAGGGAATTATTGAGGCGTTGGAACCAAAAATCCTCATCCATAGAGTTGGACTGGGATATAAGCCTAGAAAAGCCCTCCATACTACACCGAAAAATCAAGCTAATCCATGGTGACAGAATGGTGACTATAGAAGCCGATCTTGCTTCCGTCATGGCCGTTATGGAAGCCAAAGCTAATATAGAAAAGGGTCTCCAGATTGTCATGATTAGTAAAGCTCAAAAACCTCCTCCTCTTTGGCACAACTACCTCCACGCTGGTATAGGCAAACTAATGAAGAAGTCTGGTTACAGGCCTGGTAGAGGTGGAGGAATACACGAATAGGGAATTATTGAGGCGTTGGAACCAAAAATCCTCATCCATAGAGTTGGACTGGGATATAAGCCTAGAAAAGCCTATCACCGCGTCCCTTATGGTTATTGCCGCATGGTCACTGCTTATGAAATCCAGGGAAAGAGGTCTTATAAAGGGGAGCCCAAACCAATCGAGTATGGCGGGAAAATGTGGCCCGGCTTTGAGGTCTTTAAAGATGTCTATGACTTCGAGGCTGGTCATATGATAGTTTTAGTTGAACCAGAGCCTACTGAGTCTGATGTGCCTGTCAATATGATTTCTGATAAGGCTAAGAGGAAAGACAAGATGTATCCTGAAGATGAGCCTATTGATCTAGAAATTGAGGATGTCGTGGCGACCGTGATAAAAGCTATGGCACTGCTGATGAAGAAAGGCTGGAAGGTTAACAGGAAAGAAGATGCCATGACGGCTATAGTAGAAAAGCTCGCCAGGGCTCTAACTAAAAAGGCTGACCTGTCTGAAGAGCCGTCGCTCACCACTACCCAAAAGACCACTTTGGAGTGTGACCTAAGCACCACCCTGATAGATGATACAGAGAACACCTCTCCTATCGATGTTGCCACTGAAGCCCTTCTACATATGGAGGAGGATATGGATGGTGTAATTTTTAATATTTCTGATGTTTTTGATACAAACAATGCCGCTTATGAGGCTTTTTACGCAATGAATAACTCCCGTTCGGTTTACTTGTTTGATGACTTTCCTGATGGGTCCATGCATTCACATAATGATATGCATAATGTTTTTGGCATTAGTGAAACGTTATTAAGTGAAATAAACCTAAGTACGGATGACAATCCCAAAATGGTAACCATTTCCAAAGATTTAACTCCCATGGAAAGAAGTGAGATCATAAAAGTGCTTAAAAATCATGTTAACGCTTTTGCCTGGTCGTACGAAGACATGCCTGGGGTTGACCGATAAATCGCCGAACTCAAGATCCCAACTGATCCTAAATTCTGACCTGTCAAATAGAAGCTCTGCCGGTTGAGACCTGAATGGGCAGAACAAGTTAAGACGGAAGTTTTGAGGTTGATCGAAGCTCGATTCATAAAAGTAGTAGAATACCTGACTTGGTTGTCCAACATCGTCCCGGTACCAAAGAAGGATGGTAGAGTCCGAATCTGTGTGGACTTCCGAGACCTCAATAAAGCCTCGTCGAAGGACAACTTCCCTCTCCCGCATATCGATGTCCTAATTAACAGTACCGCCAGGGCGACTATGTATTCGTTCATGGATGGGTTCTCAGGATACAATCAAATTTTGGTTAATATTGCGGACAAAGTCAAAACAGCATTCATCACTGAGTGGGGGGTGTATTGCTACAAGGTAATGCCATTCGGGTTGAAAAATGCCGAGGACACTTATCAGCGAGCTATAAATGCCCTCCTACATGACATGATCCATAAAGAAGTGGAAGTATATGTGGATGACATGATCGTGAAATCCGCCACTTGAGAGGAACACCTTGCTGTTCTTGACAAGCTCATGACTTGCATTGAAAAGTATAATCTTTGTCTGAATCCAAAGAAATGCGTATTTGGAGTTACCTCTGGCAAGCTGTTAGGACACATGGTTAGCCAAAAAGGGATTGAAATGGATCCGGACAAAGCCAAAGCCATCGGGGATATGCCTCCCCTTAAGACGGAGAAAGAGGTCCGATCGTTTTTAGGGTCCTTGCAGTATGTTAGTCGATTCATTGCCCGCCTCACTACCGTCTGCGAACCCATCTTTAAGTTGTTAAAGAAATAGCTACCCGTGGTATGGAACAATCACTGCCAAGTAGCATTCGATAGAATCAAGGCATACCATGTCAATCCACCCGTCTTGACGCCCCCCATCCCAGGGAAACCACTCATCCTTTATCTGGCCATTGAAGAAACATCCGTTGGAGCCATGCTTGTCCAAGAACATGACGATAAGCGCTAGCATGCAATCTACTACCTGAGCAAGAAGCTGTTAGATTATGAAACCCGTTATTCGATTGTAGAGAAGACTTGTGCTACCATGGTTTGGCTCACTAAGAAGTTGCGACATTATTTCTAATCCTATCGCATCTAGGCCATAGCCAAAATTGATCCAATAAAGTTTCTTTGTCAATCCCCTACTCTAGCCGGTAAATTGTCCTGATGGCTACTTCTCCTATCTAAGTTTGACATTGAATATGTAACTCGAAAGGTCATTAAGGGGCGGGCTGTAGCTAAATTCCTGGCTAATTAACCCCTCAGCTCTGACTATAGGGAAAGTTTGGAGTTCCCTGATGAACAGCTCGCCTCTGTTACAACCTTTGATGATAATTGGATAATGTACTTTGATGGCACTGTGAACCGCCGGGGAGCAGGTCTCGGGGCCATCATTGTCACACCAGATAATGAGATAATCCCGTTGTCAAAACGTTTAGAATTCAATGTCACCAATAATGGCGCTGAATACGAAGCTTGCTTGTTCAGCCTCGAGACTCTTCTTCAAGTTCAGGCCTGCCATATATCTGTTATTGGAGATTCAGCTCTGATTGTTCGTCAAGTCACTGGAGATTGGGAAGTTAAAGAAGAATCCCTTCGTCCTTATGTTGAGGCTGTCCGCGAATTATCTGAGAAATTTACCTCATGCTTATACCAACATGTCCCTCGAGATAAGAATCAAATGGCAGATGCTCTAGCCACTCTCGCGTCCTTATGGGAAGGACCCCAACAGCAACCTATCCGCCCCTTAGTTTTGCTGTCCACAAAGATTTCATATCATGTTCAATCGAGTCCTCCAGTTCTCGCCATTTCATCCGAACCTTGTTGGTATTTTGACATAGTCTTATTTCTTCAGACCGGCCAATACCCCACAGATTCTTTCGACTCGGACTGTACCACCCTACGGTGGCTTGCTACCTAATTTCGTATTATAGACAATGACCTATTCAAGTGCACCAGCGACGACCTACTTCTCCGTTGCCTCACTGATTCCCAGGCTCATGACGTAATAATCCAGGTCCATGCCGGCGAATGTGGCCCTCATATGAATGGTCTTGCCCTCGCAAAGAAGGTCCAGCGACTAGGGTATTTTTGGCTCACTCTCACGGCCGATTATATCGCCCAGGTCAAACGATGCCACTAATGCCAGGTTTACGGAGATATGCGGCATCTGCCACCGACCGAGCTCCATCACTTATCCACCCCTTGGCCATTCTCGGCATGGGGTATAGATATAATTGGTGAAATCCGTCCTTCCTCAACAAATGGCCACAAATTCATTGTGGTAGCAGTAGATTACTTTTCAAAATGGGTGGAAGCCGAATCCTTCACCAATGTCACTGCTAGGCAGATGGCCAAGTTCATGGAAAAGCATATCTTTGCTCGGTATGGCCTCCCACATCATATAGTCTCAGACAACGGATTACAGTTTTAAGGAGCAACTGTTTCACTGATTGAGAAGTATGGAATCGAGCACATAGGTCTTCTCCATACGGACCATAAGCCAATGGAGCTGTTGAGGCAGCCAATAAATCGGTAAAGACGATTTTTTCTAAGATGATAGTTGGTTACAGAGATTGGGAGGATAAGTTGCACTTTGCTATTTGGGGACATCGCACCAGCATACGTACTCCGACAGGCCAAACTCCGTTTTCCCTGGTCTATAGGATGGAAGCGGTCTTGCTAGTTGAAACTCAGGTGACCTCATTAAGAGTTGCTCTGGAGGCTAAGTTAGAAGAATCCGAATGGACTCGGGTAAGATTTGAACAGTTGAACATGATAGATGAACAATGGTTAAAGGCCCTCGACAACCTCCAAATGTACCAACAACGTATGGGTCGGGCATATAATAGTCGGGTAAAACATCAAAAGTTGCCCCTAAAGGTCGGTGATCTAGTCCTCAAGCAGTTGAAACACTCCACCACTGATGCGAGGGGTAAATTCAGGCCAAACTGGGAAGGACCATATGTGATAAAATAGCTGCTTAGCAAAGGGGCAGCTAAACTTATAGACATGGATGGGAACGAGTTCGTAAATCCCGTAAACCAAGATAGGCTTAAGCGTTATCGTGTTTAATTCAAAAGAAACAAACTAGAAAAGCAGCACACTAAAAAATACATATGTAATAATCGCCCGCCTTTCAGTCTTTTACTGATCGGGCAAAAATTAGGGTGATGCCTGACGATTGGTATTCTGCGAACCAACCGTGCAAAAATTAGGGGATAAGACAAACCCGCTAGATCGAAAATCGGAGAAGGGCAATCTAGGCAAAAGTTAGGGTATGTGAGCACAGAGCGAGTGCCTTCTAGAAAACCGATCTCGGCTAGTCGGCACCGGGAGTTAAATCAATGGAAATGTCAACCAAACATCATGTACTTTATTCTATCTCAATTAATAAAAGTTCTCTTTGGTTAAAATCTAAATGCTTATGCTTATGTGAATCCTGTATTCATAAGTTTAAGACAACTTCGACAAACTTTGAACAGGGTTCATTTTGTTCCATTTTAGAGTATTTAAATAAAAAAAAGACTTGATGGTTCCGACAAAAGGAAGACTCTAAACGAACTTCCCGCATCATCGTCACAGTAACTAGAGATCCGCCTCGGTGTGCTAGTAGAAGAGGGATCTTCCCCCCACTCCGCACATTCCCCCTCAAAATGGGCCTATGACCGCTTCCGACGGGTCGGCAAACCTCTTGTATCGGCAAGCCATCCTCTGTAGTATGTGTCAGTTTCAGTGGTTTCTAGTTGATCGTAATCCAGAATCTCAAACACAGCCTCCCTGGACCACTTCTCCTGGGTATGGTTGACCCACCTAGCTTTGTAAACTCCGATCTGATTGTGGGGCAATTTGATCGGGACTCTCTGCCTTTTACCATACTGACGACATAGCCGGTAGGGGGTATAAAATGAAGATCTCTCCAGACTTATCAATTGAACACATGCTCCCCAAGATTCTACGACCACATCCTGAGTTCTCCACCATGGACTAACCTACTGAACCTGCGCGTCAGTATACCCCCTCAAGATAGGCACCCAATCGTCATATGTCAACTCATTGAAATCGGCCCGCATAAGACCTCTCTCCCTCAGATGGACGGGAAGAGACTTTTTCGGATTCCCGCGGGGTGCCTCCCTCAACTTTAGCTTCTCCATCAGCCAGACCTATAATGCAAAACTCGGGTAAGGATGGGGGAAAGAAATGTTTGGATCAGAAAGAACAAAAGATACCTGTAATAATATAAATTGATCCCCAATGAGTGACGAGTCAACAAAAGCAGGATCCACATTTAACAAAACATCGGCCAACCCCATAGCCACGGGGGAAACCCCTGTCGATATAGGATCGATGAGGGGAATTAGCCTGAGCGGAGCAATCAGGCTCACTCCACACATAAACTCTGCCATGAGTAGTAATGCCACCATAAATGGCCAAGCAGGATGGGATCGGGGCACTCCACGACACCACTCTAGAACTGCTTCGAGCTGAAACCCAGGTCTGTCAGGCAACTGAGACAGAAATGGGTCGACAAAATCTAAATTCCATAACCCTCATGGAATTCCATCTATGCCAAAATGAAAGTCCGGCAACGCCAGTGAAACGTGTTTAGGACACGGTGTCCCTAAAATAGCATGGAATTCTTCGAGCAAGGGGCAAAGCTCGAACAATGAAAATCGGAAAACGTGGCCCATTGGATCCCAAAAAGACAGTGCCGCTCGAAGGAATTCACGACTTATAGGCCACGCCGAGACATATCGAAACCCACAAAGCCTAAATTTTTTGAGCCTCTTCCAGTCGGCATTCCCCAGACTCTACAGAAAACCCCGTAGTTTTTTATTATGGGTTGCCATGACAGAAATGGACAGAATGGTTAAAATCAGATTGCTAGAAAATTGATGCCGCTAGCGATGTGGGTGAAGCCGCCAGCGATATAGGGCCAATTTGGGCGATATCAAATGATGCCGCCGATGATATGGACTTTCAGATAGCCCTGTATATATTATTTTGGCTCGATCAATTTGGGCGATATGGGTCATGCCGCCAGCGACATGGAGTGAATTTTCCGACGACATCAGAAGTATTTCTGCCATTTCAGACCTATACAAAGCCTGTAAACAGTCCTATGCTATGTTTCTAATGCCTCATCAAATAGCGATTCATTTTTTCATTCATAATAAAAGCCCGGAGGCGCAAATCACTCAAAATATCCCAAAACCAAACCCCAATGTGTTGAGGGTACAAACAAAGAGCTAAAAAAGGCAAAATAAAGTAAAACTAAACATGCCCGCCACTGCCAGCCGGGCGGGATGAAATGTCATCAGGGCCTGCGAACCAGTCGTCAACATTATCCTCGTCTTCCTCCCTTCCCTCTGTCATAGGAACACTACTGGACTTCTCAGCCGCAGTAAACGCACGTCGGTGGGCAGACATCTTAATCCACCTACGTCTGGTGCCTCTGGGGTGTGAACGGTCCAAGTTTTGCTTACTTCTCCGTTCCTGAATGGTGGCTGCCAGCTGACCCTCGAGATCACTCACGCGACGCTGTAAGACCGCAGTCTCCTCATACCGCCGTCGGGCTGCGTCAGCATCAAACAAAGAAAGGGCCAAGAAATCCTGCAAACTGGAGAAAACATCAGTAGTGTATGTCATGCATAACATCCATACATACATCCCATCTTAACATGTGCATAAAATACCTGAACGATGAGCGACTGTCCAATAAGGGTATCCCGGAGAACAAAATTGTTCTCTGCAAGTTGCTCCACGTGACTCCGCGCCACTTGGAAAATCCAAAAGGCAAATCCTCAGACAACCGCATCCAGGGCTTGAAAAAGAAAATAATTATTAGGCCTTACGTAAGTAGTATTTTCAGGCATAAAAATCGGAGCTTGCCGACTCGAGCCAACATTCCTATGGGAGAATTCGCCTCGGGAGTTCATCAACAGGAAGGTGGTTTCCAACGGATTGACCAATCGCCCCTCCATAAAGTTTATGCCCTCCGGCACACCATAGTGTCGGGTCCCACTTTGGTTATCCCGGCCCCTCTTTCTCGCGGGTTCCTACAAAACATGAAAGCCACACTCAACAACGTCCTTAAATGACTTCAAAATCATACACACAAGCACGATCATACCTCAAAAGATCGTTGCTCCCCTTGGGACATTGGCACACTCCCGCCAGCCATGTCCGCACCCACCTCATCCTCCCCCTCAGGGTCGACCGCAACGTCCCCTTTAAGTGCCTCATCCTTATCATCCTCCTCCTCATCAATGTCCACAACGCCTTTGAGGCAACTCTTCTCATCCTCCAACCGTTGTTTGTTGTGATACTCAATTATATCATTTCCATGGATGCAAGGACACACGGGGAGTAGACGCTGTAGAAGCTGCTTGTAGAGGCTAGGAATGCTAGGGATCACTCAGCCATTCCCTTTAATATAATCAGCTTTGTCGGCCTCGGAAGAGATCACCAAATGGGGCTACCATAAGCCCCTGAGAGGATCGGCAGGCACCGGTCTAGCAGCCACAGGGACGGACCTCCAGCCCCGGACGCGCTTGCCTAGATACCACTGCTGGGACAGAGGGCACTCGATCACGAACCGACGACCATCCACCACCCTCCGGACCCTTGCGACCTCGGCTAAGTTCTCCACCCCATCGAATGGATCCAAGACGAGCTACGTCAAAACAACCAATATAAGTCCATAAACGATTTTTTTTTATTTTGTCTAAATGTAAAAGGACTAAATAAAAAATAAATAAATTTGCATACAGAGCTCAACCGCACGCTCCTTAGGACCTCCCTATACTACGTAGGGTACTTGGCCTTCCCACCGATGCCCCCGCACTAGCGAGCAAGGAAATGAGAGCCCGGCGGTACAACCTCCTTAAACTCCACCGGCGGGAGGATCTGATGCTCGAAGGCCCAGGCTTGCACAAATGACGACCGATCAATTTAAAAAACATCATGCAATAAATGAGAATGCATGCTATCAAGGGAAATATTTCCAAAAAGTTGTACCTGGAGTAGCAGGTGGTAAAGGCTAAGGGCTTTCTCCTTCTTCCGGGCTCCTACGTCCAGCCCGTAGTACAACTGGGCCAAGATGGCCCTCGACCAATTCTTCCTCCTGATTCCCGGCACTTTTCCCAGTACGGTTATAAGCACGTAGTTGATCTTACTCCCCGAGATTGGGAAGAACATCACAGTGAGTAGAGAAATCATGAAGGAATGGACATAAGCCTCCCTCTCCGCCTCAGTCACCACGTTCACCCGGGTTCAATGATGGTATAACTCACGATAGGACAGCCCCCTAGAAACGGGCTTCAGACTGAACAACTCCTTTACCCGCCTCACTACGGGGCTCTCAACATGGTACTTGTCCATGTAAGCATTAAAATGTATGACCTCATCCGTCTAGGGGAGGCCGGTCATGGCTACTACATCAGAGGGGGTAATTGTAGCTTCCCCAAAAGAAAAATGGAAGGTATGGGTGGTCTTAGACCACCTTTCAGTTAGGGCCGTTACTGCACAATGAGGAAGCTTAGGCATTAGCATAGACATTATTCGCGCCAAATCCCCAAACCCTGTCTCGTTAATCGCAAGCGCAAGCTCGGGATCGTTCTCTGAGATATGGTACCACCATTCACCGATGGTGCCTATCCCCCCTGTCTAAGTCAGTTCATATGGCTACAAAATTGAAAACAAAACGGATCAGTCCTGCTTATTTTTTATCAGAAAAGCTGCTGATGTCGCCTCTATTGAAAGTGATGTCGCCGACGGCATCAACCCATACCGCCAGCGGCATGGTTCATACCGCCGGCGATATCACCTTAAAAGGAATTGACATCAGACTCTCATCAGCCCTTTTGCAAGGACTGATGCTGCCAACGACATCACTCATTTCGCCGGCGACATCACTACGTGCGGGCAGAACCAGTTTTCTCCCAAAATCGCACCCATCGTGCCAAAATCACAAAAATCGCAATCAATCAAACAATAAGCCCAAAAAACGGTAAAAATTGATCCTAAAGCATGCAATATGACTAGTCTATTTCACACTTAAACCCCTATCATGGCATGATTTCAAATCTAAAGCCAAATCCAATCGAACGCAAAAGGAAGAGATTTGGGTTTTTGTGAGATTACCTGGACATAACAGAGGTGTTTCTCCTTCTCCGGAGTCAGATTGGTGATAGGAGAGTTAATGCCATAGCCATATATTTTGGCCGACTCCTTCAGGCCATATGCAGTAGGAATGGAGAGGATTTTCAATCCCTCAATGAAAGAATCGGGCAGGCTCTCCCTAGCCTTGGATTTGCCCCTGAAAGCCTTGGTGATTCTCTTCATGATTTTAAAAAACAAAGGAAGAAATCAAAAAGTTTTGGAGAAGAAGAAGAGAGGGGGTGTGGCTTTTGAATAATGAGGAACAAGGGAAGTTCTATTCCCTTTTAAACTGCCGCGCGGAATTTAAGGAGTTTTAATTTATCTGAAACTGTCCATTCATACAGCCGGCGGCATCAAACCATGTCGCCAGCGACATCACTCATGTCGCCGGCGACATCGCCTCTTTTAGTTCAAATTTTGAAATTATCTGACCAGTCAAAGCTGCTACGTGGCACTCATACCGCCGACAGTATCAATCCATGCTGCCAGCGATATAGGTCATGCCGCCAGCGACATTGCTCCTCCAAATCAGATTTTTACACAAGTCTGACTAATGGACAATCTCTACAAAGCTTCCGACCAAGGGATAATTTTCACAAAGCGCAAGTCTGACTAAGGGACAAACAATCTCCACAAAACAAGAAACCCGACCAAGGGGCATTCTGTACAAAGCTCAAGTCCGACCAAGGGACAATCTCTACAAAGCTCAAGTCCGACCAAGGGATAGTCTCTACAAAGCTCAAGTCCGACCAAGGGACAATTTCCTCAAAGCACAAGTCTGACCAAGGGATAGTCTCTCCACAGAGCACAAACCCGACCAAGGGGCTATCTCTACAAAGCATAAACCCAACCAAGGGGCAATCTACAAAGCTTAAGTTCGACCAAGGGGCAACCAATCCACAAAGCGTAAACTCGACCAAGGGACAAACCGATCACCCATCAGGTATCATTCCTATCCCTTGCTCTTTTGTGTGATCATATTGACCTGTGGTAGCAGTGATCCCCCGAGGGACAGCCTGTAAGCACGGGATTTTGCAGTCCCTCTCGCGAGACAATGATAACGTGTACCCGATTTTAATGCCTCAAAATTAAAAATTCTCCTTGGAATTTTTATTACCAAAATAATATTCCTCGCAAATTTTAATTTGGTAGAATACAGTTCGGCGTGGCCAATAACGCGTCCGGTGAGAGCTTGAACCGATGATTGACACCCAAATAATAAATACCCTTTAAAATATTATTAAAAGTCAAAAAGATGCCTTTTTACCCACTAATAAACCACTTTTCCTGACTTTTTTAGCTTTTTGACCCACTAACTATCGGTATGCTGAAGGCTGATGCCGCCGGCGGTATCACCATACCGCCGGCGACATCAGCCATACCGCTGGCGGCATCACCATGTCGCCAGTGGCATGACCCGAAACGGGTCCCTTCACAGACAGCCTTTCGGCCACTTTCGGCGGAATTATTAAAAAAAGGCCCCAAAAAGCACCCCATTTCACCTATAAAAGCACACCTTGAGCTGCATTTTAGAGGAGGAAGAAAAGGTTAAGATTTGAAGGTTAGAATAGATTTTAGTGAGATAAGAATTAGATAAAACAGAAAAAAAGGGATTCCGACCCATTTTTCCTGGTTTTTCTTCTTTGAACTCTCTGATTGTGAGTTGAAATCAATAAGCCTTTAAGTTAAAATTAGCTTAATTAAACTTAGAAACCAAAAAGCACTTAAAATTATCGTCATAACAAGCTCCCTGGAGGTGTTTTATTCGGTTCACGAAGAGGTGGATTTACGACCTCGAGGTAAAAATCCTGAGTCTCATAGCTCTTTGCCATTAATACTACTGACTTGTGTTAATTTTTGTCAATTTATATTTGTTTTTGGGTTTTCGGTCAGTCTTACTGCCACCGCTGCTGCCCACAAGCTGATACCGCCGATGACGTAATTGATGTCGCCGGCGGCATCACTCATGTCGCCGGCGACATCAGTTATACCGTCGGCGATATGGCTTTCCGGACAGCAGTTTTATTTTTCATTTATAATCCGGTTAAAATAATGATTGAGCCTAAAAATTACTTAAAAATGGAATTTTCTCAAAAAAAAACACCGTTCAACTCCCTTTTAGCCATCTGACCGGGCTTTATAATACTGTAAATAAAGTATGCTATACCTGTGCTAACAATTTTCTGCAGGCGGATGTATATTGGATATTCAGGTACTTTATTTATTGCATAGAAAAATGTATAGGACTTGAAAACCTTGTAATAATTTTACTTTCCGCACTTATTTTTTATGGCTGTAAATATCTTATTCATTGCTTCAATTGCTTGATATAAACACGGAAATAGCAAAATAACTAAAAAATACGAATAAATAGGATGGATTAAACCGATTAAGAAAGAATGGAATATCTTGACTTGGCCTAATGAAAAATAGATAACATCATCCGAACTCGGAATCTCTACTTAAGGTATGGTCCAACCACCCGGTGGGGAAATCGTACCAAAAATTTCCTGGTTGAGCTGAACCGGGTGGTGACTTTATTTTAAGTACGGGATTTCGATCTCGTATCTTTTGAGCATTAAAATATGCAAAAATCATTTTTTTTCAAATATATCACACTCATCTCCCCAACAGACCAAAATGGGCTGGCCCGAACAAAACCGGCCCCGCTGCAGTCCTGCAAAACGTTGTCTGCTCACAGTAAGGGTAATTTTTGTATAAGGATAGATATATATAAGAAAAGGGGGTGGGATTATGATCGATCATCTCATCTCTACAACCACTAGACAGATCATGAACTTGCCATATAAGGAAGAAGAGAAGAAGAGAGCTAGAAGGAAGGAATCAAGTATTTTAGTAACTTTGTAATGCGATTTTTGTTAGGTTAAAGTTAGAATTAGAAGTTTTCGTAACAACATGAATTGTTCATCTTTATGTCAGGGTTCATCTTGCAAAATTTGGGGGTTTTAGAATTGGTGGATTTTTCTCTATGATTTTTAGAATCCAAACTATTCAGAGCTGTTAGGTCACTGCAATAGAGTGAGAGTCAAATTAAGTCTATGATTTTTATACTAATCAGATAATTATGAAATTTTGATATGTTGTACCCTCATATGTCTATTTTAAGTGGAAAAAGGAATCAGGTCGATTCATATTGTGTAGAGAGAGTTACGGCCGTTTTACTAAGGTACTGTCTGGGTAAAATGAAATTGAAACATGGTGTGAATGTAAAATTCACTATAAATAGTACTAAGGTCTGAAAATTCTAAGGTTTGAATATATAATACCCTTGTGTGTTAGGAGTAAAATAAAACAGGAATCACTTCTTTTGTTTAGTAAATTGAGAGTTATGAAATTGTAAGTGAAATAAGGTCAGAAGTACACATGCTAGAAACATGATTTTGGTTAATGATGATTTTTTTTATTAGAAATGGAATAAATTATATGTACATTTGGTATGTGTTTATATCCATAGGAGACCAAGAGTGTGAAGGGATTCAAGACGAAGGTCCTAGTCGTTTCTGAGAGGGTTATCTCGGATAATCTGTGAGTGTAAACATGAAATGAATTTGTGATTGTAATTTGTGTTGATATGTGACTATATATGTGAGTGGAACTTGATATGTATGAAATGTGTTGACATGATTTAAGTGTGAAATATGTAGTTTGATATGAATTGTATTGGAAACGTATTGTTATTGAATATAAACTTGATTCGATTGTTAAGTGAATCATGTGCATATAAGTTTATAATGGGAATTGCATTTGATAAGCCGAAATTATATGATATATGTACTTGGAATATTTGATGGAATTCAATTTGAATTGATATGTGTATGAGCGTGAATACAAGAAAATAAAAAGAGAAGTTGTGACATATCTGCCTGAATATTGCAATACATGTTCTGTTATTTTGACCTAAATGGTCAATCAATTGTTACATGAACTGAAAGGTTATGTTCTGTTACATGAACTGAAAAGTCATGTTCTGTTATATGTACTAAAAAGTTGTTACATAAACCGAAAGGTCATGTTCTGTTATATGGTTGGCCAGCAAATGAATTATCATCTGTTACAAATGTTACATGCATCCCGGGGCAATAGTTTGGCCAGAAATGTCACAACAATTAAATAAATGAATCATTCAATAGCATATATGGATGACTGTATGTTTATTATGAATGTGTGACTGTGTGTGATTGATAAGTTCATTGATTATTTATATTCACTGAGTGGCTACTCATATAAATTGCTATGTTTTTCTAGCTGCTGAAGTAGTAGATAAAGTTTTGTACTAGAAGGTTCGTACCCGTAGCTGTCATGGAAGAAAAGTCTGTCGGCTGTGTCCATCTCGCTCTCTCTCCTCACATGACAAGCATATAGAATAGAAAGTGATCGGGTTTTGGTTTGTGCTTTATATGAATCTGTTTTGTAAAATGATATATAATGTTATAAGTATTAGTATAACCCAAATGTTAAGTTTTGTTAGTACATTATATATATAAATAAAGTATAAGTTTCAAAAAAATTATTTACATATGTTATGAATACTGTTTTATACTTAGTATAAGGTATGGGCTGTTTCAAAACCAGTGTTTATTAGGTGACATATGAAAAATACAAGCTGAATCAAGAATCCATGCATCTCCAGTGCGTCCTTCTAACATTGTTAGAACATCAACGACATCTGTGGAATTTATCTTTTCAGTGACAACATTTGACTCGTCACCTGAATTATCAGAGTCACTATCCCTTTTATCTTTCCGCCTTGGACAATCTTTTCTTATGTGCCCAGTTTCATTACATTTATAGCATCTAACCTTCTTCGATTTGTATTTCCGCTTGCTTCCAGATCCCTTTTCGCCAAATCTACCTCTCGTGACCATGGCCCTTGCTAGATCCTTACATTCATCACCATCAATTTTCTTTTTCAGCTCCTTTGAGTTCAAAGCTGACTTGACACCTTCCACCGTGATAGTGTCTCGACTGAAAATTTTGGTATCGATGAAATTATCATACGAGGATGACAATTTACATAGCAACATCATCGCCTGATCCTCTTCTTCAATTTTGACATCAATATTTTCAAGATCTAAGATTATCTTATTAAATTCATCAAGATAATCTTTCACCGACAATCCTTGCATACGGAGAGAATATAAGCGTTGTTTCAAGTACAAACGGTTGGTGAATGACTTGGTCATATAAAGTGATTCTAGCTTCTTCCATAAAGCTTCAGCAGTACTTTCTCCAGCTACTTCTCTTAGAACATTGTCAGAAAGACACAACAAAATTGAACTTCTTGCTTTCTCGATAATATCTTCAATTTCATCATCGTGATATTTTTCTAACAAGGCTTCTTCTCCTTCAAGTGCCTTTGAAACTCCTTGTTAAACCAATAACGCCTACATTTAAATTCGCCACAAATTAAAATCATTCTTACCATCGAACTTCTCCACTTTATATCGCATTGCTGATTGTCGGCCCACCATGTCGATATTCAATTAAATTTTTTGAACTCCTTCCGTAACAAAAGAGCGAAAAATTGCGCCGTAAAAATATACTGGTAAAAATTTATCAGTACCAACAACCCCGATCTGATACCAATTTGTTAGGAATAACGCACAATTATTTACCGCTCGACTCCCGTTACTCTCTCGGAATAATTTAATGGCAATTGAAGAACAAAATTATGCAAGAAAATAACAGTAATTGAACACAAGGATTTAATGTGGTTCGGCCAAACTGACCACCTCCACGACAGACGATCAAAGAAATTTTCACTGAGAATAATACCGGAGATTTACAAGACCACTCAAATGTTTACACTTTTCCGATGACGCCGAAAATTCACTTAATAGACAAAATGCATAACCTACTTAATTCTCTCTATCTCAATGCAATTTTTCTCTCAATTGACAACTCACTATGTCAGTTATCTGACGCGGAAACCATACCATTCTACTGGTATTTATAGGAAAGTCCATGCGTATTTTATCAATTAGTTAAATGGGAAACCATTATTGAAATGGAGGCTTCATATGCAAATTCAACGGTATGATTTTCAACTTTAATGGCTTACCCAAAAATACAAGACACCGTGGTTCCACCATGAGACAACTCCTTAATTACTTGGTCCCAAAATTTCAAATCACCTTTTACATTGAGATATGAAATTGAAGGGTAGGAAAAGTGAAACCGAGTAAAATAAGATTGAGAGGAGGTAAAGCTAAGTGATTTCTTTTCGAATTGAATCAATTTAGTTTTCAACCATTGATTCAAGAGGAGCTTATGGGTTGGGGTCTCTGCTATTTGAGTTGGGCAATTTCGGCTCCATTAATAATGCATTCATCCTAATATCTTCACCATAATTGTGAATTTGTAGCAACGAAGAGGGGGGATTCTATTGTTGACTTGAATATGAGAGAGAAACTGTAGAGAGAGAAGATGGAGCATCTGTATTTGAATCCATGGATATTGCACATCGTATGTAAACTGCATAACACAATTATTCACAACAATTGAACTTTGATTTGGAAATTTAGAGAGATTGAAATAGCAATTGAGCTTTCATTTGTGATTATAATGCCCATTCCTCTGAATTTATTTGGATGGTGAATAGTTAGAAAATGTTAAACTAGATTTAGAGAACGCATTTCTTTGCAGTTAGGGATTTGAATTTGTCAGAGGCAACACTGACATGATTTTTTTTGAAGAATTGAAAGTTGGAATAGAAAGTTGAGAAGAAAGATAAAAATGGTGGAATTGGGGGGATTTTTTTACATGAATGCGGCACTAAGTGCCTATTAATCTGCTCATTGACAAGTATAGTTTGGTTATGGTTAAAAAACTTCCATAAGAATGTAATTGGAGGAGAATTACATGAGTCAATGAATAGATGAATTAGACATTAATCCAACGTGAATTACCGGAAGCCATATAAAAAAACTCGAATTCGGGGGGATGAAGAACCATTTTTTTTAAATTATTACAATATACATGCCACAACTTTTCAACTTGACGCGTGGCAAGAGAGTTTATCTCATTCTCCATCACGTAGCTGGTTTTGTGTCATTCGAGGAGTTACAAGGCACACTTTAAACAAGTTCAAGAGATTGTTTGAAACACTCCAAAGTTTAGAGGGTAAATAGATTTTTAGAAACACGTTCAGGGAACTTGGTGTTCAACTGCCAACCCAAGTTTAAGGCCCCATAAATACTAAAATAAACAGTCTTTAGATTACCATTTTTCCAAAAACAAGTGATGAGTTGCACGCTCTCAATTTAACAAACATGTTGCAAGGCGAAAAACATTAAGCTGATAAATTTATTCCGGACAAAATTGTTCGAATTCCTTTTTTCGGCACAATTAGTCATACCTTCTTACAATGAACATTCTTACATCAAAAGAGTCAAAAACAAATTACTGTAATTTCTAAAACATCCAGTGTCTGAAATGAAGATCATATCATTTCAAAATGGAACAACATTACTCATAATTATAACTGGCATAATCCGAAAGGAAGTTAGCTGCAGATAGTTCGCCAACATTTATTCCGCGCAGGGCAGGATTTTTCCGATATATAATGGTACCTGAAAATATTTCAATATTTTACACATTAGCTAATATAATGAATTGACATTCAAATTGGTCTGAATCATGATAAAATTTCACCAAAGCAGCAGAACAGTAAAAAAAACAGACACAAGCAAGCCGAAAAAGAATAAAACAAGTCTTCCAAATTTCAAACTACACACCTAATTAGGCAAAAAGGCTATCCCTTGTGTCCCTCTACCATTTATGTTACCTATTTGATCCTTGTGGTATGCACTTGTTACCTTTTTGAACCATGTGCTATGCATCCATTACCCATTAATTCCCAATACTACCCAATTTGTTACCTTTTTTGACCCTACATTGTAGATCTCTATTGATGCAACTATACATAATATGCTTCTAAGGGGACCAGATAGGTAACTTGTATACTAGAGGGACCAAATGGGTAAATGAATTATACCACAGGGTCCAGACAAGTAGTTTTGCCGACCTATTAAGTTCAAGAAGCTCAAAACAGATCAATCAGCATGGTTAAAGCTGCAGATAAAAAGATTGCCCCCAATTCTTTAAGGCAGCAAGAAAAAGCACTCTTTATGGCAATTCATCATCAACCAATTTCTGAGCCTGTCTATAATATATTAAATAATTAATAGGTCTAATGCCCTGAACATGGCCCCAATTACCCCCTAAACTTACAAAAGTTCCAATTACCCCCTTGAATGCCACATGTCAGACTTTTCAAAATGTCATTTTCCTAATTTTTTTCTCCCCAACCAGAAGCTAACACGTGGCATTCAAGGAGTTGAGATATGCATTTCAAACAAGTTCAAGGAGTTATCTGGAACAGTTGAAAGTTCAGAGGACATGGCGTTTAGCCAAGTTCCAGATTGGGAGCGCTAAGCCTCTGAGGCCCCGAGTTCAAAACGCAACACCTCGTCCCATTTCACCCTAACATACAAATAGTTATATCAAAAAATTAACATAATTCAGAGCAGCTGAAAGATCTTTGATTGTGTAAAATCAGTGGACTTTACATGCTTACATCTTTTACAGATCACTTAGAGGTGTTATGGAAACAATGGCAGGTAGCCAAGCCCTGTATTTTCCGGTAGTCCCATCATTACGTTTAGATTTTGTAGAGCTTGCCCCGAAGCTCCCTTCAAAAGATTATCAATCTGCACATTTTGAGAGATTAGGCAATATCAAAGTGAAAAAAAAACAAAATTAAGCAGAATAAAGGAGTAACTGATGCATACAACTGATATAACAATCGCCCTTCCAGGAATTCGATCAGGAAAAACATTGATATAACAATAATTAGAGCCTCGAACATCATGGGTACGGGGAATAACTCCTTTCTCCAGTACTTTGACAAATTCTTCATTCTAGATAAAATTTGACAAAGAAAAACAACCAACAGTTGATCAGAAAAACAACAGTAAACAAATGGAAAATAACATTTCGGTATATGATTAGTACCCTTCGAATATACAATTAAGACAAGCTAAAAAATAAGAATATTTAAATATACCTCATAGGAGACCTTCAATTGCTTGTACAAATCCTCAGCTGTCACTCCTGGAGCCATTTCCACATACATAGTAGACTGCATTCCACGAGTCTAAAGAAAAAGAGAGAACATTAGCAGGGCTGTTCCTGAGGGGTGACCAGTAGGGCCGACTGCCTAGGGCCCATAACAGAATGGGATCCAAAATAAATTTTTTTAGCCTCATGATTTGTAGTGTGTGAAACACAAACATTAATTGAGTATAGATCAAATGGTACTTCTCTTAAAAAAATTAGTAACATGTTGTAAGTTGATAACCTCTTCAAAATATTAATCTTTTATTATAACTTTCAAAATTGAAGGCCTTTATACGGCTTTCTATATTTCTTTGCCCACTGTCCAAAATGTTAGGAACTGATCTTAAAAGAGGCCGTAATTTCTTATCTCATCCACAAGTTAGGAACATGCCTGAAAATTTGATGATGTTTACTTGTATAATGACTCTTACCATTGGCATCAGGTGTGGGGTAAAACTGACAGTTACTTTCGAACTTGCAACATCAGATAGTCCCTGTTCAATCTCTGGAACTGCATTTCAAAACAAAAAATCCATATTATTTCAAGGAAAGCTCAATGCAACCTTGCCTTCTAATAGGATTCCAATTATTCATCACAAGATTAGCAAGAATTCGATATTATTAGTTAAAAAATAGAGCATATTATAAGGTTAAGCAATGCATAAGAGCCTAGTTTCTATAATTGAGAATCACCATGACGATGCCTTGCAACTCCATAAGACATGATTCCCTCAGTTATTTCAGTATAAAGATTTGACACCTTGGCTCCACGCCCTGCACATTGTTCCAGCTAGTAAGATGGTGAAGAAATTTAAGCAAGTATCGACAATACCATATACTACTGATACAAAGATATACTGGAAAAGAGAAAACGAACCTGCTCCACTCACACCAGATTTTGAGTCAATAATGATATTTTTATATTCAATAAGATTAGCCTGCATTAAGCAGACACCATTAGAAACTCACATGACTAATGTAAAAACAAATAGTCTTACAATCATTAGCAATGAAATGCAAGAATATCAAACAAAATGCAACAAGCCTAACTTCAGATATGGAATATCAAAAATAATCTCAAAGTCAAAACTAACAAAACAGAGTAAACAAAGATAGAATTACTGCCATTGAAATAATTGCATTGCAAATTACAGAGAGAAACTTCTTTGCAAAAACGAAAATTTTAAGCTAGAATGTAAAAACATTTTCTGTTGGATGATGTTTCCAGGAATTTCATGCTACTAACAAATCACATAGCAGGAAATATGACCAAACTACAAAAGGCACAAACCTTTAATAAAGGAACAAGAGGCAGTTGAACTGATGTTGGATAGCACCCAGGATTAGCTACCAACCGTGCATTTTTTATTTCCTCTCTAAAAATCTCGGTTAGACCATATATAGCTTCTTTCTAGATCCACATACAATAGGCTTTTCAGTATAAGTTTGTGGATATGAAAGGATACCTGCCAAACAATGAAGACAACACAAAAGAGATAGACATTAAATACCTACCTGCAAATCAGGTGCTCTATGTGGCTGGCCATACCACTCTTCGTACTCCAAGATATCCCGTAGTCGAAAATCCTGATAATTTGTTAGAACATCAAATTATTGGTTCTTGGATTAAGAAAGAATTTAAATTACCGAGGGAGCTGAAAACATACAGCAGAGAGATCCACTATCTTTAACCCCTTTGGAAGGCCCTTGATGATTTCCTGAAGCATGTACATAAAACAGGAACAATGTTTGAAACAAAAAGGTGAATGAGAGATTTAAGCGTGCGATGAATAACTTCAATAGACCCTCAACTATTGAAAAAAAAGGCCAAATACATCAACAGCTCCTCCAAGTTAGCACGTTCCACCTACTTCCCCCTTGAAATGTGAAAGTGTCCTTGTAGCTCCCTTAACTTGGCAAAATGCATCAGTTTGATCACTAAATGCCATGTGTCAGCTTTCGATTGGAGAGAGAAAAATCAGAAAAAATGACATCTTTGAAAAGTCAAACCACTAGAAGCTAACACGTGATGTAAAGGGGGCAAACTTGTGCATTTTTTAAAGTTGAGGTAGCTACAAAGATCTTTTCAAGGTTCAAGGGGGCAGTAGGCAGTGCCAACTTGGAGGAGCTATTGATGTATCTGGCCTTGAAAAAACATACTCAGGTCCATAGGAAACAAGAACTTACTTGTGTGGTTCCATGAGGCAAACAACAGAATACAGCATCTACATCAGAAAAATTTGCATCATTTGTCGATACCATAACCGGTAGACCCTGCAAAAACCAGAAAATAATTTGAATTCAAAACTATGTACGAAAGAATGATATCCACCACAATAAAGAAACGGAAAAACTAATTTATGAGTGGACAACAGAATATGTGATGAGTTCATACCTTCTGTGTCACAAAATGAGGGAACACTGACTCGATGGATTTACCAGCATTTCTGTCAGCAGTCATAACGGTAATACCAAAAAAAGGATGATTTGCAAGCAGTCGAATAATCTGACAAAAAAGGAGAAGGATAACATCATCTAATTCTGTTCTCGTTTCGTTTTAACGCAACTCCCACAGCAAATAAAATCAAAATACATCAGCCTTTGAACTATGAACTTATACAATGAAAGTATCTGAAAACTATTTCGTAGTTGCAGTAGCTACATAAACCAATAAATGTCCTCCAAATTTATCAAAATATTGATGATGATAAGAAAAACAAAAGATTTTGACATTCTGGAGCATTCAAAACACTTCTCTGGTGCTTCAAGAGAAAAAAACATCGCTAAATTTCAGCCGAATACATCATTTGCCCCTCAAACTTGGCATTAAAAACCAAATGTCACCCTAAACTTTCAAATATTCCAATTATCCCCTGAAATTGGCAAAAGTCCACCAGTTTCCCCTCATTGCCACCTGTTTCTGATTGGATTGGACAAAGAAAAATAAAAAAGTGACAACTTTAAAAAGTCAAACCAATAATAATCTGACACGTGGGCGAACTGGTGCACTTTTGCCAAGTTCGGGGGTGGTCGGAATGTTTGAAAGTTCACGGTGACATATGTCTTGACTTTTCGTGACAAAGTTTAGGGGGTTCGATGCTTTTTGCCTTAAATTCCCATGGTGAAACTTAATGAGCAGAATCAATTACCAAAATGTCAACAGAAAAATAACCAAAATTTTATTCTAAGCCCAAAATAAAAAAATATCAAATTGTAAAAACCTCAGCACCAGTATAGCCGCTGGCACCGAGAAGAGCAACGTTGATTTCGTTTTCCTGCTTCGAATTTCTAATCATCAAGTTTGTAGGTGACAATGCTCTTGGTCTGTACCCATTTCGTTTGCTAAACTTTGAAAAATTCAGTTCATCCTGAAATTAAAATTTGCACATCCCCAATTATCACTTCAAAATAAAACAGAAGTTTGCGAAAATGAAATGTTCACAGTCCATCACTGACCTTCCACAAGAAACCTTTGTTGCTGCAAATTGAATAAAAAACAGAAGTAGCCATTTGCTCTGAAGAAATAGTGAAGTTACTAATCAGCGTTTTCAGATTGGAAAGATAGGATTGTGGCTTTTGTAGGACTAGGATTCTTTAATTGAGTGATTATTCCACCAAAAGGGCAACAACTTGACAAACCCTAGATTCTGAGAGTCAAATGGTTCTCAAGGTGGAATTGAACTTGATTGAACTCACCAGTGCCCAAATAGGCATTTAGTAGTTTTTTTTGTAAGTATGCTTTTAGCATGTTAAATCTAAAATTTAATAAAAAAAGACCAAAAAAATAAAATCACATCTCCCAAATTGGTGTAGCAGGATTTTTTTTTTGACGAAAACTTAATGGGAATATTGAAAAAAACACCAACAATAAGGATATGTGTTTTCTCTGGAGAAAAAAAAACCCGAATCAAACTGAAAAATTGAATTGAATCGAACCAAACTAACTCGTACCAAATATATTTGGTTCGGTTTTAGTTTATGAAATTTACGATTTTTTGTTTCAGTTTGATTTGGTTTTTAGAATTACAAAATAAAAAAGAAAGAAAATAAAAAACCGAACCAAATTATTTTGATTTAATTTTTTATTTCTATTTTCACCTTTATTAATTTTCAGTTTAATTTAATTTACTTCAATTTTTACACCAAACCAAATTTTACTCTACCCCAAACTTTTATAATTCTAAGATTAAATTTAGTATATTAAATAAAATAAATTTCCTACGCAAAATATAACATCAAGCTAAAAAATCATATTCATAAACAATCCATAAGAGTCAAACTTTAATTGAAAAACTTACTGCTTAACCCATTTACAACCCTACTTATTGCCGTATGAGAATGGTGACAATTTGCTTGATAGAATTTAATCTATTTATTAAAATAATTTGTCTTTCATCCATAATGGTGGCAAAAGTGGCCGGGTCTTGAAGCTGTTGTGACATTTCAGTACATATATTATAATTACATTTTTAAATATCCATTACATGTCATGAAATTAGATTATTTAATATTTTACATGTTATAATTATAAGAAATTGATTAGTTAAAATAATAGTTACTTGGTGAAAATATCGTACCTGGACCCGATATTTAAGAATTTGATTATTACGAACTTGTGTGTGTCAACGAGCTAATTCCTGCAAAACAATGCACAACTCGGGGGTGATCAGTGTTTACCCCGTTAGGGACCCTCTGATGCCCAAGTCAGTAAAGGATTCTGAAGAATATAATGAATATAAGTGAGAGTGAATGTTAGATACCTGTTGAACTGACCTAGGGGCCTGTTTATAAGCGCGAGAGCTGCCCTGTTCCTGGTAAAATAGGGAGTCCGAATCATGATGAGTTTAGGACTCTTCATGTATATGTGATCCTTGCACCCCAAGTAGATGAGGATAAGGATAGAGGAGAGAATATAGGAACTAGAGTCAGACCTGGACTTTCCTTCCCTGTGGGACACGGAGAGACCGTTGAGCCGGTCATGAGCCGCCTGGGGGTTATGACCGTTCAAGACTTCCTGTTGTCCCTGCTTTAGGGGTTCTTCAGCCGGGATGGGATTCCATCCGGTTTATCTAGCCGGGCCTTCCCAACACAAAGGAAGAGAACAAGCTAGATGCCCCTTTCGTTGACCCAATCTCTTAGCCCAGATGGGCGAAATATATTTAGTAAGTTATCAGAAGCCCCCCCACAAGTGTGAGAAGTTCTTTAGGGCTTCCGAAGGCGTGAGCCGGCTCGAAACCAAGCGGCCTTTGGGCTACGTGGCCAACTGTGGCTCATAGTTCTTGAAGCTTCTTTGGGGAGTCTTTCCATCTTCCTTAGCGGCAGCTCAAAATTTTTGAAATTCGAAACTAGCCTAACTAAAAATGACATGTGGCACTGTACTTCTGATCTTTAATGATTGTGCCTCTTCATTTCCATCCTTCCTCTTATATAAACATGAAATCAACTTGTTTAATCACTTTTACCCTTAGTCTCAGATCAAATACTTCTTCGGCGATTTCCGGCGAGGCAATTCCTGACGAACCAGCACTCCTCTAGTGGCTTTTCTCTTCGCATTTTTCAATCAAGTAAGTTCTTTTACTTTCCTTGTCTGTAAATATAGGTTATTATGCATGCTTTGGTTTGATTTAGTGATGTTTTCCCATGTTTATCCTTGTCTAAAATCCCCGTTAGTTCTGCCTAAAATGCCCCCTTTTTCTGTTGAAAACGTGCTACGTATGATTTAGGGATAGCTTTCTCCCGCTCGCTACACTGGGAGTTTGGTTGCTTGTCGGAATATAGGTTTTATTCTCCCTATCTTTAGGACTAGTATAAACATGACGAGCATAGAATTTTTATGATTCCAACATTTCCCTCCCGGCTGAAATAGTGTTTAGATCCACTAGGGTAGATTTTCCTTGAATCTAACTTATTGTAGGCGGCTACCTTTGCTGGGTGGTCATGTCATCTACTACCTCCATAAGCACCAGGTCAGCTGATAGATTATTTGATGAGTATTGTGTTGGGTTTCCTGACTCAGTGTCGAGGTGTTTCGTTAGCATCGATCGAACTAACATTCGTCCTAACATTAAGGTTAAAAGAACAGTTGGGAAAATGGACCGAGTAGGGAAGAGCACTGATGACAAAGGAAAGCATCTAACGCAATGTCTTTAAGGTTACAACTGCACTCGTCCGACTCCGCTTGGGTAGTGGTGACGAGCAAGAGATCTAGCAGCCGGCTCGCCAAGGTATTGGGACCTTGGTGCCCCATGGTTTCAGGGTTAAGAGGGCGGCTAACAAAGGGAAGGCCAAACTCACCGCTAAGGGTCGACTGAAGAGGAAGCCCTTAAGCCGAAAAAGATGACACCTCGGATAGAAGATATGATATCCATCATTCACCCGGTGGATATTGAGTTTGAAAAGGCTACTTTCCCTTGGCTGAGAAAGTGTAGGGTTATGCTTCCGGCTGAAGATCAACACGTTCATAAGCCGCCTCTTGGGTGGTTCAACATATATTTAGAACAGATTTGGTTAGGGTTCCTCTACCCGTTGCCTCCAGGAATCTGCGACTTGCTGAATTATTGGAACATTTGCCCGGCTCAAATACATCCAAAAGCTTGGGGCGATATTACCGGTCATTATAAGACTTGTATAGACCTAGGGTTAGCTTTGATGCTAATTTTTTCAAATGGGTGGCTTCCTGCAAACTAAATAAAGGCAAGGATCACTTGCATTTCTCCTACAAGAAGGGATTCTACACCTTCATTGGGAAATCTGACTCGGTGAAAAACTTCAAGCAATTCTATGTATATATCCAGCTTCAGGAAGGGTTTCCCACATTTCCAACCCAATGGTCACTCAAAGCGCCGCCTGCTTTTACCGTCCCCAAGAATGATTCGGACATCCGGGTTGGGCTATTTGAGCGATTAAAGAGAGGGGTTTGGACCTTGGGCAACATTTCTTACGCCCTGGTCCACAGGCATAGGGTGATAGATTACGTTCTGGAGTCGGATTATGGTTTTGAATATTATCTAGGCCCTAAACTACCCGGTAAGTCATTAATTTCTTTCCATGTTTTATATTTTTCAGCCATGTCGTATGGTATTGTTAGTTTCTTTCCATGTTTTATATTTTTCAGCCATGTAATGGGTCAAGAACTTGCAGCAAGAGAATACTCGAACGGCTCCAGTTGAGTTGACGGCTCAATCTAACAGAGCTATTGATCCAGTTTTGCTAGGCAAAGGCCCTGCCTTGGAAGCTGTGGAAGGGAAGAGGGCTAGCGCTCAAGCCTCAAAGCCGGCCAGCAAGAGGACGAAGAAAGGTAAAGAGACTCGGGAGGTACCACCATGCCTTTTAAGCTCTACACTTATGCATTTTATTATTTATTGCTAAAGATTGTTTATCAGGTTGTCCTTGACTCAGTGGTGGCGCCGGGGTGAGTGAAGATACAAAGCCGGCTGATCCCCCTTTGTCCTACTCGTGAGGGAGGCTCTACAAAAGGTGGTGGGGAATAAGCTAGCTCTTACCCTGCCCCGAGTGCAGGAGTCCCTCCGAGAGGCTTTTCCCTTGGAATGGGAGGCTCAACGTTTTAAAAAGGAGGATTTTCTTACCCTCTCGGGCCTACTCTTCCAATCCATTAGCCAGGTATACTTCTACTTTTGCCAAATATTCATGCTTACACTTGGTGTACTAATCCCCTTTTGTTGTTTTAATAGTCCATATCTTGCGGAGCTGAGTTATACCGCCAGGTGGAGGTCGAGGAAACAAATGCCGAAAAGCTTACTGAGGTGATTGATATGTGCAAGAGCCTGGAGAGACAGCTAAAGCAAATCGAACGAGGCTAACAAGAAGCTAGAAGGTGAACTCACGAAGTTGAAAGGAGAACATGAGTTGCTTCAATTGGCTCATGAAGTTGCCTCCAATGACTTAGTCAAAGCTCAGGCGAACCTTTCTGCCAGCCGACTAGAGAGTCAGTCCATTCAACCCTCAAAGGAGAAGGATGAAGCGGAGTACCTTCGCTCAATCGAAGGCATGGTGGATGAAGGTTACCAATTTGGTCGATGGTATTGGATGCCTGCCGATTACTCTACCTGGATATTCTTGAGACCCTCCTGCAAACGCTTAAATATCCAGGATTTAAAGAGCAGAAGGCGGTTTAAGAGGACTCGGCGGGGCTGGCTAAAGATGGCCAGACTAAGTCGGGGAGAGTGGAGGACGATTTTGGAGACTCGGTCCCACCAGCTTAGTTTTTCTTTTGTAATTTTTGATTTATATGTACATTTTTGTAAGCACAATTTAATTTAAGCCTTGAGGCATTTTTTGAAGGTCTTATTTTCGTGCCTTTATATATTATTGCTGCTCGGTCTTACATTTTATTGCCGATTAGATGAATGTTTAGGTTTTACTTGTAGCCTTTCATTAAGGACTTTAGCCGATTAGGCATCGGTTTCAAATACGCTCTAGAGGCGCAACCGCCTAAAATGTTTTTGCCGTAGTTTTAACTAGGTCTTATTCACATATGATTTCTTAAGCCGGTCTTATTTCGTACCGGTGATATGCCATAAAGTGAGATCAATACTTAGTTGACGCAAATGCATAATTGAAAGAATGCTTTTATTAATGAATTAAAATCAAGTTCGGGAATTCTACGCATCCGGATATCTACTTGAGGGGAGCCGCCTCGTTAAAAACTCCCTTGGGGGAAAACCAAATGGAAAAATCCTCAAGGAATGAAAAAGAGAGCGGTTGCTAAACTCCCTAAGTACTTGCTGTGTAGTAGGGTCTAAGATTAGCAATGTTCCATGTGCGAGGAAGCTCTTTGCCTTTCATAGTCCCTAGTTTGTAGGTGGTCGGTCCAATGACTTTGATGATTTTGTAGGGACCTTCCTAATTAGCGCCCATTTTCCCTTTGCCTTCTCGAGCTTGTGAGGCGGCTGAGTCTTTGAGAACTAGATCTCCTTCTTTAAGGCGGACTTCTCGTACACGCCTATCATGGTATCTAGCAATATTGGCTTTATATGCCACCATTAGAACCCAAGCTCGCTCTCTTCTTTCATCTAAGTTATCCAAGTGGTACTTCATGTTGATGTTGTTCTCTTCCTCCGTGTAGTACGCCACTAGGTCTGATGGAGCTTCAATTTCCACTAGGATGACCGCCTCCACTCCATGTACTAAAGAGTAAGGGGTTTCATCGGTTGTTCCGCTGGGGGTGGTTTTGTAAGACCACATGACTTTGATTAGTTCATCCTGCCATCTTCCTTTCCGATCCAGCAGTCTTTTCTTCAACCCTTCGCCTAGGGTTCTGTTAGTGACCTCCGTCTGTCCATTGGTCTGTGGGTGCGCTATAGAGGAAAAATGATTCTCTATGTTCCATTGCCTGCAGAAATCTTTGAACTTTTCCGAGATGAACTGCGAGCCGTTGTCTGCTCTTATTCTCCTTGGTACACCGAATTGAGTGATTATATGCTTCCACACTAAGTCAATTATCCTTTCAGCTTTGATCAAGCTAAGCGCTTCCACCTCAACCCATTTAGAAAAATGGTCGATCGCCACTAATATCCACTTCCTTTGGCCGGATGCTTCCGGCATCGATCCGGCGATGTCAATACCCCAAGACGGGAATGGCCTGCCGGTAGTTATTGGATTTTGGTTGGCTTTAGGGATGTGTGATTTCCGTGCATGTATTTGGCATTGATGGCAAGTCCTCACACACTGTCGGCCTTGACAGTTTCTCAGTAATATCCTGCCAAAGTGATTCTTCTTAGTAGCGTTTCTACCGCTTAGTGGGATCCACAACTCCTTTTGTGGATTTCTTCTATAATGAGGCTTCCTAGCTTGGGGGTGACACATTTGAGCCATGCCTCCGAGTAGGATTTTTTGTATAGTTCATGTTGGATATGATGTATGCTCTTAAGGCAATTAGGGCAATATATCTTAATTATGTAATAGTACGAATAATTTGTTTAATCAATAAAGGCATTTAATCTTTTGTTTATATCAATATGCTTGTATATATATATATATATTAAAGCTATTAAATATATATTCATTGATGTATGTAAAAGTCCTTGACATATCATATCATGAAGTCAGAGAAATTATAGTTGGACTATATTTGGTGGAACCTGCTTCATGTGCAATTATGATTATGTCTACACTATCCCTAGTCATAGTTTCATCAAGAAAGGATATTGATGAAACGGAAAGACTAGCATGTGGTCAACTTTCTTGGAAATGGTCCAAGCAGTCAATCTCCTAAGGACTGAAGGTGGTGCCTTAAGTTTGACACATGGATATATCTGGGAGATATATTGGAGACTGCAGTAAGATAAACACTTGGTATATATATCAATGTGTTAGTGTTTATCTTTGTGCAATAAGCTTTGCGAATGTCCTCGTACTTGAGATGCTAGTTACCTTGTATGGTACTATTGCTATACTTTGGGTCATTACTATACACTAATTTATTTAAGGTGCTACGGGTGATTACGGGTATAGTGATGATAGCACGTTAGTTAGCTGAGCAGTCAAAAAGAATCCATCGCTCTGGATATATTAAGGAGTTATACCTGGCCACTTGTTGAAGTGATGATTGCCATAAACCTCTGATCAGAGTATGTGTTTGATAGAAATGGTTTCTAGTCAAACACACTATGGTAAAAGGTAATATACTTCTGTAACAAGTAAATAACTGGGATAGCTTGGAGCAACCTCGCTATTAGTGGGTTAACACTTTAACCGAACCCTATAAACCAGATGGTACTAATATTAAAGAATGGAAGGAATTTATCGCACTGGATAACTATTGCATCAACCGGGATTAAGTCATAAGCATAAATGACGTTCCAAATAATGAGGGATGGTAGACCCTTGCTAGAGGCGTACTACAGTCGTTTAAGGTAATTGAGTTCTATTCACGGTCTAGAGCATCGAGCCAATGGTTCCATTAGAACAAGGGTTGGTTAAGCCTTAACCGCCCAATACTTCGGGATCCTATAAGGTCACACACATTGGACCTTCATTGGACTAAATAAAGAATTATTAGATTTATTCTATTACAAAAATATAACTTAAATAATAATTGGATTATTATTTGATTGGTCAAAATTGATTAGATTAATTTTGGATAGACCAATTTTGGATAGACCAATGAATTTATTTTGACCGGTAACTAATTAATTAGAGTCATAAATAAATTATAATTGATTAGATCAATTTTGGTTGGACCAAGAAATTTATTTTGACTGGTAACTAATTTATTAGAGTAAAAAATAAATATTTATTTGAAAGGATTTAAAGGGGATTTTGCATTGACAAGTTAAAACCGAAAAGTATGAAATATTTTATACAAAGTTTGATTGCGTGAAATACACCGAAAGGTGCGCGAATACTGCTAGGCAGTGTTCACGACAGCCCTTATTCATGGGCTCTACAAAGGCAGCCCATGAAAAGGGCAGCCTTGCCGCATGCAGCATGCATAACACGCTGCATGTATATACATTAATTAATGGAATGGGAGTAATTACTCCCATCCCACATCGCTCATAGGAGGAGCATTTTTGCTCCCCAAGCCTATATATAGGCTATTTCTTTTCCTTTCAAATTGTACCAAGTTCAAAGCATAAATCCTAAGCGAGATAATTAATCTCTCGGGTAATTGAGCAAGTTATTTTGTTGGAGCCTGAATTTATTCGGGCACCGCTAGTTTATATTTTTGGGTGAGACTTCTGGAGTGGTCTAGCAACTACTTGAAGCTTCTTAGTTCTTCCTCCTGGGGAAGTCTTGGTTGGCGGGGTTCGTGTTGATACTGATAGAGGCTATCCTACGATTGGAGGCTTGTGCAAAAAGGTTTTGCAAAAGCACCCTTCAACTGGTAAGTTCTTTTTCTTTCTCTTTTAATTATTAAGTCTTTTTCTTTATGTGTTTTGCATGCTTAGTTTATTTTATGCTTAGGTTATAACTTAGAGTTATAATATGCTTAGTATAAAATAAATATGCTAGAATATAATTTGAAATTATGGTATGCCTAGTCCTTTAACATGTTAATCTAGGTAGAGAATTATTTAGTTAAGGCTTTATTTAATTTATATGCAACTAATAGGAGTTCCTGGGGACAGGGACAAAATTTTGAATTTCCGTCATGCCTCTTATGCATGTTCAATCTGACAGTCAGTTCCCAACAGTGGTATCAGAGCCTGCCTATTTAGTACATAATTAAGTTAGAAGCAAACTAAATATTATTTTCTAAATGAAATGATTTGTTTATTTAATTGTTTGGAACAATATATATAAACTTGTGCCTTTCATTTCAAGGTTAAAAAATGGTTATGAATAATTTTGAATAAGTCTGCTCAACTTACTCAAATTATACAAGTGTCAATAATTTATTTAAATTACATAGGTTATAGATGCTCCCAATTTACATGAATTGGAAGAACGAAATTTATTAGTTCAAGAGAATCCATTGGTCTTCAAGTTTGTGCCCGTATTTGTTCTGGCTAAGGATTGGACTTGGTGTTTACTCCTCATAGGGCACCTCTCCTACCTGGGAACCTATATCGATGCAATTTGAATTGACCAACCGGGGGATTAATATGAACTAATTTATTTCTAGTATATAAGATGGTGCTTATATATGTTTCTATAACAGAGTAAAAAAAATTAAATTTATTGAATAAAAGCTTAAAGGAAATGCAATATTAATATAACAAATAAAAGTGTTAATTATTTTGCATATAATTTAGGTTGATGGAATAATTATAATAAAGAGCTAAACCCACCTAAGGTTAGACCTTATAAATTAATTCTAAAATTCCCTGAATTAATACAAGTTATTATAATTTTGTCCATCTGATAAAATCCTAGATTGGGTGAGACGTTTAACACCAAAAATATCCCAAAGTAAATATATTAAGGCAAGTTGTAGTCTTTCTTACTCAAATTTATAAAACGATCTCTTTAGGCTATCAAAGTGCTATGCAAAGCGTTCCTTCTAGTCCACATTGATTGGTTGTAAAGTTTGAGATTGGGTCTGCCTTAACAGAGCTGGGGTAGTCCACCATAAAATTGGGGGCTAGGCCCAGATCTAAGACATATTCAAGGAGATACTAATATAAGAGCACACGTCCCTTAGGATTAGGGAACTTGAATAAATTAGCAATTGCATGCGATGCAAATGGAATGGGATTCCAACTATGACTTCCTATTATGACTTGACTCATAAAATTGATGGTTGTAATAGACTAGTTATAGATGCTACCTATTAGGAAATTTAGCTGGGCTAAAATTCACGAATTCAATAGAATTGGCTATTGTAAATTTCGAAGAAAATAGTAGGAAAATGTATTTAATTAAAAGTCCTCATATTAAATACATGTACTTAAACTAATATCTAAACACTTTTCTTTTCTTATATCTTACGTTGAAAATGGCTTCCAATTTTAATCTCTGTATGTTACTAGACACCAAATTGAATGACTCGAACTTTTCTGATTGGTTCCGAGCAGTGAGAATAGTTCTCAGATCCGAGGGAATTGCCTATGTCCTAAGTGAAATTTTCCCTGTGGAACATGATGTTGAGGATCATGTGGAACATGATGCCTGGTTGAAGCACAGGAAAGATCGTGAGACTCCCATGTGTATTATATTGGGGTCCATGAATCCTGAGCTTCAGAAACAACATGAGAACATGCCCTTGGAGGATATGGTTCTCCATCTTGAAGAACTCTTTTCATAGAGGGAGAGGACAGAGAGGTATGAGACCTCCAAGCTTCTTTTTGGGACCAAGATGCAGGCTGGCACCTCTACCTCTCAGCATGTACTGAAACTCTTGAGATACCTTGAGAAACTGAATTGATTGGGATTTGAGATGAATCATGACTTGAGCATTGACCTTGTGTTGATATCCTTGACAGATAGTTACTCAGGGTTCGTGACTAACTATTACATGAACAGGATTAGTTCTACTATCGCTGAATTAATCAATATGCTGAAAACAGTAGAACCTCAGATCAAAAAGGACCAGAATCCTATATTGTTGGTTGAGAAAGGCAAGGCTTCTAAGAAGAAGAAGCAGGCACTGGGTGCTAAGAAAAGAATTAGTAAGAAGAAGAATGAAAAGAAGGCATCTAAGTATGTCTGCTTCCAATGTAGGAAACCGGGACATTAGAAGAGGGATTTCAAAGCTCCTGCTTCTGAGCATTTGAAGAAGAAGCCTACAGAGGCATCTACTTCAGGTATGTTTGTAATTGAAAACTTTGCTACTTTTCTGCGAGAATCCACTTGGGTATTAGATACTGGTTATGGTTCTCATATCTGTACTTCTATACAGGGACTAAAGAACTGTAGAAAACTTGCAAAAGAGGAGATGGACCTACGTGGAAATGGAGCCAGAGTTGCTGCATTAGCCGTAGGGAGCTTTAGTCTTATTTTGCCAAGTGGACTTGTTTTAGTTTTGAATAATTGTTACTGCATTCCAAGTGTTACTAAGAATATTGTCTCTGTTGCGTGTTTAGCAGCAGAGGGATTTGAAGTTTTATTTTTGAATAATAATTGTCAGATTCGTTTGAATAATATTCTTTATGGTTATGGAATATTGAAAGGTGGCATTTAGATTCTTGATACTAAAATAGAAGTTTTCAATGTAAAAATGTGAGAAAGTTAAATTAGATAATGAGAATTCCTTCTACTTATAGCATTGCCGTTTAGGCCATATAAACAAAGATCGCTTAACTAAGTTGCATAAGCGTGGAGACTTGGGCCCAATAGACTTGGAGTCTTGTGGTGATTGCGAACCTTGTTTAAAAGGAAAAATGATTAAAAGGAAAAATGACAAAGTTACCCTTTAAAGGAAAGGGTGAACGAGCCACGAATACATTGGAACTTATACATACTGATTTATGTGGTCCAATGAGTGTTCAGGCACTAGGAGGATACTCCTACTTTATAACCTTTATTGATGATTACTCATGATACGGTTCTTTGTACTTGATAAAGCATAAGTCTGAAAGTTTTGAAAAATTTAAACCATTCAGAGCTGAAGTAGAGAAACAGCTTGAGAAAAGTATTAAAACACTTTGATCGGATTGAGGTGGAGAATACTTAATCAGGAGTTTCAGGATTATCTAAAGGAAAACGGGATAGTTCCTCAGTGGACCCCTCCTTATACACCCCAACACAATGGAGTGTCAGAAAGGAGGAATAGGACTTTATTAGATATGGTCAGGTCCATGATGAGCCATGCAATTCTTAGTAAATCCTTTTAGGGATATGCACTGGAGAGCGCAGTTTATATCTTAAACAGAGTGCCCTCTAAATCAGTTGATTGTACACCTTATGAAAGATGGTGTAATAAAAAGCCATCTCTAAGTCACTTAAGAGTATGGGGCTATCCTACTATGGTAAAGAGGATAGCGTTAGATAAGCTAAATGCCAAGGCTGATAAATGTCTGTTTATTGGATATCCAAAGGAAACAATTGGATATCTGTTTTACCAACCAAAAGTACAAAAGGTATTTGTGTCTCAGAATGCCTACTTTTTGGAAAAGGAACACTTACTTATAAAAGTCAGTGGGAGCAATATTGAACTGCAAGTTTAAGAGAAAGAAATAGACAATCAACTGATTGACCCCGTTCTAGATACACAAGAGAGTGTGAACCAAGAACAACCTATTGAAACACAATCATTGCGAAGATCGGGTCGTGTTCATAAGGGTCCCGATAGATATGGGTTTATCATCACTAATAATAAGGAACTATATCTTATAGAGGATGATGAACCAAGGACATTTGATGAGGCAATAAAAAGCTCAGATTCTGATATATGGCAAAAGGCCATAAAATCAGAAATGGATTCCATGTACAAGAACCAAGTTTGGAATTTGGTTAATGCACCGTAAGAGGTTAGACCAATTGGGTGCAAATGGGTCTTCAAGAAGAAGACAGACATGGACGGTAATGTAATTACCTATAAAGCAAGGTTGATTGTGAAAGGTTATAGTCAACTAGAAGGTATTGACTATGATGAAACCTTCTCACCGATAGCCATGCACAAATCTATAAGGATACTCCTCACCATTGCTACTCATTACGATTATGAGATCTGGCAGATGGATGTAAAAACATCATTCCTGAATGGGGATTTAGACCGGGATGTGTATATGACACAACCTAAGGGTTTTACATCTTAGAATGGCTCAAAGGTATGCAAGCTACAAAGATCCATTTATGGACTTAAGCAGGCATCTAGGATTTGGAATATAAGGTTTGATCAGACAATCCGGGAACTGGATTTCTGCCCAAATGAAAATGAGCCTTATGTTTACAAGAAGGTTAGTAGGAGTGCAGTCATTTTTCTAGTATTATTTGTTGATGACATTCTGCTAATAGGAAACGACATTTCTCTTCTTCAAAACGTTAAAGTATGGTTGTCAAGAAAGTTCTCCATGAAAGACCTTGGTGAAGTAGCATTTATACTAGGTATAAAAATCTACAAGGATAGATCCAAGAGGCTGTTAGGTCTTTCTCAAAGTACATATATAGACAAGGTATTGAATAGGTTCAACCTTGAGCATTCTAAGAAAGGTTATCTCCCAATGATAAAGGGGATTAACCTATCTAAGGCTGAGTATCCGAAGACAGCTCAAGAGAGAATGCGCATGAAGGATATACCCTATGCATCCGTAATAGGATCGATCATGTATGCTATGATATATACTAGGCCGGATGTCTCTCAAGCTTTGAGCTTTACGAGCAGATATCAGCCAGATTTAGGTGAAAAGCACTGGATGGCCGTCAAGGTAATCCTTAAGTACTTGAGAAGGACTAAGGATGAGTTCTTGATTTATGGAGAAGGTAACCTCACTATCAAATGTTACACTGACGCGAGCTTTCAATCTGACAAGGATGACTTTAAGTCTTAGTCAGGTTTTATGTATGTGTTAAATGGAGGACAGTATGCTGGAAGAGTTCCAAGCAAGAAACTACTACTGATTCAACCACAGAATATGAATACATTGCTGCATGCGAAGCAACAAAAGAAGCTATCTGGTTAAAGGGATTTATTGGTGATCTTGGTGTGGTGCCTGAGGCTGTTGATCCAATTACTTTATATTGTGATAACAATGGTGCCATAGCTCAGGTAAAGGAACCACGATCTCATTAGAAAAATAGACATGTATCCAGAAAGTATCATATAATCAGGGAGATTGTTGATGCTAAGATAATAAGATTAGAATATGTACCCACTAATCAGAACCACGCGGATGGTCTGATAAAGCCATTGACTCAAGTCAAAGATGATCAACATGTTAAAGCATATGGATTAAAACATATGGCTAATTGGCCTTAGTGCAAGTGGGAGTTTGTTGGATATGATGTATGCCCTTAAGACAATTTGGGCAATATATCTTAATTATATAATAGTATGAATAATTTGTTTAATCAATAAAGGCATTTAATCTTCTGTTTATATCAATATGCTTGTATATATATATTAAAGCTGGTTAAATATATATTCATTGATGTATGTAAAAGTCCTTGACATATCATATCATGAAGTCAGAGAAATTATAGTTAGACTATATTTGGTGGAACCTGCTTCATGTGCAATTATGATTATGTCTAAACTATCCCTAGTCATAGTTTCATCAAGAAAGGATATTGATGAAACAGAAAGACTAGCATTTGGTCAACTTTCTTGGAAATGGTCCAAGCAGTCAATCTCCTAGGGACTGAAGGTGGTGCCTTAAGTTTGACACATGGATATATCTGGGAGATATATTGGAGACCGCAGTAAGATAAACACTTGGTATATATATCAATGTGTTATTGTTTATCTTTGTGCAATAAGCTTTGTGAATATCGTCGTACTTGAGATGCTAGTTACCTTGTATGGTACTATTGCTATACTTTGGGTCATTACTATACACTAATTTATTTAAGGTGCTACGGGTGATTACGGGTATAGTGATGATAGCACGTTAGTTAGCTGAGCAGTCAAAAAGAATCCATCGCTCCGGATATATTAAGGAGTTATACCTGGCCACTTGTTGAAGTGATGATTGCCATAAACCTCTGATCAAAGTATGTGTTTGATAGAAATGGTTTCTAGTCAAACACACTATGGTAAAAGGTAATATACTTCTGTAACAAGTAAATAACTAGGATAGCTTGGAGCAACCTCGCTATTAGTGGGTTAACACTTTAACCGAACCCTATAAACCAGATGGTACTAATATTAAAGAATGGAAGGAATTTATCGCACTGGATAACTATTGCATCAACCGGGATTAAGTCATAAGCATAAATGACGTTCCAAATAATGAGGGATGGTAGACCCTTGCTAGAGGCGTACTACAGTCGTTTAAGGTAATTGAGTTCTATTCACGGTCTAGAGCATCGAGCCAATGGTTCCATTAGAACAAGGGTTGGTTAAGCCTTAACAGCCCAATACTTCGGGATCCAATAAGGTCACACACATTGGACCTTCATTGGACTAAATAAAGAACTATTAGATTTATTCTATTACAAAAATATAACTTAAATAATAATTGGATTATTATTTGATTGGTCAAAATTGATTAGATTAATTTTGGATAGACCAATGAATTTATTTTGACCGGTAACTAATTAATTAGAGTCATAAATAAATTATAATTGATTAGATCAATTTTGGTTGGACCAAGAAATTTATTTTGACCGGTAACTAATTTATTAGAGTAAAAAATAAATATTTATTTGAAAGGATTTAAAGGGGATTTTGCATTGACAAGTTAAAACCGAAAAGTATGAAATATTTTATACAAAGTTTGATTGCGTGAAATATATCGAAAGGTGCGCGAATACTGCTAGGCAGTGTTCGCGACAGCCGTTGTTCATGGGCTGCACAAAGGCAGCCCATGAAAAGGGCAGCCTTGCCACATACAGCGTGCATAGCACGCTGCATGTATATACATTAATTAATGGGATGGGAGTAATAACTCCCATCCCATATCGCTCATAGGGAGAGCATTTTTGCTCCCTAAGCCTATATATAGGCTATTCCTTTTCCTTTCAAATTGTACCAGGCTCAAAGCATAAATCCTAAGCGAGATAACTAATCTCTCGGGTAATTGAGCAAGTTATTTTGTTGGAGCCTGAATTTATTCGGGCACCACTAGTTTATATTTTTGGGTAAGACTTCTGGAGTGGTCTAGCAACTACTTGAAGCTTCTTAGTTCTTCCTCCTGGGGAGGTTTTGGTTGGTGGGGTTCGTATGGATACTGATAGAGGCTATCCTACAATTGGAGGCTTGTGCAAAAAGGTTCTGCAAAAGCACGCTTCAACTGGCAAGTTCTTTTTCTTTCTCTTTTAATTATTAAGTCTTTTTCTTTAAGTGTTTTTAGACTTAATAATTATGCTTAGGTTATTTTTGCATGCTTAGTTTATTTTATGCTTAGATTATAACTTAGAGTTATAACATGCTTAGTATAAAATAAATATGCTAGGATATAATTTGAAATTATGGTATGTCTAGTCCTTTAGCATGTTAACCTAGGTAGAGAATTATTTAGTTAAGGCTTTATTTAATTTATATGCAACTAATAGGAGTTCCTAGGGACATGGACAAAATTTTGAATTTCCGCCATGCCTCTTCTGCATGTTCAATCTGACTGTCAGTTCCCAATAGTTCATCACCCACCAAGGCAAACTGCATAGACTTTCGGGTAACTTTTTCTGCCTCAATCTTATCCTTAAGTAACTTGTCGTAGGCCAAGTAGTCGTACAGAGGTTGCATCCACCCGAGCGACTTCTGCTGGATCCATAGGTTCTCACCTTACTCTTCATAAGTTGGCCGAGTCAAGACCTCATAAGGGCAACTTATCTCTTTCCATGAGTCTTTTCCTGTGACTGCTTTTGCCAGTTCATCTACTTTTTCATTCTGGGTCAGGGAAATGTACTCAATCTTCCATCCGATTCCCTTAGTTTGAAGTTTTTCTAATAGCTTTCCGATTTTAGCTAGATATCGGATCATTTCGGCGCGTTTGGTCCCATATGTCCTATTGATCTGTTTTGCTACTAGCCAGGAGTCACTTTTAAGCACAACTACATCGGGCGCTATCTCGTTGGCCAGTTCCAATCCTTTGATCACTGCTTCATTTTCCGCCGCATTGTTGGTAGAGGAGAAAGCCAACTTGGTGGTGTATGATAATCTAATTCTTTCTGGGCCCTAAATATAAACTCCAATGCTGGCTCCTTCTGAGTAAGAGGAGCCATCCAAATAAATTGTCCATATTTCAGAGGGTATAGGTCATTCTGGCTTGATGCCGGCCAACTCTACCACGAAGTAGGCTAACGTTTGAGCCTTTAAAGCCTTTCTCGCCTCAACTTGTATGTCATATTCCCCAAGACTTATGGCCCACTCGGTCAGATAGCCAGAAGTGTCTGGTCGCTGAAAGACTTTTTTAAGAGGGACGTTGGTTCTCACTACAATGGTGTGCACCTGAAAGTAAGGTCTGAGCCTCTCGACCGAGTGGATGAGGGCTAGGGCTAGCTTTTCTATCTTTGGGTATCTTAACTCCGCATTTCTCAACACTTTGTTGGTGTAATAAACGGTATACTATTCTTTTTGATCTTCATAAATCAGGACGGTTCCTACCTCCTCATCTGTTGTTGGTAAGTAGAGATAAAGTGTGTCCCCGTTATTGGGGCAGCTCAAGAGGGGAGGATTAGCCAAGAATTTTTTTAATCTATCGAAGGCCTATTGGCAATCTTTATCCCACTTGAAGTCTCGATCCTTCTTTATGGCCTTGTAGAATGGCATGCACCTCTTCGCTAAGAAGGAGATGAACCATCCTAAGGCATTGATCCTTCCATTGAGACGCTGCACTTCATTCATTGTTTAAGGCAGCTCCATTCGGATGATGGCTTCTATTTTCTCAAGATTTGCCTCGATTCCTCTCTCTGAAATCATGAAGCCTAAAAAATTTCCACTCTTTACCCCAAAGACACATTTCTCCGGGTTAAGCTTCAGTTGGTAGGCCTACAATGTTTTGAAAACTTTCTCCAAGTCATCTGCATGTGATTCTTCATTTTTTCTTTTTACTATCATATCATCCACATAGACCTCGACCTTTTGCCAATCATGTCCTTGAACATTTTATTTACCAGTCTTTAATATGTTGCTCCAACATTTTTCAGTCCAAATGGCATGACCGTGTAACAATATGTCCTCTTGTGAGTGATGAAAGACGTCTTTTCTTCATCCACCGAGTCCATAGGAATTTGGTGAAACTTGGCTTTTACGCCCAAAAATGAGTAGACGGCATAGCCGGCTGTGGAGTCTACCAGTTGATCAATACTTGGTAGGTGATAGCTGTCTTTTGGAGTTACTTTGTTCAAGTCTATGAAATCTACACACATGCGGTAATTTTCGTTTAGTTTCTTAACCAACACGACATTTGCTAGCCATCTGGGATAATGCACTTCCCTAATATGCTTGACTTTGAGTAACTTATCTATCTCTTCTTCTATGGCCTTTTGCCTTTCGGGAGCATGCTTTCTTTTCTTTTGTACTACTGGGGCCGCCTCCGAGTCGAGGTAAAGACTATGCTATTTTATTTCTGGCTGAACTCCCAACAAATCATCGTGACTCCATGAGAATGAATGTTGTTGCCCAATAAGGACCGCATTGATGCTAGCCTTTGTGTCTACTTTTAAGTCTTTAGCCACATTCAGCGCTCTACTCGGCCCTACCATCAGACATTCTTGTTCCCCTACCAGCTCAGCTATTGAGCTGTTACCATTTGAGCTAGTATCTTCTCTGCTTTCTTGCAATTTTTCATACTGAGGTAGTTTTTTTTCTCCTTTGAATAAGGCTATATATGTCTCATGAGCCACCGTGGGGTTTCCCACTACCACTGCCGTCCATTTTTTTTGTTGGTATTTGTAATACCATATATGCGGGGGATATTGAAGCAAATGATTCACACAAGAAGGGACGTCCCAATATGATGTTGAATCCTACTGAAATTTTGGCAATGGTAAAATCCACCTTTGCACGGTATATATGCTCTCTGTCTCTAATTTCCACGTTCAACCTAACTTCTCCCAAAGAAATGGTGGTGTGTCCACTCAAATCGAACATTGTAGCGCAACCCGACTGAACCCTTCGATTATTCACCTATAACTGTTCAAATGTCGATCTAGTGATCAAATTGACAAAACTTCCCATGTCGACCAGTGCTCGATATACCGTACAATTTTCCACCATAGCTTTGATGACGAGCGGGTCTGAGTAAGGCCTGGTCACAATGCTTGGGTTCCTGTAAGATTTGTTTGCTTCTGAGACGTCGGTTACTGTAAGCGAGTGGCTGGAAGAATGTCTTACTTTTTTAGAAGGCGGCTCTCTATCTCCACCGCCATGTGTCACCATAACCTTGATTCCTCTGTCATCACTGGTCTTCTTTGTCTCTTTGGGCTTTTCTTTTGAATCATCTGAGTCGTCCCTCCTATCTGTCCTTTTAGTTACTCCTTTAACCAATTGGCTGAATTTTCCTGCCTTAATTAGGGCATGTACTTCTTCAGCTAGGACTCTACAGTCATCTATATGATGTCCCCTAGTCTTATGGAATCCACAGTATTTATCATATTCTCTCCCCAAAGTTTTGCCTTCCGGGACATTTGGAAACCAGACGTTTTTTCTCTCCGGCCCATTTTTTATAACTACCAGAATTCTGCTTAGCGATGTGTTGAGCTTCGACTTATCTTCCTCTCGATCGTATTGACTAGATCCTTGGCCTCCGCCTCGACTTCTATCTCTCTTTCTTTTTCCTTTATTGTCGTCCTGTTTGGAGTGTTCACCATCATCAGGGTTTCGCTTACTGGAATGGCTTACTTCATCCACTTCTACCAAATTTTGGGCCATGCCAATCATCTAGAGGAAGTAAGTTGGTTTTCTGGTAATGATTTCCTGCTTAAGGCGGTCGTTGCGAGTTCCATTGATTAGGGCCTCCTTTGCCATCCCTAAATCCAAATCGGCGATGCCTACATAGGCTTCGTTGATTCTCTTCAAATAATCCCTTAAGGATTCATCCGATCTTTGCACTACATTATGAAGGTTTCGACTAACATTGTCTAGTTGAGCCGAGCCTAGAAAGTGCTTCTAGAATTATCCTCTTAGTGTCTCAAAATCTTTTATAGAATTAGGGGAAGGCGAAGGAACCAATGTTTTGCGGCCCCGATCAAAGTAGTGGGGAACTATCTACATCAAAAAGCTTCTGAAGCATTTATGAGATCCATCTGGTCGATATAGTCTGTCATGTGTAGCTTCGGGTCATCCTTCCCACTATATTTATCCAAGACAGGTGGGAAGATGTACTCGGGTAGCTTTTGATTCAGGATGTTCTTTTTGAATTGGGAGAGTGTTTTCTCGCTAATAGGTTCTTAGAATAAGATGGCATACTTTTTCAGCCGTCTCTTGAACTTAGTATCAAAATATTCCGAACTTCCTAACTCAGATTGAAAGGAATGAGAGGAAGATTCAGAGGGAGAGGCAGTGGCAGATTTGTGCTTTTTCCTCTTTCCCTTCTTTGCTTTTGATTTGCATGCTTCGTCCCACTCCGCGGTGACTACTTTGGCGTCAATGGTCGCTCATTTAAATCTGGGAGCACCATGTTGCAATAATATCCCAGCCAATATCTCTCTTCCTTCTTATACCATCATGAGAATTCCTCACAACATTGTGAGGTCCGCCTCTGTAAAATCACCTGGAGGCGTATGATTCAGGGCCTGTTCTTTTATCACCTGCATGATCGGCTGGTTAACTACCGGCTATGATATTGTCATATGTCTAAACCCTTTCGTTATCTGGGATGCGGGTGTTAGAGTGTTAGTGATTAAATCGAACTGAGGGAGGAGGTTTCGATTAACTGTTATCTCTGGAGGAACCACCATATCTTCATGCACCTCTCCTCCCAGATTGCCTATGGACACAAAGTGGTTATAGGCTGACTGCATCATTAGTTCTTATTGCTCTGGCGTTAGTGCCACTTGCCTAGCAATCTCCATGAATGGGTCCAGTTCCTTCGAAGGGTTGGAGAATCGTTCCTCCACCTCTTTAGTTCTTCAACTTCCTACTGCTAACTGCGTCTTGGCCATAGGATCTGTCATAGTCAGCGCTTTTCCTGTTGAGTTGGTGTTTCTTACACCGCCTTGGGTGTTTTCCACACCATAGTTGATGATTGGATCAGAGTTCTCGTGTGACATGATCACAGTGAGAGCCACTAAAAAATCTGAATTGATGTGTTTCTACCGATGAACAATGATTCTTGCCTGAACAAGTAAATGAAGTCCATGCTCACTGCACCACTAAAAATATCGTACTTAGACCCGATATTTTAGAATTTGATTATTACAAACTTATGTGTGTCAACGAGCTAATTCCTGCAAAATAATGCACAACTCGGGACTCCGTGAGGGACCCTCCGATGCCTAAGTCAGTAAAGGATTCTGAAGAATATAATGAATATAAGTGAGAGTGAATCTTAGATACCTATTAGACTGACCTAGGGGCCTATTTATAGGCGCAGGAGCTGCCCTATTCCTGGTAAAATAAGGAGTCCCAATCATGATGAGTTTAGGACTCTTCATGTATATCTGATCCTTGCACCCCAAGTAGATGAGGATAAGGATAGAGGAGAGAATATAGAAACTAGGGTCAGACCTGAACTTTCCTTCCCTGTGGAACACGGAGAGACCGTTGAGTCGGCGTCCATGAGCAGCCTGGGGGATATGACCGTTCAAGACTTCCTGTGGTCCCTACTTTAGGGGTTCTCCATCCGGGATGGGATTCCAGCCAGTTTATCTACCTGGGCCTTCCCAACACAAAGGAAGAGAACAAGCTAGATGGCCCTTTCGTTGACCCGGTCTCTTGGCCAAGACTAGCAAAATATATTTAGTAAGTTATCACTTGGTGATAGAAAATACCATATTTTATTGTTTAGATACTAAATTATAAAACTATAGAATTTTAAGAAATAAATATAGTAATGTTATAGATATAAAGTGATTTAACATATAAAATATCGATATTGTTCATTAGTATTATTGTTTTGGTATTGAGGACAAGTATAAGGGTATAGTTATAGTATATAAATGTATATAGTTATAAATATATTAGCTAGACGTTATATATTTTTATAAATAGTTGTTGTTATTATTATTATTAATGTAATAATGATATGTTAAAAGGGGTAAGTTGGAATATAACAGTAAGTGTAGATATATATATGAGAAAAGAGGTAGGATTAGGATCAGAACCCTTATCCTTACAAATTCTCACACACGCAGAAGAGAGAAAGAGAGAGTTAGAGAAGAAGTGAAGAGAAGAGAAGAGAAGAGAAATAGAGAGAAGGAAGAAATCAGGTATGTCTATGGTTTAATGATATGATTTTTGAGATGTTAGATATAGAATTTGAGGTTATGACAAAAAGATGAATTGATTCTCTACATCTCTAGGTTACTTTTGTAAAATTTAGGGATTTATAGATGAGTAGATCAATAGCTATGATTTTTATAAGATAAAGCTTCCAGAATTGAATGATCAAAGAGATGAGGGAAGTTTCAAAATTAATCTGGGATTGTTATACTACTTAGAAAATTTGGAGTTTTTGATATGTTATTCCCTTATATGTATTGTTTAAGTAGGAAAAAGAATCAGGCCGATTCATTTTATTTTTAGAAAGTTATAGTCATTTTACTATGCTGATGTCCAGGTTAAGCGGGACTGAAACAGGTTTTGAAGGAAAATCCCCTTTAAAATGTATAAGACTCTGAAATTTTTGAAGATTTAGTATGTTACCGCTTTGTGTATTAGAGATATAATAAAAGAAGAATCAGAGTATTTGAGTTAGTGAGTTGAAAGTTATGAATTTTGAAGTGAAGTGAGGTCACAAGGATACTGGTTCTAAGTGCAGGAAAAACAGGAAAGAATTAGAGTTCAAAATATAAAAATTCGTAATAAATGGAAAAGTGATCATAAAATTATGAAACTAGAGTCAGGTCATTTGGTTTAGTACTTTAAGTGATATGATTGATTATAGTCAATAAGGTCATAGAGATAGTAATTCTATTCCAGTTTATATTAATCTTTATATATTTACAAAAGGATATAAGATGTATATATGTATGTTTGATATATAAATATGTATGCTATAGGAGCTCAAAACAGTGAAGAGATTCCGGAGAAAGGTCCAAGTCATTCTGAGAGAATTAGCTCGGATAATCTGTGAGTATAAACATGAAATGAATTTATGGGTGAAATGTTTTTATATGTGATATTTGAATACTTGGTGAACTGTTGTGAATTTGATACAAATTATGTTGATATGTGTTGTGTGATTATATTTGAAATAATATGTAAGTTGTGTTGAGATGTTAATGATATGCGAATATGGCATCTTTGAATATCAAATTTGACATGTGTATTTGATATGATATCTGTACTTGGAATAATTGTTATTTGACATTATGATTCATATGACAAATGCATAAGATCATATGGAATATAAAGGAGACATTGTGAAATATTTTCCCAAATATTGCAATACATGTTCTATTATTTGGATCTAAATGGTCGATCAATTGTCACATGAACCAAAAGGTCATGTTCTATTATATGGACTGAAAAGTCGTTACATGAGCCGAAAGGTCATGTTCTGTTATATGGTTGGCCAGCAAACAATTGTTATCTATATGTATCCCGGGGCAATAGTTTGGTCGGAAATATCACAACAAATAAATAAAGGAATCATTCAATAGCATATATGAATGACTGTATGTTTATTCTAAATGTGTGATTGTATGTGATTTGCTAAATTCATAGATTGTTTATATTCACTAAGTTGCACCTCATATAAAGTGCTAAATTTTTCAGATTCATACTAGAAGCTTACTATCTGTAGATATTATTTGAGAAAGATTGGTTGGCCGTGTTCCATCTCACTCCCTCTCCTTACATGACAAGCATATAGGATAGAAGGTGGTCGGGTTTTGATTTTGCTTTGTATAAGATTATTTTGTAAAAAGATATAATGTTACAAGTTATTATATATATAAATGAAGTATAAGTTTTTAAAAAAATTTATATGTTGGGATTACGGTTTTGGTTATTAGTATATGGTATTGGGTTGTTTCAGCTGGTATCAAAGCGGGGATATGATCATAGGGGCATCATATGCATACACATATAAAAGTTAATACATGTTAGGATTGTACATTTTTATCACCTTTATATAGGGTTGATGAAAATGTTAACCTGAGGAGAGAGGAACCAGCCAGAACGCCACTTATAGGATCACCTTTGCATTCATGTGCATCAAATGTACGTCAAGGGCTTTGTAGTACAAGAGCCTCTATCATTTTCTCAAAGGGAAAGGATGTTTGATAAATAGAAGAAGAGAGGTACATAATAATTTAAAGGAATTCTTTTAATTGAATTGATTGTTATAAATCGAATGTACGAAACTGTTCAATCTAATTGATAAAAGCATTACTAGTTGTTGATATGATTAGATGAAATATAAGAGATTTTTATGTGATATTGGGTTTGTATTGGTTGATGAAGCAACGTGTCATTATCGATTATTTCACTAAAGAAGTTGATTTGGAGTCATCAAGTCAGTCACTAGTTGTTTCTGAACGTGAACTTAGGGTAGTGCCTACTTGTTTGATTCTTGTAATAAGGGTTTTATAAGAACCAGTGTGTCTCCTTGGGGTTCTTCATTAATATTTGTCAACAAAAAGGATAGTACTATTCGCATTGATTATAGGAAGTTGAACTGAGGGACTATGAAAAACAAATATTCTTTACCTCGTATTGGTAATTTATTTGATCAATTACAAGGAGCCAGGGTATTTTATAAGATTAATTAGAGAGATAAGATAGATGGAGAACCTGATATTAAACTCTACAAAACCTTTAGAAGTTCTAGAAAATGTATTGGAGGAACAAGTATAGCAAAAGAAGAGATAGGAAGGAAATCATGTAAGTAGCTAAATTTGTTATACGATTTTCTTGATATTAGAGATAGAATTATGGTTCAAAATATTAAAGAGAAAATAGGAGAAATAGATAGAGAGAAGGAAAGGCATAAGAATAAGGTACTTCAGTAATTTGTGATGTGATTTTTGTTATGTTAGAAATAGAATTAAAAGTTGTCATATGAAAATGAATTGTCCCTCTGTAAGATATGATTTTGTCTACAAAATTGGGGAATTCTTAGATGAGTTCATAGGGAGTATGACTTTTGGTGGTGAAAGTGTTCAAAATAACATGATCAATGAGTTAGGATAAAGTTTAAAATTTATCTGGGAATATTTTACTACATAGAATGCTCTAAAATTTTGATATATTGTTCAAGAGTATGTCCTCTATACATAGCAAAACGAATTAGGTCATTTGAGGTTGTATAGAAAAAGTTGTAGTCGTTTTACTGGGTGTTGTACATGTGAAACGGGACAGATTCAAGGAGTGAAAGAAAAATTCAGCATAAACTATATACTAATCAAATGGTTACAAAATTTAAGTATGTTATAGTCATGTGTGTGGTAAAGAAAACAATACAAGAATCAGATCATTTGATTTAGTATTGTAAGAGATATGAATTTTGAAGTCAATTAGGTAATGAAGAATATGAATCTAGATTAAGTATAGTTTTGAAAGAATTGAGAAATTCACTATGGGATTAAGTATAGTTATGTTATCACCTTGAAAAGGCATCTTAAGATTCATAAAGAAGGGAAAGTTAAGTATATAGTGTACAAGACCTTATGAAATTCTTGAGAAAGTTAGTCCATTTGCTTATAGATCGACATCACCACAAGAATTAGCCCAAATTCACAATGTTTTTCATATTAGCTTGTTAAGGATGTATCCAAAAGACCCTACACATGTACTGAAGGATTAGGAATTAGATATTGCACATAATTTGAGTTATGTAGAGGAACCATTGGAGATTATAGGATATAAGACCAAAAAATTACGAAACAAAAGAAATACCATTCGTCAAAGTACATTGCAGATGTCATTTAGTAGAAGAAGCTACTTGAGAAATAGAAGAACGAATGAGAATGGACTATCCTTATTTATTTTCTGATACAAGTATATAAATTTTGAGGACGAAATTCTTTAAGTGGGGGAGAATTGTGACATCCCAGTACATACATTATAATTGCATTTGTAAACATCCATTACATGTCATGAAATTATATTATTTAATATTTTTAGATGTTATAATTATAAGAAATTGGTTAGTTAAAAAAAATAGTTACTTGGTGATAGAAAATACCATGTTTTAATGTTTAGATACTAAATTATAGAACTATAGAATTTTAAGAAATAAGTATAGTAATGTTATAGATGTAAAGTGATTTAATAGATAAAATATCGGTATTGTTCATTAGTATTATTGTTTTGGTATTGAGGACAAGTATAAGGGTATAGTTATAGTATATAAATGTATATAGTTATAAATATATTATCTACACGTGATATATTTTTATAAATAGTTATTATTATTATTATTAATGTAATAATGGTATGTTAAAAGGGGTATAGTTGGAATATAATAATAAGTGTAGATATATATGAGAAAAGAGGTAGGATTAGAATCAGAACTCTCATCCTTACAAATTCTCACACACTCATAAGAGAGAAAGAGAGAGTTAGAGAAGAAGTGAAGAGAAGAGAAGATAAGAGAAGATAAGAGAGATAGAGAGAAGGAAGAAATCAGGTATGTCTATGGTTTAGTGACATGATTTTTGAGATGTTAGATATAGAATTTGAGGTTCTAACAAAAAGATGAATTAATTTTCTATATCTCTAGGTTACTTCTGTAAAATTTGGGGATTTTTAGATGAGTAGATCAATAGCTATGATTTTTATAAGATGAAGCATCCAGAATTGGATGATTAAAGAGATGATGTGAGTTTCAAAATTAATCTGGTATTGTTATACTGTTTAGATAATTCGGAGTTTTTGATATGTTATTCCCTTATGTGTATAGTTTAAGTAGGAAAAAAAATCAGGTCAATTCATGATGTTTATAGAAAATTATGGTCATTTTACTATGTTGTTGTTCAGGTTAAGCGGGACTGAAACAAGTTTTGAAGGAAAATTCCTTTTAAAACGTATAAGACTCTGAAATTTTTGAAGTTTTAGTATGTTACCTCTTTGTGTATTAGAGATATAATAAAAGAAGAATCAGACTATTTGAGTTAGTGAGTTGAAAGTTATGAATTTTGAAGTGAAGTGAGGTCACAAGGATACTGGTTCTAAGTGCAGGAAAAACATGACAGAATTAGAGTTCAAAATATAAAAATTCGTAATAAATGGAAATGTGATAAAAAAATTATGAAATTTTGATATGTTATAAAGTTATATGTTAAGATTAAAATGAAACTGGTATCAGGTCATTTGGTTGAGTACTTTGAGAGATACGATTGATTATAGTCAGTAAGGTCACAGAGATAGTAATTCTATTTCAGTTTATATTAATCTTTATATATTTACAAAAGGATATAAGATGTATATACGTATGTTTGATATATAAATATGTATGCTATAGGAGCTTAAAACAGTGAAGAGATTCCGAAGAAAGTTCCAAGTCGTTCCGAGAGAATTAGCTCGGATAATCTGTGAGTATAAACATGAAATAAATTTATGGGTGAAATATTTTTATATGTGATGTTTGAATAATTGGTGAACTGTTGTGAATTTGATACAAATTATGTTGATATGTGTTGTGTGATTATATTTGAAATAATATGTAAGTTGTGTTGAGATGTTAATGATATGCGAATATGGCATCTTTGAATATCAAATTTGACATGTGTATTTGATATGATATCTCTGCTTAGAATAATTGTTATTTGACATTATGATTCATATGACAAATGCATAAGATCATATGATATATAAAGGAGACATTGTGACATATCTGTCCAAATATTGCAATACATGTTCTATTATTTGGATCTAAATGGTCGATCAATTGTCACATGAACCGAAAGGTCATGTTCTATTATATGGACTGAAAAGTCGTTACATGAGCCTAAAGGTCATGTTCTGTTATATGGTTGGCCAACAAATCAATTGTTATCTATATGTATCCCGGGGCAATAGTTTGGTCGGAAATGTCACAACAAATAAATAAAGGAATCATTCAATAGCATATATGAATGACTGCATGTTTATTCTGAATGTGTGACTGTATGTGATTTGCTAAATTTATAGATTGTTTATATTCATTGAGTGGCGCCTCATATAAAGCACTAAATTTTTCAAATTCGTACTAGAAGCTTACTACCTGTAGATTATTTGAGAAAGATGGGTTGGCTGTGTTCCATCTCACTCCCCCTCCTCACATGACAAGCATATAGAATAGAAGGTGGTCGGGTTTTGATTTTGCTTTGTATAAGATTGTTTTGTAAAAAGATATAATATTACAAGTAATTATATATATAAATGAAATATAAATTTTTTTAAAAAGTTTATAGGTTGGGATTACAGTTTTGGTTATTAGTATATGATATTGAGTTGTTTTAGCTGTCATCCTAGAGATCTCAGGTTCGAGTCCACATTCGGACAGGGTGGGATAAGGTATTGCTTTGTTATTATTGTAAGCCCATACGACGTAAATTTTTTTTTTCAAAAAATACTAGTTGCTTTGACTAATCTTTTTCCTGTAGTCTATCAAATTATTATATTTTATAGAAAATATATGGTTACAGAATGAGAATATAATTGATCAATTTTTAGTTTTCATAGGGAAAAGAAGAACAGCAAATTGATAATCAATTGAATATACACACTTTGAGTTATTTACAAGGCAATCAACAAATACACAAAATCAAATTTATGGATATACAAATTGAGAGAAAAAAAAAGAAATGAACAAGATCAAACACAAATGGAACAGTTAGCAACACACTAACTAATTTCATCCTTTTTAATAGCTATCTGTCCAAAGCAGAAAGAAAAGGGCTTCTGCTCTTTCTTGGAGGAGTTTGATCCACCCTTGAGTTCATCTGCAATGGCGATGATGCTTCAGGCATTAACTCACTCAGTCTCATCTTCTCATTGGTGATCCTATTCTGCAGCACAAGAAAGCACAAATTTTTCTCACTTCAATTTCTAATCTTCACATAAAAATAGAAACTGCATTGTAGAGCTAGTAAATGTGTTTTTTCTACCTTAAAGGTCAGATCTTGGCATTCTCTTTCAAGTGAAGAGATTTTGTTTTTCATCCTGTCTAGTGCTTCTTCAGCTACACTAGGGCTTATATTGGATTCGGGTTTTGTTATTCCAGCCGCCTGCAAGTTTCAATCAACCAACAAATTTAATCCTTTACAGACCTGAAGAGAAAATATTTCGAACAATATGTGCATTTGTTAGATTTTAATGAACATTTGGCTTTTGATAGAGTTTTATGTTGTCGGAATATCCACTTAGATTTGAGGCTTGGTTGGTTGAAGCTTTTTTAACTATAGAGTAAACAAAGAAAAGAGGAGTACCTTTAAAATGCTGGTACACAGGCTCAATAACTTCTGAGCTATTTGCATCCTTTCATCCTCACTTTCCTGTACCAAATTCCATCACTTGATAAGTTGTCAACTTGTAAAAGATAGGAGAAAAGAATAAGGGCAAAAGGGTCTTTTTGGTTCTTCTAGTATTCATGTTACCCATTTGGTCCTCGTGCTATGCAATTTGTTACCTTTTGAACTCTGTGTTATACAATCATTGCTCATTAAATCCTTATCCTATGCAATTTGTTACCTTTTTTTGACACTTCATCATGGAATACCTATTGATGTAAGTATGCATAATATGCACTAAAGGGACCAAACGGGGACCAAATAGGTAACCTATATATAAGAGGGACAAAATGGATAAATGAATTATACCATGGGTCCAAAAAGGTGGTTTTGCCAAAGAATTAAGTTTTTTAGTTTGAACTAACCCTCAGTTTGTTCAATAATTGTTGTTCCTTGTCGAAATCTATGTGGGGAGCTTTTCCAATGGAGGCTCGGTAATGTGCAAGCTCTTCCTTAACTCGCGAAAGAATGACCTCTGTTCGCTTCAACTTAGCACTGAGATCTTCATTCTGAAATTTAAGCATATTGTTCTCTTCCTATTGTATATAAAAAAAAAACAAATCCACTTTAGGTTGATTTTCAATGCTTGGAAAACTTGTATTGTGAGGCGAAATTGTAACACAATAAAAAGGCTTTACAGAAATTAGATTTACTATTCTTGCCTTGATTTTTGCATGATGATGAATGCGCTGGTGAAGGTTTTGCTGGCCAGAAAGCTTCTTTAGTTCGCCTTCGAGTTCCATTGCTTTCTTCTTGTTATTTGCATTTTCCGTCTGTGTTGATCAAAGCAAGTTAACATATAATGTTTATTGTCTTTGCTACTAATAATAGCATTTTTCTAAGCTTAATGCATGGAGAACCCCCCTGGCCCGATGCTGCTGCTAACTTTCAAAAGTTTCAATAACCCCTTGAACTTGGAAAATATGCACATGTTTGCCTTTGAATTTGGTTGGTTTGACTTTTTCAAAGATGTCTCTCTCCGACTTGAAGCTGACACGTGGCACTAAGGGGCAAAATTCTGCATTTGTTTGCAAGTTCATGGGTTTATTTTTAAACTTTTGAAAGTTTAAAGTGGCATAAGGGACAACTTCAGGGATACATTGAAACAGAACAGCCAAGTCATATTATAACCTTCAACATTTCATTTTCAGTTTTAAGCAACTGATCTCGTTGACGAAGTTTTTCCAATGCTATTTGTGCTGCAACCAACTCCGCCTGTCGCCTGTCAATCTCCTCTAGCCATCTACACAAAATGTGAAAGTTCATCAATTTGCTGCACATTTTTTCTTTTGTAGTTTTTTGTTGTGGGGAATAGCGGCAAATCATTCAATTTAATACCAAACAACCAACCAACTAAGCCTTAAATCCCACGCTAGGTGGGGTCGGCAATATGGATCTTCCGATGCCATGAGGCTCTATCAAAATCATTCAATTTAATATTGTGCAAAAATAATAAAATATTCATACCCTCGCCTTTCCTCTATGAATCCATTGAGCTGCTGTTTGAGCTTCACAATCTCCTGCTGTGACTATATTAACCAAAGAACAAAATCATTTAAAATAAGCATTTAAGAGCTATTCTAAAATCCTTATAAACTAAAAGTACCTTGGCTTGTGTATCTAAGCTGCTAATTTGAACTTTCTCAGCTATCTGCTGCATTTGCTGGTTATCCGACAGTGACTGCCATGAATCACACAGAAGCTTTAGTAAACTGGCCTAAAAACATGATTTTCTGCTCATCTGTATTTTCTACTCTAACAAATTGAATGAAAAAATGTGATGAAAAATGTCGGAGGTACCATAAATTTTGTCATATCCAACTTCACTCCTAGTAAATCTCGAATAACATCATGAGTCATGCTATCGGCCGCTGCTAATCTTGCATTCAAGGCAAATATCTGCAAAAATCCAGCTTGTAGAGTGACAAAAACGATGGCAATATGAAAGTAACTTCACATTAAAATTTGCAAAGTTTACCTCTTTCTGTCGATTGGCTGCTAGGATTTCTAGCTCCTCGATTCGCAACCTTGCAGTGGTAAGCTCCTCATCTTTCTCTGATTTAATTTGTTGTGCCAAACCCAAGCCAATGCACTTGAAAGGGGAACCAGACCCCCTAGACTTTGCAGCATTTTTCTCCAGTTTTTTTGGTGAAGAATTTGCAATGTTGGAGAAATGGCCTTCAGGTCTTACTTGCTCAGCCATGGCTTCCAGAGCCTTAAACTGTTATTAAAGTGGTAAGTCAGAGTTGGCAAAAAGAACTTTTTGGTACTTAATAACTTTTTGCCCATTTGTTTACTGTGTTATACATGTTACCTATTTGGTCCCTATGCTATGCATTATATTACTTTTTTGGTCCTTGTGCTATGCAATACGATATTTTTTGGACCTTGTATGGCAGAGATTTTATTAGTGATATATCACGTAATCCATATTAAATGGACAAAAAAGATAATGGATTGAATAGCACAAGGACCAAAGTGACAAACTGATGATACCACGTGGCCTAAAACGGTCTAATTTCCCGGAAATGTTAAACAACTCGAGGAAGTAAACACAATATAAAATCCTAATGCACCTTCTGCTTATACTCGCTGGCTTGGGCTTCAGCGTGCAAATTTAACTCAGAGATATGTGCCTTACATTGAACAATCTGTTGCATAGTAAGAAAAGCATAAACGCCAGATATCAATGTGAATAACTCACTGCAAAAAAGTGAACATATAGCAATAACTTTACCTCGGCTTCTTTCTCAGCTAAATTCTTCTCAAGAACTTGTGATTGTTTCAGCACTTCATTCAATTTTCTTTCCTTCTCCTCTAAAAGTCTGCAGATGAAAGAAAAATAATGCATGGTATTAGTATAAAGAAACATATAATATCCAAGAAAGAGACTGCAAGTGAGACTCTAAAGAATCAATGTAAACCTTTTCATATCAATGTCAGAACTTTTAACATTCTGCATCTGATGTTTTACAGCATGAAGCTCAACCTCTAGCTCTTCCCTTTGCAATCGCTGTCGTTCAGCTTCTTCTTTCAAAATGTCAGCCTAAAAAATGAGGAGAAATATGTTCAATTTAACGAAACTCAACAATCCTTCAAGAATGCTTAACTAGTTCATGAAACAGGTTACAAGAACATAAGATGATGTCACTTGATCAAATTTCTAAATGTCTAACCTTGTTCTCGAGTGCATTGATAGTGCATTCAAGCTCTTCAACAGACCTCTCTAGTAGTTTCACCTCTGCTTCTTTTTCTTCAGCATATATCTTCTTTGATTCAGCTATCTGGATTTAAGATATACAGAACAGAATTAGGCACAAGACAACAATTACAGTATTAACTAATGCTTTACCGTCTATTACTCTATATAACCACACATAACAGAATAGCTTTTCCCATTTAGACATTAAATATCAACTTTTTTAGCAATGTGGCTTAAGTGTGTGTTTCGAAACCCCAAATTTAAAGGAATCAATTGATTTCATTTCATTTTGTATAGAAAAGTTGAAACTTTTGTATTTAAAATGAATTGAAATGAATTGAATTCCTTTAGATTTTGGGTTTCCAAACACGTCCTAAGTATTCTAGAAGTGAAATAAGCTATTTCCATTTAAGTTGTTCAGGGGAGAATTTACCTGTTGAGCCTCCATTGCAATAGCTTCATTTTCCTCGGCCCATGCCTGAGCATGTTCAAGTTGTTCTTTCATAATTTGCATCTTCATGTAAATCTGATCTCTTTCATTGGTTAGTTCATCCACGTCATTTTTTAATGATTCTATTGTACTATTCATTTGGCCAAGAGTATCAGCCATCTGTGAAAGTTCCATTTCCAAGCTCTCAGTCAGATTTCTCCTTTCTGTTAATTCCTCTTCCATAACAGATTTTGCAGATAACATTTCCCCGATTTGAGATCTCAGCTCCTGATTTTCACAAGAAATGTTTTTCAAAGACTCTGTTTTCTTTGTAAGTTTCGATTCAAGAGCACAAACAGTGTCTATCTTTTCCTCCAGCTGAGCTTCAAGCATACGGCTTTGAGTAACAGCCTCATTGAGCTCATTTGATTTCAAGACAAGCTCATCTTCCAATTCCTCTAACAAGCCCATCATTTCTTCAATCTTATCATTTTGATCCATAGTATTAGATGCAGATTCTTGAAGCAAACTCAGGTCAAATTGCAATCCTTTTAAAATCTCATCTTTCCTCAGTAGCTCAGTCTCGAGATTCGTGTTTTCAAATACCAGTTCTTTAGCACAGCACTCTAAACAATCAAGTTCTTCAACAAATTCTGATGTTCTATCCATAGCTTCACATATTTGATAGAACATATTTTCTACAACCTGACTTTCTTTCTCCAGCGTATTGAATAAAGAATTACCGGTTATTGCCACATTTTCCACTGAATCACTGAACCTTTCATTGTCCAACCTTGACTTAGTGAGTGTTTCATGCAAAACTTTCTTGTGAAACGAAATTTCGTTTCTAAGATGAACAATCTCATTTTTCGATGTACTCACTTGGTCAACAAGTAACTGCAAATCCTGGCCTTTTGTGCTTAAATCTGCCACGACAACAGACTCAGAATGCCTAAGTTTATCGATTTCAGCATCCTTTATCCCCAGATCATGCTCTAGATCAGCAATAAGAGTCTCCAAGTGCAAAATTCGATCCTGCAATTTTTGAACCTCCACATCAGATATATTTTTGCTGCTTAAAGCTGTATGCATTTCAGAGCTCTTATATTCCAAATCCTTGCGAACCAGGCTATTCTCTGCCGTCAACTTCAAGACCTCGCCTTTAAGTGACTCATTTTCCTCTTCTAAGCGACCCATTCTGCTGAGTTCTGCATTTTTACTGTCTAGCTCACTTCTTAGTGCATTCAATGAAGTTCCCAACTGGCTCATATCATTCTGCAACTTCTGGTTTTGTTGTTCACTGGCCTTCATATCATTTAGCATTTTCTCACATTCAGCATCAAGTACTTGAACCTGGCCCAACAGCCTCGCATTAGCTTCACCCAGTTCAGCTTGCAAAGCATTATTCGAACATACAACATCCTCCGAAAACTGAATTTTTCCCAGAAGAGTTCTGTTAACCTGACCCATCTCAATAATCTCAGCGTCCTTGGCAACTGAAAGTTCTTCTTGCAATGCCCGATCTGTCAATAAAAGAATCATTTCTTCCTTCAGAATCTCAAGGAAGGAAACACAACTGCTGTATTCTCTTTCTGCAACATCTCTATTGAGAGACATTTCTTCAAGCTGTGATACCAGGAAAAGTGACTCGATATCTTTTGAGAACAAATCTATCATAAAAAGCTCAGACTGAGAATTTAGAAGCTTGCCATTCTCTTTCAGCCTTTTTTCTTGATCAAACAGAGACTCACCAATATTTCTGTTACTGAAGTCCAAATCTTTCATAAGAATAGAAAGCTGAGATCCCATGTAGTTGGACCTCTGTAACATCAGTTCCTCTTGTAACTGAAGATCAGATATCTTTTTCTCAAAAGTGGTTAACTTAGATGAAAGCTCTCCGGTCTCCTCTTCTTTCCTCAATAATCTTTCATAGCTGTTCTTAATGTCCACCAGTAGTTTTCCCTTCAGACTCCTGCACATTTGGAGCTCTCTATTTGATTTTGAATTGTGCTCTCTCAGATCAGCTAACATTGTATTTGATTCACACAAGCCATGTTGAAGCAGGCCATTTTCGGCATTCAGCCCAGTTACAGTTTCCAACAAAATGCCCATGTGACAGAGGTGTAGGACTGATACAGCACAGTCCTTCACTATTACTTCAGACCAGATATCTTCAAGCCAGGAACGCACCAGCTTACCTGAGTCTGTAAATAGAGCCTTAATACACTGAAAATCATTAACCAAAGACATGAAATCTTCAGTAAAAGTAGTCTGAAACTGGGCAATAATACCCTCCATCTCACAAACGAGATCATTTGTTTCTATTAAGCTCATTTCAAACTGCTTTTCAAGGTCTTTGAGTTGCAATTCCTTGATACAGTTCACAGATTGCAAGGTCTTAACCTCATTACTTAGCGCACTCCTATCGCTGACCAGGGTAATTTCTTTTTCTTTAAGATTTTTCACGTCAAGTTTCAGTGTTTCTTTAGCTATCATTAGTTCATTGATCATGATATCTGCTTCTCTCATGATATATTGGGCCTCTTCAAATTTAGCAAAAATACAAGAAGCCTCTGCCGCTTTCTGGGCTGCAACTAGCTGTGCATCACCAACTTCTATCTCAAGGAACTGTAAAATAGTTATTAAAAAGCATTAGTTGCCTGATAATTAACTACTTTACTACTATGGCTACCAGATCTTACTGGGTAAAGGCAAAAAACCCAAATGATGCACAATAACCAAGTGAACTATTTTCAAGAGTTTATATCTTCATGAACAAAGGTGAAAAAATGGTGATCTGAAAAATTTGTGACTAATTTTCTGCTCAAATCAGAAAATTATAAAATGCTAGTTTTAAAAGAAAACAATAGGAAAATGCTATATATACCTCTATTGTTTGGCGCCATTGACTTTTGGTTTCTTGAACATTTCGCTCACTTTCCTGAATTTTGCTATTGACATTATTCATCTTAAGTTCAAATTGGTTATCGAACAAGCTCATAGCTTCTTGAAGCGCAAGGATTTGCGTTGTGAAGCATTTCAAGCGCTCCTGACTATGTTTCTCTGACATCCATATTTCTTCTTTTTCCCTACGTAATTTAGCCATCTCTTGCTGAACCTCTTGCAAGCTTATGAGAGCAGATTCTATTTCCTTTTTGAGAAGCATAATAGTAGTATCTCGATCGTGCGCATCCTTGGAAGTTCTTTTCAATTCCTTAGATGATTTATCACTTGAAGTGCCATGTAAGTTCTCTACTAATTCTAGAGAACACTCCAGGGCTTCACCTCTTGAGTAGCCTTCACCATCTGTCTGCAACAATTCCAGTTATAATAGTTAAACTGGGCACCATAGATATCAAAATCTTATGATTCTCCATACAAATCTTTTCAACCCCAAACCGATTCGAATCAATGGGGTGAATCTAAATTCACCCTGAATCTTATGATTCAATACCGATTCATTGGCGAATCAACAGAACCTTACGATTCTACTGATTCGGTTGATTCATGAACTATAATAAATTAAAGCTTAGTCAAAGCATAGTTTAAAGATGTTAAAATTACAGATTTGACTTAAGGTAGCCAAAGTCGATTGCTCCACCAATTAGTCGTCGGATGGAGGAACCCAATGCCACGCTGCCAACAATGGACTTTTGGCGACGGATAAGCGGTGGAGTAGTAGTGCACTGAAGTGAGTCATTGACTTAAGGTAGCCAAAGTCGATTGCCCCACCAATTAGTCGTCGGATGGAGAAACCCAATGCCACGCTGCCAACAATGGACTTTGGGCGACGGATAAGCGGTGGAGTAGTTGTGCACTGAAGTGAGTCAAATCTATACTTCTTTTTAAAATTAGTCTCTAATTTAGTAAAGTAGAAAACAAGTCACTTTATAGACTAAAACTTTATTATTTTATGAATTCGAACCCGAATCTTACAATTCGATTCACAATTCTTGATTCGCAAAATTTGGATTTCGACTCTCGATTCGACAACTATGCTTGCTGGGCACCTTCTCGGGATAATTGTAACTTGCAATGTTTAAAAATGCTAGGCTAGTCGGGGGGCCAGGCTTCCGGTGCCTAGGCGGATACGTGATTTGTTTATTTTTAATATTTCTGAATAGATAAAAGTATAAATTCAACTAAAAAATGAATTATAATGTAATAATATATAACAAAAACATAGTTTAGCATATGACAACATAAGTCTTAATCGATTCTTGCATAAAAACATATGTAGCACAGAAACGGAAATGGAAACCGGGAAACTCCATTTCTAAAAAATATAGCTTTGGAAACTGTGGGGTAACGAACACGAACACGGATACTGAAACAGAAACGGAAACGCCGAAACGGCATGTAACCGGAGTTTCCATGCTTCATAGATAAAAACACATCAACACTGTTGAATTATGCCTCAAGATTGCTGATTTGAATTTTATATTTTTAATTAGCTTTGAATAATTCCTTGTTTTACTTAGTCATTGATTTCTTTTATTTAGTTGTAATTGAGATATTATTCTCCTATGAAATAGCTCTTTAGTTTGTCACTTATTATTATATAATGAGGCCTAATTATCAAATATAACATATCATATTCTCACAATATCAGATTTCTGCAACTTCACTTCTCTAGCATTTCATAATGCAATTCTAATTTTGTTCATATGCTTCTTAATCTTTTTTCATAAAACACCAACAATTGGTATCGAGAGCCGTAATTGTTCTTACGGGACCTGATGGAAGGAGAATCAAGCACTCCACATCTTGTACCACCAATTTTTTATGGTGATAATTATCAAATATGGGGCATAAAGATGGAGGCTTACTTGGATGCTCTAGATCTCTGGGAAGCAGTAGAAGATGATTACGAGTTAGGTGATTTGCCCAACAATCCTACTGTAGCACAGATGAAATCCTACAAGGAGAGAAAGACTAGGAAATCCAAGTCAAAGCCGTCCTTATTTGCAGCAGTTTCCGCTTCAATTTTTACTCGAATAATGAGTCTCAAATCAGCAAATGCTATTTGGGAATATTTAAAGAAGGAATACTAAGGAAACGAAAGGACCAAGAAGATGCAAGTGCTCAATCTTATTCGAGAATTCGATTTGCAGAAAATGAAGGAATCTGAAACCATCAAGGAGTACTTTGATAAACTGCTCAAAATAGCAAACAAAATCAGATTACTCGGGACTGATTTCACCGATACTCGACTGGTAGAAAAGATACTAGTCACAATTCCTGAAAGGTATGAATCATGTCTAATAGCCCTGGAGAATTCAAATGATCTATCAACACTCACTCTGTCAGAACTAGTGCATTCCCTTCAAGCCCAAGAGCAGAGAAGACTTATGAGAGAAGAAGGAAGAGTTGAAGGAGCTTTGTTCACACAAGTTTCAAAAGGAAAGAGGAAAAATCTCAAATGTAGTCATTGCGGAAGGTATAATCATGAAGAAGGCGATTGTTGGCATAAAGGGAAAGCTTTTTGCTCCAAGTGCAAAAGATTCGGTCATTTGTCGAAGACTTGTAGAACACAAGAAAATCAAGCAATGGCAAATCAAGCCGAAACAATCGAAAAGGAAGAAGACTATCTTTTCTAGTTGATGAGAAGTGCATCAACATTGTTGAATGGTGAGTAGGGCATCATTCAAATTGGAGAGAAGGGCTCCAATAATCAAAGGTTGATGAGAAGGGCATCAACATTTTTGGATGGTGAGAAGGACATCATTCAAATTGGAGAGAAGGGCATCAGCATTGTTGGATGGTGAGAAGGGCATCATTCAAATTGGAGAGAAGGGTTCCAACAGTTTCAATCAAATTGGCAAAGATTGGGAATCAACAATTCTTGATCCAAGGAGGAGTGTTGAATTATGCCTCAAGATTGCTGATTTGAATTTTAGATTTTTAATTAGCTTTGAATAATTCCTTGTTTTACTTAGTCATTGATTTCATTTATTTAGTTGTGATTGAGATATTATTCTCCTATGAAATAGCTCTTTAGTTTGTCACTTATTATTATATAATGAGGCCTAATTATCAAATATAACATATCATATTCTCACAATATCAGATTTCTGCAACTTCACTTCTCTAGCATTTCATAATGCAATTCTAATTTTGTTCATATGCTTCTTAATCTTTTTTCATAAAACACCAACAAACACTAAAATCAATTCCTTAAAAACACATATACTCACAATTTTTTTGTGGTTTAGCATATTATTTCTCGGTTTGAGATTCAAAATGAGAATTATTCGGTGAGAATATTTTGAACTATAATTATGAGAATTATTCGATGAGAATATTTAGAACCATAATTATTACAGTATTGGTACGTTAAAAATTGCGGAAAAAATCGGATTAGGCGGTGGCTAGGCGGAAAAATCGGACTAGGCGGCAATATATCGGTCTAGCGCCTGATAGCGCCCGAGGAATGAAAAGTCGGGCGGCAAGCCCCAAAATAGCGCATAGGCGGGGATTTTTAAAATAGTAGTAATTTGTAAGATAAAATTGACTATACAAGTGCACCAACTGAGCATAGATTAACAGCATTAGCTTACCCGAGCATTGCTACTGCCAAAAGACGCAGGAGATCCATTTGTGTCATTTGCAGCAGGACTTTTTTCATCCTTCGAAGAAATGCTTATGCATGACTTGAGAGAGGATACTCCAGTTTTCAACTCAGTCAGTTTCTCTCTTGTCCTCAGAATGTCACTCTCTTCAAGATCTGCTAGCTTTTGTTCCATACCATTGGCACGCTTCTCCTCCTGCAAGAGCTTTTGTTGAAGTTCGAAATGCATTTCTTTCAGCCCTGCCAGTTCCGTTCTCAGTGATTGACTCTCTTCCTCTGCCTCTTTAATAGTTGCAAACTGATCCTTGAGATTACAAGTATTTGCTTCTGACAGCCTATTCACAATCACAAACGCAACAGTTGCACAATCTGCTGCTCTACTGGCATGCTGTTCTACAAGCTTCATCTTGTCCTCCAGCTCAGCGATAGCTGATGATTTCTCTTTTAACAGAGATTTTAAGAGTTTAATTTCTTCCTCCTTTTCATAACAGTCCTGCTGGTGCGCTTCGTTCATGACTAGTGCTGCCCCTCTCAAAGACTTAAGCATGCAATCCACATCATTTCTCTTATTGTTTGCATCCTCCAAACAATTTCCAAGTTCTTCAATCAGCAACTCCTTTTCAGAGATGACTCTTATTAACCTACTAACCTGTTCAGAAATCCAAATTCTTTTATTTGGAAATGTACTGGATAGTAGGTCAATCTGATTAGAGGCATCTGTAAGTGCTTCTTGTCCATCTCCTAGAACTTCCAACATCTCTGTGACCAAAAATTCCCATTCATCAGTTAGTTCTCTGAGCTCCTCGTCTTTACCCTCGAGCTGTTCATGTAACCTTTGGTTATCTTCAGTTGAAAGGTATAGCTTTTCTTGTAGTTCTTTCAGTTCAGCTTCTAGAGCCATCATACCCTTTTTCGTTTCTATCTCCTTTAAATGGCAATCTTGGACCTGCTGCTGTAGAATGGCAAGTTCTTCTTGCATGCAGACAATTACCTCTGCAGTTTCAGCTTCTGCCTGCCTACGAACCTTGTCCTTTTCTTCTTCGTTGTTTGCCTGAAAGTTAAGATCATTCTGGTACCATATATTCAATCTCTTGGCCTTCTCTAGAGAGTCTTGCATCCTCTTCAATTTCCTGGGCAAAATAGATTCCTCACCCATAGGAGAGATATCATTTAACTCTTTTTTAGAAAGTTGCTCCTTCAAATTTATTATCTCAAGTTCCTTTTCGCTCAAAAGTTCTACATAGTGACTATTACTTTTCCTCTGGTTTTCCATGCCATTTATTGCGTGTACTTGCTCGGATTCAAGGGCTTCAACAACTAACTTTGTTTCATTCAATTCATGCATTGCATCTTCATATTGCTTGCTTACAAGCAGAAGTCTTTCATTTTCTTGCTCAAGTTCTCTACTCAAGGAAATTGTTTTTTTCTCTAATTCATCACGAGATGATCTCTCTTCTTTCAGAACAATCTTCAATATGTCTACTTCAAGCTCTAAATCCAGGATTTCTTCTGTATGTTTCATGTCAGAATTAGTGTTCTTCAACTGAGTTTGAACTTTCTCCGGTGAACCAAGTTCAGAAATTCGATCCTGTATGTATGAAATCGATGAAATTCTCAATGAGAAACAATCTTCATATATGTATGAAATCCTATGGATGTAGTTATTTATTACTTTAGCAATGATATTAATCCATGTCATCACACACATATCACTCAATATTTTGAAGTACCTTGGTGGTTTTAGTTTCACCATCTTCACACTGCATCTTTGATTTGAGACTGTCCAACATCACATTAAGATCGTTTATTTGTCTGCAAATGATCCAGAAACCGAAAGGACATCAATAAGGGAAAAATAAAGTCAATGGAGGGATCCTGGCTACTTCTACAGTTCTACTTATCAAATGAAACTCATCAGGAGGGCATGTAAACAGGATAGAAATCCTTTACCTAGTCAATTTTTTATTCTCATCCAAGCAAGAACTTAGGTTCTTCCTGCAGTCCTCTAACTCATTAAGGGTCTTCTCCAACTGAAAAATACAAAATGGGGTAGCATGCATTAATAAACTTCTAACATAAAAATAGGACTTCTTTGTAAAGGAAGTGGTAAGCAACCTCTAAATGGAGGGAATCGCCTTCATCATCGGATTTCTTAGCTTCCTGAGAAAATAGAGGTAAAAGGTTGAATATTAGGAATTGGAAAAAATCTATTGAAATGGCATTGCATCAAGTTACTGCATAAGAAAGGCTAAAGGAAAATATCATAAGCTGAAAGTAAAGCTAATGAAACAGCTGCAAGATATAGCTTTTTATAGACTTAAGAAGATGATTCAATACAAACCTGAGGTTGGCCATTCAAATTTGGACAGTCTTGTTGTATTAATTTTCCATCCAAATGTTGAAGCAGCTGTAACACGTGGCTTTTTTTAAGTCTCCAACTTCTACATAGCAAAATTTGAAAAAAAAATATTGATTTTACATCTAACTCCAAACAAACCTGTTCACGAAGTTTGGACACTTCCTTCATGAGTATCTCTCTTTCCCCTTCTTCATAAAATTCTTCATATCTGTAATTGAATGGTGAAAATTATTATGATGAGAAGCTGTTAAGGATTGTCTTATAAAAAAATGTGTATACATTAAGGGAAACTTACCTTCTGACTTGGTCCAAAAGCCTTATATTCTCCGTTGCAAACCTAGTTACTTCAGGATGTTTATCTATTATATCTTTGAGTAAATGAATCTCTTCATGGAGTGCTTTGTTCTCTCTCAACAAATAATCATCTTGTGGCAATGAGCCGGCAACAAGTGACTCCATTCTATGAATTTTGTCTTCCCGAAATTTGAGCATCATTTTTGAGCTCCTAGACTCTTCCTCTCTTTGGCGAACCTGAAATGAAGAAAACACCTGACAGCTCAGCCAGACATTGGAAGAACATAGAAGACTGAAAAGAACACAATACCAATTCCACAATAAAAAAAATTACTTCACTAGAAGTTAAAGAACAGTACCAGTCGGTTCAATTGCTCAATTTCAGCTTCGAGTTTATTGATGGAAATTTCTGCCATCTTCTCTCTTCTCAATGCACCAGCAAGTGTGAGCTCCAGAGATTTCAACTGTCTCAGGATCATTTTTAGTAAGAAGTAATGTTTGCAACATATAGTTGTTGTGACTGAGGACAATCAATTACATATGTAATTTTATTTTAGACATTAAAATCACAATCTTAATATGGGAAAACCAACAGCAGATATCATTTCAGTTGAGAAACATGCTTCTTATAATTGTGTATCCTCTCTAAAGCAAACTACTTCTATTTCATATCAACACTAATGTGATAATGATCGAAATTCCAAACTGTACCTGCTTAGTTGACATTCTAACAATGCCTTTTGATTCAAACCCCAGTGGGCCTTCAACCTGCTGGTCATCTGTCTCGTACATGTTCTCTGTGCAAGTATCATCTTGTAACTGATTTGTCTTCTTCATAGTCAACCCAAATGACAACGACCTAGACACGTTTTGACGTTTTAGGAGAGAGAGCTCCTCCTTTTCCACACACGACAAAATAAGATCAATTATTTCTTACAATCGCAGTCATAATGATCAAACATCTTTCAGATTTAAAGGCAAACCTTTAGAAGTCGTATTTGGTGCTGCAGAGCAATGACATCCCCAGTGGAATCTTCATTTACCACAGCCTATGCAATGATAAAAATCTTTTAAATATGTAATGATCAATGCTATGGAAGTGGTGAACAATGGCATGAGAGTGGTTAGCAAAATGTATGATAGTATATTAAGACTTACATTGTTCTTGATGAGTTTTGCTCTCTGAGCAAACTTTAGTGTGTTTAATGTTTCTGTTGCACAACTGCAAAAGGCAAATATTCGCAATCAAAATCAACAATGTTGTTTCATGTTCATATTTGGATTATTAGTATTATAATTAATTATTATCAGCTGAGGGTATAATTTGAATTGAACCAAAGAGTATATTGTTGAGCAAAATCATTTTAATTGGGCTGTAAACCTACATTTTAATATAACTATAGTCTAACCCCTTCAAATCATAATTGTCAAAGCGCGTGCTCGGAAAAAAAGCGCAACATGTGATATTTTTAATGACTTTTAGATTTTAAAGACTTGTTTCTTGTTGTGGAGTATTGAAACATGTGATATTTTTAATATTTATAAGTTTTAAGTAGTTATATTTTATAAATTTTCTAAACCGATGATATTATCTGAATTTTATGATAGGGCGCTTTTTTTCCAAAGAGAGCGCTTAGCGTCGAAGTGAGAAGCGAGACCCTTGCGCAGTGAGTGCGCTTTGCGCTCTTGACAACTATGCTTCAAATAGTACAATCCATATCAAATTAAAGAAAACCCCGCCTGTGCGTTTTTGCACATTGCCGGTCCTAAGCCCAGGCAAAGGAGGAAGGTTGCGTGGTAGGTCGACAGCCAACGCGTAAAATAGCTATAACTTGTTTATAGTCATGTCATTCTTTCATTATAGCAAATTAAAGAAACAAAATTGAACCTACCAAATAGAAGGGCTGATATTGGCAATGATCATCGTTTTCGAATTCCCACCAAGTGAGTCCTGCATAATACCATGTTACTAAAATTACATCACAATTAATGGACACAAGAATGAAGAAGAGAGAAACCAGGAACAAAATTGACCTGAAGAAGGAAGGTCAGCCTTGAATCCCTATAAGGAACATGTCTTGGTCTCCCATTTGCCACGTCTACTAAAATCATAATTACATGCCTGCAATGGTATTATCCATTACATTGAAATCACTGAAACAACGGGAAAAAACTAAAAATATTAATAAAAATTTCTGGGAAGGATTGTAGTACCCTAGAGTGGACAATGATTTGTTAATGCTTGCAGCTTCCTTAAGACGATCACCTTCAGCACCTGAGCTTTTCTGCCTGTAATTGGAAATTATGTCATAAATTATAATTCAAAAAACTCTCACCATAATGTTACTAACTTGTAATTCATTGAACTTTGAAAACAGTAATGTGCCTACCTTTCTGAACCAGCAAGATCAACTAGGTTCAGTCTAGCAAACCTCAGGTTAGTTGTGGAATCCTTTTCCCATCTGCTTTCAATTACACATGTAAAAACACTGTGTGACCGGCTGCTCTCTCTATTCATATTTGTTGCTGCTACTTTCCGATTTAGAGACCCCTACATTGAAGCAATTTGTTGTTTAATATCATGTAAGCATAATGAGATGGCAGAGAGGAGTTAAAATGATTTTTGGAAATAGCTGCAGTGAACACGTGCATAAACACTCAAGAAAGTAACAAGAGTAACCTGAGTTAATAGCTTCACGATATCGTTCACAGTGTGGACTTCGAATTCTGAGAGGTTTTCTACATAGACACCTTGCTTGGAGTCCTTCCTCAACTGTAATCTCACAAAATAGTTTCATGAACTGAACTTCAGAACTTTCAAAGCTAATAAGTCACTTAAATAATAGTCAAACTCACAAGCAAATTGGTGGAGGAGGGATCAAGAAGATCAGTTATTTGTTCATTGTAAATCTCTAAGAAAGAACACTTGCAATTATATTTTAGCCTTTCATCTCTCCTACTTTCTTCTTCCTGGATAAGAATAACATAAATTACATTTAAATATAGATCTATAACCTTTGCACTGTTCTATCATAAAATGTATATATGTTATGGGAGGTTAAAATAAAATTCAAGATTAGGTAAAGAGAGCATACTGCTTGGATCCTAGCGAATAAGAACTCAAATATTCTCGGTGTCATTCCACGATGTGGACTGGGCTTGACTTCTAAATCATTAACTTCACCGAGCATTGTGTACGTCTTCCCGCTTCCTGTCTGCATAATCAAACTTTACCTAGTTAAACTATGTTTTTATAACCACTCGAGAATCAGATAATAGTGCCACGTTATATCATTGATTTCAACCTCTTTTCATACTGATTTATGTAGGCAGATGTGCTTGCATGAAGAACAGAATTATAACCAATCATTATAAAGGTGTTTTAACATACAGGAAATGTATTCATATCAGAGCTGCCACGTCTAATAAGAATGAAATAGTATAATTTTGATCCACAAGCGGAGAAGAGGGAAATACGGAATTGCTCCGTTTTCTTGCTTTAGAGTTTAAATAACCGATTCTTTCTTAAAACAGCCAAGACATGTTCCTTACAGGATTTGATGGTAAAAGAACAACAAACAAAATTAGCTAAATACCTCCTATGCATATGTAGAAGGAAGCATAAGAACACAGTCTGAAAAAGGAACACCATTGTGTTTCTTTAAACCAATTCCAAGACCAGTGTATCAAAATTATGGAGATTTATAAAATTTACATAAATTAAATATATGCATGATTTATATTCCAGTAAGCATTTCTAGTATCATTAACGTTATCAGAAACTTCAAGTTGTTGATGCGAGCAAAAGAACCACATAAACGACCATAGGCATACATCCTCTTATCTTATTTCCAATTTTACCATAAAAAGTAATTCATGATAGGGACCTTACCTGACCATAGGCAAACATACAACTATTGTATCCAGACAAGCAATTCTCCACCATTGGTAAACAAGCCACCCTAAAAAGCATTTCCTGCAAATGATTTTTTTTAGTAATGCTCAACTTAAAGAATGCATGATTGGTGAAAGTAACTACTTTTTTCATCGTTAAAACCGGACCTGGTCTACTGTCTCACATGCCACATGATCAAAGGTGAAGCGATTTTCAGGTTGCCCAAGCCATGTGATACTCTGGTCACTTTCTTGTTTCAAACACCTGTTATAACCATTCGTGCTTCTCTCCATGCTATTTAGAGGACGAACTCGAACAACAACCTAAAAATATATGGAGCAACCATTAGCTTTTTAATTGAATTCAAAAGTCAATCGAGCTTCATTGTTACTCCGAAAGTATAAAAAGTACATTACTTCATAGCATACAAAATTCTGAAGTTAATACAGAAAAAAGTACTACAAAGTTTTGTATTTGTGGAAACTCTACGCTACAATCAATTCAAACATTGAAACCAAAACAACAAATTCTACTATCAATCTTTGGTGTTTAGAGTTACGGTTACTATGTACATACATGATACATAACTAGCAACTTCGATTGAAAGTATACCAACATTATACCAAAATAAGAAAAGTACCTGTACATTGTGATCCATCCAAAAGGATGGATTCTCCTTAAGATCAAAATGAGGCACTTCAACACTATTAACAACAGTAGTGCTCGAACCAACAGCCACCGGAATTCCTCTGTACAGAGCAGCAAAATTCCCACCCCTCCCACTTGCATTATTCCCATCAACCTTACCCCTGAACCCATAACTAGGCGGCTTCGAAACACTTTTAGTTGGTGTGCTTTGCGTGGAATTAGTCTCAGAATAACCAGACGTCGTCCTTCCCACAGTCCTAGTAGACCTAGGAGTCAAATTAAGCGCACCCCCTCGAGTCAGCTGCGTTGAATAGCAGTTCATATCCGTCCTCACTTCATCAGTTGAGCTGGGATCGGTCCTTAGAGCCGAACCAGGCCTGTTTTTCCCCAAAAATGACGCTCCCCCATGCTTATCAGGAGTACGGAGAGGCAAATTAGAGCTCGATTTGTTTTTGGTTGGGGTTCTTTCAATCTTACTGCGAGCAGCTTTTGAATCTTGCTCCGATTGAGGGCTAGGTAAATGGGAAACTGTAGCTGGGTCTTGAATCGTGTGTAACGGAGGCCTTGATGAGTCAACGCTGGTTTGACTCGATAGTGAATCTCTTGAATTAATGGGAACATTTTCGATCTCCTCAATGTTTTTCCCTGAATTCCGGCGCAGGAATTTGAAATCTCTCAACATCCTGATCAAGAACAGATATAGCTTAGCTTGGGGAACAAATTTAGAGCTACCCAGTATTCCAGCAGCTGAAATTGAATTGAAAATGGAGGAAAAGAATGATACCTGAAAGTGGAATTGAAAAACAAAATCTGTAGATGCCGAGTCACAGCTGAATCAGGGAGTTGAATTCAGCTAGGTTTGAAATGGAAATTGAAGAATTACTGTATCTTAATTAGGGGAAACATACCTTTGTCTCTCTCTCACTAATTTTGAATTGATTCTGAATAGGCTTTGTGTGTCCAAAAGAGTTAAGAATTTGAAAAACTAGAAAGTGGGGATGGGATCGGACGGCTGATATTGAAATAAATTTGAAAATGAACGGCGAGGAGGTTCTCGCGGTTTTGGGATTTGAAATGAGATGGGGGCTTTTTTGTCAAACGATATTAGTTTATGTAGATGCAGGTTTCAAATTTTTAACGGCTATTTTTGTGTAGCTTTTTTTTATGAAGTATAGCTTTTTCTTATATGTTTATCTCTATATAGATGGTATTTTTTTCAAATTTAAACTTCTATAAATCTTTTTATGAACATTTACTTTTTTATGTATTAATTCATAAATAGTTTATAATTAAAAGTTGAAGCATGTTTTTTTAACTTTTTTTAAGAAAAAATTGTATCGTTAGATTTATAATAATAACAAAGAAAAACCTCATTTCATCTGCCTTTATGTGAACTTGAATGTGTGATTAACCAAATTATAAGTAACTACAATATTTCTAAGGCTCTGTTCTTTTTAACTTATTTTTAGTTCAGTTCAGTTCAGTTTCAGTGTTCAGTATTCAGTATCAGTAACCACAAATAACAACAAAGAAAAAGAAACAATAATAATATTTTTTAACATTATCAATTATTATTTCTAGATAAATAATTTTGTAGGAAAAATAAATAAATAAATAAAAGTAATAATGTTTTATAAATATAGATAACAAGGTAATACTCATAATAATAATAATAAAATACAATAATAATAATAATAATAATAATAATTTATAATGGTTTTAATTATTATTATATGTAATAATTAATGAATTTTATTCGAATATATAATATTATTTAAAGTGTTATTAATTATTATGTATTTTAATATTTTTAAAATATTATTTATATTATTAATTATAATTCAGTTTCAATATTTTCAGTTCAGTTTCAGTACAGCTTAGTTTAGTTCAGTACCAATCAGTTCAGTTCAGTTCAGTACATCTATTTATCAGTTGAAAAGATCAAGGCCTAAGTAAATGATAAATGTGTATTGATTTAATTTTATAAATCAAATTACTCTCTTATTTGTAGATCTGGGCATTAACCCGCCAGCCTATGAGCCCCGTCCGTACCCGTCTTTTATGGGTCAGGTTTGAATAAATTAACTGGAGGTTAGGCCCTGTCGAAACTACTAAATAAATATATATGTGTTATATATATTAGTGATAATTATTGAAAAGTTTAAAATTTCTTGTTAAATTTAGCTTTAAAATTCAATTTTGTGACTTATATTAGAATTTTAGTTACAATTAAATAATTATTAAAAAATTTTATTAAAAATATTTTAATTTTTTAATTATATATATTAATTGGTAAGCCCGCGGGCTGAGCTTGGGATTTGATTATTTTATAAAAGCCCTGCTTGGCCCGAGCCCGACTTTTTTTTATGGATTGAACCGGACTTGAACTACTTATTTTTTAGCTAGGCCCGATTAAATCTGGCCCGAACCCAAAGGCCCAACCCATACCCAAGTCTACTTATTTATATATTCCTTTCAGCAATTTGACCGCATATACTACTTATAAGTTAATTTTTCAAAACTTCAACAACTACTTATAAGTTGTTGAGAACCGGGCATTAAAAAATACTTTACATATTTTTAGGATGTTTATAAGTCAAAATAGTTTATGTAACTATAATAGGGTATGTTCTTTTTTACTAATTGAATTGAATTAATTGTAAGTTTGTAGTTATATAAAATCAAATAGAACGAACACAAATGCATTCATAAATAATAATATCTTATGTAATTTGGTTATGTTCTTTTTAATTTATAAGTAGTTATATTTAACTGAACTGAACTAAATCATATGAAAACTGACCTGAATGGTACTGAAACTGAAACTGAATTATAATTAATAATCAGTATAAATAATATTTTAAAATATTAAAATTTATTAAAAAAATTAATAACACTTTAAATAATACTATATATTCTAATAAAATTTATTCATAGTTACATATAATAATAATAATAATATAATTAAATCTATCATTATAAATTATTATTACATATTTTATTTTATTACAATAATTGTTATGAATATTACTTTATTATTTTTATTGTTATCAATATTTATAAATTATTATTATTTTTATTTATTTATTTTTCTTACAAAATTATCTATCGTGAAAGTGATAATTAATATTTTTAAAATATTATTATTAGTTACATTTTCTTTGTTATTATTTGTAATTACTAATATTAATATAATGTATAAATATAAATACACGGAAATCGAAATGATATTGTTATTAATATTCAATGCTTTTTATTATTTATGAATATTAATATTAATAAATAATATTGATATAATGTGTAACTTGAAACTTCATACTGAATACTGAATTCTGAAACTAAATTGAATGGTACTGAACGAAACTGAAATGATATTGATATAATGTGTAAAGTGAAATGATATTATTATTAATATTCAATGCTTTTTATTATTGATGAATATTAATATTAATAAATAATATTGATATAATGTGTAAATTGAAACTTCATACTGAATGCTGAATACTGGAAACTCCACTAAATGTTTCTGAACTGAACTAAAATGATATTGATATAATGTGTAAATTGAAATGATATTGTTATTAATATTCAATGCTTTTTTATTATTTATGAATATTAATATTAATAAATAATATTGATATAATGTGTAAATTGAATCTTTATGTGTTGGATTTTCCTTACATTATCTTTATTTACTTCGCGCACTTTATTAATATCTATAATCACATATCAAACACTATTCATCAATAGACTTTGAATCAAATTGCAAAAGCTGAATTCAAAATAACAGATAAATCTATTATTTCACACCTAAATCGAAAAGGAGTCAGTCCCCCCCTCTAACTCCTATATCACCCTTAGCAAGGACCAACAACTTATTATAACAGGTCATATGTACTATATTACCAGGTTACCTATAAGTTTATGTATGATAATGAAAAAAAGTAAAGTTCAAATATCAAATTGAGAAAGTCAGTATAGTTGATGTGCTATAAGTGAAATTAAGCCCATAATCGGGTGTTGATGAATGTTGTAGGGATATATTCCCCGATTTCCAGATTCTTAAAACATATTTTAACAAGATTTAAAACTGATACAAAATCAACTAAGAACAAAAATGAAAAATGCAAAGAACACAACGAGTTTTTACGTAGTTTCTCCCAATCGGAATTTACCATACGAACCGATTTTTAGGGTATGTCTACGATGAAATTTTTCCGGCAATCTTATTAATGGCAAAGAACGCAATAAGATTTATAGATTACTGGCCAAGGAATAAAGATGAACAAACCCTAACATGCAAGACTAAACAACGCCAAGAACTAAAGCATTAGCATCTCAAAACGCCAGAAATCTCCCTTATATAGCCGAAACTTGTAACCGCTCTTCACAAACTTTACCACTTGCATCCATCACGTGACTAGGAAGCTTCAAGCATTCGCGAGCACAAAATCACTGGGTTGCATAAAGTATTAGGTTTAGAGAAATACAGAGAAAGTAACATAAGAGGCGGCACAAGGGATTTATAATCTCAGAAAGAGAGAAAAGAGGCTTTAAATAGTTAGGTTTAATTGGAAATCAGTAAACAACATTTTGGGCTTGGGTCTCGGCGAACCACACTTGTTCGACTTTCCGAGGATTTATCCATACAGCTAACGTCGGAGTATGGCTCTAATACCAATTGTCAGGATTCGGGAGTCATCGGTCTAGGGGAACAATGAGTACACAAGTTAATGATATACTTTATAGGCTTGACACCATATCTAACCCAAAACCCTAAGGCGATGGGTTAATATGCCCTTTCTAATTATATATCATTCACTTAACTCATTAACTTTCCACGTGGGATATCCAACTCCACACTTGCCCCAACAAATGTTTTGTCCGCCTAGCTTTTACTTTTTTTTTCCTTTTTGTTAAATTTTTTTTGCCTCCTTGAAATTACAATAATCACAAAGAAAAACTTCATCTTACCCCACCCAAATGTAGATTCAAACATATGACTCATAGGATTACAACTTCAATATTTAACCACTATATTGAGACCTTTACCACATCTGAATGATATATTTGACAAATATGCCAATTTAGTTACTAACTATATCTTTACACCAAGAATATAGTCCTATACACAACGTATAATTTAAATCTCCAAGTGTGTGAGGTTACGAGAACTAAACCAAACTGAACTTAATTGAAACTTAATAACAAAAATATTAGAAAATAATACCGAATGTAATAGAATTCATTTTATCCAAAAGCACAATATTTCAACTCAATTCGATTTCATTTAAATACCAATGGTCTCAATTTAATTTTTTCCAGTATAATTCGATTCAATTTATGTTTTTTTTCAATTTTCTGCTCTCCCCATCCCTAGGTTATTTTGAATATCGCTTTTAGGCCAAATGATCGCTTTTAGGCCAAATGACCCAAACAGTAGTCCTCGATATGAGTATAGAGTTTTCAATACGGTTTTTAGGAATATCTCTTTCAAAGGTCATTGCATGTACAATGATTCAAACTCAACAAAATTTGGCCTAGTGGACCTCTAAAATTATTTTTAATAACCTTTTGCTAATTGTCAAATTTTTCTCTCGCCCTCTAAACTTCTTCAAAGATCCTCTTATCCCTAAAACTTATTTAAAGTACATCCCATTATCCCTAAAACTGGCGTAGGGGTGAGAGAAAAAAACAGAAAGTGAGTTTTGTTTTTAATTTAAAAATTAATAAAAAAGCAGAATTTTTCCATTTCCTTTCCTTTTCCCCTTTCTTTTCATCAGCCCCAACGACCACGACGCCGGTGGGAGGGCACCACCATGGGCGCCATCCTGTTTTCCCTAAATCACCAATTAGATATGAAGAAAGAGATAGGCAAAGCAGTATAGCCATACAACACATCCTCTGATCTTCCCTGCAGAAAGCACCCTTCTTCAAATTCCGTCGGTATTTGAGCTCACTGTCTCAGAGATCGGTTGCTGAAATTGGTCTGTTCAGATTGTGATTTTGAGGTAGGAAGTGTTGGGCGGTAGCAGCTGTGTTGAGATGAAGAGGAGAAGTTGGATTTGGGGAATTGGGAAGCTGTTTAGGAGGAAAAAAGAAATGGGTAATTTTGATCAGAGGATTAGCTTTAATGGGTTCGAAGACAAAACTGATCTTTGGGTAGCATCAAGATCAAGGTCATTATCCAGTTTCAGAAATGGCGGGTCTTTTGGGTCTGAAGATGGCACTTCTTCTGGTGCTAGAAGTTCAATTTCAGCTGCAAGAAAAGTGGGTTTGGTCAAGCTCCTGCATCTGGTTGTAAAGAAGGGAACTTTATTGATGGTGATTCAGGTTTATTGATTTGAAATTAAATCTTCCATCTGAATCAAAATTAGAAATGGAGTATTTGAATTTGAATTCGATTTCTGTTCTTAGCTTTCGTGGCTCTGTAACTAATAATTGGAAACTTAAAAATTCCTCATATTTGAATTTTGATTTCTGTTCTTAGCTTTTGTGGCTCTGTAACTAATAATTGGAAACTTAAAAATTCCTCATATTTGAATTTTGATCGTTAATTCCTCATAAGTTGCAAAATATAATTTATGCGGATTGATTCCATTTTTGTGTTATAATTTGTTGATGATATTTATGTAAGAAGAATGGGAAAAGGAAAAAGATTGTTAGTTTAAATGAAAAAAAGTTATTGAAGAGTCCATTAAAGAATTTTCATGGATGTTTTTGAATTTTTTACATTTTACGTGTTAAAGTAGTATTTCTTTGACTTTTAATTTTGATAAATATAGGCGTGTACTCATCACTTATGGAGAATGGTGCAGTCTAAATAAAGGGGTTAAATGGTGTACTTTAGATAAATATTAATAGAGCAAGAGGATTTAAAAAAAAGTTCAGAAAGGTAAAATAAAACTTCAAAATTAGGGGGTAATGGATTATTAGGGATAAATTAGGTGCCGAATCAAATTTTTTTACCTAAACAGTCAAAGCCAACTAGTGGAATTTGTTATAGTCTATAGACCAAACGAAAATAAGATACAGAACATGGGGATGGAAAAGGACCAATATCATTAAATCTCATTCATTTTCTCATTGAAAATAACACCTACCATATAAAAACAAAAACATTTACCCTACTCTAGTAATGCTCTTCCATTTCAATATACAAGTCTACATTACATTCAATTATTTATCATTACTAAGTTGAATATCAAGATTATAAAATCGTATATATGAGAAAAAAACAATAAAAAAAGTATATTGATGATGGATGCAAAGTCAAAAGTAAACAAAGAAAAACCAGAAAGCAACTCCGTTGACTTCCAATTACTTCGTTGACTTCCTAATTCCAATCTTTAACTTGTTAATTGCCATCTCTCTTTATAATTGTTTCCACACTTAACCAAAATCCAAACAACAATGGCAAAACCAGGCTTTCTCATATTCCTTCTTTACATCCTCTTCAACACTTCACTTTCCTGTCCTAATCACCAAAAGCAAGCCCTTCTCCAATTCAAATCCTCGATTATCAAGTCCCTAAACTCTTCCCAAATTTCCGATTACACCCTTTTCGGGTTCGATTCTTGGAATTCAGCCTCGAATTGTTGCCAATGGGAGCTCGTGGGATGTAGTAACCATTCGGGTTCAATTTCAGTCGCATCTCTTGACTTTTATTCCCTAGTTTCGTCTCAAAATCAATTTTCGATCCCTTCTTCGGTTTTATCCCCTCTATCAAACATCGAAACTTTGCTGTTTCTCGATTTATCCTCGAATAACATTCTTGGCGAAATTCCGTCAGAAATATTTTTGAATCTTACCAGGCTGTTTCATCTTGACCTGAGGGTTAATAACTTGACTGGACCGATTCCTGGACAGGTTTTTCGGTTGAAGTATCTCGAGTATCTCGATTTGAGCAGTAACTTCCTGACAGGAGCGATAACTCACGAATTTAGTTTTGTTAAAAACCTGAGGGTTTTGAAATTGGATGACAACACTTTGTCAGGATTTTTTCCTGTGGAAATCGGAAACCTGACAAAGTTGGAAACTTTGAGTTTACGAGGCAACAATATCGTCGGTCGAATTCCATATTCGATTCTCGATTTGAAGGAATTGCAGGTTCTCGATTTGAGGGAAAACGGTTTAACAATGGAGATTCCTGGTAAAATCGGCGATCTTGAAAACCTGACAACTCTGTCATTGAGCAATAACAGGATAACAGGGGGAATTCCAACATCAATTAAGGAATCGAGCAAGCTCGAAGTTCTCAGATTGCAAGATAATTTACTCGAAGGGGAAATTCCAGGGTGGTTGTTTGACTTAGAAAACCTGAAGGAGCTGTTTCTTGGAGGGAATAATTTGACTTGGGATTACAGTGTTCAGATTGTACCAAAATGTAATTTGACACAATTATCGTTAAAATCGTGTGGTCTTAGAGGGAGAATTCCGGGTTGGATTTCGAGTCAAACGGGTCTTAATGTCTTGGATTTGAGCGAAAATATGCTCGATGGACCGTTTCCTCGATTTCTAGCCGAAACTCGATTGAGTGCTATAGTTCTTTCGGATAATAAGCTCTCAGGTTCGGTTCCTTCGCGTCTGTTTGAATCTCAGGATTTGACGCTTCTAGCCTTGTCGAGGAACAACTTCTCGGGAGGGCTTCCGGGTAATATCGGAAATGCGAATGCGATCATAGTACTTATGTTGGCTTCAAATAACTTTTCGGGGGAAATTCCTGAGTCTATTTCCGAGATTTATCGCCTCATTTTGTTGGATTTGTCAGGAAATAAATTTTCAGGAAAAGTTCCAATCTTTAAACCTGACGCACTTTTAGCTTATATCGATTTATCGTCTAACGAATTTTCAGGCAAAGTTCCAGTGGCGTTTTCCGAGGAAACCATGATTCTCTCTCTCGGAAACAACAACTTCTCCGGCGAATTACCAAGGAATTTAACAAATTTGATCAAGCTTCAACACCTCGATCTCCGAGACAACAAAATTTCAGGTCAAATCCCGACATTTCTCTCCAAGTTTTTGGCTCTCCAAGTCCTGAGTTTACGAAACAACTCGCTCGAAAATTCTATCCCCGCGAGTATTTCAAATCTCACTAGCCTTCGAATTCTTGATGTGTCGAACAACAAACTCACCGGCGAAATTCCTGAGAGGTTCGGAAATCTAATCGGTATGATAGACACACCGAACACCTTTGCAACCCTAACGGGCATTTTCACAGTTGGGTTCGAGTTCAACGATATAGTAGTTAATTGGAAGAACTCGAAACGAGGTCTACCGAGCCATAGCCTCGACATCTATTCCTTTTTAGACCTATCAAACAACAAACTTTCCAGCCAAATTCCGACTTCAATAGGTCAGTTAAAGGGTCTAAAGATACTTAACGTTTCTCATAACAACCTCTCGGGTGTAATACCCGAAAGTTTCGGGGATTTAAAGAGCGTCGAAGGGCTAGACTTGTCGCACAATAGATTATTCGGGTCAATTCCCCAAACACTATCAAAGTTGCAACAACTTACTACTTTAGATGTTAGTAATAACAATTTGACCGGGAAGATACCGGTTGGAGGGCAAATGGACGTTATGAACGAACCGAACTATTATGCCAATAATAGCGGGTTGTGTGGTATGCAAATTCAGGTGTTGTGTCCAATAGCCGAGGTGCCTGAAGTTAATGAGCCTGAAGAAGATGGAGCGTGGTTTTCGTGGGCGGGTGTAGGGGTCGGGTACTCGATTGGGCTAGTGGGTTCAGTAGTAATGATATTTTTTACTGGAATTATCGGGCGTTTGCCACCTCGAAAGGTTCGGAGTATGAGGAGAAGATGAAGAGAGTTTGAAAAATGTATTGTGTAGTATATGTAGGACTTGGTCTTGTATTGTAGTAATGAACTTTCGTGTGAACAATTTGTTCCAATATAGAAATGTTAAGAAATGCAACATTTACACTTGTTAGAGAAATTAATGACTATGTGATTTTCTATGTACTGAATTAAACAAAACTGAAAACGCATTGAATTAAACAAAACTGAATTAACTTTAAGTTGAAAAGATGAAGTTCTAGGCACAACAAAAAAACTAAATATGGACATTGGAATGATTGATGAGTGCCAAAGCAGAACATGCTTCCGATACATATTGGAGCCTAATTAGTTCTGTTTTAACCGATAAATGTAATAGTTGGGGAAATTTTATTTGAGTTATGTCATTCTGCTATGAAAAAATATTACTCCATATAACAACTGATAAATGTTCCATTATATAATGGAAAGAATAAAAAAAGTGAATATAACGGAATATGTGTCAGTTGCTCTATGGAGTGATACTAAAGACGGGGAAATGTGTAAAACAACTCGTAATAGTTTTTTCTCTATCAATTTATGAATATGACGTCTAACTTAGTTGAAGAGTAGATTATGGGCTTTTAATGGGAGAGAAGGTTTTGGGCTTTGGAGAAAGCATGTAGGCTGGGTTGGATCAAGGAAATACTTGGGACCTTTTAAAATTAATTTTTTACTTTATATTTTAATTCTATTTAGACCTGTTCAAGTGACACATGACCCACCTAACCGATTCAAGCCCGATTTTAATGGGTTGAGTTTGAACAAACATATTTAGAAAGAATATCGTAATGCACTAGTTTGACAAAAATAATTTCATGTAAATTTTTATTAAATTACCAAAATACATCAAAGCAAAATACCACAAACTTCATTATTTTTATATTACCATTATACGCTTTTAATGACTTTTCATATATTCTTATACAAGTTCATGCCTTTTGGGTGTTTATTTTTATTTTTTTGACTTGTTTTGCATTTATATCTCAAACCGTTCATTTTTTTGACATGTCGCTTTAGAGTTTTTTATTCGTTTCATTTTTATCTTCGAAACACCATCCATTGTGATATATTTTTTCCAAATTTTTTTTCAAACCATTATATATCTGTTACAATTCTAGTATAATTCCTTTTGTATTTGCAATGCTCATTGAACTGTTATACATCTGTTATAAATCTATTATAAGTCTAAAATAAGTTTGTTATAAGTGTAATATAAGTCTCTTTATATTTGCAATGCTTATTGAACTATTACATATATAATATACATCCGTTATTTATCTGTTATATATGTGTTATAATTCTAATATAAGTCTCTTTGTATTTGCAATGCTCATTAAACTGTTATACATCTGTTATAAATCTATTATAAATATGTTATAAGTCTAATATAAGTTCGTTATAACTCTAATACAAGTCTTTTTGTATTTGTAATGCTTATTGAACTATTACATATCTAATATACATCTGTTATAAGTTTAATATAAGTTTCTTTTTATTTGAAATGCTTATTGAAACCATTACATATCCAATATAAATCTGTTATAAGTCTTTGTTATATAACAAAAGCGTGCGCTTTTTTGCGCTTTATACTCCCCTTGCGCTATGTCCTAACAAAAGCGCAAACGGTGCGCTTCGCTGCACTTTTGGCCTTCAAGTACAAAAGCGAGTGCTTTTGACAACTATGCGCTGCTACAAGCTTGATAAATGTCTAATACATGTGTTTGATGAAATATATAACAGATTTATAACATTTTTGTATTAGATATGACTATTATAAAATTGTTTGGCATAATCTATATGTTTTTTTGTATCTGTTACAAATCTGTTATAAACCTAAAATAAATATGTATGTATGCTACAAGCTTGATAAAAGTCTAATACATGTGTTTGATGAAATATATAACAGATTTATAACAGTTGGATATAACTATTATAAAAGTGTTTGGCACGATTTGTACGTTCTTTTGTATATGTTGTAAATCTATTATAAATGTATTATATATATGTTATAAACCTAGAATAAATCTACATGTCTGCTACAAGTTTGATAAATTTCTAATATAGGTGTTTGATGAAATATATAACAGATTTATAACAGTTTTGTATTAGATATGACTATTATAAAATTATTTGGCATAATCTGTATGTTCTTTTGTATCTATTACAAATTTGTTATAAATGTGTTATATATCTGTTATAAACCTAAAATAAATCTGTATGTCTGCTACAAGCCTGATAAATGTTTGCTACAAGTGTTTGATGATATATATAACAGATTTATAACAGTTTGTATTAGATATGACTATCATAAAAGTGTTTGACATAATCTGTATGTTCTTTTGTATCTGTTATAAATATGTTATAAATCTAATATAAATGTGTTATATATCTATTATAACAAATGTATATCAGTTTAATGAGCATTGCGAATACAAAAAGACTTATATTAAACTTATAACATATTTATAACAGTTGTATATTAGATATGTAATAGTTCAATAAGCATTCCAAATACAAAGAGACTTATATTAGACTTACAACAAACTTATATTAGACTTATAACAGATTTATAATAGATGTATAACCGATTTATAATAGTTCAATGAGCATTGCAAATACAAAGAGACTTATATTAGAATTATAACATATATATAAGAGATATAAAACAAAAAAATTTGAAAAAAATATATAACAATGGATGACGTTTCGAAGATAAAAATGAGACGAGCAAAAAACTGTAAAGCGGCATATCCAAAAAATGAACCGTTTGAAAGATAAATGCAAAACAAGCCAAACAAATTAAAAAAAAATCATAAAATCGCATGGGATGTGAATATGGCTTAGAAAGGTAAAAAGGAAAACTTAAAGTGGTTAGAAAGATATGATTTACTTATTTAGTTATTTTAATAGCTATTTTGGGCAAATGAGTCATAAGTGACTATTTTCTAACATGTTTTAATATAGGGCCTGTAGAGACCCGAGCCTGCCAAAAAATCTGAACATAAAATAAGTTTTGCTTGAAACTCACCTGAATTTTATATATATATATATATATATATATATATATATATATATATATATATATATATATATATATATATATATATATATATATATATATATATATATATATATATTTAAAAAAATTAAATTTATGTTCAAAATATATCAAATGTTTTGTGTGAAGTGAAAAGAAAATTTGTTTATTTTGTTAAGTCAAATGTGGTACTCTAAATTAGCAGCGACAATCTTATAATATATCTGATTATATCTTAAACATTAAATATATATTAACTATCAATAGTACATATGTGTATTTAAAAATTAATGGTAATATTATAAGTCAGTTGGACTAAACTTAAAAATGAAATTTTATATTAAGCCCGACTCAATTCGAGCCCGTATATTATTAATATGGATTAAGTTGAGCTTAGACGGAGTCATATTTTATCAATCCGACCAAGGTTCAACACAACCCAACCAATCGAGAATTGATTCTCAATCCTTGAATCAAATAATAAGATTTGGTTAGAATTTATAAAATTATAAAACCGACTCATGTCGTGGCACTCGTATATTATTCAATTTTTTAATAATATTTATAAGTACTTTTGTTAAATTATTTTATTCAAATTTTAATAACAGTTAAAATTTTTCATTCTCTCAATAAATATATTTAATAAAATTCAAATTTTATTCTCCTCCAACTCATACGCTCTAATTAATTAACTGAGCTGCGTGGGAAGATATTGAACTTTTTGAATATGGTCATGAAAGTTTCTGGATACTAACATACCAAACACATGGGATCATCTTCATCGTTTATTTATTTAATTAACTTGTGTAATAAAATAAGGGGCAATAATTATGGACAATCAGTTGTAATTATTTAATTAATGGATATACATCTCCAAATATCTGGTCCCATATATTTTCTGAAAGGTATTCAATCTCTTTTATAATTAATTTCACATCATTTTTATTGCAAAAAGAATATTTTGTTCAGTCAAAAAGTGAAAATACATTTGTAATCTCCACCGCCTTACTTTTAAACAATGTTATCAAAACATCACCTGATATTATATTGGAGGAAAATTTGGTACGTCTCTTATTGGTATTATCAGTATAATTAATAATTTTATTAATTTTTTTATTTTTAAAAGATTAAATATTAATTAAAAATATTAATTTACAATAACTCTAAAATTATTAAATATTATTTCAGTCCGTAATAAAGACTTTTAAAGTATATTGTAATATTTTTTGGGTTTTTTACAATACTTTTAAGTCATTTATAATGCTTTTAGGTGTTGCCATAGCCATTTTTCCGTTTTTAAGTTACACCGTACTGTAACCATGTCTTTTTCACAGTGAAGCCGGTCGAACCAGCCTTTACGGTACGGTTTTCATAACATATTAAGTGACTAGATAATAGTAGCCATTGTTGGAAAATTTGATCTTTAAAACTTTGTTCCGGAGTTGCTTCTGGACAAAGGCAACGTTTTTCTTCAATAACTGAAGCAGAAGCTCAAGACTGGATCAGAGGCAACACTTTATTGTTCAAAATCTGTTGCAATAGATCCGGAGGCAACACTTCCAAATGAAAAATGATCCAGACTGATCCGGATGGATCCGGAGGCAAACTGATCCGGAGTGATCCGGAGGCAAACTGGATGAAAGGCAACTCTTTTACAAACTATTGCAGTAGCTTTGAAACTGGATCAAAGGCAACGCTTTATTATTCAGAATATGTTATAGTAGATCCGGATGCATAACTTAGGCAACGATTTATTGTTCAAAATCCATTGCAATAAATCTGGAGTCTTCTGATAGATCTGGATGCTCATCTTAGGCGACGGTTTTCTTACAAAAGGCAACATTTTCTGCTGAAATTGATAATGACCTTCAAAAGCTGTAAATAATGATCTTAACCACTTGGAACATCACTGAAACATCAAGAACAAACTTTTAAGCATTAGGATGAGTTGAGTCAAGTAGGAGACTCTGTCCTTAAAGGATACTTCGTAGTTCCTTCCAGGATCAAACAACTCCTTCAAACTCGATTTGAGTTTGGATACAAGAATTAGAAATGTTTATCATATCCAGAAATTTTGAGAGGAAGACAAATATAAAAATTCGGTTTCGTTCTTATCTCTTATGGAAAAACCCACCAACCTTTTTATAGGTAATAAAACAGTTGTTATAAAAACAATATATTAAAACTGTAACCGATGGCAGTTACAAAACATTAAACAAATGTAACCGTTGGAGAATTAAACTCATTTAAACTCGCTTTTATGGAGGAAATAAATTTTTGTAACTTCCACCACATACTATTTTGACCACAAGATATTTTTCTCAACAAAAATATCACAAAATATTCTTTAGAAAGTAACGTAAAATTCTCATTTTTCCAACAGCCATATAACACAACATTTGAAGTAAACCTAAATATCTCAAAATATAAGATTGCAAATGCCTATATGCAGTTTGGGATAATAGATTTGCAAGACTAGCTAATAATGATCAAGTATATTCTGAAACAAGTCTAAGCCAAGTCTAATGGCATGTTAATAAAATAGGTCTATATGTTCATTTGATTTCATGTTTGCCTAAGGAATATATAGTCTGAAGAGATATTTACCATCAGTGGTCAAGGGAGGGGAACCGAACCAACCGGTATCCCATCGACTGCCGATAGCCCCCAATGTATCCCTATGTCAGTGATCCCGCTTCTATATTTGTCTTATCAGTATCGTCAACCTAGCTCTACCACTTTCACGATGAAATAAAGAATAAATAGAGTTGATGCATCGATAGTTTTCTGTTATTTTTGTTTTAACTATTTAGTTTCGTATCATACTATTTTCTCATTTTTTTTTCAATCTTATGTTGTATTTGTAATATTTTGTTTCTTAATTTCTTTCTCTTGTTCTTCTTCAACGTTCTTTGTGTGTGTTTTAGTTTTTTTTCAATTATATGTACTAAAGTCTTTTAAAATTAATATAATTTATCCTGTTCCGGTGTGAACCAAACATCAAAATATTGTGAAAAAAATAGATATTCTATTCTTCTCTATTTATTTAATGGAATATCTATTAGAATATCTATTTTATTTCCGCTCTATTTCATTAAGTAAAATAAACATGACTAATAACTCGGTTGAATGATGTAATTAACCGTACAATAAATTTTAAGATGGCAATTTAGTGAAGAAGCACTTTGATCAAGTCAAGCATTCCTAACCTTGAAATGATGATAGGCTAAACATAATTGAGCATAAAAAAATAAAATAAGCGTAAATTGGCATAAAATATAGGTATATAAGCATTATAAAATTGGCATGTGTAAAAAGTATTATATTGATGACTCATTCATGATGTGCATGAGGAAAATATATGGTGAAATATTGAGCGATATGCAATATACAATATAAAATAATCAAATATGTAATCATTATTTCCATAAAACAAAATTATGTTATCATTAAAGTTCATAAACAAAGGTTAGCAATATATAATAATGTATTACCAGGATCAACTTGCATTGTTACTAAAGTTTAGTATATTGCTAACTACTTCAAGTATATGCATGAACTAATTTATTGTACACATACAACAAAAAGTACATGAACTACATTTTAATTTAATATTAATTTTATTTTTTCAATTTAAAGAAAAACGACGCTGATGTTCTTTTAGAATTTGATTTATTTCAGTTCTACCATAGATTTACACTAAGCTTGTAGCAATTCAATTTAAACATCTATGAACTTATGTTGCTGTTCAGGTTAGTTCATTCAACAAAAATCAACATAAAATAAGGATCCCTAAGTGAGAAAACAATTGAATACAAAGGGCCATAACTCAAATAGGCTAAATTCAATAAAACAACAAACAAATTGGCCCTCTTGCCTAAATTCATGGGAATAATGATATTTGTTCTCCTAACACAATTATGGTTCCTATGTGAAAAGAGTCATTGTGGTCCATGCTTTATAGCTTTTGATGTTTAAGCCCTAATTTAATTTTTTTTATTAGTTTGAATGTGCTCTTTAAGCCCTAATTTATTGATATGGATGTTTGGCTCCTGAGTTATGGCAGCCGAGGACAATTTGACCCGTGATTTATTGAAATTGATTACATTCGCTTTTTTGTTTAACAAAATATTTTGATTGATTATATTGCCTCAAGCAACTTGAGATATATCCTACATTTTTTTTAAAACGGAGATTACTTGATATTGCTGAAGTTGCGAATACACTTTCAGATTCAAATTTATTTGGTCGGTTCATCAAATTTTCAATCGGATAAAATCAGAAATTGAATCAAGAACGAGAATTATATTTGCTATGTTATGTTGCCAATTTGTTTTTGGTAATATAAATATTCAAAAAACATCAACAGACATGTTATTTCGGGTAACACGCATGTCTAAAAGACATAATTTTTCGGGTTTCATGGCTGTCCAAAAACAGGTTATTTCGAGTCCAAAAATTCATTCTCGGATGAATTTTCCAAAGGATGCGTCTATTCGGGAATAAAAAAATTTCGAGCTGTCCCCGGACCCCCAAACCATAACAGAACCCGAACAAAGCGTGTCATGATCGCATTGGTCAACTAATCGATCAAATTATACTAAAATACTAATATTTTTCCTTTAAATCAACGTGTTATTAATGCAGCGAGAATTTTAACTTCATTGTAGAGAAAAGATAAAAAACGTGTTATACAATAACGGTAAAGAAACGTACCCTAGAAAACAATAAATATAACGAGAGATTTTAGGCTTTCGAAATGAAAACGAGCATTTTATGAGTTTCCGTGCTACGACCACTTGTTTTATAGTAATTCACAACGAGAAATTAAAAGGTTCTAAATCAACCGTAAAACGTCAAGGAGTCAGATTTTGAAAAGGTCAAGCTACAAGAATCTTGTTTTTCTCATCCAATAATGAACATACAAATAATATATCCATTATTATATTGATCCATAAAGAGTCATATTATAATATAAGTATGTCCTGTCCCTTGGGATCTACCATAAGGCAAATTAAAGCCACACTTCACTTTCCTATCGATTTCCCCTGTTTTTTTTCTTAAATTTGAGTCTTCTAGGTTGAACATATATATTCCTAGATAAACCAGGTAGTTCAACAGAAAAAGCGAGTTTAAAGAAACAGAGAAAAAAAATAAAAGAGAGAGGCGGAAAAGAAGAAGAGAAAATGGTGATTCAGAGACTGGAAATATGTATGGAATTGGTGAAATTAGCGGTGGAATTCGTGGTGGTTGTCGCTGAAGCCGTCGGTGTTGTTATCAACCAAAATTCTTCTTCTCGTGATCTAGTTCAATACTCCCCTTCTGTCCCTTTTGTCGGCTTTCTCCCTTGATTCTTCTCTGATTGAGGTAACGCGGAAAACGGGAAAGGAAGTCGAATTACGGGAACGGCAAATCGGAAGATTTTAGGGTTTTTTTTTGTTATTTTTAAGAGTTCAGGTGTTGCCTTATTTCTTATTCTTCTATTTTATTTTTATGGGTTTTTTTTGGAATTTTGATTTGTATATAGTAGTTGGAGAGATTGATTTCTTCTTGTAATATTGAAGTTTGTGCCTGTTCACTATAAAATTTTGTTATTTTATGATTTCTATTACATGTCTTTGGCTCTCCCTAACGAGTTTGATGTTATTGATCTGTATTTTCTGCTTATTTTTTTTTGTCGGAACAACACTATCGAATGCGCTAGATTAGTTAGTTACATATGTAGTTAATGCATATTGTTGTAGTGGATAATATTGAATTTATTGTTATAGTTCAATTTGAACTTTGTTGTACAACTTGGAAAAGTGCGATGAAGGTCGGAGGCCGAGACCAATGGTAGCTTGACACGTTAACACAATTTGGTGACATTAGTTAGCATTAATGACTATCTATAATTTTTTTTTACTGAAAAATAATATTTGCAAATATAGAGGTATTTTTATAACTTTTTTATTTATTCACTTTAACATTTAAGAAATTTGTGCAGAATTAATGCCACAAATTAGCGTTTTTGTTGATGTATTTTTAGTAATTTTATAATCTCCAAGTCTACAGCTGTAATTAGCTATATTTAATTTTCGTTGCTTGTTTATAACTAACTATACTGTAAAGGAATCTTATATGGTATACAATACATCCACAAAAAGAAGTATCCAATGCTAAATAATTGAAGTCTAATATATAACAACTACTTTTTGATGTGGATGTTCATCTTATCCATCTACCTTATCTTCTTATATATTAGTGATTTAAGAAAGGATACCCTTATAATACAACTTTGGACGCGTTGCATTCTGCCTACTTTTACTCAAAAGCATAATTTTACAAGCTTTTCGAAAAAAATATGCCACAAGTAAAGATATATATCAATTTTATTTTTTTTGGTTTTCTCCACGGGCTGGTCTTGAATGGGTCTTAAAATGAACGGCACTTTTAAGTCATGTTCATATCCAGACTAATCTCCGATCGCTAATTTGCGGGTGCCTCGAAGGGCATGATGTCTGATACTGAGATTTAAGGTTTTTCCATGCACATCCTTAGAGTTCGATCCCTGGTAAATGCTTAAGGATGAACTAGTTCCTACCACTAGTCGCTCTTCAACAGGAAAATTGAAGGAAGGAGAAGGTCAACACTCTCTAGTTTTAGTCAACCCTTGCCATATCAGTTGCCACATAGAACGGAAGTAATTAAACGATGCACTTTTTTAAAATTGACATAACTGCAGGGTCATTTTTAAAGGTAAGGGAGGTAGCAGGTTTTTTTATATTAAATTGAGGATGTTTAATCATTAAGTCCTAAATTAAAATCAAATGATCCTACGATCTAAAGTGTATTAACTTCAATGTTTTCTCTCTTGTGGAACTTAAAAAACTTAGATGAAATATTATTAGAAATAAGAAATTCAATAATCAAATTATATTTTAATTTATATAATTTCCAATCACATTAGAAGTACAAAATTGAAAAGATGATGATATAAACAAATACTTATTTTATGAATACTTGGACCTTTTTAAATTGAGAAACAGGAAGAAAAGAGACAGATTCATCTTGATATGGATTTGGGAGAAACAGGAAGAAAAGAGACAGATTCATCTTGATATGGATTTGGATTCTCTAGATTCAATATAAAGTGTTAGGTGGATTATGGTAAATACATATAAAGTTAGTTCTCTTAGTTAATAATTAGACCAAGGGCTTTATAGTAAAAGCACAGTCACCGAAACTAGCCGTTGTGTGGAAAGGGGAAAATCGTATTAAATCCCTAATTCATGATCACTGTAATTCAGTTCTTCATTTAAATAGAATTCCAGATCTCTCTCTCTTTGATTTCTTGAATTAGTAGAAGGTTTCGTTTTCTTGTTTGATCAATTTAATCAAAGAATCCAAATCCGATTAGTATATATTATCCAGATGTGAGATTATGATTGTTTCATCAATATAAGGAGCGGTTCTTGCTCGTAGCAAAGAATATATAATTTAAACATTTCCAAAAAAAATTATTTTTTTTATAAATATGGTGTGGCTCGGGCAAATATTTTTCTCTGCAATATCTAAGCGGTTTTTTTTATGAGATTTGATGTTTGAAACCAAAATATTTCTGGTAGTAACACATTGATATACGAATTAAGCTAATATGATAGGTTTAAAAAGAAATATATTTTTAGGTTTAAAAAGAAATATATTTTTCGTACAGTAATTTATTGTCACCAATTTAATTGTTTACCAATTCCACTAATGCATATGCACTTTTATTTTCCAACAATGGTGGAAGATGTGACAGAATTATTTATCATTTTCAATATCGTAATGTTGTAATGCAATTATTTAATAAAATAATTGATCGGATCAGGTAAACGAATCTTGGATTTCAATTATAAAACAATCAGACTTGTTTGAAAAAATATTTAAATACAGTACAAACAATTCGAAATTAAAAATGAATTTGCCACTAATCAAATTCAAGATTCTTCCGTAGCAAAATCAATCAATTAATTAATTAAAACAAAATAATGCATGGGTAGCACTATTATTTACTATATTATATAATTCATAAAATGTTCTTTGGTTGGTCTGTCATTGTTAAAATAAGTTCACATACTTCATAAAAAAACAAAAAAAACAAATAAATTCATACACCTCACTTACTCCCCGAACTTAACATAAAAAGTTATATATTACGGAGAACTTTTAAAAGTTTCAACAAACTTTCTGAGTTTAATAAAAGTGCACCAATTTGTCCTCTCATTGCCACGTATCAGCTTCTGATTGGAGAAATAAAAACCAGAAAAATGACATATTTGAAAAGTCAAACCAACCAAAAGATGACACATACAATGAGGGGGCAAACTGGTGTACTTTTACCAAATTAAGGGAATAAATTAAAATTTTTAAATATTTAGAATAACATCTAACTTTTTTTACCAAATTTAAAAGGTCTCGATGCATTTCATCTTGTAATAATCCAAATCGATACAGCATAATATGCATCTTGAAATTTTCGACTATATAATTAAACTAAAATTTCAAAATTAGTGTGCCCATCTTGATGAATATTCCCTAGATCTATCTGTAAAGCATATGCTTATATATTCTTACTAAAGATGCCATATCTATATGTAGGCAAATGATTTGTATACAACAGTTTCTTTCTAGAAATAATTATTATAATAATTTGATACACTTTAATTCATTTTTTTATACACTTTCTGCAACAGTGTGATGCAATTAGCTTTTTTTTAATACACTTCTGTGAGAGTTTAAAACAATTATGCAATCGAATATGCATAGAAAAAGTATTTAAAATGTATAAAAATTGTATTTATTATGATACACTTTTTATGTATGTTTGATACGCTTATAATACTTTTTTGCCACAGTTTGAAACAAATTATTATATAACTACAAACAAACTATGCCCTACAATAATAAGGGTTGGTCCAAATGGTAAGCGATTTGATATCGCTTAAGCAAAGTCTCAAATTCGAGTCCTAGTGAATGTAAAAAATTCATATTGAGAAATTCATCCAACATAATCAGATGCACGATCCGATCAGATCTGGACATAATCGAAATAAAACTCTGATAAATTAGAGAAAAAAAAAGTCTCAAAGAGTAAAAAAATACTAAAATGGCATATCAAAAAATTAGCGGATTAATATATGAATAAATTACGAAACAGAAAAAAGATAGGAAAGATTAGATATGTATATATGAACCAACTGCATAAGTAAGCATCATCCAAAAGAAAGTGTAAAAACATGCTAATAGTATTTTCGTTCTAACCAAACAAGATTAAATATTTTCAGCAATTTTAATAAAATCATACCGGATGTCATATCGGTAAAAATTTTAGTATGAGGTATTACTGGTACTACTGATGTGATTAGTGGTTTATCAAACATTATATCAGTCTTTTACGTCGCTTTATAGGTCTATTACAACTCTATCTTGATCTTTTGTAACGTTTTCTGGATCTTTTACATTTCTTCTACGTGTCACCATAACTTTTTTAAAAACCGTTTTAAAATTAAACTGTACCATAACCAGGCCAGTTCAAGATAAAATCGATTAAATCAATCGATACAATACGGTTTTAATAACACTGATTTTCACAGTTGTAGTGAAACTCACAAGTATATTTTATATTTCATGCACATTAGTTCTCTGCAAATAATCAGACTAGAGTAAATTTTGTTTTTTAATGTATTAAATTTTTTTTTCTACCAAGCAACAAATTCGAAATCCTAATAAGCTATAGATCGATCCATGCAATTGATCAAAAAATGTAATTGAATCAAAAGCATACTTGGATTATAGATTATTGAATTTCTTGTATGATTGATTGATATTTCAGAAGATTTGGTTATGTCAAAATCGAAGCATTTTGTGTATACAAAATAGTTCTACAAGGTCTTAAAATTCGATTTATATAGAAATGAAATTTGGCAGAATTATGTTTAGTCTTTCTTCATGAAAATAAAATTTGCACCCAAAGTTTTTAAAATCTGCATCTTTAAAAAAAAATACCTTAATAGTATCGCTAAAATTGAAATGATTATAAACAGGGTCAGCCCTACCGTAAAAATTATAAAGATAGCTGTTTAAAACTATCTATACATTTTTTCTTTACAAATTTAATATTAAAGTTTTATATTCTTAAAAAAATTTATACCTACACATTGAAATTTTTTTACTGTTATTTAATAAATTAATTTTAATTAATTATAAAATTATTAAAATTTATATTTCTTTTTATCTAAGTCCCTATAATTTATAAAGCCGGCGCTAATTACAAATAAAGAGAACATAAATTTATGGATAAGGATGCCTTTATCAAATCCCCTTTTACACCTCAGAAGATAAAATAAAAAGTGAAATAATATATAAAGTATACTTTATTTAATCATCAAATAAATATAAGAACCAGTCGCTTTCCAAGAATTAAGCAATTTTTGTGCTAATTCAAATAAAATAACCCATATCCAATGAAGTATTTTTCATAATATTTAAAACATTACTTGTTAATTTGTTATGCTATGTTATATTTATACCATCGGAACTTCAGTTCCGTAACATTTCACAGAACAAAAACCATTTTTGAGACATGTTTCTGTAATTTAAGAAAATTTAAAAAATTGGCATCAATAAGGCTTGATTCAAGTGGTAAGTGGCTTGACATCGCTTAAGCAAGGTTTTGAATTCGAGCCCTAGTGAATGCAGAAAATCTTTATTTGGAGACTCACCCACTATAATTAGGTGCGTGACTCGGGTCAAATCCAAATGTAACAGAAATAAAACTCTTATAAATCAGATGGATAATAAAAAAAAATTTTGAAAATCGGAAAATCAACCTTTTCTTTTCCTATTTACAACTTGAATATACTTTCACGGCATTTTTTACTCTATTTTGTGTCTATTTGATTTTTACTATTAGAAAATTGACATATTAACTTAATTAATGATATGTCAAATCGTCTAATAGTGTGGATCATTGTAGTTATTGGTCCTAGAAGAGTGAAATGAAAGGAAAGTGATTGTCTGCTTTCGTTGTTAATAAGTAATTAAATTTAAACTTTTGAAGCAGTGAAATAAATTAAGGATAAGAAAGTTAGATGTTCAAACATAAATTGATATTGCCTGCTTCAAGTCATTAGAGTATCTATTTTGGAGCTTTAATTTACTATAATTATTTTTTTTAAGGAGGAGAAGCCTTTACAAATGAAATCTTACAGCTAAGAATACCCTCCTGTTATATTTTAAACATGAATTTCTAAACATTTAATATTTCAAGAACAGACATGCAAAGTAAAAGTTAAATTGCTCCAACAGTAAAGAACACAGAATATTAATGAGAAAGTTCTCCCCAATAGGTACGTTTATCTGAAGGACCTATTATCAAGGTACGTCTGCCGGCGAAAGAGGAGAGCAACTATTATAGATGGTGGCGAAATCAAAGTTCAGACAAAGATACAAGATCCAAAATTACAACCAGTGACAGCAAACTTCAACCAAAAATAAATGAGAATACAATAAGGGCTTAAATCACATGCAAAGACTAAAAACCTAAAAACTTCACCTCTTTCGCGCACTGAGGAAAGTGAAGAAGTAGAGTATATATAGCCCTCAAAATAGATAACCGTTGTAACCGCCTTCAATAATCAAATCAGAACCATCAAGCTCTTAGGATCAGGATCAAACGCACGAGAGAAAGGGAGAGAAAAGAATCGTGGCACAAGGGTTATGAAACCCTAGAAAAGAAAAACAAAGCTTATATACCAACAGGGACCGAAATGCAGTGCATAGGAACATAAGGGCAAACTGGTCAAAAATGGAGTAGGCTTCAAACGGGTTGTACTAATGGGTCAAAGGACATAAAGCCCAACAATATCCACCTTGGACCTTGACACCTTCCAATCTAATGATAGCCACTTCAATCCTCTCTTCATCGCCATTATAAATAGGGAAATCACCATAGGACTTAGAGGCACAATTTTGACACACAGTCAAAACTACACAACTCCTAGCCTTTTCAAAGCTACCTGAAACTTGTCAACAGGAATAACACTGGTGTGAATCTTAACAACAGAAACAGCACCAAAAGCAACATTATCCCTAATAAAATGCAGCTTAACATCAATATGCTTAGTTCTGTCATGATAAGTAGTATTTTTACAGAGATGAATAGCAGATTGAGAATCACAGTGAATATTAACAGTATCCTGTATCACACCAAGTTCAGATGCAATGCCATTTAACTACAAAGCTTCTTTCACAGCTTCTATAAGAGAAATGTACTCTGCTTCAGTGGTAGAAAGGGCAACATCATGCTGAAGACAAGATTTCCAGTTTATGAGATTATTGTCAATAGTAAAACAAAACCCTAAAATAGACCTTCTCTTATCTAAATCAGCAGCACAATCAGAATCACAAAAACCTTCAATCTTAATAGCAGCACACTTACCATAAAGTAAACACAGAGAGGAATTAGCAAACAAATATCTCCCTATCCATTTAACAGCATTCCAATGACTTTTATTAGGATTAGACATGAATATGCTAACAAGGCTAACAACATAGGCAATATCAGGTCTGGTACAAACCATGGCATACATAAATGAACCTATAACATTCTGATGTGGCACATTATGCATAAACTTAGACTCATCAACAGATAACTCATTACTGGCAGAAAGCTTAAACTGAGCTCCAATGCGAGTATTAACAGACTTGTTTTTATTTAACTCAAAATTATTTAAAACTTTACCAATGTAATCCTTTTGAGTTAACATTAAAACACCCTTAATTCTATCTCTGAAAATATCTATCCCTAGTATTCTCCTAGCAGGACCTAAGTCTTTCATTTCAAACATAGTATTTAACTTCCTTTTCAGTTTGTCAATCTCAAATTTATCTTTGCGAGCAATTAACATGTCATCCACATATAACAGAAGATAGATGTAATGATTATTAGGCAACTTGTTATAGTAAACACATGCATCATAATTACTTCTAGTGAATTTGAGACTTAGCATAAACTGATCAAACTTGAAATACCATTGCCTAAGGGACTACTTAAGACCATACAGAGACTTTTTCAACAAACACCCATGATTTTCTAGACATTTGGCAGTAAAACCTTCTAGTTGAGACAAATAATTCATCATCCAGATTACCATGCAAAAAGGCATTTTTAACATCCATTTGTTCTAATTCTAAATCATGTAAGGCAACCAGAGATAAAATAAGTCTGATAGAGACATGCTTAACAATAGGAGAAAAAAAAATTTTATAGTTAATTCCCTCAATTTGAGAATAACCCTTAGCAACTAACCTAGCTTTAAATCTTTCCTTTTCAACACTAGGTATAGCATGTTTTCTCCTAAAGATCCATTTACAGCCTATAATCATTTTTGCCTTCTGGTTTAGGCACCAACACCCAAGTGTTGTTTTTAGATAATGACTTAATCGCCTCTTTCATAGCTTGAATTACCATATTTAGCATCAAGAAAGGTTTTGGGCTCATCAAACTCAATACATTCAGCATTTAAAACAATATAATCAAGCATACCAGTATAATTGCAGTCATACACAATATAGTCCTTGAACTTAGATGGAAATCTAGTCTCTCTCCTAGGTCTCATGTTTGTATTATTATTAGGCACATTATCATTGTTATCTTGGATAGGATTAATTAAAGCATTCTCAGTTTGATAAACATTAACATTATCATAAATAAACTGATTATCATTAATAATTTCATTATCAACAGAGTCAGGATTTAAAGCAGTTTGTTCAAGCTTATCAAGCTCCACCTCAAACAGAGAATTATCATGCTGAACAGAGTTTTTAACATCAGTAGTAATCTTAGGAAAAACATTTTCATTAAAGGACACATCCCTACTAATAACAACCTTATTATCAGTAATGGACCACAACTTATAGCCTTTAACACCTTCAGGATAACCTAGAAAGATACACTTCTTAGCCCTAGGGTCAAGTTTAGATTCCTTATTTAACACATAGGCCAAACATCCAAAGGTTCTAAGATTACTATAACTGACAGGTTTATTGTACCACAATTCATTAGGACACTTAAAATTAATAGTTGAGCTAGGTTTCCTATTGATTAGGTAACAAGCAATGGCTGCTGCTTCAGCCCAAAAACAGTGACCAAGACCAGATTCTAACAAAAGGCCTCTTACCTTATTTAGAATGATCCTGTTATACCTCTTAGCAATACCATTTTACTGAGGAGTATAGGTACAAGTTCTATGTCTAATGATTCCATTTTTAAAACAAAATTCATTAAATTGATTGTTAACAAATTCTAAACCATTATCAGTCCTTAAGGTTTTAACTTTAAAGTCAACCTGATTTTCAACTAATAATTTCCAATTAATGAATTTCTCAAATACATCATTTTTATTTTTAAGAAAATAAATCCAGATTTTCTTTGAAAAATTATCAATGAATGTAACAAAATATTGGGCATTAGACAAAGAATAGGGAACATAAGAAGAACCCCACAAATCACTGTGAATGTATTTTAAAGGAACTTTAGACATAAAATTAGCAGAATTAAAACTCTGTTTATGAGCTTTGCCTATAGAACAGATATCATAAATAGGCACAGACACAGAATTAAACAAATGAAGAGTCTTATTGCCTCTCAAGGCTTTAAGACCTTTTTCACCTATATGACCTAACCTTCTATGCCACAATCCAGTCTTATCAGTATTAGAAACATAATCTGTAGACCCAGTGATAACAGAGCCAAGAAGATAATAAAGACCATTAAACAATTGCCCTTTTATAAGGCATTTGTTTCCTTTATAAACTCCAAGGACTCCACCTTGAGCTTTAGAAACCATGCCCTTATTATCCAGATAGCTAAGTGAAATCAAATTCCTCTTAATATTAGGCACATATCTAACATCAATGAGGTTAACTTCAGAACCATCATCACATAAAATCAAAACATTTCCAATTCCAAGTATCTCACAAGAGGAATCATTCCCCATGAGAACTTGACCACCTTGGACTGGTTCAAACTCAGTAAACCAGTCCCTTCTTGGTTTCAAATGGAAAGTAAATCCTGGATCCAAAATTCAGGATACTGAATCCCTAACTTGACTAATGGTTAAAGCTTCAATTTCACCATTTTCAGCTATGTTATTAACAGCAGACTCATTTTTGTTATCATTTGGTCTAGGTTCCCCATTAATTCTAATTCTACAGAACCTAGAAGTATAGCCCTTCTTATTACAATAAAAACATATGAATTCCTTCTTATGATTGGAGCCACCACTTTTAGTTTGTTTAGGAATAGGATTAGATGAGTTAACTTGGTTATTTGTCTAAGATGATTTAGTTTTGGACTTTTTACCTTTACCCTTACTTTTGCCTTAACAAAGAGACCTTTACCATTTTGACCTTTACCTTTAGTTTCAGACTTAATTTCCAGTTCTTTCATTTTTAAAGCAGAAATTATATCATCAACTTCAAGACTATTCCTACCATATTTTAAAGCTTCTTTAACACCTTTAAACTTATCAAGAATAGCAGTTAAAAGCAAAATAGTTTGATCATCTTCAGAAACACTGACATCAGCACTTTCAAGTTTTATGATTAATTTTTGAAATTCATCATAGTTTTCATCCATATTCTTAGAAGGATTCATTTTAAAACTGAATAACTGTTCTTTTAGAAAAGCTACCCTAGCAGTATTGACAATCATATACAACTCATCAAGTTTAACTATTAAAGTAGGTGCAGTTTTAAAACCTCTAACTCTTCTAAGAACATTATCAGTTAGGTTAAGGACAATAGTAGAGTAGGCAGTATCCATTGCCTCCTCTTTTTCATCTTGAGTTAATCTATCAGACAAATTATGAATACCAAGTAAAGCTTTATGACATTTTTATTGCATTAAAACAGCAGTAAGTTTATCTTTCCAGATGGTATAATCAGATTTACCATCAAACTTCTCTAAGGTGACTTTAGCAATAAACATATTGACTAAATCAATCTTAGAGAACCAGACAAAGAAACAAAGAAGACTGGACAAATAAGCAAGAAAGCAATCAGACTTAATCTCCTTTAAGAAGATTAAGAAAAAAAAGATCCCTAGAATAGAATCTATCAAGATTACTAAGCAAGACAAACAAAATAAATCCAAGAACTTCAGAGAATCAATAAAAGAGCATACAAGAGAGATCAGCAGACAAATCAACCTAGATATTCTACCAACACCTCCACCAGTACGCAATTCACTAAAAAAAAGGGAGAAGGAAAGAGAATGACTTACTGAGGATTGTTATTTTATACTCCACTTTCAGGAGTCTTCCTCTGACAGTGATATATCAAGAAAAATAAAATTAAGAGAGATAAGAGGTTGCCTTTGAAGCTTTAGGCAAATCTTTACTGGAATGGGCTTTTCTTTAACCAATTCCAGAAGATGTCCTCAAAGACATAGAAAGAAAACCACAAGAAATCAAATCTAGTCTCAATAAAAAAATTAATTCAAATTGGAAGAACTCGCAATTAGCCAGAATATAAAATACACAAGGAAAAACAACAAAAACCGAAAACACTCAGAAAATTAGGGTTTTAATGAAAAAATTTAAAATCAGAGAACTCATTGAAATGATTTTAACAAGCAGATTTTAAAGGGAAACCCTAATAAACGAAATCGCATGCAATAGAAAAACTAGAAAGCAAGATTGGAGAACTCAAGAACTCATAAAATCAAACGCATGCAACCCTAGACCGTTTAGCAACGCTTTGATACCACATGTTATGCTTTAAACATGAATTTCTAAGCATTTAATATCTCAAGAACAGACATGTAAAGTGAAAGTTAAATTGCGAAAATAGTAAAGAACACAGAATATTGTTGAGGCAGTTCCCCTCAATAGGTACGTTTATCCGAAGGACCTATTCTCAGGGTACGTCTGCCGGCGAAATAGGAGAGCAGCTATCATAGATGGTGGCGAAATCAAAAGCCAGGCAAAGATACAAGATCCAAAATTACAACCAGTGAAAGGAAACTTCAACAAAAAATAAACCAGAATACAATCAAGGCTTAAATCCCTTATCACATGCAAAAACTTAGAAACCCTAAAACTTCACCTCTTTCGCGCACTGAGCAAAGTGAAGAAGCAGAGTATATATAGCCCTCAAAACAGATAGCCGTTGTAACTGCCTTCAATCATCAAATCAGAACCATCAAGCTCTTAGGATGAGGATCAAACGTAGGAGAGGAAGGAATAAATAGATCGGCCAGAGAGGGCGAGAAAAGAATCGTGGCACAAGGGTTATGAAACTAGGAAAGAAAAACAGAGCTTATATACCAGCAGGGACCAAAATGAAGCGCATAGGGACATAAGGGCAAACTGGTAAAAAATGGAGTAGGTTTCATACGGGCTGTACTAATGGGTCAAGGGACATAAAGCCCAACACCTTCTTCCTGTCTCTAATTTCCTAATTTAAGAGTACCCTTATCTTGTATTCTTCTAAATTACAACTTATCCACAAGTTGTATTTAGGTTACAATAAGACCTCAGCAAACACCTTGCTTAGTCATTGAGAGTGGATTGAAATATTTTTAGTGATCTTGTACTTTATGTTATCAAGAGTCACTTTTACAACATATTTGAATTTTATTGTTCTAAACTTTCCAGATGACAAACTGATTTAATATGATTGTTTGTTTTGAGAATTTTTGCATATTGGATTGAGAAATTGTAATTGTTAATGAAAATTTGGATGATTTTCTCTCTGCTGGTAGATGCCTTTATATAGGCAGTCTTCAAAATCTTTCCATTGTGACTTGTCCTAAGAGTCACAATTTTTGTCGTTGTCTCACAACAACTCTTTTCCTTGAGAGTCGTTGGATCTTCCGTTAGACTCGTCTTCTACTCCGTTAGTCACATTAGCGGAAGTCAACTCTACCAACTTTTTTGCAACTTTTCAATCTGTTATACCTTTTAGTCCCATACAGCTTGTTGTGTCAGCTTGTCAAGTGGCTAAAGGTGTTTCTTCTCTCTTGATGTCAACTCATTTTTGAAAGAGCTTCTTACAACTTTTTATGAAATTTTGATCACCTACCTTTTTGGATCATAAAAAGTAATAGTATTTGTCTTTACTGAGTTGATGCATAGGAATCTAAGCTTGGTTGTAGAAGATGCTTTCCTTCTCTTATACGCTAGAATAGTCTTCCGAGATTTTTGGCTTATGATCTTCTCGTCTCTTGTCTCGCTTCTGAGATTCAGAGTCTTCTAAGTGTGAACATCTTTCGAGTGCGCAGTTTTTTATTTTTAGTTATCTTCAAAAATTGGCTTCTAGATTCCGAACTTTAGCTTCTGAGAATTCTTCTTCCGTACTAAGTTCAACTATAATTATTAATCACATCGGAAAATTCTCACACGACATATATGATAAAAAGAAATACTGGAAAACTCATAAATACAATAATAAGTCCTTGTTTTCTTTATTTATATAAGCTCAAAGGTTAAAATATCCAACTAAATAGAGATTTAACATATATGGAACATGATACATTAATTCATAATGAATTAATACTTGGTAGCAGTGGTCAAAAGATGAGCACAAAGTTGAAATGGTTTAGATATCATAACCATATGGTTAGACCCTAAAATTTATACAACTTGATTAGGTTGATTTTTTTTTGTAGAATCCAAAGTTGAAAATCCTTGGTGAACACTTCATCTTTTTCGGCTACATTGAAAACCTATCAATCGATCCAAATTTCTTGTTTCTCAGCGTTATTTCCTTTGACTCTTCTTCTGTGTTAAATAATGGAGTCGGTCTAACTAGCATCGATGCGAATGCCAAATCTTGTATATACATATATTGATAAACAATATTGAATATTAACTAAATTTCTCATATTTGGGGAATCCCATTTTGGGGACATATCATATGGGGAATGATTATATATGTTCTCCATTTAAGAGAATTTTTAAAATGAGGAATCATTGAAAGTATTCTTATAATCCACACTTGAGAATTTGCTTTTGGGGAAATTCCCGTTTTGGAGAATGAGTATTATATTAATATTATTAATATTTTTATTTTTATTTTTATTTTTTTAATTGTTTAGTTTGTTTATTAGAATAGAAATGATGTAAAGAAATTGATATAATAATAAGTGAATATTACTATTTTTGGAGAATCTAATATGGGAAATAAAAAATGGAGAAGATTTAAAAAAAACATTGTAAATTCCTTAAAATAGGGTTAAGGATTGGAAAATGGGGAAAATGGTTAGAGTTGCAATAAGTAGTTATTAGGTGACGTTTGGTTCTTGGAATATATGTTCCGTGGAATAGAAATGTATGGAAAGATGTCAAATATGACACATTATTCATCTAGAATCCATCAACACTAGGAATAGCAATTCCTAGTTTACATGCATCTCGTGGAAAAGTTATTCCTTGTTTTAAAAAAAGGAATAACTTTTCCATGAAATGCATGTAAGCTAGGAATTACTATTCTATGCATTGATGGATCTAGATATATATTCTACTATATTTGACATCTTTCTATTTATTTTTATTTTTGTCCTATGATATAAGTATCCCGCGAATTAAACGAGCCATGATAAAGTGAAATTACCTCAAATGGGCTGAACTTGTACATTATAGATGATAAGTATGATGGGGCAAAAAGAAGTGAAGTTGGAGGCTTTTTAGGCCCATCAGCATATGTATAATTGCTGTCCAATAAGGAACCACCTGTCCTCTGTAACAACAAAATAAACCAACAAAAACCATTAAGGGCAGCTGGTTTATTTGGAATTGTTGTCAGACTTTCTGTTATAGAAATGTTCATTTAAAAACTTTTAATGAAACATTTTCTTTATATAAATTAATTAGGAATTGATTAATTTTGACTTTTAGAACTTTTCTGAGACAACAATTTAAAAAATCTTAAAAATTAAGCTTTTCGGAAAAATAAATAGAAAAAACTCCCTTTAGGTACTTGCAATGAGTTTATTATTTAATTATGTTTTTAGATTTTAATTCTATTTGGGGTTCTCTTTTTTCAATTCCGACCAAAAAGTATAACCGAATATAATATAAAAATAAATACTTACAAAAATGTGTGTAAATTTTCTTTCTATTTTTCAATTGAATTTCTAGATTTCTAATAATTAACAAATAAACAAGGATTAGAAAAAAAAAGAATTTGTGAATCACCTGTGTATTGAGGGTAGAAAAGTTGAGGGAAGGGCCAGGCATTAAAGCAGCGACGAAAACAGCGACGGAAATTTTGGTCGGAAAACTTTCCATGGCCTGAGAAATTGCCAACCCACCAAAGCTATGGCCAACAACTATCACTTTCTCTTGCGGCGGTAAACTTGCCATGAACTCTATCAACGGCCGATGATAATCGGAAACTGACCGGAGACCGGTGACCGGCTGTAAATCAATTCCAGAAGCAGCTAAATCAATGGCTGTTACATTATGACCGGCCGATTTTAAGAGGGCTGCAATTTTGTACCATGACCAGGCTCCATGGCAGGATCCGAGTACTAGTACAAAGTGTTTGTTTGAGAGATTTTGCGACGAAACGGTAGAGATGCCATTGAAAAGTGTTGCTAATTAGATGATTATAGTGGAAAGTAGTGAGATTGATTGCTTCAATATTATCTGCTCCATTTCTGTTTGTTTTTGTTCATTTTGGTTTACTCAAGACATTTAATGTGTTTTTCTACTTTCTTGGTCAACTATCAAGGTGTGTGTGTTTTTTTGTATTGATTATAATTTGGTTTTGTGGAAATTTACTCCAAGAAAGGTATTTTGTATAATGACTTGACTTATAAGTTATTAGCTTGATTATTAGTGGTTGAGTTGGATAAAGGACTCAACTCCTTAAGGATGAGTTAGGGTTTGCACTCTGAAAATGCGTATAGAGCGAACTGATTTTGGAGGATTGGCCTATAATTGGGCATCTGTAATACATGAGTCCGGAACAGTCTACCAATTAACCAGACATCAGTCGAAAAAGAAAAAAATTGATAGGATATGATTGAATTTTCTCTCTTATTTATACATAATTTCTAGAGTTTTGAATTTTAAAATTTTTGAAATTTTGAAATTTTATATTTTGAAATTTTACGTAATTCTTGAATTTAAAAAATTCAAAACGGGAAGAGTGTTTGGAGGGAGTTCTTTTATACAAGTTCTAACATTCTGACGTAGAAAAATGTCACTACATATGTCAATTAACACCTGCCCTACTAAATCCATTTTTTCATATAAAATGGGACATGTGTCGGTTAATGTATGGAGTGACACTTTTCCACCCTAAAATGCCAAGTGTGAGCACGGGATTTTACAGTCCCTCTCGCGAGACGATGATGACGTATATCCGATTTTATTCCTCATGATAAAAATTCTTCCGATAAAAAATTCTCTATGAATTTTATTTTCTGAAAAATTCAATTCGACGTGTCCGATAACGCGTCCGGTGGTAGTTCAGACCAATAATTTACACCAAAAAAATAATTTAGTCCTAAATACCCATAAAAGTCAAACAAAACCCAAAAAATTCAAATCATCCCCCTGAAATCCCTTTTAGCCAAATTTTCTTCCTTTTCCCTATTTTTAGGCTTGATCCATGCTTACTTTTCAGACCTGACAGGAGGATGAGACCGCCAGCGGCCTCATCGATACCGCCGACAGTATTATCCATGCCGCCGGCGGCATGAGTTTCTGCTGCAGAACATATGTCTACCTTTTTGCTCGATATCCGTCGGATAATTGAAAGCCAATTTCCACCGAGTTTTAGCCATATAAAGACCATTTCTCAGCTGATGAAAGGGTTCAACACTCACCACTTAAAATCATAAGGAGATTTTGAGTAATCTTAGTTAGTTCTAGTGGGATAAAGTCTAGAAAATGTAAGAAAAGAGGATTTAATCCATCTTTTCTTGGTTTTTCTCTACTGAACTCTTTGATATTTAAGTAAAATTTAGGTTTAGAAATCACTAAAATAGGATTTAGAGACTTAAATCACCACTTACTTCCCAAATCATTATTTGAGCTCTCCGGAGGTGTCATTTGGATCACGAATAGGTGGATTCACGGCCCCGAGGTAAAAATTTTGAGTCTCATAGCTCTTTGGCTTTCTTTTATACTTGTTTATTGTGTTTGGTTGTTGTTTTGTGCTTAGTTTTAGGTTTTCAACCGCTTTTCAGCCGTTAACTGCTGCCGTTGCAAGAAACTGAAGTCGACAGAGGCACTTGAAGCCACCGACTGTGTCAACCATGTCGCCAGCGGCATCGTTTATACCGCTAGTGGTCTCATTTGCCCCCAACGACTCTATTTTCTTGCAAGACCCTTTCTTTATGGTATCCCGAATGTCATACAGCCTGCCTGTGTAAATGATATCGCCAGCGGCATCATTGATGCTGCCTGCGGCCTCATTCATACCATCGGCGGTTTGGAGTTCTGAACAACAATTTTGTTTTCATTTTATTTCCGACCTAGTTTAATTTTCGAAGTTAGGATGTACAGTGCAACGACGGGGGTCCAAAACCTCTTGAAAACAGGCCTCGCCCCATAACATGTGGCATTTTCACTAATAATCCGGTTAAAATAATTATTGAGTCTAAAAGATGGATCTAACAGAATTGTCCCGCAAACGCCGTTCATACCCCATTTTTAGCCATCTAACCAGGCTCCATAAATTGTAAAATGAATATGCCATGTTCACGCTAAATCGGGTCTTGTTTGGTTTACTAACTATGCATGTTACATGATATACCTCGTACAACGTGCTGTATTTGTGCTAACCATTTTATGCAGGTAGATTTAGGATAGATGAATGCCAGGCCTTCGGGTATTTTATTTATTGTATAGACAAATGTATAGGATTTGGAAAGCCTTGTAATTATTATTTATTTTTCGCATTTTATTTGGAATGACTGTAATAATTTTATTTACCGCTTTGAATGCTTGATAACGAGATAATAATACATAAACCGAAAACACAATAAATAGGGTGGATCAAAACCGATTAAGAAAGAATGAAATCTTTTAACTTGGCCAATGTAAAATAGATAACATCATCCAAACTCGGAATCTCTACTTAAGGTATGGTCTACCACCCGATGAGAAAATAGTACCAAAATTTTTCGGTTGAGCTGAACCGGGTGATGACTCTATTTTAAGTACCTGTTTCGATCTCGCATCTTTTGAGCATTAAAATATGTTAAACCATTTCCCAATCATCATCACACCAACATCATTTTCAAGGGATCGGTCCACCGGCCCGGCTTCGCAGCCCGTCCAAAACTTCGTCTGCTCACAGTGGTAACTCCGCTAGGACCGATCTCTTTAAACTTGAACTTAAAATTTTTAATAAGTTTAAAGGATTTTGATGATGTTTTAAAATTATTGGCCAAATTAAAACTTCATTCTTTTTTTATAACATTTTATCCTTACACGTGTAGATAGTTCGATAATATTAGGTGCCCCACCTGAGAAGCTCGCGAAAGTATCACTCATGCCCTGTTTGGAATTGAGGATGCCTAGCTGGTGGATCACTCGTTTCAACCAATACGTGAACTCCTGCGATAGCACCTATTTGGAGAGTGGTTGAGTAATATGGAATCAAGGTAAGCGAGAACCTTCTACATCAACAACCCTATATCATAGCCGCGCTGGAAAAAAGCCTTAGCACTTCATTTCCTTAGGACTACCAAAACAATGAAAATAATTGGGACACACTTCTTTCGCCATTTTCGGTGGAGAAGCTAACCTCTATCCTTTCCAAAGAGGCGTTACGCGGGAGTCATAAGGTTGGAAGAGGGACGCTTTGTGTGCTATGTGCTACGTGCTCATGCATCACCCATGCATCGGCTTCAAGAGCCAAAAATGAATCAACTTACCCTTACCAATCTCCATTCGTGGAAGAGGTTTAGCAACATCCGTAGGATTTCTTTTGTGCCCCGTTGAGTCACGACATATCACTATGCATGACGAGGGGTGCGAACGTCCCACGTATGTTGGAGGGATACGCCGCCGCATCATCGCTAACCACATCTACGTGCAGCCATACATACCACGCATCGGTTATTAGACAAAGGTCATTCACCCTATTCAAAGATGATTTTTGGTGTTGAGATAGTTGCCGGGGTTACTTTTGAAAGGTCAGGGAGGTAGCGGATTTTTGTGTCAAATTGAGGATATTGTTGAATCATCAAGTCCTAAATAAAAATCAAATGGTCCTATGATATAAAGTGTATTAACTTCAATGTTTTCTCTCTTGTGGGATATAGAAACTCAGATAAAATATTATAAGACATAAGAAATTCAGTAATCAAATTATATTTCAATTTATATAATTTCCAAATACATTAAATGTACAAAAACGAAAAGATGATGACATAAACAAATACTTATTTTATGAATACTTGTACATTTTTAAATTGAGAAATAGGATGAGAAGAGACTTAGATTTATTTCCAAAAGGGAAATTCTTACTTATAGCAAAGAATGTAGGATTTAAATAGAAATAATATTTTTTATAAATATGGAGTATTTTGAATTTTTTATTTTTTGGCTCGGGCAAATATTTTTTGTGCAATTTCTATGCGGCTTTCTATGAGATTTGATTTTCAAAACCAAAATATTTCTGATAGTAACACATTGATATACAATGGTTTAAGGAATTAAGCTAATATGATAGGTTTGAAAAGAAATATATTTTTCATATAGCAATTTATTGTCACCATTTTAATTGTTTAGCAATTCCACTAATGCAGACGCACTTTTATTTTCCAACAATGGTGGAAGATGTGGCAGAATTATTTATCAATTTCAATGTCGTAATGTTAAAATGCAATTAGTTAATAAAATAATTGATCCGATCAGGTAAACGAATCTTGGATTTCAATTATAAAACAATCAGACTTGTTTTAAAAAATGCAGCACAAACAATTGGAGTTTAAAAATGAATTTGCAACGAATCAAATTCAAGATTCTTCCGTAGCAAAATCAATTAATTAACTAAGAGAACAAAATAATGGATAGCACTATTATTTACTATATTATACAATTCACAAAATGTTCTTTGGTTGGTCTGCTGGTGTTAAAATAAGATCAAATACCTCCCTTGAATTTGATATAAAAAGTTATATATTACAGTAAACTTTTAAAAATTTTAATTAGCGCTCTAAATTTAGTACAAGTGCATCAGTTTATTCCTTATTACCACATATCAGCTTCTGATTAGAGAAATAAAAATCAAAAAATGACATATTTAAAAAGTTAAATAAACTAAAAGCTGACACGTAATAATAAGGGAGCAAACTGGTGCATTTTTATTAAATTGATGGAACAAACTAAAATTTTTAAATATTTAAAATGATATTCAATTTTTTTAACAAATTTAAGAGGGTGTAAATGCATCTTCCCTGTAATAATCCAAATCTATAGAACATAATATGCATGTTGAAATTTTCAACTATATAATTAAACTAAAACTTTCAAAATTAGTGTGCCCATCTTGATGAATATTTTAATTTTATTTTTGATCCCGAGATCTATCTATAAAGCATATGCTTATATATTCCTACTAAAGATGTCATATCTATATCCAGGCAGGATTTCGGTTCACTGAGAATTTTTAAAATTATATATTTCAATTAATTATAATTATTTATTAAATTTAATAGTTATATTTAATTTTAATGATGTGTGGGATTCATAGTGTAATAAAATTTGAATTATTAAAACTTAACAGATGATTGAAATTGACTGAAATATATAATTATAAGGAGTTTAAACTTTAAAATATTTAGGTAAATGGTTTGTGTACAATAGTTTCCTTCTAGAAATAATTATTATAATAATTTGATACACTTTATTTCATTCTTATACTCTGCAACAATGTGATGGAATTATACAGTCAATGGCGTATCAGAAAGATCATCACTTTTATATAAGTTTAAAACAATTATGCAATCGAATATGCATAAAAAAGTATATTCAAAAGGTATAAAAATTGCACTTTTTATGATACACTTTGGGAGTATATCTGATACGCTTATAACATGCTTTTGCCACAGTTTGAAACAAATTATGCCCTAAAATAATATGCAGCCCAAAAAGTTAAAAAAAAGTATATAAATATAAACATAGTCTCGATGATTAAAAAAATGGTAAACTTAAAAAACATATTATGTGTCTTGGTTGTTTTGTATAAAGGTGCTTGTAAAATTTTTTTTCCGAAAGAGTGCCCGTGGTTTCAAAAGTTTGTAAAAAGAGGATTTCTGAAATTTTAAAATCACATTTTAAAGGGTAATTTTCTCCATTTTGAAGTAAAATTTTCCAGCTCGGTTAATAAAAATATAATACACCTTTGTGATAAATTTTAGAATTTTTTGAGAAGTATTAATATTTTTTTATTAAAATTTGATTATAACTTTAAAAAATCAAAACAAAACGAAAATTTTCCGAATCTCATTTAAATCTTGATGTATAACTCCTGAATAATATAGTTAAAATACAGAAATGTTAAATTAATTGAAATAACATGTGTAGTACTGTAATTTTTAAACTACATGAACCCTTTCGAAAACTTTTGAAACCATATGCACCATTTTAAAAAAAATTCATAAATACATTTTTACAAAACGATCAAACCACATAGTATATTTTTTAAATTTATCCTTAAAAAATACTTGCTGCAATACCATATAAAAAATTAGTGGATTAATAAATAAATAAATTAAGAAACAGTAAAAGGATAGGAAAGAAGTAATATTAATAGTTAGGTGTAGTAAAAGAAAGTGTAAAAACACGTTAAGAGTATTTTCTTTATAATCAAATAAGATTAAGTATATTTAAATTTTTATGCACATTAGTTCTTTACAAATAATCGGATCGGAGTAGTTTTTTTTAATGTATTAAATTTTGTTTTCTTAACATAGTTTAAAATTGTTTTCTACCAAGCAACATATTAGAAATCCTAATAAGCTATAGATCAATCCATGCAATTGATCTGAAAAATATAATTGAATTAAAAGGGCACTTGGATTATAGATTATGGAATTTTTTGTATGATCGATTAATTCTCTAGAAGATTTGGTTACGCCAAATTTGAAGCATTTTGTCTATAAAAAAATAGTTCTTCAAAGTCTTAAAATTCAATGTATATAGAAATGAAATTTGACAGAATTATATTTTGTCTCTCTTCAAGAAAATAGAATTTGCACCCTAAGTTTTTAAAATTCGTATCTTTAAAAAATACTATTTTTAATTAAAATTTGAAATGATTACAAATAAAGAGAACATAAATTTATGGATAAGGATGCCTTTATCAAATCCCCTTTTACACCTCAGAAGATAAAAAAAAAAGTAAAATAATATATAAAGTATACTTTATTTAATCATCAAATAAATATAAGAACCAGTCGCTTTCCAAGAATTAAGCAATTTTTGTGCTAATTCAAATAAAATAACCCATATCCAATGAAGTATTTTTCATAATATTTAAAACATTACTTGTTAATTTGTTATGCTATGGTTATTAAAAAAATCTAAAAAATTAAAAATAATTTATTGACAATATAAATAATTTATAAATTTATAAAAAATAATTATTTAGTAGTTATTTAGTGAATTATAATTTTAAATAAATTTTTAAAATATACCTAACATATGATATCTGATGTTTATCTAGTATTTATCTAGTAGATCACTACTAGATTTTTAGTTAATATCTAATATGTCTTAATTTTTACAGTTTATTATGGATCTAACGACACCTAACATATTTATATATATATATATATGCGTGTGTGTGTTTGTATGTGTTTTTATATGTGCATATGACAATTTCATAATAATATTTACAAGATAACTATTAGACAATTACTAGACAAATATTAGATATTTATCAGATAAATACCAGACCGTATTTATGTAATTATTTTCTGTTGTTTTTGTTAATTTGTGAATTGTTTATGGTAGGACTGTAGATATATAATTAATTTAATTTAATAATTTTATAAATATTTTAGTGAGACATATATATTTTTAATAATTTTTAAAGTATTTATACCCTAAGAACTTCAGTTCCGTAATATTTCACAGTACTGAACTAAAACCATTTTGAGACATGTTTCTGTAATTTAAGAAAATTAAAAAAAAAAGGGAAAATCAACCTTTTCTTTTCCTACTGTACAACTTGAATTTACTTTCACGGGGAATTTTTACTCTATTTTGTGACTATTTGGTTTTTACTATTATAAAATTGACATATTAACTTAATTAATGATATGTTAAATTGTCTAATAGTATGGATCATTTGTTGGTAGGGGAGTGATTTGGAGTCATAGGAAAGTGATAGGCTCCTTTGGTGAATAAGTAAGTAATTAAATTTAAACTTCTGAAGCACTGAAATAAATTGAGAATAAGAAAGTTAGAGATTCAAACACTGCGATTTATACTGGTTCGGATACTGTCATCCTTTAATCCCTAGAACATCTCTGGGCTTTAATCCACTATAGTCAATTCCTTCCGAGGCTAAATGAAATCTTACCGCTAAGAATAACCTCTTCTTTCCGTCTCTAATTCACCAATTTAAGAGTACCCTTATCTTGAATTCACAACTTATCCACAAGTTGTACTTAGGTTACAGTAAGACCTCAGAACACCTTCCTTAGTCCTTGAGACTGGATTGAAATAATTTTAGTGATCTTGTACTTTGTGTTATCAAGAATCACTTTTACAACAGATTTGAATTTGATTGTTTTAAGCTTTCTATGGATGGCCTGGGGGCAGGAATAAATATTTGACTTGGAAATTGTTGAGAGAGATTAGAGGGTTCGATAATGACCCATGGATTTGCTTTGGGGATTTCAATGAGATTCTTTATTCCTCTGAGAAAGATGGAGGTGTAGAGAGGCCGTATCAACCTATGGCGAATTTCAGAGGATGTCTTCTAGATTGTGATCTTTTCGACATGGGGTTTAAGGGTAACTCTTTCACTTAGACTAATAGAAGAAAAGGAAGTCAGGCCATTCGAGAGAGATTGGATAGGTTTCTTAAGATGATTGAATGGGATGTTCTGTTCCCTAGTGTAGTTGTCTTTCACCTAGCCAGAGTCGGCTCTGACCATTGCCCAATCCTATTGGATACGGAGGGTGTCCAAAAGAGATGGGATAGACCCTTTTCATTTCAAAGCTAAGTGGATCAAAGACGAAATGTGTAAGGAAGTCATTACGGAATCGTGGCAGAGCAACGCTGTGGGTGAGGGGCGGTCGGTGACAATGAAAATTGAGGCATGTTCCCGAGCTTTGAAGAGATGGAATAAGGAGCATTTTGGGCACATAGGTAACCAACTCAAGCAAATTGAGGCTGAAATTCAGAATTACAGTGGAGCAAATGGAGGTGAGAGGGATGTCCAGAGGATTGAAAGCCTGGAGAAACAGTTGTCGGTTTTACAAGAAAAAGAAAAAGTGATGTTGAAGCAACGATCTAGAGTTCTTTGGCTTGCGGAAGGGGATAGAAACCCAAGATACTTCCATAGGAAAGCGAATGCCCGTCGGAGAACCAATTATCTGACTACCTTGAGAGCGGCTGATGGCAGAGTGTGCATGCCTGAGGAAGAAATCAGTGGGGTGGTTTCTGACTATTTCAGGGATATTTTTACCTCTAGCAAACCAAACATTAAGCTGTTTCCTCCTTGTATTGTAAAGAAAATTAGTTGGGATAAATGTCTTTGGCTCGCTGAACCGTATAAAGAGGATGAAGTGGTGATGGCATTAAAATAGATTGATAACCTAAAATCTCCTGACCCTGATGGTATGTCAGCCCTTTTCTTCAAGAAATACTGGGACATTGTCGGGAAGGAGGTGATTACATATGTACTCGATATCCTTAATGGTGCTCCAATGCCTTCAGGTTTGAACCACACCTTCATTACTCTAATTCCTAAAATTAAAAATCCCTCTGAAATGAAAGACCTTAGACCAATTAGTTTATGCAATGTGCTATATAAACTGATTTCAAAATGCATTGTTAATCGGTTTAAGACTGTTTTAGATGATATTATTGATTTTGCTCAAAGTGAGTTTGTCCCCGGGTCGCCTCATCACTGATAATGCATTGATTGCCTTTGAGTCTATTCATTCAATGAAAAATGACAAATCAAAGTCGGGGGGTTTGGGTGCTCTTAATCTTGACATGAGTAAAGCTTATGATAGAGTTGAGTGGTCATTTATTGTTAGAATGCTCCATCTTACGAATTTTCCAGAACCTTTCATTGCCCTCATTCAGAAATGCCTTAACTCAACGTCCCTTTCTTTCCATATTAATGGTGTACCGAAAGGTTTCGTGAGACCTTCGAGGGGTCTTAGACAAGGGGATCCTATATCTCCATATCTATTTCTGATTTGTGCTGAAGGCTTGTCAGCTCTTATTAGGAAGGAAGAGAGGGAGGGGACAATTCATGGCTGTAAAGTGTGTGTAGACGCACCGATGATCACACATTTGCTTTTTACGGATGATTCGCTAGTTTTCTTCAAAGCTAATGAGGTGGAGTGTCAAACGATTTACAATGTGTTGGAGTTGTATGAGAAAGTTTTAGGGTAGAAAATCAACTTTGATAAGTCAGAAATAAGTTTTAGTAAGGGGTGATGCTGAAGATCGGCTCGGAATCCAAAGTAAGCTTCGAGTTAAGGAAGTTGGTCAATTTCCTAAATACCTTGGGCTTCCATCTTTGATTGGGAGATCTAAGAAGTTTGTTTTCAAAGGTATTCAGGAGAAAATTCTCAAGTGGATCGGGGGTTGGAAGCAGAAACTTTTGTCCAAAGCGGGTAGGGAAATTCTCATAAAGGCTATAGCTCAGGCCATTCCCCAGTATGTCACGAGCTGCTTCGCTCTTCCCTCGACCTTCTATAATGACCTTCAACAAGTAATTGCTAGGTTCTGGTGGAATTCTAACCAGCGAGGAAAAGGCATTCACTGGATGAAATGGGGTTCTTTGTGTGGTTCAAAGGAGGAAGGTGGATTGGGGTTCAGACATGTGTTGTCCTTTAACCACGCAATGCTAGCCAAACAGGTCTGGCGCTTCATTGTGAATCCAAATTCTTTATGTGCTCAAGTGTTTAGGGCAAAGTACTTCCCTTCCAGAAACATCATGGCGGCTAGAGGAGGGTATGGGGTAAGTTACATATGAAGAAGTTTAATGGTTGTGCGCTACATTATCGAAGAGGGTGGCTGCTGGGGAATTGGAACAGGTTCTGGAGTGCGTATTATGGAAGACAAATGGATTGAAGGAGTGGCTTGTTCTAGGCCATTGTCGCTTAAAAAATGATCCTCCCTCTCAGATGGTGAGTTACTTGATCAATGAAGAGAGTAGATCTTGGAAGACTGAGCTGCTTTAGGAACTCTTTCAGGAGGATATAGTTCATCAGATCACTAAGCTTCTGTTGCCTCGTCACACTAGACCTGACTCCATTTTTTGGTGGTACACCGAGAAAGGAGATTACTCTGTTACATCAGGGTACAAATGTGCTTATAAAAAGTTTCTCCTTGATGGAAATATGGCCTAGCCCTCCAATCCTAATAATGAATTCTAGAAAATGTTGTGGTCCATCGATGCCCATCCAAAAGCCAAACACTGTTTGAGGAGTGCGGCAAAGAATATCCTTCCATGTCCCATGGCTCTATTGAAAAGGAAGCTTAATGTTAATCCTTTGTGTTGTATCTGTAGGCGGGATGATGCTGACCTTATCCATATTTTCAAACGATGTCTGATAGCGAGGATTCTGTAGAAAACACTAAACTTGAAATTGTATAAGTTGCGTGGAGAGACCTGCAGTGAATGGTTTTAGGAAGTGTTTAATCTTCTATCATAGCCTGAGTTGTCGAATTTTGCCTATGGAGTTTGGATGCTATGGTGGGAATATAATTGGGTTTCCTATGGAGAGCAAACCAGACCTTTGCACATTTTAGTGGCCCAAATAAATCAACAAAAGCTAGGGGTCTATGAATGAGTTATCTAGCTTACTGGATGATCACCAAAGGTGGGGAGCTGCTTTATGGGTAGCGCCTGAAAGTGGTTTGGTTAAGCTGAATGTAGATGTTGCAGTTTCGAAAGGTGATAAGGAGTGCACATATGGCTTTATCGTGAGAGATGAGAAAGGTGAAGTGCTTAAGTCAAGCACAGCTAGGCTGGGTCGTTGCTTGTCTGTGCTACTCGCGGAACTCAAAAGTATTGAAATAGGTTTGCTTTTCTCAACGGAAGCGGGATTTAAGAGGTTGATAGTGGGATCTGACAACTTTGAGGCAATTCAGGCTTGCAAAGGACTTTCAGAGCATCGGGACTATCATGGTTGGGTGGTGGAGAATATTAGATCACTCTTAATTTTCTTTGCTGCTGTTCATTTTGTTTATGAACCTAGACAGTCTAATATGGTGGCTCATGAGCTCGCTAAATGGGGGTCTAATCTTGATCTTCCTATTATTTTGATTGAAGAGGTTCCAACCTCTTTCTACTATCTTGTTGCTAGAGACATGCCTGTATCTTCTATTTGAGGTTTAATGCAACTTGTTTATTAAAAAAAAGCTTTCTAGATGATGACAAACTGATTTGAGATAATTGTTTGCTTTTGAGAATTTTTGCAGATTGAATTAAGAGACTGCAATTTTTAATGAAAGCTTTGATAATTTTCTCTCTGCTGGTAGATGCTTTTATATAGGTAGTCTTTAAAATCTTCCCATTATGACTTGTCCTTAAAGTCACAATCTTAGTCGTTGTCTCACAATAACTCTTTTTCTTAAGAGTCGTTATATCTTCTGTTAGACTCATCTTCTAATCAGTTAGGCACATTAGAGGGAGTTAACTCTACCAACTTTCTGCAAATTTTCAATCTCTTATACCTTTTAGTCCCATACAACTTGTTGTGTTAACTTGTCAAGTGGCTAAAGGTGTTTCTTCTCTCTTCTTGTCAACTCACTTTTGAAAGAGCTTCTTACAACTTTTTATGAAATTCTGATCACATATCTTTTTGGATCATAAACAGTAGAAGCATATTGTTAGTATTTGTCTTCGCGTGAGTTGATGTATAGGGATCTGAGCTTAACTGTAGAAGATGCTTTCCTTCTCTTGTACGCCAGAATAGTCTTCCGAGTTTTTTGGCTTCTGATCTTCTAGTCTCTTGTCTTGCTTCTAAGATTCAGAGTCTTCTGAGCGTGATCATCTTTCGAGTGCGAAGTTTTTGATTTTTAGCTATCTTCAAAATTGGCTTCTGGATTCTGAACTTTAACTCATGAGAATTGTTCTTCCGAGTTAAGTTCAACAATAGTTATTAATCGCATCGAAAAATTCTCACACGACATATATGATAAAATGAAATACTGGAAAACTCATAAATACAATTACAAGTCCTTATTTTCTTTATTTGTATAAGCTCATAGGCTAAAATATCCAAATAAATAGAGATTTAACATGAATGAAACACGGTACATTTATAATGAATTAATATTTGGTAGCAATGGTCAAAAGATGAGCACAAAGTTGAAATGGTTTAGACATCATAACCATATGGTCAGACCCTAAAATTTCTACAACTTGATTAGGTTGATTTTTTTGTATAATCCAAAGTTGAAAATCCTTGGTGAACACTTCATCTTTTTCGGCTACAATGAAAACCCTATCAATCGATCCAAATTTTTTGTATGTCAGCGTTAGCTCCTTCGACTCTTCTTCTATGTCAAACAATGGAGTTGTTCTAACTAGCATTGATGCCAATGCCAAATCCTGTATCCACATACATATATTGATAAACAATATTAAGCATTAACTGAATTAAAGGCATGTTTGGTGTTGTTGTCAGAACTGCTGCCACAAAAAATTTTACTTACAAACTTTTAATAAAACATATTTTAACAATAAGTAAAAGATTTTGACTTTTGATACTAATTAATTAAAAAATATTTGTTATTTATTTCTAAACCTATTTGGGAAAGAAGCTAAAGAAAGCTTAAAAAAAACCTTTAATCAACTTGAAAAAGTAATCTCAAAACCGACCTTATTTAACACTAAAGAAATATGAATACTTTTCACAGGTACAAAACTACTTTCCGCCTGTTTATCCAAAAAAGGCATATTCTCAAGTATGAATTATAAAAAATTAGTAAAGTGAAATTACCTCAAATGGGCTGAGCTTGTACATTATCGATGATAAATATAATGGGCCGAAAAGAAGTGAAGTTGGAGGCTTTTTAGGCCCATCAGCATATGTATATTTGCTGTCCAATAAGGAACCTCCTGTCCTCGATAACTATAACAACAAAATAAATCAACCAAAAAAGGCTCGATTGCTGTCGGAGATCTGTCCTAAAACAATATGTTTTAACACTATATAAAAGATTTTGACTCTTAATATTAATTAATTAAAATCTATTTTTTTACTGATTTTTAAAATTTTTTAGGACAACAGTTTGAAAAAGCCTGAAAATACAACTTTCCGAAAAATTGGTATGGAAAAGTAATTCCAAACTAACCCAAACAATTACTACTTGCAATGAATTTATTATTTTATTATATTCTATTTGAGGTTCTTTTTTTTCAATTCCGACCAAATATATATAGTATAAAAGACAGTTCTCATGGGATTTCTAGCGCTTGAAACTATACGGTGTAGATTAATTTGGACCACATAAAAATAAATACTTATAATAAAGTGGGTATCTTTTGATTTTTAAATTGAATTTCTAGATTTCTAATAATTGCCTAAACATTTTTACTTCATATAACAAAAAAAAAACAATAAACAAGCATAGAGAAAAAAAACAGAATATGTGAATCACCTGTGTATTGAGGGTAGAAAAGTTAAGGGAAGGGCCAGGCATTAAAGCAGTAACGAAAAAAGCAACGGAAATTTTGGTCGGAAAAATTTCCATGGCCTGAGAAATTGCCAACCCACCAAAGCTATGGCCAACGACTATCACTTTCTCTTGCGGTGGTAAACTTGCCATGAACTCCATCAACGGCCGATGATAATCAGAAACTGACCGGAGACCGGTGTCCCGCTGTAAATCAATTCCAGAAGCAGCTAGATCAATGGCTGTTACATTATGACCGGCCGATTTTAAGAGGGCTACTATTTTGTACCATGACCAGGCTCCATGGCAGGATCCGTGTACTAGTACAAAGTGTTTGTTTGAGAGATTTTGCGACGAAACGGTAGAGATGCCATTGAAAAGTGTTGCTAATAAGATGATTATAGTGGAAAGTAGTGAGATTGATTGCTTCAATATTATCTCCTCCATTTCTATTTGTTTTTGTTCATTTTGGTTTACTCAGACATTTAATATGTGTTTTTCTACTTTCTTGGTCAACTATGAAGGTGTGTGTGTATTATCTTTTGTATTGATTATAATTTGGTTTTGCGAAAATTTACTCCATGATAGGTACTTTGTATTATGACTTGACTTGTAAGTTATTAGCTTAATTATTATTGGTTGAGTTGCATAAAAGACTCAACTCCTTAAGGATCGGTTAGGGTTTGAACCCTGAAAATGCGTATAGAGCGAACTGATTTTGGAAGGTTGGCCCTTAACTGGGCTTCTATAATACATGAGTTTGGAATAGTCTGCCGATTAACCAGACATCACTCGAAAAAGAATAAAATTGATAGGATATGATTTAACTCTCTCTTATTTATATATAATTTCTAGAGTTTTGAATTTTAAAATTTTTGAAATTTCCAAATTTTATAATTTGAAATTTTCTTGAGTTCTTGAATTTAAAAAATATGAAAGGGGAATACATGTCTCGATATTCTGACGTGAAAAAGTGTCACTACATATATCAATTAATACATGCCCCACTATATCCACTTTTTTATATAAAATAAGATATGTGTCGGTTGATGTATGGAGTAATACTTTTCCACCCAAAAATGCCAGGACTCATATAAAAATTTCTGTTTGGAGAAGCCGCCACGTGTCAGCTTTGGGGCTGTCACGTGGTATGAAAAGTATTTGCAATGTTGCTGATTCAACCTATTCTAGCCTAGCTTTTGATCCACATTAGGATTTGGTTAACTCTCTCTTTCTCAATTGTTTATCATTTGATTCACATTAGGATATTGTGAAGTAATTTTTTCAATACAATTTTAATCTAACTAGTCTTAAGTCACAAATTATTCAGAACTCATTGTCTCTGCCAATGTTTTAAAAAGCGTTAGGCGTTAGTTGGGCGGCCGGAGATTTAAAACGTCTAGGCAGGGCTTAGGCGAAACTTAAGCGGGACCTAGACGGATTTGTATTTTTTATTTTAAATATTTATTATATATATAAAAATATTAATTCAACTAAAAAGTAAATTATAATAATATAAATCAAAAAAATAATTTAAGTTTAAAAACCACTAAGTGGCATAGAGCATATTGTTTCTCGGTTTGAGACTTAAAATGATGATTTTATTGTGAGCACACTTTGATATATGTTAGTTTTACCAACTAAACTAATTTTTGTTGGTAAACTATGATTATTATAAATAATGGTATCATAAAAAATCCAAGTCAGGCGCAACCAAGGCGGAAAAATTCGGATTAGGCGGTGCCTAGGAGGCAATAAATGTTGGAAATTAAAACACTCAAACAAACAACTTTTATTAAACTCAAAAATATTACAAGAACACTCTCACTCAAAATGCAATACTACAACTCACTCTTTACTTCTTTTCTCTCTAAAGAAGTTCTTATTTTTGTTGATAAAAAACAACTAAAGAACTCCCCTATTTATAGGTGAATTATACAACTCCCAACTCTCACAATTATTAACTAACACAATTACTTACCACCACCTCCAACTAATACAATTAATAGCCAACTTATTTAGTTAATTTAATGGCCTCCAAATTGGTTGTAGTTAATAGCCTCCAATTTGGTTATCACACACAAAAATCTACATACTTAAAATACCTAAATAAATTTACTACATTTTGGATTTGTGGGCTTGGACTCCAATTGATTGGATTTGGATTTTGGGTTTCCATTGATAAGGATCAAGTTTATAATCCAACACCCCCCCTTAAACTTGATCTTGTCATTCCGAGTGAGCTTCTCAATCTGACGTAGTTTTCGCTTGAGAGCGGCTTAGTGAATATATCCGCAATTTGATCTTGTGTCTTCACGTATTCAACTTGTACTTCCTTTCTTGCAACACACTCTCTTATGTAATGGTAGCGGATGTCGATGTGTTTGCTTCGATCACGGAATACAGGATTCTTTGTCAAGGCAATGGCTGACTTGTTGTCAACATGGATCTCAGTCGGCTCTTCTTGCATTAACCCAATCTCCTTCAATAAATTTCTATGCCAAATTGCATGACATACGCACGAGGTTGCTGCAACATATTCTGCTTCACATGTAGACAAAGTTACAATCGGTTGTTTCTTTGACATCCATGTGAAAGCAGTGTCTCCCATGAAAAACACGAATCCACTAGTGCTTCTTCGGTTATCTACGTCTCCACCCCAATCGCTATCGCTATATCCAACAAGCTTGTAATCATTAGATACCGAATAAAACAAGCCAAAGTCTGTTGTACCTTTCAAATAGCGAAGAATTCTCTTAGCGGCTTTGAAATGGGTGGTTGTTGGTGACTCCATATAGCGGCTTACTAATCCGACTGAATGAAGGATATCTGGCCTCGTGCATGTAAGATAGCGTAGACTTCCAACCAAACTTTTGAAAAATGTTGGATCTACACTTTCCCCTTCTTCATGTTTGGACATCTTAATCCCGTACTCCACCGGTGTGCTTATCGGCTTGCAGTTATCCATCTTGAACTTTTTCAAGATCTCCTTCGCATAGCTTTCTTGTGAAATGAATATTCCATCCTTTTGTTGCTTTACTTCTATGCCGAGGTAGTGCGCCATGAGCCCCATGTCTGTCATCTCAAACTCCTTCGTCATCACTTTCTTGAATTCATCGAACATTCTTTGGTTGCTTCCAGTGAATATCAAATCGTCCACGTAGAGGCACACGATCAAAATATCTCCATCTTTGATCTTGATGTACAAAGCGTGCTCAAAGGGGCATTTGTTGAAGCCATTTTCTCGGAAGTACTTGTCAATTCTGCTATTCCATGCCCTTGGTGCTTGTTTCAGCCCATAAAGGGCCTTCTTCAATTTCAACACCTTGTCGTCATGGCCTTTGACTTCATAACCTGGTGGTTGCTGGATGTAAACTTCTTCTTCAAGAACTCCATTTAGGAACGCCGATTTTACATCCATTTGATAAATACTCCACTTGTTTTGAGCCGCTAAAGAAATTATTAGTCTGATAGTTTCCAATCGAGCAACTGGAGCGAATACCTCATCATAGTCAATTCCAGCCTTTTGACAATAGCCTTTTGCAACAAGCCTTGCCTTGTGTCTTTCGATCTCTCCCTTGGCATTCCGCTTTGTTTTGTACACCCATTTGACACCTATCGCCTTGTGTCCTTTAGGAAGTGAAGTGAGTTCCCATGTATCATTCTTCTCAATGGCCTTGATTTCTTCGTCCATAGCATCTCTCCACTTTTTCTCTTTTGCAGCCTCTTGAAATGTCACTGGCTCGCAGTTAACAAATAGACAAAATAATGTAAGATTGTCTAGTTGTTCAGTCACCTCATAGAGTTCTCGAAGACTTCTCGTACGATGCACTTCTCTTTCATCTTCAGTCTCACTTGAGGATGGGGATGATGATGATGATGATGACCTATCTCTATGAGTAGGAGAAGTTGGTGGAGTTGTGAGGCCTTGCTAAAGTTGTCTTGGTTGCTCAGGCGTTGTTGGCTCATATTCCTCAAATGGAGAAAAGTTGAAGTCTTCCGTTTGAGAATCAAAGTTCCATTCTCCTTCTTCATCAAATATCACATCTTGGCTGATCATAAATTTCTTCTCATTCGGATTGTATAGCTTATAGCCTTTTGAGCTTGAGTCATAACCGATGAAAATAAAACTTTTGCTTTTATCATCAAGCTTGGTTCGATTCTCATCTGGTACATGAACATGAGCTACACTCCCGAAGACTCGAAGATGGGAAATTCCGGGCTTTCTTCCACTCCATGCTTCTTGTGGTGTCTTTCCCCACAAGCTTCTTGTAGGAGAACGATTTAATAGGTAGACTGCACATGCCACTGCTTCTGCCCAAAACTCCTTGGGTAGTTTCTTGCTTTTGAGCATACTCCGTGCCATGTCAAGAATTGTTCTATTCTTCCTTTCTGCCACACCATTTTGTTGGGGGGATCTAGGAACCGTTAAGGGTCGACGGATTCCATGTGCTGCACAAAACTCGTTGAATTCATTGGATGTGAATTCTCCTCCTCGATCAGATCTCATGGCTTTGATCTTATGACCACTCTCCTTTTCCACAGCTGCTTTGAACTTCTGAAACACCCCAAAGACTTCTGATTTTTGCTTCAAGAAATATACCCATGTTTTTCTTGAGTAATCATCAATGAAAAGAAGGAAGTAGTTACTATTAGCGAGAGAACTTGGCTTGATAGGACCACACACGTCGGTATGGATGAGTTCGAGCGGTTTCTTGGCTCTATAGTCTGACTCCTTTGGAAAGCTTCTTCTAAATTGCTTCCCTTGTAAACATCCTTCGCACAATTGATCAGGATTGTTGATACATGGTAAGCCTCTAACCATTCCTTTCTTCGATAGTAGCTCTAATCCTCCGAAGTTGAGATGACCAAATCGAAGATGCCATAGCCACGATGCGTCTTTGTAACACGCCTTCAAACACTTCGCAACATCATGTTGAATGTTCAAAGGAAACATTCGATTCTTTGACATTTGTACTTTAGCAATCAGATCTCCTTTGCCATCTCTTATTAAAAGACTACAATCTTTCATGTGAATATCATAGCCTTTTTCTAAGAGTTGGCCCAAACTTAGATTGTTGCACTTCATATTAGGCACATAGTAGACATTTGAAATTAATTGGTGGCTACCATCTTTAGCACGAAAGAGGATGTTACCTTTCCCCTTCACCGATATCTTGCTGTCATCTCCAAATGAGACACCGCCACTTACTTCTTCAGTTAGCTCCACGAATAAGCTTCTTTTTCCGCACATGTGGTTGCTTGCACCGGTGTCAAGATACCATGTGTTGTCTTGATGATCACTATTGTTGTTGTATGCTAATAATAGCGTTTCTTTCTCCTCAATCTTCTCCTCCACGAAATTTGCCTTCTCTACAACTTGATCATTTCGAGCTCTACATTCTGAAGCGTAATGCCCAAACTTTTGACAATTATAGCATCGGACTTGAGATTTGTCATACCTCGAGTTCGAATTTCCTTTTCCACGACCTTGCATGGAGCTTTCTCCTTTCTCATAGTTGTTGTTGGAATTGTTATTGTAATTCCAACTCCGTCCACAACCACGGCTTCCTCCTCGTCCGCGGCCTCGTCCTCTGCCTCTGCCTCTGCCATGGTTGTTTCTACCATTGCCTTGGCCTTCACTCGTATCCTTAAGTTGTAGCTTGAGGAGTTGCTCAGAGATACCTTGTTTCTTCTTATGCTTTTCTTCATAGGCTTGTAGTGATCCTTGGAGTTCTTCAATCGTCATCTCCTCCAAGTCTTTGGTTTCTTCAATCGTCACCACGATGTGCTCAAATTTGTGATCCAACGAGCGGAGTATCTTCTCTATTATTCTTACATCTTCTAACTTCTCACCGTTTCTTTTCAATTGATTAGAAATGACTGCTACTCTTGAAAAGTAGTTGGAGATAGACTCGGATGGTTTCATGTGCAAGGATTCAAACTCACCTCTTAGTGTTTGGAGACGTACCTTCTTCACCTTTTCGGCTCCTTTGTAAGAGATTTGTAGCTTCTCCCATGCTTGCTTGGCGGAAGTTGCACTTGAAATCTTTTCAAAACCGTCATCATCTAATGCTTGATAGATGAGGAAGAGAGCTTTCTTATCTCTCTTTCGGGAATCCTTCAAAGTTGTAGCTTGATCTGGCGTGAGAGAGGCTTCATTTTCGGGCTCCTTGAATCCTTTCTCTACGATATCCCAAACATCATGAGCACCGAGAAGAGCCTTCATCTTGATACTCCAATTGTCGTAGTTGTTGTTGTTGAGTGTTGGAACTTGAAAGGATGCCATGTTATTCGCCATCTTACTCAAATAGCTTTTCTAGACGTACAGGAGCTATTGCGACACTTTCTGGAGTCTGCTGCCACACTTCTGGATTCTTTTGCAACACACTGGACGTATTGCAACGCTTTTGGCAATCTATTGCGACACTTTCTGGGCTTTTTAGCTACTGCAACGCCTGGGCAGTTTCAACTCGATTTTTCCGCACTCGGGAAAAAAATTCTTTTCGGGAGGAGGACTCGAGCTTTCAACCTAGCTCTGGTACCACTTTGTTGGAAATTAAAACACTCAAACAAACAACTTTTATTAAACTCAAAAATATTACAAGAACACTCTCACTCAAAATGCAATACTACAACTCACTCTTTACTTCTTTTCTCTCTAAAGAAGTTCTTATTTTTGTTGATAAAAAACAACTAAAGAACTCCCCTATTTATAGGTGAATTATACAACTCCCAACTCCCAACTCCCAACTCTCACAATTATTAACTAACACAATTACTTACCACCACCTCCAACTAATACAATTAATAGCCAACTTATTTAGTTAATTTAATGGCCTCCAAATTGGTTGTAGTTAATAGCCTCCAATTTGGTTATCACACACAAAAATCTACATACTTAAAATACCTAAATAAATTTACTACATTTTGGATTTGTGGGCTTGGACTCCAATTGATTGGATTTGGATTTTGGGTTTCCATTAATAAGGATCAAGTTTATAATCCAACAATAAATCGGCCGAACGCCTGATAGCGCTCTAGGAATGAGAAGGCGGGCGTCAAGCCCAAAAATAGCGCATAGGCGGGGCCTGGGTGGGACTATACAGGGATTTTTAAAACAGTGATCTCTGCTATCTATCCACTTTTCTTAAAGGTACAGAAAGCAGGCAGAAATTAATTTTGGAGCTGTGGAAAACAATGTCAACCGCAATTTCAGATTAAGCAACTAAGCACACAACAGTCGAAATGTAGAACACTAATTTGCAGAAAAGTTTCATTATTCTTCAATACAGATCCTGCAATTGCAAGCAACGTGTACTCTTCTAATTGATTAGTTCATCAAACACATTATTTATTTAGGATAGACAATTCGCCCTCTAATTTAGCTTATATCTTGAAGTGCGATATTTGGATATTGTCAACATTAAGCTTCTTGAAATTACTGAGTTTTCTTGTGGCAAAAAATTTGCCCCAACTGTAAGGCTTATATTTGGCAGGATTTTGGTGATCAATCAATTCATCCAAGGGCTGAACCATTGTGTAATGTGATGGATTGAAGAAGAATGGAATTGAAAATCTTTCCTTCTCACTATTCACCTTTACTCTATGCTCCACACTTTCATATCTTTCATTGCTCCACACCTATATTCACATTATGTTTCACAATTTTAAATAGCATTACAAGAGAAAAAAATTAAAAGATAACAAAATTATCAAGGGATTTGCTTTGAATATGGTAATAGTTAGTGGCGGCGTCAGGATTTGTCCAGTGGGAGGGCAAAATCTGTTGGAGATGTGTGGAGAATCTCACATCGGAAATAAACAAGTGAAAAGAGCAGAATATAACTGGTGTAGATTGGGCATTGGTTTTGTGTTAGATGGGCTCAACCTCACTTGTATACTCACTCAAGCTATCAAGCCCAACACTCTTGAGGCCCACGGATTTTCTACAAAATCTTGATGGAAGAGCAGGATTGGCTTAGCAATTCATGCTGTCGAAAAACTATGTACTACTTCCTCCATTTCCAAAAGTTTGACACTAACCAAATCATTAAAACCAATGAAATATTTATTACACTGTTAAAATGACTAATTTATCATTTATATTTTATATAAAAATTCTCTTTCTTCTTAATTACTACTCATAATCAATTATCTCCCTCCTAATTAATACAAGGGTAAATTAGAAAAAATATGATAAAAATGCATTGAAATTCCACAACGTCGAACTTTTAGAAAAATAAAAAACTAGCCAAAACGTCAAACTTTTAAAAATGGAGAGAGTGACAGTTTTCTTGGTAATTTCCCCATCAGCCACCTTAAATGGCGATTTATTTATTGTATACCGGTGACATGGTATTCTATAGTATATTTCCTATTAGTCTAAAGTCACATTCAAATGTATCTTTGAATTCAATTCTCTTGAGAAAATTTCGTAACTAATTAGCAATTCGAAATGAAACATCTCTAATAGGAACACATTAATGCACACAAGATAACTAATTCAGCTAGCCCCAATTAATCAAACAATTGTCATATTTCATATATTTTACGAGAAAAGACAATCCTTAATCTCAAGACATGACCAAATGAGCAAAAATGGATTAATTTTGTTGAAATGATATGGAAAAGAGGGTACCTGAATAATGTCACCAACATTGATGATATAAGAATTAGGAATAGGGTTAACCAAAACCCACTCTCCATCCGATTTCCTCTTAACTTGGAGCCCACCCACTTCGTCTTGGGCGAGGATGGTCAAGGCTCCGGCATCCTTGTGTCGACCGACGCCAAGAGCTAAGTCGGGTGCAGGGCAAGGCGGATAGTGGTTAAGTCTAATGAAGGAGGTTTGATCTTTAAAGAAGCCATGTAGCCTGTCTGCCTTGAGTCCTAGACTCTTTGCAATTAGCTCCATTAGTAAGAAGGCTAGTCTTTCCATTTCTTTTGCATATTCTTCACATTCCTCCCTGTTCATAGTTTATTGTTAGCTATATGTTGTATGTTATGCAATTTGAGTTTTTGACTTCTGAATCTTTTATTAAAAAGAAATAAACGAGAGAAAAAACATGTATTAGCTCGGTTGATAAAATCATTGTACTTAAATTGTTTCTATAAAGTGAGTCTCAGTTTTGAACTATAAATTCCGCAGTTACATTTGTTGGAATCTCACATTTTTTGGCTATAAACAAGAAATGCTCATTATATTAATGAAGCAATCCTAACATCAAAAAGTACCTTGTTGGGTTATACATAGATACTTAAATGGTATAAACTCTCTAAGAGCTTTATAAGGGAGTGTGTTGCTACCAGCAAAAAATGCTCCTTATATTAATAAAGCAATCCTAACCTCAAAAAGTAACTTATGGGATTATAAGTAGAGGCTTACAACATAAGAGAACTTAATATATCAACTTTATTTTGTCAAACTCAAATTATAGAGATCTAATATTCAATATCAAGAAGTAGCATTCAACCAACTCTAATTTACATCAGTCACATTTGTTGACTCAAATTTATCTTTAATGTGACAATTTCCCTATCAAGTGCGAGTTGTCACAACATTTGGAGCCTAGGCCTTCGTCAAGATTCAGGAACTCAAACTTACTCGTGGCTTAAAAACACATGTCAATTTCAATTATATATTATTTACTTACGCTACATTCCGAAATATCAATAGGTTAAGAATATTTTAGGTCACGATAAAATACTTTAACATCATACGTCATATGTCAAGTGTACATTTTTCTACCTTTTTTATGTAAATGTTGAGCTCGGCAAAAAATTGGCTCCATTTATTAATATGTTATATATTAGAATTAAAATAAATCAAAATCGAGCCTAGCAATCCAAACCAAGAGTAACTTAATTATTTTCACACGCCGTATTAAGTAAAATGAAGTGGTATAAAGTAACTCCATTAAAAAAATCCATGGATTAGCTCAGTTGCTAAAACTTATATGTACGAAGCCGATGTCCCGTTCTCGAACCTCAAACCTAGTCTTCTAATAACTAAAATATTCTACGATAGAAAAAACGAAGGCAATACTCCAAATCGAATCAAAATACTTTGTCGAAAAAATTTAAGAAAATTACCTAAAATGAGGAGGGTTATGAGGCCATTGATTGTACACAAGAGTAACCTCTTGATCATGGGGAAAATAATTAGCAGGGAGAAGAGTAGGAACCTCAACAGGATAATCAAAAACCTCTTTCCAGTCTCTAACATTCTTAGTATGCTCAGTGTCATAATAACCCATCACCTCCTTTTCACTTCTCCTAACCTTGTACTTCTCTTCCAATGCCTGCCCAAAAAACTCTTTTGCTGCATTAAAAATCTTGTCTCTTTTTTGAATTGGAACCCCATGGTTGATAACCTGGAAAAAACCCCAGTCCCTGCAAGCATCCCCTACTTTCTTCACTATATCATTATCAATGCAACTAAATTCAGAGAGATCGATTAACGGGATTCCTTTCGCTTTTAGGGTTTGGGGTTTTGGGCGGTGTTCTTGGGGTTGAATGAATGCTGGATCTACTTCTCCCATTTTTTTTATTTGATTTCGATTTTGATGTTGAAGAAGAAGAAGGTAAAATTCACATATATGTATACGTTGATCAAACTACTATTATTGTTGAAGATAAATTATTAACTTGATTTTGTTGAAGAATCAATATACGATTCTTGTTGAAGAAAAATTAGAGGAGTGAACCTGGTCGCTTTTTTGTTTATATTAGCATATCATTTAAATCAACGACTTAATTATTTGAACTTCCCCTTACGTTTGTGCTTACATTTGCAAGGAAATACTGTATGCAAAGATCCTGTAAATTTGATAGGGGTTTAAATTGGTACAGGGGAGGCTACATATTTCATATTTATTAAGAAATATATATATATATATATATATATATATATAAGATGTCCTAAAATACTTTTTTTTACCCCTATACCTTTCCAAAGAAATATTAATATTTTATTATTAAATTTATTTTATTTTATAACCATATTATTCCAATTTATATTAGTATGATAATAGTATTTAAAAGGGAAAAGTACATGATTGTACCAAAGCCCAACATTAAAAGTTTCGTCAACAACACAAATGTTCAATTCCAGAAGCTTCAACAACATAAATACATTTCTCTCCAACAACTCATCCACAAGTCATTTTTTTATGTTCTTTTCTTATTTTGCATTTTTATCCCAAACCGTTTATTTTTTTGACATGCCGCTTTAGACTTTTTTGTTCGTCTCATTTTTATCTTCGAAACGCCGTCCATTGTGATATATTTTTTTCCAAACTTTTCGTCACCTAGTAAAATGTTGGATTTTGTTGATATGAGGTGGTTTTTGTTTTATTTCTTTCATAAAATAGATGCTTATATTTGGGTTATTCAGACCTTGTATAATGCTTGTATAATGTTGGTATAATGATGATATAAAGTAGTTTTTGTTTGGTTTCTTTCATAAAATAGATACTTATGTTTAGTTTAATTTTTCACACCTGGTAAAATGCTAGTAAAATGTTGCCATAAAGTGGTTTTCTTTGATTTCTTTCATAAAATAGATGCTTGTATTTGGGTTCTTCACATCTTGTATAATGCTTGTATAATGATGATATAAAGTGGTTTTTGTTTGGTTTTTTTAATATAATAGATGCTTATGTTTAGTTTAGTTTTTAACACCTGGTAAAATGCTGGTATAAAGTGATTTTTCTTTGATTTCTTTCATAAAATAGATGCTTATGTTTGAGTTCTTCACACCTTGTATAATGCCGGTATAATGATGATATAAAGCTGATTTTTCACACTTTGTATAATGCTGGTATAATGCCGGTATAATGCTTGTATCATCTATTACATATCTTCAAAAATAAAAACTCAAAAAAAGTATATCATCATGTATCTACTTTTGAAGATAAAAACGAGACGAACAAAAAACTCTAAAGTGGCATATCGAAAAAATCAACGGTTTGCGAGATAAATGCAAAACAAAGTAATAAAATACATAAATAAAGAAGGAACTGTGTTTTTGGAGCAAGAAAGAGAAACGTAAATGTTGAGAAGAGAAAGTATAAAAAGTTCCAAAAAAGTTGTTTACAAAAGTAGAGGGCAAAGAGGTAAATATTTTACACAACCCTTTCATTCCTTACAATTTCCCTATTTAAAATCGGCTAATATTCATACAAATCATAACAATACCAAAATATAAAATTAAAATAATAATAACAATAATAATAATAATGATAATAATAATAATAAAATATTTGATGAGGAAAAATGAGTCACATTAATTCTTATAGAGTCACATTAATTCTAAATTATAAATTTATTTAAGAATAAATTATAAATTATATCTATCAAAAAATCACTGTATGTAATTAGCTGCTAATTAAAGTTTGAAATATGGAATTTTTTTGTTAAATAGGATTATAATCAACAAAATTACATTTTGGTATTGTTGTGATTATTATGAATATTAACCAATTTTAAATACCATTATTATAAAAACAGATTAAGGTGAATATACAACAAATTAAAGCAATAATTACACAATAAAATAATTCATAATTACTGATAAGAATTATATTGTAAAATTATTATAGTAATTAATGATTATTTGACCTTTAAAATAATATACAAACGGACATATGTAAGAAAAACTGATCAAAATATTTAACATTTCACTTTTACTATAAATACTAACTAATTAAAATTTATTGATTATAATCCTATTTAAGAATTAATATGACTCTTTTTCCCTCATCAAATATTTGACAGGAAATCACAATATAACTGCAAAATAGTTAAATTATAAAGATGTTTAAGAAAAAAATTGAATTTTATGATGGTACTTACACCTATAATGGAATATTTAAATTATTTGATCAACTAATATATCTCCTAAAATGTATTTATTTAAAATTTAATTTGTTGTTCTTAATTTTATTTAATTATATTGGTTATAATCCTATTTATGAAAAAATTTTGAATTTCTTAACAGTACTTACTCCTTCTTACTTAAGAATCAGTGCGACTCATTTTCCCTCATCAAATTTTGACAGAAAATTACAAGATAATTGTAGAAAAGTATATTGTTCATTATGTAGAAGAAAAAACATAATTCCATGGATGATATCAACCCACTTAGGAGCAATTGAAGACGGATTTTATATGTGATATAAATCTAACTAAGATGCAATGGACCCTCAAAGTACATGTTCTTCGCCTTTGGAACATTCCAGAATGCAGTAAACCAAATTCAATATTTACTATTAAAATGGTTTTGCAAGACGAAAATGTATGTTAATAAATTATTTGTTATAGACTATTAAAAATTTTATCACAATAAATGTTTAATAAAATCGCATAATTAATAAAAAAATTCTACTCTTTTTTATGTTCTATAATATTGCAATACGGAGATCGAATTCAAGCGACGGTAACATTCAAGAACTCAAGGTGTACCATATGAGTAACTTCATTATCAACCAGAATAATATCAAAACTCCTAAGCCAACAAAAAATGAATAGAGGTTAATTTTTTCGTCCAGGACGATTGTTTGGGAGGTCAATGACCAAAATTTTAGTTTGAATTGAATTAGTCTCTTATACAGAATTGCTTGATCCAAACAAAGTCAATGAAGATATTTTGTTTGGTATGTATATATTTTTTATTATTATTTTAATTTTAATTCTATATTTTAAACTATAATTAGCAATTAATTAAATACACAGATTTTTTGACAGATGTAATTGGTGAAATTGTTAGCCATGGTGATATGCAAAGCCGTTTCATGAATGAAACTAATAATGTTTTCTTGAATTTGGAACTTCAAGACCATGAGTATTTATCTACAATTTTTTATGTTATTTGTATATATTGTTCGTTATTAATTAAAACTTTATTATGAAATCAAACTGCAGGTAGAATAGAATATCAATAACGTTCTGGGGTGAATTTGTAGAACAAATATTATCTTATTTCAATTCATCTAATGATAGACGAATTATTATTGTTATGCAGTTGGTACATGCTCGAGAATACAGAGGTACTGATTATTTAATTTTTTAGGTTCTCATGCAATGGAGTCCAACTATAACTTTTTAAATCGCTTTTGACTAAAATTACAGTATTTCAATTTAATTAAAAAATTCACCAATTAATTGTAGATTTAAAATATTTAATAAATTCACTTGAAAGATTTAATAAATTAAATATTTCATTATTCCATTATTAAAAATATTCCATTATTATCATAATAAATATTTGATAAATTCACAATAAATTAAATTTATAAAAATAGATTTAGAAATTAATGTGACGCTTTTTTTTCAAAAAATATTTGACATAAAATTATAAGATAAGTGCAGCAAATTTTAAATTATAAGCTTATTTAAGAAAAAAATTAAATTTTATAATAGTACTTGCTTCCTTATAAATAAAAATGAAATATTTTTTCTTATTTGATCAATTAATATATCTCATAAATATGTTTTAAAAATTTAATTTGTTATTCTTGATGTTATTTAATTTTATTCTAATGATTATAATCCTATCTAAGAATTAATGTGACTCTTTTTTCCTCATCAACTATTTGACAAGGAATCACAATGTAACTGTATAAAAGTATAAATTAAAATCCTATTTCAGAAAAAAAAATTGAATTTTATAATAGTACTTACTCATTTTTATGAATAATAATGGAATATTTTTAATTATTTGATCAAGTAAAATAATTAAAAATATTTCATTATTATCAAAATAAATATTTAATAAATTCACAACAAATTAAATTTATAAAAATAGATTTAAGAATTAATGTGATTCTTTTTTCTCATCAAATATTTGACGTGGAATCATAAGATAACTACAAAAAATTTTAAATTATATTCCTATTTATTAAAAAAGTGAATTTTACAATAATACTTACTCCTATAATGTAATATTTTAAATTGTTTGGTCAATTAATATATCTCCTAAATCTATATATAATAAATTTAATTTGTTGTTCTTGATTTTATTTAATTCTATTGGTTATAATCCTATTTAAGAAAAAATTTGAATATCTTAATAGTACCTACTCCTTCTGATTTAAGAATCAGTGTGACTCTTTTTTCCTCATCAAATATCGGCAAAAAAAATTATAAATTATAATCCTATTTAATAAAAGACATCAAAATAAACTTATCATTAATATATTTATTATAAATGACCTATCCATGCATCGCACGGGTACTACACTAGTCAATTAATAAAGGTAAAAAGTTCTATTTTACCCTCAAATTAATATTTAATTTTCACTCCATTGTAATTAATAATAATAAAATAAATAGGGATAAAATTAAAAAAATAATGGAAAAAACGCCTAAAATTTTAAAAATAACAAGTAAAAAGGATATGAGATATCCACTAAAAATACAAGTAAAAATAGCAGGAATAGTAAAGATTCTAAAACATTGTTTATGTCTAGTATCGGAGCACCATGATCGATGACCTAAAAGTGAAGGCAACCCAATCTCTGAATGAACCTAGTCAGGATTGTAGATCATATTAGAAAAATGTAATTGAACTCTCTAGATTTAGGATTTACTATATTTGGAGGTTAGCAAAGGTTGTCGTTATGTCATAATGTTTAATTACATCATTGTTCTACACTTTTCATCCTCTGTCCATATCCTCTCAATCAATTTGTTGAAATTTGTTTTATCTTCTAAAATCATAATTTTATTTTTAAAATTTATTTTGCATATATTATTCAAAAGTTTAAATATTATTTTGACTTCTTGTTTTAAAGTTATGCCATCTCAAACGTACACTACATGTGTATTTGAGAACTTAAATAGCTGTCATTTACCTTTTCGACATAAAATTATAGTACTCTAATAATTTTGAAGACAAAAAATTAACAACAATAGCAACTCCAATAACAAGTAAATCAAGCGGGTCCGACATCCTAATATGTTGGTATGTGTTTTTGTTAGCCTAAATAATACTTCCTTCGTTTTTTTATTGTCGCTTTAGAACTAAATAAATATTTTTTAATAAGTATTACTTTCAAATTTCAATGCAATTATTTAAACATCTTTCCCATTTTATCCTCATTTAATGCAACATTAAAAATGATAAATAAAAGGGCTAGTAATCTTTTCAAACAATTAGTATTAATGTTAGAGGTATTTTAATACTTTTATTCTCTTAATTAATGTTTCCTTGGTATTGACAAATTTATCAAAAACGACAGTTAAAAAAAACGGAGGGAGAATTATGCAATCGGATTAGGATTCTTCAAAGTTGAAGTCAAATTTTAGAGTAAAGCTTGCTCAATCTAAACCATCCATTTCAAAATGAAATGTGTGGATTAAAGATATTTATTTCACTCTCTCCTATGATTAGGAGAGATATGAAACAATTTTACTTAAAAGTTTGACTCAAACTTTAGAGAATCCTTTTCGATGCAATCACTGATCACTAATTACATAGTTTTCCTTTTAGACTAATTTGATTTTAAACATTAAATCAAATATATAAATAAATATTTACAAGTTTTTATACGTCTGTTGTTTTGATAGAAAGCATATGCCCTTACCTTATAATAATATCTATCGCGTACTTTTCAACTACTGCCCACACAGTATTGAGGTTCAAAATTGAGATAGACGCCCGGTAGAATATCATACTGCTAAAAATATATCAACTCCTCTGTACAAGATACTAAAATATCTCTTGAAAAACAAAAGATACAATACAAGCTACATGTACACATGATTTAGTTATAACAACTTTGGAAGCAAATTACTATATCAAGCACCCTATTATTGACCATTTAATTCTGATATTTTGAATTGAGAAATTTGGATATTTTCAACATCAAGCTTCTTGAAATTACCATGTACTCTTGTGGCCAAAAACTTGCCCCAGCTGTAAGGCTTGTATTTGGGTAAATTTTGGTGATCAATCAATTCATCTAAGGTCTGAACCACTGTGTAATGTGATGGATTGAAGAAGAATGGAATTGAAAATCTTTCTTTCTCACTATTCACCTTTACTCTATGCTCCACACTTTCATATCTATCATTGCTCCATACCTACATTCACATAATGTTTCACAACCTCAAGAGATTACAACGACGACGATAACAATCAAGCCTTAATCACATGTTAAGAGCGGTTAGATATATTGAGTAGTGAAAATTAGTTTCAAATGTATGACAGAAGTATATTTTTTTTTGTAGGAAAAACACGAGTTATAGTTACTTTTAAAAAGAACACTTATCCCGCATGAGGTTTGAAGAAGTGCATTTTAAAGTTTATACAGAGATGATCCATATTAGACGATTGAACGAGCAGGTTTTTATATAGCCTATACAAGAATTGAGCAATTGTTCATAAAGAGAGACTCAACCTGAATCTCAAGATGAAGCTAACTAATTGAAAGAAGGGGCGGATGCAGAATCGAATACAAGGGGGGCCAAAATCTAATGATACATATATAGAATTTAAAGAAAAGAGAAATATTTAGGTGAAAATAATGGGGAAAATGAAACATTGTATGAAAATTGTAACAAAAAGGAATAAGGATGCAAATATTGGTGTGGGGATTTGATCCTAGGCTATTGAGAAAATCCACATCTGATAAGTGAAAATCAGTAGAGAAATTGGGCCTTATTATTTTAAATCATCAGAACTTGTCTCCAGGCAATCTAAAAAAAATTATAGATTTTGAAGATGTCTGTCTCAAGCATAGTCTGCAGCTGGATTTAGGTAAGAAATAAGAAGAGAAGTGTGAAAAAAGTTGGTGAGAAGAGGGGGGTTGGCGTGACAACTACTAGATGAGGAAAGATTTGTTGATATTTTTACTTACCTTTTTGTCACTAGCTTCCATTGAAAGCCTTGTTTTATATATTTTGTTATTTTAATTATCTTTTGGATAAATGTGGCTATATAAATTCATCTTCTCCATTTGGAAAACTGCCTTTGGAGGCCATGATATCCTTTATTTTGTAATTTCTTTACTTTCATCAATGAAATTCAATATTTTCTTCATTATTTGTGAGTAGCCTGCTGCAGGCAAAGCTTTCCCGAACAGGCAGTCTAAGTCTTCCTCTAACTCAATGTATGTAATATTTGCTTGATATTTATTATTGATTGTGTGTTTGAGTAATTATTTCAGTTAGGTTTCCACCGAACTCATACATAACTATAGCAATAAGGACCTGGGAGAGACTTGTTATAGTGGAAACACAAACACACACACATATTACATGAGATCGAGAGGAGATTGTGTATGTGCTAAAGGTTTTAACTTTATGTTAAATGATCAACTGAACTTGATGCAAGATTTTTGGTTAATTGAGACTTAGGGGAGATTTAGATCAATAATAGCCTTATAAACCGGGTGAGGCTGGGAGGTAAGCTTGACGAAATTAAGTTGAAATACCTTGGATCTATGTTCTGGAATAGACTGTGTACATTATTTGAATGGAGGAAAAGCCTAGCATGTCCATGGGTAGGTAAAGCTTGTGTATTATTGTTATTTTCTTATTTTTATATTTACCCATTTTATTTACTTAATTTAACACCATCATCAATCTCAAATCAACGAAAGCCTTTCTGAGTCAATCTATAAGGAAAATTTCAAACTGAAAAGTATGCTTTCTATGGGATACGACACTTTCTTGCCTCTATACACAACATGCACGAGTGTAATATACTTGCTAAGCATTGCCATTTTGGCACAACACCATCTCTCCAACCAACTTAACTACACTAACTTTTTGTTAATATAATACACATGTATATTATTTAACTTAAAACTCAGGGAGGGGCCAGGACCCCTACAACTTTGGTTGCAGGTCCGCCCCTGATCGAAAGGGTACGTACCTGAATAATGTCACCAACATTGATGATATAAGAATTTGGAATAGGGTTAACCAAAACCCACTCTCCATCCGATTTCCCCTTAACTTGGAGTCCACCCACTTGGTCTTGGGCAAGGATAGTCAAGGCTCCGGCATCCTTGTGTCGACCAACGCCAAGAGCTAAGTCGGGTGCAGGGCAAGGTGGATAGTGGTTAAGTCTAATGAAGGAGGTATGGTCTTTAAAGAAGCCTTGTAGGCTGTCTGCCTTGAGCCCTAGACTTTTTGCAATTAGCTCCATCAATAAGAAGGCTAGTCTTTCCAGTTCTTTCGCATATTCTTCACATTCCTCCCTGTAATCAATTTTTAATTATTAGCTATAGATTGTACGTTATGCACCATTGAATAAATAACATCTAATTAATTATGTGTCAATTAATCATCCAACAATGTGAACCATAAGGCTAAATTTAATTTATGTGATATAATTTAAGAATGCAAACTATACTTACAAGAAAAGAATGCAAATTATACTATATTTATAATGTAATTTCGTATTGACTTGTTGTTGTTAAGTTTCAAATAAACACAAAAAAAAACATTTGAAAAATCAGAAATAAAAAAAACAAATGACTACTACAAAAAAATTCATAGTAAATATTTAGGAAAATCATTGCACTAGAGTCTAACTCGTGATTTTTAATTGTTCTTTCATTTTCTACTGATGTGAGTTGAACTTATTTCAATGTAAACTTGATTATATGAACGGAAAGCTGAGTTCAACTAAACTGATTTTAAGAGTGAAGAGAAACCTTACTTTTTCCATGCTAAATCAACACAAATCACAGTTTTATGGGGTGTTTAAACCTTAAAATTCTGCATAAATGAATTGAATTAATGTTCTGTCTGACCTCTTTTATTGGTAAAAAAAATTAGAAAAGAAGACGAATATATACCTAAAATGAGGAGGATAATGAGGCCATTGATTGTACAAAGGAATAACCTCATTATGATGAGGAAGATAAAAAGATTGGTGAAGAGTTGGAACCTCAACTACATAATCAAACACCTCTTTCCAGTCTCTTACATTCTTAGTATGCTCAGTATCATAATACCCCATTACCTCCTTTTCACTTCTCCTAACCTTGTATTTCTCCTCCAATGGCTGCCCGAAAAACTCTTTTGATGCATTGAAGATCTTGTCTCTTTTCTGAATTGGAACACCATGGTTTATAACCTGGAAAAAACCCCAATCCCTGCAAGCATCCCCTACCTTCTTCACTACATCATTATCCAGGGAACTTAATTCAGAGAGATCGATTAACGGGATTCCTTGGGCTTTTGTGGTTTGGGGTTTTGGGCGGTGTTCTTGGGGTTGAATGAAAGCTTTATCTACTTCTCCCATTTTCTAATTTGGTTTAGAAACTTGTGAAACTCACACCCGGATATAGGTTTTTATAGAGGATAGATCATATCCTTAAACGATTTTTGATACACATTTTTTTAATATATATATATCGATATACATGTGAAGATATATATTAAGAATCATTAATCTACGTGACATTAAAGGAGAACACCGGTGAACTTTTGCCAACGTCAGGAGTTAGTTTAGGACTGTCTCGATTTATTTGACCATTTTATTTTATTTTGATTGACAATTCACGTATTGTATGTAAACATAGTCATGGAGAATATCTAATGAACCTGGTCTTCGTTTTGCTTTATATTCACTTCTCAATTATTGCGCTTGCAATTAATTGATGGAATACTTTGTTTTCATAGATTCCAACAAATAAAAAAGAAAACAACGTCTCCATATATACCGAATACAGTCTTTATTTACCATTCTAAATTATTGTGAAAAAGATTTAGGTAAAAGCTAGTTTTTTTAGAAAAAAATAAGCTTAAGTTAATTATTCAATTGGCAATTCTCTCCTACTACTGAATTCATAACGTTTAAAGGTCTAGTATTCGAGTCATATTCGGGAGGTGGAGATTTTTGTATTTAATGTAATCACAATGAAAGCTTTTGAAAATTTAACAAAATAAACATTTGGAATTTAAGAGGAACAGAAACAAACTCTAACTCAATTATATGAAACTTACAATTACAATGTTAAATAGAAGGATCTATAACTCTAAAATGAAAATCAAATTATATTAGAATGCAATTCAAATATAAACTCTAACACACAGTCGGCAAATTAAAAAAAAGTTTATCTTTCAATTTCATTAATCTATCACTAATTCTTTAATAAAAAAAATCAAAATAATTGTTAAATAATCCTTATAATTTTAAGGAATTCATTCACAAATTCTTATTTTTGTGCTTAAAAGGCCAACAATAGAAATTTGAATTCTATGACTTGAAAATTTATGGAATTAATTGTGCCTACATCAAATCCCACCGAAGTATGTGGAATTCCCAAATTCAAATCATATTTTTTGGTGAAAAAATTTGAAAGACAATAGAGCTTTTATTATACAATAAATACACAAAGTATTTTCGGGATTTTAATTCTTATTCAATCTGTAAATTTTGATGAGTGGTAATACAAAAAATTTTAATTTACTATTTTTGCGATTGCAATTTAGGCATTTTAATGTTACATTTAGAATAAATAATTAGCTATTTAGAGGTGAAGCTTTTATTTAGACATTTTTTTAATTGTGTTGACAACTTTTAAGATAACTATTATTACATTTTATACCAATGTGTATTTGTGTAGTGATTTTATTAACTAAATACCATTGTGGCGTATGTCTTAGCTTAATGGTTAAGACTCAAGTTGTAACCTCTAGAGGTCTCAAGTTAGAGTTACATTAGAGATGGGTGATGTTTTTTTGTATTTAATGTAAGTGAAATTACGCTAAATTTTTTAATAAAATTGACTAACTACTACTAGCTTTATAATTACTTATGACAAAGACTTTTCTTCACAATAATTTATAAATTTTAAATTATTTGTTCCAAGCTATGAATAAGGATTTCTAATTTTATATTCATTTATTCCAAGTAAAAGAATTCATTTGCAAATGGATTCCAACTCTCCCTGAATTGTTTTCAGGTTAGGCCTAAAACATTTGTGAAGTCTAACATCAAGCTTTGTCAGGACATCTAACACACATGCTCACGCTTAAATCTACTTGAAGAATGACGTGATATAAACGAATGCTCTAACATCGTAACGAGACTCTGATATTATGTAAAATAAAACCTTATTCGATTGTAAGTATCAATCCATGTGGAATATTTAAGACATCTAAATATCTTTAATTTGTACAGATCAACGAACACAAAAGTAGAAGTTCTTCCTTAATAAAAGAAACGAGAAATAACATTATCTTATTTAGAAGCCACACACTGAAACAATATGACAGAATTGATGCAGAGTGAATATAGTTTACTCCGATGCCTTAAAATGATCGATTTGAACATTTTCGGCTTCTTGTTTCTTATAATCGCTGCGGTTTCTGGAAGCGAAAAATTTGCCCCAGTTGAATTCCTTGTATTTGGGAGGGTTTTCTTCACTTAAAAGCTCTTCCAATGGCTTAATTTGAACATAGTGTGAAGGAAAAAAGAAGAACGGCATTGAAAATCTTTCCCTCTCAGAATTCACCACCACCCTATGCTCTGCACTCCAGTATTCATCATTGCTCCATACCTAGTTATTCATTATCACAATTTGAATCTATTATTGCTTTTGGAGATCATTAAATTAGATCGGGCAACCCCGGGTTGAAAACTAGTTATAGCGAATTTGAGGTTGTTTTTACTGCTTTTCTAAAAAGCATGTAAAAACATATTTTTTTAAAAAAATGCAAAAAAAACAGTCCAGTGATAGCAGAAATCAGATATGGTATGTTAGATTAAGACAAATTAGATAAGGTCATTTATAATCAAAATTAGATTGTCACAGAGAAAACAAGGTTGGGTGAGAAATTATTGATGATCATATATTTAATATAGATGACTAATTTGTTAGGTGGGACAATATGCTTGTAATCATATTGTGAAGGATGTATTTTTGATGTATTTTTTACCCAAATGGGATTTTTCCATGTAAAGTGACTTTATAATGATTTATTTTTTAATAAATAACCTATTTCTTTTTAATAAATTATAATGATTCTTTTTTATAATGAATTTTATATCAATTTCTATCAAAGTTGATATTTTGCATGAAATTAGTTTAAAATGTCGTTTACCAGTTGGCAACATATGATGAGTAAGTTGGATGAGAACAAGGTTTAAATTCTACTAAATACACTTGTTGGGAGGGATAAATAGCCTTAATTGTGACTAAGCATCGAATAAGATTATCTCAACGAAAATACTTATAAATATAAAAAAAATTCTAAAATATGTCATTTTAATATCACCTAAAGTAATTAAGAGAGTCTTAGGTTTTCTTTTAATGTAGTTTATTTTACTAAAATACAGTTATAATTTTTAAAAAAAAATTGTCTCATTTCGACTTACAATAATAATAGTGGAAAACTTTATCTCACCCTGCCCGAATGTGAATTCAAACCTGCAATCTAGGATCACAGCTTCAACATTATATTCTTTATTCCGATCAACATTTTGTACTACACAAAGTAAAATGTCTTCTCCTAGAACATCTTTTAAAAAACTTTATAACAAAAATGTACCATTTATTGAAATAAAAATGTTAATATATTATAAAAATCTACCATTCATAGAGTAACATGCAACATTTTATACAACTTCCATCCCAAAAAATAATATAATTATAAAAATATAGTTAATATTTTTTATCACATAATGTGAAATATGCATGAGTTCAAATAATTTTCAAAGTTTCTTTTGGAAACTCAGCAGTTTCCAACAACAAATTAATTTTGAATAAATTTTACTTTCATAACAAATTTGCGCCCAATACCTAACTTCTAAACCCTCTTTAAATTTTTTTAATATTATCAAATGTTTATTTTTTTATCATCTGGTTCGCCGGAGTTTTGGTTCGACTACATTCAGATTCGATTCGGATCGCGCACCGGGCTATGGTGGGTGAGTCTCCCAATAAGGATTTTTTGCATTCACTAGAATTCGAACTCAAGACCTCACTTAAGCGATACAACTCCCTGACCACTTGCACTAATAATTTATAGTTTCGAAAATAATAAAATGTAGTCATAAAAAAGAAAATAATAAAATGTAGGAATAGAAATACGAAGCGGTTATCTAATCACCTGCATACAGTTACCAATATTGATGATGAAAGCATCCGGAATAGGTTTGACCGGAATCCATTCGCCGTCGGATCTCCGGGCAATTTCCAGACCGCCGACATCATCCTGAGCAAGAACAGTCAGAGCACCGCCGTCTTTATGCCTTCCCACACCAAGAGCTAGATGAGGAGCCGGACATGGCGGATAGTAATTAAGCCTGGAAAAGCTAATCTGATCCTTGAAACTCCCATTCAACCTCTCCGATTCCAATCCTAAGCTCGAACATATCAATTCCAACAATCTGAACGCCAATTTCTCCACCTGCTTCGTATATTCTTCGCACACTTCCCTATCCAAATCAAATCAAATCAAATCAAATCAAATCAATCAATCGCACTAATCAAAATTGGGGAAAACGAAATCGTTTAATCAGTGACCTAATACCTGAAGTGGAGAGGAGATTGAGGCCATTGATTTGTTAGAGTGCGGAGCTGATTATTGTCAGGATCTGGAGATGCAGGAATGAGAGTTGGATCTAATGCTAAATAATCGAAGACCTCTTTCCAATCCCTAACATTTTTCGTGTGTTCGCTGTCGTAGAATCCCATGGGATCGACTTCGGTTCTCTTCACCTTTCGTTTCTCATCTAGTGGCAGATCGAAGAACTGTTTGGCTACTTTCTCCGTGTTTCGACGGAGCTCCGGCGGGACGCCGTGGTTGGTGACCTGGAAGAATCCGTACTTCTGGCAGGCTTTTCGGATTTTGAAAATTACTTGGGGAGTTTCGGCGGAGAGATCGATTACTGGAATTTGTTCTTGGTGAGGAGGAGGAGTGGCCATGGTTTGGGGTTTTGGTCTCTGGTCGAGTTCTTGGATGAAAGAGGGATCGAGGTCTCCCATTTTGTACAAGAGTTACAGAGTGAAACGTTCATTAATGGTGGGATTGAAGTTTTCATAATGGTCAATGAAGTCAATGTGGAATCGTGTACTCTTTCATACGGTTCTAATTAAAAATCTTTAAAAAAATTTATTTGATATGTATTTTATTAAGTATGGTTGTGGTTATTTTATGCTTTAAATATTTATAAAAGTAAGATTATTAATTTAGTGGTTTACAGTATTTTTACTTTAAATTAAATTAAAAATTTTAAAAAATTGTATAATATCATATTATGTGTTTAAATAAAAATTTTAAGAAATTATATCATAATATACCGTATCATATTATACCATAATATACCATACTTTGATGAATCACGAGTCAAATAAAGCCTTAAGGACAAATGCAGCCCCTACACTTGGTATTAAAAGTTAGATATCACCCTCAACTTTTAGAAGTTTTACCTAACTCTTTAAACTTGTTAAAAGTGCATCAATTTGCCCTCTCTTATTACCACATGTCAGCTTTTGGTTGGTTTGATTTTTCAAAGATGTCATTTTTTTTATTTTTCTTTCTCTAATCAGAAGATGACATGTGATAATAAGAGGGAAAATCGGGGCACTTTTGTCAAGTTTAAGGGTCTAGCTAGAACTTTTGAAAGTTCAGAGTAAAATTTAACTTTTTGTGCAAGTTCGAGGGGCAAATGACGATGTATTTGGCATTTTTTTATTATAAAGACAATTGATTATGTCCATTATTTCGATGGGGTAAAAAATTCATCATTCTTTGATTATAAATTATAATACTAAAGCAAAACGACTCATTAAATTGTCTGAACTTCTTTTATTGTGAAGTCACAAATTATTGTTGCAGCTCCACTTTATGGTCAATTGAAAACCACCTCTCTATAATTAAAAAAGTGAAGCTGCATACATTCAACCTCTCTTACCGTGCTGGTATAAGAGTCTTGTTAGATATTGGAGATAATATTGATGTAAATGCAATTGATTAAAGCTTTTAAACTTTTGAAATAGACACTCCAGTTAACCTAAGAGATTAATCCCTTTGGTAAAACTACGATATATCAATATGTTATTATAAACAAGATATAAAATTTCGAAACTAAGAAATGATTTCTAAAATTTTGAAATTAAACGAGATATAATATTTCCATAGAAATATTTCTCACAATAAAATTTTGAAATTTGTTTTAATAAAAATGCGATAATAGAAGATAATTCAAGTTTAGTCTTCAAATGGTTTTAAGAAAAAAGATTATATAGTTCAAGGATATAAACGTATGTACAAATAAAATTTCTTTTGTATCCGTCATTGAATTAATAAAATTAATGGACAGTTTTATTGTATAATATTAATGACAGTAATATTTTGTCAATAACAAAAAACCTGAAAACAACAGTGGACTCTCGTCTTACATTGGAACTCTATATTTTTTATATTTATAGTTTACTCTATAGTTTACATCTTTTCCTCTTTAAAAAATATGCAGTATATATAGGTGCATTCATATATAAAAGCTCAAACAATAAAATTTTGCATTCGTATTCTGATATTCATAATGACTTTAACATTTAATAGTGTAAAAGGTATACTACTCGCTTCGCTCTAGATATATGTCATTTTAGAATTTTTACTAAGACCAATAAAATATTTATTATACTCTTAAAATAATTAATTTATCTCTTAACTTTATTATAAATTTATTTTTCTTTTTCATTATTATTTTTTTATTTATACTTTATTTCTTTTTTAATTAATAAAAAGATAAATTAAAAAATTTATTAAAAAATTTATTAAAATTTTAAAACAATAAATAAAAAAAATATTTTTTAAAATAATATATATTTTATACCGAAAGGGTATAAAATTAACATCAAAATAGAATTTGTCTTCGAAAAATGAGGCCAGGTTGATTTTTGGTTGGTATGTGGGCCCTAATCTATAGAAGCTTCTTTCTTGTGCGATTCCAATTTGCTCAACTAAACCCAATGATGGAAACGTAATTCCATTCGTTTGCAAAAATTAGCGGTTTTTAGATTTTTTATTAAAATTAATATAAATTTAATATTTTATTAAAATAATTAATACATTCTTGATAAATTTTTTTTTTAATTATCATTTTATAATTTTATTAATACATATTTTCTTTCTTAATTAATATAATAATAAATTAGAGAAAAAATTATAAATATTGTATTAATATTTTTAAAATGATAAGTAAAAGGAATAAGGTAAATTCCCTAAAGCGACTAATTATTAGAATCGGAGAGAGTATCGATTTTTTTGGACCTTAAACATCAAGAAAATGGGTTATCAATTAAATTTTCTATGAATTTAGGAAAAACTTGTATACCGCCATCTAGAGGGTTCTTGATACCACAACATATTGTAATGTTATCCTAAACGAGATTATATTAAAATAAATTCAGTTTAACTCGTAAAATCAGAAAAACAACCCTCAAAAAACTATTATTTAAATAAAATAAAATAATATATAAGAGAGGTGGATAGGTTGTATCGTAAATTAGACTTGTCCATGGTTCAAGGTACCTGCAGGCCCAACCCAAGCCAGCTCACATAGGCCGAGAACACTCGTCTTTTAGAAATGTTAGGCCCGAGCCTGCTAAAGTCCAAAGTTTTATGGGTTAGACTTGATTTTTATTTAAATAACCAAGCTCAACCTGCACCATCTCCGACGAATAACAATTTTATCTACTATGTACTTATATATTACATTTAACAAAAAATTTGGAACCAACAAAGTATAACTCAATTGGCTATGGAAGTAAACATAATTCGAATCATACTAAATACACTTGTTGAGAGAGGTGAGAAGCCTTAATTATGACTAAACTCCAAACAAAATCATCACAATGAAAATACTCGAAAATACTACCAAAAGAATAAAAATTTGGACATTTTGTATTTTAGTCTATTGAATTTCTAAGATTGACAATTCAATAAAAGAATAAAATTATATGAAAAATATAGGCATAATGGTACAAAACTTGTCTTTCTATTTTATACAATCTATCAAAAAACTTTAAAGAAAACTGTTTATGGACCAAGTGTGGGAAATGACCACTTAAGTCTAACCTGAGCCCAACCCAAACCCGATATTCTAACATGTCAGTTAGGCCAAACTTGGGTTGATGTTTTTAGTTAAAAACCACAAAAACCCGACCCAGCCGCCCGGCGTAATATCCACATCCAATAGTACACGCAGCAAACACAAGTATTTTTATTGATCCATATCATGATATTTTCTGAAATGGATATAAACTGTATCCCTATCCCATTCCAACCTAACCATAAACTTAATTTGAATCCTTGAAAGAGCTAAAACAACAAATTGATTCAACCTACATCTACAAGAGTTCAATACAATAAAAAAAGAACCCACCCTAAGTAAAACATGTATATACAAATATGATTGGTAAGTAAACCATCCCGAATTTTAATAACTCAAGCAGCAGGTATAGATGTAGAGATCACAACGTATGTCAGGCATTGTAAACCATCCCGAATTTTACTCACTGCAGTAGTTTGGTCGGTGCGGAAAAGCTCAGTGAAGGCATTGGCTTTCGCTTGGATCGATGTCTTTGGAAGCTCGTCATTGGAATCGGCTGTAGCAGTCTTCATGGCTGCTACATAAGCTTCTGCTACATCCGAGATTCCTGCACAACAACACGGTGTTTGGTGAAAACACCAGTCTGTATTCTCGGCTAGCCAATGGCTTGGGCAAGGGGTAAAACTAGGAAACACAAAGAAAAGGAAACTGAAGAAACAAATGCAACTTAAATACCTTTTTGGATACTGGCTCCTGATTTATAACTAAAATGCCCTTTTGGTGTATAATCGATTGAAATTGTCTATTTGGTGTTTTGTTCAATTGACGCTTATATGGTGTCTGGCCTATTCAATTTTAGTATGATAACTCAATGGACCATTTAGGGTTACCAACATATGTTCATGTTGTAAATGATAGCATTGGTATTTCACATTTATTGTGTTGTTAGATGGACATTTAATATACTAAAATTTGGATAGGTCAAGCGCCAAATAGGAAAAAGTTGGATAGGTCATATATGAAGTATGCAAAAATTGAACAGGCCAGGCCCAAATAGGCAATTTCAATAGATGAGACACGAAAGGAGCATTTGAGTTATAGAACAAACCCAAAAAGGTATTTAAGTCGAAACAAATGATGTGCAAGATATCCAGCAACATTAGAAACATCTATACTAACTTGAACAAAATGGCTTTATAAGCCGGGTTATAATATATCAATCATAGCACCAAACAAAATTTACAAGGGGAGAACTTTTTCTGTAATACCTTTGAAACAATTAAAAAACAAGGTAATACTCCAAATGCATAGGTATCAAGTGCATATCAGCAGCCATAGGGAATTTGGTCCATGTGGTACGTATAACTCATTTGCCTATTTGTTCCCTCTATTCATGTTACCCATTTAATCCATATGCTATGCAATTTGTTACCTTTTGAACCCTGTGTTGTGCAACAATTACACATTAAGTCCCTATACTATGCAATTTGTTAACATTTCAGACCCCGCATTGTAAAATCTTTATTGATGTAACTATGTACAATATGCACTAAAGGACAAAAAAGGTAATAGGTTACATAGCACAGAGACCAAATAGGTAACCAGTATATTGGACCAAATGAGTAGATGGATTATACCAGAGTCCAAAAGGTGGATCTGTTAGCCTAATCAGTATCGGCAATAAGATCAACTAGTAAAATTATACCAACCTGTGATGAAACTGCTGGAAACAGACTCCAAATATCCTGCCATAGACTGCGCCTTTGTTCGGATCACCTTGGCCTTATCAACAGAGTCCTCGGGCCAGTCAATGTTAACAACATTTGCATCATCTTCTTCCTGTACTTTGTTAGCATTGGAAATTACAGATTTTCCAAGTATCAGAAGTTGGGAAACAGCCGAGCAGCACATTTCAGAAATCCTCTGCAAAATCATGTATAATCATATTAACAAAAAAGAATAAATGAACGAACGTTGTTTGAGGAATTCAATATATATCTCATACATGGACGCCCTCTGAATGAATAGTTTCTAGTCTGCTGGCAGTCCTTTGAAATATGTCATTTTTAGTTAGTCCAGCTAACGCACTTGTAAACCTGCAGAAAACAAAAAATTTAAGCATAGCTGACAAAAAAAAGGAGAATAAGCATGAATACCAATCACATTCGATGCCAATCCCCTATGAGCAAGTTCAACCATTTTCCCCAAATTTCATTCCCCAAACCCCATTTTGGGGATCTACAGTGTTTTTGTTTCAACCATCTTCCCCATTTTTCATTCCCCATATCAGGTTTCCAAGAAATAATAATACTTTATTATTAATAAATTAATTTCTTTACATCATTTCTCTTCTACTCAACTAATAAAATAATTAAAAAAATCAAAACTACAAAAGGTAATAATATAATAATGGGGATTGGTTGGACTCAACCATTCCCCACATGGTTCCCCGTTTTGGGGAATTCCCCAAAATGGGGAACCATTGGACTTGCTCAAGGGCAAAGGGGTACATGGCACTCCTTAGATGGAAGCTAGTTAATCCTTGCATTTGTTGAGAGGGTGTCTATATAAGAATAAAGAGAGGAAGTACAGGACATGCTAGTATTTTATTTTTGGGTCTATGCTGCAGCAGAGAACTATGCCTTCAGTACTAGACTTTTCTAATCTATGTTCAACCTTTATTATGCTGATGCATTGTTCTTGAGACCTTGTTCAAAGTTTCAGCATTCAATCAATAAAAATTCCCACTTGAATATGTGTGCTTGCCATTGCCTTTGCTTCTAGTTTAATCATCAAAATATTAAGCAATTCATTTGCAAGTCCAATATCATCGAATTTAAATAACATGATTAAGCCTATTCAATTTTTTTGTGAGCCTTAGGAACAATTCTATTAAATCAGATTTACATTTACAAAATCTAATTACCTGAAAAAACAACTGAAATTGTACTTTTAATTCAAGCACAAATCAATGGAATTCAAATCAGAAATTTTTAGTTTTATCATTCCAAGTATAAAAGTTCCTTCATAGTTTCAAATGTTAATCTTATTCATTCAGGGCAGGGCCTAATTGTGCATATACTTTTGGGAATTTCAATAAATAAACTAGGCAAGTTGATGAGGTGAAAGAAGCCAGATAAAAAAAAGATAGGAACAACAAAAGCATGTCACATGTAGCACCTGTCCTCCTAAAAACATCTCTCAATAAAATAAAGTTTGTAAGCAGAGTAATGATGCCATGTAAAAGAAAACTTACCCAACAGCCATGTCTGCAGCTTTGCTGACACTTGAGTCATGTAAAGTCTTTATCTCATCACTATCTCCCTCATTTCCAGTCTCTTTCTTCTTACCTTTGTTCGATTCCACATCATTCTCATTCTCAAAACTCAAATCAAAAATTTGTTGCACAAGTTTAAGTTTTCCCTCATACAGAGACTTTTGTTCAGGTGATAATTTTGCTTTTCTTCGGTTAAATAGTAGAGCATAATGGCTGGCAAGCGCCTCAAGCTCCTGCAATATAACAGTTAGACAAATTTTAAGTATTAATCCAACAAGCTAGTTTCAAAACAGAAAAATTAGACAAGGAAGAGACCTCCAACTGTTCTGGACCCCCATAAATATAGAAGCATCGATCAAAAGTCACTTCTTCAAGTAACTGATCCTCATCAGTTTCTCGCTCAGATGCTTTAGAATTTTTATCAACTTCAATGCCAGTCTCTGTGATCAATAGCTCCATGGTCTCCTTACCAACATATTCAAGCACTTGCATTCCCCTTGCAGTAAAAGCTTTTCCTGTCTGCATTAAATAGGAGGAATAAGCAAAGCTCACATACTTCAAAATTAATAATTTCTTCATGCTAACCTCAAGTAAGGATGGTGCCACAGAACCAGCTCCTCCTTGTGCATTACCATGTTGAATTGATTCAGCTAGGTTCACAGCAGAATGCTCAAGCCTGGATGATAATTATACAAAAGAGGAGGCACAAATAAGTTAACAGATTTAAACAGTGAGCATGCATAAACGCTACAGAGATTTCTTATTGCATTTATCCTAATAGACGACAAATATAGTAGGAACTGACTACGTCAAGAATCCTTTCAGTATGTTGCATGGTTTTATTTTCCCCAAGTCCAACAATGAAATCACTGATGAAAGGCCGCACATGAAAATACCGAACCTAAAATTCCCAGAATACAACTGCGCACAAAGTTACAGATCTTAAACTGAAGGAAAAAAAGAGTGTGATTTCAAAGAGAGATTCCCACAAGGCCATAGCTATCTTCTGCACTCTTTTTCTCAACATAAAGTAAACAAGACCTATGTCTTCCAAACATTATGGAATAGATGAGACATTTTGCAAAACACCATTCTCATCTTAGAAAGTATAGGAATGCCATAGTTTGTTTTTACTATCGAGTCATAACTATAATGTAATCATCCCACTCAAATAGCATTTGTCCCTAGCAGTCCATCGTTCTGTCTCGAGTCTCTCGACGTAAACTTGAAGCGCTAAGTGTGATTTCGATGGCAAATTAAGTTATGGGTTTTGATGGCAAATGATCTGCCAAAGTTCTTTGGCATTCTGCTGCTATTAGTTGCTTGTAAAATGGATAGAAATTCATGCATCTTACTTAGTTAGAGCTTGAATGTTATTTTTTTTAATAGAATAATGATTTAGGAATTACCGTTCAAAGAAAATATTGTTTCCAGAGAAAACATAATAATGGACTTCGTAAAGTAAAATTCAATGAATACTGCAAATGCCAAAGAGCGAGTGAAATATAATGAATTTGAAAATAAGGGAGGTATTTATTGGTCCAACAATGCAATCCATAGACTAATGTCCTGAATTGTTTCTGAATATAAAATCCTGATGCATGCAAAAACCTTAAAAGCAACTTTTCCACTACTTGCATCATTGCATAAACTATCACTCCTGCACATATGACCATATAAAATCTCCTCTCGATCAGTTCAATAGATTAATTAACTAATGACACATAAATAGTAAACTCCAATCACATTACAATAAAAAGGTTGGCCATTGTAATCCATCTATCGCAAAATACAATCAATATTAAAAACAATGACAAGCTTTATAAAGTACTACTTACTTCTGAACAAAATTGGAACCCCCTTTCAAGGCACTTCCTAATGCTTGCCATGCTCCTGAAGCAATGTTCTCGACAGAATGATCAAGAGCCTTTAAACCCTAAGATATTGAAAAACAACAATACAAAGCAAACAAAATTAGAGAGAACCTAAATTTGAAAGAAATGAATACAACTATTCCATCGCAATGGTAAATATAAGACAATAACACAATAGAGGCAGAGCATGCAACAGAGAGAGAGAAAGAGATACATTAAACACGGACTAATACAAATAGAGTGATCAAGTCAGGATGAATGAGGTGCAAAGAAGCAGCATAAGGTTTAAATATGAATATAAATTAGAGGGAAAATAATATCCATTGATTAAATTAGTGCAGGAATAAGGAAAAAAATATTTCGCATCTATGCTCGTTTGAACTAACACAACAATGTATTACAAATTTAGAACAGCCAATGCAAAATGCAAGACTTGCCTGGCCAAGAAATGATTCCTCACTTGCTTTCTCCAATTTATCTAGAGTAGATTTCCTCAGCTTAGTGTCCTCGTCGTCAGTTTCCTTGTCACTTGCAGATTTCCCTTCTTCTTCCTCCCCCTTAGATGATTCACTATCCTCATCAGCAATTTGCATTTCTGAAATACTCTTTGCTGCCCTCTCTGCAACAACCACAGCCTGCACCCAGATACAATACATAACAGATACTAAAAAAATACATTACAAACAGTTGGAGGGAAAACTTAAAAAAAAAAAAAAACTAATGCGCAAATTTCCAATATCCCACATTCTGCTTTCAATCTCTTTCAGTAAACATGAAGTAGATACCAAACATAAGAACCATAAGAAATAGCTAATAACAATGTACAAAATCCTAGGCTGAATCTTAGCAAGGCCCAAAACATGTGACAAAATGCAGAGTTTTTCCACGGCCTAATCAAGCTGAAGTAAAAAACTCAAACCCTTTTGTTCTCAATGCAAGTTAAGTCAAAACTCAAAAACAACAATCAATTTCCATTCCACCACCGGAGAAATTTACCCAAATAATAAATCCCAATTACCCTAAAATCATTCATTTCCATAGAGAGAAACAAAATAAATTTACTAACCAATCCATAACAACATTTTCACAAAACAGAACAAATGCCGAATTAGAAACCGAAAATTTAAAATAATGATCATAATAATAACAAAAAAAAACTTAGAAGTTAATCCAACAAACAAACTGGATCTGAATTGGAAACACCAACCTCAAATTCCGAAAAAATGAACAAAAAAGCAAAAGCATAAAAAAGGAGAAGTTGCAATAGTAAGAGCAGAGTAAGTACATTGCGAGAGATCTCTTCGGCGGCCTTTTGGAGATCTGAGAGAACGGAGAAAGGAGAGAAACCCCATCCTCCCCAACCTCCACCGCCGGAACTAGTTTGAGGCGGCGGCGACGGTGATTCCTGAGTTCCGGGTTCCTGATTATCTGCTTCAGTCGGTGGATTCTTGTTGCCTTCCATTGTATTGCAGTAGAAATTTGATTGAGGTACTGAAATTGGAAATTGAAAAGTGAAAATGGTGTCGAGTGAATTGTTGCGTGGGTAAGCAAGAAATAGTACAAAATGAAGACCTGAAAATTGGGCTTTAAAACTGGACCTAATTGTAAGTTGAAACTTCACTTTCGTCCCTCTGATTCAACGTGCATTTGAAGGTCATGATACGGCGGCGTTTTCTATTTTGTTATCCTTACTTGTAGTAGGGTAGTTTCGATAATTCATTTCTCTTCATTCCACACATCTATTTCAATAATGCGTCGTTTCTTATTAAAGAAAATGTGTCGTTTGATTTGGAATGAAATAAAGTGGTTATATGATACACATTCATTAAATAATACCTAAAGAATGTATACCCATGGAATACATTATTTGTCGGGTATGAAAAGTTAGATGTCACCCTAAACTCTTAAAATTTTTAACTAATTTATTGAACTTGATAAAAGTGCATCAGTTTGTCCTCTTTGTTGTCATGTGTCACCTTTAGACTATAGAAAGGAAAATCTAGAAAAATTATATTTTTGAAAAGTGAAACCAACCAGAAGCTAACATGTGGTGTTAAGGGCAAACTGATATATTTTTGTCTTGTTCAATGGGTTAATTAGAACTTTTGAAAGTTCAGGATGTCAACGGGGCGGGGCCGAGTACTATACCCCTCATTCGGCATCCAATAGTTTACAGGGACGGATTTGGGAATTCCCCATTTAATGTTACGGGGATTTTTTCACACCCATTCCACACCCACATGGGTATCTACGGGTGTTGGATAATCCCCACCCAACAAAAAAATTTAAAGTAAACATTGTCTATATATATAAATATTCAATTCCAAATTTAAAAATGTAAACAACAATGATTCAAAATTATTGGAAAACTAATCCAACATTACAAATGTTCAAAATCATGATAGAAAATACAAAATAGTTCAAGCATATATATAAATAAATAAATATATTATGTCTATATTGTGGGGATTTTTACAGGGGCGGTTCGAGAATTCTCACGGGGTGAGTATAGCTCCACCCACACCCACCCACATTTTTAATTGGGCGGTAAAAATTTACCCATTTTTATTTCTATGGGTGAAAATTTTTAAATTTTGCCCCACACCTATCAATTCGGATGCAATAATTTTTGGATAATCCTCATCTCAATAACATTCCTATTCTTCGTGCTAAATTTAGAAAGTATATATACGTTTAGTCATGTCTATTATTTTTAAATATTAGTATCTCCTTTTAGATATTATTTATCTTATTTATTCTAATTCAATTTATTTCATTATATTTCATAAACCAAACCGTCTCTAAAGGTGTTAGAGCGTCGTTAGTAATGTTGGAAACAATATACAGATTACCACTAAGTCAACCCTCATTGACTTCCTAAAAAGTTGATATGAACATGTAGTTGAAAGTTATTCATTGTCGTGAAGTTATCGGCTCATTTAACAATTTTTCTTGTGAATATATGGTATATTATTTTCAGTATTTTAAAAAGTGTTAGGTGTTAGACGGATAATTAAGGTTATAAAAGATTTAGGAGGGGTCTGAGTAAGGATTAGATGGAACCTGGTGGTGGTCTATACGAATTTGTATTTTTCATTTTTTTATTATTTATACATAAAAATACAATTTTAACTAAAATTTAAATTATAAAATATAAAAAAAAAAATTTAGAGCATATTTTAAAATTGAAAACGAGACTTTTATTGTGAGAACACTTTTATATACTATCATTTTATCAACAAAGCTATTTTTAGTAGGTTAAAAATATTAAACTATAATTATTATAAATATCGATATTTTAAAAAGTTGAATTTAGGAGTCGTTTAAACGGAAAAAATCGGACTAAACTGTACATAAATGACAATAAATCGATTAGGGATCTAATAATGTCACGAAAATAAAAAGTCAGATAATAAATTTTAAAATAAGACTTAAATAGAATTAAATAAATATTTTTAAAATAAATATTATTATTATTATTGTTATTATTATTATTGAGGGGATGACATGTGCTTAACTCCAACAATCTTTAAAGCATCGCAATGATCGCTTCTTTTTTTAATATTTGTGGTTAAATATTGCCCTTTTCTTTCTATTTTTTTTTCATTTTTAGATACGTAGGTGTATTACTAATTAAGTTGCACGTGCCTTAGTTATTTTAAATTTGAGATTTTTCCCCCTCCCTAATATTTTACTAGAACATGATTCCTCTAGTTTCATATTAGAAATTTTATCCAACTAGATATTTATAATAAACAGTTTACGGCATCTCCAATCCTGTTTATTACTTTTTTTTTTTTCTAAAATTATATAATTTGAAGCAGTTATAGTGTTTATTTTTTAATTCTATACTTTAAATTTTACTTTAAAACACAAATATTATTATTTTATTCTTTTATACCTAACAAATAAACATTAACTCAATAAAAAAATAAAAAAAATAAAAAAATTAATATAAAATTGAATGGGAGAGCAACTGTGTTGCTCCATATTGAAGCAACATTGTTGCTCCCCTTCATTTTGAGGCAAGTAATCCATTCCTCATCTTCAACCCCATTTTAGGGCCGGGTTAGAGATGCTATAAGAGAGGCAAGAAATTAAATAACCCATAAGAAAATGATTTTGTCATATAAATTATTTGGTCTAATACATTCAAAGCATCCAACTTGGCACGAAGTTATAGATGTCGCCCTCAACTTTTAACAAGCACTTCTAACACCTTAAACTCCGTAAAAACGCTCACCCCAACCCCCTCAGTGCCATGTGTCACCTTGTGACTGGAGAGCGAAAAAGATAAAATTTGGCTTATTTAAAAAGCCAAACAAATCACAAGGTGACATGTGATACTAAGAGTGCTGGAGAGAACGTTTTTACTAAGTTTAAGGTATTAATAGTGTATGTTAAATGCTAAAGGCAACACCTTATAATTTTATGTCAAGTTAAGAGGATTTGATATAATTGGCCTAAATTATTTTAAAAAGTAATTTTAAACTATTATTACGTGCATTTCCAAAACCATGTTTGGTTTGATATTGATAAGGTGGTTTCATAATCTAAAGGTCCTATGCTTTTATAGAAAAATAACTTTGATTTATTATTTTGAACTACAAAAAAATTATTGATAGAACACCGAGATTTTTTTTTTGCTAGTTTTGTCACAGAGTTTATTGTTGTATTCAATGATACCTACGGTATTCATAAAATAGCAACAAATTACTGATGATTCTTCTATATATAAAAGAAATTTAATTTTTGCAAGAAAAAACTTCAAACTTCTAAAATATTTTCGTCAGAATGCTTTCGTAATGGTAGACCCTAACCATATTAATACTCAACATTTTTCTTACAAATGCACTTTGTGGAACTTAATTTTGAATCTCTTCTATAAACTCAACTTGCATTCAAAAACAAACAGACCAATAATTTGTTGTGTCATGTTCCAAAGCTTAATTGCTTCATCTGTATGTTTGATATATTAAAATATCTTTAAATTTTTTTTATAATTTTAATTTTCACATAAACCATAGTCTATATATTTCACAGTAATAAAATTTAATAGATTATAAACTAATTATATAAAAACTGAATAAATAGTAAATAAACAACTTTATAGAATTATTTTTAAACTCAATTTTGCAGCATAGGCTAACACGACAAAAACCGCCTCTAGGACGTTATATTTATTTTCAAAAAAGAAAGAAAAACCATATGTATTTTTTTTATGAGTAGAAGAAGCATATGTATGCATGATTACATGTTAACATCTCAAAGATAAAAAAAGGGCTTTTTAGTTAAAAAAAAATCCTCTACCGACTTTTCTTTATCTAAGGTGAGAGGATTTAAATCGTGTAAACTTGAGAAAGTATCATGTAATTTCAGTCATTTATAAAATGGGGGTAAGAATTTTTTTTGGTAAAATAGGGTATGTGGTTTCAAAAAATTTATAAATAAAGGATCATCAATATTAAATTATGTCATTTATTTGAATTTTTGTGGGAAGGTCATTAAAATTATAATACACATCGGTAAAATTTTTTGAATAATACAAATATTTTTTCAATTAAATTATGATAACAAACTTTTAAAAAACATAAAAAATTAAAAAATCTCTAAAAATTACCTTTATGACGTATAATTTTTAAATAATAAGGTTAAATTATTAAAATGTTGAATTGTTAAAAATATTCAATGTAACACCACTATTCTGAATCCATATGCCCCATTTTGTAATTTTTTTTAAACACGGACCCCATTTTATAAAAAAAATTTCATACCTTATTTTATAAATGAATGAAACCACAAAATACTTTCTTAAAGTTTACCATTATTTAAATGATCATTTCGAGTGAGATGAGTACAAATGATTAAAAATGCACAAATGATCATTTGGAAGTTGCATTCACTAAAAAAAGCATAAAAGTATGTGTTTTCTTTCGACTAGGCTCCCAAGTTACTTATTTTAAAAGCTCTATTTTTAAACTTTTTCTTATAAGTAGTAACTTTAATTTTGGAAAAATAAATCAGACAATTTTTAATTAATTAGTATCAATAATCAAATTATATTATTCAAAGCCAAAATATGTAGTTATATTAAAAGTTTGTGAGATCAATTTATTGGGACAACAACTTAAAAAATAGTACCAAACTAGCCCTTACTAACTATTATCGAATGTCACTTTCAATTTTAATATGTTAGTTACCTTCTTAAACTTGTCAAAAGAATATTAATTAGACTAATCAGAAACCGACATACAACATTCAAAGAGCAAACTGAATATCTCTTACTAAGAGCATTTTTAATAGATAGTGGATTATAGTATTATGCAACATGTGGAATAAAAACATACATTAATGACATGTTAGTAATTTTAAAAATAGATAATATTTTTTAAATATACCCACACTAAATTATTTATTTCATTTTATGTTTGTATAATTAAAAAATAAAAAAGACTTAATTACAAACTAAATAAAATGTTGCACTATTCAATATTAAAATAATAATTAATTTGATGATTTAGATATTTCATTAATGTTTAATATTTTTTTTGAAAAACCTCCGGAGGAACATCATGTCCCTCTAAAGAAAAAAAGATTGAAGTGGGTGAAAATTTCGGAGCGAAATCTTAATTAAATTGACACCTTCACTTGCCTACAAAACATTCACCCCTCTTTTCACTAAATAAATATTAATATTGCCACACTTAAAAAAAATAAAAAAAATAATGTAAAACTATTTTTTAATTAATTTAATTATATATTACTATCACAACTATTATTGAAATCAACTAGTATAAGATTTCTAAATTTCCAAATTCAAGGCGGTGAATGCAGCCTTATAAAATTAAAAAAGCAGAGAAAACCCACAATCTGAAAACGTGCGACCAAATAATTAAACGACAGCGTACCACGTGAACAACCTCTATCTTCCAATCTGTATATTCTACTAGAATTTGGGCAAAAGAATAATAGAGCTCACAAGAAATAAAAACGCGCAACAAATTTGGAAAAAGCAAATTGATATTGACTCCAATTCCATTGTTTCACTCAGAGATCACAAAAGCAAGCAACAAATCATTGTCCAATCTCCCTGATCATCGATTCCGATTAAGCAGAGAATTTAGGATTTAGTATTAGAAAAGATGAAGGTGGAGGAGGCAATTCAGGATCTTATTCAGGAGGCCAAAATTCGCACTGTTTGGTGGGCGTTATGTATCTTCGCCGTCACTTACTTTTTATCCCGTAAGTTTAATTTTTAGCTCTTTGTATAGATGATTCTTGCTTCGTTTTTTGTAGTTGTTTATTTGCTGAATCTGTTTAAGCTCGAATTTGAAAAGTATTATTGTGGACTAATTAGAATTAGCTCTATGTTTCATGCTATATCGAATTATGTGAGAATTTAATTTTCAATGTTTAGCTAATTATGGTGACTAAGTTAGGTTTTGATTCATATTCAAATAGAAACATAGGAACTGTAATTATCCGTTATCTTTAGTGGTTAGTTATTACGATTTCCTTCGTTACCTAGAAGATAGAAGTAACAATGTAGTGTTTGAGTTTCTGAGTTGAGGGCTTTTCCTGTTTGAATTTATCAAGTTGAAAAGGATGGAACGAGATTTTTCTTGAAGTAGGTTAGAAGGTGCGGGATCGTTGTTCTGTTTAGTAATGGTGGTATTAGTTTATTAATAACTGGACATTTATGTGTGTGTGGAAAGTGGAAACCCTATGTTGATGGCATACAAATCAAGCCTATTTGCCATGTTTGTTGTTTGTTGATGTTGCTTTGTTTGTGCTTATGCGTTGTAGATACGAGTTCATCTATGTGGATAAATCTACCAATATCGATTCTTTTTGTTTCTGCACTACGCATTTTGTGTACTGAGGTGGAGTTCAGCTGGAAAGCACGCAAAACAATCCCACAATCTTATTTGTCTCATCTAGAGAAGAAACAATTGTCTATAAATGATCCACGGCTTTCGGCTCCACATCCGCCCCCAAAGTGGAAAAGAAAAATTGATTCTCCTGTTGTTGAGGCTGCGATCAATGAGCTTATTGATAAAATATTGAAGGATTTTGTAGTTGATTTATGGTATTCGGAAATCACACCAGATAAAGAAGCACCTGAGCTTATGCGTGCAGTAATTATGGATGCTATTGGTGAAATATCAGGAAGGGTTAAGAAAATAAACCTTGTTGACCTTCTGCTGAGGTATATTTTTTCCAGTTCCTGTTTTTTCTTGAGAAGACTCAAGACATACATAATTGTATGGGCTGTTGAAAAAGAACTGCCAAACCATCAGCGTAATTGACATGTTCTTATTGCAGAGATATGATTGATTTGGTAGGAGATCATTTGGACCTGTTTAGAAGAAATCAGATTGCGATTGGTGCTGATGTAATGAGAACTCTTTCAACCGATGAGAGAGATGAAAGGTTAAAGCACCACTTAATGGCTTCTAAAGAGCTGCATCCTGCATTGATATCTCCTGAGAGTGAGTACAAGGTGTGAGTGGAGTGTTCTAAACTGCTATGAAGATTACATCTTTGTTCTTTTGGAAAAAAAATCATTTTATCATTTGCTTTATATAATTTCTGTTTCCTTGTTGTTTTGAAGGTTTTACAGCGCGTAATAGGTGGAATTTTAGCTGTAGTTCTAAGACCTCAAGAAGTTCAATGCCCCCTGGTTCGAACTATCGCCCGAGAGCTAGTGACTTGCTTGATTTTGCAACCTGTTATGAATCTTGCAAACCCTGTGTAAGACATACTATTTCCTTCAGTTTCAGAGCTTATTCTTTAATGAAAGTTGGATTATGCAAGGCTTTGATTCTCTTGATAAACTCTGTAAAGTTAGGATAACTTGTTTTGTCTAGCTTTGTCTCTTTTACTTCATTTATCCTGACAATGAAATGATATTCCTGAATTTAACAAATAGATAACAAGCACATCAGATTCCTTATTATATTTGTGATATGTTAAGGTGGTTAAAGAACTTTTCTTATTTCTACAAGGAGTAATGTAGTTTAAACCTAAAATTCAACACATTGGGTAAATTTGCGACTTAAAGTTTGCAAATTCATTATCACCTCTGCAATTTGGTTTACACTTGAACAGTATTTCTTTGGGTGGTGGGTGTGAGTGGGTGGGTAAGTGGGATGAGGATGTGCTGAAATGGAGGGTGATGAAGAGAAAGAAAAGGGTGAACTGGGATGTCTATGGCTGTAGTGCTTGCTCAGATAGGAGTTTATAATTATAGCTTGACTTACTATAGGTTCTTCCTGAAACGAGAAAGCAAAATAATCATGCTTCTCCTTTGTGGGAGGGTCCACTGTCACTGTCAGTGGACAAATGGAGCCTTGACTTTGTAGGCAGATTCATTTCATACAAGTGTATTATAGTAGTGAAAATTATGAAAGCATTGTATTTCATTCTTGCTTCTGGTTTGACTATCTCGATTGCACCATACGGAGTATTTTGCTTTAATACAAATGAATGGGTCTCTCTCATTGTCATTAGTTAGCGAGCGATTATAAGAATTAGTAAATAGTAATACACACAAAAGGAATTTTGTTGAGTTGGAAAGAAATAAGGGGTATCAAACTGTGGAAGGTAATGAAAAATCTTGCATGACAACATAAAACTACATAAAAAAACATAAGATGCGGAAGAAGTATTCTCCAATAATAAATTTGGATGACATTTTAAAGAAATACTTCTACGAGTTCCTGAAGCTCACATATGATTTAAGAAAAGCTACCATGCACGAACTCGTATTTCGAAGACCTGCAACTGTCTCTCCATCCTAGCACTGCTTGGCACTGCAAATGAAGCAAAAATTGATAGTTTAGTTTGTAGTTCAATTCAAATTTGGTGTTGATATAATTTATGTATGTTTCTTCTCTTTATGGAACAGGTATATCAATGAGATCATTGAATATGTTTTGCTGGCTATTAAAGATGGTAGCATTACTGAGGTAACTAATGACCATTCTGCTGGTGGTGCACAAACTGATGATTTTTCCTCAAGGACTCCGAATAGTCAAAGGAAAGATGACATCGGTAATAGTACTTTTCAAGGAGCTAATATGATTTCTGCTGTCGAGAATCAAAAAGAAACATCCCTGGGTTCTGACACAAATCAGCTAGATCTTATTGAAACACGGCCTGCAGATTGGGCACGGATGCTAGAAGCAGCAAACCAGAGAAGAACTGAAGTTCTTACTCCTGAAAATCTTGAAAACATGTGGACAAAAGGAAGAAACTATAAAAAGAAAGAGGCTAAACGCCTCAAAGTAGGAGTTCCACAACCCGTGACAAGGGTTGCAGCAATAAACAATACTGAACCTTGTAAAAATGTTGGCAAGGAAGGTTTACCAAGCAGCACGATAATTTCTGCGGGTGATGAGACTACTTGGCAACAGAATGAGGAGTTTTGTGTTGAGAGAAAGAATTCTGGTAATAAGTTGGACAGCACAAGTAATCTATCTGCCAATGAAATTAAAAGTGGGCTTAAGAGGTCGAGCAGCACTTCTGCTCTGAAAGCTCTAACTGTTGGAGAAAAGGCTCCTACAGGAAATGGCAGAGGAACCATTATTCAAGAATTTTACAGCTCAGATTTTGGTAGGCTTGCAGAAGATCACGCTGTTAAAAGAGGTTCAGATATGATCCTCTACGGTGGGGGACCCCATGTTCCTAATCCAAAGCTGAAGTGCCGGGTGAGTCTCATATAGATAGAATTGTAATAACTAAATATTACCTTAGATATTATGAAGTTTTAGCTGAGACTATAGTCCTTACTGCAGATTTCAAAACTAGAGCTGCTTCTTTGGTATCATTTTATTTTGATCCTTTTATATTCTCACTGTAATCTAATTAGAGATTACTTGTTTGCCTATGCCTCTCAGGTTATGGGAGCATACTTTGAGAAACTTGGGTCAAAATCTTTTGCAGTTTATTCAATTGCGGTGACAGATGTTGAAAACAGAACTTGGTTTGTGAAAAGAAGGTTCTTTTCTCGTCTATTTGGAGTTTATCTGAGTTGTTGAAAGTTTTGAATTTTGTGGACAAGTCAAGTTTATTTGTGCTGATGCTTAGTTTTTTGTTGGTTTTTCCTTGCAGATATAGGAATTTTGAGAGATTGCATAGGCAACTTAAGGAAATTCCGAACTACACTTTGCACTTGCCTCCCAAAAGGATATTTTCGTCAAGCACTGAGGACTCATTTGTTCATCAACGGTGCATTCAGCTTGATAAATATTTGCAAGTGCGATCCTTTCTTTCTCTGTTTTCTTCATTCAGATTCATTTTTATGTTCTCCAATTGAGTTGCATTTTCCAGGATCTTCTCTCTATAGCTAATGTTGCAGAACAACATGAAGTGTGGGATTTCTTGAGTGCTTCCTCACAGGTTTGAAGTGTTTAGACTCTTTATGTCTACTGCTGTATGTTTTTCTTGAATTCATGCCATTTTCTGTTTCCCGCTCTCATTTCTAAGCAGAAAATGCAGTTCTAAACTCTTTTTATCATTAATTTTTGCAGAACTATTCTTTTGGAAAATCTTCCTCTGTGATGAGGACACTGGCAGGTATGTGTTATTATCTTAGTTGTTTGTTCAACTTCAAAACACATTAAACATCAGATTTGGTGCATAATTTAACTTTTTCATGTGTAATAGAAGGCAAGGTGCCTTGAAAAGACTAAATTTTCACCTTTTTGAATCCTTGTTGGATTCAATTTGCTTTGATGATGGCTAACAATTAATAAGCATCTTAGTTGTTCCAATTGTTGATATGCTTTGCCCTATTTTCACTTATTTTTCTCTCAAGGCATGCATACTCAGGTTCATGCTTGTATTAAAAAAAGGCTAATCTTTTAATTTTCTATATAATATATTTTGCGGGTTGGCATTATTGTATGGTAGTGAGATCTACACTAACTACTGAAATATGGTGAAAATGAGAAGTTTGGCAATACTGGGGGGCTGGGGGCATGCAGTCACTAAGTTAATACAAGGCTAGGCTGCTTATTATAGACACTGAAATGAAGTATTGAAAGGTAGAATGAGAAAGGCTCGGTCGTAATTGATAACTGAAGAATTAAAGATTACTGTAATTTCTAGTTACAGTTACTAAATTTCACCTAATTTGTCTTGTAAGGATTACTACTACTGTAGTCTAATTCTTTGCATACGAGGGCTCCATATTTTCCCTTGGGGGTGCTGAGGAACTCATGTGATTCAGAGCAGTTAATTTGTTCTTTTTCCATTTGTGAAGGTGTTTTTGACTTGTGTGCCTTACCTCTATTTTCCTGTTGAACTTTTTCGTAGTCCTACTGATTATTACTAATTGTTTAAATTATATAAATTACCAATCAATCAGTTATATTGTTGTTGACTTTATTGTTTAACTTGGGCAGTTAATGTTGATGATGCTGTGGACGATATTGTTCGGCAGTTTAAAGGGGTCTCAGATGGCTTAATGCGAAAAGTTGTTGGCTCCCCTTCCTCCGTTGATGAAGTCAATTCTACGACCCACAGCAGGAACTTGTCGTGGCATGCGGATGAGATGAGTCAAACTGTTTCAAGACAAGATACAGAAGACACTATGAATAGCTTCTCTGACAATGAAGATAGCCTTCAACACGAGAGCCATAAGCCAGTGGAAGGATCTAATCAACAATCTAATGGTTGGCATTCAGATAATGAATTAAACTCAAAAACTTTTCCACCTAGAGTGATCAAGCGCAACGATGAGTCGGGAAGCTTGGATGCAGATAAGAAACACGGTCTAGAGGTGAAATCTGAGCTCAATAATCAGGCTGTGTTTGCTGCAGCCAATTTTGGGACAGCCACCTCAAGTCGTATAGATGATCCAATCGGAATGCCACCTGAGGTATTTGGTGCTTAACTTGATCTAGATGTGTGAGAATATGTATATATGTATATGTATGCATATATGTATGATTTGTCTATGATTCGTAACATATACAAGCTGCTTGATCAGATGATCGGTGAGTGATTAGAGTTTTGTCTTAACTCAGTTTCTGCATAAGTTCTCCGCTAATTACCTTGCTAACAGAAATTGATCATCATTTTTATGATGAACCTATCTTTATATTTTACAAGGTATAATTTGATATCTGGCTGCTAAGCATGCACTTGATTCTTTTCTCCAAGGCTTCACTTGCTCACTCTTAACACTTGTTCAGTCACCAGCGAGTGGAGTGCACTAGCCCTTGGAGAAAATTATCTGAAAATAAAGGTGTTTGTTTTGATAAAGTTTTTTCCATTTCAGTACCTGGTTTGGTTGTATCTGTTCCACCTCATAGGAAATGCGAAATTGCCTGAAGGATCCTTCGGTTAATTCTTTGGTTTTTTTAATTTCAGATGAGTGTAAGATGAACTGTGCACCTAGACTAGTGGGATATGTAAATCCCAATTGCAATGGTTTATGCTAAAGTTAGAACCATTTAGTTTTAACCCCATTTAGAGTCAAAAGTTGAATATTTTAGAGCACTTCACTAAGTTTTTATCCTTTTTTATAGCTGATAGAAATGAGATTCAATTGGAAACAACTTGTTCTTGATTATAAGGAAGCAAATTGATAAACATTTCACAACTGTTTTTCTCTATTGGCAACATGCTCCTTTTTTCTAAGCTGAAAACGTGAAATTTTTAGAACAAGATGTAGAGGAAAAGGCAAGCAAAGAAAATTAACTAGGGATGCCTTTTGTGGTAGGTTTAGGAAGCAGAAGAATAACATGACTAGATAAATATATAATAGACCAGGAGCACTTTTTAGTTTAGGCATTTCAACTGTCAAAAATTAGGAGAATTTAACAAATCAGCATGATATCCATGATGAGAGTTGCTGTGCTGGCAACAGACTCGGCACCTTTGTGATACGTTATTGTATTTGGGTGCATTGGTAGACTTAAAGAATATGAGAATGGAATTTAAGTGAAGAGTGGCTGTTATTGAGGTTAATTTTTCTGATGTTTGTTTTTTTTGCTTTGTTTTTTTGGTGACTATGTAATTAAAACTTCTTTTCCAATGATCATGGTTTGCTTTCCTTGCAGTGGACTCCATCTAATGTAAGCGTACCTATATTAAATCTAGTCGATAAGATCTTCCAGCTTAATAGGAAAGGTTGGCTGAGGTGAGTTGCTTTTTTTCATTCCTCACGCTATTTGGTGTATTACTTTATTCATGTTATCATACTGTTTTATGTTGAATTTCTTACGTGCCTGCTCTTCATCCCTTGATTTTATAGAATGAAAAAGAATTAGTGTATTGGTGTTTGCCTTATTTTGAATTTTATACTTGCTTCTTCTCCTTTTGCCATCTGAGTTAAATATTTGAAATTAGTGTATGTCCTTTCGTTTCACTATTTTGTGAGATTTGTAAACAATGACAAACAATAGATGGAACTTCAGCCATCCTTCCGTACTTTTTTCCCACTCAACAAACAACACTTCTTATCTCTTTTCCTGGAAATCAAATATCGGCTAAAACTTAATTGATGAATTTTCAAATCCTTGGGGGCTCCTGCTTGACAATGCTCTTCGTGCAAAACAGTGGCTTCAATGCTTGTCTGAATGTTTTGTTTTCCTTTTGGTGTAGAAATAGCTATCTTGTATTAACCTATTCTGTGATTACATCGTTCCTCTTAATGTAAATGCCTAGCATTTCGCTGTCTGATGGCTTATTGTCTTTTGTTTATTTTTTCATAATGTTATTATGTTGACTTATGTTTATTTGTACTTTAACATTTACTTGTATTGATTGGTGCAGAAGACAGGTCTTTTGGATGTCGAAGCAAATATTACAGTTGATAATGGAAGATGCTATTGATGATTTGCTTTTGAGTCATATTTCCTTGCTGCGGAGAGAGGACATTGTTGCTCAAGGAATTCGGTATTTACAAGATGTAAGACCAAATAATTATTTAAATTCTTGGTTACACGTTATATTGCATGAAGTCTATTACAAACATAGTTGTCGGCTATTAGGATTTCTTGTTGTTACTATCTGTGCGTGAGGATGCTCATAGGTAGGTCATTAGTAGTGTCAGCTAAACCTTAGTCATCGATTGATCTTGTTTAGTTTTTAGTGGACATGTTAGCTCAACCTCAACCATGTTTTAGAACTGCTGCAAACCCAGTAAGGAAGAGACCTTTACTTTAGAGGGCCTTAATATCAAACTTTTGTTATGCAGTATAGATTTAATGGAGTTCTACTGCTGTCTTGACTTGTGTGTTTATGGTACCAGTTTACAGCTCTATGGACTAGCTCACTATGCTAGTGCTGATGAGTTCTCACTGCTATAGTAATGGCAATCTACCGACTTCAAATGTACTTTTTCTAATAAATGTATGCTTTTCTGTTTGGGTTTCCTGTTTCATGAACATCTGAAAGATTTCATATGTACATTGGGGTTTGTTGGCATGTTCAAAGGTTTAAAGTATCAGTTATGCTGATAGGATGTAGGATATAATTGTTCCTGATAATGAGGAATGATCATAGAGGGTAACATACATGATGATTTGGTTTCTTAAAAAATATTATTTACTTCCCTAAAACAAAAACAAACCGAATCTGTTTTAGAGTAAATTAAGGCATATGTAGAGAAGCTGCGGAATATTAGTTGGAAAAATATGTCATTTGAAGAAAAGAAGCCATGGCCAGTGCTGCTCCTCATGTGCCAGAGAGAGTTAGTAATACAACGAAAGTAAATAACAAGCAGCTTTCGTAAAAACAAATATGAACTTTGATTGAATAAAATTGTAATTGAAGAGATAGATCCCAGCTCATTTGGGAACTTAGTTGTTTTTTGTAGTTTTGTGCTATTGTTTCATTTGGTTTTGGGGCTCTTGAATATGGCTGTATGATCATATGTTCTATATAAGAATTTTGAATGTTTTTTTATTATGTTTTTCCCTCTCTATGTGCTTCAATTGGATAGATAGTTTGGCGTTTTATTGCCTTGAGGGCACCAAGTGGCATCAAGATGATGTTATGTTGCTGATTGAGAAATACAGTTATATCATATGATAATTGATTTAATTTCAGGTTCTTTGGCCGGACGGTATATTTTTTGCAAGAGTAAGGGATGCGCAAGGCGAAGGTGACAACGATAATCTAAACCAAATTCCTTTCCAAATGAACCAACTAGGAGGCAGCAAGGTCAACAAACAATGTCCAGGTTCTTTTGAGGAGCAGCTTGAGGCTGCTCGTAGAGCAAGTGATATAAAAAAGATGCTCTTTGGTAAGAACACTTCAAGCACTACTCTTCTTGATTATTTGATGTGAGAATGAACTTTTTAATCCTTTGGAGATGGTCCGAGTTTAAGATCAAGCATTTTTAAAGTGTTAAATTTTTCTTTTTAGCAGAATGGCTTTGACTTCTCCTCTGTTTTGCTACAAGTTGCTAATGCAAAATAAGTAGCTATTTTTAAAAAGTTCCCTTGCATATAAATCAATCAATCAACCAAACCTGAAATTCCACTCTAAGTGGAGTCGGCTATATAAATCTTTTGAGGCCACAAATCACTGTCAGAAGCCAAATGTCCATCAATACCAAACAAACACATATCTTTCAAAATAGTTTCCCTCCAAATAATCTTAGGTCTACCTTTCTCTCTACCCTTACTTTCTATCCTTCAGTTCTCACATTTTCTTACTGGTGCATCTGTTAGTCGCCGTAACATATGTTCATACCACCTTAGTCGTCATTCTCTCAATTCATAGTGCCACACCAGAAACTCATTTAACCTTAAAAAATGAAGCTTTATATTTTCCAGAGCTGGGAAAAATTAAGTAGATATTCTTTTAAAATGTGGAGGCAATATAGATAGATGTTTCATGTGATACCGCACTGTGTGACTACACATAAGGCTAGATCTGAAAGGATCATTGTCCTGTCAAAATATTGAATGAGTTTAGTGTGTCATTCCAAGGGGTTTTCACATTTATTTTTCCAGTTAACTCTTTTTGATTCAGTGTATGGATGGTGGGTTACATTGTGAGGTTAGTTATCCTATGTTACTTTGACTTACTCGAAATATTTCCACTAGATAATATATTTGCACCTACATACAGATTTCAGATATTACTTTTGTGGGCTGAACTGGACTGAACTGTCCAAGAGTACATGGCCTAAGCATAGTTGTGACCAAATGTTGTCGAAATCGGATCTGATATTGAACCAGTGAAGACAATGGTTCATAGTTTTAGTGGTTTGACTGGATTTAACCGGGTTCAACCGTGCTTCAGCCGTGGGTTTTTTGGTTGAACCGGCCGGTCTGGTCCGGCTTTAATAACATTGGTTGTGACTATTACTATTAGTATGTCAACCTGAATGGGTTATAGGTTGAACTTTGTTGTTCTCCTTATTATAATTTTCAATTCATATTATTACAGTGAAGAATTCAACACGACTATTTCTTTTTATCTTGTTAGATGGAGCTCCAACTGCAATGGTTAGCTTGCTTGGGGCCAAGCAGTACAGACGTAGTGCAAGGGATATCTTCTTTTTCACGCAGGTCAGGCCTTCAACCTTTTTTTAGATTAAATTTAGCCATCGCAATCAAACGTAGTATTGTATTGTTTGTACTAGCTTTTCCACCTGAACTTTGCATCTACTGCTTTATTTCTATTATAACATGTATTTAACTTGTTCCAATTGGTACAATCTGTTGAAACTTGCAGTCTGCAATCTGTATGAAGCAACTTGCATATGCAATGCTCGAACTAGTAGTGGTATCGGTTTTCCCTGAGCTCGAAGATCTCTTGTTAGAAATTCACGGCAAGACTCGTGCTGCTCCTATGTAGAAATTTTCTTTTTCCGTTTACCGATATTATGATACTGTTGAAGCCTCATCAACAGTTTGAAGAGTGGCTGTACCGATTGTGGGAATGTACAAAGCAGCTATCCAACTTTTGTATTTTAAATGTACAGAGATTTAACTTATAAATGTGTATATAAAATAGAAATCTTATGGTGCTTCGTTCGCTGGAAATCGGCGGCTTGATGGGGTTGTAGCAGGCAGACTCAAGAGGTAGTAAGTTATATCATTTGTTTATTCTTGACAGTTGATTTTGTAATTTTAGGCTCTAGTCGTTTATTCTCATTCTTAGCCCTGTACTTTTTAACTTATTTTTTATTCAGTTCAGTACCAATCAGTTCAGTTTCAGTATTCAGTATTCAGAATTCAATATTAAGTTTTAGTTTATGCATTATATCAATATTATTAATGTATATTATTATTCATAAATATTAAAAGCAATGAATATTAATGATAATATCATTATAATTTTAATTTTAGTTTATTTCTATTTATACATTATATAAATATTATTGATTAATATCAGTAATCACAAATAACAATAAAGAAAAAGAAACCAATAATAATATTTTTAACATTATCAATTATTATTTCTAAGATAAATAATTTTGTAGGAAAAATAAATAAATAAAAGTAATAATGTTTTATAATTATCGATAACAATTAAAATAATAAGGTAATATTCATAACAATAATTATAATAAAATATAATAATAATAATAATAATAATAATTTATAATGATATATTTAATTATTATTATATGTAACAATTAATAAATTTTATTAGAATGCATAGTAATTTAAAGTGTTATTAATTATTATGTATTTTAATATTTTTAAAATATTATTTATATTATTAATTTTAATTCAGCTTTAGTATTTTCAGTTTCAGTATCATTCAGTTTAGTTTCAGTACAGTTTAGTTCAGTACCATTCAGTTCAGTTCAGTACCAATCAGTTCAATTCCGAACACCTATTTATCAGTTGAAAAGAACATGGCCTTATTTTTAAAGTGAGTGCACTGATTGGCATGGTTAATTGTTGCATTTGATTAAAATTCATGGTAAACTTTAAAAACATGATATGAGGTTTCACTCATTTATAAAAAAGATTGTGATTTTTTTTATACAAGGGATATGTATTTTCAAATGTTAGCAAATTATGAATTTTTTATGGACACCGTTAAATAAGTTGACGTGTCAAGGGGTATTATGGGCAAACTAAAATTTGGACACTAAAAGTAAAAAATAATTCAATCAACCCATGAGTCATTTTCTCCCCAAATGATGAACCCTAGAATCAATCTTAACATTCTTATTCTCAAACTAATCATGTGGAGAGATCATTTCGTTTCTCTTGAGAGGAGGAGAATTTACGCGGAGGTAGGGTTGTAATTGAATTGAGCCGAGCTCGAATATTAATTGTTCAAGTTCTGTTCGTTTAAATTTTAACGAACTCGAGCCGAGCTCGAGCTTTTTCAAATCGAGCCAGAGCCGAGCTCGAGCTTGGTCAAACCGAGCCCGACCCAATCGAGTTGAGCCACGAGTCTATATCGAGCTTTGTTTGAATCGAGACCTCGAGCCGAGCCCCGAGCCTATATCGAGCTTTGTTTAAATTGAGAGCTCGAGCCTTTAAAAGAGATAGAATCCGTAAGATGAAGAATCGGAGATAAAGGATCTAAGCACTACAAATGATTTTCAGTGTACGAAGAAGAGGATGAGTGTCGTGTTGGCGGTTACGTTTTTTTAGAGGAAAATAAAATTAGGCTTTTACTGAGCATATGGAGACTGATGAATATATATGGTAGGGATTGGATTGGATCCAGATTTTATATCTATCTTTTCTTTTTTTACTTATTTTTATCAATATTTTATATATCATTTTATACATATTTTTCCTTTACTCCCTATCTTATATTTTATATTTTTCTTTATACATTTTTATACCCATTTTTACACATACACTATTTTATATTTTTCATGATCTATCTATTTCATAAATATAATGTTTAAACGTTTCAATTATGTTAACGAGCCTACTAACGAGCCTGTTGGCGAACTAGTTCGCAAGCCTCTTATCGAGCATGTTCACGAGCTTTCGAGCCGAGTATCCCCTTGTTCAAGCTTGGTTCGTTTATGATAACGAGCCTAGAATTTTGTTCACGAACAAGCTCATTTATTAATGAACCGAGCTCGAACGAGCTTTGACCGAGCCGAGCGCCCATTAATTCATGAGTAGTTCGATTCGTTTACAGCCCTACGCGGAGGACATGCGATTTAAGACGATTAAGAAAGTTAGATTTGATTTTAGGGTTCATCATTTGGGGAGAAAGGATTCATGTATCGATTGAGAATAATTTTGGTTTTTAGTGTCTAAATTCCAGTCTGCTTATAATACCCTTTGCTACATCATCTGTTTTGACGGTGTCTATTATAAATGGAGTTCTTACAAAAAATCCTACAGAAAATTAAAATAATGGGGTGACAGCATAAACAATTTACAAGTTTACAAAAATATGGAAAAATAATTACATAAATACGGTGTAGTATTTATCTGGTAAATATCTAGTAATCGTCTAGTAGTTATTTAGTAAATCATAACTTCAAATAAATTTCTAAAATATACATAACATATGACATCTAGTATTTATCTAATAGATCAATGTTAGATATCTGGTTATTATCTAGTATGTCTTAATTTTGACAGTTTTATATGGATCTTATGACACCTAATATATATATATATATATATATATATATATATATATATATATATATATATATATATATATGGCAATTTCGTAATAATATTTACTAGATAATTGCCAGACGAATACTAGATATTCACCAGATGAATATCAGACCGTATCCATGTAATTATTTTCTCTTGTTTTTGCTAATTTGTAAATTGTTTATGGTGGGACTATAAATATGCAATTAGTTTGACTTAATGGTCAATTTTATAAATATTTTAGTGAAACATGTATATTTTTGACAATTTTTCATAAAAAATCCGTAATTTGCTAATGCTTGGGAACACATACCTCCTAACAAAAAATTCTACAAGGTCTTTTTTTATAAATAAGTAAAATCACAGGCCAAGTAACCTTAGATAATAACAACAAAAAATATGATCAATCATCAAATGATGGTTGCGTTTAACATGTAAAACTACTTGAGTTTCTTTATGAACAAATTGATGAAAATATCATTCTAATAATTCCTATATTATATAAAACTCATAAAATTAAAATGGTGATATTAAAGTCAACAAATCTAATTTGAGCCCATTATTCAACAGTTTTAAAAAAGTCCAACAAATTGGGTAGGCTCGAAAAAAATATATAAAAAGAAAAATAATTAGGGTGAAATATGTGTTTATGAATTTAAATTGGGGAAATTGTTGAATTTGGCCAATTAATGTAAAATAAATATTAAAATAACTTATTAAAAAATAAAATACTGAAATATCTTTCATTAAAATGTCATAAACTTAATTAAGTTCTTTATTCACCTTTTCACACAATTTGAATATTCATGCCAAATGAGTATTTTTTTTTATTTTGCATTTATCTCACAAACATTCTTTTTTTGACATGTCACTTTAGAATTTTTTGTTCGTCTCATTTTTATCTTCGAAACGTCATCTATTGTGATATATGTTTTTCAAAAAAATTTTTTTGACATGTTACAAACCTATTACTCCCTCCGTTTTTTAATAACTGTCGCTTTTGACACTTTCTCATATACCAATATTTCATTAATTAGGGCAATAAAATACTATTATACCCTTAAAGCTAACTTTTCATTTTTTATCTACGTTTTACAATAAAGGAGTAAATAAGGGTAAAGGGAAAAAGGTGGACATAAATGCATCGTGATCCGTAAAGTGACACTTATTTAAAAATAAAATTCTCTTTTAAAAGTGACAGCTATTAAAAAATGGAGGGAGTACATCTTAACTTATATTAGACTTACAAGTTATAATAAATTTACACTAGAGTTGTAACACACACACACACACTCACTCCATTTTGCAAGATCTATGGTGTTTTTGTTGCAATCATGTTTCCTATTTCCCATATTAGATTCCCAAAAAAAATATTTTATTATTATTATATTAATTTTTTTACATCATTTCTACCAATAAAAACTAACAAAATATTAAAAAAGTAAAGATATTATCATTATAATCATTCTCCAAAATGGAAAATACTATATGGATAATGGTTGGATTGGTCGATTTCCCATATTCATTCCCCAATTAGTTTTCCAAAATGGGAATAGTTGGACTTGCTCTTAGAATTGGGCTTAGCACCCTTTTTGGGCCTTGTGCTATAACGAGTTGTTGGATTCAGTAAAAGAAAATAATTATAAAATAATGACAAAAAAAATTTATTGTAAACAAGAGTGAGTGGCCAACTAATGTTCTTGTTTACAATAATTTTTGTCCAATTCCGTGAATGGCGTGCTGATAAAAGGGAAATATGACAAGATTTGATAGCCAATTAACTTCTTTTGGCTTTGTTTGAACCCGTGAAAGTGATAAGCTAGCTAAGCCTTATCATGTTCCGTGATTGGCTATATAATGCATGAGTTTCTATTAAGTGAATACAGAGAAAAAAAAGGATAGACAGTCTCCCTCTCGGTTCTATTTTCTTTACTAAATTTCCTATCCTTGATTCCAAGTGTCTTTCAGTTCCCTCTTATTCTTAAGTTCTTAGTGTTCCGTCATTCGGTGATAGTATTTTACACTCGGTTGAGTTCCCTTAACGTCTGTTGTTGTATCCTGGGAGATAGTTGTCTATGTACGGGGCAAATTCTGTCTTAAGGAAACCGATTCGGGCCTCAACAGAACCCTTCTCGGTTCCATCAACCGTTAAAGGTTAATTTTAAATTCAGTATTTTATATAATACTTGTATATTTATGCTTATGTATTTTATTATCATATTCTCTTAATTCAAGTTACTAATATCTTATTTGTTGTATTTTGTCTCTTAAAAGAATTACTATATTAATCTCTTCATCTCTAACAATCTTAAGACATAATTTTCTCTATTTGATGGTGTAATTATGTTCCTTTAAAAGAGATAAACTGATTTTCATAACTTGAAATACCGTGACTTTGATTACCGAAACTTGGAATACCTAAATTTGGACAAATACTTGGACTTTGGACAATAAGGACTTATTTTGGACACTAGGACTTAATTTGGATAATATACATATTAAAAAGTGAAAAAAAATTAATTAGATCAAAATTGTCATACAGACAATTTTAATACTTTATTTTATTTATTGTTTTTAAAACTGTTCTAATTTGGTTTGTTTGAAATTTTCAGAATTTATCATGGTTGATCATGGAGACATTAGTCTTGAAATTGCTCAAGGTCAGAATGAAGAAAACCAAAATGGACAACTAGGTCCTATTGGTTCTTAGCCTATTCAACACCGGTTGCTTCTGTACTTGTAGGTGGAGCAAATGCTTTTGGGAATGCAGCTTCTAGGCCAGCTGCTTTTGGATCTACAAGTTCTGGCCCTACTCAAGGAAATGGCCCTGAAAATACTTATGGTCAAAATAACCAGAATGGACAAAATGGTCCTAATGGGTTTGGACTTAACCAAAATGGACAACTTGGTCCTAATGGTTTTGGATTAAATAGAAATGGACTTTCGAGTTTTGAGCTTGTTATGCCTAATAGTCATGGGGCTTCAGGTTCATACCCTATAGCGATACCTGAAAGGGCTGAGAAATTAAATGGTGTGAATTTTAAAGTTTGGCAACAAAAAATGTTTTTCTACTTAGCTAGTGTGAGACTTCAAAATTTTTTGAAAGAAGATCCTCCTGTTGTTCCCGATGGAGTAACTGATGCTTCTGTTCAGAAATTTGTTGATGGCTAGAAATTTTCTGATTTTCTTTGTAGAAACCATATTTTAAATGGTTTAGTACCCAATTTATATGAGGTGTACACAGGTAAACGTACTGCAAAAGAATTATGGGAATCCTTAGACAAGAAATATCAAACTGGGGATGCTGGCGCTAAGAAATACTTAGTAGGCCAGTTTCTTGATTTTAAAATGATTGGTTCCAAGCCTGTTGTAAGTCAAGTGTAGGAACTCCAGCTACTAATCTATGGGATGGAAGCTGAAAATATGCATACTAGTGAGCCATTCCAAGTGGCTGCAATTATTAAAAAATTACCATCGAGTTGGTATGATTTTAAATATTACTTAAAGCATAAATGAAAAGAAATGTCTGTTGAGGATCTTATTGTCCGACTTCGTATTGAGGAGGACAATAGAAGATCTAAAAAGAAATTTTTTGTTGCTAATCAAGCTATGGCGAAAGCCAACGTGGTGGAGGTCCTTAAAGACTCCAAGAAGGGTAAGCATTATGCTAAACCCAAGTCCAAAATGGGACCAAAAGGAGGCATTTCCAAGAAACCTAAGTTCAATGGAAAATGCTTCAACTGAAATAAGATGGGGGATAAGTCATCTGAATGCAGGCTGCCAAAAAGGGCAAACAAGAATGAGGCAAATGTTGCTGCTGAAATTACTAAAGATGTGTCTGACATCGACTTATGTGAGGTAATTTCTGAGGTCAACCTGGTTGACTCAAACCCAAGAGAGTGGTGGCTTGATACTGGTGCTACCCATCACGTATGTTGTGATAAAGAGTCTTTTGCTGGAATGACTCTCATAAATGATGGGGAGAAGCTCTACAAGGGTAATTCTGCTACTTTCAAAGTCAAAGGACATGGAACGGTGATTCTGTAAATGACTTCTAGGAAAGAAGGAAATCTACAAAATGTCTTACATGTACCTGACATAAGGAAGAATATGGTTTCTAGGAGCCTTTTGAGTGCACACGGCTTCAAAATGGTATTTGAATCCCAGAAATTTATTTTGTCTAAAGGAGGTATGTGTGTGGGAAAGGGATATGAATGTAACAAAATGTATAAATTCAATTGTATCTCTTGTAAGCACAGTTCTATTAATATGAATAAGAACAACGTTTATGCTTATATAGTTGAGTCTTCTAATTTATGGCATAGTAGACGTGGACATTTTAATTTTGATACGTTATGACGTTTAATTAACTTGAATCATATTCCCACATTTCATATTGATAAAACACATAAATGTGAAATATATGTTGAGACAAAATTGACAAGATCTTCATTTCAATCTGTTGAAAGAAATTCAGAACCACTTAATTTGATACATACAGATATTTGTGACTTGAAGTTCGTTCAATCAAGGGGAGGAAATAAATATTTTATTTCCTTCATTGATGATAGCACAAAATACTGTTATGTATATTTGCTTAAAAGCAAAGATTAAGCTTTAGAGAAATTTGTACTCTATAAGCAAGAAGTAGAAAACCAACTTAATAAGAAAATTAAGAAGGTTAGAAGTGATCGTGGGGGTGAATATGCTGCACCATTTGGCGAGTTTTGCTCTCAACATGGAATTATTTACAAAGTAACACCACCATATTCTCCTCAGTCAAATGGAGTAGCTGAACGCAAAAATCGTGCTCTAAAAGAGATGATGAATCCAATGTTAACTAGTTTTGGTTTACCACAAAACTTGTGGGGTGATGCTTTTTTATTAGCAAATTATCTTTTAAATATGATACCACGTAAGAAACAAGACAAAACTCCTTATGAATTATGGAAGGGTAGAAAACCTTCGTATAATTACTTGAAAGTGTGGGGATGCCTTGCAAAGGTAATGGCTCCATTACTTAAACGAATGAAAATAGGTCCAAAGACGGTGGATTGTATTTTCATTGGCTATGCTAGTAATAGCAATGCATATCGATTTCTTGTGCATGAATATAAAAACCCAGATGTACACAAGAATACTTTGATAGAATCAAAGGATGATTCATTTTTTGAAGACGTGTTTCCATGTAAGGAAACAAATGAAGGGTCGAGATCTAAAAGGTCTTGTAAACTTATTGAAAGTGACGATCAAGTTGATCAACAAGATATTGATAACAATGACAATCTTAAATCAATGATTGAAGAAGATGGTCGAAATTCTCAAGAAGAGAATAATACGGATCATGAGGTGGAACCTAGAAGAAGTAAATGGGCAAAGGTTGAAAAATCCTTCGACCAAGATTTCTTAACATATATGGTTAAAGTGGAACCTCAAACATATAAAGAAGCTATAAGCTCTACTGAAAGTCCTTTATGGAAAGAATCTATAAGGAGTGAAATTGATTCCATTTTTTAAAATCATACGTGGGAATTAGTGGACCTTCCTCCAGGAACAAAACCACTACGTTCTAAATGGATTTCAATTGAAAGCTAAAAGCTGATGGATCAATTGATAAGTATAAGGCGCATTTGGTCATAAAAGGTTATAGATAAAAAGAAGGCCTTGATTACTTTGATACGTATTCTCCAGTGTAGAGAATAACCTCCATTAGGATGATACTTGCAATTGCGGCTTTGAGAAATCTTGAAGTACATCAAATGGATGTGAAAACTGCCTTTCTAAATGGAGATCTTGAAGAAGAAATCTACATGGAGCAACCTGAAGGTTGTGTAGCTCTAGGTCATGAAAGGAAAGTTTGTAAATTGGTGAAATCTTTATATGGGTTAAAGCAAGCACCAAAACAATGGCATAAGAAATTTGATGATGTCATGATGGCTATTGGCTATCGCATAAACGAATGTGACAAATATGTATATGTCAAAACTACAAATGAAGGATATGTCATTCTATGCTTGTATGTTAATGACATACTCATTGTAGGCAGCAATGAAAAGATGGTAAAAATTACCAAAGATATGTTAAATTATAGATTTGACATGAAAGATATGGGACTAGCAGATGTAATTTTGGGCATCCAAGTTAAATGCTCACCTCAAGGTCTCATATTAACTCAGTCACACTATGTGGAAAAAATACTTAACAAGTTTAATACAGATGATCTTGGTATAACCAAGATGCTAATAGACATCAGTAAACACTTGTCTAAGAACAAAGGTGAATGCATAGACCAAGTGGAATATGCAAGGGTTATAGGCAGTCTAATGTACCTAACAAGTTGTACAAGGCCTGATATTGCTTATACTGTAAGTAGTTTAAGCAGATTTACAAGTAACCTAGGAAAAAGCCATTGGGAAGCAATCATGAGAATACTATGGTATTTGCGATATACTTGTAAGTATTGGCTGCACTATACAAGAGAACCTACTATATTAGAAGCATATTTTAATGCCAGTTGGATAGCTGACATTAAGAATTCTAAAGGTACAAATGGGTATGTGTTCACTCTAGAAGGAGGAGCATTGTCATGGAAATCCTCAAGGCAAGCAATTATAACTTGTTCCACGATGGAAGCTGAGTTTGTAGCCTTAGGTAAAACGGGAGAAGAAGCCGAATGGCTACACAACTTCTTAGAGGATATTCCTAAATTGCCTAAGTATATGCCCGCAATTTGTATAAATTATGATAATCAAGCAGCGATTAAAAGAGCACAAAATGTTATGTACAACGGTAAGTAGAGACACATGCGTCGTTGATATAATATCGTTAGACAACTGATCTCAACGGAAGTTATCTCTATTGATTTTGTAGGATCAAAGGATAACATAGCGGATCCGCTAACCAAAGGGTTAAACCGAGATCAAGTTGAAAAGAAATCTAAAGGAATGAGACTAAAGCCCATGAATATTTAAGGCTCTATGTGAAGGAAAACCCAACCATGTTTGACTGGAGATCCCAAGATCTTGGTTCAATGGGACAACCTAATTGCATAGACCTTGTGAGGTCACTGTGGGGGTAACCCTGTGTCCATTCTTATGATGTAAACAGCGACAAAAAGAGTTAAGGTTAAGCAATGCTTTTAATGATTCTTTGTGCATCTAAGTTTGAGCAAAAGAAATCACCTATGTAAGAGTGAAGTGAGGTCGCTTCAAAGGAAACTGGTGGGGCTTAGTAATCCTAAACTCTTGTAGAACCAGGAGATGTTCACGACCATAATGAACATAACCATGAGAACCAAAACCGAATTAGATTGGTATTTGTGTGAGATATATCATCGTTTACACAAATGGCAGAATAGTTCAAGGACATCGTGTCTACTAGTGAGCTAGTAAAGTAAATATACTTCCCAAGGGAAGGTTCAAGGATTGTAATCCACCTATCCTATGCAAATTCTAATTGTATTACACTATCACCATATCGAGTATCCATCTTCTATTTTCTTTTATATGGGGGATTGTTGGATTCAGTAAAAGAATATAATTATAAAATAATGACAAAAAATTATTGTAAACAAGAGTGAATGGCCAATAAATGTTCTTGTCTACAATAATTTTTGTCCATTTCCGTGAATGTCGTGCTGATAAAAGGGAAATATGACAAGATTTGATAGCCAATTAACTTCTTTTGGCTTTGTTTGAACCCGTGAAAGTGATGAGCTAGCCAAGCCTTATCATGTTCCCTTATTGGCTATATAATGCATGGGTTTCTATTAAGCGAATACAGAGAAAAAAAAGGATAGACAGTCTCCCTTGGTTCTATTTTCTTTACTAAATTTCCTATCCTTGATTCCAAGTGTCTTTCAGTTCCCTCTTATTCTTAAGTTCTTAGTGTTCCGTCCTTTGGTGATAGTATTTTACACTTGGTTGAGTTCACTTAACGTCTGTTATTGTATCCTGGGAGACAGTTGTCTACTTGTTATAGCACATGGCCTAAAGAGGGTGTTAGGGCCCTTAGAATTGTATTAGATATGTAATAGGTTGAAATTTTTTGTGGAAAAAAATATCACAATGGGTGACGTTTCGAAGATAAAGATGAGATGAACAAAAAAGTCTAAAGCGGATGTCGCAAAAATGAACGGTTTATAAGATAAATACAAAATAACCCAAAATAATTAAAAATAACTCAGATCGCATGACATTATCAGAGAGCGTATAAAATATAAAAGTTATTATAAAGTTAATTAAGTTTGTGACATTTTGATAGAGAGTATATTGTTATTTTGTAAAAGTTTGACATGTAATTATTTTGCAAAACTAGCTAATTTAAGTGTTTTACCTTTAAATATATTATTTACTTATTTATTTTGTATATCTAGAAGGACTAAAAAACAAAATATCTCAAACTTTCTAATACTTGCTTGTGATGGAGGTTTTGAAGGCTTAATAAATTAAGAAATGGTTGAAACCTAAAAATAATCCGCAATTAAGCAGAGTTTTTTTAGCTTTCCTCCATATATTTTTTTTATGAATTGTGTCAAATTTAGTGATGATACAAGTTACAACACTTCTCTAATAAAAGAACTAGTACAAATTTATTTTTATATAATTATCCTTTTTATAAGGGTAAAAGGTACCAAGAAAATATAAGTAATTTGACTTTGGAATCACTTAATTTGAAATTAAACTGTGGAAATTATTAGTGTTTCTCTAATTTTGTAGATTCTAAATACTTGCCTCTAGTAATTGCTGCGGAAACCTCCGGTAAGCAGAAAACTAGGCGGGACAATCACAATTTCGGCCTAACTAAAGGAGAAGAGGCTCAAACCGAATTAATATGATATTTTGGAAAGTAATGTTGACCAAAATACCCCTGTAAGAATGGAGAAACTCATTTGGATTGTCAAGGATGCCACTTTTGTGTGGATGATTGATTTTATGCAATATTTTATTGACAAATGGGTTTACTATATTGGAGAAGCTTCCTATCATCTAGAAGAAATCCTTGGCTGGTGAAATAGGCCCGTTGTGGGTGTTGGAGTTGCTTTTCGTAAGAGATAATTAATACAAGTTGTATTTCACACTTTCCAAGCTCCACATTCTAGAAATATTCTTTTGTATGGCTGATAATTATGTTGTACTATTTTATGTTTTATGGTTTACTTTCTTATTAACTAGCCTAGCGGTACGACCAGTGAGCAAGGCAGATTCTATGATTTGATTCCTTAACTCTCTTATTTTAGCATAATTTATTGTGATTGTTTAGTATTGAAACTTAATTCTCATAAGCACGACCAAACTTGTATTGAGTGAACAAGAAAATCTGAAAAGTGACTTGGTACATGAACTAAAATACTAAAAAAATCTGAGAAGTGATTAGATTGTGCTAGGAGTTTCTAACTTGTTAGAATGCTTGCATAAAGCTTAATGCTTAAAGTGTAGCTATAAAGGGGAATCCACGTAGTAAAGTTTTAAAGGAACTAAGGGGTGGCCACGACTAGTAGCTATAGATGCAAGAAACTTAGATTCTTTAGTCTTAACATGCTAAAATAAGAAGGGGAAATCATAACCATATATGGGTGTTCACTGAGAGTGCTTACCTCGTTATAAATCTGTTCATAGTAATCACTCACAGTAATCATTTTACTTTCGTTCAATTGTTTTACTTTTTAGCATTTCCTAAAACTCAACTTATTTAATATTAAATTTAGACTCACTAATTTACATCTTGGTTTAAACTATTTCCCTGGCTCTTAGTGGGATATGATTTCTATTTGTCTATACTATTAATCACGACTTAGTACACTTGCTACATCGCTTCCTTTGGCAGACAACAATTTTCATTTTATTGTTTTAAATCATTCTACTGTAGTGTATAAATAAACGTGTAGATTGTAACATAATTTCATTTGAGTTGCTATAAATCAAGGTAGTTAGAATTTGTTATATTTTCTCTAACCTTCTTCTTTAGTTTGTTATTTCTCCAAAAAAAATTTTAAATCAAAAGAGCACTAAACATTTCAACTAGATAAAATTTTTTAGGCCTCTACCGAAATCTAACATAGAAACGTACGTATTACTTGAACTACGAGAAAATGTTAAAAATTAAGATATTAAAGAAAATTAGGATATTTCAGTAAAAAAAAAAGAAAATTAGGATAAGAATAAGTGCATATCCATATTACAAAACATACAAAGTAATAAATGAAAATTTGTCCAAAATATCCGGATATAAAAAAACGTACAACATTTATTAAATTGTGTATGTGTCTCGTAAAACAATTCAAGCTTTCATATCAAAAAAACAACAACAAATTACGCTTTAATTAATCAGAAAAACCCAGGCCCAAATCCAAAACTATTGAATCCGAGATTTGGAGCAAAAGTAGCTGGACCAATGTTAGGATTAAAAGGAAGAGCCGGTTGGTTCGAACTCGACCCTAAAATATGTTGTCGAGGATACGAATTGTGGATCATAGTCATATCCTTTAGCTTTTCTACATTCTTTTTCAGCTGCAGCATAGCTTCCTTCAACTGTTGTACCTGAGATAAATCGAGTTCATCGACTGGTCTATGCCACCAAAATCGTTCCATGTTTGCTTTTCGAATCTCATTCAGTTCTATGCCTCTTTTCTGGTCGATTTCCAGTTGCTCCATCACCTGAAACAAATCTTTAGTTAATATTGAAGTCGAACTTGATTTGAAATTCATGTATTATAGTGTTTAGTGATGACAATGGGTCGAATCGGAGTCCGATCAAATGAATCAAGTTTTAGATTTAATGGATCTTATAAGGATCTGGGTTCAAAACATATCCTCCAAAAATTATAAGGAGATCTATATTTTCACATGATATATCATGAATAAATTCAACAAATACATATCATATCAGTGCACAGATCATATAGAGAAATGAATTCATAATTATAATGAAATCATTTTTTTTAAATAAATGAATATTATACAATGTCTTTGATGTTCTAACAAGTTGTAAAAAATTTAGTAGTACTTGTTATAACACATAATGACAAAACTTTTGATATATTCTAGCTTATATAAAATTAGTTTTTGTAAAACGAGTCTAAGGGTCCAGATCTATCTTTCAGACTTGATCCATATATATATGAAAATTTTTTAATGGACCCATATCGGGGTTTAAATCCATTGGATCTAAACATATAAGATCTCGACTGTAAAAATTGGATCTTGATCCACAAATTTGAATAGGGTTCAAGATTCATTGTCATCCCTAATTATAATTAATAAGGGTTAGCATCAAGAGAATAATCATGTATATTAGGGTTAAGTTTAATATGCAGGAAGGTTGTTTAGTTGTCTTAGTCTAAACTCTATTTGAATTTCGAATCTACGCAACAAACCTGATCAAGTTTGAATTGGTTAATCAAATCCACACAAGAGAAATAAAAACATGAAACAACATATATCGTTAACCTGAGTTAGTTGAATATTGAGTTCGTGAATGGTAGCCTTTCTATGAGAGTTGATGAGTTGCATTGTAGAGGAAGTTTGAGGTGAGTTGCTATCGAGGTAGCGATCAATCACTTCTTCAACACTTGGATGTCCGAAGGAAAACGCTTTTTTTCCAGGCGAAAACACGACGATGGCGATTTCAGCACCACAAAGGGTAGAGAGTTCACTCGCCTTTTTAAAAAGACCAGATCGTCTTTTGGAGAATGTGACCTGAAGATTACTTTCATTAGACATCTTCACCATCTCCACTTTTTGCCTACCCTTGCTCTTTCTCCCCATGGCCACTAATGGAAAATTCTGTGCTTTGGATGGAAAAATTGGAGGAGATTTATACATAAATTCTATGTTTGAGGTATATTTGAAAAATTAATGTATCCTCGTATATTCTACCTTGGTCAATTAATTTAGTTTCTAGTTTTAGAATATTTTAAAATCTCACAAAAATAGTAAAATATACTGTCACACACCACGTTTCATTAATCTTTAGTTGGAAATTTTCTTGTCACTCTATTTTCGTTGCCTATGACATGCCAAACAGCCAAATTCTAAGTTTTTCCAGGTTCAATCTTTGTTGTTATTTATTTAGATATTGGTTCCAAAAAATAGTAAAATCAAATATATTAAGTATCAATTGATTAAGGGTATGAGATTAAATTAAGAGTATGAGATTAAATTAATCATCTTCTTTTTTGGATATTAAAAATTGAGTTAATTATTTATCTTAGGATTGAGCGGTCATTAATATGGGCTTATTACGGAGAAAGAGGGAAAATGTACATGAAAAACAGAAGATGTAAAAAAAGAGAAAAAAAAAGTTTATAAAACGGCTAGTTCATGGAATTGAAGATAGTAATACATATTTTATTGTTTCTCTCATAATATTAGTAAAACTTCAATTTTATCAACAAGTCTAAGCAAAGTGAGGCTACATATTTTTTTGTTAAAAAATAATTATTGTAGTTGCATTAGAAGTCAATATTTTTTCTTTTTAAGGTTGGCCATGAAAAATTTAAATCAACATTTTTATATGTAGTAATAATCGAATTAACATGGCCAACTTTTATTTGTTTCTAATTTTATCCTTACATTGGTTTTGAAAATGCATTTCTGGTGCATGCATTCCATAATTTTTTTAAATTTTGTTTGCCAAAATTCGCTTACATTATAAAATAACTTTATTAGGAGACTAAATTTGAAATAAGCTCTACAGAGCGAAGAGAATTTTTTTTTTTCAACCTATACCCTAAAAATCCGTAACCTATTAAAAAATCTCATATTATCCTTCATTCCATCTCCATTTAAACAAACTCTGGAAATACAAAACAATCCCCAAAATCAACCCTTTCACTGACACCTCAAATTTTTTTCTGGACTTTCAAATCGCCTCGCGATTGGGCCTTACCTATATGCATAAGCTTTTAGGTGAGATGATTCCATGACATGGTATCATAGCAGCTTAAACTTAAATGTCGAGGGTTGAATCCTGACAGCTCCATTTATTAGATTTAATTGCAATACATAGAGGAATGGTTCTGTGTTGTACCCGCTTCTAGCCCAAGGGGCATCCACGTGCGGCTAAGCGGCAGGAATGATATATATATATACTACAATTAGGCCTTACCTATCAGCTTAAGTTTTTGGGTGAGATGGTTCCATGACATACTTCACCACTTCCTAATATCTCATTCTAATACAAATAAATTACACAACAAGCAACTACGACTCAATTCATAGTTTTTATTATTTATATCATCACAGAAGAAACAACCAAAATTGTTGGATGGGGATGTTGATATTCACTCTAACTTGATGGAATTAAATGTCGCTCACATATGTTTTGATGGAGATTACTTTCTCTCATATATCTCTCATATTTTATTTCTCACATATGTAATATATATAGATATTACATAACTCTTCATGAAGAGATATAACCCTTATGAACCAATATAACTTTTCCTAAAAGACACAACTATTCACGAATCAATATTACTATTCATGAACCAACATGACTCTTAACCAACATAACTCTTAGCTATGACCAAATACAATTCGTAATGTTTAGACACCAAATACATTGAATAAAATAAATAATAATACTTGCAACATTCATTGTCCATTAATCAACTGATGAAATATGCGAAATAACAATCAGAATTATATGACAAATACAGAAAGCATGTATACCAAAGTACAAAATTGAGAGAATAATTGAAATTCACAAGCAGAAACTTAAAAAAGACGATAATGCAGAGAAACTTTCAATTCAGTAGCAAACAATCTTTCTCTTTTTCTCTGATTTTGGTTGAGGGTTTTAGAAAATTCTACAGTAGTTACAAATTTTTAAATAAATTGTTTAGCTGAAATATGCAGGAGGATTCTTTCCAATTAATTTGATATGCTTATGTTCAATTTTAGTCCCCCGATAAAGTTTGTTTTTTTTGAATGAAAGTTTGTATTTTAATAATTTAAACCAATGTGCCACATCATCAGTTTTTTTGCCACGTGGACCTTATGTGGCATAAGAGTTATAGATCCGATAGAAGGGACTAATTGGATAGCAGATAATAATACCACATGGACTAAATGGATAATGTGCATAGTAGAGGGAACAAAAGAATAAACTGGCTATACCACAAGGTCCATAAAAGTGGTTAGTATTGGAGATGTGAGTGTGAGCACGGGATTTTGCAGTCCCTCTCGCGAGACGATGATGACGTGTACCCGATTTTAATGCCTTAAAATAAAAGTTCTTTTTAGAATTTTTATTACCAAAATAATATTCATCGCGAATTTTATACTTGGTAGAATCCAGTTCGGTGTGGCCGATAACGCGTCCGGTAGGAGCTTGAACCGATGATTTGCATCCAAAAAATAAATACCCATTAAAATATTATTAAAAGTAAAAAGATGCCTTTCCACCCACTATTAAACCACTTTTCACGACTTTTTAGGCTTTTGGGTCCGTTGGCTGTCGGTATGCTGTAGGCTGATGCCACTGGCGGCATCACTATACTGTTGACGGTATCACCATGTCGCCGGTGGCATGGACTAAAACAGGTCCCTACACAGACAGCCTTTCGGCCACTTTCGGTAGGGTTGGTAAAAAAGGCCTAAAAAAACACCCCATTTCACCTATAAAAGCACACCTTGAGCTGCATTTTAGGAGAAAGAATTGAATGTTAGGATTTTAATGTTGGAATAGATTTTAGTGAGATAAGAATTAGATAAGGCAGAAAAAAAGGATTCCGATCCATTTTTCCTGGTTTTTCTTTGAATTCTCTGATTGTGAGTTTGAAATCAGCAAGTCTTTAAGTTAAAATCAACTTAATTGGATTTAGAAACCAGAAGCACTTAAATTTATTGCTAAATCATCGTAACAAGCTCCCAGAAGGTGTTTCTTTCGGTTCACGAAGAGGTGGATTCACGGCCTCGAGGTAAAAAATCCTCAGTCTCACAGTTCTTCGGCATCAATATTACTGATTTGTGTTAAATTTCGTGGATTTATATTCATTTTTGGGTTTTTTTGTCATTTTTACTGCCACCACTGTTGCCTACAAACTGATATCACCGGTGACATAATTGATGTCGCCGGCGGCATCAGCCATGTCGCCAGCGACATCAATCATGTCGCCGGCGGCATTAGTTGTATCGTCGGCGATATGACTTTATGGACAATAGTTTTATTTTCATTTATTCCCGGATTAGCTTATTTTTTGAAGCTAGAATATATAATGTAATGATGGAAATTCAAAACCTCTTGAAAACAGACTCCACCCTGTAACGTGTGGTATTTTCAATTATAATCTGATTAAAGTAACGATTGAACCTAAAATTTGGTTAAGAATGGAATTTCCTCGAAAATGCCGTTCAAATCTCATTTTAGCCACCCGATCGGGCTTTATAATACTGTAAATAAAATATGCCATATCCATGCTAATAATCTTTTGCAGATAGACATATATCAGACATTCAAGTATTTTATTTATTGCACAGAAAAATGTACAGGACTTGGAATCCTTGTAATAATTTTATTTTCCACACTTATTTTTTTATGGCTGTAAATATTTTATTCATCACTTCAATTGCTTGATAAACGCGAAAACAACAAAATAACTGGAAACACAAATAAATAGGATGAATTAAACCGATTAAGAAAGAATGAAGTATCTTAACTTGGCCTAATGAAAAATAGATAACATCATCCGAACTCAGAATCTCTTCTTAAGGTATGGTCTAACCACCCGGTGGGAAAATCGTACCAAAAAATTTCCCGATTGAGCTTAACCGGGTGGCGACTCTATTTTAAGTACGAGATTTCAATCTCGTATCTTTTGAGCATTAAAATATGCAAAATCATTTTCCAATCACATCATATACATCTCCACCGTCATCTTAAAGAGGCCGACCCACCGGCCTGGCCCCGCTGCCGCTGCGCGAAACGTCGTTCGCTCACAGTGGCAACTCTACTGGGTAATTATCCCTTTAAACTTGAACTTTCTTTCATAAAGTTTAAAGGATTTTGATGATGTATTGAAGTCATTGGCCAAAATTAAAACTTCATTCCTTTTCTTAAGATGTTTTATCCTCATGCGTGTAGATAGTTCAGTAATTTTTAGGTGCCCTATTTTACTCGAGAAGCTCGCGAAGTGTCACTCATGCCCTGTTGGAATTGAGGATGCCTAGTGGGTGGATCACTCATTTTAACCAACACATAAACTCCTACAATTATACCTATTTGGGAATGGTTGAGTAACGTGGAATCAAGGTAAACGAGAACCTTCTATATCAACAACCCTATACCAAAGCTGCGTTAGAAAAAGCCCTAGCACTTTGTTCCCTTAGGACTAACCAGAACAGATAAAATAATTGGAACGCGCTTCTTTCACCATTACCGGTGAAGAGGCCAAAACTCCATCCTTCTAAAGAGGCATTACGCGGGAGTCATAAGGTTAGAAAAGGGATGATTTATGTGCTATGTGCTCTGTAATCATGCACCCCCATGCATTGGCTTCAATAGCCAGAATTGAATCAACTTATCCTTACTGCTCCCATCCATGGGAGAAGTTTAGCAGTACACGTAGGACCTCCTTTGTGCCTCCATTACAACACCACATATCACTGTGTATGACGTGAGAAACAAACGTTCTACGGATGTTGGAGGGATAAGCCATTGCATCATCTCTAACCACATATGCATGCAGCCATACGTATCATGCATCTCTCCCAAGGAACAAAAGGCATGCATACCATCCATACCATTCACCAACCCATTCACGGTCTGATGCGCTGCCTGCCATTTTAACTAGGAGGAGGCATACTAATCGTCGTACCCCGACTTGGAAAAGGATAGAACACTGCTTGATACGTCATTCGCTCACCCCGATTGCCACCATGGAAGTCGAAAGAATTCCATACACTGATTCCAGCGGGGAGTCAGATTCAGAACAAGTTCAGTTAAGCCAAAATCCTTCTCGACTAGCCATGTCTTTTCTAAGAAATGAAGAGACCCCTCCTCCAGAAGAGCCCTTTGGCCCTACTTCCAGCTCGGGAATAAGATCCCAACCACCACCTGGTTTTGACTTTACCAGTGCTATAACATAGTTCCTGAACTCGGACGCTTTCTAAGCTTCTATCCAAACTACTGTTTAGGCAGCCATTAAGCGAGCTCTCGAAGATAGAAATTCTGATCGAGTATCAACATTTGATATTCAGGCCCAGAATGGTTTGGCATAGATGTTAACCAGTCTGGTAGGGACAAGACCCATTGCACCTATGTTTCAATCAACCCAGCCTATGGCGAGCCCATTCCAATTTGGGCAAGCTTTAGCTTTCTTATCAACTTCGACCATCCCATCAGTTGTACCTTTTAATCCAAGACCCTTCTCTCAAAGCTCCACTCCTCCGATATTCACTCACCAAAGCCCAGTTTCTCAGCCACTACCCTCCTTCACACCTCCGCAGTTCATTTTAACTCCTAAAGGCACCACCTACCCCCAAAATTTGTTTACCAGCCAGCTGATTATTCGCCCTCCGCTACCTCCGACACTCAACGACCAAGTCATGAAACCGCCGGGAGTGACACCTGAGGTAGCCACTTTTGTTCGGCAAATGATAGCTTCTCAAACTATCAACGACCAAGTCGTGCACTCTCCCGGTGCAACACCTGAAGCCCCAGCTATCTCTCACAAACCGATCAGTGACCAGGTCACGCAACCTCCAGGCTTGACACCCGAGATCTAAGCTTACATCAACCGTCTCATCACCAATAAGAAATCTGAAAGAGATAAAGACTAGGTCCCTGATAATTTCACTATGCCGAACATGGCTCATTATGATGGTTCTGGAGCACCTGCCTCCCATATTATAATGTATGAAAGGGTAATGCGCGTGAAGAAGTTAAGTGAGAAGGTGCTTGCTGAAATGTTTCCTTGCTCCCTTCGGGGTCCTACCCTCAAATGGTATCACACCTTGCCGTAACATATTATCGCCGACTGGAATCTCTTATCCGACACATTAAAAGTACATTATGATTTTAATACTATAATGGAAACAACCCTCCAGCATCTTGAGAGGGTCCGTCAAATGCCCAATGAAACTTTTAAGCAATACTTCAATCGGTGGATGTCAACTCAGGTCTTAATGAAATTCAATCTAAGCCTTGAGGAAATGATTGTCAAACTCCTCGAAGGGTCTCTCCCCCTGTTCCGTAAGGAAATGGCTACTGATTCCTTCCTTTCTTATAAGGCTGTGTTCGAGAAAGCTGAGAAAATTGAGCATGAGGCAGAGCGTGAGAAGGCCGAAAGAGCGGGGAAACCGTGGTTCAGGAAGAATGAAGCCTAAAACACCGGCTGCAATTCAAGCCATTTCTCACACCCCCGCTATGCCCCTCACAGTCACTCTGGCTCTGTTAACGATTGCCACAATCCAGCCTCTTTGCCCCCCTTTTGTTTTGACCAACCCTTATAAGTTGTCCCTGTAGGTCATCTTCTAGCGTTTGAGAGAAGCAGGTTTCATACAGTCCCTTCAGGAATACAAGCCACCTAGACCTGAAGATGAGAATAACTTCTGTAATTATCACATTTAGGTAGGACACCAAACCAACAATTGCAAGGCCCTACTCTCAGCAATTAAACGGTTGGTTAGCAAAGCAAAGATTACTGAACCGAACAAGGCTCCGAGCACTATGAATAATCCTTTGCCAAATTTTGGGAGTAAGGTTGACATTGTCCAATCTAGTTTATCTAAAGCCGCAATTTTGATCTCCTTCCTCAGAGGCTGGACAGTAGTAACTCTATCCTGGTCATCGGTTTGGGTCTACCATCTTACTCTGTTTTTGATCTTATCAATCAAGCTAACCTGGGAGTCAACTCCATCCAGGGAATGGAAATTGATCCAAACCAGCCAAAGCAAGAGAGCTGCAGGTCTAAACCATTCGTGGCAAAAAGAAGGAAAGCTGAGGATAAAATGCTTTTTAGTGTAGATTCCTTTGTTTTAAAGAAGAACTATTCTGATGAAGATGGGGAAATGGCTCGAGAGACCAAGGCCATAAGCACCAACTTATTCAAGGTTGATCGCATTGACCTTTTTAGCGTGGACAAATATGAGCTACAAAACCCAGTTTAGGACTCCAAAGAGCAATAGTATCTATTTAAAATGCGAGCCACTAAGAGTGTCTTGCTCGATGATGTCCTTAATATTACTCGAAGTGGTGGTGTATATCAGCCCGAAGACCGATATCTTTGCCTAAGCAAAGACCCAATTCCTGGCAGAGTTGGAACTACTGCAAGACCCCATTCTCCACCTCCGCCTGTCCCTACCAATCTTAAGGTTGACCCCCTCATTACCTTGCTGAAAAACACCCAAGCCCGATACAGCATCTGGCAACTAGTAATCGACTCTGAAGGGCATCGCAAGGGCTTGATTAAATGACTCCTCGATCTGGAAGCTAATCCGACCACCTCGATTGTTGAGATGTGCGCCATAATAGGAGAAGGCATTCCCCTAAGAAAAGGGCCTCAGATTGTTTTTGACAGTTTTGATCTTACGCTCGAGGGTAGGGATCACAATAGGGCCTTATTTATCCGAATCCAAATTCTCGATAAGGTTATCTCGTGCGTCATGGTAGATGATGGCTCCGCTTTAAATCTGTGCCCTCTAAAAATCCTTCCCTATCTAGGACTGTCGGAGGACATGCTTGAAAGATCCAGTATGGTTATTAAAGCTTATGATGATTCAAAGCGCAATGTAATTAGGACCTTTGAGGCAGAAGTCACTGTCGAAGGTGTGGCAAGTAGTCTGTGTTTCACCGTACTTGACATTCTCGTTACCTATTCTCTGTTGCTTGGCTGACCATGGCTCTATGCTTTGGGCATAGTTCCCTCCACACTACACCTGAAAATCAAGCTAATTCATGAAGATAGAATGGTGACTATAGAGGTCGATCCCGCTTTCGTTATGGCTATTATAGAAGCTGAAGCTAATCTAGAAAAGGGCATTCAGATTGCCATGATTAGCAAAGTTCAGAAGCCTCCTCCCCTTTGGCACAACTACCTTCATGCTGGTATGGGTAAACTAATGAAGAAATCTAGTTACAATTGGAGCCAAAAATCCTAATCCTTTGAGCTTGATTGGGATATTAGCCTAGAAAAGCCTATCGCTGTGTCCCTTCTTGCTACTGCCATATGGTCACTATTTGTGAGATCTAAGGTAAGAGGCCTTATAAGAGGGAGCCTGAGCCAATCGAGTATGGCGGGAAAATGTGGCCCAGCTTTGAGATCTTTAAAGATGTCTATAATTTCGAGACTGGTCACATGATAGTTTCAGTTGAACCCAAGCCTACTAAGCCTGATGCACCTGTCAATGTTGTTTCTGCTAAGGCTAAGGGGAAAGGTAAGATGCATCCCGAGGATGAGTCTGAGAGAAGTAATGAAGAGTCTATTGATCCAGAAATTGAGAATACTGTGGCAACCGTGATAAAAGCTATGGCACTACTGATGAGGAAAGGCTGGAAGGGTACTGGGGAAGACGATGCTATGATAGCAATAGTAGGAAAACTCGCTAGGGCTCTCACCGAAAAGGCCCCGACCTGTCTGAAGGGCCATCACTCACCATTGCCCAAAAGACCGCTCTAGAGCGCAATCTGGGTGACATTCTGACAGATAATACAGAAGACACTTCTCCTATCGAAGTTGCTACTGAAGCCCCTCCACCCGTCGAAGAGGATATTGACGATGTAATTTTTAATATCTTTAACGTTTTTAATGCAAATAATGCTGCTTATGAGGCTTTTAATGCAATGAATAACTCCCGTTTTGCTTACTTGTTTGATGTCTTTCCTGATGGATCCGTGCATTCATATAACATTATGCATAATGTTTTTGGCATTAGTGATACATTATTAAGTTAAATAAACCTAAGTACAGATGACAATCCCAAAATGGTGACCATTTCCAAAGATTCAACTCCCGAGGAAAGAAGTGAGATCATAAAAGTGCTTAAAAATCATGTTAACGCTTTTCCTTGGTCGTACGAAGACATGCCTGGGGTTGACCGATAAATTACTGAACATAGAATCCCAACTGATCCTGAATTTCGACCCGTCAAGCAGAAACTCCACCGGTTGAGACCTGAATGGGCAGAACAGGTTAAGACAGAGGTTTCAAGATTGATCAAAGCCCGTTTCATAGAAGTGGTAGAATACCCGACTTGGTTGTCCAACATCGTCCCAGTTCCGAAGAAGGATGGTAGGGTCCGAGTCTGTGTGGATTTTCGAGATCTCAATAAAGCCTCGCCAAAAGGCGACTTCCCTCTCCCACACATCGATGTCCTGATTGATAGTGCTGCTAGGGTGGCTATGTATTCATTCATGGATGGGTTCTCAGGGTATAATCAGATTCTGGTTAATATTGTCAACAAAGTCAAAACAACGTTCATCACTAAATAGGGGGTGTATTGCTACAAGGTAATGCCGTTCGGGTTGAAAAATGCCGAGGCCACTTATTAGCGAGCAGTAACCGCCCTCCTACATGACATGATCTATAAAGAAGTGGAAGTGTATATGGACGATATGATTTTGAAGTCCGCCACTCGAGAGGAGCACCCTGGTATTCTTGCAAGTTTATGACTCGTATTGAAAAGTATAATCTCCGCCTGAATCCAAAGAAATGCGTATGTGGAGTTACCTCCGGCAAGCTATTAGGACATGTTGTTAGCCAGAAAGGGATTGAAATGGATCCAGATAAAGCCAAAGCTATCAGGGACATGCCTCTCCCTAAGACAGAGAAAGAGGTCTGATCTTTTTTAGGGTCCTTGTAGTATGTTAGTAGATTCAATGCTCGCCTCACTACTGTTTGCGAACCCATCTTTGAGCTGTCAAAGAAATAGTAACCTGTGGTATAGAACGATCACTGCCAAGTAACGTTTGACAGAATCAAGGCATATCTTTTTGATCCACCCATCTTAACACCCCCCATCCCACGGAAACCACTCATCCTTTATCTGGCCATTGAGGAAACTTCCATCGGGGCCATGCTTATCTAGGAACATGATGATAAGCGTAAACATGCCGGTTACTACTTAAGCAAGAAGTTGTTAGATTATGAAACTCGGTATTTGATTGTATAAAAGACCTGTACTACCATCGTTTGGCTCACTAAGAAGTTGCGACATTATTTACAATCTTATCGTGTCCAAGCCATGGCCAAGATTGATCCAATAAAGTTTCTTTATCAATCCCCCACTCTGGCCGGCAAATTGTCCTGATGGCTACTTCTCCTATCCGAGTTTGACATTGAATATGTAACCCAGAAGGTCATTAAGGGGCGAGCTATAGCCGAATTCCTGGCTAATCAACCCCTCAGCTCTGACTATAAGGAAAATTTAGAGTTTCCTGATGAATAGGTCGCCTTTGTTACAACCCTTAACGGCATTTGGATAATGTACTTTGACGGCGTTGTGAACCGCCGGGGAGCAGGTCTCGGGGTCATCATCATCACGCCAGATAACGAGATAATCCCATTGTCCAAACGCTTAGAATTCGCTATCACCAACAACGACGCTGAATATGAAACTTGTTTGTTCGGCCTTGAGGCTCTTCTTCAGATTCAGGCCCACCGTGTGTCCGTCATCTGAGATTCCGCTCTGGTTGTTCGTCAGGTTATTAGAGATTAGGAAATTAAAGAAGAATCTCTCTATCCTTATATTGAGTCTGTCCGCGAATTGTTAGAGAAATTTACCTCGTGCTTGTACCGCCATGTCCCTCGAGATGAGAATCAAATGGCAGATGCTCTCACCACTCTCGTGTCTATGTGGGAAGGACTCCAACAACAGCCTATCCACCCTTTGATTTTGATGTCCACCAAGATCCCATATCATGTTCAATCGATTCCCCAGTCCTCACCATTTCATCCGAACCTTGTTGGTACTCTAACATCGTCCTATTTCTTTAGACCGGTCAATACCCTACGGATTCTTCTGACTCGGACCATACCACCCTACGGCGGCTCGCTATCCAGTTTAGTATTATGGATAATGATCTATTCTAGTGCACCAGCGATGGCCTACTTCTCCGTTGCCTCACTGACTCCAAGGCTTAGAATGTAATGACCCAGGTCTATACCGGTGACTGTGGCCCTTATATGAACGATCTTGCTCTTGTAAAGAAAATCCAGTGGCTGGGGTATTTTTGGCTCACTCTCATAGCCGATTGTATCACCTAGGTCAAATGATGTCACCAATGCCAGGTTTGCGGAGATATGCAGCATCTGCCACCCACCAAACTCCATCATTTATCCACCCCTTGGCCATTCTCGACATGGGGGATAGATATAATTGGTGAAATCCATCCTTCTTCAACAAACGGCCACAAATTCATTATGGTAGCAGTAGATTACTTCTCGAAATGGGTGGAAGCTGAATCCTTCACCAACGTCACCGCCAAGTAGATGGCCAAGTTCATAGAGAAGCACATCTTCTCTCGGTATGGGCTCCCACACCATATAGTCTCAGACAATGGAGTATAATTTCAAGGAGCAACTGCTTCTCTAGTTGAGAAGTATGGGATCGAGCACCATAGATCTTCTCCATACAGACCACAAGCCAATAGAGCTATTGAGGCAGCCAATAAATCGGTAAAGACGATCCTTTCTAAGATGATAGCCGATTACAGGGATTGGGCAGATAAGCAACATTTCACTATCTGGGGATATCGCACCAGCGTACCCACCCCGACGGGCCAAACTCCATTCTCCTAGGTCTACGGGATGGAAGCAGTCTTGCTAGTTGAAACTCAGGTGCCTCTTTAAGAGTTGCTCTAGAGGCTAAATTAGAAGAATCTAAATAGACTCGGGCGGGATTTGAACAGTTGAACATGATGGATGAGCAGAGGTTAAAGGCCCATGACAACCTCCAGATGTACCAACAACGTATGGATTGGGCATATAATAGTCGGGTAAGACATCAGAAGTTCCCCCTGAAGGCTGGTGATCTGGTCCTTAAGCAACTGAGAAATTCTACCACTGATGTGATGGGTAAATTCAGGCTAAATTGGGAAGGACCATATGTAATAAAGAAGCTGCTTAGCAAAGGGGCAGCTAAGCTTATGCACATGGATGGGAACGAGTTTGTGAATCCCGTAAACCAAGACAGGCTTAAGCATTATCATGTCTAATTCAAAAGAAACAAATTGGAAAAGCGGCACACCAAAAAATATATATGTAATAATTACCCGCCTTTCAGTATTTTACTAATCGGGCAAAAATTAGGGTGACGCCCGACGATTGGTATCCTGCAAACCAGCCGTGCAAAAATTAGGGGATGAGACAAACCCGCTAGATCGAAAACCCGAAAAGGGTGATCTAGGCAAAAGTTAGGGTACGTGAGCAAAGAACGAGTGCCTTCTAGAAAATCGATCTCGGCTAGTTGGCACCGGTAGTTAAATCAATGGGAATGTCAACCAAAGATCATGTACTTTATTTTATCTCAATTAATGAAAGTCTCTCTTTTGTTGAAATCTAAATGCTTATGCTTATGTGGATCCCGTATTCATAAGATTAAGACAACTTCAGCAAGCCTTGGATAGAGTTCATTTTATTTCATTTTAGATGCAAAAAAAAAAAATAAAAAAAAAATAAAATAAAAAAAATAAAAATAAAAATAAAAATAAAAGAGGTCTGATAGTTCTGACAAAAGCAAGGCTCAAATCGAGCTTCCCGCGTCATCATTATAGTACCTAGAGATCCGTCTCGATGTGGTAGTAGAAAATGGCTCCTCCCCCCGCTCCGCACGTTCCCCCTCAAAATGGGCCCATGACCGCTTCCGATGGGTCGACAAGTCTCTTATATCAGCAAGCCATCCCCTGTAATGTGTATCAGTCTCGATGGTTTCCATGTGATCATAATCCAGAATCTCAAAAACAGCCTCCCCGGACCACTTCTCCCGAATATGGTTGACCCACCTAGCTTTGTAAACTCCAATCTAGTTGTGGGGTAGTTTGGTTGGGAATCTTTATCTCTTGCCATACTGACGGCACAGCTGGTAAGGGGTATAAAATGAAGATTTCTCCAGACCTATCAATTGGACACAGGCTCCCAAGGATTCTACAACCACATCCTGAATTCCCCACCATGGAGTGACCCACTGAACCTGCGCGTCAGTATACCCCCTTAGGATAAGCACCCAATCATCGTATGCCAGCTGATCGAAATCAGCCCGCATAGGCCCTCTCTCCCTCAGATGGACGGGAAGATACTTTTTTGGGTTCCCTCGTAGCGCCTCCCTCAACTTCAGTTTCTCCATCAGCCATACCTATAATTCAAAAATTAGGTAAGGATTAGGGAAAGAAATGTGTAGAATTGGAAAGAACAAAAGGTACCTGTAATAATATGAGCTGATCTCTGATAAGTGATGGGTCAACAGAAGTAGCATCCATGCTCAGCAAAACATCGGCCAATCTCACAGCCACGGGAGAAGCCCCTGTCGACGTAGGGCTGATGAGTGAAATTAGCCTAAGCGGAGCAATCAGGCTCACTCCGCAGATAAACTCCGCCATGAGTAGCAATGCCACCATGAATGGCCAAGCAAGGTGGGATCGGGGTGCTCCACGGCACCACTCTAGAACTGCTCCAAGCTGAAACCCAGGTTTATCAGGAAACTCAGACAGAAATGGGTGCAGAGAATCCAAATTCCATAACCCTCGAGGAATTCCATCTGTGCCAAAATGAAAGTTCAACAGCGCCAGCGTAACGCGTTTAGGACACGTTGTCCCTAAAATAGCATTGAATTCATCGAGCAAGGGGCAAAGCTCGAACGATGAAAATCAGAAAACGTGGTCCATTGGATCCCAAAAAGATAGTGCCGCTCGAAGGAATTCACAGCTTACGGGCCACGCCGTGACATAACGAAGCCCCAAAGCCTGAATTTTTCAAGCTTCTTCCAGTCCGAATTCCCCAGACTTTGCAGAAAACCCCGTAGCTTTGGATTGTGGGTTGCCATATCAGGAATTAATAGAATAGTTGAAATTAGATTACTAGAAAAGTGATACCGCCGGCGATATGAGTGATGCCGCCGGTGATGTAAATGATGCCGCCGGCGATATAGATCAAATTAGGCGATATCAGCTGATGCCGCCGGCAATATGGACATTCAAATAGCCCTGTATATATTATTTTAGCTGGTTGAGTTTGGGCGATATGGGTCATGCATGCGGCGACATGAAGTTGATTTTCCGGCGACATCAGAAGCATTTTTCCCATTTTAGACCTGTACAAAACCTGTAAACAATCCTATACTACATCTTTTCAAACAGCAATCCATTCTTATTCAAATAAAAAGCTCAAAACCACTCAAATATCCCAAAACATCTAGCCTACATCAAAACCAAATTATCCAAACCCCAATGTATCGAGGGTACAAGCAGAAATAAAAAAAGTAAAATGAGAGTATAAAACTAAGCATGCCCGCCACTGCCGGTCGGGCGGGATGAAATGTCATCAGGGCTTACAAGCCAATCACCAATATCATCCTCATCTTCCTCCCTTTCCTCTGTCATAGGCACACGGCTAGACTCCTCGGCTGCAGCAAACGAGCATCGGCCAGCGGACATCTTCACTCCCCGATGACTGGTACTAGCGGGGTATACGCAATCCAAATTCTGTTTACTCCTCTATTCCTGAACGGTAGCCGCCAACTGACCCTCAAGGTCACTCACAAGATTTCGGAGGTCTACGGTCTCCTCCTCGTACCTCCGCCGGGCCGCATCGACATCTGACAAGGAAAGGGCCAAGAAATCCTGCAAACCAGAGAAAACATCAATAATGCATATCATTCATAGCATCCATACATGCATCTTATCTTAACATAGGCATAAATAGGGAATATACCTGAGCAAGGAGCGACTGCTCGATAAATCTCTCTTGGAGAACAAAGTTGTTCTCTGCGAGCTGCTCCACATGGCTCCGCGCCACCTAAAAAATCCAAAAAGCAAATCATTAGACACCCGCATTCAAGGGTAAACAAGAAAGCAATTATCAGGCCTTACGTAAGTAGTGTTTTCTGGCATAAAGATGGGAGCATGCTGGCTCGAGCATATATTCCTGGGAAGGAACTCGCCCCGAGAATTCATCAGCAGGAATGCGGTTTCCATCGAGTTGACTAGACGTCCCTCCATTAAGTTTATGCCCTCTGGTACACTATAGTACCATGTCCCACTCTGGTTGTCCTGGCCTCTCTTCCTCGTGAGTTCCTGAAAAATGTGAAAAATACATATCAGCAACATTTCTGAACAATTACAAATCATGCACATAAACGCAATCATACCTCGAAAGAGCGCTGCCACCCTTAGGATGTTGGCACACTCCCACCGGCTACATCTGCGCCTGCCTCATCCTCCCCCTCGGGCTTAATCCCAACATCGCCTTCGAGCTCTTCGTCCTCTTCATCTTCTTCCTCCTCGACATCCATGACACCTTTAAGGCGCCTTTTCTCCTCCTCCAGCCGTTGTTCATTATGATACTCAATTGTATCATTCCTATGGATGTGGGGACACAAGGAGAGTAGACGCTGCTGGTGCTGCTCGTAGAGGCTAAGGACGCTAGGGATCACTCGGCCATTCCCCTCAATATAATTGGCCTTGTTGGCCTCGGAAGTGATCACCAGATAGGGCCACCATAAGCCCCTGGGAGGATCAACAGGCACCGGTCTATCGGCAATCGGGATGGACCTCCAACCCCAGATGCGCTTGCCCAGATACCACTACTGGGACAAAGGACACTCCATCACAAATCAACGGTCGTCCACCTCCCTCCTAACCCTCGCAACCTTTGCCAGATTCTCCACTCGGTCGAATGGATCTAGGGCGAGCTGCACTAATAATCAACCAAAACAACCAATATAAAGTCTTAAATGCTTTTGTTTTGTTCTAAAGTGTAAAAACAAGGACTAATTTAAAAATCGCATACTGAGCTCAACCGCGTGCTCCTCAGGACCTCCCTGTATTTTATAGGGTACTTGGCCTTCCCGCCAACACCCCCGCACCAGCGAGCGAGAAAGTGAGAGCCTGGCAGCACGGTCTTCTTAAACTCGATCGGTGGGAGAATTTGGTGCTCAAAGGTGTAAGCCTGCACAAATAACAACCAATCAGTTCAAAAAGCATCAACAATAAATGAGATACGCACAATCAAGTAAAATACTTCCGAGGAGATATACCTGGAGTAGTAGATGGCAGAGGTAAAGGACTTTCACCTTCTTTCGGGATCCCACGTCCAGCCTATGGTATAGCTGAGCCAAGATAGCCCTCGACCAATTCTTCCTCTTGATGCCCGCCACATCCTTCACCATAGTTATCAGCATATAATTGATCTTGCTCCCCGAGATTGGGAAGAATAGCATAGTGAGCAAAGAAATCACGAAGGAGCGAACACAAGCCTCTCTCTCATCCTCAGGCACCACATCTACCCGGGTCCAGTATTAGTGTAACTCACCAAAAGACAGCCGCCCTGAAACGGGCTTCAGACCAAACAACTCCTTCACCTACCTCAGCACAGGCCCCTCAACATGGTATTTATCCATGTAAGCATAAAAGTGGATGACCTCGTCCATCCAAGGAAGCTCGGTCATAGCAAAGACATTAGAGGGTGTAATCGTTGCTTCCCCAAAAGAGAAGTGGAAAGTGTTGGTGGTCTCAGACCATCGCTCGTTTAGGACTGTCACGGTTGAATGAGAAAGCTTGGGCATCTGCATTGGCATAATCTGGGCCAGGTCTCCAAATCCAGTCTCATTAATGGCAAGTGTAAGCTCGGGGTCCTTCTCTGAAATATGGTGCCACTACTCACCAATGGTGCCCATCCCCCCAGTATAAGTCAGTTCATATGGCTATAAAATTAGAAACAAAATAGATAAGTCCTATGTATAATTTCATCACTGAAATCTGATAGAAAGCTGCTGATGTTGCTTCTACTAGAAGTGATATCACCGACGACATCATCCCATACAGCTGACGGCATGGATGATATCACTGGCAATATCGCTTCAAACAGAAGCGAGATCAGACTTCCTTGGCCCCTTTTGTAAGGACTAATGCCGCCAGCGATATCACTTATATTACCGGTGACATCATTACCTGTGGGCAGAACTTGTTTTTTCCCAAAATCGCACCCATCGTGCTAAAACCACAAAAATCACAATCAATAAAATAATAAGCCTGAAAACGGTAAAAATCAAACCTAAAGCATGCAACATTAATTTGTAAACAATCTATTATAAACTCCTATCATGGCACAATTTCAAGCCTAAGGCCAAATCGAAATCCAACCCAAAAAGAGGAGATTCGGGTTTTGCGTGATTACCTGAACATAGCAGAGGTGCTTCTCCTTCTCTGGGGTTAGGTTAGAGATGAGAGAATTGATCCCATAGCCATACATCTTGGCCATCTCCTTCAGGCCATAAGCAGCAGGAACAGAAAGAATTTTCAATCCTTCGACAGAGGAATCAGGCAGATCCTCCCTGGCCTTAGCAGATTTGCCCCTGAAAGCCTTAATGATTCTCTTCATGATTAGAACGACGGAAAGAAGGAAAATCGAAAATTTGGAGAAGAGGAGAAGGAGGGATATGGTTTTTGAATAATGAGGAAGAGAGGAGTTTTACTTCCTTTTAAACTGCTGCACGGAATTCAAGGAGTTTTAATTTATCTGAAACTGTCCGTTCATGCAGCCGGCGGCATTGCTCCATACCACCAGTGACATCACTCATGCCGTCAGTGACATCGCCTCCTTCAATTCAAAATTTGAAATTGTTTGACCAATCAAAGCTACCACATGGCCATCATGCCGCCGGGGCATCATTCCATACCGCCAGCAACATCACTATGCTGCCGGTGACATCGCCCCCCTCCAATTCAAATTTTAAGCACGAGTCTGACCAAGGGAAAATCTCTCCATAAAGCGCAAGCCCGACCAAGGGGCAACCAATCTACAAAACAAAAGTCTGACCAAGGGACAATCTCTCCACAAACAAAAGTCCGACCAAAGGACAATCTCTCCACAAAACACAAGTCCGACCAAGGGACAATCTCTCCATAAAATATGGGCCCGACCAAGGGGTAACCTCTCTATAAAGCACAAAGTCCGACCAAGGAACAATCACTCTGTAAAGCACAGGCCCGACCAAGCGGCAACAATCCACAAAGCATAAGTCCGACCAAAGGACAATCTCTCCACAAAATATAAGTCTGACCAAGGGACAATCTCTCCATAAAATATGGGCCCGACCAAGGGGCAACCTCTCTACAAAGCACAAAGTCCGACCAAGAGACAATCACTCTATAAAGCATGGGCTGGACCAAGGGGCAACCAATCCACAAAGTATAAGTCTGACCAAGGGGTAACCAATCCACAAAGCATAAGTCCGACCAAAGGATTAACTCTCTACAAAGCATAAAGTCCGACCAAGGGATAATCACTCCGTAAAGCGTGGGCCCGACCAAGGGGCAACCAATCTACAAAGCATAAGTCTGACCAAAGGATTAACTCTCCACAAAGCGTAAGTTCGACCAAGGGGCAACCTCTCGATAAAGCACAAAGTCCGACCAAGGGGGAAACCAGTCACCCATCAGGTATCATTCCTATCCCTTGCTCTTTCGTATGATCATACTGACCTATGGCAGCAGTGATCCCCTGAGGGGCAGCCTGTGAGCACGGGATTTTGCAGTCCCTCTCGCGAGATGATGATGACTTGTACCCGATTTTAATGCCTCAAAATAAAAGTTCTCTTTAGAATTTTTATTATGAAAATAATATTCCTCGCAAATTTTATACTTGGTAGAATCTAGTTCGGTGTGGCCGATAACGCGTCCGATAGGAGCTTGAACCGATGATTTGCACCCAAATAATAAATACCCATTGAAATATTATTAAAAGTCAAAAAGATGCATTTCCACCCACTATTAAACCACTTTTCACCACTTTTTAGGCTTTTGGGCCAGTTGGCTGTCGGTATGCTGGAGGCTGATGCCACCGGCGGCATCAGCCATACCACCGGCGGCATCAGCCTTACCGCCGGCGGCATCACCATTTTGCCAGCGGCATGGACTAAAATGGGTCCCTACATAGACAGCCTTTCGGCAGGGTTGGTCAAAAAGGCCTAAAAAAACACCCCATTTCACCTATAAAAGCACACCTTGAGCTGCATTTTAGGAGAAAGAATTGAATATTAGGATTTTAATGTGGGAATAGATTTTAGTGAGATAAGAATTAGATAAGGTAGAAAAAAAGGATTTCGATCCATTTTTCCTGGTTTTTCTTCTTTGAATTCTTTGATTGTGAGTTTGAAATCAACACGTCTTTAAGTTAAAATCAACTTAATTGGATTTAGAAACCAGAAGCACTTAAAGTTACTGCTAAATCGTCATAACAAGCTCCCCGGAGGTGTTTCTTTTGGTTCACAAAGAGGTGGATTCACGGTCTCGAGGTAAAAAATCCTGAGTCTCACAGCTCTTTAGCATCAATATTACTGATTTGTGTTAAATTTCGTGGATTTATATTCATTTTTGGGTTTTTTGGGTCATTTTTACTGCCACCACTACTGCCTACAAACTGATATCACCGGTGACATAATTGATGTCGCCGGCGGCATCAGCCATGTTGTCGGCGACATCAATCATGTCACCGGCGGCATCAGTTGTATCATCGGCGATATGACTTTATGGACAACAGTTTTATTTTCATTTATTCTCGGATTAGCTTATTTTCCGAAGCTAGAATATATAATGTAATGATGGAAGTTCAAAACCTCTTAAAAACAGACTCCACCCCGTAACGTGTGGTGTTTTCACTTATAATCCGGTTAAAGTAACGATTGAACCTAAAATTTGGTTAAGAATGGAATTTCCTCGAAAATACCGTTCAAATCTCATTTTAGCCATCCGATCGGGCTTTATAATACTGTAAATAAAATATGCCATATCCGTGCTAACAATCTTCTGTAGGTAGACGTATATCAGATATTCAGGTATTTTATTTATTGCACAAAAAAATGTACAGGACTTGGAATCCTTGTAATAATTTTATTTTTCACACTTATTTTTTTTATGGCTGTAAATATTTTATTCATCGCTTCAATTGCTTGATAAACGCGAAAACAATAAAATAACTGAAAGCACAAATAAATAGGATGGATTAAACCGATTAAGAAAGAATGAAGTATCTTAACTTGGCCTAATGAAAAATAGATAACATCATTCGAACTCAGAATCTCTACTTAAGGTATGGTCTAACCACTCGGTGGGAAAATCGTACAAAAAAATTTCCCGGTTGAGCTGAACCGGGTGGCGACTCTATTATAAGTACGAGATTTCAATCTCGTATCTTTTGAGCATTAAAATATGCAAAATTATTTTCCAATCACATCATACGCATCTCCACCGTCATCTTAAAGAGGCCGGCCCACCGGCCCGACCCTGCTGCCGGCGCGCGAAACGTCGTCAGCTCACAACGAGGTTATTCCACATTGAAAATATATAAGAATGATACGTGATATATAAGTGGTGTAGATTGGGCCTTAACACAAGCCAATTGGTTTTGTGTTAGATGGGCTCAACCCCACTTGTGCATACTCAACTTATTAAGCCCAACACTCTCAAGACCCATGGAATTTCTATATGGTATCGGAACAGAATAAGGCTTGATAGGGATCCTAGGTTCATGATTAAAGTCCTAGCGGGGTTTGGGCTAGCGAGAAAAAAAAACTAGACATGTTGATGACCTTAGCCTAAGAGGAGATAGGCCAAGGAAGCAAGCGGTAGCTAGTCCAGACCCAGTTGCACTTGAGGGGGAGTATTGGAGATGTGGGATTATCCCACATTGGAAATATATAAGAATGATAAGTGATATATAAGTGGTGTAGATTAGGCTAACACAAGCCAATTAGTTTTGTGTTAGATGAGCTCAACCCTACTTATATGCTCACTCAAGCTATCGATCTCAACACTCTCTCTCACATATGAGAGTCGAACATTTGCCCTTAAGGCTCTGCTTGGGAGCAAGTTTTCCAAGAACTATAAAGGAAAGGAATGTAAGAGAACAGAAAGTGAGGCATAGAATTATGAAGGAATGATGTAATCTTAAAATTATTATGTTTGGGAGTAAGGGATGAAATTTTAAAGAAAAATAGATACGAAAATTACTTAAATAATCCTTAAAAGTAAAAGAGTTATGAGTAAATTAAAAGAATGAAGTTATAATTATAATATTAAACCTCCTCCCTTCAAATCCCACCAATTTGGTGGGATTGAAAATGAAAGAAATGATGGGATTCTAAAGAAATTGAGTTCCCTTCCATTCGAATCATTTAATCCTAAAACTTGCTCCCAATTATGGGAATTGATTTCCTTTCCCTTACCATTCACCCAAAAACTTGCTCCCAAGCAGAGCCTAAGGAGTGATCAACAGCCTTTAACTGCATATACACTCTATAATTACGTGCACACATACTTAAGAAATATGTCATGTAAATAAAAATAAATTAGTTTATATTCAGATTTTTTTTATTATCACTTTAACCTTTTATTTTAGGATTTTTTGTTAAGTTAGAATTTCAGTATAGTAGATTTTCGCAAATTTTTTTCTACATTGCCTTAGTACTAATTAAATGAGATATGAAGTGTTATGAGTTGGTAATTAGTAAAAAAAAAAAAGACTTTGTTACAAATTATAAAAAGATAAATCAATAATTTTATTAATACATGTAATAAATATTTAATTAATTTTAATGAAAAATATCAAAGCCACAAATAAAAACTACCTGCAGCTACATGACAACTCATATGACTGTAGTCCGTACTAATTGTTGTATAATTAGGGGCACATGGAATTTGAAGGTAAAAAATTGAGATGAAATGGATGGTGGGACAAAAATGATAAAATCTCAAAGTGCTAAGAATATTTTTTTTAATGTGGTAATTATCAATTAATCAATGAAGTTTCTCAAACTCATTTTTCTGAATAAACATATGATAAAGACAGTAAATCAATAAAGAAAATTACGCATGTACATTTAAGCAAGCCAATACACATTTAACATACATTGATAGGTAAAAGATTATTGAATTTAACTCCTTTAAATATGAAATAAATTTTTCTTTTTAAAGAGAAAAGGAAATAAATTTAAAAATAAAATGTTTAAATAGAAATCAATTTAACAAAAATTTAAAGTCAACAAAGTTAAAATTACAAAAAAAAAATTCTTAGATTACACTTTTCTTATCAAATCTGTAGTTCTTAATTTATAGTCATTTCATAACAATTCAATATATAGAGGGATGAAAAAGTTGAACAAAACAATTTAAATTTCTCTAGCTCAAAGCGATGGCCAGGATTTGAGTTCCGCAAGCTCCTTTTTGCCGTTCATCAAGTGTAATGTTGGGAAATTATTGAAAATAACTCGGATAATCTCTGAAGTCGTCATAACACTTTCAGATTAAAACTAATTTGGTGATTTTCCCAAATGTTTCAATCGGATAAAATCAGAGAAAAAATCAAGAACTTAGAATGGATTTTCATTGTGAAGGAAAGATGAACTAGCAGCAAGCGTTACCCAAAAGCCTACTGTAAGTGTTGCCAGTGCCAAGTTTTTATAGACCTGATACGAGCAGTCGCAACGGTTCATAACATAAGCGTTGCGAAAAGTCATGTTCCTTCGAGCAGTCGTAACGGTTCAAAACAGAAGCATTGCTAAAGGTTGTGTCCGCTCCAGCAGTCACGACTGTTTTAAACAGAAGCGTTGCGAAAGGTAGCTCGACCCTCGTAAGTTTAGTATCATAATAAAACTCGAACAAGCGTGCACTCCGCATTCTCCTGACTTGTTCGCTGAAATATTATGATCACATTGGTCAACTAGTTGATCCAATTACACTAAAATACCAACAATCCTCCCCCATTTTAGTGTAATCCATAATTAACTAATAAAAATCACAACAAATAACAAACTTATGCATAAATAAAATATCGTGGCGATTGAATTTCATCTTAGTATATTACATATTTTAAATATTCAAATAACTAAAGGTGTCACTATGGATTGAGCCTATCCATCAACTGAAACCGTAGAAAACCTTTGTTATCCATCTTGAATACTCGAAGGTAATATACATATAAGTCAAAATTCCAACATGTTCTTACTTGACACTATCTTTTACTAGCCTTGTGTCTCTATCCTTTATAAGCCTATCAAAGTCAAGTCCAAAACTTCTTAAAGTGGCTAAACTTATATAGGTAGCTTTTTTGCTCTTGCACCTGCATATGCAATTTTTCAAAAAAGCTATTAAGAAGTTAAACTTCAACCTCCTTTACTTGTAGGTCTGAACACACACCTTGGGATGTTTTAATCAGTGTGTTCCAATCTCTAGATATTATAAGCTTTCCTCATTGAAATCAACACCTAACGTCATATTAGGTGGGATTGGGTATCTTAACATGAGAGATTTCAAATGGACTTTAATTCCATCCCCATAGCCGACTTGTGTACAAGATTTTTTCTTAACCCTCTGGTTAAATGATTGGCTAAATTATGCCCGGTTTTCACAAATTCTATCAATATAACATCATGCATGATGTATTCCCGAATTATGCCATATCTCACAGATTCCATTGTCGAATCAATGATACAAGTCTGTTTCTTTGACGCCCAAGAGATAGCACCTCCTCCAAGAAGGAATACCCACCCACTTGTGGAAGAACTATCTTCTTTATTAGAAATATAACTTGCATCTGAATAACCCTTGAAAACCGAAGGAAATCTGGTATAAGTCAAACTATAATCCTTTGTTCCTTTTAAGTACTTGAACACTTGGCCAAAAGCTTGTCAATGATGCGAACTAGGATTACTAGTTTATCTACCGAGCTTTCTAATAGCATAAGCTATATTTGGCCCAGTGCTAATTTTGGCATACACACTTGCTATATACACACTTGTCTGCTTGGTCGATAACAATGATGGCACGCTTTTGGTGCTTGTTTTAGTCCATGTAGCAATTTCTTTAGATTGCATGCCTTATTTTCACAACCTGACATAACAAACCTTTCGGGTTATTTCATATAAATCTCCTTATTCAATTCATCATTCAAGAATGCAGAGTTTACATCCATTTGATAAATTATAAGGTTTTTCACATTAATCAACAAATGAAAAATTTTGTAAAAATAATGAAATTTTTATAAAATTCACAAACTATTTCCTATAATTTTTATAAATTTATTTACACGAAATAAATCAAATACCTGCTTTTCTACCTTAAAAAATTCTAAAAAAATTACCATTAAATCCAAAAAATATGAAAATGGTGGGGTAGGAAAAATTTCGGAGCAAAATAACATTATTTAGGGCTTTGAATCGCAAAAATACCAAATGGGCCATTAGAAACGCGCCATGTGGCATTTTGTTGCCTAGTCAACTTTGACTTTTGATTGACACGTGGCAGTTAACCATTGACGAAACAACCATTATTGGTTTATCGGACGCCGCATCAGATCCACGTGGCTTTGACCGTTGATCACTTAAGATTGTGCCACTTGGTTGGATGAAGATTAAAGTTTCTGGCAACGCTTTATTCTTTCTTAATTTGTCGCCATAACTGTTTCAACAAAATTAATCGTCACATTCATTCTGACCATCACCAGAAGTAATTGTCACCACAATTGAAGCGTCACAATTGTTCAATTTGCAACGGATTCTGCAACGAAGCACTTTTCCCTGGCAAAGCATAGAAAAGCCTATTTTCCATTATGCTTGAACCGCAAAAAATGGTTGTCACAACAAATCGTCGCAATTTTTCATTATGCAATGGATTTTGCAACGGGTTGAAAATCCCTTGCAAAACGCAGAAAAACAAATTCTTATTTTCAATCGTTCAAAAAACGATTTCGGCCTCCGACCAGACCCTTCCTTAGGTTTTTCAACATCCCGAGTCTAATGGATTCGTTCTTTTAACCAAAAAATGAACATAAATTCATCATTTACCCAAAATAATGCAAAATACATAACCTTTTTCGGCCAAAATGACGTGAAAATGCCTGAAATCAAACATAATCGATTCAAATGCAACTTCGAACATAAAAAATACAAAATTTCATTCAATTATTGACCAGATTACATAATCATAGCCAAAACGCTCCAAAAACACGAGTTTTTTCACCATTTTACATACTTTAACCGTAAATTCGATAAAAAAATTCACGAAATATCATTTCGAATAAAAATTTCAAATTTTCCAGAACAAGGAGAAGAGAATTTGCATAAAAAAACATAGAAAAACATAGCAAAAATCTTCGCTATGATATCAAAGAAGTAATTCGAATAAGAATGGATCGAATTGTGTACCTTTTCGGTGCCCGAGATCAAAGAATGCCATTATAACACCGTTTGTATACAAAAAATGAGATTGAATCACCAGTATATCGAATATCAATAGATTTCCATGACTTCTTCAACTGATTCTCCGTTCTTCATTTTCAAAAAATTTAGTTTCAATCTTTGAAACTAAGCAGACTTCAAAATGAATCAGTTTCAATCTTTGTTGGGGAATTACTGAAAATAACTTGGATAATCTCTGAAGTTGTGATAACACTTTCAGATTGAAATTAATTTGGTGGTTCTCCCATATGTTTCAATCGGATAAAATCAGAGAAAAAATCAAGAACTTATAATGGATTTTCGTTGTGAAGGAAAAATGAACCAGCAGCAAGCGTTGCCCAAAAGCGTACTATAAGTGTTGCCAATGCCAGGTTTTTATAGACCTAATACGAGCAATTGCAACAGTTCATAATAGAAGTGTTGCAAAAAGTCATGTCCCTTCGAGCAGTCGTAACGGTTCAAAATAGAAGCGTGGCTAAAGGTTGTGTCCACTCCAGCAGTCGCAACTGTTCTAAATAGAAGCATTGCAAAAAGTAGCTCACAGACCCTTGTAAGCTTAGTATCATAATAAAACTTGAACAAGCGTGCACTCCCCACTCTCCTGACTTGTTTGATGAAATATTATGATCGCACTGGTCAAGTAGTTGATCCAATTACACTAAATACCAACATGTAATTCTGATGTGCCACTCATATAGTGATGGGGAAATTGTTGGTCTCGATTACGGCTAAGAAGGGGTGATTTATATAATCGAAAGCTTAAAAACTTCTTTTCAAAGTTGGTAGATATCAATAAAATAGACAATAATAATAAAAGACAAATAGTCCAATAAACAATATATGATCCAATAGCAGGCAGATAACTAATAGCATAAACAGACAATAGCAGGGTTAAAAATAAGAATTATTAAGAGTCTGACTAACAGTGTTCAATGCATACTACTGTAGTTATACTTACTACAGTATTTAAGATAGACTTGTATAACAAAGACAATAACAATAGCACACTTCGTAGGCAATAGCAGAAACTGTTTAATACTAATAGCAATAACAATAATGGGTAAAGTAAAGAGGTTTAATGTTAGGAAATCAAACCCAGTGATATATTTATTTTAATTTGAATAAAGAATGAAAATAAACTTACAAACATAAACTCAAAGCTCCTCAAAGAAGACAACTCTGACTAACTTTAGGAATCATATTAGAGATGAAAAATAAGAGAATTGAAAGTATGATTAAATTTTGGTGTGTATTGCATTTGATATTACACTGCTTTATATAGCAGAATGTACAATGAGATGAAAGGAAATAAATTTTTACAAAAGGAAGACTATTGAATAAAAAATAAATATGAGATAAATACATTTCTATAATAGCATCCTAAAATCATGTTATTGAATAGGGAAATGATTACCGTAATTCTGATTCCATATATGGCTCTTCTTTCCTTTCCAATAAAATCTTATTCCAAATTAGATCAATCTTTCCTTTCTAACACTCCCCCTCAAGTTGAGTAGTGGGATATCCAATGCTCAACTTACTCAAAAGAACATAAATGAAGATCCACCTTTTTTGTTGATGGTTCCTGATAGCCACGTTCCATTGCTTGTATAGGAAACTGCGGATTCGCCTGTTATAGTTTTAGAGGATTTCGCCCATCATCATCATAGTTTTACAAGATTGCACTTCTGATGGTTTTAGAGCATTTCGGCTCTAATAGTTTTAGAGCGTTTCGGCTCTGATAGTTTTAGAGCATTGCTGCTCTATTTGTAGTTTTAGAGCATTTCGACTCCAATCATAGTTTTAGAACATGGCTCTAATTATACTTTTAGAGGATTGCGGCTCCATTTGTAGTTTTAGAGCATTTCGGCTCCAATAGTTTTATGGTAGAATCATGCCTTTGCAAACTTCCGCACTGTCCTCCTTTTTGGCTCGAATTATTTTTTAATTTTTTGTTTCCTTACCGCCCTTATTTTCGGCTTGGAATATTTGTTGATTTTTCATTTCCTCACTGCCCTTCTTTTCGACATGGAGTATTTATTGAATTTTTATTTCCTCACCGCCCTTCTTTTCGGCTTGAAATATTTGTTGATTTTCCGTTTCCCCACCGCCTTTCTTTTCGTCTCGGAACCAGCTTGCTTCTACTCTTATCTCTTTTTTTTTATGTTTTAACAGGCTTCTCAAACCTGATTTGAGATTGTCTATTCAAGGTATTTTTACCTTAAACTTCAATTGTGGTATTTGATTTGCTTAACCAAGATTCCTCTCTCAATCCAAAGACCACAACAAAATACCACTTTTTTTGCTTTTCTCTCTATCTATTTTATTTTTTTTGATTTTTGTAAGAATTAAAAACCTGCTCTGATACCATGTTTTAATTTGAATAAAGAATGAAAATAACCTTAAAAACCTAAACTCAGAGTTCCTCAAAGAAGGCAACTCTGATTAACTTTAGAAATCACATTGGAGATGAAAAATAAGAGAATTGGAAGAATGATTAAATTTTGGTGTGTATTGCATTTGATATTACACTGCTTTATATAGTAGAATATACAATGATATGAAAGGAAATAAATTTTACAAAAGGAAGATTATTCAATAGAAAATAAATATGAGATAAATACATTTCTATAATAGCATCCTAAAATCATGATAATGAATGGGAAATGACTACCATTTATTATTCTATATATGACTCTTCTTTTCTTTCTAATAAAATCTTATTCCAAATTAGATCAATCTTTCCTTTCTAACAATATCTTGGTTTGGCAAACCCCGTGCCTACTCCAGTCCACGTGCCTCCGGCTATCGTGCTTTAATCCACAAAGAATTCTTTCCAACAGATAGAATTCAAACCTATTTACAACTTAGTCTATTCCTTACTTATCAAAGCTCCCCCTTTACAAGTCCTGAATTATACAAACTAAGTCTTCCCCACTACTTATACCAAGCAGTGTATCTCCACTACTTATAACCTAATAAGTAGTGTTACCCACAACAACTAATGAGAAGTAGAGATTGGTAAAGAAATATTACAATCAAACAAATTCTTTCTCCTGAAGCTATTTAGAAAAATGTCTACAATGAAGTTCTAGCTCTCTATAGTTTTAGAATCTTTTGTAAAAGTGTGAACAATGAATCTCAATGTCTACGTGACTCTCTTTTGAATTGATGAATAATGAAGCTTAAGTCTCTTTGTTGAATAGTTGTTCTTCATCTTTGAATCTGGCTTCTTTATATAGTCTTCAGGGAGAATATAGCCATTTGATATGTTGGTTTCTTCCATGGTAGCCGTTGGAGCTGTTGGATGCCTTCATTTTGACCGTTAAGTGATGGCTCCAACTCCCAGGAGGTTAAGTGGCCGTTAATTGCCTCATATGAAATGCCTTATAGCTTGTCTTTGATCATCAAGTTGACTTATGAATGGTATTGAAGATTCCTTCTAATATGGGAGAAATTGTCATTTATGATATTGGCAAACTGATGTTGGCTTCTGCCAACAACGCTTTTCAAGAGGTCGAGCTTTATGTAAGCATTTTTTCTCTTTCTTTAATGCAAAGCTCTTTTCTCCAAGTATTCCTTAGCATATATGAAAATATTCTTTTTGCTACTAATACCAAAGTGACTCAAAATATAATTTTGGTCCTCAAGACATAAAGTTAGTCAACTTAAATTAAGACATCATACAATAATATGGAAGACACATAAATGATATTTACCAATAATTGATTATGTTTGGCACTTCAAGAAATAACTACATAAGATTTTCAATAAAAATGTAGTGCCTGAAAAATAAATATGTCATATACATAGAGAATCACAATAACAAAATACAAGTGAGTATATTCTAATTCTAAATTTGTTTGTCATCTTCAAAATACTAAATCCGAGATTACAACAGAAATGATGATTACAACTTGGTTGTTCGGAATTCAGGGGGCTGTTTAGCTCGTTGGTACTCAGAATAATTTGTTAGGGATGTGGCTTGATCATCCTCCATCGTGTATTGCTCGTTATTGAGGTATTGGCTTAGTGGCTAACACTGAAGTTGTGTCCTCTAGAGGTCCCAGATTTGAATCACATTCGAAGTGGGTTGAAGTTTTTTCTTTTCATTTAATGTAAGTTCAAATGAGGCCTTTTTTTTAAAAAATTAATTAAATTCTCCCACTTCTTAAAAAATAGTTCAAACTAAATAATAATAATAATAATAATAATAATAGTAATAATATACTTAATATGAATTCCTTTAATTTAACACAGATTAAAAAAATGTCTTCATAAAAATTCAACTATATAAAATTCACTAATAAATAAATGGTTCATTTTCATTTTAATACCTAGTTAAATTATATTGCACGAAAAATTTCCAACGGTGTGGTCTAGTTGTAGGGACTAGTCCATCCTTTAGCATTCACCAGGAATCAAATCCTGGGATGTGTATGAAGCAACCTTAAATCTTGGGGCCATCCATCCTGCCTTTCGAGGCACCCGCAAATTGGCAATAGGGGATTTAGTTTGGATGTGGACATGACTTTAAAGATGTCGCCCATAATTGAAACCCATCTATCGCGGTGAAAAAAAAAAAATTGCACTCATATCCTAGAACCTATCCTTTATCATTTTATATCATTATAAAATTATTAATTACAAGAAATAAAAACAGCTGTGAAATATACATATCCTAAAATTTGTACAGATTTGATTATGCTGTATAAGTTTAGACATTTCTATGTTATGCACAAATGAGAAAAAAAAGGATTTGAAATTTCCTAATGTGTCCACACAAGTTAACTACGATTTCATTTCTAATCAAAGATATTACTGAAAAAAAATTTGACTGTTAAGTAAAAATGTACAAAAATAAATTCTAATTTTGGTCATGGAAAATATCAGAGAACTGACCTGCAATAATGTTGAGAATGTTTCTATTTGTTGTTGTTATATGGGTCAAATGACATTATAGATATACTTTCTTATGACACGGCAAAGCATAGACACGGAAATATGTCTGTTACTCACTTGTTAGACATTTTTGTCATATAGAAACTCAATAAATTTAACATTCATTAACTATAAGCAACTTAATAGCTTGTATAAAATGATAGCATACACATGGTCACATAATAAATGAATAAAATTAGTATAAAATTGTGATAATTAGCTTGTATAAAGTGATAGTATGCTCGCGATTGCATGATGAAAGTTCTGAGTAAGAAAGTGATTCCTACGCGCTGAATTTAGATTTGATCTTGCTCGGATTGATATGAACCTTGAAAATAGTAAACCAAAATAAAGGATCGGGGCTGGTTTCCTCCATGGGAGCTCCGATGCCTAAGTTGGAGAGTATAAAGGATGGCAGAATTTAGCAAGATATAGGGATTAATTACCTTTTTCTATGGCTTTTCTTCTTATTTATAGGCATCACTGAGTGTGACTGCTCACCAATTAGGCAGTTTTTGAATGTGGGATCATGATCCCGATTTTGTAGGGAGAAGTGGTCAAAGATCTCCTTGTTTGTTACCCTCCTATTCTTAAGGATAGAAGTTCCGCTGTTAGTGGGAAACATGGAGCAGAGATATTGACTTAGAAAATGAGCTGTGCACCATCGAGCTAGGGGCGTTGCTGCTAATGGTTGTCTCACTCTTTGAGGCGACGAGATGGTTTTGTGGGTGCTTAAGGCCATGACGAGGACGCATGTACCTTGAGATGCCGAGACGACGTCTAGCGTGCGTGTTACACGCGTCTCGAATTTGTACTTAGTTATCAGAAGTCCCCCCACAAGTATTTTGGAAAGCCTTCTAGGCTTATGTCAGCTAGAAGTAGGTTGTCGCCTAGCGTTTCCAATTCGAGCTACAACCGTGTTTCCTCGCGCAGTGTGCGGAGGCAATAACAAGATGCCACATGTCCTTTTGGAACAATCCTCGAGGGAGTGTCTTTTCTAATTTCAAATTTCCCCATTTATATCATCTACTTTCGTTAGTTATCACTTTTCTCTCCTCACACTTTGTTTGCAAGTTTTGGCAATTTCCGGTGAGATTCTACAACTCTGTTTTAGTTGACTCTTTGCGCATTCCCGTCGAGAGCTTTTCCCTCCCAACAATAAGTCCTTCTTCTTCAGTTTTCGTCTTTTTTTTTGTTAAATTTCTTGATTTCGCCGGAATAGCCTTGCTTTTCCGTTGCCATGCCTCCGACGAATTGTTTATCTTTATACCATAATCTTGCGGTTTCTTTGAACGCAGCTCTTAGATTTTTGTCTTTGCATCGCCGCAGAACTTAGGGTTTTAATTTGACGTTGTACCTCTGTGTATGCTAATTTATGCGAGATTCGCACCTCACTCTAGGGACTGATTTGTCTTCTATTATAGGCTCCATTGATTAATCCATTGCTTCTTTTCACACGCCTTTGTTATCTTGCCATGCTTAGTTAGGATGTTAAGTTTTGGAACTAACTTGGTTGTGCCTTTTGGTGAGGCATCACACTTAAGCTCCTTTAGTTTGGGGGGCTTCATTTTATCACTAAGAGGCGGTGTCTTTAGTCTTGGGCTCATTTGGACCCTAATATGATGCTTTTATTGAAATTCCTTCAGATGAGTTCTCCTAGTAGTATGAGTAGCGACACTCTTTTTGCCACTGCGTTTGGCCACCTTAAGAGGAATAACCAAGGTCTGAACCATCTTTTTGCCCAGCCAGTTACTTTCAACAAAGTTAACTACCATCACCCTCTTAGGATTAAAAGACGAGCCTGTAGAGATATTACTAACCAAGTTGAGTCGACTTCCAAGCCATGGACACCGGTTCCTTCTAACAATCCTTACATTAGGGCCGTGGGGGAATTTGAGGAGGTGGATGGCCCGGAGAAATCCTCAGAGAGTATTTTGGGGAGGAACGAGAGGATGTCATCTCAGACTCTCCTCCGACCCCTAAGCATCGTAGGGCAAAGGGCAAAAGACGCGCCGGCAAGAAGAAGGCAAGAAAGAGTCATGTTAAGGGTCCTACGCCTCATCTTATGATGTCTTCTCGACTTAAGGTGGCCATTACTAAATCTCTAGAGAAAGGGCGGAAGGATTTGAGTAGGGAAAACCTCCGTGATAAGGCAGAGATGGTTGATCTGACTATTGAAACATCTTTGGGAGCCGAGGCAGGGGTCCAAGTCAGAACAAGAGCAAAAGGAGCGGGGAAGTTCCAGAGGCTGGGAATGTCGCCTCTTCCGTTGGGACGTCGAGCAAGAAGAAGAAGACTCCAGAGGTACTCAGTATGTTACTTATGTCCTGTATTGGAGAAGACTGATTTTTTTGTTTTGCAAGTTTTGGACAAGTATGGCATGAGTCAACACCATGAGTTCGTCTCTTTACCACTTGCCATTGTCACCGTCTCCCCTTCTGTGAGGTTCAAGGAGAGCCTCATTGAGTTGGTGGGCCCATAGGGGGGGATCACTAGCCCTGAGCTTCAGTTGACGCTCTGAAATACTCTGCCTCTTCCTCGAGAGAAGAATGTTTACAAAGAAGAGTCTAACATAGTCACAATTGGAATTATCATGGACAAAGTCTTAGAGGTATGTGTGCGTCTTTTCTTTGTTTCACTATTCCATTGGTTCGAGATTTTCAGTGTATCCTTTTGTTTTGCAGCTCCTGTCTAGGTGTATTAAGGTACCCTGCTAAGCTGAAGGATAACATTCAGACGGCTAAGAACGAAGCTCAGATGGCCAGGAAGGAGGCCCAGACGGCTAAAGATGAGGCGACGGAGGCAAAGAAGGCGATGGCGGAGAACAAGTAGGAGTTGGAGAACCTGCGGGAGGATCACACCCAAATCCTCGAATGTAATACTGCTTTGGAGGGAGACATGACCCAAGCTTGGGGGAAGATCCGCACGCTTGAGGCGGAGGTTGATGAGCGCCAGGTTGAGTTGGAGGGCATCGTTGATAAGATGGTACAGATGGGCCGCATGTACGGGTAGCGAATGCTCGAGGCGGTTCGTCAACATTGGCCAGAGCTGATCGATGAGATGGTGAGTCATGTTGCTTACCCCTCTTTTGAAAGTGATTCCTACAAGATGAACTTCAGATTTGATCTTGCTCGGATTGATATGAACCTGCAAAATAGTAAACCAAAAAAAATGATCGGGGCTGGTTCCCCCGTGGGAGTTCCGATGCCCAAATCAGAGAGTATAAAGGATGGCATAATTTAGCAAGATATAGGGATTAAAGATTACCTTTTTCTATGGCTTTTCTTCTTATTTATAGGCATCAATGAGTGTGGCTGCTCACCAGTTAGGCAGTTTTTGAATGTGGGATCATGATCCTGATTTTGTAGGGGGAAGTGGTCAAAGATCCCCTTGTTTGTTACCCTCCTATTCTTAAGGACGGAAGTTCCGCTGTTAGTGGAAAACATGGAGCAGAGATATTGACTCGGTAAATGAACTGCGCATCATCGAGCGAGAGGCGTTCCTGCTAATGGGTTGTCTCGCTCTTTGAGGCGACAAGACGGTTGTATGGGTGCTTGAGGCTTTGACGAGGATGCAAGTACCTTGGGACACCGAGATGGCATCTAGCGCGCATGTTACACGTGTCTCAAATTTGTACTCAGTTATCACATGATAAATAAACTTATTAGTCAAACACGATATGTAATTTAAATTTTATAATAGCAGCAAAAAGAAATATAATATATATTTTCTTATCAAGATTATATATGAGGAAATGTATCTTCTAAGACATAATTTTTTTCTATCTTCAAATTTACTTTTTGTTATATGTATAATGTTTATTAAAATTAAATTCTTTACAGATTTGTTGTAAGATAATATGATAAATTAACTTCAGCAGTGAACTATTTGAATATATAAAAAAAAATGAACTATTTGAATATATAAAAAAAAAAATCGGAAATGCACTAGTTCATATCCACGTTACAAAACATATAAAATAATTAATGAAAACTAGTCCAAATTCTCGGGACAAAATGAAAACAAAAACGTACAACATATAATAAGATAGAACAACTCGGCCTGTTGGTATAGGTGATAGCTATTGCGATTAGCTATTTATTATTGTGGTTAGCGTTTAATTATTGTTATTTACTGTTCAGTACAATATATATATAATTTAGTATTTAATAAAATTTTAAGATTATATTACTGATATGATGTAAAATGGTACATTTGGACATAATTTAAATTAAAAAACTAGCATAACAATTACAATTTAAATTAATATATGTTATACAAGCACAAACAACTCTTTCACTTTAAAAGTCAATTTTTTCTCTTCATAAACTATAAAAAATTTCTCTTATTACAAAAATTTTATCATTTTATTAGTATTTGAATTAAGAAGCCTACGAAATCAATTGAACTTTTCTTCTAATTATGAAGTTAAAAAGGTAAAAATATATAAAAAAATAAAAATAGTGAAATTTTATATTAATAATTAATGTTATGTAAAAATTAAATACTCAATTTGTTTCGGTGTATCTCAAAGTTATATATAAAAGTTAGATTACGTGGTATAAGGGGTATTGGATATTGTTGAACCCAGCATAAGATTGGACTGACTCAATGGATGACTTAGTAGTGCTTAAGTTTTGATCATAACAATTAAGTTAAGTTTGAGTTACTTAAATCAATGATGATGTTAAAATAAATAGTCTATGGTTATATGCGAGTTACTGATTTCAAGGGTAAAATTTCATATCTTCACTGACCTAGCTATTTAATTTTAACTCTGAGTTGTTCTGGGCTGAGTATGTACTTTAGTCGCTGATTACATGCTATTCACTTAGCGCTTGATATTTAGATTCTATTTCAGCTGTGTTTGTTGATTTATCATTTCGCTGAGTTACTTTCTCGTAGTCAAAGGCACTGACTTTTCCATTTAGAAAAAGATGGAATCTTTCCTTTTTAGTTTCACTTTTGGAGACCTTAATGAAAGTAAGACAAAAGGAATTAATGCCTTGATAAGACATTCGCTTTATGAAGAAAACGCCAAAGTTCTTCTTAGTTCAAACCGCAAAAAGCAATTACCAGATTTGGAAATACTGCAAACCTACCAACCTTATATCTCGCGACTTGGGAAAGCTGTCAGACTACCAGAGGAATGGGAAGATGACACGTAGCAAGTCAGCGTAAGATCTCTCTAACGGAACCGGAATCAAACGACAAAAGACTTAATTTGAAGCTTGGATTTCAATCTAATAGATTGATCTCTATCTCACAACTGTGTGATTCTATCTCTTAGCGGATTTATTTGAAGAAGCAACGAGTGGATAGCTGAGTTGGCAATTTGCAGAAGATGCCAAGACACGTTCAATGGCTACATTCTTGGTTTCAAGTATAATATGAGCAAGAAGGCAAGCGTTAGAACTTGGTGATTACACCTGAATTTATAAGAAGCAAAACTCTGCCAAATTACAAGCTTTAAAGAAGTTCAATAGAGAAAGCAACTACTCAGCAAGAATCTGCTTTGCAACAAGAGAGATTAGAATAGATCAATAAAGTTGTAGTATCTGATAATCTATAACTAGATCAACGTTTTTATAAGTTGAATCTAGCTCTTGTTTAGACTTAGTTGAGTTGCTAGTAGAAGAGGATATTCTTTACAATTTGGGGGGGTACTTTCTGTAATTGGGAATTTTATGAAATGCTTCTCCGCCTAGGGTAAAGGAGTTGAGATTAGTGGATTAAAGCCAAGACACTCTCTTGGGACTGGATGTAAGCACAGGTTGCCGAACCAGTATAAAATCTTTGTGTTCTTTACTTTGAAGTTTTTCCATATTTCACTCAACCAGCTGACCTACTCAGTGGAGTTAATCTTAATCGCGAAAAAGTTTCTTAAGTTATTAGAGCGAGTCAGTCACCCCCCTCCAACTCATTGAGTGTATGCATAGTGACCAACAAGTGGTATCAAAGCAAGTTCTTATTATAAAGATTTCACAATCTTGAGATAAAGACCATGGGGTACAAAGGAGAAGAACCCAGTGGAAGGATCCAAGCCTACATTCTACCAAAAGGCATGTCAGTCTCCAGACATCCCATGTTTAATGCTGAGCATTGTACTTTCCAGAAGAACAGGATGAATAATTTCATCCATTCTCAGAGTATGCATGCATGGATGGCTCTATTTGAAGGGCCATATGTCCCTATAATTGTGAAGAATGGAGTGCGTGTTGATAATTACTCTGATGAGTGGGACAATCAGGACTTGGCCAGATTGAAGAAAAATGCAGCTGCTATCAACTATCTTCATTGCGCTCTTGATGCAACTGAGTTCAATCGTGTTTCATATTGTGAAACTGCTTGAGAGATATGGAAGAAGTTGGAAGTAACTTATGAAGGCACTAACAAGGTCAAGGAGTCCAAGATCAACATCCTCATGAGGGATTATGAGTGGTTTCATATGCAACCCAAGGAAGATATTTCTAACATGAACACCAGGTTCATGAATATTGTCAATGAACTAACGAGGCTTGGCAAGAACTTACAAAAGAGGAGATTGTCAAGAAGATTTTGAGAAGTTTGACACAAGAATGTGATGCAAAGAAGAGTGCTATTGAAAAAGCTCATGATTTAAAGACCTATAAGTTTGATGAGCTGATCGAAACCTTGCTGACTCATAAGATGTCTTTCAAGCAATATAAAGATGAGTCGAAGAAGCTCAAGCACAAGGAAAGAGAAAGCTCCAGTAGAGTTGTTGTTCTTAAGGCTAATGATGATGATTCCTCTGAGGAAGAATATCCAGAGGACAGGAAAGAAGAGATAGCACTAATGACCAAGAACATTAAAAGGTTCTAGAGGAAAGATAAGAACTTTTAGAAATTCCAAAAGTCCGGCAAGTACAAGAAAGTAAAAGATGATAGACGATGAAAGGAATTTAACAAAGAGCATAACAAAGACATCAAATGCTTCGAATGTGGTGAGAAAGGGCATATCTAGTCTAGCTGTCCTAAAGCTAAGAAGGACATGTTCAAGAAGAGAAAGGATAAGAAGGCTCTTGCTGCTACCTAGAGTGACTCTGAAAAAGAGTCATCATCCTCAGATGAAGAGGCATAAGATTCTGTAAATGTGTGTCTCGTGGAAAAGGATGATCAACCCAGCTTAGAGTCAACTGACCAACCATCTACTTCCACTGCCAATCAATTAGCTGACCAGAGTAGAGATAAAGGGAAGCGAAATGAGGTAAATTCTGAACCCCCTTTGTCTTCAGATGAACTTGTTGCAGTACTTAATGATGTTATTAATATGACTAAGAAGTCATCCAAATACATCAAAGTACTCTAGAGGAGGTGTGATGATCTAGAAGATCTCAATTCTTCTACCTCACTTGACATCTTATACCTTATGGAAAAAGCTGAGTACCATGATGGATATAACAGCAAGCTTACTAAGAAAATGGACGAGTTAGCTGCTGAATTAACAACTTTGAAAAAGGTGCGGGTCCCTGCTCAACCTAGCAGGAATACTTAGAGTAACCACACTCACCACTCTAAGAAGGTTTCTCAAAAGAGTAAAGTGAGCAGACCTAATCTTAAGGCCGTATGTAATTTTTGTGGAAAGTCAGGACATGCTACAGTCATGTCCAGACATAAAAATGGTTACTATGATGATTATGACTAGTCAAGGATGACTACCACTAACAAGGGAGGATCCAGCCAAAAAAAGGCATGGGTACCTAAGAAAACTTGATTGTTTTGCAGGTGAGCCTGAGATCCACTGATGACAGAAGAATGTTGGATAGTGGATGCTTGAGGCATATGACAGGTGATGAAAAACAGTTCATCACATTGGAGTAAAAGAAGAATGGAGGTGTCAATTTTAGAGACAACCAAAAGGAAAAAATTGTTGGCAACTGTGGGAGTCAAGCCTTCAATTGAAAAGGTGTCTCTTATGAAAGGCCTAAAGTTTAGTTTGCTAAGCCTTGCTCAGCTATGTGACAAAGGCAGGAAAGTAATCTTCGACTCAATGGGCTACTCAGTCATTAATGGTAACTCTGGCCAAACTATTCTTTATGCTCCTAGAATTAATAATGTTTATATGATTGGTTTATTCCCTAGATCTAATGATATATGCTTAGTTTCTAAGGAGGGAAACTTATGGCTATGTCACAGAAGGTTAGGACATATCAATATCACCAATCTGTCCAAATTAGCCAGAAATGAACTTGTTGAGGGTTTACCCAATCTAGCCTTTGAAAATGATAGACTCTGCTTAGCATGCCAACTTGGGAAACAATTTAGGTAGACCTTTAAATCCTTAGCTGATATATCTTCTTCTCATCCCCTTGATCTTCTACACATGGATTTATTTAGGCAGTGTTGCCAATAAGTCTAGGTGGAATGAAATACACCCTTGTGGTTGTAGATGATCTAACCAGGTTCACTTGGATTGTCTTGCTTGCAAGCAAAGATGAAACATCTGAATCATTCTCTAGGTTGGCTACCCGGATCATGAATGAAAAAGACCCTAAAATTAATAGAACCCGCAGTGACCATGAAAAAGAATTCGAAAACAAGTAGTTTGAGGAATTCTATTCCAAGCATGGTATTGACCACAATTTTTCTACCCCTCATACACCTCAGCAGAATGGGGTTGTTGAGAGAAAGAATCGCACTATTACAGAGATCGTTTGTTCTATACTGAGTGATAACAATCTACCAAAGTATTTATAGGGAGAAGTTGTTAACACAACTTGTTATATTCTTAACAAGGCTCGCCCAATTTTGCACAAAAATCCTTATAAACTTTGGAAGGGGCATAAGCCCAAAGCTGGTCATCTCAAGGCCTTTAGTTGTAGATGCTTTATATTAAACACTAGAGACCAATTGGCTAAATTTGACCCCAAGGCTGATGAAGGAATATTTTTAGGTTACTCAACACACAGTAGGGCATATAGAGTGTATGTCAAGAGGACTGCCACATTAAAGGAGTCATTGCATGTAGATTTTGATGAGACTAAAAATGCAGGTAGAGAAGCCAGTGATGATGAAAAGGAAAAAGGAACAAGTCAGCGGATCAGTCAGTCAGCCCATTATTATTCCTGATCCAATTCTAGAGAAAGAAGATTATGAAATTGACTTGGACTAATCCATCAATTTTAGTGATGATAATGATGCTAGATCACCCAGTTTAGAAGGTCCTTGATAGTGTGTAAACTCCAGTGCTGACCAGAGACCATTTGAATAGAATGATAAGTCATTCAACATTTATCTCATTGACTGAACCCAAGAAGTTTGAAGATGCTAAATTCAATGACAACTGGATGATTGAAATCCAAGAGGAGCTAGACTAATTCAGAAGAAATTAAGTTTGGGATTTACTGGAGAAACCTAGAGGCAAGTCAATCATTAGCACCAAATGGGTTTTCAAGAACAAGCCAGATAAAACTGGTAATTTTGATAGAAATAAGGTCAAACTAGTTGCTCAAGGCTACAATCAACAAGAAGGCACTGACTATGGACAAACCTTTGCACCTAAAGCAAGACTTGAAGCCATAAGAATTCTCTGTGCTTTTGCATCTCATATGAACTTCATGTTGTTTCAAATGGATGTTAAGAGTGCATTTCTTAATGGTTACATTCAAGAAGAAGTCTATGTCAGACAACCCTAGGCTTTGAATACCCAAAGTTTCCAGATCATGTCTTCAAGTTGAAGAAGGCTCTTTATGGATTGAAGTAATCTCTAAGAGCTTGGTATGAGAGACTGACTAACCTTTTACTCAGCAAAGGTTATGTCAGAGGAAAAGCAGATACAACCCTTTTCATTAAGAGGAAGCATCAAGATGTGTTGCTTTTCCAAATCTATATTGATGACATCATTTTTGGATCAACTGATGAGAAGCTTTACAAAGAGTTCATCCAGCAGATGAAGAAAGAGTTTGAAATGTCAATGATGAGAGAGCTTAATATCTTTCTTGGTTTGCAAATTAAGCAAGGTGATGATGGGATATTCATCAGCCAAGCCAAGTATGCCAAGGAAGTACTCAAGAAGTTTGACATGGATAAAGCTAAGCCAATGTCAACACCCATGGCCACTGATACAATTCTGAGTAAAGATGAGAAAGGTAAACCTATAGAGAGTAAGCTTTATAGAGGTATTATTGGTTCTCTACTTTACTTAACTGCTAGTAGGCCTGACACTCAATATGTTGTATGTTATTGTGCAAGATATCAAGCTTACCCCAGAGAATCTCACTTAGATGCTGTTAAGAGAATTCTTAGGTAGCTTGTGAGTCGTACACATAGCTTTGCAGATTAACACAAAGGGTTTTTGCTATTTAAGGAGAGATACATAAGAAGAAAGGTTTTACTTTACCAAATTTCTTTCTGCAATCTTCTTCTTAAATCCCTAAATTCTCTTATTCTTTAAAGATATTTCCATGGCGAGTTATTCATATCCATCACCCAATTCACCTAAAAGAGAACCTCTTTTTGTTAGAGATGAGAAAGATACTTGCTGGGTTACCATAGTAGACCGCTTAACATAAGTGGATACTAGTATCAGTTAGAGGGAAGATTTATTTATTATCGCGGGAACTAACTATACACTAATTGAGTGGTGTACAAAGGAAGGAGCAGAAGTAAAGGAACCTGTCACCGTTGATATGCTAAGTTTCTCCAGTGACGAGCGCTTTGGGAAGTGGATGTGCTAAAATTGTCTAAGAGGGTTCTTTGAGATACCCAATGGCTGCTATAAGCAGATTATGAAGAGATTCTTCCATAGTATGCACATAGTTGAAGGCTTCAAAGACATGTTTGTCATAACTATGATGGGGAGGAAAGTGCATGTGACCCCCAAGCTAATTGATAATCTTCTGGGGATGAAAGAAAGAGGGCTAAGAATGCGAGCGGTAAAGGATGAAGAGCATGTGGACATATCTGTGGACTATAAAGTTCCCACTAACTACAAGGCTGGTGAACTTATAGCCTCCATTTTCTTGAAGAAAGGGAAAGCAATCCCATGAGTTGGTTACTAAGGTACTTTTGCTAAAGACTACTTCTACTGGAAGTTCTTCTAAGTTTGAGAGAGTGTTTGTCTACGCTCTCACTGAAGGGATGAGTATCAACTAGCCATTGGCCATTTTGCACAGATTTTTAAAGGTGTCCAAACACATGGTCTATGGGCATCTTGTTATAGAGATTTGTAGAGCTTATGGGCTAGATCTTGATGGATGGGCATAAAGGAGTGGAACTTTTCTTAAAGTTATTGAGTCTAGAATACTCAGTAATGCTCATTTTCATGGCTTGAGATGTGAGGAAAAGCCCTAAGTACATTAAGCTATAGAAAAGAGAGGTCAGAGTGAAGGACCCAAAAGCTATAATGACAATAAAACCAATCAAGCTAGAGGATAAAGATCAGACTCTGGAGGAATTTGTGGCTAAGGAGCTTGAGAGGATAATCAAGCAGAGGGCTAAGAAAGGAGAGAGAATGTTAAGAAGGAGAGCAAAAAAAAGGTTATGAGAGACTACAAGAAAGAAGTGAAGAGGGTAAGATTAGCTAGCTCTAATCCTCTAGTTGCCCCTATACCTAGGAAGTCTAGATTTTCTAAGGGAACCAAGGATATTAAGCCTATAGAGCTGATTACCAAGGAAATAGAAGAAGAGAAGAAGGTAGAAGATGAGCTAAAAGAGGATATGCCTCTTAAAAGATTGAAGAAGAGGAAGAGTGATGATGGAGGGCTAGATGCAGAGAAAGTTGAAGGACAAATAGCTACATCAGTGTCTGTACCTTAAGTTGGTCAGCCCAGGAAGAAATTCATGGTGAAAAAGCTAATTGGCGTAGTCCAAAATGTTGAGGAAGCAAAGAGAGTCTAGACATCTGAAGCTGAATGATTAAGGAAGAAGCAAGCTGATCTGGAGGAGGAAATCAGAAGGAGATCTGAGGAAACAACTGCTCAGAATAAAGCTGAAGTTGAGAAAGCCTATAAGAAGGTTGGTGCTAGTCTGAGTCAGAAGTACGTTCCAGATGTAGTTGAGGAGATGATAGGAGCTCTGGATGGGATTGAAAGTGAAGAAGAGTAGGAGGACAAAGCGAATGCGGTGGAATTCAATGTTGTAGAAAATGAAGACCAACAGATTATTGATATGTCTTTTGAGAAGGATAAGGATGAAAAGAGAGAAAGAAGAGAAGATTGCTAACAAGAATGAAGGTGGTAATTGATGAGGATGAGGGGGATTTGGAAGATAAAGAAGAAGAAGTTGTTGTTGAGCAAGGAGCTCAGTTGACTGAGCAACTACCTCTAGATCAGGTCATTGAGCAAAGTGTAGAAGGTGATAAGGAGGAGAAGGGTGAAGAGAACCAAGAAGAACCATTTCTATTTCCTAACCTATCCCCTGAAATACCCTTTTCACCTACACCCATCTCTATGCAACCCTTACCAAAAAACCAAACACCATCCACATCAACTCTAACTAACCAAATTCGTCGAACTCTAAACAAACCACTAAACAAACACCTAAAACATCCATCATTCCACACTTATCACCTGTTGGATCTTCAGCCTATGAATAACTCTTGATAGAAGGACCAGTCATCAGAGGTCCTCCTACTTTTAAGGAGATTTCAATTGATCAACAACTATAACCTCAACCCCAATTTAACCCCCAAGCTGCACTATTAGGAGACATAAGGAGAATGGGAAGAGAGAGATATCCAGCACTGAGGATAGATGAGGAGATTGATGATGAAATTGCTAAATCATTACTATCTGAGGAAGTACTGAGGAGAATTGCAAAGGCTGTTGAGCCAGTGCAAGGTTTTATGGTAGCTGTTGAGGAGATGAAGACCCAGTGGCATGGAATGAGCAATGTCAAGAAGCCTTTGACAGAATCAAGGCATATCTTGCTAATCCACCAGTACTAAGGCCTTCAATACCTGGGAAACCTCTAATCTTGTACTTGGAAATTAAAGAAGCTTCTGTAGGGGCAGTGCTTGTCCAAGAGCATGAAGATAAGAAAGAGTATGCAATCTACTATCTCAGCAAGAAATTTCTAGATTATAAGACCCGTTACACCATAGTAGAAAAGACATATGCAACAATGGTCTGGCTGACCAAGAAGCTCATCATTAGTTTCAGTTTTACCGTGTACAAGCCATAGCGAAAGTGGACCCAATAAAGTACCTTTATCAAACTCCTTCACTCACAGGAAAGCTATCTAGATGGCTATTATTGTTATTTGAGTTTGACAATAAGTATGTCACTAAGAAAGTAATCAAAGGAAGAGCTGTGGCTGAATTTCTAGCGAATCAAGCATTAGACTTCGACCATGTCGAGAATCTAGAGTTTCCTAATGAATAACTAGCATCGATACTCGAATGACCCAAATAATGGACAATGTTCTTTAATGGGGTAGTGAACAAGAAAGGGGCAGGACTTGGAGTTATTATTATCACATCGGATGGTGAAATCATTCCTTTGTCCAAACGGCTAGAATTTGGCACAACCAACAACAGAGCTTAGTACGAAGCTTATTTGTTTAGGATGTCAGCTCTTTTGAAAATGAAAGCTAACTAAGTCAAGATCATCGGTGATTCTGCTTTAGTCATTAAGCAAGTTACATGTGATTAGGAATTAAAGGAAGAGTCTTTGAGGCCTTATCTAGATGCGTTATGGAAAGCAGCAACGTCATTCAATCACTGCAAATTTTTCCATATGCCACGAGATGAGAATCAAATGGCTGATGCTTTAGCTACTCTAGCATCCATGTAAGAAAGACCTAATAGTCAATCCATATGGAATCTTGTTGTAGAAACCATAAGGAAGCTGTACTATCTCTCTATAGCAGAAATCTCAGAAGAAGACAATAAAGGAACCTTAGTATTCTGACATTCGCCGTTACCTAGAAGAAGGGGCATACCTTGTGGAAGCCACTGACTCAGATAGAACCACGTTAATAAGATTAGTAGTGTAATTCCTGCTATTGGATAGATAACTATTCAAAAGGTCCATGGATGGTCTGTTGTTGTGATGTCTGTGGCAATCAGAAGCACGAAGAATAATGAAATAGGTGCATTCTAAAGAATGTAGTCCCCATATGAATGTTGCCATGTTAACTAAAAAGATTTAGTGGATGGGATACTTTTGGTCCACCATGCTCGCCGATTTTATTCAAGAAGCTACGACTTATCATGAATGCCAAATATACGGTGATGTCAGCCATCTTCCACTAATAGAATTAGAAGCCTTGACTACGCCCTGGCCTTTCTCAGCCTGGGGCATCGACATTATTGGTAAGATACGACCTTCATCTATGAATGGGCATCAATTCATAATAGTGGTAGTATATTACTTTTCTAAGTAGGTAGAAGCTAGATCCGACACTAGTATCGATGCTAAGAAGATGGAAAAATTCATCAGGAATCATATTTTTGCTAGATTTGGGATCCTACACCATGTCTTCTCAAATAATGGAGTTCAATTCCAAGGAGAAATTGCAGACTTACTTGAACAGGACAATATTGAACACCATTGCTCTTCTCCTTATAGACCATAAGCTAATTGGGCTGTTAAAGCCACAAACAAATCCATCAAGAGGATTTTGTCCAAAATGTTGACCATACATAGAGATTAGGTAGACCATTTGCCCTATGCTCTATGGGGATATAGAACGAGTGTTAGAACTCTAACAAGACACACTCCTTTTTCTCTAATATATGGGACAAAAGCAGTGCTTCCCGCCGAAATAGAAGTCAAGTCCTTACGTATGGTATTAGAGCCAAGGCTCTTGGGAAGTGAATGAGCATGAATGAGATACAAAGAATTGAATCTCATTGACGAGAAGCATTTAGTATCTCTCACTAAACTTCAAACTTATCAGCAGCAAATGGTTAGGGCCTATAATCCGAAGGTGAAGTGGTAGAATCAACCAGTCAAGACAAGAGACTTAGTGTTGAAACAGTCTCAAAAAACCAACATGGGTGCTCAAGGAAAGTTTCAACCTAATAGGGAAGGCCCATACATGGTGAACCAAACTTTCAGCAAAGGCAAAATAAAGATCATAGATATGGACGGCAACGAGTTCACAAATCCTATCAATCGGGATAAGCTGAAGCGTTATTACATCTAAAAAATAAAATAATAATAATAATGAATAAGTCTGCTAAGAGCTAGGGAGAGATTTTAGGCAAAATTATGATTAAAATAGCAAGTGTAGTCTTTGGTAAAATCCATCTTGGAACCTAGACGACAGTGGATAGTAATCCAGCAACTTGTGCCATTTATTTCTTTGGTTAATGAATTTTCTTTTTTAATAGCATCATGGTAATGAAAATATAAAATGTGTCCGCTAAATGGACATAAATTGTTAAAGTAAATTCATACATAAGCATATCTCATTTATTGTATATATTAAATTACATGAGATAGAGGCAAAGAAGTAAAGAAAAAAAGAGAAGAAGACATTTTGCTTTTATTTCAAGCCAGATGGACAACCTAACGGCTAGTACTTGCCAAATGAGAGTGAAGGCGTCAGGTCATCTCCTTCCTCTTCTCAGCAGTGGCTAACTCCCTGATGGAATTGAGCCAACGCCTATAAGCGGCATCCAAGCGGATATCAAAGGAAGCAGTGTAGTACATGGGAACCTGCAATCGATTATTCCACCTTTCTAGATACCTACATTGTAAAGTATGAGTGAAGTCCAGACATCTAGTAGAGCACAATGATTCTAGGAACCTCTAAGGATGACCATACTGTCTACACAGACATCCAGGTGAATATAAAGTACTGTTATTTAATCCCAAGAGCACCACCATTCCGAAATCGACAAATGTTGTGACATGACAATTCCCTGTGATTCCCTATAATAGTGTGTGATTGCATCCTATCAACCCACGCACCTGTCCTATAGTTGGTATAATCCTTATCATTCTCTACATCCTGAACTAGAGAAAATCATGCCCAGAAGCCACTTGAGTCAAATCTTTTCTTAGGAACACTCAAGATGCCTAGCTTGTCTAAGACCCATAATTACAAAAGAAGTCTACTTCCCCCCACAAGCATTGTCTTCTCCATAATGGAAACATCGCATGTAAATCATGGTCTCAGCTAAGACCACATTTATTAGAGAGGCACCTTCCAACATTTGCTCAATTACGGGGAACGATTGTGAAGCTACAAGTCCCGATGCCAGTCACACACAGATATTGACCCAACAATAGTAGATACAAGAGTGCAGCCAGCTCACATCAGAAGAGATTAGTCTCCGATAAACATTCAGAGCTTCTAAAGGACTCATTCTAGAACCATCAATTAACCTCTGTCTATAACAATATAGAAGCTTGAAATAGTTAAACAACCTGTTACAGTAAGAGACATTTTGAGCAGGGACTATGATCTCTTGGGCACAAGGAATTTTCAAAATAGCAGAAAATTCTTCATACATAGGACAAGTTCCTGATCCTCGAACCAAAAGACATTATCAATTAGATCTCAGAAGTTAATCACAGCATCTAGCAGAGACTGAAGAATGAATATTCGATAATAAATCCTTATATGATGTAAGCCACATGACGTTAGCAGATCCCACTCGGTCTTGCGAGGAGAATTGAAATAGATTCTTAAACTAATTTAAAATTCGTTATAGTTATTCATCATGATATCAGAAAAGGGATTGAGAAAGCCTAAAATGCGACAGTTCACTATACATAGTTTATGGGGCAATCTGCTAAAATTTGGCAGATTACCCCAGTAAACTCGAAACCATGTAAGAAGAGGAATATGCTAAACAGTGGATAATTGTTCAAATTGTTCAAGCATAAAAAAGTAGAAAAGCAAACTATAGTAATGTATATAAAGGAAGGCCCTACATATGGCAAAGAATCTAATCTCTAACAGCTAAAAAAAACCTACATCTACTGCCCCTGATCGCCAGGTTGAGGATATGCAAATGGATCAAAAGGGAGGACCGCTCTGGTCTGACTGCTACTAGCATTCCTATACACTGCCACCTGTTGGTTCAAATCTTCATTCTCCAAAGACAACATCTGGATGTGACCCTGGATATAATAGAACATAACATTTGTCACATGTATTGAATTCATTCATTTGTTTGCACTTTAGAGAAGAAAACATACCCTTAAGGAGAAATTGTCATTCCGCATGGCCTAATCCATAGAAAGGATCATTCTTCAGTCTCTAATGTTGTCGTCTACTAGAATCTGCAATTAAGATCTCACTTGTCAGACATGGTTCAATGGAAGTTGAGTGTCTTAAAGCTTCTTACATGAGTAGTATTAGGAGGAGAATTAAGCATCTTAAACTCTTGACTCGGCTCTAGTACGTGATCATAAAGGATGCCATCGGTATTGAAGAGGGACATGCGCATCTTACTAAGGTCAAGAATCTTGTGACAAGTCACCATGCCCTGATCTTGACCTGTAGAGGAAGAAGATCTAGAGCTGCCGATACTAACCTCTACCTCTCTTTCGACCTTGGTAGTCACCCTAAAACAAAAAAGGAGTAATTAGTAAATCACTTACGGTAATCATTTTTGCATAATTCATGAAAAGGCAAGCATTTTTACCTTTGCCCTTTAAGAAGAACCACCAGACCCATCACGTGCCTCGGCTAGCGCAGAATCAATAGTAAGCCAACCCAATAGCCCCTTACAAAACTCATTGTATTGGCCACTCACATTCGCTAATGTCACCTTAACCCCATTCTCGCAGAGGTCATCATACTTAGGGCCACCACCAGTATAGAGTAGCCAAGTAGGAATCTTAGGTGGAACTAATTGATAGTGAGTGTCGAGGTTACACCACATGATACACTCTCCTAAATACCACTCTTACGAGTGAGGACTCTCCATAATCAAGCGCTTATAGACAAAAGGCCTAACATTCTTCATCTCATCGGTCCCTTCATCCTCTAAGATTTCCGCTATAAGCCAAGTGAAGTAATGATCTGCAAAAGAAGAGACACAATTAGTTCACATATCACTTTCGACAAGGGAATGATAAACCAAGCACATATGCAAACATCTGTGGTATCAAGCTCTTGAAGACGAGTTAGAATTTTATCACGACCTTCTTCATCCCAACCTTTAAAAAGGTGAGGAAAATGAGGAAAATGCAGATGATCTAATTTCCTAATCAGCGACGTCATCTCTAAGATATTCATCTCATAGAAGTAAATCTGCAAAAGGAAGCAAGAATAAAAAAAGAGTTCAAACATAAAGAGTAACAAGGTTGAACTTTAAGATTGTACCTCGAGCATAATTAAATAAGAATTGAACTGCAGGATCCAATTCCTCACACATTGGTCAAGAGCAAGGTACATCTATGCCAATGCAGCTCTTCCCCATGCATAAGAGTCAAAATTGTCCAGGTCAATCAGACTTGTCAAAAGATTGAGGTTCACGATTAACGCTCCAGTAGGAAAGAAGTACCATGACAGCTTCGTAGCAAGAAAAGCCCTTGCTTCTTGCCTAGGCCGATCTTGAGGACGCGTGTTGCTCATCCAATATTTTATCAACCTGGCTATCAAAATCTTGCCTTGTCCCAGATGATCGGCAAAACCAATGAGTCTCTCCATAAAACTAGCATCAAAATTCAAGACCAAAAGACATCAGTTAAACTGGATAGTGTTCCCATCGAAAGGAAGGCCAGTAATGGCGCAAAAATCAACTGGAGTGATTGTAAACTTCCCACACTTGAAGTGAAAAGTGTGAGTTGTGTCCAACCACCTACTCAACAAAGGCGAGACAATCTCTTTCTAAATGCAGATAAATGTATTTCTTGTCATAAGAAACTTTTTGCACCAACTGATCGATGCAAGTCCGATCGATGATAGCTTTTGTGCCCAGTGTAAGCTTCTCATACCATTTTTGGGCAAATTGAATGGGACCTTCGTCATGTTTATACACCTGCAAAGATGAAATAATCAGATAAAGGAAGTACAATCCAATTTAATCATAAAAGGCAAAAATCAACCTTCTATCGAAAATAGCTGATCGAATATTTTCCATGGGAAATTACCCAATCGGGTAGTTTCCACAGAAACTCTGTTTCTCCCTAACCAGCTAAAATTCCTACACTAAGATTCCCAAAATCACAAAATTCCAATAGTATACAACAAGTTGCAGCATTCATCGAGGCCTAAATAATATACATTCATCGAGTTTCATAAGATTCATCAAGAAAGTCAAAATTCATCAGGTTTAATTCAAATCCTAAAGTTTTGATCCCTATGCCTAAAGGATACGACTTTCAAAATTGAAGTTCAATCCCGAAAGTTCTAGCATGGCATTCTAATTCAATTTTCATCAAAATTGAAATCAAGAAGACGAAGGAACTTACCAAGATTCGAGAGTGGTGTTTATCCAGCTCCAAAGCCAAAGGAATCGATTGGCCTTATTTAATTTTATGGTATCTCATGTTTTTCGATAGTCAAAGTGAGTCTCGGCCCAAATGATACGAACGTTAGTGTTCTCGCCATAGATTTACTCTACCGCAAGCACTTGATTAACCGAGAGCACTAATCGAGTGTTATATAGCTTACAATACCAGGAGACTCTGAAAATTTAAAGTAGGAGTGGAGCAAGAGTCAAGAAAGCAAAAAAAAGCATGGTTGATTGCGGTTTAAAGGCTGGAAAATTGCTAAAAAACCAAAAGAGAAGAAGAAGAATAGGGCTGTGAATGTCTCTCTCTTGAATTGGATTTATATAGTCTGAGGAAACTAACCGATTGGCTATTTTCCACAGAAATTACCCCGACCAGGTATTTTCTCCTTAACGCTCATTGGTCAGTTCATCTGATAGGTAATGGATAGTCGTTATCTCTATTAATTTCAAATTCACTTGGAAACTACCCAATCGAGTATTTTCCTTAGCATTTTGATTTTGCTTGTTTTCTTTTCGCGTTTTAAAATTGTTTTTTAAATGGGCGAACCACAAAATATTTTTGTATGCACTAGCATGCATTTTTCAGGCTTCATTGCACTGCAAAAATGATATTGATTATGTTATTTTTGATATCCCCCACATGTTGTATTTTATTTTCAATAATTTTCGCAAAAGAATTTTCTTTGTTGAATATTTTAATTGAACGTGCAAAATATTTTGTTTCAAAATTTTTCGATTAAAATTTCAACTCATGCATTCACACAAAGATGTTTTGGTTTGTTTCACATACAACCAAATTTTATATATGAAATCTATGTATACGAGGGGCAAACTGTTAGCACAGTCTGCTCCAGCCTAATGATGACATAAACCTTATTTGTCACAACAATCAGGTAAAGAGCTGGGAACAGAACCAAGGTTGTAAATTCTTTTTCCCTTAGCCATAAATGTCTCTCAATATGATGCCTTATAACTTAAGACTCTCCTGACGCAAAAAAATTCCAAAAATAAAAGCCCTCGAGATGTATCGAAAAGCCCAAATATCCTGATGACTCTTGAATTTGGCAAAGCTAGATGCATAAAATTCCACCTTTGACCATGGGGCTTTCACTGCCCTAAAAAATTTCAACTGTGGAAACTACCCGATTAGGTAGTTTCCCCCTAGTGGTAATTAACCATTTGGATGGTTTACAAGTATTGTTTTGGATTAGGCGGAAATTAACCGACTGGGTATTTTCCTCGAAATTAATCGACCGGATATTTTCCTAATTCAGTATTTTGGATAATTAGATTAGGCAAAAACTAACTGATCGGGTATTTAACCCAAGAAAGTAGCTGATAGGATATTTTCCATAAGCTATAAATAGACATCTTGCCTCTTCATTTGGAAAAAAAGAGAATCCTTTTCATTTTTGCATGTAAAAGCTAGATTCTAGAGAGAGAAGTTCAAGCTTAGAGAGAGAAAGAAGGCCTTTAAGCCCTTCACTTATCCTTTGCCTATACCTTGTCCATACTTGGTATAGAAATCCCCAAAAATACCCTGAAACTCTGCCAAAGTCCTTCAAGCCACTTGAAGATCTTCCTAGAAAAACCAATACCTTAGTTCCTTGAATTAGGTATTCCTTGAAACTCTACACAGGGACTGACACTTTGGTTCTTAGAACTAAGTGCCCCCTCAAATCTCTACAGAAATCCCTCCTCGGAAGTTTGATATTTGCAACTCATAGTATCAAAATACAGCCGAAATACTATAGGAAATTCGATATTTGGAATTTATAGTATCGAGTTACATCCGAAATACCGCTAAAATCGCTCTCGGGTTTTCGATGTCCCTGATATCGAATTAAAGCTGAAATACTGCCAGAATTCACTATCGGGTTTCTGATGTCCCTTATATCAAATTAACACCGAAATATTATCAAAATTCCCCACAAATCAACATTTGGAATTCACAGTGTTGATTTAATCATTCCATCCATCCAAAATCTCAAAATGACAACTACGGTTCCCAACCAGCTCTCTCGTCAGCCTGGACAAATGAAAGGATAAACTGAGGGTAATATCGCTAAAAGCCAACTTTCTTTCATTTTATTTTGATCTCTTTCATCTATGTTATTTTTCTTTTCATTTTCCTTTTATTATTTTCATTTTAGTTTGTTTATTTGCACATTTCCATTAAATTGCATTAACATAAAGATCAAGCTTGTTAGGAAATAAGTAAGATCACACTGGTACCATTGAAGCTTAGGAATCCGTTGTAAAGTATTCTTATCTTTTCCTATTTACTTTATTTCAATTAAACTCATGATGCATTTATCAAATTTCATTTAGTCTTCAAATATAAAAAGTATGATTAGTAACTATTTTATCCGAACCTAGAATCTCATCTTTTGGTATTAAAATCTCATTTCAAAACGGTATACCACAATTTCCAGTGGAGCTAAACCAGGTGGCGACTCTATTTTATTAGAAAAAGGAATAAATACATTTCTATTTTCTCAAAGTGAATACTATTATTATTTATATAATTATTTATATAATTGTATTTTGTAATATGATATACTTATTTTTAGAATCCGGATTTAGTAAAATCCTACATATTTTGGAAATTATTTTATCTTTCTATTTATAAAATCAAATTACTACAATTTTTCTCGAACTTATTTTCATAAATTAGAATTTCCTATTAAACCTTTCTCAACCTAAAAATGCCCGCTGTACAGTGCTATTGGTGTCGACGAATTTGTCATTAGTGGTGGGTCCAAGACATATGGTAAGGGATTTGGTTGTTAGTGTGTTGGTGCACAATGGTAGGTGGTGGGCAAGTTATGTTCGAGGTCTCATGGATAGTGGACGGCATCAACTCAGGATATGAGAAAACCTATTCATCGAAAACAATATCACGTGAGATAAAAAAAAGTGTTAGATAATGGGTCATAACAACGATAAACTTTGTGAGGGCGACTATATCCCAGGAAGATGCATTTACGAGAGCGAAAATCAAGTTTTTGATGCATATATGGACTCAACCAAGGAAAATAAAGACATCCAAACACACATAACAAAGAATAATCAGGAGAAACATGAAACAAATGACAAAACGGAGTATCAAAAGCAAGCACAGAAGAAGGCATCCTATTAATAAGAAAAATAGCAGTTTCAAAAGAATATGACAAACATTGCTAGTGATTTAGCACGGTGAAGAAGAGCAAGAACAGTCTTGACTATATAACGATGCTTACGTTCTACATTACCATTTTTCTCTGGTGTATATGGACATGACATATAATGTTGAACACCATTCGATGATAAGTAAGATTGCATTTTAATGAATTCCCTGCCCCCATCTGACTGAACCATGGAAAAATATTTCTCTACTACAGAATGGAACTTAATCCGACTTACGAGATAAGAAATAAATCCAAGTATTTACCGTAGTGATCATAGAAAACAATGTAATAAGAAAATCCATCAATTGAATTAACCGGGGAAGGACCCCACAAATTCGAGTAAACAAGGTCCAAAGGGCCAGAAATAGGAGTATCTTATAAATGAAATGGTAAAGGATGACTCTTGCTAACCGCATAGTGAGAACAAATGTGACAGTTAGCATTACTAAGCAAACAACTAATATTATTTTGACTCAACACTCGACTAACTAACGGGAAAATAGGATGTCCAAGCCTTTCATGCCATGTCATCAATGATGTAAGATGTGACTGAACAAGCTTAGAAGAGGATGGTGAGACAGTGTATAAACCATTCCTATCGGGGTCTCGAAGTATCACCTATTTGGAATTGAGGTCCTTCACAACCAAAAAACCTTGTCAAAAAAACTCAACAAAAACAACATTAAAATTAGTAAGTGCGCTAACAGAAATAAGATTAGAATTAGAATATGGAACGTGCAATAACTGATGTAGGGAAAGAGATGTATTAGAAAGCGATGAAGAACTAATATGTTAAATAGGGAGACGAGAACCATTACCTAATTGCACTTCTTTAGGGCCATTGTACTCAGAAGGAAGACTCAGGTTTCCCAAATCTGATGTGAGATGATGAGTCGCACCACTATCCATAATCCAAGCTTGTTCAATTAGATTGGTTGTGGTAAAGTTGGATACTGGGTTAGGTGAGTTACGATTGGTAGGGCATTTTGGTGATGGAAACTAGCGAGCATAATGATCTCTACCTCGACAATTATGACAAACCAAAGTAGAATTGTCACTAGGAGCAAATCGAGATACATGTCCTTGTGGTCGAAAGAACGAGGAAGCAAACTGACTTGGCGTTTGACTGAGGATTAAAGGAGCATAATTCTGACATTACTGCTGTCCAGAATATGCCTAGGCTATGAACTGACGACCACAACATTAGGGCTGCCCATTTTGTCTACCACGGCCTCTACCATGACTAAATGATTGCATATTATGCATAGAAGCATGAGCAAAGACCGTATTCAGATCATCAATGGAGTTATCACTCCGCTTTAATTGTCGTTCCTCAGATAAAAGAAGGCCATACAAATCATCAAACGATACAGTAACCGTATGAGCTTCAATAGAGCGATAAAAATCCCGATACAGGCTATTTTTTACATTAAGACCATCAACAATATTATTGACTAAATCCTCTTCACGAGCATCATATTGTAAAGTAATTTATAAAGTAACTAAACAATCATAAATCAGTTTAGCATGTTGAATATAGTTAGAGATAGATTCATTGATACCTTTCTCTAGAGAATTAAATTATTGTCTTAAGTCTTGTATTTGAGCATACGATCCAGAAGAATAAGTTGTTTCAAGCTTCAGCCATGCTTCACGAGCCGTCTTAACAATGACCACTTGAGGTAGAATTGATGGTGAATCAAAATTGAGGACCCAATTGAGGACTTCTTGGTCCTGTCTTCTCCAGAGAAGATAAGACGTATTAGAAGAATCATCGATGAGTGTAGGTGGAGGATGAACACTAGTGCCATCGATATCTTTTTCGAGATCACATCCACCAATAATCGATACTAGGAGTGTTTTCCATGATACATAGTTAATAGAATCTAACTTTATCGGCAGTTGATGGCTGATGGACGGTGAGAGAGGAGGGGCTGGTAGGAAATCAAAAATGGCATAAGAAATCAAAGCCAAGGAGGAGGACGAACTCGCAGTTTTTGTAGCCATTATCAGAAGAATAGAAAGGATGGAGATGGGAAAAAATAAATGGGATCGAAAATATAAGCAAGAGGCAGCAGTTATGCCTTTGTGGCTGGGATTACAATGTGCGAAATAGAGTTAGGGTTTGTGATCTCACCACACAACGTATGTGGGAGCTGGTGTTAATTATATAATCATTTGAAAATAATAAATTACAATCGTGTCCTTTATATAATACAGCTATACAAATAATAATACATGTGGTAACATCCTATCGTGTCCACCTGTAAATACTAATAAGAGAAATTATACCTTACCCAACCCAACCATAAACTTGACTTGATGCCTAATATCAAAATATATATTAGTAGTAAACGTAAGGGGCCCTAGACCCCCGCACAAGTATATACAGGTTTGCCCCTGGCTTTAAAACTTGGGTGCCCGAAGGAGAACACTTTCTTCCCATGGGAAAACATGACAATGGCAATTTCAAAGCCACAAAAAGGGTGCAGAGTTCACTGGCCTTCTTAAAAAGTCCAGAACTCCTTTTGGAGAAGGTGACCTAATGATTGCTCTAATTAGGCATCTTCACCTTTGCCAGTTTTTGCCTACCCTTACCCTTTCTCTCCATGGTCGTGTGCTTTGGATGGAAGAATTTGAGGGAATTTTATATGCAAATTCTATGTTTGACAATTTGAAAAATCAAAGGTGTCCTCATATACTACATTTCTCAAATAAATTGGTTACTAGTTTCAGAACATTTTACAATCTCACAAAAATGGTAAAAAGCTGTCAAACACCGTTTCTGGAATCTTTATTTGGAAATTTTGTTATTCTATTTTTGTTATCTAAGACCTACAAAATAAAAAAAACAAAAATTTTCCACATTATTTTGTTTAGACATTCCTACACATGCTTTTTTTATTGTTGACCTCATATTAAGATTTATAAAGCTTTACCATTTTTTACCACACCTAAGAAAAGTGAGGCTACATATTTTTTTAATAGTTATTATTGTAAAAATTGTTGGAGAAAATAAAAGAAAAAATAAAAGGAAAAAGTGTAGCTAGAGAAAAATGAAATAGAAACTAAAAGAGAAAAACAAACATAAGTAATTAGAATGCAAATACTAGAAAAGATAAATGATGTTGAATATGAAAAACGAAAAATAGAAAAGAATTTAATTTGATATTGAAATTTATAAGGAAAAAAAGTAAAATCAAAAGAAAATGGAGAAGAAAGAAATTGTTAAAAAAACAGTTAAAAAAATAAGAGAAAGAATAAGAGGTGAAGAAAAATAAAAAGAAAGGGGAGTGTCCAACCTGCAAATACTAATAAGAGAACTTATACCTTACCCAACTTAACTATAAACTTGACTTGATGCCTAATATCAAAATATATATTAGTAGTAAATTTAGGGGGGCTCAGACCCCCCACACAAATATATGTAGGTCCGCCCCTGGCTTGGACACTTGGGTGCTCGAAGGAGAACACTTTCTTCTTAGGGGAAAATATGACGATGGCGATTTCACCGCCACAAAGGGTGGAGAGTTCACTGGCCTTCTTAAAAATTCCAGATCTCCTTTTTGAAGAAGGCGACCTAAAGATTGCTCTCATTAGGCATCTTCACCATTGCCAGTTTTTGCCTACCCTTACCCTTTCTCTCCATGGTTACCAATGAAAAATTGTGTGCTTTGGATGGAAGAATTCTAGAGAATTTTATATGCAAATTCTATGTTTGACAATTTGAAAAATCAAAGGTGTCCTCGTATACTACATTACTCAAATAAATTGGTTATTAGTTTCAGAACAGTTTACAATCTCACAAAAATGGCAAAAGCTGTCACACACCGTTTCTGGAATCTTTATTAAGAAATTTTTTAATTCTATTTTTGTTATCTAAGACATACAAAATTAAAAAAATTTAATTTTTTTCATGTTACTTTGTTTAGATATTCCTACACATGCTTTTTTTTAATTGTTGACCTCATATTAAGATTAATAAAGCTTTACCATTATTTTACCAAGCCTAAGCAAAGTGAGGCTTCATATTTTTTAAAAGTTATTATTGTAAAATTGTGAGAGAAAATAAAAGTAAAAAGGAAAAAATAGTAGTTAGATAAGAATGACATTGAAACTAAAAGAGAACAAAAAAACATAAGTAATTAGAATGAAAATATTAGGAAAAGATAAATGATATTGAATATAAAAAACAAAAATTAGAATAGAATTAAATTTGCTATAGGAATCTAGAAGGAAAAAAAGTAAAAGAAAAAAAAGAAAAAGAAAAATAAAGAAATGGTAAAAAAAACAAAGAGAAATAATAAGAGGTGAAGAAAAATAAAAAGAAAGGAGAGTTTCCAACCTCCAAATATTAATAAGTGAACTTATATCTTACCCAACTCAATCATAAACTTGACTTGATATCCAATATCAAGATATATATTAGCAGTAAATTCAGGGGTCCCAAACCCCCACACAAGTATATGTAGGTACGCCCCTGGCTTCGACATTTAGGTGCCCGAATGAGAACACTTTATTTCCTGGGAAAAATAGGACGATGGCGATTTCACGGCCACAAAGGGTGGAGAGTTCACTAGCCTTAGTCCAGATTTCCTTTTGGAGAAGGTGACATGAAGATTGCTCTTTTTGGGCATCTTCACCATTGCCAGTTTTTACCTGCCCATACCCTCTCTCTCTATGGTTACCAATGAAAAATTGTGCGCTTTGGATGGAAGAATTTGAAGAAATTTTATATGCAAATTCTACGTTTGAAAATTTGAAAAATTAAAGGTTCCTGATATACTACATTACTCAAATAAATTGGTTACTAATTTCAGAATATTTTACAATCTCACAAAAATGGTAAAAAGCCACCACACACCGTTTCTGGAATCTTTATTTGCAAATTTTTTGTTCTATTTTTGTTATCTAAGACCTACAAAATTAAAAAATTAAAATTTTTTCACGTTATTTTGTTTATACATTCCTACACATGCTTTTTTTTTTATTGTTGACCTCGTATTAATATAAATAAAGCTTTGCCATTTTTTACCATGTCCAAGCAAACTAAGGCTGCATATTTTTTAAAAGTTATTATTGTAAAAATTGTTAGAAAAAATAAAAGTAAAAAAGGAAAAAGAGTAGTTAGAAAAAAATGAAATAGAAACTAAAAGAGAAAAAAAATATAAGTAATTAGAATGAAAATACGAGGAAAAGATAAATAATATTGAATATGAAAAAAGAAAAATAGAAAAGAATTTATTTTGCTATTGAAATTTAGAAGAAAAATATAGAAAAATAGAAAAATAGAGAAAAGATAAAGAAAAATAAAGAAATGATAAAAAAAATAAGAGAAAGAATAAGAGATGAAGAAAAATAAAAAAGAAAGGGGAGTATCCAATCTCCAAATACTAATAAGAGAAGACTCAATCATAAACTTAACTTGATGCTTAATATCAAAATATATATTAGCACTAAATTCATGGAGCCCCAACCCCACAAAAGTATATGTGGGTTCGTTCCTGGCTTTGACACCTGAGTGTCCGAAAGAGAACACTTTCTTCATAGGGAAAAACATGATGATGGCGATTTCACCGTCATAAAGGGTGGAGAGTTCACTGGCATTAGTCCAGATTTCCTTTTGGAGAAGGTGACCTAAAGATTGCTCTTTTTGGGCATTTTCACCATTGCCATTTTTTACTTGCCCTTACCCTTTCTCTCCAAGGTCACCAATGGAAAATTGTGTGCTTTAGATAGAAGAATTCGAAGAAATTTTATATGCAAATTCTATGTTTGACAATTTGAAAAATCAAATGCGCCCTCATATACTACATTACTCAAATAAACTGGTTATTAGTTTCAAAATATTTTACGATCTCACAAAAATGGTAAAAAGCTGTCACCCACCGTTTCTAGAATCTTTATTTGAAAATTTTTTATTCTATTTTTGTTATCTAAGACTTACAAAATAAAAAAAATTAAAATTTTTTTCATGTTATTTTATTTAGACATTCTTACACATACTTTTTTTTTATTGTTGACCTCATATTAGGATTAATAAAGTTTTACCATTTTTTACCATGTCTAAGCAAAGTGAGGCTCCATATTATTTTAAAAGTTATTAGTGTAAAAATTGTTCATCATGTAAAAGTTATTTTTTTTCTTGATAAGTTAGTAACATGATGAACTTGATATTTTTCTTTTTACTTTAAATTAGGAAAAGTGTTTGTCGTGCATACATTCAATATAATATATAGTGCACGCGCTCAAGAGATCTGTTGTGTAACTGAAAATTAACAAATTAGCTTGTATATAATCATAGTATACTTGCAGGAACATGATAAATTATATGATCACGACTATACTTCTATTTATTAGAATATACATAAGAAATAGTAAGATTGGTAGTATGTATATATCGTGCACGCACTTAAGAGATATCTTGTGTAACTGAAAGTTAACAAATTAGCTTATATAAAATCATAGTACACTTGCAGGAACATAGATAAATTATTTGATCACGAACATACTTCTATTCATTAGAATATATAGAAATAGTAAGATTAGTAGTATATATGTATATATTGCGCACGCGCTTAAGAGATATGTTGTGTAACTGAAAATTAACAAATTAGCTTGTATAAAATCATAGTATACTTGCACGAACATAATAAATCACGACCATACTTCTATTTATTAGAATATATGTAAGAAATAGTAAGATTAGTAGTATGTATGGAATTTGAAGGTAAATAATTGGCCTTAACCACCTTTTCGGACCATGTGCTATATCGAGTTTATCTTTTTAGTCCCTCTGCTATACGCGTTATCTATTTGATCCCTGTGGTATTAATTCCGTAACCTAATTAGTCATTTTTAACGGAAATGTGATTCATACGCCACATAAGCTCCACCTAATTGTTTTTTTACACGTGGATCTTATGTGGCGTATGAATCACATTACCATTAAAAAATGACTAATTAGGTAAAGGAATCAATACCATATAGATCAAATATGTAACGTATATAGTAGAAAGACCAAAACGATAAACTAATTATAAAACATGGCCCAAAAAGGAGGTTAAGCCTAAATAATTGAGTTGAAATAGTATGTTACTTTTTTCTTGTGGTAATTATCAATTAATCAATGACTTTGGTTAAAATCGTTTTTCTAAATAAATCAATAAAAAATTTTACCCACGTACTTTTTGTAGGACAACACTTTAATAATTTGTAAATATACACTTTATTCATAGAAGTTGGAGGCATATATATAGCCTTTATAATGAGATAAAGTTGAAATAACAGCTAGAAAATTTAAACTAATAATTATGTTTAACAACTCAATGAGAAGCGCTAACAGTAATTCTATTTCCTATAGAATAAGACTTATTAACGAACTTGACTAAATCAATTAACGCCATATTCCCTGCCTTAAACTGCATACATTTAGTTTATAACAGGAACTTCACAAATACCCAGCAAACTATGAAGCTTCAAAAAAGCTTCCAACCTGAGTGGCTTCGTCAGTATATCAGCTACTTGGCCTTGCGTATTACAGTGTCGGAAATCTACAACTCCATTTGTAATTAATTCATGAAGAAAATGAAACCTGATGTCAATATGCTTACTTCTTCCATGAAGAACAGGATTCTTGGACAATTTTATTGTTGAACTGTTGTGACACAAGATTGTTGTGCATTTCTCTTGTATGTAGCCCAACTTCATTAAGACTCTTCTTAACCAAACACATTGACATGCACATGAAGCGACTGCAATGTATTCAGCCTCTATAGTGGATAGGCTAACCACAGGCTGTTTCTTTGATGACCACGACACAGCTCCAGAACTAAGCATGAATACATACCCCAACGTACTCTTTCGATCATCTAAATCTCCAACAAAATCACTATCTGAGTAACCTATGAGCTGATTGTTGCTTCATTTCTTGTAGAAAATCCCCTAAATCTGTTGTTCCTTTTAAATACCGTAGCATTCTTTTAGCTGCCCACCAATGTTGCTCTATAGGACATGACATGAATCTAATAATAAGACTCATACCATACATCAAATCTGGTATGGTTTTAGTTAAATACATGAGACTGCCAACCACTTGTTTGAATAATCTTTCATCAACTTTAGCTCCCATCTCCTCTTTAGACAACTTACAACCTAGAACTATGGGATTCTTCACAAAATTGCTTTCATCCATGCCAAATCTTTCTAAAACTTCATGAGCATATTTTCTTTGATACACATAAATACCATCAGAATGTTGTAGGACTTCAATTCCCAGAAAATATCTCATTTTACCCAAATCAGTCATGTCAAATTCTTTCATCAGTGACTTCTTAAACTCTTCACACATGCTTTTAACTTTCAGTAAATATTAAATCATCAACATAAAAGACTGACAATTAAAAATTTACCTTCCTCCTTTGTCTTTGTGAACAAGGTGTGTTCATAGTGGCATTTATCAAAACCTTCTTTGATGAAATAGGCGTTAGTTTTGTTGTACCAAGCTTGAGGGGCTTTCTTAAGACCATACAATGTTTTGTTCAACTTATCAACCTTGTCTTTATTGCCCTTCTTCTCATATCCTTGAGGCGGATGAACATACACTTCCTCATTAAGCTCACCATGCAAGAATGCCCTTTTCACATCAAGCTGAAATATTTTCCAACCTTCCTGAGTTGCTACAGCAATGATCAGTCTTATGGTATCTAATCTTCCAACTGGAGTATAAACTTCCGTATAATCAATCCCATATTGTTGTGCATATCCCTTTGCCATATATCTAGCCTTACACTTGTCGATATCACCATTTTTATTTAGTTTTGTTTTGAAAACCCATTTTACTCCAATTGACTTCACTCCTTTAGGCAGAACAATCAAGTCCTATGTGTTGTTTCGTTCAATTGCTGCAATTTTTGAATTCATTGCATCTCTCAATTTTTTGCTCTTTACCGCCTCCTCAAAGGTAATGGGATCGGCTTCTATGAGAACCGTCATGGCACTTAAATCTTCTTCTTCCGATATGCCTTCTCCCTTTTCATAATATTTCATCCAATTTGGAACTCTTCTTGCCCTCCCTTGAACTTGACTCGAGGAGTTTTCATAATTTGATTCGTCTAGTGAAGAGGAAGTGTTGCATCAACCACCTCTGTACTTTCATTCAATGTGGAAGTGCTACTTGTGTGAGGTGTCGATGACGTGCGGGTCTCCCTCATGCCTGTGTGAGAGGTGGGGCCCACTGGGGGTTGGTTGGATTTAGGCATGACAAAACATTTTTAGTTCAAGTTTGCACAATAAGCAAATTTTAAAGAGTAAAAGAATCAAGACCCAAACCTCGATACAAATGATAGAGTTGTCACTCAAGTTGTCCACTTGGGAAAGAGTTTTGTTATAGCTCCCTCTGGGTGGGGGACTCATAGCTATTGGATCAGAGATTCGGGTATCGGATTATTCACTTATTTCTCATTTAGTTAATTCAAATTACATTCACCGCAGAAAACCCTTTTTGTTTTCATCATTTGGGGAATTATCACATAAATCCTATTTCTACACTCTTTCATACTTGTTACATGTGTTTAAATATTACATTAAAGCATAAGCAATAAATGGGGGAATAAAAATTACAATTGGCAAAAAATGGGGAATTGAAAGAAAACCTATACATTTTTTCTAAGTTATAAAACAAAATAAAGATGAATTCCCCTGCGTCCACAAAGATTAGCACAGTTTATAGCACATCATAAGTCAGCATTTTATTAGTAAAAATGTGATTATATTAGCGTGGCAGTTTTATGACTGATAGTGCCCGGGCGGCTGCTAGGATTAGAAAGAAATAACGAGTCTTCAACGTATTTTGTTATGAAAACACATTTTAACTTTTGTGGGTTGATTTACCAAATTATTAGTGAAAGTGATCGCATGGCATATGGTGAGTTGAATTGATTTTTAACCGAATTAAAATGAGTTCCGAATTCTACCTGGGGCTGGTACCCGTATGGGTGGGTGGGACTCGTACGGGTACCAGGGAGGACCGATACAGGTATAGTGTACCCGTATGGGTCCTGCCTAGTCCAAGCAGAAGCTTTGTTCTATTTAACTTGCCGATTTAACAGATTAATGGTAGGAAAACAAAATAAAAAAGGGGTTTCCCTCCGTATGAGTTTGGCACACCGATGTAATACCCTTGGGTATATGCGGTGCCAACAAGGCTTATATGGGCTAAGACCAAACCCGAAATAAGAAATAGAAAGAGCAGATATAATAGAGTAGGCAGAGAATAACAATAATAAAATAACTAAAGTGTGAGTCTCCTTGAAACTTATGAGCGTTACCTTTGCAGCGTGAATCCACTTTGAGGCGATCCCTTTACTATTAAGAGAGTTTGGCCAAAATAGATAGTGAAATAGGACTATTTAGGTGAGTATTTTTGTGGATAGAACCTCCCCTAAATCCTAATAAATGAAGTTGGGAATAAATAAAATGTTGACAAAAACTCAAGGAATTAGTGTTCTCCCTATTTTTTACATCTTATACCTCCACTATACCTTTTCTATACCTATAGAAATTGATAGAACCTTAATATAATTTCTTTATAGTATATTTTTCATATGGTTTATGTGTATTAAAATGAGAGGAAAAGGCCCTATTTATAGGGTTAGAGTGAGGTCTGAATGCAATAAACCCCATTCAAGACCTGCCTTTTCTCGAAAAAGGTAAGAGATTACTTCCAAAAGAACCTGATCAGGAAACCAGAGGACTCGTATGGGTACTAGGGGACCTGTATGAGTCCCCTCTAAGCGTATGAAAGGTAATCACCCGCCCGGGTCTGACAGTGGATCCGCACCACTAGACAGAACCCGTACGGGTACCTAAGGGTAGACTAGGTCTCTGGATTTCATCCAAACTCAACTCTATAGTAGTAGGAACACCTTTGATGGACAACACATATGAGATATTGCATCATTTAGCTCTCATCATAGTTTCATGAGAAGGATCGTTAAAATCTAATGCTCACAGACTGCCCCTCGTGGGATCATTGCAAATACGGATCTGTATGATCTCATAATATAAGTGCGGGTTTAGAAATTATACCTGAGGTGATGATTTGGGTAAGTTCATTTCTTGAAGCTAACTCCTTTCCCGGGGTCCCTTTTTTTAGGCGGACGATTTTCCTTTGCTGATGCATATCTTTTTCCTGAGGTGGATGACTATCCTTTGCTGATGTGTATCCCTTTCCTGAGGCGAATGACTTTGCTTTGCTACTGGATATCCCTTTGCTGAGGTGGATGACTTTCCTTTGCTACTGTGTATCCCTTTCTTGAGGCAGATGACTTTCCTTTGCTACTGCATATCCCTTTCCTGAGGTGTATGACTTTCCTTTGCTACTATGAATCACTTTCTTGAGGCGCATAACTTTCCTTGGTACTACATATCCCTTGCTTGAGGCGGATGACTTTCCTTTGCTACTGCGTATCCCTTGCTTGAGGTGGATGACTTTCCTTTACTACTACATATCCCTTTCTTGAGGCGGATGACTTTCCTTTGCTACTGCGTACCCCTTATAACTCTACTGAGGAAGGTGGCATATCTCTTTCTTAAGGTGGATCGACTCTCCTAACTGATGGTGTATCCTTTTCCTAAGGTAGATCGACTTTCCTGATTGGTGTATCCCTTTCTTAAGGCGGATCGACTTTCCTGTTGTTGATGGTGTATCCCTTTCCTAAGGCAGATTGACTTTCCTAACTGATGTATCCCTTTCTTAAGGTGAATGACTCTCCTGACTGGTGTATCCCTTGTGACTCTACTAGGGAAGGTGGCGTATCCCTTTCTTAAGGCGGATCAACTCTCCTAGCTGATGGTGTATCCCTTTCCTAAGGTGGATCGACTTTCCTGACTGATGATAGTGTATCCCTTTTATAAGGTGGATCAACTTTCCTAACTGATGTATCCCTTTCTTAAGGCAGATGACTCTCCTGACTGGTGTATCCCTTTCTTAAGGCAGATGGCTCTCCTATTGGGGAATTTGAATAACCTAAAAAGAGACAATAGTCAAACACCGAGTTAGTCATTGTCCAAATAGACACGTCTTTATTCTTAATTGACTTTTATGGTAAATAAAAATATTTTTGCCCCTTCAATTAAGAATAAATATGTGTGGATGGTTATTAGCCCCTAAAATAAATTGAAAACTAAGTGCGAGAAATGCCGGGTAGGCTCGATTATTACCGGTTCCACTGCTAGGGAATGCCTCTAGGGTGGGTGCCCCTAGGGTTTTTTATGATGAGGGCGTGCCCATTGACTGATTCTACCATTGGAGGATGGGGGGATGCCCCTATGTTGGTGGGGGAATGCCCCTTGTTTGAGTCCACTATAGGGAGATAGAGGGATACCCCTGGATTATCTAGGGGGATACCCCAGGGATCTGATTCTTCTGCTAGAAGTGCCCCTATAGGGTTTTTGATGATAGGGGTTTGCCCCTTGACTGATTCCACTACTGGGAATGGGGGGGATGCCCCTAGATTGGAGAACTCTGCTACTAGGAGATGGGGGATGTCCCTTGGTTGATTCTGCTGCTGGGGAGTAAAGTAATATCCTCTGGTAAAACCTCTTCTACTGGGGAAGTCCTTCTTGATAAGATTTGGGGAGGGATTCATGTGCTAGGATGGACCTGTACATAAAAATTTTCCTGGTTAGTGATCAATTCGAAAATGGCTTACCTTGATTCTTGATTGACTTTTTTGAAAACAAAAAATATATTTGCCCCTTTAATTAAGGATCAAGGTGAGCATGGGGCTTGCCCCGAATATAACTGAAATATAGGGTTGAGGAGGAGTGGGGTTGGCCCTGAACTTGGACTGGATGAATTTTAAGTGCTTTTTGAAACACTAGTTCAAAAATCTACCCCTGAATGGTAAAAGAGGGCCCATACGGGTGGGCTAGGACCCGTGCGGGTGTAACCCTTAGGAGTGAGGACCCGTACGGGTAGGGTGGGACCCGCACGGGTCCCCGACGGGGATTTTAAATGCTAATCAGACCCCTTATATCATGCCTCATACAAAATCTTCCCCTTTTACATTTCTTGGTGTTTTTCCCTTTTCAATTGATCAAAATGCACAAAAAGATCCCTAAGACTGGTCGTTTCTCCCTTAGACTCCAGGATTTGCCCCCAGTGGGTGATTTAGGGCTTCGAGAATGCCTAATTTTTGTCAGGTCTGCCTTTCGTGAAGGAGGCTCATTTCTGGGGCTCACTCTTATCTCTGAAGTGTCTCTTATCCCTTCCCCTGACACTCATACCTCTACACTCCAGGTATTTCCTATAATTCTCCATTGTCCATTTTCGAGTTCTTTGAGAATTTCTCAATTTTTGGCATGATTTAGGGTGTTTAAGACCTTAGAATAGAGCATGATGCATGTAACTTTAGCCTAGGATGCTTTTAGGATAGTTTTAGATGAGCTTTGGATGACATTGGATGAATTTGGATTTTTGGGAGATTTGTCCGCAGGGGGACTATTTGCAGAGGACCCGTACGGGTGAGGGGGGATCCATATGGGTCCCAATCTTGATATGGGCGCCACTTGTGGACTCGTAAGGGTCCAGTCCTCAAGGACAGAATCTTGGTTACTTTGATTTCTGCAATCCTTTTCTGATTTCTGACTTATCTGTTGTATTTTAACCCTACTAAGCTGTAATTCTTTCTTTGCAGTTTTAATATAAGATGGTGAAAGCCCTGAGCTTCTACAGGAAATGATACGAGGAGATCCATACAGTGGGGGATACAGAGTTTCTAGGCCGTATCGAATCTTTTGGCTTCAGTGACATTATTGGGGCCATTCCTTAGGCTCTAAAGAAGCTATCCCCGGGGGCCATTTCAGCATTAGTAGAGAGATGGTTAGAGACAACCTATACCTTCCATCTACCGATTGAAGAGGTTACTGTCACTCCTTCTGATGTGTGCATTGTGATAGGATTAGAGTAGAGCAGGGATATTGTCCACTTTGATGTTTATGCCGACTAGTGGCATTCCCGGCCTGAGTTGAAGGCCTACATTGCTAGATTACTTCAGCATCATTCGGGCGGAATGAACCAGCTCAAGTACTAGGATCTACATACTTATTAGATCGGGCAGCCGAGTCCTATTGCGGCTAATAAGAGGGACTAGTATGCTCGGTCGTTCATGTTGACGTTCCTTACCACCGTCTTTTTCCCGGTCTACTCGACCAACCTCAATTTTGGTTTACTCGCCGTTATGGAGGATCTTGCTATTGTCTTAGGCAAGAACTGGTATCGGGCCATTCTGGCATAACTATATTATGGATTGGACGTCAGAGTCCGGGGAGAGCAGTCCGAGCTGAGGATCTGCCACTTAATACTACTGGTAAACCATAAACTAATCTTTTGTACTTTAACCTTCCATTTAAATTGTGTTATAACTAATCTTTATTTTGTTTTGCAGATCTGGGCCTTTGAGCTCCGGTTTATCCCCAGGCTGAACTTTCCCATGTAGCCCGAGATGCCGCATATTATATCCAGATGGATGGGGCTCTAGCAGGGCTAGCCCTTGACTACAACACAGTATTGAGAGTTCTTACACCAGCTGTATTCAGATCGGGTAATCTTCTTCCCCACTAAACCTGCATTTTACAATTCAACAAACCATTAGTGGAAATTGTATTTATAAGGTTGCCATACTCATAGTGCATTTGTTTTATGTAGGTTATCCAAGACCCATAAGAGAGACTAGATACGTATGGAGCTATTGAGCAGATACGAGCTAGTGTGGATGACCGCCGCTTCATCTTGGAGTCACCACTCTCCTCTGAGTGGTATTTTGGTGAGTGAGTCCGAGGGTGGAGGACTAGTGCTATGGTGGAGAGACTGATTCCTCCCCTGATCCAAGCGGGCTTCTTCTGGCCTCATCTCATGTTAGGGACCGACCAAAGGCTATACTTATTAGGTGAGGGCGGCTCATGTGCTATCGGTAAAGGGCTCTTATGCTGAGTTTGTTGATTCCTCACTTTTTCCTCCTTGTGAGAGGATTCACCATGAGGATGAGCCCCTTATATTTCACTGGAGTGACAGTGAGGATGGCGATGATGATGATGATGAGATGGGTGGGCCAAGGGGCGATCGCGCGGGGCCATCAATAGTTTGAGGTACTAGAGGCTCGGCCAGGTCTGCCACCCCTTCTTCTCAAGTATCTTCTTAACTTAACCTTTGTGCATATCTTACTATTTCTTGAAATTGATTGGGATTCTGATTATGATCCTTTATTGCTACATCCTTTTACTTCCACACAGAAGAGGCCTGCTGCCGCTGCCCCTGAGCCGCCGATAAAGCGGTCTCGCACTTCTAGGTCTATGAGAGAGGGGATTCTTCGAGCTGAGCTAGATACTTTCTTTTGGCTCCTCGATCATTCAGGGAAGCGAGCTATCAAGGAGCTCAAGGAGTTGGTCTATCCTATCAGTCTCACTCCTTCAAGCTCTACTCATGTAAGGAATCCCTTGCCCTAATCTTTATCCATTACTATGATTGCTTAGAATGTCCTATCCTAATGTGACCTTTTCCTTTAAGGTGACCATCTCAGAGGCCGAGAGGATTATTAGGGGCTACTTTTTTGTGCGGGATCTACTACTGGCCCAGGACACACTAGCTTCAGTAAGTTTCTTTTTCCTACAAAATTTAACAAAGTAAGCATGATGCATGCTATGAAATTTATATATGTGTACTGATCTTATGATTTCCATTGTAGACACTCCTGGCTATGGAGCGGAGCAAGTCCCCTTGGGACTTGAATGCTTCAGAGGAGAGATGCAGGTTCTTGGAGGAGCAGCTGCGGGTAGCTACTGCTAAGGCTGATCATGCTAGGTTGGGAATTCTTGGGTGAGGGCCGAGATCGAGATGTTGAGGGGCCAGCTGGCGAGGATGACTAAGGATAGGCAGACATCGGCTCCTTCTGATGATGAGTCCAAGGATGATCTTTCTATATATCAAGTGACTCAGAGGGGTGGAGATCAGTCAATTGAGGGGGGTGGTGCTGCTAGGGCTATTGGAGGGCCTTAGAGACTAGGGCCCCTGCCCAGCCAACTAGTGATACTGGTGAGGTAGAGGATTATAAGACCATAAATGTGGATTATCTATTGGCGGATACTTAGGATCAGATGCTAGAGGGACGCAAGGGGCAGGATCCCCTAGCAGCTTAGATTATGATTACTTTCTGAACTATTGGTACTTTTTAGGCCCTGCACAGTTTATTTTAGGTGTAAACTTTGGATTGATACTTTTAAGATTTAACTTTCATGCATACGGATTTTTCTTGTACCGAGATCAGTTAGTATTGCTGCCTCATGAACTCGTATTTTATCTAGTGATTTCATTGTGAGGGGACCGAGTGATGTTCTGACTTTTGCATAGGCCATTCAATCTGAGATGACCTATCAAACATTTATTTTTCTTTCTTTTTATCCTAACTTTTTCCTGAACTGTCCTTGACGGCTCAATCCAGCGGACTTTTTTTTCTTTTTAGCTTTAACTTTTGCCTAATCCGCCCTTTCGGGTTTTTAACCTAGCAAGCTTTTTCTTTACTTTTGCCTTAATTTTTTCTGAGACCGCCCTTTTAGGTTTTCAATCCCGCAGGCCCTTTTTTCTTTTCCTTCTCGTCTTAACTTTTGCATGTACCTCCCTTTCGGGTTTTCAATCTAGCAGACTGTCTTAATTTTTGCCTGAATTGTCCTTGGCGGCTCTATCCAGCAAACTTTTTTCTAAATTTATATATGCTTGATTTCTTTAGAACTTTTATTTCTGTTGGATTACATGTATAATGAAAGAAATAATAATGATGCTCAACATGTAGAGAAAAATTGATGCTCACACACCTGCGATTATTTCACCTAAAGACATGCATACATACATTCATAAGACTAGGATTCTTAACAAAATCATAACATGTTCATTGATGAGATTAATTTGAGTACATAGGCAATGGTAACAATTTCCAATGGTTAACCCTTATTGCCTGCTGGTCTTTTATAGATTTTCTAGAAGGCAACTGACATTTTTCTCTTAATGTCCTAACTTTTGCCTAAGCCGCCCTTTTCGGGTTTTTAGCTTAGCGGCTTTATTTGCATTGGAGTGCCCTAATTTTTTCCTGACCGATTTGTGGAATACCGATCAGCGGGCTACGCCCTAATTTTTCCCCGAGCAGTAGAGGACCACTCACCGGGTGATTTATTCTTTATTTTGTTTATTCTTTATGCTGCTTTTTTATAATTTAATTCTTTTAACCTCGACATGATAACCCTTAAGCCTATCTTGATTTACTGGATTCACGAACTCATTTCCATCCATAACCATAAGCTTGATTCCTCCTTTTCCCATGACTTTCTTTATTACGAATGGTTCTTCCCAATTATGCATGAACTTTCCCCTAGCATCAGTATTGACCTGGCATAGCTGCTTGAGAACCAGATCACTCGCTATGAGAGGTTGTTTAGGGTACCTGACTCTATTGTTGTAAGCTCGAGCCATGTGGCGCTGATACATCTATAGGTGGTCAAGTGCTTTAAGCCATTTTTCGTCTATCGCATTCAATTATTCATACCTAGCTTTTGCCCAGTCTGACTCTTTTAACTGAGCTTCAAGTGTCACTCTTAGAGATCTTACTTCTATTTCAATTGATAACACAACTTCATTTCATATACCAAGGAGAAAGGCGTCTGATCAGTGGGAGTTCTTATGCTGGTTCTATACCCCCAAACTGTGAGGGTCTTCTTGGTCGCTCATCAAGATGTGAGTCAGGTCATGATCCAGCTCCTACAACTACTTCTCTGTCAGTATATCATCCATTATTTCTTTTGTGACTTGGGCCAGAGTCTTCAAAGCTTCCTAAATAGGCATCTTCTTCTTATCCCCCCAAGCACAATATGGTGTATATTGAAGTAGTAAGGGTATCTATAGCTACCAAAACTGTCAACCATCTGTTAAAGTAATCATGGATAGGTTCCCCACTCTATTGCCTGATCACTATATGGTTTTTTTGGTTGCCCATCTGGTTCACCGAGCTTTACTTTGACTACATCCAAATCCGACCCAGGTTGCACACCTGGCTACGGTGGGTGAGTCTCCTAGTGGGGATTTTTTAATTGCTATATGGTTAAGTATGGATGGTTCTTCTCTTGCTTTCTTGACTTCCATGATGCGCTTCTAGACCTCCTTTTCTTCTAATCCTAAATTTATCATTCCTACTTGCTCCCCCCTTCTCTAGGGTTTACAAACTTTGCCTATGCCAATGAGTATCGTGATGGCTTTGAGGAGATCCTCACATGCACTAGTAGGGTGACCAGAACTGACATGATATACGCAGAAGTTGCCCCTCTCCTCAGGCTTTGGCTGAACATATGGTTGGAGATGATCAATCAACTTGTACTTCTTCAGCTTCTTGAAATGGCTCAGAAAAGGAGTACCCCAAGATAAGATATCATCAAGAGTCATAGGATAAACCATCTAATCATGAGCCATACCGTAGGGTAAACCCATAAAATAAGGGAGGATTATCCCCTTTGGCATAACCATGAAATCAGGTAACTGACTCGAATCCTTGCTATGGTGAACTTGCAACATGGCCTCTTGACGAAATAGATGGGACCCATTACTGACTGTAAGGAACGTTGGATTCACTGGCTGAATATGTCAACTAAGCTGAGCCACGGATAAACTTGAGAGGGAGGAAACTTGACAAATTTTAAACGGAGGTGGTAACGAAAAGATCAGTACATGCATGGGATGCGTTATGCATGCATAAATTACAATGATGCACGGCTGAGTTAATTGCAGGGGAATGTAACATAACACATATGAAGTGATTGATTCCGTCCTTATTTCTCCCACCGAGTATGAGGGTATTCTTCCTTAGTCTAATCTCACGCAGAAATCAGGGTACCTAGAAGGTAAAATTCTAAGGCTTTTGATAAGAATGGCATAGGGACATATCGGAAGTTTGATATAGAAGGTTCCCATCACATCAAGCCTCTTTTGGAGGGAGATAGCAATGAGTGCTACACCCACTAGAGTGTCCCCAATTCCTAGAGGGCATAGGTAACACCTTTGGGAGTGTTGCGAAAATAATAGGGCACCTTAAGCTAGCGCTAGAAGAAGAGCACATCTAACTAAAGAGAGAAAGAGGTGAGAAGATATAGTGTGATAATTTTCCCAAATGATGAAAAGAAAAAGAGTTGAATGAAGTAATTGATTTTTAGTGCTCATCTTAATCTTTTAAGCTCTTAAAACAAACTAAAATTTTGCAAGTTAAAAGATTATACCCCCAACAGAGTCGCCACTGTGAGGTGTCGATGAAGTTTGGGTCTCCCTTGGCGCTTGTGTGAGAAGCAGGGCCCACTGGGGGTTGGTTGGATTTAGGCGTGACAAAACATTTCTAGTTCAAATTTGCATAATAAGCCAATATTAATGAATAAAAGAATCGAGGCCCAAATCTCAATACAAATGATAGAGTCACCTCCCAAGTTGTCTACTTGGGAAAGAGTTTTTGTACGGTTCCCTCTGGGAGGGAGACCCATACCTATTGGATCAAAGATTCGGGTATCGGATGAGTCACTTATTTCTTATTTAGTTAATTCAAATTACATTCATCACAAAAAAAACCGTTTTTGTTTCCATCATTTGGGAAATTATCACAGAAATCCTATTTCTACACTCTTTCACACTCGTTACATGTGTTTACATATTACAATAAAGCACAAGAAATAAATGGGGGAATAAAAATTACTACCGGGGGAAAATGGGGGAATTCCAAGAGAGCCTATACACTTGTTCTAAGTTATAAAACAGAATAAAGATAAATTCCCTTGCATCCACAAAGATTAGCACAGTTTATAGCACATCATAAGTCAACATTTCATTAGGAAAAATATGATTATGTTTGCATGGTGGTTTTACGATCGGTAGTGCCCGGGTGGCTACTAGAATCAGAAAGAAATAACGAGTCTTCAACTTATCTTGATATGAGAACACATTTTAACTGTTGTGGGTTGATTTACTGGATTCTTAGTGAAAGTGATCGCATGGCATATGGTGAGTTGGATTGATTTTTAACCGAATTAAAATGAGTTCTAAATTCTGCCTGGGCTTGGTACCCATACGGGTGGGTGGGACCCGTACGCCTACCAAGGTGGACCAGTATAGGTATGGTGTACCCGTATAGGTCCTGTCTGGTCCAGGAAGAAGCTTTGTTTAGTTTAACTTGCATATTAACATATTAATGGCAGAAAAAAAAATAAAAAAGGGATTTCCCTCCGTATGAGTATGGCGCACCAATTTAATACCCTTGGGTATATGCGGTGCCAACGAGGCTTATATGGGTTACGACTAGACCCAAAACAAGAAATAGAAGGAGCAGGTATAATAGAGGAGGAAGAGAATAACAATAATAAAATAACTAAAATATGAGTCTCTTTGAAACTTAGGAGTGTTACCTTTGCCGCGTGAATCCACTTTGAGGCGATCCCTTTACTGTTGAGAGAGTCTGGCGAAAGTAGATAGTGAAATAGGACTATTTAAGTGAGTATTTTTGTGGACAAAACCTCCCCTAAATCCTAATAAACGAAGTTAAGAATGATTGAATTATGGATAAAACTTCAAGGAATGGGTTTTCTCCCTATTTAATACCTCCTATACCTCCATTATACATTTTCTATACCTATAGAAATTGCTAGAGCCTTACTATAATTTTTCTATAGTATATTTTTCATATGAGTTTTGTGTGTTGAAATGAGAGGAAAAGGCCCAATTTATAGGGTGAGAGTCAAGTCTAAATGCAATAAACCACATTCAAGACCTGCCTTTTCCCAAAAAAGGTAAGAGATTACTTCTAAAAGAGCCTAATCAAGCAACCAGAGGACTCGTACTGGTAGGTCCTTACCCATACGAGTACTATAGGACCTGTATGGGTCCCCTCCAAGTGTACATAAGGTAATCACCCATACGGGTCTGACAGTGGATCCGTACCACTAGATAGAACCCGTACGGGTACCTAAGGACAGACCAGGTTTCCGGACTTTGGCCAAACTCAACTCTACAGCAGTAGGAACACCTCTGATGGACAACACCTATGAGATATTGCATCATATAGTCTCATCATAGTTTCGTAAGAAGGATCATTCAAATCCAGTGGTCAAATCTTGAACTAGCTTCTCCTCTTTCATTCACTTCTGCCCTAAGTTTTTTTCAGCTTCTGTGACATCTCCTTCCTTACCATCTTCCTATTCTAACGTATCCAATGATTGTTCGTCCTTACTCATGTTTCACTCCCATACTTCATTCTCCTTAAGCACAACATCCCTACTAATAGTTATTTTCTTAAAAATTGGATCAAACAATCTATAGGCCTTCGACTCATCACTTACTCCCAAGAAAACACATTTGAAGCTTTTGTCATCTAATTTGACTCTTTTCTAGTCAGGTACATGGACATGGGTTAAACACCTAAAACTTTGAAATAATGTACTGTAGGCTTTACACCACTCCACGATTCCTCTGGAGTTCGATCTTGCACAGCTAAAGTAGGGCACCTGTTAAGTACATGTACACCATCTCATAACTTCTGGCCAAAAATTCTTTGGAACATGTTTCTCGATAAGCATGCATCGTACTAAGTTCATCACCGTCCTATTTTTCTTCTCTGCAACTTCATTTTGCTGAGGAGTCTATGTTGAATTAATGAAAGAAGTGAAAAATTGCAGCAATTGAGAAATAGAGAGTAACGTAATGTAAGAGATGAAGCTGCGGTAAAAAGCTCCAAATATTAGAAATAGAGAAAATAAATCAGATGAGAAGATAATTGTAAACTTCCCTCTCTATCTCTATTAGGAAGACTTTCAATCATATATGTTAGATTAGTTTACAAAGAGAACTTTCTATAGAACAACTTACAGCCACATAATTGTTTATTAATTTAACTAACCAAAATATCTAATTGTTTTTCAAATAAACTAAGAAAAATATCTGCTATTCCAACACTCTTTGTGAGCGAACGACCTTTTCCGTCCCGACCCGCGTGAGATACGGGATAGGAAGGAATAATGAACGCTGTGAAGTGAGCTGGAGGATTGATCCTCATTTTAGCGTGATAAAAAGATAGATTGATAAAATCAGTGTTGATATTAAATTTAAGTCCAATTTAAATGTTAAGTGATATGAGACTTGAAATCCCGTATTTTAAGATAAAGTCACCACCCAGTTTAGATCCACTGAGAATTTGGGTACCATATTCCAACCGGGTGGTTGGACTGTACCTTAAAACAGAAATTCCAAGTTCGGATGATATTGCTTACTCTTCGATTTTAAATAAAAAACGTTTATATTTTAATAAGCGTGACTTTAATTCTTATGTGATTTAATTCTGGTTCATGTTTGGAGTTTTCAGTTTATATAGTCATACATCACACAAAAGCGGTAAATAAAGCAAGAAAATTAATAATTACTTGGCTTTAAAAATACCTATACATTTTTCTAATGCGGGAAAGTAAATAGAGCGGATAAGTAAATAAAAGGGCAAAATTGGGTCCTAGCTGAGCTTACCAAATCAGACCCAACTCGAAACGAGGCAAAATTAATACGAATAACCACAAATAATGCGAAAATAAATAAATGCGATAAATTAAGTCAAACAAGGGAAAATAACATATTTTTGGATTTTTCGGGATTAATAACATGATTATTTGGGTATTTAAATAAGCGTCTAAACAACCTAGTAATCAATAAAATAAACTAAATGATCCTAAAATAAATAAAGAAAATTGCAGAAAATATTTTAGGGTTTTTAGTTATTATAAAAAGATTTATTTAGATTTATTAGGTGAAAAATTCATTTGAAGCCATTAAATAAAGATTAAACTAATTAAATAATTAATAAATCTAAAAATTGATTAAAAAATTAATTTAAATTAATTTCAGATTATATAATATTTTTTGGGTAGAAATCGGGGTAAAAACGCTAGAAAATGATAAAAATGGACCAAAGCACAAAATAGGGGCTTTTTTACATTTTTTAGTCCAAATGCTATAGTGGGATTTTAGATGCTCCAGTGGTAGCCTGAGACGCTGCCATTGCGGCACCTCAAGCTACGCCGGAGCATCTCAAGACTCACCGGAGCATCTGGCCCGGAAAAACGTTAAAAAGTCCGAAATAACAACCAAGAACAGCCAAAAAAACTATACTGAATAAAAAGTAGATTGGAACTCAGATTTGTTACCTAGAGGCCGCGAATCCACGTTTTGAGACTTGAAATGGTCATTTAGCAGCTTTGTGACGAATTTGTAACGAAATTCGATGAAACAACGACAAAGATAGCGACGAAAATAGCGACAGAATTTAGCGATTTTTATGAAAAAATCTGTAAATCCTATTTAAGCTCGTTTTAACTTAAGATTTCTCCTCGTTTTTTATGATTAAACTAAAAGATTAACCTAAAGAACCCTTAAGAATCTAGATTAGTCAGATCTCTCAAGTTTTAATTAACTTTCACTCTTTAAGACCTAAAATATTCTAAATGATGAAAAGTCCTGAATCAGGTCATAAAAGGGGTTTATATAAGCCTAACTCACTCTAAATAACTCAATTAGTCCATAGAAATGCAAAGATTCCAAAAAAAATTGAGTTTATCTAGATTAGAGAGAGAAATACGGACTTGGCGACGGACCCTAAAAGCCCGTGCTGCGTCTCGGAGTGAGACGCTGTAGCGGTAGTGTCTCACCGTGTTCCTGCGCGGTGAGATGCCAAGCACCACCGCGAGATGTTGTAATTACAGCGTCTCGTGGCACAACGCTGCATCTCAGTGACGTGGCCACACACGCCGAGATGCGGGAGTGGGGCTTAAGATGCGTACGGGGGCACATCACGCCTCGCTGCCTAGCATCTCGCCACCCGCCGGTGCGTCTCAGCACTCCGACGACGACGCCGGTGAGGGCAGGATATTTTGATTTTTTATTTAATTATTTTTTAAAGCAACTATTTTAATTAATCGGTTAAAGGGAGTGAAGTGGTTAAAATCCAAACTTCATCACGACAATACTTGCCAAACGCAGCTCGACTCCGAAATAATAGAATAACAGGCCAAATATTAGGTCAGAGCAAAACATCATCATTGTTCCGCGGGTTATCAAATAGCCCGTGCTCACACTCTTCTGACACTCCTCCTTGAGATTTTTCTGGGTTACTCCAAGCTTGAACCTGAGTAAATCAAATTTTCCTCTTAGTAAAGCCTTCGTGAAGATGTCTGCTATTTGCTCCTTCGATTTGCAATGCACCAGCTCAATAAAACCATTCTTGACAGCTTCTCTCAAAGCATGAAACTTGACATTAATGTGCTTAGTTTGCCCATGTTTACAAGGATTTTTAGACATTGAAATGGCTAATTTGTTGTCAATGTAGATTACAGTAGGCACTTTTACTTCTATTCCCAAATCTGACAATATTTTTATGATCCATATAACTTGATTTAAAGCTAATGTTGTTGAAATGTACTCTGCTTCTGCTGATGATTGCGCAACAACTTCCTGCTTTTTGGAATGCCAAGAGAATAGAGCTGAACCAAATGAAAACACATAACCTGAAGTGCTTTTATAATCATCAACACTTCCTGCCCAGTCACAGTCAATATAACCAAATAAATTGCTGCCATTTACTTTCTAAAACCAAAGACCATAATCTACGGTCCCTCGATAGTATCTCAGAATTCTTTTTATAGCCCCAAGATGTTTTACACTAGGACTGCTCATAAATCTGGAAATTAACCTTGCAGGATACATCAAATCTGGTCTTGATGTAGTCAAGTACAACAAACTACTCACAATGCTTCTATATACATGTGCATCAGCTTTGCTTTCACCATCATCCTTCTCCAGCTTTTCATTTATGACCAACTGGGTTCAGACGGGATTGTATTTGTCAACTTTGAATCCTTTCAACATAGAAAGAGCATATTACCTTGGAGAGATCAAAATTCCCTCATTAGTTTGTTGTATTTCCAGCCCCAAGAAGTAATTCATTAGCCCCAAGAAGCTCATCCCAAATTCATTCATCATATCAGCCTTGAAATTGCTATACCAGCAACATCATCTATGGTAACAAGGAGATCATCAACATATAATGAAATGACTATCAACTTACCATCTTTATTTCTCCTTACGTACAATGTAGGCTCAATGTCACTTCTATTAAAGCCTTTTGACACCAATACGAATCAATCCTGCTATACCAAGCTCAGGACACTTGTCTGAGACCGTAAAGAGCCTTGGTAAGCTTATAGACTTTATCTTCATCTCCTGCAACAATAAATCCTTTAGGTTGCTCAACATAAATATCTTCATTTAGAAAACCATTTAAGAATCCATATTTGACATCCAATTGGAATATCTTCCATTGGAATTATGCAACAAGAGCAATTAATATTCGAATGGTCTCATGCCTTGCAACTGGTGTAAAGGTGTTCCGAAGTCTAAACCAGGTTGTTGTGTATAGGCTTTGATAATGAGTCTCGCCTTATGTTTTTTGATACAACCATCTAAATTAAGTTGGAGTCTATACACCCATTTGACACCAATGACATTTTTGTTCTTTATCATGTCAACCAACGTCCAGATCCTGTTCTTCTCGATTGATGATAGCTCCTCCTCCATGGCAAACTTCCACTCTTCAAACTTGATTGCTTCTTCATAGGTTGAGGGTTCAACAGCTAAAAAATTGCAACTTTTGTAAATTTCAGCAAGAGATTTAGTTTTGATAACATCAGAGTTTATGGTCTAACCAGCTAAAATCAGTTTCTCCTCCAAATGACTCGATCCCGCATCTACTTTGAAGGTAGAATCTGAAGTTAAAATTGCTTCATTATTGCAGGTTTGGCTCACTACCATCAATTTGTCCCAATCCCAATAAGATTTCTCATTAACACAAATGTCTCTGCTGATTACTATTTTTCCTGAATGAACATTATACAATTTGTACCCTTTGGATTGAGATGAATAGCTGAGCATAACACAAACATCAGGTTTATCATCGAGCTTGCTCCTTTTGATAGATGGAATTTGTGAATAACAAATTGATTCAAACACCTTCAGATCTTTAACTGATGGCTTGACACTGTGCCAAGCTTTAAATGGTGTTTTCCCGTTGACGAATCTGGGTGGCAGCCTATTGAGCAGGTGTATAGCATAATTAACGACCTTGATCCAGAACTTCTTTGGCATGTTTATTTCTACTAACATACTTCGGGACATCTCCATGATGGTCCTATTTTTTCATTCAAAAATGTCATTCTACCGTAGAGAGTATGGTACAATCAATTGGTGATGAATTCCTTCCTTTGGAAAATGATTGGCAAACTCGTTTGAATTGTATTCAAAACCATTGTCAGATCTGAGCACTTTAACTTGACATCCACTTTCTCTTTCTGCTTTAGCTTTGAACGCCATAAATGCTTCAAATGCTTGTGATTTGTGGCTCAGAAAATAAACCCAAGTGAGCGTGTGAGATCATCGATAAACAAGATAAAATACTTGCTACCATATATGGATTCCCCCTACATAGGACCATAAATGTGTGTATGGACAAGTTCTAATTTTGTGCTTGCCCTCCAATAACTCCGTTGAGGAAAAGATTGCAGATGAATCTTGCCCAATTGACAAGCATAACAAACAAATTTTTTGACTTTAATACAGGGCATATCAAGCACCATGCCAGTTTTCTCTATAAATTTTAAAGAATGAAGATTGTAGTGGCCAAATCTTTTGTGCCACAGAACTGAAGTATCTTCAATTGCTGAAAAACCATATTGATTTATAGTATTCCAACAAATTGGAAAAATATTATCTTTTATAGTGACATAGGAAATTTGAGCACCTTTAGGGTCCTTAATTTTACATGATTTATCTTTAAATGTAAGGCTATAACCATTTTTAGCATTTGAGCCACACTTAATAGATTTTACACTAAATTAGGTATAAAGAGAACATCAGAAACAAGTCATGTACCTTTTAAAGTTTGGACCCTTACAGCGCCTTTGCCTTATGCTTCAATAATGCTGCCATTTCCCAATCGCACCCTTGTTCTATCTCTTCTGTTTAAGGAAGCAAACAAGCTTTCATCCTTTGCCATATGTTTGGTGCACCCACTGTTGATATACCAAACACTATTGCTGGTTGTTACTGGACTATGTTATGCAATAAATAGAGTATCTTCAGCTCCTTCATCATCTTGATCTTCATTCATAAAGTGAGCCTTTTGCATATTTTTCTTAGATGGACTTTGCTGGTCACCAACATTTTGCTTTGCTCTACAATTTTTCTACAGATGACCATATTTCTTACACTAATGGCATTGAACATATGGCTTTCTATGCTTTTGCCAACAATTTTGTTGGTATTTTAGTGTAATGGGATCAACTAGTTGACCAATGCAATCATAACATTTCATCGAACAAGGTAAAAGAGTGCGGAGTGCACGGTTGTTTAAGTTCTATTACGATACTTAGCTTACGAGGGTCTGGGAGCTACCTTTTGCAACACTTCTGTTATGAACTGTTGCAGCTGCTCGAATGGATATGTCTTTTCGCAACACTTCTGTTCTGACGAGTTCCGATTGTTCGTATCAAGTCTATAAAACATGGCATTGGCAACACTTACATGTAGAGTTTTGAAATGATTTCTGCAATTTTTGGTTCACTTTTCTTCACAACAAAAATTCGTTCTAAGTTCTTCCCATTTCTGATTTTATCCGATTGATCTATTTGGTAGAACCTCCAAATAAGATTCAATCTGAAAGTGTTCGTCACGACTTCAGAATTATCCAGGCTTCATTCTACCAGAATTCCCCAACAAATATTGAATCTTATTATGTCGCTTGAAGCCATATCTTTTCACTGAAAAGGTACGAATTTGATCCGTTCTCTAGCAATGATTGTTTGTGTCTCCAATTTCGATTTCTCGATCTTTCGAAAAATTTCCAGATTTTGACCCTGTTTTGTTTTGATGTTTTATCTTGTTATATAAATTCAATTTGAATGCTTCTTGATTCTATTGATATCTAAGGAAACTAAGGAATATATGCTCAGAAGAAACCTTATTTAATTTCATTAGTTTTCAATGTGAAATTTTCGTTTGAAGTTGAGTCATGAAATCTGTTTTCGGAAAATCTCAGCTTTGTACACGGTTTAGTGTTTTGATCATAACTTTGGTTATACAATTTCAATTTCTGTGATTCTGGTGGATTTGGAAATCTGAGACATGTAGCTAATTATGTTTGGAAGAAAATTTTTCGATTTAATGATGTTTTAAAGGAGAAAAATGCAGGGGAAGTTAGGTCATGAAATCTGGAAAATTCTGAAAAATATGAATGTTGATTTTTATTGTGTTTTAATTGAAGTTTGATGCTTTAAAATTTAGGATTTGAATTTCTTAGTTATTGAAGTTATAATGAATTATGTATGATGGCCATTTTCATTTTTGTTTGTTTATGGCGGTATAAACTTTCTTTTTCTAGAAAAAGAATCTTGATTCTCGAGTCATTTTGCGTAAAGGACGTGTTTAGGTTCATTTTTTCATTAAAATAACAGCGCCATTGGACTCAAGACGTTGAAAAACCTAAGGAGGGGTCTGGTCGGAGGCCGGAATTGTTTTCGGAATGATTAAACTTCAGAATTCATTTTTCTGAATTTTGCAAGGGGATCTAAGTCCGTTGCAGAATCCGTCAGAAACGAAAAGTTGCGATGGTTCATTTGCGATAACTGTTTTGCGATGGTTTCTGAATGCGACGGTTAGTTTGTTTGTGAGGAATTCTGTGTCCGTTAGAAATTCTATCACAAAATGAAAAGCTACGATGGTTGGTGTTTGTGACAACCGTTTGTGATGGTTCATGATCAAAAGCAGTTATGGCAATGCTTTGGTAAAATTAAGTGTCGCCAGAAACTTATGTCCTAATCTAATTTTAACCATCATCCATGTGACATTGACTTAACCTTTGGAGTTGACCAGTAAATGGTTGACTGCCACATGTCTATCAAAAGTCAAAGTTGACTAGTCAACATAATGCCACATGGCGCATCGCTAATGGTCCCATATGTGTTTTGCGATTTGAGGCCCCAGACAATGTCGTTTTGCTCCGAAATGTTTCCTACCCCACCATTTTCATATTTTTTGGATTCAATAGTTATTTTTCCAGAATTTTTTAAAGTTCAGAAAAGTGAGTATATAATTTATTTTGTGTAAATAAATTCATAAAAATTATAGAAAATAGTATATGAATTTTATAAAAAATTTCTAATATGTTAGAAATTATTTTACAAAATTCTTTATTTGTTGATTAATATGGAAATCCTTGTAATTCATCAAATGGATGTAAAAATTGTACTCATGAATGATGAATTGAGTGAGGAAATTTTATATGTAGCAACCGAAGGGGTTTGTTATGTCAGTTTGTGAAAACAAAGTATGCAAGCTGAAGAAATTGTTATATGGGCTGAATCAAGCACCAAAAATTAGTCATCAAAAGTTTGATGATGTAATTTTGTCTAATGATTTTGTTATCAACCAAGTGGACAAATGTGTATATAACAAGTTTGATGCTTTTGGCAAAGAAGTTATAATTTGTTTATATGTTGATGACATGTTCATTTTTGGTACCGATCAAAGTCAAGTTCATAAAACAAAGAAAATTTTTTGTCATCTAGTTTTAAAGTGAAGGATTTAGGGGAGGCTGAAGTAATTCTTGGTATTTGAATCAAGCGGAAGAACAATGCCATTTAAATTTCTTAATCACTGTATATTGAGAAGATATTGAATAAATTTAGCTTCAAGGATTGTTCTCCAGTTAGCACTCCAACGATTTTCTTCGGTTGTTGAAAGTTATTCAGATGCATATTATATTTCTAATGAAGAAGATAGTTCTTCCACAAGTTGGTGGGTATTCCTTCTTGGGGAGTTGTTATCTCTTGAGCGTTAAAGAAACAAAATTGTATCACTGATTCGATAATGGAATATAAGTTTGTAGTATTAGCAGCAGCTGGTAAAGCAGCTGAATGGTTGAGAGATATAATTTATGAAATTCCATTGTTGCGTAAACCATTGCCACCTATATCTATCAGGTGTGATAGTGAAGCTGCCTTGGCTAATGCTTATAGACAAGTATACAAAGGCAAGTCTAGACATTTAGGTGTGAGACATAGCATGATTCAGGAACGCATCATGCATGGTGTTATATCATTAGAGTTTGTAAAAACTTAGCATAATTTAGCCGATCATTTAACCAAAGGGTTAAGAAGAGATCTTACGCGCAAGTTGGCTATGGGGATGAAATTAAAGTCCATCTAAAGTCTCTCATATTGAGATACCCAATTCCCACATAATATAACTTTAGGTGCTAAATTCAATGAGGAAAGCTTAACATCTTGAGATTGGAACACACTGATTAAGACATCCCAAGGTGTGTGTTCAGACCTGCAAGATAAGGAGGTTGAAGTTTAACTTCTTAATAGTTCTTTTGAAAAAGAGCTACCTAGATAAGCATAAAGTTTAGCTGCTTTAAGAAGCTTGGACTTAGCTTGGATATGCTTATGAAGGATAGGGACACAAGGCTAGTAAAACGAGTAAGAAAATGTTAGAATATTCACTTATGTGTATATTATCTTCATGTATTCAAGATGGATAATAAAGGTACAATCTATAGTGACACCTTTAGTTATTCGAATATTTGGAATGTGTAATATACTAAGGTGAAATTCAATCATCACGATATTTCATTTATGCATAAGTTTGTTATTTGTTGTGATTTTGTTTAGTTAATCATGGATTACACTAATATGGGGGAGGATTGTTGGTATTTTAGTGTAATTGGATCAACTAGTTGACCAATGCAGTCGTAATATTTCATCGAACAAGTTAGGAGAGTGCGGAGTGCACGTTTGTTCGAGTTCTATTACGATACTTAGCTTACGAGAGTTCGGGAGCTACCTTTCGCAACACTTCTATTATGAACTATTGCAGCTGCTCTAATGGACATGTCTTTTCACAACACTTCTATTCTGAAGAGTTGCGATTGTTCGTATCAAGTCTATAAAATATGGCATTGGCAACACTTACATGTAGAGTTTTTGCAATGATTTCTGCAATTTTTGGTTCACTTTTCTTCAAAACAAAAATTCATTCTAAGTTCTTGTCATTTCTGATTTTATTCAATTGATCTATTTGGTAGAACTACCAAATAAGATTCAATCTGAAAGTGTTCGTCACAACTTTAGAATTATCCAGGCTTCATTCTACCAAAATTCCCCAACAAATTCTTCTCTAAATGATTTGTTTTCCCACAAGTTGAAAATGGAGGCAGCTTCTTGTTCTTTGAATCGACGAGAACATTCTTTCCCTTTTCATATTTGTTGAATTGAGCCTTATTAGTGCCTTTATTGAATTTCCTTGTAGACATGGCTTGAAAAGCATCTTCACTCACTTGTTTGGACCTAATGCATTTCCTCTGCTCTAAAGCTTCAAGCTTTGAGATAAGATTAGAAACAGTTAAGGTAGAAAGATTGCAAGACTCCTCGATGGTAGAAATTTTCCACTCGAACCACTCAGGCAAGCTAACAAGGATTTTCTCCACAACTCTTTCTTCTGGAAAATCTTCTCCGTGCAATCGAATGCGATTTGCTACCTCCATTAGCTTAGCGGCATATTCTTTGACTGTACCTGCTTTATCCATCTGTAACAGCTCAAATTCTCTTTCTAGAGTAAAAAGTTTAAACTTTTTAACTCTTGCATTACCTTCAAACTCATCTTGAAGCTTGTCCCATGCCTCCTTAGCAGAATTACAAGTCATAATTCTTGTAAAAATACCTTCAGAAACTGCAGATTGAATGCAAGAAAGTGCCTTTGGGTCTCTTTATACAAGCTCCTCATATTTCTTAATTCCATTTAAAGTTGAATTTCTCGTAAGTGGTGAAACATTAGGACCTCCATTCTCCAGTACTTCCCAAAGATTTTGAGCTTTCAAATACGTTTTCATCTTGATTGCCTAGGCCATATAGTTCTCCCTTGTAAAAATCGGAGGAGAAAATACAACAAAGGTTGACGACGCCATTCTCTGTAATGGCTTGCTATAAACTCCAAGAAAGAAATCGAAGTGAAGGGAAACAAGAAAGAAACACCACACCCTGTACGAATTCAATATCTGGTTCCACTATTGAATTAATGAAAGAAATGAAAAATTACAGCAATTGAGAAACTAAGAGTAACGTAAAGTAAGAGATGATGCTACAATAAAAAGCTTCAAATATTAGAAATAGAGAAAACAAATCAGATGAGAAGATAAATTTAAACTTCCCTCTCTATCTCTGTTGGGAAGACTTTCATTCATATATATTAGATTAGTTTACAAAAGGAACTTTCTACATAACAACTTACAGCCACATAATTGTTTATTATTTTTACTAACCAAAATATCTAACAGTTTATCAAATAAACTAAGCAAAATATTTGCTATTCTAAAAAAATCTCAGCTATTCTAACACTCTTCTAATAGTATAGGATGATGTTAATTGCTTGAATATGTCATTTTCCTTGCAAAATGTCTTAAATGCAGATGAAGTAAACTCACCACTTCTTTCGGCACTTAAGCATTTAAGATAAGCATTTGCCTCCTCAACATAAGCTTTGAATCTTTTAAAAATAGAAAGAGCCTCTGATTTTTCATGTAAGAAGTAAATCCAGGTTTGATGACTAAAGTCATCAATAAAATTCAAGAAATACCTCTTATTATTGTTTGATGTAGGTTTGATAGGGCCACATATATCTGCGTGTATCAGCTTAAGTTTTTGTGATGTTCTCTAAAGGCTTTTCTTTAGAAAAGGTTCTTTGTGTTGTTTTCCAACAAAACAAGCAGTACATAATTTTTCAAGCTTTATGAATGAAGGCAAACCACTGACCATCCTTTTGTTTTAAAGAGTTCTTAACCCTTTGAAGCTCAAACTCCCAAACCTGCAATGCCACAAATAACTTTCATCTTTTGTCACTACTTGGAAACAAGTAGCTGCTTCGGGTTTCATGTTTGCTGGCACAATGAACATTCTATTTCTGCTTATATCAGATTGAATAATGAGACCTTTAGTGGGATTAAAAACTTTACACTTTCCATGTTTACTCAGAATTGACGAGCCTTTTTCTTGAAGTTGCCCCATTCTTAGCAAGTTATTTTTTAGCTCAGGATTTAATAAACTTCAGATATTGTCTGAATTATTCCATTAACTTCCATTCGAACATTTCCTTTCCCCAAAATTGTCAACTTGGAGTTGTTTCCTAACTTCACAGTTTGCCTGAAGTTGATATCTAAATCAGAAAACCATCTTTTATTCCCACTCATATGATTACTACATCCCGAGTTAAGGAACCAAACCTCTACTCTTTGAGGATGTGTGAGCACTGGATTTTAACAATCCTTCTCACAAAACTATGATGAGAGTTATATGATGCAATATCTCACAGGTGTTATCCATCAGAGGTGTTCCTACTGCTGCAGAGTTGAGTTTCGCCGAAGTCCGGAGACCTAGTTTGCCCTTAGGTACCCGTACGGGGTTCTGTCTAGTGGTACGGATCCACTGTCAGGCTCGTACAGGTGATTACCTTACGTATGCTTGGAGGGGACCTATACAGGTCCTTTAGTACTCGTATGGGCGGGGCCTCACCTATACTGGTCCTCTAGTTGCCTGATCAGGCTCTTTCGGAAGTAATCTCTTACCTTTTTCGGGAAAAGGCAGGCCTTGAATGCGGTTTATTGCATTCAGACCTGACTCTCACCCTATAAATAGGGCATTTTCCTCTCATTTCAACATATAAATCATATGAAAAATATACTATAGAGAAATTATAGTAAGTTTCTAGACATTTCTATAGGTATAGAAAAGGTATAGTGGAGGTATATGAGGTATAAAATACAGAGAAAACTCATTCCTTGAGGTTTTGTCCACATTTTATTCATTCCTAACTTCGTTCATTAGGATTTAGGGGAGGTTCTATCCACACAAATACTCACCTAAATAGTCCTATTTCACTATCTACTTTGGCCATACTCTCTCAACAGTAAAGGGATCACCTCAAAGTGGTTCACGCCGCAAAGGTAACGCTCATGAGTTTCAAAGAGACTCACATTTCAGTTATTTTATTATTATTATTCTCTGCCTCCTCTATTATATCTACTCTTTCTATTTCTTGCTTCGGGTCTGGTCCTAACCCATATATGCCTTGTTGGCACCGCATATACCCAAGGGTATTAAATTGTTGCGCCATACTCATAAGGAGGGAAATCCTTTTTTATTTTATTTTTCTGCCATTAATTTGTTAATCTGTAAGTTAAACTGCACAAAGCTTCTACCTGGACCAGATAGGATCCATACGGGTACACCATGCCCGTATCGGCCCTCCCTAATAGCCGTACATGTCCCACCCACCCGTACGGGTATCAGCCCCGGGCAGAATCCAGAACTCATTTTAATTCGGTTAAAAATCAATCCAACTCACCATATGCCATGCGATCACTTTCACTAATAATCCAGTATATCAACCCATAAAAGTTAAAATGTGTTCTCATAACAAAATATTTTAAAGACTCATTATTTTTTTCCGATCCTAGCAGCCGCCCGGGCACTACCAATTGTAAAACCACCACGCTAATATAATCACATTTTTCCTAATGAAATGCTGAGTTATGATGTTCTATAAACTATGCTAATCTTTGTGGATGCAGGGGAATTTATCTTTATTATGTTTTATAACTTAGAACAAGTATATAGGTTCTCTTGCAATTCCCCCACTTTGCCCCAGTTGTAATTTTTATTCCCCCATTTATTGCTTGTGCTTTATTGTAATATGCAAACGCATGTAACGAGTGTGAAAGAGTGTAGAAATAGGATTTCTATGATAATTCCCCAAATGATGAAAACAAGAATGGTTTTTCACGGTGAATGTAATGTGAATTAACTAAATAAGAAATAAGTAACTCATCTGATACCCAAATCTCTAATCCAATAGGTACAAGTCTCCCACCCAGAGGGAACTATACCAAAACTCTTTCCCAATTAGACAACTTAGGTGGTGACTCTATTATTTTTATCGAGATTTGGATCTTGATTCTTTTATTCATTAAAATCAACTTGTTGTGCAAACTTGAACTAAAAATGTTTTGTCACGCCTAAATCCAACCAACCCCCAGTGGACCCTGTCTCTCACACAGATGCCAAAGGAGATCCACACGTCATTGACACCTTGTAGTGGCGACTCTACTAGGGAAATAATCTTTTAACTTGCAAAATTTTGGTTTGTTTTAAAAGCTTAAAAGATTAAGATGAGCACCGAAAATCATTTACTTGATTCGACCCATTTTCTTTTTCATCATTTGGAAAAATTATCACACTCTATCTTCTCACATCCTTCTCTCTTTAGTTAGATGCACTCTTCTTTTAGTGCTAGCTTAAGGTGCCCCATTATTTCCGCAACACTCATAAAGGTGTTACCCATGCCCGCCAAGAATTGAGGACACTTTAATAGGTGGAGCACTCATTGTTATCTCCCTCCAAAGGAGGCCTGATGCGATAGGAACCTTCTAAATCAAACTTCTGATATATGCCTATGCCATTCTTATCAAAAGCCTTAGAAATTTACCTTCTAGGTACCCTAATTTCTGTGTGAGATCATACTATAAAAGACTGTCAGACTCGGCAGGAGAAATAAGGACGGAATCGATCGCTTCGCATGTGTTGTGTTACGTTCTCCTGTAATTAACCAAGCCATGCATCATTGTAATTTGTGCATGCATAAGGCATCCCATGCATGTATTGATCTTTTGGTTACCATCTCAGCCAAAGTTCAAAGGGTTAAAAATTGGCGACATTCTCAGGTCCATTTGGTTTGAACTTTGGCTCCTCCTCCTCCTCTTCCAGCTCAGTTAAGGGTTGCTCTGCTTCTATCTATGGGGATTTTATCCAGCAGTCAGTTTAGTCTGGTTGATCTTTTTGCTTACCATCCTGGGGAAATCACTCATATCTTGACTCGAGAGGGCCAGATTGATGTTGAGTTTAAGAATGTTGCTACTGGTGAGGAGGCAAATGCATCAAGGGACGAGGTTAGGTTGGAGATTGCAAATGTCATCTCACAGAACTTGGGAAGTGATTAGTTCTTAGATTGAATGAATGATAAGATGTTAGCTTTCATTAGGGTGATCATGGCTGAAGAGAGAATGGTCAACGCTCCTCATAGTGCACTTATCATTGCTCCAACAGTGAATGTAGTGATTAGTGCGCAAGTATCGAGAGTTACTCATAATCCATTCACTTAGTTTTTGTTGCCACCTGTACAGACTCATGGGGATTCTTCCAGTTAGTTTGGTTAGTTAGGTTCTGTAGGTCCATTTGGTTCAGTTAGCCAGTCATTCAGTTAGTGGGTATAGTGGTTCCACCAGCCACCAACTAGTTTGCTCTCCCAAGTGAGGGGTTTGTACCGCCTCCATTTCAGTTTAGGGCATCTGGGCCAACCCCCAATTTTATGGTCACACCTAGGGACAACCTTTCCTCAATCAGTAGGTTTATCCTTGGGTGCGATTACTCAATCTGAGGGGTCATCCTTGTCCATGGAATCACATGATCTTATTTAGAAATTACTTGCTACCAATCCCCGGCTCTCAGCCGATGTCACTATCAGTTCAAACCGCTAGAGAGGAGGATTGAGTCCCTGAAAACTTTAGTATTCCTAGCATAGTGAAGTATGAGGGAACTGGTCCACCTCAATCTCACATCACTACCTATCATAGGGTTATGAGAATTAGAAAGTTAAGTGATAAAGTCCTAGCCAAAAGGTTCCCTCGCACCCTAGAAGGTCCTGCTATCAAATGGTATAATACTCTATTAGATGAGGTGACCAAAAATTAGAAAGCTTTATCTCAAGCTTTCATTGAGCAGTATGGTTTCAATGCCACCATTAAAGCTACCATACAGAATTTAGAGGCAATCAAGTAGAGCCCCAATGATAAATTTAAGACCTATTTCAAAAGATGGATGGCCACTCAAGTTTTGTTAAAAGATAGGCTAAGTCTCCCTAAAATGATTGTGAAGTTGATGGACGATGCCTTGTCGGCTTATCGTAAGGTTCTTGGTATGGATAAATACTCTAGCTATGTTGAAATCTTTGAAAAAGCTAAAAATGGGAAAGAATCGAGGAATTTGAGAAGGCGAGTGTGTTGGCCAAACCTTGGTTCAAAAAGAACGACCCTTCAGCCCCGGTAGAGGATTCTGAGTCAAAGTCTAGCTCCGATCCCAAAGCAGCGGTAGTACAAGAAGAAGTGGCTGCTGTCCGTACCATCGAAGACGGCACTTCCCCTTAGAAAGCATCTCTTCTTGCCATCTAAGTTAAGGGCACTCGACCTTCTTCATAGTATCAAGCCTTATGTCCCTCCTAAACCTGAAGACAGGGATCAGTTTTGTGGTTATCAGGTTAGTAAGGGTCATCGCACTGGTGCTTGTGGATATCTACTTGAGGCTATTCATGGTTTGATTAGGGAAAAGAAATACATGAACCTGAGCTTAAGTCTAGCACCATGAATAACCCTCTGCTAAATTTTGAGAAATAGGCTGCTGCTATCGAGTTAGGGTTACCCTCTGACCATGTCTTTAATATGATCTCGCAAGTTAATCCTATGGTTTACTCAGTAGTGGCTTTACTTGATGAACCGGTCCCTATTAATATTGACGCATTCGAGTTAGATGGAATTCATGATAAGGAAGCTATGTTGGTTTAACCATAACCAATTGATATCATTGCTTATGTATTAGAGAATGATGAGCTCGAAGGACCAGCCTTATTGGTGGAAACTTTTGAAGGGAGAAGTTATATGAAAAATGGGGTATTGCATGTTAACCAAAGTGGAAGGATTCCTCTAGACCCTCTCCCAAAAAGAAGAAGGGGTAGAGATGTAGATATCTAGGTCCTTCCAAATATAAATCAGGGTCCAATCTTTATGCCTGCTATTGAAACTCAAATCTCAGTTGGCAATGAAAAGAAAGATTCAAAGGTCACCACTCTCATCCAGCAGTTGTAAGTTACCCCTGCTAAGTACAGTATTTGGCAAAGTCTCATTGACTCTAAAGATCATTGCAAAGGTCTAATAGAAGAGTTATTAAGCATGGAGGCTATGCCTTCCACCACTTTGGTTGAAGTGTTTTTAGTAATTGGGGGATATTCTCCTGATCAGGTTGAACCCATTAAGTTTTACCCGTCAGACCTCCCGGCTGAAGGGAATAAGCATAATAAGGCACTTTTCATTAAGGTTCAAATCTTTGATCGTTCTATCCTATATGTTATGGTGGATGATTGTTCCGCCCTCAATCTCTGCCCTGCTAAGATCCTTCCTTACCTAGGGCTGGATGAATCCATGTTGGAAAAGTCCAATATTGTTATAAGGGCATATGATGATACGAAGAGGAGTGTCATTGGGGTCTTTGAAGCTGAAGTTACAGTTGGGGGAGTGAAATCCAAAGTCTTATTCACTATTCTCGACATTCCAGTTACCTACTAATTATTGTTGGACCAACCTTGGCTCCATGCATTAGGAGTCGTCCCTTCCACAGTCCATCAGAAAGTTAAGCTTATTCACAATGATGCAATTTTTAATGTTGTAAATATTTTTGATGCAAACAATGCCGCTTATAAGGCATATCATGGATATGTTGTAACATCAGTACTTTTTAGCATGTCATGAATAAATTGATTCATCTCTCATTCACATTTCACTCGAGTATTTCATTCTGATTATACCTTGCACTCATAACAATAACTTTCTTAAAATATCATCATATTCATTAATGAAGTTGACTTTGAGTACATCGCAATGGTATAAATATCCAATGGTTAAAACCTATCACCAAATAAAAGAGAGTTAATAAATGTGCTTAGCCAATATGATAACAATAAGTCTTAGCTCATCTTTCTTCACGAAGGGGGAAAATTGTACAAAAGTACATGTTGCCAAGAAAGAAGACTAAGAAGACTCATGAGAGCATCAACAGCAGGCTGGCCCTGGTTATAAAAAAAAATAGAAAGCATATATTGGGTCACAAAAGATGCCCAAAATCCTTCAGAAGCTCTAAAGGGGAGCTAATCATTAATAAATCAAGAAGATTTTGTCCAAAATGGTAGCCAACTACAGAGACTGGGCTGATAAACTTCCATTCGCAGTTTGGGGGCATATAACCAGCATAAGAACTCTCACTGATCAGATGCCATTCTTCTTGGTATATGGAATAGAAGTTGTATTACCAGTTGAAACATAAGTAAGATCTTTATGAGTGGTGCTTGAAGCTCAGTTAAAAGAGTCGGATTGGGCACAAGCTAGGTCTGAACAGTTGAATACGATAGATGAAAAATGGCTCAAAGCACTTGACCACCTACAGATGTACCAGCATCGCATGGCTTAAGTTTACAATAATAGATTCAGACACTCAAAACAACCTCTCAAAGCACGTGATCTGGTTCTCAAACTATTAAGCCAGGTCAACACTGACGCTAGGGGCAAGTTCAGGCATAATTATGAAGGACCATTTGTGATAAAGAAAGTCCTTGGAAAAGGAGGAATCAAGCTCATAGATATGGATGGAAATGAGTTCGTGAATCCAGTAAATCAAGATAGGCTTAAGCATTACCATGTCTAGGTCAAAAGAATTAAATCATAAAAAAGCAACACAAAGAATAAAAGAAATAAAGAATAAATCACCCGGTGACTAGTCCTCTACTGCTCGGACAAAAATTAGGGTGTAGCCCATTGATCGATATTTCGCAAATCGGTCAGGCAAAAATTAGGGCACTCCAATGCAAATAAAGACTGCTAAGCTGAAAACCCAAAAAGGGCGGCTTAGGCAAAAGTTAGGGCATTGAGAGAAAAATGTCAGTTGCCTTCTGAAAAATCTGTAAAAGACCAGTAGGCAGTAGGGGTTAACCATTTTAAATTGTGACCATTGCCTATATACTCAAATTAATCTCATCAATGAACATGTTATGATTTTGCTAAGAATCTTGGTCTTATGAATGCATGCATGTCTTTAGGTGAAATAATTGCACGTGTAAACATCAATTTTTCTCTACATGTTGAGCATCATTGTTATTTCTTTCATTATACATGTAATCAAATAGAAATAAAAGTTCCAAAGAAATTAGGCATATATAAATTCAGAAAAAAGTCTGCTGGATTGAGCCGCCAAGGATAATTCAGGCAAAAATTAAGACAATCTACTAGATTGAAAACCCGAAAGGGCGGTCAAGGCAAAAGTTAAGATGGAACAAAAGAAAAAGCCTGCGGGATTGAAAACCTGAAAGGGCAGTCTCGACAAAAATCAAGGCAAAAAGTAAAGAAAAAGCTTGCTAGGTTGAAAACCCGAAAGGGCGGTCTATGTAAAAGTTAAAGCTAAAAAGAAAAAAAAGTTCGTTGGATTGAGCCATCAAGGACAGTTCAGGCAAAAATTAGGACAAAACGAAAGAAAATTAAATGTTCGATAGGTCATCTCACATCGAATGGCCTATGCAAAAGTTAGAACATCACTCGGTCCCCTCACTATAAAATCACTGGATATATACGGGCTCGCAAAGCAGCAATACTCATTGATCTTGGTTCAAGAAAAATCCACATGCATAAAAGTTAAATCTCAAAAGTACCAATCCAAAGTTTACATCCAAAACAAGCCTCGCAGGGCCCAAAAAGTACCAATAGCTTAGAACATAATCATAATCAAGCTGTCGGGGGATCATGTCCCTGGCAACCTGTAGCATCTGATCCTGAGTATCCATCAATAGATAATCCACGTCTATAGTCATATGACCCTCAGCCTCCTCAGTATCAGCAGTTGGCTGGATGGGGGCCCTAGTCTCTAAGGTCCCTACAGCAGCCCTACCAGCACCACCCCCCTCAATAGACTGATCTCCACCCCTTTGAGTCACTCAGTACGTAGAAAGATCATCCTTAGACTCATTATTAGAAGGAGCCGGCATCTGCTTGTCCTCAGTCATCCTAGCCAGTTGGCCCCTCAACATATCGATCTCGGCCCTCGCCCGAGCAGTCTCGGCCCTAGCCTGGTCAGCCTCAGTGGTAGCTGCCCAGAGCTGGTCCTCCAAGAACCTGGCCCTCTCCTCCGAATAATCCAAGTCCTGAATGGACTTGTTGCACTTCATGGGAGCATAGTCTGTAATGGAAATCATAAGATCTGTACACATACATAAATGTCATATCATGCATCATGCATAATTTTTTAAATTTTGTAGGAAAAAGAAACTTACCAAAGCTAGTGCATCCTGGGCCAGTAGCAGATCTCGCACAAAAAAGTAGCCCCCAGCAATCCTCTCAGCCTTAAGAGATGGTCACCTAAAAGGAAAGGGTCACATCAGGATAGGACAATCTAAGTAATCACAGTAATAGATAAAGATTAAGGCAAGGGATTCCTTACATGAGTAGAGCTAGAAGGAGTGAAACCGATAGGCTGGACAGACTCCTCGAGCTCCTTGGTAGCTCACTTCCCTAAATGATCGAGGAGCTGGAAGAAAGTATCTAGCTCAACTCAAAGAATCCCCTCTCTCATTGACCCGGAACCGCAAGACCGCTTCGTCGATGGCTCAGGGGCAGCAGCAGCAGTAGGCCTCTTTCACATGGAAGTGAAAGGCTGTAGCAATAAAGGATCATGCTCAGAATTTCGATCAATTTTAGGAAACAGTAAGGTATTCACAAAGTTTAAGTTAAGAAGATACCTAAGAAGAAGGGGTAGCGAATCTAGTTAAGCCTCTAGTGCCCCAAACTATGGATGGGCCCCCGCGGTCGCCCCTCAGTCCACCCTCTTTGTCGTCATCATCATCATCATCCTCACTGTCACTCTAGTGAAACCCAAGGGGCTCGTCCTCATGGTGAATCCTCTCGCAAGGAGGAAGAAGTGAGGATCAACAACTCAGTATAAGATCCCTTTATCAATAGCATACGAGCCCCCTCGCCTAATAAGTACAGCCCCTGGTCGATCCCCGGTATGAGATGAGGCCAGAAGAAGCCCATTGGGATCAGGGGAGGAATCAATCTCTCCACCATAGCACTGGTCCTCCACCCTCAGACCCGCTCACCAAAATACCACTTATAGGAGAGTGGTGACTCCAAGATGAAGTGGCGGTCATCCACGCCAGCCATTAGCTACTCAATAGCTCCATACATATCTAATCTCTCCCATAGGTCTCAGATAACTTGCATAAAATAAATGCACTGTGAGTATCAAAACCTCGTAAATACAGTTTTGACTAATGGTTTGTTGAAATATAAAATGAAGGTTTAGTAGGGAAGAAGTTTACTTGATCTAAATGCAGTTGGTGTAGGAACTCTCAATACTGTGTTGTAGTCAAGGGCTGGCCCTGCTAGAGCTCCATTCATCTGGATATAATATGTGGCATCTCGAGCTGCATGGGCAAGCCTAGCTTGGGGATAAACCGATGCTTGAAGGCCCAAATCTGTAAAATAAAATAAAGATTAGTCGCAGCACAATTTGAATGAAAGGTTAAAGTACAAAAGATCAGTTCGTGGTTTACCAGTAGTATCAAGTGATAGATCTTAAGCTTAGACTTCTCACCCTGGACTCCGACGTCCAATCCATAATATAGTTGTGCCCAAATGGCTCGGCACTATTTCTTGCCTGGGACAGCAGCAAGATCCTTCACAGCGGTGAGCAAACCATAATTGACGTTGCTCAAGTAGACCAAGAAAATACGATAGTAAGGAATGTTAGTAGGAAAGACTGGGCGTACTGGTCCCTCCTATCAGCTGTAATAGGACTCGGTTGCCCAATCTAATAAGCATGCAGATCCCCGTACTTGAACTTGTTCATCCCACCCAGATGAAGCCCAAGTAATCTAGTAATTTAGGCCTTCACCTCAGGCCGGGAATGCCACTGATCGGCATAAACATTGAAGTGGACAATATCCCCGCTCCACTCTAATCCCCGTCGTAGTGCACACATCGAAAGCAGTGACATTAACCTCCCCAATCGATAGATGGAAGGTATGGCTCATCTCCGACCATCTCTTTGCTAAGGTTGAAATGGCTCCTGGGGCCAGCGTATTTGGAGCCTGAGGAATGGCCCCAATAATGTCACTGAAGCCAAAGGAATTGATACGGCCCAGCAACTCAATATCCCCCACGGTACGGATCTCCTTGTACCATTTCCTGCAGAAGCTCAGGGCTCCCACTGTCTTGTATTGAAACTATAAAGATAGAATTACAGCTTAGCAGGGTTAAAATATAGCAGACAAGTTAGAAATCAAAAAAGGATTACAGAAATCAAAGTAACCAGGATTCTTTCCCTGAGGACAGGTACCGTACGGGTAAGCCCCACCCATACGGGTCCACAAGTGGTTCCTGTATCAAGATTGGGACCCGTATAGGTCCCCCCTCACCCCGTACGAGTCCCCTGCAAACAGTCTCTCTGCGGACAAACATCCCAAAATCCAAATTCATCCAATCTCAACCAAAGCTCATCTAAAACTATCCTAAAAGCATCCTAGGCCAAGGTTACATGCATCAGGCTCTATTCCAAGATCTAAAACATAAGAACTAAAAAATGGAAAGTGGGGAATTATGGGAAATACCTAGAGTTTAGAGGCATGGGTGTTAGGGGAAGGGATCAGAGGTACTTCAGAGACAGGAGAGAGCCCCAGAAATGAGTCTCCTTCGTAAAAGGCATACCCGATGTAAACCAAGCATTCTCAAAGCCCCGAATCGCCCACCCCACTCCTCCTCAACCCTATATTTCAATTATATTTTGGGCAATACCCATGCTTACCTTGATCCTTGATTAGAGGGGAAAAATATTTTTGTTCTCGTAAAAGTCAATCAAGAATCAAGGTAAGCCATTTTCGAATTGATCACTAACTAGGAAAATTTTTGCGTACAGGTCCATCCTATCACAGGAATATCTCCCCAAATCTTATCAAGAAGGACTTCCCGAATGGGAGAGGTTTTACCAGATGATGTTACTTTACACCCCAGTAGTGGAATCAACCAAGGGGCATCCCCCATCTCCTAGTACCAGAATCAGCTAGTCCAGGGGCATCCCCCCATTCCCCAGCAGTGGAATCAGTTAAGGGGCGAACCTCCATCATCAAACACCCTAGGGGTACCTACCCTAGGGGTATTTCCATCAAAAGAATCAGATCCCAAGGGCATCCCTCCAGCCAATTCAGGGGCATCCCTCTATCTCCCAGTAGTGAATCAAACAAAGGGAATCCCCCTAGCCAACCCAGGGGCATCCCCCTATCCTCCAGCGGTAGAATTACCATAGGGGAATGCCCTCATCATCAAAAACCATTGGAGCACCCACCCTAGAGGAATTCCCTAGCAGTGGAACCGGCAACAATTAGGCCAAACCCGGCATTTCTCGAACTTAGTTTTCAATTTATTTCAGGGGCTAACCCCCATCCACACATCATTATTCTTAATTGAAGGGGCAAAAATATTTTTGTTCACCATAAAAGTCAATTAAGAATAAAGATGTGTCTGTTTGAACAATGATTAACTCGGTGTTTGATTGTTGTCTCTTTTCAGGTTATTCAAATTCCCCAACAGGAGAGTCATCTGCCTTAAGAAAGGGATACACCAGTCATGAGAGTCATCCACCTTAAGAAAGGGATAAATCAGTCAGGAAAGTCCATCCGTCTTATGAAAGGGATACACCATCTGCAATAGGAAAGTGGATCGGCCTTAGGAAAGGGATACGCCAGTCAGAAGAGTCATCCACCTTAAGAAAGGGATATACCAGTCAGGAAAGTCAATCTGCCTTAGGAAAGGGATACACTATCAACAAGGAGAGTCAATCTGCCTTAAGAAAGGGATATGCCACCTTCCCCAGTAGAGTCACAACAGGTACGCAGTAGCAAAGGAAAGTCTTCCGCCTCAGGAAAGGGATATGCAGTAGCAAAGGAAAGTCATCTGCCATAGGAAAGGGATACGCAGTAGCAAAGGAAAGTCGATCCACCTTAGGAAAGGGATACACTAGCCAGGAAAGTCGATCCGTCTTAGGAAAGGAATACACCATCAGCCAGGAGAGTCGATCTGCCTTATGAAAGGGATACACAGTAGCAAAGGAAATCATCTACCTCAGGAAAGGGATACGCAGTAGTAAAGGAAAGTCATCCGCCTTAAGAAAGGGATTCGCAGTAGCAAAGGAAAGTTATCCGCCTCAGTAAAAGGATACGCATCAGCAAAGTAAAGTCATTCGCCTCAGGAAAGGGATAAGCATCAGTAAAGGAAAATCGTCCGGCTCAAGAAAGGGACCCCCGAGAAAGGAGTTAGCTTTAAGAAAGGAACTCACCCATATCATCACCTCTGGTATAATTTCTAAAAGCTCACTCACATTGTGAGATCATACAGATCCGTATTTGCAATGATCCTATGAAGGGCAGTCTGTGAGCACTGGATTTTAACTATCCTTCTCACGAAACTATGATGAGAGCTATATGATGTAATATCTAGCAGGAGTTATCCATCAAAGGTGTTCTGCTACTGCAGAGTTGAGTTTGGTCGAAGTCCAAAGACCTAGTCTACCCTTAGGTACCCGTACGGGTTCCGTCTAGTGGTATAGATCTACTGTCAGACTCGTACGGGTGATTATCTTCTGTACGCTTGGAGGGGACCCGTACGGGTCCTCTGGTACCCGTACGGGTGGGGCTCCACTCAAACAGGTCCTCTGGTTTCCTGATCAGGCTCTTTTGGAAGTAATCTCTTACCTTTTTCTAGAAAACAAAGGTCTTGAATGCGGTTTATTGTATTCAGGCCTGACTCTCACTCTATAAATAGGGCCTTTTCCTCTCATTTCAATACACACAACTCATATGAAAAATATACTATAGAGAAATTATAGTAAGGTTCTAGCAATTTTTATAGGTACAGAAAAGGTATAATGGAGGTATAGGAGGTATAAAATGGGGAGAAAACCCATTCCTTGAGGTTTTGTCCACATTTTATTCATTCCTAACTCCATTTATTAGGACTTAGGGGAGGATCTTTCCACAAAAATACTCACCTAAATAGTCCTATTTCACTATCTAATTTGGCCAAACTCTATTACTAGTAAAGGGATTGCCTCAAAGTGGATTCACACCATAAAGGTAACGCTCTTGAGTTTCAAAGAAACTCACATTTCAGTTATTTTATTATTGTTATTCTCTGCCTCCTCTATTATAACTGCTCTTTCTATTTCTCGATTCGGGTCTGGTCCTAACCCATATGAGCCTTGTTGGCACCGCATATACCTAAGGGTATTAAATCGGTGTGCCATTCTCATATAGAGGGAAATCCCTTTTTTTATTTTATTTTTCTGCAATTAATCTGTTAATCTGAAAGTTAAACTGAACAAAGCTTCTACCTAGACCAGACAAGACCCATATGGGTACACCATACCCGTACCATACCTATATGGGTCCCACCCACCCATACAGGGTATCAGCCCCAGGCAGAATCCAGAACTCATTTTAATTCGATTAAAAATCAATACTACTCACCATATGCCATGCGAACACTTTCACTAATAATCCAGTAAATCAACCCACAAAAGTTAAAATGCATTCTCATAACAAAATATATTGAAGACCCATTATTTCTTACCGATCCTAGCAGCTGCTTGGGCACTACCGATCATAAAACTGCCACGCTAACATAATCACATTTTTCCTAATGAAATGCTGACTTATGATGTTCTATAAACTATGCAAATCTTTGTGGATGTAGGAGAATTTATCTTTATTTTTTTTAATAACTTAGAACAATTGTATAAATTCTCTTGCAATTCCCCCATTTTTCCTCAGTTCTAATTTTTATTCCCCCAATTATTGCTTATGCTTTATTGTAATATGTAAACGCATGTAGCGAGTGTGAAAGTGTGTAGAAATAGGATTTCTGTGATAATTCCCCAAATAATGAAATAAAAAATGGTTTTCCGCAGTGAATGTAATCTGAAATAACTAAATGAGAAATAAGTAACTCATCCGATACCCGAATCTCTGATCCAATAGTTACAAGTCTCCCGCCCAGAGGGAACCATACCAAAAATCTTTTCCAAGTAAACAACTTGGATGGCGACTCTATTATTTGTATCGAGATTTGGATCTCAATTCTTTTATTCATTAAAATTGGCTTATTGTGCAAACTTGAACTAAAAATGTCTTATCATGCCTAAATCCAACCAACCACCAGTAGGCCCTGCCTCTCACACAAGCGCCAAGGGAGACCCACACGTCATCGACACCTCACAGTGGTGACTCTGCTGGGGAAATAATCTTTTAACTTGCAAAATTTTGGTTTGTTTTAAAAAGCTTAAAAGATTAAGATGAGCACCGAAAATCATTTCCTTAATTCAACCTGTTTTCTTTTTCATCATTTGGGAAAATTATCACACTTTATCTTCTCACCTCCTTCTCTCTTTAGTTAGATACGCTTTTCTTCTAGCGCTAGCTTAAGGTGCCCTATTATTTCTGCAACACTCGCGAAGGTGCTACCCATGCCCGCCAGGAATTGGGGACACTCTAGTGGGTGGAGCACTATCTCCCTCCAAAAGAGGCTTGATGCGATGGGAACCTTCTACATCAAACTTCCGATATGTCCCTATGTCATTCTTATCAAAAGCCTTAGAATTTTACCTTCTGGGTTCCCTAATTTTTGTGTGAGATTAGACTAAGGAAGAATACCCTCAGAATCAGTGAGAGAAATAAGGAAGGAATTAATCACTTCGCATGTGTTGTGCTATGTTCCCCTATAATTAACCTAGCAATGCATCATTGTAATTTGTGCATGCATAACACATCCCATGCATGTACTGATCATTTGGTTATCACCTCAGCCAAAGTTCAAAAGGTTAAAACTTTGCAACGTTCTCAGGTCTGTTTGGTTTGAATTCCGCCTCCTCCTCCTCCTCCTCTTCCACCTCAATTAAGGGTTGCTCCGCTTCCATCTACGGGGATTTTATCCAACAATCAGTTTAGTCTGGTTGATCTTTCTATCTACCATCCTGGGAAATGTCTCGTATCCTGACTTCAGAGGGCTAGATTGATGTTGAGGTTGAGAATGTTGCTACTGGTGAGGAGGCAAATGCATCAAGGGCCGAGGTTAGGTCGGAGATCGCAAATGTCGTCTTACAGTACTTAGGAAGTGATCAGTTCTTGGACCGAATGAATGATGAGATGTTGGCTACTATCAGGGAAATCATGGCTAAAGAGAGAATGGTCAATGCTCCTCATAGCACACATATCATTGCTCTAGCAATGAATGCAATGATTAGTGAGCAGTATCGAGAGTTACTCATAATCCAATCACACAGTTTAAGTTGCCACCTGTACGGACTAGTGGGGATTCTTCTAGTTAATTTAGTTAGTTGGGTTCTGTGGGTCCATTTCGTTTAGTTAGCCAGTCATTTCAGTCAGTGGGTACAGTGGTTCCACTAGCCGTCAGCCAGTTCGCTCACCCTAGTCAGGAGTTTGTACCGCCTCTATTTTAGTTTGGGGCATCTGGCCCAACCCCTAATTTTATGGTCACACCTAAGCAGATAACCTTTCCTCAATCAGTAGGTTTACCCTTAGGTGCGGTTACTCAATCACAGGGGCCATCCTTTTTCGTGGAATTGCGCAATCTTCTTCAGAAATTACTTGCTACCAATCCCGGCTCTCAGCCAATGTCACTACTAGTTCAAACCGCTAAAGAGGTGGACTAGATCCCTAAAAACTTTAGTTGCCTCCATTCTCCCACTGAGGACATTTATATTGAAAATGTCCTAAATTGTGTTATTTAAAGCATTCAATTGTAGCTATGTTGAAACATTGCATGCCATGACCTCTTCCTCTATACGCCCCTCAACCTCGACCTCGACCTCTGCTTCTGCTAGTGTTGTCTTCTTGAGTGGCCTTAACTGCCTGCTCCTCTTCATGATGGCCATTCATTCTTTACTCATGGACCAGCAAGCTGCTTTGTAATTTATCAATGGTCACTGTATCTAAATCATTGGATTCTTCGATAGAGCAGACAACATAATCAAATTTTGAAGTCATGGACCTCAAAATTTTTTCAATGATAATTGTTTGACTCATTTTCTCACTGCGTGACTTTATTTTATTAGCTACAATGAGAGTGCGATAAACAAATTATCAACAATCTCACCCTCCTTCATGTGGAGAGTCTTGAATTCCTTTCGAAGTGCTTGCAACTGTGCCCTCTTCACCTTAGTGGAATGTTGATATTTCTGTTTCATGGAGTCCCAAATGCTCTTTGACGTGTCCTTGTTGAGTATAGTCTCCAAGATATTTCAATCTATATCTTAGAAAAGATAATTCTTTGCCTTCAAATCTTTCAACTTCTGCCCCTCGATCGTTTTGTGCTGTGGTTCTGTTTGATTTTCAATCTCTCGAGTCACTTCCCTTGAAATCCCATTCTTTATAAGATCCCAGTATTCTTTAAAAAGAAGAAAATTCTCCATCAATATAGCCCAATGATCATAATGTCCATTGAATTTGGGAATGGCCTATTGTACAAATCCATTGCTTTTAGCCATTATGACTAAATCTCTACTAATAGAAAAACTACAGTTTTCTATCACACTCACACTCACACTTACACTCACAATCAGGCCCCTGTGATGAAGCTCTAATGCCAAATATAGAAGAACACTTAGATAATTTGTAAATCCACACTTTATTGATAGAAGTTGCAGGCATATATGTATCCTTTATAATTAGATAAAGTTGAAATAATAGCTAAAAATCTGAACTAAGAATTACGTTTAACAGCTCCATGAGAAGTGCTAACAGTAATTCTATTTCCTATAGAATAGGACTTATTAACAAACTTGACTAAATCAATAAATCCAACACTTTTAAGCAGGGAAAAACTCATTTGAGTTACAATAGGTACAAAATTATTAGTTACAGTTCAACTCAATTTGGTTTAAACTAAATTTTTCAAAGAAAGCAAAAGAAATAAAAAAAATAAAAAAGTTTTTTTTGATAGAAATGGTATATCATTTATTACTCACAGAAAACCAAAATTGTACAAGGCAAAAGGCGCAGTGCCTCATACACAAAAAAACTAAACAAGTAATTTATCTATCAAATCTCTATCTGCATCAGTTTTTATGCGCTTGAAAACCTTAAACAATCTGCATTTAACCATAAATTGGATTTGGCTGACCAAATAATCAACCGTGTGACTAAGCTTCGAAAAGATGCAAGAGTTTCTCTTATGACATAACATGTAAACAGCAGCCTACAGAGCAGAGATCCATACTACGTGCTCAAAATAGGAAGCATGAAGATCTCGAATCCAAGCAAGCCAAGTAGGAAAATCTAAAAAAAAACACTAATTCCACCTATCCAAGCTCTAATGCAATGCAAAATAGTGCTAGAAAGGGGACAGTCAAAGAATAAATGTTTATGACTTTCAGGACAACCCTGAATAATCTACAGAAGTCTATCCTTCGTCAAGAGTCTATGTTGAGTCGCCAACCAAAAGTTGAATCTATGTTTGGGTACCGCCATACTGCACCATACCTGTTTGTACAAGAGGAAGCAGCTAGATGAACTAGTAAGGAGATTATGACACTTGGAAATGATGTATTTACCATGGCCTATACATTGTCTCAACCAGCTTAAAGAGAAAACTCCGCTAAGCTTTATAATCTTCCTCCAATACCAACTCGTATCCCCCAAAGATAAGACATTCCAAAATCCTCTCGATTTAATATAAATGTTATGAACCCATTTGACCATAAAGAATTATGCTCGAATGCAATGGCCCACAAATACTTTGCAAGAGATGCTTTATTCCATTTAGTACCCCCTCTAAAACCAAGGCCACCACACTTTTTAGGAAGGCAAACATTCTCCCAAGCCATATTATGAAGTTTCCTCACCCCTCTTTACTACCCCAAAGAAAATTCCTGCAAACCTTATTAATCTCTTTAATCACGGATTGCTACAAACAAAAGATGCTCATCCAATAGGCTATAATTTCAAACAAAATCGAGGAAATAAGCTGAACTGTTCCAGCAAAAGACAAGTGTCGAGAACCCCAACAAACCACAAGCTTCCTAATTTTATCTACCGCACATGCATAATCATATTTGTTCCACTTCATAGGCTTTAAGGGAATTCCCAAATATATCATAGGAAATTGCCCAATATCTACATCAGCCATCTCTAGTAGTTGGTTATGCACAACCTCCGAGACCCCACAAATATTTAAAGCAGATTTTTGTTTGTTAAGAATAAGCCCCGTGGTTTCAGAGAAAGTATTGAACCCTAATAAAGAACCAAAAGCCTTAACATTAGCTTTGCATAAAAGTATCAAATCATCAGCGAAACACAAAGCATTTAACCCTACTTTCCTACTTCCCGGGTGAAATTTTAAATCTGAATTTCGAGCATACCGATGCAGAACTCTAGTAAGATATTCCATAATAAGAATAAATAAGAGGGGGGACATCAGATCCCCTTGATCCATGCCTTTAGATCCAGTGAATTCACCTTGAATCCGTCCATTCAACAAGAGGACATAATGAGCACTACGGAGACAAGACATGATCCACCGAATGAACTTAGTAAGGAACTTAAGAGCATTAAGAAGATCATCAATAAAGTTCCAGGAGACAGTATCATAAATCTTGTTGAGATCTACTTTAAGCATACACCTCGGAGAGACAGAGGACCCACCGTAAAATCTAAGAAGGTCCTGGAGAATAAGTACATTATGGGCCAGTTTTCTACCCTTCATAAATGCTCCTTGATTCTCATTAACAAGAATTGGGAGGACAAGGTTCAATCTATTGCAAATAAGTTTCGAGATGCATTTATACAAAGTACTACAACATGCAATGGGACGATAATCTCTCGCACAAGAGGGATTGTCTACCTTTGGAATGAGCACAAGTAAGGCTGAAGATAGAACTTTAGGCAACACCTTAACATCAAAGAACTCCTTAACAACAACTACAATATCCTTGTCAATTAATGACCAAGCTGATTTGAAAAAGCCCGCACTAAAGCCATCTTACCCAGGGCTTTTGTTGCTATCAATTCTAAACATAGCCTCTTTGATCTCTTTATCCGAAAATGGTTTGATAAGTCCCAACTGTTGATCCAGGCTTAAAACCGGCCCCTGAGCAATAAATTTATCGTCTAAGCGCCTTGAAGCAAAACTAGCCGCGCCCATGAAAGATCTGAAGTGGTGAATAAAATGAGCCTTCACTTAATCAAAATCATCCACTCGCTTTCCATTATCCAAATAGGACTGAATACGGTTCTGAGCTCCTCTACTCTTAATAGAAGCATGTCATCTCCTAACTTCAACCAAGTAGTCTTGCTTTTTTGTTGCAAGAATTTCTCATAAGCAATGCTGATCATAGGCAGCCAAGGCAGCCTTCTCTTTGAGGAAAAGGGATTGATCACTCGGGTTCAAGTGTAAGCTAGATTAAACATTCGTAACTTCCTTAAAAGCTAAAATAAAAGCATTCTCCACATCACCAAAGATATTCCTATTGAAGCATTTTAACGTAGTTCTAAGACTCGAGAGGTTGCTCATAACTTTCTGAATACCTATGTAAAATTATATTGCATACATAATCTAAAAGCCTATTTTTTTATCTCATAAAAATTATAATTAAAAGAAAGAGAAACAGTTGTGAAATATACGTGCCCTCACGAATTTACAGATTTGATTTTGCTGTATGATGCTATATTTTTTTTTTTTCATTTGATTCATCGGAGTTTTATTCTGACTGCATTAAGATTTGATTCAGATCACACACCTAGCTTTGTTTAGTGAGTCTCCTAATAAGAATTTTTTGCATTCACTGTGACTCAAATTCGAGACCTTACTTAAATGATACTCCCTCCATCTAGAAATTATTGTCTCTTTATACATTTTCTTAGTTCTCTTTTTAGTTGTCAATTTAGATTATCAATGCATTTTATACAATTTTTTCTCTAATTTGCCCTTGTATTAAATATGAGACATATTATATATTGTTAAAATTATAAGTGAGTAATTAAGAAGAAAGAGAATTTAATAAAGAATAAATTAATTATTTTAGTTGAGTAATAAATTTTTCATTAATTTTAATAATTTAATTAAATAAATAATATTTTATAAATAAAGGGAATACCAAATAATTTATCGGTTGAACTGCATGATGCTATATAAGTTAAAAGAGTAGACTTAATTAGAGTGAATTGGTAATCATACACGTGTAAGAGTATAAGAGATGGACAAAATTAGTCGCAATTTTTTTTGATTGGAATCCAAACAAGTGTTGGACACTTGTCATCGTGTGGTTAAGTAAGGGTGACTATTCACTTGTCATTAAATGTATAAAAAGAGTAGAAATGGACGGATGTAATATCATCCAATTCCATATTTCCTTCCTTTGTCTAATATATAATATAGCAATTTTTTTACTTGTTTAATTACTTTTTTAGTTAGTTAAAATCCTCCTTATCTCCAATAAAGTAGTATCAGAGATAGTATAATTTATAGTATGCTCTATGATTGCAATATTATTTGAACTTCTACGTTATAAAAAAATTATTATCAATATTTGAGCCACGATAAAACTCAGTTTTGAAAAAATATTCCTCCAAATTTTATTTCAAGAACCCCGAAAGAATGAATACCAATATTCCATTCAATTTCCCTCAGCTTAACAAGACCAATGACAAAATTTGGTGCATTAAAATGAAGGCAATATTCGAAGCCCAAGATGTTTGGGATAGTATTGAAAAAGGATATATCGTCCTAGCTACAAAGGTACAACTTCCTCAAGCAAAAAAAGACAGTTCACATAAGACTCGTCGTAATGGCCAGAAGGCTCTTAGTCTAATTCATCAAGGATGAGGTGATGTTTGAGAAGGTGGTGGAAGCAACCACCTCTAAAAAAGCTTAGGACATACTTCGAATTTCTCTACAAGGAGAAGAGAAAGTACAGAAGGTACGACTCCAAATGCTGATAGGAGAATTTGAAATGGTGAAAATGAAGTATACAGAAGCAGTTGTAGATTACTCCTCACGATTAAAATCGGTTTCTAATCAAAAGCGACTGTGAGGTGTCAATGACGTGGGGTCTCCTTTGGCGCCTGTGTCATAGGCGGGGCCCACTAGGGGTTGGTTAGATTTAGGCGTGATAAAACATTTTTTGTTCAAGTTTGCACAATAAGCAAATTTTAATGAATAAAAGAATTGAGACCCAAATCTCGATATAAATGATAGAGTCGCCACCCAAGCCGTCTACTTGGGAAAGAGTTTTGGTACGATTCCCTCTGGGCGGGAGGCTCATACCTAATGGATCAGAGATTCGGGTATCGGATAAGTCACTTATTTCTCATTTAGTTGATTCAAATTTACATTCACCACGTAAAACCGTTTTTGTTATCATCATTTGGGAAATATCACAGAAATCCCATTTCTACACTCTTTGACACTCATTACATGCATTTACATATTGCAATAAAGCACAAGCAATAAATGGGGGAATAAAAATTACAACCGGGGAAAAATGGGGGAATTGCAAGAGAACCTATACATTTGTTCTAAGTTATAAAACAAAATAAAAATAAATTCCCCTACATCCATAAAGATTAGCACAGTTTATAGCACACCTTAAGTCATCATTTCATTAGGAAAAGTGTGATTATGTTAGCGTGGCGGTTTTGTAATCGATAGTGCCCGGGCGGCTTCTAGGATCGAAAAAAATAACTGGTCTTCAACGTATTTTGTTATAAAAATACATTTTAACTTTTGTGGGTTGATTTACCGGATTATTTGTGAAAGTGATCGCAGGGCAAATGGTGAGTTGATTGATTTTTAACTGAATTAAAATGAGTTTTGGATTTTATCTGGGGCTGGTACCCGTACGGGTGGGTGGGACCTGTACGGATACTAGGGAGGACCGGTACGGGTATGTTGTACCCGTATGGGTCCTATCTGGTCCAGGCAGAAACTTTATTCAGATTAACTTGCAGACTAACATATTAATGGCAGAAAAATAAGATAAAAAGGGATTTCCCTCCGTATGAATATGGCGCACCAATTTAATATCTCGAGGATACAAGGTGCCAACAAGGCTCATACAGGTTAGGACCATACCCGAAATAGGAAATAAAAGGAGCAAAAATGATAGAGGAGGTAGAGAAGAACAATAATGAAATAACTGAAACGTGAGTCTCTTTGAAACTCAGAAGCGTTACCTTTGCGGCGTGAATCCACTTTAAGGTGATCCCTTTACTATTGAGAGAGTCCAGCCAAAGTAAATGGTGAAATGGTGAAATAGGACTATTTAGATGAGTATTTGTGTGGACAAAATCTCCCCTAAATCTTAATAAACGAAGTTAGCAATGAATAAAATGTGGACAAAACCTCAAGGAATGGGTTTTCTCCCTGTTTTATACCTCCTATACTCCACTATACCTTTTCCATACCTATAGAAATCGCTAGAACTTTACTATAAATTCTCTATAGTTTATTTCTCCTATGAATTTTGTCTTATGAAATGAGGGGAAAAGGCCCTATTTATAGGGTGAGAGTCAGGTTTGAATGCAATACACCGCATTCAAGACTTGTCTTTTCTCGAAAAAGGTAAGTGATTACTTTTGAAAGAGGCTGATTAAGCAATCAGAGGACCCATATAGGTAGGGCCCCACCCGTACGAGTACTAGGGAACTCGTACAGGTCCCCTCCAGGCGTACAAAAGGTAATCACCCGTACGGGTCTACTAGTGGATCCGTACCACCAAGCAGCACTCATATGGGTCCATAAGGGCATACTAGGTCTCTAGACTTTGGCCAAACTCAACTCTTCACTAGTAGGAACACCTCTGATGGACAACACCTGCAAGATATTGCGTCATATAGTTCTCATCAATGTTTTGTGATAAGGATCATTAAAATCCAATGCTCACAGACTGCCCCTTATAGGATCACTGTATATACAAATCTGTATGATCTCTCGATGTGAGCGAGGGTTTAGAAATTATGCCTAAGGTGATGACATGGGTGAGTTCCTTTCTCGAAGCTAACTCCTTTCCTGGGGGTCCCTTTCTTGAGGCGGACGATTTTCCTTTACTGATGCGAATCCCTTTCCTGAGGCAGATGACTTTCCTTTGCTAATATGTATCCCTTTCCTGAGGCAGATGACTTTCCTTTGCTGATGTGTATCCTTTTCCTAAGTCAGATGAATTTCCTTTGTTGATGTGTATCCATTTCCTAAGGCAGATGACTTTCCTTTACTGATGTGTATCTTATTCCTAAGGCAGATGAATTTTCTTTGCTGATGTGTATCCCTTTCCTGAGGCGGATGACTTTCCTTTGCTGATTCATATCACTTTCTTGAGGCAGATGACTTTCCTTTGCTACTGTGCATCCCTAATGACTATACTGGAGAAGGTGTGTGTATCTCTTTCTTAAGGCGGATTGAATCTCGTAGCTGATGATGTATCCTTTTCTTAAGGGGGATTGACTTTCCTGACAGGTGATGTATGCTTTTCTTAAGGCAAATCTACTTTCTTGGCTGGTGTATCCCTTTCCTAAGGTGGATCAACTTTCCTGACTGATGATGTATCCCGTTCCTAAGGCAGATAACTCTCCTACTAGGGAATTTGAATAACCTGAAAAGAGACAACAATAAAACACTGAGTTAGTCATTGTCCAAGTAAACACATCTTTATTCTTAATTGACTTTTGTGAAAACAAAAATATTTTTGCCCTAAGAATAACGATGTGTGGATAGGGGTTAGCCCATGAAATAAACTAAAAACTAAGTGCAAGAAATGTTGGGATTGGCCCGACTTTTGCTGGTTCCACTGCTGGGGAATGCCTTTAGGGTAGGCAATCCTATTTTAATGATGAGGGTTTTCCCCTTGACTGATTTTACTGGTTGAGGATGGGGAGATACCCCTGGGTTGGTGGGGGGCTTGGCCCTTGATTGATTCCACTGCTGGGAGATGGAGGGATGCCCTTGGGTTGGTGGGACGATACCCCTGGGATCTGATTCTTCTACTGAAAATACCCCCAGGGTGAGTGCCCCTAGGATTTTTGATGATGGGGGTTCGCCCCTTGACTTATTCCACTATTGGGGAACTGGGGGATGCATCTGGATTGGCTTATTCCATTACTGGGAGATGGGGGGATGCTCCTAGATTGGTGGGGAGATACCCCTAGGTTGATTTCGCTGTTAGGGAGTAAAGTAACATCCTTTGGAACCTCCTTTGCTGGGGAAGTCTTTCTTGATAAGATTTGGGAAAGAATTCTTGTACTAGGATGGACCTGTACAAAAATGTTCCTAGTTAGTGATTAATTCAAAAATGGCTTACCTTGATTCTTGATTGACTTTTATGAAAATAAAAATATTTTTATCCCTTCAATCAAGGATCAAGGTGAGCGTGGGGCTTGCCCCGAAAATAATTAAAATATAGGGTAGAGGAGGATTTAGGTTGGCCCTGAACTCGAATTGGATGAATTCCTGGTGCTTTCTGAGATACTGGTTCAAGAATCTTCCCCTAGATGGTAAGAGATGGCCTATACGGGGGATTCAAATGTTGATCAGACTCCTCATATCCCACCTTACACAAAATTTTCCCATTTTGCAATCTCCGGTGATTTTCTCCCTCAAACTAATCAAGATGTATAAAAAGATCCCAAAAACCAGCCATTTCTTCCTTAGACTGGAGGATTTGCCCCGATGGGTGATTCGGGCCTTCGAGAATGCCCAATTTCTATCGGGTATGCCTTTCATAAAGGATACTCATTTCTAGGGATCACTCCAGTCTCCGAAGTGCCTTTAATTTCTTCTCCTAAGACCCACGTCTCTAAACTCCAGGTATTTCCCATAATTCTCCATTTTCCATTTTCAAGTTCTTTGAGAATTTCTCGATTATTGGCATGATTTAGGGTGTTTTAGACCTTAGAATTGGGCCTGATGCATGTAACTTTAGCCTAGCATGCTTTTAGGATAGTTTTGGATGAGCTTTGGTTGAGATTGGATGAATTCGGATTTTTTGGGAGATTTCTCGCAATGCTACTACTTACAAAGGACCCGTATAGGTCCCATTCTTAGTACAAGAGTCACTTGAGGACCTGTACAGGTCCTATCCTCAGGGATAGAATGTTTGTAACTTGCAATTCTGCAATCCTTTTCCGATTTTCAACCTTTCCACTATATTCTAACCTTGTTAAGCTATAATTTTATCTTTGCAGTTTCAATACAAGACTGTGGGAGCCCTAAGCTTCTTCAAGAAATGGTACGAGGAGATCTGTACCGCAGGGGATACCGAGTTACTGGGCTGCATCGATTCCTTTGCTTTAGTGATATTATTGGGGCCATTCCTTAAGCTCCAAAGACACTGGCCCTGGGGCAATTTCAGCCTTAGCGGAGAGATGGTCGGAGACGAACCATACCTTCCATCTACTAATTGGGGAGGTTACTATCACTCCCTCAGATGTATGTGCTGTGATGGGATTGGAATGGGGCGGGGATATTATCCACTTTGATGTTTATGTCGACGGGTGGCAATCCCGGCGTGAGATGAAGGCCCACATTGCTAGATTACTTGGGCTTCATCCAGACGGGACGAACAACCTTAAGTACGGGGATCTGCATGCTTACTAGATTGGGCAGCCAAGTCCTGTGGCGGCTGATAGGAGAGACTAGTACGCCCGGTCTTTCCTGCTGACGTTCCTTACTACTATCTTCTTCCTGATTTGTTCGACCAAACTCAATTATGGTTTACTCTCTACTGTAGAGGATCTTGCCGTTGTGCTAGGAAAGAACTGGTGTTGGGCCATCCTATTGTAGCTATATTATAGATCAGATGTTGGTATCCGGGGTAAACAGTCTGTGCTTAAGATCTGCCACCTAATACTACTGGTAAACCACAAACTGATCTCTTAAGCTTTAACCTCTCACTTAGATTGTACAATGACTGATCCTTATTTTGTTTTGTGGATCTGGGCCTTTGAGCATCGGTTCATCCCCAAGCCAGGCTTTCCCATGCAGCTCAAGACACCATATATTATATCCAAATGGATGGGGTTCTGGTAGGGCCAACCTTTGACTACAGTGTAGTATCGATAGTTCCTACGTCAGCTGCGCTCAAATCGGGTAAACTTTTTACCTATTAAACCTGCATTTTACATTTCAACAAACCATTAGTAGAAACTATATTTATGAGGTTGAGATACTCATAGTGCATTTATTTTATGCAGGTTATTCGAGATCTGTGGGAGACACTGGATATGTACGGGGCTATTGAGTGAATATGGGTCAACGTGGATGACTGTTGCTTTGTCTTGGAGTCACCACTCTTATACGAGTGGTATTTTGGTGAGCGGGTCTGAGGGTGGAGGACCAATGCCATGGTGGAGAGACTGATCCCTCCTCTGATCCCAGTGGGCGTGTCCTAGCCTCATTTTATGTCAAGGACCGCGTGCTATCTGTAGAGGGCTCCTATGCTGAGTTTGTCGATTCCTCGCTTCTTCCTCCTTACGAGAGAATTAACCATGAGGACGAGCCCCTTGAGTTTCACTAGAGTGATAGTGATGATGACGATGATGATGAGGAGGAGGAGGGAGGACCGAGGGGCGACTGCAGGGGCCATCCATAGTTCGGGGCACTAGAGGCTCGGCTAGATCTGCTACCCTTTCTTCTCAGGCATTTTCTTAACTTATCATTATGAATACCTTGCTATTTCTGGAAATTTATTGGGATTCTCAGTATGATCCTTTATTGCTACAGCCTTTCGCTTTCACGTGAAAGATGCCTGCTGATGCTGTTGCCACTGCCCTTGAGCCACCGACGAAGCGGTCTTGTGCTTCTGGGTCCGTGAGAGAGGGGATCCTCTTACCTGAGTTAGACACTTTCTTTCAGCTCCTCTATCATTTAGGGAAGCGGGTTGTCAAGGAGCTCAGGGAGTTGGTCCAGCCTATCGGTTTCACTTCTTCTAGCTCTACTCATGTAAGGGATCCCTTGCCTTAATCTTTATCCATTACTGTGATTGCTTAGGATGTCATATCTTGATGTGACCTTTTCCTTTTAGGTGACCAACTCTGAGGTAAAGAGGATTGCCAGGGGCTACTTTTTATGCGGGATCTGCTACTGGTCCAAGATGCCTTAGCTTTGGTAAGTTTCTTTTTCCTGTAAAATTTAACAAACTGTGCATGCATGCTATGACATTTATATATGTGTAATGATCATATGATTTCTATTGCAAACCCTGTTGGCCATGGAGCATAGCAAGTCCACTCGGGACTTGGATGCTTTGGAGGAGAGTGCCAGGTTCTTGAAGGAGCAGCTACGGGCAGCTACCACTAAGGCCTACTAGGCTAGGGGCGAGATTGCTCGGGCGAGGGCTGAGATTGAGATGCTGAGGGGCCAGTTGGCGAGGATGACTGAGGATAGACAGACACCGACTCCTTCTGATGATGAGTCTGAGGATGATCTTCTATATACCGAGTGACTCAAAGGGGTGGAGATCAATCTATTGAGGGAGCTAATGCTGCTTGGGCTACTATAGGGACCTCCGAGGCTAAATCCCCTGCCCAGCTAGCTTCTGATACCGGTGAGTCTGAGGATCATATAACCATAGACATGGACTATCTATTAGGGGATACTCAGGATCAGGTGCCAGAGGGTCGCTAGGGACAGGATCCCCCAGCAGCTTAGATTATGACTACTTTTTGAATTGTTGATACTTTTGGGCCCTGCGCGACTTGCTTTAGATGTAAAATTTGGATTGATACTTTTGAGATTTAACTTTAATGCATGTGGATTTTTCTTGAACTTAGATCATTAAGTATTGCTGCTTTGCGAACCCGTATTTTATCCAGTGATTTCATAGTGAGGGGACCGAGTGACGTTCTAACTTTTGCATAGGCCATTTGATGTGAGATGACCTATCGAACATTTATTTTCCTTTCTTTTTGTCCTAATGTTTGCCTGAACTATCCTTGGTGGCTTAGTCCAGCAGACTTTTTTTTCTTTTTAGCTTTAACTTTTGCTTAGACCGCCCTTTCGGGTTTTCAACCTAGTAAGCTTTTTCTCTACTCTTCTCCTTAATTTTTGCCGAGACCGCCCTTTCAGGTTTTCAATCCCATAGGCTTTTTCTTTTATTCCGTGTTAACTTTTGCCTGGACCGTCCTTTCAGATTTTTAACCCAGCAGACTGTCTTAATTTTTGCCTGAATTGTCCTTGGCGGCTCAATCCAGCAGACCTTTTTACATTCGCCTAATTTCTTTAGTACTTTTATTTCTGTTGGATTACATGTATGATGAAAGAAATAACGATGATGCTCAACATGTAGAGAAAAATTGATCTTCACACACCTGCGATAATTTCACCTAAAGACATGCATGCATTCATAAGACCAAGATTCTTAGCCAAATCATAACATGTTCATTGATGAGATTAATTTGTGTACATAGGCAATGGTAACAATTTCCAATGGTTAACCCCTACTGCCAACTTTTCTTTTACAAATTTTCCAGAAGGCAACTAACATTTTTCTCTCGATGCCACAACTTTTGCCTAAGCCGCCCTTTTTGGGTTTTTAGCTTAGTGGGCTTTATTTGCGTTGGAGTGCACTAATTTTTGCCTGATCGATTTGCGGAATACCGATCAGCGGGCTGCACCCTAATTTTTGCCCGAGCAATAGAGGACCGCTCGCTGGGTGATTTATTCTTTATTTCATTTATTCTTTGTGCTGCTTTTTCATGATTTAATACTTTTAACCTAGACATGATAACGCTTAAGCCTATCTTGATTTACTGGATTCATGAACTCATCTGCATCCATATCCGTAAGCTTGATTCCTCCTTTTCCCAGAACTTTCTTTATTATGAATGGTTCTTCCCAATTATGCCTGAACTTTCCCCTAGCGTTAGTGTTGACCTAGCGTAGCTGCTTGAGAACCTGATCACTCGCTTTGATAGGTTGTTTCGGGTACCTGACTCTATTTTTGTAAGCTCAAACCATGCGCTGCTGATACATCTATAGGTGGTCAAGTGCTTTGAACTGATTTTCATCTATTGCGTTTAACTGCTCGTACCTAGCCCTTGCCCAATCTGATCCTTTTAACTGAGCTTAAAGTGCCACTCTTAGAGATCTTACTTCTATTTTAACTCGTAGCACAACTTCCATTCCATATACCAAGGAGAATGGCATCTAATTGGTGGGAGTTCTTATACTGGTTCTATACCCCCAAACTGCGAATGGAAGTTTATTAGCCCAGTCCCTATAGGTAGCCACTGTCTTTGACAAGATTCTCTTGATTTATTATTAATCAGCTTCCCTTTAGAGCTTCTAAAGGATTTTGGGCTTCTTTTGTGTCGCTATATACTTTCTATTTTTTCATAACTAGAGCCAGCCTGTTGCTGATGCTCTCATGAGTCTTCTTGGTCTTCTTTCTTGGAGACATGTACCTGTGTACCCTTTTCCCCCTTCGTGAAGAAAGATGAACCAAGACTTACTGTTATCATATTTGCTAAGCACATTTATTATCTCTCTTTTACTTGGTGATTGGTTTTAACCATTAGATATTTATACCATTACAATGTATTCAAATTCAACTTCATTAATGAATATGATGATATTTTAAGAATGTTGTTGTTATGAGTGCATGGTGTAATTAGAATGAAATACTCAAGTGAAATGTGAAAGAGAGATGCATCAATTTATTCATGACATGCTAAAAAGTACTGATGTTAAAACTTATTCATGATATGCCTTATAAGTGGCATTGTTTGCATCAAAAATATTTGCAACACTAAAAGTTACATCATTTGAATCATCCTTCATAGGCGGAGGGCCTCGTTAATCGGCTTTGGCAATACTGACAGCTGAACTGGTAGCTCCAGTGTGCAGGTTTACATGTGCTTCTTCGGCTATTGTTCTTCCTAAGTTTTTAACAGCCTTGCTAATAGGATGTCCCTTCTCACTTCCCTTCCAATTCTCCCTCATAAGTACTGCTAGTGCCTTGGTGATGGACTTGATTGCTTCCTTCATTTCATCTTCTTCATCATTCTTGCATACTTCCATAAAAATTGAGGTTTTAATCATGCAGCCTTTTTTGAAATCATATACATCGTTGAAGATCTCAAAACCAAGGACCCTTTTGCCCTTTACCTCAACAGGCTCTTCCTCACTTGTGAATATCTATTGCTTGGCCTCAGCCCCTATCATGAGGCATGGCTGGGGTTTAGAATTCTTAGCACATGAGTGATTCCCCAAACCAAGTCTAAATGGCCATGGAAGAGGCAAAATAGGTTCCAGCATACCCTGCAAATCCTTTTCGAGCCCCTTACCTTTCATATAACCTTGCTTCATCATGATCTTTTCAATCTTAAGCGATATATACCTCCTAATCAAAAACTTTATATCCTGGTGAACTACAACCACCCTAGATTCTTTTTCTTCAACCTCCATAGCTGCTATAATAGATGGTTCGTTAGCTTCAATGGTCACTAGCTTGCCATTATGGATAAGCTTAACTTTTTGATGGACTATGGAAGGGACGGCACCTAATGCATGAAGCTAATGCTAACCCAATAATAATGAGTAGGTAATGGGAATATCGAGAACAGTGAATAAGACTTTGGATTTCACTCCCCCAACTATACCTTTTGCTTCAAAGATCCTAATGACACTCCTCTTCGTATCATCATATGCCCTTATAACAGTATTGGACTTTTCCAACATGGATTCATCTAGCCCTAGGTGAGGAAGTATCTTAGTAGGGTAGAGATTGAGGGCGGAACCATCATCCACTATAACACATGGGATAGAACGATCAAAGATTTACACCTTAATGAAAAGTGCCTTGTTATGCTTGTTCCCTTCGTCCGGGAGGTCTGACGAATAGAACTTAATGGGTACAACTTGATCGAGAGGAGAACCCCTAATAACTGAAAATACTTAACCAAAGTGGTGGAAGGCGTGGCCTTCATACTTAATAACTTTTCTATCAGACCTTTACGATGATCTTCAGAGTCAATGAGAAGTTGCCAAATGTTGTATTTAGCAGGGGTAACTTGCAACTGCTGGATGAGAGGGGTAATCTTTGAATCTTTCTTTTCATCGCCAACTGAGGTTTGAGTTTCAATAGCAGGCATAAAGATTGGACCCTGATTGATATTTGGAATGACCTGGATATCCACATATCTACCCCTCCTTCTCTTTGGGAGAGGATCAGGATGAATCCTTCCATTTCAGGTAACATGCAATACCCCATTTTTCATATAACTTCTCCATTCGGAAGTTTCCACCAACAAGGCTAGTCCTTCAAGCCCATCATTCTCCAATACATAAAGCATCAATATTAATTGGTTTGGGTTAAACTAACATAGCTTCTTCATCATGAATTCCTTCTAACTTGAATGCATCAATGTCAATAGGGACCAATTCATCAGGTAAAGCCACTATTGAGCAAACCACAGGATTAGCTTGCGAGATCATATTAAAGACATGGTAAGAGGGTAACCCTGACTCAACAGCTATAACCTGCTTCTTAAAATTTGGCGGGGGGTTATTCATGGTGCTAGGCTTAAGCTCAGGTTCATGTATCGTTTTTCCCTAATCAAACCACGAATAGAATAAAGCAGATCTCCACTGCGATGACCCTTACTGACGTGATAAGCATAAAACTGATCCTTGTCTTTAGGTTTAGATAGGATGTAAGGATTGATACTCTAAAAAAGGCCAAGTGCCCTTAACTTAGAGAAGATGGCAGGCAAAGATGTTTCCCAAGGGGAAATGCCATCTTGGATGGTATGAACTGCAGCTACTTCTTCTTGTACTACCGCTGCCTTATGATCGGAGCCTGACATTGACTTAGAAGCCTGGGATAGGGCTGAAGGGTCATTCTTTTTGAACCATGGCTTAGTCGGCACACTCGCGCTCTCTAATTCCTTGATTCTTTCCCATTTCTCAGCTTTTTCAAAGACCTCAACATAGCTAGAGAATTTATCCATACCAAGAACCTTACAATAAGCGGGCAGGGTACCATCCATCAACTTCACGATCATCTTAAGGGGAGTTAGCCTATCTTTCAACAAAACCTGAGTGGCCATCCATCTTTCAAAATAGGGCTTGAATTTCTCATTGGGGGCCTGCTTGATTACTTCCAAATCATGTATGGTAGTTTTAATGGTTGCATTGAAACTATACTGCTCAATGAAAGCTTCTAATAAAGCTTTCCAATTTTCAGTCACCTCATCTGATAGAGTATTATACCATTCAATAGCAGGACCTTTCAAGGTGCAAGGGAACATTTCAGCTAGGACTTTATCACTTAACTTTCTTATTCTCATAACCCTCTGATAGGTGGTGATGTAAGATTGAGGTGGACCAGTTCCCTTATACTTCACTATGCTAGGCATACTAAAGTATCCAGGGACCAAGGCCTCCTCTCTAGTGGTTTGAACCAATAGTGACGACGGTTGAGAGCTGGGAATGGCAGCTAGTAATTTTTTAAGAAGATCACGTAATTCCACGGATAAGGATGACCCCTCTAATTGAGTAACCGCACCTAAGGGTAAACCCGTTGATTGAGGAAAGGTTATCCCCTTAGGTGTGACCGTAAAATTGGGGTTGGGCTAGATGCCCCAAACTGAAATTGAGGCGGTACAAACCCCTAACTAGGCTGAGTAAACTGACTGACGGCTGGTGGAACCACTGTACCTATTGACTGGAATGACTCGCTAACTGAACCAAATGGACCCATGAAAACCAATTGACCAAACTGACTGGAAGAATCTCCCCGAGTCCGCACAGTTGGCAACTGAAAATGAGTGAATGGATTATGAGTAACCCTCAATACTTGCTCACTATTCACTGCATTCACTATTAGAGCACTGATACGGTGCTGTGAGGAGCATTGACCATTCTCTCCTAGGCCATGATTGCCCTGAGGGAGGCCACCATCTTATCATTCATTCGGTCCAAGAATTGATCACTTCCCAAGTATAGTGAGATAGCATTTGCGATCTCTGACCTAACCTCGACCCTCGATGGATTTGCCTCCTCACTAATAGCAACATTCTCAACATCAACATCAATCTAGCCCTTTGGAGTTAGGATACAGACATTCCCTTAGGATGGTAGATAGAAAGATCAACCGAACTAAACTGACTGTTGGACGAAATACCCATAGACAGAAGTGGAGTAACCCTTAACTAAGTTGGAAGAGGAGGAGGAGCCAAAATTCAAAACAAACGGACTTGAGAACATTGCCAAGTTTTAACCCTTTGAGCTTTGGCTGAGGTGATAACCAAAAGATCAGTACATGCATGGGATGTGTTATGCATGCACAGATTACAACGATGCATGGCTGGGTTAATTACAGGGGAATGTAACACAACACATGCGAAGCGATCAATTCCATCCTTATTTCTCCCTCCTAGTCTGAGGGTATTTTTCCTTAGTCTAATCTCACACAGAAATTAGGGTACCTAGAAGATAAAATTCTAAGGCTTTTGGTAAGAATGGCTTAAGGACATATCAGAATCTTGATGTAGAAGGTTCCCATTACATCAAGCCTCTTTTGGAGAGAGATAACAATGAGTGCTCCACCCACTAGAGTGTCCCCAATTCCTGGCAGGAATGGGTAACTCCTTCACGAGTGTTGCGGAAATAATAGGGCACCTTAAGCTAGCGTTAGAAGAAGAGCGCATCTAACTAAAGAGAGAAGGAGATGAGAAGATAGAGTGTGATAATTTTCTCAAATGATGAAAAAGAAAACGGGTTGAATCAAGTAAATGATTTTCAATGCTCATCTTAATCTTTTAAGCTTTTAAAATAAACCAACATTTTCCAAGTTAAAAGATTATATCCCCAACAGAGTCGCCACTGTGAGGTGTCAATGACATGGGGGTCTCCCTTAGTGCCTGCATGAGGGGTGGGGCCCACTGGGGGTTGGTTGGAATTAGGCGTGATAAAACATTTTTAGTTCAAGTTTACACAATAAGCCAATTTTAATGAATAAAAGAATCGAGACCCAAATCTCGATACAAATGATAGAGTCGCCACCCAAGTTGTCTACTTAGGAAAGAGTTTTGGTATGGTTCCCTTTGGGCGGGAGACTCATACCTATTGGATCAGAGATTCGGGTATCGAATGAGTCACTTATTTCTCATTTAGTTGATTTAAATTTACATTCACCGCATAAAACCATTTTTGTTTTCATCATATGGGGAATTATCACAGGAATCCTATTTCTACACTCTTTCACACTCGTTAAATGCGTTTACATATTACAATAAAGCACAAGCAATAAATGGGGGAATAAAAATTAAAACCGGGGGAAAATGGGGGAATTACAAGAGAACCTATACATTTGTTCTAAGTTATAAAACAAAATAAAAATGAATTCCCCTACATCCACAAAGATTAGCACAGTTTATAGCACATCATAAGTTAGCATTTCATTAGGAAAAATGTGATTATGTTAGCATGGCGGTTTTGAGATCGATAGTGCCCGGGCGGCTTCTAACATCGGAAAGAAATAATGGGTCTTCAATGTATTTTGTTATAAAAACACATTTTAACTTTTGTGGGTTGATTTACCGAATTATTAGTGAAAGTGATCGCATGGCAAATGGTGAGTTGATTGATTTTTAACAGAATTAAAATGAGTTCTGGCTTCCATATGGGGCTGGTACCCGTACAGATGGGTAGGACCCGTATGGCTACCAGGGAGGACTGGTATGGATATAATGTACCCGTACGGGTCCTATCTAGTCCAGGCAGAAACTTTGTTCAGATTAACTTGCAGACTAATATATCAATGGCAGAAAAATAAGATAAAAAGGGATTTCCCTCTATATGAGTATGGCTCACCAATTTAATATCTCAAGGATACAAGGTACCAACAAGGCTCATACGGGGTTAGGACCAGACCCAAAACAGGAAATAAAAGGAGCAAAAATGATAAAGGAGGTAGAGAATAACAATAATGAAATAACTAACATGTGAATCTCTTTGAAACTCAAGAGCGTTACCTTTATGGCATGAATCCACTTTGAGGTGATCCCATTATTGTTGAGAGAGTCCGGCCAAAGTATATGGTGAAATAGGACTATTTAGGTAAGTATTTGTGTGGACAAAACCTCCCCTAAATCTTAATAAATGAAGTTAGGAATGAATAAAATGTGGACAAAACCTCAAAGAATGGGTTTTGTCCCTATTTTATACCTCTTATACCTCCACTATACCTTTTTCATACCTATAGAAATTGCTAGAACTTTACTATAAATTCTCTATAGTTTATTTCTCCTATGAATTTTGTCTTATGAAATGAGGGGGAAAGGCCCTATTTATAGGGTGAAAGTAGGGTCTAAATGCAATAAACCGCATTCAAGACCTACCTTTTTCTCGAAAAAGGTAAAAGATTACTTTCAAAAGAGGCTGATTAGGCAATCAAAGGACCCATACCCACCCGTACGGGTATGGGTCCCCTCCAAGCACATGGAAGGTAATCACCCCTACGGGTCTGCTAGTGGATCCGTACCACCAAGCAGCACCTGTAAGGGTCCCTAAGGGCAGACTAGGTCTCCGGACTTCGACCAAACTCAACTCTTCAACAGTAGGAACACCTCTGATGGACAACACCTATAAGATATTGCATCATATAGCTCTCATCATCATTTTATGATAAGGATAGATAAAATCCAGTGCTCACAGCGATAATATGGCAAAAAAATGGAAGAATCAAGAATTTGCCTAAAGAGTTGTGGGTAGAAATAGTTGGTTGTGCAGTCTATATCTTGAACCAATCCCCAACAATAAGCGTTTCAGATATGACACCCCAGGAAGCATAGAGCAGGAGAAAGCCTACTATCTCTCATTTTCGTGTCTTTGGGAGTGTTTTGCATGTTCATATAGCAAATAAAGAATGAAGAAAGTTAGATGACAAAAGTAAAAAATACTTGTTCGTTGGTTATTCTGAATTTTCTAAAGGTTACAAGATGTTAGATCCTGACACGGGAAAGACGATTATCAGTAGAGATGTCACCATTAACGAGGAAGCCATTTGGGAGTAGAACAATGATAAGAAGAATTATAATTTTATCCTTTCACCATGGTTGAAAACAATGAGCATGATCCAGAGGAACCTGCAGTCACAACATCTTTGACAAGCAGTCCCATTTTAAGTACATCATCTGGACAAGAAGAAGATGAAAGTGAAAGTCCTAGACAAAGACTGAAAAAGTTCAGATGAAAGGAAGATCTTTATAATGTCATGAGAGATCTCAATGAAGAATTAACTCTATACTGTCGTCTCATTGATAGTGAGCCCATTGATGCTGAAGAAGCAATGAAAGATGAGAAATGGAGAAGAGCCATAGAGGAGGAGATCTATGCAATTGAAGAGAATGGGACATGGGAGTTGACAAAACTTCTAGCTAATAAAAAGCCCATTGGAGTCAAATAGGTATTCAAGGCTAAAAAGGATGCAGGCGGAAAAATCATTCGACACAAGGCGAGATTTGTTGCAAAAGGATATAGTCAAAAACCCGGTATTGACTATGATGAAGTATTTGCACCAATTGCAAGAATGGAAACTATTTGACTGGTGATCTCAATTGATCCCCAAAATGGATGGAAAATCCTTCAAATGGATGTAAAGTCGGCATTTTTGAATGGCTACTTAGAGGAGGAAATTTAAATCCAACAACCGCCTGGTTATATTGTTAAAGGCCATGAAGGAAAAGTGTTAAAGTTGAAAAAGGCATTATATGAACTCAAGCAAGCACCAAGAGCTTGGAATAGCCATAACGACAAATACTTTCAAGATAATGGATTTATGCATGAATATGCCTTGTACGTGAAGGTAAAAGGTGGAGATATGCTACTTGTTTGTCTATACCTGAACGATCTCATTTTTACCGGGATCGAATGTTCGATGATTTCAAGAAGATGATGACTAGCGAATTCAAAATGACTGACATTGGCTTGATGTCATATTACCATGGTATTGAAGTAAAGCAGAATGATGATGGAATTTTTATTTCTCAAAGTGGTTTTGCTAGGGAGATAGTGAAGAAATTCAATATGGAAAATTGCAACCCTGTCAGTACTCTAGTCGAATGCAGTTTGAAATTGAGCAAGGATGAAGATGCAATCAAGGTGAACCCGACAACTTTTCAAAGTTTACTTGGGAGTCACAGATACTTGACATGCACAAGGCTAGATTTTTTGTATGCAGTTGGACTAGTAAACAGATATATGGAAGAATCAAAGGAATCTCATTAAAATGCCACGAAAAGAATACTCCGCTATCTCAAAGGTATAACTAATTTTGGATTGCATTATGCAAAATCTAACAAATTCAAATTCGTTGGGTACAGTGATAGTTATTGAGCTAGAGATAAAAAATGACCGAAAAAGCACAAGCGGATCCGTATTTTTCTGTCGACACCGCGTTCACTTGGAGTTCAAAGAAGCAACCAATTATGACATTGTCAACCTGTGAAGCTGAATATGTCGCTGCAACCTCATGTGTATGTCATGTCATATGGCTACCCCGATTGTTGAAGGAACTTCAAATGACACAATAAGATTCAACTGATATTTTTGCAGATAACAACTCAGCCCTGGCACTAGCAAAAAATCCAGTGTTTCATGATCGAAGTAAGCACATTGACACGAGATATCATTTTATCAGAGAGTGTATTGAGCAAAAGGAAGTCATGTTGAAGTACGTAAAAACACAAGATCAAATTACAGATATCTTTACTAAACCACTCAAATACAATGCGTTTAGTCTACTACGAGCAATGCTGGAAACTACTGAAAATTAAGTTTAAGGGGCATGTAAAAAGAAGTAAACTTAATTAGAGTGAATTGGTAATCATACACGTGTAAGAGTATAAGAGATGGAAAAATTAGTGGCAATCTTTTTGATTGGAATCCAAACAAGTGTTCGACACTTGTCATCGTGTGGTTAGGTTTGAGTTTTAGTGGTTTATGGGGTCCGCAGTGACATTAAATCTGAACCATAAAAACTAGGTCGATGGTTGAGATTAACTAAAATTTTACAACAACAAAAAGAAAAAAATATCAAGATTATGTGAGAAATTTTGTTCTATAAAAGAAAAAATTATTATTATTCTATCTTTAAATTTTTTTTAATTAAAATTACCCAATGAGAGGGAAACGGCAAGCAGAGGTTTTAACCCCACTACCGTTAAAAACCCTCCCCTAGGCTTGTATTATTAAAGAAAAGAAAAAATACAGAAAAATAAAAGAAAATCAAACAACCACTATGGCATAAAACAAAATACTATCTATGAAAGAGAAAACTTTTGTGGAGGTTTGTGCTGCCATTTAGCAAGCTCCTTGAGCTCTCGTTTAGCAAGCTCCCTGCACTCTTGTCTAGTCTGTTCCTTAGCGGCGGCCGATACCCTTTGTTTCCTTGGGAATACATCGTCTCCCTAATCAATCTCATGCCAAAAACTATCATCGCAGGAAGAGAACGAAAAACCTTACCTAACAGGTGTCAACTGCTTGGTCTTGTTTTTCATTCTTGCCTCTTCACGCTCCGTAGAGTCCGCCCAAGAGCCTAGGACACCTCTCTCTGGTTGTGAATAATCTGATTCAAAGTCCTCGTGTTCAACCTCATTTGAAGCATCATCAAAAACGTCGGTAATATGGCCATCAATCGGCTTATGAACTTCAGATCCCTTGTCTCCCACAACTAAGTTAACTGCCTCTAAAGTATTAGTTAGATCATTATTAATTGTAAATACCAAGTTATTAGTAGGGGAATTCCCCAATTTAGAACTATGAGAATTAGCCAACTCTTGAACCGCATCAGAATTTCTCGGCTCCTTTTCAAACACCTCATTAGCCGCAGCCTCAATCGCCTCAGTAACCATTGCTTCAGTCTCAACTCTGTTAACATTCGTATCAGGGGGCAGCCCCAGATACCGTAGATTTATCTACCCGCCTAGGAGTAGAATAGTCATCTTTCCTACCAATAACTTTCTCCGGAACTTCCGGTTTTTTAACCCGGTTTTTTAACCACTTTATCATACTTAGCCATTGTATTTTGATGACACTCCTTCCACGAATGTCCTATGTTAGAACATATTTTGCAAAAGTCCGATATATTCTCATATTCAACATCAAGCCAAAATTGTTTACCTTCTTTCTCTACTCCAACTGTATAGATTAATGAGTTTGCCAAATCCACATCGATTAGTACCCTTGCAAAGTGTCCAAAGTCTCCATCTAGAGTAGCCCTATCTACTCTGCAAAATTCCCCAATTCCTTTAACAATATAGGCAAGGATTGCAGCATTCCAGTACTTCTATGGCAAACCATGTAATCGGACCCACACAAGTGCTTTCGTTGTCTTCTGATCCTCAGGCCTAAAATCAGGCTACCACGGTTGACTTCTGAACGTGCCAGGTTTCAAACCAATAGTTCCTTTCGCCCAAATTTTCTGCTTCATAGCCTGAAAAACCAGAAAAATATGGTAGTACCCTTTGCCAAGTGAAATCAACCTCCATGCTTCTTTAATACCCCAGATTGCTGTTAAAGATTCTTTCAAATCGGTAAGTCGGTAGGGTTTATCCCCTTTCTGAAGAATCAATCGGCCTATCAGAGAGTTGGCGCACATCGCCATTCATTTTTCAAGAAGTCCCTGCGGAATCGTAACTGATGTGAAGCCGCCCTTGGTGGACACTTCGACAGTAGCCATGGCTTCTGGAATGTAAGAATCGTTTCGCCTAACAATATTTGCAAAGCTTGGCTTCTGTCCCTTGAAATTTTTCGGATTAGGGTTTTTGGCTTCCTTCGATACAGGGTTGTTGCTTTGATGAAACTCTCACAGCTAAAGACCCCAGCTATGTTGCCATCAAAAAAATCAGGTGGTTTCAAGCTACCAGAGTGGTCGGCAGCCATGACGGCAGCCGATGATTGAAAAAGCTATGCAATTCTCAAAACCCTAGCCGTCCTCTTATTATCATCGATGCGTATGAATATGTAACTATATTTTGTTTTACATTGATGAGTATGTATTCTAAATAGTAAAATTACCTAAAAACTAGATAGTTTACTTGAAATACATAATGAAAATGACTATCAGCAAACAAATAATTCATATAAAAGATGATTCTTTTAATTAACTATATCCATAAACTTTTATCTTGTAGAAAACTAACTTCACATTTACTAATATTAAAAGAAAAATAAATATTAGGTATTGCGTATGGGAATAATGATTAATGACGAGCTATAAAATTTTCCTTAAAATTACGTTCATGCATGCTTTCTGTAAACGAAAAAATATAAGTGTAATAGTGTTATTTTTTATTTTAATTAATGGGTGAAAGATTGGTTAAAGAATAGGGTTTCTTGAACCAACATTCGCAGAAAAGAAAGAAGGTTTGCCCTTACCGGAAATGGTGGCTGCAAGGCATTAAAGTGACTAGTCGTGTGACTGACGTAGCCTCTCTGATGCTTAAGTCAGCGACGGTAATAAAGAGGAGGCGAAATGAATAAAGAGAGAGGGAGTTTAGCATTTGTGAATGTGATCCATGTGGTGAGGGAATGATCCTCTATTTATAGTGGTTTGTTACTTGTTTGGGCAGAAATGAACTTCCTCTATTGATGAAGAATCCTTATCAGGTAAGGATCCTATTTAAGCATGATGTTCTCTACAGAGGATTTATTCTTATTTATTCATTTAGGAAATGATATCTTTCCTTTTTATCTGTTTAGGAAGTGGAGTTATGGCGGGATTCTATCTCTTCATTAAGTCGGCGCCACCGGATGGTCAAGCGGCCTTGGGACCGTTTAGTGACGCGGCATCTTGTAGAGCCTCCACGCGACATCTATGAAATACCGAGTCAACAGAAGTCCCCCCCCCTAGCATCTTGCCAAATTCTTTAGGATTTGTTCCATCCGTTTGGGCATTCAATCAGACCTTTCATCTTCTGCTCTGGATTCATACGCCGAGTGAGCATTCGGTCTGAACTCTTTATATTCGCTTGTGTCAATTTATGGCAGCTCTGCTATCATTAATTTTTCCTTGAGCAGTGTGCAAACTGTGGATGGAATGACACGTGGACATGATCAACGATTAAACTTAAAGAGGCCGATGCTTTAAATATTATGTTCCTGTTCATCCCACACTTTTACGCTTCTTCTTCTTCTCCGAGTTCTCTATTTTTTGCACTTTGGTGACGTGGAGATTTCAAGTGATGTTTCCGAGCAACCCTCTTCCGCTGTCGTTCTTCCTTGAACTCCGATGAGTCTCTAATTTCTTTACTTTTATTTAAATCCCTTGATTGCAAAACGTGGTTTTGTTGACTTTTGGGTTTTTTGTGCTGCTTTGTTTCCTCTGCGTAGAAATGCCTAAGCTCATATTTCTTGCTTTTTAACTGAATTTGTAATTGTGCATCATTTCTCACCTGAGTTTCTCTTTTAATTTGCATATATTGTTATTGCTCGTATTTTTCTGGGGAAATTCTATGCCTGTTCATCACTATTCTTCGTTTTTAGCACCTTTAGATCTTTAAATTGGCTAGAAAATGAGGAACCAATGTAAGGAGTCTTCCTCCAATAGTAGTTATGATAGCGAGGAATCCTGTAAACTTCATCATGAAATGGCTGAATTATTGTATAGGTTGTGCCCCCACTGAAAATTGATAAGTCTAATTACTGGCCTACCCTTAGAGTTAAGCGTACTGCTAGGAGAAAGATGAGCCATTCAGATGTATCAAGCTGGGTCTGTCTGGCAGATGACGAGAGTATAGAGCATATGAGCCATGTGAGTCTTGAAGCAGACTCTTCTAAGGTTTTAGAAGATGTTGAAAACTATAGGGAGGAGGAAGGTGTTCATCCAGTAGAGGAAGTGGGCACGAGTGGCCGAGAGGATGAAAACTCTTATCAGGAAGAGGACGAGGAAGAGGAAAGGAATATGACTCCCCGAGTAGATGATATGATCTCGTGCATCCACGAGGATCATATAGAAAAGAAGGCTTTAATGTATCTGTGGCTTAAGGATTATCACGTTCTATTGCCGAGTGTGGACCAGCGAGCGAATGCCTGCTGGTTATTTTAGCATGTATTTTGATGTCATTAGAGGCGGCTTTAGGTATCCACTTCCAGCCTCTGTTGTTGATCTTTTGGAAGTCTGGGGTTTGTGTCCGATTGAGCTTCACCCAAATGCATGGGTAGTGATAATGGGCCATCATCAGTTGTGCCTTGACTTGGGATTGAATTTTGATGCAACCTTCTTATGCAAGATTTTTTCTGTCAAGCAGAACAAAGGCGATGATCACTATCAATTTGTACGAAAAACTGATATGTACCGCTTCACCAATTGGGCTTCATCTATGCACCATTACAAGGAGTTTTGATTTTATATCCGTGTTAATGATGAATACCCCTCTTTCCTAATGACCCGGTCCATCTCAACTCCCCCCAAGAGGAGGGTTAAAGCTAATGACCTGGATCCCAAGCTACAAGTGTTTCGCTCCTTGGAGAAGGGGAAGTGGATTTTTAATTCAGCCGCTTGGGCGTCCATCTTTGGTTATCATCTATTAGCACTGGGGCCGACTGGGATAACATATCTCCCTGGACTAATTCTTGTAACTAGTATACTTTCTTTCTTACTTTTACCTTCTTTTTTGCATTTCAGGTAGTCATGTCTGACTTTGAGTCTGGTAATGCTCTTCTAGCAGTGAAGAAATTACAGAGAAAGAATAATCATACTCACGCGGTGGCTGTTAGTGGGGGTAAGAGGAAGCCTGCTGAGTTTCTAAGATCCAACAATCGAGCTGCAGTAATGCTTCTGGATACATCTTGTGACGGATGCACGCCCCCTTCGTCCTTAGGTATGCTTTTCTTATTCTGTCTTGATCTAACGATCTATCTTTTATTTGTGTAGACTTCTCCACCTAGCCTGAGGATGGATGGCGAATTCGTCCGTCCTCATCCTCCTCCTCAGTCGATGCTAGTTGAGTTCCTTGATCGGTCTTTCCCCAACCTCCCTTGCACAAATGTGATTGTGCAGGGTGCTTTGAAGGGTGCTTTTCCCCCTCGCGCCGATGCAGAGGGCTACAAGGAGGAGCCTACCACCTTCCTTTCTTCCCTCTTTTTCCAAGATCTCACTCAGGTATTCTCGGGCTTATTATGTTTTCTTGATTTTATGAATTTATACTAAGTGTTTTCATTCATTTTTAGGGCATGCCTTGTGGGTCAAAACTTATCCAGAGGGCCCGGGATAAAAGTGAGACCAACATGAAGTTGAAGGAAAAAGAGCTTACTGATACCAAACGGAAGCTTACTTTGGCTCAGAAGAGTGTCCTCTAGCTTGAGGACGAGAGGGATGAAGTGAGGAGGCTCCAAGTGGAGAGCAACCACTGAAGGGGGAGACGGAGATCAAGGTAGTAGCTCTAGAGAAGGCATTGGTAGTGGCATGAGAAGAGGCAATAAAGACCCAAGATTTGGCTAAAATGGTCACTGATAAGCTCAGTTATTGTGGTTATCTCTATTGTGACCTAATCTTTCAAGCCTGCCAACGTCGTCATTCAGATTTCCTGGTCTGATGTGGATGATGTGGACTTCCCATCTTATGATGACTTGGCTGCCCATCAAGCTGCTCAAGAGGAGGCGGAGAAGGATAGGGAAGAAGCTTTGGGCTAGGAGGGTCAAGATGATGACCGATCTGGGGAGGCGGCGATTGATGGCAGCAGCAAACCTATGGATAAGGCTGTTGATGACGTCCTAGATGCCAGATCGAAAGATGCTTCTCCATAAAATGAATTATGATTTGCATTTGTCTTTAGGCCTTTGGGCTTTATTTTTGTGATATCCGTAAAATGGCCCTTTGTGGCTTTCATTTATAGTACATTTTCCTTCTTCATTTGTATGCTTGGTAAAATGATTTTTTATTCTTGAGTGTTTACTCTATGCTTGCTTGCTCCCCCTCATTTCATTAAGGCACATGAATGTTTACATTCAGCCATGGATTTACAGGTTTCTCTTAAGTGTCTGCACTCGGCCTATAGAACAAGTGCTTCATCATAAATGTTTTGAGATTACTATAAGTATACTTCATTCAGTTTCAGGGACGAGTGATATGCCTTGTATATTTTTGGAGTTCCGTAAGTTTTATCATTTTCTTAGGTCTTGATATGCTTGTGGTCTTACAAATTGTCTAGGTCTTTTATTATGCCTGAGAGCTCAAGTGTGGTCTAGGACTTTTTAGTATGCCTGAGGGCTTTAAGTGGCCTAGGACTTTTTATAGAGTCAAGTGCGCAAAACCGGTCTAACGCTGATTCTGTGATCAGGTAATGTGCTAGAGAATTTGATCAAGATTTCTAGAATGCATAAGTGCGTAGAAAATGTTGAATCTTTATTTGTTATAAATAGAAAGATTACAATGTTTGGGCTTATAATGTGGTGTCGGATGAGAGTCCGCTTAGGGAGTGCCGCCTCATTAAAAACCTTTCTATAGAAAAAACCCAGTGGGAAAAAATCTATAGTAAGGGAAAAAGAGTGTGGAAACTTGGCCCTTGAGGGTTTTCAGCTACGTAATATTTTCTAAGGCTAGCTATGTTCCAAGTTCTGGGGAGTTGCCATCCATCTTGCTGAGTCGGTTAGTAGCGGATCGTACGACCTAAGTGATCTTATAAGGTCATTCTCAGTTGGCTCCATTGCCTTCCTTGCTCTATGATGCCTCCGCATCTTTGAAAACTAAGTCCCCTTCTTTGAGCTTTACTTCTCTAACTTTCTTGTCGAGATATTTGGCTACCCTAGACTTGTATGCGGCCATTACAAAAGAGGCTCTATCTCTACACTCCTCCAACCTGTCTATGTGATGCCTTAGATTGATGTCATTTTATTATTTTGTATAGTAAAACACTTGGTCTGAAGGAGCACCGATCTCGACTGGTACCACAGCTTTTACTCCATAAACTAAAGAGAATGGAGTTTCTCCAGTCAGTCGTCATAGAGTTATTCTGTACGACTAGCGGACGTTGTTCAACTCTTCTGGCCATACGCCTTTCTTTCCTTCCAGCCATTTCCTTAGTCCCTGTCCAAGCATCTTGTTGGTTTTTTTTGTCTGTCCATTCGTCTGTGGATGTGCTACGGATAAGAATCGGTTTCGAACCTTCAATCCCTCGCAAAACTTTCAAAACTTCTCTGAAATGAATTGTGACCATTATCCGAGAAAATCTCATTTAGGACACCAAAGTGGATGATGATCTGATCCCAAACAAAATCCATTACTTTCTCAGGAGTGATGGTGTTTATGGCCACTACTTCTACCTACTTGGAGAAGTGCTCAATTGCAACGATTATAAACTTCTTTTGCCTGACAGCTTTTGGCATTGCTCCGGCGATGTCAATCCCCCAAGTGGCGAATGGCCACCCAGTTATCAAAGGATTTTATACGGCATGTGGGATGTGTGACCTATTTGTATGGATCTGACAATGATGACATAACTGCACCTACTCGACTGAATCTGTTTCCATAGTTGGCCAGTAGTACACTAAGAGCTTGGCTCTTTGAGTGATAATGGAGGTCGCTTGGTGAGAGCCACAGTTTCCCTCATGTATTTTCTGAATGACATGCTTCCCTTCTTTCGGAGTGATGCACTTTAACAAAGCATCCGAGTAGGAACTCTTGTACAACGATTGGTTAATAACCAGGTATCATGATGATTTCTTCACTATCTTGGATGCACCGATCTTGTCTTCCGGAAGGATGTCTTTATCTAGGTAGTCAATCAGTGGATGCATCTACTATGGTTTATTTTGTTCTATCAGCATTAGGTTTTGTTCGCTTATTGTTAGGGCGTGAATAACTTTAAAAGGGCAGCTGAGGGCTTTCCATCTGTTTGTACTTACTGCATCTTTAGCTAGCCTATTAGCCTTCTCATTTTCTTCTCTAGGTATGTGTTCACATTTCTATATAGTGCCTCTTGACTCGAGCTCTTTCAGTAGGGTTTCCACTTTAGCCAAGTACTTCACCATCTCTTCTTCTTTTGTCGGATAGTTCTTGTTGATCTGGTTAGAGATTAACTTCGAATCACTCCTAAACACCATTCTATCCGACACGATCTCTTTAGCTAAATCCAAGCCTTTGATCATTACTTCGTACATCCGCAGCATTGTTGATGACTGGAAAAGCTAACTTTCCTACGTAGCCCATTTGAATTCTTTCTAAACCTTCTATCCAGACCCTGATTTTAACTCCTTCATTAGAGGATGCCTTATCCACATACAGATTCCACGACTCGGTCTTGAGGTCGGGTGCACACTCAAGCCCCACAAACTCAGTGATGAAGTCCGCCAAAACTTGTGCTTTTAGGGCATTTCTCCCTTCAAAGTGTATGTCATACTCTTCCAGCCGAATTGCCAATTCGATTAGCCGTCCAAAAGTTTATGGCCTCTATAATACTTTCTTCAGTGGGAAACTAGTTCTGACAGTGACCGTGTGAGCTTGGAAATATGGTCTAAGCCTTTATGTTGCCGAGACTAAGGCTAAAGCCAATTTCTCAATTTTTGGGTATCTGAACTCAGCATTTTTTAGCACTTTGCTAGTGTAATAAATTGGGTGCTTCTCCTCATCTTCTTCCCTGATTAAAATTGATCCGACCGCTTCGTCCGTAGCCACTAGGTACATGATTAGCTTTTCATCCTTCTTGGGCCGACTCAAGAGTGGTGGTGTACTCAAAATTTCCTTGATGTTCTCAAAGGCCTCCTAGCAGTTCTCGTCCCAGCTAAATGCTTTATCCTTCTTGATAGCTTTGTAGAATGGGAGACACCTTTTGGCCGAAAATGATATAAATCGGCCCGTGGCATTGCCTCTCCCATTTAACCTTTAGACCTCATTCAACGTCTTAGGGGTCTCCATCTTCATAATGGCTTCTATTTTCTCTGGGTTTGCTTCAATTCCTCTCTATGAAATTAGGAAGCCAAGGAATTTCCCACCTTTCACCCTAAAGGTGCATTGCTCCGGATTCAACTTGAGCTAATATTGTTGTAGAGTCTTGAATACGGCTCTAAGATCTTCAGCGTGCTCTTCCAATCTTCTATTTTTGACTACCATGTAATTAACATAAACTTCTATAGTATCGCCTATTTAGCCTTTGAACATATCATTCATAAGGTGTTGATAGGTAGCTCCAGCGTTCTTCAAACCAAATGGCATGACCTGTAGTAATATGTACCTTCATGCATTATGAAGGACATTTTTTCTTTATCATTTGGATCCATGGGGATTTGGTGATATCCCGCCTTTGCATCCAACAGTGAGTATACGGCTTAACCAGCTATTGAGTCCACCAAAAGATCAATGCTTGGTAGCAGATAACTATCTTTTGGTGTTACTTTGTTGAGATCTATAAAGTTTACACACATTCGCCAGGCTCCGTTGGATTTTTTCACCAAGACTACATTTGCAGACCACTTAAGGTAGAGTACTGCCCGAATGTGGTTAGCTTTAAGTAACTTCAAGATTTCAGCTTTGATGGCCTTCTGTCTATTAGGTGCATGATTGCACTTCTTCTACTTCACCAGAGGTACTTCTGGGTCAAGATTCAGGCTGTGCTGGATTATCTAAGGTGGCATTTCTATTAATTCTTCAGTCGTCCAGGAGAATGTATGTTATTCTTTTATCAATACTTGTCCTATGTCTGTCTTTGCTAGTTTCAGGAGGTCAGCAACTATGTGCATCTGTCTGTCACATCCCACTATGAGGGTTTCTATAAGGCCAACTGGCTTAGCATTTTATGTTTCTTTTAGCTCCATGATTGCTTCATCCATCTTCAATAATGACAAGTAAGTCTCTTAGGCGATTAGGGGTTACCTGCTATGAATGCAATTCCCTTGGTGGTAGGAATCTGCATAACTATATGCTTGATTGAGATTAGTGCATCTGATTCGGTTAAAAAAGGTCTTCCTAAGATGATGTTGTAGCCGATAGGTGCATCTGCAATTATGAAATCTAGCTTAGCTCTCCATTTGGTTTTGTGGTCACCTAGCTCAACCTCTAGTGTGGCTTGACCAAGTGCAAGAACTGTATGAACACTAAGGCATACGAGTGGTGAATAGGCTGGTAGCATTTGGTTGTGGTGGACTTCTAGCTTATTTATTACCTCCTTCTAGATCAAATTGATGAAGCTGCCAGTGTCAACAATGATCCTCCTAATAGTATATCCTTCCACTAAAGCTTCCAACACAAAGGGATTAGCATGTAGGCTCTTTACCAAGCTCTATTTTTTAAAAGGCCTGCTAAGTTCTGAGTCATCTTTAGTGTTTGATATTTAGCGCCCGGAACTTTTTTCTTTTGAGGAAGATCCTTCAAAGCTTGATCCATATGTGATTACCATCATCAGTCCCTTTGAATTCTGCGAAGATTAATCTTTGACATCCTTCTTTGGTTTGGAACTACTTCCCTTGGTGTTTCCTTTCACAAACTGCGAGAGTTTCCCCTGCTCAATTAGAGTGTGAATCTCATCTGCTAGGATAAACTTGCCAAACTCACAGTTTTTGTTTGCTTCTTTTCCTACAAACTAATCCGATGTCGCTCTAGGGTACTTGATGGATCTTCTGTCTTCACTCTTTTATATCGCTAGCAGGATAGCGTGCAAAAGAGCATTTAACTTTGGCTTGTATATGCTTTGAGTGGAGGGTTGATAGTTCCCTCCCTTCCTTTTTGCCTTTCGGTCTTCAGGTCGAGCTCTTTCAGATGGCTTATGCGACCTACCGACTTCATCTACCTCAATCAGGTTCTTTGCAATTATGATCATTTGATCCAGCTTCTTGGGTTATCTCTATATGAGTTCTACTCGAAGTCTTTCTTTCCTTATGCCTCTAATCATGTCTTCTCTAGCGGTGCTATAATCTAGGTCTCAAACTTGTAGGCAAGCTTTGTTGAATAGCTCAATGTAAGAGCGTAGTGATTCATCTGGTCTCTAAGTGACTTTGTTGAGGGTACGAGTGGTAGTTCCCGCCGGGTTGGAGCCGATGAACTATGTGTAAAACTTCTATCTTAGGTCGTCCCATTAATCTACAGACTCAGCTGGCAATGAGTCAAACCAGTACGCGGCCGGACTAATCAATGTGTTTGGCAAGTTCCTACAAGCATGTGCTTCTAAGGCATACGCTGGATCCATTTGGTTTTTGTAAGTACACACATGAGTTTGTGGATGCCATGTCTCCGCTATAGTTGTCGATGAATGGTAATTTGACTCAAGAGTTGAGCTGTTCTGCGAGGACCTCCGTACTGAACGAGGAGTCGGAGGTTTCCAGCTAGGGTTCTTGTAGAGAAACCATGTAACCATTGAGCCCTTCGTTGAGCATCTTTTGGAACTCCGGATCATCCTAGTATCTGAATTTCTTTGATTTTGATTGCAAACCCAACGGTGGGAGGAGACGAGTGGAGTGAGTAGGACCTTGATACGGGCTGCCCAGGTGAAAAAAGCCTGATAGAGTAGGTCCTCATGGGTAGTGCATGCCATACGCAGGTTCGTTCACTGCCATCCATTTTGCTTTTCAGGCCTTTAACATGCCAATTAAATCCCTCCATGAGGGGACTTCCATACTTTTATCCGTAAGGGAAGAGTTTAGGTTGGCGTTACCTTGAGCAGGTTGGGAGCCGACTGTTGCGACGTTATGACTCGAGTGAGCCTTGTGCGGCTCTACTGAGTGTAGATTAAGAGATTTATATTGTTGGGCATTGTATGGCCCTTCTAGGTGAGTGTTGTATGGCTCGCCTTGATTGGTGTTGAAGGATCCTCCTAGGTGGACATTGTAAGGCCCAACCCAGTGGGTAACAGGACGAATAGAGGTGCTTGTGTAATAGAGTGGTCCACTTATTGTGTGTCTAGACATTCCTTCCTTCATCACCCCAAATAGGTTCCTTCACAGTTGGTTCTAGTCTTCGGGAGAAACCTGGTAACGTTGAGCAAAACTTTTGAAGAATGCCATCCCTATTGCGAAGTATGTCGGTGGCGTTACGGCGGAGTCCATGGCTGGAATAGTGGAAGAGAGGGGTGCCGCTACAGTTGATTAGGAGTTGATTATTGCCCCTGAGTCATCGGCATTGCCGTTGGTCCGCATGATCATGGTGCTAATCATTGTCCATCTAGCCGAATTTCATATTCATCGGAAGTAAATCTATCCACGCTCACCGCACCACTGAAAGATTGATCAAAGAATAGGGTTTCTCGAACTAACCTTCGCAGAAAAGAAAGAAGGTCTACCCTCGCCGGAAATGATGGCTGCAAGATAGAAAAGGTGTCAAAGTGACTAGTCGTATGACCGGCGTAGCCTCTCTAATGCTTAAGTCACCAACAGTAATCAAGAGGAGGAGAAATGAATAAAGAGAGAGGGAGTTTAGTGTTTGTGAATGTGATCCCTCTGGTGAGGAAATGGCCCTCTATTTTATAGTGGTTTATTACCTTGTTTGGGCAGGAATGAACTTCCTCTATTGATAAAGAATCCTTATCAGGTAAAGATCCTGTTTAAATGTGATTTCCTCTATAGGGGATTTATTCTTATTTATCCATTTAGGAAATGATATCCTTCTTTTTTATCTGTTTAGGAAGTAGAGTTATGGCGGGATTCTATCTCTTAATTAAGTCAGCGCCGCCTTGATTACCCATACGGCTAGCCGGATGGTCAGGCGGCCTTGGGACCATTTAGTGACGTGGCATCTTGTAAAGCCTCCATACGCCATCTATGAAATACTGAGTCAACAATGGGTTAAATTTATTTTCTTCAAACTGTATAATTCATAAATTTATATTTTTTTTTTAGATTTATGCTGGCAAATTGCTAGATTGTAATCTGTAAATTACTATATGGGAAGGATAAGAATAAAAAAGAATACAGACGGTATACTAAATGGGGTGGGGCACTCCATTCAGCAATATTTGACCAAAAACTGAGAATTACGACCAATAAGTGTCAAGCACCAAATTTTAACCACCATTGTTCCGTGACGGCACTATCAAAAGAGGGCATGCACTTAAAAGAATCCTGTCGTTGGTAAACAAAGGGGTGGTGGCATCAGCGCTAAGGGTGTTCTGCTTGTATGTGCATATGTCTGGCCGAGTTCAGGCATGCCGACCCAACTAGGTTTGGGGAGCTTGTCGCTAGCCTTGGACTTAATTATGAAGGGGGCGTATGCGAGATTACATGGCACAACTGGTCGATGGCTGTTGCCACTATCCTAATGAGCCCTTGGCAGGGCGAAACCAGTGCATGTCTGTAAGGATCAAGGCTGGTCCCGAGGTCATACGGGAGGACCTCAGGGTGCCGTACAGGCATAATACTGCACCAGACTCTCGGCCCATGACAAATGGTATCAGAGCTGGATTGCGAAAGTACACTCCTAGCTACAAGTCAAGGTGCTAGAACACTACTCACCCTAATGTGAAGGGAGTAATGGCCCCATTGTTAGGATTCGAGGAGGAAGTCCGCAGGGAAGCCGGGCGACTTGCGAGCGAGGAAGAAGTCCAGGGGGACACTCGCGTTAGATGGGAGCGCTACACGTCCTTTGGGGAGAAAGTAATGGTTTCAGTTGACAAGCCCGATTAGGCCAGGGTGAAGACTCCACTCGAGGAAAGAAAGTGAACGGTGAACTCCTCTCGAGTCCAGTTGATGAAGGGACCCTTAGGGAAGAGATTGGAGGGTGACACACCTAGTCTGGAGTAGAGAAAGATTGTAGTGGTAGAGGTACGACAGCGATGCGATCCTTGGGCAAACAAAGTCCTTCTTCCCCTAGCACGAGGGCGTGCTAGATCTTTGGTGGGGGAGAATGTCATACACTAAAGTTTAACCACCATTGTTGCGTGACGGTGCTATCAGAAGAGGGCATGCACTTAAGAAGAATCCTGCCGTTGGTAAACAAAGGGATGGTGGCATCAGCGGTAAGGGTGTTCTACCTGTGTGCGCATATGTCTGGCCGAGTTCAGGCATGCCAACCCAATTAGGTTTGGGGAGCTTGTCGCTAGTCTTGGACTTAACTATGAAGGAGGTGTATGCGAGAATACATGGCACAACTAGTCGATAGTTGTTGCCGCTATCTTGATGAGCCCTTGGTAGGGCGAAACCAGTGTATGTCTACGAGGATCAAGGCTAGTCCCAGGGTCATACAGGAGGACCTCGGGGCGCCGCCCGGGCATAATGCTATGCCAGACTCTCGGCCCGTGACAAATGGTATCAGAGCTGGATCGCGAAAGTACGCTCCTAGTTGTAAGTCAAGGTGTTGGAACACTGCACACCCTAATGTGAAGAGAGTAATGGCCCCATTGTCAGGATGTGAGGAGGAAGTCTGCAGGGAAGCCGGGCAACTCACGAGCGGGGAAGAAGTCCAGGGGGACACTCGCGTTAGATGGGATCACTGCACGTCCTTCGGGGAGAAAGTAATGATTTCAGTTGACAAGACCGATTAGGCCAGGGTGAAGACTTCACTCGAGGAAAGAAAGTAAGTAGTGAACTCCTCTTGAGTCCAGTTGATGAAGGGATCCCGTGGGAAGGGATGGAGGGCGACACACCTAGTCTGGAGGAGATTAAGATTACAGTGGCAGAGGTACGATAGCAATGTGATCTTTGGGCAAACGGAGTCCTTCTTCCCCTAGCATGAGGGCGTGCTAGATCTTCGGTGGAGGAGAATGTCACGCACCAAAGTTTAACCACCATTATTGCGTGACGGTGCTATCAGAAGAGGGCATGCACTTAAGAAGAATCCTATCGTTGGTAAACAAAGGGGTGGTGGCATTAGCGCTAAGGGTGTTCTGCCTGTATGCGCATATGTCTGGCCGAGTTCAGGCATGCTGACCCAATTAGGTTTGGGGAGCTTGTCACTAGTCTTTGACTTAACTATGAAGGGGCGGTATGCGAGAATACATGGCACAACTGATCGATAGCTGTTGCCGCTATCCTGATGAGCCCTCGGTAGGGCAAAACCAGTGCATGTCTGCGAGGATCAAGGCTGGTCCCTGGGTTGTGCGGGAGGACCTCGGGGCGCCGCACCGGCATAATGCTGCGCCAGACTCTCGATCCGTGACAAATGGTATCAGAGCCGAATCGCGAAAGTACGCTCCTGGCTGCAAGTCAAGGTGCTGGAATACTGCAACCCTAATGCGAAGAGAGTAATGGCCCCATTGTCAAGATGCGAGGAGAAAGTCCCCAGGGAAGCCGGACGACTTGCGAGCGAGGAAGAAGTTCAGGGGGGACACTCACGTTAGATGGGAGCGTTGCACGTCCTTTGGGGAGAAAGTAATAGTTTCAGTTGACAAGCCCGATTAGGTCAGGGTGAAGACTCCACTCGAGAAAAGAAAGTGAGCAGTGAACTCCTCTCGAGTCCAGTTGATGAAGGAATCCCTTAGGGAAGGGATTGGAGGGCGACACACCTAGTCTGGAGTAGAGAAAGATTGCAATGGCAGAGGTACGACAGCGATGCGATCCTTAGGCAAACGGAGTCCTTCTTTCCCTAGCACGAGGGCGTGCTAGATCTTCGGTGGGGGAGAATGTCACACACCAAAGTTTAACCACCATTGTTGCATGACGGCGCTATCAGAAGAGGGCATGCACTTAAGAAGAATCCTACCGATGGTAAACAAAGGGGTGGTGGCATCAGCGCTAAGGGTGTTCTGCCTGTATGCGCATATGTCTGGCCGAGTTCAGGCATGCCGACCCAATTAGATTTGGGGAGCTTGTCGATAGTCTTGGACTTAACTATGAAGGGGGCGTATGCGAGAATACATGGTACAACTGGTCGATAGCTGTTGCCGCTATTCTGATGAGCCTTTGGCAGGGTGAAACCAGTGTATGTCTGCGATGATCAAGGCTGGTCTCGAGGTCATGCGGGAGGACCTCAAGCGCCGCACAGACATAATGCTGCGCCTAACTCTCGGCCCGTAACATAAGCATGAGCCTAACAAAATAAAAAAATACTTATATCATAAATCAATTAAAATGAGTTGTATAAAAACTGTGTATTATCAGATTGTAAAATGGTAAACTTTATGCATAAATCTATCTTAATTACTCCATGTTAAGGCTTAGAAAATAGCGTGATCAACCTCTGATTTAATAGACCAGTTATCATTCTCACTGCACTGTTATATTCTTTATTTGGCTTTTTGTTTAATTTGTTTTTAATCTTGAAATTGATTATTTCCTATAAAAAAAAAGGCATGACTTACGTAAACTAATTTAATATTTTTTCCCTTTACATTATATCCTAATTATGCCATCACAATTTAAAAAAAAAATTATTGCGGCCTATGGCTTTACTCTCAAAAGATCTCATACCATTAGGTATATTGGTTTACACTTATAAATCCAATCATCTCCGATTTCCTTAGCAATGTAGGATATTTGTTTGCCCAACATTTCTCCCATCAAACAAATATCCATCGAGCCTCCCCTCGACCGGTCAAGCATTCGTCTACAAACACGCATTTTCTACTCTAATGCGTTGGATGACACATGCCTTATATTGAGTACTAGCGGTTTCACGGATATTGGCGATCAAACTGGGCGTCGCCACTGTTTGTTCATCTTTCGAGGATCAATCCACACATTACGGCTAACGTCGGAGCATGGCTCTGATCCAATTGTTGCAATCTGCAGAAGCACTTGGACACGACATATCCCCACATATGGTATGATATTGTCCACTTTGGACTTAAGCTCTCATGATTTTACTCTTGGGCTTTACCCCAAAAGGCCTCATACTATCGGGGATATCGGTGTCCACATGCTTCTGTGGACTCAATAAGTGGTATCAGAGCTAAGGTTGACTGGCTTGAGCACGGTGTTGCACTCAAGGGGGAGCACGGTCTTAACCCTGATGTGGTAATAACTCACACTTGAGGAGGAGATTGTTGGGTACGTGTGAGTTGAGAATCTCACTTGAAAACTTAATGAGTTAAGTCAATGATATATAATCGGAAATGACTCATTAACCCATCACCTTAGGATTTTAAGTAAGATGTGGTATCAAATCCATGAAATATATCGTTCATTTAGATGCTCATTATTCCATCAAACCAAAGGCTCCCGGATCCCGAAAGTTTTGAAGAAATTTTCATGAGATTCCTTACCATCAAATTTAAAGGAAAGAAATTTAAAAAAAATGCATTAATCATTCAAATTCATTAATTAGAATATGATCAACTCGTTAAAACTCCTTAATTGCTAAGTGGGATCAGTGGACAAATTAGAGCCACTCTTCCATTCCTTCTCTGCCTGTCCACCTCCCGTTCTTTTCTCCATTTCCATTATACTCCATTTTTTCCGGCAAATATCCAAAGGTGGGCACTAATAAAAAAATTTGAGTTTTCCGGCAGTTGGGGTGGGGTCAGTACACCACCCGATCCCTCCCAACTGTCGTCCCTGAGTACAGTAACACCGAATCGGAAGTTAACTTTGATCTGTTAACAATGGCGAATCCCTGACATTTTCAATTATGGAATCCAAGTATTAATATTGAGAAAATTTAATTTCAATATAGGTAAATAAATATTATATCAATAATATTATAAAAAAATCGAAAAAAACCACATGTCCTTAATTTGGTGTCCCCGCTCATGTCCCTTGTTTATTTTTTTGACATGTGGTAAGTTTATAGGAGAAATGTGATGAAAAGTAGAAAAATATATTTAAAAAATGATAAAATAATAATAAATATTGTCATGTGTAAAAAAATGAATGAGGGCATGGAGACATGTAATATTTTTCAAAAAAAAAACTTATCCAAAGCTTTTCTATACATTGAAAAAAGTTAGAAATTAGTAAAATAAACATAATAATGGAAACATTTAGAAACTAGTTAAATAAATAAGAGAAGTCACTCTAATTAATTGTTAAAATCCACTAAGCTAACTATTTTATAGAAATTTTTAGTAGAATTTAATCAATGTATGAAATTCAATTATATAACTTTGTGAGATTCAAACATCTACTTCAACATAATTTAGTATTATTATTTTTCAAAAAGTGAGGTCATGGACCCACTCTAATACCTATGAAATTATATATAAGCCATTTTTCTAAGGTTCAAATAGGCAAACTTCTCCTGCCTCTAACAATTGTCAAAACTCATCTCATTTATTCATGATAAAAAAAGAGTCCAAGGCAAGCTAGATAATAGACCAAATCAAAATTCCCAAATTTCAGAATTAGGTTTAGAAAATTTCTGAAACTTCTATACAAAAATCCCTCACTTGGAGGGGACGATCCTGAAACCTCTTTTCTTGCTCGTTTTATTTCTTGGTTGAAAATCGACATCTAGAGAAGTACAAAATATAGCAGAAACTAGAAAGAGTATATCGAGATATTTAAAGAGTAGATGAAGAAGAAGATTTCATTTTTCTCAATTGATCTTTAAGAATAGCTGAAAATTAAGTAGAAGAGTACGGTTGTGTGGCCGTTTATTCAAAAAGAAAGAAATGAATTTTTGTACACGCTGTACATACATATTTGACTGTAAGATACTTTCGGTTAATATAATCCCTTAATATATTAAAATTAGATATATCAGGTACTAATTTGAATAGCTCATATACTAAAAGAAACTTTGGATTATAGAACAGGATCTAAAGGTCTTTATGTCAAAAAAAAGTTACTTTATTTTACTTATAATAATAACAGAGAAAAATAATTACCCCACCCCACATCTATATGGATTTGAACATGTGATATCTAAGATCACAACTTCAACACTCAACCACTGAACTAAACATTTGCCACATTTTTCCAATGTTCCTATTTGATTACAATTTTTATTCTTATGGTTATGGTTGTGTCTGGTTTTCAGAATGAAATTGAGAGTGGATGAAATAATTAATCATTCTTTCCCATTTTCCTATACTTACTTGATTATTAAAAAATAAAGAAAACTTAAAAAAATACGATAAATACAACGTGGTTTCACTCATTTATAAAATGGAGTTTGAGAAAAAAATTTTTGCAAAATGGGGTATGTGGTTTCAAAAAATTTGCAAATAAATGATCTTCAATGTTAAATTATGCCACGAAAATGGGTAATTTTGTTCTTTTTTATCTGAATTTTTGCGGAATGGTTATTAAAAATAAAATACACATCAAATTTTGAAATTTTTTCAATAGTAAAAATATTTTTTATTAAATTATGATAACAAACTTTAAAAAATCATAAAAAAATAAAAAAAAATCTTCAAAAATTACTCAAATCCTAAAGTATAATTTTTAAATGATAAGCCTAATTATTATAATGTTGAATTTTTAAAATATTCAATGTAATACCACTATTCTGAAATCATAAGCCTTTTGCAAATTTTTTGAAACCACATACTCCATTTTCCAAAGAAAAAACATTCCTCATATCCCGTTTTGCAAATGAGTGAAATCATAAGGTACTTTTTTGAAAAAAATTTGCCTAAAAAATACATAAAAATAAGGAAAATGAGAAAATGGGGAAAATGAATAAAGAAATATTGAAGTAAATAATAAAAAAAAAACATAACAAATAATAAAATTAAAATTAACATAAAAATTCAGAATGCATATGGAATGAAATTATTTTTTAGTTTTATATAAAAAAAACTATTTATTCCCTATTTTTCACAAATGACTGTGAAATAAGGTACTTTCTATGGTTACTTTGTTATTTACAAAGTACCCATTATTTTGCACTTTTCCACCATATGATGAGTGATGGTTATACTAATGGTGAAAAAGGTAAAGTAATGATTAAATAAAGTAACAATAAAATATGCCGTGAAAAATAATTATTCATACCTCTCCTATATTCTATAAACTAAACATGACACAGGGGAATAGTATTTGTTCCTGAAGAGTTTCAGAATCTGAACTCTGTATGTATATTCACTAAAAAAAAATTCAGCACACTCACTTGATAAATTTGACAATTATTGATAGAATGCTTGCAATTGTATTTATTAAATTATTGTTTTGCATGTTTGAAATATAATTGAATTTATGCGGTGTCTTGGATAATTTGAATGACTAGTTACTGCTAATCTTAAAGTGTATTCCCGGTTGGATCCCTGAAGGGTTTAGGCATGGAGGTGCATTCCTAGTTCTCTTTCTGCAAAGGGCGCTTGACGATTCCTGGATGGATTGCTTTTCAATGCCTGGATAAATAGCTGGACCTCTTTGGACCTGGAAAACGTGTGACGCTGGGTCGGGGTTTGGTGAACCAACTGGTCGCTCCGATGGTTTAAGTATCGGGCCCTTTTATCGTTGCCTCGGTTACACCATATTATCGAAACCGTACGATTCGATACGATTCACCCCTAAATAGATTTGAATCTAAGGGGTGAATCAAAATAGGCCAAGAATTGCATCTGAATCGATGGAATCGGTTGAGAATCGTATGAATCATCCGATTCTTTCAGTTTGGATGATTCGGGAACTGAAAGTAAAAAAACAAAAAAAAAATCGTGTCTTTTCTTCTCCCTAATGGAATTAATGAAATCCCACACTAATTAGTATTGGAATTAAAACACTCAAATGAACAACTTTTATTAAACTCAAAGATATTACAAGAACACTCTCACTCAAAATACAAAACTACAACTCACTCTTTACTTCTTTTCTCTCTAAAGAAGTTCTTATTTTTGTTGATGAAAAACAACTAAATAACTCACCTATTTGCAGGTGAATTATATGACTCTCAACTAACTCAATTACTCACCACCACCTCCAACTAAGACAATTAATAGCCAACTTATTTAGTTAACTTAATGGCCTCCAAATTGGTTGTAGTTAATAGCCTCCAATTTGGCTATCACACATAAAAAATCTACAAACTTAAAATACCTAAATAAATTTACTACATTTTGAATTTGTGGGCTTGGACTCCAATTGATTGGATTTGGATTTTTCCATTAATATGGATCAAGTTTATAATCTAACACCCCCCCTTAAACTTGATCTTGTGATCCCAAGTGAGTTCTCTATCTGATGAAGTTTTCGCTTGTAAGAGACTTAGTGAAGATATCCGCAATTTGATCTTGTGTCTTCACATATTCAACTTGCACTTCCTTTCTTGCAACACACTCTCTTATGTAATGGTAGCGGATGTCGATGTGTTTGCTTCGATCATGGAATACAGGATTCTTTGCTAAGGCAATGACTGACTTATTGTCAACATGAATCTCAGTCGGTTCTTCTTGCATCAAGCCTATCTCTTTCAATAAATTTCTGAGCCAAATTGCATGACAAACGCACGAGGTTGCTGCAACATATTCTGCTTCACATGTAGACAAAGTTATAATCGGTTGTTTCTTTGACATCCATATGAAAGCAGTATCTCCCATGAAAACACGAATCCACTAGTGCTTCTTTAGTTATCTATGTCTCCAACCCAATCGCTATCTCTATATCCAACAAATTTGTAATCATTAGAAACTGAATAGAATAAGCCCAAGTTGGTTGTACCTTTCAAATAGAAAAGAATTCTATTAGCGGCTTTGAAATGGGTGATTGTTGGTGATTCCATGTAGCGACTAACTAACCCGACTGCATGAAGGATATTTGGCCTCGTGTAGGTGAGATAGCGTAGACTTCTGGCCAAACTTTTGAAAAGTGTTGGATCTACACTCTCTCCTTCTTCATGTTTTGACATCTTGATCCTATACTCCATCGGTGTGCTTATTGGCTTGCAGTTCTCCATCTTGAACTTTTTCAGGATCTCCTTGGAATAGCTTTCTTGTGAAATGAAAATTCCATCCTTTTGTTGCTTTACTTCTATGCCGAGGTAGTACGCCATGAGTCCCATGTCTGTCATCTCGAACTCCTTCGTCATCACTTTAATGAATTCATCGAACATTCTTTAATTGCTTCCGGTGAATATCGAATCATCCATGTAGAGGCACACGATCAAAATATCTCCATCTTTAATCTTGATATACAAAGCATGCTCATATGAACATTTATTAAAACCATTTTCTTGGAAGTACTTGTTTATTCTACTATTCCATGCCCTTGGTGCTTGTTTTAGCTCATAAAGAGCCTTATTCAACTTCAACACCTTGTCTTTATGACCTTTGGCTCCGTAACCTGGTGGTTGTTGAATGTAGACTTCCTCTTCAAGAACTCCATTTAGGAAAGCCGATTTTACAACCATTTGATGAATTCTCCATTTCTTTTGAGCTGCCAAAGAAATGATTAGTCTAATAGTTTCCAATCGAGCGACTGGAGCGAATACCTTTTCGTAGTCTATTCCAGCCTTTTGACTGTAGCCTTTTGCAACAAGCCTCGCCTTATGTCTTTCGACCTCTCCCTTAGTATTCCGCTTTGTTTTGTACACCCATTTAACACCTATAGCCTTGTGGCCTTTGGGAAGTGAAGTGAGTTCCCATGAATCATTCTTCTCAATGGCCTTGATTTCTTCGTCCATTACATCTCTCCACTTTTTCTCTTGTGCAGCTTCTTCAAATGTCACTGGCTCGCAAATAACAAATAGACAAAATAATGTAAGATTGTCTAGTTGTTCAGTTACCTCATAGAGTTCTCGAAAACTTCTCGTACGATGCACTTATCTTTCATCTTCAGTCCCGCTTAAGGATGGAGATGATGATGATGACGATGACTCGTCTCTATGAGTAGGAGAAGGTGGAGTTGTGAGGCATTGTTGAAGTTGTCTTGGTTGCTTAGGTGTTGTCTGCTCATCTTCCTCGAATGGGGAAAAGTTGTAGCCCTCCGTTTGAGAATCAAAGTTCCATTCTCCTTCTTCATCAAATATCACATCTCGGCTGATCATAAATTTCTTGTCATTCGGATTGTATAGCTTGTAGCCTTTTGAGCTTGAGTCATAACCGATGAAAATAAAACTTTTGCTTTTATCATCAAGCTTGGTTCGATTCTCATCCGGTACATGAACATGAGCTGCACTCCCGAAGTGTCTTTCCCCATACGCTTCTTGTAGGAGAATGATTTAACAAGTAGACTGCACATGCCACTTCTCAAGCCCAAAACTCCTTGGATAGTTTCTTGCTTTTGAGCATACTCCGTGCCATGTCAAGAATTGTTCTATTCTTCCTTTCTGCCACACCATTTTGCCGGGGGATGTAGGAACCATTAAGGGTCGACGGATTCCATGTGCTGCACAAAACTCATTGAATTCATTAGATGTGAATTCTCCTCCTCTATCAGATCTCATGGCTTTGATCTTATGACCGCTCTCCTTTTTCACGACTGCTTTGAACTTCTGAGACACTCCGAAGACTCCTGATTTCTACTTCAAGAAATACACCCAAGTTTTTCTTGAATAATTGCCAATGAAGAGAAGGAAGTAGTTACTATTAGCGAGAGAACTTGGCTTAATAGGACCACACACGTTGGTATGGATGAGCTCGAGCGGCTTCTTGCCTCTGTAGTCTGCCTCCTTTGGAAAGCTTCTTCTGAATTGTTTCCCTTGTAGACATCCTTCACACAATTGATTAGGATTATTGATACATGGTAAGCCTCTGACCATTTCCTTCTTGGATAATAGCTCCAATCCTCCAAAGTTGAGATGACCAAATCGAAGATGCCATAGCCACGATGCGTCTTTGTAACACTCCTTCAAACACTTCGCAACATCATGTTGAATGTTCAAAGAAAACATTCTATTCTTTGACATTTGTACTTTAGAAATCAGATCTCCTTTGTCATCTCTTATGAAAAGACTACAATCTTTCATGTAAATATCATAGCCTTTTTCTAAGAGTTGGCCCAAACTTAGAATGTTGCACTTCATATTACTTCATATTAGGCACGTAGTAGACATTTGAAATTAATTGGTGGCTACCATCTTTAGCACGAAAGAGGATGTTACCTTTCCCCTTCACCGATATCTTGTTGTCATCTCCAAATTAGACATCGCCGCTTACTTCTTCAATGAGCTCCATGAATAAGATTTTTTCTCCACATATGTGGTTGCTTACATCGGTGTCGAGATACCATGTGTTGTTTTGATGATCATTGTTGTTGTTGTATGCTAGTAATAGTGTTTCTTTCTCCTCGATCTTCTCCTCCACAAAGTTCCCCTTCTCCTCGACTTGATTGTTAGGAGTTCTACATTCTGAAGCGTAATGCCTAAACTTTTGACGATTATAGCACCGGACTTAAGATTTGTCATACCTCGCATTCGAATTGCGTCTTCCACGACCTTGTGTGGAACTTTCTCCTTTCTCGTAGTTATCGCTGGAATTATTGTTGTAATTCCAACTTCGTCCATGACCACGGCTACCACCCTGTCCTTGGCCTCGTCTTCTGCCTCTGCCTCTTCCATGGTTGTTCCTACCATTGTCTTGACCTTCACTCGTATCCTTGAGTTGTAGCTTGAGGAGTTGCTCAGAGATACCTTGCTTCTTCTTGTGCTTTTCTTCATATGCTTGCAATGATCCTTGGAGTTCCTCAATCGTCATCTCTTCCAAGTCTTTGATTTCTTCAATAGTCACTACGATGTGCTCATATTTGGGATCCAACGAGCGGAGTATCTTCTCGATTATCCTTACATCTTCTAACTTCTCACCATTTCTTTTCAATTGATTCGAAACGGCTGCTACTCTGGAAAAGTACTCGGAGATAGGCTTGGATGGTTTCATATGCAAGGATTCAAACTCACCTCTTAGTGTTTAGAGACGAACCTTCTTCACCTTTTCGACTCCTTTGTAAGAGGTTTGCAACTTCTCTCATGCTTGCTTGGAGGAGGTTGCACTTGAGATTTTCTCAAAACCAACGTCATCTAATGCTTGATAAATGAGGAAGAGAGCTTTCTTGTCTCTCTTTCGGGGATCCTTCAAAGTTGTAGCTTGATCTTGTGTGAGAGAGGCTTCATTTTTAGGCTCGGTGAAGCCTTTCTCTATGATATCCCAAACATCATGTGCTCCGAAAAGAGCCTTCATTTTTATACTCCAATTGTCATATTTGTTGTTGTTGAGTGTTGGAACTTGAAACGATGCCACATTATTCGTCATCTTACTCAAATAGCTATTCTAACCGTACAGGGGCTAATGCAACACTTCTGGAGTCTTTTGCGACACACCGGACATATTGTAATACTTTCTGCAACTTTCTGCAACACTTTTTTCTGTCTTTTGCAATACTTTCTAGGCTACTGCAACGTCTAGAGTTCCTGAAATTCAACTTTTGCAATCGAAATGGAACTTTTCGGAAGCGTAATCAACTTTCGTACGTGGCTCTGGTACCACTTTGTTGAAATTAAAAGACTCAAATGAACAACTTTTATTAAACTCAAAGATATTACAAGAATACTCTTACTCAAAATACAAAACGATAACTCACTCTTTACTTCTTTTCTCTCTAAAGAAGTTCTTATTTTTGTTGATGAAAAATAACTAAACAACTCACCTATTTGTAGGTGAATTATACAACTATCAACTAACACAATTACTCACCACCACCTCCAACGAATACAATTAATAGTAAACTTATTTAATTAATTTAATGGCCTCCAAATTAATTGTAGTTAATAGCCTCTAATTTGGCTATCACACATAAAAAAAATCTACATACTTAAAATACCTAAATAAATTTACTATATTTTAAATTTATAAACTTGAACTCCAATTAATTAGATTTAAATATTATATTTTCAATGAATAAAGTTTCCAAAATCTGACTTAAAATATTCTAAACGTGTCTTTTCTTCTCCCTAATGGTATTAATGAAGTCCCACACTTAGGACTCTATTTTCAAAATCCGACTAAAATAATTTTAAACGTGTCTTTTCTTCTCCAATCCCACACTAATTAGGACTCTATTTCCAAAATCTGACTTAAATTATTCAAAATGGCTTTCGAAAAAAGTTTATTTTCACTTGTAATTGCCATTGACTGAAGTAAAAGAAGAAGAGGAGAGAAGTTCAGGCTGCTTTTGAAACATTAAATAAAAGAGGCGAAGAGCAGCGGAGATTCATAGAAGAGCCTTTCTACGTTGCTTCTTAAGATTTTGATCTTCGTTATTGTATATATTTTTTGGTTGTTTCTGTCGTTCAAGTCGAAACACATACAGTTTTCCTTTTCTTTTTCTATCAATTGATGTGTCTTAATTTTCTTGTTCTATCAAATACATGTATACATATGGTCTTGACACCTAGTTCTTTCTTTTTCTACCTAACATATGCTCTTGACAACTTATTCTGACTCATTATTATCTTTTATAATAATATATGTAATCTTCCTGTTATGCTTATATTTCCCTTTTATTTTTAAATTTAACACCTGTACTTTCACTTTCTGTGTTGGAATATTATTAATTATAATGAATATGATTAGTTTAACATTCAGATTAGATTGAAAATTGTGCAAGTATATTTATTGATAATTTCTATGATACACTATTCATGACAAAGAAATATGATGTATGTATACTAATAAGAAACTCTGTGAAAAAAAAAGAATTGGAATGTGCAATTGTGGAATAAGGAGAAAGTGATAGTGTTTCCCTTGATGGTGAATTTTAGTGTACAACTTATATTATGATTTAGGATTATATAATATTTGAATGCTAAGTCCTTAGTCAGTTTTTACATTTTCTTCTATTATATATTTAATATTGCATTTCTTTTCTTGCTTAAAGTTTGATATTATTTTAAGTTAAACTTGTTAAATACTTAATTTTTAAATAATTTTACGAACTTCACCGAATCTTACGATTCGATTCATGATTCATGATTCACAAAAATTGAATTTCAAATCTCGATTTAACAACTATGGGTTACACTTTTTTCTGTCTTGATTGCAGAAGGTAGCTTAGCCTGTTGGGAGATAGAACTGTAGCGGTCCAGCATTCCCCCTCTCCTCCTTCTATCTAGTCGTCCCGCGTGATGCTTTTTGGCTAGCATCGACATTTTATAGAAAAGTATACAGAAATATCACATTTATATGATTTTTTTCTTATTTACTTAACTTTCTTTTACTTTAACATTTTACAACTTTTGAGGTTTTTGCTCTTCACCATACTTCTTTATTCCCATGTAACAACCTTCTGTCTCATATTTAATTTGATTTTTACAACTTAAAACAACTATATCTCACAAACCATTAATTTTTCCGACATGAGCCTTTAGAATATTTTGTTCGTCTTATTTTTATCTTTAAAATGACATCCATCGTGAATATTTTTGGAACAAAAAAACTATCGCAGTCTTATACCAGTTTTTTACTATCTCTATACCGGGTATAAGAGTTTTTTTTGCTTTAAAGGGAAGAATATTGCTCTTGTTTTATAATATTTACCTGGAAATAAATTAAAAATCTGTGATATAGAGACATTATACCACTCTTATATCAAGTATAAAAATTCACAAAAAAAGTGGTAAAACTGGTATAAGACTATGATAAAAAAAATTTACTTAAAAGATACTCAATATTAATTTCATTTTATAGACAAAAATAAGACGAACAACATATTTTAGAGGCTCGTGTTGAAAAAATTAACGATTTGTGAAATATGACCGTTTTGAATTTGCAAAAATCAAATTAAATAGGAGAGATGGCGTTGTTACAATGAGTTTATATTCAGATAAAAGTAAATTTTAAAAGTTAAAATCTTGTAATTAAGAAATAGTATATATAATTAAGTAAATAATAGTTTTTATAGTGAAATTTGTAAAATATTGGGTTGATGTTTACAAACTTAAAAGTCCAAAATTTTATATTTAACAAAGTTGTTGTATTTTATATGTTGAATTATGTGTTCTTACAATTTATTTAAGTTTAATTTCTCAAGGAAGAAAAAGAAATAAATTATAATTTGATGGGTTGCGATTAGAAATAAGTTTTACAAGCCCAGCAGAAGCCTGCATAATAGGTTCAACCAAAGCCCACCTATTTACCAAAGCAAGGTAGGATTTGTTTGAGTGCATTAATTGTGTAACAGTTATTATAGGAATAACTTTCATTCAAAATGAAAATCAATTATTATTATTAGGACAAATGTATCAAAACCCGCCTCCACTTGCCTCAAATACTTTAATAACCCCTTAACTTTTAAAATCACTTATAATATTCTTAAATTTGGCAATTACATACTATTTACCCCTTTGATGACTTGGCAAGTGAGGTGTAAAAGAGGAATATTTTGGGCGAGTTGCTAACCCAAGTGAGTGAGACCTAATTTCCATCTTCAATTACTGAGAAAAGTTTCCACAGTACCATCATTTGTCCCCTTCTGAAATCCTCCGACCACCACACCGACGACCTCTGAAAAAACCCATCTCAAAACACACCTCCACCATAGGCTGCCACTCCATTGTCGTAGGCCACTGATCCAAATCTAATTAATTTCATTTTTCCTCGAAACTAACTTTCCCACTAACAAAAAAACAAAACTCAGTTTGAAATTTTGAGTGGATTCACTGAAGACCGGATGAAATTGCAGCAGGAAATATGTCGCCGGATTCGAAGATCCCCTCCCCTGGCTAATTGAACTCGGTTATCACCTCCTGAGTTGCTTTAGAAAAGAAAGAAAAAAGAACAGCAAGAAGAGAATGAAGTTTATGTTCCAAGCCCCATAATTTTCCTTGTTCAATCTTTGCTTTTACTGAGCTATAGGAGTTTGTTCTACAAATTCGAAACAATTTTAAAAATGTTAATTTTTTATGTAAAATTAGTCTCTTCCACTTGATTTGTATATGGATTTGAGTTGAATTAGTTTTGATGGTTTGAATTTGTTTTTTCAATTTGAATGGATAAGAATACGGCTTTTGGTTTGAAGAAGAAGATGGTAAATCATGTGTTTGGTGCTTTTATTTGGGTGAAATTTTAAAATATTACAATTTATATCGCATTTTAAATTTTAATTGGTTTGACTTTTTCTAATAATTAATTTAATTTTAATGAGATAATAAATAAATACATAATTATTAAGTTTAGAGAATAAGCTAGCGGATTTTGATACATTGGTCATATTATTATAATACTATGAGAAGAAAAATGGGTTTTTATAAAAATGGGTTAAAAAATAAGTTTTCTAACAATTCAGCTTTTACAGCCGAACCTTTTTTAACAAATAAAAATCAATTTTACGAGTACATCATCTCTCCTGACTCCACATTTAAATATAAGATCAACATGTTTATTTTGTTTTTTTTTAATTTTATTTTTTCTTTATTTCTCAAACCTTTTATGTTTTTGAATTATCGCTTTAGAGTTTTTTATTATTCTCATTTATGTTTTTGAAACGTCATTTATTGTGATATATTTTTTCAAAAACTATTTTTCAACTGTTCGATATCTGGTAGATAATTGGTAGATATATGTTAAAAACCTGATAAAAATCTTATATTTATTGGAAATTTGTCCAATCCATCAAGTTTATATTTGTAACATATTTCAACCATATTTCATATATTTACTAGCATTTTGCCAAATACTTACTAGATGCATACCATATACATTCAAAAACTTTTTTTCAACTGTTCAATATCGAGTAAGAATCTTATATTTCATTGGAAGTTTGTTCAATCCACCAAATTTATGTTTCTACCTGGTTTTTACTATATTTCATAAACATATACCAGCATCCTATCAGATACCTACTAGATTCTGTTGAATTAAAAACATAAATTCAAACATATAAAATTAAGATTCTTACAAGGTAGCTACCAGATATCAAATAGTAGAAAAAAGTTTTCGAAAAAGTATATCACAAGATAATGTTTCGAAGATAAAAATGAGACTAACAAAAACTTTAAAAAAGTATATAAAAAAATAAACGGTTTGAACGATAATATTAAAATATAAATATAAAATTTAATTAATATAGTTTTAGCAATTAAAAAAAATTGTCAGATAACTTTATCATGTTCGAATAAAGTCGTGACAAACTCTCGTAATCCTCATTTCTTTAAGGCAATGGAATTGCTAGTGTTTGCAATGTGGGATATTATTCCCCTCCCATTCATAAAAAGGTTCTATTTTTTTCTTTCTCACTATATTATACTTTTTTTACTTATTCTTAGTTTTAAGTACGGAAATGGAGGCGGTTTCTTACTTAGAAACATTGTTTTAAAAAGGCTTTAAAATGGATAGATGAAATCTAGGCGAGAATTAAGTGGATTAATATTTTTTTATTTTTTAAATATTTATTAATATATAAAAATATAAATTTAATTAAAAAATAAATTATACTCCTTTTATCTATAAAATATTATTTATTTAGCTATTTTATTATTCTATTTCATTTTGAAAATTAGTCATTTTATATATTTTTTTTGTTCATTTATTTATCATTCTCTATTTTTAATGAAATTTGTACTCCTTTCTTCCTATTATACCCTTATTAATTTTAGCTCAATCCAAATAGACTTATTATTCAATTAATGCTAATTTAAGGGTAAACAAGTAATTTTATACCCTTAATTAATTGCTTCTTAAAATTTGTGAATTTCTCTAAAGCGACTAGTTTTTGGAACCGAAGGGAGTAGTTCTTCTTTTAGTTGTCAACATAGATTATCAATGCATTTTATACAATTTTTTCTCTAATCTGCCCTTGTATTAATTAGGAAAGAGTAAGTGAGTAATTAAGAAGAAAGAGAATTTGGCATAAATATATAAAGAATAAATTAGTCACTTTGACCGTGTAATAAATTTTTCACTGGTTTTGATGATTCGCTCAAATGGACAATATTTTATAGACAGATGGAGTGATAATATAAAATATGAAAAAAATAATTTAGTTCATGTTTTAAAAATAACTAAGTGTTAGTTGAACGGTATGGACCTCCATATTTGTGGCATAGAACATATTGTTTCTCGATTTGAGACTCAATATGACAATTTTATTGTGAGAACACTTTGATATACTTTTGTTTTACCAACTAAGCTATTTTTTTTATGATAAACTATTATTATTATAAATATCGGTATCATAAAAAATCAAATGTGGGCGTCAGTTAGGCGGAAGAAATTGGATTAGACGGTGCATAGGCAGCAATAAATCAGCCGAGCACCTGATAGCGTCCTAAGAATGAAAAATCGGGCGATAAACCCCAAATATTTAGTAATACGTTGAAAATAAGTCAATCTTCTCTCCATGTTCTTGTTATTCATTTAACATTTTTTGCAATTTATATACATTTTATAAGCCAACTTTACTAAACAATTTAAATGTTTGCGAGTTCACGAGCTTACAGTAAACAATCTGGAACACCCACAGTTTGTTCCTTTATTACAATTTTTGTCTAAGCCAATTGAAATTACTACAATGTATTAGTCTAAGTTGCTCTATGCAGTTTTCCTCTTACCAATTCAGCAATAATTTATGCTCAATTTCAAGTATCAACTGTAAAATTTATATAGTTAAAATTTATAAACATTAATATCAACAAAATCCAGGTTTAATTTAATCTTTGAAGATGGATTATTATATGCTTGTAATGGAGGATTCATAGCTTCAATTTGGGCAGTGGTTTTGTTCTACAGCTAATAATTAAGAAAAATCCATAAATACATAAGCAATTGGCTTCAATACACAAAACCAAAACCGGACCGGACACTCGTGGCAAATACATCTTTACCCGTCTCAACTTTAGCCTAAATGACCTACTGCTCCCTTGAACTTTTGAACGGTATGGACCTCCATATTTATGGAATAGACTATATTGTTTCTCGATTTGAGACTCAATATGACAATTTTATTGTGAGAACACTTTGATATACTTTTGTTTTACCAATTTCATGATAAACTATTATTATTATAAATATCGGTCTCATAAAAAATCAAATGTGGGCGTCAGCTAGGCAAAAGAAATTGGATTAGACAGTGCATAGGCGGCAAGAAATCAGCCAAACACCTAATGACGCCCTAGGAATAAGAAGTCAGGCGACAAACCCCAAATATACAGTAATATAAATTTCTTACGTTGAAAATAAATCAATCTTCTAATCATTTAACAATTTTTGCAATTTATATACGTTTTATAAGCCAACTTTATTAAACAACTTAAATATTTGCAAGTTTACGAGCATAAAACAGTAAACAATCCGAAACACCTCTAAGCCAATTGAAATTACTACAATGTATTAGTCTAAGTTGCTCTATGCAGTTTTCCTTTTACCAATTGAGCAATAATTTATGCTCAATTTCAAGTATTAACCCTAAAATTTGGGAGCATTTGGTTCAGATAAGGAAACTAAAAGGAAATCAACAAATGGAAAGGTAAGGAATGAAATGTAATTTCCTTTGATGTTGTTATATGTTTAGATACAACCAAGAAAAGGAATACAATTCCCTTTGTTCTTATTTGTTTCGAACCAAAATGAGTTACCTCTGTTGTCTATTCCATTGAATCAAGAAATTTTTTTTAATGTGGATGTCGAATGCTTCCTCGCCTCTGATTCTTTCATTTTTTATTCCAGAAATATGCAAAATTATTCAAATAAAATAGAAACAAAACTAATTTTGAAGGTTCAGCTCCAACTAACACCCAACAAATTTAAATCTTGAACTCAATCTTATTTGAATAAATCTAGAATCTATCAATGTCATATAAATCAACAAGTAATTTGGAGAAAAACCATCGGATTTAGAAGAAAAGAAACAACAATTAACAAACCTAGTTAAATATTGTACAAATTCTACAAAGATTAGTAGGAATTGGAGTTGAAAAATGCCCTCTTAAACCCAGAGAAACAAAACGGCTAGAAGAGTATATAAATTTTATGAAAAAATCTGCCAATTAGCATCTTGTAGTCGCAGTAATGGAGGTGCCGGCAGCCAACGACATTGGTTGTAGGGGTGATAGCCGCTGTAACGTGAGTGACTAAAGGGGTAAGAGAAGGGATAATAAAGAATAAAGAGTTCGAGGCTTTTTGGGTAATACAAAACCTTGCATATACGGAGGGAAATAAGAAAGAGGCTTTTTGGGTTTTACAAAACTTTAAAATGGGTAATAAATTTTATTCTTTTGTACAATCAGATACTAACAAAAGGAATGGATTGTATTGATTTCCTTTTACCCTATACCAAATGTCCCCTTATATAGTTAAAATTTATAAACATTAATATCAACAAAATCCAGGTTTAATTTAATCTTTGAAGATGGATTATTATATACTTGTAATGGTGGATTCATAGCTTCAATTTGGGCATTGGTTTTGTTCTACAGCTAATAATTAAGAAAAATCCATAAATACATAAGCAATTGGCTTCAATACACAAAACCAAAACCAAAACCGGACCGATCACTCGTGGCAAATATATCTTTACCCGTATGAACTTTAGTCTAAATGACGTACTGCCCCCTTGAACTTTTGAAAGTTTCTCACTTAGCCCATGAACTTGATAAAAATGCATCAGTTTGCCCTTGAATGCCACGTGTCAATTTTTGGTTAGTTTGACTTCTCATTTTTTCTCTCTCCAATAAAAAGCTGACATGTGGTATTCAAGGGACAAGCTAATGCATTTTCGTAAGTTCATAGACTAATGAGAGAAATTTTCAAAAGCTTAAGGTGGCAATAGGACATTTGGACCAAATTCAGGCAAATAAAATGGTGTTTAGCCAAACGAATACAATGTAACATTTCTACTGAGGAGAAATACCGACAATCCATTTGGGGCTAAGTATGCCTGTTATCAAGGTACATTTCTAATAAATAAGTGTATAGCAGTACTATCAAATTCTTATACCTGTAAAAAAGTTAGTTGCTATGGCTAGATTCACGTACGTGCGCAAATAAATTGTTTTCAACTTAAATGTACCTAATTATAAGGCATAATACATGGGTGGCTACTCAAAATTGTCTCATTTCATCAACAGCTTTTGAGCTTTAAAAAATTCATCGGAGCTCTCTTAACTTTCGAAAATGCATTAATTTTTCGCTTGAATGACACATTAACTTTTAATCGAGTTGATTTTTCAGATATATCTTATTCTATTTTTTTTCTTTGCAGTCAAAACCTGATACAACAATACTAATGTACTTTTAAAAGTTTTGGGTTATGAAATTTTTTTTAAAATTCACTAGATAACATGGCGTAAATTTAGTAAGTTGGTGATACATTCAGCCTAACTATAATTATAAATTTTCATTAGGTTAAATGTATGAATTAAAAAGAGCCAATGATTTTCAATTATTCTCAAAAATGAAGAATAAACATGAATAAATGAATAAAAAGGAGATTTCCAATACATGACAAATTTTCATTGCGGAAAATCGTTACTTCATTATTTTTTTAAATTTTTATTTTTATAATTATTTTAATTATTAATTAAAATGTAATTATTTTAAATAAATTAATATAATAATAAAATATTATTATTATTTTTTAAAATATTAATATATAAAATAAAAAATAAAAAAATAGTTAGAATAAAAATATTATAAATTTTTTAAAATTGAGTCTACAGAATAAAGAACGAGAAAAATGGGCGGCAATAATAATATTTCCCGCCTCTTGAAATCCCACCCTTCATTTCCGCGTCCTTGTTCTATTGACACTGTAGAGAGACATTGTCGAACCAAGCAAAAACAATGGTCTCAACACGAAGAAAGACAGACGCCGGAGGCAGCACCGATGAGGACCCCAACATTACCGACGACAATATGGCCGGCTCAGGCGGCTCAACGTACGAGGAGTTCAGGAATCAGAGAATCAAAGAGAACAAGGAAAGATTGCAGAATCTAGGGATTCTCGACCTTTCTCTCAAGCTCAAATCTCACCCTCCTAAATCTACCAAAACCTCTCGAAACGTTTCTACTGGAGAAAAACTTCCAAAATCTGACCCTTCCAGGCGTTCTTCCAGGTAATTTTGTCTTCCCCTTTAAAAAATTTTAAATTTCTGTATGGTTGATTTGGCGACTGGCGTATAAATATGACGGGAACCATATAGGATTTCACCCACTTTTTTACAACATTTATAAATTGTTAGGGTAATTTGGAGGAAATTAGGACAATCGAATAGCTTCTTGTTTATGATATGTTCTTCCAGATAGTTTTGAGTGAAATGATAGTGTAAATGCATATATGCTAACTCTTAAACCCTTGAAGTGGTGGCAAAGGCTTAGCCCCAGTGGTCAAGCCTTGAAGCTGTGACCTTAGAGGTCAAGGCTGTGACCCTAGAGGTCATAGGATCGAGTCCACACAGGGGCGGGGAGGGATGAGGTTTTTCTTTATTATTATTGTAAGCCTGGAAGCGAGATTGGGTGAAAGGGCCTTTTATTGTCTATGTGGTATAACTCATTTGCCAATTGGTCCATTCATGTGATCCACTTGGTCCTTATGCTATGAGTTCGCTACTTTTTGAACTCTACGCTATGCAACCATTACTCATTAAGTTCCTGTAATATGCAATTTGTTACCTTTTTGGGACATGCATTGTAGAATCTCTATCGATGTAACTATGCATAATATGCACTAAAGGGACAAAAAAAGGTAATACGTTGCATAACACAGGGACTAAATAGGTAATATGTATACCAGAGGGACCAAATGCGTAAATAGATTATACCACATGGTCCAAAAAGGTGGTTCTGCCTAGCGAGATTGGGAAGGAAGCTTCAACTTCATATCATTAACTGTTTCTCGGTGGCTCACAAATTAAGCTTGGAAAGTATATCTTTTATGGCTGTTTTAATTTGCATTGTAGAATCTCTTGTGAAGTTTTTACATGTTTGGTATTATGTGGTTGTTAGGTTGAAGAGTGTGGATCCAGTTAACTATTCAAAATACTTCATGAAAACAAAGAAAGAGACCTCTAAAAATTTGGAGATCCATATGAAGGAAGGCTCTAAGCCAGAGATATACGTTGAAGGACATAAGAAGCTTTTGGGTGACTGTAAGACAGCTTGGATTATGTCAGTGGATGGACATGGGGAGGATGGAAGGCGCATATATGATCAAGAGAAGGGGGAAACATGCCATCAATGCAGGTATCAGTTATTTCCTCATTTAATTTTTATTTTGAATTTCGAAGTTTTTGTACTTCTATTCTCAGAATTCGATTGCATTCTTAGGGGACTTTTCTTTGTTAATTTGGGGCTAAAATTTTGTTCTTGAATGAAATATTTGAAAATTCTTTTGGGAACCATTTTTTTACATAAAGCTTTTTGTAATTTGAAAAGTTGAAAACTCGTTTCTTAGCGCATTAATTGATGTCTTAGTCAGTACATCATGCTTAGAGATTGTATATCTTGCAGGCAGAAAACTCTTGGGCTTCGTACTCATTGCAGCACTTGCAAAGTAGTCCAGGGTCAATTTTGTGGAGATTGCTTATATACAAGGTATTGGTTGTCATCTTGAAAATTGAATTGCCCTTTAACACATTTTCCTGTATTTCTTCATATATGGATCTTTGCTTCATACAAATATAACACGAGTTTAGTTTTGACTTCATTCTTAAAATGTGTTAAATTCATGTTCTTCTAGTTACTTCGATTCTTTGACTTCATTTGTTGCTTGTAAAATGAAAGGAAAATGGATCACAGCAGTATAAACAAAAACCCAGGTAAGTTTTTGGGTTGATTACACTATGTTGACAAGTCATTCTTTTCCTGGTAAGAAGGGCGGATGTTTCCTTTTATATATCACTGAAATTTCTACCATCAATTGTTTATTTAGACAGGAAGTGAAAAACTAGATTCTCATTCAGCGTATTGATACTGTAAATCACCATAATGGAGCACTATAGGGGCTGATAATTCTTTTTATCCTTCATTAAGTCTGAATATTTTATTTTTTTCTGCCATGAACAACTTTTCTCTATTTGATAATTCCAGCCAGAACAACTTTGATGGGGCACAAAAATGATAAAATAGAAATACTGTCATACTATTTCAGTTTAGCTCGCTGCTGCAATATTCTTCAATGTATCTGAGTTTGAAATTAGGTTTCAGGCAAAATGTATCACCAGCACCCTCAACTTGTCTCATTTTGCCTATTGCCCCCCTTAACTTTATAAATGTCCCGGTAACTCCCTGTTGCCCCATGTACGCCAAGTGTCAGCTTTTGGTTGGAGGGAGAACATCAGGAAAATGACATTTGAAAAGTCAAACCAACCAGAAGCTGATTTGTGACATACAAGGGGCAAACTGGTGCAGTTTTTTAAAGTTCGGGAGCCCTATCTAGACCTTTTCAAACTCCAGGGGCAGTAGACGAAATGAGATAAGTTGAGGGAGCTGATTAGACCTTGTTTTTGTAACTGTGTATGTGAGTGTTGTCAAAAAAATTTTCATGTCAGATATGGAGAGAATGTGAATGAAGTCAATGAGAATGCGAATTGGATATGCCCTGTTTGCCGTGGAATTTGCAACTGCAGTCTTTGCCGAAAGGCCCAAGGATGGGAACCCACTGGCCAAATTTACAAAAAGGTTAGCATCCTCAATCTTATGCATGTGCAAGCTCAGGTTTTACATGTATTTTCATAAATCTCTGCTGAAAACATTGAGTTTGGCATACATTTTGCAGGTTTCAAAGCTGGGATTCAAATCTGTAGCACATTATCTGATCGAAACCCGACAGGCTAAAACTCAACCAGAAGACGGCGCAACTGATACTACTAAGCACGATGATGATGATGATAACAGTGATGCCTTTGACGGAAAGAAGACATGATTGCTGTGTAGGAACTTACTGAACTGAATGTGTAGGTTGGTTTTCAAAATTCGGGTGAAATTGGCTTGAGTAATGCAAATTCTGAAGGTCCATCAAGGGTCCAAATTTTGTGCAGTTTAAGAAAACAGTGAAATGCATAGAAAGCTGTATGTATGCTTGCAACTCTTCAGGCAAGTGATTTTGGTTTCCAAATTGGTAATTTATGTAAAATTTTAGCACCCTATTCAATATTATATTAAGTTTTGTTGACTACTCTCCATTAATATATCAAAATTTGATCGGTTAGATAGTGTCACTTAGTGCCAATACTTCATGACATACTAAAAATACTAATATACTCTTAAAACAATTCTCTTTTTTAATAAGCGTTCTTTATTTTCTTTTGGCTATTTACCATGAAGTGAATAAGGGCAAAGAGGAAAATAGGGAAAAATATATCGTTAATATTAATTTTTAATATTTTATATAGTTTTTAGAGTTTAATGATTAAAAAAAATTATTTGATTCTACTAGACTTGTTCAATGGACGGGCTGGGCCGGGTTGGATGAGGCTCACACTAATATTGCTTGGTCCAACCCTAACCCAGCTCGCATGAATATTATATGCGGGCTGGACCAAATTAGGCCTTGATTTAGAATTCCATTTTCAAGTCTAGCTCGGCTCGCTTATCAATATATATATTTTAAATGAATAGAGCACTAAAATTGGATTGTATGAAATTAGCAGGGGTTTCAAACTAAACCCATGCATCTTAAAATTCAAAACTAGCTCACAAGAAGTAGATTATAGGCATAAATACACAAGACAACACAAGCAGTGATGCTTATTTCGTTCGGCAACTTTATATGCTTACCAATAATATTATATATATAATTTTAAAATGAATTATTTATATATTGTTTAATAATTAATAGCATATAAATATATTTTTTATTAATAATATATATTCGGGCTGAGCTGAACTTAAATTTTTATATGAAAATTAAGTTCAACCCATTATATATTCGAGCTTTGGCAGACCTAGGTAAAGTCAGATTCATTTTAAAATATGATTGTGCAAGCCCAAGCTACGAAAATCAGGTTCATTTTAACAAGTATAGATTGTACTTACAATTTTATAATTGACGACATCATTGTCATCGAGTAAATTATTATGTACCTATTGTGAAATCGATACTTTTAACTTAATTTTGGATCAAATAAATAATACATAAACCTCCAGGGACCTAATTGATCTTTTATCATAAATCAAATTTGAAAGTCGGCCCTGAAATCCCTCCATTTTCTTTTCTTCAATGGAGATCGACTCTCTCACTGTGTAGGGAGTCTTGTTGATGAAACAATGGCGTTGAGGCGAAGAAAGAGATTAGAGGGAGAGGTCTCCAACTACGAGGAGTCTAGGAAACAGAGAATCAAAGAAAATAATGAAAGAATGAAGAAGCTAGGTATAGTCGATCTTGCTCTTAAGCTCAAATCTCCCACCCCCAAAGCTTCTCCATATCACAAACGTCCTAAATATGTGCCTCTCTCTACCCCCCCAAGGCGCTCATCCAGGTAATTTTGTTTTTTCCCCTCCGAAAATATCTATGTTCTTGTCCTCTTTGATTTGGGAGTAGCAAAATTAGGTTTTCTGTTGCTTATTTGAATTAGACCTGAGAAATAGAGAGAACGATGATTCAAATTGACTTGATTGGAAAGGAGTACATGTTTTCTGGTGATTCCATTCTCACAGTGAAAACTGTGCATTGTGAAACTGAAATATCACATTTTTCGCTTTTCCAGGCTTAATTATTTTGCTAGATGAAAATGCGTAGAGATATGTCATTTTTCGAGTTGAGTTATGTGTTTGAGTGTTTTGGTATTTGTTGGTTTCTAGGTTGAAGGGTGTGAATCCAGTTAACTATTCAACTCGGAAAAAGAAAAGGTCCTCTAAGGAAATGGACCTTTGGATAGAAGAAGGTTCTAAGGCAAGGGATAGATATGGGAAAGCTGGAAAGCGCATATACGATCCAGAGGAAAGAGAAACATGTCATCAATGCAGGTATTAAGATGAACTCTTAGTGGGTCTTAATATAGAGATTGCTGATAGTTTGGTTTCTGAGTTCCGAAGAGTTCTCGTTATGGTTGCCAATGACCAATTTTATTTGTCTATTCTGTTATATCCACAATTTGGTCCATTTGATGAATTTTTCTTAAACTAATCTTTCCATTTTCTGATATGTATGTTTCGGATGCTTCATTTCGGTATCCGATTCCTTAACATGCTTGCATAACATGGCAGGATGTCCAGTGCTTCCATTGCTAGAACCGTGGGCAGATCAATTGTTTTTGGAACCACTTGTTTTTTATTTCGTCATGTTGAGCAATATTTCGTGTTTTAAAATGTGCATATTCAACAGTTTGTCATCTGTAGGCTGCATAACATGATGTCTTGCAGGCAGAAAACTTTTAGGAATCATACCCATTGTAGCAGTTGTGAAGCAGGCCAAGGTCAATTTTGCGGAAATTGTTTAAGAGCGAGGTATATTTTTGTCATCTTAAAAACTAAGTGTTCCTTTATCTGGTTCTTTAATTTGACCACTCTTTTCATGTATTTCTTTGTCTCTGGGTTTACGGTATTTGCTTCATGCAAAGCAGTTCACAATCACGAGGGTTTGCCTTTGCAATTCATACTTTCTAATGTTTCATGGAATTTTGATCTTGTAGTTAAAATTCATAACTTTACGTATTGCTTGTTAGAAAAAGGCACATGGATCATCACAGAATAATTGTGTAAATGACAATTCTTTACATTTGATTGTGTTTTGATTGACTAGAATACCGATACAGTTACATGAAAACTTTGATGGGGCACAAAAACTATATAATTGATGTCTAAATCTAAATTTGTCACACCTGAGTTCAAAATCTTTCTTTACAAGTGTGTGTAAGTGAATATGTTTACATTTGTTACCATGTCAGATACGGAGAGGATATTAATGAAGTGAAGGAGATTGCCGATTGGGTTTGCCCTGTTTGCCGTGGAATTTGCAACTGCAGTCTTTGCCGAAAGAAGAAAGGATTGGCACCTACTGGTTTTATATATGGAAAGGTTTAGTACTTCTATTTCATTACTTTTTGCTAGACATATTTTGCAAGTATCCATTCCTAGCTTGATCCATAGTTACAAAAGCGCAGCAAAGCGCATCTTGTGTGCTTTTGTTGAACACAGAGCGCAAGGGTGCAAAAAAGTGTGCGCTTTGGCTTCACTAGGAAAAGCGCGCAACATCAATTTAAAGCCAATATTAACTTGTTACTTGCTGGCTGGAAAATTGTGACATAGAGTGGCAGGATGAGTTCTCACGATAAAGCTTCTTATGTGAGTTGAGTGCCTCTGAAATAAAGCTCCATCTAATATTTCTAACCTAAATGCAAAGGCAACCATTGTGATATGTGATATATTTAATATTTTTGAGTTTTAAAGTAGCCATATTTAAATTTTCTAAGCTTATAATATTTTTGTGAAAAATTATAATAGAGTGCTTTTTTTCCCGAAGCGAGTGCTTTTTTGCGCTTTGTGTTGAAGCGAGACACTTGCGCTTCGTATGGCTTGATCAGTTTTCTAGGTTAACAATTGAAATTTCGAATTGACACCTTTCAATTTCTTCCATTTTCAGTAATCTCAATAAAACGATGAAGACTAAATTAGCCTGTTAGAGCAGGAGATAATTAATTTCGGTGTATATTTTCAGGTTTTAAAGCTCGGTTTCAAATCGGTAGCACATTATTTTCAAACTCAACATTAAGACACTGGTAAGTTTCGGACTAAAAGACCGCAGCTTTAGCATCGAAACTGATTTTCCTGTTGCTATTAAACTGTGTTGATCACGATGCTTTACATGATTCGCTGATAGGAAGTGATTGTATTGATCTGTAGGTCGGTTTTCGAATTTCGTATGAAAAATGAGATGCAAAAATGTTTTGCTTATGCAAATGATAAACAGGAACACTTACAGCATTGATCTGTATTATAATTTACGGCAAATTTAAAAAAAGTAACCCTATGATTTCACTCATTTGCAAAACGTGGTGTGAGAATTTTCTATTTTTTGCAAAATTGGGTATGAGGTTTCAAAAAATTGGCAAAAGAGGATTTTCAATATTAAATTATGTGGGTAATTTTATTTGTTTTTATTCAAAATTTTGTGGATTGATTAATAAAAATACAATACATATTATTGATAATTTTTTAAATTATTTTTATACTGCAAATATTTTTTTTAACTAAAATATGATTATAAACTTTAAAAAATTGAAAAAAATTTTGAAATTTACTTAAATCGTGATGTATAATTTTTAAATAATGAGGTTAAATTATGAGAATGTTAAATTGATCAAAATATATTCTGCAACATCACTGTTTTGAACAAAAATATATTTTTTTATCCTTTTTTGTCAATTTTTTTGAAACCGCTGACCTCATTTTTTAAAAAAAAAAATTAAACTCCATTTCGCAAATGAATTAAACCACGTAGTATTTTATTTTAAAGTTTTTCCTTATTATACTTCATAGCATAACAAGGCAATATAAAATGGGGAGTTCATAAGAAGAAGCTAAGTCATATATATACATAAGAATTCTTGAACGGGTTAAGTGTATGGACATACATTAGAGTGTAAAGTATTAATTAGAGATATCCTTATGACAAAATTAGCAAGAAATCACACAAACCACGAACTAAAGCGATTGTGAGAAATTGCAACAACTAGAGACAAAGCTAACTAGTACTACACGGTTAACGGAAAACATAAGCCATTGATCATGTATTACTTGTCATTCCTAACCCTAATAGCGAATGACAAACTTGAATCGGTAAGAGACGACCTGTTGGTTAACTTTCAATTGCCTAACTTTCAACTAATATAGTGGCTATCGAGATGAATACAGAAATATTTATTTTAATCTCTTAACATATATTTATGGTCAACTTGCACCACTACTATATTGATAGGGTGGATTATTATTTATGTCTAACGCCTAACAAAAGTAAATAACTTTCTAATTTATTGAGGCGAATTTACTATTCAAGAAAAATGCAATTATAATAAATGCCCATCCATAATAATTCTTGTATAGTTACATTTATATTTACATCATTTTAAATTGTACCGCACTTTATATACATCCTAATTTTTAATTTTTCCCCTTTCATAATTTTGAATTTTCGCATCTCCCTCACCCTAGTTAACTTCTGACTTGGCTTCACTCGCTTAAGAAAGAGTTCAATAACCTATAAAAACAAAGAAATAGATAAAGCTAAAATATCAACGCAAGAGCTACTAAAAGTGTGAGTGTGCTACGATCAGGCGAGTAGCGATCAAACTTCTTGCCTCTAACTCAGCCGAAAGGTGAACAATCGGCATTGCAAGCTAATAGAGAGCCCTCGCCCATTTGAGTTGCATTATTTTGCTCTTAAGATAATTTTTTTGGGATTCTTATAAAAATTCCAGAAAAAATTAAAATAATTTATAAGTTTATAAAACAAGGGTAAATAATTATAAAAATATAGTCTAATTTTTATCTGGTAAATATCTAATAATCGTCTAGTAATCGTTTGATATTTATCTGATAAATATCTAGTAATCGTCTAGTAGTTATCTGGCCAGACCGTATTCATGTAATTATTTTCTCTTATTTTTGTTAATTTGTAAATTGTTTATGGTTGGACAATAAATATATAAATAGTTTAGCTTAATGGTCAATTTTGTAAATATTTTAATGGGACATGTATATTATTTATAATTTTTCATTTTTTTTCTAATTCTTCATTCCATCTCTCTCAGCATCTCACATTCTCTCAAGCTCTCAAATCTCTCTAAAATCCGCACTTTCTATTCCCTCAAACTTCAATCTTTTATCAAAATTGACAATAAAATCATGGTAAAACAACATAACTAAAAGGAATAACTATAAATCGTTCTTAGCTAAGGTTTTATTTTACGTAATTAAATGAAAAATTCACTGAAAATAAATTAATGAAAATTACACTTAAAATTGAACGTAGACGTGGGAGCCAACATATTTTTTGAATGTGCTATTCATTTTAATTGCTTCAATAAGACCTTTTTTAATTATGACAACAGCAATTTAGAACTATAGCGATATCAGTTTATAGTTCTCATATAGACATATAGACGTGGGCCTATTTCCACCGCGTGATTAGTTGTAGATCGAATGTGTTAATATGGTCACACCCTTCATTTTTTTTTTTGTCAATAAACATTTGAAGAAAATAACAAACTAGTTATGTAAAAATAATAATAATAAAAATATTTGAAATGAAAAAACAAGTAATAAATAATTATGAGAATGAAAAAATGGATTCCAAACAAAGAAAGTACATAGAAAGTACCAAAGGAATCAATCACATAGCTTTAATAATTGTCCAATATCTTCCTAAAAAACAAAAGAAATTAAAATAAACAATGAAAAGAAAAAGGGAATCCTGTACTGAGTTCGCCATCCGAGTTGGACGAGTGATAACGATTTAAGCTGGTGGGTCACTGAGACAGAGCTCAACTCGTTCCACTTTTTAGCTCTCGCTGTTTTGTTTTTGTCAAGGTCACTGTTTGACTAAAACCAGTGAGTAGATGATGTAGAAGAAAGAAACAAAAGAAAGAGAGGAGAAATAGATCTGAAATCAAAGAAACCCTCTTTCAATTTCAATTCAAAATTGGGTCTTTTGATTATAATTGACCCCTCTCTTTTTCAAACCCTAAAATCCCCAATTATGCCGCCTAAACCTCATTTTCACAAGCTTATTCTCTCTAATTCGATTAACCACAAGAAGCTGGTATCCACTAACTCCTCTATTCTCTTTCATTTCTGTATTTTGCATCTATGTTTGTGTGAGTCACTGATTTTTCTTTAGTTTCCTTATCATATGAAACCCTTAAAAGTTTTTTCTGCTGAGTTACATGAATTCGAGTGGCGAAGCTACTCAAATTTGTACTTTTGTGGTATGTTTCTCTTGGGCTTTTGATAGAATCCCCAATTTTTGCTTGATTTAGGGGTATTAATGCTGAATCTATGTGGGTTTTTGCCACTCTATGGTATTGTTAATTTGTTTTCTTCTTAAACTTTGGCACTTTGTGTGTACACTTGCTTGGCTCTGTTCGTTCAATTTGTTTTTTTATTGTTTTGTGATAAATTAGGTGTTTTTTAGTCTAATTTAGAGCAATAGATTTGTAAAATTTCTGTCTAAATGTTTGCAAGAAATATCATGATTCTGAGATATCTTAAATTTCCTGTTACATTAATCTTTCGGTCTGTAGTTGGTTATATTCGTTCTTATACTGTCGAAATTCTATAACATTTGAGATTTCAGATTGTACATTCATGAAATTGCTTATGCTTAGTTGAAATCCAAATCGTTAGATTCGGCTTTTATGGTGATAGTTCAGTCAAAAATGATGTATAAGTAATCAAACACCATTGTGTTCTATGTTTTTATTGTATCACAATGAGCATGGTATTAGTATCTATTATTTATGATGTGTTTATACTTTATATATTTTTACTTGCAGAGAATCCCTGATAATTTTGTCAAAAAATTTGGACATGACTTATCTGCTTTTGGGAGACTCAGTGTTCCTGGAGGTCCCGTGTGGCCTGTAGGCTTAATAAAAGCTGATGACAAATTTTGGTTTCATGAAGGATGGCAGGATTTTATGGACCGTTACTCGATTCAAGTAGGCTACTTTCTAGTCTTCAGATACGAAGGGCACGCAGTTTTCACCGTTCATATTTTCAATTTGACTAATTCCGAGATAAACTATCAATCGAATAGCCTCACTGGTAGAAGATATCTCGCTTTTGAGGAGATGGAAGACGAAGATTTTATCGAAAATGCCCCTAATTCCATTAAAAGTAAGGCTTATGATGAACATCTTGATCAAAAAACAACAATTATGAAAAGCTGCAACCCTCCGGCATTGCAGAATTTGTTCAATGAATCGAAACTTAACTACATAAATTGGTCTATGGAAGATAATCCTCAATTCTCGAAAGGTGCTAGTATTTCGAATGCGGTTGATCAAGCTAACTCGGTTGAGCAAAAACCTTCTGTAGTTGATGTGAAATTCTACAGTCCAGATGGCGAAATTCAGAAACAACCGAAAAAACGAGGAAGGAAAAGGCTAAGTAAGTTTATCCTCTGCTATTCAGATTGCCCATTTGGTCCTCGTATTATACAATTTGTTAGCTTTTTGAACATTGTGCTATACAACCATTACCCATTGAGTCCCTATGTTATGCAACTATTTTATCTTTTTGGACCTTGCATTGCAGAACCTCTATTGACGTAACCATACATATTATGCACTAAGAGGACCAAAAAGGTAATAGTTGCATAGCACAAGGACCAAATAGTTAGCATGTATACCTGAGGGACTAAATGGGTAAATGAGCTATACTACAGGGATCACAGCCAAAAATCTTTGTTGTTTAGTAATTCGATTTTACTGCAGATCAGTCTCAAACTACCCAACAAGAAGACGATATGAGATTTCGGTTTTACGAGAGTGCGTCAGCAAGAATGCGAACCGTTACAGCTGAAGAGAGAGAACGGGCGATAAATGCAGCCAAGGCGTTCGAGCCCATGAATCCTTTTTGTAGGGTCGTGCTGAGACCGTCTTACCTGTACAGGGGCTGCATTATGGTGAGCAATGTTTTAAAAAGCACTAGGCACTAATTGGGCGGGTCCTAGGCAGGGACTAATCATTAAAATAAAAAATTCAATTAAAATCTTGTCAGTGTTTTGAAACCCGCCTAGGCCGATTTCTAAAGCACAAGTAAAATGTTTTTTAAAAAATGGCTGCCTAGGTCCATCTAGACCTGCCTAAGTTTGCATTGGACCACATAAATTGGTCGAATTCCTTATTCCTTCTAGAGCCTAAAATTCAGGCGGGGTTTCAAAAAATCCCGCCTTGACTGTTGTTCAAATTTCTTGTTTAACACTTTTTTATTCCGAACTTGAGACAAAACCCCGTTACGTGTTTGCAGTATTTACCGTCCTGCTTTGCTGAGAAGAACCTAAACGGGGTCTGTGGGTTCATCAAACTTCAGTATTCTGATGGGAAGCAGTGGCCTGTTCGATGCCTTTATAGAGGGGGTAGAGCTAAACTAAGCCAAGGGTGGTACGAATTCACATTGGAGTATAACATGGGGGAAGGAGATGTTTGTATCTTCGAGCTGCTGAAATCGAGGGATATTGTGCTCAAAGTTACTGTCTTTCGTGTTCATGAAGGTGTTGAGCGGCGTTAGACTTCAGATCGAATCAGGCTGGTAAATTTCTGAATTAGGGTTTGCAAATGGGTGATTGGCATTGCTCTGCTTTTAGTCCTTTGGTAATTAGTTGTTGTTTTTTGGTGTTTAGAACTCTGCAGAGCAAAGTAGTAGAAGTGGCAATGACTAGATGTTTTGGTGGCATTACTAGAGCTGTAAATAGAATGTTCAATCAAGTAATATTTAACTAGATCACAACCAAAAGTTTTTAGGTTTAATTTATTATCACCAGTGAATTTTGGAATGGTCCTTGTAGCCTGTAAACTTTCAAAAGGTGCACCGGTTTGTCCCTGGATGCCACGTGTCATTTTCTAGTTGGAGAGAGAAAAATCAGAAAGATGATATCTTTGAAAAGTCAAATCAACTAGAAATTGATACTTGGCATTCAAGAGGCAAACTGATGCACTTTTTGAAAGTTAAGGAGGCTACAATGACAAATTGAAGGAGTTAGGACTTAAATATTTTTTTGGGTTATGTTCTATAACTTAAATGCCTTTTTGGTGTCTGATTTATTGAAATTGTGTATTCGGTGTCTAGCGTAATCATTTACTGCCTATTTGGTATCTACCATGACATATTTTAGTACAAGATCATTGAAGGTCGACAAATCGATGCATCAAAATATATTCATCCAAATGATAATATATTTATTTCACTTTTTTGTGTTAGGCGGATGCTTAAAGCATTAAAATTAAATAGGTCAATGTATAGGCAAATATTGAATATGTTAGTCACTAATTAGACAGTAAATAAATATGTTAGATATCAAATTGGTAACTTCAATAAATCACACTAGGGCATTTGAATTATAGAAGTGGAATTGTGTGAGTGAAGGAGTTAGTGATGCATTGACCATTTATTGTCCTTCAGTTGAATTGGTTTGAATGGAATTAATGTGTGAATATGGAATCTGGAATTGATGGGTACTTGTTATGAAAATGTCATTATCAATCACTAGTAATATAACATTTTAATCATTTTAATATAAACAAAGTTGTTTGGCTAATACAAAATTTTATTTAAATAAATATCAGATATAACAATTCATTGAAAGTTAAGAACACATATACATATTTAGGATATTTTTTTTCAAATGATACGTAGATGTATTGAACTGATTGGTACTAAAATTGAATTATAATTAATAATATAAATAATATTTTTAAAATATTAAATTTTATTAATATAACAATAATTAGTAACACTTTAAATAATACTATATATTTTAATAAAATTTATTAATTATTATATATAATAATAATAATAACAATAATTAAATATACCATTATAAATTATTATTATTACATATTATATTTTATTGCAATTATTGTTATGAATATTACCTTATTATTTTAATTTTTAACATTTATAAAATATTATTAATTTTATTTATTTATTTATTTATCCTACAAAATTATTCATCATAAAAATAATAATTAATAATCTTAAAAAAATTATTATTGATTACTTTTTCTTTGTTGTTATTTGTAATTACTCATATTAATTAATAATATTTATATAATTTATAAATTAAAAAGAACTGAAATTGAAATGATATTATCATTAATATTTATTATTTTTTTATTATTTATGAATAATAATATAAACTAATAATATTGATATAATGCATAAACTGAAACTGATTGTTGATTGCTGAATACTAAAATTGAACTGAATTGAATTAAATGGTGCTGAATTGAACTGAATGCTATTAAACTGAATAGAATATAAATTGAAAAGAACAGGGCTTTAATTTAATTTTGGAGAAAGTTAGAGTAAGAAATCAAATTACAGGGAATTTTTTTGACTAAGAATTCGATTATGGGAAATTTTTCTGACTTCACATCACATCCAAATCCATCTACTAAAATTGTGAGTTCTTTGATAAATGGGTTTAATCGGCAAATTCGGTTTTATATGTCAGGAAACTGAAATTTATTTAGTAATTTTATTAACATTCAAAACTTATTGAATTATAAAGAACTTGTTGAGCAGCCTTACATTTAAACAAAGATTTTTATTCTATTATATGATATATTTGACGATCTAGCAAGTTAGTTACTAATTATATCTTTACACCAGGAATATTATCCTACACACAATGTGCACATCTCTAAATAATTTGAGATTCATAGTTCAAATAGTATCTTATAAAGTTTCACTGACAAGCTAGTTTTATTTGTATTTTGCCTTGTCATAGTAGTAAGGGGCGTTTTAGTTCATGTCAGAAAAGAGAAATGAAATCAGGAAAGGAAAAGGTAAAGAAAAGAGTGTAATTCTTTTTGATTGACTTATATGTTTGGTATGCTCAGGAAAAAGAATGAAGATGCTCCTGATTTCATATATTATTATTTGGATTAAAAAAATTAATTATTTAGTTATAGTATAATAATAATAATAATTATATATAATATTGATTAACTAATTAATTATAATAAATAAAATTGTTATTTATTAATTATTAATTATTATTATTATTATATTTATAATAATTATAAAAATAATATAAATAATATGTATTATTATAATTTTAATATTCATTATTATATAATATATTAGTATAATAAATATTATTAATAATTATATATAATAATTAATAAATATAAATATCATATTTAATTAATAATATTAGATGTATTATAATAATTATCAATATTAATAATATAATCATAAATAGTATTATAATAATTATTTTCAATATTTTATTATATTAGCATTATTAGATAAATTAAAATTATTATAAATATTATAGTAGGTGTTATTATAATATATATATATATATATATTATATTTATTATAATTATTAATAAATAATTTTATTATATATCTTATAATAATATTATTAAGACATTAAAATAATTGATAATTATTGTTACGTATTATTATTAGTTATATAGAATAATAATATTATTTATTTTTATATATAATATAATTTTGATTAATATATAATAATATTCTAACAATATTTATTATTATTTTATATATTTATAATGATAATTAATTATAATATATAATATTGGAGAAAAATTGATATATCCAATGGAATAGGGTAATGGAAAAACCTCAAAAAAATAATCTCATTAATCAAAGTGAATAATAAATTTAATTTCTTTATCTAAACAAACATCACTAAAAAAATCAAATATTTTAATTCTCATTTATACTATTGTATTCATTAGGTATTTTTTTTTTTTATCAAACTCTCATTATAGGGGAGTTGTATTATATTTCACCATCAAAATTTTGGAAATTGTTGTAATTGCAACTCTAATGTTATCATTGTCCGGATCACTTCAGCACCGTTAACATCGTTTATTTTTGCGTAGTTATAAGGTTTTATTTTTTTCAATTTTTAAAAGTTGAATTGAACTAAAATTGATTGAATTGAAGTAAATTGAAGTAAAGTGAACTTATTTTAGTCATTCAGTAGAAGCTTATAACTACGCATAGCTGAGCTGAACTGAACTGAAATGGTTTGAACCGAACTGAATTGAATTGTAGGCAATAGAACATGGACTTGAACTTGGATTCTATAAAGTTGTACATTTCAATCAATCCTAACCATTCATTGAATTTTAATGGTCTAGATTCAGTTTTAGTGGTTTGAAGGGTAAAATTTAGATCATTAAAATTAAATAAATGGTTAAAATTAACTAAAAATTTTAAAAAATTTAAACTTTAAAAATCCAAATCCCCTTTATTTATATTAAAATAAGTTGAATAAGTTGAATCGAGTTTAATTCGTTCCATCCACGTTTTCGAAGTTGAAAACGATTTGAGCAGGTGGGTCAATGAGAGCGAGAGATGGCTCAACTTGTTCTACTTTTGAGGTCTTTGTTCTAATGACCCCTAAACCCAAAAACCCCAAATATGGCGCCTAAACCTTACTTTCACAAGCTTATTCTCTATAATTCCGTTAAGCACAAGAAGCTGGTATCATCTTATTCCTCTCTTCTCTTTCATTTCTGTAATGTGCGTCTCTGCTTGTGTGAGTCACTGCTTTTTCGTTACTCAAACAAGTATTTGATGCTGATTTACATGAAATCAAGTGAAAAGGCTCCTCAGTTTTGTATTGTTTTTTTTCTCTTTAGTGGTATGTTTCTCTTGCGCTTTCGATAGAAACATAATTCTGTATGATCTAGGGTTACAAAAGCTGAATCTATTTAGGGTTTTGCCACTTCATTGTTCTTGGACTATGGAATCGCGTATATACTTGCTTGGTTCTGTACAATTTCTGTGATAAATTAGGTACTTTATAATCGTTGGCAATTGGGTGAAACTCCTGCAAGGTTTTTTGGTCTCGTTTTCATTTCTTCATTGTAGTTTAGAACGATAGATATGAAATATTTCTGTATAATTGTTTGCTAAAAAGGATAAGGTTATCTTTTGTTTCTTGTAACAATCATCTTTCAGTCTGCAGTTGGTTAGATTCGATTTTTCATAATGTTAAAGTATTTGAGTTTTAGGATCTTACATTCATGAATTTGCTTATGCAGTTACGCTTAGTTGAAATTAAACTCTTTAGATTCAGTTTTTATGGTTATAGGTCAGTTACAAATGATCTATTAGTAATCAACAGCCATTGTGTATTAGTGTTACTTGAACTATGACGATGTTGGATTTTAGTAACCGAACTGAGCTTAGAAAATATTATTTATTGTGAGTTTATTTATATTTACTTGCAGAAAATTCCTTGTAATTTTGTCAAAAAATTTGGACATGACTTATCTGCTTTTGGGGGAGTCAGTGTTCCTGGAGGTCCCATGTGGCCTGTAGGTTTAATAAAAGCTGATGACAACTTTTGGTTTAATGAAGGATGGCCGGAATTCATGGAACGTTACTCGATAAGTGTAGGTTACTTTCTGATCTTCAGATATGAAGGAAATGCAGTTTTCACCGTTCATATTTTCAATTTGATGAATTCTGAGATAAACTATCAGTCTAAGAAGCTCGCCGGTAGAAGATGTCTTGCATTTGAGGAGATCGAAGACGAAGAATTTATCGAAAATCTGAGCTCCCCGTCATGCTTTTTCCTTTCTTCTACGAAAAGTAAGGTTTATGATGAACGCCTTGATCAAATGACAGTTACGAAAAGCGGCAATACTACAGAATTGCAGAATTTATTCAATGAATCTGAATTTGTTCAATTATCAAAAGGTGATGGTGTTTCAAACGCAGCTGATGTCCAATTTAACGCAGTCGAGCGAAAACAATCTGTAGTTGATATAAAATTTGACAGTCCAGATGGAGAAACTCAGAAAAATCCTAAAAAACGCGGAAAGAAAAGGGTAAGAGTTGATACTTGTAAGTTTGATGAATTTGTTTCCTGTCATTTGTTGAAACTCGAAGAAGTGAAAACCCGTGTTGTTTAGTAATTTGATTATATTGCAGATCAGTCTCGAACTACCCAACAGGAAGATGATGGCGACACAGAATTTCGAATTTACGAAAGTGCTTCAGCAAGAGTGCGAGCTGTGACAGATGAAGAGAGAGAACGGGCGCTAAATGCAGCCAAAGCATTCAAGCGTATCAATCCTTTCTGTAGGGTCGTGCTGAGACCATCTTACCTGTACAAGAGTTGCATTATGGTGAGCCATTCGCTATAATTCAAATTTCTTGGCAAAAACACCTTTTTGAACCCTCTGCATGTGTACCTATTTGGTCCTTGTGCTATGCAACCTATTAGCTTTTTGGTCCCTTTGCCTTTAGTGCATATTATTCATAGTTGCATCAATAGAGATTCAATTCAGGGTCCAAAAAGATAACGAAATGCATAGTCTAGCTACTTAATGAGTAATTGTTGCATAGCACATGGTTCAAAAGGTAACATATTGCATAGCACATGGACCAAATGGGTAGTAACATGAATAGCAGAGGGACCAAATGGGCAAAGGAGTTATACCCCATGGACCAAAAAGGCCCTTTTGCCCAAATTTCTTGTTTGCACTTTCCTAGCTGAACATGAGACAACAACCTATTATATCTTTTGCAGTATTTGCCGTCGTGCTTTGCTGAGAAGAATCTAAAAGGGGTTTGCGGGTTCATCAAACTTCAGCTTTCTGATGGAGAGCCATGGCCGGTTCGATGCCATTACAGAGGAGGTATAGCTAAACTATCCGTAGGGTGGTACGAATTCACATTGAAGAACAAGATGGGGGAAGGAGATGTTTGTGTCTTTGAGCTGCTGAAATCGAGGGATATTAGGCTGAAAGTTACCGTCTTTCGTGTTCATGAAGGTCGGGCTGGTAAGTTACGAAATTAGTTAACCTTGTCAAGCAACTTTTTGCAATTGGGTGATTGTCATTGCTCTGATTTGAGTCATGTGGTAATTAATTGTTGTTTATTGGTGTTTAGAACTCTACAGAGCAAAGTGGTAGTAGTAGAAGTATCAGGGGCTAGATGATTTTGTGGAATTACTAGGGCTGTAAATAGAATTTTAAATCAAGTGATATATAACTAGATCACAACCACAAATTCATAGGTTTAAAAAATCATTGGTTGGTACAGTTGGTTTGAGTTTTTCGGTTTGTGCTTCAATCACGGATGGCATGCTGCTTGAATGCCATGTTTTTTAGATCTTATTACAGAACTAGTTAGGGCAGATTTGGCTTGTTTTCTGTAGCCCGAAAGCAAATACTTATTCCTTCCGTTTGGAAATTTTCTTGTACAAGGAATTCAATTCATCTGAAATCATTTTACATATAAAGTTCAAAACTTTAATTCTTAAAATGATTTGAAATGACTTGAATTCCTTCGAAAAGAATGTTTTCAGACACCCATTAGGAAAACAGATAATTTCAAATTTGCCCTTTTAAAGTTCGTGTTGTTGTTGTACTTGTGCGTGATGTTGTTTATGTGGTAAAAATGGTGAGAAAATGAAGTAATTCAATTGTTTGGTTTCTTTTGATGTGGAACTGCAAGTTTATTCGGTTTGGAAAAGTTATCCTCTTTTAGTAGAATTTGTTTTAAGATTTGGACTGCTTTAGGCGATGCTTTTCACGGTTTCAAAACTGTTTTATATCTGCTTTTCACGGTTTCAAAACTGTTTTATATCTGCTTTTCTGAAAAGTATGGTCTCACATACTTTTTCACATACTTTTTGGGAAAGGAGGTGGATATCAAAGAGACAGTAATCTTGAACTCGCCCTTCTTCAATTTTTTATTTAATAAATTTGAGCCCGGTTTTGGAGCCTCGGTTTCATTAAAAAAAACTAATGATCTGGCTCATTTGTTTGCTCGTGTATTTCACTCTATGCTTGATTGGAATGTAGTTCGTATTGTTTGATAATTGCTACAACAAAATGGTTTTTGAACTTTTTACTTACTTTTAATTGAATAAACAAATATTATTGGATAACTAATATTATAGGTTTAACACATTCATACAATATTACATACCAACTAGAAGATTACATTATTTGAAATAATAAATAGGCCTTTAATTTTAGACCCTATTTAAATAATTTCACTTTAGTTGATTATACATTACTTTTTCATTTATTCAATACAATATTGGAGAAAGTTTGGTTAAAAGACTTTACTTTTTAAATATTTTTATGAGTCCATATAAAAATCCATAAATTATTGATACAATGTGTTCTTCGATAAATAACAGAGTTTGATACGATGAACCGGCTACAACATATATAATTAGGATCAGTTTGATATTGCTTATTATTAAGCTGTTGTTAAAATAAGTTGCTTTTACAAATTCTAAATAGAACTGCATATTTGATTTTGAACAACACATTTTGATTATTTATACTAATTAATTAGGAAATGTCTGACTTATTTTTTTTAAAATCAAATCTGTTGCTCATAGAAAAAGCTTGAAAATGGAACTTTTAAGATAAACAGCTTGAAAAATCAATTTCAAACTAGCTTTTAAACGATTAATAAAAAGGTTTTCCGGGTTTATTTGTCAAAAGAGAAACACATAAATCAATAATAAGTAAAATGAAAATTCCTTAGGAGTTTTCTTTTACAACTCATAAATTACTGTCATCTTATCTGTAGAATTTCTTTCTTCGTATAATATATTTAAAATGGAAATACTTACATTTATTTACCATTTTTATTTATATTCAAAACTTCTTTCACAACCTTCCATTTAAACAAAGATTTATTCTATTATATGATATATACGACTAATCAGCCATTTAATTCCTTACAATATTTGTAAATTAGAGAAATTATGTAGAAGACCAAATCATTTAATGTGTCAATTAACCTTTTATATAAGTTTTATCATAAGAATTTACATTAATTTGGACCATCCATCCAAACCTAACGTTTTATACACGTGGTTCGAAATTACCCAAAGTCAGATATTCGTTTATTCATATGGTGAAATTTAAATGAACACTTCAAATTCCAAATAAAAGTAACCAATATTCGATATGAAAACTCATCATATATGACCTATAAATATCCATCCCAAAATTTACATAAAAAGTCGTTTTCTTGGGAACTAATTATATATATATATAATCCTATCATAATGATATTATTAATTAAAATTTATATTCTCTAAAATTAAAAAAATCAGTAAATTAGTAAAATTTAAATAATTTATAAATTTAAGCTATCCATTAAATATAATTAAGATTAGCGATGCTGACATCAAAGAATCCAAAATATCACATCAAGTTATTTTCATTATGGAAAATTAATGAAAAATCGTTTATTTTTTATTTCACAAAAGAATTATTCATAGGGGTATTGGACGGAAGAAACAGGGGAATTATTAAACATAGACCCCACATGACTAAGAAAGCTCCACCGTTTGATCAAAATCAAGCAACCAAACAACCGTTGATCATATTAGCCGAGCTACACTACTGTACAGTGAGTCCACACAGCTGAAACGTAGGCTCAAATAAGTTGGTGAGAAAGAAAGAGAAATCAGTTGGCTCACAGATACATACAACAATGGCGTAGAGAGGAAAAACGGAAATGGTGATTACTGTTTTGATGAGCTGAAAAGCCCAAAATTCCAGGCAAAAAGAAGGAAATTGAGTGAAGAAGAAGAAGAAGAATGTCGAATGGAGTTGGATCAGAAGGCTCGAATTGCTCTGCAATTGCTGCTGCTTGCATGTTTTACAAGCTCATTGTTCCCTCCATTCTCCAGGAGAAGAAACTGGTAGTGTATTACTGTTGTTCGTACTCCTGATTTGTTTGGTTGCTGAGAAAATTGAGATTTTCAGCTGGAAAAGCGCTTTTGGTAGTTTTATGCTTTCAATTGCTGTGGTTTTTTTGATGGATCGGTCAGATTGATTGTTGTTTCTGTTTGTGTGAGGAAAATGTGATTGTGTTTGGTTGCTAGGAAAAAATTTGGGAGAATTTTGTTGTACGGTCACGATTACTGTAGTTGATATATTTTACCTATTTGTTTTCTCTTCTGATATGAATTGTGCGTGTGATCATGATTCTTTGATGTTGTCTTTCGGTTCTACAGGGAGCTTAAATTTCTGTTTGGCTGCGGAGAAAATCAAGGGAAATTGGATTTCTTTTCATTTATTTTGAGCTATGAAGCATGGAAACTCCGGTTACACGCCGTTTCGGTGTTTCCCTTTCCGTAACCATGTCCCAAGCCTATATTTTTTAGAAATGGCATTTCCCGGTTTCGGTTTCCATTTCCGTTTTCGTTTCCGTGTTACATAGATTTTGAGGATTTTTGGTCTGGTTAATTTTCTTTTTTATTTTGTTTTTACTTTTTTTTACATTGTACACATCTGCTGGCTTGTGAAATGGGTTATGTTTTTCACCTGTGTTTTCTTTGATTAATCTTCAGTCTCCATTATTGTTATTCATTCACTGCTCAATTTGATTTTTCTTTGTTATATTGGTGAAAATTGTTGATTTTATCATAATATGAACTGAGTTGATTATTGGCCTACAGAGAATCCCAGTAAAATTTGTGAAGAAATATGGGAAAGAACTCTCTTCTATTGCTACACTTACTGGACCAAATGGCCGTATATGGGTAGTAGAACTCGAAACTTTCGAAAGCAAGCTATGGTTTCACAATGGCTGGCATGAATTCATAGAATTCTACTCTATTCGAGTCGGTCATTTCCTTGTTTTCAAATACGGAGGAGAGTCAAACTTCCATGTTCATATATATGATTTGACTGTTTGCGAGTTAAGTTATCCCTGTAATTCTTCTGGAAGCTCGGAAAAACCTTGTCTCGATAATCAATATCTGTTGGCCCATGTGAAACAAGAAGCAGATGATGATGGCTTCATGGAAATGCTTGGCTCGTGCTCAGAAAATGGAGATCATAAGCTTATAGAAGGTCCTCCTAGGGACAACGAAGTGAAACTTAGCGAGAGCGTGGTTACAACTACTTCGCCTAATGTTGTTTCGCCTATTTTGGGCGAAACAGAACGGGTTACCCGAAGAAGAAAACAGATAACTAATTTTAGTGAGTTGTTACAATGCTAAATTTCTCTTTTTTTCATTTGTATATTTTTTTCTTTATCGTTTAATGCATTGAAGATGTAGATGTATACGAGAGACCAACCCGAAAGAAATTCGACAACTCTAGTTTAGGAATCGCTGTGGGAAATTGTACAAGGAGGTGGAGAACCGTGACACAAGAAGAGAAAGAGAAAGCGGTTCGTGTTGCCGATATGTATAAACCCGAAAATCCGTTTTTCAAGGTCATATTGAGACCTTCCTATGTATACCGGGGATTTCTTCTGGTAATACCTTAAACGCAACAATGTCTTTCTTTGCTTTGTGGTCTTAAATAGATTGATTGGTGGCTTTTTTTTGCAGCATATACCGAATGGCTTTGCTCAGAAGTATATGATGTCAGCCTCGGAGTTCATACAACTCGAGGTTTCTGATGGAAAACAATGGCCAGTTAGGTGTGTTAGTGGGAATGGGAAGGCTAAGTTATGCAAGGGATGGACAGAATTTGTATGGGGGAATAAATTGGAAGAAGGAGATGTTTGTGTGTTTGAGATGATTAATATGAAGGATATTGTTTTGAAAGTTACCGTTTTTCGGGTACTCGAAGATGAGGCAGCAGCTAATACCTAAGCGCCGCCTAATTTCAGGTACCAATTTCTTTAGAGATAAACCTGATGTGTTTTAATTTTAGAGATATCTTTTAGTAATTTTGATTGATGAGTTATCTAAACACATATTGAGCATTCTAATTTCAGGGCACAGATTGTTCATATGATTAGTTGTTTAAACCCTGTTAATGTTCCATTTGCAGTAATCTCTATTAATTTGGTATGTACGTACATTTCGTTGATGAATTTCGGTATTTTTCAGGATTTAGCGACGTGTTTCCTGTACATCAGCTGCTAGCTAGGTTGAGGATTTAGTAAGTAGTCTTGTGTTATGCAAATGACAATTTGGAGTTTTTTTTCTGCCATTTAGTATTGTACACAGGTAGTTTCTTTTATTGTTCTGTTGTACTGCTATTTCACTCAGCTCAGCTCGAGATATTGATAAATTTATATTGAATTCAGTTCAGTAAAATTCGACTTTATGGTTTTAGAAGTTTCATATAGGTGAAGGTGACTCTTCCGTGTTTTAACATGTCAAATTTGACTTTGTTATGGCAATCTTGCTAAAGGTAGAGGAGGCGTTAATGGTACTTCGGTGTAATTCTCTACAACATATATTAGTTAGTTTTGACTGTTTATTAAAATAGTTTCTAATTTTACTGATTTTTTCAAATATTTGTTTATATTAAAAGTAAGGTGATTTTGCCCTTTAAAAAAACTGAAAGTACAATGGTATTTCTCAATACAGATTTTAGGATTATGCCAAAAATGAAGTACAAAATTGAATTTTGATTAGGTTAGGCCGGTCGAACTTGTATCATGGCTATGATGAAATATAATTGTCCTTTTTTACTCAAAAACAAAATTTTATGGTGTAAGCTTATTTGGCAACACACATAGATTCACAATAAATCCCGGATACCGGAAAGTAGCAATATCCATGTTGGTTGATATCGTAGTATGTCGAAAGACTACAGTGTGAGTCTAAAATTCGTTAATCATACACATGATGATGAAAAATAGCGTTATCGAAACTTATTGAAATCACAATCTCAACGAACATTACCTTTCTAAAAATCTTAGAAATCGCAACCTCTAAAATAGTTAGACTTCTGAAGACTCTAGAAATCGCAACTTCTAAAAGAATTTTAAAAAAAAATAAGAAAACATATTTCTTATTTAAATATTCATCATACTCAAAAACTGAATAATCCTATCACATCAAAGCTTTTATATAATCATCAATAAGGTGTAGCTTAGTTGACAATGTAAATTGAGTAAATTGGAGGAGAACACGGTTCGAATCCTACTAAATGCATTTATTGAAAGAGGTGAGAAGCTTTAATCATGACTAAGGCCCGAATAAAATTATCTCATTAAAAAAAGCCTTTATATAGCCAATTATTTTAAAAATAATAAAAGTACTAAATAACTAAAGTCCTAAATAAACTAAACTACTGAATATATAAAAAAACTAAATAGGAAAGAAATAAAACAAAATGAGAATCATTATCAATATAGGTAGGAGTGTGCAAATGGTTTGATAATCGAATTATCAATTGAATCAAATCAAAATATTAATATGCTTCAGTTATTTCAAAAATTCGGTTTGGTTCGGTTTATAAAATGTTGAATTTTTCGTTATTCGGTTCAGTTAGGTTTTTATGTAGAAAAAATCGAACCGAAATATACATTAAATGAATTCACATGACAAATTTTTAAATTTTTTTTATAATCTATAATATTGTTGGTCATGGTTATATTGCCTATGAGGTGCCTTGCCATTTCTCGGCAAATGAAAAATTTGGGTTGCTTTTAGTTGGATTTTTCAACCTGGGAAGAAGAACAAAGATCAGTAGAACGAGGCTATTCATTTCAAAATGCATTTATAATAAAAAAATATTAAATTGCTATATTTAGTATCTCGATCGAGATAATCTTGTTCGGAGTTTAGTAACAGTTAAGGCTCATCATACCTCCCAGGCTCGTTCCCACCTTTTTCAGGGCCTATGGGCGAGATAAAATTGGGGCCATATTAATGAGTAAAATTTTTAAAATGAAATATATGATATTGCACTTCTATCAATATTTCATAAGATATCAAACAAAAACATCAAATTTCAAATTATAAATAGAAAATTATAAGCAGAAAATAAAGGGATTGAAGTATGAAATTCGGAGAATAATAGCAACGGTAAGGAAGATTCATTAACGCCCTTAAATTTTTATTTTCAATTTTAGAAGTTGAATAGACTAAAGAAAACTTAAAGAAAAAGAAACGTTAAGTGATAATGATGGTGATTATGGAGATCCGAGACGTTAATGAGATAAGAGTTTAATTCAATAATTAATATTTATTTTATTTATAATTAAAAAAACTAATTTGTAACTAACTAATTAATTTAGATTTAATAGTATTTTATTTTTAATGTTTTTTTACAAAAGAAGGATTTAATTAAGTTAAACTCTAATTAAGTAAAAAATATAGTTTAATAATCACTAAACATGAGCCCCTTATTTCGCTGGGCCCCCAGCCGTCGCCCCTATTGCCCCGATCCAGGAATGGCCCTGCCTACCAATAAATGTATTTATATTATTGTTATTATTATTATCGTTATTTATTTTCTTAATAGTTTTATAATCTTTATTATTACATATTTGATGAAATCAGATTTCTAATTATAATTTATAAAATAATGTTTAGAGAGGACTCATGCTAATAATATGAAATATAAAAAAATGTAAGTAAACACTTGGGTAATTTTGAGTTTTTTTTTAATATTTATAAATATTTTCATTAAGATAACCTTATTCGGAGCTTAATAACAGTTAAGACTCTTCACCCTCCTAATAAATGTATTTAGTGGGTAATTTTAAGTTTAGGTATTGATAACTTGGGTAAAATGGCTTTCTCGGCTCCTATTCTTTTAAGTACTTTGATACACATCTTATATATTTTGTTTATGTGTTATAGCATTTGTTATTTTTGTCATTGTGTAAATTGTGTAATCATTGCTCTTTGATCCATGTACTATATTTTAGAGCCAAATAAATTTTTTTAATAAGTGTCATTTTCAAGTTTTAATATAATTATTTGATCATCTTTTCTATTTTACCTTTATTTAATGTACATTGTAAATGATAAAAGATAAAAAGAAATAATCATCTTTTCAAATAATATTTTTATGTATAAACTTATTAAAAATGAAAAGTTAAAATAACGGAGGGAGTAATATATTAAGGTTTTAAATCATGTGAATGTGTGATGCAACCTATACTATTATTAATCATATTAAAAGACCGAAAAAGTAATAATCACATAATATTGTGTTTAATAAATAGTGTATTGATGATTCAATTTATTTTATTTCAGTATTTCTCCCTAAATTTTTGAAAGGTATATGTAGAATTTTTTATTTTAAAAAAAGTATATAAATTTATTTTCCAATGACAAATGTAAGTTTTTGTCAATGAAAGGGCACTTATTGTCCGGATCTATATAAAAAAATTCTTATATTTAAAAGTTAAATTTGACATGTGGATACTTTTCCAAAATTCAAGGGACAGAAGTGAGAAATTGGAGTCGCCCCGTGACGCTCTAAGGCTTTGTTTTTTTACTATAATTCAATTCAGTTCAGTTCAGTTTATACCGTTTTAATTCAATTCAGCTATGTGTAGTTATAAATTTACTGAAATAAATTCACTTCAATTCATTTAATTCAACTCACTTTAATTTAATTTAACTAATTTTAATTCGATTCTATTCACTTCAGTTCATAAAATTGGGGAGCCAAAATAACCCACCATAATGTACTATACTACTTAGATTGACTTAATGTACGACAGAGGAAAAAATCGGTGTCCACACAGTTAAGGCTATTAGATCGGTGCTATTGCCCAAAAGATAATATTTAAACAGAAAGCTGTAAACGGAAGGACAAGTCAGCTAATACAACTGCAGAATCTTGCAGTGTCTCGTTACGGGACACAATTTGGGATTTTCGCATGGCTCGGCGGAGGAATCTGCTATCCGGTGGTGAGCCTGATCGCCGGCAGTCACATAGACCGGCTGTTTTTCACTTCTTCAAGATTATCCTTTCTATTACACTGGACCAAAACAAACTGGTATTTCTCCTTTCTAATCTACTCCATACTTTTAACCTAAACTCAGTTGATTTGATGTATACGTTCCCTTATGGCGAATATTTGCTTGCTTGTACCCTAATTGAACTTCAAATTGCAAAATCGTTAAACGGATTTATATCCAGGCAGCATTTATGATGTTGTGATAGTGATTGAATGAATAACATCTGATTTCTACATATTTGAATATCAAATTATCCATATAGTTTATCTGAGAGGCGAAGTTTATCTGGGGATTGTGTTGCATTTCGGCCATTTTTTGTGATACAGTCATCTGCAGTTGATCAATGCAAGGCCAAATGCATCTTGGCACGAAAAGTTGGATGTCACCCTGAACTTTCAAAAGAGTTACAGGTAGCCCCTTGAAGTTGGCAAAAGTGCACCGGTTTGCCCCCTCATTGCCACGTGTCAGCTTCTGGTTGGTTTGCTTTGATTTTTCTTTCTCCAATCAGAAGATGACACGTGGCAATGAGAGCAAACTGGTGCACTTTTGCCAAGCTCAGGGGGCTAATTGGAACTTTTGAAAGTTCAGTGTGGCGTCCGGCTTTTCGTGCCGAGGGGCAAATGATGTTTTTTGCCATCTAGGCAGTGACTCTTTTTTTTGTTATGAGTATGCCTAATGAGCGTGATATAAATGTTATTATGTACAAATGGATGTCAATTTGTTCCTTGATCACTTTGATTGGACTACCATGCAATTACATCAATATTCTAACCTGATCAAAATTTCTGCAGAGGATTCCGGGTAAATTTGTCCGAAAATTTGGCGATGAACTCGGAGATTTTGCTAATCTTATAGTCCCTAATGGAAGTGCTTGGAAAGTAGGACTATTAAAAGCACAAAACAAGATTTGGTTCGATGATGGCTGGAAAAGCTTCGCAGAACATCACTCACTCGGCTATGGCCACTTTCTAGTCTTTGCATATGCAGGTCTCTGCAGGTTCAATGTTTTGATATTTGACAAAACTGCTTCTGAAATTGAATATCCTTGCAAAAATCAAAGCCCCAGTTTTGAAGAAAACCGCGTAATAAGAAATGAGGTCGAAATTCAAGATGATAATACCCCCTCTGAGGTGCTGAATTCTAAAATTTCGCCACCGTCTATTAGTTCCTTCAATAAAAAAATACCTGAGGCCAGTGAATTACACACTAAACCCAAACAGCAAATTCAGATAAAGAGAAGTGAAGGTTCTGATTCTATGGCAATTTTACCATTTGAAAAGGTTTACACAAGGAACAAAAGGCCAAAAGTGGAACATTTGGTTGAGATAATCGACATTGATGACAATGACACGAGGAGAAAGAATACGGGAAAATCGCTGGCTACTGACAAGCAGAGAAGTCGGTCTAAATATCGATCTAGTATAGATTTTGATTTTGATGTTTACGAAATGCTGTTCTGAAAACCCTTTTATGTGTCAAATGCAGGTGACCATAAACCGTTGTGTAAATGTGAAGATCAAGAAACCGAAATTATTATGGTTCAACGTTACAAGAAAACCGTAACACCAAACAGTGAGAGGGCAATGGCTGCTGCAATGAAGTACATGCCTAAAAGACCGTCTTTTATGGTTCTGTTACGTGAATATAATTTTCCCAATAAAAGAGTGGTAAGCCTGTATTTTATCCTGCCATAGTTGTCAACGGTGCGCCTCACAAAGGGCACGACCCTTGGCGCCTTTACTATCGAGGTGGAGTACCTGAGTCGCACGCCTTAGAGACTTTTTTTCATTTAACTTACTCTAATATGCGCCATCTATCTATTTTTAAGATTTTTAATAATAATTCAAGGCTAGTTATTCCTAATTAAGTCCTACTAGGGTTAGGTTGATTCAAGGCTAGATATTCCTGGTGCAATATGTAATTTTACATATATATGCACATCTAACAGTTCTCTTATTTCTTTTTCTGGTACTCATATTGCATTTAACTTCACTTTTCAAGCAAATGCAAATTTTTCTTGCGTCTGGCCCCCTTGCGCCTTGCGCATCTAACAACTATGTATATTTCATTGTGTTGCAGTATGTGCCAAGTAGATTCTACCAGTATTTAAATGAAGCTCCTGAGTGCATAAAACTTCAAGTTTCGGATGGGAGGCAATGGGAAGTTGAATTTTGTCGAAAAGGAAGTAAACGCGTGGATATTGGGACGGGATGGAGTGAATTTGCGAGGAGCAATAGTTTGCAAATTGGAAATGTTTGTGTTTTTGAGCTGACGAAAACCGTAGGGGTGCTGAAAGTTTCGATTTTTCGGGAAATCGAAGACGTTAAGCATGAGAATTGAGTCTAAGGGTAAGCGATAGTCTTGGTTTCACTTGATTATAGATATTCAATCTTAATTTTTGTTGGTTTAATTTTTGTTTTATGATTCTTCAGCTCATACAAAGTAGACAAAAGGCAAGAAACTGAAGAATAAACCTTGAGCATTTCTTTTTGCTTCTTGGAATGTAAACGTTCAAATAAAAACTAATAATATCTCCATGTATCGATTCTGTTTCGGAAACCTTCACTAACGTTATTTCTTGCGTTTCTCGGTATCTTTTTCAATTTCGGTCTTAGTGTTATATATTATTCTGGTCTGAATTATTATTGTTATGCCCAAGTGATGGCATTAGTGAAATTAGAATGGCGATTCTGCATTCAATTTACTGAAAAACTAAGGACACAATGAACACAAGGGTTAAGGCCAATGCAGTGCAGACATGGATCCCAGTTCTAAAATGTGAATTTTATTTTTATGGGCATTTTATTTTAATCAAATATCATTTGTATTTTTTATTTCATTATTATAAAAAACAAAATTTATATCAATAATGTCACGTAAAATTACTAAATAATGGTTTCAAAATTTCCTAGATAAAAGAAAAAGGAAAGAAAAAGCGTACAGAGCTCAAAGTATAAAGTTCCCTTGAGCTGAGTTGGAGAGTAGGAGAATGGGGCTCTTTGTGGCATTTTTTATGGTTTTTATATATGATATCGGGTATTTAGTATCTTTTTTTTAATCCAATGATAGATTATTTATGATGAACTATTTAATTGAAATGAAGGAATATATAAATATATTCTTATAAATAATCGGATTGAAAAAGGTATTAAATAACTAATATTATATATAATTTTCCCATTTTATAATATGGAGCTTTTTCTAAATATTCAGTTGTCTTTCCTATAAAAAGTATCCAGTTACTCGGCACAAAGTGAGTCACGTACCATTTATAGTATTGGGGTGACTTATTTTGTGGGTAATGCCCTTTTTTCCTCTTAAGAGGATTGGATCATCTAAAGATTATTTTCATTACAATACAATACAAATTATATTTCATTTTGGAACTTAAATAGATTATTTTCTGTCTTGTTCTGTATCACATGTAAAAAAAATTAAATGAATTGATTTCCTTTAAAATAAGGATGGCAAACAAATTTTAGCTAACTATTAAAATGTAGGATTTTCAATAATTCATAGCGTGTTTGGAATTCCATTTTCTTTTGGAAGAATTCAACTAAAGTTCATATTTGGAAGAAAAAAATTAACTCACTTTCACAGGAAGTTTATAACTTGAGAAATGAAAATCATGCCAAACATGATATGAATTTGAATTGAAAGTGGTTTGTGGAGGATTAAGACTTTCTTCTCTTCCATTATAATATAATTTGGTCCAGTTCATATTATTTTAATTTAATCCGCCGCAGTTAAGCTCATTTTAATTATGGATAGTTATAAATTTATACTAAAATAAATTCAGTTCAATATAATTCAATATACATCAATTTAATTCAGCATATTTCAATTCAATTCAATTTAATTCAACTAACTTTATTCCAATAATAATTCACCCTTTATTAGAAGTCTTTCCAAGCATTGGACATGTTACCGTAAATAAATTGAATTTTAGTCAAAATAACATTTATTGGTATTTTTGAATGTTATCACTTCCATATCGTATCAGTTGGTTTGATCAGTTTTATCGTGAACTGATTATGATTACTATTCGATATATTTAAAAACTAGTTTTAATAAAAAAAAATTGGATTAAACCAGAAAAATCTATAAACCGGCGTATCGATTAAACCCAATTTTCTTAAAATTCTTCTGACAATAAATAGAAGTGTCGCTATAGACTCATAAAAAAGTTGTTAAAGATCCAAAAAAGAGTTGTTATAATCACTAAAAACTCTAAATAATATATATTTTTTTTCAAAACTCGTTAAATATCGTAAAAGACCTAAAAAGCATTACAATTTTCACTTTAAATCACAAATAACATCGTTAAAAAAAATAAAAAAATCAGTGAAACTATCAATAGTAATTATGTAATACCGATTATATGACATAGCACTGACCTCACCGGAATGAGGCGTTTCCCTTGTAAGAATAATTCCTTCTTTTTGCACTTTTTCCTCAGGCTCACATGACTCACATCCATTACTTTCCCAGTAAACGAGACAAATCAAAATATATCAAACAATCAAAACAAAGTCCAGTAATTTTCAGAGCTTGGGACTGTGCCATGGATTGCCGGAGGAAGGTGGAAAGCAGCGGCGGGATTGATCGCCGGCAACCGCATGGTCCGGTGGACGGCCGTGCTATTTTCCATTTCTTCAAGTTCGTCCTTTCTGATACTCTAGAAAAAAAGAAGCTGGTAATTCTCCTTTTTATTTGAACTCTTCTCCTTTCTTCCATTACTGTGTTTCATTCCTCCATTTTTTGTAAGTAATCTATGCTCACTTGCTGTTTACAATTTCAAATGATTTATGCTAAATTTACCTTGGAATTTGTTTGTTTTAGGTAACCAAACTGAACTTAAAAATTTACAAAATCATCAATTGGTTTATTCAGTTTGAGATCTTCAATTTTTTCTGAATCTAAATGTTCAGAGTCTATTTACTATGATTTGCCCAGACAGATTGTGTTAGATTTTACAGGATATAATTTCTAGGTGCTTGAACATCAAATTTCCCAGTCTTTGGATTTTTTGATTTAGGATGAATTTAACTCAATTCATTTTTATGGATTGTGTTTGAATTTGCAGAAAATGGTTTCTAGGTACTTGAACACCAAATTGCCTTAATAGTGAGTGTTTGGAATGATTAATTTCAAAGGAACTCAATTCAGTTTGTTTTTATGGATGCGATTTACAGTTTGCCTAAGAAATGAAAAAAATTGGGGAAATGTGTTGATTTTTGTATTTATATGAAAATTGATGTTTTAACTTTGATTGGATGATATGCAACTATACCAGGACTATAACTTGGTTGAAACTCATGCAGAGGATTCCATATAAATTCGTCCGAAGATTCAAGAACGAACTTACAGATGTTGCTCATTTGACTGTCCCTAATGGCCGTGTTTGGAAAGTTGGACTGTCAAAAAAAGGAAATGCCATTTGGTTCGACCGTAACTGGCAAAATTTCGCTGACCATCATTCAATATGCGAAGGGCACTTTCTAGTCTTCGGTTATAGAGGTTTCGGTTGTTTCAATGTTATCATATTCGATTCGACTGCTTCCGAAATTGAGTTCCCATTCAATACCGAAGTCCCGAGTTGTGATGAGATCGGTAATGAGGTCAAAATGGAATATGATAACCCTTTGACACCGAGTTGTAGTCCTTTGAAAAATCGAACAAAGCCGAGTAGAGAAGCTGCTTATGTGGCGGGTCGAGATTTCAAAGACATTGACATTGGTGATCACAAAACAAGAAGAGAGAAACGGCGCAAACGAAGAATTTCGGAGGAGTTCGATGAACCATTGGCTATTGAGACAAGTATGATCTTAATGATGCTCCTCGAAACCCTTTTCGGTTGGCTCAATGCATTAGTAGGTACTTGAATTTGTCTCCAAAACCCTACTGCCTCCCTAGACTTTCAAAGTGACCCGTAGCTCCCTCAACTTTCAAAAAGTGCACCACTTTGCTCCCTGCCACGTGTCAACCTCCTGGTTGGTTTGACTTTTCAAAGATGTCGTTTTTTTTATTTTCTCTCTCTAGTCAAAAGTTGACACGTGACGTTCAATGAGCAAAATGGTGCACTTTTTCAAAGTTGAGAGAGCTACGAGGTCACTTTAAAAGTTCAGAGAGGCAACAGATATTTTGGGACAAGTTTAGGTACCTGGAGGTGCATTAAGCTTTTTCGGTTTGATTTATTTCTTTCCTAAGTATTGATATATCAATTTCAGGCGAAACAGAATCGCTAGACGAAATTGGCGATAAAGACCTAGAAATGATCACATGTGAGAATTTCGAGCCTACCCCGAAAAGCGAGAGGGCAATGGCCGCTGCTAGGATGTATAAGCCGAAAAACCCGTCTTTTATGGTTTTTTTGCGGGCATGTAGTTTCCGAATGGACAGACAGGTAAATCTTTATATGTTATATGCCAACTGAATTAATTAGCTGTCGCTCATTCTGAATTTTATTACAGTATGTACCGAGTAGATTTTCGAGGTATCTCATTGGAGCTCCTAGGTGTATAAAACTTCGAGTTTTAGACGGGAGGGAATGGGAAGTTTGTCTATATGTAAGAGGATGTAACCGTTGGGACATTGGAAAGGGATGGAGTCGATTTCGAGATGACAATAACCTGGTAGAAGGAGATGTTTGTGTCTTTGAGCTGCTGAAAAACAAGGACGCACTGAAAGTCTCGATATTTCGTGCATTAGAAAACGGTACATTACCACATTTTATTAGTTAATTCTGTTTATTTGGTAGAAAGGCCACATTTTATTAGTTAGTTAGAACGATTCGGCTGGTTTTAGATTCAATCTGACTCGTTTTGTTCGGTTGTTCTTTCTGCAGTTCGTATATAAAACAGGCGGATGGCAAGAAACTGCACAAATATAAAGTGATCGTGAATTGTAAGCTTTATTTCTATGAATATGCCAAAGCGCTTAATTTTGTTTTATAGCATAAGAATTTATGTTAGGTAAATTCAATATTAAAATTTTTCACCTTGTCAATATATTAGCTTAACCACTAACCATACTATATTAAAATTTATATATAAGACATTAGAACTGAAAAAACATTGCCCAAAGTAACAATGATACGCCACTAAAAATTCTTCTGGCTTTATGCTATAGCTTGTTTGTCCGACCGGCCAGTCCGGTCCAGTTTTTTAGAACTATGCTATAGAGACATTTGGATACCGCCACTCTGAATTTTCTCATACTCGAACGAACTACCTCTGGAAACGCAGCGTCTCGATAGTTTCAAACTAGTCAACCCTGTAAACAACAAAATCCCACCTAGTATCCAACTAAATTGCAAGTTGGCTAGCGCCCTTGCCCTTAAATCAGCATCTACCGATCCACAACTAGCCGCTCCAACCATCTCATCGGCCCTAGACACCAACGCGACACAACCCTTGGGTACAAACTCAGGTATCCAAAGAACAAACCCCATATTCATAAACCAACCACCCTGGAATAAAACTGAAACCGCAAGCACTAGAGCCGCGGGGAAACTCGAAGGAGAAATGGTAGCAGTTAAAGCCGAGACGAGCGATACGAACACTATAAGCTGCAAGAGCCAGTGATAGTGACCCTCAAGACCGACATGATTGGTTGAGTGAAAATGGAGCAAGAAGAGCTCTTGACTGAAAACCAAGGCTGCGAGAATTCCACTAACTCCCAATAGGGTATCGGAAAAACTGGTGATCTCGGTAAAAAGAGCGAAACTTGAAAATGTTGCGAGCTGGAGAAACATGGTGGCATGCTCGAAATTGGAAAAATTGGAAGGGAAACGAAGGATAGGATAGTCGAAAAGTTGCATAAGAATTGCAAAGATAGAGAATCCATTCAGTTAATTTTACTACCTATTGTTAGTATTCTAGTGCAATTGAATCAACTAGTTTACTAATGCGATCGTAATATTTCATCGAACAAGTCGGGAGAGTGCGGAATGTACGTTTGTTCGGGTTCTTTCACCGGATTCTTCCACGCATCATAAATCAGGCCTTTTGTAGAGGCTTGGTAGAGTTATCGAAATAAGGGGAGCAGTAAGGTTGGGCGCAAGATGTTTGATAAAATGCCTCTGAGAAGATTCATTTGTGCAACAACAGCTTTATAACTTCTGAAAGAGAGCTAAATAATTTGATGTTAGGTGTTTTAATTAGACAGTCACCTTTAGCGGTTTTAAGGACATTTAACACGTATTAGTATTGATAGAACCTTGAGATAAGATTACGATTACAACTGCAGTTTTGAGTTGAGACATATGGAACTTGTTCGTAGTTACATTCATGAGAAATAGAATTTTCATAGGGCTTTTAAAGAGAGCTAATGAGTTTGCTAGAAAGTCATATTTTTTTACTCCCTCTATCTATAAAATATTATCCATTTAACCGAATTATCAAAACCAATGAAAAATTTATTACACAACCAAAATGACTAATTTATCCTTTACTAAATTCTCTTTCTTCTTAATTACTCACTTATAATTTTAACAATACATAATCTCTCTCATAGTTAATACAAGGGCAAATTAGAGAAAAAATTGTATAAAATTCATTGATAATCTAAATTGACAACTAAAAAAAACTAATAAAATGGCTAAAGAGACAATAATTTCTAGATGGAGGGAGTAATATTTATAAGTATCTTTATTGAGATATTTTTATTCGGGGCTTAGTAACAGTTAAGGCTCTTCACCTCTCCTAACAAGTGTATTTAGTGGGATTTGAACCTTGTTCTCATTTAATTTACTCAATCTGCTTAGCCAACTGAGCTATACCTTATTAGTAGAAACTGGCTTGTTATTCAATAGTACATACTATCTCAATGAACATAAAATATTTCCACAGAAATTTGATTAGGTAAAATAGTTTTTTTAAGGAAAAAAAAGATATTAAATTATAATAAACTACAATAATGGAGGGTTATGAAAATGAAACTACTCGCCAACAATGTTTTTCAAAATCACCGCTCGAAGAGAATGCGCAATTACATTTGGTTTTCTAGAAATGTGACTAAATAAATAAGAAACAAAATTGGAAGTTAGCATGTAACAATAAGAGAAATAAGAGTGTTCATGTTATGTAGAGGCAAGAGCATAAAAAATTAATAGGTTATCAAACTTCATGACTACATGAGTAAAAACTAAATCTTTCATCCACGATAAAGATTCTTGAATAGAAACCACCCCGCTTCTAATATTGATAGTTGTGAGTTGAGAGACCCCACCTTCGCGGCTATAAACGCACCTGTGGAGTTACGAAAAACATAACTGAATGAAATAGAATATAAAGAATTACAGGTGGCTTGCCAAACAACCGAAACATCCGTTGTTCCCATTTCAGCCTGTCCTACCGCTGGCCTAGAAAATTCAGCAATACCCATCTGACTTTGGATCGTTGGAACTTTACTGTGACTATCAATAGTGATTTTAAATCAGTATAATCATAGTATTTTTTTTTCAGAATAGAAACATACGAAAAAAACATGTGCTCATTTGTTAACCATAAAAACAATTTAGAATCTTATATACGTATAAATCCAATTTAACCTCTTCTTCACATCTTCAAAATATCGGTCCAACATCTTAGATATTTTTCTTATTTTCACTTTATAATACAAACACATGCCTAGTTACGTAGATATTTGGACTGCGTATATGTGAAAAGGGTCATTCCGTAGCAGTCTCTACGGGGTGGGTAAAGAGTGAAATCTTAGAGTTCATAATTATAAGAGTTTCGTAATAAATCTTCTAAATTATTACGTGTTACCTATTTTTACTTCACGTTGTTAAAAAAGATTACCTGAATACCTTTGTTAGTTTGAAGTGAGAGATACATACTTCGATGGAGTTAAAATTCATTGAAATATTTTTGGGAAAACAAAGTTGTATATTAAATCTCTAATTTTTCACATACGAGGTTTCTTTTATTATTTTCTATTCAGAACATCTAAAATGTCAAGGTCGAGCCGTCATGCTCACACCCATTAGATCAAGTGGGTTGAGCTAACCACTACTAGTAAAATAGTTCAGTTTGAAGGTTCGATGTCTACATAATATGAAAGTCGAACGAACTGTTGTCTTGTCCGACGACTTTATTGTCAAAAAAAATGTATAGGAAATTTGAAGGTATTTCTCAAAGTTTATAATTATATTAAAAGTTAATTTTAGCTTTTAAGCTTTTAGTTTAAGTATTTCTGAAAGTTTATTTTTAGCTTAAAAGATATTTTAAAGCTAAAAGAAAAAAAATTTAAGTTATAACTTCTTAAAAAAGTTAATTTATAAGATAACTTTAATTTAAAAGTTAAAAAACCCATACTAGTACCTACCTGCAACTTTTCCAAATTAAAATTGTTTACAACGTCCTTTATCAGTTCAAATGTGCAGTTAATGCTGCTTAGTGCCACAAGGCTAAAGTGAGAAGCGGTATAATATCATTTAAATATTATTTAAGTAAGATATTAAATTTAAGTTTTAGTGAATATAAAAACTTTTTATTCGCAGTCTCACTCATTATAATTAGGTGTGTGATTCGGATTAAATCTGAATATAATTAAAGTAAAATTTTGGTGAATCAGATGGACGAAAAAATAATAATAATTTATCTTTTATTCAACCTAAAATATATCTTGATATAATTTTTTGTGGTAGAAAAATACACACAAATTGAAGGTTTGAAAAGTCCTAATGGAAACAAAAGTAGTACTAATTAGCATCAATAGATCAAATACTTATTTATATTTCAATAAGGTTTGAAAAGTCATAGTAACTTTATCAGAAGAAAAGAGAAAGAAAACAAAAATCGTGGGGCCATCATAATAAATTGAAGTAATAAATAAAAACATGACAGCTGTGGGATTTGAACCCACGCCCTTTCGGACCAGAGCCTAAATCTGGCGCCTTAGACCACTCGGCCAAACTGTCTCAGATGTGTACGAATTTCATTCTGATTATAATTATATCTATATAATTATGTTGTCTATATACTCCACTTTATGGGTAATTTCTTTTTGTTGTTTTATTTGGGCGATATTTTGAAGTTTGCTGCTTAACTTTTATTCTTAGGATATTATTAAGTATTTTATTGATTTATTGGTTTTGATTTTTTATGATACCATTTTTTATAATTATTATGGTTTACTAATAAAAAGTAGTTTGATTTTTTAAAAAATTCATTTAATTTGGGCTTAAAATAATAACAAAGGAAAACTTTATCCCACCCCGCCTGAATATGGACTCGAACTTACGACCACTAGGATCACAGCTTCAAGGTTTAACCACTAGACCAAGCCTTTGCCACGATAAAAAGTAGTTTAGTTGATAAAACTAAAGTATATTACAGTATTTCACAATAAAATTATCATTTTGAGTCTCAAACCGAAAAATAATATGTTTTATTCCACTAATAAGGAGGTCCTTACCATTCAATTAGTACTTAGTGATTTATAAAATATAATCTATATTATATTTTTCAATATTTTATATTATTATAATTTAATTTTAATTAAATTTATATTTTTTTATATACAATAAATACTTAAAATACTGTTTCATCTGAACTCTACCTAAATATTTTGGAGCTGATTCGACCATCCGACTAACGCTTAACCCTTTTTTAAAATACCGTATATCCATCCAGTTTTCTATAAGAAATACTAAATACTCAAGATAAGATATTCGTACACATTATGTTGTAACACCCCTAAATAATACATCTTACTAATTTTATTTATGTATTTTTTTCACATAAAAAGAGTGTCTATGACAAGAAACCAAGTATAAAGGATTAGGATCCTATCCTATCCAAACTTTAACTCATATGTACAATAATGCAATAGCTATAGACCCCATCTAACTATACACACTTTTTATTACAAGTGGCAACATATTTTCCTATGATTCACCATTAATGTGTTTCTTATCCTAAAAATACGTGTCACATTGTCACAATATGCTTTTACATTTCATTTATAGCAACCACCTCTTTATATAGTACAAAGTCCTCTTTTCCCGGGGACTTCTTGTTAATTATTTTTATATATATAATACTCGCTTTATCTAATTTTTATTATTTTTTTAATTTTTTTTAATTTTTTTTAGTTATTAATTTATATTTTTAATATATTTTTTTATTATTTTTTTTTAATTTGTCCTTGTATTAATGATGAGAGAGATTTTATATGAATGAAAATTATAAGTTAGTAATTAAGAAGAAAGAGAATGTTTATATAAAGTGTAACGAATAAATTAGTCATTTTAACAATGTATTGAATATTTTATTAATATTGATGATTCGATTAAATGGACAATGAAAAATAGATGAAGGGAGGAACAAACATCCTATAACTACACCCATTTTTCATATTTTCTGTTAAAACCAATGTTATAATACCGTACATGCCTGTTCGATTAGTTTTATTGTGATCGGTCAGTGTTACGGTATGATATACTTAAAAATCGATTTTAGAGAAAAAATAAAAGAAATTTGGGTTAAACTGAAAAAAACCGGTAAACCGGTACACTAGTTCAAATTCGGTTTTTCTAAAATCTTTCTGGCAATAAGTAAAAGAGTTGTTAAAAATTTAGAAAAGCGTTGTAATAGCCATTAAAAACCCGAAATAATATATATTCTTTTCCAAATCCCCTCTGACAACACGCAGAAGCGTTACAAAAGACCTATAAAGCGTTGTAATAGCCACTAGAAACCATAAATAATATATATTCTTTAAAAAAATAAAAAAATAAAAAATCAATAAAACCATTAATTATACCGATAATACCAATTATACCGCATACTATTAACTTCACCAATATAAAGCCCGATCCAATATTAATAACATTTGTTAAAACTAATCAATGTGCAAGTAAAAATTTAACTGTTAAATTATATATAAATTTACTTAGAAAACACCAGACCCCAAGAATTGAACAGATGAAGATATTAAATGGAAAAATGGTCCCAAGAATATCCCAAAATATTGGAAAAAGATGCCAACGTTTAACAGTATCTGTGGGCACTAGGCAGCCAGCCACAAGTAATTTTCTGTGGTCTAATCAAAGACAGACCCACAGCTTCAATTAATCACAATCCCACTTTTGATATTTTTTTTTCCATTATAAATAAATCTCCTCAAATTCACGTAGCACACCTCAAAATTAAAAAAGAACTGGGTTTTCATTTTTAGAGAAGAAAAAATAGTAATAATGTCTGGAGTAGTGGAGGTTTGTGTCAAAGAGATAATGAAGCTGAAAGAGAAAGTAAGGCCAAAAAACCCATTGGCTTTGGTCTCAAAACAAGGTAAAGGGGGAGGAGCTGTTGCGACGGTTGAAGAAGAAGGTGAAGAAAAGGTTGCAAATGATATTATGCTTAATGAAAGTAGTTCAATGTCTGAAGCTACTGTTTGTCTCATTATGGATCGTTTTGTTCCTTGGTGATTCTTTCTTTTTCCATTTCTTTTTGTATATATAAGCTGCTCTATCTCATCTTCTTTTTTGTAGAATTATGTAATTACTGTGTTTTTTCTACTGTTTTGCTCTATCATGGATTTGTGTTCTTTCCTTACTGCTTTATTGTTTGTTCCATTTAACCCCTTGTTTTCTTGGACTAACCGCAAAATCAATGCCAAGAATTTATAAACTTTTTCAAACAGACAATAGAGTGTGTTTAGAAACATTTTTTTTTTAACGAATTCAACCCATTTCAAATTAATTTATGTATCTCATATGGAAAACGATTTCAAATAAATTGAATTTGTCAAATGGAGGGTTAATTTTGCAACTAGAGATTAAGTATCGAGTATGAAAAAAGGGCTCGTAAGTTCCAAAACAGTCTTCAACCTACTTTAAGAAAAAAAAAATGTTCTTACATAGTTTCAAGGTCATCAGGCGAATAGCAGAAAGACAACAACCCGAACTCCCCCAAAGAGAAGTAAAAAAGGAACACAATCTCAACTTATATACATTAAATAGAGATACAAGAATCACCATTATTGGTGTTTTCCATATCTGCACTCTATTTCTCCTCTTTCTAAAACAAACAAGACATAATAATTACTTACTTTCCTTTATGCTACAAATATAAACAGTTATATCACCAGTATCAACCACTAACCAATAGTTGTAGTAGCTGTAGACTCTTGATCCTGAAACCGACTAGACGAGCTTGCCTCAATGCTAGCCGAAGAAGATATCTCAACCGGTTCCTCCGGTCCATTCCAATTCAAAACCTCCCTCGCATATCTAAGACCTTCATCAACATTTTCGGGTTCCAATCCCGTAACTAACGACACAAAAAGTTTCCCGTCCCTAAGCGAACTGAACAATCTCTTGAACTTAACCGCTATGTATTGAAAAGCTCGGTGGGCCAATGGAGTATTCGTGTTTCTCGCGCTACTACTACATGCACTCTGGCTATGTCCTATCACTGGATTAAAGTCGTGGAACCATTCACATTGGTTTAGAGGGTAATGTTCAATTTTTTCTTCAAGTAAATCGAACTTGTTTAGTATGAGGAGGAACTTTTTGTGTTTGAACTTTGGATGGGTAATGACCCGTTTGAAGAGTTGTTTGCATTCCATCATTTTGTTAATTGGAACTCCGTTATGGTCTTCGATATACTCGTCGTAATCAATCAAGGAAACGCAGAATAAGACCATGTCGAAATCTTCGAACATTTCGAGCCATTTGCAGTTTCCTCCGAGAACTCTCGAATTTACTCTGATCAGTTGGTATCTGCAATTTTAAGCATCGACGCCAATTTTTGAGAATTATAGACAATGAATAACTAGTTTTAGTAACTAGGCTTGATACCACCGTGAACTTTGAAAAGCCCCAATTACCCCCCGAACTTGCAAAAAGTGCACCAGTTTTCCCCTTGAATGCCACATGTCAGCTACTGGTTCGTTTGACTTTTCAAATATGTCATTTTCATGATTTTTTTCTCTTCAATTAAAAGATGACACGCGACATTGAGGGGTCAAACTGATGCACTCTTTGCAATTTCCGGAGATTGTCTGAAACTTTTGAAAGTTCAAAGTGATATCAGGTGTTTAAGGACGACTTCAGAGGGTCCTCGATGCATTAGGCCAAAATCTCTCTAATTCTCCTAAGAACAAAATAAGAAGGATAGAACTTATTGACCTGTGTTCGAAGCTGTTGATGCCTTGAGGTCGGTTGGGAAATGAAAACTCCATGGAAGAGAGTCCATTGGATGATGTAATCCCCTCGGCATACAAAATATCCATATCGGATGGCTCGTAGTCTTTCTTTGAAATCACGACAGCCTTAAGTATAGCAATACCTCAGTTATTGTGTGTAGAGCAATAAAAAATTCAAAATATGTACCAAAAACACTAATAAAATATGGCCTATACATTGGGACCCCTCGAACTTGGACATAAACGCTCATTTTCCCCTGAACTTTCAAAAGTTCCATTTACACCCTTGAACTTGAAAAAAATGCACCAGTTATACCCCTTGAATTTCACTAGTCAACTTTTGGTTGGTTTGACTTTTCAAAGATGTCATTTTCCTGCTTTTTTTCTCTCTCCAACCAAAAGCTGACATGTGGCATTTAGGGTTACGAGGTGCACTTTAAACAAGTTCAGGGGGTTATATGGAACAGTTGAAAGTTCAGGGGGATCATGATATATTAAGCCTAAAGTTATTGACTAGCAATCTAAGTTCTAGAAAGTGGCATTTAGTGAAAATGGGGCATGATGAATGATGAATATGAAACAAGAGACTGCAAATATTCTGACATATCATACGGATCATAAACCACGTCGAAAAACCGAAATATGTAAACGGATCGAATAAAATGTTGATGAACAACAGAACATACACTCCAATCAACTCAGGACAAGTGCATAATCTTACCCTTTCCAGGAAATAAGTAGCAACTCTTGGTAACATTTCTAATTCATCCCTGCGGCTATATGTTGCTTGGATTGCTTCATCATTCCATAGTTCCTCCACAAAAGGTCCATATTCAGAATTTGCAGCTGGTAATATGGCTTCCAAATTACCAGACACCATGAACTTGAGAAGCCCAACTGAGAAAGGTTTCAAATTGGGGCTGATGGAATAGATTGATTTCCTATCGGTTTGACCAGCATTATCTGATAAAACTAAATAATTTCAGCTCTAATGGAAATAAAAAAAACAAAATTTGTCAATTATCAGGCAAAATATAACAAGATATGTGGAGAGATTGCACAAAAAATCCAATATGGACAAGCTAATGAGCCAAAGTATTACTATTTGAACCACAGAAACAAAAACTTAATTCTCTAGATCTTGAATTTAACTCAATCTAGAACAACTCATACTGCCATGTATGCAGAGGCCGATTGGCTGGTTGTTATAGATTAGAAAACACACGGAGAAAAAACTGATAATTCAAATATTCAAGAAAAATGGTTATGCACCAATAAAAGCCCTTAAGAGATTCTGACAAGAAAGGAAGTGTTGCAAAAGATATGTTTTAAGAAAAGAAGACAAAAAATTATTCACCTGAAGAACTACAAGGGTCAGAAAGGTGTCTTTTCTTCCTTATTAGACCCTCTTCTTCAAATTGTTCGCATCCTTCGACCAGAATACCAAGATAACTGTATAGGTTACTCTGAATCAATAACTTAATCTTTTGCCGATCTTCTTCAGAAAATGGAATGTTGTATATAATCTTCGCCTGAAATAAGCATCAAGATTAGTTCAGCTCCTTGGTTTCATTAAATTCCACAATAAGTCGAGGGAAGAAATTTGAATAAAGAAAACGAGATATATCAGGATGAACGAGTATAAAATTCGTTCCATTTTCGTATTAATAAATTATATTCACCAACAGATAGTAATTGAAATATGAGAAGACAATGGCATGAATAAACCAAATATTGATGTCAAACCAAAAACAAATGAATCACAGCATAATCCTTACGTGTTTAAAAATGGTACTGGAGCCAGATTTTCCACAACCAACAAGAAGAAGTTTGAAAAATGATTTCTGGGAAGGACTTCGTTGGACTTCAGTATTTTCTTTGTTCTCATTGCCGCTAGCAGAACCAGGAGGCATTGGCAGAGACAATGCAATGCAAATTAACTTCGACCTATTCTGCAAAATTACAAGCCCCTTTCACATTGTATTGATCCCTTGACAATATCGGGATTATAATAGATAAAAACTACTCAATTTATCAGCCAACATACCTTCTCCCATATCTTCCCTTTCACATTTTTCATTCCCTCTTCCTGATAGGATCCATCAGCGCTTACCCAAAAGTGAGTACCTCCTTCACATTTCACTCCAAGTAACTACAGAAATTTAACAAAATGGTGTCAACTATCAAGTCTAGATATTGGTAAAAAAGCTGCAATATAATATTACGCCCAGAAAAGAAACCTGCAACATCATTAACTCTGGTTTAGTTATCTCTCGATTATTTATCATAACATCTGTGTTTCCATTACTTGCTTCTCTAGTAATTCGACCGCCAATATTCAACTCAGGACTAATTATCTGGCAAGGCTTATGTCCTTCCTGTTCAACATAGCAGTAAGTCAAGTGTTGAACAACAAAAATTCAAACAAAATTGGTCAAATTGCAGTCGAAAGTTAAAAGAATTCAGTTTTTCACCTTTCCCCAGAAACCAGACACTTTATCATACCAATAGTATCCTGGATTTAACTTTTTTGGTGGGAATTTACAGGTTTGCAATTCGAACAACTCTTGTTCAGAAAGAGGCTGAGAGTTCACATAAACAAGCTCTGGCGGTAGTTGATTTACTTTACATGATTTTTCAGCAAGCATTATCTTTTCAACTTCATTCACAGGAAATAGTTGCTTTAACAATCTAGAAGATTTCCCCAAATTCCCTCGCCTTGTCTCGTCAATCTTTCCACCAATGCAGCTAACGCATTTTCGTCCTTCTGGCATTGATCCCATTGCTCTCACCACACAATTATAACAATACTTTGCATTACACACAATGCATATCTCTTTCGGTACAAACCTATTCCCTTTCATACATTTATAGCATGTCCCTTTCTTTCCAGGTCTTACAGCCATTTGCCTTGCAGGGATTTCGCTTTCAATATCAGATACATCAGACTCTTCCTCATCTGAATAGCTTGATTCAATTTCACGGAAAGTTACAGACGGCCTTTGGACATGGTGAGGAGCAGATTCAATTTCGATACAATCATCGTCTTCTCTGCCTGAAAATATCTCAGACGAAACAGAATCTGAGCTCCGATCAGATTCTATCGCATCTTCTCCACTATTATCGCGTATTTCCAACACTTGCAAGCGCCTAGATAGTCTTTCAGGACTATTACAGCCATTGGAAATTTCTATTCGATCAGAACCTTGTATTCTGTTCAATGAACTGTGCCTGCTTTCATCACCATTTTGACTAGCCATTTCAAAAGACACATCGTTGCTATTCAAGATTCTATCGGTTCCTAATTCTGGTTTCTTGACCGGCCTAGTTTCTGATGATCTAGACTTAACAATTGGCTGGATAACTGTCAATGACACATCATTCAAAAGCGAAGATGAGGCAACTTTGGCTGCAATTGGAATCTGTTTAACATCAATAGGCAAAGCCTGGGGGATTTGACGGGAAATTGGAGGCCCAGTATATTCAACAGCAAATGAGTAAGAGTATGACTCACTATAATCATCTTCTTCTTCTCTTTTGGGAGTTGGTGGCAGAACAGGCAGAATTTTTCTGAGTATCTTAGCCATCTAACAGTTCCAATTCTAAACTCTACAACTACTTTAATCCCATTCAAAGAACACAATCAATCCACAAAGAAAAACGAAAATCTCGCAAATGAATGAATCAAACGAAAGAATATCAAAACCCTAAAATGCAAAATTGAGCTCAAATCGAAGTAAAAAATAGCATCAATTACTCTCCAGCTAGCAGTTATATTCTTGTTATGAACAAAGAGAAAGGTCAATTCAAATCGGGAGTCAATTTGCTGACAGGGGATTCGAAGACCACAATCGAAGAGAGAAACATTCAGAAAATAAAAAATTGGAAGAAATATTAAAAGAAAAAGAAAAGAGAGAGTTGAAGGGAGAGAGGTACAGGCGAAAGACCTGGTAGAAGAACAAGAGGTTGGAGACATTGTCAAGATATCAATTCTTTGGAAGTTTTTCTTCGTCAACGCGTTGAAGGAAATTGCTATGCAAATACTACCAAACAGGCTTCCACGGAAAAAGACAATAACAGCATTGGCGACGAATACAATATTGGCGACGGATTGGCGGTTCACTATTTTTTTATGCCAATATTGAATATTTCAAAGACTTGTTTTGTGGGACAAAATTGGGGTTTAAAGCAATGTATCAACTATGAAAATTCAAGAACCAAAACTTATGAAAATCTAACTTCATGGTAACTATGAAAAAAGTTAAATTTCACGCCTTAAAAATGTTATTCTTACAACATATCAACTATAAATAATTTACAATTTTAAACCAATTATAGTTATTTTCCGTTTAATGGTGAACATGTAGGTGTAATGTATGTCATGTTACAACTAACTGTATCGGGGAGATACAGTAGAAAATTTGGATAAATCTAAAGTCGTGACAAACACTTTTAAATTGAAATTTATTTGGCAGTTTTACCAAATAATTCAATCGAATAAAATTAGAAATTAATAAGAACTTAAAACAATAGATTTGTTATGAAAAATGAACGGTGAACGGTGTATGTCTGTAATAATCATCCTTGTCAATGCACCGTTTTCTATATATACATAGAACTAAAGTAATCGTCTAAATTAAATTGCTTTTGCTGTTATTCTCATCCAATTGCAGTTAATCACTGCAGATAACCGCGACTCGAGTGTCGCAATCATGTCTTCAAAGATCAAAACTTTTTGTTTATCAGGTGAAGACTAACACGAGCATGAGCCTTATCGTGAGCGCGACACATGGATAAATTCATTCGAAAAAAAATTTTACAAGGGACCCCAGCTAGGTGCGCTGCCCCATGGACCCCGCGAGGGGTTGACGCCCTCAGACCCAGCTTCCAGCTGTCCCTGTAATCTAAATATGGTAATAGAACCCGAACAAGTATGCACTTCGTACTCTCCTGATTTATTCGTTGAAATATTACGATCGTATTGATCAACTAGCTGATCCAATTACAATAACATACTCCGACTAAGAGTTGATTCACTATATTGTCCTTTAAACGTTATATTTCAATGAAAAAAAGTGAAAATAACTTATACATGCCAAAATGAAAGTCAAATAAGTTTCATTGATGTAAATCAAAATCTAGTAATTTTGTGTGCACAGAAATTTTCCTTTGAATCACTCTGTTCTAACTTATTTTGTTTCAGTTGATAGTTTTATAATTTATTTGTAAAATTTTGATTTCTTTGAAAATCAACAAGTGGATTATCAAGTTATGCTTTGTTAATAGCGGTAAAGGCTTGGTCTAATAGTTGAGCCTTGGGCTGTGATTTTAGAGATCGCAGGTTCGAGTCCACGTTGAGGCGGTGTGGGATAAAATTTTCTTTTATTATTATTATAAGTCCAAATGAGACCATTTAAAAAAAATTGTTATGCTTTGACCATAAGTGCAAATTTTGAGTGAGATTTTCCTTTTTTTTTTTTTGGTGAAGAGTGGATTTGGATTTTGTAAAATTCAAATTTTTTAAAGTTATAAATTTTAGTCCATTTCAGTAATTTATTGACTTTTAATAGTCCAAATTTTATTGCACCATAGAGCTTGTAAATCACTAAAACTGAATCTAGGCTATTAAAATTCGATAAATAATTAAAATTAATTAAAATATATAACTTTAGAGAGTTTAAAATTTAAAGAATCAAAATCCGATATTAATACATAAGTTGGATTGTCAGTGTATAACTATTACCAACAACAATAAAAATTAGTACTTATATACTGACGTAACCTTATATGATAGTTTATACGTATTATTATCAACACCGGTGTTGTTTTATAGTGTATACCTATGATAAGCTTATATTAATCTAATTAGATTTGGATTATGAATGATATATTCTTAAAAAAAAAAGGATAAATGATATTCCCCGGTTTAAAAAATTAGTTTTTTTAAGTTTTTTATTTTAATTTTTTTATTTATTATATTTAAAATATTAATATAATTTTCATAATTTTTTCATCAACTTACCCTTGTAATAATTAGGAAAGATGGTAGGTATTGATCATGTTACTAAAATTGGATTGGATCGGCCGATTGAATCGAAAGAATTATGGTTAGTTTGCGGTTGGTTCATGGTTGAATCCAATTTTACATGTAAAATTGTAAACCGTTAATCTTATCAATTTAATATCCGATCCGATTCCGATAATACTGGATATTAATGAAATTATTAATTAATAATAAAAATACATAGAATTTTATCAATAATGTATTAGTCTTTTTAATAATGTGTTTAATATTTTTTTTATTTTGATGAAAAGTAAAACAATGACCAGTGTTCGAAATTGAAAGAAGTATTATTAATATAAAATATGCATTTGAATAGAAATAAATGAATTTTAAGTCTCAAGTTAAGGAAATATAAAAAAAGACAAGTGGTATTGTATAATGATTAATCAGTAAAATTATTGTTGATCATGGACCAATTCGCTTGCAAATTTTCCACTGTCTCGGTAATTTGACCAAGTCTTCCAATAATATGTTGTTACGCTTAACATCTGAAAGGTCAACAAATAATATCTTCCCTCATGATAATTATATTTTTTTTAATAAGTGTTATTTTAATGAGTTATAATATATTTATGCCTTTTTTTTATTAAAAAAATTGAAGAAAGATGAAAATTTAGTTTTGGAAGTATAATACTCCCTTTATTTATAAAATATTATCTATTTAATTAAATTATTAAAATTAATTAAAAATTTATTATTTAATTAAAATAATTAATTTATCCTTTATTAAATTTTTTTTCTTCTTAATTATTCACTTTTAATTTTAATAATACATAATCTCTCTTATAGATAATATAAAGATAAATTAGAGAAAAAATTGTACAAAATACATTGATAATCTAAATTGATAACTAAAAAGAAAACTAATAAAATAGCTAAAGAGATAATAATTTTTAGATGAAGAAAGTAGTATTTTTATCGCTATATTTAATATAATATTAATATATAAAAAGTGCGTGATATTTATTAAAAAATTGAGGGAGTATAAAATAAAATTATAACATTGGTAATATAATTGGGGGGAGAAATTTTGAAGCCATCGGAAACCGTAAATTTTTTAATAAATAAATTAACTTTAGTGAATAATATATCATATTATTATTAAAAGAAATTAAATTATCATTCTAAGATCAATCATAGTAATTATTTAGTCAATTCAAGCAAAAGAAACTCTAGCTCAGTTTTTAAAAAATCTTCATTCAATTTATTTTTAATATTTCAATTCAATTTCTATAAACTTAGGTTTAACTCTATTCAATATACCTCCATTCAAATAAAATTTCATAAATTTAGTTTTAATTTATAGCAACCACAATATAAATTATAAAATTAAACTGATCATTCTCCAACTAATCATAATTGTATAATTAATTCAATCAACTCAATCAAAAAAATATTATAGTGTAATTCAGTTTTAAGAAACATAATTTCAGTTATAATTCTAATTCAATTTCAATCAATCTAATTCCTATTCAATTCAATTTTGATGAACAAGTTTTATTTCAACTCAATATAAAGTGATTCAATTCAATTCCAAAAAATCTAGTTTTGAATAGAAACACAATTTAATTATTAAAATCGTATCAATTCATTGTGAAACCAATCATAATCTTATTCCATAAATAAAAAAACACAATTGAATTAACAAATGCTATTATCCAATTCGTAAATGTAATTCCACTTCAGTTCATTTTAGATACATAATTCCAATTTAATTTGATTTCAATAAATATGATCCAAATTTAATCCAATTTAAATAAACTCAATTCAACTTAACTTCAATTTAATTCAATTTTAATAAGCAGGAATGTGCAATCTCAATTCAATTGCTATAAATTAAATTAAATCCAATTTTAATAATTTCAATTGAATTCAATTTCACCGTATAATTGAATTTTGATAATCCTAGTTTTTATTCAATCCAATTTCAAGAACCTGAATTTAACAACACAAGTTCTACTTAAATTTTTTAAATAAATTTTGTTAGTATTTTAGTGTAATTGAATCAACTAGTTGATCAATGCGATCATAATACTTCATTGAATAAATCGGGAGAGTGCGGATTGCATGCTTGTTTGGGGTTTATCACGATATTTAACTTTCGGGGGCAGCGCCCCAAAAGCAGGGTTTGAGGGGCAGCAGCCCCTTGCGGAAATTTTTTTATTTTCGAATAAAAGTTTCCTTAGAAAAATTCATTTTTTGACTGAATTTGTCCCCGTGTTATGCTCTCGACAAGGGTCGCACTCGTGGTTGTTTCGCTTAAGAAACAGATTGTTTTGACATTTTGAGCCACGATCACGACAATAGAGTCACGGTCGCGACACAGGTAATACTGCAAAAGCAGTTAATTTTGGACGGTTATTTTCAGTTTTTTTATATATATCGAAAACTGGGCATTGACAAAGGGTTACAGACATTTTTTCTCGGTTCATTTGATTCATAAATTGTTGGAAACTACCAGAAAAACGATGTTTATTGAATGAGGCCTCATCTGTTGCCCCAAACTTTCATTTACTCCTATTAACCCTTTGAATTTGGTAAAAGTGTACCAGATTGCTACCTGAATACCATATGTCATCTTCTGATTGGTTTGAATTTTTCAAACCCTTAATAATTTTTTGTTAGTCAAAAGCTGACACATGATATTTAATGACAATTCAGTGTACTTTTACTTAATCAGGAGTCTCACATTTTCAAATTAAAATTGATAGCAGATGAAAAATCATGACAAGTTGAGACGGCAGAAGCTGAACATGTATAATCTTCTTCTTCGTCTGAGGCCAAACTCATTATGTGACAAACTTGTACATAATTAGCCAGGCCGTCACCTATTTTGTAAGGAGATTATATCAGTTATGTGGGCTTACTTGTATTTGTTTGACTATTTAGTATAAATATGCATACATATATAGATATAAAACAATAATTGAGTTTACTAACTCAACGGGATGCAAGAGAATTTAATACTCCCCCGTCTTATTTATTTTAGTCACTTTTTAAAATATTTTTTAATTTATTATTTTTAAATATTTAAATATTTTTTAAATTTTTTTAATTATATATTTATTTATCCCATTAACATTAATTAAAATAGGATGAAAAACTAAATATTAATTAAAAAGTGAAATAGTACTATCTTAATTAATTGATTTCTTAAAAAATATGAAATCATGGATTGTTAGATATTGGGTTGATGAATCTATTTAACTGTTAATTTGCTAAAAAATAAAGTTGATTGTACATTTTTTTATATTTAAATTGAAATCACCTCCCAATTAATTGGGTGTAACTTAATTGATACACTACTTAATATTAATGGTGGGAGATCTTAAGTTTAATACTTAGCCTCTTCAAATTTCTTAAAAAAAATAGAAATAACCTGGTATTAAATAAATGGAATAAAATTGATTTCCTATTTTTGAGATAATTTGAAATTTTGAATGAGTAATTTAGTTGGTAAATTTAATACTATTAACTAATATTATTTAAATATATGAATTATGAATTAAAAATAAAAGTAGGTAGGTAGGTGTGGGAGGAACGTGTTAATGTTTCAAAAATTTGAAATAGATATGATATAATCGAACAAAAACAATTGAAATTAAATCAATAGTACAATATTCATAAAGTCAAATTAAAAAGTTCACGGAGATTATCAGTGACGAATCCTGAAAATATATTTTGCGTGGTATACATATATATAAATATGTAAGGTTTTGAAAATCGTGCACGGATCGGTCGGACTGAGTTTGATTAAAATTGGTATTTAATTTGATTTGATTTGACTGAATTTTTGATATAGATAAGAATCAGTCAACGATCGGTTTAATCGGTCTGTTTGATCAGGAATCGGTCGATTCAATTGGTGACCGGTTTCTGATTCTTTTAAATCATGTTTTTTAAAAAATTATTAGTGGTGGGATTGAACAGAAAACTCCAACAAATGTTTCAATATATGCTCTACCAACTGAGCTACTACATATAAGTGGTAACATTTTCTCCTTATATCCTTTTATATTATATATTGTTAATTTTAAAATTATTTTAATAATATTTTATTAAAAAAAAACCATAATAAATATTTTTTTATTTCATATACTACACATTTTATTAAATTTAAAATATTTCATTCAATAATAGCTTTGAATGTTTTTCATATCGAAATAACATGAAATTTTTTTAAATAATATTACTCTAAATTTTTTGATTAAATTTATATTAAATGGATATACAATTTTTTTATTTTACATATTGTGTATAAATTTTAATTCTCTTAATGCGTAATTTTTATATATTATAAATGAAATTTATTAACTTTTTTTATCCAATCTAATATAAAATTCGGTTTGCATTCTTTCATTAGATTATATTAGTTATTATCTTGTGTTTTATTTTTATTTGAGATATAACTTTAAATTATATAATATTTTTTTAATATTATTAATTTTATATGACTATAACTTATTTTACATGTTTAATATTAAATTATATAAAATATTTAATATTTTTACATGTTTTAAGAAAATCTGGTTTAACCACCGATTTAATCCGGTTGAACTTTAAATCCATAAATCACTGCTTTCACCAATCGGTGGCCGGTCCAAATCTAAAAACCATACAAATATGTATAAATTAAACTGTCATATAATAATAAAATGTAAATTCTAAAAAAATATAATAAACAAAAACAATGAATATTTCTTTGCGCAATAAATAGTAAAAAAATATTGCAGCAGTTAGTATAAATATCTAATATATGATGGATTTAGCATTTTAACGAGAGATAATTATTATTTATTATTGCATGGCTGTTGAATAAGAAATAAAATTTAATCAATCATGATAATAGATAAGCTAATGTTTGTGTTTAATTATATAGTCTTTTAACACATTCCTTAAGAAATGTACTACAAAAGTTTTTATAGCTATATTTTCTTAGTTTGAATGAGTAATTTTATTATCTATATGAAGTACAACTACTAATTTTTATGGCTTCATGTATAATTTATATATAATTTTATTAATATTCTTTGAAAAGTAATGGGGTCTATAGACCTCCTTACCTTTCAAGTGGGTTCGCTAATTACAAAATAAAATTATTTTTTTTTTCTTTACCATTAAATTAGTAAGATAAAAATTAATAAAATATGGTATAACTACTTCTCAAAATGGTGTACTAAAATGTAACAAAAAATATCAACTATTACTCGGACCTCGGATATTTACACAAATATTTTATATGATCCATAACTCGGCCGGATTTATAAAAAGTAAGTGTTAAAGTCTTCATGAGTCAAATAAGTTGGGTGACAAGATTTTTTGAAAATTATATTTAAAGAAATAATGGCCCAAAAAGAATTGAGTTTTAAGCCCATTAACACTATCATCTCTTGTGCACTTGTGCTTCACTTTCAAATGATTTTTCCATGAAAGCATCTCTTCGGTTGTTATTGTTTTCTATTCCGGTTGCATTATTTATTCCTACTAGTTGTTTGTTTTTATTTATAATTTTTATTCTATGAAGTTGTTTAAAACAACTGTATCAAATACTTAGAATTACAGTTTGATGCTGAAAAGACAAAAGACAACTGTTGAATAAGTTCTCAAACACCTATATAAAAATTTGTAGCATTTCTTTAATTTCTACTCTATTGAAAGTTGAAACTATGGCTTATTTGTTGACTTTCAAATGTTGTTACAAGGGACAATGTAAAGATTTGCCTTGTATAAGACATAACCTTAGGCAAGAGAGTGTTCCTTTATCAATAAAAGGTCTAGCAATTAAAAAACGAAATTTTTATGAGATTTTTCAACGGATGGAGGCAGTTATTCACCATGTTACCCTTAACGCCGCCTTTAGTTATCACAATTAGAATGCAAATCATCTAAAAGTACCAAAAAAAAAGTAGACACTTTGCTACAAGCTCCTGAACTAGAACAAGAAATAACTAGACCATGAAACCTAAGAAACTATGTAAAAACTTTCAAATACACTAACCCAACAAAATAGACCATGGCAAATACAATTCATATACACATATATACCGTAGAAAAAAAAATTGTTGCACTCATTTCAGTGTCACGGTGTATGCCTGTCTCTCATTAGTTTTGACACGTGACATTTTTCGAATTTTATCTCTTCTATTTGTTCGTTTCTCTGTTCTTCTTGTCCTCCACATGTCAAAAACTGAATGAAAGACATGAGAACAAACACAATATTTTTTCCTCATTTCCACTAAGCCAAAAAGATGTTTTGGTGTCTCAAATTTCGTTTTATTACATTGCTTGAAAGACGGTTAACTTTCAAATAAATATAGATACTTGGCCGGTATAATGATACTTTTTTAAACATCTGTGATTTGTCATGGTATTACAGATTTACATATGGCTCCTAGCCCTCCGTAATGCTCAATTTTCGTAATAATTACCTCTGGTAATGCATAACTTTTTCTCGAAAGAAATTAGATTTTGATTCTCTTTGTATTTATTTTTTTAATAATGCGTGGCTTTTTTATTTTTGATTTACGGAATGATTATTCATTAGAAATGGAAAATGAATGTAAAAGTGTGAAATAGTATGAGAAAGAATGTGAAATAAGATGACGATAAATAGTGTCACATATGGCATTATTCCGCAAAAGTTACGGCAATTTATATAAAGAGCCTGATATTTTGCACCCTTCTCTCATCCAACGGTTGAGAATTTATTAACATTTAATTAAATATTCTCTCATCCTAATTAAATCTCGCCTCATAAATTCTCAACCATTAGATGAGAGTATGGTCCAAAATACCAGGCTCTTTATATAAATTCCCCAAAAGGGATATACAAATTCTTTTACTTTGCAATTCTATGAGCAATGAAATGCACCTCATTTTATTCCAAAAACTTATAATAGATTCAAAATAACTATATTCCACATTTTTTCCATTCATTTTATTCTTTTCTTCTGCGAGTCAAACACGGCCTATAAGGTACACGAGGCATATAACATTCATTTGAACTATTCAAGAAAGACCATGAGCATTGAGCATGTTTTGTTGAAAATTAGTTCACAACTAACATGTTTGGCATGCTATAAGTTTTTGAGGGTTGAAAAAATAGTTTCCTGTGTCACCAGTTTTCATAAACAAAAAGTGAATCAATATAAGCATTTACATTTACATTACATTAATATCAGTTAGCTAGGGTGTTTTATATCATGCTTTTATCTAACGGTTGGGTATTTATGAATATCTTCTATTCTTAATTAAATATTCCCTCAATAATCAGCCGAAAGTATGGTACAAAACACTCGACTCCCATTGTAAATTCCCTAAAATTGGTGCGGTGAAAGTTATTTAATATAATAAAGTAAGAAAAAATAAAGTGGTTTATTAAAATATAACATAAATAATATTATTAATCGGACCAAACTTGAATATTTATACAAATATCTTATATGATCCATAAGTATGTGTTGAAGCCTTCATGAAAGCATGCCAGAACCCAGGCCCATTAAATAAGTTGGGTAATAAGATTTTTTGAAAATTGTATCTTATGAAATAATGGCCCAAAATAGAATTGAGTTTTAATGGCTGTCGGCCCATTACCACTATCATCTCTTGTGCAGTTGTGCTTCACTTTCAAATGATCTTCCATGAAAGCATCCGTTCGGTTCGGCTGTTATGATTTCTGTTGCGGTTGCATTAGTTGTTCCTAATTGTTGTTTGTTGTTATTAATATATTCTAGTCTATAAAGTTGCTGAAAACACCTGTAATCAAATATTTAGAATTACAGTTAAATGCTGAAAAGACAAAAGACAAGAAGTTCTTAAAATCCGTATAAATAAAATTTGTATTGGAACCATGGCTTATTTGTTGACTTTTAAATGTTATTACAAGGGACTATGTAAATATTTGCCCCAGACATACATAATCTTTGTAAAGAGTTGCATTATCAACAAAAGATCTATAGCAATAAAAAAATAGTATTCTTGTGAATTTTCCGATGATTGGAGGTAGTTATTCACCACGTTACCCTTAACACTTCCTCTAATTTTCACAATTAGAATCCCGAATCATCTAAAAGTACCCAAAATAGTAGACACTATGCTACAAAGTGTTTGAAGATTTTCTACCTAAAGTAGTAATAAATAGACAATGAGATGTAAGAATATTAATAATAACTAACCAAAACACCAACCCACCAATATAGACCATGACCATTAAAAATCATATACACATTAAAACTATGGAAAAAAAGAATTATGGCGTACTCATTTGAGTGTTTCTGTTTGGTATAGGTCTTTCGTTAGTTTTGACACGTGACATTTTTTTTCTCTATTATTTGTTCGTTTCTCTCTTCTACTTATTCTTCACATGTCAAAAACTAAATGAAAGACACAGAAAATGTAAACATAAACAGAGACTAGAAATTTTCTCCTGCATCCACTATACATTCACATATTTTCAAATAAACATGGCATTCTAAATTTTGTATGACGCCCTTTTAAACATTAGTCATTGAATTGGTGAAAATGCATCTCTAAACTAATTGTTGGTGATGTGGTAAAGACGTTGACCATGATTGACTATTTTAGAGAGTGAGTATTTTTTTATTAGAAACTGGAAAAAGGCACCAATTGGCCTTTAATCTAGTGATAAATCCACTGATTTAAATGAGAATGGCTAGTTAAAAAAAAAACTCAAAAAAGGCCTCCATTGATCATATTCTTCTTCGTTAAAAAAAGTTTCACAAACTCAAATCTCTTGCCACCAGTAACTACTTAATTCCCACTTCTTCTCTTCATTTCGGTTCATTAAATTCCAATATTTATATCTTTTCATTTTTGCACAAAAAATTTCAATCTACACCCATGTCTCAATAAATCCACCATAACTACAACAACCAAGACTGCTAGACACCTTCCTGCACGGCGGTGATGAAATGCGCTTGTGAATTATTTCCGACCTTTGAAATGCCCGATGATGAGGAAATCCAGTCACACACATCGGCGGCCACCAAATCTCCGTCTCCACTGGATTTCTGGCTCTATTTAGCTTTAGGATTTCGGTTTCTGCCGCGTATTCGGTTCATTATACCGTCCATTTTCAATGCTTTCATTTTAATTTTATACCAAGAATGAGTTGTGAATATTTTGTTTCCAAAAGTGTTCCTTAAATTAGCGTTAAATTGGAGTAATTGGTGAATTTCTTTGAAATGGTTGGAATTTGGGAATGTAAGATTGGGTTGTAAATTAGGTGTTTATGGAATCGTAATTGGTCGAAGTCTCGTTATTGGAATTTCAATTTGGGGGTGAAGGTGAAAGATACAAATTGCTCCTTTTATTTTAGTGATATTTTTAAAAAATTTCAAGTTATGCCACATGTTAAATTTTGATTGGTTTGAATTTTTAAAATTTGACACGTAGTACAAGTGTTATACACTTTTCAAAAGTATGACTGATTTTATTGTACTTAAGGGCTAAGAGATATATTTTTACCAACTTGAAGGGCTAAGAAAATCTTCTGAAAGTTGAGGGACACTGGACTCATAGTGCCAAGTTCATAGGCTTGCTATGTATTTGGCATTTTTTTTTCAAACATAAAGCCAATCATCATTAGAATCCATGCCGTTCTTCTCTATCTTCTTGTACTCTTTTGGAACTGCAATTGAGCAATATTTTACGTCGCTTGTTCATAATTTGGATTCTTTATAGAGCCATTTTTAAAAATGCATTAGGTTTCTTTATGTTCCATGTGATTCATCATTTATCTACTTTGGTTGTATTAGTATAATGCTATACTGCAGTTTGGTTCATGAATGAATATCATGTGGAATAAAAAAAACGAAAGAAAGAATGTGAAATAATGAATTGTTATTTACTACCCCTAATTACTTAGCGCGGCCCTAGTCAATCACCATTTTGTCCTTAAAAAATGTTATAGTCATTAACACCAACCTTAACGCCATCCTCCATGTTACAAAAAAAAAGCCACCCCCAACCCTAAAACTACCATTAACGCCACCCATCAGCTCCCACACCCTCCATTAACGTCCCTTATGCCAGAGATTTTATTGCGAATTCGATTTCGAAACTATAGAGCTGATTTATTTGTTGATTTACGGTACAAATAAAAGGGGTAATGTTGAAGGAGAGAAGAGAACCAGGTCACACCTTAAAGATCAATAAATGGGAACTAAACGTTAACAATGTCTGATTCTGGTTCAGATTCCTTCACCCATTTAGATTCTTTGGGTTTCAATCACAAAGCAAACTCCTTTTTCACTGCTCCCGTCTTTATTGCAAAGGCAATACAAAGGTTGGACAAGAATTCTGACTTGGGGGTATTTCTCCAAACTTATTCTTATTGACTTTTAGCTTAAAATTTACTTTTATAATTTTAACTTATAAGTTAACATTAAGATAAAAAAAATATTTCACAAGGCTTTTTATAAATTAAAAATTCTTTATAAGAAACTTTTAAGTGAGGAGAAACCCCCTCATATCACTCATTTCTACCGTTAATGGAGGGTGTGGGAGCTTGTGGACAAGGTTAACGGTGGGTGTGTAGGGTTGGGGGCGGCGTTAATTTCAGTTTTAGTGCTGTAAAAATAAACATTAATTTGGTGGGCGAAACTAAATGAGAGGTTTACTGAAGGTAAAATCATAAGTAATACGAGCGGTGCTAAGTAATTAAGGATAAAATCGTAAGTAATACCAGCACTAAATAATTAAGGTCGGCATGGGGAATCATCATGGTGCTAATTCAAACTGATTAGTTTACTTCGGAACTGTTGTGAATGAAAGGTAAATAGTTGCTGCTCTCATCAAGCTGTTTGGAGTTTTAAAATCTATTGGTTACCAGAAAATACAAGAAGAAGAAGAAGAAGAAACGAATTAATTGAAGAAAAAAAATGGAGTTGAAATGAAACATGAAAAAGAAAAGATTATTTGGAACAAATGTGAAAGAGAGAAAAGGAGGAAAATGGGGTCTTACGGCATTTGCCTTGCAATTTCCTTCAACGCGTATAGCTTGAAAATGATTCCACTCTTTTCGTCTTCTACCATGTCTTTTTCGTTTACCGATCTCACATCAGTTCTTTGTTTTCTTTTTTGTTCCTTTCTTTGTTAGTAAAGGGACTCTCGATTGCAATTGACGTCCATTTTATCAGTATTTGTTGATAATAAGCACTTAAGTGCTAGCTGGAGAACTATTCATTGCTATTTTTACTTTGATTTTAGTTCAATTTTACTTCTTAGGGTTTTGGCGTTCTTTCGTTTGATTTTGCGAGATTATTCTGTTTTCTCTGTGGGATTATTTTGTCAATGAGGTGTTTGGTATCACTGGTATTGCTCCAATTGGGTTGATTAGTGTTCTTTGAATGGGATTAAAGTAGTTGGAGAGTTTAGAATTGGGAATGTAAGATATTTCTGCCTCCAACTCTCAAAGAAGAAGTTGGTGATTATATTGAGTCATATTCTTGCTCATTTGCTGTTGAATATCTCGTGAAATTCCCCAGGTTGTGCCTATGGATGTTGAACCGATTCAAATTGCAGCCAAAGTTGCTTCATCTTCATCTGAGATATTTTCAGGCAGAGAGGACGATGATTGTATTGAAGCAACTCCTCACAGTGTCAAAAGCCCTATGGCTGTAAGATCTCGAAATAAATGGACTTGCTATAAATGTTTGAAGGGAAATAGGTCAACTCCTAAAGAGATATGCGTAGTGTGCAGCGCCGAGTGTTGTTATAAATGTGTGGTGAGAGCAATGGGATCGATGCCAAAAGGACGAAAATGTATAGGCTGCATTGGTCAAAAGATTAACGAGGCAAGGCGACCGAACCTGGGGAAATCTTCTCGGGTGTTAAAGCAACTGTTTTCTCCCATACAAGTTAAACAGATAATGCTTGCTGAAAAATCATGTAAAGTAAATCAACTACCAGGAAACCTTGTTAATGTGAATTCTCAGCCCCTTTCTCAAAAAGAGTTCTTCCTATTGTAATCTTGCCAATACCCACCAAAAAAGCTAAAACCAGGATACTATTGGTATGATAAATTGTCAGGTTCCTGGGGAAAGGTGAATTTTTTTTAATTTATTTTTCTTGCAATGCAATTTTGTTTTAATTTTGTGGTTCCACACTTCACTGACTACTATGATAAACAGAAAGGACAGAAGCCTTGCCATATGATTAGTCCTGGGTTGAATATTGGTGGTCGAATGAGCACACAAGCAAGCAATGGAAACATGAATGTTTGGATAAATAATCGAGAGATAACTAAACCAGAGCTATTGCTGCTGAAGGTTTCTTTTCTGGGAATGCTCTTTTTGTTTATGTAATGCAGTTTTTTCTACCACCATGAAGACTTGATGGTTGACTCCATTATTTTTAAATTTATGCAGTTACTTGGAGTGAAATGTGAAGGAGGTAGTGGCCTTTGGGCAACCGCTGATGGATCCTATCAGTACGAGGGAATGAGAAATGTGGAAGGGAATATATGGGAGAAGGTATGTTGGCTGGTGGATTGAGTATAATCCCAATCTTGTCAAGGGATCAATACAATGTGAAACGGGCTTGTAATTTGCAGAATGGGGCGAAGTTAGTTTGCATTGCGTTGTCTCTGCCAATGCCTCCTGGTTCTATTGATGTCCTGCCAAGTCCCATCCGAACTTTCAAACTTTTTCTTGTTGGTTCTAGAATATCTGGCTCGAGTACCATTTTTAAACATGTAAGTATTTAAGCCATTTGTTTTTTTTGTTTTAACATATGATATCTCACATTGAAGTAGATATATCAATCAACTATGCTCATCAGACAATCAGGGTGGGTTTCCTTACAACTATGAACAGCTTCATTTCGAGTCACGAAATAAGCTCTAATCGAAATGTGCCTTGTATTAGTGCATCCTGATAAATCTTCTTGTCTTTATTCATACTTTCTCTTATTGTGTAATTACATTAAATCGGGATGGTTAATTAGTGTGTATGCTTATTTCAGGCAAAGATCATATATAATATTCCATTTTCTGAAGAAGACAGGCAAAAGATGAAGTTCATGATTCAGAGAAACCTATATAGTTATCTAGGTATTCTGGTCAAAGGATGTCAACAATTTGAAGAAGAAAGTCTAATAAAGAAGAAAAGACATCTTCACCATTGTAGTTCTTCAGGTGAACAGTCTTTTGTCTTATTTCCTTGAAACATATATTTTAAAGCACTCACTTTCTTGTGAGAATCTCTTAAGGGTGTCTTTTGTAATGCTGAATTTATGTAGTTTTAACAGATAATTCTAGTTAGGTCGATGGTAAATCAATGTATACCATCAGCCCCAAGCTGAAACCTTTCTCAGATGGGCTTCTTAAGTTCATGGTGTCTGGTAATTTGGAAGCCATATTACCAGCTACAAATTCCGAATATGCACCTTTTGTGGTGGAACTGTTGTATGATGCAGCAATCCGAGCCACATATAGCCGCATGGATGAGTTAGTAATGCTACCTAAAATTGCTTCTTATGTCCTGGAAAGGGTAAGATTATGCACTTTCCCTGAGTTGATTTAAGTATTATTCTGTCGGTCATCAACATTATATTCGATCCTTCAATCTGTTGACTACATATTTCAATTTCTTGACTGTGGTTCATGATGAGGATTTGCTGTCTCTTGTTCTATATGCATGCATCTTTTTCACTAAATGCCACTTCCTAAAACTGAGGTTGCTAATTAACAATCTTATGATTGTTTTCAGTTGAAAGCAGGCGCCTACGGCGCAAGGAGCCTCATGCGCCTTGGCGCTTACAAAGCGACCTACATGCGCCCGGGCACGCTAGGTGCTCCACACGCAAATTAGGTGCACAATAGTATTTTTTAATAGTATTTTTTTTATTTATTTGATAAGTATTTCGTTGAGAGATAATATTAATAGTATTTAATATGTATTAGAAGTCTAACCATCTCTTTTAATTCTTAAAATTTATCTACTTATTATTATTTATGGTAAAAATCTAAACTAATTAATAATTTTAACCCTAATTAGTCTTCTTTTATTATGAAGTATTATTCATGAATAACGATTATAAAGCAGTGTTTTAAAAGCCGGGTTAGGCGGGATTTTTCATAACACCGCCACAATTTTAGGTAGTCGAGCGGTCCTAGGCGGGGCTAGGCGGTCCTAGGTGGGGTTTCGTGTTTTAAAAATCGGCCTAGGTGGGATTTTTCAGAACACTATTTTTAAAACATGGTCTAATTATGTTTTTTTTATATTTTATATTATTATAATTTATTTTTTAGTTGAATTTATATTTTTATATATTAATAAGTATTTAAAAAATAAAAATACAAATCCACCTAGATTCCGCTTAGGCCCCGCCCAGACCCCGCCTAGGCTTTTGAAGCTCCGACCGCCTGACTAGTGATTAGCGCTTTTTGAAATTGTTATAGAGTCTAAAGAAGTCTAAAAACAACCAAAGTTCGACAGCGTAAAAGATCAGCTATTTTCATCAATGATGAGGATGAAGATGAGGCTCAACAAGATTCAATGGAGGAGGTAATATTGATCTTGATCTTGATCTTATGACGATTTTGATGATTGATGACTCGCGTATTTTGTAGTTTTACATTACTACAAGTTCCAAAATTATTATTATAATACTTGGATTGATGAATATTTTTTTATTTATATGATATAACTTTTTAAATTTGTTTTCTTAGTTGGTGCGCCTAGAGTTTGCCTTGCCCTAGCTGGGCCTAGAGTGTGCCTTGCACCTAGCGTGCGCCTAGAGCGTGCCTTGCGCCTAGGCGCTTGGGCTGCACCTAGCATCTTGACAACTATGGTTGAAAGAAAATGAATGTTGTAGCAGCATATTTTCAATTGTTGATTGCTATGCACTGAATAACTTGAGGTACTATTCTACTTAAGCTATTGATGTTTCAAAGAAAGACTACGAGCCATCCGATATGGATATTTTGTATGCTGAGGGGATCACATCACCCAATGGACCTTCTTCCATGTAGTTTTCTTTTCCTTACCCACCTCAATATGGCATCAGCAGCAATTTGTACTATGAGCACAACAGGTTACTGAGTTATATCCTTCTGTTTTTTTATCTTTTTTGTGCTTAGGAGAAGTTTTTTTAAAAATTCTGTAATGCTTTGCAATTAATTATTGTCTGTTGTATGGTTGCAGATACCAACTGATCCGAATGGATTCAAGACTTCTTTGAGGGAAATACAAATGCCTGGAAATGGTCGAAGATGTCGACATGGTCTTGTTTTGCGTTTCCTTGATTGATTACGTCGAGTATGTTGAAGACAGTAATGGTGTCCAGACCAATAAAATGATGGCAAGCAAGCAACTGTTTGAACGTGTTGTTACGCATCCAAACTTCAAAGGGAAAAAATTTCTTCTCATACTAAACAAATTTGATTTATTCGAGAAAAAAACAATCGAACAGTTTCCACTGAATCGATGTGAATGGTTCAACGACTTCAATCCTAGTGGCTGCGACACGCCATTAGTGCAAAGAGCTTTCCAATACATAGCAGTTAAGTTCAAGAGATTGTCCAGTTCGCCAAAGGGTGGGAAGCCGTTTGCATCACTAGTTACAGCATTTGATCCGGAAAATGTTGATGAAGCTCTTAGATATGCAAAGGAGATTCTGGAAGAGGAACCTATTGAGATATCTTCTTCATCTAGCATTGAGGGACCTATTGAGATATTTTCTTCATCCAGCATTGAGGCACCTATTGAGATTCTGCATCTGAACAAACCGAAGGAACCTAATGTGATATCTTCTGCAGCTCGGATTGGGGCAAGTTCATCTAGTCGTTTTCAGGATCAAGAGTTCATGGCTACTGGTAGGTAGTTGATACCGGAAACTCGTATAACTGTTGGTCGGTTGATCTTTATTGGGTAGCAGGGTGCCAATCTAGCTAGTGGAATCCTTTAAAGGTCATTGTTCTCTATTTTTATGAAAAATAGGCCAACACATATTGCTCCCCGAACTTGACACCAAAAGTTGCATGCCACCCCCAACTTTTAATTGTTACACTTTACCCCCTAAAGTTGGCAAAATTGATACAGTTTGCCCCTTCAATGCCATGTGTCAATTTATGATTGGTTTGACTTTTCAAACATGCAATTTTTATGATTTTTCACTCTCTAATAAGAAGTTGACGCGTGGCATTAAGGGGGGCAAACTGCATCAGTTTTGCCAACTTTAGGGGTAACGTGTAACACTTGAAAGTTAGGGGTGGCACGTGACTTTTAATATTTTTCCCATGTGATATTTCCAAACAGATTTCACCAATAAGGGGTAAGCGACTTGGTATCTCGCTTAAGTAAGGCCTCGAGCTCGAGTCCTAGTGAATGCAAAAAATCCTTATTGGGAGACTCACCCACCACAGCCAGGTGCGCGACCCGGGTCGGATCTGGTCATAGTCGGAGCAAAGCTCCGATGAATCAGATGGGCAACAAAAAAAATTCCAAAAACACTGTCCAAAACAAAGTTCGTAGCTTTTTTTTCTTGTACATTTTTTTTAAGAATGAAGAATGAACAGTTGTTAAATATAAAATAGATTACCTTGATGAAGAAGGGATATAAAAGCTCACCAGAATACTAGCTAAGCTACTACAAACAAACTTAATTGAATTCTCAAAATTCTCACATTAATGAATGCAACACTAACTGCCCATCTGCACCCCCTTAATTCATAATGTTGTCTCGATTTACATGTAATCTTATGGCATCCCCCATTCGCAATCTCACAAATCTCATATGTGGCGTGTCCCGTATCTGACACGTATCGGACACCGACACTCTCTAGACACTCACCCGACACTTCAAATTTCAAACAGACATTCCACGTACGATGGGCACTTCTCGGACACTCCGTGGGCACACCTCGGATACTCCACATAAAAGTTAATGAATCTCTTTTGTGAAAATATGTGATAAAAATAGAAAAAACTTGGTGGGGGTGGGTAATACGGCATTTAAATGCAACAATGAGAGCAAGAAAAGTAAGGGTCATACGCTGGAGTTCAAGCACATTTGTTGCACATAGCTAGTAAAGGTATTGGCATGTGCAATAAGTCACAAGACTTGACATAGAAACTATTTTCGAATTTTTTTTGTTGTTTTATGTAATTGATCGAATGACTATGAATAATATGGATTTTATTATATATGAATATTTATGTTTGACAATTTATTGTAGTTGACGTGTCCATGCCGTATCCAAATGCATATTTTTTTCATATTGCCGTGTTCGTGTCCGTGTCGTGTCGGACATTTGGGGCGTGTCGGTGCAACTTAGCTTGAAATTTATACCTTCAAAGAACCTTGAGATATCCTTTAACCATTCATGCTCTTACTTGGAGACTGATGAACCCCCTTCATTCTCCATCTCATGTATGTATCAAGTCACCTAGATGTATAACTTCCTGGCTAAGATAAGGGACCAAATGATGATTTACACAACCCTGATTTCCTAGCATGACCACTTCAGATATTTATTTACTCAATTTGTCCAATTGTACACCTGCATCTTAGTAAATAAATTCAGTCTTCTATTCTTCATTTGTAGCTTCTTTATAAAATATATTTTGATACTTAATTGACACAGTAATGGATTTGTATTACTTTATCAAAATATGCTAACGAGGGTTGATCCAAGTGGTAAGCGACTTGGTATCGCTTAAGCAAGGTCTCAAGTTCTAGTCCCAGTGAATGCGAAAAATCTTTATTGGGAGACTCACCCACCACAACTAGATACGCGACCCGGGTCGAATCTAAATGTAGTCGGAGAAAAGCTCTGATGAGCAGATGGACAACCAAAAAAATAATTTATCAAAATATATTATCGGTGCTTTGTTGTTTCATCTACTTGTAATCATCGAGATTTGACTCAGCAACTTAGTATTTAATATATGGAAGAAAATTGATTTCCTATTTTCTTGGATAATAATTAATGAATAATTTAGTTGGTAATTTTAGTATTATTTAAGTAATTGAATTATTAACCAACAAGAGTTGGTCCAAGTGGTAAGCGATTTGGTATCACTTGGCCCTGAGATTATGCCCAGAAATGAAACCTGCAGCATCAATAGCTCTTGTTTGGTTATCTCTCGATTATTTATCATAACATTTGTGTTTCCATTGCTTGCTTGTTTGCTGATTTGACCACCAATATTCAACCCTGGACTAATTCTTTGGCAAGGTTTCTGTTCTTTCTGTTCATCATAGTAGCAAGTCAAGTGTGGAACATCAGAAGTTAAACCAAAACTTCAGTGCAAGAGAAGAATAACAGTGGAATTCAATGTTCCACCTTTCCCCGACAACCCGACTCTTTATCATACCAATGACATCCTGGTTTTAACTTTTTTGGTGGGAATTGGCAGGTCTGCAATAGGGACAACTCTTACTGAGAAAGGGGCTGGAAATTCACATTAACAAGCTCCGGCGGTACTTGATTTACTTTACATGATTTCTCAGCAAGCATTATCTGTTTAACTTGTATAGGAGAAAACAGTTTCTTTAGCACCCGAGAAGATTTCCCCAGGTTCGGTCTCCTTGCCTCGTTAATCTTTCGACCAATGCAGCCTATACAATTTCGTCCTTCTGGCATCGATCCCATTGCTCTCACCACACATTTATAACAACACTCTGTGCTGCACGCGTAGCATGTCTCTCTTGGTGTAGACTAATTGCCCTTCAAACATTTATAGCAAGTCCATTTATTTCGAGGTCTTGCAGCCATTGGCCTTGCAGGTACGTCACTTTGAACATCAGAATTGCTTGACTCTGCTACTGATTTCACTTTGGCTTTGTATTTCTCAACTGAGTTGTCTATGAAAACTTCTCTCTGCTTTCCAACTCTAACCACCATTGAATAAGCTTGGTTGATAGAAGGCAATGGCTCCATTACTAGGATTTGATTAACCCCATTTTCATAGATGTCCTGCAACCCCATCAAGAACTGAATAAGCTTGTTCTCCTCTCTTTGTTTTGTTAGCATTACAAGTGCATTCGCAGTGAGAATCGGATCAGGTCTGAGTGTATATAACTCATTCCAGAACCTGTTCAGCTTTGTATAGTATTGCATAACAGTGAGATCACCCTGTGAGAGAAAAGTAATATTTCTTTGGATTTGGTAAATCTGTAAAGTTGGTATTTAAAGAGTTAAACCTGATTTTTCTGATTGTGAAGTCTGATCTTTGCGAATAACGGCACCTTCATTGATTTCTGGATCTTCGAATACATTCTGGTTTCTTTCATTTCTTGGCTGTTGATAATTCTTCTTCGCCATTTAGCTAGGCTCTGATACCATGTAAAACTGTTGACATAGCAAAGATAAGTCACAGCAAATGAGTAAGTTTAAAATAGTTTTTAATACAAAAATGATTTAGCTAGTAGAACTAAATTAACAATTCAGAATATGTCTAAATAATGATATAACTGTTGATTAGTAACCCGAGTTCTAGCAAGCACTAGTACAAAAATGGGCTGTGCGGACGGTTATTTTGGTCTTTTCCGGACGGTTTTGAACTGTCCACACAGCCTGCTACGTGAATGGTAAGCCCTTTTGCGGACGGTTTTGAACCGTCCGTAAAAGGTGTAATACGGACGGTTATTAAATGGAAACCGTCCTCAAAGTATACGGAATAAGGAACAGCAAACATTCTGACATAGCATATGGATCATGACCCACAGCCAAGAAAGCAAAATATGTTGTAAACGGATTGAAAGATTAGAATTGAATGACAGAGTGTACACTTTAATCAACTCAGGAGAAGTGCATAATCTTTCCCTTTCTAGGAAATGAGTGGCAACTCTTGGCAGCCTTTCTAATTCATCCTTGCGGCTATATGTGGCTTGGACCGCAGCATCATTCCACAGTTCATCTCCAAGAGGTCAATATAAGGTTTACGTATTATCATACACCATGATCGAGAAGCCAATCTAAGAAAGGTTTCACTATCGAATATATTGATTCACTATCGACCCGACTAGCATTATTTGCTAAAACTACATAAATTAGGCATTGTTAAAGAAACAAGGTTTACGCACTAACAAAAGACACCCTTAAGAGATTCTTGCAAGAAAGGAAGTGCAGAAAAATATACGTTTTAAGGAAATAAGACAAAAGACTTTTCACCTGATAGGTTTCTCTGAATCGTGAACTTAAACTTTCGCCCATATTCTTCAGAAAATGGAATATTGTATACAATCAAAATAAAATAAATGATCATTTTGTAGACTGCACCACAAAATTTCAGTTTTATAAGTTACAAGGGAGAATGGAAAATGAAGAAAAACAAATAGGAGAAAACCATATTGACCTTGCCAGATAAATAAGCATTAATCAAATAGCATTCCTTCGATACAGAGAGTATCATATTGACCTTGAAAGCTAGAAATAGGTATCCTCATAATGAATAATCTCTCTTGCATGTCTAAGAGCCTCATCCACATTTTCCGGTTCAAATGCTGTAACTGGTGATGCAAACAGCTTCCCAGCCTTAGGCGAACTGAACAATCTCTCAAACTTAACTGCTATGTATTGGAAAGCTTTCGCGCTGCTACTGCAGGCACTCGGATTATATCTTATCACTGGATTGAAGTCCTGGAACCATTCACATCGATTCAGGGGAAACTATTCGATTTTTTTCTCGAGTAAATCAAACTTGTTTAGTATGAGAAGAAATTTCTTTCTTTGAACTTTGGATGTGTAATGACGCGTTCAAAGAGTTTCTTGGTTGCCATCATTTTATTAGTCCGAACACCATTACTGTCTTCAACATACTCGTCTTAATCAATCAAACATTTGCTTGGTTGCCATCATTTTTCTCGCTCGTGGTTAATACTCCCTCCATTCCTTTATTTAAGTTGTTTTAGTATTTTCACCAATACTAATAAAAAATTAATTACACTACTAAAATGACTAATTTATCTTTTACTAAAATTCTCTTTCTTCTTAATTACCAACATATAATTCCATCAATTGATGGTCTCTCTCATAATAAATGAATGGGTAAATTAGAGAAAAAATGGTGAAAAATGCATTGATATTCTAAAGTGACAAACAAAAAGAAGCAAAATAAAAAAGCTAAAAAGACTTACTAAAAGGAATGGAGGGAGTAACACCTGAGCAACAGATGGTTTTGGCATTTCAAGCCACGATCACAACAATCGAGTCGCGGTCACTACACGCGGTTATCTGTAGTGATTAACTGCAATTGGATGAAAATAACTGCAAAAGCAGTTAACTTTGGACTGTTATTTACAGTTCTCTATATATATGTGTGAGACTGGCATTGGCAAGAGACATACACTGTTCATTTTTCACAGTAAATCTATCGTTCCAAGTTCTTATTAATTTATGATTTCTCATCAGATATAGACATACACTGTTCATTTTTCACAGTAAATCTATCGGTCCAAGTTCTTGTTAATTTCTGAGTTTATCTAATTGAATTATTTGGTAGAGCCGCCGAATAAGTTTCAATCTAAAAGTGTTCGTCACGACTTCATGTTTATCCAAGTATTCTACCATATATCCCCCAATAGCTATGGTGGGTGAGCTTCCCGATGAAGATTTTTTTACATCCACAAGGTTCGAGCCTAGAACCTTGCTTAAGTGATATCAAATCGCTTACCACTTGAACTAACCCTCATTGATTAATAATTCAATTATTTAAATAATATTAAAATTACCAACTAAATTACTCATTAACAATTATCCAAGAAAATAGGAAATCAATTCTCTTTCATTTATTAAATACCAAGTTGTTGAGTCAAATTTCAAAGATTAGAACAAGTAAATGAAACAAATATATTTTGATAAATTAATACAAATTCATTAGTGTGTCAATTAACTATCAAAATATATATTAAAAGGAAGCTACAAATGAAGAATGAAAGTGTAACGAACTGAAATTCCCAAAATTTGCTTATAATAAATTACTATGGTATTAAGATATCATAGAAATTATTTTTGTAGTTATTATTATTGTTATTGGATATAAGACATGAGGAAATAAGAGCTAATTAAGTTAAAGGGATGAATTGGGCATTTAATTATTTGTTCAAGGGCAATATTGAAAAAAAACAATCAAACAAATACATTAGAGCCTCTTCATTTTCTTATCTCATTTCTTCATTCCTCCTCCATTCTTCCTCTCCTTAACAAAATTTTTCATAACCTAAAAACCTTCTGATTTCTTCGATTCAACTTCGAATTCTTGTTAGAAATCGATCATTAAGCCCTCTATCATCATCAATTTCAGTCAATCAAGACTAGAAGAGGAGGATTTCAGATATTAAGATTCGGATGAATAGTAACCCGAGTTTGAGGTGAGTGATTTTTGGTGAAATTAAAGCTTAATTAGTAGAATTCATGGTAGATTAAGCATATTTATGGTATTGGGAAGTTTATTTATGCAATATCTTGATAGAATTATATATGGCTATTGTAGAGGAAGCTATTGCAAGTAAATCAAAGGCAAAAGGGGTAGAAGAGAGCTAGAAAGAGCATAGAAAAAGGTTTGTGTCTCGAATTTCGATTTCTCGATTTATCGGAAAATTTTCCAGATTGTATACCTATTTTGTTTTAATGTTTTTTCTCGTTATATAAATCCAATTTGAACGATTCTTGATTTTTTTTGATATCTACAGAAAGTAAGGAATATATGTTCTGAGGAAACCTTGTTGAATTTCTTTCGTTTTCAATGTGAAATTTTTGTTTGAAGTTGAGTCACGAAATCTGTTTTCGGAAAATCTCAGCTTGGTACACTGTTTAGTATTTTGATCATAACTTTGGTTATACAATTTGGATTTCTGTGATTCTGGTGGTTTTGGAAAGCTGAGACATGTGGCTAATTATATTTAGAAAAAAGTTCTTCGATTGGATGATGTTTTGATAGTGAAAAATGCAGGGAAAGTCAGGTTATGAAACCTGGAAAAATTCTGGAAAGTATGATATTGATTTTATTGAGTTTTAATTGAAGTTTGATGCTTAAAAATTTGGGATTTGGATTTCTTAATTACTGAAGTTATGTTGAATTATGATTGATGGTTTATACTGGAATTTTTAAGATGTTACTTTGATTTATTGCCCTTATTAAACGAGTAGAATACAGGTCAGTGTAGATTGGCGCCAATAAAGGGGGGTACAGTACTGTACAAACAATTGAAGCTTTGGCTTCGGACTTTGGCCGATATTATGATATATATATATAGATATTGAAGCTTCGGCTTCGGGCTTGACCGATATGTTGATTTTGAAGCTTCGGCTTCGGGCTTGACCGATATACATTGATTTTGAAGCTTCGGCTTCGGGCTTGACCGATATATTGATTTTGAAGCTTTGGCTTCGGGCTTGTCCGCTCCCGTATCCATTTTACCGTTATTCAGGACTTGTTTACTTTGGGCAATATGTGGTTAAAGTGTTTGGAAAAAAAATTGGATATAAATTTGATTGTACTTGAAAGGATTATTATATAAGTTTTGTGATTTGGTTTTATAAAGTTGTTTAAATTTGTTTTTGACTTATGGACAAACTTGGTTTCTATTAAAAAAAATGTTCAAAGTTGTTATATTTCTTTTATAGACACCACTAAGCAATTGCTTAGCGTGTAGTTTTTTTTTTCTACACGTAGGTGGAGAACTCGTAGATAGCTTGGACCAAAGGGGAATAAGTGGATCAACTTGAAGAACAAATAAGGAAAAACTCGAGGTGGATTTGCATTTTAATGTAATATTATGGTTTGTAGAATAATGGCATGTACTAGATAGTGTGAGAAATATAAAGTGACATTGAGAAATATTTGGAGAATAATTAGCATTTGGAGAATAATTTGGAGTTTGGAACGTTATATTTGTATTTGTATATATTAAATCTATAAGTATTGAATTCTATATAGTGGAGTGCAGTTGTTTATTGGGTGTTTAAAGTTACCGTGGCGCTCCCAATAAGGGGGGGCGTTACATTTTTTGGTATAAGAGCTGAGGTTTAGGCGATTCTAGGACTAGTATGTACATACCATTTAAGATATAAATATGTTATGTTAGTTGATTGATCCACTTTGGTCCAATTTTCAGGAATAAGAATGGCTAGTAGTAGTCACAACCAGAGTGAGGAAGAGGATGCTGGGAGTACGGTCCGTATCAAACAAGGGGATGAACAAAGACATGAACCACCACCAGTTCATGGGTTTCCTAAACAACCTACTCCGGCACAAGCTGCTTTACTTCAGCATATTACTACTGAAGTAATCACACAAGTACTACGAAACATACAAATCCCTCAAGTTCCTGTCGTACCTTACATTGAAAGAAGAGAGGAGAGAACTCCTCTTGAAAGAATCAAGAAGCTTCCGGCTGATGATTTCAAAGGGGATACAGTGAATCCTGCAATTGCAGAAGATTGGCTTGATCATACTAAATGGTGTATGACTAGGCTTCATTTTACAGATGAAGAAAGATTAGACTGTGTGCAAGGTCTACTAAAAGAACAAGCTAGGAGGTGGTGGGATAATATTGTGAGAGAAAGACGACCCGGAGAAATCACTTGGGGACTTTTCTTGGAACAATTTGACAAAAAGTACGTTAGTGAACGATTCAAAGATGAGTAGAGGAAATTGTTCTTATCTTTGAGACAGGGACGAATGACTGTATCAGAATATGAACTTCAATTCCTCAAACTCGAGAGGTATGCTCGTGATATCGTTGACAGTGAAGTAAAGCGATGCAAGAGATTCGAAGATAGGCTAAATGATGAAATTAGAGTGCATTTACTTGCATAAAGAATTAGAGTGTTCAATGACTTGGTTGATGCTGCTACGGGCATTGAGAAGATTAATTCAGATGGACAACAAAGAATGGCTAAAAGGTCTGGATTTCAAAAGGGATCACAGGGTCCAGCTAGTTCAGAATCTCCAAGTAAGAAACAAAGGGAACATCAGAACAAACACAATCTCATTTCAGAGGGTTTTCACCGAGACAAACCATAAGTACGGGGTCAGCGGTTAGTGTACCTTTAGGTCGAGGCAGAGGAAATATTCCACAATGTTCTAATTGTGGAAGGATGCATACAGGGGAATGTTAGGGAAAAGGTAGAGTCTGCTTTAAATATGGCTCAAGGGAACATTTGATTGCAAATTGTCCTCAAAGACAGATAAGTACATCTGCACCTACAGTAGTTCCTAATCCTACAATGCAAGGTAGAAGAGGAAACGCTAGTGGTTCAAGTGGATATGATGTGGCTCAACAAGCACCGCAGAGTGGTAGACCGGGAGGAATGGCGCGAAGTTATGCAATCCGAGGGCCTGAGACTAGAGAATCTACCGAAGTTATTGTCAGTAAATTTTCATTCTTTAATCATGATGTTTATGCTTTGATAGATCCTGGTTCATCTCATTCATATATATGTACTGCATTAGCACAAGAGAAAGGGTTGCATGTAGAAGAATTAGCAGAAAATATTGAAGTGACTAATCCTTTAGGACACAGTGTGATAGTAAACAAAGTGTATATGAATTGCCCTATTATGATTCAACATCAACTTTTCCATGCAAATTTAATTGAGTTACCTTTCCGAGATTATGATGTTATCTTGGGAATGGATTGGTTATCGGAACATCGAGCTGTGGTGGATTGCAAAAACAAAAGAATGTCACTTCAAGTTTCTGATGGAGAAGAAATAGTTATCGTGGGTGAAAGATCAGATTATCTCTATAACATAATTTCTTTTATGAAGACTAAAAGGCTGGTTAGGAAGGGATGTCAGGCCTACCTAATCTTTACTCTAGAATTGAAGGAAGGTGAGTTAGAATTGCAGAATATTCCTACCGTATGTGATTTTTCCGATGTATTTCCAGAAGAACTACCGGGGTTGCCACCAAAAAGAGAGGTAGAATTTGCAATTGATGTATCGCCGGGTACCGCACCAGTATCCAAAGCACCATACAGAATGGCGCCTGCTGAGCTGAAAGAGTTGAAGATCCAGTTGCAAGAATTGTTAGATAAAGGATTCATACGCCCGAGTATATCCCCGTGGGGTGCACCAGTGTTGTTTGTTAAGAAGAAAGATGGGTCGCTCCGATTATGTATTGATTACCGGGAGTTGAATAAATTGACAGTCAAGAACAAGTATCCATTGCCAAGGATTGAAGACTTATTTGATCAACTCAAGGGTGCCAACTACTTCTCCAAGATTGATTTAAGATCGGGCTACTATCAGATGAGAGTGAAAGACGATGATATTGCAAAGACGGCTTTCCGAACCAGATATGGGCACTATGAATTTTTGGTGATGCCATTTGGTCTAACTAATGCACCAGCAGCATTTATGGACCTTATGAACCGTATCTTTTATTTATATTTAGACAGGTTTGTAATGGTTTTCATTGATGACATTTTGGTATATTCTAAGTCACGGGAAGAGCATGATCAACATTTGCGGATTGTTTTCCAAACTTTACGGGAAAATAAATTGTATGCCAAACTTAGCAAATGTGAGTTTTGGCTTGAAGAAGTTTCTTTCTTAGGCCATATTGTTTATGCAGAAGGAATTAAAGTGGATCCTAAAAAGATAGAAGCAGTTGTAGAATGGAAACCACCAAAGAACCCTATGGAAGTCAGGAGTTTCCTTGGCTTAGCACGGTATTATAGAAGATTTGTGAAAGGATTTTCAGTCATTGCTGCCCCGCTGCCGAAACTACTTCAAAAGAATGCAAAATTTGAGTGGAATCACAAGTGTCAAGTAAGTTTTGAGAAATTGAAGGCGATGTTAACAGAAGCACCCATCCTTACCCAACCAGAGCCTGGAAAAGATTTTGTAATCTATAGTGATGCTTCACATAGTGGTCTTGGGTGTGTTTTGATGCAAGAAGGGAAAGTGATTGCCTATGCTTCCAGGCAATTGAAGAATCATGAAAGGAATTATCCTACTCATGATTTGGAAATGGCTGCAATAGTCTTTGCCTTGAAAATTTGGCGACATTATCTTTATGGAGAAAAATGTTATATTTACACAGATCACAAGAGCTTGAAATATTTACCAATACAGAAGGAGTTGAATTTAAGGCAAAGAAGGTGGATGGAATTCATTAAAGATTACGATTGTCTTATTAATTACCATCCAGGAAAGGCTAATGTAGTGGCAGATGCTCTCAGTAGAAAGACAATGATGGCATTAAGGGCTATGAATACGGGGTTAGCTCTTACCAGTAGTGGAGCCTTAATTGCAGAATTGAAGATTCAACCTGTACTACTACAACAGGTTAAGCAAGCACAAAATGAAGATGATGACTTAAAGATTATTCGAGCACGGACACAAGTGGGTATCGTAGACGACTATATGGTTCGAGAAGATGGGTGTCTATATTTTAAAGATAGACTATATGTGCCAAACAATGAAGAATTAAAGAAGAATATCTTACAAGAGGGGCATAGTAGTCCTTATGCGATGCATCCAGGAGCAAACAAGATGTACCAAAATTTGAAGAGCCATTATTGGTGGAATGGGATGAAGAAAGACATTACTAACTATGTTGCTCAATGTCTAACTTGTCAACAGGTGAAAGCAGAACATCAAGTTCCTTTTGGATTGTTGCAACCTATAACAATTCTAGAATGGAAATGGGAAAGAATCACAATGGACTTCGTGACGTCTTTACCACGTACACAGAAGAAGCATGATGTAGTGTGGGTTGTTGTAGATAGATTGACAAAGTCTGCCCACTTTCTTGCAGTTAGAATGGATTATTCACTTGATAGGTTAGCTCAGTTATATGTAGATGAGATAGTAAGGCTACACGGAGTGCCTATTTCAATCATTTCTGACCGAGATCCAAGATTTACTTTGAGATTTTGGAAGAAGTTGCAAGAAGCCTTAGGTAGCAAACTTCATTTCAATACTTCATTTCATCCTCAAACAAATGGTCAATCTGAAAGAGTAATTCAGGTGTTGGAAGACATGATGAGAAGTTATATCATTGAATTTGAAGGAAGTTGGGATAAGTATTTGTCCCTCATGGAGTTTACCTATAATAACAGCTATTAGTCAAGCATACAAATGGCGCCATATGAAGCATTGTATGGAAGAAAATGTTGAACTCCATTATATTGGACCGAACTTAGTGAAAACAAGATTGTGGGGGTGGATTTGATTCAGGAGACAAAGGAAAAGGTAAAACTTATTCAAGAGAGATTGAAGGCTCCATCGGATAGACAAAAATCTTATGCTGATCTAAAAAGAAAAGACAATACTTATGAAGTGGGAGATAAAGTATTTCTCGAAGTATCTCCTTGGAAGAAAGTCCTGCGATTTGGCAAGAAAGGCAAGCTCAGTCTGAGATTCAATGGCCCATATAAGGTTATAGAGAAGGTTGGACCTGTAGCTTATCGGTTGGCACTACCCCCAACACTCGACAAAATTCATAATGTGTTCCATGTGTCAATGTTAATGAGATACGGATCAGATCCATCACATATCTTATCTCCTGATGTCATAGAGATGGAACCCGACCTAACGTATGAAGAGGAACCGGTACAAATCTTGGCGAGAGAGGTTAAACAATTGAGAAACAAGTCTATTCCTCTGGTAAAAGTACTTTGGAGGAATCATAAGGTTGAAGAAGCAACTTGGGAACCGGAGGATACAATGAAAACTCAATATCCGCAACTGTTTTTAGGGAATTTTCGGGACAAAAATTCATAAGAGGGGGAGAATTGTAACGAACTGAAATTCCCAAAATTTGCTTATAATAAATTACTATGGTAATAAGATATCATAGAAATTATTTTTGTAGTTATTATTATTATTATTGGATATAAGGCATGAGGAAATAAGAGCTAATTAAGTTAAAGGGATGAATTGGGCATTTAATTATTTGTCCAAGGGCAATATTGAAAAAAAAAATCAAACAAATACATTAGAGCCTCTTCATTTTCTTATCTCATTTCTTCATTCCTCCTCCATTCTTCCTCTCCTTAACAAAATTTTTCATAACCTAAAAACCTTCTGATTTCTTCGATTCAACTTCGAATTCTTGTTAGAAATTGATCATTAAGCCCTCTATCATCATCAATTTCAGTCAATCAAGACTAGAAGAGGAGGATTTCAGATATTAAGATTCGGATGAATAGTAACCCGAGTTTGAGGTGAGTGATTTTTGGTGAAATTAAAGCTTAATTAGTAGAATTCATGGTAGATTAAGCATATTTATGGTATTAGGAAGTTTATTTATGTAATATCTTGATAGAATTATATATGGCTATTGTAGAGGAAGCTATTGCAAGTAAATCAAAGGCAAAAGGGGTAGAAGAGAGCTAGAAAGAGCATAGAAAAAGGTTTGTGTCTCGAATTTCGATTTCTCGATTTATCGGAAAATTTTCCAGATTGTATACCTATTTTGTTTTAATGTTTTTTCTCGTTATATAAATCCAATTTGAACGATTCTTGATTTTTTTGATATCTACAGAAAGTAAGGAATATATGTTCTGAGGAAACATTGTTGAATTTCGTTCGTTTTCAATGTGAAATTTTTGTTTGAAGTTGAGTCACGAAATCTGTTTTCGGAAAATCTCAGCTTGGTACACTGTTTAGTATTTTGATCATAACTTTGGTTATACAATTTGGATTTCTGTGATTCTGGTGGTTTTGGAAAGCTGAGACATGTGGCTAATTATTTTTAGAAGAAAGTTCTTCGATTGGATGATGTTTTGATAGTGAAAAATGCAGGGAAAGTCAGGTTATGAAACCTGGAAAAATTCTGGAAAGTATGATATTGATTTTATTGAGTTTTAATTGAAGTTTGATGCTTAAAAATTTGGGATTTGGATTTCTTAATTACTGAAGTTATGTTGAATTATGATTGATGGTTTATACTGGAATTTTTAATATGTTACTTTGATTTATTGCCCTTATTAAACGAGTAGAATACGGGTCAGGGTAGATTGACGCCAATAAAGGGGGGTACAGTACTGTACAAACAATTGAAGCTTTGGCTTCGGGCTTTGGCCGATATTATGATATATATATATTGATATTGAAGCTTCGGCTTCGGGCTTGACCGATATGTTGATTTTGAAGCTTCGGCTTCGGGCTTGACCGATATACATTGATTTTGAAGCTTCGGCTTTGGGCTTGACCGATATATTGATTTTGAAGCTTTGGCTTCGGGCTTGTCCGCTCCCGTATCCATTTTACCGTTATTCTGGACTTGTTTACTTTGGGCAATATGTGGTTAAAGTGTTTGGAAAAAAAAAATGGATATAAATTTGATTGTACTTGAAAGGATTATTATATAAGTTTTGTGATTTGGTTTTATAAAGTTGTTTAAATTTGTTTTTGACTTATGGACAAACTTGGTTTCTATTAAAAAAAATGTTCAAAGTTGTTATATTTCTTTTATAGACACCACTAAGCAATTGCTTAGCGTGTAGTTTTTTTTTCTACACGTAGGTGGAGAACTCGTAGATAGTTGGACCAAAGGGGAATAAGTGGATCAACTTGAAGAACAAATAAGGAAAAACTCGAGGTGGATTTGCATTTTAATGTAATATTATGGTTTGTAGAATAATGGCATGTACTAGATAGTGTGAGAAATATAAAGTGACATTGAGAAATATTTGGAGAATAATTAGCATTTGGAAAATAATTTGGAGTTTGGAACGTTATATTTGTATTTGTACATATTAAATCTATAAGTATTGAATTCTATATAGTGGAGTGCAGTTGTTTATTGGGTGTTTAAAGTTACCGTGGCGCTCCCAATAATGGGGCGTTACAGGAAGACTGAATTTATTTACTTAGATGCCACGTGTACAATTGGACAAATGGAGTAAATAAATATTTGAAGTGGCGGGGTGTGCAAAACCGAACCGAAACCGAATAAAAATAATTAAACTGAACTGAACCAAATTTATTTCGGTTCAGTTTCAATTTTTTTTTGTTCAGTTTCAATTTTTAAAATTCTTAAAATTCGGGTTTCAGTTTGGTTTTGATTTTTGCAACAAAAACCGAAATAAAACCGAACTGAACCAAATAAATTAAGAAATATTATATTGTAATATATATTCGTATTATATCTAATATTCTAATCATATTGACGATATACAACACACTAATTAGTCTACAATAATAACAAATATGAGATTTTAACTTAAGTAATCCTAATTTGGAAATAATTGTTTTACTTTACAGCTTTAGGAATATGACTCATTCAATAATTCATTATATCATTATATGAATGTCATACTACTTGAACTAATATCCTTTATGTATCAGTATTTATATTTATTGTTGTAAATATAAATTTCAAAGTCTAATTACTATCAAATTTAACATATATTAAGATGAAATTACATTAAGTCTCTCTCATATAACCCTAAAACGAAAAAATAAATTACAAATTATTTTATAAATTATAGAGTTTGAGCAATTCGGTTATAACCGAACCGAATTATATTTGGTTTGGTTCAACCAAATCGAACTATATTCGGTTCAGTTTTAATTTTTACATTTTTACTAATTTAGGTTTCGATTCGGATCGGTTCTGTCCGATTTTTGGACCAAATTGATATTTACTCACCCCTAGTCATGCTAGAAAATTAGGGTTGTGTAAATCATCATTTGGTCTTTTATCTTCTTAGCAAGGAAGTTATACATCTTGGTGACTTGATAAATGCATCAGATGGAAAATGAAGGGGTTCATGAGTCTCCAAGTAAGAGCATGATTGGTTAAAGGATAACTCAAGGTTCGTTTGATGTTGGAAAAACATGGATTATTTGGACAATTCTGAAGTCGCAAATGCACTGTCAGATTGAAATTTATTTGGTCGGTTCACCAAACTTTCAATCGGATAAAATCAGAAACTGAATCAAGAACAATAATTAAATTGGCGAGAAAATAATCAACCGAAATTTTCTGTATGTTACCAATTCATTTTTGGTGATATAAATAGCCAAAAAACATCAATAGACATGTCCAAGAGACAAGTGATTTCGGGTAGCAGGCATGTCTAAAAGACATGAGTTTTCGGGTTTTACCTGTGTGGGTTATCCAAAATTCATTTTCGGATTAATTTTCCAAAGGATACGTTCTGCCAAGAATAAAAACTTTTTGAGCTGACCAGGCAGCTCGACCCCAGGGGGCTGCCGCCCCTTGGACCCCGCACCCGGGGGCGCTGCCCCCGAACTCCCCAAATCGTAACAGAACCCGAACAAGTGTGCACCCAACACTCTCCCAACTTGTTCGATGAAATGTCACGATCGCGTTGGTCAACTAGTGAATCCAATTACACTTAAATGCTAACATTCGAAAGATAGGTCATGTTGGTATTCGAAACATAATTAAATCTGTTGTTGTGGTTGACATATCTTCTTCAGTCTCCTTCCATTCATAATTAGACATGTAAGAGAGAGAAAATGCAAAGAATAGTATAATAAAATAGAAATCGCCATATGTGCGTACGAGGGACACCAAAAGAAAACATGTAAACCAACAACAAATGAATTAAGGAAGGGGTGCAGATGGGCAGTTAGGCCCTATTCTTTTTAACTTATTTTCTATTCAGTTTAGTTCAGTTCAGTACTAATTAGTTCAATTCTGTACAATTCAGTTCAGTTCAGTTCAGTTTCAGTATTCAGTATTCAGTTTCAGAATTCAGTATTCAGTATTCAGCATTCAGTATCAGAATTCAATATTAAGTTTCAGTTTATGCATTATATAATATTATTAATGTATATTATTATTCATAAATAATATCATTTCAAATTCAATTTTAGTTGATTTCTATTTATACATTATATAAATATTATTAATTAATATCAGTAATCACAAATAATAACAAAGAAAAAGAAACCAATAATAATATTTTTAACATTATCAATTATTATTTCTACGATAAATAATTTTGTAGGAAAAATAAATAAATAAATAAATAAACAAAATTAATAATGTTTTATAAATATTGATAACAATTAGGGTAATATTTATAACAATAATTATAATAATAATAATAATTTATAATAGCATATTTAATTATTATTATATGAAATAATTAATAAATTTTATTAGAATGTATAGTATTATTTAAAGTGTTATTGATTATTATGTATTTTAATATTTTTAAAATATTATTTATATTATTAATTATAATTCAGTTTCAGTATTATTTTGTTTCAGTATTTTCCGTTTCAGTATTATTCAGTTTCAGTATTTTCAGTTTCAGTATCATTTAGTTCAATTTCAGTACAGTTCAGTTCAGTACTATTCAGTTCAGTACACCTACTTATTAATTGAAAACAACATTACATTCATTGATGCGAGAATTTTGAGAATTCAATTAAGTTTGTTTGTAGTAGCTTAGCTAGTATTCTGTTGAGCTTTTATAACCCTTCTTTATCAAGAGTAATCTATAAACTAATGTCTCCTTATGCAATTAGCTCAATTTCAGCCAAGAAAAAAGAAATCTCTCAAGCATTTATTGGATGTTGGCTATTTTTTTAGTAATATTTACAATCATCTTCATTGAGATAACCTTGTTTAGGGTTTAATCACAGTTAAGGCTCCTCACACCTCTATTTAACAGAATTCGAATCTTGTTTATTCAATATTAATTGGCTCCTGTAGTTCCAAATCCTATTTTCCGCATACTTTTAATAAAAAACATTATTTAGCATATATTTTTTTTGGAAAGCTTACACGTGAAAACATCAATTCCAAACCCGGGCCTCAAAATATCTAGAGCCCCAATAAAATTTTATTTTTTCGAATTTATTACCATATTATTTATATTCTAAATAAAATATACCATTAATATACTTAAAATTGGTTTTTCTTAATAACATTTACTGACTATAAAATTATTAAGTCTATATTTTTCGTTTAGAGCCACGTAATTTGTAAGGCCGGCTCTGACATGCACTTCATTACATATTTTCAAGGCCAAATGCATACGCCCCAAACTTGACACTAAAAGTCACATGCCACCCCTAAAGTTGGTAATAATTATGCAGTTTATTCCCTTAATATCACTTGTCAATTTCTAATTAGAAAGTGAACAATCATAAAAATGGCGTATTTGAAAAATCAAACCAATCATAAATTGACAAGTGGCATTGAGGGGACAAATTGTATCAGTTTTGCCAACTTTCGGATGTAAAATGTAACACTTAAAAGTTGGGGGTAGGATGTGACTTTTAGCGTTGGGGGGCAATATATGTGTTTGGCATATTTTTAATAAAAATAGAGAACGATGACCTTTAAAGGATGCCACTACCCTGCTACCCAATAAAGATCAACCGACCAACGGTCATATATGTTTCCAATATCAGCTACCTACCAGTAACTATAGACTCTTGATCCTGAAAACGACTAGATGAACTTGCTCAATCCGAGCTACAGAAGATAACACACTAGGTTCCTTTGGTTCATCCAAATGCAGAATCTCAATAGGTGCCTCAATGCGGGATGAATAGGTCCCTCAATGCGGGATGAATAGGTCCCTCAATAGGTGCCTCAATGCTGGATGAAGAAGATATCTCAATAGGTGCCTCAGTGCTGGATGAAGAAAATATCTCAATAGGTGCCTCAGTGCTGGATGAAGAATATATCTAAATAGGTCCGTCAATGCTGGATGAAGATATCTCAATAGGTCCCTCTTCCAGAATCACCTTTGCATATCTAAGAGCTTCATCCACATTTACCGGATCAAATGCTGTAACTAGTGATGCAAACGGCTTCCCACCCTTAGGCGAACTGAACAATCTCTTGAACTTAACTGCTATGTATTGGAAAGCTCTTTGTGCTAATGGCGCATTGCTGCCACTAGGAATATGTTCTATCACTAGATTGAAGTCGTTGAACCATTCACATCGATTGAGTGGAAACTGTTCGATTTTTTTCTTGAATAAATCAAATTTGTTTAGTATGAGAAGGAACTTTTTTCCTTTCAACTTTGGATGCGTAACAAGGCGTTCAAACATTTGCTTGGTTGCCATCATTTTATTAGTCCGAACACCATTACTGTCTTCAACATACTCGTCGTAATCAATCAAGGAAACGCAAAACAAGACCATGTCAACATCTTCGAACATTTCCAGGCATTTGTATTTCCCTCGAAGAAGTCTTGAATCCATTCGGATCAGTTGGTATCTGCAACCATATTTTTGAAAACAATAGACTATAAATAACTGCAGAGCATTATAGAATTTGAAAAAGTTCTCTCCTAAGCATACAAAAGATATAAAAACAGAAGGATATAACTCATTAACCTGCGGTGCTCATAAAACAAAAAGTTGTCGGTGCCTTCACGTGGGAAGGGAAATGAAAACTCCATGGAAGATGGTCCATTGGACGATGTGGTCCCCTCAGCATACAAGATATCCATTTCGGATGGCCCGTAGTCTTTCTTTGAAACCTCAATAGCCTAAGAATAATAGCACCTCAAGTTATTCATTGTATAGCAATCAACATTTGAAAATACGCTGCTTCAACATTCATTTCCTTTCAACCATAGTCGTCAAGACGCTAGGTGCAGCCCAGGCGCCAGGGGGTCCTAGAGCCTAGGCACAAGGCACACTCTAGGCGTACCAACTAAAATTTATAAATTATGCTAAGTGAAAAAGCCATAAAACTAAATTTAAAAAGTTCTATCATGTAAATAGAAAATTGAGCAATCCAAATATTATAATAATAATTCTTGAACTCCTAGTAATGTAAAACTACGGGATACTCGAGTCATCAAGCTCAACATTATCATCTTCATTAACATCATCTTCATCCTCATCATTGACGAAAATAGCTGAACTTTTACGTTGTTGAATGTTTTTAGACTCCTTTAGACTTTATAATCGTTATTCATGAATAATACTTAATTAGGGTTAATTTAAATTAGGTTGATCTATTTTTTTTACAATAAAAGAAGACTAAAAGGTTAAAAATTATTAATTAGTTTAGATTTTTACCATAAATACCAATGAGTCAATAAATTCTAAGAATTAAAAGAGATGTTTAGACTTCTAATACATATTAAATACTTTTAATATTATCTCTCAACGAAATACTCATTAAATAAATAAAAAATACTATTATAAAAATGAATTGTGTGTGTAATATGCGTATGGAGCGCCTAGCGCGCCCAGGCACATGTAAGTCACTTGGTAAGTGCCTAAGGCGCATGAGGCTCCTTGCGCCTTAGGCGCGCTGCTTTTAACAGAAAACAATCATAAGATAGTTAGTTAGCAACCTCAGTTCTAGAAAGTGGCATTTAGTGAAAAAGATGCATGCATATAGAGCAAGAGACAACAAATACACTGACATAGCATATGGATCATAAACCGCAGTCAAGAAACCGAAATATGTAGTAAGCAGATTGAAGGATCGAATTTAATGTTGATGACAGACAGAATAATACTCCAATCAACTCAGGACAAGTGCATCATCTTACCCTTTCCAGGAAATAAGTAGCAATTTCAGGTAGCATTTCTAACTCATCCTTGCGGCTATATGTGGCTTGGATTGCTGCATCATTCCACAGCTCCTCCACAAAAGGTCCATATTTGGAATTTGCAGCTGGGAATATGGCTTCCAAATTACCAGACACCATGAACTTGAGAAGCTCATCTGAGAAAGGTTTCAAATTGGGGCTGATGGTATACATTGATTCACTATCAACCTGACTAGAATTATCTGCTAAAACTATATAAATTAGGCATTACAAACGACGCCCTTAAGAAATTCTCGCAAACAAAGTAAGTGGTGCAAATATATATTTCAAGGAAATAAGACAAAAGGCTATTCACCTGAAGAACTACAATGGTGAAGATGTCTTTTCTTCTTTATTAAACTTTCTTCTTCAAATTGTTGACATCCTTTGACAAGAATACCTAGATAACCGTATAGGTTTCTCTGAATCATGAACTTAATCTTTTTCCTATCTTCTTCAGAAAATGGAATATTATATATAATCTTTGCCTGAAATAAGCATCTACACTAATTAACCATCTCGACTTAATGTAATTCCACAATAAGAGAAGGAAAGTTTGAATATCGAAAAGAAGATTTATGAGGATGCACTAATACAAGGCGCATTTCGGTTAGAGCTTATTACGTGACTCGAAATGAAGCCGTTCATAGTTGTAAGGAAACCTATCCTGATTGTCTAATGAGCATAACTGATATAACTACTTCAATGTGAATGAGGTATCATATGTTAAAACAAAAAAATAAATTGGCTTAAACACTTACATGTTTAAAAATAGTACTCGAGCCAGATTTTCCAGAACCAACAAGAAAAAGTTTGCAAGGTCTGACAGGACTTGGTAGGACATCAATCGAACAAGGAGGCATTGGCAGAGACAATGCATTGCAAACTAACTTCGCCCTATTCTGCAAAATTACAAGCCCCTTTCACATTCTATTGATCCCTTGACAAGATTGGAACAATAGTTAAACATATACTCAATTCACCAGCCAACATACCTTCTCCCATATCTTCCCTTTCACATTTTTCATTCCCTCTTCCTGATAAGATCCATCAGCGCTTACCCAAAAGTGAGTACCTCCTCCACATTTCACTCCAAGTAACTGCATAAATTTAACACATTGGTGACAGCTATCAGGTATACCTGTTGGTAGAAAAAAACTGCAGGATATAGACAATAAGATTATGCCCAGAAAGGAAACCTGCAGCATCAATAGCTCTGTTTTAGTTATCTCTCGAGTATTTATAAAAACATTTGTGTTTCCATTGCTTGCTTCTTTACTAATTCGGCCACCAATATTCAACTCAGGACTAATCATTTGGCAAGGCTTCTGTCCTTTCTGTTTATCATAGTAGTAAGTCAAGTGCGGAACCACAACCAGTGTTAACCACTAGGCCAACACCAGTTAAAACCAAATTGCAGTGCAAGAAAAGTAAAAGAGAATTCAGTGTTTCACCTTTCCCCAGAAACCTGACACTTTATCATACCAATAGTGTCCTGGTTCTAACTTTTTTGGTGGGAATTTGCAGGTTTGCAATTCAAACAACTCTTGTTGAGAAAGGGGCTGAGAGTTCACATTAACAAGGTTTCCTGGTAGTTGATTTACTTTACATGATTTTTCAGCAAGCATTATCTGTTTAACTTGTATGGGAGAAAACAGTTGCTTTAACACCCGAGAAGATTTCCCCAGGTTCGCTCGCCTTGCCTCATTAATCCTTAGACCAATGCAGCCTATACATTTTCGTCCTTCGGGCATCGATCCCATTGCTCTCACCACACATTTATAGCAACACTCTGCGCTGCACACAATGCATATCTCTTTAGGAGTAAACCTGCTTCCCTTCAAACATTTATAGCAAGTCCACTTCATTCGAGGTCTCACAGCCATTTGCCTTGCAGGGATGACCTTTTCAACATCAGAGTCGGAAGTTACGGTTGACGGCCTTTTGACATGGTGCGGAGTTGCTTCAATACAATCATCATCCTCTCTACCCGAAAATATCTCAGATGAAGATGAGGCAACTTTGGCTGCAATAGGAGTGTGTTTATCCATAGGCACAACCTGGGGAATTTCACTAGATACTGAAGGTTCAGTATATTCTACAACAAATGAGTAAGATTATGGCTCATTATAATTCTTCTGAGTATCCTAGCCACCTTACAATACCAATTCTAAACTCTCCAACTACTTTAATCCTACTCAAAGGACCCTAACCAACCCAATTGAAGAATGTCAAAATCCTAAGAAGTAATAAACTAAAATCAAAGTAAAAAACAGCATGAATAGTTCTCCAGCTAGCACTTATATGCTTATTGTGAAGAAATACTACTAAAATGGACGTCAATTGTAATCGAGAGTCAGTTCACTGACAAAGGATTAAACGACCATGATCAAAGAGAGAAACGTATATGTTAACAAAAGAAAGGAACAAAAAAGAAAACAGAGAATTGATGTGAGATCGGTAAACGCAAAAAGACCTGGTAGAAGACGAAGAGAGTGGAAACCTTTTCAAGGTACTGATTCTGAGTAGCTTTTCTTCAGATCGCAATCTTCAGGAAATTTTAGCAAATAGTATGTTATTTTGGCTACAGGTGTTTTGGCATTCTTTTCCACTTTACATGAACTTTAGTATGCTAACACACAAAAGTTCATGTACTCTGAAAATTTTAAGCCTTTATTTATATTACGTTCATTTTATTTTTTTTGAAAATGGTATTAAGATTTTGATTGGGAGCAAGTTTTTTAAGAATTATAAAGGAAAAGAAATGAAAAGATTGTAATTTAAAAGATAGTATTTAATAGAAATAGAAAGAATTGGATAATATTGTAGTTGAGACAAAGGAATAGGTTTATAAAATAAAGCGAGGGTAAATAAATTACTAAAATATCTTCCTTACTTTTTAAAATAGTTGTATATAAATCAAAATAAAAGGGTCAAAATGGTAAATGTCCATGAGATACCCTCAAAACCCACCAAATTGGGCAAATGGCTGTAAGTAGGGGGATGCCCCTCCTTTCAATTTCTGTCAAAAACCTGATGCACTTTGGACCCAAGCACGGGATGAAGGCTCACATCCTATGAAATTCCACCGATAACCTCCTCCCAAGCAAAGCCTAATTATTTTGTAATGTTTAAGTTGAGAGAAGTGGAGAAATTTTAAAGGGCCTTGTTTGATTCATGGTTTTTTCATGGATTATAGTATAGTATGGTTCAAAAATCTCTTGTTTGGATGCATAGTTTTTTTTAATATGGTTTTCCATAGTTTTTTCATGGTTCAAATAACCATGAAAATAGAACCACCAATTTAGTGGTTTACCATAATTCTCCTTCAAATTAAATTAAAAATTTTAGAAAACTATTCAATACCGTACCATATATCCAAATAAGAATTTTTAAGAAACCATACCATACTATACGGTGCATACTATACCACACCATACTGTATTATAATGAACCATGAGCCAAACAAGGCCAAAAGGTTTCTTTGGATGTTAATGTAGATGCTTATATTGATTCACTTTACTGTGTTATTTGTTTATAAACAAGGTATGCAAAATGGGGCCTAACACCCTTTTTGGTTTATGTGCTATTGCTTGTATATCCTTTGTATCTCTCCGCTATACACACCACCTTTTTTTCTTCTTTTCTCCACACTTAATCAGAATTTTAAAATTAATTAGGCTCTGTTGCACTTCCAATCAATCTGTGAAATTAAAAATACAAAGTAGACAACCCAGAACACATACAGTACTGCACTAAACCAAAAATAACCCAGACAAGGACGAAGAGCAGAACATTCTATGTGCATTTTCCTTTATTAGGGAAAAATTGGTCTTTTTTGAAATTATTCTTTTTGTTTTTTCCAAGTCAGCAAAAAACTTGACACATGGATCCAACATGGCAGGAATTTAAGAGGTCCGTTAAAAAAGGACCAAATAGGTAACGAAACTCATAGTACGGGGACTAAAAGGTTAACGTGTATAGTAGATGGACACAAAGGATAAACAGGTAATAGCACAGGGACCAAAAAGGGTGTTAGGCCTGCAAAATGGTGATTAGGCTCTACCACATTTTTGGGCCCTATGCAAAATAATATATTAAGCAGATGAATTGGGCCATTTTAATAAAAAAGTATAATTATATTTTTTCTTATAAAAAATGGTGGGATAATTGTTCCCATAATTTTGACACAGTTATTATGAAGACATGTTTTTTTTCTAAGGGTCAAACTTTCAGCTTTTAAGGTTCAACTAGCCATTTTACCATGTGACTAATACTCTCGGAATCTAATTATAAAATAAATTTTGGTTAATGTTATACTAACACCCAAGAAATGACACCCAATGACACCTAGTCCATCTCCACCTTTAAAATCATTCCTAATCTAATGGATGAGATCTAATTCTATTTAACCCCTATTTTCTTCCCATCAAAATCAGAATAAGGCCTTAATATTTTATTGCCATAAGCAGAATCCATTTTCAAATTTTGCATGTCATTTAAATTTTGGGTCAGAGGTTTGGATTTCGTTAGAAAGCACCAATTATAATTCAACATCTTCTCAAGCTTTAATAAAATGAAATTTCCTTCAAAAAAATAAATCAAACTGATTAAAACTGCAGAATATAGTCTACTCATTAAGGCCTTATTCTAATTTTGATGGGAAGAAAATAGGGATGAAAGAGAATTATGTTTCATCCATTAGATTAAGAAGGAGAATAAAGGTGAAGATGAACTAGGTGTTATTTGGTGTTATTCCTTAGGTGTTAATGTAGCATTACCCATATAATTTAATAACAAACTAAAATGAAAATTAATTATATCCAATTGTTTTGAGGAAAATGAAACTAAAAAACCTAACGAGTAAACAACTTAAAATTTTAATTTATGCTATTATATTATGGTCTATTGAAAAAATAACTAGAGTTTTATATTAAAAAACAACAACATTTAATATTATATACAAAACATTAAAAAAAATTAGGCCCCTTTTAACTGTAGCCCTGGGCGATGGCATCTATTTCACCACTTCAAAACCGGCCCTGATGGTGACATGATTGATTTGAAATTGGTTTTTCAATCGTCGAAAGCTTATAGCATGACAAACATGTTAGTTGCAAATTAATTTTCAACATTCTACCTTACCAAGAATTTGTATATCACATCTCGTGTAATAACTATGCCATAAGTGATTACTCAAAGTCATCATATTTCACTCTTTCATTCGTATTTTTTCTATTCTAATAGAATAGTCATTCATGAATCAAAACCCACTATAGTGTTGTACTAATACAACCAAAGTAAATAAATGATAAATCACAATATGAGAATCAAATTTGCCATGGAAAATTAAAAAAAAACCTAATGCATTTTCAAAAACAGCTCCATAAAGAATCCAAATTATGAACAAGTGATGTTAATGATATTGCTTAATTGCAGTTCCAAACGAGTATAAGAAGAAAACACAGAGAAGAACGGCATGCATGTTAATGATGATTGGCGTCTTTTTAAAAAAATAAATGAGAGAAAAGTAGGTGTTACCAGAGGTAGGTAGTTATAATGAAATTGAGCATTGTGGAGGGCTACGAACCAGATGTAATACAATGACAAATCAGTGAATCACAAATGTTAAAAAAAAGGTGTTGTACGGAGGAAAATTTTATACGAGTCCCGGTATTTTATGATGGAAAAGTGTCGCTCCATACATCAATCGACACATGTGTCGGTTGATGTATGGAGCGGCATTTTTCTACCCTAAAATGCCAGGACCGGTGTAAAAGAATTCGATATACCAAATTGTGAGTACATGTTAATTTGAAAGTTACCTATGCCTCAAGCATGTACGAGAACGAAACACCAAAGCATCTTTTTGGCTTAGTGTGAATGAGTAATGTGTAGGAGAAAACATGTTGTCTCTTTTTTTGCGTTCCTTTTCTCTCTTCTTCAGCTTTTGATATGTGGGGAACGAGTAGGAGAGAGAAACGAACAAATATGAGAAAAAAATTGAAAAAAAGTCACGTATTAAAACTAACGACAGATACACACCTACAATGATATGAGTACAACATATTTTTTATTATAATATATATGTGTATATGAATATTATTTGTCATGGTCTATTTCGGTGGATTGGTGTTTTTGTTAGCTATTCCATAGTTTCTTATATCTCATGGTCTATTTAGTACTAGCTCAGGTAGAAAAATCTTCAGAAACTTATAGCAAAGTTTCTACTATTTTAGGAACTTTTAGATGATTTGCCATTCTAGTTGTGATAACTAGAGGCAGTGTTAAGGGTAGTATGGCAAATAACTACCTCCATCCGCTGAAAAATTTCACAAAAATATCGGCTTTTGATTGCTAGACCTTTTGTTAATAAGGCAACAATGTCTTTACTAAGGTTATGTCTTCTACGAGGCAAATATTAACATTGTGCCTTGGAATAACATTTAAAAGTCAACAAATAAGCCATAGTTCCAATATGGTGGGAAATTAAAAAATGCTTCAAATTTTATTTATACGGATGTTTGAGAACTTCTTCAACAACTGTCTTTTGTCTTTTCGACATTAAACAAAGATTTTAAGTATTTGATTACAATTGTTTTTAGCAACTTCTTAAACTGAATATTGTTAGTAAAAACAAACAATAAATAGGAACAACTAATGCAACCGCAACAGAAATAGTAACAACTAAACAGAATGAATGTTTTCTTGGAAAAATCATATGAAAGTGAAGCACAAGAGAAGACAGTGGTAATGGGCCGACAGCCATTAAAAATCAATTCTATTTTGGGCCATTATTTCTTAAAATATAATTTTCAAATAATCTTATTACCCAACTTATTTGACGGGCCTCTGTTTAGGGCCTTTAGGTATGCCACATTGAGGCTTTGAAAAAACCGGATATTGGATAGATATTTTTTATTTAGATCCAGATTCAGCTTGAATTTGATGAGTCTAAAATAATAGGGTCTAAATCCTAAAAAAAGATATGAATTCATAGATTGGGTCGGGTCGTAGATCAAGTCCCATCCATAAAATTTAAGCCACTTGTATGCTAATGTTTATAATATTTTTTCCATGTGATATTTCCAAACATCTTTCATTAATTCCAAAAACACTGTTCCAAACAAAGCTCCTAGGTTTCTTTTGTGTGTTTTTTAAGAATGAACGGGTCTTAAACAAAGCTCACGAATTGGATTTGTCTATTGTTGATAACATAAATGGGCGGGTTTCAATGGAAAGTAATGCTACTCTTTGTGCCTTTGTAACAAAGGAGGTGGTTCGCTCAACTATCTTCAGCATGCATCTAGATAAAGCCCCAGGTCCCCGACAGCTTCAACCCAGGTTTTTACCAAATGTTTTGGTCTCTTATTGGTGATGATGTATATAACTCTGTTCTGAAAGTGTTGAATGATTGCTCCTTGCCACGAATTGTCTTGATTCCTAAATCTTCTAATCCTGAAACTTTGAAGGATTTCAGACCTACTGCCTTATGCAATGTTATTTACCATATCATTTCTAAGGTTTTGGCAAATACATTAAAAGATGTCTTGGGTGATCTTATTTCAGAGACCCAAAGTGCTTTTATCCCGGGACGACTAATTACTGATAATGTTCTTCTTGCTTATGAGGTGGGGCATTATATGTGTAGGAAATCTTCAGGCCAAGAAGGGTTGGTGGCTTAAAAACTAGATATGTCTAAGGCCACGATCGGATTGAATGGGATTATGTTAGAGCAGTTTTACTCCGTATGGGTTTCTCAGATACTTGGGTCGGATGGATGTTCATGTGTATGTCTTCTATGCGATATTCTTTTTCCTCTAGTGGAATGATATTCGACTCCATCATTCCAGAACGGGGTCTTAGTTAGGCGGATCCTTTGTCCCTGTATCTTTTTATCCTATGTGCTCAGGGTTTGTCTGCTAGGCTTTCTAACCTTGAGCATCAAAAATTAATCCATGGTTGCCATGTTGCTAGATCTGCACCTTTCATTTCACATTTATTTTTTGCTGATGATAGTTATCTGTTTTTTCGTGCTTCCTTGAGTGACTGTGTAGTTATAAAGAAGTGTCTGTTAGATTACGAGCGAGCTTCTGGGCAACAGGTGAATTTTCAGAAATCATCAGTTGCTTTTAGCTCAAATTTGGATGAGTACTGTGAACAACTCCTGTGTGACTACTTTCGTATCTCTCAGTCCTTGGGAGTTACCACATATCTGGGGATGCCCATGTCTATCGGGAGAAGTAAAATTGCATCTTTTGATTTTATAAAGGATTGAATTTGGAAGCGGATAAATTCCTAGCGCGCGAAGATCCTTAGTAGAGGTGGGGAGGAAGTTTTAATCAAATTTGTTCTTCAGTCCATCCCGTCCTATTTGATGTCTATTTTTCGCCTTCCCTAGAGCTTGTGCGATGCTATTAATAAAATGCTTAACTCTTTTTGGTGGGCCTCAAATAATGGTGACCGTAGAGGGATACACTAGCATAGGTGGCATCTTTTATGTCGGCCAAAAAAGCTGGGAGGCATGGGCTTTTGAAATTTATTTGATTTCAATTCAGCGCTATTATGCAAACAAATTTGGCGCTTTTTGGACTGCCCGAATTCTTTAATTTGCAAGATGTTCAAAATCTCGATATTTCCCTAATGCCTCTCTCCTTGAAGCAAAACGTGCTAGCAATCCAAGCTATGTTTGGCGTGGCCTTTCTTCTGCCTTTGAGCTACTTAAAAGCCAGATTCATTGGCGTGTTGGAAATGGCCACTCAATATCTATCACCGATGATGTTTGGGTTATTGGGGATAATAGGACCTTGATTTCGGGTATTGATAGTGTGTTGGTGCGAGGGAGAAGAGTTTCCTGGTTGATTAAAGATGGGGCTTGGGATGTTGAGAAGATTCGCCCTCTTTTTTTATGATACTGAGTTGGGGCGTATTATGGCCACCGTTCTCCCAGTCTTCCCGATGGAGGATAGATTTTATTGGCCACTTGAAGTTTCGGGTTTTTTTCGATTAAAAGTGCATATCGGTCACTTGCTATTATCCGTCGATCCCATTTACCTATCTTTCCTTTCCATTGGAATCGCTTATGGCGCCTTCACCTACCCTCTAATATTCGTAATTTTTGTTGGCGCATGGTGTCTAATATTCTACCTATTAGAATGAATCTAATTAGGAGACATTGTATTGATTTTGGTGTGTGCCCTTTATGTTGTTTGGAGACGGAGGAGGTATCCCACTTGATGTTAAATTACAATTTTGCTACTGCTGTTTGGCATGTGGCAGCTGTTGTAGTTCATATACCTGCATCGGCCTCGATTGATTTAGTATTGTCAAATTGGTTACAACACGAGTAAGATGACTTTTTGCAGCAAGTCATTTTCATTTTATGGTCCATTTGGAAGGCTCGAAATAAAGCGGTGTGGCAAAGAGTTTTTCCACAGCCATCTTCAGCTTGGCATCTCGCTCAAGCCTTATACAGACAATGGAAGGTGGCATCATCTCGTTCAAACTTGCCAGTTGGAATTCATCAACAACCTACTTCACTGACAGCCAACATTGTGCAGCAGCCAACTCAGACTTTGTTTGCCGATTCAATGTATCAGTTAGAGCAGTCAAATCAGATACCCTTGATATGGATCCCTCCTCACATGCCTTTCGTCAAATGCAATTCGAATATCTCTTACTTTGATGGTGGCAATAAGATTGGTTTTGGTCTTGTTCTTCGTAACTCAGGAAGCATATTTGGAGCTACTAAAGCCGGGTTTTTACCCTCAAATATTTCAGTTCTTGAAGCTGCAACCGTATCGATTCAGGAGGCATTGACTTGGCTTAAAGACGTCGGTTACACTCACGTGGTGGTCAAAATGGATAACAAAATCCTTTACCAAGCGCTTACTAACGATGATGAAGGCTCCTCGTACTTTATGGCTATTGTTTCGGATTGCAAAAGACTCTCTTCTATTTTTTGTTCTTGTTTATTTTCACTTGTTGCAGCCCACGAGTTAGCTCGGGCTAGTACTCATAATGACCTTTCCGGGGTTTGGTTTGACCATCCTCCCCTTTGTATTGCTAGTTACTTGATCTAATGCAATCCTTCTTTCGTAAAAAAAAAAGAAGCAGGCTCAGTCCTGACATTTTATGAGCCCCAGGTAAATTTTGTAAGAAAATAAATATTAGGTCCTTCTAATAAAAATAATATAAACTAAAATTTATATTTATATGCAAAAAGTACTTTTACACTTTCTAAAAACCAAATCCATGTAACTCCTCTAAAAAACAAAAAGAGTCACATTCTCACAAATACTAACAGACCTGTAGATACAATTAGACCTGGGCTGGGCTGGGCACAACCGGGCTTGACTAAAAAATTAGTAGCCCAAACCTAGTCCAACTACTAACAAATAATAGTCGAGCTTCGACCGAGCTGGATTATTATAAAATAATCAAAACCCAAACCCAATCCATGAGCCTATTAAATAAATATTATTTTTATAAAATTTATTTATTTTTATTAACGTTATTAATTGTTTCATTGAAAATAATAAAGAGCTACATATGTGAATTATTTTTTGCATATTAATCACCCAAAGTCCAAGAATTCTACGGTTAATAATTTCTATTTATTATCCCAACCTTTAAATTTCAATTCCCAACATCACGTTATTAACTTGTTAATTTGAATGGAAAAGGAATTAATTAGTTTTAGATTTTCAGTAATCACCAATGCTTAATCAACACAATTTCTGTCATACCTATGTATATTATTGATAAATGTAGGTTTATAGATACTATAATTATAATGCAATAGGTCAGGTGGGTCGGACTTGGATTTTTATGCTAAAATTAAACTAGTCTAATTTATTAATTGGGTTATTTCTGGTTCGAATCAGGATCGGGCCGGGCTTATACTCTATTTAATTTGTCCAAACCCACCCCATAAAGATCAGGCTTGAGCGGGCCTCGTAGGCTTACAGGCTCGTACCAGGTCTAGATAAAATAAATTGAAACACATCACCAAAATATAAAAAGGCTAAGGGTTATGCTACACTATAAGCCACAAATCAAAAGTATTTTGAGCTTCCTTTGTAATAAATTGAAAACAATATTATAGCATCAAATTGGTAGAAGCTCTAGTTGATTTCCCCAAAAGTGGTTGTTGTTGAGAATTCAATCATCTCTCTTAAATCTGTAGATAAAAATAAATAATGATTCAACATATCTTGTTGAGATCAACAACAAAATACAATAAATCAAATAAAATGGGATTTATGTGCTTTACAAGATGCAAAATCATTAATGATAACTTCTACATCTATATTTTTTCTAGAAACTCTTCCTCAATTCACTAAATTGCCAAACCATTCAAGTGTCATTGAGACAAAAAAAAGGATGATGATTCTCTAAAGTTGAAAAACAACTTTAGAGTGAAGTTGAGCAATATCAAACGATTCATCACATTTTGAATGGATACGATTGATTACACAACTCCCAACAAAATTCTTCTCTCACTTCTTTTATCTCTATTTCTTTCTAACTGTACTCTAAAGTTGCTTTAGAAAATCATTTCTTAAAAAAGTACATTGTTTGAAGAATGGTTGGTTCAAAATCAAATTTCTAAATTATTTCCTTTTAACAAGAGTTTTGGACCTATATATTACAAAAAATGCTATTATAAAAAATCAAAGTAAAAGGAACTAATTTTATTCTAAAATGTAAAACTGAAAATAAAAAAATGAAAGTGCATATTAAAGATGATTAAATCAATTGCAATTCTGCACCATGCATTCACTGATTTGCCAACAATTTAATTAATTTCAATTCATCACAAATAGAACATATAATACAACTGCAAACATATAAAAATTTACAAATTGAGAAGCAAACTGAAAACACAAAAGAGTAAACTGACCATGAATTTATATCAGTAGGGAGGCTGGGTTCAACTCTAAAAAATTAAGGGGAAAATATGAAGGATAAGAAAACCAAGTAAGGAAGTAGGACGAAAATCAACAATAAGAAGGATGAGAGATTATCCAAATCAAAGTTGTTCCTATTTAACTTGTGAAAATTTCTTGCTCAGTTATGATTTGGGAATACAAAGAAGAATTAAGGTGTGAATTGGATATTTTTGTTGGCTTTGTGGGAGAAGACTAAATATTTGCATTAAAGTGTGAATTGAACAATGGGGAACGGAAGAGGCGGAGTTAAAGAAGAGCATGCGAAACGACAGGTGAGAGAATCGGAAATTGAGAATGATTAATGAATATTAATTAAGTAACCCTAATATACTAATAATACTATAGCTAAAAAAATATTGGGCCTCTTTCATTGAAGGGCCCCTGGCCTGTGCACTTCCTGCAACTCCTTTAGGGCCGGGTCTGCGAAGAAGGGATATAAAAGCGCAACAGAATACTAGCTACCACAAACAAACTTAATTGAATCCTAGAATTTTCACATCAATAAATGCAACACTAACTGCTCATCTGAATTTTCGTTCTTTTTTGGACTCCAAACACCTTATCAAGCTCGGGGGCTCTGAGCTCTGTGTCCCTCATCCGCAATCTGACTCGTGGCAATTTCAATTTTATTTTATCATTTTTTGCATTTTCTCTCTCTAACATTTTAGATTATAAATGGAGGGACACTTAAGGAATCATGTAAATCAGGACAACAAATTTAATTTTGTTTATGAACACCCTAATGGCATATCTTTCGAACTCTCGAAATTTATTCCCTTCAAGATATCCTAACCAATCACGTTCCTACTTGGAGACTGATCTTCTTATGAACCACTTCATTCATTCTTCATCTCATGTATTAATTAATTAATCAAGTCACCTAGGTGTATAACTTCCTTGTGAGATAAAAGACCAAATGATGCTTTACACTACCCTAATTTCCTAGCATGAACACCTTTGGTTAAACACGTACGCTGGAATATTCTTAGCACCTTCAATTTTCTTCAAACACATCTCACCTTCCACCAGACTATACAAGTGAAATGGTATTATATTATATTATATTATATTATACTATTATATTGCATTTATATAAGAAATAGTACGTATAAAATATGATATGTATATTATTGTATTTCTTAATTAAGATAGGAAACATATAAATGCAATTGAGACTGAATATGTGATTCAAGATGTCTCAAGTTTGAGTCCGAAGCCAAATAAATTCTTTTTATATTTAATGTAAGCATATTTGCATACATTTAATGTAAACATGTTAGAAAAAAATATTTGCATAAATTTGTGAAAACAATAATTACTATACATCTGTTGAAACATAGAGGTGGTTAGAGTTATTTTGTGTTAAGATATGTATGACAACCTTTCACGTAGTACTCTAGGTACATTAATTTCGTGCTATATGACCGTCCCCACCATTGCTGATAGTTTTTTTATAGTCACTGGCTTTCAAATTATCAAGTTGTTTAATAATCATAACTAAATATATAAAATTATTATTTAGTAAAGACATAAAATTATCGATGATTGCCAACTGAATTAATAAAGTATCTATTTCTTTGAACCGAGTTTGTTTTTATGTGGTGGTGGAGCCTCAAGTTTCATTTTCGTACATTGCTTGAGACACAGGTAACTTTCAAATAAAAAACATAGCTACTCTGAGTTTGGTAACACCCATTTTCTTAACATTTGTCATTGTGTTACCTCTGGTTCCTAGTCCTCCACAATGCTCTATCTGCATGCTCAATTTCATTCCTACTCCATCTAACTTGTAATTAATTGTGATTCTTACCTTTTCTCTCAATTGTTTTTCAAGAAATTAGATTTTTGAATATTTGCAAACAAAATTCCAATCGCCATTGTTATCCCTGTCCCCTACCAAAGCATGCCCTTCTTGTATGTGTTTTCTGCTTTAACTCTTTTGGAACTGTAATTGAACACTTAGCATCACTAGTTCATTATTTTGATCTCTTTGGGGCTAATTTTCAAAATGCAGTTGGATTATTTATTTTCCATGCAAAATATTGGAAACAGTGCATGTGTATAGGCATGTTTTTAGTTGTTTCATAGTCACTAGTCACAAAATATTCACTTAACTACTCTAGCATCGACCTGACTAGCATGCTTCCGATGCTAGCAAGTCAAGAGCAATTCTGCTATGTGAAAAAGAAAATGATAGTTCTGACGCAAAGTTGTGACTTTTTTTTATCGCTACTGGCCTATTTCCTGTAAAACTATATTGAAAGCCGGATATTTAGAATATCTTGCTCGAAATAGATGATATGCGTCTCATTTTATAGTTAATGACACACATGTCATCTATAAGAAATAGGATACTCCAAAAATCCGGCTCCTTGTAAAAAATTCCTTAAAACTATCCATCGTTTTCTGTAATCAAACGAACGCCCACTTTTTCTTTTTGTAGTATGCATGCAACTGAATAATTAATAAACAAAGAGCTCAATGAAGTAAATATATAAGCATCTACACTAATATCCAAGGCAAACTTTTTTAAAATTTGCACATCTCTCAACTTAAACATTACCACCTTACTTGTCTCGAATTCGAGTCCTAGTGAATACAGAAAAACCTTATTAGGATATTTACCCATCACAGTCAGGTGTGCGACCCGGATCGAATCTGGATGTAGTCGGAGTAAAGCTCCATTAAACCAGATGGCAAAAAAAAAAAATTACAACCTTAATTAACTAGCATAAAATGAAGAAAACATAAATAACCAACCATACAACTCATCTGCAATAAACTTAAAACAGACTACTGTACACATTTAATTTACTATTTCTGATATTTTTTGTTTTCCAATATCCTAATAATGGATTTGGATTTTTAAATTTCAAACTCTTTAAAGTTGTACATTTCAGTCAATTTCAATCATCTATTGAGTTTTAATGGTTCAAATTTTATTGCATTGTGGACCCCATAAACTAATAAAACCGAATCTAAATCATTAAAACTCAATAAATAATTGAAATTAACCAAAATATACGATTTTAAAGAGTTTAAATTTTAGAAAATTCAAATCACTTGAGAATCTTCCCTGTACAGCAATCTACATTGATAACACAACGAATAAAATCCGAAATGTCCACATTTCTTCTCCAATAGGGAAACCCAATCCAATTCATATAATTACATACAAATTTATGCACACTTTTGTGGTTCTTCTTTAGCTACGATCAAGTGGTCCTTTCACCACCATCCTTGTACCCTCACTTCAACGCTATTACAAACTAATATCTCCAAGTGGCTCCGCTTGCTCTTCACGTCCCATCCCCACGCGTCGATTCACCGCCCTTTCTTCGCTATTACCGGTGGTGAAACGCTCTGCATAGGCGACTGGTACTGATTGTAGTTATACTCTCGCCAGTCCGGCGCGTTCTCCGACACGCGCCACACTTTTACTGACCTATCCAAGCTCCCGCTGTACGCTATCCACCGTTGATCTCCTTTACCGGGCTCCTGATCCTCATCCACGGCTAGGCATTTCACGGGCCCACCGTGGCCGGCTAATACCGCTAGGCATACGTGGGCTCCGCTCATCTCTCTCTTCCATACACATATGCTTTTATCGGCGGACCCACTGAACACTAGATTCCCGGCCGTCGCCAAACACAGGACGGCCATTTTGTGGCCGCGGAGGACGCCGCCGTGCGATAAATGCTTCTCGCGCTCCCAAAAGTTAACCAAACCGTCAGAGGAACCGCAGTAAATCACCGCGGACTCTTGATTCACTGCTAACGCCGTTACAGCCGTTTCTTGTTGTAACAGAATCTGTACCAAACAGTGCTTCGTTTTGTTTCCTTCCAGCTCTCTCCTCCACATTTTTACTGTGCCATCCGCTGAGCCGGTGAACACCAGCGAATCGAAGCCGGTTGCGACAGAATTAATGGCGTCGGTGTGAGCGTTGATCGATTCCAGGCATTTGTAGTCCGATAACCGCCACACTTTCAGAGTTTTATCCCACGATCCGGAGTACAATAGTCCCTGTTCTTCGTTCAAACTCAGGCATGAAACGGCGTCGTAATGCTTGATGAACAGAACGTTTCGATTCCGGCGAGCTTCAACGTAGTTCTTCGGATTCACCGATTTCGTAATATACTCTTTGAAAGTCGGTAAGGTTCCGATTCTTTTGTAGGCGCTAGGATTCTTAGAGGAGGTTTTCCAGATCCGGATCTTACCGTCCTGGTGACCGGTGAAAATCCGGTCGCCGTAAATCACAATGGCCTTAACTAAACCGCTACTGGATTTAAAACCTGTGTACTCCTTAAAATTCCGCCAAACGCGGATGTTTTTGCTCTCGGAACCTGTATACAACAAATCTCCAGCCGCCGCTAGAGAATACACATGGCCTTCCTCCCGTACAATAGATCCGATCAAGCCATTGTTGCCGTTGATAATCGGAGACGGAAACATCCACGGAGATTTAGCGTACGGAGACGCCTGGCTCCACGGCGACGACATCAGGTACGGCGATCCCTCGCCGCTCGTCGGAGTTGTGCAGGTATTCGAATTCGATTGTTTCGGACTTCGGCACTGAGAAGGCGGAGTCGTACTGGTGGCTTTGGTGTCCGGAGCGTCAATTTCAGGGCTGGATAAGGCGGCGGGATCAGATCTCATCAGAAGAGATAACGACGGCCGCCGTTCGTTAACCATGGAGCCGCCGTGGCCGGATGTTTCTTGTTTCATAGAGAAGATGATACAGAGAGAAAATTGTGATTTTGATTGTTTTTTTAAACTGAGAAGATTTGTGAAGCGAAATGGGGTATATATATGGGAAAATTGGACTGCGGGCTGATGATCTAAGGGTGTAAGAGAGCGACACGTGGAAGTAGTACAAATACGTAACGATTATTAACCGGACAACTGTGACTGCCGGTGAAACTGAATAACGGAGGCGGTTTTTTCTCGCTTTTTGTAGGCGTTCGGAATTTACACGCTAAACAATTACCAGGGAAAATGTACTAAAATTTCCCTAAATAACTATACGAATACGTGTTTTTACTTTTCACATTGATTGTCGACTCTATACGAGAAAGGTGTTTGCCTTTGACTTGTTAAAAGTATTAAATTCATACTTTTCACGCTTTTTAAAAAAAGTATCTGGATTAGATTTTGAACGAGATACCCGTAGTATAGAAAAAATAAATTAAATAAAATGGTTAATGTATTCCTAATTATCTAAACTTGTCTTAAAAATTTTTTTTGTCCCCTAAACTTTTAAAGTGATTCTGTAGCTCCTTCAATTTTTAAAAGTATTCCACTTAGCTTCTTGAACGCCATGTGTTAGCTTTTGATAGGTTTGACTTTTCAAGGACGTCATTTTTCTGATTTTTTTTCTCTAATCAGGATCTGACACGTGGGATTCAGGGAGTTAAGTGGAGCACTTTTTAAAATTTGGAGAGTTACGGGGTCACTTTAAAAGTTCAGGGGGCAGTAGGTTTTTTAAAACGAGTTCAGCTAGCTAGATATGCATTAGTCCTAAATAAAATATAACATTAAAATTTAAATGACATAACTTTGAAAGAAAGTATAAGAAAAAAATATAGGACTAAAAATTTTGTAACATATTTTTGTGAAGCTTCAGTTCATTTTATGAGACATCTACAATCATACAAATTTCCACGTAATGCATAATATTAAGGGTGTGTTTGAAAAGTCCACTTTTGAAGGAATTTAATTCAATTGAATTCATATTGTCAAATTCTCTTAGTTGAAAATAAAAAAATATAAATAGAATTCAAATCATGCAAGATTTGAACTCTTATGAATATAAGGAATAAAAGTCTTGCCAAAAGTTGCATAATTGCAATGAAATTCATTGAGCTCAACTTTTGAATATTATTTATACCACATTATCCTGCATTTTAAACTCATACTTGTTAAAAGTCTTAAACTCATACTTTTCATGCTTTTTTAAAAAACTTTATTTAAAATATTTTGGTTAATATATCGGTAATATAGTAAAAATAAATTAAATAAAATATAACCTTAAAATTATATGACATACCTTAGAAAGAAAGTATAAGAAAAAAATAAAGGACTAAATATTTTGAAACATATATTTTTGTTAAGCTTCAATTCATTTTATCAAAATATCTACGATCATAAAAATTTCGACGTAATGCATAACACTAAATAATTTTGTAGATTATGACTTATCTTGATTCAAAGAGTATGTAAAATGAAATATCACCAACAATGTACATTTGATTAAAAACAGATGAACAACATGCTTCTTTTAGTTGCAAAATGATGGAAAATTTTAATTGATCAATATGAAGTGTTTAAGGTGATATACATATCAAAATTTATATCGATGATTCAAATTTTATGTCAAATGTTTTCAAAAAAAATTTTATGTCAAATGAGTCGGGTCTAAATAATCCGAATTTATATGCTACGGAATTGACTCAAATTCACTTAGAAAAAAACATGATTCTCCATATTAATTATCCTATGTCGTCGTAGGGTAAGCTTAGCCCATATGGCATTTGCTAGCATGTATAGATAGGTTGGTTCGTGTTGTTAACTTGGTGGTTAAGTAAATTAGGTACTGTGGTAGAATACTAGTCTATGGCGTGAATGAATAATTGTGTTATTGCCGTCCATGTTCTATGTCCCAACTCAATTTCATAATGATATATCTTTTACACTGATTTTATTTCATTATTTTAAAAGGAAAATTTCTTCAACAACAATTATAATCCAACCGAAAGCTGACATTAAATCTCTTTTGAATGTTATTATATGGCTATTTTAGATACCAATAAGGTGTAGCTCCGTTGGTAAAGTAGGCTGAGTAGATTGGAGGAGAACAAGGTTTAAATCCCACTAAATACACTTGTTAGGAGGGGTGAGGAGTTTTAACTGTTACTAAGCCCCGAATAATATTATCTCAATGAAGATACCTGTAAATATTAAAAAAAAATATGATTATTTAGATTATTAGGATGTATTTCTAATCCTCTCATCTTCACAAATTTTAGTTAAAATTAAAATGTTGAAGGACTTAATTGGAAATACATAGTCATATTCAAATTCTTTAAACCGTGGTGAAGTCTTAGCTTAATAGTTAAAATTAAATATATAATTTCTAAAGGTTTCAGATTCAATCCACATCAGTAGTAGATAGGGATTTTTCAATCTACTTTAATTGCGTAAATTTTTTTTTTTAAAAATCTTGAAACTTAAAATAGACGATGATAAAATTGAGGTTATGTTTTTGGAAATCACAACAATATAATCTCGGTAATTGTTCGAGGTTAGTCAAATTGTAAATTTCAATCCATTTATTGCATCACCTATGAAATGCTTTGTAAATCGATATGTATTTAGAGTATTTTGACTTCTTTCATGAATAGCCAAACTAACCGTGGTATTTCCATTTTAAAAAATTTGACGTTTTAGTTTTTTTTGAAAAGTTTAACGTATTTGAATTTTAATGTATTTTTATTATATTTTTTCTAATTTTTTTATATTAATAAGAAGGAAGATAATTGATAATGAGTTGTAATTAAGAAGAAAGAGGATTTTTAAATAATACACAGAGGATAAATTAGTCATTTTAACAGTGTAATAAATATATTATTGATTTTGATGATTCGGTTAGAATGTCGAACTTTTGAAAATGGAGAGAGTATTCATCATGTACTCTCTCTGGTTCCAAAAACTAGTCGCTTTTAGGATTTTCATTAAAACCAATAAAAATTTAATATTCTACTAAAATGGCTAACATATCCTTGATAAAATTTTCTTTCTTCCTAATTAGCACTTTATAATTTTATCAGTACATATACTCTTTCTTAATTAATAAAAGGATAAATTAAAGAAAAAATTGTAAAAGTTGCATTGATATCCTAAAAAGACATGTAAAAGAAACCAATGTAAAATTTCTAAAGCGATTAGTTTTTAGAACCGGAAGGAGTAATAGTTCCCAAACATTGCCGAGACCTCCATGATAAATTACATAGCCCCATCAACTTCAAAAATCAATGCATTGGAAATTATTGAATCGGGCAAAATAGGGAAAGTAAAACCTTCCCCCCTGGATCTCTTTCGGTTATAAAGTATTCAAAATGATATACTACTATTTTAGCAAATATAATTAATTTTATTTAAATTATTAATATATGTGAAAATATAAAAAAAGCTTTTATAAAAAAAATATAAAAAGCATAAAATATCAAACAAATATCTAAGCAAACGTCTCTTTTTTGAGTTCTCTTTGGCTTACACTTTATCAGGAGCAGTTAGTTAAACATCACATATACAATTTGTGTAACAAAAATAATATAATTAGTTATCTAGTTATTGAAATTTACCCAATGATTATATAAAACAAATTATGTAAGTTTGGAGCGTAATTGTTTAGAAATTAAATTTTCCTTATGTGTTACAACAAAATAGAGACAACTCTTAAGTCCTAAGCTTTGGCTTCTCACCAGTCATTTCATTTATATACAAATAATAGTACTTTAATAACAGAAACATTTCGCTTTCTTATATTGCTTTTAAATCACAGAATCCAGATCTATGATGAAGTTTAATTAGTTATAATATACTCCTTCCATCTATAAAATATTGTCCATTTAACCGAATCATCAAAACCAATGAAAAATTTATTACACAATCATAATGGCTAATTTATCCTTTACTAAATTCTCTTTCTTCTTAATTACTCACTTATAATTTTAACAATACATAATCTCTCTCATATTTAATACAAGGGCAAATTAGAGAAAAAATTATACAAAATGCATTGATAATCTAAATTAACAATTAAAAAGAGAATTAATAAAATGGCTAAAAAGATAATAATTTCTAGATGGAGGGAGTACCATTTTTATAAACTCTAACAACACTTGCTAATCACGTGTATGATATATACTCCACTTACTAATAACTAATTAATGAACTGTGATAATCTTCAACAGAATGATTCAGTGTTTTAATTTGTTTTTATTTTCATTTTCATTTTTAACATGTAAATAATTAACATATATTTTAATTTCAAATTACAACATATACAACGTTTAACAGAAAAACTTTTGCTTCTAAAAAGTACTAGTATAAAATTTGTTAGCACAAACTTAAGTAATGATGTATAGGTTGTTGCATGTTGTAACTACAAAATTGTCATTAGTTAGCTTTTTCAATGTGCAAATTTTTAAGTAACTTTTGAACATTCTATGAAATAACCACCATTTAATTGAACTGAATGAGAAACTCAACTCTTTAATATAAGCGTTACCCCGAATTCAAATTGTAAGGATGTGTATGCAGCGAATTGAGTGAGTTGGGAGGGTCGCCTCCTTCACTAGCCTCTCCAATGCCCAAATCCAGCTTAGGTGGCAAATGGACCAGATACATGTCATGGATGAAAAAAAAAAGTATGACTCATGCATATTAAAAAAATAAATTTTTCGATATAAAAAAAATTATCTAGTTAAGTATTAAATTTTATGTAAATAAATGTGTATCAATATAACATCGTTAAGGCGAGCAATGAATTTTCTGGTCGATGGTCATTTACAACTTAACAATAAAGTAATTAATATGTCGAGAATCTTATATTTACCATTTTTTTTAGTTGATAACAGACTCTTTCGTGTGAAGCTGATTTATCGATATGTTTAGATTGATTTAGAGAAATGGAAACACAGTATTGCTAATAATAACATTATTGCTAATAATAACATGACCGAAATCACAAATCTAAAGAAAACGTGGGTAAACAAACATGCCAAAATTAAGATAAACACATAATCTATGAATGTAAATTATCATTGAATAGCTGCTACGTTCTAATCTAATGTACTTCTTCTAGACACATTGTGTCCAATTATTAAATAATTAAAAGGGTGACATGGAAATAAAGTCAAAACTGTAGATAAGTCAAAGGTAGGTGAACCACACGCTAGCTCTGTCTCTTATTCAGAGTTTTCTGTTTATTAATCACACGCGCCTCCTCCAAATGTCAACGGCGCCACATACACCGCCGTTCGGTGGGCGACAACGATGTTTACCGTTTTAACGTTAACTGCCGCGGTTACCCTGCTCAACGGTTCATTAGCTCACTCATTCCCACGTGGCTCTCTATGATTGACTAGTTTGCAATGAGATGATGAAACGTGTGCAATTAATTTATGTTTGCCTACGTCAGCATTTATCATCACTATCTCCTGCTGGGTGCCTGCTTCCCTTTTTTGGATGCAATTGCTTATTTTATGCAAATCAAATTAAATAAAAAATATATATTATTTTATAAAACTAAGACAACTTCATACTATTGTTAGATATTTTTAGACTGTTGTTTATAATGGGCATAATATTTTTAAAATTTATCGGTTTAAATCACAAATGAGTCGAATCATTCATAAATAATTTGGTGTTTTGTTCGATTTATTAGTTAACAGTTTATGAACATAACTTTTGGGCTCAATTTGTAAATGCATGGAACATGAACAAACCTAATTAGCTCGATTCGAAAGCTCGTGATCAAGCTTGATTAGAGGCTCGTGAACAAATTTATGAACTGGCTCGTCAAAAGTTCTTAAACTACCTTCATTATCATTTTCACACGTTAAAAATCAAACTTTAATGATGAATAAAAATTATTTTAGGTATACGCATTTGAATTATTTATAACTTTAATTCTATATATTCATCAGTTAACTTTAAAAATGTTTATTTAACAATTTATTGTGTAATAGTTTAACGATACTACAAGTATGAAATCTAATGTAACAAATTTGATATTATTATTTTTAAATGTAAACAAAAATATATGAGTTAGTTAATGTTCGTGAACAACTCGTGAACAAACGAATTGTTAAATGAACCGTTCGTAAACATGAATTTTGTGCTCGAACCAAATTCAAGCTCGCTAAAAACTTAGTGAACGAACATGAATAATTTAAAGCTTGGCTTGACTCAGCTCGTTTACGGCCCTACACATATATATCAAAACTCGCCTACTTAAAAGCAGAATCTTTTGAAGGAACGGTAAGAACTTAGATATTGAAAATATAAAGCCGTTCAAAAGTTTTGTATTTTGAAATCTTACTGCATTTAGTCTTAGTTATTTAGCTGTATAAAAGAATCTGATAATTGTAAATGTTTTTTATTTTGATATTCAATTTAAAGAATATCAAGACTAAGCTATAAATGAAATTATTATATTTCAACAAAAATAAATGTGGCTTGTAAAAAATAATTTTAAAAAATGTGTACTAATATTACCTTTATTAAAACAATTGAAGCTATTATCATATCCACATTTGGTTTTGAATAATTTTTTCGTCTCTCTTTTATATCTCTGACTATTGTGTTATTCTGTATAAATTTGACATTTATGAACTTCACCTATAAGCCCATTCACAAAAGAAAAGACTTTGAAATTTAATTATAGTCCTCTGGATGGGTAAAATAGATATATGGAAGTCAAACCTCATTAAATAGCTATACGCAAAAATTAGAAAGTCCATTTTTGCATGGGATCAGTTGTATATTGGTTATACTATTGAATTTTCTTTTTCAATATATGACACAAATTTCAACTTAAAAAGCAATAAAACCAACTCAAATATAGATGTCGTGAACTCTACCGTTAATTGAAGGTAAGCAACCATATTGTACTTTTTATTATTATCGAATTGACTTTATAATACTAGTTAAATGATAAAAGAAGCTTTATATATGTATATATATATTTTAAAAGATAAATATATTAAAAATATGACAAAAGATAATATTGAAATGAATATTACCGAACAAAATGGAACATTATTATTGATGAAAATAGATAAGAACAGTTATGGTAAATGGAATACTATAATTTTTATTATATAATCGATTACATCAATAATAATTTATAGTGTACAATTTCTATGAGAAAATAAAATAAATATATGCAAGTAATTGTAAATATTCTTTTCTAATTAATATTTATTTTAATTAGTGATATTATTTCTAAATTAAACTAATTAAGAATATGTCAATACTAATCTAAAAATATTCTCAACAATTATCATTTAGTAACAAAAATACTTAGTTTTCCGATGTAAATCATTCAATGGTTACATTTGAGTTATACTTAAGGATAACTAATTCAATAGTAGGCGCAGAGAAAATACCAGAATTTAAACTAGCAGCCCTTGTACAGAATAAGTGTAAAAAAGAAACTTCAAAGAAAACTCAGTTTGGATTAAATACTTTTTGATAAATTATCAACCCTTAAATTAAAAAAGGGTATAAAAAGCCAAGTGCATGATATAAAATCCCCAATTTAAAGTGTATCTCAAATACTTAAAGCATATTTCAAACCGTCAATTCCTATGAGAAAATAAAATAAATATATGTAAATAATTGTAAATATTCTTTTCTAATTAACATTTTCTTTAATTAGTGATATTATTCCTAATTTAAATTAATTAGGAATATATCAATACTAATATAAAAATATTTTCAACAATTATCATTTAGTAACAAAAAATAAAATAGCGTGGAATCCTAATACTTAGTTTTCCGTTGTAAATCATTCAATGGTTACATTTGAGTTATACTTAAGGATAACTAATTCAATAGTAGGCGTAGAGAAAATACCAAAATTTAAACTAGCAGCCCTTGCACAGAATAAGTGTAAAAAAGAAACTTCAAAGGAAATTCAGTTTGGATTAAATACTTCTTAATAAATCATCAACCCTTAAATTAAAAAAGGGTGTAAAAAGTCAAGTGCATAATATAAAATCCCTAATTGGAAGTGTATCTCAAATACTTAAAGCATATTTCAAACTGTCAAATAGACCACATTTATCAAATTACATTAACAAATATTAAACACATGTACCTAAGTGTTTCTATGGGGATATCCACATGCTACGTAGAGTTTCTAGCGGAATGTTTTGTCGTGTTTCTGAAAAGCTTCACACGAAAATTTGGAACTTCATTTTTCATTCATTTATAATGTACTATTTAAAAGCTCTTGAAACATACAATACATTGAGTTATTCATTAAGTTATTTTTTTTTTATTTTTTGGGAGCAAGAGTTTTTATTATCAATCTATAACAAATGTTGAAGTAATTTTCTAATATATACCATGTACATTAAAGCATTTTTTTGGGTAAAACTTGAAGGAATTGAGTTTCGAACTTGAATTCAATCCATCAATTAATGAATTACTACATCAAAGATTCATATATACATAATTTTATAGACAATTGTTTCTTCTCTAGATGAGACAAATAAGATTGTGGGCGGATTGTTTTGCGTGCTTTCCAGCTGGACTCCACCTCAGTACACAAAATGCGTAGTGCAGAAACAAAAAGAATCGATATGGGTAGATTTATCCACATAGATGAACTCGTATGGGATAGAAAGTAAGTGACGGCAAAGATACATAACGCCCACCAAACAGTGCGAATTTTGGCCTCCTGAATAAGATCCTGAATTGATTCTTCGACCTTCATCTTTTTCTAATACTAAATCCTAAATTCTCTGCTTAGTCAAATCGATGATCAATCCCAAATCCCTAATTCTAAACCGCCGATTGCCGCCTACAGCGAGCTCATCAACTACGGCTTCCTATTCACTGCTTACGACTCCCTATTCGCCGCCGGAGTTGCCGAATTTCGTCGCTACCTTCAAACTTCCCTGTTGTAGTCTTCGCAATCGCTCTTAAATAAACCACACCACCGTCGCTGCCGACTCTCTTTTTTTTTCAGGTATGGAGGGAAACCCTACCCACACCCGCACCCATCCCACCCCCTTCCTCAGCCGCCACCACCGTCCATCGACCACCTTGTTCCGATCGGAAACCAACCGCCGTCCGTCTCAACACCGCAACCCTATCCACGAGCCTACTCGTAATCCCCAAAATACAAACCCTAATCCCCCGAAAATATACTTTGATAACTTTCCGAATCACTTTGATGCAGCAGCAATGAAGAGAGTTTTCGATAGGTATGGAGTGAATGGATGGGTCTATATTGCTCGGAGAAGGAATGCTAAGAACCTTAATTTTGGGTTCATCACTCTCGATGGAACAGTACGACTACAAGAGGCGCTGAAAGCTTTGAATATGATAGTGATTAGTGTGGTGAGACTCAAAGCTTTCAGAGCCAGGTATGTTAATTCAATAACGCCCCCTCAGGTACGATCTAACCCCATGGTGCAAAATCAGAAGGTTGTGTTCCGTAACTCCCCACGAGATCATCGCTCTTTCGCAGCTGTTGTGGCAAATTAGGATACGCGAGAGGAAACGACCATCAACCCTGTTCAGGAAGAATCTGATCCAATTAGACCTGTTGAACCTCAATTGAATAGTGAGTTAGTGGTTAAAATTGCACCCTGGAAAACAAAATCTCCCTTGGCTAAACTCAAAAATATTTCTCACATTCCTAATATATACGATCAGTAGCATGACCATGGTTTTGAGTTCAATTTTGCTACTCCTGCTGGTGGATATTGCGTTATTATTTCAATCCAATTAGAAAAGGCTCTTACAGAATTTATGAAAGGTAATTGGAAAGCAATGGAACATATTGTGGAGTCGGTCTGTGCACTACCGGTAGATTTTTCCCCTTTGGAATGTATTATGTATCTGGATCTCATGGGAATTCCACCAGCCTTTGTCTGTGAACCTGTGGTGCGCGAACTTGCAGCGAGGTTTGGTCAGATTGTTGCGATGGATTGTAATTTTGAAAAACCGGATTGCTTGGATTTAGTCTCGTGCCTTATTTTCGTGCCGTAGGGGATAGTGAGCAGAAATATGACCCTTGCTGTGGGTGATAGGGACGTGATGATTTATACGAATCTTAGATAAGGTGTTGGATAACACTGTCAGGAGTACGGGTCGGTAGATTTGAGTGAGACGGAGGAGGATCCTTCTGATAGTAGTAGCTGGGAATCATCGGGGAATGAAGTTGAGACTAGAATGGGTGAGGATGATGATAATGTAGTAGATAGTAATGATACAAACTTGGGAAGTAACCAGTCTCCTACTGATAGCGCGATAAATGTGGGAGATAATGCAATGATTCCAGTTATGGAGGATTCAAGCTCTTAGGGCCCGAACATCTCAAATATGAATAGAATTATTATTCGGAGGGAAGAGAACGAGCCGAGTGTTAGTGAGAAACTCATGACGTTCCAGATTGGTGAAAAGCTTGACTTTTTAATGAACAAAATATGATATTGATTGTGGAGGGCTTGAAAGGGCAGCGAAGGTGAGCTGTTTGTTGCTCGAGCTGGGTATTGTTATTAATATTATGTCATTTAGTTTTATGTGTTGGAATTGTCGTGGGGGCTTATTGAATGGACCTAAATAGTTTTTGGTAGGGTCGTGTATACAGAAGTGGCAGCTATAGGCTTTTATTCTGATTGAGACAAAGGTTTCTTCTATTTCAGATCAGGTTATCAGGAAGTTTTGGGGACATAATGACTTTCAAACACTTTGTATTCCTTTGCATGGTTTGTCAGCGGGCCTACTGCTCTCATGGAATTCGAGTCTAATTCATGGTTCGGTTATTGCTTTTACAGATAGATGGTTCGTGCTACATATTGTGTCTAGCTAATTCAAGGTAAATTTGTTATGTTTATATGGTCCCCCTAATTCTGTTGAAAGGAATCAGTTTTGGATTGATCTATTACCCCACATTCGAAATGTGGATAATTTGATGTTATGTGGTGATTTTAATGAAGTGTTACATAGCTCTGAAAGAGCTAGGAGTGGGGATTCGGTGTCGGGTTTGATGATCAGGTTCCAAGAGTTCGTCAATGAGTGTGCTCTATTTAATTTGCCATTATATGGCCGTGATTATACTTGGTCTAATAGCCTATCCTTTTCAAGGATTGATCAGGTAATGGTGTCGTGTGATATTCTCGATAAGTGGCCGGGGCAGAGTTTGATGACGATTGATTCGGTATTATCCGATCACTTTCCGATTGTTTACCGTTCTCATGCATCCGTATGGGGTGGTAAAAAGATTTTTCGCTCATTGAATTGTTGGTGGGAGAATGAGGGTTTCTTACCATTTTCAAAATTGAAGTGGCAGGCTATAGAATTGGAGGCTCCGGGTTGTCACGTTGATTTTAAACTGTATCAGCTAAGGAACTCTATTCAGCCATGGCATCTTGCCAATTTCAGCGGGTTGGAGGGAAGAATAAAGAAGTTAGAGGCTCGCGTTATATCCTTGACATCTAGTTTGGTATCTCGGCCTATTAGGGCGGAGAGTAATTTGGAGATCCAGAATGTGCGATCGGAACTACTTACCTATGGACAGAATCTAAAATTCTCCATCAACAATCGAGAGTTTACTGGACTATGCTGGGTGATGATAATACGAGCTTTTTTCATCGGGTAGCGTCGGCGAGGTCTAGGGGTAATCAGATTTCTCAGTTGGAAATTGATGGGGTGTTATCTTTTGACCCGATACTTATTAAATCGATGATATGGAATTATTACTCAAAGTTGTTTTCGAAAAATATGGAGGTGTCGTCTATTCTAAGTGGGCTGAATTTTCGCATGGTGGATGATACAGCTAATATTCGGTTAGTTGAGTCTTTTTCTGAGGCTGAAGTGTAGGATACGGTTTGTGCTTGTCAAGAAGGTAAGGCACCGGGTCCGGATGGATTCAATTTTTTGTTTTATAAATGCTTCTAGGGTGAGTTGAAATCGGATGTGCTAGCGTTGTTCAACGAATTTTATATGTATGCTCATTTGCCTAATTCAATTAAACCGTCATTTACTGTATCGATCCCTAAAGTCCCGGGATTATCTCTGCTGGGAAATTATAGACCGATTGCTCTTATCCATGGTATATATGAAATTGTGTCGAAAGTGCTCGTGAAGAGGTTACAAGGTGTGTTGCCTCAACTGATTTCAGATAACCAGTTTGCGTTTGTCAAAGGCCGCAACATTCACGAATGTTCGTTTATAGCCTCGGAAGTGGTCCAATCAATTCACCGCCGTGGTTAGTCCTCTTTAGCGCTTAAGCTTGATTTTCATAAGGCTTATGATAGTGTTTCCTGGTCTCATATTGATTCAGTATTGAGGAGGATGAGTTCTTCTGATAAGTGGATCAGATGGATGGCGGCTTGTAGAGAGAACTCTGTAACATCTGTCCTTATTAATGGAAGCCCATCTGATCCGATCAGTTCAGGGAGAGGGGTAAAATAAGGCGATCCTATTTCCCCGTTTATTTTTATTCTGGCTGTGGAAGGTCTAAAACAGCTTATCGATGCAAGTGTCCTGAAGGGCATTTTGCCTCGGTTCCGTATTGATGGGTCAGAGGCGGATATATCTATTCTCCAATTTGTGGATGACAAGATGTGTTTCTTACCTGCAGATGAGTCTCTTTTACCTATTTTTATCCATTTATTGCATTGCTATGAGCTGATTTCAGGTTTGCGAATTAATTTTGTTAAGAGCTCAATTATGGGCATTAATATGCAGGATGCCATGTTGAATCGGTGTGCAGGGATCATGGGCTGCAAGATTGAGAAATTTCCCATTACCTATCTGGGCGCCCTTCTTAGTATGAGGCGCATTCGGGTGTCTTATTGGAACTCGTTGATTGGTAAGTTCCAAAATTGTCTGTCAAGTTAGAAAGGTCAGTGCTTATCGTATGCTGGCAGGGTGGTCCTTGTGAAATCGGTTCTTTCATCTATTCCGATTTATATGCTATCCTTGAATAAGATGCCGGTTGCAATTAATAATAAGCTTGTGCAATTGATGAGGAATTTTTTGTATAGAGGCGATGCGGATTCAAGAGGGATCTGTAAAGTGAGTTGGGAGACAATCATGTTACCAAAATACTTAGAGGGCCTGTACGTTAGGGATCTCAGACTAGTAAATTGCATTTTTCTGTAATGGATATAGCAAAGTAGAGTAGACGGGCAGGGATCGTTATGGTAGGATATGTGTGTGAGAAGATATGGCTTCGACTTATGGAACTCTTTTGAAAATGTGGAGAAGTCGCGCCTTTCGCACGTTTGGCGTGACATTTTATCCTGTTGTGTGAAGAATACATCCTTCTGGGAGTTGTTTAAATCGAATGTGAGTGTTAAAGTGGGGAACGGGGCCTGTGGCTCATTTTGGTACGATAATTGGACGGCAAATGTGTCGTTATCAGTTCTTTTCCCAGACTTGCATATCTTATGTAATAGAAAAAGTTGTTCGGTTCGGGATGGGTGTTTTTTAATTTTTGGTGCATCGGCATTCTCTAGACCTTTTTGGAAACTTAATTTGAGGATTTCGAGTAGAGAGAGGTGCACCCATCTTCGGAATTGGATTTGCCAAAATTGCCCTGCGACTGTTGTGGGAGACGGAGATGACAGAATTATGGGACAGCAACTACATGTTACGTTTCAGGGGGTAACGGATCGGTTTGCACGGGATTTGGGAGATAATAATGTATTTTCAACCGCCTCTTTTTGTTTGGGGTTTTACAAGACGCCCCAATGGACTATGCCATAAACGGATTACATGTTGGTTTGGAACGCGTGCCTCCCTCCTAAAGTTAAATTCTTCGGTTGGTTATTGTTCCACAGACGTCTACCAATGAAGGTTTTTATTTTTTGCCATGGATGCCAAGTAGTAGTGGATGATAAGTGTCCGTTTTGTGAGGATTCTGAATCAATTGATCACGCTTTATTCCATTATTTGGGCAGCTATCGTATATGGGCTCAAGCTTTTTTATTGCTAGGGATCTCAGTCACAATGCCCTTGGAGGGAGTTGATTTCCTACTACTATGGCGTACACACTTTACCCCGGGCTTGGCCGTGAGTTTGGCACGTCTTTATGGTTTATGATCGCGTGGGTTATTTGGAAGAGGAGGGACACGTTTGTGTTCGAGGGAGTCTTAAGATCAGAGGATTACCTGGGGTCCTGTATTTATATATGTTGGTTTTTCTTCAAGTATAGGTGGCAAAATCGTAATTTTGTTGCTTCTGATGTCTTTAATTTTCCGAGCTTATTACTTAGTGATCGCTAGATAGCTGTTATCTTATTGTTGCCTTCCATTGTAATAGGCGTGGACTTGTTGGGATCGGATTATATTTCCGTATCACCTTTATCCTGTATATGATGTCCAATTATGCTCTCATCTTATGAGCAGAATTCGAGTTGTATTAATAAAGAGAGGTAGGTGTTTTGTAGGTAAGCGAGGCACCAACCTAGTTGAGACGTCCACCCTAAAATTTTTATCTGTCTCAAATTTTTTCCTTATAGAGGGACACAATGAAAATTTTAAAAAATATATATACATAATTTTTGTTTATATTTATTATAAAATATATAATATTTATTTCTCATGAAAATATATAATATATAATAAATTATATTACACAAAGCTCCAACTTTTGTCTTTTATTGACTTTTTTTCAAGGTCGAGTAGTACGGGATCTAGGGAATAGGATTATCACTATTCCGAAGAAACCTGTCGAGTTCAAATTTTATGAAAGAAAATGAATATAGATCGGGTCAATAGCTTTTCAAGCTTTTATTGATAGTTATAGATTTGATTTTTAAAAAAGTAAATTATATAATTTTTAATTAATTTATGTGAAAGATTAAAATGTATTGTTTAAAATTAAAATTTATAGTATTATTATAAATTTATAAAAATAATTATTTTAAAAGCAGTTTAAATAATAATGTCAAATTGGCCCTAGTTTAAAGGAAATAAAAAGACATAAACCTAAACTTAACCAAATCTAAAATATATACTTTGTAGAAAACAAGTCATAAAATAACAGATCAGAACAAAACTGAAGAGTATGAACTAAACTATATTAAATTGTAAGATTAAAAACAAAATGACAAAACCCAATCTCAATCTATAGCTTTAAATTTTTTTTAATTTAGATTGAAAGCTTTAAATCTTAAATTAGTTGATGACTTTGAGCTTGCTGGCTGATATCATGCAATCGGATATAAGTTATCAGTATAATATCTTTGGTTTGGATTATATACCGATTAACTTGAAATTTTCAAAACCAATTTAATTAATGTTTGTCTCCATATGCACGGATCTATAGGATAATTTTATTTTTAAAAAAGTGTTGAAATATTTACAGATTTTAAGTCAAAAAGATGGCTCAAAATTATTAATTAAATCATTATTAGTACTCCTACATGCTAACTTAATTATAATAATTAACTACCAATAAGGTTTAGTTCAATTGGCTGAACAGCCTGAGTAAGTTGGAGGTGAATAAAGTTCGAATCCTACTAATCACACTTGTTGCAAGGGATAAGGAGTCTTAACTATGATTAAATCATGAATAAAATTATCTCAATGAAAATACTCGTAAATATTAAAAAAAATTATAATAATTAACTAGATGCGTGTAAATATTTTGCTAAACTAGTGAAGAAGAATTTGGAAAAGGTTGAACCTAACAACTTGCATCATGAACAAGTGTCAGGAAAATAAGACTTTCATTTTTTAAAAAATGATGATTTGTTACATATGGTTATTAAAAATTGGTATCTTATCCTAAATTTTAGTAAAAGTGATCTCAAATATTACTTTATTATGCTTCTTATAAGGAATAAATATTTACTTTAAAAAATATGCACCAAAAGATAAAGTTTATATAAAGTATAATATGATAAATAAATGACTTTTTGTTGCAATTTGGTTCAATTTATAAAATGTCAATTTTAAAGTTTTTAATTGTGTGAAAGACTTGATTTAGAAGTTAAGCCTTGAAGCTGTAATTTTAGAAGTCGTAGGTTTATGACATATAAGGAAAATATTGATCGTGTTATCTAGGTTTATGACCATTGTATAAAATATATATAAAAGTTTAGAATATTGGCTAAGTTCGAGTGGTCTAGTGGCCACAACATCTAAAAAGTGTGAGGTTGTGATTTCATTTCAAACTCTACAATCAATAAAATTAATATATATATATATATATATATATTAATTAATAAATTAATTAAGCCCTATTTTTATTTTTCTATGAGAAAGTCATGTTTGAACTTATCAATACAAAATCGAGATGTTGTCATTTGAAATCAAACAGTGCCTCATGTTTCAATTTAATTAGTTTTCATATAATTTAAAAATATCAAATTTGTTGATCCTTTTATATTTTATAGAATGTCAGTTTATCTCAAACATATGCTGATCATATCACAATTTAAATATATAGAATTCCATATTTTATGGTCATTGACATAAGCAAAACCAGATCATATAAATTCTTAAATATTAGAGTATTGTATGTTGCATTAAATTAAAACTAAATCCAAAAGTACGTTTGCTTATAAGACCATGTTCTTTTCAACTTATAAGTAGTATTATTGAACTGAATTGCATTGATAAATACTTATTTTCAATGTTTATTCATATGTATGCAATACTGATAATTACTGCATATTATTAAACTGAATGGATTATAACTGAACCAAATCATATTAGTTATTCTAAAAAAAAATGGTATAAGATACTTCAATGGCAATTAAATTAAATTAGATATTCTGTGATCTAGTTAGTAAAAAAGGAATTATGGCACCAAAGTGTGCACTACTAGATTGACCATTAAAATGTGTAAAGGTGGCATTATATGAGAATGATAAACTGCATTTTGTTTAGTACTAATTTTTGGCAATCTAAACAACAAATTACGTAAGCGAAAGAACAAACAACAATTCATTGAATAAAAAAACAAAATTAATCATGGACAAACACGTATTACTGTATTAGTGAATATTACTGCAACAGATAACCACGTAATTGTGCCAAAGTTTTGGCTTTTTGACTATTTATATTAGGCATAATCTTATTTTATACAAATTATTTATCTTTGTTATAAAATAATTTTAAAAATATACTAGTTCCCTTAGGTAAAATGTTTGTTTTTGTCCATAGTCTTATTATTTGTGTTGTGGAGTTCTCGGCATTGGACCCAAAGTAGAAAGTATTATGCCATTGTAGGATATGTGGCATCCTCGATATTTTGCGACCGCAACAAGTAGTATCAGAGCTAATGGTGTGGCTAGTTTGATCAATGTAGGGCTTAGTTAGGCCTATGTGGGGGCAACTCACACTTGAGTGATAAATTATTAAGGCAAGTGCGAAGTTATAAATTTTACATGGAAAATTAATGAGATAAATGGATAATAAATAATTGGGAAGGACACATATACTACCTTTAGATTATGGGTTTCAATATGGTGTTAAGCCCGTAAATTATATTATTCACTTAGCTCTAGGATCCTTACAAATTAGAATGAGTGCCATGCATGCTCCATGGCTAAATGAATCCTTGGAATGTCTGAACAAACTAAAGGCGACACTCCTTATATTAGAACACCAATAATCCATGAATCCTCTTGTATTCTATGTAAGACATGTCCTCCAACACAATAAAGTGGAATTAAGAATGTATTAACGGACAAATGAATGATTGGTCGAGAGAATGCCCAATGATTTTGTTCGAGGAGGATTGTTAGAGAGCGAGTAGATGTCTCACATCTATTAGAATAAAGGAGATTCATGAGTATATAAACATGTATGATATCCCCATTGGTGTGAGCTAAGTCTTTTGGGTGAAAGTTCAAAAGCAAATCTATGAAAGCTTTGGCACAAAGTGAACAACATCATATCATTGAGGATATATAATGTCATAGACTATAAATCAAATTTAGCTAACTCTATTTATTGTTAAAGTATTAGTTACTCTCTCTATTCATTTCTAAAAGGTTGAATGCTCTCTGATAGTCTCAAGTTGTGTACTTTTGCTTTAGACATACCCAAATTTTAAAATGAATATCCGAGGTACCTGAACTTATAAAAGTGAACATCCGTGCTACCTGTTTCTGATGTGGCAGGTGAGGTGTCCCCCTTTGACTAAGGGGGCGCGTGTTTGACCTAAAAAATCATTAAAAAATCTCTAAATACTTTTCTAATTGCAAAATGGTCCTCTTCCTCATTTGGGGTGTGTTTGGAAAGCTCACATTTTCTGAAAAATTCTTGCACTAAATTTATTTTCTTTCTTTTTCGGATATTTCATAATTTTTTTGGAGTTTTCGATTTTTTACGAAACCGGCCCCAAAACGTATTTTCACATTTTTGGGCCATTCCATAAACATTTTCTGAAAAATTCTTGCACCAAATCTATTTTCTTTATTTTTCGAATAATTCATAATGTTTTGAGATTTTCCGATTTCCTAAGAAACCGGACCCAAAATGTATTTTCACATTTTCGGACCCTTCCAAAAACATTTCTTGAAAAATTCTTGTACCAAATTATTTTCTTTATTTTTCGGATATTTCATAATTTTTTGGGATTTTTTACAAAACCGGACCCAGAACGTAATTTCACATTTTCAGGCCCTGCAAGAAACATTTTCTGAAAAATTCTTTTACCAAATTTATTTTCTTTGTTTTCCGGATATATCATAACTTTTTGGGATTTTTCGATTTTTTACGAAACCGGGTCCTGAAACGTATTTTCACATTTGCAGGTCCTTCAATAAATATTTTCGGAAAAATTCTTGCACCAAATTTATTTTCTTTATTTTTCGGATATATCATAATTTTTGGGATTTTTTTAAGAAACCAGGCCCCACAACATATTTCATATTTTCGGGCCCTTCCGGAAACATTTTCTGAAAAATTCTTGCACCAAATTTATTTTCTTTATTTTACGAATATTTCATGATTTTTTGAGATTTTTCAATTTTTTACAAAAAGGGCCCCCGAAATGTATTTTCACATTTACTAAAAATTTTCTGCACCAAATTTAATTTCTTCATATAATAAAAATTATGGGGACTTAAATGAATTGTATCAAGGTTTTTTTTCTGGTTGCCCATCCAGTTCGCCGGAGCTTTGCTCCGACTACATCCAAATCCGACCCGGATCGCACACCTGGCTCTCGTGGGTGATTCTCCCAGTGGGGATTTGTATCAAGGTTTTTTGAAATCAATTGTGGTGGTTTTAGTTGAATTAAAATTACAGGGACTTAAAAGAAGTTTTGTCATTTTTTTTGAAATTTTGTTAGTTTATGTCACAAGTCGTTATGCCATTGGTTTGACTTTTCTAATTTTTTGGTGTTTTTTGGTTGAATTTAAGATTACAGAGACTTAAAAGAAGTTTTGTCAAGGTTTTTTTGAAATTTTGATAGCCTATATGCCACATGTCGCTCACCCATTGGTTTGAGTTTTCCGAATTTCCCACCTTTGCAGCGAGTGTAATACACTCTCCTGGCTGAGACTGGGCGAGTGGGATTGAGGTAGCATGGAGGTCGACTTTTTACAAGTTTCGATACTTTGGAGGTCCACTTTAAAGTTTGGGTATATCTACGGCAAAAGTGCACAAATTGAAGATATTAGAGAGCATTCTTCCTTTTGAAAACTTAGGCATGAGAGTATCTCCAAAGAAAATTGAGAGTGTTCTCTCCTTTCTTTATATAGTTCCAAGGTCAATGGGATTGTCGAGCACTTCCAAGCGATTGTACATTACAACATTCCCATGAAGAGATATATTTTAATTACCATTCTTCAAAAAAAAATATTAATCAGCAGAGATATCATCCAATATTCTTCGTACAACAACTGCAAGTGTAACTAGATTTGTTATATTTTATCGCCAGTGAGTAATTTTTTTAGAGGTCCAAACTCATCAACAAATCTGATCCTCGATTACAAATTTGCTATTATATATGTCAAATTCCCCTAAGTTTTCATATATGGGCACATGATCTTGTAATCATTGGTCCTTGTTCTGCCCTGATACAGAAAAATCTTACAGATTATGAGATGGTTGTCTGTAGCTGCATAAGTAAACATATATAATATGTTGTATTCATGTAACACTAACTAAATGAGTTATGTTAAATTGCTGAATTTCAATCTATATTGTCCATACACAGATCTGATCTGATCTGCAATTTGGGGACCCTAGGCAAAATAATAATTAAAGTAGTATAATGTGCCCCCAATAAAAAAATATTGCAATAAATACTTATTGTTCGCTAAAAGTAGAAATTGAATGTTTAACATCTCATAAGTTTGACAAATGATCTTCCGATTGATTTATTATTTTTTAATATTTACATTTATCTTTATAACAAATAACAACTAAAACTTTAAACGAAAATATATTTTTATGCCTCTTCCGGCTGTGAGCCCTAGGCGGTTACACTCTCCTACTACATCTCAAGGCTAGGCCTGTCTATATACCACTCTTTGGTCTCGTTTATTCATTCTCCTGCAAAACAAATGGTGTATAAATTGCTAAAGTTATATGGTGTATTTTCCTGCCAAGAAAAGTAAAGGTGTATGATTGAGTCCATAGCATGGACGTAATAGAATAGTAATAGTATTATTATTCTTGAATCGGTTCAACCAATATCAATATGAATGTCTCAAAACCCTACCTGCCCCACTCTCTCTACTAACTAGATACTTCTGTTGGTCCCTCCTTTCTTTTAATTATACAATCTCGTCCTTCATCTCTTGTTTTCTTGTACAAAAATCTGCCATTCATGCTCTAATTAAAGAAATTAAAATAAAAAGAATTGGAACAGAAATTGAGGATATTGAATTTGGTCCTTGTCTTCATTGCCAACAAAACATAAGTCTTTCATTTCATATGTCTCAATACAGAAGAGACAGATTAACACACTTAAACTCATGACCCACCATCTATCTCTTCATTAATTATTCCTAATCTTATCTATAAAATTTAATTAGCACACTTAATCGTTTGCAACGCGCCCCTATAGCTGCTAGTTTTATCATTGATATGTTGGAATCCCAAATCTCATGGCAGTCAACTTATTTTCAATTAATACATGTTAGTTGGCGTTTGGTTCGCAGAATGACTATTCAATGGAATAGAAGAAAAATGAATGAAAAAAGGTTAAAAATGGTAAAGTATTTGTATGAAATCCGTTATCGAATAGAATGGCTATTCCTTACTATTATGCGTCTCATGGAATAGTTATTCCTTCATTTCAAATAGGAATAGCTTCTCCATAATATATAAGAGCTAGGGAATTGGTATTTTGATACTCTACCATTTTAAACCTTTTTTTCAGTTCTATTCCATGGAATAGTCATCCCATGAACCAAACGAGCCATTGGAGTTATATATAGATTTTAATATGAAATATTATAGTCAGGTGGCCACGTTGTTGGGTAACCCAATGATAAGACACTAGCTTGATGATAATTCAAGCTCTATAAGATTTGTCTGTGCCATTTAACTGATTGACCTAAAAACTTATAAACCGATGATAGTTTTATATCGTTCCTAATAATTATGCACCAGCGAACGCTTCCTAGACTTGAAATTAGCACAACACAAGCTCACTCTACCTTGCGTTGAATATTTCTAATGTATAATTGGACCTGTTAGGACTTGAGCTCTCGACTTTAATATTCAAGAAGGTCTAAAACATGTCATGGAACCAAATGACCCAAAATCTTAAACTGTAGGTTGTAACTTTTATATTATTTCTTAGTAAGGACGTATGTTACAATCTCATTTTACTTTACTACGGCAATAACATGTTAATTATATTGATGAAGCAATACCGATCATCTCATTGACTGGATATTCTATACGTACGCTAACACGATAAGGACCGAAAAACTCAAATTTCCGGCTCAGAATTGCCCGAAAAATGTGGTGAAAAGGGTTCAAACGTAAGTACATTCAACAAGCAAGCTTTTTCCATGATTGATGATTGTCAAAATATCCAATAGCAGCAAACAAAAAAAGGAAGTGCAGAAATTCCCAGAATCTGATAGTGGATGGTAGACCACACCCAGTGCTATACACTTAGCATTCTTTTTTTTTAACTTATCAATGATATCATATTTGTATATATCTAAAATGCTAAATTTGTATGAGCCGTCTGGTTCAAGAAAAGGGTGCCCTAAACTGCCTGCCACTTATAGTGGTTGCCACATGGCTATAATAAGAAAGGCCATGGACCATATATACATGATGCATGAATATGGGTATGGACCCTTTAACACAGGAAACAACATATGAGAGCAGACAAGCATTTCAGTGTCCTCCATATCTTTATCTCCTTTTAATCTCTTCAATCATGCATGCTTTAGTAATGCATAGACCTCATGCATTAATTTATGTGATATTTATTTCGTGTAATTCTATTTAATTCAGGTGAGTTGGTTGTTTTAGATGAACTCAACCTCACTTATGTGTTCACTTAATTATTAGGGTAAACTTAAAAAACATGCCTTGTGGTTTGACCGTTTTGCAAAAAGGTCCTTGTAGAATTTTTCTTTCAAAAGGGTGCCTGCAGTTTTAAAAGTTAGCAAAAACATGATTCTTAAAATTTTGAAATCACATTTGGAAGGTAATCTTGTCCATTTTAAAGTGAAATTTTGCAGCTTTATTTATAAAAATACAATACACATTAGTGAAAAATTTTAGATTTTTTTGAGAAGTACAAATATTTATATTAATTAAATATTGAAGATAACTTTAAAAAATCATAACAAAATGAAAAATTTCCTAAATTTACTCGAATCTTGATAAATAATTCACAAATAATATAGTTGAAATGTAGGAATGTTGGATTTATTGAAATAACTGAGATTACCCTTCCAAATGCGGTTTCATAATTTTGAGAAGCATGTTATTGCTAACCTTTGAAACCACATGCATCCTTTTGAAACAAAAAAAATCTACAGTGACTTTTTTGCAAAACGGTCAAACCACAATGCATGTTTTTTAAGTTTACTCTAATTATTATCAAGCTTATTCATGAAGCTTATGGAGACTATTCATGGTATCAAAGTTGCAGGAGGTTTGACAGAAGATCCTAAATTTCTACTTATAGTTTTTGTGGTGTTTGAGTCAATAAAGAAGACGAACATCGTTGATGTTATTGAATTTCTGAAGAAATAATTAAGTAGATAAATATTTCAGCAACCGTTCTACGATCTGTACAGTTGGAGATGTTAGACAAAAATAAATATAATAGAAGAATAATATATAAGTAGGTTATATCATAACACATTATAATTACTTTTGTGTTACACTTTTATAATTTATCAGAAACGACAATTCTCTTCATAACCAAGATACTGCTTAATATTTATGGCATGTATGGTGACAAGTGTTAGTAATTATTAATGGAAGAGGACACCTTTGGTATAGGATTGACTGAGTCTCTTAGATGTGATCTAGTTCAACTATACGTGTCAATAGCCCACCAAGTGCTTTGCTTTTAGGGTTCTAAAAGATTCTTATTGATTATGACCCTATGCATTAACTCTAAAACACTACTACTACTTTATAAAATACTTGGTTCTTAGCTAGTTTCTCGACATTTTATGTACAAACGATAAATATTCTTGTTGAGACCTAAAATAATTAAGGGTAGGATTGCTGTCAGATGTAATTTTATGAAAAGTTTCATTATAAAGTTTTAGGTTCAGTTTGACTATTTTTTTTCAGTAGCTTTTTTTAAAGGTTTTATTTTCAAATTTTTTAATTAATTAGTATGAAGGATTAAATTGTGTTGTTTAAAGCCAAAATATTTAGTTCTATTCAAAGTTTTGAGAGCAGCTTATTTTGACAGCAGCTTAAAAAGCAATAACAAACTGGCCTTAATAGAATAACATATTTTGATATTGAACATAAGATTTTGACTCTTAATACTAATTAATTAGAAACTATTTGCAATTGATTTTCAGAGCTTTTTGAGACAGTAGCTTGAAAAAGCATGAAATAACCGAAAAATCAATCTCAAACAAGCCCCGAAACTTCCCACATATTTCGATAAATATATTTAACAAGGGTCGAGCTTTAAAAAAAAAAAAGGAAAAAACAAAGAGCCCGAGCTTGATTCTTCTTCCACATTATAATTGCCAAGTGAGTTTTGACCTACAATTTTGTTGTTTGTGACAAAATGCTAATCACCATCGCCATCACTTTCACTTACCTCCTCCTTAAATCAATTTCTTCTTTTTGTCCCTCACTTGTACTCCTATTTTCTCTTTATATTACTACCACAAATTGAACATTCCAGAAATTTCTTTGTTCAAATTACAACATCCTACAACTGTTTCTAAAACAATATGTATTAAGGTGATTCTACTAGTGATAAGCCTCGTTTCGAACCTCAGATTTTATGGGGAGCCTTTGAAAACTTTGCTAAGAAATTAGTCTGAGCTGCCAAAGAAAATATATTTGATATCCCAAATCAAAATAAAGTACTATAAAAAGAATGCAATATTTTGTTGATTGTTTTCGAGTTGTTTATGTTCTTATATTGTTCCTATCTCGTGTAAAGTTTTTTTTAGTATTAAGAGGGATTCTTTTTGTGTACTAGAAGTTGACTTTGTTGTCTAACTTAATGTTCTTATAAAACGAAAGCAATTGTGTTTTTTAAAGGTTGAGACCGGCAAAAACACCCGCTTCATTTATTAAAAAGAAAAGAAAAAGCAACAACCAAAAAAGAAAAAAAGAAAAGAAAAAGAAAATAAAATAAAAACATCCCTATAAGATGTTACAAAGTTATTTGCAACCTAGTGCAATAATAATGGACTAAAAATCCCAATCACAACATAGTGTGATCTTAATGATCTAAAGATCCATAGCAAAAATGAACGGCGGGAAGAAGTTCCCTGTGATGCACCATAGTCATCTCGGCTAGAACGCTGAGATGATAAGTCCTAACGGATGCAAATTAGAGGTCATGACAAAACAGCCACAACGTCAAAACATTTAACCGTCGACTCAAATCAAAATTGAGATCCAAGCCAATAAACAAATTCACATTCCAAGAAGAACCGCAGCTGACCAAGAAACTACTTGAGCAACGATGAACCGCTATAGGACAGTTGTACGGCTAAGTATTAGCCCTAGCCGCCTGCACCTTAACGCTTTGGAGGAGATGCAAGTGCGATCCCCTTATTAAAAACTGCTGGCCAAACCGCCAGTGGAAGTGGGCTATAAGGGAGGGGTGCCTGGACCCTCCAAAGAACTGCCAGAACGACGCCGGTTAGAAGAAATCCAAAGGAGTAACAAACCATCGACCCCTAGTCGAAAGCCGGCCAAACTGAACCCTAGCCGCCTAATCACCCTCCTGTCAAAAGTCTGCAGCTGTGTGAGATCAAAAAGCTGGCCAGACGCCCGGCTATTCTCCCGATTCAACTCCCTTTGTCTACGCTGGGAAAAGGGCTGCCAGAGTGAGGGCTTTGTCTCTTTCTGTTTGTGCCAGCTGGCCCTGACCGAATATTCTGACTCCCGGTAATCGAATGGGTGGTATTTGGCTTGGCTTTGGGTGACATCTGAGGCTACTTCGGGGAATGGGGAATGTCTGTTCTTCGGTCTTCCTTCTCTCTTCCCTCTTTCGAAGACGATGAGCAACCTTGCTTTGCTGCCTCTTCTGTTGTGCAGTAAATGGATGCTGCTATGAAAGTGGTTGACAGGTTCTCTGGCGCACTTTATTCCATGCAATAAGACCTCAGATGCATCACATGTGGCGCGCTTGTTTTTTAGGGAGGGGAGGTGATTGCATCTTCCATCTTATTAGGTGCTGGTGGAATAGAGTCAAACTTATTGGCCTGTAGAGTCAGCCGTAGCGGCCAGGCTGTGAAGCCCTGCTTTCATTTCCAAAGTATATAAATAAAAATGAAAAAAATTCTTTGAAGTAGGGCCTTGACTTCTGAGTAAAAGGCTTACTCATCATTGCTCTCGTCATCTGCTTCTGGGCCAGACAGTGAGATTACTGACGGCCTCTTCCTTTCTATAGTTTGTGTGTCAATCTCGGGAATGATGGGGCTGGCTCGGCTTGGTCTCCCTTCAGCATCTGGCTGCAGTAGCCTCAAATAAAGGGTCCTACGTTCCTGTGGGAAAGCTGTGCTTCTGCCAGATTAGCGTTAACCGAACCGCAAAGAGTCCGTTGTCCCATCTAAATCTCGTTCTTGTCATTCCAAAACACTAAGAATTGATGAAGCGAGGAGTGGGATCTCTTCCGACAGCAGTCATCCTTTTAAGCTCTACTAGCCGCCCAGTTTAGAGAAGGTATTGACCATCAGTCAGACTTGTCAGTTTTTGGAGAAAGCATTCGGTGTGATCAACAAGGCTCGGACGGAGAATCCTCAATAATCTTCCTTAGACTCCTTTCTTCTCATCCAGTGGAGGAAGACTGGTTAGCTCAACACTGTAACAAGAAGATGCTTATAGGATCTTTGTTCTTAATCTACTTCCTCAGTTTACGCATTAAGAATGTGCCAATGGAAATGCTTCTGCGTCTATAGCGCTTCTACCCCGTGAGAGTTGCTTGCCTTCTCCTAAGTAATCCCTTTCCTTCCAGCGGTTTTCATGGTTCTATTTTCGAGCTCGTCCATTATATGGTGGGCGGAAGCGGAGTTAACTTCCCTCTGTTCGGGAAACAAAGTAGACAACGGCCCCACTCCCCGCTCAGATTATTGACGAATCTGTTCCTTTATTAAGGAGTGAATCTCATTCCGGAGCCTTTCAAGCTCGTCCGGATGAGGAGCGGGTTGGACAACTTCAGCCGGTGAAGGCGCAGCCTCTGCCGCGGGACTAATGGCTTGGGGCTCCTTTGGTATCATCCACTGAGTCAAATCCTGGGGCGCTTCGGAAGTAAGAAGGGTTTTTACCGTGAGACCAATGGCGAAGGCTAGACCCCCGGAAAATCCAAGTTTAAAAAAGAGAATGGACAGTGATCCCCCTATTAGTGATAAAAATATCTTCTAAAAGAATGAAGGAACCCCCCAGGCTCATCGAAATCCAATAGCAAACCGCCATACAGAAGATCAAGAAGGAAAGTCAAAAAATTCTGACCACTAGAAATCTAACTTGAAAAAGTTTTTTCACCTTATTTCTTATCTGAGAAATGGCTCCTATTCTCATATTTTTTGAAATTAATTCTTACTATGCTGCCAACTCCCCTGTTTCCATCTTTATTTCCGAAAGGTCCTACGCTGTTCAACAATCACTTCCAATGCATAGTTACACGGAACACGAACTCTCCCTTTGAAGTGCATTTCTCAGATCAGCTCCCCGAGTCACTAGAAAGAGGGTGAAAGGCTCACTACTTCTTCATTCATGGCCTCTTTTTTTTGTTTAGATTGATCTCCCTTTCGTATTCATTCGACCTGAGGCAAAAGAGAAGTCATACAAAGAAAGGTTCTTTCATGCAATGCATAACGGGCGGGCCTCCTATGGATTCATTCCCCCAACTCAATGAATGAAGGGAGGAGTATGAGGAAGGCCGGCTTTCTATATGAAGATTCAAACAAAAATAAAAAGGGTCAAACCATAAACAAAGCTTTTTCATTGATCACAATTTAAGTTAAGACTCTTATCAAATTAATTGAAGGAGACCTCAAATAGTTCTCTGAACCTTGAGATTCATTCAACTCTAACTTCTCCAAAGTTCAATTAAATGGTTAAATGTTTAGGCCTAATATATAGGCCACTTATATACAAGTCTTCAATCTTGTTCATTTATTTTCGCTGGAAAAGCTGACCGACCTTTAATTCATTTCAAATCATTTTATATACAAGATTGAAAAATTTATACGTAAAATAACATGAAATGAAATGAGTTCCTTTAAAAAGAATGTTTTCAAACAGAGAGTTAGTGAAAGATTAGAATGGGAATTTAGGTCCACACATAAATCATCGTCAAGCTCAGGATTTCCTCAACTAATCTTGTACAACCTATCTGATGTCTAAGTGAGAAATGTATTTTAGTTATGAAAGTGTAATCACTTAGAAAGAAATAGTGTCACTTTTCATGATACGTTCAACTCGTATATAAACTTCGCAAGTTCGTGATGATATGATGGATTAAGAATATTATTCCATAAATAGAAAATGAGGCAGATTTCTAGTTAGGATTATAAAAACATTCTTGTTGAGATAAGATCATTTGCAAATTCGGATTAGGATTAGTTTTCTTGTATAGGAAGAGTTTGATTTAGGCAAGTTGTAGAATCCTATTAGCATCTACTGAATTATCACTATACTTGCACCCAAGCCCGTAATGTATTGGTCGGATTTGAGAGATGACTTTTTAAATTTAGTTTGGCCGATGCGAAATCGTTAAAGGCTACAAAGTATATGAGTTAGATTTGAAAATAGTCTCAAATCCAATTACACGGCCCAACCCTCATTCTTTATATACAAAAATAATTTTTATATATATAATGTAATATTTTTAATTATTAAGTTAAAAAAAATCAAATATTATAAGTTAAAAAAAATGTTTTTGTACTAATCCTATTGGTGAAAGTTTAATATAATATTATTCAAATAAAAAAAATTATATAAAGTATTGAAAATTAAGATATTGTGAAATAACATACAGGGTAAGTTTCTAAAACATGACATGTTCTAAAACATGACATGTTCTAAAACATGACATGTGGTATGACCGTTTTATAAAATGATGCATATAAAATTTTTTTTAAAAAATGGGGTATGTGGTTTTAAAAGTTAGTAAACAAAAAAATCACAGGGTCTATTTTTGAAAATTAGTTTTTATTGTTAATGTTACGCCAGTTATTTTAATAAATTCAACATTCCTGTATTTGAACTGTATTATATAATCACATATCAAGAATGGTCTAAATTTCGAAATTTTTTTATTTTGTTATGATTTTTTAAAGTTATCATCAATTTTGAATTTAAAAAAATATTTGTACTTCTCAAATAATTTTAAAATTTATCACTAAGATTTATTGTATTTTTATAATTTAAGCTGCAAATTTCACTTCAAAATGGACGAGATTACCCTTCTAAGTGTGGGTTTAAAATTTTGGGAATTTTTTTTTGCTAACTTTTGAAATCACACGCACTATTTTGTAAAAATTCTCCACAAAAACCTTTTTAGAAAACAGTTAAACTACATAACACATTTTTTAAATTTACCTAAAATTTTATATGTACGTTTTGGAAATCCCCGTTCAAATTAAATACGACTAAGGCTATTCATCACGTAATTCTACAAATATATTTATTAAGAGTCCAACTTAAATCTTCGGACATTATAGTAAGTGTGAGTTGCAAGTGAGTTTTGACCTACAATTGTGTTGTTAGTGATTTTGTGACAAAATGCTAATCACCATCGCCATCACTTTCACTTACCTCCTCCTTAAATCAATTTCTTCTTTTTGTCCCTCACTTGTACTCCTATTTTCTCTTTATTTTACTACCACAAATCGAACATTCCAGACATTTCTTTGTTCAAATTACAGCCTCCTACTCCTGTTTCTAAAACAATGTGCATTAAGGTGTTTCCATCAGTGATATGTCTCGTTTCGAACCTCAGATTTCATGGGAGCCTATGAAAACTTCGCCAAGAAATTGGTCTGAGCTAGACTTGGGCACAAGCCTGCTAGTCCCGAGGCCCGCTCAATCCCTTTCTTCATGGGTGAGTTTGGACAAACAAAATAGAGTATAGGCCCGATCTAAACCTGAAATAGCCGATTAATGAAGGGAAATTATAAAAAATATACATGTCTCACTAAAATATTTACAAAATTCACCATTAAGTCAAACTAATTATATATATAAAAAAACATTAATTATTTACAAATTAACAAAAACATGAGAAAATAATTACATAAATATCATGTAGTAGTTATATGGTAAATATCTAGTAATCGATCTACTAGATATCTACAACATATCTAATACCGATCTATTAGATGTTTACTAGAAATCTTCTAGATGTTTATTAGAGAATTACTAGACGATTACTAGATATTTATCAAATAACTACTACATGATATTTTTGTAATTATTTTCTGTTATTTTTGTTAATTTGTAAATAGTTTATGGTGTGCCCAAATTATTTTGATTTTTATAAACATTTGTATAAGAAGCCTATTAATGAATGGGATGAGCTTGATTTTAGCATAAAAACCTAAGCTCGGCCCGCCCGACCTGATGCATTATAATTATAGTATATTAGGCAATAATGTACACGGCATGACAGAAATTGTGTTGATTAAGCATTGCTAATTACTAAAAGTTTAAAACTAATTAGGCGGCGTTTGGATGGGGTAATTAGGAAAGGAAAAGGGAATGAAAACTTCTGATTCCCTTTGTTGTTGTTTGTTTACCAGTTTCTTCATTTTTCATTACGTATAATTCTTTATCTGATTACCCCAAACTCCTTTTTTCCATTCCGCTCTTCCTCCTAGGTAATGCTATTCTCTTTCTTTGTTTTTGTTCTATATACCAGTTTTAATAACTATTATCATTAAAAATATAAAATATTTAATAACAATAAAAATAAAAATAAGTAATAATTAAAAATAATATTAAAAATATAATAATATTTATATTTAATAATTATTATAAAAATAATAAATAATTAGTAATAATAATATTTATTAAATACCAATTGGGTGTAGCTCAATTGGTACACCACTCAATGTTAGTGGTGGGAGGTCCTAGGTTCAATACCTAGCCTCTTCAAAATTCTTCAAAAAAAAAAATAATATTTATTAAATATAATATAATAATTATATTGATATTGATATTAATTATATACCATTTTTAATAACTATTATATTTCATAATAAATAAAAGTAATATTTAATAATAATAATAGTAAATAATAATTACATTAATATTATAAATAAATTTATTTTTAATGATAATTATTATAAATAATATATAATGACGAATAATAATATTTATTAACTATAATGATTCGATTAAATGGACAATAAAAAATAGATGGAGAAAGTTGTTAATAACATGATGTTTGGGAATTGAAATTCAAAGGTGGAGATAATAAATAGAAATTATTAACGAATTCTTGGGCTTTGGGTGATTAATATGAAAAAAAAAACAATTCACATATGTAACTCTTTAATATTTTCAATGAAACAATTAATCAAGGTTAATAAAAAAGTATTTATATAAATAATATTTATTTTATAAGTCCATGGGCTGGATTTGAGTTTTTATTATTTTATAATAGCTCAGTTCGGCTCAAGTCTGACTATTATTTTTTAGTAGTTGAATTGAGCATGGGCTACTAACGTTTTAATCAAGCTCGATTGAACTCGGCCATGCCCATGTCTCTAAGCTATCAAAGAAAATATACTATATATCCCATGTCAAAATAAAGTATTTATAAAAAAAATTTGCAATATTCTATTAATTGTTTTCGAGTTGATTATGTTCTTATATTGTTCCTATCTCATGTAAAGGTTTTTTTAGTATTATTGGGTAATATTTTGTTTATTTAGCTTAGTTAATACGAGTTGTTTATTTTTTATGCTCTTTTAAGAATCTGGTTGTCTTGTTCTTGCAAAAATTTAATCTTAATTTGATTTCAGGAATATCGATCTTTGGGCATATATAAAAGTTATTCTTAAACAAAGCTTTTATTGATCACAATTTGAGTTAAGAGTCATATCAAATTAATTGAAGGAGACCTCAATAAGTTCAATTACATAGTTAAATGTTTAGGCCTAATATATAGCTCACTTATACACGAGTCTTTAATCTTATTCATTTATTTTCATTGGAGAAGTTGAGGGAGGTTTTAGCGAAGCCATTCGATAGAAGTTTTGGGATTAGTTGCACTCCTTAACAGTTCATAGGCCTAATTAAGTGGGTTGAGTCGATGGGCTTTGGCTCTCTTTTACGCATGTGTTAATACTATTAATAATTTTAAATGAAATCGATGCCCAAAAACCGAGCTCAAATTCTATTAAAAAAGAAAAGAATATTGTTGGCACTATTGATAGTTTAATATGTAACTAAGCAACAATTTTTTTGATACTGTTGACGATTGAGAATATAGACATCAATTGTTTTTACAGTTAATTTGTATCATTGCACACATAAGCATTTTTTGTGGTGTATTTATGAGATTTCCAAATTACCTCTATAAATTTAATCAACTTCACTAATTCTATACTTTCTACTTTTTAAATAATGGGTAAACTTAAAAAATATACCATGTGGTTTGGCCGTTTTACAAAAAGGTTGTCGTGAAATTTTTTATTTTAAACTCTGGTTTCAAAAGTTAGCAAAAATCTACTAACCACATGGTATTTTTTTTAAATTAGTTTTTTTTGTTAATGTTATACCAATTATTTCAATAAATTCAACATTTCTATATTTCAACTATATAATTTGTGAATTATTTATTAAGATTTGAGTAAATTTCAAAAATTTTTGATTTTGTTATGATTTTTTAAAGTTATCATTAATTTTTAATTAATATAAATATTTATACTTTTCAAAAAATTCTAAAAATTATCATCAATGTGAATGGTATATTTATAAATAAAGCAGCAAAATTCCGCTCCCTTTTAAATATAATTTCAAAATTTTAAAAAATATATTTTTACTAATTTTTAAAATCACCTAAAAAAACTTTTTTTTCCGTTAATAGCATGTTTTTCAAACCTTAAAACACTTCATTGATAAATCTGTTACTTTTACGCATACAAATGATTGTATCTCTTTAAAATTTTAATTATGAATATTTATTATTTAATAATAACAGAGGGGAGCAACCCAATGCCAATATCTGATTAAATGTTTTTCATGTGTTTTTTCTGTAAACATTATAAAAGTGAGAGACAAACTTCCACATCTTTTTTCTAAACTCCTCCTAAGTAGTGGAAAATTTATGTTGATGATAATTTTATCATGTTTATAACACGACTAAAGGCGACATTTGGTTCACAGAATTTCTATTCCGAGGAATATATTAAAAATGAATGGAAATATGTCTAATTTAATAGAGTATATGTCTAGAATCCGTCGACGCACGGAATAGCTTTTCTTAATTTCCATACATCACAGGGAATAACTATTCATTTTTTTAACAAGGAATAGTTATTCCATGAGATGTATACAAACTTGGAATAAGTATTCCTTGCGTCGACGGATTCTAGACATATACGCTACTAAATTTGACATCTTTCCATTCATTTTTAATTCTATTCCATGCAATAGAATTTCCGCGAACCAAACGAGCCCAAAGTAGTACAAATAGTTTTAAAGTACATTAATACGGAATTTTATATTGAAGTTCCATAAAAGAGTAAGCAATGGGCTAAGTCCATGTGGGTGGTTAGTTATTTTAGGCTCAATTGCTCAACAACAGTAGCCCAATTTGTCTTAAACTGAACCAAAGCCCAGAGCCCAACAGTTGTCTTCTTCCTCAAGTTGTGTCAGTGGCCTTCCAGCCCAGAGCCCATTCTTACGTGGAATGGTTCTTCTTTTTTTATAATATATGGGCTTAGCTCCGTCTAATGAATATATTTTATTATTATACAAAACAAAAAATAAAATCCACGTAGATAGCTAGTTTTCCTTTAGTTATTGTTACTTATGGTTGGAAATATTCTTCTTCAATGAGTTCAATTCATTTGAAATGATTTTATATGCAAGATTGAAAAATTTATATGTAAAATAATTTGAAGTGGCATGAATTATTTTAAGAGGATTATTTTTGAACTAAGAGTTAGTGAAAGATTAAAATGAGAATTTAGGTCCAAATATAAATCATTCTCAAGCTCAAAATTTCTTGAAATGAGCTTGTACAACCAATCCGATGCCTAAATGAGAAAGGCATTTTATTTATGAAAGTGTAATCACTTATTTTTTTATCAAGAAAGTGTAATCACTTGGAATAAAATAGTATCACTTTTCATGAAACTTTCAACTCGTAAACAAACTTCGCAAGTTTATGATGGTCCGATGGATTAAGAATATAATTCTGTAAATAGAAAATGAGGGAGATTTCTTGTTAGGGTAATAACCTTCTTCTTGTTGAGATAAGATCGATTAAAAATTCTGATTTTCTCGTATAGGAAGAGTTCGATATAGGCAAGTTGTTGAATCCTATTAGGATCTACTGAATTATAGATTTGGGAGATGATTTTTTGAATTTTGTTCGGTGCGCTCAAAATTGTTAAAGCCTAAACATATAAAAAAATAATGGAACAAACGATAAAAAATACATGGATAATTGAATTTCACTGGGACGCACTGAATTTCAAATCAAGGTAACTTTGAAGAATAACAATATTTTGTGTATTTGTGCTTTAATTTGGTAGATACTCTCGGGCAAAGTTTTGAACAAAGTCTTCTTGGTGATATCTTACATTGGAATACACAATAGTAAATGAAGAGCCTTGATATAAGTCTCGGTGAAAGAATACAGTCCCTGTGAAATTATTTAGGGTTATTTGCATAGTTTAAATTTCTCTTCTTCCTGATCTTTAATGCATACTTGAGGGCAAGCATGGAATAAGTGGCGGGAAATTTGATGGGTTATATTTTCAGCATATGCTTGTGCTTATTTCTATATCATTGAGATCATGTTTTTAGTCTTTTTGGTCGCTATTACTTTCTTTTCTATCTTTTAAGGGTTTCAAGGTAATTTGGAGAAAAAATGCATTTTGGGACAGAAAACGAGCAATTAAGGAGACTCCCAATGGACGCACTGAGACTATTCTGGTCCCGGTGACCTGGAAGCCTTCTAGAACATAAGAAGAAATGAAAAGAGGAAGTATCAGTGAAAAGTCAGAAGTCAAAGAGATCATGGCGTGTTCACCAAGAATGACGAGGTCCCGATGACGTGTCAACATTCTGGAGCAGAAGTCAAAGACGTCAAAATTGACCAAAACCTAATTGAGAAAGTGGAGTGAATTCAATGTTGATTGATTCCTTTCCTTATCTTAAAGAGGAATCGTTGTTACTTAAGGACTTCCTAAAGAGCCTTTCACTGAGGTCCTGATGTAGACAGCAAAGAGCGATAGCTGACCCTGGTGACTCCAGAACACTTCAGAACGACCAACATGACATCAATACCAAGGCACATAAAATTCCAGATATGGAAGGACACCTAATTCGGACAAATCCTATTCAGGAAGAGCCCAATTAAAGGAAGAAGTTTAATCTCTTTCCTAATTCTATAAAGGAAGGGATTTTACTACTATTTAAAGATAAAGGCTAAAAGGAAATGAATCCAATAAGATAAATGCAAAGAGACTAATTGGAATTAATCAAGCAATAACACAAAAGACCTAATTAGAGATAAAAGAGGAAGCAAGAGTCAAGACTCCTTATAAATACCAAGGCTGGCGCATTCTTCCATCATTCCATATTCCACATTCAAAAGGCTGAAAAGCCACAATCCTCTACCTAAGCTTAGTTTAGATTAATTCATTGTTCTTTAGATTAGTTCATTGTTCTTTTTAAATACTCTTTTTAATCGCAATTTACTTTTCAAGTCTTGACGTTCCACATGCTTTACTTTAAAGTCTCTCTACAGTTTCTTGCATTTAAATTCAGTCATGTTTAACTCAATTCCTTATGACTTGACTAAGTAAGGGTCAAGGTTGAGTTTGAATGGCGTGAGACCGCAATTGAATACAGAAATCCGCAGGGCGACCTATTTACCAATCTCGGTGCTTCAAGGGTTCTATAGTATGAGTATCATTTAGTCTCGCTGTGTGGTTTGGCCAACCATTTGGTAAGTCTCTATGATTATTATTAATCTTAATTCTTGCATCCATAGTGGTGCCTGAAGAGGGATAAAGTAACGATAATGTCCACCGAGAAGGGGGGAAGGATAATCTTACGCCTGTTGGGAATACTTCATTACCTGTCGGTAAGGGTTTAGGCTTTTCTAATATATATTGCTATTCATCGGTGAGCTCTTTGGCGAGAAGTCGAGAGACACGGTGAGTAAGAAGGAGGTCGTGGCGTGAAGCTCGGTCTCCATACACAGTAAGGAAGAGTTGCTAGTATTGTATGGTGCATGAGTACTAAACCTAGGTCCCGGTGCAATTCATTTCTTATCCCATGATCACCATGATGTCAAGTCTTGCTTTGCTTTGGTTGAGTCATTGTCTTTTATTGATTTCATTACTGCTTTAATTAGTTTTGATTCATAAATTCCCATCAAGAGCATTTCTAGGTCACTGCTAGTCATCTAGTGAAAATAACATTGTTAAATACCGTTCCCTATAGATTTAATCTCTGCTCGCTACTAACTACAAGTTTTTTTTATGCAGGGATTTATTTTTGGTGGTCTCGATACCCATAAAATTTTGGTGTTGTTGCCTGGGAACGGTTCCTTTTGACTAGTTATTTTTTCATGGATGACCAAGAAGAGTCCCTCTGATTTTGAGATGTATTTCACAATCCTACAGCCATCGTGACCATGGCTGACAGAGAAAATCAGAGAGAGCTGACAATAAGAGACCTCATCTAGGTCTCGGTGGATCAACCATCATCCTTATGCATCATGTATGCTAAGGAGAACGAGCAAAATGTTTTTGAGATGAAGACCGGGTTTATTAGAAGCCTACCTAAATTCACCGGGAGCACTGCTGAAGATCCTTACAAGCATATGCAATTATTCAACATGACTTGTACTTTAAAGAAGCCACCTGGAGTCTCTTTGGAAATTGTAAAGATGAAAGATTTTCCTTTCTCTCCTGAGGGAACGACTATGGATTGGTTTTGTTATCTTGCACTAGGATCTACCACAACCTGGACCGAGATGACCAAGACCTTTTTGGACAAATTCTTCCCACCATCGAGAGCTACCGCACTAAGGAGGCAGATTTGTACCATCTACCAGAAGGACATGGAGAGTCTCTATGACTACTATGAAAGATTTCAACACCTTTTATCTTGCTATCCACCACATGGGTTTACATGACCTTCCTTGATATAATTTTTATATGAAGGTCTCCAACCCACACAGAGAGACTTGCTAAACGCAGCAAGTAGAGTTTCTCTATTGGACAAGAGACTCACTCAAGCTTGAGATTTGATCAAGACCATGGCCGATAATGTTCAACAATTTGGAGGTCATGATGAAAGACCAAGCAGGAGAACGACCAATGGAGGAAATCTTAAGGGGCTAAATTCTATTAGGATCCCTAAGGAGAGGCATAAATTTTCCCACATCAAAGTGACTTCAATGAGAATTGGAGGGACCATCCATTTCTAAGATGGGAAAGAGACAATGAGAGGCAACTTCATCCACTTCAGAGCATGTAGAGACCCCAACATCAGTTCCAAGGATATAAAGACCAAAGGCCTCTTGCTTATTTTATAGCTGATCTTGCTGATAGCACCCACAAGCGCTTAAGGAGCATAGATGTAACTATTCAAGGGATGCAAGGGAGCATGCAAATCATTGGAAGGCAGATGAACGAAATTGCTGATTTTCTTACTAGGATTGAATCTATGGAGAAACAACCTTCTCAGACTAAGAACAACCCTATTCATAACATTAGTGCAATCTCTGTACTATCACCGAGACCTACACAGAGTGACCATAAGGTCTCGGCGGGAAAAACATATGACACTGAGAGCATAAATGAGAGGTAGTGATCACGTCTTCATTAGCTGGTCCTGATGAGAAAGTCAAACCTAAGGAGACCAAGCCAATCTTTGAGAAGGAGCACGAGGACCATGTTGCATTATGCTGAGTAGAACTACGGATGATTCAAGTCTGAATGAAACTCCTGATGATTCAAGTCTTAGACAAATAGAGATAAAATTGACCGGGGGTATCAAAGATGATAATTATAAGGGCAAATCCAATGTGAAAGGTGTACAAGAAGACTCCATAAAAAGGCAGAGTGACCTTCATGACTTCAGGAAGACCTCCTATGCAAAACCACAAGTCCTGATGTCCCAATCCCATCTCAAGTCATTTCAAGGAATACATCGGTCCCAATGGATGGACCAATCCATTGTGACTAAGGTGTTGCCTCAGGAAGCAGTCATGATACTGAGCATAAAGACTAGTCGCACATCCAAAGTCAACGGTCCTCACTTGAAGTCGTACTATAAGGGATTCAAAGCTTGCCTTGATATATTAAGTCTTGAGGAGGCTCTTAATCATACATCATCACCATGATGCAATGTCGGGCAAGCGACGATAAAACAATGCGCTCTTAGGAGGCAGCCCAAGCTCACTCTAAGGAGATCACTCACATCGAGACTCCTTATCCTACACCAAAATCTCTGTGTTGTGCGTCGAGCTCACCGACATTAAAAAAAGGGCTCTTGGGAGGCAGCCCAAGCATTTCTGACTCTCTATCTCTATTATGTTTTTATTTGTCTTTTTTTTTATTTTTTTAGTTGAATCTAAACTAGTACTTATCCCTTTCTCTGACATTTATTGCAGGTACAGGTCTCTATACATACATTAAGAGCTGAGACGTCACATACTAAAGGACTGGAGTAAAGGGACAACGGATGGAAAACGGCTCAGACGCCTTGATTCATGTATCAGTGGGTGATGTGGCAGTCATGACAAAGATTTTATGATGGTTATGCACTTAATTGAGGCGATGATTGCTACCAATCCCATTATTACCCACGCGCCGCCTACAGCCGCTTCAAGAGGCAGTCCTCTAAGCCCTGCAAGTCTACCTATAAGGAGACCATGACCACTTTCAGAATCAACCAAGGGTCATTGATGCAAGTCCACCTACAAGGAGACCATGACCACTCTTGGAATCAACCAAGCGTCATTGATGCAAGTCCGCCTACAAGGAGACCATGACCACTATAGGAATCAACTAGGGTTCATTGATGCATTCACCACGATCTCATGGATTCCCCTTCTCTTCATCTATTTTCACTCCTACCAGGAGCTTATTTGGGAGTTCTTCGTGACTCTCAACTTCAAGCAGGACTACACAAGCTACAAAGAAGAGGGTGTGATCAAGTTCCGTCTCCATGGGAAATTTTTTAGTTGGAGTCTCGATGACTTCAACAAAGCTCTACGTGTGACGGACCCCTCTGATGATATGTGTGATGCTCCTCCCTTCAACTTTAAAGCTGTTGAGACCTACTTCTCTCTCTACAATAATGATCCTCGAGTCACCACCTGGTAGTCTGGTGACTCCCGTGCCTTTTACATCCATGAGCCCCAGCTCAAGTTTACCCACAGAATTCTTGCCTTTAATTTTTTATTGCCATAGGAGCTCTGGGACCCTGAACAAAAAGGAAGTGCACATTCTGTGGTGCATGCAAGAAGCTCCGTCTAGGAGCATGGCTGGCTAAGCAGTTCCACTATGTCCTTATTCACCCTAAGATGGCATGGGGTGAGGACCGTAATTGAATATATAAATCCACAAGCGACCTATTTACCAATCTCGGTACTTTAAGGATTCTATAGTAAGAGCATCATTTAGTCTCGTTGTGTGGTTTGGCCAACTATTTGGTAAGTCTCTATGATTATTGCTAATCTTAATTCTTGCATCCATAATTGTGCCTGAAGAGGGATAAAGTAATGACAGTCTCCGCCTAGACTGGAGAAAGGTAATCTTACTCATGTTGGGAGTGCTTCACTACCTGTCGGTAAGGGTTTAAGCTTTTCTAATTTATATTGATATTCATTGGCGAGCTCTTCGAGAGACACAGTGAGTAAGATGGAGGTCGTAGTGCGAAATCCGGTCTCCATACACAGTAAGGAAGAGTTGCTAGTACTGTACGGTGCATGAGTACTAGTATAACTAAGCCTAGGTCCCGGTGCAATTTATATCTTGTCCCATGATCACCATGATGTTCAGTCTTGCTTTGCTTTGGTCGAGTCATTGTCTTTTATTGATTTCATTCCTGCTTTAATTAGTTTTGATTCACAAATTCCCATCAAGAGCATTTATAGGTCACACTGCTGATCATCTAGTGAAAATAACATTATTAAATGCCGTTCCCTGTGGATTCGACCTCTGCTCGCTACTAACTACAAGTTTGTTTTATGTAGGGATTTATTTTTTAAGGTCTCGACACCCATCAACAATTTAAGTTAACAATTGAAAACAAAAATAATAAAAAGGCTACAAGACTAATAAAACCAGATAAAAGGAGTAAATACAGATTGTTACACATATTATAACTTTTAAGTAAATTCAAAGTTGACACTCCAATAGAGAATCTTTGTATTCTCTGCTTGTAAATTTGCTTGTTGGGCAGGAGAAAAAATCTAATTAGGCTTTTTCTCTCTCTCATTGTTTTATTGTCTTTCTTTTTCTTTATTTTTAATTTCAGTGTATTTCGTGAGAATAATTTGCATTAACTACTTTCTTATGATCGTCCACTACACGATATCTTCTTCAAACATGGATATATTGCCAGATACTTCAATCTTGATTGTTTTCCAGCTGGGTTGGACTTCATCCGTCTTTAAACAAGATACTTGTTGATCTTTAGATTTACATTACAGGTTGATGTTATGGTGTATGCAGTTATGGTTGTGGATATTCAGAATCATTAGTTTGGGGTTAAGGAAATATAGGTTGCAGTGTTTTATCTTTTGTTTTTAGTTTAAGTTTTGCCTAAGGGCGTGTTAATCTAGCGACAATAGAAAGTTTATTGTGTTTGTGTGTGTGTTTTCGGTGTTTTAGCTTTGATAAACTGTTTTTAGTATTTTTAGGCTTGTCTATTTTTATCGGTCTGCGAATCAATTTACAAAACTGTTAGTTAGAGTATTTGATTCTTTGACATATAGGGGTTGGATGGATAGTGGAGCTTCTCCTCCCGCTTTTGCTTTAGCCGAGACTTTTCTTCGCTTGGATAATGTTTCTAGGGCTCCGAGCTCAGTTGGGGATCATTTCATGCTACTTCAAGTGACACATGTCCATTCTTCATTATTTTCGCAATTTCTGAATTCTAACAAATGTTATCTTACATGTATGGATTCTCGAGAAATGGGCTTTGATAGATCCACCACAGGGGAGCATCAAGAAATATAACCCAACCAATTTTTGTGAGCATGCTTTCACCACATATTATCGTTAACCGAGTGGACCCCGTATACTACAAACTTATGCGGAGGATCAGATTCATTGGGTTTGCCCTTGGTGGAGGGTTTTTGATGTTTTGTTGGAGGTATCTTCAGATGAAGTATAGTTACTCGAACTACTGATGGTGACTTCATACTCTCCATCTAGACTATGTAGACAGTACATTCAGGTACAAACGATCCCTACCACATTTTGAGAGACTGAGCCACTTGTCTACCCATTAAATTGGCTTGATCTTATTGCAGAGAAGTGGGAGAGCTGCACTTCCTACGTCGTGCTAAGATATGATGCTAAGAGGTAGGGATGGCAATGGGTCGGATCCGGGCCGGATCCAGCTTGGACCCGATCCGGATCCGTTTACACATACTAGACCCGGATCCGCCCCGGATCCATTGGGTCTATAATTTTAATATCCATATCCGGATTCAACGGATCCCCATGGATCCGGGTCTGAAACGGGTCTATGTAAATGATATTAACAATCCATTAAATTCCAAGGAAATAACAAATAAAATAGTTCTATTAATCTTCATTTACAATAACAAAACAAAAATATAATTCTTTCACAATCTCTGCTTTATCAAACGTGAAGAAATTAAGTTCAAGTTTGTTGATACATCTACGTTTCCATACTACGCAAGAGAAGATGAAGTTTTATGGTCTCAATTTTTCTTTTATTGGTAAATAAATTAACAACTAGAAACTTGAACAATTATGGGTTTTTTTGAATTTTGAATATTTTTCTTTTGTATTGTGTTTCCATTAGAATTATTTTAAAAATTTACATACTCTAAGGATCCGGGTTCGGATCTCACACTAAAATCCGATACTAGATTCGGATCCCTTTTTTTGGACCCGAATCTGACGAATCTAAAATAATAGAATCCAGATCCTAAAAAAACAGACTTGGATCCAGAGATCCAGGATGGGTCTAGGGCTGTAAACGAGTCAAGCCGAACCGAGTTTTGGCATGTTCGTGTTCGTTCATTTAATTTTTAATCAAACACGAGCCGAGCTGAGCTTGAGTTCGAGTTCAAAATTCTGTTCATGTTCGTTCATTTAAGTATTCATTTGTTCGCGAACTGTTCATGAACAACTCATTTATTTTGTTCGGGAATAGTTGGCTAATTTTTTTGCGAACGAGCTTGCGTACTTTGTTCGTGAATAACATTGTCAATTCAATACATAATTTAAAGTGAGTTATAAAATTGGGTTGAATAATGCTACGCACATACTTGTTGTATTAGTCTAATTTTATATAGCCATTCTTCATTTTAATTCTATAAAACTTTATTTTTGATACGTAATTACAATAATCGAGCTAGTTCACGAACATTTATTGAGTCAGTTCACGAACACCTAATCGAGTTTATTCACGAGTTAACGAGTCGAGCTTTGGCTTGTTCATGTTCAGTTTATTTATAATTCGAGCTGTAAAATCATGTTCACGAACTGTTCATTTATAAATCGAGTCGAGCCGAGTCGAGCTTTTATCAAACTAAATATCGAGCTGTTCATGAACAACTTGGTTCATTTACCACTCTAGATGGGTCCTAATCCATTGCCAAAGGGTCGGGACGACTGACAGACTGTATAGGGGTTGAATAGCTGAAATTCATAACTTGTCGGAGTCGACACTCCAACTCAAATTAATTAACATAATAAAAAATTAATAAATAAGAGAGAAAAAGACCACGACATAAACTAACATTTTCTCTAGTATGCAAACACCTAAATTAATATATTAAATTATTAACCTCAAAGAAATTAGAAGGATTAGATCAACACGCTATAATCAGCCTTAATTAAATACACCAAGTTAAGTGTCTGAATTTTTTTTTAATACACTGTTTATTCCATATTTTACTTATCTCATTTTCATCCATTTAATATATTACCTATTCAAGTTTAAGACGTTAATTATCTATCTATCAACCTAAAGAATATAAAATAGTTCTAAATAGTGCGTTAAGTGGTATTAAAATTAAATATATACTAAATAGATAATTTTAATTGATTAAATAAAAAAATGTTTAATTATAAATTAGAACCCAAAACATTGTTTAAATATTAAATGGCTATAATTTTAAATAGGTACACATATTTAAAATATGTTCAAAGTTGACACATCAGATTGAAATTAGTTAACCTAATAAATGAACAATCGAGAAAAGAAGACGGCATAAACTAACATTCTCCACTAATCCATCATTGAATAAATTGCTAAAACATTTCTTTATATACAAACACCTAAAAACGATTTTGTTTTATAAAGTGTTGCAGAAACGTAGTAAACAAATAGGCATTTCACAAGAATAACATATAGATCCAAAATATTTACTAGAATAGCATTATATGCTATGCTTTATATTGAAAGGAACTGTGACCTGGAAAAATTGGCTAGTGGTTAAGGCTAATTTATGAAAATTGAAAACTATTATAAAATCTAAACGTAATAAATAACACAATATTTGATAAGTATATAATTTTTACTTAAATTTAGACCTAATAATAAAGCTTTTCCTACCATGATCTTGATTTTTTTATTTGCTTACTTTGCTCCTGTAAATTAATAGCGCTCTATTAATAAGGTGTAGCTCAGTTGGCTAAACAGGCTGAGCAAGTTGGAGGAGAACAAGATTCAAATCTCACTAAGTACATTTATTGGGAGGGCTGCGGAGTCTTAACTGTTACGAAATTCGAACACAATTATCTCAATAAAAATACTTTTACATATTAAAAAAAATTAAATTAATAGCGCTCTGAATTATTGGATGGGATTCGTGGAATTCATAAAAATTAATTCTTTTGTTTAATTTTTTTTTTTTCACCACGGGGTGGTTTTGGATGGATCCCAACTGTTGGTGGCGCCTTTAAACCATGTCCACATCCAGATTAATCCCCGATAGCCAATTTGCGGGTGCCTCGAAGGGCAGGATGGCTGGCCTCAAAATTTAAGGTTGCTTCATGCACATCTCAGGGTTCGATCCCTAGTGGATGCTTAAGGATGGACTAATCCCTACCACTGGACCACACCCTTAGGATTGTTTAAAATTAATTTTTAAAGCTAATAATATAACATGAATTTTATTTTTTATTTTATGTGCTTTGAAATTAATGATTTGCAGAATTCATTTATATAACGTTCTCTAAAGCACATTGCTTCCAATAATCATACAATTAGGTTATCATTCAATTTATTTAAACAAGCATAAAAGATTCTCATGTTTAATAATTTTTCCTGTCTATTTTCTACACATTTAAATAATATTTATAATCCAATTATACTTTTCGAAACAAAACAATAAGAAAAATAGATAAAATGAATAAGAATGATAATCATATTAAGGATTTTCATTTTCAAAGGAGAATAGTATGTAACACGTATTCAACAACACATGTAGTAAAACTGTAATATAAATAATTATAATCATTATTATAAGACTATAAAAAAATTGAAAAAGTTAATCAATAATATTATAGATAATAATAATAATATGAACCAATTATAACTTTTTAAAAGTAATCCTTTTAAATTTATATATTTATTTACTATGATACCTTTATTAATTATATGAATATTATTGTAGTGTATGTCTTAGCCTAATTATTAAGATTGAAGTTGTAACTTTAGTGATTTCAGGTTTGAGTCACACTAGATATAGATGAAATTATCTTTATATTGTATGTAAACGTAATTGCTCAATTTTTTTAAAAAAATTATGTGAATATTATTATTATTCTTGTAATCACATAATTATATACTGGTATAATTTAAGTTTTGCTTTTGGAAATTGGGAGAAGACATACTCAATTTCATGGGTTTTTATATGTAGTACCGAGTATTTAATATATTTTTTCAATTCAACGGTTAAATATTTATAATGGAACGTTTAATTACGATGAGAGAATATATAAATATTTATAAGTATCTCATATATACTCAAACATTAAATTAGAAAATGAAGTTCACGTATGATTTCCCCAATTTTATTGAGGTCATTTAATTGAATTTCCCAGTTTTGCTTTTATGAAATCGAACATAAATATTAAGTATTTAATCATTACTGCTTCTAATTAATTGGGAGAAAAAAATTAATAGCGACAACAAATAACTATTTACAACAATTAACAGCATATAGACAACAAACACTCGCTTTCGTCTTTAAATATCCCCATATATCTGCAAAACAAGTCAAGAAAAGAAATGTCTTCATCGTCTTCTCAACCAAAGCTTCCATTGAAGCCAATCCCCGGCAGCTATGGCTTCCCCTTCTTCGGTGCGATTTCCGACCGCCTAGATTACTTCTACAACCAAGGAAGAAACGAGTTCTTCAGCAGCCGAGTCAAAAAATACGACTCAACCGTTATAAGAACAAACATGCCTCCCGGCCCTTTCATCGCCAGCGACTCCAAGGTGGTGGCTCTTCTCGATTCTGTCTCGTTCCCGATCCTTTTCGACACTTCTAAAGTCGAAAAATACAACGTTCTCGACGGAACTTACTTGCCGTCTCTTTCTTTCACCGGTGGCTACCGTGTTTGTGCTTACCTTGATCCTTCTGAACCTAACCATAAATCCCTCAAATCTTTCATCTTTTCGATCCTTTCTTCGAAGCATAAAACGTTCATCCCGATTTTTCGGAATTGTTTGTCTGAACTCTTTACGAGTATTGAAGATGAGATTTCTAGGTCAAAGAAAGCATCTTTTAATTCTTTAAGTGATATTTGTGCTTTCAACTTTATGTTCAGGCTTTTGTGTGGTAAAGATCCTTCGGAAACTGAACTTGGATCGAAAGGGCCCGGGATTGTTGACTCATGGCTGGCTTTACAGCTTGCTCCTCTTGGTTCCATTGGATTGCCGAAATTTTTTAAGTATTTTGAGGATTTGTTGGTTCATACTTTTAGATTGCCTTTCTTTTTGGTTAAATCGAACTATTACAAGCTTTACGATGCTTTCTACGAGAATTCGGGTCGATTGCTCGATGAAGCTGAAAGTAGTTTTGGAATCAGAAGAGCTGAAGCTTGTCATAATCTTGTCTTTCTCACAGGTATTTCTTTGATTAATTTCCCATAGAATAACATGATTTAGAGGAGTAGGTAAGCCTGTTTCCTAATTTAAAAAATCAGTATGTTTCAATTCGGCATAATTATAAATTTTATTATGCACTACATCAAACTTTTTTCCCTCACAACATATATGTGACACACAAATAACATGTTAAAAATTGTGTCTTCTACATGTATTTCTGAAATTTTCATGGAATAACAATACGTTCGAGTAGTTTAGTAGCTGTGCCCTAAAAAATGCGGAAATAATAACACGTGGGATATTTTAATCAATTCAAATACAACGTGTATATAATAGGATGATAACACGATTTTATCGCAGGTTTTAACGGATATGGAGGCATGAAGTTCTTCTTTCCAAATTTGATCAAGTATGTTGCCCTAGCCGGAGAGGCATTGCACTCTCAATTGGCTGATGAAATCAGGACCGTTGTTAACCAAGAAGGTGGAGTGACATTCCAAGCGTTGGACAAGATGACTTTGACCAAATCGGTGGTGTACGAAGCTCTTAGGATTGCGCCACCTGTACCGTACCAATACGGTAAGGCTAAAGAAGACTTGATTGTTCCTAGCCATGATGCAGCTTATGAGATAAAAAAGGGTGAAATGATATTTGGATATCAACCATTTGCTACAAGCGACCCTAGGGTTTTTGACAACCCTAAAGAATTTGTGAGTGATAGATTTGTCGGAGAAGAAGGTGAGAAGCTTTTGAAGTATGTTTATTGGTCGAATGGTCGTGAGACTGATGATCCAACGGTCAGAGATAAACAGTGTCCGGGGAAAGATCTGGTGGTGATGTTGTCTAGGGTTTTGTTGGTTGAGCTATTTTTGCGTTATGACACGTTTGGAGTCGAGATTGGGAAAGAAATAGGATTGACTTCATTGGTGACTTTCACTTCATTAACTAAGGCCACAAGCTTTTGATCAAGATTAAATATGTTTTTCCGTTTTGAGAGTGCACATGATCTGATCTGAATTGATTTGAATCCATCGACTTTATCCGTGTTAATAAAGTGTGTGGCTTTTCGAATATATTGTTTTTAATAACCTTTAATTTTTTATTTGATTGTTAAAGGAGTTGGTTGAACTTCAATTCAAATAAATGTAATCAAATAATATAAGCTGGCACATATGGCTATTTAAATATATAAATTGAACATTTTTTGTCGGATACATCTCAGCCTTTGCTTAAACAAGATATATGCATTCAAACAGTTGTTTGATAAATAAATAGGCGAAAATAGAAGGATTGGACCATAAAGAATAGAGACTAGAAAAGAAAGAGTTTAAAAAAGAAAATGGATAGGAAATGTACGCATTAAAGTGTTTTATAAAGGCTTGACTAAAAAAATATGAATAATTAATCCAATTTGATTTGGAGCTAACTAGGTATATAAAAACAATAACAACATTACCCCGCTTCCGCACAAACGGGGTAAGAGGGGGTCGGGTGTACGCAATTTTATTCTTGTACTTATAAAGAGGTTGTTTCCAATTGATCCTAAAGTGAGTTGTAAACAGCTATCCGTGACATCACAATAAAAAGAAACTCAGACAGTTTGATGAATCATTTTACTTTAGTCCATTATAATCTAAAGTCAAAGAATAATAAATCTTTAGCCCCATCAAAATAATGAATAGATAACTAGATCTATAGACAAAAAAAAATGTAAAATAGAAACAATAAGAGAATAACAATAAAAGTAATAATACCTGAGAAAAAGGTCAAAAAAATTTTTACCCGCTTAAATCTGATTTAAATAATCTATTGTCTTATTGAATTTTTTAAAGTTTTTCTTCATCCTTTGAATTTAGAAAAAATGCACCTCCTAAAATTATTTATCATTTTTTAGTTGGTTTAACTTTTCAAAGATGTTATTTTTTGATTTTTTATCTTCAATTAAAAGCTGATGTGTGGCATTTAAAAGAGTAAACTGATTCACTTTTATCAAGTTCAAGAGGTTAAGAGAAACTTTAAAAAGTTCAAGAGAGAAAATTGTTGTTTGAGCCAAGTTAAGGCAAGTAAAAATGTATTCAGCCAAAAAAAAGTTAATGTAATAGAGAAAGATTTCAAAAATTGTTCACACTTTCGTCTGGACTTCATGTAACTAAACTAAAATCAACTTGAAAACATTAAACATTATATTTGGAATTTTGAACCAAACAACTGATGAGATCTTATTTCATATGTGGGCAAATTTTATATAGGATCGGGTATTTAATACCTTTTTATTAAATATTTAATATGTATGTAGTTTTTATTATTATAAAAATTATATACATATCAAGTATTCAACGAAAGGGATGTTAAATATCCGGTCCCGTATAAGAGAAGTCTTCATATGGGATGTTATGTTAACAGCAAATCAGTTGCTTAATTTGGGTACTATATGACGTACTTAACTTAATCGATATGAATAACATTAATTATTTCTTTATTAGGATAAATTAAAATAATAAAAATAAATAGACAAAAGCAAAGTTGCTCATACAAATCATCTTAATTATTTCTTCAATAGCATAAATTAAGATAAACAATAAATAGACGAAAATCGAAAGTCTTATTTATGCTCTTCGACTTCTAGATGGAACAAATTATGTTAGCTTGCAATTTACATGAATACCCCATTTTACAAGGATTTAGAAATTATTGGTTTTTAATTATTTTTTAATGCAATATTTCATATATCGAATTATTAATTGTTTGACTTTACCAAAAAAATTTGACATGTGGCGACACAACTAAACTTGATTTGTTGGAATCAATGGCAAACTAATGAATTTTTTTTGTCAAATTTGATGTGCTTAGAAAGCTTTTATAAATTTAAAGTGGTAATATAAGTTTAGTATTCCCTCCATTTTTTTTATTTGTCTTTCTATAAATTTCACGCTTATTAATAAATTTATTTATTAAGAATATAAAAATACTAATTTATCCTTATACCTTAAATTAATACCTTGATTTTTTAAAATCCAAGTGTAATTAATATTAAAGACATAATTGGAAAAATAATGAAAAAAATACTATAAAAGTGTAAATAATAAATATTTTGATAATATAATTTTAGACTAAAATACCTATTTTAAAAAGATGAAAGTAGGAATAAGTATAGGTCACCATCCATGTATTTGGCTTATGTTTCATAAAATAATTGGGGTTTTTATATAAATAAGAAAATAAAATAAAATAATTTGCGTCAAATTCTATAAGAAGGCTAAAATAATTCTAAATATGTCATGCTTGTAAAATAATTATAATCCCCAAACCCTACACGAAAACACTACTGTTTCTTTTTTTAATTTATTTTATTTATTTTGCTTATATCTTTTAAACTGTTCATTTTTTTCTATATGTCGCTTTAGAGTTTTTTGTTCGTCTCTTTTTTATCTTCAAAAGTAGATCCATGATGATATACTTTTATTGCATTTTTTTAACTGTCGGATATCCAATAGATATCTAATAGAAGTCTAATAGAAATCAGTAAAATCAGAAGACCTTTAAATAACACATGAATATCCAATTTTAAAAGGTATAGGACTCCTAAATTAAAACCTGTAAAAATATTAGCAATGGGCTCAATGGTAGCAGTTTATAAAGTTACCGCATAATGATGGATACAACAAAATTTTCAGTGATCTATTAGATATCTATACATGATCTATAGGAAATCTATTGGATAAAAAAATTATGAAAAGTTATAATAGATATCATTTCAAAGATAAAAATAAGACGAACAAAAAACTCTAAAGCGGCATGTCGAAAAAATAAACGGTTTGAGAGATAAATGAAAAATAAGGAAAATTTTTTAAAAAAAAGCAACATAACAATTGTGTAAATAGAATTAAAAAAAGAAGGAAGTTAAGATATATTCAATAAGCATGATAATCTTATAGATATTTTAATAAATCTGTAATTAATTTAAAAAAAATTCTATTATAACAAATTTCCAAAATAATTCATAACTTAACATATGTGTTTTTTATAATTACTTGTTTTAAAAAAAAGTAAGCATTGTTTTGTAGTTTGTTTAATATAGTTTAATTTATAAAGCGGGACTGAAGGACCGACCTCTTGAAAATAATATGTGTGATTAGCGTGATGATGGTAGAAAAATGGTTTTGCTATTTTAATGCTCAAAAGATACGATATCGAAATCCCGTATTCAAGACAGAGTCGCCACCTGGTTCAGTTCAACCGAAAAATTTAGGTACGATTTTCCCACCGGACGGTAGACCATACCTTGAATAGAGATTCCGAGTTCGGATGATGCTATCTATTTTACATTGACCAAGTTAAAAGTTTTTCTATCTTAATCGGTTTTAATCCACCCTATTTATTGTGTTTTCGATTTATATGTTGTGTTCGCGCGTTTTAGCAAGCAATCAAAGCGATAAATAAATTATTACGGTCATCCAAAAATAAATGCGGAAATTAAAATAATTATAAGGCTTTCAAATCCTATACATATGTCTAAGGCGAAAAATAAAATACCCGAAGGCCTAGCATACATCTAACCTAAATCTACCTACACTAAAAGGTTAGCACAAATACGACACGTATACAAGGTATATCACACAAAGCGGCGCCCCCGACAACGGGGTTGAGGGGCGGTAGCCCCTTGGAGGGGTCCGGGGGTAGCGCCCCCTGTGGGGTCGAGGGGTGGTAGCCCCTCGCGGGGTTCCAGGGCACCGCCCCAGACTGGGTCCAAGGGCAGAGGGCCACGATTAAGGAAAAGTCCATTTTGGACATGATGATTATTTTAACCAAATTATTAGTGAAAATGCCACATGTTATGGGGTTTGGACCACTTTCAGGGAATTCTGGATTCTTGTCATGATACTGTACATGCAAAATACGAAAAACGAGAAAACTAGGTCAAAGGGCAACAACGGGGCTGCTGCCCAGAAACCATGCCGCCGCCGGCATGAGTGAGGCTGCTGCCGGTTTCACATGCCGGCGAGTTTGGTGAAGTCGTCGGTGATTTGGTGAAATCGCCGACGGTTTCAGAATCTGCAGAATCAGCAAATAGTTGAGCCAAAATGCCCGAAAACTCCAAAATTAAAACCGAAACACCAAATAACACAACAAACAGCAAGAATAAATGCCAAAGAACTCTTCAGACTCAGGAATTTACCTCGAGGCTGTGTGAGCGGACGAAGATTCGGACGGGCTGCGAAGCTGGGCCGGTGGACCGGTCTCCATGAAAATGTATGATTGTTAAAGTGGTTTGCATATTTTAATGTCCAAAAGATACGAGATCGAAATCTCGCACTTAAAATAGAGTCGCCACCCGGTTTAGCTCAATCGGGAAATTTTGGTACGATTTTCCCAACGGGTGATAGACCATACCTTAAGTAGAGATTCTGAGTTCAGATGATGTTATCTATTTTACATTGGCCAAGTTAAAAGATTTCATTCTTTCTTATTCAGTTTTAATCCACCCTATTTATTGTGTTTTCGATTTATATATTATTATCGAGTTGTCAAGTATTCAAAGCTGGAAATAAATAATTATTACAGTAATCCAATAAATAAATTGTAAAAAATAAAATAATAATTACATGACTTTTCAAATTCTATACATTTTTCTAAACAATAAATAAAATACCTGAAGGCCTAAACACACATCTAACCTAAATCTACCTGCATAAAAGGGTTAGAACAAATACGGCATGTTGTACGAGATATATCACACAAAGTGGCGCCCCCCGGCAGTAGGGTCCAAAGGGGCCCCTTACGGGATCGAAGGGTAACGCCCCCGATGGGGTCGAGGGGCGGTAGCCCCTCACGGGGTTCCGGGGCAGCGCCCTGGACGGGGTCCGGGGGCAGAGCTACCAGGTTAGCTCAAAAAAATTTTATTTTTGAATATAAGTTCCCTTTGAAAAATTCATTTTTTGAACGAATTTTAGGGAAAAGTCCATTTTGGACACGATTATTATTTTAACCAAGTTATTAGTCAAAATGCCACATGTTATGGGGTGTGGACCATTTTCGGGGAATTCTTGATTCCCGTCGTGATATTGTACATCATAGCTTCAGAAATTAAACTAGGTTGGAAATAAAATGAAAATAACTGCTGTCCATAACTCCATACCGCCGACGGCATCACTGATGTCATCGGCGATCTCATTTACACAGGCAGGCTGTATGACATTCTGGATACCATAAAAAAAGGGTCCTGCAAAAAAATAAGGCCGTTGGGAGCAAATGAGGCCACTGACGGTATCAATGAGGCCACTGGCGGTATCAACGATGCCGCTGGAGACATGGTTGATACCGCCGGCTGCTCTGGAAAGCGACCAAAAACCCAAAACTAAGCATAAAATAGCAAATAAACACAACAAACAAGTAAAATGAAAGCCAAAGAGCTATGAGACTCAGAATTTTTACCTCAGGGCCGTGAATCCACCTCTTCGTGATCCAATGACACCTCCGGGGAGTTCAAGTGATGATTTGGGAAGTAACGGGTGGTTTAGGCCTCTAAATCCTATTTTTAGTGATTTCTAAACCTAAATTGAACATAATATTAGAGAGTTCAATAGAGAAAAACCAAGAAAAGATTAATTGAATCCTCTTTTCTTACCTTTTCTAAACTTTATCCCACTAGAACTAGCTAAAATGCTCAAAATCTCCTCAAGATGATGAGAGGTGGAAGTATTGAACCCTTAAAATGGCTGAGAAATGCTGCTTATATAGGCTAAAATCCGTTGAAAATTGCCTTTGATGAATTATCCGTCGGATATCGAGCAAAAAAGGCACACAGCTGTTCTGCAGCTGAAAGCCATGCTGCCATCGGCGGTATCAGCGAAGCCTCCTGACAGGTCTGAAAAGCTTGCACGAATCGTGCCCGAAATCGGGGAAAAGCAATAAAATCCGACAAAAAGGGATTTCAACGGAAAGAAACTGAATCATTGGGTTCTTTTTTACTTTTTATGGGTATTTTGGACTAAATTATTTTTTGGATGCAAATCATCGGTTTGAGCTACCACCAGACGCGTTACCAGATACGTCGAACTGAATTTTTCCGTAAATAATAGTCGTAGAGAATTTTATATCTGTAATAAAAATTCCAAAAAAAGAATTTTTATTGTGAGGAATAGAATCGGGAATACGTCATCATAGTCTCGCGAGAGCGGCTGTAAAATCCCGTGCTCACAGGCCGTGAATCCACCTCTTCGTGATCCAAATGACACCTCCGGGAAGCTCGAATGACGATTTGGGTAGTGATTTAAAGATTAAACAATATTTGTCTCTAAAAATTCTATTAGATTGATTTTAACTTAAGATTTTAAGTTTATCTAAGAGGTTTAGATGAAGAAAACATCAATCAAATCAATTTTCTTACCTTTTCTTCCCTTTCTCTCTCTGAAATCTCTTTTACTCACTCTTAAAACTCTCTCAAGTTCCTACTGATGTTCCCCCTACTTCTCCCCTTCTTTGATGTTTTAAGGGTGAAAAACGGGTAAAAAAATAACTTTTGGCGATTATCCGGCGGACATCGAAGAAAAAGCAAAAGCTAGCAGTCTGTTGCAGGGGCTCATGCCTCTGGCGACATGAGTGAAGTTGCCGGCGGCTTCAGGCCCCTGCTGGCAGACTACTAAATGGGGCCCACAGTCTGAAAAGCTAAAAAAGGGGCAAAAGCGGATCGAAAAGCAGATTTTTGAATTTTTAAAGATACTTTATGATATTTTAGGATGTGTTAGGATATTTTGGGTGAGAATCATCTATTTGAGCTTTCACTGGATGCATAGTCGGACACATTAAACTAAATTCAAACGTTAATAAAAATTCAAAATATATTTTTAAAAAGGGCTAAAATTCAAATGTACGTCATTATTATCTAACTAGAAGGATTGCAAAAATCTCATGCACACATGAGGTGACTTCATTTGTAATATAAATAAATGTTATTTTCAGATTTATGAGAGCAAATTTGATCCAATAATAATTATGAGGAACAAATTAGTAACATTTACCTTAATAAAAAAAAATCATGCTACTAAGCTTTAATTAGTGGCCGTCACCTCCTAGACAATATAAGGCCAATCATTACTTATAAAATATATTATATTGAAAAATGTCAAACTAATTATTAGTTTCACTATTAGAATAAATCAGACTTAAATATTTTTAGAATCTGGTTCCACAATTTAATAATCCCCTTGGTATTTGAAAATTAAAATTGGATATTTGGTATGGCATTTATTCAATTTTTATCTGTTAGATATTTGAATTATTCAATTTTTATATTCTTGTATTTAAATTTAATATATTATTTGAAGCATGAATGTTTTGATAGTTATGTATAAATTTGTTGATTTTTAATTATTTGTTATATATCTTACTCAAAATTTGATGGATAAGAGTAGCGCCTTATTGGCTGGAGTTTGCCAGAAGTTGATTGGGTAAAAATAATTTTTTTTTAATAAATAGGAAAATTCATAAATACTGATACTTGGATAACATCTTGACTGATACACAAATCAAACAAAATATCTCATTAAAATCAGAGAAACATGACCTCGGTATACTGGGAGATAGAAAAAACTTGCCACAAGAGCAAGAGGAAAACATAAAGAAAATTAAAATATAATAATTCTGCAACCTGTATTTTCTTAAGCTACGGTTCACGTTATCGGAGATCCAAAATCATAAGAACTCTGACTTACTACATAACACCAACCAGTTTTACAAATTTAGAACGATCTTGCTTAAAAGAGATTGATGGAAATCTAATATGAAAGATCAACATGTACCTTTGACTAGATTCAGATGGAGTGCAACCGAGCAATACTATCATAATTGTGTTGTGTAGAATCAAATCCATAATTGAAGAAGACGATCGAATGATGAAAGCTCAATAAAATATCAAATATAAATTATTTTACACAAAAATTAAAATACAAAAAGAAAAAAAAAATCTCAAAAACAATAGTGTGAGAGAAAGAAAAACGCTCAAATGAAATTTTTTCTTCCTCCTCGAGGTAAAATTTTAGTTTTGATCGGTCTGTATGGACGTCAAATTGGTGCTTGTACAAAATCAAATGGATCCGACACTAATAAGGTAATTTCAATGGATTATCATTTTTTTATTGCTTATCTGGTTCATTAAAGTTTTGTTCTAACTACATTCAGATCTAATATAAGTCACACATCTAGCTGTAGTGGGTGAGTCTCTCAATAAATATTTTTTACATTCACAAAGACGCAAACTCAAGACCTTACTTAAATGATACCAAGTCGCTTACTACTTGGATCAACCCTTATTGATCAATAGATCATCATTTGATTTATATAATACAAAGAAAGAAAATATAAAATTCACCAACAAGATGTAGTTCAGTTGGCTACGTAAATTGAGTAAGTTAGAGGAGAATAAGGTTTAAATCTCATTAAATACACTTATTAAGATGGGTGAAGAGCCTTAACTGTTATTAAATCTCGAATAAAAAAATTAAAATACTTATAATTATGAAAAAAAAAATTCGAATAAGTCAACGATTGCGTTTTTGAAATCATGCATTCCTACATAAAAGAGAAAAATATGACCGATAATCTTCCACAAGAAATGAAAAACTAATTTTAATTAAGAAGTGGCAAACTCTAACTCGATAGCAAAAGATGAACAACTTTCCAACTTTTTTTTCTTCATTTTAAAAATAGAAAGATTTCTATCATAAAAAAAATAGAAAGATTTCAAAATATCCATAATACAGTAAGCTCAAAAGAAGATAAACGAAAAAGACACGTGTCAGTAAAAGCATAATTAAACAAAAAGAGACAAGAGGGGAAATTTTATAGTTTTATATGGATCCCGCATTCTACATGGGTTAATCCATGCAATTATTAACATATGTCTTCCTAATTAATAAAGTTAAGTTTAAAAACAGAAAAATTACATAATAGTTCGAGATTAAATTTTTTTTTTATAAGTGATATTCGTCCTAAAAATAAATAAGATAATAAAAAATAATAATATAAGATAGTTTTTGAGACTCATGTCATTCTATAAAGAAGGCTCTTCTCACATGTATTATTATATAATTTCTCTTAAAAGTGTATGATCTATGTAATGACATTAAATGACACCCGTATAAAAAGAACTCGAGAAAGGAGTAAGTAATAAAGCATTCCACGTGGCATTTAATTGACAGAATTATGTTACATAAGATTATGTATTTAATACATCTTTTATTGAATGTTTAACACATAAAATTTATATATTATAAAAATAAAAATTACATATATATATGAGGAAGGGTATTTAATATCAGGTTCTCCGTAAAATTTTCGTTAATAGTTGATGGTGAACTCATTTTAAAACCATATAGTTTTAACCCTTTCTATTGGTACCACTTAAGCAAGGTTTTAAATTCGAGTTCTAGTGAATGTAAAAATTCCTTATTGAAAGACTCATCCACCACAGCCAGATGCGTGACCCGAGTCGAATTTAGATGTAATCGAATCAGATTAAAAAAAAAAACTAGACAGTCAAACCGTTTTGTCCCACTTGCCACTTAATCACTTATTAATCTTAATTTAGCTGTATTTTAATCACCATTTAAAGAAAACCCAGAAGAAACGAGAAGGAGATTGAGTGCATGGGAAGAAAACGTATTTGACAATGAGAAGAGATGAGCAAAACAGTGAATGGATAGCTTCTGATTTACAAGACTTGAGAAATGCAGCAAAAAATCTAGCCAATCACGCTTTCAAGCTTGCTGGTTTGGGTTTCGGTACTTCTTTGTTTTCTTGAATGGGTCGCATCTTTTGCTGCTATGTATGAATAATCCCCTTCCCTAATTACTCTATTCCTTGTAATTAATTATGGAGTTCACATCGGTTTTATTGGCTTGCTTCTTGTTTGATTTCATTATTTACTACTGTCGCTGCTGTATGTTCTTCATTAATTGGTTTTTCTCTTTATTTGGATAAGATTTTGGATTGGATTAATCTGATTGATGCTTGTGTTGCAGTTATTTGTTGATACTTGATCGAACCAACTGGAGAACCAATATTCTTACTGGCTTATTGATCCCTTACATTTTCTTCAGTCTTCCTTCGATATTGTTTAGCCTTTTCACTTTTCCAGGGTATTTCTCATTCAATGGGCGTATTTTACAGGGATCCGAGTATTCCCGATGAATATGTGTCATTCACTGGGAGCAAGGTATATATTCTAAAATACCCGGCTTTCTGTACAGAAACCCCGTTTTGGCTTCTTTTTTTAAATATATGGATTTTGAAGAGGCTGGGTATTGAACTCAGGACCTCTCACCTCTACTTTAAATTTTTTTGAGAGATGTACCAATTGAGCTATTGGTGTTTTTCTTGGCTTATTGATTGCACGCTCTTCTTAACTTATACGGGGCTTAAAAAATAAGTAGTTGAAGTGGTTATGTAAACTTACTGGAAATTACTTTGTTAAACTTAGGTGGCTAGTGGCTACCAATCAGTTGCAGTCCAATTGGTACACCTCTCAAAGTCGAGTTAAGGATGTACTAGGTTTAATGCTTGGTCTCTTCAAAAATCCTAATTCATAAAAAAAACAAGTGGCTTATAATCTCCTTTTTCGTAAGCTCAAAAAGTGAGCTTTTTTCTTTTAGGTTATAAGCTCCTTATAAGCAAAAAAAACCATGAGAAACACTAATATCAAGTGCTTATAAGTGAAAAACAAATTTAGAAATATTTTTGACCAGTTTATAAGCCATGAGTGGCTCATATACTCTATAATCCGGGTTTCTATACAGGGCACCGAGTATTTTATAACATTTCCGTTGGATGATTGACAAGTAGCTACTTTTTATATTATAATGTAGAAAGTGGCTACCAATTGATCAGGGTACAAAAGCCAGTTCTCGGTGTAATTTCCCCTATAACCCTTGCCCCATCATCTTTAACATTAAGTTGTTTCATTGAGCAGGGGCGAGGTTGGAAAATGGATTGCTCTGGTCGCTGTTGTGCTCCGTCTTTTCTTCCCAAGACGCTTCCCAGATTGGCTCGAGATGCCAGGTGCACTGATTCTTCTTATCGTGGTGGCTCCGAGTTTGTTTGCGAGCACTTTAAGGAGTAGCTGGATAGGCGTGGCGATATGCCTTGTGATTGCTTGCTATTTGCTTCAAGAACATATTCGGGCTTCCGGAGGGTTCAGAAATGCTATTACGAAAGCACATGGCGTATCAAATACTGTTGGTATAGTCCTTTTGTTTGTTTATCCAGCTTGGGCATTGGTACTTGATTTCATTTAGCAAATTGTACGTTGTGTTTACTTTGGAAATTTGTTCGATTTTTTTCATTACAAATTCGTTGTTCTTGTTGCGTGATTTAGACCATATGTTTAGCCATTTCCGAACCTGAAAAACTCGTCGAACCATGCGTTTGATTTATTAGTAAGTTTCATATGTTTGATTTATTTTATTTGTGATTTAAACCCGAAATCTTAAATTTAACGAGCCAGGGCAATCTGTCGATTTAGCCAATTTGTTGAAATCGGTGCTAAGGCTAATAATGCATTTGTTTGAGTCAAAATATAAGTGGTTTTAATGTTTAGGAGAAGTTACAATTTTAAGTTACAACATGGAATTAGAGACTACTGAGGGATCAATGAGTTGAAGAAACATATATGTAGTAATAACCAGACCCTTATAAACACAAGCTGAGTTGCTAGTTAGCGGTTGACGAAGACTATGAAATTCTCTCATCACCCAATAATTTCGCTGTTGACAAGATGATGAGCCGCAAAGAATTGAAGGTACGAAAGTTTAAAGCTGCCATGAATACCCGACAAGAGGACGGGTTTTTGTTCAAAGCTCATGTTTATAACCATGTCATAACCATATCTATGATTCACATAAGTGACTCATAACCAAGAATCATCTCTCTCCATGAGGGGATGGCATGAGTTCGAGTAGCATGGAGGATGACGTAAAATTCTTCTTTGTATTTAATGTAAGCGCAATTTTGCAAAATTTTGAAAAACATGTTATCAAAAGTATCAAACATATTTTCGTTCCACATAGGCCATATTTCATTTTTCCTCAAGGCCCAAATATTTCCGACACTGCCCTGTATCTATGACCCATATCCTATAAATATTTTTTTTATTTTCAAATAAAATTTATAGCTTCAAAGTTAATGAGGACTGTTGAAATTGACTCTAAAGCTGATAATGCAATGCATTCCATTGAATCGAAATAAAAGTGGTTCTAGTGGAGTTAGTTTGCTTCCTAGTCTACAGGAGAAGCCGTAGATTTTTTAAGTTACATTTAGTTGTCCGTTTTTTAAAACTATTTTTAGTTGATACATAGCTCTGAGCTCTTTTACTTTGTTAAATTAATATAAGATATATCATTTCCTCACTAAAATCTGTTATCCCCAAATTGGTGTCCCTTTCCATGTCTCTTCATTCATCCTTTGACATGTAGCATATTTGTAAGAATGCGAAACTGGAAAAGACACATGACAACAATTGAATGGGGTACATGGAAGGGGACACTAATTTAGGACAACCGATTTGAATCCACCGTTACCATTCATTAATTTCTTATATGCCTATACTCATTTTTACAACACATTCACTCCAAGGCATGAAAACAACATTTAAATACCAAACAGTATAAATATATCATTGTTATGTAATAAGCTAAGGGACATGGCCTTTCAATTTTGTCTATCTATGGACATTAATAATGCTTATCAAACAGAGTTGCTGAAGGCTGAAGCCGTAACTAAACTTTTTCCGGGGCGAATTCCTTTCATGCCTTCAATTTCTTTGCTTCGTTATATAGTTGATCAACACAATCCTATGCCAAAACGCAAAATAAAATCGTAAAAATGTCACATTCTCAGCTCCCATAATACATGACTACTCGGTAATATTTCGGGTCTAGGTACCTTATAGTGTTTGAGCAACTGTGGCCTCTTCAGCTTAAATGTTGGAGTTACCATATCTCTTGCCATATCAAATGGATTAGGCTCCAAATGAACCGCCTTTAACATCTCAAATCCTCGAAGCTGCAACGATATTTTCCCATTTTAGTAAAAAGGACAATACACACACTTTAGGCGTGTTTCAAAAACGGAATTTAATCGCATACCTTATGTTTCTGGCCAACGCTATTGAGTTCATCCAATATGTACTTTTTCGCCTTCAAATTTTCGCACAGAGATTCAAAATTTTCAGCCACATTATTGTTCGTCGCCCAATCTTGAAGCGCCTGTCTCTCAGGAACAACTACAGCAACAAGAAACGACTCGAAGCTATTTCCATATATCCAAATCGACGATATAAGAGGGCATCGCATATAAGTGCTTTCGAGGCTCTCGACTGCCACATATTCGCCTTGAGATAGCTTAAATATGTTCTTTTTCCTGTCTATTATTTTCATCGCTCCATTCGGTTGCAATTCACCAATGTCTCCTATAATGTTTTCAAGACCATATATTAAGTACTTGAATCTTCCGTTTTTAATAAATCTCGGGTGAAGTAAATATTACCATTTTTTTAAAAAAATTGTGCGAATGTGTTTACCTGTATGAAACCATCCGTCAATAACGACTTCTTTAGTCAAATCATCTCTCTTGTGGTAACCCAAAAACAATGAATTTCCACGAAGGCAGATTTCCCCTCGTGGGACTGAGGATAGTGCGTCGTATCCCATTTCCGGGACACTCTCGAGCCGCACTTCAATGGTTGTCATTGGGACTCCAACGGTTCCAATCATAGGATAAACATCGCCAATCGATGTTAAACAACCTCCACAACTTTCGGTCAAACCTATTGCCAAAAAAGTCAAATGTTAGTCGTATTAGGACCTTGGCGAAGTTGACTATAAGTTGACTATACCATATCCTTGCGATAAAGTCGAGCAAGACGTGACTCGTAAAAACTCCTCGACATGCCTAGGCAAAGGCGCTGCACCCGATAACAAGATTCGAACTCGACCACCCAAAGTTTGTTTTGTCTACAAAAAGACGAAACAATTTAATCCCGGAAAAAAAAGCTATGAATAGTAGTGACGTGTGAGATGATCATTAACCTTTTCAAAGACGAGCTTGTCCAAGATAGGCGATGCTTGTGCTTGTGGAAGACCCTTTTCAAGATTTTGTAGTTTGCTATCAACACATAACATATACATATTAGTTTTCCACCCAAAACAAAAATGGTCAAGCTTGAGAAGTAAAATGCAACTTACTAGTTGTAAGCGAAATCGAAAATTCTCTTCTTCAAAGCACCTCCAGACGAAATTTTACTCATTGTACCGGTATATACACGGTCAAAGATTCGTGGGACCCCCGAAAACATTGTTGGCTTCAACTCTTGAGTGTCCTCGATTAGGTATCGCACATCCTATAACAAAATTGGGAGATAAAACTCGATAAATAAACAAGCGGAATAACTGAATAAACCGGAATTAATGCGAAAGTTTGAAACTTTAACATTACCCCTCTCCAAAATCCAACCGAGGCGCCTTTGTAGATACAATATGTTTCCATTACTTGATCATACACATGAGCCAAAGGCAGGAATGAGAAGTACGAATCTTCCTCGTTAGCCTACACAATACAATAGGCCAATCTTTATGCCAACATTATACAAAGACATTGAAATCTTATACAAATAATTTTTTCGAGACGAGATTACCACTCGGTCGGTAAGAAACAGTATGTGATCGACCGACAATACTTCAGCCATGAGAGCTCCATTAGAAATAATAACGCCTTTCGGTTCTCCTGTTGTTCCACTTGTGTACATTATTGTGCAGATATCGGTCTTCTTTTTCGGGGGAAGCTCGCATTCTAAATTTCCCTGTTAAAAGCCGAAAGATCGAGTGAATATTGATTCATTGACGATTGAACTAGAAAAGACTAAATCATACCAAATCACGAAAATCGGCCCAGGAAAAGCATGAAACATCGAGTTCTTCAGCTTGCTTTTTTTGCTCATTAGAAACATTTCCAAAGCTAACAATTGCTGGAAATTAAAGAAAGAATGAAACTTTATGAATCATTTCAACAAGAGACGGCATTTATTCATAGGATTCATTGACATACTTTTCAAATATGACTCGCAGTTTGGCAAGCAAGCTAAAATCTGCAAAAAAACAACACGCTTAGTTTTAAGGCAAAACCACCTATTTAGACCTTGTGCTATAATCCGTTTACATATTTCGTCCCTCTGGTATACAGGTTGCCTATTTTATCCCTGTGCTATGCAACATTTAACCCTTGTAGTCCCTTTAATGCATATTATGCATAGTTATGCCAATAGAGATTCTACTGTACGGGGCTCATAAAGGTAAAAAATGCATGGCATAGAGATTTAATCGGTAATGATTGCATAGCATAAGGTTCAAAAGGTAGCAAATTGCATAGCACATGGACCAAATAAGTAACATGATAGCCGAGGGACCAAATGGGCAAATGAGTTATACGACATGAACCCAAATGGCCCTTTTGCCTAGTTTTAATTGCATAGCACATGGACCAAATAAGTAACATGATAGCCGAGGGACCAAATGGGCAAATGAGTTATACGACAGGAACCAAAATGGCCCTTTTGCCTAGTTTTAATGACAAACTATAATGAAACTATAACAGAACTATAACTTACAGAAGAGAGCTTGTTCTCTTGAACAAATGCTAGAGAAACTTCAGCATGATTAATGACAAACTCCACAGCATTAGGGCCTTACAAAGGGCGAAACCAAATCGAAAAATCGTTAATTTACAGCATAAAGATTCAATCTTTATTCAATTGAACACAAATAATCCATACCAAGGGTTTCATAAAGAGGAACATAAGTAATAGCCTGGCTATTACAAGCTTCCATTGCAGTAATCCATTCTGGGCAATTAGAACCATAAATCCCACAGCGGTCTCCCTGAAATCCATTGATGTTCAATGTTAATTAAGTAAAATTAAAGCGTAAATAGTGGTAAATTAAGTGGATTAGGGGTTTTACAGGATTAAGGCCACGGGATCTTATAGCTGAGCCGATTTGAACAGCTGAATCATAGACTTGCTTGTAGGTGAGCCATTCATAAGGACCTACTGCCTGCAATATTTTTATATGATTTTGTTAATTGATTGATTGATAATGTGGAAAACAAGAATTTGAAGTCCCATTTGAAAACCTTTGAATCTGTGAGCTCTCGTTTTCCTAGCATTTTGTGGTTTGGATTCTTCAGTGCTGAATCACTACAAAGAATTTACAGAATTTAATATATATTTAATGAGAAAGTTTGTGAACAAAAGGGCCTATTAGCTCAGTTGGTTAGAGCGTCGTGCTAATAACGCGAAGGTCGCAGGTTCGAGACCTGCATGGGCCAATCCTGATTTTTGTCCTGCAATTTCTAATTACTTTTAATCTAATAATTACCTTCAGTGAATAATAGGGCAAGAACAACTTTTATCCATTTTTAGCCAATATGAGCCAATTTTATGCAATCTATTAAGCATAAATTATTAGATTGCATTTGGTTTAGTTGCTGTGGTTGTACAAGGCGGTTTTACATTAAAGATAGTAAAGTGGATTTGGATTCTCTAAAGTTAGTAATTAGTAAAGTTGAATGGTTCAGATTTAATTTCATCGAGGGTGAGGCGGAAGAAATTCCAGGGGTCCCTGCGAGTATTTAGAAATCTGACGTTTTGATAGAGAAAAAGATCCAGAATAGAATGATTTCGAATATCGATTTATTAGTAAAAAAAGTTCTAACGTTATGTCAGAGCGGGATGTGAATATACCCAGCTGACCGCATTAAATTTTTTTTCCTATCAAACTGGTCACATTAATAAAATAGCTACCTAATATGTTCTAAAAGTAACAACATAATTTCAGGTTAAATGCCTAAATCAAGACACGTTATTGAAACCCATTTGCTAATTTTGACTGAAAAATCAGAAGAATAGGTTACTTAAGTTATGAATACCTAATATATTTGTTTGTCACATTTAGGCTGCTTTTAAAATAAGTTCCTGAACTATGTATTTTAGCTTTGAACAACACATTTTGATCTTTCATATTAATTAATTAAAGACTGTCTGTTTTTTTTTTAATTTGCTGCTTCTAGGAAAAGCTTGAAAATAGAGTTTTTTTAAAAAAACTTAGCCAAACTGGCTCCTAGTGGTAAGACTGAAACTGTCATCTACAATGTCTCGGGTTCGAGTCACATCAGGGATGAGTGAAGCAAGTATTCCCAAAAAATTTTAAAAAAAATTATGAACACCTGATTTTGTTAAAAAAGTAGGAATCAAGAATATAATGAGTAATGAGCAAAAATAAAATAATAGAACCTGAAAAATTGCCAAGGAGATTCCATTTCAGCAGGAACTTGAAGAAGGCCATCTTTAGCATAAATGGACCTGTAAACAGGTCCAGCTGATGGTTTTCCATTACAAGCATCTCTTGATCCTTCAACCTTAACCAAATACTCCATTGTTGCCATCCTTTATCTTCTCCAAATTGACCAAATCTAAGATCTAATGGAGATGTGAGAGGAGAAGAAGAAGAAGAAGAAGAAGAAGAAGAAGAGTGGGTGAGCAGCAATAAATTGTTGAATAAGTAGTCTCGAGGAACTGGCTTTATGAACTGTAACTTGCCTCCTTTATTTATTATGGTAGATGATACTACAAACGTATTTTCTCTTTTCTTTTTTCGTTTAGTACTATTTTTAATTATTAAATACAAATTTTTTATTGTTATGTTTTTTACTACTAGTAATTTATGTTTTGTTGTTACTAGTTTCAAAGAGATCAACCACTGCACTTTAAACTAGGGAAAAGTGACCGAAATAAATTTTACGAGTTCAAAATGACAGTATGTGAACTAAATTAATGGATTAATTTATAATAATAATAATAATAATAATAATAATAATAATAATGATAATAACATAATGATAAAGGCTGAATATGTGACTCTAGTTAAAAATATTAGGTTTAAATAACGTTTGATGAAGTGGGGGTGCGAATTAATCTTTATATTTAATAATATAAACTCATTTATACAAATTTAAAATAATAATAATAATAATAATTTTACATATAATTTGAGGTGTTGTTAGTATCATGTGTTGACATGTTAATGTATATTTTGTGTTATTATTAGGACTTAGGAGGCTTGAATTAGCAGGTAAGCATAATATTTAATTGTTAAATTAAAAACAAATATATCAAGAACCCTTTGAACTTGTCCTTAAATATTTATTTACCCTTAAACTTTTAAAGTTCTAAATAATTTCTTGATCTTGCAAAAAAAGTTTCAAATAACCCCCTAAACTTATAAAAAGTGAACCAATTTGCCCCTAAAATGCTACTTGTCATATTGTGGTTGGTTTAATTTTTCAAAGATATCATTTTTCTCTCTTTAATCAAAAGCTGACATGTGTCATTGAGGGGGCAACAGGGTTATTTGGAAGTTTTTATTAATTCAAGGGGTCATTGAAAACTTTTAAAAATTTAAGAGGCAAATAAATATTTAAGGACAAATTCGAGTTGTCCATGTATTTTGTGTTATTGGTACTTAGAAGGCTTGAATTAGTAGGTAAGCATAATATTTAATTGTTAAATTAATGGGTTTATCTATTTATTGGTCATGGGTGACCAACTTCATGGATCCATACTTGAGAATTTATCTAATTCTACTCTAGATTGCTTTGTTTCCTACTTCACGCATTAATTAATGTCAATTAATGTTGTTCTAATTAGGTTTACTTACATGAAAAAAAAACCCATTTGTGTGTATCGCTATTTCTTCAATTACAGTACATATCAAACTTACAACAAATGAAATATTAGCTCTCAGTATTAAATTAGTCAAATATAAGTGATTATTTTTTTGGTTTTCACCACTTGCTGGTCTTGGATGGGTTTCAATTATAGACGACACCTTTAAATCATGTCCACATCAGACTAATTTTTCATCATCAATTTGTGGGTGTCTCGAAGAGCAGAATAACTGCCCCAAGATTTAAGGTAAATATAAGTTTTTATTGATATCACCTGTAGAACCAAATATTTTGGGGGAAAAATGTACAGAAAATAAAGGGTATTCCAAAATGTCCATTAAGGCATTAAAAACATATTAAGGACCACTTTGAAAGATTTATAAAAAATGAAAGGACCACTTTGAAAGACCTATATAGAGTCTCATAGTTTTATTGATATATATATATATATTGTTTTTCTAACTCTAGTAGAATTTAGAAGAAAAAAAATCGTTTTTCTTTAGTAAAAAGCAAGCGATTAATTATATTATTGTACAGATAACTACGATTAAGAACATGTACACATATCTTAATTTAGTGGTTAAAATTGAAGTTGCGATCTTTAAAGATTTTAGATTTGAGTCACACCAAGGATAATATTGTAACCACAATTGTGATAATATTTGTATTTATTGTAACCACAATTGTGAAAATTTTTTTAAAAAAAAACTACAATTAAGAAAATAAAGAATTGTTGGAAATAACCGATCCGTCTGTGAGCGGGTCAAATGATTCGATTTAATTGGTCAAATGGGCTTAATTGAAAACTAATTAAGTTGAGGAACTTAATTGAATTATTTTAGAACCTCATTGAAATAAGTTTTCTCCATAAATGCCTAATGGGCATTTTTCCATTTTTCACCTCTATAAATAAAGGTTAGTAGGAAGTTTTTAGATTGATGAAATTTTTTTTTTCTCTCTACAATTTCTCTCTCTCGGGTTTTTTTCTACGACAAGGAAATTCTGCATAATCAATCGTTATTGATCTTTTATCGCTGCAGAAGTTGTAAACAATGACTTAATCCCGATATACCGTGAATTAACCAACGACTTAGCATACATACGATTTCAATGTCGTATTCTTCGATCTCGAACACAAAAAAAATAAGTATTCAAATCCATTTCGTTACAATTTCTGTCAAAAATTATAAAATATTTCCAATGAAACATATTATATAATTATTCTTCTGGTTTCTTAAAGTCGTGACCAACAATATAATAATAAGGTCAATTATTTTCGACCGCTAAATAGGTGTATTAAATTGAACTGAACTAATTAATATTGAACTGAATTAAAACTAAATTGAATATTACTGAAACTGAACAATACTAAAACTGAAAATACTAAAACTAAAAATACCAAAACTAACAATACTGAAACTGAATTATAATTAATAATATAAATAATATTTTAAAAATATTAAAATACATAATAATGAATAACACTTTAAATAATACTATACATTCTAATAAAATTTATTAATTATTACCTATAATGATAATTAAATATATAATTATAAATTATTATTATTATTTTATTGTAATTATTGTTATGAATATTACCTTATTATTTTAATTGTTATCAATATTTATAAAACATTATTACTTTTATTTATTTATTTATTCATTTTACAAAATTACTTATGGTAGAAATAATGATTAATAATTTTTAAAATATTATTATTGATTTCTTTTTTTGTTATTATTTATGATTACGGATATTAATTAATAATATTTATACAATGTATAAATAAAAATGAACTAAAATTAAAATTGAAATGATATTATCATTAATATTCATTGCTTTTTAATATTTATGGATAATAATATACATTAATAATATTGATATAATGCATAAACTAAAATTGAATGCTGAATGCTGAATACTGAATACTGAAACTGAACTGATTGATACTGAACTAAACTAAACTAAACTGAACAGAAAATAAGTTAAAAACCACGTGGCCTAAATCCTTCATTATTATAGCCATCTAGCTAGCATGAGACGAGTCAAATTAAACTGAAAAACCACATTCAAGAGAACCATGATCCATGAATATACATTGCGTACACACCTTTTTTTTACACAAATTTGATTTATTTCTCAATTAAAATATATAACTCAAGAATCTTGTAAAAAGAAACAAAAGATTTTGGGGACAAATAAAACAGTTGTTGCTATAAAATTGTAATTTTATGTATAATATTGTTGATATTTATATTTAGATTTTTATGTGGTTAATTTATTTTTTACAAAATTACTATTATTTTTTATTATTTTATTTTTCATCACTTTTATTTGAGTAATTTGAATTTGACCTAATAACCATAGAATTGCACCTTTATATTAACTTTCAAATATAATTGTAAAAAACAAGCTTTTTTTTTGCAGGAAAATAAATATTTGTTGACAAATCTAACATTTGTTATCTAAATACTATGGTCAATGGGTTTCTTCCATATTAAATAAATGTTTACTTTTTGACATATTTTTTTTATCTCTTTTGACATTAAGTAGTACTAATTTCTAACGATTTGATTACGAGTATTAAATATTTATTTTTATCATATTAAATGTAAAAAATTATGTAAAAAATTACTGCTAAAAGTAAACAACTATCGTAATATCAAACAATAATCAACTACATCAAAGGAAACTACAACGTGAACTTGTGATGGCAAGTAAAAGGGAAGCCAACAATCAAAGGACACAAAAAAAAAACGAAATTGTCAAAATTAGACAAGAAAATGTGAAAATAATTAATGTAAGAAAAGTATATAGTTGAGGAGCGGTGGGTGTCCAAATATAAGATAAACTAATTAATTGGCGAATATAATCTATATAGGAATTTTATTAATAAATAAGAAATAATGAAGGTAGCTTGGGTAGGACAAATTATATTAATACTTCTACCGATATTGTTGAATTCCAATTTTAGTACAATTATAAAAATATTGTACGGATACTTAAGCGGAAAATGTGGATTTTAAAATTTTATAATTAATTAAATTAATTTATTAAATAATATTAAAAAATAAGTTTTTTTTAATGGACGAATGATATATTTCTTAAGAATATAAAGTATATGGTATTAAATTTATAATGAAAATAATATATAGGGGCTTTTATTTTTACGAGGCTCTGAACGGCCATGGCTTCTACTGTAAAAATTTCTCCACCATACATAAATGTATTCATCAACTACTTCATTTTTTATTTATTTTTGAGGTATTCAAAATCTGTTGTCCTCAAATTAATGTCTCCTTCATGTCCCACACTGAAATATTGACATATGTCTGTTTTTGTTATTATTTTATTCTTTTTCAATTTATCTCTTATATAAATATAACACATGTTAAATGACGAATAGAGGGACATGAAAGAGGACACCAATTTAAACACAGCAGATTTAAATCTATTCTTGAGTTCCAAAAATAATTTTCCAATGCCAACAATATTTATAAATCATATGTATTATGTTTATATGAAAAATTATTGCATTTAATGGTGTCACTTATTTAGGTAATCCAACATCAATATCCATCCTTAAATATTGTAGACATGTATATTTAGCTAAATTTTATGATTATTATTTTTGTAATGTTACAACTTATGATGTCACTTATTATTTACAATAAATTAAACCTAACAAATGATGATTCTTTTTACTATATTAGTAAGTTAAGAATTACTATACGATATGAAATTTTCATATAAATCACATTTGGTTGGGTTTAACTGACAAATTTTAAATAGCCCCATATGACAAGATAAATAAAAAATTTATTAAGATAGTGAAGTGGAAATATTACGTTAACTATAAAGAAATAAATTTAGCATCAAAATAAAATTGTATTAAAGACCTGTTTTATTATTTGGTGGGTTTTTAGGAACTTATTCAGCGGCTGACAATATATCCAGGCCAACAATTGTCAAACCAATAGAATGCTTATGTAAGGGATTTTATATATATATATATATATATTTTGCATTTGCGTGCAAGAAATATAGCATATTTGGGCTGTAAATATAACCCATAAGAAAGTACTTTCACGGTATTTATCAAGATTAGTCTAAATTACTATACTATTTATAAATTTACAATTGATTGAAACTTATCTTAAATTTATATTTTTTTTGTCATTTTATTAACATTTATACGGTCCTCTACTCTATAACCAATAACTAATTAACTTGTCTCTTCCTTCTCTATATTCTCGATCTTCATCGATGATCAATTCTTAAGCCTATAATGATTGAACCCCAAGAAGAGTTGAGTTTCTCAACTGTTTCACAAGTGAATCAAGACACTAAAGCATCTATAATTGTATATAAGTGATCTCAATTCCAGTTTCTGTAATTGTTGTTTCGATTCCTTTACAGAATTTCTCAAGATCAACAGGGCAAGAATTGGTCCATTTGCTCAGCTGATGGACCAATGAATCTTTAAATCGGGCGCATCATGAAGTATATCTACAGATCTGAACCTTTGCCATGATTTCTGCATACAACAAAAATACAGGAGAAAGTAAAACGAGTTGGTGTTGATGAAAAATTGAAACAATAGATATTTCAAGTTCAATTCTAGCAGAGATAATTAGATAAAAAAAAACCGTAGAAGATGAAATAGGCTAGTGTAGGGATGGGCACAGAAGAAAAAAAAAGAATTGAAATAGGAGAAAGGAGGGATTGGTTAACACGTCAAGAAAGCAGCCACAAGATTTCACATTATTTTTCTCAATTTGAATTATAGGATTTCGAGATAAAGTTGTTGAGTTTTCTCTTGTGGATGGATTTGATCTTTTTAGCTGTAAATTAATTTTACATTTGGTATTTTCAAGATGGCATGAAACTGAAAAAGAAGGTTTTAGTTTTGTTGAAATTGAAGTGCACGTCATATGTTTGATAAAATGCCAAGGTAGTTATTTTGATATCAATGACCAATTTAATTAGGCTGCTAGTGGAGAAAGCAATTTTTGTGTTGAAATGTGTGCTTGTATTTCAAATTAAGGATGTGATCGTTGTTAGTTAGTGACTTAAATTAGGCTAAGATCAATGTTTACCCTTACGAGATTGGACATCTATTGAATATTTATTGGACATATATTTGATTTCTATAGGATATCTATGGACAATAATAGTCATCCAGTTTTCTTGAATTAGTTGTTAATTTTTTTTTATTTATGATTGCATATTTTTTATAAATTTTGTGGTTTTTTTATATTTTTTGACTGGATGATGACTGTTTTCTTTTGCAGTTGTTAGCATGTGCTCATTAGACTTTACTATTTATCTATCATGTTTATGTTGGATGACTATTGGAATTCTATAGCATATCTATTGGATATTACGAATGAGAAAATGTTAGCAGGTCAAGGATTGAAATGATTTTTAGTTGTGGTAGCTTCATATTGCATGAAATGGGAAGTGAGATTGACGATTTTGAGTTCATAGATAGAATGAATTCAATCTGTTTACTTAAATGTCTCTTAGAGTTTTATAGCTCTTTACTATTAGTGTAAATATTGCTGAATATCATGTTTTTTTATATTATTGAGCTCCATTCTAATTTTGGTTTTTAGCGAAGAATCCCTTAATTAGTGTTTGTTAATGTTATGCTTTTGACTTAAACGGAAGAACACTACAACTCTATTTCAACCTCAGCAGATATGATATAACATTCAATTAGATCACAATCAATTTCAGAGTTCATTATGTATTTTTTTAACGTTCTATTTGTTGAAATTTAAGTGCATACCATGTGTTTGATAAAATGCTAAGCTGGTTGTTTTGTTATTGAACATCTATTGAATATCTATTGGACATCTATATGGCATATGTTGGACATCTATACGATATTATTGGACTTTAATCTAATTTTGGTTTTAAGTGAAGAATCCCTTAATGGTATGCTTCTAACTTAAATGGAAGAATGATACAATTCTATTTGAGTCTCAACATATATGATATGACATTCAATTAGATCACAAATACTTTTGGTGTTGCAGAGATTGGTTATCTGTTTTAATATTTATTTCCATCATGAATTAGTTGCTACTTTTTCAATTAGGCTTGAATTTTATAAACCAACAACTTGATCTTTAATTCTTTCATTTTTACTGATATATGGTATGGTTCAATTTTATTTACAGCAATGTTTGCATCACTAGCAGTAGCACTGGTTGTTGGTGTTCTAAGATGGGCTTTTCAGGCAGTGGTTAACAACATCAGTTTAGCTCAAAATAAATTTTTGGAGTATCTATTGGACATCTATTGAACATCTATTTGACATTTATCAAACATCTACAAGAATTCTTGTAGAAAATCTATTTTGAAATTGGTAATAGACATATGTACAAATAGATTTTAGAATTCAGTTGTCAGTTGTTTTAAAGTTGATATTAGACATTTGTACAAGTACGTGTAATTGACTTGTGTGTTTTCAATTGGCGTTTCAATAGATGTCTAATGTATTGTTATTCGATATTTTGTATATTGAATATTGACCCCTTTTAGTTATTGTTTCTTTTTTCATTATTGGTTGTCTATTGGATAACTGTTGGTTGTCTATAGTATTTTGTTAGATAATCCTGTATGTGTCATTAAAACAAAATGGACTAAAGGAAGATGATTTATTAAATTGTCGAAGCTTCTTGTATTTTGAAGTCACGGATAACATTTTAACTTCACTTCAAGGTCAATTGGAAATAACCCTATATAATTAAAGAGCTAAGGTTGCATACACCTAACCTCCCCACCCCCCCTTACCTTGCTTGTACAGTAGCCTTGTTAGGCATTAGGGTAATGTTTTTGTTGTATTCTAGATGTTTCATTAATTGTCTATTGGATTTATGTAGGATATCTGTTGGAATTCTATCAAATGTCTATTGGTAATCTATTTGATGTCTGATGGATACATACAATATTAGAAGTTATCATCTAGTCCAAAAACTGCTTTAATTAGGATAAAATGGTTACAGCAAAACCTTATTTCAGAAGTCAGTATCTAGTCCAAATGTCAGTAAAATTATCCTAATGTTTTGAATCAAAGTTCTTTTATATTTACAAATATATTTTAAACATTCATAAAAAAAATCCATCTAATGTTTTGAATCCAAGTTCTTCTAATTTTACTCATTTCTATTGAACTTCTATAGGATATCTATAGGATATGTGATAGTTCAAAACAAAAATTAGAAAAAATATATCATAATGGATGTTGGTTCGAAGATAAAAATGATACGAGCAAAAAACTCTAGAGCGGCATGTCAAAAAAATGAACCGCTTGATAGATAAATGCAAAGTAGAGCAAAACAAAGTTAATTAATTATGAACAGTGCTCACAATGTTGCATGAAGGCTTGTTATTTGTTTAGTTTTGTAACTTATAATTGGGATTATTTTCCCATGTTTCTCCTATTTATGTTATTTGTTTTTTTTGCCAAATTTTTTTACTTTTCTTGCCCATGGGAAAATAATTCTAATTATACGTTGCAAAACTAAATAAATAACAAGCCTTCATCCAACATTGTGATTTCAAATTTACTTTCAAACTTTATATGTTGCGGGCACTGTTTATAATTAATTAACTTTTTTTGCTCTATTTTGCATTTATCTCTCAAACCGTTCAGTTTTTTGACATGCGTTTCAAAGTTTTTTGTTCGTCTCATTTTTATCTTCGAAATAACATCCACTATGATATATTTTTTTCATTCTTTTTGAACTATGACATATCCTATAGATATCCAATAGAAGTTCAATAGAAATTAGTAAAATCAGAAGAACTTGGATTCAAAATATTAGATGGATTTTTTACGAATGTTTAAATCATATTTGTAAATATAAAAGAACTTTGATTCAAAATATTAGGATAATTTTACTGATATTTGGACTAGATACTGACTTCTGAAATAAGGTTTTGCTGTAGCCATTTTATCCTAATTAAAGCAGTTTTTGGACTAGACGATAACTTCTGATATTGTATGTATCCATCAGACATCAAATAGATTACCAATCGACATTTGATAGAAATCCAATAGACATCCTATATAAATCCAGTAGACAATTGATGAAACATCTAGAATACAACATCAACATTACCCCAACGCCTAATAAGGCTACCGCACAAGCAGGGTAAGGGGAGTTGGGTGTACGCAACCTTAGCTCTAATTATATAGGGTTATTTTCAATTGACCCTGAAATAGAGTTGCAATGCTAACCGTGACTTCAAAATAAAAGAAGCTCCGAGAGTTTAATAAATCATTTTGCTTTAGTCCATTTTGTTTTAATGACACATATAGAATAATCTAACAAAATACTATAGACAGCCAACAGCTATCCAACAAGCAACCAATAACAAAAAAAAGTAACTAAAAGGGATCAATATTAAATATACAAAATATCAGATAACAATATATTAGAAATCTATTGAAACGTCAATTGAAAACATACAAGTCAATTATACATACTTGTATAAATGTCTAATATCAACTTCAAAACAATTGGCAACTGAATTCTAAAATATATTTATACATATGTCTATTACCAATTTCAAAATAGATTTTCTAAAAGAATTCTTGTAAATGTTTGATAGATGTCAAATAGATGTTCAATAGATGTCCAATAGATACTTCAAAAATTTATTTTGAGCTAAACTGATGCTGATAACCACTACCTGAAAGCCCATCTTAGAACACCAACAACCAGTGCTGCTACTAGTGATGCAAACATTACTGCAAACAAAATTGAACCATACCATATATCAGTAAAGATGAATGAATTAAAGATCAAGTTATTGGTTTCTAAAATTCAAGCCTAATTGAAAAGGTAGCAGCTAATTCATGATGAGAATAAATATTAAAACAGATAGTCAATCTTTACAACACCAAAAGTATATGTGATCTAATTGAATGTCATATAGTATATGTTGAGACTTAAATAGAATTGTATCGTTCTTCCATTTAAGTTAGAAACATACCATTAAGGGATTCTTCGCTTAAAACCAAAATTAGACTAAAATCCAATAATATCGTATAGATGTCCAATATATGCCCTATAGATGTCCAATAACAAAACAACTGGCTTAGCATTTTATCAAACACATAGTGTGCACTTAAATTTCAATAGATAGAACGTTAAAAAAATACAGAATGAACTCTAAAACTGATTGTGATCTAATTGAATGTTATTTCATTTCTGCTGAGGCTGAAATAGAGTTGTAGTGTTCTTCTATTTAAGTCAAAAGCATACCATCAACAAACACTAATTAAGGATTATTCGCTAAAAACCAAAATTAGAATGGAGTTCAATAATATAAAAAAACATGATATTCAGCAACATATTCACTAATAGTAAAGAGCTATAAATCTCTAAGAGACATTTAAGCAAACAGATTGAATTCATTCTATCTATGAACTCAAAATCGTCAATCTCACTTCCCATTTCATCTAATATGAAGCTACCACAACTAACAATCATTTCAATTCATGGCCTGCTAACATTTTCTCCTTCGTAATATCCAATAGATATGCTATAGAATTCCAATAGTCATCCAACATAGACATGATAGATAAATAGTAAAGTTTAATGAGCTCATGCTAACAACTGCAAAAGAAAACAGTCATCATCCAGTAGAAAATATTAAAAAACTATGAAATTTATAAAAAAATGCAATCATAGATAAAAAAAAATGAACAACTAATTCAAGAAAATCAAATGACTACTACTGTCCAATAGATATCCTATAAAAATCAAATATATGTCCAATAGATATCCAATGGATGTCCAATCGCCTAAGGGTAAACAGTGATCTTAGCCTAATTCAAGTCACTAACCAACAACGATCTCATCCTTAATTTGGAATACAAGCACACCTTTTAACACTAAAATTGTTTGCTCCACCAGCAGCCTAATTAAATTGGTCATTGATATCAAAATAACTACCTTGGCATTTTATCAAACACATGACGTGCACTTCAATTTCAACAAATAGAATGTTTCAAGAAATACAGAATAAACTACAAATCCTCCATTAGAGACAATAAAATGAATTACAAAAAAAAAAAAGAAATCAAAAGAATGAATTAAGATAGTAAAATCTTCCATTTGAGACAATAGAATGAACTACAAATCTCAAAATCAAAAGAATGAGCTAAAAATGAAAACAGAAAATCACGAAACAACTCCAATTAAGATTCAACGAAAAGAAACAAATACACAGTTGCAAATAGCCAAAGCAACGATCAATCGATGGCGAAAATCAAAAAGAAGAAGATGATGATGATAATCGTACCTAAACACAAATTGATGGAAGAAGAAGAAGTATCAAATAGCAAATTCCATCTAGAGAAGAACGCGAGAACAAAGAAAATGCAGAAAGGATAGGAGAGAAAGTCGTTTGCCAAAACAGATCTTATATATATACTGTATATTGGTAGATATAATTTTAAAAAACATAAAACTTAAAAATAATTACCTACTATAATAAATCTATAAATAATTTAAAAAAATAAACCATTATGATAATTATCCAATATAATACATCAAATTTAATAAAAGAGCTTTAATAGACCTATCAATAAGTAGAACATGCCCCTAGGTTGAAAATCTAGCCTATGGTTGGTGAAAATTGGTTGTTTATTAGTTACTTTTTAACTTACAAATAGTGGTAAATGGTAAAGTAAATGTTACACGGTATTATCCGTATAATCAATATAATTAGTGGTTTATCAGTTTTTTATTTTTAAAAAATATATATTATTTAGGGTTTCTAGTGGATATGGCAACGTTTTTAGTCTTTCGCAACTCCTCTGCGTGTTGCCAGAGGATTTTGGAAAGCTTTTGCATGTTTCCAGTGGTTGCAATGCTTATTGGGTCTTTTGCATCGCTTTCTAGGTCTTTTGCTTTTTTCAACGCTTTGTGAATGTCGCCATAGCTTTTTTTAAACACTGTTTTAAGTTGAACCATACCGCGGCCATGTCCGATTCATAGTAAAATCGATCGAACCGCCCGATACGGTACGGTTTTAATAATACTACTTACAAACATCATACAAATAAGCTGATGAAATGTTTTTAAAGTTAGTAAAACTAGCTCATAAGCACTGTAAAAATTATAAAATGATTAAAATGTACAAGGAGGAAAGAGATATTTTAGTGCATAAAATTAAACTAGGATATGTTTATTTTACACTTAGTGAAATGCTACAAAAGTCAACTTATCACTTTTGACTTATAAGATGTGCTTGTAAGCTAAACTCCAGATGAGGATCAGACATAAATGGGCATGCAAGATAACAAAAACAATTTTTTTTAATAGTTGATGGGTCTTTTTAAGTCAAATACATCGAAAGCTACTTGAAATTTATATTTCTTTTGTCGACAATCAGAAGCTAATATATGGAATTCAGACGAGAATTTGATGTTATTTTCTCAAATTTAGAGAGCCATAAGGAATGATAGAACGTTGAGGAAGCATTTGGCAAAACGTGTCAAATTGAAATAGCTTCCAATAATAACCTTCAATCATCACCTTCAAAATAGGGAATAAAACAATACTCACATGATGTATGTAGTGGCATAGTTAGGATTTGAGTTTTGGTGGGCACAAATTCAATTAAATAGGAACATCGATAATAGCATGTCAGTGGTAGTAAGCGATAAAGTGAATTTGATCTTTCTTAATTAGGTGTGGTTTTCATATTTCCAATGGAAAAAAAACACAAAATAATGTTTTGACCGATAACAAAGTTAATGTTATGTTATATTTTTAATCTCTTTGAGCTATTAACATTGTTTTGACTTAAATGGTTAGTTGTCTTATCATATGCCTCTTCCACAGTTTTTTAAATTGTGTATAATGTATTTCTATTTCTATTTTTTATTGTTTTAATCTCTAATTTCTAATTTTTATACTACTATTTTAAAAATATTTGAAAAAGTAAAGCAAAATGGAATTATATTCTAATACAAAATACACTATATAATATAATAATAATAGTAATAATTATAATGGTAAGAATTTATAATAATGGTAAGAATTTATAAGACAATAAAACTGAAATAGCATTCTAATACTTTAGAAACAAATATGAAATTGAAAATGTGATAGAAAGAGAAAAAATAAGGGCTGAAATTGAAAAATATAATAAATTTATATGTAATATCTATAAAAGAAAAGAATGAATATGTAAAATAGAAAATAAGGTAAAAAAATTTTACCTTCTTATTTTATCCAACCACCAAAAGTTGATGGATTAATTTTTCTTATTTTAGCCCAGCTAAGTAAAAAGAGACGAAACCAAGGGCTTTGTCTTCTTTCTCAAATTTGGGGGGTCACAATTACCCCCAAATCTGAACTGCAGTGTTGGGAAACAGGTGATTTCCGACTTTGCCCACCTTTTCCCCCTCTCCCTTTCCACTAAATTTATGCATTTCATAGTATAACCGAAAAATTCAACACAATCTAATATTGTGCAAGTTCAACACTGAATTCGAAAAATGTAATTTAGAACAATAACAACAATATTATCCCATGTTTAACAAGGCTCCCGCACAAAAGAGATGAGAGGGATCGGGTGTACACAATCTTACTCTATAATTATAAAGAGGTTGTTTTCAAAGAAAAATGTAACTAAAAATTCCAATAAAATTCAGGAGAACGTCAAATTTGGAATTGAAGTCAATATGTTTAGTAACCCAATGGATAATAGGCGACAAATTGTTAATATTTTGATAATAGAACATTAACTATTAAGTATAAAAAAATAATTTGGCTTATAAACTAAACCACTTTTCCAAACAAGAGATTGCGGCCTGTAATCAGGGCGGCGCCACGGGGGTTATGGTGGGTCAATTGACCTTTCAACCGCCGAAAAAACATCAACAGAGATGGATACGTCACTGGAACATTAGGTTTTCAGAAGTAATTTGACCCCTAAACATGAGGAAGAAGACAACCAAAATGGACTTCTATTTTTATTTTTAGGTCAGCCCTTTTCTTAAGCAACAACCTTATCATTTCAAGTTGGACAATAAGGAAAATGTGGGGCCTTTAATTTTTTTTAATATCTTGCCTTATCAATATTTTATTGTGCTTTTGTTTTTACTTTATTATTTTTACTTTGTTAGTAAATTAACACATGAAAATTCTAAATTTAATTTGTTAATAGTTTTAAATAATTAATAAATTACAAATGAGCTATGCGATCTCTATAATATCAAGCTAAATATAAGTAGGCGCCTTACTATTATTGCTTTTTTAAACATTTTTCATATTAAAATAGGTTTTACAATGGACTGAAATTCTTGACTTTAGCATGTCTATTTTGTTTTTTTATTCTCTATAAATCAACTCATTGCTCCACAATTGCAAACAATCCAACTTGACTTTTTCTTTTAAAAGGATATGGATTTTTGAAGAGGGCATCAATTTTAGTTAGAGTATTTTTCCGTCATAAAATGCGTCGTTTGACATTGTATCCTAAATACTGAGGGCAATGTTTTGCCCCTCCAAATGTGGACTCCTGGCACCGCCATTGGTGGTTGTATTGTATGCATATACATGGGTCTTCTGGGTTTGCATCTAATTCTCTTTTAAATTTGATTACAGTTGATAGACAAGGATCCAAGCAAGGCAATTTCCTTGTTTTGAGCTGCTATAAATGCGAGGGATAGAGTTGATTAAAAGACATGGGTCTAGTGATGAGGCACTTAAATTGATCCAAAGAAGCCATTGAAGCAATCAAGTCTTTTCGACATCTTTGTTCCTTGGGATCTCAGGAATCCCTAGACAATGTGCTTGTTGAACTGTACAAGGTAAACTCAATTTCTTTATTTCATGTTTTCAAGATCATCTGGTATGATAAAAGTTTGAAAACTTAGTGCACGGGCAAGTTTTGTATTCATAAAAGTCTGTAGGGTTTTCTTGTATAGTTTGATAATGGTATGGTAGTTACAATAATTATTGTGAGAAGGGAATTCTTTATTGAGATTTTACTTTATAATGTGGGAAGTGGAATAGAACCGATCAAAAGTTTCAGTCACTTTATGATAGGGATGAGATATAAAAGAAGGATGTATTTGTTGGAAATTAAAGCACTCAAACAAACAACTTTTATTAAACTCAAAAATATTACAAGAACACTCTCACTCAAAATACAATACTACAATTCACTCTTTACTTCTTTTCTCTCTAAAGAAGTTCTTATTTTTGTTGATGAAAAACAACTAAAGAACTCCCCTATTTATAGGTGAATTATACAACTCCCAACTCCCAACTCCCAACTCTCACAATTATTAACTAACACAATTACTTACCACCACCTCCAACTAATACAATTAATAGCCAACTTATTTAGTTAATTTAATGGCCTCCAAATTGGTTGTAGTTAATAGCCTCCAATTTGGTTATCACACACAAAAATCTACATACTTAAAATACCTAAATAAATTTACTACATTTTGGATTTGTGGGCTTGGACTCCAATTGATTGGATTTGGATTTTGGGTTTCCATTGATAAGGATCAAGTTTATAATCCAACAGTATTGTTGATGTTTGCCTGAGTAGTTGCCTATAAGTTAGGGGAAGCTTCAGTAGAAGTTTGCGCAGTGAATCAAAATTTTTTTTATCGTGGTGTCGAGTACGCATTTATATCCCAATTAAAAGATATTGTATAATTGTATAAGTATAAACGATGAATAAGAAGTAACTAATAATAACTATAAATATTTTGATTGCCGAATAAGTAATAAATATGAATCAATCAATAAATTATCTAATTTATGAAGTATTTGATATTTAATTAGATAATTGTTAAGATTTCTTAATAATTTAATATATATACAGTGTTCAATTAGTAATTTTCATGGTGTCTATGCTTAATTTATACATAATGTGTACTAACTTTTTAAAAAATAATGGGATCCATGGACCCCGTTGTTATAAAGGTGGATTCGCTCATGGCAGCTTATTATGTTATTATAGTTTTCTATCTAGAACAGCTTTCAATGTTAAATATAATATAACATTGTATGTTTTCAAGTTTCCTTTGAGAGAGTTCATCTTAACTGGGATCAGTCAATATGCCACTGAGTTCCATCACTGGTTGTTCCTCAATTGAGTAAGTTCTTCTTTTGGTGGAATTCGGGCTATTAATTAACTGCATATTTGTTTGGAATCGAACTGAAGACCAATAGATACATCTGCTTGCATTTTGAGAATTCTAGAACATGAAAAATTGATAGTTATTGCTTGAGACATAGAAGTTTGGTAATAAGAGCAGAGATCAACTCATTAAGAAAAAAAAACTGTAATTGCTTCAAGGATACATGTTTTAACAGATATTTACCCGTTTTAGCAGAGGTGTGGTAGGATTGAAGAAAAAATAAGAATGATGCACTACAAGCTGCAAATGATAGATCAAGTAATAGCTTTTGGTGGGAAACAAATAAAGATGGCATGGTCGCAAGGAAAGAAAGTGCAAATAACAGTTGATAGTGCAAATAACAGTTGATAAAGAGAAATTGGGGTTTCTTGCTTTTTTCATAACACTTCCGCTAAATAAATTTGAAGATATTCCCCTGCTTTTGTTTGTTCTTGCAGAATGTCACATTGGTAGTTTTATTTGTGTTGTAAATTTTGGCAAAATACTAGGGAACTTAGTCTAGGCTTACTTGCGACATCATGATTATGGTTTGGCTGAAAATTTCTAACGGTTAATATTTTTCTTGTTTCAATGAATCTTGTGTAGATTAGGGGTGAAGAAGTTTCTTTTCATTATATGGAAAAATTATCTAATTTATGAAGTATTTGATATTTTAATTAGATAATTGTTAAGATTTCTCAATAATTTAATAAATATACGATATCCAATTAGTAATTTTCATGGAGTCTATGCTTAATTTATACATAATGTGTACTAACTTTTTAAAAAATAATGGGGTCCATGGACCCCATTATTATAAAGGTGGATTCGTCCATGGCAACTTATTCTGTTATTATAGTTTTCTATTTACCTAGAACAGCTTTTAATGTTAAATATAATATAACATTGTATTTTTCAAGTTTCCCTTGAGAGAGTTCATCTTGACTGGGATCAATCAATATGTTACTGAGTTCCATAACTAGATGTTCCTTAATTGAGTAAGTTCTTCTTTTGGGGGAATTCGGGCTATAATTAATTGCATATATGTTTGGAGTAGAATTGAAGACCAATAGCTACATCTGCTCACATTTTGAGAATTCTAGAATATGAAAAATTGATAGTCATTGCTTGAGACATAAAAGTTTGGTAATAAGAGCAGAGATCAATTTATTAAGAAAAAAACTATAATTGCTTCCAAGATACATGTTTTAGCAAATATTTACCCGTTTTAGCAGAGGTGTGGTAGGATTGAAGAAGAAATAAGAATGATGCACTATAAGGTGGAAATGACATATCAAGTAATAGCTCTTGGTGGGAAACGAATAAAGATGGCATGGTCGCAAGGGAAGAAAGTGCAAATAATAGTTGATAAAGAGAGATCGAGGTTTCTTGCTTTTTTTATAACACTTCTGCTAAATAAATTTGAAGATATTCCCCTGCTTTTGTTTGTTCATGCATAATGTCACATTGGTAGTTTTATTTGTGTTTTAAATTTTGGCAGAATACTAGAGAACTTAGTCTGGGCTTACTTGATATATCACGATTATGATTTGGCTGAAAAATTCTACATGTTAATATTCTTCTTCTTTCAATGAATCTTGTGTAGATATAGGGGTGAAGATGTTTCTTTTCATTATATAGAAAAATTATCTAATTTACGAAGTATTTAAAATTTTAATTAGATAATTGTTAAGATTAATCAATAATATATATGTATATATATATATATATATATATATATATATATATATATATATGTACACGGTGTCCAATTAGTAATTTTCATGGTGTATATGTTTAATTTATACATAATGTGTACTAACTTTTAAAAAAATAATGGGGTCCATGGACCCCATTGTTATAAAGGTGGATTCGCCATTGGCAACTTGTTCTGTTATTATAGTTTTATATTTACCTAGAACAACTTTCAGTGTTAAATATAATATAACAGTGTATGTTATCACGTTTCCCTTGAGAGAGTTCATCTTGACTGGGATCAATCAATATGTTACTGAATTCCATCACTGGTTGTTCCTTAAGTAAGTTCTTTTGGAGGAATACATGCTATTAATTAACTGCATATATGTTTGGAGTGAAGACCAATAGCTACATCTACTTGCATTTCGAGAATTCTAAAACATGAAAAATTGATACTCATTGCTAGAGACATTGAAGTTTGGTAATAAGACCAGAGATCAACTTATTAAGAAAAAACTGTAATTGCTTCCTAGATTCATGTTTTAACAGATATTAACCCGTTTTAGCAGAGCTATGGTAGGATTGAAGAAATAAGAATGATGCACTATAAGCCGCAAATGATAGATCAAGTAATAGCTTTTGGTGGGAAATGAATAAAGATGACATGGTCGCAAGGGAAGAAAGTGCAAATAATAGTTGATAAAGAGAGATCGAGGTTTCTTGCTTTTTTTATAGCACTTCCGCTAAATAAATTTGAAGACATTCCTCGGCTTTTGTATGTTCTTGCAAAACGTCACATTGATAGTTTTATTTGTGTTGTAAATTTTGGAAGAATACTAGGGAACTTCGTCTGGGCTTGCTTGCGACATCATGATTATGGTTTGGCTGAAAATTTCTATAGGTTAATATTCTTATTCTTTCAATGAATCTTGTGTATATATAGGGGTGAAGAAGTTTCTTTTCATTAAATGGAAAAGTTATCTAATTTATAAAGTGTTTGATATTTTAATTGGATAATTGTTAAGATTTCTCGATAATTTAATACATATACGGTGTCCAATTAGTTATTTTCATGGTGTCTATGCTTAAATTATACATAATGTGTACTAATTTCTTAAAAAATAATGGGTCCATAGACCCCATTGTTATAAAGGTGGATTCGCCCATGGCAGCTTATTCTGTTATTATAGTTTTCTACTTACCTAGAACAGTTTTCAGTGTTAAATAAAATATAACATTGAATGTTTTCAAGTTTCCCTTGAGAGAGTTCATCTTGACTGGGATCAATCAATACGTTACTGAGTTCCTGTTAAAACAAAAGCTAAAAGTGCAGAAAAAATACAGGAGCTAAAAGATGTATTTGAGAGTAAAAAACCAGCATACATATTTCATTAACTTGCAGTCTTTAAATACAAGAGAAACAAAACAAACTTTCCTAAGTAATAGCAGCTAAAACAAACTCTAATCTGATTTTTAGCAATTTAAAAAAGAGATATTGATTTGCTGGAACAGAATATCTGTTAGCATGAAAATAGGAGCTGAAAATGTCAAACAACTAACACTCCTCCTTGGCATTTTTGTGACAAACACCAATTCTTAGCCTCAAGTCTTCAAACCTTTCCTTTGGCAGCGGCTTGGTGAAAATGTCGGCTAACTGGTCTTCTGATGAACAATGTACAAGCATCACTTCATTGGTTTGTTGAACTTCCCTAATGAAATGAAACTTGATCTTTATGTGTTTTGTTCATCCGTGAAACACCGGATTTTTTAAGATGGAGACAGCTGAAACATTATCACACATAATGTTGGTAGCCTCTGTTTGTTCACTTCCTAAATCATTCAACATCTTTCTTAACCAAATGGCCCGATTTATAGCAGAGGCAGCAGCAATATACTCGGCTTCGGCTGTCGATTGAGCAATAGTTTCTTGTTTCCTCGAGCTCCAACAGAAAAAACAAGTCCCTAGAGAAAACAAGTAACCTGATGTACTTTTTGAATCATCAACACATCCACCCCAATCACTATCAGTATAGCCGACAAGCTTCGAAGTCTTTTCTGCAGATTTTGGAAAAAATATTCCAAATGATTTTGTGCCTTTAACATACCTGAGCACCCTCTTTGCAGCTGTAAAATGAGTGTCTCTAGGTGAATGCATAAACCTGGAGAGCATACTTACAGCAAATAGAATATCAGGCCTGCTTGCCGTGAGGTATAAGAGGCTGCCAATTAAACTTCTGTACATGTTTTCATCAATTTTTTCAGATTCTTCATCTTTGCCTAGCTTCAAACCAGTTGGCATTGGAGTATTTACAGGTTTGCAATCTTGCATCTTGAACCTGTTTAAAATGTCAGACATATATTTTTGCTGGCAAATGAAAATGCCACCATTGAATTGAACCACTTCCATGCCTAAGAAGTACTTCATCACTCCAAGATCAGTCATGTCAAAAAATTTCTCCATCTTTCTCTTGAACTCTACGATTAGCTCAAGTTGACTTCTTGTAACAAACATATCATCAACATAAATGGAAACTACTAAAACATCACTTCCACTTGACTTAACATACAAAGTAGCTTCACTTAGACTTCTGCAGAATCCAAGTTGAGTGAGATGACTATCGATCTTTTCGTACCAAGCTCCTGGAGCTTGTTTCAAGCCATACAACGCCTTCTTTAAAAGATAAACTTGATCTTCTTTATCAGCAACTATAAAGCCATCAGGTTGCTCTACATAAATTTCTTCAGCAAGAGATCCATTCAGAAAAGCAAATTTAACATCAAGTTGATGAATCTGCCATGATTTTTGAGCTGCATAGGCAATAAGTAGCCTGATTGTATCATACCTTGCTACCGGAGCAAAGGTCTCCTGGTAGTCCACGCCATATTGTTGAGCATAGCCCTTCACTACCAATCGAGCTTTGTGCTTGGAGATTGAGCCATCAGAATTGAGTTTTATCTTAAAAACCCATTTAACTCCAATTATTTTTCTGTTTGTAGGCCTATCAACAAGTTGCCAAGTTTCATTCTTGTTGATCATATCAATTTCTGCTTGTATAGCTCTCCTCCATTCTTCATATTCTTGTGCTTCAACATAGCTTGTTGGTTCATGGACAACCAAGCTACATCTTTGATAAATGTCCTGTAGAAACTTAGTACCTCTAACCGGAACGTCATCCACTAAATCATCAGCTACAAGTTTAGGTTGATCTTGTGGATTGAGATTCACATTGACATTATTTTGATTTTCCCATCGCCAGGCAGCAGCCTTATCGAACTTCACATCTCTGCTTAAGATTATATTTTCTATTTTAAAACATAAAATTCGATAGCCTTTTGAATGTGAGCCATAGCCCATGAAGATTCCCTTTTCTGCTTTGTTGTCCAGCTTGCTGCATTTTTGTTGCGGTGTGTGAAAGTAGCATAGGCTGCCAAATATTCGAAGGTGGTCAACTGCTGGTTTGGCACCACTCCAAGCTTCATATGGAGTCTTGTCTTGCACAGCTCTTGTGGGAAGTCTATTCAACAAATAAACTGAGGTGTTCACAGCCTCCGCCCAAAATTTATTTGGCAATTGTTTTTCAATCAAAAGACACCTAGCCATCTCCATAATTGTTCGATTTTTTCTCTCGGATACCCCATTCTGTTGTGGGCTATATGGTAACGTGAATTGATGCTCGTTGCCTGTACTTTTACAAAATTCAGCAAACTGGCGAGAAGTGTATTCTCCACCATTATCAGATCTTAAAGCTTTAATATTAAGATTACATTGATTCTCAACTAAAGCTTTAAATTGTTTGAAAACATCAAGGACTACACTTTTCAATTTAATAAAATAAACCCAACACATCCGGGTATAATCATCAATAAAGAGAAGAAAATAACGATTACCACTCAAAGATTCTGTTTTCATCGGACCGCAGACATCAGTGTGTACAAGCTGGAGCTTTTGATTAGCCCTACATGCTTGATTAGCTTGAAATGGTAATCTGGTTTGCTTACCATGTTGGCAGGCTTCACAAGTTTCAGCATCACCAGTGATTTCAGGTAAGTTTTCCACTAGCCCCTTCTTGTTCATCTCAGAAATGCTTCTGTAATTGAAATGGCCAAGCCTTTTGTGCCATAAATTTGTAATTGATTTTGTATCACAAGCAAGGACATGATCAGTCACTTTCTTCTAAGTAATTGCAAAGCTTCTGTTATTCATCTTGACACAAAATAATTAAGCTCCAAATGGATCAAAAATAACACATTTATGATCCTTAAATTGCAACGAATAATTCTTTTCAAGCATTTGCCCAACACTTAAGAGATTTTGGCTGATTTCAGGTATGAACAAAACATCAAAAATAATTTTGATACCTGAAGTTGTAGAAACCGCAACTGTACCTCTTCCCTTGACTTGCACAAATTCACCATTTCCCACTTTTACTCGGGATTTATAGGTTGTATCAAGCACTCAAAACATATTAGTATCATTGCATAGGTGGTGTGTGCAACCACTGTCAATTAGCCAAGCATCGACAAAGTTGTTCGTTGAGAAACACGTAACTACGAAGAGCTGCTCCTCCTGAACATCAGCTTCTTCTACTAATTATGCCTGCGAAGATTTGTTATCTTTATTCATGAATTTGCAGATTTTTGATACATGCCCTTTTTACTTACAGTTACCACAAACTGCATCAGGCCTCCTCCAGCAATATTTCTCCAGATGTGTGGATTTTTTACAGTGTTTGCAAGGTGGAAGAGGATTATGTTTTGGACCATTACTGCTGCTCCCTTCAGACTTTCCTTTGTGAGCCTTTTTGAATTGTATATTCTCCTTTTTGTGTTGTTTCTGCATTGCAAAGGCACCTTCAGTAACTCTATCTTGTCTTAGAGTTCTTCTTTGTTCGTGTGCTTGGAGAGCACTAATCAATTCTCCCAACAAAATCGTACTGATATCTTTGGACTCTTCTAGGGATGAGATTTTTTATTCAAATCTCTCAGGGAGAGTGACAAGAACTTTCTCTACAAACCTTTTTTCAGGAAAATCCTCTCCAAGAAGTCTAATATTATTGACAATTAAGGAAATTCGATCAATATACTTGCCAATAGTTTCATCTTCTTGCATATTCAGAGCTTCAAATTCTCGTTTTAGGTTTAGGACTTGCATTTGCCTTGTCCTATCACTCCCCTGGTATTCTTCCTTCAACCTATCCCACACCTCTTTTGCCATTTTGCATGCCATGATTTGGTAGAAAACCGAGTCTGCCATAGAATTTTGAAGGAGCGACTTGGCTTTAAACTTCTTTGCTCTCTCTTTACTGTTGTGTTTGATTTGAGCCACAGTAAGATCTCTTGGTAGTTGAGGAATTGGCCTATCTTCTGTTACAATTTCCCACAGATCATAGGCTTCTAAAAAAGTCTGCATTTTCACCGACCAAATATGATAGTTTTCACCGGTGAAAATGACATGTGGATTCAAAGAAAGGCTGCTGGAAGCCATTAGTTTTGCCCTGTAAGATCTATTGTAGCTCTAATTACCACTGTTGAAACAAAAGCTAAAAGTGCAGAAAAAATACAGGAGCTAAAAGATGTATTTGAGAGTAAAAAACCAGCATACATATTTCATTAACTTGCAGTCTTTAAATACAAGAGAAACAAAATAAACTTTCCTAAGTAATAGCAGCTGAAACAAACTCTAATCTGATTTTTAGCAATTTAAAAAAGAGATATTGATTTGCTGGAACAGAATATCTGTTAGCATGAAAATAGGAGCTGAAAATGTCAAACAACTAACAGTTCCATCACTGGCTGTTCCTTAATTGAGTAAGTTCTTCTTTTGGTGGAATATGGACTATTCATTAACTGCATATATGTTTGGAGTAAAACTGAAGACCAATAGCTACATCTACCTGCATTTTGAGAATTCTAGAACATGAAAAATTGATAGTCATTGCTTGAGACATAGAAGTTTGGTAATAAGAGCAGAGATCGACTTATTAAGAAAAAACTGTAATTGTTTCCAAGATACATGTCTTAATAGATATTTACCTGCTTTAGCAGAGGTTTGATAAGATTGAAGAAGAAATAAGAATGATGCATTACAAGCTGCAAATGATAGATCAAAAATTAAAATGTTCCTACATCTTCAAAAAAATAGCTTTTGGTGGGAAATGAATAAAGATGGCATGGTCGCAAGGGAAGAAAGTGCAAATAACAGATGATAAAGAGAGATCAAGGTTTCTTGCTTTTTCTATAACACTTCCGCTAAATAAATTTGAAGATATTCCCCTGCTTTTGTTTGGTCTTGCAGAATGTCACATTGGTAGTTTTATTTGTGTTGTAAGTTTTGGAATAATACTAGGGAACTTAGTTTGGGCTTACTTGCGACGTCATGATTATGGTTTGGCTGAAAATTTCTACAGGTTAATATTCTTCTTCTTTCAATGAATCTTGTGTAGATGTATGGGTGAAGAAGTTTCTTTTCATTAAATGGAAAAATTATCTAATTTACGAAGTATTTGATATTTTAATTTGATAATTGTTAAGATTTCTCAATAATTTAATATATGTACGGTGTCCAATTAGTAATGTTCATGGTGTCTATGCTTAATTTGTACATAATGTGTACTAACTTTTAAAAAATAATGGGGTTCATAGACCCCATTGTTATAAAGGTGGATTCACCCATGGCAGCTTGTTCTGTTATTATAGTTTTCTATTTACCTAGAGCAGCTTTCAGTGTTAAATATAATATAACATTGTATATTTTCAAGTTTCCCTTGAGAGAGTTCATCTTGATTGGGATCAATCAATATGTAACTGAGTTCCATCACTGGTTGTTCCTTAATTGAGTAAGTTCTTCTTTTTGTGGAATACGAGCTATTAATTAACTGCATATATGTTTAGAGTTGAAATGAAGTCAAATAGCTACATCTGATTGCGTTTTGAGAATTCTAAAACATGAAAATTTGATAGTCATTGCTTGAGACATAGAAGTTTGGTAATAAGAGCAGAGATCAACTTATTAACAAAAAAATTGTAATTGCTTCCAAGATATATGTTTTAACAGATATTTACCCTTTTCAGCAGAGGTGTGGCAGGATTGAAGAAGAAATAAGAATGATGCACTACAAGCTGCAAATGATAGATCAAGTAATAGCTTTTGGTGGGAAACGAAGAAAGATGGCATGGTCGCAAGGAAAGAAAGTGCAAATAACGGTCGATAACGAGAGATTGAGGTTTCTTGCTTTATTTATAACACTTCCGCTAAATAAATTTGAAGATATTCCCCAGCTTTTATTTGTTCTTGCAGAATGTCACATTGATAGTTTTATTTGTGTTGTAAATTTTGGCAGAATACTAGGGAACTCAGTCTGGGCTTACTTGCGACATCATGATTATAGTTTGGCTGAAAATTTCTATAAGTTAATATTCTTCTTCTTTCAATGAATTTTGTGTAGATATAGGGGTGAAGAAGTTTCTTTTCATCAAATGGAAAACTTTTCTAATTTATGAAGTATTTGATATTTTAATTAGATAATTGTTAAGATTTCTCAATAATTTAATATATATACGATGTCCAATCAGTAATTTTCATGGTGTTTGTGCTTAATTTATACATAATATGTACTAACTTTTTAAAAAATAATGGGGCTATAAAGGTGGATTCGCCCCTGGCAACTTATTCTGTTATTATAACTTTCTATTTACCTAGAACAGCTTTCATTGTTAAATATAATATAATATTGTATGTTTTCAAGTTTCCCTTGAGAGATTTCATCTTGACTGGGATCAATCAATATGTTACTGAGTTCCATCACTAGTTGTTCCTTAATTGAGTAAGTTCTTCTTTTGGTGGAATTAGGGCTATTAATTAATTGTATATATGTTTGGAGTCGAACTGAAGACCAATAGCTACATCTGCTTGCATTTTGAGAATTCTATATCATGAAAAATTGATAGTCATTGCTTGAGACATAAAAGTTTGGTAATAAGAGCAGAGATCAACTTATTAAGAAAAAAACTGTAATTGCTTCCAAGATACATGTTTAAATAGATATTTACCCGTTTTAGCAGTGGTGTGGTAGGATTGAAGAAGAAATAAGAATGATGCACTACATGCTACAAATGATAGATCAAGTAATAGCTTTTGGTGGAAACGAATAAAGATGGTATGGTCGCAAGGGAAGAAAGTGCAAATAGCAGTTGATAAAGAGAGATCGAGGTTTCTTGCTTTTTTTTATAACACTTCGGCTAAATAAATTTGAAGATATTCCTCTACTTTTGTTTGTTCTTGCAGAATGCCACATTGGTAATTTTTATTTGTGTTGTAAATTTTGGCAGAATACTAGGGACCTAGTATGGGCTTACTTGCGACATCATGATTATGGTTTGACTGAAAATTTCTATCGGTTAACATTCTTCTTCTTTCAATGAATCTTGTGTAAATGTAGGGGTGAAGAATTTTCTATTCATTAAATGAAAAAATTTTGATTCTGTAAAAAAAGCACTGGCTATAGAACCTGAAAACAACTAGAAAGACAATCTAGCACTCTACTTGTTGTATAGTAACAGAATTCCTGAAGCAAAATCGCTGCTTTAGGGTGTCACAGCTTAATTTGGAGGTAAAGAGATGGAGGAATCATGTGTCAAATCATTCGAGTGGGCCGTTAAGATGCTTCATCAAATAGAATGGAAGCCAATTAAAGATGATTGGAGGAATGGTCTTATTGAGTCTATTGGTTAGAGGCGGAAAGAAGCGCAGAATAGAAAGGCCAGAGTAGAACTGATTTCCTAACCCAAATGAAAAGCTCGAATGGTCCTTCTGATGTTAGTGTTTCTTGCTAGGGAAAGCCATGGTTTTTTAAATCTTCTTCAAGTCATAAGTGCTGAAAAAAAAGAAGAAGAAGATGATGATGATGATGATGATGATGATGATGACTACTACATATAGGAAGAATAAGAAGAAGAAGATGATGATGATGATGAAGAAGAAGACTATATACAGGAGACAATCTTAGCCCTTGGAGTGAAGAAGTATCTAACTACCAAAATCTGTAGACTACATGCAGGAGAAAATCATAACCCTTGGAGTGAAGAAGAATCTAACTACCAAAATTTGGATTTTAATATCAATCACCCAAGTCTAGTAGATAATGGTACTTTAATAACAACAAGTTGCCCGGTCATGAGTCTTTATGATTTGATGGGAACAACAAGAAAAGGCTGCAAGTTTTCAATGACATAGCTCCTTAAGTAGCATAGCATACATAACATAGAGTTTATATCATTATTCATACTATTTTGTGAATACTAGAGAGCTAGAATTTCTTTTGATTTGAAGCTTTCTTCTTTCATTCATTGCTATTTGTTAGTACGATGAGGAGAGAAAAAAAGGTGTTTTTGAGATTATAGATTCAATTAGCATATCCTTGTAGGGTCGGGCTGGGAATTCATAAGCCCGGCCATGGTGTTTTTGTCATTTCATTTTTTTTAAATACATAGCAAAAATTATAAAAAATTATTTACAGGCCATGGGTCGGGCTTGGGAATGACCTCATAACCCCAGTCCAAGCTCAAAGCTCTAAAGTGTGGGTCTGACTGGGCTTGGGTTGATACTTTTAGTCAAAAGCCTGATGAAGCCCGGCCCGAACCCGACCGATGATCAAGTCTAGTCTGGTGCGACAATGATACATGGGATTCTTACTCAAATCCTTATTGGCTCTTACTGCCACAGAATACTCCATATTCATCTTGCTTCAGACCCTATTCTTTAAGAAACCTATTTAGCCAAATCAAATCTTTACACTCTTTCACACCTTCGACATACTGAGCTTCAGTGGTAGAAACACTTTTGTAATTTTAATTGCCAGGAAATATCCCCCCTACAAATGTAAACACAAAACCGGGAGTAAACTTCTACCATCCAGGTCACCAGCCATGTCTGCATCTGTATAGTCTTTAATAACATGCTTACCAACTCCAAAACACATGCTCAATTTGGAAGTGCCTCACAAGTATCTTGAAATCCTCTTCATTGCTTCCCGGTGAACCTTACTCAAATTGGATAAGTATCTTAATTGTTGAGTTGTGCATGACATAATATGGAGCGCAGTGGATGTTGATCAAGATAGACTGGCCTAAAGATAAACTGGCCTTTATACATTTTGGAAGAGTCTTGGATCTACTCTAAGGTAACTTATCTCAAACTATCTTACTAATTTAATTTGTTATGCTGAGTTTTTGTCATTGATCAAAATGGGAGAGATTATTCAACCTAGCTTAAGATGAGTGTTAGCACAGTCCGCTCTGCCTGATGATGATGTAAACCTTTTAAGTCACAACGATTAGATTGAAGCCGGTGTTGGAGCCGAATTTACTTTTCCCCAGCATGAAACCTTTCCGTAGCATAAATCTCGACGGAAATTCTTATCTCGAAATCTCAAAATTCACATTACGCAGAATGACCCAAATATCAAGTCAAGAAAATATTCAAAAGTGAAAGTTGGGTCAATCCTAGTAACTACCTGTGCCAGTAGTTTCCTCCATGCCACATGTCGCTTATTGTTTTGGATAATTTGATAGAGTGGAAAATGTCCGAAGGGGCACTTACCATGGCAAGTACCCAGCGCGGGTACTTTTCCCCTATCCCTAGGCCTACGCCAAAATCTGGACAGAAATTACCATATTAGATTTGGTAATTTCCTGCATGGGTACTTTACCCTAGTAAGTACCTGTGCGGGTACTTTCCGCTTACTATAAAGAGGTAGCTTTGCCTCCCACCTTAACAACAACAACAACAACAATTCAACATAACTCGAAGCGACATATAGAGAGAGAAAGAGAAATTACAAAGTTTAGAGAGAGAAAGAAGGCCTTTAAGCCCTTCAATCCTTTCCTTCCCTCTATACCTTGCATATAATTAGTATAGAAAGCCCGAAATATAGAGGCGGTGCCAGAGGGTTATAAAAGGACCGACATCATAAGTCATCCTGATTTAACTTAGTTTTGATATACAAGGTCATAGAGGGAAGAAAATTTTAACTCACTCACACACGATCTCGGTTGCTCTTGAAAGCCGCCTTCCTTTCTTTCTTTTTATACTGGTTTCGATGGCTTTCATCACTTCACCATTATTCGCCCTCCGCTCTTGCTTACAAGCCTCACTGTATTTCACTTACCTTTCTTCTTCTTCTTCTTCTTCTTCTTCTTCTTCTTTATTCAACTGGAATCGTCTCTGAACATTTTTGTAAATTTCTTGAATGTAGGTTTTATTTCATCTTATCTCTCTCGGTGCTGAACCATTTGTCATTCCTTCTATGTAAGATCCTTCAGCAACATTTTTCTATCTCTCCAGTTTCTGAATCTTTGAAATCTGCCTTGTTATAGATGAATCTTGGAACTGTAATCGTAGAGTCTTGGATTTTAACTATTATATACTCATGAGATCGACAAGTGAATCGTCACTTCCATACTTCCTAATTTTTTGATTACACAGGGTTTGAAATTATATATCTTTATCGATATTTGTTTAAAACAAATATATCATAACGAATTAGTAAATCTGTCTGACTAGTTGATTAATTAAGTTGTTTGTATTGCTTATTGTGAGCCGACGACCCCTGATCCCCCCGCCCATACGATAAGCTTTAATGCTCTTCGGCGTGAGGCGAAGAAACAACGAGCGCTGTGAAGCGTGCTAAGGGATGATCCTTATTTTAGCATGATGAAAATGGATAATGGAAGCGATGTTGAAGTTGAAAGTTAGTCCGATTAATGTGTTAAGGGATACGAGACTTCCCGAATTTTAAGATAGAGTCGCCACCCAATTAAGCTCCATCGGGAATTTGGGTACGATATTCCCACCAGGTGGTTGGACCGTACCTTAAAATAGAGATTCTAGGTTCGGATGATGTTGCTTACTTTTCAATTTTTAAATCAAGCCGATTATATTTTAATAAACGTGACCTTAGTTCTTATGCGATTTAATCCAATTATTGTTTGGTGTTTTCGATTTATATGTCATACATCACACGGAAAGCAATAAATAAAGCAAAGCAAGAAAATAAAATTATTACAAGGCTTTACAAACACCTATACATTTTTATAATGCAAGAAGATAAATAAAGCGATAAACAAATACACGGGGCGAAACCGGGTTTTAACCGAGCTTACCGACTCGGACCTGGCTCCAAACGAGGCAATAGATATACGGGAATAATTATAAATAAAGCATGAATAAATAAATGTGATAACAAATACATAGCATGTAGAAAACATATTTTTGGATTTTTCGGGACAAAGACATAATTTTCGGGCATTTATTAATTATCTAACAACCTAAAAAGAGTGAAATAAATTAACTAAACATCTTAAAATCAGATTTAGCATATTCAGAATGTTTTTGGAATTTTTAGTTGGTAGAAAATAATTTATTTAGATTTATTTAGTTGAAAACGCTATTTTTAAGCCATTTAAATGCATATTAAATCAAATAAAAATAAATAAAACCTAAAAACAGAATAAAATAATAAAAAACTTTCAGATTATTCATGAATTTTTGGAAATTTTTTGGTTAAAATCGGGGTCAAAAACGCAAGAAAAAGGCGAAAAATGGCTAAAAACAGCTTTTGGCGGCAAAGGGCTTTGGTGACAACCTTAACCGCCACTGCTATAGCCTTGGCCGCTATAGTGGCGGCGGTGAAGGCTATAGCGGCGGCGGTCAAGGCTGTCACTATAGCCTTTGTCGCCCCAAACCATTTTTAGTGGGGAAACCGGTGTTTTTGCATCCATTAACTCGAAATCATTGAAGTTTTAAGTCGTAATCAACTATATTTCAATAGATCTAGACTTAAAACACTCAAATAATGTTGATTTTATGGATTTGGGTAAGAAAATACGCAAAAATCGTAAGAAATAACAGGACCTCTATAGGGGTAGAGTCCACCTCCAAAGCTATAGTCTTCACCGCTATAACAGTAGCGGTGAAGGCTATCCCCGTAGAGGTCGGATTATTTTCCGACGGTTTTCGAAGAACACCAAGGAAAAAAATCAAGAAACAACACCAAAAGCAGCAAAAACAGCAACAAAAGACAATAAATGAAGTAAAAGATCAAGGGAACTCAGTTTTGTTACCTCTAGGCCGTGAATCTAACTCGGGAGACTCGAATTAGACATTTGGCAAGCTTTTAATGATTTTTCGACGGAATGGCGATGAAAATAGCGACAAAAATAGTGACGGATTATTTGGGTGGTATTTGGGGAAAAGTCTCTAAAACCCTATTTAATCCGTTTTAACCTATGATTTCTAACTGATTTTAGTGTTTAAGCTACGAGATCAAGCTTAAAAACAACTAAGAATCAAGATTAGAGAGGATTAAACCCAAATTCTAGCTTTTCTTAAGCTTTCTCTCTCCAGTTCTTCTTTTTCTCTCTCTTGTTCTTCCTCTTTTCTCTCTAAAATGATTTCTAAATCCTAAAATATGGAGAAAAGTCCCTCTCTCTCTTGGATTGGTTTAAATACTCTCACACACAAAAATCCACCGACTTAGGCAAATTTTCGGAAAAAATACGTGGCCAAATCGCAAGCGGAGAGAGAAAATGAAGTGGCACGGCCTGCGCCCACCGCCACCGTTACGGCGGTGACCGTCATAGGGGCGGCAGTCACCGTCGTGACAGCAGCCTACACGCTATAACAGTGGCGGTGGTGGCTGCCACAATGGCAGGGGTGGCCACAACGGGGGTGGCCACCGCCATAAAGGGTGGCGGCGAACGCCACCACGATGACTGTGGCTGCCACAAGAGTGGCGGCCACCGCCGCCGGAGGGCAAGCTGCCACCGCCGTCGCCGCCAGTAGTGGTGGCAGCGAAAGGGGCTAAGGGGTGGCTGCTAGGGTTTAGGCAATTAGGGTTTATGTTGGGTTTTAGGCAATTAGGGTTTTTGGGTAATTAGGGTTAGGTTTAGGGCAAATTTAGGGTTTTGGCTTCCAACGCTTATATCTTTCACTACAATTATCTGATTAAGGCGATTCTTGATATTCCGGAAAGCTCGGTGAGTCAGGAATCCAACGGTATAAACGAGACTCGCTGAAAATGTTCGAATCTTATTGAAAATCGTGAAACAAATTATTGCACGCGAGCAAAAGGAAATGGCTAATCCTAAATGCATGCAAATGATATTTAAGCGCCGCCAAAGGTCTGAAATCATAAAAAATATACCTGCCAAACATGATTCGACCTTCTAAGAATAGAACAACTAGACCGTACGAGGTCAGAGCAATAAGTTATCATCGTTCCAAGGGTTACCGAAAAGCCCCGTGCTCACACTTATTCCATTAACTTGTGCCTTATCGATCTTTTATTGTGGTTTTCTTTTTACTTTATTAGTTTTACTTTGTTAGTAAATTCACACGTGAAAATTCCAAATTTAATTTGTTAATAAAATGAGCTATGCCATCTCCATAATATGGAGCTAAAAATAATTAGACGCCTTACTATTATTGCTTTTATAAACGTTTTACAATGGACTGAAATTCTTGACTTTAGCATGTCTATTTTGTTTTTTTATTCTCTATAAATAGACTCATTGCTCCACCATTGCAAGCAATCGAACTTGACTTTTTGTTTTAAAAGGATATGGGTTTTCGAAGAGGACATCAATTTTAGTTAGAGTATAATTCCGTGAGAAAATGTGTTTTAGTCGTTTGACGTCGTATCCTAAATACTAAGAGTAATGTTTTGCCCCTCCAAATGTGAACTTGTGGCAACGCCACTGACTGTAATGGAATTCTTAGACTTTAATTAGATCTACATATCTGTCAATTATGGGATATAGAAATCTTAACAAAACAACAGAGTTCGGTTTCCCACAGTACTATGCCTAAATTCGCATTTACAAAAATAGCAAACACAAAAATATATTAAAAACATTATTATTCAAGATGTTAAGAATGATATAAGAATACTCCTGTAACATAGAGCACATGAACGTTAGCGGAAGCTTGGTTTGGTGGGCTCACGCTGGTACCACCCTTCCATATAGGGAATTTGTCAATAAGGTTCACTTTTTCCAAAATAATTACATTTTTATTATGACAGCTAAACATTTTTCAATTGAATTATTTTAACAAAATTTCTACATGTTTACGCTATATACTGATGGAGATGCTTTCTTCCCTCAATTCGCAAAATCAATTCCAAAAACCCATAGTCATCTTTCTCTCATAACAATCAGCTGAATCTTCATTCCAATCAGCGATTTCTTTAATTTATTGTCGTCGATCAGTTATTCCTATCAACAGAGAATGAGGTTTCGAGCCTAAAGAGGTCGGTTTTGATTCTAAACCTAAATCCGATTTTGATTAATCCTCAATTAAAGCCTTGCTTCATGTCTTTGCTTACCTTTAGTTTGAAGTTCTGGTCAATAATAGGTCCTTTTGTAATTTTAAATGGTTGTTATACGCCTTAATTTTCATTGTGTAAACTATCATTTGCGTTAAAAAACAATTTTGATTAAGCTCCTGATTTGATCTTCGGGTTCCAATTTTGCTCATTGGTTCTTTGCCAAACCAATTTAGGTCAGTAGAGAGATGGGAGGATACGCTTTCAGTTCGGCTTTGGATTCCAAATCTGGGCAGCTGATTATGCTATCTTTGTTGTTAATGGTGGGTTCATTTTACTTGGGTACTCTTTTTGCAACAATACACCTATTTACGTCTCCCTCTTTCTCCGATTCATTCCCTTGGTATGTTTAATTTTAATTTACAAATATCATTCATCCTATAAATTTCCATTCAACATTTATTTTTAAATTCAACGATATAAGTGTTTATGTGTTGTGCTTTTGTAGCACTTGCTTTTGTTAATGTTTCAAAGATCCAATTTGTTAAAATGTAGTAATGTACAACAAAGATGTCTTGATGATTTTCTATTTCCGTAGCAGTCAATGACAAGGTAATGAGCTCAGGCATCTGATGACTGAGACTTGGTTTGCTAATGTGTTGAAGAGTACCAAGGTTATGCAGAAAGGAGGAGTTGGATTTGGTGGTGACAGCTAGATCGGGGGAGGAGGCGAAGTTGGTGGTGTTCTTTATGGGCAAGAGTCTATGGTTTTAGAGACTAGTTCTTCTTTAGCCTCTTTTAATTTTGTTGTATCTTTCCTCAATTCTCTTGCTAAAGGTCAATCTGAAGATCACTCCGTTAAATTGCCCCTTTCTGATGCAATTCTAAGGTATAATTTCAATTCTCGCTTTCCTTTGATGAAGAATTTTGGAATTTGATGAAGAATTTTGGAATTTGATAAAGAACTTAATTAGTTTGAACTCATACATGTTCTTTAGTTTGGTTCCTTGATTCAAATCTTGCTTACATCTAGGGGAATTACGCTTAATCCTATTACTTCTCTATATTATATTGCGCCTTGTTGTTTGGTGTTCTTGTTTGTGCCTTGGATTTTTGTTGAGTACCCAATTTTGAAGGAGAATTCGAGTTTCCACTTTGGTTTTGCCATTTTTAGAACCAATTCGCTCTGTGCTTTTGCCTTGAATCTTGTTGTGTCTTTGTTTGTGGGGGAAAACTTCAGCTTTAACCTTAGTCATCTATTGAATATCTATTGGACACATATTAGGCATATATTCGACATCCGTTGGATATTATTAAATTGTAGCCTAATTTTGATTTTAAGCGAAGAATCCTTTAATCAGTACTTATTAATGGTATGCTTCTGACTTTAATGGAAGAATGCCACAATTCTATTTGAGTCCCAACATATATGATATGACATTCAATTAGATTACAAATAGTTTTGGTGATTGATTGCAAAGATTGACTATTCTTATTAGTGCTTATTCTCATAGTGAATTAGTTGCTACCTTTTCAATTAGGCTTGAATCTTAGAAACCAACAACTTGATTTATAATTCATTCATTTTTGCTGATATATGGTATGGTTCAATTTTCTTTGCAGCAATGTTTGCATCACTAGCAGCAGCACCGTTTGTTGGTGTTCTAAGATGGGCTTTTCAGGCAGTGGTTAACAGCATCAGTTTAGCTCAAAACAAAAATTTTCGGAGTATTTATTGGACATCTATTGAACATCTATTTGACATTTATCAAACATCTACAAGAATTCTTTTAGAAAATCTATTTTGAAATTAGTAATAGGCATATGTACAAATATATTTTAGAATTCAGTTGTCAGTTGTTTTGAAGTTGATATTAGACATTTGTACAAGTATGTGTAATTGACATGTGTGTTTTCAATTGGCGTTTCAATAGGTGTCTAATGTATTGTTATTTGATATTTTGTATATTGAATATTGACCCTTTTAGTTATTGTTTCTTTTTTCGTTATTGGTTGTCTATTGGATAACTGTTGGTTGTCTATAGTATTTTGTTAGATAATCATGTATGTGTCATTAAAACAAAATGGACTAAAGCAAAATGATTTATTAAACTGTCGGAGCTTCTTTTATTTTGAAGTCACAGATAGCGTTTTAACTCCACTTCAGTGTCAATTGGAAATAACCCTATATAATTAAAGAGCTAAGGTTGCATACACTCAACCCCCCGTACCTTACTTATGCGGTAGCCTTGTTAGGCGTTGGGGTAATGTTGTTGTATTCTAGATGTTTCATCAATTGTCTATTGGATTTGTATATGATGTCTGTTGGAATTCTATCAAATGTCTATTGGTAATCTATTTGATGTCTGATGGATACATACAATATCAGAAGTTATCATCTAGTCCAAAAACTGCTTTAATTATGATAAAATGGTTACAGCAAAACCTTATTTCAGAAGTCAGTATCTAGTCCAAATGTCAGTAAAATTATCCTAATGTTTTGAATCAAAGTTCTTTTATATTTACAAATATATTTTAAACATTCATAAAAATAAATCCATCTAATGTTTTGAATACAAGTTTTTCTAATTTTACTGATTTCTATTGAACTTCTATTGGATATCTATAGGATATGTGATAGCTCAAAACAAAAATTGGAAAAAATATATTATAATGGATGTTGTTTCGAAGATAAAAATGAGATGAACAAAAAACTCGAAAGCAGCATGTCAAAAAACTGAACCGTTTGAGAGATAAATGTAAAATAGAGCAAAAAATTAATTAATTATGAACGGTGCCCGCAACACATATTGAATGAAGGCTTGTTATTTATTTAATTTTACAACGTATAATTAAGATTATTTTCCCAGTTTCTCCCATTTATGTTATTTGTTTTTTTTTTACCAAATTATTTTACTTTTCTTGGGGCCCCAAGTAAATTATTTTTCCTCTTAACAAGAATCAACTTGTTAATTTACCATTAAGATCCTTTCTTGATGTAAATTTTGAACTTTATTTTTTGTGTTGTGAAAAAATTTTGATCCATAACATGATATTAGTGCTAAATTAGAATTGGATTCTTAATAATTTTCATTTTAAAATATTAATTAGTTGTATTTCTTAAATATACAAAAAGTTATAAATTTATAAATCAACATATACAATAAATCAAAAAGTTTAGGTTTGAAAACCATACAATTTTTTAATTTCCTCATGCAAAGGAGTTGTTTTCTATGTGAAAAATAATTATAAAAAAAACACAATATGTGCTGGAGAGGAAATGAACCATGGCAGTTGGAAGCTAAAGCATCAGCTCAAACCAACTGTACCAGCACTTCAACATTATTATGAGCCACGCTATAATATAATAATTCAAAAGACAGTAAGCCCCGACAATCAGGGCCTTTTATGAGAGGTGATCAGGCAACAATCTGAGTTTATGGCAGAAAGAGATCTAAAATAAATAAATTTTAGCTTTGTAATTTATAAAATATCAATTGAGTTTAGATCAAATGGAATTACTCATTAAAAAATTAGTTAAATTTTGCAAATTTAATTCATAAATTTTTTAAATATTAATGTTTTGGTATTTAAATTTTTAAAATTTAAGGTCTTTTTTTAATTATCCATATTTCTTTGCCCATTACCTAGGATTGAAAGTGGGGTTCATTGGGGCGGGGAATACATTTCCCATTCCCATCCCCATCCCCATTAAGGATTCGGGGAAAATTTTTTCCCCGTTTCCAATCGGAAATTTCCCATTCCCCGTTAATAAAAAAATATGCTAATTTTTTTGCCAAAGTAACATAAACTAAAATTATTTCATATTGATGCGTCAAAAAAATTGATACAAGTTATATAATTAGTAAAAATAATTAAATAAAACTAAAAATAATAAAATATAATTAATATCAATTCAGTTGTAAAATCAATTAGATGATTAATGAAATGGTGTTGAACATCAGTTTTCGAGTACATTGTCACTTTTTAATATTAATATATAGAAATTAATAATTATAAATATTATATTATTATATTTTACAATCTCGTTTTAAGCTTAATCAAGAACTTTTGTAAGATTATTGATAGTACTTATAAAAAATAAAAAATTAATTTTTTTTATCGGGTCCAGGGATTTATCGGGTATGGGGACATAGTCCCCATCCCTATTAAGGATTCGAGGATTAAAAAATCCCCACCCCCAGCCTGTGGGGATTCTTATAAGAGATTCTCCATCTCCATCGGGATCCCCATCTAATTCGGAGAATTCCCATCCCACTTTCAACCCTACCATCATCCTAAAATGTCAAGAGCGGACTTACATATAAAATGGCTCTAATTTTTTTATCTTGCAACCTCTAGGCTTTGGTCGAGTCCACCACCTTATTAAAAAAAATATCAATAAGCATGGGATTGTGAATTTGAATCTCACAGTCAATAAATTTTATAAAAAAAAGTCTCATATTACTCAAAAAAAAATTTCTTATCTCACTTTTAAGCCCCATTTGCCCCAAGGCCTTACAAACGTTTATAGAAAACAAAAATTAGTGAAATTTTAGTGGCGGGAGTATTGCGGTATGACATCATCTTTTTGCTAGTTTGCTGCCTGTCATTACCGAATAACAAATAGCTAAATTTCCTTATTCCATTTGTTTTGCTATAAAAAATTTTCATAAACAATATGAGATAATCTTGTTTAGAAAATGGGCTGAAGTAAATTGAAGTTGGTTGAATTGAATTGAATTAAATTGAACTAATTTCAGTACGAATTTATAACTACGTATAGCTAAACTAAACTGAACTAAACTGAATTACATTTAATTACATTTAATTATAGTCCAAGAGAAAATTACCTTAATAATAGTATATAGCTTTTAGGCTCTTCATATCTTTCCTTCAAAGTATTTAACAAAATTCAGATTAAAAAAAAGTATTTAACAAATTTTATCTTTTTGTTCTTTTTCGTAACAGCTTTTTTTATATCACATTCAATATTCCAGTATAGAATAGTATTAATTTATTCTACATTTATATTTCTCCTTTAATTAAATTTTCATCAAAATTTTTTAATCATATATAAATTACATGACATGGATAGATGAGCAGAGTAGTAGCCATGTAAAAAAACTCTTTACAAACTCTGTATTTCCAACTGAGTTTGCTCTGCTATTAGTTGGTAGTCAACTGGTCAATATTAATTTATATGTTTATATGTGAAGAATTCCATGATAAAGTTCCTCCGCAACAGTGGTCCACCACTTTTTAATATACAATGCAACATCACCAATCAATATGCCACATCAACAAAACAAAATTCAAAGGCTTTGACGTGGACTAGTTTAATACAATGTAACCTTACCCACCAATATGGTTTTGTACCGAGAATCTAATATTTTTTTTGCCATAACCGTTAAATGATTGATATATAGTTATTTTTCTATTATTATAATATAAAAAAGTGATTATGTGTTGGTGAAGATTGATATAAAATAGTTAGTTATTTATGTAATTTACTTTATTAATGGTATTATTTCTATTCGGTAAAAAGTAATGTGGTAAAATGCACTAATCGAGTTTTTTTTATGATAAAAAGAGTTATTATATATAATTTTTATCATACATACTTTAAAGTGGAAGAGGTAAAGCCTAAAGCATCGAAAAATTTCACAAGAAATTGAATATTTTAAATATTTTTTTATAAATAATATATGTTTCATTAACTGATTTAACTGTCATATCTTACATGCATTATATCCCAAAATAGTATACATAGTAACATATAAACAAAGTAACATATAAACAAAGAGTTGTTTTTATCATTGTTGTTTTTACTATATCAAAGTATGTTATTTCTATTTTTAGTTTCTCATTCAACTTTCTGTTACTTAAAAATTCATAATTGCTAATTTTATTTTTTTATTTTCTCACATATTTTTTAATTTTTCTCTATACACGGGGAGCACATCCTATTTCACACTACTATATACCTGAAAATTATAAGGTACACTGAATTCTTTTAGGTCCTTTTATAATCAAGGGCTGAAAATTAATAAAAAGCTATTTAATTAAAAAGAGAAAATTTTTAATTAAATCTCCATTAAATATCAACCTTTAAATTATTTGATCGTAAAAAAATCTAATCCACCATGTAAAAACTCCGCTATACTAGATTTTATTTCATCCCGACCGTCAAAAATTCCCCGTCAACCATTATACTGAAGTAGAAAAATCAAAAGAAAAGAAAAAATATTAATAAATAAATAAAAGTTACACTCTGCACACACAAAAACAAAACCCAAAACGCCATTAACACGCTTCAAACCGCTCATTACACTATGGCCATCACAACAATAACCCCTTCTCCTTCCCCCTCGCCGGCGCACCACCGCCACCACCACCACAATCACCACCGCCACCCCTACTTACACTGGACATCCCCTTCCACGTCGCCGGCCGCCGCCTCCACTCCACAACCCTTCCAAAATCTTAACCACTCATCACCGGCCAACTCCAAACTCCCTGTTGACTTCAGTCCACCGCTGATCGCCATGGTGGTAGTCATCGCCACCGCCTTCTTAGTCATCACCTGCTCCCGCTTAATTTCCCGACACCTCATCCGCTTCCTCCACCGCTGGCGAAGGTGGCGCCGCCGCCGTCATCTCCTCCGCCGCCGTTACCTCCCTTCTTCCAACGGCGATCTGGACTCCCCGCCGCCTCTGTTCGACTCGCCGGAAGGATTCCACTTATATTCACCGTACGGACTAGACGAATCCGTCATCAAGACTCTGCCTCTCTTCATCTACACAGCTAAGAACAGTTCGAATCCAAACAAACAAATCAATCACAGTAAAGAATGCGCCGTTTGCTTGCTGGAATTTGAAGAGAACGATTACGTCCGTACACTCCCCGTTTGCTCCCACGCGTTCCACGTTGATTGTATCGACATCTGGTTAAGAACTCACGCCAACTGTCCTCTCTGCCGCGCCAGAATTGTCCGATCGGAATCTCCGTTCATCCCGGTGATGGCTGCCAGAATCCGGCCGAGCCTCGATGACACAATTCTGCGTAGCATCACTCTAGAGCCTCTAAATCAAGCTCCTCCTCCGGCAACGGCGGATTCCGTTACGGAAATCACTCCTTGCGTAGAAGAGCCATCGCCGAGACGAAACAGCTACAATTTCAACAACTACAGCCAATCGGAAGACAGATTCAACGGCGGCCGCGATATGTTACTAAAACGATCGTACTCATTTGGATTCGAACGGAGCTCCGCGTCGGAGAGGATGCTAGTAACGGAGCCAGCAACCGCCTCACCGTGGCGCTACCGGAGAGGAAGCTTCTGGAACAAAAGGCCATCGCCGTTCGGATCATTAACTAAATCAAGAGTATTCTCATTTCGTTACAGAGGGATGAAATCGCCGTTCAGCCGGCGGAGAGGATCAGGACTAGGACTGTTCCCGTTCTCAGAGAGAATAGCGAACGGCGGATCATCACGGCGGAGCATCAGCAAGTCAACGGCGAGTCCGATGTCTCAGAGACCGGTATTCTCGTCGAGCAGGCTGAGGTGCGGGGATCCCGAGGCGCTGCTGTCGCCGGAGAGGTATGGCCGGAGGTAGAAGAAGAAGGAGGAGGGACACGTGGAGGTAGGTGATTGGGAAATCGAGGGGGAGAATGGGGTCGGGGAAAGGGAAGGGGGAGGGCATGGGAGGAAGAGTAAATGAGGGGGGAGGTCATTAATGGCGGCATTAAATGAAATGAAACAGCCAACTCTGGTTAGACTTCTCTCTCATTAATTGCGAAATTTAAAGAGAGGCAGAGAGAAAGAGAAGAAGGAAAAATTTGGGTAGTTATGGTTTTTGAAAATCAGTTATTAATGGGGTTGGGTTGCACCGACAGATGACATTTGTCGTTACAGAACCTCCTATTTCTCTTTAGACACATAAATAAAAATGACATTAAATTTAAAAAATACTTTTTAATAGATCTTCTAATTACTTTTTTTAATATGAGGTATTATTTAAATTTTAAATATTATCTATTTGATCTTCCATAAATAGATAATTAAATAAAAAATTGAATAACAATATTTTAATGGTTAGAGGTTATCTAATAAGTTATTTATTTTTTTTTACTATTATTTTATCTTCAAAAAATATAATTACTAATTAAATATACAAGCTATTGTAGTTAAATTTTAGAATTTGTTATCTATTTTGACATTTCATTAATTTGAATTTCTATTTCACATATCACATTAATTTAAAACTCACAATATATTGGAGATGCTCTTAGTTTGGAACTTTGTAAAGGGCATTTAATTTTATTTTGAAAGAGAAAAACATAAGCTACCCGAAGCGAAACTATACAATGATTCTGAAATAAAAGGATTTTGATAAATTTTTCATATCGGATCGTTGAATAATTTCCCCTAATGTAATGAGGGAAATGCAAATTTACCATTTCATTAGTTAAGCTTCAATTATTTAATGGATTATGATTTTTTAAAGTTTGAAATTGGTAGAGTTGTATGTTTCTGTTAATTTTAATCATTCATTGAATTTTAATGGTTTAAATTGATTTTTAATAATTTATGAGGTCCGTAGTATAACTAAATCTAAACCATTAAAATTTAATAAATAATTAATATTAACTAAAATATATAATTTTAGCCAAAGAATCCAAATCCTTACTTTATTGTCTTCTACCGTCTCCTACTATGCTAGAACCTATAATTGAAACATGTATTATTATTTTTATTAAAACCTTAAGCATTAGTAGGTAGTTATCTGAATTTATTTTAAAAATTTATTAATTTTTAAAATTTTTGAAATTATTTTATTATTCTTTTAATTTTTAAAAATACACTATTTTGATATAAGAATGTTACATGTTAACTTTTGATTGGATTGATAAAAATTTAAAAATGATATAATTGAAAAGTTAAATCAGCTAAAAGTTAACACGTGGCATTTAGAGAGTAAAGAGGTGAACTCTTTAATAGTTAACAGAGCTACAAGATCACTTTAAAAATTCAGTGAGATAACAAACTTTTTAGAATAAATTTAGAAATCTAATGATACATTATGACTTACTAAATATTATTCATTTTTTCGAACGTTTTGGTAGTATACATTATTTATTTGTTTCATTAATTTTCTATTTTGAATTTACAAACTCTACATTTATTCTAACAATGTGTTAAGATTGTTGCAATCGCATTTAAATATTCTTTTTACCGAGTTGCTAATTTTTAAGAAATTATTGTAGATTGAAAAAATATTTAGTTACATAATGCAATTATAATATATAGATATGTTTCAAATCAATATATCTTTCTATCATATAAACATATTTAATCATAACAGTACGCTTATGGAACATTTTGCTAAAAATGGCACAATATCAAATAGAAAATTATATAACGTTATAATAAAAGCAACTTATAACTAATGATTATGTAATCAAATCTTAAAAATTTAAATGTTTCTACAAAATAGTTTAACAAGTATATTCCACAAAACAAATAAAACACGTTTACAGAGTAAAAGAACAAATAAAATTAAGGTAATTGGAAACATAAGTATGGCATGTTATTTTAGACTCTAATTTAATTTAATTTAGTTCAGATGACTTTAGTTTAGTCCATTTTAATTTAGTTCAGTTTAGCTATTTATAGTTATAAATTTATACTAAAATAAATTTAATTCAGTTCAGTTTAATTCAGTTCAGTCAACTTCAGTTCAATTCAATTTCATTCATAAAATTGCAGTCCAAAAAGTCGTAAGTTAAAAGTAAAACAGACGGAAATAACTTAGGGCTAGTTTGGCATTGCAGTTTGAGCTGATTTCAAAATAATTTATTTTTACAAACTTTTAATAGTGTTGCATATTTTGATTTTCAACAGCACATTTTGATATTTCATAATAATTAACAAGAAATTGTTTGATTTATTTTTTTTCAGAATAAAATCTGCAACTTTTAAAAAAAAGCTTGAAATTGAGCTTTTTAGTAAAACGGCCGAAAAAAGCCGCAAAAATTTACTGCCAAATTGCCCCTTAGAAAAACCCACTATTTTAAAAATCCCAGCCTAGGCCCTGCCAAGGCACTATTTTGGGGCTTTCCGTCCGACTTTTCATTCCTAGAGCACTATTAGGCACTTGAACGATTTATTACCGTTTAGACACCGCCTAGTCCGATTTTTTCTAACCAAGCGGCGCCTAATCATGATTTTTTATGAAATCATTATTTATAATAATTATAGTTTACCACCAGAAAGTAATTTAGTTGGCAAAATACATTGAAATGTTCTCATAATAAAATTATTATAGTAAATCTCAAATCGAAAAATAATATATTCTAAGCCACTAATAAAGAAGTATCTACCAATCAATTAATACTTAATAATTTTTTTTAGTATAATCTAAATTATATTTTTTAATATTTAATATTATTATAATTTATTTTTTTTATTAAATTTATATTTTTATATATATAATAAATATTTAAAAATAAAAAATACAAACACACTCAAATCCCGTCTAAATTTCACCTATGCCCCGCTTGAATATTTTAAAACTGCTAGACCCTAAAACCCAAAAGAAAGACAAAGGCCAAAATACAGGGTTTTAGAAATCCCTAGAGCCGAAGGTGGAGACTCTGAGCTTCCAAATTTGAAGAAATTGAATCGGAAATCATGTTTCCGGCGATGTTCACGCGAAAACCAGATAAACAAACTGCATTGAAGCAGCTCAAGACACATGCTACCTTGTTCGGCGCATGGATGGCCGCCGTCCGCCTCACTCCTTACCTTCTCCACTTCCTCTCCGGTGATAAAGTTGAACTGACTCTCGATTTCTAGACTCTCCTCTCTGTTTCCCTCACTATAGGTATTTCAGTTCGCTTTTTCTATATTTTCTTTTCCTGGTGTATTTCTTGAATATTGTTTTTCTTTCCCCCAAACTTGTGCTGACAATTAGAGCCTAATGGTCGATTAGATTCACTAGTCTATTTTCCATGTTCTGTTTTTCCATTATTGATAGAAGCTTTCTGTTGTGCGTGTATACCTGTTTTGGTTTTGTAGCTCAATTTGAAACGATTAGGAAGTAATTATTCTATTTAAAATGTTCATGCGGTTATATAAGGATCAGTTGATTTGTTGACATTAGGCATCTTCTTCGTCTCAATTGACTGACTTTTGTGTGCTCGAAGAATAGTCCAATTTGCCAAGAATAGATTAAGTTCTTCAATTCCAAGTATTTGGGTGTCTTTCGTAGATTTTAGGCGTTTGTTATGGTGAGTTCATCGACTGTATTAATGCTCAATTAGCATAGTCCCCTTTCACTATCAGACAAGTCTTTGTGATTTATCATTTGTGGGAATTGGGATTGAAAACTAGTAAAGCACTTTAATTATAGAAATCAAATTCCATTAGGTCCATTTTTTGGATCAACTTCTTTCATGATAAATTGGTGAAAATAGCTTTTGCATGTTATTCTATCTTCTTTAAGAATTTCTGTTCATCTTCTGTCTTTTTTGTACCATTCATATCAGTTATCAATTGTATTCGCTTTGGATAGTGAATTCTGTTATTAAACTCCAGAATTAATGACTGTTGCCAGTGTCACCTTTTACAGTGATTCTACTATATTTTTCCTCATCATTTCGCTACATTTCGACCTTTGTTTAACATTGCATCGTCTCACACTTCCTCTTCAAATTGAAGCTAATCACTTATTGCACTTTATTATCTGCGCACGGCATGATAACTTATGTTATGATTACTGTCAGTGTCATTGAAACAGTTTGTTTCATTGAGCTTGAATGAAAATATTTCTGTTTTCATTATTTAAATATTTATTTCTTCTATGGTCTTGTTAAATTGGATGGGTTAGACTTGTAAATATATATTACTGACTCTTAGTTCTTTCCAAACAGACCAGTGAATAGTTAGTCAATGTCATTATCCGCAAAAGTTGTATAAATATAGACAATATTTAATAAGGAAAAAATAGGACTTAGATGGTGCATTGCCTATGAACTCTTATCTGAATGCATCCGATGATGAAGCAAGGTCTTCCGTTTGTTCAACTAGACAAAGGAAATTGTTAGTATCGAGTCTTGTCTGTCTTATAGTTGGCTGTCTAACTGAATTATTTAACATATCCTGTGCTGATATGTCAACTTGGAAAATATGTAACTGTTAGCACTTAGCAGTTAGCAGTAAATCAAGTTATCATCTAGGTAGCAAAAAAATATATAAAAAAAAAAAAACCAATACACTGGTTTTAGCAAGCAAAATTTTTGTTCTATTCCTTGTGTATTGTGTTTATCATCCTTAGTATATATGTTTTGACTGCAATTTCATAAAAAAATTTACCTGTCAATTTTCGAAACCATTTTCTAGAAGTGGTTAAAACTATCTGTTAAACCATGCTATTTATTCATTCTTGGTGTATGTTGGCAATTGGAGTTGAACTTCTATTCCTTAACTTTGACCTGTCAATGTTTCAAACCATCTTCTAATGTTCTCTTTACATGCTGTGAAAATACCCAGCAGCAATTTGGATGCTCCTTTTTTCGGCTTTTTGATGGAGAAATGCTTCCAACATGTTTATTTCTCTGCATAGTTGTCAAAAGGCGCGCCTTAGGCTCTGGTCCCCAGGCTCCAGCCTCATCACCAGACTCCTCACATTCAGAAGGCACTTGCCTGGATGCATCAAGCTCTAGGCTCCAGGTGCTAAAGGCGCGCGCCTAGGCGCGGCTGATACCATAATTAGGTTTTTTATAGGAAATGTAATGATTTAGGTAAGTTTAGATTTTGGTTAGTCTAGAGTTTAGGAAAGGAAAGAAATTAACTAATAGAAATTATGGAAGAAAAATTAGGTGAAAAATATTGGTTATGAAAGCTTTTCTCCTAAATGATAAGTAAATGATAATAAATATTAATAATAATATTATTAATGATAAAATGATCACTCCATTGTATCATTTTTAATTGATTTCAATTTTGAACACATAAGATAATACAAATTGGCGAACCTCTTATTTTTTTCATGGTTCACTTGGCATAATTTTTAAGTTTTTTTAGTTTTTGCGCCTTTGCCTGTGACTTGCGCCTAGGCTCCAGGACCCTTGGTGCCTGTGCTGCGCCTGACGCCTTGACAACTATGCTTCTCTGTGAAGTTTCTTCTGTTGTGCATCAACTTTCCAGTAACAACATTGAAGCTTGAAGCTGGGTTTATCTTTTATATATGATACTGAGATACATATTGTATTGGTTTATAATCTTTTTCTTTTCTTGCAGTGGCTTAGTCAGACCGATTAAGTAGGGATGCCGAGTTTGTGAGCTTCACTATTGTCTTCTCAGGTATTTTCATTTTAGTTTATTTTCAATGATATTCGATACTCAAGTGTCATTTTATGGCCAGCAAGAACTATATATGTTGGAACGTGCTTTCGGTTTTCTATCAGAGCGATATTGAAGAGTTACATTCTTTCAGTTAAATCAAAAAAATTAGTGCCTTTTCCCTTGATTGAATATTGTGCAGGACAATATTTTTTAGATTTGACAGTGTTTGTGTTTCTAAAGGTGAATATTATAACTAAAGAAATACCTTACAATTACAAATTACTCAATGAATTTACTTTCCATTAAAAGAAAACAGCATTCATTTAGTTATAAGGCCAACAAAAAGAAACTAAAAAGATAAAGCTAAATTGACTTGGACAATTTTTTACCTTTGAATAAAAGGTACTGTTTGGCGGCTGAGAAATCGCTAGAAAAAGATAGGAAACATTCTTTCCATAGATCATATTATTCAAATACAGAAAAAGAGCGAGTGACATTAAGTTTGTATTGTCTTGGTGTATGTAACTTTGGGCTTGTTGCTAGTTAGTTGGTCCCTAGTTTTTTGTTTAATACGATTGGATCAAATTTTATAAGGTTATTTAACAAAATAGTAAACTATCTGTATACAAATTTTAATATGGGTAAATTTGTTGGAATATAAATAGTTCAAAATATATTAATAAGTCAAATCTTTTAGCTAGGATGTATAATAATTACTTTATAAGTTCAAATTGATTAGTAAGATTTATTGTCTCTTTTTAATATAAGTAGAAGATAATGTATCCTAGTTACTTGTTTTATAGACTACTATTTGGCGAACAAATATCCCACTTTGGCTAGAAGGGATGAGATTTTATGGCTTATAAGTGTGAACCAATATCTCTAATGGTATGAGGTCTTTTGGGATAAAAGCCCAAGAGCAAAATCAAAAGGCTTACGCCCAAAGTAGACAATATCATTCCATGTGTGGGGATATGTCGTGTCCATAGGGCTTCCGCGAGCCGCTATAATTAGTATCAGAGCCGGTGTGGCATGTTTTGAGCATGGTGTTGCCCTTAAGGGAGCACGGTCTTAGCCCGGATGTGGTAATAAACTGACACTTAAGGGGGAGATTGTTGGGGCAAGTGTGGAGTTGATTTATCCCACATGGAAAATTAATGAGTTAATTGAATGATATGTAATTGTGAAGCGCTCATTAACCCATCACCTTAAGGTTTTGACTTAGAAGTAGTGTCAAGCACTTGAAGTATATCATTTATTTGGATGCTAAATGTTCTCTTGGACCGAAAGCTCCCGAATCCTAAAGTTTACACGTATTGTTCGTAAGTTGTCCTTTAAGCAATAATAGCGATGAGTTCAATTAAAAAGGGAATCAATTCTCGTAGAAAAATATGCCAACTAAAATCCTAGGCACTCTCAACTTGAAGATATATATTAAATTAATTAGAATGGATAATATATATTATATATGTTATTATAAGGCAAAGAACTAGTTTGCATCATCCAATTGACCAATTTGGTGGTTGGATATAGTTCGCAAGGATATATAAAGGAATTTGTTCACCATGTCACCTTTTCCACCAAAAATAGCAATTGATGATACTATTGGCTTCAATTAATTATTGGTTATTTTTGATTTTAGTTTTTACTTTTATTTTAAGGTACAATTACTTTAAAATAACATTATTTGATCAAATTTTTTACTATTTTTAAATTTTTTTTTAACTCATATGAGCTTCCAGTAATAAGAAAACATTATCCCACCCCACCTCAGTGTGGACTCGAACCTACGACCTCTAGGATCACAGCTTCAAGGCTCAACCATTAGATCAAGCTTTTGTCACCGTCAAATTTTGTACTAAGTTACTAACTCATCTCATAATGAAAAAAACTAACCATGAAAAATTCTTATATTAACGAGATTGAAATGTATTGCTTTCAATTTGGTGTCCCTGTTTTTCATTCAGTTTTGACATACGTCAGTTTCTTTGGTCTTTGGGGTTCCCTCCCATATCTTGTAGTTTCAGTGTCAAAACTTAGATGGCAAATACGGGAGGGACATTTGGAAATGAAGATAATTATAGGATTAATAGTAAAAGTATTCTGTTTCTTTATATTGGACATAATTTAATGACGCCACGTAAGTAATTATTCTCACGAAATTCACTAAATATATGATCTATCTACTTAAATCCTCAAAATATTCCAACTAATCCATATATTAAGCAAATCAACTACACTTTTATTCTTTTCCTCTAATTTATCCTATTTTACCAATTGATCCTAATTCAAAGGTAGGAGGTCCTGAGTTTAATATTCAGCCTCTTTAAAATCTTGAATTAATAAAAAAATTATCATATTTCGGTTTCGATGTCACTTTATTTTGCGGTTGCAATTTGTTGTCGCTGATAGTTTTTTTATTGTAATTGCTAACTTTTTGTCTCTGACCCTATTGTTAAGTAACGTAACAAAAAATACATAGAATCGATGTATGATGCTAAAAGGATAAAAGTTTGAAGAAATCTAATCTTAGTAGATGCATTAACCATTCAAACTACTACTGAATCAATAATTAATATCCTATAGAGAATTTTATTTTTTTTGGTTTAGAAGAGTATATATTCTTAAGTAGGACATGACCCAATTATATGCTTAATGTCTACCAATTTCCCATCTACCTATACACATAAATTTGCTAGGATTCCAATTCACACTTCACTTCCCACAAATCACCAAATATCACAAAGCATAATTCCTTTCTTAGCTTCAATCATACGCCAACTAAGCCTAATTACCAATCTTAATCTCTTCATTATCATCTCTTTCATCCCCCTCTATATATATAAACATCCATCAACATTATTCAACCCTAAAAAAAAGACTATCTTTTTCTTATTCAATCAAACAAATCAGATGAAGTATAGTGAAATATCTCACTTCATCCATCCCCAACATGTTCTAAAATTCGAATACTCTGAATTCCCTTTCAAATGCGACGGGTGCAAAGAAGTAGGCATAGGGTCAAGATACAAATGTAGTAAGTGCGATTTCGATTTACACATGCATTGTGCAATTCCATCGGCGACAATACTCCATCCTTTCTACACCAAATGTTCCTTTCAGTTCCAGTCTCGGCCGCCTGGCGACAAGCCTCGCTATTGCAATGCATGTGAAAGGGATGTAAGTGGTTTTGTTTACCACTGCAAAGATTGTGGGTTTGATCTCCATCCATGCTGCGCAAAATTACCGACTGTTCTCGATGATGGGGAAACAAAGCTTTACTTGTATCGCAAGGTAAGCGCGACTTGCCATAAATGTGGAAGAAAAGGGAGAAGTTGGAGTTATAGATCATCTTGCAAAAAATATAACTTACATGTTGCTTGTGTTAAGGATATGTTGGTTGAAAATTGGTACGATCTTTATATCGGACGGGCCGATCACGGGAAGCCTACTTGTACTCGTGACAATAGTTATAATTATAGTTATAGTTATTCTAGTCGTAATAATAGTAATGGTTTTAACAACAATAATAACTATACTAGGAAATTGGAGAATAGAATTCCAAGCTTGAAAAATACACTTCAAACTCATAATCATAGTAAGAGCAGAGGGAAGGTTCAGAAATGTTGTGAGGTGGCTGGGTTGGCTATGCAATTCGTTATTTCGGCAGTGCTCGGTGATCCGACCACCGTTATTGCTGGGGTTATCGGCTCTTTGATGTCAAGGGGATGATTAATGGATTAACCCAATTGTGTAATTTCGATTAGTATTAATAATGAAGTCTTAATGTGGAGGAATATCATATGTAGGATTCTTTGACAATATGGATAAAGGAGTCCATATATATATGTATATTTATTCCTCAATTTGAATAAATTCTGTTTTAACTTTATAGTGGTGCTTTTTGTGATTTGTTGCTTAATTCAAATATAATTTTTTGTGCCTAACAATGATACTCATCAATTTGTTTGATGCCTTATTGACCTAAGGAAACCTAAACCTTTTAAAGGACCCCGGTGCCAATGTTTTAAACAGCGCTAGTCGGGTCGGTCTGAGCTTTCGAGGCTTGGACAAATTTTTTTTTTATTTCTTTTTATCTTGTATGAAGCCCGAGATACCCAGTCCAAGCCCATCTCTATGGAAGCCATTCATCTAGAAGTATTGAAATTAAAAAATTTCAATTTTTAGGAACAAATTGAATTTATGTATTATAGATCTATTGTGTGACAACTAAGGAATTGGACCAGACTTGACTATTATGTTGGACCGTCTGAAGGTGGGGAACGGTCAATCAAATTTCTCATGTGAGACATTTCTAATCAAACATACAATTAGCATATGATCTTAAAAAAAATTAACCTTCCAATTTATTTTTTTTTGTGAAGTATAGATCATTATCAATTCATTAGGAAATAAAGTGAATCATAATATCTAATGTTACCACATTAAATTTTCATAAGAAATTTTCATGTTCCTTTTTTAAAGTAAGCTTGTCGCAATTGATCTTAGTTCTTTCGAAAACAAAAAGAAAATTGTAAAATCAACAAAAAGAAACCGTAGTAATAGATATTAACTAGTAAACGAGTTCCTAATTATGTAAATGGGTAAACTCGGAAGGAATGAAGGTGAAAGAGACATCGAATTATGTATGATCACGTAATAAGATCAAAGGTCCTTGAAATGGGTGTTTCTTTCAGTGTTATCCATTCAATTTTCGGTACAAACTATTTTACAAGGGAGAGAAAGTAAAAAAATAAGAAATAAAAATAAAAAAAAATAATAAAAAAATAATATGTGTTTGAATGAATAACACGGAAAACATCACAAAAAAAATGAGACATGTCAATTTTTTTGTGTGACCACAACTTTAGAAAGTTTCAAAAAAGGGTTATTGAAGCCAAAATTAACATCATCTTTCTTTTTGGTTACAATAATAAGACAAACACCATTTATTCTCTCTCTAGTTCTCGTAGACTATGGGATTAGAAATATAATTTGGTGTGTTGAAGACGCTTCTTTTTTTGGCAATGGGTCTAAATTGTTTTGTTTTATCTAGACTTGTTGATGAGTCGGATTATCCATTAGATCTGGCCTGAGCGCCGTTCAAATTTGCGAACTTGGATACTCATTTTATAATAAAGCCCGAGCCCAAGCCCGAACCCGAGCCAATAAAAACCTGTAATTCTATAAGTCGGACTTAATTTTTATATAAATACCTAAGTCCGGCCAGACGAATAAAAAATTATATTTATTTTATACTTTTATATTATATCTAATAGTTTGTATAGATTTTTATATTATAACCTACTAAATTTTTAATTGTATATAAATAAATTTTATTAAAAAATATAGTTATATGCAAAATTAGACATTTTTGTATAGAATGGTAATTTTTTTTAATTTAGTTTCACAAAATATTAAAAAAATCATCTATGAGCCATGATCCGGGTTTAAAAATGACTTAGTATGCCCAACTAAAACCCGAAGTTTTAAATCATGAGCCTGAGTCGGGCTTGAATTAGCGTTTATAGTAAAAAGTCCGACCAAGTCTGATCTGAACCCGGCCTAGCCCGCCTGACGGCTATATCTGCTTCTTGATGTTTGGGAGACAAAAATGAGCAACAATAACTATTAGAGATGTTGATAAGTTGAGTGGCTCGCAAATAGTTTGAGATTAACTCGGTCAAAGCTCGACTTAATAGATTTTGGCTCGAGCTCGAGGTCGGTTTAAGATATTAACAAGTCAAATCAAGCTTTTTAAGATTCGATTTAAAAGCTCGCGAACATGCTTATATAATTTTTGTAAATGCTATATATTATTACAATATAGTTTATTAGTGCAATCCTATAGGTTACAGATTCGAGTCTACATATAAGTGGAGTGGATGAGGTTTTTGTTTGATGTTATTGTAAATCTAATAAGGAAAATCTTTTTAAAACACTTTCGTACCTTCATTTAATTTTTTTAATTATGATTTCAATTTTTTATTTTCAAAATGTATTTGAAAAATAATAGTAAAAAATTTATCCCTAGTAAAGAAAACTCATTTATGCATGCAAGCTCGTGAATCCGAGCCAAGCTTTTCACGAGCTTATGTCGAGCTAAAATATACTAACCTTGACCATATTCATTTTCGAGCCGTGTCGAGTTAAAAAAAGTTCAGTCTCAGTTCGGCTCGTTAACATCGCTAATGTCTAACAACAAACGCATAGTATAATTATAATTAAAATCTTCTCAATGCAATTGCTTTAAATAAGGGTATGTGTTAGGCCGGCATAGTCCTGTCCTCTCAAATCAGGATTAATTTTTAGTTAATACTAATTCCCTTAATTAATTAGCATCATAAGAAGAATAACCTAAAGGCAAAAAGTTTGAACACAAAATATAGTTTGACTGCAGCTATAGTGCCAATCAATGGAGTGTGCTTTTCGCAGAAGGAACCAATAAATTAATCATTTTATTTTATTCTATGAAAAAATTGATTATCAAACTATAAATAAGCAATTAAACTTGAAATCATCACAAAAATAAAACTAAGAAATGGGAAATTATCAGAGCTCACATGATTCAGTTCCGACAGCAAAACTAGTGCTTGAAGATGGGAACCTTAAAGAGTTCAGTTACCCAATTAGGGTTTCAGAGATAACAAACAAATCAGTTAATTTCATATGTAAAGCAGATGATTTGGATTATGATCAATACATTTCACCCATTAATGGCGAAGAGGAGCTTCAACTTGGTCAACTCTATTTTCTTCTTCCTTTAACTTGGCTTAATAAACCCCTCGAAGCTCCGGCAATGGCGGCCTTGGCTGTTAAGGCAAGTTTGGCCTTAAAGACCCAAACTTTGAATGAGAAACCACCGGCGGTGGCTGCCGGAGGAGGAGGGTTGGAGGTGAAGAGGAAAGGGAGGAGCGGCAGTGGCTTTAGGATGAGTAAATTTGGTCGGAACTTAAGTATTATTATCGAGTAAGGGCGGGGAGGTGGCCGGGCCCTCACCAGAAGCTCGCATTTATATGACCAGTCTGCCTATCGGTGATCCGTATGGCTCGAAAGGAGTAGTGGTGGAAACAGAATTAGTAACTTCGGTCGGGGCTTAAGTATTATTACATAGCAATGTAGTTTTAATATATTTTTGTGTATGGAAATTAACTAATTGTTTATACATATGTATCAAGTCATATGTAGATCCATTGGTAGGAGAGTTCTATAAGTGGTGTGTAAATTTAGGGATCATTATAGTTAAATTAATAATGAAAGTTTGTACAGATAATATAGTTAATGTGAAAATGCATAAAATAGTTGTGTCATTTAACTAATTTGTTAATTTATCTTCATAAGAATTATAAAGATGAAAGTGGGCTAAGAATTAATAATGTGTTAATTCGTTACCTTTTCATACATATGTAGCAGGCGCAACATCACAAACACTTCGGACCAATGTTATCGAAATTGGACCGAATATTAAACCAGTAAAAATAACAGTTCACGATATTTGTGATTTAACCCCGATTTAATCGAATATAATTACAGTTCAATCGTAATTTAACAACAAATTTTTTAGTTAAATCGACTGATTTGATCTGATTTTAACAACAATGCTTTAAAGTGATTTTTTTAATGTTGTTGCTAAATGAGTTTATTTAATTATTTTTCCTTAATTATCTAATCACTTTTACCAGATACTTTATAAAGTTATGTATACTAAATTTATATATAGTTTCACACGAATACGTTAAGCAAGTATACTTTTTGGGTAGAGCTATAATCAATATAAAACGATCAGCAACAAATGTCAGTAAGTAAAATCGTGAAAAATATTTATAAAATTAATTATTAAGTTAAATTAATTATATATTTACTGAAAATATTATATTTGGATCCGATATTTTAGAATTTGATTATTATGAATGTGTATGTATCTACGAGCTAATTTCTATAAAACAATGCACAATTTGGGGGTGATCGGTGTTTTCCCCGGGGGAACCTTCGATGCCTAAGTCAGTAAGGGATTCTTAAGAAACAATATGAAAGTCTTTATGAGTGTGTGGTTGTTTTTTATACCTGTTGTACTGACCGTCGGGGCCTATTTATAGGAGCAGGAGCTACCCTATTTCTGGTGAAATAGGAAGTCCGAATTATAATGAATTTAGGACTCTTCATGCATATTCGATCCTTGCATCCCAAGTAGAATGAGATAAGGATAATGGAGAGAATATAAGGACTAAAGTCAGATCTAGATTCTCCTTACTTGTGGGACACAGAGAGATTGTCCAGCCGGTTATAAGCCGCCTTGGGGTTAGGACCGTCTAAAACTTCCCGAGATCCCAATCTAAGAGGTTCCCCAACCGGGACGGGATTCCAGACGGTTCACCTGGCCTGGTCTCCCCAACTTAGTTTGGGGAGCGAGCTAGACGACCCCTTCGTTGACCCGGTCTCTTAGCCGAGACGAGCGAAATATATTTAGCAAGTTATCAGAAGCCCCCCCATAAGTGAGAGAAGTTCTTTAGGGCTTCTGACGGATCGAACCGGTCTTGAATTCTAAGCGGCTCACGGTTTTAGGGCTACGTGGCAGACGGTGGTCGAAGCATTCTCGAAGATTCATGGATAAGCCCAAGCCTGTTCACCTCCTTTGGCGGTAGGCGTGATTTTTCAAAATTCAAAACCAGCAACACCTTGAGTGACATGTGGCGATGCGCGTATGTTCCTTAATGATTGTGACCTTTCACTTTCATTTTCCCTTCCTATTTAAGCGTTGTCTCTCCTCATTTCATCACTTTTTCCCATCTGATTTTCCAGCATAACTCCCGCAATTCTTCAAGCTTTCAAGGCTGTTTCCGGTGACCTTTGTTCCTTCCATTTTTTACAAGTAAGTGCTTTTCCTCATATCTTTTAATGGTTCTATTATTTTGCGAATTGTTTGTGCTTTCTATTTGGCGTCATCCATAACCTTGATTCCATGCCATGTATCTTTGCTTATCAACTGTTTTACATGCTCTATATGTAGTGTACCTCGCACTTTTAGGGTAGGTATAGTTTCAATTGTGAACGCCTTTGTTTATGGGAATGATCTTGACTGCTAACTTAACATTACCGGAATCTGGGTTCATGCTGGCCGGATTCTAGGTCTATGCTGGCTAGATTCTGGGTTTAGGTTTGTACACTGATGAACATGATGAACATAGGTTGTTAGGTTAAAAACCCCTCCCGGTTGAAAAAACGACCCTAGATCTTGATGAAGTGACAAGATCCGTCTCTAACTTGTTCAAAGGTTTTTTGTTTTCTTTCTAGGCGGTCATGTCTTCTGCTACCTCCCTAAGTACCAGCTCAGCCGATAGGTTATTTGATGAATATTGTACCGAGTTTCCTGACTCGGTGTCAAGGTGCTATGTTAGTGTTGACCCATCTAACATTCGTTCTAACATTAGAATTAAAAGATCGGCCGGGAGGATGGACCGAGTAGAGGGAAATGGAGAGAAGGCAACATCCGGTCAAGTCGCCTCCAGCTCGCAAATTCATTCATCCGACCCAGCGTGGGCAGGCAGCAACGACGAGGGCGATGAGGTAAAAAGGCCGACATTGGTCGAGCATCCCCGCCATGGACCCAAAGGATAAAGGAAGAAAATAGCAATGAAGAGGGATAGGGCGGAGGCGGTAGCAGAGCCGTCTAGGCTGGTCATGAGGGAAAAAAGGTGACTCCTCGTGTTGAAGACATGGTGTCATAAGTTCATCCGATGGATGTGGACTTCGAGAGGGCCACCTTCCCTTGGATGCAAAAATGTCGAGTAATGCTACTGAGTGAAAAGCAACGAGTCCATCAGCCGCCTGAAGGATGGTTCAGCCTATACTTAGAGCAGGCTTGGTTCGGCTTCGTCTATCCTCTGCCCCAAGGCATATGCGACCTGCTCAATTATTGGAAGGTGTGCCCTGCTCAGATCTACCCTAACTGCTGGGGTGATATAGTCGGTCATTACCGGCTATGCGAGAACCTGGGCTTGGGTTTTGATGAGAAGTTCTTTAGGCGAATTACTTCCTGCAAGATGAATAAAGGTGAAGACCACTTACATTTCTCGCACCGGAGCGGGTTTTATTCCTTTACCTATAGAGCCGATTCAGTGAAGAATTTCAAGCAATTCTTCATCTTTATTGAGCTTAAGGATGGGGCCCTCTCATTTCCCACTCGGTGGTCACTTGATGTACTACCCCCCCTTCAGAGTTCCCAAGAATGATCCGAAAGTCCGAGTAGAGATATTTGGACATTTGAGAAGAGGGATGTGGTCTTTGGCCGATGTTTCTTACACTTTTGTTTATAATCATAGACTAATCGACTACAACTTAGGCTACTCCGATGATTATGAGTATTATGTTAGCCCTCTGCCTCCGGGTGAGTTTGTTTTCTGCTTTATTTACCTTTGTTTATATTTTTCAGCAATGTCAGGAGTTAAAGACACAGTTTCTGATGCTATAGCTAAGCGGGTTAAAAACCTGCAATAAACTAACAACCGCCAGGCTCCCGAGATCATCGACGACGCTTCTAACAAAACTACTGGTACAGTTTTGTTAGGTAGGAGCGGAGAGATGGTTCCTAAGAAGGGGGTCAAAAGATGAGGTGTGGATGCGGCTGAGGCATCCACTAAGGACAGGAAGAAAAAGGCTAAGGTCATTAACGAGGTACGTCTCCATCCCATCCAATACTTTAGTGTGCTTTCATATGGTTTGATTTACAAGCATTATTCACGGCAAGCGGTCGATGTTACTCCGGCGAATAAACCTGAGGTTCCTCTCACCCTGGTGAAGGACGGCTTGATTCATATTACCAGCGACACGCCTTCCCTTAATATGCCTATCGTCCAGCAGTCTCTCCTCCAGGATTTTCCATTGGTGGGAGAGGACCGTCTGTATGACCAAAAATATTTCCAGACGGCGACGGTTCGTCTATTTGAGTTGGTTACCGATGTACTATTTTCTTTTGAAAAATCAATCTTACGAATCCTGGTATATGCTTAATATGACTACTTTGTTTTTTGTACAGTCTTTGTCCTGTGCGACCGATCTTTTCCACCGGGTAGATGCGGAGCAAATAAATGCTGAGAAATTGACCGAGGCCATTAGTATGTGCCGAAGGCTGAAAGCCCAGGTGAAGGAGGTAACCTGCCAAAACCAAGCTTTGGAGGAGGACCTGAAGAAGCTGAGGGAGGATCACTGGGTTCTCTAGTCATCTCATGAGACGATCTCCAAGAGCTTTGAGGAGGTCAAAGTTAATCTAGTGGCCACCCGGGAAGATTTGAAAGCCGCTATTACTAAAAAGGAGGGGGACGCGACCGAGTACATCCGAGCCATTGAAGGGATGGTAGATGACGGCTTTGAGTTTGGGCGCCGCATTTTTAGTGCTTGCAAGCAGCTTCATCCAGATCTCCCAGAAGACCTGCTAAAAGGCGTCGAGTATTTAGGGGCTAAGCCAGAGGAGGAAGGCACCCTGAGTGAGCTGGTGGGAGACGATACTCAGGGCGAGAAGGTGGCTGAGGCCGGGGCTCTGCTCAAGGGGGAGCAGGAGCCGTTTGTTGTTAAGGATTCCTCTGATGTATAGAATTTTATTTAACTTTGTGCTTTATTAATATTTCTTTGATAGTTTTGTAAGCACATCATTCTATCTAGGCCTTTTGAGGCATATTTTATTTTTCTCAAGCTCTAACGCCTTTTTCTTTTTGATTGAGTGATTTTGCGTCGGTCTTATATTTCTTTGCCGGGCTATATGTTGTTCAGGGGTGTTACCGCCTGAAAACTTTGCCGTAGTTTTAATTAGGTCTTTATTCGCGCGAAACATTTTTAATATCAGCCGATCTTATGTTGTGCCGGTGAACTGCCATAAATTGTGATAAATACTTAATTGAGGAAAATGCATAATTGATAGAATGCTTTTATTAATGAATTAAATACAAGTTCGGGCTATGCATCCGAACATCTACTTGAGGGGAGCCGCCTCATTAAAAACTCCCTTGGGGGAAAACCCAATAGGAAAAATCCCCTAGGAAGGAAAAAGAGTGCGGCTGCTAAACTCCCTAAGCACTTGCTGTGTAGTAGGGTCTAAGTTAGCAACGTTCCAAGTGCGAGGAAGCTCTTTGCCTTTCATAGTCCCTAGTTTATAGGTGGCCGGTCCAATGACTTTTATAACTTTATAGGGGCCTTCCCAATTGGAGCCCATTTTTCCTTTGCCTTCATGGACCTATGAGGCATCTGAATCCTTGAGAATAAGATCACCCTCCTTGAGAACGACTTCATGCACACGCTTGTCATGGTAGTTTATGATTTTTGCCTTGTAAGCCACCATGAGAATCCAAGCTTGCTCCCTTCTTTCATCTAATTTTTCCAAATGCTACCTCATGTTGATGTTATTTTGTTCTTCCGTGTAATACACCACTCGATCGGATGGAGCTCCTACTTTAACCAGGATCACCGCCTCAACTCCATGGACTAGGGAGTAAGGAGTTTGGCCAGTTTTCCCACAGGAGGTGGTTCTATAGGACCATAAGACTTTGATTAGTTCATAGGGCGATCTTCCCTTTTGATCCAACACTCTTTTCTTCAGTCCTTCTCTAAGGGTTCTATTAGTTACCTCAGTCTGTCCATTCGTTTGCGGATGTGCCACAGATGAGTAGTGATTCTCTATTTTTAACTTTCTGCAGAAACCCTTGAATTTTTTAAAGATGAACTGCGAGCCATTGTTCGTAATTATTGTCTTTGGTATCCCAAATCGAGTGATTATATGCTTCTATGGGAAGTCAATAATCCTCTCAGCTGTGACCGAGCTAAGTGCTTTTACCTCAACCCACTTAGAAAAGTGATCGATTGCCACTAGTATCCACTTTTGTTGTCCAGAAGCTTCTGGCATTGGCCTCGCAATATCAATCCCCTAAGACACAAATGGCCAGCCGGTTAAGATTGGCTTTTTCTTTGCTTTTGGGAGGTGTGACTTCCTTGCATGTATTTGGCATTGATGGCAAGTTTTCATATATTCCTCTGCGTTAGTTTTGACCGATTCCCAATAATTCCCTGTGAGGGCGATTCTCTTATATAGTGTCTCTACCGCCTGGTGGGATCCACAATCTCCTTCATGAATTTCTTTTATGAGTCGCTTTCCCAACTCAGGGGTGACACACTTGAGCCACATATCTGAATAGGATTTCTTGTATAATTCATCTCCCATCAAAGCATACCGAAAAAATTTCTGGGGTAATCTTTTCTGCCTCAATTTTATCTTCTCGTAGCTTATCACAAGCTAAGTAATCATAGAGGGGTTGCATCCAACCAAGCGATTTCTTCTGAATCCACAAATTTTCTTCTTGCTCTTCACAAGCCGACCGGGTTAAGACTTCATAAGGGCAACTTAGCTCTTTCCACGAGTCCTTCCCTGCAGCCGCTTTGGCTAACTCGTCTGCTTTTTCATTCTCGTTCCTTAAAATGTACACAATCTTCCATTCGGTTCCCTTGGCCTCTAGGTTTTCCAATAATTTGCCTACTTTGGCCAAGTATTTGACCATCTCAGCTCTTTTAGATACGTACGGTTGATCTGGTTAGCTATCAATCTAGAGTCACTTTTCAGGACCATAATGTCTGGAGCTATTTTGTTGGCTAACTCAAGCCCCTTGATTACCGCCTTATACTCAGCCGAGTTGTTGGTAGAGGGAAACGCTAGTTTGGCGGGGTAAGACAACCTGATTCTATCCGGTCCTTGGATATAAACTCCGACTCCAGCTCCTTCTGTATAGGAAGAGTCATCCACAAAAATCGTCCATATTTTCGAGGGGATGGTTTTCTCTAGATTCCTGTAAATTCCACCACAAAGTCTGCCAATACTTGCACTTTTAAGGGTTTCATTGCCTCAAACCTTATGTCATGTTCACTGATCCTTATGGCCACTCGGTCAGATGATTAGATGTGTCTGGTCGCTATAAGACCTTCTTGGGGGGAATACTGGTTCTTATAACTACCATGTGTGCCTGAAAGTAAGGTCTCAGCCGATCTGCTGAGTGAATTAAGGCCAAACCTAGTTTTTCAATTTTGGGGTATCTCAATTCTGTATTTCTGAGCATCTTACTCGTGTAATACACGGGATAATGATCTTGTTCATCTTCCCGAATTAGGACGGTTCCCACCGCCTCGTTTGTTGCTGCCAGGTAAAGGTAGAGTGTGTCCCCAATATTAGGGTGGCTCATAAGCGGAGGCTTTGCCAAGAAGTCCTTCATTTTTTCAAAGGCCTCTTGACAATCTCTGTCCCACTTAAACTCACGATCTTTCTTGATGGCCTTGTAGAATGGCATACATCTTTTCATGGAGAAAGAGATGAACCGTCCCAAGGCATTGATCCTACCATTGAGACGCTGAACTTCATTCAATGTACGAGGAGGTTCCATCCTAATTATTGCTTCAATTTTTTCTGGATTTTCTTCAATGCCCCTTTCTAAAATCATGAAACCCAGAAACTTTCCACTCTTAACCCCAAAGACACATTTCTTCGGGTTAAGCTGCAATCAGTAGGCCTGCAATGTCTTAAACACCCTTTCCAGGTCATCTGCATGTGACTCTTCATCTTTGTTCTTCACTATAATGTCGTCCACGTAAACTTCTACTGTCTCACCGATCATGTCTTTAAACATTCTGTTTACCAATCGTTGGTAAGTTGCTCTAGCTTTTTTAATCCAATCGGCATGACTGTGTAGTAATACATCCCTTTGTGTGTAATAAAGGAGGTCTTCTCTTCATCTGACGGGTCTATGGGAATCTGGTGATATCCTGCTTTCGCATCAAGGAAAGAATATACTACATATCCGGCTGTGAAGTCTACCAATTGATCAATACTTGGCAGAGGGTAACTATCTTTGGGCGTTGCCTTGTTCAAATCGGTGAAATCCACATACATTCGGTAATTCTCATTTGGTTTCTTAACCAATACTATGTTTGCTAACCATTCGGGGTAATTTACCTCTCTAATATGTTTAGCTTTGAGCAATTTGTCAATTTCCTCTTCAATAGCCTTCTGTCTCTCCGGGGCATGCTTTCTCTTCTTTTGTATTACCGAGTGTGAGCATGGGATTTTGCAGTCCCTCTCGCAAGATGATGATGACATGTACCCGATTTTAATGCCTCAAAATAAAAGTTCTCTTTAGAATTTTTATTACTAAAATAATATTCCTTGCGAATTTTATACTTGGTAGAATCCAGTTCGGCGTGGCCGATAACGCGTCCGGTAGGAGCTTGAACCGATGATTTGTACCCAAATAATAGATACCCATTAAAATATTATTAAAAATAAAAAATATGCCTTTCCACCTACTATTAAACCACTTTTGATGACTTTTTAGGCTCCTACGCCCGCTGCCAGACGGTATGGTGGAGGTTGAGTTGATGCCACCAACGGCATCAGCCATGCCGTCTGCGATATCACCATGTCACCGATGGTATCATCCATACCGCCGGCAGCATCACCATGTCGTCGGTGACATGGCTCGAAATGGGTCCCTGTACAGACAACCTTTCGGCCACTTTCAGCGGAATTGGTCAAAAAGGCCTCGAAAAACACCCCATTTCACCTATAAAAGCACACCTTAAGCTGCAATTTAGAGAGAGAGGAACCATCTAATGTTAGAATTTTAATGTTAGAAGGAGAAAATAGATTTTAGTGAGATAAGAATTAGATAACGCAGAAAAACAGGATTCCAATCCATTTTTCCTGGTTTTTCTTCTTTGAATTCTCTGATTGTGAGCTTAAAATCAGTAAATCCTGTAATTAAAAAACAACTTAATTGAATTTAGAAACCCGAAACACTTGAATTTACTACTAAATCATCGTAATAAGCTACCTGGAGGAGTTTCTTTTCGGTTCACGAAGAGATGGATTCACGACCTCGAGGTAAAAATCCTGAGTCTCATAGCTCTTTGGCATTAATATTATTGATTTATGTTAATTTTTGTTAATTTACATTCATTTTCGGGTTTTCAGTCATTTTTTACTGTTATCCCTGCTGCTGCAAGAAACTGAAGTCGCCGGAGACATGTGATGTCGCCGGTGGTATCAGCCATATCGCCAGAGACATCACTGATACCGTCGGTGGCATCATATTCCCTAGAGACCTCATCTTCTTGCGGGACCCTTTCTTTATGGTACTCAGAAAGCCTTGTAGCCTACCTGCAAACTGATGTCGCTAGCAACACAATTGATGTCGCCGGCGGCATTAGCCATGTCGCCGGTGACCAGCGACATCAACCATGTCTCCGGCGACATCAGTTTCCTCGTCGGCGGCATGGCTTTCTGGACAACAGTTTTATTTTTTGTTTGTTCCCAGATTAGTTACTGTCCAAAAGTAGGATGTACAGTGTAACAAGGGAGGTCTAAAACCTTCCAAAAACAGACCCTACCACGTGACGTGTGGCATTTTTTTATTTATAACCCGGTTAAAGCAAAGATCAAATCTAAAATTTGGTTAAAAACGGAATTCCCACAAACACCGTTTGAATCTCGTTTTAGCCATCCAATCGAGCTTTATAATATAGTAAATAAAATATGTCATATCCATGCTAACCATCCTCTGCAGGTAGATGTAAATCGGACATTTAGGTATTTTATTTATCGTATAGAAAAATGTACAGGATCTGAAAGCTTTGTAATAACTTTATTTTCCGCACTTATTTTTGAACGGCTGTAAAACATTTTATTCGTCGCTCCAATTGCTTGATAAACGCAAAAATAACAAAATAGCTGAAAGCACAAATAAATAGGATGGATTAAACCGAATAAGAAAGAATGAAGTGTCTTAACTTGGCCTAATGAAAAATAGATAACATCATCCGAACTTGGAATCTCTACTTAAGGTATGGTCCAACCACCAGGTGGGAAAATCCTACCAAAAATTTCTCGGTTGAGCTGAACCGGGTGGCGGCTCTATTTTAAGTACGGGATTTCGATCTCGTATCTTTTGAGCATTAAAATGTGCAAAACCATTCATCAATCACACATCTCCCCGTCATTTATAGAGGCCAGCCCACTGGCCCGGCCCCACTGCCGTAGCACAAAACGTCGTCCGCTCATAGTGGTGACTCTGCTGGGGACTATCTTTTTAAACTTGAACTTTCTTTTCATAAAGTTTAAAGGATATTGATGATGTATTGAAATCACTGGCCAAATTAAAACTTCATTCTTTTTTTATAACGTTTTATCCTCATGCGAGTAGATAGTTCGATAATTTTTAGGTGCCCCATTTTACCTGAGAAGCTCACAAAGTATCACTCATGCCCTGTTGGAATTGAGGATGCCTAGTGGGTGGATCACTCATTTTGACCAACACATAAACTCCTACGATCACACCTATTTGGGAGTGGTTGAGTAACGTGGAATCAAGGTAAACGAGAACCTTCTACATCAACAACCCTATACCAAAGCCGCACTTAGCCCATCATTCCCTTAGGGTCACTAGAATAAATAAAATAATTGGGATGCACTTCTTTCGCGATTATCGGTGAAGAAGCCAAACTCCATCCTTCCAAAGAGGCTTTACGCGGGAGTCATAAGTTTGGAAGAGGGACAATTTACGTGCTGTATACTTTGTAATCATGCACCCCTATGCATCGGCTTCAAGAGCCAAAAAGGAAGTAACTTACCCTTACTACTTCCGCTTGTAGAAGAGGTTTAGCAACACACGTAAGACTTCTCTTGTACCTCTATTGCGTCACCATGTATCATTATGTATGGTGTGAGATACAAACATCCCACGTATGTTGGAGGGATAAGCCATTACATCATCTCTTACCACATCTATGTGCAGCCATACGACAACAAAAGGCATGCATACCATCCATACCACTCACGAACCCATTCATGATCTTATCCACCGCCTACCATTTCAGCTAGGAGGAGGCAGACTGATCATCGCACCCCAGTTTGGAAGAGGATAGAACACCACTTAATTCATCGTCCCCTCACCCCGATTGTCATCACGGAAGTTGAAGGAATCCCATACACTGATTCCAGTGGGGACTCAGATTCGGAACAAGTTCAGTTAAGCCGGAACCCTTCTCAACCAACCATGCCTTTTCTAAGGAACGAAGGGACCCCTCCTACCAAAGAACCTTCCGATCCTACTTCCAGCTCGGGAATAAGATCCCGGCCGCTGCCTGGGTTCGACTTTGCCAGTGCTATGGCATAATTCTTGAATTTGGATGCTTTTCAGGCTTCTATCCAAACCACTATTCAGGCTGCCGTTAAGCAAGCTCTCGAAGACAAAAATTCCAATTAAGTATCGGCATTCGATACTCAGGCCCAGAATGTTTCGGCACAGATGTTGACCAGTCTGGTAGGGACAAGACCTATCGCACCTACTTTTCAATCAACCTAGCCTATGGCGAGCCCGTTCCAGTTTGGGCAAGCTTCAGCTTTCCTATCAACTTCGACTATTCCATCAGTTGTGCCTTTTAATCCAAGACCCTTCAATCAAAGTTCTACCCCTCCGATATTTACTCACTAATACCCAACTTCTCAGCCACTGCCCTCTTTCACTCCTCCGCAGTTCGTTGTGACTCCCAAGGGCACCACCTACCCCCAAAATCCTTTTTCAGCCAATTGACCATTCACCCTCCGCTACCTCCGACACTCAACGACCAGGTCACGCAACCACTGGGCGTGACACCTGAGGTAGCCGTTTTTGTCTGATAAATGATAGGTTCTCAAACAGTCAATGACCAAGTAGCGTATTCTTCAGGCGCGACACCCGAAACCTTAGCTATCCCTCATAAACCGGTCAGCGACCAGGTTATGCAACCTCCGGGCTTGACACCCGAGATCCAAGCTTAGATCAACCACCTCATCACCACCAAGAAATCTGAAAGAGACGAAGACTAGGTCCCTGATAATTTCGCTATGCCGAGTATGGCTCACTATGATGGTTCTGGAGCATCTGCCTCTCACATCATAATGTATGAAAGATAGTGCGCGTGAAGAAGTTAAGTGATAAGGTGCTTGCTGAAATGTTTCCTTGCTCCCTTCGGGGCCTTGGCCTCGAATGGTATCACACCTTGCCGTAGCATATTGTCGCCGACTGGAATCTTTTATCTGAGGCGTTGAAAGTACATTATGGTTTTAATACCGTGATGGAAATAACCCTCCAACATGTTGAGAGGGTCCGACAAATGCCCAACGAAACTTTCTAGTAATACTTCAATCAGTGGATATCAACCCAGGTCTTAATGAAATCCAAGCTAAGCCTCGAGGAAATGATTGTCAAACTCCTTGAAGGGTCTCTCCCCCTGTTTCGCAAAGAAATGGCTACCGATTCTTTCCTATCTTACAAGGCTGTATTTGAGAAAGCAGAGAAAATCGAGCGTGAGGCAGAGCGTGAAAAGGCTGAGAGAGTGGGGAAACCATGGTTTAGAAAGAATGAAGCCCAACCCTTAGCCCTGGAGCCAGCTAGGCCTAAAGCACCGGCTGTAGTTCAATTTATTTCTTAAACCCCTACTGCACCCCTCGCAATAACCTCAGCTCCGCCGGCGGTTGCCACAATTCAGCCTCCTCACCCCCCTTTATCTTGGCTAACATTTACAAGCTGCCCCTACGGGTCATCTTCCAACGTTTGTGGGAAGCGGGTTTTATACAGTCCTTTCAAGAATACAAGCCACCTAGACCTAAGGATAAAAATAACTTCTTTAACTATCATGATCAGGTAGGACACCAAACCAATAACTGCAAAGCCCTGCTCTTAGTAATTCAACGATTGGTTAGCAAAGCAAAGATCGCTGAACTGGATAGAGCTCCAAGCACCATGAATAATCCTTTGCCAAATTTTGGGGACAAGGTTGGCATGGTCTAGTCTGGTTTATCTGAAGCCACAATCTTTGATCTCCTTGCTCGAAGGCTAGACAATAATAGCTCTATCCTGGTCATCAGTTCGGGTCTCCCATCTTATTAGATCTTTGATCTAATTAATCAAGCTAATTCGGGGGTCAATTCTGTCCAGAAGATGGAAGTTGATATAAACCAGACGAAACAAGAGAGCCACAGGTCTAAACCATTTATGGCAAGAAGAATGAAAAAACCACTGTTTAGCGTGGATTCCTTCATTTTGAAGGAGGACTACTCCGATGGTGATGAGGAATCGGTTAAAGAAACCAGGGCCATAAGCACCGAATCATTCAAGGTTGATCAAAACAATCTTTTTAGCGTGGATAAGTATGAACTTCGAAACGTAGATTCAGACTCTAAGGAACAACAGTATTTATTTGAAACACGAGCCACTAAGAGTGTCTTACTCGGTGATGTGCTTAAAATTACCTAGAGTGGCCGTGTATATCAGCTTGAAGATCGATATCTCTACTTAAGCCGAGATCGGGTTCCCAGTAGGGTCGGAACCACCGCGAGACCCCCATCTCTACCTCTGCCTATCTCGACCAGTCTCGAGGTTGGCCCTCTTATTACCTAGCTAAAAAACACCCAAGCCTGATATAGTATTTGGCTGCTAGTAATCGACTCCGAAGGGCATTGTAAGGGCTTGATTAAAGGACTCCTCGATTTAGAAGCTAGTTCGACGACCTCGATCATTGAGATGTACGCCACGATTGGGGAAGGCATTCCCCCGAGAAAGGGGCCTCAGATCGTGTTCGACCATTTTGATCTTACACACGAGGGTAGGGATCATAGCAGGGCCTTATTCATCCTAATCCAGGTCCTCAATAAGGTTTCCCATGTGTCATGGTGGACGATGGCTCCACTCTAAATCTATGCCCTCTAAAAATCCTTCTCCATTTAGGATTGTTAGAGGAGATGCTTCAAAAATCTAGCACAGTTATTAGAGCGTATGATGATTTAAAGCGCAATGCAATTGGGACCTCTGAGGCAGAGATCACTGTAGAAGGTGTGACAAGCAATGTGCGTTTCACTGTACTTGACATTCCTGTTACTTACTCTCTATTGCTTGGCTGACCATGGCTTCATGCTTTGGGCACTGTTCCCTCCACACTACACCAGAAAATCAAGCTAATTCATGAAGATAGAATGGTGACTATAGAGGCCGATCCCGCTTCCATTATGGCAGTTATGGAAGCTGAAGCTAGTTGAGAAAAGAACATTCAGATTGCCATGATTAGTAAAGTTCAGAAGTCTCCTCCCCTTTGGCACAGCTATCTTCATGCGGGTATGGGTAAACTAATGAAGAAATCTAGTTATGAGCCTGGGAGAGGTGGAGGAATACATGAACAGGGAATTATCGAGGCATTGGAGCCAAAAATCCTTACCCATCGAGCTGGATTAGGATATAAGCCCAGAAAAGCCTGTTGCCACGTCCCCTCCTGCTACTGTCACGTGGTCACTGTTTGTAAGATCCAAGGTAAGAGGCCTTATAAGGGAGAGCCTGAGCCAATAGAGTATGGCGGAAAGATATGGCCCGGCTTAAAAATCTTTAAAAATGTCTATGACTTCGAGACAGGTCGCATGATAGTTTCAGCTGAACCCAAGCCTACTGAGCCTGATACACCTGTCAATATTGTTTTTGACAAGGCTAAGGGAAAAGGTAAGATGCATCCCGAAGGTGAGCCTGAGGGAAGTAATGAAGAGTCTACCGATCTAGAATTGAAAATGCTGTGGCAACCATAACTGAAGCTATGGCACTGCTAATGAAGAAGGGCTGTAAGAGTAAGGGAACCAAGGAAGAAGAAGCTATGGCAGTGATAGTAGGGAAATTTGCCAGGGCTCTAGCCAAGAAAGCCGACCTATCTCGGGGGCCATCACTCACCATTGCCTAAAAGATTGCTCTAGAGCACAATCTGGGCGCCATTCTGACAGATAATATAGGGGATGCTCCTCCTATTGATGTTGCTACTGAAGTCCCTCCACTTGTGGAGGAGGATATGGACGATGTAATTCTTAATATCTCTAATGTATTTGATGCGAACAATGCTGCTTACGAGGCTTTTAATGTAATGAATAACTCCCATTCTGCTTACTTGTTTGATGTCTTTCTTGATGGATCCATGCATTCACATAATAATATGCATAATGTTTTTGGCATTTGTGATACATTATTAAGTGAAATAAACCTAAGTACAGATGACAATCCTAAAATGGTGACCATTTCCAAAGATTTAACTCCTGAGGAAAAAGGTGAGATCATAAAAGTGCTTAAAGATCATGTTAACGCTTTTGCCTGGTCATACAAAGACATGCCTGGGGTTGATCGATAAATTACCGAGCACAGAATCCCAACTGATCCTAAATTTTGTCCTATCAAGCAGAAACTCCGCCGGTTGAGGCCAAAATGGGCAGATTGGGTTAAGGCAGAGGTTTCAAGGTTGATTGAAGCTCGATTCATTAAAGTGGTGGAATACCCGACTTAGTTATCCAACATTGTCCCAGTTCCAAAGAAGGATGGTAGGGTCCGGGTCTGTGTGGATTTTTGAGATCTCAATAAAGCCTCGCCGAAGGAAGACTTCCCGCTCCCACACATCGATGTCCTAATTGATAGCGCCGCTAGGGCGGCTATGTATTCATTCATGGATGGGTTCTCAGGGTATAATCAGATTCTGGTTAATATTGTCGACAAAGTCAAAACAGCGTTCATCACTGAATGGGGGTGTATTGCTACTAGGTAATGCCATTCGGATTGAAAAATGCCGGGGCCACTTATCAATGCACTGTAACCGCCCTCTTACATGACATGATCTACAAAAAAGTGGAAGTGTATGTGGATGATATGATTGTGAAGTCCGCTACTCGAGAGGAGCACCCTGCTATTCTTGACAAGTTCATGACTCGTATTGAAAAGTATAACCTCCGCCTGAATCTAAAGAAATGCGTATTTGGAGTTACCTCCGCAAGCTGTTGGGATATATGGTTAGCCAGAAAGGGATTGAAATGGATCCAGACAAAGCTAAATCCATCAGGGACATGCCTCCCCTTAAGGCAGAGAAGGAGGTCCGATCATTTTTAGGGTCCTTGCAGTATATTAGTCGGTTCATTGCTTGCCTCACTACTGTTTGCAAACCCATCTTTAAGCTGTTAAGTAAACAACAACCCATGGTATAGAACGAGCACTGCCAAGTAGCTTTTGATAGAATAAAGGCGTATCTTATCAATCCACCAGTCTTGACACCCCCCTTCCCAGGGAAACCACTCATCCTTTATCTGGCCATCGAGGAAACTTCTGTCGGGGCCATGCTTATCCATGAACATGATGATAAGCATGAACATACCATCTACTACTTGAGTAATAAGTTGTTAGATTATGAAACCCGGTATTCGATTGCAGAGAAAACCTGCACTACCATAGTTTGGCTCACTAAGAAGTTGCGACATTATTTCCAATCTTATCACGTCCAAGTCGTGGCCAAGATTGATCCAATGAAGTTTCTTTATAAATCCCCTACTCTAGCTGGCAAATTGTCCCGATGGTTACTTCTCTTGTCTGGGTTTAACATTGAATATATGACCTGAAAGGCCATTAAAGAGCGGGTCGTAGCCGAATTCCTAGCCAATCAACCCCTCAGCTCTGACTTTAAGGAAAATTTGGAATTTCTTGATGAGCAGCTCGCCTCTATTATAATCCTTGACAACGTCTGGACAATGTACTTCGATGGCGCTATGAACCGTTGGGGAGCAGGTCTCGGGGTCATCATCGTCACACCAGATAATAAGATAATCCCATTGTCCAAACGTTTAGAATTCACTATCACCAATAATGGGCTGAGTATGAAGCTTATCTGTTTGGCCTTGAGCCTCTTCTTTAGGTTCAGGCCCACCGCGTTTCTGTCATCGGTGATTCAGCTTTAGTTGTCCATCAAGTTATCGGAGATTGGGAAATTAAAGAGGAATCTCTCCGTCCTTATGTTGAGGCTATCCGCAAATTGTCTGAGAGATTTGCTTCCTACTTATACCGACACATCCCTCAAGATGAGAATCAAATGGCCGATGCTCTCATCACTCTTGCATCCATGTGGGAAGGACCTCAGCAGCAGCCTATCTAGCCATTGGTTATGTTGTCCATAAAGATTCCATACCAGGTTCAATCGGCACCTCCGATCCTCGCCATTTCATCTGAACCTTGTTGGTATTCTGACATCGCCCTATTCCTTTAGACTGGCCAATACCCTGTGGATTCTTCTGACTTGGACCGTACCATCCTACGATGGCTTACTATCCAGTTTCATATTGTGGATAATGATCTGTTCAAGCGCACCAGCGACGGCCTACTACTCCGTTGCCTCACTGACTCTGAGGCTCAGAATGTGATGACCTAGGTCCATGCCGGTGACTGTGGCCCTCATATGAACGATCTTGCTCTAGTAAAGAAAATCTAGTGGCTGGGGTATTTTTGGGTCACTCTCACAGCCGATTATATCGCCTAAGTCAAACGATGCCACCAATACCAGGTTTACGGAGATATGCAGCATTTGCCACCCACCAAACTCCATCATTTATTCACCCCTTGGCCATTCTCAGTATGGGGGATAGACATAATTGGTGAAATCTGTCCTTTTTCAAAAAAGGGACACAAATTCATTATGGTAGCAGTAGATTACTTCTCGAAATGGGTGGAAGCCGAATCATTCACCAATGTCACCGCCAAGCAGATGGCCAAGTTCATAGAGAAGCACATCTTCGCTCGGTATGGGCTCCCACACCATATAGTCTCGGGTAATGGGGTACAATTTCAAGGAGCAACTGCTTCTCTAATCGAGAAATATGGGATTAACCACCATAAATCTTCCCCATACAGACCGCAAGCCAATAGGGCTGTTGAGGCAGCTAATAAATCGGTAAAGACTATTCTCTCAAAGATGATAGCCAGTTACAGGGATTGGGCAGATAAGCTACATTTTGCTATTTGGTGATATTGCACCATCATTTGCACCCCGACAGGCCAAACTCCATTCTCCCTGATCTACGGGGTGGAAGCGGTTTTGCCGGTTGAAACTCAGGTGACCTTCTTAAGAGTCACTCTAGAAGCTAAATTAAAGGAGTCTAAATAGACCCAAGCGAGATTTGAATAGTTAAACATGATGGATGAGCAGAGGTTAAAGGCCCTCGACAACCTCTAGATGTACCAGCAGCATATGGCTCGGGCATATAACAGTCGGGTAAGACATCAGAAGTTCCCCCTGAAAGCTGGTGATTTGGTCCTTAAACAACTGAAACATTCTACCACTGATGCGAGGGGTAAATTCAGGCCAAACTAGGAAGGACCATATGTAATAAAGAAGCTACTTAGCAAAGGGGCAGCTAAGCTTATGGACATAGATGGGAACGAGTTTGTGAATCCCGTGGACCAAGACAGGCTTAAGTGTTATCATATCTAATTCAAAAGAAACAAATCGGAAAAGCGGCACACCAAAAAATACATACGTGATAATTACCCACCTTTTAGTCTTTTAGTGATCGGGTAAAAATTAGGGTGACGCCCGATGATCGGTATCTGTAAACCAGCCATGCAAAAATTAGGGAATGAGACAAACCTGCTAGATCAAAAACCCGAAAAGGGCAATCTACACAAAAGTTAAGGTATGTGAGCAAAGAGCGCGTGCCGTCTAGAAAACTGATCTAGTTAAATCAATGGGAATGTCAACCAAGCATCATGTACTTTATTTTATCTCAATTAATGAAAGTATCTCTTTTGTTGAAATCTAAATGCTTAGGCTTATGTGGATCCTGTATTCATAGGATTAAGACAACTTCAGCAAGCCTTGGACATAGTTCGTTTTATTCCATATCAGATGCAAAAAATAAAATAATAATAATAAAAATAAAAATAAAAATAAAAATAAAAGAGATCTGATAGTTCTGACAAAAGCAAGTCTCAAATCGAGCTTCCCGCATCATCATCACAGTGCCTAGTGATCCGTCTCGATGTAGTAGTAGAAAGGGGCTCCTCCCCCTGCTCTGCACATTCCCCCTCAAAGCAAGCCTATAACCGCTTTCGACTTGTTGGCAAGCCTCTTATCTCAGTAAGCCATCCTCTGTAACGTGTGTCAGTCTCGATGGTTTCCACATGATTATAATCCAGAATCTCAAATACAGCTTCCCTAGACCACTTCTCCTGAATATGGTTGACCCACCTAGCTTTGTAAACTCCAATCTGGTTGTGGGGTAGTTTGATTAGGACACTTTGTCTCTTACCATACTGACGGCGCAGCCGGTAAGGTGTGTAAAACGAAGATTTCTCCAGACCTATCAATTAAACACAAGCTCCCCAGGATTCTACAACCACATCCTGAATTCTCCACCATGGACTAACCCACTGAACCTGCACGTCAGTATACCCCCTCAAAATGGGTACCCAATCATCGTATGTCAGCTCGTCAAAATCAGCCTGTATAGGCCCTCTCTCCCTCAGATGGACGGGAAGATACTTTTTTGGGTTCCCTCGCGGTGCCTCCCTTAACCTCAGTTTCTCCATCAGCCATACTTATAGTTCAAACTCAGGTAAGGATTGGGGAAAGAAATGTGCGAAATTGAAAAGAACAAAAGGTACCTATAATAATATGAGTTGGTCTCCGATAAGTGGTGGGTCAACGGAAGCAGCATCCATGTTCAGCAAAACATCGACCAATCCCACAGCCATGGGATAAGCCCCTATTGACATAGGGCTGATGAGTGAAATCTGCCTGGGCGGAGGAATCAGGCTCACTCAGCACATAAACTCCGCCATGAGTAGCAATACCACTATGAACGGCCAAGCAAAATGGGATCGGGGCGCTCCACGGCACCACTCTAGAACCGCTCTAAGCTAAAACCCAGGTTTGTTAGGCAACTGAGACAAAAATGGGTCCATAAAATCCAAATTCCATAACCCTCGAGGAATTCCATCTGCGCCAAAATAAAAGTCTGGCAGCGCCAGCATAACGCGTTTAGGACATGGTGTCCCCAAAATAGCATGGAATTCTTCAAGCAAGGGGCAAAGCTCGAACGATGAAAATCAGAAAACATGGTCCATTGGATCCCAAAAAGTTAGCGCCGCTCGAAGGAACTCGTGGCTTACGGGCCACATCGCGACATATCGAAACCCTCAAAGCCTAAATTTTTCAAGCTTCTTCCAGTCTGCATTTCCCAAACTTTGTAGAAAACCTCATAGCTTTTGATTGTGGGTTGCCATGATAGGAATTGACAGAATGGTTGAAATCAGATTGCTGGAGAAGTGATACCGCCGGCAATGTGAGTGATGCCGCCGACGATGTAAAAGATGCCGCTGGCGATATGGATCGAATTGGGCGATATTAACTGATGCCGCCAGCGATATGGGCTTTCAGATAGCCCTGTATATATTATTTTAGCTGGTTGAGTTTGGGCGATATCAGTCATGTCACCGGCGGCATGAAATTACTTTTCCAGCAACATCAGAAGCATTTTTCTCATTGCAGACCTGTACAAAACCTGTAAATAATCCTATAACCCATTTCCAACACCTGTCCGAATGCAATCCATTTTATTTGAAGTGAAAAAGCCCGAAGGCACAAACCGTCCAAAAATTCTGAATATCTATATAACAGAAACAAAACCCAACAATAAATCCGAATTGTTCTAACCCCAATGTATCAAGGGTACAAACAAAGAACTAAAAAGCAAAACAAAAATATAATGCTAAGCATGCCCGCCACTGCCGGCCGGGCGGGATGAAATGTCATCAGGGCTTACAAGCCAATCTCCAACATCATCCTCATCTTCCTCCCTTCCCTCTATCATGGGCACACTGCTAGACTCCTCGGGCCACGGCAAACGGGCGTCGGGCTGCAGACATCTTCACCCCCTGGGACTGGTGCTACCAGGGTGCACATGATCCAAATTTTGCTTGGTCCTCCATTCCTGAATGGTAGTCGCCAGCTGACCCTCAAGGTCACTCATACGATGTCGGAGTCCTGCAGTCTCCTCCTTATATCTTCGCCGGGCTGCATTGGCATTTGATAAGGAAAGGGCAAAGAAATCCTGCAAACCAGGGAAAACATCAACAATGCATATCATTCATAGCATCCATACATGCATCTTATCTTATTTTAGCATAGGCATAAATAGGGAACGTACCTGAACAAGGAGCGACTTCCCGATAAGCGTGTCCCAAAGGGCAAAGTTGTTCTCTACAAGCTGCTCCACATAGCTTTGTGCCACCTGAAAAATCTAAAAGGCAAATCATTAGACACCCACATCCAAGGGTAAACAAAAAAAACAATTATTAGGCCTTAAGTAAGTAGTGTTTTCTGGCGTAAAGATGGGAGCATACCGGCTCGAGCCTATAATCCTGGGGAGGAACTCGCCCCGAGAATTCATCAGCAGGAATATGGTTTCCATCGGGTTGATCAGAGGCCCTCCATGAAATCTATACCATCTGCTATACCATAGTACCGAGTCCCACTCTGGTTATCCTGGCCTCTCTTCCTCGTGGGTTCCTGAAAAACACGAAAGATACATATCGGCAACATTCCTAAACAATTTCAAAATCAGGCACATAAACATAATCATACCTCAAAGGAACGCTGCCTCCCTTGGGACATTGGCACACTCCCGCCGGCAACATCCGCGCCTTCCTCATCCTCTGCCTCGGGCTCGATATCAACATCACCTTCAAGCTCTTCATCTTCTTTGTCTTCTTCCTCCTCGACATCCACGATACCTTTGAGGCGCCTTTTTGCCTCCTCCAGCCATTATTCATTAAGATACTCAATCATATCATTCCTATAGATGCGAGGACACAAGGGGAGTAGTCGCTGCTAGTGCTGCTCGTAGAGGCCAGGGACGCTAGGGATCACTCGGTAGTTTCCCTTAATATAATTAGCCTTGTTGGCCTCGGAGGTGATCACCAAATAGGGCCACTATAAGCCCCTGGGAGGATCAGTAGGCATCGGTCTATTGGCAATCGGGACGGAACTCTAGCCTCGGACGCGCTCATCCAGATACCACTGTTGGAATAAAGGATACTCCATGATGAACCGATGGTTGTCCACCGCCCTCCTAACCCTCGCAACCTCTGTTAGGTTCTCCATCCTATTGAATGGATCCAGGACAAGCTACACCAACAATCAGCCAAAACAACTAATATAAGTTCACTAACTCTTTTGTTTTATTCTAAAGTGTAAAAATAAGGACTAAATTAAAAATCGCATACCGAGCCCAACCGCGTGCTCCTCAGGACCTCCCTATATTTGGTAGGGTGCTTGGCCTTCCCGCCAACACCCTCGCACCAGCGGATAAGAAAATGGGAACCCGGCAGAACAGGCTTCTTGAACTCGACCGGTGGGAGGATCTAATGCTCAAAAGCCCAAGCCTGCACAAGTAGCAATTGGTCAGCTTAAACAGAAAAGAAGAAATCCACAATCAAATAAAATGCTTCCAAAAGATATACCTGGAGTAGCAGATGGCAGAGGCGAAGGGCTTTCACCTTCTTCCAGGCTCCCACGTCCAGCCCGTGGTACAGCTGAGCCAAGATGGCCCTCGACCAATTCTTCCTCCTAATGCCCGCCACATCCTCCATAATAGTTATCAATATGTAATTGATCTTAATCCCCGAGATTGGGAAGAATAACACGGTGAGTAAAGAAATAATGAAAGACTGGACACAAGCCTCTCTCTCATCCTCAGGCACCATATCTACCCGGGTCCAATATTGGTGCAACTCACCGTAAGACAGTCGCCCTAAAATGGGCTTCAAACCGAACAGCTCCTTCACCTGCCTCACCACGGGCCTCTCGTCATGGTATTTATCCATGTAAGCATTGAAGTGAATGACCTCGTCCATCCAAGGAAGCCCGGTCCTAGCAACGACATCAGAGGGTGTAATCGTCGCTTCCCCAGAAGAGAAGTGAAAAGTGTGGGTGGTCTCAGACCACCTCTCAGTTAGGACTGTCATGGCTGAATGAGAGAGCTTGGGCATCAGCATTGGTATAATTTGGGCCAGAGCTCCAAACCCGTCTCATTAATGGCGACCACAAGCTTGGGGTCCTTCTCTGAAATATGGTGCCACCACTCACCGATGGTGCCCATCCCCCCGGTATAAGTCAGTTCATATGACTGCAAAATTAGAAATAAAATAGATAAGTCCTGCTTATTTTCTCATCGCTGGAACCTGATAGAAAGCTGCTGATGTCAGTTTTGCTAGAAGCAATACCACCGGCGGCATCACTCTATAACGCTGGCGGCATGGATGATATCACCATCGATATCGCTTTAAAAAAAAGTGGCATCAGACTTCCTTAGGCCTTTTTCCAAGGACTGATGCTGCCAGCGATGTCACTCATATCGCCGGCGACATCACTACCTGCGGGCAGAACTTATTTTCCCCAAAAACGCACCCATCATGCCAAAACCACAAAAATCGCAATCAATCAAAGAATAAGCTTGAAAATTGTAAAAATCAAACCTAAAGCATGCAATATCATTTTATAATCTGTCTATTTCACACTTATGACTCCTATTATAACACGATTTCAAAGCCTAAGGCGAAATCAAAATCCAACCTAAAAAGAGGAGATTTGGGTTTTTTTAGGATTACCTGAACATAGCAGAGGTGCTTCTCCTTCTCTGGCGTCAGATTGGTGATAGGAGAATTAATCCCATAGCCATACATCTTGGCCGTCTCCTTCAGGCCATAAACAGCAGAGATGGAGAGAATTTTTAACCCTTCAACAGAGGAATCAGGCAGATTCTCCCTAGCCTTAGCAGATTTACCCATAAAAGCCTTGGCGATTCTCTTCATGATTAGAATGACAAAAAATAAATCAGAAAATTTGGAGTAGAGGAGAAGGAGAGGTACCGTTTCTATATGTGAAGAAGAGAAAGGGGTTTACTCCCTTTTAAACTGCCACGCAGAATTTGAGGAGTATTAATTTATTTGAAACTGCTCACTCATGTCGTCGGCGGCATCAAGCCATACCGCCAGTGATATCATTCATTCCACCGGGGATATCGCCCCCTCCAATTCAAATTTTGAAATTGCTTGACCAGTTAAAGCTGCCACATGCCATCATACCGCCGGCCGCATCACTCCATATTACCAGCAACATCATTCATACCGCCAATGACATCGCCCCCTCCGATTTAAATTTTGATCAAGTCCGACCAAAGGACAAACTCTCCACAAAGCTTGAGTCTGACCAAAGGGTAGCCTATCCACAAAGCATAAGCCCGGACAATGGGCAACCAATCTACAAAATAAAAGTCCGACCAAGGGACAATCTCTCCATAAAGCCCGAGTCCGACCAAAGGACAATCTCTCCACAAAGCATAAGTCCGATCGAAGGATAAACTCTCCACAAAGGTCAAGTCCGACCAAGGGACAACCAATCTACAAAGGATCAAGTCCGACCAAAGGGCAACCTATCCACAAAGTACAAGCCCGACCAAGGGGCAACCAATCTACAAAACACAAGTCCAATCACAGGATAATCTATCCGTAAAGCACAAGTCAGACCAAAGGATAATCTCTCCACAAAGCACAAGTCCGACCAAGGGACAATCTCTTCACAAAGCTCAAGTCTGACCAAGGGACAACCAATCTACAAAGGATAAAGTCCGACCAAAGGACGATCTCTCCACAAAGCTCAAGTCTAACCAAAGGCCAAACTCTCAACAAAGCTCAAGTCCAACTAAAGGGCAAATCCTCTACAAAGCGTAGACCCGACCAAGGGGCAACCAATCTACAAAGGATCAAGTTCGACCAAGGGGCATCCTTTCCGCAAAGCACAAATCTGACCAAAGGATAAACTCTCTACAAAGCTCAAGTCCGACCAAAGGACAACCAACCTACAAAGGATGAAGTCCGATCAAAAGACAATCCTAACCACAAAGCACAATTCCAACCAATGGGCAAACCAGTCACCCATCAGGTATCATTCCTATCCCTTACTCTTTCATGCGACCATACTAACTTGTGGTAGCAATTATCCCTCGAGGGGCAGCCTATGAGCACGGGATTTTACAGTCCCTCTTGCGAGATGATGATGACGTGTACCCGATTTTAATGCCTCAAAATAAAAGTTCTCTTTAGAATTTTTATTACCAAAATAATACTCCTCGCAAATTTATACTTGGTAGAATCCAGTTTGGCATGGCCGATAACGCATCCGGTAGGAGCTTGAATCGATGATTTGCACCCAAATAATAAATACCCATTAAAATATTATTAAAAATAAAAAAGATGTCTTTCCACCCATTATTAAACCACTTTTGACGACTTTTTAGGCTCCTAGGCCCGCTGCCTGTCGGTATGTTGGAGGCTGATACCACCAACGACATCAGCCATGCCGCCGGCGATATCACCGGCAGCATCATCCATACTGCCGGCGGCATCGCCATGTCGTCGGCGGCATGGCCCGAACATGGTCCCTACACAGACAGCCTTTCGGCCACTTTCGGCAGAATTGGTCAAAAAGGCCTCGAAAAACACCCCATTTCACCTATAAAAGCACCCCCTGAGCTGCAATTTAGAGAGAGGGGAACCATCTAATGTTAGAATTTTAATGTTAGAAGGAGAAAATAGATTTTAGTGAGATAAGAATTAGATAAGGTAAAAAAAAGGATTCCGATCCATTTTTCCTGGTTTTTTCTTCTTTAAATTCTCTGATTGTGAGCTTAAAATCAGTAAATCATGTAGTTAAAAATCAACTTAATTGGATTCAGAAACCCAAAAGACTCAAATTTACTACTAAATCGTCGTAACAAGCTCCCCGGAGGAGTTTCTTTTTGGTTTATGAAGAGGTGGATTCACGGCCTCGAGGTAAAAATCCTAAGTCTCATAGCTCTTTGGCATTAATGTTATTGATTTGTGTTAAATTTTGTTAATTTATATTGATTTTTGGGTTTTCAGTCATTTTTTACTGTTATCCCTGCTGCTACAAGAAATTGAAGTCACCGAAGACATGTGATGTTGCCGGTGGTATCAACCATATCGCTAGAGACATCACTGATACCATTGGTGGCATCATATTCCCCAAAGACCTCATTTTCTTGCTGGGCCCTTTCTTTATGGTACTCAGAAAGCCTTGTAGCCTACCTGCATACTCATGTTGCCAGCAACACAATTGATGTCATCGGCGGCATCAGCCATGTCGCCAGTAAAATCAACCATGTCACCGGCGACATCAGTTTCCTCATCGGCGGCATGGCTTTCTGGACATCAGTTTTATTTTTCGTTTGTTCCCAGATTAGTTACTGTCCAAAATTAGGATGTACAGTGTAATAAGGGAGGTCTAAAACTTTTCAAAAACAGACCCCGCCGCATGACGTGTGGCATTTTTTTATTTATAACCCGGTTAAAGCAAAGATCAAATCTAAAATTTGGTTAAAAACGGAATTCCCACAAACACCGTTCGAATCTCATTTTAGCCATCCAATTGAGCTTTATAATATAGTAAATAAAATATGCCATATCCGTGCTAACCATCCTCTGCAGGTAGATGTAAATCGGACATTCAGGTATGTTATGTATCGTATAGAAAAATGTATAGGATCTGAAAGCTTTGTAATAACTTTATTTTCCGCACTTATTTTTGAACGGCTGTAAAACATTTTATTCATCACTCTAATTGCTTGATAAACTCGAAGATAACAAAATAGCTGAAAACACAAATAAATAGGATGGATTAAACCGATTAAGAAAGAATGAAGTGTCTTAACTTGGCCTAATGAAAAATAGATAACATCATCCGAACTCGGAATCTCTACTTAAGGTATGGTCCAACCACTCGGTGGGAAAATCGTACCAAAAATTTCCCGATTGAGCTGAACCGGGTGGCGATTTTATTTTAAGTACGAGATTTCGATCTCGTATCTTTTGATCATTAAAATGTGCAAAACCATTCATCAATCACACATCTCCCCGTCATTTATAGAGGTCGGCCCATCGGCCCGGCCCCGCTGCCGCTCCATAAAATGTCATCCGCTCACACCGGGCCGTGCTCATATTAAGATTGAGATGGTGCTAGATCATTTCAGGCCGAACTCCCTCTAAGTCGTCATGACTGCAGGAGAATGAATGTTGTTGACCTATTAGGACTGCATTAATTGCTGCCTTGGTGTCTACTTTTAAATCTTTTGCAACTTTCAATGCTCTACTCGGTCCAACCATAAATACTTCTTGCTCCCCAACCGGCTCGGCTATTAAACTATTTTTGTCCGAATCTGTATTTACCCGGTCTTCCTTTGAATCTCTTTGAGCCGACTGTTTCCCTTTCTTTATCGAAGCAACGAACATTTCATGCGCTACCGAGGGGTTTCCTATGGCTACTGTAGTCCCCTTTGGGGTTGGTATTTGCAAAACCAAGTAGAATGGAGAAATTGAGGTGAGTGACACATAAAAATGGACGTCCCAAGATAATGTTGAATCCGACTGAAATTTCGGCAATGGTAAAGTCCACATCCGCACTGTACACATGCTCTTTGTCCCTAACGACTATATTTAACTTTACTTCTCCCAGAGAGACAGCGTTATGACCACTTAAATCTGACATGGTGGAATAGCCTGGCTGGACTTTGTGACTGTTTATCTTTAATTGTTCAAATGCTATCCTGGTTATTAAGTTGACTAAGCTTCCCGTATCAACTAGAACCCGGTACACTATTCATCTTTCTACCTTAACTTGAATCACAAGCGGGTCTGTGTGAGTTTTAGTTACCAGGGTTACCTTCCTGAAAGCTTTGTTGGCCTCTAAAATGTCATTTTTTGTGAGTGGGTAGTTAGAGGAACGCCTTGCTTTTTTGGAAGGAGGCTCTCTGTCGTCCCCACCTTCTATGACCATCACGTTTATTCCATCATCATCCTTTTTCTCATCTTTGGAACTTTCCTTGCATTTGTCTCGCTTATCGATTCTTCTGCCAGGACCCTACAGTTGTCTATATGATGTCCTTTAGCTCTGTGAAACTCACAATACTTGTCATAATCTCTACCCAATGTTTTTCCTTCCAGAACTTTTGGGAAGCGAACGCCCTGGTCCGTTCTTGATTGCCACCAAGATCTGGCTCAAGGATGCATTTAATTATGGCCTTTCTTCATCTTGATCGTATCGGCTAGATCCTCGATCGCTCCGGTCTCTTTTCCTCTTTCCTCATTTTTCATCCCTTCTAGGATTGTCATCTGAATTCCGCCGACTTAGGCGACTTACTTCATCTACTTCCACAAAGTTTTGGGCCATGCCAATCAACTGGGGGCATTGAGTCGATTTTCTAGTGATTATTTCCTCCCTAAGCCGGTCATTTCTAGTTCCCTTAATCAAAGCCTCCTTTGCCGTCCCATAATCCAAATCGACGATGCCTATACAGGCTTTATTGAATCTCTTCAAATAATCCCTCAAGGGTTCATCTTTCTTTTGCACCACCCCATGAAGGTCCCGACTAACATTCTCTGGCTGAGCCAATCCTAAGAAATGTTTCTGAAATTTTCCCCTCAATGTTTCAAAATCTTTTATTGAGTTAGGCGCAAGGCGGAGGAACTAGCGCTTGGCCGCTTCAGTTAATGCAGTGGGAAAATACCTGAATTTGAAAGCTTCAGGGGAATTAATCAAGTCCATTCTATTTATATAATCTGCCAAGTGCATTCTAGGGTCGTCCTTCCCATCATATTTATCTAGAACTGGGGGAAAACATAATCAGATAGCTTCTGATCTAGGATGCATTTTTTGAATGGGGAGAGGTCCTTTTCGCTGATCGGCTCCTGGAATGATATGGCATATTTATTTAGCCATCTCTTGAATTTTGAATCGAAATCTTCTAAACTTCCCGATTTGGATTCCGATGAAGATGACCCTGACGGTGAGGGAGTGGGTGTCTTGTGCTTTTTCCCCTTACCCTTTCCTTTTGATTTCTGCCTGGATCTAGTTTTATCCGAATTCTCCACCTCAGCAATCACGATTGTTGAGTCGGTTGCCATTCCTCCTGAGCCCCTGCTTTGGAGCTTTATTCCCACTATAATATCTCTTCCTACCTGAGCTAACATTAATATCCCTCTCAACATTGCGAGATCTGAGTCAGTGAAGCCACCTGGAAGTGGTACCTTTGAGGCGGGATCCTCTGTGGCCAGGGCCATCGGATGGGCTGGCACTGGCGGGGTTACTATGAGATGTTGAAATCCCCTTGTCACTTGGGATACTGAGGCTAGAACACCTAAAATCGAGTTAAATTATGTGAAGAGATTCCGATTAACAGTGATTTCAGGCGGAATTTCATTGTCTTCATGAATTTTTCCTCCCAGACGGCAGATCAACACAAAGTGACTGCAGGCCGACCTCATCATGAGTTCTTGCTACTCCGGTGTTAGAGCAGCCCAGCGTGCAATTTCCATGAACGGGTCTAGTTTTCTTTGAGGATGGGAGGAGCGTTCCTCCGTTTCCTTAATTCCCAAACCCCCAGCTGCGATCGACGCCTTGGCCGCTATGTCCGATGTGATTGGGGTTTTTCCTGTTAAGTTGGTGTTTCCAACACTGGCTTAAGTGTTTTCCATACCAGAGTTGATGATTGGATCAGAGTTCTCGTGTGACATGATCACTGTGAGAGCTACTAAAAAATCTGAATCGATGTGTTTCTACCAATGAACAACGATTCTTGCCTGAACAAGTAAACAAAGTCCACGCTCACCGCACGACTGAAAATATCGTACCTGGATTTGATTTTTCAGAATTTGATTATTATGATTCTGTATGTATCTATGAGCTAATTCCTGCAAAGCAATGCACAACTTGGGGGCGATCGGTGTTTTCCCCGAGGGGACCCTTCGATGCCTAAGTTAGTAAGGGATTCTTAAGAAACAATATGAAAGGCTTTATGAGTGTGTGGTTGTTTTTTATACCTATTGTATTGACCGTCGGGGCCTATTTATAGGCGCAGGAGCTGCCCTATTTCTGGTGAAATAGGGAGTCCGAATTATAATGAATTTAGGACTCTTCATGCATATCCGATCTGTGCATCCCAGGTAGAATGAGATAAGGATAATGTAGAGAATACAAGGACTAGAGTCAGATCTGGATTCTCCTTACTTGTGGGACACGGAGAGATTGTCGAGTCGGCTATAAGCCACCTTGGGGTTAGTACCGTCTAAAACTTCCCGTGATCCCAATCTAAGAGGTTCCCCAACCGGTACGGGATTCCAGACGGTTCACCTAGCCGGGTCTCCCCAACTTAGTTTGGGGAGCGAGCTAGACGACCCCTTCGTTGACCTGGTCTCTTAGCCAAGACGGGCGAAATATATTTAGCAAGTTATCATCTACCGTCCCATCATAAATAATTTATAAATTAATAAAAACAAGAGAAAATAATTCCATGAATACGGTCTGGTATTTATCTGATAAATATCTAGTATTTGTATAATAATTGTCTAGTAGTTATCTAGTAAATATTATTATGAAATTGACATATGCACATTATATATATATATATATATATATATATATATATATATATATATATAAATACACACACGTGTGTGTTAGGTGTCATTAGATACATAAAAAACTATCGAAATTAAGACATACTAGATAATAATTAGATATCTAACAGTGATCAACTAGATAAATACTAGATATCATATGTTATGTATATTTTAAAAATTTATTTAAAATTATTATTTACTAGATAACAACTAGAAGATTATTAGATATTTACCAAATAAATACTATTTATATAATTTTTCATTTATTTTTATAAATTTATAAATTATTTATAAGCTCGTCAAATCATTTTTGTTTTCATGGTGATTTTTTAATAACCCGCCCAAATCCGAACATTACGTTGAATGAGGTTGAGTTCATATTTAGAAAATTTTGTCGTATTTGCATTATTCAACTGAGTATGTATTTTACTGATTTTCTGCTCTAGTACATTGGATTTGAGTAGCTCAAATATAACTTTGTTATGGATTTTCAATAGAATTTATATGAATAGTTATACAATATTAATAATTTTTTTAGTTTATTAATAACATATAGTTCAGTTGGCGACATAAAGTGAATATATGAAAAGCATTCGCATTCGACTTTAACTAAATACATTTGTTAAATTTAGTAAATGTGGGCCAAATGAATCTTTATTGCTGATGTGACACAGAAAAATAGCGTGATTCACTTGAAATGTTGGAATATTTTTTTGTTAAAAAAAGCCTCTCCGATGAAAAGGTTAATATATCTTAGATACGTGGGGGCATTTCCTCTTCTCACACCTACTAATGTTTTGAATGTCCTAGTTACATATATTTATAGTAATTTTTTTGTATCTTTATGTCAATGTGTGCTCTAAGGATAAAATCCCAAAAGATATACATCGAGGTCTAGATTATTTTATCAATATAAGTAGTATTATATATTTATAATCAATCGATGTGAAATTTCAGCACACCTCCTATGCTTAAATCAAATGGAGCATAAATTATTAACGGGGTGTCTCATCATTGGCGTTGTCAATAATTTTGCCCACTTGACTCTAATACTATGTAAGCTGCTGGGTCAAACAACTATCTCACATTGGCTAAAAGGGGATGTGATTCTATAGCTTATAAGTGTGAACAATATCCCCAATTATATGAGGCTGTTTGGGTTAAAGCCCAAGAGCAAATATATGAGGGCTGACCCAAAGTAGACAATATCATACCATATGTAGGGATATGGGTGTTCAAGTGGTTCCGTGAGCCGCAATAATTGGTATCAGAGCCATGCTCTAACGTTAGCAGTGATGTGGATGAATTCCCGGAGAATCGAACAAAAGTGGGTAAGCCCAATTTGGTCACCGAATATCCATGAAACCTCTTATGCTCTATATAACATGAGTATCCTCCATCACATTTGAGCGTGAAAAAGATAAGTTGTAAACGGACGGTTGATCGGTCGAGGCAGTGGCGGTGGCGGTGCCCGACCCCTAACTAGGGTGGGGCTGTCTGTAGACGATCGACGACCTTAAATTTCACTAAATAAATAAATTCAGTCTAAGAACTAAAAAATGTTATATTTACAGTCGATTTCATGAAATTAAAATATAAATAATAAAGTATAAAATAAATAATTAGTAGCTAATAACTATTTTTTCAATATAATGAGAGAAATTACTAAAACATCAATTCATTGAAATGAAATGAAAAATATATTATTTAATTAGTCTACTTATATATAAGGTTAAAAGCGAGTACATGTATTGATAAAAGTTATTTTGGCAGCAGCTAAGTTTAAGAAGAAGTGATCACCTGGAATCATGAAGTCTGTGGGCATATTAACCAAAGGAAGAAAAGGGTGTTAGCTAGAATTGCGAGTATCAACGAGGAATGAGAAAGGAACTGGTCTCATGCTCTTTTGAATCATGAAAATCAGCTCTGGTCTAAATTGTTTGAAATTTTTAAACAAGAACAGATGTTGTGGTACCAAAAATCGCGCAAGAAGTGGGTTAGGGATGGTGACCGTAATACCCACTATTTCCACTTATCTACCATGATATGCAGAAAGAGGAATAAAATTGATCGTCTAAAAAACTCTGATGGTGTTTGGGTGGAAAATCAAGAAGAGCTTCAAAAGATGGCTATTCAACACTTCAAGAATCTCTTCTGTCTCGATGGTGATTCGCTCTCTGACTTGAGCATTGCTGCTAGTTTTCCCCAATTGGAAAACAACCTACTGAATGTGTCCTTTTGAGAAGATTAATTATACGGACATAAAAAATGCAATCTTCAGTATGAGGGCCCTTAAAGCTTCTGGGATTGATGGGCGTCTAGCTGGTTTCTTTCAAAAGCATTGGAACACGATTAAAACATGAATACGCGAGTTTGTATTAGCGGCCTTTGAAGGAAAGAAGGACTTATCTTGCATAAATAAGACCCTTGATAGTCCTTATTCCTAAAGTCACTAACCCTTACAACTTTTCCCAGTTCCGGCCTATTAGCCTTTGTTCAGTGATTTTCAAATTGATTACTAAGATCATAGCCAACCGCATCAAGCCACTTATGCCATTGCTTGTGAGGCTGAATCATTGTAGCTTTATCCCCAGTAGATAGATCATGGACAACATTGTGATTGCTCAAGAGATTATTCACTCTATGCATATAAAGAGAGGGAGGAAAGGCATTGTAGCCTTTAAAATTAATCTAGAAAAGGCGTACGATAGTCTCCGATGGGATTTTGTTGTTGATACCTTGAAGAGCATTGGGATGCCTCATCATTGGATTGATATCATCTATAAATGTATTTCCGCACCTTCGATGAGAATTCTCTTCAATGGGTCGATGACTGATAGCTTTCATCCTTCTAAAGGTATATGACAAGGAGACCCTTTATCTCTGTACCTTTTCGTCCAATGTATGGAACGCCTTGGTCACTTGATACAATCTAAAGTGGATGAAGGGATTTGGAGAGGAATTAAATGTTCTCGAGGGATCTCTTTTTTTGCCGACGACTTGTTATTATTCAGTGAAGCCTCTATGGAGCAAATTGAGGTTATGGAGTTTTGTCTCAATGCATTTTGTGATATGCCAGGGCAAAAAGTTAGCCTTAGCAAATCCAGACTTTATGTATCTAAAAATGTCAGTACAGCTTTGGCGAGGGCTTTTAGCTCACAGAGTGGCATTACTCTTACACCATCCTTGGTAAATATCTGGGAGTTCCTCTTTTGAATTATCGAGTTACTAAGGGTACCTTTACACCAGTGGTGGAAAATGTTCATACTAAACTTTCTGGGTGGAAAGCTTCTAGCCTCTCATTGGCTGGTCGAGCTACTCTCATTAAAGCAGTTACGAGTGAAATTCCTAATCATATCATGCAAACAAATCTCCTTCCAACTTCAACTATGGATTCTATAGGTATAGCCAATAGAGCTTTTCTCTAGGGAGAAAACAATGGAAATAGAAAAATTCATTTGGTTCCGTAGGAGTAGATTTGTAAGGGTCGAGAATAGGGAGGCATTGGCATTCATCCAAGCAAATGCCATAATAGGGCCCTAATCATGAAATTGTTATGGACAATAATCAAGGAACCAGAGACCTTATGGGTTCAATTGCTCAAAGGGAAGTATATGGCGCAAACATATCTTTTTAATTATGAAAGCAACTCAGGGCGCAAATCTTTCTTATGGAGAAGTATCCTTAAGGTGCTACCTGAGTTCAAGAGGGGCATAGGGTGGTCTGATGGTAACGATGTCAAGGTTGTTTTTTTAGAAAGATCCTTGGCTTTGTGAATGGCCACTTATGAAGTTATTAAATTCTATTCCTTTTGGAGAAATTGATAAAAAGTTAATGATTATGTCACGAACTCAGGGAATTGGGACTGAGAAACTCTTGAAAAATTCCTCCCCCATGACCTCCTTTGATTGGATGCATTTAAAATTAATTTTAGAGGTAATGAGGAGGATACATTCAAGTGGAACCAGACTTCTTCGAGAAATTTCTATACAAAATATGAATATCAAATGCTCAACCAATGTAAAGATGGTGATGTGCATCCTGCTATATCTATGGTTTGGAAATTGAGGATGTGTTAAGAAGAAGCCCATTATAGCCCAATTACCCCATGGCCCAGGAGTGGAAGGTGTGTCTAAAGAAAGAAAAGAGGAAGTAAGTAATAATTTTACACTAGATGCTTGTATGGGGTGCACATGTATCAGGGGTGGCGCCTCTTTTGTCATTTAGCATTGTACTTTCTTAAATAGAGGGAGGGTGGCTAGTAATAGGGTAGGGGATGTTTTGCTATTTTGGGTTCTCCAAAAATTAGCTATGAGGGAAGGGCTCTGATGGGTGTTGAGACCACCAAAAATAAATTCCTGTACAAAACAAACTGGTAGTTAGTAGTGAGCAGGGGTCGAATTTATAAGGAAAGGTATTTGACAATGTTATTCTTAGAGGACTTCATACAGGGTGACCTAGAAGTGATCTTGATGGGAATTTATGGATTAAAACTAAATAAATCAAGTAATGAAACAATAAGAAACGATGGGTCAACCAAGGCAGGACAAGACTGAATGTCATGGTGATTATAGGATAAGAGATTAATTGCAACGAGACCTAGATTTAGTTATACTAATACTCATGCACCGTACAGTACTAGCAACTTTTCCTTACTGTGTATAGAGATCGGACTTCATGCCATGACCTCTCTCTTACTCACTGTGTCTCTCGACTTTACGCTAAGAGCTCGCGAGTGAATAGCAATATAAATTAGAAAAGCCTAAACCCTTACCAACAGGTAGTGAAGCACTCCCAACAGGCGTAAGATTGCCTTTCTCTAGTCTCGATGGAGTCTGCTATTACTTTATCTTTCTTCATGCATAATTACGGATGCAAGAATAAAGATTAACAATAATCATAAAGACTTACCAAATGGATAATCAGTCCAGAGAGCGAGACAAAGTGATGTTCTTACAATAAAACCCTTCAAGTACCCAGATTGGCAAATAGGTCACCTTGTAGATTTATGTATTCAATTGTAGTCCTCACACCATTTAAACTCAGGCTTGACCATTAATTGGTCAAGCCATGAGGGTTCTAGCTAAACATGGCTGTGTCTAAATGTGCAGAAATATAGAGAGACTGAAAATAAATCATGTTGAGAATATAAAGACTGAGATTAAAATAGAGAAATAAAACTGAAAATGACATTGTAATTAAACTTAGAAATATTCAAAACCAAAGCTGTAAATCAAAATGCTTGAAATTAAAGAACATAAAGACTAAAGCTAGACCAGAGAGACTGAACGGTAGATTGGATCGGAATTGTATATCCCCTTTGAAATGGCCAGCCTTGGTATTTATAGCTGAGTGCTCCTCCCTATACTTCTTCTTTAGTGGCAAAACAGGACTCATTACATTTATTTTGATGGATTCATTTCCTTTTAGTCTTGGTCTTCAAATGGTAGTAAAATCATTTCCTTTATGAAATTAGGAAAGAGATCAAACTTCCTTTTGAGATGGGCTCTTCTTGAATAGGATATGGCATGTTTCGGTATTGATGTCATTGTGGTAGTTGTAAAGTGTTCTAGAATCACCGGGACCAGCTGTCGCTCCCACTATCTGCTTCAGGTATTGGTGAAAGGCTCTTTTCTTCTAAATATTGAATGTTTTCTCCGAATTGCCTTCAAAGCCTGAAAAAGATTTAAAAAAAAAGGAAGTAATAGCGGCCATAAATACTAAAAACATGGTCTCAATGATATGGAAATAAGCCCAAATACATGTTAAGAAAACAACCCATCAAATCTCCTCACACTTATTCCATGCTTGCCCTCAAGTATGCATTAAAGATCAGGAAGAAGGGAAAACTGCGCAAATGACCTTTGAATAACTTTACATAGACCTAATTCTTTCACCGAGACTTATATCAAGGCCTTTCATTGACCATTGAGCATTTCAATGTAAGATATCATCAAGAAGGCTTTGTTCAAAACTTTACCCGAGAGTATTTACCAAATTAAAGAACAAGTACATAAAATATAGCTGTCGTTCATAAGTACCTTGATTTAAAATTAAGCGCGTCCTGGTGATCATAAGATGACTCCTTCTAAACCTTTTATTTAATTAAAGCATACTTTCACTTGGTGGGGTCCCTAAGATACATCTAGCAATTGTTTGAGTTTTGCTTCGTGATTTTAAGAACTTTGCTAGCTTTGCTAGCCCTTTTAGATTTTTCAACCCATTTTATCACATTACATACTTTGCTATTTTTCTTAGGTCCTACTGCATTTTCCATCAATTTTTCCCTATAAAAGAGTCTTCACCCAGTTTTTAGCTATGGATAGCTCTTTCTTCTACCGACCCTATGATAGAGTCTTCACCCTATTTTTAGCCGTAGATAGCTCTTTCTTCTATCGGCCCTATGAAAGAGTCTTCACCCGATTTTTAGCCATAGATAGCCCTTTCTTCTATCAGCCCTATGAAAGAGAAAAACAAGGTTGCGAGCCAAGTAAGCCTCATTTCGAATAATTGCGGAAGTAGAAAATAACCACCAAGATTGATACTAGTTTTGAAAGGTCTCGATGGAGGATCTTATGATACACAGGGACCAACTAAAAACAAATCAAGGCCAGATTAAATTACTTTAAACAATAAAATCATGTTACACGTTTTTGCACTCACTGGGATTATGAAATTTACAAGGTGATCATCAGAAATCTTAGATCAAAATATCAATGTTCAACTCAGGTCTCGATGATAAGTTTCAGTTAACCAGGATAGTCCTATTAGTTATTTAATTAGTTATTTACACAACATTTCTTATCTTGGTTATCATCACGTCTCAATGTGATGTTAGAGAGCGAACAAGATCTTTGCAGGGGTGAAATCATAACTCATGAGTCCTTGTGAAATCTCTTTCTTGTAGCAAAAGATAAATATATATTTAAAATAAGAAAAAGACTTAAACAAAAGAAGCAAAAACAGAAAAATCCCCTCCCCACACCTAATCTAAGCATTGCCCTCAATGCAAAAATAGAAAGAGCAAAAAGAGATAGAAGAGAGGGTAAATAAAAACATTACTACCCCGGTGGAGGAGGAACCCGATGGAGGAGGAAGGAGGCAAAAGAGACCTAGCTAGTCTCACTATGTCCGCTGGGTCCCTAACTGCTGAATGATGAGGTCCATATTTAGTTCCAAGGCATCGCAGTGGGTTTGGAGGTCATGATTTTTAGCACTGAGCTCAATGAGGCTTTTGAAAAGCTCCTTGTACTGGTTGTCCAGATTAGTGACTTTTTGGAGGAGCTCGGTGTAGGTGGCGGAAGGAGTAGAGTCATCTCGAGCACGCTGGTCCGGCTGAGGGTCCTTGAAACTAGTTAGAGAATGCTTTTCTTTAGGAGGACCAGGAGGGCACATAACTATGATCCCTTTGATCATTTCAGTGAGCAACATTATCCCATAAGTCTCCAAGTCTATGAGTGGAGTTTCAGGGGTCCCGATGTAGTGGACAGGCTCGAAATGCTCCATGTCATGCGCAACTATTAAAATCACGACACCTACAATCAAAGGGCTCTTAGGATGAGTAAGGACATACTGAAACTACTTGGCCAGCCATGCTCTCAGGTGGAGCTTCTTGTTATTCTTTATGCACCACAAAATGTGCACTTGTTTCTCGTTTAGGGTCCCAAAACTTCTATGGCGACCAGAAAAGTTAAAGGCAAGAATTTTGTGGGCATACCTTAGGTAGGGCTCATGAATGTAGAAGTATCGAGGGTCATCGGACTTCTAAGTGGTGACTCGGGGATCATTGTTTTAGAGGGAGAAGTAGGTCTCGGTGGCATTAAAATTAGAAGAAAGAGCATCACACATGTCATCAAAGGGATTAGTCACCCCTAAAGCCTTGTTGAAGTCATCAAGACTCCAAATCACATTCTTCCCAGTGAGATAAAATTTGATCACCCCCAACTCTTGGTAGCTGGTGTAATCCTGCTTTAACTAGAAAGTAGCATAGAATTCCTAAACAAGCTCCTGGTAGGAGGGGAAGCAGATGAAGAGTAGGGGCAACCACGACATCACAGTAAAGGAATCAATGATGGCTTGGTTAATTCTGAGAGTGGTCATGGTGTCTTTGCAGGTGGACTTATGTGGCTTAGATAACTGGCCATTGAATCGAGCATAAGTGGTGCATGGAGTAGGGTGGTTGAAAGAGTTATGGATCTTGGTCTTTGCACCAGGAGCAGGGGTCTTCTCTTCCTTGGCCACTTTGGCCATTTTAGAACTCTGACAGCCCTTTGCGGCACTCCTTATGAGCATCTTTCTCTTGGTCGGCGAAGGAGCAAGTGTGTAGTCACTCTCCTCGTTGGAGTCAATCTCGATGGGCTCACCTTGGGATTTAACTTCTCCCTGAGATTTCTTTTCTTTCTTTATAGTAGTCTCGTTGGACTCCTCTTGACCAATGGCGATGGGGTAAACAATGGAGATTGGGTCTACGATGAGTGGAGGCTTGCTGGGAGTCGCGGTGGTACTAAAAGAGGTGGTAGGAGTTGGGACTCCATGGCTTGACATCGCTGTAGTCTTAGGAAGAGGGAGTATAGGGGTTGGAGGAGGTACTACAGTGGTAGCGACAGTGACGGCGGAGGCAGTAGCGGTGTCCTGAGCCGTGGAAGCAGTGTCTGCTGTACCGACGATGGTGGTGGCGACAGTGGAAAAAGTAATCACTGACGTGATGGTGTGGTAATGGTGGCTGTGAAAGGAGTGGTATCGATAGGAATGTTGCCGATCAAAATTGCAGAGGTCATTGGAGTAGTGGTTGTGATGTCTTGGTTTGAAGCCATTTGGTGGAGTGGTTGTGAAAGAAAAGACTTGCCGGAGAAGAAGAAATTTACTTCGGAAGAGAGTTTAAAAGTGAGCATGACTTTCAGAGAGAGGGAAGGGGTTTTAAATAGGGAATTTCGGCTTGCAAGGGTGGCTCATAGGAAATTAATGGGATTAGTAGCAATCATGGCCTTGTTTAGGTATCGAACCGTAAAAAATCTCCATGATCTTTGCATGACTGCCATGTCACCCACTATACATGCATCAGTCCGCATGTGTCCCTTCACATCCCTTGTCTTCTTAGTCACATCTTTTGGCGTGTGATGTTTCAACTTCTAGAGTATGTATAGAGACCTAGATTTGCAACAAAAATAGAGAGAGAAATCAGTCCTAGTCTAGTTACAGCTAATAAAGACTAACTAAAAGAGAGAGACGAAGAGTCAAAAATGCTTGGGCAGCCTCCCAAGAGCACTTTGTTTAACATCGGTGAGCTCGACGCACCTCACCGAGAGCATGTTGTGGTATCAACGGTCTCTATGAGAGTTATTTCCTCAGAGTGAGCTTGGAATCCTTCATAGTAGGGCTTGAGATGATGCCCATTAACTTTCAGAACTTTACCAATCGCGATGTTTTGTATAATGACTGCTCCATATGGAAACACTTTAGTCACGACATAAGGTTCGGCCCATCGAGACCTCAACTTTTGAGGGAATAGCTTGAGATGATATTGGAAAGAAGGACTCTTTATCCTACATTGAAGACTTTTCTGGAAGCGAAAAGATCATGGTGGCGCTTAGTGGTCTCTTTGTAGGCCTTGTTCCTTTCATAAACATCATGGCGAATCTCCTTGAGTTTATGTAAACCTCCTATGCTCCTTGGCCAAGTCAAGCCTAAAATTGGTCTCCTTGATGGCCCAATATGCCTTATGCTCGATCTCAATAGGTATATGGCATGCTTTGCTATAGACAACTCTATAAGGTGACATCCCGATAGGGGCTTTCCATGTTGTGCGGACTGCACAAAGAGCTTCAAAGAGATGGAGACTCCAGTCTTTCCTATTGGGATTGACTATTTTCTCCAAGATGAGCTTGACCTCTTTGTTGCTCACCTCATCTTGTCCGTTCGTCTGTGGGTGGTATGTCGTGGAAGTCATGTGTTTCACTCCCAATTTAGCCAGTAACATCGAGATCATCTTATTGCAAAAATGTGTACTGCGATCACTGATAAGTAGTCTTGGTGTCCTATATCTATAAATGATGTTATCCTTGATGAAGTCTGCTATGGTCTTTCCATCATCATTCCTAGTCGCCTTGGCTTCTATCCACTTGGAGACATAATCAACTGCTAGGAGGATGTATTTAAACCCATAAGAAGAAGGAAAAGGGCCCATGAACTCGATACCCCAGACATAAAAGATCTGGAAGACCAAAATAGGGGTCATTGAGAGCTGATCTCGACGTCCAAGATTACCAATCCGTTGATAGTTATCGCATGCCTTACAAAACATATAGGAGTCACGAAAGATGTAGGGCCAATAAAATCGGCACTCAAGAATGCATCGTCCTGTTCTCCTTGGCCCAACGTGACCTCCACAAACTTCAGAGTGGCATACTTGCAAGAGTTTCGATATCTCTTCCCCGTAAACACATCTCCTCAAACCTATATGATTCCCTTTTCTCCATAGATAAGGATTATCCCAAAAATACCTGTCAGCTTCTCTCTTCATCTTCTCTTTGTCATTACATGTGAAATCCTCTGGGAACCTTCAGGTGGTAAGAAAGTTAACAAGGTCTGTGTACCATAGAGTCTCAGTGATAGTAAAGAGACTTTCCCTAGGATATTCGTCCTGCACTTCTTTTGGTTCTTCTGAATTGGTCAGCCTGTTGAGATGATCGGCCACCAGGTTCTCTGTCCCCTTTTTATCTCTGATCTCGATGTCAAATTCTTGAAGCAAAATGATCCACTGAGTCAGCCTTGTCCTGGAGTCTTTCTTGGTCATAAGGTACCTCAAAGCAGCATGGTCTGAGTATACAATGACCTTTGAACCGAGAAGGTAAGAACGGAACTTCTCCAATGCAAAAATGATAGCAAGGGGCTCTTTCTCGGTCGTGGTATAGTTTCGCTCAGCTATATCAAGAGTCCGAGAGGCGTAATAAATGACATGAGGTTCTTGGCCAACTCGTTGTCCCAATATTACTCCTACTATCTTATTGTTTGCATCACACATGATCTTGAAGAGTTGGTCCCAATTGGGCACTTGGATGATAGGTGTAGAGACCAGTTTCTTCTTGATAGTGTCAAAGGATTCTTTACAAGGATCTCTAAATTCAAAGTTAGCATCTTTCTAGAGTAGTCTGCATCAGGGCTCAGCGATCTTTGAAAAGTTCTTGATGAACCTGCGATAAAAACCTGCATGCCCAAGAAAAGACCTAAATTCCTTTACAGAAGTAGGATAAGGTAAAGACTGAATACCATCAATTTTAGCTTTATCGACCTCAATACCCTTCTTAGATACAACATGATCTAATATCATAACTTGGTCTACCATGAAGTGGTATTTTTCATAGCTAAGTACCAAATCAAACTCGATACATCATTTAAGAATCTTACAAAGATTATCAAGACATGCATCAAAAGAATAACCATACACAGTAAAATCATCCATAAATACCTCCATATTTTTTCCACATAATCAGAAAAGATACTCATCATACACCTCTGGAATGTAGCAGGAGCATTGCAGAGACCAAAAGGCATTCATCTGTAAGTAAAGGTGCCAAAGGGACATGTAAATCTTGTCTTCTCCTGATCTTTTAGTGCCACCGAGATCTGATAGAAACCCAACATTCTATCAAGACAGCAGAAATGAGACTTTCTTGCTAATCTCTCCAGCATCTAATCAATGAATGGCAGTGGGAAGTGATCCTCCTTTGTTGCGGTGTTAAGCTTGTGGTAGTCAATGCAAACTCTCTATTCATTCTGTATTCTCATCGGGACCAGTTCTGCTGCTTCGTTCATTATCACTGTGATCCCTGTCTTCTTTGGAACAACTTGTACCGGGCTAACCTACTCACTATCAAAGATAGGGTAAATAAGGTTAGCCTCCATGAGCTTAATTACTTCCTTCTTCATAACCTTCATCATAAGAGGATTGAGTCATCTTTGAGGTTGGTGACAGGTCTTGGTGTTCTCTTCTAGCTTGATTTTGTGCATGTAAGGGGAAGGACTAATCCCTTTGATATCGGCTATAGTCCATCTAATCACCTCCTTATATTGCTGGAGTAAGGAGACCAGTTGTCTTTCTTTGACGGGGACTCAATTTACTGAAAATGATCACCTGGGGTGTATTATTATCCCCCAAGAAAGCATATTTAAGGTGACTTGGCAGACTCTTGAGTTCAAGTTTCGGTGGTTGGATGATGGAACGGGTAAGTTTCTTTAAAGGTGGTAGAGCAAGCTTCGGTCCAGGTCTCGATGTAGGTTAAGGTGGATCGAGATTATGGATTACCTTTTCCACCTTTTTGTCTAAAAACTATATCATTGAGACTCTTGGTGTTAAGTGCTTTATTCAACGTGGCCAAATACTCGTTTGAGAGATTGAGCTAAAAAATTTGTTGGATGATGGGATCAATACTATAGATGCTGCATAGGCTCAAATCTTCCCCTAGGGTCTTCATAGAATCATAAACATCGAAAGTGGCTACTTCCCCATTGAATTCCATAGTGAGAGAACCATTGTGCACAACAATTTTGGTCTTGGCAGTACTCAAGAATGGTCTCCCTAGTAGCAAATCGGAGTTCCCCTTTCTATCTGCATCACATATATCAAGGACATAAAAGTCAATGGAAAAAACAAAATCATTTACCTTGACCAATACATCCTCAAAAATTCCCTCAGGGTAAGCAATAGAGTGATCCACAATTTGCAAGACAGTCCTAGTCTCCTTGAGGAGCATATTACGGTTGGCGGATATCTGCTGGTAAATAAAGGAAGGCATGGCATTTATGGATGCACTGAGATCGCATATAGCCTTCTAAATTCTAACCTTACCTATGGTGTAAATTATTGCGAACATTACCTGATCCTTCAGCTAAGGGGGTAATTTGCGTTGGATCATGATAGACACATTTTCCCCCATTATGACCTTATCCATTTCATGCTGCTTCTTCCTATTGGTACACAATTCTTCGAGGAATTTCACATATTTTAGTATCTGTCTAATCACATCAAGTAACGGGATGTTGATCTCAACTTTCCCCAAGGTCTAGAAGATCTCTTTCTCTTCCTTCAGCTTCTTGGTCTTTTCCAGTCTTGCTGGAAAAGGTGGTCTAGTCTCGATAGAAATAACCTGTTCCTCTAGGTAATCGAGAATCACTATGACTTCGTCCTCTATTTCTGCTCTCGATGGTTTCGATTGAGTCTCTTTCTTTTCCCTCAGTGTGATCGCACTGACATTCTATCTTGGATTGTCCTCTATTTAGGACATAAGTCCCCCCATGTTCTCAATCTTAGAGAGAGCGCTAGCTATCTAGGCCATCTGTTTTTCTAGGTTTGAGAAGTTACCTTGTAGTCCTTGTATCCAATTGTCTACCAACTCAAACCGCTTATTGGAGCCCTCAATGAGAGTAATGAAAAGCTCATAAGGATTATATTTTGGCTATTGACATAGGTTGGGCTAGACTTGTTAAGGAGGTCTTGGTATGATCGCATTCTGTTGATTCCTTACCACAAGCTGATTATGTGGTCCCTGTGGTTGTTGGCGGTAGTTATTTCCCCAAGCGAGCGCTAGACGATCTCGCCACCCTATCTGATTTCTCTCTGGTAGTGGAATGTATGGTTGCTTGTTCCCCTAATTAACATATTTATTATGGTCACCGTAGTTTCTATAGTTCCCCATGTATGGACTTGGTCAAACTAAGGGTCTCGTATGCAAGGACATTCATCAATAGCATGGGTAGTCTTTTTATACAGTTTACACTCCTTCGTGACCTCGGTCTGCAGCTATTTTGTGCACAAGTTCGGCGAGTCTTTCTATTTTGTCATTGAGATCATAAGAGTTGATCTCATTGACTGATCTCGGTGTAGATTTTCCTTCATGATCGCCAAACAGTTGAGCGATTTCTGCCATAGTCTTAATGATTTCCCAAGCCTGAGTTGGGGTCTTATTGATGAGAGCACCCCTACTAGCGATGTCTAACATGGACCGTATGGAGAACTAGAGTTCCTCATAGAAAGTCTGGACTAAGGCTTGATCAGTAAATCCATAAGGTTGATAGGAGACCAAAAGATGTTGGAATCTTTCATAATACTTATGGAGACTCTCTATGTCTTTCATCTTGGATGAATAAATCTGCCTTTTCAAAGTGGTAACTCTCAATGTTGGGAAGTATTTGTCAAGGAAGACTCTCGACATCTGTTCCCATTATGTGATTGATCCTGGTTTCAAATGACAAAAACAGTCATTGGCTGAGTCCGCAAGAGAGAAAGTAAATGATTTCAATTTTGCAAGGTTTAGATCAACCTTGGGAGGCTTCATGGAACACACCGTCAAATTAAATTTCTACAAGTGTTTATAAGTAAGGGTCATTAGTGGCTCTTCCGATAAATTCTGGCAAGCTATGGACAAACCCAAATCTCATCTCGAAGTTGTTATCGTCAGTTTCATTCGAATAAGGGATGCAGAATGGTTTTTGGTTCACCGGAACTCGTAAAAGTTCTCAGATTAACTGCTCTTGGTTAGCCATTGTCACGATGACTATTTCAAGCTCTGATTCTGGGTCAGTCAAATAGTCAGACAGTCCTTCTAAAGTGATTAGATCATTGTTGGGTCCGTTTAAAGTCTTTGTCTGATGTTTTGATTCTCTACGCTCTCGGGCTTGCTTAGCAAGAGCTCTCTAGGATCTTTTAATTTCTAGATCATAGAGGAATTCACTGCCATGGCACGTGGCTCTGGTCATCCATGTCAAACAACTAATCAGAAGGAGCCCCTCCCAAGCAACGACACCAAAATTTGATGGGTGTCGAGACCATAAAAAATGAATCCCTATGCAAAATAAACTGGTAGTTTGTAGTGAGGGGGTCGAATCCACAAGGAATGGTATTTGACAACGTTATTCTTAGAAGATGACACACAACGTGAACTAGAAGTGCTCTTAATGGGAATTTTTGGATTAAAACTAAATAAAGCAAGTAATGAAACAATAAGAAATGATGGCTCAACCAAGGCAGGAGAAGAGTGAATGTCATGGTGATCATAGGATAAGAGATTAATTGCAACGAGACCTAGATTTAGTTATACTAATACTTATGTAGCATATAATATTAGCAACTTTTCCTTACTATGTATAGAGACCGGACTTCACGCCATAACCTCTCTCTTACTCACCGTGTCTCTCGACTTCGCGCCAAGAGCTCGCCAATGAATAGCAATATAAATTAGAAAATCTTAAACCCTTACTAACAGGTAGTGAAGCACTACCAACAGGTGTAAGATTACCTTTCTCCAGTCTCAATGGAGACAGCTGTTACTTTATCTCTCTTCAGGCATAATTATGGATGCAAGAATAAAGATTAACCATAATCACAAAGACTTACCAAATGGGTGATCAGTCCAGACAATGAGACTAAGTGATGTTCTTACCATAAAATCCGTTAAGTACCGAGATTGGTAAATAGGTTACCTTCTAGATTTTTGTATTCAATTATAGTCCTAACACCATTTAAACTCAGTCTTGACCATTAATTGGTCAAGCCATGAGGGTACTAGCTAAACATGGCTGAGTCTATATGTGCAGAAATATAGAGAGTCTGAAAATAAATCATGCTGAGAATATAAAGACTGAAATTAAAATAGAGAAATAAAACTGAAAATCAAATTGTAATTAAACTTAGAAATGTTCAAAACCAAAGCTATAAATCAAAATGCTTGAAACTAAATAACATAAAGACTAATGCTAGACTAGAAAGACTGAATGGTAGATTGGATCGGAATTGTATATCCCCTTCGAAACGGTCGGCCTTGGTATTTATAGCTGAGTGCTCCTCCCTATGCTTCTTATTTAGTGGCAATACATGACTCTTTGCATTTATTTTGATGGATTCATTTCCTATTAGTCTTGGTCTTCAAATAGTAGTAAAATCCTTTCCTTTATAAAATTAGGAAAGAGATCAAACTTCCTTTTGATATGTGCTCTTCCTGAATAGGATATGGCATGCTCCGGTATTGATGTCATTGCGGTAGTTCTAAAGTATTTCGGAATCACCGGGACTTCCTATCGCTCCCACTGTCTGCTTCAGGTATCGGTGAAAGGCTCTTTTCTTCTAAATATTGCATGTTTTCTCCGAATTAGCTTCAAAGCCTGAAAAAGATAGAAAACAAAGTAATAGCAGCCATAAAGACTAAAAACATGGTCTCAATGATATGGAAATAAGTATAAATACATGCTGAAAATATAACCCATTAGGCTTAGCCTATGGAGGGTATTACCATTTCAGTGTAATCCCTATTTTGAGTGTTGCCAGTGTTCATCTTATCAATACTATTATCTATTTTCTCTTTCTTTTTTACTCCTTTCTTGTTAGAAGCTCTGTTTCATCATTTAGAAGATCAAGTTTCTAACAAATTGGTCCGACCTTCCGGATGCCTAAAGCCGGCGAGATGGATAAGATTCAAAGCAAATTTGAGAAGACAGATTCAAGGCTTACCAGATTAGATAAACGCGTTTCTGATGTGTAAAAGGATGTGGGAGGGGTATAAAAAGAATTCTTAGGAATGAAGAAAGAGTTCACTCTCATGAATCAAACAGTGATGATGTTGCACCAGTCTATCGATAAGATGATAGCTCAACTTTCCAGCATGCCAAATAGCCAAGGCAAACAAATAGTGGGGGAAGATGATTCGGCCTGAAAAAAATTTTGTCCCACAAACTCAAATGGGTCAAAATGAAACCCCACATTCAAGAAGGCAACTTTAAATGCGAGACCGTACCTCAGGTGGGCAAAAATCTGGCGATGGGGGTGGATTCACACCGAGCAGCGAAACTTTTGAATGGGATGATTTAAATGGCAACAGGTTAGGTCATTCAATAGGACAGATGGCCAAAAGGAGGGTCAAACTGTCGTGGCTTGAATGAATGGATCCCTATGGATGGATTACTCGTGCTAAAACATATTTTCGTATCAATCAATCACCAAGAGAGTAATGGATTTCTAATGCTGAAATCTGTATAGAGAGGGTTGCTATCAATTGGTTTATTATTCTATAGGAATCCACGGTAGATTTAACTTGGGAGATTTTTAAGGAGGAATTGATGCAGCGTTTTAGTAATCTTGAAATACGAAACCCATATGAGGAGTTATCTTCTATGCGACAAACAGGTACAGTTTGTGAATTTATTAAAGATTTTGGACTTGTAGTTTCTCTCGTCCCTCAGCAACCAAAAATGCAATATGTTGATTATTTTATGAGCGGGTTGAAGGATGAAATCTATGAGAATGTGAAGATGCATAATCCAGTCACTAGGTTGGCGGCTATGAAGCTGGCGTGGTCGGCGGAATCGTCTATTAATAAGGAGCATGGGTTCGGTGGTAGGAGCAAAACTAGAAGTTGGGTGAAGACAAGAGGAGAAGGTCACGTGACTCAAAATGTGTGGAAAGGGACTAGCATGGCTGGAAACCTAGTGGGCTCAGGTGGTAACTTAATGGGCTCTGTTGGTAACAAGTGGGTTGGGCCTAGATCAGACAATAATAGAAGTGTACCCAGTTCAAGGGTAGAATCATCAAGGGATAACACTGCTATATCTTCTCCATCGCATTCTACCCCTCTATGTAATAGAGGAACATGCCATATTACCCAGTGGAAGGATAGGAAGAAGAGAGGAATATGCTTCCGATATGGACAACAATATTCACCTCAACATAGATGCTAAGAAGGGAAATCATGATTGTTACTTTTGGCAGATGATGAAGCTGTAAACAAAGAGGGTAAAATTGTGTTGGCCAAAGCCGAAGAAGAGAAATTGAACTAGAAATTTGGAATTGAAAGAGGAGAATGCCACATTCTAGAGTTACATGATCAATATTACCCTGCTGGGTATGAAGTTCGGACTCTGAGGTACTAAGGTAAGATGGAGGGCAACCTAATTTCAATTCTTGTTGATAGTGGACCAACCCACAGCTTTATTTCACAAAAATTGGTAGATTTGCTTGGGTTATATATTATAGAGGGGAAAGAAGAGGTGTTTTTTTGTGACGGTACTCATCAAGTCCGCATTCGAGAACATTGTCCAGAAATCATAATTTCTGTGGGTGAATATCAGTGTCAAGTGAGAGCCCTAGTCTTTGACATGGGTAAATTGGACATGATTTTGGAAATTGAGTGGCTCAGTACATTAGGGGAGTTTTTGCATGATTGGAAAGAGCAAACCATAAAATTTCAGCAAGGGAAAATTTTAGTTGATCTCCAAGGAATACGTGAGGTCTTAGATGCTCACGTGGCAATGCTAAGACACCCTTACCCCGCTAAGAATGTTATCGATCTTCTTGTTGGAGAAGTGGTGCACTTGCATAGGATTCCACCTTCTATTGAGGAGGAAGAGGCGTATCAAGAGCTATACAAATGGGACACGGGAGTAAGTGAAGCTTCAAGAGAAAAGGAAGTAATTATGAAGACTAAATTGCCTAATTTTAGTCTTGAGGACAAGATTGCTCGTCAAGAGGGTGGCATTGTTAAGAAGAAGCCCATTATAGCCCGATTACCCCATGGCCCAAGAGTGGAAGGTGTGTCCAAAGAAAGAAAAGAGGAAGCAAGTAATAATTTTACATTGGATGCTTGTATGGGGTGCACATGTGTTAGGAGTGATGCCTCTTTTATCTTTTAGCATTGTAATTTCTTAAATAGGGGGAGGGTGACTGGTAATATGGCAGAGAATGTTTTGCTATTTTGGGTTCTCCAGTAATTAGCTGTGAGGGAAGGGCTTAGCCTGTCTCAGTGTAATCCCTATTTTGAGTGTTGACAGTGTTCATCTCATCAATACTATTATCTATTTTCTCTTTCTTTTTTATTCCTTTCTTGTTATAAGCTCTGTTTCATCATTTAGAAGATCAAGTTTCTAACAGGATGCCTCTTCACACTTGGCTAGCCCTTCATAACAAGCTGTTGATAAATGCAAAGAGGCAGAGGAGACACTTCATTGAATACAACAATTGTTCATTCTGCTCCAATGAATCCAAATTAATCCTTCATGTTTTTTGTGATTGTCAGTATAGTGTGGAAATATGGTGCAAGTTGGGAGTTGTTTCCTTTATTTGGGACTTTTTCAATAGCTCAAACCAAGCTTGGTGGCAGTTGAATATTCATAAAAACCAAGTAAAAATTTGGAGTTGCTCTTGGAATTTGATCTTTTGCATCACATGTTGGTGGATTTGGAAGGGCAGGAATGCTCAAATATTCCAATATGGGGCAAACATTCCCGTTAACAAATGTGGTTTTATAAAAAATTTTGTCAAAAATTGTCAAAAGAGTGGATCACCATCAGAGTTACCTCAAGCTATGCAATATTCCAGTGTTAATGTTTGTTGGTCCCTATGCGTAAACTTACTGAGACAGAGGGGGGGTTAAATGACTCACTCAAGAACTTATGAAACTTTTTCGCGATAATTACTTGCTCTGCTAAGTGAGTTCAGCTTGCTGAGTGAAAACCTAGAAAATGAGATAAAGTAAAGAACACAAAGATTTTTTTACTAGTTCGGCAACATGTGCTTACATCCAGTCCCGAAAGAGTTTCTCGGCTTTAATCCACTAATCTCAAATCCTTTACCCTAGGCGGAGAAGCCTTTCACAAATTTCCTAATAATAGTAAGTACCCTCTAAATTCTCACCCGCTGAGTAGAATACCCTCTTCTACCAGCAACTCACAAAGAGTCTAAACAAGAGCTGGATTTAACTTATAAAAACGTTGATCTATTTACAATAATCAAATATTAAAATTGTATGATCTATACTATTCTCTCTTGTTCTAAAGCAGATTCTCGCTGAGGAGTGCTTTCTTGGTTGAACTTCTTTAAAGCTTGTAATTCGAAAGAGTTTTAGCTTCTGAGAAATTTTAGGTGTAATCACCAAGTTCTAATGCTTGCCTTCTTGCTCCTTTTAAAGATGGATTGAGAAAGTAGTCGTTGAACTTATCTTGGCATCTTCTGAAATTGATAGCTCATCTATCTACCCGTTGCTTCTTCAAATCAATCCATTAAGAGATAGAATTGTACCGTTGTGAGACAGAAAATCAATCGGTTAGATTGAGATTCGAGCTTCAATTTGAATCCTTTGTCGTTTGATGCCAGTCTTCTGTTAGAAAGAACTGGCGCTGACTTGTGATCTTACCATTCCTTCTAGTATTCTGACATTTGGCAAAATGCGCGATACGGGGTTGGTAGATCTACAGAATTGCCCAAATTGGCAAATGACTTTTTGCAACTTAATCATGGAAGACTTTGTTATTTTCTTCATTAAACTGGGTCTTGTAAGACATTAATTCTTTTTGTCTTTGACTCATTAATGTCCTTAAAAAAGCATCACTAAAAAAAAGATTCCATTTTACCTTAAATGGTAAAGTCAGCAGCTTTGACAGACTTAAAGTAACTCAGCAAAATATATCATCATAAAGCACACAGCTGAAACAAAATCTAAATATCAAGCGGTGATTGAATATTACTAAGTAAGTGACTAAAGTAAATACTCAGCCCAGAAACAGCTCAGAGTTAAACTAAATAGCTAGGTTAGCGGAGACTTGAAATTCTACCCTTGAATTTACTAACTCCCTTACAACCATAGACTATTTATTTTAACATCATTATTGACTTAATTATCTCATTCTTAACTTAATTGTTATAATCAAAACTTAAGCACTACTGAATCATCCACTGAATCAGTCCAAACTTGTGCTTGGTTCAATAATCTCCCCAATTTTGATCAATGACAATTAACTAAGCGAGAATTAAATCAATAAGATATTTAGATCAGAGTTGCCTCATACTTATACTTGATATGTCTTTGTTCAGCATCTTCAATTCTCTCAAAGTGAATGCTAACTCCTAAATAATTCTTGAATCTTCTGAGTTCAACATTCCTCAATACTTCTCATAATTTTCTGCAAAGATCAACATATATATATATGCAACAGAAAAATATAAGAAATTTAGAAGATCTTAACTTAGAACAAAATATGTAATCTTTTCATTTACTAATAACTTGAGTACTTAATCTATAATAAGTTTTACAATAAGCACTAAAGATTACAATAGATTTCATTCTATCTATTTAGGCATAGGCGGGGCTCCAAGATTTGCTCTCCTTTCTTCATAGATTCGTTGATCCCATCTTAACTTCTTCTCTTTGGATAGCCCAATCTCCTTGCCTTTCCTTTTCCTTATCTCATGATATTCTCTTTGTATGCGCTCCAGATCCTTGGACAAATTGTATGAGAATTCAGTAATCCTATGTTCTCTTTCCCTTTCCTCCTACTCACGCTTCTCGTGATCCTTCTCCTCCATTGCCATTGCATCCAAAATGGCTTGGTCTTGATGATCAAACGAGCTCAGAGACTTCTCAAAAGAATCTGGCTGACCATAGACATTGGATGAAAAATGTTGCACAAGCATCTCATAGATTTCTTGAGATATAGCACCTTGTTCCCTAAGAAAGGTGAATAATCCTACCAAAGCGTGGGATTGAGACAAATTAACTTGATATTAAGTGCTAAGCCCTTCTTTAGATATATGGGTGAGACTAGCCAGAGCCTTCGCTTGATTGTTCTCTCTGAGTATCCGCTCTAGCATGGGAGTGCTCCTTATGTGAGTAGTGACTTCATCAAGAATCTTGTCAAGTGCTTCCCTATCATTGATGACATTAGTATGAACTTGCTTGATTTTGTCTCTGATATGACCAAGCTTCTGATGAAGTGTAGGCTCCAGTTCAACATCTGCCATAACAATGTCACTATTTATAGCATCAGAAATATTTAGCCTCTTTAAGGTATTAAGCATAACTCCCTCTGAGTCCTTGACTCCCTTCAGCATCTCTTCCTTCATAGTCCTCAACTCAGTGTATAACCCATGATGCCTGGTTACCACTATGATCAGAGCATTAATGTCATCAACAACAGCATTCAAGCGAGCTGTGTTGTCTTTATTCTCCTTGCTTAATATGCTATAACCATCAAGCACCTTCAACATAGCTTCTAAAAGAGGATTGAATTTGTCAATCATTGAATTCCTGAAGTCCCTCTCATCATTCAATAACTTAAAGTTACTCTCATAGATCTTATCCATCTTCTTCTTGAGTTCCACAACTTCCATCTTCAATCCTCCAACTTGCCTACCTACAATAGATAACAAAGGCAACACATAGGATACTATTGCCTTCACTAATAAAAATTCTGTAGGTACGGATTTGAAGTGGGCTTTCATCTCCTCAACTGCTTCAAGAAAACCTTGCACTGGCTCTATAGCCTTTGCAATTCTCCTCAGGACATCCTCAAAAAATAATGATTTAGCTATCTCAGCATCTATTTAAGCATTTGTCCTATATCCTGGAAACCTTGCTCTCCCCATTCTCCTTATATCTCCCAATAACTCAGCTTGAGGGTTAAATTGGGGTTGTGGTTGTGGTTGTTGATGTGGTTATTTCTATGGTTATTCTGGAATCTCTTCTATGATTAGAGGCCCTCTAACAATTGGGGGTCTTTCCAGGTATAATGGTTCATGCACTAGAGATCTAACGGGTGAAAGGTATTGAATGATGGCTGTTTGGTCAGAGTCTATGGTGTTGGTTTGGTCAAAGGTGGATGTGGATATGGATGGTGTTTGGGTTTTAGGTAAGGGTAAGGCAGAAATGGGTGTAGATGAGAGTGGTGTGTCAGGTACAGGGTTTTGGAAAAAGAATGGCTCCTGGTTTTCCTCCTCCTTCTCTTCTTCACCTTCAACAGCGGACTCGCTGACCTATTTTTGAGAATCCTTAGTCAGCTGAGCTCCGTGCTCAACTACAGCTTCCTCTTCCTCCTTATCTTCCAAGTCTCCCTCATCCTTATCTATCACTACCTTCATCTTCTTAAATAACCTCCTCTTCTTTTCCTTCTTCTCTTCCTTAGCTTCCTCAGTAGTAAAACTAACCTATTGATCAGAGTCATACACATTAAATTCCACAACATCAACCTCTACAACTTCAACTTCTTTCTGCTCATCCTGATCTTTAATTCCTTTAAGAGCACCAATCATCTCTTCCACAACTACTGGTACTTCTTTCTTAGCTAAGCTTGCAACTAAAAATTGCAGAATTTGTTCAATGTTAGCCTTAGCTCTAGCTGCTGCTTCCTCAACCTTCCTTCTAATTGTAGCTTCAATCTCCTCTTGTTTCTTTCTGATTCTCTCTTCCTCGGCAGCCTTAACTCTCTCAGCTTCCTCTAAATCTTGGATTATCCCAGTCCCTTTCTTCACCATCAATTTCTTCTTAGACTGGCCTACTTGAGGTATAGGAACTAATGTAGCTTCCTTACCTTTAGCAGTCACCATATCCAGCTGAGATTCATCTACTTTCCTCTTCTTCTCCCTCTTTAGGGGCATTTCCTCTCTCAAATCTTATTCAGCCTACTTCTCCTCCTCTATCTCCTTTGGAGTTAGCTCATGAGACTTTTCTTCCTTAGTTGCTTTTGATGATCTTGTCTTTTTAGGAGCAGGGGAAACTACAGGAATAGAGCTCGCTGAGCTCCCTTTCTTCTCTTTCTTGGAGTCCTTCCCGACCTCCTTTTTGACAACTTTCTTCTCTGTCATATCCTCTCCTTTCTCAGCTCTGAGCTTGGTGATCCTCTCAAGATCAGTTGCCACAAAGGCATCTAAGGCCAAGTCCTCTTCATGGGGCTGAATAGGCTTCATCTCTATAATAGCCTTGGGATCCTTTACTCTGACTTCCCCTTTCGTTAGCTTGATATATTTGGTGTTGGCATGCCTCTCATTGGCTCTTAGTCCATGAAAATGAGCATTGCTTAAGATTTTGGATTTAATTAGGTTCAGCTGAATGTTATTCTTTGCAACCCATCCTTCTAGATCAAGCTCATAAGCTCTGCAAATTTCCATCACTAGTTGACCATACACCATGTGCTTGGTGACCTTCAAGAATCTATGCAAAATGGCCATGGGCCAGTTAATGCTCATGCCATTGGTCAGAGCATAGATGAATACCCTCTCAAAATTTGAACAGCTTCCAATCGAGCCAGTCTTGGGCAAAATTACCTTGTTCACAAGCTCATGTGTCTGCTTCCCTTCCTTTGTAAACATAGAGGCTATGAGTTCCCATGCCTTATAATCATCAGGAACCTCATAGTCTATGGGGATATCTACATGATCTTTATCGTTGATGACTCGCAGTTTGAGTCCTCTCTCTTTCATCCCTAACAGACCTACAATCAGTTTGGAGGTAACATAGATTTTCATCCCTATCAATATGGTAACAAAAAGGTCCTTCTGACCTTCTACCATATGGATTCCATGGTGGAAACTCTAAATAATTTCCTCATAACATCCACTCGTCATTTCAAAAAAACCTCTTAAATGATGCTGGCGCGTCAACTTTCTGAATCTATCATCGCTTGCAAAACTCAGCATATCTACAGTGGTTGGATTCTCTACTTTAGTCTTCTCTATGAAACACTATTTCATTGAAATATACTTCATTCTAGCGGGGATTGAAAGATTTTCCCTTTTGTTGATTCCAATCGCCACTACCGCGATGTGGTCTTGAGTTGTAACCCAATATGTATCTTTCTTATTTCTCACAAATAGTGGCCTTTCAGAACTAGGTTCTGCTGATCTTTCTGATGAACTCGCTGTAGAATTAGCTTGAAGAAACTTAGAGAATTTTGGGAATTTTTGTGAGAAGTTTGTAGAAGAGAATTTTGGTAAAGTAACCTTTCTTCTTCTGAAATTCTTCTTAAATAGCCAAAAACTCTTGGTTAATCCCTACAAAGCTACATGTATGACTCCTAATCCATGGTCTTAAGATAAACGGTGAGATTGCACAAAGTGTACCATAGAATTAATGACAGCAAGAAACACGGGATAACTATTACTGAATTTGGATCGTTTCATAACTTACTACCGTTTCTATCAAGTTTAAATTTGAAAGATAACCGTGATAATTAATGACGTGTCCAAAATTCAATCAGCAAAAGAAATACTTAACCTAATTCGTAGAAGCTCAAAGTGTGCCCTAATTTGGTCTGCTCTAGAATAGGTCAGAGTGGAAAGTATTTCTCTAAATTGAATTGGACATTCTGATCATCTGTCTCAGCGCATTGAAATGATCTTTTCCAATAGGCTTTGTGAATATGTCAGCTCGCTGTTCTTCAGTAAGAATGTAGGTGAGCTTTACTTCTCCTTTTAGCATATGATCCCTTATGAAGTGATGTCTAATATTGACATGCTTCATCCTGCCATGTTGAACTGGATTCTTGGATAGGTCAATTGCACTCTTGTTGTCACACATGACTTCAAGACACTTTGACTTTATACTATAATCCTCTAGTTGTTATTTGATCCATAGCAGTTGTGCTACACAACTTCCTGCAGCCATGTACTCAGCCTCATCTATACTTAGAGCCACAGAAGTCTACTTCTTGCTATACCATGTTACAAGACAATTACCAAGGAAATGAAAATCTCCTGTGGTGCTTTTCCTTTCAAGTTTGTCTCTTCCATAGTCAGCATCTATGTATCCTCTCAGAGTGAAGTGTGCATTACTTGGATACCATAAATCTGCATTAATAGAGCCTAGCAAATACCTAAGAATTCTCTTAACAGTAGATAAGTGAGATTCTCTGGGGTCAGCTTGAATGTCACTTAGTATTGAATGTAAGGCCTACTAGTAGTTAAGTAAAGTAAAGAACTAATAATACCTTTATAGAGCTTACTCTCTACTGGTTTACCTTCCTCATCTTTACTCAGAATAGTATCAGTGGCCATGGGTGTTGACATTGGCTTAGCTTTATCCATGTCAAACTTCTTGAGTACTTCCTTGGTATACTTAGCTTGACTGATAAAGATCCCATCATCACCTTGCTTGATTTGCGAACCAAGAAAGAAATTAAGCTCTCCCATCATTAACATTTCAAATTCTTTCTTCATCTGTTGACTCAATTCTTTGCATAGTTTTTCATCAATTGCTCCAAAAATGATGTCATCCACATAGATTTGGACAAGCAACACAACTTGATGCCTCTTTTTGATAAATATAGTTGTATCTACTTTCCCTCTGACATAACCTTTACTGATTAAAAAGTTAGTCAGTCTCTCATACCAAGCTCTTGGAGCCTGTTTCAATCCATATAGAGCTTTCTTCAACTTAAAGACATGATCTGGATACTTTGGATCTTCATAGCCTGGGGGCTGTCTGACATAGACTTCTTCTTGGATATAACCATTAAGAAATGCACTCTTAATATCCATCTAAAAAAGTTTAAATTTCATATGGGATGCAAAAGCAGAAAGTATTCTTATGGCTTCAAGTCTTGCTAATGGTGCAAATGTTTCTCCATAGTCAATGCCTTCTTATCTATTATAGCCTTGAGCAACAAATCTGGTCTTGTTTCTAACAATATTACCAGCTTCATCTAGCTTGTTCTTGAAAACCCATTTGGTGCCTGTGATCGACTTTCCTCTAGGTTTCACCACCAAACCCTCATACTTCATTTCTTCTGAATTGGTCTAGCTCTTCTTGCATTGCAATCATCTAGTTGTCATCAAACTCAACATCTACAAACTTCTTTGGTTCAATCAATGAAACAAATGTTGAATAGCTCATCGTCTTATTCAGTCGACCTCTAGTCAGCACTAGATTTTTCACACTGTCAAGAATCTTATCAACTGGGTGATCTCTCCTTGCTCTTACTTCTTTTGGTAGATCAGGATCAGCTAGCTGAGCTACTGTCATTGGTTGAGCATCCACATCATCACCAAAGTTGATTGATTGGTCCAAGTTAACTTTATATTCTTCTTTTTCTGGTACTAGATCAGGAATAATAATGGACTGACTGTTCCTTTTCTCTTTCATCATCACTGGCTTCTCTACCTGCATTGTTAGATTCATCAAAATCTACATGCATAGACTCCTCTAAAATGCCAGTCCTCTTGACATACACTCTGTATGCCCTACTGTGTGTTAAGTAACCCAGAAAGATTCCTTCATCAGTCTTGGGGTCAAATTTAGCGAATTGGTCTTTAGTGTTTAATATGAAGCATTTACAACCAAAGGCCTTGAGATGACCAGTGTTGGGCTTACTCCCGTTCCAAAGTTCATAAGGAGTTTTATTCAAAACTGGGTTAATTAAAACCTTGTTTAGAATGTAACAAGCTGTGTTAACAGCCCCTCCCTAGAAATACTTTAGCAGATTATTATCACTCAGCATAGAATGACCCATCTCCTCAATAGTGCAATTCTTTCTCTCAACAAACCCATTCTGCTTAGGTGTATGAGGGGTAGAAAAATTGTGGTCAATACCATGCTTAGAACAGAATTCCTCACACTTCCTATTTTCAAATTCTCTTTTATGGTCATTACGGATTCTATTAATTTTTGGGTCTTTTTCATTCATGATCTGGGTAGCCAACCTAGAGAATGATTCAAATGTTTCACCTTTGCTTGCTAGTAAGACAATCCAAGTGAACCTGGTCAGATCATCTACAACCACAAGGGTGTATTTCATTCCACCTAGACTTGTTGGCACAATAGACCCAAACAAATCCATGTGTAGAAGATCAAGGGGGTGATAAGAAGATATATTAGCTAATGATTTAAAGGTCTTCCTAAATTGTTTCCCAAGTTGGCATGCTGAGCAGAGTCTATCTTTTTCAAAGGCTAGATTGGGTAAACCCTCAACAAGTTCATTTTTGGCTAATTTGGACAGATTGGTCATATTGATATGTCCTAACCTTCTGTGCCATAGCCATGAATTCTCCTCCTTAGAAACTAAGCATATATCATTGCAGCCAGGGGATAAATCAAACATATAAACATTATTAATTCTAAGAGAATAAAGAATAGTTTAGTCAGAGTTACCATCAATGACTGAGCCCGCTGAGTCAAATATAACTTTCCTACCTTTGTCACACAGCTAAGCAACGCTTAGCAAGTTGAACTTTAGGCCTTTCACCAGAGACACATTATCAATTGAAGGCTTGACTCTCACAGTGTCATTGCCAACAATCTTTCCCTTTTTATTGTCTCCAAAACTGACATTTCCATTTCTTCTTCGCTCCAATGTGATGAATTGCTTTTCATCACCTATCATAGGCCTCAAGCATCCACTATCCAAATACCACATTCTGCTATCATTAGTGGATCTCAGGCTCACTTGTAAAATAGTTAAGTTTTCTTAGGTACCCATGCCTTTTTCTGGTTGGGTCCTCCCTTGTTAAAGGTGGTCATCCTTGACCAGTCATACTCGTTATAGTAGCCATTTTTATGTGTACACATGACTATTACATGTCCTAGCTTGCCACAAAAACAATAGGCAGCCTTAGGATTAGGCCTGCTCACTTTACTCTTTTGAGAAACCTTCTCAAAGTGGTGAGTGTTGTTACTCTGAGTATTCCTAATAGGTTTAGGAGGGACCTGCACCTTTTTCAAAGCTATTAATTCAGCAGCTAGCTCATCCAATTTGTTAGAGAGTTTATTGTTATATACATTTTGGTACTCAGCTTTTTCCATCAGGTATAAGATGTCGAGTGAAGTAGAAGAGCTGACATCTTCTATATCATCACACCTCCTCTGAAGTACTTTGATGTATTTGGTTGACTTCTTAGTTATATTAATAACATTATTAAGTACTGCGGCAAGCTCATCTGAAGACAAAGGGTGTTCAAAATTTACCTCAGTGTGGTTTCCTTTGTCTCTGCTCTAGTCAGCTGATTGTCTGGCAGTGGAAGTAGTTGGTTGGTCAGCTGACTCTAAGTTAACTAGATCATCCTTATCCATGAGACACACATTTGCGGAATCTTATGCCTCTTCATCTGAGGATGATGACTCTTGTTCAGAGTCACTCCAGGTAGCAACAACGGCTTTCTTACTCTTCTTCTTCTTGAACTTGTCCTTCTTGGCTTTAGGATAGCTAGACTAAATATGCCCCTTCCTACCACATTCAACGCACTTGATACCTTTGTTATGTTCTTTGTTGAACTCCTTTCGTGGTCTATCATCTGCTCCTTTCTTGTACTTACCTATCTTTCTGAACTTCTTGAAGTTTTTATCTTTCCCCAAGAACCTTCTGAAATTCTTGGTCATCAGTGCAATTTCTTCCTTTCTGTCCTCTGGATATCCTTCCTCAGAGGAATCTTTTTATCATCATCAGCTCTCAGAATAATAGCTCTGCTTGAGCACTCTTTCTCCTTGTGCCTATGCTTCTTGGACTCATCTTCATATTGCTTTAAAGACATCTCATGAGTTAACAAGGTTCCAATCAGCTCATAAAACTTATAGGTCTTCAAATCATGAGCTTCTTCAATAGCACTCTTCTTGGCTTCCCATTCTTGAGTCAAGTTTCTAAGGATCTTCTTGACAGTCTCTTTTTCTGTGAAGATCTTGCTAAGTCTTTTCAGCTCATTGACTATATTTATGAACCCAGTGTTCATGTTGGAAATATCCTCCTTGGGTTTCATGTGGAACCATTTATAATCCCTTACAAGGATATTGATCTTGGACTCTTTCACCTTGTCAATACTTTTATAAGTCACTTCTAACTTCTTCCATATCTCTTTGGCAGTCTCGCATCCTGAAACGCGATTGAACTCAGTTGCATCAAGAGCGCAATAAAGATAGTTGATAGCAGCTGCATTTTCTTTTAATCTAGGCAAGTCCTGATTATCCCATTCAGTAAAGTACTTATCAATAGTTAATCCATTCTTCACATGTGATGGAATATATGACCCTTCTATAATAGCAAACCAAGCATGCATACTCTGGGACTGAATGAAATTAGTCATTCGGTTCTTCCAATAAGTATAGTGCTCTCCATTGAACATAGGAGGCCTGGTGACTAGCATGCCTTCAAGAAGAATATAAACTTGAGCCCTTCTACTGGATTCTCCTTTGTACGTCATGGTCTTTTCTCAAAGATTGTGAAATATGTTAAATGAGAACTGCTCTAATACCACTTGTTGGTCCCTATGCGCACACTCATTGAGTCAGAGGGGGGGGTGGATGACTCACTCAAGAACTTATGAAACTTTGTCGTGATAATTACTTGCTCCACTGAGTGAGGTCAGCTCACTGAGTGAAAACCTGGAAAATACGATAAAGTAAAGAACACTGAAATTTTTATACTAGTTCGGCACCTTGTGCTTACATCTAGTCCCGAGAGAGTGTCTTGGCTTTAATCCACTAATCTCAACTCTTTTACCCTAGGCGGAGAAGCCTTTTACAAATTCCCCAATTACAGTAAGTATCCTCCAAACTGTAATCGCTCACCCGCTGAGTAGAATACCCTCTTCTACCAGCAACTCACAAAGAGTCTAAACAAGAGCTGGATTCAACTTATAAAAACGTTGATCCAATTACAATAATCAAATATTACAATTGTATGATCTATATTCTCTCTTGTTCTAAAGCAGATTCTCGCTGAATAGTGCTTTCTTGCTTGAACTTCTTTAAAGCTTGTAATTGGGTAGAGTTTTCTTTTGAGAAATTCAGGTGTAATCACCAAGTTCTAACGCCTGCCTTCTTGCTCCTTTTATAGATGGATTGAGAAAGTAGTTGTTGAACTTATCTTGGCATCTTCTGAAATTGACAGCTCATCTATCTATCCTTTGCTTCTTCGAATCAATTCGTTAAGAAATAGAATTGCACCGCTACGAGATAGAAAATCAATCCATTAGATTGAGATTCGAGCTTCAATTTGAATCATTTGTCGTTTGATGTTAGTCTTCCGTTAGAGAGAACTCGAGCTGACTTGCTACGGTCATCTTCCCATTCCTTCTAGTATTCTGACATTTGACAGAGTGCGTGATAAGAGGTTGGTAGATCTACAGAATTGCCCAAATTGGCAAATGACTTTTTGCAGCTTGATCATGGAAGACTTTGTCATTTTCTTCATTAAATCGGGTCTTGTCAAGGCATTAATTCTTTTTGTCTTTGACTCATTAATGTCCCGCAAAAAGCAACACTAAAAACAAAGATTCCATTTTACCTTAAATGGTAAAGTCAGTAGCGTTGACAGACTTAAAGTAATTCTGCGAAATATATCATCGTAAAACACACAGCTGAAACAAAATCTAAATGTCAAGCGTTGAGTGAATATTACTAAGTCAGCGACTAAAGTAAATACTTTGCCTAGAAACAGCTTAGAGTTAAATTAAATAGCTAGGTCAGCGGAGACTTGAAATTCTACCCTTGAATTTACTAACTCCCTTACAATCATAGACTATTTATGTTAACATCATTATTGATTTAATTATCTCATTCTTAACTTAAATGTTATGATCAAAACTTAAGCACTACTGATTCATCCACTGAGTCAGTCCAAACTCGTGCTTGGTTCAACAATGTTATATGGAGAAAACCACCAATTGATTGGTTGAAAATCAATGTGGATGCTGCTTGCGACCTTTTGACTGGCTCAATTGGAGCAGGGGGTGTGATTAGGGATCACAATGGCCAATGGAAGGTTGGATTTGTTCATAACATTGGGATTGGCAATCCTTTGCTTGCAGAAGCTTGGGCGACTGTTTGTAGGCTTGAACTTGCTCTCTCAAAGGGTTATACCGATGTTATTCTTGAATCCGATTCAAGCGATTTGATCAGTTTGGTTAATATGTCGTGGTCTGCTTACAAGGAAAACCCTCTGAAGAATATGATTACTTGGATGAAATGTTTGGCAGAAAGATTTTAACAAGTCCAGTTTATGCATTGCTACCAAGAGGGTAACTCCTGTGCTGACTTTCTTGCTAGTACTGCGACTCTGCCATGTTTGGGGGGTCCATATACTGGAGCATGCTCCAGCTGGTGTAGAGCAGTTGTTGAGGATGGATTGTGAAGGTTCATTTCCTAGTATGCGTACCTGATGCTGGTTAATGTAGGTTTTATATTTAGTTTTTGTGTTGCTGTCTTTTGCTCGTCTTTGTTCCCTTTATGTTTTCTGTTTAATCATTCCTGCACTTACCAAAAAAAAAAAAAAGTTATTATAATAAAATGAAATAAAAAGAAAACATTTTTACCTTTTTAAATAAAGAAAAAAGCTAAAAGAAAAGCTAAAAGCCCAAGACACGGAATGAAACTTTTTAGTTTTTTCTTCGTAAATAGACCCCACAGTAGACACATTTCAAAGGCTTTTATATAAATGGGTTAAAAAATAAAATAATTTATGTCAAATATTATAAAAAAGGTAAAGTAATTTTATGTCATCCTTATAAAATAATTACAAATCACTCCCTCCACCCTTACCATACGCATGTTCCTCTTTTTTAATTTGTTTGATTTGTTTTACTTATATCTTTCAAACCGTTCACTTTTTCGACATGTCGCTTTAGAGTGTTTTGTACTTCTCTTTTTTTCTTTGAAAGTAGATACATGATGATATACTTTTATCGAGTTTTTTTAACTGTCAGATATCCAATAGACATCTAATAGAAGTCCAATAGAAATCTTTAAAACTAGAAGACCTTGGATCAAAATATTAGATAGATTTTAATAAATCATAACTTTGAAACATACTTTTGCAGATGTCTAAATATCAACTTCAAACTAGATTTTCTAATAGAAATCTAGTAGATGTCCAATAGATTTCCGATACATGACCAAAAGATGTCTTGTAGATGAGAAAACACAAGTTAAACAATTAATTGATCTCATAAACACAAAGAAAAAGAGACAAAGCGAAATCAATTGCGAAAAAAATCCTACATAAAATAATCCCTTCAACTCCTGAAAATCCACTCGTAACACAAATCTATACAGTCAATTTGCCTAAATTCCGTAATTGAATCGAAATAAATTAAATAACACATGAATGTCCAATGGTAAAAGTTAGAGGACTCTTAAATTATACTTGTAAAAAATTAACGATATATACAACGAAATTTCTAGTGATCTATTGGACATCTATTGGATATCTATCAATAATCTATTGGAAATCTATTAGATAAAAAAATGTCGAAAAGTCATAGTGGATAAAAATAAAAATAAGACGGATAAAAAACTCTAAAGCGGCATGTCGAAAAAATAACGGTTTGAGAGATAAATAAAAAATAAGGAAAAAAAATTAAAAAACAGCAATATGGCAATTGTGTAAATAGAATTGCTAAAAGGAGGAAATTAAGATATATTTACTGGATTGCTATTTACCACCCTAAATCTACACTTACCGCCCCCTTAAATGTCAAAAATAGCCTTTTCACATTAAAATAAAATTTAAACTTATTTTTATAAATTAATTTGAAAAAAATTACACATCCATAAAGCTAGGCAAAAGTAATTGTTACATAGCCTTTTGGTTGAGTAAAAGGATTATTCATCCAGCCTTTTGGCTAGTCGATAATGAATTTTGCCCAACCCTTTTATTCGACAAAAATCAGTTTTTCACAACCTTGTAAAAATCAATTTCGCGCAAAATTCATTATTTAAAATTTAATATATTGAAATTCATTATTTAAAATCCATTATTTAAAAATTAGTTATGATTTTAATATTTTTATTATTTAAAATTCAATATATTATTTATTTTTATATTTATAAATAATTAAAAAATATTTTATATATGCAAAATATAAATATTATTTAATTGATCGGTTGCATAAAATCAATTTTCGCCCAACCAATTGGTTAGACAAAATTTGATTTTGTCTGGCCACTAGTTGGAAAAAAATCACATTTTGTCTAGCCACTAGTTGTTGAGTAAAATCATTTTTGCATAGCTAATGGTTGGACAAATTAGTTTTTTTACCCAATTATTCGTTAGGCAAAATCATTTTTTACTCCATCAATGGTGGGGCAAAAAAGTTTTTTGCCATGACTATATATTTTTTTATTATTAAAAATGTATTTAATTAATTTTTTTTAAAAGGGTATTCAAGTAACTTTTGAGGGAGGTAACTATAAATTTGTAGACGATAAATAAAAACACCTATTTTTAACAAGCATGATAATCTTGTAAATATTTTAATAAATTTATAATTAATTTAAAAAAATTGCTTATTTAGGACGAATTCCCATTTTAAAACTCAAAACTCTCCATTCTTCCTTTTACCTCAAAACTCAAAACCCATTTTAAAACCCCATTTTTCCGATTGATTTAAAGGGTGGGGGCTATGCCTCAAAACTCAGGGGAAGTTTTGAACTTTCCGATGGCTGGCCACACCTCTGCCTGTCGTTGCCCCTAGGTCGAGGGAAGGCTCTATAGATCTTTATTAGAGGGAAGGAATGCTAAGTCAAACAAATATCTCCTATTGACTAAAAGGGGATGAGATTCTATGGCTTATAAGTATGAACAATATCTCTAATGGTATGTGGCCTTTCAGGGTAAAACTCAAGAACAAATTTATGAGGGCTGAGACCCAATATGAACAATATCATACCATCTGTGGAGATATAGATGTTATCCAATTAAGTTAAAATTATTTCATCAATATAAAAAACATTTTATGCTTATAGCAAAGTACCGTGAGGATACAGGTGATTCCACATTATAAAGTTGTATAAAGGACAATCAGATTCAAGCTATATGATAGAGTATGTTTGTCTCTTTAACCAATGTCGTATGTACGTTATGCATTTGGTCTTCTGATTGACAATACAAGGCCTTTTTCGTCCGATTAGAACAAATTTACACATGTTTCCGTTTAATGATGTCTTTGGGATATAAGTTCATCTAGGGGTGTTAACGAATCGAGCCGTGACCGAATAATGTAGGGTTCAGTTCGGCTCGCGAACATACTTGCTCGGACTTGGCTCGGCTGGAAGCTCATCGAGCTTAGAAAAATGAAGTTCGGTTCGGGGCTCTTGAAAAGCTAGGCTCGAGTTCGGAAGCTCGCGAACCTAAATGAGCCCTAACACATATGCATTATTGTAACTCAAAATCAAAGTGTTGCCCCTAAGTGTTTCAACTTTGATGATTAAAACTGATTTATGACAACACTAGTTAAAAAATTATTGCATCAGTAACATGACATTTTATTACACTTATTAAAAAAAATCAGAAAATATATTTCCAAAAAAATAACGCAATTTATTCGCGCTTAAAGAAATACATAATTTTAAAAAATTTAAACTAACATCATAATATTTTTACCATGATCCATAATCACTCTCATTTCGTCTCTTTCTATGTTCTATCCTATATAATTTCATATCCATCACCACTCTTGTAAAGAAGTAGCAAACTATTTTAAATCATCATTTTACGAATAATTATCATAAATGAAATATTATTACTCACCAATCATATATAATTAATTTGTTTTTCACTAATTTATTAACTACAAGAATTATACGAACAAGTTTGCGAGCTTTCGAGCCAAACCTTAGAAGGCTTGGTTTGGCTTGTTAATATCTCGAGCCGATCCCGAACTCGAATCGAGCTCTATCGAGCAGAACTCTGACCGAGCTTTGATCAAGCAGAATCTCAAACTGTTTACAAGCCACTAAACTTACACCCCTATGTACATCTATGTTCAAATAAGTATAGCATAATGTATATATAACATAACAAATATGCCACAAAAATGAAACCGAGAAATAAATGCGAAAAAAACAAATCGTTTTGCCGAAAGTGGGGAAGGTGGAAAGAAAGACAAAGAGGAAGAAGAAGACATAAAAGGGCAATGCCTAATGGGCCCTCTTCAAGAAACATAAAGAAAATTTGGAAATGTGAAAAGAAAGAATTTCAACAAAATGGTTATATTATAGTGCAATGTCAATGTGATGTGCTCTTTCTTTTTCCGACCCTTTGGAGGTTTCCTGCAATCAAACCAACCTTGTTTTCTTGACCTATTTCTTAGCAATTTCTGTTCCCATTTACTTTCCTTTCATAGTCATTGAATTTTTCTATTTTTTTATTTTGAAAGTATCGTATCAAAGAAGAAAACACTAACCGTAATTAATCTATGGCTCAGTACATACTTGCCCCATAAGCTTGTGACTTTTATTTCTTGATCTCTTCAATTTATTAGGACATATCTAATTCAATCCTAAAATAGAGTTGGAGATGCGCTCCACTTTTCCTCAAAATAAAGGGGAGCAACAGTGTTGCTCCCCTATCCATTATAATAATAATTTTTTTACTTTCGTATTTTCTTTTTTTTATATTTTATTCAGTTGAATTAATGTTTATTTATTAGGTAGAGAGAAATAAAATAATAACATTTGTGTTTTAAAGTAAAAATTTAAAGTGTAGGATTGGAAAATAAACACTGTAGCTGCTTCAAGTTATAGAGTTTTAAGGGAAAAAGTGAAGGGGAGGATTGGAGATGCCCTTATAGAAATCTTTACCAACTCCTGAACTTGGCAAAAGTGATCACTGCATCCCCTCAATTCCACGTGTCACCTTCTGATTGGAGGGAGGAAAATAAAAAATTTGACATCCTTGAAAAGTCAAACCATACGTTGCACTAAGGGGACTGTAGTGAATACTTTTATCAAATTCATGAAGTTAGTAAAAATATCTGTAAGTTAAAAACGCCAAATAATAAAAATTATTAAGTTAAGGGGCTAAGTATCCATTAATCTTTAATCCAAACATATTTTAAGAGACTCATGTTCGTGGTGGTTCTGCAAATCAGTTAGCTAGTGAAATTAATATATTTCTAGCCTTATGATGTAATATATGTCGATTTATTAAATCCAAATTTTTATTCAATAAAACATATCTTTTTTTTGGTAAAATTCAATAAAACATATCTTAAAGACGTTTCTACTCATATATTATGAGAGTTATACTTAATTATAAGTTAATATCTTAACCTTGTATAGAAACCTTGATCCCAAAAAAAAAACCTTGTATAGAAACCAAATACTCAATAAACATCTTAGTTTGGATTGATTAAATCACAGTAAATCAGTCGTGGCTTTGAATGCATTCATCCAAAATTGTTACAGATTTAAGCATATTTCCAGTAATCATTCATCAAATTAATAAGCAAAAAGTAAAGAACACAATAAATTTTAAAGTGCTTCTATCTATTCTTATTTTCAAAGGATCCCCCGTGAAGAGGTGATGTTAATGCACAGGTTGAGAAGAACAGCTTTATTGATGGCTAAACTAAAGGCCAAAGGGAAAAATACAGAGAAAATATCCATAAAGAACGAAAACCAAAAAACAATACAAAACCCAGAAACCCTAGAAAAAATTACAGTCTACAGAGAAAAGATACAACCCTAATTTATATAGCCTTGAAAAGAAACCGCCTCAAACAGCCTTCAACGGTAACATGTCACGCAAGATCATCAAACGCTTCGTTGTTGAAGATCAAGAACACAGAGAAGCATCGCGAAGAACAGAAGAAAGAAATCAAGCGGCGAGAGAAAAAAAGGGATTAAGAATGAAACTCTTAACAAAACCGGGCTTATATACAAAAAGGGTAAAGGCACAAAACGCATAGTTTTGAACTAGGATAGACACACAGGTAAAAACAACCGGGTAATGGGCTTGGGCTTAGGCCTTTGGGCATACTAACTCCAACATTCTCCATCTTGACCAAAGCAAGCCTCCAGAATAAAGCCACTTCAATTCTCAACCAAACAAGGGTAATCACCAAGACTTAGGGGCGCAGTTTGACAAAAAGTCAAACTGCACAACTCCTAGGCCTTTCAGAGCAACCTGAAATTTATCAATAGGAATAGATTTAGTTAACATATCAGCAAGATTCACACTAGTATGAATCTTTTTGATAGAAACAATACCCTTTTTGGTTAATAAGGTTATTGTCAAAAGTAAAACAGAAACCAGACACATATCTCCTTTTATCTAGGTCTGCAGCATAATCAGAATCACAATAACCATTTATATCAACTTTATCATGACAAACTTCCTGTACACAAGACAAAGACCTGAACTACCATGCAAGCATCTAGCAAGCCATTTAACAGCATTCCAATGTGATTTATTAGGATTGCTCATGTATCTGCTTACAAGACTAACTCCATGAGCAATGTCAGGTCTAGTACAGAGCATGAAATACATGAATGACCCAACCATATTTTGATAAGGGACATTTTCCATAAACGCAAATTTATCAGCACTCATAGGCTCATTATTAGCACAAAGTTTAATATGAGCACCAATGGGAGTATTAATAGGTGTATTATTATTTAACTCAAAGTTACTCAGAACTTTCTTCACATAATCAACTTGAGTTAATACTAAAAAACCTTTAGACCTATCTCTATAGATATCAATGCCAAGAATTCTCCTAGCAGAACCTAAATCCTTCATTTCAAAAACATTACTAAGTTGTGATTTCAAATTATCTATGTCAGATTTATTTTTACAAGCAATAAGAATGTCATCAACATATAAAAAGCAGATAAATGTAAGTCTCATCATTTAATCTTTTATAATAAACACATAAATCATAACTGCTCCTAAGAAACTTCTGATTTAGCATAAATTGATCAAACTTAAGGTACCACTGTCTAGGAGATTGTTTAAGACCATAAAGAGATTTTTTAAGAAGACAAACATGATTTTCATAACCTTTTTCAATAAAACCTTCAGGCTGAGACATATATAATTCATAAGTCAAAGTACCATGCAAAAAGGCAGTCTTAACATCCATTTGCTCTAACTCTAGGTCATATAAAGCAACAATAGACAAAATCAATCTAATAGAGACATGTTTCACAGCTGGGGAGAAGATTTCTTTATAATTTATCCCTTCAATTTGTGAAAAACCCTTGCTACCACTCTGGCTTTAAACCTTTCAGGTTCAATTCTAGGTATGGCAAGCTTCTTCCTGTAAATCCATTTACAGCCAATGATTCTCTTACCTTCTGGTTTAGGAACCAAAACCCAAGTTTTATTCTTATTAAGAGAACTCATCTCATCCTTCACAGCTGAATGCCATTGATTCCAATCTTTACTGTTCTTAGCATCAGTAAAGGACTTTGGTTCATTAAAATCAATGTTTTCAGCATTTAACACAGCAAAGTCTAGCATGTCAGAATAGTTACAATCATAGACAATATAGTCTTTAAACTTAGAAGGCATCCTAGACTCCCTTCTAGGTCTTTCACTTATAATGTCAAGATTTTCAACACTATTTTCAATGTTAGCATCAGGTTCAACTTCATCAGGATTTTCATTTCCAAATTCATTATTGTCAAAGGTTTCATTATTGTTATCTTGAGTCTCATTAGGTTCATTATTTTTGGTTAACAATTTATCCAGTTCTATTTCAAACAATCGATCAACAGAGTTAGATTTATTGTGCTTATTTGCATCAATCATAGGAAAAACAGACTCATTAAAGGTTACATCCTTACTGATAAGCACCTTACTTTTAGTAATGGACCAAAGCTTGTAACCTTTAACACCAGTTGGATATCCCAAAAACACACATCTTTTTGCTCTTAGATCCAACTTGGACTCAATGTCAAGCATATAAGCTAGACAACCAAAAATCTTAAGATTATCATAGATAACAGGTTTATTATACCACAACTCATTAGGACACTTCTGACTAATAGATGAACTAGGAATCCTATTGATCAAGTAACACGATGTGGCTACTACTTCAGCCCAAAACTTATGATCCAGCCCAGATTCTAACAGAAGGCATCTAACCTTATTTAGAATGGTCCTATTGTACCTTTCTGCCACTCCATTTTGCTGTGGAGTGTAGGCACAAGTTCTATATCTAACAATGCCATTACTTATACAAAATTCATTAAATTGATTGTTTATAAATTTCAAACCATTATCAGTCCTTAGTGTTTTAATTTTAAAATTTACCTGATTTTCAACTAAGGCCTTGCATTCAGTGAATTTATCAAACACATCACTTTTATTTCTTAAAAAATAAATCCATATTTTCGTAGAAAAATTATCTATAAAAGATACAAAGTATCGGCAGTTAGACAGAGAAAGAGGAACATAAGGTGATCCCCAAAGATCACTGTGAACATATTCCAGTGGATCTTTGGAAATACAATTAGCAGACTTAAAACTCTACTTATGGGACTTTCCCATAGCACAAACATCACACACATCAGATTTAACAAACATGGGCAATTTTAAGGTTCCAGATTGTCTTATAGATTCTAGACCTTTAATTCCTAAGTGACCAAGCCTTTAATGCCACAAACTAGTTTTATCAATCTCTGTAACCACATCACTTGACCCAACATACACAGAGCCTAGAAGATAGTACAATCCATTAGACAATTCACCTTTTAAAACACAATTACCATTTTTAATTATCTGAAGAATTCCACCTTGAGCTTTAAACTCAAGGCCTTTACTATCAAGATTACTTAGAGAAATTAAATTCCTTTTAATATTGGGAACATGTCTAACATCATGTAACATAACTCTCTTACCATTATTACATATAATCTGTACTTTTCCAATTCCTAAGATATCACAGGAGGTATCATTTCCCATTAGAACTTTTCCCCCTTTATAGGGTTCATAGTTAATGAGCCATTCCTTCTTAGGAGTTAAATGAAAAGTACATCTTGAATCCAATATCCAGGAATCAGGATCTCTAGTCTGACCAATGGTGAGAGCCTCAATATCAACTGTTTCAATTATATTGTTACTAGCTCCTGTATTTTGGGATTCATTAGGAGATGGTTGACCACTAATCCTGAGTCTACAGAATTTCTTAGTATGACCCTTCTTATTACAATAATAACATATGAACTCTCTTTTAGTTTTATTATTGTTCTGGCCATTACTATTCTGAGCAGGATTATTAATAGATTGAATGCTAGGTTGATTATCCTGTTTGGACTTCTTCCCTTTATTCTTTTTACCTTTTACAAACAAACCTTCACCATTTTGACCCCTTTTAGCAGTTTCAGACTTAAATTCAAGTTCTTTCATTTTAAGAGCAGCAATTATGTCATCAACTTCTAAAGACTCTCTACCATATTTTAGGGCCTCTTTTAGGTTCTTAAATTTGTCGGGAATAGAATTTAAGAGAAGAATAGATTGGTCATCCTCACTGATGTCCACATCTGCTCCTTCTAACTCTATGATGAGTTTTTGAAACTCATCATAGTTTTCATCAACATTCTTTTGAGGATCCATTTTAAAACTGAATAATTGTTCTTTCAAGAAGGCAATTCTAGTAGTACTAGGGGTCAAATACAGTTGGTCTTACTTGGTAATTAATTCGATAGCAGTATTATGGCCTCTAACCCTCCTAAGAATGTTGTCATTTAGATTTAGAACAATGGTGGAATAGGCCTGATCAAGAATATCATCTTTTTCAGTTTTAGTGAGATCAGTAGGTAATTTATCTTTACCTAAAAGATCCTAGTGACATTTTTGTTGAATTAAAACACATTTAAGTTTTTCTTTCCAAATATTATAATCTCCTTTTCCATCAAATTTTTCTAAACTGACTTTCGCAATTGACATTTTAATAACCAAATTCAACTAAGATACAGTTAGACAAACTTTAATAGGAAACAAGGGTAAATTTAGAGAGACAGGCTTAAAGAAAGCTATAGTGCTAAAGAAGAGAGCCCTAAAGGAGGAATCTAAACTATTCAAGCTAGAATAAACCTCAAGAAAACAAGAAGAGCTAATCTTAAGAAACAAACAGCACATATAGATCAACAAAAATTCAAATGAAACACAAGAGTCAAATAAGGAAATAAATTATAAGACTCAAAATAGTTGGATTAAGCACAGGATAGCAGTCAATTTAAAGGGAGAGAGTATTAAGAGTACTTACAGTGCATAAATAAACTCTTTAAGAGAGTTCTTCCTTTAACAGTGCTACTATTATAAGGTGAAGTTTCAAGAAACATTACCTGAGTGCGATTGATTTCCTCATTTGCATTTTAACCAAACCAAAAAGCATTTCACCAAAGATTCATGAAACATCAAACAAAACGAGAATTAGAATCAAGAAAAAAAATCAAGCGGAAGCAGAACTATAATTTCTAGGTTTCAAAATCTTTTAAAAGAAAACGGGTTGCATGTAACAAATTGAGTAAAGAAAGTTAACACAAAACTCCTTAATATAAGATCAAACGAGAAACTTTTCAGAAATCAAGGGAAAACTCAAGAAAAGTTTCCAGAAAAACGATTTGTGAAAATTTCTACAAGATACTAAACATGCAAAGGAAGATTAACACTAGATCTTTACGAAAAACTTAACATGCAAACAAGATCTTAAACTGTAAAAGCGCTCTGATACCATTTGTTACAGATTTAAGCATATTTCCAGTAATCATTCATCAAATCAATAAGCAAAAAGTAAAGAACACAATCAATTTTAGCGTGCTTCCATTTATCCTTATTTTTAAAGGATCCTCCGTGAAGAGGTGATGTCAATGCACGGGTTGAGAAGAACAGTTTTATTGATGGCTAAACTAAATGCCAAAGGGAAAATACAGAGAAAATATCCACAAAGAACGAAAACCAGAAAACAATACAAAACCTATAAACCCTAGAAAAAATTACAGTCTACATAGAAAAGATACAACCCAGATTTATATAGCTTTGAAAAGAAACCGCCTCAAACAGCCTTCAACGGTAACTTGCCACGCAAGATCATCAAACGCTTCGTTGTTGAAGATCAAGAACACAGAGAAGCATCGCGAAGAACAGAAGAAAGAAATCAAGCGGCGAGAGAAAAATAAGGGATTAAGAATGAAACCCTTAACAAAACCGGGCTTATATACAAAAAGGGTAAAGGCACAAAACGCATAGTTTTGAACTAAGTTAAACACACAGGTAAAAACAATCGAGTAATGGGCTTAGGCTTAGGCCTTTGGACATTCTAACTCCAACAAATTTGGATAACATGATGATGTTGTTTGAAAACTTTTTCAAAAATGTCATTCTCGTCAAATTATATTATTAATTTTAGAGGATTTGGACGCAAAATAATTTTAGAGTATTTCACCTCAATAAAAATGGAAATGAAAATCTGTTATTCATCTCAAATCGTTACAATGGTGATAGCTTGCTATTTATAATAAGAATAGACCGAGATTTAACTCTAAACAACCTATTAACTAACTAACTAATTGCTAACAAACTTAGAACTTTTTGGTAATAATCCATAATTTTCAATGATCTCCACCAGATTACAGTGGTCATATATCTCAACATTGCCATCATCGACTTCCTCTTGGATTTTCAACATAAAGGTCTCATATCTATGGAGATCGATGTTCTTATTTATATACCTATGGATCTCCATACATCTCACCAATGTTATCAAAACCATACTTGACATCACACCGGTAAAGATTTTGATATGCGGTATTATCAGTATAATCGATATAATTATTAGTTTACCAGACATCGTATCGGTCTTTTGCAACGCTTTCTACGTCTTTTCCAACGCCATTTGGGTCTTTTGCAACGCTTTCTAGATCTTTTGCAACGCTTCTGCATGTCGTCATAGCCTTTTTTAACAACCGATTTTAAGTTAAACCGTACCGTAGCCACAGCCAGTTTACAATAAAACCAGTTGAACCGATCGTTACTGTACGATTTCGATAACACTGCTTCTAACCAATAAAAATCATTTGCTCGTTATAACATTAAAAAGTAATTTTAAATATTTAATTATTACTACTGTTTTTAATTATTTCAAAAATAAAACCTTACCAATAACCAAAGAAAATACCTATAACATCAAAGAATAAGATATAAATCAAATAAGTCTTATATATCAATTATTGTTTGAATATATTAATTTATTCACACATTTGCAAATTGCAATACAGCTAGCCAGCTACCTTATGCTTTGTATTTCAAAATTTAATTTAAGCAAAAAGTTCAAAAAGGCAAGTTTGGATTTGTGTCTATCACTTCAAATTATTTCAAAATTCATATCATCCAGCTGCTTCCTGTAGTGTTAAGTAAGCTATAATTATTTATTAATTACCGAATTAATCTCTAGCTATAATCTTGTTCTAGATGTTATGCATGAATCAGATATCTTATATGTGGCAAGAATTTTTTATAAATTAATTTATATTAAGAAATAATAAATCACATAAAAGAAAATATTTCTATACAAAAATCCTCATTTTGCTTCATAGTTCATGGATCAGATATCTTATATATGTCAATTTTAATCAATAATTCAGAATTTTTTATATTAAGAAATAAATTACATGAAATAAAACATTTAATTACAACATTTGTCATTTTTATTTTAATATTGAGTTGTTCACATATTGGGCATAATGTTCTATTTAAATTAAAAATAGTTGATCCAAGATAGACATTTGGCTCAATATTACAAATTTTCTAAATTTCACTAATTTCAATGTAATTTTGGTTTGCAATATGTATGACATCTAAACTGAGACAATTAAATTAGCAATTAAAATCAAAATATTAACAATTTTATTTTTTATTTTTATTTTCTTAGATGATTTAATAACCAATTTTTAGTTGTTTTTTTACGAGACAATTGGTTTCAATTGTTTGACAAATAAAATGCTATATATAAAAACAAACAACTATCAACAATTTAAGACACAAATACAAAGGTATGCATAAAATAATTCAGAAATTAGCTGTATGAAGGATTGGACATTAATTAAGAATATAAGAATCTAGGGCAATAAACACGCTATATTATTAATTTATTATAAGAACAATAATTGATTCTGCGCATGGGATATGGGAAAGCCCCGATACTAGTCAAAAAGCGATTGATTCTTACTAATTTAATATAAAAGATTGACCCATTCGAAAATGTTTTTAAAATTGAATGGAATTGATCAGTTTAATTGAGAAAATTATAGTTAATTCATAATTGAAATAAGTGATCATTGAAATAAAAAAGTCTCGATATTTTAGCTTTTTTATTTTGATTTCAAATAAGTGATCATTTAGATTATCAATGTAATATTTATTATTTTTTCTTTAAATTACCCTTGTATTAATTAGGAAGGAGATTAAGTATTATTGAAATTATAAGTTGGTAATTACGAAGAAAGAGAATTTTATGAAGGATAAATTAGTCTTTTTAGTTGCTTAATTAATGTCTTATTGATTTTAATGAAAAGTCTAAAAGGTCTTTTATTTGGAACCGGAGGGAGTATTAAACAATAGTTATAAGTATATCAATTGAGTGTAGCTCAATTAGTACACCACTCAATATTTGTGATAGGAGGTCCTACTTTCAATACTGAGCCTCTTCAAAATTCTTAAAAAAAAATAATAGTTATAAGTATTTGATTTCATTGCTTTTTATCGTTTTATAAGTAAAAAGTTGTAGATAACAAAAAAAATATGTTAAATGCATAGTTAGTACCCCGAACTTAAAACATTTCGCTTGATGTCATCCCCAACTTTGAATTGTTCGTACTTCATACGAGTCCCCTAAACTTGGTAAAAGGAGAGCACTGCAAGGGATATTATACAATGGACCGAGTCTTTTGATCCGTTCTCCCCACATGAATGACATGTGTCCAAAAGTGAATAAAATATAGCATAAAATAGTTTATAAGACACATACCATTCATGCAAGGAGAAGGAACTAAAGGACTAGGTCCTTAAATGTCACGCATCACCTTTTGATTGATTTGACTTCTTAAATATGTCAATTTTTTTTTTCTCTCTCTAATCAATATGTGACATATGATTATTAAAGAGACTTTTCAAAGTTGATAGCGACATCTAATAAGAAAAACATACTAAGAGCAAATCTAAACATTCTCTATTTTACCCTAAAATAGGGAACGAGTATAGGGAATGGTTGAATTCAATAATTCTCTATAAGGTATATCCCTAAAGGAAATCCTATTTTAGGGGATGGATATTATTATTATTATTATTATTATTTACTTTTCATTTTTTAATTGTAATTATTTTGTTAGATGATTAGAATAGAAATGATGTAAAGGAATTAATATAATAATAATAATAGAATATTACTATTTTTGGGAATGTAATATAGGGAATGAAAAATATGGAAGATGGTTGGAGCAAAAACACCGTAGGTCCTCTAAAATAGAGTTTAGGGAATTGAAAATAAGGGAATATGGTTGGACTTGCTCTAGTAAGAGTTGGTCCAAGTGTTAAGCGGTTTGGTATCGCTTAAACAAAGTCTCAAATTTGAATCCTAGTGAATGCATAAAATCCTAATTGAAAACTCACCCATCATAATCGGGTGCTAAGTCAAATCAGATCTAAATATAGTCGGAAAAAAAAAATATCAAATCACAATCTTACAATACCAATTAAACCGATGGGTTTCGTAATTTCAATATCCCTTTTCTCCCTCTATATATATCACCAAGATTCCAAACCCAATAACCCAAAATCAAAAGTAAAATTGCTCTTCTTATTGTTGAATTATAGTGAAAATGGGCAATAGTTGTGCATCTCCAAGAAAGGGCAATGCCAATATGAGGCCAAAAGGGCACTCAACAGCCAAAATTATACACATAATTGGCAACGACAATGGCAGCCTGCAGGAATTCCAGCAGCCAATAAAGGCAAGCCACGTTTTATCTCAGAATCCCAACTGCTTCCTCTGTAACTCGGAATCTCTGTATGTTGATTGTCACGTGCCTCACGTGTCTCCGGACGATGAGCTTCAACTCGGCCACATTTACTTCCTTTTGCCTCTCTCTAAATCCCATTCTCTCCTCTCTTTGCCGGAGTTGTGTGATTTAGCTGTCAAGGCTAGTCAACTGCTTGAACCCGTCGCTACGAAGCAGTTTTCGCGACGAAAAGGCGATCGCCGGCGTTCGAAATTTCTGAGCGCCGCCAATGTGCTGGAGACGAACGGCTTCCGGCGAATCAAATTCTGAATATTCTTGGAGCCATTATCGTGCCCCTTGAGGCACCTGTAAATTGATGATTGAAAATTAGTCTGAACATATACATGGCTTAAAGGTGTCACCCATCGTAATGACCCATTCAGGAACTTCTCCAGGGGGGAAAAAACTTGTGAATATTCTAATTGTACTACTTTATTATGATTAGTAGGCTATTGATTGGGATAAATTAAAATTTTAATTTTTGTTCCAGTGTTCTTTCTCATAACTTCCAACTTTAATTAGAGATATTGGTAGATTTATGTGAGTTAGTCATTAGAGTTATAATTTTATTTTTTTAAGAAAACATTTCACCTCGCTCGAGCCATTGTTTTATTGTCAGATTTTGCCTAAAAGTTTGGGTATATTTTATAATTATTTTATTTAATTATCATTTTATTTTTTTTATTATTAAATTAAAATAATTATTACTTATGTAATGATAAAAAAGTATAAAATAATAAATACTTTATAAAAATAAAATAACTATAAAATATTTATCTATAAGGAGTTTTGAAATTTTGGTGCCTATACAATTTGATTTTGAAATAAAACTTTCAAATTGATATTTTGTACTATTAATTTCACTATTTGTTAAAAGGGATATGTGAAATTTTTTTTAAAAGGAGACTCGAAGTTTGAAACTGTTACTGAATTAAGAATTTTTTCTTTAACACCGTGCGAATTTTGAAAATTCATTTTTCTTCGTCTCCTTCCCTTCATTCAACCTTCTTTTGTCGGACCCAAGAACAAACCAAAATTAACAAATGAACAAAACTAAATCCAAAATCTCAAACACCCCAAGCAATCACCCAGCGGGGAGCACTAAACAAAACCCAAGAACATAATAAAAAACAAACCCACTTGGAACAAAATTCAAATGAAAACAAATGGGTACAATTTCTGCGGATTTCAGCTTCTTCACGTTGTTCGGCATGCTTTGGCCTTTTTTTTTTGGATTTCGTCACAGCCCTCTTTGAATTCCTTGATAATCTTCTGCAACTCCTCATTTTCGTCGTGAGTTTGGAAGCGGAGATCGAGATTCGTCAACCTGAGGGCGGATTCTGAGAGAAGGAGATCTAGATCTAGTTTATGAAGCGATTTTCTTTACGTTTCTTTTCATTGAAAATGGAGCTCAAACACATATTAGAACGAAAACTACAAGAAATTGAAGAAATTGTTGACAATTTATGAGATGAATGAGTACATATGGAAACAGAAATGGAATTGGGTAAAGAAAAAGACAGTTATTGGCTGTGAACTGGCCGAAAATTAGTGGGTTGTTTTAGATACACAGAATTGATGAAGAAGATGAAAAGAATTATGAATTTACAAGAATGCCCTCGGCCACTTAAGCATACTTACCTGTGATAAGAAAAAATCCTTTATTCAATAACCGTTACAAACCTCAAACCATCTTTTAAAAAAAACATACTCTTTTTTGAAAATGAGTGAAATCATATAGTATGTTTTTTAAGTTAACCCTAATATTAATCCATACAAAAATGAAGAAACCTTTGGTGTGTATACAATTTGATTTTGCAAATAAAACTTTGAAATTGATATTGTGTACTTTTAATATTAATCCATACAAAAAATGAAGAAAAATAATTCTTTCAAGTCATAAGAGAATGTAAGAAGAAACGTCATTGTTTGTCATAGTATGTGTTGCAAGATTACTTAATAGCAATGTTATCGAAATTAAACCGGATATCAAATCGGTGAAAACAATGATTCATTGTTTTTATGATTCAACTGTGGTTCAATCGAATTTAATTATGGTTCAACTGCAGTTTAAGTATAATTCAACTGCGATTTTTTTTATTAAATTGACCTGTTCGGTCCGATTTTAATAATATTGCTTAATAGTGAGGAAAGATGTTCAATGATATGCATTTTTGGTGGTTTGCAACGAAGGGTAGATTTAGATCAGGTAATTCCAATGCTGCTAATTACTAAATCAATATATAGTGAGGTAATTGTTAGACAGAGAAGGAACCTTTTATTTTTTGGGCCTTAAGTTGTGATCGGTACCAGAAATATAAGTAAATACTATTTTTATCATATATTTATATACCTTACTTTTTCTTTAATTATCTATTATTTTTAAGGTTATTATTTTTCTCTTTACTATAATATTCTCTCTCATATTTAATTTGATTTTCACAGCTTAAAACGATTATAACTCACAAACTGTTAATTTTTTTTACATGAGCCTTTTTATTCGTTTTATTTTTATCTTTAAAACGAAATCCATATTTAATATTTTTGGAGAAAAAAAAAATTTGACTTCTTATACCAGTTTTTTTACTACCTTTATACTGGGTATAAGAGTTTTTTTGCTTTTAAATAGAACAATATTGCTAATGTTTTATGTTATCTATCTGAAAATAAATGGAAAACTGGTGCTATAAAGACATTATACCACTCTTATAATAGGTATAAGAGTTTACGAAATATTGGTAAAATTGGTATAAGATGCGAAAATTTTTTTTGCTCAAAACATGTTTAATATGGATTTTATTTTAAAGATAAAAATAAGACGAACAAAATATTCTTAAGGCTCTTGTCGAAAAAATTAACGGTTTGTGAGATATAGTCATTTTTAAGTTATAAAAATCAAATTAATTAAGAGAGAGAAGATTGTTAGAATAGGGGATCTCATGTTAAGGTAAATACAAAATTTAAAATTTAAAATTTTGCAATTAAGAAAATTTAACTTCTTATATGGGATTTCAAAAATATAAGGTTAATATTTACAAAATTAAAAGCTTAATATCTTATATTTAGCTAAATTGTCATTTCTATTTCAATATGGGCTTAATGGGCCTTGGTGATATTCACTTACCAAGATGTCCCCAACTAGTAAAACTAGTTTTTATATTTTGGTTTTAAGTGATTTGGGTTCTCTAAAGTTTGGATTCTCTAAAGTTATATATTTCAGCCAATCTTAATTATATATTGAGTTTTAATGGTTCTGATTTTATTTCACTACGAACCCTACAAACCACTAAAACTGAATCTTGACCATTAAAACTCAATGAATGACTGAAATTAATTAAAATGTAAAACTTTACGCTACTTCAAACTTTATAGCATTCAAGTCCTTTTTAAATAGTTTAGGCTATGTTACCGCTAAATGATGATGAATAATAGATATTGGCATAGTACTATGTAGGTTTATATACAGAGAAAAATTGTGAATAAGGTTGTCATGATGATAAATACTAAATATTGACAGAGCATTGCAGTTCATATATATGGAAAATAGTGAATACTGTTATATCAATATTTGTGATTGGCTCTTTAATTCTAAATGATTTTTGAAAAATTTGGTTTGGTTTTTTATTTTAAAGGTAAAATGAGAGACTATTGTTTGAGAATTTGATTTGCGAGCTACGATATTATATATGAGCATGATGAGATGATTTCTTTCATACTTGAAGAATCACCGATAACGAGCAAAATGAGAGACTATTGTTTTAGAATTTGATTTGCCAGCTACAATATTATATATTGTTGGTATTTTACTGTAATTGGATTAACTAGTTGACTAATGCGATCATAATATTTCATCAAACAAGTCAGGAGAGTGTGGAGTGCCCGCTTGTTCGAATTTTATTACGATACTAAGCTTACGAGGATCCGAGAGCTACCTTACGCAACGCTTCTGTTTAAAACAGTCGCGACTGCTGGAGTAGATACAACCTTTAGCAACGCTTCTGTTTTGAACAGTTGTGACTGCTCGGAGGGACACAATTTTTCGCGATGCTTTTGTTTAGAGCCGTTGCGACTGCTCGAATGGACACGACTTTTTGCAACGCTTTATCTTTGAACCGTTGCAACTACTCGTTTCATGCTTAAAAACTGGCAGTGGCAACGTCTTCTGTAAGGTTCTTGGCAACGTTTATGGCTGGTTCAATTTTTCTTCACAACGAATAATCATTCTAAGTTCTTGATTTTTTTCTCTGATTTTATACAGTTGAAAAATTTGGGAGAACTACCAAATTAGTTTCAATCTGAAAGTGTTATCACGACTTCAGAGATTATCCAAGTTATTTTCGATAATTCCCCAACAAAGATTGAAACTATTTGTTTTGAAGTTTACTTAGTTTCAAAGAGTGAAACTAAATTTTTTGAAAATGATGAACGGAGAATCTGTTGAAAAAGTAGTGGAAATCTATTGATATTCGAAATACCGGTGATTCAATCTCATTTTTTGCATACAAACGGTGTTATAATGACATTTTTTTATCTCGGGCACTGAAAAGGTACACAATTCGATCCGTTTTTATTCGAATTACTTCTTTGATATCATAGTGAAGATTTTTGCTGTGTTTTTCTGTGTTTTTTTACATAAATTCTCTTTCTCCTTTTTTTGAAAATTCTAAAATTTTTGTTCGGAATGATTTTCCATGATTTTTTTATCGAATTTACGGTTAAAGTATGTATAATGGTGTAAAAATCGTGTTTTTGGAGCATTTTTGCCATGATTCTGTAATCTAGTCAATAATTGAACCAAATTTTATATTTTTTATGTTCAAAGTCGCATTTGAATCGATTATGTTCGATTTCAGGTATTTTCACGTTTTCACAGAAAAAGGTTGCGTTTTCGCATTATTTTGGGTAATGGTGAGTTTGTGTTCGTTTTTGGTAAAAATAACGAATCCATTGGACTCGGGACATTGAAAAACCTTAAGAGGGGTCTGGTTGGAGGCTAGAATTGTTGTCGGAACGATTTAAGACCAAAGTTCGTTTTTCTGCGTTTTGCAAGGGATTCTGAATCCGTTGCAGAATGAAAAAATTGCGACGGCTTGTTGTGACAACCGTTTTTTGCGACGGTTCAAGCAGAATCAAAAATATGTTTTTCTATGTTTTGCAAGGAAAACGTGTTCCATTGCAGAATCCGTTGCAAACTGAACAATAGTGACACTTCAGTTGTGGTGATAGTTTTGGAGACGGTCAGAAAGAAGGAGACGATTAATTTTATTGAAATAGTTATGGCAACGATTAAGAAAGAATAAGGCGTTGGCAGAAACTTTTGTCTTCATCCAACCATGTGGTATATGATGTGGAGTTGGTTTAACCTTTGGGGTTGACCGGCCAATGGTTGACTGCCACGTGTCAGTCAAAAAGTCAAACTTAATTGGTCAACATAATGCCACATGGCGCATTCCTAATAGTCCCATATGTGTTTTTTCGATTTGAGGCCCTAAACAAGGTCATTTTGCTCCCAAATTTTTCCTACGTCACCATTTTTATACTTTTTTGGATTTCATGGTTAATTTTTCAGAGTTTCTTAGAGTTTATAAAAGTGATTATTTGATTTATTTTGTGTAAATTTATTCAAAAAAAATTTATAGAATATAGTTTATGAAATTTTAAAAATTTCTAACATGTTAGAAATTATTTTTACAAAATTTTTAATTTGTTAGTTAATGTGAAAAACCTTGTAATTCATCAAATGGATGTAAACTCTGCATTCTCGAATGGTGAATTGAATGAGGAGATTTATATGAAACAACCAGGAACAACCAGGAAGGGTTTGTTATGTCAGGCTGTGAAAATAAGGTATGCAAGCTAAAGAAATTGCTCTATGGACTAAAATAAGCACCAAAAGCTTGGCATCAAAAGTTTGATTATGTGGTTTTGTCTGATAGTTTTGTTATCAACTAAGCAGACAAGTGTGTATATAGCAAGTGTATATGCCATGATTAGCACTGGGCCAAATATAGCTTATGCTGTTGGAAAACTTAGTAGGTATACTAGTAATATTAGTTCACATCATTGGCAAGATTAAAGCTAAGTATTCAAGTACTTAAAAGGAACCAAGGATTGTGGTTTGACTTATACAGGATTTTCTTCGGTATTTGAAGATTATTCGGATGTAAATTATATTTCTAATGAGGAAGATGGTTCTTCCACAAGTGGGTGGGTATTCCTTCTTGGGGGAGATGCTATCTCTTGGGCGTTGAAGAAACAGACTTGTATCACTAACTTAACAATGGAATATGAGTTTGAAGTATTAGCAACAACTAGTAAAGAAGCCGAATGACTAAGAGATCTAATTTAGAAAATTCCATTGTAGGCGAATATATCATGCATGGTGTTATATCATTAGAGTTTTGTAAAAACTTAGCATAATTTAGCCGATCATTTAACTAAAGGGTTAAGAAGAGATCTTGTGCACAAGTCGGCTATGGGGATGAGATTAAAGTCCATTTGAAATCTCTTATGTTAAGATACCCAATTCCCACCTAATATGAGTTAGGTGCTGAATTCAATGAGGAAAGCTTAACATCTAAATATTGGAACACACTGATTAAAACATCCCAAAGTGTGTGTTCAGACCTGCAAGTAAAGGAGGTTGAAATTCAACTTCTTAATAGTTCTTTTGAAAAATTGCATATGCAGGTGCAAGAGTAAAAAAGCTACCTATATAAGCATGAAGTTTAGCCACTTCAAGAAGTTTCGGACTTGACTTTGATATGCTTGTGAAGGATAGGGACACAAGGCTAGTAAAAGATAGTGTCAAGTAAGAACATGTTAGAATGTTGACTTTTGTGTATATAATATTCGAGTAATCGAGATGGATAACAAAGGTTCAATCCATAGTTTTTTTTTGTTGCCCATCTGGTTCACCAGAGCTTTACTCTGACTACGTCTAGATCCGACCCAGGTTGCGCACCTGGCTGTGGTGGGTGAGTCTCCCAATAAGGATTTTCTTCATTCACTAGGGCTTAAACTCGAGACATTGCTTAAGCGATACCAAGTTGCACCTTTGGTATTCGAATACTTGGAATGTATAATATACTAAGATGAGTTTCATTTATGCATGAGTTTGTTATTTGTTTTGATTTTGTTTAGTTAATCATGGATTACACTAAAATGGGGGAGGATTGTTGGTATTTTAGTGTAATTGGATCAACCAGTTGAATAATGCGATCATAATATTTCATCGAACAAGTCAGGAGAGTGCAGAGTGCGCCCTTGTTCGAGTTCTATTACGATACTAAGCTTACGAGGATTCTGGAGCTACCTTACGCAATGCTTCTGTTTAGAACAGTCATGACTGCTAGAGTGGATACAACCTTTAACAACGCTTCTGTTTTGAACAGTTAGGGATGGCAATGGATTGGATATCCATATCCATATACTTGTATGCAATATATTGTAGAAATATACTGTAGAATATATAGTAGGATATCCATATCCAATCCATTGCCATCCCTAGTTGTGAGTGCTCGGAGGGACACGACTTTTTGCGACTCTTCTATTTAGAGCTGTTGCGACTGCTCGAATGGACACGACTTTTTGCAACGCTTTATCTTTGAACCGCTGCAACTATTCATTTCAGGCTTATAAAACTGGCATTGACAGCGTCTTCTGTAAGGTTTTTGGCAACGCTTATGGCTGGTTCAATTTTTCTTCACAATCATTCTAAGCTCTTGATTTCTTCTCTGATTTTATCTGATTGAAAAATTCAGGAGAACCACCAAATTAATTTCAATCTCAAAGTATTATCACGACTTCAAATATTATCCAAGTTACTTTCAATAATTTCCCAACATATATTAGTGTGATATGATAGTTTCTTTCATACTTGAAGAATCACCGATAGTATTTAGATAAATTTCGTATTTCTTATTATGTTATTTTAAATCTTATTTTTGGGCTTTCTTGCGCTGCTAAAAATAGATAATAGAGCTGGAACCATCCTGGGGTGGAGAAGATATATATTGTCTTCACATCATAATTTCGATTTTCACATACTATGGAGCAAGTGGACAAGAAACCATCAATCGACCCACTTAATGTTTTTTATCATGTGGATTTTTTATTTTGATAATTCAGATACTAAACCATCACGAATTAAAATTTTAATAATATTTATTATTCTATTTTTTATTATATAAATCTATTATAATAAGTTTAGAAGTAGTTGTAAACGAAAATGGTAAAGATTTTAATTGTTTCAGCTTATTATTGTCGTTGAATGCTAATTTACAATTTGTTATCATTCTATCAATAACGAACACAATGCAATTGAAAATTCTGTAAGTTTTGAAAAATCTCATGAGATGGAAATCCCCTTTGGAGCAAGGACAAGTAAAATTTCTCATTCATTTTTTTAACTCCTACTTGTGGTTTGCAAAAACTACACTTACTTTTCTTGACTACTAACTTGTGAGATGTGTAACACGCTCCTCTATAGTTGCATTATAAACTAGAATGTCATCAAACAAAATAATGACGTTTTTCCTTAATAACCCATTTGAATATCTCATTCACAATAAAATGCATTACCACATCCTGAATCTCTATTCACTCCAACTTTTCTTCCTCGAGACAATCAACAAAAATAAAAAAAATAAAATGCAATGTAATGTAATGTAATTGTGTTTTTTAGCTGTAAATTTTTATTGGTTTCTTATGAATTAAAATAGTAATATTCTATTTTGGCTAAGATATAAGCTAGTTGTATGGAAATCTTGCTTCATCTTTCGGTCCACTTAGAACATCTCCACTAGAATATCTATTCTATTATTTTCATTGACATGTAGATTAATATAGACAATCACTCAAAATATAGCATACACTAGACATTCTTTTTAAAATTTTCAATACGACATGGCAATGTTTATCATCTCAAATTTTAAACAATGTCTATTTAAAATTCTACAAATAGATAATCAAATAGCATGATGAATAATTTAATTTAATATTATTTTAATGTTAATTAAGTTTCAGGCGGTATAAAATTTGATTTTACGCTCAATTTTTTTCTAACATTTTCCCATTCCAGTGTTTCTTTTCTTGTAGTCGTTATCTTTCTCTCCTGTTCTATCACATCCCATATGTATTTATCTATTCTATTCTCCTCTTTGCAGTAATTTTTTAATTTTGTTCCCTCAAACTTTCACTTTCTCCTTTTCAACCGCTGCTTATTGCGCCTCATTCTGTCTCTTTATCAACTTTTCCATTTTAATTGAGGTTTAGGTTTAGGTTTAGGTTTATCAGATTTGTGATAGGTTACGTTAATTAAGTGGTTTTTTAATCATTTAAATGTTTTAAATTACAATTTAAAATGAAATAGACTACATGTTGTGGCTATCATTTAAATATATATTGTATATTTCTAGAATCATTGCCACATCATTAATGTAATTTCTATTTTAAATGCCACATAATCTTAGAACCAACAATCTACTAAAGATGCTCTTATTAACGTATCCTCCTCACTCAAGGCTACCAAATCAATTTCAATATTACTTGTTTAAATTCTTTTCCCCCCATCACTTCAATTTCAATATATCTAGTTTTTCTTCGCTTTTTAATTGACATTTTCAAATAACTTGAGAAATTAATAGTGGGATACATAATTTGCCACTTAATTTTATATGTATTTGTCATAATTTGTCAAAATGTGTCATATTTTAGCATCTCAAGACATAATTTATTGCCTGAAAGTCATGTGTTTTGATTTATTAAGTTGAAAGATAATAATAATTTAAATTTTTTATTTCAAAAACATATGAATAAATTATAAACAACTCAATTTACATTAATTAAAATTAGTGTAATGCAAATTTTGTCCTTTAAGTTAATTTCACGTCTAATTCGTCAATTAATTTAAGCACAATAACAGTGACGCTTCCGTTTTAAGCTCCATGAATGAGGCCAATTGTGGAGGGATTTATCGAGATGCTGTTGGGTGTTTTTTAGGCACCTTCACCTACCAGTATGACACTTCCTTTGCGTTTCTAGTAGAATTAAAGGCGGCCATAAATGTTGTAAACGTTGCTGTAGAAAAGGGACAGAGAGATGTTTGGCTTGAAAGCAACTCAATGTATGTGGTCCACTTGTTTCGCTCTAAAAGTCGTCTAGTACCTTGGAAGATTAGCGAGGAATGGTTCCATACGAGTTGTGAACTCGATGCGTCTTGTAACTACCTACGTCTTTCGTGAAGGCAACCAAGTTGCGGATCGTTTGGCAAATTATGGTAGATTAGTTGATCGATACACTTGGTGAGATTGTATCCCCAACTTTTGCTACGATGTTTATTTACATAACTTATGTGGCTGAAGCTTGTTTTGGTTCACATAATGAATCGAATTTTATGTATTCTGTTAGGCCTAGAGCTAATGGGTTTGCTGAATTAAGCCTAAAAGCCCATTGACCCGAGCCCAAATACAACCCTTACCCAATCACTTGCTAAACGTAGCTATTTAAGGCTTCATTTTCCTTCTTTGTGTTATGAAATTCCCCTGAGTCTCTTTCTATTCTCGGTGTCTCTTAACCATTCTTTTAACTTGCAACCCGCTTGATCATGCGCTCATCAGCGGTTGAAGCTTTGTATCACGTGATGGATGCAAGTGGATGAGTTAGTTAGACGTAGTTACGAATCTATTCTATATAAGGGAGATTTAGGCTGCGAGAAGATTATGCCTTAGTTTTTCGGAAGTTTAGTTCTGCATTTTTTTACGGTTTGTTCATCTTTAATGAGTTTGAGTTAAATATGTTCTCTATTCTTGTGTTAAGCTTTCGGTAGTTTCATTTACTGTTATGCTTGTTTAGAGATTCAGATTGATCCTTTCTTTGGCCTGTAACCTGTAAAACCTTGCTTCATTTTTGTCATTAACAAAATTGCCGAAAAACTTTGCACCGTAGACGTACCCTGATAATCGGTCCATATGGTAAATCCAATTGGGGGGAACTACATTAAATTGTTGTGTTCTTTTGTGTTCTTGATTTCTGCTCTTGTTTGATTCAAATTTCTAGTTAAACATAGTGTTGAATCTGTTAATAAGAATCTAGAAATCATGTCATAATCTCTACATGTGGTATCAGAGCATTTTAATATGATTCTGAGTTTTGTTTTTGAAGATATATAAAGTTGGGGTGTTGCATGTGTTAAATCATTTAAAGATTTGACGGTCTCTGTGATTGGAAAGTTAAATCGTGTTAAATCTTTTCTTCTAAAAGGATTGTTTATGATTTGCTCAATTTGTAACTCTATGCGTTTTTACTTCTTTGAAAGATCTTCTGATGCATCTTGCAGTGTTTAATAACTCGAATTTCATTCTGTAAGAATTTGTCTGTAGAATCGCAAGTTTATTTTGTAAGTTCTATCTTATAAAATTCCACTCTTGCGATTTGTATTCTTGGCTCTCATATGTTTCCGCTGCTATATGTGATAACTATTGAGTTAGTTTGATTCTCTGAAATTCATTGAATCATTTTTTTACTCAATTAATTACTTCTGTTCTGATCTTCTGTTTCTTCTTTGTGATTTCGGCGAGGATAATTTCTCTGGTTGTTGGATCTTCGAGTTTTTAAAGTAAAAGCTGTAAAGAGGTAATAGACACTACCTTTTTTATATTTCTGCAAGTTTCTTGTGTTCTCACTGTTTAATGAAGAAAAAGAAAACGCATTGTAAGTATTTCTCTTTTTTTTCAATCTTATTGAATTCTTTGATAGTTGTCGTGCTTGGTATGTAATGTGAACAAATTCCATGATTTAAATATTTCGTCATGTTGATTTGTGATTAAATCATCTGAAACATCATGCTTTGACTTTATTTGTTATTTTATAGTATTCACATGTTTTATATCAGAGGCAATTATTCATTGTTTTTCAAATTGTGATTGAGTTGTTGTTCTTAAGCATTAATTTGATTGGCTCATGTTAAGTCTCTTGTGAAATTATTTGATCCTATCTTTGTCATATCAGTAGCATGTTTTCATTTTTTTAAAAACGGTTTTTTCTTGTATCTGATATATTCTGTTGAGAATTATTAGCTTGTTTTAGGTGTTTTTGAATCTTGTTTCTATATCTTGTTGTCTTTGTTATTTCTTTACCATTTGTTATCTTGTTTTTAGTCCTGTGTATTTCAAGATGTCTAGTGTTAGGATTAGTTTAGATAAGTTTGATGGCAAGGGTGATTTTTCATTGTGGAAAGAAAAGATAAAGGTTGTTTTAATTCAAAATAAATGTGTTAGAGCTTTAAATGGTTTGTCTAGTTTGCCTGCTTCTTTGTCTAATGATGAAAAACAAGATATGATGGATTTTGCTTATTCAACCATTGCTTTAAATTTGACTGACAATGTTCTTAGGAGGGTTAGGAGACATGATACTGCTCCTAAATTGTGGTTAAAATTAGAGCAGTTGTACATGACCCATAACACTGCTAAGACAACATATTTGAAAGAGCAATTCTTTAGTTTTAAAATGAATTTAACTAAATCTATAGATGATAATTATCATGATTTCCAAAAGTTAGTCTTAGAATTAGAAAATTCTAGTGCTTCTATAACTGAGGAAGGTAAATCTATAATTTTGTTAAACTCAATTTGTGAAAAGTTTAAATCTGTTAAAAAAGCTCTTAAATATGGTAGAGAAACCGTAGAAGTAGATGATATCATTATTGCCCTTAAAATGAAAGAACTTGAAATTGAATCTGAGGCTAAAGGTAAAAATCAGATTGGTGATGGGTTGTTTGTCAAGAGTAATAAAAATGAAAATAAGCAAAAGTCCTTTAAAAGTAATAAATTTTCAGCATGGTAATAAGACCTTGTTCTTTTCAACTTATTTTTTGTTCAGGTCTGTTCAATTCAGTACCATTCAGTTCAGTTTAGTTCATTTTCAGTGTTCAGTATTCAGTATTCAGCAATCAGTATTCAGTATTCAGCATTCAGTATCAAGTTTCATTTTATTCATTATATTAATATTATTAATTTATATTATTATTCATAAATAATAAAAAAATAATGACTATTAATAATAATATCATTTCAATTTCAGTTCATTTCTATTTATACATTATATAAATATCATTAATTAATATTAGTAATCACAAATAACAATAAAGAAAAAGTAACCAATAATAATATTTTCAAAACTATTAATTATTATATTTACGATGAATAATTTTGTAGGATAAATAAATAAATAAATAAAAGTAATAATATTTTATATATATTGATAACAATCAAAATAATAAGGTAATATTCATAACAATAATTGTAATTAAATATAATATATAATAATAATAATAATTTATAATGATATATTTAATTATTATTGTTATATGTAATAATTAATAGATTGTATTAGAATATATAGTATTATTTAAAGTGTGATTATGTTAATAAATTTTAATATTTTAAAAATATTATTTATATTATTAATTATAATTCAGTTTCAGTTTCATTATTTTCAGTTTCAGTACAATTCAGTTCAGTTCAGTTCATCTACTTATCAGTTGAAAAGCAAGGACTAAGTCTAGCGATCCTAATTTGCAAAGTTCTAGTGATTGCCCTGGTTTTAATGAAAAGATTACTTGTCAATATTGTAAGAAAGTTAGGCATACTAGAAGATTTTGCAAAGTTAGGCTAGATAAATTGAAATCTGAAAATGTTGATCAAAGTGTTGCTAATAGTAATAAAATTATTTTTTTTATGATAATTGTGAAGTCTTGAATGTGAGTCAAGGTTGTAATTTGAATTCTTGGGTCTTAGATTCAGGTTGTATTTTTCATAAGTCACCTAGGAGAGACTTGTTTGATAATCTAGAACTGTTTAAAGATAGTAGTAAAGTCATTATGGGTAATGGTACTTCTTGTAATGTTCAAGGTGTTGGGTCTATCCTGTTTATATGTAAAAACGGTTCTAAATCATCATAAAAAAGGTTCTAAATGTGTTTTAAGCAATGTTAGATATGTGCCTCCTACTAAGAGGAATTTGATTTCTCTTAGTCAATTGGATGGTAAAGTTCTAGGTTTTTCTGCTTAAGGTAGAGTTTTAACTGTTGTTAAAAATAATAAATGCTTGTTGAGTGGAAAACTTGTTAATGGTATGTATCATCTTGATGATTTTACTGTTTGTAGTTCAACTTTTAGTGTTAGTAAGCATGCTATTTTGAATGAGCCTGTTGTTTCTAATGTGCATGCTAATATGTTAGTAAATAACATGAATCTAAGTTGTAATGAATTAAGTGTTATATCTGCGGGTGTGTTAGTTAATGATCTAGATCAAGTAAGTGTTGAAGATGCTTGTTACTATGTTCAATCTGTTAGTAATAATGCTTACTTGAATCTGATACTTTGAATACTAACTCGGATCTTTTAAGTGTTGTTGATGATGCTAGTATTAATATGGTAGCATGTTCTAAGATTGATAATAATATTTCTTGTTATACTCAGTTTGATCCTATTAATATTGAGGCTGAGTTAGCTACTGTCAAACAAGTTTCCTTTGTTTCTAACTCTGCTTGTCATGTTATTAATTAGTAATTTTTGGCATGTTAATTTATATGGTTTTAATTTTCAGTTTGGAGTAATAGTGTACGTAGTAATAAGCCTATTTATATTGAATCTAAAGCAAGCATAATCTCTCTTTAAGATTAATAGTTTTCATGACTTTTATTGTTGTTTTTATATTCTCTGTACTGAAATGTTTATTTTTCTGATTTCAGATGTGAGATTCTTAGTAAGGTGCAGTTTGACTTTGTATCAAATTATGCCACTATGGAATGGTTATTACCTTTTGTGCAAAGTTTTCCCTGGTAGTCTCTTTAATTTGGTGAAATCAGCTGCAACTAAGGTGGAAATTGTTAGGCCTAGAGCTAATGGCTTTGTTGAATTAATCTGAAAAGCCCATTGACCCGAGCCCAAATACAGCCCTTACCCAGTCACTTGCTAAACCTAGCTATTTAAGGCTTCATTTGCCTTCTTTGTGTTATGAAATTTCCCTGCGCCTCTTTCTACTCTCTGTGTCTCTTAACCATTCTTTTAACTTGCAACCCGCTTGATCATGTGCTCACCGGAGCTTGAAGCTTCATATCACGTGATGCATGCAAGTGGATGAGTTAGTTAGAGGCAATTTCGAATCCAAACTATATAAGGCAATTTCAGGCTGCGAGAAGGTTATGTCTTAGTTTTCTGGAAGTTTAGTTCTGCATTTTTTAGGGTTTGTTCATCTTTGATGAGTTTGAGTTAAATCTGTTCTCTATTCTTGTGTTAAGCTTTCAGTAGTTTCGTTTACTGTTATGCTTATTTAGAGATTCGGATTGTTCCTTTCTTTGGCATGTAATCTGTAAAACCTTGCTGCATTTTTGCCGTTAATAAGATTGCCGGAAAACTTTGCACCGTAGACGTACCCTGATAATCGGTCCGTATGGTAAATCCGATTGGGGAGAACTACGTTAAATTGTTGTGTTCGTTTGTGTTCTTGATTTCTGCTCTTGTTTGATTCATATTTCTGGTTAAATATAGTGTTGAATCTGTTAATAAGAATCTAGAAATCAGGTCATAATCCCTACATATTCTTTTTATACTTTTTAAATTTAATAAATTTTGAGCTCGATTGTTTGATGTAGGCAAGCGGAGGTGCCAATCTAGTTGGGATGTCCGCCCCGAAGTCACCAACCTCCTCAACTTTATTCAAAAAAAAACTCCCTCCATATTTTTTTACTTCTATTCCTACAAGTTTCACGCTTCTTAATAAATTAATTAATTAAGAATATGAAAATACTTGTTTACCCTTGTACTTTAATTAATGCTTTAATTTTTTAACCAAAAGTAATTAATACATTAGGGATAGAGTTGGAACATTAGCGGAAAAGATACCTAGAATTGTGCAAGTAACAAATATTTTGAGAAATACTTCTTGGCCTAGAATGCCTATTTTAAAAGGAGGGAGAGAGTAATACCCATTTTGCACTGAAATATGTAATATTTTTACAAATTTAAATATTATAATTCTTTTCCAGTTTCAACAAATTTTTTAAATAATATAGGTGGATAACTATATTTATTAAGGACCTTCAAAATTCATTTTTTCCAATTGAATACAGAAATATGATAGATAAAATGATTATAAGGCGAATGCACAACATTAACAATTTTGTCTTTCACTTTGTTTCTCTTTTTATGCTCTTTAACAAATTTTTGTTGGGCCATAGAAGCTGCAGAGTGTGTAGAGCCTCACTATAACTACTGAAAAGATCCAATACTCCAGTTGGGCTTGTCTCCTTGGTTTTTAATGGACTTGATGGACACGCAAAACTATGTTGTCTAAAAAATTAAAAGTGCATCTAAGGTTACGAAGGATGTAGGGGCTCCCATTAGAATCTAAGTATTCGTTTAGTAAATCTAAACTTCCTCCACAAGTAAACTTAAATTTATGCTTTAGAAGGTTCCATTTTTTCTAACGAATATGCATTGCATTTTAATTCAATAGAAATAAGTAAATTTTTTTTATTAACAGTAGTATTTCTTTTATGAAATATATATGAAAGAAAAGCTAACTTGATGTTGATATTTATTTTTGTTTCATCAACCGAAAACAGTCCGTATTATATAAGATAAAGAATTTGATATAGAAGAGGAAAATTAGTGAGCAAAAAGTGATAAAAGATTTGGATAAAGAAAAGGGTACACTAGTTCTTGTGTTTTTTAGATACATTTTATCTTGATTCTTAAGAAATTAATAGTATGATACATGATTTGCCACTAAATGTTGTTATTTGTCATAATTTGTCAAAATTTGTCATATTTTAGCATCTTAAGACATAATTTATTGCCTACATATCTATGTATTTTTTTTTGTAAATATATTGGATAATAATTACAAAAATAAATAAATAAAGAAATAAATATTCAAGATCAGTTTTCTCTATTAAATTGAGAGTGTCAAATCTCGTTGGAATATCCGCCTCATCAAGTTTTCCGGTCCTCACCTCCAACCAAAAACATAAATATAATTAGTAGAAACCATATAGAAATATAATAGAAATTATAAATAAAGTTTAAAGTAACGGAAACACCAATCAGCTGAGTCATGTCGAATGACACTGTCCTTAAAGGATACTTAGAGTTCCTTCCAGAATTAAACAGTCGCTTCAATCAAACTGGTTGAATCAGGAACAGAAACTCAAGTATATATCTAAAATATGAGCCGAAGATTTAGAAGTGAAAATAGGGAAACCAATAGTAGAATTTGGAATCAAAATAGGAAAAGTAATAGAATAAGTTGATGTAATTTCCTATCAGTTGTATCTTCCAAATGGGCAAAGAGCACAGGCTTTTATAGCCAAAAACTAGCTGTTAGGAAACGTTAAGAAAAAGATCAGATTATGCTACTGGAATCAAGGAAAATTAAAACTGTTGTACCCGTTTGATTGATTAAGTAATATGGCCGTTGATTTGATAAAATCAAATGCTTTAGGACCGTTTGATCAAACAAAATCAGACGTTGATTGCAAATAAATGTTAACCAAATCAAATGTTCAAATCCTCCACTAACATGATATAATATTTACTAAATACTAAAAATGATACATAAAACATAAAATGGATTTTAATAAAATGATTTTTCACAATTGCACCTAAGGACTTTTTCATTCTATAAAACCAAACTTATTTATAGCATAATGTAGGATAAAACTCTTTTGAAATAATAAATAATTATCCAACAATTTCTTACTTATTTTAAAAGAAGTTTTAAAAATAAAGATTATTTTGAATATCTCAAGTTTGACATATAATATATAGTACTGATGTCTTTTGGACTATGAACCAATATTTGATGGATAAAATTTATCTTACAGAAAATTTGGTGAAACATATAGTTTCTATGAACCAAAGATTCGTTATGTAAGATAGGGATTTTAACTATCGTATTATACCAAGATAGTTTTTTGTTCAACGTCGTGGTGCGCCATAATATATCATGCGCGCTTCTAGTCTCTCATAAATGCTTTAGAGATAGTGTCAATATCTCATAGAAGCGGCTCACTTCACACTTACATAGGTGATTTCATCAAGTGTATATTGCACTTTATACACTACTCATAAGAGCTATGAAATTCATTAAGATTTCTTTAAACTCAACCTCTCAAAATATGCAACGTAGCACTTTCTCACATCTAGGATTGAAACACTATTTTTAGTGTTAGCAGAGCTAACAAAGACTTGTTATTATCCATATGAACCTATTTTATGGGATCTCCAATCATATAGGTTGGGTTACTATCTTTGTTAATTTCAGTTGACTTTAGTCTCATCCTCTCTAATGTTTACAAAATAAATTATTTCTTAAATATTTAGTCAGAAGATTTGGCCAAAACCACTTTTGACTCACATAGTTATGAATATAATTTCATCTTTAAGTTGCAACTTCACAATATATTGTTTCGATAGAGGCATCGATCTTATATGTAAGATAGACATTGCCACTTGGGAATCACAGTGTATATATATTGAATGTGTTGACTTTATTTCTAAAGTAACACATACTAACTAAGAAGTTTATCAACCACTTAGCCTCATTGTATGACAACTCTAAAGCAACTAACTCCGATTATAGTTTGCTTAGCTGACTTCCATTTTATTGTTCCACCAATAAAAGTGAAACATAACCACAAGTGTAAAATTTATCTCATTTGAATCAAAGATTCCATTAACACCACTGTACATTTTTAGGATATCCATAATACTCCCTCTTAAGTATTTCACGAACAAGTTATATTTTAATCATAAGGGATTCTCACAAAATTAATATAAAAGTCCAAACTTCATATGAAGTTTTTCAATGTTGTGTTCTCGTATTAACAAAATATTCTCATACATTCTTACGATTAATAAAATATTATTGTTTTCCACTAATTTTCTTTATTCTAATCTCTCTAAAATATGTTGGGAACTGACAGTCAAATTGAACATGCATAAGAGGCATGACGGAAATTCAAAATTTTATCCATGTCCCATGAACTCCTATTAGTTGCATATAAATTAAATAAAGCCTTAACTAAATAATTCTCTACCTAGGTTAGCATGCTAAAGGACTAGGCATACCATAATTCCAAATTATATCCTAGTATATTTATTTTATACTAAACATGTTATAACTCTAAGTTATAACCTAAGCATAAAATAAACTAAGCATGTAAAATAACCTAAGCATAATTATTAAGTCTAAAAACGCTTAAAGAAAAAGACTTAATAATTAAAAGAAAAAAAAACTTACCAGTTGAAGCGTGCTTTAGCAGGACCTTCTTGCACAAGCCTCCAATAGTAGGATAGCCTCTATCAGTATCCACACGAACCCCACCAACCAAAACCTCCCCAGGAGGAAGAACTAAGAGGCCTCGAGTAGTTGCTAGACCACTCTAGAAGCCTCACCCAAAATATAAACTAGCGGTGCCCGAATAAATTCAGGCTCCACAAAAATAACTTGCTCAAGTACCCGAGAGATTAATTATCTCGCTTAAGATTTATGCTTTGAGCTTGGTACATTTTGAAAGGAGAAGGGATAGCCTATATATAGGCTTGGGGAGCAAAAATTTGCTCCCCAATTAATGATGTGGGATGGGAGTAAAACTCCCATCCCACACATGCCACATGCACGTGCTGCATGTGGTATTCATGGGATGCCTTTGTGCAGCCCATGAATATGGGCCACCGAACACTGCCCAGCAATGTTCACGCACCTTTTGGTGTATTTCGCGCAACCGAATATTGTACAAAATATTTTATACTTTTCGGTTTTAACTCGTCAATGTAAAATCCCCTTTAAATCCTTTCAAATAAATATTTATTTTTGACTCTAATAAATTAGTTATCAGTCAAAATAAATTTCTTGGTCCAACCAAAATTGATCTAATCAATTATAATTTATTTATGACTCTAATTAATTAGTTATCGGTCAAAATAAATTCCTTGGTCTATCAAAAATTGATTTAATCAATTTTAACCAATCAAATAATAATCCAATTATTATTTATGTTATATTCTTGTAATAGAATAAATCTATTAGTTCTTTACTTGGTCCGATGAAGGTCCAATGTGTGTGACCTTATAGGACCCCGAAGTATTGAGCTGTTAAGGCTTAACCAACCCTTGTTCTAATGGAACCATTGGCTTGATGCTCTAGACCGTAAATAGAACTCGATTACCTTAAACGACTGTAGTACGCCTCTAGCAAGGGTCTACCATCCCCCATTACTTGGAACGTCATTTATGCTTATGACTTAATCCCGGTTAATGCAATAGTTATCCAGTGCGATAAATTCCTTCCATTCTTTAATATTAGTACCATCTGGTTTATTGGGTTCAGTTAAAGTGTTAACCCACTAATAGCAAGGTTGCTCCAAGCTATCCCAGTTATTTACTTGTTACCGAAGTATATTACCTTTTACCATAGTGTGTTTGACTAGAAACCTTTTCTATCAAACACATACTCTGATCAGAGGTTTATGGCAATCATCACTTCAACAAGTGGCCAGGTACAACTCCTTAATATATCCGGAGCGATGGATTCTTTCCGACTACTCAGTCTACCAACGTGTTGTTATCACTATACCCGTAATCACCCGTAGCATCCTAAATTAATGAGTGCATAGCAATGACCCAAAGTATAGCAATAGTACTACACAAGGCAACTAGCATCTTAAGTATGAGGACATTCGCAAAGCTTATTGCATGAAGATAAACACTAACACATTGATATTTATACCAAGTGTTTATCTTGCTGCGGTCTCCAATATATCTCCCAGATATATCCATGTGTCAAGCTTAAGGCACCACCTTCAGTATTTAGGAGATTAACTGCTTGGACCCTTTCCAAGAAAATTGACCACATGCTAGTCTTTCCGTTTCATCAATATCCTTTCTTGATGACACTGTGACTAGGGATAGTTTAGACATAATCATAATTGCACATGAAGTAGGTTCCACCAAATATAGTCCAACTATAATTTCTCTGACTTCATGCTATGATATGTCAAGGACTTTTGTATACATACATCAATGAATATATTTTAACCAGCTATAATATATATGTATAAAAATACATTGATATAAACAAAAGAACAAATGCCTTTATTGATTAAACAAATTATTCGTACTATTACATAATTAAGATATATCGCCCTAATTGCCTAAAGGGCATACATCATATCCAACAAACTCCCACTTGCACTAAGGCCAATTAGCCATATGTTTTAATCCATATGCTTTAACATGCTGGTCATGTTTGACTTGAGTCAATGGCTTTGTCAGACCATCCGCGAGGTTCTGATCAGTGGGTACATATTCTAATCTTATTATCTTAGCATCAATAATCTCCCTGATTATATGATACTTTCTGGATACATGTCTGTTTTTCTGATGAGACCGTGGTTCCTTTGCCTGAGCTATGGCACCATTGTTATCACAATATAAAGTAATTGGATCAATAGCCTCAGGCACCACACTGAGATCACTAATAAATCCCTTTAACCAGACAGCTTCTTTTGCTGCTTCGCATGCAGCAATGTATTCAGATTCCGTGGTTGAATCAGCAGTAGTTTCTTGCTTGGAACTCTTCCAGCATACTGCCCCTCCATTTAACACATACACAAAACCTGACTGAGACTTAAAGTCATCCTTGTCAGATTGAAAGCTTGCGTCAGTGTAACCTTTGATAGTGAGATCACCTTCTCCATAAATCAAGAACTCATCCTTAGTCCTTCTCAAGTACTTAAGGATTGCCTTGACGGCCATCCAGTGTTTTTCACCTGGATCTGACTGATATCTGCTCGTAAAGCTCAAAGCCTGAGAGACATCCGGCCTAGTACATATCATAGCATACATGATGGATCCTATCGCGGATGCATAGGGTATATCCTTCATGCGCATTCTCTCTTGAGCTGTCTTCGGACACTCAGCTTTAGATAGGTTAATCCCCTTTGTCATTGGGAGATAACCTTTCTTAGAATGCTCAAGGTTGAACCTATTTAACACCTTGTCTATATATGTACTTTGAGAAAGACCTAACAGCCTCTTGGATCTATCCCTGTAGATCTTTATACCTAGTATAAATGCTGCTTCACCAAGGTCTTTCATGGAGAACTTTCTTGACAACCATACTTTAACATTTTGAAGAAGAGAAATGTCATTTCCTATTAGCAGAATGTCATCAACATACAATACTAGAAAAACGACTGCACTCCCACTAACCTTCTTGTAAACACAAGGCTCATTTGCATTTGGGCAGAAATCCAGTTCCCGGATTGTCTGATCAAACCTTATATTCCAACTCCTTGATGCCTGCTTAAGTCCATAAATGGATCTTTGTAGCTTGCATACCTTCGAGCCATTCTGAGATGTAAAACCCTCAGGTTGTGTCATATACACATCCCGGTCTAAATCCCCATTCAGGAATGCTGTTTTTACGTCCATCTGCCAGATCTCATAATCGTAATGAGCAGCAATGGCGAGGAGTATCCTTATGGATTTGAGCATGGCTACCGGTGAGAAGGTTTCATCATAGTCAATACCTTCCCGTTGACTATAACCTTTCGCAACCAACCTTGCTTTATAGGTAATTACATTACCATCCATGTCTGTCTTCTTCTTGAAGACCCATTTGCACCCAATTGGTCTAACCTCTTGCGGTGCATCAACCAAATTCCAAACTTGGTTCTCGTACATGGAATCCATTTCTGATTTCATGGCCTTTTGCCATTTATCAGAATCTGAGCTTTTTATTGCCTCATCATATGTCCTTGGTTCATCATCCTCCATAAGATATAGTTCCTTATCATTAGTGATAATAAACCCATATCTCTTGGGACCCTTATGAACACGACTTGATCTTCGCAATGATTGTGTTTCAACAGTTTGTTCTTGGATCACACTCTCTTGTGTATCTAGAACGGGGTCAATCAGTTGATCATCTGTTTCTTCCTGTTGAACTTCCAGTTCAATATTGCTCCCACTGACCTTTTCAAGTAAGTGTTCCTTTTCCAAAAAGTGAGCATTCCGAGACACAAATACCTTTTGTGCTTCGGGTTGGTAAAACAGATATCCAATTGTTTCCTTTGGATATCCAATGAACAGACATTTGTCAGCCTTGGCATTTAGCTTATCTGACGCTATCCTCTTCACCATAGCAGGACAACCCCATACTCTTAAGTGATTTAGAGATGGCTTTTTGTTACACCATCTTTCATAAGGTGTAAAATCAACTGATTTAGAGGGCACTCTATTTAAGATATAAACCGCGCTCTCAAGTGCATATCCCCAAAAGGATTTACTAAGAACTGCATGGCTCATCATGGACCTGACCATATCTAATAAAGTCCGATTCCTCCTTTCTGACACTCCATTATGTTGGGGTGTATAAGGAGGGGTCCACTGGGGAACTATCCCATTTTCCTTTAGATAATCCTGAAACTCCTGACTTAAGTATTCTCCACCTCGATCCGATTGAAGTGTTTTAATACTTTTCTCAAGCTGTTTCTCTACTTCAGCTCTAAATAGTTTGAATTTTTCAAAACTTTCAGACTTGTGCTTCATCAAGTACAAATAACCGTATCGTGAGTAATCATCAATAAAGGTTATGAAGTAGGAGTATCCTCCTAGTGCCTGAACACTCATTGGACCACACACATCAGTGTGTATAAGTTCCAATGTACTCGTGGCTCGTTCACCCTTTCCTTTAAAGGGTAACTTTGTCATTTTTCCTTTTAAACAAGGTTCGCAATCACCATAAGACTCTAAGTCTATTGAGCCCAAGTCTCCACGCTTATGCAACTTGGTTAAGCGATCTTTGTTTATGTGGCCTAAACGGCAATGCCATAAGTAAAAGGAATTCTCATTATCTAATTTAACTTTCTTCACATTGTTTATATTGAAAACTTCTGTTTTAGTATCAAGAATATAAATGCCACCTTTCAACATTCCATAACCATAAAGAATATTATTCAAACGAATCTGACAATTATTATTCGAAAATAAAATTTCAAATCCCTCTGTTGCTAAACACGCAACAGATACAATATTCTTAGTAACACTTGGAATGTAATAACAATTATTCAAAACTAAAACAAGTCCACTTGGCAAAACAAGACTAAAGCTCCCTACGGCTAATGCAGCAACTCTGGCTCCATTTCCCACACGTAGGTCCATCTCCCCTTTTGCAAGTTTTCTACAGTTCCTTAGTCCCTGCACAGAAGTACAGATATGAGAACCACAACCAGTATCTAATACCCAAGTGGATTCTTGCGGAAAAGTAGCAAAGTTTTCAATTACAAATATACCTGAAGTAGATGCCTCTGTAGGCTTCTTCTTCAAATGCTCAGAAGCAGGAGCTTTGCAATCCCTCTTCCAATGTCCCGGTTTCCCACATTGGAAGCAGACATACTTAGATGCCTTCTTTTCATTCTTCTTCTTACTGATTCTTTTCTTGGCACCCAGTGCCTGCTTCTTTTTCTTAGAAGCCTTGCCTTTTTCAACCAACAGTAGAGGTTTCTGATCTTTCTTGATCTGAGGTTCTACTGTTTTCAGCATGTTAATTAATTCAGGGATAGTTGAATTAATCCTGTTCATGTAATAGTTAGTTACAAAATTTGAGTAACTATCTGTCAAGGACATCAACACAAGGTCAATGCTCAAGTCATGATTCATCTCGAATCCCAATCGATTCAGCTTCTCAAGGTATCCCAAGAGTTTCAGTACATGCTGAGAGGCAGAGGTGCCAGCCTGCATCTTGGTCCCGAAAAGGAGCTTAGAGGTCTCATACCTCTCTGTCCTCTCCCTCTCCGAAAAGAGTTCTTCAAGATGGAGAACCATATCCTCCAAGGGCATGTTCTCATGTTGTTTCTGAAGCTCAGAATTCATGGACCCCAACATAATACACATGGCAGTCTCACGATCTTTCCTGTGCTTTAACCAGGCATCATGTTCCACATGATCCTCAACATCAGGTTCTACAGGGAAAATTTCACTTAGGACATAGGCAATTCCCTCAGATCTGAGAACTATTCTCACTGCTCGGAACCAATCAGAAAAGTTCGAGCCATTCAATTTGGTGTCAAGTAACATACGGAGATTAAAATTGGAAGCCATTTTCAACCTAAGACATAAGAAAAGAAAAGTGTTTAGATATTAGTTTAAGTACATGTATTTAATATGAGGACTTTTAATTAAATACATTTTCCTACTATTTTCTTCGAAATTTACAATAGCCCATTCTATTGAATTCGTGAATTTTAGCCCAGCTAAATTTCCTAGTAGGTAGCATCTATAACTAGTCTACTACAACCCCCAATTTTATGAGTCAAGTCATAATAGTCAGTCATAGTTGGAATCCAATTCCATTTGCATCGCATGCAATTGCTAATTCATTCAAGTTCCCTAATCCCAAGGGACGTGTGCTCTTATATTAGCATCTCCTTGAATATGTCTCAGATCTGGGCCTAGCCCCCAATTTTATGGTGGACTACCCCAGCTCTGTTAAGGCAGACCCTATCTCAAACTTTACAACCAATCAATGTGGACTAGAAGGAACGCTTTGCGTAGCACTTTGATAGCCCAAAAAGACCGTATTATAAATTTGAGTAAGGAAGACTATAACTTGCCTTAATATATTTACTTTGGGATTTTATTGGTGTTAAACGTCTCACCCAATCTAGGATTTTATCAGATGGACAAATTATAATTACTTGTATTAATTCAGGGAATTTTAGAATTAATTTATAAGGTCTAACCTTAGGTGGGTTCAGCTCTTTATTATAATTATTCCATCAACCTAGATTATATGCAAAATAATTAACGCTTTAATTTGTTATATTTATATTGCATTTCCTTTAAGCTTTTATTCAATAATTTTAATTTTTTACTTTGTTATAGAAACACATATAAGCACCATCTTATATACTAGAAATAAATTAGTTCATATTAATCCACCGATTGGTCAATTCAAATTGCACCGATATAGGTTCCCAGGTAGGAGAGGTGCCCTATGAGGAGTAGACACCAAGTCCAATCCTTAGCCAGAACAAATACGGGCACAAACTTGAAGACCAATGGATTCTCTTGAACTAATAAATTTCGTTCTTCCAATTTATGTAAATTGGGAGCATCTATAACCCATGTAATTTAAATAAATTATTGACACTTGTATAATTTGAGTAAGTTGAGCAAGCTTATTCAAAATTATTCATAACTAATTTCTAACCTTGAAATGAAAGACAGAAGTTTATATATATTGTTCCAAACAATTAAATAAACAAATCATTTCATTTAGAAAATAATATTTAGTTTGCTTCTAACTTAATTATGCACTAAATAGGCAGGCTCTGATACCACTGTTGGGAACTGACAGTCAAATTGAACATGCATAAGAGGCATGACGGAAATTCAAAATTTTATCCCTGTCCCATGAACTCCTATTAATTGCATATAAATTAAATAAAGCCTTAACTAAATAATTCTCTACCTAGGTTAGCATGCTAAAGGACTAGGCATACCATAATTCCAAATTATATCTTAGTATATTTATTTTATACTAAACATGTTTTAACTCTAAGTTATAACCTAAGCATAAAATAAACTAAGCATGTAAAATAACCTAAGCATAATTATTAAGTCTAAAAACGCTTAAAGAAAAAGACTTAATAATTAAAAGAAAAAAAACTTATCAGTTGAAGCGTGCTTTAGCAGGACCTTCTTGCACAAGCCTCCAATAGTAGGATAGCCTCTATCAGTATCCACACGAACCCCACCAACCAAAACCTCCCCAGGAGGAAGAACTAAGAGGCCTCGAGTAATTGCTAGACCACTCTAGAAGCCTCACCCAAAATATAAACTAGCGGTGCCCGAATAAATTCAGGCTCCACAAAAATAACTTGCTCAAGTACCCGAGAGATTAATTATCTCGCTTAGGATTTATGCTTTGAACTTGGTACATTTTGAAAGGAGAAGGGATAGCCTATATATAGGCTTGGGGAGCAAAAATTTGCTTCCCACACATGCCACATGCACGTGCTGCATGTGGTATTCATGGGCTGCCTTTGTGCAGCCCATGAATATGGGCCACCGAACACTGCCCAGCAATGTTCGCGCACCTTTTGGTGTATTTCGCGCAACCGAATATTGTACAAAATATTTTATACTTTTCGGTTTTAACTCGTCAATGTAAAATCCCCTTTAAATCCTTTCAAATAAATATTTATTTTTGACTCTAATAAATTAGTTATCAGTCAAAATAAATTTCTTGGTCCAACCAAAATTGATCTAATCAATTATAATTTATTTATGACTCTAATTAATTAGTTATCGGTCAAAATAAATTCCTTGGTCTATCAAAAATTGATTTAATCAATTTTAACCAATCAAATAATAATCCAATTATTATTTATGTTATATTCTTGTAATAGAATAAATCTATTAGTTCTTTACTTGGTCCGATGAAGGTCCAATGTGTGTGACCTTATAGGATCCCGAAGTATTGAGCTGTTAAGGCTTAACCAACCCTTGTTCTAATGGAACCATTGGCTCGATGCTCTAGACCGTAAATAGAACTCGATTACCTTAAACGACTGTAGTACGCCTCTAGCAAGGGTCTACCATCCCCCATTACTTGGAACGTCATTTATGCTTATGACTTAATCCCGGTTAATGCAATAGTTATCCAGTGCGATAAATTCCTTCCATTCTTTAATATTAGTACCATCTGGTTTATTGGGTTCAGTTAAAGTGTTAACCCACTAATAGCAAGGTTGCTCCAAGCTATCCCAGTTATTTACTTGTTACCGAAGTATATTGCCTTTTACCATAGTGTGTTTGACTAGAAACCTTTTCTATCAAACACATACTCTGATCAGAGGTTTATGGCAATCATCACTTCAACAAGTGGCCAGGTACAACTCCTTAATATATCCGGAGCGATGGATTCTTTCCGACTACTCAGTCTACCAACGTGTTGTTATCACTATACCCGTAATCACCCGTAGCATCCTAAATTAATGAGTGCATAGCAATGACCCAAAGTATAGCAATAGTACTACACAAGGCAACTAGCATCTTAAGTATGAGGACATTCGCAAAGCTTATTGCATGAAGATAAACACTAACACATTGATATTTATACCAAGTGTTTATCTTGCTGCGGTCTCCAATATATCTCCCAGATATATCCATGTGTCAAGCTTAAGGCACCACCTTCAGTATTTAGGAGATTAACTGCTTGGACCCTTTCCAAGAAAATTGACCACATGCTAGTCTTTCCGTTTCATCAATATCCTTTCTTGATGACACTGTGACTAGGGATAGTTTAGACATAATCATAATTGCACATGAAGTAGGTTCCACCAAATATAGTCCAACTATAATTTCTCTGACTTCATGCTATGATATGTCAAGGACTTTTGTATACATACATCAATGAATATATTTTAACCAGCTATAATATATATGTATAAAAATACATTGATATAAACAAAAGAACAAATGCCTTTATTGATTAAACAAATTATTCGTACTATTACATAATTAAGATATATCGCCCTAATTGCCTAAAGGGCATACATCATATCCAACAAAATAAACATGGTAAATATAGATAAGAATATATTTATTAAAACTGAACTGAAAAACTTTATACAAGAAAAACTTAACTTTCCCTACCCATGAAAAAGAAGTTAGAAAATGTGCTCACTTGGAAATGTGCAAACAGACTGTATAGTGAAAACGCAAGTAATAAAACCATATGGTATAACACATAAATAAAATAAAATCATATTATTGAAAGTATAAAAAATTATATGGCTGCTTCCCATAAAAATAAATCGAAAACTCAATAAAACCCCTTAAAAAATGCATAACTCGTATATAGTTTAAATAAAATTAATAATTTAAAAACCGAATGAAACCTCTAAATTAGTTCCAAATCTATAGCAGAATTTGAATTAATAATAAAACTGACATTAAATCAACAACAATAACAAAAAGAATTTGGTTTTTATTATGGCCTCAATATAACATTGCAAAATCGAACACATATATCAGAAATGTGTTTTTGCATCATTTCTCTCGTGTGTATGTGCAGACGTATTTTAGTCTCTTTCGTAATTTGAAAAGGTCATCAAACCAAACTTATTGTAAACACAAGGTTACATATCGAATAAACTACCAATTAAAATATGTAACTCTTAAAACAAATTATTTATTTTTCCTCAATTTTAAAAAATTCTCCATTTTTCTCTAAGAATATTTATAAAGACACCCCACATTTCAAAACATTTGGATTATGAAAATAATTATTTCATAACTCATATGATGCACTTACTCAAGACAAGTATCATCACAAAGAGAATACACATTAACTAAATCCCCAAAAATAAATGACTAAAATGGTTAACCACACTGTATTATGGTAAGCTTCATGTCCGTAATTATAATCCAAGTCTCTACCTTTCTTAAAACCATGAAGCCAGAAAAATCAAAACCCGTAAATATAATAATTGTATGAGTTCATGGCTTACGTACCCGTAAAAGTATTTACTGATTTAAAATCAGATATGGAAGAAGAATACCCATTTCTACTCAACGAGACTGGTGTATTTAGCGAATTCGTTAAGGGGAAATCTTATTTGCTAGGCCAAAAATTTCCCTTACTGTCTTAGGCAGTGGAGCCTCGACATTCCACCACTTCCCGGAAATTGCTCCTTCGGTAAGCCTTTCAAACCACACTCATCATGCACCTAAACAAGTAAAACGACACTGCTAATCATTTTAAAACTCTCATCTTTAAATTGTTACTTCCTATTACTAATCGTCTGCATCAAGAGGCTTCTTATTGACAAAGGAAAAATGATCTTCCGGATTGAGATGAGCTAGCCACTTTCGTCCAATCCCATGTCCTTCAACAAGCTCATCACATAGAGTCACTGTATGAGGAGGTTAGATATTATAAAATTGAATCCAGATGCACTGCCATTACCCTCATTCCTGTCATCCGTAACTTTAACATCATTATAACAATCACAAAATATCCTTTAAAATTGTTGGATAACAATTACAAAAATAAAGAAATAAAGAAATAAATATTCAAGCTCAGTTTTCTCTATTAAATTGGGAGTGTCAAATCTCGTTGGAATATCCACCTCATCGAGTTTTCTGATCCTCACCTCCAACCAAAAACATAAATATAACTAGTACAAACCATATAGAAATATAATAGAAATTATAAATAAAGTTTAAAGTAACGGACATCAATCAGTTGAGTCATGTCGAATGACATTGTCTTTAAAGGATACTTGGAGTTCATTCCAGAATTAAACAGCCGCTTCAATCAAACTGATTGGATCAGGAACAGAAACTCAAGTATATATCCAGAATATGAGACAAAGATTTAGAAGTGAAAATAGGGAAACCAATAGTAGAATTTGGAATCAAAATAGGAAAAGTAACAGAATAAGTTGTTCCAATCTGTTGTATCTTCCAAATGGACAAAGAGCACAAGCTTTTATAGCCAAAAACTAGCTGTTAGGAAACGTTAAGAAAAAGATCACATTATATTACTGGAATCAAGGAAAATCAAAACTGTTGTGGCCGTTTGATTGACTAAGTAATATGGCCGTTGATTTGATAAAATCAAATGCTTTAGGACCGTTTGATCAAACAAAATCAGACGTTGATTGCAAATAAATGTTGACCAAATCAAATGTTCAAATCCTCCACTAACATGATATAATATTTACTAAATATTAAAAATAATGCATAAAACATAAAATGGATTTTAATAAAATGAGTTCCCACATTTGCACCAAGGTCTTTTTCATTGTATAAAACTAAACTATATGATAAAATTCTTTTGAAATAATAAATAATTATCCAACATATATATTTATGTATTTTACATGTTATAAAAGTTAAGCCAAATACATAAGTACCCGCTTATACTTATTCAATTGGCCTAATGCTCCCCTCAACTTTCAAATGCTGCTATTATTCGCCTAAAGTTAGCAATTTTGCACCAATTGGTCATCTCATGCTAGCTTAACCAGGTTGAAAAGGCTGAGTGAAGAACACGTGCCTGACGTGTACACCCGTAGATGATATAAAGAAACATAAGTTCCTATTTCAGTAAGACCTTGTTCCATTCGAAACAAAAAACTTTTGGAATTTCAGAATCTCTTTTAGCGAATACCTAGAGGAAGACATAAATAAAAGAGTTTATTGTCAAAATAATTATTGCGATTAGCAATGAGATTAGAAGAAAAAAAATTGAAAAGTGAAAGGAGGATTTTTGGATCTGATTTTGCAATTAAGGATGGAGATTTTAGATGAACTCAATTGTAAATATATAAAGGGGATTTTACCATTATATCATTTTCGTTTTCGTTTTTCTTTTTTATTTAATCAATCCACGGGCCTCTAGGATACTGCCAAGTCAGCATGAGGCGACCAATAGGTGCAAAATCGCCAAATTCAGACAAATAATATGAGCATTTGAAAGTTAAAGGGGCATTAAATTAATTGGGTTAAGTACATGTGTTTCTTATGTATTTGACCTAAAAGTTATATGTTTTAATTTATTAAGTTGAAAGATCTAATATTAATTTATTTTTTTATTTCAAAAAACATATGAATTAATTATAAACAACTTAATTTATTTTAATTAAAATTACTCAATAAAAATTTTCCCTTTGATTTGATTTCAAGTCTAATTAGTTAATTAATTTATACACAAAACTATTATAATTCTTTTCCAATTTCAACAAATTTTAGAAAAATATAAGTGGATAACTATATATATTAAGGGCTTTAAAACTCATGTTTTCCAACCGAAGAGAGAATTCATAGATAAAATGATTATAAGGTGTCATTTTGAATAATATTTCTTTCGGAAGTACAATGAACTATATATTCATACATAATTTTAGTTTTAGGGTAAATTTAAAAAATATACATTGTGGATTGGTCGTTTTGAAAAAATGTGCTTGTGGAATTTTTTAAAAAAAATGATGCATGTGGTTTCAAATGTTTGAAAAAAATGATTTTTAAAATTTTAAAACCACATTTTGAAGGGTAATATTGTTCAGTTTGAAGTGAAATTTTGCAGCTTAGTTAATAAAAATATAATATTTTTATTTTTTTGGGAAGTATTAATTTTATTTTTACAAATTTTTTAGAAGTATTAATATTTTTTAATTAAAATTTGATAATAACTTTAAAAAATAAAAATTTTCCGAATGTTACTCAAATCTTGATATATAATTCTTGAATAATATAGTTAAAATATAGAAATATTGAATTTATCGAAATAACTAGTATAGCAGTGTAATTTCTAAACCACAGACAACCTTTTAAAAAATTTTAAAATCATATACAACCTTTTAAAAAAAATCCACAAATATTTTTTTCCAAGACGAATAAAACCCCAAGACAATATTTTTAAATTTACCGTTAGTTTTTATCATTGATGGTTTCTCCAAGTAATTAAAATACTAATGATTTCTTCCATCCAACTTTATTTTCATTGAAGAAAGTAGGTCATCAGATCACTTTACTACCAATATCCACTTTACTACCAATATATATATACAATTGCACAATTAGGTCTATTACCTTTTGGATATTTACAATCTTTGGAGGTTAAAAAATACCATTCATCCTCCCATCTACCTTATAATTTGTCTATATCATTAAAAAAAACTTTAAAGATTCAATATAACATTACTTTAAGCTATAAGGAATTGCTAAAAAGCTATCTCTTAATTGAAAAATCCATTCTCATAATTTGTTGCACACAATTAACAAAAAAAATTATACAGATTCAATTTGATAGTGAATTTTTGCTAATAGCTATGTCGAATTACTCGTATGTATAAGCCAATCGGTAATTATATAATTTGTATTGACTAAAATAAGAACAACATATATGTTTTTCATATCTTTAATTCACAGTTAGAAAACCATACTATACAAATTTAGCATAGAAGAATGTAATTCAGGATAAACTTAAATTGAGTTATATGGATTGTAATTCATTAATTAATTAATTCACATAATTACATATTTTAACTTCAAAGGATAATATTGTTTACAAATTTAAATATTAATTTCATTATTATATTATAATTTAAAAATTGGAAAGGTTAATGATTATATAACATATTGAATTTTCATTTATTTGAAGTCGAAATATAATTGCATATTAATTACGCGTTGTCACTTGTGAGCTATACAAATTAATCTATAATCATTCTCTATTATACCTTATTTAAAATATCAATTCCGTAAAATGTTGTTCTTATAAACATAGAGATTATATTACGGTGCGCAGATTCGAACTGAAACTAAAATTAATAGTATAGTCAGGATTTCAAATTTGGTATGGCATAATTTTACATGAAAAAATTTGAAACATCTGCCAAGTAATGATATCCTCAATGCCTTATGTAGGTATATTTCAATTGATTTCGCAATCTCGAATCACCTATTATAATAGCCTATTTTCACTTGCTGTATCAACATTTATTCCACTACTATTTAATGAAGTTGGGGATACAAATTTCTCCTATTGGTAATTTTAGGAAAAATTTATGTATCTAATCAAAATGATAAAAAAATTTAATTTCAATACTAATAATTTTATTCCAGTAATATTCGATCTACTAACAATTTCATAAATTTAATTTCACTATTAAGTTCCATAAAACATAATTCAATATCCTAATTTCAAGTTCACAGTTCTTTTTGACTATAATTCAATTCAGTTCAGTTTAGATCAGTTCAATTTAGTTCAGTTCAGTTCAATCCACTTCAATCCACTTCAGTTTAGTTCAGCTATGGGTAGTTATAAATTTATACTAAAATAAGTTTAATTTAATTCGAATTAATTTAACCAACTTCAATTCAATTCAGCTTTCGGAATTTACGTGACATAATTTGAAACACAGTAACAACAAAATTCAATTCATTCATGGTTCAGTTCAAGCACAGTACCAGGTACCAACACTTCAACTTCAACTTCGCATAAGTTCACAATTTTCAATTCCAATTTACCAAACTTCAATAATTTAACTTTTTTTTAAAAAATTTGTGTAATTGTACTTATAATAATAACATAAAAAAATTTATTTCACTCCATCGTATATGAACTCGAACCTATGTAGGGTTAAAAGTGGGGAGGGGATTCCCCGAACTCGATGGGGATCCGCTCCGATGGGGATAAGGAATCCCCTATAAGAATCTATATGGGGTGGGGATGGGGATATTTTAATCCTCGAATCTTTAATGGGGATGGGGATGGGGAGATAGTCTCCAAACCCGATAAATCCCCAAACCCGATAAGAAAAATTATTTTTTATTTTTTTTATAAGTACTATCAATAATCTTACAAAAGTTCTTTATTAAGCTTAAAAGTAAATTGTAAAATATAATAATATAATATTACAATTATTAACTTCTATATATTAATATTAAAAAGTGACAATATATTTAAAAACTAATGTTTAACATCATTTCATTAATCATCTAATTGATTTTACAATATTAATTATATTGTATTACTTTTAATTTTATTTAATTATTTCCTCTAATTATATAACTTGTATCAATTTTTTCGAAGTATCAATATAAAGTAATTTTAGTTTATGTTACATTGGCAAAAAAAAATAGCATATTTTTTATTAACGGAGAATTGGGGATTCTCCGATGGGGAATGGGGAAAAAAATTTTCCCGAATCCTTAATGGGATGGAAAATTTTTTTTTCCGGAAACCTTAATGAGGATGGCGATGGAAAATGCATTCTCTACCCCGATAAGCCCCACTTTCAATCCTAAACCTGTGACCTCTATAATCACAGTTTCAAGTCACAACCACTAAACATTTGTCACAAAAATCAACTTCACATAAATTCACAACTTTCAATTCCAATTCACCCAATAATTTCACGTCCACTAATTTCAAACACAATACAATACAAACCAAATTCAATTCATTATCCAATTGGTAAGCTAAAACACAGTGCTAAGTACCAAATTTCAATTTCAAGTTCAACACATTCATCTGAATCTCTGATTACCCATCCCTTTTTAGCTATTTTAATTTATAAATTCAATTCCATTTCATTATATACCTTAACCCCAAATTATAAGTAACTAACCTAAATCAATGGCGGAGGATGCAAGGAACCAACCGATGGGGACTTTCATATGAGCAATTTCCGACTTGCATCCGTTAAGTTGAAGTCAAACACATGTTAATTATAATTCTTAAATAATATAGTTAGAATATAAGAATGTTAAATTTATTAAAATAATTGGTGTATTAATAAAAACGTTAATTTTAAAAAATATACCATATATTTTTTTTTTTTATTAATTTTCAAAACCACATACATCATTTTTAAAAAAATTATATGAAAATCTTTTTTGCAAAACACTTATTTTTTAAATTTTCTCCATATTTATTAATATAAAAAAACTAATGGGAGCCTTGATGGTTACGTAGATAAATTTATTTAACCCTCAGAACATGTATTTAATGCAAATTCTTGGGGCCCAATACCTAATTTAAAAACAGTTAATTAGATGAATCAAATTAAACTGCTCAAAACTTGTCCCTTAAGTTAAGGCTAATTAAACTCAAAAAAGTTAAATTTCCAATTTAACTTGCATAACAGTAGAAGTTTGAAATCAATTTGAATTACTCAGCTCGTAATCGTGCCTGGGCTTTTATATAAAATTTTAAAATTTATTTATAATAAATTATTATGGTATTAAAATATTATAAAAATTATTTTTATAATTATTATTATTATTAATGGATATAAGATATGAGAAAGTAAGTTAATTAAGTTAGAGGGATGATTTGAGTATTTAATTATTTATTCAAGAGCATTATTGGAAAAAAAAATCCTATGATCCTATACGTACCTCCTCCCCTTCTCCTCTTCATCTTCATTTTCTTCATTCTCCCTTATACCATATCCCCAAAAAAAAAATTTCCCTAACCTAAATACTTCCAATTTCTTCGATTCAACTTCAAATTCTTGTTAGAAATCGATCTTTAAACATCTATCATCATCAATTTCAGTGAATTAAGACTAGAAGAAGAGGATTTTAGTTTTTAAGGTTTGGATGAATAGTAATCCAAATTTGAGGAAAGTGATTTTTGATGAAATTAAAGTTTAATTAGTAGAATTCATGGTAGATTAAGTATATTTATGGTATTAGAAAGTTTATTTATACAATATCTTGATAGAATTATATATGGCTATTGTAGAGGAAGCTAGTGCAAGCAAATCAATGGCAAAAGAGGTAGAAGATAACTACAACGAGTTTAGAAAAAAGGTTTGTGTCTCTAATTTTGATTTCTCAGTTTTTCTGAAAATTTTCAGATTTGTATCCCTGTTTTGTTTTGATGTTTTCTCTTGTTACATAAATCCGATTTGAATGATTCTTAGTTCTATTGATATCTACAGAATGGTATCAGAGCCAGCTCTCTCCCAATACGGTGTGGTTCGGGGACTAACCAGGCCGAAGCTGGTGGGCCTGTAGCGACCGGATCCTAAGAGGGGTGGCGCCGGGGTAGAAGACCTGAGTAAAGAGCAGCCATGAAGGATGTCGATGGGGACAGGAATGAACCGAATTCACACCCGAAAGAGAGGGTTTCGAGATTGTGCTAGTATGGGACAGCAAAATTAAGAACGGCTAAGGATTTCAAGATTGTAATGGTATGGGACATTACGATTGAGAGAGACTTAAAAGATTTGATTGGTGCTACCTATACCAACAAGGTGCACCTTCTTTTTGGGAGCTTATCAGGGAGAACTCCGAAGTTGAGCTGCTTGACTTGGAGCAATCTCAGGATGGGTGACCTCCTGGGAAGTAATTTTTAGGAAGTAAGCGAGTGAGGACAAATCTCACTGAAAAGACTTATATTGGTTTGTGGGGGCAGTCGGTCAAATCTGGGGTGTTACAGAATGGTATCAGAGCAAGGTTTAAGGGATTCTAGGACTAGTATGTACACATCATTTAGGATATAAATATATTATGTTAGTTGTTTAATCCATTTTGGTCCAATTTTCTGGAATAAGTATTGGCTAATAGTAGTCACAACCAGAATGAGGAAGAGGATGTTGAGAGTATAGTCCGTATTGGGCATAGGGGTGAACAAAGACATGCACCTCCACCAGTTCATGGCTTTCCCAAATAATCTACTCCAGCACAAGCTGCTTTACTTCAGCATAAGACTACTAAAGTAATCACACAAGTACTTTGAAATATACCAATCCCTCAAGTTCTTGTAGTACCTCACGTTGAAAGAAGAGAGGAGAACTCCTCTTGAAAGAATCAAGAAGCTTTCGGCTGATGACTTCAAAGGGGACACAGTGAATCCTGCATTTGCAGAAGATTGGCTTGATCATACTAAATGGTGTATGACTAGGCTTTATTTTACAGATGAAGAGAGATTAGACTGTGTGCAAGGTTTACTCAAAGAACAACCAAGGAGGTGGTGGGATAACATTATGAGAGAAAGGCGCCCTAGAGAAATCACTTGGGGTCTTTTCTTGGAACAATTTGACAAGAAGTATGTTAGCGAACGATTCAAAGATGAGCAGAGGAAATTGTTCTTGTCTTTGAGATAGGGACGAATGATTGTATCAGAATATGAAATTTAATTCCTCAAACTTGAGAGGTATGCTCGTGATATCATTGACAGTGAAGTAAGGCGATGTAAGAGATTCGAGGATGGGCTGAATGATGAAATTAGAGTGCATTTACTTGCACAAAAGATTAGGATGTTCAATGACTTGGTTGATGCTGCTACGAGCATTGAGAAGATCAATTTAGATAGGCAACAAAGAATGGCTAAAAGATCTGGATTTCAAAAAGGGTCGCAGGGTCCAGCTAGTTTAGAATCTCCAAGTAAGAAACATAAGGGAACATCAGAACAAACACAATCTTATTTCAAAGGGTTTTCACCGAGACAAACCACAAGTACGGGGTCAGCGGCTAGTGTACCTTCAGGTAGAGGCAGAGGAAATATTCCACAATGTTCTAATTGTGGAAGGATATGTACAAGGGAATGTTGGGGAAAAGGTAGAGTCTGCTTTAAATGTGGCTCGAAGGAACATTTGATTGCAAATTATCCTCAAAGATAGATAAGTACATCTACACCAGCAGTAGTTCCTACTCCTACAATGCAAGGTAGAAGAGGAAGAGGAAGAGGAAGAGGAAATGCTAGTGTTTTAAATGGACATGATGTGGCTCAACAAGCACCGCAAAGTGGTAGACTAGGAGGAATGGTGCGAAGTTATGAATCCAAGGGCCTGAGACTCGGGAATCTACTGAAGTTATTGTCGGTAAATTTTCATTCTTTAATCATGATGTTTATGGTTTGATAGATCCCAGTTCATCTCATTCATATATATGTACTGCATTAGCATAAGAGAAAGGGTTCCATGTAGAAGAATTAGGAGAAAATATTGAAGTGACTAATCCTTTAGGACACAGTGTGATAGTAAATACAGTATATATGAATTGCCCTATTATGATTCAACATCAACTTTTCCTTGCAAATTTAATTGAGTTACCTTTCTGAGATTACGATGTCATCTTAGGAATGGATTGGTTATTGGAACATCGAGCTGTGGTGGATTGCAAAAATAAAAGAATGTCACTTCAAGTTTCTGATGGAGAAGAAACAGTTATCGTGGGGGAAAGATCAGATTATCTCTATAACATAATTTCTTTTATGAAGACTAAGAGGCTGGTTAGGAAGGGATGTCAGACCTACCTAATCTTCGCTCTAAAATAAAAGAAAGGTGAGTTAGAATTACAGAATATTCCTATGGTATGTAATTTTCATGATGAATTTCCAGAAGAACTACCAGGGTTGCCACTAAAAAGAGAGGTAGAATTCACAATTGATGTATTGCCGGTACCGCACCAGTATCCAAAGCACCATACAGAATGACGCCTGCTGAACTGAAAGAGTTAAAGATCCAATTTCAAGAATTGTTAGACAAAGGATTCATATGCCCGAGTATATCCCCGTGGGGCGCACCAGTGTTGTTTGTTAAGAAGAAAGATGGGTCGCTCCGATTATGTATTGATTACCGGGAGTTGAATAAATTGACAGTGAAGAACAAGTATCCATTGCCAAGGATTGAAGACTTATTTGATCAACCCAAGGGTGCCAAATACTTCTCTAAGATTGATTTGAGATCGGGATACTATCATATGAGAGTGAAAGATGATGATATTGTAAAGACGGCTTTCCGAACCAAATATGGGCACTATGAATTTTTGGTAATGCCATTTGGTCTAACTAATGCACCAGCATCATTTATGGACCTTATGAACTGTGTCTTTTACTTATATTTAGACAGGTTTGTAGTGGTTTTCATTGATGATATTTTGGTGTATTCTAAGTCACGGGAAGAGCATGATCAACATTTGCGGATAGTCTTCTAAACTTTGAGGAAAAATAAATTATATGCTAAACTTAGCAAATGTGAGTTTTGGCTTGAAGAAGTTTCTTTCTTAGGCCATGTTGTTTCTGCAGAAGGAATTAAAGTGGATCCTAAAAAGATAAAAGTAGTTGTTGAATGGAAACCACCAAAGAACCTTACAGAAGTCAGAAGTTTCCTTGGCTTAGCAGGGTATTATAGAAGATTTGTGAAGGGATTTTCAGCCATTGTTGCCCCGCTGAAGAAACAACTTCAAAAGAATGCAAAATTTGAGTGGAACGGCAAGTGCCAAGAAAGTTTTGAGAAGTTGAAGGCGATGTTGACAAAAGCACCCATCCTTACCCAACCAGAGCCTGGAAAAGACTTTGTAATCTATAGTGATGCTTTGCATAGTGGTCTTGGGTGTGTTTTGATGCAAGAAGGGAAAGTGGTTGCCTATGCTTCCAGGCAATTGAAGAATCATGAAAGGAATTATCCTACTCATGATTTGGAAATGGCTCCAATAGTCTTTGCCTTGAAAATTTGGCGATACTGTCTTTATGGAGAAAAATGTTATATTTATACATATCACAAAAGCTTGAAATATTTGCCAACACAGAAGGAGTTGAATTTAAGGTAGAGAAGGTGGATGGAATTCATTAAAGATTACGATTGTCTTATTGATTACCATCCAGGAAAGGCTATTGTAGTGGCAGATGCTCTCAGTAGAATTACAATGATGGCACTAAGGGCTATGAATACGGGGTTAGCTCTTACTAGTGGTGGAGCCTTAGTTGCAGAATTGAAGATTCAACCTGTACTACTACAACAGGTTAAGCAAGCACAAAATGAAGATGATGACTTGAAGGTTATTCGAGCAAGGACACAAGTGGGTATCGTAGACAACTATATGGTTCGAGAAGATGGGTGTCTATATTTTAAAGATAGAATATGTGTGCCAAACAATGAATAATTAAAGAAGAATAACTTTCATAAGAATTAAAGAAGAATAACTTTCATAAGGCGCATAATAGTCCTTATGCGATGCATCCAAGAGCAAATAAGATGTACCAAAATTTGAAGAGCCATTATTGGTGGAATGGGATGAAGAAAGACATTACTAACTATGTTGCTCAATGTCTAACTTGTCAATAGGTGAAAGCCGAACATCAAGTTCCTTCTGGATTGTTGCAACAAATAACAATTCCAGAATGGAAATGGGAAAGAATCACAATGGACTTTGTGACATCTTTACCACTTACACAGAAGAAACATGATGCAGTGTGGGTTGTTGTAGATAGATTGACAAAGTCTGCCCACTTTCTTCCAGTTAGGATGGATTATTCACTTGATAGGTTGGCTTAGTTATATGTACATGAGATAGTGCGGCTACACGGAGTGCCTATTTTAATCATTTCTGACCGAGATCTAAGATTTACTTCGAGATTTTAGAAGAAGTTGCAAGAAACCTTAGGTAGTAAACTTCATTTCAGTACTTCATTTCATCCTCAAATAGATGGTCAATCTGAAAAAGTAATTCAGGTGTTGGAAGACATGATGAGAAGTTGTATCATTGAATTTGAGGGAAGTTGGGATAAGTATTTGTCCCTCATGGAGTTTACCTATAATAACAGCTATCAGTCAAGCCTAAAATGGCGCCATATGAAGTATTGTATGGAAGAAAATATCGAACTCCATTATATTTGATCGAGCTTAGTGAAAACAAGATTGTGGGAGTGAATTTGATTCATGAAACAAAGGAGAAGGTAAAACTTATTCAAGAAAGATTGGAGGCTGCATCGGATCGACAAAAATCTTATGCTGATCTAAAAAGAAAAGACATTACTTATGAAGTGGGGGATAAAGTATTTCTCAAAGCATCTCCTTGGAAGAAAGTCCTGCACTTCAGTAAGAAAGGCAAGCTCAGTCCGAGATTCATTGGCCTATATGAGGTTATACAGAAGGTTGGACCAGTAGCTTATTGGTTGGCACTACCCCCGACACTCGACAAAATTCATAATGTGTTCCATGTTTCGATGTTAAGTAGATACAGATCAGATCCATCACATATCATATCTCCTGATGTCGTAGAAATCGAACCCGACCTGACGTATGAAGAGGATCCGGTACAAATCTTGACGAAAGAAGTTAAACAATTGAGAAACAAGTCTATTCCATTGGTAAAAGTACATTGGAGGAATCATAAGGTTGAAGAAGCAACTTGGGAACCAGAGGATACAATAAAAACTCAATATCCGCAACTATTTCAGGTAATTTTTTAGGACGAAAATTCATAAGAGGGGGAGAATTGTAACGACATGAAATTTCAAAATTTACTTATAATAAATTACTATTGTATTAAAATATCATAAAAATTATTTTTATAATTATTATTATTATTATTATTATTATTATTATTATTATTATTATTAGATATAAGACATGACGAAGTAAGTTAATTAAGTTAGATAGATGATCTGGGTATTTAATTATTTGTTCAAGGGCATTATTAAAAAAAAATCATATAATCCTGTACGTATCTCCTCCCCTTCTCCTCTTCATTTTCATTTTCTTCATTCTCTCTTATACCATATCCAAAAAAAAAATTTCTTTAACCTAAAAACTTCCGATTTCTTCGATTCAACTTCAAATTCTTGTTAGAAAGCAAACTTTAAACCTTCTATCATCATCAATTTCAGTGAATCAAGACTAGAAGAAGAGAATTTCAATTTTTAAGGTTTGGATGAATAGTAACCCGAATTTGAGGTGAGTGGTTTTTTATGAAATTAAAGCTTAATTAGTAGAATTCGTGGTAGATTAAACATATTTATGATATTATGAAGTTTATTTATACAATATCTTGATAGAATTATTTATGGCTATTGTAGAGGAAGCTAGTGCAAGCAAATCAATGGCAAAAGAGGTAGAAGATAACTAGAACGAGTTTAGAAAAATGTTTGTGTCTCTAATTTCGATTTCTCGGTTTTTCTAAAAATTTCCAGATTTGTATCCCTATTTTGTTTTGATGTTTTCTCTTGTTATATAAATCCGATTTGAATGATTCTTGTATCTATTAATATCTACTAAATGATATCAGAGCCAACTCTCTCCTAGTATAGTGTGGTTCGAGGACGAACCAAGCAAAAGCTGGTGGCCTGTAGCAACCCGGTCCTAAGAGGGGTGGCACCGGGGTAGAAGACCTGAGCAAAGAGCGGCCATGAAGGATGTTGATGGGACATGAATGAACCGAATTCACACCCGAAAGAGAGGTTTCGAGATTGTGCTAGTATGGGATAGCAAAATTAAGAACGGTTAAGGATTTCGAGATAGTAATGGGATAGGACATTACAATTGAGAGAGACTTAAAAGATTTGATTGGTACTACCTAACCAACAATGTCACCTTCTTTTCAAGAGCTTATCCGGGAGAACTCTAAAGTTGAGCGTGCTTGACTTGAAGCAATCTCATGATGGGCGACCTCCTGGAATGTAATTTCTAGGAAGTGAGCGAGTGAGGGCAAAGTTCACTGGAAAGACTTGTGTTGATTTGTGGGGGCAGTCGGTCAAATTCGGGGTGTTACAAATCGTTTTAGGCTTTTTACATTGATTTCTTGTACTTATCATTTTAGAATATCAATATAACTTTCATAATTTTTTATCTGAATTATCTTTTATTAATTATGAGAGAGATTGAGTATTGATGAAATTATAAATGAATTAATAAAGAAGAACGAAAAATTTATCAATGATATATTAAATCTTTATTAATTTTTTATGAAGGACCGAATACATTCAGACCCTTTTAAATTTATTCCTAATCGCCTCTCGCCTTTCTAAATTTTTATCTTTTTCTCCTGCTCCCTGAACTTATCTAAATCGCATTGTCTAACCCCTTAATAGTGATGTAGCCGATAAGTTATTAATAGTTAAAAAGTTAAGAGAGCGAAGAGAGTGCCTTCTTTATTTGAAAAATAAAATATTAAAGGTTTTGGGTTCTTTAGAGTTTAAATTTTTTAAAGTTATACATTTCAGTTAATCTCAGCTTTTTATTGAGTTTTAATGGTCCAAATTCAATTTTAATGATTTATAAGGTATACACAATAAAATTTAAATCATTATAACTCAATAAATGATTGAAAATTCATATTTTATTATTCTATACAAAATAAAATTTAGTAACTCTAAGTTAAGTTGAATTAAATTCATTAAAATTTAGACTTTGAAATTTATTAATATTAAAATATTAAAAGTAAAACTTTTCTTAACTCTGTCTTTGGTTCCTTATCTAATTAACGATCCCCATGGCAATCGTCGGTGTCTCTTCTCCACCTTGCCATCTGTCGATACTCATACTCCTCCGGCCAAGCTCCTTAAACGCAAGTTTTGCTACACTCCGGTATGTTTTTCTTTCCTGTTTGTTTCTTACTCTATTTCCGATTCTCATGTCGTTTTTCTCTCCGATCTACTGCGTTTCCCTTTTCTTCTTTTCTTTTCATTAAATTTGTGTGACTTTGGGGGGGTTTTAGTTTGCTGGTTGGGGTTCGTTTCAATTTGCAATTGGGATGCCTCTCCAGTGGAGGACCCTTCAATTAGATTTGTTCAATATTTTTAGGGTTCTTCAAATTAATTACAATAGAATCTTGGATTATTTTCTAATGGAGGACCCTTTATTTCAATTTTGCAGTGTTAACTGTTGAAATATCAATTGATGCATTTGGAATTAAGTAGGCTCAAAATTCCGAGCACAGTTCTTTCACTTTGGTGAGTATGGTTTTTGCTTGCTCCAATTTGGACAATATTTCTGAAATTTGGTTTAATTTCAGAAAGGGGAATTGGAAAAATTTCACTAACAGTTCCTTATTGACTGTGTCTGCTGAATCAGGTATGCGAAAACTCTGCGTGATTTTTCCGATGACCGGAATTTGGAACTTTGAAAAGATGATGGGCGTTGTTGGCAGGGAGTATTTGTTCTTCTTTTTGTTTTGATGATGAATTTTTCAATAATTAAAAAATGACGCATGTCGAAGTTTTATTGGCTTAACTATTACTATATTACACTAGAGTGGTTGAATGCGATTTAGGCGATTCTGAGATACGATTTAGATAAGTTCAGGGGAGAGGGGCGATGAAGGACAAGTTTAGAGAGATTCGGATGCATTAGGCTTTTATAAAAAGTAAAAGAAATAACTACTCCCTCATTTTAAAATAGGTATTCTATCATTTTTTCAAATATTTTTTTATTCTCAAATATTTAGTCATTTTTAAGATTATTTTTTTAATTATACCTTTATTTATTTTATTATTATTAATTATAATAGAGTAAAAAAATAAATATTAATTAAAAAATAAAATAATATTTTTTATTTTAATTAATTAATTATTTAAATAGTATGAGATGAATTAGAATATAAGGAAAAAAAAGATGGAAGGAGTCGTGTTTTTAAAGAGGAGGGAGTAGCTTTTAAATGGATAATGATCCTCTAAAGTGAACTTTAGAATATATTTCAAATATTTTCAACTATTAATTATGAAATGAAGGGATAGGATTGTCTATTATTTTTTTAATAAAAAAAATTCTTTTGGTGCAGTACGGAATCCTGACCCTTTTAAATACACAATTTTAGAAGTATGATATATAAATCTCATGTGCATTGGAATCCAAAAGAACTTTTTCGTTTCACATCTTTTCTCGTGCAGATAATTGCTCAAATAAATATATTCATGTTAAAAGAAACAAAATAAAGAAAACAGAAATTCAAATAATATATAATTAAACTCCAATATAACAAATCCATAAATCTCACATTAAGAGCATTTCAAAAGTTCAATATCATAAAAAGAAAACCATTAAATTGTAAAAAAAAACATTCAAAGATAGAGGATTGAGAGCAGCTCTAACAAAAAGAATAATATCTAAATTCTCTTCTTTAATAATGAATAGGAATGGATGATCTGCTACAAATTTATTGGTGAAGGGGGTTTTGCTGGGATTAAAGAATTTTTTAATGGTACTATCATAAAGTATTTATCAATATAGGGGAGTTTTAAAATTATTTATAAATTTAGAGTAGCTTTTTAAATGTTCGACTTTGTAAAAATCGGACAGGGGAAAAATGTAAAAAAAAAAAGCATGTGTCCAACTTTCAAAGGGTTGGACAATTTTTTTTGTCAAGACAGTGTCCCATTTTTAATAGAATCAAAGACATCAAATTTTTCACATTACTACCAATTTTAATTTTATTACAATTAATTCATAGCTTGACAAAGCAATTAATTAAAATAATTTGCATGAATTTTGTTACTACTAAATTATGAAGAATTCATATCAATATTAAATTATTTTGAATTTAGCTCATAACCGGTGCAATAAATTTCAATAACTTTAGTTATTTTTGCAATAAAATTATTTTGAACTTTTATTAATATTTTAAGATTATTAGTAATGTTTTACTTGACCTTTTCTTTTATCTTAACTGAGTGAATTTATGTTAGTGTAATTTATAATTATGCAGAGTTAAATAAAAAATTCAAGATAAAAAGATATAAATTTAATTCAAAGTTTTGTTCAGCCACTTAAGTTCATAGAAGTATAAGAGAATATGAACTAAAATTTTTAATTTTTTTACAAAATAAATTGCCTTATTGAGCTTACAAAGAAAGACCGCATCCCACTTCACTTGTATGTGAACTCGAATCTATGATCTCAAGGATCACAACATAAAGTCAAGAACTAGACCGAGACCTTTGCCACAAACATGACCTTAAATTAATTACTTTGTTAATCTATGGATTAATTGTAATAAAATTATAATATTGATAGTAATATTTTGTGGGAAACTTGATGTCTTTGATTCTATTAATAATCTCTAACAAAAATAAATTTTGTCCGACCCTTTAAAGGTTGGATACATGCTTTTTTTTATCATTTTTCCTGTTTGATTTTTACAAAGTCGGACAATAAAAAAACTACCATAAATTTATAAATAATTTTAAAACTTCCCTATATTAATAAATACTTTGTGATAGTGCCATAAAAAATTCTTTAATCCGGTTTTGCTGCCGCAAATACACATCCAAAACCAATATTTGTGATAGAAGTTGCAACAGTATCTTCCTCGTTTACTTCAATAATAGAATTCCGAATCACATTCGATACGTTAACTTTACCTTGGTCAACAATCTCAGTAAGCTCTGCATTTTCTTTATATGGCAAATCCAATCCTAGTTGTGTAATGTTCTCGGTCACATCCAATTCATAATAATCCTTCAGTTTTGGCATCCACAAGTTATTAATCTTGACGTGTTTTAGCTTGTGATTGTGTGTAAAAAATCTTGGATCAGAGTCAAAAAATTTCATCAGCTCTCGTAGTCCGTCCTTCCGATTAGGAAGGAAGATACACATGGCATACTTTTTACCGTCTTGGCCTTTTTTATATTTCATCTCCAGTACTTTGAAACCTTCAAATGATTCGTACGAGTAATGAGTATTCCGTTGCTTCATGAATGGAACTCGAACTCGATTTACGTTGAGGAGATGGAAATCTTAATCTCTAGTATTTGAGGCATCAAATGGCTCTAGCCATGAACCCTTATAGTAGAGCGCACTTGCAAGTACAAGAACTGAACCTCGTAAGTTTTGCGAAGAAACAATCTTATCAATGTGCCCTTTCGAGGCTTCTTTGGCACACATATTGATATCTTTTGCAACTTTCTCGGCCTGCATAAGACAATGTATAATTCCTTAATCCTTTATTTGAAATCACAATGAAGTTTTAGAAGTCGAGAGAGGAGAAAAACATCCCAACTTAGCAATGTGTTATTAGCACCTGCTTAAAATCAACAGATTGAGATTTGACTTTGTAAACATTGTCCACCAACAGTTTGAAAGAATGTTTCAAAGAGAAAGGATGACCCACCCATATGCCGTTAACCAATTATATGATTGGCCCGCTGCCACGACCCGTGTAGTAAGGTCCATAAAAAGGGAAGATTGAGCATCGAGCTGATCAGTAATATTTTTCAAACCAAGAAAACGAAGCAGTTGAACCAAAGTTTGACCTTTTGAGCCGGTAGTGATCAAGTTAAAAGCAACATGAAGCGATAATGGCGAAAATACTAAATTATGTTGGTGGCCCTTGTTGATATCTTTGAGAATTGAATGAGTTGCAACACGGACACCAAAATCCATATTCTCTGTCTCCAAGTAATGGCTTCCAGATGATTTGCAAATGATTTGCTCATAGAATTTAACAGAAACAAAGCAAGGACAATTTAACATAAATTTACAATATTTCTCACAAACTTAACATTGTTTCAATTATACCCTTAATCTTTAGGTTCTTCAATATCTGATATGATATATGCCCTTTAACAGAAAATGAACCAAAAAAAGATTATATATACGGTATATATTCCATCAACTATGAATAGTTATTTCATCTTATAGTGGATTTTGATGAATATTCTACTATTTTTTGACTATTTTTATTCATTTTTTCTTTAATTCCATGGAATAATCATTTTGCTAACCAAACACCACCTAACTGTTAGGTAAAATAGCGCGATGCCAAAGCTGGATAAGGACCGTTTTTTAGGGACACCAAATAGAGCATAAAAATACCGCGACTAATAATTTGAGAACACAATGAACACACAGATTTTATGTGGAAAACCCTAAACAAATCAAGGAAAAACCACGGGCAATGACAGAAAAATTCTACTATGAGTATAAAATAGGAGTTACAACAGCTCTCAGTCTATAAGGAGAATACAACTCTTTTCTAACAACACTTCTCTCTTATAGTAGGAGCACACCAACTAACAAACTCTCAATTTTATCTCTAGTTTTTCACTCTCTCTACCGAAAACACACTCTCACAATTAAACACTTAATATTTTTGACACAGAGACTTTCATATGGATACAGGGCTTATAGCCTCCAATACATATAATTTCAACTACTAAATTAATGAGGATGTCCCATTGTTTGAATTACAACAAATATAGGGGACAATTTTTGCCATTTGCATATTTTGACACCTCCACAAAAAATGGTTTTTTTATTGTTTCTCTTTTTTATCTTATTATTATTGTTTAATTAGTGACCAACAAATGCAACACGTATTTGACAACAATTCCCACTTGAAGATTTGATTATAAGGGTCAATCATATCTTCACACCATTCATTCTTCCTTGCTCATGCCATTGTAAACATTGAAGACTGAACATAACATCTACCTTCCTCTTCATAAAACACACCTTTCATCTCTTGAAACAAACATTAATGAAGCGCATAAACAACTTCATTTCTCTTAGGGACAAACCGGTGCAGATATATATCAGAGGAACAAATTCTAAAACAGTCTTCAATTCTAGAATTTGATGTTTTTCCTTCAACTGCTTACACAGCATCATTGTCGTCAAAAATATTTATCACATTTTCTTGAGGATTGGAATTCTTCAATTCCCTACAATCCTTCTTCATATGACCTATCCTGCCACAGTGATAGCATTTGATACTCTTCTTTTTACCCCTACCATGACTCCCACTTGGGTTAAAGTTCGCCGATTTTCCTCTTGTCATCGCCATGATGTCTCCTTGAGAAGAGTCTTCTCTACTTTTGCTCCGATTTTCTTCTTGGATAACAGCAGCTGCAATTTCATCAAAGACTAGATAATCGGTTAGAATATTATTTGTCAAGTTGATGACAAATTGATCATACGAATCTGGTAGACTTTGAAGTAGTATCTCAGCACGTTCTTCTTGACTTACTTTATAACCCAACGAGGTGAGTTGAGAAAATAAAGTATTCAAAATATTCAGGTGCTCGGTCATTGAAGTGGATTCCGTCATACGCAAAATGTACAACTTCCTCTTTAGAAAAATTTTATTGTGGAATGACTTTCCTTCATACAGTTTTGTTAGATGATCCCAAATCTCTTTCGCCGTCTTCTTTTTCCTCTATGCTTGACAACACATTGTCACCTAATGCAAGATGCAGATTTGCCATAGCATTCCCGTCCATATTATTCCACGTCTTATCATCTGTCAATTCAGCTGGTATCTCACTAATGGCTGCCAAACAATTTTCTTTCCTTAATAGAGCTTTGATTTTCAACTTCCAAATTGAGAAGTTGCTCCCATCAAATTTCTCGAACTCAAATCTTGCTGCCATTGTTTCTATCACGAACTGCTCCAAATAACTCCCACTCGAACAAAGAGCGAAATGCTGCAGTATGTCCCACTATTACAGATAATAAATACATGTGAAATCAGGCTCTGTTATCACTTATTAGGTAAAATAGCGCGATGTGGAAGCTGGATAAGGACCGTTTTTTAGGGACACCAGATAGAGCACAAAAATAACGCAACTAATAATTTGAGAACACAATGAACACATAGATTTTACATGGAAACCCCCAAACAAATCAGGGAAAACCCACGGACAAGGACAGAAGAATTCTACTATGAGTATAAAATAGGAGTTACGGCAGTTCTCAGTCTATAAGGAGAGTACAACTCTTCTCTAATAACACTTCTCTCTTATAGTAGGAGCACACTAACTAACAAACTCTCAATTTTATCTCTAGTTTTTCACTCTCTCTACCTAAAACACACTCTCACAATTAAACGCTTGATATTTCTGACTCAGAGACTCTCATATGGATACAAGGCTTATATAGCCTCCAATACATATAATTTCCAAGTACTAAATTAAGTAGGATGTCCCATTATTTGAATTATGCATCTGAACAAATATAGGGGAAATTTTTTGCCAATTTCGACACCTCCACAAATAAATGATTTTTCATTATTTCTTTTTTTTTCTCTTATTATTATTGTTTAATTATTGACCAACAAATGCAACACGTATTTGATCAACACTAACCGTAATAAAGAAAAAGAAGAAGAAGAATGAATAAATACCTTGTTCATGAATGAATAAATACCTTTTTAAAGGAAATGGATTGTACTGATTCCTTTCTTCTATACTTTTAGAGAGAGAGAGAGTTAATATATGATTTGTTTGAAGTTGCATCGTAACTTTGGTTAATGGAGTTAAAATTTTGCAAGATTTAATGAGTTGGATTGGAGGAGAAGAAAAACTGCATATTATAGCCATTGAATATGAAATCAAGAACACAGAGAAAGGTTTGGTTTGTTTGAAGATGTAATGTAACAGGATATCAAAATTATAAACTCCAGTTTAATACTTATATAGGATATCTTAATTGTTTAATCCAAGTCTTTGAATGGTAAAAAATCTACTAATTTTTTTTAAATTTAAACTATCACCTAATTCTTCGGGTGAAATGTCATTAATTATTAGTAAATCTCTATTCAATTGTAAGCATATTTTCTAAACGTCTTCTAATCTTCATATTAATCAAAAATTAATTCAAAAGTTGTTCATTTCAATAAATTCATATGTGGAGCTGATGCGACAAGATAATCAATCATAAGTAGGTACGATTTATACATTTATTCTTCATAATAGGGTTAAAAGTGGGGCTTAATGAGGTAGGGAATGCGTTCCTCATCCTCATCCTCATCCCCATTAAGTTTTTGGGAAAAATACATTCTCCATTCCTATCTCCATTAAGGTTTTAGGAAAAAAAATTTCTTCATTCCCTATCGAAATTTATGTTCAAGTAATGTATAGCTAAAATTATTTCATATCATTGCTATTAAAAAAGTTAATATAAAATATATAATGGGTGAAAAAACTAAAAAATACTTTATAACTATTATTAATTCAAATTAAGTTAATACTTAATAATTAGTATAAGTTAAATAATGTTTGAATATCAATTTTTAAGCCTTTATCTATGTTTTATAGCAACATAAATCTTATGAGTCTTATATTCTTATATTTTATTGTAATTTATTTATACTTATTCAATTATTTTTGTAACTTTAAATGGTTATGCATATTATAAATTTAAATTCATATAAGCTTATCAGGTTCGGAGATTTACCGAATTAGAGAATGCTATCTCCGTTCCCATTAACAATTTGAGAAACAAAAAATCCTCATCACCATTCAGTAGGAATTCTTATAGGGAATTCCTCATCTTCATCAAGACTGATCTCTATTGAATTCAGGGATTCCCCCGTTTTCAACCCTAATTCTTAACTAGTATATCTCTATACTCTTCATTATTTATTTAATAGAAATTCCCCCACTTTTAATTAATTTTTCAGGGAGTCCACCTTTACTTTATTTTGTTGGGGTTGATAATGCAGACATCAATATGTGGGTTTTGACAGTATAAGATTTAATAGTTTGAATGAGCATATAAGTAAGATTGAGTTTATTTAACATAAAATTAATTTATTTATGTTAAGGTCCAATCTACACAAATATGTCACTCTTTGATCTTGTGTATTTTCGATGTGTGATTCTCACACATCTCCAATACTCCCCCAAGTGCAACTAGATTTGATCCAGTTGCCACTTGTCAAACATTCTTTGGCGTATTTCTCTGAGTCCTAAAGTCAACAACGGATCTAGCCTTCTCTGCTAGCCCAAACTCTACCAAGAATTTAACCACGAACCCAGGATCTTTCTGCCTATCAAGCCTTTTTCTGCTTTAATATTATGTAGAGAATATATGGCATTTGAGAGTGTTAGATTTAATAGTTTGAGTAAACACACAAATGGGATTGAGCCCATCTAACACAAAATCAGTTAGCTTGTGTTTGCCAATATACACTACTTATATGCCACTCTTTGATCTTGTTTATTTCTGACGTGGGATTCTCCACACATCTCTAACAGATAACACATATCAAAATTGAGACATCGAGGTTAGACTTCAAACATATGAAACGTGGTTTGACCATCTTGGAAATAGTTCACGTAGAAGTTTTTCGTCAAAATGGGGTATGTAATTTAAAAAACTGACAAACAAAGGATCTCAGTATTAATTTATTTAACGTTGATGTCCCATTTATTTCGCTGAACTGAATGAAACAAGGCGAAATATTATATATATTCGTAGACAGATAGACACTTGAAAGCTTGAAATTTGAGTCATGTATGTAAAAAGTTTGAGAAGTAGGCTTCATTTCATTTCATTTCTTGTTTAATAGCACCAGCCAATTGATCATAAGCTTCAGCCCAAGCATTCTTCATCTCTAATGACCACATTTCTGGTACTGCTTCTTTTATTGTTTCCAACAATGCAAATTTTGTCACCTACACCATTCACCCATCAACCCGACCCGACCCAACTGAAAATTTAAGTAACTAAATATTAAGGCCCTGTTCTTTTCAACTTATATTCAGTTCAGTTCAGTATTGTTCAGTACTTATCAATACTGCATACATATAAATTTACACTGAAATAAGTATTGAGAAGCTCAGTTCAACATTGCTACTTATAAGTTGAAAAGAACAGGGCTTAACTCATATCATAATTCAATGGCCAAATACATCATTTGCCCTCGAACTTGGCACGAAAAAACAAATGTCACCCTTAATTTTCAAAAGTTTTAACTAACCCCATGAATTTAGCAAAAGTACACCAGTTTGCCTTCTCATTGCCACATGTCAGCTTCTTATTGGAGAAAGAAAATCAGAAAAATGACATTTTAAAAAGCTGAATCAACCAAAAGCTGACAAGTGACATTGAGCAAACTGGGGTGCGCTTTTGCCAAATTCGAAGGGTTTCGTGCCAAGTTTAGGGGTGCTCGATGGATTTGGCCTAATTCAATTGAATTGAAACTTATTGTAATTTGTAACCTCAAAATGCTCATCAGCAACTCCATATTTGAAATGAGTGGCTCCCAAATCTTTCAGACTTGACTCTTTTACAGTAACCCTCCCTGCCTTTCTAAGCTGCACAGCTGATTCACAAGTCTGCACAACATAAAAAATAATTTATCATCTTTTTCATTCAAAGATTTAGACTTTGGATAATAAGAAAAAGAAGGAATTGAACTTACCATAACAAAAACAGTCATGGCATGAGGTTTTAGCTTTGGATTCTGTTCCAGAGGAACATCTGATTCTTGTAGAAACTTGAATAGCTTCTTTGCAGATGGCGCAATTTCAAATATCCTGCTTGTTAGGCCCAATAATAGATTACGAGAAAAAGTAATAACAGCAGAATAAAAGACAAGCAGATTTTTACATGGAAACCCCAAATGAATTAGGGAAAAACCACGGGACCAACTCCGAATAATTCTTCCACTATGAAAATAATAGTAGGTACACTAAGAGATTACAAAATAGTGGCACACAAGTGTTTCCCAAAACCTCACTATTTTCTCTCTTACCCAGCTCTTAGGAACCCTTTTCCTAAGGCTCTCTACACAGATTACATTTTTATCTGTGTTTCTTCTCTCTTGCTCTCTGCTTTGGTCTGCTCTTCAAATGAGCAAAACCCTCTTCTATTTATAGGAGATTCAAAACGCGTATGGCCGAATTGTACACAGTAATTTTACTGTGCACTTTTTGAAAAAAATTTCTGCCGACCTGCCTCATTTTCCTTTTTCTTTTTATTTATTTTTTTAATTAAACAGTGGGTCCCACAATAGGAGGGACACCACTCAACAAATCTCCCCCTCCCGACTACATTGTGGGACTCTCCATCTCGGTTGCTTCAATGCACTGGTCGAGCTTTTCTTTTGGTACGACCTTCGTCAGCATATTAGCAACATTTTTATTTGTATGAATCTTCTGCAACTTGAACTCTTTTTCTTCAATGGCAAGTCTGGACCAATGATATCTTACATCACTATGTTTCGTCCGTGCATGATACATAGTATTTTTGCTCAAGTCTAGTGCACTTTGACTATCACAATAAACTATGTAGTCTTCTACATACACCCAATTCTTAAAAGAATCGCTTTAACCAAAGCATTTCCTTTCCTGCTTCTGTTGCTACAACGTACTCTGCTTCAGTTGTTAATGAAACACACTTTTGTAACCGTGATTGCCATGAAATAGCTCCCCCTAAGAATGTAAAGAAATAACCCAATGTAGATTTTCTTTCATCAAGGTCACTAGCTATATCTGCATCTGTGTAACCAACAAGTGCAGCTTTTCCAACTCAAAAAGTCAAACATAACTTTGAAGTTCCTCTCAGGTATTTGAAGATCCATTTTACTGCTTCCCAATGTGTCTTTTGGGGATTTGATAGGAATCTACTCACAACTTCAACTGCATGAGCGATGTCTGGTCTCGTACACACCATTGCATACATTAAACTTCCGACCGCTGAAGAATATGGAACATTTAACATATCTTCTCTATTTTTCTCTGTTGAAGGGTAAGATTGCTTACTCAACTTGAAATGAGCGGCAAGTGGAGTGCTAACTGGTTTAGCATTCTTCATATTGAACCTTTCTAGTACCCGTTCAATATATTTTTCTTGCGATAACCACAGCCTGCTGGACCTTCGATCTCGGGTAATCTCCATTCCAAGAATTCGCCTTCCCGGTCCCAAATCCTTCATGTCAAACGCCTTAGACAAATCACACTTCAACTTACTAATCATTTTGGCATCTGGCCCAACGACTAGCATATCATCAACATATAAGAGAAGAATGATAAATTTTCCATCAGGGAATTTCTGAACATATACACATGGATCAGCTTCTGTCCTCTTGTATCCTTGATTCACCATGAAGGAATCAAACTTTTTATACCATTGCCGCAGGGCTTGGTTTAAGCCATACAAACTTTTCTTCAGGCGACACACCATGTCTTCCTTTCCCTTGACCTTGAAACCTTCTGGTTGTTCCATATAAATTTCTTCTTCTAAATCCCCATGCAAGAACGCGGTCTTTACATCAAGTTGTTTTAACTCAAGGTTCAAGCTGGCTACAAGACCTAACATAACTCGAATTGAACTCATTTTCACAACTGGTGAAAAAATCTCATCAAAGTCGATACCTTTCTTTTGAGTAAAGCCTTTGACAACCAATCGAGCTTTGTATCTCATTAGGTCTCCATCATCTTTCTTCAGCTTGTACACCCATTTGTTCTTGAGTGTTCTCTTCCCTTTAGGAAGTTTCACCAGCTCGTACATGTCATTCTTCTTCAAAGAATTCATCTCATCCTGCATGGCCTTCATCCAACAATCTTTATTGTTACAAGATTGCACATCTTGGAAGCTTTCAGGCTCACCCTCATCAATGATTAAAATATAATCAGAACTAGAGTATTTTGTAGATGGTTGGCGTTCTCTGATTGACCTCCTTAATTGAGGTTCTTCTTCTGGTAGAATGGGGTTCTCTGGCTCCCCCTGCTCAATACCCTCTTCATTCATATCTTCATCTACAATCGTATCTTGATCCCTCACAACTGGCTCTTCTTCTCCATCTTGTTCTGACTGATGCATTCTTCTTTCTGTGGCATCATCTGATAGAATGCTCTCTGGTGTAATATCGATAACACCATCACTTGTAGATCTTTCACTGATGATATCATTCTCATGAAATACAAGAAAGTATCTTCTTCTTCCAATGGATTCTGTATCCATGGGACCACAAACGTCAGAGTGTACCAACTCTAACTTATTATTTCTCCTTCTAGAGCTTTTCTGAAATGAAACTCGATGTTGCTTCCCAGATAAACAGTGATCACATGGGTTAATTTTTCCTTTGGCTAATGGGATGAGGGACTTCTTAGCCAGTATATTCAACCCTTTGTCACTAACATGCGCCAGTGGCCTATGCCACAAATTTGGTGAAGCATCATCTCCAACTGTATTCAGTTGACCCGCACATATTGTTGCGTTTTGTATAGCGAGCAACACAATCTTCCTTTCACCACCACCAATGATCCTTTAGTGAGTTTCCAATTTCCATCGCCTGTATGATTTTGACAACCTTCCTTGTCCAATACACTAACAGACAACAAGTTCAACCGAAGATCTAGAACGTGTCGCACATTTTTAAGTGTTAATGTGCATCTGACACTTGTCTTCACGCAGATATCGCCGATTCCCACCATTAGCGAGACACTATTATTTCCCATTTAATAGTACCATAATCGCCCACTTTATAGGTTGAGAAGTATTCCCTTTTTAGAACACAGTGGTATGAGGCACCATAATCTACAATCCACTCGGTATCTGCATCTCCAACATGACAACAATCTGCATCATGAGATACTAAAGCCACCTCTCCATCTTCTATTGTGACTACAGCAGATGTGTTTTTGTCATCATCATGACTTCGGTTTGCATTCTCTTGTTTAAGAAAACGGCAGTTCCTTTTGAGATGACCCTGCTTTCCACAGTGGTAGCATGACCTCTTCTCTCGGGACTTGGATCTATCTTTCGATTTTCCATTCCCACGACCTCTACTCTTGCTTTGGCCCCTATTCTCTGTGACAAGGGCTTGTGAACTGGTACTGGCAACGTCCCTTCTACGAAGCTCTACATTAAGTAGACTATTCTTTACCATAGACATTGTTACCACACCATTTGGAGCTGAGTTACTCAATGATACGACAAGAGTATCCCAGCTATCTGGTAGAGTTCCCATCAAAAGACACGCTTGCATCTCATCATCCAAGGACATACCGGTGACTGCTAACTCACTTATGAGTCCTTCAAAGTCGTTCAGGTGTTGTGTGATTGATCGTCCCTCTGTCAGTTTCAAGTTCACGACTTTGCGAATCATGAACACTTTTCCATGAGCAGTTTTAGCCTCGTACATATCCTCTAGCTTCTTCCAGAGAACTTTGGGATCTGTTTCATTCCTCACGTGGTTGTACAGGCTAGCATCTATCCATTGGCGTACTATACCCAATGTCTGCTTCTTCAACTTTATCCACTGCTGATCTTTCATATCCTTCGGCTTTGCGTCGTCACCCTCAATTGGATCGTACAAATCTTTGCAATTGAGGTAGTCCTCCATTCTGGATTTCCACATTGAATAATTTGTATCCGTCAATTTGATCATTACACAGTAATTCGCCATGTCGAAAATTTAAGAATGGCAAAATTTTACTAGTCACGAATTTCACTATTCACATAAATAGTGACTGTATATGTGAATAGTACCGTATATCCAAATAATACTTGTATATTGGAATAGTAACAGTATGCATCTGTATACTTAAATAATACTATTCATAAAAGATGGCCGAATATGAATAGTATTATATGCATAAAGTTACTATTTTACTATTCACTCAAATTGCGTGTATGTGACGGTTTTTCGAACGGAATGCGCCACCGGATTTATCGTAATTTTCTCGTCGTCGTGGTATATTTATTTCTGAAAAATATATCCACGGATTTTACTGATAAAACAACTTTCAGCTCTGATACCACTTGTTAGGCCCAATAATAGATTACGAGAAAAAGTAATAACAGCATAATAAAAGACACGCAGATTTTTACGTGGAAACCCCAAATGAATTAGGGAAAAACCACGGGACCAACTCCGAATAATTCTTCCACTATGAAAATAATAGTAGGTACACCAAGAGATTACAAAATAGTAGCACATAAGTGTTTCCCAAAACCTCACTATTTTCTCTCTTACCCAGCTCTTAGGAACCCTTTTCCTAAGGCTCTCTACACAGATTACATTTTTATCTGTGTTTCTTCTCTCTTGCTCTCTGCTTTGGTCTGCTCTTCAAATGAGCAAAACCCTCCTCTATTTATAGGAGATTCAAAACGCGTATGACCGAAAATTTCTACCGACCTGCCTTTTTTCCTTTTTCTTTTTATTTATTTTTTTAATTAAATAGTAGGTCCCACAATAGGAGGACACCACTGCATAGTCAAAATCCCATTTTTAAAAGAATCTATGTTTGACAAAGTGTTTCTCATTGTAAATTGGTAAAACCAGCTTATAAGCACTTTTTAACTTATAAGCAGTTTTTATAAGTATTTTTGTGACTTATACAGTGTTTTAAAAATCGGCTAGGCATGATTTTTCATAATACCTCTGCTATTTTAGATAGTCGGACGTTCCTACGCGGTTGACCGATTTATGTGGTCCGAGGAGGGGCTTTGTGTTATAAAAATCGGCCTAGGCGGCCGTCTAAGCGGCACCTAAGCGGGATTTTTCAAAACACTACAAAATTTTGATTGAATTAATTATATTAATATATTGATATATATTAATAAATTGAAAATATAAATCCGCAGAGGACATGATTAGTTCCCGCCTAGCCCCCGATGGGCTAACCGCCCACTTTTTAAAAACATTATTTATATGTTAACTCATGCAATTTATAAGTTATAAGTTAGTTTCTGCACCTTACTTTAAGGGTTGAAGTAAAAAGAAAAACATTCGCTCGTTTAATTTTATACTCTAAAAAGTTAGCATTCCCTAAATATTCCTTTTAGCCCTTTTATAGTGTTTATGACTTATGAACTCGTTATAAATTGCTTGTAAATCAGCTTTAAGAGACACTTCAACTAACTTATAATCCATTTTAAGAAACACTTCAACCCTTCATTATAAGCAATAAGCTAAAAAAGCACCTAGAAAATGAATAAAGAAAGATTTACTTGAGGAAGAACTTAAGACCCAAATCACCAGCATTTTTCTTCATTGAACTCCATGATTTCACCACTAGCCTTTCCTGTTCTTCAGTAAATGCAATCACTTTCAGCCCTCTTCTCTTCTCTGCATATGAACAAAACAAAAGCCATATTTCAAAAACAAAAGTAAACACAAAAAAAAATCACTCAAACCAAAGATCTAATATGAGAAAACAAGTAACCAGTGGCATAAATTGAGTTTCTGCTTCTACTAACGAACCGGCCGGGCATAGATGGCAACTGTAAGGACTTGTTACCATAATTTAGAGTTGCAGAGACATAACTATTTCTATTGTCAAGCTTCCTGTTGCCTGAAGACAAGAATATTCTATGAAATGGAGAATCTGAAGTGAAAGTGAATCCATGTAAGAAAAAATAGAAGAAACTGACCATAAGAGAGGAGCAAAGGTTGCCCAAATCTGCAAGTGTTAGCATTCATTTTGTTATAGCAATAATAAGCACCTGTAAACTGTATTTGATCAATTGGATTCCAAAGGGTAAATACTAGATACAGCTTTCACCAGTTGAGTTCTACTTAAAAAGCACTTCACTTTTTTTTCTAACTGGTTCACCGAAGCTTTGTTCCAACTACATCCAGATCCGACCCGGATCGCAGACCTAGCTTCGGTAGGTGAGTGTCCCAATAAAAAATTTTTACATTCACTAAAATTCAAACTCAAAACCTAACTTAAATAATACCAAATCATCTACCACTTATACCAACTCTTATTAATTAAAAAACACTTTACTTTATATGAAATAATATAACCTTTGAAGGTGACATGGAGCCAACTTAATTAGTCTATGCGGTGATGTCTAAATTCAGTGCATTAATAGTTTAATACTAAGGACAAACAGTAAGGCTAGCTACTTGAATTTTTAAATTACTGCTTGCTTTTGTTTTTACTCATTTCAGAATTTTATTTTATTTTAATGGAGGACCATCTCAAGTATAGTCTAATAATTGAACCTGAACCTCTGATTTTAGAGCCCGGTAATTTGGGGTTTTAGAGGGCCTTAAAAAAAAAATTACTGTAATAAATATTTACTTTCTCAAAAAAAAAATAGGAATTAAACTCTTATCCTTATAAGTTTGACAAGTGTTATTAATTGATTTACCATTTTTTAATCTTTACATTTATCTTTTTAACATTATACCAAAATATATTTTTGGACCCTATTCGGCTATGTGTCCTAGGCATTCGCACTCCTCCGCCACCCCTCAAGGTCAGGCCTACCTAGAGGCCACATGTTCGAATCCACATTCGGATGGAGTAAAATTTTTCTTTATTATTATTTTAAATGCAATGATACAATTTTTTTAAAAAAATCAAGGACCAACTCTTGCTATTTCCTCTATTTTCAACTATATAATCTTAGAATGTCAAGTTTATTTGTATTGATCAAGGGATTTATAACAAGTATATAAAAGTCCTTAAATACGAATGTAATCTTTAAATGATTTGGTTAATATCAAGTTTGCTTTTTTCTCTACTTGGGGTGGCTCTTTTCGGGTTAACAAATTCGAGGGCCTATTCGTCTAGAACACGTACAGATTCGAGGATGCTTCAGTATTACAAAACCTTTTGGAACAGCATATATTGAAGAAACATGATATACAGACGATAGGGTAAAACCCCAGCAAGATAGACACTAGATACCGCATTTAACCACATCCATAATCTACAGCAGGCTTTGCAACCACTGATTGAAAAGGAATCGCAACCCTCTCTTTCACAACACAAATTGCTTCGCCATTTTCCCGAACCAAAACTCTCCCAGGCGGACATTCGCTTCGGCTCTTTTGTCCCCTCGCTGGGAGCCGAAACAAGTCCACAACATTCAAATGTATCGGTTTTTTCCTAAGTTTAGTCCCAAAACCGGACAACCTTAGCACAGATATCACACCAACAACGGTAATTAATGTCTTCGCTGCAGCGCCAATGAAACCTCCAACCCGATTGGTTGAGTTTCTAGAAGCGTTATTCGGTGTTTTATTCAGATTTACAGTAGATTTTTGAAGAGCAGGATGAGAGAGACAGTGATTATTTAGAACGAGGGACGGGGGAGGCCGAATTGGATAAGGAGGGAGTAAAAGATCGTTGCTATGCTCGACTGTTTCGCCTACAAATGTAGAGGCTTCGTGTATTACTTCCAAGTCGGCTCCTTTGTAGTTTTTGAGTTTGTCTAGTAACATTTTGCGGCTATGTTCGATTTCACTTAAGGCAACTTCTCTTTCGTAGCGTTGCTGTCTCTGTAAAGCCTGGGATATAATGAAGTCAAAATGAAAGAGTTCTTAACTAATACACATGGCAAAATGAACAAGGGACTCCAAAGGTGAAGGTTAGATAGCATACACAAAAAGTTAGCCTATGATTATGATGAACAAAAAGCATGTAGGAAGCAAAATAAATACCTTTTTTGGTACTGTTATATAACTCAAATGCCCATTTGATGTCTGACCAATTGAAATTGTCTATTTGGTGTTTGACACATTCATTTTCTGCCTATTTGGTGCCTGACATATCCAATTTTAGTTGATGACTCGAGGGATCACTCAGGGTCGACAATTTTACGCATGATCAGCAAAACATATTCATACTCCAAATATATGTATTTCATGCTTTTTGTGTTGTTAGATGGAGGCTTAATGTATTAAAAGTAAATAGGTCATGCATTAAATAGACTAATATTAAATACGTTGGGCACCGAACATGCAAAAAAAAGAATACATCATATACCAAAAGAGATTTTCTATATGTCAGATGCATTTTATGTTACAGTACATGATCCGAAAAAATATTTAACTCCACAAATTTGGGCATCAATTTTTAACCTGAAAATGAAAGTTCCAAACTTGATGTCATGCAAAAACTTAACTGCATTGTAAGGCCCAATTTTTTTAACTTTTGAAAGCTGAATTGAACTAAAATGGGCCGAACTGAAATGAACTGAAATGAACTTATTTTAGTGTAAATTTAATTTTTTTGGTAATATTTACAAGTATTTACATTAAGATAATCTTGCTCGGGGCTTAGTAAGGATTAGAATTAGGGTTAGGTTTAGTAACAGTTAAGGTTCCTCGCCCCTCCCAACTAGTGTATTAGGATTCAAACCTTAATCTGCTCCAACTTATTCAGTATGCTTAACCAACCGAGTTACACCTTGTTGGTGTTTTAGTGTAAATTTATAACTAGAGATAGTTGAACTGAACTAAACTGTAGTGGACTAAACTGAAGTGGTCTGAACTAAACTGAACTGAATTGAAGTACAAGAGAACAGGTCATAAGCTCTCTATAGGGATGGATGCTTACTATGAAGGCATATTAAGTGTATTTTATCAGTTAGAGTGTTAACTCAAACTAGCACCATGAAGATTATCAAAAGAATCCAAAATTATGTATGTTGATATAAGAACCCTAAATTATGGAATTAGGAATTGGGGAAAAACCTGCAAATGAGAGAGCTGAAGTTCAAGGGATTGAAGAGCGTCACGGATATGCAGAAGTCTCTCAGCATCTTCTTCATCATCTTCTTCGTCACGAGACACAGAATTAGGGTTCAATTCCTTCAAAATCTTACCCTCTTTTCCTTCTCTGTTCAATTCAGAAGCTACAGAGTTGCCATTAGCATTGGTAACGGTATTAATTGAAGCTTTGTGGATGCAATTGCTGATCTTTAACCTCAATTCAACGGCTCTAGACAGTACTAGCTCAACTCCCTCTCCTTCCATGGCTGCTCTATCTCTCTGCTTCTCTGTTTCTATGTGGCGTTTGGCGATTGACAGCTGACCCCATAGCACCCATTAATTTAACTTCGTTTCCTTCCTAGAATCTAGTAGTAACCAATTAAAGCTCGGATTTTTCTTTTTGTTGAAAAGTGAGAAAATGCGTGGTTCACACTTCACCCAAAATCTTGTTGACACTGACAGGCATTTAAACTCTCTTCTCATGTTTTTGTATTAATGAGCTTTACTACAATGTACCTAAAATCGGGACATAATATTAATAAGGTGTAGCTCAGTTATCAACGCAGACTATTATAATTTACCTAAAAATAGGACATACCACCAATAAAGTGTAACTCAATTTATTAGGAAGGGTGAAAAACCTTAACTCTGACTAAACCTCGAATAAAATCATCTCAATGAAACAACATCTAAATGTTAAAAAAAAAAGATATACATGTGTTTAGACCCTTTATAAAAAAATCATAAACACCTTTTTACGTTTTTTTAAAATTTAACTTGTAATTCAGCACATATAAAGAGAGGGCAATCAAGCCGCAAAATCTTTGGCTCGTTTAGGTGTTACGAATGGCTAATATCGGTGGCACTCCCACCCTTCTCTCGTGAATAGATTTATGTTTGAGGATTATGTGTCTCTTAAGAAGTATTGCTTTGTTGCTTCTCATTGATTTTATTGTTACTCGTCATTTTCATTTATTTGAAAGCCCTTCTTAGTTTCTTGGAGTTCTGGTTGAGATATCCAGTCAAGTAATCTATAAGCAGGCCTTCACTTTTAATTAAAAAAAGTTATACAGCACATAAAAACAAAATTCAAAATTGATGAAACATAGGGTTAATTTGACATTGTTATTTGAACTGCTTTCAAAATATGTTATTCTCACAAAATTTTAATAGTACTACATATTTTAACTTTGAACAACACATTTTATACTTTCGTACTAATTAATTATGAACTGTCTAATTTATTTTTTCTAAAATCAAATCTGCAACTTTCAAAAAAGCTTAAAAATGGACCTTTTCAGAAAAGCCGCTGAAAAAAGCTTCAAAAACTCACACCTAACCGCCCATGATAGATTACAAACAATTACATAATAGATTACTCTTACACAAATTGGTAAAAACCAGCTTAGTTTCATACAACAAAACTGCCTGGAAATATTAGGCAAGACAATTGGGAATGACAGCTGAATCACAACATTACTACCTCAACATTGATCTTACAAACAAACTCAATCCTCATATTTAATATATAAGCTCAACTAATCCCATATTATCATAATTTCATCCCCGAAACTCTAGTGTTCGACATTTAAGCTCCGCGATTTTCAGCCTATATGATCATCATTCATAATTCTTCCAAAGCAGCAATTGAAAAAGCCGAAAAATCCAGTTATGATTCCCCTTTCATTCCACATAGTCAAGCTACCAAACAATCCCAAAGATCCATTAGGCTAGTTCTCTCGAAAGCAAATACCGAAACTCGAAGTTGTGAGGAATCCACTCAATGCATTTACCGAATTTTCTTTGTTTGCATTGCAGCAAAACACTTTTCGTCGTAGAACTAGGCAGTAGATGTTCTATCATATCAAATAAACCAGCAGGACAAAGATCTAATTCTTTTACAAATGACTCGACTAACTTCGGTAAATAAATTTTCCGATCTTTATGTAAACTTAAGTTCGATTGAATGTATTCTTCTTTCGCAGCTTCCAAATCCTCGAAAACTCGCTTCGGAGTGTACACTCGAACCTAAAAATTTCCACAAAAAAACATCTAGCATGTCGGAAAAAGAAAAACCGAAAATTATGGCAAATCACATTCTAGAAAAACGTACCGCAGGATCAGAGAAACTCCCTGCACAAAGTGCGAAATATAAACGAGGCTCAGGGTGATCAATAGAATAGGCTTTTCTTGAATCTCGAAACTTTAATTTCGTTTTCGAAGGAAACAGAATCCAAAGCCACTACAACCAGATTTATACAACAATGTTATAGTTCAAGTATAGATTTTTTGGTTGAGAAATTCTGACTAAGGTTAGAAGGCTTACTTGTCCAGGCCGAAACAATCGGCATTTTAGAATAGAACTCTGGATCATATCGACATTGACAGTTTGACCTCCAATGTTATATGCTGCCTGATACATTGAAAAGCACGAGAAGATTATGACATTTCTTTGTGAAAAGAATTAAAACAAAATAAGCCTTTTCTCACCTTGAGAATCAAAGATGTCCTTTTCGTGTTATTTTGCGGAATCCCATAAACCAAAAAGGCCTGGGAAACCCAAAAAGTTCTCATTAGTTCATAACGAAAAGATAATAAACGAGTCGAGGACTTCATATTCTAAGATGTAGAACTTTACATGCATAACGAGGGAGTTATGTACATTGATCCAAAACGATAACTTTTCCTCGTGTCTCAGCTTTCTCGGGTCAACTGCTTCCAAATGGGACACAAGAGACCTGCAATTCAACAAATGATAATCAACACGAAAAAACCAAAACCAAAAGCATCTTGTCTTAGTAGTGTTAAGCCTCACCTGAACTTTTTTAACATACGCTGTATGTCGTCTAGATTTTGACCATCTCGACGAATCCTTTGCACCTTTGCCATTGAGCAGTAAGGTCCACTGAAATCCTGCTGAGGGCTCCACAGCTCAGGCTGGCCTTGAGTTTGAAAATCGGGAATCGACGAAGAGAATGAAGCAGGCGAAGAAGGGTAGTTATGATCTATCAAAGGCGGATCGGCCAATTCACAATAAATGGCTGAGATGCATTTAATCATTTCCTCTGAAAGCAAGTTTGGAGATTCTATAACACGATTGCTATTAGAGGTGCCGAGATGTTCTGCTAGGCTCATGCTGTTTGAACCATACTTTCGAGCTTCCTGAAGAGACTAGAATTTGCCAAGAGTTAATAAAACTAAAAGATGAAACATTGTAGAAAAAGTCCGAATACATCAGCAAGTTGGCACGTTCCCCATCTACTGCGCCTGAAATTGTAAAGTGTCCTCGTCCCTCAACTTGACAAAAATGCACCAGCTTGCCTCTAAATGCCACATGTCGGATTTTGATTGGAGAGAGAAAAATAAAAAAAAATGATATCTTTGAAAAGTCAAACCAACCAGAAGCTGATATGTGGCGTTAAGCGGGCAACTGGTGCACTTTCTGAAAGTTGAGGGACCGACAAAGATCTTTCCAAAGTTCAGGTGTAGTGTATCCCCGTAGCTCCCTCAACTGGACAAAAAATGCACCAACTTGCCTCCGAATGCCACGTGTCAGCTTTTGATTGGAGAGGGAAAAATCAGAAAAACGACATATTTGAAAAGTTAAACCAACCAGCAGCTGGCTTTAGGGGGCAAATTGGTGCACTTTTTAAAAGTTGAGGGAGTTACGAGGATCTTTCCAAAGTTCAGAGGTGGAACGTGTCAACTTGGAGGAGCAGTTGGTGTGTTTGACCCAGAAAAAATTGTTCATGTTACCTCTAGCATTGACAGTGGAAGGGAATGGTATGAATCTACAGCATTAACTACAGATCTCAAGGGCGAAGAAGTTGCGGCTGAACGCTGAGATAGTGAAGAGTAACATCTGTAGATACTAGAATCTAACAGATTTTCATTGTCTTGTTTAGGCTGAATTGACTGATTAACTGTATTGCCTTCTTGTTTTGTGCTCTCTTGACTAGTAACTGCCGAAAACTGCCTTTCCTGTGTAGTTAAAGTCATTTGGCAACTTTCATCTATAGATGATTGAGATGGCACGGGTTGATCAAATGTTTTTCTATACAGAGATAGAAGATATTGTTCTAAGTACACAACTTCAAGTTCTAACACTGCAATATCCTTGATTAATTCCTTTGCAGCCTGAAAAATTAGGCAGCCTTGACAATCAGTTTTAGAGCTAGGACTTGTAACTGGTCAAACCTGCTTATAAGTTGCTTTTAGCTTTTAAGCAATTAATGTTAGTGCTTCTCAGTGCCCTTTTCGGCTTTTTGGCTTATTACTTATAAACACTTTTTAACCTTGAAGGAGCTTAAAAATAAGTAGTTAAAGTGTTTCCTAAAGCTAATTCATAAGTGGGTTTTAGGGCAACTCCAATGATTCCCCATTTTGAAGAATTCTCCTAAATGGGGAACACATATGAGGAATAGTATGTTCCCATTTTGGGGAATCCAATATTTTAATAATATATATTTTGATTTTGATTTTTTTAATTGTTTTGTTAGTTGAGTAGAATAGAGATGATGTAAAGATTTTAATAAAATAATAATAAAGTATTATTTTTAGGGAATCTAAAATAGAAAATGGGGAAGATGGTTGAACTTGCTTACCTTTTGGAGCTTATAAGTCACCTTGACCAAGAAACTTACATTATTACCCTGATTTAATTATATATAACAAAAAAACCAGTCATCTCTACCTACCCTTATTCATTACAGCTCTTAGAACTTATAAGCTCATTATAAGCTACTTATAAACAAGCTTTAAGAATCACTTTCAACTCGTTGTTTTTAACCTCCTTAAAGTGCTTTTAAGCAACAAGTCATTCTTTGATTTTACAGGCAGAGGAATTACCCGTGGAATTGGATTATCATTCATAGTATCACAAGAAAAGATCCTACAGCTCATTGCCTTTTCCAATTCGCGACGAACTGCAAACTGGTTTTGTAATTTCTCCTGGAGCTCTAGAATCTACAAAGAAAAAGAATTATGAACTTTCAGGAACAACAACAACAACAACATTACCCCAATGCCTTACAAGGCTCCCACACAAGTGGGGTAAGGGGGGGTCGGGGGTACGCAACCTTACCTCTGTAATTACAAAGAGGTTGTTTCCCATTGACCCTAAAGTGGAGTTGCAACAGCTATCCGTGACTTCACAATAAAAGAAGCTCAGATAGTTTAATGAGTCATTTTGCTTTAGTCCATTATAATCTAAAGCCAAAGAATGGTGAATCTTTGGCCCATCAAAACAATGGACAAATGAACTTTCAGGAAGTTAAAAAAAAAAAATATTTTTTTACACATAAATTTCAGGAAGTAAAGAAAATCAAAACAGAACACAGATTTAAGACTAGAATCTAGACATTCACCTCAACTTTTAAAGAATCTTGAAGCTTCATCTTAGGATGTTCTATCTGCTTTGTATCAGCCCACTCATCCAGCTGTCCCATTTTCTTCTATAAAAATATATTAACACATAAATTAACACTAAATCAGAAACACTAGAAAGCCTAAGGTGTTAAATTCTTACCAATTGAAGGTGATTAGAAGCTTCAAAGATGGTATTTGGTTGGTTTTTGGCAACTTTCCTTTCAAAGGGATCACTGCAAACGAAAACTAATGGATCAATGGTTAATGTATTTACAAAAAGACACATAGCTGTTGTTATTCATAATAATATATAGAGCTTTCAAGCTAGGATAGACGTTTCCACGTTTCGTGTCGAGCGTCGGAAGTTTCCTAGCCTAAATGAGCCTAAATTATTTAGAAATGGCGTTTCCCGGTTTCCACGTCGGTGCTACCTAGCTTTCAAGGATAAAGATGCTAGCTTTGATATCATGCATAACCAAATGAAGGAAAAACAAATAAAACAGAAAGAAAGAGCTGCAATTTTTTTTAATAAAAGCTACATGGGATTTTAAAAAAGGTTTGATTTTTATCACAACCCAGTTCATAATATCTTCATTGAGGCAAATCATCAAACAAGTTATGAGCATGTTGAAATAATAGAAATTTCACCTGAATTTGCCTTAATACGAAAAGCAATCATTAGTAAGCAATACAAAAAGCAAAGAAAAGAGACCTATAACAACGTTTATGCCTTGAAACTCCAGGTTGAAACAAGTTGAATGGCTTAAAACTTGAAGCTCCCCGCCAATTTTCTTGCTTGAAAACGTCAAAAACATTGCCTTGAGAGTCCCCCACAGATGAAAATTCACTGAAACAGCATTAAATGCAATGGCAAATACAACCATAAGAAAAACACACAACACATAGGAACAATCCAAAAAAATTTATTACCAAACAGAACAAAAAAAATTCATTTAGGGCATATAAAATGACACAAGCACAAAGAATAAGACTACTCACACAAATGGGTTTTTCATTTTTCATTAAAAGATGAACCAAAATTGAAACTATTACTGGGTTCTGAGGATTGAATTAATTAGAGAAGGAAAAACCCAAAAATCCTTTTTGTCTTACAGACGAGAAGCATACAATTATATGGATTTATAGAGGTTAAAAGGGGGTTTGTTTGTTTGACTAGTCCCTTGTCTAAGAAAGCAATTCGACCTTTGAAGCTTTAGAAATGGTGGGCTTTTTTCAAATTGCATGAAAAGAAGCAATTCGACTCGTGGCTTTTTGATTCAAGAGAGTTTTCTTTTTAATGCTTATAAAGTGCTAATCAATCTTTCAAAAAGGGTGAAAAAGACAAAGTTCAAGGAGGTGATTAATTCATTCTATATGTTTTAATTAGAATTTATACAAATCATAGGTTCATTTTATACAGAAAAATAATTTTTTCTACAAATATATTCATGCTGTATTAATAGAATTCAAAAGAACACCAATGGCAGAATTTATATGAATATTTTTTTAAAAAAAATTGCCTAAATAGACTTATAATAACAATAAAGAAAAATTTTATCTCATTCACCCGTATGTGCACTTGAATCTGTGACCTTTAGGATCACAGCTTTAAGGCTCAACCACTAGACCAAGCCTTTAACACTGAATTTATATGAACATATTTTTTCAATATCAATGTATCTATATAATTTTATCATTGTTTTTGGAATTAACATTTGGTTTTTAGGTTTTTACACTATGTTTGTTATCTTTCAGTCAATACAGCATAATTTTGCACATTGGCATGATAAATTTAGTATGGTTTCGAGTCATATGGAGTATGGGGCGTAAAATTATGTGAATGCATGTTTTTTTAAAATAACATGCGGACATGCAAACAACAACTTCAAACATGTTTTAAGTGATATCAGAGTAACTAGTAATTATTTAAAGCCTTATTTTTTGAAAATAAAATATTTACATATTCTTCCTTTTTTTATAATTATTTATATTTTGTATTCATTTTTCAGGTTAGAAATTGATATATAAAATAATAAATAAAGTAAAATATAGATTTTGTTAGAACTAGCTATTATGCTAAGAAAAATGTTCAATGTGAGTTATTATCATATTACTTGTTGATTTAAAGGTGTTTAAAAATTAATTTGTTAAGGGACTGAGGACCTATTTTGCAAAATGGAACTTCGTAGAACCTCATCCAACTGTTATCTAGTTTTCTTTTATAAGTTGTTTAGCTTGTGTGTTTTTTAAAATAATAATACCATTTTGTGACAAAGACAATATCATTGAATATATATATATATATGAACCCATGGTAGTTAGTGTACATATTTCTGCATGCTAACATAGTTAATTAAATTTGTCTTTAAAAGTTATTTCTATTTTTCTTGTATTAAAGTGTAGAAAGTTTAACTATTATTCTTATGTTCGGCATATTAAACAAGACCAGCTATATAAAGAGCCGAGTTTATCTTCTTGTTTGTAACTTAATCTTTGCAAATCAATTATATGGAAGTTACGGTGACTTTTGAACAAGTTTAGCTTTGTATTAGACATGATCTTGAGCATGCTAATTTATTTGGGGTTCTATAAAATATGAATGAAAATATGGAGCTAGTTATGTAAATTGGGTGAGGTTACATATAGATGTCCGTTGATGGTGGAAAATCAAGTCACACATGAGCGTAAGGATGAAAAATTCACAAACGTTTCATAAGAATTTGAGCGAGAAAATCTAGTTGAAAATGACACTAATGAAGAGGGTAACTTCAATCCGCCAGGAGAGACTTTTGAGTCAGATTATTCACAACCTGAGAGGTGTCCCAAGCTCGTGGGCGGACTCTACGGAGCGAAAAGAGGCAAAACTGAAAGCCCATCGGTAAGCACCTATCAGGCGACAGTTTTCATTCACCTCTTACGATGAAAGCTTTTGAGGCGAGATAGACGAGGAAGACACTATCCCGCGATACCCAAGAAAACATAAGTTATTTATAAACGGAAGCACAAACCTCCTCTAAAGTATCTCCTTAGCCGATAGTTCTCTTTTATTGCCTGAATGGTTGTTTGATTATTTTTGTTTTTCATCTTTCTACTTCTCTATGTTTCTTTTCTTTTCTTTAATAAAATCGAGCCCGGTTCTCCGGCCTCCGCTTTAAAAAAAATATATATGATTACATTTATGTTGTGGTGTGTGTGTTAGTTATCTAAATAGGATATCTTTGAACTCAACGTAATGGATTATAATAATCATTACTTAGTGCTAAGTACATTTAAATTGAGACTGAATTTTGTGAATGGATACAGTGTAAATTGATTAAATACGAAGTGATAGAGATACCAAGATTATGCACTAAAAGTTGTTTGGTGCATAAAAAAACAAACTAAAAAAGCATTTAGGAAAGGGAAAAGATTAAAAAAGATAAGAGCCTCAAAAGGGCTGAAAGGCAATGGGTCAAATTTAAAAGGACATCAATAATATGAACTAATTTATGCATATTTCTGTTCTTGTGGGCTATACTATCTTACTATATATTCTCTTTACTGTGTTTTTTAGAATATTGATTTTCAAGTTTAAGTGAAATTCCTCCTGTCTAGTCTAGTCAAGCAAGAAAAGATAATATGAAAAAGCTTTTTGCCTTTTTTATATCTTTGTATCATGTGCATGCGTATTAACTAGCACGATCGATATCGGATTACTTAGGCTTGATTCTACTCAGCTCAGCTTAGTATTTTTTAGAGCATCATAAGCTCTAGAGAAATTGTGCTCGATTTCGTGAGCTCGAAATCTTTATGTGTAATTAACTTGGGATTGACCGATATCAAAAAGATTGAGCTAAATTGACTAGAAAAAGCTAGAAAAATGACCTAATGTGATGTGTAAGTTTAGCATTTTACTGTTTAAATACAGCCTTTTGTAAGATTAAAATTAAATAAATTATTTATATTTTTAATTAAAAATAATCAGAGAGCCGGGATCAATTAAAATTACTTATAATATGGTGATAACTTTATGAAGTTGTTAGTAAGAAAAAAAATGAACATGTTTGACGAATTTTAGAACATTCCACTTAGCGAGATAATATTCCAAGCCGATTCTTTATATATATATATATATATATATATATATATATATATATATATATATATATATATATATATATATATATATAACTTTCTAATTTCCCATTAAATAGTAATATTTTTAAACTAAGCTATTAATATATTAATTTGTTAATTTCTTGAAATATGGAAAGGAGAATATACATATGAAGTAGGAAGCAGCTTGTTTGACCATATAAGTTGGATCTCAAGAAGTTTCTACGTTGTACCAAGGCAAGTGATAAGAAGCAAAAATTAATTTAATTATTTAAATAAAAAACACAATATAAAAACATAATTATACAGAATTTTTATAATATATGTATATAAATAAAGCCTCGATATTGAGCAAATGAAGCATCAAATTAGAGAGGAAACTGACAGTGACAGACATGCTCTCTTGAGTTTATTATTACAAGTATTAATATTATCCATTAAACTCATTAATTTTTCTGATTTCTTTGTAGCCATTAACCAACAAATCTGTACGAAATTCAAGATTAATTTTTAATTAACCCAATTTAGTTTATTAGTAGTTAATTCAGTTTCTCGGTTTCAGATTGATTAGAAAAAATCCATAAAAACAACTAAAGATTTTGTATAGAATAAGGTTTCAATTCAAAAATCTATTATTTAATGTGATAAAGAGAATTCCAACTTCGAGAGCTTTAAAAGCTACTTGAAATTAATTTATAAAAACTAACTTATAAACTCTAATTTAATTTGTGAATTGCTTATAAGTTAAAATATTTTTTTTAACCGGAGAAAACGTTAGTAGCATAAAATTAAGGGCTTTTTATAAACATATACTAAAAATAAAGTTTTCTTTTATCCCAATATTTGGGTCATAATTTTTTCTGATCAAATAAGTTTTAAAATTAAAGTTATATGTCCCACCCATACGCCCTACTATTTATGTTGTTGTTTACATGCACTATTCATGCACAATTCACTTTTTAAATTTTTCATCTTATTTTGCCATTATCTCTCAAACCGTTCATTTTCTCTATATGAATCTCAATTCGCTTTAGTTTTTAAACCGAACCGATATTTACTCACCCCTAACGATAAGATAGACAATAGCTTATTTGTTATTCTTCAAATTTCAAAGGGAAAGAAACAGACATCCTATTTAGATTATTTAAGTATCATTATTAACATTTAATTACTTTATTTTGCTCTAACCCATAAATACAAACTCCAAAGCCATTTGATTTAGTGCAAAATTTCGCCATTAAAATTTAAATATTGGTTTGTAATATTGGGATTCGGTGTGATCAAATTTCAATGATCAATTTAAGATTAATAGAAGGTCAACTTGTCTCTAGGTGACTAAAATTATAATATTAAGATTATGTTCTTTTCAATTTATAAGTAATTGTACTAAATTAAATTGAATTAAACTGAATTATACTAAACTGAACTGAATGATACTGAAATTAAAATATAATCAATAATATAAATAATATTTTAAAATATTGATATATGTATAAACAAAATAATTAATAATACTTTATGTTATAATAAAATTATTAATATTACATATAATAATAATAATTAAATTTATTATTATAAATTATTATTATTATATTCTATTTTATTGTAAATATTATTATAAATATTATTATTTATTATTTTAATTATTATTAATATTTATAAAATATTATTATAATTATTTATTTATTCATTTGTCCTACGTGAAAATAATAAATGATAATTCTAAACATATTGTTATTAGTTACTTTCTATTTGTTATTATTTATAATTACTAATCATGTTAAGATAATGTATAAATTGAAATGATATTATTATTAATATTTATTATTATTTATTATTTATTATTTATGAATATTAAAATTAATTAATAATATTGATATAATATATAAACTGAAACTTAATACTGAATGCTGGATACTGAATATTGAACACTAAATACTGAATGTTGAATACTGAATACTGAAACTGAACTGAACTGAACTGATTGATATTGAACTAAACTGAGCTGAACATAAAATAAGTTGAAAGGAACATGGTTTAATACCACATTGTATGTTCATTTTAATTATGTTTCTCGATTTGATAATATAAAATATAGAAATTAGACAGAACCAAAAAGCATCTGATCTTGGTTTTAGCAGTGGCAGGTCAAGTAGAAAAATGTGTAAAAAATGAAATATATCCATGTTAGTCAAACCTTTTTGAGGATCTTATAAATAAAATACATTTTTGAGGATCTATAATTTATGTTTCTCTATTTACTAAAATTAACAGTTGCCTATTCCAAGAACAATTAAACACAAGTAAATAAGTAAATATGATATATAGACAATTGCATCCCAAAAAAAAATAAAGATTAAATTTGGTTTGCGTTTGTATGATCAATTCCTTCAAATTACCATTCATAATCAAAATAGCTCGAATCCAAACTTGTTTTTAAAATCAAGTTTAAATATTACTTAGTTCGTAAACTATATATATTTCAGGCCTAATGCATGTGTCCTTTCAATCATTTAATTACTATTGTCACCGAATCCAGAGAGAATATGTATTGTCAAAGAGTAGTGATCGCCCATGTTTTCTTCAATTTTTTTACTTGGATGACCTAGATGGGGCTTTTCAATGCCATTGCCAAAAGGAGTTATATATGGCTAATAAGTCTTTCCCGTCCTTTCACCGAAAAGTGCGCTTTTTATAAATCACAAAGCTGATTACAGAACTGGATCTCTTATATAGAAGTATAGACGGGCGGTCCTGTCATAGATTTCACAGGAGGTAAATCTAACCCGAGTTTAAACTTTAAAAGATCTTCATAGCCCATTAATTTTCAAAAAAATGTACTAAATGATACATTCGAGCTTCTAGTTAATTTAACTTTTCAAATTTCTCATTCTTCTAATTTTTCTCTCCAACCAAAATTATCACGCGATAGAATACACTGGCACACTTTTACCAATTTGTGAGTTAGTAGAAACAAGTGACATTTCAACGGACTAACAGGCGAAACGAGACAAGTTCCTAGAGCTGGTGATAAAAGAAATGTAAAAGATACATCAAATCAACTCCTATCTTTGGGCAAACCTTATCCAAATGGACCACGATGAACCATTTTGTCCTTCAATCAGGCACTCTTTTATACAATAGGAACAAAAGGACAACTTAGAACATGAGCTAAAAGGGCCATTGGGTGATAGGTCAAGAGGTTATTTAGCCCACAAATTAAACTACAACAATTATATGAAAAATCAAAGGATGCGAAGCCAAACACACCATAAAAGAAACACATAACAATGAAGAAAAAACAGGAGGCAAAAGTTAGCATACCAAGAGTTAAGCATCGAGTAATATGATAACCACATTCTGCAAAAATTATGCCAAGGTCTTTAGCCCAAGCCCTCCATCTACTATCAGTTTCCCAAATAACCCAATAAAACCGTTATTTACAGGACCGAAAAACAGAAAAAAAACGAAAGACGAAAAGACTGGGTTGGGTTTTCAATGGGGTTTAAACATATTTCTACCCAAATCAATATTCAAAATGCTACCAAAGAGCAAAAGGGCAAAGCACTTGGTGCTTAATCCACAAATCACCAAGATGGAGGGCTTTCAATTAGAGCTGTACACTTTGTAATTATATAGTGTCTTTATTAGTCTTTGATTTTCAGTTCCTATCGATAACCTCGGCTGGCAGGTTCAGATCGAAAAAGCCGCCACCTTCCTTTCTAGCATGCTTTTGAGAAGAATATCCATCATCTGGACTCCTTGACCCCGAAGGTCTATCCCGCTTTTTCGTCCCACCTACAACCCAGTTTGTCAATGCTTTCACACAATCAAGAGCATAACTAAAAATCAGGCACATGTAATATATAACAATGCTGAGATATGCATCAGTACACAAAATACCATAGATATGGAATGAGATATTGAGCCTTTAGAGATAGATCACAAGAGGTTGTTATGGTCCGGGATTTGGACATACACAAGACACCATTACCATCAATTCTCTCTTAGAAATGAAAAATGGCTTGTCGATGAAGATGGCGCACAGCTTATACAACCTTCCTCCTGGTTAGGCCAAATGCATCAGCTCGTCCCTCAAATTGTCTCATTCCGCCTACTACCTCCTTGAACTTTGAAAAGGTCCCCATAGCCCCCTAAATTCTACAAAAGTGCACCAGTTTGCATCCGAAACGCCACATGTCGGCTAATAGCTGGAGAGAGAAAAATATGACATTTGAAAGTCAAACCAACCAGAAGGTGACACATGCCATTCAAGGGGTAAACTGGTGCATTTTTTGAAATTAAGGGGGGTACTAGGCCTTTTTCAAAGTTTAAAGGAGCAATTGGCGAAAATGGACAAGTTGAGGGAGCTGGTGATGCATTAGGCCTTTCTCTTGTCTATCTCTGAATGGTGGATTTCTTATATTTCGGAGGATAAAGTTAAAGTAGGACTATTAATAGGTTTAAAATCCAAAACCTTTTTCAAAGTTCTAACACCGTTAACAAAGATAGATGTGTTGAAATTACCAGTAGCATCTTCATCAGAAGTTAGAAAATTATCACTAGGATTGACTTTACTGCTCCAACAAGAGGAAAGTTCAGATGCCTTCTCAATGCCTTTTGACCTGTAGGGTGCTATATTGTGGGTACCCAGTTGTAGAGAACCCAACAAATCGCCTTCTATGCACTCGTACCTGCCAATGAAACTGTTAGTTCATAGATTTCAGAAGCCCCACAAAGAATACAAGATTTTTGGAGGCAGAATGGTAAAATCCATTTATTTATTTGGTCCCTCTGGTATTCAGGTTACCTATTTGGTCCCTATGCTATGCATCCTATTACCTTTTTGGTCCCTTAGTGCATATTATGCATAGTTACATCAATAGAGATTCTACAATGCTTGGCCCGAAAAGGTAACAAATTGCATAGTATGTTGCATAGCACAGGTTCAAAAGGTAACAAATCGCATAACACAAGGATCAAATGGATAACATGCATATCTTAGGGACTAAATGGACCAATGAGTTATACCATAGGGACCAAAAGGTCCCTACCCTTTCGCCATTTTCGGACAGTTAGAAACTACTCACATTTTCTTACAGAGAGTATCAATGATGGTGGATAGATTAATAACTTGCATCCTTATCTTTATAACTTCATCATCATGATACTGATCAAACGGCTCCTCGAGGAACTTGGAGAGCTTTTCAACATTTGACTCAAGCTGTTGTTGCTGATCCTCAAATAAATTCTGCTTAATTTCCCTTTCCTCTAATGTCATCTCGTCTTTGAACAGCTCTTCACCGAACATATAGAAAGCAAACGGGTATGAATATGAAAGAACCCGTCTTGACCTGAAAAGCCTATGGAGTCCATTTGTTACCCAGCCGAAATCTCTAATCCTCGATTCTCTCTCTTCTGAAATGGACACCTTCTCCAGGATTGTCTCCTTGAGTTTACTTTCAAGCTTGAAAGAATCGGTATGAGCCTTGTAGCGATTGTGATAGTGCATGTATCGATATAGGTCTCGTTTAGCCCTTTCGGTTTGTTTTTCTTGGTCTTCTTTATATCGACCACAACTATGACCCGATATTCTCGACCACGTATGATCTCTTCCAGTAGCTCCACCACAGAGCCAACTGTGTTGCAACGAAAAGAGAAGCAAGAGAAATGGCGTCAATGGAAAATATGAAACAATAGAAAGGAGGGGCTGAAAGTATACAAGTTACAGCAAGATAGAGGTATAAAAGACATCGAAGCTTCATAGTTCCTATTTGCCTCTTCCCTTTTGGTTCAGAGAGTGAGAGTTATAGATGCTCTGTAGAAGTTGATTATAAACAGAGAGCAAAGGATAAGGAGGGCAAAAAGACCTTTTTAGGCCTGTTGTATCATCAGTTTGTCCCTTTGGTCCTTTTGCTATACATTTTACCTATTTGGACCTTGAGCTATTCAATCTGCAACCTTTTTTGTCCCTTTAGTACGAATTACGTGAAATATCACTAAAAAAAGTCTATTGTACAGGGTCCAAAAAGATAACAAATTGCATAGCATAAGAATCAAATACGTCACGATTACATAGCACAAGGACCAAATGGGTAATGATTGAATGCATTGTAGTCAAAAGCGCGCTTAAAGCGCTAGGCGCTCTAGGCGATTAACCAAGCGCCTCACAGCTTCTTAGGCGGTGTATGTGGCAAAGGCGTGTGCCTAGGTGTGCGAGGCGCAAGGCGCAAGGCACAAGGCACAAATAACTGAATTCTTAGGTTTTTTTTAAAATTAGGTTAATAGTGATTGACACCTATTCAAACTCTAGAACCTGCCAAGTGCCAACTACTTTTAGTTTTCCTATTTGGCTATTTAGTAATTAAAATCTATTAAACTCTCATTTATTTATTCCTAATTAACTTATTCCTAATTAACACATAATACTAATCGTCCTTTGCCTCTCTTCTACTCCATAATATCCATTCTCTCTTCTCTATTTTATTTGCGTTTGAAAATCTGACCGATCAATCACCAATCCTTCTAGTTTGAAGCTGCCTCCACTTTCTCTCTTCTATAAGTTATGCTCTACTTTCATATATTTTACTTCTGTTAGTATAATTCTATCATGCTACGTTTACTTCTAACAGATAACTTCTTTTTACTTCTATCAATTTCGAAATTGATTTGACTATCAGTTTACTTCTTCTATGAATCTATTCTATCATGCTAAGTCTACAGATTACTTCTTTATTTGATTATTTCTAAGTTTACTTCTATCAATTTCAAAACTGATTTTACTATCAGTTTACTCTTTACTCTTTATTAAGTATTTTAGCTATTGTCTAAATCTTTACATTTGCATTTGGTGTCTTGTTTTTCTGTTTTGTTGGCAGTCCTCTTTCAGCCTTTGAAGATTGAACAATCTGTGTATTATTTATTAGTTTTATGGTTATAAACTTTGAATTCTTGAATTTCCTTCAAGTGAAGTGAAAAACTTTTTATTTTATATTTTTTTAAGTTCATGCGCCTAGCGTGCGCCTTTTTGTGCGCCTTCGCCTCGTGCCTAGGAGACAGGACCCCCTGTCGCCTTGGGTGCGCCTAGCACATTAACTACTATGATTGAATGGCACAGGGACATAAAAGGTAATACATTGCATAGCATAGGGACCAAATAGGTAACGTCAATTGCAACAAGGACCAAATGGATAAAAAGTAAATAGCACAAGAACCAAAAATTTCTTTTTGCTGGATAAGGAGTATGCATGCCAATTCAAATGCAACATGAATAAAAAGAAATCTGAATCTAACACAGCAATACCAATATAAAAAAAAAAACTAGATTATCTGATCCAGTTCAACAACAATTACCAAACGTGCTTAACTATTAAACGTTCTCTATAACATGGATTACTCACCAAAATGCTTGACCACAAATACAGCTAACGAGATTGCAGCCACCATTCTTTTCAACTGGTTTGTGACACTTAGGACAAGGCTTTGTATGAACTGTAATCCAATTAACTGTTTCAGATTCATCTCGGCACTTCTTGGTCCAGAGTTTCCACATCAGACATGAGCACGGGGAGTGTGTTTCACATAAGCAACTGAAGCAAAACTGTACGCCACAAGAACATTCTACCTCACAGCACTCGTCTTCTTCAACTCGAATAGCATTCCCACAGTGGGGAGTGCTTGGACACCATTTAACCATTTTATTGTCTTCAATGTATGATTCAAGGAGAAAACGGTCAAATTTCTCGGCTAAATCAGGATGCCTTTTACTGACTAGATTTCTTACAGAAACTTCATCGCAAATGGCGTTACACTTGTGTGCCATGCACCTGATGCGCCTGCTCTGGCCCTCATTTATCTTCACAATAAAGTGCTCTGTCCAACCTTTGAAAGAAAAGCTTATTTAAAATTTAGCGTATATTCAATTAGTTAAATCTACTATGCTTCGGAGAAAATGAAACATAAGCATACAAAACCGATACTACTATAGAAAACCAGCATCAGGAAACATGCCTAATTTATTTAGCCATGGATACAAGAGCCATATACACATCATGTCTGAATATTTTGAAGTAACTGTCTCGATAAAACTAAGGAAAGGACCAAGATGTGCCAAATATACATCCAAATTTGTTTGTAATACGAACAAGAACTATATACTATGAAGAGCTCAAAAAAGAAATTTTTTCTCAAAAGAACAATTTCCTTAAAAAAATCAGGACTGCACCAAGATTTGAGACAAATGTGACAAATACACATCCATTTTACATAACAGGACGGAAACTACAGTTAGACAATAAAAAGGGTTAGAACACAACATTTCACATTCTAAGGCATAAATTGCTGCATACTCAATATCAATTTCAAAGGAAATATTAAGATTGATTCTTTCCAGCCACAGAATAAGTACATGAATATCTGCTATCAGATATCAGATACTAATAGCAGCTTTAACGGTGGCTAGACACTTCTATGTTAAACCTCAGTTTCAAAAGAAGGTATCCAAATGTCAAATCAAACCCCTTTCAATCGACTAGTAGTAGTGAAGGCAAAAATAAGTAATCGAGCAGAATGCTTACAATCATTGCAAAAAAAATGGCCACAATCCATTCTTGTAAACTTATCACCAGATACATCCTCAATGCAAATATCGCACGTAATTATGGAAGACGAGGCCAATGTTGAATTCATATCAAGTCGCTCTACCATTGTAACACCTGCTTCTGAGAACAACAACGATTTCCCCTTCTCAACAAACACAGCAAACAGTCTTTCCACATCCCATCGGTAATGTATCAACAAGGTCCTAGCATGGTGTTCTCTCACTGAAAGCAGCTCCATTACTCTGCGCAAATCTTCCCTCTACATTAAAAACCCCAAAACAATCAAGACAAGAGAAAAATACATATTACATAGGGGTAAAAAACTTGAAAGCCTTCTGTCTTTTACCTGTGCCGCCAAGAGGGATGATTTAGTTATTATCTGCAAAACAGCAATCACTCATGAATCTATATCATACAAGTATATAAATTAAAATCTATATTCTCAAAGAGCAATTAACACTCTCAAATCCCCCCAGTAAATCATATCATATGCTACCTAACGATGAGGACAGTCAAATCTGAACTCCCCACTATATCAACACAAATAAAAGTTATTGCAACACATATGGACAATACACAACCATGCTGAAAAGCTAAGAGAAGTGTGAAAGAAGCTGAAAAATGGAGACTATAAGCAATTCCCAATTTCCTGTATACTAAAAAGTACCAGTTTGAAGTAGAAAACAAGGAATTTCCGCTCAACAAGAGCCAAAACCAAAAACTAGCTAAAGAAATGACAACAACCAGATAGGTCAAACCAAATTGCCATCAGGATATAGTCTATGCACAACAAAAACCAGCAAATCCTCGCAATCAAACACAATTACGATCCACGAAAACCTAAAAATTATACCTTGGTAGTGGGACCCTTAGGAGGAGCCCAATGCAAATCGGAATCCTCATTCTCGAGACCGTCGAGAGAATCTCGACCGTCGGAGTAATAGCACTCGTCATCACTCCCTCCATAATCCTCCATCTAGCATAAATTAACAAACAATCGTATCTCTGAAGATAAAATTGAAATCAGGAGTACAGTACGGATACAGATACGATTACATGGGTTCGATCCCCAAACTGATCGGATGGATTTTACCGGCGAGAAGGAGGTGGCCGGCGGAGGAGATAGAGATGGGAAGCATTTGGGAGATTGAGAGAGAAATTGAAATGGGAAAGATGACAATTGAATACATTTATATAATTTATTAATCAAAATGGAAGGCTTTCAGGATTGCAAAACTGCGTCGTTTTGGGTGTTATTTCTTGAAACGGTGGCGTTCTGTTAGCCAAAAATAATTGTGGGGCCCACCAAATTTGATGCAATAGGGGTGTGTGTGGGGTGGCCTCCCGGGCACCACATCATTCAGTAGTGTGTTTCTTAAAAGATTAATGAACGGTATGACAACAAAATGGCTATTTTTTTTATACAAACTCATTGGACATGCTTTAAAATAAATTGAATCGAGCTCGAATACTGACTATTTAAATTATTTTTATTAAATTTTTATTAAGTTTGAATTGAGTTTGAGTTTAGTTAAATTGAGTTTGAGCCAAGCACAAATTTGGTTAAATCGAGCAAGAGTAGAGCTCGAGCCTATTTCAAAAGCTTAGCCGAGCTTTATTCAATCAAGTTCAGCCGAATGTATTAATTAAAGTTTTTATAAGGTCAAATCGAGTTTCAAACTTAAAATTTTATTTTTACTTCATTAATCAAAGTTTTATGTATTTAATTTATCTAATCGCTTAAAAATACCTAAATTTTACACCACATACATACTTATATATATTTATTTTTCATAATATACTTATAATTTATATGATAAATATAATATTCTTATTTTGTACATGTTCACGAGCCTATTAATGAGCTTATTCGCGAATATGTCACCAAGCCACTTATTGAGCATGTTCGCGAGCTTTCGAGCCGAGTACCCCATTGTTCAAGCTTTGTTCGTTTACTAAACAAACGTATATTTTAGTTCACGATCAAGCTCATTTATTAACCAGTCGAGTTTGAACGAGCTTTAACCGAACCGAACATTAAGCTGTTCACGAGTAGCTCTGTTCATTTATAGCCCTAATTGTGGATAGAGTTTTATGGCGTCATAAAATTCATACAGTCATTTTGTCTAACATAAGAAAAAAAAATTATTGTGGTTGTATTAGACTGGTTTCTCATTTCAAGAATGAGATAAAATTATGTCGAATTTAGATTTGTTGCTTATAGGCTTAGCTAGAACTACATCATATCAAGAACTCTATTGTCGATTCCAGTTTGTGGTCCAAGATAATAAAATTATCAGTTCAGTAACGTAAGCATGAGACTTTTTGGTTGTACTAGTGAACCAGATGAACGCAGTGATGGAATCTGAGACGGAGGACTCGTAGTATCTCTCTAGACCTGGCAAAAGCAAAAGACCTCTAACGTAATTCGAATGGGCTTGGCTGAACTTGAAACTTGAAAACCCCCTCATTACTAATATATATATATATATATATATTACTAATTAATGTTATTTACCATGAATAATAAATGATAAAAACTAACTACAAATAATATTAATAACAAATGAATTTATTAATTATTTATTAATGAATAAATTTTAATAACAAATAAATATATAAAAACAATAAAAAAATATTTCATTTATATTCATAATAATCATAGCAATACCAAAATACAAAATTAAAATATATTTAATGAGGAAAAAAGAGTTACATTAATTCTTAAATATGATTATAATCATAAAAAGATAAAAATAAAATAATAACAACAACAACAATAATAATAATAATAATAATAAAAATATATATATATTTGATGATGAAAAGTCAAATTAAATCTTAAATAGGATAATAATCTGTCAAAAAATCAACGGCTGACAATTTCACCAATTATACCTGTATATTTAATTAACTGGTAATTAAAGTTTAAAATATGAAAATTTTTTAAATAGTAATATAATCAACAAAATAAAATAAATTAACAATTAAATTTGTTTTATTTATTACTATATTATTTTAATTTATATTAGTATTTTAATTAGTTAGTATTTATATTAAAAATGAAATGTTATATATGTTTGTTTGAATATTATTTCAAAGGTCAAATAATTATTAATTACTATAACAGCGTTCCAATATAATTCTCATGAACAATTATGAATTATTTTAATATGTAAATATCACTTTAATAGGTTGTACATTTACTTTAATTTGTTTTTAATTGGTTATTATTAAATCATTTTAAACTTAATTTTCCTAATTTATTTCATGATTAATAGCATCTTAATTTATCCTCAAACAACTATTTTGTTCCATTATAAAAAGTGTCTTTCTATTCGTGTTTCATATGTACCATTTCTTTCACTTTATTTTAGCTTTTTCTCCATTAACAATATTTTAAATATCTGTTATTATTTTTTATCTTTTAAAATTATTTTAGATGTTTGTTGCATTTCGTGAAACACCTATACCAATGGAATTGGAGAACATTATAGGAAGAGAAATTATGTTTAAACTTTCAGTTAATACCAACAATATTATTGCATATAATGAAGTGTATTATGTGGTTACACTTACAGAGGATGAATAACTTCTGAATAAATATAATCTTTCACTCCCTCAGAAATCATTGACTATAAGTTTAATTTTTATATATGTAACTTTGAATTAGTACGTTGTGGCAAAGGCTTGGACTAGTGGTTGAGCGTGAAGCTGTGATCGTAGAAGTTAGAAGTTTGAGTCCACACTCGGGCGGGGTGGGATAAGGTTTTCCCTTGTTATTATTGGTAAGCCCATATGAGGCAAATTTTAAAAAAAATATATTTTAACTTTTTGAATTTTTTTTACAGTAGGATTCAGATTTCGATGTTGATCAATTTCCAGATGCAAATGAAAATTTCAAAATGATTTATTATCTAATATGATTTGAATTAGGTCTTTTATTTATATATTTATTTATTTATGTTTGACATGATTCGATATCGGATAATGAAGTCGATTCTCCTGTCATACCTGTAGAAATAAGAAATGAAACTCCGACACCGTAGATATTGATAGATGGAGATAATGTACGACTTTCTAGAAGTCAAGTAAAACAGACAAGGATTAAGAAGGAGAAAAATAATTGACATGTATGTTTCTTTTTAAGCACTAAAAACATTTTTTATCTTTATACCTTTTAAAAGACATTTTTACCCGAAAAAACAGTTGAGCCTAATTATGGGTAGTTATCAACTACTATATCTGCTAAATCTATTTTTTAAAATTTAATTTTTGTTCTTGAGTTTTTTTAATTATGTTGAGTATAATCCTATTTAAAAAATGTAATTTCATAATAGTACTTACTCCCTCTCATGGAATATATTTAATTATTTGATCAAGTGAATTTGAATTTCATAATTATAAATTAAGTATATCTATTAACTAATATATCTCCTAAATATTTTTTTTCAAAATTTAATTTGTTATTCATGATTTTATTTAATTATATTCTATTGATTATAATCCAATTTAATAATTAATGTGACTCTTTTTTACTTATCAAATACTTGTCAGAATATCACAAGGTATAAAGTATACTCCTATTTAAGAAAAAAATTTGAATTTTATATCTATTTACTATTATTTGTTTTGTATTATTGGATCCTTTCATTTTAAACATGTGTCATTTCTTCTTATTTTTACCTTTTCAATTTGTTGGGTAAATTTTGCAATTCTTATATTATTTACTCCAAATTAAAAAAAACCATTACTGATGAATGAATTTGTCGAGAAGAGATAAATGAATTTTTTGAATCATTTGGTGATTTATAAATTGAATTGCGATCCATTGGTTATTAATATGAGATTTGAAAAAAAGATAAGATGATGAAGAATCGTGGATTAGGAGGAGTTTAGAATGTGATTACGTGAGTAAAGGAAAAAAGAGAAAAGAAATTAAGAGCTAAGTTTTGGATAAAATTGGAAACACAAATTTATTATCACGTACTCTCTGCTCTACTTTTATAAGTTTATTTATCACGATTACGAATGCAGTCTAACTGTATTAATTTTAAAAAAATTAATAATTAAGAAGAAATAGAGTTTGTAACTAATATAAGGCCAAATGCATCTTTACCCCCCCTAAACTTGGCACAAAAAGTCTACTGCCCCCTGAACTTTCAAAAGTTTCTCTCAGTTTGTCTCCTGAACTTGGCATAAACGTATCAGTTTGTCTCCTGAACTTGGCAAAAGTGTATCATTTTATCACTTGAATGTCACATGTCATGTTCTGATTGGTTTGACTTTTCAAAATTAATTTTTTTCTTTCCAATCAAAAGTTTACAAGTGGCATTCAAGGGGCGAAGTGATACACTTTTGCCAAGTTCAGGGGGCAAACTGATACATTTATGCAGTGTTTAAAACCTCCCCGTCTAGCTCCGTCTAGGCGCTATTTTGAGGCTCGCCACCCGACTTTTCATTCCTCGGGCGCTAACAGGCTTTGGACCGATATATTGCCGCCTAGGCACCGCCTAGTCCGATTTTTTCCGCCTAAGCACCGCCTAATAAGATTTTTTACCCAATTTTTAAGATACCGATACCTATAATAATTATAGTTCAATTTTTTTCAATTCAAAAAAGAGCACGGTTGGTAAAACTAATGTACAACAAAATATTCTCACAATACAATTTTTATTTTGAATCTCAAACCTAAAAATAATACGCTATAAATCACAAAAAATTAGTGAAGATACTTGTTTTAATGGAATCGATTTTAATGTTGATATGTTTTATGTAAAAATTAACTAAGACTTATGTTATCATACGTTAAACTATGTTTTTTTAAAATATTATTGTATTATAATTATTTTTTTAGTTGAATTTATACTTTTATCTATTAATAATTAAAAAAAATAAAAAATTTACAAATCCACCTAGGCGTTCAAAGCCCCGGCCGCCCGACTAATGCCTAGCACTTTTTAAAACCTTGCATTTATGCCAAGTTCAGGGGGCAGAGAGAAACTTTTGAAAATTCAGGAGGGCAGTAAACTTTTTGTGCCAAGTTTAGGGAGGTAAAGATGCATTTAGCCCTAATATAACAACGAAAAAATACGCATGATAAATTGAATTTGATATTCTTTATGTATAAAGATGTTTTCCGCAAATAAATTATATTGCGAAATAAATTTGTCATTGATATACTGATTACAAATGACTTATCCGTGCATCGCACGATTACTATGCTAGTTAACATTAATGCATTTTATGTTTAATTTGACAACATGGCCAATGTCTTAGCCTAATGGTTAAGGAGTCCAATTTCGACCTATATCTCCTGAACTCATAGGTATTAAATTTATTTATTTTATGTATATTTATAATCATGAAAGCCAAAATTAAACTCATTTTTCTAATTTTAATTCATAGAGAATATGATAGTATATGTAATATGAGTTCAAATGACATGTCACATGAAAATTTACCAAATACATATGAAACTATCATTTTATGTTGCCTCCTCATTGGTTCTTTTCAAAATTATCATGCCAATAAATTTCAATTATCATTGACTTATTTCCTAATAAGAAGGCTAACCGAAACAAAACAATAGAGATTATTTCATGGCGTAAAAATCGTTGAACATAATGCACGAGAAAGTACAAAGTTGAGAGAGGCCTTTTGAGTGTGTTTCAACTACCCCAAACACTGTTGTATGAACAATTCTGTATCTATTGTTTCACAAAATTCATTGAAAGATTGGCCACATCGACCGAAGCTCGAGTAGCTCAGTTGGTTAGAACATGCGGCCGAATATAACAACAAATGAATCACAAAGTACAAGCTACAACCTTTTCTACCAATCATCATCAAACTTGGTTCGAAATAAATAATCTTCACCCTCTAATTCGTCTTGAAACAAACTAATAGTCGGTATCTCGACTTTTTTACTTGTTCCCTTGTCATCCAATGATCTCTTTCCCTGTGAATAGGAGTCCATCCAATGATTTGAATAACGTCAACACATAACGAACGAAGCATATAACATTTATTCGAACATCAAAATCAGTTTTAGGCAAAATAATAGAACACATTCAATTAATTGGTGCTCACCTTCCTCAAGATATAAAAGAAGTAATGGAATCCATCCCCAAAGGTACTCCACTCCATAGACCATGTTAGTTCCGGAGCTTCAAATAGAGGTCGCCGGAAGTGTGGCTAAAGAATATGAATGAACATTATGAATAATAGCAACATTAAAATACAAGGCATGATGCATCATTGATTCCTTCAACATGTCCCATTCCACTTGCTGCCCCCTAACTTTGAAAAGTTCTTAATAACTCCCTCAACTTGGCAAAAATACACCACTTTGACCCTGAATGCTATACGTGAACTTCTAATTGGAGAGAGAAAAATTAGAGAAATGACATTTTTTATAAGACAAACCAACCAGAAGCTGACACGTGGCATTAAGGGAGGCAAACTAGTGCACTTTTTGAAAGTTGATGATCTTTTTAAAGAACAGGGCCATGATACAATTGAAAAGGAAGAGCAATATAAAAGAGAGATGTTTCACCTGGCCAAATGAAATTGAGATGAAAATGCCGTCTGGTTTTAGAACACGGTGAACGCCATTGAGCATTGCATTGACCTGCTTTACAGTTTCTGGTTTTGGATTCCATGGATCACCACTGTTGACGAACAGTACATCCTTTGAAGAACATAGGAAAGTAGCATAAGCGTATATGTATAATCAGCTCTCACAGTAGAACACAGAAATACGAAAGGATAACGAAGAAACAAATATAAGCAAAAAAGATGTCCATCTAGCTTGTCAGTTTACCATGGTTCCTTTCTCAATAACCACATCAAAAGACTCGTTGCCAAAGGGCAGATCTAGCATGTCAGCTTCCACCACTTTTATTTCTGATTATAGACGCCAGGAGAGAAAACAGAAATCGAAGAATCATACTAGAGTTAGAATTTAGAAATGCCTTCTTACTAGTAAACTTGGAATTCATTTTTACAATTTTGATTTAGAAACCAATACTAATTCAGTAATTGGAGAATTTTAAGAACAAAGCCACAAATAATCTACTTGAAAAAGGCTAGCAAAATCTAATTTCGTGTGATATATGCATTTCAATGTTAGTAAAGTAATGATGAATTTAAGTAGGCCAAAATACATCAGCAGCTCCTCCAAGTTGTTGAGTTCCACTTAATGTCCCCTTAACTTTGAAAAGATCCTTGTAGCTCCCTCAACTTTCAAAAAGTACACTAGTTTACTCCCCTTAACGCCACATGTCAACTTCTGGTTGGTTTGACTTTTCAAAGAAGTTTTTTTCTGATATTTTTTTCTCCAATCAAGCTGACATGTGGCATTCGGGGGCAAACTGGAGCATTTTGCCAAATTGAGGGAGCTACAAAGACACTTTACAAGTTTAGGAGGTAAGTAGGTGGAACGTGCCAACTTGGAGGAGTTGCTGATGTGTTTGGCCATTTCAATATTGAAAATTTGTGAAACTGATAAAAACACTGTGCCTCAAATCAATGGCACCATCAGTCAAGATCAACATAGTCTGTAATTTCAAAACATTTTGGCAATCAAGAAGAATACATATGAAATAATAAGTACAAAACATACAACAACTAATAAACACATTGAAAGCAGACCTTTGTAACCCTTGGCTGATAACCGTTGCTGCATCTTCTCAACCGCAATTGCAGACAAATCAATGCAGGTCATATCAGTAATTCCATCTTCATACATATGGTCGCACAGCTGTGAGTTCCCACAACCAAGCTCCAGCACCTTCATCATTAAACTCAGTCATCAATATACGTTAACAAAACATTTTCAAAGGCCACATACATCAGTTGCCCTCTAAACTAGGCTCAAATGGTCTACCGCCACCCTGAACTTTTCGAAGTTTCTCTTAGCCTGCTAAGCTTGGGGGCTAATTGCACTATTTTACCCCTGAACGACATGTATCAGCTTCTGATTGAAGAGAAAAAAATCAGAAAAAAAATCAAACCATCTAGAAGCTGGAGCAAACCGGTGAAGCTAAATGCAAGTAGTGAAAGTTCAGGGGCAGTAAAGCATTTGGGCCAGGTTCAGGCAGGAATTGATGTATTTAGCCTTTTTCAAATGCTGAAGAAGTTTGTCAACAACTACAACCGTGGAAAATCAAACAGCACAAGATAATTAACAAATTCACATAGAACATATGCAAAAAACTGATAACTATTGAAACATTTAGCAATGGAGTTCCCAAAGACGAACAAATTTGTGTGTGAAAATCTTACTATATATGGGCTAAACCTCCATTAATATCAAAGTCAACCAATTAAGACACTTAACCAATCTAAGAACAACATGAGTAGAAAGGAAGAGAGGAGAATTTACTGATGAGTTAGGGTTGATATGGGATTGAATGAGATGACGAAAATGAGAGTAATCTTTGAACCACTCGTAATGTTCCTCTTTTGAGAATCTCTCATTCCTACACAGACAATAATTACTATAGATTAATTCACAGTACAAAATCAAATCACCAAGCAATAATTAAATTGTTACCAATAGATGGGATTCAAGTATTCCAGAACCGAAGAGGGAGCTACATCCCCCTTGTCGTTTGAAGCTTGATTCATCTCCAGTTCACACTTCAAAATTGGATTACTACCTTCTTCCAGTTTGCTCTTAAGACCCTAAAACCTCTGTTCTTATTGAATGCTTGAAATTGGATTAAACGACTGTAATTGTAAGCTGGCAAAGCATAAAGCCGAAGCCCATCCGCGAAAGATAAGGGCCCACTAAAAGAACACAGCTTCAAAATCTATATCATGTTTTTCTCAAGGTTTTAGAAAGTAGTGGGCGCTAGTCGGTCGGTTGGGGCTTCGAACGTTTATATGGGATCTGGGCGTCGCCTAGGCGAATTTATAAATTTTTTATTTTTTATAATTATTAATAGATAAAAGTATAAATTCAACTAAAAAAATAATTATAATACAATAATATTTTACAAAAAAACATAGTTTAGCATATGAAAACATAAGTCTTAGTTAATTTTTACATAAAAACACATCAGCATTAAAATCAATTCCTTAAAAACAAATATCTTCGCGAATTTTTGTGGTTTATATTGTACTATTTCTCGGTTTGAGATTCAAAATGAAATTGTATGGCGAGAATATTTTGGTGTACATTAATTCTACTAAATGTGCTACCTGTTTTTAATTGAAAAAATTGAACTATAATTATTATATTTAGAGGGAAACTATTTCTAAGGATATGCGTTTACTCGATATGGACGAAAATTTGGCTTTTGATAGAGCTTCATGGTGTCGGAAGATCCATATAGCCGACCCTACCTAGTGTGGAAAGGCTTAGTTGGTTGGTTGGTATCGGTATCTTAAAAATTAGGGAAAAAAGTGGACTAGGCAGTGCCTAGCCGGAAAAAATCGGACTAGGCGGTGCCTAAGAGGCAATATGACAGTCCAGCGCCGGATAGCGCTCGAGGAATGAAAAGTCAGACGGTGAGCCTCAAAATAGCGCCTAGATGGAGTTAGGCGGGGAGTTTTAAAAAACTGGTTTTTCTCCCTAATTATTGGTTGATACTCAGCTACTGCTTAACATTTCACAGGTAAAAGAGCTCGTCAAGTATTTCTTGCAGCTGCTTGCTGTCACTGGCTTACAGGGTAAGTTTTTTTCAAAATTAAATCTGCTATTTATAAGAAAAGCTTGAAAATTAAGCTTTTAAAATAAATAGTTTAGGAAAGCAATTCTAAACTGGCCCTAAGACAATCAAAGAAAAGTGGCTTAGAGCATGTCCGATCATTTTCCCTATTTTTTATCCCCCATTTGTCATTCTTATATTAGTTTCTTTACATTATTTCTATTCTAACCAACTAACAAAATAATTAAAAAAATCAAAATTAAAAAGTAAATTAATAAAATAATGCATTCCATAGAATGGGGTTCCCCAAATTAAAAAGTAAATTAATAAAATGGGGGGAACCCCATTTTGAGGACATACTATATGAACCATTTGTATTCCACATTTTGGGGAAATTCTGGGGAATTCAAAAAATGGGGACCACATTTGATAAAAATGTTAAAGAAAAAGTGTTTATAAGTTTGGAATTGATTCTCCAAAGTTTAAAGTTGGTAAAGTTTGAACAATAAGAAAACTTGGGGAAAATTTTATCCTTCCAATTTGATCAACTTATAAGTAATGAGTCAATAAGTCATCTAGGGGCAGCGGCAAGGGGTCGGGCTAAGCATTAGTCCCATAACAACAACTAGAAATTGCAAAGAGAAGAGGGAAAGAAATAATGGCAATGCAAAAGTCTCCACCTCATTTGATACTCTGGAACTATCATTACTTTTATGATAAGTACTTTGGAAAAAGTGTTAATGAATTTAGAAGCGCTTCTAAGCTAATTTGACTAGGTCATAACCACAGAGAAACATCATATAGGGAAAATAATACTCCAATACTATCACTGCTAGAAGCACTTTAGAAAAATCGTTAATAAATTGTGAAGCCCTCGTAAGCTAATTTGACCATCTCATAACTATAAGAAACACCGCATGGAGAAAATAATATTAGGATACTATCATTGCTTTTATTAGAAGCACTTTGGAAAAGGTGTTAATAAATTTAGAAGCGCTTCTAAGCTAATTTAACCAGTTCATCACCACACAGAATTACCATATAGAGAAAATGATAGTCCGGTATTATCACTGCTTTTATCAAAAGCACTTTGGAAAAGGTGTTGATAAATTCAGAAGCACTTCTAAGCTAATTTGACCAGCTCATAACCACGGAGAAACGCCGTAAAAGAGAATGATACTCTGATACTATCGTTGCTTTTTTTCAGAAAGCATTTTGGAGAAAGTGTTAATATATAGAGAATGACAATATGATACTATCAATGCTTTTTTCAAGAAGCACTTTGGAAAAAGTGTTTATATACTGAGAAGCGTGTTCTGAGCTAATTTGACCAGCTCACAGACCATCAACAACAACAACATTACCCCAATGGCTCCCGTACAAACGGGATAAGGAGGGGTCGGGTGTACGCAATCTTACCCCTGTAATTACAGAGAGGTTGTTTCCAATTGACCCTGAAGTGGAGTTGCAAACATCTCACAGACCATATTTAGAAAAATATCATATAACACACTCGCTAGGATTAAGCATTTTGAAGAATAAAATAGTGTAGTTGAAGTTTTCCAAATCAAATTGATCGTGAGGTCCAAGTTATACATCTTCAATACAAGCACCAATTAGTGCCAATAAACAGATCAGGGCACAAAAAAAAAACAAAACTATAATAAAAATAAATAACTATTATATATGCAAGATCAGCAGCAGGCCTCTTGGTATAATACAAGGAGAAAGGTCTCAAGTGATTGAGAATTGTATTTCAAATGCATCACTTCTCTGTTTTGTTCTTGCTATGAGTCTTTCAGTTCAACTTCCACTGTGCGATGGCAAGGGGGAAGTCGGTGGCTTCAAGTCTTCGTACCTAGTTTTTGAAAGAAACATAAGATTACTTAAAATGGTCCAGCCGTATTATGATATCGAAAAATAAACACAAGCTAAGAGACATCGAGTTTACATGGCATAAGGTGAGAGCGCCTGTTGTTTCGGTCCTGCCTCGTGTTTCTCGTCACTTAGTGTGGTTGGAGGTGCACTGTTGCCTGCCTTAGGCTCTACATCTGGTGAAGATATTAAAGGCGATTTCGTTGATGCAATGGGAGATGGTGAAGTTGGGGGTTTCAGATTCTCGTATCTAAAAGCACCAAAGACAGAAATTTGTAAGAGACAACACAATGATCATCCCCGATTTGCAGTTGGCAATAAAATTTTGGACAAGAAACTTCACAGCGTATGAAATTCAAGTTCCTTATATACTAAATACATCGAGACCCTCCTGAAGTCGGCAAAAGTGCACCAATTCCCCCAACCAATGCCACGTGTCAGCTTCTGGTTGGTATGACACTAAAAATGTAATTTTTCTGATTTTTTTCTCTCTCCAACCAAAAACTGGGCACGTGGCTTTGAGGGGAAAATTGGTGCACTTTTGCCAAATTTGAGATAACTGGAGCAAATGGAAGTTGAGGGTGACATCAGGCGAAAGTTGTCAAGTTCAGAGGCTCTGGATCTATCTGGCCTTTCTTGTATAACCATTTGATAATTTCGTTACTTACGCCATGTAGGGAGAACGACTAGAAGCCGAAATCACAGGAGTGTTATTCTCAGAATCGACCATAGTTGTTACTTTTGCTACATCATTGCCTCCGATAGCTAGTGATTCGACTTCTGCTGATGACGAGGCATCAATACGTACTTCCTTAGGAGGCTTCAAATTCTCATAACTAACGAAAATACACCAAACAAGCACATATTTGAAGAAGAAAGATTTGGCAGATATACAAACTGTAAGGAAAGAATCGAAAAAAAGGCTTACGCCGCATAAGGAGAAAGAGGCCTTTCAATCTTTTCTTCTACTGGAGATGGTTTTGTCTCAGGAATAGCAGATACCGATGAGCTTGTTTGTGTATCGGTAGTAGTGGGCTTTGGAGTTGTATCTAATGGACTGCTGCCAATAGCTTGGGTTGGAGAAGGGGAAGTAGGTGGCTTCAAATCTTCATAGCTGTAGTATGGTCACACGAAAAATGGAAGTATCAAGAAAAAACTGTGAAGGAACAATTTCGGAAAAAGGGTCTTTTTTGTCCATGTGGTATGTATAAATCATTTGCCCATTTGGTCCATCTGCTATTCATGTTACCCATTTGGTTCTTGTGTTATGCAATTTTTTACCTTTTGAACCCTGTGCTATGCAACAATTACTCATTGAGTCCCTATACTATGCAATTTGTTACCTTTTGGGCTCAACATTGTAGAATCTATATTGATGTAACTATGCATAATATGCACTAAAAAGACCAAAAAGGTGATAGGTTGCATAGCACAAGGACCTAATAGGTAACCTGTATACCAGAGGGACCAAATGGATAAATGGATTATACCACAGGGTCCAAAAAGGTGCTTTTGCTGGACAATTTCAGAAACATAATAAAAGAATGCTTACATTGCATACGGAGAGAGTGGCCTTGATACCACAACTATTGGTAACTCAGGTTCCTTCTCGATGGGAGGGCTTGGACTTGGAGGCTCAGCTACTACTTTTGCCACAGTTGCAGGCCGAGGCTCGGGCTCGGGACTCTTTTCTGCTACTGGTTCCTAATGAGCACACAAGAAATGTTGAAGTGGCTTCATTTACTAAAACCATTAGGCGATGAACGGTTGATTTCATATTAGTTGCAAGCCCAAATACATTTTTACCCGCCTGAACTTGGCTCGAATGGTCTACTTCCCCTCACAACTTTTCAAAGTTCTTCTTAGCCCCCCTGAACTTGCAAAAAATGCAACCAGTTTGCCCCTGAATGCCACATGTCAATTTCTAGATGGTTTGACTTTTCATGTCATTTTTCTAATTTCTCTCTCTCTAATAAGAAGCCGACATGTGCCGTTTCGGGAGCAGACTAATGCACTTTTGCCAAATTCAGGGGCTAAGAGAAACTTCAAAAAATCCAGGGGAGCATTATGCAATTTGGGACAAGTTCAGACGGATAAAGATGTATTTAGCCTTGTTGCAATGGACAGTTAATAGCATATGTTAAATTGTTATTTCTCATTCTACCAAAGAAAATTGGATGGAGTTTCAGTTCACCTTTGGTGGAGCTCGTTGAGACGGTATTTTTTCGAGGAGCTTGTCCATGGGAGTAAGAGGTGCGATAGTCTCTGCAACTACTTCAACCACTTTGCAGTATGAAAGCTCGAGGTTTTTAGCCATAAAAGCCATCAGTTCAGCAACCTGTAACAACACAAATTCAAATATGTCTACTTAACAAACTTACAAGAAAAGGCCTCAAATGTAAACTAAAATCTAATGGAAGAAATACCTGAAGATTAGACACTAGACCACCGAATAAAGTATCTTCTTCAGAAAGTTTAAGATTATGAGTTTCTTTGAAAGAATCGGTCGGTCGCTCCATTCCTCCAGGTCTCACTATCTGAAAAGCACTATAAAGTATCAAACGAAACTATACGAACAAGAGGAGAGAGAAACAAAAACACGGGAATTATCGAAAATACTTAACAGTATAAGGAATACCACTTGCAATGAGTGCTTCTTCTGCTTTCCTCTTCCAAATCAGGACACCCCAAAACAAACTGTGGAACAAAAAGGCAATTCAATGTTACGAATTCTTGCCACACATGTTAATCCAAATACTAACCATCCTTATATGTTGAATTAGAGGAATTACTTGAGAATAGCTGCAGGAAATCCTACTTTATTTGTTCCCAATGATGAAACCATGAAAAAGTGTTTTACTTTCGCTAAACTTGCTGCATATCAAAAAATTAAGAACTTAGAACACTTTATGTCGAAGACACGCCCACGGGTCATACATTTGCAATGTCTCGTTTACCTGCATTGATAAGGTTTTTGGTAGCAATATAATCGATCCGATAAGGTCCTGTAATGTCAAAAATTTCCTTCTCACTTGCCCCAATGCAGCAGAAAACAATGGATGCATTGCCTAATGCTGGTAATATCTGTTTCGGTTTCTCTAGGTCACATTCTACTAGTTCAAGCTTCTCTACAGCTGGGCTAAAGAATAAAGAAAAACTGTTATTTTCTGTACACAGGGCTCCTAAACAATCAAATTTCACTATGTAATATCTTACGCTGAATTTCTTCACCTTCATCAAGCTTCATTTGCTTGACGCTCTGCACACAATACGCTCTTCAGTATATGTATAGTTTGGTAATAAAAAGAAATGCAGAAAGAACTTTTTAGGCCATGTGGTATCATCAATTTGTCCCTTTGATCTATGTGCGATAAATGTTAGCTATTTTGGTCCCTATCCTATTCAATTTATCACCTTTTTTGTCCTTTTAGTAATGATTATGTGAAATATCACCAAATAAAGTCTCTACGGTACAAGGTCCAAAGAGACAACAAACTGCAGAGCACAAGGACCAAATGGGTAACAAACTAACAATTACATAGCACAACGATCAAATACGTAATGAATGTATAGCACAAGGGCCAAAAAAGGTATATTGCATAGCATAGTGATCGGACGGGTAACGTGTGTATAGCACAGAGACCAAATGCACAAAACATTTATAGCAGAAGGACCAAAAAGTTCTTTTTCCCCAAAAAGAATTGCTTTCAAGTGCATAAGGTTGTACCTGAACTAGAGATTGTGCTCTCTGAGCACTTCTCACACCAGCACGAACTCGAAATCCAAGTTTGATTAGCTCTCTGAAACACGAAAAAATCGTCAATAACATTAAAACCGATAATCATATGAAAATCGAGGAGCAGAACTTACCTCACAGTTCGTGAGCCAACTTTACCAGTAGCACCAGCAACAAAAGCAACATTATCATCTTTCAAATTCGTCTCCTCCGAAATAGCTTCAACTGCCCCCGAGCTGAATTTAGGGATGCCTAGCAGAAATGAGCATTAATTGCAATGACAAAGCTTCATCCTCACAGTCTATTTAATTCAATTAGGGGAGTTTTTCACTGATTCAATTAACTTAAACTGACAATCTAGCCTAATAGAGGACATTTCAATTGCAAAAAAACCCTATAAGAAGATCACAAATCCACAAGATACCCAAATAAAATCAAAGACAGATAACAAATTGAAATGTAGAACACTAAATTTAGGAAATGTACCTGAGGATTGAGCTCTAATATCGAGAATTTTGAGCTTTCTGGCGGGTGGGTTCTTGCTAAAATTAGGAAACCTGAGGAGCTGGCCATGAATTGAAGATTTATCGAAGAGTCCAGCCTTGGGTATGGTGGTTATTGTTGATGAAGGAAGAGAGCAAGTTTCCATTGTGATGAAGTTATAGTTGGCGTATAGTTAGGGTATAATTGCTATGAACAATGGAGGAAGAATAAAGTGAAATGGTAATGGTGGATTTTGGAGTTTGTAGTTGTGGTATTCCCTCCATCTATTTGGATATGACGGTCCCATTTCGCCATTACAGCGTCCTTTGCTCAATTGTGGCTACAACAATTTCCAAACTATATTACAAAAAATACAATTTTTATTTTAAATTTAAGACAATTTTTGTAATTTTCGATTAAAAAATACAATTTTTGAAATGAAATGAGTGGAGAAGTTTTTTAACTTAATAATTAGTTGAACTGGATAATTTATTTTATATATATTCGGTTATGGTGCTAAAACATCAGATCAGGTGTGGCATTTTTATCGACGAAAAGTCGATCTTCAATTTCGATCAATAAATAAAATCAATATAATAAATAAAAAATATCATATCTACAATTTAATTTCACGAACTCAGAATAAAAAAATGTAAGGTATCAAACTATCAAATAACAATTTTTTGTTAACTTAGAGGAAGTCAAATCATATTCTTTATTTTTCATTCTCTAAATTCTATTTTAGGGGATTTACAGTGTTTTTGCTCCTACCATCTTCTTATTTTCATTCCCTATATTACATTCCCAAAAATAATAATATTCTATTATTATTATTATATTAATTCTTTTATATCATTTCAATTCTAATCAACTAACAAAACAATTAAAAAAATTGAAAAGAAATAATAATATAATATTCATTCATAGGGAACCCTATTTTAGGGATATACCATATAGGAGATGGTTGGATTCAACTATTCCATATACTCATTCCCTATTTTAGGAATAAAATAGGGAATGGTTAAATTTACTCTTGTAACGGATGTCAATTATTTAACTTATTTTTACAAAAATAAATACTCAATAATAATAATATTCCTTCTTTATTCTATTTATATATAAATTTATAAGCAGGGGCATGATAAAACTTAGTATACTAGAAACAAGAAAATTTCAGTAAAAAACAAAATTAAGGATGAAAAAAAAATATAAATAAAATGTTTTTGCAAATTAAAATAGAAAAGTAAAAATTGAATAGTAAAAAACTTAAACAGTGTCAAAAGTTTAATGAAGTGGAGCCATTACTTTAAATTAATTAAAGACTTTTCTTCTTCTCTAACTATCTTTCCTTTTTCTCATTAAGCAATTACTTTTACCTGGCACAGTTTGAGGTGGGGCACTTGGGTGTAACGAAACCTTTATGATATTTTTTAAATTTATTTATAAAAATAAGGAAGTTTTAAAATTATTTATATTTTTATGGTACATTTTTTACATTCTCTCTATTTAAGTCTATTAATCAGGTAATACATGAAAAAAATGGGTCTACATAAGCTTAATGTAATAAAAAGATTTGAATTTAAAATTAACATGAAAAATACATTCTTTTTCAGATTTTTTATACCATTTTATATACTTTTAACATATTCCAAAATTAATTAAAAAAAATATATGTTTCAAAATTAACACTTCCAGTACATAAATATTATTTTACCCAAATATATTATTCCTTTTCTATTTGTGTTTTTATTTTCTTATTTTTCTTAATCTTTAATTGGGCTTTTATCTGTACCCCTTATTTTTTAATGTATGGCTTTAATTTTTTTGTTTATTAATTATTCATCATTGAATTTAATCTATGTTGATAAGATATTATGAAATATTTTTCTCACATGCCTGTAACAGTATAAGTACAATATAAATAATGTGAAGCACAAGTGATACTATATGTGCTTTTTAATGTTCTCCACAAGTAAAAAATTTTGTAAGAGTGATATAAAGTGTACAATCTATATTTTATACTGCTCATATATATAAGAGAGAAGGATGTATTTGTAAAGAATTTTTTTATATTTTGAAATTTGAAAACATAGATTCTTTAAAAATAAAGGGGCCCAAAATTATATATATATATTTTAAAATATTTTTATCTTACTTTAGTTTTTTTTAATTTTAATTAGAAGTATATCTTAAAAGATAATTATAATTAATAAATTATTTAATAGATTCCTAACCATTTATATATATACACATGGACTTCATTTAAAAAAATTGCATTATACATTAAATATTATATATTATTAATATAAAAGAGTCATATTTAAATTTAAATTTATAATTTTTCTTTGGTTAGGTCATATCTTTAATTTATTTTCTTTATTTCTTTTCATTTAGTAATATATGAAAAAGGATATCAATTTGAGAACATAGAAAGGGACATCAATTTGGGGATAACAGATTTGAAACCCCATTGAATTGCAAATTTCATTACATTCTTTGCATCATTTATTATTTTCAAAACTTATTTCTTAGCTTAATTTCTAATATTTCTAATTTAATCTCATTTATAATAATAGGAATATTTTTAAAACTACCCATTTTTTTAATCTTAATCCATTATATTTTAAATTTAATCTCATTTATTGACAGGGGAATATTAAGAATCACTTTTAATATTCACATTGTTTCTCCCATTCATCATCTTTTCTTATCCAATAGTAGAAAATCAAGTTTTTCATTTTTTTCTTTGTAGATCAAGGTTCAAACTTCACCACCTCCTTCTTTTAAAAAAATTGTGACTTGTGAAATATATATTCTTTGGATTTTAACGATTGCTAAGTCTAATTATACAATAAATACATTTGTTAATGAAATTCCTTTTATTTAGAATATATTTCAAATTTACGTAAAATTTTTTTCTAAGGGGCCCATATTTTTTTATTTCGCCTAGGGCCCCCGTAATAATAGGACCGGCCCTGTAAATAACTATATCTTTTTTAAATTTCAAAATATAAAAAACTTATTTATAAATATATTCTTCTCTCTTATATATATGAGCGGTATAAAACATAGATTGTATACTTTGTACCACTCTTACACAACTTTTTACTTGTGGAGAACATTAGAAAGCATATGTAGTATCATTCGTGCTTCACATTATTTATATCGTTCTTATATTTCATAACATCATATCAATATAGATTAAATTCAATGATGAATAATTAACAAACAAAAAATTAAAGCCATATATTAAAAAAAGTAACGGGTAGAGATAAAAACTAATTCAAGATTAAGAAAAATAAGAAAATAGAAACACAAATAGAAAAGGAATAATATATTCATGTAAAATAATATCTATATCTATGTTTATGTATTTTGAGTGCATTTGCCTAAATTTACTGTTCAATAAGAAAACAAGGCATGTTAATTTAGGTGTCAGACCATCATGGACGTGTTAATTTTGTAACATGTTAAAAGTATATAAAATGGTATAAAAAATTTGAAAAAGGGCGTGTTTTTTATATTAATTTTGGGCCACAATAAATTTAAATTTTTTTATTACATTGGGCTTATAAGGACCCGTTTTTTTCTTTTCTTGCCTAATTGAATGACTTAAACAGGGGAAATGTCAGAAAAATACCATAAAAATATAAATAGTTTCAAAACTCCCTTACTTTTATAAATAGATTTAAAAAATATCATAAACGTGTCATTAGCCCTGTGGCACTCCCATGGTTTTGGATTTTTTGTGGGTGTAGCTAGTGCCCCACTAGGTTGTTCGTTCTTATATATATTTACATGTGTACATAATTTTATTTATATGTAAGTCATAATTAAAACTCATCATCCCCCTAATAAATATATTTAATGGAATCTGAGCCATTTTCTCCTCTCACTTGTTCGGCTTGTATAAAGGGGAAAAAATAATGTATACACTAAAGTAGTGTTAGCCACTCTACAACAATATTTGTTAAATATCAACCATGAATTAAATTTTGATGGTTGGTCAAAGAAAGATTATATTAATAGTGTAGATGACCTATTATAACTGCATGTCAATAGTTAATTTCATAACTCTAACTTATGACATGTTGATCATACTAAGATAACTTTATTATTGCTCCAAGCTCATTTCCATATAGTCCTATAATTACATAAAACTTGTTGAATTAGTGGCTGACTAGAAGTACACATGAAAAATTGAATATTGGATAAAAAACAAGTAACACCTATTTTATGAAGTAAGAATAAAACAAAGTAATATTATTTGAAGTCTTACAGTGTTGGGCAAACAAATATCCTAATTGGCTAGAATAGATAAATATTTAATAAGTCTGACATAATATTTTCAGTGGTATGAGGTCTTTTAGGGTAAAACCTAAGAGCAAAACCATGAAGGCTTAGGCCTAAAGTGGACAATATCATACCATGTGTGTATGAAGATATGTGATGTCCAAATACTTCCACGAGCCGCTACATACAATTATCAAAGTGAAACTACATTATAATCGAAAAGAATTAAACTAATTCAATTTTACAGTTGATATTAAAAGTAATAAAAATAAGTGACTATATTGAAGACAATAACTTATTAGTATGATATGGAACAAAAATCATTTGAGACTGCTTACGTGAACAAACATTCAATACATAAAAGTTATTTCCTCCATTATTTTCATCAAAACTAATAAACAATTGCTATACTATTAAAAATAAAATTAAAATAACTAATTTATTATTTATATTTTCATAATATATATTTATATTTATATTTATAATTATTAACTTATAATTATACATAATCTTTGTCCTGTATAAGGGTAAATTAGCATAAAGAAATGTGAAAATGTATTAATAATTTAAATTAATAAATAAAAAAACAAGATAAAAAGAATGGATCGGGCATTGTAACACATGAAATTTGAGCTATTTATTTGGAGGTTTGTTTGATTACTAAAATTATAATTGCGGTGCAAGTTAATGAAATTTATAACATTTGTACACGTGTATTCACAGGTATCAGCTAAATTAGTAAAACTGTTTTGTTTTTTACAGGTGTTTCAACTGATGGTTTTAATTTTGAACTTCGAGTCAGATGCGCGTTAAGGCTCCGTTAGTTTGATTGAATTGAACTGAAATGAGCTGAATTGAATTGAATTGAACTTCTTTCAGTATAAATTTATAATTACGCATAGCTGAACTGAACTGAACTGGATTGAACTGAACTACACTGAGTTACAGTCCAAAAGAACAGGGCCAATTTAATAGAACTGAATTGAAATTGGCTGAACTAAATTGAACTGAACTAAGTGAGCTGAACTGAAGTTAGCTGAACTAAATTAAACTGAACTGAACTAAGTGAGCTGAACTGAACTGAACTGAACTGAACTGAACTGAATTGAACTTCTTTCAGTGTAAATTTATAACTACGCATAGCTGAACTGGACTGGACTGGACTGAACTGAACTAAATTGAGCTGAACTATACTGAGTTGCAGTCCAAAAGAACATGGTCTAAATGTTTAATATTAGGGGTTCTTACAAAAATGCTAAAAAAACAAAATAATTTATTGACACCGTAAATAATTTACAAGTTTACAAAAACATGGGGAAATAATTACATAAATACGGTGTAGTATTTATCTGGTAAATATCTAGTAACCGACTAGTAATCATCTAGTAGTTATCTAGTAAATCGTAACTTCAAATAAATTTCTAAAATATACATAACATATGACATCTAGTATTTATCTACTAGATCACTGTTAGATATCTAGTTATTATGTAGTATGTCTTAATTTTAACAGTTTTTTATAGATCTAATGACAGCTAATATATATATATATATATATATATATATATATATATATATATATATATATATATAATAGATATATAATATATGTGCATAAGACAATTTCATAAGAATATATACTAGACAACTATTAAATAATTACTAGACGAATATTAGATATTTACTAGATAAATATCATACCGTATTCATATAATTATTTTCTCTCATTTTTATTAATTTGTAAATTATTTGTGATGGAGCTATAGATATATAATTAGTTTGACTTAATAATCAATTTTATAAATATTTTAACGAAATATGTATATTTTTAACAATTTTCCTTAATATTTCACGATTGTTCGATTAATTTGTACTAGGAAGAAATAAAGGGCTCAGATATTCCAAATCAATGTGACTTATAAAGAAATGTTTACCACGTTTAATGTTTAACATGTTTTATGAAGTTGTTTCATTAAGGAATTTGGAGATTGGAACTCACCTTCTACTTCACATCAATTTCCAATGTTGAGCTTACCCCTTTTGACCAAAAACTTTTATTAATGTCTAGATGTTTTTAATTTATATTCAATTTAATTTAATTTAGTTTAATTTAGTATTGTATATATATAAATTTATATTGAAATAATTTCAGTTTAATTTAATTTATTTTAGTTTAATTTAATATTGTTACTTATAAATTAAAAAGAACATGACTTTAAGTCATACAAAAAGGTATACCGGAGCTAATAGAGAAAAAATAGTTATACAGTATTCATTTTCTTAAAACTGGATATTTTTTAATTTCGTTTATATATATCTTATTTAATATGTACCATAATTAATTAAATAAATCAAAATAGCTTAAAATTATTATAATGTTATCAATTTGATGCAGGTATTATTGAAATTTTCAAGATTTAATGTCCAACTAGTTATAATTAGCAAATAACTAAAAAAAATTGGGTGCTTACAAATTAAATTGAAAGAAGAATTCCAATCATTTCGAAGGTGACTCGAACACGAGACACTTAGAGTTAAAGATTCAGTCTTCACCACTAGATCATAACATCTTCACTTAGCGAACACACTTAACAAGCGGATTTCTTAGTTACCTTTTTTTACTGAAAAATATAGTCTATTATATCAAATCAGAGACAATAGCAACTCTAATCAAAGGTGGACAAAACCCCCTACATGTCGAAGAATCAATTGCTCTAACTAACAATTAGGCAACATGATTCGCAAACGATTAGCATAGAAAATTCAAAAACTGCTTAAAACGTAAAATCTTAGTTAAAACACAGGACAGACACAACCAAACAAATATACTAAACTTACTTTTACACAAGACAAATAAGCCATATGGCAAGACTAACTAAAAAACAAAACAAAAAAAGAGCGTTGCAACCTATGTTTTCTTAATCTCAACTAACGTCTTCGATCTACAGCCATAAGAGCTCCAGCGTACGCCATAACATCAATCATTGTTGCAGATCTAGAACGATCTTGCATAAAGGAGACAAATCTGGGTGCTTAATTTGAAAGGTCATACATATATATTGTCTAAAGGCATATTAAGTCCGACCCGTGATAAACTATCAATATTGAGATTGTTGGTCCTTGTGCTTATGTTAATAAGGTCAGAGGGGGGGCAAATGACATTTTTTTCGCGGAAATAATAGACTTTTAAAAAGTCTTTTGTAGCGTGTTTGAATGTTCCGAATATTTTGGATCTGGATGATGCAAATGATATGAGCTGCAGTAAATTAAAGACAGAGTATGGAAAATTCAAACATAAGAGATTTATACTGGTTCGGCCCCGCCTACATCCAGATTGAACTCCATAATCTTCTAATTGTTGCTTGATCCAAAGGAGTTGAGCTACACAACTTCCAGTAACCATATATTCTACTTCTATAGTAGATAAGGCAACTGAAGTTTGCTTCTTGTTCTACCATGATACTAAGCAGTCTCTAAGGAAATGACAACTTCCAGATGTACTCTTTCTCTCAAGAGTACCTCTGCATAGTCTACATCAGTAAAGCCTTGAAGTGTGAAATTTCCATTACTAGGATACCACAACCCAACTTCAGTGGTTCCTAGGAGATATCTAAGGATCCTCTTAACTACCTTAAGATAAGAGTCCTAAGGATTGGATTGATATCTAGCACAGTAGCAGACTGCATGGTGTATGTCAGGCCTGCTAGCAGTCAAGTATAGGAGTGATCCAATCATTTCTCTATATATCTTCTAATCAACATCTTCCCCTTTACAATACTTGGATAGGACTGTATATGATCCCATTGGAGTAGACATTGGCTTGCTCTTGTCCATTTCAAACTTCTTCAAGATTTCCTTGGTATATTTAGACTGATTAATGAAAATCTCATCTGGACTTTGCTTGATTTGCAGCCCAAGGAAGAAATTCAGTTCTCCCATCATAGACATCTCAAACTCCTTCTGCATTTGAGAGCTAAACTCTTCCATATCTTTTCATCTGTTGCCCCAAATATGATTTCATCCACATATATTTGGACTAGAATGATGTCATCCTTCTTTTTCTTGATAAAGAGAGTTGTATCTACTTTTCCCCGGATATATCCCTTGGATATGAGAAAAGTAGTGAGTCTCTCATACCGAGCTCTTGGTGCTTGCTTCAATCCATAGAGGGCTTTTTTCAGTTTATAGACATGATCCGAATGCTTTGAATCTTCAAATCTAGGCGGCTGCTTTATATAGACTTCTTCCTAGATAACTCCATTGAGAAATGCACTTTTGACATCCATTTGGAACAATGTGAATCCCATGAATGATACAAAAGCACATAGAATCCGGATTGCCTCCATTCTTGCTACAGAAGCAAATGTTTCTTCAAAGTCAATCCCTTCTTGCTGATTGTAGCCTTGGGCAACTAGTCTTGCTTTGTTTCTCACTACTACTCTGGATTTATCTAGCTTGTTCCAGAATACCCATTTGGTGCCAATGACTGATTTTCCTCTTGGAGGTGCCACTAGATCCCATACATCATTCCTGGTGAATTGATCTAGCTCTTCTTGCATGGTCATCATCTAGCTTTCATCTCCTTCTGCATCTTGGAATTTCTTTGGCTCAATAATAGAGACAAAAGCAGCGTGGCTCATCATCCTATTGATTTGTCCCTTGATTTTGACTAGATTTTGGACATTATCCAAAATGGCTATAACCGAATGATCCCTGTGAGTCCAGACTACTCTTGGTCAATCTTCATGCTGGATTGGGGCTTGTTCCACTTTTGCCTCGACGTCTCCTTCTCTGTCTTCATTGAAGTTTATCTCATGTGGGTTGAGATCAACTTGTTGTACTTCTGGATCGAAGGATATTCCTTTATCTTCTTCTTTGTACTTCTTAATTTTGAAGGAATCAAGAATTTGGAGTTCCTTCTTTTCTCCAAGGTTTTCAGCTTCTGGAATGATATCCTCCGGAGTGGAACTTCTTTTGCCTGCATGGTTAGTCTCATCAAAATCTACATGTATTGACTCTACCACAGTTTGGGTTCGTTTTTTAAAGATTCTATAAGCCCTTCTATGTGTTAAGTAGCCAAGAAAAGTTGCTTCATTAGATTTGAGATCAAATTTTCCTAAATGCGCTCTATCATTATGATGTAGCACTTACATCCAAAGGCTTTGAAATACCCAATTTTGGGTTTTCTTCCCTTCCAGATTTCATAGGGGGTCTTTTCTATTATCTTTCTAATGAGAGCTCTATTTAGAATATAACATGCTGTATTTACGGCCTCATCTCAGAAATATTTTGGCAAACAATTCTCACTTAGCATTGTTCTTGCCATCTCAAATATAGTCCTATTCTTTCTCTCAACAACTTCATTCTGTTGAGGAGTATGAGGGGCAAAGAAGTTATATTCAATGCCCTTGGAGTTATAAAATTCAGCAAAATGCTTATTTTTGAACTCACCACCATTATCACTCCGGATGCGTGCAATGCTTATGCCTTGTTCTACTTCTGTCCGGATGAATGTCTTTGAGAATTGGTCAAAGGCTTCGTCTTTGCTTGCTAGCAAGAGAACACAAGTACAACGAGAATAATCATCCACGATGACAAGGGTTTATTCTCTTCTACCTAAACTCAGTGGTTTGAATAGACCAAAGAGATCAATATGCAAGAGCTCAAGTACTCTTTTAGAAGGAATGTAGGAGATGGAAGGGAAACTCTTCTTATGTTGTTTACCTATTTGACATGCAGTGCATAGATGATCTTTATCAAAAGCAACCTTAGGCAAACCCACAACCATTTTCTTTTTGGCTAATTTGGACAGGAGGTTCATGTTAACATTGTAACACCCCCTTTATAGGGAGTGCTACAGTAACTATAATCACCTAATAAACAACTCTACTCCACTATATAGAGTTCAATACTTATAGATTTAATATGTACAAATACAAATATAACGTTTCAAACTCCAAATTATTCTCCAAATATTTCTCAATGTCACTTTACATTTCTCAAACTATCTAGTACATGCCATTATTCTACAAACCATAATATTACATTAAAATATAAATCCACCTCGAGTCTTTCCTTATTTGCTCTTCAAGCTGATCCACTTACACCACTTTGGTCCAAACTATCTACAATCTTCAGTATCTGCGTGTAGAAAATAAACTACACGCTAAGCAATTTGCTAAGCAATTTGCTTAGTGGTGTACATAAAAGAAATACAACAACTTTGGACATTTTTAACACTTTAAAATATAGAAACAAAGTATGTTAAACAACTTTATAAAACCAAAGCACAAAACTTATATTATAAACCTGTCAAAGTATAATCAAATTTATATCCAATTTTTTTTTCAGACACATTAACCATATATTGCCCAAAGTAAACAAGTCCTGAATAACGGTAAAATGGATACGGGAGCGGACAAGCCTGAAGCCGAAGCTTCAAAATCAATATATCGGTCAAGCCCGAAGCCGAAGATTCAAAATCAATATGTCGGTCAAGCCCAAAGCCAAAGCTTCAATATCAATATATATTTATCAGAATATTGGCCAAAGCCCGAAGCCAAAGCTTCAATTGTTTGTACAGTACTGTACCCCCCTTTATTGGCGCCAATCTACCCTGACCCGTATTCTACTCGTTCAATAAGGGCAATAAATCAAAGTAACATCTTAAAAATTCCAGTATAAACCATCAAACATAATTCAATATAACTTCAACAATTAAGAAATTCAAATCCTAAATTTTTAAAGCACCAAACTTCAATTAAAACTCAATAAAATCAACATTCATATTTTCCAGAATTTTTCCAGGTTTCATAACCTGACTTCCCATGCATTTTTCACTATTAAAACTTCATCCAATCGAAGAACTTTCTTCTAAACATAATTAGCCACATGTCTCAGCTTTCCAAATTCACCAGAATCACAGAAATCCAAATTGTACAACCAAAGTTATGATCAAAATACTAAATAGTGTTCCGAAAAACAGATTTCATGACTCAACTTCAAACGAAAATTTTACATTGAAAACGAACGAAATTCAACAAGGTTTCTTCTGAACATATATTCCTTACTTTTTTGTAGATATCAATAGAATCAAAAATCATTGAAATCGGATTTATATAATAAGAGAAAACATTAAAACAAAACAGGGATACAAATCTAGAAATTTTCCGAAAAACCGATAAATCGAAATTTAAGACACAAATCTTTTTCTAAGCTATTTCTAGCTCTCTTGTACCTCTTTTGCCTTTGATTTGCTTGCACTAGCTTCCTCTACAATAGCCATATATAATTCTATCAAGACATTGTATAAATAAACTTCCTAATACCATAAATATGCTTAATCTACCATGAATTCTACTAATTAAGCTTTAATTTCATAAAAAATCACTCACCTCAAATTCGGGTCACTATTTATCTGAATCTTAAAATCTGAAATCCTCTTCTTCTAACCTCAATTCACTGAAATTGATGATGATAGAAGGCTTTATGATCGATTTCTAACAAGAATTTGAAGTTAAATCGAAGAAATCGGAAGTTTTTAGATTATGAAAAATTTGATAAGGGATAGGAAGAAATGGAGGAGAAGGAAATGAAAAAAATGATAGAGAAGAAGAGAAGAGGCTGGAACGTATTGGGTTTTATTTTTTTTTAATTTCCAATAATGCCCTTGAACAAATAATTAAATGCCTAATTCATCCCTCTTACTTAATTAACTCTTATTTCCACATGTCTTATATTCAATAACAATAATAATAACTACAAAAATAATTTCCATGATATTTTAATATCATAGTGATTTATTATAAGTAAATTTTGAAATTTCGGTTCGCTACAATTCTCCCCCTCTTATGAATTTTCGTCCTAAAAAATTACATGAAAATAATTGCAGATATTGAGTTTTCATTGTATCCTCCGATTCCCAAATTGCTTATTCAACCTTACGACTTTTTCAAAGTACTTTTACCAAAGGAATAGACTTATTTCTCAATTTTTTAACCTCTCTCGCCAAGATTTGTACTGGTTCCTCTACATACGTCAGGTCGGGTTCGATTTTTACGACATCAGGAGATAAGATATGTGATGGATCTGATATGTATCTCCTTAACATTGACACATGGAACACATTATGAATTTTGTCGATCGTCGGGGGTAGTGCCAATAGATAAGCTACCGGTCCAACCTTCTTTATAACCTCATATGGGCCAATGAATCTTGGACTGAGCTTGCCTTTCTTGCCAAATCACAGGACCTTCTTCCAAGGAGATACTTTGAGAAATACTTTATCCCCCACTTCATAAGTAATGTCTTTTCTTTTTCGATCAGCATAAGATTTTTGTCTATCCGATGCAGCCTTCAATCTCTCTTGAATAAGTTTTACCTTCTCCTTTGTCTCCTGAATCAAATCCACCCCCACAATCTTGTTTTCACTAAGTTTGGTCTAATATAATGGAGTTCGACATTTTCTTCCATACAATGCTTCATATGGCGCCATTTATATGCTTGACTGATAGCTGTTATTATAGGAAAACTCCATGAGGGACAAATACTTATCCCAACTTCCCTCAAATTCAATGACACAACTTCTTATCATGTCTTCTAACACCTGAATTACTCTTTCAGATTGACCATCTATTTGAGGATAAAATGAAGTATTGAAATGAAGTTTACTACATAAGGCTTCTTGCAACTTCTTCCAAAATCTCGAAGTAAATCTTGGATCTCGGTCAGAAATGATTGAAATAGGCACTCCGTGTAGTCGCACTATCTTATATACATGTAACTGAGCCAATCAATTAAGTGAATAATCCATCCTAACTGGAAGAAGTGGACAGACTTTGTCAATCTATCTACAACAACCCACACTGCATCATGTTTCTTATGTGTAAGTGGTAAAGACGTCATGAAGTCCATTGTGATTCTTTCCCATTTCCATTCTGGAATTGTTATAGGTTGCAACAATCCAGAAGGAACTTGATCTTCTGCTTTCACCTGTTGATAAGTTAGACATTGAGCAACATAGTTAGTAATGTCTTTCTTCATTCCATTCCACCAATAATGGCTCTTCAAATTTTGGTACATCTTGTTTGCTCCTGGATGCATCGCATAAGGACTACTATGCCCCTCATGTAAAATATTCTTCTTTAATTCTTCATTGTTTGGCACACACAGTCTATCTTTAAAATATAGACATCCATCTTCTTGAACCATATAGTTATCTACGATACCCACTTGTGTCCTTGCTCGAATGACCTTGAAGTCATCATCTTCATTTTGTGCTTGCTTAACCTGTTGTAGTAGTACAGGTTGAATCTTCAATTTTACAACTAAGGCTCCACTACTATTAAGAGCTAACCCCCTGTTCATAGCCCTTAGTGCCATCATTGTCTTTCTGCTGAGAGCATCTGCCACTACATTAGCCTTTCCTGGATGGTAATCAATAAGACAATCGTAATCTTTAATGTATTCCATCCACCTTCTTTGCCTTAAATTCAACTCCTTCTGTATTGGTAAATATTTCAAGCTTTTGTGATCTGTGTAAATGTAAAATTTTTCTCCATAAAGATAGTGTCGCCAAATTTTCAAGGCAAAGACTATTACAACCATTTCCAAATCATGTGTAGTTTAATTCCTTTCATGATTCTTCAATTGCCTGGAAGCATAGGCAATCACTTTCCCTTCTTGCATTAAAACACACCCAAGACCACTATGCGAAGCATCACTATAGATTACAAAGTCTTTTTCAGGCTCTGGTTGGGTAAGGATGGGTGCTTTTGTCAACATCGCCTTCAACTTCTCAAAACTTTCTTGGCACTTATCATTCCACTCAAATTTTGCATTCTTTTGAAGTAGTTTCATTAGTGGGGCAGTAATGACAGAAAATCCCTTCACAAATCTTCTATAATACCCCTCTAAACCAAGGAAACTTCTGACTTTTGTAGGGTTCTTTGGTGGTTTCCATTCGACAACTGCTTCTATCTTTTTAGGATCCACTTTAATTCCTTCTGCAGAAACAATATGTATGGCCTAAGAAAGAAACTTCTTCAAGCCAAAACTCACATTTGCTAAGTTTGGCATACAATTTATTTTCCTTCAAAGTCTGGAAGACTAATCACAAATGTTGATCATGCTCTTCCCGTGACTTAGAATACACTAAAATGCCATCAATGAAAACCACTACAAACTTGTCTAAATATAAGTAAAAGACACGGTTCATAAGGTCCATAAATGCTGCTGGTGCATTAGTAAGACCAAATGGCATCACCAAGAATTTATAGTGTCCATATCTAGTTCGGAAAGCCGTCTTTGCAATATCATCATCTTTCACTCTCATCTGATAGTAACCCGATCTCAAATCAATCTTGGAGAAGTATTTGGCACCCTTGAGTTGATCAAATAAGTCTTCAATCCTTGGCAATGGATACTTATTCTTCACTATCAATTTATTCAACTCCCGATAATCAATACATAATCGAAGCGACCCATCTTTCTTCTTAACAAACAACACTGGTGCACCCCACGGGGATATACTCGGGCGTATGAATCCTTTGTCTAACAATTCTTGCAACTGGATCTTTAACTCTTTCAGTTCATCAGGCGCCATTCTATATGGTGCTTTGGATACTAGTGCGGTACCTGGCAATACATCAATTGCGAATTCTACCTCTCTTTTTGGTGGCAAACACAGTAGTTCTTCTGGAAATACATCGGGAAAATCACATACGGTAGGAATATTCTGCAATTCTAACTCACCTTTCTTCACTTCTAGAGCAAAGATTAGGTAGGCCTGACATCCCTTCCTAACTAGTCTTTTAGTCTTCATAAAAGAAATTATGTTACGTAGGTAATCTGATCTTTCACCCACGATAACTATTTCTTCTTCATCAGAAACTTGAAGTGACATTCTTTTGTTTTTAAAATCCACCACAGCTCGATGTTTCGATAACCAATCCATTCCCAATATAACATTGTAATCTCGGAAAGGTAACTCAATTAAATTTTCAAGGAAAAGTTGATGTTGAATCATAATAGGGCAATTTATACACACTTTGTTTACTATCACACTATGTCCTAAAGGATTAGTCACTTTAATATTTTCTCCTAATTCTTCTACATGCAACCCTTTCTCTTGTGCTAATGCAGTACATATATATGAATAAGATGAACTGGGATCTATCAAAGCATAAACATCGTGATTAAAGAATGAAAATTTACCGACAATAACTTCAGTAGATTCCCAAGTCTCAGGCCCTCAGATTGCATAAGTTCGCGCCATTCCTCCCGGTCTACCACTCTGCGGTGTTTGTTGAGCCACAACATGTCCACTTAAACCACTAGCATTTCCTCTTCCCTTTCCTCTTCCACCTTGCATTGTAGGAGTAGGAACTACTACAGGTGCAGATGTACTTATCTGTCTTTAAGGACAATTTACAATCAAATGTTCCCTCGAGCCACATTTAAAGCAGACTATATCTTTTCCCCAACATTCCCCTGTATGCATCCTTCCATAATTAGAACATTGTGGAATATTTCCTCTGCCTCTACTTAAAGGTACACTAGCCGCTGACCCCATACTTATGGTTTATCTCGGTAAAAACCCTCTAAAATGAGAATATGTTTATTCTGATGTTCCCTTCTGTTTCTTACTTGGAGATTCTGAACTAGCTGGACCCTGCGATCCTTTTTGAAATCCAGACCTTTTTGCCATTCTTTGTTATCTATCAGGATTGATCTTCTCAATACCCGTAGCAGGATCAACCAAGTCAATGAACACCCTAATATTTTGTGCAAGTAAATGCACTCTAATTTCATCATTCAGCCCATCCTCAAATCTCTTACATTGCTTTACTTCACTGTCAACGATATCACAAGCACACCTCTCGACTTTGAGGAATTGAATTTCATATTCTGATACAGTCATTCGTCCATGTCTCAAAGATAAGAACAATTCCCTCTGCTTATCTTTGAATCGTTCACTAACGTACTTCTTGTCAAATTGTTCTAAGAAAAGACCCCAAGTGATTTCTCAGGCTCGCCTTGCTCTCACAATATTATCCCACCACCTCCTTGCTTGTTCTTTGAGTAGACCTTGCACACAGTCTAATCTCTCTTCATCTGTAAAATGAAGCCTAGTCATACACCATTTAGTATGATCAAGCCAATCTTCTACAAATGCAGGATTCACTGTGTCCCCTTTGAAGTCATCAGCCGGAAGCTTTTTGCTTCTTTTAAGAGGAGTTCTCTCCTCTCTTCTTTCAATGTGAGGTACTATAGGAACTAGAGGGATTTGTATATTTCGTAGTACTTATGTGATTACTTCAGTAGTCATATGCTGAAGTAAAGCAGCTTGTGCAAGAGTAGGTTGTTCGGAAAAGCCAAGAACTGGTGGTGGTTTATGTCTTTGTTAATCCCTTTGTCTAATACAGACCATACTCTCAACATCCTCTTCCTCACTCTGGTTGTGAATACTACTAGCCATTACTTATTCCTGAAAATTGGACCAAAGTGGATCAAACAACTAACATAACATATTTATATCCTAAATAGAATGTACATCTTTGTCCTAAAATTGCCTAAACCTCGCTCTGATACCAACAAGTGTAACACCCCCTTTATAGGGAGTGTCACAGTAACTATAATCACCCAATAAATAACTCTACTCCGCTATATAGAGTTCAATACTTATAGATTTAATATGTACAAATACAAATATAATGTTTCAAACTCCAAATTATTCTCCAAATATTTCTCAATGTCACTTTACATTTCTCAAACTATCTAGTACATGTCATTATTCTACAAACTATAATATTACATTAAAATAAAAATCCACCTCGAGTCTTTCCTTATTTGCTCTTCAAGCTGATCCACTTATACCACTTTGGACAAGCTATCTACAATCTTCAGTATCTGCGTGTAGAAAATAAACTACACGCTAAGCAATTTGCTAAGTAATTTGCTTAGTGGTGTACATAAAAGAAATACAACAACTTTGGATATTTTTAACACTTTAAAATATAGAAACAAAGTATGTTAAACAACTTTATAAAACCAAAGCACAAAACTTATATTATAAACCTTTCAAAGTATAATCAAATTTATATCTAATTTTTTTTTCAGACACATTAACCATATATTGCCCAAACAAGTCCTGAATAATGGTAAAATGGATACGGGAGCGGACAAGCCTGAAGCTGAAGCTTCAAAATCAATGTATCTGTCAAGCCAGAAGCCGAAGCTTCAAAATCAATATATCGGTCAAGCCCGAAGCCGAAGCTTCAAAATCAATATATCGGTCAAGCCCGAAGCCAAAGCTTTAATATCAATATATATTTATTAGAATATTGGCCAAAGCCCGAAGCTAAAGCTTCAATTGTTTGTACAGTACTGTACCCCCTTTATTGGCACCAATCTACCTTGACCCGTATTCTACTCGTTCAATAAGGGCAATAAATCAAAGTAACATCTTAAAAATTCCAGTATAAACCATCAAACATAATTCAACATAACTTCAACAATTAAGAAATTCAAATCCTAAATTTTTAAAGCATCAAACTCCAATTAAAACTCAATAAAATCAACATTCATATTTTCCAGAATTTTTCCAGGTTTTGACCTGACTTTCCCTGCATTTTTCACTATCAAAAATTCATCCAATCGAAGAACTTTCTTCTAAACATAATTAGCTACATGTCTCAGTTTTTCAAATCCACCAGAATAACTGAAATCCAAATTGCATAACCAAAGTTATGATCAAAACACTAAACAGTATACAAAGCTGAGATTTTCCGAAAAACAGATTTCATGACTCAACTTCAAATGAAAATTTCACATTGAAAATGAATGAAATTCAATAAGGTTCCTTCTAAACATATATTCCTTACTTTCTTTAAATATCAATAGAATAAAGAATCATTGAAATCGGATTTATATAATAAGAGAAAACATTAAAACAAAACAAGGATACAAATCTGGAAATTTTCTGAAAAACCGATAAATCAAAATTTTAGACACAAACTTTTTTCTAAGCTCTTTCTAGCTCTCTTCTACCTCTTTTGCCTTTGATTTGCTTGCACTAGCTTTCTCTACAATAGCCATATATAATTCTTTCAAGATATTGTATAAATAAACTTCCTAATACTATAAATATGCTTAATCTACCAGGAATTCAACTAATTAAGCTTTAATTTCATCAAAAATCACTCACCTCAAATTTGGGTTACTATTCATCCAAATCTTAAAATCTGAAATCCTCTTCTTCTAACCTCAATTCACTGAAATTGATGATGATAGAGGGCTTTATGATCCATTTCTAACAAGAATTTAAAGTTAAATCGAAGAAATCGGAAGTTTTTAGATTATGAAAAATTTGATAAAGGATAGGAAGAAATGGAGGAGAAGGAAATGAAGAAAATGATGGAGAAGAAGAGGAGAGGCTCGGACGTATTGGGTTTTATTTTTTCAATTTCAATAATGCCCTTGAATAAATAATTAAATGCCTAATTCATCCCTCTTACTTAATTAACTCTTATTTCCACATGTCTTATATCCAATAACAATAATAACTACAAAAATATTTTCCATGATATTTTAATACTATAGTAATTTATTATAAGTAAATTTTAAAATTTCAGTTCGTTACAAACATGCCCCAACCACCGGTTCCATAGCCATGATTCTTCCTCTTTAGACACAAAACAGATATTCTTTTTCTCAATTCTAATGTTATCAGAATAGACATTGTTTACTCTAGGAGCATAAAGAATGAGTTGATTAGACTTACTATTATAGATTGATCAGCCTTTGGAATTAAATGTGACTTTCCTTCCTTTGTCACAGAGTTGGGCTACACTTAGTAAGTTGAACTTCAGTCCATCAACCAATGAGACATCTTCTATTTTTAATTCAGATCCAATGATTCCATGTCCAACGATCTGTCCTTTTTTATTATCTCCAAAGCTCACTTTGCCTCCCTTCTTGTGGTGAAGGCCTTCTCATCACCAGTCATGTGCCTTGAGCATCCACTATTAATGTACCAAGTGTGTTGATCTGCTGTGGATCTAAGGCATACCTGCAAAATAGATCAAGTGGGTTTGGGTACCCAATTAGATTTGGGTCCTCTCGGGTTATCAACCATTTCAGGCCAAGGATTAACATCATAATAACTATTTTTAAATCTACATAATTTAGCAATATGATTGTTTCTCCCGTAAAACCTACAACTTGAGATGAGTCTATTCTGCTTCTGCTTCTTTTCGATCTTTTCAAGATCCTCCTTCCCATAGTTCCCTCTATATCCAGCTTCTTGTACACTTATAGATGGTCTGGTGTATATCTGGAAGCTGGATGGGGGTGCAGCTTCTACTGCATAATTCCTTCTTTATTTGGTAGGTTGCTAAGTGTACACTGCTTTAGCCTTTCCTTTTTGTGTAACAGTGTATCTTTGAGCTTGAGGTTATCTTCTAACCTCCTTCTCCTTCTAGTTGGAAGGCTTTGGAATTTTCTTGGCAGCTTGCCTTGTATTTCTCTTGGTTGCAAGGATCCGGATCTTCTTCCGGATGCTTCCTACATTAGAGTTAGCTCCTTATCTAACCCTGTCAAGTTAGCACTCAAGATCTGAACTTCACTTTTCAGGAAGTTTTCCTCCACCACATCCATGTGCTTTGTGGTTCTCATTAGGTTGATGTCTTGTGACAAAACTTCAGCATCTTCAGCCAATTCCAAAATTTGTTGTTGTATGGATTTTATGGCTTTGGTGTTATTTCTCACTCTGTGGATCACCACCTTTAAAGCTCTAGCAAGATCAATGTCAGAAAAAGAATTAGAATGAGAGGTTACCTCGGAGTTTGCTGATTTTGATTCTGAATCCCCAATTTGCTCAGTGTCTTGCTTGGATGACTTCCTTTGGGATTGCTCTGTCTTCGAATCTATTAGTGTCATGAATGCACAATGAGCAGTCTCTTCTTCCTCTATTAAAGATGAGCTGCTGCTTTCTTCAATATTGCCCCACATGGCCACCATAGCTTTCTTCTTATACTTCTTTTCCTTTCTCAACTTGGGGCATTTGGTTCTAAAGTGCCCCTTTTCCCCGCATTCAAAGCAGGCAGCATCCTTTTTCGGATCTTTCTTTTCTTTCGGAGCCTTTCTTGGCTTATCCCTTCTTGAGGTCCCTTCCTTAGGGCTTCTTGATTTGAATTTTCTAGATCTTCTTTTATCCTTTTTATTTAGGAATTTATCAAAGTATTTGGCTAGCATAGCCATATGTTCTTCACTATACTTTGATTCTTATGGCTGCTTTTCTAATCCGGAAGAAGCTGATCCGGTAGAGTCTGGCTTAAGGGCAATGGTCTTCTTCTTTTCTTCCGGCTTCTTCTATTATTGGCTGTATCTCTTCAATGATAATTCTTGAGTCAAAAGATTACCAATGAGCTCATCATAGCTATAGACGTTTAAGTTATGAGCTTCCTCAATGGCAGTCTTCTTGTTATCCCACTCCTTGATGAGACTCTGGAGCACCTTCTTCACCATCTCTACTTCAGAGACTTCCTTTTCGAGCCTTTTCATCTCATTCACTAGATTGGTATATCTAGTGTTCATGCTACTGATAGACTCTTTCGGCTCTATCTTAAAGGATTCAAGTTTTTGCTGGAGTAGATCAATCTTGGCTTCTTTCACTTTATTTGTTCCTTCATAGGTTACCTCCAGCTTCTGCCAAATCTCCTATGCAGTCTCACATCTGGATGTCCTGTTAAATTCTGTTACACTAAGAGCACAGTGAAACATGTTAATAGCATTTGCGTTTTCACGCAACTTCTTAAAATGATTCTCATCCCATAAACGTGAAGGCTTTCGGTTGATCATACCCTCTACTTCATGTGAGTAGGCTGATACGAGCCATCTTTAATGACCAACCATGCTTGCATGCTTTGTGCTTAAATGACGTTCTTCATTCGATTTTTCTAGAACGTGTAGTGTTCACTAGTAAAGAGAGGAGGACGGGTAATGGACATACCCTCGGGAAGGAGTTGTGAGTTTTGGAAACTCATTTTGATATTTGAATCAAAATTTTGGACCTTTAGCTCGAAATTGTTAGATCACTAGTTTTGAGCACTTGCTCTGATACCACTTGTTAGTCGTTCTGCTTAAGTTAATAAGGTCAGAGGACCTTTTTTTCACGGAAATAATAGACTCTTAAAAAGTCTTTTGTAGCTTGTTTGAATGTTCCGGATAATTTTGGATCCGGATGATGCAAATGATATGAGTTGTAGTAAATTAAAGACAGAGTATGGAAAATTCAAACACAAGAGATTTATACTGGTTCGGCCCCGCCTAGGTCCAGTCCTCAAGGGTTCCTTCCTTTGAGCTTTTCCACTAGTGTGATTTCTTTCCAACTGGCAGAAATCAAGTCTTACAGTTTATCTCCGGATGGTACCCCCTTCCGAATGTAGGATATACCACTAGAAGCACCAACTCCTAACTGAATCCTTTTGTCTTTAGCAGGATATACTACTTAGATTTCTACCTAAACATAAGTTGTATCCCAATCTCACAACTCACCCAAGTTGGAGATCTTTACACTTTGTTTTCTCAAAGGGTTTTGATTTTGGACTTCCTCAAGTTTATAACTCACTTGGGAATCCTTACAACTGATTTGAAAATATATGATTCTTAGAGGGATGTGTTTTCTGATTGCTTTATCAAATTCTCTTGTTAACTACTTTCTCAAAATCAACCAGCACCTACTCAACATGTGAAGCTTCCCTTTTATAGGCTTTGATCATAAATGTAGCCGTTGTGGGTTGGTGAGCTGTAATTAAAGCTTCACCATTGATAAGGTAAGATGTGGAGCTTCCAGAGCCGTTGATCAATCCGTTAGATAGAGATTTTGACCCGTTTGAATCATTAGAATTGAGGCTGAAAAGTTGTCAGTGATCGTTTTCCTTATTTTTTTTTGTGATACACCAACTTTTATATCGGTAGCTTTTTGGTGTGAGCTCCACGCGCCTTCTTATTGGTCTAGGTGAAAAAGGTTGTTACCTTTTTCTCTGTCCGATGTCAATCCTTTGTCCTTTTGCTGAAAAGTGTTAGCTGTCAGTTTTGTCTTGCTTTAGAGAAAAGGATCTTTAACTTGGAGACCAAAAGAATTGAGGGAATGTAATTTTTGAATCATTCCTTTTGTTTTAAATATTAAAGTCTTCCGGTTGTCTTCAGATTTTAATATCTCCGGATCTATCTTCTTCCGGATGCTTCTGCAATCAATTCTTTCGGATGCTGTATTGGGTAGTTCAAAGTTTGTTTCCTTTCCAAACTTTAACCAGATGCTTCTGTTTATGCTTTGTATATTTTGAATATGAGTCTGAATTAGTGACTTAGGTCTTTTTATACTTAGACTTTTTATATACTTTAAATCTGATCTGAATTATTTAAGTTCCAAATCCTTATTTTCCAAAAGAGATGTGTTATTTTATTTTACTTTGTTTGTATTTTCAACCGTATTAGATTATTCATCTCTCGTAAATCATTTATTTCCTACGATAAAATTAAAATAGTTCATTTTCTTTTCTAAAACTCAATAACTGCATCTTATTAAAATCTCTCTACATATTTTTAATATAAAATATTTTATACAGTCTTCTGAAAATTTGAATGGCAGGCGATTTGATTTTTGATAGAAAAATTGATAGCAGCCATTGACGTATTGTTCAATAATGGAAACCTTTTCTTAGTCAAAATCAAAATAGATGTTGCTAATTGAGAGATTTTTTTTTCGTGAACCGAATTAAATTTAAACATAATTTAAATAAAATTTTAGTTAAATAATAAAAAAATAAATGTTTGTAATGGATTCAATAAAATATTATAAAATATTCTTATCGGCTAAAATCAGTGTTTTAAATTGTGAGTATTGCATAAAAATTCTGGCGCTCTAGTAGCAATAAATAAATAAGCACAAGCCACCATCACCATGTGACTAATGTTTCTTTGGAATATACAACGTATATTTTATACTTATACATGTGATACACATATGTAATTTAACTAGACTATGTGTTAGGTAATTTTTTCGACTTGTCTTTTCTGTTTAAACAATAGCTTTATCTTTTAGGCACAACGATTTTAAAGCATCTCTAAGAAATTATGGGTTTTCAAGTTATCTAGCATGAAGAATAAAATTATTTATTAATAATAATAGAGAAAATAATTTGAGTTACTTATTCAATTTTAAATTATATTTTTTTAAAATAAAATAACAATAAAATTGTTAAACAATTTATCAGATAGCTCTCCCACCATTCAAATATTATTAAACTAATGACTAAAGTTGCTAACAAGTTATTTATACGATGAAGATTTAATAAATAATATTTAAAATTTTATATAACCCATTATATTAAAAGATAAAATCTATAACAACTTTATTTTTTTATATACTTTACATTATAATTATTGGATTAAATTTTATCCCATTAATCAAATGATTATGGAAAGTAAAATAACTTTTGCTTTATAAAAAATAAAATAATTGTAACATTCACCTATTAAAACTAGTTATTTGAGAATTTATTGTATATATTTGGTCAAGTTTCAATAAGAATAGTGAAATCGTGGTAAAGTCTTAATTTAGTAGTAAGATTGAATTTATATCTCTAAAAGTTACAGGTCTAAATTATATCTAAAATGGATGAAATTAATCTTTCCGTTTAAAGGAAAGCGCATTTGCACAATTTTAATGGTTTTCAAAATAAAAATTTACTCCCTCCAATTCTAAAAATTTGACGTTTTAGCCTTTTTGGATTTTTCTAAAAGTTTTTACGTTTTAAAATATCAATGCATTCTGTATCATATTATTCCTAAGTTACCATTGTATTAATTAGTAGTGAGAAATACTCCTTCCACTTTTAAAAGTTTGACGTTTTGATTTTTTTTTATTTTCCAAAAGTTTAACATTTTGAAATTTCAATACATCCTAATTTATCCTTGTATTTATTAAGATGAAGATGATTAATTATAAGTAGTAATTAAGAAGAAATAGAATTTTTATATAAAATATGTAGGATAAACTAGTCATTTTAATAGTGTAATAAATATTTTATTAGTTTTGATGATTCGTTCAGAGTGTCAAACTTTTAGAAATAGAGGGAGTAATTGATAATGGGTAGTAATTAAGAAGAAAGATAATTTTATATAAAATACTCCCTCCATATTTTTTTACTTGTCTCTCTGCAATTTTCACACTTTTTAATAAACTCATTTATTAATAATATGAAAATACTAATTTACCCTTGTATCTTCAATTAATGCTTTAATTTTTCAACATAAATATAATTAATACTAAGAATATAGTTGGAAGAATAATAAAAAAATACATAAAAAAGAATAAATAATAAATATTTTAATAATTTAATTTTAAATTAAAATATATTTTAAAAAAATAAAGAAAATATAAAATATAAATTAATAATTTTAACTATATAATAAACATTTCGTTAATTCTGATGATTGGATTCCAGTAAGAAACTCTTGAAAATGGACGGCAACAACGTTCATGCAAAATGCCAAATTTTGTTTTCTAATATTAAAACCACAAATATTTCACATTTTTCTAACAAATAATAACTCCAAAAAAACATATTTAATAAATTATTAAAAAAAGCTAAACAAATTCCCGAAAGTATAACCACGAAGGATCTGCTCTACTGAGTCCACTTGTTTTCCCCTCCGCAAAATTGTCCATAGTGTCTTCTCCGGTCAGCCATGGCCATTTCTCTGCAACTCTGCCGTCTCTCTCTCCGTTCCGTTATCTTTTCCGGCGACAATAAGCCCGTCCCTTCTTTTCCCCATAAATCAATCTCTATTCGATCCTCTGCTGAAAATTCTGCTTCATCTTCAGCTTCAGTCTCCGTCGACTCTGATTTCGATGCTAAGGTTTTCCGGCATAACTTGACTCGAAGCAAGAATTACAATCGGAGAGGATTCGGACACAAGGAGGAGACCTTAGAGCTTATGAATCAAGAATACACTAGTAATTCCTCTTTTTCGTTTGTAATCGTTGTGATTTTGTGGAGTTTTTTTTAGATTCTGTTTGTTTGGGGATTTTCAGGTGATATTATTAAGACTTTGAAGGAGAACGGGAATGAATACACTTGGGGGAATGTTACTGTGAAATTGGCTGAAGCGTATGGGTTTTGCTGGGGGGTTGAACGAGCTGTGCAAATTGCGTACGAAGCTAGGAAGCAATTTCCTGAAGATAAGATTTGGATTACTAATGAAGTTATTCATAATCCAACTGTTAATAAGGTTTGTACATATTCAGTTATTGCTCTTGGATTTGGATTATGGCTTATTAACTCTAGCAGCATAAGATTGTGTTAGTCTTAAACTTTGAATTCGGAACTTGATGGATTTCCAGTTCAAGAATAGATAAGCACTTAATAAAATTGATAAATTGGTGAATTCTTCAAGATGATATGTTGTTCACTAGACCTTCAATTTAGTTCAAGAAGTTGAGCCAATCTCATATTAGTTTTATAAAAATTGCTTCTGTTCATTTGGCAGCGGTTGGAAGATATGGAAGTTGTAACTATTCCCGTCACTCAAGGGGAAAAACAGTTTGAAGTTGTGAACAAGGGCGATGTTGTGATTTTGCCTGCCTTTGGAGCTGCAGTTGATGAGATGTTGACTCTAAGTCAAAAGGATGTGCAAATTGTCGATACTACTTGCCCTTGGGTATCTAAGGTACCTATTTATTAATTTCATGCTTATTAATTTTTTATCTATCATGATCGTTGAATCTGTTGATAATGTGCGTCTTTTAAAACTGTGAAGGTTTGGAATATGGTTGAGAAACACAAGAAGGGAGACTACACTTCGATAATTCACGGAAAATATTCTCATGAGGAAACTATAGCTACTGCTTCTTTTGCTGGAAAGTATATCATTGTGAAGAATATGGAAGAGGTATGCTATAAAGCTTTATTTGTTATGAATGATCCTTTGTTTTTGATATTTGAAACCATTGACACCTTCATTTATTTGTGTAGGCGATGTATGTTTGTGATTACATTCTCGGTGGTCAACTCAATGGTTCCAGCTCAACGAGAGAAGAGTTTCTTAAGGTAAAATTTTTCATTCTAAACGACTTTGATTAAGAAATTGAACTTTCTGCAGATTTTAAGTTACATGTTGTATTGCTTTCAGAAATTTGAAAAAGCAGTTTCCAAGGGATTTGATCCAGATGTTGACCTGGTTAAAGTTGGTATTGCAAATCAAACTACAATGCTCAAGGGAGAAACAGAGGCTATTGGTAAATTTTAGTAGTGATATGCTATGCTATTTCGTCTTTTGTGAAAGTTTTCATTTTCTATACTTAATCTTTGCTCTCAGGAAAATTGGCGGAAAAGACCATGATGCAGAAATATGGGGTGGAAAATGTTAATGAACACTTTCTTAGCTTCAACACCATTTGTGACGCTACACAAGTAATTCTCCTCTCTAATCTATCAATCGGTGGTTTTGCTTGTTTCGGCTTTCATATGGTTATATCTGTGGTAAAAAGGAAAACGGAAATTATTGCTCTAAAATGAAACCTACTGCCTTATCTGGTTAGGTTATAGTGTACTGTCCTTTTCATTTTCAAATATTCTTTTACTTAGCTATTTACTTGCTTGTCTTCCAAAGCAAAATAGTGGAAGATTTTTTTTTTGAAGAATATTGAAGAGGATAGGTATTGAACCTAGGACCTCCCACCACTAAGATTGAGTGGTGTACCAATTGAGCTACACCCAATTGGTAAATAGTGGAAGATTTAATGTGTCTCAAAAGCCGTTTACATAGACATATTCTTTTCATGTTAAATTTGCAACTTAGCAGTTGGCCTAATACACCGGGACCCCTGAACTTGGCCCTTAATGCCCATTTGCCAACTTTCAAAAAGTTCCAATTACTCACTTGAACTTGAAAAATTGCACAAGTTTGCCCCTGAATGCCAAGTGTCAGTTTCTGGTTGGTTTGACCTCTCAAAGATGTCATTTTTCTGATTTTTCTCTCTCCAACTAGAATCTGGGGGTTAATAGGTGCACCTTAAAACAAGTTCAGAGGATTATTTGGAACACTATTTGGAACAGTTGAAAGTTTAGGGGGCAAATGGATATTTAGGGCCAAGTTCAGGGAGTCATGATGTATTAGGCCTTAGCTATCTGTATATGTTGGATTGTGGAAAATATAGATTTTGTTTAGTTGCTTTTAAATTTCGTTCTAAATTCAATCTCTGCTTATGCATTTAACAGGAGAGGCAAGATGCTATGTACAAATTAGTGGAGGAAAAGGTGGATCTCATTCTAGTTGTTGGTGGATGGAACTCCAGCAACACTTCACATCTCCAAGAAATCGCTGAAGAGCGCGGAATTCCTTCGTATTGGATTGACAGTGAAAAGAGAATCGGTCCAGGAAACAAAATCGCATATAAGTTAAATGTAAGTATAGTTTCTAACTCTTTTCTTTAACCCAATTTTGGCCTTAAACTATTTCCTCATTCTCCGATTTTTATCATTTATATAGCACGGAGAATTAGTCGAGAAAGAGAACTTCCTTCCAGATGGTCCCATTACAATTGGTGTAACCTCAGGTGCCTCAACTCCAGACAAGGTATATACCATTGTTGATCTATACCCATTCTATACCATGTCTATCCGAATCTCCGGACATTTGATATTTGGTCTTGGCAACCTGTGATATGTATTTTAGAAGGATAACTTATTTGTTTCGTTTAATTTTTAGGTCGTTGAAGATGCGCTTGTGAGGGTATTCAACATCAAACGCCAAGAATCATTGCAATTGGCATAAATTATGATTCTCGTTGTGATCCAGGTATGCCGATTAGTGTGTAAAACTAACAGAAGAAGATATGAAGATCTGTGTTGTATCATCAGAATGTACCGTTAAATGAATAACGTCGATAATATATAGGTTATGGTTATAAAAGCTCAAATTAATGGTTTGTGCATTGGAAATTTTTTTATATACCCCGCAAATATTTTTCCGGGAAGAGCCCGAATTTCATGGTACTACTACTTGTCAACCATCACTTGCGCTGATGTAACATTCTTCGGTTTTAAGGAAAAAAACTCATCTATACTATTATTAGACTCGAATTGACAAAAAAAATCGAATCGGTTCTATAGAGATTACCGTGGAGAACGGGTTTGGATGCAGTTGAGGAAAACTGTTGTTGCTAGAAAATAACCAAGCTTCGAAGCCGCCTCCATAACCATTGCATTTTCGGTGTATACTTTCGGAAACTTGTTTTTGGTTGCTAGAGTTACTGCTGTGAATATGATTCCTAGTATTGTGGAAGTTAAACCAGTCACCTTCACCAAGAACTTTGCTGCTTTTGGATTTCCCGAGCCAAGTTCATTCGTTACTCGAACACTGCAAGCAGTATACTTATTAGAAAGAATCGAATAAGATAAGTAGACGAAAATTGAGGATTTAACGGACCTTATTGCTTCGTTAAACCCGAGAGCAATCATCAAAGTCCATAACTGAAGATTCATACTCAAAAAAAAAACTGTTGTTTTAGCTCGAGAATTAAACTCGATTCCCCTAATGAGAAAATAAGCGCAGAAAAATTACCCTATCGAAATGGCATCTACTGTGATTTCCGGATTATTTAACCAACCAACCATAAGAATAACAGCCGTGTAGTACCATAGCTCCAAGCTGTAAAAACATAGATAAGAACTTCAGTGAATTTCTGAAAGGTAATATTTTCGAGCAAACCGATAGGACGAGTACTAAACTAACCATAACATTACAGCTGATGCAAGGGAGAGCTTTACAAAACCGGCTAAAGACTTGAAAGCCGAGCAAGAAAAACACTTATCGAGATGATTGTCATAACCCATACTCTACTTTGAACTTGGAGAAATTTCTGAATTGGGAAATTTAATTTTGGCATAAGGAAAGAGTCGAGGAAGTACCCAAATTGAGTACTCTCCGGCAAGTTCGGAAATTTGTGTGTCTTGATGGAGCAGTCCTAAAATAGGCGAAGTGTGTGAGTCGTGTCGTTCGGGTTTAGTATTTTGCTATGGTATGTGACAAGGCCGTCTCGGAAATTTTCGGGGCCTTGAGCGGAAATTGAAATAGGGGCCCTTATATAGAACAAAGTATGTTCAAAAATTTTCAGCGACAAAATTTATATTTTACTAATAAGCAATAAAAAATATTAAAATTTGGTATACACATATATTTTCCAGATTATGATATTATCATTTAAAATTCTGATTATTCGAGTATGAAACAAATTTTAATCATTTTTTATGAAATTTTTTTTATCAAAAATACCGATTGTAGATAATTTTAAAAGATATAAGAATACAATGGCTTTAATTAAAATACGTTAGTAGAATTTATATGTTAACCAATTAAATTAATATTTGTTGTGTTTTTTAGTACAAAACTATCTATCAAATTCTAATACTCAATAATATTATATAAACTTTTGCCTTATAAATTGTAATTAAACAAGTGAAGCAAAAACAAATATCACAATTGATTGCTTGTGAGAGAAAAAATAGTATGTTTAGTAAATATGTCAAGCTTTATATAGGCTTAAACTAATACCAAATTGAAAAAAACTTATTTAAAAAGTTAACCTTAAATCACTACTAATCAATTGTGAAGTAATAAATACTTAAAACTCTTATTAATTCTTGTTTACATTGAGAGATTTGTGAGATAAAACTAATATAAAATTAATTAAAAAAATATTAGATCTATGTCACGTTTTCATGTTAACATAGACTCTTTTATGCAAATAAAAAAATTAAAATTTATTTTTTATTTTTATATAAGAGACTTTAAAAGATTAAAAAGAAAATTAAATGTGTTTAAAGTAATATAAATAAAATTGTCTAGTTTAAGGGAGATAGTAGTAATTTCATAAAGAAAATAATGTGTTTAAAGTAATATAAAAAAATTTGACTAATTTAAGGGAGATAGTAGTAATTTCATTAAGGAAAAAAGGAGTTTAGCTAAAAAATTTATTTTTTGTTTTTATATAAGAGACTTTAAAAGATTGAAAAGAAAATAAAATGTTTTAAAGTAATAGAAATAAAATTGTCTAGTTTAAGAGAGATAGTAGTAATTTCATAAAGGAAAAAAGGGGTTTAGCTAAAAAAAATGCCACTGCTGGGGATCGAGCTTGCACGCACATGAAATAAAACTCTTGGCTCTACAACAAAGCTAAAATAATATTATTGCTAACTTTACGCATCGTTAAATATATGTAGTTAATTCTATATACATAAAATAAAAATTTGGACCTCTGAGCGATCGCTCCACTCACTTTTCCTTGTGGCCGGGCCTGATATGTGACTAATTGATTCGGAATTGATTGATAGTTTTAGACGATTCTTGTTCTTATTTAAGTGTACCGGGATTCTTGCTTAAGCGATTAACCTGAAGTTATTACTACTCAAGTCAATATTAATTGGCTCTTTGCAATTCCAATAAGAGGTTTTCTATATCCAATATGATTTTAGCAAAATTGTAAAACTCTCTTCTTAAACTATTAAAAGGATGAAATAAGTTACTTGTTTCTTTTACCTAGCTTGATGACTCAACATTTTTTTTTTGCTGATATTCTAATAACTCAAATGTCCTATGAAATTATCAAATGAAATTGAATTTTTGATATATCTCCTATCCAAATTTGTCTATTTAATTAATAAAAATATTAACTAAAGTTCATGTCAAAATATTAGAAAGTCCAAAAAAACTAAAAACACTATTAGAAAGGATGACCATTGGTACTCATTGTCACATTTTAATTAGAGATACCGATTATTTATAGACTAAGATATAATATCACATAAAATTTATAATAACATTTCTTTAGAAAAAATTTGCGCAATTGTGTTTACATTAAATAGAAATTGGAAAATTCTCACTCACCCTGGATATGATTTGAAAATGGGAATTCTAGAGGCCACTACTTCAGTGTTAACCACTAGGCCAACACTTTCACTACAATAACTTTGAATTTCATCAACCATTTTTTTTCTTTAAACTGAATATGTCTAATTTTAAATGAAATAATTCGAAGTTTTTTAAAATTAAAGATTTATGAATATATATTCTCATTTATTTTCCGTAAGTAAACCTTTTTTCCTATTAAAAATGTATTTATAAGAAATGAATAAAACTACAAATGAATTTATAAATTGCCCTGTAATGGTAAGACATAAAATTACAACTAAATTACACTAAGGTAAGTTAAATGAGCTTAACTAATTGGTTGAAGACCAACACGATACCCTCAAAGCTCGTCCAAGCCTGTCTTTCGTAGAATGAGTTTGAGCAACGAAATTGAATTTTACATTCGGTCCAGTCCAAATCCGTAATAGACCTAGTAATGTATTAGATTAGTTTAATTTTAGTGTTAAAACTCAAATTTAGCTTGACCCAATATAGTATAATAAGTATGTAAATCCGAACATAATATTTGATTGTCTGAATTTTCAATTCTTATTGAAAATCAGATGTTGATTTTAATTTGGTGAATTATATTAGAATTTTGTTCTAAAATTTCTTTTAATTATGAATTTAAATACATGAATATTGATTTGGCATTTAATTAACTTACTATTATTTTTCATTAAGTGGATATGTCTAAACTACCGATAAATTAGCTAGGTCTGAAAAAACCCGACCCAAGCGGCCAATAACTATGCCCACTTCTAGTGTATAAGTAATTAATCAAAGTCTTACTTATATATTGAATCAATTGCTTTAGTTAATAATTGTGTAGCATAATTTATAGGCTGATAAATACAAATAAGTTTAAAAATACTAAAAATAATTTATCGTAGTTAAAACACCGAACAGAAAACGCTACATAACACAAACACGCCAAGCTTTTATTAGAATATCATTAATCGTACGATATAATATTTAGTAAAACAACTTTAATGTGGTTTCCCCATCTGGACACAGTTAGCCTGGCAGTTAGCAGAGCAATTTTGTTCGGGCTGACGACAAATTTTAATGCACTCATCATAACATTCGTGAAATTCCTTTTCACGAAGAGTTTCTGCAGCTACATCTTCTCCCGAATAACTTATTAACACAAGTACAACAATGATTGCTAACGCTCTCATTCTCATTTTCGCAAGTCGATATATAATTCTATATACGCAACTATTGTATGAACTTTGATTCAAACAACATGTAAATATATATAGGTACATTTTGGTTACTCCATTAATTCAAATAATTAATGTTTTATCTTTATTGGATTTTATAGTTAGCAGTTTAGATTACATATCGGATACAATTTCAATGGATTCAGTGAAATATTTAAAAATTAAATACAAAAAGTTAACATATTTGATGATACATGTATATTAGAGAGCTTTAAACTCATGTTATGTTTGTGAAATTTAGATTAAACCAAGCCGACTATCTCATTTAGGTTCGACCGAAATTTGAGACTACTTTAATTAGTTCTCAAATGGTTCTTAATTACTATAGATCAATTAAAAAATACCATGAATCTAACGGTTTTATTGATGATGCTTAGATTTTTTTATGAAATTATATTTTTAATTCAAAATTAATTCATTTCAGTGCATATATCATTATGAAAGAAAAATAAAATCTATAGCAATTTTTAGTCCAATTGACTTCTAACAATAATGATTGAAAGTTATATATATATAAGCATATCATTAAAGAAATATTAATATTATAAAATTGTTGTTGAAATATTGAATTTACATATGTTATAAATTCGAAAGATATGATAGACTTTGTGGCCCGCCCAATCCGTTCAAATTTGTGATATATTAATTGAGTTTGGGAAATAATTTTTTGATTTTTGTCCGATCCGATCCAAATCCGTTAAAGCCCCTAAGGTATACGGGATGAGTTTGGAAATAATCTCAAATCCCATTCGACGGCCCGGCCGCATTATTTGTATAAAAAATAATTATATATATCATGTAATATTTATAATTGTTGAGTTAAAAAATTAAATATTATTAGTTAAAAAAATGTTTTGTACTACTCAAATTTGTAAACGTTTAATATAATATTATTGGGATAGAAAAATATTCATATTAACTATTTATAATTTAATATATTTTATAATAAAATACACATGTATATTTCTTTGGGTAAACCCGAGCCTATAGACAGGTCTAGATATGGACACATCATTACTCCAAGAGATTTATAAATATTTTACTCGAGTATTCTGAACTATATAGTGCATTCATCATCTCATTGACCTATCCGATTCTAAAAGTTTTGATTATATATAAAGTAAATGATAATATTTATTCAAATAATTAATGTTTGTATCTTCGCTGGACTTTATATTTAGTAGGTTTAGATTGGATTCGCTGAAAAATCTACACATTAAATACAAAAGTTAACATATTTGTTAATAAATGTATATTAGAGAGATTTCAACTCATGTCATGTTTGTGAAATTGGTATTAAACCAAATCGACTATTTTATTCTTATTGGTGAGAAATCACGAGGGCAAGCCAAGCCTACACACCGGTGTCTGCCGCTCAGGCCACGGTGAGGGCCGGCGCTGGATGAATCATGTGGTATTTTCTCAAATCATGGATATGCTCACCGGCCATTCTGTTGGGGCAGGTCTCGATAATGATACTTTCATAGTTCACCTACAGAAACTTAGTCACAACTTCCCCTTCCTCTAAATGATAAGGTTCATTGAATTTCTCGCGACATCGCCGAAAGCGAACAGCCCACGGTGCTTCGTTCTGAACAATTAATATATTATTTATCTCACTAAAAACAAAAAATAAATAAATTGCACAAATTCAAAATGGGAATGAAACAAATGGTTGGTGAACCATAATGATTCTGAATTTGGTATCTTTGGCAACTCAATTTAAATTCTTATTATTCATAATTCATGGACCATATAATTTTATTCCAACCATAACAATAATATTACCCCAATTTTTAATAAGGCTCTAGTATAAGCAAGATAAGGGGGGGTTGGGTGTACGCAACCTTACCCCTGTAATTATAGAGAGGCTGTTTTCAATAATTTTATTTCATTTTTCTAATATCATTAACAAAAAAAATTGTAATAGATGTATGAATAAGATGACTAGTTTTGCAACTAATATGTCTCTAGCTGGTCATATTTTCCATTATCATGCGCCATTTTTATATCACTTTTTTGAAAGAATTATCGGACACATTGTTTTTTCGTTTTGTTGTTACTTAGCCTCTCATCACTACTTTATTTAGAAGTAAAAGGGCGTAATTTGTTACACAAAATTAATTACAATATTATCATATTATATATACAATAAAGAAAATGTTATTTCAATCAAAAAAATCAAAGAAATATCCCAATATTATTTATCAAATTTATTTAGAAAAAGACCTTATCTTTTTGCAAAATTTAAAAAACAATGACCACACAAACTTTAGCTTACTTTTCAGTTACTTAAACCCAAAACACATCCAAACAACAAGTAAAAGAAAAAACAAAATGCTTCACTCTCTATCACTTCCATCTTTCCCTTGCAATTCACCTTCCAAATCCAAATCCCTTGCAAAATCCCACCATTTTTCAGACCTCCCATACTACCTCAAATTCCACACAACTAACCAAGAAAACATCAGATACCTCAAAGCCATTGGTGTTCTTCCACCTAACCTTAAACCCCACAAACTACCCTCCTCAGATTCCATCTCCCAAATAATCTCCACCCTTGATTTCCTCAAATCCAAGGGTTTCCAAGACTCTGATTTCCAAAGACTAACCACCCTATGCCCTGAACTTCTCTCCATTGACTTTGACCCCAATGAAATTGAACCTCTTTTCCAGTTCTTATCCACTGACTTAAAAGCCTCAGCTAAAGACTCCAGAGGTTTCATCATTAACTGCCCTCAACTACTTCTTGCTGACGTGGACTATTGCCTTAGACCAACCCTTGGTTATCTTAGGATGTTAAAAGTGCCAAAATTGAATGTGCCCAGTAAATCAAATTCACATCTTTTGAATACCAGGGTGGAGAAATTGGAGTCAAAGATTAAGTTTTTGAAGAGTGTCGGGTTTTCGAATGAGGAGGCTGCGATTTTTAGCGCGAGAATTCCGGCGATGTTTCGGTATAGTGTTGAGAATAATTTGAGGCCTAAGCTTGATTATTTGTTGGGGAATATGGGGAGGAGTATGGTGGAATTGAAGGAGTTTCCTCAGTATTTTGGGTTTAGTTTGAGGCTTAGAATTGTGCCTAGGCACTTGCATTTGAAGCAGAGGAATGTCGAAATTAAGTTGAATAGAATGTTGATGTGGAGTGATGAAAGATTCTATGCTAAATGGAAGTGATTTTTACCTTATTTTTTGCTTCGTTATGACATTCAAAACTTAGTTTTATTGCAGCAGTTGTAGTAGCTTGCATAGTTGCATATAGTGCAAACAATGAACATGCTAAAATTGTGCCAAACCCGTCACTAACTCGGTCTAAATAGCCGATTACCCTCAAACCTTTAAAATGCATTTCGTTTCCCCTTAAACTTACAAAAAGCAAACACTACATGTCAGCTTCTAATTGGAGTGAGAAAAATTGAAAGAATGACATTTTTAAAAAATCAGACCAACAAGAAACCAACATTTAGCATTCACAAGACAAAGTCGTGCACTTTTTACAAGTTTAACGGGCAACAAGTTTCATTTTAAAGGTCTATTTGGACTAAGTTCAGTAATGTATTAGGCCTTTTGATAAAGGCTAAATGGCTAGATGAATTCAATCGACGAATGTAGGCGTGCTTTGTCAGTGGCTTTCTTTGGTCTGCCTTTTTTCCAGTAAATCCACATTTCTTTTAATCCTAATTTCACGTCTTTTAACATGATATTCATGAAAGGTGCAAGTTCGAGTTCCCTTAAAATAACTGAACAATTTAAAGCAAATGGACGCAGCTCTTTCGCACATGTCCAGGTTCCCGCAGCTACTCAAACTATTCAACCTGGTCAATGTCTTCTACAAATCCACTGCAATTAAAAAAAATCCAATCAGAAGGCTTGGTGCAGACACATCTGAGAACACACTGCAAAAACGCGTTGCTATGTTTAATCTAGTGAACAAGAATTTGAAATGAAAAATACAAAAAAGATTGTTTATCGGATCATAAATATACACGACACTGGAATTGGTAACATATTTTCATCGATTTCAAGAAGCCGAATGCTTTAATAACTGCCATTTTCTCAGAAGATGCTTCAATAGATGCATGCGTATATGTAGTCAAACAGGGCACCTAATTGATCTACTCCATATTGACAAACATTTGAATTATTAGATGATAAAAAAACTTACTTAACAGGAGTTAAGAGATTCAGTTCTGTTTCGTTAGCATTTCAATATCAGCTCCAACCTCTGCGATCTTGGCTTCTCGAGATGCCTTGGCTATTTTGGCGATGTTCTTCACATCGAAATCCAATGCAATTTGTTTCACTAGACCATCAAGCATCTGTAATAGGATATAGATTATAGAGTGAACTATAACAAAACAACAGATAGTATATCCAAAAACAAAAGTAGCCTGCCCAATTCGGACTCGGGCCTGGCTAACGAGGTCATTTCCAAGCCCGGCCCACAACCCATATATTTTTTCTTTTAAATTTTTTGGTGGATAAAATAGAAACAAAATGACAGATTTTAAACAGATTTGTTATCTTACATATAATTGCACTGTACTACTACTATTAAATAAAATGTAAGACTTATTCCTAAGTTTAAAAGTTCAATAGAATAAAACAAAAAAAATACAAAATTATTATTATATACACTATAGGAATATACTAAATAAAATTATTATTTACCAACAAGGTGTAGCTCAGTTGGCTAAGCAGGCTGAGCAAGTTGGAGGAGAACAAGGTTCAAATCTCCCTAAATACACTTGCTGGGAGGGTGAGGAGCCTTAACTGTTACTAAGCCCCGAACAAGATACTTGTAAATATTACAAAAAAAAAATTATTATTTGTCGGGGCGGGCTCACTTATTAATATGAAAACCAAGCTCGGCTCATAAAACTTCGGGCTTTAGTGGGCTCGGGCTGGCCTCTATAAAAAATAAGTGCCCAAGCCCGGCCCCATTTGAGCAGGCTCGGGCCGGGCAGGTATCCTGGCCCGTGAACAGGACAGCCAACGACAGTGTCCAAGACAGCAGTTCAAAGTTACTTTTTGCATCTTATATAAATTTTCTCTTAAGATTTCTGTTAATAACTACTGTTCCATTAACTCCAGAAAATAGTCTCTCAACTTTCAAATAACCTATTAGACACAGTTAGAGCATACCAATGATCCAATTGCGACTAGAGCTCGGAACTTTGTATCAACCTCTAGATTTTCTTCTGCAATCTGTGGAAAACCAAGGTCATAGCATCAAATCTTAAATGGAAGATAAAATTATTCATTACATCTAATGATATAGGTTAAAAAAATTATTCATAAATCAAATTGATAGCAGTCTGTAGGCAACTTATCAGGAAAAGACACACGAAGCATTTTCTTCAGCAAATATTGAAAAATAATCAAAAAGAGCATACCTCAAGAGCTGATGAAAGAACTTGCGATTGACCTTCTTTTTCCCTTTTTTCTATTAATAGCACAGCATAGCTGCGAAATCAACAAATAAGGGCTAAAAGGGGGAAATATCGAAAATGGATTGAAATTAAAGAGCCTATTGTTCATAATCGTTACATATACATCGGGAAAATTGATAGAAAACTGATATTTGAATGAGATGAACTCAGAAATAGTTACTCTAATATGAAATTGAAATAAGAACAGCAAGGATTACAACTTGAATGGAAGAGATAAACAAAGAACAAACACTAAAAGCATAAAAGAAACCCAGAGCTCTCTTGCTCCCACAGGCAAAGCCCTTCTCAACAGTGTTGAGACCCCCAAAATAACTGAATACCTAAAGCTACCCCTTAATCTATCCAACTATCCTTAAATATAGCCAACTACGACCTAAGACATCTTTTATTCATATTACTAATCTACCCTTTTACTCGTGTTTCTAACAAAAATGTGTTCTGTACATGACTATATATAATATTTGAAATGGAGAAAAATGCTTACTTGAGTATCATGGTGGAATAAGACAATTGCAAATTCTTGTTTGGTGATGAATAGCAACTTGAAAATACATCAAGAATCTGTAAGATTAGCAGAACCTCATTTATATATAACCGAAAATATCAAGAAATGAAAGATTATCACTTTGAGAAATTGCACATTCCTTTCTGGCAGAAACACACATATATGCGCTACCTACCAGAAATAATCAGACATTCAGACTACTAAAGCTAGCACATAGGATGAAGAATTTTCTATCTTAGAAAAGAAATAGCATCGTTTACCTCACTTCGGTGCCTCAATAGCCAGTTGTAGAAACATGAATTCTTGAATAAGTTGGTCACCAAACGGATGCTAGTTAAAAGGTTTGAAGGCAGTGCAGAATTTGTTGTAATTTTCTTGATCATCTCCATCAGTATGTCTAATAGCATGCAAGAAGATCCACAAGAAAAGTAAAACCAAAATTTACAATAGAAAAAAAACCCATACATTATGTGAGCCTTTCATAAAATTAGAAATGAATTTTATCTCAGATTCATCAGATAATGGGTGCTAGATAACTGAGCCAGGACACTGGGCATGTTATATCACTACACCCATAAAAGTGAGTTTTACAAGTAACACTGACTTATGTACTCATTGCTCTAAACAGGACTGCTGTCTTGTAAATTTACCAAAAAAAATTGTACTCATTATTTTAAACAGAAAAACATACCGTTTTCATCTTCAAGAAGCTTTACAAGTACACTTGCTCCATGTGGATGTAAGACAATCAACCTCAGGATATCAATGACTGCATAAAAAGTAGACAAAACCTAAGTGTAGGAAATAACAGCATAAGAGGCCAATTCAACCAAGTGATTGTATTTTCAGGCATATAAATGGGATTTCTGCCACTGACAACAGCAAAGCCACTTAGGGCCAGTTTGGCTAAGCTTTTTTCAGCAGCTTTTCTGAAAAGCTCCATTTTCAAGCTTTTCCTAGAAGCAGCAGATTTGGTTTTGGAAAAACAAATCTGACAGTTCCAAATGAATTAGTACGAAGAATCAAAATGTGTTGTTCAAAGTTAAAATATGTAGTTCTATTAAAAGTTTGTGAGAGCAACTTATTTTAACAGCAGCTTAAAAGCCTATACCAAACTGGACCTTAATAAAATCACTAAAAGAAAGCTATCAGCACTTGAACCACCTTAAATAAATAAGAAATATATCTTATTTAGTTAATTGTAATTTTCTGAAACATACAAGTTCATATTCTTAATTTCTTCTAGCCATAGTCAGAGAGACAGGTTCTTAATTATATAACAGAAACATATCAGCAGTGCAATACATATAACTTTTTCTCCATGGTCTGCTCAAAAGAATTGTTAATTCAACAGTATTAAACATTCCATGAAACTGCTGGCAAGAGAAGGTTACAGATCAAACTCTTTATTACTTGAGCACACTAACCTGGAAATATCATTGCCACTGGCCATGATTTTAGTAATGCCAACAACAAATGAATGTCTGCATCATTGAATTTACTAGAATGATAATGTGAAGTGTCCTTCAAAATTTTAATGACTGCACCAACTTTAGATATGTCCGTCTCAGACAAAGCCAAGCTCTTCTGATCCTTCAGAAATGAAGAAGAAAAACTATACTAAAAAAACTATTTATGGAAGAATTAATAAAAAAGGTGAACTAATAGATGCAAAATAATTGCAAGTACAGAACGGCCTACTGGATCAGACAGCAGAGCATTGTTGAACTCAGTTAACTTTTTCAGGATCCCATCAAATGATGCCACGTCAAATATTAGCATTCCTTTCTGAAATCATATTAATTAAAAAAATTAGAGATGAATAAGAAACTAAGAGCAGTGACAAAAAAAATTATTTAACCCATTCCAGTCATAGAATTTTGAGAGTGAGATAAAGAAATTGACGAGAAAGGCAAATATGAAACGCCATTTCTACATATGGAACTTTGATCTTCCAGAACCATACCCATCTTAGCTTTTCTCCATTTATTTTATTTTATTTTAAAAAGAAAGGTTGTGAAGGCAGAAGGCTATAAAAGCTGACCACCCAACAAAACTTCAGGAAAAATACAAGGGAAATTCGTTAGCCTAATGCAATACACTGCACAATAAATAAACACCAAAAGAGAATAGACACAGTTATATTCAAGTTTGAGTCAGGGTGAGGATACGTAACTTAGAAAGGGTGATCAAAATGCAAACTTATAAATACTATTACAATACCTACATAAGCACATATATATTGCGACTCTAAATGCTTTAGCACAAGCTTTTTTATTGAAGCAAAACAACATACTTACACAGACCCCTCTACTTAACAACTGTGTGGCCATACCTTGGGTATATGCTTGAAAGCAGGCTTTGTTGAAACAGCTGTTTATGAGCAAAACATATTACTATATTAGAGCCATCTCACATATCTACGACTTCAGTAAAAACCCATTGGCACTAAAAAAACTTGAAATCATATTTCAGTCAGTAGGTGCATACCAGACATGTTAGAAGGCTGTCCCGGTACATAAGCACTTGCTGAGATATAAAAGAAGAGAAAGTCATAATGTGAGAGCCATGAAGCAAGGTTATGACATCTTAAAATTTCGTACGACATTTGCAACATGGGCATGGCACAAAAATAAGTAACTAAGCTTACATCCAGTGAACGGGTCACGAAATGATGAATCAAGGGTAACATCTCTTTGTCCAGAATTTTGGAGTATGAACTCTACAATTTGTTGACGGTAGGCAAGAGGAAGGTTCTCTTTGAGAAGCCACTTATCAGCAGTATCATATGGATTATCTGATGAATATAATAAAAAAATCTAAGCCTTCATATTACCCATTATAGAAGTAAGAAACTAAATCCAGCTATTTTTGCAGTAGCCAGTAAGTAATCAAGAAACTGTACTAGGAAAATTTTAAAAGTATAGGATATGTAAAGAGATAAAGCGGGCGAACATCATTAACCAAATAATGGTATAAATGCTGGAACTAACTTGTCATCAATACCTTGGACCATGCAAGTCAAAAAAGAATATTAGGTTTGAAACAAAATATATATTCCCTGGTAATCTGCTGATTCCCTATATTTTCTTACATAAAGGTTATCATAATAACGGAAGCCTCAGTTTATTCCCAGAAACAAAAAATCATGAAAAGCTTATAGGCAACAAACTGAATTGAGGAAATTCAAAACAACGGTTGCAATAAAAGTAAGTGCTCAGAATTAACTGATATGAAAGTGGATTTCAAGCTCAAACATCCACATAAAGCTTATAGCTTTAAACAAAACGCTTATGATATTTATGAAACTTCCTCTCTCATGCATGATTTCATTTCTCAATTTTTTCTTTTCCAAGAACTAAAATGTAAAATGAACAAAACAGCTACCAAGGAAAATAGACCTGCCATAAAATGACAACCATCAAAACAAAAAAAAAAGATTTAGGAAATAACCTGATCTGTTATAAGGAAGCTTCCGAATAGGTTCACCATCTCCAATGTCGACATCAAATACTGAATAACAAAGTAAAAATTATTTACGTTTATGTATGAGTTCTAAACAACTATATACTTTCAGAAAGTTAACATGAAAGAAATTCAAAGCCGCTAAAACTAACCAAAATCATACTCAGTTCCATTAAGAACAGACCGCTTCATGCCATCATCAGGTCCATCAATAACTTCACCTATCTAAACGTGAAATCAACCACAAAACATTTCAACAAAGGAGAAAAAGAATTCAAAAAAGGATGAAGGCAAACTGAACAGGAAGAGAAAGCTAAATCTAATGACTAAGACATCCATATACCGCTCAAGTAAAAGACAGAAAAGAGAGAGAGAGAGAGAGAGAGAGAGAGAGAGAGAGAGTGGATATCACAAATGAAATAAGAAGAATATTACTTTATCCCACTTCTGTTCTCTCAAATTCCATGCATACGCTACACCATTATCCCCTTCTCTGACAACTTTAATCTTGCCATCAGTGGTTCCTGATGATAAAATAATTAGAAATTTAAAATACATAATAGAGCTAACAGTATACATCACAAAAAAACCCGGCAGTTGTCCATGATGGATACCAAGTTGCAACTAACTTATAATCTGTATTGACTTATATATCAAGAAACAAAGTATCATTCTGTGATGCATGGTGTCTATATATTATGTCTATCAACACTGTTCATATTTACTAGCACCAATATTCATTCGTCAGGGATACTAGCTTCATTAACACCATTAAATAAATATATCAATAATCAAAGTCATATTTAACGTTTTAAAAGAGGATAGCTGAAAATATACCTGGAATTTGTAAAGCATCTATCCCAGGCAAATCTTCCAGTTGCAATCCTCCAACTTTCTTCCTGATAAAGAAAAAGAATTACATTAAACTATACTAACAATATAAAAGGAAACCAACACTTACACCCAATTGGTCATCAACATTTCTATAACAGAAGCCACGGATGATTTCAGAAACAAAAATTCATGAAAACTTTATAAGCAATAAACTGAATTGAGGAAATGCAAAAGAAGGGTTGCAATAAAATAAGCGCTCAGAATTAACAGATATAAACAGTCATTCCATGTAACAACAAATGTACAAACATGCTTACAGCAATATATGTAACAAATATGCATAATTATAAAATAGAAGCAGAAAACATTAGTATACATAAAATCTAAATCCAAAACTAAAGCTAATCCCGATTGACTAATGTTTTTAGCAATGAAAAATGCATGGGCGACTTCAAATAACACACTGATAACAGAAATCAGATAATACCGGCTTAATTTGTACTGGGAAAGTTGGGAAACATATGACTCGAGATCTAGTGGATCTGCAAGTCTTTCTGGATTTGATGTCCAAATGCGTGCAACACCATCCGAACATGCCGTCACAATGTCTCCATTTTCTAAAAACTTAGCATCCCAGACACAACCTGGATGCTCTAAACTTTGAAGGCAGACTCCATCTGCAATATGACAATGATTTCACGTGAAAAAGATAGTTAAAGGTTATTTTGGTCATTCTGTTGAAATGATTTCTTAAGAATTAGAGTTCATAAACCAAGCAAATTGATTAGGCAAAAAGAAACCACCTTTCCATATCTTAGCTGAACAATCCTCACTACCACTGACAATGAGTCCAGACGGATGTGAATTGACTGAAAAGACAATGGAAGTATGGCCAACCATTTCCATCAATATTTGTCCAGTTAATGCCCATAATTTGATTAAACTGTTGCAATGGAAACAGCATCAGCAACAGCAAGAGATACATCCAAGATAAATGAGGACAGCATATTAATCATAAATAAACAGAAATCCAAGATCATAATGCTTTTTTTTTTCCTTTTTCCAAGACTCAAGCTTATAAAAATAGCTGACTCATATTAGAGGGATCCCCAACTTCTAAGGAACTGTTTAGCAAAATTCAATTGTACATCTCCTAAACAAAACTAAGCGACTTTTCAAGGAATCTAGCTAGCACTTATATTGTACTCCCTCCGTTTTAAAATAAGTGTCACTTTTGGTACTTTCTCACATACCAATGCTACATTAAATAGGGCAATAAAAATACTATTATACCCTCAAGGCTAACTCTTCATTTTTTTCCTTTTTACAATAAAGGAGTAAATAAGGGCAAAAGGGGAAAGAGATATTGTAATCCGAAAAGTGACACTTATGTAAAAAAAAAATTCTCATCCAAAAGTGACACTTATTAAAAAACGGAGGTAGTATCTGCTTGACAAATAGCAGAACATATAGTAGTCAACTCCCAAACAGAAATCACCTCGCTAAAACTTCCCAAAAAAAGTGAAAAATAACCAACCCATCATGTGATGCAGAAAGTATGCCCAGTCCATGCATCTGTGCCAAACCTCGAACAGTATCTGCGATTTTGTAGTGACACTTGATGGTGAGACATACATTTACATGTAACAAACAGATAGTATCTAATATGTCAATTTTTGTGAATGTATTTAGATAAGCCTTAAACAGGTAGCTAGCATACTTTGTACCTGACAAGACCTCCGAGCAGGTGTACAATACAATTTTTTGGAAAAAATTTAGAGTGGTCAAACCATCTATCACAGTATGCAATTATCACTAAGTGTAAAATTCTACAATAACATATAGTTCACACATGTAACAGATTTTCACAAGCCTTACTCAAACCACGTCAAAACACTCTTACATAAACAATCCAAAAGGACCAAAACACTTGCTAACCCATTCACACACAAAGAAGGAGATTAAAGAACAACTAATTTCTCTTTAAGGTATTGAATGTATGCCTTCACTCTCTTATAGGATTATCCAGATTTGGATGCGGTATAATTGATATTAAAAATGAGCTTATCATTCACAATCTTTGTAGCATCAATTTCATCTCATCAAAATCACATTTGGACATCCTAACTGTTTTCCTAATATTAAATGATAACATATACAATTATTAGAAAATAGTCATAGCCTCATACTAATTACAGAAAAGCACATACAAGTTTTTGCCATCCCTAAACCTAGCACCTAATATCTAACAGGAGCAGTCCCTGTAGTGTTTCTAACAAAATAAAATGTCTACAATGAATCAGTAATACTATTCCATGAGATCCAAATAGAAACAGAAGTTACCTGTATGCCCAACAAAAGTATGCAAGCAAGTCCTTCCTTTCCAAAGTTTTAAAGTTGTGTCACTTGAACCTGGGTCATGTTAGAAAACAGATTCAACACCATAAATTTATAATTCAGAAACAAGAAATAATAACATCAATCTATTTGGATCAAATATAAAACTAATTGGGAAGAAAGGTTAAATAAAACACACACACACACACACACACACTAATTAGTCCATAGCTAGGAGAACACGGATAAAAGAATTCAAAATTCAAGGCCAAAAAGGAAAGACATAAGGGTTTCCCTCAAGGTAAAGTATTGGACACGGATGAGAAGAATCATATGCTGAAGAGATGGTTAATAATCTGTTAATTTCTTAAGCAAGAAGAAAACAATAAGAGCAGTTTGCATGTTGCCAAGATCGTTTTCTATCAAAGAGGTTCATAGAAGATATGCTCATCAAGCTGAAATGTACCTGTAACAAGCTCGCCTGATGGAAGCTTTATAACTGCCTGGATAGCTGATTTATGAGCCTCCCATGACTCAACTGCTTGGCCCTTCCTCCATCGTTTCAAAGTGCTTAAATGAAAAAATCCACCAGAAGAAAATCAGAAATAAAATCTCTTTAAGTAGAAATCAGAAGGTTTGTCAAACTGGACAAGTTAACCAATTCTCTCAACCGAAATAGAACAGTTTTCTAAGTCAGAAGATGTTAGTCAGCAAAATTGGCCATGTAAGGATCCTTCAATTTTGCAAGGGTGTTCAATGTGAAAAATGAAAATGCTATTGGTTCAGCTAATAAATGGCAGCGTGGGCATGAATGTCAGTTGCTGAACAAGTTGGATTCCATCTACTAGAATTGGAACTGGAAGAGTGTTCAGACGCTCTACAAGTTAGTGTAGAACTGGTGTAGGCTTTTCTCTTGTTGGAACAAGACAATATGCAAGTAAAAAGTTGCTGCATGCCATCGAAACTACAAGTGGAGAAATTTCCACAATCTTGACTTTAGTAGCTAATAAATGCAAAGATGCAAATAGGCTTCACAAGAAGTAAACTGCTAGGAAGAGCAGCAATATGTCAGAGGTTACCAGCTAGAATGATCCCAAAGGTTAACAATAGAATAATCATGTGGATACAGGACAAGTGAAATTGATCAGCAAATCTACAAAAGGAGCTTAAAGGTTTCCCATAAGGTAGAATATTTTGATTCGATGATCAAAAACATCCATATAAATATGACATAAACACACACAGACACATGTAGATGCACTGATTCTCGAACAGAAATGAACAACCAAAATTTATCAATATAGAAAGATAGTAGGATTAGATTGTAGTATGAAGTACAATAAATCCTAAAGCAAAGAAATAGTTCCAATCAGGAGATTCAAAATGAAGAATAAATGCAAAATCAAAAAGAAAATGTAAGAAAAAATGAGCTTACCAATCAATAGAAGATGACACAATATCTTCATTATCTAATGCAATGCTTGTGACTTGCATCTGGTGACCCTTCAAAGTCTGAACCTTCTCTCCAGTGCTCAAGTTCCACACTAAAACAAGTGTGTCCATGCCACCAGATACAATCCCACCTTCTGGATACACTTCATTCGGTGGAATCCAAGCCAATGGACCGACAAAACTCGTATGCCCTAACAAAATTTTCGATGAAGCATACTTGCGCTTGTCTGATCCCTCAAGAGACCATAACCTCACAGTACGGTCTAAAGATGAAGTGGCAATCCCAGCATCACCACATATACATATGCCACGAACCTAACAATTAAACAACGGCAATACTTCAACACACAGTACTAATATCAACTAAACCACATGAATCCTTCAGCTTACACACAAACCCTAGGTTTTTATGCTAACAAGAAGCCATTCAAGTGAAATATAGCATAGTTCAGACTTGTCAATCAAATGTTCAAGTAAAGTAGCAATGAGATTAAATCATCTTAATCGCAAATTCAAAACACATTATTTCTTCAACTTACACCCAAACCCTAGGTTCTTAGGCTAACAAGAGGCCATTCAAGTGAATGTAGCATACTTCATACTTGTCAATTCAAATGTTCGTACAAGTAAACTAGCAATAAGAATAAATCATCTTAATCGCAAATTCAAAACCACTCAAACTGCGAAGAAACATCCACACGGTTGTAGAATGCATTGTAGAATCATGATTCAATCTACTAAATAGCACATATCCTCAATTTCCATATTAACTAAACCACATGAATCCTTCAGCTTACACACAAACCCTAGGTTCTTGTGCTAACAAGATGCCATTCAAGTGAAATGTAGCGTAGTTCATACTTGTCAATTCAAATGTTCATACAAGTAAACTATCAATAAGAATAAATCATCTTAATCGCAAATTCAAAACCACTCAAACTGCAACGAAACATCCACACGACTGTAAAACGCATTCTAGAATCATGATTCAATCTACTAAATCGCATATGTACTCAATTTCCATCGGCTGACTTGTGTGTTTGAATTGAAATTCTCTAAGACAAGTAAATGATCTTTTTCTTAAAATTAATTTCCGAAGAAGATAAATGCAAGTAGATAGAGTAGAAGAAAACAATCTTACGTCGTCTTCGTGGCCTCGAAGTTCGCAGCTCAATTTGTACTCTTGGAAATCAATCTCCATCTGCATAACGGCAATTCTCTTACTAGTAGATTTGTGGAGAGATGGAGAAGAAGAAGACGAGGAGGGTTTTAGAATTAGAACTGAACTTGAGAATATGAAATGCTCAAATTACTGAAATAATCTACAAAAGCGTAACGCTTTGTAATTATGACTTCCTCGTCAAGTGATCCTCTTATTTTTATTTTAGTAGTTATCAATACTAGATTTTTTTGTTACATTGATATTTTCTTTTAAACTTTTCAAAAAATTGAAAATTATTAAATTAATATAATTAAACCAACTACCAATGGATTGAATTAAATAATAAATTCAACTAGTACTTAAATGTGCTATGTATATTAGTATTTTTATAAGATAGTATAAGAGAGTATTTGATTTTAAATTTGGTATTTTATTGAGAGCGTTTTTAGAATGATGGAACGATTAATAGTCTATAAAAAATTTTAAATACATATTTGATATATGTATTAATGGAAGCCAATGGAATCTAGAAGTACATGTATTAAAATGGAGAATTTTTTTTAACACAAAATAAATTGCTATTCTGAAAAAAAAAACCTTATAAGTTAGAAGGTGATTATGTGGCTAAAGTACAAAAAAAAGGTAAGTTAAGTTTACAAGCAAGTTATTGTATATTCAAACATAATTACCAATTGAATTTACTCTGATATATTTATAATGAGTGAATAAGAATGATTAAGGATCAAACTATCGCTCTTTAAAAAAGTTTCCCTTTCTATAAAAGTAATATAATTAGGATTTCTCATTCAAATATCAAATGTGTTCTAAAGTTGATATCTCAATTTTAGATCTAATTAATATATGGCTATGTTTATTAACAACAACATAACAAAAATAATTTTACGCATAGGAGTAATGCTCGAGAATATTTATAAATTACACACACGAGTTGTGAGCGGACGACGATCCGCGCGGCTGCGTGCGCGGGGGCCAGACCCGGTAGGGCCGGCCCGTTTTTGGTGTGTCGGGGAGATGAATGTGATGCGGTTGAAAAGAAAATGATTTTGCATATTGTAATGCTTAAAAGATACGAGATCGAAATCCCGTACTTAGAATAGAGTCGCCACCCGGTTCAGCTCAACCGGGAAATTTTCGGTACGATTTTCCCACCAGGTGGTTGGACCATACCTTAAGTAGAGATTCCGAGTTCGGATGATGTTATCTACTTTTCATTAGGCCAAATTAGGATACTTCATTCTTTCTTAATCGGTTTAATCCACCCTATTTATTTGTATTTTCAGTTATTTTGTGGTTTTCGCATTTATCAAGCAATTGAAGCGGTAAATAAAATATTTACAATCGTGAAAGAAAAGTAAGTGCGGAAAATAGAATTATTACAAGGTTTTCAAGTCCTGTACTTTTTCTACTTAACAAATAAAATACCCGAATGCCGATATATACCCACCTGCAGATGATAGTTGACACGAATATGACATATCTTATTTATAATATCATAAAGCCCGATTGAATGGCTAAAATGAGGTTCGAATGGCATTTGAGGGGAAATTCCATTTTTGTCCAAATTTCAGATTCGATTGTTGCTTTAATCGGATTACAAATGAAGATACCACTTGTTGTGGGGCGGGTCTGTTTTCAGGAGGTTTCGAACCCCCATCGTTACACTATAGGTCCTAGCTTTAGAAAATAAATTAGTTTGGAAATAAACAAAAATAATGCTGCTGTCCAGAAAGCCAAGCCGCCGATGGCATCTGATGCCGCCGACGACATAGTTGATGTCGCTGGCGGCATGGATGATGCCGCCGGCGACATCGATTGTGTTACGGGCGACATCAGCATGCAGATGGGCACAGGGCTTTCTGAGTACCGTAAAGAAAGGGTTCTGCGAGAAAGCGAGGTCTCCGGGGAATGTGATGCTAACGGCGGTACCAATGATGCCTCTCGCGACATGGGTGATACAGCCAGGAACATCACATGTCTCCGGCGACTCCGATTTCTTGCTACAGCAGCGGTTAGCAGTCAAAGTGACCGAAAACTCAGAAATGAATACAAATCAACAAAAATTAGTGCAAAACAATAATAATAATGCCAAAGAGCTATGAGACTCAGGATTTTCACCTCGGGGTAGTGAATCCAACTCTTCGTGAACTGAACAATAACGCCTCCGGGGAGCTTGTAACGATAATTTGATCGTTAATTAAAGGTTTTAGGTCCCTAAATTCTATCCAGTTGATTTAACCCAAAGACCCACTGATTTAAGCTCACAATCAGAGAGTTCGAAGAAGAAAAATCGGGAAAAATGGATTAGAATCCTTTTTCCTGCCTTTTCTAGTTCTTATCTCACTAAAATCTATTCTCTCGATTTTTCCCTAATTTTAGCTCCTTCCCATCTATAATTTCAGTCCCCCCTCTAATTGCAGTTTTTGGGTGCCTTTTATAGGCAAATTGGGGTGTTTTTCGAGACCTTTTTGACTTATTCCGCCGAAAGTGGCCGAAAGGCTGTCTGTGGAGGGACCCCTTTTGGTCCATGCCGCCGGCGACATTATTATGTCGCCGGCGATATGGGTGATGCCGCCGGCGGTATTATGATGCCGCAGGCGGTATGGATGATGTCGGTGGCGACATCATTCTCCAGCATACCGACAACCAACGGGTCAAAAAGCCTAAAAAGTCGTGAAAAGTGGTTTATTAGTGGGTGGAAAGGTATCTTTTTGAATTTTAATGGGTATTATTTAATTTGGGTGTGAATTATCGGTTCAAGCTCCTACCGGACGCGTTATCGGCTACGCCGAACTGGATTCTACCAATTATAAAATTCACAAGGAATATTATTTTGGTAATAAAAATTCTAAAGAGAACTTTTATTTTGAGGTATTAAAATCGGGTACACGTCATCATCGTCTCACGAGAGGGACTGCAAAATCCCGTGCTCACACGAGTTCAATTATATTTCCTATTTTTCATTCTTCAAATTCTATTTTACATGATCTACAGCATTTTTACTCCAACCATCTTCCTTATTTTTCATTCCCTATTTTGCGTTCTCTAAAAATAATAATATTTCATTGTTATTATATTAATTCTTTTATATCATTCTTATTCTACAACCAACAAAATAATTTAAAAAACAAAAAGTGGTGCGGAATCCATCTCCAAGGCTTGTAAACCTGTGATCTGCACAAGTGAAAGAAGACAAAGGGGGTGGGTTGGTTGAACCTCCGATGCCTAAGTCAATATATTTGCCTTAGAGAGATATGAAGAAGTAAATAGAGAGAGAGTAGTAGAAGATGAGCTCTCACATTTCATGTGGGAGATCGCCCTTTTATAGGGGTTTTGAGTGTGAGTTGAGCGTTTTGGGCCTTATCTGCGTAATGGACTTGGGTTGGATTTTCTATGGCCCATGCCAAGTTGTCCCCCCTAAATTTGATGGGAAAATACATTGATGTAATTGTTAAGAGTACACATTCAAAATAATAAGTCTTATAACTGTATATTAGTAGAGAACCTTCGCATGGTGCGAATAGATGAGACTTTGTATAGTGCAAAGGGTATTCGAAAGAGTTTTTGCATGGTGCAAAGAGGTGAGACTTTGTATGGTGCAACAGAATGCGAGACGTTGATGATTTATATGTCTTTAAAGAAGAGGGCTTTTATTGCGTTAATGATATAAAAGCTTTGGATATGAGTTTCTGTTGATTGATACATCTTTGGAGGTGCCTTTTGTAGGCTTAGGATGAATGCCTATTGATATAAAGGCTTTAATTGTTTTGACAAAGTAAGGATTTTTGTAATGTGTATCTTTTGTTTTAGACGTTGTCTTTGGAATGGGATCATTGGAGATCCAAAGTTAGCAAGGAGCTTGTTGTCATGACTTAAGCAATCGGCGATGCATTGGAGTTTATGAGGAGCTAACTGTCATAAATTGACTCATTATCGATGCCTTGGAGTTGGTAAGGACATAGCTTTCATGAATTGACTCATTATCAATGCATTGAAGTTTGCGAGGGGCTAGAATCGGATAGCATGTAAACGTAAAGCTCCCAAGTTAGTTGAGAAAGATGTTGATTCTGATGTGGAAGCTCGAAGTTGGATGTTGGGGAGCCCAATTCTTGAAGCATCAAAGTTGAATATTGCTCATGCGCTCAACGTTAAGTGCTAGTTGGATGTTTTTGTATGAAAGCTTGACCTTTGGTAGGGAGCATTTTGTCCAATCCAATAGCTTGATACCTTTTATGTCAGTAAGGGTTCCAAATTTGACCCAACAAATTCTTGGATGTTTGGTGAATGGAACGAGATGTATTCCAACATATATGTATTGTGAAATAATGTGGAATGGAATGTGTTCCAATTAGTCATGATACATATTAGTATTAGTCAAGTTAGAATAATGATTGGGATTATGTGAATACTTCCTTATATCCATTGGTCAATAAAGCAAACGAATACAATGGTGGTATGTTTAATAGCAAGTGATTCGTGCTTTCTACGATATCATTCTTGGCCTAGGTGGAGGTCTTCATCTGTGATTATTATATATCCTTTTGGAGAGTTCATATTAGCTCGATGGCCAAAGTATTAGATTATTCGAGTGTTTGCATTATGGATGCATGACATTATTAATGTGTTGGAGAATTCTTAGTTAGGCCTTCATTCGGGTTTCGAATGAGTTAAGAAATTTGTATAATGAATGCGTTGCATCTTGGATTAGTTGGAGAAATCTTGGTGTTGTTAAGAAAATTGCATAATGAATGCTTTGCATCTTGGATGGGTCGGAGAAATCTTGGTGTTGTTAAGAAATTTGCATAATGAATGCTTTGCATCTTGAATGAGTTGGAGAATCTTTGGTGTTAGGCCCTTGCCCATTTACCATGCAAAGTAGGAAAGTACAATGCATTTATGTGTTAGAGACTTTGAATGGTTAGTCAATCTAATGTATGAATAATCGTGGAAAATATGTTGATTCTGGTTGGATACACCAAAGAATAAATGTGTGATCATCCATTCGAGCACACATTGATCGTGAGTGGAGTAAGTTGTATCTCGAATAAGTTGTTAGTAGAACCTGACCACTAATTTGAACTGCATTGCCATTTCTCGATATTTCTAGAAGTTATTTTGCTGGATTGACTTCTTCATATGTGTTGAATGGTCTCTTCAATTTTTATTGATATGGGTTGTGACCGAGTAGTCATTTTTTCTATTCCTTCCCTTTTAATCCTAGGGACTTTAGTGCCTTTTGCTGAAAAGTTTTGTAATGTGAGAAGTCTAAAAAGTTGGTTCCAAAATTAGCGTCTTCTTGATGTAAGGGCTTTGAATGTCATAATGCTATGAGGTATTTTTGCCTTAGTGAGAAAAGAGCTTTAAGTGACATAGTGATATAAGTTTTTTCCACAGTGAGATAAGGGCTTCTAGTGCCATAGTGATATGGAGTAATTATGCCTTGGAGAGATTAGAGCTTTTAGTGCCTTAACGAGATAGGGGCTTTGAGTGCCATCGTGGTATGGGCTTTTGCCTTAGTGAGATAAGAGCTTTTGGTGCCTTAGTGAGATAAGGGCTTTGAATGCCATAGTGAAATGGGCTTTTTGCCTTACTAAAATAAGGGCTTTTGTTGCCTTAGTGAGATAAGGGCTTTTAATGCCATAGTGGTATGGGCTTTTGCCTTAGTGAGATAAGGGCTTTTGGTGCCTTAGTGAGATAAGGGCTTTGAATGCCATAGTGAAATGAGCTTTTGCCTTAGTGAGATAAGGGCTTTTAGTGACATGAAGTAATTTTGCCTCAGAAAAGTAAGGCTTTTAGTGCCTTAGTAAGATAAGGGCTTTGAGTGCCTTAGTGAGATAAGGGCTTTGAGTGCCATAGTGGTATGGTCTTTGCCTTTGAATTTTGTAATGTATGTTGAATAAGGTAAGCGAATCTAGCTAGTTAGATAACGCGAATATGGAAAATAAATCTTCCTTCGATAATGCAATTATGGGAAACGAATCCTTTTTTCAATTATGTGAATAAGAGAAGTGAATCTAGGTCTTTCAGTTCATTGGCAGCCTTTCCATCCAGCAGATACGGTTGCTAGTTTAAGTGGATCTGGCCGAACAATTATTTTGATAACATGAATATAGGGAGCAAATCCTCTTTCAATAACTCAAGTAGGGGAACCAAATTCTCTTTTGATGAAGCGAATAGGGGAATCAAATCATTACGATCACACGAATAGGGGAAGTACATCACTGCGATAATGCGAATAAGGGAAGTGAGATAGAGGCTTTGTTAATCACATCCTTGATAACATCATGTCGCTTCTAGCGTTCTTGTGTAGGTCTTGGAAGCTTTGATAGTTTTGATGGAGCGAATAAGGGAATCAAATCATTATGTTCAGGCGAATAGGGGAAGCAAATCATTACGATAACGCGAATAAGGGAAGTGAGATAGAGACTTTGTTAACCATATCCTTCAAGATATCATGTCGCTTCTAATGTTCTTGTGTAGGTCTTGGAAGCTTCGATAGTTTTGTGAAGCAAATAGGGGAATCAAATCATTACGATCATGTAAATAAGAGAAGCAAATCACTGCGATAACATGAATAAGGGAAGTGAGATAGAGGCTTTGTTAATCACATCCTTCAAGATATCATGTCGCTTCTAGCGTTCTTGTGTAGGTCTTGGAAGCTTCGATAGTTTTGATGAAGAGAATAGGGGAATCAAATCATTACGATCACGCGAATAGGGAAAGCAAATCACTGCAATAACGCGAATAAGGGAAGTAAGATAGAGGCTTAGTCAATCACATCCTTCACGATATCATGTCGCTTCTAACGTTCTTGTGTACGACTTGGAAGCTTCGATACTTTTGCTTTTACATGGATCAATTTAGAATCAACCGGTGAAGATGGACGTGATTCAAATGATAAAGAAGAGAATCTATGTTAATTGATCGTGGGTTCACGGTTCGATTCCCACAGACGGCGCTAATTGGTGCGAAATCCATCTCCAAGGCTTGTAAGCCTGTGATCTGCACAAGTGAAAGAAGACAGAGGGGGGTGGGTTGGTTGAAACCCCTCTAATGCCTAAGTCAGTATATTTGCCTTAGAGAGATATGAAGAAGTAGAGAGAGAGAGAGAGAGAGAGAGAGAGAGAGAGAGAGAGAGAGAGTAGAAGATGAGCTCCCACCTTTCATGTGGGAGATCGGCCTTTTATACGGGTTTTGAGTGTGGGTTGTGGGTTTTGGGCCTCATCTGCGTAATGAGCTTGGGTTGGATTTTCTATGGCCCGTGCCAATTGGTGTGGAATCCATCTTCAAGGCTTGTAACCCTGTGATCTGTACAAGTGAAAGAAGACAAAGGGAGTGGGTTGGTTGAAACCCCTCCGATGCCTAAGTTAGTATATTTGCCTTAGAGAGATATGAAGAAGTAATGAGAGAGAGAGAGAGAGAGAGAGAGAGAGAGAGAGAGAGAGAGAGAGAGAGAGAGAGAGAGAGAGAGAGAGAGAGAGAGAGAGAGAGAGAGAGAGAGAGAGAGGAGTAATAGTAGTAGAAGATAAGCTCTCACCTTTCATATGGGATATGGGAGATCGCTCTTTTATAGGAGTTTTGAGTGTAGCTTGCTTTTTGGACCTCATCTGCGTAATGAGCACGAATTGAATTTTCTATAGCTCATGCCAAAAAGTAAAATACAAAACAATTTAAAAAATAAAAAATAAAAATAAATAATAATCATATATTTCATATTTTAGGGATATTTAATTCATCCCTATTTAAGGGATATACTATCTAAAAATTAATTAAATTTAACTATTTCATATATTCATTCTTTGTACCCTAAAATAGGGAATGATTTGCCTTGCTCTTATATGTCAATTTTAAGTTAAATTGAATAGTCCGTAAATATCGAGAGCAACTTTTTCTTCCATTATTAGAATGAGAGAAATTGAATGATTTTTGATAAATAAAGTTTAATCTTGTTCATTTTTTCATGCTGCTGATTTTATGATATGTTCTTTTCAATTTATGATTCATTTAATTTAATCTAATAGAATTTAATAATTATAAGTATTACGTACATATTAATTTAATTAAAATAAATTTATTTTAATTAAATATAATTATTTATAAATTGAAAAGAATATATATTACCATTTTCCATAAAATTTAGAAATAACAAGTTTAACCAAAAGAAATATATTACTATTATTCACCCAGTGGCAATGAAGTAATTTGAAGCATCTAGAAGCTTCATTATGTCATCTTTTCCACATCGAATCTTTCTCACACCCGTCTCATTTGATCGCCTTGCCCACAACACATTACGTCAAAAAGGCAGCCATTATTCAAATGCTAACCTTCTCAGCCATGCCTTCCTTCCTTCCATTCTAGGTAATTTCACTTCCCTTTCTCTCCTTCATATCTTCATGTACCTATCTGGCTAGCTATTCACAATCTGTTTGTTTCTCTAGAAAATTTTGTCACTTGCAGTAAATCCTAAAATCATCCAACTTACGGATTTCTCTTAGCTAGCACAATCAACTATGTTACTCATACGAAGATCACTTTCTTTTGATTCTCTCTGCCATCTGAATCTTTATTTTCCTATTGGCATTGTTCATCTAAAACCTGAAAACTCGAAGTGAAGTTCAGATCCGTTGGTTACTGATTTAGTTTGTAGATTAATGATTGTTACCATGTGTAATATATTTGTATCAATTCATTTTGTTGAATGCTATATTTTATTGTGTGTTTGATTTCGGAATTTGTTTGACATTGAAAATGGACTTTATCTGTTGGAATCTAGTATATTGCATTGTATAATTTATTTGATATCGAGAATCAAACTACATTTTTAAATCAGCTGATTTTTTTAACAAGAAGTTTATTCCATTCAGCAGAATCGGAGAAATAATAATTATTTCTATGCTCTGTTGGAAAGATTCCTTGTTTGGTATGAAAATTCATTATAAAATAATTTTGCAGATCCGGTAGTATCTTTGTGATAGCTATGAGCTTTGCGAACCTCACTGACTAGTGAAAGTCAACTGTCTTTGAAGGCAATATTTTTGGAGGTAAAGATCTTACTGGATAATACTTAGATTTACGAGCTCATGGGAGACCGAGGAGATGTTGACCCCGTGGATGGAATATCAGATCGGACTTTGACCCCAATAAGGATGATAAGGGGTATTATTTGTTTACTGATGCTACTTATATCAGCATTTATGATGCTAGTGTATTTTGGTTTTATGAGTGCTGTAGTACTGCGGCTTTTTAGCCTACATTATAGTAGGAAAGCAACGTCCTTCTTTTTTGGTGCTTGGCTAGCTTTGTGGCCTTTTCTATTTGAAAAGATAAACAAAACCAAAGTCATTTTTTCTGGTGAAACTGTTCCTGCTATGGAACGTGTTTTACTGATTGCGAATCACAGAACAGAGGTTGACTGGATGTACCTGTGGGACCTTGCATGGCGTAAGGGGCGTTTGGGATACATAAAGTATGTTCTCAAGAGCAGTCTGATGAAATTACCTGTATTTGGATGGGCATTCCATATTCTGGAGTTTATATCGGTGCACAGGAAGTGGGAGGTTGACGAATCAAACATGCATCAAATGCTTTCGAGTTTTAAGGACCCCAAAGATCCCCTCTGGCTTGCTTTATTCCCCGAAGGAACTGATTTCACGTACGTTTTTCCTTCTAGAAGAGTCACTCTCATGTTAATTTTTGCTGTGGGACAGAGCATGTGAATTGTATGCTGTAATGCTTTTTTGTTCCTCATTAGTTGTCCATTTAATTCTTTTCGTTTTCTTGGCTACGCAGCGAGCAGAAGGGCATACGCAGTCAAAAATATGCAGCTGATAATGGTTTACCAGTCCTGAAACATGTGCTCCTCCCAAAAACAAAAGGGTTTATTGCCTGCTTGGAAGAATTGAGGGGCTCTTTGGATGCAGGTTTTTTTGCGTCCCTGATACTCGTTGCTATTTGTAGAGTTGATAGCTGTTAATCACTGAATCTATGCCTTTTAAGTTTGTAATTGTTCTTTTTATGAAGGCATGTATTGTACATAGATGGTTCAACAGTGAGGAGTAAGTTTTGCAAGAAGATAGTGGGCAGAGATATGGAATCTGAATCTGAAAGTTGGTCATTTTCTCCTGCCTATAATAAGGGTTTTTATAGCATTGACATGATTGGCAGTGGACACTTAGGGGGGAAATAGGAAGTAAAGTCAACTGAATGCTTATATGAAGTCAGATGAAGCTTTATAGAGTCAGTTAGTCAAAGACATCTTCGTTTCTTAACTAGTCTATTGGAGCCGTTAAATATTCGAATAAGTGTTGTTTATTTTGTTGAAAAGTCGATGAACATTTCTAGTAATCTGCAAGCCTACTTTGGAAATCTGTAACTGATGTGTACAATTGCAAGTTTGAGAAGTTACATAACTGTAAGTGCACAATAATCCATTGCAACTTAAGTGCGTGGAGGACTTGAATGAAACTGAACACTCAAAAGTCAATGATATTGAGGAATAAGGTAGGAGGATTAATGTAGTTTGCGGCAAAAATAAACAGAAAAAGAATACTCTAAAATACTAATTGGAGTGAAGGATGCTTGATTTCTGAATGTAGCATTTATAAAATACTTGTTCAATAAATTGTTACCGTTGAGTTTGCGATATTACTGTATTGAGTTTTCTTCAATAACCTCTTGGTTCCTGCATATTTTTATTTTAATTTACTTATTTATATCTACTCAATGCAGTATATGATGTGACCATTGGTTACAAACAGCGATGCCCTACTTTATTGGACAATGTATTTGGTGTGAATCCTTCTGAAGTTCATATTCATATTAGGCGCCTTACTCTCGACAGAATCCCAGCTACTGAAGAGGAAGTTGCTTCTTGGTTAATGAATAAGTTCCAACTAAAGGACCAGTTACTGTCTCAGTTTTATTCAGATGGCCATTTCCCTCATGAAGGCACAGAACGGGACCTGTCAACACTGAAGTGCCTTGTAAATTTCCTGGCCGTAACCCTGCTGATCAGCTCATGTATGTACTTCACTTTTTTCTCCTCAATTTGGTTCAAAATTTACGTGTCTTCAGTATGTTGTTATCTGGCTTCTGCAACTTATTTTAATCTCCGTCCTACGAAACTTTTTCGTTTTTTGAATCGTAACAGTTGATTTTAAACTTCAATGCAGCATTAGAAAAAGATTCAAGTTATATATGTAGCAAAATAATTTTACTTTCTGTGTCTTCTTGCAATATGATCGCCTGTTTATTATACTAACCTGCAACTTTTGATGATTATGTGGTTTTTTATAAGATCATATGAATAGTTTATTATCTTGCATTTCGTATGAGTCGTTTTAATGCTATGCAGATTGCTTATAATTTGAGAGAAATCTAAATCATATGCTACAATCATAGAATTATCTATTGTGCCCTGGACCCTCTGGTGTAGATAAAGCCTGTGTTTACATCGGTTGGCTTCGTTCCATATTTCATCTTTCTTATATAGAATTATCTACTGCAAAGTGCCCCGACTTGAAGATTTACTTGCGAATAGTTCATTTTTAGGTTCTAAGATTGCTTAACCAAAGGTGTCAGGTTCGAATCCCTTTCATTGTTACTTAGACACTATAGGTTCAATGCCCAGCCTCTTCAAAAATCCCGATTTATGAAAAAAAGAAGAGAGAACCCTGAAATTTATGGTTTACTTTTGTTGGATTATAGGTACAAGGAAATCAAACTAGCACAGGAGTGACTGTAAGTAGTTAAGAAATCATGCTCACACTAACAAGTCAATTAAAAAGTTAAACATTTAATACAGATGTGCAATACTATAATGTATTAACAAATAATTACAGCAAATAAGAACTAAACAATTGTCAAAATGCAAACTAAAAATTTAACTTTGCTGCTTAAACAGATTAAATGCCATTCATCAGTTAACCGGGTGTTTGATGATCCTTTGCAGAACCACAGTCCTTGCCCTTCGTATATCGCGGCTACAATTATCAGCTTGCGCGCCTAAATCTTCAACATGCTTCATAAAAGCTTCCAGTTTCTTCTTAATCTCTTCGATCCCGATTTTCACAGCTTTTTCCTCGATCGCAAACTCCACATTTTTCATCAGTGCTTCAATGTCGATTTCCAACCGATCAATAAGAACCCGAATATTATCCATATCTTTTATCGCAATGTAAGTACCTACTTGCATTGTACTAATCAACTCCTTCTGCCCTTTCATGGCATTTTCATAATTTTGCCACAGCGAATCGATCCATTTCCCCATCGACCCTAATGGGATCGATGTGGCTGCAGCAAGAGCGGCAGCCACAGGTGGTGCAGCCATAGCTGCCGCAACAACCGAGCAGATCAAAACCGAAGCAAAAGTCGCCACAAATATAATCCCTGAAACTTTTCTCCAAGCATGAATATACTTAAGTTTCTTATCAAGTTTATTCTTTCGTAGCTGAAGCTTTTCGAGCATTAACATCTGCTGCCTATAAACAGACTGAAAAATCTGAAAAAATTCTTCGGTAAAAGGATCCCCAGCCGACTTGAAATTCTTCAACCCCTCCAATGTCTTCACATACTTATTCTCCCCAGCCTCGTTTTCCTCCTCGAACTGCTGCAGCGCCACGAGGATGAACAGCTGGCTGTCGCGGGCCCGCTTCAAACACTTCTCTAAAGCCGTACAGAAATCGAGCGTCTGCAAACTATTCTCGAAATACTCCTCGACAAGCTCGAACAACTCCTGATTCTTCCATATATCTTTCTTGCACTCGAGTATCACTTTGACTACCTCTTGATTCATCTCCAACAAACACTCGGTCACTTCTTTCAAGGAGTCGAACGACAGGGCTCGAACCTCGACCCCAACAGCAAGAGTGTTGATCACATGATTGGTTCGAGCTTGAAGAGTCGTGTCGAACGACTGCAAGTCCTTGTCGAGGCGACAGGCCGCCTCGTAGGAGCTCAATTCAGTAGTGTAATGCAAATTGTGAATAACATTAGAGGAAGTCTCGGCCGGTTTCTTGCTGGTGTGATTTCCCATAATCTTTAACCAAATCTAAAACGAATCAAACGAAACGATTAGAGTTAGAAGCCAGAAATAGGAGGTGCATAAAGTGACCAAATCAAGAAAAGGGGTTGCTGGAAATTAAAGGGTTTAAAGGTGGCCAAGAGAAAGAGAGAGGAAATGATTGGATTGGGTGGTCTTGTTAGAGAAGGGAAAATTAAGAGAGAGAAGGGAAAATGAGAGGTGAAAAGAGAAGGAAGAAGCTTAAAGACAATGAAAACCGTTGGTATGGGAAGTGAAAGAAGAGGGGGAATTAGAGCAAAGCTTGCACGCATTGCAACTAGGAGAATTGGGGCATGGAAAACGCGGGAAGCAATGTTTTTATTTCACTTTTCTTTCCTTTTTAACTTAGTTTGTTGAATGAATTTAAGAGAGTTGAGAACAACTGTAGTTAAGAGAAGAATACAGCTTTCATAAATGCAAAATGGCAAAAAAAAAATAGACTTTTTGACATCAAATAACAATTTATATTGTTATAGTGTTATGTTAAATTTGGTATTAAAAATTGGATGTCACCCTATTTAATTTGGCAAAAGCGAATCAGATTACTCCCTTAATGTCATGAAGGCCCGGTCCTCAAAATTTAGGGGTCCTAGGAAAATTAATATTAAAAGTAGTAAAATGATGCCCTTAATAAAAAAAATAATGTAAAAAAACTAAATAAGAATTTAACATCTGCTGCATTGCAAGTTTAGTAAATGTTTTACTTAACATTTGCTGCATTGCAAGTTTAGTAAATGTTTTACTTAACATTTGCTGCATTGCAAGTTTAGTAAATGTTTTACTTAATTTCTAACATTAATTATTGTCTATTTTTATCTTCTAATTAATAACAATTTTTAAACGAAAAAATATTTTTGAGCCCCTTCTAACTATGGGCCCAAGGCGGTCGCACATGTCTCCCACTTATTAGGGCCGGGTCTGATGCCATGTGTTAACTTCTGGTTGGTTTGACTTTTTCATTTTCTTATTTTTCTTTCTCGGATCAGAAGATGACATGTGACAATGAGGGGGGACAAAACGATGTGATTTTACCAAATTCAATAAGCTAGTTAGAAATTTTAAAAGTTTAGGATTGTATCTGATTTTTCGGCTGAAGTTTAAGAGCAAATGGAAAATGATGTATTTGGCATAACGAAAATAGTAATGAATTGGATAACCATATGGATCATGTGGGCAATCAATATGTCACATAGAACAAATAATAACAAGGTGACTGAATGAAGTACTTTTACCTAATGGAAAACAAACCACAGAATTTGAAGCTATGACGGTGACTAACAGAAAACACCACCCAACTTTCATATGCCTACTTTTATCTTGTATAATGTTTCTACGTAATTCACCCTTAAATTATCTCTAACCAATTATATAACCTTTTTAGAAAAAAATTAAAAAAAAGACCAAAAAAGGGATATGACTTATGGGGTTAGATTTTGCCCAAAAAGGTAACCATAAGTTGTAGCAAATTTTAATGGAGCTAATAATGTACTTTTTCTAAATTACTTCAGTTCTGTTTTTTATTAGGTTATTTTCTAAGTGAAATTTGTAATTATGAAATTATGATTGCAAGTATAATTACTTGACTTAGAGTATAATTTGATCATGTTTAATGACATTAGGAGGTTAAACATTATTTTAGTTGATTACATTAATAGATTTTACTTCCTCCATCTAGTTTTTATTTTTTTTTAGTTTTTTCTTTGGTTTAATTTTTAATTATTAATTTATATCATCACTACATTTTTTATCATTTTTTTCTAATTTGTCCTTGTATTAATGATGAGAGAGCTTGTGTATGAATGAAAATTATAAGCTAGTAGTTAAGAAGAAAGACAATATTTATATAAAAATATAAGAGATAAATTAGCCATTTTAACAATATAATAAATATTTTATGGCTCTTATTAATTTGATTAAATAGACAATTAAAAAAATGAAGGGAGCAGTTCTTTTCACGAATTCTCTTATACTAGCAGTATATTTTTCATAACGAAAGTACTTACTTCAAATGACAACATCAAAACATTATTATTTATCTGTCATTTTCAAAAGATAATTTAAAAAAAGCTTAAGAAACTACTCCGTCAATTTCTTTTAAAAATACTTTTGCTTTATTTGGTTATTGATGTGGACTAATTAATTATTGTTGATTTATCGTCCACGTTCTAAACCATAAAATTTCTGATACATTTCATTCTATATGTGTAGAGTTTGAAATTATTTGTTATGTTGTTATTAGACTATTAAATATGAAGCTTTTTATTGTGTTCTTTGAAAATTATTAAAATAATCAAGGAAACAACACATAACAAATATAATCTAAGAAACAAATCCTAGAAATAGCATTTTAACATTTACTTGATAAAAAAACATTTACCCATATATAATATAGCAGATACAATCACTAGACCTGATTTAGTGACGAAACCTTCTTTCTATAGTAGAGAAAAAAGTTAGGGATTTTGGGTTTCAACAGTGGCGAATCCGCTGCATTGAAGGACCCCACTTCATTCTTTCAAAACATTGTAAATATATACAAAGATTAAACATGGACCCCATTAAGTTTACCACTTGGACGCCGTTGATTATTGAAGTTATCCATTATATTTAAAATAATAAAATTTATGAGAAAATTTATTATATATTTTAATAAATCTGTATACATGTATTTGATTATTGAATAATTATCTAATTAAAATATTATATACATTATAATTAGATGATTCATTAGTGGTTCATGTCTTAGTCTAAGGGTTAAGTTTGAACTTGTGATTTTTAGAAGTTTTATATTTAAACTATATTCGGATGAGTATAGACTTTTCTTTATATTTAATGTAAGTGATAGGGCACGAAAATTATTTTGATAATAATTAGATGGTTGTTTAGGTGTGGACACCACAGTAAAAAATTATTGTATTCGCCACTGAGTTCGAGTCTAGATTTCTCAAAAAATTAAATGTCCCTACTTAAAAAAATATAGCAATTACTACGTTTTACTCAATAAAGGATGTTAATTCTTTTTTTTATATCACTTTTCCAATAAACTTAATTCTTACAATAAATTCTCAAAATTTTTGTATTGAGTGAAAAAAGGCATTCCTTTTATAGAATATATTGAGTCACCCTATTCTTTTATTATCCGCTAAACTAGAACACCAACCGGCCGGCTATTTCTTTTTCATCAATTATAAGTTACCTAAATATCTTGTATGAGATATTAAGTGAGTTTCGATTGATAAAATACTTACACAATTCATCCTAACAATTTTCTAAAACAACATTTACCAATAACAGCAAAAGTTGTTAGCAACAACCAACAGCAAACAACAGTCATACATACAAACAATAAAACATAAACCAATCCGAATCTCCACTCCACAATCAATATATATTCCATCAAAACCTTAACCATCTGCCACGTAGCACGGAAACGAGAAAGAAAATGTTTCGGAAAATCGGAAACGCACACTGGAAATGCCAAAAATAACGTAATTTCAGGTTTCCGAGACGCAAACGGAAATGGTAAACGTTAGATTTTAGGAGTTTCCGTGCTTCATAGATCATCTGCAAATGTTTGCCTCAATTTGTGAATAATTTATATGCAAAATCATCAAGCACATTCTTGAATTGCAATGAATGAAGCAATTAATGTTAAATGGGGTAATAAAACACTATACACACATAGAAAATACCTGGTATTTCAAATATAGATTGTTGGCTGGAGTTGAATACAATTGAAGCTAACTGAGTTGAGGATATTAGAAAATGATTTAAAGCTGTAAATGAGATGATGCATTTATATATATACATAATGATGTGAATGTTGACTTGTGACCCAAGTCACTAATTTTATTCAATTTCATAATATTACACTATTGTATTGTGCTCTTCAAGATTTGTAGTTACAAATACTGAGTTTCTTTTCCTATTTTAATGGGACCAAATATCCATCTCTAACTCTAAGTAATTAACAAGTTTGGCTCCTCTTTAACTGCTTCTGTTTATCACATTCCCATCTCTTATGAACTCCACGTCATCCTCGTATTCCATTTCATTGTTTTGTTTTTGTCCAAATCACTTTATTACGGTAGCTTGTTGCCCATTTGGTCTCTATATTGTTGTGCTATTTATTACATTTTATCATTCTAGCACATATTATACATGGTAACCGTAACGGAGATTTTTACATCGCAGAGCCTAAAATGATAATAGATTGCATAACACCGTTAACACATGGATCAAAAGGATAACAAATTACATATGTTGTAGGACAAAATTTAGAAAAGAAAATTCTCTTAGGCCCTTTCTATATCTTATTTGTCTATTTGGTTTATGTGGTAACTAAGCATGATACTCATTTACTGTCTATATTCCGTAATTTATTATACTATTTTTTCTCCCTTTAATGCGAATTATGCATAGTAACTTTAATAGATATTCATGACCTAAAAACAATAGATTGCATAACACAGTAATTATATGAGTAATATGATTTCATTGCATAAAGTGTAATAGATTTCATAATTAATACAGAAAAATAAGTAACATACATATCACATGAGCCGATTAGATAAACGGACTCTAAAAAAATCATTTTACCAAAATATGTATATATACACGATAGACCAAATGAGTTATATCACGTAGTCAAAAAAAACCATTTTGCCTAAAGTAATTATTTACTTGATTTTAACTAGGTCAAATAATATAAAGGTGTTTTATTAACAAGCTAACTGCCAAACTTAGCCTAATTATGTTTGCGTGAAGAGTGTAAATTGATAGTAGAGTTTAAATTAACATTTGTAATTAATGTGACATCGTCATAGTTAAGAAGAGTAGTTAAATTAAAATTAAAATTAAAAATTGATGGAATGGCTGATTCGGTAAATAAAGGGAAACTGGAAGGGTGTTATTGAAGAAGAGACTCGCAAGTAACAGCAAGCCGAAGCTGAAAGCAAAATAATTTTAAGGTGACAGCTGCTATGGGCGGTGGACAAGTGTACGTTTTCTATTGGTTTCCGCCTTTCCCGTGTTTTAAAATTTGATTCCACGCCACGTCACCCCTATTCTTCCCCGTCACGTGCTTTTTAACGCGCTCTTTTTCATTCAAGGACACGTGATATTAATAGATTTTTAACAAACTGTCTTTAATTAATTAATAATCTCCTTGTTTGTTAATGTTAATTGATTGATTAATGTCCACGTAGCTGTCAATCACTTCAATTTGTTACAGATATCATTTTCTTTTATGGGTTAGTTATAACTAATTACTCATTGGAAGAGTTTTACGGATTATTCTTATGAAAGTAAATGAATTAAGCAGTTTGTAAATAGATTTGTGTTTGGCTTGATAAAAGTTTGATTTGATTTATAAATGAACAGTTCATGAATATAATTTTATGGCTCGAATTATAAATGAACTAAACATGAACAAGATAAAGCTCGGCTCGTTAGCTCGTGAATAAACTCGATTAGAGGTTCGCGAACAAGTTCGTGAACTGACTCTATAAATGTTTGTGACTTAGCTCGTTTAATATAATTGCATATCAAAAATAAAATTTTATAAAATTAAAATAAAGTATGACTATATAAAATTAGATTAATACAACAAGTATATGCATAACATTATCCAACCCAATTTTATAGCCCACTTTAAATTATGTGTTGAATTAGCAATGTTATTCACATACAAAGTAGACAAACTCATTTGTGAACAAATTAACGGACTATTCACGAACAAAATAAATGAGTTGATTGTGAACAGCTCGTGAACAAATGAACACTTAAATGAACGAATACGAATAAAATTTTGAGCTTGAATTCGAGCTCTGCTCGGCTCGTGTTTGATTAAAAATTAAACAAACGAACACGAACAGGCCAAAACTCAGCTCGTTTACAACCCTAGTTATTCTAATGTGACTTTATTTTTTCCTTTCTTTGTCACTATCAACATCAAATTGAATTTCATCCCACTAATCTAATGATGATGAAGGACTAAATAATTTTAACTTTCGAAAAAACAAAGTCTTCGTAGCCTTTTTCAAAGTTTACTTATCGTTTGGTTAATTTTTATTGTTTGTATTTTTATATGTAACTTTTTGTTTCTGAAACGTATGAAAAATTAAATATGAGAAAATTGTAATTAAATACTTATATTTATAAAATGGTATCAATGATAAAATGTAATTGTTGAATAAATCTTCATTATTTCTCCTTTGTTATGTATATCGTAATTAAAATTTCTATTAGTAGAGAAAATAAATTTAATATTGTCACAAACTCAACAAAAGAAACTTGACTATATAGATAACCAGTTGTTAGTCGCACACAAATGTCTTTTAAACTTTATACGTATACACTAATTAATAATCAAATATCCATTATATCATGATTGAAATGTAGTTACAAAATATTGAGGAGGGGTTTGAATTTGAGAAATTAAGGAAGGGTAAGGGAATGAAAATTATCTATTTTTTTTATTGCTGTTTGTTTACTCATTTTTTAAATTTTCATTATCACTAATCCTTTATCCCATTACCCCAAACTTTTCTATCTCATTCCCCCACTCACCTAAGTTATTCTATTCCCCTACTTTATTTCTATTCCTTATATCATTTCTAATAACTATTAAAATTAATAATAATGATAATATTTATTATTATTACTAATTATTTTAAAAATTAGAATATGACCAATAATATTATAAATTAAATATAAATTTTTAATATAAATATAAATTTTTATTTATAAATTATTAATAATAATAATTAATAGTAATATTATTAATTTAAATATAATTGAAATAATTATAAATTATAAAAATAAAAAATATTTACTATTAACACATATACAATATTAAAATAACAATAATCAATAATAATATTTAATTATTATAAATAAAAAATAAAAATAAGTATTAAATAATAATATTTATTATTACAATAATATTATTATCTATAATAATATTTAATCATAATTATAAATAAATATAATAATATTTACCATAAGTAATTAACTTTTTTTAAAAAAATTGCCTCATATGGGCTTATAATAATAACAAAGGAAAACCTGCGCCCGAGTGTGGACTCGAATCTGCGACCACTGAGATCACAATTTCAAGACTCAACCAGTAAACCAAGCCTTTGCCACTAATTAACTTAATTAGTACTATTATCATTATAAATTTATTATTATTAATAATAGTTAAAATAATAATGATTAATTATAATTGAATAATTATAATGATACATAGCTTTTAAAATTAATATTATTTTAATTATTGTAAATATAGTATTAATTTTATTAGTAATAATAATTAATATTTTATTTATATTATAATTAATAAATTTATTCATTATAATACTAATTTCATTAATAATAAATTATTATGAATATTATATTAATAGTTAATAATATAATATTATAATTAATTATTTAAAATAATCAATATTAATATAATATTTAATATTGTTAAATATTATTATATATAACAATAAAAATATAAATAATTTTTTATAAAAATTTATACTAAAAATTTGTTAATGATGAATTATATATATATATATATATATATATATATATATATTTATATATATATATAATTATTATTATTATTATTATCATCCAATAGTTAACTATTTTAGTCATAAAATAATAAATGAAAGTCATTCTCTTTCTTAGTATATCCAAATACATGAAACAATAAAAGGAAATTATATTAACATTCTCTTTATTGATTTCCTTTACCTTTTCTTATTTGAAAAAAGACCCATAAATTATTGACTTCAATTACAGTTTATGTTATGGCACCATGAATATGTATGATTAGTTAAATTATTATGTTTCTTATTTCAGAAAAACCAAGTCCACACCATATCAAAAGTAGATGGGGTTACACAGGGAGTTGAAATTTTTTTTCTTTTATTTTCTTTGAAATTATAATACATTAAATAATAGTTTAATTGCAAATTGCTGCTAACAGGTGTGATGTGCTGATCTAAAATATCAAAGTTTCAAAGCAATGCCTATTTTGCGTATACTACATAAATTATTAATTATATAAATTAATTAATAATAGTTGAATAAAAAAACAAATAATGCATAGTGCAAAGTTGCAAAGTTCAATTGTACATTACTTGCATGAAGATGAAGTTGGCTTGTATATACCGGCAAATCATATATATGATACATAGGTAACCTCACACTAATATTAAAGCCCCATTCTTTTCGAATCCAATTTTCTGAACTGAACTAAACTTATTTTAGTGTAAATTTATAACTACGGATAGTTAAATTGAATTGTAGTAAAAAAATAGGGTCTAATTAATTTAAATTCATTTAACTATCATTATATGAAAAAGAATGTTTTCAAACACATTTAATTATACAAGTATGCTTTAATTAGCTAAATATTTACATTTTACGTACAATGTACATCTCAATAATTGTGGGCAAAATATATAAAACCACAACAAATGAAAATTCGATAATATGGATTTCAGTATTACTTCTCAAGTACATTGATTTAGGCTAATTAGTTGAGTCAAATACATAAGATAATAAGTTCTTAAAAATTATAGACCTTATAAAATATAAAATAATAATTCATCAGTATGAAGCTCCATATTTTTAATTTCGTCTAGGGCCCTCGAAATGTCAAGACCGACCTGTTGAATGTGAAACAAGTTCAAATCATTATTTTTTTATAAGATACATATTCCATAGTTGATTATTTTTGCTATATTTTGGCTGATACTTTTTAAGGTATTTATCTAGCATCTTTTGAATTTAGCATTATCAGCAAACATATTATTCATTGAAACCTATTCATGGCTTGATTTGTTGGATAAATCCCATATTTTTTCCCTAATAATTTTAAAAGCATGTCAAACTTGATGACCTATTTGGTTTAGCTATTGTATTCGCTAATTCTTGTCGCAATTGTTATTCGATGATAATTTTTTGTTTCTTTTCATAATATTTTCGTTCTTGAAGAAACTAAATTCAGTTACCAACTATTAGAGTATTTAGTGCCGAAAAGGTATAAAATTGTTGGAGAAGTTTTCAAACATTTAAACATTTAAAGGACTAAGGCTTCATTGAAGTCCTTAATCAAAATTCACGGACTCGCACATGACCTAATCTGTTATCATCATATCGAATATAATGTTTAAAGCCAGATAAATTTCTAAAGTCTCATAATTTATGAACCACATAATTATTCTTAGTAAGGTAGCACAAGTATTAAACTATACCTTACTTCAAGCTCCTAGAAAGTCATTAATGATTTCCAAACAAGGTTTCAACACAAGCTTATTCCAAGCCTCAATAGCCTCAACTCCACTATTTTCAACCGCACAAGTTGCATCAATTCTATGCACTTCCCATCCATATTCATCAATCAACCTCCTAATCTTTTGCAATTGTGCATCCACTAGTTTGCAAGTGTTCTCTTTGATCCTTGCTATTGCACTCTCTAGCAACATTTTCCTCGTAATTTCGTCGGCATTTGTTTTCTCAGCATAAAGAAAAAGGTCCATTTCGGGTACCCCTATCGCCCTCCATACACCCCTGGTGTAATCCGAACCTGGCTCAACCATGCCCCGAATTTCCTCTACTAGACCCTCTTTGACCATTTCGTCCACTCGTTTCTCGACCTTTTTGTACAAAACACCCACATCGACATCCAGCCATATGAATAAGCTCTCGAATTTGTCGCGAAAGTTGTAGGAAGGATTCTCGACGAGTTCTTTGATGTAGTTGTTCGATCCTCCTACAATGATCGGGACCCGCCCGTTTTCCTCGATGATTTGGTCCATGGTTTTGTGGACATGAGCGCAGAAATCATGAACAGTGAAGTCAGCCTGGGGATCGAGGAATCCGAGTAAATGGTGTGGGATTCCTTTTCTTTCGTCCTCTTTTATTTTGTTGGTTACAATATCTAGTCCTCTATAAACTTGGATTTTGTCGCTGTTGATGATTTCAGCTTCAATATTCGTCGCTAAATCCACTGACAGTTTGGATTTCCCTGTCGCTGTTGCCCCCATTATGAAAATTGTTTTTGCGTCTCTTCCATTCAGTATCTCCCTGTACACAATTTCACAACATTATTACTTTGACATACGCGTGCGCGCGTGTGTGTATATATATATATATAATAGGGTAAATAATTATAACCCCTCATATTTAATAAAGTGCACCACTACCTACTCGTGTTTTAAAAATCTAATTTATAACTCCATGTATTTTGCATTTTCTCACTATACTTTACTTTAATTATATCGTTAGGTCCCTTTATAAGTTATTATGTCATTATATTATTAAAATTTAACAAGATATACATTTATAGCAAAACTATTATTGTTTGTGATATTTTTATATTCAGCTTCTATTAATTTGTCCATTCAATAGTTTTTTGTAATACAATTATAAGACTAGAATGCAATAAAATGCCAAAAAATAAGTAAAACATGTAACTTATTTATGAAATATCTCTAAAAATCAGTAATTATGATCATTAGTTAAGCAAATATTGTCAAAAAGTACATGTAACATCAATAATTTTAAATGAAAAAACATATGGAGATATAAATTAGGGTTTTAAAATATATGGAGGTAATAGTTTACTTTATCGAACGTGAAGAAGGTTATAAATATTTACCCTACATAATATTAAATTTAGTGTTTTGGTTTATTTTGTTTTACTATGATATAATTCTTTCCATTTTTTCAATAATAATGAGGTCAACGTAGTCAAATTTTTTTAGCATATTTAATTTATAATTTAAAATAAGGATGAGGCTACAATATCCGACGGGTACCGCGGTATAAAGGATTTGGATTTTCTAAAGTTCAAACTCCTTAAAATTGTACATTTCAGTCAATCTCAGCCATCCATTGAGTTTTAATGGTCCAGATTTTATTGTACCTTGGACCCCACAAACCACTAAAATTGAATTTAAACCATTAAAACTCAATGAATGGCTGAAATTGACTGAAATATACAATTTTAGAGAGTTTGAACTTTCAAGACTCCAAATCCCGGCATAAAATAACTTAATCCATATAATTAATTATATTTCTTTTTTAATTAAGAATAATAAAAACACTAAATTCTTTCCTTTACAAATAGATCCACCACCACCCCTCAATATTCTCCTCCGTCTAACCCGATAATCTTGCCATCGTTATTATTTCTTCCTCCCCTACTGCCTCCACCACCAAATCCAATCCTCCTCATCTCCCTACCGTCACTTCTTGATTTTATCGATTCCTCTCCTCGCTCTCGTACCATCGATTGCTACTTTGATTACTCTCCTACCATATCTTCTAAGCTCCCCATCAATTTCATTTTGAATAAATTGAGTAATACTAAATTGAGTAAAGGACTGGACTTAGAATTGAATTAACTACATCAATTGGTCCATACTTGCTGCTATGCTCCCCTAGCCAATCCTATGCAAATCGGCTTTTGAGCTCTTGCCCCAGATTTGCTTCACTTTGAGATCTCTCAGGTTTAATTAGTAATTTCTTATTTTGTTGCATGTTAGATTCAAATTTGAAAATGTTGATTTTTCTATTGTCATGAAAAAAGGCGAAGGAAAATGAGATTGAGAATTCAGTAATGAAAGAAGTTTTTGGAAATGAGTAAAGAAATTTGAAAAGGAAAAGATTTGGAGAGTGAAAAGAAAATTTGGAAAGTGAGCCGGTGGCTTTAAGCAATTAATATGTTAATTACACCCTGGATGATTGATTTATTGTATTAGTTAGGAAATGTAATTAGTTAGGAGATAATTAAGAAAAATGATTATTACTCCCTCCATTTCTTTATGTAAGTCGTTTTATGATTTTCATTAATATTAATAAAAAATTAAATATACTATTAAAGTGATTAATTTATCCTTTACTAAAATTCTCTTTCTTCTTAATTACCAATATATACTTCTACTACTCGTAATAAATGAAAGGGTAAATTAGAGAAAAAATGGTGAAAAATGCATTGATATTCTAAAGTGATGAACAAAAAGAAATTAAAAAAAAGTTAAAAAGACTTACAAAAAGGAATAGAGAGAGTAATTTTTTAGATGAACTTATTCTATGCTACGGTACCCAACGGATATTGTAGTATTTTGTTAAAACAAAATAAATAATCCCAATAAAAAATATTTATGGCTACTTTATTTTTTATTATTGAATTAAAATATCGTAAAATATGTGTAGCTATTGCTAAAAGCTAGTTTAATATTAAAATTATAACAATACATATAAAATTTATAAGTACTCTATCTAGTAGAATTTGAGTCATTGTTTGAGATGTACTAACTGATTTTTTCCGCACATTCTCCAAATATAACCGTTGGATGTAAGGTTCAAAACACATCCCTCTAAAATTCTTTTTGACGTACGGTGATTTTACCAATTTTTTATGTTGATACTGTAATTTTTTAACGTTAGAAATCATTATATTATTTGAAAGTACCTTTCACTCTTAAGATCAAGCTGTATTGATGATGGTGGCCTTTGAGCCTTTCCCAACCTATATTTAGTCAACACATATATATATTAGAAACAAATAAATTATATAACATGAATTATACATTTATCTCAAAAGACAATATTAATTGAGCAATATGCTTACATATGAGATGGAAATTGAGAAGCCATGATTCTGTAAGTGGGTGGCTTCATCCACTTGTTGGTTGAAATTGAAAATGTTTTTGTGAAAATCATTGATTCCATCACTCTCGAACTCAAGATTATTAGTACTAACAAATTAAACAACTTTTTTTGCATTGTGATAAAAACATGTATTTATAAGCTAAATTGAGTGTTCAAGATTAAAAATTCAGTAGACTAAAAAGGTAACCAAATTTATCATGTACAATAAGGATTTTGTTTTAATATAAATTATTGATTTGAATATTGTCTTTCCTTTTACGTATGTTTTTTTAATAGTTATTTATAATATTATTGTTTAAATTTAAATAAAGAAAGAAAATAAACTTACAGACATAAACTCAGATTTCCTCAAATAAGGCAACTCTGATTAATTTTAGAAATCACATTGAAGATGAAAAATAAGAGAATTGGAAGAATGATTAAATTTTGGTGTGTATTGCATTTGATATTACACTGCTTTATATAGCAGAATGTACAATGAGATGGAAGGAAATTAATCTTTACAAAAGGAAGGCTATAGAATAGAAAATAAATATAAGATAAATACATTTCTATAATACAATCCTAAAATCATGGTATCGAATATGGAAATGATTACCATAATTCTGATTCCATATATGGTTCTTCTTTCATTTCCAATAAAATTTATTCCAAATTAGATCAATCATCCATTTCTAACAATTATAATGTATATCGCTTGAAAATTTGTTGAATATCTATCTAATCCATAGATAAATGGACAAAATTTTAAGTTAACATGTTTTATTTTGGAAGATCAATGATCAAATAAAGAAGATTTCGTGCGTGAACTTTAAACAGTTCTAAGTACTCATTGAATTGAACAATGTACCAATTTTCACTTTATAAATTGTCAAATCCATCTTATAAGTCCCTATGTTTTCTTATATATTTTTTATTTATAAATATCATACTTCTCCATTAGATATCTTTTCGAATTCGAAAATAGGATGAACCGAACCAACTAATCAATATCATCCTACATAATATATAACAAATCAAAAGTTTGTCACATCATCAATAAGAGACAAGCCAATGCAATTTTGTCAAATTGATATGAAACTATAACTTTTACAAGTTTAGGGTCGCACACAACAAAAAGTATAATGTTTTGAGGGTTGTAAATGTATCGACTACTATAACAAATTGTATGCCAAATGAATATTCATGAACATGGCACTAATCAAACACCTAATTTTCTACATTGTCACCCTAAACTTGACAAGTTCAACATTTGTTCTTTTAATTTGTCTATTTACCTTTAAAAGCTATCGATTTAAATAAACCAAACCGCTTAATAATCTTCATTTTAAATGACACATAATAAATTAAAAGATTTTACTTAAACAATAAGAGGGAAATTGGTCTGGGAATTCGGCAACAATAAACATTTTATGTCAAACTCAACAGGTGGCAGATGTATTTGGAAATTTATATATCACTATTTAGATGCTAGATTAGTACTTTTCCAAAAATAACTTCTTGTCCTGAAATGTAAGAACAGTATAGAGAATCTTGAATTTATGCAAGCATTCATTGAATTGCAGTACAAAAATTATGTGGTCCATGGCAAGCACCGCCATGTATCGTAATTTTATTTAAAAATATTTAATAAACTCATTATTATATTTATAGTTAATAAAAACAAAGGAAATAAAATCTATTTATCTTTTTTCCTAACTAAATTTTATATTTTTACCTTAAACATTTCTTATCTATATTTTCTTGCCAATTTATTTTTTTAATTATTCTTTCCAAATTCAATTTTACCTACTTAATTTTTCATTTTCAAAATTATAATATTTTATGTTATATAAATTATTTATTTTAATTTGAAACATAAACCCTAGACCATTATAAAATTAATTATTTTTTAAACTCGAATCCTAAATATTTATAGTCAATAAAAAATTAAAAATCCTAAATCTTTAACAATGTAATATTTTTTCTTTTCTTTTTGTAATTTTATTATTTTAGGATTTTTCTTTAGAAAATCCACCTTAATATGCAACACAAACCCTCAACCTTAAACCCTTACCCTAATGTATGACACATTCTTACTTTTTTTGTTGTTATGATTTCAAATACCACTATTTAAAAATCCTGTTATAGTTTTATATAATATCTTTATTGATCTATTTTGAAAAACTTTGAACCCCTAGCACTAACACTAAGGCAATGCTTGGAACAAATGAATTCCATCGGAAATGAATTCCATCAAATTTGATGGAATTCATTTCCAAATTCCAATTTTGTACTTGAAATAGATAAAAAGTGGATTTGTAATTTTTGGAATTAAAATTCCATGGAATTCATCATGTTAGAACCAAATCCCACCAAAATAGGTGGAATTTGCAAATGCTCATTTTATAAGAGTAAAATCCATGAAATTAAATTCAATTCCGTATTTTTTTCACATGTTATGCCAAGCATTGGAATTCATTTGAAAATGAATTCCATGTGGAATTCATTTCTAAATGAATTCCATTTTTTGAGTTCATTTGTTCCAATCAAGCCTTAAACATTAAACTCTAATCGTGAACCCTAAACCATAAACAATATACTAAGTAATTTCGAGTAGGCTATTCACAAAATAAGGGAAAATCATAGCAAATTACAATATCATGTTACAACATTAGCGGTGCATACATTTTGCTCGTTCGACTATTTCCAATAACGTTAACTATAACAATTGTGACTTCAAACTATTTTGTTATTTTAAAAATGTAATTACTCCTAAACGTCACGCATACACATATTTATTGACTAAACATGTAAAATTACTTAAATTAATTTTTTGGATTAAATTTTTAAGGTTTGAGATTTAAAATAATGATCAACTACTAATTTTAAAATATAAAAAAATTAATTTTACTATTTATTTTTTTATATGGGGATGCACTACAGTCATGTTCATCCAATACGAAAAATAGGATTTGGACTCGTCCCTTCCATGGTGGGGACATGATTTGGACCCATCACTGAACAAAATATGAAAAATAATATTTTAATGTTATTGTTAAAGTTCAAAGTCTCAAAATAGATCAATAAAGATAATAATACTAATATATAATGGTTTTTGAAATCATAACAATAAACTTGAAAAATAAAAATATGTGTTCTATATTAGGATAAAGGGTTTAGTGTTGGTAGTTTGTGTTACATATGAGGGTAAATTTTGTAAAAAAAATCCCAAAAATAATAAATTTATGAAAAAAAAGAAAAATATATTATATTGTTAAAGATTTAGAATTTTTATTACCTATAAAAATTTAGGATTTGAGTTCAAAAATAAATAATTTTATAAAGGTCCAGATTTTATGTTTCAAATTAAAATGATTATTGTTAAATATAAAATACTATAATTTTGAAGAAAAATAAAGCATGGTTAAATTTGAAAATAATAATTAAAAAGAAATTGAGAAGAAAATATAAAAAATAAATGTAATTAAGGTAATAATAATATAAAATTAAATTAGAAAATATGGGAAACATATTTTATTTTCTTTAATTTTATTAATAATAATATAATTAATAACTTATTAAATAATTTTAGATAAAATTACGGTACATGACAATATTTGCCATGTATCAAATAATCATTGATTACAATAATATTATTAGGACAGAAATCTTGAATTTATGCAGTATAGTTAATACGTACGATGGTACTTTTCCTAGTAATAATAGATAAATTATCAAATCAACTATAAATGAATCGCTCTAATTTATTTTCAAAAATTCAGTACTCGAACAACATTTCCTCCAAAATTGAATTAATTGTTAAAAAAAATTAGGTGCTATTATCTAATAGTTGAAAAATGTAAGAATTTCTTAAGCAATATTATCCTTATATAAATTATTACAATAGTTATAATACTGATGGAACATGATAATAATAATAATATTGAATTTTTTTTTCTTAATAATACTTAGCCCTTTAATTTAATAATTTTTATTACTTGGCGCCTCTAACTTATATATGTCTTTACTAATCCCCTGAATTTGGCAAATGTATCTAGTGCAGCCCACCTCAATGCCACATGTTACCTTCTGATTGGAGAGAGGAAAATAAAAAATTTGACATCTTTGAAAAGTCAAGCCAATCACAAGGTGACACGTGGCATTGAGGTGGTCACAGTGAACACTTTTGCCAGTTCAGAGGGTTCATAAAAACATTTATAAGTTAACGACGTAAAATAATAATAATTACCAAGTTAAAGAAGCTAAGTATGCATTTAGGAATTTTTATAAACTACAAGTAAGAGCAAAAGAGGAAGATTATTTTAAATTGGAGAAACTACTTTTTCTTTAATGAAATTGTAAATTAAGGACAATGATAATCATTAAAAATGTAGTTAAGATGATTTAATTAAATGACCAATATATTTTCTACCTTCCTTGAATTCTATTGACTTGCTGGTTTCATCAAATTGACAAGAAAAGTTACTCTGATTCTTAACAAGGTATTGTTACCAAGTTGTCCATTGTTACTAATACGTTGCACATTATTTTTCTTGTTTATAACCACAAATTTCCTTTCAAACTGAAGTACTAAAGAAAAGGCCTTGTTCATAGTGTATAAATAGTCCATGTCCATTATTTGAGCCTCAATACCAGAAAAGGAACTACTCAAACCGTTCAAGAAGCAAATTACAAGATTTGTCTCCCGCGACCTTATAAAAGCTTCTCCAACATAACAAAAGCACCCATTACACACACAAACTAGAAAAGCTATTAAACTTATCCCAAAGAACTTGAAGTAAGGCAAAATAACCAACTATATATCTTCGTGGCAAAGACTTAGTCTAGTGGTTGAGCCGTGAAGCTGTGATCCTAGAGGTCGCAGGTTCGAGTCCACACTCGGGCGGGGTGAGATAAGGTTTTCCTTTGTTATTATTGTAAGCCCATATGAGGTAAATTTAAAAAAAAAAAAACAGTTACAGATCTTCGACCTTGAAATAAGGTAAAGACCTTACCTTGTAAATCTGCTATTCTATAGGCATAAGACTGAGAGTAACGCTCCTTTAAATTTTCTCATAAGCGCTTCATTGTATCAAAGCCCATTGAGGTTTGTGCAACATAGCTCCTAAAAGAATGAATTGACCATGAAAGAACCATTTTATTGCATCTTTATCGGGCATTAAACATCACATCTCTTTCATTAAGTTTTTCAATTGACCCATCAATGAATTGCAACTTTTTTGAAGACATTAGTTCCATCTTCATAGACCTAACCCATGAATGATAGTTTGAACGGTCTAGAGGAGGGGTTAGGAAGGATTTTCTCTTGATCGAGTGTAGGTAAAACAAACTATTTTCATCAGTTCTTTCCTGATTTATGGTTGTCATTGCCAGAGAAAAGAAATTCAGCTCCCGATTAAAGAAGCAGCTAGAAAGAAAGAAAGAAAAGTTTCTAGTTAAGGAAAAGAAATCGAGAAAAAGAAAGAAAAAACGATGTAAGCTTCTGGCTCTGATATCATCTTGAGATAAAAAATGAACTGAAATTGAATTATACCTGAGAGAATTTATATGAGAAAAAAAGAAGAAGTGAGGGTAGCATTTAAGCTCTCTAAAGTTGTACATTTCACTCCAATTCAACCATCTATTAAGTTTTAATGGTTCGGATATAGTTTTAGTGGTTTGTGAGGACCACAGTGCAATTAAATTTCAACCATTAAAACTCAATGGATGGTTGAGATGAAGTGAAATGTACACTTTTAGAGATTTTAAACTTTAGAGAATCCAAATCCTTTGGGTATATAACAAGTACTAAGATGGGTAAAAAGACTAAGCTACCCTCACAATAATGGCTAGCCTCTGACCGCCATAACTAACTACATAACTAACTTAATATTACATAATATATTTAACATATAGTTTCTACATTCCTATAAAACAAATATTTGTTAGAGTTTATTCTTAAAAAATTTCAAACTTTAGGCTCAAATTCTCTTAATTCTATCTCTTTACTTACATATTATTTACTCATGGTTGTTAAACCTGGCTCAGCCCCTCAAACTAATGAATATAGAGGAACAAGGATTGATGGATCATTTGAGGTTCAACTGTTTAGAATAAATTTATTAAAAATTATGATTTTCAATATTTTTGAAGATCAAAACATAATATAATAAACAACAAACTAAATAAATTTGTTAATTAATTTTCTAAAATTTACACATAATTAATTTTCTAATTTTCTAATTATTAATCATAAATAAATTCAACTATACAACTTCTAAATCTATGACACATTTTTTAAATTAAAATTGAAAAATAAAGAAAAGTAAAGGACTTATTGAAATTGAATCACTAAACTTGTAAATCATCTAGGTCGTACAGGTATAATTTAATAGGTTTTTATTTAAACATTAAAATAAAAAAATGAATATATTATCAATTGAGCTTAATACGATTGATACATACTTAACAGAAAATGAATGAGACTATAATTTAATAGGTTTTTATTTAAATATAAAATAAAAAAATGGATATATTATTAATTGGGCTTAATACAATCAAATGGATGAGGATAAACAAAGATAACATTCAAAAACTTCTTTTCTATAAAAAAAAGTAAAAAACTTTCTAATCATTAACCCATATATCTGTCTTTGGTCATATGGTCAACAATTCAACTGGTTGGTTCAACGAGTAAATAATGGATCATTTATATAATAGATTTATTAATTTAATATAATTTAATTAGTACATCACTTAATATTAATGATGGATAATTTTAGATTTAATATTTAGTCTTTCTAAAAATAATTCTATAAAAAAATTTATATAGTAATTTTTTAGTATCATCTTGCCCGTTATTTTCATCAATTCTAGGTTTTTCTGATCCGATCAGCGGGATAAGGTTTGACAACGTTATATTTACTTAGAAGCCTTTTTTAAAAAACTAATTTGTCTCATCGGACATACAATAATAATAAAGAAAAACATCACTCCACCCCACCCAACCCACCCCACCCGAACATGTATTCGAATCTATAACCTCTAAAATCATAATTTCAATATTCCACCACTGGACTAAGACCTTTACCACAAATTACAAGCCTTTTACACTCAAGTCTTTATTATTTAAATAACTTATTTATTCTTCTCAAATACTTTATATACAAAAGTTTTACCTCTCAATCCAAATTCCGCATTCGTTAATCTTGTACTTTTGCACGAACGCTCTTTTACATAAAATGAATTTTTGCAAAAAAAAAGTTACCAAGTTTTAGAAGTTTTATTCACTCCTCCTTCAGAAAGTTTCGATGGGTTGGATATGCGTATAGGGTTGCAATTGAGTTGATCGATTCGCGAGCAGTTCGAGATTGGTTAGGTCAAAGTTCGGTCAAAGCTTGGCCCGATAAGGCTCGACTCGAGTTCGAGACCGGCTCAAGATATTCAAGGCTCGACGAGCTACGAGCCGAGCCAAGCCGAGCTGAGCTCAATCATTTTTATTTTCAAGCCGAGCCGCGCTTAGAGGTTCGATCTCGGTTCGTCTCGTTTGCATCCCTAGATACATGTATAGTAGGATGAGCGCAAGCCAAATCTGGACCGAATCCATATAGATCCAGATCTATATTACTTTTTACATATAAAGTTCATATTCAGTCCAAATCCATTGGATTTACAAATTTAGACCCCGTATCCATATCCAATGGATCGCACAGATTTAGATCCAAAATAGGTCCAAGACGGATCTCTAAAAAAATATCAACGACGATTTGTACTAAAAAAATATCTTAATTTGCATTAAAAAAAAGACAATGTTTAACATTGTAATTTCAAGGTTAAAAATAAAAATAATACAAATTAACATTCATCCTTCCTAAGTTCTAAAAATTAGCTAGTTGGCAATGAATTCACTAAGACTTCAGAGTTGGAAGTTTTAGACTAGTGGGTTGGTGATGATCGAGTTCAAGAGAAAGTTGTGTCGAGAGTGAAAATATACATATAGGTTAGGTTAATAATTAGGTCAATGTTGTATATATAAACGGATGTGGATCTGGATTGGATCTCTATAAAAACCCAGTACTAGATCCACATTTTTTTGTTAGATCCAGATCCGGCCCGAACCTAATGAACGTAAAATGACAAGGTCCAAATCCCAAAAAAACGGATACTGATCCACAGATCCGGATCGAGTTGAAGATCCAATCTCGTATATATCAAGGCCCATCACCTTGCCCCCAAAACATCATGGCCATCTTTCATGGAATGGTCTGGTCCAAATTCGTATTAGTTCGAGTAATGTGTGAGATTAGCTTGAGTTAGATATTAAGAATCATAAATGGTCTGGTTCAATGATAGCATAATAAATCACTGTTTTTAAATTCCCGGCCTAGGCCCTGGTTATCATTCTTAGGGCGCTATCAGGCGCTTGATCGATTTATTGCCGCCTAAGCATCACCTATTCCAATTTTTTTCGCTTAGACGTCGCCTAATTTAGATTTTTTTATGATAATATTATTTATAATAATCATAGTTTACCAACAAAAAGTTGTTTAAGTGGTAAAACTAAAATACATTGAAGTGTTCTCACAATAAAATTATCAAAACATGCTCTATGCCACTAAGTGGTTTTTAAAACACGATCTAAATTATGTTTTTTGATATTTTATATTATTATAATTTACTTTTTAGTTGAATTTATATTTTTATATGTATAATAAATACTTAAAAATAAAAAATACAAATCCGCTTAGGTCCTGCCTAGATTCCGCCTAGACTCCACCTAGGTATTTTGAAGTTTCGACCACTTGACTAGCTCCTAACGCTTTTTAAAACATTAATAATAATAATAGATAAAATAAAGTATATATGTATTTATTATACATAATCCCAAAAAAAATTACTTAGATTGTTTAAATTTCCATTTTCTTAAATTTTTAGATGTTAAATTTAATTAGTTGTCAACGTGCATCTGCCATTAATTAGATTATTGATGTCCTTTAAGTTTATATTTAAGCTTCTTTTATGTAACTATTCCATTAGGCCTTATTAGCTTCCCTATATATAGTGATAGCTATATCATTGTAAACATATCAAGTGATAATAGATATCTCATATTTCTCCACTTTCTTTCTTTAATTATATTATTGTATTTATAATACCTTATTAGTACGAATTTATTCTTTGGTATTATTCAATGAAGTGATGGGTATCACAAAGACGTCGAGAATTCGATCGATGGTGACGTCAACAATTTAGCAGACTTGTTCACCACAGTATAACCTTCTGCAACTTTCAAGAAGTTGGTTTTCAACATTGGAATGCGTCGCCTCAAGGATCATCAATATTCTTGCGAACAGGGGGAGTAAACATTGTACTCTTTTTCCCTTAACCAAAGTTTTTGTCTCATATAGTTTTTCTTTAATAAAATTTTTAACAGTATCGCATTCGCAACAATGGACATCATATAACGTGCATTTGCCACTAATTAGATTATTGATGTCCATTTAAGTTTATATTTAAGCTTCTTTTATGTAACAAGTCCATTAGCCTTGACTAGCTTCCCTATAAATAATGATAGCTTTATCATTGTAAATATATCAAGTGCTTATAAATCCCTCTGTAACTGTCGCTTTTGAGTCAAATGAATTTTTTTAATAAATGTCAATTTTAATTTTTAATGCAATTGTTTGAGCATCTTTTCTATTTTGCCCCTATTTAATGCAACATTGTAAATAACAAAAGATAACAAAGACCAATCATCTTTTCAAACAATTATTAGTGTTATGGGTATTTTAGTTCTTTTATTCTCTTAATTATTGTTTTCTTGGTATTGACAAACTTACCAAAAACGACAGTTAAAAAAAACGGAGGGAGTATCATATTTCTCCACTTTCTTTCTTTAATTATACTACTAGTGTAGTACCTTGTGTGATACACGGATAAATCATTTGTAATCAGTATATGAATAAATAAATCTATTTTTTAATATATATATATATATATATATATAATAAAAATAGAAAATATTAACGCTAAAAATATATTAAATTATATATCAAATTAAATTGCCAAAAAAGAGTCATATTAATTATTAAATAGGATTACAACCAATAGAATATAATTAAATAAAATCAAGAATAATAAATTAAATTTTTAAAAAAATATATTTAGGAGATATATTAGTTGATAAATATACTTAATGGATAATTATGAAATTCAAATTCACTTGATCGAATAATTAAAAATATTCTATTATTATCCATAAGAAGGGCTAAGTACTATTATAAAATTCAAATTTATTCTTAAATAAGATTATAATTTAAAATTTTATGCAGTTATCTTATGATTTCCTGTCAAATATTTGATGAGAAAAAAATAGTCACATTTGATTCCTAAATCTGTTTTTAATGTGATAATAATAAGATTTTTTTAATTATTTCACTTGATAAAATAATTAAAAATATTCTATTATCATTCATAAGGAATACAAGCTATTATAAAATTCAATTTTTTTCTTAAATAGACTTATAATCAATCAATCGGCAATGATATTTTTCACTTTGGAGAAAATAATATAAGAATTGCAAAATTTGATCAAAAAATTGGAAAGGTAGAAATAGAAAAAAAATAGCACATGTTTAAAATGAAACAATCTAACAATACAAAATAAATAATACATAATACCAAATAACAGTTCTGCCAACATTGACAATATTTTAACAAATACTAATCTTTCTTTAAAAAGAGATACATATCAATTATTTTTCTCCTTCTTAATCCTCATATGTTTTGCTCAATGGCTCGGAAGTTGTACATTATCTTCATCTATCAATATCGACGGTGTCAGAGTTTGATTTCTTATCTCTACAGGTGTGACAAGAGAATTGACCTCATTTTCTGATATCGAGTTATTCTAAACAATAATATATAAATAAATAAAATACATAATTCAAATCATAATAGATAACGAATCATTTGTACTTATAATATAAATGTTGGAGGTACCTTGAAATTTTCATTTGCATTTGGGAATTGATCAACATCGAAATCTAGATCCTATTATAAAAAATTATAGTTGGACTCTATTGAATGAGAACCAAAAAAAATAAAAAAACTCATTACCACTGTATTCTCAAGCACGTATCAACTGCATAACAACGATAATTCGTTCACCATTAGGTGAATTCAAATGAGATCATATTTATTCTACAAATTAATCCCAAAATATTGTTGATATTCTATTATGTCTGCAATTTGATTTCACTTTAATATAATAAATTCTTATAAGGAAAACTCATAAATATAATAAAATATAAATACGTACTAATTATTAATATAATAATAAAATAAAACAAATTTAATAATATATTTGAAATATTTGTTTTGAAAGGTATAGGGGCAAAGAAGTCTTTTAGGACTTCTTAGGACAAATGAGATCAAATTTGTTCGTGTATTTGTCAAAAAGTCCGTGTATTTGATAGAGAAGCCTTTTAGGACTTCTTAGGACTTCGCTCAGCACCACGACTGATAATTTTACCAATTACATTTGTTAAAAAATCCATGTATTTAATTAATAGTTGTAAAAAGTAAATAATTAAATAATTAAATAAATATCTAATCTTGGTTTTTCTTTATCCGCTATGGAAGCGCCAATCTTGTCCTCTGTCTAAATGGGAGTGCTAATTTCGTCGGGATGCCCATCTTAAAGTGCTTTCCAATCTCCACATCGCATCAAACAAATAAATATATCATCTAGAAACATAATAGAAATTATAAATAAGTTAAAGGAACTTGAAAATCGTTAAACTGAATCATGTGGAACACTGTCCTTAAAGGATAATATAGTTGCTTTCAGGATTAAACAGCTTCTTTAAACGATAGCAAAAGGGGTGAAAAAGAATTTAGTAATCAGATTACATAAGTAAAAATGAAGTGAAAGAAATGGTACATACGAAACACAAATAGGAAGACCCTTTTTATAATGAAATGAAATAGCTATTTGAGGATAAATTAAGGCTGCTTTTAATTATGAAATAATTTATGAAATTTAAGTTTGAAAGGTTTTAACAATAACCAATTCTAAACAACATTATTATAGAAACAAATCAAAGTAGACGGATATTATATTGCAAAACTGATATAGTAATTAATAATTATTTAACCTTTAAAATTATTGAATTTTTGATGTATCAACCGTCTGTTACTATACAGGCGGCTGATATATAATTGATAAGAGGTCCACGTCATTAATATTTGATGTAATATATTTCTTACTTATTTACAGTTTTTACCATTGGATTTTTCTATAAATAGAAATTCAATTTCTTCATTTGATATATACCTCAGAAACAAAAAATGAAAGTTTCTTTCAAATTCTCTTTCCGCCTTCTTTATTATTGTTATAATTTCCTTGCATATAGTCAATTTCCAACACGTTATCAGCACGAGCTTGCTCTATCGATTAAGGATATCACCAAATAAATCCAAAGTAAGGCATAATCATTTTATTTCCTATAACCATATATTATACCTATAATTTTTAATATGTCTAATATCAAAAGTTTAGACTTTATTCCTCTTGTTGTATCGGAAAAAAATTATCTTACTTGGGTGCTGGATGCAGAAATGAATCTAGAATCAATGGGTCTTAATAATACTATTATTGAAAATAATAATATTACACCTTAGTACAAGGTAATAGCTCTAGTTTTTCTTTGCCGTTATCTTGATGAAACACTTGAATCAGAATATTTGACTGTCAAAGATCCTGCAGATCTTTGGAAAAAAATTAAAGGAGATGTTTGAACACCTTAAGAAAACATCTCTACCAAATACCAAGTATGAATGGATATACTTAAGGCTTCAAGATTTTGAATCTATTAGTGCATACAATTCTAAACTTTTTCAAATTACATCCACATCAAGATTATGTGGAAAGGAAATAACTGATATGGATTTACAGGAAAAGACATATTCTACTTTTCATTTGAATAATATGGTATTGCGGGAACAATATAGAGAAAAAGATTATAAGAAATATAGTGAACTAATTATTGCTCTTCTCCTAGCAGAACAATGAAATCAACTCCTGTTGAGAATTACGATCTACTGGAACAAATCCATTCCCTGAAGCGAATACGATAATTCATAATAATTTTAATGGACGCGACTACAGAAATGATCGTGGTCATGGTCGAGGTAGAGGATATAATAATAATAATTTCCACCAGAAGTGGAAACTTGGTAATAATAATAACAATAATTTCCACCCGAAGTGGAAAAGTACAAATAACCACCAGAAGTGGAATAATCAAATTGAAAAATTTGATAAAAGAAATAATAGTCAAGATGATGAAAATAAATGTCATAGATGTGGTATGACTGGTCATTGGTCAAGAACTTGTAGAACCGCTAAACATTTGGTAAACTTATACCAAGCATCCCTCAAGAAATATGCGGAACCAGAAACCAATTTTATATTGGATGATAATAACCCCACTAATGACCCTATTGATATCCCTAATATGGAGTTGGATGGTTTTCTGTTACCCAGCACCAGTGGCAAGGAAATTTTTTGAATAATTACTTCATATATTTTGCTTAATTAATATCTTATAATTTTTATGCTATTATTAGTTTGCTTTTGTTATTGCTGTTTAATATACTTTTTATGTAATGTTTATTTATGGATAAATAATAATGCATCTTTCGTTTCTTCAATGAAAAAAATAAATTCTTTTCCGGTATTATATGAATTCAAGGAAAATAAAGCAAATTTATGTATTGTAGATACTGCCACCACCCATACTATTATCAAAGAAGCAAGATATTTTAATACTCTTAAAAGGGGTGAAACTGTAGTTACCTAAATATCGGGACAAACAAAAATGGTTGAAGCCTCCGGAAGAGCTAGTATTATATTACAAAGGGGAACAAAATTTATTATATATAATGCATTATTTTCCTCGAATTCTTAGAGAAATTTATTAAGTTTTAAAGATATTCGCAAAAATGGATATCATATTGAAACGGTGAGCGAAGACAATAAAGAATGTCTTTATGTTACAAAAATAATTTCAAGTAAGAAATGTATACTTGAAAAATTTTATACTCTTTCATGTGGCTTATACTACACATATATTAATATGATTGAAGGCAATTTAACTATAAACCAGAAGTTTATAGATTCATGTACTTATAAAATTTGGCATGATCGACTGGGTCATCCTGGTTCGATAATGATGAGAAAAATTATTGAAAATATACATGGCCATCCATTGAATAACCAGAAGTTTCTTCAGAATAATGAATTATTTTGTGCTGCTTGTTCGCAAGAAAAATTAATAATAAAACCTCCTAGAAGTAAGGTTGGAATAGAATCGCCAAGCATTTTTAGAGCGCATACAATGTGATATTTGTGGACCAATTCATCCATCATGTGGACCATTTAGATATTTTATGGTTCTAATTGACGTCTCAACTAGGTGGTCACATGTATGATTATTATCTTTACGAAATATGGCATTTGCAAGGTTACTTGCTCAAATTATAAGATTACGGGCACAGTTTCCCGATTATCCTATTAAATCAATTTGTCTTGATAATTCTAGAGAATTCACATCCAAAACATTTAATGATTATTGTATGTTGATTGGAATAAAAGTTGAACATCCTGTAGCATATGTTCATACACAAAATGGTCTAGCAGAATCATTTATTAAACGTCTGTAATTAATTGCACGATCGCTAATTTTGAGAACAAATCTCCCTACTACAGTTTGGGGTTATGCAATATTACATGCAACATCTCTTATACGTTTAAGACCAAAAAGTTATCATGATTATTCTCCATTACAATTATCTTCTGGCCATGAGCCTAGTATTTCTCATCTTAGAGTTTTTGGTTGCGCAGTATATGTGCCTATTGCTCCACCACAAAGGACTAAAATGGGTCCTCAAAGGAGATTAGGAATTTATGTTGGCTATGAATCCCCTTCAATAATTAAATATCTTGAGCCATTAATTGGCGATATGTTTACTACACGATTTGCAGATTGTCATTTTGATGAAAGCACTTTCCCAAAATTAGGGAGAGGGAATAAGAGCCCAATAATGGAAAAGAAAATAATATGGAATGCTTCATCACTTTCTCATATGGATCCTAAATCAAATAATTATGAACTAGAAGTTCAGAGAATAATCCATCTTCAACATTTAGCAAATCGATTGCCTGAGGCACTCACTAATCTAAAATAGTGGCGAAATCGCATATACCAGCAGTAAATGCGCCAATTTCTATTGAGATTCCTGAAGAACAACCTACAGATAATACTCTAACACGCCTGAATCATGGACGACCTATTGTTTGAAAGAATAAAAATCTAAAATGAGAGAGTTATTGATAATGAAGATATTCCCATTGAGGATATAAATATAAATATACTTCCGGTAGAAGTACAAGCACCTGAAGTGCAAATACCTGAAGCTATTGAAAATGAAGAAATTCAAATAAATTATATCAATACTGAAAGAAGATGGAATCGCAATAAAATAGTTATAGACCATATTTTTTCATATAATGTTGCAATCAATATTGAAAATGAAAATGTGAATCATGAGCCAACATCTATTGAAGAATGCCAAAGTAGAAATGATTGGCAACAATGGAAAGAGGCAATTCAAGCAGAGCTGAATTCTCTTGAAAAAAGCAAAGTATTCAGACCAGTAGTTCGAACACCACAGGACGTTAAATCTGTTGGTAATAATTGGGTTTTAATTAGAAAGAGAAATGATAAAAATAAAATAATAAGCTATAAAGCCAGATTAGTTGCACAAGGTTTTTCCCAAAGACCTGGGATAGACTGCGAGGAGACATATTCTCCGGTGGTGGATGCAATAACTTTTAGATATCTTATTAGTTTTGTAGTGCAAGAAAATTTACAAATGCACTTGATGGATGTTGTCACAGCTTACCTATATGGTTCACTTGATAATGATATTTATATGAAAATCCCTAAAGGATTGAATCTACTAGAAAAATATGGCAAACGAGAACTTTATTCAATAAAGTTACAAACATCCTTATATGGATTAAAACAATCCAGGCGCATGTGGTATAACTGTCTCAGTGAATATTTATTGAAAGAAGGATATAAAAATGATCCAATTTATCGATTTGTTTTTATAAGAAAATTAGGTTCTAATTTTATCATCATCTCAATTCATGTTGATGATTTGAATATTATTGGAACTCCAGAAGATATTCCAAAAGCAGTTGATTCTTTAAAGAAAGAATTTGAGATGAAAGATCTTGAAAAGTCAAAATTGTGACTTGGTTTGCAAATTGAGCACATTGAAAAAGGAATTTTAGTGCATAAATCAAACTACACAGAAAAGAACCTAAAACGATTTAATATGGACAAAGCACATCCATTGAGTAACCCAATGGTTGTACGATCACTTGATGTGAAAAAGGATGTTTTTCCTCCTAGAGAAAATAATGAAAAGGTTCTCAGTCCTGAAGTACCATATGTAAGCGCAATAGGTGCTTTGATGTATCTTGCTAATAACACAAGACCCGACATTGCATGCTCTGTTAATTTATTAGCAATTATAAGACGACATTGGAATGGAATTAAATATATAATGCGCTACCTTCGAGGAACTACTGATTTAGGCTTATTTTATTCATATGAGTCCAAGCTTAAATTAGTTGGATATGCGGATGCGGGTTATTTATCCGACCCACATAAAGCTCGATCTCAAACAAGCTATTTATTCACATATGGAGGAATAGCTATATCTTGCGATTGACAAAACAAACAATTACAACTACTTCCTCAAATCATGGGGAGTTAATAGCGATTCACGATGCAAGTCGTGAATGTGTGTGGTTGAGATCATCAATCAAACATATCTAAGAAGCATGTGGAAAATTTACGGTCAAGGAAGATCCGGCGATAATATATGAAGATAATGCTGCTTGTATTGCTCAATTGAAGGAATGCTATATTAAATGAGACAGAAAAAAGCATATTTCACCAAAAATTTTCTTCACTCATGATCTAGAAAAGAATGGTGAAATTAATATTCAACAAATCCGCTCTTGTAACAATTTAACAGATTTGTTTACCAAGGCTTTACCTTCCTCAACTTTCAAGAAATTGATTTACAACATTAGAATGCGTTGTCTTAAGGATTTCCAGTTAACTCGCGAACAAGGGGAGTAAACACTGTACTCTTTTTTCCTTTAATTGAGGTTTTTTATTCCACATGGTTTTTCCTTAGTAAGGTTTTTAACGAGGCAATGTCCCATTCGCGGCAAATGATACATCAGAGGGGGAGTGTTAAATTATTGATGTATCAGCCGCCTGTTACTATGCAGCCAGCTGATATATAATTGATATGGGATCCATGTCATTAATATTTGATGTAATATGTTTCTTACTTATTTACCGTTTTTACCATTGAATTTCTCTATATATAGGAATTCAATTTCTTCATTTGATAAATACCTCAAAAATAAGATATAAAAGTTTTTCTCAAATTCTCTCTTTGCCTTCTTTATTATTGTTATAATTTCCTTGCATATATAGTCAATTTCCAACAAAAATAATATTTCAAACGAACATATATAAGGAAAACTCACCAAAATAGTTAATATTTCACTTTTAATATAATAAATTTTTATAAGAAAAACTCATAAATATAACAAAAATAATATAAATACGTAATAATTATTAATATGATAATAAAATAAAGCAAATTTCATAATAAAATTAAAATATTTCTTTTGAAAGATATTTAGGGGTAAAGAAGTCTTTTAGGACTTCTTAGGACAAAGGATATCATATTTGTTCTACAAATTAACCCCAAAACGTTGTTGATATTCTATTATGCTTGCATTTTGATTTTATAATAAAGTTTTTATTAATAAGGAACAATATATGCAAATAACATGAAAATTATAGATAAATACTCATGGTCGTAAAGTTCCAGATTCATTAAAATACTATTATTTCCATTTATGAAACGACTTTGCTCAACACAACGGCAGACAATTTTACCAATTACATCTATTAAAAAATCCGTGTATTTAATTAATAATTATAAAAAGTAAATAATTAAATAAATAAATAAATATCTAAGTTTGGTTTTTCTCTATCCACTATAGGAGCGCCAATCTTGTCCTCTGTCTAAATGGGAGTGTTAATCTCATCGGGATGTCCATCTTAAAGTGTTTTCTAATCTCCACCTCGCATCAAAAAAATAAATATACAATCTAGAAACATAATGAAAATTATAAATAAGTTAAAGGAACTTGAAAACCGTTAAGATGAATCATGTGGAACACTGTACTTAAAGAATACTTGTAGTTGCTTTCAAGATTAAATAACTTCTTCAACCGATGGCAAAAGGGAAGATAAAGAATTTTGTAATCAGATTATACATAAGTAAAAATACAGTGAAAGAAATGATACATACGAAACACAAATAGGAAGACACTTTTTATAATAAAATGAAGTAGCTATTTGAGGATAAATTAAGGCTGCTATTAATTATGAAATAAATTATGAAAATTAAGTTTGAAAGGTTTTAATAATAACCAATTTTAAACACCATTAATATATAAACAAATCAAAGTAAACGGACATTATATTGTAAAACTGTTATAGTAATTAATAATTATTTGACCTTTAAAATAATATTTCAAGCAGATATATATAAGGAAAACTCATCAAAATAGTAAACATTTCACTTCTAATATAATAAATTCTTATAAGGAAAACACATAAATATAATAAATTATAATATAAATACGTACTAATTATTAATATGGTAATAAAATAAAATAAATTTAATAATAAAATTGAAATATTTTTTTAAAAATGTATAGGTGCAAAGAAGTCTTTGCTTTTATATATATATATATATATATAGTCTTAAAGTTCCAGATTCATGAAAACACTTTTATTTCCATTTATGAAACGACTTTGCTCAGCACCACGACTGATAATTTTACCAATTACATCTGTTAAAAAATTTGTATATTTAATTAATAGTTACAAAAAGTAAATAAATAAATAAATATCTAAGCTTGGTTTTTCTCTATCCACTATGGGAGCGCCAGTCTTGTCCTCTGTATAAATAGGAGTGTTAATCTCGTCGGGATCCCCATCTTAAAGTGCTTTCCAATCACCACCTCACATCAAATAAATAAATATATCATCGAGAAACGTAATGGAAATTATAAATAAGTTAAAGGAAATTGAAAACCGTTAAGCTGAATCATGTGGAGCACTGTCCTTAAAGGATAATTGTAGTTGCTTTCAGGATTAAACAGCTTCTTCAACCGATGGTGAAAGTAGAGAAAAAGAATTTTGTAATCAGATTATACATATGTAAAAATAAAGTGAAAGAAATGGTACATACGAAACACAAATAGGAAGAACCTTTTTATAATGAAATGAAATAGCTATTCGAGGATAAATTAAGATTGCCATTAGTTATAAAATAAATTATAAAAATTAAGTTTGAAAGGTTTTAATTATAACCAATTTTAAACATTATTATTATATAAACAAATTAAAGTAAACGGACATTATATTGCAAAACTGTTATAGTAATTAATAATTATTTAACCTTTATAATAATATTTCAAATGAACATATATAAGAAAAATTTATCAAAATAGTAAACATTTCACTTCTAATATAATAAATTCTTATAAGGAAAACTCTTAAATATAATAAATTATAATATAAAAACGGATTAATTATTAATATGGTGATAAAAAAATAAATTTAATAATAAAATTTAAATATTTCTTATAAAATATATAGAGGCAAATAAGTCTTTTACAAACATTTTATATATATATATATATATATATATATATTTCTAACCATTTATAAAATTTTTGCAATTTTCTTTTAATTATGTATTTAAATGATTGATTAATTATAATATCTGAGTTTTATTTTTAAGAATTGATTGAAGTGACAAGTTACCCTTGGACTCGGTCCCTTCAATTAGTTTATAGCGGTACCGTAAAGAGTAGAGATGAATGGATTTAGTTCAGATCTGTCTAAAAATGATGTATTCGAATTCGTTGGATTTATAAAATCAGGCTCCAGATCCAGACCCTACGGATATCATGGATCCGAGTCTTAAAACGGGTTTGATATTAATCTTGAATGCTTTGTTCTTGTAAAATTAAACAATGAATTGTAATTCCAATATTGACAATGAAAGTACGTATCTTCTATGTATTGCGATAAATAAACTAGAATATACGTATAAGTTGAACATGTTTGGGCAACTAATTTCTTAGTTATGCCTAGTTAAAACCCGGTCCGACCAAATCACTCCCATGTCTAGTGTATAGTGATTAATTATAAGGTTATCCAATATTTCTATCAAAAGTTTTCTCTTTATCTATATAAATACCTTGTAATTGCGTGCTTAATATCACATTTGCGAACATAAATAGCAAAAATTAAGATGAATTTAGAGAGAAAAGAAACTTTTATTAGAATATCATCATGCATACAAGATTATATTTAGTTAGACAACTTTATGATGTGGTTTGCTTAGGGGAGGAGCTCGGAAACATAAATTGCGGCATTTAGTAAAGCAACTTTGATCGGGCTGACGACAATTTTTAACACAATCTTCGTAACATTGCTTTTCATTGAAAGCCTTTGCGGCTACAACTTCTCTCGAACAACTTATTAACATAAATAAAACTATAATAGCTAATACTCTCATATTCATTTTTATCAATCGACAATTTTATATAAGCAACTAATGAATGCAATTTGATTCAAAGAACTAGTAAATATATAGGAGAGGTTTGGTTACTCCATTAATTTAAATAATTAAAGTTGAATCTTCAATGAATTTTGAATTTAGTAGGTTTAGATTATGTATCAGATACAATCTCACTGGATTCATTGAAATATCTAAACATTAAATTCAAAAGTTAACTTATTTAGTAACAAATGTGTACTAGAGAGCTTTCAATTCGTATCATGTTTGTGATATTCGGATTAAACCATACCAACTATCTCATTCAAGTTCAACGAAATTTAAAGCTAGTTTAGTTGGTTTTCAAATGGCATTTACTATTGACCAACTAAACGAAAACGATGGATCAAACGATTTATATATATATATATATATATATATATATATATATATATATAACTATTTTAGAAGCATATTATGGTTATTAATTATTATTGGTAGTTTATACCATGTATATTCATTATTTAAAAAAACCTTAATTTTAAAAAAATATTGTTGAAATGCTGAATATTCATATGTTAAAAATTCAAAAAACATGGATACATATTATTGGAAGAGATTTGTAAATATTTTACTCTAGTACTCCATCTTGTTCCAAAAACTAGTCAGGCTTTTAATTAAAATCAATAAATATTTAATACTCTGCTAAAATGACTAATGTATCTGTGATAAAATTCTCTTTCTTCTTAATTACCACTTTATAATTTCATCAATACATATACTCTTTTCTAATTAATACAAGGGTAAATTAGAGAAAAAAATTTAAAAGTTGCTTGATACTCTAAAATGATAAGGAAAAGGAATTAAGGTAAAATCTCTAAAGCGACCAATTTTGAAATCGGATTAGAGAAAAAAATTTAAAAGTTGCTTGATACTCTAATCACGAATAAGAGCATTTGTCATTTCAATGACCCTATCAGGCTTATCAGGCTATGTAAGCACCAGTACAAATAATACACAAAATCAGAATACGATTTGCATATAAACAAAAACCTAAAGATAAGAAGCTCAAGCTTGAAAAAAGAAGAAAAAAAGATACTCGTATATGCTCTATATTTGAGTAGGATCATAAGCAGCATTTGCTTAAAATTGCAAAATCATTAAACCAAAATTTGGATTAGCTATTGTCTTTACTGTTTGTCTTTCTTGAAACAACTAAATCCTATTATTTGATACCAGGAGTTCTTTTACATATTACCGGGTATTTAATAGCCATTTTCATTGGATATTTGACATATATGCAGTTTATATATTATAATAATAAAAACTACATATGTGTCGAGCATCCAACGTGAAAGGTATTAAATACTCAGTCCTATATAAAATTTGCCCTGATACCAGTTACCAACATTTAGAATTATCATTTAGTGACCGAAAGGTATGAAATTGTTGGAGAAATTTTCAAACAATTAAACATTAATGGACCAAGACTTCATTAAAGTCCTTATAATTCACGGACTCGCACATGACTTAATATCAGTATATCGAATACGATGTTTAAAGAAAGATAAATTTCTAAATTCCCATAATTTATTTATAACCACATATTATTCAGTGTAAGGTAGCCCAAGTATCAAATTATACCTTACTTTATTTACTCTACATTTGTACTAATTAATCAAGCTCCAAGAAAGTCATTAACCATTTCCAAACAAGGTTTCAACACAAGCTTATTCCAAGCCTCACTAGCCTCAACTCCACTATTTTCAACCGCACTAGTTGCATCAATTCTATGCACTTCCCATCCATATTCATCTATCAACCTCCTAATCTTTTGCAATTGTGCATCCACTAGTTTGCAAGTGTTCTCTTTGATCCTTGCTATTGCACTCTCTAGCAACATTTTCCTCGTATTTTCGTCGGCATTTGTTTTCTCAGCATAAAGAAAAAGGTCCATTTCGGGTACCCCTATCGCCCTCCATACACCCCTGGTATAATCCGAACCTGGCTCAACCATGCCCCGAATTTCCTCTACTAGACCCTCTTTGACCATTTCGTCCACTCGTTTCTCGACCTTTTTGTACAAAACACCCACATCGACATCCAGCCATATGAACAAGCTCTCGAATTTGTCGCGAAAGTTGTAGGAAGGATTCTCGACGAGTTCTTTGATGTAGTTGTTTGATCCTCCTACAATGATCGGGACCCGCCCGTTTTCCTCGATGATCTGGTCCATGGTTTTGTGGACATGAGCGCAAAAATCATGGACAGTGAAGTCAGCCTCGGGATCGAGGAATCCGAGTAAATGGTGTGGGATTCCTTTTCTTTCGTCCTCTTTTATTTTGTTGGTTACAATATCTAGTCCTCTATAAACTTGGATTTTGTCGCTGTTAATGATTTCAGCTTCGATATTCGTCGCTAAATCCACTGACAGTTTGGATTTCCCTGTCGCTGTTGCCCCCATTATGAAAATTGTTTTTGCGTCTCTTCCATTCAGTATCTTCCTGTACACAATTTCACAACATTATTACTTTGACATACATACATATATATATATATATATATATATATATATATATATATATATATATATATATATATATATATATATATATAAAATAGGGTAAATAATTATAACCCCTCATGCTTAACAAAGTACACCACTACCTACTCGTATTTTAAAAACTTAATTTATAACTCCAATTATTTTATATTTTCTCACTATATTTTTCTTTAATTATATTATTAGGTCCCTTTATAAGTTATTATGTCATTATGTCATTATATTATTAAAATTTAAGAAGATATACATTTATAACAAAACTATTGTTGCTTGTGATATTTTTATATTCAATTTCTTTTAATTTTTCCATTCAATAGTTTTTTGTAATACAATTATAAGACTAGAATGTAATAAAATGTCAAAAAATAAGTAAAAAAATCAGTAATTATGATCATTAGTTAAGTAAATATTGTCAAAAAGTACATGTAACATCAATAATTTTGAATGAAAAAACTTAACAATAGATAGAAGGATGTAGTAATGAGAAAATACAAAACATATGGAGATATAAATTAGGGTTTTGAAATATATGGAGGTAGTAGTGTACTTTATCAAATCCGAGGAAGATTATAATTACTTACCCTCTATAATATTAAATTTAGTGTTTTAGTTTATTTTATTGTACTATAATACAATTCTTTCCATTTTTTCAATAATAATGAGGTCAATGTAGTCAAATTTTTTAGCATATTTAATTTATAATTTAAAATAACGATGAGGCTACAATATCTGACGGGTACCACGGCATAAAGGATTTGGATTCTCTAAAGTTATAAATTTCAGTCAATTTCAGTCATTCATTGAGTTTTAATATTGCATTGTGAATCCCACAAACCACTAAAATTGAATCTAAACCATTAAAATTCAATGAATGGCTGAAATTTACTGAAATATACAATTTTGGAGAGTTTAAACTTTAAAGAATCCAAATCCCAATATAAAATAACTTAATCCATATAATTAATTATATTTCTTTTTTAACTGAGAATAATAAAAACACTAGATTCTTTCCTTTGCAAATAGATCCACCACCACCCCTCAATATTCTCCTCCATCTAACCCGATAATCTTGCCGTCGTTATTATTTCTTCCTCCCCTACTGCCTCCACCACCAAATCTCCTCATCTCCCTACCGTTCCTTCTTGATTTCATCGATTCCTCTCCTCGCTCTCGTACCATCGATTGCTACTTTGATTACTCTCCTACCATATCTTCTAAGCTTCCCATCAATTTCATTTTGAATAAATTGAGTAATACTAAATTGAGTAAAGAACTCGACTTCGAATTCAATTAACCACATCAAATCGGTCCATACTTGCTCCTATGCTCCCCTAGCCAATATCCTATGCAAATCTGCTTTTGAGCTCTTGCCCTAGATTTGCTTCACTTTAAGATCCCTCATGTTCAATTAGTAATTTCTTATTTTGTTGCATGTCGCTGAAGGTTTAGATTAAAATTCGAAAATGTTGATTTTTCTGTTGTCATAAAAAAGGTAAAAGAAGATGAGATTGAGAATTCAGTAATAGAAGAAGTTTTGGGAAACGAGTGAAGAAATTTGAAAAGGAAAAGATTTGGAGAGTGAAAAGAAAATTTGGAAAGTGAGCTGGTGGCTTTAAGCAATTAATATGTTAATTATTTTCTAAATTTTGGATTAATTTATTGTATTAGTTACGAAATGTAATTAGTTAGGAGATAATTAAGGTAATTGATAATTGATTACATGGAATAAAGTAATAGAGATAATTAAGAACATTAAATGATTACTAATTTTTTGGATAAACTTATTCTGCGGTACCTTTGTAGAATTTTTGTTAAAATAAAATAAATAATCTCAAAAAAAAATATTTATGGCTACTTTAATTTTTTATTATTGAATTAAAATATAGTAAAATATGTGTAGCTAAAAGCTAGTTTAATATTAAAATTATAACAATGCATATAAAATTTATAAGTACTCTATCTATCTAGTAGAATTTGAGTCATGGTTTGAGATGTACTAACTAATTTTTCCCGCACATTCTCCAAATGTAACCGTTGGATATGAGGTTCGAAACATGTCTCTCTAGAATTTCTTTTGACGTAATTTTAAACAGTTGTTACTGTAATTTTTTAATGTTAGAAATCATTATATTATTTGAAAGTACCTTTCACTCTTATGATCAAGCTCAGGTATTGATGATTGTGGCCTTTGAGCCTTTCCCAACCTATATTGTGTCAACATATATATATTAAAAACAAATAAATTATATAACATGAATTATACATTTATCTCAAAAGGCAATATTAATTGAGCAATATGCTTACATATGAGATGGAAATTGAGAAGTCATGATTCTGTAAGTGGGTGGCTTGATCCACTTGTTGGTTGAAATTGAAGATGTTTTTGTAAAAATCATTGATTCCATCACTCACAAACTCAAGATTATTAGTACTAACAAATTAAACAATTTTTTTTGCATCGTGATAAAAACAATTTCTTTCTAATGTATTTATAAGCTAAATTGAGTGTCCAAGATTAAAAATTCAGTAGACTAAAAAGGTAAATGTACAATAACGATTTTGTTTTACATATAAATTATGTCCCATGCATTGCTCATAAAGAAACCAAGATTTTATTACCTTGATTTGAATATTGTCTTTCCTTTTACATATGTTTTTCATTAGTTATCTATAATATTATAATATATCTCTTGAAAATTTGTTGAATTATTACCTATCTAATCCATACATAAATGGACAAAATTTTAAGTTAGCATGTTTTATTTCGGAAGATCAATGATCAAATAAAGAAGATTTTGTCTGTGAACTTCAAACAGTTCTAAGCACTCCTTAAATAGGGTAAAAATGCAGTAATCTTCGCTTTATATATTGTCAAATCTGTTTTATAAGTCCCCGTAAATTTGGAAAATCCGAACCACTTAACAAATATCGTCCTATATAATATATAACAAATTAGTTGTCACGTTAGTAACAAAAGACGAACCAATGCACTTTTGTCAAATTGACGTGGAATTGTACCTTTTATAAGTTTAGGCTAACTTACGATGAAAAGTGTCAAATTCAAGGGTTGTAGATGTATGGGTAAATTTTACGCCAAATGTATATTCACCCACGAAACTTGGCACTAGATAAAGTTAAACACCTAATTTTCTAAATTGTCACCGTAAACTTTACGAGTCCAAAATTTATTCTTTAAATTTGTCAATTTACCCTAAAAAGCTATCAGTTCAGATAAATCAAATCACATAAAAATCTTCATTTTAAATGACACATAACAAATTAAAAGATTTTATTTCTTAAACAATAAAGGAGAAACATGTCTATGAATTCGGGAGCAATAAAATTTTAATGTCAAGCTCAAGAGGCGGCTGATGTATTTAGCAATTTATATATTGTGATTACCTATTAATATCTAATTACAGTATATAGATGCTAGATTAATACTTTTCCAAAAACAACTTCATAAAAATGTTATTTCATATAATAAGATTCTCCCAATATAACTCAAGTATTTGAATTTATGCAAGTATAGTTAATACGTACGATTGTACGTTTCCTACTAATAATAGATAAATTACCAATTCAAAGCTCAATTTTTTTTAAAAAAAAATTCAGTATTCGAACAACACTTCCTCCAAAATTGAAATAATTGTTAAAAAAACATTAGATGCTATTATCTAATAGTTGAAAAATGTAAGAATTTCTTAAGCAATATTATCCTTATATAAATTATTGGGAAATCGTATAAAGTGCACATTTTATAGCATTTGTATTTATATAATGCACCATTTTGAAACTTATTTATCATATACCATCTTTTAATAAACTAATTCATTATTTACACCCACTCCAATTTCAAATTATTTTGGGAATTCCTATTTTGTAGGAGATTACGATTTGATTATCTTGCAGCATTAAATTCCGATTTCTTTTCTTTCTCCTTTTTTTGATTAATGACTAATTCAAAATCCGATTTCTTTCCTATCCCATCTGTGATTTCTTTCCGTTTACTTTCCGATCTATTTCTTCCCTTTCAATTTCATTTTATTGAATATTCAAAATCTGATTTCTTTCCTATCTCAATTTTTATTCAAATTAATTCATTTTTTATTCCTTTTCGATTTCTATTTTTCAATATTTAAAATCTGATTTCCTTCCTATTTAATTCGAATTAATTCCTTCTTTATTCCTTTTCGATTTCTATTTTCCCTTTCTTACCGATTTCTTCCTTTTAACGCCTACAACAGCCATTTTTTCCAATTCTGAAGTTCCAATTTTTTCCAGTGTGTTCCCCTAAGTTCCCCTAAATTATATGCAATAATTATAATACTGATGGAACATGATAATAATAATATTAATTTTTTTAAAGTACTAGTAAGAGCAAAAGAGGTAGACTATTTTAGATTGGAGAAACTACTTTTTCTTTAATGAAATTTTAAATTAAGGACAACGATAATCATTAAAAATGTAGTCAAGATGATTTAATTAAATGACCAAGACATATATTTTCAATCTTCAATAAAAAAACTACAAATCAAGGTTATTATTTTTTTTAAGAAGTTTTGTAGGAGTCAGGGTTCAATCCTGATCATCCCCATCCAAACTAGCGGATGTACCACTTGACCAATAAATGAATGAAAATGTACATTCAAGCATGATTCTATGATTCAAGAAAATTCGGTTTAACATAAGTTAACCAACCTCCTTCTTGAGAAACTAAACGAACTGCAATTGAGAAAAGAAGAAGAAGAAGTAGTGAGGGTAGCATTTAGGTTACATTTATAACGGGTACTAAACGAGTAAAAAGACTAAGCTACCTAGACTTAACGGCTAGCCTCTAACTGCCATAACTAACTACTTAACTAACTTATTATATACATCCCCCACCCAAGATGTAAGCATTCATGAATACGGATCTTGAATGGAAAAGTTGTCTACTACGCGTTGATCGTTAGATTGACTATTATTATATAGAATTCTGGTGAATGAAGTGATAACATATGGTAGTTGGTGGTGCCATTAGATCAATCAATCCATTAAATATGTTATGTAATATCAAGTTAGTTAAGTAGTTAGTTATGATAGTTAGAGGCTAGTCGTTATAGTCAAGGGTAGCTTAGTCGTTTTAGTCTTCTTAGTACCCATTATATATGTAACCTAAATGCTACCCTTACTACTTCTGTAATTGTTGAACCCATTGCAACCATGAAAGCCACTCATTTGACTTCCTTGAATTCCATGTGACCGACCGATACCCCGAAATTGACTAGAAAAGTTACTATGATTCTTGACAAAGTTGTTGTTACCAAATTGTAAACTGTCACTTATACGAACAAAAGATGCCATTTCTTGCACATTGTTTTCCTTGTTTATAAGCACAAATTCCCTTTCAAACTGAAGTACCAAACAAAAGGCATTGTTCATAGTGGGAAAAGGGTCCATGGCCATTATTTGACCTTAACACCAGAAAAGGAACCACTCAAATCTTTCAAGAAGAAAATTACAAGATTTATCTCCTGAGACCTTCTAAAAGCTTCTCCAACATTGCCAAAGCACCCATCACACGCAAACTCGAGAAGGGCTAAGGCTATTAAACTCATCCCAAAGAACTTGGAGTAAGGCAAAGTAACCACAGTTACAAATCTTGAGACTTGAGAAATGGTAAAGATCTCACCTGGTAAATCTGTTATTATATGCGCATCAGAATGAGAGTAACGCTCCTTCAAAATTCCCCCCTTCGTTTTATTAAAGCCCATTAAGGTTTGCGCAACATAAATGGTCAAAGAATGAATTGACCATGAAAGAACCATGTTATTGCATCTTTATCGGGCATTGGACATCACATCCCTTGCATTAGGTTTTTCAATTAACCCATCAATGAATTTTAAGTTGTTTGTAGACATTAGTTACATCTTTATAAACCTAGTAGAGGAGTTACAATAACTATGGAAGAATTTTCTCCTAAGTGGAGGTAAAACGGACTATTTTCATCAAATCTTGCCTGATTTATGGTCGCCATTGCCTAAGAAAAGAAATTCGGCTTTCGATTAAAGAAGCAGCTAGAAAGAAAGATCAAAAGAAAGAAAGAAAGGTTTTCTGCTTAAGGAAAAGAAATCGAGAAAAAGAAAGAAAAAAACGAATTAAGCTTTTCACTCTGATATCATCTTGAAAAACAAAATGAAATGAAATTGAATTATACTTTGAGAATTTACAAAAGGGAAAAAAAGAAGCAGCAATGAGGGTAGCATTTAGGTTACACATATAACATGTACTAAGATGAGTAAAAAGACTAATTTACCCTTAACAATAATGGCTAGCGTCTATCATAACTAACTACTTAACTAACAATATAATATATAATATATTTAACATATAATTTCTATATTCCTATAAAACAAAATATTTCTAAAAATTTCAAATTTTAGGCTCAAATTCTCTTAGTTCTATCTCTTTACTTACATGTTATTTACTCATAGTTGTTAAACCCGGCTCAGCCCCTCAAACCAATAAATATAAAGGGTCAAGGATCGATGGATCAACTGAGGTTCAACCGTTTAGAATAAATTTATTAAATTATGATTTTCAATATTTTTGAAGCTCAAAACATAATATAATAAATAACAAATTACTGTATAGTATTATATTTAAGATCAACGAGTAATTAATGGGTCATCTATATAGTGGATTTTTAATATCATCTTGCTCGTTCTTGTCATCGAGTCTAAGTTTTTCTGATCCGATCCGATCCAATCCAATCAACTGGACGAGGTTTGACAACATTGTATTTAGTTGCAAGGCTTTTATTAAAAAAAAAATTGTCTCATTACGCTTACAATAATAATAAAAAAAACCTCACCTCACCCCACCCCACCCGAACTTGTATTCAAACACGTAATCTCTTGGTTGACAGCTTTAGTACTCAACCAATAGACTAAAACCTTTGCCATAAGTTACAAAAAAGTTTTAAAAGTTCGGTTGGAGATGCACGTATAGCAGGGCCCGTCACCATGCCCCAAAACATCATCTCCATCTTTCATGGAATTGTCCGGTCCTATTTCATATTTGTTCGAGTAATATATGAGATTAACTTGATTTCGATATTAAGACTCCGTTTTTCTAAACTTCTGAAAGCTAAATTGAAGTGCGCTGAATTGAACTTATTTCAGTATAAATTTATAACTACATATAGTTGAACTGAACTGAACTGAAGTAGTCTAAACTAAACTGAACCGAGCTAAAATGAAAAGAACTGAATTAAATTGAATTAAATTGCAGTAAAAAAAACCTACCCTAAGAATCATAATTGGTTCTGTACAGTATAGCATAGTAATACATAAAAAAATATATGTTTATTTATATACATAATCCCACAAAAAAGCATTACTTGGATTGCCTATATATCAATTTTCTTAAATTTTTAATGTTAAATTTAATTTGTTATTTATAAAATTTTTGCAATTTTCTTTCAATTATGTATTTAAATGATTGATTAATTAATATACCTGAGTTTTATTTTCAAAAATTGATTGAAGTGGCAAGTTAGGCTGGACTAGGTATTTAATTAGTTTATAGAGGTTCGGTCGAGAGTCACTATTATTTTTTACAAGTTGAACATGCCGGAGGTAAACCAATATCTCACATGGAAAGATTTAAAGAAACTTAATCAATATATAAGTGTTCATAATAACTCCATTAATATGAGGCCTTTTGAGAAGGAGCCGAAAAATAAAACCGTGAGGGCTTGGCCCAAAGCGGATAATATTATAATAATGTAAAGTTCGGGTGCGACACGACAGACCCATCAGAACAAGTTTGGTCAACTAATTTGTTAGTTAGGCCTAATTAAAGCCCGGTTCAACCAGATCATGCCGTCTAGTTATAGGGATTAATCATAAGATTATTCACTATTTCCTATCAAAAGTTTCTTCTTTATCTATATAAATATCTTGTAATTGTGTGCTTAATATCACATTTACGAACATATATAGCAAAAATTAAGATAAATTTAGAGAGAGAAAAGAAACTTTTATTAGAATATCATCATGCATACAAGATAATATTTACTTAGACAACTTTATGATGTGGTTTGCTTAGGGGAGGAGCTCGGAAACATAAATTGCGGCATTTAGTAAAGCAACTTTGATCGGGTTGACGGCAATTTTTAACACAATCTTCGTAACATTGCTTTTCATTGAAAGTAGCTACAACTTCTCTCGAACAACTTATTAAAATAAATAAAACTATGATGGCTAACACTCTCATATTCATTTTTACCAATCCACAATTTTATATAAGCAACTAATGAATGCAATTTGATTCAAAGAACTGGTAAATATATAGGAGCAGTTTGGTTACTCCTTTAATTCAAATAACTAAAATTGTATCTTCAATGAATTTTAAATTTAGTAGGTTTAGATTACGTATCGGATACAATCTCAGTAGATTCACTAGAATATCTAAACTTTAAATACAAAAGTTAACTTATTTCGTAACAGATGTGTATTAGAGAGCTTTCAATCTGTATAATGTTTGTGGTATTCTGATTAAACCATACCGAATATCTCATTCAGGTTCGATGAAATTTGAAGCGAGTTTAGCTGGTTTTCAAATGGTATATGTCGAGAATTCATAGGTTTGGAGAGTGTTGGGCTCGATAGATGAGTGAGCATTCAAGTGGGGTTGAGCCTATTTAACACAAAACCAATTGGCTTGTGTTAAGACGCAATCTACACCACTTATATATCACTCATTTTCATTGTTAGTTTCCCATGTGGGTTATCTCCAACACTCCCCTTCAAGTGCAACTAGACCTAGACCAGTTGTCACTCCCAAACATTGCTTGGCCTATTTTATCGAGGGTCAAGGTCATCAACTGGAGTAGTCTTCTCCGCTAGCCCAACTACATCAGGACTTTAATATGGACCCAGGATCACTGGTTGTCATGCCTTCTTCTGCTCTAATACTGTGAGCGGATGACGGGGTCTCCGGCGGGGCCCGGACCCAACTCCCGGGCGAGAGCCGATTTGGTTCGACTGAGATGGGATCACGGGTGCGCATTGCGTGACTTGTTTATCATGTTTTATTTGTTGTGATTCCACTGAATGAGCTCCTGGAATTTTATGCAATGAGTCATTTTTATCAATTTATTTTTAGTGTTAGGACTACGCTAGAGGTTGATTTAATCAAATTGTAAATGTGATCTTGATGAAAGAAAACATATTAATTAAATAAAAATAGAGTCAAGAACTCTATTTTTATAAAAATGAGAGTCGCCACTCGGTTCAGCTTCACCGAAAAATTGTGGTATATTGATCCTCTGGGATTTTCATACCTATAAAAGTGAAATTCCTAGGTCCGAATAAAATAGTTACTTATTATATTTGATTAAATTTGGGTGATTTTATGCTCGATGATTTGTCAATTGCTAATTTAATCCAGACTCATTTTCAGTTATAAGAATAATAAAAAAAATAAATTACTTGCGGAAAACATAAAATTATTACAATAACCAGATATTAGCAATAAATAGTTAGCGAGTTAGTCAGAGAGCAATAACCGTGAATGATAACAATTTTAAATCCAAAAATTAAATTTATTAAAAAATTAATTAAGTGGACTAAAAAGTGTTGATTTTAAGGAAAATCAAGTCACATCGATCATGTTTCACATTTTATTATGTCTAATAAAATATAAAATCTGTCAAAATTAGAGTTTGTATAATTCAGATTTAAAGGTAAAATTACCAATATAGTCCAAAAGTCAAACAAATTTAGAAATTGATCAATTCCAGAAACTGAATTTTGGTTTTTGAATGAGATTTAAGTGGAGCTTTTATCGGGAAAACAATTTGTTCACTTAAAATATAAATTTCATGGCAAAATTCTAAATTTCAAGATCTGTAATATGTGAGCTTCATGCTCAATTCGTGCAAACTCAATTTAACTTATATATGTAATTTATTGATGAATTATGCCAAATAATCACAAAAATGATGCAAATTGCAAGAATATGAAAAGTAATAGACAAGTAACAAAATATGATAAAGTTGGGATTAGATTTAATTTACCCTCATTTTACCTTTTTGTTGTCCAGAATTGGTAAATGGCTGATTTTGGAATCGAAACTTTCGTGAAAAGTTAATTGTTTTAATTGGGAGACTCCGAATTGGATCGACGGAAACCAATTGGATGTGATGAAAAGTGACTAGAAGTTGATTGGATAAGTTTGGATAATGATTTGGAGTTGAAAAAGATGAAAGATTGTTTGTCATGTGGCGTTTTGTATGAATTATAAAGGGGGGTGATATGGATTTTAGACCTTTTTTTACTGTATTTGGAACTAAAAAAGTGTTGCTTTTTTCCGGAAAAGTTATGTATCCTTGTCCTATCTGTACGTCACTTTCCTTTTATAGACTTGGGGGAATTAGTTGATCGGCAGTTTTTTGGGAAATAGTCAATCGATTGGGGTTTTTGGGATTTGGAGAAAATTCTTTCAGATCCGCAATGATTATAAATATATGTGGGAATTATCGATCGACAGTTTTTAAAATTTTTTTTACACTAGCTAGGATCGCGAATCAAATCTTATCGGTAGATTCTGTCGAGCGATAGAAAGATCTTGTCGCCCGATAGGCTCTCAGATAAATATCTTTGACTATACTTGATTTTTTTACTAGGGTTGCCACGTGGCAGGAAACAGTCGAGCGACAGTTTTCTTCTGTTTTGGAAATTTCAGAATTTTGAAATGTGACGTAGTTTGGACACTTTGCGGAATATAAAATTTGGAATTTCTGAGCTTTGAACCGTGATGTGGTTTAGGCGATGCTGGGGATTTTAGGAATTTCGAGGGTTTTAGGGGATGACTTGGTTCCATTGTCGGTTTTACTTGGACCTTTAGCGGAATGGTATAAATTATCATCAAGCGGACCGTGCTAATAGATACCATGTAGAGAATTTATGGGCCTGAAGAGTGTTGGGTTCGATAGGTGAGTCATGTTTTTGAAATTTGGATTAAATCGAACCGACTATCTCATTTAAGTTGACCGAAATTTGAGACTAATTTAGTTGATTTTCAAACAGGTAAAAGGCTTTATCGAGATGGAATGAACCAGATGCTCTCAATAATTCACTCATTCAGTGGCGAATTCAAGTCTTTTTTTCCCATATGTCTTTGTTATTTAGTCGCTGAAGACAAAATAATTCAGACTAATGGTCTTATCAGGCTATGTAAGCACCAGTACCAATAGTACAGAAAATCAAAATACAATTTGCATATAAACAAAAACAATGAAGACAAAGACAAGTCGACAATGAAATACAATTATTTACATGAATGGATTACTAATTTACATTCATTCACACCTTTTAATTAATTACTAATGAATTAGAAACTTTTTTGTATTACATTATATATATATATATATATATATATATATATATATATATATATATATATATATATATGTATCATTTTATCATTAGATCAAAATTTTTTTATTTATATATTATAAATATTTTGGTTCAGTTAATTCAGTTTTTACCACACAAAAATCAAACCAAACTACGTAATATATTAATAAACTAAACCAAACCTAGTCATAAAAATAATCGAACTAATTTTATAATTCAATTTTATTCGGTTCACTAATCTAATTACCAAACTATTTGCACACATGTACATATATTATGATTTCACGTAATTATTTGTATGAACGGTTTCATTTCCAATCACCATTAAAGCATTATACATCAACACTATATGATCTTATCCTAAACATTCATTTGCCATTTGAATTTTAAAGTGTTCCAATAACTATGTTAACTAGTATAAAGTGTCTCTTTTAACCCCTGAATGTTACGTGTCGGCTTTGTAAGCAATTTTATGTTCCCGCAACGATTTCGATGATGAAATTTGTACCAACTGAAATGCCATAAACTTTAATCGGGATAAACTCCAAGATCAACTTATCTAGAATGAATGATAAATAAACAAAAATAGCAGAAGCATATACCTTAATACATTAATCTAAAGCAAACATATTATACCGTTCTATCTCATCTTATACTTTTAGAATTGTCCTCTTGAACCATACTTAATAAATCAATTGATGTTCTCAAACCCTTTAGCCTTTTCCCTTTATAATTCCTTCATAGGACAAAAGAATCAAAATACATTAGCTTTTATTCTTCTCTCAAATGTCTATTCATGGTGGTAATTAGCTTTGTTAATATACTATAAATATGGAAATATTTCAACTTATATTCCTTTATGAAGACAACAAACTTATATACCAATTTGCCAATATGAACGTAAATTTTCCTTTAATTCTATTAACTTTTCATAACATGATTCATATTTTTGCATACACATTTATATTCATTTATTTACTTTTTCATAACATAAAATATTAACAACATTATTTTACGTAAAGTGTTTTCACTTAATTCATAACCACCACTTTTACATTCGTATGTATATCCCTTCACATATAAATCTTTATCAATTATAGAATAATTAACTTACTTTATATACGTGTATACATATAACAATAGAGAAGAGTACTTGTATAGCATAATGAGGCAAGGGAAGATGGTTATTAATACACCCAGATTCTAATGCGTTAGCTGAAACCGGTCCATCACAGTGTCGTCTTTTATATTAGAATCAATAACATCATTTTTGAGGGAAAAATCAATAACATTTTATACGAACTTAGCATTGACATTAAACCAAAAGGACACATAGGTCATATAATAAGAATATAAAATATTCTTACAGGCTTCAGATTGAAGAATGAAAAATTAGGAAAATAACATTCTTGAAGAGTCGAAATAAACAGAAGCTGGTATATGTCATTCTTGGCCAAACTAGTGCACTTTTTTTCAATTTCAATGGAGTATAAATACCTTTTAATTGTTTGATTAAAGCCCGACCCAAGCCTTAACTAAGGCCACTGATTGTGTTTATATATATATATATATATATATATATATATATATATATTAAGATGAATCTAGAGAGAAAAAGGAACTTTTATTATAGTGTCATTATTCATACAAGATAATATTTAGTTAGACAACTTTAATGAGGTTTGCTTATTATGGGAGATCGGATACAGGTATCGCGGCAGTTAGTGATGCAACTTTGACCCATCGCCATCTGACTACAATGATCAACACACTCATCATAATATTTAGTCTCGGCTTCTGCAGCTTCGCCCGAATAACTTATTAATACAAGTACAACAACGATTACTAACACTCTCATTCTCATTTTTACCAATCGATAATTCTGTATAAGCAACTAATGGATGAACTTCGATACAAACCATTGGCAAATATATACATACAGTTTGGCCACTTCATTGATTCAAATAATTAATGTTGTATCTTCATTAGATTACGTATCGGATTCACTTAAATAACTATAAAAAATAAATACAATAGTTAACTTATTTGGTAATAAATGTATTCATGTCATGTCTGTGAAATTTGGATTAAATGGGACTAAGTATCTCAATCTGGCTGACCGAAATTTGAGGCTAATTTAGCTGGTTTTCAAATGGTTCATACTATTATCATTTAAAAAGTATTCGCCCGAGCAACTTATTAACACAAGTACAACAGCGATTGATAACACCGTCATTCTCATTTTTACCAATCAATAATTCTGTATAAGCAACTAATGGATGAACTTCGACACAAACCTTTGGTAAATATATAGGTACAGTTTGGTTACTTCATTAATTCAAATAATTAATGTTGTATCTCATTAGATTTTATATTTAGTTGGTTTAGATTACGTACCGGCTCTGTTTTAAAAATCCTCGCTTAGTCCTGCTTAGGTTTTATTTTAGAGTTTGTCGTTCGACTTTATATTCTCATGACGCTCCTAGGCCCCTAATCGATTTATGGCCACCTAGGCACCGCCTGAATTCAGTTATTTACATGAATGGATTACTAATTTACATTCATTCACACTTTTTAATTAACTAGCGTAGTACCCGTGCGATGCACGGATAGGTCATTTGTAATCAGTAACCACATAATACACTTCATTATGAGCAATAATATTGTTGCTAAACATAATTTCCTTCCTATAATGTTCTTCAATTCCACTAGTATAGGTGTTTCACCAAGTGCAACAGACATCTAAAATAATTTTAAAAGACAAAAAACAATAATAGATGTTTAAAACATTATTAATAGAGAAAAAAGCTAAAATAAAGTGAAAGAAATAGTACATACGAAACACGAATCGGAAGACCCTTTTTATAATGGAATGAAATAGTTGTTTGAGGATAAATTAAGATGCTATTAATCATGAAATAAATTAGGAAAATTAAGTTTGAAAGGTTTTAATAATAACCAATTTTAAATACCATATTATAGAAATAAATTAAAGTAAACGTACAACCAATTAAAGCAACATTTACACATTATAAGAATTATGTTGCAAAACTGCTATAGTAATTAATAATTATTTGACCTTTGAAACAATATTCAAACAAACATATATAAAAAAAAAACTTATCAAAATATCTAACATTTCACTTTTAATATAAATACTAACTAATCAAAATACTAATATAAATTTGTATAATATGGTAATAAAATAAAACAAAGTTAATTGCTAATTTGTTGTTTTTTATCTTATTTAATTTTATTGATTATAATCCTATTTTAAAAAAATTCCATATTTTAAACTTTAATTAGTAATTAATGTAATACATAGATTTTTTTACGGATATAATTGGTGAAATTATCAGCCGTTACTTTTCTGAAAGATTATAATCCTAGTTAAGATTTAATTTGACTTTTCATCATCAGATATATTTTATTATTATTATTATTTATGTTATTATTTTTATTATTATTATTACTAGTATAGTACCCCGTACGATGCACAGATATGTCATTTGTAATCAGTATATCAACGAATACATTTGTTTTTTAATATATATTTATATTTATATATAATAAAAATAAAAAATAGAAAATATTAAAGCTAAAATATATTATATTGTGTATCAAATTAAATTACAGAAAAAGAGTCACATTAATTATTAAATAGGATTATAATCAATAGAATATAATTAAATAAAATCAAGAACAATAAATTAAACTTAAAAAATATATATTTAGGAGATATATTATTTGATAGATAATACTTTATGAATAATTATGAAATTCAAATTCACTTGATCGAATAATTAAAAATATTTCATTATTAAACATAATGGGGAGTAAGTACTATTATAAAGTTTAAATTTATTCTTAAATAAGATTATAATTTAAAATTTTATGTAATTATCTTGTGATTCCCTATCAAATATTTGATGAGAAAAAAATTGTCACAATGATTCCTAAATCTGTTTTTAAAATTAAATTTGTTGCGATTTTATTAAATATTTATTATGATAATAAGGGGATTTTTTTATTATTTCACTTGATCAAATAATTAAAAATATTCTATTATTATTTATAAGGAGTAAAAACTATTATAAAATTTAAATTTTTTTAAATAGGCTTATAATCAATCAATCGGCAATGATTTTTTCCACTTTGGAGAAAATAATATAAGAATTATAAAATTTACTCAAAAAATTGGAAAGGTAGAAATATGAAAAAATAAATAACACATTTTTAAAAATGAAACAATCCAACAATACAAACTAAATAATACATAACACTAAATAACAATTCTGCCAACTTTGACAATATTTCAACAAATAACAATTTTTTTTTTTTAAAAAGAGATACATATTTATTATTCTTCTCCTTCTTAATCCTCATATGTTTTGCTCGATTACTCGAAAGTTGTTCAGTATCTTCATCTATCAATATCGACGATGTCAGAATTTCATTTCCTATCTCGAAAGGTGTGACAGGAAAACTACCGTCATTTTCTATTATCGGATCATTCCAGACAAAAATATATAAATGAATAAAAGACCTAATTCAAATCATAATAGATAATGAATCAATTGTACTTATAATATAATTATTAGAAGTACCTTGAAAGTACTTCTTAAATCTTAAAATGCTAAGGTGCTTCCCATTATGTCAGGATGCCCATCTTAAAGTGTTTTTCAATCTCCACCTCGCATCAAACAAATAAATATATCATCTAGAAATATAATGAAAATTATAAATAAGTTAAAGGAACTTGGAAACCATTAAGTTGAATCGTGCGGAGCACTGTCCTTAAAGGATACTTGTAGTTGTTTTCAGGATTAAATAGCTTCTTCAACCTATAACAAAAGGGGACAAAAAGAATTTTGTAATCAAATTATACAAGTAAAAATAAAGTGAAAGAAATGGTACATATGAAACACAAATAGAAATGCCCTTTTTATAATGAAATGAAATAGCTATTTGTGGATAAATTTAGGCTGCTATTAATTATGAAATAAATTATGAAATTTAAGTTTGAATGGTTTTAATAATAACCAATTTTAAACATCATTATTATAAAAACAGATCAAAGTAAACAAAATTATATTGCAAAACTGTTATAGTAATTAATAATTATTTGACATTTAAAATAATATTTCATATAGAAGGAAAACTCATCAAATATTAATGGACTACTTTTTACTTATCAAATATTTTATTATTATTATTATTATTATTATTATTATTATTATTATTATTATTATTATTATTATTATTTTAATTTTGTAATCAACATGTGTTATGTTTTTAGTATTGTTATGATTAATATGAATATTAACTAATTTTAAATACTCATCAAATATTTAATTATTACTATTGTTGTTGTTATAATTTTTTTAATTTTATTTCAATTTTATATTTTGGTATTGTTATGATTAGTATGAATATTAACATGTGTTATATTTTTAGTATTGTTATGATTAGTATGAATATTACCCAATTTAAATACTCATCAAATATTTCATTATTACTATTGTTGTTATTATTATTATTTTATTTTACTTTTATTTCAATTTCATATTTTGGTATTGTTATGATTAGTATGAATATTAACATATGTTATATTTTTAGTACTGTTATGGTTAGTATGAATATTAACCAATTTTAAATACTCATTAAATATTTTATTATTGCTCTTGTTGTTGTTGTTATTTTAATTTTATTTTTTGGTATTTTTATAATTAGTATTAATATTAATCAATTTTAATTACCATTATTATTATTATTACTATTATTATTATTTTAATTTTATAATCGACATGTGTTATATTTTTAGTATTATTATAATTAGTATGAATATTAACCAATTTTAAATGCTCATCAAATATTTTATTATTACTATTATTATTATTATTATTATCTTAATTTCATTTTAATTTTATTTTAATTTTATATTTTGGTATTGTTATAATTAATATGAATATTAACTAATTTTAATTACCATTATTATAGAGATATTAACCAATTTGTAAAATAATAGTATTATATATATATATATATATATATATTGGAATAATATGGTAATAAAATAAAATAAATTTAATAATAAAATGTTACTATTTTTTTGAAAGGTATAGGGGTAAAAAGGTAATTTAGAACTTCTCTTCTTTTATATATATATAAATTTTTTTATGATTATAATCCTATTTAAAAATTAACGTTACTCTTTTCTTTTCATCAAATATATTTTATTATTATTGTTGGTTATTATTGTTATTATTATTGTTATTTTTATCTTTTTATGATTATAATTATATTTAAGAATTAATGTGACACTTTTTTTTCCTCATCAAATATATTTCAATTTTGTATTTTGGTATTGTTATGATTAGTATGAATATAAATGATATATATTCGTAAATGAAATATAACTTTTACTGTTTTTATATATTTATTTGTTATTAAAATTTATTCATTAAAAAGTAATTAACAAATTTATTTTTTATTAATACAATTTTTAGATAGTTTTTATCATTTATTATTCATGGTAAGTAACATTAAATAGTAATATATATAAAAAAATAAGAATAATTTTTTTAAAAGTATAAGGGCAAAGAAATCTTTTAGAACTTCATATATTTTTTTATTTATATATTATAAATATTTTAGTTCAGTTAATTTAATTTTTGCCACACAAAAATCAAACCAAACTATACAATATATTAATAAATTGAAACAAACCTAATTATAAAAATAATCAAACTAATTTTATAATTCAATTTTGTTCGGTTCACTATTTTAGTTACCTAACTATTTGCACACATGTGCACATATATTATGATTTCATGTAATTATTTGTATCAATGGTTTCATTTTTAATTACAATTAAAGCATTATACATCAAAACTATATCAACTTGATTCTAACCGTCCATTTGCCATTTAAATTTTGAAGTGTTCTGAAAACTACTTTAACTTATATAAAGCGCATCTCCTAACCCCCAAAATATCACGTGTCAGCTTCAAATTGAAGAATTAAAAATTAGAAATAACATTCTTGAAAAGTCAAAACAAACATAAGCTGACATATGTCATTCTTGGCCAAACTAATGCATTTTTTTTTCAGTTTTAACGAAGTATAAATACCTTTTAATTATTTGATTAAAGCCCGACGCAAGCCTTAACTAAGCCCACTTCTAGTGTATAGAAACAATATATATATATATATATATATATATATATATATATATATATATATATATATATAACAAAAATTAAGATGAATCTATAGAGAAAAAAGAACTTTTATTATAGTGTCATTATTCATACAAGATAATATTTAGTTAGACAACTTTAATGTGGTTTGCTTATTATAGGAGACCGGATACAGAAATCGCGGCAGTTAGTGATGCAACCTTGACCCATCGCGATCCGACTACAATTGTTAACACACTCATCATAACATTTAGTCTCGGCTTCTAGAGCTTCACCCGTACAACTTATTAATACAAGTACAACAACGATTGCTAACACTCTCATTCTCATTTTTACCAATCGATAATTTTGTATAAGCAATGGATGAACTTTGATACAAACAATTGGTAAATATATAGGTACAGTTTGGCTACTTCATTAATTCAAATAATTAATGTTGTGTCTTCATTAAATTTTGTAGTTAAAAGGTTTAGATTACGTAACGGATTCAGCGAAATATCTATAAAAAATAAATACGATAGTTAACTTATTTGGTAATAAATGTATTCATGTCATGTTTGTGAAATTTGGGTTAAATTGGACTAATTATCTCATTCCGGTTCGACCGAAATTTTAGGCTAATTTAGTTGTTTTTCAAATGGTTCTTACTATTATCATTTAAAAAGAATTCGTCCGAACAACTTAATAACACAAGTACAACAACGATTGCAAACACTCTCATTCTCATTTTTACTAATCGATAATTCTGTATAAGCAACTAATGGATGAACTTCGATACAAACCATTGGTAAATATATAGGTACATTTTGGTTACTTCATTAATTCAAATAATTAATGTTGTATCTTCATTAGATTTTATAGTTATATGGTTTAGATTACGCATCGGATTTAATAGATTCAAATTTGTTGTTCTTCAATTGGTGTTCCCTTTCATGTCCCCAATCATTGACACGTGTTTGTTTTTATTATTATTTTATTTTATTTCAGTTTATCTCTCCTCCAAACATGACACATGTCAAATGATGAATGGGGGGACATGGAAGAAGACGCCAATTTAAAGACCGCAGATTTAAATCCGGATACAATCTTAATGGATTAACTGAAATATCGATAAAAAAATAAATTGGATAGTTAACTTATTTGGTAATAATTATATTCATGTCATGTTTGCGAAATTTAGATTAAATGGGACTCACTATCTCATTCCAGTTCCACCGAAATTTGAGGCTAATTTAGTTGGTTTTCAAATGGTTGTTACCATTATCATTTAAAAAGAATTCTGAATGGTTTTATTGTTAATGCTTAGATTTTTTACACAAATATTTTTAAATTAAAAAATTAAGTTGGTTCAAAGTATAGAATTATGTATTATTATGAAAGATAAATAATATTAATACATTTTTTTCTATCCAATTGTCTTCAAATAGTGATTGAAAATTATATATATATTTATAACTTTACATATATAGCATATCATGTTAAAAAATCTTAATATTACAAAATTATTGTTGAAATGTTGAATTTTTATATGTTACGAATTCGAAAGCCATGAATACATATTATTCGAAGAGATTTGTAAATATTCTACTCTAGTATACGAACTAGCACATTCACTATTTCAATAACCTATCCGGCTTTAAAGGCCTTCATTATATACAAAATAAATCATAATTAATGTTGTATGTTCATTGATTTTATATTTGGTAGGTTTAGATTACGTATCCGATACAATCTCAATGGATTTACCGAAAAATCTAAACATTAAATGCAAATGTATATTAGAAAAATTTCAATTCATGTCATGTTTAAATTTTTAATTGTGAAATTTGGATTAAATAAAACCGACAAAAAATTCTACAATATTTGATAATGTATTTAAATGTATTATAAAATTATCTGTTAATTTAAATTAAAATATAAATAAAATATTATTTATTATTTAATTTAAATTATCTTTTTTTCTCTTTATTCACTGGTTTGTGCTAACTCTGGTCATCTTTATCGACCAGAAAATAGTTTTACCCAATCAATAATTTGAAATTACAGATTTTATTTGTTCTTCAATCTACAATTTTTTTTCCCATTGACCAATTCTCTAACCACTATAGTCTTCTACCTATGCTCCCATGTTACAAGTAAAATATGAAATTATAAGGGGTAGACTCACTGAAAGAGAACCAATTCAATATTCACAATAGATAATAAAGCTTTGAAGGTAGTATAATATGATGAAATCTAAATTAATGATACTCTAAAAAATGAAATAATTGGAAAAGCAGAATCGCACGAGTCGAGAACTTAGCAAAATTTGAACCACTCAAGCAAATTTTCGAAGCAAAAATCTAACAGAATGCATTTTGTCTATCTTATTAAACACATCATCTCAGGTGATGAAGACTCAACCTGGATGGAATAGGGAATCTACAGAAGAAAAAAACCTAGTTGGACATAAGCCAATAGGAAAACAAATAACAGTTTTTTATGAAATGTGAGAAGTATGGTAATTAATTTCGGGATGATTTTGCAATACAATACAATGTATTGCAGTGTATTAGAAGTATATCTATTAACTTTTTTAATAATAAATATAATAAAAATTTTATGTACTTGACATGATATTGTGATGTATTATAATTCTATCTTCAAATGTTATTACAACAAAAAAAAACAAAAATAACTAATCTAACCCACTACATCCCTTTATATACAATGAATTTAGATATAAAATTTGCAAGCCCATACCTTTGTATTCTTCAAAATTTTTTGATTTATTTATAATTAATTATAAATTATAAATTACATTAAAAAAAATTTCAATTTGTAAATAGTAACCTCAAATTCGCTATTCTCATCCAAGGATGGAAATGGGATATCATCAAAATTTCTTAATATAGATTGCAAAACAAACACATTATGATATTCGATAAACTAGTTCATTTTATTTATATAGTATAGTAAAATTTATCTTCTAGTTATAAATTATAATAAATATTTCAAAATAAAATTTTTCATAACATATAAAAGAATATACGAAAAAATCCACGTTTAAGCATATAATGACATAGAGTTTTTGATACAATTTAATAACATCAATCACTAAAAGATATTTTTTATTTGGTCTTTATATCTTACTCTTTTGTTTGTTTTGCATGATCATCACTCGAGTCAATTTCACTGTTGCTATTTTTTATTACACCTGAGTGAAAGCAATGCATTTCATAATTGGAAATATATTTATAGTATTGATTCGAGTCTGCTAAGACTTGAAGTTTTATTTGTCGGACTTGATTTAAATAAAACAGCCAAACCTAGGTCGATGAATAATAATTTTATTTGTTAAATAGTTATATATTAAATATAATAATTGTTTGGTATTTTTATGTTGTATCATATTGAACTCGGATAATATATCTTACTTTTTATTACATTATTTAAGTATAAAATTTAATTATGTAGAATTTAAAATATTTGTATAAACTTATCTTTTTTACTCCTTTTAGTTTACCTAAAAATTTAAATGCAATATATCTTTGAGCCAAGCTTGAGATTGACCTCTTAAGCCTGACCCAATCTCGAAGTTTTAAAGTGTGGACTGGGTCGGGCTTGAGAATGACCTCTTCAGCCTGATCCGAGCCCAATAGTTTTAAAGTGTGGACTGTGTCAAGCTTGAGTTGATGTATTTAGTAAATAGCCCGACGAGGCCCGGCCTGAACTCGACTAGTCCATCCGACGAACATGTCTAATCTAAAGTGCATGGAGCTTACTGTGTTCAAATAATCTAACCACTCTATACGAATACTCCATGGAACTAGGCGACTTTTGGTAATAAAAAGATTGACGACATATGTTGAGTTGCTCTCCAAACAAACATGATCCCAACTAATTTTGTAATGTTTTTATTTAGTGCATTTTGGAATTAAACTAATTTATTATTTAAATTATCTGATTAAATATTAATAATACAAGGAATCTTTAATGTAAAATCATTTCACTTATAATAAATTTATCAAACTCTTGGAATTATGACTTATGATCAAAATAATAAAAGTAAAAAATAGAAAAACATACAAGAATAAAAAATGATAAAAAAAAGACTATGTAAAACTAGAAAACGTGGGCTAAATTTAAAGATTAAGAAAATATTAAAAGAAAAAGACAAAAGAGAGGAGGACTCTAATATCCCCCAACTAGAGGTTGATGTGGCCATGAAAATCCATGCAAAACATCAACACTTACATGCACATAACCTTGAGGAGAATAATATCTTGGCAATAGATAAAAGGAGTAAAAGGTTAGCTACGGATTCTTCCCCGACGCATATCGATGGCTCGACCCCAGCCTTTGAACATGGCAAAATTATAGTACCGAGCTCTGCTGAGAGAGCTCATGAAGAGCCATGAAAATCATGCGTTGGAACTGGAGAGGCTTGGGCATGGACCATACGGTTCGAGAACTTGAAGACTTGGTGTCTTCACACATGCTGGATGTGGTTTTTCTTATGGAAGTTAAGGTGGATCGAAAGCCGGTAGAGAAGGTGCACAATAGAATCCGATATGGGGGCGTATTCTATGTTGCTCATGTAAACAATGGGGGTGGTCTTGCTTTGTTTTGGAAGAAGAAAGCTACAATTCAGTTACAGAAGTATGCTAGAAATTTCATTGACATGATTATTACGGATGAAGATGATTTGTGGAGGCTTACTTATTTCTATGGATTTCCTGAAGGAAGTAGACGGAGAAGGGAAGAGTCTTGGAACTGCTTATTAAGGCTTGGTTCTCTGAGTAATCTACCATGTTGCGTAATTGGGGATTTTAATGATATGCTAGTTAGGGACGAGAAGATTGGGGAAGGCCGAGAGCTCTAGGGCTTTTAAATAGATTTAGAGAGACTCTGGATAATTGCGGGCTTTCAGACCTAGGAATGGTGGGTTATCGTTTTACTTGGGAACGAAGCAGAGGATCTCCATTATGGATAGCTGAGAGACTCGATCGTGTTGTGGCTAGTATGGCGTGGGTTGAGATGTATAGCGCAACATGGGTTGAAAATCTCATTACATCAGAATCTGATCACACTGCTCTTTTACTTCAAAGCGCACCCCTACAACCGCTGAAACCTCATATTTTTTTTAGAGAATAACTGGGCGTTAATCCCTGATTGTAAAGAATTCATTGAAAAAACATGGAATAACCTTGGCACTTTGGCAGTCCCAGATAAGCTTTCGGCTCTACTAGGGGAACTAAGTCATTGGGGAAGATGACAAAATGGGCACTTTAAGTAGAAGTTGCGGATGTGCAGAGCAGAGTTGGGCGAACTAAAACATACCACGGTTGGGTGAGTGCGGGTGAATTCACTGAAAAAAAAAGCCGAGTTGGGTGATCTTTTGAGGCAGCAAGAGGCGTATTGACAACAAAAGGGAAAAATGTTTCGACTCAAGTGGGGCGATCAAAATACGAGGTATTTTCATCAATCAGCCTCATGTCATAATAGGAAGAACTCTTTTCAACAACTTCAAAATGAGGATGGGAATTGGGTAAAATGGTGGCAAGGCGTAGAAGACCTGATTTAGAATTTTTACACTAACCTTTTCAAAATGCAAGGAGCTAATTGTGATGGTGTAGTTGATTTGGTTCAGCCTAGTATTTCACCTGACATATAGGTCGAGCTTCTCAGACCATTTGAGAAGGGTGATGTATGTGACACTTTTTCAAATGAATCCGGATAAATCCCCAGGGCTAGATGGTTTCAATCCTGGATTCTTTCAGAAGTACTAGAGTATCGTGGGTGAAGAGGTATCAACTTTTTGACTATATTGTATTCATAATAATTCTTTCCCTCATGGCCTTAACAACACTCATATTGTCTTAATACCAAAATAGAATAAGCATGTTTTTGTCTCTGATCTCAGGCCTATTTCTCTTTGTGATGTGCTTTTCAAAATCATGTAAAAAATGATTACAACTCGAATTCAACCCGTTATGAATTTGATTATATCATAAGCTCAGAATGCTTTTATTCTTGGGCGTGCCATCACTAATAATATTTTGATGGGTTTTTGAGGTTGGTCATCATATGAAGAGGAAAAGGTTTGGGAAGTCAGGCTTATGCTCTCTAAAAGTTGATATGGTAAAGGCACACGATAGAGTTGAGTGGCATTTTATTCGTTGCATGTTATGTAAACTAGGCTTCCCGCTCCAATTAGTCAGCATTATTATGATTTTTATCTGATCCGTAACGTACAAGTTAACTCATAAGGATAGTGAATTCCTGGAATTTCAACTAGAAAGGGGTCTTAGGCAAGGAGACCCCCTTTCCTCATACCTGTATCTTGTTTGCTCTGAGGGGCTCTCCACTCTCATTCAGCTTTATAATTGCTTGGGATCTCTTAATAGCTGTAAGTTGTCTACCTCTGGCCCTGTTATTCCTCACCTATTGTTTTGAGATGATAGCTTATTTTTCTTCAAAGAGAATATGGCTAAAGCTATAGTGATGAAAGAATGCTTGCAATATATGAGATGGTGTTGGGGCAAAAAATAAACTACCAAAAGTCTTCTATCTTGTTCACTTCGAATGTTGCTGCTCATGAGAGGGCGACTGTTGTGCAATGTTTGGGTGTTAATGAAGTAGATGACCAAGGTATATATCTTGGACTTCCATCGCTTATTGGCAAATCAGAGAAGAAAATTTTTTACTTCAGAGCAGAGAAGGCGCACAAAAAAATTTCCGGATGGAAGAGAAAGCGTCTATCATGGAGGGGGGGAAAGGAAATTCTACCGAAGTCTGTTGCTCAGGCCATCCCATCCTACGCTATGCAGGTGTTTAAGCTTCCAAACAACGTAATCATAAATCTAGAGAAAATTTTTGCAAAGTTCTGGTGGGGAAACTCAATTTTTTGGACGAGGTAGGAACAAATGTGCTTAGAAAGAGATAAAGGAGGGCTTAATTTTAGACAACTTAAAGAATTCAATACTGCAATGATAGGTAAGCAAGAATGGAAGCTCATTACGGAGCTTGACTCGCTCATTAGTAGAGTACTAAAAAATAAGTACTACCCAAACTGCACTTTCTTAGAGGCGTCCATTGCCCCTAATGCAAGTTACGTATGGCGTAGTATTATGTCTACTTATTAGCCGTGGAATGGGTTCTCGGATTAGGAATGGTCGACAAGCACGTGTTTGGAAGGACCATTGGCTACCATCTCATACATTGCCAAAAATTTTAAGTCCACCGCCCCATGGTTCCGAGGAGGCTACAATCGACATTCTTATTGATGAAGAGATGAAAAAATGGAATCTAAGGCAGCTGCAGATTCTTTTTAACCAGGAAGAGGTAAACGCAATAATGGCAGCACAAGTGCCATGGTTTCCTAGAGATGACTCCATGTATTGGCGGTTTGAACAATCTGGTATTTTCTTGGTAAAATCATGCTATTACGAGCTAGCTAAAAACAGTACAACATTTGACCTTTCTTCGAATTTTATATGCCCATCGTGGAAAAAGATTTGGGATCTCCATTTGTCGGTTAGAGTGGTTATATTTCTGTGGAAGGTGGCAACTGACTCCCTACCAACTTTGGTTCGGCTTCAAGACAGGCATGTCCCGGTTGACAATATTTGCAACCTATGTGGAGATGGTTATAAAACGACATATCACGCAGGTTACTTGCCCTTTTGCTGTTTCCGTTTAAAGTTTATTCAAATGTATAGATATATCCATATATTAATATAGAAAGAAAAATAAAATTTATGACGTTTTTACAATCCAATTGACTTCTACTAATAATATTATTTAAATTATATTGTATTATACAAAAGCTAACTTATTTGGTAAAAAATTAATATTAATGAGCTTTCAATTCATATCATGTTTGTGAATTTCGGATTAAACTAGAATGACTATCTCATTCAAGCTTGACTGAAATTTGAAGCTATTTTAGTTGGTTTTCGAATGGTTTTTACCAGTAATCAATTAAACAGAAACTATGAAACGAAAGGTCTTATTGTTAAAGCTTTGACTTTTAGAAAAATATAATTTTAATTCAAAATTTTATTCGGATGTATAGAAATATGCATACACTATATATAAGGAAAAATAAAATCGATAACAAATTTTCAATTCAATAGACTTCTAATAAATTTTATTGAAAATTATATAATATTATATTATGTGGTTGAGGTCTTAGTATGTTTTAGGAACTAAATATAACACTCTAGAGGTGACATATTCGAATTATGTTTGAGGCATGGTGGAGATTTTTCATTTTATTTAATAATAGGGCAAACTTCAAAAGTAATATGGTTTCACACATTTGCAAAATATGGTCTAGATAATCCCGGTAGCATGGGTTCCGCCTCCACCATCTTTCATGAAGGTTAACATTGACGGTTCTGCCTTTGGTTCCCCGGGTGCTGCAGGTTATGGCGGGCTATTTTGTAACGGCAGGGGCTTCCCTCACGGAGCTTTCACTGGCAGAATTTTTTCCGCTTATGCGTTTGAGGCTGAACTAAGGTCTACCTTAGTTGCAATTGGCAATGCTTTTCGGAAAGGATGGCACCATTTATGGATTGAGACAGATTCCAGCTACGTGGTTCGGGTCTTCAAAACAAAAGGATTGACAATACCTTGGTCTTTGCTTTTTCTTTGGCATGAATCATTACAGCACCTCAGGCATATGTCTTTATTGGTGACTCATACCTACCGAGAAGGAAATGGAGCGGCCGATGCTTTAGCGAGGCATGGAGTCCATAACGGAGAGAGATGGTGGGATTCACATCCTGATTTTATTAATTCGTTTATAGCTTCTGATTTTGTTTCTAGGCCGAATTATCGGTTTGTTTCATGAACTTTGTAAGAACTTTGTAAGAACTTCAATTTTAATTTATTTTAATAAAATAGGGGTGGGTGCTGTGTAAGCAAGCGGAGACATCAACCTAGTTGGGACCTCCGCCCCGACAATCTCACCCATCCCAACCTTTTTAAAAAATATATATTTTTTTTGCAAAATAAGGTATGTAGTTTCAAAAATTGGCAAAAAGAAGAGTCTCAATATTAAATTATGACACGACATATTCGTTTTTATCTGAAATTTTGTAGATTGATTAATAAAAATGCAACATAAGTGATAATATCTGAAATTTTTTTAATTTTACTAAAATATGATGACAGACTTTAAAAATCATAAAAATGAAAATATCTTCAAAATTTACTCAAATCGTGACGTATAATTTTTAAATAATAAGGTTAAATTGACTAAAATATTTTCTGTAACATCACATTTCTAAACAAAAAAATTTTTTATATCCTCTTTTTGTAAATTGTTTGAAACCACAAATCTCATTTTGTAAAAAAAATTCTAAGACCTTATTTTACAAATGAGTGAATTTACGTGGTACTTTTTTCATGTTTGCACTTAATAATATTATAAACTCATTTGAGCAAATTTTTCAAACAAATATTTTATATATATATATATATATATATATATGGTAAATAATTATGATCTCCTTGACTTTTCACCAAATACACTAATACCTCCTTGTGTGAGTATTGCTTTTATCATACTATATATGACCTCCTTATATTTTTTATCATCTCTTTTTTTTATCAAATTTCTTAACATAATATATGTTGATGGATAAAAGTTAGTCATATATATCTAAGTTTGTTATGGATAAAAAGTTGTTATAAAAAGGTTTTTTATTGTTATTTTTCCAATTGCAATCATTCTTTGAAAGCTATGAAAATGTCTTATAATTTGTAAAAAAATTTATTTTTATGATTGTATGCCCCTTGGAAGTAACATAATAAGACCAGATATACCAACAAATATATAATTTGGATAGAAAAACACATAATGTAAGATGCATGGAGGTCATAGTTGAACAAAGGCAAAATATAGGGAGGTATAAATTATTTTTTAAAATACATACAGGTACTAATGGATTTGGTTAAAAGTCAGAGAGGTTATAATTATTTACTCATATATATATATATATATATATATATATATATATATATATATATATATATATATATATATATATATATATATATATAGGCAAATTATGTTAAAAAAATTAATTCTACTAAATTATTGTTGAAATGTTAATTACGTGATAAATTCAAAAGACATGGATACATTATTATTCGAAGAGTATTGTAAAATCTTCTACTCTAGTATTAAAAACTCACTTTGTCATTTCAATGAAGAACCTTGATTATACACAAAGAAAATGATAATATTTCTAAGTGTTTCATGTAAAAACAATGAAGAGCTATTGTTCAATGAGAGCAAGCTAGGACAGAACAGATCTAGTTCAAGCTACTAATATCTTGGCTTGATCTGATCAAAGACCGACCCAAGCCCTAACTAATCCCAGTTAGGAACATATATATAACAAAAATTAAGACGAATGTAAAGAGAAAAAGAAACTTTTATTAGAGTGTCATTAATCATACAAGATAACATTTAGTTAGACAACTTAATGTGGTTTGCTCATCATAGGAGACCTGATACAGTACCTGCGGCAATCAGTAAAGCAACTTTGACCGAGCTGGTGACAATGTTTAACACACTCATCATAACATTTAGTCTCGGCTTCTGCAGCTTCACCGGAACAACTTATTAACATAAGTACAATAACGATTGCTAACACTTTCACTCTCATCTTTACCAATCATAATTCTGTATAAGCAATTAATGAATGAACTTTGATACAAACAATAGGTAAATATATAGGTACAATTTGGTTGCTTCGTTAATTCCAATAATTAATGTTGTATCTTCGTTGGTTTTTATAGTTAGCATATTTAGATTTCCTATTGGATACAATCTCAATGGGTTCACTTAAATTTCTAAACATTAAACACAAAAGTTAACTTATTTGGTAATAAATGTATTATATATTAGAGAGCTTTCAATTCACGTCATGTTTTTTAATTTCGGATTAAATTGAATCAACTAAATCATTCAAATTCAACTGAAATTTGAGACTAGTTTAGTTAGTTTTCAAATTGTTATTACCATTTATCATTTAAAAAGTTCCATTGTATAGAATTATGCATACATTATTATGAAAGAAAAATAAAATTCATAAAAAATTGACTTCTAATAAAAATGATTGAAACTTACATGATATATGTAACTTTTTTATAAGCATATCATGTTTATTATTGGTGCATTCTATAGTTACTTTATTTTTTTATTATTATTATCATTATCATCATCATCATTATCATTATCATTATTATTATTATTATTATTATTATTATTATTATTATTTTTTATTCTAGAGAACCTTAATTTTAAAAAATTATTGTTGAAATGTTGAAAATTCGTATGTTATAATTTAAAAGACATGTTTTTCAAAAAAAATAATTTCAAAGACATAGATATATAATATTGGAAGAGATTATATACAGAGTAAAAAATGATAATTGATGTTATAAACCAATCCATTCGTCATTTCAATGACCTATCTGGTTCTAAAAGTCTTGATTATATACAGAGTAAAAAATTGTTTGGATTTTATATTTGGTAGGTTTAGATTATATATCCAATACAATCTCGATGGATTCATTGAAATATCTAAACATTAAAATACAAACGTTAACTTATTTGGTAATGCACTAATATTAGAGAGCTTTCAACTCATGTCATATTTTTGAAATTTGGATTAAACCAAACCGAATCGAAATTTGAGGCTAGTTTAGTCGGTTTTCAAATAAGTGAAAGGCTTTGTCGAGATGAAATGGACCAAATGCTCGTCAATCCACTCATTCAGTCGCGAATCCAAGTCTTTTCCCCCCACGTGTTTTGTTATTTAGCCACTGAAGACAAAATAATTTACACTAATGGTCTTATCAGGCTATGTAAGCACCAATACCAATACACAAAATTAGAATACAATTTGCACATAAACAAAAACCTAAAGATAAGAAGCTCAAGCCTGAAAAAAGAAGAAAAAAATACTCGGATATGCTCTATATATATCAGAGTTGTCATTTTATCTAGAAAGAGGCTTATCGGGGCGGAAAATACATTCTCTATCTCTATTTCTATCCCCATCTTCATTAAAGTTTTTGGGATTTTTTTTCCCATTTTCTATCGGAGAATTATCGGAGATTCCCCAATTCCCCATTTCAAAGTTTCATTCAACAAAAAAAAATTATTTCAAAACTTTAAAAGAAAAAATAAAAGATCAAACCAAATTTATTTTAATATTTCAATACTAAAATTTAAATATTTATCTCCAATATTAAATAAATAATTATAAAAAATAACCTATATATCCAACATTAAATAAATAATTCATATTAACAAATATTTATTATAAATTATTTGATATTTTGGGGAATATTCGGGGATTCCCCAATGGAAATTATCGGGGTCGGATTCGGAGAATTTTCGGGGTGGGAAATGCATTCCCCATCCCCATCCCCATTAAGGATTCGGGGATGAAAAATTCCCCATCTCCACCCCCACGGGAAATTTTATTGGGGATTCCCCGTCCTTATCGGGGCGAATCCCCATCGGGTTCGGGGAATCCCTGCCCCGTTTTCATCCCTAATTTTATCATTAAACCAAAATTTTTTATTTATATATTATAAATATTTTGATTCGATTGCACCCAAAATATTTATAATATATAAATAAAAAAATTATATATTAACTCGATGAAAATACTTGTAAATATTATCAAAAAAAATAAATATTTTGGTTCGGTTAATTCAGTTTTTACAGCAGCACCAGTTGGCTCAGTGCATGGTAGGAGCGTGGTCTTGCTATTAATTGGTTTTTGTGGTAAAGGCTTGGTCTAGTGGTTGAGCCGTGAAGCTGTGATCCTAGAGGTTGCAGGTTCAAGTTCACACTCGGGCAGGGTGGGATAAGATTTTCCTTTGTTATTATTATAAGCCCATATGAGATAAATTTTTTTAAAAAAATTCAATTTTTGCCACACAAAAATCGATCTGAACTATAAAATATATTATAAACTGAACCAAACCTAGTTACCAAAATAATTGAACTAGTTTTATAATTCGATTTTGTTCGGTAACTAGTTACGAACTACTTGCACACATGTGCATATATTATGATTTCATGTAATTATTTGTATGAATGGGTTCATTTCTAATTACCATTAAAGCATTATACATCAACACTATATAAACTTGACCCTAAAGGTCCAATTGTTCTTTAACATTTAAAGTGTTCCAATAACTATCTTAATTTGTATAAAGTGTATCTTCTAATCCCTTAAATGTCACGTATAGGCTTCAAACTAGTGCATTTTTTTTCAATTTCAACGGAGTATAAATACCTTTTAATTGCTTGATTAAAGCCCGACCCAAACTTTAACTAAGCCCACTGATATATATATATAGGAATGACAATGGATTGGATATGGATATCTTACCATATATTTCTACAATTTATTACATAGTAGTATATGGATATGGTCCATTGCCATCTATATATATATATATATATATATAGAGAGAGAGAGAAACTTTTATTATAGTGTCATGATTCATACAAGATAATATAGTTAGACAACTTTAATGTGGTTTGCTTATTATAGGAGATCGGATACAGAATTTGCGGCAATTAGTGATGCAACTTTGAGCCATCGCGATCTGACTACAATTGTTAACACATTGATCATAACACTTGGTCTCGACTTCTGCAGCTTTGCCCGTAAAACTTATTAACACAAGTATAACAACGATTGCTAAGACTCTCATTCTCATTTTTACCAATCGATAATTCTATATAAGCAATGGATGAACTTTGACACAAACAATTGGTAAATATATAGGTACAGTTTGGCTACTTCATTAATTCAAATAATTAATGTTATATCTTCATTAGATATTATAGTTAGCAGGCTTAGATTACGTTGGGGATTCACCGAAATATCTATAAAAAAAATAAATACAATAGTTAACTTATTTGGTAATAAATGTATTCATGTCATGTTTGTGAAATTTGGATTAAAAGGGACTAACTATCTCATTTTTGTTCGACCGAAAATTGAGGCTAATTTAGTTGGTTTTCAAATGGTTCTTACTATTATCATTTAAAAAGAATTCCCCCAAATAACTTATTAACACAAGTATAGCAACGATTGCTAACGTTCTCATTCTCATTTTTACCAATCGATAATTTTGTATAAGCAACTAATGGATGAACTTCGATGCAAACCGCTGGTAAATATATAGGTACAGTTTGGTTACTTCATTAATTCAAATAATTAATGCTGTATCTCATTAGATTTTATTATTAGTTGGTTTAGATTACGTATTGGATACAATCTTAATGGATTCACTGAAATATCTATAAAATAAATAAATACAATATTAACTTACTTGATAATAAATGTATTCATGTCATGTTTACGAAATTTGGATTAAATGGGATTAACTATCTCATTTCGGTTTGACCGAAATTTGAGGCTAATTTAGTTGGTTTTCAAATGGTTCTTGCCATTATCATTTAAAAAGAAATCTGAATGGAATGGTTTTATTGTTAACTAGTCGATAACTTATTAAATATATTTCGCCCGTCTCGGGCAAGAGACCGGGTCAGCGAATGGGTCATTTAGCTTGTTCTCTTCCTTTGTGTTGGGAAGACCTGGCTAGATAAACTGGCTGGAATCCCATCCCGACTGGAGAATCCCTAAAGCGGGGACCACAGGAAGTCTTGAACGGTCATAACCCCTAGGAGGCTCATGGCCGGCTCAACGGTCTCTTCGTGTCCCACAGGGAAGGAAAGTCCGGGTCTGACTCTAGTTCATATATTCTCTCCTCTATCCTTATCATCATCTACTTGGGGTGCAAGGATCAGATATACTTGAAGAATCCTAAACTCATCATGATTGGGACTCCCTATTTTACCAGGAATAGGGTAGCTCCTGCGCCTATAAATAGGCCCCTAGGTCAGTTCAACATGTATCTAACATTCACTTTCACTTATATTCATTATATTCTTCAGAATCCTTTACTGACTTAGGCATCAGAGGGTCCCCCACGGGGTAAACACCAATCGCCCCAAAGTTGTGCATTGTTTTGCAAGAATTAGCTCATTGATACACACAAGTTCGTAATAATCAAATTCTGAAATATCGAATCTAAGTACGATATTTTTAGTGGTGCGGTGATCGTGGACTTCGTTTACTTACCTAGGCAAGAATCGTTATTCATCGAAAAGAACACTTCAATTTAGAATATACCCAATTCTCGCTGTGATCATGTCGCACGAGAAATCCAACCTAACCAAGGAAACGGAGGAACGCTCCTCCCATCCTCAAAGGGAACTTGACCAGTTCATGGAAATTGCTCGCCAAGCGGCACTAACACCGGAGCATCAAGAACTCATGATGAGGTTGGCCTATAGGCATTTTGTGTCGATCGGCCGTCTGGAAGGAGAAATTCATGAAGACATAGAAATTCTGCCTGAAATAACTGTTAACCGAAATCTACTCACACAATTTAACTCAATTTCAAGCATTCCAACATCAGTATCCCAGGTAACAATGGGATTTTAACACCTTGTACTGACCCCGCCAGTATTAGCCACCCGGTGGCCCTGGTCACAGAGGAGCCCCCCTCGAAGGTACCACCTCTAGGTGGCTTCACTGACTCAGATCTTGCAACATTGCGAGGGATATTGATGCTGGCGCAGGAAGGAAGAGACATTCTAGCAGGAATAAGGCTCTAAAGTAAGGGCCCCGAAATAGGAGGAATAGCAACCGACTCAACAACCGTGACCGCCAAGGTAGAGGATTCGGATAAAACCATGTCCAGGAGGAAATCAAAAGGAAAGGGTAGGGGGAAAAGCCCAAGACACCCACTCCCTCGTCATCTGGGTCATCGTCGTCTGAATCCAATTCAGGAAGTTCAGAAGACTTCGATTCAAAATTTAAGAGACGGTTGAAGAAATATGCTATATTATTCCAGGATCCGATCAGCGAAAAGGCCTTCTCCCCGTTCAAAAAGTGCATCCTAGATCAGAAGCTGCCTGATTACATTTTCCCCCCAGTTCTAGATAAATATGATGGGAAAGACGACCCTAGAATGCACCTGGTAGATTATGTAAACATAATGGACTTGATTAATGCCCCAAAAGCTTCTAGATGCTGGTATTTTCCCACCGCCTTAATTAGAGTGGCCAAACGCTATTGAGAGGAAAATTCTGGAAACACTTCTTGGGATCAGCTCAACCAGAGAATGTCAGCCGGGACCTTCACGGAGTGGTGCAAAAGTAGGATGAATCCTTGAGGGATTATCTGAAGAGATTTAATGAAGCCTGTGTAGGCATTGCCAATTTGGATTATGGAACGGCAAAGGAAGCTTTGATTAAGGGAACTAGAAATGACTGGCTCAGGCAGGAAATAATTACCAGAAAACCAACTCAATTCCCCCAGTTGATTGGCATGGCCCAGAACTTCGTGGAAGTTGACGAAGTAAGTTACCCGAGCCGGCGGAATTCAGATGACAATCCCAGAAGGGATAAGAAAAGAGGAAAGAGGAAAAGAGACTGGATCGATGAGGATCCAGCTGGTACAATCAAGAAGAAGATAGGCCACAATTGAATACATCCTTGAGTAGGATATTGGTGGCAACCAAGAACGGACCAGAAAAGAAAAGCGTTCGCTTCCCAAACATTTCAGAAGGAAAAACATTGGGCAGAGACTATGACAAGTATTGTGAGTTTCACAGAGCTAAGGGATATCATACAAACGATTGTAGGGTCCTGGCAGAAGAAGTTCACACCTTAATCAAAGTGGAAAAATTCAGCCAATTTATCAAAGGAGTTACAAGAAGAATCGATAAGCGACACGGATCCAAGGAAAAGCCCAGAGATGAGAAAAAGGATGATGATGATCGGGGAATAAAAGTGATGGTCATAGAAGGCGAAGACGACCGAGAACCCCCTTCCAAAAAAGCAAGGCATTCCTTTGACTGTCCACTCATAAAAAATGACATTTTAGAGGCCAATAAAGCTTTCAGGAAGGTAACCCTAGTAACTAAAACTCACACGGACTCGCTTATGATAGAAGCTAAGGTAGAGAAATGCACGGTGTACCGAGTCCTAGTTGACACGGGAAGCTCTGTCAACCTAATAACTCGAACAGCATTCGAATAATTAAAGATAAACAATCGTAGAGTCTAGCCAAGTTATGCCACCATGTCAGATTTAAGTGGTCATAACACCGTTTCTCTGGGAGAATTTAAGTTAAACGAGCCAACGGGGACAAAGAACATGTATATCGCGCAGAGGTGGACTTTACCATTGCTAAAATTTCAGTTGGATTCAACATTATCTTGGGGCGTCCCTTCTTATGCGAATCGTTCGCCTCAATTTCCCCAATCTACTTGGTATTGCAAATACCAACCACAAAGGGGACAGTAGTGGCAATAGGAAACCCCTCGATAGTGCACGAAACGTACGTTGCCTCATTAAAGAAAGAGAAACAACCGCCTTATAGAGGGTCAAAGGAAGACTGAGTGAATGCAAATTTGGACGAAAGTAGTTCAATAGCTGAGCCGGTTGGGGAGAAGGAAGTGTTTATGGTTAGACCTTGCAGAGCATTAAAAGTTGCGAAAGATTTAAAAGTAGACACCAAGGTGACAATTAACTTAGTCCTGGTAGGTTAATAGTATTCATTCTCCTGGAGTCACAACGACTTGTTAGGAGTTTGGCCCGAAATCATTCAACACCGCCTCAATCTTGATCCGAGCACGGCCCTAGTAATATAAAAGAAGAGAAAGCATGCTCCGGAGAGACAGAAGGCTATTGAAGAGGAAATTGACAAATTGCTAAAGGCTAAACTTATCAGAGAAGTAAATTACCCCGTATGGTTAGCGAACATAGAATTGGTTAAGAAACCAAACGGGAATTACCTAATGTGTGTGGACTTCATCGACTTGAACAAAGCAATGCCTAAAGATAGTTATCCTCTGCCAAGCATTGATCAATTGGTGCACTCCATAGGCGGGTACTCAGTGTATTCTTTCCTGGATGCGAAAGCGGGATATCGCAAGATTCCCATGGACCCCTAAGATGAAGAGAAGACCTTTGATACACACAAAGGGACATGTTACTACATAGTCATGTCATTTGGATTAAAAGATGCCAGAGTAACTTACCAATGATTGGTGAACACAATGTTCAAAGACGTGATTGGCGAGATAGTAGAAGTTTACATGGACGATAAGATAGTGAAAACCAAAGATGAAGAGTCACATGCAGATGATCTGGAAAAGATGTTTAAGACATTACAGGCCTACCGATTGAAGCTTAACTTAGAGAAATATGTTTTTAGGGTTAAGAGTGGAAAGTTCCTAGGTTTCATGATTTCAAAAAGAGGCATTGAAGCAAACCCAGAAAAAATTGAAGCCATAATTAGGTTATAGCCGCCTCGCACATCGAATGAAGTTCAACGTCTTAATGGTAGGATCAATGCCTTGGGACAGTTCATCTCTTTCTCCGCAAAGAGATGTATGCCATTCTACAAGGCCATCAAGAAATACTGTGAGTTCCAGTGGGATAAAGATTATCAAGAGGCCTGTGAAATGATGAAGGAATTCTTGGCCAAACCTCCGCTTATGAGTTGCCCCAATGATGGGGACACACTCTACCTTTACCTGGCAGCAACGATAGAGGTGGTGGGAACCGTGCTAATCTGGGAAGATGAACAAGATCATTATCCCATGTACTACATAAGTAAGATGCACATGAATGCAGAATTGAGGTAACCCAAAATTGGAAAACTAGCTTTGGCCTTAATTCACTCGGCAGATCGGCTAAGACCTTATTTTCAGGCATATACGATAGTTGTAAGAACTAGTGTTCCCCTCAAAAGGGTCTTACAGCGGCCGGACATGTCTGGTCACCTGACCGAGCGGGCTATTAGGCTCAGTGAATATGATATAAGGTATGAGGCAAGGAAAGCCTTGAAAGCGCAAGTATTAGCAGACTTTGTATTAGAATTCGCGGGAATCGAGCTTGAGAAAACCATCCCCTTGGAAACTTGAATGGTTTTTGTGGATGGTGCTTCCTGTACAGAAGAAGCTAGAGTCAGAGTTTATATCCAAGGACCGGAGAGAATTAAGTTATCTTACGCCGCCAAACTAGCGTTTCCCTCTACCAACAACACGGCTGAGTATGAAGTGGTAATCAAAGGTCTATAGTTAGCCAATGAAATAGCTCCAGACGTTATGGTCTTGAAGAGTGACTCTAGATTGATAGCTAACTAGATCAACCATATGTATGGAACTAAAAGAGCTGAGATGGTAAAATATTTGGCCAAAGTAGGCAAATTATTGGAAAACCTAGAGGCTAAGGGAACTGAATGGAAGATTGTGTACATCTCAAGGAATGAGAATGAAAAGCAGATGAATTATCTAAAGTGACTGCTGGGAGAGACTCATGAAAAGAGCTAAGCTGCCCTTATGAGGTCTTGACCCAGCCGGCTTGTAAGGAGCAAGAAGAAAATTTATGGATTCAGAAGAAATCGCTTGGGTGGATACAACCCCTCTATGATTACTTGGCTTGTGATAACCTATCGGAAGATAAAATTGAGGGGGAGAAGATTAGCCAGAAATCTTTTCGGTATGCTTTGATGGGAGATGAGTTATACAAGAAATCTTACTCAGATGTGTAGCTCAGGTGTGTCACCCCTGAGTTGGGAAAACGTATCATAGAAGAAATTCATGAAGGAGATTATGGATCCTACCAGGCGGCAGAGACACTATACAGAAGAATCGCCCTTGTAGGGTATTATTGGGAATCGGTCAAACTCGACATGGAGAAATATGTGAAAACTTGCTATCAATGTCAAATATATGCATGGAAGTCACACCTCCCAAAAGCAAATCAAAAGCCAATTTTGACCGGCTGGCCATTTGCGTCTTGGGCGATTGATATTGTGGGGCCAATGCCAGAAGCGTCTGGATAACGAAAGTGGATACTGGTGGTAATCGATCACTTTTCTAAGTGGGTCAAGGTGGAAACACTTAGCTTGGTCATAGCTGAGAGGATTATTGACTTCATTTGGAAGCATATAATCACTCGATTTAGGATACCAAAGAGGACAATTGCAGACAACGACGTGCAATTCATCTCAAAAAAATTCAAGGATTTCTGCAGAGAGTTAAAAATAGAGAATCACTACTCATCTATGGCACATCCACAGACGAATGGACAGACGGAGGTAACTAATAGAACCCTTGGAGAAGGACTGAAGAAAAGAGTGTTGGATCGAAAGGGACGATGGCCACATGAACTAACCAAAGTCTTATGGTCCTATAGAACCACCCCCTGCAGAATAACTGGCCAAACTCCTTACTCCCCAGTTCATGGAGTTGAGGTGGTAATCTCGGTTGAAGTAGGAGCTCCATCCGATCGAGTGGCATATTACACGGAAGAACAAAATAACATCAACATGAGGTATCACTTGGACAACTGAGATGAAAGAGGGAGCGAGATTGGATCCTTATAGCGGCTTACAAGGCAAAAACCACAAAATACCATGACAAGCGAGTACGAGAGGTCGTTCTCAAGGAGAGAGATCTTATTCTTAAGGACTCAGCCACCTCACAGGTCCACGAAGGCAAAGGAAAAATAGGCGCCAATTGGGAAGGCCCCTACAAAATCATCAAAGTCATCGGACCGACCACTTATAAACTAAGGACTATGAAAGGTAAAGAGCTTCCTCGCAGATGGAACATTGCTAATCTTAGACCCTACTACACAGCAAGTACTTAGGGAGTTTAGCAGCCGCACTTTTTTTCCTTGCTTGGGGATTTTTCCCTTTGGGTTTTCCCCCAAGGGAGTTTTTAACGAGGCGGCTCCCCTCAAGTAGATATTCGGATGCGTAGAATTCCCGGACTTGTATTTAATTCATTAATAAAAGCATTCTTTCAATTATGCATTTGCCTTAAGTAAGTACTGATCACACTTTATGGCATACCACCGGCACAAATTAAGACCGACTCAAGAAATCATATGAGCATAAGACCTAGTTAAAACTACAGCAAAAACGTTTTAGGCGGTCACACCCCTAGAACGTATTCAAAACTGATGCCTAATGGGCTAAAGTCCTTAATGAAAGGCTACCTAAACATTCATCTAATCGGCAATAAAATGTAAGACCGAGCAGCAATAATATATAAAGGCATATAAATAAGACCTTCAAAATATACCTCAAATCATAGGCTTAAATCAAATTGTGCTTACAAAAATGTACATATAAATTGAAAATTACAAGAGAAAAACTAAGCTGGTGGGACCAAGTCTCTAGACTCGTCCTCCATTCTCCCTGACTCAGTCTGACCATCTTTAGCCAGCCCCACCGAGTCCTCTTGAACCGCCTCCTACTCTTCGAATCCTGGATATTTAAGCGTTTGTAGGAGGGTCTCAGGAATATCCGGACGGAGTAATCGGCAGGCATCCAATACCATCCGGCCAAACTGGTAACCGTTATCCATCATGCCTTCGATTGAGTGAAGATACTCCACTTCGTCTTTCTCCTTCTAGGCTTGAATGGACTGACTCTCCAGTCGGCTGGCAGCAGGGTCCGCCTGAGCTTTGACTAAGTCGTTGGAGGTGACCTCATGAGCCGATTGGAGCAACTCACATTCTCCTTTCAACTTTATGAGTTCACCTTCCAACTTCTTGTTAGCCTCGTCCGATTACTTTAGCTGTCTCTTCAGGCTCTTGCATATATCAATCATCTTAGCAAGCTTTTCGGTATTTGTTTCCTCGGCCTCCACCCGACGGTATAACTCGGCTCCATGAGACATGGACTGTTAAAACAACAAAAGGGGATTAGTACACCACCAAGTGTAAACATGAATATTTGGAAAAAGCAGAAGCATACCTGGCTAATGGATTGGAAGAGTAGGCCTGAGAGGGTAAGAAAATCCTCCTTTTCATAATGTTGAGCCTCCCGTTCCAAGGGAAAGGCCTCTCGGAGAGACTCCTGCACTTGGGGCAGGGTAAGAGCCGGCTTATCCCCCGTCACCTTTTGTAGAGCCTCCCTCACAAGCAGGACGGAGGGGGGATCAGCCGGCTCTGCATCTTTAGTCGCCCTCGGCGCTACCACCGAGTCAAGGATGACCTGATAAATAATCCTTAGCAATAAATAATAAAAATGCACAAGTGTAAAGCTCAAAAGGCATGGTGTTACCTCCCGAGTCTCCTTGCCTTTCTTCGTCCTCTTGCTGGCCTGCTCCGAGGCTTGAGCGCTAGCCCTCTTCCCTCCCATAACTTCCAGGGTAGGGCCCTTGCCTAGTAAAATTGGATCAACAGCTTCGTTAGATTGAGTATTCTCTTGCTACAAGTTCTTGACCCGTTTGGCTACGGTACCAGAAATTTTAGCTCCAACACCCGACATGGCTGAAAATATAAAACATGGAAAGAAATTAACGACTTATCAGGTAGTTTAAGGCCTGGATAATATTCAAAACCATCATCCAACTCCAGGGCATAATCTATCACCCTATGCCTGTGGACTAAGGAGTAAGAAATGTTGCCCAAGGTCCAAACCCCTCTTTTTAATTGCTCAAATAGCCCAACCCGGATGTCCGGATCATTCTTAGGGATGGTAAAAGCAGGCGGCACTTTAAGTGACCATTAGGTTGGAAATGTGAAAACCCTTCCTGAAGCTGGATATTTATATAGAATTGCTTAAAGTTTTTCACCAAGTCGGATTTCCCGGTGAAGGTGTAGAATCCCTTCTAGTGGGAGAAATGCAAGTGATCCTCACCTTTATTCAGTTTACAGGAGGCCACCCGTTTGAAAAAATAGCATCAAAGCTAAGCCCTAGGTCTATACAAATCTTATAATGACCCGCAATATCACCCTAAGAGTTTGGGTGTATTTGAGTAGGGCAAACATTCCAGTAATTCAATAAGTCACAGATTCCTGGAGGCAACGGGTAGAGGAACCCTAACCAAATCTGTTCTAAGTATATGTTGAACCACCCGAGAGGCGGCTTATGAACGCGTTGACCTTCAGTCGGAAGCATAACCCTACACTTTCTCAGCCAAGGGAAAATAGCCACCGGGTGAATGATGGATATCATATCTTCTATCTGAGGTGTCATTGTTTTTGGCTTAGGGGCTTCCTCTTCAGTCGGACCCTTAGCGATGAGTTTGGCCTTCCCCTTGTTTGCCGCCCTCTTGACCCTGAAACCATAGGGCACCGAGGTGCCGGTACCGTGATGAGCCGATTACTGGATCTCTTGCTCATCACCACAAGCCTAAACGGAGTCAGACGAGTGCAGTTATGAGCTTGAAGACATTGCGTTAGATGCTCTCCTTTCATCATCAACACTCTCCCCTCCTCGGTCCATCCTCCCAGCTGTTCTTTTAACCCTAATGTTAGGATGAATGTTAGTTCGATCAATGCTAACGAAACAACTTGACACTGAGTCAGGAAACTCGGCATAATACTTATCAAATAATCTATCGGTTGACCTAGTGCTTATGGAGGTAGTAGATGATATGACTGCCTAGAAAAGGCAGCCGCCTAAAACAAGTTAGATACAAGGAAAATCTATCCTAATGGATCTAAATACTATTTCAGCCGGGAGGGAAGTGTTGGAATCATAAAAATTCTATGCTCATCAAGTTCATACTAGTCCTAAAGACAAGGAGATATAAAACCCAGATTCCGACAAGGAACCAAAATCTTGGTTTAGAGAGCATGAGAAAGCTATCCCTAAATCATACGTAGCACATTTTCAACAAAAATAGGGGCCATTTTAGGCAGAATTAACGAGGATTTTAGACAAGGATAAACATGCAAAACATCAGTAAATCAAACCAAAGCATGCATAATAACCCATATTTACGGGCGAGGAAAGTAAAAGAACTTACTTGATTGGAAAATGTGAAGAGAAAAGCCACTGCAGGAGTGTCGGTTCGCTAGAAATTGCCTCACTGGAAATCGCAAAAGGAGTGTTATATCTGAGACTGAGGGTAAAAGTGATGAAATGAGTTCATTTCATGTTTATATAAGAGAAAGGATGAAAATGAAGAGGCACAATCATTAAAAATCAGGAGTACAGTGACACATGTCATTTTTGGTTAGGTTGGTTTCGAATTTCAAAAATTTTGAGCTGTCGCCAAGGAAGATGGAAAGACTCCCCAGAGAAGCTTAAAGAACTTTGAGCTACAGTTGGCCACGTAGCCCTATGGCCACTTGGTTTCGAGCCGGCTTAGGCCTTCGGAAGCCCTAAAGAACTTCTCACACTTGTGGGGGGGCTTTAGATAACTTACTAAATATATTTCGCCCGTCTCGGCCAAGAGACCGGGTCAGCAAATGGGCCATCTAGCTTGTTCTCTTCCTTTATGTTGGGAAGGCCCGGCTAGATAAACCGGCTGGAATCCTATCCTGGCTGGAGGACCCCTAAAGCAGGGACCACAGGAAGTCTTGAATGGTCATAACCCACTGGCAGCTTATGGCCAGCTCAACGGTCTCTCTGTGTCCCATAAGGAAGGAAAGTCCGGGTCTGACTCTAGTTCCTATATTCTCTCCTTTATCCTTATCCTCATCTACTTGGGGTGCAAGGATCAGATATACATGAGGAATCCTTAACTCATCATGATTGGGACTCCCTATTTTACCAGGAATAGGGCAGCTCCTGCACCTATAAATAGGCCCCTAGGTCAGTTCAACAGGTATCTAACATTTACTCTCACTTATATTCATTTTATTCTTCAGAATCCTTTACTGAATTAGGCATCGGAGGGTCCCCCATGGGGTAAACATCGATCTCCTCCAAGTTGTGCATTGTTTTGCAGGAATTAGCTCATTGATGCACACAAGTTCGTAATAATCAAATTCTGAAATATCGGATCCAGGTTCGATATTTTCACTAGTGTAGTACCTTTACGAGGTACGGATATATCATTTTGTAATAGAAAATATTAAAGACCAAAATTTGTTATGTCAATAGAAAATATTAAAGCTAAAAAATATGGTATATCGTATATCAGATTATATTGTGAAAAACTCTTTATATACAACATTTGCAGCTTCATCTATTACTTATCCATCATCATCATATACCAGAATTTTCAAACCCTCTCTTTTTGTTACTCGCGATAAAGCTATATAAAGTTGTCCATGTGTGAATACGGGTCTTCTAAGAAATAATCCCACATGAGAAAGCGATTATCCTTGACTTTTATTGATAGTCATGGCAAATGACAATGCAAGTGGGTATTGCTTTCTATGAAATTTGAAAGGTAGTCGTGCATCAGATGGTGTTAATGTTATTCTGGGGATGGGCACTTTTTCTCCAGCCTTATTTCCTAATATAATCTTTGCTTCAATGGTCTCGTGACAATCAATCTCGTGCTATTACAGAATCCTGATGTTTGATCTATGTCCCTAAGTAACATCACTAGCACACCCTCCTTCAAAGTGATTGAGTGATTCAGAATACCTGAAGATTTGATACTATTTAAGATTTGATGCACGGATAGGTCATTTGTAATCAGTATATCAATAATAAATTTATTTCTTATATCACTGAAATTTGACGATGTTCTTGCTCGTTTTTTCCGTCGAATCTCCATTTATTCCTAAAAATATTAATGTAGTTAATCAAAAATAACTTTTTTGTAATTTAATTATCGTAAAAAAACTATATTTATAACATCCAAATTCATCAAAAATATTATTTTTTTAATGATGCCAAAAATAATTTATCCTAATTATAATAGAGACAAAAAAACAATCCAATTTTTTTAGCTAAAAATTTTTTTCAAAAAAAAAGAATTATGATTGTATGCAGGAAAAATTTAATTTTATGAATTTCAAAAGAAAGTCCAATTGAAGTAATCATACATATAAATTTAATACACGAAAAAATATGAGGGTCAATTAATTCCACTAATTAGCTACTTAGCTTCTTAAGTTCGTTTCACTTGTTTCCTTTATTGATTCCGAACTACCAACTAATTCCACTAATTAGCTACTTAGCTTCTAAATTTCCTTTCTTGTTTAATATTCATTATTTAATGTTATATATACATATATTTTCCTCTAAATAAAATTTCTTATTAAACATTTTTTCTTTTTTTACTTAATTAATATCGATGATTAATTAATCATTGTAACATATGAAACAGACAAAAAAATAAATATTTATTGTGATAATGAAATTTTTTTAATTATTTCACTTGATCAAATATTTAAAAATATTCCACTATTATCCATAAAAATGAGTAAGTACTATTATAAAATTCTTAATTTTTTTCTTGAATAGGAACTTAATCAACGGAATCAAATAAAATCAAGAAAAACAAATTAAATTTTAAAAAAATAGATTTAGGAGATATATTAGTTGATAGATTTAGTTAATGGATAATTATGAAATTTGAATTCACTTGATCAAATAATTAAAAATATTTTATTATTATCCACATGAAGGAGTAATTACTATTATAAAATTCAAATTTTTTCTTAGCATATGGAATTAATTTAAAATAATAATAAAAAATGTATACATACCAAATAGAACATGTTCACTGACTTTGTTTGGATCAAGTAATTCTGTATAAGGTACTAATTTGAATAAATTCAAACTAAAATTTTGGTCATTGACCTCCCGAACAATCATCCTAGACGAAAATGTTAACCTCCATTCATTTTTTATTGGCTTAGGTGTTTTGATATTCTTCTGGTTGATAATGAAGCTCTTCATATGTTACACCTTGAGTTCTTAAAAATTATCAACAAACTTGGGAATGTTATTTTTTGTTGCCATCGCTTAAATGTGATCCCCCTATTGCAATATTACAAAACATCAAAAAGAGTAGTTTTTTTTGTTAGTCATGCGATTTTATTAAACATTTATTGTAATAAATTTTTTAATACTCAATGACAAATAATTTATTAACATACTTTTTAGTCAAATATCTTATCATTACTATTGTTGTTGTTGTTATTGTTATTTTAATTTTATTTCAATTTTATATTTTGGTATTGTTATAATGAGTAAGAATATTAGTATAAATATTAACCTATTTTAAATACTCATCAAATATTTTATTATTACTATTATTGTTATTATTATTTTAATTTTATTTCAATTTTATATTTTGGTATTGTTATGATTAGTATGAATATTAACCAATTTTAAATACCATCATTATTATAGTAATATAAATTGGAATAATATGGTAATAAAATAAAATAAATTTACTAATAAAATTGAAATATTTATTTTGAAAGGTATAGGGGCAAAGAAGTCATTTAGTACTTCTATGCTTTATATATATATATATATATATATATATATATATATATTATGATTAGTATGAATATTAGTATGATTATTAACCAATTTTAAATAATTATTAAATATTTTATTATTACTATTGTTGTCGTTAAATTTATTTTAATTTTATTTTAATTTTATATTTTGGTATTGTTATGATTAGTATGAATATTAATCAATTTTAAATATCATTATTATCGTAATATACATTTGAATAATATGGTAATAAAATTAAACAAATTTAATAATAAAATTGAAATATTTCTTTTGAAAGGTATAAGGGCAAAGAAGTCATTTAGGACTTCTTTGCTTTTATCTAGATATTTTATTTCAATTTTATATTTAGGTATTATTATGATTAGTATGAATATTAACCAATTTTAAATACCATTATTATAGTAATATAAATTAAAATAATAAGGTAATAAAATCATGAATATATCAATTTTATTGTTAATGATTAGTTTTTTTACAAAAATATATTTTTATTTCAAAATTAAGCTCGTCCAATGTACATAACTATGCATATACTATTATGAAAGAAAAATAAAATTTATAAAAAAAATCCCAATCCAATCGACTTCTAATTACAATGATTGAAAAATATATGATATATAATTTAGCTTTTTTTATAAGCATATTATGTTATAAAAATCTTATTTTTACAAAATTATTGTTGAATGTTGAATTTTCAGATGTTATAAATTCGAAAGACACGATTTGTAAATATTCTGCTGTAGTATCACGAACTAGTGCATAGAAAATTAGAATACTTAAATTTAAAAATATCAGATAAAATACATACTCCTAATACTTGTAATTTTAATATACCATATCGTCACATTTATCATAATACTGAAGAAAATACTTTAGCATATCAATTAAATACTATTGTAGATATAATTATAAATTTATCAGAAAATTTACATAAGACTGATAAAGTTATAATAGAATTATTAACAACACTTACTAAGTCTCATACTAAAAATAATCAAGAATATCTTAAGACCCAGATAGAAACTCTTAGAAACCGAGTTGAAAAAACTCTGAATAAAGCTGATAAATTCCCTAATAAAAAAGAAATTAAAGAATTGCTTATACTATCAGAACAACTAGAAAGACAAACTCAAAAAATTTTAGAAGAATTGAGAAAAGAGATAAAAGAAAAAATAGACCAAATTCAGAGACAAATTTCAGAATTTAAAAGAACTTATATTGGTGAATGAATAATAAGTAAATAATATTATACAATAAAGCTAAATAAGCTACTAGAGAATATAATCAAGATAATCCAGACGGACTAGTATATAGTAGTCAATTTGCTACTAAACAAGACAAAATACAGACAAGTCAGCTTAATAATCTTATAGCACTTGGGACTATAGGATTTTCAGACTTAGACGACCAAATAGGATACTTGACACATACCATAAAAGAACTTCAGTTAGAAACTAAAGCGGAGAAACAAGTAATAGAAAGAACATTAGAAGCAGTTAGTACTAAACTAGACAGGATTTTTCATAATCAGGAAATACAACCTAATAACTCTATACAATTAATAGAAATAAATAAAAAATTAAACGAAATTGAAAGACTAATTGTTGATACTAATAAATTTTTTAAAGAAAATTTATTAAAATTAGAAGAAATAAATACTAAACTTATACTAATACCTAAAGACTCACATATACCTGATAATTTAGAACCTTTTTTCGTATAAATCTAATAAGATTTCATCGTTTATGTCTAGTTCTAATAAATCTAAGACATATTTCTGACTATTTTCTTGTATATATAGTTCTAATTTGTCTTTTTCTAATAGACTAATTCTTTCTTCTAAATTAGCAATTCTGTCTTCCATTAGTCTAAATCTCTCTCTCCAAGATTTCTGCTCTATATTATCTTTAAAAGTATAAGTGTTCCTAGCTTCTATTATTAATGTTGGCCATTCTGAATTATTATTTTCTTCCCAACAATATTTACAAATCTCGGTATAACAATTATAACACTGAGCTCTTAATTCTATGACTGGGTATAAATGACATTTATAACATTCTTTATCATCGTTTTCTTTTCTATAATTCCAAGTATGTTCTATACATTCTGTTTTATCCATAAAATCTATGTTTATATTTTTATATTTCTCCATCATTTCTAATAAGTCTGCTGGTTCATTATCATCATCTTCTTCAGAAGTATATTCTTCTATTTCACTTACAATTGAGTATATTGTCTCCGTATCGCTAACTTCTTCGGTTATTGCTAGTAAATCTAGATTAATATTTTCTACTAATCTTGATTCTCTAGTATGTATATTATGCTTATTAGGACATTTGGTTGATAAATGACCTATTTCTCCACATGCATAGCATGTAATAGTATCTTTATATTGTCTTTTATTATTAAATCTTCTAACATGTCTTTTGGGGTTTAAAAAAGGTTTTCTGGCATTAGTTTTTTATTTTCTAATATAGTATGATTTTCTTGTTTTGTTATATGGTCTTTCTTTTTTATAATACCTACTGTCTTTTCTTTTTGGTTTTCTATTGCAAGAAGTGCAAGCTTCCTGTCCATATTGTTGTGGTGTATAAATATTATTGCAAAATCCGTAATTATCTTTCATCTATCTTTGTATACTTATTTCTGTACATTTCTTTTCTAAGTGTTTCATTATTTGATATACTAAAGTATTTATATTTAAAGTATAATTGCTTTCTTTTTCTAAAAATTTATTTCCTTCTTCTTGTATTTCCTGTCCTAATGGTCCAGGTAATTTAAGAAGTAATTTCTTCATAAATTCTTTATTATAAGTATTTTGACTTTTGGCTGTGAAATGTATATAGTCGTTTAAAAACGGTACTATATATTTCCAGTCATTCAGTTTCAATTGTTCTAAATTTCTTACTGCTTCTTTTTGTTGTATAATTGATCCTATATTAGGGTCTGTAGCAGTCAACAGATTGCTTATAGTATTACAAAAATTCCATGGATAATTTCCCACATTTATTAATCTGGTATATTCTTGTGGAAAATTGATTTTAAAATCATCTCATGTTTTTTTGCAGTATTTCCTAAAGTAGTTTCTAGGAAACTATACATTTGTTCTGGGGTATGATTAAAATTCTTTTCTAAATAATTCTTAACGGTTAAACTTTTCCATTGCTGTATAACTTCTGGCCATACTTGAGGCGAGTATTTTTCTAACTGCAATAGACTTTCTTCTTTATATATTCCTATAGGAAATCTATTTCCTTTAGATTTATATTTTCCATTATCAGATTGGTATTCAGTATATTGTCTTGGGGGTATATTTCCTCTATTATAGTTTACAAAAGTAGGTCTATTTCTTGGGGGTTCTAAAGGTGTTTCCGTTTTTGCACCAGAAACTCCTTCCATCAGTTCTTTTGGTATATTATTAAGAAATTCTTCTATTTCTTCTGTATCCATTAAATTTCTAGTATAATTGCTTTGAATCTCCTCAGCTTCTAAAACCCTTATAATTTCTTCTAAATATATTCTTTTTTCAAAGATATTTATTATTTCTTGGGGTCTTTTATTTTCGTATGCTTTCTTAATCCATTCCTGTCTTTCTTCTATAGTTTGATTCATAAATTGTATAATAATATTATTATAATTTTCTCTCGTTTTAAAATATTCTTCATCATATAGATCAAAGAATATTGCTTCTAAAGGGTCTAATTTTATATCTACTAGATCTATATTCTGATTATTAATAGTCTGATCATTAATAGCCCAAGAGCTATTAGATTGAGTATCAGTTCCTAAATTATCTGAATAATTTTTATAATTATCAAATCTTATACTAATTCTTCCTTTATTATCTTCAAAGATTTGACTTTGATCTGGTATTAATTTTATTTGACTTTCTTCAAATAGTCTAGTTATATTCGATTCTATTCCAGCGTAAGTTTCTGCTGAAAATTTTGGTGGTTTTATAAATCTAATACCTTTTGATACTAGAGCTTGTATTATATCCTTCACCTTACATTTATATTTTATATTAGTTGAATTAATTGATTTACCAATTAATCCAATTGTTATAACAAGATTATTCCTGTTTATTAAACCGTAACCTTTAGTCATGATTCCTATCTTTATTTGATGTAAGTCTTTCGATTCTAAGAAAAATTCTGGAACGCAATAGAATAGTCCTCTATTGTCATTCATGTCTATATCCATTATACTTATTAATTTTTTAGTCTCTTCTTGTATTGAATCATCGTATATTGTTATTACAGTATGTGCTCCTAGGTCTTGTCTAGTCATGCCTTTTATTCCTATTATGATGAGGCCTAAATGAGTATATTTATATCCATCTTTAGCTATTTGTTTAGCTACAGACTTCTCAAGTAAAGGTATTCTAGCTATATCTTCATCTCCACATTTTATAGATTTCTCTTCTGTTTTTCTAAGAAGTCTATAATTTTCTGTCCAGTTCCCCTTTTGATAGAGTATTTTTGGATTTAATAATTTCTTTTCATTTTGCTTATAAAGAGATAAGTAATAAAGAAATGATGAGTCATATTTGCACTCAGACAAAATAATGCAAGTGCTTATGACGCAAGCAATGACGATATAAAAGATTCGGTAATCAACAAGTTATCGGTAGACTTTCCTTTTTTCAGCTATAAAAGAAGCTTGCCTTCTGTTTAATACTCACACACTTACAAGCTCTCAAATATTTAAGAATTTACAGAAATCAGGCAACATAGAAAATCAAAAGCTGAAAAGGTATAATTTTATACTTTGTTTATATATTTTCATATAAGTATCCTCTCCTCTCTGGACTGCACCATTGTGTGATCGTTCTAGCTGAGTGACGAGAAAATTCTTTTAATATGAACAGAATTTTATAAATAAAAGAAAGATTAGAAAGAAATGAGTTAGAATTACAATGATATAAAATCTTAATAAAATTTTATTCTGTTAGAATAAACCAGCATACAGAAGAGCTAAGAAACGAAAATAGAAATTATAGATATTATCATATATTAATAAACTGGATGAAAGAAACAATAAACCAATATACAGAGAAATTAACCTATTATAACGAAAAGATACCTAAAATTTATCGATTTTACTGCAGTATACATAGATGATATACTGGTTTTTAGCAAAACTGCTAAAGATCATAATAGACATCTTAGATCATGAAATAATTAGAAATTTAAAAGAAAAGGTAAGAAATTTACCAAAACTAGAAATCCTTTTAGACACAGACTATTTAATAATAGAAACAGATGATTCAGCATCAGGTTGGGGAGCTGTTTTAATAAGCAAGCCCCATAAGACATCTAATAAGACTGAAGAAAGAATTTGCAGATATACTAATGGATCCTTTAAGGAAAAAGGAGAAATTAGTACTATAGATTCAGAATTATTAACAATATATTATGCTTTAGAATCATTTGAATTCTTTATAATTATATATATATATATATATATGTATGTATATATATAACTCTACATATAAGCATATCATGTTAAAAAAATCTTAATATTACAAAATTATTGTTGAAATGTTGAATTTTCATATATTATAAATTCGAAAGACATGAATACATATTATTCAAGGAGATTTGTAAACATTCTACTCTAGTATATTACCACCTAGTAGATACACCTTTTCAATGACCCATCCCGCTCTAAAAGTCTTCATTGTATACAAAGTAAATGATAATAATTAATGTTATTATTTATTTTATTATTATTATAAATTTATATGAGGTAAATTTTAAAAAAATAAAAAAAATAATAATAATTAATGTTGTATCTTCATTGAATTTTATATTTGGTAGGTTTAGATTAAGGTTAATTTCAATCATACTACATCAACTATCTTTGTTGTCTCAGTTTCATATATGAACTTTAACTTTTCTCATTATCATACATAAACTTGTATGTGACATTTAATTATAGTACATATGAGTTGATATTGTAGATTACTTGTGACATGTCAATATTTTGACTATAGTCAACCCAAAATAATGGATCTCAAAAAATTAAAAATATTTTACCTTATAAAAATAAATAATATTTTTCTATAACAAATATTGTTAACCACATCTACATGTAGAATTGTTTTAGTTACAACTGACTACTACTGTTAAATTGTTATTAATTAACAAAATGCATAGTTAAATACAAAGGAACGCAATATTATTTTTAATTTCTTACAACTAATTTAATGAATTTAAATTAAACTTATTAAAGTAATAACAAGAAATAATTGAGACACGATAATTTTTAATAAATACGACAGTAATAATAATAATAATAATTAATATTATAAAAATAATTATTGTAATAAATATGAGTGATTATTTAAAATAATAAATAATAATAATAATCAATAAATATAATAATAAATATTAATTATTAAATAATAATAATTCCTATATAATTAAAAAAATTTATTAAACAGTGAACTATAACTTTTATATTATACTTTATTCTTTTAGCTTTTCAATAATGGTAATTATTAAACGAACTAATTAAAATTTGATATTATTTTTTAGTTGTAGTTCAGTGTTGAGCACATTATATATTACTATTTTTTTTCCTTTTTAAAAATATTTAATTATCATTTGTTATAATTATTAAATTTTTATTATTTATAATATTGATTATTATTTAAAATTTTAATTTTTAATTGAACTAAACTATTAGATCTGAAATAAACTTAATTGAAATGAAATGAAAATAATTTTTTGAGCTGAAATAAGCTTAGAAAGAGTTTTTTATCTATACAAAATTCAATCGCTATAATATTGTGAATATTAATGAAAGTTAACTATTTAAATACTTTTTATTATGTTCAAAAAATCATTTCAGTAAGTAAAAGAAAAAAAATGTAAGATTAAAAATAAAATTCAACGTCCCCTAAGATTTTAAAAATATATTCGATCAATGTATTTTACTCTTTAATTTATATTTGGTTATTAAGAAAATAAAAAATATGACAAATTTTTATAAGGTCAAATCATATTGTAAATACAATGGGACCCAATATTATAAGTTAATTATGGTTAAAACGCTGACATGTTAAAAAAATCTGCAATATCAAGTCGTATGTTCTATAATAGGAGGTAACATATAAGTTTATGTATGATAATGAGAAAAAATAAAGTTCATATATGAAATTGAGACAATAAAAATAGTTGATGTACTATAAATAAAATTAACCAATTTAGATTACGTATCTAATACAATTTCAATGGATTCAAACTAAAAAATCTAAACATTAAATACAAAAGTTAATATTTGGTAATGAATGGATATTAGAAAGCTTTCAATTCATGTCATGTTTAAAATTTTTATTATGAAATTTGGATTAAACCAAACCGACTATCTCATTCAGATTGACCGAACTTTGAGGCTAGTTTAGTTGGTTTTCAATTGTTTCTTCCCATTGATCATTTAAAAAGAAACCATGAATATATCAGTTTTATTGTTAATGATTAGTTTTTTTGACAAAAATATATTTTTATTTCAAAATTAATCTCGTCCAATGTACATAACTATGCATATACTGTTATGAAAGAAAAATAAAATTTATAAAAAAAATGCCAATCCAATTGACTTCTAATTACAATGATTGAAAAATGTATGATATATAATTTAGCTTTTTTTATAAGCATATTATGTTATAAAAATCTTATTTTTACAAAATTATTGTTGAATGTTGAATTTTCATATGTTAAAAATTCGAAAGACACCAGGGGCAGCGGGCGGTGGCGGCCGCCTCCCCTGGCTGCCGGTAAATGACTTTACCTCTACTACTCTATCTCTCCTAACTGCCAAAAGTTTGATACCGTCACCCCCCCTTTGCCGGGGTTCTTTTGTTTCTCCTTCTTATTGTCCATTTGTCGCCGGTGATAATGGCTTCCGCCGCCCACTGCGATTCTCCTGTTCTCGTATGTCAGTTGTATGTTACTCTGTTTATTGCTCTTTTCCTTACCCTAGTAAAATAACAAAACGACGTAGCTTTGGTTTTCATTTTTCAAAATTTGAAATGATGTCGTTTTCCCTTCTAGTCTTATGGTGTATTTAATTATTTATACACAAACCCTCTGTTGTACCCCCGCTTACGCCCTTAACTTCTCCTCTTATTGCTGCTCCGCTACCCAATCGCCGGTCAGTCAGCCATCAATGTCCAGATTTTGGCGAAATTAAAGCAACATCAGGTTAGTTTTGCTCAAATTTTTTTCTTAATTACTCAATAATTTGTTTCAGTTTAGACATTTAGGGATTTTGTTTGTAACTTTATATTGTTTCTTCAATTAAATTGCGCCTTGCTTGTTATTATGCTTGGTTGTGGTTCTACATTTTCTAGTAGATTAAGAAATTCAAACTGAAAATTAGGGGGTAAAATCTTAGAGATTTTGTATATTATATGGGATTGAAGTGGAGGGTAATTTATAAGAAAATGATATGCAGATAATGAGAATGTGAACTAATAAAAGAAAAGAATCACAGTCCAGTTCGGATGGTCCTTTTGATAAGTGATAGCCATGGAACCTGAATTTGGTGGACAAAAGTTCTATGATGGATAAAGTGATATGCGTATGCTTCTTTTCTTTCAAAGCTTGTTGACTTATTTTTTTGTTACCTACTTTTTTATGTGAAGGCATTGAGGAAAAAGTACCCATTACTTGATATTGAGGTGAGAAAATTTCTTTTGTTGTGTACAAGTTGTCTTCTCCTGGCTTCTTGCATGCTCATGGATTCCTTGGTTTGTTTTGGATAAACATGCTTTAATTTGGTTAAAAATTGAATCTCATTTCATGATTTCTATTTGCTTCTATTTAGTTTTTTTGGTTTTGAAGGGAAGCTACTTGTCAATGGGATACCACGGACAATATTTGCTAGAAAAATCACAGAAAACTTTTTTAGAATCTTTTTAACTCTTTTTGCATAAAAGTCTGAGTAACTTATTGTGAACTTTGATTTGGCATTCTCATTTGTTGTCACCTACTACATTTGATTTTTTCTTCTTGTTTTGTTATATATGAAAGCTCATTTGTGGCTCTCCACTTTGCCTCCTTTTAAGTTGGGCATTGAAGTTAACAAAGTTGAAAAAATAGTAGCTCAATCTTGACCTGTGGATAAATGCGTAAAGTTTGTATCAACGTTGACTCTTTTAATGGTAAAATAGCGGGTAGATAACTGGTCGCACATGAAAAATTTTCTATGGAAATTTGCCTCCTTTTTAGAGGATCTTGGCTCATTGATATTTTTCAAATATTTATATGCTTGTAGAGAAAAAATCAATCAATTTAGTTTTGCATAGTTCAGTTTTAGTATTCAGTATTCAGTTTCAGTATTTAATATTCAGTATTCAACGCTCAGCATTCAGTATTTAAAATTCAATATTAAGTTTCAGTTTATGCATTATATAATATTATTAATGTATATTATTATTTATAAATATTAAAAGCAATGAATATTAATGATAATGTCATTTCAATTTCAATTTTAGTTCATTTCTATTTATACATTATATAAATATTATTAATTAATATCAGCAATCACAAATAACAACAAAGAAAAAGAAACTAATTATAATATTTTTAACATTATCAATTATTATTTCTATGATAAATAATTTTGTAAGAAAAATAAATAAATAAAAGTAATAATGTTTTATAAATATTGATAACAATTAAAATAATAAGGTAATATTTATAATAATAATAATTATAATTTATAATGGTATATTTAATTATTATTATATGTAATAATTAATAAATTTCATTAGAATGTATAGTACTATTTAAAGTGTTATTAATTATTATGTATTTTAATATTTTAAAATATTATTTATATTATTAATTATAATTCAGTTTCAGTACTTTTAGATTCAGTATTGTTCAGTTTCAGCATTTTCAGTTTCAGTATCATTCAGTTCAATTTTAGTGTGGTTCAGTTTAGTTCAGTACCATTCAGTTCAGTTCAGTATACCTACTTATCAGTTGAAAAGAACATAACCAAAATAAAAATGAAAATCTTCATCTCACTCTGAAAGTGGTTCAGACACACAGAATTTATAAAGTTAGACATTCAGTCTCAGCCACCAGTTTAAGACATCAACCATAAGAAAAAAAATAAAGATTTATTGTTCAATATCTTATACATCACATGATAAATTATTGAGCCTATTACATAAAGGGCTTAAAACATAAAAATATTTGACCAAAAGATTAGACATGGCAAAAAATATTACAATTAGACTGTGCCCTCAATATTTTTATTCAACTTACCTTTTACATGCTATGGCATTTTTATTTTTAATTTCTTTGATTTGTTTTGTATTTATATCTCAAATTGTTCATTTTTTTACAAGTTTATTTTTAGTAGAAGTCCAATACAAATTAATAAACTTGAAGAACTTGGATTCAAAACACTAGATAACTTTTTAATAGATCAGAACTTTAAAATAGAGCTTTATAGATATCTACTATCAACTTCAAAATAGAGTTTCTAATAGAAATCTAGTAGATGGCTGATAGATATCCAATAGATTTTTGGTAAGAGCCCCGAGAACAAAACATAAATACCAAGATAAACAACTAATTAACAAAGAAAAGACACGAAGCAAGAGTTTATCTGATACATACAACCACAATTCCCTCATTTCATCTCCTGGATTTGAAATATCTTCTCCTAAAACCGTATCATTTTTCCTTTTCAGTGATCAATTGGATATCTATTAGTGATCTGTTGTTGAAAAAGTCACTGTGGATATCGTTTCAAAGATAAAAATAAGACGAACAAAAAAATTTAAAGTGACATGTCAAAAAAATAAACGGTTTGAGAGATACATAAAAATAAGGAAAAAAATCCAAAAAACAAGCAATATGACAATTGTGTAAATAAATTTTAAAAATGGGTAAGTTAAAAATATTTCCCTGTCATGACAATCCTATAAATAATTTACAAAAAATAACTCATCATCATAAATATCCTAAAGGCTTAATACATCTAGACCTCCTCATAATTATAAAAAAAGCCCATTTACCACCGAACTTTCCAATGCACCTCATAACTCCTTTTTTTTAAAAATAAAGTGTTCCTCATAGCCATTCGTCAACAAGCTTTCATCTGCCAATTTGGGAAAAAGTAAATCGATTCCATCCAGTTGAGGAGTTAGTGATGGGTGAATATGATTGGTTGTTGTTTTGAGGGCAATGAAAAATGGTTGGTGGCTGAATTTATACATCATTAATCTCTTAACTAATCATCAATTTATGTAGATTTTATACATCATTAATCTCTTAACTAATCATCAATTTATGTGGATTTTGAAGAATTGAATATAGAGTTTTTGGAGAGGAGGGTGATATTGAAAGAAATAATTAAATAGAGGCTTAAATGTAAATATTTAAGGCATATTTTTGCCATTTATGTTATATATGACTCGTGCTACTTTTTGATTGGTTTGAGTTTGAGTTTTCAAAAGTGACACGTGTAGGGGTGTTCAAAAATCGAACCTAACCAAAATAATCAACTAAATCGATGTAATTCGGTTCGATTTTCAGTCTCAACGGTTCGGTCTCGGTTATTAATTTCATAGATTTTCGGTTTATTCGATCGGTTTGGTTTTAACCGATATAACCTAACCGACCGATTGATTAACTTATCTATTAAAAAATTAATCATATATGATAGCATATTTTAATTTTATAAGATTTTATCAACAAAATTAGCTTCATAAAATGTAAAATAGTTACGTTGCCGCTACTTTTTAATAGTTGATAGTAACATGATTGATTGGTAGAGCGATTCAGAAGGCAACTACTGCATGTGAAGGATGCAGCAACTTAAACTGAGATCAATATGGTTAACTTCTGGATTCTTTAACCTTTTGTAGAATAAAATTTTATAATCACTCTCTTATTAACTATGAAGTGCATATATATATCAGTAGCTCTCCAAAAGTGTACATCAGGAAAGTCAAGATCCTCAAGGCTCCCAAGTTTGATCTTGGTGACTATTCAGCTGATGATATTGGTGTGAAATTGGATAGGCCTGCTGAAGAACCAATGGCAGAGGCAGAGACTGTGATTGTTGGTGCAGCCTAATTAAGGAAATTCACGTTTAGATGCTATTTATAATGTTTTCAAATTTCAGCTTTGTATTGGATTTGAGCATAAAAGACTTGCAAGTATAAAAACCGAATTAACCGACCGAACCAACCGGATTAAAAACTTCGGTTCGGTTCGGTTACTCTTTCAATTCGGTTCGGTTTCAGTTTGCATATTTCAGTTTTTTCGGTTGTCGGTGTATTCAGTTCGGTACCGATGAACACCCCTAGACATGTGGCGGCAAGTGTACTCAACTCTCTATCGAATGACTGGTTTTATGTCATTGAGGGGGTTCTTAGGTACACTTTATACAAATTTAAGGCGTTATGAGGTGCATTGTAAGTTTAGAGGGTAAATAAATTTTTGGAGAAAATAATCAGGGTGAAATGTATTAGGCCTATCCTAAATTATTTGTGTTAGGTTTTAGTATATTTTAAATTTTGACTCTGTGGTATTAAAGTTATATTATATTAATGTTAAGCTTAAATAAAATATTTTAAGTGACATATTATTACTTTATTTTTTATAATATAGATGCTGTTTTCTCTTTCATTCGCTATAGGATTAAACTTTATATCATTGGCCTAATAATACTAATAGTTACTTTTTAAAATATAAAGTAACAATTGAAAATTCATGGTACAATACTGATTTTTTATTATACAAGATATAAATTATTATATATAAGGAGAAATAAATGAAGTTGTGTTAAATAGTAAGGTCCAAAATCATCCGAGTAATTGATGAAAGCAAAAAAACGTATTTAAAAAATTAAATTAAATTTTGTTATAATATGTGTATTGATAACATTTTTATTATGTTTTTTAATGTTCCACTTAAAACAAAACTATTTAGGGATTTATGGTAAAACCCAACTATAATTCAGTAAATTTTTTTTTGTCAAATTGTGCTGTTCTGGGTCTAAATCCATAATGTTAAATCCATCAAAAAAAATATAGAGCAAAGTAAAGGAAAAGTGAAAGCATAAACTAAGGCCATGTTCTTTACAACTCAATTATTAAAGTTGGTTAAATTGAATTGAAGTGAATTGAATTAAACTAAAGTAAACTTATTTTAATATAAATTTATAATTATATATAGCTAAATTAAATTAAATTAAACTATACTATATTATATTAAACTGAATTACATTAAATTATACTAGAAAAATATAGCCTAATTCATAAACTCAATTCAACACTATTCTTTTTTTTTTTCAATTTGTCAAAATGTAAACATAATTCATAATTGAGAATATATATTATTATATGAAATAACTTAATGCGGCGGTCAAAATAAAAGTAATCCGCAGGAATCTATAAACCATAAAACTCTCATCTTCTATTCTATACCTAACCATTATTAAGAGTGTTCTTTCCGATTTATATTTAATTTAGTTCAGTTCAGTATTTATTAATATTAAATATATAAATTTATATTAAAATAAGTTTAGTTTAATACTGCTACTTATAAGTTGACAACGACAGGGCCTCGATACTCATAATTTTCTGAACTGTTCTTTGAATTTTCATTCTTCTATTCAAAGATCAATTATGTTGACTTTTAAATCATCGGACGGCCAAATCTTCCAGCTGGGAGAAGGATCAGTGTCGATGAGTTTGTGATTCATGAAGAAATACACTTTAGATTTGTAAGCGTTTTATGGATTGTTTGTGTTCTGTTGTCGCTTTTTGTGAGTTGGTAGTTGTTGTTTAGCTATTCTTTCTTCTCCCTTTCATCGTGTGTGGCTATAAATCATTGACTTTGTAAATCCAAGGCATCAAATTCAATAACAAATTGAATAGTTTCTCTCTCTAGCAGTTATTTTCTGTTGAGAAGCCCATTATAGCCCAATTATCCCATGGGGCAAGAGTGTGGAACGTTAGGGGAATCAAACAAAATAATTATGTGTGTGTGGGTGCCCTTTTGTCTTTTAGTACTGTAGTGGTATAAGGAAGTAACGGTAGGGTGTCTTTTGGGGGGTAGAGATTGTTTTTGCTATTTTGGTTCTCCAGCAATTAGCTGTGAGGGAGGGGCTTAGTCCTGTGGGGGTATTACCATTTCTGTGTAATCACCTTTTTGTTTATTGACAGTAGTTGCCATTACTATCTATATATCCCTCGTTTTCATTGATTCCTTTCTTATTATTTGTTCCATCCCTTTATCTGTGTTATCAAGTTTCTAACAAATTGGTCCGACCTGCCGGATGCCTCACGCCAACGAGATGGATAAGATTCAAAGCAAATTTGAAGAGACTGATGCAAAGATCTCAGATGTGCAGAAAGATGTTGGTGGGATAAACAAGGAATTTTTTGGGATGAAGAAAGAGTTCACTCTTTTGAATCAAACATTACACAAGTCTATTGACGAGATGAGGGCTCAAATTTCAAGTGTACTGAAAAGCCAAGACAAGCAAACTTTGGGGGAAGATGATTTGGTTTCTCAGGCAGCAGGCGGTGGTGGAAATTCTGGCCCTCACACTCAAATGGGACAAAACAACACTCCACATTCAAGGAGGTAGCTTGAGATGAAAGACCATACCTTTGGTGATGGTGGTTTGAAACCTGGCAATGGTGGTGGTATGAAACCAGGCAGTGGAGATTTTGGGGAGAAGAAGGAAATGGTAATGGGTCAAGTCATTCGAAAGGATAGATGGCCGGAAGGAGGGTTAAACTGCCATGGTTTGATGAAATGGATCCAAGGGGATGGATTACTCGAGCTGAAAAGTATTTCCGTATCAATCAAACGCCAAGAGAGTTATGGCTTTCTAATGCTGAGATATGTATGGAAGGTGTTGCCATCAACTGGTTTACCGTTTTACAAGAGTCGACTCCAGATTTAACGTGGGAGATTTTTAAGGAGGAACTGATGCAGCATTTTAGCAATCTGGAAATACAAAACCCAAATGAGGAGTTAGCTTCCATGCATCAAACAGGTACGGTTTGTGAATTTAGTGGGATTTCAAACTCGTAGTATCTCTGATTCCTCTACAACCAGATTTGCAATATGTGGCTTATTTTATGAGCGGATCGAAGGATGAAGCTTATGAGAAGGTTAAGATGCATGGTCCGACAACCAGGTTGGCGGCAATGAAGTTGGCGAGGTCGGCAGAATCATCGATTAACAAAGAGCGAGGTTTGGGCGGTGGTAGCAGAACAGGAAGTTGGGAGAAACAAAGAGAAGAAAGTCTTTTGACTCAAAACATGTGGAAAAGGGCTAGTAAGGCTGGTAATTTTGTAGACACAAATAGCAACAATATGGACTCCAATGGTAACAAATGGGCAGCAGCTGGATCAACATCTCGGTGGGTTGGTGGGTTGGCCTGGGTCAGAAAATAGAAGTATAACCAGCCCAAGAGGAGAATTACCAAGAAATAACACTCCTGCATCTTCTCAATCATGTTCTAATTTTGTGCGTGATAGAGGGACAAGCCATATTACACAGAAAGAGTGGAATGATAGAAAGAAGAGGGGATTAAGTTTTCGGTGTGGTCAATAGTGTTCTCCCCAACACAAATGTTCTGAAGGTAAATCACGATTTTTACTTTTGGCTGATGATGAAGATTTTATTTAGAAGGAGAAATCGTGTTAATCGGGGCCGAAGAAGATAAATTTAACCAAGAATTAGATGTTGGAAGAGGGGAGTGTCAAATTTTGGAATGGCATGGGCAAATTCACCAATTTGGAGATGAGTTAAAGACTGTGAAGTATAAAGGTGAGATAGAAGGCATCCCAATTTCAATTCTTATTGATAGTGGGGCAACCCACAATTTTATTTCACTAAGGTTGGTGGATTCTCTTGCGTTACAGACTGTGTGATTCGATTGGGGGATGGTTATCAAGTTTAAATTCAGGAACAATGTCCCCAAATAAATATTTCTATAGGTGAATTTCAATGTCAAGTGAGAGCCCTAGTTTTTTACATGGGCAAATTAGACATGATTCTAGGAATTGAATGGCTTCGTACTTTGGGGGAGGTTTGCCATGATTAGAAACAATGAAAGATGAAGTTTCAGCAAGGGGGAAAATTGGTTGAGCTATAAGGAGTAGATGAGAAATTTGGTGACTCATTGTTACAGGAATGGCTAGAAGATGGAGGAGGGTCAGTACCGGTAATTGGGAGCAACACAATTGAAAGGAAGTTAGGGGAAGCCAAACAATAACAACTCAATCATTTATTAAAAAAAATTTCATCAGTGTTCCAAGATCCTAGAGGGTTACCTCCACCAAGACCTATTACTCACACTATTCATTTGATTCCAGGTAGTGGACCTGTGTGTGTTAGACCTTATCAGTATCCTCATTACCATAAAGATGAGATTCAGCGCCAAGTCAAGGAGATGCTACAACAAGGGATTATACGAAACAGTCATAATGCATATTCGAGCCTAGTATTATTGGTAAAGAAAAAAGATACTTCATGGAGGATGTGCGTGGATTATCGGGCACTTAACAAGGTGACTATACCAGATAAATACCCCATTCCAGTGGTAGATGAGCTATTGGAGGAACTACACGGTGCTCAATACTTCTCAAAGGTGGATTTGAAGGCGGGTTATCATCAAATTCCGATAAGAGAAAGTGATGTAGAGAAAACATATTTTCGAACTCACAACGGACACTATGAGTATCTTGTAATGCCGTTTGGATTGACAAATGCACCTGCAACTTTCCAAGTAACGATGAATGACTTATTTCGGCCCTTCTTAAGGAAGATAGTATTAGTATTTTTTGATGATATACTAATCTTTAGTAGAACTGGGAGGATCATTTGCTACATGTAGAGGCTGTTTTGGTAATGTTAATGAAGAATCATTTTGTAGCTAATTTGAAGAAGTGTTGTTTTGGAGGATGTTCAGTGGAATATTCAGGCCATGTAATTACGGGGGATGGCGTGTCAACCGATCCAGCCAAAATAAAAGCAGTAACAGCGTGGCCCATGCCTAAATCAGTGAATGGAGTGCGAGGATTTCTTGGACTCACAGGATACTACAGAAAGTTCATCGCCAATTACGGTAAAATTGCTAAACCCTTAACTAAACTAACAAAAAAGGGTGCTTTTTGTTGGACTGCAGAGGCTGAAGATGCATTTGAGAAACTAAAAATTGCCCTCATTTCAGCCCCTATTCTTACCCTGCCTAATTTCTCAGAATTATTTAATATAGAGTGTGATGCTTCGGGAAGAGGAATCGGTGCTGTTCTTATGCATAATTCCAAGTCAATAGCATTTTTCAGTAAGGCATTAGCAGACAGAAATCTTGCCAAATCAGCTTACGCCAAAGAAATTATGGGGTTAGAACTTGCAATCCACCATTGGGGGCCTTACTTGATGCGTAACGCCCCTTATAGGGAGTGCCACAGTAACTATAATCACCCAATAGACAAACTCTACTCCACTATATAAGTTCAATACTTATAAATTTAATACGTACAAATACAAATATAATGTTTCCAACTCCAAATATTTCTCAATGCCACTCTACTATCCAAATATTCCTCGATGGCACTTTACATTTCTCACATTATTTAGTACATGCCATTACTCTACAAACCATAATATTACATTAAAATAAAAATCCACCTCGAGTCTTTCCTTATATGCTCTTCAAGCCGATCCACTTATACTACTTTGGTCTAAGCTATCTACAAATCTCCACCTACATGTAGAAAAGCAACTACACGCTAAGCAATTTGCTTAGTGGTGTCCATAAAAGAAATACAACAACTTTAAACATTTTTAACACATTAAAATAGAAACCAAGATTGTTCATTAGTCAAAAACAAATTAACCAACTTTACGAAAACAAATAACAAAACTTATATAGTAATCCTTTCAAAGTATAATCAAATTTATTCCCAATTTTTCCAAACACTTTAACCATATATTGCCTAAAGTAAACAAGTCCTGAATAACGGTAAAATGGATACGGGAGTGGACAAGCCCGAAGTCGAAGCTTCAAAATCAATATATCGGTCAAGCCCGAAGCCGAAGCTTTAAAATCAATATATCGGTCAAGTCCGAAGCCGAAGCTTCAATATCAATATATATATATATATATATATATATATATATATATATATATATATATATCATAATATCGGCCAAAGCCCGAAGCCAAAGCTTCAATTGTTTGTACAGTACTGTACCCCCCTTTATTGAAGCCAATCTACCCTGACCCGTATTCTACTCGTTTAATAAGGGCAATAAATCAAAGTAACATCTTAAAAATTTCAGTATAAACCATCAATCATAATTCAACATAACTTCAATAAAAGAAATCCAAATCCCAAATTTTTAAGCATCAAACTTCAATTAAAACTCAATAAAATCAATATTTATACTTTCCAGAAATTTCCAGATTCTGTGACCTGACTTCCCTTACATTTTTCACTATCCAAACATCACCCAATCGAACAACTTTCTTCTAAACATAATTAGCCACATGTCTCAGCTTTCCAAAGCCACCAGAATCACAGAAATCCAAATTGCATAACCAAAGTTATGATCAAAATACTAAACAGTGTACAAAGCTGAGATTTTCGGAAAACAGATTTTATGACTCAACTTCAAACGAAAATTTCACATTGAAAACGAACGAAATTCAATAAGGATTCTTCTGAAAATATATTCCTTACTTTCTGTAGATATCAATAGAATCAAGAATCATTCAAAATGGATTTACATAATGAGATAAAACATTAAAACAAAACAGGTATACAAATCTGGAAAATTTTCCGAAAAACCGAGAAATCGAAATTTGAGACACAAACCTTTTTCTAAGCTCTTTCTAGCTCTCTTCTACCTCTTTTGCCTTTGATTTGCTTGCACTAGCTTCCTCTACAATAGCCATATATAATTCTATCAAGATATTGCATAAATAAACTTCCTAATACCATAAATATGCTTAATCTACCATGAATTCTACTAATTAAGCTTTAATTTCACCAAAAATCACTCACCTCAAATTCGGGTTACGTATTCATCCGAATCTTAAAATCTGAAATCCTCCTCTTCTAGTCTTGATTCACTGAAATTGATGATGATAGAGGGCTTTATGATCGATTTCTAACAAGAATTTGAAGTTGAATCGAAGAAATCGGAAGTTTTTAGATTGGGGAAAAATTTGGTTAAGGGATAGGAAGAAATGGAGGAAATGAAGAAATGATGGAGAAGAAGGGAAGAGGCTGGAATGTATATTTATTTTTATTTTTTTTTATTTTCAATATTGCCCTTGAACAAATAATTAAATGCCCAATTCATCCATCTTACTTAATTAACTCTTATTTCCTCATGTCTTATATCCAATAACAATAATAATAACTATAAAAATAATTTTCATGATATTTTAATACCATAGTAATTTATTATAAGCAAATTTTGGAATTTCGGTTCGTTATAATTCTCCCCCTCTTAGGAATTTTCGTCCCGAAAATTACCTGAAAACAGTTGCGGATATTGAGTTTTCATTATATCCTCCGGTTCCCAAGTTGCTTCTTCAACCTTATGATTTCTCCAAAGTACTTTTACCAGTAGAATAGACTTGTTTCTCAATTGTTTAACTTCCCTTGCCAAGATTTGTACCGGTTCCTCTTCATACGTCAGGTCGGGTTCGATTTCTACGACATCAGGAGATAAGATATGTGATGGATCTGATCTGTATCTCCTTAACATTGACACATGGAACACATTATGAATTTTGTCAAGTGTCAGGGGTAGTGCCAACTGATAAGCTACTGGTCCAACCTTCTCTAGAACCTCATATGGGCCAATGAATCTTGGACTGAGCTTGCCTTTCCTGCCAAATCGCAGGACTTTCTTCCAAGGAGATACTTTGAGAAATACTTTATCTCCCACTTCATAAGTAATGTCTTTTCTTTTTAGATCAGCATAAGACTTTTGTCTATCCGATGCAGCCTTCAATCTTTCTTTAATAAGTTTTACCTTCTCCTTTATCTCTTGAATCAAATCCACTCCCACAATCTTGTTTTCACTAAGTTCGGTCCAATTTCTTCTATACAATACTTCATATGGCGCCATTTGTATGCTTGACTGATAGCTGTTATTGTAGGAAAACTCCATGAGGGACAACTACTTATCCCAACTTCCTTCAAATTCAATGATACAACTTCTCATCATGTCTTCCAACACCTGAATTACTCTTTTAAATTGACCATCTGTTTGAGGATGAAATGAAGTACTGAAATGGAGTTTACTTCCTAAGGCTTCTTGCAATTTCTTCCAAAATCTCGAAGTAAATCTTGGATCTCGGTCAAAAATGATTGAAATAGGCACTCCGTGTAGTCTTACTATCTCATCTACATATAACTGAGCCAACCTATCAAGTGAATAATCCATCCTAACTGGAAGAAAGTGGGCAGACTTTGTTAATCTATCTACAACAACTCATATTGTATCATGTTTCTTCTGTGAAAGTGGTAAAGACGTCATGAAGTTCATTGTAATTCTTTCCCATTTCCATTCTAGAATTGTTATAGGTTGCAACAATCCAGAAGGAACTTGTTGTTCTACTTTCACCTATTGACAAGTTAGACATTGAGCAACATAGTTAGTAATGTCTTTCTTCATTCCAGCTCTTCAAATTTTGGTACATCTTGTTTGCTCCTGGATGCATCGCATAAGGACTACTATGCGCCTCATGTAGGATATTCTTCTTTAATTCTTCATTATTTGGCACACATAGTCTATCTTTAAAATATAGACACCCATCTTCTCGAACTATATAGTTGTCTACGATACCCACTTGTGTCCTTGCTCGAATGACCTTGAAGTCATCATCTTCATTTTGTGCTTGCTTAACCTGTTGTAGTAGTACAGGTTGAATCTTCAATTCTACAATTAAGGATCCACTACTGGTAAGAGCTAACCCCGTATTCATAACCCTTAGTGCCATCATTGTCTTTCTGCTGAGAGCATCTGCCACTACATTAGCCTTTCCTGGATGGTAATCAATAAGACAATCGTAATCTTTAATGAATTCCATCCACCTTCTTTGCCTTAAATTCAACTCCTTCTGTGTTGGTAAATATTTCAAGCTTTTATGATCTGTGTAAATATAACATTTTTCTCCATAAAAATAGTGTCGCCAAATTTTCAAGGGAAAGACTATTGCAGCCATTTCCAAATCATGAGTATTATAATTCCTTTCATGATTCTTCAATTGCCTGGAAGCATAGGCAATCACTTTCCCTTCTTGCATCAAAACACACCCAAGATCACTATGCGAAGCATCACTATCGATTACAAAGTCTTTTCCAGGCTCTGGTTAGGTAAGGATGGGTGCTTTTGTCAACATCGCCTTCAACTTCTCAAAACTTTCTTGGCAATTGTCATTCCACTTGAATTTTGCATTGTTTTGAAGTAGTTTCGTCAGTGGGGCAGCAATGACAAAAAATCCCTTCGCAAATCTTCTATAATACCCTGCTAAACCAAGGAAACTTCTGACTTCCATAGGGTTCTTTGGTGGTTTCCATTCTACAACTGCTTCTATCTTTTTAGGATCCACTTTAATTCCTTCTGTAGAAACAACATGGCCTAAGAAAGAAATTTCTTCAAGCCAAAACTCACATTTGCTAAGTTTGGCATACAATTTATTTTCCCTCAAAGTTTGGAAGACTATCTGTAAATGTTGATCATGCTCTTCCCGTGACTTAGAATACACTAAAATATCATCAATGAAAACCACTACAAACCTGTCTAAATACAAGTAAAAGACACGGTTCATAAGGTCCATAAATGTTGCTGGTGCATTAGTTAGACCAAATGGCATTACCAAAAATTCATAGTGCCCATATCTGGTTCGGAAAGCTGTCTTTACAATATTATCATCTTACACTCTCATCTGATAGTAACCCGATCTCAAATCAATCTTGGAGAAGTATTTAGCACCTTTGAGTTGATCAAATAAGCCTTCAACCCTTGGCAATGGATACTTGTTCTTGACTGTCAATTTATTCAACTCTCGGTAATCAATACATAATCGGAGCGACCCATCTTTCTTCTTAGCAAACAACACTGGTGCACCCCACGGGGATATACTCAGGCATATGAACCCTTTGTCTAACAATTCTTGCAACTGAATCTTCAACTCTTTCAGTTCAGCAAGCGCCATTATGTATGGTGCTTTAGATACTAGTGCGGTAACCGGCAATACATCAATTGCGAATTCTACCTCTCTTTTTGGTGGCAAACCAGGTAGTTCTTCTGGAAATACATCGGGAAAATCATATACCGTAGGAATATTCTGCAATTCTAACTCACCTTCCTTCAATTCTAGGGCGAAGATTAGGTAGGCCTGACATCCCTTCCTAACCAGCCTTTTAGTCTTCATAAAAGAAATTATGTTACAGAGATAATCTGATCTTTCCCCCATGATAACTATTTCTTCTCCATAAAAAACTTGAAGTGACATTCTTTTGTTTTTGCAATCCACCACAGCTCGATGTTCCGATAACCAATCCATTCCCAAGATAACATCATAATCTCGGAAAGGTAACTCAATTAAATTTGCATGGAAAAGTTGATGTTGAATCATAATAGGGCAATTCATATACACTTTGTTTACTATCACACTGTGTCCTAAAGGATTAGTTACTTCAATATTTTCTCCTAATTCTTCTACATGTAACCCTTTCTCTTGTGCTAATGCAGTACATATATATGAATGAGATGAACCGGGATCTATCAAAGCATAAACATCGTGATTAAAGAATGAAAATTTACCGACAATAACTTCAGTAGATTCCCGAGTCTCAAGCCCTCGGATTGTATAACTTCGAGCCATTCCTCCCGGTCTACCACTCTGTGGTGCTTGTTGTGCCACATCATGCCCACTTGAACCACTAGCATTTCCTCTTCCCCTTCCTCTTCCACCTTGCATTGTAGGAGTAGGAACTACTGCAGGTGCCGGTGTACTTATCTGTCTTTGAGGAAAATTTGCAATCAAATGTTCCCTCGAGCTACATTTAAAGCAGACTCTACCTTTTCCCCAACATTCCCTTGTATGCATCCTTCCACAATTAGAACATTGTGGAATATTTCTGCCTCTACCTGAAGGTACTCTAGCTGCTGACCCCGTACTTATGGTTTGTCTCATTGAAAACCCTCTGAAATGAGATTGTGTTTGTTCTGATGTTCCCTTCTATTTCTTACTTGGAGATTCTGAACTACCTAGACCCTGCGATCACTTTTAAAATCCAGACCTTTTAGCCATTCTTTGTTGTCTATCTGAATTGATCTTCTCAATGCCCGTAGCAGCATCAACCAAGTCATTGAACACTCTAATCTTTTGTGCAAGTAAATGCACTCTAATTTCATCATTCAGCCCATCCTCGAATCTCTTACATTGCTTTACTTCACTGTCAATGATATCATAAGCATACCTCTCGAGTTTGAGGAATTGGACTTCATATTCTGATACTGTCATTCGTTCCTGTCTCAAATATAAGAACAATTTCCTCTGCTCATCTTTGAATCGTTCACTAACGTACTTTTTGTCAAATTGTTCTAAGAAAAGTGTCCAAGTGATTTCTTGGGGGCGCCTTTCTCTCACAATATTAGCCCACCACCTCCTAGCTTGTTCTTTGAGTAGACCTTGCACACAGTCTAATCTCTCTTCTTCTATAAAATGAAGCCTAGTCATACACCATTTATTATGATCAAGCCAATCTTCTGCAAATGCTGGATTCACTGTATCCCCTTTGAAGTCATCAGCCGGAAGCTTCTTGATTCTTGCAAGAGGAGTTCTCTCCTCTCTTCTTTCAATGTGAGGTACTACAGGAACTTGAGGGATATGTATATTTCGAAGTACTTGTGTGATTACTTCATTAGTAAATGCTGAAGTAAAGCAGCTTGTGCTGGAGTAGGTTGTTCGGGAAAGCCATGAACTGGTGGTGTTTCATGTCTTTGTTCGTCCCCTTGTCTAATACGCACCGTACTCTCAGCATCCTCTTCCTCACTCTGGTTGTGACTACTACTAGCCATAACTTATTCCTAAAAATTGGACCAAAGTGGATCAAACAACTAACATAACATATTTATATCCTAAATGGCATGTACATACTACTCCTAGAATCGCCTCTGATACCAACAAATGTAACACCTCCTTTAAAGGGAGTGCCACAGTAACTATAATCATCCAATAGACAAACTCTACTCCACTATATAAGGTTCAATACTTATAAATTTAATACGTACAAATACAAATATAATGTTTCCAACTCCAAATATTTCTCAATGCCACTCTACTCTCCAAATATTCCTCAATGCCACTTTACATTTCTCACATTATCTAGTACATGTCATTACTCTACAAACCATAATATTACATTAAAATAAAAATGCACCTCGAGTCTTTCCTTATATGCTCTTCAAGCTGATCCACTTATACCACTTTGGTCCAAGCTATCTACAAATCTCCACCTACGTGTAGAAAAATAACTACATGCTAAGCAATTTGCTTAGTGGTGTCCATAAAAGAAATACAACAACTTTAAACATTTTTAACACATTAAAATAGAAACCAAGACTGTTCATTAGTCAAAAACAAATTAACCAACTTTACGAAAACAAATAACAAAACTTATATAGTAATCCTTTCAAAGTATAATCAAATTTATTCCCAATTTTTCCAAACACTTTAACCATATATTGCCCAAAGTAAACAAGTCATCAATAACGGTAAAATGGATACGGGAGCGGACAAGCCCGAAGTCGAAGCTTCAAAATCAATATATCGGTCAAGCCCGAAGCCGAAGCTTCAAAATCAATATCTCGGTCAAGCCCGAAGCCGAAGCTTCAATATCAATATATATATATATATATATATATATATATATATATATATATATATATATATATATATATATATATATATATATATATATATATATATATCATAATATCGGCCAAAGCCCGAAGCCAAAGGTTCAATTGTTTGTACAGTACTGTACCCCCCTTTATTAGCGCCAATCTACCCTGACCGTATTCTACTCGTTTAATAAGGGCAATAAATCAAAGTAACATCTTAAAAAATTCAGTATAAACCATCAATCATAATTCAACATAACTTCATTAATTAAGAAATCCAAATCCCAAATTTTTAAGTATCAAACTTCAATTAAAACTCAATAAAATCAATATTCATACTTTCAAGAAATTTCCAGATTCTGTGACCTGACTTCCCTTGCATTTTTCACTATCTAAACATCACCCAATCGAACAACTTTCTTCTAAACATAATTAGCCACATGTCTCATCTTTTCAAAGCCACCAAAATCACAGAAATCCAAATTGCATAACCAAAGTTATGATCAAAATACTAAACAGTGTACAGAGCTGAGATTTTCCGAAAATAGATTTCATGACTCAACTTCAAACGAAAATTTCACATTGAAAACGAACGAAATTCAACAATACTTCTTCTGAAAATATATTCCTTACTTTCTGTAGATATCAATAGAATCAAGAATCATTCAAAACGAATTTACATAATGAGATAAAACATTAAAACAAAACAGGTATACAAATCTGAAAAATTTTCCGAAAAACCGAGAAATCGAAATTTGAGACACAAACCTTTTTCTAAGCTCTTTCTAGCTCTCTTCTACCTCTTTTGCCTTTGATTTGATTGCACTAGCTTCCTCTGCAACAGCCATATATAATTCTATCAAGATATTGTATAAATAAACTTCTTAATACCATAAATATGCTTAATCTACCATGAATTCTACTAATTAAGCTTTAATTTCACCAAAAATCACTCACCTCAAATTCGGGTTACTATTCATCCGAATCTTGAAATCTGAAATCCTCCTCTTCTAGTCTTGATTCACTGAAATTGATGATGATAGAGGGCTTTATGATCAATTTCTAACAAGAATTTGAAGTTGAATCGAAGAAATCGGAAGTTTTTAGATTAGGAAAAAATTTGGTTAAGGGATAGGAAGAAATGGAGGAAATGAAGAAATGATGGAGAAGAAGGGAAGAGGCTGGAATGTATATTTATTTTTGTTTTTTTTATTTTCAATATTGGCCTTGAACAGATAATTAAATGCCCAATTCATCCCTCTTACTTAATTAACTCTTATTTCCTCATGTCTTATATCCAATAACAATAATAATAACTACAAAAATAATTTCCATGATATTTTAATACCATAGTAATTTATTATAAGCAAATTTTGGAATTTCGGTTCGTTACATGATGGTAGCAAATTTCGTGTTTTCACTGATCAAAAGGGTTTGAAGCATCTCTTAGATCAACGTATCACCATATGTGATCAACAAAATTGGGTTGCTAAGTTATTGGGTTACAATTTTGAAATTTTCTATAAACCCGGAAAATTGAATTTAGTAGTAGATGCTCTTTCACGAGGTGGTGAAGAGGGTGAATTGTCCTTACATGGAGCACAATTGCTAAAGGAAGCAGACTCTGATCCCATTTTATTAAAATCAAGGCAGATTTACAAGAGCAACCCAATTCCCGACCAGGATTTCAGTTAAAGGATGGTGTTTTGCTCTACAAAAATAGGTTGGTAATTTCAGCAACGTCGCCTTTCATTCCTTCCTTGCTATCGGAATTTCATGTGACACCAACCGGGGGACATTAGGGTTTCTATCGGACTTGTAGAAAGTTGGCAGCAAACATTTATTGGGTTGGTATGAGCAAACAATTATAAAAATTTGTGAGGGAGTGTGACATTTGCCAACATTATAAGGAATCAACATTGACCCCAACTGGATTGCTCCAACCGCTGAAAACTCCCGAAGTTGTTTGGAATGAAATTACAATGGATTTCATAACAAGGCTGCCAAAGTCGAAGGGTTTTGATGCTATTTTTGTAGTAGTTGACCGGTTGAGTAAATATGCTCACTTTGCATTGTTAAAACATCCTTACACTGCAAAGAGTGTGGCTGATGTGTTTGTTCGAGAGGTGGTGCGCTTGCATGGCATTCCGATATCAATTGTGAGTGATCGGGATCCAATTTTTATGAGCTCATTTTGGCAGGTTTTATTCGAACTGCAAGGCACTAAGTTGTATATGTCGTCAGCTTATCACCCGGAAACTGATGGCCAAACTGAAGTCACTAATTGCTGCTTAGAGGCTTACTTACAGTGTTTTTCGGTCGAGCAGCCTCAAACTTGGTCCCATTGGTTGCCATGGGCTGAGTGTTGGTTCAACACTACCAACCATGTCTCTACTAGGATGAAACCCTTTGAGGTAGTCTATGGGCAAAAACCACCCAGTCCTTTACAACATGTGCCGGGAGAAATTAAGATGGAATGGGTTGCTCGAGAATTAGCAGACAGGGCTGAAGTATTGAAATAATTACAGTACAATTTGGGCAAGGCTCAACATGCGATGAAGAAAGAAACCGATAAACATAGGCGTGCTGTCTCATTTGAGGTGGGAGATTGGGTTTATTTGAAGCTTCGACCCCATAGGCAACAATCAGTAGTCCAACGAGTTAATCAAAAGTTAGCAGCACGTTTTTATGGTCCATTTCAAGTTAAAGCACGTGTAGAAGAAGTTCCATATAAGCTGCAATTACCTGATAACTCTAGGATCCACCCAGTGTTTCATATCTCCATGTTGAAGAAGGCAATTCAACCGCAATCCACTAAGCCCACTTTGCCATCAAGATTCGAAGTAGAGCTGGAAAGTTCAGTTAAGCCAGAACGGGTAATCTCACAACACACTACCTCCAAGAATGGGAAAGAGGTGCATCAATGGCTGGTCAAATGGGAGAACAAGGAGGCAGACGAAGCTTCATGGGAAGATGAAGTAGTATTGAAGACTCAGTTTCCGGATTGCAGTCTTGAGGACAAAACTGCTCCTTAATCGGGTGGCATTGTTGAGAAGTCCATTATAGCCCAATTATCCTATGGGCCAAGAGTGTGGAACATTTACTCAAGGAAGGAAAAGGGGAAGCAAACAAAATAATTATGTGTGTCTGTGTGGGTGCCGTTTTGTCTTTTAGTATGGTAGTGGTATAAGGAAGTAACGGTAGGGTGTCTTTTGGGGGGGGCAGAGATTGTTTTTGCTATTTTGGTTCTCTAGCAATTAGCTGTGAGGGAGGGGCTTAGCCCTGTGGGGGTATTACCATTTCTGTGTAATCACCTTTTTGTTTATTGACAGTAGCTGCCATTACTATCTATATATCCCTCATTTTCATTAATTCCTTTCTTGTTATTTGTTCCATCCCTTTATCTTCGTTATCAAGTTTCTAACATTTTCTCTCTCGTAATTCAAAGCTTAACATTTGGTATTAGAGTGGTGGTTCCTTATCGGAATCTCTTCCAGGAAATCTGCAAATGATGATCTCTAATAAAGCTTAGAATAGGTTTGATGAAGCTTGAAATATGTTTTTTTTTTGTAGGCTTGATTCTCGGACTTATAATTAAATATGTTTGACCAAGCCTGACTTTTTAAAATTAGGCTTGGGCGGACCATGTGGACTATGAGTCACTTCAGTATGTCTAATAAGCACCAATACAATAGCAATACACATAGTCGGAACACAATTTGCACATAAACAACAACCAAAAGATAAGAAGCTCAAGCTCGAAAAAAGAAGGAAAAAAATACTTGTACATACTCTACATTTGAGTAAGAATCCAAGCACCATTTGTTGGAAACTGCAAAACCGAATTTAGCATTTCTTCGGCGGTCCTTTCCGAGACCTCTACAGTTCCCACGGCGGAAGGCATCCTATCTAATGAGAATGTAGAAACAATGAAGACAAAGACAACTCCTAAGTCAATGAAATGCAATTGTTTTACATGAATGGATTACTAATTTACCTTCAAGACACTTTTTAACTAGTATTGAATTAGAAACTTATTGTATTATATTATATTTATATATATTAGAGTTATATTATATCAATAAAGCAAAAAAATTTTGTTTATATATTGTAAATATTTTGTTCAGTTTTTTTACCGCACAAAAATCGAACCAAACTATACAATATATTATAAACTGAAACAAACCTAATTACCAAAACAATCGTACTAATTTTATAATTCAATTTGTTTGAACTATTTGCTCACAACGCATAATTATTTTTTTTAGTGTAATATATTGAAAGTTATGAACTTGAGTCTGACTGTTGATTTGTCCTTTAGATTTTAAAGAACTTTTACGAATTGATTCTCTTAATCCACTGAAGCTTATACATATCACTCTTGCCAAACTATTGCATTTTTTTCAATTTAAAAGGAATATTTAGAATTTTTTTGAAACATTACGAGAGAAATTAGCATTTTGACTTATAGTAATATTTAATTTCAAGGGATTAAAAAGGATTAGTCTAAGTGATAAATAACTTGATAAACTCAAATAAAATTCATCCATCATAAACAGGGCACAACTCGAATCTGAATCTAATAAGAGGGTTTCGATTACTTTTTATTTTTAAAAAAAGTGGGGTGGATCCCTCTTTAATGTGAGTGCATCTGCCATCTATACACAAAATTTGAAGTTATCTTCTTGTGTTGAGAGATAATGTTGACATTGATATCATCGGACGGCGAAACTTTCCAGGTGGAAGAACAGGTAGCGTCGCTGAGTTCGACGATCAAACACATAGCCGAAGAAAGGCTTTCCGGCGGGATTCCGGTCCCGGAAGTGGACGGGAAAACTCTGTCTAGGGTTATCGAGTGGTGCCGGAAAATTGCGGCGGGATTCGAAAACGGCGAGGCGAAGAAGAGCTGGGAATTGGAGTTCCTGGAGGAATTGAATCCACAGGATCTTTGTAATCTGGTTTTGGCCTCTGATTTTCTTGATGTGAGAGATTTGCTGGGAATTTGTTGTGATAGTGTTGCTGGTTTGATTCGAGGTAAAACTTCCGATCAGATTTTTAGGGTTTTTGGGATTCAGAATCGATTTTACTCTCGAGGAAGAAGTACAGCTTCATAAATTTCTGGATTAGGGCTTTGTTATTTTTGAATTAATTATTTGGATCATATTTTGTGGTTTATAGTTGTATTGACCAAATTTGTTTTTGTTATTATTATTATTATTAAAGATATGGGTTTGCTATAAAAATTTAACTTTTAATATAATTTTCATATAATCAATCCCACGTGGAATTTAAAGTTTAGGTGATTGTGGTTATTATTGAACTTAATTTTAGCTATTATATACAAATAATTGTCTAAATTAATTTTTTTATATGATTGTCTAAATTATCTTTAAGTGAACAAGATGCTAAAAGTTTAAATTGATAAACATAATAAGAATTTTAAAAAATTGCTAATTAATAAACATCTCACTTAAATGGAAAAATCCAGCAACTAGATGTGGATATGATAAATGACCTTTCAAGCTACAAAACAAGTAGATCAGGCTATATATAGGATTCAAGAAAGTCAAGTACAGCAAATAATGAGACAGAAGAAAAAATCCATGACAAATTGCCAGAGTAAATGAAAGTCAACAAGAGGAATCCAAATGAAAATTTGAAAATGAAGGAGACATAGACAAAACAAAGCAAAACCCATTACAGAACACTAAAAGTTAAAGAAACCCACAAACAAGGTAGATAGGAAAACAATGGAGAATTTACAGGAGAGAAGGGAATAACAAAGCATCTTTAGCATTGTTAATTTGTTATTTGGGGAAGGCAGAGAAAGAGACAGAAGCACAGAACTGAAAGACTGGTTCTCTAAAGTTTAAACTCTCTAAAGTTGTACATTTCAGTTAATCTCAACATCCATTAAGTTTTAATGGCTCAAATTCAGATTAAGTGATTTGTGAGGTCTCTGCAATAAAATCTGGGCTATTAAAACTCAATAAATGGTTGAGATTAATTGAAGTGTACAACTTTAGAGAATTTGAACTTTAGAGAATCCATGGAAGGCAAACATAGTTTTTGTTTACTTTAGTTTAAAAGAGTTAGATATGAGTTGTGTTGTGTTCCTACTGACAGAAATGAAAGCTGGAAGAGCACAGAAACTACTGTTCTTTCATGGAAATCCCAACATAGTTTTTGGTTACTTTAACAATTTGACATCTATAACAATTTCACTGAAGAGATTAATATATTAATATTCTACTCAAATAATTTAGGCAACATATTATACATGAGTAATATTTTAGAGACTGCATAAGGAAGATCACTGTTATTAATGGTAGCAAACTTTCGGAATACATTTGCATTTGATAACATTTAGAAGCCCAATATCCAAATTCCCATACAATGTGAAGAGTTGTTAATTTGGATCCATGATTTATGGGATGATAGGACTGACTACATTACTTGTTTGATTCATGTGATTATATACTGCCAAATTTTTATAGTCCATATTTGAACAGAAATGAGTATGCACTGTGGAAACTCTATTTTTTTTTAATATTTACAAATATCTGAATTGAGATAATCTTGTTCGGGGCTTAGTAACAGTTAAGGCTATTCACCCCTCCCAACAAGTGTATTTAGTGGGATTTGCACTTTATTCTCCTTCAACTTGCTCTTAGCCAACTGAGCTACACTTTGTTGGTAGTGTAGAAACTCTATTAATAGTATTGAGTGTGAGCTCTAAAGGATTAAGGGTCAGTTTGGCATTGCTTTTCAAGCTGATGTTGAAATAAGTTGCTCTCACAAACTTTTAATAAAACTACATATTTTAGTTTTGAACAACACATTTTGATCTTTCATACTAATTAATTAGAAATTATCTGATTTATTTTTCTCCAAAATCAAATTTTGTAGCTTTAAAAAAACCTTAAAAATGAAGTTTTTCAGAAAAATTGTTAAAAAAACTACAAAAACTTACCGCCAAATTGAGCCTAAAAAGATAATGAATTATATAACAAAATGAAAAAAAATTAGACAAACAATATGATTATATTTTCTTTTCAAAATTCCCATACAATGTGAAGTGTTGTTGACTTGATCCACTATATATGGGTTGGGAACAGTAACACTAATAAAAAATGTTGTATTTTCATATTATCATATCAAGCTACAGTCTGGCTTTTCAACGAATATCAAAGAAATGGGTTTAAATTAACAATAAAGAAATAATAATAATAATAACAATAATAATAATAATAATAATTGGAATTGGAATTATTAATTTTTTTGTGCAAGTGAATTGGCTAACTAGATCTAGATGCCATCTTTACCACTAAAGGACTCCTAACATTATGGACACCATCAGACCAAACAATTCCTCCAAATACATAACCAAAGCTAGCATTTTCCAATGCTTTTAATGTTACCCTAAAGCTTTTCTCCTCATTTATCTTCTTAAACCTCAGAACCATCGGTTCAACCTTAACCGCTATTCCCACGGGTGAATCCACACGAACCGCATACAACCCGGGGGACCCCACATTCTTTAAGGTACGTGTCAGAGTGACATTGGCAGAGAGATTGGGGACAGTAATGGATGGATAGTTGAAGTCTAGTAGGCTCGTGTTTTTTGATGGGCATTTGAATGAGGGATTGTCAATAAAAGCTGACATTTGGGTTGAATTGTACCCAATTGAGCAGAGGAAAATAAGGTAGTCTTTCGTGGTTAGGTCGTAAACTAAGCCTGGATCGGTTGCATGGTTCGGTCTGATGTGGCCTGAACCGTAGTCAAATGGGTTTGCCCTCCTGAGAAAATCTGTAACTATGGGTTGCCCGGTGTTACTTCTTGTTTTAGCTGGATTGTTATAAAGCGCCAACAATTAATTTTCAACTAAAGAACTAATCCAAAAGTATTGAACAAAACTGACCGACCAAATCAAATTTTAGGACCAAAGCGTAACGGCTCCTCCAACAAAACTAAAGAACTTGAAAAAGTGCACATGTAGCTCCCCTCAACTTGGCAATGGCAAAAATGCATCAGTTTGCCCTGAATGCCACATGTCAGCTTCCAATTGGAGAGAGAAAAATGAAATATATGAAAAATCAAACCAACCAAAAACAGACATGTGGGGTTAAGGGGCAAGCTGGTGCACTCTTTTGAAAATTGAGGGAGCTACGGGGATCTTTTCAAAATTTGGGGGGCAGAAGGTCGAGCATGCCAACTTTGAGGAGCTGTCGATGTATTTGTCCTAAAATCTATAATACCTGTGGTCATGATTGCAGACTTAATTGCAGCTGGACTCCAATTAGGATGAATGGTTTTGAGAAGAGCAGCAATGCCAGCAACATGAGGGCAAGACATTGAAGTCCCTGATATAATATTAAATGGAAGAATACGCTTATCAAAGGCTAAAGAAGAAGGTCCTACTGCTCCAGTGTAGGCAGCTAAGATATTGACTCCAGGTGCAGTGATATCAGGCTGAAACATTTCCACTGAAATATTAGTAATCATTTCTATTTAGAAATAGGCACAGGCCATCTAAATTTCAGCTTTAGCCCTTCTACTTGTTTATTTCGACATTTAACTCTTAAACTGCAATTTAGCTTATATAATTTGATTGTAAATGCCTATCAGTGCAAACATAAATGGTGTGTGACATAAAATACATGATACATCAAATGTGCCAGCAAAAAAAACTTTTGGGTCCTGTGGTATAGCCAGTTCTCATTTGGTCCATGCGGTATACACGTTATCCATTTGGTCCTTGTGTATGTAAATTATTACAAATTTGGTCCTTGTGCTATACATTCATTAATCATTTTGTCCTTGTGGTATGCATTAAGTTAACTTTTGAGGCCCTGTGTGGCCGAAACTAGTTTAGCAAAATATCACGTGATATGTACCGAAGGGACCAAAAAGGTAGCGGATTGAATAGCACAAGGTCCAAATGGTCACATGTATAGCTAAAGGGATCAAATGGCCAAACTGATCATACCACAGGCCCTAAAAGGTCTTTTTGCCCAGATGTGCCACTTAACAGGACTAGTGTGATAAGAAGTGCATGTGTGATACAGCCAGGTGCTTAAAATACACAGTAGAGGAATATATAGTTCACCTTGAGAATATCTGGAGTAATTGCATTAGGTCCACGAGATGAAAACGAAGCCATGATAGGTGCAGCAAGTTCCCCAATTTCTGTTCCGCCACTTATATAAGCTACAGGTGCCCTGAACAGAACACATAATGTCATCTTTTGGGTCATAAATTGATGAATAAAAAGATTGGTAAGGCACAAATTTAACAGTTTACCTTGTCCTATACATATAAGCTAAAATGGAAAGCCCATCTTCTCCTGAAAGAAATGAAGTAGGAAGAAAGTACGCTTGAGGAACAATCTCAGCATTTATAGACTCATAAGCAAGGATCATTCCAACTCCCCCAGCCTCTGCAACTGCATAGCTCTTCTCTATATCAGTTACAGTTACGCCATCTCCAACACAGTATACAATTTTCCCTTTAACTTTTCTCGGTTCAAGAGATCCACGAGCACATAATTCTCTGGCATGTCAAAGACACCATTATCAGAACTGTATGCCTAATTTTAGTAGTTCAATGGGCTAAGATAACCATTGTTTAAATTAATTTGTCACATCTCAAGTGAGTATTGATGAAAATCGGTTCAATCTGTATTTTTCATTGATGATGAATTAATCTAGAGCAGAATTGCAAACGACAATTATAAATGACCTTGCTCAAATGTATTGATTTCATTTCGAAAACAAAAAGAGATAGTTTAGTTTTCTTACGCATTGCTAGCAGAAGAATTGGCAGCTTTAGCATCCACAGAGTAAATCAAGGGATAAAACTTTCCAGCCGGTAAGGTGTTTGTTTTGAAGCTCAGTCCCTGATTGCAGATAAACTGTTTAATAAATGTTCCAACTAAAAAACAAAACACGATCAAACAAATTAATCAAAAGATTCCAAACCTTGTATCGCTTTCCATTCCCAAGGACGACATTAGATGGAAAATTCCGATCAGTTGAACTAGCTGCAACAGTAAGAATCCACGGAGCTACATTGGACGAAGAGGCGGCCGTCGGGCCAGAATTTCCGGCCGAACAAACAACAACAATCCCGTGCTTCACAGCGAGGAAAGATCCAATCGAAATAGCGTGATTGAAGTAATCGCGAGGCCGACTTCCAAGCGAGATAGACAACACATCAACTCCATCGTTAATCGCAGAATCAAAAGCAGCCAAAATGTCAGCATCTGTACAGGTAATTGAGCAACTGGATTGATCATCGCCGGAGCAAAGAGGCCAGCAAGCTTTGTAGGCAGCAACTCGTGAGTTTGGGGCGCCGCCCTTGGCCGTACCATTGGCGGAACCTAAGAAATTGGCGGATTGAACGAATCGGCCGCCGGCGGTAGATAAAGTGTGGGTGCCATGTCCGTCTGTATCTCTGGCGGTGTCGAAGGATGAATCTAGGGTTTGGCCAATTGATGCTTCGTAGCCTTTGTTGAAGAACTTTGCTCCGATTAGCTTCCGGTTGCAATTAACGCCGCCGCTTTTGTGGCAGTTTCCTTTCCATTTTGACGGAATCGGCCCAATTCCATCGTCGTTGAAGCTTTGAGATTCCGGCCATACACCTGTGCTCAATTTCAACAAGGATTGTATTGAATCGAAATTAAATTGAAATAATTATTATTGGGTTTTTGTCATAATGTTAGCGCCTAATTTTAATTTCTTTTACATTAAACATCAAATTTAAGCGGTAGATTATTAATTAGTATCAATTTTAAAATTGAACTGTTATTTACTGCAATTTTTTTTTAAAAACCCTCATCATTCTCAATTTTTTCTTTAAAAAATTACTCTTTATTTACTTTAATCATTAATATTATCATCCCATCTCTATTAATTAATAAAGATAAAATTTAAAAAATTAATAAAATGGAATGAAACCGATTCCTTTCATATTTATTTTTATTTTTTAAATATTTTCTTTATAAAAAATTAAGTAATTACTCAATTCTATTTTTTATATTTTTTAATTTTAATTTTTTATCTTTTAAATATTTTTTTAATAAAAAATTAAATAGTTACTAAATTATGTATTTATTTTTTTATTTTAATTTTTAATTTTTAAATTTGTTTAAAAAAATAATTTTTATCAGATTTTATTTTTATTTTTTATTTTAATTTTATACTTTTCAAATTTTTTTAATAAAAAATTAAATTATTATTTGATTCTATTACAATTTTTTTATTTTTTATTTTTTATTTTTAAAATATTTTTTTAAATTAAAAATTAATTTATTATCCAATTTTGATTCTATTTTTTAATTTTAATTTTATATTTTTTAATAAAAAAATAAATAATTATTTGATTCTATTTTATTTTTTTTTAATTTTTAAATATTTTTTAATAAAAAATTAAATAATTAACTGATTTTGTTTATTTTTTATTTTTTATTTATAAAATATTAAATAAATTATTTTTTGATATATTACATAAATAATAAAAAAATAATTAAAATATAAATTATAAAAATTTATTATATGAAAATCACTAATAAGAATTTTTACATTTTCTCTAATATATCTTATATATTTGAATATTTTTATATATTTACACTTTTCTTTATGAACATTTTTATTTTTTGTGTTGTTTGAGCAAGTAAAATAATCGATGTTTAAATATCAATTAAAACTAATTATAATATATTAAAAATATATAAATTTAATTTTAGATAACTCTTTTCTATTTTAAATAAAAAAATAATATTAATCCTAAATAAATAAGGAATGTTTTATATAAGGAACTAGAAAATAAAAAAGGAAAGAAAAGTCCTACCTAAAGAACCAAAATAAGGTAGAGATGAGATATTTATTAATTTCTTATATTTTCTAATTAATTAATGTTAGTGGAGGTGGTTAAATTAAATAATGAGTAATTTTTTAAGGGAAAAATTTACAAGGGTGAAGATGGTTTTAAGAAAAAAAAAAGGGTAGATAACAACACCTATTTTAAATGGATATATTTTTATAGTGTTTAATGCATATTTAGCCCCCTCAACTTAGCGACTTTTATCATTTGGTGTATCCAACTTACATATGTCTTTATTAATTCCCCTCAATTTAGCAACAATGTTCATTGTATCCCCGGTGCCACGTGTCACCTTGTGATTGATTTGACTTTTCAAAGATGTCAAATTCTTAATTTTCCTCTCTCCATTAAGAAGGTGACACGTGACATTAAGGGGGCTGCAGTGAACACTTTTATCAAGTTCAAAGAATTGACAAAGACATATGTCAATTAGAAATATCAAGTGATAAAAGTTGTCAAGCGAATTTAATATTAAGCCCCTTTAACAAAAAAAAAATTATGTATTAAGCCTAAATTTTAACCACAACAATTTTGTTATGGTCTCCTGCCGCTCTATTTTTTGGACTCAAGCATGATATCAATTAGACAATTAAACATTGGCATGTGGACATATATTATTTTGTTTTGACTTGAATATCAAGTTAAAAATTTGCAATTGATATTAAAATATATATTTGGACTAATTTGACTCCATCAACAAAATTCATATAGTATTTAACTACCCCTTTTTGTGACGGAATGTGACACATAACCAAATTGGTAAATTGGGTGGAGAGACAAATGAAAATATATGTTGCATTCAAACTTTAATCAATAATGAACTAATTAAAAAAATGCTCAAAATTTACTCCTACTTATTTCATTACTCCTGCTAATTACAGTCGCGACAAGTTTTATATTTGTAGCAGCAGGGTTATGTTCAGTTTCGCTGTAAATTTTTTGCAGCTTTTTTCAGTAGTTTTTCTGAAAAGCTCAATTTTCAAATTTTTTCTGAAACCTGTAAATTTGATTTTGGAAAAAATAAATCTGACAATTTCTAATTAATTAGTGTGAAAAAAGATTATATCCAGTTTGGCTGTGAGTTTTTGAAGATTTTTTCAGCAGATTTTCTGAAAAACTCCATTTTCAAAAAAAATTTAAAGCTGCGGATTTGATTTTGGAAAAAATAAATCTGACAGTTCCTAATTAATTAGTATGAAAGATAAAAATGTGTTGTTCAAAATTAAAATATGTAATTTTATTAAAAACTTATGAGAACAACTTATTTTAAAAACAACTCAACTAATAATATCAATCCGGCCCTAAATCTTTGATTTTCTTGTAGTGATTATTCCGTGATATAATATACTTTCCTTTATAGTTAAAAGTTGAAACTAAGGCTCTATTCTTTTATATTATAATTTTCTAAATTGAATGGAACTGAATTGAATTTATTTTAATATAAATTTATAAGTATTCATAACTAAATTAAATTGATCTGAAATGAATTATAATTGAAAAGAAGACGGCAAAATAGAAAAGAATTATAATTACCAGTGTCAATATTCCCAATAATAATATCTTGACCAAATCTTGACTTGTGCCAAATAGAATGAGATGGAATTTGCCCATTATTTTCCACGCCAAGAAACTCCCATGAATTTGTTGTATGAAGTTCGTTCATTTCATTTGGAAACACTGATACCACTTCTGACCGTTCTATTTCACAATCAAATCATAAAATAAAAACCATAATTAATTAAAAAGTAATCTCGTAATTAATGATTTGAAATCTTCAATGAAAACTAAAATAATACTTGAAGTGAAGTATAAGCAATATATACAGGGGTGGAGCAACGAGCCCAAGTGGGGTGGGACTTTCTGATCGGCGATCGTAGACCGGCAATCATTTATTATGTTATAGTAAGAAAAAATGAGAAATATGGTCGAAAATTTCATAAATTTCTTAAATATAGTCCAAAATAGTAAATATGAACAAAATGGAAATAAATTAAATTATTTAACCCTTAAAAAAAGTCTTATTTTATTTAAAAATTCTTAAACTAAAATTTTGTTCAAACTAATTAATCGGTGACAATTGACAAATAGAAAGAGATGAAATTAAATATATCCAAATTAAAATCTAAATTAATGATATTTCCCTTATATAATTACCAATTAAAGTTTCAACAGATTTTTTTCCCCTTTTCACTTCATCTTTTACCTCAAGCTTTTCAAAGCTTCATCAATAGAGGGTAGAGCTAATGACACCTCTATACATAATCAATAGAGGGTAGAGCTAATGACACCTCTATACATAATCTCTGACGATCGGGGTGGGGCTGAAGCACTACCCCATCCCCTTGCCGCCGCCCCTGAATATATATATAACAAAACTGCCTATATCATGTTATCTTACTTGAGATTTCGTCAACTTCTTCATCTTCAAGAATTGCAGCAAACCCATTAATGTAGCTTGTATATGAATAAAATATTGCTTCTTTTGCCTTTCCCTTGCTACATAGTAAACAACAATATTATAATTTGGTTCACCAGAAAAACATGAAAATCAATAAGGTGGATTTAACATTGTTGCAAGAAAGCAGTTTTGGAGCGGTGGAAATCAATTTCAAACCCGCCATATTTTTAAATAAACAAAACTACAACAATGCTAGATTTCATATAAAAACTTTTTTTTGTCCAAAGTATATCAATTGTTGACATTTTCCAGCAAATTTTGATATAATCTTATTGTTATTGACTAGGAAGCACGGAAGCTCTAAGACACTAACGTTTCATGTTATTGTTTTCCTCTTGAAAACCCAAAATCACGTTATTTTTTGTGTTTTCAGTGTGCGTTTCTGGAAATTGAAAACGTTTCATTTCCCGTTTCCGTATAACATAGGTTATTGACTATAAACTTTTCGATATTTGAAAGTATAAGATTACCTTTTCATGCAAGAGCCCAATAATTGATAGTATGATTCAGTGACTCCATTAGCATCCATTGAAGAACTATTGGATCCATTTCTTCCCAAGTAAACAACATAAGACTAAACAAAAAAAACGAAAAGACAACATAAATTAGTTAGTTATTTAGCCATATCTTAATCAAATCAAATGCCATTAAGATCTTGTAGAGTAATTGCTTGCCTTTTTTGCAGCTTCAACTGGGTTTTGCAAGGAAAATACCAAGGAAAAGAGAAACCAAACAGAAATTACAGGTTTCATACTCTCCATTGTTTTGCTTAATGAGTGCACCAATTAGAGGCTGGATTGTTATGTATATATATGTGGTTATTATAATTGGGTCAATTTATTAATTTATGAATAAGTCAGGCAGGTTAATTATGAACAGATCTAGATTCTTGATGCAGCTGTATAATATTGGTAATTAATTTTGTTTATAAGTTCGTCCATTATTTCGATGGGGCCAAAGATTCACCATTCTTTGGCTTTAGATTATAATGGACTAAAGCAAAATGATTCATTAAACTGTCTGAGCTTCTTTTTAATGTGATGTCACGGATAGCTGTTTGCAACTGCACTTTAGGGTCAATTGGAAACAACCTCTCTGTAATTTCAGGGGTAAGGTTGCATACACCCACCCCCTTACCCCGTTTGTGCGAGAGCCATTGGGGTAATGTTGTTGTTGTTGTAATTTTATTTATAAGTAGATTTCATGATCTGGTGTATCTTCACCTTTAAAATATTGGAAATTAGAATGTGGTAGCTTTGTATATTTTTCTATTGGAAGATTTGTGCATAAAAATGAACTTTTGAGGCTGTAAATTGAATCAGTAGCTAATCTACTTATGACAATATCAAATTTTAAAGGCTTAATGCATCTTCAGCTACCTGAACTCATCCCAAAAAATTTATTGCCCCCTGAACTTTTAAAGTGACCCTGTAGCTTCCTCAACTTTAAAAAAGTGCATCACTTTGCTCTAAATGCCACGTGTCAACTTCTTATAGGTTTGACTTTTCAAAGATGTCATTTTTCTATTTTTTTTTCTCCAATTAAAATTTGACACGTGGCATTCGAGAGCTAAGCGGAGCACTTTTTGAGAGTTCAAGAAGCTATGGGGTCACTTTGAAAGTTCAGGGGGCAGTAAATTTTTTGAGACAAGTTCAAATAGCTATATATGTATTAGGCCAATTTGAAAAAAAAAATATACATTAAGAAAAATTGGTTAGTGAAATTAGCATTTGAAAGCTTCAACAATAGTAAACTTGCAAGGAAACTTGAAACTGCCAATTATATAATTTAAGAAACAATATAATTTATATTGATATTTTCTACAACTAGTACAATGAACCGATGGTCCAACATTTTCATGGTCCTGAATAAAAAATAAAATAGAAACTCTTGTAAATTAAATTCTTTCGTTTTCAACTTTTAAAATCTGTCATTATTGTATTTTTGTTTATTTAAAAATATGACGCGTTTGGAATTGATTTCCACCACTCCAAAAATGTTTTCTTACAACAATGTTAAATCCACCTTATTAATTTCCATATTTTTCTAATAGACCAAATTAATGATAATGTTGTTTAATATGTAGCAAGGAAAGGCAAAAGAAGCAATATTTTATTCATATACAAGCTACATTAATAGTTTTGTTGGATGATTATATAGTACATAATTTTATTTAAAAATATTTAATGGATCATTAATTATATTTAATATTAATAAAAATAAAGGAAATATTTTTTTTTCTTTTCCAAGTAATTTTTATATTCTTACATTAAATGTATTTCTTTTTCATATATTCATTCTTCTAGTTTAATTTTTAAATATTTTTTTCCAAATTTAATTTACGTATGTAATTTTTTGTTTTCAAATTTATACTATTTCATGTTATACAATGTATATTTTAATTTAATACATAAACCCTAAACTTTTATAAAATTAATTATTTTTAAATTTGAATCCTAAAGATTTATAGTCAACAAAAATCCTAAATCTTTAATAATGTAATATATTTTTCTTTTTTTGTAAATTCATTATTTTTGGAATTTTTTTACAAAATTTATCCTGCAACACAAACTCTCAACCTTAAACCCTTTACCCTAATATATGACACATTTTTTTTACTTTTTTAATTTATTGTTATGATTTCAAATACCCACTGTTTTAAAAATCCCCGCTTAGTCCCGCTCAGGCCCTGCCTAAGCGCTATTTTGGGGCTTGTCTCCCGACTTTTCATTCTAAGGGCGCCATCAGCGCTCGGCCGGTTTATTGCCGCATAGGTACCGCGTAGTCCGATTTTTCCGCCTGGGCAGAGCCTAATTTTGATTTTTTTATCATACCATTATTTATAATAATCATAGTTTACAAAAAAAAATAGTTTAACTGGTAAAACTAAAGTACATTAAAGTGTTCTCACAATAAAATTATCATTTCAAGTCTCAAACCGAAAAATAATATGCTTTATGCCACTAATAAGGAGGTCCCTACCGTTCAATTAGCACTTAATGATTTTTAAAACATTGTCTATTTATATTATTATAATTTACTTTTAGTTGAATTTATATTTTTATATATATAATAAATATTTAAAAATAAAAAATATAAATCAACCCAGGTCCTGCCTATGCCCCGCTCTGGCCTCGCCTAGGCGTTTTGAAGCTTCGGCTGCCCGACTAGTGCCTAGCGCTTTTTAAAACATTATAAATACCAATATCTGAATATTCTAGCATAGTTTTGTATAAATAGATATTATAATATTTGCATGTACATATTATATCTTTAATTATACTGTATAATGAAAAAGTTAGCAAATTGAATAAAAAATATATATATTAGTAAAATTTAAGATTGAGCTTGTCACACATCATTACACATAAACCTGTTTTATAAATTTCAATATATATGTCCTCATGAGTGAAAATATTAACACAAATTCTTTATTCTTCTAGTGATAGAAATGATAATATAACTTGTATGTTTCTGTAATAAATTATTCATTTTTTCATATTCTTTTTAATTCTTTAAATTTTAAACACGGCCTTTAACCTCAAATAAAAATCATACATATCTAAATGATGATATTTAGTAATTGTGTTTTTTTAATTTTCCTAAAAAATAGTTTTAATTTTCTAAAGATTCCTTGCAATTTGGAAAATAAAGAATAAATGAAGTTGCATTTTTTGTTTAATATTGGACCTAATTAACACACAAAATAAATGCAATATATTGAATTAGGAAATAAGAGAATATAATTTAAATAGATAACAATATGGTATTAAATTCATTTTAGGTAAGAAATAATATTAGTTATGGAGTATGGAAAAAAATTATCTATTAAATACTTTTAAGAGTTGCGGTGTTTGCCATTTACCGTATAATTTTTGTTTGCTGCAATTCTTGAAGATGAAGAAGTTGACGAAATCTCAAGTAAGATAACATAATATTAGCAGTTTTGTTATATACTATGTAGCGCGAAAACAGAAATCGGAAAACGCCATTTCTAAAAAATATAGGCTTGGAAACAGTAGGGAAACAAACACGGACGCAGACACAGACACAGAAACGGAAACGCTAAAACGGCATATAACCGGAGTTTCCGTACTTCATAGGTTATATATAGCGGGGGGTACTTTAGCCCCACCCTTGCCGCCAGAGATTATATACATAGGTGCCTTTAGCCCTACCCTCTATTGATGAAGATTTGAAAAGGTTGAGGTACAAGATGAAGTGAAAAAGGAAAAAATAAAAGAAAATTTGTTGAAACTTTAATTGACACCTATATAAAAGAAAATATACTGAATTGAGATTTTAATTTTAATATATTTAAATTTGTCTCTTTACATTTGTGAGTTGTCACTAATTAATTAGTTTCAACAAAATTTTAGTTTAAGAAAGAAAATTTGTTGAAATTTCAATATGAAGGAAAATATCATGAATTGAGATTTTAATTTGAATATATTTAATTTTATCTCTTTTCATTTGTGAGTTATCACCAATTAATTAGTTTCAATAAAATTTTAGTTTGAAAACCTTTAAATTAAATAAGAGTTTTTTTAAGGATTAAATAATTTAAGTTATTTCTATTTTGTTCATGGTTACTATTTTGGACTATATTTAGGAAACTTATAAAATTTTTTGACCATATTTCACATTTTTTCTTACTATGACTAAATAAATTACATGACTTTTTTTATTCATTGGACTAATTTTGGTTATTGGCCGAAATTTATAATCGTCGGTTGACGGTCGCCGATCGGATAGCCCCACCCTACTTGGGCTCCTAGCTCCGCCCCTGCATGTATTTGTAGCATACAAAGGCTTATTCACCAAGAATAATAAATGCATAAACAATATAAATGATAATCTAATAAATACAAACTCATATCCTTATTAGCATATTACTTGTTAAACACTTTGCTTGTTCATCAAGTCTTTAATATTTCCCCTCAAGTTGGTGAGTAATGTTGTGAAGTCCCAACTTGTATCGCAGAAGAATGAACAGTTCTTTTCCTAATGCTTCTGTGAATGTATCGGCCAATTGACAATGTGGCGGAATGTAAGATGAGTTAGTCAATCTGGCTTGTAGTTTCTCACGTACAATGTGGCAGTCAAACTCTATATGTTTGGTGTGTTCATGAAACACAAGACTGGCATCAATATGTAGTGCTGGTTGGTTGTCATAGTAGATCGATGTCGCATTTTCAGTTGAGACTTTCAAGTCATGCAAGATATATCGTAACCATGTCAACTCCAAGCAAGTGTTTGCCATCGCTTTGTACTCGGCTTCTACTAATGATCGTGAGACATTAGTCTGTTTTTTTTATTTCTATAATATTAATGAATTGCTAAGAAATATGCAATATCCTGTGATAGATCTACTGTTGGTCCCTGTGAGGGTCTATATAAGGTCAGAGGGGGGTGAATGACCCTTTTTCTCGGAATTATCAGACTTTAAAAAATCTTGTGTAGCGTGTTTGATGGCTTCCGGATGTTATGGATCTGGATGATGCAAATATACAATATGATGCAAATATAAAGAGTTAAAGAAAATTAAACACGATGATTTATACTGGTTCAGCCCCGCCTATGTCCAGTCCTCAAAGGTTCCTTCCTTTGAGCTTTTCCACTAGTGTGATTTCTTTCCAACTTGTAGAAATCAAGCCTTACAGTTTATCTTCGAATGATACCCCCTTCCGGATGTAGGATATACCACTAGAAGCACCAACTCCTAGCTGAGTCCTTTTGTCTTTAGCAGGATATACCATTTAGACTTCTACCTCAAATCTAAGCTGAGTCCTACTGGGAGATCCCACTCAAAGCACCTACTTCAAGCTATATCCCACTCTCACTACTCATCCAAGTAGGAGATTTTTACACTTTGGTTTTAACAAAGGTTTTGGTTTTAGACTTCCTTAAGTTTATAACTCACTTAAGAATCCTTACAAATTGATTTTGAATGACTTGGTTCTTGGAGGGATTTGTGAATCTGATTGTTCTCTAGTAAATTCTCTTGTATATGCATTTATGAAATCAACTAGCACCTTCTCAACTTGTGAAGCTTCCCTTTTATAGGCTTCCATCATAAATGTAGTCGTTGTGGGTTAGTATGCTGAAATTAATCTTCATCGTTGATCAGGTGAAATGTGGCACTTTCAGAGCCGTTGATCAATCTGTTAGATAGTAATTTGACCCGTTTGAATCATTGGGATTGAGGCTGAAAAGATTTCAGTGATCGTTTTCCTTGTATTTTAGTGTAGCATCATCTTTTACGCAATTAGCTTTTTTGTGTGAGCTCCAAGCGCCTCCTTATTGGTCTAGGTGAAAAAGGTTGTTTCCTTTTTTCTGTCCAGTGTCAGTCCTTTTGTCCTTTTTCTAAAAAGTGCAAGCTGTCTTTTTGTCTTATTCATGGGAAAATGATCTTTGACTTTGTAGACCAAAAAGGTTAAGGGAAAGGTTATATTTGAAGCTTTTCCCTTGTCTTGATATCTAAGTCTCCCGGATGTCTTTAGACTCAGTATCACCGGATTTGTCCTTATCCGGATATTTAGCAATCAGTTCTTCCAGATGCTAGTCTTGGAGGTTTAAAGTTTATTTCCTTTCTAAACTTTAACCTAATGATTCCAGTATATACTTAGGTAATTTTTAGTCTTCAATAGATGTCCTTGTAGCTGGATCTTGAATGGATGCTTCCATTTGGATTTAGGAGATTCTTTGTTAAAGTTTTTGTTTCTTTCAAACTTGATCAGGATATTTTAGTTTAATTGAGATTCCGGATCATTATTTTTCAACAATCTCCCCTATTTAATGGAAACAAAAACTAAGCATATGGTAAAAGGAGTTATATAAACTAAGTATGATTTTTTATACTTAGACATTTACAATTTTACTCCCCCATAATTCTAGCATCCTAACTCCCCCAATATTTTTTAATTCTAGCTTCTAATGTTTTTATAGTACAATTACAGATTGTACTTTAGAAGCAATTTTGTAATAGATTTTCACTATATATATACTTCTGTTGTTAATAATAGTTAACATCAATAAAGTGCAGGATTACAAATACAAAAATATATAAGTGACAATGTGAAGCTAGTTATTACAGATTTTACATATAAAGTATATAGTTAATCTATCTATTACAAAGCTAAATCATTTTTTCCCGGGTGCACCACCGGACACTCCTCCTTCCTTTTCTTTGCCTTTATCCTTCTCCCCTTTTTTTGTTTTCAGCAGAGGGGTTGATCACCATATAAGTCCTGCCATTCCACTTTTCTTGCCAGGCTTTAGAATAAATCAAGTAATAAAATTACCTTGCCTTCTTTGCTACAGGATATGATTTATAGTTGCCAGAGATAAGTGCAGGGGACGGAAGGGATTCCGGAGCTGTGTGTAGGATCTGGTGATGTAGGGATGCATTTAAAGCACATAATCTCTATCTTTCTCATCGAAATATAGAAATAATGCTTTGAGAAGAGTAGTGATTCCCCTGTGTCCAAAGAATCCAGTATCCCCAATGTACTAAACTAGATCCTAGAAGATCTGAAGGAGTTGGCTTTCAGGAATTGATGGAGAGGAAGAGGATTCGAAGATGGATAGACTTGATAGTCTTGACTGCAGCTTTTCAATGTCTTTGCCCAGATCCTTCCGAATATTATGAATGCTGGAGTTTATTATTGTCAAGTCCTTGCGAAGATCATCTCTTGCTCTTTCAATGACAAAATCTTATCCATTTAGTTGTCCACACACTTCTTGTGCAATACCAGCTAATTATGTAGCAAAGAGCTTTGGAAGATCCTCTTCCATGAACTTGGTCAGCTTATTAAGAGTGGTTTGCTGTGATTTATTTAGGCTTGGGAGAGGGGATTTTTCTTCCTTTTCAGCTATGAATTTTGTCAAGTTTTCAAACTTGGTATCTATGTACTCCTTTATTTCAGTGGACAGATTAATGCATGAGGAAGTTATTTTATCCATGAGTGTTACACAGTTATTAGTAGCCCCTGTGTTGGCTTGATCTGCAGAATAGTTGCTTCTATTATGCTAGCTTTGAGCTTCTTAAGGACTAGAGTAACTTTTGTTAGAGAGACTTCTGCTACCAGATCGACAGTGGGAAAGTTGTCCACTTTTTCTTCTATTTTCTACACACTCCTGTTAACTACCCCAAGCTCTCCCTTCAAATCTAGAGGCTAGAATTCATCAATCAGTACTTTTTCCACGCCCTTTAAATGTTTGTAGATATTCTGTAGGCTCTACTTGATATAGCTCTCCTCATGTTCCTCATGAGTAGCCTCTTGAAGAATTTTAAGTGCAATGGATATTCTCTTGACTCTTGCAGGATTAACATTGGAGGTTGGGATTTGAATTAGGCTAGCTAATGGAGACTCGAATTTAGAACTGCTTTCGGTCTCATCAAATCTGGATGTTGCTGCCTCACTGAATTCTTTTGTTTCTTCTTCCTTCTCTTCTTCCAACCGATCTTCCGGACTGACCTCGCCCCTTGAGTCCACTTAAGGAGCCTGCTCTTGGGAACCCAGACCAAGTCCCTCCTCTGGAATGGGGTTTTTTAGGTTGGACTGGTTTTCCTTGGATGTACTTTGAAATTGTTCATCCAAGTTATCCTGTGTTGTTTCAACAGCAGTAGCAGAAGAATTTTCATTTACATTGAATGAGACAGAGTCAGGAATTACCTCAAGAATTGGTGTTTGATTCTAATTAGCTTCTCTTTCTTCTTCATTTACTTCCACCACAACCCCCAGATGATAGGAAATTTCCTCTGTCACCCTTACAAATGCCTTTTCAGGGCATTTATTTTCTCCTCTAAGCGCATTGGAAATGCCCTCAATGCCCTCTTCATTCGCCTTTATAGGAATTTTCTCAGCAATGGTTTTCATTTCCCATATGTAGTAGATTTTTCGGAAGGGGTCCAAATCTGGGTAGAAAAAGAAAATTATTTGCTTCCAGTTCTCGGGCTATAGCTTTTATATCTACTGGATCAATGAATATGGGTTGAACACCAGTAGAGCCCCCGGGTCCTTCTACGGTTGCTTTGTTGATCCTATCATTGTCCTTTATAGCCTCTCTTCTTGTTTCATACTGTGGGTCTTCTGGATTAATTTCTTTAGTGGATCCAGGCACATGCTTGCCCTTTGTAACTTTGGCCTTAGCCAGTTCTTCCACTACTACCCTCTTAGTAGCTTCCTCATCAATAACTATGCCCGCAGGCTTCTTGGCTTTCTTCTTTTGATGTTTTTGAGTTGTTTGGGCCTTTACAGCCTTATCAAAAGTACACCTCTTCCGAGTGAATTGATTCTAAGGAATTGGAGCCTTATCCTTTATTTCTTTCTTATCAGACCCATGCTCTTCTGTTAGCATATCTATTGCCTTTCTTTTTTGTCCCTTTTTATACCCCTCTTTAATTTCAGTAGCAACCACTGTAATAGACTCCCTTGCCTCGAGGTCACAGACTGGCTTCTTTACTTTATCAGCTGCCTTAATTAGTCTTCCTCGAGACTTAGTCTTCTCTAGAGACTTAGCCAATGGCTAGGTTAAGGATAAAGTATCCTCATTGACTTCCCCATCCGGAATTACAACAAGCTTCTTCTATGCCTTTGGCTTAGTAGTTCTTGTTTTCTTGGGAACCGGAGCTTTTACTGGATCCATTACTTTTCTTCCTCTACTTTTCTTGTCATCCCGGAGCTTCTTAGCTTTTTCCTCATTCTAGGTTTCCCCAAAGGTTGATTATCTAAATTTTCTCTCTAGGATTTCTTTTCCATTAACTTCCTGGAATCCAGTTAAGGCCACTTAGTTGGCAAGTAATATCCTGGTGATCAGAGTGCCGTGAGAGTTGTTGAGTTGCTTGATGTAGTGGATGATCAGCATAGGCATGTTGACTATCCTGCTCTCCACCCAGCGTTGTATTACACAATATTGAAAGGCTGACACTGTGGTGAGAGATCCCTTCCTGATTAGGACTAGCTTTGCGAGTGCGTGTTGAAGAAATCTGGGCACTTCAAGGAAATAGGTAGAGAATTTTTCTCCAAAGTAGTTAGAATGCAGTCAAATCTTTGGTTCATACTTGACATGTTGTCCATCCCCATCACTTCTTAGTTGAACACCGTCGTTCTTCATGTTAAGATATGTCTCAAAGAACTCTGGAGTAATAGTTATGATTTTTCCTTAAACTTTGGATCTCAGAGCGTTAAAGATGGGGTGGGATCTAAGAATCTCATAGAATTCTCTCATAAGATCCGGATATGTATGATAGTTGATTTTGAGGAAATCTGTCAGATGCTGGTCCTCAATCATTTTTTAGTATAGGTCTATCTCGAATAGGAAACTATCGCCCAAGAAATTTGTGGGGACAACCAAATCACTAGCTTTGAATTTTAGAGGCTCGAAATCTTCATCTTTTAGATTGAACTCTGTAAAGATGTTTTATGTTGGGAGCATTTTGGGTCCTTCGCTAGTCATGATGGCAGCCATTTGAGAAAAGGTTTGAAGGAAGTTTTAGGGTTAGGAGTTTGAATTTTGATTTTTGATTTTTGTAGAGTAACAGTGTATAAATGTTGTTTGCGTGAAGAAGACAGCGGGTTTTGGGGGTTTCTATAGGATTTTCTAAGTGAGGGTATTTTGGTAATCCGAATGCCGTTAATTTAGCTGGATTGATGACATGGCAATCAGGATTTTAAGAGAGAGGTAGCTTCAGTTTAACTGGAGAATGGGAACCGTTTATTTTGAAACTTAACTGTTGAATTTACACGCGTGTAGTACCCAATAAACATTTGAAATTAAAAAAGGACAGTTACTTTTTAGAGCCTTTACTGCCATGTGTCCTGTCTTGTCTGCTGATGTGGCACACTTTCCTTCGGAATAGATTTTTCCTCAATTCTTCTTCTCTTTAGGATTTATTGTTTTGGCAAGGGTCCAAATTAATTTTGGACTGTCTTTCAGATTCCCTTCATATTGGATTAGACATACCAATTAATTCTCTTAGCTTGCTAAATTGATCTTTACTTAGTGGCTTAGTAAAGATATATGCTCTTTACTCATTAGTTGCGATGTATACCAAAGCAACATCCTTCTTCATCACATGATCTCGGATGAAATGATGCCTTATGTTGACATGCTTTATCCTACTATGGAGTACTAGATTCTTTGACACATCAATGACACTCTTGTTGTCACACATAACATCCACACATCCGGATTGAACTCCATAATATTCTAGTTGTTGCTTGACCCAAAGGAGTTGAGCTACATAAATTCCAGCTGCCATATATTCTGCTTCTGTTGTTGATAAAGCAACTAAAGTTTACTTCTTGTTGTACCATGATACTAGGCAATTTCCAAGGAAATGGCAACCTACGGATGTACTCTTCCTTTCAAGAGTGTCTCTGCCACAGTCAGTATCAGTGAAACCTTGGAGTGTGAAATCTCTATTACTGGGATACCATAGCCCAACTTTAGTGGTTCCTAAGAGGTATCTAAGAATCCTTTTAACTATCTTGAGATAAGAATCCTTAGGAATGGCTTGGCACCTTGAACAGTAACAAACTGCATAATGTATGTCAGGCCTACTTGTTGTCAAGTATAGAAGTGAACCAATCATTCTTCTATAGAGCTTTTGATCAACATCCTCTCCTTCACAATCCTTAGATAGGACTGTATCTGATCCCATTGGAGTAGACATTGGCTTGCTCATGTCCATTTCAAACTTCTTCAAGATCTCCTTGGTATACTTTGATCGGTTAATGAAAATCCCATCCAGACTTTGCTTGATTTGTAAAACAAGGAAGAAATTGAGTTCTCCCATCACGGACATCTCAAATTCTTTCTGCATTTGAAAGGAATTCTTCACACATCCTTTCATCTGTTGCCCCAAATTTGATATCATCCATATAAATTTGGATTAGAATAATATCATTCTTCTTTTTCTTGATGAAGAGGGTTGTATCTGATTTGCCTCTGATATATCCCTTGGATATGAGAAAGGTTGCGAGTCTCTCATACCAAGCCCTAAGTGCTTGCTTTAATCCATAGAGGGCCTTTTTCAACTTGTAGACATGATCCAGATGCTTTGAATCTTCAAATTCAGGTGGCTGCCTCACATAGACTTCTTCCTAGATAACTCCATTGAGAAATGTACTTTTGACATCAATTTGAAACAATGTGAATCCCATGAATGATGCAAAAGCACATAGGATCTGGATTGCCTCCAATCTTACTACTAGAGCAAATGTTTCTTCAAAGTCAATCTTGTTGGTCCCTGTGAGAGTATTTATAAGGGCATAGGGGGATGAATGGCCCTTTTTCGCAGAATTAGTAGACTTAAAAAAGTCTTAGTGTAGAGTGTTTGATTATGATCCGGAAGATGGATCCGGCTAATGTAAATATGTGCAATTAAGTAAACGAGAAAGAAAATCAAATATAAGTATTTTATACTGGTTCGGACCCGCCTACGTCCAGTCCCTAGAGTTTCCTTCCTCCGAGCTTGGCAGGAATCAAACCTTACAGATTTTTCTCTAGATGGTAACCCCTTTCGGAAGTAGGATATACCACTAGAAGCACCAACTCCTAGCTGAGTCCTCTTATCTTTAGTAGGATATACCACTTAGCCTTCTACCTTGAGTCTAAGCTGAGTCCTATGGGGAGATCTCACTCAAAGCACCTACTTCAAGCTATATCCCAATCTCCCAACTTACCCAAGTTAGAGATTTTTACACTTTGGTTTTTAACAAAGGATTGGTTTTTGGAGTTCCTCAAGTTTATAGTTTCACTTAGGAGTCCTTACAAATAGATTTTGAATAGAGGGTTCTTAGAGGGATTGTTTCAACCGATTAAATGAATGTTGCTTTGTTACTTGCTTTTGTAAATCAACCAGTTAACCTTCTCATTTTGTGAAGAGCTCCTTTTATAGGCTTTGATCATAAATGTAGCCGTTAGTGGTTGAGGAGCTTTCATTTAATCTTCACCCTTGATCAGGTCGTGATATGGAGCTTTCGGATCTATTGATCAACCTGTTAGACTGTATTTTGATCTGTTTAAAATCTTAGGATTGAGGCTAGAAAGTTGTTAGTGATCATTTTGCTTGTCATTTTATGATGCGCCAACTTTCATACCAATTGCTTTATGATATGAGCTCCACGCGCGCCTTTATTGGTCTAGGAGAAAAAGGTAGTTAGCTTTTCTCTGTCCGGTGTCAGACCCTTTTGACTTTTCTCTGAAATATACAAGCTGTCATTTTGTCTTTATTTTGGGGAAAAGATCTTTGACTTTCATAGACCAAAAAGGTAAAGGGAAAGTTATATTTGAGACTTTCCCTAGATTTGAAATATAGGTCTTCCGGATGTTTTTTAGACCGATATGCTACGGATCTTTCTTCTGGAGATGGCTTCAATCAGTTCTTCCGGATGCTGGTTTCGAAGGACAAAAGTTTGTTTCCTTTCCAATCTTTATCCGAATGGTTTCCTCTAGTGCTTAGGTTTTTTATTTGTTCAATGGATGACTTGTATCTTGATCTTTGTCCGGATATTTCCATTTAGATTTGGGAGAACTACATACATTGTTTTTGTTTCTTTCAAACTTGATCCGGATTTGTTTTTAGATTTTTATCCGGATCATTGTTTCCCAACAAATCCCTTCCTGTTGGATGTAGCCTTGGGCAACCAATTTTGCTTTGTTCCTTACCACAACTCCGGATTCATCTAGCTTATTTCGGAATATCCATTTGGTTCCAATGATTGATTTTACCTTTGGAGGTGCCACTAGATCCCATACATCATTCCTGGTGAATTGATCTAGCTCTTCTTGCATTGCCATCATCCAGCTTTCATCCCCTTCAGCATCTTGAAATTTCTTTAGCTCAATGAGAGAGACAAAAGTAGTATGACTTATCATTCTGTTGAGTTATCCTCTGGTTCTGACTGGATTTTGGACATTATCCTAAATAGCTTATACCGGATGATTTCTATAAGTGTGGATTTCCCTTTGTTGGCCTTTATGTTGGATTGGAGTTTGTTCCACTTCTGCCTCAACTACTTCTTCTTGACCTTCATTAAATTCAATCTCGTGTGGGTTGAGATTAACTTGTTGTACTCTTGGATCAAAGGATATTCCTTCATCTTCTTCTTTATACTTCTTGATTTAGAATGTTTCAGGAATTTTTGCTTCCTTCTTTTCTCCAAATTTTTCAGCTTCCAAAATTAGATCTTCCGGAGTGGAACTTCTGTTACCTGCATGGTTAGTCTTATAAAAAATCTACATGTACAGACTCTACCACAGTTTGGGTTCGTTTGTTGAAGACTTTGTAAGTCTTATCATGTGTTGAGTAGCCAAGGAAAATTGCTTCATCAGATTTAGGATCAAATTTTCCTAATTAGGATGTAGCATTTACATCCAAAAGCCTTAAACTACCCAATTTTAGATTTTCTTCCCTTCCAGATTTCATATGGGGTCTTTTCTATGGTCTTTCTAATGAGAGCTCTATTCAAAATATAGCATGCTATATTTACAGCCTCACCCCAAAAATATTTTGGCAAACAATTTTCATTTACCATTGTTCTAGGCATTTCAACTATGGTCTTGTTCTTTCTCTTAACAACTCCATTTTGTTTAGGGATGTAAGGGGCAGAGAAGTTATGTTCAATGCCCTTGGAGTCATAAAATTCAGCAAAATGCTTATTTTTGAACTCATATTATCACTTCGAATGTGTGCGATGCTTATGGCCTATTCTACTTCTATCTAGATGAATGTTTTTGAGAATTGGTTAAAGGGTTCATCTTTGCTTGATAGCAAGAGAACCCAGGTATATCGAGAATAATCATCTACAATGACCATGTTGTATTCTCTTCTACCTAAACTCAATGGTTTAATTAGACCAAACAGATCTATGTGTAAGAGCTCAAGTACTCTTTTGGAAGGAATGTAAGAGATGGAAGGGAAACTTTTCTTATGTTATTAACCTGGTTGACATGGAGTGCATAGATGATCCTTATCAAAAGCAACCTTAGGCAAACCCACTACCAATTCATTTTTGGCCAGTTTGGACAGGAGGTTCATGCTAACATGTCCCAACCTCTGGTGCTATAGCCATGATTCTTCTTCTTTAGACACCAAGCAGATATTATTTTTCTCATTTTTAATGTTAACAGAATAGATATTATTTATTCTCGGTGCATAAAGAATGAGTTGATTAGACTTACTATCATAGATTGAGCAGCCTCCGGAATCAAATGTGACTTTTTTTCATTTATCACAAAGTTGGGCTACACTGAGTAAGTTAAAATTCAGTACATCAACCAATGAGACATCCTCTATTTTTAATTTAGATCCAATGGTTCCATATCCAATGATCTGCCCTTTCTTATTATCTCCAAAGCTCACTTTGCCTCCCTTCTTTCGGGTTGATGTGATGAAGGCCTTCTCATCAAGTCAGCATTTGTTGTTTCTAATTCTGATTCATCAATTTGCACTGTATCTTGCTTATAGGCATTCTTTTCGGATTGCTCTGCTTCCAGAACAGTCGGTGCTATGAATGCACTATTGCCAGTCTCTTCTTCTTCTATTTAAGATGAGCTGCTACTTTCCTCATAGTTGCTCTAGGTAGCCACCGTTGCCTTCTTCTTGTGCTTCTTGGTTCTTTTTAGCTTAGTGCATTTTGTTCTGAAGTAGCCTTTCTCCCCACATTCATAACAGGCAGCTTCTTTTTCCGAATCCTTCTTTTCATCCGGATTCTTTCTAGGCCTGTCCCTTCTGGATGTACCTTCCCTTAGTCTTCGGGATTCATATACTTTCTATACTTCCTCCTTTCTTTCTTTTGTATGAACCTGTTGAGCTTTCTAGTTAATAGAGCTAGTTGCTCCTTAGTACTTTGAGCCTCAGTGATTTGCTCTTCTTCTCCAGATGAAGCTGATTCAGCGGATTCTACCTTAAGTGCAATGGCTTTCTTCTTCTCTTCAGGCTTTTTCTCTTATTGACTATATCTCTCCAGAGATAGCTCTTGAGTCAAGAGATTACCAATAAGCTCATCACAACTATAGAAGTTTAGGTCATGAGCTTCCTCAATGGTAGTCTTCTTGTTATCCCACTCCTTGGTGAGACTTCGGAGTATTTTCTTGACCATATCTACTTCATATATCTCCTTTCCTAGCCTCTTCATCTCATTCACTACATTTTTATATCTAGTGTTCATGCTGTTGATGGGCTCCTTACGCTCCATCTTGAAAGTTTTAAGCTTTTCCTGAAGTAGATCTATCTTGGCTTCTTTGACCTTGTTTGTTCCCTTGTAGGTCACTTCCAGTTTCTGTCAGATTTCTTTTGCATTCTCACATCCGTATATTCTGTTGAATTCAGCTGCACTAAGAGCACAATGAAGTATGTTAATAGCATTTGCATTTTCACGCAATCTTTTATAATCATTTTCCTTCCATAAGCTCGAGGGCTTGCAGGTGGTTAAACCATCTACCTCATGTGTAGGCTCATTTAATGGCAATCAGTGTCATCATGCTTTGAGCCTGAATGAAATTTTTTATCTGGTTTTTCCAAAACGAGTAGTATTCACTTATGAAGAGTGGAGGATGGGTAATAGACATAGCCTCAGGAAGGAACTGTGAGTTTTGGAAACTCATTTTGACTTTTAGATTAAAATATATGGACCTTTAGCTCGAGATGGTTAGATCTCTAGTTTGAGCACTAGCTTTAATACCACTTGTTGGTCCCTATGAGGCTCTATATATGTTAGAGGGGGTGAATGTCCCTTTTTCACGGAATTAATCGACTTTAAAAAGTCTTGTGTAGCGTGTTTAATGGCTTCCGGATGCTATGGATCCGGATGATGCAAATATACAATATGATGCAAATATAAATAAAGAGTTAAAGAAAATCAAACATGATGATTTATACTGGTTCGGCCCCATCTACATCCAGTCCTCAAAGGTTTCTTCCTTTGAGCTTTTCCACTAGTGTGATTTCTTTCCAACTGGAAGAAATCAAGCCTTACAGTTTGTCTCTAGATGGTACCCCCTTCTGGATATAGGATATACCACTAAAAGCACTAACTCCTAGCTGAGTCCTTTTGTCTTTAGTAGGATATACCACTTAGACTTCTACCCCGAATCTAAGCTGAGTCCTACAGGGAGATCTCACTACTCACCCAAGTAGGAGATTTTTTACACTTTGGTTTTTACCAAAGGTTTTGGTTTTGGACTTCCTTAAGTTTATAACTCACTTAGGAATCTTTACAAACTGATTTTGAATGACTTGGTTCTTGGAGGGATTTGTGAATCTAATTGTTCTCTAGCAAATTCTCTTGTAGATGCTTTTATGAAATCAACCAAAACCTTCTCAACTTGTGAAGCTTCCCTTTTATAGGCTTTTATCATAAATGTAGCCGTTGTGGGTTGGTAAGCTGAAATTAATCTTCATCATTGATCAGGTGAAATGTGGTGCTTTCGGAGCCATTGATCAATCTGTTAGATAGTAATTTGACTTGTTTGAATCCCTAAGATTGAGGCTGAAAAGATGTCAGTGATCGTTTTCCTTGTATTTTAGTGTTGCATTAGCTTTTATGCCATTAGCTTTTTGGTATGAGCTCCACTCGCCTCCTTATTGGTCTGGGTGAAAAAAGATATTTCCTTTTTCTGTCCGGTGTCAGTCCTTTTTCTGAAAAGTGTGAGTTGTCTTTTTGTCTTGTTCATTGGGAAAGGATCTTTGACTTTGTAGACCAGAAAGGTTGAGGGAAAGGTTACCTTTGAAACTTTTCCCTTGTCTCACTATCTGAGTCTTTCGGATGTCTTTAGACTCAGTATCACCAGATTTGTCCTTATTCGGATGCTAGTCTTGGAGTTTTAAAGTTTGTTTCCTTTCCAAACTATAACCTAATGATTCCAGTATATGCTTATGTAATTTTTAGTCTTCAATGGATGTCCTTGTAGCTGGATCATGACTGGATGCTTCCATTTGGATTTAGGAGATTCTTTGTTTAAGTTTTTGTTTCTTGCCAGCTTAATCCAGATATTTTAGTTTAATTGAAATTCCAGATCATTATTTTTCAACATCTACGAGTGCTACAACATCCTCCCCAATCTGAGTCACAAAAAGCTTTCAATCTAATATCATTATTTGAAGGTAGTAATAAACCTTATCAAGAATTCCTTTGATGTACCTCAAGACACTAAAGGTTGCGTTCTAGTGAGGCTTTTGTGGTGTTTGCATGAACTGACTCAATGTTCATACTGAGTATACTATATCAGGTCTCATAACAGTGATAATTAGTCTACCAACCATTCATTTGTATTTAGTTGGATTGTCCAGCAAGTCACCATCTTCAGAATTTGCCTTTGAGTGCCGCTCCATCAAAAAATTTCTAGGTTTTAGCTAATGAGTCTGACATCTGCCAAAATATCCAATGCATACTTTATTTGGTACATGAAGATTCCATTTTTTGACCGAGAAAACTCTATACCAAGAAAATATTTGAGTTGGCCTAAATTCTTAATCTGAAAATGTTGAAGTAAGGATTCTTTAACCTTGATTTCATGATCATCATTACATGTCAAGAGGAATATCATCCACATATAGAAGGATGTAAGTAAAAGATAAACCAACTATTTTAGTGAAGAGACTATAGTCGCCTTTTGGATTATTGATAGCCATATTGTTGAATAACATGAGAAAACGTGTTAAACCAATTTCTAGATGCCTCTGTCGATCCGTATAAAAATTTATTGAGCCGACACACCTGATTCTCCCCATGTCATTGAAATCCGGAAGGAAGATCCATGTAAACTACCTCATGTAGATCATCACGTAAAAATGCATTTTGAACATCTAATTGATATGTAAGCCAATTACGAGCAGTAGCGACGATCAAGATATAATGTCATGTGGTAAGTTTGGTAGTATAAGAGAATGTTTCATGGGAATCAAGACCCTCAATTTCCATATATCCTTTGGAAACTAGTTGCGATGCTGATCCTCTTGAGGTGATTCGGAGTTAGAGAGGGGGTGATTGACTCCTTTTCTCAAGTGTTACTGATTTAAGCAAATTTATAAAAAGAAGCTTCTAAGAAATTTATACACATATAAATAAAGTTTTAAAGTATAAAGAGAGAATCAAATACAACAATTTTACACTAGTTCAGACCCTATGCCATAGATCGAAAGAATGAAAAATTTGAGAGGAGTTTAATACTGAAAAGGAATGTGAATGTTATAAAGACTACCTCGTTGCTCACCCGAGCCAACCATCCTCTCTATAACCAAATCCTGCAAGATACGACTGTCAGGTAAAAGAATAATACGAAAATTGAGAGATTTAGTTAATTTACTAGCCGAAATAAGGTTTAAATTGAAGAATGGAACACATAATGCATGTTCTAAACGGACATCATGATTAAATTGAACAGTGCCTGTGAATGTGATAGGAGCAATAGAACCAGTGTGTAAATATACTGAGTTTACTGAAGGTGTATGTTTTTCTATGAAATATTTAGGATTAAAAATAATGCGGTTAGTGGCGCCACTGTCAAGAATCCATAACTTTTGCAAAAATAGAATTAATTTATGCATTAAGAGAAAACAAACTTGATGCACTAGCACTTATGATATTGTTACCATGATTATTGATATGTAGTATATCCTTGGATCGATTTTGAATGATGACATCAATAGAGTCCTTGGCGGTTGTGTTTTTCTATCCATATGGACTGAATGAAAAATTAGGGCAGACTTTAAAAAAATACCTTGTGATTTCACTCACTTGCAAAACGAGGTCTGAGAAAATATTTTTGCAAAATGGGGATTGTGGTTTCAAAAAATTGCAAACAAGAGATAAAAATATTTTTTTATTCAGAATAGTGATATTACATAAAATATTTTAATCAATTCAACATTGTCATAATAAAATCTTGTTATTAAAAATCTATACTCACAATTTGTGTAAGTTTGGGAGATTTTTTCTTTTTTTTACGATTTTTTAAAGTTTATCATCATATTTTAATTAAAAATTTATTTACAATATTAAAAAAATTCAAAAATTATCACTCATGTGTATTGCCTTTTTATTAATAATCCACAAAACTTCAGATAAAAACGAATAGGAATATCCATTATCATGACATAATTTAATATTTAGAATCTGATTTTTGCTAATTTTTTGAAACCACAGACCTCATTTTGCAAAAAATAATTTCTCAGACCTCATTTTACAAATGAGTGAACCCACATGATATTTTTATAAGTTTGCCCTAAAAATATAAGCAGAAGACTGGAATTTCGAGACACCAGAAATAATACTTTGATACAATGTGAAAAATGGTAAGAATAGAAAATGATGAATGAAATATTGTATTTCTTGTTAATTATCAACTACATATACATATATTTATAGTATAAAAAAATTTGCTCACCAAGAATAACAATTCATAAATAATACAAATGGTAATCAAATAAATACAAAATCATAACCATATTAATATATTACTTATTGAGCACTTTCCTTGTTGATCGAGCCCTTAACATTTATCAATAGTTTCTCATTGACCTATAAAATATTGGTCATTAAAATATGGTAGCTTATAAGATTTTTCTATTAGGAGACATGTACAAATGAACTTTTAAAGTTGTAATTTGAATCAGTAGCCAATCTATTTATGACAATATCAAATTTGAAAAAGAAAATCCAGTAGAAAAATTGATAAAAGAAATTAGTAGTTGAAAGCTTCAACAGTAGTAAACTTGCAAGGAAACTTGAAAATCATGTCTGCCAATTATTATCTTAGACAATATATTTTATATTGATCTTACATACAGTTATTTCATTTAATAAAATTGTTTTGCATCAAGATATATTTTTCTATGAGAAAGATACCAGTTTTGAGTTTTAATTGCACAGAACTACTCTAGATCATGGGCAATTGATTATACAAAATATATTGCATTGAGAAAAGGTAATTTTTCTTTTTATAAGAATAAAAAATGCTTAATTTTTCTCTATAGAAAATTGATGATAAATTCATTTATTTATTTGTAAATTAGTGATAAGAGGATTGAACACAAACTTCCAACGTGATTTTCTGATTTTGTAGAATAATTTAGTGATTTAAAAATATGATACAACATATAATTGGTATATACAAATTAATGACTTCTAGCTCACTCTGACAAAAATGAGAAGGAAATATTCTCTTCAATATTTTAGGACTAGTTCAAATCCCTATAAGCGTTTACCGTTGGAGGCAGGAATTTCCCGAATACGATAGGGATTTCCTCGATGGAGACGGGGAATCCTTAATAAGAATCCCTATAGAATGGAGAAAGGGAATTTTTTTTATCATGATCCTTAATGGGGATGGGATGAGGACATTATTTTCAAACCCGAAAAATCATCGTACCCAATAAAAATAATTAATTATTAATTTATAATAAATGTTCACATTTAACTTTACCAAAACTTTTAAATATGTATAAATAATTTATTATAAAATATAATAACATAATACTTATTATTATTAATTTATATATATTAGCACTAAAAAGTAACACTATACTTATAAAAATAATGTTAAACACCATTAATTATTATTAATTATCAAACACATTTTACAATTAATTTGATACATTATATTATTTTGTATTGCTACCAATTGTGTGGGGGTGTGAGTGCAAACCCACAATCAATAAAATTGGTAAAAATGCTTCATGTTACTAAAAGAAATTATATTATTTTATTTTTTTAGTTTATATAATTAGTTTCACAAATTATATATCTTATATTACATTAAATAAGCTTAGTTATATGTTATTTTGACAAATAAAATTTACATAATTTTTTGTTGAATAGGGAACTGGGGAATCCATAATGGGCAATGGGGATTCCCTTATAGAGAATGGGAAAAAAATTTCCCCCAAAACCTCCTTAATATGGGTGGGGACAATAAATCTCACTTTCGACCCTAATTTACGATATTGTATTTGTAGCACTAACAAACATATAAAAAAGTTACTTTATAATATTCTTAATATTCAAATTTTACTTTCTAAAAAATTCGTCAAATAAGTTTTTTACCCGTTCACAACAGACCAAGTCTCAATAAGGGTGCACTTTAGGCCATACCTAAGAACGACGGTTGTTATAAATTCTTAGTTTTTTCATTACTCATTTTTATAGTTAGTTAGTTATACATACTTAGAATGTGAAGTTTCACATCTATATTATAAAAACATACGTTTACATACTATTTTAATATACATGTACAAAAAAAAGGAGACAATAACTTTGTAAGAAACTCTCGTATATGTTAAATGGCTTAACTCACCCCAAAAGGCACCTTGAGGGGAGAGGGTTGTCACACATATATAAAAGGCTACAAATCTCTTGATTTATCCGATGTGAAACTTCATTTCTAACAAACCCCCCTCACGCCCAAATTTATTTGGTGCGTGAAGCATACAATGGGTGGTCCAACATTGTAACCATTCTTTGATACCATGTAAAAAACTCTCATACATGTCAAATGACTTAACTTATCCCAAAAGGCACCTTAAGGGGAGAGGGTTGCCACACATATATAAGTGGCTACAAATCCCTTGATTTATCCAATGTGGGACTACAATTCTAACACACCCCCCTCATGCCAAAATTTATTTGGTGGGTAGAGCATACATTGGGTGGACAAGCATTCGTAACCAGACTCTGATACTATGTAAGAAATCCCACACATGTCAAATGACTTAATTCACCTCAAAAGGTACCTTAAGGGGAGAGGGATGTCACACATATATCAGAGGCTCTTGATTTATCAGATGTGAAACTTCATTTCTAACAAACCCCTCTCACGCTTAAATTTATTTGGTGCGTGGAGTATATAATGGGTGGCCCAACATCGTACATGCTCTGATACCATGTAAGAAACCCTCATACATGTCAAATGACTTAACTCACCCCAAAAGGCACCTTAAGGGGAGAATATTGCCACACATATATAAGAGGCTACAAATCCCTTGATTTATCCAATGTGGGACTTCAATTCTAACACACCCCCTCATGCCCAAATTTGTTTGGTGCGTGGAGCATACACTGGGTGGCCCAACATCGTAACCAGGCTCTAATACCATGTAAAAAATCCCACACATGTCAAATGACTTAATTCACCCCAAAAAGGCACCTTAAGGGGAGAGGGTTTCCACACATATATAAGGCTACAAATCCCTTGATTTATCTAATGTGGAACTTCAGTTCTAACACACCCCCCTCACGCCTAAATTTATTTGGTGCGTGAAGCATACAATGGGTGGCCAAACATTGTAATTAAGCTCTGATACCATGTAAGAAACCCCATAAATATTAAATGGTCTAACTCACACCAAAAGACATCTTCAGGGGAGAGGGTTGCCACACATATATAAAAGGCTATAAATCCCTTGATTTATCTGATGTTGGACTTCAATTTTGACACACCTCCATCACGCCCAAATTTATTTGGTGCGTGGAGCATACATTGGGTGACACAATATCGTAACCAACCTCTAATACCATGTAAGAAACCTCATACATTTCAAATGGTTTAACTCACCCTAAAGACACCTTAAGGGTTGTCGCATATATATAAGAGGTTATAAATCTATTAATTTATTCGATGTGGGACTTCAATTCTAACAAAATTCAAACTCATACTAACAATAATAATGCATAATTTGATGAACTTATAAAATAAAAGCATAGAAAAAGAAAATTTGTTGGTATTAATTAGAAATAACAAATTTCTTAAGAAAACATTTAATATCCCAAAATGTAAAATGTACTTGTTTTGGGTTAAGTGGACACAATTAGAAAAAACTCTCATTTACAATTCGGTAGAAGCTCATGAATCTTATAATTTATTTTTTCTTATGATTATTGGCAAAAAAAAAAACATTTTGGATCCTCATGGCACAATTATTGGCAAAAAGACATTCTGGATATCCTTATAGAACAACCCTAATCATTAGAAAGGGCTAAATCGTTCACTCGAGTTCGAAATTGACCACACACCTTACTAATCAACGTCTTTTATGCATATGACATCAGACTAAAGGCTTAACCTAAGGTACTAGAAACCACACAACCTTAATTATCTTTAAGTCTTCAAGATAGATCACATGTGAGCATTAAGTAAAGACAATAGATAACAAATAAACTTTATTGAACAATATTGAACTAAAGATTAAGTTTTTATTTAATAAAGCTGCCTCCAAATATCTCACTTCTTTGTCAGCTATACAAATGGTCCGATGCATCATGTAGATTAAATTATGACTCAAATGAAAAAGAAAAATTGTGAGATGAACCTCTAAAAACCCACCAAGAAAATAATGGAAAGGGAAATTTTTTTGGAAAAACTAGAGGTGAAAATGAAAAGAGAAGATGAATTTGGAAAAGCTTAACTAATCAGTAGCTACCGAAACTTGTCTTAAAAAACTTATGGTTGTGTTTAGAGACCCTAAATTTGAAGGAATTTAATAGAATTCATTTCTAGAAAAGTTGAAACTATTGTATGTAAAATAAATTGAAATGAATTGAATTCCTTTAGATTTTGGGTTTCCAAACACACCATATTGCTCTCTGACCTTTCAAAGTGGCATCATACCTCCCTCAACTTTAAAAAAGTGAGTCAATTTGCTCCCCGATTGTCAGTTGTCAGTTTCTAATTGAAGAGAGAAAATCTCAAAAATTACATCCTTGAAAAGTCAAACCTACCAGAAGCTGGCACATGCTATTCAGGAAGCAATGTGGTGTACTTTTTGAAAGTTTAGTGAGCTACAGGTCACTTTGAAAGTTCAGGATGACAACGAATTTTCAGAGACAAGTTTAGATAGCTAATGATGCATAAGAAGAACAAACTCAGTTTCTTATGGTTATAAACTTATTAATTACAGTCGGATCTGGATGTAATCGGAGCAAAATTACGATAAATCAGATCGGCAAAAAAAACCAACTTATTAATTACAGTCACAATTCGAATAAAACTTTGAATTTTGAAAAGGAATATCAAGCAAAGATAAATTTGATTACTTGTGTACATATCACCATAATTTTTAGTCCCTTTTAAAGAGTTTCGTCTCTTCTTTTGGAAATTTGTAACTAGCTACCAATAGACATTGGCTTGTGTTAGTCCATGAAAATAAACATAGTATTTTGATACAAACCTGCTACAAAATTGTTCTCTTTTATGAAAACTCTTTCAAACATATACTATGTAACTTATTCTTTTGAAACCGAGAAACAAGAAAGAGCTCTTTATCTTCAAAACCCGAAAAGTCATATCAGAAGCCAAAAATCCGTCAAATTCGTATAAAAGCTCCTTGGAGGAAAATTTATGTGATCAAAAGTACAATGAATTTGTATAACCTGCATTTTCACTGTGTGTCCTGTGTTGCTATGCATCCATTAATAGACAAAAAAAATCTTCATCTCTTATCATTCCTTCTCTTTGTTCTCACTACTAGCTTCGATTTTTTCATCCTTTTTTTCATTTCCCTCGTTTTGAACACTACTACCTTCAACCCGAACTTCTCGAGAAGAATCCATCAAGCTAGCAGCTATAGCAGCTTTCAAGTCCTCATCTTCGAACTCAATAAGCGCATCTTCAGTTGACTCAGACCGCTGCCGAGTCAAACCGTTCTTTCCCTCTTTGGTAATCCTCTCGGCGTCTTCACGAGTCAGCCACTGGCCATACCCATTGGAAGCTTCCGAGGTTGAGATGAAGGAATCTTTCGGGAAATTGCCTCGAACGAGGAAAATGCTCCACCCTGAGCTTTTCAGGGAATCGAGATAAGCGGCCAGGTAGAACTTTGATAAGTGCTGTGGAGCGGCGTATAGGCTATCGAAATTGTACCATTCGCAGTTTACTTTCCGTATGCAAAACCAGTGGTCGTGTAAATGGCAGATAAATGCGTTTCCTTGATCTGGGTCGATTTGTGCTGGCTCGGCAACTGGACTGTTGAGGGGAATGACTTGTAAGTCCCATACCTCTAATGCCTTTTGTAGGACCTGGAAGAGTACATTGGTCTGACTAAATTGAGATAACATATGATAAACTAACGTTAAACTCGAGAGATTAAAATATTTTTTAAAAAAATTATGAACACACTAGATATCTATCGGAAAAATAGAGGCAGATCATTCCTGTATTGCTGGAAACAAAAAGCACATAGAAACAACAAAATATTCCTGCTTTGAAGAAACCTAGGCAAAAGAATTTGTTGATCAATACCAGTGAAGTAAGTTCAAGCTTCAATTTTTTTTTTCCAGAAAAGTAAAGAGCAACCAAAAATAGAAAGTTAGCTGATTATATATGGGCTAGGTAGCACCGACACGGATACTGACACGACACGGACACCGGGTAACGTCATTTTTGAAAAAATATAGGTAAGAAACTGGGGGAAACGTGTCGACACCGACACGGGAACGGCAGTGTCTAGGAGTTTCCGTGCTACCTCCTATATGGGGCATTCTGAAAGTCCTCAGGGATCAAACCCGGAACTTCCACCTTCAAAATTGGTAGATGGTACCACTACACCAATGGCTAGTTGATAAACACAGTTAATATAAACATATTTGAAGTTTCAATCATACTTGAATATGTATCACTTTATTGCTATAACTGCAATTTTATCTTAACTTGGAGAAGTTCTGAAATTTAGTTTGAAGATCACTAGCTAGGTATTTCATCAGGCTTATTCTTATCAATATTTTCTTTTTGTAGTTTATGCTATTTTGCATACTTTAAAATAGAGTTATATTCTAGCAATCATAAAAAATTTCAAAAAAAATGTAGAACAGGCCAAAACATAAGCAGGCTGATTCTAATACAACAGGGTTAGGTTTATTGTTTTTTTAGAATCAGTACCACAATTAACCAACCAAACATTGTTTAAATGGTCTAGTCATGGCTAAGGCCCCCACTGGTTACAAAGAGGTTGGAAGGATTCTACAGACTGCACAATAGAGAGACAAAAGTTCACCTTTATACGTCCTCTGAGCCATGGCATCTCTATTTTTACCAAAATTTATGTTTTACAACCATAAGAACCACATATTACATAAAGAGCCGCATGGCCATCACCACAAGCCTCAAAAACCACTGTAATATGCAAATATTCACCCATTAACACGTCCTTTGCAGTTAGCACAACTAGCCATTTAGCCGAACCTCTGTAGAAAGTATTTACTTGCAATTCCCTAGTGTGTTAGTAAGGCCCAACTCATCGTGATCCGAAGTTTATCAACTCTTGGGAATAAGGTGATTATCTAAAATATTGAGAGACCCCTGCCAAACCTTTACACTCTCCCAAAACATGGCTTACACCCTTCATTTCTATAAGGGCTCGTTTGGATCGCGGAATACCTATTCCGTGGAATAGAAATAGAAATGAATGGAAAGATGTCAAATATAGTAGAGTATATGTCTAGAATCCGTCGACGCACGGAATAGCAATTCCTAGCTTACATGCATCTCATGGAAAAGCTATTCCTTGAAAACGCCACCTAAGATCCTACCAATTATCTTGTGTGTAAGATTACAGATACAGTGCCATCAGCAAAATGGGTAATTGGACTATCCGTATCCCATGTATTTCTTTAAAGCAACAAATGCTCTCCAAATATTAAAGATTCTATCCTAGTGACTGAACTTCCAAGTTAGCAAAAACGAAAGATTTTGCAACTCACTTTCACTAGAGGAAGGTGAGACCAAAGGCTAGTGGATACAGACATAACTAACATAAACATATATGGAATTTAGTAAATTTTGCATGTTATTAGTATCACCTTATCTAGTTTTCTGTTAAATTCATGCGCTTCATACTAGTTTGATTACAATATCTGTTTTTATGTACTACATTTGGACAATAAGACATGTGACTCATTTTTTGCATTTTAGTTTCAAGATCACTGGAATTTCATTATATAGCTCGTCCATCGTTATTAATATTTCTCACTATTTTTGCAGAGTTAGACATTAAGTTTTAGATTGAGAAATAATACCACATTTCTGGAAACTCATTAATGATTAAAAAAATAAACAATGTAGAAGACCAATAAAAAATCGACGATCCTAATAGTATATCTGTATGTTTAGGTTTACCATTTCTTGAAAACCAATACAAAAACCAAAGACTGTCTAACAGTCTAGCTACTGGACAGGTGTACGGATCCTACTGGTTGAGTACGGACCGGAAAAGTTTACAAAGTGCAGAACAGAAAGACAAAAGGAAACCTCAATCTTAAAAATTTCAACTATTCCTTCAATTCTACTTATCTGTTTATGACAGCCCCATTTAACCAAAACTCATGTTTTACGGTCATAAGAACCTCACAAGGCCAACATGCCCATTACTACAAGTTTTGAAAGAACTATAATCTGCAAAACTTTCGCTATATATACGTCATTTGCACCACTAACAGAACCATTATTAACGATCAATTTCCAGGTCTATTAATTAGACTCCAGTTCATCATATCTACAACAACATCTGAAGTCTGCATAGTTTTTATGGGCGCAAGGCGCATTGAGGCGCCGGGGTCAGGCGCACCGAGGCTAAAAACCCTAAAAAACAAAAAACCTTCCTTTTTGCACTGAGGTGCGCCTAGGCGCATAAGGCGCGCGCTGATGAGCCTTGCCTCGCCTGACCCTCCGAGAGGCGCTGGCCCTTGAGCCTCGAGCGCCTTGCGCCCGAGGTGCGCCTATGGAAGTGTGCCACACAAAGCTGACTAGGAGTTTATCAGTAATAACTTTTAGCAATTGTGCGATTATCATATAATATTGAGACATCCTAACCACAAGTTTACCTTCTTCCCAACCAAGGCGTATGCTATCTATTTCTACAAGCATCCTAACAAAATTCTCAAGATTAGAGTATCTATTTATCTCAAGGTAACATCAGATATTCATTGGTTTCGACCTTTCGGATAAAAGTTAGAACTTTTTTCTGAACAAGCCGCTTGAGATGGCTTTTAATCCAAGCAACATCAAGATGACAGATCAATCAAAATTTGAACTTTTAAGCCAAACTGAGTATAGCAAAAAAAGCCAAAAGTACTATCTACCGAAACTGTAACAAGATGCATACAAGAGGAAAATCAGAGAGCAACCAAATGAATAAGATAGAACTCATAAACTGTCTAAAACAGCAAAATTTGTAAAACAATTTGAAAACTGTAAACAAAGAGCATACAGGAATTCAAAATTGTTCTATACTCAAGTTGGTACTTGATAATCAGTTAAAATTTTGTTCAATTTCCGTTCATTATAATCCAATTCAGAAGAAAAGCGAACCTGTATACTAAAATCGCCGTCCAACGAGACATTGTGAGACTCAGCGGAGAGAAAATCGCCGGAGGAAGCGCCGCCCTGTTGCATCATCTGACGCTCCTTGCAATCGAGATCGGAGGCGAGAGCCGCCAAATCAAATTCCGAGAAGAATGGCCCCTGCAAGACGGTGTTGACACAGTGGACAGCGCAGAGCTTTGCCTCTTGCACCTCATGGTACAGCATCCCACCATTGCTAATGCCGTCCATTTTCTACAAATTATCGACTGTAGCCCCCAAAACTCGGTATGCAAAGAGAAGAAAACCCTAGAAAATCTGTTATTCTAGTTGTTATTTCGTTTAATTGATTGTCGTTGAGAAACGAAATTCCTAATTGATACACAGAGGGAAGACGACGAATGATGTCACACACTTCTGCCTGTTAGAACATTAAACGGCGCCGCTTAGTATTGTTGTCTGGGTTTTGTTTTTTAATTTTATTTCGGCATAATTATATAAACTTATATTGAATTTATTCATTATAATTAAAAAGAATGGTAAATTTAAAAAAAATATATTATGATTTCACTTATTAATAAGATTGAGTGTGTGAAATTTTTTTTTGTAAAATAGGATATGTGATTTAAAAAAATTATAAATAAAAGATTCTCAATATTAAATTATGTCACGAAATGGGTAATCTTGTTTGTTTTTATCTAAATTTTTGCGCGATGGTTTTTAAAAATACAATACATGACCGTGAAATTTTTTTAATAGTGCAAATATCCTTTTTAATTAAATTGTGATAATAAATTTTAAAAAATCATAAAAAATAAAAAAATCTCCACTCAAATCATGACGTATAATTTTTAAATAATAAGGTAAAATTATTAGAATATTGAATTGATCACTATTCTGAATCCATATGCCCCATTTTACAAAAATTTTGAAACCACAAGCCCGTTTTGCGAAAAAAATTCCTCATACCCAATTTTATAAATGAATAAAACTATGTGATACTTTTTTTTTAAGTTTACCCTAAAAAAATATAGTCTAAAGGCTCTAAACTTCTATATGAAGAATAAAGGTTAATTTGCTATTATTTTTTCAAGTTAAAAAGTTATTGTCATGATAAACTATATTTCTAAGGGCATTAAAAAATAATGTCAAAAATACTTGAAAGATAATTTTAATGTATGATCGTGTGTGTCAGACTTACTTTTCATATGGGCTTTTATATTCAAAGAATATCATTTGAGAACTTCAAATTTTATGAAATATAATTATGGTATTGCTAAAATATATTTTTGGTGTATACTAGTAGTCAATGTTTTAAAAAGTGTTAGGAGTTGGTCGGATGGCTAGAGCTTTTAGCATTTAGACGGGGCCTAGGCGGATATGATTTTTTTATTTTTTAATATTTATTAATAGATAAAAGTATAATTTCTACTAAAAACAAATTATAATGTAGTAATATATTATAAAAACATAGTTTAGCATATGACAACATAAGTCTTAATCGATTCTTACATAAAAATAGATAAACAATAAAATTAATTCCTTAAAAATGCATACCCTCACAAATTGTTTTATGGTTTATAGCATATTATTTTTTGGTATGAGATTTAAAATGAAGATCATACGGTGAGAATATTTTGAACCATAATTATTATGATCAGTGGTATCTTAAAAATTGCAAAAAAAAACGGATTAGGCGATGCCTAGGCCGAAAAAGTCGGACTATGCAGCAATATATCGATCCAACGCCTAATAACACCCGAAAATGAAAAGTCGGCGTCAAGCCCAAAAATAATACCTAGACGAAGCTAGGCGGTAATTTTTAAAACAATACTTATAGTCTCGTAGTAAACGAATTGCCTAACATATAGCTTATTTTCCACACATTGTTACTGGAGTATTGTAGTTGGACGAGAGCAAAGTAGAATAACGGTTTGCTAAGTACAAATAGAAATATCAAAGTTGTATTAAATTTTTTAGATTTAAGTTATCAATTTTATGTTAAAAAAAAGTGATCAATTTTATATAGTGAGATGTTGAATATGTTATGATTATATGATATTTAAATTTATGGCATTTTCACGGAAAAAAATCACATGTCCCTGATTTGATGTTTTTTTTATGTTTTTCGTTTATTTTTTGACACGTGACAATTTTTGTTATTATTTTATTATTTTTCAATTTTACTTTCCTACTTTTCATCACATCTCTCCTACAAACTTATCATATATCAAAAAATGAATAGGAGACATAAAAAAATATATTAAATCGGGAACATGTGATTTTTTTCCATTGATTCACTACTTTCTCATTGAGAAGATGAGTGGATCATTTGTTTGTTAGGTTATTAATTTTGTCATTTTTACATAATGAAGCAAGTAGTCATATTCATCTCAAGATTAAAAATTATGTCATGTGAAAACACTTCAACTCCAAATTTTTACCATTAAATGAAAGTTATAGCTTATTGATGTGGTCACAAACCATTACTTCTTTTTTTTTCATATGTTTTAGCAACCTAGAATATGTCTTTAGCATTCCTCTATTTAAGGGGTGAAAAAATTTCTCTGTATACATGTCTACCAAAAATTCTACAATACCCGTCGGGGCACTGTAGTATAAAATAAGTTAATCCAAAAAAAATTAATAATCTTTTAATGCTCTTAATTATCTCTTTATTTAATTCCATACAATTAATTATTCCTTACCTTAATTATCTCCCTACTAATTACATTTGTTGACCGACAAATACAATAAGTTAATTCAAAATAAAAAAATAAGTAACATGTCAATTGCTAAATGCCACGTCTCTTCTCCATATCACTTTCCAATTTTTTACTTCGCTCTCCAAATCTTTTCCTTTCCAAATATCTTTATTCATTTCCAAAAACTTCTTCCAATACTGAATTCTCGATCTCTTCATCTTCTTTTGCCTTTTTTTTATAAGAATGGAACAGTCAACATTTTCAAATTTGAATTCAAATCTTCAACTGGACATGCAACAAAATAAGAAATTAATGATTAAACCTGAGAGATCTCAAAGTGAAGCAAATTTGGGGCAAGAGCTCAAAAGCGGATTTGCATAAGATATTGGCTAGGGGAGCATAGCAGCAAGTATGGACAAATTTGAATTAATGAGTGGTTAATTGAGCATTACTCAGTTTATTCAAAATGAAATTGATGGGAGAGACGGTAGGAGAGTCAAGATGGATGAAATTAAGGTAGCTAGAAGTCAAGGCAGGGAGATGAGGAGGACTGAATTTGGTGGTGGAGGCAGTAGGGGAGGAAGAAACAATAACGGCGGCAAGATAACCTGATTAGCCGCATAAAAATATTGAGGGGTAGTGGTGGATCTATTTGTAAAGGAAATAATCTACTGTTTTTATTATTTTCAGTTAAATACAAATATTATTAATTACATGGATAAAGTTATTTTATGCTACGGTACCGTCCGCTATTGTAGCCTCATTGCATATCTACTTGGTTTGTGATTCATCCAACCAATACTCATATGATTGTTGTTCTAAATAATATTGGATTCACATTGAACAAAAATTGCCAATGTAGTTAGTTATAGCCTTCTATTACCTAAATTCGCAAAATTCACAAACAAATAGGGGAAGAAGTACAATTCTTATTTCTATATCAATGAAAATTATCTCAAAACATTACATTATATCATTTGAATAGAAAACCCTAATCACAATACAAAATGGAAAACTGAAGTAAAATTTCAAAACATCAAATAATTATCATAACTTTTAGATCCACCTAAAGGGTGCTTTACAAGTCTCGAACCGACTAATCGAATTAATTTCCAAAACATCGCTTTAGAAAACTTTAAACTAGTCAAGATAAATCTAAGTCTATAGAGCAAAACAAGAAAAATGTCCAGCTTCAGTAATCAAGACCAAAAAAGTTGCCTCAAAATTTTTTAAACTCATTTATGCCCATACCTAATTCACTTGATTCGGGTATAAGAGACTAGGAACACGGCATGGTTTCGTTGTGAGTGTTGATCTTCAATCTTTGTAGCTCAGCAGATATGTATCAAACAAGCAGATCATAATGGTTTTTGCCACTGTAAAGTAACCTCACGGGTTTCCTTGGTTTTCCTCTCAATCCGCCTTTGCGAAACTCAGCTCCGTATTCTGCTATGGGAATAAAGCCAGAACCCCATCCACCCCTAGTATGCTGAAACTCATTCAGACAAAAAAAACACAGAGAATTAGTTAATGAAGAATATCGTCCCACATTCGTTTCTTGAAATCGAAGTACTTCATTTCACTTGGAGATTTCTATCGAAAAAGGTTTTGATTTATTTGAAGTCATAGAACATGATGAATACAATCCTCTAAACATATGCATGGACCTGATACAAGGGGCTAGTCTGAACATGATGAGAACACCTGTTAGGAAAACAGAACCGAATTTGTTTTTTCTTTATAATATCATACAAATATTAAACCTGCCAAAGAAAATATGAACAATGCCCATGAAGTTTATGTAAATAGACTCAATGTGGTGAGCGTAACGGACTATATATTAAATATGGTCAGCATCAAAATATACTAAGGGCCAGTTTGGTATTGCTTTTCAAGTCGCTGTTCCAATAAGTTGCTCTCACAAACTTTTAACAGAACTACATATTTTGGCTTTGAACAACACATTTGGTCATTCACACTAATTAATTAGGAACTGTCTGATTTGTTTTTTCCAAAATCAAATCTGCTGCTTATAGGAAAAGCTTGAAAATGTTTTCAGAAAAGCGGGCTGGAAAAGCACAGCCAAACTAGCCCTTATAATGGTTATGGGGCATACTGACATGAACACAAGGCGACAGCAATAGATGAAGTCCCAAGAAATGACCCAATAATCCAATGATCTCACAATGCAGACAAAGGATGCCAATTGAAAGATGCTTGTCCTGCTTATAAATGAAACACAGCCATGCAATATTTGCAAATTCACGTATGGTGCGAGTATGAAAAATCCTGTCTTGAGTTGATGTTTTTCAAGCATCCCATCACTGCAAGAAGTCCTATCTTGAGACAGAATGCTAGAGTGGTTATAGGTTACTGCCACTGCATTTTCACTGGCAGATAATGGACATATGAACTATCGTAGACGAAGTCAATGTTATAAGGAAACTAATAGGAAATATAGACAGATCGAATGAAAGATAAGCCAACTGAAAATTTTCAATTCACGTTTTTGGGAAATCCAGTTTTGTAACTGATTGCACAAGCAGAAAATAACGCAAACCAGAGAGGTACAGACAACTGAATATGGCATGCCTGGCCATAAGTGAACTCATTTCAATCATGAATCATGATCACCATTATAGGGGATTTTCCCTGCTTCAGCTCAAATCCTAGTCTTGAAGAAAATTATGACTTCCGAAGTCAATGAGCAACAAATAAAACACACTTGTAATTGCAGTTTTACATGAAACTTGTTATATTAAGCAATTGAGATATCTGAAAAAGAAGAGAGCAGGCAAACATATTTTACATATGGAAATGAACAAGCAGAATCATTAGGAGAACAACTACCTCACGCTCCGGTATGTAGACAATGATTGGCTGATTGCATAACTTTGACAGCACCTGATAGTGTGTTAGGGTCATTGGTCAGTATATACAGTGTTGAAGCGAAATTACAGAGAGATACACGGAATAATAAGCAGAGAAAGTCAGTGATTGTGTCATATTCTTGGGCAGAAAACAGAAATACATTATCCACCGTAGTATGGGGGATTCTATAAATGCATTTCACCATATTGAACTTGACATCTAAAGACACTAACTGAAGATCCAAATTCTCTACTCCTACTTGATGCAACATCAAGCAAAAAGTAAAAACAGATTTGAGGCAATCTTTGGCAAAAGGGCTTTCTTGGGCCAGTTAGAATCCTTATTCTTCACAGTGATAAAATGCATACAACTAATACTGGCTTGCTTTTTCTCTCCTTGTTTACATTCATTCTTATATCATGTGCAACGGGCCTGATCATTACTACAACTACATGACTGAGCTTCAAAATGAAATCCCACGCAATACAATTGAACAGAAGGTGCATGATAAGAGCAAGCTGAATTAAGATTAAAATTTGCATCAAAAGAGTACTTACCAATAACTCCGATTCACCTCCCCAAAAATCTGGACGGTCAATGCGCTGACAGTAACTGTTAAAAGACATTAACGCATACTTATATAAACTTTCCAGCAAAAGAATGCCATAGGTAAGACCTATAGTGGGTAGAAATATATGTTGTATCAAGAAATACCGTTTCAAAGACTCGTCAACAGTAATTGCAATTACTGCTTCTTCAAATTGCTTCCGTTCTTTATTGCTATCACATATAGTCTCTTTCACAGCCATTCGTAGATCATCTGCCATTTTTAAGCAAGAGATACAAGTATTTATACCCATGAGTATAAATCAAAATAGTATCACCAATCTCTTTCACTAGGTCAGCACCACATACACCTTAAGTTCCCAAATCAAAAGTTATAAAAATGAAGTACTAGCCACTTGCAAATAACTTTGCATATTATGAATATTTTATAAAATTTTTCCTTTTTTGGTCAATCTTTGTGGAACTCTTAGAAAAAAAAAGATATCTGTAGATGAGAAGTAAATTCCAATCATGTCGATTGGCAAACATGTATTGTTCATATGTGAAAAATCGTAACAGACTAAACACATGTGGCAAGGACTTCTCTATACAGGTCTGTGTAACTATAAGCACCAAACCATGCATCTCATCTTATAGGTTACAAATATATCAACTGTCAACAAATCAAAAAGCATACAAATAAATAAAATTACACAAAAAATTAAACTTCATAGCAAAGGATTTTATAGTCAAGTTACTAATGTGCCTCAAAAATCTACAAAGCAAACTATGACATCTTAAAATCAAGATAGCACTTCAAAGCAAAGAAAAAAAATACAAATCTACCTGCATCGTTTCTTTCTTCGCGTGGATTCAGTGAGATACCCTTGTTAAAAGCCATTCCTTTGACCTGATTTCACCAAGAACAAATTCACAGCAGCAATGTCATTCTCTCTAGGTAACCAGTGATTAACGAGCACAAACCTCTGAATAAGCCCTTAACAAAATCTAAAATGAAAGATAACATTATGAATGTACCAAAGAGTCAATAAATACACAAAACACAACGGTAATGTGGTAGATAAAAATATGATTTAAGTAGACTATTGCTCTCATATATCTCAAGCCTTGTGTATTTAGTTCCAGCCTGCTTGCTGGTTTCTCTGAAGGTTCTTAGGTTTCTTTACCAAGTTTGGGAAACAGCGACGAATTAAAGTATGCCAAGTCGAAGCTAGAATTCAATACTATTTGTTAATAACCCAAATAACATTCTAATAGCAAAACTGTCATAGAAAGAAGGACTAAAAATTACATTGACAGAAGCACAAGAAAGAAAAAGGGCGATGAAATGATACCAGCGCTCGAAATAAACACCGGCCATCTCCAGTGATTTTCTGTACAGAATAGTGCTCAACTTTTTTCATCGCCGGTGATCCACCGCCACTAACAAATGAAAATCATATATAACGTTATAAAAATCCAATCAAGTCAAAATTCACATGAACATTTAAGAGGAAGAGAATAAAACTCACAGCGGTGCTCCAATTCTAGCGAAAAACCTATGGCTGCTGTCTGCAAAGAAAGGCATGGAGCATATGCGTGATTTTGAAGCGGAAATGGAAGGAACCGGCGACGAAACAAGCTCGAATCGAGCAATTCCATTTCTGAGTTGCTCAAGGATATTCTCTGCATATCAATGGCGAAATCTTGAGTTCAATTTGGTAGAATACTGATAATCAAAGCATAAGAATGAGAGTAATGTACCGTTTGCAGGATTCTCCGCCATTGATATCTACAAAAGTGAGAGGAAATAGAGCGGACATTGGACCGAAATATATGGAACAGAGATGAGAGATATTGTATAATTATATACTTAATGAACTCATAAACAACTTCCGTTGTAGTCTAGTCGGTTAGGATATTCGGCTCTCACCCGAAAGACCCGGGTTCGATTCCCGGCAACGGAATACTCTTTTGCAAGTTGAATATTTTCTTATCTAATTTATTTTTTATTTGTCAAAAAATATCTCGAGTAAGTCAACAAGTCAAATCGTAAAGAGAAACGTAATTATTATATTTATAATAAACGTATTTTTATATGCCACAGTGATATAGGTTACCTAAACCCAACAATCAACAAAAATATTTGTCATATTCAATAACGTGCAAATTTTTTTTCCTTACAATTGTTTGGGAGTTGTTTCTTATTGGTTCAAAATATAGTTTTTTATTTTATGAACAATTATTGTAATTTTTTTAAGATTATATAATTTAATTTATGACGACTTTATAATTTAAAATTCTAAGTTAATTTTTAAACCGTTTGTAAATATTTAGGCATATTTTATGGTACTGTGTTTAATTATTACTTTATTTTTTTCATTATTGGATTAAATTAACTACCACTCATCCTATGGAGGAAAAGTGCAAAGTAATAAATATTTTATAAAAAATAAAGTAACCATATAATACACATAAATATCTAATGTTTCATCAAAAGAACATAATCATTTTCTAATTTAATTTTATATACCAACAAATTTTTTTACGTAAGTCATTCTTTTATAGTTTATGCAAAATATAAACTTCTTATGAGTCATTCCTTTATTAAAACCCAAATAGTGTATTAGTTGGCAATGCATATGGAAGGACACCTATGTTTGTTTCCGATTAAATACAGAGGGGAGTTAGATGGAATTCTGTTGTAATTTTAAGTAGTCGAATAATTTTAGGCTTTTGATTGATTTATGTGAGGTTAGGTGGGGCCAATGATTTTAGGTGATTTTATATAAGTTTTTGTGTTTTAAAAATCGGCTTAGGCAAGATTTTTCACTATAAATTTTTAGTTTAATTAAGTATATTAATAAAATAAAAATTACAAATCCACCTAAACCCCGATAGGCCTAACCACCCGCCTAGCATTTTTAATGTGACTAAATTCTAAAGAATATTATTTTAATGAATATGCTTGTTGTAACCAATAATTTAACTGAGAGAAAAACGCCCCTTAAACATTAGACACGAAGCTTGGAAAACTTTTTTTGACTTTCTGCAACCATTCATTTGCTGGTGAACCGATAACATGTTAATTTTATTATTAAGATATAAAGTAAACTAAATTGTTAGAACTAATTTGAGAATGTTTTTCTAAACTTAAAAGTTATTTTCTAGGTTGTGATTAAATGGAACAACAAATTTTAAGGTTTTGTAAAGCAATTTCCCCCAACCCAATGTAAATTAACACTTTTTCACTATCAATTTGATTTAACATGTATTAGGAAGTATACATGTACAGTTTTTGTCTGAAATTGATATTGTAAACATATTTCAATATAATTTTTCATCGATATTTTTTTTAATAATTATAAGGATATTTATTGAGATAATTTTATTTGGAATTTAATAATAATTAAGATTTTTTACTCCTTTCAACAAGTGTATTTAGTAGAATTTAAACCTTATTCTCCTCCAATCTATTCAGCCTGGTTAGCCAACGAAAAAAAATCTGGTGTCCCCATTTTTGTGTCCCCGCAGATGTCTCTCCACTCAGTATCTGACACTTGTCATATTTTTCTTACATGTATATCTATTTTTTCTATTTTTCTTTATCTCTCACGTATATATGACCTATGTATCAATAATTGAGTAAAAAATCCAAAAGAACATAACAACAAACACAACAGATTTTTTTTCCTTAACCAACTGAGTACTGATTAATTTTAGATCGATGTTGTTGATAGATATTAGTTAATGTATTTTGTAGTGGTTCGGAGCTATCTAATCACAACATTAATTACAATAACTAAATTTAGGTGGATACCTATTTTTGTATACTTTCTTTCATATGTTATTATTTCAATAATAATCATATGATCACGACCTAGTTTTTTTTATCATTTGACTCCTAATTCGAAGATGATCCTACACTATGTAGAAAATCTGTGATTAGTTCCATTTTGCTATTCAATAATCTTTCATATTTCGTAGAATTTTCAATGTATTCAATTTAGGCATGAACAAGTTATCTCTTGTCAAATGACACCAATATTTCCAACCATAATCCCCTTATTTTATTACAAAATTTATAGTTTTTTATTCCATTATCTCCCACGTAATAGATTCCCTATAATAATAATATTTTATTATTATTATATAAATTTTTTATATTATTTTTATCAGTAAAAATTAATAAAATATTTAAAAAATAAAAGTAAAAAAATATTAGAGAATATGGTTGAATTGACCCGTTTTGTATCTTTATTTCCCATTTTAGAGAATTCTCTAAAATAAGGGATTGTTGGACTTGCTTTACAGCAATTCCAACTATCTTTTCCATTTTTCATTCTCATTTTATATTTTCTAGAAATAATATTGCTTTACTATTATTATATTAATTTATTTACATCAATTTCATTCTACCCAATTAATATAATAATTAAAAACATCAAAACTAAAAAATATATTAATAAAAAATTTGATTCTGCAAAATGAAATTCACATAAACATAATAAGGAATCATCGGAAGTGTCCAAATAACACGTGAGAGGGAGATCATTCACGTGCTAAGAGGGCAAAATCGAAATTAAAAGGGGGCATATTTATTTAACGGCCAAACCGAAAAAAAGCTGGCTCATAATAAACGGAGCAGGTGTGAAGAGGAGAGGATCAAAGGGGCTCACATAAGAAGTATCGACGATATTAACAAGGCAACACTCTTGCTCTCTGGCGATCTCCTCGAAGCTTTTCTTTTCTCTCATTTTCCCTTAAAATCTACTCTCCTCTCTCCGCCTCTGCTTGAGATCCCTTCCTCTCTCAAATTTTCCGGTAATTTTCTCCCATTTTTTTCGATTTTTTCTCTTCAGTTTGTCTCAAATGTCTACTTATTTGTTCGCTGATCAGTTTCTGTTTCTGATCGAGCTTGTTTTCTGTTATCTATGTACTTTTCATGTGATTAATGTGGAAAGGAAAGCTCAGTTTAGTTTAATTGTGTCTTCGGGAAGATATGAGGAGTTCATTTTAGTGATTTTAGTAGCTAAGTGAAGCATTTACTGGTTTGTTTCGATTTGGAAGTTGTGCGTCTTTATTTGATTGATTTATTAAGAATTGATGTGTTTTGTTTGCAGATTTGATACTTATTCAACTTAAATTTGGAAAGTGTGAAGTTCGTTAGCTTATTTGTTCGCTGATTAGTTTCTGTTTCTGGTCGAGCTTGTTTTCTGCTGTCTATGTACTTTTCATGCAATTAATTAAGCTATATGGTTGATTGAGTGAACTCGATTGTGAATGTGGAAAGGAAAGCTCGGTTTAGCTTAATTATGTTTACCGGAAGACACGAGGAGTATAATTTACTGATTTTAGTAGCTAAGTGAAGCATTTACTTGTTCTTTTGATTTGAAAGTTGTGCGTCTTTATTTGATTAATTTATTAGAAATTGATGTGTTTTGTTTGCAGATTTGATACTTATTCAACTTAAATTTGCGCAGGGTGAAGTTCGTTAGCTAATTTGTTTGCTGATTAGTTTCTGTTTCTGATCGAGCTTGTTTTCTGCTGTTTATGTACTTTTCATGCAATTAATGTGGAAAGGAAAGCTCAGTTTAGTTTAATTATGTTTATGGGAAGATATGAGGAGTTTAATTTACTGATTTTAGTTTACTGATTTTAGTAGATAAATGAAGCATTTACTTGTTTGTTTCGATTTGAAAGTTGTGCGTCTTTATTTGATTGATTTATTGAAAATTGATGTGTTCTGTTTGCAGATTTGGTACTTATTTAACTTGAATTTGCGTAGTGTGAAGTTCGTTAGCTTGTTTGTTCGCTGATTAGTTTCTGTTTCTGATCGAGCTTGTTTTCTGCTATTTATGTACTTTTCATGTAATTGATTAAGTTGTATGGTTAATTGATTGAACTCGTTTGTGAATGTGGAAAGGAAAGCTCAGTTTAGTTTGATTATGTTTACGGGAAGATATGAGGAGTTTATTTTAGTGATTTTAGTAGCTAAGTGAAGCATTTCTTGTTCTTTTCGATTTGAAAGTTGTGAATCTTTATTTGATTGATTTGTTAAAAATTGATGTGTTTTGTTTGCAGATTCGATACTTATTCAACTTGAATTTGGGAGGTGTGAAGTTCATTTAGCGGATTTGGTTGTGTTTGTAAGTTTGGCGCTGGGATAATGGCTGCTATATCGCGTTCTCCAGTTGCTTTTACTGGAACTGCTGCTTCAGATCTTCTCCGGAGCTCAAGTAATGGTATTAGTGGCGTCCCTCTGAGAAATATCGGGAGAACAGGATTCAGCTTAAAGAAGAGGGGTTTCTCAGTGGTTGCTAAGATTAGGAAGGTGAAGAAGCAAGAGTATCCTTGGCCCGACAATCCGGATCCAAATGTCCCTGGTGGAATCCTCTCTCATCTTTCCCCTTTCAAGCCTCTAAAAGAGAAGCCAAAACCTGTTACTTTGGATTTTGAAAAACCACTTGTTGACTTGGAGAAGAAGATTAACGATGTAAATTCATCTTGTGTTTGTTTGTTTTCTTTTTTTTAAGTTGGAGCTGTAAGAGGTTGTTGTCCCAACTCTTACATTTTTTTTCTTCTATGGATGCAGGTGCGGAAGATGGCAAATGAGACTGGTTTAGACTTCACTGATCAGATTCTCTCTCTAGAGAATAAATATCAACAGGTCTGCTCACTTGATTAGTGCTACTATTCCTGTAGGACATCAAGTTAATTTAAAATATATATAAACAAATATTCTTTTGCATTGAATTGTGTGTTATATTTGAAATGGCATGTATTGGCTAATATTGAATTACCTGGTTCAGTATCATAGAGTTCCACGTTGGTGTATAAAATTAAATCGCTCACTCATCAATGTTACTATTAATGTGATTAGGGGTTTTGAGAGATTTTATTATCCGTAGCAGATTCTTAATTGAAAATTGAAAATTTTCTCTACCATTCTGCTTTGCTTGTTGGGAATATGTAGTGCTAGCAATGCACTTCACCATTTTAGGTCTGGATACTAGTCTTATCCATTGTGTATCAACTATCAACTTGTAATGATGTGAACTGAGCTGACAACTTAATCTTTTTCAACTGTGCTCAAACATGCTATTAATTTAAAATAGACAGTGTCATGCCAATTAAAGAATTGGAATTCCTGGCTTGCCAATGTGTTTAGTATTCACCTTTCAAGACAGCATACAGCTGGATAATTGTGAATGGATGCAAGTTTAAGTTAACATAAACGGTGGATTCTTAACATTGAGAATGTCTGCTCGGTTAATACTTAAGAAAGGGACACAAGTAGTACCGAATAACAGGCTGTTAGTGTTTCATTTCTCCGAAAGAGTGAATGTATGTTAGAAAGTATAATTGGATATTTGAATGAAAAGAACATGAAAATAATGCAGGTAATGATTTATGTTGTGCTAAATAGAACCTCGTTCAATATCTGGAAGACACCATGAAGCATATTATACCTGTTGCTGTTGGTCAATGTCCAAATTTGTGCCCTCAGCTATGTATTGAAGGAAAATCCTGTGGTGGATTTTGATTCATTTTGATCATTGTTTCTGTTTCAAATTTTACAGGCTCTTAAAGATTTGTATACACATTTGACCCCCATACAACGAGTGAACATTGCTAGACATCCAAACAGGCCCACTTTCCTGGATCATGTATTTAGCATTACTGAGAAGGTCAGCTATTTACAAGCTCCTTAAACATGAGATAGATGTCTATATTATTGATTTCACCTTCAGGTTGATGGATTTTGGAAACTTGGTTAATATTCTGTTTCATATGCCAGTTTGTGGAGCTTCATGGAGATCGTGCTGGTTATGATGACCCTGCTATTGTTACTGGTATAGGAACAATTGATGGAAGGAGATACATGTTCATGGGTCACCAAAAAGGTAGAAACACAAAAGAGAACATCATGCGTAATTTCGGGATGCCTACTCCCCATGGGTATGCTCAATTAGTGATAAATTTTTCCATCCATTTTGGCATGAAATAATGCTGTTAGCAACATGTTATGCTTCTAAGTAAGTGTAAAATTATTTAACAAGATGAACTGATAAATTTTGTTTTGGACAGCTATCGCAAGGCTCTACGCATGATGCATTATGCGGATCACCACAAATTTCCTATTGTTACTTTTATTGATACTCCTGGTGCGTATGCAGACCTTAAATCTGAAGAACTGGGGCAGGTATGCTATGTTGACAATTTTATGTTGACAGTTTTTTTCCGTTGGCACTGCACAAATTCATTTTTCAACCATTTAAACAGGGTGAAGCGATAGCCCATAATTTGAGGACAATGTTTGGTCTAAAAGTTCCAATTATTTCAATCGTCATTGGGGAAGGTGGCTCTGGTGGTGCTTTGGCAATCGGCTGTGCGAATAAATTGCTAATGCTTGAAAATGCTGTTTTCTATGTTGCTAGGTAATGCTTTTCCCAGAATGTATTATTATGGCTTTTATGTTTATGGCAAATATGCGCATCTTGTGTTTTGTTCAAATTGAGCTTTTATTATTAGAGGAAAATTGAATTACCATCAACCGTTCCTCTTCATTGTATTGTCATAATTTGTGCTGATTACTCTTTCCTTTTTCTGGTCAGTCAATTTTCTGTTAGATATAATACTCTCTTCCGGAAATAGAAATTTAAAGTGGGTTGGAAGAACAGAAATAGGGAGAGAATAGGGAAAGAGAGTAGAAGTAAGAAGTGAATAATAGCTTAAATTCTCATATTTTAGTTCATGATTCTATCATTGCAGAACATCTAATATATAATAAGAAGCGAACCAGCTAGTTTGGACAGTCATCCACGAGCAGACAAATTAGCATAACTACCCAGTATAATTAGTTGATTGGCCGAATCAGCTTTGAGGAAAGAAAGACATAAATAAGCCTAAATAAAGATAAGATCGCCAGCAGTTACAATATAAAAATAACAGCAACAATAACTAGAAACAACTAACAAACTGAATAGCAGAATTAACTAACTTATCTCCTTTTGGCTCTTTTAAATCTTCTTCTTTTGTCTCTAATATGTCACACTGTATCATTAGGAAGAAAGAGGATTGTAGCATGAAAAGTAGAGTTTAGGAGATAAGTTTTAGGGGCATATATGTCATTCTAATACCCTAATTAGTACTTCATTGGTCTTGTTGAACAACCTAAAACATCATATAAAAATGACTGTAAGGTGTAACTTTTCCATTAATGAAAAGTATATTCCAGTTACCTATTCCTGGATGCTTGCCTAACTCCTGTTTTTTCTTTTCTTTTGCTATAGTCCTGAAGCTTGTGCAGCTATCTTATGGAAGACTGCCAAAGCTTCTCCAAAGGTTTGTACACTGCCTCCTCACTGTTACTGTTGTCAATTAGGGATTGTGTTGCTTATTTTATAGTGCAGAAGACCTTTACTTGTTTTTTTTCCTGATGCAGGCTGCTGAGAAGTTGAAGATAACTGCTACTGAGTTGAGCAAATTGCAAATTGCTGATGGCGTCATCCCGGTAATAATATTATCCACTTCATCTCTTCAGCATGTCTTTTGCTTCCTTTCCTCTCTTTCCTTTGTTTTTTCTTTTTGTTCAATGTGTATTTTATTTCTAAATCTCCCTGATACATCGTAAGAGTCTTATTCTCCAATAATCTCTTCGGTGAACTTCAGCTGCTTGGCATGTATTTGATAAGATAAATGTATTAAACCTCAATACAAATTCAGTTACTGGATACTGAATATCTCAATTTTTATAGGAGCCGCTCGGTGGTGCACATGCAGATCCATCTTGGACTTCGCAACAGATAAAGAATGCAATAAACGAGACTATGGATGTAAGTGCAACATGTACTATACTGGTTCTTATTTAGCAATAATATATTGAGTAGTAATTATCGTCCCTTTACAACATTGCCCAAATTCGAGTATTTTGATCGAAAAAGGTGTGGCATAACCAAATTGGCTACTTTAGACTTTAGAGTCAGTTGACTGGAATTTCACATCCTATAATATCCACCTGGTGTTTTTGCAGGAGCTCACCAAGATGGACACAGAACAGCTACTAAAACACCGCATGCTCAAGTTCAGAAAAATTGGTGGATTCCAAGAAGGAATTCCAATCGATCCCAAGAGAAAAGTCAACATGAAAAAGAAAGACGAACTGGTTGCAGGAAAGACTCCAGTGATAGAATTGGAGGGCGAAGTTGAAAAAGTGAAAGCGCAAATATCAAAAGCCAAGGAGTCATCTAGCAAGCCACCACAACTGGCTATAGATGAGATGATTGTAAAACTTAAAAAGGAGGTGGATCTTGAATTTTCCGAAGCTGCTAAAGCAATGGGTTATTCAGACAGGTTAAATGCCTTGCGAGAAGAGTTTACGAAAGCAAATTCAAAGGACCAGCTCATGCATCCAATTCTAATGGACAAAATCGAAAAACTAAAGAACGAATTCACTCAAAATCTCTCAGCCGCGCCTAATTACGCAAGTCTGAAATCTAAACTCGATATGTTGAAGGAATTTTCTAAAGCCAAGAGCATTAGTGAAAAGAATGTCAAAGGTATGACACTGAAAGAGGAAATCAATAAGAAACTTAAAGAAGTCGTGGATAAGTCCGATATCAAGGAGAAGATCGATGCATTAAAGGCTGAAGCTCAAAATAATGATTTGGACGAGAAGATGAAAGAGAAAATAGTGAAGATGAGGAAAGAGATTGAACTGGAATTGGCTAATGTCCTTAAGTCAACTGGATTAGAAGTTGAGATTGTCAAGTCAAAGGCAAAAGAACTTAACGAGCAGACATTAATCCCAGACTTAAAGTCTAAAGTGGAAAATTTGAATGAACAGACTAACAAGAAAATCAAAGAGTTAATTAATTCTTCGGATCTTAAAAACATGATTGATGTGCTAAAGTTGGAGGTAGCAAAGGCAGGGAAGAAACCTGATGCATCGGCAAAAAATAAAATTGAGGCTTTACAACATCAAATAAAGCAGAAGCTCTCGGCTGTAATTAGCGCTTCGGAATTAAAGGAGAAGCACAAAGAGCTGCAAGGGGAGATCACTAAGGCCATAGAAGTAGTTGAAGGCTCGAAATCTGATGATACAGCACATGCGAGTTCTACAGCTGATAAACCAGTAGAGTTTAACATCGGCGCAAGCAGCAGCATTGCTTAGAGTAAGTTCTTTTCTTATTTCCCTGATGCATTTATCTTGAATGCTTATTTTTCCTTTTCAAATTTTTTAATACAGATCTTATAATGATAATGTCATTCATAAGACCATATTTTCTTGTCCCCGAACTTACTTGATGTCTTCAAATGCCATTTTGGTTTTCCGTTTGAGGTTTTCTTAACTTTTTGATCCACTTCAAGGAGTTGTTATAGCAAATAAGTGGATGGGAGGCCAATTCGGTTCTGTTTTCTCAAAATAAATTAGGGTCTCAATTGGGTCTTCCAGCTTGTCATTTTTTTTGTCAAGCTAGTTCAAAATTACGTCAGTATTAGAAATTAACTCTATACAAATCATATTGTTGACTCATTTGAATGAATAATTTGGGCCTAATGCATTGGGGACCCTAAAGTTTGTCCCTAAGTGCTTTACGCCGCCCTAAACTTTCAAAAGTTTCAAAGAACCCCCTTAACTTGCAAAAAACGCATTAGTTTGCCCCTTGGCAGGGGTGGCATAGGAAAATGACATCTTTGGAAAGTCAAACCAACCAGGAAGCTGACATGTGGCGTTCATGGGGCAAACTAGTGTACTTTTTCCAAGTTTGGACAATTGGAACTTTTGAAAGTTAAGGGTGGCATAAGGCATGTAGGGCTGACTTCAGACACTTCAGACTTCAGAAGTTCCTGAAGCATTAAGCCTAATAACTTATTGATACCAGAAGTCAATTTGGGATAAATTGATCATTTATCCACAAACAAAGCTTCTTCAGCTTATGTTGACTTTGATTGCTTGTTCTCTAACATTTTGCAGCATCTCTTCAACAGGTATGCCACAACGAAAAATGCCATGGAAACTATCTGCAGTTTGTAGCTAAGGAGTCAAAAGTGTATCAAGAAACCGAGCCAGAATACATCTGCACCAATTCCAACTGCAGCCAACAATGAACTGATATTGTCATCTTTTGCAGGTAATGAGTGAGTTCTTGCTTCTATGGTAGTGTGAAATTCACGTAGCGACCGCATTTTCAAGTTAGCTTGAGTGTTTCCATTTTGAATTATATTCTATCAATTATTACAACTTTTTAATATACCTTTGTCTAAGTTTTGTTATAGAATGTGTTCCAATTAAATTTGTAGACTAAACAATGTGTAAATTATGTTTGCCTGTGGAAACTAGTAACATACTTTCTGAACATCAGGTATAATAATAATATGCTGGTTTTCTTGGCTGACATTTTGCTGCAGCTTTTATATGATAATGACAGTATATATATAGTCCTTGTTTGCCTCGTTGCGGGTAGAACCACCATTTTGGACCATGTGGACCTATGGTATAATTAACCGTTCGGTCCATCTGAATACATATTTCCTATTTGGTTCCTATACCATGCAATTAGGTTGCACGGACACGCTCGTGTCTTTAACTAACTAATCACTTTAGATTTAATAGTATTTTATTTTTAATGTTTTTACACAAAAGAAGTATTTAATTAACTTAAACTCTAATTTAGTAAAAATAACTTAATAACCACTAAAAATGGGCCCTTTTTCCGCTGGGCCCCCGGCCGTCGCCCCTATTGCCCCGCCCCAGGGACGGCCCTGCGTGGAGTGTCCGTTTGAAATTTAGAGTGTCGGACGAGTGTTCAGAGAGTGTCGGTGTCTGACACGGGGACACTCCATATTTCGGAGTGTCCATGCTTCATAGCCATGCAACTTATTACCTTTTTGCTACTTGCGGTGCCTATAGAAATTCTACAATATAGGGCTCAAAAGGTAACAAATTGCTTAGTAGAGGGACTTAAATGAATAATAGTTTCATACCACAAGATTCAAAAATATAACAGAGTGCATAACACAAGGATCAAATAGGTAACATAAATTGTAGATAGATATGAGTAAATTAGTTGTACCACACGGATCAAAAAGGTTCGCCCCTTTTTGTGTCAATTGTGTTATCTTACCTTAAATAAGTCTTTTTGGACCTTGTTTTATAATTCAAATACCCTTTTCGTGTTTGACCTATTGAAATTGCTTATTTGGTACCTAATATATTCAATTATTGTACGACAATTTAAGGGATTATTGAAGGTCGGCAATTCTATGCATGATCAACAACAATATATTCATATTCCAAATAATGCTATAGGCATTTCATGTATTTTGTATTGTTAGATAAATGTTTCATATATTAAAATTAAATAGGTCATGCATCAAATATGTTAAAATTGAATAGGCCAGGTACCAAATAGGCGAAAAGCGAATACATCGGACACCAAATATGCAATTTCAATAGATCACACACTAAAAGGGCATTTGAGGTATAGAACAGGAACTAAAAAGATATTTAAGTCGTTATCTTACCCACTAAACTTTATAATACTCCGCGAGTACATACTTGTTAACTATTTCAGTGAAAAGAGTATTCAAGCCTTTTTATATATAATCAATCCACTATGATTGGAGCTGGAGAGACGTTGATATTCTACATTGCTTGAGGCATATTGGGATCCATTTATGGAGCACCTCTCTAAGAGTATTGAGTTTGAAACCAAACTTATCCAAATACCACTTATGATCCCTAGGAACCGAATTGGCAAAAGTGATAACAAAAAGAAACCGAACCCAACCCAACCCAAGACGAAGTCATCACGGTCCATCCGAGCGATTCCATAATCTTACCAATGTAATTAGGACAACTAACCAACTCGAACCATCCTCCTCTTGGCACTTTATACCCACCACCCTCTGTTGCCACCAAAACCCTATCAGACCATATAGTGACCCACTTACCCAACGCAAACACCGATGCACCCAGGTCCAGCTCTGAGCATAGGCTAGAGATGCAACAACTTAGAGCCTATGATTAAAAGGGGTCCATGATTTTTTAATTTGCATATATACATATTATATATGGTCACATGGTGAGAGCCTGAGTGCACTGGATCACCCTTTTATATATATATATATATATATATATATATGAACTTTAAGAAACTTTAAATAAATTAAATTATTAAGTTAAAAGAAATCTTTAAAATAGTTTTTATTTAATATTTTATTAGAATATATTTTAATTTTATATAAATATGTTAATAAAAAAGGTTCATATTTATAATTTCGCATAAGGCTCTCGACAATGAGAGGATCGGCCCCGGATACACCAACCATACACCTTGAAATTGGTAGCGTGTTGGCAGAAAGGAAATAGGAATAAGGTTAGCCGTGGAGTTGGGCTCTCCATGAGGAACCAGGCTAAAGGTGGGAAATGATTGGACCACAGCCATGACGGTTGTGCTTGCCGTATGGGGCTTGAAGGAACCTGAGAGCAATGAACGTAGTCGGTCCTATGAGGTAGAAAGCAACGAGGCTCTATCGAAAGAGGCTATAGTCTGAAATTGTCATTGTTGCTCTGCTCGGTTAAGTCTCGATAAATTCTTGACTTAGGTCCTGTTCTTTTCAATTTATAAGTAGTACTACTGAACTGAACTGAACTTATTTCAGTGTAAACTTATATGTGTGAAGTACTGAACTGAACTGAATATAAGTTGAAAAGAACAGGAGCTTAATGCATCAGATTGCTGATTTTTCAGACAAGTATGATCTCGTTGAAACAAAGAGTTTTTGGACACTAGTTGGTTGGACATGGGATGCAGATCACTGTTGATCTTGATAAGTTTTATACCTGAAAAATGGGCATAAGCTTCATATTACAGTCACCTAATCAAGCTTGCATTAGAATCGATCATCAAACATGAACACAAAAAAATCGAAATCCACAACATTGAAATACTAGGAGTACTTCCGATGGTTCCCCATTTTAGGGTTCCCTAAAATGGGGAACAAAAGTGTGTCCTCAAAATAGGGTTTCCCGTGGGAAATGAAATTTTTTAATAATATAATTCTTAGTTTTGATTTTTTTAATTATTTTATTAGTTGAGTAGAATAGAATTGATGTAAATAAATTAATATAATGATAGTAAAATATTATTATTTCTAGAAAATCTAAAATGAGAAAGAGGATTGGAGTAAAAATATTGTATATTCCCCAAAATAGGGTTTGTGGAATGAGAAAAGGGAAAAATGATTTAACTTACTCTAAGCATCATAGTCAAATATGAGAGTATTACATGCCTAAACAAAATAAATGCACAAGGAATGAGTTTTAAAAATCCCCGCCTATTATTGCTTAGACCCATTTTGCTAGTTACTGTCCGACTTTTCATTTTACGACGCTATCTGATTTATTTCTTTAGGTAAAATCATGTCCAACTTTTTCTGTCTAGCTCAATTTTTCCTGCCTGAGGGGTGTCTAACCGCAAATTTTAAGATACCGATACTTAAAATATATATCTCAAAAAGTAGGCAAACTGATAAAACTAATGTATCATATCAAAGTCTCGTTTTAAGTCTAAAACTAAAAAATACTGCACTCTAAATTAAAAAAAAAATAGAAAAATGAAATACTTTTGATCATCCTGAAATACTTATAAAAAATTATATATCTGTAATAAAATATCACATAAAATTTAACTAAACTCTTCTATTTTACATATTTTTTATTCTAAAGGTTTATTATTATTTTTTATAATAATTTTTCATTATATAATTCACATTTTAATTAAATTCATAATTTTAGTATATTAAGAGAATAAAAAAATAAAAATACAATTAATCCTTGTGACGATTAATCCTCGCTAGATTTGGATATGGATTGGCCTCCGTTGGGGCTACCTAAAAATTAGTAGTTTGAATTTGGTCTAATTTATAAAAAGTAAAAGTGGGATTTGGATCGAGCCTTTATAAAATAATTAAAATTTAAGTTTGGCTCACAAATCTACCAATTAATATATATAGTTAAAAAAATTTAATAAAAAATTATTGTAATAAAATAATTTTAACTAAATTTTTAATATAAATCACAAAATTGAGTTAAGATGATAAATTTTATAAGAAAATTTTAAATTTCAACAATTATTAGTGTTATATATATATATTTATTATTAGTTCGGGCTGGGTGAGTTTGAATTTTAGAACTAAAATCAAGCTCATCTCAAACTTTATTCGGGTCTCTTCGAATTCGAGCCGATTCTCTAATTAGTTTGTCCAAACCCGACCCATGAAAAATGGGCATGGATGGGTCTCGTGAGCAGGCCGATTGGTGCCCAGGTCTAATCCCCACCTAGGCTTTGGAAGCCCATGCAGCCTGACTAGCACTTCGCAATTTTCAAACATTAACTACTTTACACATATTACTAAAGTTAAAACACCGGATAGAAACAGTCAAGAGAACAAACATACTAAACTTGCTTTTATATAAGACAGATAAGCCATATACAATACTTACTAAAAAATAACAAATAAATATTGTAATTTATATTTTCTTAATCTCAACTAACGTTTTCGATCTATAACAATAAGAGCTTCCGCGTATGCCATAACTTCAACTATTGGTGCATATCTAAAATGGTCTTGCTTGATACATCTAGGCGTCTATCGTAAAAATATCAACAAAATATCTTATCTAAAGATGGACAAAATTCAATCTAATAATAAAATGTCTAGCATCAATTCATGGCCGAAGAACATTTATAAATAATTTTTTTTAATATTTATAAATATCTATCTTCGTTAAAATACTCTTATTCAAAATTAATTAATAAATAAAACTCTTCACCCTTTTTAATAAATAGATATATTAAAATTCAAACCTTATCGTTCCCCAATTTATTCGGGGTTGGTAATGGACCTCGAAGATGATATGAGAAGAATCTTTTCCTTCAAATTTTGGTTTGAATTTTCCAAGTTTCCATGTTATATACACACGTAATGTAACAAAAGACAAAACACATAATATTCACCAGAGATTTGAGTTCCAATCCCCCGATTCGTGGATTTGCTCTTTCTCTCTCTCCGAATCTCCTCTCTCGACATGGATTGATCATTATGTAGTACCTCCTCACTTTCTCCCCCTACGCCAACAACAAGCTTCTTCCCGTCGTTTTTCCTCTCTCTAGGGTTTCCTAACTCAGCTCAGATTGCCACAATACTGCGCTTCTCTTCACAACAAGCTTTTTGATGCTCAGTTTATCTCTCGCTTGAAGATTTACTGTATCTAGGCCACGGTATTTTCCTATTTTTGGCTTTAATTTGTCGTTGATTGCTTGGTGAATGCGAGTTGTCCTCTTTTCTTGCCGATTCTTGTTTTACTTTACGCGTGATTTAGCGAAGGGAGCTTGCCGTTGGTGTGTAGCATTTGTTGTTAGGGTTTGATTTGCTGGTTGATTAACCGAGAAATTTTGAGGATGGAGTAGTTTTGAGTTTTGAGTTTCGAGTTGATTTTAGGCGTTAAGATAGTTGGATTTATCGGTAAATGAAGACTAACTACATTTTTTGTTGGAGAATAAAAGGCGGAGATTTACTTTTGAGTTCCTTGTGTAAGGCTTATAAGTAGCAATACTGATTTGAACTGAATTGAAACCGAAGATACTAAAACTGGCTTAACAGAAACTGGAAATACAAAATTAAATTGAAAGATAATTAATAATATAAATAATAATACATTAAAATATTATTATATTAATAATAACAATAATTTACAATGCTTTAAATATTATCATATTATAATATAATGAATTATTAGTTATTGATTACCGAAACTAAACTGAACTGAAACTTATCTGAATCTGCGAATATTGGAACTAAATTGAATGAATTATAAATTGAAAAGGACAAGCCTAAGTCTTGTTAGTAACACTAGTTTCGCAGCCCCTGAATGTAGCCAGTTCCACTGGAGTGAGCACTGTGATTTCATGCAGCGACTTTTCTTTGAGGGTTGATGGATTACATACTTGTTTTAACGACAATGTTGCTGCTCTTCTGTCTGGTGTGCTGATAAGAAATTAAACTGTGTTTTCTTTGGCTTCACAGACTGCTACACAAGGGAATCCGAGAGATAATTGGAGATTTTCATGTTTTTTAGATGTTGGGTGGCGGCTGTTGAATGGTTGTTACCATGGACTTAAACGTTTCACCCGTGCCTGAAGATGAAGAAGATAATTATGAAGAGCATGTAGAGCAATACAGTGCTCCGGATGAGCGTAATGAAAGTTCTGTTGAAACTGCACGCCGGGTATTTATTACATGCTCCAAAAAATGTGCTGTGATTACTGGTCTGAATTACATCACTTAAGTCACCAAAATCTGAGTGATCATTGACTTTTTCTTTGTTATGGGAACAAGTGTAGTGATACCTGGATATCTTTAGTAGATGATGATGAATGTGACTCTATAAACAAAATTTTACATTTTCTTGATAATGATCTTCAATTTTTGTATGCGTGATGAAATAATTTCTATGTTCGTTATTTCCTGAATCCTGGAAAAAAAATTAGGGGATGCATTTGAAGTTAAATTCGAACACTTTTCGTTATTTCCATGATTCATTGAAGCCTGAGATATTTGCTAGATTCTTCAATATTAGGTTATTCCGAAGTTCCAAAAGTTCGGATAAGGTGATTTTATTGTTGCAAAACTATTTCAATAGAAAAGCAAACATGGCCAAATGAAGTGGAATTGAGGAGAAAAAATTCCATGTCTGGGAATCTAGCTAGGAAACAGTTACGCTTAATCCATGAGTCAGTGTGAGAAAATAGAAGATGGATTAAGCAGTTACCTATGTGGGAGTTTTCAAAAGATCAGAAGTGATCTTGACTTATGAGTACTTATGTCTGGTTTAATGTTTTTTAAAGAAAGGGAGAACATTTCATTGTCTCCAAAGTCCAAACTAAAGAAAAAGTTTTTGTGATTTTATTGGCTGATTATCAAAAATGACATTTTTTAAACGTCTTATTTTTTCTTAACATGTTCCGTTCTGTCTGTAAAATTTTACTTGAAATAATCAAGTTAGAAATGGTTTAACTCCCTTGGGTTAAAGCTTGACATTTTATGAAGTCCAATGAATTCTGTTTAATATATGTTGTTTTCTTTTTTCCCTTTCCTTCCTCATTCTATCTTACATCACTTAAGTTTTTATTGTCTTACCAGTGTTGTCAAAAGAGCTAAAGGCGCCTAGGCGCCCAGTTGCTGCTAGTAGATGCCGGAGCGCCTTGCTGGCATTGGGGCACCGGCCTACAAAGAGGCACTGCCTAGGTGAGTGCCTCATGCCAAAATGAAGCGCATAAGTCTGCTTCAAAATTCTAAGGGGTTGGGGTAGACTGAAAATTAAAACCTTTTTTAATATCATAAATAAAATGAACAGTCAACATGATACAAGACCTCGCAAATTCCCTTTTTCATTTTCTAATATTATTGTTAAATGAACGGATAACAACTATTTGGTACAAGTACCAACACTAACTCACTTGAAATTTAATGGTCCCACAATCCTTTATTTTCTGTATCTCCTACAATTACATACTAGTATATAGTATATAATATATTAATTAAAATCAAATTTATTTTTTTATCAAAATTATCAATTCTAAATAAATTAATTTTCTGGTGAGTTTTTCAATAATTTTTTCCCTAAAATATGGTTTTATTAATTTTATTAGTTGTTTTTTATTTTAGTTTCATAGTTATTTGTTATTTATGCTTTATTATATATATTATTACATATGAAAAAATTAATGTATAACTAAATTATTTTGTATTAATTAGTAACTATAGTTAATTAATTAGACAATTGATTATTCGTTTATATTTTATTATATATAAATTATTGAAGCTTAATATAATTATTTATTTATTTTTATTACTTTTTGTTATGTGGCGCTTCACTTTGCTCAGGAGGTGCCTCGCACCTCGCTAAATTTAAAATTCTAGTGACTCAAAAATGCCTAGTGCTTTTAATAACCCTACTTACCAGAATTTGCATGTGCTTGGTTTACCTTGTTTTATCACATTTATTATGGATTTGCAAGTGTGACTTGTTGAAAGTAAGCAGCATCACAAGGGACATGGTTTACTCTTGATTTGATTTACAAGTATTAGTTCAATAGTATATATTTTTTTATTGTCCTGTGCAGTTTCATTTTCAATAGTCATGGTTGCATACTGAACTTGTTTATATTAGTTTGTTTGCTATCTCTTCTGTCTTTGTTTTCATCTTCATTATCTCTTAATATCTGTAATGGTAACGCCAGCTTTTGTGTGTGTTAATTGACTCATGGTTGTTTGCATCTTTGTTAGGAACGTGAAGAAAGACGCAAACGGATGAGGAATGATCGTTTAGACGATATAAATGTGCATGTGTCTCGGAAGCCAGCAAATGATCAATATTTGGCCGCTAAACACTTTAGAACTTACGATAAATCTAAGCTTCCTCCGGGTAAGTTTGCTGCTTTAACAACCGATAGTATTGCTTGCTGGTATCTATGTGCTCTAGCTGGTATGTGATCAATGCTAGGAAATGAAATGAAATGTAAAAATGTGTTATTGGTGTTCTGATTTGATTGTACTCCTGTGGTTCTAGTTCATCTTACTATGCATTTGGAAAGAATTTCTGTTTAGAGAATAGTTTGCACTAGTCTAACCATCAGGCATATCACTTTATAAATTGGTTATGTCATTGTATTGTGGTATAAGACCATCTTAGTCGTCTACGCTGAGGATGCTCATGTATGGTTCAAACTTCTGTGAGAAATTAACTGCATGCTCAGTTATGAAATTGGAGCTAATATTTCTGGCAATTTCGACCCAACACTAGAGAGAATACAGAAGGGTTGTTTATTCCCCCGTAGACATGTTAACTTCTCACACTGCATAAAACTGACATCCTTTCAAATACATTTTTCTTCTGCTTACTAATTGCTATTTATGGAATATACCTTGTGGAAATGGAAATACTTTCTGTGAAAACACTTGTGGGTGAAAATCTATCTGAACTAGAGTCTAGACTAGGGGGTTAGTAGTTCAGCATTAAGTTTGTACCATGTACAAGAAATGTCTAGAGTTTTTTTTTAAATCAAATGATATCGAGCCAGTGAGAAAATCCAAGATAATCCTTTGTTCTTGATTATCCTTTGAAGTATCCCTTGTTATTTGGTGAACTAGATTTTCCATGCTAAAGTAGTAGTATTTCAGTAAAATGCGCATAACCTCAAAGGTTGAAACTAAGAAAAGACTAAGAAAAGAAAAGATGTTTGTTCTGCAGGTTACAGGTACTGGTTAGGGAATAATAAGGTTGTTGGTAAGGAGAAACATGTAGTTTGAGTCGAGCATCAGATATTATAATTAGTATGCCATTGTGCCAGTGACCGTCCGCCTTCCATAATTTATGTACTTTCATAGGCAGTAAATTTGTGAATCCAAGTTCACTACCCTGCACCCCATGGACCCATATTGGTACTATAAAACAGTAACTTCATGGTTGATAGATGCAGCATCAGCTTTTCTATTGACCTGTTATTACATGTTGGGAATTTAAAGTGTGTAGCTGGAAGATCAAATTGGTGGATTGATGGATGGTATTTCTTAATTGCTATATTTACTGTTGGGAAGAGATATAAATGATTGATGGAGCCTTAGTTGTTACAGGCGCGCCTCGGGCTCCGGGCTCTCGATGCTCAAGGGCTAGCGCCTCATAGAGGTTCAGGCAAGGCGAGGTTCATGAGGCGCCCGCCTTTTGCGCCTCGGGTGCGCCTCAGTGGATAAAGAAGTTTTTTAACTATTTTTTAGCATTGTGTCACATATATGATATCGACCATTATAATAGAATAATATATTAGTTAAAAAAGAAAGAAAAATAAGACTAAAGAAGCAATATCTATTTCATTAGATACGATATCATCAATCACTTAACGAAAAGGAAAGAAATCAACCCATTCAAACTAAAATTTCGTCATTTCTTATAGTGCTAAAGTAGTAAGGGGAAATGATAAAATAGTATTATCTAGTGTTGAAAATGTTGCTTCATTCTCTCTAAATGATGATGAAGAAAACGATAGCTTGGAGGTGGATGAGTTTGAAGATGATGAGAATGAAATGTCGGATACTAGATTAGCAATTAGAATATAGTTCAACTATATGTTTTAATTTATCTATGGAGTCTGCAGTCTAAATTAAAAGTATTATTTGGTAGTTTTGTAGTTTGATTGAACTTTTTATTTAGATTTTGCATTAATAAGGGTTTGATTATGGGTAGTTAGATTGAGAGTGATTATGGTGTCATAATGAATGTAAATTAGTATGTTTTTTTTACTATTTATTGCATTTTATGTTTGTTACGCTAGTAGTTAATACATTACTGCCTCTTTTTTCAGTATGCGCCTCGAGTTCCTCGGGCGCGCGCCTCGCCTTGTGCCTCGCGCCTTGGCGCGCCTTACCCCTTGGCGCCTCAGTGCGCCTTGCGCCCGTAAAAACTATGGATGGAGCTGTGTTAATATTATCATTTGGTTTTTAGTGGCAATAGGAAATATATTTAACCATGTTTAGAAAGTAATTATCACATGTTTTAATATAATTGTACGGCAGTCAGATAGTCTGTTTCCTTTTCTCCATTTTGGTAACATGATTCTTTTATGTTCTTGGTGTGAACATTGATATTATACTGCAAATACTTTCCAACCTAATTATCCAATTTTGTAGGCTGGTTGGATTGTCCTGCATCGGGTCAGGAAATATTTGGTATCATTCCTTCCAAAGTTCCCCTTGGTGAATCCTACCATGACTGTATTCCTCCCGGGAGAAGATACTCCTTTAGACAAGTGCTTCGTCACCTGAAAGTATTACAAAGAAAGGTTAGTACTAGGAATTGAAAGTCTTTGGATGAACTTGCTTGTATCCTGCACTGGTCCACATGTACATGCATGCATATGCCATAGAAATTAAATAATACACTGTGTGCTACTGCTTTGATTTAACTTGTTTTTCAGCTTGGTATGGTGATTGACTTGACGAATACTTCCCGTTATTATACGAAGGAAGATTTGAAAATCTTGAATAAAAATGATGCTACTATTAAGTATGTTAAGGTAAGTTGCATCATTTTTTTGGTCTTTGAGTATCTGTTGGTAGCTCAAAATACTGAATGACTTCTCCATTTGCTTGCACAGATTCAATGCAGAGGGCGTGATGCTGTTCCCGATAATGCATCGGTGAATAGCTTTGTTTATGAGGTATGCTTCTTAAAAAATACACTTGAAAGTGTGGTATCATTTCTCATAAAGAATATTTTTCATGCGCTATTTCCACCACTATTTAGAATTATATATGTTATAACTTGCTTTGTTGTTCTGTAAACTCTCACAGATCACTTGTGACCTGAACCCTAATTTTGTTTAGAGTAGCATTATGTTAGAGCCAGCGATGGTTGTGCATGCGGCTTAATGCTAGAATGTGATGTGTTATTGCTTAACTTATCAGGTCATGCAGTTTATTGCTCGTCAAAAGACTAAAAAGTATATTCTTGTACATTGTACGCATGGGCATAATCGGACGGGATATATGGTTGTGCACTATATTATGCGCATAATGTCAATGTCTGTGACACAGGTTTGTTTTCAACTTCCCAGTTGTATCTGATTGTTATACTAACTACTAAGTAGCTTTGCTACCAGCTTCTTACTCTAAATCTCTGATTGTGTAGGCAATAAAATTGTTTGCTGATGCACGACCTCCAGGAATTTACAAGCCAGACTATATTAAGGCGTTGTATGACTTTTATCATGAAACAAAGCCAGAAATGGTTGTCTGTCCACCTACACCAGAGTGGAAGAGATCTTCTGATCTAGATCTAAACGGGGAAGCTGTACCAGATGATTATGATGATGGAGGTTCAGCTACCCCTTTCCATGTATGCTTAATTTTTGAATTAAATGATTGGCTTTTATGTATTGATACTTTTTTAATGGCACATACACTACAAAGTTAATTGTGCATATTTATTTTATCTTTACATGGTTGTAGGTTTTTCTCTTCTCTGGCTGTTTAACTTTGCTAGCATGAATATTTCGAATGCATTTTTTCTGACATCATGAATATATCTTCTGTGTATGCTCTGAATATATTGCGTGAGATACTAGATTCATTATTAATTTTGTCTGTTACGGCAAAAACTTGATAGGTTTTTGGGATCCTTGTGGATTTTGGCAGTGAATCATTTTAGGGTTGGCATACAGAAGAAAATGGTCTGCCTCCAAAATAAGAATCTATAAAATAAGTAGCAAACATGCAACTTCAGAATGAAGAAAAATATCATTTTGGTGGCTGTACTCAGAATCTGGCTTAGGTTTTTCCGTGAGCTTAAGACTTTGCCTTTTTCTCTGAACCATATATTCTAAATGGTGAAAGCGGGGAATATGATTTAATGCTTTGTTGATTAAGGTCATGAGTGTGTGAATTCACCTTTGCTATTTCCTTATGCAGTAGTGAACCTTAGAGATAAGGATATACAAAATTGACTGACTGTTGGCTATTCTTTGGTTGTTGATTTAGTATGTTATGGAAAAAACGTGATACAAGCCACAAATAACCTCAAAGGAACTATTTTCCATATTAGTTTGACAGTAATGCTTTTGTTTTTATTATTAGGTAGGTCTTAAGTAATCTTTTCATTTGTAACTTGTTTATTTGTCTCCCATAAAGTGCATCTAATTCAAATATGTGGATCATGAATTTCCAGTTAAAAAACATATGAGATGTATGCAACCTACATGTTCATTTGAAATTTTTTTATTTCTTCGTTGAACATTTTCAGAGATTAATTATTATTTGTTTATTGTAAACTTTACGACATAGGCTTTCTCTTAAAAGAAAAACTGTTAGTCCCCATCCTTCAACCCCCAATAGGAGGTGGCTAATTTGTTTAATGGTGTTTATATAATAGAAAATATTCAAGTTTGATTGTTTGGGAAAGGGGAGGTGGAGTTTTGGGGAGCGGCCGAGTCCTCTTATTCCGTAAGATGCCATTATTTTTTGTGACATGATTTTTGTGTTATGCTTTTATTTTTTCAGGATAATCCCGAGGCAGATGCACATATGACAAATGATGATGTTCTGGGAGATGAATTACCTTATGATCAGTTGGGTTCTCTGCGGCATTTTGTCTACCAATCGCTGAAGCTGAATAATCCAGTAAGAATGTTTTCGGCAATTTTATATTTGGTTGCCTTTCTTATATTTATTAAACGTATGGAATTTCTAGAATCTTTTGCGTTCTAATTTACCATGGCTTGCATATATGCATGTGTAAAACATAATTTGCCTAGTTTTGTAATACTTTTGTTTAATTTGTATTTAATGGAGGTTTCTATTCTTCACGCAAACTTTCTGTTGTTTATTATGCACATCTCACTAGATGTTTTCTTTTGACATAATATACTAATTTTCTTCTCTAAAATGTGAATAAGGCATATATTTGAGATATGTGGAGATCTGATTGATATACTATTTATACCCCCTTATTTGTTTTCTTTTGTTTCTTGAATTTTAGGGAAAAGTGTCATTCCCAGGGTCACATCCAGTATCTCTTGACAGGTTTCTGTCTGAACTTTCTGATGATAATAATTTGCTTATATTGCTAATCACTCAATCACCTGAGCAAGGTCTGCTTGCTTGCCATATATTCGTGTTCTGTATTTTGCTGTACTTTCGATTCATTCAACTTGAAATGATAGCTGGAAGAATGAATTTTGAATTTCCATCCATCCCCCTATCCTCCATTCCCCCAAAGAGCATACCATCTAATTTTAATTCTATTCAGTAGAACTGATATCGTTATTAATATTTCCCGTGTACTGAAAAAACTTGATCACTACCATTTGTGTGCTCGAATGATAATGGGATAACGTGAACAGTTTTTATTTAAATTTCCGGTAAGTTGGTAACCTTGTTATACGAGTGCTGAACTTAATTATTCTGCAAATTTCAGGGACAATCTACAGCTATTAAGGCAGCGATATTACTATGCAACATGGAAAGCTGATGGAACACGCTACATGATGCTTATCACGATAGATGGTTGTTACTTGATTGATAGGAGTTTCAATTTTAGAAGGGTACAGATGAGGTTTCCTTGTAGGGGCACTACTGAAGTATGTATCCAATCATCTGTTCTGTTGTGACGGTTTTTGACATTGAGGCCTCTGCGACATTGTTTTTTGGGCTAATGAATATTAATACAGTTCTTTTCCTATTTTCTGCTAGGCTATAGCTGACAAGACACACCACTACACCTTACTTGATGGGGAGATGGTCATTGACACTTTGCCAGATTCCCATAAACAGGAAAGAAGATACCTCATATATGATATGATGGCAATCAATCAAATTTCTATTATTGAGGTTAGATTTACCGTGAAATAGAAACTATAAAGGCATGTTTTATACGTCTATGTGAAAATAAATGTCATGGCCATGTGCTTGTGTACAAATAATAATAGCTATTATTTTTAGCACGCTTCTTGCAATAAGCACATGATCCCCTCCTGTTCAGTCTCAAGCACAAAGTTCCGTTAGTTGTCAATTTCACTTTTGCTGAAGGTTGTTTGTTACCCCTAGTATGGCTAAAAATCTAGAGATGCAAAATACGTTATAACTTTTAAGTTCTAATTTCAAGACATCACAAAAATCTGTTACTTTGGTTGATTCTGTAACATTCGAATTTTTAAATTGTTTGTGTTTGAGGAACTATGAGGTGGATGTTGTCTTTGGTTATGAAAATACAGGTTGCACTTATAATAATATAGTTATGCCTTTGGGAAACCTATAAATGATCTTCCAGAATTGTTGCAGAGGCCTTTTCATGAACGCTGGAAGATGGTTGAAAAAGAAGTTATTGAACCTCGCAATTATGAGCGGCATCATGTATACCAGAGCAGGAATCCTTATTACAGATATGACTTAGAACCCTTCAGGGTATGTGATTGAAATCCTCACCTGGTCCCTTGCTAACTCAGTTCTAATAATCTGTTGGAAGTGTTTACCAGGTTAGGAGAAAAGATTTCTGGTTGCTTCCTACTGTGAACAAAGTCTTAAAGGAGTTCATTCCAAAGCTGTCACATGAAGCGGATGGCCTTATATTTCAGGTAATTTGGATTACTGATCTCCTTGAGTAGCCCTCAGGTAGTACTGTCATAACGTTCTGCTAATGTTCCAATGTTAGAGATGGGTTCATAGTAAAAGGGTAGAATAGTAATATAAAACCCATATCTAACACTGCGCCGCTTCAAACTATCTTGAACTTATTAAATTCTAGGGTGAAATTCAAAAACATGCCATGTGTTTTAACCCATTTTAAAAAAAAAGGCTCATTATTTTTTGTTTCAAAACAAGGTTTGTGGTTTCAAAAGTTAGCAAACAAAGGAAAAAATTTACAAAATGTCTTTTTTCTGATGTTACATATTGTATTTTAATCAATTCAACATTCCTATAATTTAACCATATTATTTATGAATTATATATCAAGGTTTGAATAAGTTTCGGAGAGTTTTCATTTTGTTATGATTTTTTAAAATTATCGCCTTTGAGTAAAAAAATATTTACACTTCGCGAAAAATTTAAAAATTATCATGGAGGTGTATTGTATTTTTATTAACCAACCTGCAAAATTTCAATTCAAAATGGACAAGATTACCCTTTGTCGTGACATAATTTCAAATCAAGGATTTTTTTATCATCTGCTTGCTAAATTTCGAAACCACAAACCCCGTTTTGAAACAAAAAATACTTTGATCCTCTTTTTGAAAACCTGTTAAACAACATGGCATGATGGTTTTGAATTTTCCCCTAAATTCTATTACTTAGAAATAATCATGCCTGGGAGTATTACGTTCCTCCCAAGAAAGCCACACTTGATCAGCCAGTAAGATTATTTTGTACTCCTCAAATTTGACTATAACACTGGTCCCTTGAATTTGTCAAAACTGAATATTGACCCCTGAGGTTTAATTTCTATTTATTATGTAATATTTTTCAGAATTCTTTCATCCATCTTTTCTATATCCCATCTTTCATGCTTAATCTCTGTGGATAGGACTTTCTAGCTGTCAAACCTAAGGAGTTTGTAGCAATTTATACTTTCTTCTTTTTACTTCGGTTTTTGCACTGTAAACTAGTCAATGAATTAAATGGCTCTAACAGAGCTCTTTTACTAAAAGAACATACTATAATGTAACTGAACTTGTTCCACATGTTCGGAAATACTAGGATCCATATTAATCTTGATTAGCAATAACTGGTGTATATCATTTGCCCTAATTTTTTTAATTTTTTGATCAACCAGGTGCTGCTCTTGTTTTTTTATGCATTGGAGCTTCGACTCGATTTAATAGTTCTCAATGTGATGTTAGAGTTTATTATGTTTCAAAGGCATGATGCAGTTATTAATCATTGCTCTGCATGCCAGGGTTGGGATGATCCCTATGTTACTCGCGTCCATGATGGGCTTCTGAAGTGGAAATATGCTCATATGAATTCAGTTGACTTTTTATTTGAGGTGTTTCTGTTGACTTCGCCCCTTGACTTTTTTTTGTAACTCTGATACCTTTTCTTTTGTTAGCCTTAAAATGTCATGGTAATCACTCTTATAATGGTTGAATTTATTGTCAGGCGGATGCCGATGACCGTCAGTTAATGTATCTGTTTGAAAAGGGGAAAAAGAAGCTGATGGAAGGCAATAGAGTTGTTTTCAGAGGTTAATGTCCATTTCAATGGAAATTTTGAACATTATACATGCCTATTGAATATTTCCAAAATGAACTTTATACTCTTTGAAAACCTTCGGTGGGTAAAAAATTTGTAACAAGTGTGTTATTGAGGGCTAGTTTGGTTGTGCTTATTTCAGCTGCTTTTCTGGAAAGCTCCATTTTCAAGCTTTTTCTAGAAGCATCATATTTGATTTTGGAAAAAAAAATCAGACAGATCCTAATTAATTAGTATGAAAGATAAAAATGTGGTGTTCAAAGTCAAAATATGTAGTTCTATTAAAAGTTTGTGAGGGCGACTTATTGGGCCAACAGCTTGAAAAGCAATACCAAACAGGCCCCGAGTACATAGGTTCTTCAAAATTGCTATTTTCTTGGTTACCATATTGTTATTTTTCAGTAATTCGCTATGTATTTTTTTCATGGTTTTAATATCGAATTATTATACTTGCAGATGGTTCAGATCCTGCTTCATACTCTGGAAAGATCATTGAGTGTTCTTGGGTTCCTGAGGAACAGGTTTGGGATTATATGCGGATCAGGACAGATAAAAATACAGCGAATGACATTAACACCTACAGAAAGGTTTGTTTTTGTAGCAATTTGTTTTATGATGTCTTTCAGGAAATAAATACCTTGTTGGGTTCTGTTCTATAATTCAAATGCCTGTTTGATGTCTGACATCTTGAAATTGCCTATTTGATACCTGGCGTATTCCATAATTGCCTGTTTGGTGGTTTGACCTATTTAATTTTAGTACGTTAAGTGTCCATCTAACAACACAAAAAAAAACGTGAAATACTTAAATAGTTATATGAAGCATGAATATGTTTTGCTTACCATACATAGAATTGTCGACCCTCATTGATCCCTTTAGTTCTCGTACTAAATTAAATATGCTAGACACCAAATAGGCAAGAAGTGAATACGCCTGGCGCCAAATGAACATGACCCAAAAAGGTATTTAAGTCTGCCTTTCAGCTCGGAGTGCTCGGGGCTCGGTAAACTGCTTGGTGATTAAAACAGGTGATGCGAAGCATCAAGGACAACATAACAGAGGAGGAATTGCTGAATGAGATCAGCGAGATTATTCGGCTCCCTATGTATGCCGATAGGATTAAAAACGACAGTAAGCCTCACCAGCCTGTACGACGCAGGTGATAGGCTTGGCCGGTATTGTTTTTCTTTGTCATACTTCTTCGTTTAAGTTTGGAGTAGTTACCAAAGCTAGATCAGCTCAGTTGTACAAAATTTTAGTAGGCCGGTTTGGGTGAGCGCATTTATAATAGGTTCATTGAGATGTTATGTAATTAGTTGCAGCTTTGCTATAACCTCATAGTGTGTAGGCTGGTGAGTGTTCTTTTTCTACATTAGATTCAAATGTTAGGATCCACCATGTAACATTAGCATTATTACTATTGTTTCTTTCCCCCCTATGTAGTGATTTCATTAGCTCTTTTTCCTGCTCCACTTATCGTTTTTTTTACGAGTCTTCCATTTTTTCTAGGCTTAATGCATCTCCAGCTACCTAAACTTGTCCAAAAAAACCTATTGCCCCCCTGAACTTTCAAAGTGACCCCGTAGCTCCCTGAACTTTCAAGAAGAAGTGCTTCACTTAGCTCCTTGAACGCCACGTGTCAGCTTCTGATAGGTTTGACTTTTTAAAGATCTCATTTTTTGATTTTTTTTTTCTCTCTAATCAAGATCTGACATGCTGCATTCAGGGAGCTGAGTAGAGCACGTTTTGAAAGTTGAGGAAGCTACGGGGTCACTTTGAAAGTTCAGGGGGGCGGTAGGTTTTTTAGAACAAGTTCAGCTAGCTAGATATGCATTAGGCCTTTTTTTTCTGCTCTTTACTTTCGGAAATTTTGATCCCATCTACGATGATGTTTTCATGTACGCAATTTGCTCGGGTTTTCCCATCTCCGGTCTTCGTTTTGTCCTGCAATTATCAGTTTGGTGCATGCTATGTATGCATTTGAAATAAAGATCTTCAACGTTGTTTTCATTTATTGCTCCGAATTCAAGACATGTATCGAGATTAAGAAAAAAATCTTGATGAAAAATGTAACATTGAGCTACCTTTGAGGTAAAGATCAAAGGTAATCTTATGCTGCCTTCTTCCATACCAGAGTATCTTTAGTAAACAGTGGATTCCATGATTATGTGGCATGTAAAATAGAAATTCACATTGATATGTCAATTATTTTAAATACAGACAACGTTTACAAAAATAGTCACACTAGATTGTTTATATCATTTAGGACTGTGTAATTAAGTAATAAAAAATATCCAATTATAAGCTTGTTTCAATGTTAAAAATTATAATATTAATTAATTTGATGAGTTGGTAGTCCATTTGATTGTTTACATGTAGAAGATCAAACTGACAATGTCTAACATTTATTGTGCCACATCATATGAAAAAGAGAAAATAGACAAGTTAGTGTAGATCAATTTTTCAATCAATTGTCCATTTTTCTTATGTGGCAAGATTATTGTTAGAATAGACTATCCACTAAAGATGCTCTTAAGTGCAGCATTCAATTGTTTCATAATCAAACCTTAACTTACTATTCAAAAATAAAAGGCCTAAAACATCTCTAGCTACGTGAACTTGTCCCAAAACTTATTGGCCACTGAACTTTCAAAGGGATCTCGTAGCTCTCTCAACTTTAAAAATGTGCTCTACTTAGCTCCTTGAACGCCACATGTCAGCTTATGATAGGTTTGACTTTTTAAAGACGTCATTTTTCTGATTTTTTTCTCCATTCAGGATTTGACACGTTGCATTCAGGGAGCTACATGAAGCACTTTTTAAAAGTTGAGGGAGGATCCGACACGGGGCATTCAAAGAGCTGAGTGGAACACTTTTTGAAAGTTGAGGAAGCTACGGGATCACTTTGAAAGTTCAGGGGGCAGTAGGTATTTTGGCTAGATATGGATTAGGCCAGAATAAAAATCAAAAGCTTTCTAAAATTATCTCGCAACTCAACTAATCTTGGCTATTTTTCACAATTTTATGTCTTTATACAAGGACCAACTAATAACGTATCTGTTTCTTGTCTACATGCATTTATCTTTCTGCGCTTCTGTGTGTCCTCTGTGCACTGTCTTCACACAAGTTTCGTGAAACTTTATGAACACAAACACAATCAATCTCAGGCGATCCATGTTAAGCCACGGATCTCAGGCGGTTCTTGTAAGACGACTGTTCTGAAAACATTATTAGATGCTAGTCTGCCATAAGAGTGTTGTTTTGCCTCATGCTTATATATCCAAATAAAGAAAAAAGTGTGAAATTTTGGCAACAACTATTAAACGTTTATGACACATTCACAGAGAGATACTATTTGCCTCATTGGAAAGAACGATTAGCCACCACTGATGGGAGGTATTATTGCCAATTCATCCTTTTCTTTTACCACGGCTGACTCGGTTGTGTACTCCTCGTTTAGAGCTAGAACTATACAGCTGCGAATCTCATCCAGACCTGGGAATTCAGCAACCAGCTTATTCAAACAGTCCTTGGTAGTAGTACCTGATGAAACCATTAATGGCATCTCTGACAAGCCAGTTACTTCCCGAGCTCTAGCGAAGAACAAAACCTTTATTTTAACTGATGAATCATTCGCATCCAACGGGCAATTGGCACTTTCAGCCATGATCTCCATAGCATATATATCTATAGAAAGGCTTGCCTGCATCAATGCAAGTTACAAATGTGTATGCACCCTGAATACTTTAACCTCAGTTTCCAAAAGATAGAACCAGTAATCATATTCGGGATATAAAAGACAACTACAAGTACAAGAACAATCTAGTCATACCAAATTACAAGGAATTAGCCAACCCCACCTAGCGTGAGATTTAAGGCTTGATAATCATGACATGTGATGATGACAGTACTATAAATTCTGAAGGGACACTTCAAGGAAGATCGATCGTAATCAAAAGTAATATAGCTAGTGTAGCCACGAAAATTCAACCTAAGGCCCTGTTCTTTTCAACGTATAAGTAGCAATACTGAACTGAACGGAACTTATTTCAGTGTAAATTTATATGTGTGCAGTACTGATAAGTACTGAACTGAACTGGACTGAATATAAGTTGAAAAGTACAGGGCCTAAGAGTTCTAAGTATGTCATTTATCTTTTACTCATTTCATTAACACTGGCACAAGTTTTCACACAGAAAATGCACGATTCAGCATAAATTTTATATAACTTAAAGCATATTGTTGTAACAAGGCCAAGAATTCCTCTTGAAACGGAATTCAGGACTTTTACAAGCAACGTGTATTTCCCCTCACAAAATCTGGTGTATTCCAACTTCAAATAGTTTGGCATGGAGTTCTTAGGCCATATTTTTTTCAACTTATAAGTAGCAGTACTAAATTGAACTGAACTGATAAATACTTATTTCAGTGTAAATTTATATGTATGGGGTACTAATAAGTACTGAACAATACTGAACTGAACTGAATTGATTATAAGTTGAAAATATTGTAGCCTTACTGTGATTACTGTTCTAACAGATCCAATTTCAATTGAGGAACACTAAGAATAATAATATCATGGCATCCACAAGGTTTATTAGCTACCTGTCATAATCCCTCAATCAGATGGCATTTTTGTTTTAATGTTTGCATTTAAAGTTGAAACCTAAACTCAATTCCAACAATTGCACACTATGTAGAACAAAAACTCCTCTGAAAAAAAAAAAACGTTTCCATGTTTCAGAAACCAAAGCTCAGACGTTTCCTAACTTTCAAAAGATAAGACGCATCGCTCAAGTTTATATCCAAATGAATTAGGAAAATCATAAATGAGAAATTCAAATCCACACTCAGCATCATCTTAGTGTCGGAATCGGCAAAAAGAAGATCCGAATTTCAGAATTGTAGAGAATAACAGAAAGAAGAAACAAATATTTACCTGATTTAGCGATGGCAATGAGAGTGGGGAGTTAGGGGACTGTAATAATTGACAAAAAAATGATATCATAAGCTAATCAAATTCATTTTAGTATGTTAACATAAGATAAGCTCACTCATTCTCCGGCGAGATTCTACCTTACTAGTTGCGGCGGCGATCGACCGGGTTGATCACCGGGAAATTGATTTCGGCCGGTTGTTAGATTGAAATCAGGCCAAACGAAAGAAGAGAAATGATAAGGGTGGACCGGATGGGATTGCTTTGTTAACTTGAAAGTCAAACATACGTAAACTGTGCCGTTTAAGAGGCCGAGCCTTGCTAGATTGGGCCAAGTTGGGCCCGATTGGAGCCCAATATTCTCCAAAATTAATAACTCCGTCATCTATTGTATCTTTTGCAAACCGGGTACGATTTGGAGATTAATTCATATACCCGCCCATATTTATCCTTAACTTTTGTCATTACTTTTTTAACTGATTTAAAAATCCCCTTTGTTGTGGCCTACGATATTTTGCAACTTATCGGTTAACTTTTCATTATTAGGAAGTTATCAGGAGCTTAATTAATTTATTATTGTTTAGGTCTTGTTCAGTTCGATTTTTTCGTTTAAGTGACGCTTAATTTAGATTTTTTATGATACCATTATTTATGATAATCATAGCTTACCAATAAAAAGTAGTTTATTTGATAAAATTAAATTATATTAAATTGTTCTCAAAATAAAATTGTCATTTTGAGTCTTAAATCGAGAAATAATATGCTCTATGCACTAATAAGGAGATCTCTACAGTTCAATTTACACTTAATAATTTTTAAAACATGGTCTAAATTATATTTTATATTATTATAATTTACTTTTTAATTGAATTTATATTTTTATATATATTAAATATTTAAAAATAAAAAAATATGAATTCGTTTAGCTTCCACCTAAGCCCATTCCAGACGTTTTAAAACTCGAGCTCCCGACTAACGGATGATGTTTTTTTAAACATTGCAGTTTTTTTTCTCCTTCACAATGATTTCGCCCCACAACTACACAAGTTTTGCACCATCCCTCTTTAGAAGCTTCATCAATTCTTAGTAAATTCCATGAAATATTTAAAATAAATGTGTTTGGATCCATCTACTTTATCCAAGATATTTATATAGTGTGGCTCAAATATGCGCAATTACATGATAATGTTGATAGATGTATGAATTTGTGTGGCCTTGAATTTCTTATAAACTAGAGTGGAGCTCAATGAAATACAAAATTCAGTGTTATTCTAATTTTTATTGCCTTTAATAATTATATAATGTATTCTATTGTGTTTAACTTGTGTATAAAGTTAGATTAATATTTGGATTAATAATTATAACCTCTCTCTTACTTCTGATCAAATTTATTAGGTATTTTAAAAAATATATTACACCTCCTTAGGTTTTATATTTGTTTAATTATGACTTCCCTACATCTTACATTATGTGATTTTCTATCAAAATTAATTTCATATCATATTAGTATATCATGTTAGTTTAATAAGACATTTTACAAATTACAGGACATTTTTATAGCTTTTAAATAATGAATTGCACTTAAAAAAATAATAATAAAAAACCTTTTATAACAATTTTTAACCATAATATATTGAGATATTGTATATATGACTAACTTTTATCCACAGATATATATTATATTTAGAAGTTTGATACAAAAAGAGATCATTAGAAATACAAGGAGATCATAATTAAAATAATATCCATGTCCGTATTAATTTTATTTGTAAAATGAGGGAACATATTAATAATTTTGTCAAAAGTCATAATTATTTACCTTTAATATTTAAAAATAGGGTAAATTTAAAAAATATACCCATAATTTCAGCCATTTTTAAAAGTAGGATTATCAAATTTTTATTTTCAAATTAAGGACTAAAGTTTAAAATGTTATAAAAAAAGGAAAAAATTTATAAAATGTCTCTTTTATAATATTATAAATGCTATTTTAATCAATTTAAAAATCTTATAAATAAATGCTATTATTTATAAATTATATATAAAGATTTGAATTAGTTTCGGAATTTTTTTTATTTTATTATGATTTTTTAAAGTTATCGCCACCTTTTAATTAAAAAGAATATATGTGCTTTAAAAAAATTAAAAAATTATTATATAGGTGTATTATATTTTTATTAATTAACCTGAAAAATTTTAGTTTTAAAATGGACAAAATTATCCTTTATTATAACATATTTTTAAATTAAAAATTATTTTTTATTATTTATTTATTAATTTTTAAATCATAAATCCTGTTTTAAAAAAAAAAAATTTAACCCGTATTTAAATGATATTGCACGTTTTTAAAATTTAGCCTTCAAAATATAAGCACTTGAAAAGATAATTTTTTTTATTTCATGGTCAACGTAAAATTTAGCACAGTCATTAACTCATATAAACCAGATCTAATCTAACACATTGAAATCAGAGACAATTACATTAGTCGAATCCTAATTACTTATCTTCTAGAACTTGCAAGGAGGTAGTGGAGAACCACAGAGGCAATCATTACCGACGAATGCACTCGCCGGAAATTTTGTCGCCGGGAGCTGTCCACACAAATGATTGTAACTCAAATTCACACCGGTCAACCTCGTTATGTTCTTCGGCACTTTCCCATAAATCAAATTCCTGTCCAAATTCAAGAACTCCAATTTCTCCCCAATCCTTAATTTCCCCAAATCGAACTTCAGCTTGTTCCCAGATGCTCGGAACCCAATCAAAAAATCAGTCTTGTTCAGCAACCCAACTGGACTCCCTGTAATTTCATTATCCCCAAGATCTATAAAATCATAGAAATATGTCTCCTTTGGTTTCCAATCATCTAAATTCATCTTGATTCCACATTTGGCAAGCCTCAATGAGTAAATTATTGGAGAATTAGTAGCCCAATCGGGTATTTTTTGGAGATGGAATTGATTGTAAGACAAATCAAGTGATTCGATTCCTTTCACGTTCATTCTCGGAAATGGGTCTGTAAGAGAATTATGAGACAATTTAAGAGTGAATATTTTTGTAAGATTCCCAAATGTTTTTGGTACTGTTCCTGTGAAATTGTTCCAGGAAAGATCTAGGGTATCAAGAATTGTAAAAGACCCAAGAAAATCTGGGATTTTACCGGATAATTTATTGAATCCTAGCTCAAGATTGGCCAATTTTAATGACAATGACGATATTGAATTTGGGATTTTCCCGGAAAATTCGTTGTGAGAAAGTTCTAGGTATCTCAGATCAGGAAGGGATGAGAAAAAATCAGGAATTGGGCCGGAAAGTGAGTTAAATTTCAGGCTAAGGTAATACAAATTCTTGAGTTTGCTAATTCCGAAAGGGATTTTGCCGGTGAGAAAATTGTCACCGAGTTTGAGTTGAGTTAACTGAGTTAACTCAGAGACTGAACTCGGTATTGGCCCGGTGAAGTGGTTTCCGGCTAAACTCAGTACATCGAGTTGGGTCAGATTGCCTATGGAAGCGGGTATCCGACCCGAAAGCCTATTGTTTTCAATGTAGATGTATTTGAGTTTAGGCAACCGGTAAACAAACTCCGGGAAAGGGCCGGTGAGGTTTCTTAAATTTTCCAAGTAAATGCCGTCGAGATTTTGTACTTTTACTAGTAAAGGTGAGATAGTACCCGATAAGTAGCTTTTGGGTTTGTCGGGTTGACCCATAAGCATTATGGAGTTGACCCGGTTGTCGAAGCAGGATATCCCAGGCCAAGTACAGCAATCGGTGCCCCGTTTCCACGAAGTGAGCATACCTGATGGGTCGTGGGTAATACCCGACTTGAAAGCCAAGAGACCCGCTTCGTCATCGACATGGCAGGAAGCTAATGTGAGCTTGAAGGAGGCAATGGAAAGGATAGATAAGAGGGAAATGAAAATGAGCTTCATGTTTGGATAGGATGAAAATGGTATAGATGGGGAGTGGATTATATAAGGTACTTGAGTCAAAGTAATAGTCAATGATGGGTTCTGCTTTAAACGTGGTTTAGCTTTAATATGATTGATTTGAATTGGACTGACTTTTCGTGTATTAATTGGCATTTTTGCAATTGCAAGTTGTGGTACCATTGTATATTCAATGAACTTATCTACCCTTTTATCTCATAAATTCTACAGCTGTTTATTGGATAGATCGGACTGAATTCGGATCGAATTTTATTAAACTTTTTATTAAAAGTTTAAATTCAATCCAGCTCACATTATTATAAGTATGGGCTTGGACTAGACTTGTAATAATGTTTTCCTTAAAAAAATTTAAAAGATTTTATTAATACAAAAGGAAAGAAAAACAAATTATAATTAAAAAAAGCCGTTAAGTTCTTTGACTGAAAAATATAGTCTATTAAATAAATCAGAGACAATAAGAGCCCTGATCGAAGGTGGAATAATCTCCCTACATGTCGAAGAATCAGCTGCTCTAATTAAAAACTTTACAACATGATTCGCAGACCGAAAAACATAGACAATCTAAAAATAATAAAAGTAAACCAACGGCTACCGGAGTTAAAACACCGGACAAAATAAAACAAACACCAATATACTAAACTTGCTTATACAACAAGACAAACATGCCCTTGGGCAAGACTTATTAAGAAAACAAAAGATAAATGTTGCATCATATATTTTCTTAACCTCTAACTAACGATTTCGAAGATCCACAACCATAAGAATATTGACTTGCGTCATAACATCAACAAGGAATGTAGATCTGAAATAATCTTGCTGAAGGGAGATAAATCTGGGTGTCTATTGTGAAAGATTAACAAGTATCTTGTCTGAAGGCGGATGAAGTCCAAACAAGTTGTAAATCAAGATTGAGTTATACAGCAACAGGTCCGTAATTGAAGAAGACGATCGTGTGCAGAAGATAAAAAAAGATTTGGATGCAGATTATTCCCATATTTAAATTAGAAAAAGAAAATAGAAGAAAAGAAAACAAAGGGTGTAAAGAAGAAAAAATCTTATTAGACTTTTTCTCCATCCCTAATAAACAAACTTACAAGTGGAGAAGACGAGAGAAAGAAATAGGTTCAAAAAATACGAAGTTAAAGAACAACAGCGATTTACAAAATGAATAGCTAACAATAAAACAAAAAGGAAATCAATAGATTAAAATGAGAAATCTAATGAAACAAAAAGAGAGAGATCAATATAAGGTTTTAAAGCATGAGAAGATTAGATATGTAGATGAAAAGGAAGAACAAAAGGATGGACTAGATATGCAGAGTGAAGGTAAAAGAAGTGGCTATTAGGTTCAAGGGTTAGAACTGACTAATTAGAATAAAATTTTATAATAAAATATGAAAATATAATTAATTAAATTATTTTATTGGTCGGATCGGATTCAGGTATTTATATCAATGCCAAGAGCTGTCCATAAAACTCCGAGCTTGATTGGGCTCGGACTTGGGAGAAAAATTTGTGACAAGCCCGCCCATAAGAGTTGATAGCTTGTCCCGCGAACTTGTCTAATTATAATCTCTTTTTTCATTGGTTCCTCCAAATATTTCATTTGTTTTCCTGTACAAATTTAATGCTTCTTAATTGATCAATTAATTAGGGGTATAAAAATACTAGTTTACCGTTAATACACTCTTGTAGTATAAGATAATATTTTAATTTTTCAACTCAAATGTAACTAATAGGATCGGGATAGAGTTAGTAGAATAATGAAAAGATACCTAAAAATAGTGTAAATGACAAGCATTTTTCGATTTCATGTTCAGTCGAAAACGCCTATTAAAAACCTTGGAGGGAGTATTATATATCTAGGTATGCATCCAAATTATATATCTTATGATTTGCTCGATGCTTACCTCGATAAAAATTTAGTCCTCTTTGGCTTAATTTGTAACTAATTGTTTGAAAAAACGTTTTTTGCTCTATGTTTAAATGAGTTCATTCACATCTGGATCCATTGACATTATGTAGATTTTTTTGGGATTCCTCTTTTCCATTCGGGTCAAGATATCATCTTATCTATGGCATCAAATTCAATACTCTCTAAGTCCACATATAATTCATATGGTATTAGAGTGGAAGAAGGCTTGACAGTTAAATCATGGATTCGTGTTTAAATTTTTGGTGGAGTTGTGCTAGCAGAGAATACTAAACTCGTTAATGACCTTGAGCCTCAGATAAGATAGGCCAAGAAATATTTGACAAGTGTCAGCTAGTCCATGCCTAGTTGCACTTGAGGGGGAGTGTTGGAGAAATCGCACATGAGAAACAAACAATGACAAAGATTGATATATAAGTGGTGTAGACTGCGCGTGAACATAAGCCAATTGATTTTATGTTAAATGAGCTCAATTTCACTTATATATTTACTCAAATTATCAAACCCAATACTCTTTAAGCCTATAAATTCACAGGTAAATTAGCTCTAGTCTAAAGTTAAAAAGAAATACATTTAGTCATACAAATAATATTTAAAATAATACATTAAATCTTAGCATTCTAAAATTCAATGAAGTGTCACTAATTTTTTTTTCAAAATCTAAATTCTATCCGATATCAAATTCTTTAAAGTTATATATTTTAGTCAATCTCAATTATTTATTGAATTTTAATGATCCAGATTTTATTATACTGTAGACCCCATAATTCACTAAAACTGAATCTAAACCATTAAAACTGGATGAATGACTGAGATTGACTAAAATATATAACTTTAGAGAGTTTGAACTTTAGAAAATTCAAATCCTGTCCATCTACACATTCAAGAGCTTGCAGTATGGACACCAGTACACGCATAGGAAGCTCTTAAGTTCATAAAAAAGAAAAGGATTTTCGAAATTTGGGACTTGATACATTTATACATTTTAGTCAATTTCAACCATCCATTCAATTTTAATGGTTGAGATTTGATTTTATTGTGGGCCCCACATACAACTAAAATTCAATCTCAATCACTAAAACTGTGTTGTGTATCTATTACAGTCAAACAAGCAATGCATGAGATATTGCACTCACTGAGAATAAATAGATTTGTTCATGGCTAGTCTGTTCATATGGATGGGACTTGGGTACTCACTTTTTTATAAAGTTTAGAAAAAGTCTATTAAAATACGACCTTTTATGGGTCTGACTCGCTTTTTATAAAGTTTGGTTGAAGTCCATCAAATATAAATCTGGCCTGACTCTAAAATTTAAACTTGTTTCGAGCCAACTTGAGTTAATATTTTGAGCATAAACCTCCATTATCATGTGATGACATACCAAAAAAATAACCGTTTAATAGGTTTTATAGAAGTTTTCGTTGTATAAGATTAAACTACATCTCCACTTGGCAAGCAAATTTGGCATTTAATGGGCTAAAAATCATCTATGATGCATAAACTTTACATTTATATAACATAATGATACATAAACTTTAAAATTTGAGATGATATATACACAAACTTTACGTTTTACTAACATAATAATCAAAACTACATTTAACCATTAAAAATTACCTTTAACTTTAGTTGTAAACTAGATAAAACGCTACATCATCTTATTCAATCTAGATATCTTAAGAATCTTGGTGTTGTCGGCTGTCCTTAAGGCCATCTCGAGTCATGCACGGTGTACCATTTTTTTTTTGGCTTCTTTGTTCAAAGAGTCAATTCGTTGGACAGGCCCGGTTCAGAAAATTTGGGAGTCCTAGATAAAATAATATAAAAATAATAAATTGAGCCCTCAATAAAAAATAATGTAATAAAAACTTGCTGTTTAGGAAAAGTAAGAAATGAACTTTGACCTATCAAGGAATTACTAAGTATTTTACCAATTGATATAATATTTATTTGTGTCTAGCTTTATCTTTTCAATAATAATAATTAAAACTTCAGAAAGAAAAAAAATATATTTTTAAGCCTCTTCGACTATAAAATCTAGACGATTGCACTTGCAGCTGCCCATCAAGGCCGGCCATTGGAGAGGAGAGATGGGAGCTCTATTTTCATTAATGAGATGGATTGGGTTAAAGGTGATCAGCACGTGGTATTGACAGGTAGAAATCAAGATAAATTAAGTCCCCGTTTTTTTCAAACTTATAAGTGGTACTACTGAATTAAACTAAATTGATAAGTACTTATTTCAGTATAAATTTATATATATGCAATGTTGAATAGTACTGAATTGAACTGAACTGAATTAAACTAAATATAAGTTGAAAATGCCTAATTCGTGTCACTATTGCGGAGTTTATTAGAAATGGCATGTGGGACATTTCTGAGGTTTGTTAATATTTTGGTAATTCAGAGGCTCTATTGATTGTCCGTTCTGGCCTTGTTCGTCACAAACTCGGGTGGAATTTTTGTTTGTGAAATTCTGATAATTTGTTGTTTCGTTCATCTATTTTTTAAGCGGAGGCCTTATCTGTTCGGGAAGCACTTATGTGGTCAAAGAGCATCGGATATTCTTATATTGTGATTGAAACCGATAATAAAACTCAGTTTGATCTATTGGCTAGTGATCAAGTGGTTTTCTTACTCAGCTTCCATAATTTCGAATTGCAAAACGTTCGGTTAGACAGTTTGCTTGTTGTCGTTTTAGCTTGCTTACTCGTGATAATGATGCTCATAATTTGGCTAGGGCAGCTAAGTTGGTTGAGGAAATAAGAGAGTGACATATTAAACTTTCAACTTGTGTTACCCATCTACGTTATTTTTTGGGCACTAATTATAGAAAAACTACGTTTTATGTAACTGTACTGTATACCAAAAATCCAAACTAATTGAATAATCAAGTACTATCAATTTATATCAGTGATGTATATATATTGCAATGAAATTTGAAATCACAAACCTACCTATATTGTCACATATACCTAAAATTAGCTCGTTATTTAATGGGCTATTCTAAAATTGCTATCATAAAGTCCAATCATATTTTCCATTTTCTATTCTCAAACCCCATTTTTGAAATATACAGTATTTTTGCTTCAACCATCTTCCTCATTTTATATTTCTCAATTCGAATTCCCTTTAAAATAATAATATTTTACTATTAAACTAATAAAAATAATAATAAAACAAAAACTAAAAAAATAAAAATACAAAAAGTAATATTATTTTAATCTATTTATAAAACGGGGAATAAATTCATTCCCTATATATGGGGAACCCCTATTTTAAGGAATATCATGTAGGGAATAGTTAAATTCAATCATTCTCATTTTCCTTCTCCATTTTGAAAAATTCCTTAAAATGAAAAATGGTTAAATTTGCCCTAACAATAAAAGCATGTGATGACAATCACGTACCTAAAATTTTATTTCAATCACTTCATAAAAGAATTCCACAAACTTGAAGCTTTCAGATTATCATGATTATACAGGCGTTGAATATTTTGTATTCTTGTTCTTGATTGATTAATGTGTAGTTACTTTTTATTATTATTATAATATAAAAAGTGTTTACATGTTAAATATTCAATATAAAGGGTATAAAATACCCGGATCATTATATAATTTCCTCGATTTTGCCAACCTCAAAGATAAAATCTAACACTTGAAAGTTGAAAATGACATATGACTTTTAGTACCAAGTTTGGGAGCAATGTATCTCGTCTCAATGATTCAATAGATTACCAAAATCATAATACTTGTAAAATTGAATTTGAACAACTATATGACAGACATGATTAATGCAATTTAAGGAACACTAACATATATACTAAGGGCAGATTTAGTATTGTTTAATTAAGAACCGCATATTTTGGCGTTGAACAATATATTTTAGTCATTTATACTATTTAACTAAAAACTGACTTATTTCTTTCTTCAAAATAAAAATTTCAAAATAAACAGTTTGAAAAAGGAAATAACCCAAACTGCTTTACAAAATAAGCACCCAAACTGCATATCTTGTAAGACAGAAAGACACACATGTTTCCCATTCTAATAATTGTAACAAGAAGGATACCATAATACAAAGTTTAAATGCTTTGAGACCCCTAAATTTAGTATAAAAAGTTAGATTTTACTCTAAATTTTTAAAAGTTTTAGCCTTTAAATTTGGCAAAAGTACACTAGTTTGACATCTCAATGCCACGTGTCAGCTTCTGGTTGGTTTTTCTTTTTAAAATTTCATTTTATTGATTTTTCTTTTTCTGGCAAACTGGTGCACTTTTATCGAAATTCGACGGGTAAATGATGGCTTTTACAAACAATTACAACAGTTGTAACACAAAACACCATCTAATCTGAATAACTTGCAGGTAGCGTTTGGTTCGTGAAAATCCTATTCCGTGGAATAGAAATAGAATTGAACGAAAAGATGTCACATTTAGTGGAGTATAAGTCTAGAATCCGTCAATGCGGAAAAGCTTTTTCTAGTTTACATGCATTTCATAGAAAAGCTATTCCTTTTTTAAACCGGGAATAGTTTTCCATGAAATGCATGTAAGCTAGGAAAAGCTATTCCTTGCGTCAGGATTCTATACGAATAATGTGTTAATATTTTAGTGTAATTGGATCAACTAGTTTGACCAATGCAATCGTGACATTTCACCGAACAAGTATGGAGAGTCCGGAGTGCACTTGTTTAGGTTTTGTTTACGATTTTGGGGCTCCGGGGGCAGCGCCCCGGGTGTGGGGTCCAAGGGGCGGCAGTCCCTGGTAGGGTCCTAGGGCAGCGCCCCGGGCTGGGGTTAAAAATTTTTATCTCTGAACCCACGCATCCTTTGGAAAAATTCATCAGGAAATAAATTTTTGTCCAAAACAGTATGTCTGTTGGACACAACTGAATCTCGGAATAAACATGTCTTTTGGACATGGCTACTACCCCAAACAGCATGTCTGTTGATGTTTTGGCTATTTATTTCACCAAAACGATATTGGCTATACAAAGAAAAATTCGGTTGAAATTTCACTGTAAATAAAATTCTTGTTCTTGATTCTTTTTCTGATTTTATCTGATTGAAAATTTGGTAAATCGGCCAAATAAATTTTAATCTGACCGCATTTTCGCGACTTTAGAAATATCCGAGTAATCCCCGATTTCCAACATAATGTGTCATATTTGACATCTTTCCATACATTTCTGTTTTTATTCCACGAAATCGAATTTTCCCTAATCAAATGGGCCCACATTGTTGTCAGCAACAACATTTATATGCTATTTCAATAACAAACATCATATCATTAATCACGACTAATAACATATATGATAAACTATTCGTATATGCCTCTAATTATTTATAACTCTGACTCACAATAACCCATCTAAGTTAGGAGATATTGTTCCATACAGGAAGTTTAGCTATATAGGGAAAACAATTAAACCAAAATAAGAATATATAATCCTTGGGCACAAGGACTGATTAGGATGAAGACTATACAAATCTACGAACAAAAATATGAAATCTACGCAATGAACGAATATCTAACACTGAAAAATTCAGCAACGATAGCACGGAGAGCGGCAAAGAGGACAAGAAGTTGTTGATTGCTGTCTAAGGGATCCATTAATTAATTAAAAAAAATAAAAAAAAAGAAAAAAGAGATATGTGGGTAGCGTGTTTTTTAAAAGTGTACAGTAAATTTATTGTGTACTATTCGGTCATACCCATTTAAATCTTCTATAAATAGAGGAGGTTTTGCTTATTTTAAGAGCAGACCAAAAAGAGAGCAGAAGAGAGCAAGAGAGAAGAAACACAGATAAAAATGTAATCTGTGTAGAGAGCCTTAGGAAAAGGGTTCCTAAGAGCTGAGTAAGAGAGAAAAAAATAGAGAGGTTTTGGGAAATACTTGAGTGCCACTATTTTGTAATCTCTTGGTGTACCTACTATTATTTACATAGTGAAAGAATTATTCGGAGTTGGTCCCGTGGTTTTTCCCTAATTCATTTAGGGTTTCCACAAAAAAAATATGCGTGTCTTTTATTCTGCTGCTATCTATTATTGGGCCTAACAAGTGGTACCAGAGCCGAAGGTTGTTTTATCAGTAAAATTCGTGGATATATTTTTCAAAAATAAATATACCACGACGACGAGAAAATTATGACGAATCCAGTGGCGCAGTCTGTTCGAAAAACCGTCGCAGCAATTTGAGTGAATAGTAAAATAGTAACTTAGTGAAATAGTAACTTGAATAATACTATTCATATTTGATCCTATTATTTAAGTACACGGGCGGCATACTGTTACTATTCCAATATACAAGTATTATTTGGATATATGGTACTATTCACATATACAGTCACTATTTATGTGAATAGTAAAATTCGTGAATAGTAAAATTTGCCATTTTAAAAGTTTCGACATGGCGAATGACGGTGTAATGATCAAATTGACGGATACAAATTATTCAATATGGAAATCCAGAATGGAGGACTACCTCAATTGTAAAGATTTGTATGATCCAATTGAGGGTGACGATGCAAAGCCGAAGGATATGAAAGAACAACAGTGGATAAAGTTGAAGAAGCAGACATTGGGTACAATACGCCAATGGATAGATGCTAGCCTGTACAACCACGTGAAGAACAAAATAGATCCCAAAGTTCTCTGGAAGAAGTTAAATATGTACGAGGCTAAAAATGCTCAAGGAAAAGTGTTCATGATTCGCAAAGTCATGAACTTGAAACTGACAGAGGGACGATCAATCACACAGCACCTGAACTACTTTGAAGGATTCATAAGTGAGTTAGCAGTCACCCGTATGTCCTTGGATGATGAGATGCAAGTATGTCTTTTGATGGGAACTCTACCAGATAGTTGGGATACTCTTGTCATTTCATTGAGTAACTCAGCTCCAAATGGTGTGGTAACAATGTCTATGATAAAGAATAGCCTACTTTGTGAAGAACTTCATAGAAGAGACGTTGCCAGTACCAGTTCACTAGCCCTTGTCACGGAAAATAGGGGTCAAAGCAAGAGTAGAGGTTGTGGGAATGGAAAATCGAAAGATAGATCCAAGTCCCGGGAGAAGAGGTCATGCTACCACTGTGGAAAGCAGGGTCATCTCAAAAGGAACTGTCGTTTCTTTAAACAAGAGAATGCAAACCGAAGTCATGATAATGACAAAAACACATCTGATACAGTCACAATAGAAGATGGAGAGGTGGCTTTAGTATCTCATGATGCAGATTGTTATCATGTTGGAGATGCAGATACCGAGTGGATTGTAGATTATGGTGCCTCATACCACTGTGTTCCAAAAAGGGAATATTTCTCAACCTATAAAGCGGGCGATTATGGTACTATTAAAATGGGAAAAATAGTGTCTCGCAAATGGTGGGAATCGGCGATATCTGTGTACGGACGAGTGTTGGATGCACATTAACACTTAAAAATGTGCGACACATACCAGATCTTCGGTTGAACCTATTGTCTGTTAGTGTATTAGACAAGGAAGGTTATCACAATCATACAGGCGATGGAAATTGGAAACTCACCAAAGGATCGTTGGTGGTGGCGAAAGGAAGATTGTGTTGCTCGCTAAATAAAACGCATGCAATAATATGTGTGGGTCAAGTGAATACAGTTGGAGATGATGCTTCACCAAATTTGTGGCATAGGCGACTGGCGCATGCTTGTGACAAAGGGTTGAATATACTGGCTAAGAAGTCCCTCATCCCATTAGCCAAAGAAAAAATTAACCCATGTGATCACTGTTTATTTGGGAAGCAACATCGAGTTTCATTTTTAAAAAGCTCTAGAAGGAGAAATAATAAGTTAGAGTTGGTACACTCTGACGTTTGTGGTCCCATGGATACAGAATCCATTGAAAGAAGAAGATACTTTCTTATGTTTAATGAGAATGATATCATCAGTGAAAGATCTATAAGTGATGGTGTTATCGATATTACACCAGAGAGCATTCTATCAGATGATGCCACAGAAAGAAGAATGCATAAATTAGAACAAGATGGAGAAGAAGAGCCAGTTGTGAGGGATCAAGATACAACTGTAGATGAAGATATGAATGAAGAAGTTATTGAGCAGGGGGGGCCAGAGAACCCCATTCCACCAGAATAAGAACCTCAATTAAGGAGATCAATCAGAGAGCGCCAACCATCTACAAAATACTCCAGTTCTGATTATATTTTAATCACTGGTGAGGGGGAGCCTGAAAGCTTCCAAGATGTGCAATCTTGTAAAGATAAAGATTGTTGGATGAAGGCCATGCAAGAGGAGATGAATTCTTTGAAGAAGAATGACACGTACTAGCTGGTGAAACTTCCTAAGGGGAAGAGAACACTCAAGAACAAATGGGTGTACAAGTTAAAGAAAGATGATGGAGACCTAATGAGATACAAAGCTCGATTGGTTGTCAAAGGCTTTACTCAAAAGAAAAGTATCAACTATGATGAGATTTTTTCACCAGTTGTGAAAATGAGTTCAATTCGAGTTTTGTTAGGTCTTGTAGCCATCTTGAACCTTGAGTTAGAACAGCTTAATGTAAAGACCGCGTTCTTGCATGGGGATTTAGAACAAGAAATTTATATGGAACAACCAGAAGGTTTCAAGGTCAAGGGAAATGAGGACATGATTTGTCGCTTGAAGAAAAGTTTGTATGGGTTAAAACAAGCTCCGCGATAATGGTATAAAAAGTTTGATTCCTTCATGGTGAATCAAGGATACAAGAGGACAGAAGTTGATCCATGTGTATATGTCCGGAAATTCCCAGATGGAAAATTTATCATTCTTCTCTTATATGTTGATGATATGCTAATCATTGGACCAGATGCAAAAATGATTAGTAAGTTGAAGTGTGATTTGTCTAAGGCGTTTGACATGAAGGATTTGGGACCGGCAAGGCAAAATCTCGGAGTGGAGATTACACGAGATTGAAGGCCCAATAGGCTATGGTTGTCACAAGAAAAATATATTAAATGAGTACTAGAAAGGTTCAATATGAAGAATGCTAAACTAGTTAGCACTCCACTTGTCGCTCATTTCAAGTTGAGTAAGAGATCCTACCCTTCAAGAGAGAAAAATAAAGAAGATATGTCAAATGTTCCATATTCTTCAGCGGTCGGCAGTTTGATGTATGCAATGGTGCGTATGAGACCAGACATCGCTCATACAGTTGGAATTGTGAGTAGATTCCTGTCAAATCCCTAGAAGACACATTGGAAAGCAGTAAAATGTATCTTCAGATACCTGAGAGGAACTTCAAAGTTATGTTTGACTTTTGGAGTTGAAAAACCTGCACTGATTGGTTACACAGATGCAGATATGGCTGGTGACCTGGATGAAAGAAAATCTCCATCGGGTTATTTATTTACATTCTCAGGGGGAGCTATTTCATGGCAGTCATGGTTACAAAAATGTGTTTCTTTATCAACAACCGAAGCAGAGTACGCTGCAGCAGCGGAAGCAGGAAAGGAAATGCTTTGGTTAAAGCAATTCTTTACTGAATTGGGTGTGCAACAAGAAGAATACTTTGTTTATTGTGATAGTCAAAATGCATTAGACTTAGCAAGAATACTACATATCATGCACGGACAAAACATATTGATGTAAGGTATCATTGGCTCAGACTTGCCATTGAAGAAAAAGAGTTCAAGTTGCAGAAGATTCATACCAATAACAATTCTGCTGATATGCTAACGAAGGTCGTACCAAAAGAAAAGCTCGACTAGTGCATTGAAGCAACCGGGATGGAGAGTCCCTCAATGTAGTCGGGAGGGGGAGATTTGTTGAGCGGTGTCCCTCTTATTGTGAGACCCACTGATTAATTAAAAAAATAAAAAAAAGAAAAAGGAAAAATGAGGCATGTCGACAGCACGTTTTTCAAAAAAGTGCACAGTAAAATTACTGTGCACTATTCGGCCATACGCGTTTAAATCTCCTATAAATAGAGGAGGCTTTGCTCATTTTAAGAGTAGACCAAAAAGAGCAAAAAAGAGAGCACAAGAGAGTAAGAGAGAAGAAACACAGATAAAAATGTAATCTGTGTAGAGAGCCTTAGGAAAAGGGTTTCTTAATTCATTTAGGGTTTCCACGAAAAAAAATCTGTGTGTCTTTTATTCTGCTGCTATTATTTTTCTCGTAATCTATTATTGCACCTAACAGAAGTGCGTCTATCGAGCCAATTGTCGATGCAATTGGCATGAAAAACATGAGCACAAGGCGTAGTGGCTCCACGCATTCCAATCTTGTCGAAACATATACTGCAATCTTCATTTATATCTCGGCATCCCATCGACTTGAGACGGGGATAACTCCTTATCTTTGTCATCTTATTTGTTATCTTATTAACATTAAACTGAAAAGCCAGCGCCTTTATAGACTGCGACGACTCTGAATTGCTGAATCTGAATTCGCTGAGAGACTTCTCCAATGACGAATCAAGGAATTTTTTTTCATGGGATCCAAAAATTTAGTATGGAATTTTTTTTAATTCTTAACATGTATAAATAAATATTATACAAAAGAAAGCAATTGATCAATGTGAAAAGTCATTCCATGTTATTGGTTTACCTTACTTATATAATAGTTTATTTATTAGCTAATGCATAAAATATGAGTCCATTAAGTAATATAGATGGGTCTACCATGCATTTATATATAATTTTGAGGAAATTTTTTTAAATTTGTGGGTCCATAAACCCCACTTCCATGGCTATGACTTCTCTATCCGGCGAATCAATGGCGTATGGAGATTCCGATCAAACCCGAAACAACTCAATTTTTTAGAAATAAATCTTCTGACCATGTCGGGATTCGTATTCCATAAATAGAACTCCATACAGAAAGAAACAACTGGAGCAGAATTGTAAGTGATGTTTAAGCAAACTTGAAGCGAACTTGATGAATGGTTTAACACAATTTCAGGTGGGTCAATTCTTGTCCATTTTACACCCAAGATCGTCATATTTTCAGGATTTTAGAGAGAGAGAGATGATTTGTGGAGGAAAGATGTTATATTTATAGACAGATCTAAGATAAAAATTCGTGTTTGTCACGCTAAGCAATTTATTATTCTAATTGAAATCTAATTAAGATATTGGAATCCTATGCTCTTAATAATTAGAGGGTGACCAAATCTCAATTGAACTCGATAACTTATCAATAATTCAACTAAAAAGGAAAAATATACACAGTATATATATCTGAAACTAGACCTGTTCAATGGTCCGGGCATAGGCCGGGTCAGTCGGACCTTAGTAAAAATAGTATTGTTCATGTCCAATCCAACCCATATTAATATATTTGGGCTTGGGCTGGATCGGGCATAAGCCAGATCAGTCGGGCCTTAGTAAAAATAACATTATCCATACCAATCCAACCCATATTAATATATTTAGACTTGGGCCGGACCGAATCAAAATAAAAAACTCAATTCAGAGGCCCAGACCAATCCGTCCATCATATATATATTACTAATTATAAAATTAGAACACCACTTTTAGAATACCACTGAATGATAATTACATTTTTTTTATATAATCTAATTAAACCGGCCAATATCAATGGTACCAAAATCAACGAATTATGAAAGCAAAATGAGGGACTCTTGAATCATCTGTACAATTTTTGTTAATATTGATCAGACAAACTAATCTGGTCTTCATTGTTTCATTATCAACAAAATTTTTAGATTTTTGCACAATAAATAGACAGCTTTTAAAATCCAAGTAGTGAACGTGAAGAATCCATCGATAAAATGACCAGTAATGAGTGAAACTTTTAATTGGTTTATAATATATTATTTATTTAGACCGGATCGGACCTGGGTTTATATATAAAACTCAAGCTCAACTTAATATATCATCAGGCTTTCACAGGCATTGGCAGGCTTTTATTGTAATATCCTTATCCCCCAACCCATAGGGGCGGGCCACATGGGCCGTGGATCGGTTGAACAAGTCTAGTTGAACACTAAATACAAATTTCGTCGCCAGAAACTATCTACACAGATGATCGTAACTCAAATTCACAAAGACCAAAGAGAGGAACGTTGCAAAGAGCGTGATTACAAATTATTTACAAATTAAATTGAATCAAAATCAAATTTTTATTGAAATAAACACGAGCAACTCATAAGCTATCAAGTTCACTTAAAGCCACAAAAGAAGAATATAGGAAAAGATCGCACTAATCGGCTTTACTAGGGTTTCACTATGCCCTAGCTGGCGATCTCCTCTTCTGGCCTTTCTTGATCGTTCTTGATCAATTTAGGCTAGTTTCTTTTACATCATGGACGCATCCTACCTCTCATTTTACTGTAAATTTCAAGACAAATCAGTTCCTGCTCAGGTTCCGAAGGATTTAGGAAAACCTTCCTCTGCCGAATCGGGTAAATTCACTAAACCTAACTCTAAGTCAATTTCTTATGCGGGGTGTGGTTGGGGGAGGCACGATGTCAACCTCTTTCGATTCCACTGCCTTGGCCACTGCTGAGGTTGTCAATAAAGGCGGATTTACTTCGATTAAAATTTGGCAAGCTCTGTATGAAAAACGTATTGTTATGTGTGCGAATTTGCTTATAGGACACATGATTCTTCAAAAGGGAGATTCTCCATATAAGCTTAAGGATGCCTTAACCAAGATGTGGGGGATTTCAGAATCTTGCCGCCTAATCTCCATCGGAAAATGGTATTATCATATCTTTCTTGAATCACAAGCCATCAAGAAAAAAGTTTTCAATAGAGGAATTCTTGGTCTCAAACCGGGAGTTTTTTGGGTTCAACCTTGCCAATTGGACTTCAATCCTACTGAACAGAAAATGACTAAGGCACTCATATGGGTAAAGCTGCATGGATTACTATGGGAATATTGGGATCCATCTATATTGGCTTGTATTGCCAAAAGTATTGAAAACTTTGCTAGGGTAGATCGTACTACCATTGAAGGTGATTTCGGGCAGTATGCTCGTATTTTTATTGATGTAGACTTACTGCATACTTTACCTCTTACTGTGGGTGTTGAAAGAGAGGGAAAGCAGATTTGGATTGATGTGGAGTATGAGAATCTTCCACAATTCTGTAAAATTTGCTCTACTATTGGGCATGTTTAGCATGATTGCAGGCATAATAAGAAGGATGACAAGAAGACGGATGGCTGAAACGCAGGAAGGAAAACTAAGTGGTAAGCGGGTTCAGGCTGCCCTTAGGCGGGTGGATAAACCTATGCCATCGAGGTCTGCCCCGATTGACAAAATTGAGATTGAGGCAATGGTTACTAAAGCGATTTAGGCTGCGGCTAATGAGGTTTTTAAAAATGAGCCGGAAAATTCTGATTCAGTTCAAGAGCTAGCTAATCCTCAAAGTTCTGAATTGGGGAATGCTCTTACATCTAAGATGGGGAATACTGAAGTCTCTTCGGATGAGGTTGAACAAGAGGACTTTGATTCAAATTATTCATAACCTGAGAGAGGTATCACAAGCTCTTTGGCGGATTCTGCGTAACGAGAAAAGGCTAAAATGAAAAACAAGGTCAAGCAGTTTACACCTGTTAGGCAAGGTTTTTCGTTTTCTTCATGCGATGACAGTTTTTTGCGTGAGATGGATGAAGGAGATAATATCAAACTCCCAATGAAACAAAGGGCATCGGTCGCCATCAAAGAACAAGTCAAACGAGAGCTTGAGGAGCTAGCTAAACGGGAGCGTAAAGCTTCACCGAAGTTTTCTCCTATTTGATATTTTTTTGTTTTCTACCATCATGTTCGTTTGATTTTTTTTTCTTTTATTATATTTTTTTTATTTTCTTTAATAAAATGAGCCTAAAAAAATTTTAATGACAGTGGAACTGCCCGCTTTTTACCCTCTCACCGGATAGATTCAATTAAAAAAAAGTTCACTTACAAGCCTAATTATTATATGGATATAAATAGGTAAATATATAAGACCACATTCGGTTAGATCTATCGGATTTAAATTAATAAAAACATTCTTTTTCCTTAAGAAAAATAGAAAAATATATAATATATGATAAAAAAGAGATTACGTTTTATGAGATAAAGAGAGTAGATAGGTCCATTGAATGTATAGTGGCACCACAAAATGTCAATCAATACATGAAAAGTGAGTCCAATTCAAATCAATCATTGCATTAAAGGTAAACCACGTTTAAGGCAGGCAGAACCCATCTTTGACTCAAGTACCTTATATAATCCTATACCATATCCGTTCTATCCAAACATGAAGCTCATTTTCATTTCCTTCTTATCTATCCTTTCCATTGCCTCCTTCAAGCTCACATTATCTTCCTGCCACGTGGATGACGAAGCGGGTCTCTTGGCTTTCAAGTCGGGTATTACCCGCGACCCATCGGGTATGCTCACTTCGTGGAAACGGGGCACCGACTGCTGTACTTGGCCTGGAATATCTTGCTTCGACAACCGGGTCAACTCCATAATGCTTATGGGTCAACCCGACAAACCCAAAAGCTACTTATCGGGTACTATCTCACCTTTACTCGTAAAAGTACAGAATCTCGACGGCATTTACTTGCAAAATTTAAGAAAACTCACCGGCCCTTTCCCGGAATTTGTTTTCCGGTTGCCTAAACTCAAATACATTTACATTGAAAACAATAGGCTTTCGGGTCAAATACCCGCTTCCATAGGCAATCTAACCCAACTCGATGTACTGAGTTTAGCCGGAAACCACTTCACCGGGCCAGTACCGAGTTCAGTCACTGAGTTAACTCAGTTGACTCAACTCAAACTCGGTGATAATATTCTCACCGGGAAAATCCCAATCGGAATTAGCAAACTCAAGAATTTGTATTACCTTAGTCTGAAATTCAACTCACTTTCCGGCCCAATTCCTGATTTTTTCTCATCCCTTCCTGATCTTAGATACCTTGAACTTTCCCACAACAAATTTTCGGGGAAAATCCCAAATTCAATATCATCATTGTCATCAAAATTGGCCAATCTCGAGCTAGGATTCAACAAATTATCCGGCAAAATTCCAGATTTTCTTGGGTCTTTTACAATTCTCGATACCCTAGATCTTTCCTGGAACAATTTCACAGGAACAGTACCAAAAACATTTGGGAATCTTACAAAAATATTCACTCTTAAATTGTCTCATAATTCTCTTACAGATCCATTTCCGACAATGAACGTGAAAGGAATCGAATCACTTGATTTGTCTTACAATCAATTCCATCTCCAAAAAATACCCGATTGGGCAACTAATTCTCCAATTATTTACTCATTGAGGCTTGCCAAATGTGGAATTAAGATGAATTTAGATGATTGGAAACCAAAGGAGACATATTTCTATGATGTTATAGATCTTGGGGATAATGAAATTACAGGGAGTCCAATTGGGTTGCTGAACAAAACTGATTTTTTGTTTGGGTTCCGAGCATCTGGGAACAAGCTGAAGTTCGATTTGGGGAAGTTAAGGATTGGTGAGAAACTGGAGTTCTTGAATTTGGACAGGAATTTGATTTATGGGAAAGTGCCGAAGAACATAACGAGGTTGACCGGTGTGAATTTGAGTTACAATCACTTGTGTGGACAGCTTCCGGTGACGAAATTTCCGGCGATTGCATTCGTCGGTAATGATTGCCTCTGTGGTTCTCCACTTCCTCCTTGCAAGTTCTAGAAGAAAAGTAATTTAGGATTCTACTAATGTAATTGTTTCTAATTTTAATATGTTAGATCACTTTGGTCTATATTACAAGGGAGCATGTACTCCGATTTAGTTTAATTAGATCAATATAATTTAGTTTAATTTATTTTAATTTAATTTAAATATTTATAATTATAAATTTATATTAAAATAAATTTAATTAAATTAAGCTCACTGTAATTTAATATAATTCATTCAATTTTAACTCAGTTTATTTGTTATATAATTGTCCATATTTGAGCCACACAATGTAAATATCTAATATTGGATAAAGTAGATATTACTTCATGGAAATATTACTTAGAATTGATCAAGCCTCTAAAGAGGGGCGATTTGATGGTTGATGGGCGATTTCCCTCCTTATTGTCGATGGATATAATACAGGTTTGCAGAAAAATGACATGTTATACAGTGATCAGTGTTATTATTACCGTAAGTTTTTGATTATTTTTTAAACTATAGGCACTCGTTTAGAAATAAAAACTTCACAGACACCTTTTAGCAAAACAGTCAAATCACGTGTTATGTTTTTTAAGTTTACACCATTTTTAATAGGGCCACTGAGATGTTAAGTAATTCTTTTTAGTAATACGGTGCATTTTTGTCAGTTTTATTGACTGTGGGGTTTGAACCCACAATTTCACACTTGATTTTTTCTAATAAAGTGGTAGCTACTAAACCAAAGTCTAGTGGTTAGATGTTGTGTAATTAGTTGTAGCTTTGCTATAACATGGTAGTGTGTTGGCTGGTGACTAGTGTGATCCATTTGCTACACACTTCAAATAGTTTTCTATAATTAGATCCAAATATCATGTATAAATGGTAGATAGATAATTAGGACTATGATCCACCATGTATATATTTATCATTATTTATGTTTCTTTTCCCCTGTATGTAGTATTTTACTAGTTCTTTTTTTTTTTCCGGTAATTGCATTTTTATGAGTTTAACTATCATTTCTCATACATACAAGTCTTTCATTTTTTTATACTCAACTTTTTGAAATTTTAATCACACCAACAACATTTTCATTACGCAATTTGCTCTAGTCCTATCTTTGGTCTTTTTTAAGGCATGCATTTATTGGTTTGCTGCATGATCGATATACCGATAGGTAGCTCTGTATTTAGTGGTTATGATCAGTGGTGGAGTCAGAATTTCTCAATTGGGGGAGGGGCGAAATTTTGATAAGTATTAAAGCTGACAAAAATATCAGAATAAAAGCATAGATGAAGTATAAATGAATAATTTGATAGTGTGCAAAGGAATTGGTGATTATTGTTGGTGGGTAAGAGGAGAAGGGAGTTGTATTAGAGAGTGAAGCCAAGTACTTCATTTTAATATCAAATTAAATTATATATCAATATTTAATTTTTTTATTTAACGAGAACAAAACGACCTAGCTTTCTTTAAAATTAAAAGGGCAAAAACGTAATTTCATATGTTTTTTTAAAAGAAATAAACAGATGCACATCGTCTACCTTCGTGTTGTTTTAAAGCTGAAATTGCAAAATTTTTAAGGGGGGGCAAAATTCGTCGGAAAACCCCATGTTCATGGGATTTCCCGACGATTAGGTGGGCCGCTGCTGCTGTAAGCCTTGTAGCGTCGCATTTGATTGTGGTGAATAGTGATATGCATGGCAATGAATTGTTAAGTTTCAACTCTTATTTTTCTAGTTATTAAGCCAGCGGATACAATTAAGATTTACAGAATTATGACATGTCGTAATCAGTATTATTAATACCGTATTGTACCATCCGGTTCAACTGGTAAAACGACATACCATCAATGACGCGATACAGTAAATTTAAAATAGTGGTATAAAAGAAGTATGAATTATAACTCAAAATACATTTATATAACCTAAAATATTTTGATATAAAATGAAAGAAGCACATAGTATAGACTTATATTATAAATATGTTGATATTAATGTTCAATTTGAGTACGACAATTTAATAAAATATTGAAGGTAGATAATTATATGCATGACCAACAAAAGATATAATGATCCAAATGATGATATAGGCATTTCACGTTTTTTATATTATTAGATGGACGCTTGATGAACTAAAATTTAAATAGGTATTGCATCAAATAGGCTAATATTAAAAATTCTATGCATGATTCTCAGACTTGATCCGGTCCCTCGAACCGATAATGGTAGAGGATCAAGGGTCGATAATTTAACTAGAGTTCGACTGTTTAAAATAAATATGTTAAAAATTATAATTTTCAGTATTCACAATATTAAAATATGATATTATAAACAATAAACTATTACTTTATACTGAACCTTATGATGAAAGTTAGTGTAAAATACTTACTTAATATTTTGTTGATTACACATAATTAATTTTCATTATTCATTAACTAGCATACTAATTGTTTCACATTAAAATAATAAGTAAAGTTTTTTATACGTAAAAAAATTAAATAAAGTTAATCTATAGGAAGATTAAATTTAAAAAAATAAAATAAGGAATACAACAAAATACATATAATTAGTGGTTAGAATAAAAAAAATTAAAATTGTTGATCATGTATAAATATAACTATCAAAAGTATAAAGTTATAAAACAAATTTTTGAATTTAAAATTGAAGAAATCGAGAGTAAAAGACACATTTAAATTAAATTTACTTAACTACTGTTTTTGTAATTAAGATTTTTTTTTTGAAGAGGTTAGATATTGAATTTAGGACTTTTTATAACTATATTGAAGTTGTATACTAATTAAGCTACACTCAATTGGTAAATTCACTTAACTTTAAATCGAATAAACATTGAAAACTATGATTTGATATGTTTCTATTTAAACAATATAACCAAAAAAATTCCAAATTATTGACCTGTTAATCCGTTACGGGGGTCGCTGGTTACCAGTCTAACCGCCGGGTCGAATGGGTAATTAGAGGCTCACTATGTGGTGGGTTTTTAGGGTCACTCGACCCATTTTTTTATCATCGATTTCGGGTTTTTTAGGCTGGGATGGTCTTACAACACTGACGCAAGGTACCAACTAGGAAAAAAGTGAATACGTTAGACACCAAATGGACAATTTCAATAGGCCAAACACCAAAATCGCATTTCAGAACATGACCCCAAAATGTATTTAAGTATAGGGTAAACTTTAACAAAGTACATTATGGTTTCATGCTTTTACAAAATGGGGTCTGTGAATTTTTTTTTCAAAAAAGGGTATGGGGTTTCGAACCGTTAGCAAATAAGGGTTTCTTTTCTAAAACCCTCAAAACTGATTACGTGGCAAGTTCTTCCCTTTCCTCTTCTGAACTCTTTCTAACATCAAATTCATCAATTCTAAGCATTTTCAAATTACACAACAAATTCAATCTTAAATACATACAACATTATGGCGTTTTTCTTGTTTATAAATTATGGCGTTTCCGCTGCCAAACTCGCCGGAGTGTTGGCAACAGTCACCGTCGCCTCCAATGTCTTCTCTTTTAAGCGTTTCTGGCTAAATAAGTTTCAGCCTTTCAAGTCACCTATCAATGAGTCCGCTGAGATTCTCGCCTCATTTAATGTTAATGGCGATGGTAATCAATCTCTTCAAAATCCAATCTTGTTGTTTGTTTCTGTACGTCGAATTATAAAAAATGCTTTGTCTCAATGGATTAGAAAGCTTGTATTAGAAAGTAGGATTAGTTTTTGCTCTTATTAGACTTTTATTCGACACAATTGGTTTATTTATTGAAGATTGAATTTGTTTTATATCCGGAAATTGTTCCTAATGGATGAATTTGGTCTAAGATAGGGTTTGAATAAAAGGAGAAGAAGAAAAATGAAATTTCCAAGTTTGCCCCTTGCCATATCATCAGTTTTGAGGGTGTTAAGAAAAAAACCCTTATTTATTAACGGTTCGAAACCTCAGATCCTATTTTTTTTTTAAAATTTCACAAACCCCATTATAAAAAACATGAAACCACATTATACTACTTTTAAAGTTTATCCTTAAATATATTATTAAAATTGAAAGTGGGCTAACTCATATCATTTCATCAATTCAAGATGGCAAAAAATGAGTAATCCAGGTTACAAAACGACATTGTATTTGCCGTTGCATCAAGCTTGCTTTGTATAAATTGAAAGATCCAAGTTGGAAAAAGTTGGGCAAATAGCAAACTTATGTTTTTATTTCAATTGGCACAAAAGATAATTAATTAGGGGATGGAGGAACTTCACAACTCTCTATGGCAAGAAAATCAGGTATGTTTTTGGGTTTTGAATTATAGTGGCATTGCAAAATTGATTATCTTTTGTTTTGGTTAGATCTTTATATTAATTCGATGTCACTATTTTCCAGAAGTTAATGAAGAGGATATAAGAAATTCAAAAGTCTCTGCAAATTATTTTGAAGGTAAAAAGGTAAGTTTTTGTGGTTTTCTTTATGATACAGAAATTGCAAAATATGATACAAGTCACGAATGAGATGTTGTTAATCTACATGTTTATCGATTTTCTTATCTTGTTGTACCATGTTCGGTTGGATTGTGGGTGCGGAACAATGTTAGCCATGTCGATCCCAGAAGTTAGAGGTTTGGTTCATGTAGGGATGCCAATGAATTGGATATGGATATCCATATCCATATACTCGTATGCAATATATTGTAGAATATACTGTAGGATATCCATATCCAATCTATTGTCATCCCTAGGTTCATGTGCTTACATGCATCTACATTAAGGAATATGAAATTGAGGTTCTAGGAGATTAGTAAAATATATAGTTTGAGATTAGAAATAGAAACTATGGCTTTGAAAATCGGACCTGACCGGGTTCAATTAAAACCGACCATTGGTCTGGTCAGTTTTCAATCGATTTTTGCTTTGGTCAAGAACCGATCAACGACCCGTTCGACCAAATTAATTAATTTAAAATAAACAAGTTTTGAGCCTACGATAAAGTGTTAACCAATTGAGTTACACATTATTATTGACAAAAAAAACTACATTAACTTTTTATATTGTAAAGTAAAACTTTCAAATTGTTTCAAATAGAATTAATATTTAATTTTCACAAAAAATATAATTAAAATATATTTTATCTTTTTTAATGTATTAAATGAACCAGTTTAATCGTACTATATTTTTAAGAAATATGTATGATTTTAATTTTTATATAACAAACAACATTTAAATTTTTCAAATTTGCAATATATATTAAATTTATTAACTTTTTTTGTCTAATTTTTAACATTTCGTTTGATCTGAATTAAAATCGGTTTCATGCAAAATTAAGACTATTTGATTTTACTAAGTTATGAGATTAAATGTTATTTTATTATTATTAAAAGTATGAATTTTAAAGTGTGAAGTATTAACATTAAATATTATAAATTATTATTGTAGTATATATTGAAATATATGTTTTCATTTTAAATTATTAAAAATATTAGTATTTTAACATGTTATGAGAAAATTTAGTTCGACCATCGATTTAATCTGGTTGAACTTTAAACCATGACCCGCTCCCTTCACCAGTTCGAAGGCCGGTCTGGGTCTGAAAACCATGATAGAAACAATATATAGTACTAAATAATAGTTTCAAAGAAATCAGTTGTATACTCTAAAGGAAGAAGTGTCACTAGTCGAGATACGGAATTTGATGAAAGGGATGCTTAGATTGGAATGTTTCAGACTATGAAAATTATGATTTTCTTCCTTTCTTTGAAGATGATTTGGTTGTAAGAGAAGAATAGTTAAACAGAAAAAATCGACAGAATGCCACAGACACAAATAGACAGAATGTGACCGATTACGGACAAAATCGACAGAATGTGACAGATGTGGCTTCACCAAGCTCATATGAAAAGCTTTGGGAAACCCTGATAAGGATGAAGATGTTGCTAACAAGGATTGGACTTGCCCTAGGCCAAGAAAGGTATAGTTATAGTATAGAATTACAATTGTTCGACTTTTTCTAAGCATATCCTCTACAATAAGGACCGTGTGATAAATCTGTATACAACAATTTGCAACTAAAATATGTATTTTTTTCTATCACTACTTATCTACACAACAATTTGTAACTAAATATGCTTTTGTTTCCATCACTACTTATCTACACAACAATTTTTAACTAAATATGCTTTTTGTTTTTATTACTACTTACCTACGCATCCCCTCTTCTTTGCCAACATCTATCTTGTACGTTTTTCCGCAATAGTTGGCGCTCATTTGCATCAACCCTCCTCGACGGGGGGCAGTCATCGATAATTCCATACCTCAATCAATGCAACGTACCTTTTGGGAGGCAGTGCCGACCTGAAATTTGGGTAAAACAGGAAGCCATTTTCAACATACAAAAAGAAAGTTAAAAATAACAAGTTTCAATTATTCACATGTGAGCTACAGATGCATCATAATCACTATTGTTTTTACACATTGTTGGATAAAAATACTAGATTTGTTTGACTTTCCATATATATTTTCGTCGGTTATCTTATTAAAGAGGAAATATTTGGTTTAATTTCTGTCCACAAAGAGTGGAGAGATGGGGGTGGGCTTTTAATAATAACTTGAACCACTGTACTTTAGAGAGATAAAAATAAGCCGAAGGGACTAACCTATAGTGGTTATAGCAAGAAGAATTTAAAATACCATTGAAACCTAGCCTAGATCACCGAAACTAATTTAGGTTATTCCCCCAAAATTACCTTTATTGTCTCTCCAATGGTCTACATTGTCTTCTCCAACTCTCCCATGCTTGTAATCACCCCATGATAAACAAATAAAGATATAAAATTTCTCAATTTCAGCCAATCAAATCTTCAAGATTTCAATTATTTAATGATAAAATGCCCTAAAACATACATCATGAGACGTCTTCACTTCCTCCAGCTGATTCTTAATTTCCTTCATCATCTGCAAGACAACACCCAAACTAATTAATTAGTTTGCCTAAATTCACTTCTAATCTAGGAATATAGTAAACAATATTCACTCACTTCTATCATATTTTTGTTGTCGCCCAACGGACTTCTTAAATCCGCTATTTCCAGCATGCAATACTCGCTACTAGCGCCCTCGCCGTTAGCCATTATGTTAAAAGGTGGATCCGATCTTCTTGCATTGAAACGGGGTTCGTCAGCACAAATTTTCGATTCTCCAGTTGAGAATCCATCCCCCATGGACTCGTTGCTCATTATTGGCGTTCTTGAATTTCGAAATGCTTTTTCTTTTTTCTTTTTGATAAATCGAAATGCTTTTTCTTATTTGCATAGAAAACTTTGAAATGCAATTCAATCTTAGGTGCCTAATATATAACAGTGTCATTTTCTAACTTCAGTAATGCTATATTAACAACTAGAGTTTTGACAACTTTTGACACTCTCTTATCTCGATCATCCATCCTACTTTTCATCTAATGGTCTTGATTTACTTAGAATTAACCAATAGAAAATCTCTTTCTAATTAATATCTAAATTCCTTATGAAATTAAGTTCCAGTAAGCTCAATCATGGACGTTTATCAATGACTTTATTCAATTTCATCATTTCTCTTCCACTTTTTCGCCAAATTCTTCTCAAATTCTAATTCAAAACTCCCTCCATCTCCAATTCCCCTTCCAATTCTAGGCCACCTCCATCTTCTCATTTCCAATACTCAACCCCTTCACCGGAATTTTCACAATCTCTCCCTCACCCCGTTAACCATTGGAAAAATCCTTAGTTACAACCAGACCACCATCTCTGACTCACCGTACGGCAACCACTGGCGTAACCTCCACCGCATCACTTCACTCCAGATCTTATCATCGAATAGCCTCGACAACCATTTAAGCATCTGGAGAGATGAAATCACAACATTTCTAAAATCGATCTACAATCAAGTTTCGCAGGTGGACAATCATACCGAATTCGGTTAATTGGAGTTGAAATCGCGATTTTCAGAGCTGACATTTAATACGATTATCCAGACGGTGACCGGCAAGAAGTACGGAAGTGAAAAGGTGAACCAATTGAGGGAGATAATTGAAGAAGTAATGAAATATGTAGAGGCTTCATATGCTGCATATTATTTGCCATTTATGAAATGGATTGATTTTGGAGGTTTTTTTTAAGAAGGTGAAGTTAATTGTGAGAGCGATAGAGGAAGAAGAAAATAGGAAAAGAAAGAGATTTTCTACTTGTTAATTCTAATTAAATCAAGACCATTAGATTAAAATTAGGATGGATGGTTGAGATGAGAGAGTGTCAAAAGTTGTCAAAACTCTAGTTGTCAATATAGCAATATCGTTCTAATTTACGCTCTCTTCTTTTCAAACTTATTTTCTAGTATATAAATAACTTTTATTTGATATTTTCAACTTATATTTTGCTAAGTGCTCTACTCAGTTTTAGTATTCAGTACTCAATATTCAATATTCAGCATTCAATAATCAATATTCAACATTCAGTATTAAGTTTCAGCTTATATATTATTAATTAATATTAATATTCATAAATGATAAATAATAAAAAACAATGAATATTAATAGTTGTTGAACCAAGCACAAGTTAGGACTGACCCAGGAGATGACTCAGTCGTGCTTAAGTTTTGATCATATCAATTAAGTTAAGTGTGAGATAATTAAATCAATAATGATGTTAAAATAAGTAGTCTGAGGTTCTAAGGGAGTTAGTAAATTCAAGGGTAGAATCTCAAGTCTCCGCTGACCTAGCTATTTTATTTTAACTCTGAGTGGTTTCTGGGCTGAGTACTTGCGTGGTCGCTGACCAGATAATATTCACTCAAAACACTTAGTATTTAGACTCTGTATCAGCTGTGCTTTGCATTTATATTTTTTGTTTAGTTATCTTTAGTCTATCAAAGGAACTGACATTACCTTTTAATGTAAAAATGGATCTTTGCTTTTAGTGTTGCTTTTTGCAGGAATATTAATAAGATGAAGACAAAAAGAATTAATGTCTTGACAAGACTCAGAGTTATGAAGAAAATGACAAAGTCTTCCAACTCAAGTCTGCAATAAGTCAATTGCCATTTTGGTATAATCTGCAGATCTACCAACCTTGTATCGCACACTCTGCATCATGTCAGAAAACCAGAGGGAATGGGATGAAGACACATGGCAAGTCAGCGCGAGTTCTCTCTAGCGGAAGACTGGCATCAAACGATAAAAGATTCAAATTGAAGCTCGAATTTCAATCTTACGGATTGAAATGCATTTCACAATGGTGCAATTCTATCTCTTAATGGATTGATTTGAAGAAGCAACGGGTGAATTGCTGAGCTGTCAACTACAGAAGATGCCAAGGCAAGTTCAACAGCTACTTTCTCAATCCATCTATAAGAGGACCAAGAAGGCAAGCGTTAGAACTTGGTGATTACACCTGAACTTTCAAGAAGCTAAAACTCTGTCCATTTGCAAGCTTAAAATAAGTTCAAAATAGAAAGCACTTCTCAGGGAGAATCTGCTTTAAATAAGAGAGAATATTATAATTCACTCTATTGTAATATTAGATCATTTATAACTGGATCAACATTCTATAAGTTGATTTCAGCTCTTGTTTTTAGACTCAGTTTGAGTAGCTAATAGAAGAGGGTATTCTAGTCAGCGGGTGAGCGATTGCAGTTTAGAAGGTACTTACTATAATTGGGGAATTTATGAAAGGCTTCTACACTTAGGGTAAAGGAGTTGAGATTAATGGATTAAAGCTGAGACACTCTCTCGGGACTGGATGTAAGCACAGTTTGCCAAACTAGTATAAAAATCTTAGTGTTCTTTACTTTCTCGCATTTTCCAGGTTATTACTCAGCTAGCTGACCTCACTTAGTGGATCAGTCATCCTTTAAGAAAAAGTTTCATTTATTATGTAGTAAGTCATTCACCCCTCTCTTACTCAGTGAGTGTACGCATAGGTACTAACAAGTGGTATTAGAGTAGTTCTCAAGTCAAAAGATCTCACAATCTTTGAGATAAAGACCATGGCGTACAAGGGAGAATCAAGTGGAAGGGCTCGAGCATAGATTCTGCTTGAAGGCATGTCAGTTACCAGACCTCCTATGTTCAATGGAGAGCATTATACTTACTGGAAAAATAGAATGAAGAATTTCATTCAGTCCCAGAGTATGCATGCTTGGATGGCCATTCTTAAAGGACCATATGTTCCCACCATCATGAAGAATGGAGTTAAAGTAGATAAATACTCTGATAAATGGGACAGTCAGGACTTAATCAAATTGAAGGAAAATGTAGCTGTTATCAACTATCTTCACTGTGCTTTTAATGCTACTGAATTTAATCGTGTTTCAGGATACGAGATAGCCAAAGAAATCTAGAAGAAGTTAGAAGTAATTTATGAAGGTACTGATAAGGTGAAGGAGTCCAAGACCAACATCCTCATGAGAGATTATAAGTGGTTTCACATGAAGCCTAAGGAGGATATCTCTAACATGAACACCAGGTTTATAAATACAGTAAATAAGCTGAAAAGGCTTGGCAAGACCTTCACTGAAGAAGAGACTATCAAGAAAATCTTAAGGAGTCTAACTCAAGATTAGGAAGCCAAGAAAAGTGTGATGGAAGAGGCTCATAATTTAAAGACCTACAAGTATGATGAGCTCATTGGAACTCTACTGATTCATGAGATGTCTCTGAAACAATATGAAGATGAGTCCAAGAAGCACAAGTCCAAAGACAGAGAGCTCAAGTAGAGATATGTTCTAAAAGTTGATGATGAAGAAGAAGAAGAAGAAGAATCCTCTAAGGAAGGATTTCCAGAGGACAAAAAAGAAGAAATAGCTCTAATGATCAAGAACTTCAGAAGGTTTTTGGGTAGAGAAAAGAATTTTTAGAAGTTCAGAAAGACAGGCAAGTACAAGAAAGGAGTAGTTGATAGACCACGAAAAGAATTCAATAAGGAGCATAACAAAGACATCAAATGCTTTAAATGTCATGAGAAAGGGCATATTCAGTCAAGCTGTCCTAAAGCCAAGAAGAAAATGGGTAAGAAAGCCCTTGCTGCTACTTGGAGTGACTCTGAACAAGAGTCATCATCCTCAGATGAAGAGGCGCATGATTCTGCCAATGTTTGTCTCGTGGCTAAGGATGATGGAGTTCACTTAGAGTCAGCTGACCAACCAACTACATCCGCTGCCAGACAGTTAGCTGATCAAAACAAAGACAAGGGAACACACTCTGAGGTAAATTCTAAACCCCATTTATATTTTGATGAGCTTGCCACCGTGCTCAATGATGTTATTAATGTGACTAAGAAGTTAACTAAATACATCAGAGTACTTCAGATGAGGTGTGATGATATAGAAGACGTTAACTCTTTTACATCACTTGATATCCTATACCTGATGGAAAAAGCTGAGTACCAAAATAGATATAAAAGTAAACTCACTAAGAGATTAGATGAGTTAGTTGTTGAATTAATAGCTTTAAAAAAGGTGCGAGTCCCTCCTCAACCTAGAGGGAATACTTAGAGTAACCGCACTCGCCACTCTTAGAAGAATTCTCAAAAGAGTAAAGTGAACAGGCCTAATCCGAAGGCCGTATGTAATTTTTGTAGAAAACCAGGACATGCTACTATCATGTGTAGGCACAAAAATGGTTACTATAATGAGTATAAATGGTCAAGGATGACCACCACTAACAAGGGAGGGCCCAGCCAGAAAAAGGCTTGGGTACCGAAGAAAACTTAACTATTTTACAGGTGAGCCTGAGATCCACTGATGACAAATGAATGTGGTATTTAGATGGTGGATGCTTGAGGCATATGATAGGTGATGAAAAGCAATTCATCACATTGGAGTGAAGAAGAAATGGAAGTGTCAGTTTTGGAGACAACAAGAAAGGAAAGATTAGGGGCAATGGCATTGTAGGTGTGAAGCCTTCAATTGACAATGTGTCTCTGGTAAAAGGCCTAAAGTTCAATTTACTAAGGATTGCTCAGCTGTGTGACAAAGGCAGAAAAGTGATATTTGACTCAGCGGGTTGCTTAGTCATTGATGGTAATTCTGACAAAACTATTCTTTATGCTCCTGGAATCAATAATGTTTATATGGTTGATTTATCTCCTGGCTCCAATGATATATGCTTAGTTTTTAAGGAGGAAAACTCATGGCTATGGCACAGAAGGTTAGGACATATCAATATGACCAATCTATCCAAATTAACTAGAAATGAACTTGTTGAGGGTTTACCCAATCTAGCCTTTGATAAAGATAGACTCTGCTCAGCATGCCAAATTGGGAAATAATTTAGGAAGACCTTTAAATCTATAGCTGATATATCTTCTTCTCGTCCCCTTGATCTTCTACACATGGACTTATTTGGGCCTATTGTGCCAACTAGTCTAGGTGGAATGGAATACACCCTTGTGGTTATAGATGATCTGACTAGGTTCACTTGGATTATCTTGCTATCCAGCAAAGATGAAACATTTGAATCATTCTCTAGGTTGGCTACCTGGATTATGAATGAAAAAGACCTTAAAATTAATAGAATCCGCAGTGATCATGGAAGAGAATTCGAAAATAGGCAGTTTGAAGAATTCTGTTCTAAGCGTGGTATTGACCATAATTTCTCTGCACCTCATACACCCCAATAGATTGGGATAGTTGAGAGAAAGAATAGCACTATTGTACAGATGGGTCATTCTATACTGAGTAATAACAACCTGCCAAAGTATTTCTGGGGAGAGGTTGTTAACACAACTTGTTACATTCTAAACAGGGTTTTAATTCTCCCAGTTTTGAATGAAAGTCCTTATGAACTTTGGAGGGGCGTAAGCCCAAGGTTGGTGATCTAAAGGCCTTTGGTTGTAGATGCTTTGTATTTAATACTAAAGACCAATTGGCTAAATTTGATCCCAAGGCTGATGAAGGAAGCTTTCTGGGTTACTCAACACACATTAGGGCATATAGAGTGTATGTCAAGAGAACTGGCATCCTAGATAAGTCAATGCATGTAGATTTTGATGAAACTAACAATGCAGTTAGAGAAGCCAGTGATGATGAAAGAAAAAAGGATCCAGATAGTGGATGAATTAGTCAGCCAATAGTCATACCAGATCCAACTCAAGAAAAAATAGGAATATAAAGCTAGCCTGGACCAATCAATCAGCTTTGGTGATGATGTGGATGATCAACCAATGACTATAGCTCAATGAGATGATCCCGATCTACCTAAAGAAGTCAGAGCAAGAAGAGATCACCCAGTTGATAAGATTCTTGATAGTGTGCAAAATCTAGTGCTGACTAGAGGTCAGCCGAACAGAATAATGAGCCACTTATCATTTATGTCCTTGATTGAACCAAAGAAGTTTGAAGATGCTGAATTTGATGACAATTGGATGATTGCAATGCAAGAAGAGCTAGACCAATTCAGGAGGAATGAAGTATGGGATTTGGTGGAAAAACCTAAAGGAAAGTCAATCATAGGCACCAAATGGGTTTAAAAAAATAACCTAGATGAAGCTGGCAATGTTATCAGAAACAAGGCCAGACTAGTTGCTCAAGGCTACAATCAACATTGATTATGGAGAAACATTTGCCCCAGTAGCAAGACTTGAAGCCATAAGAATTCTTTGTGCTTTTGCATCTCATATGAACTTCAAGCTTTTTCAAATGGATGCAAAGAGTGCATTTCTTAATGGTTATATTCAAGAAGAAGTCTATGTCAGATAGCCCCCAGGCTTTGAAGACCCTAAATATCCAAATCATGTCTTTAAGCTGAAGAAAGCTCTATATGGACTGAAACAGGCTCCAAGAGCTTGGTATGAGAGACTGACTAACTTTTTGATCAACAAAGGTTATGTCAAAGGGAAAGCAGATACTACTCTGTTTATCAAGAAGAGGCATCAAGATGTGTTGCTAGTTCAAATCTATGTGGATGGCATCATCTTTGGAGCAACTGATAAGAAGCTATGCAAGGAGTACAACCAACAGATGAAGTAAGAATTTGAAATGTCAATGATGGGAGAGCTTAATTTTTTCCTTGGTTTGCAAATCAAAAAAGGTGATGATGGGATTTTCATCAGTCAAGCTAAGTATGCTAAGGAAGTACTCAAGAAGTTTGACATGGATAAAGCTAAGCCAATGTCAATACCTATGGCCACTGATATAATTCTGAGTAAAGATGAGGAAGGTAAACCTGTAGAGAGGAAGCTCTATAGAGGTATTATTGGTTCTCTACTTTACTTAACTGCTAGTAGGCCTGACATTCAATATATTGTATGTTATTGTGCAAGATATCAAGCTGACCCCAAAGACTTTCACTTAGCTGTTGTTAAGAGAATTCTTAGGTATTTGCTAGGCTCTATTGATGCAGGTTTATGATATCCAAGTAATGCAGATTTCACTCTGAGATGATACACAGATGCTGACTATGGAAGAGATAAACTAGAAAGGAAAAGCACTACAGGATGTTGTCCTTTCCTTGGTGATTGTCTAGTAACATGGTATAGTAAGAAGCAGACTTCTGAGGCTCTAAGTATAGTAGAGGCTGAGTACATGGCTATAGGAAGTTGTGTAGCATAACTGCTATGGATCAATTAGCAACTAGAGGGTTATGGTATAAAGTCAAATTATCTTGAAGTGAAGTGTGACAACAAGAGTGCAATTGACCTATCCAAGAATCTGGTTCAACATGGCAGGATGAAGCATGTTGAGACATCACTTCATAAGGGATCATGTGTTAAAAGGAGAAGTCAAGCTTACATACATCCCAACTAAAGAATAGCGAGCTGACATATTCACAAAGCCCATCAGAAAGGATCAATTCAATACTCTCAGACAGCTAATCGGAATGTCCAATCAAATATGAAGAAATACATTTTACTTTGACCTATTCTGGAGCTGACTCAGCTAGGGCACACTCTGAGCTTCAGTAAAAAGGCTAAGTATTTCTTTTTCCGCTCAAATTGTGGACACATCATTAATTGTCACCGGCTATCTTTCAAATTTAAACTTAATAGAAATGGTAGCAAGTTATGAAGTGATCCATATTCAGAGCAGTTATTCCATGTTTCTCACCCTCGTTAATCCTACATATGCATTATGAAAATCTAACCATCTATCTTGAGGCCATAGATTGTGAGTCGTACATCTAGCTTTGCAGGTTTACATTTTGAAATTTTAGCTATTTAAGGAGAAGTTGAGAAAGGAGAAGGGTCACTTTACCAAAATTCTCTGCTCTGCAATTCTCTCTTTGAATCCCTAATTTCTATTTTTCTCTCAAAGCATATTCTATGGCGAGTACATTTGAAAGATCTTTTGAACCCAACTCTAAGAATCACTTGCTCGTATGGGACAAAGATGAAGCGTATTGGGTGACAACTGTTAATCACTGGCCTCAAGCAGCCATTAATATCAAAGATACAGAGTATCTATTCATTTTAGTGGGAAAAAAATATATTTTGACTGAGTGGGAAACAATCGAAGGTGCAGAGGTGAAGGAACCAACAACAGTTAATTTTCTCAACTTCGCAAGCGATGAAAGGTTTGGAAGATAGACGCGCCAACACCATCTCAGGGGATTTTTCAAAATTCCCAGTGGGTGCTATGCGTAGATTGTAAAGCGCTTCTATAGAGGAATTTATATGATGGAAGGCTTTGAAGATATGTTTGACACCACAATGATGGGGAGAAAGGTGTATATAACCAATAAGCTTATTGCTGGGCTGTGTAGAATGAAGGGGAGGGGACTCAGACTGCAAGCTATAAAAGACAAGGAGGAAGACAATATAGACATTCCCATTGACTACGAGATTCCTCATGATTACAAAGCTGGAGAGTTGATTGCTTCCATGTTCATAAAGGAAGGCAAGAAGGCTCATGAACTTGTTACTAAAGTATTATTGCCCAAGACTGGTTCTACAGGGAGTCGCTCTAAGTTTGAGAGAGTATTCATTTATGCTCTAACTCATGGGATGCACATAAATTGGCCTTTGGCAATTCTGCACAGATTTCTCAAGGTGACCAAGCATATGATACATGGACATCTTGTAATGGACATTTGCAGAGCTTACGAGCTTGATGTGGAAGGATGGGCATGGGAGAGCAGGATTACACTCAAGATTATTGAGTCAAGAATTCTGAGTAATGCTCACTTTTATGGGATAAGGTGTGGAGAGAGGCCAAGGAATACAAATTATATTAAGCTAAAGCCCGGGGAAGTAAGAGTAAAAGATCCCAAAGCTATTATGCTCATGAGATAGATTAAACCTAAAGAGGTGGATCTGAACTTAGATGCCTTCGTAGCAAGAGAGCTAGAAAGAATAACCAAACTCAGAGTAGAAAGAGGAGAAGGAGGAAAGAAGGATGTGAAGAAGGAGGTCAGGAAGGACTCCAAGAAAGAGAAGAAGGATAGCTCAGCGAGCTCAGTTCCAATTATTGTTCCCAAGAAGACTAGGTCCTCAAAGGACTCTAAAGATATCAAGAACAAGGAACTGACTCTGAAGGAGATTATGGAAGAAAAGGAAGCTGAGAAAGAATTAAGGAAGGAGATGCCCCTATCAAGAAAGAGAAAGTCAAAAGAATCTGAGTTAGACAAGGTGACTGCCAAAGGAAAGGAAGCTACATCAGTTCCTATTCCCAAGGTAGGTCAGCCAAAGAAGAAGCTGATGGTGACAAAGGGAACAGGTGTTGCCCAAAATCTTGAGGAGGCAGAGAAGTTAAAGGCTGTTGAGAAGGAAAGAATCTTGAAAAAGAGTGAAGAGATTGAAGCTGAGATAAGAAGAAAAGCAGCAGCAGCAGCCAAAGCTAAGAATATAGAAGAACTGTTACAAAAGGCAATGGCTAGCCTAGCTGAGAAGGAAGTAAATGAAGTAGTGGAAGAAGTGATTAGGGCTCTGGATGGAATTGATGAGCAGGAAAAACAAGAGGAGGAAGATGAAGTTGTGGAGATAGAAGCTGGAGAATTTGAAGTGCAGAACTCTGACCAGCAGGTCATATTGACTGCTGAGGAAGCAAAGGAGGCAAGGAAGGAAAGGAAGAGGGGTTTGTTGAAGAGAATGAAGGTAGTGATTGATGAAGAGGAAGGTGATTTAGAAGATAGGGAGGAGAAGATAGTTGAGCACAGAGCTCAGCTAACTGAGATCCCTCAAGCTCAGGTCAGCGAGTCCGTTGTTGAAGGTGAGGAAGAGAAGGAGAAGAACAAGAAAAAATTTTCACTTTCCCAAACACCACCGAATCACCACTATCCCCTACATCTCTGCCTTACCCCTGCCAAGCCAAACACCACCCACACCATCATCATCCAACTCTAGCCAATCTAACCTACCCACTGACTAAACAGCCATCATTCCATACCTTTCACCACTAGGATCTCCAGTAAAAGAAGTTTTTCAACTGGAAGGCCCTCCTCCAGTCAGAGGACCTCCAATAATTGAAGAGATCCCTGAACAACAACAATAACCACAACAATTACCACAACATCAACCCTAATTCAACCCTACTACTGCCCTATTAGGAGACATAAGGAGGCTGGGAAGAGAGAGATTTCCAGAATTTTGGACAGAGGCTGAACTTGATGCCCAAATTGACAAATCTTTACTGTCTGAGGAAGTTCTGAGGAGTATAGCTAAGGCTGTTGAGCCTGTGAAGGGTTTCATGGAAGTAGTGGATAAAATGAAAGCTCACTTCAAGTCTGTACCTACATAGTTTTCACTGGTCAAGGCAATAATATCCATTATTTGCCCTTGTTATCTATTGCAGGTAGGCAGGTAGCTAGTCTGAAGTTGGAAGTGGAGGAGCTGAAGAAGATGATGTTGAAAATATATGAGATCAATTATAAAGTGGTGAATCAAGAGAGGGATTTTTGCAACTCGCTGATTAACAAATTCAATCCACTACTTGAAGCCATGATAAAAGTCCTTGATGGATATAGCATCCTAAGCAAAGAAAATGATGAAAATACAACACGGTTGGATGCACTTGTTAATGGAGTCAACTCTCTCATCACCGTTATTATAAGAAATCAAGGATTGCATGCTAAATTTAGGACCTTAAGAGATGATGTGTTGGAAGGAGTGAAGTACTCAGAAGGAGCTGTGCTAAATGCCTTAAAGAGGCTTAATTGATGCTCTGAGTAGTGACATTGTAATGGCATATGCTAAATAGGAGCCTAATCTTCACCAGAAACTTGGTTATATCATAGAACAAATTAAGCAAGTTCAACCATATATCATCAATGATGGAGAAGCCCTAGATAAGGTCCACAATAAAATATCTACTCATATCAGGAGCACTCCAATGCTAGATCGCAAACTCAGAGAGAACAATCAAGCAAAGGAGCTAGCATGTCTCACCCAGATATCCAGCGAAGGTTTGAATGCACAATATAAGGTTAATCTGTCTCAATCTCGAGCTCTTGTTGGACTTTTTGCTTTTCTTAGAGAGCAGAAAGCAATATCATAAGAAATTTATGAGTTGCTAGTCCAGAATTTTTCCTCGAATATATATGGACAGCTTGAATCATTTGAAGACTCTCTGAGCTCATTTGATCATCAAACTCAAGCCATTTTGGATTCAATGGCAATGAGGAAGAAGGATTGCGAGAAGCGTGAAAAAGAAGCAAAGGATAGCATGTGGGATCAGCAAAAATATGAGCATAGAAGAGCCAATTTGGGAGCCCCACCTATGCCTAAGGAATAGAATAGGATTTTCTTTGTAATTGCTAGTTCATACTTGTAAAACTTAGTATAGATTAACTTTCTGTTATCTGTACTTAAGTTCCTATCAATGAAAATTACAATTTCCTGTTCTAAGTTAAGATCTTCTTAACTTCATATATTATTCCGTTGTATACATATTTTCTCTGATCATTTGCAGAAATATATGAGAAGTGATTGAGGAATGCTATCTTGGAAGAGTCAAGAATTATGAGGGAGTATGCATTCACTCTGAGCAGATTAAAGATGCTGAATCAAGTCATATCAAGCATGAGTATAAGGTAACTCTGATCTAAATACCTTATTGATTTAATTCTCGCTCAAGTTAATTGCCATTGATCAAAATGGGGGAGATTGTTGAACCAAGCACAAGTTAGGACTGACTCAGGAGATGACTTAGTTGTGCTTAAGTTTTGATCATATCAATTAAGTTAAGTTTGAGATACTTAAATCAATAATGATGTTAAAATAAGTAGTCTGAGGTTCTAAGGGAGTTAGTAAATTCAAGGGTAGAATTTTAAGTCTCCGTTGACCTAGCTATTTTGTTTTAACTCTGAGTGGTTTCTGGGCTGAGTACTTGAGTGGTCGCTGACCAAATAATATTTGCTCAAAACACTTAGTATTTAGACTCTGTATCAGTTGTGCTTTGCGTTTATATTTTCCGCTGAGTTTTATTTAGTCTATCAAAGGAACTGACATTACCTTTTAAGGTAAAAAAGGATATTTACTTTTAGTGTTGCTTTTGGTCTATCAGTTGTGATTTGGTTATATCATAGAACAAATTTAAGATATTATTAATTATCTTTGTTAATATGTATTAATATTATTAATTATTTTTCAGTTTCAGTTTCAATACTGTTAAGTTTTAACAATAAAATATTATAAATATAATATTTAGTAATTATGAATGATATCCTTAAACAAACAAAAATAATTAAATTTTAATTTTCTTATTATTAGCATGAGTTCATTTAAGATATACTCACAATGTTCAATGCTTATATTTTTTAGGCCTAATACATCACTAGCCCCCTGAGCTTGTCCCTAATGGCCCCTCGCCATCCTAAACTTTCAAACGCTCCTCTCTCCCCCCCCATAAACTTGTCTAAACTGCACCTCATGACTCCCTAGACCTCACTCGACCAATCTCAATATGGAGAATGTAATACACTCTCCTCACATATACAAAATTGAAAAGTCAAAGCCACACAAAAAAATTAACACGTGTACTTTAAAAATTCCAACTCACCATTTCTACTTAATTTTTACCTTTTCTCTCACTTAATTACTTTATTCTGCAAATTTCATCTCCCTCCTCCAACCTTCACCTCAACTTCAATAATTTCATCTTCAACCTCATATTCAATATTATGAACTTCAATTCCTTAAATTTATGGTTCCAATTGATCATAATACCCTCAAATTAATAACCTTCATCGATGGATTTTAATAGTCACTTGTGGTATGTAAAATGTCAAAAGATGAAGATTGGGGTTCAAGCTGCATTTACATGCTAGATATGAGAAACATTACTCGCCTCTTAATTGAGTGAATCCGTGGGACGATTATGATGTCGGTGTACCTTATCCAACTAAATTCCATCCTAGATAGGATTCTGATATCTATCAGTGGCAGGATATCGTCCGCTATAAAACTCTTCTGCTTCGCCAGTGCCAAACACAGTTTTATTAAATGATTTTAGAGGTCTTTTACTAAGTTATTGTCAGAATGTCAGACTTGTTTGAGAATTGATTTTGATTTTGATTTTGATGTAGATCTAGCTTCAAGGGGCACAATACTCTCAGTGGAAGTTTCTCGCATTTCACCTCAATCCCTCACCATTTTTATTTAATTCTTGTATTCTCCATTATTATTGTTAATTTTGATTTTGATAGACAGAAGGTTTTGATTTTGAATTGGAGTCAGGATATTTTTGATTTAATTTTTCTATCTTATGGGTTTGGTGAACATTGAAAACGAATTGGTTGTTAATGATGGGAACGGCGGAAGTGGAGCTGCTACCGGGAGGTTTGGATGGATTTTGTTCATTTTGAAATTTGGATTTTGTTGGCCACACAAATGGAATAATTTTCTGATAACTGAAAATGGTGAGGTATGGGATGCAGGTGGAAACATGGGATGAATATTAATTTCTTTCTTTCTTTTATTCATATAAGTCAATGTTACTTGCTTGACTTTTCAACTAATGCTAAATCATCTGCCATGTCAGCTCTAAGGGGATTTGAGGTGCGTTTTAGATAAGTTTAAGGGAGCGAGAGGAACTTTTGAAAGTTCAGGGGGGCGGGAGGCTTTTAGGGACAAGTTCAGGGGGCTAGTGATGTATTAGGCCTACTTTTTTACAATGAGCTAATACTATACCCATTGGCCTAGTCTTTCATAGAATATTCTATGAGTTGTGTTTTTCGAGGGATAAGTTTTTTTCTTATCATGTGAGTACAATGAGGACATTCTCAAAAAGACGAGGCAAGAAGTTACGGTACAAAAGTTATCGGATAAAAGGCATAAAAAGACAGGGTCAACGTCTGTAACATAGATGTATTTCTCTTCCAACGCACACATCTTTGTAGAGGATTGTACATCCATGCAGTAAAAAGGGAAATTAACCTTTTATGTTTCTTTGCACTCTCTGACTAAATTTAAGTTTTCATTCTTCTCCTATATGTTCTATATATACTGCTCATCTATTCCTTGTTCTGCTTTTTTCCTCATCAAATCGGAATCCTCTTTCCCTCACTAACTATTCTCTCTTCGTCTGGTCCTCTCTCTAACAGTTATCTTTGCATCAGATCTATAGTTCTCTGTGTATCAATTCTGTTCTATTCATTCTCACTGCAGTTCCTCTCTACAAATTCAAGTTATTTTCTATTTACAATCAAGTTTGTGGTTTAGTTTTGAAATTACGATGAGCTTTGGTTCTGTTTCTTAAATCGATTTTTGGATCCAATGTTCTATTCATGCTCTATTTTAGAATTAGATTTGATTTCGCTTTGAACGTATGTACAATGGATTGTTTTTCGATTTTGTTATACTAGTATGAATCTTGGACTAATGATTTCAGATTTGTTGGATATATAGTGGCTAGGATTGCACATAAGGTGTTTGATGAATTGCCTGAATGGTGATTCCAAATTTAGGATTTGTTATTTTCTGATTTGATATATTTAGTTTGGATTTGATTACAATTTTGTCATAAACTCTTGATTTTAAAATATTGTCTGCTGTAATTATTTGCACATAAGGTATTTGATGAATTTTTTGAGTGGTTTGTGAGATGGTTATTGTTGTGTGATGTGTAGGTAATGAACATTTTTTATCTATTAAGTATCTGGTAGGTAAGTGGTAGTTACCTGGTAGGATGTTTCTATATATATGAATTTGTTTTATTCACTCTTAATATGTATATATCTTGTTCTATGATTATATGTCTAATGTAGTTTTATCGTTGCATTTGTTATGAAATATATGCTACTTTTACAAAGTGAATTATGATTCTGCTATTTTTTTTATTTTTTAATCTTATTGTGAGTATGTAGTAGGAAAGTGGTAAGGTAGTGGCATGTAATTGAATCTGTTGTTTTTCATTCACATTCTTTGTATGCTATGTAGATAATGAACATTTATCATCTAGTAAGTATCTGGTAGGTAAGTGGTAGTTCCGTGGTAGGATGATGCTATATATATGAATTTATTTTAATCATTCTTAATATGTATTTATATGTTGTTATATGACCAGTATATGTCTAATGTAGTTTTATTGTTGCATTTGTTATGAAATATAAGCTACTTTTACATTATAAACTACGATTCTCCTATTTTTTATTTTTTTTTATCTTATTGTGCATATGTACTAGGAAAGTGGTAGGGTGCTGGTATGTAATTGAATCCGCTGTTTCTCATTTACATTCTTTGTTGATGTTAACCTTGGTGCATCGATTAGTTTTTTTTCTCTATTTTTGTATTTTATTTGATTTTCGTTTTTTAATCTATGTAGAATTGGATTGTCTTCAAGTTTTGGTGATTTCAAAAAAACTTCTGTTTGACGGCTTGAGGCTAGATGATAAGTTAGAAGATTTGAAAATTGAATTTCAACTTTCTGCTGGAGATCCTCCCATGGAAATAAACTTTAAACAATATATCTTAAAGTGATTGAACCAGTTATGTAGCTAGAATCTAACTAGTAATTATCTGTATGAAGAACAACTGTGTTAAATGTGTTATGCATCTGCTGAGAAACTGGTATGAAACTGGTAATTGTTATAGTTGAAACTTTATGATTCCGCCAAAGGAGATTTACAAAGCTGATGTATATGTTGCATCAAACCAAGATGTGATTGAACTCATTTAAGGGAATGCGTCGAATGATAATGTAAAGGAGATGGTGTATCATACATATAATGACATGTATGGTTCGATGTAGTTTGATTCAGAACAGAATAAGTTATTTTTTTCCAGTTTCATGTGATTTAGAACAAGTTTTCAATAGTTTAATTCAAAATTTTAGATCGTGAAGAATTTATGTACTCAGTTTTTATTTGATTAAGAAAAGGTTTGTTAATAACCCAGTTGAAATACAGATTGATTACAATAGATTTACAAATAAATAAAAACAAAAATAAAACATAAGTAATGAAATACAAAACAAGTAGGAAACTGGTAGGTAAGTGGTAGGAAATTCGTAATATCTAAGAATCCATTAAAAAGACAAATTACTTCAAATCTGGTAGGAAAGTGGTAACAATTTGGTATCAATACATAAAGTAACCAAATATTATCAAAAGTATCATTAAAAAAAGGAACAAACAGTAAATTGACATCTTAAAAATGATTTCTCAACAATCAAAGGTACAAAAGCCGAGTTTATATAACGTCTAATTAATAACAACAAAAAATTGGTTAGAATAATAAATGATCTTATTAGGAATAAGAAGACGAAACATCACTTGGCTCTAGGACAAGTTCTCTTATGATGGCCACTAACCCCACAAGAGCTGCAACGTACACCGACATTCCTCTCTAGCTCATAAGCAGCCCTAATTCTATGTTTCCTCGATCTCCCAACTCTTACAATAGCGTTCCGTGGAAGAATAACTTGATCTTCAAAATCTGGAGGTATTTCCCAATAATTTGAATGAGAAACAACATGTACTACTACATACCAGCACCCTACCACTTTCCTGCTATATGTTCAGAATAAGATTAAAAATTCAAAAAATTGGAGAATCATAGTTTACTTTGTAAAAGTAGCATATATTTCATAACAAATGTAATAATAAAACTACATTAGACATAAACTGATCATATAACAACATATTACTACATATTAAGAATGATTAAAACAAATTCGTATACATAGCATCATCGTACCACGTAAATACCACTTACCTACTAGATACTATTTTCATATGTTTTTAATTTATGTTTTTAATTCAACAAAATCCGGTAGGTATTTGATAAGTAACTGGTAGGTAACTGGTAAGAATCGTATTTTCATATATTTTTAATTTCTGTTTTTAGTTCAATAAAATTCGGTAGGTATCTAGTAAGTAACTGGTAGGTAACTGGTAAGAATCGTATTTTCATATGTTTTTACTTCAACAGAATCTGGTAGGAATCTTATAAGTATCTATTTTTAACTCAATAGTTGAAAAAAGTTTTTGAATGTAACTGGTAGGTATCTGGTAAGTATCTAGTAGGATGCTAGTAAATTCATGAAATAATGTAGAAAGTTGTTAGAAACATAAACTTGATGGATTGAACAAACTTCCAATGAAATGTAAGGTTCATACCAGGTTCCTACTAAATATCTACCAGTTATTTACCAGATATTGAACATTTGTAAAAAAAATTTGAATGAATTTGTAGGAATTTGGTAAGTACGTGATAATTATCTGGTAGAATGCTAGTAAATATATGAAATATGGTAGAAATATGTTACAAATATAAACTTGATGGATTGGACAAATTTCCAATGAAATATAAGGTTTCTACCAGATTCGTACTAGATATCTACCACTTACCTACTAGCTTGATGAATATTACGAATTTAGAAAACTATCAGTTTCTTACGAGGTAAATACCAGATAACTACCAGATACGCAAAAAAAAATGCAAAATCAAATACCATTTTGATAAAAACACATCAATATCTTTTATTGTTATCATTCAAAATAGAAATTCAAAAGCTCGAATCAAACAAATAAGTTGCGAATCAAACCAAAGCTTGATGAATTTGTAAACAAAACTCTAAGAACTCTATATCCAACAATCTGACCACCACTCAGACAATTTATCAAACACCTTATGTGCAAACTTTTTGTATCCAACATAGATTCAAATCAAATCAGAGATTCAACTTTTTATCCGACAAATCTGAAATCAAAATAACTTGATCCAGATAACCGAATCAAATCAGAGATTCAAAACAAAAATCAAATCAAATTCAAAAACAGAGGAAAACCTAATAAAACACCAAAATAATTCAACAAAAAACCTTACATGAACTGTGAGAAATCACGAAGGAGAACGTTGCTGTTAGGAATGAAGGAGATCGTTGCTGTTATATGAGTTCTTGAGTCGAGATCGTTGCTATTAGATGAGTTCCTGAGTCGATATCGTTATTGTTAGATGAGAGATCGATAGTTATGAACGCCAAAGAGAGTGGAAGAGTAAGGAAGGTGAAACGTTTGCTTTAGAACGTATGTTTGGGTATTTTGAAACTTGTTTGGTCAGAAAAAGTTATTGACCAAATGTTAGGGTGAAAGGAAACTTTAATTTTGATACATTTATATAAAAAGCCCCAGTAAAAGAGTGTTCTCTCTAAGAGAATAGACACCGCGACAAATAATTTAGAAAAATACCTCTTAGAGCAAATCCAACTATTCCCTATTTTAGGGTATAGGGAATGGATACAGGGGATGAATATAAAACTATTTTTTGTTTTTACTTTTTTTTTTTAATTATTTTATTGGTTTGATTAGAATATAAATGATGTAAAAGAATTAATATAATAATAATAAAATATTATTATTTTTGGGGAATGTAATATAGGGAATAAAAATTAAAGAAGATGATTATAAATTCTGTAAAATAGAGTTTAAGGAATAAAAAATAGATAAAATAATTATAAATCCTATAAAATAGAGGTGTGAGAAATAAATTTCACTAAGGCCCTCAAGGTTAAAATTGTTACGGTATTTTTCTTGCAATTACCCTAATTCGAAACGGACCAAAACGGTGTCGTTTTGACACTGCAAAAGTCTTCGTCTCTGTGAGCCTAAGACTCCCAAATGCAAATTCCCAGAGATACACGATAGATAACAGATCCACTGAACACAAGAACCCTATCAGGGGTTTATCATCATCTTCTCTAATTCGAGGTTTTCATCAATCAATTAACCACTTCAATTACTCCAATACTTCTCCTGATCCTCGTTCTGCTCAAGATCACATGAAACCCTCCGCGACGACTTGGGTTTTCTTGGTTTCCTTGCTTTTGACCGCTTCTTTATATCCTGTTCATGGAGAAGAGAAATCTAAAACGAATAAATTTCGGGAGCGAACAGCGACGGACGATGACATCGGACATCACGAAATGTGAGTTCATTTCCCCCCTTCGATCTCCATTTTAATTGATTTGACATCAATTTTATTGGGTTGGGGAAAATTTTAGATTTTCTGCTGAAATTAGGTAGAATTTCACTCTTATTTTTGGTGTAGAGATGAGGATGCATTATTGAATACGCAGTGCCCTAGAAATTTGGAGCTGAGATGGCAGACGGAAGTTAGCTCTAGCATTTATGCTTCTCCTTTGATTGCTGATATTAACAGGTAATTTACAGATATCCTTGTTTGTTTCTTTAGTATTGCTTGTTAATAAAACTTGTTAATGGATTTTAGATTTCCTTTCCTTTAGGTTGTTTGCTCAATGGATATGTACTTATTAACTATCTGTATGCTTCGTTTTAGTGATGGAAAGCTTGACATAGTAGTTCCTTCTTTTGTTCACTATCTTGAAGTTTTGGAAGGCTCCGATGGAGAGAAAATGCCAGGTAATTTGTTGTTTTCTATTCTGAAACGTTTTGTCAGTCCTGTTTGATGAGTTTCTGTTTGAGTTCGACTTGCTGCATTCATGGTTTATTGATAGTTATCTAGAAATGATTGATGACTAGGGTTAGTGGCACTCAAATTGAAGCTTGCTTCTATTAATTTTGGTTTTCCAAACCGAACTGCTTTACATGCTTGTCGAATAATATATCAGGTTGGCCTGCTTTCCATCAGTCAACTGTGCATTCCAGTCCTCTCCTTTATGATATTGACAAAGATGGAGTTAGAGAAATTGCTTTGGCTACCTACAATGGCGAAGTCCTCTTTTTCAGGTAATTGTGAAGAATTTAAGCGTCTATTGCTGTCCTGATAAAATTTCGGAGTAGCTCTAGTGTTAAAAACTCACAGCTTTTGAATGTTATATTAATTTTTAGGGTGTCAGGCTACATGATGACAGAGAAATTAGTGGTACCTCGTAGAAAGATTAAAAAAGATTGGCATGTGGGTTTGGATCCTGACCCTGTGGATCGATCTCATCCAGACGTTCATGATGACCGAATTATCTTAGAGGCTGCTGAGAAGGCATCAGTATCTCGTAAGTTAAAATTCTCCAAGTGCAATTTTTTATGTATATCCTACCATTGCTGCTGTTTTATGTTGTACTTATCTTGGTTTTCATTGCTTACTTAGATAAACTACTTTAATGTTGCTGGAAATTTGAACTTTTGAGGCTGTCTTCTGTAGGTTACAAGAACATTACCCCAATGCCTAACAAGGCTCCCGCACAAGCGGCGTAGCGGGGGGGGGGGGGGGGGTGTACGCAGCCTTACCCCTGTAATTACAAAGAGGCTGTTTCCAATTAACCCTGAAGTGGAGTTGCAACAGCTATTCGCGACTTCACAATAAAAGAAGTTCGGACAGTTTAATGAGTCATTTTGCTTTAGTCCATTATGATCTAAAGCCAAAGTATAGTGAATCTTTGGCCCTATCGAAATAATGGACAACTGTATTCTGTAGGTTAATACTTAAATATTGTCTTTTCTATATTAGTTTCGAGTATGCTTTCCAAATAATCAAACTAATATAGCACATGTCTTGACAATCCCTCCATATAATTTATTCCTGAAGCCTAGGAAAAAATTTTGTTTAGACGCGCCATGCATGTTATGCAGCATGAAAGTAGAATTTTTTTTTTGCTATAACTTTGAAGACAATAATATGATTGCTGGATTCCTAGCTGTATAATATATAAATTGCAAATTCAGATGTCTTCTACAGTTCTACTAGAATTGAACATATTACCGATTATTGGCTGTTTTGCAGAAGCAGCACACAGTACACATGGAAACAAACCCCAAACAAGCAGTTCAGTTCCTGAATCAAAAGAGAGTCACAGTTTACCGAATGTATCCACTTCTGTGAATGATAAGAACATGAAAGAGACACCAGCTGATCCACTCATCACACTTCCCACAAACGCGAATAATTCTCCAACAAATACTGGCTCAGTTGGAACAAATAATACTGGGACTGGAAAAGCTACTGCATTAGATGGAAAAAATAGTGCCGAGAACAGGAAGATTATTGAGACAGATGGAAACAACAGTACAGAAAACAGGAAGATTAATGGGATGGACGAAACCAAAAGTGCTCAGAATGGGAATATTGGGCCTGATGGAACAAATCAAACTGAGAAAGGTACAAATACTGGGTTAGATGCAACTGTCAGTACTACTGAGAAGGGTACAGGTACTGGAAGAAGACTTCTACAAGATGACCATACCAAAAGTTCAGAGTCCACTAATGAGGATGACCATAAAGCTGCAACTGTCGAAAATGATCAAGACTTGGAAGCAGATGCAGATTCCTCTTTTGAATTGTTCCGTGATAATGATGAACTCGCTGATGAGTATAATTATGATTATGATGATTATGTTGATGAATCCTTGTGGGGAGATGAGGAGTGGACTGAAGAGAAGCATGAAAAATTGGAGGATTATGTTAATGTTGATTCACATATCTTGGGTACACCTGTGAGTATATACCATTAGTACATATGAGATATGTTTATAAATTTAAATAAGATTTAGTAATAAAACCAAGATGAAAAATTGTTCTCGTTTTTCTCCAGGTCATAGCAGACATTGATAATGACGGAGTATCAGAAATGATTGTTGCAGTTTCGTACTTCTTTGATCACGAGTAAGTTTCTCGAATGGTTCACCATGAGATAATTTTGCTGCTTGGCATGAGTCTAGGCTTTTCAATAATCTGTTATTAGGTTCAATAACTATATGCATTCTTTTTCTTCATTAAATGAACTTGAGAGACATCTAGTGTGCTTTATGATGGAATTCAAACTAGGGAAGAAGTTTTCTTGGAAGGTAAAAATCTGATAGGTTTTTTTACGGTTAACAGGTATTATGACAATCCAGAGCATTTAAAAGAATTGGGGGGCATAGATATTGGAAAATATGTTGCTGGTTCTGTTGTTGTATTTAACCTTGATACGAAGCAAGTTAAGTGGACCAAAGAATTGGACTTAAGTACAGATAGTGCGAACTACCGAGCATACATATATTCTTCTCCTACAGTGGTTGATTTAGATGGTGATGGGAATTTGGACATTCTTGTTGGAACCTCATTTGGCTTGTTCTATGTCCTGGATCATCAGGGTAACATCTCAACTTCCAAATGCTTCTTCTTTCCCTGCATCTATATTATTTTACACATCGTATTTAAAGCTGCTTTATGTTTTATATGCCAAATTTTCTTACAAATGTTTTCAGTATCTGCTTGATTTGTGCCACACATGAAGTCCTTTTCTTGGATTTTCATATATGAATGTATCTGGGAAATGTTGAGTCATCATATTGTAATATCATGTTTTGCATTGAAGCTATTCTTGTCAGTGCAGTTTCTATTTTCTGCGCTACTCTGTTATTTTCTCTCTTGTTATGCACATGGCTTTCGTTTTTTCAATCATATTACATATTATTTAGATTGGCCTTTATGTACTCTGAAATCGAAGAAATTCAGCTATTCAGTTATGGTTGATCTATTTCGTGGTACATGGAACTCTGTGTTGGAATTTTTGTGGACAACTGAAAAGTTGGTCTCTTTTTTTTACTGTATTTGTGTTCTTTGGAGAACTTTGAAAAACACTAAAAAGTCTGGCAATGATTGAAAAAGATATCATTATTACTGTTTCCAAAGATTGAGAAGATGGCATAAACACCCTAGTTGCTTTCAGAATTATGGTTCTGATTCTGAAAGAGGTAAGAAGGCAAAAAAACTTCTGTAACTGAACTTTACTAGATTGGGACTGGAAATAATCAAGAATAAACACAGGATGGTTTTACCAGGGAGCCATGGAAATATTCATGAATAAACACAGGATGGTATTACCAGGGAGCCATAGAAATAATCAAGAATAAAAACAGGATGGTAAAACCAGGGAGCCATAGTTTCTTGTGCTATACATCTTTATTTTATTGAAAAAAGTTTAACATACATTTTTGTTGTCCACAATCTGTTAAATAGACAATCGAGTTAAAATATTATCTTGAAATGAATTCAATGAAGTCACTCCAATATGTATGGAAGTTGTGGGAAATTCTTCAAGGGTGACATTTGTAAAACATAAATGACACTCATAGCACAGAGGTTATCAATTTGCTAGAGAAATTAAAGAAGAAAAGAGGTGGCCCTATTATTGTGGGCTAGTGTAGTGACTGAGATGTGGAATGTTGTCCACCTCTCAGGCTGACCAAGTTCACTCAACTGTTAATATATTAAAATTTTAAAAAAGTGGAACGTGGTCCATCCCTGGGCCTGATTGAGTTCACTTATCTGCTAATATGTATGTTACTTAACGTTAACTAATTTGTCTTCTCATTCAGGAAATGTTAGAGAAAAATTTCCTCTTGAGATGGCTGAAATTCAAGGAGCTGTAGTTGCAGCTGATATCAATGATGATGGCAAAATAGAAATAGTGACTACTGATACACACGGAAATGTTGCTGCTTGGACTTCACAAGGAAAGGAAATATGGGAGAGGCATCTCAAAAGTCTCGTTTCCCAGGTTAGTGCAACAACCTCGGTTTCTTTGAGCACTATATCTTTTGTATGAATCGTTTGAGCCCGCTTCAAGTTAGGATTAGGACACCCACGGAACCAGGGGGTGGCGGAGGGCGGCGGCCGCCTCCCCTCTCTGCCGGAAAATATAGACCCCTGGTTCAATGGGACAGCACCACCCTTCAACTTTCATCACAACCGCCCCTCCACAACTATGGCTTGTTACTAAATTAAGCGTCTGTTACTCTTGTAAGCTTATGCTTTTGTAATTGGAGTCATAAAACAGAGCTTAGAAACGCCAAATTTAAAAAGGATATGAAACAAAGAAAATATTAAACATAAAAAACAGAAAAGGAAATGGAATTGAGAGCATACTGGAGAAAAAACTGAAAACAATCTAAACTCAGGTAATGGAAGAAGAAATTGACATAGTCAAAAGGACAACAAAGATGGTACGGTCCAGTAAAAAGTTAGCAGGTGATGGAGTAAAAGAAGGAAAAATAGGCTTTTTATTTAACCCACTTAACCACACAACCTATTTATTATACTATATTTTACATTTCACTCAGAATTATGGACTAGAAATCAGAATTTCCCCATTTTTGTGTTTTTATTTATAACAAATTTAATTTAAAATGTAATTATTCTATTCAAGAGAATTCCATTAATTTTTATAAATTTTCAACATGTGTTATGATAAAATTTATAGGTGTTTATCAAACTTGTTGTGTCTTAAACAATTCATGTATTTAAAAAATAAATAATGTACTATTAATATGTTAGCATAGTTTTAGTTTTGTTTGAATTTGGTTCTTAAATATAAATTGAGCTCAAAAGTTTGTAATACTATAAATCTGGACGTAGAGTATCAGAATTGCAATTACTATGCTTTATTGTTTTGTTCTTTTAGTTTGGTTTAGGGTTTTGTGAAGGGTGCCAAACTAGTTGAGGTGTTTTATTTCTCTCTCGGCTAGTAGTCTTCTTGAATGGAAAAAAAATCTCAAGAAATGGAAACCTCATTTTGGGATTCAATTGCATTGTTTTAATAATACAAACCAGGATCTAGCAACCGGTTTTAAAATGAATTATGGATTTTGTGAGAACTAGTTTTTATTGTCTTCGAAACTTTGGTGAATTTTTTTTAAACAAGTCCGCCCTCCCTCTTTCCGAATCCTAGTTCTGCCACTGGATTAGGATGACTAATCAACCAATCTTGGGGCAATCGGTCTTATTTTCTTATGTTTATTTCTGTTTTACTTTATATTCTCGTACATAGGAAATGAGTCTATATTTTTACTGCGAATTTCAAAGTTTTTTTTCACTCATGCATCAACCAAATTGATGAGTAAAAAATGAAGATATCTATTCAATTCATTTCTCTTTCTTCCCAGAACTAGAAAAGAAAGAAATAGCGAGAAATATTTGTTTCAACGAATTGCAAGTAGAGATATGACTGACACAAATAGTTTAAGGTATTTCATAACTAATCGATTAAGCAGCAGCTGCTGCACCACCTGAAAAGGAGTATTTATTGTTTGATCCATATTAGGGACTTGTCACTTGATATTCCTTTACTTTAATTCTTCTGTATTAAGAGCAGCTGGTACCATGATAAAACTAGAAGAACCTTGCACTTTAATTTTGATTTGAAAACCTTATCAACCAATGATAAAATTGATATTATAACATTTCCCAGGGCCCATCAATAGGTGATGTGGATGGAGATGGTCGTACAGATGTTGTAGTTCCTACAATATCTGGGAATATATATGTTCTGAGTGGCAAGGACGGTTCAATTGTGCGACCATACCCGTACAGAACTCACGGGAGAGTAATGAATCAAGTCCTCCTTGTTGATCTAAGTAAACGAGGGGAAAAAAGCAAGGGACTCAGCCTGGTCACAACTTCATTTGATGGATACTTGTACCTTATAGACGGGCCCACATCCTGTGCTGATGTTGTCGATATCGGTGAAACTTCGTAAGTAATATCGAAAAGATTTCGATTTTATTGCCCGGTCCTTGTATTTTTGTAACTATTCTTAGATGCATCTCTTAATTGCAGATATAGCATGGTCTTGGCCGACAATGTTGATGGAGGAGACGATCTTGACCTTGTTGTTACAACAATGAACGGAAACGTCTTTTGCTTCTCAACTCCTGTTCCACATCATCCCCTTAAGGTAAGATATATATCATTATCAGTCGGCCAAATGCATTACTAGCTCCCTCGAGTTGTCTCATCTCACGCTACTGCCCCCTTTAATTTTGGACAGGTTCCATAGCTCCCTTAACTTTCAAAAAGTTACCACTTTGCCCCCCGATTTGACTTTTCAAAAATGTCATTTTACTCTTTTTTCTCTCTCCAACCAGAAGCTGACACGCAACATTCAGGGGGCAACCTGGTGCACTTTTTGAAAGTTAAAGGGAGCTATGAGGACATTTTCAAAGTTCAGAGGATCAATAGGCTCAGTAGGCAAAATGTGACAAGTTGAGGGTGTTGGTGATGCATTTGGCCTCATCTGTCCAATCTTCAGCATGTTCTCACTTTTCATAGACATCTTTCACTGTGTTTTAAATATATTATCTGTAAATTTTCAGGCATGGAGATCAGCAAATCAAGGAAGAAATAACGTAGCAAACCGGTTCAACCGTGAGGGGATCTATGTTACACCTTCATCAAGAGCTTTTCGTGATGAAGAGGGAAAGAATTTCTGGGTGGAAATTGAGATTGTAGATAAATATAGATACCCTTCTGGATCTCAGGCACCCTATAAAGTCACTGTAAGTGTCTTATTTCTCGTCAATAGCTAAGCTTTAGTCCCTCTACTTAGCAATATTAGCCACTTTGGTCGATTTATTCAATGCTTATGCATTTGGCCAATGTATTTTAGTTTTTCATAGAATCTGGTCCTTGGCAGATAGTTTAGTTAGCAGTATATTACACGTGCTGGCTTATAGTCAAATAATTTTGTCGAATTGTATGGCAGCACTTGTAATACACTCTGATGAAACTCAGTCGAGGGCCCAACTTTCTGTCAAGGACCAAATTGAAGGAAAATATATAGGAGAGGTAGATGTATGATAATTGAAGTTCAGGAGGCCTGACTAGCAATTAATGCCAATTATGATGGCAATTTTTAAGTTTTAACTGCATTTCCTGTGCATTTTATATAGGCCTAATACATCGGGACCCCTTAAACTTATGCCTGAATGCCTATTTGCTCCTCAAACCTCCAACCATTCCAAATAACCCCCTGAACTTGTTTAAAGTGCATCTTCCAACCCCTAAATGTACCACGTGTCAGTTTCTGGTTGGAGAGAGAAAATCAGGAAAATGATATTGAAAAGTCAAACCAACCAGAAGCTGACATGTGGCGTTCAGAGGGCAAACTGGTGCATTTTTTCCAATTTTTTTCCAAATCAACAGGATTATTGGAACTTTTGAAAGTTCAGGGGCAATTGGGCGTTTATAGTCCTTGTATATATATATTCCAAAAGCTTCTCTATCATAAATTCTAATTTCCAATTTTCAACAATGCAGTTAACCCTGTTAGTACCTGGTAATTACCAAGGCGAGAGAAGAATAAAGCATAATCAAACCTTCGATAGCCCAGGAAAATACCGAATCAAACTTCCAACAGTTAGTGTAAGGACAACGGGAACCGTTTTGGTCGAAATGGTCGATAGGAACGGAATCTATTTCTCAGATGAGTTCTCTCTTACATTCCACATGTATTATTACAAGTTACTCAAATGGCTTCTTGTACTCCCAATGCTCGGGATGTTCGGCGTCCTAGTCATTCTCAGACCTCAAGAGGCCATGCCTTTACCGTCCTTTTCACGGAACACAGACCTCTGAGTATCGTCGTGTCGAACCGTTTCTTGTGCCAATTTACTGAAGGTGAAAAGATAGTTTCGGCTGAATTAAGGTCACGAGCTTCCGGTGGTAAAATCGATTGGGCATCAAAAGAAGTATTTGGTGGCCGAAATTGATCTTTGACAATGCGACGGGATTTACGGAATTTGACTGTTTGGAAAGACTTTGTTGAGGTCAGGAAGTATAAAAACTTGAGATGAGTAAATGTTGTACTGAATTTGGGGGATATAAATGCTCTTTACCATAATCAGATGTAGTTTCAAAATTTCTTATAATTTTAATTTTAGAGATGCTCTTCAATTTTAGAGCACCTTATTATTGCAGACAGCTAACTTGAGATCATGAACTTATCGGACCTTATGCTTATGCTTTTTCTTCAAGTTTTTAATAGGTTTTTTTTGGTAATATTTATTAGTGTCTTTGCTGAGATAATCTTATTCGGGGTTTAGTCACAGTCAAGACTCCTCACCCCTCCCAGCAAGTGTATTTAGTAGGATTCTAACCTTGTTCTCCTCCAACTTGTTTAGCCTGTATTGTCAACTGAGCTACACTTTGTTGGTAAGTTTTTAATAGGTTTACATGCTAACCTATGAGATACATTAATATCATCAGAGACAATAGGCCTCTAAAGACCACCGTTCAAGCAAGCCCATTCAGCCCACTATTGACAGTTTATTAAAATGCATTCGGATCCCGTTGAACATGGCAACTTTAACACCCTTAACGTTCATTTGCTTACCTCTTAAATTTGCATAAGTGTACAAATTTGCTCCTTTAACGTCACGGGTTGCATTCTTATTTGAAAAATGATATCTTTGAAAACTTAAATCAATCAGAAGCTGAAATGTGATATTAAAGTGGCAAATTAATGCATTTTTGCTAATACATTTAGATGCCCCTATAGTTGTTCTTAAAAACCCCTCAACCCCCTAAATTTATAAAAAGTCCCCTTAACCCCTGAACTTATTAAAGTGGGCCTAACAACCCCATGAATTTATTAAAGTGTACCTTACAGCCCCTTGAACTTAGTAAAAGTGAATCTCAAAACCCCTTCATGATAACATGCCCAGTTTTGTTCCGGTATGTCAATCTTCGATTTAATCTTTGATGAAATAATACTAGATTCAATCTCTAGCCGAGCCGTCATGTTGTATAGGTAATTAGGGGAGATACATAGTAAACCAAGCCATTCTATCATCCAAATCATTACAAATAAGTCATCCTATCATCTAACCAAAGGCAGAAAAAAATCTCAGAATTCATATAAATTCAAAAGCACAGAGACAGTAGAATTCCCAGTCAATCTATTCAACTCAAGAGTCCAAATTCTCCTCCCATTTTACAGGGAAAAAAAATATGTATACATTGATTGTAAAGAGAAACAAACACATATATCAACAACAAACATAAGTGAAACAATTGCATTGAAGTATTCTTGGTATCATAATTTTTATTTCCAACTGCTAAATACAATCCCAGATTAACACCAAAGCTAAAAACCCTGTAAAACAGGTCTCTTACCAAGCCTCTTGATCTCTCTATCCATTTGACCAGTAAGCATTAAACCAAACATCTTATAATCACATAAAAAGGACCAAACAGGGTGTCCAAAAGTTGCAGGGACATTTCTTTCCACAAAGAAATGGCTATACCAAGCACAACCATACCCAATCAAAGGCACAAAAAGCAGTATCCACAAATTAAAACACAGTCCATATAACAACGTTATCATGCTTGCTAGTGTTCCCACAAAGTGCCATCTCCTTGTTGCTGGTTTTGAGTGTTGACTCACATAAAATGGCCAGAATTCTTCAAAGTTCCTGAAATTCATTCTTGTTTTTTTAACCCTAATTAGAAGAAAACAAAAACCCAGTTCAGTAATCCTATTGATTTTGATACCCAATTGATAAAAACTTGTAAAGATTGAAACTTTAGTACCTGGGATTTTACTGGATACTAAAGAGAGTTGAAAATTACTTGTTATAGTCAATAGAAAAGATATTCATGCCCTTACTTAAAAAATTAACAAATTTGGGTACAGAAACGCCTTCTCCAGTGGAGGGGCTTACTGGCGGGGGCGTTTCTATGAAACGCATAACGCCCCCCAGTGGAGGGGCGTTTAATTTTTGCATGATCAGAGTTTAATTTTTTTTTTATGGTTATGGATGCTTCATTAGAGTTTGATTATGCTTTAAGGCTTTTTTAGGCATAAGAATGAAGTTATCTTTTACACAGATTGAAATAAGTAATTTCCAATTGTCTTTAACAACACCAGATTTTATCATCCCAAATTGCAAGAAAAACAAAAACCTAGTTCAGTAATCATTTTGATTTTGATACCCAATTGATAAAAATTTGTAAAGATTGAAACTTTAGTACCTGGGATTTTATCCCTAATTACAAGAAAAACAAAAACCCAGTTCAGTAATCCTTTTGATTTCATTACCCAATTGATAAAAATTTGTAAAGATTGAAACTTTAGTACCTGGGATTTTATCCCTAATTACAATTAAAACAAAAACCCAGTTCAGTAATCCTTTCGATTTCAATACCCAATTGATAAAAACTTGTAAAGATTGAAACTTTAGTACCTGGGATTTTATCCCTAATTACAAGAAAAACAAAAACCCAGTTCAGTAATCCTTTTGATTTTGATACCCAATTGGTAAAAACTTGTAAAGATTGAAAATTTTGTACCTGGGATTGGCTGGTTTGGCTGGGTGGAAAAGGGGTTTTCTGTTTGGATAGCGAGAAAAAGAGAGAAATTATGAGTGGGTTTGACTGGAATTGTGGGAATTGGTTGATTCTTACAACGTGTGACCTAAAGTCAAGAGTCCCTTGGCTGCTTGTTGATGTAAACTGAGAATCCAATCCAACAAATTAAATCAGTTGTCTTTTCTCTGTGTATTAAATACCGAGGTACGTTTTGATTGGGCATATGATTTTATTTCGATAAGAGCTATTTTTTCGTTTGTTTACTAGGATTTTTAAAAAAAATATAAGATATTTTCTGTTTGATAATTTATATTAGCCTTTTTTTGAAAATTTTACATCTAAAATCAAGAAAATGTTATAAAATAATTTTATAGTTTTTTAAAACCTTTCGATTGGTAAGAGATGCGTACCAAAATTAGGCGAATGCTATGGTGACCTTTTTGACCAAATAAATTTTTTAATGTCATTCATTACTATTAAATTAGTGTGTAAATTTAATTAAATAACAACGGTGAACAAGTAAAAAAAATAAAATCACCAAAAAAATTTGTCTAAAAAGTAAATACTCCATATATTAATAATGTTGTACGAAATTCATGTGGATTCAGTTGTCATAAGAAAATTCAAAATCTCGATACAGTAATTAATCGTAATAAAGTAAATATCAACAATTAAATGAAGCTAAACGAATGAAAGAGGAGCATGTTTATAGTTCAAAATTTATGGAGTTGTAATGATTATTATTGTTTTTGGTTTCAAATTATTAATTTACAATTTTTGAGAGACGTGAAATTATAAAGGGCCCTCACAGAAAAACTATAAACCATTTTTTGAGTAAAATTTTGATAAAGTAATATTCGATAAAATAAGATTCTCGCTAAATAAATATTTTTCTTCAGTTTCGACTTAGGTCAATTATATTAAAGCAACATTCTTATTAAATGCATTAGATAATAATTAAAATAAAGTGTCAAAGACTAAAAAAAACTGAAGTGATAATTAATAAAAGAAATTAAGAATTTATATATATTTACAGACCAATAATACTATATCAGTAACTATTTTCTTTTTGAAATATGAATGCATAATTGATTGTTTTTTCTTTCCATCGAAACCAAAGGTAGCCTCATCCTTAACTTTTTGAAGAGCGAACACAATTTTCGGAAAAAAAAATTTCATGTTGTACTGGATAATTTGATAATGTAGTCATTGCTTGAAATGTGTCCTTTAACGACACATGTGGAACAACACTACTGTCATCACGTTCATGATCATTCTTATCATTATTATTTATTACAAATTGAATGATCTCTTCCTCTGTAGGTGATTTCATAATACAAAATACTCTCTAAAATAATAAATATTTATTTATATGCATATAATGATAAATTAATAATCTCGATAAATTGATATTTTTCTATTTATAAAGATTTTACTGTATAATTTTACAAATCCTTCAAGTGGAGAATGAACAAAATTATTATTTCACAAAGTTTATTAAATTATGGAATTTTAATTTACAAATTATGCACCATATCACATATGGAGAGATAAGGGACAAAAGAAAGCTGTTGTATGGTATAGGTTATAAGAAGGTGATAGGTTGGAGTGTTGTTATCGGAACGTAATTTTATATCTTTTTATATCCTTCTTTAATTTAAGTGTTGAGAATTTATTAATAATTAATTAATTATTTTTTTATTTTAATTAAATATTTTATAATAAATTCTCAACCCTTAAATTAAGGAAGGATGTAAAAAGTCAGATGCATAATTTAAAATCTCTGTACCAACACCTCATTTCTATCGTTTAACACTAATAAATTCTTTTATGATCCATCAACGTATACCTTTTTTTTAATAATTTCTAGTATTTAGGAAAGCAAAATTTCAACTTTTTGTTTGCTTAGTTCATATATTTATCTTTTTTATAACATCATTTCCAAATATTAAACATGTGTTTAGGAGCCCTCAAAGAAATTTAATTTAATTTGTTTCAATGTTGTAAAAAGTTGTAAATTTTGTTAAAAAAAAGGAATTCTGATGTTTGAAAATTATCTTTTAAAGTATATTTGAAAATAACTTTTGTTGCACATCCCCTTTTTTTTTGCCTATCTGTACACTGGAGGTTACTCCGACTACAATCAGATCCGACCCAGGTAGCGCACTTGGCTGTGGTGGGTGAGTCACCCAACACGCATATCTGAGAATGAGAAAAAAATGCCATGTATAAAAAATTGAATAGAGTACATGAAAGAAGATACCAATTTCGACAACAGTTGTGAAATGATTGTTCCGAGTGTCATAAGGTTTTGCATTGAGAATCTTTATATTCATATAATTTCAGGTAGTTAGGGGAGCAGTTGTTCCTCTGTGCCACCCCAATATTGCCCTCAATCATTCTATAACGTGTTAAGAAGTATATTTAAAATGCTAGTAAGTTTGATGTTAGAGTTTTATACGCTGGTATGCTAATAAAACGTGTGATAAGTGCATATTAAATACAAGACCGACTCGGACGTATACGCGAGGAGTGCGACTGTCTAGCGACATAGCTAGAATAACAATTCATCAACTAAGAAAATGTGTCCTTTTAGCAATGTTTGATAAAATGTGTACCAAAAATTCAATCTCTTAGAAAACAAAAGTCTTCTTAGTCCAGGCTACAATAACCATAGCAAGCGACTTACTACGATAAAAGCATGAGGTCAAACTGCGAATCAAAAATTGTAGCTGTTGCAGCCCTTTCATAAAATATTTGAGAATTTTGCGACTAATAATTCTAGATAAATAAAATAATAGTTTAGTCGTTATCGATAGTTGTTGCTAATAGTTATTTTTGTTCTACAATTGTTTAGTAGTTGTAATCAAACACTAAAAATTACCGTACGGTTTAATGCCAGAAATAATAAAAACAATTATTGAACAAATTTCCAAACCTTCACTAAACATAAGTTAATGCACTTGTTTAAATTACTACATCATTACAATTTCAATTCCTAGTACAGTTTGCATCTAAAACATGGAACACTTGAAAATGTTCAATGAAACAAACGAAAGAATTCTGAACTCTGTACAAACTAAAATGTCTGTTTGGTCCCTCTATCAAAATTGGATTTGCAATTCACAGCCGGAATTCAGAAAACTCGGTCCCCGGTTGCAAATAAATTCCAAAAAATGGCAGAAATGAAGTAAAGCCCAGCTGTGACTGTAAGGAAGGCTTGAAAAGAACCTAGCCATTCAACAAAATAACCTGTTCCTATTGTGCTTATTATTGCTGCTAATGTCCCTGCTGAATTTGCTATTCCTGTATCCAAACATCACTTACCTAGTATTAGACTTTGAACTTGAATTTCTCTTTTGATTCGCAGAATGGAATAGAATATATATATATATATATGGCCTGAATGGCGTAATGCCCTCTAAATTTTTACTTGTTTGTTTCTATTAACTCCCTGAATTTGGCAAAATTTGCGTCAGATTGCCTCATGAATGCCATGTGTTAAATTATGGCTGATTTGACTTTTCAAAGATGTCATTTTTCTAATTTTTCTCTAGCTAACACGTGACGTTCAGGAATAAGCTAGTGCACTCTTGCTAAGTCCAAGGAGCTAAGAGAAACTTGGGAAAGTTACAAGTTTAAGTTTAGGTGGTAATTGATATCTTTCGCCATAACAAATTGACTTTTTATCCTAAACAAAATAAGTGTTATCAAAACCGTACCATACTGGCTGATTCGACCAGTTTTACCACGAACAGGCTAGGACTATTGTACGGTTTAATTTAAAAACGGTTTTTAAAAAAGGCTATGACGCCACTCAGAAGCGTTGCAAAAGACCCCTAAAGTGTTGCAAAAGACTGGTATGATGTTTGGTAAAACCACTAGCTATACCGATAGTACCGTAATACCGCGTACTAAAATCTTCACCGATACGACGTACAGTACAGTTTTGATAACATTGAAAAAAACTGAGTTAAAAACAAGAAATGATCATTTTACAACAGAAGCACTTACCATGAAGGAATCCTGCATATTGAGGTGCTATATCCTGATCAAATTCAACGAAAAAAACCAATCAATTCAACTAAAATTCAATTTTCAAGCAACATTTGCTAAAGAATGAAGAACAAAGCTTACTTGCATATTGAGAAGAAAGCCTGCTTGGCTAAAAGAACTCAAACTCAGGGCTGCTGTGATGAATATTGCAGCAGTTACAGGCGTCTGTGCATAATTTAACAGCAGCAATGACACCCCTGGCCCAATGAATCCAATTGACTGCAATTTTCACCATTACAAGTCAATTAATTAAGGATTATAACCAAATGTATGACATTTAAGTACTTAGCCACCAAAGAGTAGATCGTTGGCGGCCTGAAATCCATGTCAGTGGCTGATTACATAGCTGAAAGCACGGCTCTAGGATGACAATGGCAGACTCGGCCCTGACAATTTGAAGGCCCTAGTCTAAATGATATTGAAAGCAGTAAAATGGGGCCCTCAATAAAAAAATATTGTAATAAATACTTACTTTTTGCAAAAAAAAAGGATTTGAGCTCTTGACCTCTTATAAAGTTAACTAATGCTCTACCAATTGATCTAATATTTATTAGTATTTACTTTTATCTTTTTAATAATAACTACTAAAACTTTAAACGGAAATATATTTTTACCCCCATTCCGACCATGGGCCCTGGGAGGTGGCACCTGCCCGTCACCCCTCAGGGCCGGCCCTGAGCTATGGATCTTGATCCCGGTCAGATCCGCTGATCCATATCCATTTTTAAGGGTTTGGATATCATATGGATAGATCCAATGAGTCTGGATATTGATCCGTATGAGTCCATAAATTTTTTTGCGAATATGGATTTCTTACACTTGTTTTATAAAAATAATTTATATAAGTTAAGAAATATCAAAAATTTTGTTTATTAGGTATTATTACAAAATTTAAGTACCATTAAGTTTTATACGACCTGTAAGAACACATTGAAGACATTGTATAATATCCATTAAAGTTTTTTTATTTCTTAAAAGCTCATAATATGATATATATTTATTGAATTATCATTCATGATATATCATCTATGAAGCACGGAAACGTTCCCTGTTTCCGTTTCCATCTCGAAAACCTGAAATCACGTTATTTTTCGCGTTTCCAGTGTGCGTTTCCGATTTTCGGAAACATTTCATTTCCCGTTTCCGTGCTACATAGTATATCACAATATCATAACATAAAATAGATCTCATTATGATTTCAAGGGGAGGGTATTGTCAGGTATTAAGAGTAGTCATTAGTATGTTAACAATTCTGATATTGTATAAGGGTATTCTAGTCTTTTACTAGGACAAGTTGTTAGGAAGGTAGTTATAGACAGTAGTATAAATACCTATGCAATGTATTGAATGAGTAATCAATGAATAGTATCAGAATACTTTTCTCGACCTAATCTCTCTCTATTCTCTGTTCTCTCTCTACCTATTCTCTCTATCTCTCTCTTCTACTCAATTCTATTTCTTCATCTTAAGCTAGTTCAGGTCAAGAACCAATGTCAGGTAGATGGATCTGAAAGAAGAAACGATAGAATAATTACAGAAACAATAGCAGAAATATTAGAAGGAAGAAGAAAGAAATACGGATTAGAGAGAAGGATAGAGATAAGGGTTAGGATATTTGATATTTCATTTTGATTCATTGGTGTGATAACCGTTACATTGCATTAGATATATAGTAGGATACTAATAGCTAAAAAGGACAGCTGTATATAAAACAAAATAACATAACAAACTATATTCCTTCTAAGAAATTCTAGAATATTCTGTAAATATTAGTAATTAAATACCTAATAGATTAATTAAATTCTCTCTAATACGTGACAATTCCTCCCTCTTCAGTGCATTCTTGTCCCCAAGAATGAGAGAAAACAGAAATATGCTTGTTGGTAACTCCCTGGACAGCAACATACATTGAATTAAGTGCCTTAGCAGACTCGACTGACAGCAATTCATCTTTGAGAGGTCAGTGTTTAGAAATAGACATTACAAACAGCTTAAATGTCACCCCTTTAAATCATTGAGATAAAAACTTGCTGATATGATTTAGAGTCTTCCCTTCAACTTTGATACCTTCTTGTACCCCTTGTAACTCCAATGCTTTGTCCCCTTTGTGAACAATCAACCTGTTGTACGCAAAATCAAAGATGACAGGAGAGTGATTTCGCATCCAATCTGAACCCAATATCAGAACATAGCCACCCAATGATAGGACTCTAACATTAAATAGAAAACTAGATTTGCACATGCATTGGTTACTTACTACTAGTTGCCTTCCATCAGCCACTTCTACTGCTTCTTCCTTGACTTGTAACAAGGGCAGCCTTGCCTCTGTGGCTAATTTCGCATCAACGAAACTGTGGGTACTACCACTATCAATTAAAATAAGTGTAGGTCTCTCTTGCATCCATCCTTGAACCTTAATAGTATTCTGTCCACGACCTCCATCAAGAGCATTAACAAATAATATAGGCGTCTTGTTTCCCTCTTGAAGTTGAGTTTGAGTTTGAGTTTGACTTAGCTCCATTTGAGCCATATCTTCAATAACATCCTGCTCCACAGTTAGCTCATCAAGTTGAATTTTGTTAAGCCTTTTGGTAGAACACTGATGGCCTGGAAAATAATTTTCACCACAATTCCAGCATACTTTATAATTCTTTTTCATAGGGTTTGGGGTCTGGTTTTGGAATAGCTTGGTTTCAGTAGGCTTTGGAAGGTTTTGGCTAGGGTTTTCGATGTTTGGGTCAAAAGAAATTCCAGGTTTTGGGTTTGATTTAGTTTTCAGTGCTTCCATCACATTTTTAAGGATGACTTCCTGGTATTTAGCTTGCTTGATAGCAAGAAACAAATCTGAAGGCTCTTGAGCTCTCACTGCAGCTATAATTTCCGGCTTCATTCCTGCTACGAAACACTTAATGAAGTAGGCTGAGGTGAGTTCAGGATGTACTCTTTCCAACTTGAGCTTAACCTCTTCAAACTGCTCCTGATATTGAAGAACTGTGGTGGTTTGCCTCAGTTGAGCTATCTTCTCTACCACTTCAACTATGCCGGTCTCTTGAAACCTTTTCTCCACCTCCTTTCTAAACTCATCCCAATAAATTCCAGGATAATTTGGGATCCAGTTTCGCAACCATTTCTCGGCCTTACCAAACATGTAGAGGCCAGCTAGCTCTACCTTCCTTTCCTCTTGAACTTCAAAGATCTGAAAGTACCTTGAACATTTGCTAGTCCAAAGTTCACCTTCTTCTCCATTAAAATTTGGTAGTTCACACTTGGGAAGGAGCTTTTGCAAGTAAGGAGCCCTCTGATTCAGTCCTCCGGGGGTACCAAGCAGACTCCTTTCAGCTCAGGGTTATGTATAACAATGGATCCTTGAGGGTTTACTGAGTTTGGGGTGGTGTGGCTTGAGTTGTTGGTTCTGTTTGGTGGTTGCTGTGGTGGGTTTGAATGGGAAAATCGAATGGTAAAAGTTTGGTTTCAGGTACTGGTGTTTGGGTAGGAATCTGGTTTTTGTGTGTTTGGCTGAGTTCTTGTAAACCTAATAAAGGCATCCTTGAACTCCTTCAAATCATCAGCCATATCCATTTGGCTCTTCTTCAGATCAAAAACCTCCTTTCTCACTCCATTCAAGTTTCTTTCCAGGCTGACCTGAGTAGCTTCCAACTTCTCAAAAGTTTCAGCATTTTTCTCATCGCTAGTGTTAAGCCTTTCAGTCAAAGTTTTAACTTGGTCTTCAAGGGTTCCCATGGTTCTTTTTGCAGCAGGTTTTCTTACCATTAATGGTGGTCGTAGGATCGTTGCTCTGATACCAATGTCAGGTAGATGGATCTGACTAAAGTTTTAAAGCGGAAACGACAGAATAATTACAGAAACAGTAGCAGAAATATTAGAAGGAAGAAGAAAGAGATACAGATTAGAGAGAAGGATAGAGATAAGGGTTAGGATATTTGATATTTCATTTTGATTCATTGGTGTGATAACCGTTACATTGCATTAGATATATAGTAGGATACTAACAGCTAAAAAGGACAGCTGTATATAAAACAAAATAACATAACAAACTATATTCCTTCTAGGAAATTCTACAATATTCTGTAAATATTAGTAATTAAATACCTAATAGATTAATTAAATTCTCTCTAATACGTGACAATATCATGACCCAAATCCATTGGATCGGACCCATATCCGGCACATTGTTATAATCTTAAGTATTTAGATGTAAAGAGAATGATTGAGATGTTGATTACCTGCATGATTTTTCGGACTAATGTAAGAGAGTAGCCGGCTTTGATTAGAGAATCTGAAGCAGCTCCTGCAATATAACCAGATACCGCCATTGTTCCCCATGGCACTGCACTAAACCAAGCTGCTTGCTTCAAGTTTACATTAAATACCTGCGTTACATAATTACATTATAGGGTGCATTTTAACCAAATTTAAAGTTGAGGGACTAAAAGGGAAATTTAACCAACTACACAAGCCAAGAACATAGTTTAATCGACCAAATACATCAACAACTCCTCCAATTTGGCACACCTACTGAAATGTTTGAACTTGAAAAGTGTCCCTATCTCCCTCAACTTGGCAAAAATGCGCCAGTTTGACCCTTGAATGCCACGCGTCAGCTTCTGATTGAATTGAGAAAATCAGAAAAATGACGTCTTTGAAAAGTCAAATTAACGAGAATCTAACATGTGGCTTTAAGAGGGCAAATTGGTGCACTTTTTGAAAGTTGGGGGGCTACGAGGAATTATTCAAAGTTCAGGGGCAGTAGGTGGAACGTGAAAGCTTGGAGGAGTTACTTATGTATCTGGGCTAGTTTATTCATCTACAACAACAACAACATTACCCCAATGCCTAACAAGGCTCCCGCACAAGTGGGGTAAAGGGGGACTGGGTGTACGCAGCCTTACTCCTGTAATTACAAGGAGGTTGATTCCGATTGACCCTGAAGTGGAGTTGCAACAACTATCCATGACTTCACAATAAAAGAAACTCTAACAGTTTACCGAGTCATTTTACTTTAGAGCATTAAGGAGTCATTTTGCTTTACTTTATTCATCTAACATAAGAAAAATAGTATTGAGGAACATATGTACTTACAGTCTTGAAATAGACCGGCATCCATGATAAAAGAACAAAGTAACCCTGAAATCCAAAGCAAATTTATCACAACTACATTATATTCAAAGCAAATTTGACTCGAAACGAAGTAAAAATACTAAATTGCCCCTTTCGGATACGAAAAACTACTCACCCAATTGTTAGCGACATTAGCAACAATGATAGCCCATGTGGGCAATTTCGAGAGAAGTAACCGTAAAGGTGGAAGCCGGGGTTTATTTGGAGGAGAATCGGGTTTACCGGCTTGTATTAGCCACAGCTCGGATTTAGTGACGAAAGGGCTATCTCTTGGATCATTAGCGACGCCATTAGCCCAAGTTGATAGCCATAGTAGTCCAAGTGATGAGAAGAGAATAAAAGGGCCTGAAATTCCAATGGTTGATAACATTATTGGAGTTAGTAGCAATCCTGCAACGTTTCCTAGATGAAATCCTGCCATTGATACCCCAACTGCACTTGCTCTTTCGTGGGTTGGAAACCACCTGATCAAACATGTATTTATTACAAGTGGAGAAATCAAAATCACAAGAATCATTCCATAACTTAGGCCTAATACATCACCAACCCCCCGTACTTGGCCCAGACAGTTAATTATCCACCTGACCTTTAAAACCCACCTTGTTGCTCCCTTAAACTTTCAAAAAATGCACTAGTTTGCCCTTGAACGACACGTGTCTGGTTGAATGACATCTTCGAAAAGTCAAACCAACCAGAAAGCAGACATGTGGCGTTTATGAGCAAACTGATGTACTTTTTGCAAGTTTAAGGAGGCAAGAAGGTGGAAAAAAGTGCTTAGTTTGCTCCTGAACTTCACGTGTCTACTTCTGTTTGGATGACATCTTTGAAGAGTCAATCTAACCAGAAGCAACCACGTGACGTTTAGGGTTTGCAAGTTTAAGGGCAACAAGGTGCAATATAAAAGTCAAGGGGTAATAGGCTGCTTGGATCAAGTTCAGAGGCTAGCAATGGATCTGGCTCGTAATATATAATATACAGTGAATCTACGAAATCAAGCTTCATATCTCAACAAAATCACGAGAAAAACAAATTTTAGACACGCTACAAATGTTAAAATCTTCATTGGTGACGAAATAACGGGGATTTTCCGTCACAAAAGATTGTCGTCAGTTTAACGACCAAATTTGGCGATACCAATGTATTAGCGACAAAATAGCGGAACATTGTAGTAAAATGGATGTACCTGGATAAGAGAGTGGTCATAGAAGGCAAAGCAACGCCTTCTGCGAGTCCAAAGAAGGCCCTAATGGCTAAAAGGCTAGCCGTGGAGTGGTTTGCAGCCAATGGAGTTAAAAGTGTTGCAAAAGACCATAAGGCAACACCCCATGCCATTACTCTTTTTCCTCCATATTTGTCTACCAATGCTCCTCCAATTACCGACGAAAATATGTATCCCCATAGAAACGACGACTGCAACACATTATCATACACTCATTAATCTACATATATTAAAAAATTATATTCAGAAATAGTTGGGGTGGGGTAGTAATTTGTTTTTTACAGTATGACATTTTTGTCACTCATATTGAATTACAAAACTAGGGAACCGAATCAATTTTAGCATACACATCCCACGAGATAATATTTAATGTTTCCATGCCTTTTAGTGGCCTGTTCGTTGGGTGGGTAGAGCTCGGTATGAGCTTTGTTGCGCTTTTTACTTAAACTATGAATCTAAGCCTAGCCTGGCCAACTCTTTAGAACTTGGGGCTCAGGCTGGGCTTACGAGATTATTCAGAAGTCCGGCCACGGTCCATAATAATTTTTTTCTTTTTTAAGTTTTGAGGTGGACGAATAGAATTAATCATCAAATTTTATAAAAATGTCTAAATTGTAATTATAATAACATTCTTTACTTGAATTTTATAATATATAATAGTATTTATAGTTGTTAATTTTAAGAATTCAATGGGTTAAATCTAAAAATTCAAAACAATTCACAAATATAATATATATATATATATATATATATATATAATAAATAAATTATTATTCATAAGACTCGGGTCGAGCCGGACTTCGATATTTATACAAAAATTAAGTCCAATTCATAAAAATTCAGACTCTAATGGGCTTGAACCGGACTTAGTAAGGAGTGTTCAAATTCGACTCATAAGAACAGACTCGAACTGAGTCCGATAGATAAGCTGGCCCTCGACGCCCACCTAAGACCCCCCCCAATTGTCCCCCTCACAAAAATCAAAGGATATGACAATTTTTTCTTCATTTTTTCAATTTTCAACTTCTCACCCAATTTTTGAGAGAAAATATATACATAAAGGAACAAAGAATATTATTCCCCTAACACAAATTTTTTTTTTTAATTGTTTTGTGAGCAAGTGAAATTAGATACCTAAGAAATGTGTTAAACCAGCCCAAGCCTATTAATTTTTATGAGTTTGGACCAGATTAGAATAGGTTGGGGTTTTAAAATCAACTCAAACACATTCCAAGGCTGTTATTTAATTTTATAAACTCAAAAATATTGGGTTAGGAAATTAAATCCTTACTACAATTAACTAGGTAGTAACGTAGCTAACAATTTCACACGGCCACGGGCAGTTTATTTAGATGATGTGGCGGGAGTATGGTTAATTACATCGTCTCGTTATGTCGTTTATTTTTTGACTTAAGAACAATAAAGTTATTAAAATTGGATCGAATCGATCGATTCAACCAAAAAAATTACGGTTGAATCAAATTGAACCATGATAACCATGAACTATTGTTTCCATCGGTTCAATGTTCGGTCCGATTGCTTAATAATGCAATCCCTTTTTCTAGAAAAAAGAATAGTTGTATAAATAGATAAATTCTCCCCGAATAGGAAAGTTGGATTTGGATTTCTTAAAGATGGAAATTGATAAAGTTATACATTTCAGTCAACCTCAGTCATTCACTATATTTTAATGGTTGAGATTTATTGCACTATAAACTCCACAAACTAATAAAACTCAATCTCAACTAATAAAATTTAATAAATAATTGAGATTGATTGAAATATATAACTTTACTATTTTTCAACTTTAAAAAATGTAAGTGGGTGAAAGTTTAAAGCCTTATCCCAACTCATTGAATGAGTTGTGTTCAAATTGGCAAGCTCTTTAGTCATTAGTGGACTTGTCAACCAAACTTACCATTGATGGAAATCAAACAAACGTCATTTTTACTTCAAAAAATGGAAAAGGACTAGTACTGTGTATTAGATCCCCACTAGATATAAATTTGTCATATATTTAAGGGGCTAAGGTGTAACACCCAATTGCCACAACTTTTCTATTAAAGCAAAGATTTTTTTCGGTCTGATTCATTGAAATTTTAAGATTTTATTTGAATTGCATACTTAATTATAGTAGGTGGATCTTTTAATAAAATTTTTTTATATTTATTAAAATTTAAACTCAAAATTTTAAGTAGCTGATAAATTGTATAAAATATTGAATCACTGTATAAAATTAAAAAAGTTTATAAGAAAACTGAATGAAGTATAAATATCTTTCACTTAGTCAAACTTAAAAAAATGATTATCTCTAAATTTGAAAACTATTTTTTTAATTTATTTAAAATCATTTTATATGCGAGATTGAAAACTTCTATACATAAAAACGAATTTAATTCCTTCAGAAATAATATTTTCAAACATATTCTATAAGTTACATGTAAGTGCAAATATAAGCCTTCATACAAGATTAAAATGCTTGTAAAATTAGTTTAATCAACTTATAAGCAATGATAAACTCCTCTTCTAGTAATGGAATAAAGTGATATGGGACGATCAAATACTTCGTCTTTCACAATTTTCCCTGGCGAGTTTTACATTATTATTTGAGCTGTTTTTAAAATAAGTTGTTCTCACAAATTTTTAATAGTACTACATATTTTGGCTATGAACAACGCATTTTAACCTTTCATACTAATTATTTAGGAACTGTCTGATTTATTAATTCTAAAATCAAATTTATAGTTTTAAAAAAAGCTTGAAATGGAGCTTTTTAGAAAAGCTGCTGAAAAAAGCTGTAAAAACTCATAGCAAAACTAACCCTTAGGCCCTATTCTTTTCAACTTATAAATAACAATATTTAACTGAATTAAACTAAATTTATTTTAATATAAATTTTTATATATATAATATTAAACTGAACTAAATATAAATTAAAAAATTTCATAATCTTAATCATGAACAATGCAATTATTAATTATTACGGTGACCGTCTTTCAATTGAAAGTACAAAAAAGCAAGACGTACACAAAATAATGATAGAAGCGTAACTAATCCATATTCCAAGTGTGACGAGGCTTTTTATACCGTGCCTATATTTTTTCTTAATTTACTTTTGTTATTTTAATGTTAAAGGAGAATAAAATTTAAATTTTATAAAATATATTTATTAAAAAAGTGATGAATTTTAATTATTATTAAGCTCCTTACTTATAAATATTATAAAAAACATTTACTTCTATTATTGTTTTTTTTATAATTACTTTTATTAGTGTTAAATTAAATTTCAACTCGCAAATTTAACGGTGGTAAGTTTCAAAAAATAAAGTATTCATAACATTAAAACTGGATCTTATTCATCCAGCCAGTCCAAGCCCAGTGTTCGAATAAATGATATACACATAATTTATTTGTTAAGTCCCACCTTATCCAAACCCTTTTAAGCACTTTTATTGTTTTTTATGATTTATGTATGATATATTAATAAGGTGTAACTCAGTTGGTTATATAGGCTAAGTAAATTACAGGAAAATAAGGTTTAAATTTCACTAAATATATTTATTAGAAGGGGTAAAGAATCTTACCTATTAATTTTTCTATGATACAGACATAATTTATTTGTTAAGTCCCATCTATTGAATCTAAGCCAAGTTCTCTCTTGGCCCTCCTAGTTAACCACATTAATTAAGCATTGGGTTATTCTAAACTAAAAAATATGTTATTATGTAATCCTCCGGTTCTAATTTTTTTATTTTGGTTCTAAATAAATGGTCATTTAGATTATTAATGCAATATGTACCATTTTTTCTCTAATTTATCCTTACATTAATTAAGAAAGAGATTAAGTATTATTGAAATTATAAGTTGATAATTATGAAGAAAGAGAATTTTATAAATGATAAATTACACTTTTTAATTGCTTAATAAATATTTTATTGGTTTTGATAAAAAGTCTAGGTCTTTTATTTGGAATTGGAGGGAGTACTAAACTAAATTATGGGGGTGTTTGTCCAAATTTACAACTTATTACTTATTACTTAAAAGATAATTATAAGAAGATTTTAACTTATAAGTTAAAATATTTCTCAATTTTTTTAACTTAAAAGTTCGTTACAAGGATAAAAGTTAAAAAAAACACCCCTTATATTTATCTATCTCAAAAATAAAATTCAGGCTTTTTATGTTGTAATATTTACAAGTATCTTTATTAAAATAATATTATTCGGGGCTTAATAATCGTTAAAGCTCATCACCCCTCCTAATAAATATATTTAATGAGATTTAAACTTTATTCTACTTTAATTTATTCAATCTGCTTAACCAATCTAACTTCATTTTATTAGTAATGGAATTTAGGGCTTTGAAACATAGAAGTTGCCGCCTACCACTTCAAATCTGAAAAGGCGGCGAACCGCCGCTACCACACATTTATAGTGACACTAATAAATTAGTTCATATCACTGTTGTTTGTTTAATTTATTATCCCTGTTTTCAGTTCATATGACACAACACCAACCAAACACGCTGACAAAACAAACTCCATTCATTAATTAATCAACGACAATATCTAACCAATAAAACATTACTTTTTGTATTTTCCTTATAAAATTCATCTCAACAATGAGCTATAAAAAAAATATTCGGATTCTCTAAAGTTAATTTTTAATAAAATTATATATTTTAGTTAATTTTAACCAATTCAAATTTAGTTTTAATGGTTTGTATGATATAATGTAATCAAATTTGAACTATTAAAACTCAATAAATGTATAACTTTTCCCCAAAAAAATTAACTCTAAAGAATCCAATAAAAAAATACTAGTTACCTTAAAATACTCATTAAATTATTATTATTATCATTATATGGTTATTTTTTCTGTAAAGCATTCAATACTTATTTTTTCAGCGTAGAATGAGCGATGATTATTTTAATTTAACAGTGAAAAAGCTAAGGTAATAGAATATGGCTTATTATTATTATTAATTAAAAAAGGCAGGCCTGAGAAAAATACCTGAACAATGCCGAGGAAAGAGCTAGACCACCCATATTTCGCCGCTAAAGGAACAACGGCGACGGACATAACAACTCGGTCGGCATTACAAAGACACATCACACAAGCCGTTAAAGCCACCACTTTATACCTCTCCGGTATACTCAACATTCCTGCGCCCGCCGCCGCAGCCGTCTCACCGGAAGATCCTTTTCCACCCATGAACATTCCTGTTCCTATCCCCTCCGCCGTACACTTCACGACAAATCCGCCGCTATTTTTCCTCTTCTCCAACCCATTAATGTCCCTTTTGATTTGTAATTTTGAGATTCTTGGGTTTATTTTGAAATGGGTTTTTGTAGGGGTGGTTAAATTTGATTGGCGATTGTTTAGGGCATTTTGGGAGTAGGGATTAATGTTGAGCATTGATTTAGCCGCCATGGATGAATTTAATTTGATAATTAAGAGGTAAATTAATATGGGTATTTGAAGAGGAAAATAAATTAATGAGGATTAATATAAGCAAAGATTTTGTGAAATGGGGTGTGGTGGATAGGAATGAATATTAATGGAGATTGGGTGTTGGAAATTTGAGTGTTTGGTTTGTTATTAAAGAGGAAAAATGAGAGTAGTTGATGATTTTGGGAGGTTGGTGAGAATAGCATGGTAAGCCTAAAGAATCGGTCCACTTATTTTATTATATTTTTTTTAAAATCTAATTTATTTTAATTTAACTTAATACATCCAGATTCTCTAAAAATTCATTTATCTCTTATACTTTTAAAAATTTTAAATAACCCCTTAAACTTATAAAATAGTTTCAAATAATTCCCTAAAATTACAAAAGTGAATTGTATTGTCCCTTAAATGCCACGTGTCAGATTTTGGTTGGTTTGACTTTTCAAAGATGTCATTTTTTCTCTTCAATCAAAAGCCGACACGTGACATTAAGGAGACAAATTGATTCACATTTTATAAGTTTAAGGGGTTATTTAAAACTTTTTACAAATTTAGAAGGTCACCAAAAAATTTTAAAATTTCAAGAAATAAATAAATATTTAAAAATAAATTTAAAGAATTGTTAATGTATTAGAAATTTTAACTTTTAATAGTATTAATATTTTAAGTGTAACATTGCCACGTGATTACTAATAATTAGATACTCCCTTATCTTTCCCTCTTATAGAAATTAAAATTATAAAAAACCTGTCAAAGGAGAAAAAAAATTTATAAATTTTTATGGATTTAAATATGTTGAACTTAATTTAGAATATATGTTCTTAGAAGCCGAGATATCAAGATTGGAAGCTAAATTTTGACGATAACAAAAAACATCAAAGACTGTGTGCTCATAAGATAGATGAAGCTAAAATAACTCAGAACTATCCTCAAAGAAAAGACGAAGAGAAAATAGAAAATATATGTTATGTCAGCGGAAGTTGAAGTCTTCTCAAAAGCCTATTAGGAATAACCAATGCTACATCATCAGAAAATAAATCAAGGGCATCACTAAAAAAGTAGAAGCTAAATTCTCGTGAAGAAATTAGATTGACGATAAAATGCTCAGAAGGACAACTTTTATCTATTACTTTCTCATAAGGCTAGAGTCAGACTAAGCAATATCTCCCACATGATTTTTAAGCTCACAAAACCAACCAACCTCCTATCCACAAAGCAAGCATCCGAAGATAGGACAATCAACTTGACTCAAAAGAATCTAACACTCCAAAAGTTGAAGCTAACTCTTGATCAATAGAAGTCAAAGCTTCAAAAGTTAAGATCACCCTCGTAATGGAAATCTCAGAAGAATGGATCAAGACTAACTCCTAAGTGAGATAAGAAACTCCTAGAGTCAGATGCTCAAGAAGGAATAAAACAATATATACGTCTCAAAATCTGCCTCTCATAACCCAGGGATAGTGAAGCAAAGGACAACCTTCTGAGTTTGAGAAAGGCTCAAATATTAAGATTCTCAGAAGAGATAACGATATCTGAGAACTTGAAGATCCTTAGGTAACTCACGTGATTCTACCTTTTCAAGAATAACTGACTCAATTTATACATTTCTAAAAAGTAGGATCTCTGACTTTAACTAAAAGGGATAAAGCACTATCGAGAACGTGAGTTGAACAATGAAGCAAAAGAGTTACTTTTAGCCACTTGACACCTGACACATAGAAAGCAAAAGTACCAAAAAGGTGTAACTACTAAAAATCAACAATCAAAAGATAGAGGTGACCAGTTTTGGATTTATCTAACGAGAAGATCATCTACAAACTAACATCAAATCCAATGGTCACGAAGAATTGTAGTTGTTGAGAGACATCGATCAAAGACTTCTCAGAATAGAGTCCTTCTGAGAAGTGTACCTATATCACAACAACGGCCACAAAGTGTACTTTCTCTAAGGTGCGCCACAACGGACATCTTCAAGCCAAGAAAGTATAAATAAGACTTTATCTGTCACAAATAAATTGAACTAGCTAATCACAGAAGCACACACAAGTTATCATTAAATGCAATCCAAAAAGCCAACAAATCTCTTCTAAATCAGTTTGTAATAAAAGGCTCGCTAGAACACAAAAAATTATATTTGTTGTAAAAGTGTTTCTTGAGACAAAAAAAATCCAAGAACACAAATCTCCTTATAAATCCACTAGAGTGAAATCAAGACTAAATAAGGTAGACTTGGTAAGATCTTTGATTCACAAACAAGACTAGGCAGGAGTGATGAGGTCTTCAAACCTGAATACAGCTATAAAAGAATTACAAAAATATATATACAAAGAAATAAACGTCTCCAATTTTCTCTATCGGGTGTAGGGGTGCCAAACTCTCTGAGATAGTTTTCTCTATTCCAATGTGGCGGTGTCAAACTCGTTGAGATTTCCGCCTTTTGAGTGCTTTCCGGTCTCCACCTTACATCGAAAGATACAAATAATTAATATAAAAGCATAGAAATATAATGGGAATAATAAACAAGTTAAAGGAAATGTAAACACCGATAAGTTGAGCCGTGCGGAACACTATCCTTAAAGGATACTTGTAATTTCTTTCAGGATTAAATAACTCAGAATTATAAAACAGAGAAAAAAAACCATTATATCTCAAATAACTGCAAAGCAAGCCCTTTATATAGATCAGTGAAATGTGCCTTTAACAAGAATAAAATACTGTTACACAAATTAATATAAAAGCTTTTAAAAGTACCCCTCTTTAACATGGTCAAAAAATTTATATCAAACAATTAAGTTTGTTTTTATTATTTTTTTTTTGGTAATTAAGTTTGTTTCTATTATGAAAATAAAGGGATAAAAAACGTCTAACCAAATGTAACTTATTTTCAAGCCATATTTAACACAAATTCAAAGTATATATAATAATATTCAAACTATTTAAATTATTATAATTTTAAACACAAAGAGAATAAAGTAAAATAAATTTATTTTGAAATAATAAATAATTTTCCAATAATCCCTTACTTATTTCAAAAGAAATTTTGATAAAAAGATTTTCTGGATATCTCAAGTTTTACATATAATATATGGTATTGGTGTCTTTTGGACTATGAACTAATACTTGATATATAAAATTTAACTTACGGAATATTTGGTGAAACATATAGTTTCTATGAACCAAATAAGTGCTACTGTAATATAGGAATTTTACATATCGCATTATACCAAATACATTTCTGAACAACGCCGTGGTGCCCACAATAGGCCATACGTGGTCTCTCGTAAGTGCTCTAGAGATAGTGCCAATATCTCAGAGAAGCGGCCTCACTTCACACTTACGTAGGTGATTTCATCAAGTGTATATTGCACTTTATACACCACTCATAAGAGTTATGAATTCATTAAGAGTTCTTATAACCCAACCTCTCAAAATATGCAACATAACACTTCCTCACATCTAGGATTAAGACACAATTTTTAGTGCTAGCAGAACTAACAAAGGCTTGTTATTACCCATATGAACCTATTCCGTGGGATCCCCACTCATGTAGGTTGGGTTCCATGTTTGTTAATTTCAAATGGCTTTAGTCTCATCCTCTATGATGTTTATAGTATATCTCAAAGATTTAGTCAGATGATTTGGCCAAAATCACTCTTGACTCACAAAGTTCATAGATAGAATTCTATCTTTAATTAATTAATTGTATCACAATATATTGTCTCAAAAAATGTCTTATCTTATTTAGAGATAGACATTGCCGTCAGGCAATCACAAACTATTGTTATCAAGGATGATGATATTATTCCTAAATGAATACATGCTAAGAAATTTCTTTAAAACGTTAGCCTCAAATATATGTCAATTCTCAAGCAATAAACTTTGCTTAATTGACATTCATATTATTCCACCACCAAGAGTGAAATTCATCTCATATGAAGTTATCATCATTGTACCCTTCTTATACAATAGATAATCACAAAATTAAATACCATAGATATGGTACTTTCAACTTAATATATAAATTGAATATTTGAAACCATGAGGGGTACACACAAACTTATTAAAAGTTTCTCGATATAGTATACTAAAACCTTATGATAAGGTTTAAAAAAATTATGAACACAAATAGTATGAAATTTTCCTACTTCTCAAAATCGAATTCACTCCCGCACACTTTCAAGAATTATGAAAATAATTTTTCCATAACTCATATGGTGTCTCCAAAATTTTTATGCAACCAAATATTCCATTTCTTTTCATTTGAATCTAAGATACAATTAGCATCATTGCACTCTTTTAGTACAATGGATATCCACAATTGGTAGTTCTCAAGAATTTTACAAGTATGATAATAGCAACTCATGGTCATATTTCTCTTTAATTGAATATTTAAATCTACAAGGAATACTCACATGATTAATGTCATATAAACCCAAACTTCTTAAGAAGTTTCTCAGCATATAGTGTTCTTGTATTAACAAAACACTCTCATTCATCCTTATGATTTTTATACCAAAAAATTATATATTTTTCTCTATTGTCATTTTTGTATACAAAACTTTATATTTTCTCTAGGCTAAATGCATCCAAAGCCCCCTTAACTTGACTTGGCATGTTTTGTCACATGTCACCCCCAACTTTTAGCATCATCACTTTACCCCCTAAAGTTGGCAAAACTGATACAGTTTGCCCTCTCAGTGCCACATGTCAGTTTCTGGTTGGTTTGACTTTTCAAAAATTCCATTTTTTAGATTTTTCTCTTTCTAATCAGAAGTTGACACGTAACATTAAGGGGGCAAACTATATCAGTTTTGCCAACTTTAGGGGGTAAAATGATGACGTTGAAAGTTGGGGTGGCATGTGATAAATCGTGTCAAGTTAAAGGGGTTTTAGATGCGTTAACCCTTTTCTCTATCTCAAGAAAATATATATCTTTCCACATTTCTTTTTCATCACTTCCATCATAACTCCAAAAGAAAAATTGTTACAAAAACTTAAACAATATAAAACACTTGTAAAAATAAAATTGATTTCTCTAAAAATAATAAATCACATTTTTTTCTCAAAACTAGAAAGAAAAACTTTATCAACACCCTTAAAAAACTTTATGCATTTTCTCATCTAAAAAAAATATTTCCATATTTTCGCCTTCTAAAAACCAGAAATAATAACTTCACCAAAACACCCCCACACTTTCAAAAATTTGAGTTTGGAAATAATTCTTTCAAAAATTATATTGTATCCAAATGTTTTTGATTTAGCACAAATACCAAATTATGAAAATTGGAAAACGTCAACGGAGGAATAGGAGGTATCCTTTAAGATTGTTGTAAAACAATTACAAAAATATATATACAAATAAATAAACGTCTCCAATTTTCTCTATCAAGTGTAGGGGTGCCAAACTCTTTGCGATAATTTTCTCTATTCCAATGTGGCGGTGTCAAACTCGTTGAGATTTCTGCCTTTTGAGTGCTTTTCGGTCTCTACCTTACATCAAAAGATACACGTAATTAATATAAAAATATAGAAATATAATGGGAATAATAAACAAGTTAAAGGAAACGTAAACACCGATAAGCTGAGTCGTGCGAAACACTGTCCTTAAAGAATACTTGTAGTTCCTTTCAGGATTAAACAACTTCTTCAACCGACTGATTGGACCAGGAACAGATATACGATATTATATCCAGAATTATAAAATAGAGAAGATAAGTGGAGACAAAAAAAACATTGTATCTCAAACAATTACAAAGCAAGCTCTTTATATAGAACAATGAAATGTGCCTTTAATAAAAATAAAATACTGTTACACAAATTAATACTCCCTTCATCTATAAAATATTATCCATTTAACCGAATCATTGAAACCAATGAAAAATTTATTATACAATCAAAATAACTAATTTATCCTTTACTAAATTCTCTTTCTTCTTAATTGCTCACTTATAATTTCAACAATACATAATCTCTCTCATAGTTGATACAGGGGCAAATTAGAGGGAAAAATTGTACAAAATGTATTGATAATCTAAATTAATAACTAAAAAGCAAATTAATAAAATGATTAAAGAGATAATAATTTTTAGATAGAGGGAGTAATAATATAAAAGCCATTTCAAAAGTATTGCCGTCCCCCTCTTTAATATGGTCAAAAAATTTATATCAAACAATTAAGTTTGTTTTTATTATGAAAATAAAGAAAGAGATTAAAAACATCTAACTAAATGTAACTTATTTTCAAACAATATTTAACACAAATTCAAAGTATATACAATAATATTCAAACTATTTAAATTATTATAATTTTAAACACAAAGAGAATACGGTAAAATAAATTTCTTTTGAAATAATAAATAATTTTTCAACCAATATAACTTGAGAGAAGTTGTGATTTAGAATGATCTATGATGAGGATATACTTAGATTGGGGAATTAGAAGCAGCAAAAGAAGTGGTATTTTGTGCGGGTAACAATTCTAAACTGTAAAGGCTTATCTGCTTCGGGAGGAGTTTATCAAATAGCGGATTAAAACTTAGAGGAGGAAACTCTGGAGGCTGAATGTAGGCAAGGTCTGAATTAATATAAAAATCATTGTATTTGATTTACTTAAATTGCTTTTATTTACTGCCTCTGTTTTACTTTTACTATATCCTGCTAAGTAAATAATCACACAAACAAACATCAAACTTTATTTATTAATAGACTTGTGATCGCCTGTCAAATTAAAATATCATTAATCAAAGTATGTTATTTCACATCTAGCGAAAAGGAGTTTACCAGCCCCCCTCTGACTCCTATATTACCCCCTCATATGGACCAATAAAATATTCTGTTAGTTCTGGTTTACAAGTTAAATATTTTTTTGATATCTTATTTATTAAAGTTGTTTTATTTGATTGTTGGTTTATTCAATTTTTACTTATTTAATGCATAATTTACTCAATTTTTATATTTTTATTATATATTCTATTCAATTTACAGTACATTAATTGTTCATCTAGCGTTACAAAAAACATAAAATACAAATACTTTCATTTCAAATATAAATATGTTTTATTGACAATGCATGAATTTACCGACTCTCAGTAATCCGTTAAGTTATTGTATAAAAATTGAGCAGATCTAACATAAAAAAAATTGAATAAGTCAGATTCACAGTGTACATAGCCAACACCAAAAAAAAATATTGAGTTATAAAATATAATATAAAATCTAGCCACCTCAAATTCCATCATTTGCTCATCCTTGTACAATTGTTTTCAAATGATTGAACGTTCTTTTGACCATAATTTAATATAGTCTAATTTAATTTAAAATAGTATAGAATAGTTTAGTATAATTTAATTCAACTATTTATAATTATAAATTTATACTAAAATAAGTTTAATTTAGTTCAGCTCACTTCAGTTCAGTCAACTTTAATTCAGTTCAACTTTCGAAAGTTGAAAAGAACACGGCCTTAGTACGAATAAGAAAATTGTATAGAAGATTTTTGTAGGTCAATATTTGTCTAATTAGCTACTCCCTCCATTCCATTTTAACTGATTTTTTAGAAATTTTATCAATATCAATAAAATATTTATTATACTATTGAAATAACTATTTTACCCTTTGAATAAGTCACTTTCTTTTTAATTATCAAGACATAACTTCATCAATATATAACCTCTCTCTTAATTAATATAAAGGTAAATTAGTGAAAATAAGGTAAGAAATGTATTGATAATTTAAAAAGTCACTTCAAATGAAATAAAATAAAAAAACTAAAAAATCAATTAAAATGAAACAGTGTTACTTTTCAGTTTTTGTTTTTGCTAAAAGGAGGCTCATAGACAATGAACATTAGAGAAGTAAAATTGGATAGCTTATATAAATGGCTCAAGACAACAAATTAAACAAATTATTGAACCTTTTGTAATGTTATTCAATTCTCTACTAAATTTTGAATGATATCTTTTATGTGTTTTTTTTTGTGGAATTTCATGTGTTTTTGGCGGAAAACATTTTTAGTTATGTGCATTTTTCTATGTCGATCTCCATTACACATTATTATAGTCGCATTTTCGTAGTAGTATGTATGTTTTGATATTATAAAGTGGGGAGAAATAAAAAAAAATTGTTTCCTTTGTAGATAATTTGAACCTCCAACTAATATGCATAACCTCTTGAATTTATTATCGATCAATTTGAGCTTTTTTTTTAAACTGTTTATTTTAAAAATTTTATTTTTAAATTTTTTTTAAAATGACAAATTTATTTAAAAAAAGATTAAATAATTTTTAAGTAATTAATATAAATGATTAAAATATATTATTTAAAATTTAAATATATAATTTTATTTAAAATTTATGAAAGTAATTTAATAATTAATTAATAAATAATGTCAGACATTTGTCCAACATGTACAAATTTTAACTTTTTTCTTGTAATTATCCAACTAATCAGTTCAACGTTTGTCCGACATTTTTTAATAATTTTTATTAAGTTTCTTTTTTTTTACTATGAAACTCAAACTTGGGATAATTGCATGATCACTTTGTTTGCTGATAGCATCTCCAACCCCATTCTAAGGTTTAGTTCTTTTTAACTTATATTTAGTTTAATTTAATTCAGTTTAGTTCAATTTAATATTGAATATATATAAATTTATACTGAAATAAGTTCAGTTCAATTTAGTTCAGTTTAACTATTTATAAATTGAAAAGAACAGGTCTAAAAATGGGGATGGAGATTAAGTTCAGTTTAATTTAGTTCAGTTTAACTATTTATAAATTGAAAAGGGGGATGGAGATGGGAATAGAGTTCCCTCTATTCCTTGCTTATGAAGCAACACTCCCAAATCATATTTTATTAATATTTTTTACTTTTTCTTTTATTTATTATTTAATTGAGTTTATATTTATTTGATTTAGATAGAGAGAAATAAAATAATAATAAAAAGTTAGATAGAGAGAAATAAAATAATAATATTTATATTTTAAAGTAAAAATTTAAAGTATAGGGTTAAAAAATAAACACTATAATTATTTTAAATTATGAAATTTTAAGAAGAAAAAAAAGATAGGAAGGGTTAAAAATGCCCTTAAAATCAATTAGTCCCTCATGTTTTTAAAACATGCCCCCCCTTAAATTTGGTTTGTCAAATAGTTATCATTTTTACCTAATTTTTTCAATTATTCTTTCAACTTCACTCATATACTATTAATTACATTTGGTTAAAACATTAAAGTATAAAAGATAAACTAATATTGTTATACTCTTAATTAATTAGTTTATTAAAAATTATAAAATTAATAGAATAACAAGTAAAAAATATGGAATAAGTAATATTTTGTGTTCATTGTTAAAATCAAACTTATGTCACTCATTCATTTAGGGTCAGTTTGACATTACTGTTTGAACAACTTTTAAAATAAGTTGTTCTTACAAATTTTTAATAGTACTATATATTTTGACTTTAAATAATATATTTTGATCTTTCATACTAATTAATTAGGAACTATCTGAATTATTTTTTGTAAAATCAAATTTGCAGCTTTAAAAAGAATTAGAAAATGGAGCTTTTCAAAAAAGTTACTGAAAAAATTATAAAAATTCACAGCCAAACTGACCCTTAGTATTAACAAAGACACAAAATAATAGCTACTTTGCATCTAGTCTAGTCTAGCCTTTTTTTTCTAATCCTTCTTAAATTTAACTAAAAATTCCACTCATTTTTCTATAAATCTTTTTTTTTGTTTTTAACATAAGTAAATCATTTTTTTCTTAAATTCCAGACTAATAATTAATTATCATGTAAGACATAATTATCAAATTGAGTTTCAAGTTTTTTTAGCATATTACAATTTGTTATCATTGTTAACGTTGTTATCAGATATATAATGCATTTACTAAGAATTTGAATTCATTAGGTGGTGGTGAATACTATAACTACTTTATTTTATTTATAGTCTTTACTATTTTGCCTCATATTTTCATTGAAAAAAATTTCATTCACTTATTCAATACTCCCTCCGTTTTTTTAACCGTTGCTTTTGATAAGTTTGTCAATACTAAAGAAATATTAATTAAGTGAATAAAAGTACTAAAAAAATTTATTTAGCTCAAAAGCGACAGTAAAAAAACAGACGGAGTAGAAATGATGGACAAAATCATTCTTATTTTTTTTTACAAAGTAATCACTCCAAATTTCTAACTTCATAACTACTTATTAAGTCTTTTACTCAAACCTTGGCTCCACTAGAGTTAAAAATGGTTCGGGTGGGGATAGTAAGGGATCGAATCTGAGCTCAATCTTGAGAAAAAGAGTTAAAAATGACCGAGAAAAAGGTCATTTAAAGGAATGAATAAATATGGAAAACGAGATTTTAACAAACATTTTTAGCCAAATCTAAGTTAGCTTAAAATATTGGATGATCAAAAATTATTTTTTTATGTTGCTGATATATAAGTTAATATGTACTGTATATTTTGAATAATGCTACATTAACACCTAAGAGTTGACACTCTATGTATTTTAATATATACAATTATTGTTTATAAAAAATATTCAATATTTAATAATTACATCAAATAATATGAAATTGATTTGGGCAGAGAAAAAAAAATCGAACCAAATTAAAAAATCGAATCGAATCAAGCCAAATATATTTGATTCAGTTTTACTTTATGAAAATTATGAGTTTCGATTTTAATTTAATTTTATTTAAATTTGATTTGATTTAATTCTTAAAATAAAAAAATAAAAAAAATTAAATTAAATTATTTTAATTTAATTTTTAATTTTCATTTCTCCCTTAATAATTTTTGATATGATTTGATTTGCGTCAGTTTCCAAGTATTAAGGAAAACAGAGAAAGTGATGGCTGAAAAATCTACGTGGCAACTCGTAGACCACTGCCCGATCTTCACCTATCACCTCTCTTTCATTCAACTACCACTCTTAATTTTTTAATAATAAAAAAATTGTTTTCGATTTTTTTTATAAAATCGTCAAACTAGTATTTAAACACTTTTGTAGGTTAATATTCGTATAATTTAATTGGCTAAATAGACTGAATAAATTGAGGGAGAATAAAATTTAAATTCTACTAAATGTACTTATTTAAAGGATTGAGGAGCCTTAACTATTACTAAACTCTAAATAAAATTATCTCAATAAAAATGCTTATAATTATTAAAAAAAAGTTTACACTCTTATCGAGTTTAAATGATTTTAATCTTAACTTATAAATTAATAAGTGAAAAATTATAATTAGTATTGTAACTTGTTTTTAAGCATCATTAAAGTATATTACAAAAAAAAAGCATCATTAAAGTAAAGATAAAGGTTTTCTTCTTGTTAACTAGTAGCTTTGCACACTGTTTGTCAATTTAATAATAAAATTTTATTGATGTAGGATCGGATCGACCTGTTGAATTGAAAAGTTAGGAACATGTAAAGAATTTGGTCTAGTTGATGAAAATAATGACTCATTAAAAAAATTAAAATTAAACCTTAAATTGGTTCAAATTGAAAAAAAAAGTCAATAAATTGGTGACAAGTGATGACCAAAACCTATTTCTCCTGCAATATGCATAAATTTCGAGACAATTAATAAATTTATATAAATTTTTTTACTCCTATGAAACTTATTTACTTATTTATTTATTTATTATTATTGACTTTATTCTTAAGGAATCTACATAAATTTATAGGTATAATTAGAAAGATTACATAAATATTTTCATTCTTACTGAAAATGATTACTTATTTATTATTAGTTTGACTTTTCAGTGTATGGTATAAAAAATTATTTCACATATACTCTTATACAAAGAGATAACAAATTTAGCATTACTATTTTAATTTATATTTCCTAAAAAAAATTTACCATTTTACATTTATTATAATGTTATAAAAGATTTTATTTATTTATAGAATTTTTTAAATTAGAAAAGTATTATATTTATTATTAACATTTATTATTTTTATTTTCTTAAATAAAAAAAATTATAAACATATTTCCTTCTATAAAGATTAGTCATTCAGTGAAAGCTATAATTACTTTATTTTTTACAAAATAAAAGTTATTTTGCCCTTTATCACCATTAAATTAGTGGGGTGTAGTTCAATCCAATGATGAGAATGTCAAAATAAAAAAAAAATAAAGTAAACATAAAAATTAAAATAACCCTAATCATTAACATTTTCTTTTCGTAATAACTTTTACTAATATTAAATGAATGAACATTTTGTATATATATATTGAATGAATAGTTTATACTGAATTTTATTTATTATTTTAATTACAAGTCCTAGAAAAAGGTCCTCATGTTTATGGTATGGTAGATAAAAACGCATAAAGGAGTAGGGTTTCACATCACATGATCTCAACTACCCCTCTAAACTTCACATCAAAAGTCGACTACTTTTTAAATTTTTAAAAGTTTCTCTTAACCCCCTGAACTTAGTATAAATATATTAATTTACCCCCTGAATTTGGCAAAAGTGTATCATCTTTCCCCTTGAATGCTACTTGTCAACTTTTGATTGAAAAGAGAAAAAAGCGTCTTCGAAAATTCAAACCAATCAAAACATGATACATGAAATTCATGGACAAACTGATATACTTTTACCAATGGGCAAACTGACACAATTCTGCCAAGTTTAGGGGGTTGAGAGAAACTTTTAAAAGTTTAGGGGGCAGTAGACTTTTTATGTCAAGTTTAGGGGGTAAAGATGTATTTGGCCTCATAGTAATATATACGCAACTATCAATTATAATTAATTAACGGCAGAATACATCAAAACCCCATTGAACTTGTTCCTAACCACACATTTACCTTCTAAACTTTCAAAAGTTCTAAATAATCCCTTAAATTTACAAAAAGTTCCAAATAACCTCCTGGATTTGGAAAAAGTGATCCCATTTGCCCCTAAATGCCACGTGTCAGACTTTGATTGGTTTGACTTTTTAAAGATGTCTCTCAATCAAAAGCCGAGATGTGGTATTGAGGGGAACAATTGATTCACTTTTTACAAGTTCAAGGGGTTATTTATAACTTTTTTATAAGTTCAGTGGATCATTTAAAACTTTTGAAAATTAAAAATGAAATAGATATTTTAAGATAATTTCAAGAGGTTGTTTATATATTAGGCCGTAATTAATTATATAGCTTCACAATTTTGGTCAATGAAATAAAAAAAATATATAATATGTAATTCATTTAAAATTTAGTGTTCATGTCATTGTATAATGGCCAACCCTACCTTCTAATTTTAGTTGATGAGACATTAAATATAAAAATACTAAGGCCGATTAAAGTATATATATATATATATATATATATATATATATATATATATATATATATATATATATATATATATATATATATATACACACACTTTGGAACACGTTTTTACTATCCATTAGTTTGGTTTACTTGTTATATTTTGTTGTCCTCAATAGCTGCTATTGATACTGATAGAGGTTCCTGATAATTTTTTATCTCAGAAATAGTCAAAATTAAATATCTAAAAATGTTGTTTGATATTGAAAAGGTAAATCATAATTAGTGGATAGAATTCATAGACAACCACTTACTTTTAAAAAAAATGAGTAGAGATATATGGTTATAAGTATACCTATTCGCGGGTCAAGTTATCCATCAGTCTTGGTCCGAATTTGTTTAAATGGGTCGGGCTCGTACACTCATTTTACTATAAAGCCTGGCCTGAGTCCATAAAAATCCGGAGTTCAATGGGACGAATTTGATTTTTACATAAATATCCGAGTCCGGTCCGGTCCGAGAACAAAAAATATATTTATTTTATATTTTTATATTATATTTAATAAATTTTTATAAATTTTTATATTTTATCCTACTAAATTTTTAACTATATATAAATGAATTTTATTAAAAACTGTAATTGTATGTAAAATTTAGACATTTTTTAATAAATATTGTAATTTTTTTAATTTAATTTATAAAATATTAAAAGAAAAAAATATCTATGGGCTATGGCCGGATTTGAAAATGCTTAGTATGTCCAGTCCGAGCTGAAGTTCTAAATCATGGCCTTAGATCGGACTTAGATTAATATTTTTAGTTAAAAGTTCGACCAAGCTCGACTCAAACTTAGCCCGACTTGTCCAACGAACAGGTCTGATAGAGATATATAGTTATAAGCCAAGAGACTCCAAATACTTGAAAAGCATTTTAAAAAAATTTGTGATGGTTTTAGAAATTTTTTCCAATAATGATTTGATCTTTTCAATATTAAATAGTAGCGTTAAGGGTATGACTGCAACGATTAAATACATGTTTTAGCTATTTTAAAGATTAAAATTATTAGTAACTACAAAAATTAGCCACCAAATAATGGGGTTTTGGCCATTATCATTTTAGAAAAATAAATAAAAAAATGTGACATCGGAATTTATTTCTCGCAACTTATAGTTGGTAAAGATAAACTCTTATTTTTTTAAAAAAAAACTACAAAAAGGTTCAAAATATTTAACATACTTGTTTAATTATTCACATTAGTATATGGTTCACTTACTGTTAGTTTGGCGATAAATTTTTTACACTTTTTTTTTAGCAGTTTGACTTTTTTTTTTGAAAGCTGTATATTTGATTTAAAAATAAATAAATCAGACAGTTCATAATTAATTAGTATAAAAGATCAAAATGTGTTGTTTAAAGTCAAAATATGTAGTACGTACTATTAAAAGTTTATAAAAATAACTTATTTTAAAAACAGTTCAAACAATGATATCAAACTTACCCCTAATCTTTAACTTGTTCAATAAGTCAACTTTATTTCAATTGAATACTTATGAAATACACATATTTTGAAATGCACTTATGAAATACACATTGTTCATTGCTGGTTAACTTCAGACATAACTCATTCCTAAAAGGCATCATTGTGTGAGAACGTGTTTTTATTGAGGACAAAATTTCAAAAACACAAACATACGTTGTCTATGCAAGATTTGTCCTTTTTGCTCTTTATGTTTCTTGAAAATGATAAACACGTTCAAGGTTTCAAAAAGCGTTAGACGCTAATCGGGTGGTTGGGATTCAAACGTTTAAGAGGGACCTAGACGGATTTGTAAGTCTTTTATTTTTTATAATTAATAATAGATAAAAGTATAAATTCAATTAAAAAATAAATTACTATAATACAATAATATTTTACCAAAAAATATAGTTTAGCGTATGAAAACTTAAGTTTTAGTTAATTTTAACATAAAAAAACATCAACATTAAAATCAATTCATTAAAAACAAATATCTTCACTAATTTTTTGCGGTTTATAGTGTACTATTTCTTGGTTTGGGATTCAAAATGAAAATTGTATGGTGAAAATATTTTGTTCTACATTAGTTTTACCAACTGTGCTACTTTTTTTGAATTGAAAAAATTGAACTATAATTATTATAGGTATCAGTATCTTAAAAATTAGGGAAAGAATCGGACTAGATAGTGCCCATGAGAAATAGCGCCCGAGAAATGAAAAGTCGAACAACAAACCTCAATATAGCGTTCAAACAGGACCTAAACGGAGCTAGGCAAAAAGTTTTAAAACACAGATAATGCTCAAACTGTTTCAAAGCTAAACCATGTAATGGTGAACTGTTTTGAAGCTAAACGGTCCGTATATGAAATATCTAAATAGTCAAATTGATTTTTTTTTCATCTGATTCATCTGAGCTTTACTTCAACTATCTTTAGATTCGACCCGAATCGCACATTTAATTGTGGTGGGTGAGTCTCTCAACAAGGATTTTTTGCATTCACTAGGACTAGAACTCAAAACCTTATTTAAATGATACCAAATCACTTACCACTTGAACCGACCTTTATTAGTTAATTGATTATTTTTATTACTAAACTCAAGATGTGTTATTTTTGGGTTTGCTTCACCCCAGTTCAACATTGACATGTGCATTAAGCTATTAGCTCACAGGTTGAAATAAATTTCGTTTTAAAATGTAAAGTGTAATAAGTTTATACGAGGAAGAAAAATCAAATCTTAGTCCTTAGTATTTATTATCAATTCTTTAGTCTTTTCATTTAAAATTATTAATATTATATATAAATTTTAAAATATTTTATCTAAACAGTAATCATAATTACTAATTTTTAAAGATATTTTATTAATAAATTATTTATTTTATTTATTTTATATAACATTTTATTACATTTTATTACATTCTGATATATGGTTATAAATTATAAGAAAATTGAATATAAAAATATAATAATCTTATTATAAATATAAATCTTGGTAAACTTTTATAGAATAATGTCATAATAATATATTAAGGGGATCTAATAATATAATAAAACGTAAGTATATAAGGTAGTAACGAGATATTGCAAAATATAAGATTGTAGAAATTAAATTTTTTTAATAGTGTATTATTTCAACCAAACCGATGGAAGTTACAATTATTACCTTTAAAATTGTAAATATTATTGGAATTAGTAAACTTGTATTGTCTATTTTTTCAAAATTTGTAGGATAAGCTTTAAGAAAGTATTTTGTGGTTTTATTTATTTGTAAAATGGGGTCTGAGTAAATTATTTTTTGTGAAAATATGGTTTGTGGTTTCAAAAAAATTACAAATAAAGGATCCTCAATATTAAATTATGTCACGAAAATGGATAATCTTGTTCGTTTTTATCAGAAACTTTGCGGAATGGTTATTTAAAATACAATACACATTGGTGAATTTTTTAAAATTTTTTTAAATAATTTTCAAATAATAAAATAAAATTATTAGAATATTGAATTATTAAAAATATTCAGTGGAACACCACTATTCTGAATCTATAGGCCCTCTTTTGTAAATTGTTTGAGACCATAGACCCTGTTTTATAAAAAAAATTCACCAACCCCTATTTTATAATGAGTGAAACTACAAGATATTTTTTTTTAAACTTTTCCCTTTTTTTTACGTTATTACTGAATTAAATTTTAATTACTACTGATTGGCTAACAGTGAGTGGGCAACGTTTTTTGATTTTTTATTATAAAAAATCAAAATCAACAGTAAATTTCGAGCTTGAATATTTTAAACTCAACAAACTTTTACCCCGAGTCAGACTATTTTTCTTTTTTAGCCGAACTAACTGTTCAATATCGATTCGGTTCGTTAATGTCCCTAATAACAGTAGAAAATCATTTTTGGATAATATGAACTGACACTATTTAAAACTTGAAATCCTAGTAAGATTTTCTTTCTCAGTTCCAAAAAAGGTGAGACCCACGCAATTTAGCTTTTGAATTGTCGCGAAATCCACTCGTCACTATCAATTGCAGTTTTGTACCCATTTCCCGCCTCATATCTCTCACAAAACCTAACGGCTATCATCTTCAAACAATCTCTCTATATGACAATTCACCTCCTCATCACTCATCAATCTCTCTGCAATTAGGCTTTTTCAAATCGAAGATGAAAACGAATCGCAGGTCCAAGAAACAAGACGCATCTTCCAAGGTATGTGTCGATACTCTCAATTCCTAACCCTAAAATCTGCGTTTGCCTAATGCAGTTTCAGTAGCGGATCTGATTTTTTTGTTGATGTAGCTGATTTTGGAAGAGATTATTGGATTGACTACGAAGAATTCCAATGGATTGGCTTCGAATGTATCGACCTCAAGCTGTGCTTATGTGGCGGGATGCGCGGTGGTTGTTTACAATGTGGATTCCGGCAGACAATCGCATCTCATTGCCTCTCATAGGACGCCGAGACCGTTGAACTGTGTCGCGGTGTCTCAGGATGGGCGTTTTGTGGCTGCCGGCGAGGTATTCGACTTTTATATCGTTTATACACAATCAGCTGTTTTTTTTTTCCCTAATAAGTGATTCTGAGATTTTATGGCGTAGTTTAAGCTCTTGAAATGAAAGTGATTTGTATATGCTGTTTAATCGAAGTGAACGCATTTTCTTTTTTTTTTATCATGGATTTTCGACTGTGATCACATCATGTTCAATTCAATAATCTTAGAATCCTGGTAAATAAATGATTCAGGAAGAAATTTAAGAGTAAAATGGACGATACTTATCACGATTGTGTCTCTCAATTTCTTTTTGAGGCTTAATTGATGCTTCTCTTGTAGAGTACTTCAAAAAATTTTCGTTCGCTTATGCTTACACACCTTGGCTTATAGAGAAATTGCTGACTTTCGAACGATTACTTGCTGTTCATAAAAATAAAACTGATTGGTTGATTTGTGCTTTAATTGGTAATGTTGTAATCCAATGTATAATTAACAGACTGGGATAAGTTTTCTTTTGAGAAAAATGACTTATATTTCCTCAATTACTTGTGACATTATATGTGTTTTTTCAGTCAGGAGGTCAACCTGCAGTATTAGTATGGGACTGTTCAACTATGGCTTACATATCTGAACTGAAGGATCATCTATATGGAGTTGAGTGCATTGCTTTTTCACCTGATGGTGAGTTGAAATAGTCAATTGTTTACTTGCAAACATTTTTTTTATTTTAAGAGATAGTTGCAATTTTATTGTTCATTGGGTAAGTATTAAAGCAAATATAATTTAGCATATGCTACTTGCCATTTATCTATGAACAAAATTATTTTGATTTAGTATAAGAAAAAAAAAACAAATGTACAAAGTTATGCCTATATCCTAATAGTATCAAAATCACACCAAACTGTAACTAGGACACAATTAGAAAAAGGAAATGTTCGGATATTTTCTGTCATTTGGTTTTTATAATAAAATCATCCTTTTATTTTGGAAATATATATTAATTTTTGTTTAATTTCAACTTTCCTTTTGAAGGTGAACAACTTGTATCTGTTGGAGGATATATTTATCTTTGGAACTGGCGAAGTGGACAGCTGATCACAAAGCTAAAAGCAAGTTCATCGTGTTCTTCAGTAACGTCTGTGAGCTTCTCAGCAGACGGAAAATTAGTAGTTACTGCTGGAAAGAAACACTTAAAATGCTGGACAGTTGGATCATCTCCAGGGATCCCCTTGTGCAAAGGGACATTGTCATTGACAATGCATGGAAAACCTGTTAATCTGGGTCCCCAGAAGGGAAGCTCATTTACATCTGTGGCTTCTGCAATCTTGATTGATAGTACTCTTGTTAATAGTAAACAATCTGGAGATTCTTTTCCTATCTATGCATTGACTAATGAAGGTGGATGTTTCATAATATCAGCCTTAGCAGTTCAAATGAATTGGATTTTTTTGAAGAAGATATTGTAACCAAAAAGTCTATTTCCCTCCTGGTTATTTTATTTGCAGGTGTTTTGTGCCTTCTGGATTGTGGATTGTCAGTGACCAAGTCTGTGGATTTGAAGGTATCTATTAGTTTATTATATTATACAATTCATGATGTACTTATACCAGGCTATGTATTACAAAAAAATTGTCAATGTAAGTGAGATGCAATAGGCCAGTTCTATTACTCTTTTCTGCACATTTGTATGCAAAGTTTTTGTGTGCATTGATTCGGTTTTGTGTCAAAGTGACTATAAGTATGTAAATTGCATCATAATAGTAATATAAATTAGCACTGTCTTTGGTTTCTTGCATTCTTTTATATTTTGGAAATGTAAACTTCAGGTTCAGAAAGGCTTTGCACTATCTGCATCTCACAAGCTAATTGCTTGTGCATGTTCTGATGGTATTGTACAACTCTTCACAACTGAGACTCTCAACTACGTCGGAAGTTTGCAGTACACCAAATCCAAAAGTTACCAGGGGAAACCTAGTGGTGTTCACTGTCATACCACCACTGCAAAGGCTGTGTCTTCCTTGCCTGACGCAGTGGCTTGCCAATTTTCTGACTCAGAGAAATTGGGTAAGCATCCATATATTAATTGAGAGCAGCAGCAATTAGGTCACTTATCCCTCACAAATACGTTTTTAATGCTTTTTGTTTCTGCAGTGGTTGTTTATGGAGATCATACTCTCTGCATCTGGGATATTCATGATCCGAAACAGGTGATTTTTCTGCATGAAAGTTAGGTGTTCTACTTCCTTTTTTCTGGAAAAATTTAGGTTGAATGCATATGGAGCCCCCTTGGCCACCCCGAATTTTTAAGTGTGACACTTTACCCCCCAGAGTTGACAAAACTTATACAGTTTCCCCCTCAATGCCACGTGTCAATTTTTGGTTGGTTTGACTTTTCAAAGATGCACTTTTTCTGACTTTTTTCTCTCCAATCAGAAGTTGACATGTGGCATTGAGGGGGCAAATTGTATCAGTTTTGCCAACTTTAGGGGGGTAAGTGTCACACTTGAAAGTTTGGGGTGGCCAAGGACGGTTAGAGCCAACTTTAGGGGGGTCCGTATGCATTAGGCCAAAAAATTTAATATTATATGTGTGAGTTTCGATATTCGTGGTTGCTCAAAATTCTACTCCTGACTTGAGTGAGTTTATTTTTGCTTACAATTGTAATGTAACTTATCTTCATCTTGACAATTCTTTTGCTTCTAGGCCACCAAGCAATGTGTGCTAGTTTCACACTCAGAAACTATTTGGGATGTCAAAAGTCTTTGTTGTGAAAATATGCACGATTCATCTCTTGCATGTGTTGCTAGAGGTTGCTCTGGTGGAGTCTCTTTCGCAACATGCTCAGCAGATGGTACAATTAGGTTATGGGATCTTGCGCTGCAACCAGAATTGGCAGATGATGACACTGACTATTATATTTCCAGTACAAAATCAATGGCCACTTCGCGTTTAGGTAATGTCCACGATTGTGAAACTTCTCATAATATATCTGCAAGTCATCTGATTGTGCCTCACCAACTGATAATGTGGTCATATTTTCCTCTGCAGCTAGTGCTGGGATTTTTGAGCGAGATACCAAGGAGTCAAACCTAAGCACTCGTGGGTTTCGGTCAATGGCTGCTAGCTCTGATGGGAAGTACCTTGCTGCTGGTGACTGCGAGGGAAACCTTCACATTTTTAATCTAAATACATTCGACTATACTTGTTTTCAGGTAAAAATTTCCACCTAAGGCCTAAGTGAAGCTTGGGATCTATGTTTTCTTGAAAATATGCAGCACAAGCGTATTAGACTTGATGTATATCTGTTCCTCAGATCATGCTGGATTTATTATAAATAAAACATAGATTGTTCTGGCAGGGTGTCCATGACTCAGAGATCCTTTCGTTAAGCTTCAGTTTGTCTGAAGATTCTTGTGATATTTCTGAAGAAGTTATAAGTGAAAATTACCTTCTAGCATCAGGGGGACGGGACCGTGTCATCCATCTTTACGATGTCAAAAGGTTTGACATCTCTAAATATACTGGTTTCTTTCCCTGCTCAACTTGTATGTGAGTAATATTTACCTTTCCCATCAGGAATTTTAATCTCATTGGAAGTACTGAGGACCACTCTGCTGCTGTGACTTCCGTTAAGCTGACTAGCAATGGCTGTAAGATTCTCAGCTGCAGTGCTGATAGGTATGCTATTATCGATCACATTCATTTGCATAGTGGACGATTTGAACTACTTTCAAGTGAGAATTCTTGGAACCAAAATGGAATAAAGTCGTTCTATTTTCATTTTATTAGCTTCTACGCAAATATACGCAAGTCTGGCATTCTATGTGTCTAAAGTTTCTGCATTGATCACTCTTAAGCAAAACAATCTGATGATATTGTCTTTTTCTACAAGCCTTATTTACATAGTTATTTCTTTCCTTCAGGTCTCTAGTTTTTCGTGATGTTTCCATGACAGATAGTGGCCATAAAATTTTACACCGGTATAATCAAATAGCATCTAATGGAACTGTCTATGACATGGCTATAGATCCCAGAATGGAGTTTGTTGTGTCTGTTGGCCAGGTAAACTAACTAAGCAATTTACGCTAACTTCAAGTCCAATATGATAATGAGAAATCTGTCTATAATGGATGATGCAAATGAAACATCTATTGATGCCAGAATATGAAAGATTGATGAATATTTTGTTGGACTCATAGGATAAGAAGATTAATACATTCAACATTGCTTCTGGGAAGCTAATTAGATCTTTCAAGCGAGATACTGGTTTTGGAGACCCAGTAAAGGTAAAATAAATTCATAGCCTGAAGACATAGTAAAGCTAATAAACTTTAATAGCCTGGAGCAGTGAAAGTCATCATTCTCATGCTAAGACTTAATGATCCTTTTTCAGGTTACAATGGACCCGAGCTGCAGTTTTCTCATTTGCTGCTACTCCAACAAGTCTATGTGTATGTACGATGCTATCAGTGGAGAAATGGTTTTGCAAGCAGTGGGACATGGTGAAGTTGTAACCAGTGTCATCTTTTTACCTGACTGCCAGCATGTAGTATCGGTAAGCTTTTGTTATCGTTGACGAGTATTATATCTTCGGAATTTTTTACAATGTAGACAAAACATTGACCACGACAATCTGAAACTGTTGAGTACTGAGACAAGCTACTGCTTAGTTATCACTGATCTGTAGACTGATGTAATCTGGAGTAGCTACCATGCGAAGACAGATGAATTTTTCTGATATTTTAGCTAATATTTGTTAAAGATTTGTCATTACTAATCAGTCTAAGAATATCTCTTCCTAATTTAAGTGATATGCGTACTTCTTTTATATCCTGCCTCTGGCATTTGTACTGAACATTTGAAGAATAATTGAAATGGGAAAGGAAATTTCATAGCTCTTGCACACTAGGAAGCACGGATACTCCAGTGACATACCGTTTCGGCGTTTCTGAAACATTTCCTAAACGGAATCTCTCGGAAACCCCTAAAAGACGTTTTCGGGCAGTTTCCTCAATTAAAGTAAGATGGAAACTCGTTTCTAAAATTTCGGGAACCGTTTCCTAGCAATTCCTTTAACTTTATGACTCAATTTTGGTTCATTCCCAAACTAAACTTCTTATTCATTCGTTCTGTAAGACCCTAAAGTATATAAGTTATGTTGACCTCAATTAGATTAATATGATTTGATAGGTGTAAATGTATAAATATTAATAGTAAAATTGTTTAATAATTAACGAATATATTTTAAGTATACCTTATTCTAGTATTTTTATTATTTTATGAAATATGCATGAAAGTTATTATATTTTTTATATTTATAAATATACCCCTATATTTTATTATTTACGTGTTTCCCCACAGTTTCAGAACCTATATTTTTTTAGAAATGGCATTTCCCGTTTCCGTTCACGTTTCCGTTTCCATGCTACCTAGCTTGCACATGGCTGAGATTAAGATAGGAACAAAAAAAATTGAGCGTTCTTCTTTGCCAAATCTCAAGAATTAAACTTCCAAACTAGTCTAAGTTTTAACGGAGCAACACACTTGGGATTTAGTGGAAAATGACCAACAACTAATATGCGAGAATTTTATGATAGTTTGTTATCCAGTGGCTTTTTTTGGTCGTCCATTCCCTTTATTTACTCATGCAGTGCTAATGCTCTATATGTGCTCAGGTTTCATCTGATGGATGTATATTTATATGGAAACTGCCAGCTTGTATTTCTGCCACAATACTGCAAAGAATGAAGGAATTTTCTTCTCCATTGACTTTCAAAGAACTGCTTCTGCCAACGGCTTTCAATACAACAATATGCTCTGTAGATGAGGACAAGCCAAAAATTACCAGTCCTGAAATTGTAATGCGAGGCTTCAACCCATTTGCACATAACATTCTAGACCAAGGAGGGGGGCCTCGTAGGATATCAACATTCAGATTCAGCATTTCAAAACTTCCCAGGTGGGCTCAATCCAAAGTTCAAGACTCGAGTATCAAAGTAAATCCTGGTTTTACAACATTTCAGGTAACAGAACATATGAATGTGTTGAAATGCTTGTGTGTGTGTGTGTGTGTGTGTTTGTGTGAATCCCGTTTCCTAACACATAGAATAATATACTTGGGGGAACTGGTATAGAGCATTTCCCTCAGTATCTAAAACTAGAACTGAGCACTTTTTAGTTGTATTTTTATTTTCTCTACTCTTTGTGATTGTTCTTGCATCTTAAGCTCTTGTGTGAAGGTGAGTGCTTCAAATCATTAAGTCAAACTAGTCCTTGTTCATTTTCTGCGTCTTCAAAAAAATCAACTGTTTCCCTATGATTAACAGTAAAGAGGAAAACATAAAACTGAATCATTAGTGTCCAATACTTTGACTACAGTTTGTATACTTTAATTCTCTTTGTTATCAGAACATATAATTTAACATTGTGATTGATTAACTATGATTTATTAGCAAGGGGAAAATGGGTCTAAAGATTTATTAGCCGCAGATGACATTGCACTTTAATTATATTTTTCCTGTTGTCGCTAGAATATAAGCTTTCTTTAAGGAGAATATAAGGTTATAACAAGCTTTTAGCAGATTATGCACTGCTGGTAAGTTAAAATTTTATGAGTTGTTGCACAAACATTATGAGATTTACTTAAAAAAATATGATTAATCTAGTTCCCAACATTTTTCCATCTATATTCACCGCATGTGTATGGTATTCAACAAGCCAGAAGTTGATGTAATGATGTTAAGCATTCTTTCATTCTCTTGAGGCCTAATTCATATATAGCTACCTGAACTTGTACCACAAAACCTACTGCCCCCTAAACTTTCAAAGTAACTTCGTAGCTCCCTCAGCTTTCAAAAAGTGCTCAACTTTGCTCCCTGAGTGCCACATGTCAGATTCTGATTGGAGATAAACAAAATCTGAAAAATGACATCTTTGAAAAGTTAAACCTATTAGAAGCTGACACGTGGCGTTTTGGGAGCAAAATGGTCCATTTTTTGAAAGTTGTGGGAGCTACGGGATCACTTTAAAAGTTCAGGGGGCGGTAGGTTTTTTGGGACAAGTTCAGGTAGCTGGAGATGCATTGAGCAAGAGAAGCTTTATGAACTGCTCACTAATATGCCATGGAAAACAGCTAGAACAGCAAGCAGAAAATTTTTTTTCTCCTCTGGTCTGTGAAGGTGAAGAAGCTCAAACTCCTCTAAATTGTAATCTACAAGGTAAATTATCGACCATCAACAGCTTGTCCAGAGGTTCCCCTGAAATAATTGACAGAGGAAATTCACCAATGTCTCACAAATCAGTTGGGTAAGTATAACCACTGTTTTTGTTGAATTATGCCTCAAGACTGCTTATTTGATTTTCAGTTTTTTAATTAGCTTTAAAAAATTCCTTGTTTTACTTGGTCAATTTTGATTGATATATTATTCTCCCATGAAATAGCTCTTTAGTTTGTCACTCATTAATTTATTATATAATGAGGCCGTAATTATCAAATACAATATATTAGATTCTCAGAATATATCAGACTTCTGCAAATTCATTTTTCTATCCTTTCATAATGCAATTCCAATTTTGTTCATCTGCTTCTTAATCCTTTTCATATAAACACCAACAGTTTTCTTTTACTGATTAACCGGTTATGTTCCCTGCTTGTTTCCTCTCTTTTGTGCATTAACCATTGAGTGATTACCAGGGACAAGAACTGGCTTAATGTTTACACGGTGTGCATTGATTTACTCAATTCCCCAGAAGCAAAGCTCTTAACAGATATTAAGATGCCAGCATTTTCATCCAATTCGTGTAAGGCTAATTCTTTTTACGATATGTTACTGAGTGAAGTTTTGAACCAAGTTTTCTGTACATGTGTGGAAAATATTTCGATATCTGAAGGAAATATTTTTTTTTACAAAATGTTTTACCAACTTACCATATTCTTTTCTATGACACTTCCGCATTAGGTAACCGAAAGGAATTACTTCACAACCGTTTCAACACCATACAATAGCTCTGGATTTAACATTATTCAATTGCTGTTTATGAGAAGTGTTGTAATTTCTGGGGAGATGGTGTTTTCTTTTATAGTCTAAAGCAACATAACGTTTCTAAAATGCTTGTTTCACATTTCACTACAGTTTATCTTATGTCATACTAAATTCTGATGAAATTATCAAATTTGGCTGCCCCTTGTGCAAATCTGCTGTATGCGGCTGATTTCCAACATTTTAACTTTGATATGTGCTGCCCCTTATGCAATGAATGACCTGGCTCAAAGATTTTGGATCAAATAAGTAATACATTTATCCAAAATTTATTTAATCTTCATTTCTTTTGGTTTGTGGTTCTTGCAGTAAAATACCCTGCCAAAGTACCGAGGGATGGTGAGTTCTCATTGGGGAAAGCTTATCTCGTTATGGATAACGAGCCTGGATCCCTTAATAGAGCACATACTTTATCTGGTTATACATCAGCACAGAAAAGTTTGCATAAATCTCGAAGCCAGATTCAGAAAACTGCAAAAGCAGATCATTTCAGTGCGAAGTCTAGACAAAATGACCTTTTTAAGCAGCATTATTGCAGTTTATCAACTAGCAGAAAGGTCAGTACCCTCTCATGCAATATGAAGATATAAGGCTTAATGCATCAACAGATACCTGAATTGTTCCAATAAACCAACTGCAAAGTGACCTCGTAGCTCCCTCGACTTTCAAAAAGTGCGCCACTTTGCTCCCTTAATCCCACGTGTTAGCCTCTGATTGGAGAGAGAATAAAAAAACGACATCTTTGAAAAGTCAAACTAATCAGAAGCGACACGTGGGATTCATAAAGCAAAGTGAGGCAACAGGTCTTTTGGGACAAGTTCAGGCACCTACTGATGGATTGGACATTAATATATTGATGGTTCACTGTTTGTTATCTTTTTTTGCAGGCAACCAGAAATCAGTATGGGGAGAAAATCTCGGACTGTACCTCATCAGAATATCAAGCAAACATAATGGAAGAAGTGCAGGAGACACCTAGCAAACAGGTTTGTATTTTAATGTCACATTATTTTATGTTCTGTACTTTAGTTAAATTCGTGAAAATAGTTTCCGAAAATCATAAATTCATCAACGTTAGCTTCCATATCCATTAAAGAACAGTTAGTCCATGACATTAGTATAGGAAAATTCATCGTAAACCTTTTTATCCATCCAGAACAACCTTTATGGACCCTGTAGTATAATCGATTTTTACTTGTTTGGTCCCTCTGGTAGACAAGTTATTACCTTTTTGGTCCCTTTAGTGCATAGCATGCATAGTTACATGAATAGAGATTCTACATTGCAGAGCCCAACACAAAAGGGGTTCTTACAAAAATCCCAAAAAAAAACAAAATAATTTGATGGTACCATAAATAATTACAAAAATACGATCTGGTTTTTATCTGGTAAATGTCTGGTAATCGTCTAGTAATCATCGGGTATTTATCTGATAAATATCTAGTAATTGTCTAGTAGTTATTTGGTCAGATCGTATTCATGTAATTATTTTCTCTTGTTTTTGTTAATTTTTAAATTGGTTATGGTTGGACAGTAGATATGTAAATAGTTTAACTTAATGGTCAATTTTGAAAATATTTTAGTGGTAGTGTATATTTTTGACAATTTCCCAACACAAAACGTAGGAACTTAATGAGTAATGGTTGCATAGCACAAGGTTCAAAGAGGTCCTCGAAATTTTTATACTTGCGTTTTAGCCTATATTTTGAAATCCCATTTCACTTGTCTTTCTCAACAATTCTAGTTTCTTTTCCATCATTCTTCCAACTGTACCCTCACGCTTTGGGTTGGAAGACTAAGACATTAATTTGAGCTAAATTTAAGGGTAAAGTAGTATTTTCCTACCCTTATTCAATTGGTTTATTAAGAACCGAGAAACATGTAAGATGCCAAGTATAACAATTTTGAGGGAGTAACAAATTGCATAGAACATGGACTAAATGGGTAACATATTCTACTAGAGTGACCAAATGGGCAAATAAACTATACCACACAGACCGAAAAGCCCTTTTGCCTAAACCGTCGTTCTCAATATGTTTTGGCTCCAAATATTATTATGCAGGAGACAAACTCCAAACAAATATCAAGCCTTACTCTATCAAACGGTAAAAATAAAACAGCCAAAAACCCGAATGACTATACAACCAAAGAGGCGAATTCGCAGCAAATAACAACTTTATGCAAGGAAGCATTGCTCCAACTGGATTCAGCTACTAAAAACGTTGTCAATATTTTTACCGAATTCGAAACTCGGGCATCTAAGGAAGAAGATTCAAATGACCATGAACCTATGTTATTCGACGAGGCAGGAAAGCTACTTCCATCAATTATCGAAAAACTCGATGCAGTAGCAGAAATGATAAAATGTAGAAGCAACATTTCGGGCAGGAGAAATCGGGTTGAAGTTTCGGAATTCGAACCTCTGTTGGAAAAATTTGCTGAAAATTTATCAGAAAAGGTGTTGGAGATGGTGAAGAACAAGCTCAATAAGGATTGACTTGTTTTACTCACAAGTTTTTTTTTACTGTAAATACTAAATAATCAATCTATTGATTTGCTGCCTCCAGTCAATACTTTTTACTGATAAATAGTGTAAACTAATAAACTTTTTCCTTCTTGGAAATTTAATTGCCATTCGGAAAAACTGAAATGGAAACGTACAATAAGGAAAATGTTATTTTAGGAAAAAAATTTTGTAGGAAATGGAACTACGGAAAAATATGTAAATAATAATAAAAAAAAGATATGTTTAATTTAAATTACAGATATGTAAGTTGATGATTTTTATCTCTTGGGTATTTAATTAAATATAAATAAATATTTAACTCTCGGATAAATGTAGGGTATAAGACAATCGACTCTCATTATAAATTTCAAAAATAAGACTTTAGTAGCAAAGGCTTGGTCTAGTGGTTGAGCCTTAAGTTGTGATCCTAGATGTCACATGTTCAAGTCCACATACGGGCGGGGTGGGATGAGGTTTTTTTTGTTATTATTGTAAGCCCAGTAAGACAAAATTAGAAAGAAAATTTGCAAACTGAAGGAAAATATGGAAAGTTTCAAATTACTGAGAAAGAGCAGTGTTTTAAAACTCCCTGCCTAGCTCCATCTAGACCTTGCCTAGGCGCTATTTTGGGGCTTGCTGCCCGACTTTTCATTCCTCGGGGGCTATCAGGTGCTTGATCGACATATTGCCGCCTAGGCGCCGCCTAGTCCGATTTTTTCCACCTAGGCACCGCCTAATCCGATTTTTTCCGTAATTTTTAAGATACCGATACTTATAATAATCACAGTTCAGTTTTTTCAATTCAAAAATGGTAGCTCGGTTAGTAAAACTAATGTACAATAAAATATTCTCACCATACAATTTTCATTTTGAATCTCAAATCGAGAAATAGTACGCTATAAACCACAAAAAATTAATGAGGAATTTGTTTTTAAATAATTGATTTTAATGTTGATGTGTTTTTATTTAAGAATTAACTATGACTTATATTTTCATATACTAAACCATGTTTTTGTAAAATATTATTATATTATAATTTATTTTTTAAGTCGAATTTATACTTTTATCTCTTAATAATTATAAAAGATAAAAAATTTACAAATCCACTTAGACGCCACCTAAACCCCGCCCATAAATTTGAAGCCCTAATCACCCAACTAATTCCTAACGTTTTTTGAAACATTGAGAAAGAGTGTTAACTGAAAAAATAATTTAACATAACAGCTATAAAAAAAGTTAAGGATAATACGTCAGAAACGGTTTCATAATATCACAAAATGAACATAAAAGTTAAAAAGAGAAATTGGTATTGAAAGGGTGTTGAAAGGATATATTTTTATTTTCTGTAATTTAGCTCTTTTATACAGCTAAAAGTATAATGAAAATTTCCTAAAAATCTCCTAAACATGAAAATATAGTTTGGAATAAACATTTTTTTTATTGGTCATCTGGTTCACTGAATCTTTGCTTCGACTATATCCAGATCCGACCCGAGTCGCGCACCTGGCTGTGGTGGGTGAGTCTCTCAATAAGGATTTTTTTACATTCACTGTAAACGTATAAGTTTCGGCGCCTCGGAGCTTTATGGAATTAACATCTAAATTTTACATGGATTTTTCAAGAAATGTACGTTTCATTGTGTTCTTTTCACCATACTTTAACAGGTTTTTGCCAGACCAAATGAATACAGAAAATGGTGTTTTTTAATCTTGTAATTCACAGTTTTTTAACAAAATGTCAGCTCCTTATAGCTAATTTGTTTTTATAAATTTGACCCCTTTCATTTTCGGTTGATTACATTTTCTATCAAATGTTACCTTCACATTTATATTACCAATATATGCAATTTCCATTAGGCATTGCCCTTATACTTGCCATGGAAAATAACTCCTTTGATTTTTCGTGTAACCGATAACCTCGAGAACAATCATCTAAAGAGTGCCTCAACAATTTCGAACCGTCATAGCGTTCCTAAATTTTTATTTCGGAGATAACTCGATTAAAATGCGTTAAGCGACGTCGAACCATTAGTTAAGGCTTTGTTCTTTTCAACTTCTAAAAGCTGAATTGAACTGGAGTGAACTGAGTTGAACTCATTTCAGTTTAAATTTAAAACTACGCATGATTGAACTGAACTGAATTAAAGTGGTCTGAATTAAATTGTAGTCAACGAGAACAGAGCCGAAAAATGATGTGATACATATTATTCTTCTTCTTGTACTGTGCTGAATAGGCCGGACTCTTTTCTGAAAGAAATAGGTTCCTAAAAAAAGAGGAAAAATATTTTGGGCCTTTTTTGGGCAAACACATTTAGTTCTCTTTTGTTTCATTTACATCTTTTGCTTTTAATGGACCTCATTCTCTACTTTTAATGCAATAAAAAGAAAAAGGGCAAATTTTTATTTTTATTTTTTCAAAAAAAAAGCTCAAAGACCCATCTTTTGATTCTTTTCCTTTTCCCATCTCTTCATCTTCAAAAATGAAAAAAAAGATCCATTTATGAATTTTATGAATGAATTATTTGTTTACGTAGTTTTATGTCGGTAATGTTTATATCTCATAAACAGTTAAACATTTTTTTCAAGTTACCTCATTGAGTTTACAATAATAATAAAGGGAAACCGCATCCCTCTCCACCTGTGTGTGGACTCAAGCCTGTGACCTCTAGGACCACAGCTTCAAGGCTCAACCACTGGATCAAGCCTTTACCACATGTAAAGAAAAAGTAAATTTTTAATTGGAATAAACCAAAGAAAAACACATGAAGAGAATTCCTTAATCGCCCATTTAGGATCAGTTTGAGATTATTTTCTCATTTTTAGAAGTTGTTATCTCATAAAAAGCTTACGAGATTGGATTTTCAAGCGGTATGGAATAACAATTCCGCCATAATTTATTACAATTTTCAATACATGTAAGTGAATAATGAAGTTTTATTTCTCATAGTAGACATACAAGAGATATGGTAGAATATTTGTTAATCCCTAAGAAGGTATGCCTCAAAATTATGCCCTCTTTATGTATCTACATTTATTTACCTTTGTTTTTTTTCTTTGCTTTTGTAACATGCCAAACTTTAATCTTTATAGGGATTCTTAAGAAATATAATCTAAATTTTTTAGCTATGATAGGTATTGAAAATAGAGAATTTAAGGAGTAGAACTAAACCCATCATAAACCTAAATCTAGCTCATGCTTAGCCTAATTAACAACAAATTAGATTAATCATAACTATTTTTAGAATCTCATTAAAACATCTATAATGTATAGACATAAATTTTCTCTATAGGTGCTTAAACTTATCCACCCAATATTAAAGTCCACGCAAAGAGTTTTTCGAAACTATATTAGAGCGAGTTTTAGACTGTTGTTGCGTTAATTCAATCAGCTTTTCGAAAATATGTATGAAAGCGTCGTTTTTTAAAAAGTACGGGGAAAACAATGTTAGAGTCACGAAAATCATGAATGAAAGCAAAATTAATTGGTTTGATAAAAGTAATAAAAAGTAATAGCATGGATATTGGTTAATTTTTAAAAGACACCTCCAACTTAGGTCATTTTCACATATTGGCCCCTCAACTTTAATTTCTAATAAATACTAGGTTGGTAAATTCAAAAATCATATCTTATGTACTAATGGGGTAAAATGCACCAATAATTCAAAAATCATCTAATTGTACAAATGAATTTTCTTTGATTAATTAATGAACATATATGATAATATAAATGCACCAATAATTAACGAGGTAAAATGTGAAAGATTATTGCTAGAGACATGTTGGGTCCAAAATGGAGGCTTTTGTTTTATTTCTTTTTAAAGTGCAACCAATTATTTATTTTTTTTCTTTTTAATTGGAAAAATAGAAAAGCTCAAATTATATGCATGGTGTATGGCTATGTGGGGTAAAGGGCTCAATTTGATTGTCCTTTTTGTATTTAATTTTCTTTTTGTAATGATGACTTGCGCTTTTCTTTTTTAATTATTTCAATTCTACTTTTTATCTACAGTAAAATGTGTATTGATTGGTTTTTATATATACATTTAAGTCCGATTTGAGTTCGATCCGGCGAATAATAATTTAATTTTTTATATATTATGTATTGTGTTAAATAGTTATTTTCAAGTTTTATATTTTATACCAATAAATTTTTAAATTTAAATATAATAAATTGTATGATATATTAAGGATTTTAAATAAATAATATAAATATATATAATTTTATTAATTTATTTTTTTAAAATTTATAAAAAAATTATTAAAAAATTATGATTAGGCCTTGGACCGGATATAAAAAAAACCTCATAAATCCAGCTCAAACTCAAAATTTTAAAGTATGAATTGAGCCGAATTAAGCTTGATACTTTTAGTTAAAAAATCGATGAAGGTCGATCCGTCCGACCAACAGTTCTAGTATAGATTGATTTTATGTTGGATGTTATTTTCATAGAAAAATATAAAAAGCGTTTAGGTGTCAATTTTATTTGATGCAATTATAGACTATAATGGCTTGGTCTTATAATAAAGACAACATAATTGGAAATAATAGCGTTGGCGAAATTAGTGGAATCTAAGCTATGGTGCGCATGTTTAATTTTACGTTAAATTTAAAAAGCTTTGTAATTTGGTTGTTTTATAAAAAATGATGCCATGAAATTTTTTTAATTGGTGTATGTGATTTTAAAAGTTTGTAAAAAGAGGATTTTTAAAATTTTAAAATTATATTTTGAAGGGTAATTTTATCTATTTTAAAGTGAAATTTTACAGCTTAGTTAATGAAAATATAATACACCTTTGTGATAAATTTCAGATTTTTTTAGAAGTATTAATATTTTTTTTATTAAAATTTGATTATAACTTTAAAAAATCAAAATAAAATAGAAATTTTTCAAATCTTACTCAAATCTTGATATATAATTTTTAAATAATACAGTTAAAATATAGGAATGTTGAATTTATTGAAATAACTGGTGTAGCACTGTATTTTCCAAACCACAAGCACTCTTTTGAAAAACAAATTCCACAAGCACATTTTTGCAAAACGACGAAACCATAAGACATGTCTTTGAAGTTTACCCTATCTTTTAATAATTTCCTTATCCCTGTTTTTTTAACTTATAATTCATTTAGGTCAGTTCAGTTCAATTTATATTTATCAATGTTGCATACATATAAATTTATACTGAAATAAGTATTTATTAATTCAATACTACTACTTATAATTTCAACAAGATAACATTAAGTGATTATATATCTATGGGTTGGTTGTTTGTAAAATCATAATGCATAAAAGTGTTTTTATCCAAGAATTACCGATAAAATCACATTTTTAGCCTTATGGAATTGTATTGTTTTCATTTTTTGATGTGATATAAATTTTAGTTATTTAGTTATGTAATATATTAATCTTTTAGTACTAATAAAATATAGTTCAGTTAAAAATTCAAATTCAATTAGTTAGAGGTAAATAAGGTTAAATCACAGACACTTATTGAGAGGGATAAGGAGTCTTAACTGTGAGTAAGCCTCAAATAAAATTATTTCAATAAAAATACTTACAATATTATCAAAATTTATTAACCTTTTAGTATTGTGTTAGTTACACGTAACCCCCGTCGTCTAGCGTTTTTAAAACATAATGAAATCCAAATTTGGGCGTGTAACATTACCACTAAAATTCACATAATATGTGTTAAAATTAATAGTGTATTCATCATTTAAATCTCCACTACTCTAAATATTATTACACCCCGTGTACTTATAAATACACGTTTTTCTAAGAAATGTGAAATTTTTTGTTTATAGTTGTTTAATGGAAATTAGTATGAGCCACAAAAAAAGGTTTACAAAGTAAAATATTTATTAAAAAAATTTGTAACAAAAAAGTGTATTTGACAACTTTTTCAATAATTATCTTTGCCCTTTTTGGTTCGGGGTAATAGGGGAGATGGCTGCAGGCCCAATAAAAATAAGGGGCTCATTTTTAGTGATTATTAAGCTATTTTTATTTAATTAAAGTTTAAGTTAATTAAATCCTTCTTTTATTAAAAAAATATTAAAAATAAAATACTATTAAATCTAAAATAATTAATTGTTTGAATTATAAATAAAAATAAATATTAATTATTAAATTAAATTCTTATCTCATTAATTTCTCCGATTTTTATAATCACCATCATTATCTCTTAACGTTTCTCTTCCTCTAAATTTTCTTTAGTCCATTCAACTTCCAAAATTTAAAATAATAAATCAAGGGAATTAATCTTTCTTGCCATTGCTATTACTCTCTAAATTTTATATTCCAATCCTTTATTTTCTGCTTATAATTTTCCACTTGAAATTTGAAATTTGAAATTTGATGTTTTTGCTTGAATTTTAATATCTTATTAAATATTAATAGAAGTGCAATATCATATATTTAATTTTAAAATTTTTACTTACTAATAATACTCAATTTTTATCTCGCTTGTAGACCTTAAAAATGATAGAAATGGGCTGCAGACATCATATTATATATTTGAATATTTAATTACAACAATTAAATAAATACAAGTAATAGTATAAAAAAATAGTCCGTAACAATAAATAATAACCATTGAAAAGAGAGGATACACAATTTTTTTCATGACTATTTTATACAGGATTCCTTGACCTTTTTTAGTTATTTACAGTTTCAAATAATGATTAATTATATTTTAATACTTCCAAAAATATTAGTACAAGGAAACTACCAAAAATGTGTAGCCAGTAATTTGTAACAAATTCCCATAATAACAACAGTAACAGCTGTTATTATATTATTTTAAAATTACCCACAACGGTAACATCCACTATTACATATTTAGGTATTTTTTACTATAATATAGTGCAGTTGTGTTCAATGCAATTTAGTTCAGGTATATGAAATTATAAAGTTACATTAAAATAAATTCAGTTCAACTATATGTAATTATAAAATTATATTAAAATAAATTCAGTTCAGTTTCAGAAGTTGAAAAGAATATGGCCTTAGATTCAAGAATTCAACATTGAAAATTAAGGATTAAATCTGATGTTCTCAATTATGCGTCCCCTTCTATGTCCTCCATTCAGATTTTACCATGTGTTAGATACGTAGGAGAGGAAAATAAAAAAAATAGGAAGGAAAAATTGAAAATAAAAAATTAAGTAAGAAAATCTAACACATGGTAAGATCTGAATGAGGGACATAAAAGGGACACACACAATTGAACATAACATATTTGAATCTGAAAATTAATTCAAGCTGTTAATTGGTCATGCAACTTTTAACTTCTAAAAGTTGAATTGAATTGAATTAAAGTTGGTTGAACTGAAGTGAACTAAAATAAACTGAATTAAACTTATTACAGTATAAATTTATAACTATATATAACTGAATTGGACTAAACTAAACTGAATTAAAATAATCTAAATTAAACTAAATTACATTTAATTATAGTCTAATATAAGAAGGTGTTAATTATATAACATAATATGCTCAAACATTCTTACACAATCATGCTTTTAAATTTTTTATGTCATGGCAATAACATTCATTTTATAGTCATAAAAATCAGGACTTAAATACTTTTTTATATTATAATTGTAGCTCAAGTGTTATTAGTAATTTTGATATACTAAAATTGTTTATTCACTACTTACCATATTCCGTTTTGTTATTTAATACATGATATATTTAATTATGGCTTATTTCGATTATGATATATTTAATTTTAATACATAAAACGTCTATCAAATAACACAATGAATATAAAAAACAAATACCAATATTTGGATGATAAATATATTTTGTTAATTGTGCATAAAATTGTCAATTGATCGATTAAGGTCTCATTATCATTTGATAGGCTGAATATCAAATAAGAAAAAATTTAAATAATTCAGAAATTAAAATAATTTCAATATTTCAGAAAAAAAAGTATTTAAATTGAACATGTCTAAAAAAGGTACTACTTAAGTTATAAAATTCATTTAATAACAAAATTGATATGTGCCTACATGTATATTGAAATTTTTTATTGGCTTGACATCACTCTTATTTTGTTGCTACTGAAATATTGTTTTTTAATCCATTAATTTACCAATTGAGCACTTTAATTAATAAATCCACTACAATTTTTTTTGTTTATTTTCCCCATTTTTTATATTTGTTGTGTGTATGCAATATTCATTGTCACAAGTGCATAATAAAATAAAATAAAATAAAAGCTTAGAGGGACAAAACTAGAAGTCTGACTATATATAGAATCTTCAGTTATTCACAAACATTTAAAAAATTGCTTCACCAAATCTATAAACGTTGCTTTTCCTAAATCTTTGTTTTGCATGCTTATGTACCCTACCCTTTTCTACCTTTCCATGTCATCACTTTTTTCAATTCCTCGTATCAGCTCATCCGGCAGATTGGGTCGAACGGACCGGACCAATCTTTAAACATTTTACTTAAAATATCAGCTCAAATTTAGTTCGCCTCACACTTTTTTTTTATTTTTCACCACAAGGTATTTTTAGATGGGTGCCAACTGTGGGCAACACCTTTAAGTTATGTCCACATCTATATTAATCCTCGATCGCCACTTTGTGGGTGCCTCGAAGGGCAATATGGCCGACCCCCAAGATTTAAGGTTGTTCTATGCACATCACAGGGTTCAATCTCTGGTGGATGTTTAAGGATGGATTAGTACCTACTACTAGACTATACCTTGGGGTTTCATCTGACATGTTACATAAAACACCAGCTCAAATTCAATCTGCCTCACACTTTATAACATTGGGTTTGTGTTAGGTTTGGACCGAGCTTACAAGTTCATTTTCAAGCTCGGCCACAATTTATAAATAATTTTTTTGTTTTAAACATATAAATTGATAAAATAGAAATAAAAACACAATTGGTATATTGTAACTTTAGACTTGAGTTTCCTTAATACAACGTAGGAATTAATACAGTTAAGTTTAAAAAATAGCCTGAAATATAAAAATTCATAAGCAATAATAAATTGAGTTTATATAAAAATTAAGTTTAATCCATAAAACTAAAATGAGCTTTTAAGGGCTTGTGCTAGGCCAAGGCTGTCATAGGGATGTGAACGAGCTAAACTGAGATCAAATCTATATAAGTTTAGCTTGGTGGAAAAGAAAAAAGATCGAGCTCGGCTCGGCTCGGTGCCTGTCAAGCTTGAGAAATTTTAGCTCAATTTAAACTCACGGGCTTACGAGCCTAAACAAGCTTTATACCGAAATGAACTTTTCATATTCAATTATTAGGTTAAGATTTTTTTATGGCTGTAACTTTTTATTAAGAAGTTTTAAGAAAAAATGATTTCGCAGCCTTTTTTTTTATCAAAAACTAATCATATGAAAATATTACTCAAGTCAATGATATGTATTATAAATATTAAAATTGAACAATACTCATAGTTAATCGCAATGAATGTATAAGAATTAAATAAAAAAATATAGTAATTAACTTATACGAGCTTGCTCACAAGCTTTCAAATTGAATCTTAAGAAGCTCATATTGACTCCTTTATATCTCGAGTGGATCTCAAACTCAATTCGAACACTATCAAATCGAGTTTTGACCAAGCCAATTTCAAACTTTTTAAGAGCCGTTCAATTCGCTTGCAGCCCTACGCCAAGCTAGGCAGATATATGTATATCTATACTTAACAACTAACTAATTGTTAATTACTTATACAATTAATAAGGATTTCATTACCAGCTAATAGACCAAAGCTAATTGCACTTGAAAAAGGTTGAAGATTAGACATTAGAAATAATTGAGTTTAAAGAGTGATGTAATTATTGCATTTGAATTCTCTACATTAATTAATTTTGTGTTCTATGTATAAAATCAATCCCTAAATATTAGTATCGTTTATATAATTAGATCCAACACTCTCAAAACTGATAGAATGTATATTGTTGTAAAAATGAAGAGTGGCTTTGGCACTGTGGTTTATCAATTTAACTCAATTATTAACTGAATACATTAAGACCCTCTAAATTTGTCCCTAAATATTTATTTACCCTTAAATTTTTAAAAGTTTCAAATAACCTTTTAAACTTGCAAAAAGTTTTCGAATAACCTCATGAACTTGCAAAAAGTGAATTCAAATGCCCCATAAATGTCACATATTAGATTTTGATTGGTTTGACTTTTCAAAAATGCCATTTTCTCTCTTTAATCAGAAACTGACACGTGACATTGAGGGAGCAAATTGGTTCACTTTTTTATAAATTTAAGGGGTTATTTAAAACTTTTAAAAATTTAAGGGGCAAATAAATATTTAGGAACGAGTTCAAGGATTCCTTGATGTATTGGTGCTTACCATTGCTCTATTCTATTTCATGTTGATATATATATATATATATATTTGGTTTTTATATCAAATGAACGGTATGAATTTATGATTTTTTACACAATTTTGGCCAATTTAGTCTAGTGGTGGTTAGTGATTAACATTATTTGTGGGATTGCAAACAGCTTTTTTATCTAGTCGCATGTGGTATTTGTATCGGACTGTTTTATAAAATAAATTATTTACATGTGAAAATATATTAATACTAATATATTTATAATATAAGTATAAAATATACATGTCTAAGTACTTTTGTTAGTCGCAATAAGATCTAAAAGCACAATTGAGTTCACTTAAAACTAAGTTATTCGGGACTAAAAAGCTATAAATGGTATCAAAGTTATGTTCCAAAGTTAGCCGTAATGTGGATGGATCTTTGGAAAGTCGAACAAAATGTGGTATGCCAGTTTGATCACCGGATATCCATAAAACCGCTAGCAGTCTATATAAGGCGTGTCCTCCAACGCAATTGAGTAGAAGATGTGTGTTGTAGACATATGTGGTTGATTGGTCGAGGGGAGGCTCGATGAATCTTTCTTCGTGGGGGGAATCTTGGGCAAACAAATATCTTACATTGCTAATTAGAAAGTTGGAGATTCACGACTTTGTAAGTGTAGAAAATATCTCCAATGGTATGGGGCCTTTTGGTGTTAGAGCTCAAGAGCAAAACCATGAGAGCTTAGGTTCAAAGTGGTTAATATAATACCATGTTTGGGGCTATGGGGTGTCCAAGTACTTTCGCAAGCCGCTCAACAATTTTTTTTATCATATATATGTATTTTGGATTATCATTTTGCCTATTTTATCATTTTAAACTGGTTATACTTGTGATTTTTATACTGCTATTTTTAATTTACTGCACCAGAGTCAGTGACAATACATGGTTTTATCGGTTGAACTGAGTGGTAGGGTATGATATTGACAACACTTGTTATCTTAGTTTATTTATATATAGAACAACCAAAGTAGTTGCATAAAACTAATAAGGGTTGACCCAAGTGATAAGCGGTTTGATATCGTTTAAGCAAGATCTTGAGTTTGAGTCCTAGTGAATACAAAAAATCCTTATTGGGAGACTCACCCATCACAGCTAGGTGCGTGACCTGGGTCGGATCTGGTGTAGTCGAATCAAAGCTCCAGTGAACCAGATGGACAACAAAAAAAGTAGTTGCTTAAAAAAATTTGCTCAATTGTTCTTACATTAAATAAAAAGAAAAATCCTACCCACCCTAGATGTGATTCCAGTCGAAGATCTTAAGAGGTCACATGTTCAATTTTAACCATTAGACTAAGACCTTAACACTACCAAAGTAGTTGCTAGATTGTACTAAACAATTAAAATCAATGTTTGATGTCGAAAGGTGTAGAAGTTCAAAGAGACCCACCAAGTGAGTGTTTCACACTTCTACAACAACTGCCTTTTATCTTTATAGCACTAAAAAACTCATTTTAGCTATATCATATATATAAAAAGTTAACACTAACAATAAAAAATACCATGTTATAATCGCAATAGAAAATATTAACAAGCGCTACTAAGAAGTCGGATTTGGGACACAAACAATGATTAAATGATATACTTAAGCTCTTTTCTTTTCAACTTATAATTCATTCAGTTTAGTTCAATACTATTCAGTACTTATCAGTACTGAATATAAATAAATTTATACCGAAAGAAGTACTTATCAATTTAATTGAATATTACTACTTGGATCGGACTTACATATACATGCGTCAATATTCAATTTATATGCAGAAAAAAAATGTAATATGCTCTCAAAATAGACCTATATTGTTAGGACAAGATGATACATATGCCCATAACTTTGGTAGGGACTAAATATGTTTGAACTAAAACAGTTAACCAATAATTATACACAAAAAAACAGCATCAATATTTGATTGAAAATAACAATACCTTTCAAATTTCATGCTCCTTGGTGGGAAAATAAAGACTGAATTGGGGCCACAAATCAATCACAAACCCATATGGACATGGGAATTTTTGTCTCAAATCTTTATCAACTTTTTCATTTGTTGAAATTCTCTACATCAATTTTTTTTATTTACCATATATTAAGATCGGACTGGGGTCTCTTATCTGATGGCAGTGGGTGAGTATCTTAATGAGGATTTTTTACATTTATTGAGTTTCGAATTCAAAACCATACTTAAGTGATATCAAGCCACTTATTACTTAAACCAACCTTTATTGATATAGAAAATTTATATAAAAATACATATAGAGAGAGAAAGTATTAAACCATCATAAAATATTACTATATATAAATTAAAAAAATACATAATATAATTAGTAGTAAAACGAAGGCCCACACGTGGGAGTACTAAATATACAGCTACCAGTCACATGCATCATGTAATTACTCACAAATTTTTAAAAAAAATCTAAAAATTAAATACACGTATTGTATTTCCTTTATAATGTTTGTGTATTTATACGCATACACGTGTGCACTCATTTGGTGATTATTTAATTCTAATGTAATTCCTGATTTCCTACACATGTAATCACCGTTTCAACTTTAGGCCAAATAATATTGTTTTTCTTTTTTCTTATTTCATTTCAGATATGTGAAATTGCACTTAAATTTAATAAAAAGAAAATTTTTATACATATCAATAAACTTATTTATGGGCTGGATTAGGCCGGATTCGGTTCAAATTTAGCAGATTTTTATTTATTAAAGTTCATTCTAAATCCATTTCAACCCATCTAAAATATTTTTCGGGCTGGGCTAAGTTGGGTTCGGGATGAGTTGGACTAGGCTCGGATTTACCCAAAGAAATATACATGTGTATTTTGTTATAAAGTATGCTAAATTATAAATACTTAATATAAATATTTTTCTATCCCAATAATATTATATTAAACTTTTATAAATTGGAATGGTATAAAATATTTTTTAACTAATAATATTTATATTTTTTAACTCAACAATTACAAATATTACATTATATATATAAAAAACTAGTTTTTTATATAAAGAATGCGGGTCGGAACGCTCAATGGGATTTGAGATTATTCCCAAACTCGTCCCATATACCTTACGGGCTTTAATTGATTCGGGCCGAATAAAATTCAAAAAATCATCTCCCAAACCCGACCAATACATCACGGGCTTGGGCGGGCCACGAAGCCCACTAACAGGTCTACATATCAGTGTGGTTTGAATTTGTGATCTCTAGAGGTTATAAATTTAATTTTAACTATTGGTTAAAACTTTCACCATAAAATATTGTTTTTCTCTTTAAATATATTATTATTCTTAGGTATTCAATTTTATTTGAATTTAAAAGCATATTACCACTAAGCTTTATTTTATATTTTATCTGAACTTGTTTTTACTATAATTTTTAATTAAAATTCGCATTTGATCAATAGAAAAGATTTAAATAGAAAAAATATATAAAAAATAATGAGGTGGTGTAGAAATTAATTATCACCACGTGTATGGAATGATAGCTTTGATGATCCACATCGATCAACCATCATTTTGTTTCATATTTTCATTCCCTCAATCAACCAGATCTGGTGTTTCCTTATCTAATTATATTAATTATTTAGTCAATTAATTAGCTAATTATACTAAACTCTTGTATAATTAATTAGGTAGATACATGGAACTTTTTTTGATGCTAATTATATGGCATATGTAAATTAATTTGATGTTATTTTGCAATTTTGTTTTCTATTATATTAATCTCTATAAAAACAATAAATTTAGTTATTATCCTCCTAACTACTCAGTAACTGTAACAAAGGTATAAATTAGTGGTTGAGTTTTAAAACTGTGATCCTATAAATCATATGTTTGAGTTCATATACGAGTAGGGAGGGGTGGCGTTTTCGTTTGTTATTATTGTAAGCCCAATATGAGATAATTTTTTTTAAAAATTAGCTCAATAAATAAAATTAGTGTGATTCTGAATTTCAAACCCACATGGAGTCATTGAGAACTGCACAATAAAAATTAACTAGTCTTAGCCATAATAAGTACATATAATGTTAAGACAAATTACTTATGAAAAATGAATTTATTTATTGAACTCAAATTAATATACACTTATGTGATTTAAAATTATCAAAGATTACAAATAGCATTAAGTTATGTGATGCTTACATAGCAAAAGATTAATTAAGCAGGAAATTAAAATTTCACTAACAACTATTGTTTTTACCTTTTAATATTAAAAATAATTCTAAATGTTTGGTCACGATTATTAAATAATTATTTTAATTATTTTGTAGACAAAAAATAACCCATAACTTCAAAAAATCACCAACAAACTGCACAAACAAACAATATCAGCTAAACCAAACCGCTCAAACTTTTGGAATTAAAAGACAGGAATAAATGTAGAAAGTGAAAAGGTAACAAAGAGATGATGTGATCATGGGATAGGAAGGTGTAGAAGTTAATTTGATTCCTTAACAATGAAAATTGAAAAGGCCATGTGGGTATATATATTATATAACCACTAATTCACCGCATCATTCATTCAAGTCCCTTTTCACATAGTAAATAAAAAGTTACACTGCAGTGAAAAAAATGTTAAACTATACATTCCCTGCACACTGGGCCGGTTTTGAATGCCGGTTTTGAATATAAGTCAGAGGTGTGGTGGCTTAATGCCCATGATTAAAAAGGGTCCATAATTTTTATTCTCCATATATGTATATGTAAACTTTAAAAAACTTAATATGAGTTAAATTACTACGTTAAAATAGAACTCTAAAATAGTGTTTATTAAGTATTTATTAGAATACATTTCAATTTTATATAAAAAATTTTGAGGGGTTATATTTTTAATTTAGCCTAGGGCCCTCGAAATGTTAAGATCGGCACTGCACACACGTGTTATTATTAGGGCATCTTTAGTAGATAGTTCCTTCTATCAATTGTCTTGACATAAGCAAAAATAGACAATCAACTAAAAAATGATTCTGCACTAGATCTTCTATTTACTCTTTCCAATATGACATGGGACAGTAAATGTTGCACAGTGTCTATTTGATTTTCTACATGTAGACAATCAAATAGAAGCTTGCATAATTAATTTTATATTATTTTATTGATGAGAGAGACTATTTAGCAAATTATTTGACTTTTTTGTTATTATTTTATTTTAAAAAAATTACAATAGCAGATCAAATAGACAAACTATTACTACTACTTTTTAAAATGTCTTGTCTATTTTACCACATTAACAATGTGATATTCTATTCTACATGCCACATAATCCTATAATCCACAATCTACTAAAGATGCTCTTATGTTTTCTCCTGTATAATACATGTCTTCCCCTTGTAAACTTGACAATTTTTTTTGTTAACTGCTGTCCTGAACTTTTACTTGTTTTTATTAGCTCATGAACTTGATAAAAGTGCATCAGTTTACCTCTGAGTGCCAGATGCTAGCTTTTGGTTGGTTTGACTTTCAAAGATGTCTATCTCGTGATTTTTCTCTCTTCAACCAACAGTTAACACGTGGCATTAATGTAGCAAATTGATGCATTTTTGTCAAATTAAGGGGGTTAGTAGCAATAAATGAAAATTCAGGGCGACACTTGAAAAAAGTCGTCAAGGAGCAAAACATAATAACATTGGACGAATTAACGTGCTGAAACGTTTGTACTAAGACCCTATTTGCAACTTTCAAAAGCTAAACTAAGCTGAAGTTGTTTGAACTGAACTTATTTAGCGAAAACTTATAACTACGCATAGCTGAACGGAACTGGCATAAACTAAACTAAAATGAAGTGAAGTGATCTGAATTGAAGTGAATTGAATTGCAGTACAAGAGAACGGGGCCTAAATTGACATCGTTATACGGATCGTGATGGCAAAACGACACCGTTTCGAATGGACAAAAAAGAAAGAAAAGGAGGGAAGCTAGGAAGTAGAACAAAAAAAAAAAGAGAAGAATGAAAGAGAGATCACAGAGAATGTGCAGACAGAAGGAGAAGACGTAAATCCAAATCAAAAAACCATAAAAACAATGAGACAGTCCTTTCAGAAGGGCAGCATGTTTTGTTTTGTTTTTTTTATTGATCAATGAAAAATATTAAGTGAAAGCCCTAAATACAAAAAGAAATCACAATCTGGATAAAGAAAGAAAGAAAGAAAGTGAAATGTGAATGAGAAAGAAAGACAGATATAAAGAACTATATTTTTTTGAAAGAAAAAGAAAAAAATAAAAGAAATTGAGAGATGGGCGTGGTTTGCTTTTGCTTTTCTTTTTTTTTCTTAGCTTAGAATCTTTGGAAATCTATTATAATTCAGAAACATAAACAATTAAAATAAAAAAAGACACCAATAGAGGTTGGCTCGAGTCATAAGTGATTTGGTAGCGCTTCGAGTTCGAATTTTAGTGAATATAAAAAAATTTTAACGAGAAACTCACCTACCACAGTCAGATACGCGACCCATATCAAATCTAAACATAATCGAAGCTTTACACAGCCAGATGGGAAAAAAAGGGGACAAACTATTATATTACAATGGAAACAAAGGTGAAGAAAAGAAGGGTAGGATGCATACATTCTATTATGGCCAAATCCATTGTACTTGCTACAAAATGTCTTCTTTTAACTTAGATGTGTTACTATTAATTTACTGAATTTAATAAATGCGTAACAGTTTCGTTCTTGAGTCTAATTAAACGAGCGTGTAATACATAGAGTGATACTTATTAAGTGTTGAAAAGTCAAACAATAAGAGCTCGTTTGGTTTGCGAAATAATATTTCGTTAAATAGAATTAGAAATATATGAAAGATGTAAAATATGACACATTATTCATATAGAATCCGTCGACGCATCGAAAAGATTTTCCTAGTTTATATACATCTCACGGAAAAGCTATTTATTTTTTAAACAAAGGAATTGCTTTTCCGTGATATGTAGATAAACTAGAAAATTTTTTTCCATATGTTGACGGATCTAAGACATATACTCTACTATATTTGACATTTTTCCATTAATTTCTATTTTTATTCCACGAAATAGACATATACAGCAGTAAAAATGTTGACATGTGGCATATACAGCCAAAAAATGTGCCGCCGTGTGTCGGATTTTGAAAAGTCAAACCAATAACGTATTTACAAGTGATATATGAGTCAACTCACTCTCGCATTTTTCATATCTACAAACCACACCAACAAGGAGTTTACAAGAAGTATTAGTCTAATGGTTAAAACTTACCTTGTGGGTTTTAGAGGTTTCGGATCCAAACCACTTTAGGGATGAGTAAAGATTTTTCTTTATATTGAATGGAAGCCCAATATAAAAAAAAATTGAAAAAAGGAGTTTACTTATGCCTTTTTACCAAGTTAATGAAATAATACAGCTACTCGTAATTTTTTTTTTAAAAAGGCGTATCAATGGACTTACAATAATAATAAAGAAAAATCTCTCTCACCATGTCCGTATGTGAACTCGAATCTATGACCTACAGAATCACAACTTCAAGTCTCAATCACTATTTATAAGTTGAGAGTTACATGAGGCGATTAGTAGCAAGTCCTAGCGATGACAAATGTATTTGTTATGTGTTAGCCACTTTCAAACCGCATCTTATTTGAAAGTGTTCATGGCAAGAATGTCTCAACATGGAACCTAAAATTACATAAAAAGTGTTTGTGAAAAAGATTAATTTGAAGAAAAGGAGCCCAATGTGGTACCAAAATTCATATAAAAACACGTTTTTTAGAACTTTAGATTATGAAATATGTCAACAAATTTTTTTCAGTAAAACTACTTATTCTTTTTCTTCAATATCTTTACAAAACAGTATTAAAGATTATAGGTTTAATGCATTAACATCTTTTTCTTCAATATATTATTATTATATTTTTTTAAATATAATAATAATATATTAATTATTAAACAATTATTTTTTATCATTAAAATATTATAAAATTAATTATTTAATTTTTTATTTAATCGGTAATGTTATATTGACAACTTACATATTGATAACTTTTGATACTTTTAATCTCTAACCTCTATCTTATTATCATCTAACGGTAGATATCACTTTAATAAAAATAAAAAAATTGCTTTCCCTTTCTTTTCCAACTCTAAAACTCGCAAGACATTTTTATCTTGTTTCCTAATCAATTATCTTCTTCATCTCTCCCTATTTCCTAGCTACCCTTACCGATTTGCAATCCCTATTTTCTAGCTGTATGATAATACTAAAACCCTAAAGTGGGCAAAATGAACCCTTTTAATAACGGTGTACAGTATAGGTGCATGCCCCTAAAAGATAATGTGCACACATGAACATAGGGGCATGCATGCACAGTATCTTTTAGGGGCATTCACCTATACTGTACACTGTTACCAAAAGGGTTCATTTTGCCCACCATATGGTTTTAGTATTGTTATGTAGCTATAAAATAGGGATTTCAAATTGTTAGGGGTAGTTAGAAAATAGAGATTTTAAATTGATAAGGGTAGCTAAAAAATAGGGATTTTAAATTGGTAAGGGTAGCTAGAAAATAGAGAGAGAAAGAACATAATTGATTAGGAAAGAAGATAAAAATGTCTTGCCAGTTTTAGAATTGAAAAAGGAAGAGAAAACAGTATTTTTTTATTTTTATTAAAGTGATATCTACCATTAGATGATAATAAGATGAAGTGTGAAGATTAAAGGTGTCAAAAGTTATCAATATAACATTACCGCTATTTAATTATCTATTTATATACATCAAATTGAACAATATTTATAATTAATGATGAAATATTATATTAAAAAGATTGAATAAACAAATAGTTAAAAAATTATTTTTTAATTAAATATCTAATTATAGTTATATGTAATAAATAGAATAGACCATTAATTTAAAATCAAACGGAAGATAGCCTAAATTGTAATGTTTTTTTTTTCTATCTGATTTATTGGAGTTTTGTTATGATTACATTAAATTTAACTCCAAATCATACATTTATTTATGATCAACGAGCCTCTTAATAAAACTTTTTTACATTTATAATATTTAAATTTAATATTAATATCAAATCAATTACCACTTAAATCATTTGCCCGTGGCCTAAATTGTAATAATAGAGGAAAACAAGATGAAAATACCAACTAATACTCTAAATGGGAGAAGAAAATAGAATAAAACAAAAAGGGGCAACAGAAATAGGGGCAAATCGGTAATTTCAAGTATAAACAAGGAAGCAAGCGAGTGCCCCGAGAGACAGCAACAAAGCAAAAGCCAACTTACAAAACCACAGTGTGTGGGCCCTGCCTTTTCTTTTTCTCTTTTTGTTTTTGCCTTTTCTAATTTTAATTTTTTCACTCAGAAATTAAATTAACAATAAAAGTTAATAATAATACTTATTAACATGACAGTTATTAACAATAAAAAAATGTATAAAAAATTAGTTGTAATAATCAACAGAATTATTTCAATACAAAATGTTAATTGTAATTGCTATAAATGTATTACTACAATAATTAATATAAAATTAAATATGATAAATATTATAATGACAATAACTATATAATAATTAATAACAGTGGTATTAGAATTATTTATTATCACTGCTATTATAAAATAGTGTAACAAGGATTTATTGTTATTAATTTCTTTAATTACTAATAATAAGAATTATTATTATTTTAAAAATAGTTCTCAATTGAATATGGACTGAATAGAAGTTTAAATAACGCGCCGTTAAATTTGTAGTATGTAATTTAATTAAATATATTCGAACACTGTATAGTTGTATCTCATAATAGAAATTTGAAATTATCTGAAAAGAGATGTACTTAATTGTACGATACAATCGACCGATTTCTTGTCGTCTTCAATAATTTTGAACAGTGTAGTATCGTATTTTAAAAAGAATTAAATTAAACTGTCAAACACTGAAGATACCATAAATATATTTCTAAACAGATAAACTCAAATTTTAACTTAAATTTATTTGTCGGCTGATGTTAAAATTCACTAATAATATCCACAGGATTATGTGATTTATAAGCAAATAAAACATACTCTTTTAATCTAATATAAGTAAACCAAATATAAATTTATAATTATTTATATTTAATTAAAATGAATTAAATTAAATTAAATTAAAATCTAAAAAAAATGAAAAACCCTGTATAAAAGTAACATAATTTGTGATGAATGTAGACTTAGAAAACATTAGTTTTCAAAATACTAAGATGTTTTGTTTTTAACGGAAGAATCCGGTGCTAATTTATGATTATAATTGAATTTAGTTTAAATATATTGCTACCGAGGTCGCATTTTCGTTAATTTTTTAAAATTAAATTAAATTAAATTAAAGTTAATTAAATTAAAATTAAATTAAAATGCGTTGAATTAAATTAAATTAATAGAAAGAAATAAAATAAAAATGAAATAGTTGTCGCGAACATCAACCATTTCATTTTTATTTTTCTCTTTCATTCTCTTTCTTCACTTTCTCACTGTCCGTTGGAGCCAAACAGTTTTTTCTTTTATTTTTCTTTTTTGGATTTTCTCTCTCACCAAACAAACAAACAAACAAACACTCAGTCTTCACTCTCCCAGTTGGTTTCTTCTTCTTCTTCTTCTTTACACTCTCTTCCAGCTCTCTAATATGACCAAACAGCGCTCTCAATTCCACCACCGGTTATGAATCCCCCCACCGGACCACCACAGCTTCAGCCTCCGCAGCCTCACCGTCCCTCCACCTCCTGCGACCGCCACCCCGACGAACACTTCACCGGCTTCTGTCCCTCATGCCTCTGCGAGCGCCTCGCCGTCCTCGATCACTCCGCCTCCGCATCCGCCTCCTCCTCTTCCCGGAAACCGCCCATCCCTGCCACCTCTACCGCCACAGCTGCTCTCAAAGCTATTTTCAAATCTTCTGCTGGTAACGGTTCTTCTAGAACCTCCTTTTTTCCTGAGCTCCGTCGGACGAAATCGTTCTCTGCTTCTAAGAACGAAGGATTCTCCGGCGTTTTTGAGCCGCAGAGGAAATCCTGCGACGTTAGGGTTCGGAGTACTCTGTGGTCGCTCTTTTACCAGGATGATGAACGGAATCCTCTGAAGAAGGAGAAGGATTCCGCGTCCAAAGCTTCGGAAATCGAGGTTGAATCGCGAAAATCTTGCTCTAGTGTTCGTGGTCCTGTTTTGGAATCGAAAGAAGAGGACGAAATTGAATCGGAATCGGTGACAGAGAATGAAATCGGCGACGAGAGTGGAGACGACGACCTGATTTTGACGGCGAGAAACTCCAACGCGAATCCGATTGACGAGATAATCGAGGAAGAGGAGGAGATTGTAATTGAGCCGGAGATTATTCCGGCGGAGGAGCTGAAGCCAATGAAGGACCACATAGATCTCGATTCGCAAACGAAGAAACCGTCCGGCAGGGATTTCAAAGAGATCGCCGGTAGTTTCTGGTCGGCTGCTTCGGTTTTCAGTAAGAAATTGCAGAAGTGGAGGCAAAAGCAGAAGCTGAAGAAGAGGAGGAATGGCGGCCCAGGCTCAGCTACATTGCCGGTGGAGAAGCCGATCGGCCGGCAGTTCAGGGAAACTCAGTCGGAAATCGCAGATTACGGTTTCGGCCGGAGATCGTGCGACACGGATCCGAGATTCTCGCTCGATATAGGCCGGATTTCGTTTGATGATCCTCGCTACTCCTTCGATGAGCCCCGTGCATCTTGGGACGGCTATTTGATCGGAAGAACTTTCCCGACTATCCCGAGAATGCCTACCATGCTTTCCGTCGTTGAAGATGCTCCGGTGAATGTCGTTTCTAGGTCTGACGCCCAAATTCCGGTCGAAGAACCGCCGCATCCAATCCCTATGAATTCAATCGTTGAAGATCAGACCACCCCTGGCGGCTCTGCTCAAACCAGGGACTATTACACCGATTCATCCTCTCGCCGTCGCCGGAGCCTTGACCGGTCCAACTCAATTCGCAAAACCGCCGCAGCAGTGGTGGCCGAGATTGATGAATTGAAAGCAGCTGCTCTATCTAACGCCAAATTCTCAGAGCACATCAATGGCTGCCCCAAATTCCCACTACAAGAAAGGGAATTAAGGGATTCGAACTCGAATTCCCTGAGGGACGATTGTTCTGAGACATTCGAAATGGGGTTCAGAGACAATGCATCAATGGTGGGGAATGTCGAAAAGAAGGGGGAAAACAAGAAATCGAAAAGATGGAGCAAAGCCTGGAACATTTGGGGGCTTATACACCGGAGAAGTGTTGCCAAAGATGAAGCAAATGGGGTTGAGAGATCCTATTCAGAATCGTGGCAAAATGGGGAAGGAAGAGGGGGATTCAACCCGAAGCTAACGAGAAGCAATAGCAGTGTTAGTTGGAGGAACTCTAATGGCGGATTAGGGCTAATTGAGGCAGGAAGAAAGAGCAATGTTGAAACGAGCAGGAAGAAAAGGGATGAATTTGTTATAGAGAGGAATAGGAGTGCCAGGTATTCACCAAACAGCATTGATAATAATGGGCTGTTGAGATTTTACTTGACGCCGGCCCCGATGAGGGGCGGTGGTGTTGGTGGTGGTGGCCGGAGAGTGGGGTGGGGGAAGAGTAAATCAACCCATGGACAGTCAATTGCAAGGAGCGTATTGCGGCTGTACTGAACCTGCAAAAAAAAGGTCTCTCCTTTTCAGTTCATTTGCTGTTTTATTTTTATTATTATAATTATTCTTCCCTTTGATTTCGATGAAATATGCATTTGTTGTGTAACAATTTTATGCTCAGGTGCTTATTTGTAATTCTTCATGAGTTGGTGGGTTGGATAGATTAAACAAAAAAGGAAAAAAAAACAAGTTTTATTTCTTCTTCTGAGATATTTTATTCAAATAAGAAGATTTTATTGTGCTTTTGTAGTTCATTTTGTTTGTTTGATTCTGCTAGGACATGCAGGGGTTATATATATTTTAGGCCTCGAACATTAAAAAAAAATCCTTCAAACTTGTCCCTAAAAACCTATTTATCTCTTGAACTTTCAAAAGTTTTAAATGACCCCCTGAACTTGTAAAATGGTTCCAATAACCCCTTGAACTTGCAAAAAGTGAACCAATTTGCTCCTTCAATACCACGCGTCGGCTACTGATTGAAGAGAGGAAAATTACATATTTAAATATTCAAACCAACCAAATCTGACATATAGCATTTATGAGATAAATGAGTTCACTTTTTGCAAGTTCAGGGTTAATTGAAACTTTTTACAAGTTTAAAACTTCTAAAAATTCAAGGGTAAATGGGTGTTTAGAGACAAATTCAGGGGATCTTGATGTATTTGGCCTATATTTTATGTGTTGTTTATTGGATTATGGATTTTGCTAGTATTTAGTAAGTAGAGGAACGAGGTCCTATACTTTTTAACTTATAAATAATAGTATTGAACTTAATTAAACATGTGTCTTAGTGTTTGGTTTATTTTAGAGCTTCTTGCTTGTGTCAAAATTGGATAATGACATGCAGGATTGGACTCATTTGTGACATTGACTTATTAATGTCGGCGTTTGGTGGGTTGGTGTGATAACTAAGTTGGATGACGGGAATTACACGGGTATAACAAAAGAAAATATTTAATGATGAATAATTATCTTAAAATTATAGAAAGTAGGTGTATTTCGAGAGTGTTGATTTTTATAGTTTAAGCGGGTATATAAGTAAAGTTGAGCTTATCTAAGAGCAATTTTACTACACTAGCTTATCTATTTTCTCTTTCTTATATGATATGGTAAAATAAATGTTGGACATTGTCTATTTGATCTTCTACATATAGACAATCAAATGGACTATTAACTCATCAAATTAATTAATATTTTGATATTTTAACATTCAACCAAACTTGTAATTGGGTATTTTAATTATTTAATTACATAATTTTAGATGAAATAGATAATTTAGTGTGATTTTTTTATAGACTTTATCTATTTTTAAAATTATTGACATATTATCAATGTGAATTTCTATTTCATGTCGTATAATCATGAAATCCATTATCTACTAAAGATGCTCTTATTTATCTTATATTCCACCATTTACCTTTGTTTATTTCTGAACGTGAGATTCAACGTATATCTCCAATAAAAATAAAAATAAAATTGTATGGGTGTATTTGAAAACATTATTTTTGACGGAAAGAATTCTATTCATTTCATTTTAGTTATAAAGTTATGAATGTTATATATAAAACAAATGAAAGTGAATTTCTTTTTTATAAAAAGAATGTTTCCCAACATTTAAATATTATTTGGAATTATTTCAAAAAAATATCATTTGGAATCACCCAACAAAATTATATTTTCATACATTGATGTACCTTTTGGGTTATAGTCAAATAATATGTTTGGTGCATTGATGATATGTTTGGTTCCTTTTGGATAATGTTGCTATGTTTGGTGGATTTCAACATTGATGATTTGTTGATCTTGAAGTTTATGTTTATATTTATATTTGGATAATTGAAGAGAAAATTTGGAATATTTAGAAATTGAAAATGGTAAACGATGATATTTGAAGGATGTGGATTTTTTATTCAGTTCGTAAATTAGGGTTTCTCTGTTCGTCATGTCTGAAATTCTTTTTTATTATACAAAGTATATAAAAGTTGCGTCACTTATGAGATATGTAAGTTGTATAACGACTTTTATAAACATATCATCGTTTACTATTTATGTAAGATGATGATTCTTGTTGGACAATGGAGGCTCAATCAAATTTATTCGATCTCGTATGTTACTACTTATAATAATGTGTACGGTCTCTTTGTCGTACCGAGTCGTATATTTTTCTTATTTTAGACGCATTTGATTAAGCGTGTAGTTCTTTTCGAATTCCGTTAAGTTTTACGATAAATACCAAACTCCTCTATCCAATAAATAGAGTCGTATTTGTTGACTTTAGTCATGTCACCAAAATATAATACTTATGCAATAAGAACTAAAATGCCACTTCTAATCCAATTTGACTTCTATAATGTTATCATTCCGATACTAACAACTTCGGTTAGAACTTAAACTTCGTACTCGCGGACTGCCCCTAGGCCGACCATCGTTCTAGTCAATATATAAACACGAGAAAACTTTCAATTGCAAGACAATAATTTCTACATTTAAGTGAATTTACAAGCAAAGAGAACATTTGAAATATTAGAAACTGAATGGCAAATGATAATATTTGAAGGATGTGGATTTTTTACTCGGTTCGTAAATCAGAGTTCCTATACCCGTCACGTCTGAAATTCTTTCTTATTATACGAAACATATAAGTTGTGTCACGCATGAGATATGTAAGTTGTATAACGACTTTGATACACATGTTATCGCTTACTATTTATGTAAGATGATTCTTGTTTGATAGCGGAGGCTCATTCCAATTTATTCGATTTTGTATGTTACTATTTACAATAATGTGTACGGTCCTTGTGTCATATGAATTCTTATATTTTTTCCCTCATTTTAGATGCATTTGACTAAATGTAGTTCTTGTCGGGTTGTGTTGACCCTTACGATAAATACCAAACTCATTTATCTGATAAATAAGAGTCCAAGAAGTCTTCTGTGTTCATTGACTTTAGTCGTCACCAAAAATATAGTATGCAAAACAACTAAAATGCCACTTTTAAAAAAAATTTAACCTCATTGGGCTTACAATAATAATAAAGAAAAATTTCATCCCACTCCACCCGTATGTGGACTCCAATCTGTGACATCTAAGATCACAGCTTTAAGACCCAACCACTAGACCAACACTTTCCACCGCAACAACTAAAATGCTACTTGTAATACAATTTTGACCTCTATAATGTCATCATTTAATAGTAACACAAAGAATGTTTCCAAACATTTAAATATTATTGTGAATTCACCCAACAAAATTATATTTTCATACATTGATGTACTTTTTGGGTTATGGCCAAATAATATGTTTGGTGCATTGATGTGCTTTTTTTTTGTCTTGGATAATGTTGTTGCTATGTTTGGTGGATATCAACATTGATGATTTGTTGATCTTGAAGTTTATGTTTATGTTTATATTTGGATAATCAAAGTGAAAATTCGAAATATTAGAAACTGAAAATGGCAAACGATGATATTTGAAGGACGTTGATTTTTTACTCAGTATGTAAATGATATCCGTCACGTTTGAAATTCTTTTTTATTATACAAAATATATAAATTGTGTCACGTATGAGATATGTAAGTATAACGACTTTTATACACATATTGTCGCTTACTATTTATGTAAGATGATGATTCTTGTCCTACAGTGGAGGCTCAATTCAATTTATTGGATTCCGTATGTTACTATATACAATAATGTGTACAGTTTCTTTGTCGTACCGATTCATATTTTTCTCGTTTTAGATGCATTTGACTAAACACGTAATTCTTGTCGGGTTGTGTTAGCTTTTACGGTAAATGCCGAACTCATTTATCCAATAAATAAGAGTATAAGAAGTTTTCCCTATTTGTTGTCTTTATTCGTCACCAAAAATATTGTATGCAAATAACAACTAAAATGCCACTTATAATACAATTTTGACTTCTATGATGTCATCATTTAATAATAACATTGGTTAGAACTAGAACAAACTTTACCCCATGGTTCTAGTCCATATATACTAGTATTATCAAAATCATATTATACCGGTCGGTTTGACTGATTTGACCATAAATCGATGATGGTCATGATACAGTTTAATTAAAAAACGTTTTTTTAAAAAAGGGCTATGACAACATAAAGAAGCTACCTAGAAAGTGTTGCAAAACCAAGATAGTGTTGCAAAAGACTGTACGATGTCAGGTAAATCACTAATTATACCGATAGTACCGATAATACAGCGTATTAAAATTATTACCAGTATAATATCCGTTACGATTTTGATAATATTGATATATACACATGTGAAGAACTTTCAATTGCAAGATAATAAACTCTACATTTAAGTGAATTTACAAGCAAAACGAAGAGGAATAAACATTAGACAAAGATATTCAATGCAATAAAATTCCAAAAATGTTGACTAGATAAAACATTAAATAGGAGATTTTTGGAACACAAGTAGGGCTCAAATCCCATTAAAATGAAGCAATGTAATGATTAAAATTTGATATGGAGATCAAAGAAATGTAACAACCCAATGTAAATGAGTTGGAGATTATGCTTTTGTGCTTTATTCTTAATTTATAGCAAAAAGCACCATAATCAACAATGTTCTTTTTTTGCCTCACAAGTCAAAAGTGAGCAACAAAAAAAAACATCTCAACATGCTCTTTCATGTAGATAAGAGAAAGAAAAAAAAAGAAAGGAAAAGAGGCTCGTTATCCCATGAATCCCCATTTGCTTCCATTAAGCCTTAATTGGCTAGTAATTATTTGTTTATAAAGTAATAATTACATTTATGTTGAAAATTACATTTCATGGAAAAATGAAATTACATGTAAATTTTGTTTCGTATGCCATTTGTTAATATTAATAAAACGTTAATTAAGAGAATAAACGTATTAAAATACCTTTAAAACTAATAATTATTTGAAAAGATGATTGGTCTTTATTATATTTTGTCAATTTCAATATTGTATTAAATAGGGGTAAAATGGGAAAGATGCTCAAACAATTACATTGAAAATGAAAAGTGACACTTATTAAAAAAATTTATTTAGTGTATGAAGGATCTTTTTTCCACGTGAATGATCCGATCATTTGTATAATTTCCTCATTTTCTTAATGTCCAATGAAATCCTAAATGCATCCATTAGATCTTTTAATATGATAAAATGATCATCCATATAAATTTTACTGCTTTGTGAGATTTAAAGGGGTACCATCAACAAAATTTGTAGGCTTAATACATATTTAGTCCCTATAAATTTGACACTTTATATTAGGTAGCCTCTAACTTGTAAAAATCTTTATCAACCTTCTAAACTTAGCAAAAGTGTTCACTACAGTCCCCTCAGTGCTACGTGTCACCTCTTGATTGGAGAGAGGAAAACAAAAATTTTACATCTTTAAAAAGTCAAACATATCACAGGATGACACGTGACATAAAGGGAGTGCATTGAATACATATACTAAATTCAAAGAGCTGATAGCAACTTTTAAAAGTTGGTAGCGTGACCTAATATAAAGTGTAAAGTTTTTACGGAGAGTATCATTCTTTATGACATGTATAATATCCCATTGTCTTGGACCCTTGGTAGAGAGTGAATTTCCAATTGCATCCATTAAGCCTTAATTGGCTAGTAATTATTTGTGTATAAAGTCATTAATTACTCCACTTTTCCTATTTATTACTTTCATCTGCTTTTTATTATGATCCTATGTAGTCTTATTTTGCATCCTTTAAGGCTTAATTGGTTATTATCACTTGTTTTATAGGGTAGGTATTATTATTTCCTCTTTAGCACTATTTTTGAAGAATGGTTTGAGAGTGATTCTAGACTTAACTAGGGATGGGTAAGGTTCAATGAAGGCTTATATTGGCTACAATCCTAAACAAACAACTCATCTAATGCCTGTATATAAATAGGTTAAACAAACCACAAGAAAAGGTACATAATGACTCTCCCAGTTTACATTTTCTACACTCCTTGAATTCCCAAATGAGTTGAGTGTCAAAGAGTTACGTGGATCCTCGGATCGGTGCATGGCTTTGGATATGGAGCATCAAAGAGTTCCATGGGTCCTGGGATCGGTGCATGGCTTTGGGTATGAAGTAGCTTTAAATTCTTGGGTCAGCTGTTTCACCCTATCAGGTGCCTACAAGTCAGTGAGGGGCTTAGTAATTGAATCTGATAGTGGAAATCATTGGTTTAACAAAAATAAAGTTGTTTAACGTTATTATCCAATGTACTCTCATACACATAAGGATTCAATTCATATTTTTCTATTAAAACCTTTCTCATCCCTTCCCTTAATTACATAGTAGGCACTCAATCCAAGTGAATCTAAGGCTTAATTGTTCTTCTTACAAACACTTGCTAGATCGGAATTGACATTTTTCTATAGTAGAAGCAAAACTTCACTAAACTCGAACCTATTTACCGGTTGTAAGGAGGTACATCAGTAAATTTTTAAGGAATTTATCGATAGCTTGAAGGTCGCATGAATCTATTCTAGCACTGCTATTGAATACGAAAACTGATGATTTACGCACAAATTATCAAATCAAATTAAAAATATATATTTATTTACTCGTGCACTCCATACTTCTATTCGAGTCGGGTAGTGTTGAGCAGCTTTGTTCACCGGGCAATGGTATCGGGCTTGTCTAGCCCAAGCTCGCTTTCATGCACTAATTTTGGGCATTCATTTTCTTACAAAAACCCACTTCGAGCCCGCTAAAGCATAAAGTCTGAGTTTGCTTTTTACATAAATATCAAAGTCTTAGACAAATAATAATTTTATATACTATATTTGACAATTGTTTTGGATTTTATATACCTATTGGACTTTTAAATTTTGAGACAATAATTCATATTACATTTTATATAGTATCGGTAAATAATGTAACTATACATAAGATTTAGACCTTTTTAAAATTTGACCTTTTTTTGTGGACCACGAACCAAACTCGAAAATGATCTCTTTAAGCTTGACTTGAATCCGAAATTCTAAAGTATAGACCAGACTAAACTTGAGTTCATATTTTTAATACAAAACCTAACGAGGTCCGATCTGAACCTAGCCGGCTCGACTAATGGGTCTAGTGCTAGTCCTCTCAAAATCGGTAACTTTTATCTCGGACTGCAGTAGTTAATGAGCTTGGCAGGCTGAACAAACATATTGGGCCTAATTACTAGCTGAGCTTCCCTAACGCTAATGCCATGAAAAATGACCCCAAAACCCCAAGATATTCTTCTCCCTGGCCCCTGGGCCCCTGCCGTGGCAGGCCTCCCCAAACCCCTCTCTGCCAAGCGCCTTTTGAACCTCATTAAAGTTGAGATGAATCTTTTAATACTTTTCAAACTGCGGATGGTGAAAGGCGCGGACTTGTTCAATGCATTATAGGTGTTCGATGAAATGCCTGAGAGAGTTGCTTGTTACAATTTTATAATTGATGGGTCCTTAAAGGTGAGGAATTTATAACGAGGCTAAAAAGCTATGGAAGAGGCTAGTGGAGGACTCCTATGTAATGACTAATGAGTTATGTATGTGTGGAAGATTTGATGAAAGGTTGGAGATTTGGGGAAAATTGAAGAAAACCGAGCTTGATAGGGAGCTTGTAGAGTGCTTCAATGGTTAATTTGGTTATTTATAATGCAATGCTGAAGGGCTTTTATTGATTGGAGAAGACAAATCAGAGCTTTGAATTGTCTGCAGTAATGGTTGGAATTTTGTTACTAAATGTTTAAAAATTTCAGTTTTACTGTTATTCTACAGACTTATCATGGGGCATCATTGGGCCTCTCCTTTGATAGAGGTAAAACTGAACTTTCCCTAAGCGAAATTGACCCTTTTATTGTATATTTGTGCTCTCCTGCCGGTTGATATTTGATTTAGAAGAGAAGTTACTTTCATTTCTGATGATATGTTTTGATGTATAGGGTTACACATTTATGGTACCATAATTTTTGATCTTGTTCAGCAACTATGAGCTATGAAGGATGATATTATCAAGAGCTAATATGAGGTAATTAATAGCTGTTAATTGTGCTTAATTTGAAACTTTTCAGGATAGCCTAGGTAGTGGACTAATGAACCTAGAATAGCTTCTTTTTTTGGTAGCTTACCATCTAATTCCCAAATTCAAGTCTTGAAAGGACCCTAAAAGACTGAGGCATCTTTTTAGACCATGTTGTATAATCCATTTGGTCCTTCTGTCATACAAGTTATCTATTTGGCCCCTTTGCTAGGCGACCTATAACCTTTTTTGTCTCTTTAGTGCATATTATATTTAGTTACACCAAGAGGGTTCTAAATGGGTCAAAAATGTAAGAAATTGCATACTACAGGGACTTAACGAGTAATGGTTGCATAGCACAGGATTCAAAAGGTAACAAATCGCATTAGCACAAGGATCAAATGGGTAACACATATAACAGAGAGACTAAATGGGGAAACGAGTTATTCCACATAGACCAAAAAGATCCTTGTATCGACCCTTAAAGGGGCAAAACTCTTGTTAGAACTGTCTTACAAGGATTGTATCCTAGGATAGTAGCTGCCAAGTACTCCAAATAACTACTTGTTGGTTACATAAAATGCTTGGCCTCCTACAATACATAACTGATTGCAATTATGTTTCTAAAATTTTTTTCATCCTTCATTTTATCTGTAGTTTGTCAGCCTTAAATATGCAACAAAACTGCATCCTTTATAAGATGTCAACAACCCATATGATTGCTGTTGCTTGTGAATATGAGAATATCTAAAACTGCAAGCATTTTTCTTATAGTGACCCAAAAAATTTGAGCATCAAGCACTGTAACTTAGTTACAGGATTCTTGGTGATGCAGCAATATCACCGAGATCGAAATTTCGATGCAAAAGAAAACAACATCTTGATGTATCAAATCCAGGTCGCGAGTTTTCACTTGGGTCTATGAATCATGCTATATCATGCTAAAGATTCACAACAACATGACTTAACTAAGGCGTAATGCATCAGTAGGTACTTGAATTTGTCTCTAAAAACCTACTGCCTCCCTGAACTTTCAAAGTGACCTCGTCGCTCCCTCAACTTTCAAAATGCGCACCACTTTGCTCCCTGAACGCCTCATGTCAGCTTCTGGTTGGTTTGACTATTCAAAGATGTTGTTTTTCTAATTTTCTCTCTTCAATCAGAAGCTGACATGTGGCGTTCAAGGAGCAAAAAGGTGCACTTTTGAAAGTTGAAGGAGCTGCAAGGTCCCTTTGAAAGTTCGGGGAGCCAGTAGGTTTTTCGGAACAAGCTCAGCCTGAAGATGCATTAGGCCTTTGATTAAATTAGAAGCTTTATATAAAAAGTTCACTTCTCTTCCTTGTCTGTTTTCTCTGTGCTTTCTAACTCTGATGATAATCTCTGCTCATAGCTGAACTGAGTGATCAAGCCAACTAAAATCGCGCCAAGAACAGCGACTTTTCGCCAATCAGCTGAAGAAGTAACGAAAGATTCAGCGATAACTGCAGCAATAACTGCCATTAAAACAAGGTAAATTGTCTGTCTTGTTTTTGTCCCTGCTTTAGCTTTAGTTAAATCTTTAATCTTCTGTGCTTCTAGCTTGGCTTTGGCTTTATCAGCACTTGGTTTTTGTCCAAGATTCTTGAAAAACATTCCTTCATTAAGATCTTTAACCATTTGACCTTCAAACTCTGCTACTTTATCGTCATTCGACTCGATTTCGATTCTGTTTAGTTCTGCAGATTCTTCAAAAGCTTGCATCTTTCCTTCTATATTCTCCATTATCTGCAATTACAAAACCAAGACTGTTAACAGGAGAAACTAGGGGATTGAAGGGACTAAGGCTCTATCCTTTTCAACTTACAAGTAGGTGCATTGAATGATACTGAAACTAAAAGTGAACAGTACCGAGAGTAAAACTGGACTTATTAAATTGAACTGAAATTAATATAATTTGCAGTTATTTTTTTATTATTTATGATTACTAATATTGAAAATCATATTTTTATTAATTTTAATATGATTAATATTAATATTATTGAAAGACCACACGAGGGGATTAAGATTTAAGATTATGTTCTTTTTAACGTATAAATTAATGAATGAATTGAATAATATTAAACCGAACTTAACAATACTAAAACTGAAAATACTAATTGAAATCAATATTATTCATAGATACTTTTTTTATTATTTATTCCTTATGATTATTGAGATTAATAATATTTATATAATGTGAATACTGAATATAACGGGAATACTAAAGCTCAACATGAAATTGAATTGAAATTTAATACTGAAATTAATTGAATTGAATGAATTATAAGTTGAAAAAAAGCACGCAGATAAGGAAATGAACTGAGTACGAACCCTGGAAGTAACTTCATCAAGATCTTTGAGAGCATCTTCTCCAATTTTATCAAACTCAACAGTGGCTTCTTCTGCAAATTGAGTTAAAAAGGTGGATCTTTCGTCTATGTAATCGGTCAGGCGAACTTTCTGAGCTTGAAGCATGGCTATCCTGGCTAGTAACTCTTGTTTCTGGGTATCTCCTTTATTTTCAGGGTCTTTACCAGGGTTAGGATTGGAATCATTGGGCTTAGACAGGCAGGCTACTGAGGTTTTTAAAAATGATTGCTTTCTTGTTTTCTGGAAAGAGGGATGAAGATGGTGATTTCTTGTTGGTGAAAATGAGGTTTGAATTGCTTTAACTGAAATCATTTTTTTGTTTTAGAAATTATTTGGATGAGAGAGAAGGAAGAAGATGAAGAAGAAAGGGGTATTTTGGGAATTTTTCAAGGGCTAATTTTGGCCTATTTTGGGCCTTTCATTTTATGTACATTATCTCTTCTTAAGGGTCTTATTCTTAAGGCTTCAGTCCCTTAATAATAAGCTTATTTTTCTAAAATTTGTATTGATGTTACCCTTATCTTACTATAATAGATTTTTTATCTTTTAATTTGATAAATTGATATATTTTCTGTCTTGTAATAGGGCAAAATCGTCCAAAATATCGTAGGTGTTAGGAACGAATCCTGCATTGCTTTCGGAGAATCCACTGAACTTGTATATAAATAGGGTCCTGAAGGTCTTAACTTGAATGACGCGTTTTAAAGTAGTGAGGTTGGCCGTAAACGGTGCCAAAGCGGACAATAGCATTCAAGCTGTTTATAACACGTTACCAGGACGATCGTGATGAGGGGGCGTGTTACGAATAAATCCCACATCGCTCTCGGAAGATCCACTGAGCTTGTATATAAATAGGACTCTGAAGGCCTTAACTGAATGACGTATTTTATAGCCGTGAGGTTGGCCGTAAAAGGCTCCAAAGCGGATAATATCGTTCAAGATGTTTATAACAGTATGATATTTATGTTAGTTTTCTCATTTTTGTTTGCTAATCTTCTGATGTTTGAGGACAAAATGTAGGCAAATCTTGCCAAGGTAGCAAGTTGATTATGCAAAGTTTTCTATTTTGGAAGTTTTTTTGATAAATTGATAATATAATTAGTGGATTTAATGTATAATATAAATGTTGTTTTTGAATTATCAATCAAATTTGTTTATTTGATACACGAAGTATTCAATTTGTTTATTTGTTTCCATTGCCCATGTGCTTTATTATATGTAGTACTTTATATAAAGTATTTAATTAATTAGGTTGTTTTATTTGTATTATTAAATAAAAAATATTTTCTCTATTTTTTTAAAATAGGTATTTTAGTCACTTTTTTAAATATTTTTTTATTTATCATTCTTAAATTTTTAGGCACTTTTTAGATTATTTTTCTAATTATACCCTTATTTATCCCATTATCATTAATTGTAATAAAATTGAAAACTAAACATTAATTAGATGACAAACTAGTATTTTTCTGCCTAAATTAATGAATTCCTTAAAAAGTGTGAAATGTGTTAGAAGACAAGTAAAAAAAGATGGAGGGAGTAAGTAGTAATTATGTAATAAACTCTTATCTAATTAACTTCATTTATCTCCATTAATACTATCATTATCTTTTAACGTTTGCATCTCTTCAAATTTTCTTAAGTCTATTCAACTTCTAAACATTTTTTAAGAATATTCAACTTTCAAACTTGAAAATAGAAAATTAAGGCACTAATCTTCTTTACTGTTTCCATTATTCTCCAACTTTCATACTCTTTCAATTCCTTTATTACCTATATAAAATTCTTCATTTCTTCGTTCATCCATATAAAAATTGTCTTTATTTCTAGTTTATTTCAACTGATATTTTGATTAAATATCTGAATTGGTTATTTCAGCTAGGAATGCTCATAAACATCATTTTATTTGATCACTATGATAATTTTTTCTTCTTTACAATGTGAAATTTAATGTTTTTGTTTGATCTCTTATTAAATGTTGTAATAGAAGTACAATATCATATATTCCATTTTTAAATTCTTATTCATTAATAAGGTCCTGATTTTTATCTCGCCCATAGGCCCCGAAAAAGGTAGGAACATGCCTGATTAGTATGGGCCTTTTTATATAAATGTATCAAAATTAAAGTTTCCTTTCACCCCAACATTTGGCTCTTAACTTTCTCTGACAAAACAAGTTTCAAAATATCCATACATACGTTCCAAATCAAACTTTTCATCTCTCTTACTCTCCCCTATAATAAACCGTTCAATCACCCACCAAATTTCATCTCTCTTCATATTTTCATCGATTTCACTCTACACGATCTTTCATTGGCGCACTATTGAAGAATCTTAAAACGATAACTTCATTCATTCTATAATCGATTTCTACAAAAACAAGTAAGATTTCCGAATTTCGTTAGGTTTTTCTCAGTTTTTGAATTTGATTTGATTTTCGTTTTCAATCTCTGATTTGATTCGGTTATCTGGATCAAGTTATTTTGTTTTCAGATTTGTTAGATAAAAAGTTGAATCTCTGATTTGATTCGATTTTCACTGATTTGTTTTCAGATTTGAATCTATGTTGGATATAAAGAGTTTGCACATAAGGTCTTTGATGAATTGCTTGAGTGGTGATGAGATTATTGGATATAAAGTTCATCAAGCTTTGATTTGATTCGCAACTTATTTGTTTGGTTAGAGCTTTTGAATTTCTGTTTTCAATGATAAAAATCAAAGATATTGATGTGTTTTTATTATATTTGTATTTGATTTTGCATTTTCGTTTTTTGCGTATCTGGTAGTTATCTGGTATTTACCTAGTAAGAAACTGGTATTTGCAATTTTCGTGTAAGAAATTGGTATTTACCTGGTAAGAAACTGGTATTCACAATTTTCATATAAGAAACTGGTATTTACCAGGTAAGAAACTGATAGTTTTCTAAATTCGCAATTTTCATATAAGAAACCGGTATTTACCTGGTAAGAAACTAGTATTCACAATTTTCATATAAGAAACTGATATTTACCTGGTAAGAAACTGGTAGCTTTCTAAATTCATAATTTTCATATAAGAAACTGGTATTTACTTGGTAAGAAACTGGTATTCGCAATTTTCATGTAAGAAACTGGTATTTACCTGGTAAGAAACTGGTAGTTTTCTAAATTCGCAATTTTCATATAAGAAACTGGTATTTACCTAGTAAGAAGCTGGTATTCGCAATTTTCATATAAGAAACTGGTATTTGTCTGGTAAGAAACTGGTAGTTTTCTAAATTCTCAATTTTCATATGAGAAATTAGTATTCATCTAGTAAGAAACTGGTGTTTACTAGATATCGAACAACAGAAAAAAAATTCAAAAAAGTATATCATAACGGTATACTTTTTCTAAGATAAAGTATATTTTTAACAATTTCCCAGATAATAATGAAAATTGAATAAAAAACTCTAGAGTGACATGTTAAAAAAAATGAATGATTTGAAAAATAATGTTAAAATAAGATAAAAAAAATCAACATATAAACAGTAACATGAACAATAGCGTGAATAGTAATGAAACGTATTTAAAAAGAATAAAAACTTAAAATAGAATAAAAAAAATATAAAAAATTAATTTAATAAATATAAAATTTAAATCATATATTTTTAATAATTTTCTAGTAATGACTATTGGAAATTTCTTTACTAAGTATCTCTTTTATTTTTCTAACATAGATAAAAGCTATAATGACATGGTCATAGCCTCATCATGGATAACGGGTGAGAGAAAAAATAGGAAATGAAAAGGTCAATAATCAGTTAGGTTAGTCACACTATTAGCAACTCAAAATCAGTTTTTAAAAATTCATGTTTAGTTAGTTAACGGCTAATTAATACCATTTATTTCGGATCCTTCGGTTCACAAATTCTAATTACATTTCATTTACTCATAATCACACTCTAATAATTTAGTTCCAATCCTAATCAATTTCAAAAGTAATCTATGAGACCCATCTAAAAAAAATGAAAGAAGAGACGGCCGAGATGAACAGAGCGAGACGTGGTGTCAAGCCCATGAGTATAAACGGAGTTATTTTGCGAATTTCGGTTTCGGTGGGTACAATGGTGTTGTTGTTATGGGCGATTGAGAACGGATTTCAACTAGCAAAAAATCCAACTATATATGTGGATTATACAAATTGGGCACTTGGGTTTGGAATTGTGACAATGTTACTAGGTTTTGTGTTTCTTCTACTTGGAATTCCAATTCTTGCTGATTTGGTTCTTAATTTCTCACATCATTTGCAACAAGAAGCTGCCGGAATTCAGAAAGGTAACACGACTCCCACAACTTGCTTAGGTTTTCGGTAAATACATTAGTGTTTCGCTGTTATGTTTCCGTGTTCGGATTCCTCTATTTGTTGTTAGTTGTTTTTCTATGGAAATATGTTGATATAACATAAATTTGTGGATATAATTAGTCTTATTTTGATAGTTTTCCGAGGAACCCAATCATAAATTTTCTTTACAATTTGTAAGACATTTTGTCTAGAATATGTAATATGTTAATAAAAATTTCAACCCATAATACATTACTCATGAGATATAAGGTTATACTATGTTAAATTTTTCACATTTGGTGTCTTCAGAAGTTGAAATTATTTATTCAGTGTCTGACCAATCTAATTTCAATACATTACCATATTTTTAAAATACTGACTTTTGATAATGGCGATGAATTCACACAACATAACAAAAATAAAGTCAAAATTTTCGATTAAATTTTCAATTAATTTGGCATTTACTAATTTTTTGACATGAACTCTACTAATTTAATATGTCATACATCAAATAAATAAAAATAAATACATTATAAACAAAACAGTCAATTTCTATAGGTCAATCATGGATTTATAAACCAAAAGGTATAAAAGAAGGTAAAATAACAAATATGACCAATATAACATTATATTTGTACAACACGGAGAAATACTAGTGCATTTAATCGAAATCACCCGAGTTTATAATTGTTCATCATATTTGTTTTGTTCAAGCTAATATTTAGAGTAATTAATATTACTATTAAATAATACAACAGCATCATCAGTATCAACAACAACATTACCCCAATGCCTAACAACGCTTCCGCAAAAACGGGGTAAGGGAGGGTCGTGTAGACGCAGCCTTACCCCTGTAACTACAGAGAGGTTGTTTCCAATTGACCCTAAAGTGAAGTTGCAACAACTATCCGTGACTTCACAATAAAAGCATCTCACCGTTTAACGATTTACTTTGATTTAGTCCAAATTCAATTGAAGTTTGGCAATTGTAAATGTTGGCAGTAGCATGGGAGACAAAGAAATTATCAAAAACAATAGCAGGAATTTGTGCAATAGTGATGACAGTGGTGATAGTGTGCTGGGCTATTTACATTGTATTTAGGCTTGCTAGTGAATCTAATGGCATTGCCTCTAATGTCTTCTTATCTACTTCTGTTGCATTTGTCACTATTCTTTTTGGTCTAATTTTTTTTGTTGTATTGGAACTAGTGTGCCGTACACTATTTCGATAGGGCTAAAGATTCACCATTCTTTGGCTTTAGATTATAATGGACTAAAGCAAAATGATTTATTAAACTGTCTGGACTTCTTTTCTTGTAAAGTCACGGATAGCTATTACAACTCCACTTCAGGGTCAATTGGAAACAACCACTCTGTAATTATAGGGGTAAGGCTGCGTACACCCGATCCCCCCTTACCCTGCTTGTGCGGGAGCCTTGTTAGGCATTGGGGTAACGTTGTTGTTGCATTGGAATTAGTGCAGTTGCTAAACTAGGATTTGATTTATTTAAATGTTTGCAATACAAAAAGCAAAAAAAGATTAGCCACCTCTCAAGGTCCAAGAAATAAATTCTTATTATTATTGATAATATTTTTCTGTTTTTAATTTGTAATTTACTAGATGTTAATATGGAAATTAATTTTCTAATAGTGGTTGTGTTTTAAAATATTGATGGTGAGTACAAAATATGTCTAGGTAATTAGTTCTCTGATCATCATCACTATATTCAACCAAAACATCATCTAAGTATCTAGTCAGTTGAGTTTATAAGAAAAGAATCAATTTCAAAAGAAGAGGTTTAGATGTGATTAAGTCTCTAAAAAATTGTTTTTATAATAAATATTTAGGCGCTGTATTAACGTTTACATTGAATACAAAGAATAATTCTTGCTAAGTCATACATATGGCTCAAACCTGTGACAAACATTCACCACACATTATTTGAATGAAAATAATGGTATTACATATAAAGAAGGCATTTGTTGCAATGCAGTCAAGTTTTAGTTCAGAAGTATTCTAAATTCAGATAAATAGTATATCACATTTCTCTTTTCTATCGGGCGAGCTGGATCAGGTTTGGGTTGGGTCTAATTAAACTTTTGATTAAAATATCAACCCAAGCCTGGTCCAGTCCACACTTTAAAACTTCGGGCTCAAGTCAGATTTTAGAGGTCATTCCCAAGCCTGATTCAAAGCCTATAAATAGGTTTTTTAAAAAATTTTTGGTATACTAAAAGAGTAAAAAAAGACAAAATTTTACACAAATATGTCCAAATCTTCCATATAATTACATTATCTACTTGAATAATAATTTAATAAATAGATAGCATTATTGTAAAAATTCAATACATTAAAATATAAAAATCCGAAATAATTATTAAATATATTATATAAATATTTAATAAATACAATAATTAGTCATCGGGCCGGGTTTAAGTACTTGCATAAAAATTAAACCCGACTCATAAAACATCAAGCTTTAGCGGGTTCGAGCTGGGCCGGGCAGGTACCCGGGGCCGTGAACAGGTCTACTATTCACTATATTTCTATGTTAATTAACTTTATGAAATTCACATTCTTAAGTTCAAAGTGCATGTTTTAGGTTTTTTTTAATATTTACAAGTATCTTTCTTCATTGAGATAATCTTGTTCGGGGCTTAATCGCAGTTAGGCTCACCCCTCCAACAAGTGTATTTAGGGTTAAATATGAATCCCATATAGTATCTAGGTCAAGTTAGTGATGTTGTTGAGCGAACCCTATATAATTCACCGAATGAGAAAGTGTGTTGAAATCCCATTTCATATAAACATAATTTGATTAAAGAAAACACTAACTAAATTTGAGAAGTAATTAACATGAAATTTTGATAAATAAAACCTAGTTAAACAAGTAACTATATAAACACTTAAACAGACATAACTTAACCAATCCAAAGACAAACCGGTACATAGTCTTCAATGAGGACGACCAGTAGCCTTCTTGTAAGTATACCACTTAGCAATCCAAAGATAAACCAAAAAGTTCAACAAGCTAAGAACAGCCAAAAGCCAGTAAAAGTAATCAAGATGCCCCCTATTCAAATTGTCCGGAATCCACCCGAGATTCCCGTTCCGTGTCGTGACTTTCGCCACAATCGTAACGAGCAAAGTACTCAAATAATTCCCCAACGCCACCGTAGTGAGCGACAAAGCCGAGCACAAACTCCTCATAGCATCCGGCGCCTGGTCATAGAAAAACTCCAGTTGTCCGATAAACGTAAAAACCTCGGCGCACCCTACGAGGAAATACTGCGGGACTTGCCAGAATATCGACATTGGGATATACTCCGCGTCGTATAAATTATGGGCTTTTACGTAGTTGAGTCGAGCGACTTCGAGTATGCCGGCTACGGCCATAGAGAAAATCGAGATTACGAGGCCTATGCCCATGCGTTGGAGCTGGGTGAAGCCGCGCTCGTTGCGGGTGAATTTTTTGGCGTATGGGACAATGATTTGGTCGTAGACCGGGGCCCAGAACAGGACGCTGAGCGTGTCGAAAAGGGAGAGAGAGGCTGAGGGGATCTTGAAATGTGGGCCCATGTGTTGGTCCATTTTGTTGCCTTGTAAGACGAACATTGTTGTCATTTGGCTGTAGACTGTAGCGAAGACTATACCGGTTGCCCATATTGGGAGGAGGCGGATAACGGCTTTTAGCTCTTCGACTTGTGTTACTGTGCAGAGTCTCCATGGATTTGGTGTGGCTTTGATGTTGTCATCTTGGGTCTCGACAGCTGCCTTGTCAAAGAAGCTGAAACAAAAAAAAGCTCAACAACTAATTGAAGTACGAAACATACATGTTTTTTAGAAAGGATTTCCATAATTTGCTTATTTGTTGGTGTGATGTGAATGTCATATAGACTGAACTTATGAACTTTAGAGGTTTCAGGTTTAAATCACTACGGGGTGGGTTGGGATTTTTCTTTCTATCCGAGCAAGTTCTTTATAAAAATATGCTTTAGTTGTTGAAGTGATCATAGAAGGAACAAATTCATATTATGCAAAAGGAAAATCCAGAGTAAACTGGAAAGAGAAACTAACCAAAGTTGCAAACAAGACTTAAATGCATTACTAGCCTAAATACAAATAAAATGAAGGACAAATGCATCTTAGCCCCATGAATTTAGATCAAATGGCGCACCGTCCTTGAATTTTTAAAGGTTACTCTTAGTTCCTGAACTTGGCAAAAGTGCATCAGTTTGATCCCTAAAAATGTCATTTTATTGATTTTCGCTCTTCTATCAGAAGGATCAGTGCACTTTTGTCAAATTCGACGGGCTAAGAATCTTGAAACATTTTAAGGGGTAGCAGGACATTTGAGCCAAGTTAAGACAGTTAAATATGTATATAGCCTAAAATAAATGATAAAGAAGATTGTTCCGTATCCGTCCCTGATTTTCTTCCTCCAATCACAAGTTGACAAGTGGTGGTTAGGGTGCAAACTACACACTTTTGTCAAACGCAAATGGCTAAGAGAAACTTTGAAAATTTCAGGGGGCAAATGGCTAAAATTAATGATAAAGAAGAATGTTCCGAAGGAAACTTACCCCAGCTTGTCTGTGTGTTCAAGCTTGCGACTTCCAGTGATATGGCTCTCCTCATCCACAGTTTCATAAAGAAGCGATTTGTCAGCAGGAACTTGGACTTTCGATTTCCTGAAAGATGCTACAATGACCTGAAAAATCCTAGTAAAAGGACTACCTCCAGGCTTTTGAAGTCTGTATAACTTGCTTCCTCCAAAGAAAAACACAACTGCAATGGCCATAGCAACGGTAGGAATCCCAAATCCCCATCCCCAGCCAACGTTCATTTGTATCCAGACCAATACAGAAGAGGCAATAAGTGCACCGATGTTTATCGAAAAGTAAAACCAGTTGAAAAATGATATCTTCTTTTTCTTTTCAGCCTCGTCTGATTCGTCAAATTGATCTGCTCCAAATGATGAGACACATGGCTTGATGCCCCCAGTCCCTAGAGCAATTAGATACAGAGCAACAAAGAATATTGCACTTTGTGCTGTTGTTGGGTGACAGGCATTTTTATCACATAATGGCTTCAGTCCAGGGACTGAAGCTGATAGAGTTAAGAGAGTCATCCCCTGTAAAAAAAGAAGCAATGCTTTAGTCCTTTAGGCATTCATAACACTAATTTTACATGATATTTTGGATAAACAATGTTATCCTGTTGTGCCTAGACAATTAAGTAGCTTGTGGCCCGTCCAGTCCGCCTATGCCCGACTCTGATGGGTTGGGCTTGGTCAGATAAATTTAACTATGGGCCTGGACCGACCAAGCCCGTAAAGGCCTTAAAATATTATGCGTTAAGCTTTAAGTTTATGTAAAAATCTAAGCACCGCCGAACCCGCTCGAATATATTTATATACTTTTATCTATATGTTCATATAATTTATATTATATATTTATATATATCAAAATAATATAAAACTACATTTTGTAACTTCTTTTCAAAAAATTTGAATGGAAAAAACAATATAATACATTTTTTTTGTTGATTTGTTGGGCATGTTGGGTCAGGCTTGGGAATAAACTTTCAAGTCAAAGCCCGACCCGACCCAAGCTCGTATATTATTGATGCAGACATGATTGGGCCTGGACATAACAGTTTTTTCCTTGGCCCAACCAGGTCCGGCTCGAGCCCAACCAACTCGTCCATTGGATAGGTCTAGTTGTGCCTACAATTATGTCATAAAACAATTTTGTCAACGGGGAAATTTGAATATAGATAGGATCCATGATTCGGAGTGGTACTAAACACTTACAAATATGTAGATGACAACAAAGCCAGCAATGGTCCAATATCTTCCCAAGTATGCATCAGCTAGAAAGGCTCCAATTAGCGGGGTAATGTAACAAGTTCCAGACCAATTGGTTACATTGTTTGATGCAGTAACATTTCCCTGGTTGAGGCGGCCCTCAAGATAGTTCACTAAATTGGTACCCATTCCATAGTAGGCCAACCTTTCACAGCATTCATTTACTACAAGAGTAATTCAAAGGGATTCAACACTTGCACATGTAATATAATTAAAAAAACTGAAAAAAACATAAAACTCAAATTCCAAATTCATACCCAGAATAAAACGGCAAGCCTTCCAGTTGCCAGTTTCACTTCTTATTGCTGGTTTTCCTCTAATATTCACAGTTCCATCCTTCGTATAGATATCATCTTCTGCCATAACGCCTTCGGAAAATCGCTCTATGCTGGATATGACGATATTTAAAGACTAATCTCTGTATTCACCAATCACCAACAAGTTAGAATTTATATCAATTTAACCATTAATGTAAGATATTCTCCGGGTTGTAAAATCAATGATAGTTTTTTAAATCGGGAAAGTCATCAAATAATTTCCATTCTACATTCTCATAATATGGAAATCAGTAACAAAATAGGAGAAAAAATAAAGCAGAAACAGTTTTCAAAATTAAAATTTCGGAAGAGTCTTGTTCACTGCTAGGTGCCAACAGCTAGTGGCAACTGGCTAAATACCATATCTTTTACAGAATAGATATACACAAGATAATAAAAAAAGATAATAAAATGCTACAGTTGAGACGGATACAGAACTTCGATCATAATTTTGTCTCTAGCGTTAAAGGCGTTGACTAAATTTTTTATGCTTAAAAAATTACGGATAACAAAATTTACATTATTTAAACTAATTTTAGAGTAAAGTTAGAAAAAGATAGAGATAAAAGAAGTGAGAGAAAGATTTTGTTGAAAATTATGTAATTAATCTTAGTCATTTAAAATGTAATAAATAGTTAAATATTATCTAACTTTACTCTAAAGTTATTTTTTAAGAAAATCCTAAATCGTTTTGGATTTGCTTATTGGATAAACTCAAAAAGTTTCAGGGTAAAAATATGGACGTTAGCCTGAATCAGATAAACTATTAAAAAACTAGAGAATCCATACAAATTTCAAACTCAGATTCCGGGATAGAATAGATTTTTTTAATTCTATTGTGTTTACAAGCAGGGAGCACCAAACCATGCTTCATCGTCATCACAGATTCCAAAACTTTTTTATATATCAACTATGATTGTTAATTAAATAAATATATTCAACGAAACATCAATTCAAGTCCATCACGAAATATACTATTACTTTTAAAGTCAAAGCTGAGAAAATATAAACACATAATATTGTCATTATTATTCCATGATTATCTCAGCGCCAAATCATATTCACATTATTGTGAAACAAAATCATATTCACATTTGGAAAGTCTTATTCCACTGTGCAGAAGCGATAATTTCTCAGTATGATGTTACTACTACTTTGAATTATAACTCTACTTTTAATCAGACAAAAAAAAGTTAATTCCAGATTTGAAACTGAAATCAGACGATAAAGAAAAAAAAAATGAATACTCTAATACAGTAACGAACTTCAGCTTCTTACCAAATTCAAAATCTAGCCAAACAGAGCAGAAAAATCAAAAGGACAAGAAAAAAACAGGAAGCAATAGTCGGAATCAGATCTGTAAAAGGATTGAAATCAGTCAGAGACGGAGAAAAACAGAAAATACGTTCACTGAATAGCACAAAAACTCAGCTGAAACTGAAAGAGTTAAGATAGGCACAAATTCCACCATACAGAAGCGATAATTTCTCAGTATGATGATCGATACTACTTCGAATCATGACTTTCTACTTTTAATCCGGAAAAATACAATCCAGAAAAAACTTAATTCCAGATTTCAAACCGAAATCGTAAGATTAAAAAAGAGATTAATACTCTAATAGCATAACGAACTTCAGTTTCTTCACGAAATTCGAAATCTAGCCAAACAGAGCAGAAAAATCAAACGGAAAATAAAATAACAGAACGAAATAGTCGGAATTAGATCTGTAAAAGGATTGAAATCAGTCAGAGACAACGAACAACGGAAAATACGTGCAATCAAAAGCATATAATTAGGCTTTGGGATAGCGAGAGCAATGAAAAAAACAAACAGCGATGAGACATACCGGCGGACGGTGGTCGGCGACTGTGAAAGGCGGAGGGAATCGAGATTACGGAGAAGAAGATATATAGTACGGAGAGTGAGAGAAGTCCGATTCCTACTCGTATACGTCTTTCTCTGTATTATAGGATTTAGCAGAGCAAAAGATTCATCGGATCCTTTTATATATGGTAATGCAATTAGTTTTATTCTCTTTTTAGTTTTTATATTTGCTAAAAGGTCCCTCATCTTTTTTATATTTCTTTAATTCGCTTCCTTCTTTTTAACTTTAGTTTTAAAGGGGAATTTCCTATGATTGAAAGGTTTAAAAATTGGATTAAACCCGTTTAGGCCATTTTATTTCGTAGTTCAATTCAATTCAGACTATTTCAGTTTATTTTAGTTCAGTTTAGTTATACGTAATTATAAATTTATACTGAAATAAGTTCAGTTCAGTCCAGTCCAGTTCAATTCAATTCAGCCAATTTTAATTCAGTATAGTTCAATTTTTAGAAATTGAAAAGAACGTTTTCTTCTTTTTGTTTGAGTTTTGATTCTTGAATTCACATCTATAATTCACTTTCACTTTAGACCAATTATGGTACTTTAGGCAAAACCGTATATGCAAGATGTGATTTATTGATAATATCAAATATAAAATGAAATAAGAAATACTTTTAATAGGTTAGTTCAGCTGGTAAAATCATTATGCATTAAGATATTTTTATTAAAGATATTTCGCATTTAAGCTTCAAATCACACATTGAGTGTTTTAGAACCGTAACAAAAATTAATCTATAAAATTAAATATAAAAATTTTGAATACTTCAAATAATATTGAAAACTGATTTTCCTACAAATCATGGATTCATTGTTTGTGATTATAATTGGAATAATGCTAGGTGGCACATTGTGTGGTCTACAATTGCATAAAACACATCATATATGTATCAAAATATCAAAAACTCTAAAATTGAACAATATATTATGAAGTTTGGGGTAACATAATTTATAATATAAAACCACTAAAACACAATGTAAGTATGCTCAAAATTAAATATATGGATTACAAACACAAGTATGATACTCTTGAACCAAATTGCAGCAATTTATATCAATTAATAATAATAATTCATTATCAATTTCGCTCAAAATACATGAATTATACATTTATATATTTCAGTCAATTTCAATTATCAATTCAGTTTTAGTGCTTGAGATTGAATTTTAGTTATCTGTGGAGCCTATAACAAAATTAAATCTCAACCATTAAAATTAAATTAATAATTAAAATTAACTGAAATATGTAAATATATGTAATCCTAAATTTAGAAAAACCATTTCCCACTAATTATATGTAAAGGGTCAATCGCTTTCAGTGTGGTAGTTGACACCATTTGATAAAGTAGTGACTTAAAAGCAACAACTTATATTCTGAAATCAAAATAATTAAAATCCTCCATTATTTAAAGAGGATTCACACCATGAACAATAATTTTTTAATATGTAAATTACATTTCATTGCCTTACATACTTCAGAGTTTGAGTTTGATACATGAAAAAGTTACGGATAAAAATAATCAGAGATTAATTTTTAATTTTTGTAAAATTTTTTATTATTTTAAGTAAAAATGTAGGGTCTTTTTATCTTAATGATATTAGCTCCAAATTTAAACTTTTATGATTAAGCCCTCAATTTGACAGCTTTTATTACTTAACGCTTCTAACTTTCACAAGTCTCTATCAGCCCCCTAAATTTGATCAAAGTGTTCACTGCAGCCCCCTCAGTGCCACGTGTCATCTTGTGATTGATTTGAATTTTCAAATATGTCAAATTTTTTTCCTGATGACACGTGGCACTGAAAGGGCTGTAGTGAATATTTTTTTCAGGTTAAGGATTTCGTAAACACATCTATAAGTTAAATATATTAAATAATAGTAAAAGTTACTGAGGGGGTTAATTTATTGTGTAAATCGTAGTATGCCTTACCTAGTCCATGAAAAAATTTGTATGACAAGCGATATCAACTAGAGGTAGTGCTAATTTTGTGATGTTGACTTGAATTTTTCATTTCCCATTAGGATATTATTAAAAGTATAATGGAGCCGATTAGTGCGAATATTAATCATTGAATGTCCTTTTTCTTTGACTGCATATTTATTACTAGTATTTACTTTAAAATTCCTTCTGCTTATGTTTGTACAATAAGGCACTGCTGTTTCCAGTTTTTTAAATTGAGAATTGTTGAAGTAAATTAAATTAAAATGGATTGAATTGAATTATTTTAGTATAAATTTATAATCATGCGTAGTTGAAATAAATTAAATTAAATTGAATAAAAATGGTTTAAATTACATTACATTAAATTATAATTCAAGAAAATAGAGGCTAAGTAAGTTATACTACGAATTATGATACTATCTATTACAAAAAAAAGGCGCTCCGTCTATTTTTATGTGTTATAGTATTACACCCTCCATATTTTTTTATAAGTTTCACGTTTTTAATAAATTTATATATTAAGGATATGAAAAATACTATTCCCTCCAATTTTAAATAAATGACATTTTTGGCTTTTTTATTTTAGTTCTAAATAAGTGACCATTTAGATTATCAATGCAATATTTATTGTTCTTTCTCAAATTTACTCTTGCATTAATTAGGAAAGAGATTAAGTATTGTTGAGATTATAAGTTGGTAATTATGAAGAAAGAGAATTTTATGAAGGATAAATTGGTCTTTTTGATTGTTTAATTAATGTCTCATTGATTTTGATGAAAAGTCTAAAAGGTCTTTTATTTGAAACCGAAGGGAGTAGTTTACCTTTGTATCTCAGATTAATGGTTCAATTTTAATGAAAAAAGTACCTTAAAAGATGCAAACGATTATTATTTTTATAATCTAACTTTAGATAAGAACGTATATTTTAAAAAGATGGAGGGAGTATCTTATTTTGTACTGTAATAAATTATTTTTCAAAACTAAAAAATTATGTAGATATACAGTATGTTGTATAAAATTAAATGGGTAAACTGGTTTTCACTGTACATGTTTATATTTAAAATAATCTGAAAAAACCAACTTACGCTTTTTAGTTTATAAGTTAAAATATAGTCATTCAGAAACGCATCGAAAAATTATGGGGTCGTAATAAAAAAATGTAGATTTTAATAATATTGTAGTCAATTAAAATTAATTTATTAAATACTAGTAAGAAAAAATAAATTTTTTAACGTGTAGTAATATATTTTTTTACAAAATCAAAAAATTTATAATAAAAAAATATATAGGGGCACTCATTTTTATGAGGCCCTAAGCGATTGTTTTAGTGACTTCTACTGTAAGGCCGGCCATGCGTGCAGGTTGTCTAATTTCCTAGGACTTAAAGCTTAAAAGGCTAAAAATAAACTTTTGTAATTAGTTTGTAGAATGTAAAATATAAATATCAATTGAGTTAAATTTATTATCATATATTAATGAAAAAGATTTATTGTCTTAGCATTAAGGTTTGTATGGCATTACTTTACTAAGGTCAAAAGCTATTATCTAAGCTTGTGAAATGAATTTTTTTTGGATAACAATTACTAGAAAATTAGAAAAGCATATCAAACTAGCAATAAAATGTGGAATTTGGTATTAGTACTACCCAAATAACAAATCACTTGATAAAAAATAAAACATCAAAATTCAACACAAACTTTAATTTTAATGAGGTTTTTTTTTTATTTACGCATTATATTTTCTTACAAACAAATCATTCAATTCCATTAACACACATAAACATTAAATTATATATTATTACTTCCAAATAAAATTCCTATGAAATATGTTTTTATTTGGCTTAATATATCTACAGCTACCTGAACTTGTCCTAAAAAACCTATTGTCTCCCTGAACTTTCAAAGTAACTCAGTAGCTCCCTCAACTTTCAAAGTAACCCAGTAGCTCCCTCAACTTTCAAAAAGTGTTACCACTTTACCTCTAAACGCCACGTGTCAGCTTGTGATAGATTTGATTTTTCAAAGGTGTCATTTTTCTAAATTTTTTCTCTACAGCCAGAATGTGACACGTGGCATTTAGGGAGCAAAGTGGAGCACTTTTTGAAGGTTCAGTGAGTTACAACGTCACTTTAAAAGTTCACAGAGCAGTAGATTTTGTGGGACTAATTTAGGTTGCTAGATTTGCATTAGGCCTTTTTATTTCATAATGCTATTTAATTTATAAATAAGGAAGTAAAGAAAAAATTGTTCTATGAAATTGTGCATCAACATATTTGACATCCATTTTTGGCAATCAACTAAATTCAATGCTAAACATTTGTATCAAATGGACTATAATTAAACTAAAATTTATTGAATCAAAATTTTTAGTTAACAATTTGCACCACAAACAACAAAAAAAGAGTAAAAACTATATAAGGTCAAATTTTAAAAAAACTACCATGTGGTTTTCTCATCTGTAAAACGAGGTTTAAGAAAAAAATTTTGCGAAATGAGGTACGTGGTTTCAAAAAATTGGCAAAAAGAGGATTCTCAATTTTAAATTATGTCACGATAACGGGTAATCTTGTTCGTTTTTATCCAAAATTTTGTGGATTGATTAATAAAAATGCAATACACATCAGTCATAATTTTTGAAATTTTTTTAATTAAAATATGACGGTAAACTTTAAAAAATCATAAAAAGATGGAAAAATTCTCCGAAACTTACTAAAATTGTAACGTATAATTTTTAATTAATAAGGTAAATTACGCGAATGTTAAATTGAATAAAATATTTTATATAACATTACTGTTCTAAATAAAAAAATATTTTTTATTTTCTTTTTGTCAACTTTTGAAACCATAATACTCATTTATAAAAAACAAAAATTCAAACCTTAAATCAAACTACAAGGTATTTTTATAAGTTCTCCGAGACACTTATTATTATAGATAAAAAATAATATAAAAAAACAAACAAACCCTAATTCAAAATGCTCAAATTACAAGATCAAATTCTTAATCAATGGACAGAATTAGGCAAAGCAGTCTTATAAGTATAAGATCTAGCAACAAAAACAAACAATCCTAAATTCAGAATGCTCATAAACCCTAAAAGCCAAAAGAAATAATCAAGATGACCATAATTCAAATTATCAGGAATCCATCCAACTCCCCCATTTTTCCTACTCAAATCCATCACAACATTCACCAAAAAACTCGTCAAATAGTTCCCAAGCGCAGCCGTTGTTAGCGACAACGCTGAGCACAAACTCCTCATATCATCTGGCGCCTCTTCGTAAAAAAATTCGAGTTGCCCTATAAACGTAAAAACCTCGGCACATCCAATAATAAAATATTGCGGAACTTGCCAAAAAACTGAAATGGGAACGTGTTTTAATTCGTAGTAGTTATGCTTCTTAACTTCCCTTAACCTCACCATTTCTAAAATCCCGGCAATGACCATTGCTAGGATCGATATTAATAACCCTATTGCGATTCGTTGTAGTTGTGTGAACCCGTTTTTGTGGCCCGTGAATTTTTTCGCTATGGGGACTATTACCGCATCGTAAATGGGGACCCACACGATGACCGAGATGGTGTCGAATAGAGAAAGGGAGGCCGAGGGGATTTGGAATGATCGGGTTAGGTGAAGATCCATTGTGTTGCCTTGGAGGACGAATAGGGTTCCCATTTGACTGTAGACTGCGGAGAATATGATGCCAGTTGCCCATATCGGGAGTAGTCGGATTATCGACTTTAGCTCTTCGACTTGTGTTAATGTGCATAGTCTCCACGGGTTTGTTTTCGTTGCTTTTATGCCATCTGATGGAGTTTGTACCGCTGCCTTGTCAAAGAAGCTACATTCATGGTTGAAAATTCGGTTATTTTATATTTTGTTAAAAGAACTTGTAGTAGAAAAAAAAACTAATACGGTCAAAACTGCATTGATACATGGTCATTAGATGAGCGCTATGTTAGTTTTTTTTAACATCGTGCTCATCTAATGGTTCAGTATTAACCCAGTCTAGACTTATAATACAGTCTTATGGCGGGGTTTTTAGATCCACTTTTTCAAAGTATATAAAATATATTTATATATCATATATGGACACCATAAAATTATTAATTGAACCATACTCAATGTAAACTGCCACTTAATTTTGGAAAAAATAGAATTCATCAACAAATTTCAAATAATATCTTTCTAAATCCGTCGGTATATTTTATTGATAAAAATACAAAAAACACATAGCAAATTAGTTAGTTTATTAATTTAATCCCATCTATTTTCTTTACAATGTGTATATATGGTCACTAAGGTAAAAAAATTTCTGAATTCGGCACTCGCCCATGCCAAAAGACTCGAAAATGCTAGTTAACATTTTTAGTCCAGTCTATGACCGTGCTAGAATCTAACGTTCACTAGACGAATTCTAATACGTAAAATGTAAATTTTTTTACCTTAAATTGTTTGTATGGTCAAGTTTGCGGCCTCCTTTAAGAGCAAATTCCTCATCAGAAATCTCAAACAAAAGAGACTTATCAAATGGCACTTTGACTCTACATTTCCTCAATGATGCAACTATTACTTGACTAATACGAGTAAACGGACTCCCGCCGGGCTTCTGCTTCCTATACAATTTCGTACCCGAAAAGAAACTCACAACCGCAAGTGCCATTGCCACTGCCGGAATACCGAAACCCCAACCCCACCCGACATTCGTTTGTATCCAAACAAGCACCGATGATGCTACAAGAGCACCGATATTTATCGAAAAATAGAACCAATTGAAGAAAGAACTCTTCCTTTTCTTCTCTTCCTCGTCTGAATCATCGAATTGGTCTGCCCCAAATGATGACACGCATGGCTTGATCCCACCCGTTCCGAGAGCTATAAGGTATAACCCTGAGAAGAACACGGCGGTTTGTTGTGCCGTCGGATGGCATACGTTCGCTTTGTCGCAAGGCGGTTTTAGCCCTTGTAGAGATGCTGATAAGGTTAACAATGTCATGCCCTAAAATAACAACAAATATAGCAAAAGTTAAGAACTTATCAACTAGAACAAATGCATCCAGATCCCTGGCAACTTTCAGGAAAAATCAGAAAAATGATATCTTTGAAGAGTCAAACTAGCCAATTTCACACCTAATATTTAGAGGGCAAACTAGTTCATTTTTGCCCGACATCGGCGAAAGTTGCCACTTTCATTTGCTACGGTTACCTCAAGCATGGCAAAATTGTACCAACTTGTCGCCTCAACGACACGTGTCTGCTTCTGGTTGGAGAGAGAATAATAAAAAAAAATGAAACCTTTGAAAAGTCGAAACCAACTAGAAGTTGACACGTGGCATTCAGAGCAAAGTGATCCATTTTTGCAAAGTTCAAGAGGCTGAATGAAACTTTGAAAAGTTCAGGGTGACGTTCGTGAAAGTTGCCCCTAGACATTCGTTTGCTACAACTACCTCCTTAAACCTGGCAAAACTGCACCCCCCCCACGTGTCAACTTTTGGTTGGATAAAGAAAAATAGAAAAACGATATCTTTCAAAAGTCAAACCAACCAAAAGCTGACACGTGGTATTCATGGGGGCAAATTAATCCATTTTTGCCAATTCAAGGGGCTAATTGGCATCCGTCGAAAGTTGCCAAATTCAAGATATCTGTATGTATTTGGTCTAAAATTTATTTTAGCGATCATGAGAACATACGAAGACGTAAATGATGGAGAAACTAGCAATGGTCCAATATCTTCCCAAATAGGCATCGGCAAGAAAAGCACCAAGCAATGGCATCACATAGCAAGTTCCGGACCAATTGGTGACGTTTTTCACTGCCTTAGCACTCTCTTGGTTTAGTTGAAACTTCAAATAATTCACTAGATTAGTATTGATCCCATAGTATGCCAATCTCTCACAGCACTCATTTCCTGCAACCAAATCAACATAATTGAATTCAACTGCTATAAACCAATGTTATCAATACCGGACCGGACATTATACCGGTGAAGCTAGTGGTATGTGCAGTATTACCGGTATAACTGGTATAATTAGTGATTTGCTGGTTTTTTATTTTTAAAAGAATATATATTATTTAGGACTTCCAGTGGCTATTACAACGCTTTCTGGGTGAAGCATGTTGCCAGAGTGGATTTCGAACACTTCTGCGTGTTTCTAGTGGCTATTGCAATGCTTTTTGGTCTTTTGCGACTCTATCTAGATCTTTTGCGACACTTTTTAGGTCTATTGTAACACTTTCTGAGTGCCACCATAGCCTCTTTGGAAAAACCTTGTACCATAGCCATGACCGGTTTACGGTAAAACCGGTTGAACCGCGTGGTACGGTTTTCATAGCACTGCTATAAACCGAAACGACAGAAAAAAAAATTGTTACTATAACTTTAAGCAGAAATTAAAATTTAAATGTAACGAATAGTTACCGAGAATGTAAGGGCATGCTTTCCAGGTTCCCGTTTTGTTCTTGATGGCCGGATTCCCTTTGAAATCGGTTGTGCCGTCTTTAGTGTACTTGCTGTGTTGTTCGGCTAGTGCCATTGTTTTGAATATTTTGTGGGATGGTTTGGTTTGAATTTTTTAGGGTTATGTAAGGTTCAAGTTGGTGTTTTAATGTGAATTGGCACACAATTCTATACTTGAGTTATTGAATTGAAATGGCATTAATTATCATTAGAAGGAACAGTACTTTGAGATTTGGTGCCCATCCTAGCTAGTGTTCTTGAAGATTCATTAATGTCTTGTTTCTTTTGTTATTAAGTTCATATATAGGTTTTTTTTTTGTGAATATTAATTTCATATATAGTTAATGTTTTATGGCACGCTTTCCTAGGAAGAAATATCTAAAGTGAAAAGACATCTCCAATATACTTTATGTTAAGTTTTGAAGTTTATTAGTTAAAATAGTAATTTAATCTTAATGTTAGTAAAATATAAAGTTCGTATACCTTTATATCAAATTTTAAAGTTTATATAGCATTATATTAATTAAAATGAATTTAATATATCACTGATAATTTTAGGCCTATATTATTTAAGTTCATATTTGATTGAATTGTTATCATTTTGGTTATGGTGGTTGACTAAAATTTTTATTGGTGGTGTGAAATAGCTAGCAGATATAACTAAGGCAAGATTGGAATTGCTTTCTCTTATTATTTTTTTTTTAAATTTTATTTTTAAGTTTTTTTAATTTCAAAAGATTTTAAAAATCAATAACAAACAGTTTATAATTAATTAGTATTAAGAGTCAAAATCTTTAATATATTATTCTATTAAAAATTTGTAACTGAAACTTTTTGTGACAGTAACTCTGACAATAATCTCAAATAGACCCTTATGTTATTGTTTGACGACTCCGAAAAGAGAAAAAAGTTTTTATATAAATTCTCAAACACCTACTAAATTTTGTAGGATGTAGAGTTCGAGTATGAGTTTCTCACCTCAATCCATTTATTTATGAAGTGAGTGCTTTGGTATAGATATCCCAAATTATTTTTTTTAAAAGTTCCATTTTTAATTCTTTTAAGGCTTAAAAAAGATAAGGAAATTAACAGCAAAATGTTTCTAGTTAATTGATATTAAAAATTAAAATCGTTTATTCAAAATCAAAATATGTTATTTTAACCCTTTTATATATCATTAAAATAATTTTGTTCGATGCTTAATTAAGCCTCTCCAATTTTCCTTATAAATGTAATTAGTAAAAGTTTAACATAGCAAATGGTCTAAGTTGACAACTTACTATACCTCACAAGTTATATTCTATTTAATGTAAATGGGGTCCAATTATTGGATTTAAATACAAAGTTAGGTAAATTACAAAAATAAAACCAACATATCAGCTATTCATTACATAGAATTTTGATTAGCTGCTAATCTCAATAAATCAACAGACATAACAATAAAAATAAAAAACAACTCCCTAATTCATAATAATCTAAAAATTCCAAATGTATCAAATAGATTCTTACCACTATTTGCAAACCTGAGGTTATAAATACACAATAATCATATACAACAAAGGCTTAATGCTTCATTAGCTATATGAACTTGTCCCCCAAAATCCCGCTGCCTCCCGGAACTTTCGAAGTGACCTCGTAGATCCCTCAACTTTCAAAAAGTGCACCACTTTGCTCCCAAAACGCCACGTGTCAGCTTCTGATTAAAGAGTGAAAATCTTAAAAATGACATCTTTGAAAAGTCAAACAAACAAGAAGCTGACACGTGACATTCAGGGAGCAGAGTAGTGCACCTTTTAATAGTTGAGGAAGCTACGAGGTTACTTCGAAAGTTCAGGGAGGCAGCAGGATTTTGGGGACAAGTTCGGGTAGCTAACGATGCATTAGGCCCACAACAAATCACCCATCTATTTATCATATTACAATCAATCTTTTCAAGTTCTGCAAATACCCGAACCCGAGCCATTCTACAACTTCTATCACCTGTATTTAATTTCGGGGGACGGGAATAGCCATTTCACGAACCACTGCACAGGCCTCAAAAGCTGCGCTCGCTTTTTCCGCCAGAACCAAATCGCTGCATTGTATTGCTCGTTGCGTATTTTTTTCGTCGCCGCCTTCCAATCGTACTTCTCGGTCTCCTCTCGCGACGCTTTTCCCATTGTTTCTCGCAATTCGCGGTTTTTCAACAATGTCTCGAGTTTTCCTACACAGTCGTCGAGGTCACCCGGGTTGAACAAGAACCCCGTTTTGCCCTCTTGGTCGGGTGGAATTATATCCGGGATTCCCCCTGCTCGGGCCCCCACTACCGGTATCCCTGATGACATGGCTTCTAGAACAACTAGACCAAGTGTCTCGGATTCTGAAGGCATCACGAAAACATCGCCACTCGCATAGGCTTGAGATAGCTCTTCGCCTCCTAACATTCCCGTGAAGACAGCTGGCATTCCCGAAAACATCTTTTCGAGCTCTTCCCTGACAACATATTATGGCTCGATGAGATCAAAGGTGTTACGGATTGTTATAGAGTTATTTCCCAAGGGTAAAAGAGTCTTTACCGATATGGTCCGTCTCCTATGAAGGCGATTCTCGCTTCTGGAAGCCTTTCCATTACACTGTTAAAGCAAGATCATTCAACAATGTGAATTTCGAGTAAGCCTAACTAAACGATCGAGTTTTCAACCTTCCGAGAATATGATACTCAGGTTTTTGGCTAATAATTTAACAGGACACAGGGAACTGATGTATTATACCTCTTGAGGAAATCCAAGCTCTTCTCAACTCCGAGTCGTCCAACATGGATTACCAATGGTTTTTCGGGTTCACCGCCGCTGTTTATACCAAATTTAATTCACTCAGAATAAAAGGTATTGATACAGGAAGCTTACAATGTTTTAAAAAGCGCTAGGCGCTAGTCGGGCAGCAGCCCGGACGGATTTGTGTTTGATACATACAAGTATAAATTCAACTAAAAAATAAATTATAATATAATATATATTAAAATATCATAGTATAGTATATGAAATCGTAAGTCTTGGAGCGCATAATTTCTCGGTTTGAGACTTAATATGAGAATTCTATAGTGAGAATACTTTAATGTACATTAGTTTTACCACTGGAGCTACTTCTGTGGATTAAAAAACATTAAACTATAATCATTATGAGCATCAGTATCTTAAAACTTGCCTTTTGTCGCCGCCTAGGTGTAAAAAATCGTACTAGGCGGCAATAAATTGGTCAAGGACATGATAGCGTCCTAGGAACGAAAAGTCGGGCAACAACGGGCAAAATGGGTCCTAGACAGGACTAGACGGGGATTTTAAAACAGTGGAAGCTTCAATAGTTGAAAAATTTTGATATTTACCTTAATTTATGCCGCATTTCATCAGAGCGAAAGCGAGGGTGGAAGCTTTCGGAATCAACTCCCTTGTTCCACAGCCGGATCTTATTAGCTAGGTTAATGTGCAAAACCAGTTAGTTCGATATATTGACAATATAACAGAACGCAACAAAAGAGCTAATTCTTTACCTGCCGTGACCCTGGCTGCTTGGAGATCCCTTGCTATAGCAACCGAAGGCACCAAGGTAAGATCGGCTGCTCGGTGAAGAAATTCTGAATCAAGGACAAAGGCATTGCTTGTGAGCTTCAGATACCATAGGAGTAGAGCATTCTCAGGAATTTTGGCTGTATTGTTTTTATACATTGGCCTCTGATGTATTACTTTTTACACGTTGAGGGCTTAATCATTTATGAACCAATACATTGAATTCTTAGAAAGTCAGATTAAGCCCTTTGATTAGGGGGCCTAATACAGTTACATAAGTGATCAAGGGGTCAATGTGTGAGAACAGCGAAATTCAAGGGGGCTTTGGAAGATTTGATCTTATAAAAGGGGTGGAAGATGACTTACTTATAACTAACCACATAGGCTTCACCAGCCAGCTAAAAGTGTACCTTGGAATATATCTGAAAATGAAACAAATCATTAAAGAAAAAACTGATAATCGAAACATTTCAGAAAGGCGCATCCAGACCTCCCGAACTTGGCAATTTTCGCTGAATGCCACCCTAAACTTTTTGTTATTTCAGATACATCCTTAAACTTGGCAAAGGAGTTTTCCCTCGATGCCACGTGTTAACTACTGGTCGGAGAGTTAAAAATCCAAAAAATGACATTTTTGAAAAGTCAAACCAACCAGAAGCTGGCACATGGCGTTCATGAGCAAACCGGTACACTTTTTCCAAGTTCGAGGGGTGAATTGGAACTTTTAAACGAAAGTTGTCAAGTTCCCACCGGGGGGGGGGGGGGGGGGGGGGTGGTGTTGTCTCTAGATGCATTTGGCCGTATAGAAAATACAAACTTACACAGGAACATGAGTATGATAAGACATGACAATGGGAACACATAGTAGTTTTGCAATGGCAAGAGCACCAAAAACCTGGGAAATAGATAGCAAACATCAGCCTTGTGAACTTAGCAATAGGTTTTTATCCTTTTTTTCTTGCAAAATGAAACTTATACCATAATCCCAGGTGATGAAGCATGGATTATGTCAGGTTTAAACCGAGCAACCTCTGAAATTATTCTCGGACTAAGTGCAAGAGATAGAGGCACTTTCTGGTACCAAGGGCATGGGAAGCTGCAAATAGACAAGTTTTGTAAAAACATGACTTAGGAGACCACAGATGTCTTAATCCATGAATAAAGCTTCTAAGAACTTAGGAGAAACAAAGTGTGTCACGATATCGATCATAGAGAAAAAAACGAAAAAAAAGCCCTATTTTTCCATGTGGTATAAACCGTTTGGTCATATGGTACTTGTGGCATACATGTTACTCATTTTGCGCTATATAATCTATGACCTTTTGGTCTCTTTAGTACAGACTTTGCATAGCACTATGAATGGAGATTCTACCAAAAAAGGCCATTGCCTTACAAAGGGACCAAAAGAGTAATAATTGCATAGATAGCACTGGACTAGAAGGTTAAAGATTGCATAGCACATGGACCAAATGGATAACATGTATAACTCATGGACAAAAAGGGCAAATAGACTATACCATAAAACTCCAAAACGTCCCCGTATGGTTAATTACCTAAGGTATAACTTGTTTATCCATTTGGTCTTTCTAATACGGATGTTACCCATTTTGTTCTTGTATTTTTATCCTAGAGCTATACAATTGTTACCCATTTGGTCCATGTGCTATGCAATTATTACCCATTTGATCCTGTGATATGTAATCTAACACGGTACCTTTTTAGTCCACATGTTATACAATCTCTATTATCAACTAGAAAAAGACACAAAAAAGTAACAAATTGCATGACACACGGATCGAATGAGCAAACGACCTAATACCGCATAGCTCGAGAAAGTGTTTTTGCCTTTATAATAGTTTATTACCTTCGTGAGCCAATAACTTTTGCTCCATAGAACTCCTGAGGTACTCCTTCATGTGTAGTCACAACTATCACCTACACCATGCATTCACAAAACACTTTGTTAGTGTTGTCATAGACAGAATTTTCCCATTAAAAGCAAAATCATTAATTCAGAAAAATCAACTAGAAGATTTCAACAAATCAAGTTAGTTGACAGTTGAGCTTCAAAAACAAAATAAAATATTGATAAAGAAACCAATCACTTGTCAAAGTATATACCTCATCCCCCATTTCACGTAAATATCTGATGAAATTCTGGAAACGGTTTTTGTACCCGGACACATACCTGTAAGAGAAAAAGGAAACAAACAGCAATCGGTCAGTAGCCATTTAACGTTTTCGATTCTTAACATTAAACAAACCTCGAATAAAAATAGATCATCCTTTGTGTCCCTCTCACGTTCAGGGGCAAACTTATACACTTTTACCAAGTTCAGGGGGCTAAGAGAAACTTTGAAAAGATTAGGGTGCAGTAGGTCATTTGGGCCAAGTTCAGGTGGGTAAAGATGCATTAGCCTTGTATTTATAATAAGACCATGTCTTTCGGACTACAGTTCAGTTCCATTCAATTCAGTTACATTTCAGTATAGCTCATTTAGTCTAAAAAACCAAGGACTAACTAAAATATGTATCCCATAACTAATTCTCACTAGGCTCCATTTCACATGTCCCTTAATTCCCCTATCAGCCTATATTCACATTTGCCTATTCTCTATCACATACAAATTACTCACAAAAAGGAACAAAACAGAAAATGGTAGACTTAAATATCATAACAGCATATTTCCAATAACTAAGAAGCAAACAATTTGCATTTCAAAATCATTTCAACCAATTAAAAAACAAAGCTGATACTAGAACAACATACAGAAGAACACTTCATGTAAACACACTTTAGTTTATCTCCAAAATACACTATTCAATTCCATATCAACCATAACTTACCATGAACAAACTTAGGCCTGTTTGGTATTGTTTTTCAAGCTGTTGCCCCAATAAGTTAATCTCACATAAAAGTAATAGAACTACATATTTTTGCTTTAAACAACACATTTTGATCCTTCATACTAATTAATTAGAAACCGTCGCTGCTTTAAGGAAAGGTTTGAAAACGGAGCTTGTCAAAAAAGGACAGCCAAACTGGCCCAACATTAACAACTTGGAGAATATCAACATGATACTGTGCCAAATTTAAGAACGAAACAAACACTAGTTTATCACAAAGAATGAACATTAAGGGGCAGACAATACAACCATAAACCAATACCAAAGTCAAAGCACAAAAAATTCCAAGAGACTCATGAAACCAACTGATCAAGCACAATATAACAGCATCAAAAAAAAACAAAGTCAATGCCTACTCATGAACCAAAACAAACCCTAAAATCCAGCAACAACACACTGAAATCAAAATTGAACTCAACAGTTGAGCATATGAACAGGAGACTCACGCAAAAGGAGAAGGCTCAACGAAAAGAGCAATGCGTCTAGGTCTAGAATCAGAATCAGAATCAACCAAAAGAGGCGGATTCTCCTCCTCCGCCGCCTCCTCCTCTTCTCTCAGCTCAGTAATCGTCATATCGGAATCGGAGCCACCACTAGCCTTCACAAGTTCACGCCTTTTCCCGCGAGCAGCCGTGTATTCGCCGGAAACAAATATGGGTCTTGCAGTAAAGCAAGTTCTAAAGCAAATCGAAGAAGTAGAAGCAGTAGAAGACGAAGAATTGGGGGAGAAATAGGGAGGAGTGAGAGGGGGGTTTATAGAGAGAGAAAGGGGAGACATTATGAAATTGGGGATTTAATTTAACATAATATACAGATTGAATGATTGATTTTAGCAGTACAAAATGAAAAAGGAAAGGATCTTCAAAGGAACAATGGTATTGGGCAATGGATATTCTAAATTAATGGTATAATCAGGTAGCCATGTGAGCATATGCTTTTCTCTTTCCCTCTTGGCCCATTTTACCTTGTTTTCATCGCATGTTTCAATTATTTTCTGTTAATTTCCTGATAATGTTGTTACCAAATGTCTGCTCCACTTCCACCGTCACATTCCTCGGAAATTATATTATCGTGTATTATTCTTTATTCTCTGTATATATATAATAGTTTTCAGAACATTTATCGTTTCTGCAACGAGTATGAAGTAATGCATCGGATGCAAGATATAACCTCTCCACGTTTAAACATTGATCAATTATAGTTAGGGTGGTAACTATGGTAAAAGCTCGTTCGGACACCTTCGTGAGCGAAATCTGAGACTCGTTAGCTTAAACAAAAGAATATTCAGTTTAAAAACTCGTTTACATACTTGATAAGAGATTTACGAACTACGTGAATGCTATATTTGTGATCTAATATGTAAGAATAACATCTCTTAATATTTTATTTGTTTATTATATATATAGTACAAACTTAATAACACAAGAATATATATATATATATATATATATATATATATATATATATATAATCTTGTTAGAAGGTGATAAATAAATGATATATAGTTGTAAACATGAATATAAAATTTAAGTATTTTTAAAAGATTAAAATTATTTTAAGTAACATCTTACTTTGTTTGTCAATTCATAATTTTAAGTTAAATTAAGTTTGAAGTTAGCTTAAGCTCGTTAAATTAAGCTCGATAGGCTCGAGCTCGACTAGGTTCGGGCTAGGCTCGTGATCTCGGCCAATCTCTAGGCGAAACCAAGCTTAAGCTAATTTCACGAACAAAGCTTGAGCTCGGCTTAACTCGCCCCAAATTATATTCACATTCACTTTGATTTTTATAATTCATGTTACTGTTATTGTAGCCATAAATAGTGTATTCAGCTTTTAATGGTAACTTTTTTTGTTTTCAACGCGGTGCTATAATAGAAACTATGATAGTCCGAAAATTTTATAGTCAATTATCCTGCTATTTGAAGCACCCGTAAATTAATAATTGGGGATTAGTTTGAATATAGATATGATTTAAAGATGTCGCTCACAATTGAAACTCATCTAGGTGGAAAAAAAATTCTAACTTTCAATCCACGAAATATAAATGCCCCCGGCAAATATTTTTTCTAATAAATTTATTTGGAAATTTTATGATGTTTTAATCCTATTTAATTATCATCATAAAATTGAAAAATATCATTTTCCATATATACTTTATTTTAGTTAAATAATAGGCTTAAAGCATCCATTGCCTTTTAAATTTAACACGTTTTATCACATGTCACCTTCAACTTTTAAGTGAATCACTTTATTCCTTAAAGTTGAAAAAACTAATACAGTTTGTCTCATCAATGTCACGTGTCAATTGGAGGGAAAAAAACCTAAAAAGTGACATATTTGAAAAGTCAAACCAACCAGAAACTGACACGTAGCACTGAAAAAGCAAATTATATCAATATTACCAATTTTATAAAATAAAATAATTCACTTAAAAATTAAAAATAACATATAATAAAATATACCGATTAACCTAAATAACACATCATCCTTCTTTTTACATTTTAAAATAATGTTTGCTTTTGTTTGTTGTCTACGGAACTAGGCTTGCGTATATCCATTTATAAGAATTTTTAAATATCTTTCCAACATTTTAGTAACAAGTACCAATAGTTATATTTATTTTATTTTCACATTTAAGTGTACACGACATTTCACACTCATTTTTTTATTTAGTTCATCGGAACTTTATTTTGATTATATTTAGATTTGATCCGAATCGTACATTCGACTATGGTGGGTAAGTTTTCCAGTGGAAATTTTTTACATTCATAAGGTTTCGAACTTGAGATCTTGCTTAAGTGATCCAAGTTATTTACCGCTTGAACCAACTCCGGTTCGTACATTCCAAACTCTTTTACAATTACTGTATGAGTATGTAGTATTAATTACATGTACTAAATTTATAAGAGAAAAAAACCATATTTTCATCGTAGGGTACCAAGCATACATTTAATTTTTTTCGTAATTTACAGTAAAAAATAAAGAACTAAAATTTCCGAAGTTGGTTATTATAATACAAAGTCCCTGCTAATACAACAACTTTATAAATTATTTATATGAAATGTATATTAAAACAAATAAAAGAATAAATGTATACCTTACTTGGGGTCTACCATTAGACAAATTTTAGGGCATATTTGATTCAACCGTTACTATTAGTTGCTATTAATAATTGGTTTATTATGCATGTAATTTTTTTTTGTCATGAAAATAATAAATATAGTCGTAGGCACCACCTAAAATTAATATTTAATACTGAAAAAATAAAAGATAACTGTTAAAATAACAGTTAATCGCCTGCATAATTTGTGTATTTTTTGGCGATTACTACTCAGGACTAATTGCATAATTTTTAATTTTTAACTAAATCAGAAAATTCCCATGGAATTGTTAATTAATTATACAAAGAAGATTAACGCAACAAGTTGTACACGTTGTTATTTTATATGTATTTAAAAAAAGCTTAATAAGTATCTGAATTTATTAAAAAAAATTTACTGCACTTCTGAATTTTTAAAGTGATCTCGTAGTTACCTCAATTTTTAAAAAGTGCATCGCTTTGCTCCTTAAATGCCACGTGTCAGCCTCTGATAGGTTTGACTTTTCAAATATGTCATTTTTTTATTTTTTTCCTCTCAAATCAGAATATGATACGTGGCATTCTGAGAGCTAGGTAGAACACTTTTTAAAAGTTGAGGGAGCTACGAGGACACTTTAAAAGTTCAAAAGAACAGTAATTTTTTTAGAACAGATTTAGATAACTAGATATGCATTAGCCCTTTAAAAAAACTTGTCATCCATAAAATCAAAAGGCTTAACGTAAAATTCTTAAATTGGAGAATGTAAACATACAAGTTTGCTTGTTTTCAAAATGACCTTATAAATGGTGTTTTGCTAAAAAGTATTATTGATGTTTTCCGTTTGATTTGTTCCTTAACTATCTGGTTCATCGGAGCTTTACTTCAGTTATATCTAGATTTGACTCGGGTTGCGCACCTAACTACGGTGAGAAGGTTTTTCAATAAAGATTTTTTACATTCACTAAAATTTAAACTCGAGACCTTACTTAACCAATAGGTGTTAGACCCCTGGTGCAACTCAAGTCTAACGTATTAAAATTATTAATTCAGTATCAAATTTATAAAAAAAATTATCTATTTAGCATTTTAATGTAACTCAACTAACTACTATAGGAGTTACTAGAGAAACTAGAACTTCAAAATAACTCAATTATTATTAGTTAGTTTCAATATGTGTTAGTTGAAAGATTAATGTTAATAATTTTTTTCCTATAATTATAGTAATTTTAGTAGTTCTTCCCCTTTAATGTAATTAGAATTTAAATGGGCCCGACTTGATTTGAGTTAGACATTTCTTGGCCCAACAAAATAATAGCTGTTCCAGGCCCATCACTTATAGAATAGTTAATTATTTTTTTCCGTTGTCCGGTTCACTGAATCTTTACTCTAATTACGCAGATTCAGATTTGACCCGATTTGGGTACCTGATTATGGTGGGTGAGTCTCCCTATAAAGATTTTTTGCATTTATTTAAACTCAAACTCGAAATCTTACTTAAGCAATACAAATCTCTTACCACTTAGACCAATCCTTATTTGTTTCTTCACGTTATAATAAAATAGATATAAAAACTTGAAAATAAATGCTTTGAATTATTTTCAATTAATTTATTAAAGAATATATTTTATAATTACTTAATTTTTTTAAAATATCTATTATTTTATACTTTTTTTATCATAAAATGAGTGTTTGAAGATATAAAATTATTATACTAAATATAAAAACATGAAACGGTATAACATCAATTATTAAATAAAATAATTATAAAATATGCCTAGTAAAAGAATTTTCAACCACTTCATTATTTCGTAAACAACTTTACTTAAAAATGTTCCAAACCACATTTTTTTCTAAAATGCGTGACTTTAAATTGTATTTTAAAAAATACATTCTTTTTAGTATAATAGATTTTATACTTTTTTATATTTGATATAATATGTATCATATTTTTTTATATTTGGTATAATATATATTATATCAGTTAATTTTGTTCTTTGTAATAATTTTATTATTGTTTGACTTTGATATTTAATCAGTTTATTTTGCATTTTGCAACTATTTTGTTATTTAACTTTGGTATAATTGATCTTATACCGTTTCATGTTTTTATACTTAGTATAATAATTTTATATCTTCAATATTTGGTATGATAGAATAAAATATATATAAAACTCATATAAATTAAAACAACTATAACAAATATGAAATTGATACAAACATTTTATATAAAAAAAAACTGAACGGTATGATTAAAATTATACCATAAATATAAAATGGTATAATAAAAATTACACTAAAAATTAAATAAAATTAGAAATATAAATTATTTTTTTAAAATTTTATAAATAATAATTGTAATGCTTGTATTAAACTAAATTTATAATTCTAATTTTCTTTTTTCAAAAAAGCCCAACTTACAACTAGTTTAAAGAGGTGAACTAAGGCTTTTGCCCATCAATTATAGCATAGTCAATCATTTTCTTTTCTTCCACATTTTATTAAAAACAGTACTGAATAAAGCATAAAATATAAATTATTTGAATTATTTACAATTCATTTATAGACGTTTTAAGTAACTTAATTTTCCGTAGGCACTTTATTTTATTTTAGAGATAAGTAGTCATCACTTTATTTTCAATATAACACAGTAACATAGGTACACATTATGATAAAAACATATATTAAAACATGAAATATAAATGCTTTGAGTTATTTCAATTAATTTATATCGTAAATGTTTTCAATTAATTTATTTTCTTATACAAGTTTAATTTATTTTAGAGAAAATTTATAACTTTTTTTTCAACAGCAGGATCCCAAAATTAGATAGACGAATTAAGGATTTCGTCTGATATTCATTCAAATTTTCGTAGTTTCAAATGGAATACCGTGACTCGAATCAATTAGGATTTAGTAGGGTATTTAGAAAATTTTTAGCAAGATGCCCACGTACATTTCATAAAATATTAAAAATGGTACTAGAAAATTATGAATAATAAACTGCACAATAAATTATGAATAAATAAATTGAATATAAGTTTATAGTGCCTTTGATATTTTAATTAAAAAACTTATTCAATGACACATTCAAATGAATTTATTAAGATATGATTTAAAAATGTATTTTTTCAATATATTATTTCTAAACTTAATACGCAATTTTAATAATAACACGAGGTTCATTTAGTAATTTTAATAAGTTCACAATTTAATATATATGTATATATATTTAAAAACTTTTTTCAATAAAAGAGGACCTCGCCCTACTTAACTTGGCTTTATCGATATCCAATTTTAACCATTAAATCAGGACATTCATCACTAAACTCCTAAAAATAATTATATTTTAAAATAGACATTTTGGAATTTCGGTCTTATTAATTAACTATAGTTATTCAATTAACTATACGTTTTAAATACAAAAATAAATGAGTTGTATTTGAGTTCTTGTTACTTGTTACATACACACACCATATATTTTTTTTCTATTATTATATTTAATTTAGCACTTAAGCTTTTCCAATGTTTGTGCTTTTACAGAAGAAACACATTAATTTCCCCTATCTATCTTCTATTTATATAAAATTCCAACTAATTAACGAGATTCTCAAAAATTAATAAATGTCAAATTCTCTTCCTATAATGGAATTCTCCAATTATATAAGCAATTAAGATCAATTTCAATAAAATAGATACATTTTGAAAATTTTGGAGGTCCTGATGAAAATTCATAAGCAAATATTTCTAAACAAAAAATGAACTCAATTTGGTGTCCGACGTAACAAATTTGAGTACGATGATTTGGGAGTTCGTTGAACGTCGATAATTCTATGCATGATCATCAAAATATATTCATGCTCCAAATGGCAATATATGTATTTCACGTTTTTTGTGTTGTTAGTTGGACACTTAATATACTAAAATTAAATAGATCAGACACCAAACAGATAAATATTGAATACGACAGGCACCAAATAGGCAAATATTGAATACGTCAAACACTAAATAGGCAATTTCAATAGATCGGACAGCAAAAAAACATTTGAGTTATTAAACATGACTCAAAAAAATATTTAAGTTCAAAATTTTGTCTCTTCTTATTTTATTTATGTAATTAGCTATGCTAAATATATTAAATCATTGTCTTAGTAAATACAATTTAATTTGAGAAAACATTCATTAGAATCAAAATAAACTGCACATAAATGAAAAAAGAAATTAAAATAAAACTGAAAAATAAAGTAACACTTAGAAAAATAAAAATTGTGATATATTAACCTGAAATTGGAAACATTGTGTAAAGGGAATAAATTCTGACATATTAGGAACTTATTAGAATTTTTAGAATTAGGTAATGTTATTTTCAACTTATAAATAATATTAAATTAAATTAAATTTATTTTAATATAAATTTATATATATAATATTAAATTAAATTAAATTAAATTAAATTAAATTTTATTAATTTAAATTAAATTAAATATAAATTAAAAATAACTATATTTGATTTCATTGTTATTTGACCAGAAAAAAGCATTCCAAATTCGGAGAAATTAAAAAAGTAGACAAATTGACCATTGGGTCCTTTGGCAAAAGCATTTATATGCATCCTGTTGGAGCGGCCTCCTCTGCGCTATCTCAGGTTTTGCTATTTAATTTTTTTATTTCCATCATATGCTTAATTAATTTATTATCGCTGAGGTATTATTTAATTTAATTTTTTTATTTAGGTGACGTTTAATTTTAATTTTTTATAATATTATTATTTATAATAATTATAGTTTATCGATAAAAAATAGTATAATAGGTAAAATAAAAGTACATTCAAGTGTTCTCACAATAAGCTGTTATTTTGAGTTTTAAATTGAGAAATAATGTGCTCTATATCACTATTAAACAGGTCTCTGCAGTTCAATTAGCACTTAATGATTTTTAAAATATGGTCTAAATTATATTTTTAAATAATTTATGTTATTATAATTTAATTTTTAGTTGAATTTATATATTTATATATAATAAACTTTTAGAAATAAAAATTAGTAATACCACAAGTGATTCACCGATATAATATCCGGCCTGATATTGATAACATTGATAAAAAGTAAATCACGACAAATTATAAATGTCAATTTTAACTCAATTTGAAGTAATTTGGAGTAACACTGTTGCTATTCAAATATTTTTATACTAACTTTTTTTACTTTTATTTTTTTATATTTTATTTAATTGAGTTAATATTTATTTATTAGATAGGATGAATAAAATAATAATATTTGTATTTTGAAGTAAAAATTTAAAAGATAGGGTTGGAGATTAAACATTGTAGCTACTTTAAATTATAGAGCTTTAGGGAAAAAATTGAAGGGGAGGATTGGAGATGCCCTAAAGAAATAAACCATTGTGATATTTTTTTTGTTGCTCATCTAGTTCATCGGAGCTTTACTTGGACTACATCTAGATCTGATCCGGGTCGCGTATCTGACTGTCGTGGGTGAGTCTCCCAAAAATTCACCACCATTAATTTAAGGGTTAACTTCAAAAACCCCCATGTGGTTTTACTCATTTTCAAAAAGGCCCTTATGTTATTTTTTTTTCAAAATGACCCTTGTGGTATCAAATGTTAGCAATTAAAAATTTTTTTTATAACAAAGTTAGTTATGTTGAATTGGCAAGGTAAATTATTATATTTTTTTGCTTTAAAATTTAAAAAAATTAGAGTTTGATAATAATACCATTTATCAATTCAACACAACTAATTTTATTGAGGGAAAATCCATTTTTTATTAAAGGCCCTTTAAAAAGAACAAAAGAACCATCTTAAAAATGAATTCTCTCATAAATAATATGGACTCTTTTTATTTTCTTTCCACCTTAAAAGCAACCCTCCTGAGGAGACTATCAGTTTTGCAACACTTGATTTACCAGTACATGTTTTTTACTAATTGCTTAGATAACCTTTTGCATTTGAATCAGATAAAAATCATTAGTAATCATGATTAACCCAAGAATGTACTCTAGTGATAGGAACTAGTCCATCCTTAAGTATTTATTAGGGATCAAACTTTGGGATGTGTATAGAACAATCTTAAATCTTAAGACTAGCCATCCTGCCCTTCAAGACACCTGTAAATCAGCGATCGAAGATTAGTCTGAATGTTGATATGACCTGTAAAGGTTCCACGCACATGATTGAACACATAAAATTAATGTTTAGTTCACATGACACCTATTATATATAAAAAAAAAGTAATATTTGGTGCCCAATTTACAAACATTCACTTAGCTTATATTCTGTTTAACATTTTAACTTATGTAAGATGAATTAAACTAAACTAATCACTTATAAATTGAATTAAGCTAAAGTAAATTTAGTATAAGTCCAAAACAATAAAGTCTTAGTACGCATTGTAGATAACTATGACAAAATAGTTACAAATTCAGAGTGGATTACTCTACTATATTTTTTCTCTTGAGATATACTTATGAAATTAATGTAAATAATACTATAGAACATTGAATAATATATATAGAATGGAGCAATTTTAAATTTTGGGGTCAGTCATCCAGCCCTTTAATACATCTGTAAATTGACGATCAGGTATTAGTCTGAATGTAAATATGGCTTAAAAGTACCTTCCACAGTTAAGACTCATTTAAGACCACCTCGCGGTGAAAAATCAAAATAATATATGCATGGCTAATTGAGATTTATGTTGTAACTTCAACTAGCACCACTTGCGGCTCCACCACTACTACTGTGGACTCTCCATTGCTAGCTTTTGACCAAATCGTTTCATTTATTTATATATTTATTTATTGGATTGCCAAAGGTACAGCATATGCTTAGGTGGAAATACCCATGATTTTGGACACAACACAATCTTCTTATAGTTGTCTCATACTAGAGTTAGACAGCCTAACTTTAAGCCTAGCTAGTTAGCTACACTATAATTCAATAATAATGTTGATCCACATTGATCCCAACTACTCGTGTAGATTTCATTTTTCAATGGTGTTCTCTGTAACTACACTGAACTTATTTGAATTCATCAATAAATGTATAAGGCCTAATACATACAGACTTGCTTATGTTGGCTGTGACTGTCTCTGGTCACTAAAAATTTTTAAGTGTGACACTTACCACTTAAAGTTGGTAAAACAGTTTTACCTCCTCAAATACCACATGTCATCTTCTGATTGAAGGAAAAAAAACCTAAAAAATTTCATGTTTGAAAAGTCAAACCAACAAAAAACATACACGTGACATTGAATGGGCAAACCGTATCAATTCTACTAACTATAGAGGGTAAAGTGTCATATATAAAAATTTGAGATAATCAAAGAGCAGTTAAAATCAACTACAGAGGTGTCCGTATGCCTTATAAATTTGGATTTTATGCGGTATAAGCTTGGAATGCAGAGAACAATTAAACCTATTTATTCAATGGAATGTGCTCACCAATCCAAGATGGACATTTAGAAAATTCTAAATTCATATACGTTTAGACATTTGGGATATTAATTAGCAAAAGACACAGTCAAAAGATGCCACGTGCATGGCTCATGCACATACAATATGTCAACTGTAGTAATAAGTGGTGTATGTGTATGAACTGTTTTGCTGAGTGTACATAGTCAACCTCTTTTGAACCATAAAATTTTGACAACTACTTGAACCATAAATGCTTTTTTTTTAAAATTTCCTTCGATTTCGAACCATAAAATCAGCCACTGACATTTACATCAGATAAATTGTATGTCTAAAATTTTAAGTTTTAAGTATGTTTAATTCTTAAACTTTACATAAAAGCCCCGTACTTTATATACCAGATGGAGTTTAAGTATAAAACGCTTCTCTACTATTTACCTTTTACCTTTTCTTTTTCACTCGTATTTTTCTTATAAATATTTTATATTGATCTGTCCCTATAATCTCTTATGACGAGACTAATTTTCATCATGAGATTTAGTCTTGAAATCAAGACATCTGAAATAAAAATAATTTGATGTACAACGGTTTTATCAACTGAGTTATCCTTGTTATTATGATGTATCATTTCCAATGTTATCAATACCGTATGATATCGATTCGACCGATTTTACAGTAAACAGGTCATGGTTATGATACGGTATACTTAAAACCGATTTTAGTAAAAAAACCAAAGAAAACCAGGTTAAACTGGAAAAAAATGGTAAACCGGCATACCGGTTCTCTTAAAATCCATCTGGCAACAAGTATAAATGTTGGTAAAAACGCAGAAAAGCGTTGCAATAGCCATTATAAACCCAAAATAATATATATTTCTTTCCAAAACCCTCTGGAACACACTGAAGTGTTGCAATAGCCACTAGAAATTGTTGCAATAGCCACTAGAAACTATAAATAATATATACTTTTAAAAAATAAAAAATTGATAAAACCACTAATAATACCGATTATACCGCATAACATTAACCTCACCGGTATGAGATCCGATCTGGTATTGGTAACATTTATCCTTTCTCTTACTTCTCTTTATGTCATATATATATATATATATATATATATATATATATATATATATATATATATATATATATATATATATATATATATATATATATTAAACCATAAATACTTCTTTTCAACCTAATTACCAACCCCTCTTTCTTTCTTCTTCTCTCTTTCTCTCTCTAAAACTCCACCATTTTGGATGTCCAACTATGTCAAGTAACAAAGCAATAAGGCAAGTGAGTTTCAGCCCGGATATTCAAGAAAAGCCAACGATTCCTCATAAACATGGAACAAGATTATTAGGAATTACAACAAACAGGAAGAAGAGATCAGTGGCTGCCGGAATCTTTGCTTTCCGGCTGCCTAAAAGCTCATCGAAATATTCTCCGGCGAGAATTCTGAGGCGGCTAGGGGCTAAGGTAGCAAGAGTTGTGCATTTTGTGGCCATGAGAAGAAAGCAGTCTAAGGTTTCTTCCTCAGCCAGTTTAACAAGATCGAGATCGGTTGTAGACGCCATTGATTCTCAGAGAGCTGAAGCAGTTGAAGATTGTATTGAGTTCTTGAATTCTTCTTCTTTGCAGAGGTCTAATTCAGTTTCTTCTGTTTCTAATTATTAGTAACAGTAAAGTTGGTTCAAGTGGTATGCGGCTTGGTATCGCTTAAGCAGGTTCTCGAATTCGACTCCTACTGAATGCAGAAAATCCTTATTGGGAGAATCATCCACCGCAGCCAATGTGCGACTCGGGTCAGATCTGGATGTAGTCGGAGCAAAGCTCCAGTGAACCAGATGGGTAATAAACAAAAAGCTATAATTAGTTATTAATCTCATTTAATTACAATTTGATTAGTATTAATTTTTTTGGTTTATAAACTAGGGAGATGAGCATATGAAGTTCTGGGGACTGTTAGTAATTAGAAAAAAATTGATGTTTATGTAAATGAAAGGAGAGAAAAAAAATGTCTTGTTTATTATTGTTAAAGTAGAAAAAAGTTATTGTTTGGTCCCTATACCTAGCACGATTTGTCAGTTTGATCCTCATTTATATTATATACTTTTGATTTGATTATTTCTTTTAAAATTTGCCTGAGCTTATATTAAATAGAAAAAAAAGCTTTAACCCGTTTTGAATATGATTCGAACTTAAAAATTTTAAAGATCATAACTTCAATATTAATTACTAACTCAGTCACTCAATTTTACGGGCTCAAAATATATATTTTATGACATTTTTTATGGCCAAACTAGTAGTCCCTTTTTCTTTCATAAAAAATGATTAGGCTTGTGTAAAAATAGTGTCAGATAGAAATACATGATTTTTCAAAAAAAAAAAAAGTGCGCTCTTAGGCTTGTTCTTTTTAATTTATTTTTTAACTAATTCAGTTCAGTATTATATAGTTTAGTTAAATTTCAGTATTTAATATTTAGTAATCAGTATTCAGCATTCACTATTAAGTTTCAGTTTATGCATTGTATTAATATTATTAATTAATATTATTATTCATAAATAATAAAAAATAATAAATATTAACGATAATATCATTTCAATTTTATTTCATTTCTATTTATGTATTATATAAATGTTATTAATTAATATTAGTAATCATAAATAACAATAAAGAAAAAGTAATTATTGATAATATTTCTAAAATTATTAATTATAGTTTCACAATGAATAATTTTGTAAGATAAATAAATAAATAGAAGTAATATTATTTCATAAATATTGATAACAATTAAAATAATAATGTAATATTCATAACAATAATCGCAATAAAGTATAAAATATAATAATAATACTTTATAATGGTATATTTAATTATTATTAAATGTAATAATTAATAAATTTTATTAGAATGTATAGTATTATTTAAAGTGTTATTAATTATTATGTTAATACATTTTAAAATTTTAAAATATAATTTATATTATTAATTATAATTCGGTTTTAGTTTCAGTTCAGTACAGTTCAATTCAGTTTATTACATCTACTTATCAGTTGAAAACAACATCGCCTTAAAGAGGCAAAATGTTGTTTTTTCTTATAGACAAAATCTTTCCAAATGAACATCAAATAGTTAGTGACAAATCAAAATCATAAGTTAGGATACGTCACATTAAATTAGTTAAGAGTAGTAAAGTTTCAACAACTTATAAGATAAAACATCTAGACACAATTAATTGTATGTAACATATATAATAATGACATAATCAAAATTAAGAGATGAGAACTCACCACCATTGCAACTCATAGATACAGACAATACCATAAGAGGGCCCAACCTTGAAGGTTGAGCTCATCCAACATTTCATGGTGGAGTTACTATCAAACTCATTATTACAATCTATATTCTACTCCACATTTTGTACTTTATTTCATTTTTTTAGTTGACAGGGGCCCACGCAGCATACCGCAGGGCCCGTTCAAGCCCGTTTTTCCCGAGACATGATCGAACAGGAAAATAAGATGAAGTCGGTTAAATAGATAACTTTAAAATTAATAACATGAATTATAAGTATGATCGATTAAATTATTAACACCTGAAAAGATCGTATTGTCGTAGTAAGGGTATGTTATGGCAGGATGAGTACTGATGTAACATGGTGTGGGAGTACATGCCCAAGGTCAACTAACATTAAATGAGATAAATTGTTGAAAATATTCCAATATTAAAAGATTATTTTTTATTAAATTATTTTTAATCAGTCTAAATTATAAATAATATAGTAATTAAGAATTTTTATATTGATAAATTATTCCTATATTGAGTTTAACTTAATCAGTCTAAATTATAAATAATATTAGTAATTAGAAATATCATCTGCAATTAATTGTATATACGCAGGTACATTTATTTCTTTTATACTTTTATAGGAGTTGTACACTATAAATACTTGATTGATGTAATTAACATCGTACATAACTCATGAATACAATATAATTCATTTATCATTTTTTATTCTAATCATTTTTCAAATAAATTGGTTTTAGTGTTAATTTAAAGCCTATATGTTCATCAATCATTTCTCCACTAATTGCAAAAAGAATATAGTTCACTTCAATCATTTGTGGTTTGTTTCAACAAAAAGGGTATTCAATATTTCAATCGTATTAAAATATTTAACTTATATATTGCTTATAAGTTGTTTAGTAAAACTGACTTATAAATAGATGAAAAGCAGTTACGCTGATTTATAAATAAGGGTAAATTTAAAAAATGTGCATTATGGTTTCACTTATTTATAAAATAGGGTTTGAAATTTTTTTTTTTTGCAAAATTGGTTTGTAGTTTTAAAATTTGGCAAAAAGAGGATTCTCAATATTAAATTATGTAACGATAATGAGCGATCTTGTTCCTTTTTATTCGACATTTTGTGGACTAGTCAATAAAAATGCAATACACAATAGTGATAATTTTTGAAATTTTTAATGTTGCAAATATTTGTTTTAATTAAAATATGATAATAAAGTTTAAAAAATCATAAATATGGAAATTACTTACTCAGATTGTGATGTATAATTTTTAAATAATAAGATTATATTATGAGAATATTTAACTGATTAAAATATTTTCGGTTACATTATTATTCTTAACGAAAAAATATTTTTTATCACCATTTTGCTAATTTTTTTAAACCACAAACCACATTTCGCTAAAAAAATTTACAAATGAGTGAAACCACATGGTACTATTTTAAAGTCTACTCTATAAATAATATTGAGGTACAGAAATTTTTAAATGACTAAGGCCCTGTTCTTTTCAACTTATATTCAGTTCAGTTCAGTTCAGTACTGCATACATATAGATTTATACTGAAATAAGTTTAATTCAGTTCAATACTACTACTTATAAGTTAAAAAAAAGGCCTAAAATAACATGTGGACGGATAAGACTTCTTGGTATATACAATTACATAAAAGTACATTGTTTACTTAGTCACAACTAGACATGTTTAACTGGCTTGGCCACCCCACCCAATCCCGTTAATAATTGGTTGGGCTTAGCCAAGTATATTGGCCGCTCAAGCATGAAAAAACCCATAACTCTAATGGGCTGGGCTCGACATTTTATATAAAAAAAGGAATTCTTAAAAAAAATCCCATAAAAAATTAAAATAATTTGATGATATCACAAATAATTTATAAGTTTATAAAAATAGGAATAAATAATTATAAAAATACGATCTGGTATTTATCTGGTAAATATCTAGTAATCTTCTAGTAGTTATCTGGTAAATTATAACTTCAAATATTTTTCTAAAATGTACATAACATAATTTTGACAGTTTTTTATATATATATGTGTGTGTGTGTGCGCGCGCGCGCATATGACAATTTCATAACAATATTTATTAGATAACTACCAGATAATTATTAGACGAATACTAGATATTTACCAGATAAATACCAGACCATATTCATGAAATTAATTTCTCTTGCTTTTGTTAATTTGTAAATATTTTATGGCTGGACAATAGATATATAATTAGTTTAACTTAATGGTTGATTTTATAAATATTTTAGTAGGACATGTATATTGTTTACAATTTTCCTAAAAAGGGGAAATTGTAATGAATATAGGGGTTGACTAAAATATTTAGTCTATTGCCCTATACTTTTACAATTAACTTTTTGGTCATTTTTTTAACTTTCCCTTTTTTAACCTCTACGTTCCTCCTACTTTTGCCCATAAATGCGATTTTCCTTTTTTTATATTTTTTTACTTGATTTTGTATTTATCTCGTAAACCGTTGATTTTTTTATATGTCGCTTTAGAGTTTTTTGTTCGTCTCGTTTTTATCTTTGAAACTAGATCCATGATGATATACTTTATTCGAGTTTTATTTTTGAAGATATGTAATTGATGATATACCAGCATTTTACCAATATTATACGAGGTGTGAAAAATAAAACTAAATATAAGCATTTATTTTTATGAAATGAATCAAACAAAAACCACATTTATAGTAGCATTATACCAGCATTTATACTAGGTGTGAAAAACCAAAACTAAATAATCTATTTTATAAAAGAAATCAAACAAAAACCACTTTATACCAGCATTATGGCATGTGTAAAGAACAAAAATTATAAAAGTCTATTTTACAAAAAAAATCAAACAAAAACACATTTATACCGGCATCTTACCAGGTGTGAAGAACCAAAACCATAAAAATCTATTTTATGAAATAAGTCAAACAAAAAATATTTTATATCAGTATTATACCGGGTGTGAAAAACAAAACAAACATAAGCATATATTTTTATGAAACAAATTAAACAAAAACCACATTTATACCAACATTAAAACTGATGCGAAGAACCAAAACCATAAAAATCTATTTTATGAAAGAAATCAAACAAAAACCACTTTATACCGGCATTATACCAGGTGTGAAAAACAAAACCAAACATAAGCATTTATTTTTATGAAATAAATAAAACAAAAACCACATTTATACCATCATTTTACCATGTTTATACTATGTGCTATTAAACAAAATAGTAATCAAACAAATAATACATTTTTACTAGCAGAACAAGCAAAAAATACATTTATACCAGCATTATACTAGGTTTATATCAGGTGCGACTAAACAAATCTCAATCACACGAAAAATACATTTATACCAGCATTATACCAGCAGAACGTAAAAGAGTTGTTGAATGTGAAGGAATGTACAGATGTTGTGCTTTGCCCATGTTTTAGGTATAAAAGTTGTGGGCTAAAGTTTTTATTGAAATTATGTATGGACTTTAGCTCAGTTATGTACTTTCCAAAAAAAGGTTTGGCTCATGCCGACCCGATTATATGAAATTACCTATATTATAATATGTAAATAACAAATGATTTTATTTGATGGGCAGGTTGGGTCGGGATTAAAAATGAAGTTTCAAACTCATGTCCGACTGGTCTAAACCTGAATATTATTTTTATGGATTGAGCTAAATTTGAGCAAATCACTTTTTCGTGAGACCCCGACTAAGTCCGACAATCCGCCCACTGAACAGGTGAAGCCTTAACACATATAAGTATTTACTAATGATGTAAAAGAACACTTTAATATCAAAATTATAAGTGATTATCAGTTGCTTTGAACAATTTATAAACAATGAAACTTGTTTTACCAACTTGTAAGTAATGAGAAATAGTTCGAATTGCACCTCTTTTTTTGGTTTTGCAAGTGACAAAATAACTTTGTAACAAATAGAATTATAAACTACAAAACCAAGACATGAAATATTATTTCTTCTTCTCTGTTTTTCTCTTAATTCAAAAGCGAGACTATACATTTTCTTTTGAAACTTTTCGATTTAGCAGTGATGAACCGGTTGAATCAAAGTCCTACAACTCGGGTTCAATTACATGCAAGTTTATGTATGTCTTTTGAAATCCACTAGATACGAATAATTCGTACAATGGATTAGCAATCCGAAGCTTTAGTCCACTCAGCCATCTCTCCCAATTGAAAAAGAATATGTTACATTATAGAGTAAGTAGTTCCATAGAAACAACGCTCGTAAGGAGTCCTATTAAAACCAAGAAATATATGTCTGCCTGTCATCCACACCAGAATAAATGGAGTTTTTCCAGAGACTCAATAGAAGCTGTTCTAATAAATGAGGTGGACTGCGTTGCATTAGTAAAGTAAACCTTCTGTCATTATTTGCATATGATCTTTTTTTCCTGGGTGCTCATTTTGTATGGACTTTTAGTTTAATGTTTCTATTCAGCGGTCGCGGTTATTGGCGAGAACTTATTGAATCAATTGTTTGGGCTCATAATAAATTAAAAGTTGCTCCTGCTACTCAGCCTAGATAGAAGTTTTATTTTACCATTATGTATCCTGCCTACATGTCTTACTTTTACTGCTATATCGGGAGTTACTCCACTTATTGCTTGACGTAAAACAGATAGTGAATTTGCTTCTGTTTTTATTGAATCTTTTTCATTTCCTCTACCACTCTATGAATCTAACAAATTTAACATGCAGATTCCAATTCAAAAAGTTAAACATATATCAAATCGAAAACTGTAATTTTTGAGGTCACTAGATTTGAATTCCGAATATTGTTTTGAAAACATTGTGATTCTAGTAGCAATGTTGATAAGATTCGAAGTTTTTGCAGGACATTTAAACATTATACGCGTGATTTTGTCATGGCTTAGGTGAAAAATTTGTTGTGTGGGAGTAGACTTGGGGCCAGTTTGACTGTGAGTTTTTGCGGCTTTTCTGAAAAGCTCTATTTTCAAGTTTTTTTAAAGCTGCAGATTTTATTTTGGAAAAAATAAATCAGACAATTTATATTTATTTAGTATGAAAGATCAAAATGTGTTGTTCAAAACCAAAATACGTAGTGCTATTAAAAGTTTGTGAGAACAACTTATTTTAAAAACTGCTCAAACAGCAATGACAAACTCGCCCTTATTAACATAATACTTATACAACATTATGTATTCTTGTCCAACATATTAGTCATATAATTTTAGTTACTATATTATGTTATACCTAACATTATTACATGTTTGTTTTTGGGTAAATTTAAAAAATATGTCTTGTGGTTTGGCTATTTTATAAAAAAGGTTCTTGTGAATTTTTTTTTTCAAATGGGAGTCTATAGTTACAAAAGTTAGCAAACACAGGCTAACCACAGGGTATTTTTTTAAATTTAGTTTGTGATTTTTTTTTTCAAATGGGAGTCTATGGTTTCAAAAATTAGCAAAAACAGGCTAACCACAAGGTATGTTTTTTAAACTTAGTTTTTTTGTTAATGCTACACCAGTTATTTCAATAAATTCGACATTCCTATATTTCAACTATATTATTTGTGAATTATTTATCAAGATTTGAGTAAGTTTTGGAAATTATTCATTTTGTTACATTTTTTAAAGTTATCATCAATTTTTAATCAACATAAATATTTGTACTTCTCAAGAAATTCTAAAATTTACCGCTTATGTGTATTGTATTTTTCTAAATAAAGCTGCAAAATTTTACTTCAAAATGGACAAGAATATCCTTCCAAATGTAGTTACAAAATTTTGAGAATCCTCTTTTTGCTAACGTTTGAAACCACATTCACCCATTTAAAATAAAAAAATTTACATTGACTTTTTTACAAAATAATCAAACCACGTGATATATTTTTTAAGTTTACCCTTTGTTTTTTATAAATAGAAAATGCTAGAGCTGGGTTCAGGAAAAATTGGCTTTCCAATAGCAGCCCATTAGCCTGGGCCTTGGGCGGAATTGATGGGCTTCTAAGCCCATGACCTGGTCTAATCCAAATCAATATTGAGGTCTTGTTCTTTTCAACTTAGGAAAATTATTAAAATTGTTCGTACCTTATTAAAATATTTAAAAATTCACCATCAAATCAAAAATATTCTTAAACATGTCCTCCCTTCAATTCTATATACATGCCATATCATCCACTTGTTTCTCTCCTTTTTTCTTTTAATTTTCTTTCTTATTTTTCATTTATCTCTCAAACCGTTCATTTTTTCGACATGCCGCTTGAGAGTTTTTCGTTCGTCTTATTTTTATCTTTAAAATGATACCCACTGTGACATTTTCAAACTTTTTCAACTGGTAGACATCTGGTAGATGTCTGGTAGATGTCTGGTAGATATCTAATATATCTCAGTTATGACAATTTTTTATGGAATTATTATGTTAGTTTGCGTTGTTGTTTCTTTGATTGTATCTAATGCTGTTTTGGGTTTCAGATGAGATTTTATTGTATTTGTTGCTCAAAATACGAATTTTGATTTGTTATACTTCATTTGGATTTTGCAAATTTAACTCTAAATCTTATACTGATGAAGATTCTGAACTAATCCTTAATAATTTGAAGCAAACTGATTGCAGAAGATCATAAAACATCAGCGTATATTTATTTCAGAAATTTAGCAATTGTAGCCTTAATCGATTGGACATCTACCGAACATCTATCAGATTTCTACTAGACATCTACCAGATGTCTAGTAGACGTCTACCAGTTGAAAAGTTCAAAAATGCCACAGTTGGTATCATTTCAAAGATAAAAATAAGATGAACGAAAAACTCTAAAGTGGCATGTCGAAAAAATGAACGGTTTAAAAGATAAATGCAAAATAAAGCAAAATAATTAAAAAAATAAAAAGTAACAACCATGGATAAGGAGGAAGGGTTTCATGTAAATTGTTTGGAGAGGGGTATAAGTTTGTAATTAGTTTCACATGTGTGTAAACATTTTTTAACTTGGCCTAATTAATTTGGGATTTATGGGCATTTATGTAAGAAGCCATTCAATTTATAATCCATTCAGTTCAGTATTTAGGCCCTATTATTTTCAACTTATATTCAGTTCAGTTCAGTACTTATCAGTACTGCATACATGTAAATTTACACTGAAATAAGTCTAATTCAGTTCAGTACTGCTACTTATAAGTTGAAAAGAACAAGGTCTTATCAATACTACATACATATAAATTTATATTAAAATAAATATTTATCAATTAAATTTAATTTAATTTAATACTGTTATTTATAAGCTGAAGATAAGAGACCTGAATATCATATCATATATCTTTTTAGAATCTTTTAGTTTTTAGCATATATAAATAAATACAACAAATTATCATGTATATGGTTTGTACACAAGAGGCTATGGGCTGTAAAGTAGGACGTCTCATAAAAAAAGTTGACCATAGTTGTTTCTTAGGGACCCATGACTAAACCCCTCCATTCAATGTATAAATACAAAAATAGACCTCTAAGAAAGTGGAGTGATATTTGTTAGTTTTATCGAGCTTATATATAAATTGGATTTTGAAGACTTTAATTTATTCAATGTGTTTTAAAGTTATAAGGCTAGTTGTAAATAGTGTCAAAATAAATAATATTGTTCAGGCTGTTTATAATAATATTGTGCTTTTAATATAAATTTCGGTTAAAAATCTTCAAAATGTATGTAAACTTCATTTTTACCAACATAATACACGAATTTTAAAACTTAACGTAACGATTTATTGTTATTTACTAATATAATGGTAGATAAGTATAAGATGAAACGTTCTGCCCTAGTTTTAATTTTTCCCTAGTTATATTTATTCAGTTACGATTTTATGTAAATGTTTTTCTCTCGAAGTAGGAGATGCAACATTGTGACCTAAATTTAAATTTTTTATTAGTTTTAAGTAACATATATGCATAAAAATTAAAGTAAAAGATTATTTGTGAACCATATATTTCACCATAAAAATTCAAGTAAATTGTCCCCTTTGCACCAATGGTAGGGATTATTTGTGAACCATATATAGAATGTTATTATCAACAAACTATTAGTAATTTATTTCAAAATATTTCATACTTTTCTCACTTTAGTTTATATTTTCCTTAAATATAGTTTGACCTTTTCAAAAGGAAAAAAAATCTTGTGTGAATAAATTTCATATATATATATATATATATATATATATATATATATATATATATATATATATATATATATATATATATATAATATGTGCATTAAATATATGCAAAATCATATTGTAGATAATAGGTTTGGAAAAAAAATCGAGGTTTGACTTTCTTACCATGGAAAAATAAATGTTTTGCTAAATAAACACCATTTCTTCGTGAAATATCACAACAAAGCATAACATTAAATAACACTTTGAAATTGTTATCCAATAATTATTTAATCATATATATATATATATTCTTGATTTTAGTATATTTTTAGGGTAAATTTTTTAAAAAATATTATGTGATTTTATTCATTTATAAAATATAGTCTGAATTTTTTTATCAAATGGGGTATGTGGTTTCAAAAAATTGGCAAAAAGGGATTCTCAATATTAAATTATATCATGACGATAAGTAATCTTATTTATTTTTATCCGAAATTTTGTGCATTGGTTAATAAAAATGCAATAAACATTATTAATAATTTTTAAATTTTTTTAACAGTGCAAATGTTTTGTAATTAAAATATAATTATAAACTTTTAAAAATAAAAAAAAATCCGAAAATTGCTCAAATCGCGACTCATAATATTTAAATAATAAAGTTAAATTATGAGAATGTTAAATTAATTGAAATATATTATGTCATGTGACACCACTATTTTGAATAAAAAATATTTTCTATTCACTTCTTGCCAAATTTTTCAAATCACATACCCCATTTTATAAAAAAAAATTCTCAGACCCATTTTACAAATAAGTGAAACCACGATATATTTTTTTAAAATTTGCCCATATTTTTACTAGCTCTTGTTATATCATAAAAAATTATTTATCCGGTTTCTAGAGTGCAATTAAACTATTAGGCTTTAGTCTAAGGCCACCACCTTTTGGAAAATAAAAAAATATAGGGCTCTGAGTTCAAACCCGCAATCAACAAAATTAGTAAAAAAATATTTTATATTTTTAAAAAAGCAAATTTAATAAACTTTTAAATACATTCTTAGAAAGTTTAGAATATGAGGTAATACCATTCTATGCATAAATTAATGAATTAGATTAATGTTTAAGGATTTTTTTTATAGCTATAACTTTTTCTTTGTATTAAACAACACTTTTAAATATTCATTGTTTGCTTTAAGTTATTTCAGGTAACATTTAAATAGGGTGAGATAAAATTTTCCTTTATTAAGTGTACTTAAAATTAATTATAAAATGTTAATAAATTATGAAAAGAAAAAGAAAATATTTTTTATGAAAAAATAAAGAAATTAAGAAAGTAGAGAAGAGGAGAGTTGGTCCAAGCCCTACTTTCACACCCTAGAGCTTCACAGTTGAAGAACAATTATCCCTTTCCTTTGTCTGTCAACCCCTTCTCTCCTTTTGTCATCTTCTGGGTTTTTTTCCTGCAACTGTTTTCACTTTCCCTTCTTTTTATAATTCCCCATTTTTGTTTTCTTCCCCCTTTGTCTTTTTTTTTCCCTCCTTCATCATTTCAGGTAGAACAAACTCGCTGAAACAACCCCAAAAAAAAAAACAGAATCTTTGTTCTATCTGGTTGAGATGTTTTAGGGTTTTTTGGTTTGGGTTAGTTTAGCTTTGTAGCCATGGTTAGAAAGCATGGATGGCAATTGCCTGCTCACACTTTCCAGGTATTCCCCTCTTTTTAAAGCTTGAATCTTTCCCTTATTTTTACAGTCAATTTCTCTGTTTTTTTGGTGTTTTCCTTTTAATTCCTCATTTGGGTATTGTCCAAATTATCTGATTTTACTTTGGATTAGCAAAGTTTTACTTTTTATCCCCAGATTTTTTTTGTTTATATATAGAAGCATGAGAAAATTGACTTTTAATGTATGATTTGTTTCTGGGTTTGTGATACTTGTTCTTATACAATTATTGTCTAAATCTAGGATGTCAATTGAGCTCCTAGTAACACAGAAACTGATTTTCCACATTTCAGGAATCTAAAGTGTAAAATATGCCAGATTTTAGCAGTCAATTAACAAATAGTACATACCATAATGTGTCATATACCTAAAATCTATTAGCTATGTGTGGATAATGTTGAGAGTCCATAACCTCTTGGCTTAAAGCATACATTGCCCCCCAAACTTGGCACGTTTTGTCACATGCCACCCTCAACTTTCAAGTGAATCACTTTACCCCCTAAAGTTGGCAAAACTGGTACAGTTTGCCTCCTAAATGCCGCGTCTCAACTTCTGATTGGAGGGAGAAAAATCTAAAAAAGGACATATTTGAAAAGTCAAACCAACCAGAAATTGACGCGTGGCATTGAGGGGGGAACTGTATCAATTTTGCCAACTTTAGGGGGTAAAGTGATTCACTTGAAAGTTGGGGGTGGCATGTGACAAAACGTGCCAAGTTTGGGGGGGCAACAGATGCGTTTGGCCTAACCAAATCACCTTCTGATTGGAGAGAAACAAATCAGAAAATTTCATCTTTAGAAAGTCAAACCAACCAAAAACTAACACATGGAATTGAGAGGGCAAACTTTATCTGTTTCCCCAACTTTAGGGGGGTAAAGTGTCACAGTTGAAAGTCGGCGTTGCCAAGGACGGTTAGAGCCAACTTTAGAGGGGTCCGTATGTATTCGGCGCCTTTCTAACTTTCTGGTCATGTAGTAATTTTAAGGGCCTAGTTGTAGAGTTGCCTTAAGAATGAGAGTTTTTTTCCTTGTATTTATCCCTGTTTTCTTTCTAGTTGAATAGTTATGTTGAAAATGATGTCTCTTTGTGTAGTTTGTTCAGTAACTCAAAGAATACCAGCTTAACAATGAGCCTGATCCTTTTTCTTTGTTGAATTTGCTAGGCTACACAATACTTACCTAATTTGCAGTTTTATCCATATTTTGACAATTTGTTTGATTAGTTATTGCATTTACTTTAAATGCTCAAAAATTTCAATGTGGCTTTGATATGAGATTTGTTGCTTTGTTTAATGAATCCTTTAGATATCTTAGATGGCCACGTGTGGTTTACGCCTTCGTCTTTAATTTTTCAGTGATGACAACAAGAAATTTTAAGGGTATAAAGTCACATTTGAACTAAAAATTGTTATTTTCATAATTAAGGTAAATTTGCTGGCTAATAAGTTTCTTGCCATTTTTAGCTTATTTCGAAGTTTTCGAGTTCTATGCTAATAAATACTATAAAGTGGTTTTAAAAGTTATAAGCAGCAAGTTTTTATTGGAGAATTACATTTTCAATCAGCCATTCTATCTTGGAAAAGCATCCCTGCTATTCATTTACATTGTCAGCATCCAACTAGTCCTTTGTTTTCGATTATTTCATATAGTTATCAAATCCGAATTTCGGTAATCTGAATGAATTGTTTGCAAACAATTAATGCAGTTTGCTGTTTTTTTTATGAACAGGTAGTTGCAATTACCGTATTCTGCTTGCTGGTGATTGCTTTTTATGCTTTCTTTGCCCCTTTTCTCGGCGGCCGAGTCTGGGAATATACTTTGATTGGCATCTACTCGCCTGTGGTATATAACTTCCTAATTTTGGTTGCTATAAATTGTATTTTGGGGTCATAAAATGTTATGTATATGATTAAATGGGAAATATGTTTTCTGATTTTTGATTTCACACCTAATGCATTTGTATCAATTTATCTCGGTTTCTATCTTTTTCATTCACAATTGCAAAAAAAAAAAAATTATTTTTTCGAGGCCTGATGCTTTCTCAGCTCCCTCAACTTGTCTACTTTCGCCTTAGTGCCCCCGGAGCTCTGAAAAGGTCTTTGTAGCCCCCTCAACTTTCAAAATGTGCACAAGTTAGCCCATTGAATGCCGTGCGATAGCTTCTGGTTGGTTTGACTTTTCAAAGATGCCATTATACCGATTTTTCTCTCTCCAACCAAAAGTCAAGTCAACTCGTGGCGTTCAGGGGTCAAACTGGTGCACTTTTTGAAGGTTTAGGAGGCTACGAGGATCTTTTTTAAGTTCAGGGGGCAGTATGCGGAATGGGACAAGTTGAGGTAGCTGGTGATGCATTTAGCCTTTTTTCTAAATTTGTCAATGCTAATGTAATATTATGCAATGTTCATGCATTTTCAGGTACTCCTTGTTTTTATTCTCTATGTTCGGTGCACTGCTATCAATCCCGCTGATCCCGGGATTATGCATAAGTTTAGCACAAACATATCGAGTAATCCCAATAGGGCGAACGGGATACCGGGAAAATTTGATGAAACTGAAAGTGGAGTGCATTACTCCCCATCATCAGCTTCTAGAAGTTCTATAGCTGCCAGTAAGAAAAGCTCAGCAAGAGATATGGGAAGTATGGATGCCGCCCAGCAACTTCCACATAGAGAATCTTGTTGCAATGCGGGAGGAATCTTCGGTCTAATCTTCTGTGCGATATTTGTTCACGAAGATTGCCGTAAACAAGAAAGTGCAGCTGAGCAACAAGGCACTGCTGAAGATGCTTTGTTTTGTACATTGTGCAATGCCGAGGTATACAATGGAAAGCATATATTTCAGGCCAAATGCATCAAGATCCCTGAACTTAACAACTTTCATCGGAGGCATCCCTGAACTCTCAAAAGTTTCAATTAACCCCTTAAACTTGGCAAAAGTGCATCAATTTACCCCTCAATACCACGTGTTAGCTTCAGGTTGGTTTGACTTTTCAAAGATGTCATTTTTCTGATTTTATTTCTCCAACCGGAAACTGACATGTGGAACTGAGGGGGCAAACTGGTGCACTTTTGCCAAGTTTAAGGGGGTGACTGAAACTTTTGAGACTTCAGGGGGCATCCGGTGAAACTTGCCAAGTTTAGGGGCCTATGGATGCATTGCTCCCTCAACTTGTCTTATTCTGCCTATTGCCCCCGTGAACTTAAAAAGGTCCTCGTAGACCCCTAAAATTTCAAAAAGTGCATCAACTTGCTCCCCCCGGATGCCACGTGTCAGCTTTTGATTGGAGAGTGAAAAATCAGGAAAATGACATCTTTGGCTAGTCAAACCAACCAGAAGCTGACATGCGGCATAGGGGGGCAAACTGATGCACTTTCATGGGGACTTTTTCAAAGTTCAAGGATAGTAAGCGAAATGGAATAAGCTAAGGGAGTTGGTGATGCATTATGCCTATATTTAAATATGCAGAAAATTTGTGGCGGCATTTCGGTTTATGCTTACACTTTGCAAGGAATCTGAAGTTGTAAATATCTGAAAATATGCAGGTACGAAAGTTCAGCAAACATTGCCGAAGTTGCGATAAATGTGTTGATGGTTTTGATCATCATTGCCGGGTATATTTACTTGTTCACATAAAGTTTCTTTTCAACCCGTTCTGAACTAAATAAACCTTACTTTTTTTTCTAATTCGGAGTCTTTGACTTAATTCTCGGGTTTTTTTTGTAGTGGCTGAACAACTGTGTTGGGTACAAGAACTATGTGACTTTTATATCCCTTATGGCCAGTAGTCTTGTTTGGGTATGTATCTCAATCCTTCTGGTCTTTTATTTTGGTTTTACAAATATCAATTCTCTTCATCTTTGCCTCTGTGCAGCTTGTACTTGAAGCAGGAGTCGGCATTGCTGTCTTGGTCCGTTGCTTCGTTAATAAGAAAACAATGAATGCCGAAATTGTCGATACACTAGGAAACGGTTTTTCTCGAGCTCCATTTGCAGCAGTTGTGGTATATATCCAAAATATCATTAAAACAAATCAATAAAATCTAAATTTTCGGAACTTTCGTCTTATATGTCAAATTCGATTTTTGCAGGCGGTTTGTACTGCAGTCTCGATTCTCGCCTGCATACCTCTCGGCGAACTTTTCTTTTTCCACATGATATTGATCAGAAAGGTTTGTTAAATTTTGTTAATTTTCACTTTTTTTGGGCTATTGCTTTATTTTTTTTGGGTAATATTTACAAGTATCTTCATTGAAATAATCTTGTTCGGAGCTTAGTCACAATTAAGGCTCCTCACCCCTCCCAACAAGTGTATTTGGTTGGATTCAAACCGTGTTCTCCTCCCATTTGCGCAGCTTGCGTTGCCACCTGAGCTACACCTTGTTGGTTCGGGCTATTGTTCTTGTGTTAATGTTTGTGTATTTGTCGAATTAGGGTATTACGACTTACGAGTATGTCGTGGCGATGAGAGCAATGAGCGAGGCGCCAGGTGGAGCATCCGTGGATGAGGAACTTGGAAATGTGCTTTACTCTCCAACGGGATCGGCTACTACGGGCTTTAGCGGTGGAAGTTCACTTGGCCTGCAATACAAAGGAGCATGGTGCACCCCTCCCCGGGTTTTCGTCGATTATCAGGTAAGTTTCATTTCGAAGTCTAATTTTGAGTTTGAATAAAATCTCGGCCTAATGCATCAATGGCTCCTCCAACTTGTCTCATTTCACCTACTGCTCCACTGAACTTTGAAAAGGTCATGTAATTCCAACGTGGCAATGGAAAAGAACACATATCCCCAATTCGGTGCCCCCTTCCATGTCCCCTATTCAGTTTTCGTCATGTGGCAAGTTTGTTGCAGAGAGAATATAAAAAGTAGGAAAGAGAAACTGAAAAATAATAAATTATTAATAAAAAATGCCACATGGCGAAACTGAAATGGAGGATGTGGAAGGGGACACCGAATTGGGGACATGTGATTTTTTCCACTAGTTTGCGCCCCTTTGATTGCCATGTGTCAGCTTCTGATTGGAGAGAAAAAAAAAGTCAAAAAAATAATATCTTTAAAAAGTCAAAACAAACCAACCAGAAGTTGACAATGGGTGTTAAGGGGCAACTTGGTGCACTTTTTGAAAGTTGGCGGGGCTAGGAGGAGTCATTGATGCATTAAGCCTAAAATTTTCCACGGCCTACCTTTTTTTCCGTAAATTTAGATTTCTCAAATATCGACAGAGAATAAAAAGTTACTCGAAAAAAGTTTTCAACTTCTGGAGTTACTAAGAACGCATTTAACTTGTTTTATCAGGATGAAGTTATCCCGCACCTCGAGCCCGGGATGTTACCATCTACGGTCGACCCCGATGCAGATGGAGTTGCCCAAAGAGCGAACAAGACATCGAAAAGGCCGGTCCGAATAAGTGCTTGGAAACTCGCCAAGTTAGATTCTACCGAGGCTGCAAAAGCTGCAGCTAAGGCTAGGGCTTCATCCTCGGTTCTAAAGCCCGTCGATAACCGTCGTTTACCCGATCAAGAATGTAGCTCTAGCAGCAACATGAGTGTCATAAGTAGTGTGAGCAACGAAACGGGCATAATAAACAAAGAGATGAAGAACGAGCTGAAATCGTCTATTCGGGTCAACTCTTTTGCCCCGAGTCAAGGTAGTAGAGATGAGCACGAAACCCGAACTCCGAGTGTTAGTAGCTTTAGTAGCCCGACCCATATTCACGAGCCGGTCACACTTAGCCCACTACCACAACAACAGCATGGTACAAGTCATTTTACTGCAGGATTTGATGAAAGTGTTGCAAAAAGGGCTGAAAGGGCCGACCCTTTGCTTCTTGGAGCTCCGGCTAATTCGATTCTTCGAGATGTGAAAAGGACGTCGGTTGTGTGGGACCAAGATGCTGGAAGATACATATCGGTACCTTTATCTGCTTCCGAAGCTCGAAACAAATCGGCAACGCAAAAAGTGTTGCAAAAGCCTAGTGCTGAAACTAGCAATTATGGCAGGAAGCCGGTAATTCCACCTCAAGAGTCATCGTCTTCAGCAGCTAAGACTACTCCAATGCCGCAACCCGAGAAACTTATGTATACGGGTGACTCGATTTTCTTTGGGGGCCCACTGCTAAGTGGTCCGGCCTGGGAGGGCCCACAGAGGGTGGCACTGAATCTACCTCGGGAATCTAGATTCCGGAGAGATTCTGTGTCGAATCAACTTCCGGTTTTTGTTCCGGGTGGTATAGATGAGAACTGTCCTGGTTCGGGTGTACGGAAGATTTAAGACTACGATTTCAAAAATTTTCTACGATCTTTTTGTCCAAGATGGACCATCTTAGATGGCCTTGGAATGTTGAATTTTGAATTCTCGGTGATTCGAGGATGAACATGGTTCTCGAGGTGAACGAGGCAATCTAAAGGCAATTCAACAAGATTAGTAATGTGAGTGGCAAATTGAGTTCTATAGAGTTACAATAGATTCGGGTTCCATATTGAGTTGCAGAAGGTTTAGGCATTCATTTGTTTTAGAATGTTGTTTTCCATTACACTGCCACTGACCATAGCCATATGCACTCGTACTTTTATGAACTTCTTGTCTTTGAAAGCTTAAGCAGTAGTTTGCAAATAACAAAGAAAACTAATGCTCGATTCCTCATAAAATTTTTTGAAAGAAGCTATGGCGATATGGATTCTTTAAGTAGTGAAATTTGATAATTTATTTTTGGAGTGTTCTACACATTTCAAATTGTGTTATTTTGCATACCTTAATCCTCAAAAATGCATAAAGAAAATAGCTTTACATTCATTTTGGCCTTATCCTTGAGACCAAGGAAACTCTAGCTAATGACAAGTCCAATTCTTTATGTTTTGATAGTATAATAGTTGTCGATATTAAGAATTAATACTACATATAATGGTGCTAGAAATATAGGAAAGTATAGTTACATAAGGTGTCTTTATGATTTTGCTTCATCAGTCAAAGGAAGAACGATGAGTGATCGATTTTATATTCCATCAAAAAGTTGGATTCACAGTTATTTTAGCTCGAATTAATAAAAATTCGCCGACGTTAATCAAGGCGAATTTGATTTATTCTTAATTGTGGAAAACATACACAAAAGCTCCAGCCTTGTTAAGATTTTACAGTACTGAATGAGGTGCGACAAGACGGGAAGTTGCAATTTGTAGCTCGTGCAAAATTCATATATTAATTTGCATAATTGCTATGATCTTTAACATTTTAATCAGTTCAACAAAGTCAGAATAATAGCTGATAAATCTTGGGTTGTCACAGTTTTAACGGGCCTGATATGGTTGCGCCTTTCACTGCTGGATGGCAGAGCACTGATCTGCATCCTCTAGTCATATTTCTTCTTATACTGAATCATGTCATATTTGTTAAAGGCATGCGTTAGGGTCAAGGCGCATTGCCCAGGTGCCTGGCAAGCTCCTCACGTGCAAAAGGCGCACACCTGGGCACACTAGGCTCCAGGCACTAAAGGTATGCGCCTAGGTGCGCCTGCTACCATTACTAGGTTTTTTTTGGAGCGTAATGATGTAGGTAAGTTTAGATTTCAAGAAAGAGAAGAAATTATGACATAGAAGTAGAGATGTTAGGAACGGGAACCATAGAGAAATTACAAAAAAGAACTGAAATTATGAAGAAATGCAAAGAAACGCACATACATATCGACATCAATTTCAAATTGATCGATAATTCATAATCAACTAATAAGACAGTAAAAGAACTATTTTAGTCTTTGTATTGTTTCTAACTACAAGTAGCCGAGTACATATACAGCAAATTGTATAGTACTCAATAATTTTTATTTCTATTTATTTATAGTTTATTTTATCGGGGGGCGCTTTGCGTCTATCGTCTCAATGGTCAGAAGATTAAGCGAAGAGGAGTAGCAATTAGCTCGTATTATAGCATAGCATAATAAACCCAAACTTTATTTTTTATGGTGTTGATAAACCTCTTCGACAAAAGGCTACCTCGCATTATAGCATAGCATAATACCTTGCCCAAATTCGTATAAAGCCAGCAAATCAACAAAAAAACTAAATATTTGGTTCAAGTATGTTGTGCGCAATTGCGACCATAAACAGCAGCCTGCAAACCCATAATAAACCAGCAATTAGCTGATGAATCCACCCGATTAAGCTTTCTAAATTGGTAAGAAACGTGCATTGCAACAATATCAGGTATAAATTTTCCATAATCACCGATCATAGATAACAAAAGGGTCCGAAAATGGATTCAACATCCTACAGAGAAAAACACATGATTATTTACCTTGTCATGTTTCTGGGCAAATATGGCTTTAACATCCTCGAAAACCTCGTTAATTGGTTTAGCAGCATCAATCTGCAGAGCAATGATTCAAATAAAACTGAAAACTATAATAACATACAGATAAAAATGCAAAAGAGACAATACCTTCCGAACTTTTCCCTTGGTTTCATAGTACTGAATCACAGGTAGGCTAGACTCAAGGAATACTTTAAACCGCTTCCTTATTGTCTCTATGTTATCATCTACCCTTCCCTTCTCACACCATCAAGACAAAACATAAGAAAACCTGAAAATTAAGTGGGTCTGTCTTATTCAGGCAATGGTCTAATTTGTCTAACCTGGTTCCTATTCAGAAGGCGTCTCTCCATTTCTTCCTCCGAACAGTCAAAGAACAAAACAAATTCTGGCTCAATCTTGGTCTGCATATATTTATTTAGCAATAAACAAATAACACCCATAACTAAAAACACTTCATAATAATACTAAACTAACAAATTCCAAAATAAAAACCACAACGAAGCTTACAACAGATTCAAACGCAGCACGGTTTTCCTCATTCCGAGGAAACCCATCAATCAGAAATTTGTCATTTCCATTTTCCTGCATTGCCCTTTGAAGTAGCTTTATTGTAACCTCTGAAGGCACAATCTTCCCCTCCTTAATCATGTTGTCAATCATATTTCTGTGCCAAAAGAGAATAAAGCGTTTCATTTCTTATAAAAGCAAAGTCCAGATAGAAATAATCGATGCAATACAGAAACATTAAACTTGGAGTCATGTTTCAAATATAGATCATGGAATAAAGAATCAAAAATAAATAAGGGCATGTCCACAGAATTTTATGCATTCATACCCATTTTCAGAACCAGAATCTCTTTCTGCTCGAAGAAGATCCCCAGCACTGAGGTGAGTATAACCAAAGTGCTCGACAATATTAGCACACTGGGTACCCTTCCCGCTTCCTGGGCCACCTGAAAGAAATCAACCATCATATAGTGGACATAAGCACATTACTTTATCACATAGCTAAGCATTCTAAAGGCAAAATATTTCAACAAATATTTCAAGCAAATGCTTAGAGCTAACTGACTTACCCAAAACAAAAACAACAGTAGGATTCTTCTGAGCTACATTTCCAGTCTCCTCCTGTAGTAAGAAAAAATGTAACACATTTGAACCTCAGAGTGATTATAATTTATAAACAATCAAGAATACACGTCAATTTCAAAGCAATCCTCTTTAAACAGTTTTTCCCTTCTGTCCATGATTTGATTCTAAGAGAGCTAAATTTCAAAGCATCTGACTGCACAGTAGTTGTTTATCACATAAGTAGTTACATCCCACTTTGAGTAGAAGGCACACTTTGCACAAAGCATAATCCAGAAAGAAAAGGTGCAGCGGGCTCAAATTTCTGTGAAAATAAGCTACCTTTATTGCAGCTTCAACAGAAGTTCCCATGGCTAAGTATTAAATATCGCGTTCTCCCTATTACCTGAAACAATAGCACCAACATATCATGGTATGAAAACCTCGAGTATATCAGGCTGTGTAACCTGAAAAGGATTGATTTCTCAAAATGAATCAATTTGTCAGGATAGCCATTGACAATCTGAAAAAATATATGACATCATACAATAGAATCAACATACACAGCTGCAAAATTGGCTAGGTTTGAATCCAAAATTTACTGATGCAATTTCTGAATTGATGCCAATATCGAAATTAACTACTTGTAGGCCAAAATTGAGGCCAATTTTAATGTAAAAGACAACAAATTTAAAATTATAAGGGCACAAATCCTGAAGAAAGAAGACTCTTTTTTTTGGTAATATTTACAAGTATCTTCATTGAGATAATCTTGTTCGGGGCTTAGTGACAGTTAAGGCTCCTCACCCCTCCCAACAAGTGTATTTAGTGGGATTTGAACCTTGTTCTCCTCCAACTTGCTCAGTCTGCTTAGCCAACCGAGCTACACCTTGTTGGTCTGAAGAAAGAAGACTTGGCAAAACCAATAAAGGACATGAAACATGAAGACAAAGTATAAAGATTGAATATTAGTTTATATACCATTCAAAATTTTAAATCAGAACAGACGAAGAGATTTTCAAGTCTGAAAATTGCAAGAAACTCTATAAAGATATTTTAGGCAAAGATAGACAACCATGGAATAGTCTTCGATTTCGATTAACATCATAAACCAGGATAAATTTCGATTAGTTGCAACAAGCATCTGGTGTTAACTTTTTGAAGCTGAGAGGAAGAGGCATATAGCAAATTCCAAATAATTTACCCCAATGCCTCGCAAGTCTCCCGCAAAAGCGGGGTAAGGGGGTTGGGTGTACGCAACCTTACCCCTGTAATTACAGAGAGGCTGTTTCCGATTGACCCCGAAGTGAAGTTACAACACTATCCGTGACTCTACAATGAAAGAAGCTCGGACAGTTTAATGAGTCATTTGGAAACAGTATCCGTGAGTTTAGAACAATCCGTTGATAAAATTTGATGTTAGCGTCATCAAAACAATACAAGCACACCAGATCCAGTCAGAATTCTACAGATACAATATAAAAAAGGGGAAGAAATGCGTTAAGGCATGTGATCCCAATAGTGTCTAAGAGCAATCATAGAATGGCAACAAGAAATCGAAAGGTAAAACTCACTTAAAAAGAAAAAGCACAGATCTTAGGCGTTAGGCAGCTGCCAGTTCTAATCGTAACTCCATAATCATCTCAGATTTGAGATAATATAAAACAAATATAATAAGCACTGAGGATTGCATCTAAAATATCAAAAAAAATTAGACTTCTTAGCATCGTCTTGTAAAATCACATCCACCCTGAAAGAAGAAAAAAAAGCTTTCGAAATCGAAACATTAGTGAAGAAATCAAGGATATGAAGTTACCTGTGGATACAAAATAGATCGATTTTCAGGCTGGAGAAATGCGCGCACAGATTGATGCTGTGCCTGAGAATACTTTGAATTTGTAAGCTAATTTTAGGTCCCAATTCTATCAATTCCAAAGCGTTAGATTGAGTACCAGTAAGGTCTAGCTTGGCTACATATGCCGATCAAGTTGCAGGCAGGTATCCAAATGAATAGAGTCGAGCTACAATATTGACTATTTAAGTTTTATTCATTTAAATTTTAATGAATATGAATTGAACTCGAATTTGGTTAAGTTGAGCTCGAGTTTGGTCAAGTCGAGTTTGAGCTTGGTCAAATTGAGCTTGAACCGAGTTTCGAGCCTATCTTAAGCTTTGTTTAAATCGAAAGTTCAGCTTATGAAAAAGATAAAATCCGTAAGATGAAAAATCCGAGATAGAGGATCGAAACATCACAAATAATTTTCACTGTATTAAGAAGAGGAAGAGGAGGAGTGTTGTATTGTCGGCTGCGTTTTTCAGAGGAAAATGAAATTAGAGCTTTACTAAGTATATATAATCGGGAATGAATTGGATCCGAATTGCATTTATTAGGCTTTATATCTATCTTTTCTCTTTTTTTAATCTATATTTTATATATCACTTTATACATATTTTTCCTTTATTCTGCATTTTATATTTTTCATTATACATTTTCATATCTATTTTACGCATACACTATTTTATATTTATTCATAATCTTTCTATTTCATAAATATAATGTGAACGAGCCTGCTGGTGAACAAGTTCGCGAGCCTCTTATCGAGCATGTTCACGAGCTTTCGAGCCGAGTATCCCCTTGTTGAAGCTTGGTTCGTTTACGATAACGAGCCTGAAATTTTGTTCACGAACAAGCTCATTTATTAACGAACTGAGGTCGAACGAGCTTTGACTGAGCCGAACGCCGAGTAGTTCACGAGTAGTTCGGCTCGTTTGCAGCCCTAGTTGTAGGAGGACAAGGTTCAACTTGTTGGGATGAATTAAGAGCCTTAACTATTACAAGTGTGATTAATGATTGTATAGTCGAGATTGTGATTGCTTTCTCATTCTGTTTTACTTTTTATAAAATCTCCATTTTCAAATTTCCACGTTGTTTCAAAAGAAATTCAGAAATTAATAGTAAAGTGTTCATAATTAATTAATTTTAAGAATAAAAATCTATTCAATGTCAAAATAAATTATTCTGTAAATTAAACTTTTTATGACAGCAGCTCTCGAAGAATTCTAACATGACCATATTCTATTGGAATGGAATTGGAAAAGGTTGAATAATAATTGTGCACATGTAGGTCCACGACACTAATATAGACCTAGTCAAAGTCAAAGCCAACTACTCCTAAAATAAGAAATTATAAAGTGCATCGGATCTTTTTAAGTCCTTTTATAATTAAGGGCTGAAAATTAATAGAAAGATATTCAATTGAAAAGAGAAAATATTTAATTAAGCCTCTAATAAATATCAGCCTTTAAATTATTTGATCTTAAAAGAATCGGATCGACCCTATAAAAGCCTCCGAAATCTTGGTTGAGCTTGAGATGATGCTTCAAATTGATGCAAGTGCAAGCTGTTTTAAGAAAGTACGACCTTTTTTTTTGTGGATGAGGTAATCTATGCTTTCGTTCATTCTATTACCAAAATGTTATAGTTAAGTTATAGTTATGACTTATACATGATGTTGTCTACTTGAGGTAATTTGTGCATTTGGAAGACTTGGGACAATGTTTGGATGTCACATATACAACATCAAACCGGACCTTGTATCCGTAGCAAAGGTAATATTCAAGAAACATCGGTGTGGCAGTTTGAATTATGTTTATTTTTGTGAGTTTGACTTTCGGTTTCAAGCGTTGTTATGGTCGATCCAAAAATTTGTTATATTCTCATAGCAACAAAACTTGGTAAGTCGATGATACAAATTAAGGCGTTACTAAAAAAATTTTAGCATAGAAAGCTCGACTAATACATTGGTATTTAGGTAATTTTTCTCATTGACCAATGATGGGGTTTTTTTAAAAAAATAAATTGTGCTTCCATGAAAAACCCCACCCTGTCCTAAACCCGAGATTTTTATAGCCCACAATTTCAGTCTCAACCATTAGGCCAAGACATTAGTCACATTAACCAATAATGAGTTTAATACACTACAAATGAAACTGTCTTTATGAGATTTTAAATTTTAGGGACCAAATATGCCCAAATTCAGGGGTCAAAGCAACGAATTGTTAATGTACGAGGGCTAAATTTTGTTTTTTTTTTCCATATTCTGAACAAATGGAACAGTCAATTGGTAGGTCTATCAAAATTACAAGAACATTAAACTAAGTCATCACAGTGAAATGCTGCAATCTTTCAGGTATTTCCTTACAAATAAGGGTCAAATTAGGTCTTGCATTAGCTCAAATTTGTAACTATTTACGGGGAAAGAAACATTCCTCAGATAATCAGTAAAATTGCCCTCCTAAATCTCAAAATGGATGTTTAAATCAAGTTAAACAAGTGACATATACCGATAATGTTCCCCCGTTTATAGTTCTCTGTTTTCCTTATAGCATTTGCCACTCACTCAATGTTAGTTACCTGTTCGTTCGCTAATGTTTTCGATATCTTTCGTTGCAGTTAATAAGCATCTACGAAAAGGCGCCAAAGGCACTTAAAGAACGGGTAAATGAACTGAAATCGAAACCTAATTAGCTACAAGTGGTAGGCTATATCAAGTTGAAAAGAAATTGCGCTTAACCCCTTGTTTAGAATCAACATTTTTCAAGGAAATCAATATATTACAGAATGAATTGAATTCTTTCAATAAAGGGTTCCAAAAACACACACCCGCAATCAAAAGGCAGAATGTCGTCGTGTTTGCTTTTTCCAAGTCAAATAGTTTTGCCAATACATTTTAGGCGCATTATCTTATAAGCCATTTCTACCCGATAAACAATATACTACACGCATTTCTACCCGAAAAGCATTATCTTATCGAAATTTTTAACCAAAAAGCATTATAGTATAGTCATTTCGAACAAGGAAGCATTGTCTTATAGCAATTTCTACCCGATAAGCATTATTTTATAGTCATTTCTATCCGAGAAGCGTTATCATACAGCAATTTCTACCCAAGAAGAATCATTTATAGCAATTTCTAAACACAAAACATTACAATATCGCTATTCTACCTGGGAAGCATTATCTTAAAACATTGATACTGCACCTAGTCAATACAATATAATCTGAAATTCGCATTCAAAAACCACTTCTGCAATATTCCAATCAAACAGAGTAACTGTAAACGAGAAGAAAATTTACCCTCAGCTGGGATGTTTAACAATATTTATCTATCATACTGATAAATAATGCCAACCGTTTACAATTTAATTAACAAAATCAACCTCAAATTTTAAAAGAAAATCTCTCTACAAAGCTACTGTGGTGTTATCTGCTTAAATCACATGAATTATCACATTGTAAGTGACACTATAAGGTGATCAGCCGTTTTATTTCATTTTCTTACACATTATGCGCTTCACCTAGTAATCCTTTTCTACAAAGTCCATCAAACATTATATATTATGTTTGAACATCACAAGCATAGAAAATAATTTCTTCGCTTCTTAAAGCCTAGCCTCTCCAACTTTGCGCATCGATCAGTATCCCATCAAGTCTTCAAATAACTTAACGCCTTTTTCAAGGCCTTTTGTATAACACAATTCCGGTTTTCTCAAAAAAGTTGAAACTATAGGACTTATGATATCGAATCCAGGCAAAATTAGCTTAAAGATGCTTCTGTCTCCTAGTAATATAAGCAGATGAATAGAACAAATGTGGCTATGCCATATACTTATTCCATTTGTCTAGGAAAGCTAGCCATGCTTTATGGTGAATACTATCGGGTTTAAATGCCTCAAGATCGTAAAGTCTATAGTATTGCTCAATAAGGAAAAATCGTTGTGCTTTATGACTTCGAAAACTGCTTGCTTTAAAGTAATCAAGGATAATGCTAACATCTTTTCGACTTTCTACAGACCACCTATAGTACCCATTTCTACCACTATCAAAGTACACATTTCCCCCAAACACTAACTTAAAACACTCAACATCTTGCAATAGTCTATCAGTTACTCCAATACTTAGTACAGGCACTCGATCCTTCATTACAATATCAATGAAACCATCAGCATCAAAGAATCCAGCAAACCAATTCGACTTACAATCTAGGGCAACAGGTTGAATGACAGGGATATCAAGTACTTGACAAACACGATGCAATTGAACTAGTCGAGCAGAATTTCGAATACGACCATTAACAGAATTCATTACTTCAATCATACCAGGCCGAGTATGGAGTCGATAGCGATAAGATTTAGCACCTGATCGCATTTTAATACCTCCGGACATCATATTTTGGATATAGCGTAGTAATCGAAGATCTTCGAGTCCCACGGTAATTTGAAGGGCAGAAATTCCTTTTTTACTTACATCAATACTGCCATCACCATCAATAATTCCAGCTAGCCATTCACAGAAGGGTTTAGGGTAAGTTGTTGCAGATGAGGCTCCTACTAGACTGCTTTTATATCTCCATATACTGGAAATAGAACAATATCTTACTGCTGAAACATGAAATAATTGAAATCAATGGAATGAACTTCCTAAACAAGAATCCTTAAACAGCGGCGTCAAAAAGAAAATTCGATTAATGGAACTCCCGAATCAGTAAGGCAAACTATAAAGTAAGCTGCTCAAATTCAAAACAGCGATTAAATTCCTAGTTTATTGGGATGTTGAATGATGAGATTATGGAATCGGTATTCATCTCTCTAATTTTCCCTAAAATGGATTAAATGCAAGAGCGATTTCAATTCAATACTTTAAAAAATGCAGAGAACTGTATGAAATCTAACCTGTTAGAGCACCGAAGGAACGCCGATAAAAGATCCCGTACATTTTCCGTTCGCCGGATAGAGCAAAACAGCCGTTGTATAGTGATCGGAGAGGAAGCAGAGAAATCGGAGGTGCGAGGGGAGGCAGTGAAGCTTCAAAAGTTGCTTTCGAATTCCCCTATATGTACTGTGGATTTGGGTTGGGCTCCACATAAGCCCAACCCAAATTACACATAACATATACAAAACTAAAGAGAACCAATGTTATCGATACCGGACCAGGTCTCGTATCGGCGAAACTAATGGTATGTGGTATAATTGATATTACGTCTTTTAATTTTAAAAAAATATATATTATTATGGTTTCAGTTGCTATTGCAAAGCTATCTTGTTCTTTTACAACGTTTCTGCGTGTTCCCATAGGGGTTTTGGGAAAGAATATATATTATTTAGGGTTTCTAGTGGCTATTGCAACGCTTTTCTGGGTCTTTAACAACGCTTGTGTTTGTTGTCATAAGAGTTTTCGAAAAATTGGGTTTAAACACATGCTGGTTTACTAATTTTTTCAGTCCAGCCCCCGTATTTTGTTGCAAAATGTAAGGTATAACAAAAAAAAATTAAGTTTCTTAATTATAGAACGTTTAATTATACAAATCTACCAATATAATCATATTCCCGATTTTTAACTCAAAAATTATTTTTTCAGAATATTATACCTTAATCATGATTAATTTAGATAAAATTGATCAAACTAATCGATACGTTACGGTATTGATAACACCGAACAGAACTCCACCCATTGCCATACATCATTTAATCCACTACCCAATTAATTATTAAAATTTAAAAGTCTCCATTCTGGATCTTAAATTTTATTTTTATTTTACATATGAATCCAACAACTCTCTCTCTCTCTTTTATTCATCACACGAATTATTAATTATTTTGATACGTGGCTTTTTCATCTGATATTTTCCTGCAAAACAAATTCACGATAATATAATATTTTCATTTTTTAAACTATTGCATAACTATTGTATAGCTATCGTAGTTATACAATAATTATGTTTTAATGTAATAACTAGGGTTGTAAACGAGACGAGTCGAGTCGAGTTATGGTCTGTTTATATTCAGTTCATTTAATTTTTAATCGAATACGAGTCGAGCCGAGTTAGAATCGAGCTCAAAATCTTATTCGTGTTTGGTTCGTTCACGAGCAACTCATTTAATTTGTTCGTGAACAGTTCGTTAATTTGTTCATTAACAACCTCATTTATTTTTGTTAACAAACGAAATTAATAGCAAAATATGAAAAAGTAAGTTATCAATATCATAATATCTCATAAAAAAAAGAAATTAATAACATAATATTCTTAAATAAAATATAAAATATCCAGAATGTTCTCAGTTCAACAAAACATGAAAAAAAATAAGAGAGAGTTTGACGTTTCAGAGATATCATATATGTCTATATAGACTGGAGGTTGTGATAGCAAAATGGGGAGACATCTAACCCTGATTTAAGTATTTATACCATGAATTAATTCATCAGATATAAAATGGGCCGGCAAATATTGTTAAAATGAGCCATAAATTGGATTGTGGACTAATGTTTATATCAAAGTATAAAATATTTTATTAACTATTTTTAAAAAGATGTTTTATTATAGTTTTATAAATATTTTATCATGTGAAAATTATATTCAAATTAGTTCACGCGAGCTTTAATCGAACATGTTCATGAACTTGTTCACGAGCCTCTAATCGAGTTTGTTCGCGAGTTGTCGAGTCGAGCTAGGACTTGTTCATGTTCAGCTCATTTATTATTCGAGCCCAAAAACATGTTCACGAACTGTTCAATTATAAAATCAGTCGAGTCGAGCTCTTATCGAGCCAAACACCGAATTATTTATAAACGGCTCGTCTCATATACAGCCCTAGTAATAGCATCAAACCTTATATCTTATAGTTATGTTACAAATTTATCAAACTAATGTGATTGTGTTATATTCTTATTATACTATTATTATAATTTACTTACTATATGTGTAAGCAATGTAATTGTACTATTATAGTTATATGTTTTTAATTAATTTTGTAGTATAACTATTTCACAACTATAAGAGAATTATAGAATGAATGTATACTAATAAAAAAATTCAAAAATTATGTCATCTTACACCAATAAATTAAACTAATCCGTATTGATGGTACATCACAATGTACTCCATTGTAATCAATATAGTAGTATAATGAAGTTAATTTATAAAACTGAAATAATAAAAATGTATATCACGTTGACATCGCAAAAGAAATTAGATTTTATTATAAACAACTTGAACGATATTGTCTGTTTTAGCGCCATTTAAGGTTAACTTAACAGCTTTAACAAGCGTAATTCGAGTTAATACATTCAGAGCCTTGTTTATATACAAACTCAATGGATCATCTGAGAGCGATGTGAGTAACAGATTTAATTATTATTCGCAAATTCTTCTTGTTTTTTTTATTATTTTGTTTGGAAGAATATCATACATTCTTGTTGTTGTTATGATGTTAAAGTATTCTATAAAGTTCAGAAGTAAACAGTATGACGTTCCATAAAATAAAATTAAAACTATACATTAATTTTATATATATGATAATAAATGAAGGAATATTCACAGCATATGTACTTAATTTTTTTTAATTAAACATAAGTTCTTAACTAGACCTTAACAAAGTACATATTAAAACGTTGAAGGACAAGATTTTATTGAAATATGTATTTTACTAGAACAAGTAGTGGATAAATTTAACCAATTAAATTATTACTATTAACGAACTTAATAATGTTTAAATTCAGTTATGGCATCTTATTAACAAGAATTTATATTTCATAAAATATTTTAATTAGATTTATAAAATGAATCTATTGGTTAGAACTTAATTTATAGTAGACCTATGCATTAACCCGCAGACTCGTGAGACCCTCCTATGTCCGTCTTTCATGGATCGTATTTGGACAAACTAATTGGAGGTTAGGTTCGGCTCGGACCCGAAGAGACCCAAAAAAAGTATGGGATGGGCTTGGCTTTAGTCCTAAAACCCAAACCCAGCCCGAACTACTAAATAAATATATTAAATAAATATATATTTATTATTTATATTTGTAATAATTATTGAAATTTATAAAAAAATTTATAAAATTTAGTTTCAAAACTCAATTGTGTGACTTATACTAGAATTTTGGTTACAATTATTTAATTATAATAATTTTTTATTAAAAAATATTTTAATTTTTTTAATTATATATATTAATTGATAAGCTCGGAAGCCGGGTTTAGGATTTGATTATTTTATAAAGACCCGATCCGATCCAAACCTAACTTTTAATTTTTTATGGGCTGAGCTAGACTTAAACTACTTATTTTTTAACTAGACTCAATTGAATTCGACCCAAATCCAATCCATATCCGGGTCTAATTTGTAATATCGATAAATAAGATAATTACTTAACATCGCCCAACTTTGATGGTTACCGAATAAAAGTACTTAAATTAAAAAAATAGTTAAATGATAGGTGTAATTTTGTTTTATTTATTTTTTCTTGCGAGAAACATATGCAAAACACATGCTAGCGCATGAAATACAAATGCTCGCCGATAGAAGGACACAAATTTGCAATATTAAAAGCCGGCCAATGTGTCATCCATGTTTTTATTCCATATCCGGTTAAAATCTGTTGTCCCAGTTTTGTGACTCTAAATTTGTCCCCTTTTTAAATTTTGAATGGAATTTCTTTTTTATCAAATGTCATAGAATGAATGGAATACATAGGCGTAATAGTGGGGATAACTGATTTTATTCCTTTAATATCATCATAATAATTTTACACAAATGAATAAAATTAAAGAGTAATTATCAATAAAGTAGATTGAACGTTAATATATATTACAAAAGTTCAATTTCATTGGGGGCATTAATCTGAGGTTTAGCCATACTTAGCTCAGGACCCCACTGCTCGACATATTTAGTTATACTCGCTAAGTGACAATTTCAATAGTTAAAAAAAAAAGTGCCAATTTCAATACTTTCATATGAAGTCCCTATATAATTTAAAATTGTTTAGATATAGAGATCGAGAATTTGAATTTTAGTAGGTACATTTGATATGATTTTTAAATACTGTAGATCATTTGTTGATTGAATTTAAAATTTCATAGGTGATTGTATTAATATTAACGAGCTACAAGGGATCTTAGTGACCTTTAGTTAAAAGATATATCTTAAAAGGTCGGTGATTCACGCTCTAATTTGAGTTGCAGATTCGTTGATATGTGGAGTTGAATGAGATCATTTTCCCGGGATGTATTGTGTGTTTATAAAAAGATATGCTAAGGAGTGTTTAATAATTAAGTGACGTTTAATTTTTTTTACTGAAAGAGTACGGATTTATTAATTCAAATCAGAGTCTATTACAGCTCTAACTAAAGGTCGATATTGATGAAACCACGCCCCTCTATCTGTTGGAGAAACAAATGCCTTAACTAATAAATGAACAGCCTAATTTATGGATCTACTGACATAAACAACTTTTAAACCTAAAAAAGAAGCCATAAATCTTTTATAATTGAAAATAACAAAACCTACAGACGAATGAAGAGGAGAGTTATTATTCTGAGCATTAACAACAACGAGTGCATTTACCTGGATAACGACATTATCTAATATTGTTGTTCTAGTTTAATTCTAATAATCTATATGCCATATAGTCTATTTATATATTAACATTATATAAAGTAGCATTATCATATATAAACATTATAAAAATCATGTTGTGTCATGTCATTTTTCTTGCCCCATAGAAAATTGAGGTGCATAAGTTAATTTTAATTTGTAAAATTAATATGTGACCTCGTCAAAGATATATATTAATTTGGTATATGATGTCTTTTTGTATACATATATTAATAGGATTTGATATTGCTCATAATTTCTTTCACAAAATTAACTTTTGACACTTTTAATCTCCAATTTTCATCTTATTATCATTTAACGGTGGGTATCACTTTAATAAAAACAAAAAAATACTGCTTTCCCTTCATTTTCCAACTCTAAAACTCGCAAGGCATTTTTATCTTCTTTCTTAATCAATTATCTTTTTCCTCCCTCCTTATTTTCTAGCTACGCTTACCAATTTGAAATCTCTATTTTCTAGCTGCATGATAATACTAAAATCTTAGGGTGGGCAAAATGAACCATTTTGGTAACAGTGTAAGTATAGGTGCATGCCCCTAAAAGATACTGTGCACGCATTAACATAGGGGCATGCGTGCATAGTATCTATTAGGGGCATGTACCTATACTGTACACCATTACCAAAAGGGTTCATTTTGTCCACCCTAGGGTTTTAGTATTGACATGCAGCTATAAAATATGGATTTCTAATTGGTAAGGGTAGTTAGAAAATAAGGATTTTAAATTGATAAGGGTAGCTAGAAAATAGGGAGAGAGGAAGAAGATAATTGATTAGGAAAGAAGATAAAAATGTCTTGCGAGTTTTAGGATTGGAAAAGGAAGGGAAAACAGTATTTTTTTTGTTTTTATTAAAGTGATACCCACCGTTATATGATAATAAGATGGAGGGTGGAAATTAAAGGTGTCAAAAGTTATCAATATGTAAGTTGTCAATATAGTATTACCGATATAATTAAGGATAAACAATCGTAATTCCTAATTTATTATAATATAATTAAGGATAAGCAATTATTTGTAAAAAAATTTCTTGGTTATGATATATATTTATAGACACGATTAACTTTGTACCATTGATTTTATAAGGTTTAAATCATTTTTACTTTTTCTTTTGTCATGATATTTGAATTAAAAAATAAATATAAACTAATTCAGTTTATAAATATATTCTATGTTACAACTGTGTAATAAATACAAGAAGATTATCATGTAATATAAATTCACAAAAATATATAAATTAACCATAGAATTAGTTCAAGTACTAAGTGATTCAATACACTTGAGCAAGATTTCATGTTCAAACTCTATAAATTTGAAATTTTTTACAAATAAATTAAAAGTCAAAGACTCAACAATTAACTAATTAATTGAATATTCAACATTTCAACATGCTTAATAATATATTTATGTCATTTTCTTTATTAAACTTATCATTGATTTGAATTACAGTATATAAACTGCACATTATATTATTTGCTGAGATAGGTACGGCAACAACTCTTAAAGTACAAAATAAAAAAACTTACTAATTAAATACAATTTGACAGCTAATTAATAAAAAAAAACTTAATTGATTACATAAAAAGTCATGCAAAATGCAACTTTTTTATTTTTTCCTAATAATTGAGAATTAATTTTTTTTGGGTTTACTTAATTATTGTATAAAGATTTCTCTATATAAGACCATAACTACATAGTTAAGCACCATCAACATCTCTTATCAAAAGTTCTAGTTACACATACTAAGTTTAAAGGTTCGAAATGGAAATTTCGTCCAAAAATAAAGCCCTAATCTTCGCTATCGTTTTTATAATCTTTGTTGGTTTCATTCCTCAAGCTTTGTGCGCCAGTGATGAATGTGAAGTAGAAATAAACAATTCGTGTAACAACAAAAAGAGAGCTTTGCCGTTAAAGATAATAGCTATAACTTCGATCCTGGTCACGAGTATGATAGGCGTATCGGCTCCTCTTTTTTCAAAGTCCATTCCAGCTCTAAACCCAAACGGAAATATATTCATAATCGTTAAATCGTTTGCATCCGGTATCATTCTTGCAACTGGGTTTATGCATGTATTGCCAGATTCGTTTGACATGCTATCATCCAGTTGCTTGAAGGATAATCCGTGGCATAAGTTTCCATTCACGGGTTTTGTGGCTATGCTATCTGCTATAGCGACACTAATAGTAGATTCTATGGCGACAAGCGTGTATAGCAAGAAAGGAAGAGTTGCCATCGCAAATGCAGATCCTACTGTTCAAGAAGATAGAGAGGTCGGAGTTATGCATATGGGAGGACACGGACATTTCCATGGCCATCTTCAGCATGAGAACAAAGCTTCGGTTGATGGACAACAATTGCTTCGTTATCGCGTTGTTGCTATGGTTCGACTTTCTCACTCGGTTTTTAAGTTTATTGCTTATTTTACTTGAATTTTTAGTGATGGTAGTGCTAAATTCAATGATTTTTAAAGATTATCTTTGCTAGCCACAGAGGTTGACTTTATTGGAATTTGATTATATTTTCACATGACTTTCCCGACAAAAAATTGTTTAGGTGATTTAAAATGATATTTTTATAGGAGTTGTTAAGTTGATTTTAAGCTGCAATAAATAACACAGTGATAAAAGTTTAGTCTAATGATTGAATTTTAAAGTTGTGATCTTAGAAGTTACAGGTTCGAGTCGACACTCAGGCTGGATGGGATAAAATTTTCCTTTATTATTATTATTATAAGTTCATATGAGACAATTTTTTTAAAAAAAAGCTGCAAAAAAAATAATTTTAATATATTTTTTTTATCACATATATGATTACAAATTAAAATGTAACTATTTCATAACTTGTTCAATAGTTGTTTTTTAAAAATTAAACAGATGGGTTTTGGTGTATGGCTATGATTAATGAACAATATATTTTGTATGTTATGAAAACAAAAAAAATTTACTTTTTTCAATAAAATATTAGTAATAGTATCCGCGATACAAAAAAAACAACTAAATCAAATTAAAAATTGAAAGAGTATGAGGTGTATAATACAATTATCTTTTTGAAGTGAGATCTAAGTAAGTCAAGTATGTTGTTAGAGATCCAATCTTATCCTAAAATAAAGTTTTTATTATAGCAACATGAGAGTCAACCATATATATTATTTTTGGTAATAATATAACTAGTATCATTTTACAAAATGAAAACTGACTTTTGAGTGCTTGAAATCTCATATATTCTTTACATTTTTTTTATGTATAATTAGTTATTCATATGTAATCCATAGTATTATATTATTTAGCTTAGAATTATTGTCAAAATAAATTTGATTGTGTTGTCCAGTAATCTATTATAAAATACAGTTGTCTCTTAACAAATAAAAATAATTTTATTGATGAGAGAAAATGATTAAATTCAGAGTTTAAGATGAATTGCAAAGATTCAAATTCAAATCCGTCTCAAAATCAAAATTTTGAAAACATAGAGAAAATAGTAAAAGTATTCGATTAAACTTCTGTGAAAGTTACTTTGGGAAATAAATCAACTGATAAAAATTATTGTGCATCAAAGTATTTCTCTTAGAGATATCTCAATTCAGAACCTCACATATAATTGGAGCGTTTGAAAACTGTGCGACAAATCTTAATCTGGGCCACCCTAAATTAAGGAGCCCATAATAATACTACGGGATCAAAATAGAAGCACTTATGATAAATATATTCTAGATTATAGACCATAACACATATTTATTTTTTGGATACACAAACTATGTGTATACTAACAAAAAAAATTTGTGCTCTATGTTTAGACATGACCCAAATACTCTAAACATAAAATTCAGAATTTCCTTAGAAACTCACTCAAATCTATTTATTGATGAATTGTAATACGACCAGTCATATTATTTTATAGGTTTTAGAGCTGGGAATCATAGTCCACTCAGTAGTGATCGGGCTATCGCTCGGAGCGTCGAGCAACACGTGTTCGATAAAGGGTCTAATAGCGGCACTTTGCTTCCACCAAATGTTTGAAGGAATGGGACTTGGAGGTTGCATATTACAAGCAGAGTACAAGCTACTAAAGAAGGTACTAATGGCAGTATTTTTCTCAATTACGACGCCGTTCGGAATAGCTCTTGGACTTGCACTATCAAACACTTATAAGGAGAATAGCCCAACTGCTTTAATCACCGTTGGATTGCTCAATGCCTCATCTGCTGGCCTTCTGATCTACATGGCTTTGGTTGACCTTCTTTCTGCTGACTTTATGGGTCAAAAGCTTCAAGCAAGTATTAAGCTTCAAGTCAAATGTTATTTTGCTGTTCTTCTTGGTGCTGGTGGCATGTCTCTTATGGCCAAATGGGCTTGACTCGGCTTTTCATGTACTGGGTCTGGTCAGTTTGAGATTGTTTTTTTAAGATCAGAAGTTGTTGTCATAATAAAAGCTTGCGAAATGAATTTTTTTTAAGACAACAACTTTTGAAGTTCGGAAAAGCAAATCTCAAACTAGTTATACTATAAAAAAAACGAGTTTGAGTTTAGCGATGTGATTTTTGTTTTTCTTCATTTGGTGAAAGTTGACTATATATAAACAAGTGACTAAGAAATTGCTAATAAATAAAAGGGTAAATTAAAAAAAAGTACCTTTTGGTTTCATTCATTTGTAAAATCGGGTTTGGAAAAAAAAAATTCAAAACGGGGTCCGTGGTTTTAAAAAATTTGCAAATAAAGGATCCTCAATATTGAATTATGTCACGAAAATGGATAATCTTGTTCGTTTTTTTTAATTTTTTAAGGATGCTTATTAAAAATACAATACACGTCGTTGAAAAATTTTGAAAATTTTTCACTAGTGCAAATATTTTTTTAATTAAATTATAATAACAAGTTATAAAAAATAATAAAAAAAAGAAAATCTCCAAAAATTACTTAAACTCTGACGTTATTTTTTTAATAATAAGGTTAAATTATTATAATATTAAATTGTTTAAAATATTCAATGCAACATCACTATTTTGAAGTCAAAGGCCCCTTTTTGCAAATTTTTTGAGACCACAGACCCCATTTTTTTTAAAAAATTCTCCAAACCCCGTTTTACAAATGAGTGAAACTACAAGGTACTTTTTTAAAGTTTATCTTAAATAAAATGTAGCGCCTGACTTGGCCCTTTTTTTTTTTAATTTGTAATGATGTTTAGAAATTGAAACAAGCATTTCTACTATTTTTTGTATCTCTCTTTTTCTGTAATTTATACAATATTTTTTCATGTTTCATTTTTTGGTTATTCAACTATAAAAAAATTGTGTTGGTTAATTTTTCTTAGAAATGACATCTATACGATTATTTATAAATTGTACTGATAAAGTATACATAAAAAAGTTTTGAGTGATGTCATCCACAGATGTAGGGTTTAGTAGTAGGGAGTAGTTCATCCTTAAGCATCCACCACAAATTGAATTTTGGGATGTGTATGGAGCAACCTTAAATCTTGGGGCCAACCTTCCTACCCTTCAAGGCACGTGCAAATTGGCGATCAAAAATTAGTCTGGATGTGAACATGGTTTAAAAATGACGCCCACAATTAAGATCCATTCAAAACCACCTCATGGTGAAAATAAAAAAATAAGGTATACATAAAAAAGTTTTGAGTGATGCTTGTATATGGTATTGAATTCTAAAAGAAAATGGATAACAATTATTCACCATAATTTAAAAAACTTGTTATGATTTTTCTAAAATGACTTGTATATGAACTTTTTTTTAGACTGGATATGAACTTATACTTCTAATTGAAAAAAAGCAAAAATAGCAAATATGTATTAGTGGATCCAATAGGCAATAATAGAACTTAACGTGTGGGATTGATCTTGTTGTAACAGAGTTATCGGTAAACTTAAAAAAACATATAATGTGGTTTGGTCGTTTGTGAAATTTTTTTCTTTAAAAGGAAGCCTATGATTTCAAAAGTTTGTAAAAAGAGGATTTTTAAAATTTTAAAACCACATTTTAAAGGGTAATTTTATCCATTTTAAATTAAATTTTTACAACTTAATTAATAAAAATACAACACACCTCTATAATAAATTTTAAAATTTTTTAAAAAATATTAATACTTTTAAAATTACAAACACCTATTTAAAAAAATTAAATAAATACTTTTTTAAAAAATAAAACCACGTGTACCCTTTCTCAATTTTTTTTATTTTAAAAAGAAAATTATATTATATTTGAATAAAGAAAGGAAAAAGTACAAAATTATGAATGCCAGCAAAAATTGCAGTGTGTGGACTTTTTGCCCCACTTTTTTAATTTTAATATTACCATGATGATAATTAAAGGCTTAAACACAACAGTTTTCTAGATAATTTAAAAAACATTTAACTATATGTTTAGCTGTTGTACTTAACTTAAGTAGTTTAATATTATTTAAGAAAGGTTTTAAATTTAAATTTTAGTGAATATAAAATTTTTTTATTAAAAAACTCACTCACCATAATTAAATACATAATTTAAATTAAATTTAAATATTATCAAAATAAAGCTTCAATAAATCAGAAGTACAGAAAAAAAACAAAATGTTAACACAATCAACAAGCAGCTAAAAATAACATGAGTCACAATTATTAACAACTAAGCCAGTCAAAGGACCATAAGTGTTGGTTTGGTTACAACAGTGTTTCAAAAATGTTAGGGCGATTCGAGCTTTAAAATGTTTAGTTGAGATTTGAGTGAAGTTTAGATGGGGCCTAAAAGGATTTGTATTTTTTATTTTTAGATATTTGTTATACGAATAAAATATAAATTTAATTAAAAGTAAATTATAATAACATAAAATATCAAAAAACATAATTTAGACCATATTTTAAAAATTATAAAGTGCTAATTGAACGATAGGAATATCCTTATTAGTGGTATAAAGCATAGTGTTTCTCGATTTGAGACTCAAAATGATACTTTTATTGTGATAACACTTTAATGTATTTTAGTTTTACCAACTAAACTACTTTTTACTAATGAATTATGATTATTATAAATAATGGTATCATAAAATCGGGCTCAACAATGTATAGACAGCAATAAATTAACTAAACATCTAATAGCGTTCAAAAAATAAAAAATCAAACGACGCGCACAAAAATAACACCTAAATAAAATTTACTCAAAAATTTTTAAAACAATAATTACAACTATAGTACCGTAAAAGCCACTAAAGCTTGTACGTAGGGCCTAAAGAAATTTTTATACGTAAAATTAGTTTTAACAAATTAGAAGACTATTGACATGTATTTTTTTTTTCACTAAGGCTACACATAAGACCAGCTATTACTTTTATCTGTTCAAAATATATACATCGGTCTCTACAACTTTAGATAATGTAATTTATAATTTATTTAGTTTAGCTTAATTTTAATATTTATAATTTTATTTATTTTTATTTTAATAATTAATAATTAATTTTATTATAATATAATAATATTTAAAGTATTATAAATTATTATTATTATTAATATGATAATATTTTTTATGTATTATTATATATATTATTAATTATCTTTTAATTTATTTTTAGTACTTTTAATTTTTATTCACGTATAGTTCAATTTTAATATTCTTAATTTTTATATAATTTAATTTAATATTATTATTTATAAGTTGAAAATTAAGGTAACCTAAATAAAGTAATAACAACTAAATTCAATATATCCTATATATTTTAGATCATATTCTTTTTAATTTATATTCAATCTAGTCTAATTTAATTCAGTTTAATTCAATATTTATTAATATTATATATATATAAATTTATACTAAATTTAATTTAATTTAATTCAGTTTAATATTACTATTGAACTTAATCCAACCAGATAAGAGAAGTATTAACTTAATTAAACAGCATAATAATGTTTTTTAACTGATAAAAGAACAGCATAAAATACTTAATTAATACCATATTGTCAGATTAGGGTTTCTCTATCCTTACCCGACACTCTAAAGGAATCATCACAGATAAAAATTCTCTCTTACCCACCACCATCATCATAATCATGGTATGGAACCTTCATCTCTGTCTTTCAAAGCCTCTAATTTGTTTTTTTTCCTTCTCTGATTTATGCTATTTTGTACCTTTTCCCTAATTTTAAATCATCTTCAATTTCCTGTGATTTTGCGCAAAATTGGAGATTTTGAAGCGTGTGGTAATCCGATTCGCTGATTTTGACTGATTTCAAATCTTATATGCGCCGAATTTCTCATCTATTTTGTGTTTTTAAGATGTTCGTGTCGTGTTGATTTGGGGATTTTCATTTCAGAGTATGGAATTTAGGTTGATCTGATAATCGGCGTGTTTTCTAGAGTTCATTGTTTTGTATGCATCAATTTTTCGGTGATTTTTATTGAGAACAGATGCTGGATTTGGAAGTTTTGGGATCTGATTTTTTAGTTTGTTGCTGGTTTATGTGATGGTTGGTTTGGCATGGTGTTCGATTCATATCGTTTTATGAAGTTCTAATCATCGGAGTTGTACATAAATTTCTGTGAGGATGGAGGATCAAGGGGATTTCAGTGATGAGTCTTTAGTGGAATCAGTTAGGGGGATTCAATTGGATGAAGAAGAGGAGGAATTCAGGAGCTGTTGTGGAGATGAAGTATGGAAGGAGCGGGAAGAAATAGTTAAGGAGGACTTGTTGCAGGAGAATCTCGATGAGTTTTCGGTGAAGATGTTTTTTAAGGGGATCTCTATAGCAGCTGGGGACTCTGGTTCTGGATTCTCTGGAATTGGTGTTGTGATGGAAAGAATAGAGAATTTTCCTGTTATTCAGGTGCAGAAGAAACTGGATTTCTATGTGGATGAATCTGTTGCTGACTATTTGGCCCTCATGGATGGTCTTACTGAGGCTTTGCAACATAAAATAAGTCGGGTTTATGCCTTCACTGATTCCAGATTGTTACATGATCATGTAAGTCTCCATTTTCAGTTATTCTTTTTTGTAAACTTCCTTTATTGTTCAATTGAGGATGGTAGTCTGATGACAAGTTTATGCTCTGAATTGTGGTGCAGCCCTTGTATGCTACTATGCTTGTTGCGGTATCTTGGAATTATCTTCACGTAAAATTTTATTTTGTCTTAATGTTTAATCATGTTTTATCTGTTATTTCGATGGGCCAAATTATCACCATTCTTTGGCTTTAGATTATGATGGGCTAAAGCAAAATGACTCATCAAACTGTCTGAGTTTCTTTTATTGTGAAGTTACGGATAGTTGTTGCAACTCCACTTCAGGGTCAATTGGAAACAACCTCTCTATAATTAAGGGGTAAGGCTGCGTACACCCGACCCCCTTACCCCGCTTGCGCGGGAGCCTTGTTAGGCATTGGGGTAGTGTTGTTGTTGTAATGACACTTTATTAATAGTGTTAAGATTGGTGGGAGAGGGCGAGATAGAGATAGATATAGACGGGTGAGCAATTTCATTGGATGTTATCTGTCTTAAAGTTTGTTCACACTTCTATCTTACAAATGATTTACTCAGTGAGCAGTTTTCTTGATTCAAGAGCTTAAGAATTATCCATAACTATGTCAACATCAATTTTATCGTTTTTCTTGAATTTCTTTGACTTTTAGCACCATACTTTCTGAATATATTTGTTCTGTATTATTTATAGATAACGCACGAAGAGAAAGTTGAGACCCCACTTCTTGTAGCTCTAAGGCAAAGGATCCTTGAACATATTAGTAACCTGGAAGCCTTTGTGCTGAAAGTCATTCCCAGCTTTGATCTCGAGAGGCCTTTGCGATTAGCCGAGGTAGCTATTGGTATTGTCTCTTTGCCTAATAACGAAAGTAAATCACGTGACAACTGTTCTATATGTTGTGAGGAAAAGATTTCACCAATGATGATCATGATGAAATGTTCCCACAAATTCTGTTCACATTGTATGAGAACTTACGTCGATGGCAAAGTGCAGTCCTCCCAAGTGCCAATCAGATGCCCCCATCTGGGATGTAAGTACTATATCTCGACCACCGAATGCCGATCTTTCCTGCCTATAACTTCATATGAATGTTTCGAGAAAGCTTTAGCAGAAGCTAATATTCTTCATTCAGATAGAATGTACTGCCCCTATCCAAATTGTTCTGTTCTGCTTGATCCTCGAGAATGTTTGTCAGCTAGGGCGAGTTCATCGAGTCGGTCCGAAAATAATTGTGTTGAATGTCCGGTTTGTCAAAGGTTTATATGCGTGGAATGCGGTGTTCCTTGGCACACATCGATGAACTGTGAAGAGTTCCAAAATCTGCCACTGGAAGAGAGAGATGCTGCAGATATTACCCTTCATCGTCTGGCAGAAAATAAAAGGTGGAGGCGTTGCCAGCAGTGCCGCAGGATGATTGAGCTTACTCAGGGCTGCTATCATATGACATGCTGGTATGTTGTATTTGTTTGATCTGAACTTTTTTTCCCTCTTTGTGGTATCTTTTTTCCCTGTTCAGTTGCAGAAAATTTTTTCCATTTTTCATTTCGAATTTTCTTTTCATTTTCTAAATTTTCCAGTTTTTAGTTTTCTAAATAGTCAGTTTCAGTTTTTTATTTTCAAAAAAAAAGTCAGTGTTATAGTTTAAATTTTAGTTGTTGAAAATATTATAAATATAATGAAAATATTATAAATTAAAGTAAAACATTCATTTTGTATAAGATTTTAACTTTTTCAAATAAAATTTTCCTTCTAGGCTGGCAATAACAACAAAGAAAACCCTACCCCACCCAAATGTGGACTCAAACCTCAGACCTCTAGGATCACAACTTCACGCTCAACCGCTAGGCCTTAACCTTTGCTACTTTAAACTAACCAGTCATAAAATGATAAAAATATAATTTGATTCATCTATGTAGTTTTTAAATTATAAAAACTATTTTTGTCTACGTTATAATAACTTTTCCCTTTAACACTCTAAAAGCTTGTTCTATCACATTATACAATTAAAGATGAATGCTTCAAGTTCGCCAATGTGTAGTTTCTCATAATTCGTATGCTTACACGGGAATTCTTCAATTGATATTTCTTACTGTAGTAAGGAGCTAAGAATCCAAGGATGTTAAGATATATTTAAGTTTTATTGGTAAACAAACTATATCGATTAATTTAAAACAAATTTATATAATTTAAATCATATTAAGTGGAAAAAATATGCAATAAAAAGTTACCAAGTAAATCAGAAAAATAACTAAATAAATAAACTAATAGTACATTAATAAAAAATGATTTTTTTATTATTAACAAGTAATTATACAAGTGTGTGTGTATATATATATTAGAAAAAAATAAAGTAAATCAATGAAGTATTGTATTGGATACACAAGTCGTGTGAACTGAGTTTGGAAAATTTCAGAAAACATAAAAAAGATGTTTTCTGCTGCAAGGCATAATGTAGAAAATTCTGAAAAGTCTTTTCCAGTTTTTTAATTTGAAAAATTCTGCAACTAAACAGCAGTTTCCATTTTCCAGTTTCATTAGAAAAATTTTCTGGAAAATAGGTCCAGTTTTCTACAACTAAACAGACCCTAAGTGTTTCTCTTTCTCGGGTTCCGAGAAAGAAGTTTTCTTAGACAGCTAGCAACTATGTGTGATATCTTACTAGCTAAAATACATTGTGCCACTGTGATCATTTTTTTCTTGCATAGCACCTTCGAGAAGTATTATTCTGCTTCTAAATCGGTCCAACTGTTTTCTTGTACTCACATGAGAAACTGTAAGCTATAACTTGTTGGACAGCTTTGGGTGTTCAGTAAATGAACTTCATTTAGGTATTGAAGCTTTGTGGTTTAATTTCTGAGTCCATCTTCTCAGCATGCTATACGTGATAATTTGTTGGAAATTGGAATGCCAGTAGATAATCTATTTGTGCATAAAGAATTGGTTAAATGCAGATACATTAGCATTGAACCGGCCAACCGGGTTCATATTGTTCATTGAGGACATTTAACTTACAAAGTTGCATTATCCATGTCCGTCTTGTTGCCTTTGGATAAAATTACCCTGTATGTTATGGGATTATGCTGGATTGACCTAAACTCTAGTGTTCTGGATCTATCATCATATTATGTTTATTAAATACCCCTCATTTTCTTTGATTTAAAATATATCATTTTTTTGTGATGTGAGGGAGCTTATGAGTACGACATTTAGAACATAATTATATGGTACGTGAAATTAGCAATACTTGCTATCAATACTTAGTTTTTCATCTTAAGGTGTATTTAAAATGAACAGAATTCCACCAAAAAAATAACTTTCCAAATTTAGGGTTAGTATTTCACAATCAGTCCTTTAGTTTTTAGAATTAAGCATTTGTTGACTTCCTTCCTGCCTTGGTATCAGTTTAGCAAATGGAGTATTTAGGGTAGCATGGACTGTTTTCTTGTGTATGTTCATTGGCATATTTTACGATACACGTAAAATTTTAGTATATTTGCTTGGATTTGTGGTTAAGTAAACTATCCTGTCTTGAATTTGGTTGGAATAATAGGGCTAATAACTTTAAAGAGAATCTGTGCAAGTACAGCCTAAGATTCAATTTTCAGCAAAAATAACCTTTTTGGTCCCTGTGTCCAATAAACGTGTTGCCCATTTGGTCCCTGTAGTATACACGTTGCCTATCTGGTCTCTGCTATGCACTATATTACCTATTTTGGTCCATGTGCTATTTAGTCATTACCCATTTGGTCCTTCTGCTATGTAATTGTTATCCATTTGGTCCTTGTGCTGTGCAATTTGCTATCTTTTGGACCTTGTACGGTTGAGACTTTATTAGTGGTATTTCACGTAACCCATATATTGAACAACACATGGACTAAATAGGCATCATGTATTACAAAGGGACCGAAGGGACAAACTAATGATACTACAGGTTCCAAAAAGGTCATTTTGCCTTCAATTGCTTGAAATTCAAAATGCTGAATCTTCTCTGCTGTGGCAGGTGTGGACACGAATTCTGCTATTCCTGCGGTGCTGAATTCCGAGACGGGCAACAAGCATGTCAATGCGCCTTTTGGGACGAAAACAACTCGGGAGATTTCGCTACACAGTCGGTCCAAGAATCGGAACAATGGGCATGGGAGACTTTTAACTCCCTCCCAATGCTCACCGACGCATACTCAGACCAAGAGAGATCACAGCTGGCACTTATCCAACGGTTTCTCGCCGGAGGCTTTAGCCTGAGCGATCACCACCCTTACCAATCCCCTCCTCGATGTACAGATTCATATGTCGATGCCATGAAGGATCTTCATCAGCTCCCTTGGCTCGAGAGGTTCGTCTCTGTAATTAGCGACAACTACTACGACGACTATATTCAGTGAAATTGCAGCAAATCTCTGTAGCTGTGGAGGTAAAAGAGCTTCTCACTCTTGTTATCTCCATTTGCATTTACTCCGAAGTGTTGAAATCGGCACTTCTGTTCTGTTATAGATCTCTTTTTCACATGCTGGAGAATATATGAGCTTTCGAAAAAAGAAAACGAAAATCGATAGACGTTTACTGTATTGATGAATTCAAAGAAAATGAAGCACAGTTGATTCACCTTCAGTTGCTTTGTATGTGTACTTGTAGTGGCGAATCGAGCATATTTTGTGTAAATTGGGATTACATGAAAATTGAAGGATTTAATTGCATTATTGCAGTAGTCATAAGAATTGCCATGCATTCTCATATTGGATGTGGCAGTTATTATGTTGAGTGGTTCACGGAAATCCTATTCCGATGAATGGAAAGAGAAATGAATGAAAAGATGCCAAATATAGTAGGGTATATGTATAGAATCCGTCAGTGCACTGAAAAGCTTTTCCTACTTTATATACATCTCACGGAAGAGCTATCCCTTTGTTTGGAAAAGGAATTACTTTTCTATGAAATGTATATAAACTAGAAAAAGCTTTTTCATGCGTCGACGGATTCTAGACGAATAATGTGTCATATTTGACATCTTTCCATACATTTTTATTTCTATTCCACTAAATAGGATTTTCGCGAACCAAACGACCTCTTAGTGTTGTGAACAAATCTTATGAATGTTTTGTATAGACCTTTAGAGAAATTCAGATAGGATTTGAGGATTTCTCATGGAATAGTTTGTATGAATAAAATTAATAAGGGCCTAATACATCTAGAGCTCCACCAACTTGGCATGAAGTTATAGGTGTGGCCTTCAACTTTCAGCATGAACTATTAGCACCCTGAATTTAGCAAAAAAACGTTCACTCAACCCTCACATAGAATAGGAGAGCGAAAAATATAAAATTTATCAATCTTTGAAAAGTCAATCAATTACAAGGTGACACGTGGCATTGAGGGGGCTAGAGTGTACATTTTTGTCAAGTTTAAGATGTTAGTAATGACTGTGTTAAGATAAGAGTGACACCTGTAACTTCTTGTCTAGTTGGGGGGCAAACAATTGAAAATTAAAAATCAACCATGTCATTTATTTTTCACAACCTAATCATTATGCATGCAATCTTAATAGCGTAATAAATGATTTCCATCCTTTTTCATTTGGAAAAATGATTAGGTAGGTTCGCACTGTTTATGCTTATCGATCTTCGAATCAATTTGCTAAAAATTTTACTCGATTAGCTGATTGATATACATAATGAAATGAGATCACCATCCTCGTTTATTTGTGATATAATGCTTTTGGTTTATCGGATTTTAACTTCTTGTATTAAAAAAAGTTGGATTTTCGGTTGCCAATATATAAGTAATTCACCTATTTGATATATATATATATATAAAGCATAATTAGAAAGACAATGTTTGGATTATGTTCTTTTAAACTAAATTAAACTGAATTTGTGATAGAGATGTTAAAACGACAGGCTTAGAAGCTTAATGATATTGCATTATCAACAAAGCAAACAAGAGAAACCAACTTCATCTACTTTTTAGTAGGACAACAATTATTGGTTTAATACAATAATTAAGAGCCCTATATGGCATCTTTTTCAATAATGCAATTTACCCATTTAGCATTAACAATTAAGATTATTCTATTCTTCTTCAATCATCCTTGTTCACGAGAACTTTACTTCGATTATATTTAGATTTAATCCGAGTTGCGCGCCTGACTGTGGTGGGCGAGTCTTCCTATAAGAATTTTTTGCATTCACTAGGACTCGAACTCGAGACCCTGCTTAAGCAAAACCAAGTCGCTTACCATTTATTACACGCAACAACAAAAAAATCCATGCATTTCATCCAAAATTTAAATGCTTATAACAACATACAAATAAAAATAACCAACAAATCAATGAAATAACAAAAATTTATGAAAGGACAAAAAAAAATATGGTACCTAATTTCCTATCATATCTTTCTTTATAAAGAATTTACTCAACCTTCCAATCATCATATTAGCATGAGATGATATTTGAACCATAACTAATAGCTTTGAGACTCGAATCAGACATATTTGTCATCCATTTCTGAGGTCTATTTGATTCTCCTAATATATTATACGCATAAGAAGGCCATCTCACATCTGTCCCACACGAACTGTTAATACCCAATAATTTGATCATTTTTTGTGTTCTCTCAAGCACTACGAGACTGGAAAACGTCGAAAAGCTGTTACCAACGAATATATCTGAGCTTAAGCAGACCTCGTAGTCTATTGCTGATTGAATGAGATACGGGTACTTCTTATAAATTTTATCAACACCTAGTTTCTTCTTCTCGTAAGGAAGCAACCCGTCTTTCCATCCAATAAGTATAGAGGGATCTTCCAGAAGACTATCCGCCACTGCCAGATAAACAATTGTAGGACTACGATTCATTCTCGACTCCGCTATGTTGCCCACCCTATCGATAATTTCCGCCTTGCTACTACAAATTTCGGTAACGTTTAATCTCCTTTCTAACTTCTTGCAATGTATCATCCAATCTATTTCTATCCTCATATGAACCGCTACGTAAGGCATGGAATCCAAACCCGAACCCGAACCAAAATCCAAACTTGAACCCGAACCTGATCCAATACCGGTTCCTACTTCTCTAATCTTTGACACAACTCTAGATGCTCCACTTGCTATCTCTTCAACTAAAACCAAACATTCAAAAACTCTAGCATAGTCCTTTACCGGCCAATGATCATGCCATAAGAACGGGTTTTTCCCAACGATTCGAATCGCCTCGTATTCATCATAACGATTCTTGCTAAATTCTCTCAATTGATTCAAATCTCTCTCTAATGTCCACTTCCTTCCACTACCCTTTTGAAGTTCATACACTCCGGTTCGATTCCCAAGACTCGAATATCGTCCCAATTGCACAAACCCGTTACATAGAGAATTAAACTTGTCGAAATCGAAAACCTTGTCGAACCAAATCGGCTCGAGCTTATCCATTTCCTTGTAGAACAAGGAAGCACTTAAACTAGGCATTAAAAGAGTTCTGTTCATCATTCTAGCAGTTAAACAAGCCCTTGCAAATGCTATCTTTTGATTGTTTAGTCCCCAAACTATTTGAGGCACCTCTAAGAACTTTCCACTACGAATTTCGGTACCCGAATCAAGTGTTGTAGAGCTTACATTAATCAAATCAAAGCTGTTCTTGTTGATTCTAGAATAACCAGAAACACAGAGTAGAATCATAAGAACTAAAGCAACATATTTACATGTCACAGAATTCAAATTTCTTCCATGGAATCTAATTGGATGCTTATAATTAGAGGATAATTCCATTTATAATCCTAAAAGAATTAAAATTGTATCAGTAAATACCCAAATTTCAGAATTCATTTTTCTCTCAGGAATTCCATTGAACACTTAGCCTGCAAAATTTGTAAACAAGAAAACAACATTAGAATCATTTTTATTTTAGTAAGCGACTTGGTATCGCGTCGTTTGAGTCCCACTTAATGCAGAAAATCCTTATTGGAAGACGCACCCGCCAGGTGCGCGGCCCAGGTCGGATCTTGGAAATTCTGTAAAAAATCTCACCTTGAAAATTTGAATATCTGATTGAATCCAAAATTTGTGTAAAATTGGGATTCAAATTCTGATAAAATTAAGACGAAGAAGATGATGAATTATGAATGGGGAAATTAAGGGTTTGAGTGAAAAAGAAACCACCCAATGATCATGAATTTTCCAACCAACTACCTGATGAAAATAATGATAAAAAAGACTTTTTTTGCAAGAAAAGTAGGGAATTAGTTGAAAAGATTCCAACTTTTTGGATTTTTAATTGGATCAATATGAGAAAAAGGTAGATGAAAGAGAACAAGAGGATGAATCAGGTGAATTTGATGAGAGATAAATATTGAAAAGCTTTTAAGAATAATGCCAATTTACAATTTGATTAGATTAGATTTTCAGGAATGATATCATATTTTTGATTTATATGTTGTCATAAAATCATGATTTTCCACTGGGATGTGCATGGAGCCAGTGACGGTATTGGGATAGTGTAATAGGTGTCACCGCCTAAGGCCTAAATTCAGAAGGGACCTAAATTTTTTAGTTTTTATATTTCTTAAAAAATAAAAATAATGTTTTTTTATTTTTTAATAAATAATTGTAATTAATTTTCGATAAACTATAGTATAATAGCATAAATTAAAAATTTAAGTGGTTTTATTCATTTAGCTTGTTAGTTCCATTTTCCACGAAACAATTAGATATAATTAATTTTTATTTTTGTTATTCAATTATGTATTTTATTTTATAATTAAATTTCAAGAGTATCGATCTTAGTGGTAAAATGACTAGTTGAAATCCAAATGTTGAAATTTTGCTCTTAAGAAAAAAACGTCTTAATCATGCCAAGGTCAGAATTATATAAACAATTATCCCCCAATTTATTATAAAAAAATTACAATTGGACCATTTTTTAAATTAAAAGGTCCCAAAGTATATGGTTCACGTACTATCTCGCCTAGGGCTTTGAAAATGTCAAGACCGGGCGTGCATGAAGCAACCTTAAATCTTGGGACCATCCATCATGCCCTTCAAAGCACCTGTAAATTGGTAATTGATGATTAGTCTGAATATGGATATGGCTTAAAGATGCTATCGATAATTAGGAACCATCTAAAACCACCTCATGATGAAAAAAAATCAGGATTTTATTTAATTTTACTGTTATTTATTAATTTTCATATAAACCACGGCTTCACTATTATTCAAAAAAAAATTATTTATAAGTTTACTTTATAGTATTTAATCGATTGCTTTGAATTTGTTATTATCAAATCGAGTTTCACACCATGTAATGGTGGAAAAAAAAGTCAAAATCATGGTCACTATATAAGAAAATATTTAGTACTATAAAGTAAGTTTACAAGTTAAAAATTGAAAATATTGTAGCCATTGAATTGCATTGTTCACCATGTGAAATAAAGTAAAGAAGATATTTTTATATAAATGAAAACGCTCCTAAATAGAAACTATTTCAAAATTTAATTGCTTGTTAATACTCCCTCCATTTTTTTAATTATCTCTTTAGAATTTTTATCAAAACTAGTAAAATATTTGTTGTACAATTAAAAAAATATATTTATCCTCCGCATCTTTTTCACTTATAATTTTATTAATTCATAATCTGTAAGAGAGAGAAAAAATAAAGAAAATACATTGATAATTTAAAATGACAATTAAAAATATGCAGGAGAATATTAGTTTAATTATAAGAGCATCTCCAGTCCCACCCTAAAAGTGGGGTTGGAGATCAGAATGAAGCTCTCCAACGGAGCCTCATTCCCCGCTAAAAAAAAAGCTTGGAGCAATACTGTTTACGCTCTAAATTTTTTTTATTAATTTTTTTTCCTTTTTCTTTTATTTGATTATATATGTATGTATATATAATATAATAATAATAAAAAGTTAGGTAGATGGAAATAAAAAAATAATATTTATATTTTGAAGTAAAAATTTTAAGTGTAGGGTTTGAGAATAAACATTATAGCTGCTTCGAATTATAGAGTTTTAGGGGAAAAAGTGTCGGGGAGGGTTGAAGATGCCCTAAGATCAGTCAACTTTAAAAAAAATTAAGGGGATTAAGGGCTAATTTGGCTGTGGGTTTTTACAGATTTTCTGAAAAGCTCTATTTTTAAGTTTTTTTTAAAGTTGCGGATTTGATTTTGGAAAAAATAAACCAAACAGTTCAAAATTATTTAATATGAAAGATCAAAATATATTGTTCAAAACCAAAATATGTAGTCCTATTAAAAGTTTGTGAAAAAAACTTATTTTGACTGCACATTAAAAAATAATGCTAAACTGGCCTAAAAGATAAACCTGGGCACGGGCCCATTGGCCGCTCATGCCCGTCCTAAAAATGGTGGGTTTGTAGAGGAGAATTTGAACAACGACATGGCCTGACCCGAATCCGTTGTAGCCCAATTTATATATGGAATGGACTTAATTTTAATACAATAACTCAAATCCGGCCCAATCAACTTATATAATAGAAATATATACTAAAAATAATATATGATAATTTATTTAATAATAGACAATTCCAATTTAATATTTTAGTTTTTACTCAAAGTTCTTTTTATAAATGGATACGTTAATATGTATTTATGCTGCTAACTCAACAACTTGTTTCATCATATATTGCCTAAAAACTTTTTTGGTCTCATCATATACACAACGACTTTTTTAACATAACAATCATTAAAATAAATATTGTTTTTGTTATAAATTATTGACATATTTATCTTTTAAAATACAAAATTATCTTAAAAAATAGTTTGTAAGTTCGTGAGCCGGACTTCGAATTTAATAATTTATTAAAGTTCGACTCGGCCCAAATCCAACGTTTATTTTTTATAAAAAAAAACTTAATTAAATATTTTTTTATTAATTTTTAACCCTTAATTTTAAAAAAAATTAAAAAAATTTGGTACAACATATAATTTCCCGGACACAAGTCTTGAGAATATCCACCTATTAATTCGTTGACATTTTCCACCTATGCTTCACGTCTCCATCGTTTTATCCAACCCAAATACGAGTCTTCTATTAATTTTATTGATTTCAATCAATTATTTGTTTCAATTGGAAAAATTTATAGCATAGATTCATAATTGTTAGCTATAAATTATTAAGGGCGTATTTACTTACCCAAAATAACAATAGTTGACTTTTATTTAGTACAGTTTTAATTTGGCCTAATGCATATTTAGTTATATGAATTTATTCTAAAAAAATTTATTACTCTTTGGACTTTTAAAGTGACCTTATAGCTCCTTCAATTTTTAAAAAGTGCTCCACTTAGCTCTCTGAATGCCACTTGTCAGATCCTGTTTGGAGATAAAAAAATTAGAAAAATGACATCTTTGAAAAGTCAAACTCTATCAGAAGCTGACACATGGCGCTTAGGAAGCTAAGTGGAGCACTTTTTAAAAGTTGAGAGAGCTACATGGTCACTTTAAAAGTTCAAAGGGACAATAAATTTTTTAAACAAATTCAGATAGCTCGAAATGTATTAACCCTTTAAATTTTAAGTTTACATTTATATAAATATATTTCAACTCAATTGATATAAGTTTGAACTGACTTGACATGTTATGTATATAGTCACATCGCTTGAACATATTAAAAGTATGAGGCAAGCATAATTCAATGAACGAGACTAAATTTGTGATTCTAAAGATATGATGTTAGAAAATTTCCTCATAAATAGTTTGAGATATGCTTTGTGAACAAAAAGTCTTAAGAAAAATGTACTTCAACATGTGAATAAAAAGTACTTTAGAAGCATGTCCTTAGAATCAAGTTTTCTAATAAGCATGTCCTCGGCATCAAGTTTTCTCATAAGCGTGTTTCCAGCATCAAGTTTCCTCAAAAGCGTAACATGTTCTCGGCATCGAGTTTCCTCACAAGCAATATGCAAGTTTTGAAAACACTTATTAACATAAAAGTGAACAAGTTTAAAATTGAGTCGTGTCTAGCACACTATCCTTAAGGGTATTTTGTAATTCCTTTCAGAATTAAACAACTCATTAACTCTCGAACTGAAAGTGTCAATAGGAATCGGAAACGTAATGTATGTATCCAGAATTTTTAGAGAGAGGAGAGGGTGTAAAATTTGATATGTTTTCAAATGAAAACACACCACTTTTTATCTTCGGTAGGAAATATAGCTGTTATAAAACAGTAAATATATATGCATTTAAAGCGTAAGTGAAAGGAGTTACCAGAATAATCTCGAAATATAGCCCTTGTAATATAATTACAATAAAAACTCATTTTTATGTAAGAATTAAAATTAGTAACTTCTAATATATTTAGCAATAAGTAAAACAATACGTATGCATTTTGATTTCATTTATTTCAATTGTAGTTTAGCTTCAGTTCACCTTAATTTAGTTAAGTTAAAATTAATATTACTATTTATAAGTTGAAAAAATAGAGCCTAAGAAAGAGATTGAAATAGTATTACAAAATTATTTGTTTCCATTAGAAAAATTTATAGCATAGATTCATAATTGTTAGCTATAAATTATTAAGGGCGTATTTTCTTACCCAAAATAACAATAGTTGACCTCTATTTAGTTTAGTTTAAATTTGGTCCAATGTATATTTAGCTATTTAAACTTGTTCTAAAAAATTTGTTGTCCCTCTGAACTTTTAAAGTGATCTTGTAGCTCCCTTAACTTTTAAAAAGTGCTTCACTTAGCTCCTAAATGCTACTTGTCAGATCCTGATTGGAGAGAAAAAATTAGAAAAATGACATCTTTGAAAAGTCAAACCCTATCAGAAGCTGATACATGGCACTTAGGAAGCTAAGTGAAGCACTTTTTAAAAGTTGAATGAGCTATATTATCACTTTAAAAATTTAGGAGGCAATAAATTTTTTTGGACAAATTCAGATAATTGGATATGTATTAACCCTTTAAATCTTAAGTTTACATTTATATAAATGCATTCCAACTCAATTGATATAAGTTTGAATGAACTGACTTTACATGTTGTTAGTGTGTTTATATCATGGTATTGAAAATCGGATCGGCTGATCGGATTCGATCGAAATCGATATTTGGTTCGATTCGATTTAACTGGATTCTTAATATAATTAAGAATCGGTCAACGATCAGTTGAACCGGCCGGTTCGATTGGGAAATGGTCGGTTCAACCAATAACCAGTTTTCGATTCTCTTAAATAATGTTTTTTTAAAAATTGTTGGTGGTGGGAATTGAATACAAAACCTCCAACATATGTTTCAATACATGCTCTACTAACTGAGCTACCACACACAAGTGGTAATATTTTCTCCTTATATACTTTTATATTATATATTGTTAATTTTTAAATTGTTTTAATAATACTTTATTATAAAAAAAATCATAATAAATATTTTTTTATTTCATATACTACACATTTTATTAAATTTAAAATATTTCTTTCAATAACAGCTTTGAATATTTTTGTAACGAAATAACATATAAATTTTTTAAATAACGTTACTCTAAGTTTTTTGATTAAGTTTATATTAAATAGACATATAATTTTTTTATTTTACACATTGTGTATAAATTTTAATTCTTTTAATACGTAATTTTTATATATCATAAGTCAAATTTATTAACTTTTTTTATCCAATCTATACAATATAGAATTCTGTTTGAATTTTTTCATTAGATTATATTAGTTATTATCTTGTGTTTTATTTTTATTTGAAATATAACTTTAAATTATAGAATATTTTATTTAATATTATTAATTTTTATATGAGTATAACTTATATTACATGTTTAATATCAAATTATATAAAATATTTAGTATTTTTACATATTTTAAGAAAATCCGGTTCGACCACCGATTTAATCCAGTTGAATCTTAAATCTATGAATCATTACCTTCACCAGTTCGGTGACCGGTCCGATTCTGAAAAACTATGTATATGGTCACATGGCTTGAACATATTAAAAATATGTGGCAAGTATAATTAAGTGAATGAGACTAAAATTGTGATTCTAAAGATATGATGTTAGAAAATTTGCTTCATAAATAGTTCTTGCTTTAACACGTGAACAAAAAGTCTTTCAACATGTGAATAAAATATGCTTTAGAAGCATGTCCTTAAAATCAAGTTTTCTCATAAGCATGTCCTCGGCATCAAGTTTTCTGAAAAGCGTGTCCTTAGAATCAAACATGTTCTCGGCATCGAGTTTCCTCACAAGCAATACACAAGTTTTGAAAACACTTATTAACATAAAAGTGAACAAGTTTAAAATTGAGTCGTGTCTAGCACACTATCCTCAAAGGGTATTTCGTAATTCCTTTCAGGATTAAACAACTCATTCACTCTCGAACTGAAAGTGTCAATAGGAACCGGAAACGTAATGTATGTATCCAGAATTTTTAGAGAGAGGAGAGGGTGTAAAATTTGGTATGTTTTTAAATGAAAACACACTGGTCTTTATCTTTAATAGAAAATATAGCTGTTATAAAACAGTAAATATATATGCATTTAAAGAGTAAGTGAAAGGAGTTACAAGAATAAAATCGAAATATAGCCCTTGTAATATAATTACAATAAAAACTCATTTTTATGTAAGAATTAAAATTAGTAACTTCTAATATATTTGGCAATAAGTAAAACAATACGTATGCATTTTGGTTTCATTTATTTCAATTGTAGGTCAGCTTTAGTTCACCTTAATTTAGTTAAATTAAATTTAATATTGCTATTTGTAAGTTGAAAAATAGAGCCTAAGAAAGAGATTGAAATAGTATTACAAAATTATTTTTTTCATTAAAAAAATATGTGAAATCTTGACCATCTATTTTATAATCAAAGGTTTAAAACAACTCAAATGTACTTTGATATTAAAAAGTGAAGTTTAGATAATATTTATTTGTAAAGCAGTAAGGTCAATTATTATTATATTAAGTTTTAAAGTTTATATAGTATTATATTAAAAGAGATAAAGTTCATATAATATGACTGATTTTTAACCCTTGATTCTTCCCTTTTCATTTATTTTCAATCACACCAAAATTGGTGAGATTTTTAAGGAGACGATGATTTTTATTACTTTTAAAGGATATTTAGAAATTTTAATATTATTTTTTTAAACTCATTCTTCTTCCCAAACCCCATAATTATAATTTAATTTCATTTTTCTAAATTTTACCATTTGTTTTTCATTTTAATTCCTTTAAAATTCACCAATACTTTACTCTAATTATCACATATTTGAGTCACACATTGGATAGAGAAATTTGAATTTTTTTTATATTTAATGTAAACGTAATTGTAAAAATAAAAAACGTATTCATAATAGTGTGATTATGCCTATATGACGAGTAATTAATTTTTTATTTTTCATAGCAACAAAGGTTCTTAACATATTAGTTACTACTGATTTTAGATATTCCTGAGAAAAAAAAGTTTATCAGTAATAACAAACAACTATAAATGACCTCAATGGCAACTTAGTTTTTTAACACTATTAAAAAATGTATACATACTAAAGATTTGTCTAAATTAACAATTAAATTCTACATAGTTATTCAACCTTTTGGTGATCATTATGTCATCAAAAGCCAATCTACTCCTCTCTTAAATAATATATGGGTAGAAGTTTCATGTAAGCTTAATTTCTTTTACAAAAGCTAATATAATAAATAAAAGTTGTTTAATTGGTTAAAAATATAGTCTATATTCTCCATTCAATAATGTATCACAATGAATGAACAAAATAAAATGTTAAAAATATTCATCATCAAATAATTAAAAACAGGTGGCTAATAAAACACATAACATGCATTATCGAGTATCTGAATTTATCTCTAAAAATTGACTATATCTTTAAATTTTAAAGCAATTCCGTAACTCTCTCTAATTTTAAAAAGTGTATCACTTTACTCCTTGAATGACACGTATTAACAATAAGGTTAATTTGACTTTTAAAAAATGTCATTTTTTAAGTTTTTCTCTCCAATCAGAACTAACTCGTGTCGTTTAACGCGCACATTGGTACAATTTTTAAAAGTTGGGGAAATTATATAGTCACTTTAAAAGTTTAATAATACAGTAGATTTTTTGAAATAAATTTAGATAGTCCTTAATATATTAAACTTAATAAAAAACAACTATAAAAAAGTTACTATAAAATATGGAGTAAAATATTCATACATATTAACGAGGTAAAAGATTAAATTTTGGAATCTAAATGTATCATTTGGATAAGATTGATATTGTGGTAGCGATGAAATTGATGGAAAAAAGTAAATGAAATGAAATGGTCCGTCATTTCCAAAATTCCTTCATAGGTTACATCGTACTTCCTGGAACTTTCCAACCCCTAATTTTTAATTTATAAAAATTAAATTAAACTCAATTAAATTGAAATTGATTGAATTGAATTAAAGTGAATTAAAATGAGCTGATTAAATTGAATTTATTTTAATTTAAATTTATAATTACATATAATTGAGCTAACTAAACTGAATTAAAGTAATTTAAACAAAATTAAATTAAATTATAATAAAAAAATATAACCTAAAGTTAAAAATTTATAAAATTATACATTCAATTAATCTCAATTATTAAAATTTAATAAATAATTACTATTAAAATTTAATTAATAATTGAGTCAATTCACAATTTTACAAAATCTCGAATCCGAACTTTCCATGTTCTTTCTCACAGAAAATCACATCTTCGTTGCTTTTTCCTTATTTCGCACCTGAAATTTAAATCACACAAAAGGGCATTTCCGTCTTTTCAGGCGACTGTAACTTCCATATATCCCGGCATAGTTTCTGTCTCCTGCATTTCCAGCTTTTCAACATCTGAATTGTTGTTCTGTTTAATCGTTTTTTGTGCTGATTATCACTAGAGATCCTAACGAGTCAGCGACTTACTCCCGATTCGTCCAATGGAGAGAGGTGATTACAGGCCTAGAGATGGCGGTGGTGGAGGTGGAAGAGGATACGGCGGCGGTGGAAGAGGTTACGGCGGCGGTGGCGGAGGTGGAAGAGGTTACGGCGGTGGTGGCGGAGGTGAAAGAGGCTACGGTGGCGGTGGCGGTGGCGGAAGAGACTACGATGGCGGTGGTCGAAGAGGCTACGGCGATAGTGGAGGTGGAAGGGACTATGATGGCGGTGGTCGAAGAGGTCACGGGGATAGTGGAGGTGGAAGAGACTACGATGGCGGTGGGCGAAGAGGTCACGGCGATAGTGGAGGTGGAAGAGACTACGATGGCGGTGGTCGAAGAAGTCACGGCGATAGTGGAGGTGGAAGAGACTACGATGGCGGTGGTCGAAGAGGTCACGGCGATAGTGGAGGTGGAAGAGACTACGATTCCGGTGGTCGAAGAGGTTACGGCGATAGTGGAGGTGGGAGAGACTACGATGGCGGTGGTCGAAGAGGTCACGGGGATAGTGGAGGTCGAAGAGGCTACGATGGCGGTGGCGGTAGTGGTGGAGGTGGTGGTGGGAGAGGTTACGGCCGTGGAAGTAGTGGCGGAAGAGATCACGGCGGTGGTAGTGGTGGTTCTGATGAACAACAACAACATGGGAGACCGAATTATCAGAATGGTGACCAAAGTAATACCAAGCGAGGACGCAGTGGTTGCGAGGATACTGCGGGGAATGGGGGCGGCAGAGGGAGATCCGGTGTATCTACAGAAAGAGAACCAAGACCAGATCCTCCACCGGCTTTTCCTGTAGCTGAAAGATCTGTTCTCCGTGAACCGGAGCCTATACCTGGTATGTGAAATTTGATGAGATTATATATGGTTGATTGCTTCTATCTGCGACAGTGAATTTAGGTTTATTTTATGAAAATTGTAGCTTTCATGAACTCAACTCTAGGATTCTTTGTTTCAATTGACTGTAAATATCATTATTGGCTCGGGAAATTTGATGGATATTGCCTATAAATTATCGATTTGACACAACAAAGACTACATAGATAGTTGAAACATTGATCCTGTGATCAAACAATTTTAATTTGCAGTTAATGGAGGACTAAAAATATAACAGGAGAATTTTGTAGCTGTTAGGTTGTAATAATGGATTTCTTTATAGGATTCTTGAATTGCTGAATTTTGTCGTTGATTCTGTGGTCAAGTAACATAATTTGCAGTAAATCGAACCTAATGAATTGTTTTCGCTTATGGCTTTGATGAGACAATTGTCACAAATCCTGACACTTGATTTTTGTTGGATTTATGGTGTGGCTTCTTTAGGACACGACATGCAATCTATGAATTTAGTGAAGCAGGTGGCTTCTCCATCTTCTCCTTCTGATCTTGGCAAAGCTGTCCCAGTTAAACGACCAGATAACGGTGGCACTCTGGCCGTTCGAACTGTTAAGCTTCGTGTAAATCATTTTCCTGTCAAGTTCAATCCTGAGAGTATCATAAGGCATTATGATGTTGATGTGAAACCTGATGTGCCCCCAAAGAGCGGTCGACCTCCTGCGAAAGTATCAAAGTCTGATTTGGCCGAGATTAGAAAAAAGCTATTCACTGATAGTTCCTCGGAATTTCCCTTGTCAATGACTGCTTATGATGGTGAGAAGAATATCTTTAGCGCAGTACCTTTGCCCATTGGAAAATTTAAGGTGGAATTTGCTGAGGGAGAAGACATGAAGTATCGGTCTTATACTTTTACTATAAAGTTTGTGAGTGAACTTAGGCTTTGCAAGTTGAAAGAGTACTTGTGTGGGAGTCTTCTGTCGATTCCCCGTGATATTTTGCAAGGGATGGATGTTGTAATGAAGGAGAATCCAACAAGTCAAATGACTGCTGTAGGCCGCAGCTTTCACCCAAAAATCCCTAACGAAAATGATGATCTTGGATGTGGAATCACAGCTTCTAGAGGGTTTCAACATAGCCTTAAGCCGACCAATCAGGGTCTAGCGATGTGCTTAGACTACTCTGTGCTGGCATTTAGGAAGCGACTTCCAGTGTTAGATTTTCTCGCAGAGCACATTCGCGGGTTCAATGTTGGTCAATTTCGAAACTTTAGAAGAGATGCTGAGAGTGTATTGAGGGGGCTGAAGGTTACAGTGCTTCACAGGATAACCAAACAGAGATACACTATTGTTGGGTTGACCAAGGACAATGCAAGGCATTTGACATTTCCAGCTGTTGACCCTGATGGCCAAAATGCAAGGAGGTTGAATCTTGTTGAATATTTCAGGCAGAAGTATGGTGATGTGAAGTACAAAGACATCCCTTGCCTTGATTTGTCGAAAAACAATCGGATTAATTATGTACCGATAGAGTTTTGTGTCCTAGTTGAGGGGCAAGTATTTCCAAAAGAAAATCTGGATAGAGACTCGGCCTTGTTCTTGAAGGACATATCTTTGGCAAAACCATGGGACCGACAAAAAATAATATGTGACATGGTACGCAATAGAAATGGACCTTGCGGGTACGTAAACACATCTTCTCTTGTTGATCTTTATGAGTTTCATGCCATTTTTTCTCCTCTAAGTGGAGTTATGATTTTAGGTCCTTGTTATTTGTTCTCTTTGGTTTTGATTTTTTTTAATTATGTCTCGTTCTCTATTTGTCCTATGTTAGAAGTAAACTGGTTGTTATTGGAATTTTCTCTTCTGTTGCACTTTATTTTGTCTCTATCTCTCTATACATTTGATAAATTTTATCCTAAAATTGTTGAGAATAAAACTATTAACTGTGTCACTGTAATGGATCCATGGGGTATAATTGCTTGAAACATGCCATGAAAATTTATTCTAGGCAATAGATTGTGTTAGATTTTTCTCAGGGTGTATTTGCAAGTACAGAGGCGATATTCTTTTCGTACTACTTTCGAAATGGCTATTTGAAAGTGGAATATTTTAAATGAATTCTGATTTTGGCTTTAAATACTCCAAGTGCAGAGGTGAAATTCTTTTCTTACTCCTAACACTGTTATTTTGAGCTGTTCATTTTGTCCTTTGGTGGCTTGAAATATTTATGGTGTGGAAGGTACCCTCATAAACATGCGAATTCTGGTAATACAATTTACATAATCTGAGCTTTATCTTGTAATTTATGTTTTAATGATGAATTTGAGTTTTAGAGGTCTTAGAATATATATTCTAGAATTGAACTGAATTGAATTTCTTCAGATTTTAGGTTCGTGACATGTGAATCTTTCCTGATTTCATTCATTCTCCTTTTCGTACGTAACAACCACTTCTTTATGTTCTTACTATTTTATATCCATTGGCAGCGGTAACATTGTCCGAAATTTCGGAATGGAAGTCGACATGAACATGACAACAGTGACCGGGCGGGTGATTGGCCCACCTCAGTTAAAGCTAAGTGCTAAGGGCGGCAGGGTAATTACAGTATCTGTCGACAAGGAGAAGTGCCACTGGAATCTCTTGGGAAAGGGAGTTGTAGAAGGGAAACCAATCGATCACTGGGCCGTTCTCGACTTCACATCCAACGAACGGTTCAGATTAAAACCTGACATATTCATCTCGAAACTCATGGATCGCTGTAATAACCTAGGCATTCATATGAAAGAGCCTCTATTTTGCCTCCCAACTAGCATGCACAAGTTCTCCAATGTCGATATGCTCCGCGATCTCCTTGAACTCGTTAATGACCGTGCCTACAAGGCTTCAAAAGGAGGCCTACAAATTCTCCTTTGTGTAATGTCGAAAAAAGATCCCGGCTATAAGTATCTCAAGTGGATTTCCGAGACGAAAGTAGGCCTAGTCACTCAATGTTGTTTAGTCAACAATGCCAATAACGGAAACGATCAGTACTTTGCCAATCTTGCCCTCAAAATCAACGCTAAACTCGGAGGAAGCAATTCTGAGCTTCATGAACGGCTCCCGTTCTTCGAGAACGCCGGTCATGTTATGTTCATTGGGGCTGATGTTAATCATCCTGGCGCTAGGAACACCACAAGCCCATCAATAGCTGCTGTTGTTGCTACAATGAATTGGCCCGCCGCAAATCGCTATGCAGCTCGTGTTCGTCCCCAAGATCACCGTAAAGAAAAGATCCTCAATTTCGGGAATATGTGTCTCGAGCTTGTCGAATCTTACGCTCGGGTCAATAAGTCCAAACCCGGGAATATCGTGATATTTCGCGATGGGGTTAGCGAAGGCCAGTTCGATATGGTTCTCAATGAAGAACTAGTCGATCTCAAGAGAGCTTTCCATGGTATTAACTATACCCCAACTATAACACTCATTGTCGCCCAAAAGCGCCATCACACCCGATTATTCCCGGGAAGTAGGAATGATGGGAGCTCGAACGGGAATGTTTGTCCGGGGACCGTTGTTGACCAAACAATCGTCCACCCGTTTGAGTTTGACTTCTATCTGTGTAGCCATTTTGGGAGCCTCGGGACTAGCAAGCCGACACATTACCATGTGTTGTGGGATGAACATGGGTTTGGCTCTGATCAGCTGCAGAAGCTTATATATAACATGTGCTACACCTTTGCTAGGTGTACGAAACCCGTCTCATTGGTCCCACCGGTTTACTATGCTGACCTTGTGGCTTATCGAGGAAGGTTATATTATGAGTCGTTAATGGACGGGCAGTCTCCAGCTTCGGCGACATCCTCGTCTTCTTCAGCAGCATCATCATCATTCTCTTCGGCAGGTTCGTTGGACGATAGGTTCTATAGGTTACATGCTGACCTGGAAAACATAATGTTTTTTGTCTGAAAAATTGGGCCTAATACATCTTTACCCACCTGAACTTGGTCCAAATGGTCTACTACCGCCTGAACTTTTCAAAATTTCTCTTAGTCCTCTACATTTTCCCTCTGGTTGTCACGTGTCAGGGCAAACTGGTGCACTTTTGCTAAGTTCAGGGACAATAGGCCATTTGGGCCAAGTTCAAGCAGGTGAAGATGTATTTACCCTTTAAAAATGCGCGGTAAATCTCCTCGATAGGGTTACCGCTTTTTGTTTAAATGCCCTTCATGCAAGTCGGCTCCTTTTCTATTCAATAGAGCAGTGGTTAAGGAGTTTGTGCGTGAATCTAATACAGTCGGTGTGCTTCCCATGTCATGTCGGCGATTTCGGCCGGAGGGTGGGGTGCTTTTTCGGTTTCTTTTTAGGTTTTGAGTTCAGAGATATTGTTTTGTTTTAAGCTATTTGACAATGTTATCTGACTGATATCTTGTTTATTTATCTATGGATTTGAAGTATTTACATTAATCGTGCCTGTTTGCTCACTGGTATAGACTAATTTGTAATGGGTTTGGTTAAATATATAAATGATGATTCTGGAAAAATTAGGAAAAGATATGTGTGATTTATATTCTCCGGCCTAGTAAACTAACTAATTCTCAACTGATAAACGCAGCGTTTCTTTTTTGGAATGCTGTATCATTGGTTCACCGGAGCTTTGCTTCGACTACATTCAGATCCGACCCGAGTGGCACATCTGTTTGTAGTGGGTGAGTCTCCCAAATATTGATTATTCTCTTGGTTAAATGCTGCATCGAGACCTTATTTAAGCAATACAAAGTAGCTCAATTTTTCATTGATTATTCTGTTGGTTAGTTTTTAAAAAGAGATGTGTAGGGGGTGTTTCTTATAGCTTGTGCTCTTAGCGTAAAAGCAACTTAAAAATAAGCAATAGAAGTGTTACTTAAAGCTTATTTATAAGTAACTTTAAGTAGTCGAGTGTTTGTTAAAAAACAGGTTAAAAGTTGTAGAAGTTGTTAAATGACTAAAAATAATAAGTAACGGAAGAGAAGAAAAAAACGAGATTTGATAAAATAAATTATAAGTAAAGAGTAATATAAAAATAAATTTGGTTAAAGTGAGGGAACTATTAAGTAGTGGGTGGGGAGTTTGGAATTCGAACTTCAGCTCTTATATAAAAGCTTTTGATTAAAAAAGGGGCTTCTGAGTAGCTCTTTTTAAAGCTTTAAAGTATAGTTTTTTTCCTTTTGGATTACATGTCACTTACAAGCCTAAAAGAAGTGATGAGAAATACTTGTAACAAGAGCTTAAAAGTTAAAACAGTTGACCAACTTATAAGCTATGAGAAACCCTCCCATGGCACATGTTAAGAAACTGCAAATAAGCTTGTTGGAGCAACTTTTAAATTTTTTTAATAGGTTAGGTTAATTATTTTTCCTACTAAACTAGCTAATTCTCAACTGATTCAACGTGTGACTGAAGTGTTGGTCTAGTGGTTAACACTAAAGCTGTGAATTCTAAAGGTTCCAGGTTAAAATTTGGGGTGAATTAAGATTTTTCTTTTCATTTAATTTAAGTATCAAGCTCCTATTTAATGATATTAGAATGTAAGGCAAATTTTATATAGGACCGGATATTTAATACCCATTCCATTGGATGTTTGACATATATGCAGTTTTTATTATTATAATATATAAACTGCATATGTGTCAAGCATCCAACGGAAGAGGGATTAAATACCCGATCCCGTATAAAAGAACTCTAGAATGTAATGTCAATGTTACTTCTTTTCTAAATTACAAATAAACAAAAAATCTCACTCCTACCTTGTCCTGTTCAATGGCGGGCTAGCGTGAGCTTGGTTTGAGCTGATACTAATATTGCTTGCCAGCCCATCCCACATAAATACTATGTATTGATCGGGTCGAGTCGGACATGCTTAGAATTTCATTTTCGAGTCATGCCCGCCCATCAATAGTTATATATATATAAATAATTATTTATATATTTTAATAATTAATAATATATAAATATATATTCGGGTCGGACTTGGATTTTTATATGAAACCTGTAGTGACTCACAGAAGCGCTTAGACACCCCATATCCCTACACATGGTATGATATTGTTCACTTTGGGCCTAAACTCTCATAGTTTTGCTCTTGGACTCTACCCCAAAAGGCCTCGTACTACTGGGGTATATTGTCCATTTATATAAACCATACCATCCGGACATTCTCTACAAACCGATATTTTTTCAACTCTGATGCGATGGGGGACATGTCTTACATAGAGCACTACCGAATTCACAGATATTGGTGATCAAACTGGGCGTCTTCACTTTTTGTTTGATTCTCCGAGAATCCATCCACATCACGACTAACGCTGGAGTGTGGCTCTGATACCAATTGTTGCGACTCGCGGAAGCGCTTGAACACCGATATTGTCCACTTTAGAATCAAACCCTCATGATTTTGCTCTTGGGCTTTACCCCCAAAAGGTCTCATACCATTGATGATATTGTCTATCTATATAAACCATTTAATCTCCTCCTTATTAACCAATGTGGGACATTATTCGCACCCTAACAAAATCTAAACCCAACTCATTATATGTTCGAGTTTGGCGGGTTTGGGCTGGGTTAGGCTTATAATAATATGAGTTTGTCCAAGCCGACCCACGTACGTCGGGCTTGGGAGGATCAATTGGATCGTAGGTCGCTTGATCAGGTCTACTCCTACCTTAAAGATCAACAACTTACTAGTCACCACAGACATCTGTCCAATGGCTTATAATAATAATAAAGAAAAACTTCACCTTACTCCACTTAAAAATAAACTCAAACATGTAATTTATAAGATTGCAGTTTCATGCTCAACCATTAGACTATAATATTTACCACCTGAATTCACATTCATCATCCTCACAATTTTCCATATAACAAATGTATCAGTGTCTTATTCTAAGCTAGGTATAGGAGGGTACATTATACAATGAACCAAATTTTTTAGTCCCTTCTCCGTATATGAATAATAAATATCCAAAAATAAATAAAATATAAAAATAATAATAAACAATAATTTTTAAAACATTTATTTTTCATTTAAGGAGACCAAAGAACCCAATATATTATACAATTTCCCGTATTAGAGGGACTTGGTCATAATTGTAGCCAACCTCTTTTATTGTGTTTTTTTTTTTCAAATCGCCTCTGCCTCAACTCAAATTACATTGGGGGCAATAGTGGTGTTAACAAGCCTAGTAGCTCGTAAATAATTTGAGATTCGATTTGGTTAAAGTTCAGTCAAAGTTCGATTTAATAGAGCTCGACTTGAGTTTGAGATCGGCTCAAGATATTAATAAGCCAAACTAAACCTTCTAAGGTTCGGCTCTAAAGTTCACAAACCTGTTCATATAGTTTTTTTACTTAATAAATTAATGAAAAATAAATTGTTTATGATTGGTGGGTAATAATTTTTCATGTACAATAATTATTTGTAGTCTAGTTATTTTAATATCACTTGCTACATCTTTATAATGGTGATGATGAATATGAAATTTATAGGAAAAAATAATAGAATGTGAGGAATGAGAGAGATGACTGATTAGTGATTGGTGATTAAGACAAAAAAATATTATGACGTTTTCTTATCCTTTTTTTGGGAATGTATTTTTCGAAACTTTTTAAAAAATGTAGTAAAATATAGTGTTACTGATGCAACCTTTTTTTAATTAAAGTTGCTATAAATCGATTTTAATCATCAAAGTTAAAACACTTAGGAGGCAACACTCTTATTTTTTTATTGGAAATGGACATATTTAATAGGCTCATTTAGGCTCTCAAGCTCGTGCCGAGCTTTTCACAAACTAGAACCAAACCCCAATTTTTTAAATTCGCCGAACTTCAAACTGACCATTTTCTTTCATAAATCAAACTGAGCCGAACCCTATATTATTTAATTTCGGTACGATCTGTTAACACAAGTACCTGACAATTTGGAAACGAGGGAACAAAGGGGCACTACACCTTGCATAAGAGCGGGTCCGTATAGATTCCTCTAATTTTGGATTACTCCAAATATGCAGTTGTTAGAATCAATATTAATGCTCTTTTATGTCGTTTAATTTTTAATTTCTTTGTCTTACCATGAAGCATGTGAAACTGGGCCAACCTATGATAAGACTGCATCTTCAAGTATCAGTAATTAATTTAAAATTTGACACGAAAAATTAGATGTCGCCTTAAATTTTTAAAAATATTGACTTATTTCGTAAATTTGATAAAAATAAATTATTTTATCTCCTAAATTTAGAAAAAGTGCACCAGTTTACCCCATCATTGTCATGTATCAGCTTTCGATTGGAGAAAAAAAATCAAAAAAATAATATCTCTAAAAAGTCAAACCAATCACTAGGTTACACAAGGCATTATGGCGCAAACTGATGCATTACCTTGCTTCTTAAAATTTTGAAACCATATTTGGAAGGATAGTTTTATTCATTTTAAAGTGAAATTTTGCAGCTTTGTTTATAAAAATACAATACACATTAGTGATAAATTTTAAAAAATCATAATAAAATGAAAGTTCGGGGGACAAATTAGTTCACTTTTACTAAATTTAAGAGGTAAATTAAAACTTTTAAAAATTTAAGATAACATATAATTTTTTCTGTAAGTTTGAGGAATAAATAATATATTAAATCTTGTAATATTATATAAATATATGAGTTACTATTTAATATTCTTTTTCATTTAATTTGCCCCTATTGCAATTATTAGTTTTTTTTATGTGGATTAATATGGCCTAGAACATAAGAAACTGCCAAAAATTCAATTTTTTTGGATTTACTTGTTATCTGTTCAATTCAATCCAATATCTTAATGAATGTGTAGGGATAATTATAACCTAGTACACCATTCTTTCAGATATTCATGATAATCCTATCATCTTTAGATTTTATTCCATCTATATTTAGAAACCACAAATTCTACTTACATTAACAGTTTTAACCTTTTACATGTGTGATTTTATTATTATTTCGGTCTTGTTTGGTGGAGTTGTTATTCTCATTGTTGCGTTTGTTATTTGTTATCATTGAACTTTTTTGATTCCAAAACAGTCAAAACCACATGCTCGATAATCATAACGAAGAAAACATGAAATTGAGGTTTGATGCTGAAAAGTTACAGAGTAGCTATTAAAGTAGAACCAAATACCCACTTAATTTACTCTTGGAATATAAACTCATTTTTTTAGCTGCTGGTGTTAGTGGTGGTGTCAGAATTTGAATACCTTTTTTGGTCCTATTTTATAACCCAGATGCTCTTTTGACATTGACGTCCGACGTATTGAAATTACATATTTGATACATGACGTATTGATATTTTGCCCATTTGGTGCCTAATTTCACTATAATAACTTAAGGGATCATCGAGGGTCGATAATTCAATACATGTTCAGCAAAACATATCCATGCTCCAAATAATGATATATGTATTTCACATTTTTTTGTGTTGTTAAATGGATTCTCAATTCAGCAAAAGTGGATAGTTCATGCACCAAATAAGTACATATTGAATATGTTGGGTATCAAACAGGGTAATTTCCGTAGCCAAACACTAAAAAAATATTTAAGTTATTGAATATGACTCAAAAAGGTATTTAAGTTATAAAAACTACCGCGGCGCCAGAACTTTTTCACTTGGAGTAAAAATTATAGACTTCACATCCCTAGTTTTCCAGGAGTCTTTGAGGTGGAACAACTCAATTTTCCAATAAGAAATAATTACAACTCTACAATGAAATTTTGATGTTGACCTTGCATGTGTATGTAACACAAAATTCCAAATTATAATAACAAAAATACATTCCTTACTCAAATAATTGCAAAATGAACAAAAGAAAAAGAATCATATAATTAAATTCATATATACATATCTTCACAAAATTTGCATATACATTAGATTTCTTATAGGATAGGCTGCATTCTAGTCCTTGCATTTGTTATTCACACTATCTCCTCTTGACATTGTTCTAGACCTTGTTAGCGATCGCGAATTACAGATTTCGAAGAGGATCAATCAGCTCTTTATCCAGCGTTGCAAGCATAGTCAGACATTCTGTAACAAAAGAAAATATTCTTTAAAACATGAAAAAAAAATTTTGCTTTACAGATTTTCGCCGAGCATTTAATTGTTATTGTTTTTATCGTTAGCTGCTGGCTAAATCAAACAAACCCTATATGTATGCATCAAAATGATTGTGCATTTGAATTTTCCTCGAAATAAAAGCGGTGAGATACAGAAGATTTTATTTAGAAGTCCGATATTTACGTAGAAGTTTTCGTAGCTATGTCTTTCTGGTACACCTAAACAAATAGACACAAATGTATGAATCTAGGGATTAAATTTTTAGGGCATTTTTCATTTTTACTCATTATAATTATACATCCAAATTCTTAGGATTTAGTTTAGACGTCAGATAACCATCTGAAATTTTTCACAACTCAATCACGTAATGAACAAATTCATTCTACTACTTGTTAAATCAAACTCGAGCTAATCTTCGGAAACTTATTTAAATTTTTTCCGATATGAACATGATGTGATTCTTAGAATTGTGTTCAAATATCAAATATCTATTTAGAAATTTTCACGAAATTTTTTAGGCATATATCATATTTTTCACTAGAGTACCTATCCGGAAGTTTTCGTAACTCAATCACATCACGACCAAATCGAGATCATAAAACTATGAAACAATATCATATATACCTGCATTGTTTATAAGAGTTCTGTCAAAATTTACGAGCTCTTGTGGTCGTTTGAGCAATGGCGAACGCCCCAAAGACCGAATAATTTTGTCATCTTTTGAAACCAACACTCTATTCATCCAAGAAACCGTAAATAGGCATGCCTGTATTAAACTCGGAATGCCATTCACAATGGCATTCGAAATGGCTTCCAAAAATCTCTTGCTACCCGTGTTAAGCAACACAATCACAGCTTTTTTTCGCAAATCTAAAATCGCCTTTTCCTCTTCGTTCTATTCAAAGAAAATTCGAATTTAAAAATAAACAACGAAAAATTCAAATTTTATTATATTTCTATTTTTTTATTATATTCAATTAAAGCTCACCGAGCTGTATAGATTCACTGACTCTTGCAAAAACCATCCTTCCGAATCCCGAAAATGTCCACCTAAAATCGATAGAGCTCGTGCTGATTCTTCTTGGATTCTCGAATCGGAGATTCCGGAATCTAGACTTTCGATAATTGCCTCAACTGCATCTTCCCTGTATAGGCTGAACTTCAAAGGATCTCCCTGCAACACTTTTTGGTAGTTAATAAGTGTTACTAATAAAAAAAACTCATTTAGCAACGGAATAGATAGAAAGTCACGAAATCTAACCAAAAGATCAAGCTGTAACAGAATGGCTGCAACGAGTGGACGCTCTTCGGGTGAAGCTCTTTGAAGATAGACTAGAAATATTTGCATTGTATTTAGGCCGTTGGATCCCCGATTAAGTTCAATGAGGAAATTCGTGATCTTTGATCTTCTATTGAGGCATAGTAGCTCGGTTAGAAAGGCAAAACCAAAAAGATTCGATTTTTTTCGGATTCCAAGCGCAATTAGCTCGAGAAGAGACGCCTTGTTTACGTTTTCCACCAAGTAATTCACGCAATTTTTATCGGCTCTAACACAACACAACATAAGCTTAACAGCATTGTTTTTTTCTTCAATGTCGCCTTTTTCCGAAATTCTCAACAAAAGGCTCAATCCACCGAGCGACACAACTTGGCTCGAGTTTTCCAAGTTTCGATCTTTATCAAAACCCGTTAAAATTTGGTCTAAGAAGTACATCGCCGCTTTTCGAGGCATACATTTTACAGCAAACAAGGTTTGGAAATGGTCTCCGAATTCTAGAACTCGAAGGGCTAAAGCAACCCATTCGATTGATATCATTTGTGTCGCCTTTGGTTTTAACTCGTAAAGCAAAACCGCAGCTTTAAGAAACAAACTGCTACTCTTAAGTAGTCTAATAAAGATTTCGAGCTGTGGATCGGCGTTTAGTACTATCAATCGGTTTGCTTCGTTTCTCGAGACAAAATCAGCGAGAATTGAAATCCCTAACTCGAGAATTTCGTCATCAGTAGAAGCAAACAATACTTCAACTATACCCTCTAATACCGGGGCTTTTGATAAAGCGTTTTCTGTAAGAGGGTTGCCATACGATTCGATCCAAGCTTTGGCAATCAATCGAATGGACATCTCGCAATTTATTAAAATATTAGAAGAACTAATCGTATGAATCGCTTTAACTAAATCGCTCAAAGGCAAATCCGAGTTTTGAATGCGTCGAATTGAATTACTTCTAATTACTTTCCCTTTTACTAAGCATTCTGATACTATACTTTGGCAAGAAAACAAACCGAAATAACCCACAGATTTCGACCCTCTTTTCGAACTCGTGTAAGAAGATGATCTCCTATGACTCATTCTCGCCTTATCCTGTCAAATAACGAAAAAGGAAAACTTTATAACTATATCAACAAATTTAAGCATTTCCCCTAGTGAAGAACCAGAAATTACTCACAGAAACATAACTAACACTCTTGTATCCATCTTCTTGTATCCACAAATCCATTTTTGGTCCACCGAATATTACCGGATTATTCTCAGGAGTTGGACCGAAATAATCCACAGATTTCGACCCTCTTTTCGAACTCGTGTAAGAAGATGACCTCCTATGACTCCTTCTCACATTATCCTGAAAATACCAAAAAAGGCGAAAACTTTATTAAGCATATGATCAAAACCGAAACAAATTTAATCACTTTACATCGTAAAGAACCCGAAATTACTCACAGAAACATAACTAACACTCTTGCATCCATCTTCTTGCATCCACAAATCCCTTTTCGGTTTATCGAAATTTACTGAATGATTCTCAGGGGTTGGACCGAAAACCGCAAGGTACCTGTAACAAACAGTCATAAACATAACCCAGGTTTCTGTATTTCAAAATTCAGCAGAAATGGGACAGTTGGAATAAAAAAACTTACAGATTCCTGTCAATGGAAGAACGTGAAGAAGTGTAAGAATCTAATGAAATCCTTCTAGAAGGAGCGGGTTTTGATGGGAAAGGAACAAGAGGAATTGGAGGGGGTTTTCCCCCAATTTTGAGCCATTCTTTGTAATACAAAGCAAATTGAATAGTACCATTGTCTAGGCTGCCATTGTAGGCCTTGTTCAAAGCTTTCAAACTCTTTTCCTTGTTATAATGCTGAAAATTCGAGAGATTTTCAATTTCATTATGATGCCAAATCTTGAGATGAAGAAGATGGGGAAGAAATAAATGCTCCCAAAGATCAGGGACCAAATGGGTTCTTGCTAAAAATGGGGAATCTTCAAAAACTTGAAGCAAATGGGTAGCAGAGATTCTGTCTTTTTTCTGCAATTTGTAAGCAACTGACAAATACAGATGAACACAAGCTGAGACATGGGGATTTTTTGATTTTTTCGAATTCGAATTAGCAATAACGGTCAGTAATTGAATTGAATCCGCCAGTAACTTCTCACTCAGTTCTTTCTTTGAGTCTGAATCTCCAATAAATTTCTCAATGCTTTCAAACCCTAATTCAAAATTAGCAAAAGTCCCATCATCCCAATCATCAAGATCCTTCCTTTTTATAACCAAACAATCTCTACATTTGTTTCGAATCGACTCCCGGAAAGTTGAATCCTTTCCATATCTTCCAACATACCCACTGAGAATTGAAATCAAAGCTTTTACAGAAGATTCATCAATGGCGGATTCGCCGGAATTGAATCTTTCCGACGAAAATACCGACGACCCTTTTCGGTTAAAAGGGTTGTCAGTGGATTGAGTCAGTGATTTCAGGTCATGGCAAATGAATCTGGGAATTGGGTGCTCATCATCTTCTGCAACATTGAGGTGTTTCTTGGTTTTTGAGAAGTTGGAATGTTGAAAGGATTCATCGGCGAGTAATTTTTGTAAGGAGTTCATAGTTTGTTGATGAATTTGGGAGGGAGTTGGAGTACATAAATGGAGGACTGGAGCTTTCCTGACATTCTTCCAATGTCTAATCAATAATTGAAAAAATCAGTGTTACCAGAAAATTGAAGGTGAAAAAGGACAGACACCTGGGACAACCAAAACTAAGGTTCGATTTGGTTTGACTGTGCTTATTTCAGCTATTTTATTTAAGTTTTATGTTCAAACTTTTTCTAAAATTAATAGATTTGATTTAAAAAAAATAAAACATGAAGGATTAAAATGTGTCGATGAAAATGAAAATATTTGTAGATATGTTAAAATTTTGTTGGAGTTAAAAAGTAATCCCATAAGTGCCCTAATTGGAGTGATTTTTCTTTTTCTCTGATAGATCCGAGTTCTGAATTTAGATTTAAAGTTGATTTGCACCTTCTAATTTTGAATGTCAGTGTTTGGTTGGAGACTGAAAATCAGAAAAATAATAAATTTAAAAAGTTAAATTTATCAAAAATTGACATGTGGCATCAGAGAGCGAACTTAAATTTCTAAAAGTTTAGGAAGTAAATAGGTATTTATATTAAGGGTCAGTTTAGTATTGCCTATTAAAATGTGGTCAAAATAAGTTATTCTTACAAACTTTGAATAGAATTACGTATTTTGACTTTGATCAGCATATTTTGGTCACTCATACTTTGAAGGTGATTTAAGAAAACGAAATTTTTTTAAAAAGTACAATGTGATTTCACTCATTTATAAAAAAGGGTTTGAGGAATTTTTTTTTGCAAAATAGGATATGTGGTTTCAAAAAATTTATAAAATGGGTCTATGGATTCAGAGTAATGGTGTTACATTAAATACGTTTAACAATTCAACATTATAATAATTTAACCTTATTATTTAAAAATTACACGTCACGATTTGAATAATTTTTGGAGATTTTCTTTTATTTATTTATAATTTTTTAAAGTTTGTTATCATAATTTAATTAAAAAATATATTTACATTATTCAAAAAATTTCAAATTTTTTTACCGTATTGTGTATTTAATAACCATCCCGCATAAATTTAGATAAATACAAACAAAATTATTCATTTTTATGACATAATTTAATATTGAGAATCCTTTATTTGTAATTTTTTTGAAATCAGAGACCCCATTTTACAAAAAAATTCTTCATACCCTATTTTACAAATGAGTAAAATGACACTATATTTTTTAAAGTTAATCTTTAAAAAAGATAAAGACTAATATAGAGAGTAGAAGCATGTGACAATGCTTGAAAGAAAGGGACTCTTTCCCACAATATGACAATGTACCATAAAAGTTTTTGATCATTCCTTTGCCAGATAATTTGTTATTTTTATTATTGAAAAATATTTACTTTATCCCAAATATTTTAACTAATGATTGAGTCTAAAGCCATAATTTTAAAGGTCATAAATTTAAATTTAAATTTAAATAGGATGGAATAAAAAAAAATTTATTATTATAAGCCACTCAAGACAACGTATATAATTGCATTTTATCGGGATACTTACGTGGCAAAATTATCTTTACGAGACCTGTAGAATAGCACGTTTGAATATACAGTTTACATGGTACACATAGCCACTATTTTAAAAATCCGGCTACCTGAAGCCTAGCCCGAATTTTTTATAACACTGCCGTAATTTTAGGAAATTGAGCGGTCCGAGGCTATGATAGATTTAGGCGGTTTTAGACAGAGATTTTGTTTTAACAATCGGCCTAGACGAGATTTTTCATAACACTATTTTTAAGATATGGTTTAAATTCTGTTTTTTATATTTTATATTATTACAATTTATTTTTTATCTGAATTTATATTTTTATGTATTAAAAAATATTTTTAAAAAAATATAAATCCGTCTAAATCCTGCCTAGACCTCACCTAGGCCTCGACCTAAGCATTTTGAAACCGCGACCGCCAGATTAGTGCGTATCGCTTTTGAAAACATTGCATATAGGCCTCCTTTGGAAAAACAATTGTTTAACCGTTGATATTTACTATTGTGGTTTGTTGTTGCCGTTTCTTGTTATAATTTCAATCAGCTATTATTAATTGATTTGTACTTATGTACTTAATAAAAATATAATTCACTCTTGCAATTAGAAATACAAATTATTAAAATAGACATTTAAAACAAATTAGAAATTATTTATAAGAGTATTTAGGATAAATTAAAATTCAAACCTAAGAGGGATTCATGTAAAACTTGTAATGTCGTGAGGTTTGAAAAAGGAGATAAAACCCTTACATAAAAGTAACTCCATATATATTTTAAACGTATCCAAACACCAATTGATCTCTTTTTCCTTTTCAAGACTGAAAAAATCCTTTATTTTTTATGGGTCTGCAAATCATGCCGTATAATTATTAGTTAGAGCAGCTGATTTTTCGACATGTAGAGAGATTTATTCACCTTTAATTAGAGCTGTTATTGATTCTGATTTGATTTAATAGACTATATTGTTCGATAAAAAAAATGTGACCATAATATCCATTTAGTCTCTATTATTCAATCTATTACCAATTTGTTCATTTAATACGGACCGATTGCAACATGGTTAATGGAATTTTTACAACACATACAGTTTCATTCAAATAATGACAAACACAAAAACTAAACCGAGTAACATGCTTACTACATTTGAGTTGTCACAACTAGGGGCTAAAAATAGATCCTATAGCATAACTCCAGAATTGAAATCTATTGTCCCCAATTGTTTGTCCCCTTTCATATCCCCATTTTCTTGCTTAATTTTTTATTTTCAGATTTTCTTTCCAATTTTTGTCTCTCTTAGGTGTGTAACACATTGTAAAATAAAAAAACACACTATTAGAAACAACAGATTTCAATCCCTTAATTTGGTATCCTCTTCACCCTTGAGGTAAATGTATAGAATTTCTTGATATTGCATGTAAAATAAATTGAATTGCTCAAAGAGTGTTTCAAAACAAAATGTACACTTTTTATACCTATGCCATGCAATCCTTCTTTTTCAGATCTTGTATTGTGAAATTTCTAATTAACATTCAAGATGATAGTAGCAATGTTAACAGGCTTTACAGCAAACGACTATGGTTGCAATACAATTTAACTTAAAACAGCTTTTTTAAAAGCAACTATAACGAAGCATTACAAAAGACTCAACGCAAAAGATTTAAAAAGCATTGCATAGCCACCCACCATAAGTCTCTTTTATATGCACAAATAATCTAGAATTGCTATTCCAACAAACTTAACTCAACAATTCAAAGATATTTTAAAAATATATCTAGAATATTCCAAATTATTTATTTTTACTCATGTGAATTAATTTTTCCAAATAATACTACCTCCATCTAGAAATAATGGTCTTTTTAACTAATTATAACAAATAACTAATTTAGGTAATTTACTTATTTAACCTTTAATCAATGCTCACTCCATTCTCAAAGCTTTTCATTAATGGTAACAACAAAAAAAACATAAATTAAAAAAGTATGACAAAAAATACCTAAAAATAGGAAATGACAACTAAACGAGAATTGAAAAAAAAGTAAAACGACCACTATTTCTAGATGGAAGGAACATATTCTTTTAAAATAAAAAATCTGTTCAACCACTAAATGTACCAATAATACCTGTAATAACGCTTACCAAAATCTTCACCTATGTCAGGTCCGGTAATTGATAACTTTGGGTAGTAGAATATGAAATGGGCAGTTAACGATAGGTTACAAACATAAATTAGCAAAGAAAGCATCTACAAAGATGAGAATTTGCATACAAATTGATAGCCAAGCATAGGCTCCGTTGTGTTCGACTTCTAAAAGAAGAACTGAACTAAAGTTGACCGAATTGAACTGAAGTGAGTTGAACTGAACTTATTTCAGTGTAAATTTATAAATAGCTGAACTAAATTGAACTGTACTAAACTACAATGAATTGTAGTCCAAAACAACAAGGTCTTAGTGCACTTCTTACACTATAGGTGGCTTGTAATAGGCAAGAATCTGGCATCTGACTTAACCAAGCTAGATCATGACATAAGAGTTAAATACTTCAATCTCACAAGTAACAAAATTAGGACATTGAAAACATTCAGAAATTGTATTCAGCAGCCTCCAGATCGAAATAGAAAAATATACTTACTAATATAACATTAATTCTGACACATCACCAAAATCTCTCAAATTCAACATCATCGACTACGCTAAGTGCCCGTTATAGGAGAAAAAAAATGGTCCGACCCGTTTAAGACAAACTCATGTTTACTCCCAACTTCCACCTGCATCAATTCCACTTGGTGGAATTTGCGGCGGAGGTGCTGCTGCTGCACCCCACTCATCCGCCGCATCAGCTGCAGTAAAAGTCACGCAACACAATTATAAATGTGACATAACATTAACATAGAGCTCATCATAAGAACTCAATGCAACACAGGAGACTTAAAACACTTTTCTGGGTCTTGTTCTATAACTTGAATGCCTTTACGGTGTCCAACCTATTGAAATTGCCTATTTGGTGCATGGCATATCCAATTTTAGTACAACTTAAGAGATCATCAAGGGCCAATAATTCTTAGGGTTGAAAGCGGGGCTTACTGGGGCAGGGAATGCATTCCCCATCCCCATTAAGGAGGGAGAACCCCATCGGGGTTCCCCACTAAACAAAAAATGATGTAAATGAATTGGTCAAAGTAACATGTAAGTAAAAGTATTTCATATTAATAATACATCAAAAAATCAATACAAGATATATAACTAGTGAAAATAATTATATAAACTAAAAATGAAACCATATAATTAATCAATTCAACTGTAACATCTATTTGATAACTAATACAGAATTAAATGGTGCTAGAACATTATTTTTTAAGTATAATGTTACTTTTTAATACTAATAAATAGAAATTAACTTACATTTTACAATTTATACATATTCAAGAATTTGGGAATGTTAAACGTTAACACTTGTTATAAATTAATAACTAATTTTTCTTATCAAGTTCAGGGATTTTTCAGGTTGGGGAATGATGTCCCCATCCCCATTAAGGATTCAAGGATCAAAAAATCACCATCCCCGTGGGAATTCTTATGTCCCCGCCCCACTTTCAACCCTAGCAATTCTATGCATGATTAGCAAAACATATCCATGCTCCAAATGACAAAATATGTATTCCACGTTTTTTGTGTTGTTAGATGGACACATAATGTACTAGAATTAAACATGCCATGCACCAAACAGACAAATATTGAATAAGTTGGGTATCGAATAGGCAAAAAGTGAATACATCAGACACCAAATAAGCAATCTCTGTAGGCCAAACACCAAAAAGACATTTTGAGTTATAGAACAAGCCCCAAAAAGGTATTTAAATCAACATTAGATGAGACTCAGTAAATGGATTCAATTCATATTAAGGATAGAGTTCTTACGTTGATCTGGAGTCCAGTTGGCGGTAGGCATAGCAGCAATAGGTGTTGGGAGTGCTTCAGAGGTCCACCCAGCATCTGCGGCAGTGGCAGGCCATGAATCAGCAGCAGCAGAATATTCAGCTCCGGCAAGTCCATAATCGATGGGGGCAACCACGTCTTCCTCTTCTGGTTCCTTAGCTTCCTCAGGCTCCCTGTAGAAAAACAAATCCACCTGCAAGAAAGACAACAACTTAGAATCTAAACACACAAACAAAGAGATAACCACCTTTCTGGACCCCGTGGTATACTTCATTTACCCATTTGGTCCTTCTGGTATACATGTTAACATTTTGGTCCTTGCGCTATGCAACCTACCAAATTTTTTGTCCATTTAGTCATATTATGCATAGTAACATTAATATATATACTACAATGTGGGGACCAACAAATTGCATAGTACGGGGTCTTAATGGGTAATGATCGCATAGCACAGGGTTAAAAAGTAACAAATTGCATAGTACATGGGAACATGAAAATGGGCAAATGTGTTATACCACTGGGACCAAAAAGGACCTTCCGCCCGCAAACAGGAGTATGTGGGTATGACCACTAAGAGGTCTTTTAAACATTATATGAATTGCAGATGCAAACGTATATATAAGTACACATACATACACACCCAAAACAATGTGAATGCTCCAAAACTAGTATTACCCATCTAAGAGGTAGTTACCATAGTACGCGAGGTTACCGGAAGTTCAGACTCACTGTTGCATATGGATGCACACATGAAGAAACTATAATTATTTCAATCTCAATTCCAATTCACATGACACATATCAAACTTACCATGACATCCCACTTATGACCTGGAAGGATGGTGGCACGCATTTGAAGAACCATCCTAGCCAAAAGCCAAAAGAGACATCCAATGCTGTGCTTCCCCTTGTTATTGGCTGGAATACCAATATCCACATACCTCATCGGAGAATCAGTATCGCAGAAAGCGATAGTTGGTATGTTTCCAAGAGCTGCTTCCTTAATAGGCTGCAAATATACATTATAAGAGTGAAATTCACAAAACAAATGTGATAGTCATGAATCACATCAGCTAAGCCTAAATCTCTACCTGGTGGTCAGTTCTTGGATCGGTAAGGATAAGAAGACGAGGCTCATTGAAGGATGTCTGAAGCTGATTAGTGAATGTACCAGGAGTATGCCTTCCAGCAATGGCATGAGCTCCAGTGTACTGAGCAAACTTCAAAACAGCTCTCTGACCATAAGGTCTAGCAGATTGAACAATGATATCCTTAGGGTTTTCAATGCCAACAATAACCCTAGCAGCTAGCTGAAGTTTCTCCCAGGTTTTTCCAAGATTAATAATGTAAATTCCTGAAATTCCATATCAAATAATTCACTATATACTACTGACATATCATCGAGATTCAATAAATCGATAACACAAAATAAAACAAAATCACAAATAACATTAAGAGCGAGAATGAATATCAATAGTTTCTAATGGATAATCAGTCCAGAATTTACCGTCGTTACGACGCTTGAAAACATAGCGTTCCATTTGGAAATTGCAGTTCTTAGTGCCGAGGTGGACTTCGGCGGCCAACATCATCTGGATATCGGCTTCTTTCTGAGTGAGCTGCCGCGGTGGAGCCGGCGCCGCCGTGTTAGTGGCCGCCATGATTGTGTACTGAGGCGAAGGAAGCGTAAAGCTCGAAGGATTGATTAATGGAGGCAGTGGAAAATGGAGGCGCGGAGTGGAAGGGAGGGCTTTTATAGGTGTATGGCTTTATAAAGGAGATGAAGTGAATTGCAGATCAAATGAAACCCTAGATTGGATTTTGGAGGCAAAGGACCAGGTTGCCCTCGTTGCTTTCCGGCCCAAATTAAGCCTTGTATAAAGCCCAATATAATCCTCCTTTAGCCTTTGTTTGGGCGGTAGTATAATACAGTATAATATAATATAGTTATTTAAAAAATTTAGGTTGAATGTACGGTGGTGCGATATAATTTTAAAATTTTAGTTTGATTTGGTAGAGAATCATTTAGTTCATAGTTCAAATTTTATGGTTCTCTAAACTGTTAAAAAATCACCCCTTAAAAATCATGGAATGAAACAATTCATTTTAGTTTTATACCGTATCATACAATGAAAAAATATAGGGAAAAACACTAAATTGCACGAGAAAAATAATAACTAAAATATCTTAAATATAGGCATGTAACCAAAACATAATATATGGAAAAGTAACTAACCAAAATACGTTGTTATATAAACACCAACTGCTAATGAAATCATGAAAATCATAGCTCTTTCAATCAAAATTCTATCTCGCTTTCTTTTTATCAGAGATCGATGTTCTTCGTTTTTGCGTTTTTTCATCTTGAATCCATCATTCATTAGATTTTCTTCTATAATCTATGTTCTGCGCAAATCAATCAAAAGTAATCTGCGTTTTTCTTTTCATCTGTGTTTTTTTCTCTCTAAAACAATTTTGAATTATTTTCAACAATTGAAGATGAACATTATTCTTGTTTTGCTTCATGTGAATGGATCATGGATGAATGACAACAGATTTATTGGATTCAAGGTAGAATACTATTAGGCTTTAGATTTATTGAAGAGGAATTTGCTGCATTTTTTTGTTTCAACACTGATTTTAATGTTCTTTTGTATCTATTATACATCTACTATAAAATCTGTCATATATCAAAAATATATCAGATATATTCCTGTTATATATCAGATGTAATCGTTATTCTTCGTTCCATCCACAATTTTTTCTTTTCATCTGCAATTTTTTCTCACTAAAATAATTTCGAATTGATTTTGAGCAATTGAAGAGATATTCTGCTATGGTTTTTTTTCAACACTGAATTGGATGTTCTTTAATATCTATTATACATATGATATAAATTTGTTATACATCTACTACAAATCAGTCATACATCAGATATATATTAGATATATATCTGACATATTTCTGATATTTATTTCCATCTGCATTTTTCGCTCTCTAAACATCTACTACAAATATGTCATATATATATATATATATATATATATATATATATATATGATATATATTTGATATATTTCTGATATTTCTTTTCAGATGCATTTTTTGCTCTCTAAAACAATTTCGAATTGATTTTGAACAACTGAAGAGGAATTTTGCTGCATTTTTTGTTTCAACACTGATTTGGATGTTCTTTTGTATCTGTTATACATCTATTATATATATACTACAAATTTTGTCATACATCTACTACAAATCTGTCATATATCAGATATATAATAGAAAAATAATAGTTTTATATCTGATATATTTCACTTATAATGAAAAGCGTATAAAAGTAAGTAATTAAGTGAATATGGCGTATAGAAGTTATTAAAAACGTATTTTAATTAATTAAAAACTTAATATAAACTTTAGATAATTAAGTTAAAGTTGATAAAAAAATTATTTTGCGCAAATAAATCAAAAAATATGAAATTTATCCATAATTTACTTATCAAGAATTATTCAACTTTAATTTTTAAAATTAATGAAATTTTGAAGTGGTTGGGTATTGAATTTAAGATCTTTTACTATTTTTATAGAGTGATGTGCCAATTGAGCTACACCCGATTGATTATTTAACTCTATTTTAGTGCTAGTGAAGAATAAAATAACTTTTACTTTACAACAAACAACAGTAAAAAGAAATTGTCGTCGTAGAATGCATCATATGTCAATATATGTGGTATAAGTAATTAATTTAATCAATCGCAAAGTGGTGATAAAATTTATCCATAATGTCTAGTGGATAAATCAATCACAAGGCTTCTTTCCGCTATTAGAATTATAGTGTCTAGTGGTGATAAAATTTATCCATAATTTACTTATCAAGAGTTATTCAACTTTAATTTTTAAAATTAATGAAATTTTGAAGTGGTTGGGTATTGAATTTAAGATCTTTTACTATTTTTATAGAGTGATATGCCAATTGAGCTACACCCGATTGATTATTTAACTCTATTTTAGTGCTAGTGAAGAATAAAATAACTTTTACTTTGCAACAAACAACAGTAAAAAGAAATTGTCGTCGTAGAATGCATCATATGTCAATATATGTGGTATAAGTAATTAATTTAATAACTTCAAAAAAGTTCGTGGTATCACTCGTTTGCAAAAGGGATATAAGAATTTTTTTTGCAAAATGGGATCCGTGATTTTAAAAAAATTGCAAAGAGGGCCTATAGATGCAAAATAATGGTGTTACATTAAATATTTTAAATAATTCAACATTTTAATAATTTAACCTTATTATTTAAAAATTACATGTCATGATTTGAGTAATTTTCGGAGATTTTTAATTTTTTTAATAATTTTTTAAAGTTTATTATCATAATTTAATAAAAAAAATTTTGCACCATTCAAAAAAATCCAAAATTTTTCACCATGTGTATTATATATTTAATAACCATCCCGCAAAAATTTCAGATAAAAACGAACAAGATTATCCATTTTTGTGACATAATTTAATGTTGAAGATCTTTTATTTGCAAATTTTTTGAAACCACAGACCCCGTTTTGTAAAAAAAATTTCTTAGACCCCATTTTATAAATAAGTGTAATCACAAGATATTTTTTTGAAGTTAACCCATTAATTAAGTTTTCTTATAATATGAAATCATTTGCTTTTGAAATCTAAATATATGATTTCATTGATAGTTGATAACTAATCAAATTATAACTATTAAAAACTTGATATTTTACTAACTTATAACCCAATAGAACATCATATGGATTTGATTTAAAAGGGTAAATTTGTGAGGTTTGAAAGATGAGGGGTATAGAGTACAATTAAATTGAAATATAGGGGTGTTTAGATTACTTTCGCCTACCTTAAATAAAAAATCCAGTCTTTCTCGATCTGCATCTCTATCATACTGCATACAGCAATCGCGCTATCAATTAACACTATTAGCTCTGATTTCTGGTGAGCTTTTCGTTATTTTCCCCATTTTAATTTGTTCATCCTTCAACTCTCACTTACCCATTTGCCCATTGGTATTTGGTTTTATGGGTCTGTAATTTGGACTGTGTTTGATTTGGGATTCAATTCTATTTGGCTTTGAATATTGAAATTGATCTCACTAGATTTATATTCTGAGCATATACTGCTCTTTGTGTTGTTTATTAGTTCGGTTTACCCTTTTAGTCAAGCTTATTGATTAACAAGAACTTGATTTCTTTAATTGTAATTGGTATTCCCTTCCCCTATGGGTATTGTTTGCTATGAGTACTGTTCTTATAAGCTGTGGTAATCAATGAGCAAATACATGATTGATAGGATTTCATTTTCACATTGTCAAACACATTGACAGCAAAATACATATTAAAGAACATTGTGTTCTTTCATTTGCAAATGTCATGCTGAAAAGGATTTTCTGCATCTATTGTCATATTGGCGAGTTTTTATTCTTCGATATATTGTTATATCTTTCGAATTTTGCTTATAAATTGTGTTTAAATTTTGTTCAGTAGAGAGAAAAGGAGAACGATAAGGGAACGTAAGTCTTATTGAAGGAGGATTCTTCGAAATAGCTGTGGGTATCAAGTCAAAATTCAGTTGAAGTTCTTGTTAAGACTTACTTTCGATTGGTTCCTTGTATTCCTTACTATCTGGTGGCCTAGATTCTTCCAAGCTGGTATACTCTTCATCATAGTGTTTGTGCCTTTGTAATTTTGTAGTTGTATTCAGTATTCTTATATTATTTCTATATCTTTTTTGTTCCAGGTATTGACTATTGAGTGCTAATTGCTGCTACTTTTGTTCTTTTCATTTGGGGAACAGGTTTGAGCTAAAGCCTCATAATTAGTCACTTCTCGCTACCAATGAACTTCATCTGATATGTGACAGTTCTGCCTCCCTTATTTTTGGAATGCCGTTTCTCTTTTTTGAACTATAGATCTATAGGGGGTCAATGGTCGGCCCACCAAAGAAACACTTACTTCCTTTCCTCCTCCTCGTATCGCTCTTCGCCCTATCGTTTTACTCACATTATCATCCCTTTCTTCATGTATCTCCTACAAACTCCAAGCCAGTGTCTAATTTAATTTCCTCAAGTGCTAACTGTAATTTGAGTCCCCAATATAGCCCCAATTTCACTTTCGTTATCAAAGTCCTTGGGTTCGATCGCCTTGACTCACTCTCCCGTTGCCTCAATTCCCTTTCCAAGGCTAATTACGACGGTGACATTGTTCATCTTCATGTCTATATTGACCACTTTCCTTTTGCCAATGACTCATCCACAGATTTGGACCGAAGACTGGAAAATTCCCATAGAATTATGCAGTTTGTCGATGGGTTCAATTGGAAATTTGGAAACAAGGTAGTTCACTACCGAACTGTGAATGTGGGGCTTCAGGCGCAGTGGCTAGAGGCCTGGTGGCCTAGCTCCGATAATGAGTTTGCATTTGTTGTGGAGGATGATATGGAAATCTCTCCATTCTATTATAAATTTGTTAAAGCTGTGATTGGAAATTATTACTACAATGCCAGCATGTATAATCCTTCAATATATGGCATCTCACTTCAGCGTCCAAGGTTCGTCCCAGGTACCATTCGCCTTTTGTTTTTGCCTGTAGATTGCTTAAACCATTCAGTTATGTAAGATAAGGTTTTGGGTAATTAGTTTATGACTTCATGGTAATTTATTGAAAAATAGTTACAACTTAGTTTTAGTGACTTAAATATTGAGTTACTACTTCACGTTTTATTGTAATAACCTGTAGTTCTTTCCACCTTTATTTTATAATGTGCTTGGCTATTATTATTATTATTAGATTGAAAGATCCTGTTCATGAAGCTTATTATTAGCATGGCCAAACATAACTATTATTATTCTACAGGGATCTTAACTGTCTGTGTAAAAACATATGGTTTCTGATGTATATTTGTAGGCTGAATATTGGCTCCTTTACATTTAGGTTGAATACGTCTTTACCCTCCTGAACTTGGCACAAATAGCCTACCGCCCGTCCCCTGAACCTTTCAAAGTTTCTCTTAGCTTCCTGTACTTTACAAAAGTGCATAAGTTTGCCCCATGAACGTCAGTGTTAACTTCTGGTTGGAGAGAGTAAAATCCAATGTTTTAAAAATCCCCGCCTAGCGCTATTTTGGGGCTTGCCACCCAACTTTTCATTCCTCGGGTGCTATCAGGCGCTGGACCAATATATTGCCGCCTAGGCACCGCCTAATCCATTTTTTTCCGCATAAGCACCGCCTAGTCCGATATTTTCCGCAATTTTTAAGATACCGATGCTTATAATAATTGTAGTTCGATTTTTCCAATCAAAAAAGGTAGCTCGGTAGGTAAAACTAATGTACACAAAAATATTCTCATCATACAATTCTCATTTTGAATCTCAAACCGAAAAATAGTACATTATAAACCACAAAGAACCTGTGAGGATATGTGTTTTTAAGGAATTGATTAATGTTGATGCATTTCTAGTAAGAATTGATTAAGACTTACATTTTCATATACTAAACTATGTTTTTGTAACATATTATTATATTATAATTTATTTTGTAGTTGAATTTATACTTATATCTATTAATTTATATAAAAAAAACTACAAATTTGCCTAGGCCCTGCCCAGGCGTTGGAAGCCCTGGCCGCCCGACTAGCGCCTAGCGCTTTTAAAACATTGGTAAAATCAGAATAATGACGTCCTTGAAAAGTCAAACCAACCAGAAATTGACACGCGGCAATGAGGGGGTCAAACTGATGCATTTTTGCCAAGTTCAGAGGGCGAAGAAAATTTTTGAAAAGTTCAGGTGTAGTAGGCCATTTGAGCCAAGTTTAGACAGGTAAAGATTATATCTATTTTTTTGCAGAAGATAAGGAGTATTGAGCACATTGCTCTGACCTTCATGCATTAAATTCAACTACTTTCAGTAGTAGAATGGTCATTCTATCATATTCATTTGATTGGTCGTTAGTTATAACTTATATTAGCAATGGAAGTGCTATGGTGTTAATTCGTTTAGATGTTTATTATAGGTAAGCATGGAAACAAAATACAATTGGATAGCGAAACACGGCTTTTCTTGTATCAATTGGTTGGAACTTGGGGTCAAATTCTGTTCCCAAAACCTTGGAAAGAGTTCAGACTTTGGTACGACAATCACAAGACCAAAGGCATCAAGCCGTTGCTCGATGGAATGGTATTCATACTCATTTCACCCATCTCTCGTTTTACTCGAAATTAGTTAAACAGATCACTTAAAATCTCGAACTGAAAATTGCAGGTGACTACTGGATGGTACAAAAGAATGCGAGAAAAGATTTGGACCCCTTGGTTCATTAAATTCATTCATTCTAAAAGCTATTACAACATCTATACCAATTTAGGGCACGAAAGAGCGCTAAGCGTCTCTCACAGGGATGCTGGTACGAACTACGGGAAAACAGCGGGACCCGATTCCCAATTAGTGGACGGAAGTTCTTTTGACTATAAATTTCTCGATATTCCGCCTTTGACCGATTTAAAATGGTACGATTTTTGCTTTAGAGAGGTGCTACCCGGTAGAGTTATAAGTAGCCTGAATGATTTCGACCCTGTTTTTAAATCTATTCAGAAAAACCGGACCGTTATGCTTGTGAGCATATTCGGTACACCCGATAAAATCACGAGGAATTTACTGTGCCACTTGGAGAGGTTAAACATTCAGAACTACGTATTTTCGGGTCCTCATTCCGATTTTCTGTATGATCTGGCGCGAAGGGGGCATCCAGTTATCGATGCCACCCGGCTTTATCATAGTATCAGAGCTAGTAAACTAATCAAACTCCAAGATTCCAACTCAGAAACGGTGGACACAATTGTGAAAGCATATGTAATCCAAAAGTGTTTGGAAATGAACCATCATTCTTGGATATTAGATGGAAACATGCTTTTTTCGAGCCTCGATTTGCTCAACGAGTTTACTGATTCATCTAATGATGATTTGTATGCCGTTGAGAGTTTAGAATTGTTGTTTGTTAGAAGCTCGGCTAAATCGAAATTGGCTGATAAGTTGTTGAACGAGATTGCGGCTGAAGTTGCTCGAGGTTCGATATCTAGGGAAAGTGGAAGGGTTAAATTTAGGGTTAGGGTTGCGGAAATGTTGGAACGAATTGGGGGAAGGGTTAAGCGGGTGGATGAAAATAGGTATGGGGTAAAAATTGGTGGCAATGGTTCTTTATTAGAAGGTGGGAAGATGGTTTATTGGCCTATGGATATGGATGTGAATTTGGTCCAGAAGGGGCTTGAAGAATTGGGTATGTGGGCTATAGATGGTGATTCTTCTTGCAAGGCTGTAATTTGCCACCAGTCGTAGTATTCAGTTCAGTTTAGTTCAGTTGTTAACGCTCAAGGATGTTCTTATCTTTTGTTGCACACATTTGATATGTGGCTATGAGATTTAGTTAAGTTGATTCTCTAATTGGGGCGAGTTTCGGGTTGATGTTTATTGTTTTCTGTCTGCTTTTCCAGAAAGAACGTGTGGTCCTGTTTTTGTTAAAGCACGTGGAAAGCAGTATTTCATTTTAGTAAAGGCGTGTTTGATATTGCCTTTTTTTGCGTTTAAATATTTTCGAGTTGACTACGAATATACACAACAAGAATTTTAAGCACTTTAAACGCATAACTTTTGCACGCATGAAAAAGTCCTCTACGAGTAATTTTTAGTCATTTGACTGTTTTTGCATCTTATAAGTCAATTTTATTAAACACTTCGTCTATTTATAAGTCATTTTTATTAGAAAGTATATAGCTTGTAAACATTAAGAAACACCATCGCAACTAAGATTAAGAGTGTTGCCCAAAAAATTGGCTCGTTTCTGCCATGTTAGGGGCCCACGGGTGAAGTGGGAGGTCGGAGTTCTCTTTATAGAAAAATATTTAAAATTATAATATGCGAATTCGTACTTTATTATTTCACTTAATGAAAGACTACATAAAAATGTTGAATTTCACGTCGTAAAATTAAAAAATAACATTAGAATTTTAATGTTCATCTCCCAAATGAAATTTAAAGACAAATACGATGTACATAGAAGAATGATGACTTATAAGTTAATGATTCATTCCTGATTCTAGTTTGTTGTAGGCCTATAGGAGATATAAAAAATTTGGTCAATCTTTATAAACAAAAATGTTAAAATCGTAATCGATGAACACTTAAAATATGAAATTCTATAATTAAATTTTTTATTTTTTAACTAAATAATCTAAAAAAATTTATATAATACCGGGCAATCACCCTTTCGCCTATACTCATAAACAACTATGCCAAAAATGATTTGATAACACAAGTGCGTTGACCTAAAAGGCCCACTAAGCTAAATCATTACAATTAAATCTCACATAGATAGCACTAGTTATTTATCAATGGGCTAAGCACGACTTCAACCTAATATTCGACATAAGCCTCGCACTCGCGGTTATGTCATCTCATCAGTCTCTCTACTAAGCACTCGCGGTTATCTCATCTCATCAGTCTCTCTACTAAATAAGATCACTTTGCGAGTTAACTTATTTTCTTATTCTCTATTTCCACATTGATTTCTCTAGGGTGAGCAAAAATTGAACGTAATCGAGAAACCGAACTGAATCGAACTAATTTGGTTTGGTTTTGGGTTTATATATTTTTACTAATTCGGTTTTTGGTTTGGTTTTTTTGATAAAAAACAGAAAAAACCGAACCGAATTGGTTTTTTATTTTTTAATTTATTTTATGTTAATTTATTTATGTTTTTAGTTCAATTTACATTTTATACTTGATAATAAAGTTTTTCTTTTCAAATTAACAATAATTTATTTGTGTTAAAAGATATTTATATTAATTTTTAGTCATTTTATATATTAAATTTATATTTAAAAATAAAAAAATTTATTTGGTTTAAAACCAAACCGAATTGAACCGAACATAAATGATTCGGTTTGATTCGGACCAAACCAAAATAAATTCGGTTTAGTATTCAGTTCTTACATTTTCTCTATTTGATTCTCGGTTTGGTTGGTCTTGAATCGAACCGACATTTGCTTAGATTTCTGTCAATTCAAAACTAACCTCGACATTAGAGAAGTCTCACTAAATAATACCTTCTCTTGTTTTGCAAATTTGTCGGACTAGGGACTATGGGCCAGTTTGGTATTACTTTTTAATCTGTTGTTCTAATAAGTAGCTCTTACACTTTGAATAGAACTACCAATTTTAACTTTGAACAACACATTTTAATCATTTATACTAATTAATTAGAAACTGTTTGAATTAATTTTTCTAAAATTAAATCTACTATTTATAAAAAAACTTAAAAATAAAATTTTTAAAATAAGCAGTTTAATCAAAAGGAAACAGAAACGAAAACATATATGACTAAACTATTAAATAATGAAAAAAAATGGAGTGGATTTGAAGTTTGGCCACTGGACTCCAAGCAATGAACCAAAAAGGAAGAAAACAAAACCAACACATGGAGTGAGTTGGTGGTTGGAGCGACACGCCTGAGTGTCAGATACGGTATTCACATAGCAATTTGACAAAAAAAAATACGTATTTAAATACGTCTAAAAAATGTCAACTAAAATAAACGATAAAACATAAATATTTATATAAAATAAATTCTATATCATTTATTCTCATTTGATAAATTAAAATAATAAAAAAATAAATCTTGCAATATGTGTATCTTTATTACATGACACTATTTTTATCAACTACGTATAATAAATATGCTTTAATGTATCATCTTTATTATTTTTACCCCAGTATTTAAATGTTATATTATCTCACCTTTATATTTTTTTATTTTTGTCATATATTTTCGTTGAAGAGATTCATTAACTTCTACATGAAATATTTAATGTGTATCCACCACGTGTCTAAAAAGTATCTATCTTACATCGAATATCCGTTTAAAATTTAAAGTATCAGACACATATCTAATAAGTGTCCAAAAAGTATCAAAAGAGTGTCGGTATTCTATATGTGTACGGCACGGGGTTCGGAGTGTGCATGCACAGGTGAGTTGTGAACATAAGATTTGCAGCGAATATCACGGGACTCATCACCCCCCACCACCGTCAACATCAAATTATCATCTAACAAACCATCAGTTTCATCGTCATAATCCATTCAATTCTCTTTCTTCTTCACCGATCCACCAAATCCTATCCATTTACCCGCCATTCCTACCCCACTTTGCGGCTTTCCCTTTGCTTAACCTCTCTCTTTCAACCCACTCACTCACTCACATTCATTGTTGTTGCCGCGCATTTGGTTCGCGCTTTCAACATTTTACATCTATTTCTCATTTCTCAACTCCCCAATTCGTCAATTTCAACTTTGGTGTTTTTTTCACTCTGTTTCCCCTTTTTGCTCTGATCTGATTGTTCGATTCTACGATGCTTCCGGTGAGCCTTTTAATTGTGCTTTTATTACTCTCATTAGGTTTTTGCTGCTTTCCCTTATTAATTTATACATCTGTTGATATTTATTTCTTTGTTCGTACATTTGGGTCTGTACATCCACATGTTCATGAATGATGTAGTCCTTACACATGAGTTTAAATGTTGAATGTGATCGCTATAGATTTATTCTCTGGAAATGTCTTTTTTGTGCTCTTTGTCAGTAGGTTTAATCAACTTGCAGTTGTCTTATTGATATTTGATAATAAGAACTTGAACTCATTTGTTGTAAAATGTAGAAACGATCCCTACCCATTCATGTACTGTAGATGTGAAGAGTGCCTTACATTATACTAAATTATATAAGTTCCATCTGTTTTGTTACAAATATATGCCAATAATGTTCGTGGCAGTGTGTGCTGATATTCATATCCTTGCTATCATTGATACATTTGCCATTTCTGAAGTTTACTAAGTTTTGATGAAATTTTTATCTATTTATGAATGATTAATAATATGCATCGAGCTTGTCAATATGTAGCTTTTAGAGCTGTTTTCAGGAATGTTACATGACTGCAACTCACAATATTAGACACATTGTTTTGAAACTTATAAAAGCATATATAACTTTCTTCTGTTTCTGAATTATGTGTATCTGTGGTGCTGAAAATTTTGTGTAGTAAATGTTATATAGATCAGGTAATGTTATATCTTTCTCTTTTTCTTCTCTGAACTCACTGTTATACTTTGTTCAATAGAGATACAAGGACATAATGACGAAAGAAAACAGAAAGTGAAAAAGGATTTCCTAATCAAAGAGCCTGATAAGCAGATCCATCACCATGGCTGTGTCTAGTGGGACTGTTATGGCTATTAAGTCTTACCAAAGTCAGGCTGATGTTCTGGTTAAGAATTACTTACTGCCGGCTCCTTATATACCTTACACTTCTGTTCTTGGTGGCCTTGTTGCTTCCAAGCTGGTATGCTCTTTATTCTTTTGTTGCATAAAAGTAGATTGAGCTTCTCTAAGGTTGCAAAATTTCTTGATTTCGGCTTTCGATTTTTTTCATGTTTTTCCTTCAACAGGCATATGATTTCACTCAATTAATCAGCTCATATTATATCAAGGTTTACAGTGGTCTTACTAAAGTTGAACGGGTTGAGTGGAATAATCGGTTAGTGAAATATAAATTTTTTCTTGCTCAATTTGTGAAAACGTTTCCTATGTATTACGTCATGTATTTAATTGTCCGATATTTGCAGAGGTATGTCTTCGATGCACGCCGGTTTTATCACGGCTTTGTCACTGTACCTTGTGTTCTGGTCAGACCTTTTTGCTGATCAACGGTCTACAGATTGTATTGCTTTGCGGAGTTCACAGTTGTCCAATTTTGGATTGGGGGTAAAGTTTTCTTTTCCCCTCTTTTGTAGTATTACCATGATATCTAGTCTTCTAGTGGTTCACTTCTTCACAATCACACAAGCACATATTTAAGTAGGGTTTCACGCACTTCTAGTTGTTATTTCTTTTAGTAATAGTCAAATAGAATTTGCTAGTAATAGCATTTAATGTTTTTGGAGTATAATCAACTTTATTGTAAATCTTGCCATGCTTTTTCCCTCTTCCACCCATGAGTTGAATTATTCCTGATTTAACTTCTTAATAATATGTAAGAAAATGTAAAAGATGGATAATATGTGAAGTAATTTTCTTTTCCGTTTTGTTTATGTGTTTTTGTCTAGACTTTCTAGCTCTTTTTGAAACTTGTCTTCTTTTAATTATGAAAGTCTATCAGATCTCTGTCATCTATTCTGTTTCCTGTTTAAGTATAATGGTCTCCAATATGTTGACTTCTTAATTCAAAAAATGACCCTGTTCCTTTGACAGGTATCTGTTGGCTACTTTGTTACTGATGTTGGAATGATCTTTTGGTTCTATCCTTTTTTAGGAGGCATGGAATATGTGAGTATTATGTATTGTGCAGTAATATTGGTTTTCCTTTATTTTATTTTTGTCCGTCTTTAACTTTTGGAGCGCATTAGTGATAGAGAACAAGCTAATAATGATCAGTATTCAATCACTCTGCTGTTGGACCCAAACCCATGATACTTTATGTGCATAAGAAGAAGGGCACTCTAGAAAAAAAGATGTTCAGGTGGCAGCTAGTGGAATTGGTTATATTACTAAGTGTGTTATTGAGAGAAAGGTAGGCTGTTCTGTATTTTACCATTTATGCTTTTGAGCAGGTTCTAATTGGTAGATAAAAAAAAATCCCTGTGGGGCGTTTGCCTATCTTGTATCTCTTTCTTATTTTCGGATAACAAGACCCATCTCTCAATCTTCTCTTGTCAAATTTTTTGTCTAGATTTCTGTATTTGGAAATCTATTTGTGCATTTTCCCTTTCAATTAGTTCCAGCTTCATTGCGTGTCTTTTGTTTACTGTACTCTTTATAAAGCATACAATTTTCTTGCTTTATGGAGTTTTATCTACCTTTAATTGCTTGCTGACAGAGGGATCAAAGCTTTTACCTAACATTCCATATTTTATAGCAATCTTTTGGTAGCTTTAGTTTACAAGCAATCACTTTCATAACCAACTTCCGGATGTGTCTTAGAGTAAAAGGCGGTTGGTTGTTATATACATAAATTTGATTCATTAGGGAGAATAATTGCCATATTTCATTACTAAAGTTCATAACATTTCTTGGCATATGCAACAATGCAAGAGCTTGACCCTAACACTTCTACTGGAACAAAGTTCGCTTATACTTGGTTGCATTCTTCATTTGTTTATATGTTCCAACTTTGTCAATCACAGTCAAAAGATCATAGTAAAATGAAGGGCAAATGCACCAATTGCTCCTCCAAGTTGGCACGTTCCACCTACTGCCCCCCTAAACTTGAAAAGTGTCTCGGTAGCTCCCTCAACTTGGCAAAAATGCACTATTTTGCCCCTTGAATATCACGTGCCAGCTTCTGATTGGAGAGAGAAAATCAGATTAATGGCATCTTTGAAAAGTCAAACCAAACAGAAGGTGACACGCATGTTAAGGGGGAAAAGGTGCACTTTTTGAAAGTTGAGGGAGCCCTGAGGATTTTTCAGGGGTAGGTGGAAAGTGCCAAGTTGGAGGAGCTGCTGCTGATATATTTGGCCTAAGATGAATTGACTTAGTTGAAGTCTGAAAAGATGCTAGTGTAACTGACTATGCTTTCGCAATTGAATCCAGGTAATCCATCATTGTCTTGCTGCAATTGCTGTGTCATACTCTATGTTATCTGGAGAAGGTCAGATTTATACATACATGTGTCTGATCTCTGAAGTGACCACTCCAGAGATCAATATGAGATGGTATGCCAACGATGATTCACTTTCGACAAGGGTGTCAATTTTTTGACAGTCATGAGATCAATTTAATGTTTCTTCGTGCAGGTATTTGGATATTGCTGGTTTGAAGAAATCCACCGCGTATCTCATCAATGGTGGACTGATCTTTCTTGTATGGTTGGTGAGTATACCTTTGCTTGAAGTCATTCCATGGTGCTTATCTATTCGTGTTGAAATTAATGCCAATTGAGCTATCCATTTGAAGGAAAATAAAATATGTGGAAATTATTGAAGAAGTTAGTTTATTTTTTACGTTCGGTTGCAGTATTGGTTCTTAATTTATCGATGCTACTTGGATTCATAGGAAAACTGTTAGTTTTATATAGAAGGTCTAATACATCCAAAGCTCCCCCAACTTGTCATGAAGTTACAGTGCCGCCCTTAACTTTACACAATCATTACTAGTACCCTGAACTTGGCAAAAAGGTTCACCCCAGCCCCTCAGTGCCACGTATCACCTTGTGATTGTTTTTACTTTTCAAAGATGCCAAATTTTATATTTTTCGCTCTCCAGTCAGAAGGTGACACGTGGCACTGAGGGGGCTGGGGTGAACGTTTTTGCCAAGTTTAGGGTGTTAGTAGTGCCTGTTGAAAGTTGAGGGCGGCACCTGTAACTTCGTGCCAAATTGAGGGGGCTTTGGATGTATTAGGCCTATATAAAATACATGCCTCCAACTTGTCTCATTCTACCTATTGTCCTGAACTTTGAAAAAGTCCCCATAACTCCACAACTTGTCAAAAATGCACTAGTTTACTTGAATGTCATGTGTCAGCTTTTGATTAGAGAGTAAAAAATCGGAAAAATGGTATCTTTGATATTTCAAACCAACCAGAAGCTGACACGTGGCGTTAAAGGGGGCAAACTGATGCACTGTTTGAAAGTTGAGGGAGCTACGGTGATCTTTTCAAAGTTCAAGGCATTAGGTGTGGAATTCGAAAAGTTGTACGAGGCACTGATGCATTAAGCCTAAAGGCCCAATGCATCAGTCAAATAAAATTTTTATGTCATAGGTACAAACAAAACATACTGAAAAGTGATTAATGTAATGCAGATTGGGAGAATTCTGCTGTTTGTCTATATGTTTCACCACATCTACCTCAACTATGATCAGGTAATTCCGTAATCGTTGGCTTCTTAGACTTGTTTGTACTGGGATTCGGGTAAAATTGGCTCGCGTTTATTTACCGAGCCTTATCTATTGGCTTCGGGGCAAAAGACCTTTTTGGGCCATGTGATGTGGTCATTTTGCCCATTCGGTCCATATGCTATACACATTATCTTTTTGGTCCATGTGCTCTATAATGTTACCTTTTTTGTCCCTTTAGAACAAATTATGCATAATTACGCTAAAATAATGTCTACACACAGGGCCTAAAATTTTAGCAAATTGCATACCACAAGGACTAGATATGTAACAAATGAATAGCATATGCGTATACCACAAGGACCAAATGGGCAAACCACAGGCCCCAAAATGTTCCTTTTGCCTTGGCTTAACCGTATGAAATCCGGTAGTTGAACGGCAATAGTGAATCACATTTCTGGATTATGCTGGCAGGTTATCAAGATGAGCTCGTTCGGTTGTCTCATCGTTTTTGTGGTGCCGGTGGCACTATTTATCATGAACCTGATGTGGTTTACCAAGATTACCAAGGGATTGATAAAAACTTTATCAAAAAGAAAGTGATACACACATAGTGGATATGCGGTATTTGTATTCCAGTATATTTCTTCCGTCTTTCACAGTGGTTGTATATGATATACACGTCGAGTTAGGTTATATACGGGATCGACATAGCTCTAGTTTGACTCTTTTTGTACATCTTATGCACACTTTGAAATGGATGTATTCTTATAGGTTTCGTAGTTTGGTGTCATTTGAGAAATATTCTTGTGTTGAGATTCGATTGGAAGTTGGAATAGCGATAGGAAACTAATTTAGTACTAGTATAAGGCTACGTTCTTTTCAACTTATAAGCAGCAGTACTGAACTGAAATGTACTTATTTCAGTGTAGATTTATATGTATGCATAGTACTGAACTGAATGAATTATAAGTTGAAAAGAACAGAGCCTGAATTCGAGTGAGCCAAGGGTAACTCGAGAGATTGAGTTTTATTTTGTCGATTTTAGCCGGACAATGTGAATTTATTGATTAGTGTTGGTTAAATTTCGTTTGAACTTTTGTAAAACGAACTAAATTGAATTGAATTTATGATAAGTTAACGATAAAGATGCGTTTTAACTTAGATTAAGATTTGAACTTAACCATTAGGTAAATAATAAATTTTTGTAACTGCCTATACACATTCTTTTACTTATTTTGTTGACCCATAAAGTTAATAATTAGGTAACAAAAACCACCCAAATTATTTTGGCTATGTTCTCATTTGTTTGTTTTAGTTTAGCTGTTTTTGTTTGTTATTGTGCTTATTATTTGGTAATAGTTCATAATTTTTTTGTAACCGCCACCAAACATTTATGTTGAAAAACAATAAAGATACTAGAATAAAATTGTCAACAAAGTTTTGGAACTATTATTATCATCGATGTTATCAATAACATTGTACAAGGTGTCATACCGTAAAGTATATGATATGCGGTATAACTGGTATCATCAGTATAATAAGTAGTTTTATAGGTTTTTGATTTATAAAAGAACATTTATTATTTATGATTTTTAGTGGCTATTGCAACGCTTACTTGGTATTTCGCAATACTTTTGCGTATTGCCAGACAGATTTAAAAAAGAATATATATTATTTTAAGTTTCTAGTAGCTATTGCAACGCTTTTCAGGTATTTCGCAACCCTTCTGCGAGAGAGTTTTAGAAAAATCAGATTTGAATCAGTTTACCAATTTACCGGTTTTTATTCCAATTTAACCCAATTTTTTTAAAATTATTTTTATATTATACTGTGTCGTAGCCATAATCTATTTACAGTAAAACTAGTTGAATCGATTAATATTGTAAAAGAGAGAAAGATAAAGTGGTGGCAGTTAAGATATCGAGTTCAATGTCCAATCATTTCATGACCAGGATACGGCAAAAGTGTTACCAAAGACAATGATCGTTGTCATCTTCCAATATCTTGTATTATATATAATTAATTATATCATAATAAAAACAGTTACTTAATTAAAATCCAAAGATTCTAACTTCTTTTATTATTATGAAAATGTAGGTACTCAATAAATAAATAATTAACTATTATTTTTTTAAAATTATATATACAATTTTATCATATATATATATATATATATATATATATATATATATATATATATATATATATATATATATATATATATATATAAGGGTTATAGTAGTATTGCAGTTTTATGGTTACTCTTTCAAACTTCTTTGAAATCTACCTTTTTTACATTTTTTACATCAAACAATAGTTATATTTAAAGCCTGCTTGATTTAGTTATTGTTAGTTGCTGCCGATAATGTTTATTGCTATTAATAATATTTAGTATGTGCTTACAACGGCATTTTGATGTTGAGAAGATAAAAATATCTACTAAACAAGATTTCAAATACCTACTTAGGGCCAGTTTGGTATTGTTTTATACGCTGCTGTTAAAATAAGTTGTTCTCACAAACTTTGAATAGAACTATATATTTTGGCTTTGAACAATACATTTTGATCCTTCATACTAATTAATTATAAACTGTCTGATTTATTTTTTCCAAAATAAAATCTGTTGTTTCTAGGAAAAGCTAGACAATGAAGCTTTTAAAAAAAGTTACAGAAAAAAGCTTACCCCAATTGGCGCTTAGTGGCAAAAAATTTTCAACCGCAACAAAAAAATGTCAGCAATGTTTTAAAAAGCGGTATGCGCTAATCGGGCAGTCGGAACTTCAAAACGCCTAGGCAGGGCCAGGGCGGAGGCGGATTTATATTTTTTATTTTTTAAATATTTATTATATATATAAAAATATAAATTCAAATAAAAGGTAAATTATAATAATATAAAATATCAAATAACAGAATTGGACCATGTTTTAAAAAATCACAAGTGACATAGAGCATATTATTTCTCACTTTGAGACTCAAAATGATAATTTTATTGTGAGAATACTTTAATGTGCTTTAGTTTTATCAACTAAACTATTTTTTGTTGGTAAACTATAATTATTATAAATAATGGTATCATAAAAAATCTGAATTAGGCACCGCCTAAGCGGCAATAAATCGGCCGAACACCTCATAACGTCATATGAATAAAAAGTTAGACGACAAACCTCAAAATAGCGCCTAAGCCAAAATTTTTAAAATAACAATTGTCAGTAAAACAACAATCGCATCGACAAACAATAACCGAAACAAACTTATAAAGTACGAAATGTTCATAAAAATGGTATAAAAAAAAGAAGATTCCCATGTTGTGATGACATGTCAGGTGTGACTGTGAGCCAAACTTGCTGTGTCAGAACCATGTAAGCATGATTTGGTTTCAATAACTAAACCTTAATTATGTTTTCTCATATATATTTAGGAATATATGTGTCAAATTAATTAACATGATTACCACTAATATAATTCAATTCAAAATTGTCTAAATAACCCTTTAATTACATGTTAATTAGATTTGTGTCTTGAAGACATCAATACGTGGACCAAGTTGGATATCACTAGTTATTGCCTTCGCTTCAACATATGCTAATTGTTTTTTAAAAAAACAAATTTTAAGAAATTATGCTAGAAAGAAAAATCTCCACTTATTTCAAATATGGTTTAAATCTGTTTAGAAGCGATAAGTTGAGTTTTAATTACTAGACTAAGACTCTGATTAAGGAATAATAACTTCCTTAATTTCCAAAATATCTCATTACATAAAAGGGGATTTAGATTCTCTAAAGTTCAAACTCTCTAAAGTTGTACATTTCAGTCAATTTCAACCGTTCATTAAGTTTTAGTGTTCCAGATTTTACTGCACCATGGACCCTACAAATTACTAAAACTGAATCTGGACCATTAAAACTCAATTAATGGTTAGGATTGATTAAAATGTACAACTTTAGAGAGTTTGAACTTTAGAGAATCCAAATCCCATAAAAAAGGCAAAGCATGTAAAATAGTCTATGAATTCGAGCAAATTATTTCAAAATAAAATGTGTTAATTAATGTAATTATAAAAAAATAAAATTTTAAATGTATATAATTAAAATAAAATTATTCATGAATTATAAAAAATTAAAAATTTTAAATTAATGTAATTAGTGATGAATTATAAAAAAAATACAACTTTAAATTTATATAATTAATATAACGCATGTATATAAAACCGAGTTTAGTTGACATATAGCTTTAAACTAGAAGCTTAATATGTTTTATTATAATGAACTAATATGTTAATATATCAAATTAAAAGATAATAAGCTAAATATGTATGCATTTTCAATTCAATAAAATTAAAAAAAATGCAAATTGAAATATCTTAACAAAATAATCACCAAGGACACGAGCTTTGCACGTGCAATCCACAAATTGGCATTTTTGGTTTATATACGTTATCAAAATTTCGGCCCACATGTAAATGAAGCATATGATTCTCTTCTTTAATAGTGCATACAATTATAATAAATTTTCTTTACGTACGTAATTTACTTTAATACATACTTTAGTACGTAATTGTTATATTCTCTTGAACTTATATGAACCGTCAAGATTTATTGAACCTAAATTAGATATATCGTAACTTAGGCTCTGTTTTTTTAACTGATAAGTAGGTGTATTAAACTGAACTGAATGGTACTAAACTGAAAATACTGAAACTGAACACCACTGAACTGAATTATAATTAATAATATAAATAATATTTTAAAAATATTAAAATACATAATAATTAATAACACTTTAAATAATACTATACATTCTAATATAATTTATTAATTGTTACATTTAATAATAATTAAATATACCATTATAAATTATTATTATTATTTATTGTAATTATTATTATGAATATACCTTTATTATTTTAATTATTATCAATATTTATAAAACATTATTACTTTTATTTATTTATTTATTTTTCTTATAAAATTATTTATGGTAGAAATAATAATTAATAATTTTAAGAATATTATTATTAGTTTCTTTTTCTTTATTGTTATTTGTGATTACTGATATTAATTAATAATACTTATATAATATATAAATAGAAATGAACTAAAATTGAAATTAAAATGATATTATCATTAATATTCATTGATTTTTAATATTTATGAATAATAATATACATTAATAATATTGATATAATGCATAAACTGAAACTTAATATTGAATTCTGTATACTGAATGTTGAATGTTGGATACTGAATACTAAATACTGACACTAAATACTGAATACTGAAACTGAATACTAAAACTGAACTGCACTGAACTGAACTGAACTGAACTAATTGGTACTGAACTAAACTAAATTGAACAGAAAATAAATTGAAAAGAACATGGCCTTAAACTTATATTGGACGTGAACTTATATTGAATCTGAACTGAACATATTGAGTTTATTTATTCTCATCTAAACTGAATTTATTGGAGCTTATTAGACTTGAATTGAACTGATTTTTCTGATTAAACATAGATTTAAACTAGATTCCGTAGCGGCACTCCTCCAATATTTGAAGTTCAAAACCGAGACCTTTCTGGCAGTGTTTTAAGAATCTCCACCTAGCTTCTCCTAGACGCTATTTTGGGCTTTGCCGCCTGACTTTTCATTACTCGGATGTTATCAGGCGATGAACCGATATATTGCCGCATAGGTACCGCCCGATCCGATTTTTTCCGCAATTTTTAAGATATAGATACTTATAATAATTATAGTTCAATTTTTTCAAATCAAAATATGTAGCTTGATTGATAAAACTAATGTATAACAGAATATTCTCACCATACAAATCTCATTTTGAATCTCAAAACCAAGAAATAGTTCGCTATAAACCACAAAAAATTGTGAGGTTATGTGTTTTTAAGGAACTGATTTTTAATGTTGATGTGTTATTATGTAAGAATTAATATATACTTATATTTTCATATATTAAACTATGTTTTTTGTAATATATTATTATGTTATAATTTTTTTAATTGAATTTATATTTTATCTATTAATACATAAAAAAATACATATCCGTCTTGACCTTGAAAACTCTGACCACTTGACTAGCGCCTAACGCTTTTTAAAACGTTACTTTTTGGTAATCAATGCACAATAATATATTGAAGATATCTTTATTATATTTGGTGTAGATTTTTTAATGAGTTTACAAAGAGAGAATTATAATATTAGTTCAAAGTACAAAACTACAAATTATAATATTAGTTCAAAGTACAAAACTACAGTATTATGCATAATGCATGCCCACTAATTATGTGATTTAGAGTAGGTTAGATTAATTAGGTTTTAATTAGATGCTAATTCCTTTAGTTACCAATCTTGGTTGGATGCCAACTCTTTAGATTTCTACTATTAGACTTAATTCACAGGCACACATTCCCCCACTCAAAACCCTAATTTTCATATTCTTGTCCTACCCATGCACCATTTCACTCCCCAATTTCTGCCACTTATTATAATTAATTTCACATGATAGTACCCGAAATGCGTTAGAGAATCTCTTTCTAGTTGCTGTAAAACAATTAGGAGATTTTCTAGAAGAAATGCGGGGTTCTGCTTGTGGTGGCAACATGCTATAATCCGGGTTTAAAACCGCGATCAATTCCTCTTTTAAATCCTGCTGTAGCTGCACGAGCCCTCCAAGCTTCTGCATAATTTCCTTCGGATTAAGCAGACATTCGTCACGGTCGTCATTCAATTCAAAGAATCTCTTCCAGAATCGTACGCGAGATTTTCATTCATATGGCTTGTCCATAATGAAAATAATAAAAAGGAGTAAAATATTCTCATTATGAACTGAGCGGGGCTAGTGTTTTTACAAGAAATTGCAGCGAAACATCTCAACTAGGTTAATACGATTTCACAACTTTATATTCACAACTTTATACAAAATTACCCAACTTTTTAACACACGTCTAGGTAATATTTGGCTCGAGACACTTTCTCATGAGGTAAACTAGCTAGAGTTCTACATCTTTATCGACAAGTATACTTGTTCGAGGTTTAGTTTCCCTAGTCTCCTATTTTACGAATATTTTCATAGTGATCCAAGAACTACATGCATTAAGGAGTATGTTTATAAAATGTTCTATACATCGCTTAATGTGGTCCGTATTGTTGAACGCCCTCCAGTGATACAGTGCAAACAACAAAGACCCTAGTCAGATTGTAATTTCTATATTGCAGACAAACACTACACAATATATAAAGGAGAAGCCCAATTCACAAAACATTTCACACTTACGCAAGGTCGAAGAAAGAGTCGTACTTCAATACGTGAATTATAGGCAGATTATCGAGCTCAAACCGCTGACCTATTGGTCACACACTATAATAAGTTTATCATTGCTGGTCTCTATATTACTATTGGATTTGACAGAATCCTATTACAAACTCCATTAAAAAATTCTTATAAAAAAACTCCATTAAAAAATTTATATTCCTTATATACATATCTTGATCAATTATAAATAGATCGATGTCACCATCTCAAATCTAACATTAATCTTCTTAAAAAATATAAAATTCATAATGGAAACACTAAACAAAATCGCCATGTTTCTCTTCTTGTTCTTCTTCCTCATCTCTGTTCAATCTCTAGCTAACCAAATTACAAACCCTAAATCACTAGTTCTTAGTCTCACCCATTCATCAACTTCACTTCCTCTCCCGAAACCTCATAAAAGCTCGAAAATCAAACCAACCCAACTCGGCCAAAACAACATGATAGAACCGGTTAGAGAAGTAAGAGATGGCTATTTAATCTCTCTTAACATAGGCACACCTCCACAAGTCATTCAAGTATATATGGACACGGGTAGCGATCTCACTTGGGTTCCATGCGGGAATCTTTCCTTCGATTGTATAAATTGCGATGAATACAAGAATAGTAAGTTACCGACTGCTTTTTCGCCTTCTTCTTCTTCAACGTCGTATAGAGATTCATGTTCTAGTCCTTATTGTGCCGATATTCATAGCTCTGATAACCCATTTGACCCGTGTACTATGTCCGGTTGTTCTTTAAGTACTATTATTAGGGGAAATTGCCCTAGGCCTTGCCCTTCTTTCGCATACACTTATGGGGCGGGAGGGGTTGTGATTGGAACCCTAACTAGGGATTCAATTAGGGTTCATGAAATTGAGGGTTTTAGAGAGGTTTCAAAGTTTGTTTTTGGGTGCGTTGGGTCAACTTATCATGAGCCAATTGGAATAGCAGGATTTGGGAGAGGGAAACTTTCATTTCCATCACAATTAGGGCTTGTTAAAAAGGGGTTTTCACATTGTTTTTTGGCTTTCAAATACTCAAATAACCCTAATTTTTCAAGCCCTTTGATCATAGGAGATGTTTCATTATCTTCTAAAAATGATATCTTTATGCAATTCACTCCTATGTTGGATACCCCGATATACCCTAATTACTACTACATCGGTTTGGAATCTATAACGATAATCTCGGATAACTTTAGTACCATTAGTACCGATCGAAATATGAGGGAAGTCGATTCATTCGGTAATGGAGGAATGTTAATTGATTCGGGTACAACGTACACTCATTTGCCCGAACCAATATATTCTCAAGTTCTTTCGTCTCTTAAATCGTCTATAAACTATCCTAGAGCTTTCGAGGTTGAAGCGAGAAGTGGGTTCGATCTTTGTTTTAAGGTTCCTTGTCTTAATAATAATTTTTCGTCGAATGGAAATATTAACGATCAATTTCCGCAGATAAGCTTTCAATTCTTGAACAATGTGAGTGTTGTTTTGCCTCAAGAAAACATTTTTTATGCCATGAGTGCACCAAGTAATTCAAGTGTAGTGAAATGTTTGCTCTTTCAAAGCATGGAAGATGGTGATTTCGGGCCGGCTGGAGTTTTCGGGAGTTTTCAACAACAGAATTTGAAGGTTGTGTATGATTTGGAGGATGAGAGAATTGGGTTTCAACCTATGGATTGTGCTTCGACTTAAAAATAGCTATTAGTTTCGAATTTATATCTATATATCGCTTGATTACGTGTTCGATTGTTCAAATTAGCGTATAGAAGAGTCGTGTACTCCCAATATATGCTAAAAAATTTTTAGTAGAGTGAGTCTATGTAATGCATGCTTTTAAGTTCAATATGCATTTAAATTAATTGTATTTGTGCATCACAAATTTAAAAAGTATTGATCTTCAAATTTACCTAATCTATATATTTATTTCTTTATTTTAACTCGTGAACCAATTGATCATATCAATAGTTAGTGTCTGAAGTTTTATTCTAACGGTTAAATTTTATCACTCATGGCCATATTGTCGGGCAAAAAGTTACACCATAAGTGTTGATAAAGTCGCCATAGAAATCGATACCAATATACGACATTGTTAGATTTCAAGACGTGTATTGAATAAGAAGAAAACACAACCAAAATATATCTTGCTCTAACATATAGTTATCTCAAATTTGACTCGCCAGGTCAGCAAAGTTGGAATAACTTTGTTGAAGCTAGAATCAAATTTAGTAGCAATCAGTTTAACTTAGGCCTTGTTTTCTTGAACTTTAATTCAATGTAGTTCAGTTCAGTTCAGTCCAGTTCAATTCAGTTCAGTTATGCGTAGTTATAAATTTATACTAAAATTTAGTTCAGTTCAACTTTTAAAAGTTGAAAACAACGTTGCCCTTATTTTGTGATATAGAAAATATTTATACAAGTTATACGTACAACTTCATTGGCTCGGGTTCGAGTTTCAAATATTCCCCACTGAAATCAATTATAAAAAAATTGTTTATATAGGTAGTTAATGGACTAAAGTGCAAATTACCAAAAAAAAGGGCTAAAGTGGAAAAGGAACTGAAAGCTAATTATAATGTCGGGCCTAAGAGCAAGTTCAATCATGTTTCCTATTTTTCATTCCCTAAATTCTTAAAGGATTTACAGTGGTTTTGCTCAAATCATCGTCTCTATTTTTTAATGCCTATATCATATTCACCAAAAATAATAATATTCTATTATTATTATTATTATTATATTAATTTTTTTATATTAATTATATTCTAACCAACTAACAGAATAATTAAAAAACAAAAGTGAAGTGCTTCTTGCCACCCCAAATTACTTCTTACCGCCCCCAATATAACCCCCCTATTTCCTTTTTTGCCCCTCTAATTTGTTTCCCTCCCATTTTTCATTTCCCCCTTCTCAAATTCCCTCAACTACTTTCAATTCTTTTAAACATCAATCTTTTAACAAATCCGACAATAAAATCATGATAAGACAACATAACTAGAACAGAAAAACTACCAATCGTTCTCAGTTGAAGTTTTTTATTTCAAAATTCAATGAAAAATGAATTGAAACCCTAAACCTTATAAATCTAGACATTTCAACTAAATCAACCAAAAAAAACCATTTAAGATGAAAATAATGAAGGAAGAAAGAACAAACGATACTCAATTCATGTTATATTTGAAAAAAATACGAAAAAGAAACGATTTCATGAACTTAGATTAAATGAAATCCCCTTAAATCCCCTCAAACCCCCTTCTGGGTTTGAGACGTAATTTTCAACTCGCTAAGGGGATTCAGTGTGAATCCCCTTAAATCCCTTATCGGGTTAAAAATTAATTCTCAAACCATTATAGTTATGTTGTTTTAACATGATTTTGTGGACGATTTTCTAGATTCCCCTCAAATTCCCTTCTGGGTTTGAAATTATAATTTTCAACTAGCTAAGAGGATTCTTACTGAATCCCCTTAAATCCCTTTAAATCCCCCTCTGGGTTTGAAATTGTAATTTTCAACCAGCTAACTGAGTCCTCTTTAATCCCCTTGGCGAGTTGAAAATTATTTCTCAAACCCCGTATGATTATGATGTTTTTACATGATTTTGTGGTCGATTTTGTGGAATCCCCTTAAATCCCCTTCTGGGTTTGAGATTGTAATGCTCAACTCGCTAAATCCTCTTAAATCCCTTAGCGAGTTGAAAATTAATTCTCAAACCCTTTTGGTTGTGTTGTTTTAACATGATTTCGTGGTCGATTTTTCTGAAAGATTAAGGTTTGAAAGGATTGAAAGTGAGGATTTTAGAGAGAGAAGTTGAGAAGTTGAGAGACTGGGGATGGCAGAGAGAAAAACTCAAAATTATGAGAAGGGCAATACGGTAAAGGGGTCTATTTAAAAGGGGCGATTAGAAGCACTTTTGTGGGTGGCATGAAAAACTACCCAAATAAATAGTAAAAAAAATAATATATATTCATCCTCTAAAATAGAATTCCCTATATAGGGAATTCTATTTTAAAAATATACCATATAGGGAATTCAACCATTTTCAATAATAATTCCCTATTTTAAAGTATCCTTAAAATAAAAAATGGTTGACTTTAAGCACATCCTTGGATGACTACATAAATATGTGGCCCATATCAACCCAATATTGTCATTTTATTTAGAGAATTCCAAGGAATACCTTGAGACAACTTTTCTTTATCTTTTTACTTAAATAAGGGGGTTGATTTTTTAAGTTTTGACTTATGGTTTTTTTTAGATTTGCATTTGTTTTGTCAACCACTTTAACAACATTATCTCTTTAATTAATTCGAATTTTGTAACTTAAAATGATGATATCGTATAAATGATATCCAATTCGAAATTGCATGAACAAAAAAAATTCTAGTAGTCTTATATATGATATAAAGACTTATATATCATATATAAGTCTTTATATATGGCTTTATAACATCCATTTTTAATTTATTTTCACAACAGATATTAAAATGCTCGCAAAAATTATGGTATGAAGGTTGTATACCGAGTATAAGAGTTCTTATAAATAGTATAAGAGTAGCATAATGCATTTACAAGGTTAATTCCTAATTTATGTTTACAACAATACTCTTTTTCTAGCAAGAATCATGTTGTTAAGGCTTTATATATGATATAAAAAGACATACTTCATGATTATATAAATATCTTATGTGTACAAAGCCAGTAGCCGAGAAATTCATAATAAACTGTCATGTATGGAAGTATTATTTACAAATATCTTTATTGATATAACCTTATTCGGGGCTTAGTCATCGTTAAAGTTCCTCATCCCTCCCACTAATGTATTTAGTGGGATTCGAATCTTGTTCTTCTCTGTATACAAGTAAATTTATCGCTTTCAGTTTGGATCATTTCAGTTTAGTTCAGTTCAATTCAATTCAACTATGCGTAGTTATAAATGTACACTGTATTAAGTTCAGTTCAGTTTAGCTCACTTCAATTCAATTCAATTCAATTTAGCTAACTTCAATTCAATTCAGTTTGGTTTTCAGAAGTTGAAAAAAACACGGCCTAATATGCATCATCAAAAGTCCTAAAATTTTCTTTTAATTTTAAAATGTAGAACGACGTCATTTTCTTTCGCTCAAAGTTAAATTGACAAGCCCTCTTCTCACCGTACAAATCGGGGATTCGAATCGAGAATCGAAATCCAAATTTTGTGAATCGAGAATCGTGAGTCGAATCGAATCTTAAGATTTGGGTTTGAGTTCATAATTCAATAAAATATAACATTTAAACTGTATAACTTAAAAGATATTATTAAATTTTAATCTAAATATGCAAGTTTAGAATTTAAAGAGACTTCTTTTCTACTTTTCCTAAATTAGAGACTAATTTCAAAGAAAAGTATAGATGCAATTTGCTTTAGTGCACACTTGCTCCACAACTTAGTCGTTGTGAGAAGTCCATTGCTGACAACGTGGCCTTGGGTTCCTCCTCCATCCGACGACTAATTGGTTGAGCAGTCGACTTTAGCTAGCTTGAGTCAAATCTTTTAATAATATGCTTCTACTATGCTTTATTTTTATTATAGTTCATGAATCGACCGAATCGGTAGAATCGTAAGATTCATCCGATTCGCCTTTGAATCGGTATTGAATCGTAGATTCAGGGTGAATTTAGATTCACCCCATAGATTCCAATCGATTAGGGTTGAATCGAATCGTAAGATCGTATCAAGAATCGTAAGATTCTGATAACTATGATAGGGAGTAAAGTTGATTTTTGCTAGTGTTGATACTTGGTGTGGTGTAAGAAATTCAAGATCAAGGGGATAATGATGAAGAATTATTGTCTTTAGATATCATGGTTGTATACATCTTCAATAGTCTTGCATAGGACTTCTTGATTCATTTGAACTGATTTCTCTTAGGAAGTTAAGTTCCTTAAATGAATGTTTTTAAGCTGATGATTGCTAGTACCAGTGCTACTGTCTTCGATGTTTCTTATATGTACTGATATATACAGTGTTTTAAAAAGTGCTAGGCGCTAGTCGGGCGGCTAGGACTTCAAAGAGTCTAGACGAGGCCTGAGCGAGGACTAGGCAGAGCCTGGCGGTGGTCTAGCCGAATTTATAATTTTTTAATTTTTTATTATTTATACGTAAAACTATAATTTCAAACTTCGCATCACATGACCTTGGATTATATAATTTTGGGTCATTCTTTCAACTCTTCTTTACTTGAGGGTGGAATATAATTTTATACAACTAATTCAACAGTGATGGATTACAAAGTCAATAATCAGGCTTAATACATACTTAATCCTCTCAACTTGGCAACTTTTATCACTTGGCGCCTCCAACTTTCACAGGTCTCTACCAACCCTCTAAACTTGGTAAAAGTGTTCACAGCAGCCCCCTCAGTACCACATGTCACCTTGTGATTGGTTTGACTTTTCAAAGATGTCAAATTTTTTATTTTCCGCTCTCCAATTAAAAGGTGGCACGCGCCCTGATACGGCTGCAATGAGCACTTTTGCCAAATTCAAGTAGGTGGTAAAGACATCAGTAAGTTGGAGGTGCCAAGTGATAAAAGTTGTCAAGTTGAGGGGGCTAAGTATGTATTAAGCCTATAATTCACCATTTACATATTACAAAAAATTAAACTTGCTTGTACCATTTTGACAATTTCATAATATATATTTTAGACACTTTCTTGCAATTTGATTTTTTATTTTTCAAAGGATGAGCCATGTAGAAAAATTTGTAAATTTTATGGTTACTTTTTCTTATACAAAGTTATCATTTTTTTGCCAAATGGATCAAATTTTATATTAATCTAACGATATTGAAAAAAAGCAAAATGCATCAAAATGTGTTGTTCAAAGCCAAAATATGTAATACTATTCAAAGTTTGTGCGAGCAACTTATTTTGAAAGCAGCTCAAACAGCAATGCCAAAACTGACCTAATTAGTATGAAGAATCAGAATGTGTTGTTCAGAGTCAAAATCTGTAATTCTATTAAAAGTTTGTAAGAGTAACTTATTTTGACAACAGTTTGAAAAGCAATATCAAACAGGCCCTCGGAGTATTCAAGTAATTGTAGATAGAACAATGATGACACGCTTTGTCATGTTATCTAGGTGGGTGTGTGTTTTATAGTTCTAATTGGTGTCAATCTTATGTCTGTCTTGATTAATTATTGTCGCAGATTCTAGTTATAACAGTTTCATTCTGGTTTTTACTTTTTAAAACATAGGTTGATTTGTGTAACTTTTGCCTTATGATAGCTCACAAATAGGTTCAGGCATGGATTGACTCCGTGTGTTTGATTTACGTGTAATTGTGAAACTAAGGCCCTTTTCAGATCACTTCAGTTCAGTCTATAACAGTTCAGTTCAGCTATGCGTAGTAATAAATTATCACTAAGATAATTCAGTTCAGCTCACTTCAGTTCAATCCATTTCAGTTGAGTCAGTTTAGCCAACTTTAGTTCAGTTCAGATCAGTTCAGCTTTCAAAAATTGAAAAGAACAGGGCCTAAATGAAGTTCCAAATATAACAACATAGCTTGTTTTCCTTAGTTCTTTAGTCAGATGTCGCTAGGCTGCAAAATGAAGATGGATCGTTTTCTGGAGACGAATGGGGTGAAGTGGATACAAGGTGTTCTTTTTAATATTAAGTGTTGAGGAATATATTAATCATATATTATACTTGGTTTTTGAATTATTAAATTGTCTGAGCTTCTCTTATTGTGAAGTCGCGGATAGGTGTTGCAACTCAACCTCATGGTCAATTGGAAACAACATCTCCGTAAGGTTGTGTATACCCGAGCCCCCATATCCTACTTGTGCGGGAAGTCTTGTTAGGCATTGGGGTAATGTTGTTGTAATCCTAAAATTCATGTTTTAGCTAACCACGTTTTTTCTCTCCATTTGTAGGTTTTCTTACATTGGTATATGCTGTCTCTCTTTATTACATAGCTTGGACAAAATTGCCGTGGAAAAGGCTGTCAACTTCATTTTACGTTGCAAAAATATGTATGGTGGATTTGGGTGTGTTTCTGGTGGGGAGTCTCATGCTGGACAAAGTATTTTTTTAATTTCGTGTTAAATTTTTGGATAAATTTAAAAAACATGCAATGTGGTTTCAGCGTTTTACAAAAAGATACCTGTGGAATTTTTTTTAAAAGGGTGTCTGTGGTTTGGGAATTACAGTGTTACACCATTTATTTCAATAAATTCAACATATTTATTTCAATAAATTCAACATTCCTATATTTTGACTATATTATTCAAGAATTATATATCAAGATTTGAGTAAGATTCGGAAAGTTTTCATTTTGTTTTGATTTCTTAAAGTTATAATCAACTTTTATTGAAAAAACTCAAAAAATTCTAAAATTTATCACAGAAGTGTATTATAATTTCATTAATTAAGCTGCAAAATTTCACTTCAAAATGGACAAGATTACCCTTCAAAATGTGGTTTTAAAATTTTAGAAATCATCTTTTTTGCAAAATTTTGAAACCACAGGCACCCTTTTGAAAAAAAAATTCCACAGACATCTTTCTGCAAAACGCTGAAACCACCAGGGTATGTTTTTGAAGTTTACCCTAAATTTTTTGAAGCTTTTTCTTTCATTGTGATTGATTCGCGTTGACCCTTCACAAATCTTTAACTGATATGCTGCATATTCTCTTGATGGCTAGAATTCTGTACAGAATCGGTGTGGTAGACACTTGGTTCGGTTTGTCGTTCACATGTGAACTCATTTGATTCTTGTGGCTTAATGTTTTGCTACATCCATAGTTGACAGAAACATCTTTTCTGATTGTAGAATGTCTTGTCTTTGAGAGATTTTGCCTCAATGTGCTAAATCTTGAGATCATGAGCATAGATTACTAATATTAAACCTAGTTTGATGTACTTAAGCGTATGGAAAGGCTTTGATGAAACAGAAAAAATAGTTTTCTAAAATTTAGCAGCAACAAAGACTAAACATGGCTTTTATCATATGGATGAGTATATGTCTGGATTAAACATTTAGGCCCTGCTCTTTTCAACTGATAAGTAGATATACTGAACTGAACTTTACTGAACTGAATGATACTGAAACTGAAAATACTGAAGGTGAATTATAATTAATAATATAAATAATATTTTTAAAATAATAATTAATAACACTTTAAATAATACTATATGTTCTAATAAAATTTATTAATTGTTACATATAATAATAATTAAATATACCATTATAAATTATTATTATTATTATTATTATTGTTATATATTATATTTTATTACAATTATTGTTATGTACCTTATTATTTTATTTGTTATCAATATTTATAAAATATTATTACTTTTATTTATTTATTTATTTATTTTTCCTAAAAAATTATTTATCGTAGAAATAATAATTAAATATTTTGAAAATATTATTGTTGGCTTCTTTTTCTTTATTGTTATTTGTGATTACTGATATTGATTAATGATATTTATATAATGTATAAATGGAAATGAACTGAAATTGAAATGATATTATCATTAATATTCATTACTTTTTAATATTTATGAATAATAATATACATTAATAATATTGATATAGTGCATAAACAGAAACTTAATACTGAATTCTGAATACTTAATGCTGAATACTGAATACTGAATATTGAATACTGATACTAAATTGAACTGAATGATACTGAACTGAACTGAACATAAAATAAGTTGAAAAGAACAGGGCCTTAGAATATAAGGATCTCTGCTTAAGTATATTGCTAATGAGTCTCGAAGGTCAAATCTTCACCTACACCGGTCTCTAATTAGCTCGCCCTCTCACTATTTGATGATTTGACTTTGGCTGATTGTTTTTTGTACAATTATTCTACAGATTCTGTAGAAAATGTTCCTGCTGAGAGAAAATAAGTAGAAGATATCTGCCGGAAAATTGCTTGGCATACATATCACCAAAAACGATAATCCCGTAGTCAGAGATTCAAATCATATATAGTAGGCTTAATGCCTACTACATTATATCAGGTGACGCCTCCAACTTTCAATAGTCTTTATCATCCCGTTAAATTTAGCAAAAGTGTTCACTGCAGCCCCTCAGTGCCACGTGTCACCTTCCGATTGGAGGAAAAATAAAAAAATGACATCTTTGAAAATTCAAACCAATCACAAGGTGCCACGTGGCACTAAGGGGGTTGTAGTGAACACTTTTGCCAAATTTGGGGGGCTAATAGAGACTTTTAAAAGTTGAAGGCGCCACTTGATATAAGGTGCCAAGTTTGATAGTTCAATTTTCATTTGCAAAGAAGGATCAGTTCTGTTATAATATTGAGACTCTGGTAATGCAAAGAAGGATCAATCCTGAAGTTGTGATTGGCTACTCCAAAAGAGTAGCCGCACCCGTGTCTGGTACACGAGACATGGACACATGAACCGTGTTCAATTTGGCAGATGGCTTTCGGACACATCAATATTAGGTGCAAGATTTATTTTGAAATGAAATCAAATTTAGAGCTTTCAAATAGGAATCAATCTTTTAGATGATCTTCCTACTTTAGTATTTATCTAGTTAATAAGATATAACCAAAATATTAAATTATCTTGATTGATTCTTAATTAATTAAGTATTTATCTAATTAGGCATATTCCCAATTGATGTGAGTGATTTTTCCAATTTTATTAATTAATTCTCTTTTTCTGAATTAGAAATTAATGAAAAAGACTTTTTTTGAAACGTCGTATATCTATGAATTACCACTAATTAATCACTATTTACTAAATAGTATTTAGTTTCTCAATCAAATTATTAACTCATCAATATTTGCTATCTTCTGTAACTCTATTTTGCTCTTTCGTCTTTTCATTTCCTCTAACAATATTCAGCTCTCTATTTTTACGCTATAGTACAGTTGGATTGGGTTTTGCAATATATCTTTTGAATATATATATATATATATAAAAATTGGCGTGTCCCCACACGCATGTCCAAATTTAGGACAGTGTCCGTGTGTCTTAAATTTTTGAACTTACGGTATTAGATACGCGGATCTGTACCCGTGTCTGATACTTGTATACGAGTCCATGTGACATAGGTTAAATGTAATTATTGCAGTCTTATGCTGTGTGGGTGCTCTTGCTATTACGGGGTATCTCCATCATGTTGACAAGGACCTACTTGGATGGTGGCTATGTGAGCGGCAAGTCAAATCCGGAGGTCTAAATGGCCGCCCAGAGAAGCTTCCGGATGTTGGTGTTCCTCTGAAAATCAAGACACTTCCTTTTAAGTGTTATTATTATTATTTGTAATATCGGTCGAGTGGTTTCAGGTATGCTACTCTTGGTGGGTTCTTTCTAGCTTGATCATGATTGACAGAGTTCATTGGATTAACAAGGATAAGCTTATCAAGTATATCTTAAACTGTCAGGTTATTATGTTTTTGTTGTGAATTATAGAACCTAGGGCTGTCAGAGATGGTAGTCTAGAGGTTTAATGCATACTTAGCCCCCGACACTTTATATCAGGTGGCGCCTCCAACTTTGAAAAGTCTCTAGTGCCACTTGTCACCTTGTGATTGGTTTGACTTCTCAAAGTTGTCAAATTTTTTTATTTTCCTCTCTTCAATCAAAAGGTGACACGTGGCACTAAGTGGGGCTGTAGTGAACACTTTTGCCAAGTTTAGGGGCATAGTTATCAAGGCGCTAGGCGCCGGGGGGCCGGGCGCGCGCCTGAGGAACGCTAGGCGCACAACATTTGCAAAAAAAAATTCTTGAAAAGTGAAGTTAAATGCAATAACAATACCAGGAAAAGAACTAAGAGAATTGTTAGATGTACATATGTATGTAAAACTTACATATTGCATTAAAAATATCTAGCCTTGAGTTAATCTAGCCTTAATGGAAATTGAATTAGGAATATCTATCATTAAATTATTGTTAAAACTCTTAAAAATAGATGGACAATACATAATAACGTAAGCTAATACCTTGAAAAATAGAAGTGTACTTGAGGTGCGCCTAGGCACAAGGCGCGCGCCCGAGGAACGCTACCTCGCCTGAGGTATGGTGTGGTGCATGACCCTGCGCCCTGCGTGAGGCGCGCCTTTAACGACTATGTTTGGGGGGCTAAGTATGCATTGGGCCTAGTTTAGAAGACCCTATTGTTGCTGCTGTTTTGGTAATTAATGCAGGACACGGAGAAAGGAGGCATATCAGATAGACCGGACGATGCAGTTGATGTGTTTCATACCTATTTTGGAGTAGCTGGTACTTATTTTTTTTATACGTGCCCCGCTGAACTTGGCTCTAACCGCCCTTGGCCACCCCGAACTTCAAAGTGTGTCACTTTACCCCATAAAGTTGGCAGAATCGATACAGTTTGCACCCTCAATGCTTTTGATTGGCGAGAGAAAAAATTCGGAAAAAATAGCATTTTTGAAAAGTCTAACCAACCAAAAGCTGACACATGGCAATGAGGGGGCAAACTGTATCAATTTTGCCGACTTTAGGGGGTAAAGCATCACACTTGAAATTTCGGAGTGGCCAAGGGCGGTTAGATCCAAGTTGGAGGCCTTTTTGCCTTTTTTTACCGGCCTGTGTCCATTTTTAACGTATTGTTCACTTTCCTAGAGCCCCTTGTCATGCACCAAAGTTTATCCACCATTGTTGCGTGACGGCGCTATCAGAAGAGGGCATGCACTTAAGAAGAATCCTGCCGTTGGTAAACTGAGGGGTGGTGGCATCAGCGCTAGGGGTGTTCTGCCTGTATGCGCATATGCCTGTCCGAGTTCAGGCATGCCGACCCAATTAGGTTTGGGGAGCTTGTCGCTAGTCTTGGACTTAACTATGAAGGGGGCTTATGCGTCCATACATGGCACAACTGGTCGATAGTTGTTGCCGCTATCCTGATGAGCCCTCGGCAGGGCGAAACCAGTGCATGTCTGCGAGGATCAAGGCTGGCCTCGGGGTCATGCGGGAGGACCTCGGGGTGCCGTACGGGCGAAAGGCTGCGCCAGACTCTCGGCCCGTGACAGATGGTATCAGAGCCGGATCGCGATAGTACGCTCCAAGCTGCAAGTCAAAGTATCTGGAACATTGCACACCCTAATGTGAAGAGAGTAATGGCCCCATGCAAGGTGGAAGTCCGTAGGGAAAGTCGGGCGACTCGTAAGCGAGCTTGAAGTCCAGGGGGACGCTCGTGTGAGATGGGAGCGCTGCACGTCCTTTGGGGAGAAAGTAATGGTTTCAGTTGACAAGCCGGATTAGGCCTGGGTGAAGACTCCACTCGAGGAAAGTAAAGTGAGCGGTGAACTCCTCTCGAGTCTAGTTGTGAAGGGATCCCGTCCGGGATGGGATTGGAGGGCGACACACCTAGTCTGGAGTAGTGGAAGTTTGCAGTGGCAAAGCTATGACAGCAATGCGATCCTTGGGCGAGCAGAGTCCTACTTCCCCTAGCACGAGGGCGTGCTAGATCTTCGGTGGGAGAGAATGTCACGCACCAAAGTTTATCCACCATTGTTGCGTGACGGCGCTATCAGAAGAGGGCATGCACTTAAGAAGAATCCTGCCGTTGGTAAACTGAAGGGTGGTGGCATCAGCGCTAGGGGTGTTCTGCCTGTATGCGCATATGCCTATTCGAGTTCAAGCATGCTGACCCAATTAGGTTTGGGGAGCTTGTCGCTAGTCTTGGACTTAACTATGAAAGGGGCTTATGCGTCCATACATGGCACAACTGGTCGATAGCAGTTGCCGCTATCCTGATGAGCCCTCGGCAGGGCGAAACCAGTGCATGTCTGCGAGGATCAAGGCTGGCCTCGGGGTCATGCGGGAGGACCTTGGGGCGCCGCACGGGCGAAATGCTGCGCCAGACTCTCGGCCCGTGACACCCTGCTCACCTTAGAAAAATTATATTCAATTTCTTACTAGTATATTCTAAATTTGAATTCAAATTCATTACTTATCAATTCCTTGTTTGTTTTGTTTATCTCGAGCAGTAGTTCCAGACACATTTTGAAGATTTTGGTACGCGATATTACTGGTATAATTAGTGGTTTTATTGGACATCATATCAGTCTTTTGCAGCGCTTCTGCGTGTAGCCGTTTTTAAGGTAAGCCATACATACTGTAGCCATGGCCGGCTAGATCAGCTGATACGGTACGGTTTCGATAACACTGGCTTCTTCAAACAGTTGGTTATTTCCTTTTCAATTAAGCATTGTTTGGGTTATGTCTTTCAGGATCTTAATCTATAACATTACATTAGGACTTGTGTTTTTGTAATAATTCCTGCTTATTTCTGGGCAATCATTAGCAGCAATAACTTTTATGTAAGAAAGGAACACCAACAGTTATCCAGGGCAATTGGGTATGCTTAGGGCTGTAAACAAGTCGAACTACTCGTGAACTACTCGACGCTCGGCTCGGTCAAAGCTCGTTCGAACTCGGTTCATTAATAAATGAGCTTGTTCATGAACAAAATTTCAGGCTCGCTATCGTAAACGAACCAAGCTTGAACAAGGGGATACTCGGCTCGAAAGCTCGCCAACAGGCTCGTTATTAGGCTCGTGAACAGGCTCGTTAACATATTTGAAAACTTTATACATTATATTTATGAGATAGATAGATTATGAATAAGTATAAAATAATGTATGTGTAAAATGGATATAAAAATGTACAAAGAAAAATATAATATAAACAGTAAAGGAAAAATATGTATAAAAGTAATATATAAAATATAGATAAAAAAAAGAGAAAAGATGGATATAAAGCCTAACAAAGGCAATTCGGATCCAATTCAATCCCTACTATATAAATTCATCAATCGCTATATGCTCAGTAAAACTCTAAATTCATTTTCGTCTTAAAAAATGTAGCCGCCAATACAACACTCCTCTTCCTCTTCTTAGTACAATGAAAATCATTTGTGGTGTTTATATCCTTCATCTTACGGATTCTATCTTTTTTATAAGCTGAGATCTCGAAGCTTGAGATAGGCTCGAAGCTCGGCTCGACCTCGGTTTGACCAAGCTCGAGCTTGGCTCGGGCTCAGTTTGACCAAGCTCGAGCTTGGTTCGTGTTCGTTAAAATTTAAACGAACAGAGCTTGAACAGTCAGTGTTCGAGGTCGGCTCGGTCCGTTTACGGCCCTAGGTATGCCAAATTCTGCCACTAGAAAGCTTGAGTCAAAGTTTATTATCCAGGGCAATGTTTTGAGCTTAGACCCCCAATTAGTCAGAACACATCAAGCCGTGTACGCATAGGGAGGTAAAAGAGGCCATGTTTAGTATTAAAAGCACAAAGAGTCCAGGCCTTGACGGGTTTGAGGCAGACTTCTTTAAATCTGCCTGGGCCTTAGTTGGGGATGACGTTGTGGCGGTTTTGAACGATTTTCTCAATTCCTACAATATGCCGAGAGCTTTATCTTCTACAACTCTTGTTTTAATTCCCAAAGTGGATAGCCCTTCAAATGCCATTGAGTATCGCCCCATTGCTTGTTGTAGTATCTTTTATAAGTGCGTGTCTAAATTGCTTTGTAAGCGTCTAAGTAGTGTTCTTCCTGGTAAGGGGCATTTAGTATGGTAGACTCTTAGCGCATGATGTGTTAGTATTACAAGATGTACTTCGGTTTTACAAATTCTATTTTTCATTTTTATTTTTATTTTTAAAAATGAAAAATAGAATTTGTAAGTTGCATATATAAGGAAATTACGATTTTCAAATAGGTTGTCCATATTAGCAGTGAGATTAACACAGTTGACATACGATTTATTTTATCTAATTTGATCAAAATACTTGTTGTTATAGATGATATAAAGTCAAAAATGTATTCTTATCCTCGTACATAAATCATAATTTTTTAAATAAGTAGGATTTTTACAGGAGTCAGAGTTGGATCTCTGATCATCCCCATTCAAACTAATAAATGTATCATTTGACCAAAGATCAATCGACACCATCATAATAGTTTTTAAAACAATGGAGACCATCAATTTTACAATTCTAAGCTTTAATTTTTCTCATTTTAGTTTTAGAAAACAATGGAGACCAAGTTAATTTTTAAAAATGATTTTAATTATATTTTGATTTTGAATTTTTCCATAATTATAAAATTCAAAGCTTTTAATAGTACAAATTAGTGTTATCAAAATCATACCGGCAGGTTCAACCGGTTTTATTACAGACTGATCATGGCTATGGTTGTTAAGCCCAATAATAGATTACGAGAAAAGATAATAGCAGCAGAATAAAAAGACACAAAGATTTTTACGTGGAAACCCCAAATAAATAAGGAAAAAATCACGGGACAAACTCTGAATAATTCTCCACTATAAAATAATAGTAGGTACACTAAGAGATTACAAAATAGTGCCACACAAGTGTTTCCCAAAACCTCACTATTTTCTCTCTTACCCAACTCTTAGGAACGTGCTTTTTTCAATCTGTCTCTCAAATAAGGCAGAATGCCTCTATATTTATAGGAATTAAAGACGCGTGAAATGATTGTCTTTCAATTCCTTTAATTACGCCACCAATCACTACCAAATTCGGCCACCTCCTTTTTTTGTATTTTTCTTCCTTTTCTTTTTCTTTTTTTTATTTCAGTGGGTCCCACATTTAAAGGGACACCACTCAACAAATCTCCCCCTCCCGACTACATTATGGGACTCTCCATCCCGGTTGCTTTGACACACTGATCAAACTTTTCTTTTGGAATGACCTTTGTCAGCATATCGACAGCCTTGTTGTTTGTATGAATCTTCTGAAACTTGAACTCTTTTTCTTCAATGGCAAGTCTGAGCCAATGATACCTTACGTCAATATGTTTTGTCTGCGGATGATACATAGTATTCTTGCTCAAGTCTAGTGCACTTTGACTATCACAATAAACTATGTAGTCTTCTTCTTGCACACCCAATTCTTGAAAGAATAGCTTTAACCAAAGCACTTCCTTTCCTGCTTCTATTGCTGCAACTTACTCTGCTTCAGTTGTTGATAATGAAACACACTTTTGTAACCGTGACTGCCATAAAATAGCTCCCCCTGAGAATGTAAATAAGTAACCTGATGTAGATTTTCTTTCATCAAGGTCACCAGCTGTATCCGCATCTGTGTAACCAATAAGTGCTGGCTTTCCACCTTCATAGGTTAAACATAACTTTGAAGTTCCTCTCAGGTATCTAAAGATCCATTTAACTGCTTCCCAATGTGTCTTCTGGGGATTTGACAGGAATCTACTCACAACTCCAACTACATGAGCGATGTCTGGTCTCGTACACACCATTGCATACATTAAACTGCTGACCGCTGAAGAGTATGGAACATTTGACATAGCTTCTTTATTTTTCTCTGTTGAAGGGAAGGATTTCTTACTCAACTTGAAATGAGCGGCAAGTAGAGTGCTAACTGGTATAGCATTCTTCATATTGAACCTTTCTAGTACCTGTTCAATATATTTTTCCTGCGATAACCACAGCCTGCTGGACCTTCGATCTCGGGTAATCTCCATTCTAAGAATTCGCCTTGCCGGTCCCAAATCCTTCATGTCAAACGCCTTAGATAAATCACCCTTCAACTTTCTAATCATTTTGGCATCTGGCTTAAAGATTAGCATATCATCAACATATAAAAGAAGAATGATAAATTTTCCATCAGAGAATTTCTGGACATATACACATGGATTAGCTTCTGTCCTCTTGTATCCTTGATTCACCATGAAGGAATCAAACTTTTTATACCATTGTCGCGGGGCTTGTTTTAACCCATACAAACTTTTCTTTAGGCGACAGACCATGTCCTCCTTTCCCTTGACCTTGAAACCTTCTGGTTGTTCCATATAAATTTCTTCTTCTAAATCCCCATGCAAGAACGCGGTCTATATATCAAGCTGTTCTAACTCAAGGTTCAAGCTGGCTACAAGGCCTAGCACAACTCGAATGGAACTCATTTTCACAACTGGTGAAAAAATCTCGTCAAAGTCAATACCTTTCTTTTGAGTAAAGCCTTTGACAACCAATTGAGCTTTGAATCTCATTAGGTTTCCATCATCTTTCTTCAGCTTGTACACCCATTTGTTCTTGAGTGTTCTCTTCCCTTTTGGAAGTTTCACTAGCTCATACGAGTCATTCTTCTTCAAAGAATTCATCTCCTCCTGCATGGCCTTCATCCAATAATCTTTATCTTTACAAGATTGCACATCTTGGAAGCTTTCAGGCTCCCCCTCATCAGTGATTAAAATATAATCAGAACTGGAGTATTTTGTAGATGGTTGGCGTTCTCTGATTGACCTCCTTAATTGAGGTTCTTCTTCTGGTGGAATGGGGTTCTCTGGCTCCCCCTGCTCAATATGCTCTTCATTCGTATCTTCATCTACAATTGTATCTTGATCCCTCACAACTGGCTCTTCTTCTCCATCTTGTTCTGATTAATGCATTCTTCTTTCTGTGGCATCATCTGATAGAATGCTCTCTGGTGTAATATCAATAACACCGTCACTTGTAGATCTTTCACCGATGATATCATTCTCATGAAATACAACATCTTGACTCCTTACAATTTTCTTTTTCACCGGATCCCATAATCTGTAGTCGAACTCTTCATCTCCATAATCGACAAAAGTGCAAGGAACTGATTTATCATCAAGCTTTAGCCTTTGCTCTTTAGGAACATGCATAAATGCCTTGCAGCCAAATACCCTCAAGTGAGAGTATGAGATATTTCTACCTATCCAGACCCTCACTGGAATATTAAAATCCAAGGGTGCTGAAGGTAGTCGGTTGATAAGATAGACAGCAGTATTGACTGCTTCTCCCCAAAATGACTTAGGTAAGGTAGCCATTTTGAGCATGGATCTAACTCTTTCGATAATGGTACAATTCATTCGTTCAGCAATGCCATTGTGTTGAGGTGTCCCAGGAACTGTCTTTTCATGCCTGATACCATGTTAACTATAGTAATCCTTGAACTCCTTAGAGATATACTCACCACCATTATCTGTGCGCAAACACTTCAATAGCACTCCAGTCTCCCTTTCCACCATTGCATGGAATTGTTGAAAGTGCTTGAATACTTGATCCTTTGTGCGCAGCAAATAAATCCATGTCTTCCTTGAGAAATCATCAATGAAGGTAAGAAAGTATATTCTTCCTCCAATGGATTCTGTATCCATGGGACCACAAACGTCAGATTGTACCAGCTCTAACTTCTTATTTCTCCTTCTAGAGCTTTTCTGAAATGAAACTCGATGTTGCTTCCCAAATAAACAGTGATTACACGGGTTAATTTTTCCTTTGGCTAATGGGATGAGGGATGTAACACCCCCTTCATAAGGAGTGCCACAGTAACTATAAACACCCAATAAACAACTCTACTCCATTATATGAAGTTCAATACTTATAGATTTAATATATACAAATACAAATATAATGTTTCCAACTCCAAATTATTCTCCAAATATTTCTCAATGTCACTTTACATTTCTCACACTATCTAGTACATGCCATTATTCTACAAACCATAATACTACGTTAAAATACAAATCCACCTCGAGTCTTTCCTTATATGCTCTTTAAGATGATCCACTTATACCACTTTGGTCCAAGCTATCTACAAGTTCTCCACCTACGTGTACAAAAACAACTACACGCTAAGTAATTTGCTTAGTGGTATCCATAAAAGAAATACAATAACTTTGAACATTTTTTAACACTTTAAAAATAGAAACTAAGTATGTTCATAAGTCAAAAACAAATTAAACAATTTTATAAAACCAAACACAAAACTTATATTATAAACCTTTCAAAGTATAATCAAATTTATTTCCAATTTTTCCAAACACTTTAACCATATATTGCCCAAAGTAAACAAGTCCTGAATAACGGTAAAATGGATACAGGAGCGAACAAGCCTGAAGCCGAAGCTTCAATATCAATGTATCGGTCAAGCCCGAAGCCGAAGCTTCAAAATCAATATATCGGTCAAGCCTGAAGCCGAAGCTTCAAAATCAATATATCGGTCAAGCCCGAAGCTAAAGCTTCAATATCAATATACATACATACATACATACATATATATATATATATATATATATATATATATATATATATATATATATCACAATATCGGCCAAAGCTCGAAGCCAAAGCTTCAATTGTTTGTACAGTACTGTACCCCCCTTTATTGGCGTCAATCTACCCTGACCCGTATTCTACTCGTTTAATAAGGGCAATAAATCAAAGTAACATCTTAAAAATTCTAGTATAAACCATCAATGATAATATAACATAACTTCAGTAATCAAGAAATTCAAATCCTAAATTTTAAAGCATCAAACTTCAATTAAAACACAATAAAATCAACGTTCATATTTTTCCAGAAATTTCCAGATTCAGTGACCTGAATTACCTTGCATTTTTCACTATCAAAAAATCATCCAATCGAAGCACTTTCTTCTAAACATAATTAGCCACATGTCTCAGCTTTTCAAAGCCACTAGAATCACAGAAATCAAAATTGTATAACCAAAGTTATGATCAAAATACTAAACAGTGTACAAAGCTGAGATTTTTCGAAAATAGATTTCATTACTCAACTTCAAATGAAAATTTCACATTGAAAATGAACGAAATTCAACAAGGTTTCTTCTGAACATATATTTCTTAGTTTCTTTGGATATTAATAGATTTAAGACTCATTCAAATCGGATTTATATAATAAGAGAAAACATTAAAACAAAACAGGGATACAATCTGGAAAATTTTCCGAACAAAATTTGAGACACAAACCTTTTTCTAAGCTCTTTCTAGCTCTCTTCTACCTCTTTTGCCTTTGATTTGCTTGCACTAGCTTCCTCTACAACAGCCATATATAATTCTATTAAGATATTGTATAAATAAACTTTCTAATACCATAAATATGCTTAATCTACCATGAATTCTACTAATTAAGCTTTAATTTCATCAAAAATCACTCACCTCAAATTCGGGTTACTATTCATCCAAACCTTAAAAAACTGAAATCCTCCTCTTCTAGTCTTGATTCACTGAAATTGATGATGATAAAGGGCTTAAGGATTGATTTCTAACAAGAATTTGAAGTTGAATCGTAGAAATCGGAAGTTTTTAGATTAGGGAAAATTTGATAAGGAAAGGAAGAAATGGAGGAGAAGGAAATGAAGAAAATGATGGAGAAGAAGAGAAGAGGCTGGAACGTATTGGGTTTTGTTTTATTTTTTTTAATTTCCAATAATGCCCTTTAACAATTAATTAAATGCCCAATTCATCCCTCTTACTTAATTAACTCTTATTTCCTCATGTCTTGTATCCAATAACAATAATAATAACTACAAAAATAATTTCCATGATATTTTAATACTATAGTAATTTATTATAAGTAAATTTTGAAATTTCGGTTCGTTACAATTCTCCCCCTCTTAGGAATTTTCGTCTCGAAAATTACCTGAAAATAGTTGCAGATATTGAGTTTTCATTGTATCCTCCGATTCCTAAGTTGCTTCTTCAACCTTATGATTCCTCCAAAGTACTTTTACCAAAGGAATAGACTTGTTTCTCAATTGTTTAACCTCTCTCGCCAAGATTTGTACCGGTTCCTCTTCATACGTCAGGTCAGGTTCGATTTCTACACATCAGGAGATAAGATATGTGATGGATCTGATCTGTATCTCCTTAACATCGACACATGGAACACATTATGAATTTTGTCGAGCATCAGGGGTAGTGCCAACCGATAAGCTACCTGTCCAACCTTCTCTATAACCTCATATGGGCCAATGAATCTTGGACTGAGCTTGCCTTTCTTGCCAAATCGCAGGACTTTCTTCCAAGGAGATACTTTGAGAAATACTTTATCCCCAACTTCATATGTAATGTCTTTTCTTTTTAGATCAGCATAAGACTTTTGTCTATCTGATGCAGCCTTCAATCTCTCTTGAATAAGTTTTACCTTCTCCTTTGTCTCCTGAATCAAATTCACTCCCACAATCTTGTTTTCACTAAGTTCGGTCCAATGTAATGGAGTTTGACATTTTCTTCTATACAATGCTTTATATGGCGCCATTTGTATGCTTAACTGATAGCTGTTATTATAGGCAAACTCCATGAGGGACAAATACTTATCCCTACTTCCCTCAAATTCAATAATACATCTTCTCATCATGTCTTCCAACACCTGAATTACTCTTTCAGATTGACCATCTGTTTGAGGATGAAATGAAGAACTAAAATGAAGTTTATTACCTAAGGCTTCTTGCAACTTCTTCCAAAATCTCGAAGTAAATCTTGGATCTCGATCAGAAATGATTGAAACGGGCACTCCGTGTAGTCGCACTATCTCATCTACATATAACTGAGCCAATGTATCAAGTGAATAATCCATTCTAACTGGAAGAAAGTGGGCAGACTTTGTCAATCTATCTACAATAACCCACACTGTATCATGTTTCTTCTGTGAAAGTGGTAAAGACGTCACGAAGTCCATTGTGATTCTTTCCCATTTCCATTCTGGAATTGTTATTGGTTGCAATAATCCAGAAGGAACTTGATGTTTGGCTTTCACCTGTTGACAAGTTAGACATTGAGCAACATAATTACTAATGTCTTTCTTCATCCCATTCCACCAATAATGGCTCTTTAAATTTTGGTACATCTTGTTTGCTCTTGGATGCATCGTATAAGAATTACTATGCGCCTCATGTAGGATATTCTACTTTAATTCTTCATTGTTTGGTACACATAGTCTATCTTTAAAATATAGACACCCATCTTCTCGAACTATATAGTTGTCTGTGATACCCACTTGTGTCCTTGCTCGAATGACTTTCAAGTCATCATCTTCATTTTGTGCTTGCTTAACCTATTGTAGTAGTACAGGTTGAATCTTCAATTCTACAATTAAGGCTCCACCACTGGTAAGAGCTAATCCTGTATTCATAGCCCTTAGTGCCATCATTGTCTTTTTGCTGAGAGCATCTGCCACTACATTAGCCTTTCTTGGATGGTAATCAATAAGACAATCGTAATCTTTAATGAATTCCATCCACCTTCTTTGCCGTAAATTCAACTCCTTCTGTGTTGGTAAATATTTTAAGCTTTTGTGATCTGTGTAAATATAACATTTTTCTCTATAAAGATAGTGTCGCCAAATTTTCAAGGCAAAGACTATTGCAGCCATTTCCAAATCATGAGTAGGATAATTCCTTTCATGATTCTTCAATTATCTGGAAGCATTGGCAATCACTTTCCCTTCTTGCATCAAAACACACCCAAGACCACTATGTGAAGCATCACTATAGATTACAAAGTCTTTTCCAGGCTCTAGTTGGGTGATGATGGGTGCTTTTGTCAACATCGCCTTCAACTTCTCAAAACTTTCTTGGCACTTGTCATTCCACTCAAATTTTGCATTCTTTAGAAGTAGTTTCGTCAGTGGGGTAGCAATGACAGAAAATCCCTTCACAAATCTTCTATAATACCCTGTTAAGCCAAGGAAACTTCTGACTTCCATAGGGTTCTTTGGTGGTTTCCATTCTACAACTGCTTCTATCTTTTTAGGATCCACTTTAATTCCTTCTGTAAAAACAGTATGGCCTAAGAAAGAAACTTCTTTAAGCCAAAACTCACATTTGCTAAGTTTGGCATACAATTTATTTTCCCTCAAAGTATGGAAGACTATTCGCAAATGTTGATCATGCTCTTCCCGTGACTTAGAATACACCAAAATATCATCAATGAAAACCACTACAAACCTGTCTAAATATAAGTAAAAGATACCGTTCATAAGATCCATAAATACTAATGGTGCATTAGTTAGACCAAATGGCATCACCAAAAATTCGTAGTGCCCATATCTGGTTCGGAAGGTCGTCTTTGCAATAACATCATCTTTTCCTCTCATCTGATAGTAGCCCGATCTCAAATCAATCTTGGAGAAGTATTTGGCACCCTTGAGTTGATCAAATAAGTCTTCAATTCTTGGCAATGGATATTTGTTCTTCACTATCAATTTATTCAACTCCCGGTAATCAATACATAATCAAAATGACCCATCTTTCTTCTTAACAAACAACACTGGTGCACCCCACGGGGATATACTCGGGCGTATGAATCCTTTATCTAATAATTCTTGTAACTGGATCTTCAACTCTTTCAGTTCAGCAGGCGCCATTCTATATAGTGCTTTGGATACTGGTGGGTACCTGGCAATACATCAATTGCATTTCTAACTCTCTTTCCGGTGTCAGCCCGGTAGTTCTTCTAGAAATACATCGGGAAAACCACATACCGTAGGAATATTCTGCAATTCTAACTCACCTTCCTTCAATTCTAGAGCGAAGATTAGGTAGGCCTGACATCCCTTCCTAACTAATCTTTTAGTCTTCATAAAAGAAATTATGTTACAGAGATAATCTGATCTTTCCCCCACAATAACTATTTCTTCTCCATCAGAAACTTGAAGTGACATTCTTTTGTTTTTGCAATCCAGTACAGCTCGATGTTTCGATAACCAATCCATTCCCAAGATAACATAATAATCTCGGAAAGGTAACTCAATTAAATTTGCATTGAAAAGTTGATGTTGAATCATAATAGGGCAATTCATGTACACTTTGTTTACTATCACACTGTTTCCTAAAGGATTAGTCACTTCAATATTTTCTCCTAATTCTTCTACATGCAACCCTTTCTCTTGTGCTAATGCAGTATATATATATGAATGAGATGAACCGAGATCTATCAAAGCATAAAAATCATGATTAAAGAATGAAAATTTACTGACAATAACTTCAGTAAATTCCCGAGTCTCAGGCCCTCGGATTGCATAACTTCGTGCCAATCCTCCTAGTTTACCACTCTGTGGTGCTTGTTGAGCCACATCATGTCCACTTGAACCACTAGCATTTCCTCTTCCCCTTCCTCTTCCACCTTGCATTGTAGGAGTAGGAACTACTGCAGGTGCAGATGTACTTATCTATCTTTGAGGACAATTTGCAATCAAATGTTCCCTCGAGCCATATTTAAAGCAGACTCTACCTTTTCCCCAACATTCCCCTGTATCCATCCTTCCACAATTAGAACGTTGTGGAATATTTCCTCTTCCTCTACCTGAAGGTATACTAGCCGCTGATCCCGTACTCATGGTTTGTCTCGGTGAAAACCCTCTGAAATGAGTTTTTGTTTGTTCTGATGTTCCCTTCTATTTCTTACTTGGAGATTCTGAACTAGCTGGACTCTGTTATCCCTTTTGAAATCCAGACCTTTTAGCCATTCTTTGTTGCCTATCTGAATTGATCTTCTTAATGCTCGTAGCAGCATCAACCAAGTCATTGAACACCCTAATCCTTTGTGCAAGTAAATGTACTCTAATTTCATCATTCAGCCCATCCTCGAATCTCTTACATCGTTTTACTTCACTATCAATGATATCATGAGCATACCTCTCGAGTTTGAGGAATTGAATTTCATATTCTGATACAGTCATTAGTCCCTGTCTCAAAGATAAGAACAATTTCCTCTGCTCATCCTTGAATCGTTCACTAATGTACTTCTTATCAAATTGTTCTAAGAAAAGGCCCAAGTGATTTCTCCGGGTCGCCTTTCTCTCACAATATTATCCCACCATCTCCTAGCTTGTTCTTTGAGTAGACCTTGCACACAGTCTAATCTCTCTTCATCTATAAAATAAAGCCTAGTCATACACCATTTAGTATGATCAAGCCAATCTTCTGCAAATGCAGGATTCACTGTGTCCCCTTTAAAGTCATCAGCCGAAAGCTTCTTGATTCTTTCAAGAGGAGTTCTCTCCTCTCTTCTTTCAATGTGAGGTACTACAGGAACTTGAGGGATTTGTATGTTTCGTAGTACTTGTATGATTACTTCAGTAGTCATATGCTGAAGTAAAGCAGCTTGTGCTGGAGTATGTTGTTCGGAAAAGTCATGAACTTGTGGAGGTTCATGTCTTTGTTCATCCCCTTGTCTAATGCGGACTATACTCTCAACATCCTCTTCCTCATTCTGACTGTGACTACTACTAGCCATTCTTTATTCCTGAAAATTGGAGCAAAGTGGATCATACAACTAACATAATATATTTATATCCTAAATGGCATGTACATCTAGTCCTAGAATTGCCTAAACCTCAGCTCTGATACCAACAAGTTGTAACACCCCCTTTATAAGGAGTGTCACAGTAACTATAAACACTCAATAAATAACTCTACTCCATTATATGAAGTTCAATACTTATAGATTTAATATGTACAAATACAAATATAATGTTTCCAACTCCAAATTATTCTCCAAATATTTCTCAATGTCACTTTACATTTCTCACACTATCTAGTACATGTCATTATTCTACAAACCATAATATTACGTTAAAATACAAATTCACCTCGAGTCTTTCCTTATATGCTCTTCAAGCTGATCCACTTATACCACTTTGGTCCAAGCTATCTACAAGTTCTCCACCTACGTGTAGAAAAACAACTACACGCTAAGCAATTTGCTTAGTGGCGTCCATAAAAGAAATACAATAACTTTGAACATTTTTTAACACTTTAAAAATAGAAATAAAGTATGTTCATAAGTCAAAAACAAATTAAACAATTTTATAAAACCAAACACAAAACTTATATTATAAACCTTTCAAAGTATAATCAAATTTATTCCTAATTTTTCCAAACACTTTAACCATAAATTGCCTAAAGTGAACAAGACGTGAATAACGGTAAAATGGATACGGGAGCGGACAAGCCCGAAGCCGAAGCTTCAATATCAATGTATCGGTCAAGCCCGAAGCCGAAGCTTCAAAATCAATATATCGGTCAAGCCCGAAGCCGAAGCTTCAAAATCAATATATCGGTCAAGCCCGAAGCCGAAGCTTCAAAATCAATATATCGGTCAAGCCTGAAGTTGAAGCTTCAAAATCAATATATCGGTCAAGCCCGAAGCCAAAGCTTCAATATCAATATATTTATATATATATATATATATATATATATATATATATATATATATATATATATATCATAATATCGGCCAAAGCCCGAAGCCAAAGCTTCAATTGTTTGTACAGTACTGTACCCCCCTTTATTGGCGCCAATCTACCTTGACCCGTATTCTACTCGTTTAATAAGGGCAATAAATCAAAGTAACATCTTAAAAATTCCAGTATAAACCATCAATCATAATTCAACCTAACTTCAGTAATCAAGAAATTCAAATCCTAAATTTTAAAGCATCAAACTTCAATTAAAACACAATAAAATCAACGTTCATATTTTTCCAAAAATTTCCAGATTCTGTGACCTGACTGCCCTTGCATTTTTCACTATTAAAACATCATCCAATTGAAGAAATTTATTCTAAACATAATTATACACATGTCTCAGCTTTCCAAATCCACCAGAATCCCAGAAATTCAAATTGTATAACCAAATTTATGATCAAAATACTAAACAGTGTACAAAGCTGAGATTTTCCGAAAACAGATTTCATTACTCAACTTCAAACGAAAATTTCACATTGAAAACGAACGAAATTCAATAAGGTTTCTTCTGAACATATATTTCTTAGTTTCTGTAGATATCCATAGAATCAAGAATCATTCAAATCGGATTTATATAATAAGAGAAAACATTAAAACAAAACAGGGATACAATCTGAAAAATTTTCCGAAAAACCGATAAATCAAAATTTGAGACACAAACTTTTTTCTAAGCTCTTTCTAGCTCTCTTCTACCTCTTTTGCCTTTGATTTGCTTGCAGTAGCTTCCTCTACAACAGCCATATATAATTCTATCAAGATATTGTATAAATAAGCTTCCTAATACCATAAATATGCTTAATCTACCATGAATTTTACTAATTAAGCTTTAATTTCATAAAAAAATTACTCACCTCAAATTCGGGTTACTATTCATCCGAACCTTAAAAACTAAAATCCTCCTCTTCTAGTCTTGATTCACTGAAATTGATGATGATAGAGGGCTTAAGGATTGATTTCTAGCAAGAATTTGAAATTGAATCGAAGAAATCGGAAGTTTTTAGATTAGGGAAAATTTGATAAGGAAAGGAAGAAATGGAGGAGAAGGAAATGAAGAAAATGATGGAGAAGAAGAGAAGAGGCTGGAACGTATTGGGTTTTGTTTTTTTTTCAATTTTTAATAATATCCTTTAATAATTAATTAAATGCTTAATTCATCCCTCTTACTTAATTAACTCTTATTTCATCATATCTTATATCCAATAACAATAATAATAACTACAAAAATAATTTTCATGATATTTTAATACTATAGTAATTTATTATAAGTAAATTTTGAAATTTCGGTTCATGACAAGGGACTTCTTAGCTAGTATATTCAACCCTTTCTCACTAACATGCGCCAGTTGCCTATGCCACAAATTTGGTGAAGCATCATCTCCAACTGTATTCAGTTGACTCGCACATATTGTTGTGTGCGTTTTGTATAGCGAGCAACACAATCTTCCTTTCGCCACCACCAACGATCCTTTGGTGAGTTTCCAATTTCTATTGCCTGTATGATTGTGATAAGCTTCCTTGTCCAATACACTAACAGACAATAGGTTTAACCGAAGATCTGGAATGTGTCACACATTTTTAAGTGTTAATATGCATCCGACACTTGTCTTCACGCAGATATCACCGATTCGCACCATTTGCGAGACACTATTATTTCCCATTTTAATAGTACCATAATCGCCTGCTTTATATATTGAGAAGTATTCCCTTTTTGGAACACAGTGGTATGAGGCACCAGAATCTATAATTCACTCGGTATCTGCATCTCCAACATGACAACAATCTGCATCATGAGATACTTAAGCCACCTCTCCATCTTCTTTTGTGACTGTAGCAGATGTATTTTTGTCATTATCATGACTTCTGTTTGCATTCTCTTGTTTAAAGAAATGGCAGTTCCTTTTGAGATGGCCCTGCTTTCCACAGTGGTAGCATGACCTCTTCTCCCGGGACTTGGATCTATCTTTTGATTTTCCATTCCTATGACCTCTATTCTTGCTTTGACCCATGTTTTCCTTGATAAGGGCTTGTGAACTGGTACTGGCAACATCTCTTCTACAAAGTCCTTCATTAAGTAGGTTATTCTTTACCATAGACATTGTTACCACACCATTTGGAGCTGAGTTACTCAGTGATACAACAATAGTATCCCAACTATCTGGTAGAGTTCCCATCAAAAGACATGCTTACATCTTATCATCCAAGGACATACCGTTGACTGTTAACTCACTTATGAATCCTTCAAAGTCGTTCAGGTGTTGTGTGATTGATCGTCCCTCTGTCAGTTTCAAGTTCATGACTTTGCGAATCATGAACACTTTTCCTTGAGCATTTTTAGCCTTGTGCATATCCTCTAGCTTCTTCTAAAGAACTTTGGGATCTGTTACGTTCCACACGTGGTTGTACATGCTAGCATCTATCCATTGGCGTACTGTACCCAATGTCTGTTTCTTCATTTTTATCCACTGATGTTCTTTCATATCTTTCAGCTCTGCGTCGTCACCCTCAATTGGATCATACAAATCTTTGCAATTAAGGTAGTCCCTCCATTCTAGATTTCCACATTGAATAATTTGTATCCGTCAATTTGATCATTACACCGTCATTCGCCATGTCGAAAATTTAAAAATGGCAAAATTTTACTATTCACGAATTTTACTATTAACATAAATAGTGACTGTATATGTGAATAGTACCATATACCCAAATAATACTTATATATTGAAATAGTAATAATATGCCTCCCCGTATACTTAAATAATATTATTCATGAGCGAATATGAATAATATTATATATGAATACTATTATTCAAGTTACTATTTTACTATTCACTCAAATTACGTATCTGTGACGGTTTTTCGAACAGATTGCGCAGCCAGATTTATCGTAATTTTCTCGTCGTCGTGGTATATTTATTTTTGAAAAATATATCCACGGATTTTACTGATAAAACAACCTTCGGCTCTAGTACCACTTGTTAGGCCTAATAATAGATTACGAGAAAAGATAATAGCAGCAGAATAAAAAGACACAAAGATTTTTATATGGAAACCCCAAATAAATCAGGGAAAAACTATGGGACAAACCCCAAATAATTCTCCACTATAAAATAATAGTAGGTACACCAAGAGATTACAAAATAGTGGCACACAAGTGTTTCCCAAAACCTCGCTATTTTCTCTCTTACCCAACTCTTAGGAACCCCTTTTCTAAGTTTTTATGCACAGATTATATTCTTATATCTGTGCTTTTTTCAATCTGTCTCTCAAATGAGGCAGAATGCCTCTCTATTTATAGGAATTGAAGACTCGTGAAATGTCTGTCTTTCAATTCCTTTAATTACGTCACCAATCACCACCGAATTCGGCCACCTCTTTTTTTATTTTTCTTTTTTTTATTTTTCTTTTTTTATTTCAATGGGTCTCATATTTAAAGGGACACCACTCAACAATGGTGACACCAAAAAAGTGTTGCAAAAGATCCTGAAAAGAATCAAATGTAAAGGCCCAATAAATTATACAATAGCCACGCATAAGCATTTCAAAACTCCTCTAATAATATGCAGAAATGTTGTAAAAAACTCAAAAAATATTAAAACAGTCACTAAAATTCATAAATAATATATATATTTTTTTAAAAATAAAAAATTAATAAACAATTAATAATCTCAATTATACTAATAATATCGCTACCATTAATTTCACCGGTTTAATTTTGGTGCGGCGTTGATAATATTGGTAGAACGGCAAAGACTTTTTGTGTACAGTGTATAGTCTTCGTTTCCTACGCTACAAGGGATTAATTAAACAAATGAATAACGTAGTAGTAATAAATAAATAAACAATATGACGCCACTGTTTGCGTAACCCGAAAACAGCTAAATTGCTGACGAAAAAACAGTCGTCACTAAAACGACTTCACCACCTCCACCGAATCAGCCACCGCGTCACCAAACAAAAAAAAGATTCATATTTTATTATTCTCCAACACAATTTCCCCTTACCCAACTACAGTAACAAACGTCTCTCTCTCTCTCTCTCTCTCCTCACTGAAAGTGAAAAATGAAGCTTCCCCTCTATCACATTTCTCACGTGCCCTTCAATTCATCATTGCCCTAATCCCCCTTTCTCTCTTTCATATCACCCAGTAGAACAATCAATGGAATCTTTGGTAGATCTGGGTAATTCTAGGGCTTTTTCTGATTTTAATTTTGTTTGAATTGAGTTCAATTTTGTGCTGTTTTGGTGTTGATTCAGTCCTTTGTGAATATGTTTGGAGTTTTTGTTTGGTCTCAATTTCTGGGTGTTTTAGTATGTTGACTTGGTGGTCCTGGAAATTCAAGCTGGAAAAATTCCTCTTACTGTAATGAATTGTTTAATAGAAGTGTTGACTTTGATTCCTTTTTCTTTGTTTGTTCTAATGGAGGGTTTCAGTTCATTTTCCTAGCAATACCCATGAATTCATTGCTTTTGGATTGTCAAAATACACTCGAAATCCCTTGATTTTCATTTGGGTATTGTTTTTTTCTGCAATTTTTCAAAAAAATTTGCGGAATGAGGTAGTTTAGTTGGTGTTTATTAATGGCTAATTTCTCAGAGCCATCGTCATCATTGAGCTTTACTTCATCTTCCCACGCGTCAAATGGCTCAATTAATCAAAACATGTCAAACTATGATCCTAGGCCTAATCTTGAGGTGATTAGTTTAACCAAGCTTAGTTCAAACTTGGAGCAGCTGTTGATCGATTCGAGTTGTGATTATAGTGATGCTGAAATTGTTGTTGAGGGTATCTCTGTTGGGGTTCATAGGTGTATTTTAGCTGCTAGGAGTAGTTTTTTCAGGGAACTATTTAAGCAGGAAAAAGGGTCTCAAGAAAAGGAAGGGAAGCCTAAGTATTGCTTGAATGATCTTTTGCCTTATGGGAATATTGGATATGAAGCTTTCCTGATTTTCTTGAGTTATATGTATACTGGGAAGCTTAAGCCTTCTCCAATGGAGGTATCGACATGTGTCGATAATGTATGTGCTCATGATGCTTGTAGACCTGCAATTTGTTTTGCAGTGGAGTTGCTGTATGCCTCTTCCATATTTCAAGTTTCAGAAGTTGTTTCTCTTTTTCAGGTTAGTAGATTGATTGTATATGTGATTCAATGGGTGGAAATGAATTTTTATGCTTGTTGTTTATTGTTCATGTACTTGTGCATTGGCGGGCTAAATTGCATAAAGTTTGGGGTTTGTTTTTTCAGGGTCATTAAACTTTCATTTTGCGCCTAGTGTCTTAAGTTTCGTTGTAGAAATACATCAATTACCCCTTGAACTTGACTCAAATAGTCATTGCCCCCTGAACTCTTGTTTCTATTAACACCCTGAACTTGGCAAAAGTGCACCAAACCAAATTGCCCCCTAAATGTAACGTGTCAGATTCTGGTTGAGTTGACATTTCAAAGATGTCATTTTCATGATTTTTCTCTCCAACTAGAAGTTGACATGTGGCGTTCAAAGAGTGAACTGGTGAATTTTCACCTAGTTTAGGGGGCTAAGAGAAACTCCATAAAGTTCAGAGGTTCAATAGACCAATTAAGCCAATTTTACGGGGTAATTTGTATTTAGACTTATCCTAATTCATCGAAATTTAGCACCAAAATAATCATGCTACAATTCAATAAGTTCCAAACAATTTTGAATTTCAATTTTTTCGCATTTTCTCCGTATAGCGTCACAGATAACATATTCGTGACAAGTGTTAGTTTTTTGTCGGTCAAAGTTTATGTGCAGTTGTGCTAGTACTCGGTGTTGACTTGCAACATTATTTTTTCGGTGCTAAATGTCAACGAATTTAAACTGTAGCAAATTTATTGCCTGAGAAAAACACGAAATTTTAGGCTACTTGACTTGATGTTCTCCTTGTTTACAGAGACGCCTTCTTAACTTTGTCGATAAGGCTAATGTCGAGGATGTTATCCCTATCCTCGTGGCTGCCTTCCATTGTCAAGCAAGCCAGCTTCTTTCTCAATGTACCGATAGAATCGCAAGGTCTTATCTCGACAACATCTCGATAGAGAAAGAGCTTCCCTTTGAAGTTTCAGAGAACATCAAATTGCTTCACAAAAAACCAATCTCCGACTATGAGGAGGAGAACACCGAAGTTATCGACCCCTTGCGGGAAAAAAGAATCAGGAGAATACATAAGGCATTGGATTCGGACGATGTCGAACTCGTAAAACTTCTACTAACCGAATCCGATATTACTTTAGATGATGCTGATGCCCTTCATTATGCTGCAGCATATTGTGATCCAAAGGTCGTTTCGGAGGTTCTTGCCCTAGGTCTTGCAGATGTTAATAGGAGAAATTCACAGGGCTACACAGTTCTCCATGTTGCTGCTATGCGAAGAGAACCATCGGTTATTGTTTCTCTGCTTAGCAAAGGGGCTTGTGCTTTGGACATAACGTTGGATGGGCGAAGTGCTGTTAGTATATGTCGAAGGTTAACTAGACCAAAAGATTATCATGCTAAAACCGAGCAGGGGCAGGAAGCGAATAAGAATCGGCTATGTATCGATGTGTTGGAAAGAGAAATGAGGAGGAATCCAATGGTGGGAGATTCTTTGATTACTAACCATGCTTTATCCGATGATCTTCACATGAAGCTTCTCTACCTCGAGAACCGAGGTATTGTTTTTTTAAGTCTTTTCGCTAAAAGCTTGTATCTTTACTCTTTAGTAGTTGTCAATTGGATGGGTCAATGGTCCTTTTGCTAAAAGCTTGTACCTTTGCTCTTTGCTAGTTGTCAATTGGATGGATCAGTGGTCTTTTCGCTAAAATCTTTTATCTTTAGTTTTTATTAGTTATCAATTGGATGGATCTATAGTCTTTTCTTGTATTTTGCAGTGGCATTTGCGCGGTTATTCTTCCCAACTGAAGCCAAACTTGCCATGGACATTGCACATGCTGAAACAACTCGCGAATTTGCTGGAATTTCTGCCTCGAAAGGCTCGAATGGGACTTTGAGAGAGGTTGACTTAAATGAGACACCAGCAAATCGCAACAAAAGACTTCATTCTAGGATGGAGGCGCTTATGAAAACAGGTACTTGTTTAGTGTTTTCTGGAATAAAGGCTTCCTTTTTTTCGTTGTTGTTTCTGTTAATATATGATAAAGCCATCATCTTGTTACCTCTCATTTCCAATTGTTCTTTGATAACTAAACCAATGAGTTGAAGTTTTAGCAATTTACATCGGTACAAGAGGCCGAATTCGAACATGACACAAGTTTTTTTCAAGGTCAAATGAATCACCAGCTCCCCGAACTTGTCCCATTTCGCCTATTTCCCCTCTGAATTTGCAAATGTCCATGTAGCCCCTGAACTTGAAAAGTGCGTCAGTTTTCCCATGAACGTAAGTATCATATTCTAGTTGGAGAGAGAGAAATATGAGAATGTCATATTTTAAATGGCAAACCAACCAGAGGCTGACACGGGCATAAGGGGGGCAAACTGATTCTCTAATTGGAAGTTAGTGACTACGAGGACCTTTTCAAAGGGCAGTAGGCTAAATGGGACGGAGTTGGTGATGCAATAGGCCTTTTATTAAAGCAAATTTGATTGCATATTTGCTAATCAAAATAGGTTATGCCACTAGTGAAATAGGCTTGATAATCCATACTAGTCTCTCTTTTGAACTCTTTGTTTTTGTGTCGATGGCAGTTGAAATGGGCCGGCGCTATTTCCCGAACTGCTCCGAAGTGCTCGATAAGTTCATGGAAGACGACCTGCCGGATTTGTTCTACCTTGAAAAGGGCACCCCAGACGAACAAAGGCTCAAAAGAACGCGATTCATGGAGCTCAAAGAAGACGTTCAAAAGGCGTTTAGCAAAGACAAGGCTGAGCGTTCAGTGTTGTGTTCTTCTTCATCATCGTCTTCTATGAAAAAAGGCTCGACTCACAAACTCAGAAGATTATGAACAACATTGTATAGTATTAGTATCACACTTGAATAAATGTTTTCGGACTAGCAAAAGTCTTCAAGTTTTGGCTTTGGTTGTATAATAGTTTTAGTAGAGTTACATGAAACCGACTTGGCGCTTTTGGCAGCCCGTCTTTTTGATGATTTATAGGGACTTTTGTTGAGTTACATGTAAGAAACTAATAGGGATTCTTTCAGATTTACATTGAATGGATGAAGAAGTGTGTAAATTTGACATAGAACTAAATTAATTCTGAAACAGGCTAAGGCCTTGTTCTTTTCAACTTCTGAAAGCTGAACTGAACTGAAATTGGTTGAACATAACTCCTCGAAAAAACCTTAGACATCAATTTGTGAATAAATGAGGAAGCCCAATAAAGGATAAACTACGCAGCCATGCAGTAAGTACAAAGCGAACTATTCCTTCGCCTTTCACTTAAAAAATACTGTGTGCTAGCCGCGTAAAGTGGCATACGCCTAATGTAATGATCTAATTTCTTATGTATTTGCAGTCTCATTTGTTTTAATGATTAAATTTGTTGTATTAAACTGAACTTGAACTACATAGCTGAATTTGTTAAGCTGTTAGTACTTCTGTTAGTAGTAACACAACACTATAACATATGTAACACTTGTTTATGGTAACAGTTGGGATTGCAGTTGAAGTGTTCCAGTGTAATAATTTGTTGAGGAATTTACTCAGTTTTACATAAAGTTGAGCTAAAAATCCCGATTCGAGATAAATTCACGAGGAAGTGGGATTTCTTTAGGATCTACTCCAGCGTTTAGAAATTGGTTAATTGTTAAAGATACATGTACTTGATGTCCCGCCCAAGAAAGAGACCCATGCCAGATCGTGAATTAGTAACTGCATCCAATCTCCAAAAAAATCCCAATTGTTTCGAACTGTCTCTCTTTTTTTTGGCTTAATGCATCAACATCCTCAACTTGTCCCAAAAATCCTGCTGCCTCCCTGAACTTTGAAAGTGTCCCGTAGCTACCTCAACTTTCAAAAAGTGCACCACTTTGCTTCTTAAATGCCACGCATTAGTAGTGCGCTTTTTGAAAGTTAAGGTAGCTGCAGGGACACTTTCAAAGTTTAAGGAGGCAACAGGATTTTAAAGCCAAGTTCATAATACTGTTGATACATTAAACTTTTTTTATATGGAATATTTACAAAGCCCCGGATCAAACCTTATTTCTATAAAAGCTAAGTCACGTGTCATAGGTTTTTCAAAAAAAAAAGTATAGTATTTTTATCGAGGGATTCATTTTTACTTTCTATATTATTTTTCAAAGGACCCAAAGTGCCAAGAACCGTGTTTGATCTTTGAAAATGATAGTCTGGGACCCAAATTACTTCTTGTTCAGATTATTATTTCTGTTTAATGTTATAAGGAAAGAAGAAATTTTGTGTTTAAGGCATAACGTGAATGAACAATCGACCTTAACTCGCCATGATAATTTGGGGCCCTCGGTAAATTAATATTAAAAGCAGTATTTTAAAAAGCGCTAATCGGATGGTTAGGGTTATAAACGGTCTAGGTGGGGCATGAGTAGGGACTAAGCGAGGCCTGATGGTGGGCTAGGCGGATTTGTATTTTTTAATTTTTTATTATTTATACATAAAAATATAATTTCAACTAAAAAATAAATTATAAAATATTAAAAAAACATAATTTAGAACATGTTTTAAAATGGAAATGAGACTTTCATTGTGAGAACACTTTTATGTACTTTCATTTTACTAACTAAGCTATTTTTAGTAGGTTAAAAATATCAAACTATAATTATTATAGATATCGATATCTCAAAAAATTGAATTCAAGGGTGGTCTAGGCAGAAAAAATCGGAATAGGCGGTGCCTAGGCAGCAATAAATCGGTTAGGGGCCTGGAAGCGCCATGGGAACGTAAAATCGGGCAGCAAGCTTTAAAATAGGGCCTAGGCGGGGCCTACGCGGGACTAGGAGGGGATTTCTAAAACAGAGGTTAAAAGTAGTAACATGGAGCCCTCAATAAAAAAATAAAAAAATAAAACATACTTTTTGTAAAAACTAAATATTCAACACTTGCCCTTTCAAAACTTTAATAAGCACCTTACCAATTTTACCAACATTAATTTATGTTTACTTTTATCTTTTAAATAATAACAATTAAATCTTTAAACAAAAAAATTCGTACATTTCTCGACTTTTTGACTAAGATCAAGTGTAATATCTATTCTTATCAGTTTAATATCTGGTCATGCGTCCACATGATATTAAATTAATTTTTTATAGGAGAGAGACTACTTCAGTAGCTTGCTATTGGACTCCTCAAGTGTCGCTGGTGTGTTGCACTATAGCTTGGGCCTGGCGCACCCCTTTAGTTCAAATTTATAAATTTTAGGCCCAACTAGAGATGTGATACTATAGCTTATTCATATTTTATTATAACATTTCTATAGGTTAACCTCTAATTTAAAAATGCCCCGGATGTATAATAACTATAGTTTTCTTTAACCCTCAAAAAAAAAAAAATAGCTTTGTAAAATGTTCTTTTCATTTTTAAATGAAAACATGATTTAAATTAAGTTTTTTTAATACTTTTTAATATAATAATTTATTTTAATTGAATTTAAATATTTATGTATTATAAAAATAAAAAAATACACATCCGCGTAGGCTCCTGGACGCCATAACTGTCCGACTAGCGTCTAATGCTTTTTAAAATACCGGCATTTAACTAAAGAAATTTATTTTTCCAATTCTCCATTATGTATTGCATTATGTGCTTGATTTTACAAAAGAGATTCACATGAACTGTTGTTGAGTCACATGTACTTCATTATTCTTGGTAATTGTTGGGTTTGAGTTTTTGTCTCAGATAGTTGAGAGAGACTATAATCAGGGGCGATTCCGTTAAGGTGGAAGTGGAGTTTGTAGACCTCATATATTTTTTATAAATGGTATTATATTATGTGTAGTTAAATATATGGATACCATAAAAATATTTAAATGAATCCCCTATAATGATTAACTTCTATTAAAAGACTTCCATAAAAAATTTTGTTGAAAAAATGATAATATTTTTTTAACTAATTTCTGAATTGTTACATTTATCATCTTTTATTTACTAACTAGTACTTACTTTTACTCAAAGAATATACCTACAAAATAGTTTTTTTGTCTTAATATCACTGATATGAATTTTTATTATATATGTTTTATATTTGTATATTAATGTCTAACTTAAATACTTATTCAGTTTTCTTCTATTTGATACATTACACTATCCAATTATTACTTATTTAGTCCATGACCTATTAATTTTTCTTATATTAGGTGTCCATCTATCGAATTCGTTGAACATTCACTTGTCTAACATCATTTATCTCCTAAGTTGACATACTAAAACTGGACAAACATGCAAAAATTGAATTGATTAGACACCAATAGTCAACTTCAATAGGAGAGACAATCAAAATATTTGAGTTATTAAATATGACTAAAAAAATTTAAGTCATTATTATTTGGACCCCATAATAAAAAATTTTTACTCCCTCCATCTAGAAATTATTGTCTCTTTAGCCATTTTATTAGTTCTCTTTTTAGTTGTCAATTTAGATTATTAATGCATTTTATACAATTTTTTCTCTAATTTGCCCTTGTATTAATTATAAGAGAGATTATGTATTATTAAAACTATAAGTGCGTAATTAAGAAGAAAGAGAATTTAGTAAAGGATAAATTAGTCATTTTAATTTTGTAATAAATTTTTTATTGGTTTTATGATTCGGTTAAATAGATAATATTTTATAGATGGAGGGAATAAATTCGTTACGGGACCATAATGAATTATGGGAAATAGTAAATACCATGGAAGTATGGTTTGGTTAAAGAATTTAACAAAAATGGAAAGAATTTTGGAACTTGATACCAAATTAGCTTTTCGAGCTCTACTAAATTTCATTTCTTGGGCATATCTCATGCTACTTCACCATCAGATGGTGGTGATCACTGTTTTAAAAACTCCGCCTAGTTCTGTCTAGGGGTTCGCTGTCCGACTTTTTAATCTTCGGATACTATTAGGTGTTGGATCGATATATTACTGCATAGACACTGTCTAATCTAATTTTTCCGCAATTTTTAAGATACCAATAATTATAATAATTATAGTTCAAAATATTCCCCCCGTATAATTCTCATTTTGAATCTCAAACCGAGAAATAGTATGCTATAAACCACAAAAAAAATTGTGAAGATTTACATTTTTAAGGAATTGATTTTAGTGTTTATGTGTTTTTACGTAAAACCCAATTAAGACTTGTGTTATGATGTGCTAAACCATGTTTTTGTAATATATTATTAGATTATAAAATATTTTTTAGTTAAATTTATACTTTTATTTATTAATAAATATTAAAACAACACATATCTGCCTAGACCCCGCCTAAGCAGCTGGAAGCTCTGACCGCCCGACTAGCGCCTAGCGCTTTTTAAAACACTGAGGTGAGAGTGTTTCTCATGGTGCTTTTTATCTTTATTACCTATTTTGAAGGTATAGTTGGGTTATAGGTAGCTTATAGATATATAAAAATGCCATTATAGAATGGACTTCATTATATAAAATTAAATGGTTTGGTCTTTGATGTTTATTAATAAAACCAGTTTATAACTTATAATGTAGGACTATGAACTAGAAGATAAGTTTGTATGGACTAACCATTTTTTTTAACCTTGTGCTATTGATGATTTATCCTTTTAGCTTTTCTAAAAGAATTAGACTTATATTAGAAAAACGGAATCAAATTAAATGAAAAAGAAAGATAGTATTTATTTAATATATCAAAGAGAAAACTGTATTAGCTATACTAAAAGAATTAGACTTATATTATAAAAAATAAATTTTATATCTTCTATAAAAAATTTATTTATATAAGAGAAAATTTTCAAAAAAGCTCTTTTTCATCATTTAAACAAATACATTTTAGCTGATTTTTGAAAAAAAAAATTAAAGTAACAAAAAAGACTAGCAATTATAATAATAAAGGCTCGTTTGACTCGCGAAAATTCTATTACATAAAATAGAAATAAAAAAGCATGGAAAGGTGTCAAATATGAAACATTATTTATCTAGATTCGATCGACGCACGGGAAAGCTTTTCCTAATTTATATACATATCACGGAAAAAGCTATTCATTTGTTTTAAAAATAAATAATTTTTCCATGAGATGTATATAAATTAACAAAAGTTTTCCGTGCATTGACGGATTCTAGACATATACTCTACTATATTTGATATTTTTCTATTAATCTCTATTTCTATTCCACGAAATAGGATTTTCGCGAATCAAACACTATCTTAGTATCTTGTTACCGCTTGAAATCAAATTACTTACCCAAAAATTGAAGAAAAATAAATTTATGTTCATATAAATTAATTTTCTTAGGTAAATAATTTTTACTTCATGTTATTACTCCCTCCATCTAAAAATTATTGTCTATTTAGTTATTTTATTAGTTCTCCTTTTAGTTGTCAATTTAGACTATCAATGCATTTAATACAAAAATTTCTCTAATTTACCTTTATATTAGTAAGGAGAGAGATTATGTATTATTAAAATTATAAGTGAATAATTAAGACAAAGAGAGTTTAGTATAAATATATAAATAATAAATTAATTATTTTAATTATATAATAAATTTATTATTAATTTTAATAATTCGATTAAATAAATAATATTTTATAGATACGAAATTATTTGAAAAGACAAAAAGAGAGAGAAAAAAATGTAAGCAGTCAAAACAAAAAATTCTTCTTCTATTTAACTTTCTCTGTTATTCTCCTTGTCCCCATTAGCTTTCATCTCTGCTCGATCCCTTCTCCTCCGATTGCTTCCCCTTCTCTACTCTCCACCCGCCGGAGCTATTCCCTTTGCTTCTGCACTCGCCGGAGCTCAACAATCGAGCAGAGCAGCCGAAAGAAAGCAAGTCAAAAGAGTCGGCGGTGGTCAAAATGGCGGAGGAATGCTGCTCCGCTCAATTGATCGACGGCGATGGCGTATTCAATGCGGCGGGGCTTGATGAGTTTGTTAGGAAAACTAAGCTCGCCGATTGTGGCCTTTCTTATGCTGTTGTTGCAATCATGGGCCCTCAGAGTAGCGGTATGTGTTTTGGTTGTTGATTTGATGCTTTAGATCGTTGTTAGGTACTGAGTAGTTCTGATTGATTTCGATTTGAGTAGTTCTGATTGATTTCGGTACTTGAATTGTTCATGCTTAATGATTTTGAAGATTTAAGTTGGGATTCTTGAGATCATTTGATCTGCTTCTCTATATCTGTGCTTATGGAAGTTTAGTCGAGCTGAGGTTGTTGGCACTATCAGCTCGGAGTTGCAGCTTATCAAATTTTGGATCTTAGATTTGTGCCTGTGGGAGATCAGGGAATTCAAAAGTAGATCTTCTCGAGCATTTTTTTGTGCTTTGCCTTTACATTAATTGAGCTAATTATTGATATGCAAGTTGCGTGGTTGCTGTCTCTTAATCATTTGATTTTGGGGATCCTTAGATGGGACGCCATGTTTTCTTTCTCTCTCTTGAAGAAACATAATTAACCAACTAAAACAACTTTTTTTGTACTGCAGTCATGCTTTGTTTGGTCAAAAGCCCTTATATTTTGTGCACTGGTTTAGCTTAGGTTCGTTTTAGGTAGAAACTAGTTGATTCGATCCTCATTTTTTGCTCTCGAGATTGACTGTAAATTTGGAGTTACAAAAGTGCAACTTTTGAGAATTTTGAAAAAGTTAATAGGGTACTTTAAATGTCATAATTCACAGTATGATCTTTATATAAGTTTCCAGTCTATCTGTCTATGTCGTGTATGTTTTACAATCATAACAAGTCTCTCTTCTGTTCTTCTAAATGGCATTTTTCTGCATTGTGAATTGATATTACATAAAATATTAAAGTCTAAGCTGTCACACACACTCAATTGTGCTTTCAATAACCAATTCCCACATGCTTAGTGGATAGAGCCTTGTATGGGAAGCTAGAATCCTAAATTGATAGGATGTCGCCAATGTGATCTATGTCAAAAGAAACTCTTTTAAAAAATTTCGTTCACTGATATAAGTATAATATCTTCTACAGGGTCTTTTTCCGGAAAAATGCTTGGTTAGGTTGGGACTTGGGGTCTATTTGTCCGGTAGAACATAAATTGACATTGAACGCATAGTTTGTTAAAAACATCATGATAACTTGGAGAACATGAGTTTGAGTACTGTTTGCATTTTCCATTATTAATGAACAGGATAAAGCTTTCCTTTTGTTAGTAGTTGTCTCTACAAGGCCCGTTTGATAATGGGTAATCATGCTCCAATTTATGAGCATTTCTGTGTACAACAACAACAACAACATTACCCCAATGCCTAACAAGGCTCCCGCACAAGCGGGATAAATTAACCACTCAAGTAAATAATGCGAGCTTTCTCTATTGTCCGACATTTGCAACATTCATTCACCTGATTTATCCAATCATAACATTTATTCACTTCACTTAAAGCTCATGAAAATCAGTTCGGTTCATAATCAGCTTAAGAAGGACAAATTTTTAGCTCCGCATTAGTGGTTAGTAAATAAGTAATCAGGCAATTAGAAGCACAATCCTGAACACTTACTTTTCTAGTTGGCATATGATTAAATAAGAAAAATTTATGTCTACAAGTGTGATACATATTCTGACTTTTTGCTTTCAAACCTAAATTTATTTGAAAGTGACAAGGAATGATCAATCCGCTATTTAAGGATTATTGAGGACCATAGAGTGGCATAATAACTTGTGTCATGATGCAGGGATCAGGTCGACTTTTTGGTTAATGGATGTTCACTACTTTTTTGTTTTCTTTATATTTTAGTAAGAATTCTTTGTTACTGTTCCTAGACCACTTGTATCTTCAATTGAATTTTTCTAAGTTATTTATTACTAAATATTGTTGCTATTCTGTTAGCATTGCTATTTACTTGGAAAAAGGATGGAATTGTTACTTTTGTATGACATAATCTATAATGGTACTTGAAAAATAGTTATGCTAATTAACTCTTAGACAGTTGTAAAAAAAGTACTCATTTCATTTGTATCAACGTCAATAATGACGACATTCATGAAGGCAATGGATGGTATTGATTACTATAAAAGTCTTTTAGTAGGTTGTGATGTGATGGCCGTGGACTTGGTGCGATTATCTTGTTCATGTTGGAGCATTCTGTAGACACGAAGCATATGAATATGCATTTGAATTTTGAATGTATATCACAGATCAAATGTTTATAATTTCAATGCGCTCTTACTTTGCAAACAGGCAAGAGCACGCTGTTGAATCATCTGTTCTATACAAATTTTAGAGAGATGGATACATATAGAGGAAGGTTTGTTGTTCATTATGTTTTATGATTTTAATTTCAGAATTGGTAATTGTCTCTTTTTGGGGGTGTTTCTCAAAGCTTTGGCTTTTTGGCTTTTTAGCTTTTTAGCTTCTTGGGGATTATAAGCTAGCTTTTTAAAAAGCTCCAACTTGGAGCTTTTTTCTTTTAGCTTAAAAAGTACTTAAAAGCCAAAATTTAAGCTTTGAGAAACACTTAAACTAAGAACTTAAAAGTTAAAACTAACTTTTAAGTTCTACTCACAAGCTTTGAGAAAAACCCTCTTTCTCTCCACATTGCTTTCAAAATTACCATAATGTTATATGATTGTTTTTAGGAGTCAAACAACCAAGGGAATTTGGATGGCTAAGTGTACTGGCATTGAGCCTTTTACTATTGCAATGGATTTGGAAGGAACTGATGGGAGAGAAAGGGGAGAGGTACTGAACTTTGTATGAATAAACTTTGATATTTTGATGATTGGCCCTTGCTAGTTTTTGTGCATTTTTATTTAAATTATGTTTTCGCAGGAAAAAGCAAGATAGAACTGTTATGATATATTTGACTTCAGACTGCAGTTTGCGTTATGATGTTTATTATTAGTTCTATGAGGTTTATCCATATGTGAAAATTGTGCACTATGTACATCATTTTTGAAGGTTATGTGCTGATGAACTTGTGCTTGAGAGGAGGAAATAATTAAATAATCTGAGTTGAACATGTGTTCTGATTCCATATATTGTCTTATTCATGTTTAGATTATTCTCCAGAATAATATAATTTGATTAATGTTGTTTTCACTTTTCAGGATGACACTACCTTCGAGAAACAAAGCTCACTCTTTGCATTGGCAGTTGCTGACATTGTACTGATAAACATGTGAGTTACGTGGGTTTACATTATATAGTTGGATGCTTTTTTTATTGGTCGAATATGTATTCACTGGTATTAGTAGATGGCTTCAAGACTTCATGTAATAGGAAGAAAGCTAGACATCTGTTTTTGGTTGGAAAGTTAAATTTTTTTCGTCTACGATACATTCTTATTTGGTATTGTATGACATCCTAGTCTTAGCAGAACTGGGATTATATGTCAGGCTAGTACTGCATATTGTGTTCTGATATTTAGGGACCAACAAGTGCATTGTCTTGGCAAGGCAGAAAAGTATGTTGAATCCTATCTATATAACTGCAATACTCCGATTTCATATGTAAATTTTAAAATGTTATATGAAGTGGCTTTATGCCATAAAACTATTACTGTTTGGGCTCACGTGCAGGCATGATCTTGCTGTGAGACTATTAATCGTTTGGGCTCTTTCTCATGTAATTGCTGCTAAATTATCCAATTGGACACATTTCGATCTATTAAAATTTGCAATTGAACATTAGTGTTTTGTGTAGGAAATGGGTTTTTATATTAATGGATGGATATTCTTTCATACAACATAGATGTGCTTTATTCCTTTCTTCTTTTCTGTTTTAGCGCGACATTTATAATATTTCTGTCTTTTTGTGGATAATCAGACTTTTAAAGTGAGAGCACGTATTGACTACAGCTTAGATTCTTTATAAAATCTTGACCTATTTTCAGATATTTCTTTGATAAGATATAGAGATGAAGCCAATCACAAGACTGTGAACTCAGTTCTAGTCACTTGTAATCACTTGACATTATCTCCTTGGTGGAACTATTTTCAGGTGGTGCCATGACATTGGCCGGGAACAGGCTGCCAACAAACCTCTCCTAAAAACAGTTTTCCAGGTATTATAGCCACCTTCAATGGGAGACATGATACATTAAGACAATAAGTGATTAAGATATTTATTTGATTCCTAGTCTTTGGTACTATTCATAGGTCATGATGCGCTTGTTCAGCCCCCGCAAAACGACTCTGCTATTTGTTATCCGTGATAAAACAAAGGTTTGGTGTCAATCATTACTTTCTATTGGATGATTCCAACTACCTCGTGCTCTATTGATGAAACTCATCTTTTCTTTCTTGTCATTTCCCCTTATAGACACCACTTGAATATTTGGAACCTGTTCTGCAGGAAGATATTCAGAAGGTAGTTTTCCTTATTTTCTTGTATGCTTTCGTCTTTTTCCCCTTTGGTACTCAATGTTGTGCAAGATCTTGACAGTTAACAATTTGTGTAGATATGGAATTCTATTGCCAAGCCTGACGCTCATAAATACACTCCTATCAGTGACTTTTTTAATGTATGGATATCTATCTCTTTGCCTTCTTGCTCTTTATTTTGTCTGTAATCATATTTTCAAACCAAAACCAGATTTTTCGTCTTAATGTTTTTTATTATTGGGTTGAAGGTAGAGGTAACAGCTTTGTCCAGCTATGAAGAAAAGGAGGAGCAGTTCAAAGAGCAGGTAATTGTTTTGGCAAAAGTGGTTATTTATCATGCTTTATGCTTTTGTTGTATCGGCTCTGAACTTCTATGTTCTTGCATTTTCCTATTATTAAGCCTAGTCAATTATTTCTCTATTCTCTATATGTTTGCCTTGTTAATTGGAGTGCGAGCTCTTATTACAGATTGTTAAAACTAAAAACTGAACAATATATAAAATGGCTGTCGGTCTTATGTTTAATTAGTTGATTGTGTTTAAGATGATAATGCCCAGGTTTGTTTTTGATATTTCAACCTTATTGCCTAATATGATTTCTTACACAGGTTGCTCAACTGAGGCAGCGATTCTTTCAATCTATCTCTCCAGGAGGACTAGCTGGTGACCGGCGAGGAGTTGTCCCTGCTTCAGGATTTTCGTTTAGTTCGCAGCAGATATGGAAAATTATAAAAGAGAACAAGGATTTGGATCTTCCTGCCCACAAGGTTACTAGAATGCCCTTTTACTTTTCGTTTATGGACATAATTATTTCTTTTTTCATTTGTCAATTTATGTTATCCGTACCAGGTGATGGTTGCCACTGTTCGCTGTGAAGAGATTGCAAATGAGAAGCTTAGTGGCCTGTCCTCTGATAATGTAAAGCTTCTCATATATCATTTTGTTATTTTAAGGAATTCCCCTTTTCTCTCATTCCAAATATTATTGTTCGGTTGTACTGAGAAGATACCCTATAGGATTGGTTGGCATTGTTGGAAGATGTTCAAGCTGGTCCAGTATCAGGGTTTGGACGAAAGCTCAGCTCCATACTGGAGAAATATCTTTCAGAGTAAGTGTGTGATTGTAGATCAACTAAGATCCAAAAAATTCAAGCTCTTTTCATTTGGATGTACATGTTATCTGAAAATAGTTATATGCAGTATCCTTACCTTTTATCAGTGTAAAACCTGAAATTTGCCCACTTTTGCTATTCTACGATGTTCTTTTAATTTTGTTAAGTTGAACTTGTACTGAATTTTGACAGCAAATTTAGCTTATCTAGTAATTGGAAATAGATTGGTCCATGCTGATCCCATTTAATTGTAATTGGCATATTTTGAAATGTAGCATTGGGGTTGTGCTTCATGGGTTTCCCATTTCTGATTAGTTTTTTTATAAATGTGACCCCTACTAGTTTGCGATAGGATTGATGATTTTGATTAGTGCTTATAAAATCATATTTATTTTGCTTATTACACAATTTAGTTGTTCATCCATTATTTCGATGGGGCCAAAGATTCACCATTCTCTGGATTTAGATTATGATGGACTAAAGCAAAATGACTCATTAAGCTGTTTGAGCTTCTTTTTTATTGTGAAGTCACGGATAGCTGTTGCAACTCCACTTTAGGGTCAATTGGAAACAACCTCTCTATAATTATAGGGGTAAGGCTGCGTACACCCGACCCCCCTTACCCTGATTGTGCGGGAGCCTTGTTAGGCATTGGGGTAATGTTGTTGTTGTTGTATTACACGTTTTAGTTGTAACTCATGAAATTGGTTAGATTGTTTACACACACACAAACACGATATTGTAGGTGGAAAGTTTTTAGTATTTGAAAAGCTTGCTTTATGCTAGATCTTCTATTTAAGATCTTACAAATTATTTGAGTCATTGCATCTCGAACTCTTAGTTGGATTCAGTGCCTTGATTGTTGTTGGTTATCTTCTGTATATGCTTCTAACGTCTATTCTTCTTTCCATATTCATCTGCAAACTCATAAGTGAAATCTAACTTTTGCTAGATATGACATGGAGGCAATCTATTTCGATGAAGGTGTAAGAAATGCCAAACAGCAACAACTGAAAACAAAAGCATTGGAGGTACAGCTAATTGCTCTTGTTTTATTGGTTTCATGGTCTTTGTTTTACTCACTGAATATAACAAAAAAGATTTGTTTGTATCAAAAGGTGTATCGTAAATTATTTCTTTAACCATTTAAAGAATGTGTGATTGCCCATTGTTTTCATTATTTGCCATCAAGTAGTCTATAAAAACACTATTTGAGGTGATTTGGATGTATTGTACTTTAAATGATGATTTATAGTTCCCAGTGGTTACAAGATGTTTTCTTCTGTGTTAAACAGTTGGTGCACCCTGCTTATAATACCTTGTTGGGACACCTACGTCATAGAACACTTGACAATTTTAAGACTCGGCTGGAACAGTCACTGAACAGTGGAGAGGGATTTGCTGCGTCTGTTCGTGCTTGTGCTCAGTCTTGCATGCTTGAGTTTGACAAAGGATCTGCTGGTACTATACTATAATTCTTGCATTGTAGTTCCCATACTTGTTATCTATATTGGTTCATACCAAATAAAAGTTAGATGCTTTCTATTCGAACATGCTCTTATTCTGCTCCAGAATTGGATTTTTAAACACTCGATACCATTTTGGTTATCATTTATATTGAGAAATCGTCTAAACCTTTCATATTTGTTTTCCAGTTTTGTATTAGAAGTGTTTTAAAAAAGGTGTTAAGAAAAAGAAAACTTAATGTATTCTCTAATTTCCCCTCTTAGATGCTGCCATAAAACAAGCTGAATGGAACGCTTCAAAGGTGCGGGAAAAACTTCGTCGTGACATTGAGGAACATGCATCATCTACATGTACTTTGAAGTTATCAGAAATGACAAGCAAATATGAGGTATAGTAGATTTTCGATCGTTTTCTTTCCAATAGGTACTCTTTATAGTTTATACTATAAACTATGTTCAGTTGAACAATAAATCTTGATATGCTAATAATATGCAGAAACAACTCAGTGAAGTACTGACTGGACCAGTTGAATCTCTACTTGAAGCCGGTGGGGACGAGACATGGGCTTCAATAAGGAAACTTCTTAAACGAGAGACAGAGAATGCTGTATCAGAATTTATCATTGAAGTTGCCAGTTTTGAGCTGGATGAATCTGCAGTTGAAACAATGGAGCAACATTTGAGGGATCATGCAAGAAATATCGTAGAGAAAAAAGCAAAGGAGGAAGCAGGGAAAGTTTTGATTCGCATGAAGGACAGGTTGATGATTATATTCCGTGACTCGCTTTTTCTTATTTCAACTCTCTTTTTTCATAAACCGGTTTCTCTTGAGGCGAAATCCTCTAAAACTATGATGATTGAAGCCGGATTGGCCTGATAATTGATGAGCCGAAAATGGCTTTGGACGTTGTGAGTTTTTTTTTTAATAATTTTTGAGATTTTTCTTCAGATGTAACATCTAACGATGTTTCATCTGTGGAGGGCCGTGATAGAGTTTGCATTTGATTTACATTTTAATGTAATTTGGTTTTCATTTCATAGTTCTAGATCCTTCTAATTAGTAAACCGGTTTTTCTTGGATCATGTTCCAGGTTCTCAACTGTTTTCAGTCACGACAATGATTCAATGCCAAGGGTTTGGACTGGGAAAGAAGACATAAGGGCAATTACGAAGGATGCACGCTCTGCTGTAAGTTATCTGAATGTCTTTAGTCCATTGCGGTCCACCCGTTGAAAATTGACTTTAGAATTTTTATTTAGTTAGAGACATATACAAGAAATTAGAAGTAGAATATTATTAGGATAGTTAATTGATGTAGAGATAATTTAGATTTTATTGTTTTAGATTATATTTATGAGTTTTATTATAGTATGGTCAGTGAGGAGTTTTATTGTAAGCCCAATGAGGAGTTTTATTATAGTAGTTTTAGGATTAGAAGTCTTTTGAATTTATGTTCTCTCTATAAATACATCAATAAAAAATCAATATCACTATGCTCCAATATATTTCTTTTTTATACTTTTCTGCAATGAATAGTTCGAAAACCAGCACCACCTATAGGTACATATAAATATTTTCTTGTCTTGCAATTCCTTCTTTGCAGTCTTTGAAACTTCTCTCAGTAATGTCAGCCACACGCTTGGACGAGAAGCCTGACAAAATCGATAATGTACTCACTTCCTCTCTCATGGATGGAACAATTGCTGTTTCTTCTAATAAGGACCGAAGCATAGGATCTGCTTTGGACCCCCTTGCTTCAAGCTCATGGGAAGAGGTAAGTCATCTTGGGTATTTCTACATCCTTACTTTAGCAGTGTTTTATGATAGACAGGGCCGGCCCCGACAATTTCGGGGTCCTAAGCAAAATTTTATGAGCTAATATATTGGGGGCCTTCAATAAAAAAGTGTGTAACATATAAATGCAATAAATAATTGAATGACAAATTAATACGATAATTAACTATACCAATAATTATTTATGAGAAAACAACTAAAAAAGCCAATTTCAATGTATTTTTAATATATTATGGTCCATTAGAAAGGAAATTAGAATTTATTTTCGAAAAAGAAACTATGCTAAAATTTATTTTTATTTTCTTGAGCTATCTGGGCTTCTTTTATTGTGAAGTCACGGATAGCTGTTGCAACTCCACTTCAGGGTCAATTGGAAACAACCTCTCTGTTATTACAGAGGTAAGGTTGCGTACACCCGACCCCCCTTTACCTCGCCTGTGCGGCAGCTTGTTAGGCATTGCGGTGATTTTGTTGTTGTTGTTTCTTACATTAAAAATAAAAAATTTAAAAATTTGTGCCCTTTCGCTTTGGGCACTGGGCGGTTGCACCGAGTGCCTACCCCCAGGGCCGGCACTGATAATAGATAATTATTTTCCGTGTAAATTAAATGTGTTTCAGGTTTCTCCGAAAGATACATTGCTTACGCCAGTTCAGTGCAAGTCTTTGTGGAGGCAATTCAAATCAGAAACTGAATATACAGTTACTCAAGCAATTTCTGCTCAGGTACTCTAAGAACCTTTACATTTGTCTTTTGCATGTATATACATTTGAAAGAATTATTGATGGAAATTTTATCCGATGTGCTAGAACGGTATCATTTTGATGTTCTAGTGAAAAAAACATGTCCCAACGAATATTTTTTTTTTTTGCTTCAGGAGGCTCACAAGCGCAGCAACAACTGGCTGCCCCCTCCATGGGCAATTGCAGCAATGCTTATCCTTGGTTTTAATGAATTCATGCTTCTCTTAAGGTTATTATTCTGACTGAAATTCTTTATGTTATTTGTTTTCTGGAGAATGAATTTTTTTACGTCTCTCATTAATTGAACGGCGCTGTGCTATTTCCATTTGTTGATATGTGTATTTTTATCGAAATAGGAATCCTCTTTACCTCATGGTTCTTTTTGTTGCGTACTTGCTTTCGAAAGCCCTGTGGGTTCAGATGGACATTGGAGGACAGTTTCAACATGGCGCTGTAAGCGTGAAAGAACTATCTACTTCTGCATGCACATTTTAACCGAATTGATTTATTGACATAAAGTTTTCTTTTATTTCTCCGTTCAGTTTTTATATATCCATATTTAACCTTCCGTTAATATTTATTAAAGACCAAATGCATCACTAGCTCCCTCAAATTGTCTCATTTTGCCTACTGCCTCCCTGAACTTTGAAGAAGTCCCAGTAGCCCCTAAACTTTCAAAAAGTGCAACAGTTTGCTCATCTGAACGTCACATGCCAGCTTCTGGTTGGAAAAAGAAAAGTCAGGAGAATGACATTTGAAAGGTCAAATCAACCAGAAGATGACACGTGGCATCTCAGGAGCAAACTGATGCACTTTTTGAAAGTAAAGAGGGCTACCAGGATCTTTTCAAAGTTCATGGGGGCAGTAGGCGAAATGGAACAAGTTAAGGGAGCTAGTGTGCATTATACCTTCGTTGAACGCGGCCTCGGTTCTTATCTTATGTGGACTGCTGGCGACTTGAGTCGTATAAGTTGCACAACATTTTCTCCCATTGATGCTAACTTCTGTAGTTACATCGAAAAAAACGCAGAGAGACTCGAGAAATAAATGAAAAATTTATTTGTATTCCTACGATTTTGCTCTACTGAAATAGCTCGGTTTTTCTCTGAGCTAATCCAATCTTATCTCTTTGTTAACAGTTGGCGGGTATAATCTCCATTTCGACGAAGTTTCTCCCCACTGTAATGAATCTTCTAAAGCGCCTCGCTGAGGAGGCACAAGGCCACCATACACCAGCACCTCCAGTGGGACATTCGCTCAGTTCTCAAAGTTACAGGAGTCAATCTCAGACCACCGTGCCTGAATCTTCGGTATCATCCAACATTTCATCCTCCAATGAGGGTGTCGAATACTCTAGTCCGAACCTGACACATAGACGTAACTCAAACGTTCATGATGGTGAAATTTCGTCTTAGAAACCGATCCCCACTCTGTAGAATATTTATCGAACAAGTAGAAATGGGACGCCCGGTGGCTCTGCTCCCCACACTGTGATTCAATTCAAACTAAGATTAGCCAAGAGGCCCGAGAAGTGTTTTCACATATGATGTTTTGTGTACAATGAGAAACAACATGTCGGAGTGTAGAATGTTTTGGACTTGGAAGCTACTCGAAAATTCTTACGCTTACGCTTATATATTCACATAATTTTGTTTAATTTTTTACTTGCATTGTACTGGATGTGAGAGTTCAAATACTTTTACAGCTATATAGCCAACCTATCTAGGTAGGTTACGAAATTTAGATTTTATCATCTATTATTGCAATTAGATGATAAATCATGTTATGCAATTGTAATGTATTATATTTATGTGCGGTATTTATGAAATACTTTTTTTCGGTTAGAACTTTGTTCAGGCTACATCTATATCCTACCCGGGTTATGCACCTGGTTATGGTGAGTGAGTCTCCCAATGCAGATTTTTTACATTAACAAGGTTCGAATCTATATGAGTTTGATAAGCATGGAAGCTATCGAGATAAAAGTTTATATTTTAATATTTATTGTTATGGATTCATACAAGTTAGTCTTTTTTCACCTGAATACAAAATATCTATTTCATATACTTGAAAGTTGAAATGAATCAACCAGGAGACATACTTAGCGTCCTTGCAGACTGAAACAATCTCCTGCGAGGCGAAGGATCGGGAAAGAGCAGAGCCAGTGGGAGATCTGGAAGTCCTTACCGTAATTTGACATAAAATTCAAAAAATAGTTGCTTATGGTATAAAGTCATTTATCCATCTAGTCCAACTATTTTTGCTCGGAAAATCCCCATCTTTTGCTGATTGCCTAGTTCCACCGAATCATAAAAAAATGCGAAATCGAATACGATTCATCGAGTTGTCCTAGTGTTACCTAGGTATATGTATACAGAATACAGAACTGTTTCATGCAGAAATTTGTGAATAAACTACTCGATCTAACTCGGTTCTTGATATAATGCGAACATCAGCCAACTTGAACAAGGTCGCTCCAAATTACATTACGGGAGTTAAAACTCCCCGTTGCTCAGAACATTATCTAAGCAGATAGCAGTTAGTTTGATGATGAATTGAGCCTCTGCCTTAGTTTAGCAATGGTGAGGTCCGCGCCTCCAAACCCATCCAATACGGCTTTTGCAGAAGGAAACTCAGCTCTTGCGGTCAAACTGTAAGAAATATAAGAAAATACAATGATCGAGATAAAATTAGATGAAAGAACTTTTTTCTCAAAAAGATTCAACAAATAGACCAAAAAAATGAAAACAAAATTTACTCAATTCTACGGCAAAATGAAATCTAGAGATTATTTCAATGCCCTTGTGCAAAAAGCTTCAATTAGTGCCAGTAATACTCATTTCGCTTCATCAAATCGAGCTTTCTCGATGTTTACAAGGGAGAATAATCGCAATTTAAGGAAAGAAAACCGAACAAGTGTTTGAATCATATTCCATGAAATATTTAAGATAAAGAATGTAAATGATCATGGATCACACATTACGATTGGCATGAAACTTGAAGAGATTTATCGTAAAGGCAAGGCTAGACGATAAAGGAAATTAATTAACTTGAGAAAACGAGCATTTTTACCTGCTTCGAAGAACAACACAGGCCATACCGATTTTCTCGGCTGCAGCAACTCCAGGTTGGCTACCAGCAATAAGGACGCATTTGCTAACAGGTAACCCGGCATACTCTGCCCCAGCTCGCAATGCAGCTACAATCTTCTGGAGACTGCGGAATTCAAAAGCCAAACCAGTTAAACTTTTCCAAATTTGGAATACGTAAACATAATCCATCTACAACCCGGTATTTAAAGCAATGTCTTCAAAAGATAGGCACTAGTCGGGGCGGCTAAGGCTAGGCGGATTTGTATTTTTCTTCAATTTTTTTAATATTTATTAAAATATAAAAATATAAAATTATATTAAAAAAATTGTAATATAATAAGATATAAAAGAAAAATTTATTAACCAATTCTTACATAAAAACACATCCTCACAAATCTAAGAAAATATTAAAAAAAAAATTTAAATCAATTTCTTAAAAACAAATTTTTTGTGGCTTACAACACACTATTTTCTTGATTTGATGTACATTAATTTTACCAACCAAACTACGGATTAAAAAAATTGAACAATAGTACATCCACTTTGAAATATCTAAAGTTTTGTATGCTTTACAAATTTTCAAAACAATTGTCATTTTAGAATTTCAGTGCTATACAATTATCTTCCCCTTTAAACCTTATTTATTGCACATTGTATATAGCACAAAAAATGAAGAGTCCAACTGGATTTTACGATTAAATAGATAGAGGAAATAATTGTAGGGGTATATTAGTACTTTGCTTGATTTAATTGACGTGGCATTGGCATTCCCAAACACTAAGTCGGCCAAGGGCCTGATAGCGTCCTGGGAACGAAAAGTTGGGCAGCAAAATGGGCCTAGGCTGGGATTTTTCAAACAGTGGCTTAAGATTTAGCATCGAAACGAGTGAAATACGAAAAATAGATAGTGAAGTATGCAGACTAACCTCTCAGACGAGGTAGTATCGAGCTGAACGCTCAACTTCAGAATGGAAGCAACCTCCTCAGCTATCTTTTGTCTCTCAGCAGAAGCTGGTCCGCAAAGTAACAACAGACTCCTTTAGTATTGCAATCTTCTGCAGCCAAAAAATCGATATTATTTCGACAAAATAAAGCGGCAATCGACATGGGTCTCGAATTTACCTGCTTTTCTTGCTTCCTTAGCCAGTTGTTCATCCAAACCTGCCGATACTCCTTTACCAAACACAAGTTGCCCATACAAACTTCGTTCCACTTCGACGTTCCCAACAATCTTTATCTTCGAAATTCTTTCATTTCGTAGCTTGTCCACAATGGACCTAATAAATGTCCCAAAAATTAAATTTTGGACCAAACTTGTTCAGAATCGGAAATTGAAGAATAATAATACCTTGTAATATTTTCATCGCTTCTACCATAAGCGGTTAGCACAATTACTGGTAATCCTTCATTACATGCATCATCGATAAAACTGCGAGTGAAATTTGTCGAGTTTATCAAAGTATTCAAGCTAGGAAATTGACAATGTACGCAAAATACCATCAAACAATGTCATCAAGGTTTAATGTCATTAAGGCATTATCAACTTGTCGAGTTTTACCAAGAACAAGAATCACCAATAACTTTAAGCTATTATTTCTAACTAAACAACAAATAAAATATCGAAGCTAAGAAGAGAAAAAAAAAATAATAATTACAAAACTCAGGTTTAAGATGAGACAACTCACTCTGTTGCTCCAGGACGTAAAGGCGAACTTTCTGAAATCACAAACTCATCCATTGCATTTTTCTGCCAACAACTATAACCATTTAGAAATTGATAATACAAAAAAAAGCATGAATTTAAAGGACATTTTCTTCGATTATACAGGTAAAAATTCAAACCAGAAATGCTAAGAATCTAAAACTAATAATGTCTGTTTTACAACAATAGTCAACCATTGATTCATGAATTTCCCTGTACCTTTTCTCGCAATACATTTTTTATGAATGTGCCTTTCTCGCTTGTGGGCAATGATGTAGGCCAACCGATCTGGAATAAATAACGGGATTAAACATATCAAACAAATTACAAAATGAAGTTCTTTTTTTCCACAAGACGCACCCTGTTAAAGAATAATATCAGCATTCTTTCCTCATCACCAGCACTCCTCCTGAATCATAAAAAGTTACTTCATATCGTAAGAACATATGATTAGGCATAACATAAAAATGAGAAGCCTATCATATACATTATATACTCCAAGAAAAGGCATGTAATTCGAGTGCCAAAACTATCACTACGCTGCAACTAGATATGTTCATTAGGTAGATAGAGAACCTATTTAGGTTTACAATTTTTATTACTCCACTCAAGCCTTAACATTGGGGCTACTAATAGACCCGAAATGTAAAAATTATATAAGAAAATGCATGTCACAAACATTATATGCTTCATCCTTGGAGGGTCATTTTATCAACTAAACTGATGGACTCTTGTTGGCCGAGTTGCGTTGTATTTGGGTGTCAATGAGCACATAGGTCCATAGGAATGTAAGAAAGTCTAGTTGTAGCTAAGCCAAAACATAGAGCTCATATTTAACAGTAGACCACCTCAATTTATAAGATAAACATGAGAATTTCATACGAAAATATCAAATCCATAACACAGGATAATTGCACACCTTACAAGATCTAAATAGATAGGTTCAGTCCAATTTGCACAATCAAGTCCAAGCTTCTGAAATGCTGGTGGCCATGGGAAAGAAAATCCACAAGTTAAAATCACAAATGAGTCTCAAATAATGGATACATGTAAGTTTTTATTGTCATTTTAGACTTAGGCATAGAGTTTATTTTACCTAAATTAAATGCTTGACGGTTCCCTTGACGGTATGCATCCATGAGAACCCTATGAGGAAAAAAAACCATACAAAAACTAATCCATAAGCAAAAGCCATCAAATATTTACATTATCGACACATTAATACAAGGAAACAAATACAATTAAGTAACACCATCTATATAATAGACAACAAACTTCCAAGTCTATTTTGAAGTGAAAATTCAACAATCACCAAAAAGCAAGATCACAAAACGCCAATGAAAATCTAGGTGCACTGAATCAATTTGTGTAACTACAACAAATGGAATACACAAGGAACTAAACCTATCAATTGACAAAAAGATTGAAGGAAAATAATTTAAGTAACTAAATTGTCCATTATTTCGATGGGATCAAAGATTCACCATTCTTTGGCTTTAGATTACAATGGACTAAAGCAAAATGCCTCATTAAACTGTCCGAGCTTCTTTTATTGTGAAGTCACGGATAGCAGTTGCAACTCCACTTCAGGGTCAATTGGAAACAGCCTCTCAATAATTACAGAGGTAAGGTTGCCTACACCCGACCCCCCTACCCCGATTGTGCGGGAGCCTTGTCGGGCATTGGGGTAATGTTGTTGTTGTTGTTGTTGTTGTCAAAGGTAAAGCACATAAAATTCATTCAAAAACACAAAAAGCTTAAGTAAAGGCAACTAATAGACCGAAAAAAAGAAGAATCTGAATGTGCAAAACAAGACCAAACAAACATATACATCTGCAATTAGGGCAGGGGTAAAATTACAAGCCCCAAACAAACGGAAAGGCTCAAAATTGAATAATGAAGTCAATAACACAAATTAACCATATCACATGAAATCAAACACTTACAAGAATGGCAGATAACTCAAAACACACAACTATAGAGTAAAAACGGATTAAAGTAAAAAAAGAGAGCTTTTTGAAGCATACCCATCAACTTCGAGAAGAATTGCGATTTCTTGATTGGGGTTTTGGTTGGCGGAAGTGGGCGAGGAGCAGAATGGAGTGAAACAACTTCGCCGAGAAAAATTCGGATTTTTGAATTTGAATTTTCCCGGGAAAGCGAGGGGACCCAAACAGAAAATTATACTGTTCATGGGTACAATTTTGTGGTGATGTCCATTGGAGTAGGTTACATTGGTTGAGAAATTGAAAGTAAAAAGAGACGAAGCCATTGCTATGGCGAAACTGAGAAACTTGTTTCTGGTTTTCGACAGACGGGCAGAATTGGCGTAAAGATATTTTTGTGGGATTTGTGGATACAACGCAATTGACTTTTATACTCTTCTATTAGTATACAACGGTATGGCGTTTGGAGCTTTAAATTATTTAGGTGGGCTTTGAGCGGAGTTTAGGCGGCACTTAGGCAGAGCTATTCAGATTTGTATTTTTTATTTTCAAATTTTATTATATATATAAATTTAAATTTAAATAAAAAGTAAATTATAGTAATATGAAATATTAAAAAATATAATTTAGACCATGTTTTAAAAATATTTGAGTGCTAATTGAACGGTAGGATCCTCCTTATTAATGATGTAGAGCATATTATTTCTCGGTTTGAGGCCCAAAATTATAATTTTATTGTCAGAACACTTTAATGTAGTTTACTTTTATCAACTAAACTATTTTTTTTGTTGGTAAACTATTATTATTATATATATTGGTAACATTAAAAATTAAAATTAGGCCCCGCTTAGGCAGAAAAAGTTGGAATAAGTGGTGCCTATGCGGAAATAAATCGACCGAACGCCTGATAGCACCCTAGGAATGAAAAGTCGGACAGCAAGCCCTAAAATAATGCCTAAACAGAGCCTAGTCGGGACTATACGGGGATTTTTAAGATTATTTCTTAAAAAAACAAAAAGAAAAAACCACAATATTGGGTTTTTCAGGAAGGTTAGAATAAGGCTCTCTTCTTTTCAACTTATAATTAACAGTATTGAACTGTACTGAACTTATTTCAGTATAAATTTATATGTATATAATATTAAACTGAATATAAATTGATAAAAAAAAACCTAAGTCCGACCATTTTCAATTTTAGATATTGGATTAGGATATTTATACTGTAATTAATATAAATACAGTTTCAGATTCTAATTCATATTTTAAAAAATATGATATTGACTGTCAATTTTTAAGTTCTACTCTCTTTTTGGTATTAATATAAAAAGCTAAGAATCACAAGTCTTGTATTCTTATATTATTACATTTTATTTATTGTAATTTGCTTCCTTTTATATGACTAAATTTTGTAAATTTGAATGTTTTTGCTTATTGTATATTAAAAATTATGTGTTGGAAAATTTTTTGGGATAGGAAAGGTTATCCAGGTCCTCCTCTTTATCGAGAATTCAGAGATTAAAAAAATATCATTTTCACCCTGTGGAGATTTTTATCGGGATTTCCTAACCCCGTAGGAATGGATCTTCATCCGTTCACGGAATTTTGACCCCTTTTATAATACATGTACTATCCTTCTGGGTGAAATGCGGCAAAGTGTACCGATTTTTAACTAAACATCTTATAAAACATTTGCAAGCTTTTGCTAAATTTTAGGAGGCTGACTATGATAAGTGAAAATATGTTATGATAAATTATGATAATTATGATAGAGTGCTTTGGGAGGGAAATTGTAGCCGGGGTAGTAGCTAAAATTAGGCCTATAACTGAAGAGTGGTGCTCGTCTGATTTTTTTTTTTAATATTTATAAGTATTTTTATTGAGATAATTGTATTTGGGGTTTAATAATAGTTAAGGCTCTTCACCCCTCTCAATAAATATATTTAATAAAATTTAAACCTTATTGTTCTCCAACTCACTTAGTCTGCTTAGTGACGTGATTGATTGCCATAAAAGAGCAAAAAGTTGACTATTAACTTTGCCCCAAGCTTTTAAAGGAAGACTTAAATGCAAGTTGGCAAAGCGGAGAATATTTCATATTTTAATAGCTTTACGTTTTCATTTTATTTTCTTTTATAATATTTTTATTACTTTCGTTTTTCATCTTTTTGGGTATATATATTGGTCTCCTTCTTCATTTGTATATGCTCTTGCTTTAAGAATGTCATTCTTCTCTCTTGTTTATGTCATTTCTTTTTTCTTTTATGCTCTATTTGAATGTCATTTATGTTTTTCTTCTTGTAATATCTTTTTATTAATGAAGTTTGTAGTTTTCTTCATGTAATTGTATTAGTAATCTGTTTGCAGGCAAAGCCTGTTGTGAACAGGTTATTTGAGACTTCCTCCAGCATAAAATATGTATTAATTGCTTGATATATTTCGTTGATTGTATGCTTTGGTGCTTATTTTTTATTGAGTGTAGGGCCCAAGCTCATACATAATATACCAATGCCAAGCTCATACATAATATACCAATGAGACTCGGAGGAGATGTGGTATGGTGGAACCACAATCATACACATATACAATGCATGAGACCAAGAGGAGATTGCGTGTATGCTAGGGGTTTTAGACTTTGTTTCAATGCTCAACTTATCTTAATGAAATGTTGTTAGCTTAAGGAGACCGAGAGGAGATTTAAGTTGAATAACATTAGTGACAGGTGTCGAATCCACCAAGAATAAATTTCTGCACAATATAAACTAGTAGTTAGTAGCAAGCAAAGGTCAATCACACAAGGAACGGTATTTAACAACGTTATTTTTAATAGACAACTGACAGCGTGACCTAGAAGTGATCTCTTTGGAAATTTATAAATTAAAACTAGGTTGAGCAGGAATAAAATCAATAAAAAATGACCCGACCAAAGCACGATAAAACTGAGCATCATGGTCATCACGGAACAAGACATAAATTGCACCAAGACCTAGGTTTAGTTATACTAGCATTCATGCACCGTACAACGCTAACAACTCTCCCTGTATGGAGACTAGACTTCGCATCGCGACCACCTTCTTACTCACCGTGACCCTTGACTTCGCGCCTAAGAGCTTGTCGATGAAAGCAATACAAACTAGAAAAGCCTAAACCCTTAACGACGGGTGTGAAGCACTCCCAACAGGCATAAGATTACCTTTCTCCAGTCTCGGTGGAGACGGTTGTTACTTTATCTCTCTTTATGCACAAATACGGATGCAAGATTAAAGATAAACAATAATCACCGAAACTTATCAAATGGTTGATCGGGCCTAACAACGAGACTAAGTGATACCCTTACCATAGAACCCTTGTAATACCGAGATTGGTAAATAGGTTGCCTTGAGGACCATTGTATTCAGTTGCGGTCCTCACACCAAACAAACTTAATCTTAACCCTTACTTGATCAAGTCAAAAAAAATTAATTAGACATAATTAAATGTAAATGCACTTAAATCTAAAGAAAGTTGAAATAAAGCATATGAAATATAAAAGCTCGGAAAGTAAATTGCGATTAATTAAAAAATGGAAACTAAAAATAAACTTACAATTGAAATTAAAAGAAAGTACTGAAAATAAGAATTGAAAAACAAAAACTAAATTGAGAGATCAAACTAAAGCAAAATATTCAAAAGCAAAGCCAGTAATTAAAAGACAATAAAATTAGGTAGCCAACTAAACTAAAACTATAATGGTGAACGTATAACTCTCTTCTTAATTCTTTCTTGATAAGGTTTTATTTTTGTTTTTAGTCTTTATTAAATAAAAATTTTAGTTTTTCATTTATTTTTTTTGTTTTAAAAATATTTGTTTAGTTCAGTTTAGGTTCTATCTAAGCCTTATTTTAGAGTTTGCTTTTACGTTTTTATGGCGTTTCTAGGCCCCTAATTGATTTATTATCGTCTAGGCACCGCCTATTCCGATTATTTCCGTCTAGACGACGCCTGAATTCAATTTCTTAAGATATCCTTATCTATAATAATTTATAGTTTGATATTTTTAACCTATTAAAAATAGCTTAGTTAATAAAATGAAAGTACATAAAAGTGTTCTCATAATAAAAGTCTCATTTTTAATTTTAAAATATGTTGTAAATTATATTTTTTTAATATTTTATAATTTATTTTTTAATTAAAATTATATTTTTATGTATAAATAATGAAAATTAAAAAAATACAAACCTGCCTAGGCCACCGCAGGCTCCGCCTAGGCCCCTTCAAGCCCTGACTACCCGACTAGCGCTTAATGCTTTTTAAAATACTATTTATCTCCATATTTATCTCCAAAATAGAAATAGATTAGAAATTAATTAAGACTCCTCCAAAATAGGATTTTCCTTGAATTTTTAGGTTTGACTTAACATGCTTTTAGAGGAATCTTGACTTTGACATTTTGAAATATTCTAAAAATCACGGGGACTAGCTATCGCTTCTGCTTCATGTAACAAGTATCGGTGAAAGACATTTTTTGTTCAAATATCACATTTTTTCTCCAAATTACCTTCAAAACCTGAAACAATAGAAAATAAAGTAATAATGGCAAAAAAGACTAAAAACATGGTCTTGGTGACATGGAAATAAGCATTAATACATGTTGGAAATACAACCCATCAATTAGAAATCGGGTGAGGTCGAGAGGTAAGCTTGGGGAAATTAAGTTGAGACACCTTGAATCAATGTTCTTAAACAGGTTGTGTGCACGCTTGAATGGAGGAAAACCTTAAATTATCTGCGGATAGGGAGAGCATGTGTTTGTTTCTGTTATTATTTTATTGTTTTATATTTTTGCCTTATAATATGCTGATCCCTTTAGAGTGATTTGAAGTCAGGGGGTGATTGATTCATTTTTGTAAAAGGATTTAAAGCAATATAAAGATAACAATGCTTTTGAGAAAATTAAATGCAAGTAATGATTAGAGTGTTGAGAAAAAGGAAATCAAGCACAACGATTTTAAATTGGTTCAGACCTTACCTATATCTAGTTCTCAAATCATCCTGACCTTTAATCCATTATCAATCAACTCCTTCTAAGGTAAAGATACCTTTATAAGCTGAAATTTTTACAATTAAGGGTACCCTCCTCTTATTATCTCTAATTCTCCAATTCTAGAATATCCCCCTCTTGAATTCTTTAAATCACATCTTATCCCAAGCTATATTTAGGTTAGAATACATCAGCAAGAACCTTGCCTAGTCTTAATTACAAGTGGATGAAAAGAAGATTCAGCGATCTTATACTTTATTTTCAAGATTCACTTTACAATGTATTAGAAACTTGAGTTGTTCTAAACTTTCAATGAATGTCAAATAGATTTGAGAGTTTTATGTTTGCTCTAGGAGGATTTGCTGATTGAAGATGATTTACAATTTTGAATGAAAACTTGGGTGATTTTTTTTTGTTGGTAAAGACCTTTTTATATACAGTCTTCAAAATTTTCTTGTTGCGATTTATTTTCAGAGTCCCAATTCTTGCCACTGTCTTACAATATCTCTTTTTCTTGAGAGCCGTTGGATGTTCTGTTAGACACATCTTACTTACTGTTAGACTCATTGGCGGGAGTCAACTGTATTAACTTATGTGTTCTCTTAGACCTTTTGCATCTTTTAGTCTCATACAACTTTACTTGTGTCAGTTGTTAGATGGCTAAAAGTAGTCATAACTTCCTTATTGTCGAACTCCCTTTTTGAAAATCCCCTTATCTCTTTTTATGTTAGGCTGATCACCTATCTCTTTTGAATCATAAAAAATAAAGGTCTATTTTTAATACTTATCTTCACATGAGTATAAGGATTTGAGCTTCACTGTAAATAGGGGCGAATCTAAAATTTTTTTTCCGTTGTGTATGCGCATATATATATATATATATATATAAATTTTGGTTGTATAGTAATAGAAATGTAAGTTCTAGAAAACATAATAAAATAAATACAAGGAACATTTTGGTTGTTCAATGAGTAGTAGTAAAAAAAATATTTACGCAATTGATTTAATATTTTAATTAGAGATAATTATTATTTTTCTTTATATCTGTATAAAATAAGTAATAAAATTTAGTTCAATTATAAAAATGGATAAGCTAATAATTTTTTTAAAAAAACATAATTTACTATGCATATTACATTTTATTATGTAGTTTTTGAATAGATTTCTTAAGATTTAAACTACCAACTTTTTAACAAGTTATATTTTCTTAGCATAAATGAGTAATTTCAGCATTTTTAAGTATTCACTTACTAATTTATACGGAGTCCATATATAATTTATATATAAATTTATTAATATTTTTTAAAAATAGTGGGGTCTATGGATCCCACTACCTTTTACATGTATTCACCTATGACTATGGACGATGTTTTCCTTCTCAGGTGCTCCTTGGTTGTCTACCAAAGGCACTTGGGCTTAAACTCTGAGATAATTTAAGTCATCTTTCCGGATTTGTCTTGTTTTTTATATTAACCATCTTCCGAACTTGTCCGGCTTCCGAGTGCGTAGGTTATGATTTTTCGTCATCTTCAAAACTTGATTTCTGAGCTTCATACCTTAGCTTCTGAGAATCCTTCTATTGAGCTAGGTTCAACGTAATATTTATCACCAACAACCTGAAAATTAAAGAAACCTTTCTGAGCCAATCTATTAGGGAAATCTCGAACTCTTTAAAACTGTTTCCTTTGGGTACGACCTTGTGCTTACTAGTTACTACATTATACCAACCCTAGTACACTTGCTAGACAGTACCTTTAGATAGCAATATAGAAACCGTCTTTATTTGTAGGTCTCCATACATGGTGTGGTATCCAAAGTTGACACATTTAGCATACACCTTGAATTCCAAATTATACCCAAGAAAAGGTTAAAGAGAGTCTGAGAATTAATGAAATGAAAATCAAATATGGATCTCTAATGGAGACAAAGAGTGGGATTGGATGATGGAAGAAGCCATTCATGTCCATGACTTTTCTTTCTTTACATTTTGTATTTATTTGAGACTTTAAACATCTACCACTAGTACTCAACTAGATGAAAAGTAAAAGGTTAATTGGCCCATAAAATCTTTAACTTGTAAAATATATCAACACTTTAAATCATTTCAATTCAGCTAAATATTCCACAATTTTACAAAAATAAAATTAGTTTAATTTAGTTCAACTCACATTATTAGTTGTAGAAAATATGGCCAGATACCCTTTATGTATGTGTACAAGTTTTTCCCTGTTAATAAGATTTAAGAAGTGAACTATTTGAATTTTGAAATTAGAGAAAATATTTACAAAATGTATTATTTTTATATAACACGTACGTATAATATAATAATAATTTTATGTAATCTGCTATCTTTTTTCTGTCAAAATTGAATACTAAAAAGATAGAAGAGAGAAGACTTTATAAAAAATTTTAATTTATAAGTAGTAGTAATGAACTGAACTGAACTTATTTTAATGTAAATTTATATATATATATATAGTACTGAATTGAACTGAACTAGAATGAATATAAGTCAAAAAGAAAAGGGCGTAACTTCTACATTATGTAAATAACAAAAGTTAATTTATATATAAATTTTAAGATTGTTCCTTATTTAACATTCCTAAACATGTACTAAAGTCTTTGTCTTGTCACCGCATTTTGCATGTTTTTTTGTTTTCTTTTGGACCAGCTCAAGTTTATACGGTCCATCATGTTTTCATTAGAAGCCAAAAGCAAAGTTGCGACGGCATGGAAAAACGATCGCCCCTTAGCCGCTAATATGTCGTATGAATATGGAGATTTTGTACGGTTTGTTGAGCTGTAACAAAATGTTGAACGAACGTAACTGATTGTTAAGTTGGTAATTTTTGTGTTCAGCTGTCGTAGTAGCTAACTGTTGTGGCCAGATTGATGACTTGATAGTAAAATTGAGCTGCTTTCATCGTTTAAAGTATTTAGATTCTCGACAGTTAAATAACCACCGCACATTTTGTACGATTTTACCTCTAACTTAGCAATTCTAATGCAGCCACTTATACAGCCAATTTTTCGTTCTTTCTCTAAACATTCACTTGTGTCGGAAAATGCCTAAACACTGGAAAACACTTTGAGTTTGGTAGTATCGTTTCCTCGGAGCGCAAAAGTTTGGGGCATTCGTCAACTCACATTACTAATAGAGGACAAATCTTTAGTCCGCCCCTCAAGTTCGGGACCTTGCATCTCTTATTAGTAAAATCGTAAGCCATCAAAGTGTTCTGACCAGGATAGTTTCAATTTTAAATTTCAAACCATCGGAGAGCGATCAGATTCTATGCTGCGAACATTAGTCTAAACTGATAAATAAAACAAAAAGGTCAAAATATTCTGCATAAATGATGAATTAGAATAAAAATAGTCTTTATCCTATCTAACTTCAACATAAAAAAACCACAATTAAGCTTGACAAAATATGCTTACCTATATAAATCAACATTATTGGGAATTAATATTATGAAATAAATTCAAATTAGAATTAAACATAATTAATTAACATTATCGCATATTTATTTATTTGAGTAGATCTTATATCCAACCAACAAAGATTTGTGTGCGAAAACATAATATTAGGTTTTGTGAACATTCCAAGTCAAAATCATGATGCCATTTATATTAAGCTCCATTGATGTAGAAAGAAAATATATAATGGGATAAAATTAAAGATATATATATAAATTATTCAATTAATAAACTATAATGTATTATGGCAAATAACTGATCTAGCGGTTGAATCTTGAAGCTGTGATCATAGAGTTGCAGGTTCCAGTTCACATTCAAATGGGGCGAGATAAAATTTTCCTTTATTATTATTGTAAGCCCATATAAAAAAATATTAAAAAAATAAACTATAATGTACCTAATATTATAGAGGTATTAATGGTTAGCTTCAAACTCCGTCGAAAACACTTGAAAACTACGTATTAATTTATAAGAGAGAAAACAATGTTTAAAAACAGGAAGTAATTCTAAAAAAAATATAAATTCATAAATTATTTCACTGTTCTAAAAATTTCCGCCTATACATCGTTTAATCTATTTTTTCCGTTCAAGCAGTGCCTAATTTAGATTTTTATGGTACAGTTATATATAATAATCATAGTTTACCAATTAAAAGCAGTTTCGTTGGTAAAACTAAAGTATATTAAAATATTCTCACAATAAAATTATCATTTTGAGTCTCAAACCGAGAAACAATATGCTCTATGCTACTATTAAGAGATCTCTACCGTTCAATTAATACTTATTAATTTTTAAAATATAGTCAAAATTATGTTTTTTTATATTTACATTATTATAATTTACTTTTTAATTAAATTTATATATATATATATATAATATTTAAAATATAAAATACAAATTCACCTAGTTTCTACCTATACTAAATATTTTGAAGCTCCAACTTAGACCTAGGGCTTTTTAAACCATTGCTTATTTTAATATTAAGTCCCCCTCACCCTTATTATTATTATTATTCTTAATATTATAGTATTAACAATTAAAATATGATATTCTTTGGTATAAATATTAATGTATTGCACGTGCACGTCACGGTCCAAATTTATATTTGTAGAATCTACAATCCTCCATTCATATGCGACATTGACTCTACCAAATCATGTATAACAAATTTATATATTTATGTTTTATAATATAAACTAAATAATTGATAAAAAATGGAATAAAATCAATTATATAAAACATTGAATAAATTACTAAAACTTCTCACAAATTCTACATGGAAAAACACAGCATTATTAACAGAAGTTGGTAACGAATTAAGGCTTTGTTTTCTTGGACTACAAATTTAATATACTTTAATTTAATTTAGATCACTTTAGTTCAGTTTAGTTCACTTTAGTTCAGTTTAATTCTGTGTAGTTATAAATTTACACTAAAACAAGTTTAATTTAGTTCAGTTCAGTTCAGTTCAGTTCAGCTCACTTTAGTTCAGTTCGGTTCAATTCAACCAACTTCAATGCAGTTCAATTCAGTTTTCAAAAGTTGAAAAGAACATAGCCACCTTTCGGATAGTTAAAATAGCATCGCCTTTTCCATCATTTCTGAAAGTTGAACTGAACTGAACTGAACTGAAGTTGGTTGAACTGAACCAAAGTGAGCTGAACTGAACTGAACTGAACTTACTGCGGTGTAAATTTATAACTATAAATAGTTTTTTTTTAATATTTACAAGTATATCTTCATTGAGATAATTCTGTTCGGGGCTTAGTCACAGTTAAGGCTCCTCACCTCTCCCAACAAATGTATTTAGTAGGATTTGAACCTTGTCATCCTCCAACTAACTCAGCCCGCATTGTTAGCTGAGCTACACCTTGTTGAAATAACTATGCATAATTAAACTGAACTGAAGTATACTAAATTATAGTTCAAAAGTACATAGACTAAATAAATTATGCCTAATCTTTATTTTAGTACCTCCTATACTAATTCTTATTACAAAAACCTTATCTAATAAAATGAAACAAGTTTATCCCCTTGAGAAACATTTGTAAATGATAAACAATTTTTTATAGAAAAATAGAATTTTGATGAATTTTTTATACGTTAAAATAAGCCACTCAAAATAAAAATACATGAATTAAATTTACACATTAATTGTTTGGCATTTAATTTATAGAAAAATGGAAATAGAGTTAAAAGGAAAGTCTTAGAAGTCATGCCAACAAATCTTATCGTATCATAATGTTATGTCTGTAGATTGTAATTTTGTGTCGGTAAAAAGAAAATTAATTAATTTACATAAATGAAATATTTAATAAATTGATAATGGAATTTAACTAATTAATTAATGGATCACAATAATTTGCTTAAGAATCAAGCCACTTACCTCTCAGTGATGTTATCTTTTTTTTTTTTTGTTAATTTCAGTGATGTTATCTTTAAGCTAAAGTGTTCTATTCCCACAACGTCACATAACAATCACAAAAAAAAAAAAATTAAAATAATGAATTTTTAGGAAGAAGGAACGGTAATGCTATTTTTACATACAATAATTTTATACACTTTTATACATACCCATCTCAATTCTTGCATTTTTATCTGATGGTAACCTAGAATTTTCCGAAACAAAACTCATTTCTTTGCAATCAATTAATATGTTAAATAAATGTGAATTAAATGTGTGATTTTGGATTAAGAAATTCTAAGTGAATTATCCACCATTAAATAAGATGCAATTAAGGGTTGAGATGAGTATGTGTAAAAGTGTGTGAAATTATTATATGTAAAAATAGTATTACCGAAAGAAGGAAAGTGCTTAAAGGAAGAAAAGCATTCTGATATTTTTGTAGTTACTATAAGATATATTAGATTGAGAGAAAAACAAGTTTTATATTAAAAAAGGCAAATTTAAAAAAAAAATTACTTTCACTCATTTATAAAATAGGGTTTAAAGAATTTGTTTTGTAAAAAGGGTTTCTGGTTTCAAAAATTTGTAAATAAAAGATTCTCGATACTAAATTATGTCGCGAAAATGGGTAATTTTGTTCGTTTTTATCTAATTTTTTCGGGATGGTTATTAAAAACACAATATACATTGGAGAAAATTTTTGAGTAGTGAAAATATTTTTTTAATTAAATTATTACTGTAAACTGTAAAAAAATCATAAAATTAAAAAAATCTCTCAAAATTACTCAAATTCTGATGTAAAATTTTTAAATAATAAAGTTAAATTATTAGAATATTAAATTGTTTGAAATACTCAATGTAACACCACTATATTGAAATTATAGGCTTCTTTTTGCAAAATTTTTAAAATCGCATACCTCATTTTATAAAAAAAAATCTCCAGACCCCATTTTATAAATAAGAGAAATCAAAACGGTACTTTTTAAAAATTTACTTGAAAAAATATAAAAACATTGTCTTAACTTTCTTATAATTAAAAAATATAACATGTTCTTATGAAGTTGTTACATTCACTTATACCATATATTTTGTTGAATTTTTTTTATAAATGTAAATATTCATGCAATTAGACTAACTTGTATAGAAGAATACTAATTCAAAAATTGATTAGGTCAATTTATTTTAAATATTATTTAGAGATTAAATTACACATGTAATAAATTTTCTGAGCTACATATAGAATGGCTGGATTAAATTTATAAATATTTTATGGTCAAAATGTTGATCCAACATCCCAAAAACTTACTAAATATGGTCAAAATGAATTATTGCACTTTCCTATACATTTGTTACACAATGAGATCCATAAGTCAACAACAGAACATGATTTAATTATTATAATCTAGTTAGTATGGGAGACCTATTGTTCTTTAATTAATTTTTCTCTTGGCTTAAGAATAAAATCGCAATCTCCACTAACCTACTAAATTTATTTCGGTGTATGATTGAAATTGAGTATATTAAAAAATATTTAAGTTCAACGATCATTAAATACATTTATAACGAGGATGAAATGTTTTAATTATGGCTAAGTGTGATAATTATGATTAAGCATATTGAAAATATTCCGTAAACAGTCTTCTATTAGGAAAATGTTGTTTTCTTATAGTGAAACCTCCAATAGCGAATGTCTTAAACTATTGTTTGGTACTGAATCTATAATCTTAAAGATCATAAGTTCGGGTCGCGTAATGAATGGGGTAAATTTTTTTATATTTAATATAAGTGTAGTTCCACAATTTTTATAAAAAAAGCGCAAAAGTTTCGATATATGTATAGTTTAACCACAAAATTAAGTAAACTTATTACACATTAATATGTTTTATCATAGAAAAGTTTTGATTTTAAACTTCATAGCCCTTATAGATTGCATGATGAATATTAATCTATATGCCACAAAAAGATATTCCCAAAATACTCTAAAATCCAAATAAGTATAATGCATACAGATCCCTGAAGTTGGCTCTAATCGTCTTTGGCCACCTAAAATTTTCAAATGAGACACTTACCCCCCTAAAGTTGACAAAACTGATACAGTTTATCCTCTTAATGCCACGTGTCAACTTCTAATTGGTGAGAAAAAATCAAAAAAATTTCAATCTTTGAAAAATTAAATCAACCAAAATCTGACACGTAGCATTAAGATATAAATAAAAAGGTAACAAATGCTTATATTTTGTGAAAAGAAATAAAATTATGTGCTCATTAATTTAGCAAAAATTAGATAAAGAAGATGGAAGATGTAATGGGGACAAAAAGGAAAAGAACATATCATATCTACTATGTTGGGGCCATCATTTTTTCATGTGATTTAAAATATTTTTTGAAAATTTTGTTTATCACTTTACCAACCGAAAGAAGATTCTTTCCTTTTATTTCTAACGGTCCAAGAAATGTCCTATCTATTGGTTGACTAAAACAATATGATAGACTTTGTGAGTGTTTAAGACTAGCTATTATTCTAATTTAATTTAGATTATTTTAATTTAGTTTATTTTAATTCAGTTTAGTTATATATAGTTATAAATTTATATTGAAATAAGTTTCGTTTAATTCAGCTCGACCAACTATAATTTAATATAGTTTAATTTAATTCAGTTCAATTTAGTTCAGGTCATTTCAATTTAGTTTGACTATGCGTAGTTATAAATTTACACTGAAATAAATTCAGTTTAATTTAATTCAGTTTAATTTAATTCAGGTCATTTCAATTCAGTTTAGCTATGCATAATTATAAATTTATACTGAAATAAATTCAGTTTAATTCAACTCAACTTAATTAACTTTAATTCAGCTCAATTTAGATTTTAGAAATTGAAAAAAAACATTGCCCTTGGAAATTTCATCCAAATATTATCAACTCTAAAATGGTAAAAACAATTTCATACATTTGTACATATTGTGGAATTCGGATAAATGGTCCAAATAAATCACATGTGGCAGTATATGGTATTTTGAAGGTTAAACACATAAGGATTATAAATAAATCGTGTATTTAGCCCCTTTAACTTGAAAACTTTTATCAGTTAACGCCTTCAACTTACAGATGTCTTTACTAACTCCCTAAACTTGGCAAAAGTGTTCACTACAGCTTCCCTCAATGCATTTGTCACCCTCTGATTGAAGAGAGGAAAAATAAAAATTTGACATATTTGAAAAATCAAACCAATCACAAGGTGACACGTGGTACTGAGGGGGGACTTTTTAAATATGTCAAATTTTTTTATTTTCCCCTCTTCAATCAAAAGGTGACTCGTGGCACTGAGGGGCTACATTAAATACTTTTACCAAGCTCAGGGAATTGGTAAAGACATTTATAAGTTGAGGGGATTAAATAGGCATTGAACTTATTTTGAATAAATTTGTGTTTAAGACTTCTTCCATAGTTTTCTTCTATTTTCTTGAAATCAAACAATAGTTATAAGCGTTTCATCACTATTTTACCTTATTTTAGTTGTTTAATACAAAAAATTACCAGTAATAACAGATAACAACAACTACAACAAACAACTAATTAATAACCCAGTTAATTAATTTGTTTTCGTGGGTCAACATAGAAAAGTAGTTATTCTTTGATGAGTGATTGTCTTACCTAATTTACCTACCATGGTGAATTTTGTTGCAACCATATGATTTGTTCAATTGCATTCTTAGTAATCATACTTGAGTGGACTTATACTCTATGTCTTAGTCATGATTCAAGACTAATAGAAGGCATGTTATTTGTAGAAAAAAATTAAATAATAGGGATGTTTTTCAGGAGTTAGAAATTGATCTATGAACATTCTGACTCATACCTTATGGATTTACCAATTGTATCAAGTCCAATTGGTTGTAATTAAAAATGAATTTAGATAAGTAATAAAATTGATTTTATTATATTTTATCAAAAAATAAGAAGAAAAAAGCAAAATTTTACAAGATATACAATGAATTCTCATCTTATTAGTAATCATTCATGTTATTGTATATATATATAATGGCCGAACGCATTCAAAGGCCCTTAATTTGGCACGTTTTATTATATGCTATCTTCAACTTTTAGCGTCACTTTATCCCATAAAGTTGGTAAAATTGATACAGTTTGCTCCCTCAATGCCACGTGTCAACTTCTGATTGAAAAGAGAAAAATCTAAAAAATGGAATATTTGAAAAGTCAAACCAACCGGAAACAGACACGTGGCACTGAGGGGCAAAATGTATCAATTTTGCCAGCTTTAGGGGGTAAAGTGATGACGCTGAAAGTTAGGAGTAACATGGGACAAAACGTATCAAATTAAGGGGGCTTTAGATACGTTTGGCCTATGTATAATCCTAAAAATTATTTATAGGATTATAAATGTTTCATTCATATGTAGCCAAGCGATTTAGAATATAAATTTTTTTGAAACAATGTTATTAAAATCATATTGAATAAGGCGGTTTAACTGAAAATTCGAACTGAACCATTATTAAACTACAATTAAACTATTAAAATTGTAAATTATTACCTCTATTAGTTTAACATTTGATCCGATTTCGATAACATTACTTAAATTACGAATAACCATTTGACTTTTTAAGAGTTGAAACAATTGGTGTACTATCAACTTCAATTTCTTTGCTTCACATGATTACCGAAAAAGATTAAATATGATATAAATGGCATTATTGTTATTATTATCAATTATGAATATTCATGTAATTATTACAGTAATTAATTATGGAACATTAAACTTAATTTGACTTGCAAATTAAGATAATAAGAATATGATTTGTAGGGAGCTTAATGATATTTATTCAACCAAACAAAATTTCAATGTCAAGTTGTCGGGGCACCAAAACCATGTCTCAAGACTTTTTTTTATTGTAATTTTGTTTTCAATTAATATTGTAATTTACCTTAATTTTGTCTTGCTACTATATATATAGTTTTTATAAATGTAGGTATAAAATAGCTTATTTAGCTCATTTGGGATTGTATTGAAGGACCGTGTTTTACTTTTCAATAATTTTGAGTCTATTAGGTTCAAATTTATCAGTAGAACTGAAAATCAGTTAACTCATAGATTTGCAAGAGCGGCTAATTCTTCGATAAATTGGGGTGAATGGAACTGACTTCCTTTGTTCATATGATTTACTGCATTTTTTTATTAATAATATTATCCATTGAAAAGTATATATATATATATATATATATATATATATATATATATATATATATATATATATATATGATAGTAAAATTGAAATAAATTTATAACAATAATATATATTTTTTAATATTTACAAGTATTTTTATTGAGATAATTTTGTTCGGGGCTTGATAATAGTTAAGGCTCCTCACCCCTCCCAACAAGTACATTTAGTGGGATTTGAACCTCGTTCTCTTCCAACTCACTCACCTTACTTAGCCAACTGAACTACACATTGTTGGTATAGTAACAATATATGTACATGTATAACTTTTGTTACTAAGTAAAGAAAGTGTTAAATAATTGATGTATCAGCCGCATGTTACTATACAACGGCTGGTATATAATTAACGTAGGGTCCACGTCATTAATATGTTATATAATATATTTTCTACTTTTCTACCAGTTATTAATATTTTATGTAATATGTTTCTTACTTATTTACCATTTTTACCGTTAGATTTCTCTATTGATTCAATTCTTCATTTGATATATACCTCAGAAATAAGAAATAAAAGTTTCTCTCAAATTATCTCTATGCCTTGTTTATTATTGTTATAATTTCCTTGCATATATAGTCAATTTCTTACACGTTATCAGCACGAGTTTGCTCTATCAATCAAGGATATCACCAAATAAATCCAAAGTATGACATAATTATTTTATTTTCTATAAATATATATTATACCTATAATTCTTAATATGTCTAATATCAAAAGTTTGGACTTTACTCCTCTTGATGTATCGGGAAAAAATTATCTTACTTAGGTGCTGGATGCAAAAATGCATCTAGAATCAATGGGTCTTAATAATACTATTATTGAAAATAATAATATTACACCTCAGTATAAGGCAATAGCTCTAGTTTTTCTCCATCGTCGTCTTGATGAAGCACTTCAATCAGAATATTTGACTGTCAAAGATCCTGCAGATCTTTGGAGTCAATTAAAGGAGAGATTTGAACACCTTAAGAAAATATCTCTAATAAATGCCTAGTATGAATGGATAAACTTAAGGCTTCAAGATTTTGAATCTGTTAGTGCATACAATTCTAAACTTTTTCAAATTACATCCACATTAAGATTATGTGGAAAGGAAATAACTGATGAGGATTTACTGAAAAAGACATATTCTACTTTTCATTTGAATAATATGGTGTTACAGAAACAATATAGAGCAAAAGATTATAAGAAATATAGTGAACTAATTACTGCTCTTCTCCTAGCAGAACAGAGAAATTAACTCCTGTTGAAAAGCCATGAATTACAACCTACCGGAACAAATCCATTCCCTGAAGCGAATGCGATAATTCATAATAATTTTAATGGTCGCGACCGCAGAAATGGTTGTGGTCGTGGTCGAGGTAGAGGTCTTGGTAATGGGCGTGGTAAATGATATAATAATAACAATTTCCACCAGAAGTGGAAACTTGGTAATAATAATAACAATAGTTTTCACCCGAAGTGGGAAAATACAAATAACCACCAGAAATGGAATAATCAAATTGAAAAATTTGATAAAAGAAATAATCGTCAAGATGATGAAAATAAATGCCATAGATGTGGTATGATTGGTCATTGGTCAAGAACTTGTAGAACCGCTAAACATTTGGCAAACTTATATCAAGCATCCCTCATGAAATGTGCGGAACCAGAAACCAATTTTATATTGGATAATAATAACCCCACTAATGACCCTATTGATATTCCCAATATGGAGATGGATGATTTTCTGTTACCCGGTACCAGTGGCAAGGAAAAATTTGAATAATTACTTCATATATTTTGTTTAATTAATATCTTATAATTTTTATGCTATTATTGGTTTGCTTTTGTTATTGATGTTTAATGTACTTTTTATGTAATGTTTATTTATGAATAAATAATAATGCATCTTTATTTTCTTCAATGAAGAAAATGAATTATTTTTCGATATTATATGATTTCAAGGAAAATGAAGCAAATTTATGTATTGTAGATAGTGCCACCACCCATACTATTCTCAAAGAGGCAAGATATTTTAATACTCTTAAAAGGGGTGAAACTATTGTTACCACAATATTGAGATAAACAAAAATAGTTGAAGGCTTCGGAAGAGCTAGTATTATAGTACAAAGAGGAACAAAATTTATTATAAATAATGCATTATTTTCCCCAAATTCTCACAGAAATTTATTAAGTTTTAAAGACTCTCGCAGAAATGGAGATCATATTGAAACTGTGAGCGAAGACAATAAAGAATGTCTTTATGTTACAAAAATAATTTCAAGTAAGAAATGTATACTTGAAAAATTTTATACTCTTTCATGTGGGTTATACTACACATATATTAATATGATTGAATCCAATTTAACTATAAACCAAAAGTTTATAGATTCAGACTGGTTCGATAATCATGAGAAAAATTATTGAAAATTCACATGGGCATCCATTGAGGAACCAGAAGTTTCTTCAAAATAATGATTATTTTGTGCTGCTTGTTCGCATGGAAAATTAATAATAAAACCTTACAGAAGTAAGGTAGGAATAGAATCGCCAGCATTTTTAGAGCGCATACAATGTGATATTTGTGGACCAATTCATCCACCATGTGGACCATTTAGATATTTTATGGTTCTAATTGGCACCTCAACTAGGTGGTCACATGTATGCTTATTATCTACATGAAATATGGCATTTGCAAGGTTACTTGCTCAAATTATAAAATTACGGGCACAGTTTTCCGATTATCCTATTAAATCAATTCGTCTTGATAATGCTGGAGAATTCACATCCAAAACATTTAATGATTAATATATGTCGATTGGAATAAATGTTGAACATTCTGTAGCATATTTTCATACACAAAATGGTCTAGCAAAATCATTTATTAAACGTCTGCGATTGATTGCACGACCACTAATTTTGCGAACAAATCTCCCTACTATAGATTGGGGTTATACAATATTACATGCAACATCTCTTATACGTTTAAGACCAGTAAGTTATCATGATTATTCTCCATTACAATTAGCTTCTAGCCATGAGCCTAGTATTTCTCATCTTAGAGTTTTTGCTTGCGCAGTATATGTGCCTATTGCTCCACCACAAAGTACTAAAATGAGCCCTCAAAGGAGATTAGGAATTTATGTTGGCTATGAATCCCCTTCAATAATTAAATATCTTGAGCTATTAACTGGCGATATGTTTACTACACGATTTGCTGATTGTCATTTTGATGAAAGCATTTTCCCAAAATTAGGGGGAGAGAATAAGAGCTCAATTTTGGAAAAGAAAATAATATGGAATGCTTCATCACTTTCTCATATGGATCCTAAATCAAATGATTCTGAACTAGAAGTTCAGAGAATAATCCATCTTCAACATTTAGCAAATCGATTGCCTGATGCATTCGCTAATCCTAAAAGAGTAACGAAATTGCATATACCAGCAGTAGATGTGCCAATTCGTATTGAGATTTCTGAAGAACAACCTACGAAAAATACTCTAACACGCCTGAAGTGTGGACGACCTATTGGTTCAAAGAATAAAAATTCTAAAAGGAGGAGAGTTATTGATAATGACGATATTCCCATTGAGGATATAAATATAAATACACTTCCGGAAGAAGTGCAAGCACCTGAAGTGCAAATACCTAAAGCTATTGAAAATGAAGAAATTCAAATAAATTATATCAATGCTGAAAGAAGATGGAATCGTGATAAAATAGTTATAGACCATATTTTTTCATATAATGTTGCGATCAATATTGAAAATGAAAATGTGGATCATGAGCCAACATCTATTGAAGAATGCCAAAGTAGAAATGATTGGCAACAATCGAAAGAAGCAATTCAAGCAGAGCTGAATTCTCTTGAAAAACGCAAAGTATTCGGACCAGTAGTTCGAACGCCACAGGACGTAAAACCTGTCGGTAATAAATGGGTTTTTATTAGAAAAAGAAATGAGAAAAATGAAATAATAAGATATAAAGCCAGATTAGTTGCACAATGTTTTTCCCAAAGACTTGGGAGAGACTATGAGGAGATATATTCTCCGATGGTGGATGCAATAACTTTTAGATATCTTATTAGTTTTGCAGTGCAAGAAAATTTACAAATGCACTTGATGGATGTTGTCACAGCTTACCTTTATGGTTCGCTTGATAATGATATTTATATGAAAATCCCTGAAGGATTAAAGCTGCCAGAAAAATATGGCAGACTAGAACTCTACTCGATAAAGTTACAAAGATCCTTATATGGATTAAAACAATATGGGCGCATGTGGTACAACCGTCTCAGTGAATATTTATTGAAAGAAGGATATAAAAATGATCTAATTTGTCCATGTGTTTTTATAAGAAAATTAGGATATAATTTTATTATCATCCTAATTTATGTTGATGATTTGAATATTATTGAAACTCCAGAAGAGATTCCAAAAGCAGTTGATTCTTTAAAGAAAGAATTTGAGATGAAATATCTTGGAAAGACAAAATTATGTCTTGGTTTGCAAATTGAGCACTTTGAAAAAGGAATTTTAGTGCAACAATCAAACTACACAGAAAAGATCTTGAAACGATTTAATATTGAGGAAGCACATCCATTGAGTAACCGAATGGTTGTACGATCACTCGATGTAAAAAAGGATGTTTTTCGTCCTAGAGAAAATAATGAAAAAGTTATCGGTCTTGAAGTACCATATCTAAGCGCAATAGGTGCAATGATGTATCTTGCTAATAACACAAGACCGGACATTGCATCCTTTGTTAATTTATTATCAAGATACAGCGCTGCACCTACAAGATGATATTAGAATGGAATTAAACATATAATGCGCTACCTTCGAGGAACTACTGATTTAGGCTTATTTTATTCATATGAGTCTAAGCTTAAATTAGTTGGATATGCGGATGCGAGTTATTTATCCGACCCACATAAAGCTTGATCTCAAACGGGCTATTTATTCACATATGGAGGAACAACTATATTTTGGCGATCGACAAAACAAACAATTACAGCTACTTCCTCAAATCATGCGGAGTTAATAGCAATTCACGAGGCGAGTCGTGAATGTATGTGGTTGAGATCATTAATCAAACATATCCAATAAGCATGTGAAAAAGTTACGCTCAAAGAAGATCCGCCGATAATATATAAAGATAATGCTGCTTGTATTGCTCAATTAAAGGAAGGCTATATTAAAGGAGACAGAACAAAGCATATTTCACCAAAATTTTTCTTCACTCGCGATCTGGAAAAGAATGGTGAAATCAGTATTCAACAAATCCGCTCTTGTAATAATTTAGCAGATTTGTTTACCAAGGCTTTACCTTCCTCAATCTTCAAGAAATTGATTTACAACATTGGAATGCGTCGTCTTAAGGATCTCCAGTTAACTCGCGAATAGGGGGAGCAAACACTGTGCTCTTTTTCCCTTAACTGAGGTTTTTATCCCACATAGTTTTTCCTTAGTAAGATTTTTAACGAGGCAGTGTCCCATTCGAGGCAGATGATACATCAAAGGGGGAGTGTTAAATAATTGATGTATCAGCCGCTTGTTACTATGCAGCGGCTGTTATATAATTGACGTGGAGTCCACGTCATTAATATTTGATATAATACGTTTTCTACTTTTCTTCCTGTCATTAATATCTGATGTAATATATTTCTTACTTATTTACCGTTTTTACCATTGGATTTCTCTATAAATAGGAATTCAATTCTTCATTTGATATATACCTCAGAAATAAGAAATAAAAGTTTTTTTTAAATTCTCTTTCTACCTTCTTTATTATTATTATAATTTTCTTACTTATATAGTCAATTTTCAATAGAAAGCAATAATATTTATAATAAGACAAATAAATCTAAGAAAATTGTAGAAATTGTTGTTCTAAAAAAAAGTCAATCATTTTAATTTTGATTTTATTTTTGGCGTGAATAATCTATTTAATGAATCATCATTAAATCCATTTATATATTCACACACTCTTCGTTTCCATGAAGGAGGAGGCCGTACATTGCCATGCGCATGGCCCATTTTTCCCTTTGTAATAATTATTAGTAGAAAACACTAATTCAACTTTTATAATTTATTTTTGTTATAATTGATTTATGCATACATTAAAGTTAAATTTATATTTTTCTTGAAAAACAAAATTAGTAGTAGGAGGGGTATTCTTTGCTATACTTGTTCACGGGTCGGGCTATCCGTCGGATTCAGCCTGAGTCCGCTCAAATGGATCGGATTTGGATACTTATTTATTACAAAGTGCCCGACCATGAGCCCGCAAAAGTCTAAGTTCTATGGAGCGAGCTTGAATTTTATATAAATACCCAAATCTAGCCCGACGAACAAAAATTATATTAATTTTATATTTTTATATTATATTTAATAGGATTTATAGATTTTTATATTTTAACCCGCTAAATTTTTAACTATATATAAAATTTTACTAAAAAATATAATCGTGTGCAAAATTTAGACATTTTTTATAGAAATTGTAATTTTTTCAAATTAGTTCACAAAATATTAGAAGAAAAAAATTATTCAATGGACCATAGAAAATGCTTAGTAAGCCCGGCCCGAACCCGAAGTTCTAAATCATGGGGCTTAGGTCGAGCTTGGGTTAATGTTTTTTGTTAAAAGCCCGTACGAACCCAACCTAGCCCGGCCCGCCTGATGAACATGTTTATTCCTTGCCGAATGCTAAGGTAAGCTTCAAAGATACGAAATGACTAGAGTATAATTCCTTTGTAAGTTTAATAACTGAACTAAATTGAACTTATTTATAAATAATTTTGTATCTATGAAGATATGAACTTAGTTGAATTAGACCTGTTTTTAATTTGAAGTCCTAATGAAAGATGTCTAATGAGATGCAACAAAAGTTTTTTTTAATACCCTCAATGGCTTATAATACTTCAAAACTAACTATTTATTTAGGAATTACCAATTTAAAAAAATGTCAAATATAGCGTAAGACACTAGTCGAGCTGTCGGAGCTTCTAAATGCCTGGGTGGGGTAGGATCTAGGCACGATTTAGGCAGGACTTAGGCAGTTTTTTATTTTTTATTTTTAAATATTTATTATATATATATAAATATAAATTCAACTAAAAAAGTAAATTATATTAATATAAAATATAAAAAAACATAATTTAGATCATATTTTAACAATCACTAAATGGCATAGAGCATATTGTTTCACGCTTTGAGACTCAAAATATCAATTTTATTGTGTGAAAAATTTAACGTATTTGAGTTTTACTAACTAAACATTTTTATTGGTAAACTATGATTATTATAAATAATGACATCATAAAAAAATCTAAATTAGGAGACGCCTACGGGGAAAAAATCAAATTAGTAGCAATAAATCGACCAAACGTCTAATAGTGCCTTATGAATGAAAACTCGGGGGGTAAACCCCAAAATAGCGCCTAAACGGATTTAAGCGAAAATTTTTAAAATAGTGTTTAGGATGGAGTTTATAGAATAATTTACCAATTTAAAAAATGTCAACTATATTCATAAAAAAAGTCAACTATAGTGTTTCAAAGAATAGATTTGTGTCAATGCATTCATACAATATTCATGTAAAAATAGATTAAAAAAAAACTTGTGCTATTCTCAAGTTGAGAATTGTAAAACCAGTGCTAATTTCATTTGCAGTAAAACAGTTAAAATGCCTGATATAATAAATTAAAAGTTGAAATCAATATAAGAGCTTGATAGTTATTTTTTATTATTGTTTTGTTTTATTTAGAATTACAAGTTATTTTTGGATTATTTAGACTAATTTATACCTTTTATTTTTGGAGCGCTCATCGCAAAGTTTAACACTAAAAATATAGACATTTCTAATAAAAAAATTTTGATGTACAATAATTTTATTAATTAATTGATCTCAAAGGTATTTTTTACAAATGGACGGTCATGGTAATTATATGTTAATCAACATAATACAATAAATTATTTTTTTTAATTAATTTTACCTTCCCACGGTGTGTATAACACATTTAACTTAGTATTAATTAGGTTAACTCAGTTGATACATAACTTTAATATAAATATGGGAGGTCCCAGATTCAATACCTAGCCTCTTCAAAAATCCTTAATTATTAAAAAAAACTTATTAATAGCATTTGATAGACTAAGGGTCAGTTTGGTTGTGAGTTTTTTTCAGCAACTTTTCTAAAAAGCTTCGTTTTCAAGTTCTTTTAAAGCCGTGGTTTAATTTTAGCAAAAATAAATCAGACAGTTCCTAATCAATTAGTATGAAAGATCAAAATATATTATTCAAATAAAAAATATATAATTCTATCAAAATTTTATAATAGTAAATAATAAAATAATCGTTAAACTGACCCTAATAATTTGAAAGTTCCTAAATTTATTAAATTATTAGAGAATTCACTCGTGTAACCAAATATGAAAACTACATATATTTTTTTAATATTGCCATATATAATATTATACTTTTGCTATAGAGAATGTTCAAATAAAGACAATAAAAAAAAGTAGGAAAATTTAGAAAAAAAAAGCAAAATAAAAAATGGCGCCAAAAGTGTCACGTCAGAAGAAATGTTGTGTGGACCAAAATCTAAAAAAAAAGTTGTTGTGGGTCACATTTCAAATTTAGACTTCTTTATTTCTTACTTTTTTTTTCCTATTTAAACCACATTTTCTTTCTTTTCATGCTCCCAAGTCCTCACAATCCAATACCACATTCACATTTCTTCTCTTCTTCTTTCCCTCCCTTCTCGGTGATCCGAGCGCTTTGCTCTTTCCGTTAAAAATTTTACGTATCATGTAGGTAGAGTGATCGGTTCTTAAAAAACCGTCTTCTGAACTTCTGGTTACATTGTTTGACATTGATTGTTTTTCCGATTTTTAAGAAGTCGGGATTAGTAGAAATTCCGAGGAGATGAAGGAGAGCGGGAAAAAAGGAGGAGGAGCACCATGTGCGGCTTGCAAGCTACTGAGACGCAGGTGTGCACAAGACTGTGTTTTCGCTCCGTATTTTCCAGCCGATCAGCCCCGAAAATTCGCTAATGTTCATAAGATCTTTGGTGCTAGCAATGTCAACAAGATGTTGCAGGTTCATTTTTCTTCCCCTCGCTTAAATTACAGTTAAAAATAGTCTTAACAAAGTTATCGTTGTTTGATTTTAATTCGCCGTTATATATCATCATTCTAGGAAACTCCGTGGACCGTTTGCTATAGATTTAAAAATTTTTCACATAAGTTTAGATATGTGTGCTGATTGTATCTATTGGCACACGTGAGCGAATTTATGTAAAAAAACTCGTTCTTCTATTTTAATTCATATATCTCATCCATTATAAATTTCAAAATTGATTTTTTATATTATATATTATATATTTTTTATATTATGAATGAAACAATTATTTGAGCTAAATAACAACTACGTTGACAAATATATGTACATAATGATTGGAATTGTCATGAGTATAATAATCTATGTTGGCTGACTCATCACTTCAATTTTTTTCATAATAAAATAAATTGTTTGTTTTTTAATTAATTTTTTGAATAAAAAATGATTTAAACCTATAGTGTTCATAATGGCATTCGGTGCAAAAGAAACATAGCAACAAACTGAACATGACAGCCACATTATACAAAAGCTCTACATTTGACTCAAGTAAAAAGAAATTTTCATTATAATGATATCACCCGTCTGACTATTTAGTACATGCGGTATATATGTCCTTAATCATCATAAAATTTCTTAAAAACCTTCTGTAATTGCCTCAAAATACTACTGGACTAAGGTACACATTATTTTTGTAGGAACTACCAGAGCATCACCGCGGGGATGCGGTGAACAGTATGGTCTACGAGGCGAATGCAAGGATCCGGGACCCGGTGTACGGATGTGTAGGAGCCATTTCATCTTTACAGCAACAAATCGATGCGCTCCAAGCCCAATTAGCTTTAGCCCAAGCCGAAGTGGTTCACCTTCGGGTTCGTCAGTTGGCCATCACTAGCAACTATGGGCCCAGCCCAACTAGCCCAAGTAGTAGTGATTCCCCTTCCTCTAGAGCCATGGGGTCTCATGTTAAGACCATTTTTGACATGGATTTTGTGGACCATGCCAACTATGGAGAGCCTATGTGGTCTTGTTGATCACATAATTTCAGTCTCGTTATCATTATGCTTTGTTACTTTTTATTCAGTCTCCTATATGTGGTTTTGGTAGCACTTGTAGTTTGAAGCCAGACCGGCCGGCCGAGCCGTGTTCTTGGTGCTTGTAGTGAGGGATTTTAGTAGCTTGTTTTCCGTTATGGTTTAACCATGATGTATATACTTTTTAACAATATATACTATAATCTATATTGTATCTCTTGTTTATGTTTAAATTAATCATATTAACTGTGGCATGAACATAATTAAGGCCTGTTTGACATTGTTGTCAGAGCTGCTGGCACGAAAAGCTTCATTCATAAACTTTTAATAAAACAACATATTTTGGCATTGGACAAAAGATTGACTCTTAATACTAATTTATTAGGAACTGTCTGCTGTTGATTTCCAGACTTTTTCATAACAGCAGCTTAAAAAAGCTTGAAAATGGAGTTTTTGAAAAAACAGTCTGAAAAAACAATGTCAAACTAATCCTTAGAATATGTTTGATGTTGCTTTCCGCTTGCTTTCTTGAAAATACTTTTCATAAAAGCAAAGACACAAAACTTCAAACCTAATTTACCTTGTGTAAATATAATTAACTTATTAGAAGCATAGACAGAGCAAATAAATCAAACCGAAAAATTAAACCAAACCAAATATATTCAATTCGATTTTTAGTTTATGAGATTTGAGATTTCCGGTTACGGTTTGTTTTACAGTTTGAGTATGACAGAGCAAAAAAGAATGAAAATCGAACCAAATCAAAAAACTAACCGACCTGAACTAAACCAAATTATTTCGATTTGATTTGCAGTTTATATATTCCCCCTTAATGGTTTTAGTTGGTTCGATTTTCAATCTATATATCTTTCCCATTCTCTTCAATATGCTTCTCTCTCTTCATTTTTGAGCTCAATTGAATAAAAACCGAAAATTGCTATTTCTTGTCAACTATTCAAGCTCAAATAAATCATCATATTATTAATACATAAATAGGAAATCAAAACCTATATAAAAAAATAATTCAATCCACAGTTTCACTTTCCCAAATTGATGTGTATGTACGAGACCTTGGTCAGATCTGAACGTAGTCGGAGCAAAGCTCCGGTTCACCAGATGGGCAACCAAAAAAAATTGCACACCCGAAATATCGCTTTCACGTAAAACAAGGTCTAATTCTTTCAAAATCTAAATTAATACAGTTTAATTTTGTCAATTTCCCTTAATATTTTGCCAAAATGTTCATAGAAAATTTTCATTGTCTGAGATACGCCAAGTAATTTCAGTATATAATTTCTTCATTAGTTAACAAATAAGGCACAAACAGGTGGCGTTTAGTTCGCGGAAATCCTATTCCGTAGAATAGAAATGAATGGAAATATGTCAAATATAGTAGAGTATGTCTAGAATCCATCAACGCACGGAAAAGATTTTCCTAGTTTATATACATCTTAAGGAAAAGCTATTCCTCTGTTTAAAAAAGGAATAGCTTTTCCGTGAGATGTATATAAACTATGACAAGCTTTTCCGTGCGTCGATGGATCCTAGATGAATAATGTGTGATATTTGACATCTTTTCATACATTTCTATTTCTATTCCAAGGAATAGGATTTCTGCGAACCAAACGAGCCCACGGTTTCTACAACGAGCTAGCTCTAATTGATTGAGATCAAGGCGCAAAAGTCGTATATACAACATGGTATTCTCGCAAAGCGTGTTGTAATCAGCGTGTCACAAGCCAACCTGGTTTGTAGAGTATATCTCGCTTAAAATCGCGGCCTCTAACTGAAGTTGACTCGCCTTGTCGACGAAAACACTGCAAAAATGAAACGAGACATTTCATTTCCCCATTCGATAAATTTACTAGGTTCAGGAGGATAGACTTTGTATGTTCATCATGTTGGGTAGCAAGCATAGCTCCATGTATGAACAATTCAAGCTGCAAAATCAACAAAGCTAAAATACGGGTAGAGATATCCTAAGCGCATTTTTGGCATCGCTTTCCGCGGCTTCAAAATTTGATTTTAGCATGCTTTCCGAAAAGCATACTATCACATACTCTTCAGGAAAACAGGTAGAAAGTAAGAAGACGACGCCCTAAATATCCATACTCTCCGTCTATTCTTTTATGTAAGATGTTTAATACTAACTTGGCATTGCTTTCCATGGCTCCAAAATTGATTTTAGCATGCTTTCCTGAAAAGCATTCTTTCACATACTCTTCGGGAAAGCAGGCAAACTAATACTTCATTGGTCTTGATGAGTATATTTTTTTTCCATTTTCTCCCAATAGAAAAAACAACTATTTAGCAAGTCAATGTTTCGAAAAATCAACAGGGAAGAAAACGATAACAGACCTTGTAACAGACGACAGTATCATCTGGATACATGGCAAACAGTTTAGTTCCAAGGCGAGCATGACAAGAATCACACAGGCTCTCATCGTTAATCTGCACATGCCGAGATCTTTCTTCCAACCTCGCGAGTTTCGCATCAACGTCTATAGCACGGGACAAATTGTGCACTATCTGAAAGATTAGGTTCACCAAGTTGGAAACATGGAAGGAGAAACGCGGAAAAATCATATAGCTCCAAGTATAGTATTGTAGGATAAATATGGCTTGTAATTTACTTATAAAGGATCTTACTTGCCCTTGAAGATGATGGTGAAGCCGAGCCCTCAGCATTCGCAAAATCGTATCTGAGGCAAGTTGAAGGGGCATATCTGGAGACAATGTCTGCAATATAAACCTCTCAATTAAATAATCCAGGAAAAATAGGGAAAATAGAGAAGACAATCTCCTGGATGATAAAGTATTCCTGCAGTCTTATAATGGCAAAAAAAACTTTTTGGTCCCTGTGCTATAATAATTTTGCTCATTCAGTCCATATAGTATACACATCACCTATATGGTCCATATGCTATGCAATATATTACCTTTTCGGTTCCTTTACTATTAAATTATTACCCATTTGGTCTTTGTGCTATGTAATCGTTATCCATTTGATCCTTGTGCTATGCAATTTGTTATCTTTTTGGACCATGTACAGTAGAGAATTTACTGTTGATATTTTATATATAATCCGTACAAAAGGGGCAAAAAAAGGTAACAAAATGAATATTAAAGGGACCAAATGTAACATGCATAGTATAGCACAGGGACCAAAAGGACAAACTGATGACACCACAAGGACTAAAAAGGTCCTTTTTTCCTTCTTACAATTAAGGAGTTTGCATTCCTAATGTGCACAGTAAGTCCAGGCCTATACTTTTTTCAAGTTACAATTAAGAGAGCAGCTGATAAAGGATGTTTGTAAACATATGAAAGCGAGAGAAGATCGATTGGATTTGATACCTCCAAAACTTGTAGAGGATCCAAGGATTCTCCATGGTTATGGAGAAGGCGAACTGCAGCATTAAACATTGGCTCTTTGCCATTTTGAGGATCTAAGTACATATCAAGTAATCTGGAAAATGTATCACAAACAGTCGAATAAAGGATAACGTAAGAGAACGACAAGCTGAGATGTGAAAAAGGTCTATTGAGTTGAAAAAAAGGGAAGGAAACAAACTGCATATAAGCATCTGGTCTGCCAATCTCCGCACAATATTGTTCAGCAGCGTCACTGTCCTCCAACTTCCTGAGAAAAACAATTGTCATCTTTTATATATCAGATTGGGATTAATGTATAAAATAAAATGTCACGTTCATATGCGAGTCTATAAAGCACAAGCAATTGCAACACTCCCAAGCTTCTTGCTTATTTGGATCAAAAAAGTGAAAAACAATATGTAATAAAGACAATATATCCATTAAGAGGAACTAGGTTGAAAACATGCTAAGTGAAAAAAATTATTCCTAAATAAAAATATGATAAAAAATCATTAAATATACTAATCAGCCATGACGATAAATATAATAATAATAGTTTTTTCTTGTATATTGGGTCTATTGGCTTTCTTTTTACTATAGCCACAGAAGGGATGTAGAGGGAATTTATCAATTTAAGTCGCCTAAGCCTCATGCAGAAGTAGCTGCTACAGTTTCAGCCACTCGAATTTCCGATATTCCTTTTTATTTCTCATCAAAGGAATAGGCCTACGCCCCATAGAAACTGTCTACCTGAGACTGTCTCTAGGCCCGTATAAAAGGAACAAAGAACAGCATTTCAAAGGCACTTGCAAGTCATAAAGGGCCATGATTAGCTAAAAAAGGCACAGGCACAAATCAAAATAATATTATGATTTAGAGACATAGGATGAAGAAACTGAACTAAACAGAGAAGAATAATATATTTCTGAAACACATTGAAACAACAGAAATACCCTTCTAACTCTATACATAAGAACATACAAGCACATGGAATATAATGTTCATAAGGAGATTGGAAGCTTACAGGGCCAGAATTTGGAGCACCAATGTCTCTTGCCCAAGTTTTCTATACAGAATAGCCTGCCAAATAAAGCCAGCACTTCAGTAAACCAGACACGGTTAATATTCTTGTGAACTACAAGCACCAGTATGATCCATGTTTTTCCTAAGATCAGACAGACTAAAAGGACAAAATATGCATGCATGATGATAATCAACGAAAAAGCAAAAACCGAAATGAGAGAAACTTCAGAACACCTTTTCCAGCCATAACTCTGATCCTTCAATCAAATCAAGAACTTCTTCTGGATCATATAAGTCTGACGATATCAAAAATATCTGCAGTCTATCTCGTATAGGAGTTTGAAAGATAGATTTTGAACTTAAATCAGGAAACTTATCCTCCTTTACCCTTCCATCATCAGAGTTACCTTCCACTGAAAATGTTTCTATTGCAGACTTTGCAAGTGAGAGAGCATATAATGTGTGGAACTGAGTGTCAGTAGAATCTTGATCTTCAATCAACCACTGAAGGTACCTGCACAAAGCAAAAACATAAATAACCTCCCCGTGAGCATCAAATCAATCATCAACATAGATACAACGATAACATGCAGGAAAGATTCATAAATAATGAATTAATTAGAGTACATGGCACCTATGAACCATATTAGACCTGGAAAATTCAAGCCATCATATTCACATGAAATTCATCAAACATTTTGTGGTAATACCTTTGCAGGATTTCAACTTTTTTTGGATCAACTGCATCAATCACTTCATCTGTCATAGAGAAACCACAAAACAAGATTAACAAGAAATACTAATCAGCAATAGCATATGCTTATTTGCTCCAGATCCTAGCTTAAAGAGGATAAAAACACTGTAGAATGCCTCAAATTGAGAAGACAATGAATATGACGGACCATATGAAAAGCCTCTAGCATATTAGGAACACAACAATATAAAAAAGAATGAAAGGAAACGATATTATTCCTTGTTAGAAAAAGCTATAATCTGTTACCAAAAAAAGAAAAAGAAAAAGCTATAATCTGAAATAAATTTATTGGAATGATGAAGAAAATAGCATACAAGAAAAATTACTGTGCATAAAATAATTCCATAAATCATATATATAATAGTTGAATGCAATTTGTCAAACTAAGGGCAGATCTCGATTGCTTAAAATCCACTGTGACAAAACATACAGCATAGTATATTTGGAATAGAAAAATAGAGTGGCATTCAATATAATACAAAATTACAAATATTGGAAAGAACAAAACAATAGAACAACAATCATCAGAATTCCCTGGAATATTGCAAACCTGGTGAAAGCTGATTCTCTCTTTTCATTGAAGTCAAAACTTCAACTGCAAGCACTGGGTTGATATCTGCAATCTTGGAAAACAGAAATAAAATAAAATTAGCTACGGGGCTGCAGGATATAACATTTACTTCTACACACTGCATAGTATATACCCATCCAAGATGCTGCAATACTAAATCCTGATCAGATGACTCCTCCAGAATTTTTGAAGCTTCAACTGCTGCAATCTCTTTACCAGACAAAACATTTGAAGTGCCTTCTTGTGAGTCATTCTCCACAACAGGTTCTTCCCACAAACCAGAAGAATAATTTCTGGCTAGAATTCGCCAAATGGCAAGAGCCTTTGAGCTTATCCCTTTACTCGCGTATAAGAAGGCAAGCGTCCGCAGATGCCCCGATTCATCTAATAGAGTCTCCAACTCCTCCTGCACCGCCCATGGAAATTGTACGGTCATCCTTCAAGCAAGCTCCTGACAACAGCCTCTGTTTTGCAATGCACTGGAATACTAAGATTCCGCAGTCTACCATTGACTTTTGCCTATAAACTAACTTGGCATAGACATATAACTCCCCAGACAATGATTCATACCATTACCCACCAAAAATCAGAAAACTCAACTATGCTACAAGTCATGGCACCCTTTCAAGTTCTACAAAATTACTCTAAGGAAAACTCCAATGAATTCATCTGAAAAACAAATGACCAGAGACAATCACATTGGTCATATAATTTGCTTTTGATGAAGCAGACTGCAGCTAAATAAAAAAGAAGACAAAATTGAAAGAGTAAAAATCACTTTGTTATTGATTAATCCTCGACTTGGACAGAGTGTGAAACCAAAGCAGGAGAAAGAATGTTAAAAAAAATTTCAGATTTTTAATTAAAACTCAAATAGATAAAAAAAAGAATCGATTGGCATTTTACTTCCTAAACAATTTGTGGATTTAAAGTTTAACACCTAATATTATGCACTGTTACACATTAAACATGGGGAGCACTACCTATATTCTAGAGCCCCATACTGACAAGCACTGCCTTCCACTTGTAACAATATAAGAGTTTCAAGTCCAACGTGTTTAACTTGAGAAAGTTTTCCACAATCTTAATAAGAAAAGTCAATGACATAAACAAGTCATCCCTCACGACAGGATCATAAATGAGAAAATGATTTTGTTATTTCAAGCAAAAAAGAAGCAGGGTGTACCACAATACAGCTATTTTCTGAAGATGCCAACCTTTCCATATCTTGAACATGGTTTAAGGCTCTATACAGGTACATCAAAAGTGTATCAAGTCCCTCCTGCACTGATGAAGCCAACTCCTTCCCACGGGAAGCTTCCAGATACCTGGAATATATTAAATCAAATACACGAAATGCAACTATTATATGTGAGTCAATCCAATCAGATAAACATAAGCACCTGATAATATTTTTGATTGCTGATTCAAGTAGATTAGATCGAGTAGGTGGATTCAAAATAAAATCATCATCTACTGCAGTATCTATTCCTGCTTTCCTCAGGAAAATAGCCCTTTGGATAGCCATTAATCCATCATCCACAACATCTTCGAGTGGAGCAGGTGGGGGATGTAAACCCCAATATCGGTTTCTAGGAACCTGAAAACATGAGTTCAATACCATAAAGATGTGCTACATTGTGTCCTATAGGAAGTATATCGTCAAATATATGCAATTATTGTTGTCTAAATGCCAGGAGAAACTTCTCTCTCAATCATTCACCCATTTCAACTAATTAAATAACCAACAGGTAGCCATCCTAGTTAGAAAAGTTTTGTCGATCAATCAGAATTGAATGCTACATGTCTTACTATCCATAAGAAACATCAAGTCAGGAACCTTGTTCCACCTTGAGTTACCCATTACCACATCAAATTTCAGAGAAGCATTAATACAAAAAATAATTAACCTCTTTCAACAGCTAAGAAATGAAAAGAGAGACAGGCAAACAACGAAAACGAGACACAAACACTCTTTCAACAAAGACACATAACTACCCAACTTGAGAATAATTAGACAATTCTACCAGCCAAGCCAAATGTTAAACACTTGAAACAGCTTAAATAAAATATCTTAGCAGACATGCAATGCATATTTTGGGCTCAAAGTCATTTCAACAAATTACAAGTTCTAACTAATGCAAATTGACATTTCATTGTCAAATGTGTAATATATAGCACAAGAATATTAGATGACACAAACTCAAACTAAGATGTCCCAGGAACAATCTAAACCACTAGACACACAAATAACACAAACCCAGAATAAGCCTAAATAATTTACCAGCAGTGACCACCGATTTGGATCTCGCATTATGAAAGGAAATACTTCAGAGGGCTGCATTGTCTTCGATTGTAAGAAGTGATTCACAGCTTCCTCGAAATGCAAGTCAAAAAGCAAGAGGAAACCCACTTGAGCATGAACAAAAGATAGCATTTCATCTGACATTTCACCTTGACTCTCCAGCTCCTCCACCAAGGAGATGGCTTCCTTAAAGTTTTTCTTTCTTAGCAAGTCTTTAATTTGTTCTTCAGAAGATACTTTCCAATAGAAAATAACCTGTCAATAGTCAAACCAAACACAATAATACAATAAAGGCTCTTCATCGTTCAGGTTGTATAAGCAAAGCATACATCAATAATAACTTGACAATTAAATGTGCCACTAATGTATCTGTAAATTCTTTGATACACAGTTCAATATCCAATGAAGTAAAGCTAAATACAGGAAACAGCAATACCATAAAAATGCTGTAACATACTACAAGTTCAGCAACAATGTTGGATTTGAGTTCTTGTAATAATTATGCTGCAAAATTACATGAAAATACGGGGTGGAGGTTTCGCTTCTTTCAACACTAATGGAAAAAGGTTAAATATCAAAATTCACATTACATAATGATTATGTTTAAATTCATACAGATAGAATCATATTAGTTGGCCAAACGAACAAGATACTAAAATTCGAGGAATAACATCTTAAGTCAAACTTCAAAGCAAGTCAGAGAGTTATTAACTCGCACAAGAGTCACATTGTGCATAAAAAAATCAGAATCAGTCTTAAAAAAAAAGAAATATTTTACAACTTGTAACTTGCCCTAAACTAACACAGAAGTTGTTTCACAAGCCGGCAAGTCACATTGGTGTACTTGTGTTAGGTGTTGACTTTTACTTATCTCCCATATGGGAGTTGGATGTAACTAGAGGGGTATAAATACCATCCTCTCTATCATTGTAAGATATCCAACCAATTATCAATCAAATATCAAGTTTACCAAAGCTAAGCTATGTGAAAGTCACATTCATAAACATTGAACAGTTAATTGCTAAATGTAAATCGATCAAAATATCATACAGAAAAAGAAATCACCAAAATTTCTGAATTCAAGGTTTCACAATTGGAAAAAATAGTCTAACTTGAAAAATGATGTTGCATACCTTGGTGGGCGTGGCAACAGCAAGAAGTCTTCCATTCCCATCATCCTCATTGGCAATAAGACATCGTCCAATTGCTTCCCCGGAAAAAGTTATAGTCTGGATACAATTGCCTGATCTCTTATTATACAACTCCATCTTCCCATCCCTAACAAGAACAATATAAGAGGACAATTCTCCCACAGAATCTGGGCTGCCTCGGAAAATAAAACTCCCTCCAACCGGCTGCCCATGATCATCAACAAGAATTCCCACATTATCTACAAACATTAGAATTTTCTTCTCTTTCCATAACAGCTTAAGCTTTGGCGAGCTAGATACATCTGGTAATGTAAATATCACCCCACTTTGACCCGTGACACACGAAATCAAACTATATCCACTAGAGGTGCCTATGATTATGGAATCATTGAGCCAAACTATTGCTTTAACCCCATCAGTACACTGTAACTCTTTCAAGATTACAAAAGAACCATTTGAGTGATCATAGTCTTTATCAGTCTTGGCTTGTCTATTATTCCCTAAAACAAGCTCAGCTAACACCAATTTCTTACCAATTACAGCAACAAAAACATTATTACCTCCAATTCGTTGCACAACTTCCTTGGATTTAACGCCATTAGTTTTAATCCCAGCCCCCAACTTCTGCAGAAGTCGCTGACTAGTACTAGAAGACTCCACATTACTAACGGAAATCCCCAACAAATCAGTACTCTCCGATTCACTGCTTATAATCCTCTTAGCAACAGCACTAACCCCTTTCACGAAACCCAGTTTCTTGACAGAGATCGACAAAAGCGAGTCAACCAAAAACAAAGAACCATCGCACAGCAACAGAACCTTCCCAACATCAGCAAGAACGGTCACCGATTCAATAGGCGAGTCCCCGACCGAAACGCTTCGCAGAAACGAAACGTTTCTTCCGGACAGATCGAAATCGAGGGTGGAGTTGGGGTCATTGGGCGTGACGGAAGCAGTGGAGAACAGAAGGACGGATCCTGAGAAGGTGCCGACGTAGATTAGGGTTTGGGAATCGGAAACGGAAGAGACGGCGAGAGATCGAATTGAAGTCCGAGAGTAAGACGAAATGTCGACTGTAGAGAGTGGCTCGAGGACGGTTCGGCCAGTAGGATCGTGATTGGCCATGGAAGTGTGGAGAGGAGAACAGAAATAGAAATGGAGATGTTATGAAAATGGAGGACAGGACGCCATTGACAGGGATCGAATTGGATTTGAATTGCAACTGGTTTAGAGGATTGGTTCGATTGAACAGAGAAGACCAGAGTTGATTTTCTGGTGTAGAATAGAATAAACATTTCATGAAAAATACACATTATTTCATGGGGCTCTTAAAAAAATTATCACCGTGTCCGACATAACACGAACGTGAACGCTTAAACATGATATTTAGAAAAAATATATATTTAAATGTGGTGACTAAAATATAATGTCAAGCATAAATATTTATATATAATAAAATATATATTAAAAAAAAGTTATAATAACTACTGAAGTTCTAGATAATGTATATTCTTTTAAAAATGAAAATCGATAAACTACTAATTATACTAATACTACCGCATTCTAGTAAATTCACCTATATAGATATCATTACTTGTAACATGCGATTAGTTATTTTTTTTAATTTCTTTGCCTTATTTTACTTCTATCTCTCAAAAAGTTCATTTTTTTGACACGCCGCTTTAGAATACTTTGTTCTTCTCTTTTTTATCTTTAAAATGATATCCACTGTCACATTTTCAAAATTTTTGAACCAATACACATATGGTAGAAGTCTTGTAGATATGTGGTAGAAGTTTGGTAGACATATGGGATTTATTTTTTTTTAATAGCCTTTTTTACCTCCTCATTTGTTTGGGGATTAGTGATTCTGATTCACATATTACTTTTTATTTCCAAATCAAAGTTCTTATAGTTGTTTAATATAGAAGAGATTAATGTATTCTTTCATCATAATTTAATTTGGATTGTTGAACATGAATTTATTGCTTTTAGTGTAGCTGGTGGTTTGATTCAAAGGTTAACAATTTCATAAAAAAAACTATCAAAAACTAATATTTACCATATGTCTGTTAGATATCTATCGGACATCTATAAGATGTCTACCATTTGAAAAGTTTGAAAATGTCACAATGGATATCATTTTAAAGATCAAAAGAAGGCCAACAAGCAGGCTAAGCAAGTTGGATGAGAACAGGGTTCAAATCCCACTAAATACACTTGTAAGGAGGGGTGAGAAGCCTTAACTGTTACTAAGCCTCAAACAAGATTATCTTAGTGAACATACTTGTTAATATTACCAAAAAAAGATTAAAAGAAGACGAACAAAAAACTCTGAAGCTGTATTTCGAATAAATAAACGGTTTGAGAGATAAATGAAAAATAAAGCAAAGAAATTGAAAAAAATGACCATTCATATGTTAGAAGCAATGTTATCAATAACGGATAACAATGCGCATTGAATATATTTAATATATATATGTTATAAGCCTAACATAAGTCTGATATAAATTTAATATAAGCCTCTTTTTATTTGCAATGTCCATTGAATTGTTATGTATCTATTATATATCTAATATAAGTTTGACATAAGTCTTATAGTAGACTTGTAACAGATATGTAATAGGTCAAAAAAATTGAAAAAAATAAATCACGATAAATGTAGTTTCAAAGATAAAAATGAGACGAACAAAAAATTTTATAGCAACATATCCAAATAAATAAATCATTTGAAAGATAAATACATAATTACCAAATAAAAAAAAGTCAAATTGCATCAAATTTAAAAAGAGTAGAAAAGTAAAATGAAAATTAAAATTTTTTATGACATTTTAATAGAAGATATTTAGTATAATTTTATATTGAATTATTCTGATATTTATTTTGAAAAAAAAGTCAAATTAGATAATTTTCCTTTCATTTTAAGCTCAAACGAGCCAAATATTTGATAAGGTAATATTCAAAACAAAACTAATAATGGGTAAGATTAATTATTTATTTGACTCCCAAGGAAGGTGTAATAATAAAACAAAATTACATAATATTAGTATTTTAGTGTAATTCGATCGATTGGTTTTGATCAATATGATTGTGATATTTCATCGAAAAAATCGGGAGAGTGTGGAGTGCACGTTTGTTCGGGTTCTGCTATGACTTGGGGATTCGGGGGCAGCGCCATTGGATGTGGGGTCCAAAGGGGGCAGCCCCTAGCTGGGTCCCAGGAAAATTTTTTTATTCCTGACAAATCGCATCCTTTAAAAAATTCATCAGAAAAATGAATTTTAGACCCGAAAAAGCATGTCTTTTAGACATAGCGGCTACTCGAAATGACATGCCTTTTAGACATGTCTGTTGACATTTTGGCTATATATATGACCAAAACCGAAATTGGCACATACATAAAATTTTCGGTTGATTATTTTCACAGCAAATTTAATTCTTGTTCTTGATTCAGTTTCTGATTTTATCCGATTGGAAGTTTGGTGAACCGACCAAATAAATTTCAATCTGACAGCATATTCTCGACTTCAGAAACTCGTCCAAGTAATCCCCGATATTCAATACATAATTGATTCAAATAAATTTCATTTTACAAAATATAAATGTGGTGGCAGCGGCACGAAACATGCTAATGGAGGGAGGTGGCGAACCTGAAATGGCGGAGGCTTTAAGTTGTAGGGAAGCTTTGAAATGGCTCAAACAAAGACATATCGACAAAGTAGTGATTGAGATGAATGCTATCAACATTGTCTCTTACTTAAATAACTCTACCATATATCATTCTCCTTTAGGGGCCGTATTAGAAGATCGTCGTAAGTTAACTAAGAACTTTCGTTGTTCACGTTTCGTCTATATTAGGAGGTCTGCGAATCAGTTGGCTCATATATTTACTAGAACAATTGACTCTTCAACACATCGAGGCGAGTGAGATCAATTCTCCGAGCTTCTTAGTCTGTATTACTTTTGGTGTATGAATATTTCATGGTTAAAAAAAATATTTTGGAATTTAGGAACCGGAAAAAAATATATTAAGCGATGGAAACCACATGCACCCTATTTGGCTTGTGGATTCCACGAATTGATCTTCTACTCTTTTTTTTCATTTGATTGAAAAATTAGGATATCATATCATGAACATTTATATATTTGTAATTGACTAATAGGACAACTTATTTCAACACATTGGAATATAATTTTTCTCTTTTGATGGTATTAAATATAAATTAATTTGATATTTACTGTTTTAAAATTTTTTGTCTAGCTCCACTTAGGTGTTATTTTGGGGTTCGTCGTTCGACTTTTCATTCTTCGGGCGCTATCTGGCATTGGATTGATATATTACTGACTAGGCACCGCTTAGTCCGACTTTTTCCGCCTAGACACTGCCTAATCCGATTTTTCAATAATTTTTAATATATCAATACTTATAATAATTATAGTTCAAAATATTCTCACCATGTAATTCTCATTTTTAATCTCAAACTAAGAAATAGCACGCTAAAATCATAAAAAATTTGTGAAGGTATGAATTTTTAAGGAATTGATTTTAGTGTTGATGTGTTTTTATGTAATAATCGATTAAGATTGATATTGTCATATGCTAAACTATATTTTTATAATATATTATTACATTATAATTTATTTTTTAGTTTAATGGATACTTTTATCTATTAATAAATATTAAAAATTAAAAAATCACATATCTGCCTAAGCTCCGCCCAGGCGCTGGAAGCCTCGACCGCCATACTAGCGCCTAACGCTTTTTAAAATATTAACGTGTAAGCTAAAGTATTTGCTAACTAGCTCATGAGAGTATACTAATTCAAAAATCACTAAATCGATCTAAATTATACATTACACGCGGTAACGTGATAGGGTGTAAACTAGGAAATCCATCATGGCCACAGCTTCCTCGTAAGTGAAAAAAGAAGCTGAGATTTTAGGTTCGATCTTAAAGTTTCTTAAAAATTAAAATATTCCTAATTTTTTTAAAAGAAGTTAGCATTATGAAAACTTTTTCAATAAGCATGTATTTTACATTTTCATTGTCAAAATAGAGTTATAATTGTTTAGTTACAACTATATTAACTATTTTTTTTAAATAATAGAAATTTTTACGGGAGTTCGGAGCTTCCGGATATTAAGTATATTGGAAACAAAGCAACAAATAACCATCAATATTAACTAACAAAAACTACAACATCCAATGAAAATAACTTAACTAAATGGCTCCATAATTAATTATTTACTTGTTTGGTTTAGCTATTATTGATTCTTGCCAGCCTTTTGCTTTTTATGATTATATTTTTACCAATTAAAAGCCAATTTTACTAAGCTTTCTACTTTTAATTTTTAAGTTTTGTTTTTAATTTTTTTTTAGTAACAATAGATTTAATTTAGAAAAAAATAAATTAAATATTTTTAATTAATTAATATTTAAAATTAAAATATATTAATTAAAATTAAAATATATAGTTATATTTAAAATTTGTAAGACAAAAAGCAGCTTAAACAATCCTATTCAAATACTTAGAACTTCAATTCTCACTCACACAAAACATATATTTATGAAACCAATATTTTAATGGTGGCATAACTTAGGCTATGTTATTTTTAAATTTATGGAAACTAAACTAAATTGAAATAAAATTAATTAAAATAAATTAAATTTATTTTAATATAAATTTAAAATTATATATAATTAAATTAAAATGATATAAATTAAAACACATTATTAGAAAAACGAGTCTCTTATCCAAAACAATGAACAAAGAACTAGATAGAAAGATAGGAAAGAGGATTTCAAAACTAAACCAACCAAACACTTCCAACCAATCAAAGCACTCCACCTCAGCATTCTTCCTTATCCCCCCAAATTCCCTCCGTTTCCCACCATTCACCCCATTTTCTCAGAAAATCTATAAACCCTCTCACACTCTCCACACTCCATTTTCTCCCAATCCAAACACCCCAAGAACCAGAAAAAAAGGCAAAAATGTCTCTCACAGTACCAACAAATCTCTCCATCTTGAAGCCAAAACTCGGATCCACATTCAATCCAGCGAAATCAACCTCAAAATCGGCAGTAATCGTGTGCTCAACCGCCGAAGAGTCCGGCAAAAAATCAACTCTCCAAGCCTTCTCCGCCGCACTGGCCTTATCCTCCATCCTCCTCTCCGCCCCTCTCCCGGCCGTCGCCGACATCTCCGGCCTCACGCCGTGCAAAGAATCGAAGCAATTCGCGAAGCGAGAGAAGCAAGCGATCAAAAAACTCGAATCCTCTCTGAAGCTCTACGCTCCCGACAGCGCGCCGGCTCTGGCGCTGAATGCGTCGATCGAGAAGACGAAGCGCCGATTCGCGGCGTACGGCGAGAAAGGACTGCTGTGTGGAGCGGACGGGCTGCCGCATCTGGTAGTGAGCGGCGATCAGAGGCACTGGGGGGAGTTTATAACGCCGGGGCTGTTGTTTCTGTACATTGCGGGGTGGATTGGATGGGTTGGGAGAAGCTATTTGATTGCGATTAGAGATGAGAAGAAGCCGGCGATGAAGGAGATTATCATTGATGTTCCCTTGGCTTCGTCTTTGGCTTTTCGAGGATTTTCATGGCCGATTGCTGCTTACAGGGAATTGATTAATGGCGATCTTGTTGTGAAGGACGTTTGAATTGGGATTTCTTAGCTCAGAATTTGAATATCAGGTGATTTTCTTATTTATCAGTTTTTCTTTTTTTTTTTTTCTAAAAATCTGAATAGAAATTGGCTCAACTGAATTGAATTAAAGCAAGTTAAATTTGGCTGAACTGAACTGAATTTATTTCACTGTAAATTTATAATTGCGTATTGCTGAACTGGAATGAACGAAACTGAATTGGAATGAACTGAACTGTAGTGGTCTAAACTGAAGTAAATTGAATTAAAGTATAGTCCAAGAGAACATAGACTTAGTATCTTGGAAACCGAAACTCATGAAAACTGGATAGGATAAACTGAACTAAATTAAACTAAAGTAAGTTTAATTAAACTGAACTTATTTAAGTATAAATTTATAATTCCGTATAGCTGAACTGAAATGATTTAAACTGAATTAAAATGAATTGAACTGAAGTGATTTAATCTAAATTAAATTAAAGTGTAGTCTAAAAAAACAGGGTTAATATCTTAGAAACTGAAACTCGTGAAAATTGGATAGGATAAACTTTTCGGGAGTTTTTTTTAAATATTAAAATTTGAAAACTCGTCTGCTTGTTTGAACTTTTTTTTTTTTTTTTGTTGATTAAGGCTTTCTTCTTTTCAATTTATAAATAATTATAAATTTATATTGAGGTAGTATTTATAAGTTTTAAACTATATTAAATTAAAAGAATTATAAGTTGAAAAGAGCATAAAATACTTGAGTTTACTATTTGATATTTAAAAGACTGAATGAAAAGTTTTAAAATACCCAAAAAAAGTTTTTGTTATTACTCTTAGATGATCTACTGAGCTGTATATAAATAAGGTCTTAAATGCCTTAACTTAAATGACACGTTTTAAAGCCGTGGGGTTGACTGTAAATGACACCAAAACGGACAACATCGTTCAATCTGTTTATTTTGTTATTTCGGTGACAAGAAGTTACACTAAACACAACTACAAAAGAAAACTACAAGAAAGCCAAACCAATCCTAAATGAGTAAATAAATTTGATTTTGATTTCAGGGATAGGATGGGGGGAGTATAAGGAAAGGTTTGTGGAGGAGAATGACTTGTAAGAAAGTATATGGAAATTCTGTTTGTATTTGTAATTTAATTTGAACATTTTTACATTTATGTGTATTTAATGCTTGTGTAGTTGTGTTTCACAAAATTAATTTTTCAAGTTTAAGAGAAAAAATTTGCTTTGAAAAGTGTCGGGGTAAGTCTGAGTTGAGAATATTACATGAAAAACTAATGAGTTAAATGAATGATATATAATTGGGAATGACCCATTAACCTATCACCTTAGGGTTTTGGGTTAGATGTCTTGTCAGGAACCGGGAGCTTTCGGTCCGGGGGAACAATGAGCATCCAAGCGAATGATATACTTCATGGGCTTGACGCCACTTCTAACCTAAAACCCTAAGGTGATGGGTTAATGGACCCGTCCTAATTATATATCATTCACTTAACTCATTAAGTTTCCATGTGAGATTATCATCTCTCATTTACCCAACAAGCTTCCCCTCAAGTGTGGGTTATCACTGCATGTGGGATAGTGGCTCCCCCTTGAGTGGAATACCATGCTCAAGCAAGTCATACCGGCTTTAATACCATTTGTCAGGATTCGGGAGCTTTCGGTCCAAAGGAACAATAAACATCTAAGTGAATGATAACTCTATGAAATCTTAGGCTCAAAGTGGACAATATTATTGAGAATATTGCTTACATTTAATAAGTCATAGAATCTCATCCTCTACGTCAAGCGTAAAATATTTGTTTGAAACAACAAAAACTTAGGAAAAAATGAATTTATAATCCTCAGATTATGTGCACTGTACATTGACATAATGAATTAGACGTGTGCCACAAGTATGAAACAATTAGAATATTGCACACTGCAACTACCAAATAGGTAAAGTATTATATCACATAGCTCAAATTGATGAACCAACTATGTTATAAGACTATTAATATTTAAATATTAGTTAAGATTAGTGTAAGCGGACACATTATTTTTTTAAAAAATTTATTTTATTTAGACTTACAATTATAATAAAGGAAAATTTTATCCCACCCCATTTGTAAGTGGACTCAAATCTGTGACCTCTAGAATCACAACTTTAAGGCTCAACCACCAGGGGAATTTATAGAAAAAGCCAGGCTTTTTTACCCTTCTCCCATCCAATAGTTGAGAATTGATTAACACTTAATTAAATATTCTCTCATATTAATTAAATCTCCCCTCATCAATTCTTAACCATTAAATGAGAGAAGAGTTACAAAAAACCAACAATATTGTATAAATTTTCCAACCACTAAATCAAGCTTTTGTCACTTAATCGAACACATATTAATATAACATGAGTACATAAAAAATTCAATGAGTTTTATGACCTAAGAAACGTTACTTTTATACTTATTCTTTTTAGTAAGTTAGTAACTAAAACATTTTATTTTTGATGAATCGAGTTCATAATTTCGACATTTATGCTTCATATAAAGCATATGGCTGTAAACGAACTGAGTCGAGCTTGAACACTGACTGTTTAAGATTTATTCATTTAAATTTTAATGAACATGAACTGAGCTCGAGCTTGGTCAAACCGAGCCCGAGCCGAGCTCAAGCTTGGTCAAACCGAGCTCGAGCTGAGCTTCAAGCCTATCTCGAGCTTTGTTTAAATCGAGAGCTCAGCTTATAAAAAAGATAGAATCCGTAAGATGAAGAATCAGAGATGAAGGATCTAAACACCACAAATGATTTTCATTGTACTAAGAAGAGGAAGAGGAGGAGTGTTGTGTTGGCGGCTGCGTTTTATCAGAGGAAAATGAGATTAGAGTTTTATTGAGCATATAGAGATTGATGAATATATATAGTGGGATTGGATTAGATCCAAATTGCCTTTGTTAGGCTTATATCCATTTTTTCTCTTTTTATTTATCTATATTTTATATATCACTTTTATACATATTTTTTCTTTACTCTTTATCTTATATTTTTATATTTTTCTTTGTACATTTTTATATCCATTTTACACATACACTATTTTATACTTATTCATAATCTATCTATTTCATAAATATAATGTATAAAGTTTTCAAATATGTTAACGAGCCTGTTAACGAGCCTAATAACTAGCCAGTTGGCGAACTAGTTCACTAGCCTCTTATCGAGCATGTTCACGAGCTTTCGAGCCGAGTATCCCCTTGTTCAAGCTTGGTTCGTTTACTATAACGAGTCTGAAATTTTGTTCATGAATAAGCTCATTTATTAACAAATCGAGCCAAACACCGAGTAGTTCACGAGTAGTTCGGCTCGTTTACAACCCTAAGTGTAGCCACCAACCCACTACTTAGTGGCTATACTATTTATGGCATTACAAAGTGTTCAAATATAGATATTAATTTGTTAGGCCGAATAATAGATTACGAGAAAAATAATAGCAGCAGAATAAAAAGACACAAAGATTTTTACGTGAAAGCCCCAAATAAATCAGGGAAAAACCACGGGACAAATTCCGAATAATTCTCCACTATAAAATAATAGTAGGTACACCAAGAGATTACAAAATAGTGACAATCAAGTGTTTCCCAAAACCTCACTATTTTTTCTCTTACCCAACTCTTAGGAACCCTTTTCCTAAGTTTCTCTATACAGATAATATTTTATCTGTGTTTTCTTCCTCTCCTGCTCTCAGTTGAGGCAGAAGCCTCTCTATTTATAGGAAATACAAATGCGAATGGCCGAATTATGCACAGTAATTTTACTGTGCACTTTTTAAAAAAATGTTCTGCCGACCTGCCTCTTTTTGCTTTTTTTTATATAATTTAAAATTATGGGTCCCACAAGAATGGATAGACACCACACAACATAATTAATGGGTAATGCTATTTACACTCGTGCAGTTTATACATTTTTACACACACATCAGTTTGGGAAAGTGAAATTGTGGATTGAATTGTTTGTTTAATGTTTTGATTTCCTATTTATGTATTAACATTGCGATGATTTGTTTGAGCTTTGAATAGCTATCGAGATCCTTGTACCAAAGTGGTATCTGGAAAAAATAACAATTTCCGGTTTTTATTCAATGGAGCTTTAAAATGATGAGACAGAAGCATATTGAAGGGGAAAGATATATAGATTGGAAAAGACAAGTGAGTTTTTATGTTGGTTAAGTGATTTGTAAAACCCGCCGTTAGTTAAAACAATGATAAAGATGTTGGTTAAATGATTTGTAAAACCCGCCGTTAGATAAAACAATGATAAAGATCTGTATGTGTAAAAATGTGTAAAACTAATGTGTGGGCATAGCAAAAAAATCAAAAACCAAACCAAACCAAACGTTGGTTTGGTTTCATTTTTGTTCGATTCGGTTTTTGGAATAACAGAATAAAAAAGAAAGAAAAGCGAACCAAACTATTTCGGTTCGATTTTCGGTTTCTATTTTCCCCCTTGATGGTTTTCGGTTCTGTTTCGTTCAGTTCGGTTTTTAAACCAAACGAAATTCTGTTCCGCCCTACTCATGTGTGTAAATATAGCATTCAACATAAATCAGTTCAAACAAGTATAATACTTTTATTATCTGTTCAAACAATTCACACAACAAAGCCTCACCAAATATACAACAACAACAAAAGAATACAAATCCCCCATTAGGTCACTCAAAGAGTTCAAAATAGTAACAACATTCAAAGAAAAGAAGACACATAACAAAAAACCTAACGAATCACAAATCAAACGTTGTCGAAATTGTGGTTCTTGAATCGAGGAGACGATTTCGGAGAAGAGGGAAACTGGGTACCGGGAGGAGGAGTCGGGACACCGTAGACTTGGGCATTTGTTCGAACATCTTGTCTGCCTCTTGCCCTGCCCAAATAGTAGCATCCAAATCCAAGGGCTAAGCTGAATAGTATCAATGGCAACGATATCACTACTACCATTCCCATCTCGGCTTTCGATCTCGTCTTCTTGATTCGATTCTGAGTGTTCCTCACAGAGAAAGAGATATATAGAAAGAGATTGGTGTGTAAAGAATAAAAAGAGAGTGAGAATTTATTCTGGTTATTAATGAACTGGAAAGGTACTATTCTCTCTCTTTTTTTATGACGGTTGGGCTTTAACGTTCAAGTTTTTCAAATTTAACGGTCACTTTTTTGGGTATTATTAGCTGTATGCCTGTATCTTTTGATTCTCTCAGCTGAGCTGCCAACTCAATTAGGCTTGTTATTTTGGACTCTTAGTGCATTTCAGTTTAGGTTTTTTTTTTTTTGTTGCCACTCTGGTTCACCGGAGCTTTGCTCTGACTGTATCCAGATCTGACACGGGGCGCGCACCTGGCTGTGGTGGGTGAGTCTCCCAATAAGGATTTTATGCATTTACTACGACTCGAACTTGAGTCCTTGCTAAAGCGATACCAATCCACTTACCACTTGGACCAACCCTTATTAGTATTTCAGTTTAGGTTTAAAGTTAAGAGTTGTTTTGGTAATTATAGCTCAATTGGTCAATTAGAAACAACCTCTCTGTAATTACAGGGGTAAGGTTGCATACACCCGATCCCCTAATATTGTTGTTATAATTATAGCTCAGTTGGAAATACAAGCTGAATATATGAGAAAAACTCATAGGAAGGAGTGAATTTAACTATACTTGAGCCTTGAAGAACCATTCAACAATTATTATAATTATTAATATTTTTTATAATTGTTGAATAATAATAATAAAATTGTGGTAATTGTATAGAACATTCCATACCAAAGAGTGTTGTAGACAAGCTTGCCAAGACTTAAAAAAAAGTTGGTATTCATTTATTAAAAAGTAAAAACCATAACAAAAAACCGAAAAATTTCGCAAGAATATCATGAAATAAGAATGGTTTACGAGGCGTTTATGCGAAAGACTTGCGTATCGAAGGTATGGCCGTGAAGGCCATTTCTATTAATTACTTTTTAATAACTAAATTTTGTATTTATTACCATTGGATTAGGATTAGCGCTTGCTAAAAACAACTCTATTGATGAAACAATTAACCTCAAATATAGCATATAAACTCTATTTGTTATTTAACAATATAGACATTTGGAAAGCAATAAAACAAAAGAAATCAATTATTTTCCTTCAATATACAAGTAATTTGAGATACTTGAATTCAATTGTGTCAATGGTTTGTTACACATAAAAAGAACAATCACAATATCAAGAGCACAAAGATTTTCTATCATACAAAACAAGGTAGCACCGAAACGACAACAGAAGCATCAATGCGTACCGAAAAACGCCAAATATAGAAACTTCAGTTTCTAAGAGTTTTCGTGCTACCTTGATACGAAACTGTACAGTCTCTTACTTGAAGAAAGCACTCACCTCCCTCCAATAAGATCACTAAGCCTCGTTTCGGTGACATCAACAGGAGAAGGTGTTGGATCAAATCCCAACTTCACATCAATCTGAATATCGTTCGGACTTTCGTATTTTTCGCTTTTATCACTCGCACTAACCTCGGATTTCGTAAACATCGAGGTATCGTTGCCATAAGAGAAGCCACAATTAACGTCTTTAAGATCCCAATCACTCAAATAGCTCGGTTTTGAAGTCACCGAACTTACTTCAATGTCTCCTGTCAGCATTGCTACAACTCGGGACATAGTCGGTCGAATTAGTGGGGATGCTTGAGTGCATAGTAGAGCAACTCCTATAACTCGAAGAGCTTCGGTTTCGTTGAACCCCATTAAAGTTGGATCCAATAATGCTAGAGTTTGGTTAGTTTCATACAAATTCCATGCCTGTAAGAATATGCACATAAAAAAGAATGTGTTGGAAGGTATATAAATGCAAAAGGAAAAAACTCGGTTTTTTGCCGGGAAAAAACCAGTTGTCCCCCATTCAATTTTTGACACTTGGTAATTTGCAGGAAAGAGAATGAAAAAATAGGAGACAGAATGAAAATAATGATAAATGAAAAAGTTAACACGTGCCAGAAATTGAATGGAAGACACTATTGGAGACACGGAATTAAGGACAACAGATTTTCTCTCGTTTTAGCTCACGTAGTCTACAAAATTCATAGATTTAACCCAAATACTTTATTTTCACTTCTAGTCCTTGTATCTTTTAAATTCAAGAGCATTCAGTCCTTCCATTAGGTGAGCATATAATTGACAAATGAAAAGCACAACTAATGGAAGTGTCAAGTGTTCCTGAGAGTCAAAATACATGCCTCGATTTCCCGAGTTCTTTTCCCATCATTCACCATGTTCATCCCTCTTAACAAAACTCAAGTCCAAAAGAACAAGAGTTATGGCTAGCCAGATGTGACAGAATAAAGGATGGGGCTAAAATGACAGTTCTTTTTGTTAAAAAAGTAGCTTTTTTCAATTGGAAAAGAAATATTCGATAACAAGTTGAATCTCCTTACCCATCCAAGAAGATAAATCTTTCTTTCGACGGAGTGATTTTCGTAGTTTGGTATTCCACTGAGGATCTCTAAAGCAAGAACTCCGAAGCTAAAAACATCAGCCTTCTCTGTTAGATGTCCACGCATTGCGTACTCTGGTGCCATATAGCCACTGCAAGCAAAACCCTCACTTTAACATAATGTTTGCTCCATTGTTCTTTTGTTGTGTAAATTTTTTAAATAGCTCTGGCCTAGTTCATTGGAAACCCCCTGAAGTCATCGCTAAACGCCTGTTGTCACCCTGAACCTTCAAAAGTTTCAAATAACCCCTGAACTTGCAAAAAGTGTGATGCCACGTGTCAACTTATGGTTGGAGATAGAAAAATCAGGATAGTGGCATCTTTGAAAAGTCAAACCAACCAAAAGCTAACACGTGGCATTCGAGGGGAAAATTGTTGCTTTGTTTCCAAGTTCAAGGAGGTAACTTGAAAATTTTTTGAAAGTTCAGGGTGGCTTCAGGAGTTTAGGGCCGACTTCAAGGGGTCCCTGATGCATTAAGCCAATAGTTTTTGTTGGATTTGATAATCTAATTAAGAAACAAAAAAAAGGAAAGTTAAAAGGTTACATGGTCCCAGCCACTCGAGTGCTTATATGGGTGTACTTTTCATCGTAAAGCTTCGCCAATCCAAAATCCGATATCTTTGGGCAGAGTTCTGAATCAAGCAAAATATTACTTGCTTTCACATCTCTGTGGATGATCCTTGGTCTCGACTCTTCGTGAAGATAAGCTAGCCCTCGAGCAACTCCTAGGCATACATTGAACCGTGTTTCCCAGTCAAGGTGCACGCCGTTTTTTTCTGCATTAGTACCTCAATCAATATAAAATGCTAAAAAATGAAGAATAAACATCAATACTTTAGCAAGCAATCATCATCTGCATACCAAATAGTGCTTTGTCAAGGCTCTTATTCTCAAGGTATTCATAAACTAAGAGACGTCTATTTCCTTCGATACAACAACCATACAGTCTCACAAGATTTCGATGTTGAACTGCAGATATTGTGGCAATCTCAGTTACAAATTGGTCCTTCCCCTGATGTGATGCCAGAGAAAGTTGCTTAACTGCTACTTCCCTCCCATCAGAAAGTGTACCCTATAAAACATTATATTAAAAATTAAGGCATACATGATACATCCTTCTCATGAACTCGAACTCGAAAATATAGGCCACATACATATGTTGCTACCTCAACTTGGCACTAAGCGCCATGTGCCACCCTGAACTCTAAAAAGTTCCAAATAACCCCCTGAACTTGCAAAGAGTGCACCAATTTGTGTCATCTTCTGACTGGATAGAGAAAAATCAGGAAAATAACATCTTTAAAAAGTCAACCCATTCTAAAACTGACATGTGGCATTGAGGGGGCAAACTATGTCAGTTTAGGGCAGAAGGTGTAACCCTTGAATGTTGGGGGTGGCACACGGCACTTGCGCCAAGTTGAGGGGGCATCATATGTATTTAGCCGATAATATACTAATCTAGGCTACAAATTACCTTGTATACTGGTCCATATCCCCCCTCTCCTAGTTGATTCGAGGGGCTAAAGTCTTTTGTGGCTGCTCTTAACTCCGAGTAACTAAAAGTAATTGGTCTTGAGCCTATACCAGATAGCACTGCAAATCGGAGCAAAAACTTAAAAGAGTAATTTATTTATGAAAAAAGAACATAATGCATCAGACATACTACAGTGGTAAAAACAAGTCTGAATACATTGGGACCCCTTGAAGTTGTCCTTGATGCCCATTTTCCCACTCAACTTTCAAAAGTTCCAAATAACCCCTGTACTTGCAAAAAGTGCACCGGTTTGCACTGCCGATGTGACGATGTCACATGTCAAATTTTGGTTGGAGAGTGATTTTTCAGATTGACATCTTTGAAAAGTCAAACAAAAAAAAGCTGACAAGTGGCATTGAGGCGGCACACTGGTGCACTTTCTGCAAGTACATTGGGTTATTTGGAACTTTTGAAAGTTCAGGGCAAAGGGGCGTTTAGGGACAACTTTTGGAGGGTGCCGATGTATTCAGCCTAAAAAGACCTTTTGTTATCATTAGTTTTACCTAATTCATCATTAAGGGCAGCTTTCCTTCTTATGTAAAGGATTGCAAATATCAATAGAAAGCTCAAAACTACAACAGACACAGTGGTACCAACAATCAATCCCTGTCTGTTCCTTTTGTGTGGTAAACCTGGTGGTATTCCGCTTACTGTTGGTCTAAACTCTGTTCAGACAATAAGGTTACTGTTAAAAAGTGACAAAGAGGCCAATTATTTAAACATCTCAAGTAACAATCTTCATTACCTGGAAGAACACTCAAAGCTGCGATAATTGGTCCATAATACCCTTGTACGGGTGTGCAACAAGTTCCTTTACCAGCCCAGAATAAGTGGATTTCGAGATGGTTGTCAGTAACGGTTGCGTTGAAAGTCTTTGTTATCGCTCTTTCAACATCGCCAGTCTCCCTTGCTATGTCGAAGTCTCTCAACTGCAGCTTCCCCTATTACATATGTAAATCAATGCATTAATAGCAGCAAAAGGGCCTTTTTTGGTCCCTGTGGTATAACTCATTTGCCCATTTGGTCCCTCTGCTCTTCATGTTACTTACCCATTTAGTCTCTGTGATATGCAATTTGTCACCTTTTTAGACCCTATGCTATTCAATCATTACCCTTTAAATCCCAAGACTATGCAATTCGTTATCTTTTTGGACCCTGCACTGTAGAATCTCTATTAATGTATCTATGCATATGCACTAAAGGGACAAAAACAGGAAATAAGTTGCATAGCACAGAGACCAAATAGGTAACCTGTATAACCGAGGGACCATTAATAGCTAAACTCTTTTACATACTTATACTCCAAAACTATTTTTTACCTGAATGTAGACATTGAAAACACGCCTTGCAATACTCTCCCAGATCTGAGAGCTTCTATGTTTAAACCCTGTTTCCGCAAATAACATGCTTATGGTGTAATTTCCATTCTGAAGACCTAGGCCGAAGTATCTAAGAGAACTAGGGGAGAGCCTTGAAGTCAAATAGAGTTCCGGGGTGTTGGTGCTGGTCACTTGTGATAATGTATCTTCGATATATGTTGGATTTACCCGGTCAGCAAACATGCCTGTAGTACTAACTGCCCATTTTTGGCTACTTGTGATGTGGAATGATGCAGGACCTAGGGACGAATTTTCAGCCTCGTATACTCTACCGTTAATAATCATCTGTGGACCGCCACATTTGATTGACACATTGGCATCTACAACATGACAAATAAACATTTTTTAGTTTCCAACTGCTGAAGCCAAACTTAGTAAAATGGAAATAGAACTCTGCGCATAATTGATAGCCTGAACAAACTTTAATTAGCTTCATGTGGCCATTAAACGCTAATTTTGTTATGTTATGGTATATTATGAAAAACTTTGGTCATGAATTTACTAGAATTCAATCAAATCAGGGGTAAACTGTATCTTTCTCTTCTATATTATCGAGTTCAACAGCATAACGAATTTTTCCAAACATGTTTATATAACTTTCCTGAAAATTTATATGACAAAAGAAGACTCAAATTTTAAACTGAAAATGAAGATATAACACTCTTAACATTCCTAGTTCCTCTCGATCACTTCGGCTTCCTGTCGTAATTATATTGCAAAGCTATAAAGAAACTGATCCCATGAGTGCTAGTTATCAAAAGGAAACTTTATAATTGTTCACAAGTATTCCCTCTTTAATCATGTGTATCTGATAATTATGTGATAACTATTAGAATGAATAATTAAGGCCCTGTTCTCTTGGTCTACAATTCAATTCAGTTTAGTTTAGACCAGTTCAGTTCACTACAGTTTAATTCAGTTCAGCTATGCATAGTTATAAATTTACACCAAAATGAGTTCAGTTCAGCTCACTTCAGTTCAGCCAACTTCAGTTCAGTTCAATACAGTTCAACTTTGAAAGGTTGAAAAGAACAGGGCCTAAACCTTTCATTTTTCATGAAAAACACGCAATTTCATATAGAAACTAGAAACTTACATCGTGGAGCATTCCTATTGCAAGGGAAACTTCTTTGCAGGCAATTTAATCCAGGAATAACACTGCATGAACGAATAATTGTCATTGCTTATTTGATAAAAGATACTAATAAAACTATGTAGGAAGAATTAATTTTAAGGAAACAAAATAGAGTTGTTTACTCACCTTATATTCGAATTGTCAAATACAAAATTGTTGGCAACTAAGTTCCTGCATATTTCCATGCAACAATTAGGGGAATAGACATTGAAGATAAACATGGCGAAATATATGTATTCCTTAATGCAATCATGCTTAAGAAATTCCGCATTTTGGAGTAAGTGGTAATGATTATTGGGATCTTATAATTTATTAAAAAAAACAATTGATTCCCATTATTTACACATATATAGATTAGTATTCTCACTTTATGTCATACAACTTTCTGATTTCTCTAAGTATATTAACGGTGACATGACAATTATGTGCATCTATAATGGTATAAAGGTCTTCATAAAGTGGGGATAACAGGGTTCAAATTTCAGCCTCGTCTTTCCCTCATCTTTACATATCAGAAAAACAACCGAGAAAAATATAGTAAACAAAATGGTGCGTCATGAGCATAATTATGTATGAAGCACAGAAACTGATGAAAAATGAAGTGACAGAACTAAAAACACATACAGTTGTAAATTTGGGTTTACCCATGAAGGAAAGTTTCCTCCAAGCTGATTGTAAGACAAATCTCTGCATTAAAAAAAATTAAGAATTTAGTATGCAGATGTCCTATTTGACATTAATAGAAAAACGTTATTCATCACGCAAGGAGCAACATTGAGATCGTTTTAGTTGTGACATGTCAAATTAGACAAAAGAGTAATGAGTGTGCTAGATATATCTATAGCAAATAAAATATTTCCTACTTCCTAAATTAGATAACATAAAATATATACATTGATGAACATTAGGTGAACAGATACCAGATTGAAGTAACAAACAAAAGATCAATTATGTTGAAGGACATCATCAGCACCACAAGTAAACTACCTGAAACATGTTGGATTATTGGAAGGACAATCTATAGAGCCTTAAACCTATGTGATAAGACACGAACAATAATACACATTAAGTTGAAATTGAAAACATTGTTTTCTATTAGATACAACATTGTGTATTTTTCACTTTCAATAGGGAGAATATTTGTACAAATACACACAAGAACGCATTAACTAGTTATTATGAGCCAATTTTCTAATATGAATCTAATAGTGCAAAGGAGAGCCAATGGCTTCAAGGATGGCCTTCTTGGATTTTTTGAATTGAAATGCTGCTCAGGAAATGCAAATATATTCAACATACCATAATACAATACTATGACTTACATGGTTTGAAGAATATCACTTTTTTGGACAGGGAGACCTCCAGTAAGACTATTGTTTCCAAGGAACCTGGCCATATCACAATGACAAGGGAGAAAAATTCCCCCCAAAAAAGAATCAATGCCAAATCAAGATATGAAAATACAACCTAAAAAGTATCAGATTTAACATTCATAATTTCATATCTAACATCAACAACGAATAAAAGATGATAGGTGATCGGTTATTACAGGGATTCAAGAGAATTTAAAGTGAACAGATCACTTGGAATATGGCCTGTTAAGTTGTTGAAGCTTAAATCCCTGTAATGCAAGGGATAGTGATGTAAATCAACTAATATACAAGGAAAGAGAATTTACATTTAAGGGTCTTATAATACGTACAATGTTTTTAAACTTTCGTATTCTCCAATGTTTGCCGGAATCGCGCCATTAATCAAAGCATTTCTTAAAGTCCTTTGGATAAAAAAAACAGTGATCAATATAAAGTTTGTGCATACAGAGGAATGATTGTTTTGAGGAGATTATAACCTACAAGTCAGTCAAATTCTTCATATCCCTTATAAAATCAAGAGATGAGCTTGCATTATGCAAATCGCCAATCCTTCTGCATAAACATATATAAAAACCAGAGATATTGACATTATTTACATGTAAATGAACATATATACATATCCACATATACCAAAGAGCAAGTGAGAGAGACAAGTCACTTACAGAGTAATCATTGAGACCAAGCTAGAAAAGGTAGAAGGTATTGGACCTTCAAAGGAATTACCCTGCAATCTCCTAAGTTCAATTTACAGAAAATTAATATCCATTTTTACATGGATATAATCATGAAAACTAACACAAATATTTTTGAAACACATGAGAATATTTCTTTTAATTTTAGCCCCCCAAACTTGACACTTTATATCAGGTGGCGCCTCATACTTTCAAAAGTCTCTACCGTCCCCCCAAACTTAGCATAAGTTCACTCCCGAGCCGCCTCAGTGCCACATGTCACCTTGCGATTGGTTTGACTTTTCAAAAATGTCAATTTTTTTTATTTTTCTCACTCCAATCAGAAGGTGACACGTGGCAATGAGGGGGTCGCGAGTGCACATTTGCCAAGTTTGGGGGGCTAGTATAGGCTTTTGAAAGTTGTAGGTGCCACCTGATATAAAGTGTCCAAGTTAAAAACAGAAAGTCCAAAGTTAATTTTTTATTTTTAAACTGCAAGAAGAATTTGCGTTAGGCGAAGCAACTGATGAACTCTTAAGAAGAACTGAATTGATCCAAAAATAAAAGGGGAGGGCTTATTTATCCCAAACTACCAAATGGAGGTGTTTTTTTTGTATGTCTTAAAAAAACTTACGACTCTCTTATCAACTTACAATGTGTCAAGACCTGTCCAATTCCCAATGAAATCTGGTATTTTTCCAGTGAAAGGATTATCGAATGCCCACCTAAATACAAATAAGTCATGTTAAAGAAATGATCATACAGATAAAAGAATCAGCTTTAGGCTTATAAACATATAGAATACTGAATTATCCTTACAATATTCTCATCCGTCGAAGCTGGGCAAACGTTGAAGGAATTTCACCTTCTAATCCACAGCTATTAATGTACCTGTAAATTTATAAATCAACATATATCATTAATATTGTTGAAATTTATGCATCTCAAACATGTGTGTGTGTGTGTGATCATGATTACATTGAAAAAGGAAGAGAGATTGAATATAGAAATTACAGCTGCTCGAGTTTAACTAGATTGCCTATCTCTGGGGGAAGTGTGCCAGAGAAATTGTTTACGCCGAGAGACCTGTTTCAAAAATATTCAAATTCTCAGTAGATTGTTTCAAAACTTATGGACAAATTCATAAGAGTCGTTTGATCTATTCTCTCCATTTTGCTTTCCAATAGCACAATGCTTAAGTTTCCAATATATTTTATTCTGAAGTTCAAATAATCATTTGAGTTACAAACAGTTTCAAGAAATAGTACTCGCACAGATCGATACAATTATAAGATATATAAAATTCCAGAGATCTTGGAGGCCAATGCACTCAAGTTTTGGTAGCACAACATTACTGCAGGTTCCAGAGTATCAAGATCATAAGAGAGACAGGAATTTCATAAAACACAAGGAGATCAGAGCTAACTTGTGTGATTCCACACAATAACCGGACTACAAAATTCTCAGAATCAATATTTAAAAATTTAGGAATATGTAGTTTCTATCCAATTGTGTGACACTATTATAAGAAACGAACTTTCCATATAACTTAGACATTATAAAATACGGCTAACTTACAACAAGGTTAGATCCTTCAAGTTTCCGATTTCCTTTGGAATAGTCCCTGAAAATGCATTGTGGGCAATTGACCTAGTCATAGAAATCAAAGGAAAATAAATTAACTCGACATTTATATATAACACTAACATGTATGATCATTGACTCAGTCTCAATTCAAGCAATCACAAAAGGCAGAGAATTATCAATTCTGTAAGTATCAGTAAACTCCTTACAAATAATAGTACTTTATCTTTATGAAAGTGAAAACTAGCAAACATCTATATTTACATCAACGTGCTATATTATATATTCGCTTAAAATATTTTTATTTAATTTATTAAAACAAATATGACATTTGTGATATCAGCAAGAAATAGAATAGGTTTTATTTACTTTTGCTCATTGGTCCTTCATTCTCATCACTTCGTTCGTATTCTATCAAGTACGTAAAGGTAAGTCAAAACATGTTAATGAAATTTTGTATACAATAATAGACGAAAGGATTATATGGCACGACTAATCAGTATATTAGATACGCATATAGTTTATCCAGCTAATGATGGAACTGCAAATCATCATATAAGTTATAAAAAGAACTAATGCTATTAAATCCAACTAATGCATGCTTAATTTTATACTCTGAAATTGATAAATTAAGTGATCATGAATAAGTCATGTACTTACAAACCCCTTAATGCTGTTAAGTTTCCAATAAATGCAGGCAAGGGTCCTGTGAAGTAATTCTTGTCAATTTTCCTACAAAATGGAAACAAAGAAATGTAGAGTTATGTACTTCTGGAAATATTTGAATTACAAAAAAAAACAGAATTTACAGGTTATTATTAAGAAAATTCTTACAAAAAGATCAGACGCTTCAACTCTACAATTGCTTCTGGGATTACTCCTCTTTTGTTCAAGTCAAACACTCTCCTGCAAAAGCAGTTCACTGAGGATTACAACCGCTAAATGAAAGAAAAAGAGAATTAGCAGCAAAATTCCTTCAACTAAACACAGTTTTTCCCCTTTGTTTCTAATTTATGTTAATCACATTAAGTGAATTTCATATCAATTAGCCTACTTTGTTAAAATTAAATTAACCACAAAACCTCACAAAATTATTCTTGAAAACTTCACTAATAAGTTTGGATTCTAATATAATAGCTGATAAAATTGTCCTTAGTATTAATGCAAAACAAAGCCACTAAATAATGGAACTTGCATGAGACTAGATTTAAAGTGAATAACCAAATATGAGAAACAATTAACTTCAAATGAGATAAAGGTAATTAGTGTCCCATAAAAATAAAATCATAGTAAATTGGCTAAATGGATCTTTACCCGCCTAAACTTAGCAAAAAAAACCTACCGCCCCCTGAATTTTTGAAAGTTTCTCTCCGCCCCTTGAACTTAGCATATGTGTATCAGTTTGCCCCCTGAACTTGGCAAAAGCGTATCATTTTGCCCTTGAATGCCACTTGTCAGCTTTTGATTGGAAAGAGAAAAATACATTTTTGAAAAGTCAAACCAATCAGAACTTGACACATGACATTTAGGGGCAAACTGATACACTTTTGCCTAAGTTTAGGAGCCAAACTGATACATTTCTACCAAGTTTAGGGGGTTGAGAGAGTTTTAAAAATTAGGGGGCAGTGAACTTTTTGTTCCAAGTATACGCGGCTGAAGATGTATTTAACCTAAAGAAAAAGAAAAATACACATACAATCGAATGATGTGGCAAGTGGAATTGTTGTTGAAAGAGCAATCACATTTTATAGCAGGATTATTGCCAGGAACTTCAAATTCAGATTGATCAATGGCATTTCCACTGCATGGCTCTCCACTTATATTCCAAGAATCTGTTGCTTTCAAATCCCATCCTTCAAATATTGTGTTCAGTGCTCTAACTGTTTCATCATCTCCAAATTATCACTCAATTATAAATAATAGAAAAAATAATTTCACTACTTATTTTTTTATCTGCAGCTTCAAAAACTATTTTTTGAGGTTTTTTATACGGGACCGGGTATTTAGTGCCCTTGCTCATGTGTTAAGCATCCAACGAAAGGGGTATTAAATACCCGGTCCCATATAAATTTTGCCTTATTTTTCATATCTTACTTAACAATACTGTCACTATAATTTCAAAAATCATGATAAAATGAAAAAAAAATGTAGAGTTAATGGAAAATTGATAAATGGAAATCATTGTAAATAAAACCAAAGACCTTCTCTCACATTATCATTTGTCCACAAAGAAACTAACCCTAAAGAGTTCAATATCTATTTCAAATTTGCAACACACAAATTACCTATTTTTCTGATATTAGACAATATTAGCTAAGAAGAATTTACTTTTTATCCGATACTTTCCCATTTATCATTTTGAATTTTTTTTATATACTATGTTTTTCAAAAGACAATACTATTTATTGAATTTCTCATAAGCCAATAAGAAAATAGAATTTCACAAAATTAATAAACATTAGTAAAAGCAAACAATTTCGATATTCTTTTTTTCCTTTCAAGGTCAAATATCAAAAGGCAAGAAAATTGGGACCAGGGGAATTTATAAAAACAATTGAAATTTATGATTTTTGAATGGCCATCACAATTGAAAAGGTAACCACCATTCAAATATTATAAGAACAATAACAAAAATATCAAGGAAATTGGCAACTATACTCTCCTAACTTCTGAAGAAATTTACTTTTTTTAATTGTTTTCAAATAAAATGAATTTAAACGTTAAATTTAACAATTCAAATAACCCACGTTCCTAAATAAATTTCAAACTAACCTCAGTAGTAATCTAGGCACCAAACTTTTATATAAAATATAGTGCACATTTCTTAAAAGGAATATTCAACACTTTAATAATTTCATCAAAGCAACAACCAATCTACCCCTAGTAGGACCAAAATCAAATATTAAAAGGAACAATTTCAACACTTACAATAATAAACTCAACAACTAATCAATATTGAGACTAATAAAACGAAAAATACTATAATTATAATTGGAGACAGCTAATCTTGTCAAGGTCATGATGATTCCCTTCCCCGCCCACTTTACCTAATTCCTAAACCACCCCTGCTCTAAACTATTACTATTACTAGGCTAAATACCCTTAATAATTTTGTATTATTCTCAAAATTTTCTACCATCACTCCAAAAAAAACATTCAAAATTTTATAAATCACCTTAAATTTGGATTTGTTCGATTTTAACAAGTTCAGAAAATTTCGAAAGCTCATGTCATGACTCATGATAATGAGTTTATTTCAATCGGCCCTAAGATTTATCATTTTTTGTCTTCAAATTATAATTAACTAGAGCAAAAGCAAAATAACTCATTAAAGTATCTTAGCATCATACAAGGTCGATCGAAAACAACCTTTCCTGTAATTATATGAATAAAGCTGCCTCTACTCGCACCCCTACCCGTGGAAAGTAAATTGAGCAAATTGATGTGTTTGGCCATACTATTTTTGTCATTATTATAACTATTCTGTGAAAAATAAGAACAGTTTCAGTTCCGGGAAGAGCAGCTTTTCCCAATCTCGAAATCAAAATCAGACGGAACGAGCAAATCAATTAAGAACACAATAAACCACCGATTCTCTGGTTCTTCAATCTTAAAGTTCCCACAACCAATCGATCACAGTCGACCGATTCTACAGAAGCGAAAAATAGACGAAAGAAAAAGGAAATCGAAAGAGAAATCGGTACCTTCAGCCGGATCGGTAGTAGCATTTTGCGCAGTAGAAGAGTGAAGCGAGAGCAGAAAACTGAAGCAAAGAAGAAACAATGAAGTAGGATCCATATCCATATCTCTGATTTCTTCTCTCTGCAACCGACTCAGTTGCAGGGTTAGTGAAGAGGTCGTTGAATCGTTCCCGCTTAAGCTGAAGAATTCTAGATAAAGAGAGAGACCATTCTGACTTTTATTCCCTCAATTCAATTTGTTGTTTTAAACTGTGAGCAGAGCCAAGAAGAAAGCACACCATGTTTTTTTATTTCTGATTTAAATAATCATAACAATAAATACTTTTCCTTGTCTTGGATTGGGTATCCGACCAACTGGTCAACTAATCGAGATCGGTCACCGAAGAGGTCTATATAGGGGCGATCATCACCTAGTTTGTTCTATTTATATTTTTAAGGATCGAACTTGTAATTACTGGGAGATCCTTAAGAGACATAACGCCTCATACTATGAACCAAGCCGCTCCTGAACAGCTCGGTGTTCGGCTCGATAAAAGTTCGACTCGGCTCGACTCGATTTATAAATGAACAGTTCGTGAATATAATTTATGGCTCGAATTATAAATAAACTGAACATGAACAACCAAACCTCGGCTCGTTAACTCGTGAACAAACTCGATTAGAGGTTCGTGAACGAGTTCGTGAACTTTCGAAAATTTTGTTACTAAAAATAATTAAGGGTCAGTTTAATATTATTTTTCAAGTTATAGTTTTAATAAGTTGCTCTCATAAACTTTTAATAGAACTACATATTTCAAACCCTAGCCGTAACCCTATTCATACTAATTAATTAGTAACAGTCTGATTTGTTTTTTCTAGAATTAAATTTGTTACTTGTAGGAAAAGCTTGAAAATAAAGCTTTCAACATAAGCAGCTTGGGAAAGCAATCCCAAACTGGCCATAAGAGAGTTCAAATTCATTTTTTCATTGTTCAGTTGAATTTGTTCGAGTCGGAAAATACTAATAGACGGGTAAAACTTTGTCCACCACCGTTTTTCTTATCCATAAATGGATTTTGATTCTCTAAAGTTGGCAAATGGTCAAGTTATATATTTCAGTTAATCTCAATCACTCGCTGATTCTTAATGGTTAGGTTTTAATTGCACTACGGATCCCACAAACTACTAAAACTCAATATCAATCATTAAAACTCAATAGATAATTAATATTTAATGTAAACTTTACCATTTTTCAACTTTAGAAAATCTGAATCCTCCACGTAACTCGGAAGTGGGAGTTTAGTGATGAGGAATGAACTTCTTACTACCTCAGCCTACTGATGTTGTTTATAATACGGATAAAAAGGTCAAACTTCGTCAACAACTGATTTTCAATCAGAATACTTGAATTTAAAACTTTCTTAAGATGAAATTAATGAACTCCTTAAAACAAAACACCGTACAATTGTTGCATAAAGTTATTGTGTTAATGAAGTCATTGTAATTTCATTATTGTTAATAAAATCATTTTCGTATTAATTTTCGAAATCTTACATCAAAATGATGTGATAAATGAATATCACATTTGACATAATATTGTGCCACGAAGTTGGCTTTGAATAGTATATGACTAATGTTAGGTCAAATGTTACACCGACTTTTTTTTTTTAAAAAATTAACAGGATTATAATAATAATAATGAAAAATATTATCCCTCCTCGTTCGAGTGTGGACTTAAATCTGTGACCTTTAAAATTATAGTTTTATGACTCAATCACTGGAACAAACTTTTGCCACTAAATATTACATCAACTTATTATGTTATTATTTATTTAATGAATTAAAACGAGTTTAAATTTATTAACTTCATAATAAATGAATTTAATACAAACAAAATTTTAGTAATGTTATAGTGGAGGCATAAATTCTGCCAAAAATAAAACAATCGTTCTCTACTTTTATAGTATACTTACAGAAGTAATAACTTGTAATATGTTGTTCAATTGGCAATACAGATTGAATAAATTGAATGAAAACTATGTTCGAATTCTTCTAATTATAATAAAAAATATTCTTACAAAAGTAAAGGATAACATGTCGCTAGCTCGTAGCTCCTATATTATGCAAGCCCAAACATGGGTGAAGGCTATGGTGATTTTATTTTTTGTAAAATTAAAGTTATTTGACCTTAATCATCATTGAATTAGTGGAATGAAATTCAATCAAATGGTGATATTGGCAAAGTAAAGAAAAAACAAAGTCATCAAAGAATAACCCCCAAACATGTTTAGTATGCGTTGGTCTTTTATATGGAAAACTGCGTTCTACGGAGACTTGTTTGTCGTGCGGGTCAAATCTTGTCAGGTTTTTTTACTAAAAATAAATTTTAGTTCAGTATAATCTATACTTAGATTTCAGCTTTGGACTGAACTTACGAAATCATTTCCAAACTAGTCACACGGTTTATAAAATGTTTTCTTTAACCTTTTTGGTTTGAATAAATAAAAATAATAAAAAAAAATTTACTATTATGTATAAATGTTTCATATAAGTACATTTTAAATGATTTCTTTAATATATAGTATAGCCAAATTCAAAAGTCCATTACTATAAGATATAAAAATGAAAAACAATGATTAAATATATTATAGTGTTAGAAACAACTTGAACGATAGTGTACGCTTTGGCGTCGTTTACAGCCAACTTTACAGCTTTAAAACGCCTCGTTTAAGTTAAGGCCTTCAGGGCCCTGTTTCTATACAAGCTCAGTAGATCATCCGAGAACATTGTATGATTCATTCCTGTCACACCCCCTCACTGCGGTAGTGTTGATAACGTGTTATAAACAACTTGAACGATATTGTCTGCTTTGGTGCCGTTTATGGCCAACCTCAGGGCTTTAAAACGCGATGTTCAAGTTAAGGCTTTCATGACCCTATTTATGAACAAGCTCAGTAGATCATCTGAGAGCGACGTGAGATTCATTCCTAAGACACCCCCTCATCGCGATCATGCTGATAACGTGTTAGAAATAGGCCCTGTTTATATACAAGCTTAATGTATCATTCGAGAGCGATGTGAGATTCTTTCGTAACATATATAAGTTTATAATAAATAAAACAATTATTCATTGTATAGATATATCAAACTATAGCTCAATCCAAAACATTTTGAACTTTATCTGACTTGGACAGGGCTTTGTAAAAGTGAGTGTCCAAACCCGGTCCATAAAAGCGAGCTCGATAGGATCGAGCAGATACTCTGATCATTGGACAAGTATAATTAGAAATCTATAATGTCTGACCCATAATAAATTGCTTGCCCAAATCCATCCCACGAAGAGCGGGCTTAGACAGATAACAAGAAGAGAAGAGAATCAAGATACGTTTTCCAGATTAAGAAAATAACGCAAAAACAAATCCAACAGAGAGAAAGTATAACATATAGATCATAAGAGAAAACGGGCTAAAGAAAAAATAGATTTGACACATTTACCAGACTTCTACCACATGTCTATCATACTTCTATAACATGTCTACCAGACATCCACCACATGTCTATTAGTTGAAAAAGTTCGAGAAAGTCACAGTGGATGTCATTTTGAAGATAAAAAAAGAGACGAACAAAAAACTCTAAAATGGCATGTCGAAAAAATGAACGGATTGAAAGATAAATGCAAAAGAAAGTAAAAAAATAAAAAAAAAAATATGAAGAGTGTAACGTAAAGGGTAAACATGTAGTTATAATTATTTTATTTTTTAATCTAAATTATTTTATAAAGAGAGATATTTTTTAAAAAACCCTAAAGTATTATGATCTGGTAGAGTTAACTCCAATAGTGACATTGGTTCTTAATAATTTTACGATTAACATAAGATTTTTAGTAGAATAAGTAAGAATGGATTAGCCTGAAAGTATAAAAAAGATAATGATGAGTCATTTTGGTATAATTAAAGTCTGAGTTGACGGCTTCACATGATTGTCTTGTTTGTTACCGTACAAATATCTGCGGCCTGTTTCTGTTGACCTTTGTTTTTTGTGCTTCTCGTACTCCATAATTCTAATATCATTTAATACATGAGAAAAATACATTTTCGTGGACATTAAAGTTTTAGAAAAAAAAATTAATAGTGTCGGTTTAAGTGATAAGTAGTTTAATATTATTCTCTTCATCTAAAAATTATTGTCTCTTTAATCATTTTATTAATTCTTTTTTTAGTTGTCAATTTAGATTATCAATGCATTTTGTACAATTTTTTTCTAATTTGCCCTAGTATTAACTATGAGAGAGATTATGTATTGTTAAAATTATAAGTGAGTAATTAAGAAGAAAGAGAATTCAGTAAATGATAAATTAGTCAGTTTGGTTGTGTAATAAATTTTTCATTGGTTTTAATGATTCGATTGAATGGACAATATTTTATAGATGGAGGGAGTATTTAATTAAAGCCTTGAGTTTGAGTTTTAATGAATGTATGTAATTCTTATTAAAAGACTTATCCATTAAAATTAGATGCGTGACCCAAAACTCTGATAAACCTGATAGACATAAAAAAAAAGGTTTTATAAAAAAAATATTCCTATCACTCTTTGACAAAAGCTGGGGAAATTTTCCCCCACTCAATATTTCGGAACAAAATAATTAAATGCTTGATCTAACGGTTGAGCCTTGAAGCTGTGATTCTAGAGGTAGCAGGTTTTAGCCCACACTCGAACGACGTGAGATAAGGTTTTTCTTTGTTATTATTGTAAGCCCATATAAGGCAAATTTTTTTTCTTAAAAACAAATTTAATAAAAACCAAATCTTCTGAAAAATGAACACAGATAAGTAAAAATTTTAGAGTGATAAAAGAGAATCAAACACAACTATTTTACACTAGTTCGCACACTGCCTACTCCAGCCTCCAGAGTGTCCAACTCCTTCCGAGGTGGAAAAACCTTCACAATCTAGAATTCTTACAGGAGTACCCTCATCTTTTTGTCTTTAAGACAAACAGATTTTTTGAATTTGTTGTTTGTTTCTTTGTGATTTTGCAGATTGAGATAGAATTTGTAATTGTTAATGAAGGTTTAGATAACTTTCTTCTTGATTGTAGACGCCTATATAGGCAGTCTTCAAAATCTTTCCATTCTGACTGTGCTTTAGAGTCTGAATCTTGGCCGTTGTCTCACAACAGCTCTTTTCCTTAGGAGCCGTTGGATCGTTCATTAGAACCGTCTTCTTTTCCGTTAAACTCATTGGCAAGAGTCAACTCTACCAATTTTTTGCAAGTTCTCAGTCTTTTGCACCTTTTATACAACTTGCTTGTGATCAGTTTGTCAGATGGCTAAAAGTGATCCTTACTTTCTTGTTATCAATTCATTTTTTGAAAATTCGCTTACCTTTTTTTATGTTAGGCTAATCACCTATATCTTCGGATCATAAAAAGTAAAAGTCAATTTTTAGTGCCTGTCTTTACGTGAGTTCTTGCATAGGTATTCGAGCTAGTCTGTAGAAAATGCGTTCATTTTCTTATACGCCGGGATATTCTTCTGAGATGATATAGGCTTGTCTTCTAAGATTTATCCCAAGTCATCTTTCGATTTATCTTGCTTCTTGCTTATGAGATTATCCATCTTATGAGCGTGTTATCTTTCGGGTGCATAATTTCTAACTTTTCGTTATCTTCTCCACTTATAAAAATTCTTTTTCTAAGCTGAGTTTAACACCTATATTTTTTCAAACCCTTGAAAAGATCTTTATTATTTAAAATATTGAAGTCATTGATCCTCAAGTCAAATAGAACTATATTGCTAGTTGACAACTATGGGATTGTATATATAAAAGTATACTCACATCTTTAATTGGAGAAATTATATATAAAATTCAATGTAATATATATGTAATTTAAATTTATTTAGTTCATAATTCATTAAAAAATAGATTGACATGTGAACTCAAAGGTTCACTTAGAATTCGAGTTCAAACATAAGTTTCTCCAAAATAAATTACTTCGAAAAATATAATCAAAATACCAATCGATGCTTTAAATGATGGAGTTCAAATATGTTTTTGCTAACTCAATAGAAAATTTGGAGTTCAAATATGTTTTTGCTAACTCAACATAGAATTTTATTTTTTTCGTTCATTTGGTTCACCGGAATTTATTCCGACTACATTTAGATTCGACTCGGATCGCGCATCTGACTGTAGTGGATATATCTCCTAATAAAGAATTTCTACATTCACTAAAATTTAAATTTAAAATCTTATTTAAACAACAACAAGCCACTTATTATCTTAAAATCCATATAATCCATGAGAAAAAAAAATGTTACTCCCTCCATCTAGAAATTATTATCTCTTTAGGCATTTTATTAGTTCTCTTTTTAGTTGTCAATTTATGTTATCAATGAATTTTATACAATTTTTTCTCTAATTTGTCCTTGTATTAAATATGAGAGAGATTATATATTATTAAAATTATAACTGAGTAATTAAGAAGAAAGAGAATTTAGTAAAGGATAAATTAGTCATTTTAGTTGTGTAATAAATTTTTTATTGGTTTTGATGATTCGGTTAAATGGATAATATTTTATAGAGGGAGGGAATAGTAATTTCCATAAAAAAATTCATATAAGTCAACCTTACGCTTAGGCAAGCTAATTAATATAATTAATGCATGCATTCACATTTTCCTTTAATTCATTGACATTCATAAATCACAAAAAGTCAATAATTTCTTTCTCATAATAATATTACTCCATCCATGTAGCTTGTAGTTAGTCACTAACAAAAAATTTTATTTTAAAATTACCAATTTATTTTTTTACATTTTATATTAAAATCTCTCTTTTCTTAATTATAATTTATAATTTATTTAATAAATAATTTTTTTTCATAATTAATATATGGATAAATTAAAAAATAGTGTAAAAATGATAATTTAAATTAATAATTAAAAAGGAAATTAATAAAAAATGTTAAATGTTCTAGTACTAGAGTAAATATTATTTTCATCTTATTACAATTGGATGAGTGATTGGATATTTAGGGCCAGTTTGGCATTACTGTTTGAATTACTTTCAAAATAAGTTGTTCTTTCAAAATAAGTCATTCTCACAAACCTTTAATAGTATTATATATTTTGACTTTGAACAACACATTTTAATCTTTCATACTAATTAATTAGGAACCGACTGATTTATTTTTTTCAAAATAAAATCTGTAACTTTCAGAAAAAGCTTTAAAATGGAGCTTTTCAAAAAAGCTGCTGAAAAAAGCTATAAAGACTCCCAACCAAACTCGACTTTAATCTAATAGTGATGAAGGGCAAAATAACGGTTGCTTTATTCATGTAAATTTAAAAAGAGTTATCTTTTTTATACATTTAAAGTAGTTGAAAACCAGATTTTAAATTAAGGATAATGGGAACAAACCATTTTCTTGGTTTGTTCTAAAGTTGAACCTCAAGCTAACACTTGAAATAATTTAAAGAAAATAAAAGCAAAATTCAAACACGTGTCTGGGATGGTGGCAATTGGAAAGTATTTTAAGCCTGTAAAACTCAAGTATATTTGACCAACTAAAACATATTTTATTATCTGTTTTGGCTCTGTTTACGCCCAACCTCACGACTTTAAAATGCGTCGTTTAAGTTAAAGCATTCAAGGCCTTTTTTATATACAAGCTCAATAAATTATTTGAGAGCGATATGGGATTCATGTATCAGTAATAACTAAAAATAACTGCAATATCTAATAGCAACAATCTAACTAAATGACCCAATAGATCTCTAGATTGACAATTCAAGGGCAAATAAAACCTATTGTTAAAATTACAAATAATAAAAATAACTTGATAGGCACAGGGCGATGTCGACCCTTACCTAACAAGGGAGAGCAAAATCTTATTAGAGAGGAGGCAGGGGCAGGGCATAGGCTGGACCGGATTCGGGTCGGACTCAATTGGATATAGTTAAAAAAATTAATAGCTCAAGTTCGACCTAACTTATAGAAAATAAAAGTCGGGTTTGGGGTAGGTCATGCCTTTATAAAATAGTTAAAACTCAAGTCCAACCCGCGAGCCTACCAATCTATGTATATAATTAAAAAATTGAAATACCTCTTTAATAAAAATATATTGAAATAAAGCAATTATAAATAAATTTCTAATATAAACCATAAAATTGAGTTTATATGCTAATTTATGTGAAAATTTAAAATTTTCAACAGGTATTAGTATTATAAATAATAAACGCATATATTTTTTTAATATGTTTGTTATTAATTAGGGCCGGACGGGCCTAGTTTGGGTTTTATGGCTAAAATCAAGCCCATCCCATATTTTTTCGAGCCTCTTTGGGTTTGGGCTGGACTTGGCTTTTAGGATTAAAACCAAGCTCATCGCATACTTTATTCAGACCTCTTTGAATTCGAATCGGGCCTATTCTCTAATTAATTTTTCCAAACACGGACATAGACGAACCTCGCGAGCCGGTAAAGAGGCATATCGGACTTAACTATTAAGAAAAAGCCATCGTAAAGCCATATATTTGCAAGATTTTCATCGGTTAGGTGACAATTGTCATTTTGTGTTGCCCCAGCTATATACGCTATTATAATCCAACAGTTAAAAAGCCAAAAGTAAGGGTTAAATAAAAATGACAATAGAATAAGCAATTAAATAATATGCCAATGAAAATTTCCACAATACTACTTTATTTATATATAGTATTACGTGTGTGATAATAACCATTACTTATCTTATAGTAAAAAAAAAGCAAAACAATAATTACTTTATAAAAAATAAAGTAATTATAGAATGCACATTATTTAATATATTATTATATTTATTTTTACCCAATTAAAAACAATAAACCTTTATAAAACTTACGAAGAATTTCACAAATAAGAAAAAAAGTACTACTATACTGAGTGCCAATAACAAATAAATGGTACCAATAAGGGTTGGTTCAAGAGATAAATAATTTGGTATCGTTTAAATAAGATTTTAAGTTCGAGTTCTAATGAAAGTAGAAAATCCTTATTGGGAGACTCACCCACCACAGTCAGATGCGTGACCCAGGTCGAATCTGAATGTAGTCGGAGGAGCAAAGCTTCGCTGAATTAGATGAAAAAAAAAAACAAATAAATGTTAGGGATGAAGTAGAGAGGGCCCATAATTTGAAAATTATTTCAAGGCCAGCCCATTGGGCCAAGTTGGGCTATAACAAAGCAAACAACATTGAATGTAAAACTATAAAATAGAAAATGATTTAACAATCACAATATTAACATTTAGAATGAAGCCCTGTTATTGTGAATCTAAGTAGAGTTCAATTCAATATAAACAAAAATTCACGCTAAGTTTAGTTTATTTCATTTCAGTACAGTTAAAAAAACATAGTCTTAAAGCTGGAAGTTCTAAAAACCTTTTCTTTTGTTCAATTTAAAGTTTTAGCGACAAAAAATATTAACAGATTTGAAACGAAAAAAACCGTGCTAAATTGAAACAACTGCACTCTTTTTCTTTTTCGTGGCAAAAATGTTGAAGGACAAAGTCCTAAGATAAAGTTCTCCGAGCATTTCGCCATGACAAATTTCTTACCAATTTCGCAAGGGAATTTTCGATTTCCTTCCAAATTTCTATGAAGACCATGCTGCCATGGAAATTCATGTCCCTTATTTTTGTCGCTAAATGAGTTTAGTCACTGAAAACAGCCTATTTGCGACGGGTTTAATTCCATAATTTTAACTTTTAATTAGGACTGTAAAAGAGCAGAGTCGAGCCGAGCTTTAGCCTGTTCATGTTTGTTTATTAAGTTTTTTGCGAGCTTGAGCCGAGCTCCGAGCTTGGTTCGAGCTCAAAATTCATGTTTACAAACGGTTCATTTAATAATTCGTTTGTTCACGAGATATTCATGAACATTAACGAGTTTATTTATTTTGCTTACAAATAAAAATAATAACATAAAATTTGTACAATATACTCATAATATCATTTAGTTATTACAGTATAACTTGTTAAGCCAACGTTTTTAAAATTAAATGATAAATAGATAGAATCACAATTATATGTATATACCTAGAATAATTTTTAATCGTTATTAAAGTTTGATTTTTAATGTATAAAAATGATAATGAACATAGTTCACGAGCATTTAGCGAGCCAGTGCATGAACTTATTTACGAGCTTTCGAGTCGAGCTTAGGCTTGTTCATGTTCGGTTCGTTTACAAACCGAGCTCAAAAATTACGTTCACAAACAGTTCATTAATAAATCCAGCCGAGCTAATTCGAGCTTTTATCAAGCCAAACACAGAATTATTCATGAACGACTCGACTCATTTACGGCCGCAACAACTTTTACATATTTACCGTTGTATCATCTTAATTTAAACACAAAATTTAAATTTTTTTTTTGTATAGTCTAAGTTAGACTATTTTGTATAGTCTAAGTTAGACTTTTTCTCCTCACTCTTCACACACACCCACTATATATATAGCAATTTGTATGAATCATTTCCAAATATACTATGCTTAAGCCCTACGAAATGTTTTATATATAATATTTAGCCTTCTAGCTAGAGAAAAATGACCTGGCATAGTCGCTACTTAAATTAATGTACATCTCCATTGTGAAAGAGAAAGATAAATACCTTAATTTATAGGCTTAACGCATCCAAAACCCTCTTAACTTGACACGTTTTATCACATGCCACCTCTAGTTTTCAGCGTCATCACTTTACCCCTAAAGTTGACAAAACTGATACAGTTTGCTCCCTCAATGCCACGTGTCAACTTCTGATTGGAAAGAGAAAAATCTAAAAAATGGAATCTTTGAAAAGTCAAACCAACCAGAAACTGACACGTGGCTCTGCGGGGCAAACTGTATCAATTTTGCCAACTTTAGAGGGTAAAGTGATGACGCTGAAAGTTAGAGGCGGCATGTAACAAAACATACCAAGTTAAGGGGGCTTTGGATGCTTCTAGCCTTATTTACATGTATGAATGCATAGAGTTCATGAGAGGAATGAATGAATATTAACAATGAAATATTTAATTTCATATCATCTATACATAACATCCATAAATAACCTCAAAAAGTACCAACTCAGGTCATGATTGCTTCATATATAGCAATATTGGATTCCAATACATTGCCCTCACACCCAGATTTTACAGAACACAGTAAATGACATATTATACTACATTTCAGTCCATTCATAGCTGGATATTTGGAATACCATAAATTTTATATGAGAAAATTTAAATCAACAGTTGTGCTAGTGGTACATGGCGTCTGACTTTTTCTCATCTCTCTCCAAAGACATTATATAGAAATTTGCATGAATCTTTTTAAAATATTCCACGCTTAAGCCCTACGAAATGTTTTAGATATGTTATTTAGCCTCCTAGCTAGGGAAAAATGACTTGCATCGCCACTACTGAAATCAATGTACATCTCCATCGTGAAAGAGAAAGACAAAGACCTTAAATTATATACATGAATGCATAGAATTCATGAGAGGAATGAATGGATATTAACAATCAAATGTTCTAAAGTTTCATATACATTCATACATAACCTCAAAAAGTATCTGCTGATTTCATGATTGTTTCACATCGCCCTCAAATCCATATTTTACAGAACATGAATTACATCAAGTGTTCCGCTATTGAAATTTACGCAACAATTACACTCACATGGCTTTGATACCATATTAACATTCATATAGAACCTCAAAGGATACCGATTAAAGTTAAGATTATGTCATCGATATAGCACAACATTTTGCTCTCGTAGCCAAACGATGTGAGATCCGAATATATATAAATAATAGGTAATCACAGATATAGTCATAATGGCATAGTAATAGGATTGATTCCCTATAGAAATTATATGCATGCAGAACACTAAAGACATGCACGTTATATGTAGTATTCGTGAAGGAAACGGCACACTAGGCCATAACCACTTGTTATAATGCAACTTAATGCTAACTCATTATTGATTATTAGGGCCAGTTTGGCTGTGAGTTTTTACAGCTTTTTTCAGCAGCTTTTCTGAAAAGCTCTATTTTCTGAAAAGCTCTATTTGTAGATTAGATTTTGGAAAAAATAAATCAGACGGTTCCTAATTAATTAGTATGAAAGATCAAAATGTGCTGTCCAAAGCTAAAATACGTAATACTGTTAAAAATTTATAAAAACAACTTATTTTAAAAGCAGCTCAAATAGCAGTGTTAAACTAACCCTTGATGTATTTATTAATTGTATTACTATAAACTATAAAGTGTGATTAATTAGGGTTATATTATAATTATATTCACCGTGTTTGACCAGGAACCCTTCTTCTCTGCTAGATATATAATGGTAGAATTTTTTAAAATTTGGGTATAATAATGAAAATAAATAGTAAAATAAAGAGATAGCGTAAGAATCCAAATGGGAAAGAAAGCAATCCCAAGCCTGAAGGCGTTTTGTATGTAAATGTAAAGTATGCTTAATTTAATAGAAAAAAAAAGGCCTTGAATTGAGTAATATGTGTTGGATTAGCACGTGTTCGTGCCACCGAGTTTCAGGATTTTGCTTTTGTTTCATCATCTCCTTTCTCACTAGGAGCGGGAGCGGTGTTGGTTTAGCTACTGAAAAAATTAAATTATTAAAATAATAAATTTATTTATTTTTTAATATGTTAATTTTACTTTTTTTTTCTTTTTATTTCAGAAGCAAACATTTATGTGCATAGCTTTTTTTAGGGCAAAGTAAAATTCAGTTTGATTTGAAAATGGAATTAAATCGAACCAAAAACCAATAAGGGATAATAAGAAAACAAAAAACTAAACTAAAATACTTTGATTCGGTTTGGTTCGGTTTGGTTTGGCTTTTTGAATTGGTTCGACTTTTTTTCTCTTTTGTTTTGTAATTCCAAAAACCGAACCGAACCAAACTGAAACCGAATCGAACCAAAACTGAAAATTGTAAATTTCATATTTGGTTCGGTTTTTTGATTTAGTTCAGTTTTTGATTTTTTTGCTCTGCCCTAGCTTCTTCAATATATATGAGTTGTTCGGTAAGTGGTTGATATCTTAATCTAGTGGTTGAACTGAATCTGTGACTCTAAAAATCACATATTCAAAAAAATCAAGGGTGAATCGGAAATTTTTCTTTGTATTTAATATATTTACTTAAAATCAATCCAAATGTGTTATGATAGTTCACTAAAAACTGAAAAATGTTAATAGTGGAAGTAGATGGTTTACCAACAAGCTGTAGTTTAATTGGCTTAGCAGGTTGAGCAAGTTGGAGGAAAATAAGATTTAAATTTAATTAAATACACTTGTTAGAAGGGGGTGAGAAGTCTTAACTGTTACTAAACCCCAAATTAAATTATGATATTTATAAATATTAAAAAAAACTACATGCTACTTCTATTTAATTCATGTTATCAAATTTAGTCACCAAATGCTTTTTTTCTGTAGTTAATTTATTCAATTTCGTTTATCATAATGTAATATGAATTTAGATTCTTTAAAGTTATATATTTTAGTTAATTTTAATTATCTATTGGATTTTAATAGTCCAGATTTTATTATACTGTAGGCCTTATAATCCACTAAAACTAAATCTGGACTATTAAAAATTAATGTAGGATTGAAATTGACTGAAATGTATAACTTTAGAAAGTTTAAACTTTAGAGAATTTAAATTCCAATAATAAAGATTAATAGTACCATGAGACTATTAAAATAAAGTTTGATCCATTATTAATCAAGATATAAAACATCAATTATCGAAGTATAGTTTCATATTAATAAATAATATTAAGCTTTGAAGGACTAAAAAAATATTTATGAATGCACTGAATTTGATGCAAATATCCACTAATTCGTTGAACATGATTTAAGGGCACTTTTTGATCATCCTCTTTTTACTTTGACCCAAAATTCATAACAACATTTTCAACCCAATTAACCTACTTTTTTAATTAATCAAAATTTTTTATTACTATTAATTTACTTTTTGGGGAGAGGAACTTTTTGGAGGATTTGTTCTCTAATTGACTAGCTCGGCTAATAATACTATACTAAATATCATTTCATTAAGCGTAAGTTTAATACTTTGCTTTTAAAATAAGTTATATTTATAAAATTTTAATATTTTTATATATTTTGACTTTGAATAACACATTTTAATCTTTCATATTAATTAATTAAGAACTGTCTGATTTATTTTTTTCAATATCAAATTTGCAGCTTTCAAAAAAGCTTGAAAATGGAGCTTTTCAGAAAAGCTGCTGAATGCAAAAACTCACAGTCAAACTGACCATTAGTTGTTAATAGTGCAAAGTTATTATTTGTTGGATGGATTTTATATTCATTATTGAAATTTTTTTTATCTCTGGAACAGATAAAATAATTATTTAATAATACTCTCTCCATTTCCAAAAGCTTGTCATTTTAATGAATTTTCAAAACTAATAAAGTATTTATTAAATTGTTAAAATGATTAATTTATCATTTATATTTTATATAAAAATTCACTTTCTTCTTATGGCTCATAATCAATTATATCTCTCCTAATTAATATAAGGATAAATTAGAAAAAATATGATAAAAAATACATAGATATTCCCAAACAATAAACTTTTAGAAAAACAAAAAAAGACTAAAACATCAAACTCTTGAAAATAAAGGGAGTTGTAGAAATACACTTACAACTAATGTTTAGAGTTCCATTTCAAGTTACTTAGTCCTAGTGGTAAGTGATTTGGTATCGCTTAAGCAAGGTCTCGAGTTCGAGTCCTAGTGAATGCCAAAAATCCTCACTGAGAGACTCACCCACCACACCCAGGTGCGCAACCCGGATCGAATCTAAATATAATCTGAACAAGGCTTCAATGAACCAGATCATCAACCAAAAAAATTATACCCACCTTGAGTTTATTTAGTATTGAGATTTGATTAGTTGTATATGAACAATACATATCTATACATCCTAATTTATAAAAAATGAACAATACTTATTTTATACAATTATACACATAGAAAAACAACGACCATTTTCACATTTTAAATTCCTACAAAATATTTTTCTTTTAAATCAATTATGATTATAAAAAAATTCATTTGTTTATCCCATTCCAAAAATTCTCTAATACAGGATAAGAATTGGCCCCTAATTTTCTTTGAATTTGACCATTTTTCCAAGAACATCCAAAATTCATAGCTAGTCTTAGCTAATTAAAATTGCAGTAAATTATTCATAGGGCTGATCTAAAATCAGACCATAAGTGAACAATTTTGGGGAGCATTTTTGTTTTTATGTAATTTTATAAAATTTGAAGGATTAAAATAACAAAAATGAAATTCCTTTTGACCGAGTGTGAGTGCATATTGTTGACAAATAAATGGAAAATGCCAAAAAGAATATATAAATTATTCAAATTTAAGGTAAAATGTTTGTATTAGTAATTGACAGTTAAGCAGATTTTCTTCATTTTAATGTGGCAAATATTGAGGAATAAGGTTTCCCCTTCAACCGACATTTACCATAGCTTATTTTTTATTTCACATTAAGACAATTTATATTCAGTCCAGTTCAGTTTAATTCAGTTAAATTTAGTATTGTTCAGTACTTATCAGTACTGCATACATATAAATTTATACTGAAATAAGTTCAGTTCAGTACTGCTACTTATAAGTTGAAAAGAACATGACCTACTTTTCCAAATTTACTAAATTTAGTTTTTTTAAAAAAAAACCAAAGACTTAGTGAATGCAGAAAATTCTTATTGAAAGATTTATTCATCACAACCAAATGTGTGATCCGAATTAAATCTGGACACAGTCAAAGAAAAGTTTCGATAAATAATGTGGAAAAAAAATTAGTAAAACAATTGTGCATCAAAATGTAGTAAATGTAGTTTTCAAATCTACTTTTTTATTTTTATTTCACATCTACTTTTTCAATTCTAGTAAATGTAGTTTTCGAAAAAAAAGGCTTAACTAAACAGGCAAAATTGCTAGAGTGGACATGTGTTATAAATTTTGTACCATAAAAATTGCCCGTATAAAAGTTTGGTGTACTTTTTATTTTTGGTAAACTTAAAAAATATGTAATGTGATTTGGTTATTTTTTAAAAAGGTGCTCGTGGAATATTTTTTTTAAAATGATGTCTGTGGTTTCAAAAATTTTCAAAATAATACATGTGGTTTAAAAATTAGCTGCTACACCAATTATTTCAATAAATTCAACATTCCTATATTTTAATTATATTATTTAAGAATTATATACGAGGATTAGAGTGATATTGGAAAAATTTTTAATTTATTCATGTAATTTTTAAAAGTTATAATCAAGTTTTAATTGAAAAAATAGTAATATTTCTCAAAAAAATTCTAAAATTTATTAATGAGGTGTATTATATTTTCATTGACTAAGCTGTAAAATTTCACTTTAAAATGGACAATAATACCCTTCAAAATGTGGTTTTAAAATTTTGGAAATCCTCTTTTTACAAATTTTTAAAATCACAAGCACCCTTTTGAAAAAAATATTTCACAAGCACCTTTTTGAAAAACGACCAAACCACAGGGCATGTTTTTTAAGTTTACCGAAAATAAAAAGTACACCATCAGTCCATCTGAACTTTTATATAGGCAATTTTTGTGGTACGAAATTCACAACACAAGTCCACTCTATAATATGTTGAAGTTTAATTCAACAAATGAAGCTGTAAGGATTCAAACCTCAACTTTCAGGTCTAAGTTACTTTTATACCATATTATAAAACTGTTTAACACTAGATAATGAAAGTCCACTCATATATTATTCACATATTACAAAAATCTCATTAATCCGTACTAAAAGGTTAAAAAGTCACCATTACTTATATCAACATGATCTAAAAAAAATAGGGTAAATTTTAAGAGCATGCCATATGGTTTAACTCATTTTCAAAAAGAGAATCAAAGTTTTTTTTTCAAAACGGGGTTTGTGGTTTCAAAAGTTAGCAAACAAATGACAAAAAGATCCTCAATTTGAAAATATTCACGACAAAGGGTAATCCTGTCCATTTTGAACTAAAATTTTTCATATTAATTAATAAAAACGCAATACACCTTCCTAATAATTTTTGAATTTTGTTTAGGAGTGTAGATATTTTTTTAATTAAAAGATGGCGATAACTTTAAAAAATCATAACAAAATAAAAAACCTGCAAAACTAATTCAAATCTTCTTATATAACTTATAAATATATGGTTTATTTATAGTATTTTTTAATTGATTAAAATACCATTTGTAATATTAGAAAAGAGACATTTTATAAATTTTTTATTCTTTTTGATAACGTTTTAAACTTCAGTTTCAAAAACAAAAATTTTATAATCCTCTTTTTGAAAATGGCCGAAACCACATGGTATGTTTTTAAAATTTACCCAGAAAAAATAACACCTATACCAAATCAACCAAATAGCAAACAAACTTTGCAAATTGACCCACAATAGCGATTTTGCCATCCCAAATTGTGTGAAAATTGTACTAGGAAACATAATTAATTTTATTTAATATATACATAAATGTTAAGTTGATGATTATTTATTTCAGTTCCAATCCATACATGGTTGTCTCTCTTATCTTAATTTAATTTATTTTATGAACAATTAATTAATGCACTAATCCCCATATCTCTCTTTATTTATTAAACTATACAATCTTCGTGCCCTTTAAGCAAATTCAGCAACTCAATTCACTTTGTGTTGTCTTCTTTCTCTTGTCTCTCTCTCTCTCTCAACCCCTTTCTTTCCAAACTTCAATTTCAGGTCTGCCTTCTTCTTCTGTTTCCCTTTTCTTTCTCTCAAAGTTTCTTCTTTTGAAATAAATCCTTTCTGTATATCTATGTGCAGCACGGAAACAGGAAGGGAAACGTTTCTGGAAATCGGAAACGCACACTGGAAACGCTAAAAATAACGTAGTTTCAGGTTTCCGATGACAGAAACGGAAACGGAAAACGTTAGTGTTTAGGAGTTTCCATGCTTCATAGAGTCTATATATAATCATATTGTATTTTTGTTTCCAATTCTTTTGGTTGTTTGATTATCTTATCAGTTATTTAGGGTTTTTATTAGAACACAAAACTGGATTTTTATTTCTTATAATATCAAACCCTTTTGGCCAAATTTAGGAAAAAAAATGAAGCACAGAAGCCCCTAGACACTAACGTTTCCCGTCTCCGTGTCGGAAACCTGAGATCACGTTATTTTTTGCGTTTCTGGTGTTCTCGAAAATATTTCCTTTTCCGTTTCCGTGCTACATAAAGTACTGAGCTTAGTTTTGTATTCCCTTTCAATTCTTGAAAGAAAGACAGTATACTTTATTTGCATGCATGGATTTTTCATTCACTTTTCTACATATCTCTTATATGTCTATAGTTTTTTTTTTTTTGTTGCCCATCTGGTTCACCGGAGCTTTACTCCGACTACGTCCAGATCTGACCCGGTTCGCCCACCTGGTTGTGGTGGTTGAGTCTCCGAATAAGGATTTTCTGCATTCACTAGGACTCGAACTCGAGACCTTGCTTAAGCGATACCAAGTCGCTTACCACTTGGACCAACCCTTATTGGTTTATATGTCTATAGTTAAATTAAAGAAATTAATTGATGTCTATAGTTAAATTATCTTGTTTTTTTTGTAGAATTAAGAGAGAAATTAATTAATCAAAGATGATGGCTGGAAATGGGCAATTATCAGTTCCACCAGGCTTCAGATTTCACCCAACCGATGAAGAACTTTTGTACTATTATTTAAAGAAAAAAGTATCCTATGAAGCCATTGATCTTGATGTCATTAGAGAAGTAGATCTCAACAAACTTGAGCCTTGGGATCTTAAAGGTAGTTACTTTTTTCAATTCAAAACCCTAATTTTAAGATCAATTTTTTGACTTTATAAGATACCTAATATTATGATTTTTTTTTAATTGTTTGTATATAGATAAATGTAGAATTGGGTCAGGACCTCAAAATGAATGGTACTTCTTTAGCCACAAAGATAAGAAGTACCCAACTGGAACAAGAACAAATAGGGCAACTACTGCTGGGTTTTGGAAGGCGACGGGTAGAGATAAGGCGATTCATATGAGCGATTCGAAGAGGATCGGGATGAGGAAAACCCTAGTTTTTTACACTGGACGTGCCCCTCATGGCCAAAAGACCGATTGGATTATGCATGAATATCGCCTCGACGATGAAAACTCTGATGTTCAGGTAATTATTAATATTTGCATAGAATTAGTGCTATAGTTTTAATTCCGATCTTGCTTACAAGTTTTTAATATCGGGTTGAACTATTCTAAAACATCTACAATGATGCATCGATGTTACATCAACGCAACTACTAGCGTGTCAAATACTATAGTCACATAGGGTTAGATTGGTTTTGGATATTGATGCAATATCAACGTATAGCTACTATATGGTATTGTTATATCGGTCAACGGCTCTGTTGTTTTCAATTTTTAAGTACGTGTACTGTATCATTATATGTATGTAATACTTATAAGTACTGAACTGATTATAGAAAAGAACAGAGATTAGTTCGGTTTAAAACCTTATAGAATTTTACAAATTTATGGTTGTACCAAACTAGTTGGTATGTTCAGCTATCCTTCGGTTTCTAACCCGATTACTTATAAAAAAATAATTATTTTTTTTTCTAAAATGAGCAGGAAGATGGATGGGTGGTGTGTAGGGTTTTCAAGAAAAAGAATCAAACACGAAGTTTTTTACCCGAAAGCATCCAAGAAGAATTAGACGAACAACAACAACAACAACACTACTTATCTCATCACATCAAACCGATTTCTTCATCTTCAATGCAACCGAAACACAGCCAAATCCAATCACTATACGATCACTACTCTTCCTTCGATGGATCGATGCATCTTCCTCAGTTATTCAGTCCTGAATCGGCCTTTATGCCGCCTCCTAGCTTCCCCTTGAACAACATGGACATTGAATGCTCTCAAAATCTGTTGAGACTAACATCATCCAACGGCTGTGGATCAATGTTACAAGCACCGACGGACCATAGGTTTCACGGGGATTGGTCGTTTCTCGATAAGCTCCTTGCTTCTCATCAGAATAATAGTAAAGGGAATTGTTCTTCTTCTACATCATCTCATCAAGTTGTTGTTGATCATAATTTGGTTGCTCCAATGCCTCACAAATTGCCTTTTCCTTATCTCGGTTGTGAAAATGATCTTACTATGAACTTCTCCAAGTAGGTTCTCGGGGGTACTGCCAAGTGTGGGATGCCGTGCATCGGGCTGCCTTTTTTTACTTGATTAGTTAAGTCTGTGATACTTTTACTTTTTGATTTGTTATGTTATGTAGAAGAGACATATTTGTTGTTTTTAAAATTTTATATATATAAATAACCTTAGCTTTTGCTATTTTCTTAGTTGTTTGAGTTAGAAATATAAAGAAATATGTGTTTTTTATGGTTACTTAGTTCTATGCCAAGTAGTTATTACTTGCATTTTTAGTCATTGGATGAGTAACAATAAATTTGATGAAATAGTGATAAAAAAAAGTAATTAACTAAGCAATAAGTTCATTTTTTTACCTTATTTGTTAATCCATGTACTCATAAGTTTTTGAAAGTATGTTCAGTAATTTTTCTTCACCAATAAGGGTTGGTTCAAGTGGTAAGTGACTTGGTATCGCTTAAGTAAGGTCAAGTTTGAATCCTAGTGAAAGCAGAAAATCTTTACTGGGAGACTCACCCACCACAGCAAGGTGTGCGACCCGAATCGGATCTGGACATAATCGGAGCAAAACTCTGGTGAACCAGATGGGCAACGAAAAAAAAAGTGTTCATAAGACTTAATACCAACCAAACATTAAAAAAAATTAAGAAAAATGTGTTAAGTTAAATACAATTATGGTGATAAGGAAATTTTTATATGAGTCCCGGCATTTTACAGTGGAAAAGTGCAGCTCCACACATCAATCGACACATGTCCCATTATGTAGGAAAAAGTGGATATAGTGGGACATATGTCGATTGATGTATGAAACGACACTATTCTACGTCAGAATGTCGAGACCTACATAAAAGAACTCATGATGATCACAACCGATTAATTATCAAACACCCAGGTATATCACAGGGAAGTAATAACTTGGAAAAGGTGCAACGCTGAAAAATTATATTATCAACAATAAAATGATACATAAATAACAAAATAAGATGAGAGTTGAATTATAAAATGATTCTACAAGTAGATACATTTATGAATGAAATATGTATATTTTAGAAGGGCAAAAATAAATCTAAAAAAATTTGTATAAAGGAATACATTAAAAGAAGAGTAAAATTAAAAACATATACTGTTTTTCAGCTATTTATAAAAAGAGGGTCATAAAATTTTTATTTTTGAAAAAAAGACTATGTTTTTTAAAGTTAGCAAACAAAGAAAAAAATTTACAAAATGTCTATTTTCTAATGTTACAAATGGTGTTTTAATTAATTTAACAATTCTATAATTTAATTATATATTATTTATAAATTATATATCAAGATTTGAATAAGTATCGGAGATTTTTCATTTTGTTATTATTTTTTAAAATTATGACCGTCTTTTAATTAAAAAATATACTTAAGCTTCTCAAAAAAATTTAACATTTATCACTGAGGTGTATTGTATTTTTATTAACCAACCTGCAAAATTTCAGTTAAAAATGGACAAGATTACCCTTTCTTGTGACATATTTTCAAATTAAGTATTTTTTTGTCATTTATTTACTAACTTTTAAAACTACTGTCCTCGTTTTGAAAAAAAATTATAATCTTCTTTTTGAAAATGGCCGAAATCACTGGGTATTTTTTATAATTTACCCTTAAAAGATACTTAGCTAAATATAATATTTTGGGCTTTCAATTTTGTAAATACCACCATAATAACTTTAATTTTATTAATCACCAACACTCTTTTTTAATTACAATATTTTAACTTTTAAATTATGCTTTTACTCAAGTATATGAACTCTCGTTGTAACAACCCCCTTTCTCCTAATTAATTTAATTTCTGCAATTTAAAAATAATTATATATCACAAATCATTAATTTTTTGACACAAGTTTGTTTGTCTTATTTTTATTTTTTTTAAAAAAATCCATATTTAATATTTTTGGCAAAAAAAATTATCATAGTCTTATACCAGTTTTACCACTTTTACATAATTTCTCATACCTAGTATAAGAGTGGTATAATGTCTTTATAGCACCAGTTTTTAATTTATTTTTAGGTAAATAACATAAAATATTAGCAACATTGTTCTCTTTAAAGCAAAAAAAAAAATCTTATACCTGGTAGGCTGATATAAAGGTAGTAAAAAACTGGTATAACACTGTGATAATTTTTTTGCTCAAAAATATTCACAATGGATGTTTTTTTAAAGATAAAAATAAGGCGAACAAATTCTTCGAAAGTCTCATGTCGAAAATATTAACGGTTTGTGAAATACAGTCGTTTTAAGTTACCAAATTCAAATTAAATATGAGAGCAAAGGTTATTACAAGGGGAATAGAGAAGAATGTTAAAGAGAAAAACAAAGACCCAAAAGTGGTAAAAAGCGCTAAAGAAAAAAATAGTTGAGTATATAAGAAAAAATACTATAAATGCAATATTTGCATAAATATATCCCTCATTTATATCCAATGGGCCTCATAGAATTTGGGCCAAGGCCCATATGTATCAGGACAGTAATTAGTGGCTTTTCTGGTTCACTATTTTTAAAATATTTACATATTTGCTATGCCATGTAAACATTTTCCATTTAAAATATGTTGACCTAATATTCTACATAATTACGGTGTGGCTCCTTGTTTTGCAGTTACAATATTTCCATTTTTTTTGGATTCTTCTATCTCTGCTTTGCTCGATCTTTTCTCTCTTTGATCTTTTATCTCTTCTCTTTGTTTTCGGTTTCAGTTTCTCATTCTTCTCCTTCTTTTTGTTTTTGATTTCTTGGCCGTTGTCTGCGTTTCCTCTTTTTTTTCTTTTCTTCGATTGAATCAGTTGGTTGGACTTGGTGGTGCTAAAGAGAGACTGTACTTGTTCAAAGCAGATTTGCTAGATGAAGGATCTTTTGACTCTGTCGTTGAGGGGGTGTGAATGTGTTTTCCATACAACCTCTCCTTTCTATCTTGATGCTACTAATCCATAAGTACATCCTTCATTTTCTTCCTTCTATTACTGTTACAATAATACAATGCCAAAACATTTGGAGTAGACCATGAGAAAAACTGTCATTTTGCAGTAAGAATCAAATTGGAAAACTTATATTCTACAAACTTAGTTTTTAGATTGTTGAAAAAAGTTGCTTTTGTATGAAATTGAGGTGCACACCAACTGTTCGATAGAATATTGAAGAAAGTTGTGGTGTGAAATTGAATATCTATTGGAATTTTATAGTACAATTTTTGTATTTTTGTTGTCATATGGTTTTTATGTATTTAGTTTTTCATCTTTTTGATATATGGTCTTATTCTTTTTAACTCTCGTAGTTTTTTGTCTTTTTGTTCACTAGATTGTTATTGTTTCTTTTTGGAGTTGTTGGCATATTTTCATTAGAATTTACTATATGTCTACTATGTCTCTATTGGTTGTCTATAGGTTATCTGTAGGTTATCTACTACATATTAGTTTCTTTTGTTATTGATTTGTAGGTTATCTACGTCTTTTGGGCATATATTGGACATTTATTGGATATTATTGAATGGAAGAACGCTACAATTTTATTTGAGTCTCAACATATATGATATGACATTCAGTTAGATCACAAATTGTTTGGTGATTGATTGCAAAGATTGGCTATCTGTTTTAGTGTTTAATCCCATGGTGAATTAGTTGCTAACTTTTTCAATTAAGCTTAAATCTTTGGAAACCAACAACATGATCTGTAATTCATTCATTCTTGCTAATATATGGTATGGTTCAATTTTATTTTGCAGTAACGTTTGCGTCACTAGCAGCAGCATCGATTGTTGGTCTTCTAGGATGTGCTTTTCAGGAAGAGGACATCTATTGGACATTTATCAGACATCTTTTGGACATCTAGAACTTTATTAGAAAATCTGTATTGAAATTGATATTCGATATATGTAGAAGTATACTTTAAATTTCAATTGTCACTTGTTTCGATATTGATATTAGACATTTATACAAGTATATGTAATTGACTTGTGTGTTTTCAATTAGCGTTTCAATAGATTTCTAATATATTATCATTTGTTATTTTGTATATTGAATATTGATAATTTTTAGTTACTATTTCTATTTTTTACTTTGTTTAAATTTAGTGGTATGCTTTTGTTGTCTACTGATAAATGTTTGATGTCTATAGGATTTCTATAGGATGTATAATGCGTTTCTATAGGCATTGTATATGATCCCTACTGATATCAGTGTATTGATGTCATTCTTGAAAGTTTTTCTAACTTTCTGTTTCATATTTTGAACATGTCTGATATCTACTGTAAGTGTCATACTTTTTTAATTGAATTGCGAAACATATATTGTATTATGGTAGAAGAAGACAATTCCATATCTTGTAAACTTCAAATATGTTCAAAGGGACATCAATTCCAACTACTTAGATCCCTAATTACACAAGATTTCCAGAATTCAAACATAATTGATCATCAAAACTATCTCTATTGACTGTCTATTATGTCGATATACTGCTCGTGGCTCTCAAGTTTATTTTCTAGATGTTCCCCTCCATGCCTGTATAAGTTCAAAGATAGCCAACCGTGTTCTGTGGATTTGGACATGAAGCTAATTTGGGATTGGTTCTTGCTCAACTACAGATCTTGACAATGGATTAAAAATAAGTAAGAAGCAATAGAAATCCAACAGAGACCCAATAGACACTCTATATACATCCAATATACATGACAGAGTGTTGAAATTCCTTACAAACTTGTAAAGAAACCTATTCAGCAGTGGAAATGCAATCTTCGGTTTAGGAGGCTTCCAACATCTTGTATAACAAGAATCTGAAAACTGAGGCCTCGATTTTTAAGCCGGCGCCCTAACCATAACAGTTGCTATCTCCAAAAAGTCAACCAGAACCTATACAATGTCATGCCACGTATGATGTCGTATATGCCATGTTGTTCAAGCTTTCAAGTTGACAAACCTGTAATAGAAACCGGAAACTTGAATCGTTGTTTTGATCTAAAAAATATCACTTATTATTGAAAGGCTTCATATAAATTATAAAAGAATACATTTTTTAGTTTTGAAATATTTGAACTTATATAATTCAAGCCGAATAGAGTGTGAAAATTGCCTGGATTGGATAATAGAGATTGTTTGCTAATAATACAATTCGCAATTCCCTCAACTACAAGACCTGACAAGGCATTAATAATATGTAAGAACCAATAGAAATCCAACAGACATCCAATATAAATCCTATAGACATCCAATTTAAGTCAAATACTCATTAATCAAACTTCAATTTTACATAAAGGAGCTTAATAGTAAGTATCATTTAAGATTAAATAGATGAAATATTGAAATTTGATGGTAGGTATAACATAGTTGTTACGGGCACGCGCGCCTCGTGCGCGACTCAGGCACAAGGCGCTTCAGGCTTAAGGGTCAGCGCCTCATGGAAGGTCAGGCGAGGCAGGGTTCATCAGGCGTGCACCTTGGATGCGCCTTTTGCGAAAGAAGATTCATGGAATGCCAGATTCATGGAATTAATAATATGTAAAAGAAGTGCAAAAGACTCTTCCACCTATTCAATAAAAAGAACAATATAATTCACATTTCCCTCTATAGAACCTGATAATGAATTAATAATATGTAAGAACCTATAGAAATCCAACAGACATCCAATATAAATCCTATAGACATCCAATATAAATCAAATACTCATTAATCAAACTTCATTCAGGCATATCTACAAACACTTCATATGCACAATAATATGTAACTGAAAGAAATATGTACCTGCTTGCAATTATATTTAGCCATCGCCTCGTACAGGTTAATGGTACAAATCAAATTGTTTTCATAATAACGAAGAGGTTTTGCAACGCTTTCCCTAACTTCCTCCAGTCCAGCAAAATGAATCACAACATCAAATCTGTCAAAATTAAAAGCACATTTCACTAGATCAAACTAGAAGAAACTAAGTCATAACAATCTAACTCGTAAATCTCATCGTCTCCAAATTTAAGCTGAAAACAATTAACTGATTGACTTACTCAGTTTTTGCAAATAGTTTTTCCAAATCATCCTTATTCCTCAAATCGCCCTGCAACCAAACACGCACCTCAATTAACTAATTTCACCACCAATTGATTCAATAATGAAAATCTTACCAGATTGAATTCAAGTTTCTCATAAAGCGTAGGACCAGCCAATTGCCTGACCCTATCAATAGCTTCAGCGCAAGAATTATCAAGATTATCGATAATTGTAACCCTAAATCCGCCCTTCAGAAGTTGCAGTACAGTATGTGTTCCAATAAACCCAGCCCCTCTGGTAACAAGAATAGTAAGCTCAGCGATCGAAACAGTGAATCAAAAGCAAGAAAACAAAAATTGAAAGAGAGAAAAGAATCTTAGAGCTTAGAGAGACAAGCAGATGAAAAAGGACGGCGACGGCGAGAAACGACGACCGATAAAGGGAGAAAGAGAAGAGCACCGGTGGTGGAAGAGTAGAACGACGAGAAGCATCGGTGGTGGAAGAGATTGCTGATATTTAATTAGCTTTGAATGTATTTATAGGAATACTTTCCTCTTTTTTGTATGTTTGTGTTATTATTATTTTTTTATCCAAATTTTTTTGTGTATTTATTTAAAGAGCCTTTAACCAAATGGTAACTGGTGTACAATTGTGACCAAATGAACAAACATATTATGTTGAAGGCCCCTTTGCGTTTCTTTATTACTCTTATGGTTGTTTCTTTTTAATTTCTAAAAGTTGAATTGAATTGAATTAAATTGAAGTTCGCTAAACTGAACTGAATTAAATTAAAGTGAGCTGAATTGAACTGAACCGAACTTATTTCATTGTAAATTTATAACTACGCATAGCTGAACTGAATTGCACTAAGCTATACTAAACTGAACTACATTAAATTGTAGTCCAAAAAAACATGATGTTAGTCTAAAACCTAATATTTTATAACATCTTCAACAACTGTTTTTTCTTTTTTTTAGCATAAATTTCGGTTACAATCATTATACAAAAGCTTTTACCTATTTCAGAAAGAAAAAATTAACAGTAATAACAAAATAACTATTCCCTCCATCTATAAAATATTGTCCATTTAACCGAATTATTAAAATTAATGAAAAATTTATTACGCAACCAAAATGACTAATTTATCATTTACTAAATTCTCTTTCTTCTTAATTACTCACTTATAATTTTAACAATACATAATCTCTCTCATAGATAATACAAGGGTAAATTAGAGAAAAAATCGTACAAGATGCATTGATAATCTAAATTGATAATTAAAAAGAGAACTAATAAAATTACTAAAGAGACGATAATTTCTAGATGGAGGGAGTATCACTAAAAGTTTGAAGTTTAAAACAAAATAAAAAGAAATATAGAATACAGCCAAAGTCTAGTTAAAAAAAGGTAAAGTTCAAAAACATGTCCAGTAGTTTAGCCGTTTTAAAGTGGAATTTTACAAGATTTTTTGTAAAAATACAACACACATTAGTGATAAATTTTAGATTTTTTTTGTAAAAATACAATACACATTATATAGATTTTTTGTAAAATTACAATACACATTAGTGATAAATTTTATAGATTTTTTGTAAAAATATAATACACATTAGTGATAAATTTTAGAATTTTTTGAGAAGTACAAATATTTATTTTAATTAAAAATTGTCGATAGCTTTGAAAAATCATAACAAAATGAAAATTTTCCGAAATTTACTCACATCTTCATAAAATAATTCACAAATAATATAGTTGAAATATAGGAATGTTGAATATATTGAAATACCTGAAATTGCCCTTCCAGATATGGTTTCAAAATATTCAGAAGCATGTTTTTGCTAACTTTTGAAACCACAGACACCCTTTTCAAATAAAAAATTCCACAAAAACCTTTTTGCAAAACAGTCAAACCATTTTTAACTTTAAAAATATATCCAAAGCACTGTTTTAAAAATCCCCGCCTAACTCCGCCTGGGCCCCATTTAAGCATTATTTTTGGGCTCTTCGCCCGACTTTTCATTCCTCGGTCGCTATCAGGCTCTGGACCGATATATTGCCAATCCGATTTTTCTGCAATTTTTAAGATACCAATACTTAAAATAATTATAGTTCAAAATATTCTCACTATATGATTATCATTTTGAATATGAAACCGAGAAATAGTAGGATATAAACCACATAAAATTTGTGAAAATATGCATTTTTAAGGAATTGCTTTTAGTGTTACGTGTTTTTATGGAAGAATCGATTAAGACTTATGTTGTCATATGCTAAACTACATTTTGTAATATATTATTACATTATAATTTATTTTTTAGTTGAATTTATACTTTTATCTATTAATAAATATTAAAAATTAAAAAAATCACATATCCGCCTAGGCCCCGGAAACCCCGTCCGCCCGACTAGAGCTTTTTAAAACATCGATCCAAAGTCTAGTAAAAAGTAGAATATAGCCCAAGTCTTTAAATCCATTACTTCACAATTCATATTACACATTATTAACCTTCACAAATTTAAGAAAGCACAAAAGAAAAGGGAAAGAGAGGTTAGAAAATAAAACAATGAACAAATAACTGATATCATTTGATAATTCTGTCTTCACTTCACTCATACAAACTGTTAAACCCAAAATTCACTGCCAAACTCCAGTCAAATCTCATCTTTCTACCTCTGTCAAAATTCCCCGAAAAAGAGCGAAACACCTCGAAGCCCATATATTTCGCTATTAATCCCGAAAAAAACAAGCTTTTAGTCATAACAGTCTAGTTCCATACCCTAAACGAAGTCAACTTGACACGAGACATTTAAAAACTAGCCCACCATTCTCTTCTTCTGTACAAACATAACTGAAAAGTCTTCCAAAGAACTAACCAACCGATCACCGTCAACTTCACGAGCATTGCAAATCTCGTGTTGGGTTCTTAATGATGAACGCCATTGCTATTCCCGTTGCTATATACTCCGTTCAATGACCCGTTGGAAAACTTGACAGGATTCCGGTTTCGGTAGGTTCTAACGGATGGTTTTCCGTGGCTCATTCCATTCGATAAAGGCTTACTTGCATTGCCATTGTTTTCCAAGAAACTTTCCAATTGTCCACATGCTGCCGCTATAAGTCCTGTAACATAAAAAGTAAATCAAAATCACATCAGCTTTCATATATTGGCAAAAGATTATTCGCGAAAAAAAGCGAGAAGAACAACCTTTTTGGACCTTGTGGTATAATCCATTTACCTATTTGGTCCCTTGCCATGCAACCTATTACCTTTTTGGTCCTTTTAGTGCATATTAAGCATAGTTACATCCATATATATAGATTCTACAATGCAGAGTCCAAAAAGGTTACAAATTGCATAGTATAGGGATTTAATCGGCAATGGTTGCATTGGTTGCATAGCACTAGGTTCAAAAAGGTAACAAATTGCATGGCATGGGGACCAAATGGGTAACATGAATAGTAGATGTACCAAATGGACAAATGAGGTATACCACAGGGACCAAAAAGGCTATTTGCCAAAAAAAGCGCGCTTTTCCCTATCATTTAACGCAAAACGAAATTGATGCTCATATTCACCACATACTACATAGGATAGAGAAACAATACCTAGGAAAAGAGCAGAAGGTTTCCCTGGCCTAGATTTAAATTCAGGATGAAACTGAACACCGACAAAGTACGGATGGTCATTCAACTCGATAATCTGCAATCAATTGAAACAAAAATGCTCATAAAAAACAGTATAAACGTTACAGAAAGTAGGAAAAAAATCATCTAACTGTTTAGCCAATAACTCAGTAATGTAGATAGCAGTCACAATTTTTCGTAAAGACTTACCTCCATGCGCTGGCCAGTTTCATCCCTGCCGACAAAAGTTAGACCCTTTCGTTCAAATTGCGATATCATTTCAGGGTTGACCTATAAAGTACAAATTTTTCTTTAAAGACAATCATCACATGTCAAATTAACCAACAAGATCGATAAATTAAGGCAAAATCGGATATGTACGACACTAGAAAAAAGGGTTCGAAATGATCTTCCAAATACACGTTGGGGGTAAATGTGTATCTTAAGCTGATCGATAGAGGCTACCTCATATCTATGCCGATGTCTCTCGTCAACAAAGCTGACATTGCCATACCTATAATACAATTTAAAACGATACATTAAAATAGCACTGACAAAAATCGGTTCACCGAACATTTTAATCTTTCTCTTTAGTTTGTTGATTATTTAACTAGATACCGGTGTCAAATCGTATCTATAGGGATATTATTTCGAATATCTCCAAGGAAAATAGTCTTATAGATGCAACGAATTCAGCAAATGGCTTATAGGCCCATAAAACTTACATTTTTGCAGATTTACAATCAGGAGACTTGAAATAAGTCCTTCTCGATCCGAGTCTCATGGTTCCTCCCATGTGAGTTTTCGAACCCTGTAAAATTCAACTAGTTATACATGACCAATGCAACAGACCAAACACAAAACATTAACCCCTTGCTTGGAAATGTCAATTTTCAAAGAATTCAATTCATTTCATTAGAAAAAATATAAACTTTCTATAGAAAATGAAATGAAATGAATTGAATTTCTTCAAAATTGATGGTTCCAAAAACACCCTAAGATTACTCATATATTAGTATACCTCGGGCATAAATATGACACAAGGACTTGGAGTTTCAGGATCGAACTCTGTACTGTTCGCATCATGCAAACCAAGAACAGATCGGGCGAATTCTACTACAGCAATTTGCATCCCCAAACAAATGCCGAGGTATGGTACTTTGTTCTCCCGAGCATATTTTGCAGCGACAATTTTCCCTTGTATCCCTCTATCACCAAACCCTCCTGGAACCAACACACCATCCGCTCCCTGAAGCATAAGCCAAGTTAAGGACTCGAAGAAAAAATTTAAAGTGAAATGATTTTAAAAAAACCTGTGAGAAGGTTAATGTAACACGAAACAAACATAAAAATGTTACCTTTAAAAGATCCCAGGCAGCTTTATATACATCAGGAGCCTGCATAGAGTATGAATGATCAAAATGCATATTATATTCTACACAAACCTAGAGAACCAAACTAGGAATTAAAAGTTCTAATCTTTTTTATTTAGCAGTAATCAACAAATTAGTACTGACCTCTGCTAGAGTAGAATCTTCTAGATCACCAGCTGCAACCCATTCTACAATGAGCTTACGACGGCAAGCAACCGAAGCGTGCAAAAGAGCCTGTCAAAATCCCTCCCACGATTAGCTTCTCAAATTCCAAATGAAGAACGAATTACTTTTAAATGAACTTAAATGTCAAATTAGGACAAAAGGGCCTTTTTGGTCCCCGTTGTATAACTCATTTGGCCATTTGGCCCCTAAGCTATTCATGTTATCCATATGGTCTCTGTGGTATGCAATTTGCTACTTTTGTTAACTCTGCCATTACCCATTAAGTCCCTATACCATGCAATTGTTATCTTTTTAGGCCCTACATTGTAGGGCCTCAATTGGTATAACTATGTATAATACGCACAAAAGGGACCAAAAAATAATAAGTTGCATAGCACAGGGACATAGGGACCAAACGGATAAGTGAATTATACCACAGGGTCCAAAAAGGTGGTTAGGCCGTCAAATTAGCAAAAAACTTACTAAAATCTATAGCCAAGCTAATAGAACGATGCAACAATCTTGTCGGTAATTCAATTTACTAGATAAGCTCCGGAAAAATAAGATTGTGAAAAACGTCTTTTGAGAAATAAAAAAGAAAAATAAATTAACAGTATTACCTTCAAGACAGAAAGGTAGGAATCTGAAAGTCCTGTGTACTTTCCAACCATAGCAATTCTTACCTGCATAGAATATTGAGCAATTTAGCTTCATGAAACACTTGTATTTTGATTCACAACGAATGGAATTTCGTACTAACAGGATCGTGAAGCATGTCACATATTTTCGCTCTAGCAGTCCACTCGGGTAGCTCAGGGTCCCCAGCAATTCTGAAAACTAAAGAAATGTTACCAAAAAAAAACTTAAAAAGAACAATAAAAGCAAAAGATTTAGATGGAAACAGTGAGAGAGTTCAAAAGTCGAACCCTTGGAGATTTAATGCCTTCAAGATTGATTCATGTGCCTTCTGATTCTGATTATTTTTTAGGAAAAAAATAAGAAGCTTGTATTAAAAATATGAACAAATCTTTGTTATTTCAAATTGCATTTCAATAAACAGCAAAACAAAACACATACAGGCAAATTAGTGATCCGATTTCTAAGGAAAAACTGCTTACTCTAAGTAGCAAAGGAATATGCCAAATGTTCGAAACGTCATATAGAGTGACAATGTTTTCAGCCTGCACAGGAATATTATTCAATAAAATAAAACAAAAAAGGAACCAAGTTCAAAAGAAACCGAAAAACAAAGAACAGTGTGGATTCAGTACCGGTACATGGCAAAATTGGGCAAGTTTCAACTTGACATTCACATCAAGTTCCTGTTAAGAACACAAAGTAAATACATGAGCCAAAACTAACGCATTTCAAAAAAATGAAATATCGAGTGATACCTTTGAACTACGGCAAGCTAAGATATTTGGCGTCAAACCAAGTCCTCTCAACCCCCGAACGCTATGTTGGGTTGGCTTTGTTTTCTGTTTGAAGCATTTCTACTTGTTAAATGCATCAGTCAACAAATGCTATATCAAGAGTAATTTCAAATGCAATGCCACATTATGGAACATTATTTAGGCTTAATGAATCATGGACCCTTGATGTCGGCCCTGATGTCCCATTGAACTTACAAAAGTTCTAATTATCCCCCTTGATTTTGAGAAAAATGCACCAGTTTGCTCATGAATGCCACATGTCAGCCTCTGGTTGGTTTGACTTTTCAAAGATTCCTGATTTTTTTCTCTCCAACCAGAAGTTGACACATTGTATTGAGGGGGCAAATTGCACACTTTTTGCAAGTTCAGGGGGGTTATTTGAAATTTTTGAAAGTTCAGGGTGGCGTCAGGCGTTCAGTGACGACTTCATGGAGTCCCCGATGCATTACGGCCATTATTTATAATACAAACACACCTGCTCCCCAACAACATTGATAACAGGCACAAGGCTGACATGGATCAAGCAGAAATTGCCAGCTCCTAGAAACCAACAGCAAACAACGAGAAATTTATATATAGTCATTAAAAAAATCCATATTAATCAATGATATACAGAGAACATCAACTTACCTACACGGTACGAAAACTGTCCAAGTGCTTCAATGAAAGGCATTGATTCAATATCCCCTGCATAGCATGAGGTGAATTTTAAGCCAATCGAACATAAATTCTCGAAAATCATATGAAAGGGAGAGAAGTACCTATAGTTCCTCCTAATTCAATAACACAAACATCAGCTGGACCTTCTTTTCCATCAACCGGTATCTTTGCTACTCGCTCTATCCACTCTTGGATTGCATCAGTAATGTGTGGAACTACCTAAAACAAGACAAGGTAAAAGTAAGAGCCTATTTCATGGCATACAATTGCAAGCATGACCCCTGAAGTCGACCCTAAAAGCCTGATGTCACCTTGAACTTTCAAAAGTTCCAATTACACCCTTGAACTTGGAAAAAAGCACCAGTTTTCCATGAACGCGGCGTGTCAGCTTCTGGTTGGTTTGACTGTTCAAAGATGTCGTTTTCTTGATTTCTCTCTCTGCAACCAGAAGCTGAGGCACACGCGTTGAGGTGCAAACTAGTGCACTTTTTGGGGTTATTTGAAACTTTTGAGTGGCATCAGGAGTTTAGGAACGACTTCGAGGGTTCACGCTGCATTAGGCTATAAATAAAAGAACAAGATGTAGAAACCGACCTGCACAGTTTTTCCAAGATAATCTCCTCTTCTCTCCTTATCAAGCACGGCCTAGTAAATTTGAGATAAGAGAATTAGATGCCACAAGAAATAAGAACTCATAATTATCCAAATATGTGATTCATAAATTGGATTGAAACAAGGGAGATATCCAAGTACCTGAAATATTTTTCCAGTTGTGATATTGTTGTCACGGGTTAGCTTGATATCTAGAAACCGCTCATAGTTGCCAAGGTCCAAATCCACCTATTGAAAAACAAAACAAAACAAAACAAAACAAAACAAAACAAAGAGGGATGAACATTAATGCATTATAGCAAGGCTAAATACATTCATACCCCCTGAACTTGGTAACTTTCGCCGGATGCCACCCCGAACTTTCTAAAATTCCAATTAACCCTTGAACTTGGCAAAAGGGCAGCAGTTTTCATGAATGCCACGCGTCAGCTTATGGATGGATTGACTTTTCAAAGATGCCATTTTTATGAAATTTCTCTCCAACTAGAAGATGACACGAGGCATTGAGAGAGCAAACGGGTGCACTTCTGGCAAGTTTAAGGAGGTAACTCGAGCAAATAAAATTTTGAGGGTGGCATCCGGCGAAAGTTGTCAAGTTCAGGGGCATCTCTTCCCAAATAGCACATTGACAATAAATCTCTAATAACAAAAATACTTGCCTCGCCGCCATCATCTAAAACAAACACCTCCCCGTGCTCGAAAGGCGACATTGTCCCCGCATCAGTGTTCAAGTAAGGGTCTACAAATGTGCAACAAGGTGAAAATAAGGAACTCATAAAACACCCAAAGGCATAATGTGTATAATCAACTAGGATTCTTAAATGTAGTCAATCTCTTTCAAAACAATGTTATATTTCAAAATTAAGCATATAAAAAGAAGAAGCATACCAATCTTAATAGAAGTAACACGGAGGCCACAAGCTTTAAGAAGAACACCAACGCTACTAGCAGTCACACCTTTGCCAAGTCCACTAACAACACCACCACTCACCAATACATACTTCATTTTGTCTTCTTCAAAATGGGGTTTCCTCTAATCCAATTAAGTGTCAATATAATCATATAATGAGCTCAAACTACACTATCAATTAACAAAACAAAACAAATAAAGCAAGCACCTTTGGATATGGTTATAAAGTGAGTAGAGGGGCTTAGTTTATGATAAAACCAAAGGATAAATGTGACAAAAAGGGATAGACATCATTGAAAGATAGGTATAAATAGATAAAATTGATAGCAAAAGCGGTGTGAATAATGAGAAAATCACCTTGTTATCAATGACGGCCTTCTCAAAGCCTAGCCTTACTTTCTCCCCCCTTTTTTCTTTTGTTTTTGAGATAAAAATTCCTTCTTTTTTCAACAGAAACTCTTGTTTTCAAAAAGATGAAAAATAAACACCACACAGTACGCAGAGAGACAGTTCAATCTTTGTTGTTGTGATCAGTGTTAGTGGAAAATGAGGAGGCAGAGAATTCTTTGTTTGTTTCAGAATCAAAATGGGAAAACAAGTAATGAATCAAACAAAGCAAACCCACAATAAAAATCGAATCTTTAGTACAAAAAAAGAGAGAAAATGGCTTGAATTTCAATGCCCACTCATCTCTTTTTCAGTGTTTGTTTCAGGGTGGGAAGGCGGCGGGTTTGAGAAAGCCTTGTTCATTGTGATTTATATTCAAGGCAATGTTATTAAAATCGGACCATGGATTGGTCGAATCGAATGGAAAAAATTACGATTAGCTCATAATTGATTTGCAGTTGGTTTGCAATTGAATCTGATATTATATGTAAAATCGTAAAATGTTATTTTTATCGGTTTAATATCCGTTCGATTTCGATAACATTGATTTAAGGGGTTATTTCTCTAAAAAAAAAAAACTAAATAGAAAATAATAAATTTATTTATTCATATTTTTTATTAACTATAGTTTTACCAGTACAGTCAGTGGTATCGCATGCTGAATAAGTTGGATGAGAATAATATTTGATTTCACTACATATACTTGTTGGAAGGGGTAATGATCTTTAACTATAACTAAATCTCAAACAAGATTATTTCAATGAAAATATTTTAAATATTAGAAAAAAAACTTAGTAGTTTTTATTTTTAATAAAAAAATTTATTTTTCTACTTTAATACATTTTAAGTTTCTGATTATATATACTCCCTTCATCTTTTTAAAATAGGTATTTTAGGTCAAAAAGTGTTTCTCAAAATATTTGTCACTTGTAAATTTCTAGGTATCTTTTTCATTAGTGTTCCAACTTTACCCCTATATTATTAATTGCATTTGGTTGAAAAATTAAAATATTAATTAAACTACAAGGGTAAACTAGTATTTTCATACCCTTAATTAATTAGTTTATTAAGAAGCGTGAAACTTATAGGAAGACAAATAAAAAAAATATAGAGAGAGTATTATTTTATTAAACAATCATTAATTTGATTGATTTGGTTTGGCCGAAGTAACTTGAATTATCTAAGTGAAATTTAATGTGTCTATCATGCTTATTAAAGACAACTAATACTCCCTTCATCTATAAAATATTATCCATTTAATCGAATCATTAAAATTAATAAAAAATTTATTTCAAAATTAAAATGACTAATTTATCCTTTACTAAATTCTCTTTTTTTTTAATTATTCACTTATAGTTTTAATAATACATAATCTCTCTCATAATTAATATAAGGGCAAATTAGAGAAAAAATTGTACAAAATACATTGATAATCTAAATTGACAACTCAAAAGAGAACTGATAAAATGACTAAAGAGACAATAATTTCTAGATGGAGGGAGTACTGTATTAAATAATTGCAATTTAGGAATGTACATTAGCCAAAATAGTTGTAGTCTAATGTCCTAGTAATAACTAGAACCTCCAAAATTTCCGTAGTCAAGATTTCAATCAAAAAGTAATTTACTAATTGATGAGTAAAAATTATATTTCAGTTATATTCATAATAATCATAACAATATCAAAATATAAACTTGAAATAAAATTAAAATAATAATAGTAATAACAACAACAATAATAATAATAATGATAAAATATTTGATGAGGAAAAAAGAGTCACATTAATTCTTAAATAGGATTATAGTCAATAGAGCCATATTTTTAAAATTTTAATTTATTGTTCATATTGTCCAATTGTTTGAAATTATTTTTACAATTTGATTCTTATTTTATTTACCAATGTGAATATTTGATATATTATTTCTAACTTTTTCAATTATTTATTGATATATAAGAGTTTTCTCTACTTTAATTGATTTTATACTATAAGCATATTTTACTGCCGTCTATAATAATTATTAAATTTGATATTTTTCATAAATTTAAATCAATATTAAATCAATGATTCTTCAATCAGAATTTTCGAAAACTGATTTTAATATATTTCTCGAATAGGTTTGATTTAGGAAAATGATAATGATTAATAACAATAACTACTTTTTATAAGAAAATAATTAATTAAGGTGAATTATAGTTATTGTTATGCACTTATAAATTGTGGCCTCGCAATCAATATAAACATTTGCATCAAAGCACATATAACAAAAATGAAAGACAGATTAGTCTTTTTTCAACTGAATACAAAATATATATTTTACATACTTGGAAGTTGAAACGAATCAACACAAAAATTATAAAATATAACTGTACTTTTAATTTAAATATACGTTGATTTTGAACTTTTGTGCTTTATTTTGGTTTTGTAGGAATAGATGTATAATATCGCTACGTGACATGTCGAATAGAGTCAGTGTTTACTTCAACGAAATGAAATATGTAATATGAAACATATTTTTTGAATTTTAGACTTACTCATCATTGATATAGTTATTACGGATGGCCTATTTGTGCATCGTACGAGTAGGGGTGTGCAAATGGTTTGATAACCGAATTATCGAACCAAACCAAACCAAAATATTAATTTGGTTCGGTTATTTCAAAAATTCGGTTCGGTTCGGTTTGTAAAATATTGAATATTTCGGTTATTCGGTTCAGTTTTTTTACACAAAAACTGAAATAACCGAACCGAACCAAAATATACATTATACATAATAAAAATTTAAAATATGTTCATATATTAATTATTTTAACATCACACTTGCATTCCTCTTTTCTAAAATGCACTCTTATTCCTTTATGTGTCTATAATATGTCATTTAATCTATTGTAATACTTATATTGGAGGTGCATTTTGTATTTTAATTGTTAGAATTTGAATTTTACTTAATTTATTTAAAATTTTAGTTTGGTTTGGTTTTTAACCAAACCGAATACTTTATTTCAGTCTGATTAATTCGGTTTTAATTTTTATTTAATTTGGTTCGATTAATAATATTTTTCTTATTTGATGTTCGGTTAATTCAATTCGATTTAATTAGGTTTCGACTGAATACACACTCCTATATATATATATATATATATATATATATATATATATATATATATATATATATATATATATATATATATATATATATATACTACACTAATAAAGATTAAAAGAAATACCTAACATAATAAAATGGTGACTGGCTCGCTCAGTGTAGTTATGAATTATAATTATAAATTATAACATATTTATGTTGATTACTTGGTATCTATAAGATAATAATTACTTTATTTTTATCACAATCAAACAAAATTGTAAAAAAATAGTAAGATAATATATTTTTGTAAAAATTGATCCCAGCAAACACGCATGTCTAAAAATAGTATGTTTTGATTTAATTTTTTAATTTCGTAAGGTAATGTACTTTACTCGATTTTTTGAATCAGTTAATTTCTTGTATAGTGGTGCTTTTAAATACGGCGTTAATAAGTTTAGTGGCTCGTAAAATAGTTTAAAATTTGGCTTAGTTAAAATTTGGTCAGAGTTCGACTCGAGTTCAGGATTAGCTTGAGATATTAACAAATTAAATCAAATCCTTCTAAGGTTCGGCTCGAAAGCTCACAAACATGTTTATATAACTTTTGTAGTAAATAAATTAGTAAAAAATAAATTAATTATATATAATTGGTGAGTAATAATTATTCATTTATAGTAATTATTCGTAAAATGATGATTTAAAATAACTTGCTACTTCTTTACAAGAATGTTGATGAATATGGGATTGCATAGGGTATAACATAGAAAGAGACGGAATGAGAGTGATTACGGATCATGGTAAAAATATTATGATGTTAATTTAAATTTTTTAAAATTATGTGTTTCGTTAAGCCCGAATAAATTGCGTTAATTTTTTAAAACGCATTTTCCGATTTTGTTTTTGAAAAAGTGTAAGAAAATGTCATGTTACTGATGCAATCCTTTTTTTAACTAGTATTGCCGTGAATCGGTTTTAATCATCAAAGTTGAAACACTTAGGGGCAACACTTTTATTTTGTATTCCAATAGTGCATATATGTTAGGGCTCGTTTAGGCTCACGAGCTCTCGAACTCGAGCTGAGTTTTTGGCTAGGACTTCATTTTTTTAAGCTCGACGGGTTTCGAATCGAATCGAGTCCGAGCAAATATATTCATAAGCCGAGTCGAGTCCTATACTATTTAATCTCGATTCGACTCGTTAACACCGAAGACCACCGGGCTAGCAACAAGGCCAACCGTGGAAATAAAAAAATTATCATACTTTTAAAATACTTTTTAGATACTCTCATAATGCAAATGTCAATCCAGCAATAGGAATTTGCTAGAAAAATGAGTTTATATTCACCGTAGAATATTCTAACGGTTGAGATTGTTCTTGTAATTAACGTTGTTTAAAATTTGAGTAAAATGAGACTCCAAGCCACAATTTTTTTTAATTTATCCTTAAATATTTATTTATTTTATAAATTTTTAAAAATTTTAAATAATCCTTAAATTTATAAAAAAAATTTAAATAATCCTTTAAATTTATATAAAGTGAATCAATTTATCTTCTTAATGTCATTTGTCGGTTTCTAACTTTTTAAAGAAAAATAACATCTTTGAAAAGTAAAACCAACTAAAATCTGACACGTGGCATTTAGGGGCAGATGAGTTCACTTCTTGCAAGTTCACCAGATTATTTGGAACTTTTTTTATAATTTTAAAGAGTTATTTGGAATTTTTGAAAATTTAGGGGTAAATGAGTGTTTAGGGATAAGTTCATTCGGCCATTTTTTAATATTCAGGCTCTGTTCTTTTGGACTGTAATTTTATAAATAGAACTGAATTGAAATGAGCTGAACTAAACTAAACTTATTTCAATATAAATTTATAACTACATATAACTAAACTGAATTAAATTAAACCGAAAAAATACGACCCGAAGTGAATTATTGTACCAGAGAATATGACCTTAACACTAAGAAAGTCAAAAGAGATAGGTATGGTACCTATCGTCCCCATTTGTCCAATAATGTTTCTCATAGTCGTTCTCTTGTTAAGCATTGTTTTCTTCTTCATTATCTTATATTATCCAATTAAGTCTTTTCTTTTATAATCATATATATATATATATATTTTCTGCAAATCATCTATTCTCAAATAACATATTCTTTTACATTGTTATAGGATCGATTCTGACATTTCAGAGGTTCTAGATGAAATAAAAAATTAGAGCCCTACAATCGAATTTTTTTATTAAAATTGATATTTAATAATTAATATTAAATAAAAAGTATAAACTTTTTTCATTTTACTCAATAGTCTAACTCATTCACATTGGATAAATTAAAAAAAAATTTGAAAGTCATACACATTTACTACATAAAAAAATAAATTAGGCCCCTTTTAATTATGGACCTTACGCCATCATACCCTTATCCTACGTCCAGAACCGGGTCTCCATTGTTGATGGATTCTAAATGGCAACTCAACAACGTTTTTATCATCTTATCCACTTTTTATTGTTCTTTACCTTTTGGTGTTTTATGGTATTTCATTTCATATTCTATTCTTTTCAGTAATTTATTCTGATCAATAGTATAAAAAATTATAACTAACGTAGATGTAATAACATTAAAAATTAATTGAGCTTCCATATTAAAATAATAGTTTTCAAAATTTTAATTTAATAGAAGAAACTCGATATGAGTTTCATGCCATTTAATTTATTTATTTTTGTTTTAGGAATTGTGATTGATGTTTGGTGCTATTGATAGTTTTTTTTTTGTTGTTATTAATATTTTTTTATGTGCAAAACATGTAAAAACAATTGTACCAAAAGGAGAAAAAAATACGATGTGAAGTACTCCAACACCCACTCGAAATTATTAATTTGATCTTACATTTTATAAATAATATTTTCACCTTCCAAATGCAATTTTAAAAATATGTTTGGATTTTATGTAATTTCCAATTTTAACAATGTAATTGTTATTTATAATTTGTAAAATACATTTTGTTTGATTTTTTTTGGTATTTGTTACTTAAGAAATAATTTAATAAAAAATATTTTTCTCATTTATGAAAAAATTTTAATAGTATACAGACCAGTTATTTCAATTAGTCCCAGAGATAACACATCATTTACACTTATCAGAACTATTTTATTTTTTACCACAGTATATTTGTTTTATACATTTTTACATACCAAACAACGAAAACAATTACATTTTCTATTAATATATCTTTTATTAAATAAATGCAGGCTATAAATATCCTAATTTTCCAAGTCTTTATTATGAAGTCAATATTGGACTATTTTGTACAATAAAGTTAAATTTGACCCTCATGTTTTAGGAAAAAAAAAGATTTTTACTTTTCTTTTTAGTTGAATTTTGAAAAAAAAAATTTGATATTGGAATTTGGTAAGAGCATTGACATGTCTAAAGCAATATAAAGGGTAAATCACCTAATTAATCATGATTTGTAAAATAATTATTCATTTAATCTAAAATTAGTGTGTAATTAAAATAGAATTAATTAATTTGGTGCTAACTTTTATACGCTTTATATTTCATGCCCAGCAGCAGCAGATCGTGGTTTGAAAGTCCAGGTTTGTAATAGTCATTCTCTTCTCAATTTCTCTCAAAATCACTATTTGTATTTCTGATTGTCCTTCTGATTTCATTCGCGATTTGTATTTTATTTTTCAATTCAATCTTTGTTATTCCTTTTCTTGTTCAGATTTGATTTCAGATTCAAATCAAAGCGATTTCATTTGTATTCTTCGTTCTCGATTTCAGATTTGATTTCTGATTTCAAATCAGACGAGAAATATGAATGAAGTATTTCTTTGAATCTGTTACAAATATATTTTCTTTCTACAGTTTCTGTTCATCGTGAAAAATTACAGATCGATCTCTGCTGCGTTTTTTTTCTCTATTTCATCTGTCTTCTTCGTTCTCAGTTTCTTCCTAATTCAAGCCAAGGATTTATGATTCAAATCTATTTTTCATTCTAGTTTCTTTGCTCCGGTGCGATTTCAGATTTGGAATCAGATTTTGGAATTCAAAGATGAACTCCTATTTTGCTTCATGTAAACGGATCATGGACTAATGATCACTGGATTCAATGTAGACAGTGTTTGGCAACTGATTTGCATGTTTTTTCTACCTATTACGCATGTAATACAGACCTAGTACATATCTGTTACATATGCGTTATATATCTGCTACAAGTCTGATACAAGTGTTTAATGAGATGTAATAGACTTGTATCAGTATTGTATCAGATAAGAAATATGAATGAAGTATTTCCTTGAATTTGTTACATATCTAATACAGACCTACTACAGACCTATTACAAAGTCTGTTGTAAGGCTGTTATATATCTGTTACAAGTGTTTGATGAATAAAATAGTAAATTTTCATTAATTTTGATTTACATTGGATTCTTATTGAAGTCTTTGACATTATTTATTAGTCATTAATCTGTTACAAGTCTATTATATATCTGTTACAAACCTAATACAAGTCTAATACATGTTTGCTACAAGTCGGTTACAAAGCTGTTATGTATCTGTTACAAATCTGTTACAAACCTAATACAATATGGAGCGTAAAAAAGTTACGGATAGCATATAAAAGTTATGGAGAGCATATGAAGAATGTTAAAAATACATATTAAAATCTTTAACTAATTAAATTAAACTTAAGCTAAAATTATTTTATTAAAATAAGGCATAAATAATAATTTCCCTATTATAAATGTAGTTAAAAATAATATATATGGCGAAAATTTTCAGCCTAATTTCGAAGTCTTTATTATAAAGGCAGTATTTAACTATTTTGTTTGACCCTCATGCGTAAACAAAAATGTTTTTTTCTCGTCTTTTCTCTTAGTTAAATATTGTGAAAATAAAGCAGTTCATATTAGAAAATTAATGAGGATTCTGCTTAATAATCTCCGGTTATTTAAATTTATTCCAAAAAATTTACTGTCTTCCTAAACTTTTAAAATAACCCCGTAGCTACCTCAACTTTCAAAAAGTGCACCACTTTACTACCTAAACGCCCCGTGCCAGCTTTTGATAGGTTTTACTTTTCAAAAATGTTATTTTTCTGGCTTTTTTCTCTCCAATCGAAATCTACCACGTGGCATTCGGGGGAGTTAAGTGGATCACTTTTTGAAAATTGAGAGAGTTTCGGATCACTTTAAAAGTTCAGGAGGGCAATAAATTTTTTAAAATAAATTCAGATAGCTAAATATGCATTAGGCCTTTTTTGTGGGTTCGCTCTTCAGTTGCAATTATGGTCAGCTATTGTTGATAATTGTTTACTATTATCGGCAAACTACTTATTGATCACTTATCGGCAAATCAATTGTAAACGTTTGACCATCTATAAAAGACAAAAAAAATTATTTATGATTTCACCAAACTGTCATTAAAGTGCTATACAACCTTTGTTGTACTTACCAATGAGTCCTAAAATAGTACAAATGCAGTCTAAAATAATACACATGACGGAACTTGAACACGATCCAACCAAATTCCACGAATGACGAAACATGAACACGATCCAAATTCCACGAGTAACGCTTCTTTTATATAAGATCCCTATATTTGAGGGCTAATGTTTTTGGGAAGTAGAGCAACTACCTGAAATGATTCCATAATTCAAGCCATAATTTTCTGATTTGGTACCATTCCTATGTCTAGATTTCTTAATTGATACATATTTTTTTGGGTGTTTTTAAAGACAGTCAGAAATTACTTGTTATAGTCAGAGTAAAAGACGACTTAACCCTTATGCTTAAAAAACCCTTAAAGCATCTATAACCATCAAAACAATCAAACTCTAATAAAACATCCATAACCATCAACAAATCAAACTCTACTCATATAAAATTAACAAATCAAATTTTTAAAACAAATAAAATAAAAAAAACTCAAAAAATAAAAAAAAAATATTTCAAGGGGAAACGCCCCTTCCAATGGAGAGGCTTTACTAGGAAGCGTTTCACGGAAACGCCCCCGCCAATGGAGGGGCGTTTCCTAGTAACGCCCTTCCACCGGAAGGGGCATTTCTGTCCCAAAACCTTTTAATTTTTTATATAAGGGTAAAAATATCTTTTCAACCGACTATAACAAGTAATTTACGACCGTCTTTAACACCCCAGATATTTTTTATATTCTTTTGTGACCTACCAAAAAATATAATATTATTGTGACTTTATGTTTTTAATTTACATCAATTTTCAACAACCTAATTCGTTCTAGTGGGTTGATTAACATTTGCTTATTAACTAATTTTTGCATGTGTGAGTGTTGGAGTGGTTGACCAAACTAACTATTAGTTAGTTCGTTACCAGGTACTAGGTAGTTGGCTTTTACTAACTTATAATTACTTATCACTTAAACTACAGGACATTTGGTTTGAACTCGTAAATACAGTTGGAGCTCAAATCCAAATTGAAATAACTATTTACTTATTTTTTTTCTTGAAACTATTTGGTTTCTGATCTTCCAAATTAAGATCATTAAAAAATTATTATAAAATCCTTTTCCCAGGAAAAAAAATAACAGTTATAGGTTATCCTATACATAACCTATCATATATATAAGAGCAAAAAATATGAATTTAAATGGAAAATGAGGATATTTACATACCATTAGAATCTGACTTTCATGGCAGCTAAAATGAAGATTACTCTTTGCTAGCTTGAGCAAATTCGGCTCGAGAATCTATGGATTCGATGCGCCAATTTCGTTCATCGTTGCATGTATCTGCAGTCGATATATTTAAGATCGTTTTGTGGTATTTATATAGACTTCGTCTATGGCCGACACTAACATAAGTTATGTCGGCTTCTTCAATTTGCTGGTAGAGATGTGACTGCACAAGTATAAAAGAGAACTAAATTTAGAATTCTGAATCCCAGTTAGTTTGATCATAAACAAATATACCGCAAAAAGGCCATTTTAGGCCTTGTGGTATCATCACTTTGTACCTTTGGTCTTTGAGCTATACATGTTACATTTTTGTCCCTTTAGTTCTGATTGCATGAAATATCGTACAGGGCCCAAAAAAGATAACAAATTGCATAGTCAAATGAGTAATGATTGAATAACACATGGACCAAATAACATAAGAACTAAATAGATAAGGAAAAACTACCTTTTGGGTCCTTGTGGTATAGCGCATTTGTCCATTTGGTCCATGTGGTATACGTGTTATCCATTTGGTTAATGTGCTACGCAACCTTTGATCCATTTAGTGCATGTTATGTATTTGTCCATTATTTCAATGGGGCCAAAGATTCACCATTCTTTGGCTTTAGATTATAATGGACTAAAGCAAAATGACTCATTAAACTGTCTGAACTTCTTTTATAGTGAAGTCACAGATAGCTATTACAACTTCACTTTAGGGTCAATTGGAAACAACCTCTCTCTAATTACAGGGGTAAGGTTGCGTACACCCGACCCCCCTACCCCGCACTAGGCATTGGGGTAATGTTGTTGTTGTAGTGCATATTATGTATACAAAAGTTAATATAGGTTCCACAACATAAGGTCCAAAAAGGTAAATTTTTGCATAGCACAGGAACAAAAAAGGTGAGAATTGGATAGCTCAAGGATCAAATGGGTAACGTGTATAGCATAGGACCAAATGGAGAACTGAATTATACCCAAAGGCGACCTTTTTGCCAAATAGATAACGTGTATATAGCAGATAACCATAGGGACCACATGTGCAAACCATTTATAGCACAGGGACCAAAAAGTTCTTTTGGATCTCGAAATATACCTCATTAGCTTCATCTAAAGCGCTAGTTGATTCATCGAGCAGAACCAGGTTTGGTCTTGAAAGCAATAAACGTGCAAACGCAAGGCGTTGCTGCTCGCCAAGGGAAAGAACGCTAGACCATTCACATGTTGAATCCAGACTGCCGAAGCGTGTTAATATGTAGCTAAGACGGACTCTCTCTAAAACCTGTATTAGATCATCGGTTGTGGGTTTATTAGAGTTGCCTCCCTCAGATTTCGATCGAGGTTTCCCAGTCAAGAATGAAGCTGAACCTGTTGCAAAGACTAGTTAAATCATGTATAATGTAAGTTAAAAAACCATGCATTCATTTTCAGAAGGACCAACTTTTGAAAGCTGAATTGAATTGAAGTTGGCTGAACTGAACTTATTTTAGTGTAAATTTATAACTACGCATAGCTGAACTGAACTGCAGTGGACTAGACGAAATTGAACTAAAGTGATCTGAACTAAACTGAATCGTAGTCCAAGAGAACAGGGCCTAGCCTAACCATGCATGATGAAAAAGCTAATTAGGATTTGTAAAGTCTAACCAATCTCATCCATCTATTAAATTTGAATGGCTGAGGTTTAATGCATTGTGGACCTTACAAACAACTAAATTAAAGTCTCATCCATTAATCTAAACTGTACCGCCAACTTAACTATACAGAATCCAAATCCGTTTGCAAGGCTACATGGTGGAGGGCAGTTTTCAAAAGAATAGGGTAGGTCAGAGGAAAGGTATGTCTCAACTTATCCTCATTTTATCAAGACGGCTCTATTATTTTTAAGGCTAATACATCTGGAGCCCCTTAGAGTTGTCCCTAAAAACCCCTCAGCACCCTGAACTTACAAAAGTTACACATAACCTTCTAAACTTGTTAAAGTGGACTTCATAGCCCCTTGAACTTGGTAAATGTAAACCTCATAGCCCTTGATGCTGACATGCCCAGTTTTGTTCCGGTAAATCAATCTTCGATTCAATCTTTGACGAAACAATCTTAGATCAATCTCTAGAAAAATAATACTTGACATATCGCCATCAAACGGCCATGAGGTTCACTTTTAACAAGTTCAGGGGGCTATAAGGTCCACTTTAACAAGTTCAGGGGGTTATGTGGAACGTTTGTAAGTTCAGGAGGCTGAGAGGTTTTTAGGGACAATTATAGGGGGGCCCAGATGTATTAGGCCTATTTCTGACTTGTGATCCATTCACTTCAGTTGAATACTTACAAGTAATGTATAAGTATAAATTTACATTGAACTAAGTGCATTTAATTTCAGTTCACTTACATACTTACAAGTTGAAAAAAACAGAGCCCAAACTAGCTATTGAAATTCTTTCATTCACTAAATTGATTTGGGGTAACACTTTTAATCAAGTACAAGTATTGCTTCTCCAGGATCTTTTTCAAACGCAGGAATCCACTTTTCTGCTCACTAACAGCTAATAAGGTAAATGGGTAGGTACGCGCCTATTCGATTTATACAAGATTTGGATTATAATAAATAGGTTTTGGATTTCAGAGATTAGAAACATAAACACATTTTGATTCAAAGTCGGTCTAGGTCAAATCCACTGCCTAGTTAACATTACTAATTTATCTTCCAAATATTACATAAAATAAAGAATGATCAAACATCAGGGCATTAATGAAAATATAACTGATAATTAAATATGGAAAAACATGGCATGCCTTTTTTAACCAGATTATTCATCAATTAATCAATCTTCCAGTAATCAAATTTCTGATATAATACTGTATTTTTTAAAAATCATACCAGGTGATTTGGAATCAGCTTCCTTGGGAACATCATCAACCCAGGTAGGGTAAAGCAGTTGTTGGCGTAGCGTTCCCAAAACCATATATGGTCTTTGCGGTAGAAAAAATATGCCTCTAGATTTTCTGTTAGTTGGCTCTTCAATTTCCTCAGCAGTGTCGTCACGTGAAGTATTTTCTTCATTACTAGTAATATAAAAAGTGATTTTTCCTCTTCCAGTCCTCCAAAGACCAGCCAGTGCTCTTAGCAAAGAAGTTTTACCACTCCCACTAGGTCCCACTACCTTTAATGACATAATTAAAACACATTTCAAAGCTTTCATAAATTGCTGGCCGAATACGCCATATACATCAGCAGCTCCTTCAAGTAGTGGCACATTCACCTACTGCCCCCGAAATTTGAAAAGATCCCCGTAGCTCCCTCAACTTTCAAAAAGTGCACCACTTTATCCCATTAACGCAATGTGTCAGCTTCTGGTAGGTTTGACTTTTCAAATATGTCATTTTTCTGAATTTTCTCTATCCAATCAGAAGCTAACCCGCAGCATTCACGGGGCAAACTAGTGCATTTTTGTCAAGTTGATGGAGCTAGGGGGACACTTTTCGAGTTCAGGGGCAATAGGTGGAACGTGCCAACTTGGAGCTGTTGATGTATTTGGCCTCAATTACTATCCCACTAAGTTAACTGAACAATCCCAAAATATTAGATGTTTCACTAACCAGCACATGATCTTTCTTGTTGATTACCAATGATAAGTCCCTAATCAATGTAGATTTACTAGTTGGGGTCTGAAGAGTCAGATTATCCAACTCCAGTAACTTTTGACGCTTATCAATTGGCATGGATCCATTCGAGTCCAATACATTTGAATTGGCATTGTATGAAAGAGTAATCTCTTCTGACAAGTCAGAGAGTTGCTTTGAATTGCTGCTATCCAAAATGTCATCAAATTCCCCTGCTCATAGAACGCAGCAATATTAATTTAGAGCACAAACACACCTTTCATTGTGCATAAACTATCTAACTGATGAAAAACAAAGCAAAAAAGGAACATATAATAATAAACTATAGGTACAAATAAATTTAGCATTTGCGTAATTTATCACATCAATAAGAGTTAGTTCCCTTCTCTACCAACCAAAGCATTTACCAAACTTATGAAGTTCTCATGGAAAAAGAAGATAATTGCTAAGTAACCATCTAGGATCTATTATCATCTAACCTGTGTCATTCTATGATAGAGAATGGACAAGTGAGGACCAATTGGATCAAAACAGTGGCTGGGTCAAGTGTTTGGAAAGTCTATACTAGAAGAAATAAAAGAACCAAGAGGTCAGAGACTCCTAGTCAACATGAGGAAATATCAAGTTATTTATTTCAAGCTATCAGTTGGTGGTGACTAGCGAGCTGTAAGGGCAAGAAAGGAATAATTCAATGGTATTTCTATGAGGGCAGTTAAGTTTGTTGCTTTATTGGAACCATAAATTCTGTTCTGCTTTCGGAATTAGCTCTGATCTGCAGAATGGAGATGGAATCAGCTCTTGAGGAAGCTGAGCAAGCTTCTTTCATTTTTATTGTTTCCTTTTTCTACTGATATAAGTTGGAGTTAATGCTTATATTGTCCTCCTCTGTACTAAAGACAGAAAAATTAATAAACTTCTGTATCCAATTTGTTGTGTTTATTTTGTGTTTAGAGTAACTGGATCAAACATCTTGCTTTTTTGTACTCCAATTACAACTAATAAGCAGGAGAGAGGAAGGGATAAGTAATTACCCAATCGATCAATGACTGCTGAAAACGCACTGATAGACTGAAACTGGTAAACAATGAGAGAAAAATCTCCAAGGATATGATTGAAAGCAGATACTGACTGATTAATCACACCAAACTCAATTTTTCCTGAGAAATACATTGGAGCAACTACAGCAGCAGGAAGAATTTGAATCAAGTATCGGTAGCCATTGGTGAAGAACTCTAGATTTCTTGATGATATCAACAGATCCTGCAAACAGAGAAAATAAATGTCAGGCAAAATAGTATATAAAGTTTCACTGCACAGTGAACACAAACAACAACAGACAACAATATGAAAGAAATTGACGCATCATCGATTCCATTTAGTATTGCTGAGACCTTTTGATGCTGCACAGTATCCCCGTAGTCACTCAGCAGTAATTATGAAGATTACAGAAAAAGCAACCTACATGTAATTATTATACTTGGAAAATTTCACATATTTACTCCAAATGAAAAAATTGAGGCTAAGTTTCTTCAACCGCTTACTTGTATTTACAATAACAGTAGCATTGAGCTATTCCCAAATAGTAATTTGCAGCTAAGTTAAGTTGCAAACCTTACAGAAACCAGAGTTCTTAAAAATGCAAGGCACCATTCTAGGCGCTAAACTCATAAAATCGGTATTGAAGTTTCATAAAACAAAGACAAACAGTAACCTTAGTTTTGCTTATGAGCTATTTGTTAGTTTTATTTCCTTGTATTTTTCTAGCTCTCAGCAGTGTCTGCCTTCCGAAAGGAACAAATATCTCTTTTTGTTTCTTATTCATCTTCTAAAATTGTTAATTTATTATAATGGGACTGGCTCCACCAATTGTTTTCTGTACTCTCTTTGCTCAGTAAAAGACAAGCTGGATATGAAAAATGAGCCTCTGTATATTATACTTAAAAGTTAAAAAGGCTCAGTTAATAGTACCCCTTCAACAAGCCTTACCTTTGTTTTTAACATTCCAAACTCTCACATAATCCCTTATCAGTAACAGTTATTCCCCTCATAAAAGGAGCTCAAATGTGAAGCTAGATTTTCAATCTTATATTCAAGAGTCGAATCGGCTCCATGGAATCCAAAGTACTTATTTAATGGAAGAGACCTTGATTGCATTCCAAAAGAAAACCCATCGTTTCTGTTTACAATTGGTATAACCTAATTTCGTGGGCAAGCAAATTAGATTCTTAAGTCAAAAAAGAGAAGGTTTCATTTTTACTTTTCAAACTGTTTTCGAAAAATAGTTTCAATGTGCTTGATGTTTAATTCATAATACTGTGGAAGGTGTTTTTCACGATAATCTTACTATCTAGATTTTACATTGAATCACTCATACCAGTACAGTACCAATGAATATAATGGAGTCTCTGAAAGAGAATGGGCTTTTGTTAGTGATGGTCAGGATCACTTATACTCACTATGTAAAGCATATCATAACAAATGTTTCCACAAATGCAAAATTTGAATAAAGTCAGTTCAAAAAGTTCAATTATATGAGAATAAAACAATAAGGAATTGTATTTAGTAAAGAATATCAGATCAAAATTCCCTACCGTTAAGTTCTCAAAAGCACTTCTAAAGCGCTGTAGCAAAAGTTGTATTTCATTTTCTTCACCGCCATAGAAAGCAATTGATTCAGCATTTTCTCGTACACGTACAAGACCATAACGGAAATCTGCTTCTTTTTTCTCTTGCAAGAAATTCAGATTCACCAAGCCCTTCAATGAAAAGCATAAACCTTTAATTCAGTCATATAACTATTCATCTTGCCAAGCAATAATTAATCAGCCAAAGGAAATAACACTAGCTACAAGTACAATATAATTACCTTTCCAAGATAAACACTTATCACAGTGCCTCCAACAGAATACAGAAGAAGCACACCAAAGAGTGGAGGATAAATCCCATACAAAATATTGCTAAAAGATATCAAGTCCACAGCAGCGTTGAAAAGCGTCAACGAGAAAGAAAGGGCCGTCCCCGTAAAAGAGCTTAGGTCGTCAACAATCCGTTGATCTGGATTATCAATGATAGACTGGGATTGAATTTTGTAGAATGCTTGATTATTCAAATACCGTTCCATATAATATTTTGTCATCCAAGACCTCCAGCGTAAGGCAAGGACATCTCTGGCGTAATCTCTTAGCACAAAGAACTACAAAAGATTGATAAACAAAGGCAGGAAAAAGCATTAAGGAAACAATGATTTCAACACAGCTTGCATAGAGCAACTTAATAGCACCCTATAATGAGGTTAGACACATAAAAGACTAGCAGAATAATACCTAATAAAGTGCAGGAAGCAATATTTTGAGAGCTCACCGGAATTCCTCCAGCAAAGCCTCCAAGGTAGTAAAGTAGTTGCTTAGTGAACTGTTCCTGGTCCTTGTCTAACATTAAGAATTGAAAAAAACATCAGGAATGTATGCCTAATGACTTGTTTCTTCTCTTCAGAAAAAATGAGGGCTTAATACATATCTAGCCCCCTCAACTTGGCAACTTTTATTCCTCCAACTTATAGATGTCTTTACCAATCTCTAGAACAGCCCCCTCAATGCCACGTGTCAAAAGTAAAACTAATCAGAAATTGAACCGTGGCACCGAGGCTCCACTGAACACTCTTGTAAAAGCATTTCAAATTGGAGGTGCGGAGGGATAAAAGCTGTCAAGTGGGGCCAAGTATGCATTAAGCCAAAAATCACTAAGCAGTAAAATTAGGGATTACTAGCAAGAGCATTGTAGAAATCCCGGCCGAGGAAGTTGAAACCAACGCTAATCCCAGTAGTAGCTAAAGTGAGAGCAAACACAGCTGCCAACTGCAATCTAGCCTGCGCCTTATCATCAGAGAACCAATACGGAGCCGCAACTTTCCAAAACCTCCTAAACAGAGTTCGCATCTCCGGCGACTTTCTCCGGCCATCATCACTCTCATCCTAAATCAATACCACACATTCTCACTTTCCATTAACAAATCATCCACCAAACAAAAGATTCCGAAATCGAGGAAGAAAACTACCGAATTACCTTTCCCGGAGGAGAAAGAGGCGGCGGAGACGACGAGGAAGAGGAAACAGCGGCGGTTTTCAACGGATCTCTCCTCCTTCGAGGTGTAGGCATGTTAACGAAAGGAAATCGGGAACCGGAACCCCTAATGCGGAGATGAATTGGATGAAGTTTAGGTGGATATAAAGAATGACTGGAGGCGCAAGAGACGGGGAAAACTCCATGAGCTTGTGCTTCTAATAGTAGCATATTTATATTGAATTGTATGATTGCTTTTATGAAGAACGGAAAGCAAAGAGGGAAATCAGAAATGGCTGCTTAACAGAATCAACATCGTATTCTTCTTCTTCTTTTGATTATACTGTTCACTTATTCTGTATTTTCTGTTTAAAAAATCTGGTTTTTTTTTATCGTTATATTTTTTCAAGTTTTATTATCCACAAACAGTTGTTAGTTTATGGGCCCAGTGATGCCACGATATTACAAGTCATAATTTTTTCAAAACAGTTTTTTTAGAAACCAAATGTTCATTTTTTCTGATCGCATAAACATAAAATAAGGTATTGAGGAAATTAAACGTGCTTGGACGAGAGTAGTATTAAGATGGGCGACTTTTGGAAAGTCCTCATGTTGCAACTGAATACTTTTTCATCTAGTAAAAAGAAACGTATAAAGAAATGTATTAACAAACATAAACATGACATTTTTGAATTTGTGTTGCTTGTAATGTTATCAATGTGATGCCAAATACAAAGAAAAGTTTTTTTAGCATATCTACACATCGTTTACACAGTGATGCCCCTATGAGTAAAGTTCACACCCGTGATCAGTGGTGGAGCCAGGACCCAAAGTCGAGTGGGCTAGTTTCACTTCTCTACGGGCCTCATTTTTCCAACTTAAACAAAAGGTGAGGTTGTATCTTAAATCTATAGGAGTTTCTCATTTTTTTCAGCAGCCAGAACGACACTTCAACACTATCCACCCCCTCACACCGCCCATGCTCGTGAGTAAAGTTCGCACGTCTAAGGTTTTCTCTAACTACCTTCTTTGCCTGGTACTATACAAATAAACGAAGTGACTGTTAGCGAGACACTATCTGCAAATGAGGCTCTATCTAATGTATTCTTCGCAATGACACTAGATTTCTCGGCATAGCATGTATGCTCTAATATGCATGAGATATTTTAACTAGCACAAAAGTTCGGACACCGGATGACTCTAGCTATTGTATTCTTCGCAACTACAATAGTTTTCGAGGTATAAGATGTGTACTTTAATGCACATAATCATATTGTAACTAAATCAAGCAAAAAAGAATAGATCTTATACTAGTCAAGACTTATTCACAGAAGACTTGGCTTTCTTCCGGAGGCTCCGACTCAACAATCTATCAGAGAGTTTCAAAGGAAGTTCCTCCTCTGTAGCCTCGCTGTGATAAGACCGTCCTGTGGAGCTACTAATATCTTCCTTTGGGCTAGATCCCTTTGACGAGTTTTCTTCTTCGGGTATATCTTTGTACAAGTGTTTCAAGATGAACAAAGCCGTATCGAAATCCCTCCAGTAATTTCTGTAAGTATGAATAACAATTCATCGAGTAGAAGAAACAAAGGAATTGAATAACTAGAATTCATATACGAAGTGGCTTAAGCACTTACGTATGCGCTCCAATTGCCTGCAGATATGGATGTTCAAACGTCTTGTCCTGCATAGTTAAAACAGAAAAAATGGTACTACAGGCATAGAACATATGAAGCAAAACTTATGCACAGTTTAAGGAACTATCATATTGCACAACACATCATAGTAAAATAAATTAAAGAATAGTGCCAGTCAAAGATATCACGCTGCTAAGACCAATCGGAGGTTAGCATCTGCCTATGCCAAACACAGCAAAACCACCTTTTTGGACCTTATGGTATAATTCATTACCCATTTGGTCTCTCTGGTATACATGTTATCTATTTGGTCTATGTGTCATGCAATCTATTACCTTTTTGACCTCTTCAGTGCATATTATGCATAGTTACATCAATAGAGATTCTACAATGCAGAATCCAAAAAGGTAACAAATTGCATAACACAGGGATTAAATGGGTAACGGCTGCATAACACAGGGTTCAAAAGGGTAACAAATTCCACAGCACATGGACCAAATGGGTAACATGAATACCAGATGGACCAAATGGGCAAATGAGTTATACTACAAGGACCAAAAAGGTCCTTTTGCCTGCCAAACACCAACTGGAAATTATCGTAAATAGCATGTTTAGTTTGTTCTTCAGAGTCGAATACTCCCTGAAAGTGCAGAAGGCATTGCAGAGATTTAAAATATCACACGGAGGTTAGCATCTGTCACTAGGAACAGAACAGAGATTATCGAACTTGGACGAAATTCAATATAATTCTCTACTTACCTAGCAAGAACGGTTGTGAACTTCAGACCACCTCAAATCCTATTATTTTTGCGTCATGGGATTTGACAATTGAACGCATTCAGATTAGAAGTCTTACCTTTTTTGAAGAGAAAGACTATTGATCATACAAATGAAAATATTAAAGGTCCTAGTTAATTACATTTGAGCTTATTACCCAGCAAAACAAACAATTCGTGCCACCCATTTACAGTAAACATATAGTTGTAGACGCAATTCACACATCAAACAATTTCATTCATCTTTCAAAGCATTGATGCAAAGTAATAAACGTACTTGAAGCATGTGATCAATCCGCCCTTCTTCATTTCCAGTTAATCTCTCCATCATTAAAGAGCCATACGTCTTCTCTTCCTTACTTGCGCCATTTTCTTCTTCCTCTGGAACATATAAAATAATGACTGTTATTTTGGAGCAATACAGTGTATATAGAACAAATTGGAAAGCAAAATCGAAAGAAATAATGAAATATGAATTTTTTTACCTTCTAAGATATCCATGCTTCTGGATTGGCAAGCTGTAAGCACTTTAATCTGTTTCAAGAGAAGAGTATGAAATGTTCTCAAAATTTCCCACTATAGTCTATACTTTATGTGTGGTTCCTATAGTCCACTTGTGATCAAAAGCAAATTTATTGAACAATTCAAATTGTCTGCTATATAATTAAGGAAGAACAATTAACAAAATATACTAAAGTCCAACTTAAACAACCTTCACAAAATTCAGGTTATCCTTTAAAGCCTGAGAACGAGCAGCTAAATCTTCTGTAAATTCCTGCAGAACAAGTATGAGACAACTGAGTATACCAAAGAGTGAAAAATAATCAGCAGGTGAGGATGGAGAGATGCAAGAAAGAGGTAAACAACAAACAAACCCAAAATGCATATTTCACCCCCCCTGCCACAAAAAAAGAAATATACAACAGAAACTCAATACCTGAAAACCGATGTGCAACCTTTTTCCTCCCTTGTGATAAGGAATAATGACTGGACGTTTGTCAATGTATGTTTTACAGACGAGTGGTTCAACTCTGGATAAAAATTCAGAATCGTTAATGTTCGCAAGACACAGTCACAAGAATGAAGAATCCACACAAATTGCACCCAACTAAAAGTTAGTCAAGAAAGTTTTTAGTGAAGATGCTAGTCAATAAATTTTTAGTATAGGGTGAGAGGAGACTGGAGATAGGCTATGCTCTATACTTAGACCAGCCTGTCTTAAAAAACATTCACCCCACACCTTTTGTAAGCCACCAACACCAATAGCAATATTAATTCATCAATTACACCAATAAAATAAAAATAATAAAGTAACGGCTTAAAAATTTGATATTGATACGAGAAGACAAACCTATAAGCTACAGGATCATATGGGTGAAAAATGTTGAACATTCGCCGACAAGCTGGCATCTCCTCAATGATATTCTCTTCTTCCCAGTATGTTTTCCCTTTGCCTGAGAAAGACAGAACACAATAGACAGATTAAGGATCTTCTAATACAATACCAAAAATGGCAATATTTGATGCATAAATATCTTTACAAGAAAAAGTTTTGAGTGTTTTTCTTTCAGCAAGGGGTAACTTAGTGGTGAAGTGTACAACCCCCTGCATCATCTCTGCTATAAACTTTTCCAAACATTTAATCTCCTTCATATCTTATCCTTAGTTCTAGTCATCAAATTCAGAAATTTCTGTCATACCAACCAACCAACTAAGCCTTAAATCCCACACTAGGTGGGGTCGGCTATATGGATCTTCCGACACCATGAAATTCTATCAAAAGCCAAATTTTCGCCCATACCGAGCAAACGCATATCCTTAGAAATAGTTTCTCTCCAAGTAATCTTAGGTCTACCTCTCCCTCTATCCTTACTTTCTGTCCTTAAGTTCTCACATTTTCTAACTGGAGCATCTATTGGTCTACGTAGCACATGTCCATACCACCTTAGTCGTCCTTCTCTCAGTTTATCCTCAATATGTGCCACACCGGTTTTTTGGCGGATGCACTCATTTCAAATTCGATCCATCCTTGTATGCCCACTCATCCACCTAAGCATCCTCATTTCCGCCACATTCATCCTTTTAATATGATGCATCTTAATAGCCCAACATTCACTCCCATATGTCATGGCTGGCCTAACCACCGTTCTGTAGAATTTACCTTTCACTTTCAAAGGTATCTTTTTGTCACATAAGACTCCGATAACACTTCTCCATTTCATCCGTCCTACATTAATTCTATGAGTTACATCATCATCAATCATCCCCTCCTCGTGGAAGATAGAGCCCAAATACCTAAATCGTTTGCATTTTGGCACGATTGTATCTCCTAGTTTTACTTCTCCTTCGTCTCCCTTCCGTAAGCTGAACTTGGTGTGCAAATACTCCGTCTTCTACTTAACTTAAAACTTTTACTCTCTAACGCATTTCTCCACACCTCTAGCTTCTTGTTAACCTCTTCCTTGATTCATCAATCAATACGATGTCATCCGCAAACAACATACACCATGGGATGTCGTCTTGTATTTTAGTGGTCAACTGATCCATAACTAGGGCAAATAAAAACGGGCTTAGAGATGATCCTTGATGCAATCCAATTGTGATGGGAAACTCCTCTGTCACCCCTTGTCCAGTTTGTACACTTGTTATTGCCCCTTCATACATGTCATTTATCAAGTTAATATACTTTACATGAACACCTTTTTTTTCCAGTGCCCACCAAAGTACTTTCCTCGGCACTCTATCATATGCTTTCTCCAAGTCAATGAAAATCATATGAATGTCCTTCTTCTTCTTCCCATATATCTCCATCAGATTTCTCGAATGACCTACCAGGCATGAAGCCAAATTGGTTTGCAGAAACCTTGGCGATCATCCTAAGACTGTGTTCAATCACTCTCTCCCAGAGTTTCATTGTATGACTCATCAGTTTAATACCTCGATAATTAGAGCAGTCTTGTATATCTCCTTTGTTTTTAAATATAGGTATAAGGGTGTTTTTTCTCCACTCGTCCGGCATTTTCCTCTCCCTATATATAGAGTTAAATAGTTTGGTAAACCAAACTATTCCCTCATCTCCAAGGCATTTCCATGCCTCAATCGGTATGTTATCTGGCCCACATGCTTTCCCTAACTTCATCCTTTTCAGAGCTTCCTTCACCTCATTATGCGTAATTCTTCTTGTGTAATTTAGGTTTTTCTCAACTCCGCTTACCTCCAATCCTGGAGGTCATCGTCCTTTCCATCACTGAATAACCGATCAAAGTAGTTTCTCCATCTCTCTTTGATCTCTCTATCTCCTAACAAGACTCTTTGTGTTTCATCTTTAATGCATTTGACTCCATTCAAATCCTTTGTCTTCTTATCCCTCAATCGGGCTAGCTTGTATATGTCTCTCTCTCCTTCACATGTTCCTAGCTTTTGGTAAAGCCTTCAAAGTATTTACCTCGTGCTTGACTAATAGCCTTCTTAGCTTCTTTCTTAGCCCTCTTGTATTTCTCAAAAGCCTCACCATCAGTTACTTTTGATAACATCTTATACCTATACCTCTTCTCCTTTATAACATTTTGAACCTCCTCATTCCACCACCATGCATCCCAAGGGCGAGGTCCTTGTCCCTTAGAAATCCCTAACACTTCACCTGCTGCTTTCCTTATACGTTCTCCCATTACTTTCCATATTGAGTTTGTGTCGATTTCCATGTCTCCAAATCCTCCATCTAATACCTTTTTCTTAAACTCCAACATCTTGATACCGTTAGTGTTGCTATTGAAAGCACTAATCTTTCCTAATTCTCTTGACGACTTGATTACGAAAAGTAAAATCTAGTTCAAAGACCTTTTCAGCACATCCTTTACACACAATATAGAGTTTCCTAACTTAGCTTCGTTTCCTTTTGATCTATCTATTACACAAGATGGATGCACTTATGTTGAAAAGGTTTTAGTAAATTAGTACACTCAAGTAGCATGGTTTTCAAATTCTAAGATCCCACCAGAAATCAGATCCCCAGTAAAGTGGAATCCAAGATGAGGAGCTAAATAATGTAACAGGTCACTGCATGCCAACATTACTAAGTTTTATGTAGGGCCGAGGAAAGAAAAGATTATGTAATAAAAATGATGCGTACATATCATTTATCATAAGTTAATCATGAAAGTACCATTGAGTTCTAAAATAACTTGCCTCCTTGCTTTTCAGAATATATCACATATACTCCCAAGGATTTGCTAAGAATTCTACACTATTGCAATTGATTATAAATAAAACAATTCAGTCACTATAAATATACTAAACCATTCTGTATAATTTTGAAAATTTTATGCTTCCTTGAGTTTTAATTATAAAACAGATACAAATATGTCCCTCAAAACTGCACAATTTTCCTCCACTATCTTACAAGAAACACAAGCTAATTTTACTAAAACTCCACTGGTTTTATTATAAAACTCAAGGGATTTGTCATAATCAATCCTTTCTTTTTACATTATTTGAAATGTGCAAGTCTACAATTTTTTTCTAATTGGGTTCTTGTACTATTACATGACTTTAAAGTTTAAAGTTGTTACAGATTGCATGTAGCTGGGTCTGAGTTACAGATTACAAAATCACAGGGACTGGATCTAGTGTATAAATACTTGAGTATTTCTTCATGCAACATAACAAATTCTCCAATGTCTCTCTCATCTTATACTAATAACAAAAGTATACAAGGGGCCAAGGGCTTAATAAAATCAAGAACAAAAGTTCAAGGATACAATTAGTATAAAAAAATGTTAAGACATCAATAGAACAATTTTACCAAGTCTAAGGGATTAAACTTGCAATTGCCAAGTATTAGGCCTCTTTTCTATGAGTACAAAGCAAGGGGTTTAAATGTTCACATGAAACCAACAACGCAAGCACACACTATTGATAAGACAGCATCTGTTAGAAACCCAAACAGAAAAGCCAAACAAATATAAAGGAATAGACTACTCGATTGGTGAATTCAAGATGAAGTACACTGGAATGAAGGCAAGTAAGAAAGAGAAACCAATTGAGCACAGGAACTTTCAGTTCCCTCTCTACTTAATGAGCACAACCAAACTTTGTGAAAGAGCCAAACAATCAGAATTCACAATGCTCCAACAAATATAATGAATGGTGACATGCATTTGAAACATTAAATTAACTCCAACAAATATAGAAAATTTAGATTTCGTTCCTGATCATTACCAATTCCGATACGAACATTACGAAGAGAAAGAAACACTCCAAGAGGTGATCCAACAGCAAAGAACGTGTCAACCTGACATGACAGAATTTCAATCAAATCAAAGACAACCCATGAACCATAACATACACACATTGAAAACCAAGATGAGAAGTTCTTCTATGCAAACTTTTAACATAAAATTAAAGTGAAATTAAGTATGAATATAAGAGGTCTCGCGAAAAGAAATTTTAGAGAAAAAGGAAGGAACCTTGAATTCAAGCTTTGTGTACTTAATAAACGGAGTATAGCTTTTTGAGGCCTCATCATCTAATCCAGGTGGCAGCTTCTCATGTACTGGTTTCTCTGATGTGGTTGCAGTTGGTTCTATATTTTATTGGTAAACATAAAGCCATAATCACAAGTTGAATCGCCTAACCAACTTAGGTATCCTATAAACCTTACAGGCAATAAGAATTATTACCTTCAAGCAACTCATCACTTATAGCTCTATCATTACACTGTGATTCCAATTCAGATATTTTGGCTTTCAGGGACTGAATCTGAGAAACAAACTATAAATTCTTACCATTGAAGGCTTATCTAACTAAATTCTACAGAATAAACAGTTACTTTTCTACAGATTCGGACCTCTTCCATTAGCAACTCAATTGCTTTATCCTTACTAGCATCATTGCAGTTCTCTTCTGATACTTCCTTAGAACAGATGATTTGCTTTGCTTCTGCAGCTTCAACTAAGAGATCACTGTCGTGAGAAAGCACGCCATTCTAATCATTACCCTATTCATGAATCATGATCACCCATCTTACCATTTCTTTGCTCAGAGTCCATAACAATTGCAGGCCAGTGCTGTGTATCTGATACATGCAGATTCAAAATTGCAGAAACATCTTCAGCACTTCTATCACCATGTGTTAGAGTCAGTTGTTCACTACTTCTTTCTTCATGAAGAGGATCCATTTCTTCCATTGCTTCATTAAGTACAGTGGTGATGGCACCCTCCGCATTGGTTGAAGAATCACTAACAGATGATCCACCATTATTATCATGTGAAGAGTCATTATTCATACCCCGTGGAGCTTCGTTGCTCTCATTATGTTCTTTATACATCCAATCCATTGGAAATGGAGAGGACAGATTCTCTTGGTGGCAAAGGATATCATACGAGAGGACACTTCCCAAGGAATGACCGTATATAGATACCTATACGAAAGTTAACTATATTGTCAAGCAACAAATCACAAATCAAGAATCATGGTATAAGGATGCAACACAATATGTGCTAAATAAGAAACATACCTTTCCATCATAACCAGGATTCCGCTTAAGAAACTTCAAGTATAACCAGTTTAATTGGTTTGACACCTGCAGCAAGTAGCTATTTTTCAATTCAAACCTCAACAAAGTTTAACGAAGTCTATTAGCATGGCCCACAATAAAATCAACATGCTACTTCTGAAAAGTGATTGCACACAAAGGAAAGAGAGAAGAAAAGGAGAAGACCACAAAACTTTGTTTATTTTAATAATTATTGATAATTTCTACTTTCTGTTTCAATTTAGACTGATTAGATGAAGATGCAACTAAGTTCTCAAATAAGGGCTTAATTCACAAAAATTAGCTGCTCGGACAAAATTGCAATTTTTTAGCAAGGGTCAAGATTTAGCCTTTGTTTGCTCTCTTCAAAAGCGCAAGGGATACAATATTCTGAACTTTCCCAGAATGAGATGCAAGCTTGAATGAATAACCATTTGCAAAGAAGTTATTGACAGAATAAAATATCCTACTATGGGCTTAAGAACAATATAGAAAGAAAAAGGAAGAAATGGAAATAGCTGACATACCGAGTTAATGATATCTTGACAATAGATAGGACTCATATAGTATAACACATCATGTACTGTTGCACTAAGCATGACACGTAAACCACGTACGCCATCTAAAGTAATCTTGTCTACTGCAGCTTCACCACTAAGCTTCAAGCCCTTTCTCCACTGAGATAGAATAGCAAATTTGGGATGCAGCTCAGCATCTTAAAACTAAAAGTAATTATAAAAGAGATACAGATAAAGGAAACTGCAAACGCCACTATCTCTCTATATTTATAAGAGATCTGGCTAGTATCTTCAAACCACGACAAAATTACAACAGAATGAAGCCACAATGAGATTAGCTATAAGAATAAAGGGGAAAGCACTTAATCCTAAAAATGCCCACAAGATTTGCATGATGTAAGTCAGCTTTAAGGGATTAGTAGACTCAATGCATTTAACAAATATAGAATGTTCCTTTTGTGCATTGAACACATAAAATTGGTTACATGTTGGCAATGATTGAAGTTCTATAAACAATCCATATTAATTTTGCATGCTAATTAACAATGCGGTTTCCCAAGAAGGCATTTAATATACAAAGAGGATAAAAATGTATTTCATTACCTGGCAGGGGATAAAAAGAACACGTTGAGCACTACACTGCTGTGCAGTAAGATGTTGTTCAGCAAGACTAGCTGCCATATGCCGAAAAGTGCCAACATCATCAACCAAATTAGATTTCTCTAACCTTTGACCAATACCATGAACCATAAAAACAACATGTCGAACAGGAACCTATATAAAACACAAAATAAAATAACATTTGTCAAACAAAATTGATGTGTACCAATCTAATTGCCCAACATAAAAAAGCAACTAAATGTGAGAAAAATTAGAAGAAACTGGAAAGAGAAGAAGAGAAGAAAAACTGAAAAAGATACATAAGCAAAAGGATTTCTAGCCAAAATATGTACAAGATTATTACAATTATAAGCAAAATGATTTCTAGCCAAAATATGTACAAGATTATTACAATTATATGCAAGGAAAAAAAATTTGCATAAGCAAAATGGCTTCTCTCAAACACAATCTCAAAAAGGTTCTTAATTTTGTAAGGAAGTGAAAGAGTGCCAGTGGAATTAACATTTAAACTTAGAGACAAATGTCACGAACAAAAAAATATCAATCACCTTTTTCATAAAGCATTTTTTCAATCAAAGAACAAATTGTTGGTTCTCATATGGTCACACTAGTCTCAAACTAAGGAATGCACAAATATCAATCAACCAAGCCTTAATCCCACACTAGTTGGGGTTGGCTATGTAGATTTTCCGATGTTATGAAGCTCAGTAATAAAGCTCAATTGAATGCCAAATGTTTATCAATATCTAACAAACACATGTTTATCGAAATAGTTTCCCTCCTGAAATATATTATCAGTGAGTTTCACGAATTCCATCAAAATAGGAAAGAACTCATTTATCTTCCAAAGAAGAATCTAACCAATGCAACTATTTTCACATCCATCATATGTCGTAACATCTCTCTATGTTGAAAATGGCATACAAACTATAAGTTAGAAACCAAAGAAGAATAAGCTTCAATTTAAGGATAGATTCATAGTTATCAGAATCTTACGATTCTTGATACGAATCTTACGATTCGATTCGATTCAACCTCAAATCGAATCGAATCTATGGGGTGAATCTAAATTCATCCTATATCTTATGATTCAATACCGATTCAGTAGCGAATCTACCGAATCTTACGATTCTACCGATTCGGCCGATTCATGATCTTTACTAAATAAAGCATGGTAGAACCGTAGAAGCATATTATTCTGAAGAGGATGAAATTAAAGATTCGACTCAAGGTAGTGAAAGTCGATTGCCCCACCAATTAGTCGCTGAATCCAATAAGTCAAAATGGTCTCCGATCAATAGTGGAGCGGTTGTGCACTCAAATGTGTCACATATATGTTTTGCTTTAAAATTAGTCTCTTATTTAGCAAAAGTGGAAATTAAGTCTCTTTGAATACTAACTGGAAAAAATCTTACCTTAAATAATAATTCACGTTCTGCATAACTCTAGATCATTTAACATAAAAATCAAAGCTAAATTAAGAATATATGACTATAGACTAAAACGTTTATTAGAATTATATATGCATTAGGTTTGAATTATAAGTACTTATCTGATTACATAATTCTTTTAACATCAAACTTGCATGTCCGACTAAAATTAAATAATATCTTTTGAGTAAAACATTATAAATGTTCTATTTTTATAATTTTATGAACATGAACCAAATCTTACGATTTAATTCGATTCGCGATTCCCGATTGAAAAAATATGGATTTCGATTCTCGATTCGAATCCCGATTTGACAACTATGGATAGATTAATTTACAGTAGTCGTGCTGGAAAAAAGTTTGGATTAATACAGAAGCTAAAAAATAGTACACACCTGGGAACAGTAATCATCCATATCTTCCTCCTTTTGCTGTCGAAGCTCATCCTAAATGGAAGTAACAGTTTTCAATATCCATTAGAATAAGCTAATTGTGTTCATTTCATTTCAAAATGAAGCACTGGATTATAATCACAAATGAATTCTGATATTTAGTGCAATATACATTTGTATCTAGCTTTCAAAAGAACTGTCAATGGAGCTCAACTATAAAAATCTAAAAAGAAGTAATTTAACTTTTTGTAATTGAAGAAAGCTCTCACGTATCACCAAAAGAAAATGAAACAAATTATTGTGATGAACATACCAAAACTTCTCCACCTACATCTTATAAAAGCTTTGGCTTATGATATGTGCTTTCCCATCCTCCAATTTCATTCAGCACAATATTTACCTAGCACATACCAAATATCTCCCACCTTGTGCCCCACCTTTCATATACCAATACTTGGCACCTAACATAGCTAAGCAATATACTCTCAGATTTCTGAAATTTTCGGAAACCAATTCAAGAAAGAATTAAACAGAAACAAATTGAGCTACTATAAGCATACCCATGCTAATCCCCACATACATGTTTTTCCTTTAGCATCGTAAAATACGTTCGAATATCTTCTCTGACCCCTACAACACATATTGTTTTCCTAGGCATCACTACAATTAATCAGATTTGAATTACTTCTCTAAGCCTAATCCCAGCAAACAAATATGAATACAGTCAAAATATGAGTAGCCAAAGACCATGTTTATGTACATAGTCAGAATTCACTATAGTAAAAACAAGAATTACAATTACAAATTTGAAAAATCAATGTAAATGACAATTTACTTCGCTCCCAACATCTTTGTAATAGCACACACTATCTCTGAAATTTGACATAAATGACAAGCTTCAAAGAAAATAACATCATGGTTTCAGGCACATGCATTTCTATGAAAGATAGACAAGTAGAGTTCAGCTTCCAATATTTTGGGATCAAAATGGGCAAAAGAAAACCTGAGTTGGTTTCTTTGAGAGTGATGCTGAGTAACCACGCCTCAATTTAATTGAATTTCCTTTTAAGCTAACAATGCTAGAAAACCCGGAAGCATCAACACTAATCCAAGCCTCCCAAGTATTATCTTCACCTGTAAAAAGTGCATGAAGTCCCTGCAGGCCATCATTTATTTATGTGCATCATGTATCAGTGCAACAAATGACAATAATATGAAAGAAGAAGTCTCTTGTTCAAACTAATATACTGACAGGAGTAGAGCCTTGCAAATCAACACGGGATGCAAAAAGCCCAGATGGCTGAAATGTCCTCCGACGCCAAACCTGAAGCAAAGTGAAATAAAAGACACCAATTGAGCTTTGTGATGATTAAAAAACATTAATGTATACAGTAAAAGCCCTGAAAATTTAACTGTAAATCTGTAAGTTTAAGCCTATACATTTCAAGACCAGCATACACTTTCATCCATCCTACCTAGAATGAGAAATAGATCACATAATCCTTGTCTTGAGTAGAATATTGCAATACTGAGCTAACCTGGCTACGATAGGCCACCTCTAATTGTTCTGCAATATCTTCACGAAGTGGCAACCAAGCAAGACCTCCTTTACATGCAAACCAATGGCCCCTTAAGACACGCCGATTTTCTCCATTCCAATAAACTGGAAAACAATGTCTCTTCTCTAGATCCACCTTCATAAAAAAGAAATAAATATCCAAGGGAATATCAACATAGATCTCAGCAAAAGCAAAAGCTAAGCCAGATTAAAGAACATGAGACAGCAAACAGTTTGGTGCAAATAAACTGAATTCAAAGTCTTAAGTAATATGCAAAGAACCATTATGGAACATTCTTAAGAAAAAAAAATACTGAACTTTGTAATTTAAATGTGAACTAAGCCATCAAACATTTCGTATTATTTTATCATCATTGGGATCCCTTAGCCCCTTGTTTTGGCCGAAACTAGGTTACAACTTACAAGTCCTTATTCGACTACTTTTAATTTGTGGTCAAACAACTGATAGTCCTTTGAAAGTCAACAAGCCATATAGAAGCGCCATTATCTTTAAGATTTCAATCTCCGATTACTGTGGAGAAAAAATTATTATTTAACTTTCTAACTTGATCCTGCTACATGTTCCAAAAGGCAAATATACTATCAATGAAAACACAAAAATGCTTCAGCAATCAATTTAGCAAGAAAAAAGAAAGAGAATTTACCTCATAGAGTCCTCCCTTCACAGGTACTCCAACTCTCTCTGCTTCTACTTCATATGATTGACTTTCTCGAATTCCCTCCAGAGAATATGCACCTTTTTTCGAATTCATCTTCTTAAGTGCAAGCTGAGTCCTAGGACCTTCACTACACTCTGCATATTCTTTCCACCAACTAGAAAGCAATTCTTCCTCTCTCTGGGATACATGTTCAGCAATTAATGAATAAAAGATTGCCTTAGTAAACCAATATTCTACTTTCTATACCGATAGACAATGAAATTGATTAATACTAAGCTCTCCGTAGTTCTATAATCATCAAAATGACAAAATGAAGTTAACAACTTAATCTGATTGCATTCGAAGACACAAAAGAAAAGATAGTTCAAAAATATAATGAACGAGAGTCTTCAACCTGACCTCCAAGAAAGATGCCTCGATTGCAAGAGAATCTCTCATGCCGAATCGAAAATAATCACCCTTCCCTACTATCTCAGACCGAGGAATAGAAGCAGCTAACTCTGTGTACACATTACATCAGCATTTGCATCAAAATTAGTATTATCCTTTTCCTATCTTCGCCACCAAATAAGATAGCAGAAACTAATCATGACAATACAACAACAACAACAACATTACCCCAATGCCTAACAAGGCTCCCGCACAAGCGGGGTAAGGGGGTCGGGTGTACGCATCCGTGACTTCAAAGCTCAAACAGTTCAATGAATCATTAAAAAAAAAAACAAAACTTGAAATGGTGATGGCTCTTCAGTGACAAGAATCATCGGCACAAACATTAATCACAATTAAAAAAAAGTAACTACGCCAAATACAAAACTCTAAGCTCCAAATAATAGGTCTACTATTAGAAAAATCTATATTATACACAATGATTTCAGGAATTCAAATCAAAAGACCAAACATACCATTCTCAGCTAAAGGCACCTTACAGTAATACCATCGAACATCACTACCATCAGAGGGACTGCCGGTCTGTGCAAGGTACTTCTGGCGACCTTCAGAATGTTCTATCACATCCTCCAACCTCGCAATATTAGACGGCGTATTTTTCAGCAAATCCGGCGATGTCTCCTCCGAAATCCCGCCACTAGCTACGGAATCCGCCATCTCCAACGGTTCCACAGCAACTACTTAAACCTGATAATTTCAAAACGAAAAAAAAGGAAGAAAAATCTCGCCTCACTCTCAAGATCGCTTCAAAAAGCAAGGTAAAGCACAAAAAACAGGTTACCTTCAAGCAATCCAAAATCTGGATACTAATACAACATTTCTTCAAAAACAATCAGTCATTGAACCTAAGATCGAACAATCATCAAGCAAAACCCCTGAACTACACAATGCATGTTAGAGAACGGATTGCGAAAACAGTTTCGGCTTATAAAATCAGAAATAGCTGTGATTTGAAACTCGGTCTCGGTGAAATCAGATTGAAAAGCGAAATGGAGATTTGTGAGTTAGGGTTGAAGCGAATCAAATATATAAAATCTTTGAATATGTGAGGAAGAAGAAGGTAGCGAAGGCCTGGAAATTTGAGAGAGAAAGATAGGTGGAGGTTTGAATGGTAAGTTGAATAACAACCTCCACCGTATGAGAATAAAAGGGCGGTTGCGCATTTTTTGATTTTTATATTTAAAAGAGAAATTGCGTGCTGTATTTAGTGTATGCTTACAATAGTTATTTGAATTAACAATTATTTATTATAAAAATAATAATTAACAATTATTTTTCGTGAGTGCCATGGATTTTTTCCCCTAAACTAGCTGTATGTAGCTGTAACTAAATATTTATGATTACTAATTGGATGCAAGGGTCTTTGAAAATCAAATTTAACTGATATAACTAATTGAATCGATAAATTTCAATTTTTGGTTTTAATTGTTAAATTTTGGTTTCTAATTTTATATATTTTTAATTTATTTTATCGGTTTGATCTTAATTAAAAAATAATTGATATAATTGAATTGATTAATTAAATAATAAAATTTAAAAAAACTATATGTACTGTAACATAATTAATTTATTTAACTAGATGCAGACTCCTGTTAGCATTTCTAATATTCATAAACTCACTTACACAGCACAGTAAGCATTTACCAAGCATTATGTGAGAAAAAATTTTCATTTTGTTAATTATTATCACATCTATACAATTTTATTAATTTTAAATACTAATTCATAATTCAAAATATTCTTTTAAGAATAATTCAAAATATTTATTAATTACAAAAAGGTAAAAACTAAAATAATTGACCGTACCAACCGAATTAAATTGGTCAGTTTGGTTCGATTATATTTTATTTTCAGTTCAGTTTCGGTTTGTATTTTTTATGTATTTCAATTTTTGGTGTATTCGGTTCGGTTTTTCAACGGAATCGATCGATGAATACCCCTAGTTACAGTCCAATTGGTACACCACTCAATGTAGTGGGGGGGTCTTAGGTAGTGTTATGAAAACCGTACCAAGCCATACGGTTCAACTGATTTTACTGCGATAGTGTGAACCGATCATGCTACGGTACGGTTCAACTAAAAAATGGTATTTAAAAAAGGTTATAGCGACATCAAGAAAGTGTTGCAATAGGCCCATAAAAGGCTGCAAAAGACCCAGAAAAGCGTGACAAAAGACCAAAAAGGCTGCAGTGCCCAATATGAACATGCAGAAAACCCCTCTCGCAACACGCATAAGCGTTGCAAGATACTTAAAAAGCGTTGCAGTAGCAACTGAAAAACCTAAATAATATACATTTAAAAATAAAAAATCGGTAAACCACTAATTATACTAATTATACTGGTAATACAGTATACTATTAACTTGACAGATATAATACCCGATCTGATATTGATAAAATTAATCTTAGGTTCAATAACCTCTACAAAAATCTATAATTATAAATAAATATTTATAATTGATGGTAAAAAAATTTCACACTACCTCTTATAATTTTGTATTTCTAAAATAGCTGAAAACATTTGTAACCGAACACTTATAAACTGCATTTTGATGTTTGGAAGAAGAAAGCCATAATAAAATGGTTCCCAAACACTCATCCAGTTGCTGTTTGACAAATTATTCAACAACTGTCATTTGCATTTTCGACATTATAAGCGGACGATGGGCTTTGGTGCGGGTCCCGAACCCTCCTCCTGATGGGCGGATCGGGTTGCAGTCTAATCGGGTCGAGATGGGATCACGGGTGCGCATGGTGAGAGTTTGTTTTATCTATCATATTTTTGTTTGGTGTGATTCCACTGAATGAGCTCCTCGATGCAATGAGTCATTTTGTTAATTTAATTTTAGTATTTGGACTGCGCTGGAGATTGATTTAATCAAAATGTATAAATGTAATCTTGTTGAAAGAAAACATATTAATAAATAAAAACAGAGTCAAGAACTCTATTTTCATAGAAATGAGAGTCGTCACTCGGTTCAGCTCCATTGGAAAATTGTGGTATACTGATCCGCATGGGATTTTCATACCAATAAAAATGAGATCCTGAGTCCGGACAAAATAGTTACTTATTACATTTGATTCGGTTTGATGATTTTATGCTTGTTAATTTGTCAATAGCCAATTTAACCCTAAATTCATTTTCAGCTATAAATATAACATAAAAGTAAATAGCGGAAATTAAATAATTATTACAATAACCAGGGGTTAGTAATAAATAGTTAGTGAGTTAGTTACCTACAGGAGACGGACCAATCATTGATTTTTCAGTAAAAAATAATAGTTAAAATACCAAAAATTAATTCTATGGAAAGATTAATTTTGCGGGGTAAAAATGTCATTTTTATGAAAATGAGGCGAAATTGAGTATTTATCATTTTTTTGTCACTTCTGTTATTTTTTAACAAAAAAGCAAAATAAACCAAGAATAAAGGCGAGTGGGTTGATATGCAACTAAAATTTACCAAAATGACCAAAAGATAATGGCAAATAATGTGCAAAAATTGAAAAATCCAACTATGGCTCCTTTGGCTTGGAGGGAATTTCCTGTACACTTAATTTAACTCATTAATGTATTTTATGGATGAATGGAAAAAAAATGACAATAATAATATAAATTGAAATAAAATGGAAAAAAAAAGTAATAAAGGTCGGATAATAATTCAATTTACCCTTACCTGACCTTTTATGATGTCCAAATTTGGTTAAGGGCGGTTTTGGAACAGAAACTTTCAAGGAAAGTTAATGAGTTTGGTTGGGAGACTCCGAATTGGATTAAAAGAAACCCGTGAAAAAGTGATAAAAATAACTGAAAAGAACCTGACCAGGACTTTTATGGATTGGAAATGGAAAAGGAATGAATTGGATGTGATTTTGGGTGGTTTTGATGCAGAAATTTGGTGTTTTGGCGTACTGAATCCTTACCTCTTTGCTCCTCCTCCTGGAATGATAGGTTTTGGCCTCTTTTTATAGGTTGGGGGAAATTGTCGATCGACAATTTCCCTAAAAAAATCTCAGATTTGTAATGATCATAAATCTGTCAGAGATCTGATATGATTTTATTTGATTTATAAAACTGTCGATCGACAGATTTCACAAGATATTTTGTTTCGACCCGAAGATTTTTATAAAATTGGGCATTTTGTCGATCAACATACCTTATTTTGATAGAAACGGGTCAACGAACAAAACTAAAGGCCTTTGGCCTTTAATTCACCTTATTTTAGCCAAAATTGATTGTTTAGGCCCTCAAAATTGGGTTTTTTTTGTGTTTTCAGAACATTTTTACTGTCTAACTGTTTGGACTGTTTTGGTTATCCAGACATGGATTTTGAAGTATTTTAAGGACGTTGGAACATTACGAGGAATGTGAATTTTGGGATCCTAAGTACTCTAGGAGAAGACTTGGTTTCATTACCGGTTTTACCTAGACCTTTAGTGAATCGGTACATATCATCATCAGGCCAAGCGGACCATGCTGACAGACATAAAATACCGATTTTAAGTGTTTGATAGTGATTTTTATTTTGAAGATAAATAGTTATCAACAATAGCGTAACAACTAAACCGGACTTAATGTTTGTCTATCTTATTTGTCTTTACTTAGGGTCGGACCTGTTAATTTAGGGCGTGTTTGTTTACTTCATCATCTGCTGCATATAGCAGATAGATGTCTAACAGATATATTATTCATGTTTGATTAAAATTTTCCAAAAACTAACTGCATCATATAGCATTCTCAACAGCAGCTGTATCAACAACGGGAATAACATATGATAAACAAAACACCATTAATCAACTTTAATTTTTAATATGCTTAAGTTGCCATTAAATAGAACAACATTTATAATATGAACATGTTAGAATGGTCAAATTTATCTGTTTTGTCGTCCATACTTGGCATTAATGCATACATTTTATCTTTATTCATTTCAATTGTAACACTTTGACCGACTGCCCCATAAACTAACACAATTATTTTCATTGAGCTTTGTTTTTATTTATTTATTTTTTGGAAATTACTTTTCAGGAGGTCACCCACCCCGATATTGTTCCGAGTCAAGCACGCTCAACTTTAGAGTTCTCCAGAGTAGGCTCCCGAAAAAAAGGTGTACCTTGTTGGTATAGGTAGTACCAATCAAATATCTTAAGTCTCTCTCAATTGTAATGTCCCATACCATTACAATCTCAAAATCTTTAACCGTTCTTAATTCTGTTGTCTCATACCAGCACAATCTCGAAACCCACTCTTTCAGGTGTGGACTCGTTTCATTCCTGTCCCCATCGACATCCTTCATGGCCGCTCTTTGCTCAGGTCTGCTACCCCGACATCACCCCTCTTAGGACCGGGTCGCTACATTGCCGTTTGATAACATAATTTTTTTAATTTAAATCATGTATATGTCTATGTATGTCATTTTACATTCTAATAACAAGGATTTGAATTCTCTAAAGTTAGAGAATTGTAAAGTTGTACATTTCAATCAATCTCAACCATTGATTGAGTTTTAATGGTCCAAATTCATTTTTAGTGGTTTGTGTGGTCCACAGTGCAGTAAAATCTGGACTATTAAAATTCAATGCATGGTTGAGATTGACTGAAATGCACAATCTTACAACATATAATAGTTTTACCGAACACTAAATTATGAATAGGTACTACTGAACAGCAAACAACAATAACTAAATACTAACTGTAATAACAAACAACAACAGCTAACAGCTCTGCCAAACAGCTCCTTAAAGTAACATTTTTATATTAATTTTATTATTCTCTTCTAATTATAAAAAAATATGTTATTCATATCGTAGAAAAACAAAGGATACAGGGGAAACATATATAAGTTGATTTTATATATTATAATATATAATTATATTGTTAATGTAGTTAAATTTGTGGCCATAGTATTTTATAATGCTCTTCGTAATTTATGCTGATTTAATATCATAGTTTTAATCGAAAAATAATATCAGAACTTTTTTATTACATTAATGCACATTAAATATGGGCATTAACCCATCGGCCCGTCCATACCCATTTTTTATGGATCGAATTTGGATAAATTAATTGGAGGTTAGGTCCGATTCAGCTCGAACCCGAAGAGGCCCGGAAAAAGTATGAGATGTGTTTGGTTTTAGTCCTAAAACCTAAGTCCGGCCCTCCCGGCCCTAACTGCTAAATGAATATATATAATAAATATATATTTATTATTTATGTTAGTAATAATTATTGGTGTTTTTACAATTTCTTGTAAAATTTAGCTCCAAAATTCAATTTTGTGGCTTATATTAGAATTTTAGTTATAATTATTTAATTATAATTATTTTTTTATTAAAAATATTTTAATTTTTTAATTATATAATAATTGGTAAGCCTGTGGGCTGGACTTTGGATTTAATTATTTTATAAAGGCCTGGCCCAGCCTGAGCCCGACTTTTATTTTTTATGGGTTGGGCCGGATTTGGGCTACTTATTTTTTAGCTAGGCCCAATTGAGCTCGTCCTGAACCCGGTCCAGCCCGGCCATGTCCAGGTCTAATACACATGTAAACACTTATTAAGCAATTATAATCAACTAGTGTAGTACCCATGCGATTCACGTATAGGTCATTGTAATAAGTATAATGATAAGTTCATTATATATATATATATATATATATATATATATATATATATATATATATATATAATAAAAATAGAATATAGAAAATATTAAAGCTAAAAATATTTCATTATTATCTATAAGAAAAAATAAGTACTACTATAAAATTTAAATTTTTTCTTAAACGGGATTATAATTTATATTTTTCCCTGTCAAATATTTGACGAGGAAAAAAGAGTCACATTAATTCTTAAATAGGATTGTAATCAATAGAATAAAATTAAATAAATTAAAAAATAACAAATAAAATTTCAAAACATATTTAGCAGATATATTAGTTGGTCAAATAATTATAAATATTTTATTATTATCCAAAATCTATTTTTCAAAATTTAATACCTAAATCATTAATTCCTAAATCTATTTCTCAAAATTTAATTTGTTATAATAATGTAAAATTTTTAATTATTTAACTTGACTAAATAATTATGAATATTTTATTATTATTTATAAGGAGTAAATACTATTATAAAATTCAAATTTTTTCTTTAATTGACTTATAGTAAATTAGGATTGTTTTTTTTTCACCTTGGAGAAAATAATATAAGAATTATAAAATTACAAAAAAAATTAGAAATATAGAAATCGAAAGAAATAATACTTATTTAAAATGAAACGATCTAATAATACAAAATAAATAATATATAATACTAAATAATAGTTCTACTAAATTTAATAATAATTCAACAAATATTAATTTCATTCTTTAAAATAAAATATTAAATAATGGTATTTGATACTATTTGATACTGATTGTGGTATTGTTATGATTTGAAATATTTTAACTTTATATTTTTATATTATTATGATTAGTATGAATATTAATTAATTTTAAATATTATTATTATAGTAATATAAATTGGAATAATATGGTAATGGAATAAAATAAATTTAATAATAAAATTGAAATATTTTTTTAAAAATATATGGGCAAAGAAGTCTTTTAGGACTTTTTTACTATGTAAATTTACTATTTTCACCATATTTGAAAAATTTCAGCCAACTCCAAATTATTTCGGTTAATTAATTAAATTATTAGCATCAATCTTCTCTTAAGAGCAGTTTTTTTTAAAATCCCCGTCTAGTCCCTGTCTAGGCGCTATTTTGGGGCTTGTCGTCCGACTTTTCATTCCTAGGGCGCTGTCAGGCACTCCGTCGATTTATTACCGCCTAAGCACCGCCTAGTTCGGATTTTTTCACCTAGGCGGCGCCTAATTTTAATTTTTTATGATATCATTATTTATAATAATCATAGTTCACTAACAAAAAGTAGTTTATTTGGTAAAACTAAAGTTCATTAAAGTGTTCTCACAATAAAATTATCGTTTTGAGTCTCAAATCAAGAAACAATATACTTTATGTCACTAATAAGGAGGTCTTTGCCGTTCAATTAGCACTTAATGATTTTTAAACATAGTCTAAATTATATTTTTTGATATTTTATATTATTATAATTCACTTTTCAGTTGAATTTATATTTTTATATATATAATAATATTTAAAAATAAAAAATACAAATCCCTCTAGATTTCACCTAAATTTCACCAAAGCTTAAGTGTTTTGAAACTCATGCCGCCAGATTAGCGCCTAACGCTTTTTAAAATGTTGCTTAAAGAGGTATAGTATTAATGATAACATGGTTTAATTTGACAATATTTTTATACAATTTTTAAAACTTAAATTAATTAATCGATAGTACTCAACTTCTTCATTCTTTTAACTAAATTTTTTTTTATAATAAAAGAATTTGAAGAAAATAAGTAATCAACTCGAGAGTTAGGAGGTGTACAAGTTAAATTAAACTCAATTAGTTGGTAAAAAAATTTGCTTTAGTTGTGTTAATGATCATAAAGTTGTACGTTTTTTAGTGGTCATAAATTTCATTTTTTTTAAAGTCAATAAAGTTGCTTTGTCTAAATAAAAAAAAGCTCATAAAAATACTGACATGGTGTAATATTTAACTTGTCAAATGTCAACTCATAGAATTATAAAGAATAAAAATATTAAAATAAAAAGCTGAAAATGTTGAAATTCTTCTCAAAGTATGAATTTTAATTATTTAGAGTCCTTAATAATACTCTTCCCATAATAAGAAATGTACATGGTGTAAATGAACTTATAATGTACATTTAAGTATTTAAGAATAAAATGTATATTTGTAAATTCACTTAATTTACTTAACATTTTAAATTACGGTGAAAGCTACGGTAAGTTTAGTTTTTATAAAGTAAAAATTATCTTGCCCTCCATCATTATTAGATTAGTGGGATGAAATTCTATCCAATTATGATAGTGGCGAAATAAGGAAAAAATAAAGTCACAATTGAATTTATCTTCGATTAGTATGTTAATATTGAGTTAACTAAACTTTTAAAAAATGGCTTCAAGTAAATACTTTGAACTTTTAAAAAATATACACACATTTTGCAAAACCACTATATATATTGTGACTTTGTGTGTATACTCACTCACTGTTTTTTAGGTTAATTTTCGGTCCGTCTAAGCTTGGTATGAAAAGTTAGGTAATAAATACTTTGAACTTTTAAAAGTTTTAATTAGTTCACTGAATTTAGTAAAAGTGAATTAGTTTGCCCTCTCAATGCCATTTGTTGCTTTTAGTTGGTTTGACTTTTTAAATATATCATCTTTATAATTTTTCTTTATCCCATCAAAAGCTCACACGTTACAATGAGTGGACGAATTGATGCACTTTTGTCAATTTAGTTGAAACTTTTAAAAGTTCAGGATATCATCTGATTTTTCATGTAAAATACAAGGAGCAAATAATGATGATGTAGTTAACCTTAATTCTCTTATAACCTATGATTTTCAAAATTTCCACTTAAGAAGTCACTTAACTATATCTTTAAAACATATTTAAATATATGTCAAATGGCTTTTCATAATTTTAAAGGTGTGGACTCTCCTGCCTATGCGACCATATAATGTTCCTGGCGATGTTTCGAAAAATCGCTCATACGCCGATTCTTAAAATACTACTCACACCCCATATGATATTTTTTTAATATTTATAAGTATCTTTATTGAAATAATATTGTTTGGGGCTTAGTACAGTTAGAGCTCGTTACCCCTCCTAATAAGTGTATTTAGTAAAATTTAAACCTTGTTCTCCTTTAACTTACTCAACCTACTTAGCCAACTAAACTAGACTTTATTAATACCCCACATGATGACATGAATATAACTAGTTGTATAACAATGCATATAAAAACACTGATATAAATGTAGACAAATTTTACACTTTATTAAGTCAAGATTACTTTGGAGACTATCAACCTAACCATATTTGAAGTTTATAGCCTATGTATAATAGTATTATTTTCGTAAGGATTTGGATTCCTTAACATTATAAAATGGTATTAGACTGTAAATTTCAGTTAATTTTAATTATTTATTAAATTTTAATAATTAAATTTGATTTTTAGTATTTTATGAGGTTTACAGTGCAATTCAATCTCAATCATTAAAATTCAGTTGATGGTTGGGATCTACAACTCTAAAAAACTATATCTTTTTAGTGAAGATAAAGTTATTTACATACAAACTCTTAGGTGTGCTCTAGTTATAGGGACTAATTTATCCTTAAGCATCTATTAAGAATTAAACTATAAGATGTGCATGAAGCAACCTTAAATCTTAAAATTAGCCATATTATCTTTTAAAACACCTATAAATTATAATCAAAAATTAATTTAAATATAAATATGACTTATGCCCACCCACCGTTAAAATACATCGAGTACCACCTGCCAGTCAAAAAAAATTTATTTACATACACAACAATTCATATTACCATAGAAAAGGAATCATTAGAAAAAGAAAAAGGGGAATGAAAATTCCATTGGGCCGTCTGTAAGGTTAAAATATGCAAAATCAATTCTACTGTCTCAGTTCACCCTCAAGCTACGCGGCGGCCCCACCACCGTCATCTGCCGCTGCCGCTGCCACCTCCAACTCTCTCGTCGAGTCATATCTCTCCGACTCAGCTCTGCTCAGGTACCTTCAACACCGAGTTCGTTCAGACTCGGAATCTTCTCCCTCGATGTATCTATCTCAGCTCGAAGCCCTCCGGTACTCCGCCGACCGCCGCGTTGCCGCTTCCGCTGCAAATTTTCCGGCGTTTACAACTCCTCCCGGTGTCGATTTTGAACATCTACTCTCCGGCATCAAACGCTCTTCTGAAGGTTAGTTTATTCTCGTTCTCTTTCTGCTTTGTTCTTTAAAGTTCGTTATCTCATATTCCGAATAGATTCCTACTTTGTACTGTTGGAATCGAAGTGCCGGTTGTTTTATCGGTATACTGGAGTAGTAGTGTGGAGTTTCGTTTGCTGTTTCTGCTGTTGTTGATGTTATTCTTAATACTAGGAAAACCTAGGAAATTGCTATTTTCACTATGGAATTTTTCAACTGTATATGCTTTTGCATCAGTTTCCTGCTTAGAAAATATAAAAGATGATGCTGAACTCTGCTTGAGTTCCAATTCAAGTTAAGTGAGTAACAATTTTCTTATTATAGCCAACACCATTATGCTGTTGGTTTTTCATGATGACTAGTCTCTTATGATGCACTACAGAAGATTAGACAAGAGAGGCTAGAGTAATGGATTCAGAATGATGAATATGAGTCTTGTGTTTGGAAAAATATATAGTGAAATCTTGATTTTTGATACCTGTGTCTTTAGATGAAAATTTTTTTGTTTTGGTAAGCGAATCTGTTAAGTACTATACATGGTATTTGTGGATTGACCACAACAAATCAACTCAGAGTGGTATTAAATGTTTGATTTATACTCTAATTTTTGTTCCCAAGTATCTCTCCGTAGTCCAAATTTTGAGAGTTCTAGGTGTACATGTGATCTTGTATGCACTAGGAAAACAATTTTTTGTTACTTTATATATTGATCTTCATGGATTGTATCTTTGTGTGTTATCTGTTGACGTGCTCCTGTAAATTGATTTTGTAACAAGTTTCGTACCATTATCTTAATTCTTTCCCTAGTGACATGTGAACTGTCACAATTAATAATTTTTTTTCATTCTTCTGTATCAAACATAGTTGTCATCTTTGGAAAATTCTAACCTCGTTTCCAGATGAGATAGTCTAAACCATGATACGTCCTTACTCCTAAAATGGTATGTATTTAGCTATGTAAATATGATATAAATTATGACACGTAAATGACTCATGATTTGACCTTAAAATGACATGGAGTCTATAGTCACGTCCTAAAACTTCTTTTGGGCGGGCAAACACCTTGAAAGGGTAAGGATTCATCTGGTATGCGATAATCGCATGGTTCAAGGGTCTTATCAAGTTTGAGTTGTAGGCAAACTAGTAAATATAGGTGAAAGAAAGTAGTTTACAGAACCTAAATTGGACAAGTAAATATAAATTCATCTCCATATCTTAATTACCTACATAGTAAAGTTTCCTTGCATTTAGTCCACATTATATTTTAAATGTCTAAAATTCTTTTTGAAGTTATAAGCATTTTAATATTTTATTTGCATTTATTTGATTTAAAGGTTATACATATTTTCTATATGTTATTTTCTTATTTATGCTATTAAGCCAACTTTCAAAATTGATTAACAACAGTATACTATTCTATACTTGATGTGATTTATTTTTCATGTACTTCTCTACTATTTATATAGTGCTCTATCAGCCGACTGTTTTGGGTGCCCATAACACAATTGGGCGAAGTGAAGCTTGGTATTCTACCGACAGTTTTTCCAAGCGTTCTAGATCCGAGAATGCAAGCAATTTACCTATATATCCGCAAAGACCAGGAGAGAAGGATTGTACCCACTATATGCTCACAAGAACCTGTAAATTTGGAGATAACTGCAAGTTTGACCATCCTATTTGGGTCCCTGAGGGTGGAATCCCAGATTGGAAAGAGGTGACCACTTGTTTTTACTTTGTGCTTATAATCTTTTCTATGTTATAGGGTATTTTACTTTTGTATTTCTTTGTTGACATTTGATCAAAACTTAACACATAACTACTATACTGCTGAGTACTGAGTTATTAGGTACATAAACTTATGTAATTTTTTATAAAAATGAGCCGATGGATTTTCTATCTCATAAGTATAGCTTTTCGGCCACTTCTTTTTTCAATATGCTTCTAATCTGTTAATAATATAGATATATTTATTTTTGTATTTTTTGCTGACTTGGGTCAAAGCTTAACAAATAACTACTATACTACTGTGTTATTTGGTACATAAACATTATGCAGTTTTATTGATAAATGACCCAATTAATTTTCTGTCTCATCGTTATAGATTTTTGGTTTTGGAAAGCTTTTTGTTTTTTTACTTTTGCTTTAGAATTTTTTACTTCAGTATAGCCTTCAGATTTGTGGAGGGGTTGTTTGGAATAGAACTGAAGAAAAATTACCTTGAACATTTCAAATGTTACATCTAAGTATTTTTGGGAGTCAACCTAGGCTGTTGAATTGTATCTCAGAATTCACTGGTAAAGCTTGCTAGGAAAGTTCATTACTGACTAGAATTACAAACCTAGGTATTTGTAGGACCAAAACCTATCTTAAATTTTAATAATTTAGACTCTGAAAAAAATTCTAATATATGTAAGGATTGGAGTTAAATTCTGAACAGAATGTTTCTACTTTATTCAAAACCAAAAATAATTTGGAATAAAATATGAAAATGTAATGGTCCTAAAGCAGTTAATGAAAAATTTACTGAAAATCTAAAAGAAGTTTTGAAAATATCGTTACTCGTAAAAAAAGCTAGCTTTCCTGTATAAACAAAAATGATCAAGTAACTAGTGAAGTTCCAGCAGAACTTATGGTCTATAAGCATCTGGTACATAAGTGCTTATCCATTAGATTTAGCTTGTCTTTCTTAAACATACTGTCACTATGCTACTAATTATGCTTTCATTTTTTACTGCTTTAGAAAATTTGCATCTTCACTTAGAATTATAACAGTTTTTCCTTCGAACGTTACATATCCTATAATCTGCATATCATAAAATGGTTTTTGTTGGACTTAGCAAAAGAAACATCAATTTTGTCTCTTTTTATAATTTTTCTCTACATTTAACAATCTGCTACATAATGTAATAATATTTCTCCTTGTAGCAAATAGTTGTATTTGCTCTACACATAGTTGTTAAAGGTGCGCCTCATGCAAGGCTTAGGGTCATGCGCCTCGCCATACCTCAGGCGAGTTAGCGTATCTCAGGCGTGCCTTTTGGTGTGCCCGTAGGTGCGCCTCAGCCGCGCCTCAGAGACTTTTATTTTTCAAGGTGTTAACTTACTTTAATATGTTTTGTCCATCTATTTTTAAGAGTTTTAACAATAATCCAAGGCTAGATATTCTTAATTCAATAAACTTTGTCTACCTTGAGCCGAATCTTTAATTTTATCATGCTTTATTTTATAATAGTTTATGAATCGACCGAATCGGTGGAATTGTAAGATTCGGCCGATTCACTAGTGAATCAGTATTGAATTGTAAGATTCAAGTGAAATTTAGATTCACCCCATTCGAATTAAATCGAATCGTAAGATTCATATCGAGAACCGTAAGATTCTGATAACTATGATCCTAATGCAATATGTAAATTTTACATACATATGTACATCTAACAATTCTCTTGGTCCTTTTTCTAGTATTGTTATTGCATTTAACTTCACTTTTCAAGAAAATATTTTTCGCAAATTTTCTGCGCCTAGCTTACCTCAGGCGCGCGCCTTGCCTTGCGCCTCGCCTTAAGGCGCGCCTAGCGCCTTGACAACTATGGCTCTACATATCCTATATGAAAAAGGTGCGTACTGTCATTTATTCTTGGATCTATGAGATTCTCTGTTGTTGAAAGCTGATTTTCTTAATCTGCACATGACTTTTCTGTACGCTTTGTCTCACATGCGTAAGAGATTGCTTGTGGAAGAAACCTATGGATGCAAGGAATAATGTCTATTTTTCTAAGTGGTCTGCTGTTTGCCAGTGATTAAATCTGGAGAACTTCTTACATTGGATACCTTATGTGCATGTTAAACGTGTTATCTCTGAATTTTTTTTCTTGTCCCAGGTTTCATTTCCGAAGTACGTAACCTGTGGTTGACCTATTACTAGCTCTTGTGATAAGCATTTTATGTTTCAGTTATATTGTCAAATTGCATACTAGACAGTTCTAATTTTTGGAGTAGGCAGTAACGAATAGTAAGTGGAGATTTTATGCTTAAGCTTCTGATATTCGCTTAATTAGCACTACCATCATATGCAGCTGGCAGTTTTGGTTATTTGTTCTTCTCAAAGGAGTTAAACAGTTTGGCAGAAGTGTATTTACTTTTAATTGTTTCCCGTACAAGGTTTAATTGTGCTTAGATTACAGACATTGATTTATTTCTTGTAAAATCGACTCTCACTCTGGTTATTATGTAAGATGTGTCAAGGAAAACCTACTGATTACATGTAATCAAAACTTTGTTCTTATGCTCTTTTTTTCTGTACAGTCAAGTAGTCTCGCTAAAACTAGCTAATTCAATAACAGACATGCAAGCTAAATTATGCTTTTTCAGAGTTAAGTGATCATTGTTAATCAAGTAAATGCATCAGCCTTGTTGGTTGGTAAATCTACCCTTCTGGGAATTATGTTGCTGTAAATAGCTTCTATCAGGCAATATCTCTCACCTTTGATCTGAAATTAGAAAGAGGTAGTGATTTTAATTTTAGTTTCAGACATATCGTCGTGTAGTGTATATGGTATTATATCTATGGTTTCGTGATAATTTCTCTTTCCGTTGATAGAATCTAAATTTTTGTTCGATCTCTCTAGACTTAGTAACATGGCTTATGCTGTAAATGTGTTTTAAAAGCAAATGTTGTGGGGTTGTGCATCTCATTATTATTTTGAGAGGTATGCAAAACTTTTCACATAAATCTGTGGGCCATAAGCTGCAAACTGCATTTGCCAAGCACTGATGACTGTTATTTCAACTTTCAAGGGGACCTCTTGGTTTTGGTTATAGTATCTACTCTTTACGGTGGTGATGAACTCCTCAACCAGATACTAAAATGCTAATTTAATTTTCAATTTTTTTGTTTCTCATTTGATTTAAGGTTGGTGGCTAGACTTCCGTTTTCACTGTTCTGATATGCCCACTTTTTCATGTTGTAATTTTGTCATACTATTTGCGTTAACTAATTTAAATATAAAAAATTTCTCTCTCCATCATAGGCACTTTCCCTTTCCATTGGAACTCTTTTTTCTTCACTCATTCTCAGAATGATTTCATGTACATATAATTAAATTTCTTTCATCTTGTTTTACGTAGTCTGTTTATTGTTTGTCATCTACATTTTGTTTGGCGATTGGATCCTTCCAAATGTTCTAAGAAATAAAATATTGCTGACCTTTGTTATCTATTTCACTTTAACTTAGAATGAGAAATGCATATAAGAAATGCAACTTATTTGAATCAGAAGTCTAATGAAATCCTTTGTTAACTAGTTCAAAAGTGACTCAGTCTTGTAACCTAATTGTTACCCTGTTATTTTGTCACCCTGTTACAATATCTTTTTCCTTTATTATATCAAATTTATTTTTTCTGTAGGTCCCACCTGTTTCTGCCATTGAATACCTTCCTGATAGACCAGGAGAGCCTGACTGTCCTGTAAGTAGCATGTTAAACTGTTGCTCTCTTTGCCTTCTTTTAAATGTGTTTCAGGCTTGTAATTTTCAAAGCTTGTTACTGCTAAATTGTCTTGTAGTACTTTCTAAAAACTCAAAGGTGCAAGTATGGTTTAAAATGCAAGTTCAACCATCCTCAACATAACTTTGCTCAGGTATGTAGTCTCACTGCCATCATAAATCCTGCAAAAAGGCATCACATGGTTTAATTATCAGGTTTAAAATTACATGCTTAGTTATCTTTTCAGGCTGCCTTACCTGAGAGGCCATCTGAGCCTACATGCGCAGTAAGATTCATTATCTTGTTTTCTCAAATATCCATACAAGCACGTTGCATTATTAGATTGGTGTATTTGTACTATTTAAACAGTTTTATATGAAGACTGGGCAATGCAAATTTGGTGTATCGTGCAAATTCCATCACCCAAAAGATATTGAAATAGCATCGGGACACGAGAATGTTGATGCATGTCAGGAAGATATAGCAATCAGGCCTGGTGGACCACTGGATGATGTCAATGCAGTCAACACGTCCATTTCATTGACTCCAGCTTCATATCATAATACCAAAGGACTTCCAATGAGACCGGTAATATCAATTTTACTAATGTGCTTAGAGAATTTCCTTTTGCTGTTGTATGATTTTCATATAAAAAATTTGCTTTTTACTTTTCAGTAACCATGATACATGAGCAAACTGGGGAGATTTTGAGAATGTGGCGAAGTCATTGGTTGTGATTAAGTGGACAAATCTTTTTAAATGGAAAATATACGAGAAGCATGGTTTTGATGCTAATGGAAATTGGATTGGAAATATCATCATTTGAAGTTAAATACGTAAGAGACTCGAAATCATGGTCCATAGTTGTCAAGGCGCTAGGCGCAGCCCAAACACCAGGGGGGTTAGGCTCGCCTCAAGGCGAGGCGCGAAAAAGGCGTGCGCCTGAGGTACGGTAGGCGCACAAAATTTGCAAAAAAATTTTTCTTGAAAAGTGAAGTTAAATGCAATAAAATTACTAGAAAAAGAACTAAGAGAATTGTTAGATGTACACATGTATGTAAAATTTACATATTGCGTTAAGAATATCTAGCCTTGAGTTATTGTTAAAACTCTTAAAAATAGATGGACAATACATATTAAAGTAAGCTAATACTTCAAAAAATAAAAGTGTACTTGAGGCGCGCCCCCGAGGTACGCTACCTCGCTTGGGGTATGGCGAGACGCAGGACCCTACGCCCTGCATGAGGCACACCTTTAACAACTATGTCATAGTCTATATTTTATGTCAGTATAGTTAAGGTACTAATGAGTATTTTCAGTGTTTATGTATATTTACAGCTATATTAAGTATGTTAAAATTATTTTATTGCTCGACTATTTTTGTCAGAAATATAGCTATACTTTTCAGTACGTGGAGTGGAGCTAGAATATAGATACCTTCGGCTGTAGTTGCATTCATGGCCATTAGTAATTTGTTTTTCATATTTTTTAAATTCTTGGATGATTAGGGTAATGTGTGAGATTCATCACATGCTGTAGTTAAATAATATGCAGATAAAGGCAAATGTTATTCTTCTGAAATAATATCCAAGTAATCGTTGGTAATCCCATCTCTTTTGATTGCTCAAAAGTTGTATTCATATATGCATGCACCTGTCCATGTAAATTATTGTCTTAGCAGTGTGGAACAGGATTGGCTGTTGTAGTTTGACATACTGTTTACAGCTTTTTGCATTGCAAATTTTGGGCTTGCCGTGCAACGTATATGCGGAAGAAATGGGACTGTTGTTGCAAGTCATTGAAATATTTGATTAACAAATACAAAAGAAATTATCTTCATCTAAGCTTTACAATCTCGCATCTTCTTTGGATTTAAAATTTGTTTGGTTTTCCATTTTTCTTATGTACTTCAACTTAATCAATAAATGTATTATTTGTTCTTACTGGATGAGGCAACTCTGTGAATTTCATGTTATTTGTTGACCCATTCCTTATCTATCAATCATTATAATAGCTTTCTTACATTTCTGAGCCTGCTTATATATTGATTTGTTCATGTAGGGTGAAGTAGACTGTCCGTTCTATCTGAAAACCGGAAGGTTTGCCTTAGTTTAGATATTAGAAAGTTTTTATATAATTGAATTCGTGAACATCACTGATTTTTTTTTCGTTTTACCAATCAGTTGCAAGTATGGTCCCTCTTGCCGCTATAATCATCCTGATAGAAATGGTATGCAAACTGTGGTAGTTTTAGTTTACAAGTTCCAACATTGGAGTCTATGTTTTTATAACTTGCCAACATCCTCTTTGTGCTTGATTCATTGTATTTCTCTTCTTTCCAGTTTGTTATTTATATTAATTTTAAATAATTGCAGTTGCCCACATTTGCAGGATTTACTCCAGCTGCTGCTGCCATAGGCCATCCCATTTTAGCTAACCATCTGGCTAATTTTGGCCCTGGCATTGTCAATCCAGCTGCCTCCATGTATCGAAGTATTGATCCCAGATTGGCTCAAGGAACGGTAAATAAAACATAAGAATTTTCATTTTCATTGACAATTTTTATGTTAGTGGATAAGTAAGAATGGAATCTTTATTTTCTCATAAACTTATGTTAAAAGTCATGAAATATGGTTGTTAACGAAAGAGTATTCTTAGCATCTTCATTTTCATTAATGTGGGTGTTTGGTGGTTGGGAATACCATTTTAAAGGAAGTCAAGGATGATGATACTTTTGGAAAATGTAGTTCTGTTTTTATGAAATTATTTTCCACATTTGTTCAATTTAAAATAGCCTGTTTACAAAAATGGTTCTTATGGAATTGGTTTGTAAAAAAATATTACTCTGACCTTTTGATTTTTGACACTCAATATGCAATCAGAATTTAATTTTGAGTATTTGAAGTATACAGTATAAGAACACAAGTTTTAACTGATATGTATGGCCTAGATATCTATTTAGCTGAGTCCTAAACTGAATATGTTTTAAACACATTTACTTGTATTTCTAAAATGTATAGGTTCCTGATGAGTTGATCTTTGTTAAAATATAAATTAATATATTCCTCTTTTGAACGTACTTTCTTAAACTGGCTTGTGAATATTATCCATAGTCATCTCGCTCACAAGTGAATCAAATTGATGTCGGTTCTTAATTTTTCATAGCTGTTGAGTTGTCATTTATTTGCTCTCCTTCTAACTCGATAGAAAAGTTGCAAAATAGTGATTGAAAGTAGTAAATTTTCTATCTTTTTTGCACTGAGAAAGTTATTGAAAGTTTCTGAATTTTCTGAATCATGTGCAGAGTTCTGTAAATTACTCCCTCCGTTTTGTAATAATTGTCACATTTGGAGAGTAAATTTTTTTGAAATATCTGTCACTTTTTGGATTACAATGTATATTTTCCTATCATTTTCCCTTTTTGCCCTTATTTACTCCTTTATTGTGAATAGCAAAAAGAAAATGGAGAGTCTATTCATGTATTAAAAAAATGTTTTAAGGGTATATTAGTATTTTTATTGCCTCATTTATTGTAGCATTGGTATGTGAGAACTTGACACTAATTAAAAAATGGAGGGAGTATATACGAAATTATTTGACTGTGTTATTGTAGTTCTTAACTTACGATATTTGCTTGGCATTGCACTGTATATAGAGTAATTTGTACTGACGTGTTGTTCACCAATTGCAGCTGGGAGTGGGACCAGTGGTCTATCCTCAACGACCTGGACAAGCAGAATGTGATGTGCGTTTCATTCCTCCCTATTTAAATTTAATATGTTTCAGTTCTTGCAAAGTTTGAAGAAATTTTAAATTTCATGTTGACATGCATTAAATGTGGGTTTGTCGGGTGGCAAAGGCTTGGTCTAGTGGTTGAGCCTTGAAGCCGTGATCCTAGAGGTCACAGGTTCGAGTCCACATATGGGCGGGGTGGGATGAGGTGTTCTTTGTTGATTGCAAGCCCAATGAGGAAAACTTTAAAAAAAATGTGGGTTTGTCGTTTGTTTGGAGACTCCATTATCTTAAACTTTTCCCCTTGATTAGGAATGGCTGTAGATAAAGTATCAAGCATAAACTGATAGGGTTAAATTACTTGTCTTGTAATGCCTTTAAAAGGGTGGCATGTCTATGTTTCTTTTTCATTATTGGTTCCTTCTTTTCTTTTCTTTTGAAAAAAAACTATATTTTTTCATCTCCATATATGTATGCATACATTTTCTGTTTCTTTTTCACGTAAAGGGTTCAATTCAGTTCAATTCATTTTGTGTATAAAACTTTTGAACCTTCTATGTAAAATGATTTCAAATGAATTGAATTCCTTGTGAAAGAATGTTTCGAAACTGATGGAAAGAGAAAACGAAGAAAATGAATAATATTGGCTTAATGCATTTTTAGCTACGTGAACTTGTCACCAAAAATCCGCTGCCTCCTTGAACTTTCGAAGAGACCATATACTGTAGCTCCCTCAACTTTCAAAATGTGCACCACTTTACTTCCAGAGCACCACTTGTCAGCTTCTGATTGGAGAGAGAAATCTTAAAAATTGCATCTTTGAAAAGTCAAACCAACCAGAAACTAAATGCCACGACATTCAGGGAGCAAAGTGGTGCACTTTTTTTATAGTTGAGGCTTCGGGTTTTTGGGGACAAGTTTAGCTAGCTAATTTTGAATTATAAATTCATAATTTCCTTGGACACTTACATATTAGTATATTACCATTATTTAGCCTTCCTGTTGTTTTAAATTTTAAACTAAAACTGACACACTAATGACATGATGCGTTAGAGAGAGAGCTATTCCTACCATTGTACAAGGCATTTTCAATGGTATTATTAATAATCCAATGTTTTGTCATTTTCAGTTTTATATGAAGACTGGTGAATGCAAGTTTGGAGAAAGATGCAAGTTCCATCACCCTCTTAATCGGTCTGCACCATCAGTCGAACAACAAATGGTTAAGCTCACTCTTGCTGGACTACCTAGGAGAAAGGTATGAATGAATACAATGGCCCCTACATTTTCTGTATTTGATAGTAAAGTGCAATCAAATTCTGAGAGAAATTAATTCTCTTTCATTCAAGTTAGGGATTAATTTTAGTATCTGTTTGTTCCTTTTTGCGGTCGGGTATAGTTAGGATGTTGAGGAAAACAAAGTTTACTCAGATGACTTAAAGAAACTATAGGTGGAAAATTTGTTGTGTTGCTAACTACTTTTGCTCTATGCCTCATTTTAGCTTGCAGTTATAATATGACCTGGGTTTGATTGTTTTAACTAACTTGCCATCATTTACTGGCTCGTTTTAACTTGTGCTTTTTGGTCCGTGTGGTGTCGATGTTACCTATGTGGTCTCTATGCTATGCAATATATTACCTTTTTGGTCCTTGTCTTATTCATTCGTTACCCATTTCGTCCATGTGCTATGCAATCTGTTATCCTTTTGGACCCACTACGGTAGGAATTTATTAGTGATATTTCACGTAATCTGCACTCAAAGATCAAAAAAGGTAACAGATCGAACAACACTGCCACCAAATAGTTAACATGTATACATGGACCAAGAGGGCAAACTGATGATACAACAGAGCTTAAAAAGATCTTCTTGCCTATTCAAGTACATTACATAAAAATCTATTTAATGCTGGCAACAGGGAGCTGTTCACTGCCCGTATTATATGAAGACAGGCGCGTGCAAATATGGCGCCAATTGCCGATATGACCATCCGCCCCCTGGAGAAGTTATGGCTGTTTCAGCATCACAAGAAGAGAGTTGATGATAACATTGAATCGAAGTGCAGGAAGTAGTTGCTTTGGCCATTTATCTGGTTTTCTAGTTAGGAAGCTATCTTACTGTACTAATACTATTAACTAGTATTGGTTGTTTAACTGTAAGTATTCAAGTCAGTCCATCTACCTAAAGCTAGGTTCTTTCTTTCTTATGAATATCGTGGCCTATTTTTCGGAGATAATGACAGGCGATAATATGCTTTGGCAAACGATGGGATGCCATTCGTGCCGTAATCTTCGAACAGAATTCGAGAATGACACCATCGGCTCAAAGTCTGACCTCTTTGAAAGATCCTCTACTTGGCTGTGCCGATGGAGTAATATAAGATTTGTTGTCCCCATTTTGGCAGTCCCATTTTAAATACCACATGTGGCTTCTTTGTTTCATTTTTTTCATTTATCAATTCCATATTTTTAGTTTCTCTCTCCTGAAAAGCAACCACGAATGGGGACACACCGAAATGGAGACAATTGATTTTATTTTTCATCTTCGAATTATCATGCCAAAGAATATGGAAGGAATTCTATTTCAACTCTTTTGACTGCCTTTTTTTCTCAGGTGGTCTATGGCAATTTGTAGTTGGATCATACTAATTCGGATTCAAATCTGTTATCCTGAATTGTGTGTCATCTTTCATGTCTATTTAGATTTTGTCATGTATTAGATTTTCTTACTTAATACTAGCGTAGTACTCATGTGATGCATGGATAGGCCATTTGTAATGGTCGAGATTGACTGAAATGTGTTACTTTACTAATTTAAAACTTTACGGAATCCAATTCCTCCAATTCAACTCTTTGATTGCCTTTTATATGGGTGATTTATGGCAATTTGTAGTTGGATTGTACGAATTGAAAGTTTAATCTTTACAAAACAAGTTTTTAATTGTTAACAACAAAAACGATTTCATTTTGAGCTTCACTTTGTTTGTTCTGGATTTATTGGCTATTTGTAGTAGGATCAGGAATAAATTAATATAAATTTTAGAGCAAATTTACAATTTTTGAAAAGTTGAATAGGAGATTAGGGGTATGTTTGAAATTGTTATTAGAGTCGTTTTCATAAAAAGTTTCACTTAAAATCTTTTAATGGAACAACATATTTTGATATTGGACAAACGATTTTAACTTTTACTAATTAATAAGAAACTCTTTATTATTAATTTTGAGAACTTTTTAGAATATTAGATTAATTTTTTAAAAAAATATAGCTTTTTAAAAAATCAGTGCAATCCTAATTATCCTGTATAATTAGAAAATTTATCAAACTCGATCAATTTCGTCATGTTGTCGTTTTATACTCTTGGTAACAACACGAAGAGAACAGTCTAATGTATTGCATTTTATGACCATTACATCAAAATTTACACCAATCTAATAATTGTAGAGACTTACATGGTTACTTTGTCGAAAAGAAAGTTACAGTCAGTAGAAAAAGCTTAAATATATTCCGTGAAATGAAATAAAAATTAAATATGTATTAATATTTTATTTTGCTTTATCTTAAACTTTTGTTTTGTCGACGATTCTCTGATAACTACCAAATTTATAATTCTGATTTCATGATTAAAAAAACCATGGATTCAAGTAAAAATTTTTAAGTTAGTACTATATTGTATGCGAAAAAACCACAAACCAAACAATGTTTACCCCTTGTATGGTGCATGATTCTTTCATGAATTTTTGATATAATTTTTAAAAGTATTGTTAAATACCATCCGTATTTACTTAAAAATGTCTGCACTAATATCAATAATATTTTTAATGAAAATCTCTTATTTACTTTTTACCTAATTATTTACCCTACCTTTCATTAAGGATATTGCTAATATTAGCGCCAGCTTTTTTAAATAAATACCTGCGGTAAATAATATTCTAAAATTTTTGATTATAATTAATTATTTAGTTGCGTGGTTGCTTTAATGATATGAGTTTTTCGTGATTTTGAAAACCATGAAAATCTAATTTTTTTAATGATGAATTTAGTGGTTATCCTTTAAATTATACTAGTTTTAAACAACAAAACCATTATGAACCATATAATATATCAAAACAAGAATTTTTAAAAACCATGTTATATTATACCCTATTATTTTTTTTCCATCTGATTCATCGGAGCTTTGTTCCGACTACATGCAGATTCAACCTATCTGTGGTGGGTAAGTCTCCTAATAAAGATTTTTTGCATTCACTAATACTTGAACTCGAGACCTTGCTTAAGTCATACTAATATTATACCTGTCATACCATATCATAATCAGAATTCGAAGAAACTTTCTAAGGCCTGTTTTTTCAATTATAATTCAATATAGTTCATTTTAGTCCAATTCAATTCAGCTATATATAAATTTAAATTTATACTAAAATAAATTTAATTTAATTTAATTTAATTAAATTTAATTCAGTTTAATTAAATTAAGAACTCAATTCCAGCAATAGGACTCCATGGACTCTTCAAATCCCATAACACTTCCCACCTTTTTTCTCTTCTTCTTGTGTCTTCTCTTCCTTTCTCGGCAGATTCAGAATCGAAATCTCTACTGTTCTGTTGAATTTCTCAATTAGGGCGAACGATGCACTTATTCATTTCCGACGACGAATTTTATCGTCATTCGGACGATGCGTCTTATGTGGCCGCGAAGGCCGATGAATTCATCAGAAACTTACAAGTTCAGCTCGACACTGTGAAGGCAGCTGCAGATGCTGCTTCCATCACTGCCGAACAGACTTGCTCGCTCCTTGAGCAAAAATTCCTGTCCCTTTCTACCGATTTTTCCAGGCTTGAATCTCAAAACGCACAACTACAGTCTTCTCTCGATGATCGTTTGGCTGAGCTAGCTGAAGTTCAGGCTCAGAAGCATCAGCTTCATTTGCAATCTGTACGCACTAGCTCTTCAATTTTCCTGTCATTATTATGTAATCTTTGTAGTTCTTTTTGCCTAGGCAATTTCTTTATTATGCTTGCATCGGTTTGAGGTTTTTTTTGCGTGAGACTGGATGAGTATAATCATGCATTGGTGCTTTGAAAAAATGAAAATTCGGTAGTTTCTAAAAAAAAGTGAAATGCCTTGATAAATGGTTAAAAATGTTAGGATTTGTATGTCCTCTGCTATTATGTTGGGTAGTTGCATTCTGATATATGATTTTGTAATGAAGATGAAAATATGGGGAAAACAACGAACCTAATTTTCTTAACTCTTAAAAACGAACTTACCCTTATACGTTTCGAGGAAATATGTTGTCATTCTTCAAAGTTGTGAATGATATGCCAATATTTTGTGGTTTTAACTTTCCAATTTTTCGATTAAGATGTTACCATTTTGCAGATTGGGAAGGATGGGGAGATAGAGAGATTGACATTGGAGGTATCAGAGGTGCACAAGTCAAAGAGGCAGTTGGCTGAGTTGATGGAGCAGAAGGATTCGGAAATTAGTGAAAAACGTTCCTCCATTAGCATTTATCTTGATAGGATAGTGAGTTGCTAGGTCTTTCATTTATTCTAGACTTGTAGTATTTCAAAAAGTAGGTGGATTCTTCCGCTCTCAAAAACGGAAGCTTATTGCTAGTTTTTATGCTTGTGAAGGTCAATCTGACTGACAGTGCAGCACAGAAGGAGACTCGAATGAGTGAAATTGAGGCAGAGTTGGCACGCTCTCAAGCCAACTGTGCTCGCCTTTCACAGGTTTGTTTTTCTCTATAGCTGTTAGCAGTGAGGTAGATTGATTAAAGCCTTTCTTGGATGGAGTGTGTAGGTTGTATTGTATAATCTCGATATTAGTTAATTAGGGGAGAAATTGTGTGTTTCTGTTTTTGTTTGTGTGGAAGGTTCTAATAGGTAAAACTAGAACACGAAACTGAATATTACTAAAGACACCGTTTTATGTATTAGTTCCTGCTTTTTCTATTATTTTATAGTAACATACATGTGCATTTGAATAAATAGATACACTAGCATTTAGGTATGTTGTCATTTTTACTATCATTTTAACATGGAATACTATTGATGGATCATGGATATTAGTACCTTACTGGTCCTAGGATTCAAAAGATCAGTGTTATGTTGCTGAAATTTTACATGGGACCGGGTATATAATACCCTCCCCGTTGGACTAATGACACGTTCCCATTATTTATATTATAATAATATAACGCGGCTACGTGTCATTCATCCAACGGGGAGGGTATTATATACCCGGACCCATGTTAAAAAACCCGTTATGTAGGTGTAATGTGTGGGCCAGTATTAATTCATGTAAAATAAAAGAAAGTAGCCTTGACATTGATTTCGAATCAAAACTAAGTAATTTAACATTTTAACTTTCTTACTTCAAGCAATCGATAATGGATCCAGAAGGCAGTGATTAACTTGTGAGGGTTGTAGGCAAAGTATTAATTGCCATTACACCGTTGGATCAGGAAAGCTAGTGCCATTTAGGTTTTTTGCATGAATTCTCTCCTGTATTCTTACATGTTTTTGTGCATTAGAATAATTTTACTTTCATGTGTTTATAGGAGAATGATTTGTGACACTTTCAAGTCTTGTTGTAAGCAGGAGAAGGAACTCATTGAGAGGCATAATGCTTGGCTAAATGAGGAGCTAACAGCTAAAGTTGACAGTCTCATCAAGTTACGAAGAGCACATGCTGATCTTGATGAAGAAATGTCTGCTAAACTCGCTGATGTGAGTTTCAAGCGAACCCCTTTGTATAACTTAAGAGTTGTGAAATATAATTAAATGATTATTTTTTTTCATATCGTTCAGGCAGAGAGGCAAAAAAATGAGTGCTCTAGCTCATTAAAGTGGAACAAAGAAAGAGTGAATGAGTTAGAACTGAAGTTAACTTCCTTGCAGGAGGTGAGTGATGTCTATGAAATTTGTTTTTAACCATTCTTCAAGTTTTCAAATCTTATGATATTTTTCTTATGATTTTTTTGGTTACGTATGAAGGAATTTTGTGCATATAAAGACACTACTGCAGCAAATGAAGAGCAGTCCACTGGTGAAATTGCAACTGTACGTTGTGCTAGATTTTGCTCTACTTTTTTTCTCAGTTGTTTTTTCCCTCTCATGCGGTGGGTAATGGGTTTGGGTTTCTTCATTTATGGAGTTAGCTTGTCAGTCTGATGCATTACATGATGTGTTTTGAAAGAGGTGCTACATGTTGTATTGTTATCTTGATATAATATAGCTACTTTCCCTCAATGGTGATAGTACTTCTGTGTACCTTTTATAACTACAGCTTTGGAAACTGGGATGCAATGAGCTAATCTATGGGCCAAGTTTAACATATTGTTAGTTATTCAATCTGTCTTATGTGGGTACCTGAGTTTTTGAAAAAAAATTTGCGAGCATGCTGCCGAAATTGTTTCTCATCAAGAAAAGTTGAATAAAGGTTAATCAGCTAGATTGTATTTGTTTATTGTGAATTTTTGCTATAGTTTTTGTGACACTGGCTCTGTTACTCAGCTGTTCTTTTTTAGCACATTTAATTGTCCTCTCAAATACATGGTTATAATAATTTTGAGAAAAATTGCAGTTTGAGGACCTATATCTTACATATTTGTACCATAAGTTCATTTAACCGATTCTGAAATTTTATCAATTTGTCATGTATCTTGTGGATTATATTACTTGAATTGCCTTGTTTAGCTCTTTCTTGGACTTTGCAGTTATTTATTTACTTTGCTGTAGCTCATTTTTATTCTTACTTTTTTTATCTGAATTTTCCATCTATGCAGATAAATAAACTTGTGGAGTTGTATAAAGAAAGCTCTGAGGAATGGTCTAGGAAGGCAGGAGACCTCGAGGGTGTAGTCAAAGCTCTCGAAGTAAGTTGTCTTGTACATTTTGTGAATCATAACATATGTACCTCTTGAATACCATGTTGGTATGTCTCTCTCTCTCTCTTTCTCTAATATTTAATTTTTTTCCGCTTGCGAATTGCAAACAGACCCAAATGAACCAACTTGAAACCGACTACAAAGAAAGACTTGAAAAGGAAATATCTGCAAGAAATCAATATGAGAAGGTATGTTGCTTTTGATTGGTTTGGCTTTTTGGATTTCAAAACTGTGAATCATTCAGTCTCTTGACTGTTTTGTTTATTTCATGCTTTCTCCCTCATGATCAAAATTGGAGCAGTGGTTATTTGAATTCTTGTTTTATAGCAGTTGAAGAATCCTATCAGTAGTTTCTTTTGTGTTAGGTATTTCTATTAATATTGTTCCAAGTTATGGTTTTATGGGTGTTCGGAAAATATTGCTGATATCGTTTTAAGTAGCAGTTCAAATATCATAACCAACACTGGATAATGTGATGTTTGACATGTAATTAATGTAAGAATTTCTGTTTGGTCTGGAGAATCTTGTTTCATTGCGGATTTTTCATTTCCCTATCTTAATTTTGCGAGGTTTGTTTGTTAAAATTATTCTCATCTTTTTTTTGTTTAACATGAAAGCCTTTAGAAGGTTTTTATGGGCAGAGATATAAACTTTTATTGATGGTTTTAGTGGTTGTGTTGCGTTTTTGCTTTGGAATTTACAGGAAGCGGCAGATTTGAAATTAAAACTTGAAAGATGTGAAGCTGATATTGAAGCTAGTAGGAAAGCTAATGAGCAAAATCTCCTTCCTATCAGCAGTTTGACCTTGGAAAGGTATGTGTAAAATCCAGAAAACTTATGTATAACCTGCTAGCTACTGTGTTATACTTGATCTTTTTGATTGACATCTTTTACTATTTAAATTTTTAAAAATGGAAAATTGATGGAAATTCTAGAATCCTGCAGCGGGGTTTTGCATCATGGAACGTGAATGAATTAACAAGGACACTGATGGAGTTTCCCTTCTAATTTCTTATTAATAATCCTCTGAATCTCATGTAGTTCATCTGCTTATTGTACTCTTCATTGTTGATGTGGACTAAGTTTGGAACTCTGAGATATATTCTTGCCACACTGCAACTGATTGAAGCTCTAGGAATCAATAGACTTTCATAATTCTTGATCATTAGATTGATCCAATATATATCAGCAATTAATTTGAAAAATGTAAATCGTTTTTGGCTATTTTTTATTTTGGTTCGATTTTTAGCTGAAAATGCTATGGTTATATTCATTCTCCTTCTAATACACCTCTGTACTGCATATGCTGAAGTATAGTCACTTGCTGTTTGATGAAGTTTATGTGCTTATTTTTCTTATACCACTTTGTTAGAGAGAGGTTTCTTTTTTCAGTATGTTTTAGCCCTCTCTGCTGTTGTATGAAATAACTTAACATTTATAGAGGCATACTGATGGTTGCATGATATGATGCCTTATGCTTCCTAGGTCTTTGACACTGTTGTCGTCTTGATGGCTGTTTCATCAGGTCTTGCTAGAACAAGGAAATTAATTTTTTTTAGGATGTGGCATTTAAGCCTATTTTCCTTCATTTAATTTGGGATAAATTACTGTTTGACTATAGTATGATAATGCAGGACTAATTACTAGACCCAAACATTAGCTTCTTCTGATACGAATGTAGCCTTGATTGTGCTTCCTTGGTTTAATTTAGTTTTCTATATTGATATATGATGCATCGATGTTTCAAGGATTTCCAATGAAATTTGATAATAGTTTAAAGTTTGATTTTTAAACTTAAAGTGCTTGAATTTCTGTTTGGTTTTGGACCTTTGAGTCTTCATCAATTGTTTGAGTCGAGGAAGGGCAGCCACTTCAGAATATTATGCCTGATGGTATATGGTGTCAACTTTCCATCATTGATTTGTTTGATTTCCTTTGATTTTTTGTGTTTCAGGTCAAAGTATCTGAATGATTCTAGTGATCATATTGAGGAAGATAATATGCTTGTGCCTAGAATTCCAGTTGGTGTCTCAGGAACTGCATTGGCAACTTCTTTGCTTCGTGATGGGTGGAGTGTAAGTTCAAACCCCGTTTTAGCTTGTGTTGTTCTGTCTCTCAGATTATTATCTGTGTGATTTTGATTGTCTCATTTTTTTGTCATTTGCTTATCAGCTGGCTAAAATGTACGCAAAATATCAAGAAGCAGTTGATGCTCTTCTCCATGAGCAGTTGGGTCGGAAGGAGTCTGAAGCCATATTACAACGGGTAGATGTTGTCTTGTCTGTGTTTTAATTGCAATGACATTATCTTTTAGCATCAGCCAGTTAAATAATTGCAGGCTATGGTATTTTCGTTTTGCATATATGGATTCATGTGGATAATTTCTGTTTCTTCTCACATTGCTATTATTGTTCGTTTAAAACTAAGTTTTGGCTTTTAAGATATACGGAAATATATATATTTATGTGTGTGTGTGTGTACATATATTGTTTTTCTCTTGATTTCATACAGATATTGACCCTTATGTTTTTTAAAACATCAATGAATTGTTTTGGGTCTAGACCTGCTTTTAATTTTACATTCATCAATTGCAATTTGTGGGTGCTGTTTTGGGTATTTTAGTCATTTGAAGCCTGCGGTGGATGGCTATATATTCCAGTATGGACTCGAATTTTGAATTTATATTCTTGTTGTAAATGAATACTCGCTCCATCCCAGCTTGATGGAGCACTTTTCCTTTTTGGTCCTTCCCAAAGCGTAGAAATCTTTCTTGTTATAGAAGTTAATTGTTTTCTAATGTATTAGTATTTATTTATTATGCATGATAATCAACAATACATATCAAGTTACCTTGAAATTATAAATATTCTTCCACGTCAATACAAATGTAATAATTTAATGCCCAACCATTCATATTAGGAAGTAAAATGAGAGTATATTAGGAGATTATATCTTGTATTTTCTTAAGAGTAAACTTCAAAAGCATCCCCTGTGGTTTGGCTGTTTTGCAAAAGGTCCTTGTGGAATTTTTTGATTCAAAAGGGTGCTTGTGGTTTCCAAAGTTAGCAAAAACATGCTTCTCAAAATTTTAAAACCACATTTTGAAGGGTAATCTCAGTTATTTTAATAAATTCAACATTCCTATATTTCAACTATATTATTTGTGTATTATTTATCAAGATTTGAGCAAATTTCAGAAATTTTTCATTTTGTTATGATTTTTTAAAGTTATAGTCAATTTTTAATTAATATAAATATTTGTACTTCTTTAAAAATTCTAAAATATATCACTAATGTGTATTGTATATTTATAAGCAAAGCTGCAAAGTTTCACATCAAAATGGACAACATTACCCTTCCAAATGTGGTGAGAAGCATGTTTTTGGTAACTTCTGAAACCACAGGCACCCTTTTGGAAGAAAAAATTTCACAAGGACCTTTTTACGAAACAGTCAAACCACAGGGCATGTTTTTGAAGTTTACCCTTTTCTTAAACCACATAATAGCTTGAAGTGATCCATCAACTAAGACGAAAGGAGTAGTAGATATGCACATGTTATAATTATGCTGACTGTAGAAAGATTGTATGAATTACCTTGGCCTTTTTCTGTTCTATGATAAAACGATGAGAAATTGTTTATCAGAAGAAAGTATTGTGTAGTCGTGCTTTCTTGGGATGAAGTCTTCTGTATTGGAACGAATCTGTCGTTTACCTGTTTAAATATTTAATATGTTTTTATCAACTTGATATGCAAGCTACAAACTACAAGAGTCTCTACAGATGAAAAGATAGTGATATGCCAAAAGTGCATTTATCAAAAAAGTTACCTTACATTGGTTCATACGATCATAACATTTCGAATACATTTTTATAGAACTAGCTTTGTTTTCATCTATTTATATTTTGTGAGGTTGGATTGGATTCTGATAAGAATAGCTATGTTGCTTAAGTTTGGGAGAGCTCTGGGATAAAGAACTAGCTTTATGTTCATTTATCTATGTTTTGTGTGATTGGATTTGGTTCTGATAAGACTAGTTTTGTTGCTCAACTTTTGGAGAGTTCTGGGATAAAAGAATGTGCTCATTCATTGTCTTATTGTTATCTACCATCATTACTATGATTTTAATCATAGATGAACTGTTGATATCCAAGAAAAACTTATGAAAACATTTAAGGAAAGAAAAAGTTAACATTGAATTGTGTCAATAATATTCATTATTTTTCCAACATCGTTTGTAGCCTTTGGAAACCCATATGTTAGATATGTTCTCATTAAATTTAAATCAGATAAATGGTGGGTTGCTTTGTGAGAATTCAATTTAGTTTACAATAAACAACAGTAAAGCTGAAAAAGAAACCTAGGATTTAATTTGGTTTACTTTCCTCCATCCAAGAGTTCCATTTGGTTCTTAGGGATCTTTTAATTCTTAATTTGAAATAAAGAATCACCACTGGAAGTTTAAGCTGTGATTTTGTATATGTATTGGGTTACTTTTTCTGCACTCATTGTTAACAAGAATTTAACCTACAAAACTGATTTTATGAAGACACTTTGCGGAGGCATCATTAAATTGGAGGTTTTGACTGGATAGATTTGAGAGCTTCTAAATCGCTGCTTATCCAATGTTGTTCATATGCTAATAGGCAAATTTGAAAACTCTAGTTGATTATTAGTCATGTTAAGGGCATCTTAATGATCAATAACCGTATGTAAAATATTGTGAAATATTTAGACGCTCTTGCCTGCCATTGGTACAAATAGCTAAGTAATACAACATGTATTTCTACATGTATTTCATTTTCGTTCGCTAATGTGCATTTTTTTTTCAACTTATGGTCTTGAATGAGCTGATTCTTTTTAGATAGGTTTTTACTGTAAATTTCAGCTTTTAGACTATCATGTCTTTGCACTAATATGAATAAATATTACAGTCATCTGTTATTGAACCTTCTCTACTTGACTTGATGTTGAAGCTATTGATTCTGTTTTTATAGGTCTTATATGAACTAGAGGAAAAAGCTGGAATGATTTTGGATGAAAGAGGTAATATGGGGTTTACAGTTATTGATTTCTTTACCTCATCTGAGTTGAGAATGATATTTTTCATTTGATTAGAGTGCATTTAGTGTTGCTTTGCCATTTGGGAAAACAGCTTTTAGCTGCCTTTTTATTAAGAAGTAGAAGAAAGTGGTGTTTGGTAAAAACTGTTTTTGAACTTATAAAAGCACTATTTAGTGATTTTTTAGAAAGCTAGAATAACAAGGTTTCTCTTGAAAACATCTAGGCTAGTTCCCAAACTGGCCATTAGTGGATCTTGAGAATAGGTTGTACTTAAACCTCATGAAAGAGAGTGTGTGTGTGTGTGTTGGGGGGGGGGGGGGGGGGGGGGCTCTTGGTTTGGTTATTCAGAAATGAGGATCCATTCTTATAAATTGCGATTGGTAGAATTTGTGGAATATGATTAATTTAGTTTTTATTTTTCTTTCTGGTTTTGTTTAAGTGGTATTCTTTGTAGCCTATTAGGGTTATTCATACTTGTATTAAGAACAATTTGGTTCCCTTATTTTCTTTGCCGTGCTAATTTTTTAAATTGTTTTCGAACTGTATATTGTTTGCGGATGACATCGTATTGATTGATGAATCAAGGGAAGGGGTTAACAAGAAGCTAGAGGTGTGGAGAAATGCGTTAGAGAATAAAGGTTTTAAGTTAAGTAGAAGTAAGACAGAGTATTTGCACACCAAGTTCAGCCTACAGAAGGGAGACGAAGGAGAAGTAAAACTAGGAGATACAATTGTGCCAAAATGCAAACGATTCAGGTATTTGGGCTCTATCTTCCATGAGGAGGGCATGATTGATGATGATGTAACCCATAGAATCAATGTAGGATGGATGAAATGGAAAAGTGGTACCGGAGTCTTATGTGACAAAACGATACCTTTGAAAGTGAAAGGTAAATTCTACAGAACTGTGGTTAGGCCAACCATGACATATGGGGGTGAATGTTGGGCTATTAAGACGCAACATATTCAAAGGATGAATGTGGCGGAATTGAGGATGCTTATGTGGATGAGTGGGCATACAAGGATGGATCGAATTAGAAATGAGTGCATCCGCATAAAGACCGGTGTAGCACATATTGAGGATAAACTGAGAGAAGGACGGTTAAGGTGGTATGGACATGTGCTACGTAGACCAATAGATGCTCCAGTTAGAAAATGTGAGAACTTAAAGACAGAGAGTAAGGGTAGAGGGAGAGGTAGACCTAAGATTACTTGGAGAGAAACTATCTCTAAAGATATGCGTTTGCTCGGTATGGACGAAAGTTTGGCTTTTGATAGAGCTTCATGGCGTCGGAAGATCCATATAGCCGACCCCACCTAGCGTGGGATTCAAGGTTTAGTTGGTTGGTTGGTTGGTTGGTTGGTTTTTGAACTGTATATTGTGGTTAATGGATATTGATGGGAAGAATTAACCTTTCTTGTAAAGCATCTTTGTGGAACTGCATGATATGGATATTTGGTACTACATTTGTGTTGCATTCATTTGCTGCCTTCTCTTGTTTCTTTTTCCTCTAATACTAACCCCTTGTCCATCTATGTCACAAAATAAATAATAAGTAGAATATATGGGAAACCAAATATGATATTTTGTTAAATTGATTAATAGCGTTATGCTTGATTGGGTGGAAACAGGGAGGGAAAGAAATGCCTATTTACTTACTTTCCCTCCCCATTTCCGCCCAATATAAACACACCATTTTTCTGATTTCATGTCGTGTTTTGTTATCCTAATTTGTATGTTTTATATGAGCTGTGATTGTGTAGCATGTTAAATTTTTTATGCATTCTGACAAAATTGTTGTTTATGTAGCGGAATATGATAGAATGGTGGAATCATACTCCATCATCAACCAAAAGTTACAGAACTCTATTTCTGATCAGGCAAAACTGGAGAAAACTATTGAAGAACTAAAGGTTAAAACCATTTATTTTCTGTTTAATATCTATACCTGTATTTTCTGCTAACAGCATTGCATGTTATGGTTTTACAGGTGGATTTGAGGAGGCATGAACGCGAGAAGAATTTGGCTCAGAAGGAGATTGCAGATCTTGAAAAACAGGCATGGTTTTTATTTCCTCTCCTATTTGTTTGATTATTTTGCATAGTGTTTAATGCTGAGCTAAGAAATTGAATTCACGGAAATGATTGAACACTAGTATAGTATGAGATGGGCTTGAAGTATGCTATGGAAGAACCTTGCTCGGATGTTCATATTCTTGATGGATTTAATAATGCAAAATGGAGTTGTTTTTTATTTTTCTCTTGCTCCTTTTGGTGATTTTTCTGCTATACGCTTTGCTCCTGGAAATTCTATATATTGATTTGTTTTATCATAATTATTTTGTGGCAAGCCCATGTTTTTGCTTTTGATATTGAACTTTAATGATTATATAAACAAACTGTATACATGCTTGAACTAGATATCATTGCTGCTTATGTTTATCCAATATTGTGTGCATATTTGTTTTTTTAGGTTTTTTGTCGGCTGTATTAGGCTTACATTTTCTGAAGTGCCATTGATTTAGCTCATTGTTCTCCAATACTATTGTTCATTGTCTCATCGGTTCCAAATTGCAATGACATCATAGGTGAAAGTTCATGTTGTACTGTGTCTCTGTTGAGCTTTAATGATTATATGTCGACATTGTAATACTATACATTTAGTGTTGTTTTTCAGCTCCATATCAATCGTATACATTGTAATCCTATACATTTAATGATTGTATCTGCTCCGAATGTATGCAATTTATCTTGATTTTTTTTGTTTTATTTACTTGTTTGGTTGTTTTCCCATCAATTTTTTGTAAAAATTATTTGCAAATTAGACTTGTTGCTTCTCATTGATGTAATTTATAGTCATCTTGTATTTTTAATTTCTACAATGCTGTTATAGGTCACAATTCTTCTCAAGGAGTGTCGTGATATACAATTTCGTTGTGGATCTGTTGGTTATAATGAGGTTGATGACTTTGCAACAATGGCTGCTAATGAGATGGATGTGGAATCCGATGCTGAAAAAGTGATTTCTGAACGCCTTGTAAGTTCTTGTATTCAAAACTATAAATTTGACTGTTAGTTTACTTATATCTTTGTGGAAGAGATAGTTGAGAGAAGGCAGGGTGAGGTGGATGGTCTTTTGAGGCTAAACTAGTTTGCCAGTTAATGATATCAAGTTTATTTAATGATCTTGCAGCTGACCTTCAAGGATATTAATGGATTGGTTGAGCAGAATGTTCAGCTCAGAAGCCTTGTTCGGGATCTTTCTAACCAGATTGACAATAAAGAGAAGGAGTTCAAGGTATATATAGAACAATTTTCATGCTATATCTTTCATATTGGGTATATATTATATTCTGGTCATTTAACTTCTAATTTGGAAACTTGTTTTAACAATTGGCTATGATGTCATCAAATTACAGGAAAAGCTTGAATTGGAGCTCAAGAAACAAACTGATGAAGCTACCTGCAAAGTCACAGCAGTGTTGCAGAGGGCTGAAGAACAGAGTCAAATGATTGAATCGCTACATACTTCTGTAAGCCTTGTCTCCCTACATCCTTGTTTTAATTTTGCTTACATGTTAAACTGTGTAGAGAAATCATGGTTGATCTTAATGCTTTCTCTAAGTTATTTAATTTCTTCGTTTCCCTTTTCCTTTTTATCTTCTCTTTTTCCTTATTTCTTCTCTTCCTCCCTATCATTTTTCAACAGGTTGCCAAGTACAAAAGATTATACGAAGAGGAACATAAACTTCATTCATCTCATTCTCTTTCTTCAAATGCACCACCAGGTTACCCTCTCATCTTATTGACATAAGTTGCATGGTTGGTGTTTCCTTGCTGATCTCTTGTGTTCCTTTAACGAATCCTCTACTTGATAGTATTCTATGTTAATGATCAAATTTACTGGTTTACTTTAACAAGGAATAGAGGCACTATGAATTTTTCTTTTTCAAAGGTTTTTCTGCATATATCATAAATTCATTTACTTTTTTTTTCTCCAGCTGCAGAGGAGGGAAGAAAAGACCGTTTGCTTTTGCTCGAGGGTTCGAAGGTATTTTAAGTTGAGATTTTTAGGTAGTCATTATTGTAGTATTTGTATGTATAAGTTCATTATACATCTTATTCAACATAGGAATCTGTTAAGTTGGTGAAAGAAAAGGCTGCTGAACGGTTGAGGTCTCTTGAAGAGGACTTGCAAAAGTCTAGGTATATTGCTTATCCATAGTTTATACCGAATTTTTTTGTGTATAATTAGAACAAGTTATGTTATGTGTGTGGTTCTCACCTACGCAATTCTCTTAAGTCCTATTAGTGCATGAAAGAAGAAAGGAACATATTTTGATTCTGTTGTCGGTTTGCATCTTTTGCTTTTTTTTTACGTTTAACTGCTTACTAACATACCTGTTCCAAGTTTGTTGATGTCTTATGAACATTGAGTTGCACTTTTTTAGCATACTTTAGCCGTCGAAATTCTGTGTCTTTGTTACTGGCCGCCAAATAAACAAGTGTGGTTCTACAGGGTTTAGGATATTTTACAGAATGTAATATTATACTCTTCGCGAAATTAGAATTTTTTTTAAGAAAAGGGCATATCTTGAGTGCCTCTAATTTTACATGGCTATTTGTTGTATTGGCGATTCAGGTAATTTGATTGTATAATATTAGGGTTTTGACTCTAGATACAAATGGATAATTGCAAAATTTGTTTGCCAACTGAGGTTCCACAAAAGCCACAAAGGCATAGACTTCAACTAGTAGAAAAGAACTTTAATTTCAATGCCTAGAAATTTGAAATCACCATAATTAGACGCACAAATTATTTTAATAATGGCATCAATGTCACATAGGCATGCCACTTGAATTCCTCGTGCACCAGGTAAGAAAAATTCAAACGAATAATTTGGGAATGAAGAAACTTCATAGCTGTTGTGATATTTGATCATTATTTTTTGAGATGTGTGGACAATCTCACATGAAATAAATAAGAATTAAGTATTGTATATAAATGTTGTAGATTGATCCTTAAAATAGCGCAATTGGTTTTTTTGTTAAATGGGTTTAATCCTACTTGCATGCTCACTCATTATTCAAAGTCCAACACTCTTCAAGCCACAAATTCTCTACATGGTATCAGAGCAAATGAAGGCTCGACATTCGTAAAGATCTTGGGTCCGTATCTAAAGTCCTTGTTGGAGTTTGTGCTAGCAGAGAAGACTAGGCCCATTGATGACCTTGGACCTCGGAGAAATAAGCCAATTAATGTTTGACAATTTGACCACTAGTCCAGACCCAGTTGCACTTGAGGGGAGTGTAGGGGATGTGTGGATAATCCTATGTATGTGGTGTATATATAGTTTTAATTGAGCCTTAACCAATTGGTTTCCTATTAAATGGGTTCAACCTCACTTGTATGCTCACCCTGTTGTCAAGTCCAACACTCCTCTAGCCCACGGATTCTCTACAGTTATGAATAACCTGGATAGAGATATCTGGTCCATTTTAGTTCGAGGGCTGTTTCAATATGAACAGAAAGAAACTGAAAAACCTAATCTGTCTACCTACAGAAAACTGTGAATTGAAGATGAAAGATAACTGGTACATGATAAGAAGAGCTCATAATTACAGTTTTAAATTCACTGTGCAAGTCTCCCTACCAACCGACTGTGTTTTTAGACCAAAATCAATGCAACTTTATTTGAATAGGGTGCCAAAGGAACCCATATCTGATCAACTGTGGTTGATTCAGTTCTGAGAGAAACCACCAGCTGTAATGGCCAAGACAGCCAGGGAGAAATTTGGTTATTACAGTTTTAATGTCTTGATGTTTTGAATGCTGCATCATGATATGCAATTCTGTTTTCTTAAATATAAGTCTTTTCCCTCTACGATCTATTTATTGTTCATTGTTCTTCTATTGTTTTTAGGAGTGATATCATTCAACTAAGATCAGAACGTGACAAATTGGACCTGGAGATAAAATTCGCTGGAGAAAGACTTGATAGTTACAGGGCAAAAAATGAACAGCAGGTGCCTTTATATTTGTAATCTATTTTCAAATTTCCGTCCATCTTTAATTGTTCCATTCAAAGTGAGTGGCACATGTTACGAATATAATTCTTTATGCCTTTGATATGTGCTCTGTCCTGTTTAAGTGAAGATTGTGTTTTTGTTTAATACTTTTGAAATTCTTGTGATACATGGCAGGAAATTGAAATAAATAGCCTAAGGGCACGGAATGCTGAGTTCCCACAACTGCTTCTTGATTTCCAGAGAAAAGTACAAGAAAGTTCAGAAGCATTAACTGCATCTGAGGAACTTTCTCGAAAGTTAAAGATGGAGGTACTGGTTCAATGAAATAGAACAATCGCTTTGGTCTCTACATAATGCCGCTAATCGTGTAGGATCTTACTGAACAGGTGTCTATTCTTAAGCATGAAAAGGATTCGTTGTCAAATGCTGAGAAAAGAGCTTGTGACGACGTTCGCAGTTTGTCAGAGAGAGTCTATCGCTTGCAGGTTTGAAAAGTAAATCATTGGCTTCTGTATTTCATTAGTGCTGCACTTCTGATTTATCGCTCTGTGCAGGCTAGTTTGGATACTATTCATAGTGCTAAGGAGGTTCGCGAGGTATGTTGTCTAAGTTGTCTCGTGGGCATTCCTGTGAAAAGCAGATTTTGTTGAGTGATCTTGTCTCCATTGTAGGAAGCCAGAGTTGCTGAGAGGAGAAAACAAGAGGAGCATATCAAACAAATTGAGGTTTGTTTCATTTTGCTTCTGCCTATGTTATATATTTTCACACTTTATATGCAGATTCCTCAACAATTTTGCTAAGTGCTACAGTATATTTCACTGTTTATGCAATCTAGAATCTAGGCTTATTTATTTGCTTCTGCAATCTCTGAAATGAAATATTTCTTGCATTTCTGTGCCTTTTAACTATAAAGAAGGTATCAGTTCATCATAAGTTAAATGGAAATAAAAATATTGAATCATGAGACAAAAAATACCAAATGCATGTAACTGGGCGACTTGGAATTCAAAACAACTTATAAATTGTCTTTCCTTGCGCTACAACGAAGCTCTTTTCTTTTAATTATTGAAGATTAACCACTTGCAGTACATGTGATGAACTGTCTTGATATGTTTAGCATATTAATTTATCATATTTGTAGGTTATTCAAGAATCATTATGTAAAATTCAATGTGTCATTGAACTTTAAACTTAAAAAGAAACATAGTACACTGTAATTGAAGTATAATTTGACCACAACTTATTGTTAGAGAAAAGGAATTTCATTTTTTTTGTTGACAAAATCGCATTTTATTTTTAATCAAAAAAGTCAACTAAGGTAGACGAGTTCTTTGATAATTTACGAGTGCAAATATATTGTTGACTAATTGTTTTCTGTTCATTGATATAATTAGTTGATTGGAAAATATGAAAAGAAAACCTTTTAATGGTTGGCTTTTGCCTTTTGCTCTTGCAGTTGATTTCTTTCAAAAAAATGTGTTTCGTCTGGTTGGATATTTATCATGCAATACAGTTCAATATATTCTTTGTTTATTAGAATCTTTCAATATTACTGGGTAACTAACTTGCATTCTTTTGGTGAGAGCTGTTGGAAGATGAGAGTGAGGGGGCACATATTTGGAGGCATGTATTTGAACATTAAAATGTCGAAATACATGCATTAAAATTCAGCCCTCCTCCCCTCCCTCCCATCCATCGAACCAAACACAACCTGCTATTTTCGATGTGATACAACACTTGTATATGCCATTGATTTAATTTTTCTCTAAAGCCTAGCATTGTAGTAAAAAGATAATTGCTCCAGTTGAATATCTTAATTGACTGACTTAGTTTGAATGTGGTTTTTTCTTACTACAATCAGTCTTTTGAATGTTAATGCAAAACTATTAATTAGTATTTAGATATTGAATTTCTTGTCAGATGATTTATATTGTGCAATCAATTGAATTTGTTATTTATTTATCTTTTATATAGTTTGATTCTAACATGAATCATGTACTTGTTAATTTGTGAGAAATATATTATCATTCTGTCAAGTTATAGCTAATTATGATTATTTCTATTTCAGAAAATATGTTTTTGCTGATTGTCAATGTGGATGCATAAGATCATGTTTTTTTTTTTATTCTCTTTGTTTGTGTATTCCTTAGTTTTAAGTTGAATCCTCTTTGTAGTTCTGAAAAAACTCTCGTCTCTTTGGAAATGAGTGAATGTAGTTTGATTGACATAGCATTTGGTTCATATATGTGCTGCAATCCCTTGAGGTAGTACCCTTAATTCTAGTCGGGTGATTATGAAAATTAAGAGTCTGTTGAAGTAGTCAGATTCTTTTTCAAGTATGAAAAACTTTTTTAAACACAGCCTCCCTTGTGAATGCGATATAAGTGCAATTAGATATGGTAAATGAGATTACGTTGAAATATTGATTATTTATAACATCTTCAAGTTTTGCTTGGAGTGCAATGCCCTTTTTAAGATTTTTTTCATATTCAGAGAGAATGGGCAGACGCCAAGAAAGAGCTTGAACGAGAGAGGAATAATGTTAGAACACTCATGGCTGATCGTGAAGGAACTTTGAAAGATGCTATGAGGCAAGTTGAAGAAATGGGAAAAGAATTGACTAAAGCTTTGCATGCTGTTTCCGCTGCTGAAAGTAGGGCAGCTGTTGCTGAGGTAGGTATTTTATATAATTCAGAGGCATAGCATGTTACTGTTTACGTGTCCTAGACGTTGTGGCTGTTAATTATCTGAACATACACTTTATTGCCATCTTGATTTCACAATTTTTTCTTCAGGCCAAAATTTCTGAACTGGAGAAAAAGGTCAAACCTTCAAATGCTAAGGTGAGTCTTCCAGTAAATACTATAAGATTTGTTCACCTTGTTGATCACATCTGCTGCTTGAGTGCACTTCATTTGCCTGTTGATTTTTTGCTGTTGGTTTTACTGTTATGTAAGTTGGTTTCTTGGCTGCTTAAACTATCTGAATAATCCAATGTGTCCTTCAACACAACTTATGTTCTTTGAGACATGACATATGCTGTTTGCTTGTGCAAATAATGATATGTAGCTTCTTTGGTAATTTAATAGACTGGTGAACTTTTGATGACAGTATTTATTCAAATAATTTTCCGGTGTAAACATATTTTGATGGCTATGTAGGTAATGTTTAGAAATTTACTATAATACGTTTGGAGCTGCAAATTTTACAAGTTTGGCACACACGCACGTATTTCATTTTGGATTGGTTTAGAGAGGGTTTAAGGATATAGGTTTTAAAAGCAAATTCATAAGCTTGTAATTCAATCTGAAGATGAAATGGATTGAGAAGTTAAATTGATTTTATGTGTCGAGTTCAGAATTTTTTAGATAGAAAAACCAAAGGTGATGGGGAGTTTTTGAGCACAATGCAATCAAGGCCTTGTTGCTGGCGCATATAATTACATCAAACATTCCAAATATATATAGTGATCAATTATACTGGTAGAGGAATTCTTAAGTGAAGTATAAGTTTTATTGTTATAATTTTTTGTGGAATCAAATTCCAATTTTAATTGATAGATGTTTGGATTTCCAACCATTTTGCGACTATTTTTTCGAATCAGAAAACAATCTCAGATTTCAAGTCAGCGATTTAGAATTCAAGTTATCTTTCTGAACTATCTTATCAGTGCTTGTACTTTTTGCTCAGTGCTTGACACTAAATCATTTTCCATGTATATGACATTGGGAGGCATGCTTATCAAATTTTTATTGACTAGAAGACCATACCTTCAGCTGCCTTGTATCAATCGTAGCAATTCAAGATTGGCTCACCTTCATTCGTTAACTGCTATGCACAGATGAGCCTGTTTAGAAAGTGTGCATTATCAGCTTCCATATTGATCCGTTATCATTGCATATTACCTTTGTACAGGGCTGCCTTCCCTCTCCCATTGCACTGCAAATCGATTTTTTGTCTGCTTTGAATTTCAAGTCACTTATGGAACATATTGTTCTTGTTGAATAAGGTTTGTAGAAACTTGGAAATAACTACTGTGATTGAAAATAAAATAGGTGGAGAACTATCAGGTTCAGAGAAAACTTTTTTATGTGTGTGTATTTGCTTGAATGCCTTATTTTAAGTTAAAATTTAGCTGTGCTGAGATGTTGAAATAATTAGAAGCAGTCATCTACTCGTTTAACAATTTTATGTCCTTCAATTATGAAATTGAACAGAATGAAAATTGTTCATATTTCAATACTTGATAGTGTGAGCAAATTTGCATGAAGATATGCATGAGTTTAATGTTTTAAACTGCTTATCTGTTTATGAAATAAATTCAACTGTTAGTTTGCGTTTAACAAAGCAATTTTTACTTTGTCTATTATCACCATTGGATGAGTGATGTGAAGTTAACGAAGTGATGATAAGCGAAATGTAGTGGCAGTGGTGGAAATATAGTAACCATAGAAAGCTCAGGAAGGAAACCATGACATCCCTTTGGTTTGTTTCAAATTTGTAGCACATAGATGATCAATGTAGCATATCCTGAACTAATAATTTGCAGTTACAAAAATTCCTTATAATGGATTGTTCCATGTAATCCATTTTTTCTTTCCTCATTACTTATCTTGTTAATGCAGGCAGCTAGTTTGGATGACGGTGGCATGCCTTCCTCATTTTCAACAACTGAGGTCAGGATTGTTTTGTTTCGTATCTTATCATTTGACAGTTAGTGTGTGTTGGTGCTTATACTTCAATAATTTATTCCTACATGGAAACCATGTCAATAATAGTCTAAGGCATTACTAAAATTGAACTCGTTCTGATTTATCTTGAATTTTTTAAAAGCTATAAGTAACTCCATGATGAAACTTTTAGTAATCTCTCTCCGATTAAGAAATGGTTTCGGGAAAAGGTAAACGGGTAGAGAAACTAAATTAGCTATTATGTATTACTTTGTGCAATACTAATTAGAGAAGATTTCAATTGTTTGTTGTGGCTTTTCATGCCTGTTGACACAGTTATTGTCTAAACTTTAGGCATAATTTATATTTGTATGAGAATCGTTATTGTTTTAGAGATATTCATTGACTCATTTTTTTTCTTTCCTTTTTTGGTTGAATATACCAAAGGCTGTCACAGATTTATTAATGGCAAAGGAGGAGATTGAAAAATTGAAGGAGGAAGCACAGGCTTACAAGGACCACATGCTACAGGTGCTTGTTTTGGTTCCTGATGTTTTTGTTACGTCAATGCAGACTGACATGATCCTCATTGTAATTTTTGTGATTTTGCAGTATAAGAGTATAGCTCAAGTAAATGAAGCTGCATTAAAGCAGATGGAAGATGCTCATGAAAACTTCAAAATGGAGGTATTATCATGTCTTTTAACTATTTTCAGCAAAACAAGTGGAATTTTTTAATGTCAGTTATAAAATCTCGCTACCTTGGAAAGTCATGAGTGTACATCTGAATGAGCTTATGCAAATTTTCCAGTCAGAAAAGATGAAGGATTCTCTAGAAAATCAACTCGGTTCACTAAGAGATAGAATCTCAGAGCTTGAAAATGAATTAAAGTTGAAGTCTGAAGAGCTGGCCTCTGCTGCAGCAGGAAAAGAAGATGCTCTTGCTTCTTCAGTAATGGAAATAGCTTCACTTAAGGATGAAAGCTTGAGTAAAACGTGAGTTGTCAGTTACAATTCTGTTACGTGAGTTATGTTCTTTCACTGACTCCCATATTGTGTCTTTTCATCCAGTTCTAAAATTATGGCTTTGGAAAGTCAAGTTTCGGCATTAAAAGAAGATTTGGAGAAGGAACATCAACGGTGGCGCTCTGCTCAAGATAATTATGAAAGACAGGTCATTTGTGGTTCATTTTTCTAGTCATGTTTCTAATATTGTTAAATTAATAAAATGTGCACCATTGTCTTGGGAGTTTTATCATTATGGTCTGGTTGAGGTTTTCCATGTTTTGGAGGTGAACCTTGCGTTTCAATTTTACTGGTCTTTTTAAGGACCTATATGGGCATGCTTTGGCTTGTTACTGCTTGTTTTTGCTTCTATTAGGTTATTAGACCTGCCAATATTAAATTAATTCAACTAGTGTGAGCTTTGTCTCTCTTAAGGGAAGCAAAGTATGCTCTGATATTATCTGATCCGTATACCTGTTGTCTTTTTGGTGATTTTGAAAGGTGATTGAATTATTATTATTATTTTATCTTATTAGGTGGTTCTGCAATCTGAGACTATTAAGGAGTTAACAAAAACATCAGAAGCCTTGGCCGCACTACAGCAGCAAGCATCTGATCTGCGCAAATTGTCAGATGAACAGAAAACTGAAAATGTAATTGTACCGAACTGCTATGTTTTGACCCCTTAATTTACTTAATTTATTTTTTTTGTGTTTTATTTCTTTTCTAGTATTCTTTATGTTTTCTTGCTTGTCCATCCTACTGGCGTTTTATCTTAATATGGATAGTAACTATTTGTTCTATATTTCTGTCTTTATTTTTGTATTTTGATGAAGGTAAAAGTTTTGGGGTTCCTGCCTGTCTTTTTCTCTTTTGAACTTACTGGCTATGCATATTGTCTGAAAACCAAATGATTTGATTATGCTATGTCTGATTGTAAATATGTTAAATATCTTTTTATTTTAAGGCATTTATGTTTTTCTTATTTATTGGTAAATATTAGAGATAGTATTTGTGAATTGTCAAAGATAGTCTATGATGCTCCACAATTACATCAAACTTGGAGTTGATTTTCATATCAATGCTATATGCAGTTCTTAAGATTACTAGTTGATTACTAAGACGTGTGTGTTAATCTTTAGGACCTCGTACCTCCTACCCTCAGTAAGGTTTGTTCTGGAGGGGTTAGTAATTACATATCTGATGTGATATTTTACAGGAGGGGCTTAAGGCTAAATGGGAGGCTGAGAAGTTATTCCTGGAGGAATCAAAAAAAGAAGCTGAGAAAAAATGTAATGAGCTCAATGAACAGGTTACGCATTTTTTCTTCTTTCTTTATCATTATGTATTATTGTTTCAAATGTGAATAATGTAATCTTTGTACCTCATTTTATTAATTGGGGTTCCTGTGTGTGAGGAAGTCTGTTAATTCAGGTTCCTTCGCTCATATGATTTCCACTTTGTCTACTATGTACTATAATAACTAGTTTAGTTTCTAAGTTTTCTTTGTGCTAAAGAAGCTATCGGGATGCTAAGATGTTCTCTTGTGATAATGTGCGCAATAATAAGCTCCTCTTAAACAAATACTAGAGGAAAGGCAAAACCTAAATCATAGTGTGTCCAAGTTGCATAATACTGGAATTTCCTCAAGAAGGCCTTGAAATATAGCACGCTTTTAAAATTGGTTATTTCTCTTGTATAGGGATGTATTATTTGTGTTCTGTTTGGCTACGTGTGGCTTTATGCATCATGTTCCTGATCTATTATTTTTTTGTAAACCATCTTTCAGAACAAAATATTACATAATCGACTTGAGGCATTGCACATTCAGTTAGCTGAGAAAGATCGAACAGCTGCAGGTATTTCTGCTAGTATCACTTCGCAAGATTCTGAAAGTGATGCAGGATTGCAGAATGTAATCAGCTATCTTAGAAAGACAAAGGAAATCGTAAGCATATATCTTTTGAAGTGATTCTCTCTCCTCCTTGAAAGATGAGCATTTCTTAAATTTTCCTTGCTATCAACAGGCTGAAACTGAGATATCCTTGCTAAAACAGGAAAAGCTTCGATTGCAATCACAAGTAAGAGAAAATGCTTGTTGGTGTTCCCTTTTTCTTTAGGACCAATGATCCTTGCATATTGTGTATGTTTATTGTTAGTATCCTGTATGCTGAATATAAGACTTGTAGTTCTTGTCTGGTTCCTTTTATTATGTGAACTTTTCTTCTTAAACGGACTTTTTTTTATAATATTTCTTAAACTGACTATATTTGAAGGGATTGGGAATTTGGGATGCAAAGTTCTTCGCACCTTCGAACTGTTTATTGTACAAGGAGGATTTATTTAACATGGTTGTAATTTCTAGCTAAAAATTTATTGTTGTAGCATGTGATATTTTTACAGTTCTTTCATTACATTGATCAACTTGCAAATATTTCATGCTGTTGCATTCTAACATTTGGATTATGGAATTATCTTGATTTTAATGTCTTGTTCACTGGAGTAACATTATCTAAGACCAACAATTCCAAATCTGTGTAGCTTGAGAAATCCCTAAAGGCAGCAGAAAGTGCACAGGCTTTACTGCATACTGAGCGTACAAATTCAAGGGCATTATTATTCTCGGATGAAGAGTTTAAATCCCTTAAATTTCAGGTAATGGTTTTTTTCTTTCTGAACCGTTAATAGCAATGGTAGAAACACTAGCATATATTCTTTCTGTCATAGTTTCGTTTAATCACATACTTGTTTATTGGTTCTCTCTTTTTTTCTTGTGAAATTGCTTTTCATACACTATTCTCTTGATTTGAAATTTTTCTGCTATCTAGAGTAGTTAGTTACCCTCCTAATCTGATAGCTTGAACAATATTTGCAGGTGGGAGAAATTAGTTTGCTTCGTGAAAGCAACATGCAACTCAGAGAGGAAAACAAGCACAATTTTGAAGAATGCCAGGTAATTATGTTTTGTCATTTAATGTTTATTGCTCTGAATCCCAAGTCTGTTATCAGCACTTGGTGATTCGTAATTTTTCTATGATCCTATGTTAGAAATTGCGTGAAGAAGTACAGAAGGCTAGGGCTCATTCCGATAGTCTTGAATCTTTATTGAGGGAGAGACAAATTGAAATAGAATCTTTGAAGAAGAATATTGAAATGGAAAGGATGGAGAAAGATCATTTGGAAAAGAGAGTTTCTGAGGTATTTTAATTATTTTCCTTTGTCCTTGCATGCGAAAGATTGAATATTGGAATTTTCTTGAACACTACCCAACGTTTTTTTAGGTACTTGAGAGTTCTAGAAATGTTGATTTGGAGGATTACGGCAGAATAAAGGATTCTCTTCAGGAGATGCAGGTAATCATTTTTATGAACTCCTTAAGTGGGCTTGGTTTATTTATAGTAAAATATTTGTAGTACTATCCTTTAATTGAGATGTAATAAACTATATTCTTGCTGGGATCAAAATGCCAAATTGACTCATCAACCATGCGTATGGTTGATTTTTTTTGCGGCTCTTGAAAAGAGTCCATTTATGTTGAACACTGATATTGGGACTTACAAATGCCTCTTCTTTCTTTTTTTGGTTATATTTGTGCTTTATGTTTTCAAAATTTATCTTTTCTATAGAAGTTGTCTTCAAGGGCCAATCTAACTAAAATGGTGTTTATTTAATGCCATTAGCTATTTGTTTTATGGAATATACGATCTATTTATGATAGTCCATTTAATACTTGATTCTTATATTATCCAACTTCTAAAGTTTTAGAAAAAAACATATGGTCAAATTCTTTTGTGCTTCTTTAACTTCAATTTCAGTTAATTATGTGCTTATTTTCTCATATTTTACATGTCTTATACAGGATAAGATGAAAGAGAAGGAATCTGAGATTGAAGAAGTCAAGAACCTTGTGGTCAAACAGCAGGAGACTATATCAAAGTTGGAGCAAGATCTTGCAAAGAGTGAATCAGAGTTGCGTGAGCGGGAGCATAGGATCAACGAAATCCTGCAAAAAGAGGTGACAAAAATTTTTTTTTCTATGAATACATAAAAGTTTAATGTATTTATTGAAAGCTTTGTTAATAAGGGCTTACGTGCAGAATATTTTGAGATCTGAGTTAGACAAGCAGAAGAGGCTGGTAATTCAATGGAAGGTAATTGTTGTTATTGTTGAAAAGTTAAATATATACTTGCTGGCTGTTAGTATTGTTGCACCTATATGTGGTGTTAGGAATCCTTGCATTATATAATTTCCATGTTATTGAAATGTTTCCTACATTGCTTTATATATGGTAGAGAAAGTATGAAAAAGAAAAGGAAGAATTCAGCCGGGAAAAGCAAGCATTTTCCAAACAGATTGAGGAACTGAAACAAGGTATTCTTTCAAAGTAAACATTAATTAGGGGCAGGGACATTTTTCTGTTTCCATTTATCTTATTACATTGATAAAAATTCTTCTGGACAGGGAAAAAGGCAATGGGAAATGTTGGTGATGAGCAAGTGCTGAAGGAAAAGGAGGAGAAAGAACATAAAATACAGGTTATATATATGGACTTGCTCCCTATTTTATTTCACTATGCTTTGGAAATTGTAGTCCTCATATAGTGATCCCTCAGCTTCTAGAGAGGGTTGTGGAAAAGCTGAGAGAGGAACTAAGAAAGGAGAAAGAGGATCGTCGGATGGAAAAAGTTAATCGCAAGAACAGAGATAAGGCAATTCTGGAATCATTTCAAAGAGTTGATCAGGTAGCTGTTGACATTAAAATCAACCGATATAAATGCATTTCAGATCCATAATTGTTACAGGCGCGCCTCAGGCTTTGGGCGCTCGAGGTTCAAGGCCCAGTGCCTCAAAAGACCTCAGGCACGCTTGGTTGCATGTGGGCTATATATTATGATGCATATTCTTTTTTTGTTGTTGGATTTATTTGGATTAAATGGTAACGTAAATTAAATATTAATATGTAAAGTAAAGACTTGAATGGCTCCTATTAGTGTAGGAAAGACCTTAATTTAGAGATTAAATGACAACCTTTTTTTTCCTTTTTTCATTTGTTTCCTACATTCTTCCTTTCCTTATTTATTGAATATATTAAAAACTCCTAAAACTAAGGATTAGTATGGGAAACACTAACAAATTAGAGATTTGCTTTTACTTCAATACTCCATAATTAGGAAGACAGATTTTGTTGGTTCTGCTTTTAAGATGACACAATATTTAAAGTGTAGCATCCTTATTCTTCATTTCTATCATTTAAATTACTCGAGTCAAATAACATTAGCAAACTACAAAACAATCAACCAAGTAAAAAAAATTCTTTATTAGCTTTTGTTTTAGACTTTTTTTTATATTACCTTAGTTTCTATTTGAGTCTGACATTAGAGTTGTTTTTTAAATCCAAACATTTTTTAGCTTATTCATGCCTCGTGGTACTTGGGCACACATCGCCTGATCCCCTTGCGCCTGAAACAACTATTGTGAGCTATAGTTAAAAAATTTATTATGCTTTTTCCTCATTTTTTATGCATTTATGCTAGTTTCTTTATGAATCACAGACAGTAATGTTACTGTGCTGAAGCATACTCTTTTTTTATTATTATAGCTCATTATGACATTTTATGCATTTTTTACCTTTATTTTCCAATATTAGGAGAAGACAAAGTACGCAAGGAAACTCGATGAGCATAAGGAGACTGTAAAGCGCATATCGGACGAGCTTGAAAAGCTTAAGCATAGTGGAGACCCCCCTCCAGAGGTGGCTACATTTTTTTCCTTATAATTAACCACTATTTCCTTTCTTTATTGTTTACTGTCAAAGTTTTGAATAAATGTATCTGCTTTTCTTTGTTGTGTACAAATGGCAGAGTGGTAAGTAAAACTAATATACTAACAATATGTTCTCGATAAATGTCGGTGCATGTGCTTCTTTTTTTCTTTGCCGTCCAAACAAATACGTTTCTCGTAGTTTCATAATTTTCTACTTGCTCTTCGTAGGGTTCCTTGGTGGCTCTGGCTCTTTCTGGGGCTGGATTGGATGATCTGGCTGCTTCATACTTTGCTGCTGTTGACAATTTTGAGAAAACTGCCTTTCCTGGTCCTGGTGAACTCGAAGCTACTTCTTTTGCAGAGACTTCTGCTCCTGATACTTCTGCTGCCAATGTTGCAGGTATTATTTACCCTTTCTGATTGAGTTTGTCAGGAATAATATAAATACTACGATTGGGCCTTACCTAACAGCTTAAGCTTTTGGGTAAATCGTTCCATGTCATGGTATTAGAGCAGCTTAAACCTACAGGTCGAGGGCTCGAATCATGGCAGCTCCATTTGTTGAATAATACTGAAACATATAGCGGATTGGGTATGTGTTGTACCCGCTTCAAGCCCAAGGGGGCATTCGCGTGCAGGGGAGTGTCAGGAATAATATAAATACTACGATTGGGCCTAACCTAATAGCTTAAGCTTTTTGGTAAATCGGTTCCATGACATGGTATCGGAGTAGCTTAGACTTGTAGGTCGAGGATTCGAATCTTGGCAGCTACATATGTTGAACTATATTGCAACATGGAGCGGAATTGGTCTGTGTTGTACCTGCTTCAAGCCCAAAGGGCGTTCGCGTGCAGGGGAGTGTCAGGAATAACATAAATACTACGATTGGGCCTTACCTAACTTCTTAAGCTTTTGGGTAAATCGGTCCCATGACAAAGTTCTTCAAATGTTGAGGAAGTAATTGATGCAGTTCAACTCTCCATATGCTTATTTTCTGTAGCATTGAAAAGTTCAATTCGTCAACTTATAATTTCTCTCAATGGATCTTTTCAAAATTTGAACCCAGTGTTATTAACAGGCGCTGAAGCGCCCAGCCGAGGCGGCGCGACGCCGGAGCGACTTTCCGGCGTCCAGTCGCCACCCCTTCCAGGAGGCGCCGCTTAAGCGAAGCAATTCAGTCTAAGGTTGAGGCGCCAAAGTCGGCGCCTCAATGAAACTATGTTTGAACCGCAACCATGTAAGAAGATGCTTTTCTCATGGACCTTTCACTTATCTGTAAGGTTGAACTGAATTGATTTGGAAATACCCATGATAAATGGTCAAAAATGAACTGAATCAATACATTAAAAAAAACATTGCTAAGAGTTTAACCAATATCTGAATATTTTACTTTTTACATATGTTATTGAAAGGAAAGTCTCTTTCTTACTCATGGATTAAAATATATAAGTTAGAGTAAAAAAGTGCTTATACCAACAAATGCAACCTTTTAAATGTAAGTGATCACCCTGCAAAAGAGATGGTTAGAATTTCTTTTATTTCATAAACTGTTCTGAAACATGTAAGAAGGTTGACTTCAGACCGGAGTTTTTGGTGTTTTGTTTGTCTAAAATTGTTGAGCACTTGGGAAAGTTGGACTTGCAAAATCTTTGAATGTCATCTGAAATTTTCCTGGAACATTCCGTGATGTGTGACTAAGATTTAGGCCCTGTTCCTTTAAATTTTTGAAAGCTGAATTGAACTGAAATTGGTTGAAGTGAACTTATTTCATTGTAAACTTATAACTACGCATGGCTGAACTGAACTGAAGTCGACTGAAAACTTAAGTGGTCTGAACTGAACTACATTGAATTGTAGTCCAAGAGAACAGGTCCTTGCTTTTCTTTTTGTTCAACATATTTATGTTTTTGTATTTATAAATTTTCCAGATTTACAAGAAGAGGGGAATAGAGAAAAAAAAATTTTTGGTTTATTAAGAGATGTGTTTGTTTTGAGAAACTTTGAAATGTCAAACATCTATAATAAAAATATTAATGAAAAAAATAGAGCTTTTAGGACTTCAAGCTCTTTCGCTGGCATAATGGCCTCGTTTATTTCTCACCCTTTCTACTTTGTGCACAGGCAAGCCCGGGTCCTCTCAGTCTACTGTTCCTTCATCAGTAGCCCCTGCAGCCAGCCCCTCACCTGTTAAACCCGATGAAAAGGAGAGGCCACCCCCAATCACTAAATCAACTGAAGCCGCCCGCAAAATTGGCCGGAGGTTAGTAAGGCCTCGACTCGTCAAACCTGATGAACAACCACAGGTTGCTGATGTAGAGATGTCGGAGGTGGACGGGTCTAGTGTTCCAGCGAAACCCGCACAATCTCAGGAATCTGCACCTCAACTCAGTCTTGCCATGGTACCTCAACCAGCAGTGGCTCGGAAACGCCTACCTTCATCTTCCGTTGAGTTGACTCAGCAAACCCTTAATCAAGGCGGGACAAGTGCCGATGCAGGAGCACCTGTACAGAAGAAACCCAAAGTTTTGGAGTCCCCAAATGAAGGTGAAGGTCAATCTATTGCTCCAGAAACTTCTATAACTACAGAAATCGAGGAGACCGTAGATCCTCACAGTGACTTCACTAAAGGTTCAAATGAGGAAGATTTGACCGAGAAGGAAGATGTGGAGACCGTTGAAGAGAAAGTCGAGCCACCAAGAGAGACCAATGAGCTAGATGATCAAGTTGAACCCCAGAACGAAAAAAACAATGCAAGTGAACAAATCTTGGACAAGCCGGGTGCAAGTGGACCCCAGGCTGGAGACGACATTCAGGAACTGAAAATGGAAATCGAGAGTGAGAAAGAAGAGGGAGAACATGTGGCTGATGATGTAGATGCTGATGAAGGTATTGACCCTGAGATTGGGGAGGGGCAAGCAGAAGGCGGCATTACTACTCCCGTGGCTTCGCCAGCTAGGATAGAGGACGAAGCAGAGTTCGGTGAAATCGATGCCAACAATGAAGAAAAGATCGATGATGTGGACGTTGCGGAAGAGGCTATCGAAGTGGATGATCAGACAGGTGTCGAGGCCGAACAAGTTCCGGAACCTTCTAGTTCTGTAACTGCTGAGACTGGTACAACGAACGCTATTACAGAAGCCGATACATCAAAACAAGCAGTAGAAGCCGAAGAAAACAAACAAGCATCATCTGGAACTGGAGGTCAAAGCTCTTCAACTGTAGTGAATTTAGCAGAAAGAGCCAGGCAGAGGGCTATGCTGAGACAGGCTGGACAGACGGGACCCATGGTTTTATCATCTCCTGACAACACCGGCCGTGGCCGAACGGTTCGTGGACGAGGTATACGAGCTTTACGTGGTGCTCATGGTGGTGGTGGTGGGCGAAATGGGCGCGGCGGTTCTCCCGGCCAGCAGGGTTGAGGTTTCAGTTTTGATGGAACTTATCTGATATGGTCAATGCATAATTAGATGGGAAGTTTTGCTAGAAATTGATGCCATTTTTATAAACATGGTGTCTTATAGTATAATTGTCTAGACTGTTTTAATGTAGTAGTATGTTGACAATTTTGAATGTAAATTTTTTCATTATATACTTTTACATTAAGGTTCAATGCAAGCCAACAAACAATTGCACTCAATGAAGAGCTAATCAAGTCTCATTTGGACAATAAATCTCATTGCTCTGAGCCACGCTTTTCCAAGCTGGTTATTTTGAAAGTTTCATTTTCAAGCTTTTCCTGTAAAGAGCAGATTTGATTTTGGAAAAAATAAGTCAGGTAGTTCCTAATTAATTAATATGAATGACCAAAATGTGTTATTAAAAGCCAAATTATGTAGTTCTATTCAAAGTTTGTGAGAGCAATTTGTTCTGACAGCAGCTTAATAAGCAATACCAAACTGACCCGCTATCTCAAAATTTATGTTTTTAAGGTTTGTGGTGAATTTTTGTGTAAAAGTATTTACTTGGACAATTAGTTTCATTTTTCACAAGTCTCTTTACTTCTCCCATGTCTCTACAAATTTAATTAATGAGTGTCAAACTTGAGTTCTCTCATATATTTTCAACTAAAATAGACTCTGTAGGTTGGATCTTCAAATCATTCTAAAGTCGTTGAAGAGAACGAAGCAAGCATAAAATGCTAAATATGGTTTATATTAAAAATTGGTTGTATCACGACAGTGGCATTAGACAGGCCTGGCCAAAGGTTCGACAAAACCTCGATGATGCCTAAGCCAGTTACCGGCAAGAGGAAAATGGGTATAAGTAAGAGAGAGAATCCGTGACCTCATAGTGACTAGCGAGTTCATGTTGTTCTTTTATTAACCACTTGGTAACGTGGGGACAGGGGATAGAGGACATGTGCGTGCCGTGTCGTAGGATGGGCTGAATGAGTTTGCTCGGGTGGTGAACTTTAAAGGCTTATTTGTGATGATATCAGTAGCCATTCATCTCTAGTAGTAGTGATTTTTGGAATACGTGAATCCAATTTAACTTGGTCAATATTATATTGTATTTTGTGCAAGAATGTATCCAAACGGAGGTAAATAAGTTCAATTGATTTCTTTTTTCAAAAACCGAGCACCATTGATAAATGATAACAATAGAAGAGTGAAAATAAGATTGTTTTAAGAATTTTGCCCATCTCCACCTATGCGCTATTTTGGGGTTTATCATCCGATATTTCATTTTTCGGGTGCTATCAGGTATTGGACCGATATATTACTGCATAGACATCACCTAGTCAGACTTTTTTCGCTCAGGCACTGCCTAATCCGATATTTTCCGCAGTTTTTAAGATACCAATACTTATAATAGTTATAGTCCAAAATATTCAAATCGAGAAATAGTACGCCATAAACTACAAAAAATTTATGGGGATATTCGTTTTTAAGAAATTTATTTTAGTGTTGATGTGTTTTATGTAAGAATCGATTAATACTTGTATTGTCATATGCTAAACTATGTTTTTGTAATATGTTATTACATTATAATTTATTTTTTAATTAAATTTATACTTTTATCTATTTATAAATATTAAAAAATAAAAAAATCACATATCCGCCTAGACACCGCCTAGACCCCGGAAGCTCTAGCCGCCCGACTAGTGCGTAGCACTTTTTAAAACATTGGAAAATAATGGTAAATATGATTTAGGTGTTGGAAATTGACTATATATGCAAGGAAATTATAACAATAAAAAAGTAGGCAGAGAGAGAACTTAAGAGAAACTTTTATTTCTTATATCTCAGGTATATATCAAATGAAGAAATTGAATTCCTATTTATAGAGAAATTCAATGGTAAAAACGGTAAATAAGTAAGAAACATATTACATCAAATAATAATGACGTGGAGCCCACATCAATTATATATCAGCCGTCTGCATAGTAATAGGCGGTTGATACTTCAATAATTCATCACTCCCCCTTTGATGTATCATTTGCAGCAAATGAGACACTGCCTCGTTAAAAACCTTACTAAGGAAAAACCATGTGAAATAAAAACCTCAGTTAAAGGAAAAAAAGAGTACAATGTTTACTCCTCATGTTCGCGAGTTAACTGGAGATCCTTAAGACGACGCATTCTAATGTTGTAAATAAATTTCTTGAAAGTTGAGGAAGGTAAAGCCTTGGTAAACAAATCTGCTAAATTGTTACAAAAGCGGATTTGTTGAATACTGATTTCACCATTCTTTTCTAATCATGAGTGAAGAAAAATTTTGGTGAAATATGTTTTGTTCTGTCTCCTTTAATATAACCTTCCTTCAATTGAGCAATACAAACAACATTATCTTCATTACTCAATGGATCTGCTTTGTCCATATTAAATCATTCCAGGATCTATTCTGTGTAGTTTGATTGATGCACTATAATTCCCTTTTTAAAGTGTTCAATTTGCAAACCAAGACACAATTTTATCTTTCCAAGATCTTTCAACTGAAATTCTTTCTTTAAAGAATCAACTGCTTTTGGAATCACTTCTAGAGTTCCAATAATATTCAAATCATCAACATAAATTGAGATGATAATAAAATTAGATCCTAATTTTCTTATAAAAACACATGGACAAATTGGATCATTTTTATATCCTTCCTTCAATAAATGTTTACTGAGACAGTTATACCACATGTGCACAGATTATTTTAATCCATATAAGGATCTTTGTAACTTTATCGAGTAAAGTTCTCATTTGCCATATTTTTCTGGCAGATTTAATCCTTCAGGGATTTTGATATAAATATCATTATCAAGTGAACCATAAAGGTAAGCCGTGACAACATCCATCAAGTGCATTTATAAATTTTCTTGGACTGCAAAACTAATAAGATATCTAAAAGTTATTGCATCCACCACCGGAGAATATGTCTCCTCATAGTCTATCTCAGGTCTTTGAAAAAAACCTTGTGGAACTAATCTGACTTTATATCTTATTATTTCATTTTTCTCATTTCTCTTTCTAATAAAAATCTATTTATTATCAACACGTTTTACGTCATACGGTGTTCAAACTACTGGTCCGAATACTTTACGTTTTTCAAGAGAATTCAGCTCTCCTTAAATTGCTTCTTTCCATTTTTGTCAATCATTTCTACTTTGGCATTCTTCAATAGATGTTGTTGACTCATGATCTATATTTTCATTATCAATATTAATCGTAACATTATATGAAAAAATATGGCTTATAACTATTTTATTGTGATTCCATCTTCTTTCAGTATTGATATAATATATTTGAATTTCTTCATTTTCAATAGCTTCAGGTATTTGCACTTCAGGTGCTTGCACTTCTTCCGGAAGTGTATTTATATTTATATCCTCAATGGGAATATCTTCATTATCAATAACTCTCCTCCTTTTAGAATTTTTATTCTTTGAATCAATAAGTCGTCCACGCTTCAGGCGTGGTAGAGTATTATCCGTAGGTTGTTCTTTCAGAATCTCAATACGAATTGGCGCATTTACTACTGGTATATACGATTTCGTTACTCATTTAGGATTAGCGAGTGCATCAGGCAATCGATTTGCTAAATGTTGAAGATAGATTATTCTCTGAACTTTCAGAATCATTTGATTTAGGATCCATATGAGAAAGGGATGAAGCATTCCATATTATTTTCTTTTCCAAAATTGGGCTCTTATTCTCTCCTCTAATTTTGGGAAAGTGCTTTCATCAAAATGGCAATCTGCAAATCGTGCAGTAAACATATCGCCGTTTAGTGGCTTAAGATATTTAATTATTGAAGGGGATTCATAGCCAACATAATTTCCTAATCTCCTTTGAGAACCCATTTTAGTCCTTTATGGTGGAGCAATAGGCACATATACCGCGCAACCAAAAACTCTAAGATGAGAAATACTAGGCTCATGGCTAGAAGCTAATTGTAATGGAGAATAATAATGATAAATTACTGGTCTTAAACGTATAAGAGATGTTGCATGTAATATTGCATAACCCCAAACTGTAGTAGGGAGATTTGTTTGCAAAATTAGCGGTTGTACAGTTAATTGCAGATGTTTAATAAGTGATTTTGCTAGACCATTTTGTGTATGAACATACGCTACAGGATGTTCAACTTTTATTTCAATCGACACACAATAATCATTAAATGTTTTGGATGAGAATTCCCCGGCATTATCAAGACGAATTGATTTAATATGATAATCGGAAAATTGAGTCTGTAATCTTATAATTTGAGCAAGTGACCTTGCAAATGCCACATTTCGTGAAGATAATAAGCATACATGTGACCACCTAGTTGAAGCGTCAATTAGAACCATAAAATATCTAAATGGTCTACATGGTGGATGAATTGGTCCATATATATTACATTGTATGCGCTCTAAAAATGCTGGCGTTTTTATTCCAACCTTACTTCTAGAAGGCTTTATTATTAATTTTACTTGCGAACAAGCAGCAGAAAATAATTCATTGTTTTGAAGAAACTTTTGGTTCTTCAATGAATGACTATGTGAATTTTCAATAATTTTTCTCATCATTATCGAACCAGGATGACCCAGTCGATCATGCCAAATTTTATAAGTATCTGAATCTATAAACTTATGGTTTATAGTTAAATTGACTTCAATCATATTAATATATGTGTAGTATAATCCACATGAAAGAGTATAAAAATTTTCAAGTATACATTTCTTACTTGAAATTATTTTTGTAATACAAAGACATTCTTTATTGTCTTCGCTCACAGTTTCAATATGATATCCATTTCTGCGAATATTTTTAAAACTTAATAAATTTCTGGGAGAATTCGGGGAAAATAATGCATTAGTTATAATAAGTTTTGTTACCCATTGTAATATAATACTAGCTCTTTCGGAGCCTTAACCATTTTTGTTTGTCCCGATATTATGGTAACAACAGTTTCACCCCTATTAAGAGTATTAAAATATCTTGCCTCTTTGATAATAGTATGGGTGGTGACACTATCTATAATACATAAATTTGCTTCATTTTCCTTGAAGTCATATAATACCGGAAATGAATTCATTTTTTTCATTGAAGAAACAAAATATGCATTATTATTTATTCATAAATAAACATTGCATAAAAATACATTAAACAGCAATAATAATAGCAAACCAATAATAACATAAAAATTATAATATATTAATTAAGCAAAATATATGAACTAATTATTCAAATTTTTTCTTGCCATTGGTGCTGGGTAATAGAAAATCATCCATCTCTATATTGGGGATATCAATAGGGTCATTAGTTGGGGTATTATCATCCAATTAAAATTGGTTTCTGGTTTTGCACATTTCTTGAAGGATGCTTGGTATAAGTTTACCAAATGTTTAGCGGTTCTACAAGTTTTTGACCAATGACCAGTCATACCCCAACTATGGCATTTATTTCCATCATCTTGACTATTATTTTTTTATCAAATCTTTCAATTTGATTGTTCCACTTCTGGTGGTTATTTGTATTTTTCCACTTCGAGTGGAAATTATTATTATTATTAACATGTTTCCACTTCTGGTGGAAATTGTTATTATTATATTCTCTACTACGCCCGTTACCACGACCATTTCTGCGGCCGCGTCCATTAAAATTATTATGAATTATCGCATTCACTTCAGGGAATGGATTTGTTCCGGTAAGTCGTAATTCATGGTTTTTCCACCGGAGTTGATATCTCTGTTCTGCTAGGAGAAGAGCAGTAATTAGTTCACCATATTTCTTATAATCTTTTGCCCTATATTGAACCTGTAACACCATATTATTCAAATAAAAAGTAGAATATGTCGTTTCTAGTAAATCCTTATCAGTTATTTCCTTTTCAGATAATCTTATTGTGGATGTAATTTGAAAAAAAATTAGAATTGTATGTACTAACAGATTCAAAATCTTGGAGCCTCAAGTTTATCCATTTATTATGGGTATTTGGTAGAGATGTTTTCTTAAGGTGTTCAAACCTCTCCTTTAATTGTCTCCAAAGATCTGCAGGATCTTTGACGGTCAAATATTTTGATTGAAGTACTTCATCAAGATGACGACGGAGAAAAACTAGAGCTATTGCCTTATACTGAGGTGTAATATTATTATTTTCAATAATAGTATTATTAAGATTCATTGATTCTAGATGCATTTCTGCATCCAACACCCAAGTAAGATAATTTTTTCCCTATACATCAAGAGGAATAAAGTCCAAACTTTTGATATTAGACATATTAAGAATTATAGATATAATATATATTTATAGAAAATAAAATAATTATGCCTTACTTTGAATTTATTTGGAGATATCCTTAATTGATAGAGCAAGCTCGTGCTGATAACGTGTTGAAAATTGACTATATATGTAAGAAAATTAAAACAATAATAACGAGGACAGAGATAGAATTTGAGAGAAACTTTTATTTCTTATATCTGAGGTATATATCAAATGAAGAAATTGAATTCCTATTTACAGAGAAATCCAATGATAAAAATGGTAAATAAGTAAGAAATATATTACATCAAATATTAATGACACGGAGCTCACATCAATTATATATCAATCATCTGCATAGTAACTGGCGGCTAATCGATCAATAATTCAACATTAGGTACCGTTTTTGATATTTTGCTGGCTCCATTTGTACAAGTAAATCGGAAAGTAACAGTCTTTGGTTCTCCAGCTCTCTAACCTCCGTCCGATTCTCCGTCGTCTCCGGCGATCCTCTCTTGCTTTCTCTCTCTCAACGTTTCCAATAAGAGAATCAACGCTCTCCGTGTTCGTCTCCTCTTCCATTAGCCATTTCTCTCCTCGTCGGCCTTCAGCCACTACTTCAGTCCACCGTCGCGATTTTCTTCACCGGAAGCCTTTGTTAGTTATATATATCTCTTTCCATATCCTTTCGTCTCCAGTTCCAAAAAATTTCAACCAATTTGAACTTTCTTCACTGTATTCGGTTTGTCTGTTTCAAGGTGAGCGATAACTCTCCTTAATTTCGACCTGTTTGGTGTTTGTTTGTTTCCAATTTGTTGTTTCCGTGCCGCATTACATCTGTTATTGATTTTATTCTGATTTTTCTGGAATATAAAGCTTTCAATTGAGCTTTTTAGGGGTTTTCGGCTTTGTTCATCTCATGCCTAGGTTAGTTACAGCCACTGCAAGATTAATAATTAGTTGGCGTATTGTGTAGATTGATATTCATGGTACTAGGGCAGCTTAATTCAATAGCTATATTGCTTCTCTTCTTGTTGATTTGGGTTGATGAACATACTTGTGTATGCTGCCTGCCATTTTATAATTGGTAATGAATTGGTTTTCTTCTCATCGATATGTTGGTTTTTATTGAGGTGAATTGTAAGTATGTTACTAAAATTAGTGATACTTTATTCTATTTAGTCCATCAATTTGTTCTGTTTAAAGGGAATGGAACTTGGATTTATATTTTGATTTTGGCAGAAATACGAAAGTAATGATTTCTGAAACATAATAAGGCCCTGTTATTTTCAGCTTTTGAAACCTGAATTGAACTGGAGTTGGCTTAACGGGACTGCACCGAGCTGAACCGAGCTGAACTGAAGTGAACTTATTACTATGCATAGCTGTACTGAACTGAACTGAATTCTAGTCCAATAGAACAGGGCCTAAGTTGGTTTCTCGGTGAAATTTGCTCTGTAGTTGTTGGCTTGTTGCACATTTCCTTCTTTTATCTTTCTCTTACTGTATCAAAATAACAAACTTTAATCACTGCAGAGAAATTTAAAAGGTATACGATTTCTCCTAACTTCATATGTCCTACATTGGTTTGGTTTAGCTAGTTATGATGAATAAAGGTGTTTGGTTTAGCTAGTTATGATGAATAAAGGTGGAGCTGGACCTGGGGTTTCTGGAGGAGGGGGAAGTGGGCCGACCGCCGCAGCAGCTTTAGCAGCCACACAAAAACAGAAGTCATTGTTGCAAAGAGTAGAAACAGATATCGCCAACATTGTTGATAATTTCGCTCACCTTGTTAATGTTGCCCGGGTATTGTTCTTCCTTCCTATGATCTTTGCTATATAATGTTTTGTTTTATCATGCTTTTTTTAGCTTCTTTTTTTCCTTGTTGTTTCTTCCCTATCATATTGACATAATTTCAAGGCCATTTCTTTTTCGCTTATTTACTGCAAGAATTTTACTTGTCTTTTCATTAGAGTTTCTCACTGTCATTTTCTTTAAAGTATAGTTCATTTCAAATAGTCTTTGAGAATGTTCTAAAATTAATGGTGGGCTATCTAATGTCGGGTGCTCTATATTGTTAGTTGTATTCCGGTTTTGGAGCTTAAGTGGTGGAAAGTTGTGCAGAATAATTTCTCTGTCTGTCATCTTTTCTGCTGAAATGTTCCTTTTGTGTGGCTATCTGAAGTATTTTGCCTCTTCTGTCCTGTTTCCTTTGTTACTTCTTTTTATATGATAAAGTTGGCATTTTTCTGGCCAGATTGAATTATAAATTGCTGATTTCTGGTGTATATAGTAGTATGGAGAGAAGGTCTAGTAATGCATCTTCATGAAATTGATTTTGGGCTTTTCACTTTTTGTATTTCAGGCAATTTCATCGTTTCTTATAGAATATCTTTCCTCAAATGTTGTCTATTCTTACTTTGTGTGGTTTTTCCTTTGATTTCTACAAGGGGAAAAGAGGTATAAATAACAAGAATATTGGCAATAGACACGTAATATAGTTGCTCTATAGTTGGCCAATAATAAATTGCAAGCATTTCTCATATCTTTGTAAGATACTGAATTCATGTTACATGTGGCGCAACTCTGCAAGAATCAATTCATTTACTGCCTGTGTGGCACAAACTTTTATTCATCTGTTCCTTGTTTACAATCTTCAGTTCATTCACTCTTTGTACAACTTTGTGTTGAGTTCACTTTGATTTTTTTAATATATTTTGTTGTACAATTTGGATATTCTAATGACTTTACTATTTAAGTTCATATGTTTGGATTCAAAATTAAAATGCTATAAAAAAATTGAAATAATACAGTGAATTTATTCATCTTTTTGTACCCTTTTGTTAATGATTAATAGTTGCCTTGGCTCTTAACTAATTATTGAATATTTGCATGACTATGCCACCTTTGGAATAACTTTGTTCAGAATGAAAAACAGTTGTGTTTGGAGAATATTAAAATGTAAAAATTGAACTCTTTTCAGTTCAAGTTATCATATTCAGATAGATTATAGTTGCTTAGATTCAGTTCTCTTAGGTTTAGAATATGTCATTCGGATTCGGAAAGTGATCAAACCATGCCAATAGTCTATTCTACTCGCTATGCATATGATTTAAGTGGGAAAATTATTTGAATGATTCTAGCTCAAAATTGCTGCAAACAGGTTCAAAATTTTAGACTACCATATAAAATATTTACTTATAAACTTATGTTGCTTGCAGGTGAGTGACCCTCCTGTTAGAAATTCGCAAGAGGTTTTCATGATGGAAATGCGTGCTTCCCGAATGGTTAGAGCCTCTGATCGCTATAGATCTTGCTCTTACTTTTTTCACACACAATTTTGGTTGAACTAAATGCTTTGCGTATTAAACTTGTTTTTACCGAGCATGAATAGTACTAGGGTGCATAGTATCATTACTTAATTGTGTATTACTAGAATTAATTCATAAGCGGCTCCTCCATTTTGTCCATTCCATCTACTGCCCCTGAACTTCGAATAGTTTCCTCAACATTGAAAAAATGCAACAGTTTGCCCCCCTTAACGCCACGTGTCAGCTTCTGGTTAGTTTGACTTTTCAAAGATGTCATTTTTCTGATTTTTTTGTCTCCAATCAGAAGCTGACATGTGGCATTCAAAGGGCAAACTAGTGCATTTTCGCCAAGTTCAGGGAGTTATAGGGACCTTTGCAAAATTCAGGAGGGCGGTAGGCGGAGTGGGACATGTTGGAGGAGCCACTTATGCATTATTAGACGGAATTATTATATATCGAGTATACTAGCTGTTTATTGGGTCTATTATCAACTCAAAGGATTCATTGGAGAAAAGTCATGTGAATTTCTTTCGAATACAGGTTCAAGCTGCTGACTCTTTGCTTAAGTTAGTGTCGGAGCTTAAGCAGACTGCAATCTTTTCGGGATTTGCGTCGCTTAATGACCATGTAGACCAAAGAATAACAGATTTCGATCAACTGGCCGAGAAAACCGATGCCATGTTAGCTCGAATAGGGGAAGAGGCTGCTGCAAGTCTAAAGGAACTCGAAGCTCACTACTATTCTTCGGCACAAAGGACTAGTCAAAACTTGCAGCCATGAACTTAAAGGTACCCAAATAAGAACATATGCTGTTCGGTTCTTAAACCAGCTTTTCGGAATCTATAGCCAGTTGTTTTTTTAGAGGGCTGTTAAGTGGAAAATGCAGGTCATTTTTGGTTGTGTAATTTGCTAACGTTTGTAGGCTATTGTTCAACATAAATACTTGGGTTAGTAACACCAACAAATTTGAGAGACTTTGAAACTGTGTTACAATCTAACCCTATCGTCGGGTAGTTATCACTATCGGATCGCTTAGTTAGTCTACGGTTGGATCGGTTCCTATATGTTATACAAAAAAATGTATGTTTATAATGAAACTAATATGCAACCAACCTAACAATAACAGTCACTTCACTCTGATTTGTCTAGGGAATGTAGGTATTGATTGTATAAAACTTTATTTTGAAGTAGACCTGGGCATGGGCCCGCAAGCCCGTTAGGCCCACCCGAACCCGTCTTTGAAATGACGGGTCTGGACAAGGAAGTTGAAGTACAAGCCCGGCCCGGCCCGAACCCGCAGTTGCCCGATTAATTTATTGAATGGGCTTCGGTTTAGTACAAAAACCCGTCCGGCCCGCCCGGCCCGGAGTAATGAGTTATGTATATGTAATTATATATTACAATACGAATATATGCATTATATACATAATTTGTAGATAATTTAGTATATAAAACCTGTAAATAATTGATTGATTTTTTAACGTAGAAAATAATTAATGTTTATTTGGAAATGGAATGGTGTTTGGAGAAATTCATTAGTGGAATAGTAATTGAAAACAAAAAAACTAATTAATGTTTGGGAGAATTTCTTGGCGGTGATGGTTGGAAATAACAATTCATTAATTATATTTGTGCCATTGATCATTGAAATTTATCATAATAGTTAATTAATTTTCTTATAAAAAAATTAATTATTTTTAATAATTAAAAAAAATTAATGTAAAAAAATCAATTGATGGGCTTGGAGGCTGGGCCTGGGTTTTGGTTTTTTAACTCGGGCCCGACCCGGCCCGAGTCCGAGTTTTTTTAATACTAGTTGGGCCGGGCTTGGATCAGTATTTTTTTAGTTAAGCCCGAGTAGGCTCGAACTCAGCCCCGTCCATGCCCAGGTCTATTTTGAAGTTATAATTGATCATACATACGAAATTTCAGGGCTATATTCCTGCCAAATGTACTGGTTATTTCCTAAACTTGGGATTAAGTATTATACTCCCTCCATCTTTTTAAAATATGCATTTTAGCCATTTTTTTAAATATTTTTTTATTTGTCATTCTTAAATATCTAGGCACTTTTTGGATTATTTTTTCAATTATACCCTCATTTGTCCCATTATCATTAATTGCAATGGAGTGAAAAACTAAACATTAATTAGAGGGTAAAATAGTATTTTTCTACCTTAATTAATTGATTCCTTAAAAAGTGTGAAATGTGTTAGAAGGCAAATAAAAAAAAAGGCTGGAGTACAATTTATTTCTGAATTTTACAAAAACAATAAATTTGTTTGTTTAAATTGTTCAACTAGCCCATCAACTTGAAAAAACTAAACCATATAATAGCTATTTCCGTTATATATGACATATAACAAAAGTAAGGCCGTGTTTTTTTAACTTATATTCAGTTCAGTACTTATCAGTATTGCATACATGTAAATTTACTCTGAAATAAGTACTAATAAGTTCAGTTCAGTACTGCTACTTATAAGTTGAAAAGAACAGGGCCCTAGTATGGATAAATGGATGCATTTTTTGTAAGTTTACAAATGAAAAACCAAACTTGGCACAAGTGTTTGGTGTCAAGTTGTATAAGCACCTTTTTTTTTTGCCCATTTAATTCACTGGAGCTTTGCTCTTTGATTACATTCATATCCATACAATTTATATAAACGGACAAGTTTGAGTAATTTGATAGAATATAAATCTAACAAAATGGAAAAAATACAAAAAGGAAAAAAAATAGAGAGCTAATAAAATGAACTAAATATAGACAACATTTTCAAAATAGCTCAAACAATTATTTAATAAAGAAAAATAGAAAAATAACAATAAATAGATATGCCACTACCTGCCCTATTTTTCATAAATAAGTAATAACCACCAATTATTTCATGGCTATGGCTATTTCTATCTCACTTTCCTCCCCACACATTGTGGTTAATTAAAATAAAAGAAACTTAATTAGGACAAAATTAAATTAAAATTGAATTCTAATTTTATTGTTTTTAATATTTAACTATTTACGGAATAATATAATTCCTCAAATTTCTCCCTATCTTGAAATTATTTCAAACAAATAAAATAAAACATTCAAAAAATTTCTCATTTCTTTCTTTCTTCTTCCATTTCAAACCCAGTAAGTTCTTGATTTTTCTCTCTATTTTCCCATTCTTCTTTGCAAATTTCAATTATTTTATTCTTTTTGTAATACAATATTGCATAAAAAATATTCTTTGTATAATTGATATGGAATATCTTGATAATGATTATTTAATTTGGAACATGCTAGCCACAAATTAACATGCATTGCATGAATTAATTTTCTTGTCTCTTGTCTAGGACAATTACTTATAATGAAAATGTGATGTCAAACACTTCTTTTGATCCAAGAAAGATAAATCCTACAACAAAGATGCCGGTCGGAAACCCAAAGTCGAACCACGGACACGGTGGTGGCAGCCGGAGCGACAGCTTAACGAGCATATCGAGTGGACCGCTTAAGCCACACACCGGAGGGGACGGGCGGTGGGATGCTATTAATATGGTGAACGCGAGAGGGGCGATGGGGCTGAGTAATTTTCGGCTTTTGAAGCGCCTCGGGTATGGAGACATAGGAAGTGTTTATCTTGTTGAACTAAGAGGAACAAGAGCTCATTTTGCTATGAAAGTTATGGATAAAGCATCTCTTGCTAGTAGAAATAAGTTGCTTAGGGCACAAACTGAGAGGGAGATTCTTGGTCTTCTTGATCATCCTTTCTTGCCTACACTTTATTCTTATTTCGAGACCGATAAATTTTATTGCTTGGTTATGGAGTTTTGTAGTGGCGGGAATCTTCATTCGCTTCGCCAGCGACAACCCTACAAGCATTTCACCGAGGAAGCAGCAAGGTATATATTTACAAATTTTGTAGTTAGTTCGTCCAGAAGGAATCTATCGATCTTTTCGAGTTCCATCTACCATGACATGTCATTTTGGAGAAATTTATGCATTTCGACATATCATGTTAGAGAACTTCGGAGGCGATTATTTGTATAAAAAATTACCAAATCTCCACCATCCATTTTAAAATAAAAGTATGAATGAATTATATTCGAAGAGATAAAATCTTAAACTGGATCTTCTCGTATTCACTTAAGTATGATGAATCGTATAAGTTAGAGGTATTTCAATAATATACAGAAAAAATTAATTTTTTATTTCAATTTAGTCATTTCAAAATTAAAAGTTAAATTCTAAAAATCGATTTTGAAGTGAACAAATAAAATTGTCTAACATGAACTATATATATTTATTCAATTTTTTTTGTAATCTATAGAATGATGCATTTAAAAAGACAATTATTTTCGTATTGAAATTAGGCTTAATGCATACTTAGCCCCTCCAAATTCGGCACTTTATATCAAGTGGCGCCTCAAACTTTCAGATGTTTCTACCAGCCCCCCAAACTTGGCAAAAGTGTTCTCTACAGCCCCTCCATGCCACGTGATATAAAGTGTCAAGTTTGGAGGGCTAAGTATGCGTTAGGCCTTGAAATTGACCGGTTATAATTGTATATGATGAGTGTTACTTACATATGGAACACATATTTTGTATGATAGGTTTTTTGCATCCGAAGTCCTATTGGCACTAGAATATCTACACATGTTAGGCATTGTTTATAGAGATTTGAAGCCAGAAAATGTACTAGTAAGAGAAGAAGGTCATATAATGCTTTCCGATTTCGATCTCTCCCTTCGATGCTCAGTAAACCCGACACTAGTCAAATCATCATCGACCCATGTGAGCAACGGTGGCTCGAACGGAAACCGAGGCATTCTAGACGACGAATTCGCCGTGCAAGGTTGCATGCAACCATCGGCATTCTTCCCGAGGATCTTACCCAGCAAGAAAAGCCGAAAGTCAAAGTCAGACTTCGGAGTGTTCGTAGGAGGAGCATTACCCGAACTGATGGCGGAACCCACCAACGTAAGGTCGATGTCGTTCGTGGGGACCCACGAATATCTGGCCCCAGAAATCATTCGAGGGGAAGGGCATGGCAGCGCTGTCGACTGGTGGACATACGGGATATTCTTATACGAACTACTAAACGGAACTACGCCGTTCAAAGGGGATGGGAATCGAGCGACACTGTTTAACGTTGTAGGGCAACCGTTAAAATTCCCTGACTCGCCTCAAGTGAGCAACGCCGCTAAAGACCTAATTCGAGGGCTTCTAGTGAAGGAACCACAAAAGAGAATAGCATATAAAAGAGGAGCAACAGAGATAAAACAACATCCATTCTTTGAAGGTGTAAATTGGGCACTTGTGAGAAGTGCATTGCCACCTCATATACCTGAACCAGTTGATTTTTCTAAATATGCAAGCAAAGAAGACAATTCTCCTCTTAATAATAACAACAAGAAGGTTGGCAATGCTATTGAAGGTGAAAAGGCTAATGGTAGTCCACCTCATCAAGATTCTTCTTATATAGAATTTGAGTATTTCTAGTTTTTCACCCGAAAAGAAGTTACGAATCCTGCAATAGCAACTAAGCCTTGATTTCACGTTAGATGTGATCGGTTATATAAATTTTAACTAATAAAAAGACATACACTTACGGATCAGAGTAATTGTATGTCTAAGAAGAGTTTTGTTATAATTTCTTGATTCTTTATATATATAGGTGATGAGAATAAGTGTTGTACATGAATGTATATAAAATGTTATATACATGTGTAATATATAATTTGTTGTTTTAATTTTGAGCCATTATTGGCCAATTATTAACTTTATATATTTGTAATTGGTTTTTTATTTTGATTTTGATACTATATTTTTTGGAAAAAAAAATAGTTGTTTCTGTATTTAATTTTATTCTGTTGGATTTTATTTTCCTCTTTATTACAAAAGTTGAAAACAAAATTATAATTTTTTAAAAACCAAAATTGAACCAAATTAAATTTGATTCAACTCTTTTCAATTTTAGCTATCTAATTTATGTCTTCTACACAAATTAAAAGTCATAATTGGTGGAGGATCATTTGTAGGCAATGGATGTTGCACTTGAAAAGGCATCACTTACAATTAAAGGCAACCCAAAGTGGGAATAGGGAAGTGTTTTTTTATGCTTTAAGCACTATATTTGTTCTTTTTTCTTTTTGCATTTGTTTTTCTCCCAAATCTTATATATTACAACCACAAACAATAGTTGTGAATGTTTGATTATAATTATAAACCAAAAAAATTATGCTTCATAGACAAAAATATTTTATCAACAACAGTATAACAACTAAACAAAACTGCAAATGATATAAACTATATATAAGGCTTACTTTTCCAAACCGTTTATTTTGAAAGTTTGATTTTCAGGTTTTTCTTATAAGCAGCAGATTTAATTTTGGAAAAAATAAGTCAGACGGTTTCTAATTAATTCGTATGAATGATCAAAATGTGTAGTTATTCAAAGTTTGTGAGAATAACTTATTTTAACATCAGCTTAATAAGCAATACTAAACTGGAGCTTAGAGTATAGTTATTTATACCTTGTTATAAGATTGGATAAAAGTGAAGAAGAAATAATAATAATCCAATCTTTGTGCAATTTCTTTTGTTATAAGCCAAAATATGAAGTTCTATTCAAAATTTGTGAAAGCAACTTATTTTAACAGTAGCTTAATAAGCAATACTAAACATGAGCTTAGAGTATAGTTATTTATGCCTTGTTATAAGATTGGATAAAAGTGAAGAAGAAATAATAATAATCCAATCTTTGTGCAATTTCTTTTGTTAAAAGCCAAAAAATGTAGTTCTATTCAAAGTTTGTGAGAGTAACTTATTTTAACAGCAGCTTAATAAGCAAGATTACAGTTATTTATACCTTGTTATAAGATTGGATAAAAGTGAAGGAGACATACATAAAGATTGAAAGGTGATGTGGGAATAATCCAATCTTTGTGCAATTTCTTTTATAGACTATTTTCTTTTTGTCTTGTCAATTTTTTCCACTAATGTTGTTTTCTTTGAGTTTTGGAGGAATTTGAGACATTGTGGGGATGACTTATAATGTCAATTCATATCAGTAGTCAAATAAATCTATGATTTGATTCTAACACTTTATCTTTTCATCATATCTCCTTTTCTAGTCCCATATAATATTATTTAATATTAAAGGTGTAACTCAATTGATTAAACAGATAAAATAAGTTGGAGGAAAATAAGGTTTAAATTCTATTAAATATATTTGTTGGAAGGGATGAAAAGTCTTACCAAATAAGATTATTTCAAAAAAGATACTTATAAATATTTTTTAAAAATAATATTATTTAATAAAATGGAAACTTTTTTTACTTTCTGCCCACAATTATTATTTTTTTTATGAAACTTATTGTAATAAGTCAATAACATATAAAGAGTGAGTGTTTCCTTATCTTTTCCAATTTTATGCATAAATAAATTTATTAAAGTGGTTAAGCTTAAATTTGTAATTTTTAAAGGTATTAAGTCCGAATAATATTTAAAATGGGGTGAAAATTTTTCTTTCTACTAAGTCCAACTGTGCAAATATTTTAAAAATAAAAAAATTTAATTTTGGCTATTTTGGAATTAAAAAGTTACATGTAATAACAAAAAAAAACTAGCATTAACAACAAATTATAAAGAAAACATGAATATCTTCATATAACTAATGGTTTACATTAGTTTTATTCCCTCCATTTTTAAATAAGAGACGTTTTATAGGCAAAAAATATTTCAAATTAAGTGACTTGTCGCTTTTTCAGTTACTCTCTTATTTTATAGAGAGTTTGATATACAGTGTAATATAATAACAACTGAGTTAATTCGTGGGCAGTATATATAATGTAAATATATGCGTAGCTAAAGATAATCAATTATACATTTTTTTTTTATGTTTATGAAATAATTTTATTTGGAGCTTAGTAATAGTTAAGGCTTCTCACCCCTTTTAATAAGTATATTTAGTGGAATTTAAATATTATTTCCTTTCAACTTACTCAACTTATTTAGCCAACTAAACTACACCTTGTTGGATAATCAATTATACATTTGATATTGATTTGCTTTGCTTTCTTTTGCAACAAACTTAATTAAATTATAGTAGAAAGAAATTCAATTATGTTATAAATAGCTCGAACGATACTGTTCGTTTTGTCGTCTTCAGGATCAATTTCACAGCTTTAAAATGCGTCGTTTGAGTTAAGGTCTTAGGGCCCTGTTTATATACAAGTTCAGTGAATACACGGAGGGCGATGTGGGATTTCAATCCTAACACACCCCCTCATCGCGATCGTGCTGATAACGTGTTATAAACAGCTCGAACGATACTGTCCGCTTTGGCGCCTTCAGGTCTAACCTCACGACTTTAAAACTTTAAAACGCGTCATTTGAGTTAAGGCCTTTAAAACCTTATTTATATATAAGCTCAATAAATATACAGACAAAGATGAGAGATTTCATTCCTAACAAATTTCAAATATTATGCCAATATATTTTTTATTACTATATAATTGTATATGTGAAATTCAATAATGATTTTATCTAAGATCTTTGACCCACTACTTTGAATAAATTTAATTTAAACAAATCTAATAAACATAGTACATTGAATTTGTTCATCTCAATTTCCTTAATTTCTCGTTTGCTTTATTTTTTTGTTTATTTAAATATTTAATACACACACCTATCTAGAACAAGTCGTAGTCTTAGCAATTAATATGGATTTGCACGCCTAGCCGATTCATCAATAATTAATTAATCATTTGATAATTATCTTCAAGATAGGAAAAATATCTTAATTCTATAGATAGTACTTCCTTCAATTAAAAATTATTATTTATTTAATTATTTTATTAATTTTTTTTAATTATTAATTTAAATTATCAATACATTTTATATAATTTTTTCTTTAATTTACCCTTGCATTAATTATGAGAGAGATTATGTATTGTTAAAATTATAAGTGAGTAATTAAGAAGAAAGAGAATTTAGTAAAGGATAAATTAATCATTTTGATTGTGTAATAAATTTTTCATTGATTTTAATAATTCCGTTAAATGAATAATATTTTATAGATGGAGGAAGTATTTAATTGATACTAAACTTATAGAATTCGTTATGAAAGTAATAGAAAGATGTTCAAAATTTTTTATTAGTCTAAACATGTTAAATGAAGTACTTTTTCCAATTTTCAATAGCGTTTATCTTGAACTGAAATTGGACGCTATAAAAGTAGTGCATGCTATAATAATTGCTCTATTTTTAATTTTTTTATTCGTTTAATTTTTTAAGACTGTAGAAATCTTTTAGTTTGTTTTTCTCGTATTAAAATTGTTTATGTTTGTCGGTTTCTGAATAATGTCACTCATCTGTTAGTTAGAGCGACTGATTCTTAATAGATTGGGGGACTTGATTCTATTATCTACCTTTAATTAGGACTGTAATTAATCTCTATTTTCATGATATGACAATTCGACTAAAAAAATTGCTTTCCTAATTCTTGTAAAATTTATTTTTATATTGTGACGTTGCTCAACTTGATAATATTTCTACTAAATACTCTTCTAAATTACTTAATATCATTATTTTATATTTCAATAATAAAAAATTAATCATACAATTAATAATTATAATAATAGTAGTAATAAAAAGACAAAACTGAATGACGTCAGCTAACTGAAATTGTGATAGAGTAGCTAGTAGCTGTCCGTACTAGAAATAAAGAAACCGAACAGAGAACAACAGAAAGTTAGCCGAAAAAGAGGAACCAAAATGGGGCCCACGGCCCCCCACCAGTTTCTACGTTTTGCATATGTGGGCCCCAATGGTACGCACGTGGGACACTGTCACAGTGGATGCTGACGTGGATAAAAACAAACCAACGGCGTGCGTTTTGCATTACGTGGCAGATATGCCGGATTTTGCTGCTTTTTGTTGAATTTGAGAGAAGAGAATCCCCGCGATTTGTTGGGTAATCAGTAGCGGGGTGTTCAAATAGCTTGATAACTGAATTATCGAATTGAATTAACTTAAAAATATTAATTTAGTTTGTTTATTTTAAAATTTTAATTTAGTTCGGTTTGTAAAATATTAAATATTCTAATTATGCGGTTTGGTTCAATTTTTGTATAGAAAAATTGAAATAATCGAATCGAAATATATATTACATATAATAAAAATTTAAAATATGTTTATATATTAATTATTTTAACATCACATCCTTATTTCTCTTTTTTAAAATGTACTTTTATTCCTTTATGTGTCTATAATAAGTCATTTAATCTATTGTAATATTTATATTGGATGTGCATTTTATATTTTGAGTGTTAGAATTTGAATTTTATTTAATTAATTCAAAATTTTGGTTTTGTTCGGTTTTTAACCGAACCAAATAATTTATTTCGGTTTTGATTCTTATTTGGTTTTTCCTTATTTGATGTCCAGTTAATTCGGTTCGGTTCGATTCGATTTCGATCGACTACACATCCCTAATCAGTAGAACTATTTTGATTTAGAAAATTTACAATTGATACTACTAAATTTTGACATGTAAATTTGTATGAGCTTTATGTATTCTTTTGAGTCGTATCAATATACAAGTCGAAATATGTATCAAAAGCTATTTTTGCAGTGAAGGAATATGATTCGTTTACGAATTTTATTGTTAATACTTCTTAGCTTTTATCACAAATATGATACATATTACAAAATTAACTTAAAAATTTAACTTATAAATAATGAACTTATAATAAAGTGCTTTATTATGAACGTTTTAGTTTAGCGGCGAAGAGTGTGATCTATAGAGTTTTCAAGTTGAAGTCAAGGTGAGTATATATATATGCTTTATATTTTAGCAAACTTTATATATAATGAGAAACACCCTTATAATAAGGTGCTTTACATAGTTATTTAAAAAATTACCTAACTTCACAGTTTTTTTAATCAAAATTCATATTATTATTCTAATAAAAAAAATAAAGTAGGAGCTATATTCTAAAAGCAAAATAAAAATTATAAGATCACATGAAATCAACCTTACTTGAAAATTCAATAATTAATTTAATCCACATTCGTTCATTATTAAAAGTTAAACATCACAATAAGCACAATTATGATAGCATTCAGTTTATTTGACGTGTAAAATTGACGACTTTTTTTATACGTTTTATTATATTTTTATTACATTAATTTTACCGTTACTTATTATAAAATGAGTATTTAAATATTATTTTTCACGTAAGATAACTTAAATTTTTTATAATTTATTATAGAAAGTGATATAAAAAATTTGACTTTTCTACCTCCAAAACAAATTTTGTCTAATAAAATCACTCAATCCAAAACAAATCACCTCACCTTTATACTTATTAGGATTGAAATCCCACGTCGCTCTCCGTATATTCACTAAGGTTATATATAAATAAAATCTTGAAAGCCTTAACTTAAACGATGCATTTTAAAATCGTGAGGTTGACCCTGAAGACGCCAAAGTGGACAGTATATATCGTCCGGGCTATTTATAACACGTTATCAACACGATCGCGATGAGGGGGTGTATTAGGATTGAAATCCCATGTCGCTCTCCGTATATCCACTGAGCTTGTATATAAACAGGATCCTGAAAGCCTTAACTCAAACGACGCATTTTAAAACCGTAAGATTGATCCTAAAGGCGTCAAAGCGGACAATATCATTTAGGCTGTATATAAAAATAACAACCCACAAAAACTACGTTTTCTCTCTCCTCTTATATATTCAAAATCACACAAATTAACCAAACAAACTCTACCAAATCAACTCCCATGGCAGTTGAAGCTCCTCATCTTCACCTTTTCTCATCTTCTCCCTGCAGGTATATACATATACACACACTCTTCTCACCTCTTGTCTACGCCTAGGGAAACTCCTAAACACTAACGTTTTCCGTTCCCATTAACCTCTCGAAAACCTGAAATCATCTCGTTTGCGTTTTCGAAAACGCTTCCTTATCCGTTTATGTGCTACATAGTCCTTTCACATAATCTCCATTTTCATTTCATATAATTCACATTTTGCAGATATTTTTTCCAATTCTACGATTCTCTCATGGATTATTCCGACGATCCAACCCTCTCGCCGTTCTATCAATCGCCGGATTTCAATCCCTTCTCCGGTTTTCCATCCATCAACGCTGATAGATATTCGATTCAAAAATCTCAGTTCTCCGATGTAGATCCCGATTTCACTCCTCAGATCCATCTCCACCAATCGGAAATCGATCGATTCATTGCTGAACATGTACGTTTATCGTTTTCAAATCAATTTCCGTTTCGGATTCATATATTTGATTGTTGGTTTTCCTGAAAACATCTGTTCGGGGATTTCATTGTTATGAACAGGCTCAGAAAGTGAGAATGGAGGTAGAGCAGAGACGAAACAACCAATCGAGGATTTTAGTTTCATCAATCCAGCAAAAAATCATGAACAAATTGAAGCAAAAAGACGACGAAATCCACCGAATCAGAAAACACAACTGGTTTCTACAAGAGAGGATGAAGCGATTGTTCGTAGAAAACCAGGTTTGGAGAGATCTAGCGCGGAGCAACGAGGCCACGGCCAATTCGCTGAGGAACAGCCTGGAGCAGGTCCTGGCGCACGTTAGCGGCGGCGGCGGAGGAGGCGGAGGGGAGGATGCGGAGTCGAAGTGCGGCGGCGGAGAGGAGGATGCGGCGGCGGAGGAGAGGAAATGCCGAAAGTGTGGGGAGAGGGAGGAAAGCGTGGTGGTGATGCCATGTAGGCATCTGTGCCTGTGTACGGTGTGTGGGTCGAGTTTGGTGGGGACTTGCCCTGTTTGTGACTCCGCCATTACTGGTAGTGTGCATATCAACTTGTCTTGATATTATCGCATTTAGTTTCTTTTTCTGGATTTTAGCGCCTTTTCTTTTTTTTTTTTTTTTTATCTTTTTGGTATATATGATTGCCCTCCATTTTTTAACCGTCGTTTTTAAATTAAATAATCTCTCCATCTATAAAATATTATTCATTTAACCGAATCATTAAAATTAATAAAAAATTTATTATACAACTAAAATGACTAATTTATCCTTTACTAAATTCTCTTTCTTCTTAATTACTCACTTATAATTTTAACAATACATAATCTCTCTCATAGTTAATACAAGGGCAAATTAGAGAAAAAATTGTACAAAATGTATTGATGATCTAAATTGACAACTAAAAAGAAAACTAATAAAATGGCTAAAGAGACAATAATTTCTTAATAGAGGGAGTAAATGTTTTTAATAGTATTTCTTTCCTTATTTTTTTATATTAATATTAATAAAATATTTATTATTTTATTAAAATAATTAATTTATCCTTTAAATTTTTATATAAATATTTTTTTTCTTTTTAATTATTAACCTATTATTTTTATTAACACATACTCTTTTATTATTAATCTAAGAGTAAATTAAAAAAATGATAAAAAGTATATTAATAATATAAATTAATAATTAAAAAATTTAAAAAAAGTTAAAAAAATAATAAAAATTAAACGAAAGAAGTACTATTAACGATGGTATTAATGAAAAGAAAGTGTGCCGGTGATGGAGGGACAGAATTTTATAATTAATTATTCCCTAAAAATCCCACCCCCAAATCTCCATCACGAGATTTAGCTATCATAATTTAACAATCAAAATCGCACAAAAGACCATTAATAGCGTTACTTTTTATTAATTACTCCTATTTTTTTTTAAAATAGGTATTTTAAGTTAAAAAATATTTTTAAAAATATTTATATATTTTTAGGTATCTTTTCTACTAATATTTTAACTCTATCTTTAATATATTAATTATTTTTAGTTAAAAAATTAAAATTAATATTTTTATATAATTAATTAATTAATTTATTAAAAAACATGAAACTTATAAGAAGATAAATAAAAAATATGGAAGGACGATGTTTTATAATGTGGTTTTGGAGTGACGAGTGAATGGGCACGTTGAATGTTCCCAACGCCTAAAATTATCCATAATTAAATCAAGTATGGTTATAAATTCTACTTTAGCTTATTCCAAGCTATCTTATTTTCAACTTCTGATGAGTGAATTGAATTAAAATTAGTTAAATTGAATTAAAATTGATTAAACTGAACTGAATTTATTTTAGTGTAAATTTATAATTATGCATAACTGAATTAAACTGAAGTGAATTGAACTTAATTGAACTAAATTGAATTGAAGTGATCTAAATTGAATTGTATTAAATTGTAGTCGAAGAATTAATTCACTGTAGAATTGACGGTTTTCTTGTTGTTTTGACGGTGGATTTGGACATTAATTAAATCCTCACTATATTATATAGGTTTACTTTCTAAAATATAATAATGTAAACCATATTTTGGTGCCAGTACTATATTAATTAAGATAAAATTACAAAAATAAACAAATACATATTTGGCTGCTTGTACTTGTCACTGAACGCTTATTTATTGCTCTAAACTTTTAGCTGCAATTACAAGTGAATGTATTCTTATAGTGTCAATTAGTTTGTAACCGGAAAAGTTCAGATTTTGGTAATGTATTTTTGAGATAATTGTTCTCACAATTTTGATTCGGTATGATTAAAGCCAAACGTGTCCCATAAAATGCTTTTCCGAGAATCGAACTTTCAACCACTCGGCCTTAGGTCGGACTAAATATTTATATTATAAATAATAATTAATTTGAGTTTTTATATTTTAATCTATTGAATTTTACTATATATCTTACTATTTATTAAATTATTGAAATAAAAAATATAATTATACCTAGAATTTAGACATATTTGTATAAAATTTATTTTTCTTACTCTTTTTAATATAATAAAAAATTTAAAGAAAAACTATTTATAAGTCTTGTGCCGGACTTGCTTATGACCTCTTAAGCTCGACTCGAGCCCGCAGTTTTAAAGTGTAGATAAACTAAGCTTGAGCTATATTTTTATTAAAAAGCACGATAAGATCTGGTCCACCCACCGACGAACATGTCTAAAATACAAACTAATTTTTTTTTTATCAAAATCATAAAGCATTGAGCTCGAAAGTAATTTAAAAAAATATTTTAACTATCATTAACATTTCAATAAGTAATAACTAAAAAGTGAATAATCTTTTTAATGATAAAGGGCATGATGTGTCTATGCATACAAAGAAAGAAGAAAGTGACAAAAGGCCATTATCACATTTGAAAGACAGACAAGAAATGAATTTGCTTCATATCATATCTTAAAATAATTAGATTGGTTAGAGTTTTAAATGACAACAAACAACAAAGGCCTAATCAAAAGGTATTATCATATCAGAAAATCAAATCAAAGACAACTCAATTTGCTTAAATTGCCACATGGCAGGACTAAATCCGAGCTCTTTTATATGAAATCGGATTTTTAATACCTCTTTTATTAGATGCTTGACACATATGTAATTTATATATTATAATAATAAAAACTATATATATATCAAACATCCAATAAAAAGGATATTAAATATCCGATCATATATAAAATTTATCGACTAAATCCATCATCTAATAAAATTGACATGTAATAATTTTTCTTGTCTTATCTTTGAAAACAAATATTTGTGTATGTGAAAGTTAGTGTATGGTATGGACCATTTGTTTGTTTTATTTCTTTTATTGAGTTTATGGACCCACAAACGAAGATGAAAAAGTTTGTGTCACAATAAATTATACAAAAGTATATAATTTCTTCATTTTCTTTTAGACTTTCTTTTATGGTTGATAACAAATGTATATATGGGACGAAAAGGTAAATTTTCGCCTAGTTTTGGTTAAGTTTTAAATAAGCATTATTTTAAAGTTTTTTTTTTGTCCGATTTTTCATTTTTAGGTATTATCAGACGCTTAATTAATTTAGTGTCATTTAGGTATTGCATGATTCAATTTTTTTTGGTAAGTCATGGTGCCCTATTTCAATACTCATATAACTTAAGCATCGAAGTAGTTTACCAATTATCTGACAAACCTCTTTAATTGTTTACTGTCAAGCAAGTAATCACTATTATATATTTGACATCAATAATTATGTTCTTTACCACCTATTAGATAAATTAATTATTTAAAGCTTAATCTAATGGTAATAAAAAACATAACATAATTCCCTTGTAAAAAAATAACTAGAGAAGCGTTTTGAGTGCAAAAGGCCGAAACGGAATATGTCATGTGATTTGGTCATTTTCAAAAAGGTGCTTGTAGAATATTTTTTTTGAAAATGGTGCTTGTGGTCTCAAAACTTTGTAAAAAGAGGATTTCTAAAATTTTAAAACCACATTTTGAAGGATAATTTTATCTATTTTGAAGTGAAATTTTACAACTTATTTAATGAAAATATAATACACCTTATTGATAAATTTTAGAATTTTTTTAGAAGTATTAATATTTTTTTAATTAAAACTTAATTATAACTTTAAAAAATCATAATAAATTAAAAAAATTCTGAACATCACTATAATCTTCATATATAATTCTTAAATAATATAATTAAAATATAAAAATGTTGAATTTATTGAAATAACTAGTGTAGCAACTAATTTTCAAACCACATACACCATTTTAAAAACTTTTGAAACCACATGCATCCTTTTGAAAAAAATATTTTACAAGCACATTTTTGAAAAATGACCAAACCACCGGACATGTTTTCGAAGTTTACCCTTTTTCTTATTTTATATATTAAATGTATATTTAGTTATTATCCCATATATTAATTTTGATTTAACAAAATTATTAGTTGCAAATAGTAAACTAATGAATTGAAAAATTGAGGACCATTAATATCAAATAAAAGAGAGCCTAACTCTTTTTTTAATTTTAGTTTTTTTTAACGATTCATATTCTCTAAATTCAAACTCTCTAAAGTTGTACATTTCAGTCAATCTCAACCATCCACTGAGTTTTAATGGTTCAAATTCAGTTTTAGTGGTTTGTAAGGTCCACAGTGTAATAAAATCTGGACCATTAAAACTCAATGAATAAATAAAATTGACTAAAATATATATTTTAGAGAGTTTAAACTTTAGAGAATATAATTTTTTTTTAATTATCACTACTTCCACCCCACTGTTTGCTTTTTTAGAGAGTTGATGGTGAAGAAAGAGCAATGTGTTACAAGGCCCATAAATGCCCACCAAGTAATAACTTGTCTAAAGCCCTGGTTAGGAAAGAGAAGACATTAAGGCCCTGTTCTTTTTAACTTATAAATAGCAGTATTGAGCTGAACTAAATTTATTTTATTATAAATTTATATGTATACAATATTAAACTAAACTAAACTGGACTGAATATAAATTAAAAAGAATAGCCATAAACCATGCATTGGCTAGCGCAAGGCCCATTACACAAAGCCCTGATTTGATTTATTTAAAAAAAAAGCTTAATTCTGGTTTATGTCAATAAAGTACCTAACTTTATATTTAATATATAAAAACTTTTAGTTTTATATCAGTGTCAAAAAAGTAAAATTTGTTCTAATATGTCAAAATATGACATCAAAATGATCATGGATAGCACTATGTCAACTTCAATTTGTTGGAAATCGACTACATATGCAAGGATATTATAACAATAAAGAGAGAAAGCAGAGCAAGAATTTGAGAGAAACTTTTATTTCTTATTTATAAGATATATGAAATGAAGAAATTGAATTCCTATTTATAGAGAAATCCAACGGTAAGAATGGTAAATAGGTAAGAAATATATTACAGAAAATAATAATGACAGGTAGAAAAGTAGAAAACATATTACATCAAATTATTAAGGACGTGGGCCCTACATTAATAATTTAATGACATGGGTCACATCAAATAATTTAACACTCCCCCTTTTGATGTATCATTTGCCGCGAATGGGGCACTGCCTCGTTAAAAACCTTACTAAGGAAAAAAACCGTGTGGGATAAAAACCTTAGACAAGGGAAAAAGAGTACAGCGTTTACTCCCCTTGTTCGCGAGTTATCTGGAGATCCTTAAGACGACGCATTCCAATGCTGTAAGTCAATTTCTTGAAAGTTGAGGAAGGTAAAGCCTTGGTAAACAAATCTGCTAAATTATTACAAGAACGGATTTGTTGAATATTGATTTCACCATTCTTTTCTAGATCATGAGTGAAGAAAAATTTTGGTGAAATATGCTTTGTTCTGTCTCCTTTAATATAGCCTTCCTTCAATTGAGCAATACAAGCAGCATTATCTTCATATATTGTCGTCGGACCTTCCTTGACCATAACTGTTTCACATGCTTCTTGGATATGCTTTATTAATGATCTCAACCACACACATTCACGACTTGCCTCGTGAATAGCTATAACTCCGCATGATTTGAGGAAGTAGCTGTAATTGTTTGTTTTGTCGATCGCCAAGATATAGTTGTTCCTCCATATGTGAATAAATAGTCCGTCTAAGATCGAGCTTTGTGTGGGTCGGATAAATAACCCGCATCCGCATATCCAACTAATTTAAGCTTAGATTCATGTGAATAAAATAAGCCTAAATCAATAGTTCCTCGAAGGTAGCGCATTATATGTTTAATTTCATTCCAATGTCGTCTTGTAGGTGCAGCGCTGTATCTTGATAATAAATTAACAGAGAATGCTATATCCGGTCTTGTGTTATTAGCAAGATACATTAAAGCACCTATTGCGCTTAGATATGGTACTTCAGGACCGAGAACTTTTTCATTATTTTCTCTAGGACGAAAAACATCCTTTTTCACATCGAGTGATCGTACAACCATTGGGTTACTCAATGGATGTGCTTTGTCCATATTAAATCGTTTCAGGATCTTTTCTGTGTAGTTTGATTGATGCACTAAAATTTCTTTTTCAAGGTGCTCAATTTGCAAACCAAGACACAATTTTGTTTTTCCAAGATCTTTCATCTCAAATTCTTTCTTTAAAGAATCAACTGTTTTTGGAATCTCTTCTGGAGTTCGAATAATATTCAAATCATCAACATAAATTCAGATGATGATAAAATTAGATCCTGATTTTCTTATAAAAACATATGGACAAATTGGATCATTTTTACATCCTTCTTTCAATAAATATTCACTGAGACGATTATACCACATGCGCCCAGATTGTTTTAATCCATATAAGGATTTTTGTAACTTTACAGAGTAAAGTTCTCGTTTGCCATATTTTTCTGGCAGCTTTAATCCTTCAGGGATTTTCATATAAATATCATTTTCAAGCGAACCATAAAGGTAAGCTGTGACAACATCCATCAAGTGCATCTGTAAATTTTCTTGTACTGCAAAACTAATAAGATATCTAAAAGTTATTGCATCCACCACTGGAGAATATGTCTCCTCATAGTCTATCCCGGGTCTTTGGAAAAAACCTTGTGCAACTAATCTGACTTTATATCTTATTATTTCATTTTTCTCATTTCTCTTTCTAATAAAAACCCATTTATTACCGACGGGTTTTACGTTCTGTGGTGTTCGAACTACTGGTCCGAATATTTTGCGTTTTTCAAGAGAATTCAACTCTGCTTGAATTGCTTCTTTCCATTGTTGCCAATCATTTCTATTTTGGCATTCTACAATAGATGTTGGTTCATAATCCACATTTTCATTTTCAATATTGATCGCAACATCATATGAAAAAATATGATCTATAACTATTTTATTGCGATTCCATCTTCTTTCGTTAGTGATATAATTTATTTGAATTTCTTCATTTTCAATAGCTTCAGGTATTTGCACTGCAGGTGCTTGCACTTCTTCCGGAAGTGTATTTATATTTATATCCTCAATGGGAATATCATCATTATCATTAACTCTCCTCTTTTTAGAATTTTTATTCTTTGAACCAATTGGTCGTCCACGCTTCAGGCGTGTTAGAGTATTATCCGTAGGTTGTTCTTCAGGAATCTCAATACGAATTGGCGCATTTACTGCCGGTATATGCAATTTCGTTACTCTTTTAGGATTAGCGAGTGCATTATTCTCTGAACTTCTAGTTCAGAATCATTTGATTTAGGATCCATATGAGAAAGTGATGAAGCATTCCATATTATTTTCTTTCCCAAAATTGGGTTCTTATTCTCTCCCCCTAATTTTGGGAAAGTGCTTTCATCAAATTGACAATCTACAAATTGTGCAGTAAACATATCGCCAGTTAATGGCTCAAGATATTTAATTATTGAAGGGGATTCATAGCCAACATAAATTCCTAATCTCCTTTGAGGACCCATTTTAGTCCTTTGTGGTGGACCAATAGGCACATATACTGCGCAACCAAAAACTCTAAGATGAGAAATACTAGGCTCATGACCAGAAGCTAATTGTAATGGAGAATAATCATGATAACTTACTGGCCTTAAACGTATAAGAGATGCTGTATGTAATATTGCATAACCCCAAACTGTAGTAGGGAGATTTGTTCGCAAAATTAGCGGTCTCGCAATTAATTGCAGACGTTTAATAAATGATTCTGCTAGACCATTTTGTGTATGAACATATGCTACAGGATGTTCAACTTTTATTCTAATCGACATACAATAATCATTAAATGATTTGGATGTAAATTCCCCAGCATTATCAAGACGAATTGATTTAATAGGATAATCGGGAAATTGTGCCCGTAATCTTATAATTTGAGCAAGTAACCTTGCAAATGCCATATTTCATGAAGATAATAAGAATACATGTGACCACCTAGTTGAGGCGTCAATTAGAACCATAAAATATCTAAATGGTCCACATGGTGGATGAATTGGTCTACAAATATCACATTGTATGCGCTCTAAAAATGTTGGCGATTCTATTGCAACCTTACTTCTGGAAGGCTTTATTATTAATTTTTCTTGCGAATAAGCAGCACAAAATAATTCATTATTTTGAAGAAACTTCTGGTCCTTCAATGGATGCCCATATGAATTTTCAATAATTTTTCTCATCATTATCGAACTAGGATGACCCAGTCGATCATGCCAAATTTTATAAGTATCAGAATCTATAAACTTCTGGTTTATAGTCAACTTGGCCTCAATCATATTAATATATGTGTAGTATAAGCCACATGAAATAGTATAAAATTTTTCAAGTATAAATTTCTTAGTTGAAATTATTTTTGTAACATAAAGACATTCTTTATTGTCTTCGCTCATAGTTTCAATATGATATCCATTTCTGCGAATATCTTTAAAACTTAATAAATTTCTGTGAGAATTCGGGGAAAATAATGCATTATTAATAATAAGTTTTGTTCCCCTTTGTAATACAATACTAGCTCTTCCGGAGCCTTCAACCATTTTTGTTTGTCCCGATATTGTGGTAACAACAGTTTCACCCTTTTTAAGAATATTAAAATATCTTGCATCTTTAAGAATAGTATGGGTGGTGGCACTATCTACAATACATAAATTTCCTTCATTTTCCTTCAAGTCATATAATACCGGGAAAGAATTCATTTTCTTCATTGAAGTAATGAAAGATGCATTATTATTTATTTATAAATAAATATTGCATGAAAAGTACATTAAGCAGCAATAACAAAAGCAAACCAATAATAACATAAAAATTACAATATATTAATTAAGTAAAATATATGGACTAATTATTCAAATTTTTCCTTACCACTGGTGCTGGGTAACAGAAAATCATCCATCTCCATATTGGGGATATCAATAGGCTCATTATTTGGGGTATTATCATCCAATATAAAATTGTTTTCTGGTTCCGCATATTTCTTGAGAGATGCTTGGTATAAGTTTACCAAATGTTTAGCGGTTCTACAAGTTCTTGACCAATGACCAGTTATACCGCATCTATGGCATTTATTTTCATCATCTTGACTGTTTTTTCTTTTATCAAATCTTTCAATTTGATTATTCCACTTCTGGTGGTTATTTGTATTTTTCCACTTCGGGTGGAAATTATTGCTATTATTATTATTCACATATTTCTACTTCTGGTGGAAATTGTTATTATTATATCCTCTACCACGCCCGTTTCCACTACCTCTACCTCGACCACACCATTTCTGCGGCCGCGTCCATTAAAATTATTATGAATTATCGCATTCGCTTCAGGGAATGGATTTGTTCCGGTAGGTCGTAGTTCATAGTTTTTTAACAGGAGTTGATTTCTCTATTCTGCTAGGAGAAGAGCAGTAATTAGTACACTATATTTCTTATAGTCTTTTGCTCTGTATTGTTCCTGTAATACCATATTATTCAAATGAAAAGTAGAATATGTCTTTTCCAGTAAATCCTCATCAGATATTTTCTTTCCACATAATCTTAATGTGGATGTAATTTGAAAAAGTTTAGAATTGTATGCACTGACAGATTCAAAATCTTGTAGCCTTAAGTTTATCCATTCATACTGGGCATTTGGTAGAGATATTTTCTTTAGGTGTTCAAACCTCTCCTTTAATTGTTTCCAAAGATCTGCAAGATCTTTGATAGTCAAATATTCTGATTGAAGTGATTCATCAAGATGCCGGCGGAGAAAAACTAGAGTTATTGCCTTATACTGAGGTGGAAGATTATTATTTTCAATAATAGTATTATTAAGACCCATTGATTCTAGATGCATTTCTGCATCCAGCACCCAAGTAAGATAATTTTTCCCCGATACATCAAGAGGAGTAAATTCTAAACTTTTGATATTAGACATATTAAGAATTATAGGTATAATATATATTTTTAGAAAATAAAATAATTATGCCTTACTTTGGATTTATTTGGTGATATTCTCAGTTGGTTAGAGTAAGCTCGTGCTGATAACGTGTTGGAAATCGACTATATATGCAAGGATGTTATAACAATAAAGAGAGAAAGCAGAGAGAGAATTTGAGAGAAACTTTTATTTCTTATTTCTGAGATATATGAAATGAAGAAATTGAATTCCTATTTATAGAGAAATCCAACGGTAAGAATGGTAAATAGGTAAGAAACATATTACAGAAAATAATAATGACAGGTAGAGTAGAAAACATATTACATCAAATTATTAAGGACGTGGGCCCTACATCAATAATTTAATGACATGAATCACATCAAATAATTTAACACAATTAATTTTAATTATTTTCTTCATTTTTTCCTATACACGTGGAAGTCACATTCGCTAAGTTTGAATGGTTGTAGTTTATGTGGCATTTAGGTCTGTAAATGAGCTGAGTCGAGCCGAATTTTGGTATGTTCATATTCGTTCATTTAACTTTTAATCGAACACAAGTTCAGTCGAGCTCGAATTCGAGCTCAAAATTATCTTCGTGTTCGATTCATTTAAGTATTGGTTTGTTCGCGAGCTGTTCACGAACAACTTATTTTGTTTGTGAAGAGTTCGGTATTTTGTTTGCAAACGAGCTTGTCTACTTTGTTCCTGAACAACATTGCCAATTCAATATATTGTTTTTTAAAATTTGCCTCATATGGGCTTACAATAATAACAAAGGAAAACCTTATCTCACCCCCACCCGAGTATGGACTCGAGCCTACGAGATATAGGATCACAGCTTCAAGGCTCAACCATTAGGCCAATCCTTTTCCAATTCAATACATAATTCAATACATAATCTAAATTGTGCTATAAAATTGGGTGAGTAATCTTATATATGTACTTGTTGTAATAGTCTACTTTTATATGGTCATATTTTACTTAAGTCTATAAAATTTTATTTTTGATATATAATTATAATAATCGAGCTAGTTCACGAATATTTATTGAGTCAGTTCACGAACTTATTTGCGAATCTCTAATCGAGTTTGTTCACGAGTTAACGAGCCAAACTTTAGCTTGTTCATATTCAATTCATTTATAATTCGAGCCATAAAATCATGTTCACAAACTGTTCATTTGTAAATCAAACTGAGTTTTTATCGAACCGAATACCAAACTATTTACGATCGACCTGTTTAGTTTACTACCCTAGTGGCATTGTAGTGATAAATTTTATTTATGTTGACTTATTACATTATTGTTTTGCACTAAATTTTAATAAAATTGGTACAAGTAATCTTATTGAATTTGTGGACTTATTTTCATCTTAACCCTTGTGATGATTTAGCAAATTTACAATAAACCCATAAAATTATGAGGGATATAATTCATTATAAGTCATATAATCCAATTCGTTACCAGTAATTGAGTTTTTACATGAGTATCTTTTTTTACAAAAATAATTACTAAAATACTCTTATCACGTCAAATGACTGATATAATATTTAATCTAACAATGACACCGAAAAAAATAATAATCACTCAATAAAAAAATAAAGTAGCTACAATAAATTGAAAATATCTGTGACAACGGCCTAAATTTAATCTTCGATCGACATCGTGTAATGTAGAAGATAGTGAATTAGGAGGGAGGTGAAAAACGATCTCTACGAAAAAATTTGGGCGGCTAGGGTTCTCATTTGTATCCTAGCCGCCCAGCCGCTGCTTTTTACCGGCGATTGTTGGCGGCTTCTTGGTGTCTTCTTTGCCGATTTCTCAAAAATAGAAGTTCAACACTGCGCAGCTTGATTCCCGTACTATGGCTTTTCCCTACCGGTTATTCGCAAGGAATGTTCTTTGATATGGGTGACTAGGGTTTTTTTCCATCGGAACCCTAGTCGTCCATCGTCTACTCTCTACCCGAACAGATGTGAACCTTCCTTTGCAGTTTTTTTTTCAATCCTTAGACACATGTGATTCCAGTTTCAATACAGCCCGTTGGGTGGCTTTGGGCTGCCGCAGCTCCTCTTCGGATGGCTGTAGCGACTCTCCTCGGACAATACTTTTTCAAGTCCTTCCACCTTGAAGTTGTTTTGATTATCGACTTGGATCTCTAGTTTGATCCGAGTGGACAGTTTCAAGTTTCGAAGTTGTGCCTCTAACGCCACGACCTCGAAATTGCATAGATTATTACGATGATGTTGGCATCATTGATGTCGTTTAGGTCTCATTGTCCTCAGTGTTACTCGTCGGGAATGACTATGTTTCATCACAGGAATTTTCTTGGACTCCTCATCATTTTTCATCCAAAGGTGCATCTCCTCTGGTTTGGCTTAATGCAAGAAGGTCCTATCAGTTACACATTGTTTGTGGCTGCCAAGATGTTTTGGGTATGCACGTGTAACTATTTTTAGTTCGTTATTATTGCACTAGGTTTCGAATGACTTTATAAATAGATATTTTTTAATTTTCTCTTCTTTTATTTCTTTCTATTTTTACTTTTTTATTATAATAAATAAAGCCGATATTTAACGAGCTATACCTTCAATACAAGGTAATGAATTGGAGCTACATTCTTTTTAATCTAAAGCCTAGCCTTGTTGGGCAAAATTTGTTTCAAGTTGGGCAAAGTCTTTTACTATTTACCATTTACGTGGTCTCCAAATATACTGTAATATTATTTATAAAAGGAAAAAAGAGCGTACCTGACTACTAATTAGGGTTTTAGGCAGGGAAATCGTCATCATCTTCAACCTCTAGCCTGGCTTTATTGAGATCCAATTTTTTACGCCATGAAAAAACCTCGATCAAACAAGAAGAAACTCGAACCAGTCTTCCCTGCAGAACCAAATCCATCAGATGATTTCCATTTCGAAATAGCAAAAATCGCAATCTCACAAATCTGCCAATCGGCAGGATTCAAATCAACTCACCTCTCGTCTCTCCAAGCTCTCTCACGCGCCGCCACTATCTACATCAAGTCCGTCGCCGAAACCGCCGCGTCATACTCCAACAGATCGAACCGCACCGAGTCAAATCTCTTCGACCTCGTAAACGCCCTCCACGACCTCTCCTCGCCGCAAGGATTCGCCGGAGCTTCCACGCTCCACAGCAATTGCTCATTGGATTCAAAAATAATGAAAGACTTATCAGCTTTTGTACAAATCAAGGACGAAATCCCCTTCGCAAAACCTATTCCGAGGCCGGATCCAGTTTCGATTCCGGCTCTCATTCCTCCTCCGCAGCTGCCGGTGGTGAAATCTGTGGTTCCGAAGTGGCTGCCGGTGTTTCCCGATGAGTGTACGTACCGGAAATTGGAAAAAACGACGAGGAATTGGGAGATTTGGGAGAATTCGGAAATGGTGAGAAGTTGCAGAGAGATCATTGAGAAGGGGAAGAAAAACAGAGAGAATGAGAATTCTTGGGATTTGAATAGAAAGAAGGAAAGGATTAGTTTTAAATTAATCAATGGTAGAAACAATGCATTATAAAATACTGCGTGTTGCAGGGTTCGAACCCTGTTCTATGTGGAACCAGAAACTATCTTGTTTACCGTCTCAACTGTTCTTTTTTTAAAGGCACTGGTTTCATTTGTATTGTATTAGTTCATTTGTTTTTCGGTGTCTTTTCATCCCTACGCTCAATGCAGTCCAATTCAGCTATGCGTAATTATAAATTTACACTAAACTTCAGTTCAGCCTACTTCAGTTTTCAGAAGTTGAAAAGAACATGGCCTAACTCATTGTTTATAAAAGAAATCTTCGTTTTTAACCTCAACAAAATTGCTTTAATCTCTCAAACCTGTTACGGGATTTAGTAAAGGGCAATCTAACAAAAATATACCGATATTTATAATAATCAAAATATTGTAAACCCTGTAACATAACAAAGTTTGATACTGTGTAAATTGTATATTTCAAATCATTTTCCACTGTTAAAACCTTTGCAAACTGAGAGGACTATTATTGAGATCAAGGCTTTTAGTATTCCCAAAACAATCAGCTAGATCTTCATATTTTGCAGACACATTTTCCTCCGAATCTTCATCCCTGAGCCCGGAAATCTTGTGCCTGTAAGTTCAAATTTGACATTCTGAACACAGTTTCCGTTTTTTCCTTGAACAAACCAGAGGCGGTTACATAGAGTGGAAGAATGATAGATGTAAAGTGAGGAAAGCATATATATGACTGAGGCTGACCTGTTGATGCAGGTTTTCCGTCTTATCGACCAGGAGCTCAATTTTTTCTCCTCTATCGATACCTATTATATTTGTATCATATAAACACTTGTTAGGTTTATCAGGAAACATGCCAACCGAATACTAGTCATACTGCTATCTGCATTTCTTGACAAAATAGGTGAAAATGAAGCATCAATGGGCGACCCAATGCACTAAGGCTCTCACCGTGTGGGGTCTGAAGAGGGTATATGTACGCAGCCTTATCTCCACACTTATTTATAAAAACGAAGTATATTCAGAAATTTTCAATGATAATGACAAGAAAACTCTTGAGGATTATATGAAGCACTAGACCTCAATGCTCAAGCTTCACATCTCAAACAATAAAAACAACAGTCTACGGAATAACTTAATCATGGTGTTAGTCGACTCAACCAGCTATAGTTGGTGTATTTTCAGTTCACTGGAAAGTTAGTAAAGACCATAGTTGTCAAATCGGGATTCGAATCGAAAATCGAAATCCAAATTTTTTGAATCGAGAATCGTGAATCGAATCGTAAGATTCGGGTTCGAGTTCATAAATTAATAAAATATAACATTTAAATTGTTTAACTTGAAGATACAGTTTGATTTTAGTTTAGATATGCAAGTTCGGAATTCAAAGAGACTTATTTCTACTTTTCCAAATTTAGAGACTAATTTTAAAGAAAAGCATAGAATTAGACGCGATTTGCTTCAGTGCACAACTGCTCCACCACTTAGTCGTCACCGGAAGTCCATAGTTGGCAGCGTGGCGTTGGGTTCCTCCTCCATCAGATGACTAATTGGTGGAACAATCGACTTTGGTATCTCGAGTCACATCTTTCATTTTACCATCATAAAAATAATATGCTTCTACTGTGCTTTAAATTTATTATGGTTCATCAATCAACAGAATCGTGAGATTCGGCCGTTTTGCCACTGAATCGGTATTGAATCGTAGATTTAGGGTGAATTTAGATTCACCCCATAGATTCAAATCGATTTGGGGTTGAATCGAATCGTAAGATTCTGTTAACTATGGTAAAGACATAATTTCGTTCCAATTTGTAGTTTCTGTGTATGAATCCAAATACTTAAACAGGATCGGGATGAAGTTTCAGATCAAATGCCTTACAGGTTCAAATATAAGATTGGGTCCAAAGCCAAATACTTCAAACATTAGGGGAAAACTATGTGGCAAGGAATCAAGACACTCAAGTTCTGCAAACACAACATAGGCTGCAAAACTCCCAAAGCAGGTAGTACAACTGAAGATCTCAACTGCCAACCAGAAGACTAATGCCAGAGAAGTCCAAGGAAACTCAGCTTAGAATAAAAGCATCAAATGCGCTTAAATGATTTAAAATCCTATATCAGCAATCAACTCTAGAACTATTCATCGAGACGTGTATTAGTTCAGTATTGTTCAGTACTTATCACTTTATCAGTACTGCGTACATATAAGTTTACAGTGAAATAAGTACTTATCAGTTCGGTTCCGTACTGCTACTTATAAGTTGAAAAGAACAGGGCCTTAATTTGATATTTATCCGACTATCCAGAGAAACTCAATCTGGAGGGAAAATTTTGCCAACAATTAAGATTATATAAACCAAACACCAAATCTGAATATCTCAAAACAAGGATTTGAATTCATCAAATATGTTCTTATCTTTGTCATCATATTAAGTTCTTAACATATAACTTCAGTGCATATTTTCCCACACTCCGACCAAACATCAAAATCAGTAAAGATTTGTCTTGTTGCAAGCATAAGCATATCTTCTACTCATCGAGAGTTCAATAGCAATTCTTCAAGACAGCTTTTATACAAATCAAATCAAACTATAATTACTCATGAAATTAAAAGAAAAACAATTCAGTATACAAATACAATGTTACCCACATATTATTCAATAGCTTTTCAATGAATTGACAAGAACGTTCCTAACCTTACAAATCACAAACGTTCAATTTTAGGGAAAGTGAAAGAGATGACAGTTTTAAATGAGAAGACAGTAATAGCTCTATTTCGTGATCAAACCCTCGATTCAATCGAAACTACTAGAAAACAGGAAAAATGAAGAACAGAGGGAAAAAGAAGCTCACTGTAGCCATTATCAACGAGGTGATTGAAAGCGTGGGCATCGCAGATTCGCAGTCGTAATTGAACTCATTATTAGTTGAAGGAAGTTTCTGAAGGCATTGAAAAGCAGTAGAGTTGAAATTGCCACTGAATTCCGTATACTCAGCGAGAATTACAGTTCCAATAGAAACGAAGGCCTAGATCAATGATTTCTGTCTCATTTTCGAAATTTCAAAAGAGCAATTGAAATTTTGAATATCAAAACAGAGATCTGAGCTATGAATCAAAAGAAAGAGAAGAGAATGGGCATAGAACAGGAAAAGTGGGTTACAATTTTCACTGTTTGCTTCGTGTGTTGAAAAAAATCAAAACCGCCGTCTGTGGGAATCAAACCCACGACCACATGGTTAAAAGCCATGCGCTCTACCAGCTGAGCTAAGACGGCTCGAGACACACATGACAGTTTTTCTATATTTGTAATTTTCTGAGACATTAATAGATATTGGATTTGGAAATTATATATAGAAATCAATTGTTATGTTAAATCAAATACTACAAAAGTGAAAATAATTCTCACTACATTCAATTAATTATACAATAAATTACAATAGACTAGATCAATTAGACTTAAGTCCATGTTCTTTTCAACTTATAAATAGTTATATTAAACTGAATTTATTTCAGTGTAAACTTAGGGTAATGTTATACTAACACCCAAAAATTGACACTCATTAACATCCAGATCATCTCCACCCTTCATCTCCTTTTCGTCTAATTAGATGAATAGTAGAGATTGATCGGGTGTCATGGAGTGTCAATACCTGGGTGTTAGTGTCTAATTAGATGAATAGTAGAGATTGATCGGGTGTCATGGAGTGTCAATACCTGGGTGTTAGTATAACATTACCCGTAAAGTTATATGTATGCAGTACTGATAAATAATAAACTTAACTAAACTGGACTGAATATAAGTTGAAAAGAATATGACCTTAGTTTGATGTATGCTAATACGATAAGTATACATTTCCCACTCAAAATAGTATATTATATAAAGTTTTTTTTATCAAATAGTCAAAGATTTCATATTCATGTGTTCATGTAATTATTATATCTATAGATCTTTATTGATAATCAAGTCATCACATCAAGTTCATTGATATTTAACCTCAATAGATTGATACTTAAAAAAGCCCCAAAAAATTGATACATTTGTAGAAAAAATTGATGTCCCCACACCTCTAGGCACCAAATTGCTACTCATCATCACATCTCCACCAATCTTGCAATAACTAGCAAGATGTTCACAATCAACACCATCTAGGTTGAACCCATTAATCAACAACTCATATGCTCTGTTCACCACTTCTTCACATGGTTTACTTGTACCATTTGGGTATTCTCTCACATTCAACGAGCCGCCTCGGAGGAAGCAATCGAGGCACGTTTTCACCACCCTGTCGTGCACTCGCTTCATATACCGCATTTCCCGCAACATGCTTCTTCAGGTGTCGATTGGATTACGGAGCTTTCGTTAGTGCTCGGAGGGATGTAATGTATCACGCATTTTCCCACGTGCTTGGTCTCGCCCACGTATATTCCCGTCGTAATTTTACGAAAAACGTGTAAATAATAAAATCGAACTTTACGTATGATAAATCTTAAGTCTACATCGAAAAAAAGTAATTAGAATTTTAAGGGGTTTCTGAAAAATGACTGGCCATGGTGATATTGTCCTAGTGATTCCCTGTAAACGAACACATGATCACCCAATTGGAGGTTGGTTCCATTGTTGTCACACATTTTTTTTATTGTTACTTCAATAGGAAGATCTATCAATGAGAGAAGATTAAAGAGGAAGATTAGTATTTGTAATATTTTTTGATGTACTATTTAAAACTTGCATAATGGAACATATTTATCCTAGTTAACTAGTGGCTTTTTAACATCCACCAAGAGACTTTTTGATTTCCCTCCATTAATAAAATGTAGTTTTTCTTCATAAATTAATATACTGTAGTTAATTCCACATATTAACTATTAATTACTTACATTGCATTACCAAAAAACAAATTACGTACATTATTACATTACAAAATTTACTTTTTGTTAGGCTTTTGCTTTGCTGTTTACAAAAATTTTTTTTTATATAAATGTTTTAAAAAAAGGTTAGGCCCTGTTTGGCTCATAGTTTTTTCATAGTTCATTATAGTACTGTATGATTCTAATTAAAATCTCTTATTTGGTTGCATGGTTCTTTTTTTATGTATGATTTCCATGGTTATTTCATGGTTCAAATAACCATGAAAATATAACTACTATTTGGTGGTTTACCATGGTTATCCTTCAAATTAAACTAAAAACTTTAGAAAGCTATATAATAACATACCATCTGTCCAAACAATAACTTTTAAGAAACTACATTATACTATATCATACCATACTGTATCATAACATACCGAACTTCAATGAATCATGAGCAAACAAGGCCCTTAGAAACATAAGACACTGAAAAATACTACAAAAGTTATCCCAAAATATCATTACACAATTTTTTTTCTTTAGAGTATTAATGATTTTAGATTAATCATAGAGTACATCAATTATGTTTTATTTTCTCAATTCTATAAATTAATTATAAAATATTTTGGTTTTTAATTTCATTATCTAGTTATCTAGACAACTCATATCCTAATTTAAGTTTGTTGTGTACATGTACACTCCAACTCAATCTAGAAATTTTTAAAATTAAATGACAATTTAGTTGTAACTCTGTTATCACAATTACGATGTAGTGAATTAAGTCGTTCGTGAACAGTTTGGTGTGTGTTCGATAAAAGTTTGATTTGGCTCAACTCGACTTATAGATGAGCAGTTCGTGGTCGAATTATAAATGAACTGAATATGAACACGCCAAAGCTCGGCTCGTTAACTCGTGACCAAACTCGATTAGAGGTTTGCGAACAAGTTCGTGAACTGAATCAATAAATGTTCGTGAACTAGTTCGATTATTATTCCATATAAAAATAAAATTTTATATAATTAAAGTAAAGCATGACTATATAAAATTAAACTAATCCACCAAGTATATGTATAACATTACCCAATCCAATTTTACGACTCATTTTAAATTATGTATTGAATTGGAAATGTTGCTCACAAATAATAGAGAATCTCGTTCGCGAACAAATTAATGAATTGTTCGTAAACAGCTTGCGAACAAATGAAAATTTAAATGAATGAACACGAATAAAATCTTGAGCTCGAATTTAATCTTGGCTCGACTCGTGTTTGATTAAAAATTAAACAAACGAACACAAACAAATCAAAACTCGGCTCAACTCGAAACATTTATAACTCTAATTATTACTAATGTCACATATTTTCACATGAAAACGGAGAAAAAAAATTAAGTATATTAATTTAACTATAGTAGTAGTAATCATGCTTCTTTTTCTCATATAAAGGTAGTTTATGTTAAACGCTCTATGAATCAAACTATTCCTTTATTAATAAAAATAATTAATTTTTTGAAAAAAAAGAATTTATTTTAATTTTTGTACGCCTTTAATTAGGATTATCATCGATTAATACCTTTCTTTGATAATATAATACTTCCTCCATCTATAAAATATTGTCCATTTAATCAAAGCATTAAAATCAATGAAAAATTTATCACACAATTAAAATGACTAATTTATTTTTTATTAAATTCTCTTTCTTCTTAATTATTCACTTATAATTTTAAAAATACATAATTTCTGTTATATTTAATATGAAAATAAATTAAAAAAAAATTATATAAAATATATTAATAATCTATATTAATAATTAAAAATAAATTAAAAAAATGATTAAAGAGATAATAATTTAATAGTAATAGTTAAACCCGATGACAAGTAATTTAAATTTGCGAAGAGCTATTAGCTCAGCACAAGTTTCCAAGTGTCAATTGTGTTGCTTTCAATCCCCCTCTGGCTCCAGTGCTTTACCAATCGCTCTCTCACAATTTTGATTCTAAAATGGAAAGCAGTGAAGAAGACGATGATTTCCCATCAATTGAAAGCATTATTCCTCAGTCCAAGATCGACTCTCTCTATCAGTCCTTCACTGAAAAGGTTTCTACTCTTATTTTAATTTTGCCCTTTTTCCCTGTTTGTTAAATGCTTCAATTTGAACTCAATTTCTGCTCATGATTGTTTCCGTGTGAGCTTCTATGCTTGAACAGTGTGGTATGATCTGTGCTTATCACTTTTAGGTTTAAAATCCATGAATTAAGTTGCTTTTTTCGACCTAGGTTACTTTGAAGAGCAAATTGCTGTGTTCTTTGTGTTTGATTATGTAATAGCATAGGTTTACTGTCAAATTTGAGTTCAGTTAAGCACTTGATAGTTAGGGTAATAAACCATTGGAAGTTGAAATTCAGAATTGGTTGTCCATTATTTAGATGGGACCAAAGATTCATCATTCTTTGGCTTTAGATTATAATGGACTAAAGCAAAATGACTTATTAAACTGTTAGAGCTTCTTTTATTGTGAAGTCAAGGATAGCTATTGCAACTCCACTTCAGGGTCAATTGGAAACAACCTCTCTGTAAGTACAGAGGTAAGGTTGCGTACGCCTGACCCCCTTACCCCGCTTGTGCGGGAGCCTTGTCAGGCATTGGGTAATGTTGTTGTTGTTTGATCTTGCTATCTGTTTGAGGTTTAATTTTTGTTGTTGGGTGTTTCTCATTCTTCAACCTCTTTGTAATTACAGAGGTAAGGTTGCGTACACCGGACCGCCCTTACCCCACTTGTGCGGGAGCCTTGAAGGCATTGGGGTAATGTTGTTGTTGTTGTTGTTGTTGTTGTTGTTGTTTGTGTTTCTCATTCTTGTTTGTTTCTGTTGAAATTCTGCAGAAGGTCATTTTCTGATGTTGAAGGGGATTTTATTTGAATTATGCAATTGGTTTTGAGTTTTGCATAATGTCTTTGTGGCTTTTTCTTTCCTTTCCCCCCTTTCTCATCCCCTTTTCACCCTTTTTCTTTGCTTTTGTTTTAGCCTTCCTGAACCAGATGTTATACATTTTAGTTAATTGTGATATCTTTTGTTTGGCCTTTTGGAGGCTTAAATACCTTTTTGGGTCCTGTCAAATGCCCTTTTGGTGTCTAACCTATTGAAATTGCCCATTTGGTACCTTACGTATTCAATTTTTGCCTATTTGGTACCTGACACATTCAATTTTAGTACGACAACTTAACTGATTACCGAGGGTCGACAATTCTATGCATCCAACCAACCAAATATATTCATGTTTCAAATGATGCTATAGATATATCACGTTTTTTGTGTTGTTAGATGGATGCTTGATGCACTAAAATTAAATAGGTCAGACACCAAACAGGCTAATGTTGAATTTGTCAGGTTCCAAATAGGCGAAAAGTGGATACATCGAGCACCAAATAGTCAATTGTAATAGGTCAGACACCAAAAGGGCATTTGAGGTACAGAACAAGATCCAAAAAGGTATTTAAGTCGCCTTTTGGATATATAAAACGTATTTTGATACAAGAATTTAGGCCTGGTCAAATGGCTATATGTATGGGTGATTTCTCTGGCTAGAGTTTGTTATTGGGAAGTGCATTGCTAATTTTTTGGACTATTTTCCATTAGTTGTGCTTCTATACATTAGGCACCGAATAGTCAATTTCAATAGGTCAGACACCAAAAGGGCATTTGAGGTATAGAACAGGACCCAAAAAGGTATAAGTCGCCTTTTGGCTATATAAAACTTATTTTGATACAAGAACTTAGGCCTGGTCAAGTGGCTATATGTATGTGTGACTGGCTAGAGTTTGTTATTAGGAAGTACATTGCTAATTTTTTGGACTATTTTCCATTAGTTGTGCTTCTATTTTCTGTGTTTGAAGTTTGAACATATGGTTAGACAGCCCACATGTTGCATATTTATTTATCCATTTCTTTTTAAATCGTAGAGAAAATTATAAAATCCAAATAACAAGAAGTTTGTCAATAGCCAATAATTTTCTCCGTGTATCCTATTATCTTTTGATTTTTTTATACCGATTTAAGCTTAATCGAACTACTTACAATCAAAGTTGTTACGAGCGCACCTCGGGCGCAAGGCGCTCGAGGCTCAAGGGCCAGCGCCTCATGGAGGGTCAGGCGAGGTGAGGTTCATCAGGCGCGCGCCTTGTGCGCCTCGGATGTGCCTTTTGCACCTCAGCGCATCTCAATGCTAAAATGAAGGTTTGTTTGTGGTAGCAACTAATATTTATTGCACTTTTTTCTATATGCGCCTCAAGTCCCTCAGGCGAGCGCCTCGCCTCGCGCCTCGGTGCGCCTGACCCTCTGGCCCCTTGTGCCCGTAAAAACTATGCTTACAATAGATAATGAGAGAATTCCATTGCTGCAGGGAATAAGAAAACTTTGTTGTGAGCTATTGGATTTGAAAGATGCAGTGGAAAATCTATGCGGCAATATGCAAACAAAGTACCTGGCTTTCTTAAGGTAATTTTTTATATGAATCCAGATTTAATTACTTCAGTTCATTTCCCTGAAATTCCGTAATTATATATGATTTTCCAAAGTATGATCCTAAATGTGTTTTTTCTTGTAGAATGTCAGATGAAGTACTTGAACTAGAGCATGAATTGCTTGAGCTACGGAAGCACATCTCGACACAAGGGATTCTTGTGCAGGATTTAATGACCGGGGTTTGCTCTGAGCTCGAGAATTGGAACCAAACTACTGGCGAAATTGACGAGGCTCAACAAGACGGGCTCAAAGATCTTTTGCCAACTAGTGCAGATGATGCAAAGGCAACATTTTTGGAAAATCTCGATATTCTTTTGGCAGAACATAAAATAGAAGAAGCAATAGAGGCTCTAGATGCCGAAGAGAGAAACAATCTATATCTAAAGGGTTCAGGCGACAATTCATCAATAGACGAATCGTATAAATCGGCTTTCTTGAAGAGGAAATCAGTGGTTGAGGATCAATTGATTCAAATTACTGAACAGCCCTCAATTGGAATAGCAGAATTGAAGAAAGCCTTGAATGGCCTAATCAAGCTCGGGAAGGGGCATTTAGCTCATCAGTTGCTTCTAAAATTGTATGGGTCCCGCCTCCAAAAGAGTATCGAGGTTTTGCTTCCTTCATCTTCTGTTTGTCCCAAAACATTTCCCATCACACTATCTAGGCTCGTGTTTTCGATGATTTCATTGACAACAAAAGAATCTAGTTCCATATTTGGTGATGATCCTTTATATACCAATCGGGTTGTGCAATGGGCAGAATGGGAAATAGAGTATTTTGTGCGGTTAGTAAAGGAGAACTCACCCGCTTCAGAACCAATTGCTGCGTTAGGTGCAGCTAGCAATTGTGTTCAGGCCAGTCTTCACTACTGCCTAATGTTGGAAAAACAAGGCCTAAAACTTTCAAAATTGCTTTTGGTGCTATTAAGGCCATATATTGAAGAAGTGTTGGAGCTGAATTTTAGAAGAGCTAGAAGGCTGCTGCTTGATATGGCGGAAAACGGTGAAAGCTTCTTATTGTCTATGCGCTCTGGGTCTCCATTATCTGTGTTTGAGACACCTACAAACACCGGCCTTGTTGATAGCGGCATGAGATTCATGGAAATTACCGAAGTGAGTTGGTTTTCGGTTTTTCTCTACTTGTTTATTTGCTTTTCCATAGTTGTTAGAGGCACAAGTCAAGGCGCGCACCCGAGGAAAAAATTTGACAATTTTTTTTGTTTGAAAAGTGAATTTAAATGCAATAACAGTACCAGAAAAAGAACTAAGAGAATTGTTAGATGTATATATGTGTGTAAAATTTACATATTGCATTAGGAATAGCCTTGAACTAATCTAGCCTTAGTAGGAACTAAATTAGGATTATCTAGCCTTAAATTATTAATTTTTATAAAAAATAAATCCGCAATTGTGCTTACATAAAATAGGAAGAAAACCTCACCCACTCCTGGTGTGTCTTGAACCTGAGACCTCGGCTTCGGCCTTAACCACTAGGCTAAGACATACGCCACAGCCTTAAATTATTATTAAAACTCTTAAATATAGATGGACAACACATTAAAATAAGTTAAAACCCTGAAAAAAAAAGTGTCCCTGAGGGCTCACGCCTTGTAGTATGCCGAGGCGCTGAGGGTTGCACCCTCCGTGAGGCGTGCATTTGACAACTTTATGTTGTTCACTTGTTCTATTTTATGAGGTTCTGGCAATTTGGTTTCTAATGCCATTTCGAAATGGACTTGTTTTGCAGGATATATTGGCTCAGTTGACCCCGTTGACCGTTCTTCATTTTGGAGGAAACATACTAACTAGAATCTCACAGATTTTCGATAAGTACATGGATGCATTGATCAAATCTCTACCCGGGCCATCTGACGACGAAAATCTGACCGAGCTCAAGGAAATCATACAGTTTAGAGCCGAAACAGATTCAGAACAACTCGTACTTTTAGGGATGGCATTTACAATTCTCGATGAAATGTTGCCGCTTTCTGTAGCAACTGTTTGGAGTATGAAAACCGAAAACAACGAATTAGCCAGCGAAAGTACTGTGACCAATATTACATCAGAATTGAAGGACTGGAAACGCAATCTTCAGCATTCATTTGACAAGCTTAGAGACCACTTTTGCCGGCAATATGTTTTGAGTTTCATCTACTCAAGAGAAGGAAAAACGCGACTAAACGCACAAATTTACTTAAATGGAGATGGAGATGATTTGTTGTGGGATGCTCATCTGCCTTCATTACCATTTCAGGTAATTTTTGTGTCCTTTAGTCACCACTCAGGACTAAAATACCTTTTCGGGTAATGTTTTATGACTCAAATGCCCTTTTGGTGATTGACTTATTGAAATTGCATATTTTGTGCCTCACGTAGGGGAGAGCAAAAACCAAACAAACCAAACCGAACCGACATGAACTGAACCGAACCAAAGTTATTTGGTTCATTTTTCTGTATACATATTTTCAATCTTTTCGGTTTTCGATTCGGTTTGTTTGGTTAAAAACCAAAAATCGACCGAATTAGTTTTAAATTATTTTTTACTTTATTAGATTTTAATTTGTTTATCTTTTTTAGTTCAATTTACATTTTATAATTGATAATAAAGCTTTTCTTTTCAAATTAACAATAATTTATTTTTGTTGAAAGTTACATATGTTGATTTTAGTCATTTTATATATTAAATTTATACTTAAAAAAATATTTATAAAAATCCTAGTTCGGTTAAAATCGAACTGAATTGAACCGAACGGAAATAATTTGGTTCGGTATTTGGTTCCTGCATTTTCCTCATTTGGTTTTCGGTTCGGTTGACACCGTAGCGACATTTGCTCTCCCCTAGCCTGTCCTATTCACTTTTTGCATAAATGGTGCCTGACATTCAATTCAATATTAGTACGACAATTCAAGGGATCATTGAGGTCAACAATTCTATGTATGGTAAGCAAAACATATTCATGCTCCAAATGATATATATTTTACGTTTTTTGTGTTGTTAGATGGACACTTAATGTACCAAAATTAAATAGTTCATGGACCAAATAGGAAAATATTGAATATGTCAGGAACCTAATGGGCAAACATTGAAAACGTCAGGCACCAAATAAGCAATTTCAATAGTTCAGACACCAAAAAGGCACTCGAGTTATAGAACATGACCTGGAAAGGTGTTTAAGTCCACCATTGGGATGTAATGTGCCTTTAGTTAGCCATATAATGGAAGATTGTGTGTTAATGTTGCAGGCTTTATTTGCGAAGTTGCAGCAATTAGCGACAGTTGCTGGGGATGTGTTACTTGGGAAGGAAAAGATACAGAAAATGTTGCTCGCTAGACTCACCGAGACCGTTGTTATGTGGTTGTCTGATGAGCAGGAATTCTGGGGTGTTTTTGAGAATGATTCGATCCCACTTGAGCCTCTCGGGTTGCAACAGGTAATTCTCTCCTAAGTTTAGTGGTTTCATTTATAAATGTTAAAATTTGCGCAATTTTGCATTAAATACAAAGAAAAATCGCCGCCCTGCCCTGCATGTGACTCGAACTAAGATCTCTAGAGATCACAAATTCAATATGAACTACTAGGCTAAGACATTTGCCACACAGTTTAGTGGTTTCATTGAATGTTCTTTCTTCTAAAGTGAGAAAAGGGAATTTAATTATATAGAAAGACCATTTTGCCCCAAACGTAAATGCTATATGGATTAATTTTTTGTCAAGATGAGGGCTTGCCTTGTATTCTCTTCATTTTCGAGCAACCCTACATTGATTAACAATCACTTCTATGCATTGGCTTTTTATCTGGCTTAGTGTTTTGGAGTTCTCAAATTCAGTCTTTGAGTTGTTACCTGCTAATGAAGCACAGAAACGCCAAACATGCCGTTTCGGCGTTTCCGTATCCGTGTCCATGTTCGTTTCTCCACAGTTTCCAAACCTATGTTTTTTAGAAATGGCGTTTCCCGGTTTCCGTTTCCGTTTCTGTATCCATTTCCGTTTCTGTTCTACATAGGTTACCTGCGGTAACTCATTTACCTATTTAGCCCCCCGGTATGCATGTCACTAATTTGGTCTCCGTGCTATGCAATCTATTACCTTTTTGGTCCCTTTAATAAATATTTTGCATGATTACATCAATAGAGATTCTACAACACGGGTCCAGAAAGGTAACAGATTGCATATCATAAGGATCTAATGGGTAATAGTTGTATAACACAGGGATAAAAAAGGTATCAACTATCAAATTGGATAGCACAAGGACCAAATGGATAATATGAATACTAGAGAGACCAAATGGACAGATTATCTTTACCAAAGGGGACCAAAAAGCCCTTTTGCCATTAATTTCCCCGATACATTATGTTTATTCTGTGTCAATGCACATTAATATATACCTACCGACCCCGAAATGATCGAAGAATCTTAAGAGGAAATGAAGATAGTCTCGATTATCATTCTGAAAAGATCTAAGAACACTGAAATTTGAAACCTCAACATGACTAAACGATGTTTGTCGAAAAATGCTTGTCTCGCTGACAGATAATATACCTTCCTTTTTTGCAGTTGATTCTTGATATGCATTTCACAGTCGAAATCGCACGTTTTGCGGGTTATCCATGTCGAAACGCCCACCAAATTGCTTCAGCAATAATCGCTCGAGCAATCAGGACCTTCTCAGCTCGAGGCATAGACCCGCAAAGGTAACACCGCGTTCATTTTCTCCCGAACTTCTCCATTTTCGCCCCTCGGAACTAATTTCACGCGTTTCCCCCCTTTTCAGGGCACTACCAGAGGACGAGTGGTTCGTTGAGACAGCAAAGTCGGCCATCAACAGGCTTCTATTAGGAACATCAGGGTCCGAGACATCCGAGATTGACATGGAATTGGAACATATGACTTTCGATGATAAGATTGATTCCGATTCGGAGAACAGCGTATCTTCCCTGTCTTCAGAAGATTCCTTTGAATCGTTTGTTTCGGCTAGCATGGGTGAATTGGATAGCCCTTCGGACTTGACGGACCCCGAGAGTTGAAAATTAAAAACAATTAGGCCTTGTTGTTTTGGACAGAACCGAGTTGAGTATAAATTTGTAACTGTCTGGAACTGAACTGAACTGAAATCGGAAAGAACGTGGATGGTATGAGATAGGAAGTATATGATGTTGTAGTTGTTAGTGTTGTGTTATGATTAATTATAATTTATAGTTGTAGAAATGATATGTTGGACCATAGTATTGTATTAGTACAACTCTTGGAAGAAAATATATTATGGATGTTTAGCCAGTCAGCCATATCGCTTGTTTCTGTTCGTCGGGTGGGTCGCTCCAAACCTCTTCAAGCTTTTGACTAAAAACGAAACAAATCCACACTTTAAAAAATTTAGCTTGGGCTCGGTTTAGGCTTACAAAGTCATTTCCAAGCCGAACCAGTGACTTATAAAAAATTTCAAAATTTTTGGATGTATTAAATAGGAATAAAAGATATATTTTTGCACTTTTTACTAACATTATAATTAAGTTCAAAAGTTTAATATATTTGAATATAAAAAATTCAGAATAATTATTAAATTTAAAATATAAATATATAATAAATAAAAGCATTATTTATCGGGTCTTGTTCGAGTTTAGATATTAATAGAAAAATTAAACTTGACCCGTAAAATTTTAAGCTTTAGTGAGCTCGAACTTAAATCAAACATTGTAAAAAAGCGAGTGTTAAAGTCCCGTTCATTTGAACGAACTTGAATCGGGTCGGACGAGTACTATAGCCCACAAACATGTTTAGCTATAGCCTAGTTATCATGTTGGCACTTATTTGAGTGAAGATGAGAGACTCCACTAAAAACTATGTTAATTATTTTTTTGTCATAATTTAAATTTAAGACATCAAAAGAAAGTAGCAAATTAGCATAAATAACAAATTAGTAATGAGTATAGCTAATATCTTATATTGGAGGCACCCCACACAAGATCTTCACTATTCTTTTTAACTTTTGAAAGTTGAATAAATTGAATTAAATTATAGTTGGTTGAACTGAATTCTATTAAAGTGAGCTGAATTGAAATAAATTTATTTCAGTGTAAATTTATAATTACGCAAAATTGAACTGAACTAAAATAATTGAACTGAACCATATTGAATTGCAGATCAGCCCGTCTAAGTCCAATTGCTCAAGTTTGTAGAAAAATGTAGGGTAAACTTAAAAAACATGCCATGTGGTTTAATCGTTTTGCAAAAAGGTGCTCGTGGAATTTTTTTTCAAAAGGGTGCTTATGATTTTAAAAGTTTTTAAAAGAGTGCCTATAGTTTAAAAATTACAGTGTTACATCAATTATTTTAATTAATTTAATATTCATATATTTTAATTATATTATTTAAAAATTATATATTAAAATTTAAATAAGATTAAAAAAATTTCATTTTATTTTAATTGTTTAAAGTTATAATAAAATTTTAATTAAAAAAATATTAATACTTATTAAAAATTTTAAAATTTATCACAAAAATATATTATATTTTTATTAATTAAATTATAAAATTTCATCTTGAACAAAATTATCGTCGTTAAATTTTCGGAAATTCTAAATAAATTGCGCCAAACCAAGGCTTAAAAGCATAGTACTTGCTCAAATTTTCTAGGGTTTTCAGTTCTCTCGTCTTCTCCGCCGATCTGAGCAGTCTTGTCCCTATTGATCACAAAACCTGAAGCTTCATTCCTTCTCTCAACGTTGGTGCCACGATACACCTATTCTTACATTTCTTCTGTTTTCATTCTCAACATTTATGTTTATTATGATTTCTTGTTTGATTGAGAGTTTCTTATTGATTGATGGGAGTTTGATAATGCATGATTGTATAGGTCAGTGTTTTTGAATTCATTTGTCAGAAATCAGAATGATCTGATCTGATCTGAACCTTGTAGATTCTAATTTGCTTCTTGAGAGAGAAAATATTTGGTTGTTTTCGTCTTGCCCTAAATCTGTTCACAATATTGACGGGTTTCTAGGTTGTGATTTTAACTAATTGATCGTAGAAACCAACAAGGTGTAGCTCAGTAGGTTTGAATCCCATTAAATACACTTGTTGGCGGGGTGATGAGCCTTAGCCGTGACTAGGACCCGAACAAGATTATCTCAGTGAATATACTTGTAAATATTACCCAAAAAAACTAATTGATTGTGGAACTGTGTTTCTCACAAATGATATACACCTCCTGCTCTTTTTTTTATGCAATTTGAGCTTTAAAGTTTTAATCTCTTAGTTTGATTGCATAATGGTCTTAATAAACTGAAGTAAATTGATTGGAAATTATAATGAGATTGCAGCTGGCCGAGCTGGCTGGCTTTAGTATTTGCCAGGCAGTAAGTTATACAGCTGCATAGATTCGTCGGGGCACAAAAAACCAGCTCTTAACTGTAGGAGTTTGAGCAGTTCAAGATTGAGTTGTGCCGTATATTTAACTAGTTTATAACTCTCCCTTCAATATAATGCCCAGAAATATGTATTCGTTACATTGTCAAAATGATATCTTTAGTTGCATTGATTTTCCCTGCTTGTTTCTCCTTTTCTGTTTCATGTTTTGATTTTTTTTATCTGGTTTGATTATAATGGACTAAAGCAAAATGACTCATTAAACTATCTGAGCTTCTTTTATTGTGAAGTCACAGATAGCTGTTGCAACTCCACTACAGGGTCAATTGGAAACAACCTCTCTTTAATTACAGGGGTAGGGTTGTGTACACCCGGCCCCCGATCCGCTTGTGCGGGAGCCTTTTTAGGCATTGGGGTAATGTCGTTGCTGCTGCTGCTGCTGTTGTTGTAGCCTCACGTGTTCGATAGATTTGACAAATGTTTGTGTTAATTGTATGCACTGAATTGTTTTGGAGAATTCACACAAATCATGTGTATGAAAACTTACAGGCATTTAGTTTAGCTGAGGAGCTGGAGACTTAAAATGCCTCTTTATGATTGCATGCTTTTGCTAAAGCCTCATATAAAGAAGGAGGCGGTGGTGGACTTGGTAACTAGAGTTGGAAAGCATGTCCACAGCAGAAATGGTGTTCTTACCGATATCAAATCACTGGGAAATGTTCAACTCGGTTATGGTGTTAAGAAGCTTGATGGTAAATATTATCAGGTAAATGGTTTTCACTCTAATAGCTATATGGAATTAAGTTTCTTTGATTTGGTTAAGTACTCTCCACATTTATGTTGAGTAAGTTAGTTTTCAGAGTGTTTTCTGTTGTACCCTTTTCAATGGCTTAGTAAAGTAAAGTTTGCTTCTTTTTTTTTTATATTAAATTTAGTAAATATTCCCCTCTTTGAGCTTTGGGTGGCTGTCTTGTTTTTAGATCATTTGGTTTAGTGGAAAATATGAGTTAATATTTTAGAGAAATTATGGGATTCAAATCTGTTGTCCCCAAATTGGTGTCCCCTTCCATGTCTCTCCATTCATCATTTGACATGTGTTATGTTTAGAGGAGAGATAAATTGAAATAAAATAAAATAATAATAAAAACAGACATGTGTCAATATTTGAATGGGGGACATTGAAAAGACACCAATTTGGGGACAACAGATTTTAATCCAAAATTATGGTACAGTTTGAGCTTGATGTATTTATTGCTAGCTTCATGTCGTATCAACTCTTTATTATCGTACTGCATTGTAATTTCAATAAAGAATAGTTTCGTACTTTTCCTTTTATGCTAGAAGTCCCTAATAATGATGATCACATATACATGATTAATTACAGTTGATAATAAAGAGTGCAGTGTCAGTCCTATTTCTTGGTCCGAAAAGAATGCAGTATTGGTCGTCCTATGCATAGTAAAGGCACGCCTCAGGCGCGCTCTGGGCTCACCAGGATCCAGCCTCATCGCCTAGGCGCCTACCCTAGGCTCCTCAACGTTCAAAAGGCGTGCGCCTGGATGCATCAGGCTCTAGGCTCCAGTCGCTAAATGCATGTGTGCGTCTAGGCGTGCCTGATACCAAAATTAGGTTTTTTTTATAGGAAATGTAATGATTTAGGTAAGTCTAGAGTTTCAGAAAGAAAATAAATAAAGAAATAGAAATTATTGAAGAAAAATTAGGGAAAAAATAGTACCAACGAAATCTCATCTCTTAAATGATAAGTAAATAGTAATAATGTTATCGTAAATGATAAAATGATCACTCCATCTTAGAAAAAAGAATCATTTTAATTGATTTGAGCACAGAAGATGATATAAATTGATGAACCTTGTATTTTTTTCATGGTTTTAACACAGAATAATTTATAAAAAAATTTAGTTGGTGCCCCTAGCATGCGCCTAATGTGCACCTTGTGCCTAGAGACTAGAGACTATACTTGTTGATTGGTGAAATAAGCTCTTTTTATTTGACTTTGTTGTTCAGGGCCAACTGATGCAAATGACAATGATGGCGACACCGAACATGAACAAGGAGCTTCATTACTTGAATAAGGAGGATCGGCTACTACGGTGGCTCCTTGTTAAACACCGAGACAAAATAGAATGGCCGGAACTTCAGAGTGAAGAAGAATCCCGAAAAGAGCTGTACAATATGTTGAGAAGACCCTTCCCCGAAAAGGACTTGTCCTGTTCTTCTTCCGAGGAGGATGATGATGATGATGATGATGATGAGTATATAAACAACATGGAATATAAGAAAGCCTAAAAATAACTAGAGCTTTTCGGATCGTATTCAACAAATCAAATGTCCTTTCGGTATCTGACTTTCGTACCAATCTTGTCGGGTTGGCCTAGTACCATTTAGAAGATATTGTCTTCCCATGCTTAGTCCTGTTTCTTGGACCCCATTGCCCTAAAACGTGTCTACTTATTTCTAGTACAATTTAGTCATTATATCTATGTTGCTAATGTGTCATTAGGGTCACCTCTTGTTGTATAGAAAAGGTCAACATATAACCGATAGCAAATACCTCATGGGTGTTCTCAGGGCGTTCGAACAAAGGACTAAAATGAGGTTTTTGTATCACGGGCTGAAAAACGTTAAAAAAACGTACTTCATGATCGATGTTTGCTTGAACAGTTATTAACGGAGATTGATTAGAATTTGTACCATGTCCTTCCACACACCTGCTAGGTAGCCAAGCCATAATTGATCACAATAGTCTGAAAAAATTGATCGAATTATTCATATGCAGCAATGACAATTAATAGAGTTTGATTACCATTTCCCGTCAAGCTCTATCAACTGTCGTTGCTCTGGTCAATGGTAACGTCTTTTTAACTATTGTGTACGGCCGGGTTATCTGGTAGATGTGTGGTCAATGGTAACGTCTTTTTAACTATTGTGATCAAATATGGCCGGGTTATCTGGTAGATGTGATAGAACGCGGCAATCTCCAATAACAATAGCTATCCAAGCAAACAATGATCACATGATACATTTCACGTAGGGTTCATCCGTATGAATTATGTTGATTCTCTAGATGTTTTCCAATCCGTGTCACAAAAGCCCCATTTTAGTTTTTCGTTCAAATGCACTGAGGACATTCGTGAAAAATGTTGATTCTCTAGATGTTTTCCAATCCATGTCACAAAATCCCCATTTTAGTTTTTCGTTCAAATGCACCGAGGACATACGTGAAAAATGTTGATTCTCTAGATGTTTTCCAATCCACGTCACAAAAGCCCCATTTTAGTTTTTCGTTCAAATGCACCGAGGACATTCGTGAAAGATTTGCTATAGCATTGGTCATATGTTGACCTGTTACCGCTACGTATTTCTTACTCGTGACTGCCTCCTCGATGCCATCACCTAGTAGTACATAGACTTTGAGACGCAAATGTTTCGGATACAAAAACTCGGTATGACACATTTTCGTACTACTTGTGATTAAAGACGGTTTCAAATTTTTTGTGCATTGTCAAGAAATGCTTTCAACATTTTGCTACTTTCTTACAAGATGTAATAACATTTCTTTTAATTGTTATGTTACCATAACACTTCTTTATTTTCATTTTTAACCCATTTCCAACAGTTTTTGAACCTATACTATTTAAAAGTAGGGGTGTGCAGAACCGAACCGGAAACGAAATCCAAACCGAAACCTAATAAAAATAACCGAATTGAACTGAATCAAATTTATTTCGGTTTGGTTTTGGTTTTTAAAATTATTAAAATTCGGGTTTCAGTTAGGTTCCGGTTTTCATTACAAAAACCGAAATAAAACCGAACCAAACCGAACGAATAAATTAATAAGTATTATATTTTTATATATGTTTATATTATATCTAATATTCTAATCAATATTGACGATATACAACACACTAATTAGTAAACAATAATAACAAATGAGATTTTAACTTAAGTAATCCTAATTTGAAAATAGTTTTATTTTACAACTTTAGGAATATGACTCATTCAATAATTTATTATATGCATATCATATTACTTGAATTTCAAAGTCTAAATACTATCAAATTTAACACATATCAAGATGAAATTACTTTAAATCTCTCTCATATAACCCTGAAACGAAAAAATAATACAAATAATTTTATAAATTATAGAGTTTGAGCAATTCGGTTATAACCGAACCGAATCCGAATCGAATTGTATTCGGTTCGGTTTACACCGAACTGGACTATATTCAACTCGATTTCAGCTCTTATAGTTTTACTAATTCGGGTTTTACTTCAATTTTTGAATCGAACCAATATTTACACACCACTATTTAAAAGTTGTGCTTTTTAATTTCCGTATCGGTGCTATCTACACATCACTTTAACTCCGCACATTTTTCAATTGTCGAAATATTTGAATTCCGTTATTCATTTTTTTTCAATAGTCAGCCATTTGAAATTATAATATGGAATATGGAATAGGATTTGAATTTGGACAACCTTTTAAAATATAAAGTTATGGGTCTTCTGTAGCTGAGATGAATATTTGTGTCAATGTGACATATCAACTTGGGGTTATCCTTTCAAATTGGCCTCTTATATTTAGTGGAAGACAACCTTATATTCCCCATCCTTTAATTTGTCAAGTCCATACTATTTGAATCTTTGTAAAATACAATTGAATTTCGGTACCAACGACGTCTCTTTCTATATCGATCGTTTTAAATGTTTTGTTTAGATCCACTCGTTTCGAGGATTATAAGATAATAAAAAAATTGCATATTATATATTGTCGTCTCTCGTTTGAAGAGAGCGGCCGGATGATATGATCGTTATGATTGATATGAAAATGGTTGCTAAAAGGATTAATATACTCTAAAATGGCTTAACGCATTCGTTGCCCCGAAATTTGGCACGTTTTGTCGCATGCCACCCCTAAGTTTCAAGTGCTTCACTTTACCCCCTAAAGTTGACAAAACTAATACTGTTTGCCCCGTCAATACCACGTGTCAACTTCTGATTGGAGACTAAAAAATCTAAAAAGTGACATTTTGAAAAGTGAAACCAACCAGAAACTGACACGTGACATTGAGAGGACAAACCGTATTAGTTTTACCAACTTTAGAGGGTAAAATGAATCACTTAAAAATTAAGAGTGACATGTGATAAAATATACCAAATTTAGAGGGCAAAAAATGTGTTTGACCTTATAAAATTAACTAAATTTACAATAATAACCAATATCATAATTTATTGTTAATTATAACTAGAGGTTCTAGTTAGACTTTGATTTGAGGCCACAAACAAAATTGAACCGTCAATATCTCTTTTTTTAAAAGGGAGAAAAAAAGTAAAAGGATGATAAATTCTTTAGTTAGTCTCACAAACAAAATTGAACCTTTGCTTGAAGGTATAAATTTGAATTCAAAATAGGATAGAATAAATAAATTTTTTAAGGTTATTTCTTAATCTTTTCTTTTTTCATTATTGAACGGGTGATATAAAATTCAATTAAGTGTTAAAATAAAATAATGGTTATTTCAAAGTAATAATAGACAGCATAAAAATATAAAAAAAAATCCTTAACTCTAACTTAATGAAAATATTAAAAAAATTTTATATAATAATTTTATTTCTTTTTCGTTATTTCTAACCTAATGTCTTTAAGCATTAATTCAAATCTTTAATTGGACAATAACATATATAAATATTACATGTTCATAAAGGTTAATTCAGTATAGATAGATGTATGTATTATACCGAATGTATGAATTCTATGTTTAGAGAATATTTTCACCACGAGGTGGTTCTAGATAGGTCTAACTATGGGCGGCACTTTAAAGTCGTGTCCACATCCAGACTAATCCTCGATTGCTAATCGGAGTCCTTGAAGGACAGGATGGTTGACCTCAAGATTTAAGGTTGCTCCATGCACGTCTTAGGATTTGATATCTGATGAATGCCTAATGATGAACTAGTCCCTACTACTAAAGCCCGAATTTTTTTTCCGTACTTTAAATGGGTAGAGAATGAGATTCCATAATATTTGTATACTTTTATTCTTTTTTTTTGCCGTCCATAATACAAAATAAAAATGCCTTTCTTGCTCCTTTAAATGTTATTCTATTTAAATGTTTAAATATTTAAAGCAAAGTGAGAAAGGAATTAAATTCAATATATATATATATATATATATATATATATATATATATATATATATATATATATATATATTATCAATTCCTTGATAATTTTGATATATACATTTACTTAAGAACTTCATCTTCTTCCCAAAGAATGGCAAATAAAGCTCATCAATGTGCTTCTGGGGAAATCCAAAAGCTTAAGGTTAGCACATCTACATATTTATTTATGTTTTAATTATCACAAATTAATTAATAATTGTATAAGTTTATACTAATTAGTTTAAACCCTGGCAACCAATGTTATTAAAACTGTACCAGGCGTCGTATCCGTGAAGATTTTGGTACGCGGTAATACCGCGTACCACCGGTAAAATGAGTGGTTTTACTAACATCATACTGATCTTTTGTAACGCTTTCTGGGTTTTTTTACAACGCTTCTGTATGTCGCCATAACCTTTTTTAAAAAACCATTTTTAAGTTAAATTGTATTGTAGTCATGGCCGGTTCGCGGGAAAACCGATCGAACCGGCCAGTATAGTACGGTTTTGATAACACTGCTCGCAATACGGGCGAAATTATATTAAACACTGCTCGCAATACGGGCGAAATTATATTAAGTTTGATATATATGAAAAAAAATTAAGAAATTGAATTAATGGTTAATTATTTGCAGGAACCAGCAGTGGGATGGGTATTTAAGCCAAAACAACTTAACATTATATGGGGTAATGACAATCGCTACTGGAAGATTCATGAGTAAGTAAATATATAATAGAACAAAAATAATTATATATGAACACCAAGAAACGGTCAGACAGGCTTAGTTGGGGTTGCCAGCGAAGCCTCTTCAATGTCTAATTATATAGATAAAGGAAGTAGGTAAGAAGTGAGGGAGAGAATAGAATACCTTGACACTGTTTGCCCGCTATCCTTACATAGTTAGAATTTTGGGTGACACGGGTATAACAGTCTCTGCCATGTGTGTCCTTGTTGTTGGGTAGATATTACCCTTTTTACATTTGTGTGTAACCGCCTCTTAGCCATGGGCTATTTGGGCTCTTTGGTGAGGCGGGCTGTTTAGACCCATATGCATGTGTTATCAGGGCGTGTTTGAGATTGGTATATGTAAATGGAACAACTGATACTCAATTGCCCTATTTAAGCAAGTTTGAAGCTCTTGTTTCTCTATTTTCCGTTAGCTTTCCTAGGATGTAAATAGAAAGATGCTTATTGGAATAGCCTGCAAAATTAAAGTTAAACGCACCCTTAAGACTAGATTAGGGTTAGCGTCTCTTTGTTTTTCGTCTGCTTTCCCAAAAAGTATGTAAAAACATATTTTTGAAAAAGTATGTGAAAAACAATTTTGGGCTGCGAAAAGCAATAAAAAGCTCAAAATCGTTTCCATTTATCAAAGAAATTAATGACCTTTAAGGTCAATGTGAGACCCCTCAATTGCTCTATTTAAAGCACATTCAACATCAGTTTTCGCGTTCCAAAACTGTTTTTCGCATGCTTTTCTAACAAACATGCTCTCACATACTTTTTAAAAAGCAGATAGAAAGCAGGGGACAACAACCATAATGTCGCTTAACAAGCATTGTTATAAAACACCCTAAACTTTTTTAATAGGCCTAACACATATGGAGCCTCCTAAAATTAACTCTAACCGCCCTTGGTCACCCCCAACTTTCAAATGTGACACTTTGCCCCTTAAAGTTGGCAAAACTGATACAATTTACCCCTTCAATGCCACATGTAAGTTTCTGGTTGGTTTGACTTTTCAAAGATGTCATATTCCTGATTTTTTTTTCTATCCAATTAGAAGCTGACACGTGGCATTTTTGGGGGGGGGCAAACTGTATCAGTTTTGCCAACTTTAGTAGTTAAAGTGCCACACTTGAAAGCTGGAGGGTGGCCGAGGGCGGTTAGAGCCAACTTTAGGGGGCTCCATACGTATCTAGCCTTTTTAATAACTGGAGCAACTTTCTAATGTATTTTACCATAATATTTGAAGGGAAGGGGCAGCAGAGTTGGTCCAAGTATGTTGGCTAGAAGTAACAGGATCAACCAAAGAAAAACTCACAAAAGGCAAAGAATATGAAGTGAGTTTCACAGTAGAATTGAAAGATGAAGCATTTGGATGGAATGGATGCAATGTTTTCATTATGGCTAAAATTGGGAAAAAAGGAAAGTACAAGTGGGAAAAAGTAAATTTTTCAGATTTGCCCAAAAATGTAAGGACCCAAATCCCAGAAAATAATTTAAAAGGAGGGTTTGTGATCAAAGTGCCTCAAGACTTGGCTAGTGATGACACTATTGTTCACTTTGGGTTGTATGAAGTTTGGTCCGGTAAATGGAAAGGCGGTCTGTTGATTCATGAGGCTCAAGTTAAACAGAGATCGTAAAATTCGAAGACGGGTTCGAAAAGTTTTTCGAGAACTCGGGTTTGAAATTCTACTTGTTACCTACTTATAAATAAAGACATAAATAAATTTGAGGGTTTTACTTTTTATTGTATTGCTCAATCAAGGTTGGAATAAATATATATGAGTTACCATTTACAAGTTATAATTTTTAGTCCAAAATACTGTTCGTGTAGTTTTGTTACATTTATTTACCAAACACTATTGTGTATTGTTAAAGAATAAGGACCCGCAGCGGAAAGAAATATTTATTTTAGGTGAATATGGCAACAACAAAATAGGAGAGATAATTGACGAAAGGAGAAAACAAATAATGCACTAATAATACGAAAAGTGGTATAAAAGAATATGGAGAAATAAAACACTCAAACCCTTAATCAAAATACACTCAAACTCACTCTTACAAATATATATACAAGATGTATATATGTAAAACTCTGACAAAATGGAATGATTTGCAAATGAAGGATTGTAAGACATATATATAGCATAAATAAAGTATTGTGAATTGTATTTGACAATGGTCAAATACGTATTGTATTTATGGAGATAATTGAACTTGCCGACATGTGAAGTTGGGCATTACAAATGCTGCCTTATTTGAAAACAAATGAAGCCGAAATAATGCATAGCCGAAATAATGCATAGCTGACAATGTAAAATTTAAATCACATTCATAAATCTCCACCTTGATTTGAATTTCACTAAATAACTTTGTCTTCACCGAGATTGTCCTTTTGTCTTCACCGAGATTATCCTTTTCAAGCGAACTTCAGAGTTGCAAACACCAATCAAGCTCAAGCAATGCTTGAATTTACTGGTTGGAAGAGACTTCGTCATCATATCGGCTGGATTGTCCGTTGTACCAATTTTAGTAATACTGATATTTCCCACGGAAATAGTGTCTCGAATAAAATGGTACTTCACGTCAATGTGCTTGGTTCGTTCATGAAACATTTGATCTTTAATTAAACAAATAGCACTTTGACTATCACAATGGACAACAATTTTCTGCAAATTTGAACTGAGTTCACCGATCAAACCTCTTAGCCAAATAGCTTCTTTTACAGCTTCGACTAACGCCATGTATTCTGCTTCAGTCGTGGACAATGCAACTATAGGCTATAAAGTAGCTTTCCAACTGATAGCGCTACTACCAAGGGTAAACACATAAACTGTGATCGATCTTCGCTTGTCAAGGTCACCTGCATAATCTGAATCGACATAGCTAACCACCATGTTCTTACTTTTTCCAAATTCAAAACAAGTGTTTGTAGTACCCCTTAAGTATCTCAAAATCCATTTCATGGCATGCCAATGTTCTTTACCCGGATTTGCCATATATCTACTAACAACACTAACTGCAAGCGAAATGTCAGGACGAGTACAAACTATAGAATACATGATACTACCAACAGCGCTGCAGTAAGGAACATGTGATATATACTTAATATCCTTTTCGGATTGAAGACATAGAGCAGCAAAAAGTCAAAAATGAGCAGCGAGTGGAGTACTTACAGGTTTGGCATTTTTCATGCCAAAACACTCCAACACTTTCTCAACAAAACTTCTCTGAGTTAAATAAAGCTTTCCTGCAGCTCTGTCTCTTTGGATCTCCACGCCGAGAATCTTCTTAGCAGCTCCCAAATCTTTCATCTCAAGTTCACTGCTAAGCTCTACTTTCAATCTGTTGATATCAGACATATCCTTGGCAGCAATAAGTATATCATCAACATAAAGCAACAAATAAACGAATGAGCCATTTGCAAGTTTTCTGAAATATACACAGCTATCATACTGGCTCCTTGAATAGCCATGTCCAACCATAAAGGAATCAAACCGCTTATACCACTGTCGAGGTGACTGCTTTAATCGGTACAGTGATTTTCACAATAAGCAAACGTGGTCTTCTTTGCCTTCAACTTCAAAACCATCTAGTTATTTCATAAAGATCTGCTCCTCTAATTCTCCATGCAAGAAAGCAGTCTTGACATCAAGTTGCTCTAACTCCAAATCATGAATAGTAACTAAGGCAAGTAAAACACGAATAGAGCTATGTTTAACAACAGGTGAAAACACATCATTGAAATCAACTCCTTGTACTTGACTATAGCCCTTAGTGACCAATCATGCCTTATATCTAGCATCCTCAACTCTCGGGATGCCATCTTTCCTTCTAAAGACCTATTTGGAACCAACAATCTTCTTGTCCTTAGGCAGTTTCACTAACTCCCACGTTCTATTCTTGTCCAAAGATTCAATCTTCTCTTGCATAGCTATAAGCCATTTTGCAGAATCATCATGAGAAATGGCTTCTGAATATGTGGAAGGCTCGCCAACCCCATCCATCTCTTGAATAGCTACAAAGGGGTAAGTAACACAATCTGCAAACTTTGCAGGCATTCTTCTTTCTCTATCAGGCCTACTTTTAACAACTGGATGCTCCACCTATTCTACCGTAGTAGTTTCTTCAACTTCTATTGGCTTGGACAACTGCTCTGAAATTTGCTCCTTTGAGGTATCTGACAGAGCAAATGATTCCTCCACCTCAAATGGAACCTCCCCCTGCTTATCAGAATTCTGTATGTTGGTGTCAGCTGTAATTAAGGGATCTTTTCTTTGATGCAATATAGAAGATTTGTTGAACACAATATTTTTGCTAATTACAAACTTTGATGACTTAGGATCAAGAAGCCAAACTTTATATCCCTTTACACCATCTGGATAGCTAAGAAAAATGCCCTTTTTAACTCTAGGCTCCAATTTTCCATCGTTGACATGGACATAAACAAGACACCCGAAAATCCTTATATCAGAATAATTTGCAGGTTTGCCAGACCATAACTCCTCAGGAGTTTTGCAGTTAATAGAAGCACAAGGAGAACGATTCACCAAATGAGCAGTTGTTGCAGCTGCTTCAGTCCAAAATGCTTGAGACAAACCAGAATTTGACAATATGCATCAAACTTTCTCCAACAGAGTTCTGTTCATTCGTTCAGCTACACCATTCTGTTATGGTGTTCCCGGAACTATAAGATGCCTCAAGATGCCCATATTTTTACAGAATGTGTCAAATTCTGCATTACAAAATTCCAAGCCATTATTAGTGCAAAGATGTTTGATCTTTCTTCCAGTCTGATTCTCCACCAAGGCTTTCCACTGCTTAAAAGTGACAAAGACATCATTCTTGTGTTTCAAGAGATAAGTCCACACCTTCCGAGAGTAGTCGTCAATAAAAGTGAGCATGTAACCAGCACCTACTTTCGAAGGAACACGAGTAGGGCCCCAAAGATCTGAATGGATGTAATCCAAAGTACCTTTTATTCTGTGAGCACCACCACTGAAGCTGACTCTTTTGTGCTTACCTAAAATGCAGTGCTCATAAAACTCTAACTTGGAAGTACTTTGGCCGCATAGGAAACCCCTTTTACTGAGCATGGCCAAGCCTTTTTCACTCATGTGGCTAAGCCTCATATGCCATAATTTTGTAACGTCGGATTCTGACATGGAAGACGAAAATGCAGCAACACCTGTGGCAATTGATCCTTGCAACACGTACAATCTCCCAACTTTTCTAGCTTTCATCACAACGAGGGCACCTTTCAAAACCTTCAAAACTCCACCTCCACCAGAATATCTGCAATTGTTTCCGTCTAAAGCAGATAATGAAATGAGATTCTTCTTCATGTCTGGAACATGTCGCACATCGGTCAGAGTTCTAACAATACCATCATGCATCTTAATTTTGATGGTACCGATTCTAACAACTTTACAAGGATGATCGTTGCCCATCAACACGACTCCTCTATCTACTGGTTTATAAGATGAAAACCAATCTTTGTGGAGACAAATATGGGATGAGCAAGCAGAGTCCAAGATCCACCCTTGTCCCGATATGGCACCATCATCGGACACGGCATAAACTTCACAGTCTTCCTCATCTTCTGCAACACTGACTTCGGCGGAATTATCATCTCTGTGGCTCTTTTCTTTATTCTTCCTTTGAAGCTTGTAACATTCAGCTTTAATGTGCCCTTTCTTCTTACAGTAATTGCACGTTAAATTACTGTAACGAGATCTTGATTTAGATCTGGGTAGGTTGTTGCTGCTGCTGCTACTGGGATCTCTTGTACTAGATCTCCCTTGAACGACCAGACCTTCTCCAGGACTATTTCTGTCACCAGAAAGCTCTTTATCGATAAGATCTTTAGAGAACAAACATTCTTTAACTTCTTCCATGGTTAAAGTGGTTTTACTATAGATCAGGGTCTAGCGAAAATTTTTGAACGAAGGAGGAAGAGACCGCAACAACATAAGAGCTTTATCTTCTTCTTCGTATTTGATATCCAAATTTTCCAAATCCAAAAAAATGGAACTGAAATCATGAAGGTGCGCCTTAAGGGATGTGCCTTCTGCCATGTGGAGCATATGGAGACGATGCTTCGCCACAAGCTTGCTGGTGAGGTTTTTGGACATATAGAGAGATTGTAATTTCTCCCATAAATCTTTGGCAGTCTTCTCGTGGATGACTTCTCGCAGAACCTCATTCAACAGGCATAACTGAATGGCAGCAAGAGCTTTATACTCCAGATCTTGTTTCTTCTCCTTTGTCACCGTTTCTGGTAACTCTTCCATCATTACCTTATACAATCCGTTTTGCGTCAAAATCGCCTTCATCTTAACTTGCCATAAGACAAAGCTCATATTGTGATCAAATTTGTCAATATTGAATTTTGTTGTCGCCATAGTAAATTTCAAAATTCCAAAATAAATATTAATATGTTCTGGTACCGATTTGTTAAGGAATAAGGACCCGCAGCGAAACGAAATATTTATTTTGTGTGAATATGACAACAACAAAATAGGAAAATAATTGGCGAAAGGAGAAAACAAATAATCCACTAATAATACGAAAAGTGTTACAAAAGAATACGAAAAAATAAAACACTGAAATCCTTAACCCAAATACACCTCAAACTCACTCTTACAAATATATATACAAGATGCATATATATAAAACTCTGACAAAATGGAATGATATGCAAATGAAGGATTGTAACCTATATATATAGCATAAATGGTCAAATACGTGTTGTATTTGTGGAGATAATTGAACTTGCCGACATGTGAAGTGAGGCATTAGAAATGCTGCTTTATTTGAAAACAAATGACGCCGAAATAATGCATTGCTGACAATGTGAAATTTAAATCACATTCACATGTATATGCTTTGGTAACACTAAGGGCTCGTTTGGTTTGCGGAATTCCTATTCCGTGGAATAGAAATAGAAACAAAAATGAATGGAAAGATGTCAAATATAGGAGAGAATCCAAGACACATCCGTCGACGCACGAAAAAGCTTTTTCAAGTTTGTATACATCTCACGGAAAAGCTATTCCTCCTCGAAAAAAAAGGAATAGCTTTTCCGTGAGATGTGTACGAACCTGGAAAATCTTTTTCGTGCGTCGACGGATGCGTCTAGGATTCTCTCCTATATTTGACATCTTTCCATTCATCCCTATTTTTATTCCACAAAATAGAAATTTCGCAAACCAAACGCCACCTAAATTTGTACTAAACATTTATAAAATGATTTAAAAGAAGAAGAAAAAGACAACGGAATAATAGTTTATTAGAGTTTGGCTTAAATACAAAGGAAAGTATATTAATTCCTTCATTAAAGTGGTAAAGAAGCTGAAGGTGAATAAAAATTATAAAATAAATCTTTAATTTACTATATTCTCTTGTTGCTTTACGCAATTGTTTCGGATAATAACAAAAATACCAACAACAACAATAACATTAATAACATTAATAATAATAATAATAATAATTTATAATTATTTATATATATATATATATATATATATATATATATATATGACAAAAATATTTTTTCATTAAATTGAAATACAATTCGAAATTATCAACATATTTATTAATAATCCCCTATTTTCAATCTTGCAAAATCTCATATTTTATATGTCTAGGCTTAAAAAGCAAAAGAGGAAGAGTTAGATACAAGATAATTACTCAAACACATTTTTAAAAACTTCTTCAACAATTATCTTCTATCTTTTTTACATAAAATAATAACTTCTAATCATTTAGTTACAATTATTAAACAACACCTTTTAAATTTTCAGAGATAAAATATCACCGAAAACAACAAAAAAGCCATTATAACAACTAATTTAAAAGTGATAGGAGCAAATATATATAATCACTCTTAGGACCATTTTATAGTGTGATTATAATGTTTTTACGAAAAAATGCATGTATTAAATGTGACATAAACATCGGTCTTTACTTGCGGAAAAAATGCGAGTTACTCCCTCCATCTAGAAATTATTATATCTTTAGCCATTTTATTAGTTCTCTTTTTAGTTGTCAATTTAGATTATCAATGCATTTTGTACAATTTTTTCTCTAATTTACCCTTGTATTAACCATGAGAGAGAGTATGTATTGTTAAAATTATAAGTGAGTAATTAGAAGAAAGAGAATTTAGTAAAGGAAAATTAGTCATTTTGATTGTGTAATAAATTTTTCATTGATTTTGATAATTCAGTTAAATAGACAATATTTTATAGATGGAGGGAGTATCATTTTGGGACGAAAATTTTTAAACGTTGACCTTGAGATCCCTCTTTGGACCATTTCAAAGTGTGATTATCATGTTTTCACGAAAAAGCGCATGTGTTAAATGTGACAGAAACATCGGTCTTTAATTACATAAATAACACGAGTTATATATGTATATATATAGATTGATTAAGACTTCCTCAAGCAAGGAGATGGAAGGATATAGTGATAATAGAAGTGGTATCCATAACCCTCATTGGAAAAGTGTAAGTCTTCACATTTCTTCATTGCCTTCTTCAACAATTTATTATCAAATATTTGTTTTCTACCATGGAATTATATAAAATAAAAAATAATAATAATGTTTTTCCATAAATAATTCTAGTATATTAAACGTATTTTTAAAATATTTTTCTTCTATATATATATATATATATATATATATATATATATATATATATATATATATATATATATATATATATATATATATATATATATATATATATATATATTATACTAACTATATAAAACAATAATTATTTGTAATTAATAATTAATTTAATATATGTATAGGATGGATCTATAGAAAGATATGGAGGTGGATATAAGATAGGAGTGAAGGCTCTGAATATTATATGGGGAAACGATTCCCGTTTCTGGCGATTCATTCAACTTTCCGATGAAGACACAAGGTAATTAATTTATTTTCCCTAATTTCATTAATATTTTCAAAAATCACCCTACAAAAAACAAATAAATATTATTTTTTAAAAATATAATTAATGAGTGTACGTAATTAATTAATTTCAGGTTGGTTGGGTTCACAGAGGGAGCAGTGCTACTACAAGTGAACTGGATTGAAGTGACCGGGAAAATAGCTATAGAAAGAACCAAATTTCAAAATACAAATTCCCAAAGAAAAATGAAAATAATTTATTTGATTAAATTTAGAGATGATGCATTTGGTTGGCACTCTGTGGAAATTAAATTCAAGGTCAAATTCAATGGGGAAAATATGGTTATAAATAGCCATAATCTTGAGCTATTTAGAGACAAAAATGATGATAGAATATGGCATGAAATCAACGGTGGAGATTTCACCATTGATGAAGATGAAGAAGGTGATGGAATTTTGGAGTTTGGTATGTATGAAATTGAGAGTGATTGGTGGAAAGGTGGCATTGTTCTTGGTGGTATCAACGTTCAGACCGTTCTGTAATTTTTTCGACCCGAGTCTTCAGAAAGGTTTTTCGGAGCGAGTTATTTTCGGTTTGGTTTTTTGTAATTTAAATTAACTGTGACTGATGCATTTGGTTAAGTTTGATACTTCGTATAAGAGAATGTAATATCTTCTCTCGAGTTCTGTTTATTGATTGATCGACTTTGAAATAGTTGGAGTTTGAAGTTGAGTCGCATTATATCTTCTTTTAACTTTCTTCTAATCCATTTGTTAGTGTTTAAAGTTGTGATTTCTCTCACTCCTCTTTCATGTTATTTGTTGTTATAGCTAAATACTTTTTATATATAAACTAAATTGATATAGACACTTGTTAGATAAATTGATGTATAATTTCAGTAAGTAGAACCCAGAAGTTGGGTTGAATTATGGAATAAGACAACAAAATGTTTTAAAACCAAAATAATCAAAATATTGTTATTAAAGAAATAAAAATACTAACTGTCAGTTGATTGAATTGAATAAGAAACTCGACCCTTTAAGTATTAAGCAGGGTACCTTCAAAATGTGTATGGAGTGAATTGAATTGAGAGGGTTGCCCTGATAACTAGACTTCTAAAATATTCGAGTCCGGATTAGTCTACCAATGAATCAGAAACCGCTTTATTTCATGATGACAATTCGATGCGCTAACATAGACAAAATATAGAACTTGTGCAAGTTCGTAAAATTGAACTCATTAAACCAGGATCACTCACTAATTCTGATTGAAAAAACTCTTTATAGTCTTGCTTAACTTATCCAAATTCTTTTTATTGGACTACAATTGTAAACGAGCTGAACCGAACAAAGTTTAACTTATCCAAACTTGGCGTCTTCATTTTCTAATGATCTCGAGCTCCGTTTAAAGCAAATTGAAGTGACATTTTGTTTATTCGTTAAACTTTTTGGAACTTGATTAAGACTCATCACGATTGTTAACGGATTTTCAAAGACTTTTAGTACACACTCAAACTCGGATACAAAACCAACCAAGCCTACGTTTGGCACTCACTAATAATTCATTTGCAAATCTAGTCAGGTCTAACTTTTATCGAGTCGAGTTAGAAGCTAAGCTCCTTTTAGTATACAACAATTCGGTCCAGTGCTAATAAGTACTACATACATATATATCTACACTGAAATAAATATATTTCAGTTCAATACAACTACTTATAAGTTAAAAAAAAACCGAACCTTACAGGCACAAACATCAAACAACACACACTAAAAAATGTAAAATACATAAAAATTCATTCAAGATTGGTATGGCGAGAGCGTATAGCCAAAGGGCTTTCCCCCAAAACTTCCCCCAATTTATAAACCACCATCTCAAACAACACAAACAGCGCCCCTTCATAAACACTCCCCATCGGCAACACCTCCCTCGCCTCCGCCTCCCCTCCGTCGTCATCCGCCATAGTCTTCGCCGGCACATAACAAACACCGCCGCTCGCATACTTCACGGCGGATCCAGTCTCCGGCTGAGCAGTCACCACCACAACCCTCGCGCCCGCCGATCTGGCCACCGAGCACAGCGCGTCCACCGTCGCGAATCCTCCAGGTCCGGCCGACGCGATCAGGAGATCTGCGGAGGAGATCGGCGGAGTTGTCATGTCGAACACCAGGTGAGTTGAAATCCCTAGGTGAGAGAGTCGCATGCAGAATCCTTTTAGCATCAGGCCTTCTCGGCCGACGCCGTAGAGGAAGATGCGGCCGCCGTTGGTGGCGGTGGCGGAGATTGTGGTGACGAGGAGGTCGAGTGGCGGTGGGTGGGGCGCGGTGGAGTTGGAGAAGACGGTGGCGATTTGGCCGCAGATTTGGGAGGCGAGATTGTTCATTGTTGAGGACGTGGCTGGTGGTTTTGTTGGGCTTATCTGATTTCAATAGACGTCAACCAGATAATTAAGACTGTATAATGGCATTGATTTTTTGTCCTTGGCAATGGCTAAAACGACATCATTTGATGTTTGATGGTAGTGCCGCCGAGCTGATCATTATTGGCTCCGTGATTTTTTATTTCCGAAACCATTTTGGGATATACAATATTTTTACTCTATTTTTTATTCCGTAGAAATAATAATACTTTATCATCGTAAATTAATTTCTTTCCATCATTTCTATTCTATCCAACTAATAAAACAATTACAAAAATTAAAATTAAAAAACATATTATTAAAATAATCAATTCCCCCAATATAAGGTTCTCCATTTTAGAACATGTCATATGAAAAATGATTAGATTCACCAATTTCCTATATGTGTTCTCCATCACGGGGAAATACCCAAAATGGGAAACTAATAGAAGATCCAAGTTCCATAATAGCTTGCATATTGTATTTTGGACAACCAAATTTGATTTGATGTATTCAATTCAATATTATAACTTTTATTCATAAACAAAATGAGTAAAAAACAAACATAAATAATCTGCTCATCAATGAATAAATTAATAGTTTGTGATTTAACTTACAAAAATTTAAAACTGAGGCTCTATTCTATTCAACTTAGTTTAATATTAGCTCAGTAAGTACAACAAACATATAAATTTACATAAAAATAGATACATTTCGATTCAGTACATTCACTTTTAAATTGAAAAGGGCAGAGCCTAAGTCGAAGCTCAAACTCGGTTCCTTTAGATATACCAGGATTATGTCGATGTTAGATAGTTCAGGATTTACCTTTGAAGGTTGAAAATACCAGGAGTCGAATATTTGGGTACTCTGTTCCTAATAAATGACATGTTCCACTAAATATAAAATATAAATTGAGACAAATGTCATCTTTTATGAGCATGATACTCCAAATACCTGGGAGCCTCCCAGTAAAAATAACCAAATGCACAACTATACTCTACATCGTTACGAAATCCAATAAGTAAATTACCATATTCAATAGTAACAGGCTAACTGCAGATACCTAACACAAGGAAACCAAATTTCATGTTCAACAAAATGTGTGCTTTACCTATAAAATTTGCAACCAAGTCCCGCAGGGTAACTACACAAACTCGAACAAATCCGTTCATCATACGAAAATACCATGAAAGTTTTTCTTTTTATAATAACAGTCAGCTTTCATACCAAATCAATACCTTTTATGGTCCACTGCCCGGTGGTCTAGAAGATTGGCGAGGCAAAATTGTCGAGCCCTCTTGAATTTCTACATCTTTCACACCATGACTGAGTGAACAAGACGGAGAAACATGTGCCCCGTTCACTTCATTCTCTTCATCCTCGTAAAACGACCCTTTTCGCCGGAGTTCCTTCACTTTCCGAAACTCGTCATAGTGTGCTCGCCTGTGTTCCCTGAAACTTGCACCCTTGTCGGATTCAGGACCTGAGAAAAATAAGCTAATAAAATCCAGCCACCATGCTAAGAAAAACGGCAGATTTATCTTTTAGGACCTTGTGGTAAAATCCATTTGTTAACCCAGTCCCTCTTGTATACATGTTATTTACTTAGTCCCTGTGCTACTTATTACCTTTTTCGTCCTTTCCGTGCATATTATGCTTAGTTACATTAATAGATATTCTATAATGTAGGGCCCAAAAAGATAATAAATTACATCGCACAGGGACCTAATGGGTAATGGTTACATATCACAGGGTTTAAAAGGGTAACAAATTGCATAGCACAGGGATCAAATGGGTAATATGAATACCATACAGACTAAATGGACAAATGAGGTATATCACATTGACCAAAAAGGCCCTTTTGCCTAATAAAAACATATCAAAACATGCAACAAGGAGTGAAGAATAAAAAACACAGGAAAGCAAAGATGATGTTTGTGGTTCAGCAGCAGCAGAACACATATGGGAAATTTTGGAAGGAACACTGAAAAAATCGGCAGAATGCAGCTTGAGGTTTTCCGCAGCAAGACTAAGGCAAAAGGACCTTTTTGAACCATGTGGTATGACCAGTTTGCCCATTGGGTCCCTATGCTATACACATTATCCACTTGGCAACTTTTTAGTTGCTTTAGAACAAATTTCGTAAAATTTCACTAAAATAGTTTCTATCATATAAGGCTGAAAAAGTGAACGAATTGCATGCTACAAGGACTAGATGGGTAAAGAATGCATAGAACGAGGACCAAAAGCTAACAAATTACATAGCATAGGGACAAAATGGATAAGGTGTATACCACAGGGCAAAATGAGCAAACAGCTTCTACAACAGGGCCATCTTTTGCCGCAAAACTAATAATAACCAGACAAACCAGAATGCAATTCTACTCAATCATATACAGCCTGTGACAGAATACCTTTCACTCCATTTCATGGTTTTCAACAACTCTTAGAGCGAACATATAAGATTTTATTGTGAAAGTCACTGGTTTATAAACTGCAAAGGATGTTATAACAAAAGGCAAATGGATATTATATCTATACAAGCAATAATGTCAGATCATATGATAAAGCAAATGAAAATGTTACGTGTACAAGTAAAGCACGGGAAAAGCATAACTGTGGACAAAAAGATTGAGGAAATAACCTTCTTCGTCTTGGTCCATAGGATCTGCTTCATCATCAGATGATGTCCAGCCAGATCGCCTTTTACTTGAAGAAGCCACAGTATCCAATGCATTTCGTAGTTCCTCAGCATGCATTGTTTCGGCGATATCATCAAAGCTACCCCGCATAGGAGACAGGGAACCTGCATGATTAACAAAATTTGGATGTTTAAGATAAAGATATTGATTAAATACATCTAAACCAGCCTAAACTTGTCCCAAATGGCCTGCGGCCCCCTTAATTTTTCAAAGTTTCTCTTAGCCACTAGAACTTGGCAAAAGTGCATCACTTTGCCACTGAATGGCACGTGTCAACTTCTAATTGGAGAGAGAAAAATCAGGAAAATGACATCTTTGAAAAGTCAAACCAATCAGATATTGACACGTGGCAATCAAGGGGGTAACTGGTGCACTTTTGCCACATTCGGGGGGAAGAGAGGACTTTTAAAAAATTTTTAGGGGGCCGTAGGCCATTTGGGCCAAGTTCTGCCGGATTTGGCCACAGATTTTTTAAGAATGCCATAGCATATATTGATGAAATTCCAAGTACGACAGATGTGAAACAAGCATAAACTGCATTCTAGAGATTGCATTATCTTATACCAACTATCAAGATAAAAGATCAAAGCCTCATTTCAGAGAGGCTAGACAAAATCACCATCAAGTCTTATTTTGCTCAATACTGATAAAAATACACTCTACACTAGCATTCGGTGAAAAGATCTCATATTAACTAACAGAAATAAAAATCAAAGCCTCGTTTGGAAAAGCAAAACAAATTCCATCTCAAACACTAGTATTAACTTGGTTAGAAAATAGATTAACTCTTGTACAAATACAAATCATAGTTCCTTACAGACACACCGCAAAAGAATTTTCAAATGGATTCAAAAGAAGGAAAATGACAAGCCAAAACTTACCATCACCATCAATCATGGGGTGGTACGGTGTCTTTGGTTCAGTTATCTTCTGCCTAACAGGCTTATTTGCTTCAATTTCCCCCAAGTTGTTTTCATCCCATTTAACACGAGGCCTGCTGCTCCAATTTGTAAGAAAGGATAATGAACTCAACACATACTTCAGGTATTTGACAAAATCATACGGCAATCATTCAATGACTTAAGATTTACAATTATTACAATCATAACAGTGAAGTACTGAAGCAAATACAAATATCAGTAATAGTTATTAAATACAAAAAGCGACAAATATAATAAGTGCATCACAGCATATTAAGTTGCATCAGCAGCACTAAAAGTTACAGAAATAATTGATACAACAATTCACTATTTTCTTATAATCCATTATTTATATAGTTAATGTCTAGCACAAGGACAATGGTTAATATCAATTACTAAGCAACTTCTATAGCATTTCTCAATGAACTTTTGACATAAATAGAATCCAAAGTTAATAAAGTATATTAAGTTAGTCAACAGCAACAACCCATCACATGTTTCCTATGGTTTTACAATTGAAAAGTAACAAGTTATTTACTTGTACACGATATAATTCAGTTTCCCTAACCACTATTTTTATTAAGCAACTTGCTAACCTTTTTAATGCATTAATACAACAAGATAATGAAAGGAAATAAATTCTTATAAATATACAGAAAACAAAAATATGCTCTCATTACTAGTGTATTTCAACATTCCTCACATCACTTCAATCAGCAACCAAAAATTTCCCAAATTAAAAAATCACTGTATCAAAACACGAAGCTCGTATCTTCTTCCTTAATACTAAGCAAAATAGCATAAGCATAAAGTTAAAGGGAGAATAATCTATAATTACTTCATTTTTATGAACTTGTTATGGCCTTAACCGCTCTCAAACACCAAGCTGCAGCTGATTGGCTTGATTCCACTGAGACAATAAACAAAGGAACCAGTCAAAATTCTTGATATCACAGAACAAAAGAAAAAAAACAGGCATGACAATTAACTTGATTGCAGCATAGCAAGAAAACCTATCTAGTTAGTGTTTGTATAAGCCATAAAACCCTAACTAACCAAATTTAAGGAATGATTTAGAAGGCTATAAACAACTTAGACAACAAATACTATATACAGTTCAAGCGCCCTAATCAACATGAAATCGAGCCTTGACGGGGCTGTTCGAGGCCAAATTTGGCGACGAAGATGAGATCCGACACCTATCTAGTTATCGGAATCGGTAACAGAAACGGTTGAATTGATGGAAAAACAGAAAGAGGAAAATATTTTCAAAATTGACGAGAAATTAAACAAAGAAGAAGAAAAATATACCTGATATGGCGCTGGAAATGGACAGAGAGGGAGATGATGGGAGCGAATAAAGATGGGAAAGAGATGATTGTAATCAACTTTTTTTTAATATTTATATTGATCGAGATAGTGTTTCTTACAACTCCTCGCGAGCCGGGCTATTTATCGGATTCAGTTCGAGTCCGTTTAAATGGATTAAATTTGGATACTTATTTTATTATAAAGTTTAGCTCGAATCCGTAAAAGCCTAAAATTTTATGGATCGGGCTTAGTTTTTAAATAAATACCCAAACCCGATCCGAGCCTGTCCTGAAGAATAAAAAATATATTTATTTTATATTTTTATATTATATTTAATAGTTTATATAGATTTTTATATTTTAACCTACTAAATTTTTAATTATATATAAAATTTTTTTACTTAAAAATATAATTGTATGAAAAATTTAGACATTTTTAAATAAAATTTATAATTTTTTTCAATTTAGTTTACAAAATATAAAAAGAAAAAAGTTGTCGATGGGCCATGGGCCGGGCTTGGAATGAGTTAGTAAGCCCGGCCCGAGTCCAAAGTTTTAAATTATGGGCTTGGGTCAAACTTGGGTTAGTATTTTTTTTGTAAAAAGCCCGAATGCCCGGCCCGAGCTCGGCCCAACCCTCCTAATGAATAGGTCTTGTTCGGAATTTAGTTTAGTTAAGGCTCTTATCCCCTTTCAAACTGTATATCTAGTGAAATTCGAATTTTATTCTCTTCCAACTTGCCCAATTTACATTACCCACACCTTATTGGTAACTGTAATTAACCTTTTCAAGTTCATTTTCTATACAAAATTCAAATACTAATAAAAAAATATATATTTTTTCACAGTTATACTTATATTTCATATTTGTTTTATTTTACTCTTTTTACTGAAAATTATGTTTGTTTGGCTAAATTATTAGAGTATATAAAATTGATATTTTCTTTGGTTACTTGGTCAAGGAACTGATAATTTAATTTATATAAAACAGAATAATTATTAAAAAAATCATGGAAGTATTTAAATAATCAATTCAAATATTCAAAACATGAATAATTCACCCTTCAAAACCCATCAAAAATCAGTTACAGAGAACATCTCGGATAAGCGGTTATACTACGGGCATGTTTAGAATTGCTGTCCTATCACAAAAAATTTTATTTATAAATTTTTAATAGAATAATATATTTTAATATCAGATAAAAAATTTTAAATTTTAAAATTAATTAATTAAAAACTGTTCGCTATTAATTTCATAATTTTTTTGAGACACCAACTTAAAAAAATTAAAAAATGGAGCATTCCAAAGAAACAGTCTAAAAAAGCACTCCTAAACTGGCCCTATATCATTAGTTGTCTATAGATAACAAAATTTATATTCAACTACCGTTAACAATACTGATGATCATTTAGACCCTGTTCTTTTCAATTTATAAGTAGCAGTATTGAACTGAATTTATTAGTACTTATTTTAGTGTAAATTTATATATATGCAATACTGATAAGTACTGAACAGTACTGAACTAAATATAAGTTGAAAAGATCACGGCCTTAGTTTGACACCATTAATTAATTCAATCATAAATATATAAATATTTGAAAGAACATTTTTAATCATATATATTGTACGTGCTTTTGATCACATTTTATTATACTTTTCTATATAAGGTAAATTCCTTCAAGAATAATTACAAGTTCCCCAGTAAATCTCCTACATATTTACATAAAACACCACAATTCACACACCACTCGAGCTTCATCGCCACTTCATAACAACATTTACAAGCGCCATTTCGGCAAACAATTTTCCCGTCGCTCCATAAAACTTCAAGCATCAACCGAAACGCTCACAGCGTTTAGCCGGACGTGCTGCTTACCCTCGTGATGTGGATGAACCACAACCGTCGCGTAAGCTGCTTCTCCCGACTTGCCGTCTCCTGGTTGAGATACCGATATTGAACTCACTCTAGGCCCGACCATGTCGTCTTTCGACACGAGTTCCCATTCCTCTTTGAGTGATGTGAATTGTAGTCCTTTCTCTTTGTGCGTCTCGATCTCGAATGCGGTGGGGAGGATTACGTAGTCGTTTACCGGGTCGTAGTATGGATCGGGATCGCCTGCCTTTAGCCAGTGCTTGAGGATCCTGAAAACGTGGCGGTCGCAGAGAATCCCTCGATGCTCGCCGGGTACACCCACCCTTGCTTCAGCTTTGAGCCCATCGGCCTGGGGGTGGGAAAAATGAAACAAGGGTTTTAGAGAGCTCAAAACGGCATACCTTGAGGACACAATGACTAGGAATAGGCTTCGTTTCTGCTCGAACTAGCAACAAATTAATATAAGGCCAAATACATCTATGACCCCCTTAACTTGGCTCAAATGATCTATTGTCCCTCTTAACTTTCTGAAGTTTTTCTTAGCCCCCTAAGTGCCATGTGACGGTTTCTAGTTGGAGGGAGAAAAATCTGGAAAAGACAATTTTGAAGAGTCAAACCAACCAGAAGCTGACGTGTGGCATTCGAGAGGCAAACTGGTGCACTCTTGGTAAGTTCAGGGAGCTAATAGAAACAAGTGAAAGTTCATGGGACAGTAGACTATTTGGGCCAAGTTCAGGGGGTAAATGATGCATTTGGCCTTAATAGAACATCAAAAATTGGTTTCTAGATCACGGTCGTCTTAAACTAGAGTATCAATAACCAATTTTAACTCTTGTTGATGTCAAAGCAAATGAATTACTGGGAGTTAAGTATAGCAAACCTTAGCTGACTCAGAAGGTACAGTCCCATCGCCATCGACACACACATATGTTGGCTGGAAATTTCAGCAACTCATGTCAGAATTCATGACAAAACAAAGAAAAACTACAACACTAATATATTGTCCAAGTGAGTGTGAATTTGCCACATCGATAAGTAAGCGAAGACATAGCTAGAGAATCATAAAATTTCTATAACGTAATTTAAAATAACAGCAACGAATATGATGGTAACCTGGAAAAGTCGCAGTTCTTGAAGATCTGTTACAGGTATTTCTTCACTTCCATAGCTGCAGATTATATGTACACATGACATGAGAGAAAATGTAAACATAGTTAGATGAATCTATCAATTTACCTATATGTGGATTAGCCTATAAACAAATAATCGAAAATGAAACTATAGCCTGCTAAAATAATAGAAGGAAACTCCGCATTGACTTTATATAAAACTGACATATAATGTCTTTTATATTGAGTCTTGACACATGGTTCGCATCATTCATAGCGTTTGTAAATTTGTGAAGTATAAATCTTTTTAACCTAAGACTAGAGCGAATAAAAAATTACCAAACACTGTGAGGAGTCTCAAGGTTGATTCCATATATATTGTAGAATTTAACACCAGGGGGAACTTTTGCAGAAGATAAGACCTTATGAGTTTCTCTGGCCCATTTCAATATCTCTGTATTAAAAGGTAGAGAGATATCCACTCCATCATAGTTAACCTGGAACCGAGCCAAAAAAACCCATGCATTATGACCCCAAATACAGGGAAAATGTGCATCCCTTCTTAAAAGGCCTAATAAATCCAGACCCCTGAACTTGGCCATAAATGCCCATTTGCCCCCTGAACTCTCAACTGTTCCAAATAACCCCTGAACTCTCAACTGCTCCAAAGAACCCCCTAAACTTGTTTAAAGTGCACCTCCTAACCTCCCTAAACGTCACGTGTCAGCTTCTGATTGCAGCATCTTTGAAAAGTCAAACCAGTCAGAAGCTGACATGTGGTGTTTAGGGGGCAAACCGGCGCATGTTTTACAAGTTCAATGGGGGTATTTGGAACTTTTTGGCATGTTTTAAAAGTTCAATAGGGTATTTGGAACTTTTGAAAGTTTAAAGGGCAAATGGGCGTTTAGGGTCAAGTTCAAGAGAGCTTATACCATGTTCTTTGAACATTGCTCCCTACTCCCTGCATGAATGACAAGTGTCCCATAAACTACTTTATGCTATTACTTTTTATTATTTTATTCATTTATGGGACACTTGTCATTCATGCAAGGTGTAGGGAGAAATGTTCCAGGAACATGGTATAATTTCCCCAAGTTCATGGCGGTTCTGAACGTCTAAGCTTCATTGATGAAGATAACATACAGAGAAAGACAAGTTTTAAGCTCACCGTGTTAGTTGAAAGGGCCTCCTTGTACACTTTTATGCTCTCTTTTGGTGGATACGACTCTAGCATTATCACTGATTTCCCATCACTATCTTTTCTCTCTTTCCATATCTCAAGAAGCGGATTATGTTGCCATTTAAAATGTGGACTTGGCATTAATTCATATATAGAAGGACATTCAATGAGCTGAAAATGATCAGCAAGATAATTAAAAATCAAAACTTATACGCAGGTAGAATTTTTTGCATCAAATTGAGCACAAAGATATTCTCGAAGTGCGGAGTTTCTCAAAAAAAAAAATTCATTTATAACAAGTACTACACGAAAGGATAAATCACTAGATATGCGATTGTGCACACACAACACATATATAGTAATTTAGAAAGCTACAAACACATGAAGACTTTTCAAGATATTAAAATAGAGTCAGATTGAAACGAAGTTGCCTTCAGTTATGTACTACAAGTACAATGTTCTCTGATAATCTACATTGAACTAAAGATATCTATTAGGAAAGACTAATACGAATCTTTCATTCTGCATTCCCACTTCTATCTTCATGTTATGGCATATAAGTTCAGTCTACCATATCTATCCTATTTACATCAACCTATAGATTGTTTTCAATGATTTGAGTCATTTGACAATTACAATTCAGGAGTGTAAGACAACAGGGGACAAATGAAACCAAGAGAGACAAAACAGCTACACTTTAAGCACTATTTAATTGGCAAAACTATCATAATCCAATATGTAGCAAATGAATAAAAAAACAGAAAACATGGAATTAAAAAATGCAAAATAACCCACCAGTTGGTGCATGCTCCACTTCGATATAAAAAAATTTTGTTCCCACCCTTCTACAAATGACATCCCATTTAAAAATGTGGATGCGATGTACCCAGGCGCACCTGTCAAAAAGATACAACAACGCATTTAACATAGCATTTAAAGAAAAATTCAATCAATGTTTTCGAATAATTGAATCCACAAAAATTCATAACGATCGTAGAATTTTGATGTGCATTTAAAATAAAGAGGCGCAAGAATAAAAATTGGGTAGAATAGGAATCAATCCTTCACGCTGAACAATTATTATAAATTCAATCATTAAATACGTATATATGCCTGCAGAACATTTTGGCATGAGACCTTTTCAACCAAAAGAAGTTTAGCCATCAATCACCTACAGCTTAAGGAGTATGTTACTAATGGAGACTAATAATACGACAATATCTACTGAAGCTACCAAATTCCACAACAATTACTTACCACGAAAGGGTGCAGCAATAGCAATCCAGTTATTTACGTATTTCTCAAAAATCTGTCATAAAAATGTATAAATAAATGTGTTAAACCCTCAGTATAGAGACAGGAATCTATGGTAATCAATAAAATAATCTGTGAGTTGTGTGTGCCTGCGTGCAATATAGAATGCAAGATGGTTGACAGACAAAAACATAAGATTCTTACATCACTGTGTAAGGACATGAAACATTTAACCAAAAGACCTCCCATGGAATGGCTAATGATGTTTATCTTCTTCCCACCAGATATTTTATACATAGACTCCAATTGCTTAGCAAAGCGCTCCAAAGTGTCTGGCAACCTAAAAGAAAACAAAAGAATCAGTTTACAGAAAGCATCATCCTAAAGAAGTAAAAGAAACAACATTGTCAATCTTCAATGTGAATGCCTTTTCTTATATTCTTTTTCTTCGCAATAGCTAAAAGGAGGGAAAAAAACAGATTTGCTAAAGGTATATATCTGATAAAATCATAAAAACTTTAATTAACCAGAAGTATCATTTGGTATAACAAGTTAAAGCATGACATAATGCATTTGGTAGATGCGAGATTATATATATTTTCATTTCAGAAAGACACCTCCATTAAATTATGAAGTGTATCCAATGCTAACCTGTGAAACGTTTGCACTTTCTGAAGCACATCATAGTTTTCTTTACATCTCATGATCGCACTTAAGGTAGATAATGGAAAGCATTACAAGAACAAATATGAGGATTATTATGAAACAACTCAATCATATCACATACGAATGTAAATTTCTTTCTATACGTCCATTTTCAATATAAGAAGCAAATAATTCGCAGTCCAAGATAAGAACACAAAGAGTAACTCTTCAGTCTATGAAGGATGTCCTTTTTGACTTCAAACAATGCTCAAGAAAAGATTTAAAATGACATATCATCAAACATGCCTCTCCAGTTAGCTTTCTGCAATTAAACAACGATTAAATACCCATTCATTTATGCATTTTTATTGATACAAGCAAGTTTATGAAAATATGCAATTCATTTCAAATGGGAAAAGTTATCCTGTTCAAGGTCAAGTAAGAATTCGCAGAACATATCAACAATCACAGCAGAAGGAAAAGATTCTACTTAAGCGCCAGAGGTGATGTGATTTTTCTCCTATATGCGAAAAACTTATAGTTGAAAAAACAGATGATCTGCCAGTATAAGTTACTTATAGAAGCCATTCTTGAAATATAAGAGCACTTCAAGTATTGGTTTTAAAATCCATACCTATTACTCTGACGGAAGTCATATCCAAAACCAAATAAAGTTTTACCCTCTTCAAAACCCCACTTGATCATTTCAACAATCATATCATGGAAATAATAAACACACTCACGTCCAATGATCTGCACAGCACAATGTTATACTTGAAATGCAGCCATAGAAGATATCCACGAGCAATACATACTACAAGATCAGCCAACGAAACAAAAAAAATGACATTGTATTTTGATTTCTTTTGGGGCATCTTAGCAGGATTATCGGTAACCTAATATTAAAACCGAATTTGTTTGATACGGTCATTGGACAGCTGGTTGATAATCACTAATAGCTGTCAACTTATAGGTGAAAAAATTAAGTGTTACTAATAGCTAAATTAGAAGTTATAGGCATTCTAATAGCTGTCACCATCTGGTTGAAATGATTTACCCATCTTTCCAAGCTTGTTGTTTTAGATAGGAAGTTAGGAACCAACAGCCACAAATAGTAAGCCAAACACACTCTAATCTAACAGGCCAAGTAGTTTTATGCTGGTTTACAGAAATTATGGCGAAAACTGAAAACAGAAATCATTGTACACTAAGCACGAAAAAGAGGCAAAATAAAAAAAACGCATACCAGGTCCGGATCCAAGATATCAATTGCATGTAGTCCATATCTTTCCTCAGGAACCAGAATACTTGTTTTTGGATCTAATGACACAGTTTTACCTGTTCCATATGAGCAACGTAAATATGTGATGCCAAAGTCCAAAAACAGAAGAAAAGGCATGTATAATTTACAAAGCAGAATAGTTAGACTTAGAAGAATAATAGCAGGCAGCATTCTTTCCATCTTCTAAATATTTGAGATCTATGACTTTGAAGACATGGAAGAAAATCATCCAAAACTTCACCACGTTTGGCAGACTGAAGCAGTAGAAAAATTTATAATTACACAATGATTGGACATGCAAGCTATTGAAAACAGGATCAAACCCCATCCAAATCATCTTAGAACAGGCCACATAAGCAGCATAAAGATTATGTAGATAATGAAATAGCAGCTCAAAGTGCTAGGATTGGATTAGGGGTTTCAACAATAGTCAATAAGAATCTATAATCGTATGGTTGTTACTTGTAAGAACTGGAAAGAACTTCTCTTTTTGTCAGTGATATGAAAAGACCTAGCAGATGAGCAAATTGGCCTCTTGGGCATAGTAGACTAAATAGTTAAGATAACCTATATCCATAACATAAGATACAATTCAAACAATATATAGCAATTACCCCTATTGATCAGTCTCATTAAGTTACCAAAGACTATTTTCAATTTCTTTTCAAATAATCAGATTGGAATTAAAAAAAATTATCAAAATTCAGAACTTTTAACGCGCCAAAGCTCTTGATTTACATGGAAATCAAGCATATTGACCAATATTTTCATGTTAACACAGTCAACAATACATTGCATTCCACCCTCACAAGCTTGATATTTAACTTCTTCACAACAAACGCCAGGATTCAGCCGGAGGAAAACTCAAAAGCAAAATCCAAATTTCATCATTCATCCAGACCTAGAAAACTCAATCGAATTTCAAGATAAATACAACCTTTATTCAAGCTTCAAAGCCAATTAAAATTCATATCATACCAGTAGAGGGATCAAAGCGCGACCATAGCTTAGTGCGAAACTTGTAATCAGCCCTGAGAATTCGAACCCAAACACGTTCTTCCTTCTTATCATTGTCATCATCCACCGCGTTGAGAATCGAACCAGCAATTCCAGGAACCAGCAAGACCGGGTCAAGATCCGGGTCGACAAACGGCTGCGGCTTTTTCCTCATCAATTTCAGCCATAGCTCCACCGACTGCACAATATCCTCTAGCAACACGGCCATTCCCAATCAGCCAAAAAAAATAAAAAACGAAAAATTCTACTGCAGCAGAGATGTAATAACAACGACTGTATCAAATTGATGAATCAAAGTAGAAGAAGATGAAATTTGGGTTTTTGGGGTTTGATTGAATTTGTGAATAATTGAAATTGAAAAGGAGCCGTGAAGTTAAAGGACAACGTTTTTTAGCTGCGTTACGAAAGGTGAATCGGCTTTGAAAGAACACTATGATATCGAGTGTTTTTTATTACACGCATAAAAGGGATAATACGGGTATAGATGATTATCTATAACCATTGAATTCAAATCTAGTGGCTACTATTTTTATTGCCACGTGGATATTTCAATTTCATTATATTTGGTTTTTTTTTTTCATTTGGTTCATCGGAATTGTGCTCTGACTACATTCAGATCTGACCAGGTTCGCGTACATGGTTGAGGTGGGTGAGTCTCCCAATAAGGATTTTCTGTATTGACTATGACTCGAACTCGAGACCTTGCTTAAGCGATACCAAATCGCTTATCACTTAGGCCATATTCTTTTGGACTACAATTCAATGTAGGTCAGTTCAATTCAATATTGTTTAGTGCAGTTCAATGCAGTTCAGTTCAGCTATGCATAGTTATAAATTTACACTAAAATAAGTTCAGTTCACTTCATCTCAGCCCACTTCAGTTCAGTTCAGTTCAGTCAACTTCAGTTCAATTCGAGACCTTGCTTAAGCGATATCAAGTCGCTTAACACTTCCTATTCTTTTGGACTACAATGCAATGTCGTTCAGTTCAATTCAGTACTGTTTAGTGCAGTTCAATGCAGTTCAGTTCAGCTATAGTTATAAATTTACACTAAAATAAGTTCACTTCACTTCATCTCAACCCACTTCAATTTAGTTCAGTTCAAAAATTAAAAATAACAGAACCTTAGACCAACATAAAAACTTTATTTTTTATTATCATGCATTAAATTGTTATAATGTATGTTACATATCATTATTTTTTTATTGTTTTTTAATATTTAAAACTATTTTCATTATTTTTTTAAGGAGTTCTGACACTCGTAAGCTATAAGAATTCTAATAAAAGTTGGAGAAGAGTAAAACTGTGTCTTCTACCTATTAAAGCAGTTGTTGTTTTAGTTAATAAATATGCAGCGTAATTTATAGACCGATCCACACAAACTCTAAAAAAACTTTATAAAAACACTATTGCATAATAAATGCTTTTTTTCTTAGGCTCTTTTCCTTCATCTTCCTTTAGCTGTAATAAGGAAGCAATTACTATTTATGAAAGTAACAAACCATGTTAAGATTGTCTAAAATTATTTTTATTAATATACATTTGGAAAATATTTATCATATGCATTTAGTACTCTCACCGATTTGTGATCAAATTATTTTAAAATGATTACAATTTTTAATTATTTGACTATGTATATTATTACCAATCTCTTTTATGCTTGTTATTCTCAAAATAAATTATTAAAAGTGCATTGATAATGCAATTTAACTGCAAACTACTTGACAATGCATGTGATAATCTACCAATAATATGTACAATTATTATTTTTTATAATATATAACATATTAAAATGTGTGAGGCCAAAATAAATATTTGGATTTTATTGTTGGAAAAGTCTTAAAAAAAACAGAAAAAGCAGCATAAATAAATGCAAAAGGCCTAAAAAATGAAAAAAAAAATTAGATTTCAATATATCTTTTGAATAGATTTCTTCAATCTAAGACCTGTTCTCTTGAACTACAATTCGATTTAGTTCAGTTCAGTTCAACTATGCGTAGTTATAAATTTACACTGAAATAAATTCAGTTCAGAAGTTGAAAAGAACAGTACCTTAATTCCTTAAAAGTCCCAAATACTTGTACCCTTTCAAAGTAGAAAACTATTTTATACAATTTAAATGGATTGATCACTATTAATACATTTCATATATGACTTACCTATTAATACAAACTCCAACATTAGGAGTACTTATAATACAACATAGTAATTCGAATAAACCGTAAATATTATAAGCTACTGCATCTTGTGTGACCTCTCGCATGTGACCCGAACTTAAAACTTTTCCCGCACCAAAAAACTAAAAGAATGATACTTCACCTAATTCAAAGTTCAAGCTATGAATCTTACTATTTTTCGGGTTTTCATTCGTTTTTTCGAATGTAACGCTTAAAGATAATTACAACTTACAAATTTAAAAGCAAGAACAAGGGGACATGACCTTGCAAGCTTATCAATGAAAGGTGTTTCTCCAAGCCACATTGGCCATTCCCTTGTTCCGTGATTTCGGATCTTCAGACACTAAAACTCGGGGGTTTTATATAGGAAACCGGGTATTTGTATCCTTTCCATTAGATGATTGATGCGTAGTCACTTTTTATTATTGCAGTATAAAAAGTGGCTATGTGTCAGTCATCCAACGGAAAGGGTACACAATACTCGGTTCTCTGTATAGTTTCCCCTAAAATTCGGTCTAATCCAAATGTTTTCTTCTCTTAGGTTCAGGTTCGCCCAACTGTAACAACATGTATACCTCCTCGTCTCTGTCGTGCTTTAATGCCGCAAGGTTTTTCAGTGCCATGTTTTCCTGTTGGTTTTTATCATGTACTGGGGAACTCGAGGTGTAACGAGGAATAAACTCGTGTTCCACATTGGATGCTTCTTCAACTAGCTCGATATTCAAATTTAGAGGCTCGGCAATTTCTCCTGTTCGATCTTTTGTTGGCAATTGGATCGGGGATGATGACTCGCCGACTGTAGAATCTAAGCCCATTACCGATGCATTTCGTTGATCGTGAACTGCAGCTACAACGAAAGCATAAAATCATGAACATACTTCTATTCTATTTTTCTCAGGCTTAATGCATCTGCGGCTTCTCCAACTTGTCTCATTCCACGTTCTGCCCTGAACATCGAAAAGATCTTATAGCTCCCTCAACTTTCAAAAAGTGCACTAGTTTGCCTCCCCTTGATGCCACGTGTCATCTTCTAGTTGGTTTGACTTTTCAAACATGTCAATTTTCGGCTCATTTTACATGGAGCAGGGTATTTTGAATACCCTGATCCCGATTGATGACATGTGTCCCACTAACTGTAAAATGGGACACATTATCAATCGGGAGCAGGGTATTTACAAAAATCGGCTCCTAGTAAAAAACCTGTCATTTTTCTGAATTTTCACTCTCCAGTAACAAGTTGACGCGTGGCATTCAAGGGCAAACTGGTGCATTTTTGCCAAGTTGAAAGAGTTACAGGAATCTCTCCGAAGTCCACGAGGTAGTAGGTGGAATGGAACAAGTTGGAGGAGCTACTTATGCATTCAGAAGCTTCTCTGCATCAAACCGAAATACTTCCATCCATGGTAAAACCAAAAGCAAAGGACTATAAAATCAATGGACGAAAAAGTGCTAAAGCACAACTAATAGGCACAATGTACAAACCTTGAAGCTCTTCATCGGTTGTAACAAGATCGAGTTCAAGGAGATCAAGAAGGCGACCAAGATCAACGCCACTAGTCCAATTTTCCGGAGGCTTACCGACTTTAAGCTTCAATCGACCTCGATTAGCAGTGCCACCCCAAATGATCCCAACTGGCTGTGGCTTATCCCCGTTTTGGCCAGTCAACATAATGAGACTTCCACTATCCCCTTCGAGATCAAATGGCTGCTCATTTTCACCAACAACAAGAAAATCTGTAAATAAACAGATCCCTTTTTCGTCGTTATATTCCAAAGCATAAGCCATAATAGTTCCTGTAGTCAAGCCGGAGCTTCTTCCTACTTTGACTACCTGCCGTCCTATTAGGCCGATGATTGGAGACTGCAAGTCTATGATATGGACATTGCCGATCTCCCCTACACCTCGAACGATTGTTGTTACGTTGCTCATGTCGAAATCCTCGGCAAATGGAATGAATGCCCCATCGGCACGCACAAATGTTTCTGCAAGAGAGCCATGGGCAAGATGAGCGACAAAAAAGATTAAAGACTATTGCCGACAGAAGCACCTTATTCGACCCTGTGATCTAATTCATTTACCCATTTCGCCCCTCTAGCATACAAGTTACCTATCTGGTCTCTGTGTTATGCAACCTATTACTTTTTGGTCCCTTTAATAGAGATTTTACAATGCAGGGCCCAAAAAGGTAACAAATTTCATAGTATGAGGAATTAATGCGTAATGGTTGCATGGCACAAGATTAATTAAAATAGTAACAAATTGCATACCATAGGGACCAAATAGGTAACATTGATACCAGACGGATTAAATGGGCAAATGAGTTTTACCACAGAGACCAAGAAGGCCCTTTTGCCACCTACTGCCTCCTGAACTTTGAAAAGATCCTCATAGCTCCATCAACTTCTAAAAAGTGCATCAGTTTGATCCCTTAAACCCACGTGTCAGCTTATAGTTGGTTTGACTTTTCAAAGAAGTCATTTTTCTGATTTTTCTCTCTCCAATCAAAAGCTGACACGTGGCATTTAGGAGCAAACTGATGCATTTTCGGCAAGTACAGGGAGCTACGAGGACCTTTTTCAAAGTTTGGGGGTAGTAGGGGGAATAGAACAAGTTGGAGAAGCCATTGATGCATAAAGCCAAAGATAAACGGCAAACCATCATTGTGGAAAGCGATCGAATGTAAGTGAGAACTAGATCATAGGCCATTGATACAAACATGACATAATCTGAAATTCATGTGATTCGGTAATAAATTTTACATGTAAGAATGTATTACCTGGGTTTGTTCCGGCGAAAATGCCATACCAAAGCTCATCTGTAATAAATGAAGTTGCTCTCTCCACAGCACCCAAATAAACTCCAGGGCCTAGGCTGGGTGGTAAAGGATGAAACATTTTCTGGCTTGGATAATCTAAATCCACTGCCACGTGCCGATTTGTGAGGAAACCAACTTGTCTGCTTCCTGTTCTGCTTTTCACTATAGCGCCCAAGGTTCCATATTTCTCCTGGTTAGCTACCTTAAAAGAGTGAAGCTAGTTAGAACCTAGAAATATAGCTAAATTTTAAGAAATTGAGACAAATAAATTTCAGTGCCTCAGAGGATAACAAAACAAATGACCAAAAATTAGCATTTCTTTTCTTTCCAATATCTTATCAAAAAGATAAAATTTTAGCTGACCCCACCTAACGTGGGATTTAAGGCTTAGTTGGTTGGTAGCAGAAGTATATATAATTAAACTGGAATTATTTCCTAAAGAAACAAAATCGAGAAATATTTGACTGTGAGTTTCAATTTGGATCAAGAACTTAAGGTTTGAAACCCTTGGCTTGGAAATTTTAATTTACCCATAATGAGCTCATAAATGACTTTCAAAATCCAGTTCAAAATGGATGCTCAATGACAGTTCTGTTCATGGCACTCCCAATAGGCTAAAGTCCAACTAACTGTTAGAAATTAACAAGGGCCAACCCCACTTAGCATTGGTATAAGGCTTGGTTGTATCATAATAGCTCAAATTATGATTCCATAGTGAATTTAAGATCTATGAACTGCATTTTTTTTGTCGATATTGCCTTTTTTCTAGGTATGAATGGGTAGCATTTACATCTCTGAATGAGCACCTCAAACAGACTATCATGTAAAAGAAGTAAAACACCTGGGAACCAGAGCCAATACACGGATCACTTCCTCCTAACCCATCAATAAGCTCTGTGTAAAACTGTTCCTTTGGAGTTGGCGCGGGTGCTCCATAATATGAGAATTCAACAACATCTACATCACACCACACACCCCCCGGCCCCTGCCTCATACAGTTAAAAAAGGGCACTTCAACGTCTTAAATAAGAGAAAAACACAATTAGACAATGATATATCCTACAATGCTCATATTATTTCAACTCGCTACATGTTCTTATGAAAAACTCACAAAGTTTCTTTCTAGGGCCTAATACATCGACAATTCCCTCGACTTATCCAATATCGCCTACTACCCCTGAACTTTGAAAAGCTAGGAAGCACGGAAACCCCTAAACTCTAACGTTTCCCGTTTCTGTTTCCCTCTCGGAAACCTGAATCACGTTATTTTTTGCGTTTCTAGTGTGCGTTTCCGGAAATCGGAAATGTTTCCTATCCCGTTTCCGTGCTACATAGTTGAAAAGGTCCCCGTAGCCCCTAAACTTTCAAAAAGTGCACAAGTTTTCCCTTCAATGCCACGTGCTAGCTTCCGGTAGGTTTGATTTTTCAAAGATGTCATTCTCTTGATTTTTCTTTTTCCAACAAGAATCTGACACTTGGGGTTCATGGGAAAAAACTTGTGCACCTTTGGAGAGTTTAGGGAGCTACAGGGGACCTTTTCAAAGTCCAGAGAGGCAGTAGGCGAAATGGGACGAGGGAGCTAGCGAAGCATTTGGCCAAGTTTCCAGTGATAATATGTTAATGCAAATCAGTAATTTGCAATATGAAAATGACTCCACTCCACCCCCAAGAAGCCTTTAGTTGAAATAATTAACAGAAATAATTGCAAAAATTATCGGAAGTATAAGAACATATGATATATAAAAGTGCATAGTTAAAAACCTCAAGTGCAGCAGGTAAGCACTCGACAAGGTTGAGCCATTGCCTATGAACTTTTCGGGCAACAAAGACAAGAATAGCCGGAATATCAGTCAATACACCTCGTCGAATCCTAAAACCAATAGCAGTTCCATGACTAAATCGCCGCAATATTTTGCTATGAAAAGCCCTAATAGTCATCAGTTCAAGCAGTGTAGTGGCTCGCTGCCCCGAAGGCAACCGCCCATGAGTTTCGGGCAGCTCCCCTTTCTGAAGGTTTCCAAAATAGTTCGCTCTATCTTCTGCTGTGACATTTAATCGACTCAGAGTCGGCCAAGAGAAATAGGCAGCATTGCTTTCAGAATGTTGACCACCCGACGCAAATTGCTGAAGTGACGAAGGGCTTGTTGACCAAGGAAGATTATGACGATTGCAACAGTTTCTTTCTAAATCTAATGCTGATTCCTCAGATTGCGCTGATACCGAGCGATGCATTCTTAAATCTATTTTGTTCCTTTCCATCTTTCAGCTCTCCTAAATGAAAGCTCACAGCTTCTTACCACCAATGTGACAGTTATTGCAAACATTTACTTAAAAACACTAAACAAATATTAGCTAGATGAATCTAGGAACAAAAATCAGATATATTCAAAGAACTAGGGCCTGTCAACAGGTTGATTTCTCCTAGTGGGTACAGCAACATTCAATTATAATTTATATCTAAATCGCTAAATACATGAGCAGCACCTGCAAGTTGGCGCGTTCCACCTAGTGCCTCCCTAAACTATAAAAAGACTCCTACACTTTGAAAAGATCTACTAGCTCCCTCGACTTTCAAAAAGTCCACCAGCTTGCCTCCTTAACACCTCGTGTCAGCTTCTAGTTGGTTTGACTTTTCAAAGATGTCATTTTTCTGATTTTTCTCTTTCCAATCAGAAGATGACACATGGCATTCAGGGGTAAACTGGTGCATTTTTGCCAAGTTGAGGGAGCTATGGGACACTTTTCAAGTTCAGGGGGCAGTAGGTGTGGAAAGTGCCAAATCGGAGGAGCTGTTGAGATATTTGGCCTATCTAAATTGGCAATGATGGAAAATTAAACAGAGCAAGGATAAAACCTCATAAAAAGATCAACGTAGCTCCCTCAGCTTGAAAAAAGGGCACCAGCTTGCCTCCTAAACGAGGCATATGTCATTTTTTTATTTTTCTCTCTCTGATCAGAAGCTGACACAAAGGGGCAAACTGGTGCATTTTTGCCAAGTTGAGGGAGCTACATGGACACTTTTCAAGTTCGCCCCGACACAAAGGGGCAAAATGGTGCATTTTTGCCAAGTTGAGGGAGCTACATGGACACTTTCCAAGTTCGGGGGGCAGACGTGGAATGTGCCAACTTGGAGGAGATGTATTTGGCCTATCTAAATTGACAATCATAGAACCAACAAGGTGTAGCTCAGTTGGCTATGCAGGTTGAGCAAGTTGGAGGAGAACAAAGTTCAAATCCCACTAAATACATTTGTTGGGAGGGGTGTACTAAGCCCCGAACAAGATTATCTCAATCAAGATACTTGTAAATATCACAAAAAAAAAAATTGACAATCATGGAAAGTTACAGAAAATAAGGACAAAACCTCATAATTTGAATCAGATATTCACCTGACCTTTTCAAAAGGAAAGAATAAACTTCTATAAGCAGCAACAAGTAAACAACTATCCAATATGGAAAACATAAGGAACTCAAAAATAGGAAATCAAGATTCAAATCCCCCCTTCACAGTACCAAAACCAAAAATCTATACAAATTGAACAAAACCCCTATATCTATAATCCACAAATCATCAATTTGGCAAGAAAATAAACAAAATTGATGCAAAAATTGAATAGAAGCAAACCAGTAAGAAACAGGTAATTAAACTAAAGTATAGCGATGAAATTGATGAACCCAGAAAAGAGAGAGGGAAGAGCAGTGGAAGTGAAGGCATACCGAACAGAATTGAAAGAGCTGAAGTGGAGAAGTAGAAGAAGAAAATCCCTTTGAAGACGCTCATGCCCTGGAAATCGGAATGCTCGCCGGTGAAATGGTGGGAAGGGGAAGATGATAGACAGGGAAGAAGGAAGCCATAGCTTGTTGAGCTGGGTAGAGTTATATAGAGAGAGAAAATTCAATTTTCCATAGAAAGAGACAAAAATGGAAAAAAATTAGTATTTATTATTAATTTAACTAGTCGCTTTAAAGATATTCATAATTTTTAAGAAGTAATTAATATAAAATATAAAATTATTTATTTATCTTTAAATTAGTATTAAATGAGTAATATATTATGAAATTGAGTTACAATTAATAGGGGTGTAACAGGGGAAAAGGAATAAAAGCTGACATTAAAAATAGAGAATGACAAAAGAAAAAGTGTGTAGAGTGACTAGTTTTTGGAACCGTAGGGAGTAGTTGATTACTCCTTCTGTTTTTTTAATAACTTTCACTTTTGGCACTTTCTCACATACCAATGTTTCATTAATTAGGGCAATAAAAATACCATTATACTCTTAAAATTAGCTCTTTATTTTTTTCACTTTTTACAATATATGAGTAAAAAGGAAAAAAAATGAACATAAATACATTATAATCCGTAAAGTAACACTTATTTAAAAATAAAATTCTCCTTTAAAAGCGATAGTTATTAAAAAATTGAGGGAGTATTTAATTAAATTATTTGGACAGATAAATAACAAATATCAATATTAATATTAAATATTGTTTTTATTTTTTAAATTATGATTATTAATTAATTGCACGTAACATCTTAATTTGATTTGACGTTGGATTGATTGATCGGTTGGTTGATTGATATGTTTGCATTTTGAAGCATTGCTCTTTCTAAGGATCGGACTTGAATACGTATTTTCATCAAGTGTTTTAAATTTTAAAATTTTATTTATTATTAATTAATTAATTCACATGATTTGTAAATTTAAATAATATTTTTCATATAAAATAAAGCTTCAATCTCATCCAATTGTTCATTTTTATTTGGTATTTAATTTACAATTTTTTTGGTTACATTTTGATTTATTTTTCCTCCTTATCATTGATGGAGTGATCACCTTGGTTGGTGGAAAAGCAAGATGAAGGATGTGGAAGGATTTTAATGGAGGAAAAAAATTATATTTTGATCCTTTGAATTTATATTATTTATAAATTTGTAATTAAAATTATTGGTGAAAGGGAAATTAGGGTCCCATCCATATTTGCTCCCCAAAAGTAACACATTCTTTTTCCAAGTAATTGAATTCTCTTTATCTTATTGTGGTAGGGAGTAGGGTAAGCTTTTCAAAAAAAAAATTGTTTATAGGTAATTTTAATTATTTAAAATGAATTATCATGAAATTTTTTTTATCACATTTCACAAATAACTTATCTCACTAATCATATATGGAAAATTTTTTTATATGTTATTATTTGTTGTTGCTTTTAATAATTAGTAAATTTATTTTTAAAACAGTTAAAAGCAAATGTTTAATATTTATAATTAAACATTTCGAATTACTTTTGTGACGAATTAGAGAATTTGTGGGTCTGGAAAGTGTTAGGTTTGGTAAGTTGAGTGAGTGTATAAGTGGGATTGAGTCACTTTAACACAAAATTAATTGGCTTGTGCTAAGGCTCAATCTTCACCACTTATATTCCACTCTCTTCTCTTGTTTATTTTCCATGTGAAATTTATCCACACATATCCAACACTCCCCCTCAAGTCCAACTGGGCCTAGACCAGTTGTCACTTGCCATCATTTCTTGGCCTATCATATCCGAGACTCAAGGTTAACACCGGGTCTAGCCTTTCTCTGCTAGCTAAAACTCCACTAGGACTTTAAACACGAACCCAGAATCACTGGTTGTCAGGCCTTCCTCTACTCTGATACTATGTAAAGAATCCATGGGCCTAAAGAGTGTTGGGCTTGGTAAGCTAAGTGAGCATACAAGTGGGATTGAGCCCATCTAACACAAAACCAATTGACTTGTGTTAAGGCCTAATCTTCACCACTTATATTTCACTCTTTTTTTTATTTATTTTTTACGTGGGATTTATCCATACATATCGAACATAAATAAAGAAACACTTCATCTTTGTTCATGTGTATTTTGTAACCACTACTTATCTAATAAAAGGTAGACGCTCAACCATTTTAGTTAAGCATTACAACATATAGTTTCAAGTTATAAGATATAATGTAATATATTTCTTTTGTTAATAGTTTTTTTTTTTGTTTTGAATGAACTAAAAGAGTAAAGTCTTTCAATTTATGTGAAAGATTCATCTAATTCTTTTTATCTTTGAAAACTAATTTTTTAATAATAATAATAATTATTATTATTATTATTGTGTTGGTGGTGGTGGTGGTGTTAGGGCATGTTATAATTTTTAAGTGTATTTCAATATGAATTTATAATTATATTTTTTTTTTGAAGAATTATGAATTTTGAAGAAGCTAGATATTGAATTTAGGATATTCCACTACTACATTGAGTGATATACTAATTGAGCTGCGAATTTCTAATTATATGTTATATCTATTAAAAAAATAATTATATGTTATAGCAAATTGAATTTAATATACATTTATAAGTATGTTGAACTTAACTAAAGTTAAATTCAATTATTATTATTATTATTATTATTAATATTATTATTATTATTATTATTATTATCATCTTTTGTTCCTAGAGAAAAAAGTTCAATCCCAATTTTGGCTATTTGTAACGCCTAGGAATGTTAACTCCCGCTCTGCTCTTTCCAATTTATAAATAGAAGTATGAAACTGAATTGAACTGAATTTATTTTAATATAAATTTATATGTATATAATATTAATAAATACTGTATAATATTTAACTGAATAAAAAAAATAGAACTAAAGAGATTTGGATTTGTAGGAATATTTTTAATAGAAAATTAAATAAAATAAAATACAATAAATTAAACTATATTTTTTATATCATAATTTCGTCCCATTATCTTCAATTTTAATGCTCACATCACTAACGTTATCTTCAACCTGTAATTCAATTATCCAAATATTATCAGTTCACTGTTTAATATTATAATGATGAAGACTAATGCTTGCTTTACCACTAATGGCTATATTTTTAATTAATTTTTTTTATGAAATATATTTTTAATTAATTAAACACAATCTAATGTTATTATTCTATATGTTCATGAATTTGTCCAAACACTGTAAGTTTTCAATAATCCAATCATATATTGATATGTCCTTGCGATGTAGACATTGTTGGAGATATACGTAGACATTAAATCTTGAAAAATAGTTTCAGATTAAAATTTTTTTATAGATTTTATTAAATTTTTAAATTAAAAAAAATTAAAAATTTAGAATGAAATGTTCGCTAAGGATAAATATCATGAACCCATATATGTACTCTACCAATGCCCCGTTTTTATAACGCATAAAAATAGCGCAACTGTTCAAAAAAGTGTCACGAAAGGTTGTGTCAAAAAAATATGTATATTCGGAGTTTTAAATTATGTATACTCCCTCTATTTTCAAAAGTTTGAAGTTTTTGTTTTTTTAATTTTTTTAAAAGTTTGACGTTTCGGCTTTTTTAATGCATTTTTTATCATATTTTTCTTATTTTATACTTGTATTAATTAGGAGGGATATGATTGATTATGAGTAGTAATTAAGAAGAAAGAGAATTTTTATATAAAATATAAAGGATAAATTAGTCATTTTAACAGTGTAATAAATATTCCATTGGTTTTGATGATTCGGTTAGAGTGTCAAACTTTTGAAAATATAGGGAGTACATAATTTTCAAAAATTCATCCGAAAATGGATTTTATACAAGGGAACTTTTATTCATCTGAAAACAGGTCGACCCCAGCATGTGGCGCTGCCCCCGAACCCTCGAAATTCAAACATCGTGATAGAACCCATACAAGCGAACACTCCGCAGTCTCCCGACTTATTTCACAAAATATCACGATCACATTGGTCGACTGATTGATCTAATTACACTAAAAATACTAACAGACATAAATAATAAATTTGATCTTTCATTTCTATGATCTAGGACTTATTTAGTTTGGTGTAGTTAATATTGATGGTTGCCGTGGCTATTTGTTATTAATAGATTTTAGCTTTTGTTTTTTTGCCAAATCAAAAAAAAAGTTCAATATTAGTTTAAAAAAAAGTTAATATTGATGGTTTGCGTCTGTAGTTATTTATTATTGTCGATAATTTCTTTTATTACTAATAATTTTTAGTGTAAAACAACTAAAAGCGCCTATTTAATATTTGTAACCCAACATTTCGAATTGTTATTAGATCTTGAATAAGTAAAAATTAATGTCCGAAAATGAGCTAAAACACTCACTTAAAATTGTTGAATAATATATAAAAAAATAGATATTTATTAAAAAAGTTTTCAAATAGCTGTACATATTATAATAAAATAGAAAGTTTATGTCAATGTTATCCCAACAATTTAACAGGTACATGAAAAATTAACTAATTCATTTTATGCAATTGCAGAGCAAAATTCGGTTTATTCAAAAAATTGAATTAAATTGAATTGAATTGAAAATCAATAGTGGAGAAAATAGAAACTGAAAATTAAACTGAAATAATTTAGTTTGGTTTGGTTTGGTTCGGTTCGGTTTTTGATTTTCTTTTTTTTTTTCTGTAATTATAAAACTGAACCAAATTGAAACCAAACTGAACTAAACCAAAAATCGCAAATTTCATAAACCAAAATCGAACCAAATATATTTAGTTCGATTCGATTTAATTTGGTTCAATTCGATTCAGTTTTTTAATTTGGTTCGGTTTTTTTATTTTTTTCCACTACCTATGCCTATGCAAGGGTAAATCTTTTTATACCATTCATATATACTCTTCACAATCAATTGCTATTATATTTTTAGTAAGTAATTGTTATTGTGTTTTTTCAATCATAAATTGAGTTGTATGAATTTTGATACACTAGTGGGAAGATGTAAACTAAGGCTCATGCTCTGTTCTCTTTGACTATAATTTAGTCTACTTCAGTTCAGTTCAGTTAAGCTATGTTTAATTATACGAAAATAAGTTCAGTTTAGTACAATTCACCCCACTTTAGTTCAACCAACTTCAGTTCATTTCAACTCTCAAAAGTTGAAAAGAAAACGGGGTCTTGGATTACTTTGTAAAACGAGTTATGGTGTATTCACTCTTTTTAGTGTTTTACGAAGAAAAGTGAATTAGCAACATTTAGGAAATATGAAGCTAAAAAATAAGAAATAGCTAGGGGCTTTTGTATATGCAATTTCCACTTTACAAGTTATACTTAGGATATGGTTATGAATTACACCCTATTTGTTAGAATTTTTGGTGGGGTTTTGTTAGTGGAAATTCTATTTTATGGAATAGAAATAGAAATGAATGTAAAGATGTCAAATATAGTAGAGTATATGTCTAGAATCCTTCAACGCACAGAAATACTTTTCCTAAATCATATACATTTCATGGAAAATAGCTTTTCCACAAGTTGTATAGAAGCTAAGAAAAGTTTTTCCTTGCGTCAACGAATTATAGATGAATAATGTGTCATATTTGACATTTTTTCATACATTTCTATTTCTATTCCACGGAATAAGATTTTCGCAAAGTGAAATTAACCCTCAAATTGGATATGAATTCAAACTTAACATATTTTTGTGATTATAGGTAATATGGCATTAGTAAGTGTTTACATTGTACAACAATTTAAGGTATATAATTACGACTATTGTAAGCAATGTCAGAGACAAAAAGTTATTGATAATTATAATAACCTTTACCTTTAATTTTGACCGTTAAATCAAACTCATAAAATTTTTATTATGCTACTGATATATTTTATATTAATATCTAATTATTGATATATAATTTTATCGTTAAATTATCTCCCTCGTAATTAATATAAAAGCGAATTAGAAATAAAAGTTGTGAAATTGAGAATGAAAATATAAATGAAAACACTAATTAGACCATTAAAATTATACTAAGAAAGTGCTATTTTTTGGAAATAAAAAATCATATAATATAAAAACGCTAGAAGGAGGGGTTGAACCTCCGACCTTGTGGTTAACAGCCACACGCTCTAACCAACTGAGCTATTCCAGCTTTGCTCTGAGCTATACTAAATACCTTTATTAACTTGTTAAAAAATTAGAACTTAAATGGCATAAATATTATTATACTTATTTTACATAAATTTTCCATCAAATGGGGCAACATATTAGAAATCGATCATTATGTATTGAAGTTAAAAACAAAAACTAAATGATCAATAAGGGTTGGTCTAAGTGGCAAGCGGTTTGGTATCGCTTAAGTAAGGTTTTGAGTTCGAATCACAGTGAATGTAAAAAATCCTTATTGGGAGAATCACCCACCACAGCCAGGTGCGCGACTCGGGTTAAATCTGGATGTAGTCGGAGCAAAGCTCTAGTGAACCAGATGGAAAAAAAACTAAATGGTGCAATGTAAATCAACCTGTTGGATTTTTAAAAGATGCGACAAATAACAAGCAATTCGTCAATTATTTCGATCGAGCTAAAAGATTCACCATTCATTCGCTCTAAATTATGACGAATTAAAGCTAAACCACTCAATTAATGAATTTCTTTTATTGTGAAGTCACGAATAACTGTTGCAGCTCTACTTCAGGGTCAATTGAAAATAACCTCCCTGTAATTACACGGGTAAGGCTGCGTACACCCGACTCCCCTCTATCCCCGCTTGTGTGGGAGCCTTATTAGGCATTGTGGTAATGTTGTTGTTGTAACAAAAAACGAGCAAGAATATATGTATTTTCGTTGATTAAGCAATGTTCTTTCTAACTCTTGAAAGCTGAACTAAAGTGGAATGAAGTGAGTTGAAGTGGGCTGAACTGAACTGGACTTATTCTAGTGTAAATTTATAACTATGCATAGCTAAATTGGATTGAACTGAATTGAAGTTTCCTGAATTGAACTGAAGTAGTCTAAACTAAGTTGATCTGACATCAATTTACCTATGTCCATCCATTTTCAGGGGTAGTTGATTCGACAGGTGAGTTGTTACACACTCCTTAGCAGATTTCGACTTCCATGACCACCATTCTGCTGTCTTAATCGACCAACACCCTTTATGAGTTCTAGGTTAGCGCGTAGTTGGGCACCGTAACCCGGCTTCCGGTTCATCCCGCATCGCCAGTTCTGCTTACCAAAAATGGCCCACTTGAAGCTCTCGATTCCGTGGCACGACTAAACAAAGCAGCCGCGCCGTCCTACCTATTTAGGTAATCTCACCTTCACAAGTATTATTCCAAGGGCGAGCCCTCATTCCACCTCATTGATACCCCTAATCAATTCATCAACAACATCACTAAAACTTTGAGAGCTCAAAGACATTAATGGGATCATATGATAACAAACTCAAAGGCCAAATCCCATGGAAAGGCCAATAGAAAACAAATAATAAGTGACATTTATGACTCAGGCCCAATAGCTTGGAATCATAATTCATGTGAACATTGAGGGCTTAGATTTTGGGCTTTTTTATGAAAATACCCCCTAACAAATTTTAAATTCAGTTATTTACCCTCATAAAAAATGTATATTTATGACATAACTCAATTAAGTTTTTAAATTCATGATATACCCCATTGTCAATATATCTTTTTTAGAACGTATATTTTTTTCGATATACATTTCCTTACTAAATATATATTTTTTCAAAATGTATACTCTTACCGATATACATTTTTCTGTTCGAACGAAAGAGAGAAAACGCGACGGAGAGACTTGTTTAAATCGAGAAAAGATCAAAACCACTCAAGAGAAGAACGATTTCGTATTAGAGAAGATAGAACCGAACAAGAAATGCAAAATTTCACTCAATGCTTATTCAATTTGTCATATTAAAAGTGCCTTGTTCAAATGAAGCAAGAAATTAAAAGCGAAATATAATTCAATTGATGTGGTGTCGGAAATGAAAGAGGTGACAGTGATGGGGAGAAGGGAGAGGAGGATGAGAGACGTATTCAGATTGAAGAGGGTGAAATCGTAGAGTAGAAAAGAAGAAGGATTAGTGATGATTAGGGTTAGGGGTATGGATAGAATATAAATCTTGTCTAGGGTAATTAATTAATATGAATCCTAAATTTTCTAATTTAAAATTAAAACACGCAATAGAATTGAAATTTTTATATTATATTTCATTAAAGTTTACATAGCAACTAAGGTCATGCTCATGTGATGCTTATATTTGTTCCAAGGATAACTACTAATTGTTTAACACAACTAAACTATTACATATAATTTTACTTAAGACATATTTAGTAGATAGATTCCAATCATAAGGTACAAATATGGATAAAATAGCATACTCGTGAATAAGCCTTTTTAACGGTAAATATTATGTAAGACCGGGTATTTAATATCCGATCCCATGTAAAAGAATTTCTGTTTTACCCATATTGTTTTCAAATATATAGTTTTTCTTAATTGAGTAATTGAACTTTTTATTTATGTAAAATGAATACAATAGTATATTATATAACATGGTTTTGAAAATCGGATCGGACTGGATCAGCCGGTTGGATCGGGTTTGATCGGAATCGATGCCTAGTTCGGCCCGATTTGACTGATTAAGAATTGGTCAACTGTCGGCGAGTTTGATCGGGAATCAACGGTTCAATCGGTGACCGGTTTCCGGTTCTCTTAAATCATGTTTTTAAAAAAATTGGTGGTAGGAATTTAACACAAAATCTCCAACATATGTTTCAATACATGCTCTACCAACTGAGCTACCACACACAAGTGATAATATTTTATCCTTATATACTTTTATTTTATATATTGTTAATTTTTAAATTATTTTAATAATATTTATAATAAATATTTTTTTATTTCATATACTACACATTTTATTAAATTTAAAATATTTCTTTCAATAACAGCTTTGAATGTTTTTCATAACGAAATAACATGTAAATTTTTTAAATAGCATTACTCTAAGTTTTTTGATTAAATTTATATTAAATGGATATATAATTTTTTTATTTTACATATTGCGTATAAATTTTAATTCTTTTAATGTGTAATTTTTATATATCATAAATCAAATTTATTAACTTTTTTTATCCAATCTATACAATATAGAATTCAGTTTGCATTCTTTCATTAGATTATATTAGTTATTATCTTATATTTTATTTTTATTTGAAATATAACTTTAAATTATAGAATATTTCATTTAATATTATTAATATTTATATGAGTATAACTTATATTACATGTTTAATATCAAATTATATAAAATATTTAGTATTTTTATATGTTTTCTGGTTCGACCATCAATTTAATCCGGTTAAACCTTAAATCTCTAAACCACTGCTTTCATCGATTTGATGGACGGTCTGAATCTAAAAATCATGTTATATAACCGGTCTCAACAAAATGAAAATGGAAAAGGAGAGTAACCGAATTAGTTAATACGCAAATTAATTTTTAATAAATAATGATTACTTTACTTTTTTCCATTACTAAACGACGGATATAAAATTTCACTAAATTATAAAAAAATAATATTTATTTTAAAATAACCATAAACTTGCACAGGCACATTATTAAAATCGAAACAATTCGAGGACTACGGGTGTAATTTACCAGCCATGCTGGAAATAATCAATGAGCAATGTATGCCTAAATTAACGGTAACTGTCAAAGGGACAAGCAAAGTCAACTTGTCTATAAAGCACCACAAAGTAATCAATAAAAAGAAGCAATAATTTCTTGCCTTTTCCATGTGACTTATAAATATTATTGTCACAAAATATGAGTATAAGATAAATACTATTGTTGTCGCTTTTAATAAGTTTGTAAATATCCGAAAAATATTAAATAAGAGAATAAAAATATTTAAATATTTCTAACACTAATAATTACTTGAAAAGGTAATTATTCTTTATTATGTTTTGTCAATTACAATACTCCATTAGATAAGATAAAATGAGAAAAAATCCACAAATAATTACATTAGAATTTAAAAGTGACTCTTATTAAAAAAAATTTGTTTGACTCCAAAACGACAGTTAAAATAAACGGAGGGAATATTAATTATCAAGTAATAAGCTTTTAATAAATAATTTATTTTGATCCATAGACTCATTTTTTCAGCTTAAATTTAGGTTCATATCGGAGTTCCTAGATGCTCTCCACAAGGTTCGAGTCTCGAAAATGAAAACGTCTATGATAGAAATTTTTTGATAAACAATAGTTTTACCAGTTGAACTAGTACCCAGACTTCGAGTAATAGTTATATAAAGATATTTTTATGTTTTGATCATTGGATGGAGTTGTTGGTCCAAGAAATTGTTAGTTTAGGGAAGAATAATTCCTTGTATGGAGGAGCAATTAGTTGAAGATGCTTCAATCATCATTCACATGAACTAAGTTAAAATTCAAGGCATAATTACATTTTGTAAATGATGATAAATATTGTACACTGACATCATCGTTTAATTTCCTATGGCTAATTTAGTATTACTTTCTCAAATCCCTGAAAATTGTTATCTGAAACTGCTCGTTTCACAAATTTTTTTCTTTCATGACAACTTTTTACTTTGAAAAAAAATATTTAAATTATCCCTTAATAAATGAAATTGATATATATATATATGATATAATTAGGGTCGGTTTGACTGAACTGTTACGAATGCTATTTGTTGTTAAGTTTATATTTTTGAAATAATTAAAAGAAGTGTAATTTACAAGTAAAAAGAGTCAAATATCTTGAAAGAAGGGGAATGACAAAAGGAGTCACATGAACAATAAGGTTATTAAAAGTGATAAATGATTTGATATTGCTTAAGTAAGATATTGAGTTTGAGTTCTATGAATGCCTAAAATTCTTATTAGGAGACTCATCCACCACAGCTAGATGTGTGACCCGAATCGGATCTGAATATAGCCGGAGCAAAATTCCGATGAATCACGCCAGAAAAAAAGTCACATGCTTGTTTTTTCTCTCATCATTTTTTTACATTTGCTTTTGACTTTCATCATGCCAAATCATTTATATTTAATTACTCGAGCTTAATCTAATTGACTTGTAAACAGCTACATTAATCCAATTTTCAACATTAAGAAATTTATCTCGTAGAAAAAATTCAATGTTTACCAAATGATTTAACAATTAATAACATATTACCAATTGTTTTTTCTGTGGATAAATTTCAAAAAAAAAATTGAAAAAATTTATTTCATCAGTGAAATATGAGAGCTAAACTCTAAACTGAGGGCACTCTCCATTAGTGACCATAATATCAATACCGGACCGAGTATTATATCAGTGAAATTAATAGTATGTGGTATAATCAGTATAATTAGGGGTTTATCAATTTTTTTATTTTTGAAAGAATATATAACGTAGGACTTCATGTGGTTATTGCAATGCTTTTTAGGTCTTTTGCAATGCTTCTGCGTGTTTTCAGTGGTTATTGCAACGTTTTTGTCTTTGACAACGCTTTCTTGGTCTATTTCAGCACTTTCTAGGTGTCGCATAGCCTATTTTAAAAAACCGTTTTTAAGTTAAATCGTATCGTAACCATAACCGATTTACCGGTCAGTACGGGACAGTTTTCTTGCAGAATGAGATATATCATTCATAGCAACAATATGACAAAATCTACAAAAGCGTCCCTTTAAATTAAAAAATGTTTAATTTAAGGCCTACTACATAAAAAAAATTCTTAAACTTGTCCTTAAATACCTATTTATCCCCTAAACTTTTAAAAGTTCCAAATGACCCCTGAACTTGCAAAAAGTGAACCAATTAGCCCCCTCAATGCCACGTGTCGGCTTCTGATCGAAGAGAAGTCAAACCAACCAAAATCTAACATGTGGCATTTAGGGGGCAATTGGATTCACTTATTGCAAGTTTAGGAGGTTATTTAGAACCTTTTTACAAATTCAAGGGGTTATTTAGAACTTTTAAAAGTTCATGGGATAAATGGGTATTTAGGAATAAATTCAGCAGGATCTTGATGTATTCGGCCATTTAAGGCCTAATAAAATAGAATAGTATGCCTTAATTCACATGCACCAAACTCAAATGTCTAATTAGATTGTAATGTAATATAATTATCAAAAGGGAAAGAATAGTATAAGAAACAAGAAAGGACTAAGAGCAATGTAGTTATCATAAAAAGCTAACAATGATGGAGAAGGAATCATATATCCATGTGACCATGCCCACCACAATCACAATAAACAAGAGAATAATCTCACCCACCAACCCCATTTCTAAAAAGAACAATTCTACCATTAATTATGTTCACACGTCGTGGTCGGGGTGTGCAAATGATTTGGTAACCGAATTATCGAACTGAATTAAATCGAAATATTAATTTGGTTTGGTTATTTTAAAAATTCGGTTCGGTTCGGTTTGGTTTATAAAATACTGAATACTTTAGTTCGGTTCTATTTTTGTGTAGAAAAAATCGAAAAAACCGAACCGGACCGAAATATACATTACATATAATAAAAATTTAAAATATGCTCGTATATTGATTATTTTAACATCACACCCATATTCCTCTTTTCCGAAATGCACTCTTATTCCTTTATGTGTCTATAATAAGCCATTTAATCTATTGTAATACTTATATTGGATGTGCATTTTGTATTTTAAGTGTTAGAATTTGGATTTTACTTAATTCATTTAAAATTTCGGTTTGGTTCGGTTTTTAACCGAACCAAATAATTTAATTCGGTTTTGATTCTTATTTGGTTTGGTTCGGTTAACAATATTTTTCTTATTTGGTGTTCGGTTAATTCGATTTGATTTGATTAACAATATTTTACTGACAGACTTTTTCGCTGGTAAAACGTCACTGTTTTATCAGTAACATGTTAATAGTCTCTAAAATCTATTCATCGGAAAAATTTTGTAACGAGAACTTGATTGCAAAATGGGTCATTATTCACCGGGAATAAAGATTCTTATTGTTTAAAATAATGAAATATGTGTTTATCTGTTATTTTAATTTTCAACTATAAATTTTCAAAAATGCCCTCGAACATAATTTCTTTCGCTTCTATTTATTCCATTTCGTTTTCTTATTGAGCAAAAGAAGAACACAAAAAATGCAAAAACAACTTCAACACAACTCTCTCATCCTCTCTATACTCCTTCTATCCCTTTCATTATTCCCTTCACCACAGGCTAAGCTATTCAACTATGAAGGTTCATCTGATCTAGTGGATGTTGAATACCATATGGGGCCTGTTTTAGCCTCACCTATAGTTAACTTATACATCATTTGGTATGGCCATTGGAACCAAAACCACCAAAACACCATCAAAGATTTCATCTTTTCCATCTCTTCTCCCTCTCCCTACCCTTCGGTAGCCGATTGGTGGCGAACCGTTCGCCTTTACACGGATCAAACGGGGTCGAACATAACGAAAAACGTAAGACTCGCGGGCGAGTTTTACGATACAAAATACTCGCATGGCATGTATCTAAGTAGGATAACAATGCAATATGTGATCAAAAGCGCGGTGACATATTCGAACTCAAACTCGAGGCCTCTCCCTCTTAATCCTTATAATGGGCTATACTTAGTATTGAGTTCGGCCGATGTTCAAGTTCAAGACTTTTGTAGAGCGGTTTGTGGGTTCCATTACTTCACATTTCCGAACATTGTTGGAGTTACCTTGCCCTATGCTTGGATTGGTTATAGTGGGAGTCAATGCCCGGGTCAGTGCGCCTACCCTTTTGCTTGGCCAAAGTATTCGGGGGGTGGGGGGGCCAATGGGGGGGCTAACGTGATGAAACCGCCAAATGGGGATGCTGGGGTTGATGGAATGGTGAGTGTTATAGCTCATGAGTTAGCTGAGGTGGCTAGTAATCCACTTGTTAATGCTTGGTATGCTGGCGATGACCCGACTGCCCCTACCGAGATTGCTGATTTGTGTTTGGGCGTGTATGGGACCGGGGCGGGTGGAGGGTATGTTGGGAATGTTAAGAGGGATTATTGGGGTAATGGGTATAATTTGAATGGTGTTAAAGGTAGGAAATTCTTGGTTCAATGGGTGTGGGATCCTGCTAGAAGGAGATGCTTTGGACCTAATGCATTGGATTAGTTGCAAGTTCGGTTTGTGTACATATCGTCGATTTTTGTGTGAATTCGGGTAAGCAGTGTACGAAAGGAGCAACGTTGTTTCAATGGTCGAAATTTCGGATCGGAAGTCCAAATTTTGTACATTATCGCAACGCCTATATTGTTCGGTTTTAATAATGTTGTAGTAGAAACTTGGTTGATTCTTTGCTTGTCATGCTTTAAGAGAGAAAAAAAACATCAAATTCTTGCTTGAAAGAAACTGTTTATGAAATTCCTTTGTCTACTATAGCATCTTATTTGGCATAAACCGAAACATAATATTCGAGCAAACCCGAAAAGGCAGAAAAACATTAATCAGGATCACTCGAGCAATATTTATGTCGAAGATAATACATTCTCCCTGTAGTTCTGCAATGAAAAAATAGGAAAAAAACGACTATCGCTATGAAGTCGGTTATAGACATACATAAAGCCATCCTTCACAGGCATTTCAAGGAATAAAACAATGTACATATTTTCTTTTTGCTAGGATTGCTTACAAAACTGCTTTCTGCTACTAAATATACTGTACATTGACACCCCACAGCCATGTTCCAAATTTCAGTGCCTAGCTAGGGCATAGATATGCTCGGATAAATCAGGTTTCGATCAGCTAGCAAATTTGTCGTAACACCGACAGTAATGTGAAACTGAAAATCACAATACATCGGAGCATCGGATGCAGAAACTGTCAATGAGCCGAGCCACGAGGCTACCAGGTTCGGGAATGAGTGCAGATGTCAAGCTGTTCCAGAAATGAAAGGTCAACGACTCCTTAAGAATCTTGTCGTAAAGAGCATCTTGATGAGCTTTTTCAGTCTCTGTTGCTGGTGCAGTGAAATAACTGTATGCAATTGAAATATATCAGGGCACAGACAATAAAGAAAAGAAATTAATAATTTAAGCAGCTGTTGTGACACATATTTGGTTGTCTACACCGAATAAAACCGACTCGAGGCTAACGATCGATAAGTGTTATCATTCGTTAACTACAAACTTCTCAAAAGAAATAGGCTTCAAATTAAATACATGAAGTCATCGTCAGAACTAGTGAAAAATTTGGTCATTCAACACCTCATATAACACTGCATTCTGTTTGCCAAATACTAAAATGTGTGCACGAGACCCGTATTAGCACGAGTCTTCTTTTCTGTTACAGCCATTTTCATAGTTGTCAAAGGTCCGCCTCATGAAGGGCGTGGCCCTTGGCGCATTGCCATACTACAGGCGAGGTGGTGCACTGGTGTCCCTAAGCGCCTCGGTGCACCTTGGTTTGCCTCGGGCGCATGCCCCAAGGACACTTTATTTACTAGGTTTTAACTTACTTTAATATGAATATGTGTTGTCCATCTATTTGAGAGAGTTTTAATAATTATTCAAGGCTAGATATTCCTAATTCAAATCCTATTAAGGCTAGAATAATTCAAGGCCACATTTTTTGCATACATTTGTACACCTAACAATTCTCCTAGTTCTTTTTCTGAACTGTTATTGCATTTAACTTCACTTTTCAAGCAAATTTTTTGCGCCTTGCGCCTCAAACAACTAAGACCATTTTACTATCGACCTATCGGGCCAATTTCTCAGCCTACTAACAACTATGATACGTTCATGTGTTGCATTATCTTTTTTTGTTTTTGCAAGTCGAACAATCAACCAACAAGTAGTAATTATACGCTTCATGTCCATCATACAACATCGAGGTGTTTATTATTGGTATTTCTTCTTGATCAATTTGACTGTTTACTTTCAAAATTTGAGTTAAACCTAGAGTTTCTGGTAGGTAAGACACAAATAATCATGGTTTTTCAAGAACTGCCTAGTTTCGGTACTCGGTATATGCCTAAGGGTATTTTGGTTATTTCATCATAATGGACACAAACCTAGTTTCGGTACTACCACGTATTTCGATCCTTTGCTTTAGGACATGGACATGGACCTAGTTGCGGTACTCGGGATGTACCTCAGGGAATTTCAGTAATTTCTTCAGAAATTATCTAGTTTCAGCACTCGAGATGCACCTTACAATGAGGACATCACTGTATCTGCATTTGCAAAACTGACCTAATGCTTACTCATACAGTGCAGACTGTTAAACCAACGTGCCGAAAATAAAAAGTAAAAGTATGATATCTCGAAGAAATACAAAGCTTGGAGGATACCTTGTAATATCCTGTGAAGCAACAGCGAAGAAAATGTAACACGGAAGTAATTTCAACTCCTGCTGTTTCGAAGATTTGGCCTCTTTACCGAGAAAGTTTCTTGCAACTCTTGTCAAAAGGTCAGCCCCATTCCATCTCAACCGAGTATCATCATATGTCATATAGAATTCCTTCAAGCATTCCAATATAAACACACTGTACAGCAGAAAAAAAACCTCAAAGAAATAAGTAAAGGTTAATGAGAGAAAGATATATGCTTGTGTGTTCCACAATTATGTTTTTCACAAGTATCTTTTTCTTTTTGTTAAATATGAACTTTCTTCAAAGAACAATTATACACTCAGTTACGAGTCTTTATATTTTGTATTACCAAATTTAGGGCACAAGAAATGTTGTTGCTTTACGGTTAATCTCAATACAAAGGTGCAAACTTTTCATAGCACCATATCCCCAAATATTTGAAGTTACAGTACTGAATTTGACCTACATCTTAGATTGCATTATCATAATGATTCTACCGAAATTTAGTATCCCAAAGTTGTTCACTGTTCAAGCAGATGCATTATCTCCAAGAAGCAAATGTAAAAAAAGAATACCTGTTCTTTGTAAATGCCATCACAGCCCCATTCAAAGAGCTTTTTGTGAGCTGGCCCTCCAAGCCAACAGTATTGTTAAGTGAAGACAATGGATTAAGAACTATGATGTCAGAATCAAGGTAGATGCCGCCATATCTGCATATTGAAACTAATAAATAACATACCCAACGTAATTGAAAAGAATCTATGCAATTAATTTACTTTAAATATTAAATGAATTTAGTACTTTTGAAGTAAAAATTCGAGCAGATTATCTTTTAAGTATCATAGTTGCTTTCATTTGTTATGAAGGGTGATTCCACTTCTACAGGGGCTTTCTGTTGAAATGGTTTGGGGCTAATGTTTAAAAAAACCACATTGATTCTTGGAGAAATTGTAAATATGATAATTATCATACTAGGCATTTACCAAATCTTACGTTTTCCCTCTCTCTTCAATTCGAATAAAGAAAAATCAGAATCTTCATCAATCAATTCAAGCCGTTGGAGTTATCATGGAATTGATCTTGGATAATGTGAAAATCATTCAGAATCCAATGAGCACATCCACATCCACATTCACAAAAAGCTATGGAGGCAAAAACAGACAAAGGTATCCTACTAGTAGAGTTAAAAATATTCCGCTCAGCATTTATTCAGGTTCAAAGCATGTCATAAAGAGTCTCACCAACTACTAATGTGGATAATAGTTATGATACAATTTAGTACTATTAAATTATTAATGTGCCCGTGTCTACGCCATACATGATAATGATACATCAAGGCCAAAGACCACCATCTTGAAACTTGTATGCTTTTGGGGTTTTCTAGATTCATAATGAAATAAATCCTAGAAACAGCCTCTCCACCAAAAAAATGTGGAGGTAAGGCTGCGTACATATACCCTCCCCACCTCAGACCCCACTTACATAGCGGGGTCGCCCTTTTTATAATCAAATAAAAAGCTTTAAATAATTACTTGCAATCTTCCTTCCAAAGTAGCAAGCTACACAAGAAAAGGTTCATTACATATATTGTCTAGTGTGGCAGATAGCATAGCACCTAACTCACACGCCCTGATAGTCTGACTTAATATTGAGGAAAACAGACGCGTTCACTAAAACTAAGAGAGACTGTCACCACCATTACACAATAATTCTTTTCATTGACTAGATACTCGCACTATCCCCTTTATAAAATAGAAACACGAACATAAATATATTGTCACAAATATTATACTCTTCCCAAAGGAAATCTATGCTACATTAAGGTTAATAGGAAAACCAGATTTGATTAGTGTATACATATACTCAATTCTCAGCATAATATCCTATTTCATATCTATTATGCACATTCTCTCTTAATCCTAGAGAGAGAAAAGGAAAATTCTTGCTAACCTTAGGCCCATACGTCAAAAATACAGTATAGTACCCTTTGACTTATTTTCATTAGGAAATCTCCAAAGCAGGAAAAACGAAATGGCTCAAGAAAAAGAAAAGGTTCATCGAAAAACTCACTTGTAGAGAGCAGCTAGCCGAACAAGCTCACTATAGTGTGTAGAGTAGTACTTTGTCTTTCTCCAATCAAACCACACATCAGCAAATATAGATGCCGGTGTATCCTTAAGCAATTCCTCAAGATTCGGCATAGCAACAGCAACTTTATAACTGTACCGAACAAATCGCATTGAACAACAATTCAGATAGCTGATCAATAAAATCTATCAATCAAAAGGCACAATTTGAACACTTACCCATCTTTCACAAAGCTCTTGGCAAAAAAATCCAACTCAATTGTTTCAGATAGTATCACAACACAAGCAACTTTGTGATGCAGTAGCAGACTCTCAAGTCCCCTCTGCTGCCTAACAGTATACATCCATGGAGGCGAATTCCATACCATGAATACCCTCATTAAACACTCCCCCTTTCTGAAAAAAGAATCCAAAAAATTGGAAAACGATAAATGGGGCTGCAAACCAGGAAAATAACCCCATCTTTTCCCATCTGCATATATGTAATTCAACTCCTCAGATTTCCTCTGCTGTACTTTCAAATCCCCTTTCGATAAATCGGCATCTACTATATTCTTAATATCTGATTTTGTAATTGAATTATCCCCTTCAATTGAATTTCCAATCTCTCTAGAATTGAGATCATTTCTCCCATTCTCATCAAACATTCTCCTCTCTGCCATTTTGATCCCAGCCCTATTCCTACTATTTTCTTCTTCATTAATCATCTTCAAAACCCTAGCAGGACTCTTAACAAGAAATGGAGTTCTCTTAAACTCACTCAACAGCAATTTCTGCACAGCCTTATCCCCTCTAGTTAACCCAGTAACACCAACCCCATCAGGATCCTGCAAAAGGGGATTACTCAAAGGATTCAAAACCTCTAAATTCGACTTAAACATCCTATCCCTCCTCAAGAAATCCCCCTTCTTATCAAACCAATCCCCCCACCCATTTCTCAACGGCGAAACCCTTTTCCCAACTTTCAACAACAACGCATCCTCAATCCCCTCAACCTCGCTCACTTTCCTCCTCACATCCTCATCAATCGGAATATCATCGCTCGCAAAAGCTGCCTTTGCTTCACTCTGATCCTCAACGCCAAACCCTAGACTAAACGAATTCGATTCGTAATCCCACTCCTCAATTGACCGTTTATTCAACGCCCTACGGATAGATCCCGTTATATGATCCATGAAATAGCCGCTTTTTCTCACTGTATCTCCTTCAGCTGATTCATCATCGTCGTTTCGGAATCCCGTCGTGTCCTTCTGTTCTTCAAAAGTGTCGAGTTCGTCGATCTTGTCCGTGACGTCGTCGTTTTGGGTCTCATCGGAGTCGGAGAGGAGGGGGTTTTGGTGGAGGATGGCGGCGGAATCTGAATCCTTGCCGGAGTGAACTAGGTAGGGTTGATGAGTGTGGTTAGAGAGGCGGCCGTATAGGAGAGATACTGATAGGAGGAGAAGTAGAGCGGAAATGGCAGCACAGAGTTGTGCTCCGTACCGGGGCCGGCGGCGGGACCGGAGAGATCGGAGCATTGAGGCGGTGGGGGAAATAATCGCCGGCGAAGATGGCGATTATGAAATTTGAAGTATGTATTAAGCGGTCACATTTTTTTTTAAGAGTTACTACTAAAAGTGTTTGGCTTTTAGCTACTTAATTAGGATTATTACTTTTTTAGAATTTTTTTGGAAATGGTTTTAGTAACCGTTAGCCCCGTTATTTTTAATTTATATTTAATTTAATTTAATTTAATTTAGTATTATTTGATATTGTATATACATAAATTTATATTATGATAAGTTTAATTTAGTTTAATTATAATATTTATAAGTTGAAAACAACAGAACCTTATTCATATTATATTTTAGGAATTTATAATATAAATCGGATATTTTATATCACACCTTCATTCAACATTATATATTTATGAAGGAGTATTTAATTAAAATAAAAAATATTTAATAAGTGCCGGTAAATAATTTTTTAAATGAAAGCATAGTATAATATAAGACTCATATTATAAAATACCCTATTTTATTTACCTCGAGATGTTACCTATAACTATAGCTTAATTGTTTTAAAAATATAACTAATATTGTTGACTATTAATGATTGGATTCGAGTTTTGATCTACTCAAACTCGGCTCGCTAAATTTTCAACAACATCAAACCGATCTTAAAGCGAGCCAAGCTCGTAGACAATTCATTTCTTTGTCTATTTACAATTTATTTATTTATTCATGAATGGTCTAATTTATTTAATTTAAACAAAAATATTGAATTTTATTATTCATGAAACAAAATCAAATTTAGTAATTCAAATAATATGTAGGATATCTTATAATTAAGGAACTATAAACCATCCTCACATTAATAAATCATGAATTAAATAAATAATAAATAATAAATTTATATACTTAAAATATCTTTTAGTCATCGAAATTGCTTCCGAACTTTCAAACTGAGCTTTAGCCTGCTAGCCTCTATCCGTTAATACATAAAATAAAAAACCATATTATTGAGTTGAACTGAAATTATATCGATTAGAATATCAAGCCACTTATGAGCAGCTAGACCCATTCACAACAAATTTTCTTTTTATCAATTACATTGAATTAAAGCAAAATAATTATTAAAAAAAATCTTCTCCATGTTCACAAATAAAAACAAAAATCAAAGAAAAAGATCTACTTGTTCATGGAAAAATGGACCATTCTATTTATCTATATTCTAAGATATTTAAAAAATGAAAGTGGTAAATAATTTGATATCATTTTAGTAAGGTCTCGTATTCGATAACTAGTGAATGTAAAAAATCCTTATTGAGAGACTCACCCACCACGGCTAACGTGCATGACCCGAGTCGAATCTGAACGTAATCGAAACAAAGCTACGGTGAACCAAATCAAAAATAACTGAAACAAAAAAACAGACCGTTAGTCCTAAATTTCCACCCATAACTACATTATCCTCAATTTCAAAATATCTATCTTCTCTTCTCTTATTTTCTCTGCAAATTTCAAAACTTCAACACAAATTTCACCAAAGCCATCAACTTTTCAATTCTTTCATGTAAGTCCAAATTCAATTCATTTTTTAAATTTGGGAATTTTCAATTATTAATTAACTAATTTTCTTACAGGTTGATTGTTCTATGCAAAGTGAATCTAATATTCATAGAACCAAGAACAAGCCATAAAACCCATTTCAGATGCAGGGCAAACAGCTCCAACAATGGTGGAACTCTCAAAAAGTACAAACCGGACGCTCTTTTCATCGATAAACATGGCAGATGGCGAAGCTTTAAGCGCAAGAAGTTATCGAGAAAACGATGTAAACAGCGCGAAAACTCTTAGACACTAATGTTTCTGTGTTTCGTTTCGGGTTAAGACAGTTTTAGTGTGAATTTTGCAGGTGGGTCATTGAGGGGACAAGGATGGAAATATGGGTCTGGATTTGTGGATGGAATATTCCCTGTTTTGAGTCCAACTGCTCAGGAGATTCATGATTTTTTGCAAAAAGAGGACATAGATTCTGATACTGTTTGGTCTGCTCTTGATACTCTTCCTGCTACTCATGAAATTTGGGATGATCTTATTAATGTTGCTGTTAAACTTAGGATGAATAAACTTTGGGATCAACTTTTGTTGGTAAGTAATAACCGAAAAAAACGACCTTTTTAGTCCATGTGGTATAGCTCGTTTGCCCACTGATTCATGGGCAAAACCGCCGTTTTAGACCTTGTAATATAATTTATTTACCCATTTGATTCTTCTGATATATATGTTACCTATTTGGTCCTTGGTCTATACAACCTGTAACTTTTTGGTCTTTCAAGTGCATATTGTGCATAGTTACATCAATAGAGATTCTATCATGCAGACATAAAAAGGTAACGAATTGCAGAGCACAGGGGGCTTAATGGGTGATACTTGCATAGCACATGGTTTAAAAAGGTAACAAATTGCATAGCACAGAGACCAAATGGATATCATTAATACCTAAGTGACCAAATGGGCAAATAAGTTATAGCACAGGGACCGAACATACCCTTTTTCCTTGACTTTTGCAGTATACACGTTAATCATTTGAGCTTCTGGTATATATGTTACCTATATGGTCCCTGTGCTGTACAATTTGTTACCTTTTTTTTTGTCATTTTAGTGCATATAATGCATAACACCGATAGAGATTCCAATGCATGCCTAAACGGTAACAAATCTCATTCTACAGAGACTTAATGGGTAATGGTTGCATACACATGGATTAAAACGGTAACAAATTGCATAGCGCAATGATCAAATGGATAACATTGATACCTATGTGTTGAACTCCAAGCGGCAGCACTCGTGACCCCGCATTAGTATGATATTGTCCGCTCTGATACCATGTTGAACTCCGAGCGGCGCAACTCGTGACCACGCTCGGAGTTCAACACTATGGACCAAATGGGCAAATGAGTTATACCGCGTGGCCAAAAAAGCCCTTTTGCCTCGACTTTTGCAGTATACATTTGATTATTTGGTTCTTGTGCCTATCTAATGATGTTATATTAAAAAGTGCAGATATGTGAATGGATACAGTATAGAAGCTGCTTCAAATCAGATGTAATGATATTCAATTTACTAATAGATTCATATGGCCAAAAATTACAGTACAAAAAGGCAGAATCTTTGTACTTTGAACTCCTTGAAGCCAGTTGTGTTCCTACTGAAGATACTTATGCTCTTCTTCTTAAAGCCTATTGTCTCTCTGGTTTCCTAGATAAAGCTGAGGCTGTCTTTGCTGAGATGCGAAAGTTCGGTCTTTCCCCAAGTACGTTCTTTGCTTCCTAAATCGCTTTTTCGAGCAACTTTGTTGGATATCAATCGCTGATGGGTTCTGGTTTGTTGTTGGTTTTCATTGGTGTTCACTCGTAAAACGAGAGCTTGCTTAAGTGACCGACTTATAGGCCTTTGGCAACGCTTTTACAAGTTTCTGTCATTTTTGTATGTATTTGGCTAGTGAAAATCTGCCATTTAGGCCTTTGCAACGCGTTGACAAGTTCCTGTTGCTTTTGTGTGTGTTTTTGGCTAGTGAATATCTGCCTTTTAGGCCTTTGGCACGCTTTGACAAGTTTCTATTGTTCTGGTGTGTGTATCTGATTAGTGAATATCCGCCTTTTTGGCTTTTGGTTACGCTTTGAAAAATTTGTGTGGCTTTTGTGTGTGTATTTGGCTAGTGAATATATGCCTTTTAAGCCTTTGGCAATGCTAAGTTAAGTTTCTGTTGCTTTTGTGTGTGTGTTTGGCTAGTGAATATCTGCATTTTAGCCTTTGGCAACGCTTTGACAAGTCTCTGTTGCATTTGTGTGTATTAGGCTAGTGAATATCTGCCTTTTAAGCCTCTAGCAACGCTTTGACAAGTTTCTGTTGCTTTTGTGTGTGTATTTGGCAAGGTTTTAAAAAGCACTAGGCGCTAGTCGGGCGGTCGGGGCTTGGAACTCCTAGGCGAGGCCTAGGCGGATTTGTAAATTTTTTATTTTTTATAATTATTAATAGATAAAAGTATAAATTCAACTAAAAAATTAATTATAATACATAATATTTTACAAAAAAAACATAGTTTAGCATATGAAAACACAAGTCTTAGTTAATTTTTACATAAAAATACATCAACATTAAAATCAATTCCTTAAAAACAAATATCCTCACTAATTTTTGTGGTTTATAGCGTACTATTTCTCGGTTTGAGATTCAAAATGAAAATTATATGGTGAGAATATTTTATTGTACATTAGTTTTACCAACCGTGCTACCTTTTTTGAATTGAAAAAATTGAACTATAATTATTATAGGTATGATGTATCTTAAAAATTGGGGGAAAAATCGGACTAGGCGGTGCTTAGGCGGAAAAAATCAGATTAGGCGGTGCCTAGGCGGCAATATGTCGGTCCAGCGCCTGATAGCGCCCGAGGAATGAAAAGTCTGGCGGTGAGCCTCAAAATAGCCCCTAGGCGGGGCCTAGGCGGAGCTAGGCGGGGAGTTTTAAAACACTGGTATTTGGCTACTGAATATCAGCCTTTTAGGCCTCTGGCGACGCTTTGACAAGTTTCTGTTGCTTTAGTTTGTGTATTTGGGCTATTGAATATCCGTCCTTTAGGGCTTTGGCAACGTTTTGAGTGTACTTGGTTAGTGAATATCCACCTTTTAAGCCTTTGGCAACGCTTTGACAAGTTTCTGTTGCTTTGTGTGTATTTGTCTTGCGAATATATGACCTGAGTTGGCTTATGTTTCGAGCAGGTGCGGTTGTATACAATGCCTATATTGATGGGCTAATGAAGGGTGGAAACCATCGACGAGCAGTCGAGGTTTTTCAACGAATGAAAAGAAATTGCTGCCCTCCATCTACCGAAACTTACACTTTATTGATCAACTTACACGGGAAGGTAATAAGCTCGGCCTTCTTTTAATGCAAGACCGAAGTTTTTTTCGTAAATTATGTGATCAAGAATGTCTAATGCTTGCAGGAACGTCGATCTTACATGGCGTTGAAGTTGTTTGATGAAATGAGAAGTCAAAAGATTAGGCCAAATATATGTACTTACACGGCTCTTATGAATGCGTTCGCTCGAGAAGGACTTTGCGAGAAGGCCGAGGAAATTTTCGAGCAGTTGCAAGAAGATGGGTATGAACCCGATGTTTATGCTTATAACGCACTCATGGAGGCGTATAGGTACGTAAATAAGACAAAATTCTAGCTTCGTTGAATACTCACTATGAGAAAAAAATGCATCTTGACCATCTCGTCTTTTCAGTCGGGCGGGTTTTCCATATGGAGCAGCCGAAGTATTTTCGTTGATGCAACATATGGGTTGTGAACCCGATAGAGCCTCGTTTAACATCATGGTCGACGCCTATGGAAGAGCCGGTCTTCAAGAAGGTAAAGTTCTTTATTAACTTCATGTATATGTATAGACTAAAGGGATTGAGATTCTATGCAGTTGGGATTCGAAACCGTAGAGTAAAGTTGTAATCATCCATTATAAAATGGATGGCTATGGTTTTTCTAAAATTCATTAATCAATTTTTTTTGAAAAAATGGGAGCCATCCTTTTCTAAATCGATGGTTATGATCTTCAAACTTTACTATGCAGTTCAATTTTCAACTACAAAAGATCCATTTCCAAACGAAAAATATAGCCCGAGAAAGTACGCGTATTGTTGTTTTTTATGAGTTTTTGAGGTCGGGTATTACGTGTTATTTCAGATGCACAAGCGGTATTCGAAGAGATGAAACGCCTCGGGATCACACCAACAATGAAATCACACATGTTACTTATATCCGCCTACTCGAAATCGGGAAACGTAGCCAAATGCGAAGAAATAGTGAATGACATGCACGAGTCGGGACTCGAACCTGACACATTTGTTCTCAACAGCATGTTGAACCTATACGGAAAACTCGGCCACTACGAAAAGATGGAGGAAGTACTAAACGCAATGGAGAATGGACCGTATGAAACCGATATAAGCACGTACAACATCTTGATCAATGTGTACGGTAGGGGAGGCTTTTTCGAGAAAATGGAAGGCGTTTTTCGGTCACTTACGGGCAAGAACTTGAAGGCGGATGTAGTCACGTGGACATCGAGATTGGGAGCGTATTCGAGGAAGAAATTATACATGAAATGTTTGGAAATATTTGAAGAAATGATAGATGATGGTTGTCATCCAGATGGAAGAACAGCAAAAGTGCTTTTACAAGCATGTTCTAGCCAAGATCAAATTAAACAAGTTACTAATGTTGTTAGAACTATGCATACTAGGAATTTTGATTCTGTTTTGCCTGTTTAGGTTGTACAAATTTACAATAAATTATACACAAATTTTATTAAAACAAACAAACTCATCTATGTTACAAATACACGTCTTCATCGGACGACTCGGGTTGGGTTCGAGTTGCTATGATCGAACATTTTACTAAAAACTTTTATCAGTCTGAATTCTTATAACTAACTACAAAGTTTATACATTTTTGTTACATTAAAACAATGAAAAGTTTACCTTTATCGGATTTTCTCATAGTAAAATTACTTTAAGATTTTATAGTCAAAATTTTTTACTAACACTCTTTTAAATTAGTATTTTTTTTCAAATAATAATTGGTATTTTATATGATTTCTAATTGTGTAATTTTGTTCTTTTCTTACAAGATAATTCAGATGATATATTTATACTATTATATTTATAAATATGCCTCTACATTTAATCTATTTATACACTTTTCCTCAACTTATGAACTTAACTTATAACCTCTAAAAGCGAGGTCTATTAGTGTTCAGTTTTATTTCGTGTAATTTCTGAAAATGTTTTCGTGCTACCTAGGCTAACTAATTTAACTTAATTAACTAAATTGCACTAATAAAATTAGGGGAGAGCAAAAACCGAACCGAATCGAGAAACTGAACCGGCATGAATTAAACCAAACTGAGGGATGGAAAATCGTCGCAACGGCATTGAGACAAGAGGGATGAGTTCTTCTGTCCGACAAAGCAACTAGTTTCGCCAGAGTACCTGTTAATTGGGTTCATGTCATCTCTCGATATATGCAACGGAACATATTGCAAGTGTTTGACGTCGTATAGTTTTTGGTAAACCGAATCTCTATGTGCTATGAATGCCATAGTGCAACCGCCTTGATCACTGTCTATAAGCTGAAAGCTTGGATCAAAGACCTCAAGCGATCCTGATGTTGAAGCCTCGCAGCATTCGGAACCATTACATGATCTAGAGAATCCTCTAAACTGGACGTCGGAGATCTTAAGCTGGAGAACACTCGCCGCCAGGCATTGGGAAGATCCTGTTGGCTCTGGCGGCTGCATCTTGTGTTGCACCCTATAGCTTCCCGTGCTGTACTATGTTCGGTAACTAAAGCACGAGTATTGCAACCAAGAGCGATGAACACGTCAGAAGCAGAGAAAGAGAAAGGACTTCCTGCCAAATTTATGATTGCCTGAACACCCCCTTCCATTTCAATGTTCGTGCCCCGAACAATTCATATTCGACAATTTTATTGGACCTTTCACCGTGACTCGACAATATTGAGGACTTCCATGCGAATGCTTGGAAGCAAAGTCGTAGTATCATCAATACAATCAATCTTATACCATTCATTCTCATAGCAATTCCTATCTTCCATACCGAAAGGATATGGTATGGTTATATTTCCGCAGCGCTCTAGGCAGTTCGTCTTGGCCATTGGAGGAGCTGATGCTGCCAACTGACTTACTAACATAGCTACACACAATAATTTCATCACTCCCATTTCTTTTTTCTCTCTTGATTATGAACTCCTATACTCATAATATGGGTATAGTATACCTGCTACACATCATTAAGTTCAATTCAACAAGCCACTTATACAGTTAACATAAAATTCTTTTGGTATTATTTAACATCTTTTTTATATTAATGACCGAAACCACGAGGGGACTATTGATGCATTAGGCCAATAACGAAATGACTTTTCCTGATAATTTAATCACATTAGTTTGGATAAAACTTCAAACTAATCTTAAGAAGTATACGTCACCTCAGTTAATGGCCTAGAATTTAAACCCAAAAATAAAGCTAATAATACTGATAATGAAACCATAAACAATTTACAAGTTTATAATAATTGGAGAAAATAATTACATAAATACGGTTTTGTATTTATCTAGTAAATATCTAGTAATCGTCTGGTAGTTATCTAGTTAATCATAACTTCAAATAAATTTCTAAAGTATACATAACATATGACATCTAGTATTTATCTAGTAGATCACTATTAGATATCTAGTTATTATTTATAATGTCTTAACTTTGACAGTTTTTTATTGATCTAAAGAAACCTAACATATATATATATATATATATATATATATATATATATATATATATATATATATATATATATATATATATAAAATAGATGTGCATATGACTGAATAAGTTGGAGGAGAACAAGGTTTGAATCCCACTAACTACACTTGTTGGGAGGGGTGAGGAGCCTTAGCTGTGATTAAGCCCCGAACAAGATTATCTCAACGAAAAGACTCATAAATATTACCAAAAAAAACTATTAAAGATCGAAAGAGAGAAAAACTTGAATCAAATTTACCTCTTCCACTCCAATATCAACAACCAGCTCCTGAAGTGAACTGAGATCCTTAATATTGAAGGAATTGATCAAAGCAATGCTAGAAATAGTAGACATGGCCTTCACCTCTAAATTATCCATAGCCATATAAGTAACCACCCCTTCCACAAACCCTAGACCGCCACCGTAAGAAGCCACTTGATTCGTCGCACTACCCAGGCCCGGTACTGACATTTTCTAGGCCCTAGGCAAAATCGTACGTGAAACATATACATTGGACTCTTTTAATAAAAAAATGGCCCAATTATAGTTTTTCTTGTAATAAATTCCCAATAAATTTGGGATAATTGTTTACATAATTCCAACATGGACATGAGTAAGACTTTTTTTCTTAGGAGCAAACTTTCATCCTTTGAATTTTAACTAGTCATTTTACCGCTATGATCAATACTCTTGGAATCTAATTATAAAATAAAATACATAATTGAATAACAATAATGAAAATTAATTGTTTCGAGGAAAAGGTAACTAAAAACCTAAATGAGTAAAACCACTTAAATTTGTAATTTATGCTATTATATCATGGTTTATCGAAAATTAATTGGAATTTATTATTGAAAAATAATAAAAATATATTATTTTTACTTTTTGAAAACATAAAAATTAAAAAAACTAAAAAAATTGGGCCCCTTCCGAGTATGGGCCCTGGGCGGTGGCACCCGTTGCACCACCCCAGGGCCGGCACTGCACTACCCGATTCAACGAAATTCAACTCATAGCTCATTATTCTATGGCAAGTCGGACAAACAGTGTTTGGATCTTCAGCCACATGTGGATGGTAAGTAGTAATAGTCGTTCGACGATTATTATTACATGAACTAAAAAGGTTGCCTTGTTGTTGTTGCTGTTGCTCATATAGACACATGAATACCTTCCTCGTCTTTATAGACTCGTTGTTAGATAACAAGAGGGTTTGAAAAGAAGCCATTGACGGTTTCGGGTTCAAAACGGACTGTAAATTTCGGGATGATTTGATGTAGATTTCGCAGAGTGATTCAATGCCTTTATACAGATTTCCAAGGCAGCCCACCATTTTGCTCTTTGTCAAGAGCTTCACAACTTGTCCCAAAGGCAAAGACATTAGGCTGAAGAGAAAATCAACAAATGTCTTGCTTGCTTCTGCAAATAGGACTTTTTCACTCTTTTAATCTATCAGTAGTTTGATTTTCACCTTTGAATTATTTGACTCAGACATGGTTTTTCAGTTGGAGAAGTGGAATAGATTGAATATATTTAATGTTTAGGTTCTGTTGTTATATATATACCAAATCCGAATGAAAATCTTTTTTACACCTGCCAACTGTTTCAATAAATGTTTTATTTGAGTTCCAATGAATTGGGTTTCTTTTTACTTCAACCTATTTCATGTAAAGAATGAGGACAACTAATCAGAAGTAATCCCTCCATCTATAAATTATTGTCCATTTAATCGAATCATTAAAATTAATGAAAAATTTATTACACAACTAAAATGACTAATTTATCTTTTACTAAATTCTCTTTCTTCTTAATTACTCACTTATAATTTTAACAATACATAATCTCTCTCATAGTTAATACAAGGGCAAATTAGAGAAAAATTGTACAAAATGCATTGATAATATAAATTGACAACTAAAAAGAGAACTAATAAAATAGCTAAAGAGACAATAATTTCTAGATGGAAGGAATAATAAGGGACCAAAGAATCCGATTCATTGTATAATTTCTCAAGATAAAGAGGACATGCATTCACAAATTACTAGGGTTTGGTCCATAAACATGCACCGTGCTGATAATCATGTTATTTTTTAAGAATAAAATGTAAAAGGTTATTTATTAAGAATAATCAAACTTGCTAAACTATTTATAAATTTATCGTCAAGTTATATTATTTACAAATACGTATTTCCTTCAATTTTATTTACATACTATGTGATCTACTTGTTTCTCTCCTTTTTCTTTTGATTTTCTTTCTTATTTTCTATTTATCTCTCAAACCGTTTATTTTTCCGACATGCAATTTTATAGTTTTTGCTCTTCTTATTTTTATCTGGGAAATGACATCCACTGTGAATTTTTGAACTTTTTCAACTGGTAGACATCTTGCAGATATCCAATAGACATATGGTATATATTAATTTTTGTTAATTTTTTTATGGAGTCATCATGTTAGTTTATGTAAACCTTACAATTAAAACACCAGCTACATTAAAAGCGATAAAATCATGTTCATCAACACAAATTAAATTATGGAGCTCTCTTCTATTATTAAACAACAATAAGAATTTCATTTTCGATATCAAAAACAATAATTACTAAACAACATCAGTAAGCGATTCAAAAAAGAAAATAAAAATAATGACGCATAAAATTAGACAACGATTAACTAGTGGTAGAAATCAAACAAATAACTGGAAAAGAAGAGAATCGAGATACAATTTTCAGATCGAGAAAAGAACGCAAGAACATATCCAATAGAGAGAAAGTGAACCAAACAAATCAGGAGAAAAAAAGGCTAATGAAAAAAATAGATTACAGACTTTTACCACATGTCTACCAAACTTCTGCCATATGTCTACTGGTTCAAAAAATTTGAAAATGTCATATTAGATGTCATTTCGAAGATAAAAAAAGAGACAAATAAAATATTTTAAAGCGACATGTCGAAAAAATGAACGGTTTAAGAGATAAATGCAAAGTAAGAAAAAGAAATTAAAATAACAATGACCAAATCACATGTTAAAAGGGAAGTTCAGAATTAGCTTGATGGGGCTATATGTATGTAAATTATTTCCTATATTTATGACATGTGGCTGAAATTACTTTTATGTAGGGAGACCTTTTTTTAAAGAGCTCCTTAACAAAAAAGTAAAGAGAAAAACCTAATTTAAGCCTTCGTCTTCTTTAAAATCTCCTTACAACCTAAGTTGCAAAGATGGTGAACCTTCCAAGTATATATATATAACATTGTTGAGTTGATTAATAAATTAAAACTAGCCAAAGGTATACTAAAACTAAATTTGAACTTGAATACCAATATACTTTGTAGTTATTTGAATTGTAATTCAAATCATAATTGGAGTTTGAATTAAAATTAGAATTGAATTACCGTATTCAACTATAAGTGTATGACTACTATTTTTTTTAAATAAGTGTTATTTTTGGATGAAAAATTTATTTTTAAATAAATATCACTTTTCAGATTATTATGCATTTATGCCTATATTTTTCTTCTTTTTCCCTTATTTACTCATTTATTATAAAAAACTGAAAAAAATATGTAGCATTAGCTTTAAAAATACGATAATATTTTTATTGCCCTATTTAATGAAATATTATTAGGTGAGAAAATGCCTAAAGTCATACTTAATTATGATTGGAGGGAGTAATTTCTAATAAACATAAATATGCATCATTAATTTAAGGAAAACTATTTAAGAGTCAAGTCTTCAGTAATCAAATCTTGTATTGCTTAATATTTTGTATTGGGCTAACTATATTTTCATACATAATAATTTCACACACTTCTACATATACTCATCTCAATATTTGATTGCATCTTATCTAATGGTGAATAATTAGCCTAAAATTTTTCAATTCAAAACTGTACATTTAATTCACATTTAATTTACATATTAATTAATTGCAAAGAAATGAGTTTTGCATTGGAAAATTTTAGGTTAATTATCCACCATTAGATTAGATGCAATCAATGGTTGAGATGAGTATGTGTAAAACTGTGTGAAATCATTGTGTGTAAAAATAGCATTACCCTTTATATTGATATTAATATTAATCTACCATAATTTTTAAAACCATGTCTGCTAGTTCTAGCCCCCTTGTGTCCAGCTTTGAGTCTGCCCCTGAATGGAATAATATCAGTATTTTAAAAATCGGGTTAGACGGCTGTCTAGGCGAGAATTTTTAAAACACCGTCACGATTTTCTATAGTCGGATGATCCTAGGCTTTTTTCGGTCCTAGGAGGGCCAGTGTTCCAAAAATCGGTCTAGGCAGCCGTCTAGGCGGATTTTTCAAAATATTGATTTTTTATGTAAAAGTTAATTAACTTAATTATGTTTTTTAATATTTTATTATATTATAATTTTTTATATATTAATAAATATTTAAAAATAAAAAATATAAATCCGTCTAGACTCTGCCTAGGCACCAGAAGCCATCGACCGCCCGACTAGCGCCTAACACTTTTTAAAGCATTGAATAATATGCATTCAAGTATATAAATTCAAAGTGAACAACATATTTATACATGGATTTGGATTCTCTAAAGTTAAAATTATCTAAAATTGTACATTTAAGTTACTTTCAATTATCGATTGAGTTTTAATGGATGGAATTGACTGAAACGTACAACTTTACTATCACTTACCTTCAGAGAATCCAAATCCGACTGAAAACTCTTACTCCACAGGAAAACCAAATGCATGTCTTGGGAAGTTTAAAAATCAACTCTGTCCCTTAATAAATCACTCGCAAAATCTAAAACCAAAGAGTATAATCGATTCCAACCATTAGACTACTTGGAAATAAGAACATTGTTGGTTGCTTTGGCATTGTACTTGACAGCATCAACTCCATCCCGGAATCATACTTCGAACGTATAGACATCAAAGAGGCCCTTCTGAACCCTAAATTTCGCATGCTATCCGAAGCACCTCTCCTTTTACCGAACAGTAGCTTAGTTAGCGAAAGTCAATTGAAGGTCCATGTATGTCATGTTCGGCACGGTACTAACCTGGCTTATGATCCGCATGCATATGTTTCCGATGATCGAAAATTTCTTTGTCGGTCTTCTGATTCCAGCTTTGCTATTATGAAGTCTTATGGTGTTCAGGATTTTACTTCACTTGATGAGAAGCTTGTTGATATTAAACCTTCTGTGGTATGTTGCAATTTTTATTTTCCACTTCACCACTTGACACTTTTTTCTAATTTCGTTTCAGGCACTGAAGCTTCTGCAGCTGTCGTGAATCTGGGCCATTAGAATTCAACGAATGGTTGAGATTGATTGAAATGTACAACTTTAGAGAGTTTGAATTTTAGAGAATCCAAATCCAAACTTAAAAAACATATCACGTGGTTTCTATCATTTGTAAAATGTGGCATGTGAAATTCTTTTTCAAAAGAAAAAGGGTCAGTGGTTTAATAACGTTAGCAAATAAGAGTTTTTTTAACACAGTTAAAAAAAGCCGATGTGACAGAGGGTAATTTTTATAAATTCTTCATCTTCTTATCCCTTTTCTTCTTCTACTCTTTCATTTTTCCTTTTCATTTGCTGCACAAACCATAAATTTCTAAATTAACAAAATCAATTTGTGTTACTGACATGAACTGAAGCATGCTTCTAAATATTCAACAAACATAAACAAGTATCACTTGGTCGGAGAGATATTACTTACTAAGGAAGAAAGTGCATATTACAAGATCAACGGTGAATAATACTTAGATTAAAATAATGCAGTACTAGAAAGTGTTTTAAAACTCTCCGCCTAATTCCGCCTAGGCCCCGCCTAGGCGCTATTTTGAGGCTTACCGCCCGACTTTTCATTCCTCGGGCGCTATCAGGCGCTGGACCGACATATTGCCGCCTAGGCTCCGCCTAATCTGATTTTTTCCGGCTAGGCACCGCCTAGTCCGATTTTCCCCCCAATTTTTAAGATACTGATACCTATAATAATTATTGTTCAATTTTTTCAATTCAAAAAAGGTAGCACGGTAGGTAAAACTAATGTACAATAAACTATTCTCACCGTACAAATTTCATTTTGAATCTCAAACCGAGAAATAGTACGCTATAAACCACAAAAATTGGTCAGGATATTTATTTTTAAAGAATTGATTTTAATATTGATGTATTTTTATGTAAAAATTAGCTATGGCTTATATTTTCATATGCTAAAATATATTTTTTTTTGTAAAATATAATTATAAAAAATAAAAAATTTACAAATCCGTCTAGGCCCCGCCTAAGCGTTCAAAGCCCCGGCTGCCCAACTAGTGCCTAACACTTTTTAAAACCTTGGTAATAGAGAAAGGTAGATTGGGGAAGCTTAAATTTCAAATGTTCCAATTGAAACCCAATGATTAACTAACTATACTACTACATTTTAGTCCAATTCAACTAGCCAAGAAACTCTGTTCAGAAGGATTTATGTTGCTATTATGAAAAAATTCACTTATAAATTTTTTATAAAATAACATATTTTGATATTGGGCAAAAGATTTTAGCTCTTACTATTAATTAATTACGATCTATTTACTATTAACTTTCTAATGCTAAAATCCGTTGTACTATGAAAAACTTAAAAATAAAATTTTTCTGAAATAACACGAAAAAGCAATCTCAAAGTAACTCTTAATAAGAGTTTTCCACCAATATATAAAGTTCGCCACTGAATTTTCCCCACTAATAAATAGTTTCTTGTAGTGTAATGATATTGGATGTATTTAAAAAAAAACCAGTTAAATGGAAATATAAAAAGTTTGACGATAATTGAGCCAACCAAAATTAATGTAATATTCAGTATGGACCCATTTTTCAACAAGATATATAAGGCCATATATAGCATTTATTTCTAATTTAAAAATCTCATCATTTATAAGGCTGTGGTATATAAAGTGAATAACAAAATTACCACAAAAAAAATTAGTACATTTCGAGCGGCGTCACCCGTGATCCCGCATTAATATGATATTGTTCTTTTTGGGTTGAGCTCTCACGATTTTGTTTTTGGAGCTCTTTTCTCCAAAAGGCCTCATACTAATGCAAGTCTTTGTAGACAGTTATATTTTGGTGCAAGCTCTCCAAATCTTTCAATGTGGGACTTAGCTTTACTTTTCGACATCCCCCTTAAACCAAGGACCACAACTCATGCATCCTGGACATAATTGAGAGCTTCCACCCTGCATTCCGCTCCTTTTTTTTTCCAATTCCAAACCGTGGCTTTGGTACCATGTTAAACTCCGAGCAGCGCCACCCATGATCCCACATTAATATGACATTGTCTGCTTTAGGCTGAGCCTTTACGATTTTGTTTTTGGGGCTCCTTCCCCCAAAAGGCCTCATACTAATGCAAGTCTTTGTGGACACTTATATTTAGGTGCAAACTCTCCAAATCTTCCAATGTGGGACTTGGCTTTACTTTCCAACATCCCCCTTAAACCACGGACCGCAACTCGTGCATCCTGGGCATAATTGAGAGCTTCCACTCTGCATTCCGATCCTTTTTTCCAATTCCAAACCGTGGCTCTGATACCATGTTAAACTCCGAGCAACGCCACCCGTGACCCCGCATTAGTATGATATCGTCCGCTTTGGGCTGAGCCCTCATGATTTTTTTTGGGGCTCCTTCCCTCAAAAGGCCTCATATTAATGCAAGTCTTTGTGGACACTTATATTTTGGTGCAAGCTCTTCAAATCTTCCAATATGGGACTTGACTTTACTTTCCAACACATTTCCCCACATATTAGTTTCAGTATCCTTGTAAACAATTAGTACAAAGAAGAAAACAATGGCAGCATCAAACACAAAAACGAAACTGAAGCTGCTAATTGACAAAAAGGGAAAAAAAGTCCTATTTGCAGAAGCAAACAAGGACTTCGTAGACTTCTTGTTCAGCCTAATGTCAATGCCATTAGGGACCATAATCAAGCTCCTCACCAAGAACAACATGTCCGGTTGCCTTGGCAGCTTATACCACAGCATCGAATCCCTCTCCGATACTTACTTTCAGCCAACACGACAAGGATTCCATTCCCAGCCCTAAGTTTCCTTCGAAAACTGAAGCCCCTTTCTTATTGACCGCTCAAAAGTCTTATGTGTGCGCCTCTTATAAATATCATAGAGATGTGACTTCTAGTACTGCTGAAGGTGGGCTTGTTAAAGGTTTTGTGACATATATGGTAATGGACGATTTAGAGGTGAAACCGATGTCCACTATTTCGAGTCAAGGTTTTAAAAAGCGCTAGGCGCTAGTCGGGCAGCTGGGGCTTCGAACGCTTAGGCGAATTTGTAAATTTTTTCATTTTAAATAATTATTAATAGATAAAAGTATAAATTCAACTAAAAAAATTAATTATAATCCAATAATATTTTACAAAAAACATAGTCTAAAATATGAAAACACAAGTCTTAGTAATTTTTACATAAAAACACATCAATATTAAATCAATTCCTTAAAAACAAATATCCTCACTAATTTTTTGTGATTTATAGCGTACTATTTCTCAGCTTGAAATTCAAAATGAAAATTGTTGGTGAGAATATTTTGTTGTACAACCGTGCACCTTTTTTGAATTGAAAAAAATTGAACTATAATTATTATAGGTATCAGTATCTTAAAAATAGGGGGAAAAATCGGACTAGGCGGTGCCTAGGCGGAAAAAATCGGATTAGGCTGTGCCTAGGCGACAATATGTCGGTTCAGCGCCTGATAGCGTCCAAGAAATGAAAAGTCGGACGACGAGCCTCAGAATAGCGCCTAGACGGAGCTAGGCAAAGAGTTTTAAAATACTGTTTAAAATATTTCTTTGCTCAACTCCTTTAATGTTCTTGATTTGGCTTCACTCCAAGAGAAGGTTGTTGATGTTGGAGTTGCTGAGGTACTAAGTGTTTCTTTATTACTCCTTATTTAATGATTACACTGTTTATCACACATTCAGAGCATACACTTGTACTTTTTACTCTTTTCTTCGATTTCAAGGATTTATGCTGTTGCAGATGTCTTTTCAGGAGTCCTGGCTCTAATATTTTTGGGGCCCTAGTAATATGTGAAGAAAATAGGGTAAATTTTAAAAATATGTTATGTGGTTTCAGCAATTTGCAAAAAGATGCATGTGAATTTTTTTTTAAAAGGGTGGTTTTCAAAAGGGTGCCTGTGGTTTGGGAATTACAGTGTTACACCATTTATTTCAGTAAATTCAACATTCCTATATTTTGACTATATTATTCAAGAATTATATATCAAGATTTGAGTAAGATTAAAAAGTTTTCATTTTGTTTTGATTTTTTAAAGTTATAATCAACTTTTAATTGAAAAAAATATTAATACTTCTCAAAAAATTCTAAAATTTATCACATATGTGTATTATATTTTCATTAACTAAGCTACAAAATTTCACTTCAAAATGGACAAGATTACCCTTCAAAATGTGGTTTTAAAATTTTGGAAATCCTCTTTTTGCAAAATTTTGAAACCACAGACACCCTTTTGAAAAACAAATTCCACAGGCATCTTTTTGCAAAACGCTGAAACCACATGATATATTTTTTAAGTCCAATTATATAATTGTTTCTATAATTTCGAATCATTATAATTAAGGCAAACTTTCAACCTTTAGCGTTTAACTAATCATTATACCATTAAAAAAAAATCTTGGGATCTAATTATAAAATATAATAAATATATTTTGATAACACACTACAATGAAAATTAATTATATCAAGTTGTAAATAACCAGATGAATAAAATAATTTAAACACTAAATTTAATTTATGCTATTATATTATGGTCCATTGAAAAGATAATTAGAGTTTTTTTTATTAAAAACAACAACACAATTTTATTTTATTTTATATACATAAATTTTTTTTTAAAAAATAATTTTAGGCCCCTTTCAGCTATGGACCATGGACGATGGCACCCGTTACACCACCCCCAGGATCGGCCTTACTTTCCAGTCAAAGAATGTTCTGACGGAAATTTTCCTTACAAACAAGCAGACGTAATTTCAACTAGTTAATTATCATTTGAAGCTATTAATTATCAGCTATTTAGTTTTGAATACTTCTGGTATGCTTTTTTGTTTTGTTTTGGGATGGACTGTTAAATGTTGCATTTTATGCAACTTGATACTATTTGGTGTTATGAAGATGTTTTTTTTTAATCTTTCTTGGGATATTCTGATTTATGAACCCTTGGTTCTTTTCTTTATCTATATTAATATGTTGCATTGAATTTTTTTTTAAAGAAATAAAGCCTACGAGAAAGGAAAAGAGAGTGGGGCGACAATGACAACTATGATGGTTTCGCCGATTACATAGCTGAAGCTAAGGGGCCGAACCACAAAACGTTGATCAGTGCCTCAACCCAAATCCAAAAACATTCCCTGATTCAATAAATTTATAAATAGTACAAAATGATTCTCAAGGAGATATCACAGATGTACTAAGGCCCTATTCTTTTTAATTGATAAGTAGGTGTACTGAACTGAACTGAATTGATTGGTACTGAACTGAACTGAATGGTACTGAACTGTACTGAAACTGAAAATACTGAAACTGAACAATACTGAAACTGAAAATACTGAAACTGAACAATACTGAAACTGAAAATACTGAAACTGAATTATAATTAATAATATAATTAATATTTTAAAAATATTAAAATACATAATAATTAATAACACTTCAAATAATACTATGCATTCTAGTAAAATTTATTAATTGTTACATATAATAATTAAATATACTACTATAAATTATTATTATTATTATTATTATTATATTTTATTTTAATTATTGTCATGAACATTACCTTCTTATTTTAATTGTTATCAATATTTATAAAATATTATTACTTTTAGTTATTTATTTTTCCTACAAAATTATTTATCGTAGAAATAATAATTGATAATGTTAAAAATATTATTATTGGTTTTTTTTGTTGTTATTTGTAATTACTGATATTAATCAATAATATTTATATAATGTATAAATAGAAATGAAATAAAATTAAAATTGAAATGATATTATCATTAATATTCATTGCTTTTAATATTTATGAATAATAATATACATTAATAATATTGATATAATGCATAAACTAAAACTTAATATTGAATTCTGAATAATGAATGTTGAATGCTGAATACTGAATACTGAATACTGCAACTGAACTGTGCTGAACTAAACTGATTGGTACTGAACTAAACTGAACAGAAAATAAGTTGAAAAAAACAGGGCCTAAATGCATTACAATAAAAGCGAATCCGAACTGAGAATTGAATCCGACTACGAAAAAGAAATAGATGTTTGCGGAAAGATAGTTAAAATATTGATAACAATGATCATAATATAGCTAAAGAAAATTATAGGGTAAATTTCAAAAACACACCATGTGATTTCAATCATTTTCAAAAAGAGGATTATAATTTTTTTTAATTTTGAAAAGAGGATTGTAGTTTTAAAAGTTAGCAAATAAATGATAAAAAAGGTCCTCAATTTGAAATTGTGTCACGAAAAAGGTAATCTTGTCCATTTTGCTCTGTTTTTTTATCGTAATGTAATTAGTACACCTTAGTGATAAAGTTTGAATTTTTTGAAAATGGACAAGATTTTTTTGAAAATGCACCGCTCTTCTCTTAACCAAAGATTTTATTGCACTGAATTTTTTCTTGATAAGGTATTTAATGAAACAGTGTCTCATTCGCAATAATTGACATCAAAAGAAAAGCGTTAGAAATGGGTTGATGTCCAATGCTTGAGTTTGAGTTGGGATTGATTTTGTAATGGTTGATTGTCCTCTTGGTCACCGAGTAATGGGTGAGTTATGAGTTGATAATTTGCCTATATATGGGTTCATTGTTATTATAAGATATAGAGATATTCAACACAAATTACACTCCCTTAAACTAGCATTTAATGGAGGGTATAAAATTTTAAGGAGCATTACACCGAAAATTAGTCATTTTAGAGAAATTCACAAATTTTGAGGAGCATTTAATAGGGGTTATAAAATTACTTGTTTACCCTTAAATTAGCATTAATTAAGTAATATGTGTGTTGAGATTGAGCTAAAATTAATAAGGGGATAACAGGGAGAAAGAAGTAAAAGCTTACATTAAAATAGACAATGACAATTAAAAGGAGCAAAGGAAAAGTGTGTAGAGTGACTACTTTTTGGAACCGAAGGGAGTAATTACTTACCAATACCACGCCAATTTCCTCTACGAATTTTACCACCGGCCAACTGACCACCACCGATCGAACTCCGGCAACACTGCGACAGTTGACAGGTTAGTGGTTTTCTTGAGCTTTATAGGGTCAGTTTGGTATTACTATTAAGCTGCTGTCAAAATAAGTTGCTCTCATAGACTTTGAATAGAACTACATATTTTGGACTTGAACAGTACATTTTGATCTTTCATACTAATTAATTATGAACTGTCTGATTTATTTTTTTCCAAATCAAATCTGGAGCTTTTAAAAAAAGCTTGAAAATGGAGTTTTTCAAAAAAATCGTTGAAAAAGCTTCAAAAACTCACAACCAAACTGGTCCTTACTAGTTCTTCTGCCTAATTGTGATTTTACATTTCGAGCAACGTTGTTAGATTTGTTGAACATGAAATAAACTAAAATCCCAGTTCAGAACTTGAAATTCTTCTAAAAACCAAGCTAAATCATTGTCCAAGTATTTTTAAAAGCTAACACAAATTTGCTTTGGGAGGAAGAGAAAAGACAAAAGAAGACAAACTTTACAAGGATCGGGCGGGCATGATTGGGTCGATAATAATATTGTTCAGCCCAAGTTAAATTTAGCCCACAGAAATTTTATATGCGGGCTGGATTAAGTCGGGCCCAAGTTTTTAACTTTATTTTCAAGCCTTGCTTAGCCCGCCCATAAATTAATAAATATTTTATTTAAAATTTAAAAATTATATATTTTTTTATAATTAATAATAATTAAATATATATTTTATTAATATAAGTCGAATCAAGCCGGACGGGCTTAAGTTTTTATATTGAGCCCAAATCCAACCCAACATATATTCAGACTTTAATAAATCTGGATCAGACGAATTTTTTATATAATATATTTATTCAAACCCAATTTATAAAGAGCGGGCCTAAATAGACTAGGCGGGCCACGGGTTTCTTGAAGAAGCATAGATGGACATGAGACTCTAATCCATTGAAGGGTTAATTTAGTCATTGAATTAAGCTTAGAGGGTAATTTAGTCATATAAGCTAATTTGGAGGGTTAGCGTCCCTACTATTTAAGGTCACTTTCTGTATTCTAGTAAACAATTGTGCCTTATTGTGTAAGATTTCATTCACTCTCAACGGCTACAATGCGCTATTTATGGGCATCAAGGGCTGCTTCCTTCCTCAAAACCTCTGCTTTTCCCAGGGCTTTTTCCTCTGGTATTTGATCCTTTACCCTTGATTTTGAGCTTATTATTCAAGTTTTACATTTTTAAATTATATTTGGTGCTAATTTACTAGTTTATCTGAAATTGATGAACATATGATAGACCCACATGAAGGCCTTGTGTTTATTGTTCAAGTTTGCAACTTTATCGAAGGCTTAATGCATATCTAGCTATCTGAACTTGTCTCTACAATCCTATCGCCTCCCTAAACTTTCAAAATAACTTCGTAGCTTCTCCAACTTTAAAAAAAGTGCTCCACTTAGCTCCCTGAATGCCACGTGTCAGATCCTGATTGGACATAAAAAAATTCGAAAAATGACATCTTTGAAAGGTCAAACCTATCAGAAGCTGACATGAGGCGTTCAGGGAGCTAAGTGGAGCACTTTTTGAAAGTTGAGTGAGCTGCACTTCACTTTGAAAGTTCAGGGGGCAGTAGGTTTTTTGGGACAAGTTTAGGTAGCTAGCTGAAAGCTGAACTGAACTAAATGAATGTCACGTGTTAGATCCTGATTGGGGAGAAAAAAAATTAGAAAAATGACATTTTTGAAAGGTCAAACCTATCAGAAGCTGACACGTGGCGTCCGGGGAGCTGATTGGAGCACTTTTTGAAAGTTGAGTGAGCTACAGGTCACTTTGAAAGTTCAGGGGGCAGTAGGTTTTTTGGGACAAGTTTAGGTAGCTAGCTGAAAGCTGAACTCAACTGAAGTTGGTTGAATTGAATTGAAGTGAGCTGAACTGAACTTATCTCCGTGTAATACGCTGAACTTAAGTGATCTGAACTGAACTGCATTGAATTACATTAGAAGAGAATAGAGCCTTAGTTACTCACATTATAAATTAGCAATTTTACCATGATTTTAGATTCTTGTAATGTGGCAGTTGGAAAGACTATTGTTCATAAAGTTCAGTTTTTTTAAGTCGATTTGAAAAGATTATTATAATGTGACTAGATTGTTAAAAAGGGGATTTTATATAGAGAGCCTGCTGTTTTGCACCCTCCTCCCATCCAATGATTGAGAATTTATTAACACGAAATTAATTGTTTTATCATTGTAATTAAATACTCCATCATAAATACTCAACCGTTGGATGAATGGAGGTTGCAAAACACCAGGCTCTTTATATAAAATCCCGTAAAAAAGATTGTTTTTTTACATCTTATTTGTGTTTGGTTTCGAGTTTTTTTATTCAAGTTTAGATTTTTAAGTTTTATTCGGTGTTATATCATGCCTGTATTTGACATTGACGATGATATAGTGTTAGATAGAGCTTCATAGCGTCATTTATTTATTTTGGTTTCCTCTTTTGAGTAAAATGGCTCTGTTTTTTATAGTACCGGGAGCTATCGATGAAGACAAAATCGCGGAAGAGATGAAAACCTTGTTTGCCGAACACTCGGTTAGTATTTTATATTCTTTAGTTTCCTAATTTAACTCTTTAACTTTCTGTTAAGTTGCATTGCATTGATATGGTAAAACATGTTGTTTGAAGTTGTTAAGAAAATGAAACAAATTATGTATCATATGCCCTGTTCTTGTTGTTCTCCGGTAAAGCAAAACACAGAATTAGAAGAGTCGTTTTTCGATATTGAACTCCTAACTTGATTTGTGTGGCCATCTTTGTTTCGTGTGTGAAGGTACACTTGACCCCCGATGAGAAAAAGCCGAGTTCTTTTGACGAAGAGAACATGAATCAAGAAATGAAAAGCCTGCGTGATAGTGAGATGCAGAAACTCTTTGATGATCACATGGTTAGTATTCTTATGTCAACAAGTGTTGTGGATTCACGGATGGCTAGATACATTTTTACCTGCCCGAACTTAGCCCAAATCGTCTACTACCCCCTTAACTTTTCAAAGTCTCGTAGCCCTTGAACTTGGCAAAAGTGCATTAATTTGCTTCATGGACGTCACGTGCCAGCTTTTGATTGAAGAGAGAAAAATAAAAAAAAGGGCATATTTGAAAAGTCAAACCAACCAGAAATTGGCATGTGGCATTCACGGGCAAATCGATGCTTTTTTGCCAAGTTCAGGGGGTTAAGAGAAACTTTAAAAAGTTTAGGGGGACAATAAGTCATTTAAACCAATTTCAGGTGGGTACGGATGTATCTGGCCAAAAGAAAAGTTTGGTTTTGAATGTATGAGGCTCTGTCTTTTCAAGTAGCAGTACTGAACTGATTTGAACTAAACTGAAACTGAACTGCAACTGAACATAAACTGAAAATATGGAAAATAAATTGAAAGATAATTAATACCCTCCGTTTTTTTAATAACTGTCGCTTTTGACACTTTCTCACATACTATGGTATGTTTCATTAATTAGGGCAATAAAAATACTATTATACCCTTAAAACTAACTCTTCATTTTTTTTTCACTTTTTACAATAAAGGAGTAAGTAAGGGTAAAAAGTGAAAAAAGTGGAAATAAATGCATTGTTACAATCCGTAAAGTGACACTTATTAAAAAATAAAATTCTCTTTCAAAAGTGACAGTTATTAAAAAACGGGGGTAATATAAAGAATAATACACCAAAATATTATTATATTAATAATAACAATAATCTATAATATTTTAAATACTATCATATTATAATAAAATTAATTATTGATTATTGAAATTGAACTGAACTGAACTGAAATTTATCTGAAACTGCGAATATTGAAACTAAACTGACTTCAATGAATTATAAGTTGAATGAACATGGCCTGACTCATTATGGTAATAAGTATTGATCGATTCTAACGTCTAAGTTCATTTATGTTGCATTTACTTTCATAGGAGGATCCCGACACAAACATGGAAGGCAAGACACAGTTATCAAGGGTTAGTAATGCTAATGCTATACATTTTTGTGTTCTTGCATGATTTGTCGCTCGGTGTTTTGCCATGGTTCGTCGCAATTGTTTTGTTTTACAGACATTCACCATGACAGTCCCCGATGGGCGCATTATATCGGGAACTAATGTGTACGTGGCCGATAATAATGATGGAAAGAATAAGAAGCTTTTGAGGACTATTGCATGGGAGGTTGATGAAGAGGGAAACATGATCAAGCCACTTGAAGGAAACGTTATGTTGTTTGTTGACTTGTAGATCATGTTTGGTTTTAAATGATTATGGTTAGTAGTAAGAGTTTTAGCTACTGTAGTAGGTTATGGTTAGTAACTTTTAAATTATTATGGTTAGTAAGTTATATTTCTAGAACAATTTGATGTTGAACTTCGAGCGACGTCACCCGAAATCTCACATTAGTATGATATTTTTTCGCTTTGGGCCGAGTCCTTACAGTTTAGTTCTTGGGCTTTTACACCTAAAAGGCCTCATGCTAATTGAGACATTGGTGGACACATATATTTTAGTGCAAGCTCTCCAAATCTTCCAATATGAGATTAGGGTTTACTTTCCAACATCCCCTTTAAACCAAGGACCACAACTCGTGCATGCAATACATAATTGAGAACTTTCACCTTGCACTTTGCTCCTTTTTACCAATTCTGAACGTAACTTGATACCATGTTGAACCCCGAGCGGCGCCGCCCGGGATCCTGCATTAGTATGATATCATCCGCTTCGGGTCGAGCTTTAACGGTTTTGTTCTTGGGCTTTTACCTCCAAAAGGCCTCATGCTAATGGAGTCTTTAGCGAGCACTTATATTTTAGTGCAAGCTCTCCAAATATTTCAATGTGGGACTAGAGTTTACTTTCCAACATTTGAGACTATTTTAAGTAACATTTGTTAAAGTTAGTTGACTCGCTTAGTTGAGTAACATTCTCGCTATGTGTCGAAGTTTGTTAACGGGTCTTATTCCTTCCACTTCAAAGCCAACGTTAACAGCTCTCCAAATATTCCAATGTGGGACTTGGGTTTACTTTCTGTTCCACCCGGCGTTGTCTTCTCGTTTTTGAATCGTCGTTGTTCCTTCTTCGTCACTGGTTCGTCCATGAATTTTGATAATTTGGTCTCTCTGGTTTAGACCTAGGCATGGGCTGAGTTTGGGATGGGCTCAATCGGGCTTAACTTAAAAATTAGTAACCCACGTCCGACTGAATCAATATAAAATAAAAAGTCTGGCTCGAGCCGGGCCTTTGTAAAATAAAGCTCGGCTATGGGCCTAGCATTTAATATATATAATTAAAAAATTAAAATATTTTAGTTCAACAAAAACATATTTTAGTTCTTAAAATTACAATTATTTGTATTATGATCACAAAATATCATCAAAATTTATGATAAATATCTTGTTACAAATCTACCAATGTCTTATACACATATTTAAACAAATATATAGGAATTATTTATAAAACAATTTAAATTTTTTATTTTACTAATGTTTGTAAAAAAAATTTTAGTTGTGAAAATTTTTTATGTTAAATTGTTACTATAAATAATATATAATAGATACTTGCAATCATTATGATCTTTTTTTTATGTCTTGGGAAACTTTAGCGATGAAGAACTTGAAAATGTTTTACTTTTATTTATTTTTGGTTATTCATCTGCTTTATTAAAGTTTTACTTTGATTATGATTTGACCTATGTCATATATCTAATTATGGTGGGGAGTCTCTCAATAAAATTTTTTTACATTTATAAATTACTTAAGCGATATTAAACTGCTTATCACTTAGACTAACCCTATACGGTTGGTGAAAAAAAGAAATTAAAGGAAATTAAAAGATGTTAAAGGAAGGATATTTTAAAATTGAAAAAGTGACAACACAAGGAATCAAACTTGGACCTAGAGATGGTAGTCCGTATCCTTTGAGTAATCTATTTTGTTCTATATATATTATATTTATTTTTTTATTTTTTCATAATTTTTTTGGGACTTTTTAATTTTTTATGAAATCGATTCCTGAAACATATTTTTATATTTTCGAGTCCTTTCAATAATATTTTTCAAAAATTTCTTGCACTATATTTATTTTCTTTACTTTCCGGATTTTCTATAATTTTTTGGGAGTTTTTGATTTTTTACGAAACCGGTCCCTGAAACGTATTTTTACATTTTCGAGCCCTTCCAAAAATATTTTTTGAAAATTTCTTGCACCACATTTGTTTTCTTTATTTTCCGAATTTTCCATAACTCTTTGGGATTTTTTCGATTTTTTACGAAATTGGTCTTTGAAACGTATTTTCACATTTCTGAGCCCTTCCAAAAACTTTTTTTGAAAATTTCTTGCACAACATTTGTTTTCTCTATTTCCCGGATTTTCCATAATTTTCTGGGTTTTTTTCGATTTATTATGAAACCGGTCTCTGAAACGTATTTTTACATTTTCGGGTCATTCCAAAAACATTTTCTGAAAATTTCTTGCACCATATTTATTTTCTCTATTTTTTGTATTTCCATAATTTTTCGGGATTTTTTTATTTTTTACGAAACCAGTCCCTGAAACGTATTTTCACATTTTCAGGCCACTCGAAAAACATTTTCTGAAAATTTCTGGCACCACATTTATTTTACGGATTTTTCATAATTTTTTGGGATTTTTCGATTGTTTGCGAAACTGGTCCATTAAACGTATTTTCACATTTCTGAGCCATTTCAAAAATATTTTTTGAAAATTTCTTGCAACACATTTATTTTCTTTATTTTACGAATTATCCATAATTTTTTAGAATTTTTCGATTTTTTAAGAAATCGGCCCCTGAAACGTATTTTCACATTTCCGAGCAATTCCAAAAATATTTTTTGAAAATTTCTTGCACCACATTTATTTTCTTTATTTCCCGGATTTTCAATAAATTTTTGGGATTTTTCAATTTTTTACAAAATCGGTCCCTGAAAAGTATTTTCACATTTCCGGGCGTTTCCAGAAACATTTTCTGAAAATTTCTTGCACCACATTTATTTTCTTTATTTTCCGGATTTTCAATAATTTTTTGGGATTTTTCAAATTTTTACGAAACCGGTTCCTGAAACGTATTTTCACATTTCCGAGCCATTTCAAAAACATTTTCTGAAAATTTCTTGCACCACATTTATTTTCTTTATTTTCTGGATTTTTCATAGTTTCTTGGAGTTTTCATTTTTTTACGAAACCAGGCCTCAGAACATATTTTCACAGTTCTGGTCCCTTCCAAAAACATTTTCTGATAATTTCTTGCACTACATTTATTTTCTTTATTTTCTGGATTTTCCATAATTTTTTGGGATTTTTCGATATTTTACGAAATCGGGCCTCGGAACGTATTTTCACATTTGGGATAAAACTTGGGTATACCAGCACTAATTTTGTTTAAATAGAGATATAAACGCTTGAATACAGTAGAAATATTTAAACGGGGGGTAATCAGGAATCATTTGGGCAATACGGCTCATTTGCATCATTTGGGCTAAAAATTTAAAACCCATTTATAATCCATATCCAAATTCATATCATAAGATATGGATAAGGATATAAAAATTTTAAATCCATTGGATATGGAGCGGATATGGATTCATCCATTAAAAATAGATTTTGAATGAATTTATCCATATCCGCTTTATATCCAATCCATTGTCATATCTACTTGAGCCTTAGGTTTGCTGGAAGTGCAACACTCTTGCCACTGAAACACCACGCTGTACTGCTTCTAGCGTCTTACATATATGTATATATTGAAGTTTTATATTTTCGTTTAACACCCAAAACAATTCCGAGGCCCCCTTTTACTCGGGGCCCTGAGCGGTCGCTCACCTCACTCCTACTCAAAGCCAATCCTGTGGTTGAACCATGATAAAACCCGATAAAACTTGTAAAATTGTAAACCATAGTCTTCACCGGTTTCAATAGCAATGGTTAACATCAAGTTCCAACTCATTTATCTAGTTCTCTCTACAGTCCACAAAAAACTGAACATTTTACTTTTTATAGGTCTCATATTATTAAAAAGTGTACACATAAGCAGACCTGGGTATTAACCAGCGGCCCGTGAGGCCGACCCATACCCGTTTTTTATGGATCGGGTTTGAACAAACTAATTGAAGGTTAAGTCAGGTCTGGCCCGAACCCGAATAGGCCAAAAGAAAGTATGAGATGGGCTTGTTTTAGTCCTAAAACTCAAGCCCATCCCGGCCATGCCCAGGTCTACGCATAACTCATGAGTTATTTCTAGGGGAGAGCATGGAATTTAATGGACCGAACCAAACCTGAGAACCGGATCGAAATGAACTGAAACCCGACCGTTCGTATTAGGTTCGGAGCTTGGTTCTAATACTTTGCTTATTTGTTCTCAGTTCGGCTCTCGGTTCTTTTAATATTCAATGTTTTATTCTTTTGCTAATGATACATATTATATTTAAGAAAAGGAAACAACATATTTATTGAGTTGTGGATGAGTTTTTTTCATTGGAAAAAAATTTAGGTTTTTATAGGAATCGAACCGATTCTAAATATTTTGATTCTGTCCAAACCGAACCTAATTCTATGAGGTTCCGGATTTTTTTATTATTTGGTTCTTAAACCAAACCGAACCGACCAATGCTCTCCCCTAATTATTTCATTCATTCGAGCAAGGGCTAGTATAACACAAATTTTTAAAACCTAGCATGAATCTAACCTACCATAATTTTATTTAACAACTCATTTAATTGTTTCGTAGACAAAAGTTTTTTTTTTTAAATTTTTTTTACCTCATTTAGGCTTACATTAAATGGAAAGAAAAATCTTCAATCTACCCCTGATGTGATTTAAACTTAAGACCTCTAAAGATTACAGCTTCAATATTAACCACTGGATCAATATTTTAAAAGTTACGAACAACAGCTACGAGTAAAACAAGCATGTAGAATTATTATATTGATAGTTGAAGTACAATCAGTACGAGGATGATCAAATTATTTAATACACAACAATTAAATAATTATTGTTTTAAAATATAAATAAAAGTATCTATAAATAGATTATCCAATTTTCGGGGTACGAACAACGACACCATAATCATTGATTCAAACCCAAACACGGTCACATCAGATATCCTCAATCACTGAAGTTCCGTCCTTGACCACTATCGCATCCACTAGTTTGTTCTCTTTCTCTATTATCGCCTCCGCTTCTGCTCCATTTTTCCCGACTAGTTCCGGCCACGAATTCTTCCCTGTATGCCAACAATCACAATATGGATATAATGGTAATTATAATTCAATCAACAAACAAATTATCAAATTGGGATGTATATCTCATGGGCGTTAGCTTTTCAACTTATTACTTAAGTTTTTAATTAACTTATAAACATCTTAAATATTGAAAAAACAATTACTTAATTACCTTTGCACTGGCTTGACATTTTTGTTTTGTTTGCTGATATGAAAAAGGCAAGCTGAGAGGTGTTTATATAGGTGGCGATGACGCCGGAATATTTGAATGTTGCTGCCCCGGGAATTTATATTAAACATCTGACTTTTTACATCCTTCCCCAGTTTAACTGTTGAAAATTTATCAACAGTTAATTAACTATTTCTCACTCCAATAAAATATTCTCTAATAAATTTTCATCCCTTGAATGAGAGGAAGGTATAAAAAATCAGATGTTCAATATAAAAACTCCATTTTGGGTATTTGTATTTCTTTTTGTCGTTATTTTATTAGATTTCTTGTGTTGTGAAAATAATTTTATTTGTTTTCTAATTGAAAGGATAAGGTGTGACATTTCTTGAATTTTCTATCAATGTGATCCCACACACGTGTTTAATATGCTCATTTGCAAAAATAAAAAAATAAAAAATGGCCTACACGAGTTTTGTCGTGTATCAATATGACACAATGTAATACACATCGATATATATGGTAAACTTTGTAACTTTAGGTATGTAAATTTTTTAATAAAAGTTTATTTTAGAAAACTATTCAAAGGACCGTGAAATATGATGTGGAAAAAGGACCACCCTCACAATATCTATCTTATGTGTCGTCGATGTATAATATGATACTCAGAGGTGGCCTTGAGTTTAAGTCAAAGGAGCGATGATCTAAGGCTCATGATTAAAAGAGGTCCATAATTTTTTTTCACCTATGTGTATATATTTGAACTTTAAAAAACTTTAAATGAGTTAATTTAATTTTCCCTCAGTGCAGTCCGGTAACTTCCATTGAAAGATTTTCCTCAGTGCAGTCGGGTATTGTACCCGATTTTGAGCATGCAACTGTGAGTTGCTTGATTGACCCTATTTCTAGAACGTGGAACGTTTACTTGATGCAGGTCTTATTGTCACATGCCGAGCAGCAGCCGGTTCGTATAACTCAGCTCTCATGGCAATCAAATTCCGACGATATGTATTGGAGATTAGAGCAATCCGGCGAATTTTCGGTAAAATCTTGCTACTATGCTTTATTAGAACAAGCTTTGTCTATTAATTTGTCATCTAATTATTCGCCACAAGCTTGGAATGCTATTAATATGATGTGCATTATCAACTTTAGGCTTAATTATAATATGGAAAAGTTATGATTTGAATAACATAAAATATGTCATTGTATTCTACGCTTTGAGAGTTATTTAACGATATATTATACACCTAAAATGGATTAACGGTGAATGAGAAATTGTAGTTTAAAGTTTGAACATCTGTCAAACTTAGACGTGCTAAATCGGTGATTTGTGTGGCGATCTTTGTTTCGTGTGTGAAGGTACACTTGACACCCGATGAGAAAAAGCCGAGTTCTTTTGATGAAGAGAACATGAATCAAGAAATGAAAAGCCTGCGTGATAGTGAGATGCAGAAACTCTTTGATGATCACATGGTTAGTATTCTTATGTCAACAAGTGTTGTGGATTCACGGATGGCTAGATACATCTTTACCTGCCCCGAACTTAGCCCAAATGGTCTACTACCCCCTTAATTTTTCAAAGTCTTGTGGCCCTTGAAATTGGCAAAAGTTTATTAGTTTGCTTCTTGGACGCCACGTGCTAGCTTTTGATTGGAGAGAGAAAAATTAAAAAAATGGCATATTTGAAAAGTCAAACCAACCAGAAATTGGCATGTGGCATCACGGGCAAATCGGTGCTTTTTTGCCAAGTTCAGGGGGTTAAGAGAAACTTTAAAAAGTTCAGGGGGACAATAAGTCATTGAAACCAATTTCAGGTGGGTAAGGATGTATCTGGCCAAAAGAAAAATTTGGTTTTGAATGTATGAGGCTCTGTCTTTTCAAGTAGCAGTGCTGAATTGATTTAAATTGAACTGAAACTGAACTGCAACTGAACATAAACTGAAAATACTGAAAATAAATTGAAAGATAATTAATACCCTCAGTTTTTTTAATAACTGTTTCTTTTGGCACTTTCTCACATACCATGGTATGTTTCATTAATTAGGGTAATAAAAATACTATTATACCCTTTAAGCTAACTCTTCATTTTTTTTCACTTTTTACAATAAAGGAGTAAATAAGGGTAAAAAGTGAAAAAAAAAGTGGAAATAAATGCATTGTTACAATCCGTAAAGTGATACTTATTTAAAAACAAAATTCTCTTTCAAAAGTGACAGTTATTAAAAAACGGGGGGTAATATAAATAATAATACATCAAAATATTATTATATTAATAATAACAATAATTTATAATATTTTATATTTTAAATACTATCATATTATAATAAAATTAATTATTCATTATTGAAATTGAACTGAACTGAAATTTATCTGAAACTGCGAATATTGAAACTAAACTGAATTGAATGAATTATAAGTTGAATGAACATGGCCCGACTCATTATGGTAATAAGTATTGATCGATTCTAATGTCTAAGTTCATTTACGTTGCATTTACTTTCATAGGCGGATCCCGACACAAACATGGAAGGCAAGAAACAGTTTTCAAGGGTTAGTAATGCTAATACTATACATTTTTGTGTTCTTGCATGATTTGTGGCTCGGTGTTTTGCCATGGTTCGTCGCAATTGTTTTGTTTTACAGACATTCACCATGACAGTCCCCGATGGGCGCATTATATCGGGAACTAATGTGTACGTGGCCGATAATGATGATGGAAAGAATAAGAAGCTTTTGAGGACTATTGCATGGGAGGTTGATGAAGAGGGAAACATGATCAAGCCACTTGAAGGAAACGTTATGTTGTTTGTTGACTTGTAGATCATGTTTGGTTTTAAATGATTATGGTTACTAGTAAGTTTTAGCTATTTTAGTTGGTTACGGTTCGAGAATACATAAAAGCTTTGGAATATTATTTTCGAGCACTAGAACGAAACCCTTTCTTACCACAAGCTTTGGAATATTGTTTTTCATGGCTTAATAGATAATAATCAAGTTAATATTGTATTCATTATTTTGTGTACTTTTTTATTATTTTCTAGTGGAGTTGCTAAATTAGCAATAATTATAAACCACGGTTGTAATTTATGGAAGCATTGGTTTATACATTCCTTTTAGTGTCAACGTATAACACTAAAAGGAATAATTTTTTTCGCTATTTTTCGGTAACTTCTAAATTATTGTGGTTAGTAAGTTGTATTTCTAGGACAATTTGAGACTATTTTAAGTGACATTGGTTAAAGTTAGTTGACTTGCTTAGTTGAGTAAGTTGTATCCCTGTAAGAATTACGAATGACTCAGTTAGAATCTAGAATGTGAGTAGATTTAATAATCCTTAAAATTTATAGTTAAAAGGAACTCAAAAATATTATTTTGTTTAAGTATTTATTAGCTGTTAAAGTGAGGAGCGTAATTATAAACATTAATTAAAGTTAGTTTAATTGATAAAGTATTTAATGAATATAACCGAAAGATTATATGCTCAATTCCCCACAATTATATTTTTTTTTATCAAATGCCTAAATTATTATTTTTGTATAATTTTTGTATAGGCCCCAAATTATATGCCGGACCTGTTATAATTTATAGAGTAGCCTTAAAGATAGACCTAAGATTTTACGAAATGAACCATTTTGAAAGATACATGATGTTTGACCTCAGCCGTTTAATAATATTACTAGAATTACGATATGACTTAAACTCGTTTAAGGTTTAATGTATTCATTATTCCATAAATTTATTTAATTTAATTATATATTATTTTTAATTTTTAAGTGTTTTACTTTATTTTTTAAAGTTGATAAAATTAATAAAGTTTGTGCCCTTCAGTGCCACGTGTCAATTTCTTATTGGAGAGAGAAAAATCTAAAATATGATATCTTTGAAAAGTCAAACCAACCACAAATTGACACGTGGCACTGAGAGGCAAATGGTATCAGTTTTGCCAATTTTGAGGGGGTAAAGTCAAACACTAAAAAGTTAAGGGTGGCATATGATAAAACGTGGCAAGTTTGGGAGGTAAGAACTAAATTTACTCTATTTAGAGATTTGAAGATTTTAAAATTAGACATTTTTTTTTAATTTGCCTCTTATGAGCTTACAAAGAAAAACCTTATCCCACCCCGTTCGAGTATGGACTCGAATCTGCAACCTCTAAAATCACAGATTTATGACTCAATTACTAGACCAAACCTTTACCACAAAATTAAAGGTTAATAAAGTTGAAAAGTAAAACCAATTTTAATTATAGATTAAATTTAAATTTAAATCCTCTGTCAAATATTTACCCCCAAATTTAGTTTTAGATAATTTTAATCCACCACTTACACTTTCAACCTTAATACATAAATAATTTACTAGTGTAATATGTTTTTAGAAATAACTAAGTAGTCCATAAATTTTTTCATTTGTACATTATGAAATAAAAACAATACACAATATTATATCATTTTTATGTCAACAAGTAAAATTTTTGTTTTCATTTATACAAATACTTATTTTTATTGGCATGATACATCGAGATCCCCTGAAATCGTCCTTAAACGTCTATTTATTCCCCTGAACTTTTAAATATCTCAATTTACCCTTTAAATTTATTTAAAATATACCTTATAAACCCTTATTCCATTTACACGGCCACATACTAGAGAGTGTATCACACTTACGTCATGTGTCGAAGTTTGTTAACAGGTCTTATTCCTTCCACTTCAATGCCAGTGTTAACAGCTCTTATCTTTACACAAATCTTTCTATTTTTCTATGGAATTCCGGATTGTTACCGTTCCATCCCTTCATCGGCGTTATGTTCTCATTTTTGAATCGTTGTTGTTCCTTCTTCGCCATTGGTTAGTCCATGAAATTTGATAATTTGATCTCTCTGGTTTAGACCTAGGCATGAGTTGGGTTCAGGATGGGCCCAATCAGGCCTAGCTTAAAAATTAATAGTCCAAGTCCGGTCCAATCCATAGAGAATAAAAAGTCGGGCTCGTGCCGGACCTTTATAAAATAAAGCCCGGCCGTGGGCCTAATAATTAATATATATAATTAAAAAATTAAAATATTTTAGTTCAACAAAAGACATATTTTAGTTCTTAAAATTACAATTATTTGTATTATGATCACAAAATATCATCAAAATTTATGATAAATATCTTGTTATAAATCTACCAATGTCTTATACGCATATTTAAACAAATATATAGGACTTATCGATAAAATAATTTAAATTTTTTATTTTACTAATGTTTGTAAGCAAAAATTTTAGTTGTGAAATTTTTTTATGTTAGATTGTTACCATAAATAATATATAATAGATACTTGAAATCATTATGATCTTTTTTTATGTCTTGGGAAAACTTGAAAATGCTTCACTTTTATTTATTTATTTTTTTTTTGTCCATCTGATTTATCAGAGTTTTGCTTTGATTACATTTAGATCCGACTCGGGTTGTGTACCTAGCTTAAGAGGGGGAGTCTCCTAATAAGAATTTTTTGCATTTACAAATTACTTAAACGATACCAAACTGCTTACCATTTGAACCAACCTTACAGGGTTAGTGTAAAAAAGAAATTAAAAAGAAATTAAAAAATGTTAAAGGAAGGATATTTTAAAATTGAAAAAGTGACAACACAAGGAATCAAACTTGGGCCTTAGGTTTGCCGGAAGTGCAACACTCTTGCCACACTAAACTACTTCAAGTGTCTTACATATATGTGTATATTAAACTTTTATATTTTCATTTAACACCCGAAACATTTCCGAGGCCTCCTTTTACTCGGGGCCTTGAGCGATCGCGTACCTCGCTCCTGTTCAGGGCCGGCCCTGTGATTAAATCCAATTGAACTTGAAAAATTGTGAACCACGGTCTTCACCGATTTCAATAGCCATAGTTAACATCAAGTTCTAACTCATTTATCTAGTTCTCTCTACCATCCACAAAAAACTGAACTTTGTTACTTTTTACAGGTCTCATTTTATTAAAAAATGTACACATAACTCATGAGTTATTTCTAAGGGAGAGCAAGGAACTTGATGGACCGAACCAAACCTGAGAACCGGATCGAAAAGATTTGAAACCGGACCGTTCGTATTAGGTTCGGTGCTTGGTTCCAATACTTTGCTTATTTGTTCTCAGTTCGGCTCTCGGTTCTTTTAATATTCAATGTTTTATTCTTTTGCTAATGATATATATTATATTTAAGAAAAGGAAACAACATATTTATTGAGTTGTGAATGAGTTGTTTTCATTGGAAAAAAATTTAGGTTTTTATAGGGATCGAACCGAATTTAAACATTTCGATTCCATCCAAAGCGAACCTAATTCTATTAGGTTCAGGAATTTTTTTATTATTTGGTTCTTGAACCGAACCGAACCAGCCAATGTTCTCCCCTAATTATTTCATTCATTCGAGCAAGGGCTAATATAACACAAATTTATAAAATCTAGCATAAATCTAACCTACCATAATTTTATTTAACAACTCATTTAATTGTTTTCGTAGACAAAAGTTTTTTTTAAAATTTTTTTTTGCCTTATTTAGGCTTATATTATATAGAAAAAAAAATCTTCAACCCACTTTGGGTGTGATTTGAACCTGAGACCTCTAAAGATCACAGTTTCAGTGTTAACCACTGAACCAACACCTCAAAAATTACGAACAACAGTTACGAGTAAAACAAGCATGTACAATTATATTGATAGTAGAAGTACAATCAGTACAAGGATGATCAAATTATTTAATACACAACAATTAAATAATTATTGTTTTAAAATATAAATACAAGTATCTATAAATAGATTATCCAATTTTCGGGGTACGAACAACAACACCATAATCATTGACCCAAACCCAAACACGGTCACATCGGAAATCCTCAATCACTGAAGTTCCGTCCTTGACCACTATCGCATCCACTAGTTTGTTCTCTTTCTCTATTTTCGCCTCCGCTTCTGCTCCATTTTTCCCGACTAGTTCCGGCCACGAATTCTTCCCTATATGCCAACAATCACAGTCACAATCACAATATGCATATAATGGTAATTATAATTCAATCAATAAACATATTATCAAATTGGGACGTATATCTCATAGGCGTTATCTTCTCAACTTATTACTTAAATTTTTAATTGACTTACAAATATCTTAAATATTGAAAAAACAATTACTTAATTACCTTTGCACTGGCTTGACATTTTTGTTTTATTTGCTGATATGAAAAGAGCAAGCTGAGAGGTGTTTATATAGGTGGTGGTGACGCCGGAATAGTTGAATGTTGGATCACGTTGACCTTTGACTTTTCTTTTTGCATTAATTTATTAGATTTTTCATTTGGGAGAGAAAAAAATCAAAAATAGAACCAAATCGATTCATATTCGGTTCGGTTTTCGGTTTATAAAATTTGCGATTTTCAGTTTTAATTTGGTTTAGTTCGATTCTTTAAATGACATAATAGAAAAGAAAGAAAATCGAATCAAACCGAAAAATTAAATTATACTAAACCAAATTATTTTAATTTAATTTTTTATTTATATATTCTCACTTAATAATTTCCGATTCTATTACGGTTTCTGAATCAAACTAAATTTTGGTCTGCCCTAATTTTTTTTGCCTTGTCAACATAATTTTATTCCTTTTCTAATTGAAAGGATAAGGTGTGACATTTCTTGAATTTTCCATCAATGTGATCTACACACGTGTTTAATATGCTCATTTGCAAAAAATAAAAATAAAAAATGGCGTATAGGAGTTTTGTCATGTGTATCAATATGACACAATGTAATACACATCGATATATATGGTAAAATTTGTGTTGAGAGTAACTTTTTTTAAACTTTAAGTATTTAAATTTTTGAGTAAAAGTTTGTTTTAGAAAACTATTCAAAGGACCGTGAAATAATATCTATCTTATGTGTTAATGATGTCTAATATGATACACAGAGGTGGCCTTGAGTTTAGGTTAAAGGAGCGATGACCTAAGGCCCACGATTAAAAGAGGTCCATAATTTTTTTTTCACCTATGTGTATATATTTGAACTTTAAAAAACTTTAAATGAGTTAATTTAATTTTCCCTCAGTGCAGTCCGATAACTTCCATTGAAAGATTTTCCTCAGTGTAGTCGGGTATTGTACCCGGTTTTGAGCATGCCACTGTGAGTTGCTTGATTGACCCTATTTCTGGAACGTGGAATGTTAACTTGATGCAGGTCTTATTGTCACATGCCGAGCAGCAGCTGGTTCATAAAACTTTGCTCTGATGGCAATCAAATCCCGGCGGTATGTATTGGAGATTAGAGCAATCCGGCGAATTTTCGGTAAAATCTTGCTACTATGCTTTATTGGAGCAAGCTTCGTTTATTAATTTGCCATCTACTTATTCACCACAAGCTTGGAATGCTATTTGGAAAATTAAAGTGCAATTTTTCCTATGGAAAATTGCTACAAATTCGCTTCCCACGTTATGTCGACTTCGCCAAAAATACGTAGATGTGGGCTATCTTTGTCCAATTTGTGGTGATAGAGTTGAAAATGATTTCCACGCCCTCATTAGTTGTGCTTTTGCTTATGCCATTTGGGACGAGTTTTTTGGCGAGGGATAGCCGAGAGCAATATCTATTTGATGGATGATTAGTGGTCTTAGTTGTCTACCAAAGATAGTGGTACAATCGCTAAGGCGTCTTGCGTTTTATGGGCAATCTGGGCTCATAGAAATCACTTCATCTGGAATGACAAATTTAGAATTGCTTTTCACCTGTTGCGACATGGACTTGGTTTTTTGTTTGAATGGTGTTCGATTAATATGATACATACCTCGACACCGGTTGCGACAGGCCAACAAGGTTGGCGTCGTCCTCCTTTGGGCTGGACAAAGTGTAATATTGATGCAAGTGTGTTCGACTTGGGCAGTTCTACAGGGCATGATTGTGTTGTGAGAGATGCCACGGGTGGATTTTATTGCTGCAAGGTCTGCTTTACTAGAAGGGGGAGGTGATCCATTTCACGCTGAGGCCTTAAGCAGATAACCGCTTCGATCAAGTTGTCCTGGAACTTGATGCTCTTAATGTGGTCAGCACTTTAAACAATAACTTGTGTTTTTTGTCTCGTATTGGTTTGATTTTCTCCGATTGTAAGAACCTCATTAGACAGATTTTTGCCATTCGTATTGTTTTTGTGAGTAGGTATACAAACCATGTTGCGCATTTGCTAGTTAGAGCAGTTGACTCTTCTACTAGTAGGGGGGTATAGTTTCACTCATGCGCCCCTTTGATTAGAGTTGTAATTATTTTTGATTAATGATATCGACTTACTCTTTAGCAAAAAAAAATAAGTTAATTATTACGTAAAACTTTAAAATAGTTTTTATTTAGTATTTATTAGAATATATTTCAATTTGACCAACAATGTGTAGCTCAGTTGGCAACGCAGGCTGAACAAGTTGGAGGAGAACAAAATTCGAATCCCACTAAATACACCCGTTAGGAGGGGTGGGGAGCCTTAACTGTAATTAAGCGCCGAACAAGATTATTTCAATAAAGATACTTGTAAATATTTTTTAAAAAAATCTATAAAAGAATCTACCTCAATTTTATATCAAAATTTTTTAATAAAAAGGGACCATAATACTAATTTCGCCTAGGGCCTTCTAAATGTTAGGACCGACCGATACAAATATGAGCTCCATTAAAAACATATGACAGAATTTGTGTAGAGGTCTTTTTTTGCACACCTATAGACTCAATCCTTTGTATAAAAGTCATTTTCCAAAAATATTATACAAGTCATGTGTGTGGATTAAATCCTAGACAAGTTTGAATACATGAAATTCATAGTACTCTATAAGATTGACATTATTGAATAGTCATTTTCGTACCAACTAGAAGTGTTGTACTTTTTGTTTAATTAATCATATAGTTTGAATATAATAATTAAATCAAATATAACTTCAAGATACCTAAGTTATTGATTTTAATATTACTTGATTATATATTGAACATGAATTAATATGTATATAACTTCTACATATATACTTTGAATTAAAAGTTGTCAACTAATTATGTAGATAGAATGTGCGGATAATTTAGGACGGGGTTAAGGTTGTTCTTAGTATGTTTTCTCAAAATGTAAGTGAGGGCGTGTTTTTGTAAAAATAGGTGGAAAACAATCTGAAATGCACCAAAAAATCCAATAATCCGAAAACAATGTGAAATGCACCAAAAAGATGCAATAACGAAGAAATAATGAAGTCCGAAAAGAAAAAAAAGGAGGAAAGATAAATAAAAAGTTTTTTTTTGAAAAACCTCCAGCGGAGCAGTGTGTTCTTCTAAAGGTTAAAAGGTTGGAGCGGGTGAAAATTTTGGGGCAGTAGTTCTAACTAAGTTGACACCACCGCTTATCTATAAAACACCCACCCATCTTTTATTAAATAATAAAATAATTGATCTCAAAGAGAGATCAAAAGCATTAAGGTATAAGAAAGCAAAATATTTGGATGATTAAAAAAATCCGATGACAAAAACACAACATGCTGCTTTCTATATGCCTAAAAATAAACCAACATAAATAAATATAAGAGTAGATAAATAAAAAGTTAAATAGAGCAAAACTTTAAATTGGTAGATAAAATCTAATATATTAAAGATAAGTGATAAAAATTTTAAGGATGTGGTGTAGTGGTAGGAACTAGTTCATTATTAAGTATTCATCAGGGAACGAACCCTGAGATGTGTATGGAGCTACGCCTTAAATCTTGAGGCCAACCATCATGCCCTTCGAGGCACCTGTAAATTAGAGATCGAAAATTAGTATGGATGTAGACATGATTTAAAAATATCACCCACAGTTAAGACACATCCAAAATTACCTCATAATAAAAAAAATAGCAATAAAAATAAATATTTATATAACTGAATAAAAAATATTTACTTGGTGACATAAAAATAATATCATGTGGTGTATTTGACACTGTTAAAATGTCAATATTTAAGGATTATTTAGTTAATTTTAAAAACATATTACACTAGTAAATTATTTATTTACTAAGGTTAAAAGCGTAAATAGTGGATTAAGATTATTAAAAGTTAAATTTATAGTTTAGGTGTATAGGTAAGTTAAATGATTGAGATTTAAATTTAATCAACAGTTTGATTTAACTTTATAATTTTTTAAGTACTTTAAACTCGAGAGTTTTTACTTTAAGTTATAATGTACGTAATTCTAATAATATTATAGTAAACTGTTCAATTCAATTTTTTTGTTCATTTAGTTCATCGAAATTTTACTTTGACTATATTTAGATTTGACTCGGGTCGCGTACCTAGCTGTGATGGGTAAGTCTCCCAATAAAAATTTTCTGCATTCACTATAACTCGAACTCGACACATTGTTTAAACGATATCAAGTCATTTATCATTTGAACCAACCCTTATTAACAACTCAATTTGGTTCTTAAGTTTCGAATAACGTGAATTTATAAAATGGTTAATTTCATGAAATTTTAGATCTATCACTAGGGCTACTCTAGCAATTATTAAGTCATCACAATTTTTAAATTTTAACCGAAACATTTGTAATTCTTCGTAGCACGTTTGTACTAACTCCCTCGACTAAGCAAGTCAACTAACTTCAACAAATGTCACGTAAGATAGTCTCAAATTATCCAAGACATATAGCCGCGATATAATTCTCCCATATGGGGCTTGAAGGGTAAATGTCTGCAAAACAAAACAATAGCGACGTATTATAACAAAAACCTTAGTTAATGCGTAAATGTTGATAGATAAATCATGTAACAATTGTCAGGCCGATTCAACGGTTTATTCATGGATTTCTTGTTAGTTTGACAGCTTACGATTATAAATTATTTCGATTTTTAGGAGTCAAGATTAAAATATGTTAGATATGTTAGATTCGCTCGTATATAAGCTCATATAGCATTTTATAAAATTCAGTTTAAATCTAACATACTACAATTTTCTTAAACAACTCATTTAGGTGTTTTATAAATAAAAAAAATACAAGTAACAACAAAAAAAAGATCATCAATAACAAACAACAACAATAAACAAATCAAACAGATCTGTAGAAGTTTATTGATAGTACAAGTACAATCATTACAATACATGACTGATTTATTTATTTAATTATTTTAGTAATATGACGTATTTTTTGCCAATTTTATTGATTGTGGGTTTTAAACCACAAGCCCGCACACTTTGGCAACTAAGTAATAATTGGGGTACGAACAACAACACCATAATCATTGACCCAAACCCAGACACGGTCGCATCGGAAATCCCTAGTCACCGGAGTTCCGTCCTTCAACACTATTGCGTTCACTCGTTTGTTCTCTTTCTCAATTATTGCCGCCGCCTCTTCTCCATTCTTTCCGACTAGCTCGGGCCACGAATCCTTGCCTATATACCCACAATCACAATCACAATCAAAAGATAATATCTTGAAATTTTATGAACTAAATTTATTTTTTTTCTAATGATAAGACTAAGAGAGCTTTGCTAGTCAATTAGGGGCTTAATTACCTTTGCACTGGCTTGCCATTGTTGTTCTTGTTTGTGGATATGAAAGAAAGCAAGTTGAGAGGTGTTTATATAGGTGGCGATGTGGCCGGAATAGTTGAAAGCTTATGCCCCTTTTTCAGACTTTATGGACCGTTGCTATTGACTTATCTTTTTTGGCATTTTTTGTATTATATTTGTTGACAAACTTTACAATTTACACATTAATATAACGTGGAAAAATGTTTGCAACACGTATTTCTTAAATTGAAGTAATGAGGTTGAAAGATTTGTTGCTTTTATAGAAAGAAAATTGAGGATCCATTAGTCAAACGGAGATCCCAACTAGGTCGGCATCCTCAATATCACCCGTACACCAATACAGAACTCGTATTATTAAAATTGAAATAAAAAAATTCAACAAAATAAGAAAAAACAAAAAATAAATCATGTGAACCGATACACTTACATCGGTCACTCAAGTCATGAAAATAACTTTCTAGTCTAAAAGGCAGCATCTAATCTCTATCTTTCTAGTCTAAAAGGCAGCATCGAATCTCTATCTCACCAATTAAATGTTAAATTGACACACCCATGATTAGCTAGAGCATCGGCAACCATATTGCCTTCCCCAAAGATGTGATCAGATACTCGAAAGTTGACTGAGCAAACGGTGTGTAAACAATCGAGCCATCCTGCCTTATATTCCAAGGTACCATACGGTTCATGGCGAGGAAGAGATTTACAACATAATTAAGTTGAATCGCTCTCGAGAAGACACTTCATGGGCGTTTAAAAAACTCATTCCTCCCTATTAATTTGAGATTTACTTGCATTAGGTCTAATGCATCATTGACTCTTCCAATATGTTTTATTTCAGTTACTATCCACTGAACTTTAAAAAGGTAATCGTAAGTCTCTCAATTTGAAGAAAATGCACTAGTTTATCCGCTAATGTGTCACGTGTTAGCTTCTGATTGAATAAAAAATAAAAATGACATCATTAAATAGTTAAACCAACTAAAATATAACATATAGTGCTAAAAAAGCAAACTAATATACTATTTAAAAATTGAGGAAACCACATAAATATTTTCAAAATTTAAAAAATAAATGAAATAAGATGTGACACTTCCTAATTTTTCCATAAATCTTATCTTATGAAGGAGTATGTCACTGACACACGGAATCTTTACATTATAATATATAGTTAGTTAATCTAATTAAAAGGATAAGATGTGACACTTCCTAATTTTTCCATAAATCTTATCTTACACATGAATTTTACGATCCCAATTGATGCACATTTGACTAATAGTTTTTTAAATAACTTCTTCCACAGTATATGTGGTAAAGATTTGGTCTAGTGGTCAAGATTTGAAATTGTGATTCTAAAATTTACAGGTTCAAATTTATAATAGGGCGGGATGAAATAAAATTTTATTTTATTTTATTATAAATCCATACGAGACACTTCTTTACCCTACATACTAACTTAACCATTTTGTTATTATATAATAGTTTTACTAAATAACAATGTAGAAATAGTATTATTAAACAATTGTTTTTAATTGTTTATTATCAACAAACAACAATGTAGAAAATAACAGGGCCAACTAAATCAAAATACAAAAGAGAGAGTAGATTGAAATAATTGTATAACCAGTACACTAAAGTTTACTGATCGTTTAGTAGTCCCGCAGAAGGTTACTGGAAATTTCAAGTTCAAGCTATTTACGGGCGTTTGATCGGGGAGTTTCAGAAAAGGGAAAGAGAATTAGAGGAATCAAATTCATTATCCATATTAGGTAATAAGATTACCCCTTTTAAGGTCTTTCCACTCCCCTACTCTACTAGGTATTAGAATTCAATTTCTTTGTCTTTCTTCCATTATTATTATCTTATCATTATTTTATAATTAAAATAATTATTATAAATACATACATAATATGATAATATTATTATATATTGATTAAAAAATTTATATAATAATTAAAATAATATTAAATAATAATTAATATTATTATTATTTAATAATCAATAATAAAAATATATTGATAAATATTATTATTATAATATTAAAATAAATATTATTATTCTACAACTAATAATAATAAATAAAAATAATTATTAATATTTTTATATTTTAATAATATTATCATAAAATATAAATATTATTATTATTATTAAATAATAATATTTATTATATAATAATATCAAATAATAAATAAATAATAATTTATACAATTAATTATGATAATAGTAAATATTGTAAAGTAATTATTAATATTAATAATATTTATTATGAATGTGACAAAAATTATCAATTTATCACTTTATATTAATATTTAAATTTAATTATATAATAATAATTATTTCTTTGTAATATATAATAATTATTATAAATATAATAATTTGTTATATTAATATCTATTGTTAATATTAATAATAATAAAAACCGATGCGATCCTATAGGTCACTAGTTCAAGTTCATGTAAGGGAGGAGTGGAATGAAGTTTTCTTTTATTATTATTGTAAGTCTAATAAAGTAAATTTAAAAAAAAACTAATTAAAAATTTTAAAACAGATTAAACCAATTTTTACCATTGATTAAATTTAAAATTTTCATTTTTTTACCACACATTTAACTTTAAATAGTCATAATCTACTCCTTACACTTTTAAACATAATAAATAAATAATTCACTAGTATAATATGTTTTTGGAATTGACCAAATAGTCCATAAATTTTATCATTTTCACATTATCAGATACACAATATTGTATCATTTTTATGCCACCAATATTTTTCTATTTTTTATACAAATATTTATTTTTAATCAATTATCTTTGAATTAATTAGATTTGGTGATCTACCAATTCAAAGTTTTGATCTATTCTAACTTTTTTATTTATCTTCTTTCATTATGTCTTTTGGATTTCTCCATCGCTATTATGATACCGTACATGAGATTCTTACCTCATACGATTGTATTAGTTATTTTGATAAATTTGTTAAAATAGATGGGATCAAAATAAAATCTATCGGCGTTTCAGAATTCGATCAGTGAAATTCTATCTGTTATAATACTAAAAATAAAAATTACTTCGGAATTGATCACAGCCTTTAATAATTTCATTGTGTACTTCTTGAATAATAACTTGAATTCCTTAATAAAATACTCTTTGTAAAATTTCTTGTTAAAAATATCAATAGATATTTCAACCTATCATTTTTGGTTACGAGAATTGAATTATTGTGATTGTCTGATTCACATTATTTTTCATCTATTATTTCAGATAGTATGTTCTCACACCGTTTTTGAAAAAGTAGACCTAAAATATAAGGATGTAAATCAATTGGCAACGTTAAACATATTAATTCATATTCTATTCATGTTCAATATATAATAAAGTAAGATTTAGGCCATATTCAGTTTGGCTATGTATAGTTATAAATTTACATTTAAAATAAGTTTAGTGTAGTTCATTTCCGCTCACTACAGTTCAGTCCAATTTAGTTCAGTCCAATTTAGTTCAGTTTAATTCAGATCAGCTTTCAAAAATTGAAAAGAACATTGCTTTAATCATTAACTAAGTTATCTTAAAGTTATTTAATTTACTTATAATATTCAAACTATATTTATGATAACTTAAACACTAAGGTGGCGTTTGGTTCGCGAAATTTCTTTTCCGTGGAATAGAAATAGAAATGAATGGAAAGATGTCATAGGGGAGAATCCTAGACGCATCCGTCGACTCTCGGAAAAGCTTTTCCAAGTTTGTATACATCTCATGGAAAAGCTATTCCTCCTCGAAAAAAGGAATAACTTTTCCGTGAGATGTATATAAACTTGGAAAAGCTTTTCCGTGCACGACGGATGCGTCTAGGATTCTCGCCTATATTTGACATCTTTCCATTCATTTCTATTTCTATCCCACGGAATAGGAATTCCGCGAACCAAACGAGCCCTAAGTTCAACACTTACTATTTGTACGGAAATGACTATTCAATAATGTCAATCTTATATTATCTCAATCAATCCCTAGTATAATTTGAATTACGTGTATTCAAATTTATCTAAAGTAGATTGAGTAAATAGATTACATCCAAACATTTAATATATTAAAAGTATTCATATGTTAGGCATGTTATATTAGTAGTGTGTTTATTAATTAAAAAGAAAAGGTAGTGTACTTATGTGCTAGTATTTTATTGGTAAAGGATCGTTGACATCACAGAATTTCATATAGAGGACCGAGTTTTTTAACGTGGAAATATGACATTGCTTTCGAATTTTGTCATATATATATGTAATGATATGCGTAATTATATAGAATATTATCGACACATGTGATATAGTTTGTGTAAATGATTTGGCATAATTTTAGAGCCGTTTGAGAAAATGGTATTTAGGATTTGGAATATATAATAGGATAATAAAATTGAGTATGTTACTAACGATAAATTAAACTTGTCTCAATAACAAAACGTACATGTAATTATTGTAGTTATGTAGACACATGGGTGCAAGTTATTTTAAAAAATGATTAGTCTCATGTGTATCAATTGGGATCATTAAAAATACACGTGTAAGAATAAGATTTATGAAAAAATTAGTAAGTGTCATATCTTATCCTTTTAATTAGATTAACTAACTATGTATTATAATGTAAAGACTCTATGCATCAATGGCTCCCTTAATTTGCCCTATTTTATTTATCCCCTGAATTTTGAAAATATTTGTGTAGTTCTTTTAACTTTCAAAAAGTGTATCAATTTGCTCTATTAATACCACATGTCATATTCTAGTTGGTTTGACTTTATGTCATTTTTTAATATTTTTATTCAATCAAAAGCTGACACATTATCTTCAAGTTGAGAGACTTACGATTACCTTTTCAAAATCCAGTGGACAGTAAGTGGCATGAAACATGTTGGAAGAGTCACCGATGCATTAGACCTAATGCAAATAAATCTTAAATTATAGGGAGGAACAAGTTTTTTAAATGTGCATAGAGTGTCTTCAATACTATACATTAGACTAGTTCGTTGGCTTATTAATTTTAAAATTTTATTAGAATTTAATCAGCTTATAAGCACTAAATCTTTCTTGGTTTGAAAGCTATTCGACTTATGTTGTAAATCTCTTCCTCGCCAAGAGCCGTATGGTACCTTGGAATGTAGGGCAGGAATGGCTCGATTTTTTACACACTGATTGCTCAATCAACTTTCGAGTATCTGATTCCATCTTTCGGGAAGGCAATATGCACTACGCGAAAATGAACATTTGGGGACCACGAAAGTTGTCACCAAAAACACAAAAAATCGTCCCATAAACTTTTGTAGACGATTTTGTGGTCCTCTATAGTCGTTACCAATTCCTCTGTCCCTGAATCTATAGGGGACAAAAAATAGGATGTCGTCCCTATTTTTGGGACAATTTTCGTCTCTAAGAGTATAGATGAATTTCGTCTCTAATACGAGGGACGACTGTCGTCCCTATTAAAAGAAGACGATTTTTGTCCCTATTAAAAGAGGACGGATTTTGTTCCAAAAATAAAGGACAAATATATGTCCTTATTAGGAGGGACAATAATCTCTGTAAATAGAGACGACCTTTGTTCCCTACAATAGAGGACAATTATGTGGACAACTATGTGATATGATCAAAAATTTGGATTGAAGAGAGCTTGTGGTCACATTATTATTAAATCAATCATTTATTAGCATTAAAATTGCACTTACATATTCTCTTGCATAATATCCAGCCAACAAAACAAGAACAGCAATGCAAGCTTTTCTAAAACATCAATAATATATATCCATTACATCTCCCAACTAATACATACTTCACAACAATAATATATATCCATTGCAACAAGTGCTCTTGCTACATCTTCATCTCCAACAGATTTAGTATCTCTCCTTCAAAAAGATAAAGACACAAACTAATTATTAAGACGACACAATGCAATAAAATAGTAAATATAGGAAACATTATCCTACACCTTCATTAGTCACATCAGATCAAACAAGGAAAAAATTAAAATTAGTGAACAAAATTGCTTATTTCAACCACGTGAATTGAAATTAATGGGGCAGAATAAACCGTCATATTTCTTCCTTCAAATGCAATTGAGTTCAATTTTTAAAATATTTTGATTGATACTAATATTCATAGGTCAAAACTCTGAAATCTATTCCATTTTAAATAGATTATTTGGTAGTGGAAAAGGATCAACAAAATCTTTGTTTGATTTTTAAAAATGGTAATTTAATATGATGAAAAGATACTTGCCTTCATTCCCATGTGACCTTCATCTTTTTATGTCTCCCCTGTAAGTGACATAGAATAAAGAATTAGTCGATTATCTGAATGAGAGCAGGGCAAAAGAACTTAAACATGTTTTGTTTCTTATATTAACCCTTGAGATCTTTAAATAAATCAGGATTTGAGGATAGATCCAGGATAGGTACAACTTCACATGGGCACAAAAAGTTTGCCAGTAAAATAGAACCCAAAACTAGTTTAACCTTTCAAAATTTCATGAACTGAACATATATAGAAATCACATGTATTAATTATTGATGAAGTGATATCAATAGCTGATACATATATTTGTGTGTGTGTTTCATGAAAAATTTCCTACCCTCAAGGACATATTGAACTGTAGTTGATTCTCTTCAAGTCTTTGACTCAACATAAAAAAAAAGTAATTTTAAGTTAACATTTAGGAAAAATACACAGTATTTCAAACCAGTGGAGATCACTGTGTTGAAATTCAAATGTTGCTTCTGCAACAACCAAGGCAAACATTGTGCCAAGTGAATCGCAATGATTGATAAGTGAAACAAACAAAAAAAGAAATGAAGTTAGAGATGAAGGGAATCCCAACAACCCAAACAAAGATCAATAATTGCCCAAATAAAGAGACATTGGCATAAGAAGGTGCAATACTATTAACAAGATAAACAGATACCTGAAGCATATTTTCAAAACTCAGATAAACTTGCAACAAAGTATGCATGTACTTATATAATTGTTAGCAAGTGCTAGTTCTAAGTCCTTTAGGATTACACATAATAAGCAAGGAAGTAAACAAGGAAAGTAAAGTGATGAAATTTATCTTGCATAGAATTGATTCTACTAATCTCTACAAGAATGTTCCACATCACTAAGTCCATATTATACCCTGAAAACAGTTGAATATCAAAAATAGAAAAATGTCCGCATCACTAAGTCCATATACCGTGAAAACTGTTAAATATAGAAAACCTGGATCAACGCTAATCAGTTCAATGTCCAAATTGATTACAAGAACAACGATCCAATGTATAGAAGTCAAGAGGATTAAGAGCATACCAGAACAAAGAGAATCTCTTATGGCAAGTGCACGTGTATCATCACATGAAACTAGTGAAGGTAAAGAATTGTTTTCAAACACCTCTTTGACAGTATCTCCTTTGTCAAAACCCCCAGGCAAGGAATTGATTTCCTCTTAATTTAATAGTTAATATGTAATACATAGTTATCATCCAAATTCCAAAAGAACTGAAGCATTGCAACCCCACTTCAAAAACTTCTACAATAAATATGAGAAGATCCAGACATTCAAGTATATTATAAAATTTGCAATAACTAGAACTCACATTAGAAACTAGACATGGGCATCACAAATTTATAGCAAACAAAATCTCAACTCCAGAAACAAATTTCAGAAAAAAAAATAATCTAAATCACAATAGAAACTGTGTGAAGACATACTTCGAAATCATCTAAATTACCTGCAGAACAAATTGAATTGAGTGATTTCCGCTTCAATTTTTCAAACAAAATTAAAAAAACAAGTGGAAACTTGGATTAATTGGATGCCTTGTGTGTAGTGAATAAAGAACAAAATCGACACCGACGGCCAGTAAGCAGTTTTGGCCTAGCAAAAACACGAATAGATGAGTGAAGCTGATCGTGGCAGGGAAATATCGGTGGTGGTTGTTGCAAACTTTGACGACTTTCCGAGTTTGAGTGAATATGGTGGTTATTGCAGACCTGGAGCCATCATTAGAAAATGGCAACAACAGTGAGGAGAAGAAGAGGGAAGGGGTAGGCTAGAGAGGAAGGTGGGTGGATGGGCGGCCACTTTGAAACTTAAAGCTAGGGTTCATTGTTTGAGGAACTGGATAAAAAAATTGAAATACTTGTGAAAAATTAAAAGAAAATAGAATCCACGAAGGGAAATATACATTTTAACTTTTTTAATATAATAAAAGAATTTGCAAAGAAAATCAGTAACAAATTTTGTAAAGTGACGTTGGGAAAATAATTTTGTAATTTCTTTTAGACTTTTACAAATTTTAATTAGTAAAATTGTCCCCTTTTCACTAAATGAGATAGATAGAGGACCATTATAATTTGCTTCTACAATATTGCCAATAAAATAGTATTAGAAGGCCAAATTTTCATGGTGTCCTCAAGTGTTAGTCCTATAAGCTCTATTTTTTTTAAGTGATGGTCGCAGACGCTCTAGCTAATCATGGGCGTGTTAATTTAACATTTAATTGGTGAGATTCTATCCAACCTTTTAGACTAGATAGTTTTTTTCATGACTTGAGTGGTCGAAGTATGTATCAGTTCCACTGTTTTAAAAATCCCCACCTAGTCCTTCTCAGGCCCGCCTAGGCACTATTTCGGGGTTTGCCGCCCGAATTTTTATTCTTAAGGCACTATCAGGCGCTTGATCGATTTATTGGCTCCCAGGCAACGCCTATTCCGATTTTTTTCCACCTAGGCGGTGACTACAAGAAAATTCAGATTTTGCAACGGAATGCTTGCAAGAGAATTTTTCCGTTGCAAATTCTATAGCTTGCAACGTATTTTGCAAGAGAAAATCAATTCCGCTGCAAAATTATTATAATTAAATTATTGAATATAATTGCAACGAAAATTGCAAGTGTTTTATTTTTCCGTTGCATAAACTAGGCGGGAAAATATGGGGGGAAATTTTGCAACGGAATGTGCAAGTGTTTTGAGTTTCCGTTGCAATTGTTATGCAAGAGAATACATTGACTACATTTGCAACTAAACATCCGTTGCAATTTGCAAAATAAAAAATAAAAAATAAATATAAAAATAAAAACTAAAAAATAAAAAACAAAAAACAAAAAAAATAAAGAATAAAGAATAAAATAAAAAATAAATTCAAGGTTTATATATTGTCGAGAATAGGGGTGTGTGGAACCAAACCGGAACCGAAACCCAAACCGAAACCGAACAAAAATAACCGAACTGAACAGAACCAAATTTATTTTGGTTCGGTTTCGGTTCTCAAAATTCTTAAAATTCGGGCTTCGGTTCGGTTTCGGTTCCGGACCGAACCTATTTCACCTACTTAACCTTCTCTGCCTCCTGATGACCACCACGATTTCTTCGGCGTTGTCCATGGGTTCGTCGGAGTGATAGCTGCTCCCTTTCAACCACCACGTCTCACTGACAACCTAGCCTACCTCGTTCACTTTATCTTCAGCCAAAATCAACTTGAGCAAAAAAACCCTAAATCCACAAATATGAGGTAAACTCGGTTAACCCTTTCTTTTTATGCTTATTTCGTCACTCCATAAGAGAAATTATGTTACCAATTTGAAGGATGATCTTCTTCTCTTCTAAGTTGTGAATTGGATTTTGGGTTTCTCTTTGATAATCAATTCCCTGCAACTATGTGCATTTTTTACAATGTTCATATTTGATATATATTGTTGAACTTTTGATTCCCTTTTTGTCATAATTTTCATTTTTCCCCCATTCAATTATTTTTGGTTTGTGTTTGGTTTATATCTAGTCCTCTATGTCATTACATTAGTATGATTAGATCCTTGTCTTTTCAACTTAAAAAAAAAGTTATAAAGGATGAGGGATTATATGATTTTGTTTATTGTTATTATCGGGGAAGTATTTAGGTAGAGATTTAATATTTTATTTGATATTGCCCCAATTCAATAATTATAAAGATAAGCTATAATCTGCAGGGAAAACGATTGTTTGGCCATTGAAAATGGAATATAAACCATTTACAAAGACTAAATACTTTTGGATTTGGCCTACAAGAAAATAAGGGGATAAATATAAATTAGGTAGAAGAGTCAGATTAATGTGTGATTGAAAAGAAATATGAATGTCAATTATGAAACATGAAATAAAAGTGTGCATTACATGATGGAAGAGTAAAAAATTATATTTAATGAAAGTCCACACTAAGGCCTACTCCATAATTGAATTGGGGGCGGTACTAATTGCAGTGAGCTTTTTTTTTGTGTGTTCTTTATTGAATAGGACAACTCCTTTGGGTCTTATTATTAAGAGTTGCAATTATTATATCTAATTTTGGCCCTTGTTTTTTTTTCATAGATCAATGAATTTGTAACTGAGATAGTTCAGATTTTAAGTTTCATGTCTTCTTGGGTATTTAGATATCTTATCAAAGCCCTTTCATCCTTGACTTTGTTTCATTTTGTATTCTGTATTTATTCTGGTTTTGCATTTCAATTTGCTTGAGTCCTATATTTTGTTGGATTATGCTAAATATAAAAATATCTACAGTAGATTAATGGAACAAAGTAGTGATAAGGCTATACATTAAGAGTGGAATGATATGAAACTCTAGTTTTGCATTTCAATTTGTTTGAGTCTTATATTTTGTTGGATTATGCTAAATATAAAAATATTTAGAGGATTAGTGGAACAAATTAGTAACAAGGCTATACATTAAGAGTGGAATGATATGAAACTCACCTTTAGCATAATCCGTACAATATTACATGCAGGTGCTGTAAAAAAAGAAGAATTGTGTTGAGTCAGTTTTCGATTTATCATTTTGTTATATATCAGTAGTATATTGTCAAATATGAATGAAGTAATATAATAAGAAGCTACCAAAACTAATGTTTCACACAAAGCTACACACATGCAAAAGGAATAAATTAGGACCTAGAAAAGTTCTAAGACAACAATGAAAGTCCCTTTACTTGCATAAAGTACAAAGACGAGATTGAGAATTCATGAATCAACATGTAAAATGGCTACAGGATATTAACACAGTTGTTGGATAAATAACAGATATGCCCTTATCATATCTCATAAGTTATATCTTGAATGGACTAGATTTTTATTATTATTCAACAAAACCATCTTCAAATTTCATGAAAATATGTTCACTAGGTAATCAATACTTCCCAATCAAAGACATATTAACATTGAACATCATGCATGGCACCGTATAATGACTTATAATGCACCATATTCTCCAAAAGGGTACACATATTTAGAAGCTAATCTGTCAAAATATGCTGAACACGCTTCTCAAAATTCAAGCTACAAAACAAATTTTAGGAGAAATAATAAAGCCAAGTTATAAGAAGTTCAATAATATAGCAAGATCAATTTGTACCTTATATTTCGATTTCTCAAAAGATATGCTATATTATACATTTTTTAAAACTTATTTTATTTGTATTATACCTGTGTAAATATTGGTATAATTTTTATTATACCATATTTGCTGTATGTATAATTTTTATTATACTAGTGTTAAAACAAGTATAATTTTAATTATACCTTCTGCAAATATGGTATAATAAAAATTATTTCAGTTTTATTTATTACATTAAACTTATTTATCTGTATTATACCTGTGTATATATAGGTATAATTTTTATTATACCATATTTGTAGCATGTATAATTTTTATTATACTAGTGTTGAAACATGTATAATTTTAATTATACTTTCTACAAATATGGTATAATAAAAATTATTCTAGTTTTACACATTACATTAAACTTTATCCAGATAATATAACAGAGAAACTGACGATTACCAAAGTTTCCTACAATATAATTTGCCCACTACTCCTACATGTATAATCTATCTTCCTATTAAGTCCTTAATATCCCATTTAATCACCAAAACTGAAGCAGTTGTGGTGATTAAGTACAATTATATGATCAAGCAGTGGATCTTTATATGATCAAGCCAAGTACCAAGTTTCCAACACATGATCGGCAACCATCAAACAATTCTAAGGCTAGACAATAATAAGTACACAAAATCTTATCCAAAATTATAGACATTAAAGCCTAAAACTCAGAAGGTTCATAACGAGAAGAAGATAACTAACATGTATGAAATATATACGAATTAGAAGTTAGTTCATTTCATTAGCAATCATTTATCTGTATTATACCTGTGTAAATGTTGGTATAATTTTTATTATACCATATTTGCAGCATGTATAATTTTTATTATATTAGTGCTAAAAGATGTATAATTTTAATTATACCTCCTTCAAATATGGTAAAATAAGAGTTATTCCAGTTTTATTTATTACATTAAACTTACTTATCTCTATTATACATGTGTAAATACTAGTATACTTTTTATTATACCATATTTGCAGTATGTATAATTTTTATTAAACCAGTGTCGAACATGTATAATTTTAATTATACCTTCTGCAAATATGGTATAATAAAAATTATTCCAATTTTATATATTACATTAAACTTAATAATTATTTTTAAAAATGATGATGTTAGAGGATGTAGTAGTCTTACAGTTTCCGAAAGGTACTGTCCGACTTGGTTCAACTCAGCAAAGAACGTTCTTATACTTGTTGAATAAGGATTAAGAATTTTATATCATAGTATAAGATTTGATTATACCAGTTTGTTTTCAATCACTTTTAACCAATTATGAATATCAACATTTTAACTGCATTATTCTCTACTACTATTAAATTTAATTTCAAAAATAATGTTTTGGTATAAAGTTTTAAAGTGTTATACCTGTTTTTTAATTGGTATAATTCTTTTTTCTTATATCATATATTTTACAACGCCTAGCTCCTGAGGTATGCTAGGCGTGTGCCTTTTTTGTGCCTTGCCTTCAGTTGGGCCTCCCCTTTGGCGCCTGGGTTGCCCCTAGCGCCTTGACACTTATGATTTCTTGTTTATATGTTATAGGACCTTTATATCATTTTTGGTTTAAACATTGCTTGTACTTGATTTAGAACTTCAGCAACTAAACATTTAGAATTTGTATAAGACCTTTATACTATTTAAATTTGATATATTCATAAAATCGGTAATTAATAGAAGTTCTTATACCTATTGAATAAAGGTCCAAATTTTATACCATAGTATAAGATTTGATAATACCGGTTTGCTTTCAATCGTTTTTAACCAATTAGTTTTATGAGTATTAACATTATTATTGCATTATTCTCACAACTATTATTCTTTAATTTCAAAATTAATGTTTTGTTAGAGTTTTAAAAAGTTATACCTATTTTTTAATTGGTATAATTCTTTATTCTTATATAATATGTTTTACAACTACGTTTATTTTATATGTATGTTTTCATTCAGTTTTTTTTGTTCTCATTTTATCATATCAGGTTTTCTATCTAAATTTGTGACTCTATGAAATGAAAGTAGTATTACCTTCAAACTTTTGCTTGTGCTTTCCTGAGCTATTCCTTCATTGGTTCATATTCTCTTTCCAGCTGATTCCATTTCTATCTGCAAGTTTTTGAAATATAAATGTTTGAATAGTTGTTGTGTCCATTTCATGTAAACAAGCCACTAGCCATAGTATTAAGTCTATTATCTTCATATTTTTATATTATAACATATAGCATTTTATATGATCTCTGGATTCTTTCACTACCACATACTATCCAGCAACGTACCTCTAATTAAGACTATCCTAATTTACTTATAAAAAAAGATTATCCTAATTTGCTTGAGGTAAATAAAGGCCAGAAATTTAGAAACAACTAGTAACTGCCACAATGAAACAATAAATGGAACCGCAGTATATAACATAAGCATTCAAAAAGTCCATCAGATTTTCAAAAACAATGGTATAGGTTACACCAAACTAGAAATTAAAATATCAATGAAGTCTAAACAGCATAATAAGGACTAGCTAATTTATACTAACCGAAAATAAACTTCAACTCTTATAGATGGCTCATGTTCCAAGGTATGCTATTGGCTATAACAAGAATTGGATTTCTTAGAATTTGTTTACATGCAAGCAACTTTACTGAATCAACTTGTAGATGTTATTAGGTTAAGTTTTGTTTCATCGTTCGCACTCTAAGTAGATTAACATTACTTAATCCATGTTATCAACTTTTAATTATTGTTTTAATCGCTTGTTTTGTTTATCTATTCAAAATCTTCTAGTTGATTCTGCAGTGTATGTGTGTAATTTCGTACAAAATCATAAGAAAATTTTGAATTAGGTTAAATTAAAATACGATTACATATTAGAATTGAAACTTGCCTGATTTAGGTTTGAAATCTTCTCCTCCATCTGAAACGATGGCAACGAACTGAAAGATGGAAAAGTCGTCAGAAATGACGATTTACAAAGATAAATATCGAAGAATGAAATCGACAGGATTTGAAGCGTCGAAGGAATGGTTGACTGTTGTTTTCAGATTCACGTATTCTTTAAAAATAGGTTTTCTTTTCATAGGCTTCTTATAATTACATGTTAAATGGCCCAAATTATTTAACCCAATTGCTCCATATTTATTGAATAGTCGTTTTCGTACAAGCTAGAAGTGTTGTACTTTATGTTTAATTAATCACATAGTTTGAATATAATAATTAAATCAAATATAACTTCAAGAGAACTAAGTTATTGATTTAATATTACTTTTGATTATATATTGAACATGAATTAATATGTATATAACTTCTACATATATACTTTGAAATAAAAGTTGTCAACTAATTACGTAGATAGAATGTACGGATAATTTAGGACGGATTTAAGGTTGTTCTTACAATTTAGGTATGTTTTCTCAGAATGTAAGTGAGAACATGTTATTTGTAAAAATGGGTGGAAAACAATGTGAAATGCACCGAAAATATGTAATAACGAACAAATAATGAAGTCCGAAAAGAAAAAAATGAGGAAAGATAAATAAAAAGTTGAATAGAGCAAAACTTTAAATTGGTAGATAAAATCTAATATATTCAAAGATAACCGATAAAAATAAATATTTGTATAAATGAATAAAAAATATTTTTTTGGTGACATAAAACCGATATAATACTGTGATTTGATAATGTAAAAATGACAATATTTATGAACTATTTAGTAAATTCTAAAAACATATTACACTAGTAAATTATTTATTTACTAAGGTTAAAAGCGTAAGTAGTGGATTAGGATTATTAAAAGTTAAAATTTTAGTGTAGCGGTGTAGGTTCGATAAACGATTGAGATTTAAATTTCATTAATAGTTCAAAGTGATTTAACTTTACAACTTTTTAAGTACTTTAAACTCGAGATTTTTTACTTTAAGTTATAATGTACGTAATTCTTTTTTTTATCTGTAAAGAAAGTGCCTCAAAGGCTATATGGTGACTAATTTTGGGAAACAAACTCCCACAATGTCGTTAAAAATGAAAGTAAGAATACCTGGCGCCGGGTCATGAAATATGTGGCCACCAAGTTGTAATGTAGCTGCAAAACTAGCCATCTTATCTGCATATCGATTGCTTTCTCTAAACGCATGCTCAACTCTAGCATCCCAATTCCGTGCAAGCATATTTCTAATGTTGATTACCAGCTCAAACCAAGTACCTCGTTTCTGGAAATAATATCCACTGCTATCTTGCTATCAACTTCCAAGATAACATTTCGAAATCCTTGCTCCCATGTTAAGCTTAGTCCTTCCCAAATTCCCCATAGAACATCTTTTATGACTGAGCAAGCTCCAATGTTTCGACCAAACCCCACAAGCCACTTTCCTTACGTATCCCTAATGAGTCCCCCTATGACGCCCTGTAATTTCTTCCCCTAACCAAACCATCTATATTTAACTTCACCCAATTATTAGGCGGTGGTTTCCATCCTAAACATGTCCGTTCAGAAGCAGCTTGACTCTGGCCAATAACAACGTTACTGGTTTCCATCTTCAAATTAGCCATCAACCAATCAATAATGTTTCCATAAAAAAACAGTGCCCAGTACCATTCAATAATAAGACCCAAACTGATTTTGCAAGTGGACATTTCCTTGAAACATGATCCAAGTCTTTAGTAGCCAACCCACAACGCCCACAAAGCCCCGAATTTGATAACTGCCTCCTAACTCTTTCGAACTCGAGACCGTGCTTAAGCGATACCAAGCACAAAAACATTAGTTAATATGCGTAAACGTTGATAGACAAATCATGTAACAATTGTCAGGATTAGGCCGATTCAACGGTTTATGCATGGATTTCTTCGTTGGTTTGACAGCTTACGATTATAAATTCATTTCGATTCTTAGGAATCAAGATTAAAATATGTTAGACATGTTAGATTCACTCGTATATAAGCTCATATAGCATTTTATAAAATCCAGTTTGAATCAAACGTACTACAATTTTCTTAAACAACTCATTTAGCTGTTTTATAGATAAAAAATACAAAGTAACAACAAAAAAAGATCATCAATAACAAACAACAACAATAAACAAATCAAACAGATCAGTAGAAGTTGATTAAATTCATAGAAAGATTTATTGCTTATAAGTTGATTAAATTCTAATAACTAGTCTAAAACTAATTAGATGTATGGTATTTAAGACACTCCATGCGCGTTTAAAAAGCTCATTTCTCCTTACTAATTTAAGATTTACTTGCATTAGGTCTAATGCATCAGTGACTCTTTTAACATGTTTCATTTTATTTACTGTCCACTGAACTTTAAAAAGGTAATTGTAAGTCTCTCAACTTGAAAAAAATGCACTGATTTGTCTGCTAATGTGTCACGTGTTAGCTTCTGATTGAATAAAAAATGATATCCTTAAATAGTCAAACGAATTAAAATATGATATATAGTGTTAAGGAAGCAAACTAATGCGCTTTTTAAAAATCGAGGAAACCACATAAATATTATCACAATTCAAGAAATCGGTGAAATAAGACAGGCGGAAGGAGTATTTCATGCATGGAATCTTTACATTATAATATATAGTTAGTTAATCTAATTAAAAGGATAAGATGTGACGCTTCCTAATTTTTCCATAAATCTTATCTTACACATGAATTTTATGATCCAATTGATGCACATTTAACAAATCATTTTTTAAATAACTTCTTCTATCGTAAGTGTGTTATAGACTTAATTTAGTGGTTAAGTCTTAAAATTATAATTTTAGAGTTTGTAGGTTCGAGTCCATATTAGGGTGGGGTGAGATAAGATTTTCTTTTATTTTATTATAAATCCATATGAGGCAAAAAAATTTTTAAAAAAACTTCTTCTACCGTACATACTAACTTAACGATTTTGGTATTATATAATAGTTTTACTAAAGTCCCGTTTGTTTGCCGAAAAATATTGTGTACGAAAATATTTTTTGGATTTTTCGATGTTTGTTTTGTTTGGAAAATAAGTTAACTGAAAATATTTTGTAAGTCAACATGAAAATGTAGTGTAAATAATGGAAAATGTTTTACCCTCTAAAAGATGGGAAAACATTTTCCCTTCATCTATCACATTCACTTTCTCCATCCCACCTCAACCATCAATAATATTATTTCCTCCGTCTCACCATCACAACTACCACCACCTCTTCTGTCACCACAACCACCGCCTCCACCCACCTCAACCCTGTTGGCGCCACACTATTACCTCCTCCATCCAATTTTTACCACCACCACCATTATCTTTACTTGAATTTTCAAATCCACTTTCACCACCACCATATCTACTTCCATCTCCACCTCTAAAGCCACTACCACTGCCACCACCACCACCACCATTGCTGCCTATGTGTTTCACTATCACCATTATTGTTATCACATATCATTTCTAATCCACCTCCACCTATATTTATTTTTATGTAAAAATATTAATTGTTCTATACGAAGTACTTTTTAAAAAATAATAATTCAATATTTCACATATCTTACAATTTCTACATAAATATGATAAAAAAATGTTAAATTTTGTGGTTTGAAAATATTTTTCAATACTTTAAACAAACACCAGAATATATTTTCCAATGTTAGAGCCAAACACAGAAAAATATTTTATTTTCCTATAAAATATTTTTCCTTGCATAATATTTTCTCCTGCGTATTATTTTCATGCAAACAAATGGGGCCTAAAGAACAATGTAAAAATAGTATTATTAAACAATTATTTTTAATTATTTATTATCAACAAACAACAATGTAGAAAATAACAGGGCCAACTAAATCAAAATACAAAAGGGTTACTTGATTGAAATAATTTTATAACCAGTACACTAAAGTTTACTCATCGTTTAGTAGGTCACTAGAAATTTTAAGTTTCAAACTATAGGTCACTGGTTTAAGTTTATGTATAGAAGTGGAATGTAATTTTTCTTTATTATTATTATAAGTCCAATAAAATAAATTTAAAAAAAAAATTAGAGATTTTAAAACAAATTAAACCAATTTTAACCATTGATTAAATTTAAAAATTCTCATTTTTTTACCACATATTTAACTTTAAATAATCATAGTCCACTCCTTACACTTAAAAACATAATAAATAAATAATTCACTAGTATAATATGTTTTTGGAATTGATCAAACAGTCCATAAATTTTGTCATTTTCACATTATCGGATACACAATATTGTATCATTTTATGCCACCAAGTAAATTTTTTCTATTTTTTTTACAAATATTTATTTTTAATCCATTATCTTTGAATATATTATATCGGTGATCTACCAATTCAAAGTTTGGCTCTATTCAACTTTTTATTTATCTTTCTTCATTTTTTTTGAATTTCATTGACTTTTTAGTGTTGTATTTCCTTCGGTAGGATTGACATTTTTTTTCACCTATTTTTTCAAAAGTATAGTGAACGTAAAATATAAGGATGTAAATCAATTCACAATGTTAAACATATTAATTAATATTCTATTCATGTTCAATATATAATAAAGTAAGATTTAGGCCATATTCTTCTGGACTACAATTCAATTCAAAAGAACATGGCTTTTGACGCAGCAGAAGGATCATGAAACGGGATGGAACGGGTAGCCAACTCTAATCTTTACAATTCTTCTAGATCGAAGGAGAAGAGACACTAGATTCTTCACAATTCTTCTAGATTGGAAAGAAGAGTCTTCTTCTAATAACCCTAAATTCTTCTAGAATTAGAGAAAATTAGGAACAAAAGCCGAAGCCAATTTTATTAATCAACAAAAATTATTATTCTGTTACATTCATGCCCTTCTATAGACTAATTATTCAAATGCTAATAAAACTCCTAAAAATATAAATTATTATCTAACAAAATAATAATACTATTAAAACTCCTAAATGACTAAAACTATAAATAAACTAAACTTCCTATCTAATAAAAATACCAAATAAAATAAAATATAACAAAATCTAATAAAATCATAATGAATATACTACCAAATAAAAGAAATAACAAAAATTAATATTAATTCGGAATAAACAATAAATCCCGAATTCTAGGCCTCTAGAGTCGGAATTTGACAAAAATAGCATTGGGCTCATGGTATAACTATAAGTTCTTCCCAGTGGCTTGTTTCCACCCGAAAAACACTCCTGAATTATCCAAATCGGATCATCCAGCTGAACAACACATATGACCCAAAACAGCTTCATTCCTTTTTCATTTTGCATCAGCTTTAATCATTAACTAAGTTATCTTGAAGCTATATTTAATTTACTTATTATATATTTATGATAACTTAATACAATGTACAACACTTTCAGTTTGTATTCAAATGACTATTCAATAATGTCAATCTTATATTAGCTCAATCAATCCCTCGTGTAATTTGAATTACGTGTATTCAAACTTATCTAAAGTAGTTTGAGTAGATAGATTACATCCAAAAATTAAATATTTTAAAAGTATGCATATGTTAGGTGCGTTATATTAGTAGTGTGTTTATTAATTAAAAAGAAAAAGTAGTGTGCTTATGTGTAGTATTTTATTGGTAAAGGTTCATTGAAATAACAGAATTTCATACAGAGGACCGAGTTCATTGATGTGACATGACTCTCATCCCGTATTTCATCATATGTAATGATTTGGCATAATTATATAGGATCTTATCGGTACACGTGACAGAATTTGTGTGAATGATTATCTTTCATGACAAATAACTTGATCATTTGTATAATTTTTTCGTGAATCATGAAACGAAGAACTTGCATCAAAGCGAGCCAAACAACCTATTGGATGATCACATGGTTAGTATTGTTATTTAATAGATTGGTTATAGTTAACTAGGACTAAAATTTGTGTCATGCAAGCGTCGTGGATTCACGGATTGATCGACTCAATTTATTTATGTTGCGTTTATTTTTATAGGCGGAACCCGATATAAACCTGGAAGGCGATACTTGCGTCTTAAGGGTTAGTAATGTTAATGCTATACATTTATTTGTTAGTTCTTGGTTGAATACTTCTCGACGCTTGAAGTTATCATTGAACACCTATTTGACATGGAACTTTCAAAAGTTTCAAATAAACCCCAAACTTGTAAAAATTTCATTAGTTTGCTTCCTTAATACCACGTGTCAGCTTATGATCGAAGAGAAAACATTAGAAAAATGACAAATTTGGAAAGTCAAACGAACAAAAAGCTGACATGTGGTATTAAGGGGGCAAATTGGTGCACTTTTTGCAAGTTCAGGGGGTAAATGGGCGTTTAGGGACAACTTCAGGGGGTCCCGATATACTAAGCCTTTGTTTTTTACATGATTTGTCACTCGATGATTTGTCACTCGATGTTTAAGCATTGACTCTGTGTTTTTGCTATGGTTCGTCGCTATTGTTTCGTTTTACAAACAATATTCACCATGGCAGTCTCCGATGGGCGTATTATATCGGGGAGTAATATGTACGTGGCCGATAATGATGGAAAGAATAAGAAGCTGTTGAGGACCGTTGCACGGGAGGTTGATGAAAAGGAAACATGATCAAGCCATTTGAAGGATAGCTTAAGTTGTTAGTATGTATTGTAGACGAAGTTATTTAAAAAGTGATTAGTCAAATGTGTATCAATTGGAATCATCAAAATTACACGTGTAAGGATAAGATTCATGGAAAGTTGGATTAACTAACTGAGTTCTTTTATATAGGTCCCGGCATTCTGACTTGAAAAAGTGTCGTTCCATACATCAATCGACATATGTCCCACTATATCCACTTTTTCCTATATAATGGGACATGTGTCAATTGATATATGGAATGGCACTTTTCCATCCTAAACTATCGGAACTCATATAAAAATTTCCTTAACTAACTATATATTATAATGTAAAGACTTCGTGCATCAATGACTTCTATAACTTGTCTTATTTCACTTGTTCCCTAAATTTAGAAAAGATTTAGGTAGTGCCCTTGCATTAGTTTATTCTCTTAATATTATATATTATATTTTTAGTTGGTTTGATTTTTCAATCATATCATTTTTTTATTTTTTATTCAATCAGAAGTTGACACATAACATTAGCAGACAAATTAATGCATTTTTTATCAAGTTGAGAGACTAACGATTACCTTTTTAAAGTTCAATGGACAGTAAGTGGTTGGAAGAGTCGCTGATGCATTAGACCTGATGCAAATAAATCTTAAACTACAGGGAGGAACGAGTTTTTTAACGCATAGAGTCTCTTCAATACCGTACATCTAATTTTAGACTAGTCCGTTGGCTTATTAATTTCAAAATTATATAAGCAATAAGGCCATGTTCTTTTTAATTTATTTTCAGTTTAGTTCAGTTCAATTCAGTACTAATTAGTTCAGTTCAGTACAGTTCAGTTCAGTTCAGTTTCAGTATTCACTATTCAGTATTCAGTATTCAACATTCAACATTCAATATTCAGAATTCAATATTAAGTTTCAATTTATGCATTATATCAATATTATTAATGTATATTATTATTCATAAATATTAAAAGCAATGAATATTAATGATAATATCATTTCAATTTCAATTTTAGTTCATTTCTATATACACATTATATAAATATTATTAATTAATATCAATAATTACAAATAATAACAAAGAAAAAGAAATCAATAATAATATTTTTAACATTATCAATTATTATTTCTACGATAAATAATTTTGTAGGCTAAATAAGTAAATAAATAAAAGTAATAATGTTTTATAAATATTGATAACAATTAAAATAATAAGGTAATATTCATAACAGTAATTACAATAAAATATGATAATAATAATAATAATAATAATAATAATAATAATAATTTATAATGGTATATTTAAGTATCATTATATGTAACAATTAATAAATTTTATCAGAATGTATAGTATTATTTAAAGTGTTATTAATTATTATGTATTTTATTTTTTTAAAATATTATTTATATTATTAATTATAATTCAGTTTCAGTATTGTTCAGATTCAGTATTTTCAGTTCCAGTATTTTCAGTTTCAGTATCATTCAGTTCAGTTTCAATACAGTTCAGTTCAGTTCAGTACCAATCAGTTCAGTTCAGTATCAATCAGTTCAGTTCAGTACACCTACTTATCAGTTGAAAAGAACAGAGCCTAAATCTTTCTATGGCTCGAAAGCGATTCGACTTATGTTATAATCTCTTCCTCTCCAAGAGTCGTTCGGTACCTTGGAATAGAAGGTAGGAATGGCTCGAATGTTTACACACCGAGTATCTGATCACATCTTTAGGGAAGGCAATATGGCTACGGACCCTCTAGCTAATCAAGGGCGTGTTAATTTGACATTTAATTGGTGAGTTTCCATCCCACCTTTTACACTAGATAATTATTTTCATGACTTGAGTGACTAATGTATATGTATCGGTTCGCATTATATATTTTTTGTTTTTTCTTGTTTCATTGAATTTTTTATTTCAATTTTAATAATACGAGTTCTCTATTAGTGCATGGGTGATATTGGGGATGCTGGCCTAGTTGGGATCTCCACTAAGATTAACTAATGGATCCTCAATTTTCTTTCTATAAAAGCAATAAATCTTTCAACCTCGTTACTTCAATTTAAGAAATACGTGTTGCAAATATATTTTCCACGTTGTAATAATGGGTAATTTGTAAAGATTGTCAACAAATATAATAATACAAATAGTACCAAAAAAGAAAGTCAATAGCAACGTTCCATAAAGTCTGAAAAAGGGGCATAAGCTTTCAACTATTCCGGCCACATCGCCGCCTATATAAACACCTCTCAACTTGCTTTCTTTCATATCCAAAAGCAAGAACAACAATGGCAAGCCCGTGTAAAGGTAATTAAGCCCCTAATTAACTAGCAAAGCTCTCTTAGTCTTATTAGAAAAAAAATAAATTTAGTTTATAAAATTTCAAGATATTATTATATTTTGACTGTGATTGTGATTGTGATTGTTGGTATGCAGGCAAGGATTCGTGGCCGGAGCTAGTCGGAAGAAATGGAGAAGAGGCGGCGGCAATAATTGAGAAAGAGAACAAACGAGTGAACGCGGTAGTGTTGAAGGACGGAACTCCGGTGACTGCTGATTTCCGATGCGACCGTGTCCGGGTTTGGGTCAACGACTATGGTGTTGTTGTTCGTACCCCAGTTATTACTTAATTACTATGTATTAAATACTGATAAAAAAAAATACTACTATGTATTAAATAAATAAATCAACCTTGTATTGTAATGATCGTACTTATACTATCAATAAACTTCTAAAAATCTGTTTGATTTGTTTATTGTTGTTGTTTGTTATTGATGATGGTTTTTTTTGTTGTTACTTGTATTTTTTTGTTTATAAAACAACTGAATGAGTTGCTTAATAAATTTATGGTATGCTAGATTCAAACTAGATTTTTATAAAAATACTATATTAGCCTATATATAGGAGCGAATCTAACATATTTTCAATCTTGATACCTAAGAACCTAAATGGATTTATAATCGTAAACTGCCGAAGCGACAAAGAAATTCATAAACCGGCCTAATCCTGACAATTGTTACATGATTTTTCTATCAACGTTTACGCATTAAGTAATGTTTTTGTTATAATACGTCGCTATTGTATTGTTTCGCAGACATGTACCCTTCAAGCCCCATATGGGAGAAATATATAGCGGCTATATGTCTTGGACAATTTGAGACTATTTTACGTGACATTTGTTGAAGTTAGTTGACTCGCTTAGTCGAGGGAGTTAGTACAGACGTGCTATGAAGAATTACAAATGTTTCAGTTAAAACTTAAAAATTGTGATGACTTAATGATTGATAGAGTAGCCCGACAGATCTAAAATTTCATGAAATTAACCATTTTAAAAAAATTCACGTTGTTCGACACTTAAGAACCAAATTGAATAATCAATAAGGGTTGGTCTAAATGGTAAATGACTTGGTATCGCTTAAGGAAGGTTTCGAGTTCGAGTCATAGTGAATGCTGAAAATTTTTATTTGGAGACTTACCCATCTCAGCTAGATGTGTGACCCGAATCAAATCTAAATGTAGTCAGAACAAAGCTCCAGTAAACCAGATGAATAATAAAAAAAAACCGAATTGAGCAGTTTCACTATAATATTATTAGAATTACGTACATTATAACTTAAAGTAAAAACTCTCGAATTTAAAGTACTTAAAAAATTGTAAAATTAAATCAAACTATTGATAAAATGTAAATCTCAATCATTTACCTTACCTATACAGCTATACTATAAATTTAACTTTTAATAATCTTAATCCACTACTTACGCTTTTAACCTTAGTAATTAAATAATTTACTAGTGTAATATGTATTTAGAATTAACTAAATAATCCTTAAATATTGTCATTTTAACAGTGTCAAATACACCACATGATATCATTTTTATGTCACCAAGTAAATATTTTCTATTCAGTTATACAAATATTTATTTTTATCGTTTATCTTTTGTTTTATCACGAGATAATTTTGGATGGATCTAAATTGTGGGTAGTATCTTTAAGTTATGTCCATATCTATACTAATTCCCAATCTCTAATTTACAGGTGCCTCGAAGGGCAGGATGGCTGGCCTCAAGATTTAAGGCGTACCTCCATGTACATCTCAGGGTTCGTTCTCTGATAGATGCTTAAGAATGCACTAGTCCCTGTCACTAGACCACGCCCTTAAAATTTTTATCACTTATCTTTAATATATTATATTTTATCTACCAATTTAAAATTTTGCTCTATTTTACTTTTTATTTATCTACTCTTGTATTTATTCATGCTGATTTATTTTTAGGCATATAGAAGGCGACATGTTGCGTTTTTGTCATCGGATGTTTTTAATCATCCGAATATTTTACTTTCTTATGCCTGAATGCTTTTGGTCTCGCCTTGAGATCAATTATTTTATTATTTAATAAAAGATGGGTGGGTGTTTTGTAGGTAAGCAGTAGTGTCAATCTAGTCGGAACTACCACTCCAAAATTTTCAACCACTCCAACCTTTTAGCCTTTGGAGAAACATACTGCTCCTCTGAAGGTTTTTCAAAAAAAACCTTTTATTTATCTTTCCTCATTTTTTTCGGACTTCATTATTTCTTTGCTATTGCATCTTTTTGATGCATTTTATATTATTTTCCACCCATTTTTACAAAAAACATGCTCCCACATACATTTTAAAAAAATATACCTAAATTGTAAGAACAACCTTAAACCCGTCCTAAATTATCCATACATTCTATCTACATAATTAGTTGACAACTTTTAATTCAAAGTATATATGTAGAAGTTATAGACACATTAATTCATGTTCAAGTAGTATTAAAATCAATAACTTAGTTATCTTGAAGTTATATTTGATTTAATTATTATATTCAAACTATATGATTAATTAAACAAAAGTACAAACTAAAATATTGCCCCTAACCCCCCCCCCCCTCTCTAAAAAAAATTTCTCTTTTTCCGATCAATTTATGAGGGGGAGAAAATAGGGATGTCAATTGGGTGGAGATAATTCAAAATTTATAGTATTTGAATCGTTGGGTGTCGGGGGAAAATTTAAAAATTTTCACCTATGGGGATGGGGGTGGGAAAAATTTTACCCCCGATTAAAAATATGGGTGGGGGTGGGGGTGGGTGAAGCTATATCCGCTCCATAGAGATCCCACCAAATCCCGAAAAAATCCCCGTATAAATCCCCGTTATATATATATAAAACCATATAGATCAGATAGATTTATATGAAATTGACTTGATTTAATTTGACTCCTTTTAAGTTTAAGTTTATGTCCTATAAAGCACAATTAATTAATTATATTTTTGATAAAATATGTACCCAACCCAAATGCTACATATATCAAAGGAGGGAGTTTAGTTGAACTATTTTATGTTATTTGTGAAAATTTTGGATATTTGTAATGTTAGATTTATTTATCAATGCGTTAGATTTATACTATTTACAATTTTAATATTGATTGAATTTAAGTATTATTGATTTTTACTTCATCCTTCTCATATTAATTAGTTCGTCTCACATTAGATTTTTTAATGCAAATGTGAAAATACTTCTCAGTGTTTCTTTTTTCACTTAATTGTAGAGCCACTAGGCTTAATGTTTATTGACATTCAAAGTAGAAAGAATCATGAAAATCCTCACCAAATTGAATGTTTAATTAATTTTGAATAATGATCATGCTTAAAAAGAGAAGGTCATGTTTTGATCCATAATAAAACTGTGATGTTGTTTAAGCAATTTATTTGATCATAGCATTTTAAGATGCCATATTGAGAAAAGAAGATGAATTTAACATGCATCTTAAATTCAAACAGTTGGTATTACTCTAAACCAAAAGAGAGCATTTCATCACAATAACAATATTTCCTCGAAAAAATACTCTTTGATTCTGCTCATCCAAATTAATCTTTAGTCTACCACTCCTAGATGATGCCTAATCAAAAGAGATAGCAGTAAGTATGCGTTACATCTTTGATATATTACTATAACTAAAGTTTGAGATGATATAAAGGTTAATATGTTACATCTTTAATTAATTATTTATTCATTGTTGTCCATATTGCTTAAAAGTCAATTAAATTGGGGAGGAATTATTTCGAACTTTATCATTCATGGGGATTCCCCGAACCCATCCCCGAAAACTATTGTGTGCAAAGTGGGGGATATATCACCCGCCCCCGCCCCCCATTGACATTCCTAGGAGGAAGGAAGCCCCTTTGCTTCCTTCTTCCTCCTCCCCATCTCTTTTTCTTTCAGTTGTTCGGATTTTCCTTTTTTTTGGTGTTATAGGCCTGAATTTTCTTACCGGAACTTGGTCGTGCGGCGGCTCAACGGCGATATTTGCTTCTACTATTCAAGATTTGTCCGATATACCTTCTCTCAACTTTAACGCACTGTTCAGAAGCGACTTACTCACACATTAGCCTTTGGCGGAGGTCCTTGCGGTGTAGATCTATAAATCTACATAATTTCAGAACGATCTTTTCAGATCTAAGTGTTGGAAAGGTTTTGGAGATTATATTTTGTTTAGTTTATGTAGATTTTTAAGGTTGTGTTGTTTGTTTATGGATCTGGTTTCTTCGGCTTAAGATGTATGGCTAATTTTCTTTTGTGTTGGTGGATTTTACTACTCTTTGGGTAGTCTTTATTGCCTTTATGGTCTATTTACGCCCTACGTGGTCGTTTTACATTTCATGTATGATTTTATCCATCTCTTTAGAGTATTATATCTGTTTGACTTTATCCATAACTTTATTCTTAATATACTTAATTTATTTCTATAAATAAAAAAGCATTTTTTTATTAAAAAAAAAAACTAAACAAAAGTACAACACTTCTAGTTTGTACGAAAATGGCTATTTAATAATGTCAATCTTATAGAGTATTATGAATTACATGTATTCAAACTTATCTAAAGAGTCGGTTGAGTAAGTAAATCACATCCAAACATTTAATATAATAAAAATAATCATATGTTAGGTATGTTATTAGCAACGTGTTTATTTGTAAAAATATTACAGACGACTAGATTATTTAATGTGTAAACATGACTCTCTATCCAAATTTTAATATATGTACTGATTAATCTAAATTTATATGGTCGGGGATTTTATCAATACACATGACAAAATTTATATAAATAATTTTCTGTATTAAAGAACATGATCATTTATATAATTTTTCTGGGAAATGACTTTTATACAAAGGATTGAGTCCATAGGTGTGAAAAAAAGACCTCTACACAAATCCCGTCACATGTTTTAAATGGAGCTTAAATTGGTATCATCAAGGTCGGTCCTAACATTTTGAACGCCCTAGATAAAATTAGCATTATGGTCCCTTTTTATTAAAATCTTTTGATATAAAATTGTGATAGATTCTTTTTTTTCAATATTTAGAAGTTCTTCATTGAGATAATTTTATTTGGCGCTTAGTCACGGTTAAGGCTCCTCACCCTTCCCAATAAGTATATTTAATGGGATTCGAACTTTATTCTCCTCCAACTTGTTCAATCTCCATTGCCAACGGAGCTATACATTGTTGGTCAAATTGAAATATATTCTAATAAATACTAAATAAAAACTATTTTAAAGTTTTATTTTACTGAATAATTAACTCATTTTTTTGGCTGAAGAGTAAGTCGATATTATTAATCAGAAGCAATTATAGCTCTAATCAAAGGTGCGCATGAGTTAAACTATTCCCCTACTAGTCGAAGAACCAGCTGCTCTAACTAGTAAATGCGCAACATGATTCATAGACCTAATCACAAAAATAATACGGATGGCAAAAAACAATCTAATGAGGTTCTTACAATCAGAGAAAATCAAACTAATATGAGACATAGAACACGAGTTATTATTTAAAGTGTTGACCACATTAAGAGCATCAAGTTCCAGGACAACTTGATCGAAGTGGGTATCTGCTTAAGGCCTCAGCCTAAAACCGATCACCTCCCCCTTCTAGTAAAGCAGACCTTGCAGCAATAAAATCCACCAGTGGCATCTCTCACAACACAACCATGCCCTATAGAATTGCCCGAGTCGGACACACTTGCATCAATATTACACTTTGTCCAGTTGAAGGGAAGACGACGCCAACCTTGTTGGCCGATCGCAACCGGTGAAAAGCAATTCTAAATTTATCATTCCAAACGAAGTGATTTCTATGAGCGCAGATTGCCCATAAAACGCAAGACGCCTTAATGTGTAATTTTTAAAGATTGTCAACAAATATAATACAAATAGTAAAAGAAAAAGAAAAGTCAATAGCAACGTTCCATAAAGTCTGAAAAAGGGGGATAAGCTTTCAACTATTCCGGCCACATCGCCACCTATATAAGCACCTCTGAACTTGCTTTCTTTCATATCCAAAAACAAGAACAACAATGGCAAGCCAGTGTAAAGGTAATTAGGCCCCTAATTAACTAGCAAAGCTCTCTTAGTCTTATCATTAGAAAAAAAAAGAGTTCAGTTCATAAAATTTCAAGATATTATATTTTGATTGTGATTGTGATTGTTGGTGTGCAGGAAAGGATTCATGGCCGGAGCTAGTCGGAAGAAATGGAGAAGAGGCGGCGGCAATAATTGAGAAAGAGAACAAACGAGTGAACGCGATAGTGATGAAGGACGGAACTCCGGTGACTAAGGATTTCCGTTGTGACCGTGTCTGGGTTTGGGTCAACGATTATGGTGTTGTTATTCGTACCCCAATTATTACTTAATCATTGTGTGTAATGTATTAAATAAATAAATCAGTCTTATACTGTACTGATTGTACTTCGACTATCTATAAACTTCTACAAATCTGTTTGATATGTTAATTTTTATTGTTTGTTATTGATGACCGTTTTTTCTGTTGTTAATTGTACGTTTTTTCGTCTATAAAACTGCTAAATAAGTTGTTTAATAGATTATGGTATGTTAGATTCAAACTAGATTTTATAAAATGCTATATTAGCCTATATACGAGCGAATCTAACATGTCTAACATATTTTCAATCTTGATTCCTAAGAACCGAAATGAATTTATAATCCTAAACTGTTGAACCAATAAAGAAATCCATGCATAAACCATTGAACCGGACCAAATGAATAATAATGCTTTAGTTAGAACTTAGAAATCGTGACAACTTAATGATTGATAGACTAACGCTAGCCCTACTGATAAATCTAAAATTTCATGGGATAAACTATTCTAAAAGATAAATATTGTTTGGCACTTAAGAATCAAATTGAATAGTTTACTAATGTTATAAGAATTACTTATATTATAATTTAAACTAAAAATCTCAAGTTTAAATTAATTAGAAAGTTGTAAAGTTAAATCAATTTTAATTAATAATTAAATTTAAACTCCAATCATTTATTTAATTACCTACCCTATAAAACTTTTGATAATTTTAATCCATTGCTTACACTTTCAACCTTAGTAAATAAATAATTTACTAGTATAATATATGTTTTTAGAATTTATTAAATAGTCCATAAATATTGTCATTTCTACATTATCAAATACACAATATTATATCATTTTTATCTCACAAAGAAAATATTTTCTATTCATTTATACAAATATTTATTTTTATGAGTTATCTTTGAATATATTAGATTTTATTTTCCAATTTAAAGTTTTGCTCTATTCAACTTTTCATTTATTCCTCCTCATTTTTTTCGAACTTCATTGCGTCTTGGGTATTGCATCTCGTTGGTGCTTTCGTATTATTTAATAGTATGCTCTCATGTACATGTTTAGAAAGCAGCTTAAATTATAAGAACAACCTTAAACTTATCACAAATTAAAATAAATATTATTATTCTATAACTAATAATAATAAATAAAAATAATTATTAATATTTTTTATTAATAATATTATTATTTAATAATCAATAATAAAAATATATTGATAAATATTATTATTATTATAATATTAAAATAAATATTATTATTCTATAACTAATAATAATAAATAAAAATAATTATTAATATTTTTTATATTTTAATAATATTATCATAAAATATAAATATTATTATTATTAAATAATAATATTTATTGTATAATAATATCCAATAATAAATAAATAATAATTTATATAATTAATTATGATAATAGTAAATATTATAAAATAATTGTTAATATTAATAATATTTATTATGAATGTGACAATAATTATCAATTTATCACTTTATATTAATATTTAAATTTAATTATATAATAATTATTATAATATAATAATTTGTTATATTAGTATCTATTGTTAATATTAATAATAATTTTAACCGATGTAATTTTATAGGTCTCTGGTTAAAGTTCATGTACGAGAGGAGTGGAATGAAGTTTTCCTTTATTATTATTATAAGTCCAATAAGGCAAATTTAGAAGAAAAAAAAACTAATTAGAGATTTTAAAACATGTTAAACCAACTTTAACCATTGATTAAATTTAAAATTTTCATTTTTTTACCACAAATTTAACTTTAAAGAATCATAATCCACTCCTTACACTTTTAAACATAATAAATAAATAATTCACTAGTATAATATGTTTTTGGAATTAACCAAATAGTCCATAAATTTTATCATTTTCACATTATCAGATACACAATATTGTATCATTTTTATGCCACCAAAATATTTTTCTATTTTTTATACAAATATTTATTTTTAATCAATTATCTTTGAATTAATTAGATTTGGTGATCTACCAATTCAAAGTTTTGCTCTATTCAACTTTTTTATTTATCTTCTTTCATTTTTGTTTTTTGGATTTCTCCATCGCTATTATAGAACCGTACATGAGATTCTTGCCTCATACGGCTCCTCGAAGTCCAGAACTAAATTTAAAGATCAGATCGATTGTATTAGTTATTTTGATAAATTTGCTAAAATAGATGGGATCAAAATAAAATCTATCGGCGTTCTAGAATTCGAGCAATGAAATTCTATCTGTTGTAATACTAAAAATAAAAAGTACTTCTGAATTGATCTCGGCCTTTAATAATTTCAATTTGTATTTCTTGAGTAATAACTTGAATTCTTTAATAAAATACTCTTTATACAATTTTTGTTAAATATCAATAAATATTTCAACCTATCGTTTTCGATTACGAGAATTGAATTATTGTGATTGTCTAATTGACATTGTTTTCACCTATTTTTCCAAATAGTATGTTCTCACAGAGTTTTTGAAAAAGTGGACGTAAAATATAAGGATGTAAATCAATTAGCAACGTTAAACATATTAATTCATATTCTATTCATGTTCAATATATAATAAAGTAAGATTTTGGTCATGTTCTTCTGGTCTACAATTCAATTCAGTTCAGTTCAGCTATGCATAGTTATAAATTTACATTTAAAATAAGTTTAGTTTAGTTCATTTCCGCTCACTTCAGTTCAGTCCAATTCAGTTCAGTTCAATTCAGATCAGCTTTCAAAAGTTGAAAATATCGTAGCTTTAATCATTAACTAAGTTATCTTAAAGTTATTTAATTTACTTATAATATTCAAACTATATTTATGATAACTTAAACACTAAGGTGGCGTTTGGTTCGCGAAATTTCTATTCCGTGGAATAGAAATAGAAATGAATGGAAAGATGTCATAGGGGAGAATCCTAGACGCATCCGTCGACTCACGGAAAAGCTTTTCTAAGTTTGTATACATCTCATGGAAAAGCTATTCCTCCTCGAAAAAAGGAATAACTTTTCCGTGAGATGTATATAAACTTGGAAAAGCTTTTCCGTGCACGACGGATGCGTCTAGGATTCTCGCCTATATTTGACATCTTTCCATTCATTTCTATTTCTATCCCATGGAATAGGAATTCCGCGAACCAAACAAGCCCTAATTACAACACTTTGAGTTTGTACTCAAATGACTATTCAATAATGTCAATCTTATATTATCTCAATCAATCCCTAGTGTAATTTGAATTACGTGTATTCAAACTTATCTAAAGTAGATTGAGTAGATAGCTTACATCCAAAGATTTAATATATTAAAAGTATTCATATGTTAGGTATGTTATATTAGTAGTGTGTTTATTAATTAAAAAGAAAACGTAGTGTACTTACATGCTGGTATTTTATTGGTAAAGGTTCGTTGACATCACAGAATGTCATATAGAGAACCGAGTTTTTTGTCGTGAAAATACGACATTACTTCCGAATTTCGTCATATATATGTAATGATATGGCGTAATTATATAGAATATTATCAGCACACATGACATAGTTTGTGTAAATGATTTGGTGTAATTTTAGAGCGGTTTGAGAAAAATAGTATTTCGGATTTGGAATATATAATAGAATAACAAAATTGAGTATGTTACTAATGATAAATTAAACTTGTCTCAATAACAAAACGTACATGTAATTTTTGTAGTTAAGCAGACACATGGGTGCAAGTTATTTTAAAAAATGATTAGTCTAATGTGTATCAATTGGGATCATTAAAAATACACGTGTAAGAATAAGATTTATGAAAAAATTAGTAAGTGTCATATCTTATCCTTTTAATTAGATTAACTAACTATGTATTATAATGTAAAGACTCTATGCATCAATGACTCCCTTAATTTGCTCTATTTTATTTATCCCCTGAATTTTGAAAATATTTGTGTAGTTCTTTTAACTTTCAAAAAGTGTATCAATTTGCTCTATTAATACCACATGTCATATTCTAGTTGGTTTGACTTTTCAATGATGTCATTTTTTAATATTTTTATTCAATCAAAAGCTGACACATTATCTTCAAGTTGAGAGACTTACGATTACCTTTTCAAAATCCAGTGGACAGTAAGTGGCATGAAACATGTTGGAAGAGTCACCGATGCATTAGACCTAATGCAAATAAATCTTAAATTATAGGGAGGAACAAGTTTTTTAAACGTGCATAGAGTGTCTTCAATACTATACATTAGACTAGTTCGTTGGCTTATTAATTTTAAAATTTTATTAGAATTTAATCAGCTTATAAGCACTAAATCTTTCTTGGTTTGATAGCTATTCGACTTATGTTGTAAATCTCTTCCTCGCCAAGAGCCGTATGGTACCTTGGAATGTAGGGTAGGAATGGCTCGATTTTTTACACACTGATTGCTCAATCAACTTTCGAGTATCTGCTTCCATCTTTCGGGAAGGCAATATGCACTACGCGAAAATGAACATTTGGGGACCACGAAAGTTATACCCAAAAACACAAAAAATCGTCCCATAAACTTTTATAGACGATTTTGTGGTCCTCTATAGTCGTTACCAATTCCTCTGTCCCTGAATCTATAGGGGACAAAAAATAGGATGTCGTCCCTATTTTTGGGACAATTTTCGTTTCTAAGGGCATAGATGAATTTCGTCTCTAATACGAGGGACGACTGTCGTCCCTATTAAAAGAAGACGATTTTTGTCCCTATTAAAAGAGGACGGATTTTGTTCCAAAAATAAAGGACAAATATATGTCCTTATTAGGAGGGACAATAATCTCTGTAAATAGAGACGACCTTTGTTCCCTATAATAGAGGACAATTATGTGGACAACTATGTGATATGATCAAAAATTTGGATTGAAGAGAGCTTGTGGTCACATCATTATTAAATCAATCATTTATTAGCATTAAAATTGCACTTACAAATTCTCTTGCATAATATCCGGCCAACAAAACAAGAACAGGTATGCAAGCTTTTCTAAAGCATCAATAATATATATCCATTACATCCCCCAACTAATAGATACTTCACAACAATAATATATATCCATTGCAACAAGTGCTCTTGCTACATCTTCATCTCCAACAGATTTAGTATCTCTCCTTCAAAAAGATAAAGACACAAACTAATTATTAAGACGACACAATGCAATAAAATAGTAAATATAGGAAACATTATCCTACACCTTCATTAGTCACATCAGATCAAATAAGGAAAAAATTAAAATTAGTGAACAAAATTGCTTATTTCAACCACGTGAATTGAAATTAATGGGGCAGAATAAACCGTCATATTTCTTCCTTCAAATGCAATTGAGTTCAATTTTTAAAATATGTTGATTGATACTAATATTCATAGGTCAAAACTCTGAAATCTATTCCATTTTAAATAGATTATTTGGTAGTGGAAAAGGATCAACAAAATCTTTGTTTGATTTTTAAAAATGGTAATTTAATATGATGAAAAGATACTTGCCTTCATTCCCATGTGACCTTCATCTTTTTATGTCTCCCCTGTAAGTGACATAGAATAAAGAATTAGTCGATTATCTGAATGAGAGCAGGGCAAAAGAACTTAAACATGTTTTGTTTCTTATATTAACCCTTGAGATCTTTAAATAAATAAGGATTTGAGGATAGATCCAGGATGGGTACAACTCCACATGGGCACAAAAAGTTTGCCAGTAAAATAGAACCCAAAACTAGTTTAACCTTTCAAAATTTCATGAACTGAACATATACAGAAATCACATGTATTAATTATTGATGAAGTGATATCAATAGCTGATACATATATTTGTGTGTGTGTTTCATGAAAAATTTCCTACCCTCAAGGACATATTGAACTGTAGTTGATTCTCTTCAAGTCTTTGACTCAACATAAAAAAAAGTAATTTTAAGTTAACATTTAGGAAAAATACACAGTATTTCAAACCAGTGGAGATCACTGTGTTGAAATTCAAATGTTGCTTCTGCAACAACCAAGGCAAACATTGTGCCAAGTGAATCGCAATGATTGATAAGTGAAACAAACAAAAAAAGAAATGAAGTTAGAGATGAAGGGAATCCCAACAACCCAAACAAAGATCAATAATTGCCCAAATAAAGAGACATTGGCATAAGAAGGTGCAATACTATTAACAAGATAAACAGATACCTGAAGCATATTTTCAAAACTCAGATAAACTTGCAACAAAGTATGCATGTACTTATATAATTGTTAGCAAGTGCTAGTTCTAAGTCCTTTAGGATTACACATAATAAGCAAGGAAGTAAACAAGGAAAGTAAAGTGATGAAATTTATCTTGCATAGAATTGATTCTACTAATCTCTACAAGAATGTTCCACATCACTAAGTCCATATTATACCCTGAAAACAGTTGAATATCAAAAATAGAAAAATGTCCGCATCACTAAGTCCATATACCGTGAAAACTGTTAAATATAGAAAACCTGGATCAACGCTAATCAGTTCAATGTCCAAATTGATTACAAGAACAACGATCCAATGTATAGAAGTCAAGAGGATTAAGAGCATACCAGAACAAAGAGAATCTCTTATGGCAAGTGCACGTGTATCATCACATGAAACTAGTGAAGGTAAAGAATTGTTTTCAAACACCTCTTTGACAGTATCTCCTTTGTCAAAACCCCCAGGCAAGGAATTGATTTCCTCTTAATTTAATAGTTAATATGTAATACATAGTTATCATCCAAATTCCAAAAGAACTGAAGCATTGCAACCCCACTTCAAAAACTTCTACAATAAATATGAGAAGATCCAGACATTCAAGTATATTATAAAATTTGCAATAACTAGAACTCACATTAGAAACTAGACATGGGCATCACAAATTTATAGCAAACAAAATCTCAAATCCAGAAACAAATTTCAGAAAAAAAAATAATCTAAATCACAATAGAAACTGTGTGAAGACATACTTCGAAATCATCTAAATTACCTGCAGAACAAATTGAATTGAGAGATTTCCGCTTCAATTTTTCAAACAAAATTAAAAAAACAAGTGGAAACTTGGATTAATTGGATGCCTTGTGTGTAGTGAATAAAGAACAAAATCGACACCGACGGCCAGTAAGCAGTTTTGGCCTAGCAAAAACACGAATAGATGAGTGAAGCTGATCGTGGCAGGGAAATATCGGTGGTGGTTGTTGCAAACTTTGACGACTTTCCGAGTTTGAGTGAATATGGTGGTTATTGCAGACCTGGAGCGATCATTAGAAAATGGCAACAACAGTGAGGAGAAGATGAGGGAAGGGGTAGGCTAGAGAGGAAGGTGGGTGGATGGGCGGCCACTTTGAAACTTAAAGCTAGGGTTCATTGTTTGAGGAACTGGATAAAAAAATTGAAATACTTGTGAAAAATTAAAAGAAAATAGAATCCACGAAGGGAAATATACATTTTAACTTTTTTAATATAATAAAAGAATTTGCAAAGAAAATCAGTAACAAATTTTGTAAAGTGACGTTGGGAAAATAATTTTGTAATTTCTTTTAGACTTTTACAAATTTTAATTAGTAAAATTGTCCCCTTTTCACTAAATGAGATAGATAGAGGACCATTATAATTTGCGTCTGCAATATTGCCAATAAAATAGTATTAGAAGACCAAATTTTCATGGTGTCCTCAAGTGTTAGTCCTATAAGCTCTATTTTTTTTAAGTGATGGTCGCAGACGCTCTAGCTAATCATGGGCGTGTTAATTTAACATTTAATTGGTGAGATTCTATCCAACCTTTTAGACTAGATAGTTTTTTTCATGACTTGAGTGGTCGAGGTATGTATCAGTTCCACTGTTTTAAAAATCCCCACCTAGTCCTTCTCAGGCCCGCCTAGGCACTATTTCGGGGTTTGCCGCCCGAATTTTTATTCTTAAGGCACTATCAGGCGCTTGATCGATTTATTGGCGCCCAGGCACCGCCTATTCCGATTTTTTTCCACCTAGGCGGTGACTACAAGAAAATTCAGATTTTGCAACGGAATGCTTGCAAGAGAATTTTTCCGTTGCAAATTCTATAGCTTGCAACGTATTTTGCAAGAGAAAATCAATTCCGCTGCAAAATTATTATAATTAAATTATTGAATATAATTGCAACGAAAATTTCAAGTGTTTTATTTTTCCGTTGCATAAACTAGGCGGGAAAATATGGGGGGAAATTTTGCAACGGAATGTGCAAGTGTTTCGAGTTTCCGTTGCAATTGTTATGCAAGAGAATACATTGACTACATTTGCAACTAAACATCCGTTGCAATTTGCAAAATAAAAAATAAAAAATAAATATAAAAATAAAAACTAAAAAATAAAAAACAAAAAACAAAAAAAATAAAGAATAAAGAATAAAATAAAAAATAAATTCAAGGTTTATATATTGTCGAGAATAGGGGTGTGCGGAACCAAACCGTAACCGAAACCCAAACCGAAACCGAACAAAAATAACCGAACTGAACAGAACCAAATTTATTTTGGTTCGGTTTCGGTTCTCAAAATTCTTAAAATTCGGGCTTCGGTTCGGTTTCGGTTCCGGACCGAACCTATTTCACCTACTTAACCTTCTCTGCCTCCTGATGACCACCACGATTTCTTCGGCGTTGTCCATGGGTTCGTCGGAGTGATAGCTGCTCCCTTTCAACCACCACGTCTCACTGACAACCTAGCCTACCTCGTTCACTTTATCTTCAGCCAAAATCAACTTGAGCAAAAAAACCCTAAATCCACAAATATGAGGTAAACTCGGTTAACCCTTTCTTTTTATGCTTATTTCGTCACTCCATAAGAGAAATTATGTTACCAATTTGAAGGATGATCTTCTTCTCTTCTAAGTTGTGAATTGGATTTTGGGTTTCTCTTTGATAATCAATTCCCTGCAACTATGTGCATTTTTTACAATGTTCATATTTGATATATATTGTTGAACTTTTGATTCCCTTTTTGTCATAATTTTCATTTTTCCCCCATTCAATTATTTTTGGTTTGTGTTTGGTTTATATCTAGTCCTCTATGTCATTACATTAGTATGATTAGATCCTTGTCTTTTCAACTTAAAAAAAAAGTTATAAAGGATGAGGGATTATATGATTTTGTTTATTGTTATTATCGGGGAAGTATTTAGGTAGAGATTTAATATTTTATTTGATATTGCCCCAATTCAATAATTATAAAGATAAGCTATAATCTGCAGGGAAAACGATTGTTTGGCCATTGAAAATGGAATATAAACCATTTACAAAGACTAAATACTTTTGGATTTGGCCTACAAGAAAATAAGGGGATAAATATAAATTAGGTAGAAGAGTCAGATTAATGTGTGATTGAAAAGAAATATGAATGTCAATTATGAAACATGAAATAAAAGTGTGCATTACATGATGGAAGAGTAAAAAATTATATTTAATGAAAGTCCACACTAAGGCCTACTCCATAATTGAATTGGGGGCGGTACTAATTGCAGTGAGCTTTTTTTTTGTGTGTTCTTTATTGAATAGGACAACTCCTTTGGGTCTTATTATTAAGAGTTGCAATTATTATATCTAATTTTGGCCCTTGTTTTTTTTTCATAGATCAATGAATTTGTAACTGAGATAGTTCAGATTTTAAGTTTCATGTCTTCTTGGGTATTTAGATATCTTATCAAAGCCCTTTCATCCTTGACTTTGTTTCATTTTGTATTCTGTATTTATTCTGGTTTTGCATTTCAATTTGCTTGAGTCCTATATTTTGTTGGATTATGCTAAATATAAAAATATCTACAGTAGATTAATGGAACAAAGTAGTGATAAGGCTATACATTAAGAGTGGAATGATATGAAACTCTAGTTTTGCATTTCAATTTGTTTGAGTCTTATATTTTGTTAGATTATGCTAAATATAAAAATATTTAGAGTATTAGTGGAACAAATTAGTAACAAGGCTATACATTAAGAGTGGAATGATATGAAACTCACCTTTAGCATAATCCGTACAATATTACATGCAGGTGCTGTAAAAAAAGAAGAATTGTGTTGAGTCAGTTTTCGATTTATCATTTTGTTATATATCAGTAGTATATTGTCAAATATGAATGAATTAATATAGTAAGAAGCTACCAAAACTAATGTTTTACACAAAGCTACACACATGCAAAAGGAATAAATTAGGACCTAGAAAAGTTCTAAGACAACAATGAAAGTCCCTTTACATGCATAAAGTACAAAGACGAGATTGAGAATTCATGAATCAACATGTAAAATGGCTACAGGATATTAACACAGTTGTTAGATAAATAACAGATATGCCCTTATCATATCTCATAAGTTATATCTTGAATGGACTAGATTTTTATTATTATTCAACAAAACCATCTTCAAATTTCATGAAAATATGTTCACTAGGTAATCAATACTTCCCAATCTGAGACATATTAACATTGAACATCATGCATGGCAACGTATAATGACTTATAATGCACCATATTCTCCAAAAGGGTACACATATTTAGAAGCTAATCTGTCAAAATATGCTGAACACGCTTCTCAAAATTCAAGCTACAAAACAAATTTTAGGAGAAATAATAAAGCCAAGTTAAAAGAAGTTCAATAATATAGCAAGATCGATTTGTACCCTATATTTCGATTTCTCAAAAGATATGCTATATTATACATTTTTTAAAACTTATTTTATTTGTATTATGCCTGTGTAAATATTGGTATAATTTTTATTATACCATATTTGCTGTATGTATAATTTTTATTATACTAGTGTTAAAACAAGTATAATTTTAATTATACCTTCTGCAAATATGGTATAATAAAAATTATTCCAGTTTTATTTATTACATTAAACTTATTTATCTGTATTATACCTGTGTATATAAAGGTATAATTTTTATTATACCATATTTGTAGCATGTATAATTTTTATTATACTAGTGTTGAAACATGTATAATTTTAATTATACTTTCTACAAATATGGTATAATAAAAATTATTCTAGTTTTACACATTACATTAAACTTTATCCAGATAATATAACAGAGAAACTGACGATTACCAAAGTTTCCTACAATATAATCTGCCCACTACTCCTACATGTATAATCTATCTTCCTATTAAGTCCTTAATATCCCATTTAATCACCAAAACTGAAGCAGTTGTGGTGATTAAGTACAATTATATGATCAAGCAGTGGATCTTTATATGATCAAGCCAAGTACCAAGTTTCCAACACATGATCGGCAACCATCAAACAACCATCAAACAATTCTAAGGCTAGACAATAATAAGAACACAAAATCTTATCCAAAATTATAGACATTAAAGCCTAAAACTCAGAAGGTTCATAACGAGAAGAAGATAACTAACATGTATGAAATATATACGAATTAGAAGTTAGTTCAATTCATTAGCAATCATTTATCTGTATTATACCTGTGTAAATGTTGGTATAATTTTTATTATACCATATTGCAGCATGTATAATTTTTATTATATTAGTGCTAAAAGATGTATAACTTTAATTATACCTCCTTCAAATATGGTAAAATAAGAGTTATTCCAGTTTTATTTATTACATTAAACTTACTTATCTCTATTATACATGTGTAAATACTAGTATACTTTTTATTATACCATATTTGCAGTATGTATAATTTTTATTAAACCAGTGTCGAACATGTATAATTTTAATTATACCTTCTGCAAATATGGTATAATAAAAATTATTCCAATTTTATATATTACATTAAACTTAATAATTATTTTTAAAAATGATGATGTTAGAGGATGCAGTAGTCTTACAGTTTCCGAAAGGTACTGTCTGACTTGGTTCAACTCAGCAAAGAACGTTCTTATACTTGTTGAATAAGGATTAAGAATTTTATATCATAGTATAAGATTTGATTATACCAGTTTGTTTTCAATCACTTTTAACCAATTATGAATATTAACATTTTAACTGCATTATTCTCACTATTATTAAATTTAATTTCAAAAATAATGTTTTGGTATAAAGTTTTAAAGTGTTATACCTGTTTTTTAATTGGTATAATTCTTTTTTCTTATATCATATATTTTACAACGCCTAGCTCCTGAGGTATACTAGGCGTGTGCCTTTTTTGTGCCTTGCCTTCAGTTGTGCCTCCCCTTTGGCGCCTGGGTTGCCCCTAGTGCCTTGACACTTATGATTTCTTGTTTATATGTTATAGGACCTTTATATCATTTTTGGTTTAAACATTGCTTGTACATGATTTAGAACTTCAGCAACTAAACATTTAGAATTTGTATAAGACCTTTATACTATTTAAATTTGATATATTTCTTAAAATCGGTAATTAATAGAAGTTCTTATACCTATTGAATAAAGGTCCAAATTTTATACCATAGTATAAGATTTGATTATACCGGTTTGTTTTCAATCGTTTTTAACCAATTAGTTTTATGAGTATTAACATTATTATTGCATTATTCTCACAACTATTATTCTTTAATTTCAAAATTAATGTTTTGTTAGAGTTTTAAAAAGTTATACCTATTTTTTAATTAGTATAATTCTTTATTCTTATATAATATGTTTTACAACTACGTTTATTTTGTATGTATGTTTTCATTCAATTTTTTTTGTTCTCATTTTATCATATCAGGTTTTCTATCTAAATTTGTGACTCTATGAAATGAAAGTAGTATTACCTTCAAACTTTTGCTTGTGCTTTCCTGAGCTATTCCTTCATTGGTTCTTATTCTCTTTCCAGCTGATTCCATTTCTATCTGCAAGTTTTTAAAATATAAATGTATGAATAGTTGTTGTGTCCATTTCATGTAAACAAGCCACTAGCCATAGTATTAAGTCTAATATCTTCATATTTTTATATTATAACATATAGCATTTTATATGATCTTTGGATTATTTCACTACCACATACTATCCAGCAACGTACCTCTAATTAAGATTATCCTAATTTACTTATAAAAAAAAGATTATCCTAATTTGCTTGAGGTAAATAAAGGCCAGAAATTTAGAAACAACTAGTAACTGCCACAATGAAACAATAAATGGAACCGCAGTATATAACATAAGCATTCAAAAAGTCCATCAGATTTTCAAAAACAGTGGTATAGGTTACACCAAACTAGAAATTAAAATATCAATGAAGTCTAAACAGCATAACAAGGACTAGCTAATTTATACTAACCGGAAATAAACTTCAACTCTTATAAATGGCTCTTGTTCCAAGGTATGCTATTGGCTATAACAAGAAATGGATTTCTTAGAATTTGTTTACATGCAAGCAACTTTACTGAATCAACTTGTAGATGTTATTAGGTTAAGTTTTGTTTCATCGTTCGCACTCTAAGTAGATTAACATTACTTAATCCATGTTATCAACTTTTAATTATTGTTTTAATCGCTTGTTTTGTTTATCTATTCAAAATCTTCTAGTTGATTCTGCAGTGTATGTGTGTAATTTCGTACAAAATCATAAGAAAATTTTGAATTAGGTTAAATTAAAATACGATTACATATTAGAATTGAAACTTACCTGATTTAGGTTTGAAATCTTCTCCTCCATCTGAAACGATGGCAACGAACTGAAAGATGGAAAAGTCGTCAGAAATGACGATTTACAGAGATAAATATCGAAGAATGAAATCGACAGGATTTGAATCGTCGAAGGAATGGTTGACTGTTGTTTTCAGATTCACGTATTCTTTAAAAATAGGTTTTCTTTTCATAGGCTTCTTACAATTACATGTTAAATGGCCCAAATTATTTAACCCAATTGGTGCATATTTATTGAATAGTCGTTTTCGTACAAGCTAGAAGTGTTGTACTTTGTGTTTAATTAATCACATAGTTTGAATATAATAATTAAATCAAATATAACTTCAAGAGAACTAAGTTATTGATTTAATATTACTTTTGATTATATATTGAACATGAATTAATATGTATATAACTTCTACATATATACTTTGAAATAAAAGTTGTCAACTAATTACGTAGATAGAATGTACGGATAATTTAGGACGGGTTTAAGGTTGTTCTTATAATTTAGGTATATTTTCTTAGAATGTAAGTGAGAACATGTTATTTGTAAAAATGGGAGGAAAACAATGTGAAATGCACCGAAAATATGTAATAACGAAGAAATAATGAAGTCCGAAAAGAAAAAAATGAGGAAAGATAAATAAAAAGTTGAATAGAGCAAAACTTTAAATTGGTAGATAAAATCTAATATATTCAAAGATAATCGATAAAAATAAATATTTGTATAAATGAATAAAAAATATTTTCTTGGTGACATAAAACTGATATAATATTGTGATTTGATAATGTAAAAAGGACAATATTTATGAATTATTTAGTAAATTCTAAAAACATATTACACTAGTAAATTATTTATTTACGAAGGTTAAAAGCGTAAGTAGTGGATTAGGATTATTAAAAGTTAAAATTTTAGTGTAGCGGTGTAGGTTCGATAAACGATTGAGATTTAAATTTCATTAATAGTTCAAAGTGATTTAATTTTACAACTTTTTAAGTACTTTAAACTCCAGATTTTTTACTTTAAGTTATAATGTACGTAATTCTTTTTTTATCTGTAAAGAAAGTGCCTCAAAGGCTACATAGTGACTAATCTTGGGAAACAAACTCCCACAATGTCGTAAAAAATGAAAGTAAGAATACCTGGCGCCGGGTCATGAAATATGTGGCCCTCAAGTGGTAATGTAGCTGCAAAACTAGCCATCTTATCTGCATATCGATTGCTTTCTCTAAACGCATGCTCAACTCTAGCATCCCAATTCCGTGCAAGCATATTTCTAATGTTGATTACCAGCTCAAACCAGTCATTAACAAGTACCTCGTTTCTAGAAATAATATCCACTGCTATCTTGCTATCAACTTCCAAGATAACATTTCGAAATCCTTGCTCCCATGTTAAGCTTAGTCCTTCCCAAATTCCCCATAGAACATCTTTTATGACTGAGCAAGCTCCAATGTTTCGACCAAACCCCACAAGCCACTTTCCTTACGTATCCCTAATGAGTCCCCCTATGATGCCCTGTAATTTCTTCCCCTAACCAAACCATCTATATTTAACTTCACCCAATTATTAGGCGGTGGTTTCCATCCTAAACATGTCCGTTCAGAAGCAGCTTGACTCTGGCCAATAACAACGTTACTGGTTTCCATCTTCAAATTAGCCATCAACCAATCAATAATGTTTCCATAAAAAACAGTGCCCAGTACCATTCAATAATAAGGCCCAAACTGATTTTGCAAGTGGACATTTCCTTAAAACATGATCCAAGTCTTGAGTAGCCAACCCACAACGCCCACAAAGCCCCGAATTTGATAAATGCCTCCTAACTCTTTCGAACTCGAGACCGTGCTTAAGCGATACCAAGCACAAAAACATTAGTTAATATGCGTAAACGTTGATAGACAAATCATGTAACAATTGTCAGGATTAGGCCGATTCAACGGTTTATGCATGGATTTCTTCGTTGGTTTGACAGCTTACGATTATAAATTCATTTCGATTCTTAGGAATCAAGGTTAAAATATGTTAGACATGTTAGATTCGCTCGTATATAAGCTCATATAGCATTTTATAAAATCCAGTTTGAATCAAACGTACTACAATTTTCTTAAACAACTCATTTAGCTGTTTTATAGATAAAAAATACAAAGTAACAACAAAAAAAGATCATCAATAACAAACAACAACAATAAACAAATCAAACAGATCAGTAGAAGTTTATTGATAGTATAAGCACAATCAGTACAATACATGGCTGATTTATTTATTTATTTATTGTAGTAATATGAGGTATTTTTTATCAATTTTTGTTGATTATGGGGTTTGACCGCACAATTTGTTAACTAAGTAATAATTGGGGTACGAACAACAACACCATAATCGTTGACCCAAACCCAGACACGGTCGCATCGGAAATCCCTAGGCACCAGAGTTCCATCCTTCAACACTATTGCGTTCACTAGTTTGTTCTCTTTCTCAATTATTGCCGCCGCCTCTTCTCCATTCTTTCCGACTAGCTCCGGCCACGAATCCTTGCCTGGATACCCACAATCACAATCACAATCAAAAGATAATATCTTGAAATTTTATTAACTAAATTTATTTTTTTTCTAATGATAAGACTAAGAGAGCTTTGCTAGTTGAGTTGGGGCTTAATTACCTTTACACCGGCTTGCCATTGTTGTTCTTGTTTGTGGATATGAAAGAAAGCAAGTTGAGAGGTGTTTATATAGGCGGCGATGTGGCCGGAATAGTTGAAAGCTTATGCCCCTTTTTCAGACTTTATGGACCGTTGCTATAGACTTATCTTTTTTGGCATTTTTTGTATTATATTTGTTGACAAACTTTACAATTTACACATTAATATAACGTGGAAAAATGTTTGCAACACGTATTTCTTAAATTGAAGTAATGAGGTTGAAAGATTTGTTGCTTTTATAAAAAGAAAATTGAGGATCCATTAGTTAAACGTAGTGGAGATCCCAACTAGGTCGGCATCCTCAATATCACCCGTACACCAATACAGAACTCGTATTATTAATATTAAAATAATAAAAATTCAACAAATAAGAAAAAACAAAAAATAAATCATGTGAACCAATACATACAATGGTCACCTCACCAATTAAATGTTAAATTAACGCACCCATGATTAGCTAGAGCGTCCGCAACCATATTGCCTTCCTTAAAGATGTGATCGGATACTCGAAAGTTGACTGAGCAAACGGTGTGAAAACAATCGAGCCATTCCTGCCTTATATTCCAAGGTACCATGCAGCTCTTGGAGAGAGAGATTTACAACATAAGTCGAATCGCTTTCAATCCATAGAAAGATTTATTGCTTATAAGTTGATTAAATTCTAATAACTAGTCTAAAACTAATTAGATGTATGGTATTGAAGACATGCGCCTTTAAAAAACTCATTCCTCCTTATTAATTTAAGATTTACTTGCATTAGGTGTAATGTATCAGTGACTCTTTTAACATATTTTATTTTATTTACTGTCTACTGAATTTTAAAAAAGTAATCGTAAATCTCTCAACTTCAAGAAAATACACTAATTATCTATTAATGTGTCACGTGTTAGAATAAAAGGATGGAATCTTTACATTATAATATATAGTTAGTTAATCTAATTAAAAGGATAAGATGTGACGCCTCCTAATTTTTCCATAAATCTTATCTTACACATGAATTTTAGGATCCAATTGATGCACATTTGACAAATCATTTTTTAAATAACTTCTTCTATCGTAAATGTGTTATAAATTTAATTTAGTGGTTAAGTCTTAAAATTATAATTTTAGAATTTATAAGTTTGAGTCTATATTAGGGTGGGGTGAGATAAGATTTTCTTTTATTTTATTATAAATTCATATGAGGTAAAATTTTTTTAAAAAAAACTTCTACCGTACATACTAACTTAACGATTTTGGTATTATATAATAGTTTTACTAAAGTCCCGTTTATTTGCCGGAAAATATTGTGTACGAAAATATTTTTTGGATTTTTTGATGTTTGTTTTGTTTGGAAAATAAGTTAATTAAAAATATTTTGCAAGTCAACATGAAAATGTAGTGTAAATAATGGAAAATGTTTTACCCTTTTTTCCTTCATCTATCACATTTACTTTCTCCATCCCGCCTCAACCATCAACAACATTATTTCCTCCATCTCACCATCACAACTACCACCACCTCTTCTGTCACCACAACCACCGCCTCCACCCACCTCACCGCTGTTGACGCCACCACCACCATTATCTCCTCCATCCAATTTTTACCACCACCACCATTATCTTTACTTAAATTTTCAAATCCACTTTCACCACCACCATCTCTACTTCCATCTCCACCTCTAAAGCCACTACCACTGCCACCACCACCACCATTGTTGCCTATGTGTTCCACTATCACCATTATTGTTATCACATATCATTTCTAATCCACCTCCACCTATATTTATTTTTATGTAAAAATATTAATTATTCTATACGACGTACTTTTTAAAAATAATAATTCAATATTTCACATATCTTACAATTTCTATATAAATATGATAAAAAAAATGTTAAATTTTGTGGTTCGAAAATATTTTTCAATATTTTAAACAAACACCAGAATATATTTTCCAATGTTAGAGCCAAACACAGAAAAATATTTTATTTTCCTATAAAATATTTTCCTTTGCATAATATTTTCTCCTGCACATTATTTTCATGCAAACAAATAGGGCCTAAAGAATAATGTAAAAATAGTATTATTAAACAATTGTTTTTAATTATTTATTATCAACAAACAACAATGTAGAAAATAACAGGGCCAACTAAATCAAAATACAAAAGGGTTACTTGATTGAAATAATTGTATAACCAGTACACTAAAGTTTACTCATCGTTTAGTAGGTCACTGGAAATTTTAAGTTTCAAACTATAGGTCACTGGTTTAAGTTTATGTATAGAAGTGGAATGTAATTTTTCTTTATTATTATTATAAGTCCAATAAAATAAATTTAGAAAAAAAATTAGAGATTTTAAAACAAATTAAACCAATTTTAACCATTGATTAAATTTAAAAATTCTCATTTTTTTACCACATATTTAACTTTAAATAATCATAGTCCACTCCTTACACTTAAAAACATAATAAATAAATAATTCACTAGTATAATATGTTTTTGGAATTGACCAAATAGTCCATAAATTTTGTCATTTTCACATTATCGGATACACAATATTGTATCATTTTATGCCACCAAGTAAATTTTTTCTATTTTTTTTACAAATATTTATTTTTAATCCATTATCTTTGAATATATTATATCGGTGATCTACCAATTCAAAGTTTGGCTCTATTCAACTTTTTATTTATCTTTCTTCATTTTTTTTGAATTTCATTGACTTTTTAGTGTTGTATTTCCTTCGGTAGGATTGACATTTTTTTTCACCTATTTTTTCAAAAGTATAGTGAACGTAAAATATAAGGATGTAAATCAATTCACAATGTTAAACATATTAATTAATATTCTATTCATGTTCAATATATAATAAAGTAAGATTTAGGCCATGTTTTTTCTGGACTACAATTCAATTCAGTTCAGTTCAGCTATACATAGTTATAAATTTACATTAAAAACAAGTTTAGTTTAGTTCATTTCCGCTCACCTCAGATCAGTCCATTTCAGTTCAGTTCAGCTTTCAAAAGTTGAAAAGAACATGGCTTTTGACGCAGCAGAAGGATCATGAAACGGGATGGAACGGGTAGCCAACTCTAATCTTTACAATTCTTCTAGATCGAAGGAGAAGAGACACTAGATTCTTCACAATTCTTCTAGATTGGAAAGAAGAGTCTTCTTCTAATAACCCTAAATTCTTCTAGAATTAGAGAAAATTAGGAACAAAAGCCGAAGCCAATTTTATTAATCAACAAAAACTCCATTATTCTGTTACATTCATGCCCTTCTATAGACTAATTATTCAAATGCTAATAAAACTCCTAAAAATATAAATTATTATCTAACAAAATAATAATACTATTAAAACTCCTAAATGACTAAAACTATAAATAAAGTAAACTTCCTATCTAATAAAAATACCAAATAAAATAAAAGATAACAAAATCTAATAAAATCATAATGAATATACTACCAAATAAAAGAAATAACAAAAATTAATATTAATTCGGAATAAACAATAAATCCCGAATTTCAGGCCTCTAGAGTCGGAATTTGACAAAAATAGCATCGGGCTCATGGTATAACTATAAGTTCTTCCCAGTGGCTTGTTTCCACCCGAAAAACACTCCTGAATTATCCAAATCGGATCATCCAGCTGAACAACACATATGACCCAAAACAGCTTCATTCCTTTTTCATTTTGCATCAGCTTTAATCATTAACTAAGTTATCTTGAAGTTATATTTAATTTACTTATTATATATTTATGATAACTTAATACAATGTACAACACTTTCAGTTTGTATTCAAATGACTATTCAATAATGTCAATCTTATATTAGCTCAATCAATCCCTCGTGTAATTTGAATTACGTGTATTCAAACTTATCTAAAGTAGTTTGAGTAGATAGATTACATCCAAAAATTAAATATTTTAAAAGTATGCATATGTTAGGTGTGTTATATTAGTAGTGTGTTTATTAATTAAAAAGAAAAAGTAGTGTGCTTATGTGTAGTATTTTATTGGTAAAGGTTCATTGAAATCACAGAATTTCATACAGAGGACCGAGTTCATTGATGTGGAAACACAACTCTCATCCCGTATTTCATCATATGTAATGATTTGGCGTAATTATATAGGATCTTATCGGTACACGTGACAGAATTTGTGTGGATGATTATCTTTCATGATAAATAACTTGATCATTTGTATAATTTTTTCGTGAATCATGAAACGAAGAACTTGCATCAAAGCAAGCCGAACAACCTATTGGATGATCACACGGTTAGTATTGTCATTTAATAGATTGGTTATAGTTAACTAGGACTGAAATTTGTGTCATGCAAGCGTCGTGGATTCACGGATTGATCGACTCAATTTATTTATGTTGCGTTTATTTTTATAGGCGGAACCCGATATAAACCTGGAAGGCAAGACTTGCGTCTTAAGGGTTAGTAATGTTAATGCTATACATTTATTTGTTAGTTCTTGGTTGAATACTTCTGGACGCTTGAAGTTATCATTGAACACCTATTTTACATGGAACTTTCAAAAGTTTCAAATAAACCCCGAACTTGTAAAAATTTCATTAGTTTGCTTCCTCAATGCAACGTGTCAGCTTATGATCGGAGAGAAAAAATCAGAAAAATGACAACTTTGGAAAGTCAAACGAACAAAAAGCTGACATGTGGCATTAAGGGGGCAAACTGGTGCACTTTTTGCAAGTTCAGGGGGTAAATGGGTGTTTAGGAACAACTTCAGGGGGTCCCGATATATTAAGCCTTTGTTTTTTACATGATTTGTCATTCGATGATTTGTCACTCGATGTTTAAGCATTGACTCTGTGTTTTTGCTTTGGTTCGTCGCTATTGTTTCGTTTTACAAACAATATTCACCATGGCAGTCTCCGATGGGCGTATTATATCGGGGAGTAATATGTACGTGGCCGATAATGATGGAAAGAATAAGAAGCTGTTGAGGACCGTTGCACGGGAGGTTGATGAAAGGGAAATATGATCAAGCCATTTGAAGGATAGCTTAAGTTGTTAGTATGTATTGTAGAAGAAGTTATTTAAAAAGTGATTAGTCAAATGTGTATCAATTGGAATTATCAAAATTACACGTGTAAGGATAAGATTCATGGAAAGTTAGATTAACTAACTGAGTTCTTTTATATAGGTCCCGGCATTCTGACTTGAAAAAGTGTCATTCTATACATCAATCGACACATATCCCACTATATCCACTTTTTCCTATATAATGGGACATGTGTCGATTGATATATGGAGCGGCACTTTTCCATCCTAAACTATCGGAACTCATACAAAAATTTCCTTAACTAACTATATATTATAATGTAAAGACTTCGTGCATCAATGACTTCTATAACTTGTCTTATTTCACTTGTTCCCTAAATTTAGAAAAGATTTAGGTAGTCCCCTTGCATTAGTTTATTCTCTTAATATTATATATTATATTTTTAGTTGGTTTGATTTTTCAATCATATCATTTTTTATTTTTTATTCAATCAGAAGCTGACACATAACATTAGCAGACAAATTAATGCATTTTTTATCAAGTTGAGAGACTAACGATTACCTTTTTAAAGTTCAATGGACAGTAAGTGATTGAAAGAGTCACTGATGCATTAGACCTGATGCAAATAAATCTTAAACTACAGGGAGGAACGAGTTTTTTAACGCATAGACTCTCTTCAACACCGTACATCTAATTTTAGACTAGTCCGTTGGCTTATTAATTTTAAAATTATATAAGCAATAAGGCCATGTTCTTTTCAATTTATTTTCAGTTTAGTTCAGTTCAATTCAGTATCAATTAGTTTAGTTCAGTACAGTTCAGTTCAGTTCAGTTTCAGTAATCACTATTCAGTATTCAGTATTCAACATTCAACATTCAATATTCAGAATTTAATATTAAGTTTCAGTTTATGCATTATATCAATATTATTAATGTATATTATTATTCATAAATATTAAAAGCAATGAATATTAATGATAATATCATTTCAATTTCAATTTTAGTTCATTTCTATTTATACATTATATAAATATTATTAATTAATATCAGTAATTACAAATAACAACAAAGAAAAAGAAATCAATAATAATATTTTTAACATTATCAATTATTATTTCTACAATAAATAATTTTGTAGGAAAAATAAGTAAATAAATAAAAGTAATAATGTTTTATAAATATTGATAACAATTAAAATAATAAGGTAATATTCAGAACAATAATTACAATAAAATATAATAATAATAATAATAATAATAATAATAATAATAATTAGTAATGGTATATTTAATTATTATTATATGTAATAATTAATAAATTTTATTAGAATGTATGGTATTATTTAAAGTGTTATTAATTATTATGTATTTTATTTTTTTTAAATATTATTTATATTATTAATTATAATTCAGTTTCAGTATTGTTCAGATTCAGTATTTTCAGTTCCAGTATTTTCAGTTTCAGTATCATTCAGTTCAGTTTCAATACAATTCAGTTCAGTTCAATACACCTAGTTATCAGTTGAAAAGAACAGAGCCTAAATCTTTCTATGGCTCGAAAGCGATTCGACTTATGTTATAATCTCTATCTCTCCAAGAGTCGTACGGTACCTTGGAATATAAGGCAGGAATGGCTCGATGGTATACATTATAACTTGAGTGGCTAATGTATATGTATCGGTTCGCATTATGTATTTTTTATTTTTTCTTGTTTCATTGAATTTTTTATTTTAATTTTAATAATACGAGTTCTCTATTAGTGCATGGGTGATATTGGGGATGCTCGCCTAGTTGGGATCTCCACTAAGATTAACTAATGGATCCTCAATTTTCTTTCTATAAAAGCAATAAATCTTTCAACCTCGTTACTTCAATTTAAGAAATACGTGTTGCAAATATTTTTTCCACGTTGTAATAATGGGTAATTTGTAAAGATTGTCAACAAGTATAATAATACAAATAGTACCAAAAAAGAAAGTCAATAGCAACGTTCCATAAAGTCTGAAAAAGGGGCATAAGCTTTCAACTATTCCGGCCACATCGCCGCCTATATAAACACCTCTCAACTTGCTTTCTTTCATATCCAAAAGCAAGAACAACAATGGCAAGCCCGTGTAAAGGTAATTAAGCCCCTAATTAACTAGCAAAGCTCTCTTAGTCTTATGATTAAAAAAAATAAATTTAGTTCATAAAATTTCAAGATATTATTATCTTTTGATTGTGATTGTGATTGTTGGTACGCAGGCAAGGATTCATGGCCGGAGCTAGTCGGAAAGAATGGAGAAGAGGCGGCAGCAATAATTGAGAAAGAGAACAAACGAGTGAACGCGATAGTGTTGAAGGACGGAACTCCGGTGACTGCTGATTTCCGATGCGACCGTGTCCGGGTTTGGGTCAACGATTATGGTGTTGTTGTTCGTACCCCAGTTATTACTTAATTACTATGTATTAAATACTGATAAAAAAAATACTACTATGTATTAAATAAATAAATCAACCTTGTATTGTATTGATCGTACTTATACTATCAATAAACTTCTAAAAATCTGTTTGATTTGTTTATTGTTGTTGTTTGTTATTGATGATGGTTTTTTTTTGTTGTTACTTGCATTTTTTTTGTTTATAAAACAACTAAATGAGTTGTTTAATAAATTTATGGTATGTTAGATTCAAACTAGATTTTTATAAAAAAAAATACTATATTAGCCTATATATATGAGCGAATCTAACATATTTTCAATCTTGATACCTAAGAACCTAAATGGGTTTATAATCGTAAACTGCCGAAGCGACAAAGAAATTCATGAACCGGCCTAATCCTGACAATTGTTACATGATTTGTCTACCAACGTTTATGCATTAACTAATGTTTTTGTTATAATACGTCGCTATTGTTTTGTTCGGCAGACATGTACCCTTCAAGTACCATATGGGAGAAATATATCGCGGCTATGTGTCTTGGACAATTTGAGACTATTTTACGTGACATTTGTTGAAGTTGGTTGACTCGCTTAGTCGAGGGAGTTAGTACAGAAGTGCTACAAAGAATTACAAATATTTCAGTTAAAATTTAGAAATTGTGAGGACTTAATGATTGATAGAGTAGCCCTAGTGACAGATCTAAAATTTCATGAAATTAACCATTTTAAAAATTTCACGTTGTTCGACACTTAAGAACCAAATTGAGTAATCAATATGGCTTAGTCCAAATGGTAAATGATTTGGTATCGCTTAAGCAAGGTTTCGAGCTCGAGTCATAGTGAATGCTGAAAATTTTTATTGGGAGACTTACCCATCACAGCTAGATGTGCAACCCGAATCAAATCTAAATATAGTCAAAGTAAAGTTCCGATAAACCAGATAGACAAAAAAAAGAACCGAATTAAGCAGTTCACTATGATGTTATTAGAATTACGTACATCATAACTTAAAGTAAAAACTCTCGAGTTTAAAGTATTTAAAAAGTTGTAAAGTTAAATCGTAAAATGTAAATCTCAATCATTTACCTTACCTATACGGTTATACTATAAATTTAACTTTTAATAATCTTAATCCACTACTTACGCTTTTAACCTTAGTAATTAAATAATTTACTAGTGTAATATGTTTTTAGAATTAACTAAATAATCCTTAAATATTGTGATTTTAACAGTGTCAAATACACGACATGATATCATTTTTATGTCACCAAGTAAATATTTCCTATTCAGTTATACAAATATTTATTTTTATCGCTTATCTTTTTTTTCATCACAAGATGATTTTGAATGGATTTAAATTGTGTGGTATTTTTAAGCCATATTTACATCTATATTAATTTCCAATCTTTAATTTACAGGTGCCTAGAAGGGTAGGATGGCTAGCCCCAAGATTTAAGGCGTAGCTCCATGTAAATCTTAGGGTTCGTTCTCTGATGGGCACTTAAGAATGGATTCGTCCCTATCTCTAGACTACACCCTTGAAATTTTTATCGCTTATCTTTAATATATTAGATTTTATCTACCAATTTAAAGTTTTGCTCTATCTAACTTTTTATTTATCTACTCTTGTATTTATTTATGCTGATTTATTTTTAGGCATATAGAAGGCGGCATGTCACGTTTTTGTCATTGGATGTTTTCAATTATCCGAATATTTTATTTTCTTGTACCTGAATGCTTTTGATCTCGTCTTGAGATTAATTATTTTATTATTTAATAAAAGATAGGTGGTGTTTTGTAGGTAAGCGGTGGTGTCAACCTAGTTGGGACTACCGTTCCAAAATTTTCAACCACTCCAACCTTTTAACCTTTGGAGGAACATGCTGCTCCTCTAGAGGTTTTTCAAAAAAAAAAATTGTTGGCGGAAGTCGGTGCGGTGTAGATCTATAGATCTACATAATTTCAAAACGATCTTTTCAGATCTAAGTGTTGAAAAGGTTTTGGAGATTATATTTTGTTTAGTTTATGTAGATTTTCAAGGTTGTGCTGTTTGTTTATAGATCTGATTTCTTCGACTTAAGATTTATGGCCTATTTTCTTTGTATTGGTGAATTTTACTACTCTTTAAGTAATCTTTATTACCTTTATAATTTATTTAAGTCTTATATAATTATTTAATTTTATTCATCTCTTTAAATTATTATATTTACTTGACTCTATTCATAACTTTATTCTTAATGAATTTAATTTATTTCTATACCTTTTCATAAAAAAAATTAAACAAAAGTACAACACTTCTAGTTTGTACGAAAATGAGTATTTAATAATGTCAATCTTATCGAGTATTATTAATTACAGGTATTCAAACTTATCTAAAGAGTAGGTTGAGTAAGTAAATCACATCCAAACATTTAATATAATAAAAATAATCATATGTTAGGTATGTTATTAGCAACGTGTTTATTTGTAAAAATATTACAGACGACTAGATTATTTAATGTGTAAACATGACTCTTTATCCAAATTTTAATATATGTATTGATTAATCTAAATTTATATGGTCGAGAATTTTATCATTACACGTGACAAAATTTATATAAATATATACGTTTAAATGATCATTAAACGTGATCATTTATATAATTTTTCTGGGAAATGACTTATAGGTGTGAAAAAAAGACCTCTACACAAATTTCGTCATATGTTTTAAATGGAGCTCAAATTGGTATCATCAAGGTCGGTCCTCCCTAGATAAAATTAGCATTATGGTCCCTTTTTATTAAAATCTTTTGATATAAAATTGAGATAGATTCTTTTTTTTCAATATTTAGAAGTTCTTCATTGAGATAATTTTGTTTGGCGCTTAGTCACAGTTAAGGCTTCTCACCCTTCCCAATAAGTGTATTTAATGGGATTCGAACTTTATTCTCCTCCAACTTTTTCAGTCTGCATTGCCAACGGAGCTACACATTGTTGGTCAAATTGAAATATATTCTAATAAATAATAAATAAAAACTATTTTAAAGTTTTATTTTACTGAATAATTAACACATTTTTTTGGCTGAAGAGTAAGTCGATATTATTAATCAGAAGCAATTGTAGCTCTAATCAAAGGTGCACATGAGTTAAACTATACGCCCAACTAGTCGAAGAACCAGTTGCTCTAACTAGTAAATGCGCAACATGGTTCACAGACCTACTCACAAAAATAATACGGATGGCAAAAAACTATCTAATGAGGTTCTTACAATCAGAGAAAATCAAACTAATATGAGACATAGAACATGAGTTATTATTTAAAGTGTTGACCACATTAAGAGCATCAAGTTCCAGGACAACTTGATCGAAGTGGTTATCTGCTTAAGGCCTCAGCCTGAAACCGATCACCTCCCCCTTCTAGTAAAGCAGACCTTGCAGCAATAAAATCCACCAGTGGCATCTCTCACAACACAACCATGCCCTATAGAACTGCCTAAGTCGAACACACTTGCATCAATATTACACTTTGTCCAGCCCAAAGGAAGACTACGCCAACCTTGTTGACCGGTCGCAACCGGTGAAAAGCAATTCTAAATTTGTGATTCCAAACGAAGTGATTTCTATGAGCCCAGATTGCCCATACAAAAAAGGCAATACGCCTTAATGTGTAAGTTGTAAAGTTTGTCAACAAATTTAACACAAATAGTACAAAAAAAAAAAAGAAAAGTCAATAGCAACGTTCCATAGAGTCTGAAAAAGTGGCATAAGCTTTCAACTATTCCGGCCACATCGCCACCTATATAAGCACCTCTGAACTTGCTTTCTTTCATATCCAAAAACAAGAACAACAATGGCAAGCCAGTGTAAAGGTAATTGGGCCCCTAATTAACTAGCAAAGCTCTCTTAGTCTTATCATTAGAAAAAAAAAAGAGTTCAGTTGAAAAAATTTTAAGATATTATATTTTGATTGTGATTGTGATTGTTGATCTGCAGGAAAGGATTCGTGGCCGGAGCTAGTCGGAAAGAACGGAGAAGAGGCGGCGGCAATAATTGAGAAAGAGAACAAACGAGTGAACGCGATAGTGTTGAAGGACGGAACTCCGGTGACTAAGGATTTCCGTTGTGACCGTGTCTGGGTTTGGGTCAACGATTATGGTGTTGTTATTCGTACCCCAATTATTACTTAATCATTGTGTGTAATGTATTAAATAAATAAATCAGTCTTATACTGTACTGATTGTACTTCGACTATCAATAAACTTCTACAAATCTGTTTGATATGTTAATTGTTGTTGTTTGTTATTGATGATCGTTTTTTCTGTTGTTAATTGTACGTTTTTTCGTCTATAAAACTGCTAAATAAGTTGTTTAATAGATTATGGTATGTTAGATTCAAACTAGATTTTATAAAATGCTATATTAGCCTACATACGAGCGAATCTAACATGTCTAACATATTTTCAATCTTGATTTCTAAGAACCGAAATGAATTTATAATCCTAAACTGTTGAACCAATAAAGAAATCAATGCATAAACCATTGAACCGGACCAAATGAATAATAATGCTTTAGTTAAAACTTAGAAATTGTGACAACTTAATGATTGATAGACTAACGCTAGCCCCACTGATAAATCTAAAATTTCATGGGATAAACTATTCTAAAAGATAAATATTGTTTGGCACTTAAGAATCAAATTGAATAGTTTACTAATGTTATAAGAATTACTTATATTATAATTTAAACTAAAAATCTCAAGTTCAAATTAATTAGAAAGTTGTAAAGTTAAATCAATTTTAATTATTAATTAAATTTAAACTCCAATCATTTATTTAATTACCTACCCTATAAAACTTTTGATAATTTTAATCCATTGCTTACACTTTCAACCTTAGTAAATAAATAATTTACTAGTATAATATATGTTTTTAGAATTTATTAAATAGTCCATAAATATTGTCATTTCTATATTATCAAATACACAATATTATATCATTTTTATCTCACAAAGAAAATATTTTCTATTCATTTATACAAATATTTATTTTTATGGGTTATCTTTGAATATATTAGATTTTATTTTCCAATTTAAAGTTTTGCTCTATTCAACTTTTTATTTATTCCTCCTCATTTTTTTCGAACTTCATTGCGTCTTGGGTATTGCATCTCGTTGGTGCTTTCGTATTATTTAATAGTATGCTCTCATGTACTTGTTTAGAAAGCAGCTTAAATTATAAGAACAACCTTAAACTTATCATAAATTAAAATAAATATTATTATTCTATAACTAATAATAATAAATAAAAATAATTATTAATATTTTTTATTAATAATATTATTATTTAATAATCAATAACAAAAATATATTGATAAATATTATTATTATTATAATATTATAATAAATATTATTATTCTATAACTAATAATAATAAATAAAAATAATTATTAATATTTTTTATATTTTAATAATATTATCATAAAATATAAAAATTATTATTATTAAATAATAATATTTATTATATAATAATATCCAATAATAAATAAATAATAATTTATATAATTAATTATGATAATAGTAAATATTATAAAATAATTGTTAATATTAATAATATTTATTATGAATGTGACAACAATTATCAATTTATCACTTTATATTAATATTTAAATTTAATTATATAATAATTATTATAATATAATAATTTGTTATATTAGTATCTATTGTTAATATTAATAATAATTTTAACCGATGTAATTTTATAGGTCTCTGGTTAAAGTTCATGTACGAGAGGAGTGGAATGAAGTTTTCCTTTATTATTATTGTAAGTCCAATAAGGCAAATTTAGAAAAAAAAACTAATTAGAGATTTTAAAACATGTTAAACCAACTTTAACCATTAATTAAATTTAAAATTTTCATTTTTTTACCACAAATTTAACTTTAAAGAATCATAATCCACTCCTTACACTTTTAAACATAATAAATAAATAATTCACTAGTATAATATGTTTTTGGAATTAACCAAATAGTCCATAAATTTTATCATTTTCACATTATCAGATACACAATATTATATCATTTTTATGCCACCAAAATATTTTTCTATTTTTTATACAAATATTTATTTTTAATCAATTATCTTTGAATTAATTAGATTTGGTGATCTACCAATTCAAAGTTTTGCTCTATTCAACTTTTTTATTTATCTTCTTTCATTTTTGTTTTTTGGATTTCTCCATCGCTATTATAGAACCGTACATGAGATTCTTGCCTCATACGGCTCCTTGAAGTCCAGAACTAAATTTAAAGATCAGATCGATTGTATTAGTTATTTTAATAAATTTGCTAAAATAGATGGGATCAAAATAAAATCTATCGGCGTTCCAGAATTCGAGCAATGAAATTCTATCTGTTGTAATACTAAAAATAAAAAGTACTTCTGAATTGATCTAGCCTTTAATTATTTCAATTTGTATTTCTTGAGTAATAACTTGAATTCTTTAATAAAATACTCTTTATAAAATTCTTTGTTAAATATCAATAACTATTTCAACCTGAGAATTGAATTATTGTGATTGTCTAATTGACATTGTTTTCACCTATTTTTCCAAATAGTATGTTCTCACACAGTTTTTGAAAAAGTGGACGTAAGGATGTAAATCAATTAGCAACGTTAAACATATTAATTCATATTCTATTCATGTTCAATATATAATACAGTAAGATTTTGGTTATGTTCTTCTGGTCTACAATTTAATTCAGTTCAATTCAGTTATGTATAGTTATAAATTTACATTTAAAATAAGTTTAGTTTAGTTCATTTCCGCTCACTTCAGTTCAGTCCAATTCAATTCAATTCAGTTCAATTCAGATCAGCTTTCAAAAGTTGAAAATAACTTAGCTTTAATCATTAACTAAGTTATCTTAAAGTTATTTAATTTATTTATTATATTCAAACTATATTTATGATAACTTAAACACTAAGGTGGCGTTTGGTTCGCGGAATTCCTATTCCGTAGAATAGAAATAGAAATGAATGGAAAGATGTCATAGGAGAGAATCCTAGACGCATTCGTCGACGCACGGGAAAGCTTTTCCAAGTTTGTATACTTCTCATGGAAAAGTTATTCCTCCTCGAAAAAAAGGAATAAATTTTCCGTGAAATGTATATAAACTTGGAAAAGCTTTTCCGTGCACGACGGATGCGTCCAGGATTCTCTCCTATATTTGACATCCTTCCATTCATTTCTAATTCTATCCCACGGAATAGAAATTCCGCGAACCAAACGAACCCTAAGTTCAACACTTACTATTTGTACGGAAATGACTATTCAATAATGTCAATCTTATATTATCTCAATCAATCCCTAGTATAATTTGAATTACGTGTATTCAAACTTATCTAAAGTAGATTGAGTAAATAGATTACATCCAAACATTTAATATATTAAAAGTATTCATATGTTAGGCATGTTATATTAGTAGTGTGTTTATTAATTAAAAAGAAAAGGTAGTGTACTTATGTGCTGGTATTTTATTAGTAAAGGTTCCTTGATATCACGTGAAAATATGACATTGCTTCCGAATTTTGTCATATATGTGTAATGATATGGCGTAATTATATAGGATATTATCGACACACGTGACATAATTTGTGTAAACGATTTGGCGTAATTTTAGAGCCCTTTGAGAAAATAGTATTCAGGATTCGGAATATATAATAGAATAACAAAATTGAGTATGTTACTAACGATATATTAAACTTGTCTCAATAACAAAACGTACATGTAATTTTTGTAGTTATGTAGACACATGCGTGCAAGTACTCGAACCGATGCTAAAAATTTACAGTCAATCCGATTAACTCAATAATCCTTTTACATCAATAACTTAAATACGAGATCTCAAGTTTAAACCACTTATACTTTTAACCTTGTATTTTAACAACAAATCGGCTATGCCATTACGGAAAACACATTATCAATCTACTAATCGATAAGTAAATTTTAGTGTACTAGCTATACAGTTATTTCAATCTAACATCACTTTTGTATTTTGATTTAGCTGGCCCTGTTATTTTCTACATTATTGTTTGTTGATAATAAATAGTTAAAAACAATTGTTTAATAAAAGGCTTAATCCATATTTTATTATTTGAACTTGTCTTAAAAAATTTATTATCTCCTTAACTTTTAAAGTGATCATATAACTCGCTCAACTTTTAAAAAGTGCTTCACTTAACTCCCTGAATGCCACTGTCAGATCCTGATTGGAGGGAAAAAAAATTAGAAACATGACATCTTTGAAAAATCAAACCTATCAGAAGCTGACACGTGGCATTCAAGGAGCTAAGTGTAGCACTTTTTAACAGTTGAGAAAGCTACAGGGTCACTTTAAAAATTTAAAGAAATAATAAATTTTGAAAAATAAATTTTTAAAAATAAATTCATGGAGCTAAATATATATTAAGTCTTAATAAAATTATTTCTACAATATTGTTCTTTATTAGTAAAACTATTATATAATACCAAAATCGTTAGGTTAGTATGTGTTGTAGTGATGAGTCAAATGTGTATCAATTGGAATTATTAAATTTACACGTGTAAGGATAAGATTTATGGAAAAATTAGGAAGTGTCATATATTATCCTTTTAATTAAATTAACAGTGGTGTTGTTTTTAATTTATATTTAATTTAATTTAGTATTGTTTAGTATTTATCAGTATTATATATATATATATTTATATTAAAATAAGTATTGATAAGTTCAGTTTAATTTAATATTATTATAAAAGAACAGGTCCTAACTAACTATGTATTATAATGTAAAGCCTTTGTGCATCAATGACTTCTATATATAACTTGTCTTATTTCACTTGTACCCTAAATTTTGATAATATTTATGTAGTACCCTTAACTTAAAAAAATTACATTAGTTTACTTCTTTAACACCACATGTCATATTTTTAGTTAATTTGACTTTTCAATGATATTATTTTTTTATTTTTTATTCAAACAGAAGCTGACATGTGACATTAGCAGACAAACTAGTGCATTTGTTTTATCAAGTTGAGAGAGTTACAATTACTTTTTCAATGCTCAGATGGACAGTAAGTGGAATGAAACATATTGAAAGAGTCACTGATGCAATAGACCTAATGCAAATAAAACTTAAATTATAGGGAGGAACGAGTTTTTCAAACACGCATAGAGTCTCTTCAGGACCGTAGATTTAGTTTTAGACTAGTCCGTTGGCTTATTAATTTTAAAATTTGTAAGAATTTAATCAGCTTATAAGCAATAAATCTTTCTACGGCTCGAAAGCGATTCGACTTATGTTATAAATCTCTTCCTCTCCAAGAGTCGTACGGTACCTTGGAATATAAGGCAGGAAAGGCTCGATTGTATACACGCCGAGTATCGGATCACATCTTTAGGGAAGGCAATATGGCTGCGGACGCTCTAGCTAATCAAGGGCGTGTTAATTTGACATTTAATTGGTGAGTTTCCATCCCACATTTTAGACTAGATAATTATTTTCATGACTTGAGTGGCTAATATATATGTATCGGTTCGCATTGTATATTTTTTATTTTCTCTTGTTTTATTGAATTTTTTATTTCAATTTTAATAATAAGAGTTCCCTATTAGTGCATGGGTGATATTGGGGATGCTGGCCTAGTTCTCCACTAAGATTACCTAATGGATCCTCAATTTTCTTTCTATAAAAGCAATAAATCTTTCAACCTCATTACTTCAATTTAAGAAATACGTGTTGCAAATATTTTTCCACGTTGTAATAATGGGTAATTTGTAAAGATTGTCAACAAGTATAATAATACAAATAGTACCAAAAAAGAAAGTCAATAGCAACGTTCCATAAAGTCTGAAAAAGGGGCATAAGCTTTCAACTATTCCGGCCACATCGCCGCCTATATAAACACCTCTCAACTTGCTTTCTTTCATATCCAAAAGCAAGAACAACAATGGCAAGCCCGTGTAAAGGTAATTAAGCCCCTAATTAACTAGCAAAGCTCTCTTAGTCTTATGATTAAAAAAAATAAATTTAGTTCATAAAATTTCAAGATATTATTATCTTTTGATTGTGATTGTGATTGTTGGTACGCAGGCAAGGATTCATGGCCGGAGCTAGTCGGAAAGAATGGAGAAGAGGCGGCAGCAATAATTGAGAAAGAGAACAAACGAGTGAACGCGATAGTGTTGAAGGACGGAACTCCGGTGACTGCTGATTTCCGATGCGACCGTGTCCGGGTTTGGGTCAACGATTATGGTGTTGTTGTTCGTACCCCAGTTATTACTTAATTACTATGTATTAAATACTGATAAAAAAAATACTATGTATTAAATAAATAAATCAACCTTGTATTGTATTGATCGTACTTATACTATCAATAAACTTCTAAAAATCTGTTTGATTTGTTTATTGTTGTTGTTTGTTATTGACGATGGTTTTTTTTTTGTGGTTACTTGTATTTTTTTATTTATAAAACAACTGAATGAGTTGTTAATAAATTTATGGTATGTTAGATTCAAACTAGATTTTTATAAAAAAAAAAATACTATATTAGCCTATACTATATATATGAGCGAATCTAACATATTTTCAATTTTGATACCTAAGAACCTAAATGGATTTATAATCGTAAACTGCCGAAGCGACAAAGAAATTCATGAGCCGATCTAATCCTGACAATTGTTACATGATTTGTCTATCAACGTTTACGCATTAACTAATGTTTTTGTTATAATACGTCGCTATTGTTATGTTTTGCAGACATTTACCCTTCAAGCCCCATATGGGAGAATTATATTGCGGCTATGTGTCTTGGACAATTTGAGACTATTTTACGTGACATTTGTTGAAGTTAGTTGACTCGCTTAGTCGAGGGAGTTAGTACAAAAGTGCTACGAAGAATTACAAATATTCCGGTTAAAATTTAAAAATTGTGATGACTTAATGATTGATAGAGTAGCTCTAGTGATAGATCTAAAATTTCATGAAATTAACCATTTTAAAAAAAATTCACGTTGTTCCACACTTAAGAACTAAATTGAGTGACCAATAAGGGTTGGTCCAAATGGTAAATGATTTGGTATCGCTTAAGCAAGGTTTCAAGTTTAAGTTATAGTTAATGTTGAAAATTTTTATTGGGAGACTTACCAATCACAGCTAGATGTGCGACCCGGATCAAATCTAAATGTAGTCAGAGCAAAACTCCGATAAACCAGATGAACAACAAAAAAAAGAACCGAATTGAGCAGTTCACTATAATGTTATTAGAATTACGTACATTATAACTTAAAATAAAAACTTTCGAGTTTAAATTACTTAAAAAGTTGTAAAGTTAAATCAATCTATTGATAAAATTTATATCTCAATCATTTACCTTACCTATAGGGCTATACTGTAAATTTAACTTTTCATAATCTTAATCCACTACTTACGCTTTTAACCTTAGTAATTAAATAATTTACTAGTGTAATATGTTTTTAGAATTAACTAAATAATTCTCAAATATTGTCATTTTAACAGTGTCAAATACATGACATGATATTATTTTTATGTCTCCAAGTAAATATTTTCTATTCAGTTATATAAATATTTATTTTTATCGCTTATCTTTTTTTTTATCACGAGATGATTTTGGATGGATTTAAATTGTGGGTGGCACCTTTAAGCCATATCCACATTCATACCAATTTCCAATCTCCAATTTATAGTTGCCTAGAAAGGTAGGATGGCTGGCCCCAATATTTAAGGCGTAGCTCCATGTAAATCTCAGGGTTCGTTCTCTGGTGGATACTTAAAAATGGATTCGTCGCTATCTCTCGACTGCACCTTAAAATTTTTATCGCTTATCTTTGTATATTAGATTTTATCTACCAATTTAAAGTTTTGCTCTATCTAACTTTTTATTTATCTACTCTTGTATTTATTTATGCTGATTTATTTTTAGGCATATAGAGGGCGGCATGTCACGTTTTTGTCATCGGATGTTTTTAATCATCCGAATATTTTATTTTCTTGTACTTGAATGCCTTTGATTTCACCTTGAGATTAATTATTTTATTATTTAATAAAAGATGAATGGGTGTTTTATAGGTAAGCGGTGGTGTCATCCTAATTGGGACTACCGCTTCAAAAATTTTACCCGCTTCAACCTTTTAGCCTTTGAAGGAACATACTGTTACTCTAGAGGTTTTTTAAAAAAAAAACCTTCTATTTATCTTTCCTTTTTTTTTCTTTTCGAAATTCATTATTTCTTTGTTATTGCACCTTTTTAGTGCATTTCACATTGTTTTCCACCCATTTTTACAAATAAAATGGTCTCACGTACATTTTAAAAAAATATACCTCAACCTTAACCCCATCCTAAATTATCCGTGCATTCTATCTACATAATTAGTTGACAACTTTTAATTCAAAGTATATATGTAGAAGTTATAGACACATTAATTCATGTTCAGTATACAACCAAGTAATATTAAAATCAATAACTTATTATCTTAAAGTTATATTTGATTTAATTATTATATTCAAACTATACCATTAATTAAACAAAAGTACAAACTAAAATATTGCCCTCTCTCTGAAAATAAAGTTCTCTATTTCCGATCAAGGGAAGGAAGGAAACTCCTTTACTTCTTTTTTCGTCCCTCCCATCTTTCTTTTTTTTTAAGTTGTTCGATTTTTTTTTTTGGTGTTATCGGCCTTAATTTTTTTATCGGAATATGGTCATATGGCGGCTCAACGGCGGCATCTGCTTTTACTACTCAAGATTTGTTCAATCTACCTTCTCTCAACTTTAACGCATTATTTAGAAGCGACTTACTCACACATTAGCTTTTGGCGAAGGTCGGTGTGGTGTAGATCTATAGATCTACATAATTTCAAAACGATCTTTTCAGATCTAAGTGTTGAAAAGGTTTTGGAGATTATATTTTGTTTAGTTTATGTAGATTTTTAAGGTTGTGCTGTTTATTTATAGAACTGATTTCTTCGGATTAAGATTTATGGCCAATTTTCTTTTGTATTGGTGAATTTTACTACTCTTTAAGTAATCTTTATTACCTTTATAATTTATTTAAGTCCTATATAATTATTTGATTTTATTCATTTCTTTAAATTATTATATTTACTTGACTCTATTCATAACTTTATTCTTAATGAATTTAATTTATTTCTATACCTTTTCATAAAAAAAATTAAACGAAAGTACAACACTACTAGTTTGTACGAAAATGAGTATTTAATAATGTCAATCTTATAGAGTATTATTAATTACAGATATTCAAACTTATCTAAAGAGTAGGTTGAGTAAGTAAATCACATCCAAACATTTAATATAATAAAAATAATCATATGTTAGGTATGTTATTAGCATCGTGTTTATTTGTAAAAATATTACAGACCACTAGATTATTTAATGTGTAAACATGATTCTCTATCCAAATTTTAATATATGTACTGATTAATCTAAATTTATACAATTTTTATTATATTAAATTTATATAAATAATTTTCTGTATTAAAGAACATGATCATTTATATAATTTTTCTGGGAAATGACTTTTATACAAAGGATTGAGTCCATAGGTGTGTAAAAAAAGACCTCTACACAAATTCCGTCATATGTTTTTAATGGAGCTCAAATTGGTATCATCATGGTCGGTCCTAACTTTTTGAACGCCCTACATAAAATTAGCATTATGGTCCCTTTTTATTAAAAATTTTTGATATAAAATTGAGATAGATTCTTTTTTTTCAATATTTAGAAGTTCTTCATTGAGATAATCTTGTTTGGTGCTTAGTTACAATTAAGGCTCCTCACCTCTCCCAATAAGTGTACTTAGTGGGATTTGAACTTTATTCTCCTCTAACTTGTTCAACCTGCGTTGCCAACGGAGCTACAAATTATTGGTCAAATTGAAATATATTCTAATAAATACTAAATAAAAACTATTTTAAAGTTTTATTTTACTTAATAATTAACTCTTTTTTTTTACTGAAAAGTAAGTCGATATCATTTATCAGAAACAATTACGGCTCTAATCAAAGGTGCGCATGAGTGAAACTATACCCCCCTACCAATCGAAGAACCAGCTGCTCTAACTAGCAAATGCGCAACATGGTTCGCAGACCTACTCACAAAAACAATAAGGATGGCAAAAAACTGTCTAATAAGGTTCTTACAATCAGAGAAAATCAAACCAATATGAGACATAAAACAAAAGTTATTATTTAAAGTGTTGACCACATTAAGAGCATCAAGTTCCAAGACAACTTGATCGAAGTGGTTATCTGCTTAAGGCCTCAGCCTGAAACGGATCACCGCCCCCTTCTACTAAAGCAGACCTTGCAGCAATAAAATCCATCAGTGGCATCTCTCACAACACAACCATGCCCTATAGAATTGCCCGAGTCGAACACACTTGCATCAGTATTACACTTTGTCCAGTTGAAAGGAAGACGACGCCAACCTTGTTGGCCGATCGCAACCGGTGAAAAGCAATTCTAAATTTGTCATTCCAAACGAAGTGATTTCTATGAGCGCAGATTGCCCATAAAACACAAGACGCCTTAATGTGTAATTTTTAAAGATTGTCAACAAATATAATACAAATAGTAAAAAAAAAAAAGAAAAGTCAATAGCAACGTTCCATAAAGTCTGAAAAAGGGGGATAAGCTTTCAACTATTCCGGCCACATCGCCACCTATATAAGCACCTCTGAACTTGCTTTCTTTCATATCCAAAAACAAGAACAACAATGGCAAGCCAGTGTAAAGGTAATTAGGCCCCTAATTAACTAGCAAAGCTCTCTTAGTCTTATCATTAGAAAAAAAAAAGAGTTCAGTTCATAAAATTTCAAGATATTATATTTTGATTGTGATTGTGATTGTTGGTGTGCAGGAAAGGATTCATGGCCGGAGCTAGTCGGAAGAAATGGAGAAGAGGCGGCGGCAATAATTGAGAAAGAGAACAAACGAGTGAACGCGATAGTGTTGAAGGACGGAACTCCGGTGACTAAGGATTTTCGTTGTGACCGTGTCTGGGTTTGGGTCAACGATTATGGTGTTGTTATTCGTACCCCAATTATTACTTAATCATTGTGTGTAATGTATTAAATAAATAAATCAGTCTTATATTGTACTGATTGTACTTCGACTATCAATAAACTTCTACAAATCTGTTTGATATGTTAATTGTTATTGTTTGTTATTGATGATCGTCTGTTGTTAATTGTACGTTTTTTCGTCTATAAAACTGCTAAATAAGTTGTTTAATAGATTATGGTATATTAGATTCAAACTAGATTTTATAAAATGCTATATTAGCCTATATACGAGCGAATCTAACATGTCTAACATATTTTCAATCTTGATTCCTAAGAACCGAAATGAATTTATAATCCTAAACTGTTGAACCAATAAAGAAATCCATGCATAAACCATTGAACCGGACCAAATGAATAATAATGCTTTAGTTAGAACTTAGAAATCGTGACAATTTAATGATTGATTGACTAACGCTAGCCCTACTGATAAATCTAAAATTTCATGGGATAAACTATTCTAAAAGATAAATACTGTTTGGCACTTAAGAATCAAATTGAATAGTTTACTAATGTTATAAGAATTACTTATATTATAATTTAAACTAAAAATCTCAAGTTTAAATTAATTAGAAAGTTGTAAAGTTAAATCAATTTTAATTATTAATTAAATTTAAACTCCAATCATTTATTTAATTACCTACCCTATAAAACTTTTGATAATTTTAATCCATTGCTTACACTTTCAACTTTAGTAAATAAATAATTTACTAGTATAATATATGTTTTTAGAATTTATTAAATAGTCCAAAAATATTGTCATTTCTACATTATCAAATACACAATATTATATCATTTTTATCTCACAAAGAAAATATTTTCTATTCATTTATACAAATATTTATTTTTATGAGTTATCTTTGAATATATTAGATTTTATTTTCCAATCTAAAGTTTTGCTCTATTCAACTTTTTATTTATTCCTCCTCATTTTTTTCGAACTTCATTGCGTCTTGGGTATTGCATCTCGTTGGTGCTTTCGTATTATTTAATAGTATGCTCTCATGTACTTGTTTAGAAAGCAGCTTAAATTATAAGAACAACCTTAAACTTATCACAAATTAAAATAAATATTATTATTCTATAACTAATAATAATAAATAAAAATAATTATTAATATTTTTTATTAATAATATTATTATTTAATAATCAATAATAAAAATATATTGATAAATATTATTATTATTATAATATTAAAATAAATATTATTATTCTATAACTAATAATAATAAATAAAAATACTTATTAATATTTTTTATATTTTAATAATATTATCATAAAATATAAATATTATTATTATTAAATAATAATATTTATTATATAATAATATCCAATAATAAATAAATAATAATTTATATAATTAATTATGATAATAGTAAATATTATAAAATAATTGTTAATTTTAATAATATTTATTATGAATGTGACAACAATTATCAATTTATCACTTTATATTAATATTTAAATTTAATTATATAATAATTATTATAATATAATAATTTGTTATATTAGTATCTATTGTTAATATTAATAATAATTTTAACCGATGTAATTTTATAGGTCTCTGGTTAAAGTTCATGTACGAGAGGAGTGGAATGAAGTTTTCCTTTATTATTATTGTAAGTCCAATAAGGTAAATTTAGAAAAAAAAAACTAATTAGAGATTTTAAAACATGTTAAACCAACTTTAACCATTGATTAAATTTAAAATTTTCATTTATTTACCACAAATTTAACTTTAAAGAATCATAATCCACTCCTTACACTTTTAAACATAATAAATAAATAATTCACTAGTATAATATGTTTTTGGAATTAACCAAATAGTCCATAAATTTTATCATTTTCACATTATCAGATACACAATATTGTATCATTTTTATGCCACCAAAATATTTTCCTATTTTTTATACAAATATTTATTTTTAATCAATTATCTTTGAATTAATTAGATTTGGTGATCTACCAATTCAAAGTTTTGCTCTATTCAACTTTTTTATTTATCTTCTTTCATTTTTGTTTTTTGGATTTCTCCATCGCTATTATAGAACCGTACATGAGATTCATGCCTCATACGGCTCCTCGAAGTCCAGAACTAAATTTAAAGATCAGATCGATTGTATTAGTTATTTTGATAAATTTGCTAAAATAGATGGGATCAAAATAAAATCTATCGGCGTTCCAGAATTCGAGCAATGAAATTCTATCTATTGTAATACTAAAAATAAAAAGTACTTCTGAATTGATCTCAGCCTTTAATAATTTCAATTTGTATTTCTTGAGTAATAACTTGAATTCTTTAATAAAATACTCTTTATACAATTCTTTGTTAAATATCAATAAATATTTCAACCTATCGTTTTCGATTACGAGAATTGAATTATTGTGATTGTCTAATTGACATTGTTTTCACCTATTTTTCCAAATAGTATGTTCTCACAGAGTTTTTGAAAAAGTGGACGTAAAATATAAGGATGTAAATCAATTAGCAACGTTAAACATATTAATTCATATTCTATTCATGTTCAATATATAATAAAGTAAGATTTTGGTCTTGTTCTTCTGGTCTACAATTCAATTCAGTTCAGTTCAGCTATGCATAGTTATAAATTTACATTTAAAATAAGTTTAGTTTAGTTCATTTCCGCTCACTTCAGTTCAGTCCAATTCAGTTCAGTTCAATTCAGATCAACTTTCAAAAGTTGAAAATATGGTAGCTTTAATCATTAACTAAGTTATCTTAAAGTTATTTAATTTACTTATAATATTCAAACTATATTTATGATAACTTAAACACTAAGGTGGCGTTTGGTTCGCGAAATTTCTATTCCGTGGAATAGAAATAAAAATGAATGGAAAGATGTCATAGGGGAGAATCCTAGACGCATCTGTCGACTCACGGGAAAGCTTTTCCAAATTTGTATACATCTCATGGAAAAGCTATTCCTCCTCGGAAAAAGGAATAACTTTTCCGTGAGATGTATATAAACTTGGAAAAGCTTTTCCGTGCACGACAGATGCGTCTAGGATTCTCTCCTATATTTGACATATTTCCATTCATTTCTATTTCTATCCCACGGAATAGGAATTCCACGAATCAAACAAGCCCTAATTACAACACTTTGAGTTTGTACTCAAATGACTATTCAATAATGTCAATCTTATATTATCTCAATCAATCCCTAGTGTGATTTGAATTACGTGTATTCAAACTTATCTAAAGTACATTGAGTAGATAGATTACATCCAAACATTTAATATATTAAAAGTATTCATATGTTAGGCATGTTATATTAGTAGTGTGTTTATTAATTAAAAAGAAAAGGTAGTGTACTTATGTGCTGATATTTTATTGGTAAAGGTTCATTGACATCACAGAATTTTATACAGAGGACCCAGTTTTTTGACGTAGAAATACGACATTGCTTCCGAATTTCGTCATATATGTGTAATGATATGGCATAATTATATAGGATATTATCGACACACGTGACATAGTTTGTGTAAATGATTTGGCGTAATTTTAGAGCCGTTTGAGAAAATAGTATTTAGGATTCAGAATATATAATAGAATAACAAAATTGAGTATGTTACTAACGATAAATTAAACTTATCTCAATAACAAAACGTACATGTAATTTTTGTAGTTATGTAGACACATGGGTGCAAGTTATTTTAAAAAATGATTAGTCTAATGTGTATCAATTGGGATCATTAAAAATACACGTGTAAGAATAAGATTTATGAAAAAATTAGTAAGTGTCATATCTTATCCTTTTAATTAGATTAACTAACTATGTATTATAATGTAAAGACTCTATGCATCAATGACTCCCTTAATTTGCTTTATTTTATTTATCCCCTGAATTTTAAAAATATTTGTGTAGTTCTTTTAACTTTCAAAAAGTGTATCAATTTGCTCTATTAATACCACATGTCATATTCTAGTTAGTTTGACTTTTCAATGATGTCATTTTTTAATATTTTTATTCAATCAAAAGCTGACACATTATCTTCAAGTTGAGAGACTTACGATTACCTTTTCAAAATCCAGTGGACAGTAAGTGGCATGAAACATGTTGGAAGAGTCACCGTTGCATTAGACCTAATGCAAATAAATCTTAAATTATAGGGAGGAACAAGTTTTTTAAACGTGCATAGAGTGTCTTCAATACTATACATTAGACTAGTTCGTTGGCTTATTAATTTTAAAATTTTATTAGAATTTAATCAGCTTATAAGCACAAAATCTTTCTTGGTTTGAAAGCTATTCGACTTATGTTGTAAATCTCTTCCTCGCCAAGAGCCGTATGGTACCTTGGAATGTAGGGCAGGAATGGCTCGATTTTTTACACACTGATTGCTCAATCAACTTTCGAGTATCTGATTCCATCTTTCGGGAAGGCAATATGCACTACGCGAAAATGAACATTTGGGGACCAAGAAAGTTGTCCCCAAAAACACAAAAAATCGTCCCATAAACTTTTATAGACGATTTTGTGGTCCTCTATAGTCGTTACCAATTCCTCTGTCCCTGAATCTATAGGGGACAAAAAATAGGATGTCGTCCCTATTTTTGGGACAATTTTCGTCTCTAAGAGCATAGATGAATTTCGTCTCTAATACGAGGGACGACTGTCGTCCCTATTTAAAGAAGACGATTTTTGTCCCTATTAAAAGAGGACGGATTTTGTTCCAAAAATAAATGACAAATATATGTCCTTATTAGGAGGGACAATAATCTCTGTAAATAGAGACGACCTTTGTTCCCTATAATAGAGGACAATTATGTGGACAACTATGTGATATGATCAAAAATTTGGATTGAAGAGAGCTTGTGGTCACATTATTATTAAATCAATCATTTATTAGAATTAAAATTGCACTTACAAATTCTCTTGCATAATATCCAGCCAACAAAACAAGAACAGGAATGCAAGCTTTTCTAAAACATCAATAATATATATCCATTACATCTCCCAACTAATACATACTTCACAACAATAATATATATCCATTGCAACAAGTGCTCTTGCTACATCTTCATCTCCAACAGATTTAGTATCTCTCCTTCAAAAAGATAAAGACACAAGCTAATTATTAAGACGACACAATGCAATAAAATAGTATATATAGGAAACATTATCCTACACCTTCATTAGTCACATCAGATCAAACAAGGAAAAAATTAAAATTAGTGAACAAAATTGCTTATTTCAACCACGTGAATCGAAATTAATGGGGCAGAATAAACCGTCATATTTCTTCCTTCAAATGCAATTGAGTTCAATTTTTAAAATATGTTGATTGATACTAATATTCATAGGTCAAAACTCTGAAATCTATTCCATTTTAAAATAGATTATTTGGTAGTGGAAAAGGATCAACAAAATCTTTGTTTGATTTTTAAAAATGGTAATTTAATATGATGAAAAGATACTTGCCTTCATTCCCATGTGACCTTCATCTTTTTATGTCTCCCCTGTAAGTGACATAGAATAAAGAATTAGTCGATTATCTGAATGAGAGCAGGGCAAAAGAACTTAAACATGTTTTGTTTCTTATATTAACCCTTGAGATCTTTAAATAAATCAGGATTTGAGGATAGATCCAGGATAGGTACAACTTCACATGGGCACAAAAAGTTTGCCAGTAAAATAGAACCCAAAACTAGTTTAACCTTTCAAAATTTCATGAACTGAACATATATAGAAATCACATGTATTAATTATTGATGAAGTGATATCAATAGCTGATACATATATTTGTGTGTGTTTCATGAAAAATTTCCTACCCTCAAGGACATATTGAACTGTAGTTGATTCTCTTCAAGTCTTTGACTCAACATAAAAGAAGTAATTTTAAGTTAACATTTAGGAAAAATACAGAGTATTTCAAACCAATGGAGATCACTGTGTTGAAATTCAAATGTTGCTTCTGCAACAACCAAGGCAAACATTGTGCCAAGTGAATCGCAATGATTGATAAGTGAAACAAACAAAAAAAAGAAATGAAGTTAGAGATGAAGGGAATCCCAACAACCCAAACAAAGATCAATAATTGCCCAAATAAAGAGGCATTGGCATAAGAAGGTGCAATACTATCAACAAGATAAACAGATACCTGAAGCATATTTTCAAAACTCAGATAAACTTGCAACAAAGTATGCATGTACTTATTTAAGGTAATATAAGTGTTAGCAAGTGCTAGTTCTAAGTCCTTTAGGATTACACATAATAAGCAAGGAAGTAAACAAGGAAAGTAGAGTGATGAAATTTATCTTGCATAGAATTGATTCTACTAATCTCTACAAGAATGTTCCACATCACTAAGTCCATATTATACCCTGAAAATAGTTGAATATCAAAAACAGAAAAATGTCCGCATCACTAAGTCCATATACCGTGAAAACTGTTAAATATAGAAAACCTGGATCAATGCTAATCAGTTCAATGTCCAAATTGATTACAAGAACAACGATCCAATGTATAGAAGTCAAGAGGATTAAGAGCATACCAGAACAATGAGAATCTCTTATGGCAAGTGCACGTGTATCATCACATGAAACTAGTGAAGGTAAAGAATTGTTTTCAAACACCTCTTTGACAGTATCTCCTTTGTCAAAACCCCCAGGCAAGGAATTGATTTCCTCTTAATTTAATAGTTAATATGTAATACATAGTTATCATCCAAATTCCAAAAGAACTGAAGCATTGCAACCCCACTTCAAAAACTTCTACAATAAATATGAGAAGATCCAGACATTCAAGTATATTATAAAATTTGCAATAACTAGAACTCACATTAGAAACTAGACATGGGCATCACAAATTTATAACAAACAAAATCTCAAATCCAGAAACAAATTTCAGAAAAAAAATAATCTAAATCACAATAGAAACTGTGTGAAGACATACTTCGAAATCATCTAAATTACCTGCAGAACAAATTGAATTGAGTGATTTCCGCTTCAATTTTTCAAACAAAATTAAAAATACAAGTGGAAACTTGGATTCATTGGATGCCTTGTGTGTAGTGAATAAAGAACGAAATCGACACCGATGGCCAGTAAGCAGTTTTGGCCTAGCAAAAACACGAATAGATGAGTGAAGCTGATCGTGGAAGGGAAATATCGGTGGTGGTTGTTGCAAACTTTGACGACTTTCTGAGTTTGAGTGAATATGGTGGTTATTGCAGGCCTGGAGCGATCATTAGAAAATGGCAACAACAGTGAGGAGAAGATGAGGGAAGGGGTAGGCTAGAGAGGAAGGTGGGTGGATGGGCGGCCACTTTGAAACTTAAAGCTAGGGTTCATTGTTTGAGGAACTGGATAAAAAAATTGAAATACTTGTGAAAAATTAAAAGAAAATAGAATCCACGAAGGGAAATAAACATTTTAACTTTTTTAATATAATAAAAGAATTTGCAAAGAAAATCAGTAACAAATTTTATAAAGTGACGTTGGGAAAATAATTTTGTAATTTTTTTTAGACTTTTACAAATTTTAATTAGTAAAATTGTCCCCTTTTCACTAAATGAGATAGATAGAGGACCATTATAATTTGCGTCTGCAATATTGCCAATAAAATAGTATTAGAAGACCAAATTTTCATGGTGTCCTCAAGTGTTAGTCCTGTAAGCTCTATATTTTTTAAGTGATGGTCGCAGACGCTCTAGCTAATCATGGGCGTGTTAATTTAACATTTAATTGGTGAGATTCTATCCAACCTTTTAGACTAGATAGTTTTTTTCATGACTTGAGTGGTCGATGTATGTATCAGTTCCACTGTTTTAAAAATCCCCACCTAGTCCTTCTCAGGCCCGCCTAGGCACTATTTTGGGGTTTGCCGCCTGAATTTTTATTCTTAAGGCACTATCAGGCGCTGGATCGATTTATTGGCGCCCAGGCACCGCCTATTCCGATTTTTTTCCACCTAGGCGGTGACTACAAGAAAATTCAGATTTTGCAACGGAATGCTTGCAAGAGAATTTTTTCCGTTGCAAATTATATAGCTTGCAACGTATTTTGCAAGAGAAAATCAATTCCGCTGCAAAATTATTATAATTAAATTATTGAATATAATTGCAACGAAAATTGCAAGTGTTTTATTTTTCCGTTGCATAAACTAGGCGGGAAAATATGGGGGGAAATTTTGCAACGGAATGTGCAAGTGTTTTGAGTTTCCGTTGCAATTGTTATGCAAGAGAATACATTGACTATATTTGCAACTAAACATCCGTTGCAATTTGCAAAATAAAAAATAAAAAATAAATATAAAAATAAAAACTAAAAAATAAAAAACAAAAAAAATAAAGATTAAAGAATAAAATAAAAAATAAATTCAAGGTTTATATATTGTCGAGAATAGGGGTGTGCGGAACCAAATCGGAACCGAAACCCAAACCGAAACCGAACAAAAATAACCGAACTGAACTGAACCAAATTTATTTTGGTTCGGTTTCGGTTCTCAAAATTCTTAAAATTCGGGCTTCGGTTCGGTTTCGGTTCCGGACCGAACCTATTTCACCTACTTAACCTTCTCTGCCTCCTGATGACCACCACGATTTCTTCGGCGTTGTCCATGGGTTCGTCGGAGTGATAACTGCTCCCTTTCAACCACCACGTCTCACTGACAACCTAGTCTACTTCGTTCACTTTATCTTCAGCCAAAATCAACTTGAGCAAAAAAACCCTAAATCCACAAATCTGAGGTAAACTCGGTTAACCCTTTCTTTTTATGCTTATTTCGTCACTCCATAAGAGAAATTATGTTACCAATTTGAAGGATAATCTTCTTCTCTTCTAAGTTGTGAATTGGATTTTGGGTTTCTCTTTGATAATCAATTCCCTGCAACTATGTGCATTTTTTACAATGTTCATATTTGATATATATTGTTGAACTTTTGATTCCCTTTTTGTCATAATTTTCATTTTTCCCCCATTCAATTAATTTTGGTTTGTGTTTGGTTTATATCTAGTCCTCTATGTCATTACATTAGTATGATTAGATCCTTGTCTTTTCAACTTAAAAAAAAAGTTATAAAGGTGAGGGATTATATGATTTTGTTTATTGTTATTATCGGGGATTATTGTTTAGGTAGAGATTTAATATTTTATTTGATGTTGCCCCAATTCAATAATTATAAAGATAAGCTATAATCTGCAGGGAAAACAATTGTTTGGCCATTGAAAATGGAATATAAACCATTTACAAAGACTAAATACTTTTGGATTTGGCCTACAAGAAAATAAGGGGATAAATATAAATTAGGTAGAAGAGTCAGATTAATGTGTGATTGAAAAGAAATATGAATGTCAATTATGAAACATGAAATAAAAGTGTGCATTACATGATGGAAGAGTAAAAAATTATATTTAATGAAAGTCCACACTAAGGCCTACTCCATAATTGAATTGGGGGCGGTACTAATAGCAGTGAGCTTTTTTTTTTTGTGTGTTCTTTATTGAATAGGACAACTCCTTTGGGTCTTATTATTAAGAGTTGCAATTATTATATCTAATTTTGGCCCTTGTTTTTTTTTCATAGATCAATGAATTTGTAACTGAGATAGTTCAGATTTTAAGTTTCATGTCTTCTTGGGTATTTAGATATCTTATCAAAGCCCTTTCATCCTTGACTTTGTTTCATTTTGTATTCTGTATTTATTCTGGTTTTGCATTTCAATTTGCTTGAGTCCTATATTTTGTTGGATTATGCTAAATATAAAAATATCTACAGTAGATTAATGGAACAAAGTAGTGATAAGGCTATACATTAAGAGTGGAATGATATGAAACTCTAGTTTTGCATTTCAATTTGTTTGAGTCTTATATTTTGTTGGATTATGCTAAATATAAAAATATTTAGAGTATTAGTGGAACAAATTAGTAACAAGGCTATACATTAAGAGTGGAATGATATGAAACTCACCTTTAGCATAATCCGTACGATATTACATGCAGGTGCTGTAAAAAAAGAAGAATTGTGTTGAGTCAGTTTTCGATTTATCATTTTGTTATATATCAGTAGTATATTGTCAAATATGAATGAAGTAATATAATAAGAAGCTACCAAAACTAATGTTTCACACAAAGCTACACACATGCAAAAGGAATAAATTAGGACCTAGAAAAGTTCTAAGACAACAATGAAAGTCCCTTTACATACATAAAGTACAAAGACGAGATTGAGAATTCAAGAATCAACATATAAAATGGCTACAGGATATTAACACTGTTGTTGGATAAATAACAGATATGCCTTTATCATATCTCATAAGTCATATCTTGAATGGACTAGATTTTTATTATTATTCAACAAAACCATCTTCAAATTTCATGAAAATATGTTCACTAGGTAATCAATACTTCCCAATCTGAGACATATTAACATTGAACATCATGCATGGCACCGTATAATGACTTATAATGCACCATATTCTCCAAAAGGGTACACATATTTAGAAGCTAATCTGTCAAAATATGCTGAACACGCTTCTCAAAATTCAAGCTACAAAACAAATTTTAGGAGAAATAATAAAGCCAAGTTATAAGAAGTTCAATAATATAGCAAGATCAATTTGTACCCTATATTTCGATTTCTCAAAATATATGCTATATTATACATTTTTTAAAACTTATTTTATTTGTATTATACCTGTGTAGATATTGGTATAATTTTTATTATACCATATTTGCAGTATGTATAATTTTTATTATACTAGTGTTAAAACAGGTATAATTTTAATTATACCTTCTGCAAATATGGTATAATAAAAATTATTCCAATTTTATTTATTACATTAAACTTATTTATCTGTATTATACCTGTGTATATACAGGTATAATTTTTATTATACCATATTTGTAGCATGTATAATTTTTATTATACTAGTGTTGAAACATATATAATTTTAATTATACTTTCTACAAATATGGTATAATAAAAATTATTCTAGTTTTATACATTACATTAAACTTTATCCAGATAATATAACAGAGAAACTGACTATTACCAAAGTTTCCAACAATATAATCTGCCCACTACTCCTACATGTATAATCTATCTTCCTATTAAGTCCTTAATATCCCATTTAATCACCAAAACTGAAGCAGTTGTGGTGATTAAGTACAATTATATGATCAAGCAGTGGATCTTTATATGATCAAGCCAAGTACCAAGTTTCCAACACATGATCGGCAACCATCAAACAATTCTAAGGCTAGACAATAATAAGAACACAAAATCTTATCCAAAATCATAGACATTAAAGCCTAAAACTCAGAAGGTTCATAACGAGAAGAAGATAACTAACATGCATGAAATATATACGAATTAGAAGTTAGTTCAATTCATTAGCAATCATTTATCTGTATTATACCTGTGTAAATACTGGTATAATTTTTATTATACCATATTTGCAGCATGTATAATTTTTATTATATTAGTGCTAAAAGATGTATAATTTTAATTATACCTCCTTCAAATATGGTATAATAAGAGTTATTCCAGTTTTATTTATTACATTAAACTTACTTATCTCTATTATACATGTGTAAATACTAGTATACTTTTTATTATACCATATTTGCAGTATGTATAATTTTTATTATACCAGTGTCGAACATGTATAATTTTAATTATACCTTCTGCAAATATGGTATAATAAAAATTATTCCAATTTTATATATTACATTAAACTTAATAATTATTTTTAAAAATGATGATGTTAGAGGATGTAGTAGTCTTACAGTTTCCGAAAGGTACTGTCTGACTTGGTTCAACTCAGCAAAGAACGTTCTTATACTTGTTGAATAAGGATTAAGAATTTTATATCATAGTATAAGATTTGATTATACCAGTTTGTTTTCAATCACTTTTAACCAATTATGAATATCAACATTTTAACTGCATTATTCTCACTACTATTAAATTTAATTTCAAAAATAATGTTTTGGTATAAAGTTTTAAAGTGTTATACCTGTTTTTTAATTGGTATAATTCTTTTTTCTTATATCATATATTTTACAACGCCTAGCTCCTGAGGTATGCTAGGCGTGTGCCTTTTTTGTGCCTTGCCTTCAGTTGTGCCTCCCCTTTGGCGCCTGGGTTGCCCCTAGCGCGTTGACACTTATGATTTCTTGTTTATATGTTATAGGACCTTTATATCATTTTTGGTTTAAACATTGCTTGTACTTGATTTAGAACTTCAGCAACTAAACATTTACAATTTGTATAAGACCTTTATACTATTTAAATTTGATATATTCATAAAATCGGTAATGAATAGAAGTTCTTATACCTATTGAATAAAGGTCCAAATTTTATACCATAGTATAAGATTTGATTATACCGGTTTGTTTTCAATCGTTTTTAACCAATTAGTTTTATGAGTATTAACATTATTATTGCATTATTCTCACTACTATTATTCTTTAATTTCAAAATTAATGTTTTGTTAGAGTTTTAAAAAGTTATACCTATTTTTTAATTGGTATAATTCTTTATTCTTATATAATATGTTTTACAACTACGTTTATTTTATATGTATGTTTTCATTCAATTTTTTTTGTTCTCATTTTATCATATCAGGTTTTCTATCTAAATTTGTGACTATGAAATGAAAGTAGTATTACCTTCAAACTTTTGCTTGTGCTTTCCTGAGCTATTCCTTCATTGGTTCTTGTTCTCTTTCCAGCTGATTCCATTTCTATCTGCAAGTTTTTAAAATATAAATGTATGAATAGTTGTGTCCATTTTATGTAAACAAGCCACTAGCCAACAAAAAAGATAGTATTAAGTCTAATATCTTCATATTTTTATATTATAACATATAGCATTTTATATGATCTTTGGATTCTTTCACTACCACATACTATCCAGCAACGTACCTCTAATTAAGATTATCCTAATTTACTTATAAAAAAAAGATTATCCTAATTTGCTTGAGGTAAATAAAGGCCAGAAATTTCGAAACAACTAGTAACTGCCACAATGAAACAATAAATGGAACCGCAGTATATAACATAAGCATTCAAAAAGTCCATCAGATTTTCAAAAACAGTGGTATAGATTACACCAAACTAGAAATTAAAATATCAAGGAAGTCTAAACAGCATAACAAGGACTAACTAATTTATACTAACCGAAAATAAACTTCAACTCTTATAGATGGCTCATGTTCCAAGGTATGCTATTGGCTATAACAAGAACTGGATTTCTTAGAATTTGTTTACATGCAAGCAACTTTACTGAATCAACTTGTAGATGTTATTAGGTTAAGTTTTGTTTCATCGTTCGCACTCTAAGTAGATTAACATTACTTAATCCATATTATCAACTTTTAATTATTGTTTCAATCGCTTGTTTTGTTTATCTATTCAAAATATTCTAGTTGATTCTGCAGTGTATGTGTGTAATTTCGTACAAAATCATAAGAAAATTTTGAATTAGGTTAAATTAAAATACGATTACATATTAGAATCGAAACTTGCCTGATTTAGGTTTGAAATCTTCTCCTCCATCTAAAACGATGGCAACGAACTGAAAGATGGAAAAGTCATCAGAAATGACGATTTACAAAGATAAATATCGAAGAATGAAATCGACAGGATTCGAAGCGTCGAAGGAATGGTTGACTGTTGTTTTCAGATTCACGTATTCTTTAAAAATAGGTTTTCTTTTCATAGGCTTCTTACAATTACATGTTAAATGGCCCAAATTATTTAACCCAATTGGTGCATATTTATTGAATAGTCATTTTCGTACAAGCTAGAAGTGTTGTACTTTGTGTTTAATTAATCATATAGTTTGAATATAATAATTAAATCAAATATAACTTCAAGAGAACTAAGTTATTGATTTAATATTACTTTTGATTATATATTGAACATGAATTAATATGTATATAACTTCTACATATATGCTTTGAAATAAAAGTTGTCAACTAATTATGTAGATAGAATGTACGGATAATTTAGGACGGGTTTAAGGTTGTTCTTACAATTTAGGTATGTTTTCTCAGAATGTAAGTGAGAACATGTTATTTGTAAAAATGGGTGGAAAACAATGTGAAATGCACCGAAAATATGTAATAACGAAGAAATAATGAAGTCCGAAAAGAAAAAAATGAGGAAAGATAAATAAAAAGTTGAATAGAGCAAAACTTTAAATTGGTAGATAAAATCTAATATATTCAAAGGTAACCGATAAAAATAAATATTTGTATAAATGAATAAAAAATATTTTCTTGGTGACATAAAACTGATATAATACTGTGATTTGATAATGTAAAAATGACAATATTTATGAACTATTTAGTAAATTCTAAAAACATATTACACTAGTAAATTATTTATTTACTAAGGTTAAAAGCGTAGGATTATTAAAAGTTAAATTTTTAGTATAGCGGTATAGGCTTGATAAACGATTGAGATTTAAATTTCATCAATAGTTCAAAGTGATTTAACTTTACAACTTTTTAAGTACTTTAAATTCGAGATTTTTTACTTTAAGTTATAATGTACGTAATTCTTTTTTTTATCTGTAAAGAAAGTGCCTCAAAGGCTATATAGTGACTAATTTTGGGAAACAAACTCCCACATCGCCGGGTCATGAAATATTTGGCCACCAAGTTGTAATGTAGCTGCAAAACTAGCCATCTTATCTGCATACCGATTGCTTTCTCTAAACGCATGCTCAACTCTAGCATCCCAATTCCGTGCAAGCATATTTCTAATGTTGATTACCAGCCCAAACCAGTCATTAACAAGTACCTCGTTTCTGGAAATAATATCCACTCCTATCTTGCTATCAACTTCCAAGATAACATTTCAAAATCCTTGCTCCCATGCTAAGCCTAGTCCTTCCCAAATTCCCCATAGCTCATCTTTTATGACTGAGCATGCTCAAATGTTTCGACCAAACCCCACAAGCCACTTTCCTTACGTATCCCTAATGAGTCCCCCTATGATGCCCTGTAATTTCTTCCCCTAACCAAACCATCTATATTTAACTTCACCCAATTATTAGGCGGTGGTTTCCATCTTAAACATGTCCGTTCAGAAGCAGCTTGACTCTGGCCAATAACAACGTTACTGGTTTCCATCTTCAAATTAGCCATCAACCAATCAATGATGTTTCCATAAAAAAACAGTGCCCAGTACCATTCAATAATAAGGCCCAAACTGATTTTGCAAGTGGACATTTCCTTGAAACATGATCCAAGTCTTTAGTAGCCAACCCACAACGCCCACAAAGCCCCGAATTTGATAACTGCCTCCTAACTCTTTCGAACTCGAGACCGTGCTTAAGCGATACCAAGCGCAAAAACATTAGTTAATATGCGTAAACGTTGATAGACAAATCATGTAACAATTGTCAGGATTAGGCCGATTCAACGGTTTATGCATGGATTTCTTCGTTGGTTTGACAGCTTACGATTATAAATTCATTTCGATTCTTAGGAATCAAGGTTAAAATATGTTAGACATGTTAGATTCGCTCGTATATAAGCTCATATAGCATTTTATAAAATCTAGTTTGAATCAAACGTACTACAATTTTCTTAAACAACTCATTTAGCTGTTTTATAGATAAAAAAATACAAAGTAACAACAAAAAAAGATCATCAATAACAAACAACAACAATAAACAAATCAAACAGATCTGTAGAAGTTTATTGATAGTATAAGCACAATCAGTACAATACATGGCTGATTTATTTATTTATTGTAGTAATATGAGGTATTTTTTATCAATTTTTGTTGATTATGGGGTTTGAACCCACAAGCCCGCACAATTTGGTAACTAAGTAATAATTGGGGTACGAACAACAACACCATAATCGTTGACCCAAACCCAGACACGGTCGCATCGGAAATCCCTAGGCACCAGAGTTCCGTCCTTCAACACTATCGCGTTCACTAGTTTGTTCTCTTTCTCAATTATTGCCGCCGCCTCTTCTCCATTCTTTCCGACTAGCTCCGGCCACGAATCCTTGCCTGGATACCCACAATCACAATTACAATCAAAAGATAATATCTTGAAATTTTATGAACTAAATTTATTTTTTTTCTAATGATAAGACTAAGAGAGCTTTGCTAGTTGAGTTGGGGCTTAATTACCTTTACACCGGCTTGCCATTGTTGTTCTTGTTTGTGGATATGAAAGAAAGCAAGTTGAGAGGTGTTTATATAGGCGGCGATGTGGCCGGAATAGTTGAAAGCTTATGCCCCTTTTTCAGACTTTATGGACCGTTGCTATAGACTTATCTTTTTTGGCATTTTTTGTATTATATTTGTTGACAAACTTTACAATTTACACATTAATATAACGTGGAAAAATGTTTGCAACACGTATTTCTTAAATTGAAGTAATGAGGTTGAAAGATTTGTTGCTTTTATAAAAAGAAAATTGAGGATCCATTAGTTAAACGTAGCGGAGATCCCAATTAGGTCGGCATCCTCAATATCACCCGTACACTAATACAGAACTCGTATTATTAATATTGAAATAATAAAAATTCAACAAAATAAGAAAAAATAAAAAATAAATAATATGAACCGATACATACATCGGTCACTCAAGTCATGAAAATAACTATCTAGTCTAAAAGGTGGGAGAGTATCTCACCAATTAAATGTTAAATTAATGCACCCATGATTAGCTAGAGCGTCCGCAACCATATTGCCTTCCCTAAAGATGTGATCGGATACTCGAAAGTTGACTGAGCAAACGGTGTGAAAACAATCGAGCCATTCCTGCCTTATATTCCAAGGTACCATGCGGCTCTTGGAGAGGAAGAGATTTACAACATAAGTTGAATCGCTTTCAAGCCATAGAAAAATTTATTGCTTATAAGTTGATTAAATTCTAATAACTAGTCTAAAACTAATTAGATGTATGGTATTGAAGACACTCCATGCGCGTTTAAAATACTCATTCCTCCTTACTAATTTAAGATTTACTTGCATTAGGTCTAATGCATCAGTGACTCTTTCAACATGTTTCATTTTACTTATTGTCCACTAAACTTTAAAAAGGTAATTGTAAGTCTCTCAATTTGAAGAAAATGCAGTGGTTTGTCTGCTAATGTGTCACGTGTTAGCTTCTGATTGAATAAAAAATGATATCCTTAAATAGTCAAACGAATTCAAATATGATATATAATGTTAAGAAAGCAAACTAATACGCTTTTTAAAAATCGAGGAAACCACATAAATATTTTCATAATTCAAGAAATCGGTGAAATAAGACAGGCGGAAGTATTTCATGCATGGAATCTTTACATTATAATATATAGTTAGTTAATCTAATTAAAAGGATAAGATGTGACGCTTCCTAATTTTTCCATAAATCTTATCTTACACATGAATTTTATGATCCAATTGATGCACATTTGACAAATCATTTTTTAAATAACTTCTTCTATCGTAAATGTGTTATAGACTTAATTTAGTGGCTAAGTTTTAAAATTGTAATTCTAAAATTTGTAGGTTCGAGTCTATATTAGGGTGGGGTGAGATAAGATTTTCTTTTATTTTATTACAAATCCATATGAGGTAAAAAAATTTTAAAAAAACTTCTTCTACCGTACATACTAACTTAACGATTTTGGTATTATATAATAGTTTTACTAAAGTCCCGTTTGTTTGCCGGAAAATATTGTGTACGAAAATATTTTTTGGATTTTTCGATGTTTGTTTTGTTTGGAAAATAAGTTAATTGAAAATATTTTGTAAGTCAACATGAAAATGTAGTGTAAATAATGGAAAATGTTTTACCCTCTAAAAGATGGGAAAACATTTTCCCTTCATCTATCACATTCACTTTCTCCACCCCGCCTCAACCATCAACAACATTATTTCTTCCGTCTCACCATCACAACTATCACCACCTCTTCTGTCACCACAACCACCGCCTCCACCCACCTCACTGCTGTTGGCGCCACACTATTACCTCCTCCATCCAATTTTTACCACCACCACCATTATCTTTACTTGAATTTCCAACTCCACTTTCACCACTACCATCTCTACTTCCATCTCCACCTCTAAAGCCACTACCACTACCACCACCACCACCACCATTGCTGCCTATGTGTTCCACTATCACCATTATTGTTATCACATATCATTTCTAATCCACCTCCACCTATATTTATTTTTATGTAAAAATATTAATTATTCTATACGACGGACTTTTTAAAAAATAATAATTCAATATTTCACATATCTTACAATTTCTATATAAATATGATAAAAAAATGTTAAATTTTGTGGTTCGAAAATATTTTTCAATATTTTAAACAAACACCAGAATATATTTTCCAATGTTAGAGCCAAACACAGAAAAATATTTTATTTTCCTATAAAATATTTTCCCTTACATAATATTTTCTCTTGCACATTATTTTTATGCAAACAAATGGAGACTAAAGAACATTGTAAAAATAGTATTATTAAACAATTGTTTTTAATTATTTATTATCAACAAACAACAATGTAGAAAATAACAGGGCCAACTAAATCAAATTACAAAAGTGATACTTGATTCAAATAATTGTATAACCAGTACACTAAAGTTTACTCATCGTTTAGTAGGTCACTAGAAATTTTAAGTTTCAAACTATAGGTCACTGGTTTAAGTTCATGTATGGAAGGAGTGGAATGTAATTTTTCTTTATTATTATTATAAGTCCAATGAGGTAAATTTAAAAAAAAAATTAGAGATTTTAAAACAAATTAAACCAATTTTAACCATTGATTAAATTTAAAAATTTTCATTTTTTTACCACATATTTAACTTTAAATAATCATAATCCACTCCTTACACTTAAAATCATAATAAATAAATAATTCACTAGTATAATATGTTTTTGGAATTGACCAAATAGTCCATAAATTTTGTCATTTTCACATTATCGGATACACAATATTGTATCATTTATATGCCACCAAGTAAATTTTTTCTATTTTTTGTACAAATATTTATTTTTAATCCATTATCTTTGAATATATTATATCGGTGATCTACCAATTCAAAGTTTGGCTCTATTCAACTTTTTATTTATCTTTCTTCATTTTTTTTTAATTTCATTGACTTTTTAGTGTTGTATTTCCTTCGGTAGGATTGACATTTTTTTTCACCTATTTTTTCAAAAGTATAGTGAACGTAAAATATAAGGATGTAAATCAATTCACAATGTTAAACATATTAATTAATATTCTATTCATGTTCAATATATAATAAAGTAAGATTTAGGACATATTCTTCTGGACTATAATTTAATTCAGTTCAGTTCAGCTATACATAGTTATAAATTTACATTAAAAACAAGTTTAGTTTAGTTCATTTCCGCTCACCTCAGCTCAGTCCATTTCATTTCAGTTCAGCTTTCAAAAGTTGAAAAAAACATGGCTTTTGACGCAGCAGAAGGATCATAAAACGGGATGGAACGGGTAGCCAACTCTAATCTTTACAATTCTTCTAGATCGAAGGAGAAGAGACACTAGATTCTTCACAATTCTTCTAGATTGGAAAGAAGAGTCTTCTTCTAATAACCCTAAATTCTTCTAGATTTAGAGAAAACTAGGAACAAAAGCCGAAGCCAATTTTATTAATCAACAAAAACTCCATTATTCTGTTACATTCATGCCCTTCTATAGATTAATTATTCAAATGCTAATAAAACTCCTAAAAATATAAATTATTATCTAACAAAATAATAATACTATTAAAATTCCTAAATGACTAAAACTATAAATAAACTAAACTTCCTATCTAATAAAAATACCAAATAAAATAAAAGATAACAAAATCTAATAAAATCATAATGAATATACTACCAAATAAAAGAAATAACAAAAATTAATATTAATTCGGAATAAACAATAAATCCCGAATTTCAGGCCTCTAGAGTCGGAATTTGACAAAAATAGCATCGGGCTCATGGTATAACTATAAGTTCTTCCCAGTGGCTTGTTTCCACCCGAAAAACACTCCTGAATTATCCAAATCGGATCATCCAGCTGAACAACACATATGACCCAAAACAGCTTCATTCCTTTTTCATTTTGCATCAGCTTTAATCATTAACTAAGTTATCTTGAAGTTATATTTAATTTACTTATTATATATTTATGATAACTTAATACAATGTACAACACTTTCAGTTTGTATTCAAATGACTATTCAATAATGTCAATCTTATATTAGCTCAATCAATCCCTCGTGTAATTTGAATTACGTGTATTCAAACTTATCTAAAGTAGTTTGAGTAGATAGATTACATCCAAAAATTAAATAGTTTAAAAGTATGCATATGTTAGGTGTGTTATATTAGTAGTGTGTTTATTAATTAAAAAGAAAAAGTAGTGTGCTTATGTGTAGTATTTTATTGGTAAAGGTTCATTGAAATCACAGAATTTCATACAGAGGACCGAGTTCATTAATGTGGAAACACGACTCTCATCCCGTATTTCATCATATGTAATGATTTGGCGTAATTATATAGGATCTTATCGGTACACGAGACAGAATTTGTGTGGATGATTATCTTTCATGACAAATAACTTGATCATTTGTATAATTTTTTCGTGAATCATGAAACGAAGAACTTGCATCAAAGCAACCCGAACAACCTATTGGATGATCACATGGTTAGTATTGTCATTTAATAGATTGGTTATAGTTAACTAGGACTGAAATTTGTGTCAAGCAAGCGTCGTGGATTCACGGATTGATCGTATCAATTTATTTATGTTGCATTTATTTTTATAGGCGGAACCCGATATAAACCTGGAAGGCAAGACTTGCGTCTTAAGGGTTAGTAATGTTAATGCTATACATTTATTTGTTAGTTCTTGGTTGAATACTTCTGGACGCTTGAAGTTATCATTGAACACCTATTTTACATGGAACTTTCAAAAGTTTCAAATAAACCCTGAACTTGTAAAACTTTCATTAGTTTGCTTCCTCAATGTCACGTGTCAGCTTATGATCGGAGAGAAAAAATCAGAAAAATAACAACTTTGGAAAGTCAAACGAACAAAAAGCTGACATGTGGCATTAATGGGGCAAACTGGTGCACTTTTTGCAAGTTCAGGGGGTAAATGGGTGTTTAGGAACAACTTCAGGGGGTCCCGATATATTAAGCCTTTGTTTTTTACATGATTTGTCATTCGATGATTTGCACTCGATGTTTAAGCATTGACTCTGTGTTTTTGCTTTGGTTCGTCGCTATTGTTTCGTTTTACAAACAATATTCACCATGGCAGTCTCCGATGGGCGTATTATATCGGGGAGTAATATGTACGTGGCCGATAATGATGGAAAGAATAAGAAGCTGTTGAGGACCGTTGCACGGGAGGTTGATGAAAAGGAAACATGATCAAGCCATTTGAAGGATAGCTTAAGTTGTTAGTATGTATTGTAGAAGAAGTTATTTAAAAAGTGATTAGTCAAATGTGTATCAATTGGAATTATCAAAATTACACGTGTAAGGATAAGATTCATGGAAAGTTAGATTAACTAACTGAGTTCTTTTATATAGGTCCCGGCATTTTGACTTGAAAAAGTGTCGTTCCATACATCAATTGACACATGTCCCATTATATCCACTTTTTCCTATATAATGGGACATGTGTCGATTGATATATGGAGCGGCACTTTTCCATCCTAAACTATCGGAACTCATATAAAAATTTCCTTAACTAACTATATATTATAATGTAAAGACTTCGTGCATCAATGACTTCTATAACTTGTCTTATTTCACTTGTTCCCTAAATTTAGAAAAGATTTAGGTAGTCCCCTTGCATTAGTTTATTCTCTTAATATTATATATTATATTTTTAGTTGGTTTAATTTTTCAATCATATCATTTTTTATTTTTTATTCAATCAGAAGCTGACACATAACATTAGCAGACAAATTAATATATTTTTTTTATCAAATTGAGAGACTAACGATTACTTTTTTAAAGTTCAATAGATAGTAGGTAGTTGCAAGAGTCACTGATGTATTATACCTGATGCAAATAAATCTTAAATTAAAGGGAGGAACGAGTTTTTTAATGCATAGAGTCTCTTCAATACCGTACATCTAATTTTAGACTAGTCTGTTGGCTTATTAATTTTAAAATTATATAAGCAATAAGATAACGTTTTTTTCAACTTATTTTCTGTTCAGTTTAATTCAGTTTAATTTAGTATTAATTAGTTTAGTTCAGTATAGTTTAGTTCAATTCAATTCAGTTTCAGTATTCACTATTCAGTTTCAGTATTCACTATTCAGTATTCAATATTCAACATTCAACATTGAGTATTTAGAATTCAATATTAAGTTTCAGTTTATGCATTATATCAATATTATTAATGTATATTATTATTCATAAATATTAAAAGCAATAAATATTAATGATAATATCATTTCAATTTCAATTTTAGTTCATTTCTATTTATACATTATATAAATATTATTAATTAATATCAGTAATTACAAATAACAACAAAGAAAAAGAAATCAATAATAATATTTTTAACATTATTAATTATTATTTCTACAATAAATAATTTTGTAGGAAAAATAAGTAAATAAATAAAAGTAATAATGTTTTATAAATATTGATAACAATTAAAATAATAAGGTAATATTCATAACAATAATTACAATAAAATATAATAATAATAATAATTAGTAATGGTATATTTAATTATTATTATATGTGACAATTAATAAATTTTATTAGAATGTATGGTATTATTTAAAGTGTTATTAATTATTATGTATTTTATTTTTTTAAAATGTTATTTATATTATTAATTATAATTCAGTTTCAGTATTGTTCAGATTCAGTATTTTCAGTTCCAGTATTTTCAGTTTCAGTATCATTCAGTTCAGTTTCAATACAATTCAGTTCAGTTCAATACACCTAGTTATCAGTTGAAAAGAACAGAGCCTAAATCTTTCTATGGCTCGAAAGCGATTCGACTTATGTTATAATCTCTTCCTCTCCAAGAGTCGTACGGTACCTTGGAATATAAGGCAGGAATGGCTCGATGGTATACACACCGAGTATCGGATCACATCTTTAGGGAAGGCAATATGGCTACGGACGCTCTAGCTAATCAAGGGCGTGTTAATTTGACATTTAATTGGTGAGTTTCCATCCCACCTTTTAGACTAGATAATTATTTTCATGACTTGAGTGACTAATGTATATGTATCGGTTCGCATTATGTATTTTTTGTTTTTTCTTGTTTCATTGAATTTTTTATTTCAATTTTAATAATACGAGTTCTCTATTAGTGCATGGGTGATATTGGGAATGCTGGCCTAGTTGGGATCTCCACTAAGATTAACTAATGGATCCTCAATTTTCTTTCTATAAAAGCAATAAATCTTTCAACCTCATTACTTCAATTTAAGAAATACGTGTTGCAAATAATTTTTACACGTTGTATTAATGTGTAATTTGTAAAGATTGTCAACAAATTTGACACAAAAAATGCCAAAAAAGAAAAGTCTATAGCAACGGTCCATAAAGTCTGAAAAAGGGGCATAAGCTTTCAACTATTCCGGCCACATCGCCACCTATATAAGCACCTCTGAACTTGCTTTCTTTCATATCCAAAAACAATAAGAACAATGGCAAGCCAGTGCAAAGGTAATTAGGCCCCAAATTAACTAGCAAAGCTCTCTTAGTCTTATCATTAGAAAAAAAATGAATTCAGTTCATAAAATTTCAGGATATTATCTTTTGATTGTGATTGTGATTGTTGGTATGCAGGAAAGGATTCATGGCCGGAGCTAGTTGGAAAGAATGGAGAAGAGGCGGCGGCAATAATTGAGAAAGAGAACAAACGAGTGAACGCGATAGTGTTGAAGGACGGAACTCCGGTGACTGGTGATTTCCGATGCGACCGTGTCCGGGTTTGGGTCAACGATTATGGTGTTGTTGTTCGTACCCCAGTTATTACTTAATTACTATGTATTAAATACTGATAAAAAAATACTACTATGTATTAAATAAATAAATCAACCTTGTATTGTATTGATCGTACTTATACTATCAATAAACTTCTAAAAATCTGTTTGATTTGTTTATTGTTGTTGTTTGTTATTGACGATGGTTTTTTTTTTGTGGTTACTTGTATTTTTTTGTTTATAAAACAACTGAATGAGTTGTTAATAAATTTATGGTATGTTAGATTCAAACTAGATTTTTATAAAAAAATACTATATTAGCCTATATATATATGAGCGAATCTAACATATTTTCAATCTTGATACCTAAGAACCTAAATGGATTTATAATCGTAAACTGCCGAAGCGACAAAGAAATTCATGAACCGGCCTAATCCTGACAATTGTTACATGATTTGTCTATCAACGTTTACGCATTAACTAATGTTTTTGTTATAATACGTCACTATTGTTTTGTTTTGCAGACATGTACCCTTCAAGCAGCATATGGGAGAAATATATCGCGGCTATGTGTCTCGGACAATTTGAGACTATTTTACGTGACATTTGTTGAAGTTGGTTGACTCGCTTAGTCGAGGGAGTTAGTATAGAAGTGCTACGAAGAATTACAAATATTTCAGTTAAAATTTAGAAATTATGATGACTTAATGATTGATAGAGTAGCTCTAGTGATAGATCTAAAATTTCATGAAATTAACCATTTTAAAAAAAATTCACGTTGTTCGATACTTAAAAACTAAATTGAGTAACCAATAAGCGTTGGTCCAAATGGTAAATGACTTGGTTCCGTTTAAGTAAGATTTTGAGTTCGAGTCATAGTGAATGCTGAAAATTTTTATTGGGAGACTTACCCATCAAAGCTAGATGTGCAACCCGGATCAAATCTAAATGTAGTCAGAGCAAAGCTCCAATAAACCAGATGAACAATAAAAAAAGAACCGAATTGAATAATTCACTATAATGTTATTAGAATTACGTACATTATAACTTAAAGTAAAAACTCTCGAGTTTAAAGTACTTAAAAAGTTCTAAAGTTAAATCAAACTATTGATAAAATGTAAATCTCAATCATTTACCTTACCTATACCGGTATACTATAAATTTAACTTTTAATAATCTTAATCTAGCTTTTAACCTTAATAATTAAATAATTTACTAGTGTAATATGTTTTTAGAATTAACTAAATAATTCTTAAATATTGTCATTTTAATAGTGTCAAATACACGACATGATATCATTTTTATGTCACCAAGTAAATATTTTCTATTCAGTTATATAAATATTTATTTTTATCGCTTATCTTTTTTTTTTATCATGAGGTGGTTTTGGATGGATTTAAACTGTGGGTGACATTTTTAACCTATATCTACATCCATACTAATCTTCGATCTCTAATTTACAGGTGCTTCGAAGGGTAGGATGGCTGACTCCAAGATTTAAGGCGTAGCTCCACGCAAATCTCAGGGTTCGTTCTCTGATGGATGCTTAAGAATGGATTTGTTCCTATCTCTAGACTGCACCCTTAGAATTTTTATCACTTATCTTTAATATATTAGATTTTATCTACCAATTTAAAATTTTGCTCTATTTAACTTTTTATTTATCTACTCTTGTATTTATTTATGCTGATTTATTTTTAGGCATATAGAAGGCGGCATGTCACGTTTTTGTCGTCGGATGTTTTTAATCATCCGAATATTTTGTTTTCTTGTACTTGAATGCTTTTAATCTCGTCTTGAGATCAATCATTTTATTATTTAATAAAAGATGGGTGGGTGTTTTATAAGTAAGCGGTGATGTCAACCTAGTTGAGACTACCGTCCCAAAATTTTCACCCGCTCCAACCTTTTAGCCTTTGAAGAAATATGCTACTCCTCTGGAGATTTTTTTAAAAAAAACTTTTTATTTATCTTTCCTATTTTTTTCGGAGTTCATTATTTCTTTGTTATTGCATCTTTTTAGTGCATTTCACATTATTTTCCACCTATTTTTACAAATAACATGCTCTCACGTATATTTTAAAAAAATATTATAAGAACAATCTTAAACCCGTCTTAAATTATCCGTACATTCTATCTACATAATCAGTTGACAACTTTTAATTCAAAGTATATATAATTTATGATGGGGAGAAAGTACAAACTAAAATATTGCCTCTTTACTTCCTTCTTCCTCCTCTCCATCTCTTTTATTTTTTTAGTTATTCGGATTTTTTTTTAATGTTATCGGCCCTAATTTTCTTATAAGAATTTGATCGTGCGGCGGCTCAACGGCGATATCTGCTTCTATTACTCAAGATTTATCTGATCTACCTTTTTTCAACTTTAACGCACTGTTCAGAAGCGACTTACTCATACATTAGCCTTTGGCGAAGGTCGGTGCGGTGTAGATCTATAGATCTACATAATTTCAAAACGATCTTTTCAGATCTAAGCGTTAGAAAGGTTTTAGAGATTATATTTTATTTAGTTTATGTAGATTTTCAAGATTGTGTTGTTTATTTATAGATCTGATTTCTTCGACTTAAGATTTATGGCCGATTTTCTTTTATGTTAATAAATTTTACTACTCTTTAGATAGTCTTTATTACCTTTATGATAATCGTTTGATTTTATTCATCTCTTTAAATTATTATATGTACTTAACTTTATCCATAACTTTATTGTTAACGTATTTAATTTATTTCTATACCTTTTCATAAAAAAAATTAAACAAAAGTACAACACTTCTAGTTTGTACGAAAATTGGGGAGGAATTATTTCGAACTTTATCATTCATGGGGATTCCCCGAAACCCGTAAAAACCCGCACGGGTGCGGAATGGGTATGAAAAAATCTCCGAAATATTAAATGGGGATTCCCGAACCCGTCCCCGAAAACTATTGTGTGTAAAGTGGGGGATATATCACCCGCCCCCGCCCCTCATTGATATTCCTAGGAGGAAGGAAGCCCCTTTGCTTCCTTCTTCCTCCTCCCCATCTCTTTTTCTTTCAGTTGTTCGGATTTTCCTTTTTTTGGTGTTATAGGCCTGAATTTTCTTACCGGAACTTGGTCGTGCGGCGGCTCAACGGCGATATTTGCTTCTACTACTCAAGATTTGTCCCATCTACCTTCTCTCAACTTTAACGCACTGTTCAGAAGCGACTTACTCACACATTAGCCTTTGGCGGAGGTCCTTGCGGTGTAGATCTATAAATCTACATAATTTCAGAACGATCTTTTCAGATCTAAGTGTTGGAAAGGTTTTAGAGATTATATTTTGTTTAGTTTATGTAGATTTTTAAGGTTGTGTTGTTTGTTTATGGATCTGGTTTCTTCGGCTTAAGATGTATGGCTAATTTTCTTTTGTGTTGGTGGATTTTGCTACTCTTTGGGTAGTCTTTATTGCCTTTATGGTCTATTTACGCCCTACGTGGTCGTTTTACATTTCATGTATAATTTTATCCATCTCTTTAGAGTATTATATCTATTTGACTTTATCCATAACTTTATTCTTAATATACTTAATTTATTTCTATAAATAAATAAGCATTTTTTTATTAAAAAAAAAACTAAACAAAAGTACAACACTTCTAGTTTGTACGAAAATGGCTATTTAATAATGTCAATCTTATAGAGTATTATGAATTACATGTATTCAAACTTATCTAAAGAGTCGGTTGAGTAAGTAAATCACATCCAAACATTTAATATAATAAAAATAATCATATGTTAGGTATGTTATTAGCAACGTGTTTATTTGTAAAAATATTACAGACAGACTAGATTATTTAATGTGTAAACATGACTCTCTATCCAAATTTTAATATATGTACTGATTAATCTAAATTTATATGGTCGGGGATTTTATTAATACACATGACAAAATTTATATAAATAATTTTCTGTATTAAAGAACATGATCATTTATATAATTTTTCTGGGAAATGACTTTTATACAAAGGATTGAGTCCATAGGTGTGAAAAAAAGACCTCTACACAAATTCCGTCATATGTTTTAAATGGAGCTCAAATTGGTATCATCAATGTCGATCCTAACATTTTGAACGCCCTAGATAAAATTAGCATTATGGTCCCTTTTTATTAAAATCTTTTGATATAAAATTGTGATAGATTCTTTTTTTTCAATATTTAGAAGTTCTTCATTGAGATAATTTTGTTTGGTGCTTAGTCACAGTTAAGGCTTCTCACCCTTCCCAATAAGTGTATTTAATGGGATTCGAACTTTATTCTCCTCCAACTTGTTCAATCTGCATTGCCAACGGAGCTATACATTGTTGGTCAAATTGAAATATATTCTAATAAATACTAAATAAAAACTATTTTAAAGTTTTATTTTACTGAATAATTAACTCATTTTTTTGGCTGAAGAGTAAGTCGATATTATTAATCAGAAGCAATTATAGCTCTAATCAAAGGTGCGCATGAGTTAAACTATTCCCCTACTAGTCGAAGAACCAGCTGCTCTAACTAGTAAATGCGCAACATGATTCATAGACCTACTCACAAAAATAATACGGATGGCAAAAAACTGTCTAATAAGATTCTTACAATCAGAGAAAATCAAACCAATATAAGACATAAAACACAAGTTATTATTTAAAGTGTTGACCACATTGAGAGCATCAAGTTCCAAGACAATTCGATCGAAGTGGTTATCTGCTTAAGGCCTCAGCCTGAAACGGATCACCTCCCCCTTCTACTAAAGCAGACCTTGCAGCAATAAAATCCACCAGTGGCATCTCTCACAACACAACCATGCCCTATAGAACTGCCCGAGTCGAACACACTTGCATCAATATTACACTTTATCCGACCCAAAGGAAGACGACGCCAACCTTGTTGGCCGGTCGCAACCGGTGTCGAGGCATGTATCCTATTAGCCGAACACCACTCAAACAAAAAACCAAGTCCATGGTGAGAAGCAATTCTAAATTTGTCATTCAAAACAAAGTGATTTCTGTGAGCCCAGATTGCCCATAAAACGCAAGACGCCTTAATGTGTAATTTGTAAAGATTTTCAATAAATATAATACAAATAGTAAAAAAAATGAAAAGTCAATAGCAACGTTCCATAAAGTCTGAAAAAGGGGCATAAGCTTTCAACTATTCCGGCCACATCGCCACCTATATAAACACCTCTCAACTTGCTTTCTTTCATATCCAAAAACAAGAACAACAATGGCAAGCCAGTGTAAAGGTAGTTAGGCCCCAAATTAACTAGCAAAGCTCTCTTAGTCTTATCATTAGAAAAAATATAAATTCAGTTCATAAAATTTCAAGATTTTATATTTTGATTGTGATTGTGATTGTTGATCTGCAGGAAAGGATTCGTGGCCGGAGCTAGTCGGAAAGAATGGAGAAGAGGCGGCGGCAATAATTGAGAAAGAGAACAAACGAGTGAACGCGATAGTGTTGAAGGACGGAACTCCGGTGACTAAGGATTTCCGTTGTGACCGTGTCTGGGTTTGGGTCAATGATTATGGTGTTGTTATTCGTACTCCAATTATTACTTAATCATTGTGTGTAATGTATTGAATAAATAAATCAGTCTTATTATGTACTAATTGTACTTCTACTATCAATAAACTTCTACAAATCTGTTGTTGTTTGTTATTGATGATCGCTTTTTTTTCTGTCGTTAATTGTACTTTTTTTTGTCTATAAAACTGCAAAATGAGTTGTTTAATAGATTATGGTATGTTAGATTCAAACGAGATTATATAAAATGCTATATTAGCCTATATACCAGCGAACCTAACATGTCTAACATATTTTCAATCTTGATTCCTAAGAATCGAAATGAATTTATAATCATAAATTGTCGAACCAATAAAGAAATTCATGCATAAACCATTAAACCGGACTAAATAAATTATAGATGTTTTAGTTAGAACTTAAAAAGTGTAATGACTTAATGATTGCTAAACTAGTCCTAGTGATAGATCTAAAATTTCATGGGATAAACTATTCTAAAAGATACACGTGTTTAACATTTAAGAATCAAATTGAATAGTTTACTAATGTTATAAGAATTACTTATATTATAATTTAAACTAAAAATCTCAAGTTTAAATTAATTTCAATTAATAATTAAATTTAAATCCCAATCACTTATTTAATTACCTACGCTATAAAATTTTTGATAATCTTAATCCACTGCTTACACTTTTAACCTTATTAGTAAATAAATAACTTACTGGTATAATATATATTTTTAGAATTCAATAAATAGTCCATAACTATTGTCAATTCTACATTATCAAATACACAATATTATATCATTTTTATGTCACCAAGAAAATATTTTCTATTCATTTATACAAATATTTATTTTTATGGGTTATCTCTGAATATATTAGATTTTATTTTCTAATTTAAAGTTTTGCTCATTTCAACTTTTTATTTATTCCTCATTTTTTTGGAACTTCATTGGGTCTTGGGTATTGCATCTTGTTGGTGCTTTCGCATTATTTACTAGTATGCTCTCATGTACTTTTTTAGAATTATAAGAACAATTTTAAACTCATCATAAATTATCCGTACGTTCTACATAATTAGTTGAGAACTTTTAGTTTAAAGTATGTACAAGTCATATACATATTAATTCATGTTAATATATAATCAAAATTAGTATTAAATCAATAATTTTTTTGATGAAATTAAATCAATAGCTTAGTTATCTTGAAGTTATGTATAATTTGATTATTATATTCAAACTATATGATTAATTAAACAAAAAGTACAACACTTCTAGCTTGTACGAAAATGACTATTCAATAATGTCAATCTTATATTAGGGCAACCAGTGGAGTATTTTGAATGACATGTATTCACTATTCAAATTCAAACTTATCTAAATTAGTTTGAGAAAATAATCACATCCAAACATTCAATATATTAAAAGTATTCAAATGTTAGGTATGTTATTACTAACGTGTTTATTCGTAGAAAAATTACAAACAACCGAGTTCTTTGATGTGTAAACACGACCCTATATCCAAATTTTATCATACATACCGCTTTAATCTAAATTCATATCACATAGGTTCATACATGATAGAATTTGTATATATAATTTTTCATATCAAAGAACATGATCTTTAGAGCAATTTTTATGAAATGACTTTTATAAATACAGAGGTTCGAGTCCTTGATGAGTAAAAAAGACCTCTACACAAATTTCGCCATATGTAAATTTGCGGGGTGATCTTTTTTCCATGTCATATCATATGATAGAGTCCTTTGAATAATTTTCTAAAACAGACTTTTATTCAGCAATTTAGGTAGTTAGATATCAAAAAAATTATTCTCTAGTCTAGTGTGAGCGGGTGGACTTTTACTTGCGACGGGCACGCGGGCTCCCGGGTTTTTATGTGGGGAGCCGCTTACGTTCGAGCGCGGGGCTCGTTTACGTTTTAGGATGCTTGGCAACAGGGGTCATGGCACCCTTTTAGTGATAGTCTATCAGAGAATTGTTTTGATGAAAACTTTGTAAATTAAAGCAGGGTCAAAAACCCTATTTTATAAAATATAAGAGTCGCCACCCGGATCAGCTCTTCCGGGAAATAATGGTATAGCCGATCCTGATAGGATGCCTATACCTATAGAACAGAGATTCTGAGTCAGATAAAATAGTTATTTATATATTTGATTCGAGAAAACTATGTTTAATTAGTTTATTGAAAATATTTTTCCTATATAAAAATAACGAGATAAATAAAATAAAGGGAAAATGTTTATACCTGAGTGATGGATTCCCCTACTCGGATGCTCCCGACAATTTAATAAATATGAATAAAATGAAAATGAATGCAATAGAGGTGGGATTACATCCAATTACCCTCAACTGCCTTTCGAGTGTCCTAAAGGCCGGTATGAGCTAGAACCGAATGATTGGAAGTTTAGGGTTGAGAACCATGGGATTTGTGGAGACAGTTTATAACTAAAGCCCGTCAAGGATAATGGACTATACCTAGGTATAGTTGGTGTTTGAAGGACAATATGAGGAAGGTTTAAAGCTAAAACCCGTCGACGATATTGAACAATGGTATCGGGATGGTGTTTAGGAAATAAGGCTAGGCCAGTTTATAGCTAAAACTTGCCGAGGGAAAGGTTCTATACCTAAATATAGTTTCAAGGTAAAGGAAACTGATTTTTGGTATGGATTTGGGGAATACAAAAATAAAGGAAGTTTTTTTAGGTTTTCGATGTTTTTCACCGTTGGAAGTTGTTAAAACGAGCTGGGATCACGTTCTATTTATAGGAATTTTGGCAGCGTAGATCGACACATCTTGGGAGCGTCGATCGACGCATCTAGGGCGGTTGTAGCTTCGTTGAGTCATCACTAGACTCGACAAGTGTCCAAGAACCGTCGATCGATGCATCTGGGAGCGTCAATCGACACGTGTATGTTTGCTGAGTCATTGCTAGATTCGACACGTGTCAGCAGCAATTAGCGTCGATCGAAGCATATGAGAACCATCAATCAATGCATATCCAACCGTTGGATTTTTCTAAAATTTTGACAGATAGTTTCTAACACACAGGGCTAACTTTTGACCGTTGGAAATTTTATTTGGAGTTCCGGAGAAAATTCTATCGAAGGCAGAAGTTCGAACAGGAAATTGTTGGTTTGAGGTTCTTTCCTTTAGGATACTTCGAGAATTATTCAGGGGATTTTGCACTAGGAAAGAAACATTCAATTTATAACACTTTCGACATTCGGACACCTATGTAAATAGGTATTAATCATCATCAGACCGGGCGGACCGTGCTCACATCTCGACACAAATTTTATTATATATCCGATGCATATCACATTGTGTCATTTTAATACACATGACATAACTTGTATAAGCTTTTTCTTTTTTGCAAATGAGCATATTGAAAACGTGTAAGGATCACATTGATGGAAAATTCAAGAAATGCCACACCTTATCCTTTGAAGTTTCAACTAGAAAACGTATAAAATAATTTTCACAACACAAGAAATCTAATAAAATAATGCCAAAAAGAGAAGTCAAAGGTTAACATGATATAAGTCTGAAAAGGGAAAACAACATTCAACTATCCCGGCATCATCACCACCTATATAAACACCTCTCAGCCTGCTTATTTTCATATCCACAAACAAAAGAAAAATGTCAAGCCAGTGCAAAGGTAATCAATCAACTCATTGTTTTTCCAACTTATTTTAAGTCGGGTTTTTTTTTTATTTTCATCACCAGGTGGCCCTGGATAAGTTCTATCTGTGGGCGGCATTTTTAAGCCATGTCCACATCCAGACTATCCCTGATCACCAATTTGCGAGTGCCTCAAAGGGCTGGCTGCCACAAGATTTAGGGTTGTTTCATACACATCCCAAGGCTCGGTCCTTGGTGGATGCTTAAGGATAGACTAGTCCGTACCGCTAGACCACGGGTTGAGCTACAATTTAAACTGAAGAACTGAGTTCATTACAGTTTAGTAGAATGAATAGAGCTAAGGCGCATATTAAGAAGGTGTTTTTATTGCTTATAATTTGGCTAAACAAGTTTATAAATAATTTTATTATGAAGTGTTTGCTTTGTTTTATATTTATATTACAAAATTAAAGATTATAAACTGATTTTTATATTTTACTTTTAAGTAATTTATAAGAAGTTAAAATTTAACCAACTCAAAAACAAATATATTCATTTAACTATACGTAAAAAAGTCTTTCTTTTTACATATCTCTTTTAGTCCTTAAACATTTCTGCAACATATAAATTGTTTACAAGCTAGTCTATAAGGAGCTTATAAGTCAGTTTTATGAAAATTTTCAATAGATGCTCATAAGTTACTTAAAGAAATTAAGTAATAAGTTAAAAAGCGTAACGCAATGTGAGATATACATCCGAATTTGATAATATGCATATTGTGATTGTGATTGTGGCATACAGGGAAGAATTCGTGGCCGGAACTAGTCGGGAAAAATGGAGAAGAAGCGGAGGCGATAATAGAGAAAGAGAACAAACTGGTGGACGCGATAGTCGTCAAGGTTGGAACTCCAGTGATTCTAGATTTCCGATGTGACCGTGTTTGGGTTTGGGTCAATGACTATGGTGTCGTTGTTCGTACCCCAAAAATCGGATAATCTATTTATGGACACTTGTATTTATTTTCAAAGAATAATTATTACTTAATTACTATGTATTGAATAATTTAATCAGCCTAGTACTGATTGTACTTCTATTATAAACAAACTTCTACATGGGTTTGATTAATTTATTTATTGATAGTTTTTTTATTGTTGTTCATGACTTTTATCTACAAAATAACTAAATAAGTTATTTAACAAAATTATGTAGGTTAGATATATGTACGGGCCGATAAATTATTAGTCTTTTATATTTTACTTATATTTTTTTAATTAAAAGGTGGAGGTTGGAGAGTCGGGTTCGTTTTATCAATAGAAGAAAAGAAATAAAGAAACTTAAAAACAATAAATGTCAAACAACAGCAGCAAAAAATTACTATTAATTAAGGAAAAAACTTCAGTGGAAGTTTACATTCCCGTTTAACGTGTTCCATGCGCTCTCGTTTGGCCTGTTCTCTGGAGGCGACAAATACATTTTGCTTATTAAAAATTTTACTTATACTTCATTTTAATACATATTTTAACTTTCCAACTTCAACTATACTTGTATTTTTTTATATAAAATGAAATTAATTAATAAATTTTAAATGTGATAATAATGTTATTAGAATGTTTTAAGATGCATATTTTTCGTCTAGGCCCTGAAGTTTCAAAATATCTATTTTTCATATAAGGCCTCAAATTTTATAAGACCGACCCTGATTCATGCTAGATTTTATAAATTCGTGCTATATTATTATTAGCCCAATGGATTTGAACATGTATAAAATGGCATGAGATATGTAGAGATAGCAAATAAAAAAAATAGGGTATACCCTCTAATTAGTTATATATATATTATCAGATTTTTGCTTACTGATTTGTCCAATTTACATAATAATGAACTTTGTAAATTATTTTCAATTTGATTTTTCCTAATGATTTGATTCTTTTACTTGTTATACATTTTTATTAGTTATATTTAGTTGATTTATACATTAATCAACCCGACCACCCGAAAAAATAAAAAAATTTTATTGACTTAGGTCTTGTTCTCTTGAATGCCATTGGGCTTCTTAAAAAGAATTTACTAAATTCATCGAGTTGTTCCATACAATTCAATGCAGTTCAAACTACTCCAGTTCAGTTCAATTCAATCCACTTCAGTATAATTTAACTATATATAATTATAAATTTATACTGAAATAAATTTAATATAGAAGTAAAATCAACCTCATCCCATCTATTATTGCTTCAAACAGTAAGGTGTGCTATTTCTAAAATAAATTAAATGAAGATGAGAATTATTAATGTTTAAAGTCAAAATATTAGACCAAATTAGACAAATCAAACCATTTATCCTATAAATATTACAAGAGATTTATTGCAAGTTAAGTTTAATGGAGTTTGGTCTCTTCACTCAATGATCCCAAACGGTATTTTTTCTGTAAATACAAAAAGAAAAATCTAATTCGAACATATTTTTATTATATAATGTAAATATTTGGACTAAATTAAGGCCTTGTTTTTTTAGACTATGATTTAATGCAGTTCAGTCCAATTCAGATCATTTTAGTTCAGTTCAGTTCAGTTCAGCTATACATAATTATAAATTTACACTGAAATAAGTTCAGTTAAGTTCATCTCACTACAATTTAGTTCAATTTAATTTAATAAACTTGGGTGCAATTTAATTCAACTTTCTCAGAAGTTGAAAAAATAGAGCCTAAGCATAAAGTCAATTTTTTTTTTGTCATAGCCTTATATTGATTGATTTTATGTCGATTTTGAGTTGGTGATAGTTCTTTTTCCTCTCTAATTTTGGTTACTTATTGGTATTTGATTTTGTGATTATTTTAGGTTATGTTTTAAAAGAGCTCAATCTTAAATTATTTTCCTTACACAATATTTTTTTACAAACAAACAAGATCTAAAAGATTTTGGTAATGAATTTTTCGGTAATGAATTTAAATCATACTCTAATGCAGTAATTTTGTCTCTGAATTAATCTCACGTGTCTATAAAAAAATTGTAATATGCACCACTGATAATTATCATGTGTCAGTTTAATTGAGCCTAACTAAAAATAATAACTAAAATCCGTCCCGACTCATAAAATAATTAAAAAAATTGTATTATGCTTCCAAATCTTTCAAATAAAGGGAGGACTTAGACCGCCTCTGCACTATATATCAGTCGCCCAAAGAATCCAATTAATTATCAATACATATATTATATTCATAAAAATTTATAATTTTTTTATAATATCTATATATATTTTTATTAAAATAATTTTATTAAAATTTCAGTTATAATTAAGGCTTTCCTTTCGAATCTTATCAAGTTCAATCTTGGACATAGGCGAGAGGTGTGACGGTTTAGAGCCTATTTTTAAAAGGGGCTCCATAATTTTTTATTCTGCGTATATACATGTATGTATATAAACTTTAAATGAGTGAAATTATTAAGTTAAAATAAAACTTTAGAATAGTTATATTTGGCGTCTATTATAATATATTTCAATCTTGTATAAATTTTCTAATAAAAGGGTTCTTATTTCTGATTTCGCTAAGGGCCCTCTAAATATTAATACCGACCTTAAATCTTATTTTCTTCCAACTTACTCAATATATTATCAACTCAACTTCACCTGGTTGTTATAAAAATTTATAAATAAAATTAATTCAATTCTTAAAAAAAGTAACGTTTCCAAAAATACCCTAAAAAATTTAGCTTTCGTGGGGTTAATTTGGTACAAAGCAAATGGTGGGTAGCCCTACAATTTTAAGGCCATTTGCTTTGCCCTACTAATACACTTTTTGTGCCTTTTCATAAGAACTTCACTCTCCATAGTGTCAAATTCAATGGCTTTTAGTCGGTGTTTATGGGCTTCGAGGCCAGCTTCGTCTCTCCGACTCTCTGCATTCCGCCGAGCTTTCTCCTCTGGTAAACAATGTCGAATTCCTTATTCTCCTTTCTCTTTTCCATTGTTGATCCTGTATTTTCCTGTTCAAGTAAAAAAAAGACATTTTTTGATTTTTTGTGATCTAGTGTTTGTTTTAGGGTTCTCTTTTGAATTTCAAACGGAATTTGAACTTTTAAGCATTCCTTACTATGATTTTAGATTCTTACAATGTTAACCGTTTGATGCCTGAATCATTTACAGAGATCTTATACCTGTCATTGAAGTGAAGAAACTTCAGTAGAATCGATCAATTTTAGGGTTTAATTTTGCAGAATCTGTTGTAAATCATGGATTGTAGATAGCCTTTTGGCTTGATTTGTGATAATCAAATATATTATTCTGCAGATGCTCCGTGTTTTGGGCCTCCTGCATCAAGAACAATTGATGAACACACAATCAAAGAAGAAATGAGACTCCTGTTTCCTGAACACTTGGTTAGTATTTTTATCTGCTAGTTTCATTAATTGAACAACAACAAAAACAACAACATTACCCCAATGCCTTCAAGGCACAAGTGGGGTAAGGGGGGGTCGGGTGTACGCAGCCTTACTTCTGTAATTACAATGAGGTTGTTTCCAATTGACCCTAAAGTAGAGTTGCAACAGCTATCCGTGACTTCACAATAAAAGAAGCTCAGATAGTTAATGAGACATTTTGCTTTAGTCCATTATAATCTAAAGCCAAAGAATGGTGAATTTTTGGCCCCATCAAAATAATGTACAATTTTCATTAATTGAACACTAAGTTTTTTTTAAGCTGCAATACTACACTGTAATGTTCCTTCTATGCTCAAGGAGTCAAGGGTTTGGGGCTATTGTATGATCCTAGTCGATTTTCCCTATCTTCGAATTAGCAGTTGGCCTAGTACTTCGGGATCTCTGAACTTGGCCTTAAACGTCCATTCCGTTTACCCCTATTTTTTCAATTCTTTCAAATATCGTACTAAACTCCTCTAAAGTGCACCTCCCCCCCACCTCCAGAAGTTGACACGTGATGTCCAGGGGGGCAAACCGATGCATTTTTTCCAGGTTCAAGGGTGTAAGTGGAACTTTTGAAAGTATAGAGGGGAGATAGGCGTTTAGGGCCGAGTTCAAGGGGTCCCAATGTGTTAGGCCCTAGCAGATCTGTTTCGGCCTAGTTCATTATGTTTGCATTTGTTGTTTTCACAGGAACCGAAAAAGAAACCCTCAACTGGAGGAGACAAGGACATATGCATTATAGAGGTAACAGTTAGTGATGCTATAATATGACCTGGGTTTGATTTTTATTTTGTTTGCTTAATGTTTACGATGTATTTAACTCCAAGTTAGGAATTATTTCGTTATCCTGGCTTATTGAAGACTTGAATTTCGTTTAGAACCCATGAAAGTTATGGACAGTGTTATAAAAATCAGGCTGGGCGGAATTTTTCATAACACCGCCGCGATTTTAGCTAGTTGGGTGGTCCTCGGCGGTTGACCGATTTAGACTGGGCTAGGTGGGGTTTTGTGTTTTAAATATCAGCCTAGGCGGCCGTTTAGGCGTTCCTTAAGCTGGATTTTTCAGGACACTATAAAATTTTAGTTGAATTAATTGTATTAATGTATTTATAAATTGAAAAATACAAATCCATCTATGCCCCGATGGCCTAGCCGCCTGCCTGACGCTTTTTAAAACATTGGTTATGAAGAATGTCCTTCAATGAAGCTTTTTAGTTATGTTCTTTGTTGTACAGACATGCAAACACCAACTTCATGATGGCCGGTGGATTATCGGGTCGAACTTATATAAAGCCGATAACGAAGAAGACAGACACAACAATGATAAGAGAAGGCTCATGGGGGGCTTTAGATATCTGGTCGAGGAGAAGGGAACGAGAGAAATCGGTCGTTTTGGGATGGGATTCGAGGGGAATTGAAAGCAGTTAGTGTAAAGGAAGTAGCTTAATTCCTCTGGTTTTACTACTAGACTGAATGATAGATATTGCATTTTGAGATTTTGATGTTTTTGGGCTATGCAATATTGTCTATGTTATGAATCATAATAATTACACATTAATATGTTGAATATATTAAGGTAAGAAGTACTAGCTTTTGGAAATATATAGCATAACCATATTACATAGTACTTAAAAAAGGCTCTCGTGATATTTTTTATCAGAATGGCCCTCGTATTATTTTTTTATCAAAAGGGCCCTCGTGGTATCAAATATTAGCAATTAACAGTTTTCTTGTAACAAAGTTAGTTATGCTGAATTGACAAGGTGAATTATCATATTTTTTGTTTTAAAATTTGCAAAATTTGGAGTTTTTCAAAAATACTCTTTTTCAACTCAGCACATAACTTTGTTAAGAGAAAATTTATTTTTTTGCTAATATTTGATATCACAATGGCCCTTTTGAGAAAAAATAACGTAAGAGCTTTTTTAAAACGAGTGAAACCACATAGAGGTTTTTGAACTTAAGGGCAGTCCAAGCCCGATCGACCCAAATGAAATACAGGCTTGGGTTGGGTTGGATTTGGATTTGAAATTTTTATCTCAAACCTTCTCTTCAAATAACTATTAATTTTTATTTTTTTTAGTGAAAAAATATATTAATAAGTATAAATTGACAGTAGATTGATAATACACTTGCTTTCTCTATGTAAACTTTTTTTATTAAAATACAATGCTATCGTGTAATTACAAATTAGCTATAATATTATCAAATAATTATAAACTATGTGGAAGTGTACTTTTAGAATGCAAATTGATTTAATATTAGATATTAATAGCTTTTTATATATATTGGATATACTGGGTTAGACTTAAATTTTAGATACAACAAAAGTTTAGTTATTATATTTCAGGTATTTACGAGTTTGAGTCGGGCTGTACCTATATCAAATATGTTGGTCCAAGATCAATCCAAGTAAGCCTCAACCATGTGGCTCGTTATTGATACTATGAGTACTGGGTAAAGTAATATAGAAAGTAATAAAATATATCTTTATTTTAAAAAAATTATAATAAATTTTTTAACATTTTAAAGTGACTAAAAATAAAACTCATAACCTTTTATCGGTTTTTAAAAAATATATAAATTCAAATAATGTTACTTTTTTTCACTGTACAAATTAAGAAGCTAAAAATATTTTGGGCCTCCCTTCGTTATGGCCTTATAGGCCTTGAGCTATCGCTTTTCCTTTTTTCCTACTCACCCCTGTAAATGATTTTGCGTTAGACGGATCAAGAGACACTTTAATAAGTATACATCATTCTAAGTAAAATAATGAAATATTGCCAAAGTAAAAGTCAATGTCAACAATTAATAAAGTTTGAAAAAATTGAAAGATCATAAGCAAAACCATCTCTTTCCTATTCATATATAATAATAGCTCTCTTAAGGTGGAAAGCAAAAGGAAAATGGAAATAGAGTGTAGAGGTAAGTAAGAACATGTATATTAAGTTCAATGAGTTAATTATTCTTTTATTGACTGAATTGGTTTTGTTGGTAGGGAAGAAGTCCTGGCCGGAGCTGGTCGGAGAAAAGGGAGAAGCAGCGGCGGTCACCGTAGAGCGAGAGAATAAAAATGTGAAAGCAATAGTGTTGAAGGACGGTACTATAGTTACTATGGACTACCGTTGCAACCGAGTTTGGGTTTGGGTCGATAATAATGGTGTTGTTGTTCGAGTCCCTAAAATTGGATAATTTATACTTCCATTGATAGACTATATGTTATTTTACGAAGGTCGAGTTTAGAGTCGATGTCTAGTATCATGAATAAAATGTTTTGTTTAACTTGGATAAGTGTTTTTTTTTATTTCAATAGCATGAATAAATTGTTAGACGAAACAATTCTCGTAATATAGCATATTAGTATTGGTGATCCATTTCTTTTTTACATAATAAAAATCACTGTTTTAAAAATTCCCGCCTAATTCTGTTTAGGCTATTTTTGAGCTTGCGGCCCAAATTTTCGTTCCTCGGGCGCTATTAGGTGCTGGACAGAGATATTGCCACCTGCGCATCGCCTAGTCATATTTTTTCCGCATTTTTTAAGATACCAATACTTAATATTCCGTATAATTCTCATTTTTAATCTCAAACCGATAAATAGTAAGCTATAAACCACAAATAAACTGTGAGAATATGCGTTTTTAAGGAATTGATTTTAGTTTTGATGTTTTTTTTATGTAAGAATCGATTAAGACTTATGTTGTCATATGTTAAACTATGTTGTATATTATAATTTATTATTTAATTGAATTTATATACTTTTATATATTAATAAATATTAAAAATAAAAAAGTAGATATCCTCTTAGGCCCCGCCCAAGTCCCATCCAATCGCTTGAAGCTCTGACCGCCCGACTAGCGCCAACGCTTTTTAAAACATTCACAGAAAACAAGGATAAGGCCCAACAAGTATGCAATTCCAGCCCACAAACATGTCCATTGCCTGGTAAATTTGACAATTTGACCAATATAAGCAGTATCAATTACTCATACACAAATGCCAATGAGTTAATAGCAATCTTATCAATACCATATCCGGCCTCGTACCGGCGAGGTCAATGGTATTATTGATATTAATAGTAGTTTTACTGATTTTTATTTTTTAAAATGATATATTATTTATAGTTTTCAGTGGTTATTGCAACGCTTTTTAAGTCTTTTGCAACGCTTTGGCGTGTTGCCATAGGGGTTTTAGAAAGAAATATATTATTTAGAGTTTTCAATGGTTATTGCAATACTTTTCTGGGTCTTTTGCAATGGTTTTGTGTCTTTAGCGACGCTTTTGAGTCTATAGCAACGCTTTTCTGTATCTTTAGCAACACTTTCACTTATTGTCAGAAGGATGTTAGGAAAATCAGGTTTGATTCGGTACGCTGATTTACCGGTTTTTTCGGTTCAACCCGATTTTCCCCAATTTTTTTCTAAAACCGATTTTTAAGTATACAGCCATGACCGGTTCGGGGTAAAACCGGTTGAACCGGCCAGTGCGGTACGATAACATTGGTTAATAGAACAAAAATAAAAAAAATAAGGAATACTTTTAGTTACATAAACATCCTAAATAGGATTGGGATTCTCTGCAGTTGGGAGAAAAGTTGAGATCTGAAAATGGATGGATCAGATTTTTTTAAAATTATTTTAAATAATTCTTAATTAAAAAAATTTGAGCCATCCATGACTGAGATCATCTAACTTTCCTCTGCAATATCCAACTACAGAGGATCCATTTCCTCTAAAATATGTTAATGGAATCGTAGTTCAATGATATAACTAGGGGTTGCTTTTATACCAATGCACACCATACTTTGCAACCTCTTCATCTTTAGTACCCAGAAAAAGCTTACAACCAAGTACTACTCCTTTATTATCAACCAAATATCTAATTCCCCCAGTTGGCCTTCTCGTATCGTGTTTTCTGAGTCCTCGTCTTCATCAACCCGATACACATTGGAACCGAAAAGCCATAGTCCATTCTCTTGATACTCATATGTCTGTAACATAAAGAATTCAACATTATGTACCTGAACGCTTTTGGTCTTTCCGCGGTTAAATGAAATGCATTGATATGATTTGAACACATGACATGGAGAGAGAAAAGAGGCGACAGTACAGCGAAAATCGGGATTCAATGGATGTGTAAGATGATTGATCAACCACAAATTGTTAACTACTTAACTGAATCCAACTGCCAGAGATATAAATCATTCAAAGATGGGAAACACATAAAAGGATCATAGTTTACTTTATCAATTAACTGTTTTATGGGTGCTAATGGTATTCAATTTTCAAAACTCCAAGTTGATAACACACCATTGCAAGAAACCTACAAACAAATCTACGTAGCGTTGACACAATTCGACCACAAACGAAACTGTTGTTGCAGAAAACAATCGAAGTACATACCGACATAGAGTTTAAATCGAAATAGATACTGACATAGAGTTTAACACAAAAATAATGACAGAAAAAACACGCATTGTATATCACATCGTAGCTGCCCAAACGGTAAGATCACTAACCTTCACAGAGGATTTCGTGTTCGTTGGCATTGAGTTTACCTGTAAAACAACATATTCGACATTAATAGAGCTATCAAACCATTGAAATCAATAATTTACCATGTAATCTTGATTTCCAGGTAAAAATAAGGGTAGAATGAAAAAACAGAAGTTCCCATACTATATGATCACTGACCTTCACAGTGGATTTGGTGTTTGGTGGCCTTGAGTATACCTATAAAACAACAAACTCGACATAGATAAATAGAGCTAAAACAGATCAAACCAGCATAGGGTTGAAAGCCGGGCGGGGATTCCCGGAACCCGATGAGGGTTCGGGGAATCCCCGATAAGAATCCCCACGGAGTGGGGATGGAGATTTTTATTCCCCGAATCCTTAATGGGGATGGGGATAGGGACGGGGACTATGTCCCCAAACCCGATAAATCTCCGATCCCGATAAGAAAAACTATTTTTTTTATTTTTTTAAGTTCTATTAATAATTTTACAAAAATTCTTGGCAGATTGTGGAATATAATAATATAATATTTAAAATTATTAATTTCTATATATTATTAATATTAAAAAGACAATATACTTGAAAACTAATGTTGAACCCCATTTCTTTAATCATTTAATTGATTTTACCATTGAATTGATATCAATTATATTGTTTTGTTTTTAGTTTTATTTAATTATTTCACTAATTATATAAATTATTTCAATTTTTTCAACATATCAATATGAAGTAATGTTAGTTTATGTTACTTTGGCAAAAAAATTAGCATGTTTTTTCGTTAACGGGGAATTGGTTATTCCCCCATGGGAAATGGGGAATCCCCGATTTGAAAATGGGGAAAAAAAATTTCCTGAATCCTCAATGGGGATAGAGATGGAGATGGGGAATGAATTCCCCGCCCCAATAAACCTCACTTTCAACTCTAAACCAGCATTGCCCGATAATTTACGTATAGGGAAACCGATTCCAATCAACTGCAGTTAAAAATTGATTATTTTTTGGATTACCCTCTTGATTTAATTTAATAAAGGCTGGATTTTTAAATATATTTACACCTCTAAAATTTGTTATAAATATCTTTGTACATTAGGCTAAATTTCCTTCACATCAATGTTATCATTTATTGAGCCGGGCAATGCACCCGAGAGACATTTGATACATGGTTTAACCAATTTTTTTAAATCAATAGAATTTTTAATTGATTTATGATTTAGCCAATTAAACTATACAATTGATCCCGCAATCTATAAAATTAGCATAAAAGTGCCACGTTATTTTTATAAAAAAAGAACAATAAATCAGATTTTAAAAAATGTTTTAAAAAACGTTAGGCGCTAGTCGGGCGGTCAGGGCTTCAAACGTCTAGATGGGGCCTGAGTGGGGGCGGGGCTCAGCGGAGCCTGGACGGATTTGTAAATTTTTAATTTTTTATGATTATTAATAGATAAAAGTATAAATTCAACTTAAAAAATAAATTATAATATAATATTATTTTACAAAAATGTAGTTTAATATATGAAAACATAAGTCTTAGTTAATTCCTATATAAAAACACATCAACATTAAAATCAATTATTTAAAAACAAATATCCTCTCTAATTTTTTTTATACTTTATAGCATACTATTTCTCGATTTGAGATTCAAAATGAAAATTGTATGGTGAGAATATTTTGTTGTACATTAGTTTCACCAACTAAGCTAACTTTTTTGAATTGAAAAAATTGAACTATACTTATTATAAGTATCGTTATCTTAAAAATTACAGAAAAAATCAGACTAAATAGTACTTAAACATCAAAATATCGGTCAAACATCTAATAACGTTCGAAGAATAAAAAATTAAATGACAAATCCTAAAATAATATTTGACGGGCCTAAGCCAACTTAGAGTTTTAAAACATTCTTTTCATTATTAGTACCTGATTTGAAAAAACATTTCTCACCATAATAATAGCAAATAATAGTTGGATATGCCACAAATGGGTCCATAGGGTACAAAGTTGGTTGTGGTCACTAACAAGACTCAGCTTTCACCAACTTCTGCTAGTGGCGTTGGTTGACACATAGACCCACTTCCCAATATTATTCCTACTTCCTTTGCTTTTTATTGGAATTTTTATGGGGGCAAAATGGTATTTTTGGTCTATAACGGCACTTTCAATGATTTCGCATTTTAAAGAATTTATTAAAATGGTGAATATTTATGGGGAATGATTGAGTTTTACCATTCCCCATATGATACGGAGAATTTCATTTTAGAGAATCTATTATTTTATTATATGTTTTTTAACTTTTTATTTTTTTTAATTATTTTATCAGTTGATTAAAATATAAATGATGTTAAAGTATTAATATAATAATAATAAAAAAAGAATATTATTATTTTTTGAAATTTAATATAGGGAATGAAAATACAGAAGATGGTTTGAGTAAAAACACCATAAATCCCCTAAAATAGAGTTTGGAGAATGAAAAATGTTCCACTAACACATTTGTCCATTTGATTCCTTTCATATTCATGTTACCTATTTTATCCTTATATTCTGCTATTTATTATCTTTTTTAACCCTTTACCACACAATCATAATTTAGTAAATTTCTATACTATATAATTTCTTACCTTTTTAGGATCGTGTATTGTAGAATTTCCATTAATATAATGACGCACTAAAGAGATTAAAATGTAATAAATTACATAGTATAAGGATTAAATAGATAATTTATATATAAGACGAATCAAACGAGTAAATACCCATCAGCACATGACCCACAAGAAACCACTCACCAACCCTTTGATCCAATTCCAATATAAAAACCATATATTTTCCACTTTATAGTGCAGTATTCGAACCTTTATAGTTTCTTCAATGGCTACTCGTTTGTTGTGGGCTTCAAGGGCTGCTTCTTATTTAAGGATCTCTGTTGTCCACAGAGGTTTTTCATCTGGTAAACCTTGTATTTCTTCTTTTTCTACTGATTTTGATCTTATGGTGTAATGATATGTGGTGTTTTTGATAGATCCGGTTGAGAAGATTCGATTTTTACATTTGGGTTTTGTTTGGTTTTGGTGTTAGATTTGGTTTATGATTCAAGTTTGGATTTTTATATGATCTGTGCATTGGTTTCACTTTTCAAGTGATTTGCTGTTGTTTTCTCTGTTTAAATCGATTATTGTTCTTGATCTAGCGTTTATTTTAAGCTTTCCTTAGGAAAATTTTAAGGTTTTCTATAGCTCGACAGTGGGAAGTATACTGTTTGCTAATTGGGATTGTGTTTGGTAGTCTATGGAGCACGGAAACTCTGGTTACATGCCGGTTGCAGCGTTTCCGTTTCCGTGCCCGTATTCGTTTCCCCATAGTTTCCAAGCCTATATTGTTTGGAAATGGCGTTTCCGTTTCCGTGCTACATAGTTGGTAGTTAAAGTTGGTTGTTGTTGTCAATCCCTTATAACTAGGTAGAACATAAACTCTTAGACACTATCGTTTCCATGTTTCGTGCTCTGTTATAAAGTCAATTAATATTGTTTTTCACTTGAAATGAAATGAAATGACTTAACATGTCGAAATTCTAGTTTTGAATTGATAATGTGTGGTCTCCTCAAGAACTAGGAAGCACGGAAACTTCTAGACACTAACGTTTCCCGTTTCCGTTTCCCTCTTGGAAACCTTAAATCTCGTTATTTTTTGCATTTCTAGTGTGCGTTTCCGGAAATCAGAAACGTTTCCTTTCCCGTTTCCGTGCTACATAGCTCAAGAACATTGTGCACATTGTTTCTAATTTCTATTCGATTAATGCTGTTCTGAAGAGGTAAATCAACTTGAATATAAGTGTACCAGTGATTGATTCTGTATAACTTATTTTCTGGGACCTTTTAATTATTCATTCTATATTATACTGCATCGGTCTTGTATTTTGGTCATCGTCCCATCAGAAAAGTCGAAATTTGGCTACTAAAGTTGGCTCAATATGTCATTTTAAGTCTTAACTATTGTATTTGATATGAGTTGTTAGATGAAACCCTTGAATTCAATTTTGGTATATTTGGCTTCTATACTTCAATTTCCCAATTCCCATCAAAGCGTCGCCTTAATTGATGGTTCGGAAATTCAAGCACAATTAGACAATTGAAGTATACAGCTTGATCACTCTTTTTTTTAGTAAACTCATGTGATTTGCTACTAAAAAATCATCCGTTCGGCTAAATTTTGAGAAAATTTTAAGTATGTGGATCAAATGTGCAGTTTTGAAGGATCTTAAATATGCGGAAACACACGAATGGGTTAAAGTTGAAGGCAATGCTGCAACTGTTGGTATAACCGATCATGCTCAAGATCATTTAGGAGATGTCGTTTATGTAGAATTACCTGAAGTGGGCGCTTTGGTAAAGCAAGGCGGCAGTTTTGGTGCAGTCGAGAGCGTTAAGGCGACGAGTGATATTAATTCTCCTATTTCCGGGACAGTTGTTGAAGTCAATGAAGAACTCAGCAACTCGCCTGGCTTGGTTAGTATTCTTTCGCAACCCCAATTTCATTAATTTCTTGCACATTATTTGAACTACTTAAAACTGCTAGTTATGTTGCATTGTGTTATATGATTAATGACTGCCTTTCTTTGGAGGATTTGAGGCTTTACTGCTTGTGTTTTTGCTTGATATGGTCTTTTTTTCTCTTAAATGTAAATTCCTATCTGTATTTGCCCGGTACTCTCGTCTATGTTTGCCATAGATCATTGATAGGCATTTCATTTCGATTCTAATAGCTATTTGTAACAATAAAGTTTACTAATGGTTATTTCTTGGCCAAATACATCATTATACGCATGAACTTGGCCCAAATGGTCTATTGCCCCTCTGAACCCTCAAAAGATTCTCTTAGCCCTTTAAACTAGGCAAAAGTTCCCGGTTTGCCCCTGAACGCCATGTGTCAGCTTTATGTTGGTTTGACTTTCAAAGACGACATTTTTCTGTTTTTTCTCTCTCCGACCAGAAGCGGACACGTGGCGTTCAAGGGGTAAACTGGTGCACTTTTGCCATGTTCGGGTGGCTAAGAGAAACTTTTCAAAGTTCAGTGGGGCAATAGGCCATTTGAGCCAAGTTCGGGCAGTTAAAGACATTGAGCCTTATTTCTTTTGTCCTACATTGTCAGAAACATTGCTAGTAAAGCTCTTAACGACCCATTGATTATGCATCTCTTAAATTGATGTTGGTATTTATGCTCGAGTGTCTTCTATTATGTCTCCCCCCTCCCTCGTATGTGTGGCAACGCATAGATGACCTTCGAGCACTTGATTCACCGTCGTCGTCTTGATTTTTTTTCCTTACAATCAATGCACGAAACCGAACAACTTTGTTTTCACACCATGATTGTCGATAATGGCGTTGTACCTAGTAAAGCTTGTTGCTTCAATATGTTCTAGGCTTCGAGCATTAGTTATGTTTTGTTTGTTCTTTTGCAGGTAAACTCGAGCCCGTATGAAAAGGGATGGATAATGAAGGTCGAAGTTAGTGATGCCGGTGAGCTAACCAACTTGAAGAACTCAGACGAATACTCCAAGTTCTGTGAAGAAGAAGACTCGAAGCATTGAGTAGATTTGCGTTTGCCGATGGCCACTGTAAAAGAGAGTAGTTCCTGTCCTTTGCTTGAATGATAGCACATTTCTGTCTTGATATTTTTCGTGTTCCGAATTCTCGTTGTCATTGATAAAAGTGTCGGTAAACGCGATCGTTCAACATTAAGAAATAATCATTCTGAGTTTGTTTTCTGAAGCTGTGGTAAAAATCCGTGATTCGAGCCTAGTTTTTTTCTTCTGTAGTTGCTTTATTGTTTTGTTGGGCTTCAAACAGGTTTGTCAACGATTATCAGCAACAATAAATAGAACAACAAAGCTTCTAATTTTAGTATTTTCCTGTAATTTATTTTAGAGTTGTATGTTGTTTGATAGTTGTAGTCACAAAATTAAATTTCTTTGTTTTATGCTGAAATGCTAAAGAGAGTTACTAGAAACATCGCTGACACAACAGCTCTTTTGATCCTAGTTGATGGATTTTCCGTTGGACAGTGATTTCATCTGTTAGACAGATCGCAAACTCAGTCAATTTTTGGTCCTTCCACGTTCTTGGCTCTTACAAGTTGGCGCGTTTGGCTCGATAAAAGCTCGTTCGATCATGGTTTGTTAGTAAAAGAGTTTGTTCGTTGATAAAATTTTAGACTTATCTTCATAAACGAACCAAGCTTGAACAAATGGATACTTGATTCAGCTCATGAAGATGCTTGATAAGAAGTTCACGAACTAGCTTGCAATCAGGCTCGTGAAGATATTCAAGAAAAGTAGATATTATATTTATAATATAAGTTAGTAAGCATAATTTCTTACTCCTTCCATCTAGAAATTATTGTCTCTTTAGCCATTTTATTAGTTCTCTTTTTAATTGTCAATTTAGATTATTAATGCATTTTGTACAATTTTTTCTCTAATTTGCCCTTATATTAAATATGAGAGAGATTATGTATTATTAAAATTATAAGTGAGTAAAGGATAAATTACTTATTTTGATTGTGTAATAAATTTTTTTATTAATTTTAATGATTCTGTTAAATGGACAATATTTTATAGATTGAGGGAGTAATATTTAATTTTATATACACAATATAAAGATATATAATTAGTTTGAACGTATTTATATACACAAATTTTTTCGTAAAAAGGCGTAATATAATCAAAGTCCCCCAACTTGTCACGAAGTTATAGGTGTCACTCTTAACTTTCAGCATGCTCTATTAACACTTTAAACTTAATAAAAGCATTCATCTCAGCTCCTCAGTGTCACATGTCACATTCTAATTGGATAGTGAAAAATATAAAATTTGACATCTTTAAAAAGTCAAACCAATCACAAGGTGACACGTGACACTAAAAAGACTGAAGTGAATATTTTTACTAAATTTAAAATAATAATAATGACCGTAAAAAATTGAGGGCGACATATATAACTTGGTGCACGGCTTTTGGATGTTAGCCCTCTAAAAATATATGAAGAGAAAAAATTTAAATCATGCATGTTCAGTAAAACCCTAGTTAAATCTCCGTTTTCGGCGCCAGCATCCTACACTCTTCTTCTTCTTTTTTCAAATCTCACAATTTTAGCTCTCAATTTCAGTGGCTCGCCTTGTGATAGCTGCAAGAGCGGCGACGTTGCTGAGGATTCCAGTTTTCCGCCGGAGTTTTGCTACTGGTAAATCTTGTTTTTCATTTACTCTGCATTGTCTGCTTTCTTAATCGCAAGTATTGGTGTATTGAACCTGGATAAGTTCGATGTTAATGATTGTTCGCTTTCGATTCTTTTTACTTTAAATTCTCCAGGAACAATTGAGGAACATCAACTCAATGAAGAAATGAAGAAATTGATGGGCGGGGTGAGTTTTCTGATGTGTTTCTTTGTTAAATTGCTCTTCTACACTTTGTTTTGCCTTTTCTGAAACCTTTTAATGGAGCTGTTCTGTTCTTTGAACTTGATGTTCTTCACAATCCAAATAATTCAGCAAATTTTTTTGTAGAATCTGTTTACAAGCTCTTCTGTTTACTAGATCTGTTTTGGCCTTTTTCTGAAATATGTTAATGTTCATTGTTGTTGTTATTAGGCTTTTGTGATAATTTGTTGTTGTGATCCTTTATATCAATGTGTGATTTGCAATAAACTAAACCAATTCATTTGTAGAAGTAATTTGTTTAAGGCCAAATGCATAAGTTGTGCCCTCAATTTGGCTCTAATCGCCCTTGGCCACCCCAAACTCTCAAGTGTGACACTTTACCCCCAAAGTTGGCAAAATTCAGTCTACACCCTCAATGCCACGTGTCAGCGTCTGATGGAGCGAAAAAAAAAATAAGAAAAATGGCAAGTCAAACCAATCAGAAGCTAACATGTGGCATTGAGGGGCGAACTGTATTAATTTTGCCAACTTTAGGGGCAAATTGTCACGCTTGAAAGTTTGGAGTGGCCAAGCTTGGTTAGAGCCAAGTTGAGGGAGCAATGTATGTTTTTAGCCTTTGTTTAACTTGTAAACATGTTTGACCTCATACTGTCATTGTGGATTTCTCATTCGGAAACGAATGTGCTAAAACTGTATGGCTTACCGATGAAAGAATGTAAGAAATACAAACGATTGAGATCGAAAGTATTGATTGTTATTGAGTTAGTTGCAATCATTGTAGATTTTACCCTAATTGTGATTGTCAAGAAGAGTTGTGGTTCTATATGTTCTACCTTTCTTTATGACTTGTGTTGCATTTGTTGTTCTACAGGATTACTCAAGCTCCAAGAACAAAAAGAAATCTGTTATTAAGGTCTGTGATGCTATTATGTTCTCCATACATTATGTATCGTATTACTTGGTTGATAACTATAATATGATATGTGTATGATACTTGAAATCGCTTTTTACTTTATTAGTCTCTCGGTTCCCCTGGTTTTTTTGTTACTTTTTTCCTCCCACATACAAATTGGGATGCATTGATGACTAGTGAGCATAAGCCATTACTTATATATATCATAAAGCACAGCGAAGCGCACATGCGCCTCTGTTAAACATAAAGCGCAGGGTGTGCAAAGCGCAAAAAAGCGCGTGCTTTTGCAGAAAATAAAAGGGCAACATGTGATATCTTTTAATGACTTTTGGATTTTAAAGACTTGTTTCTTGTTGTGGATTATTGTGACAAGTGATATTTTTAATATTTATCAGTGTTAAGTAGCCCTATTTCATTAATTTTCTAAACCTGTAATAATTTGTGAAAACTATAATAATTCGCTCATTTATCCGAAGCAAGCACTTTTTTTGCACTCTGCATTTGAAGCAAGTCCCTTGCGCTACGAGTTTGCTTTGCGCTCTCGACAACTATGATATATACAACTATCATAATCTTTTTATCTTGTCTTAAGTCCAAAATTCCATATTATATCAATGCAATTCATTTGGCTGTGGAAAGGCCAAAAGGGTTCAATTATATAATGTGGCTTTTTTATTTTACAGACATTCAAGTACCCTGAGAATGGGAAATGGCTTGTAGGCTCCAATGTCTATTTGGTCGATGGGGACGATGAAAACACCGATAATATAAGGCCGACCGGGGGAATTCGGTATGTGATTGACAAGGATGGAGTTGTACTTGGTGTTAAAGCTTTTGTGGATCCTAATGATGAAGGGGCTGCTAAGTTAGGTGTGAATTGGCAAGATGCTAATATAGTTTGAGGTTATAGTTGTTGCAATACACTAGGTAGGAAGGGTTAACACTATTGAAATTAGTTTTTGCTATATTTTAATTTATTGGGAATGTATATATAAGAAATTAATACTTTTTAGATTTAAAAAAAATTGTCAAATTTACTGTGCTAAGGCCATGTCCAACCCATTACTCTATATTCTCTGCTTTAAACTCTGTTTTTACAGTATTTACTCTATTTATGCAGTTGCTACAGTAAATTTACTCCAACTCATTACTCTATTTTTCTTTTCTAATAAAAAGAATCTTTTCAATCAATAATATTCTATTATTATTAATCAACTTTTTGTATCTTTAATCAAATAAATTAGGGCTGAATACATCAATACTCATTGAACTTATTTTTAAACACCAATTTACTCTTCGAATTTTTAAAAGTTTCAAAGAACTCCTTAAACTTGAAAAATAATTCTAAATAACCTCCTAAACTTGCAAAAAGTGAACCTTATTGCCTCTTAAATGCCATGTGTCAGATTTTGGTTGGTTTGACTTTTTAAAAATATCATTCTTTCTCTTCAATCAAAAGTCGACACGTGGCATTGAGAGGGAAAATTGGTTCACTTTTTGCAAGTTCAAGGGGTTATTTGGAACTTTTTGCAAGTCCAGGGGGTCATTGGGAACTTTTGAAAGTTCAGGGGCAAATAGGTGTTTAGGAACAAGTTCAAGGGATTCTTGATGTATTAGACCAATATATTATTATAATTAAATAATAAAAAGTAAAAAGTAATACTAAAATAATCATTTCTAAATATAAAGATACTTCAAATATTTTAACCCTACTATAAATATAACATTTACTCTAAATATAAATTACTTATTGAACTTGCCCCAAGACAAGTGGACCGAAAATTGACTAATGTCCAATTTAACTACCGGTTCGACGGGATTATTATTTTTTAAAAAATATTAAAATGAGTGTAAAGTACATCTTTACCGATGCATGAATATTAGTATAAGACATGTTTGTATTGTTTTACATTAATACAATTATAACATAATGATACCTCTAGATTGCTGATTTTTTTCAATTTTTTTCATATTAGTTTTTAAAAAAAGTTATACAGTTGCGTTTAAATTAAGTCGAAAGAAAAATTCTCACCCGTCCCACATTCAATCTTACCACTAGGCTATAATTTTACAACTTTTTTTTATATTATTAAATATAAACATATGTACTAAAATTAATAACTATTCATAATTTTATCTATCTCGTCGTAAGATTCGATTTTAATAACATTCCTAATTTATTGATGAATAGATATGTCTGTGTGCTGAAATTTGGGCCTTGAACTAGTTTCTTTTGACTTTTTTCCCGGAAATCACAAAAAAATAATAATGAAGTTTTTACAAAGAAATTACCATACAAATTCTTCAATGAGTGATACAAATATGGCTTAAAATCATATAATATTTTACATGTAGTTTTTTGGGACATGGATGACAAATAACTCCCGAGTCAATTTTAATCTCACTTTGGAGTCAATTTTACAGGAGCATTTGATGAGCTTGTATATTTACTCAAGTTCTAAATCCATAAAAGTATAGAAGCCGGATCCATGGAAGCTAGTCTTAGATGGACCGGTATCAAGCTTCATCCATGGAAGCTAGTCTTAGATGGACCGGTATCGAGCTTTTGAATAATTGTACTATAAAAATTAGTGGAACATATTCAAAAATAGCATAACAAATATCTCGTATTAACTGCTATTTGTTGTTTGTCTTATTAAAATCGTTTATTTATTGAATGCTATAATCAAATTTTATGAACTACAGTCCAGTTTGTGGAATTCAATAGAAAATACAGTAAAATTCACTAAAAAATAACCTAGTCATAGTGCATTTAAAATTTTTTTTAATATTTACAAGTATTTTCATTGAGATAATCTTGTTCAGGACTTAATCATAGTTATTGCTCCTTATCCCTCCCAACAAGTGTATTTAATAAAATTTGAATCATGTTCTCCTCAATATACTCAGCTTGCGTTGCCAATTTAGTAGAGCCTACTTTAATTTTCAAAATTTTAACCATGAAAATCATTCAGAGGGCTAATTTGGTCAATTCAAATAAGATTCAAGGGTTAACTCAGTTAAAAAAAATTAGGCTAGACCTAAATATTTGGGGCGTTTGCCCTAGAATTTGAAATTGTCTCGAAGCTTTCCACTCTCAGTCTCCAATGGCTTCTCGTCTGCTAGCCTCGAGAGCTTCTTCACTGCTCAAACTCCCTTTCTCTCACCGGCGTTTCGGGAATCATCTTATTCCGTTGTATTTACTGCTCTTTGTTTGAATCGCATCTTTAGAGTTCCGGATTTCATGTTTTTTAATTCTAATTGTTTTCGACAGGTTTATCCCGTGTTCCTATAGAAGCATTTGACGAAGACCAGATGAAGAAACAAATTGAGAAGATTCATGATCAGGTTAGTATTGTTATGAGATTCGATGCTTTTAGCATGTTAGAATACTGGTTTTGGGTGTTTGCTAGAATTTTTTATTGGAACTTAGGTCCCGGTCTTTTGGACTGCAATTTTCTGAACTGAACTGAATTGAAGTTGGCTGAACTGAACTGAGCTAATTTCAGTGTAAATTTATAACTACGCATAGCTGAACTGGACTGAACTGAAGTGAAGCGGTCTGAACTGAACTGAACTACATGGAGTTGTAGTCCAAAAGAACAGGGCCTTGGTGTGTTTATCGTACTCCATTTGAATTTTAAGCTCACTATTGTCACTTTCTCGTGATGCAATGCATGATCTATAAGGCCCCGTTGTTTTCAACTTTTGAAAGCTGAACTGAACTGTAGTTGGCTGAATTGAAGTGAGTTGAACTGAATTGAAGTTGGCTGAATTGAAGTGAGGTGACCTGAATTGCAATGAGCTTATTTTAGTGTAAATTATCTACGCATAGCTGAACTGAGTTGAACTGCATTGGTATGAACTGAGTATGAACTGAACTGCATTGGTATGAACTAAAGTGAAGTGGTTTAAACAGAACTGAACTGAAGTGGTCTGCACTGAACTGAATTGAACCCTAGTCCAAGAGAATAGGGCCTAAGGCCCTGTTCTTTTCAACTTCTGAAAGCTGAACTGAACTAAAGTTGGCTGAACTGAATTGAACTGAAATGGGCTGAACTAAACTGAACTTATTTCAGTGTGAATTTTAACTACGGATAGCTAAATTGAATTGCACTGAACTGCACTGAACTGCACTGAATTGAACTGAACTGAACTACATTGAATTGTAGTCCAAAAGGACAGGGCCTAAGTCTGAATATTGTATCTATAGCTAGGTGGTGTAGTTTGAGATTGTCATGATCTGTTTTCTTTCTCTTTTCTGTTGACTTTCCTATGAAATTCAACTCAACCTTTCCGTTGATTTGCAAATAGCTATTATTGTGTTCATGATTTATGAGAATTTGAGGTGTAAAGGAATTTTAAGTTGTTCAATTCTTGAACTCCTTGAGAGTTGCTCCAGTATTCATACCTTTTCTTAACTTGGAAATCAAAATTATATGTTGTTTATCGAGCAAGACTTGTTCCGTTCAACTTTTGGAAGCTGAACTTAAATGAACTGAACTGAAGTGATTTTAGTGTAAATTTATAACTACGCACAGCAGAACTAAACTGAAGAGAATAGGGCCTCAATTGTTAACTTGATTGTTTTCCCTATATGTAAATTGTCAAGCAATGTACAGTTTGAGCTGTGTCAGCTATATTTTTCATGTCAAGTTTGATGTTTTGCAGGTGAAGTCAAGGCCGACAAACGAGCAATCCGTTGTGAAGGTTAGTGATCCTCTAATATGGGCATTTACTAGCCTACAATATGATATGCGTAACATCTTTTTTTCGATTTTCGGTCATTGTTTACTTCGGTTGCTCTAATTCGTTAGTATATCATTTTCCCTCCCAAATATGAGTTGCAATGCCGAAAGACTTGTTTGTTCATCATGGTTGTTTTTTATTAGCAACAATTTTAATTTCGTGATCGAATTGTATCAATTAGTGTCCATTATTTAGATGCGGCCAAAGATTTAATGACTCATTAAACTATTTGAGCTTGTTTTATTATGAAGTCACGAACCGCTTAGTAACTCCACTTCAGTGTCAATTGGAAACGATCTCTTTGTAATCACAAAGGTAAGGTTGCGTACACCCGACGCCCCTGCACAAGCGCCCCTACCCTGCTTGTGCGGGAGCCTTGTTAGGCATTGGGGTAATATTGTTGTCAGTCATATATGGGAAAATGCATGCATAAATTTTTAGCAATATATTTTAATTAGAACCCACAAAAAAGTCAAGACAAGGGTTTAGTTTTTCTCCTAGAAAATATACTTATCAGGAAAACTATGATCCTTGTCTTTGAATGACTTGTACTTCTGGTTATTGACCAGATTTGGTGTTGATGAAGTTTATCTTATGCATCTATTGAATTCCCAAATGGCCTAATGCATCAACAGGGAGGTGACCCCGTAGCTCCTCAACTTTCAAAAAACGCACCAATTTGCTCCCTGAACGCCACATGTGAGATTCTAATTGGAGAGAGAAAATCAGTATAACGACATCTTTGAAAAGTCAAATTAGCCAGAAGCTGACACGTGGCGATCAGGGAGGAAAGTGGTGCACTTTTTGAAAGTTCAAGGAGCTACCAAGTTACTTTGAAAGTTCAGGGAGGCAGTAGTTTTTTTGGAGTTCAGGCACCTATTGATGCATTAAGCCTTATTTCTTAATTAGAACCCATAGAGCAGTCAAGACAAGGGTTTAGTTTTTCTCTCAGAAAGAGTGTCATGTCCTGGATTTATCTGTTCTTCTAGGTTTAGTTATATCGTGTTGCATTATGTGTTGTACAGACATTCAAGCACCGTTGTAACGGGAAATGGAGAGTAGGGTCCAACATTTACATGATCGAGGAAGACGACACAGGGTTTAGTTTTTCTCTTAGAAAATATAATTAAGAGGAAAACTATGATCCTTGTCTTTGAATGACTTGTACTTCTGGTTGTTGACCAGATTTGGTGTTGATGAAGTATCTTATGCATCTATTGAATTCCCAAATGGCCTAATGCATCAATAAGGACGTAAAATTGTCTCAAAAAACCTAGTGCTCCTAGGTGACCCCGTAGCTCCCCCAACTTTGAAAAAACGCTCCACTTCGCTCCCTGAACTCCACGTGTGAGATTCTAATTGGAGAGAGAAAATCAGTATAATGACATCTTTCAAAAGTCAAATTAACCAGAAGCTGACATGTGGCGATCAAGGAGGAAAGTGGTGCACTTTTTGAAAGTAGTTACTTTGAAAGTTCAGGGAGAGAATATTTTTTTCAGACAAGTTCAGGTACCTATTGATGCATTAAGCCTTATATTTCTTAATTAGAACCCATAAAACAGTCAAGACAAGGTTTAGTTTTTCTCTCAGAAAGAGTGTCATGTCCTGGATTTATCTGTTCTTCTAGGTTTAGTTATATCGTGTTGCATTATGTGTTGTACAGACATTAAGCACCGTTGTAACGGGAAGTGGAGAGTAGGGTCCAACATCTACATGATCGATGAAGACGACACAGTACAGAGAAGTGCTGGTGAAGCTGATGATGATGATACAGATGAGAGATGGGTTAACGAAGATCACATCGGGGAGACATCGGAAAAGGGAAGACTTGTCGGGTGGGTTAGGTTCGAGGTTGATGATGAAACAGGGTTAGTGGATGGGGTTGCATGTATGTGCCCCCGCGGGCAAGGTGATGAGGTTAAGTTGCAGCAGATGCTAGCTGCAAGAAGTTGTAAATAAACTATTGCTTGATCTTATTAGAGCATATTTAGTAGTACTCTAGGTTGATATGACATGCAGAATAGAAGTTCATATTAATGATGTAATGATTTTGCAAATAGAATATATATTTCAAGAAATTAGTTACAATCTATTTAGTAATAATTAATTATTTACTAAATTATTTCTTTCACACTAATCAACGTTTAAATTTTAAATTAATTATTAAAATATTAATAAATTTGATGTCTTTGTTCCCTTAGAATTGTGCAAAATTTGAGATGACATATAGACTATTTGCTAAAGATGCAATTAGCTAATGTACTTGAGCTGAGCTAGTTATTCTTCTTGTTCCCTTAGTGAAAAACTTTCTTTTTTTCACTATAATTAACTAAATATGATATTATACTATGAGCAGATTTATTTTTTAGCAATGATATTGCAAAGTCAAAGATGACGGTTGCAACCCCATTTCTAACTGATACAACTTTTCTGTAATTATAACGGTAACGATGGTACATTTTGGTTAAAAAAACCAATGGTTATAGGTAAATTACAATGATTATAGAAAACAACCATGATGAACAAGTCTTTCTTCATTGCTACTCATATTTGGGAGGGAAAATGAAAAATCAATCAAAGAAACAGACATAATTGACATATGAACCCAAAATATAAATAAAATCTATATAAACAATCACTCAACTAATGGTACATTTTGGTTAAAAAAACCAATGGTTATAGGTAAATTACAATGATTATAGATACAATTATACATACAATGATTTTTCATAATTTCTTTATACACTAGGTACCAAATTAATAAAATGATTTTTCATAATTCCTTTATACACAACCCAACTAAATTACAATACTTATAGGTAAAATTATACATACAACTACATACATATATAACTAACATATATATCCCATGAACTTAGAAGAAGAAACCCACATAGAGCTTAGCCCTATCTCGGATGCCTTTGAGTATAACAACTCATCATCACGAGAAGGCAATCAATTTTAAATTGACTCGTTCAACCAGAGCTTTGCTCCTACTACATCCAGTCGCACACCAGATCCGACCCATTTTTAATTAACAAGAAGATAGAGATGAAAGAGTTGTAGCAGATGAAGTTCTCGGAGATGGTGATGAAGTTTGTTTTAATGCTACAGTTGGTAAAATGTTAGCTTTTCTCCTCTCTTGTTCTTTGATTAGCTCCCCACTAAAGGCCTCTAATTTCTCTAAGTTTGTGTTTTCTCCTAGTTTCTTCCCTTTAAACAGTACTGATTCAATGTTTTTCTGGTTCAACATCTTCTCTGTAATGTCAATTATGTCTGTTTCTTTGATTGATTTTTCATTTGGTATGATCCCATTTGCCTGTTGTTTAATTAGCTTGATTAGTTTAGATGTTCATATCAAGATTGGAAGAAAATACCCAAAAGTAAGAGAGGGGATATGTAGTTTTACCTGTATGCGTACATAATTGCTTGTCCGACACTGACCAAACGCCATTGATACAGCCTGATCAACCTATTTAATTAACAAGGAAATTCATTATTAATTAGCTTTACCTACCATGACAAAACAGAATTCATTGCTCATATTATCTTTAAAAACAGTGGACTTCGTAAATACGCGAATAATTTTAAAATTAGACAATGTTAATAAAAGAAGAGTCACATTAGATTATCGATTATGTAATTAAATAATAAAAAATACTAATTATTTTGAGATTAAATATTAAAATATTAATTAAATTGATGAATTTATAGTCCATATAATTATTTACATATAAAAAATTAAATAGATAATGTTGAATATTTATTATATTACATGTTATCAATTTTTATTCATATAATAAGATTATTGTTACAACCAACTATTTTTGCCATTTGATGGACTATCTACTAATGCTCTTAGTCTCCACAAACACAACAAATATCCATATTCGTCATGTAATTTGTAAATTTTACAGAATTCAGTGAATTTCATTGACAAAATTTAATGGTTCAACACAAATTTGGAATTAGGAATCAGAATCACTGTATTAGTATTCAATTTCAAAACCTTTAATATGAAGATCTATTAATTGAACTCCACTAAAATCTCTATTGATTGAAGTCAATTTGATTGATATCCAAAAGAATGATTGAGATATACTCTGAATTATAATATTGTTAAGAAAAAAGTGTGCGTTTCAGAAAATCAACTCTGTTAAAAAGTAGGATAAAAGTGAATTGAATTATTCAAATCTTACCGTTTCGGAAGCTCCTTCTCCGGCGATCCAGGCGTATCGCGCCGGCGACGAATTCAAATTCTTAGTTCCGAAACCTGACTCTCCACCTCCTCCGAGAGAAACAACCAGCAGATCTTCAACTCCATTACAGAGCGGGAACTCTTGCTTATTGTTCAAAACATGAGTAATCGCCGCCGCGGTAGGATTGTTCATCGCGATCCCGCCGTCCACGGCGAAGATCTTCGTCTTCCTATCAACGGAGCTCAACTCCACCGCTCCACTCACCAACGGCTCAGCAGTTGTGGCAAGACACACGTCGCTCATCTTAAAATCGTAACTGTCCACTTCCAAAGCATCGGCTCTCGAGAACACGAAAGGAGCACGCGTAGCCAGATCGTAGCAAGGAATCAAAACAGACTTGATCGTATCCTTCATAGTACAATCACCAAAAGCAGACCGCAACAGCCTCTCCACCTTACCCCGGCGACAAGAAAACCGCCGGAAAACACCTCTCGAACTGCCAGACCGGTTAATCCTTCTCCGATTCTCAACCAAAAACCGAAGCGCCTCGTCGGCGGTGAACAGAGGCCGTCCATCTCTTCCGCGAGTGAAGAGAAGAGCAGCTAAAACGCCTCCGCAACCAGATCCAGCAACAACATCAAAATAATCCGAAATCGAAGCATCCAAATCACCAGATTTCCGGCGGAGGCAAGCCTCCAACTCAGAAAGACTCTTCGCCGCGAGAATACCAGAAGTAGCACCACCGCCATCGATACACAACACTCTAACCTTACCATTACAACCGTTTTCACTGAAATTCCGGCGATCGTTAACATTCGGATCATCATATCCGCCGAAGAGGAACTTGTTCTCGAGTATTGAGAAGATTTCGTGGCTGAGCTTGTCAACGTCAAAGGTGGACTGATTTTTTGTGTGTGCGGCAGCCATTGTTGCTCTGCTACAAGCTTTGTTAAGTGATTTGTAGGTTGAGAGTTTTAACAGTTAAGCAAAGAGAGGAAATGGAGTTGAAGAAGATGAAGTGTGGAAATTGGGGAAAGGTTTAGGAGGTTTTTATACTGTGGAATTTGTTGACCAGTGACGTGGCTATCGCGGAACATTCCTCTTTTTCTCGGCGATTTAATCGGTTATCAAACCGGCGATTATAATATTACATTTTCCTTTTTCTTTTATGATTATTAAAATATACTATGGATTTGACATTACTTTTTAAACTACTGATTTATAAATTTATAATAAAATTATATATCTTATTTTTTAGTAACATATTTTGATGTTTCATACTTATTAATTACGAATTGTCTGATTTATTTTTTTCAAAAATCAAATCTGCAGATTTCAAAAAAGCTTGAAAATGGAGCTTTTTCAGAAAAGTTACAAAACTCACAGCCAAACTGCCCTAATAAAGCACCAATAAGGGTTGGTACAAGTGGTGATAAGCGACTTGGTATCACTTAAGCAAGGTCTCGAATTCGAGTCCTAGTGAATGCAAAAAATCCTTATTGGGAGACTCACCCAGCACAGCCAGGTGTGCGACCCGGATCGGATCTGGACGTTTTAGACCACTCCAGTTCAGTTCAGTTTTAGACCACTTCGATTCAGTTCACTATAGTCCACTGCAGATTAGTTCAGTTCAGCTATACGTAATTATAAATTTACGCCAAAATAAATTTAGCTCACTTCAATTCAATTCAGTTCAATTAAACTAAATTCAGTTCAGTTCAGTTTTCAAAAAGTGTAAAGAATATGGCCTACAAGTATTTTGGTGTAATTGCTCTCTATTATTGTTTGCATATGTTATAGTAATTTGATGTCTCTAAAAGACTGAAACAATAAAATAGTTATTTAGTAGAAGTTGTATCTAAATGTTTAGAATTGTTGTTTGACACCGAAAAAAAGATGAAACACTCGTTAATTGGTATTGAAAAAACTAATAATCGATTGTTTTCATTTTTTACATCCAAATTTAATTTTAAGTATTTGATTATATCTCTTATATATTAATAATTTTTAGTTGGGTTATAAACAACTATAAACAAACACATTTGTAAGTAACATTTAAACTAAAATGAACTATATGTAAAGCTACTATTACTAAATAGTTGCTAACGACTAAAGATATATCATCAACCACATAATAAACAATAACGGATAAGCCATATAAACAATTAGTATAAAAATTAGACTTCGAATGACAACTACTAATAAAAAACAATTATAATGACATAATAAATAGTGCAATAGATAAAGAGATGGAGACACCAACTAATTAAAATATTAAGAAGTAATGCATGTTTATCCTTATGAATTTGGAACTACTGGATGTTTTTTTTTCTTATTTATCGGATCTTTGCTCTGATTATATCTAGATTTGACTTAGATTATACATTTAATTGTGGTGGGTGAATCTTCTAATAAGGATTTTTCATATTTACTAGGACTCGAATTTGAAATCCTACTAAAACGATATTAAATCGCTTATTACTTGAATCAACCCTTACTGGTTCAGTATTGTTGCTTTTGAGATTATATTTAATATATATTATTTTGATTTCTTTATAAATTTCTGTTAAAATAACCATCTAACGCCAATTATATTCATTATGTATTAAGGTGTGGTTTATTTGGTGATTTATGTTATTTAATGTTGTTGATAATTATTTGTTAATGCTAGTATAATATTTGTTAATGCTACTCATATGGTATTTTACCATAGAGTTGATTCAACAACATAGTTTATATGATGCCGATATATCTATATGTAACTTAAAAGATACATGATAATCAATGTTTTAAAAAGTAGTAGACACTAATCGGACGGTCGGGGTTTATAATGTTTAGGCGGAGTCTAAGTAGGACCATAAGTAGAATTTAGGTGGATTTATATTTTTTATTTTTTAAATATTTATTAATATATAAAAAAATAATTTCAACTAAAAAATAAATTATAATAATATGAAATATAAAAAAATATAATTAGACCATGCTTTAAAAATAGTGTTATGAAAAATCTCGCCTAAGTCGATTTATACAACACAGAACTCAGTCTAGACCTGCCTAGGACCGCCTAGCCCCACCTAAATCGGCCGCCCGAATACCCAAAATCGTAACAGTGTTATAAAAAATCCCACTTAAACGGACCCCAATTTTTAGAACATCGATGATAATATTATGATTGTTCCATCAATATATTAAGTATTATATATTTCAAGGCAATGTAAAATGGTTGATATTAAATTGTTGGTATATATTTGGGTGTTGATAAATTATTATTTGTAAGAGTACAATTTTTTTTTGAAATATGGAGTACAATAATTATAAAATTTTGTTCACTTCATATGTTTTTGTTGAATAGTGGGTAAAGAATATATGAGAATAACCAAAGTAATTCAAAATGGAAGGAAGGGTACATGAGTACCATATATAGTGCAATAATTGTTTTTTTTTAAAAAATAAAGCAAAAAAAAGCATAAGTTTCAACTTTTATTTTAAATATCACGTCATTTTCTTTTCAATTTATATTCAGTCTAATTTAATTTAATTTAATATTATATATATATATAAATTTATATTGAAATAAATTTAATTTAATTTAGTTCAATATTACTATTTATAAGCTAAAAAGAATAAAGGCTTCCGTTGTTTATATGAACACCAAGTTTTCTTTTATATTTACATTTGTTTAAGTAAAGATAAAGGAGCTATATTAGTTAATTAATTTAATATATTAAACTTCATATATTATAGTTTTGGTCTGTCTCCTTAATGTATTTAGTCTTCTCTATTATCTTGAGCTACATTGTTCTGTATATTATATAGAAAATTTGTAGCCTTCAAGAGTGTTAGACTTAATTATCGAGCAAGCATACGAGTAGATTTCAGTCCATTTACAAGAAAATCATAACTTATATATTACTCTACAATCTTCTTTATAAATGAATGAAAGATTGTGAATATGATAATTAGGGAGCCATAAAACTGTTTAGATTGTTTAATCTTGTTTATTTCCTATATTTTACGGGACAGTCATAACTTATATATTACTCTTCAATCTTATTTATTTCCTATATACGATTTCCAATATCTCCGACATCGATTTGGATTCTCTTTTTTAAAGAATTTTGAAGAGGCTAGGTATTAAACCTAGGACCTCCCACCATTAACATTGAGTGGTATATCAATTGAACTACACCTAATTAATATAGATTTTAATTCTCTAATTTTCAAATTCTTTAAAATTATACATTTTATTTAATCTCAGCCTCCCATTAATTTTTAATAGTTGAGATTTAAAGAATACAAATGGCTTCCATATGCATTAAATGAACCAAATAAGTGCCCACATCATATGACCCAAACCATCTTTTTGCATGTAAATGGTTCTTCGTTTTGCAATTATTCTCACCAAACAACGTTTCTAAATTTTTATTGTTACACCTGCTTCTACTTATTACAAATGACAAAAAAAAACAACAGTAGAAACAGTATGTGGCGAAGCCACATGGTATTTTTTTTTAATAATGGTATAAAATTATTGATATATTGTATTTGAATTCCATTAAAAATTATAATTGGACCCCATATTAGTATTAAAACTACTCATTTAATCTAGAAAAATAAAAAATTTTAATAAATGCTTATATATATCAATAAAAATTCATAAAGTGTTATTTCATTTATAATTTATTGGTCCTGAATTCATTATTTAACAGTATCATTTGAACATTTTTTGATATATATATACAAATAGACACCACGATAAAAAATTTCTGAACTCACCACTGAAAACAGTAATAACAAAAAACATCAGCTAAACTAGAAAGGCCTTTGAACTCTCGTATTAATATTATTATTAGCATTTAAATAAACGAAATTCTGAAAATAAAAAGGATCTAGGAGAACAAATGAAGAAAAGCTGGCAATGAAATGAGAGAAAATCAATGTAGGGACACACAAGAAGATGTGGTTGTTAGTGTTACGTCCGCAGGCTTTTCCGATATGGGATATAATTTTTTCAGTTTAATTCTGTGTTCTTTTCGACTAATATTTAGTTTAGTTTAATATTAATTAGTTTAATTTAGTATTATTTAGTTTAGTTCAGTTTAGTTTTGGTATTCAGTATTAATATTCAGTATTCAGCATTCAGAATTCAATATTAAGTTTCAGTTTATGCATTATATGAATATTATTAACATGGTTTTGAAAATCGGATCGGATTGGCCGATCGGACCGGATTCGACCGAAACCGGTGCCTGATCCGGTCCGGTTTAACTGGATTCTTGACATAGTCAAGAATCGGTCAATAATCGGTTGAACCAGTCGGTTTGACCGGAATTAGCCGGTCTAACCGGTGACTGGTTTCCGGTTCTCTTAAATCGTGTTTTTTTTTAAAAATGGTTGATAGTGGGAATTGGACGCAGAACCCCCAATAAATGTTACAATACATGCTCTACCAACTGAACTACCACACACAAGTGGTAACATTTTCTCCTTATATACTTTTATATTATACATTGTTAATTTTTAAATTGTTTTAAAAATACTTTATTATAAAAAACATAATAAATATTTTTTTATTTCATATACTACACATTTTATTAAATTTAAAATATTTCTTCCAATAACAGCTTTAAATGTTTTTCATGACGAAATAACATCTAATTCTTTTAATACGTAATTTTTATATATCGTAAATCAAATTTATTAACTTTTTTTATCAAATCTATACAATATAGAATTCGGTTTGCATTCTTTCATTAGATTATATTAGTTATTATCTTGTATTTTATTTTTATTTGAAATATAACTTTAAATTATAGAATATTTTATTTAATATTATTAATTTTTATATGAGTATATATTATATTACATGTTTAATATCAAATTATATAAAATATTTAGTATTTTTACATGTTTTAAAAAAATCTGGTTCGACCACCGATTTAATCTGGTTGAACCTTAAATCTATGAACCACTGCCTTCACCAGTTTGTTGGACGGTCCGAGTCTGAAGACATAGATTATTAATGTATATTATTATTCATAAATATTAAAAAGCACTGAATATTAATGATAATATCATTTCAATTTCAATTTTAGTCCATTTCTATTTATACATTATATAAATATTATTAATTTATATCAGTAATCACGAATAACAACAAAGAAAAAGAAATTAATAATAATATTTTTAAAATTATTAATTATTATTTCTACCATAAATAATTTTGTAAGAAAAATAAATAAATAAATAAAAGTAATAATATTTTATAAATATTGATAATAATTAAAATAATAAGGTAATATTCATAATAATAATTACAATAAATAATAATAATAATAATTTATAATAATATATTTAATTATTATTATATGTAATAATTAATAAATTTTATTAGAATGTATAGTATTATGTAAAGCTTTATTAATTATTATGTATTTTAATATTTTTAAAATATTATTGATATTATTAATTATAATTCAGTTTTAGTATTATTCAGTTTCAGTACCATTCAATTTAATTTTAGTACAATTCAATACACTTATTTATCAGTGGAAAAGAATAGGGCCTAAGTATGTCAGACTTGGATTAAAAGCTGTAATCCTTAAATTTAATATTTATTATGTCTTTCATTTGTTTTTTTTACAAATGTTTTATTTATGTAAAAGAGAAACTCAAACGTATGAGTGAGGAATTGAATACATGATCCTTGTCAAAAAATTAAATAGAAGACATTAAAATAGACATGGAATTAGAGAAAAAACTTACCTAGCATTACACGCATATAAAATACGTTTCATTCATTCGAAACGGTGCTATTTTTTTGTTGTTTTCTTCAGTATTTTAAAAAGCGTTAGGCGTTAGTTGGGTGGTCAGAAATCCAAAGATTTATTATTTATATACAAAAATATATTTCAACTAAAAAATAAATTATAAAATATTAAAAAACATAGTTTAGAATATGTTTTAAAATTGGAAATAAGACTTTTATTGTGAGATTACTTTTATATACTTTCATTTTACTAATTATGCTATTTTTAGTAGGTTAAAAATATCAAACTATAATTATTATAGATATTGATATCTTAAAAAATTAAATTCAGGCGTCGTTTAGCGGAAAAAATGAAATAAACGATTCCTAAAAGACAATAAATCAATTAAAAGCTTAAAAATACTATAAAAATATAAAGTCAAACGATAAATTTTAAAATAAAATCTAAATAAAAATAGGTCGAAATTTTTAAAACAAAGATTTTTTTATAGTATTTTGTCTTTCTAACACCTGAAATTAATTATTTGATAATTGGAACTGAACACTTCAAAATATTGTCTGACGCTCAGAAAGCTAATAACAGTTATTCACAAAATTCAGAGGATGTTCGGTCATTGTTCAATGTCTACATTTTATTTTTTTTAATTAAAGGATAAGCTCGTGAATATTGATTTAATTTATTAAAAGAAAAAGAAAAAAATAATGAAAAAAGAAAAGAAAAGAAAAAAAAAGGAAAATAAAAATATCTCTAAGATGTTAACAAACTCATTTGTAATCTAGTGTAGTAATAACGAACTAAATAATTTAATTACAACAGAGTGTGATCATAATGATCTAAAAATTTATAGCAGCAATTGAATTGTAGCTGACATGATAAGGAATGGCAGGAAGAAATTCCCCGTAATGTAAAATGGTCAATCCAGTGAAAAGGCTGAGATGATAAGGCCTAACGGCAGCAATGATGACGACAACATCGTAAGATTCAACATCGTAACAATTTATCATTAGACATCATACATCAATTCTAAATATCTTATTTAGTTATTAAACAAATATTTTAAGATGTCGTTTAGTTCACGGAACTGCTATTTCATTTAATAGATGAAAAACTAATGAAAAAATGTTGAATAGGATACATGTCTCCGTCATCGAAGCGAATAGCTTTTCTTAATTATTATAGGATCATGGAATAGCTATTTCTTAATTTCAAAAATAAATAGTTATTCCGTGATTCCTATAATAATTAGGAAAAGTTATTTCGTCCGATGACGAAGACCCTACCATATTTATCATCTTTCTCATTTATTTATTTTCTATTCCACGGAACAACAATTTCACTAATCAGACGAGTCCTTAGTGATTCACAACTACAAGTTAACACCAATAGCAGGGCATACCAAATACTCTCTCTGATTCCGAAAAGTATTCGCTTTGAAGAAATTCACAAAATTTTAGATACAATTAATGAAGGGTATTAAATTCCTTGTTCATCCTTAAAGTAAATTTAATTGAGTAATATATATATTAAAATTAAGGTATAATTAATAAGGGTGTAATAAAGATAAAGAAATAAAAGTTTATATTAAAAATAAAAAATAAAAAATAAAAAAAATATAAAACCACTAATTTTTAGAATCAGAAAATAATAAATATAAAAGCAAATAATAAGAGTGAGAAAGAAATGTGACAATGTAAGAGAGATCTCTAGAGATGTTAGAATGACAAGTGCATTAAATGGTTAGGTTAGAATTTGAGTACTTTTTAGTGATTTTTACTATTTTTTTTATGATTTTTTATAATTTATTATTATAATTTAATTAAAATATATTTATACTAGTAAAAAATTTTAAAATTTTTTACTGATATATATTATATTTTTAATAATCATTCCATAAAAATTAAGATAAAAACGAATAAAATTATTCATTTTCATAATATAATTTAATATTAAAAAATTTTTATTTATAAATTTTTAAAACCATAAACTTCATTTTATAAAAATAAATTCCTCAAATTTTATTTTATAAATGAATAAAATTATAAATTACTTTTTTTAGTTTATCCTGGAAGCAAATAATACTACTCTCTCCATCTATAAAATATTATCCATTTAACCGAATCATCAAAATTAATGAAAAATTTATTATATAACTAAAATGACTAATTTATCATTTACTAAATTCTCTTTCTTCTTAATTACTCACTTATAATTTTAACAATACATAATCTCTCTTATAGTTAATATAAGGGTAAATTAAAAAAAAAATTATATAAAATGTATTAATAATTTAAATTAATAACTAAAAAAAATTAATAAAATAATTAAAGATACAATAATTTTAGATGAGAAATTAGCAGTTAGAAAGGAATGTGACAATGTAAGGGAGATCTCTAGAGATGTTAGAATGACAAGTGCATTAAATGGTTAGTTCCTATTGGTTAGCGAATCACAGTTGTGAAATAAATCCGTACCAATATTATTATTTGCCAGCTCATTGTACGTTTTTAATTACTATACTTACTTATTTTTGTACATTGAACCGTACCATTATTCACATTTATCTATGCATCCCATTCCCTTCCTATGGATAATGTTTTCATTTTGTCTCCAAATTTAATATTTTATCTTCAATTCTCCATCCATCTTGTTTTATTTGTTAATTATAGGTTTACTTGTAAATTTATATTAATGTCATGTTTTTTTTAAACTTCTGAAAATTTAATTGAATTGAATAAAAGTTGATTGAACTGAACTGAAGTGAGATGAATTAAACAGAACTCATTTTAGTAAATTTATAACTAAATATAACTGAACTGAAGTGAACTGAATTGAATTGCAGTCCAAGAGAACGGAGCTTTAGAATGCAATTCTTTTTTCTAATTTGTCATGTATTATAAATTGATAATTAAAAAAAAATTGTAGTATAAAAATTTAAAATTGTGGTGATAAATCTTTTATCAGTTTTAATAATTTTGTTAAACAAACTACTAATACTAAATGGAGGGGGCATATACTTGTTAACGGTTAATGAGACTCTAAGGCTTTGTTTGGCTCATGGTTCATTAAAATATGGTATCGTATGGTGTGGTATAGAATAGTATAGCTTCTTGAAACTTTTTGTTTGGATAGATGATATGGTATTGTATGATTTTTTTAAAGTTTTTACTTTAATTTGAAGGAGAACCATGACGAACCACAAAATTGATGATTCTATTTTCATGGTTATTTGATCCATGAAATAACCATGGAGAACCATACTTATAAAAAGAACCATGCAACCAAACAAGAGATTTATAATTAGAACCATACCATACTATAATGAACCATGAGCCAAACAGGGCCTAAGGTTCTCGAGTCTGGAAAGTCAAATGCACTAATTATCATCTTATAGTAAATCCAACTATTCCATATTTTTGAGATTACGAATAAATATAGGAAATAGTTGAATCCAGCTATTTTTTATATGATTTATCTTATTTTAGGGGATGAATACTATATTATTATTTATTTTTACTTTTTGTTTGTTAATTATTTTGTTGGATGATTAGAATAGAATTGATATAAAAAATAAGATAATAATAATAGAATATTATTATTTTGGGGCCATGTAATATAGGGAATGAAAAATAGGAAAGATGGTTGGAGCAAAAACACTCTGAATCCTATAAAATAGAGTTTAAGAAATGAAAAATAGAAAATATAATTGGACTTACTATTAATAATCGATAAATTAGTTATTATATGGTAAAATTTTTATTTGATTAAAAATATTAGACTTCTTTGATTGTATTTGAAATTACATTTTTATATTTTGAATGGAGTTTTTATATATTGAAAAGAAAGTAAAAAGGATAAATATAAAAGTAGAAATTGAATGGAATTGCGCCACATTCATTCTAATTTGAATCAAATTGCCTCTTCTTTTTACTCCCTTTCTTTAACTTTGGAGACACAAGTGAATTATAAGTAGAGCACAACAAAAGTAATATTATTCAATTTATGGAAATGGTTTATCATTGTTTTTTTAAAAAGTTTCAACCGTTAAATGCAATGATGTTGAGATCAACCATCATTAAATAATTGTCTTGTAGGTACAAACCATATGAAGGCCTCTTTGAAATCGGTGTGATACTTAATTTTCAAAAGTTCTAAAGTTCTTAATATTAGTGTTGTTAAAATTATAATGTATTGACCGATTCGATTAGTTTTATCGCAAACTGATTATGACTATGGTATGGTTTAACTTAAAAACGATTTTAAAAAAAAGTTTATGGCAATACTTAGAAGCGTTGCAAAAGATTCAGATAGTGTTGCAGAAGATCCAAAAAACAATGCAAAAGACCAATATGATGCTCGATAAAACCACTAACTATACCGACAGTACCGGTAATACCTCCTACCAAAATCTTTTCTGTGCGGTTCTAATAACATTGCCTAATGTTGGTATAGTGTAACACCCCGGGTTTGACCGACTGTCCCCACAATCCAACACAAATCTTTCCAGTAAGTTTTGTCCTCGCTCGCTCACTTCCTGGAAATTGCTTCCCAGGAGGTCACCCATCCCGAGATTGTTCCAAGTCAAGCACGCTCAACTTTAGAGTTCTCCCGAGTAGGCTCCCGAAAAAAAGGTGCACCTTGTTGGTACAGGTAGTACCAATCAAATCTCTTAAGTCTCTCTCGATTGTAATGTCTCATACCATCACAATCTCGAAATCCTTAACCGTTCTCAATTGAGTTGTCCCATGCCAACACAACCTCGAAACCCTCTCTTTTGGGTGTGGACTCGGTTCATTCCTGTCTCCATCGATATCCTTCATGGCCGCTCTTTGCTCAGGTCTTCTACCCCAGCGCTACCCCTCTTAGGATCAGGTTGCTACATATAATATATGATAATCGACCAGTTTACATCCTAGATTCGACAAGTCGTATCATTAGCCTCTTGAACTTGGATAAACTGAATCACATAACTATATTTATTATACTACTAAATGACATATAACAAAAAAAAAAGTTATCTCATCGACAATAAGAGACAAATTTGTGCACTTATACAAATTTTCGGATAAAAGTAAAACTTTTACAAAATTATGAAAACAAAAGGTGTTTAGTGTGAAATTAATTATATAAGAATTTTGAAAATTATGCCAAGCTATACTATTGTATACACCACATAGTAATGACTTTTTAACGGAATACTTAAAAATAGACTAGTAAGAAATTATATTTGAATTCTTTTTTACCATTACATACTATACACAATGTTAAATTTAGCAACAAATTGTTTTATCAAATAAATTTCTCAATAAAAAAATTCATGTAACAATAATTTATCAATAGTTCTTTATAAGCATTTTGCTTTAATCTGAAATATTTTGGACATCTGAAATATTTTATCGATCCAAACTAATATGTATCGTACACTTTCAAACAGTACTGAAGTTTAAAAATCTATATGCACGTGAATAATTTTACCTGCTAAAATTACCTGATTTGTGGTTATCCAAAAGCTAATATAACATGCACATGAACAATAACAAAGTATGAAAAAATTTGTTCATTGCAATCTAATAATAACATTAATTTGTTACAAATAATATCTTTCAATTTACATATCAAGTTTTATCAAAAAAAAAAAATTTACATATCAAGTCACATTAAAAATTGATTGACTTGTTAATTCTTATTGGTCTTATAAAATTAGTAGGAGTGAATATAAAAATAGCAAATAATTTTAATTTACACAAAGAAACAAAAAATAGTTGGACTCAAACTAGATTGAAGTACATTAATAAATGAATCATAGCATATGGTTGCCTAAAATGAAAGTAACGTAAAGAATTTGCATTTTCTTATAATATAATTATTTTTTTCTCATCTAGCTCACCAGAGCTTTACCCCGACTATATTTAAATTCTACCTGAATCGAGCACCTGGCTATGTTGGGTGAGTCTCCCAATAATGATTTTTTGCATTCACTAGAACTCGAACTCGAAATCTTACTTAAATAGTACTAAGTCACTTACCACTTAGACCAACTCTTATTAATTTTATTATATAACTATGAAATTAATAAAAACTATATAATATAATCACATAAAGTACATTATTTTACTTTATGGGAAAAAAGTCCAAACCATGCGTGGGTTTATATGGTCCTCTCCTACTTCAATCGTTTTCAATTTCGATCAAGTTTTCTATAATTTGTTGCAAATAGGTCCCTAATTTTAAATATGCCCCATCAATTGCTATCATTTGTTGACCACTAATTTATAACTTCAAGCTAAATTTATCTTTAGAACTTTTTTCAAAAGTGTATATTTTCACCAAATAATCAATAATTGAGTTATAAGAGATTACAATTCATTTAAAGATTTTTTTTTAAATTTGCCTCATTTGAGCTTACATTAAATGAAAAAAAATGTCCAATCCGTCCTGGATGTAATTCGAACCCGAAATTTATAGAGGTCACAACTTTAATATTAACCACTAAACCAACACCCCAATTACGATTTAAAGACTTTCTTGATAATGTTTTACTTAAAGTCAAATATTCTTTTAGTATATGTCTAATTGAATTTATGTTATTTAGTACATTATCTATCCAATAAGCACATCAAGAGATTGTATATACTAAAATTCATTAAAAAAATAAGAAAAAGAATTTAGAAAAGCATGAGAATATTCTTACTTTATTTTTTATCATTATGTTTTTTTAATTCGTAGTCATTATTAGACTCTCTTTATGAAAATTAAACTGAATTAAAGTGAGATAAAGTGAAATAAATTAAAATTATTTTAGCATAAATTTATAATTATATATAATTAAATTGAACTGAACTAAAATAGTTTAACCCAAACTTTAAAATCGAACAAAGTAACGAGTTTCTAAGAAATTTCAAGTACATCACCGACACAATCAAAATAAGATAATTCAATTTAATTTTTGCATCTACACCATACCCAAAAAAGACAAATTAAATTTTCATAACAAATATATAAGAAAATAAAAATAAAAGAATGCTGGCGTAAGTGGGGACAAAATAAATCGGTAGGTACAAAAAAATCAGATCGCCACCACGTCGGCTGGTCGGACCACCGCCGTCTCCTCCACCTATTAAATTTTCGGAGCATTGCTCCGACTACGTTCAGATCCGACTCGAACTGTGCATCTGACTATGGTGGGTAAGTCTCTCAATAAAGGTTTTCTGCATTGACTAGGATTTAATCTCAAGACCTTACTTAAGCGATACTAAATCACTTATAATTTGGACCAACTCGTATTAGTCCTCTACCCATTAATTATAATTATTTAATTTCATTAATCAACCGCTATTTCCGCTAATTAACAACATTTTAATTTTTCTTTTCACCAACCCAACATTTGGATTTTTATTTTAAATTTGGTTTTGTTTTGTTTAGTTACAGCTTTAATGATTATGAGTTAGTTAATTTTAATAATGTTATTGCCTAACTAATTTTAATTATTATGCTTCTTCTTTTGTCTTCTCAATTAGTAGGCTTAATTTTTATAATTATTAAAAAAATAAGTGATAGGCTTTTTGTTTGTTAATTAAAATATTTAGTATAATATTTTAGTTGTTTGGTGGGGAGCTTTGGATGCAAATGCTTATCCTATACATGATTTTTTTTTTTATTTTGATGTGGAGTTATAGAAGGAATTATGGTGACTTTTTTAACAATAGTTTTGACATTTAAAATTATTTTTAAGTGATCGGTTATGTCAATTAACTATTTAAAGATAATTTTTTTAAGACTTACGAAAGTAAATTGAATTAAAGTTAATTGAGCTGAATTAAACTTGTTTCATTGTAAATTTATAAATACGCATAACTGAACTGAATGAAATTGTAGTCCAAAAGAACATGCTAAATAAGCCATCATTATGATAGACAAACGTGTATAGACATATAAACTTAATTATTAATAAAAAAATTAAGAATTTTTAAATGGATAATTTCATATATATTAAGATTTAAACTTGATAATACATCAAATTTCATAAGCATTTAGGTAGTTTGGCAATATATAACATCATCAAAACATTATTTGGACTTATTAGAAAATGTTGTTATCATTCAATCAATATTTCCTAGACAATGAATCTACTTTTATTTTTATCTTACACAAATTATATATTGTTTCAACTAGAGTATAAAAATTAAAATTAACTCAATAAAGCAAAATTGAAGTTTAAAATAAATGAACCTAAGTCCACTCGCCATATTTTTTTTTAATATTTACAAGTATCTTCATTGAGATAATCTTATTCGGGGCTTAGTCACAGTTAAGACTCCTCACCCCTTCCAACAAATGTATTTAGTGGAGTTCGAACCCTTCCTCCAACTTGCTTAAGTATACTTTTTTTTTTTTATAATGAATTTGATTTTAAATAATTGGGGTTTGTACCCCAGTTCTCCTAACCTATATATTGATGGTTTAATAATTAAGTATAGTTATAGTATAGATTAGGAATAAACTAATTAGGTAAATTAAAACACGTTTAAAATATAAAAAATACAGCAGATTATTGTGCACTAACTTCCCTACACACACGGACTGTCTTTTTGACCGACACTATACTGCGCCTACACCTTATACTATTCTGCGCCATTCTTATTTGTTTTATTATAATTTGTCTCTATATAAAGTATTTTACACTAATTTCTAATACTGTTTATTACTTTTTTTATATATATTTACGTGAGTTCAACTAAATGAATTAAATTGAATGGATGAAAATTTATATCTAGATTTATTTGTGGATTAGGTTATTTGTTTGGTCCGGTCCGAGTTTGATTTTATAGATTGAGTTTGAGCACCTATTTTTTTACTTAACTCGGCCTGAGTTGTTAAAGTTTAAAGTTTTATGGACCGAGTTTAATTTTTGTATAAATACCCAATTTTAGTGTGATTTCAGTCCGACGAATAATAATTTAAATTTTTATATATTATATATTATATTAAATAATTATTTTCAACTTTTATATCTTATAATAATGAATTTTTAAATTTAAATACTAGAGGTTGTAAGTACAACTAAAATGAACTAATTTAAATAGATGTGAATTTATATCTAGATTTATTTATGGGTCAAGTTATTCGTTCAGTTCGGTCTGAGTTTGATTTTATAAATTAGGTTTGAGTCCCTTTTTTTTATTTAAGCTCGGTCAAGGTCGTTAAAGTTCAAAATTTTATAGACCGTATTTGATTTTTTGTATAAATATCCAATTTCGATGTGATTCTGCTCCGACAAATAATAATTTGATTTTTTATATATTATATATTATATTAAATAATTATTTTTAACTTTTTTAAATTTTATAATAATGAATTTTTAAATTTAAATACTGGAAGTTGTATGATATATTAAGAACTTTAAATGAATAATGTTGTTATACATAATTTTATCAATTTATTTTTTTATAAATCTACAAAAATATTTATTAAAAAATTATCTATGAGCTTTGGAAATGACACCATAAGTCCGATCCAAACTCAAAGTTTTAAAGTGTAGGCCAAACCGAATTTAAATTAATGCTTTTAATCAAAAGTCCGACGAAACTCGATCAGTCCAATAAACAGGTATATTTATATCTATATAAATTTTCAATAAAATATCTTGATATACAATTGATTTTAATAACATAACTAGCACCATTGTGATTTATTTTACTATTTAATTTTTTTTATTTGTTATTTCTTTTTGGTGGTGAGAGATTCCATTCATTATCAACTGCCCAAATGGCCATCATTACAAATTTATAATTTATTTTTGTCATACAAAACAATGAAAATAATATCTTTTTGGCGATCTTGTGCATGCATCTACCTAATAAATTTGTTGTATTGTAAGTATTATTTATACCAATATAGAATATTTATTTTAGTACTAGAGAATTCGTGTGCATATATATTTAACATTTTTTATAAAGTGACCTACGTGCTACTCAAGCTTCCTAGAAGGTGGGTGCAGTTTGTTAGTGTATATATATATAGCAATAAATATCAAGGGACGAGTCAAGTTGAGCCGAGTTTTGATCTGTTTATGTTTGTTTATTTAATTTTTAATCGAATACGAGTCGAGCCGAGCTTGAATTTAAGCTTAAAATTCTGTTCGTGTTCGTTTATTTAAGTGTTCGTTTGTTTACGAGCTGTTCACGAACAACTCATTTATTTTGTTTGTAAACAGTTCGTTAATTTGTTTGCGAACAAACTTATCTACTTTTGTTCATGAGCAATATTGTAATTCAATACATAATTTAAAGTGGGCCCATAAAACTGGACTGAGTAATGTTATACATATACTTGTTATATTAGTTTAATTTTATATTATCATACTTTATTTCAATTCTATATAATTTTATTTTTAATATATAATAATAATAATCGAGCTATTTCACGAACATTTATCGAGTTAGGTCACGAAATTGTTCATGAACCTCTAATTGAGTTTGTTCACGAGTTAACGAGCCGAGCTTTGGCTTGTTCATGTCCAGTTCGTTTATAATTCGAGCCATAAAATTATGTTCACGAACTTTTCATTTATGAATCGAGTTAAACCGAGTCGAGCTTTTATCGAGCCGAACATCGAGTTGTTCACGAACGGCTTGGTTTATTTACAGCCCTAGCTTCAATGAATCAGATGAACAACCCAATATATATATATATATATATATATATGAATATTATAGTTTGATGAGAATGATGAGTTTATATAAAACCAAAAACTATCCTGATTAGTTTATAATTGTTGGTATTTTCAAGTAAATTCGATTGGTTATATTTTTTATAGACAAAATTTGATTGATTATTGGGGATATTAATTTTTTTAGTTAACATACATCCACTAACAATGACATTTTACATTATGTTATTAGAAGTCTCCTTTGGATTAGTTCAAGTATTTTAACGTACAAGGTAGACTTTCATGTTTCTTTTATAATTATTTTGACAATCATTTCATACATGTTCGAGAGACAGTTTAGAATTGTTTTCCCAAATTTAAAAATTATTCTAAAAATCGTTCGTGAGAAGACTTTTGGAAGCAGTTTGCGAAAACAATCACAAACTGATCCTACATCATTGTGATTGTTAACAAATTTGCTTGTTCGGCTATTTTCACCATTTTGATACTATTTAGTCAACACATGATTTTGTACTTCTACATCAACTTTTATCGCTTGAGTGTACCGAAAACGAATGTAATTTAGAAGCTTTTATAGGGTGAATTAGGTCCTTTTAGGATCAAACAATCCAAACACTGATATTTAATGGAGACTTAATTAAACATTTTCTCTTTCCAATTAAATATCTTTCTATTAATTATCAGCCCTTAATTATAAAAAAACCTAAAAAGACCCGATGCACCCTATAATTTTCCGTAATTTAGGCATGTTTCTACCTAAGAGCAACAAAATTGTCTTTCTACAAGGTCTATTGGTATATAATTGTACTTAACACATGATATTCATATTGGAAATTTTCCCACATATATAAAAAATATAAGCACATAAGATAATTATTAGTTGTTGTGCTTTTATAATATTAACATTAACATTACCCACACTCCCTTCCATCTTTTTTTAGTTTAGTTAAATAAAACGACAAATTTATCATACTTTATAATGAAATTCTTTTCATTCTTAATTAAAAACTTATTATTTTATCGCTTTTATAATTAATACAATGGTATATTAGAAAAAAAAAGTTGTATTAATAAATAGAAGTAACAAATAAAAGGAACCAATGTGAAAAGTCTAAAACGAACACTAAAAAACACCAAAGAGCAATAAATAATAATACTTTTATTATTATCATTATTAACCATAACCAAAGTAAAGGGACTAACAAGTATTGGCAACATGATAATTCAAATTATTTATGGAATTAAGTAACTTTTTGCGTCATGTTCTATAATTTAAATGTCCTGATGTCTGACCTATTGAAATCATCTATTTGGTGCCCGATGTATTCAAGTTTTGCCTATTTGATACCTAACATATCAATTTTAGTACAACTTAACGGATTATTGGGGGTCGACAATTCTATGCATGATTAACAAAATATAAGTAGATACATCAGGCACCAATTAGGAAATTTCAATAGGTCGGACACCAAAAGGGCATTTGACGTATAGAACAGAACCCAAAAAGGTACTTAAGTCATTATTTCTGTGGTTATTTGCACAAGTCCAATTGAATTTCAAATGTAATTGACCCAAGCAAATGGTATCATCACAGGCAAGCCTATTGGGATGATTGTCCACATATCATTCAAGTAAAACTAACCAAAGTAATGTATAAATTCCAATTAAAAAATCAATGCAATATAAAAAAAATGAACCAATGGTTCAAATCAACTCAAAATCCCAAAAAAATATTGAAATTTTTGCAAATCATACTACTCGGTAATTCTCGGTTACCAGTTGGGTTCTCTGAGCAAACTTCGGTGGAGGTCCGCCTTTTAGAGGCAGAATATGAACAACCTGTAAAGTTGATTTTAAGTTAAAGAATAACCATATCATAGATGCAACAAAAAACAGGCTCTCTTTCAGATTGGTATATGGTATAAAAGTAAACTAAAATGAAATTCGTAGCATGTAAGTGTTTCTAATTCCGAAAAATGTCGGTATAGGCGATATCTTCATATATACTCGAGGTGATTTTTATTATCTGTACCCGAGTACCGTGCTTTAGATCTAAGTTAGTGTTTACATGTTATTTAGTGCCTCTATTTACCATACACCGTCAATAATAACAATCGGCAAGTAGAAAGAAACTATGAATGAAACAGAGATAAGAAAAGAAAGAAACCTTTAGTTCACTGTATGTGCTAGCAGCTGAAAACCGGACGTTAATAGGGAAGAATGCTGATGTATCGGCCGGAGGTACAACAAACTCCAAGGATCCACTGTTAACAAGTATATCAATATGCATGACATGAGTGTCACTTCTATGTAAATGTTTTTTCACCTTATAAGCACATGTACTGAATTGAAATGTACTTATAAGTACTGAACATATTGAATTATAAGTTGAAAATATCAGAGCTTTTACCAGATATATATCATCTCAAAAAGTACAACAATTTGCATACCTGCGGTTTGAGTTCTCGATAAGAAGAATTGTCCACTCCAGAGTGGAATTTCTCGAGTCATACCTGCAGATATAGAGAGACAATCTTAATTCTTGCTTTGGCTGGGACGAAATGTAGCTTGAAAAGCATAGACATAGTTAATTCTTCATAGCACAATAATTAATGAATCACACAAGTTCTCTTCCGATATGAATGCCACGTGTCAGCTTCTGGTTGGTTTGACTTTTCAAAGATGTCATTTTTCTGATTTTTCTCTCTTTAACCAGAAGCTGACACGTGGCATCCAGGGGCATTTTGCAAAAGTTGTCAAGTTCGGGGGCTAAACATGTATTATGCCAAAAAAAACAGAAAGAAAAGCCTGGTAAAAAAACGTTTCTCACCTCCATTCTCCATCAATCTGCTTTACGACTGGTGCTTCTCGTAGAGCTGGAAGGGGTACCGAGATCATGACATTTCGCAGATCAAACAAAGAGGAAGCTTCATATTCAATGTTAACATAAGTGTCTTTCCCAGAAACAGAGGGCCAGCAGTTGACTACAAAACACGCAGGCCCGCGCATTCAATCATCGATACACATATACCAGAAATCCACGTAGCAACGACAAGGTTAGCTGTAGAAAACAAATGCTCACTTGTCAATGGTACTATGGACTCATCTGAACTTTGCATTCTCCACTTCAAAAGGCCAACACCTGATGCCTCCCCGGTTTGTCCAGTGGGGAAAGGTCTATTAGGATCCTTTAGACCTAGTATATTTTGATTGGAAAATAGTTCTTTGTTCATGTTGGGGTGTGACTTGAAAATAATGCCAGGATTTCCTCCAGTTTCAATCTAAGAAAAAGAATTTAGTATTAATCAAATGCATCGGTACAGCCATCAAGAAAAAGTAACAGGGATAAAAACACTCTACTCAATACTGAGTGAAGTTCTCTAAATGTTTGGAACAGCTAATTGGAATTTTGCATAAAATATAACTGTTTAACTGTGTAACTACACCCAGATCTATTAAACATCATAAAGGTCCCCCAAAAATTAATAACAGAATGCATCTCGAGACCTGAGACAAGGTAAGAAATTAACTCCAATGTATGACTTGAAGGCTAGGTTGCACAGACACGCCCCGAGTGTCCGACACGACACGGACACGCGGACACGGCAATTTGAAAAAAGATATGCATTTGAACACGGCTGGGACACGGCAACTAAATTAAATTGCCAAACGTAAATATTCATATATAATAAAATCCATATATTCATAGTCATTTGATCAATGTTACTAAAATCGGACCGGACCGGCCGGTTCGACCGGAAAAACCAGGAACCGGAGCTAACTTTGACATATGTAGACCTTAAATTACTCAAATCTTTCATAAATAAATCTCAACTCAACCGATTCATTTAACTAGATTAGGAATAATGTTATTTCTTCAAACTTATAAATGAATATTATATATATTTAGGTCAAAAATCAAACCGCGATTGAATCCGATTGAAACGCTAAAACCGTGAACCATAAATTGTACCGGTTCAGTGTCCGGTCCGGTTTCGATAACATTGGATTTGATCAATTAAAAACCACAAAAAAAACAAATCCAAAATAGTTGCTAGGTCATGTCTTGTGACTTTATTGCACATGTTAATACCTTTAACAACTATGAGCAACAAATGTTTTTAAACTCTAATGTAAAACCTTTACTTTTCCTGCTCACATTGTTGCATTTAAATGTAGTATTATCCCACCCCTGCTACGTTTTTCTATTTTTGTCACATATTTCCATAAAGGAGATTCAGTAACTTCTACGTGGAGTGTCCGCAGAGTGTCCGGGAAGTATCTATCCTACGTGGAGTGTCCGTTTGAAATTTGAAGTGTCGGACACATGTCTGACGAGTGTCCGGGGAGTGTCGGTGTCCGATACGTGTCCGACACGGGGATACTCCAGATTTTGGAGTGTCCATGCTTATATGCTTGAAAGTCACTCTAACCCGATACTATATCATCCACATTTCTAGTGATATTAATCACAAATTGCAGAATAGAAGTGAATTACTACATAATGCAAGTGGCTGAGGGACAAAACAGCAGCATATTAACAATTATTTGAAAATTATGGTGGAGTTTAGAGATAAAGATAAGAGTTACCCAAGATAAAGTTTTCCATAATATTTCATAAGATGTGACCGAGGTGTGGCCTAGTGGTTAAAACTGAAGCCGTGACCTCTAGAGGTCCCAGGTTCGAGTCACATTTGGGGCGGGTTGGGGATTTTTCTTTCATTGACATAAAAGCTTATGATCACATGGATACGGGAAGATATATAATAATTCTGCTACTTGGCTCATACTAGCTTCATTATCTCAAAACAAACAATAGTATATAGAGTATATTATCAAATTACCAACCTACATATATTATGCATAAAGAAAGCACGCGCACGGTTTGAGCAAATAGATAATCTCCAGGTATTTAAGTCTGCATAGAGAGAGAGGGGCGGAGATAAACCTGAACTTGAATTAGTCCATCTTCTTGGTTAAGAATCTGAAGTGACAACTGTCCTTGAACATCAAAGTTACTCATCCCACCATCTCGTTTTAAAGTCACATTGAGTTTCTCCTCGACAGTCAGCGTGACGGGATCAGTTAGTGGTGGGGCCCCTGATTTAGATTGGCCTGCCTTTGGCTGCACGTACTCGTGAATTTCTTCACCTTCTGCTTTCAGTGATTCCAAAAACTGGTTTGCCCTCTGGGTTTTGCCAAGTTTCATGCCAAGACCTTTGGATGGTGCACTGACAGATGAAGGTTGAGGACCTGGGAGTAGGTATAGTTTCTCCTTTAATGTATTAATATAAACCGAAAAACACGGTATATGCTAAAATTGAAAACAAATAAAAATAAAAGACATTGGTGCCATTTATCAAAAATAAGGAGAGGGGCAGGCATGGAAGCAAGGAGACAGCCAACCAAAGGGAAAGGGGGGAAAAGAGAGAGAGAGATGCAAGAAATAGGAAGCAACAAAGAGAAACCAACCAACCAACAAACCAACTAAGCCTTAAATCCCACGCTAGGTGGGGTCGGCTATATGGATCTTCCGACACCACGAAGCTCTATCGAAAGCCAAATTTTCGTCCATACTGAGCAAACGCATATCCTTAGAAACTTAATTGAAATTAATTTGATACTTTTCTCCAAAACTTCAAAATGCCCATTGCCTCAATAGGGCACAAGAAAACCAAATTGAATCCATATGAATTACACCTAAGATCCTATACTGATTAGATAGTATAATAGCATAACCATAGTTGTTACGGGTGCGCCTCGGGCTCCGGGCGCTCGAGGCTCAAGGGCCAGCGCCTCGTGGAGGGTCAGGCGAGGCGAGGTTCATCGGGCGAGCCCCGTGCGCCTTGGGCGTGCCTTGGATGCGCCTTTTGCGCCTCAATGCAAAAATGAAGGCCTGTTTGTGGTAGCAACTAATATTTAGTGCACTTTTTTCTATGTCCGCCTCAAGTCCCTCGGGCGCGCGCCTCGCACCTCGGGCCTAGGTGCGCCTGACCGTAAAAACTATGAGCATAACAAAAGAAGATAACCAATGTGATCGTCAAAATGGCTGATTAAATAACATGATAACATAACAAACAAAAGTAAGAGATTCCACAAAAAAAAATTGCCATCCCTTTCATCAACATATCATATAAGTTACTATATTAAAATTGTCAAGCTGCCAATTTACGTTTATAGGTCGTTCAGATAATTTTTGAGCATCCACTTTTTTCCAACAATTATCGAAGTTACGAGATCCAAGCTATTGCTAGTAGGAATGCCTTTGGATAAAAATGGACAAACCTTTAGACTTGATAGAAAAGGAGTCAACATCAGTTGTCAATCCAAACCCAGAACCGCCTCCACTGCTAGAAAGGCTCATATCACTAAACTTATTTTCAAGCATTCCAGAGCCCATCGACTGCAAGGACATAAATCCTCCTTTGTCACTCCTATTCTTTTCAACCTGCAATGAGTTAAACATAATACAACGGATGTTCAACATTAATCCTCTTTAAGCCCTTCAATTAACAAGCTAAACCGTGAATAGATTACCTTGCTTTTGTCAATTTCACTAGCTTTGCGCTTCATGACATCCTTGGTCTCATTGATCTTGTTCTGAAGTACCAGTTTATGCAATTTCTCCTCATGACTCTCCATCTCACAGTACTGCTTAACCTGGGCAACAGTCACGTTTTCCTTGTGTCCAAGGGAAATGACCTCATCAAACGCGAAAATCAACTCAAAAGCTGTTCTGCATACACCCTCTTCATCAAGAGAAATAGAGTATTCAGGGACCTGGAACCACTTAAGGAATACACTGAATAAAATAGATCATATAAAAGAAAATATGCTACTGTAACTCATGCTGCAAATGTTTATAGGTTCCACTACGGCTTAATGCATACTTAGCCCCCCAAACACTTTATATCAAGTGGCGCCTCCAACTTCTAAAAGTCTCTACCAGCCCTCCAAACTTGGGAAAAGTGTTCACTGCACCCCCCTTCAGTGCCACGTGTCAGCTTGTGATTGGTTTGACTTTTCAAAGATGTCAACTTTTATATTTTCCTCTCTCCGATCAAACGGTGACATGTGGCACTAAGGGGGCTGCAGTGAACACTTTTGCCAAGTTTGGAGGGCTGGTAAGGAGGAAGGACTTTTGGAAGTTGGAGGCTTCACCCGATAAAAAGTGCCAAGTTTGGGGGGCTTAGGCCTTCCATTACAGTGAGGAACATGCAGCAATATCCAATAAATCAAACATAAAACGATAAATGGTTCTCTGAAGATCTAAAATCATTGCAAACAAACTTAAAAAGGGCACTTCAAGAACATGGTAGGTAAGGATACAAGTTTTGAGAGCAGCCTCAGAGTCTCCAAATCTTCAACAATGTTGCTTTGTTTATTTGTCACAAGTAGCAAGTACAAAGCCTCTATTGGCTGGTACACATATCGCACATTCTCGGTTTCAACATAGGTATGCTGCTTTGCAGTTCCTATCAACTTGGGAAAAGCTGCAAGAAGGCCTTCGATCCTCATACGGGACATGTCCACAAACTGCCTGGAAACAAGCACTGCAATGAAAGACAAAATGTCAAGCAAATGAACTTCAAAAATTGTCTTATGACATCGATTCGGATCAAACACAATAAAGGCACCTAAACATAGGGTTCCACTTGAGCTGAGCAGTTCGAGAGCAGATCGAGATCGGCTCGGTCAAAGCTCGGCTTGATAACGCTCAACTCGAGCTCAAGATCGGCTAGGGATATTAACGAGTCAAGCAGAGCTTTTCAAGGTTCGGCTTGAAAGCACGCGAGCAGGCTCGTATAATTTTTTAATTAATTTATAATATTATTAATTCCCTATATATTCATAAAAATATGGCAGGTTAGTTTTAATTTTAAATATTCTATTTAAGAAAAAGTTGTGTATCGTATTCTTAATTAGTTCTAAATATCCTTAAACAAGTTGTATTCCTATTCTAATTCTATCACTTCTCAAAAAAACCTTAACCTAATCATCTAATATAAAAAGGTATGTCTATTTGACTTTTAATTTGGTAAAAAGCGTGTATTTAGAAATAATAAGTAGAAGATTTATTGGATAAATAAGGCTCGTTTAGGCTAGTAAGCTAGCGAACTCGAGCCGAGTTTGTCCATAAGCTCAAGTCGAGTTAAAATATTTTCAAGCCGAGCCGAGCTTAGATATGTTAAGTCCCGGTTCGGCTCGTTTGCATCCCTACCTAAACACCAGACAATTAGATCAAGGATGACTAGTACATCATGACATAGACATTATACACAGGTCTTAGGCCCTGTTCTTTTCAACTTATTTTCTGTTTAGTTCGGTTCAGTACCAATCAGTTCAGTTCAGTACAGTTCAGTTCAGTTTCAGTATTCAGTATTCAGTTTCAGTATTCAGTATTCAGTATTCAGTATTCAGCATTCAGAATTCAATATTAAGTTTCAGTTTATACATCATATCAACATTATTAATGTATATTATTATTCATAAATATTAAAAGCAATGAATATTAATGATAATATCATTTCAATGTCAATTTTAGTTCATTTCTATTTATACATTATATATATATTATTAATTAATATCAGAAATCATAAATAACAACAAAGAAAAAGAAACCAATAATAATATTTTTAACATTGTCAATTATTATTTCTAAGATAAATAATTTTGTAGGAAAAATAAATAAATAAAAGTAATAATGTTTTATAAATATTGATAACAATTAAAATAATAAGGTAATATTCATAACAATAATTACAATAAAATATACTAATAATAATAATAATAATTTATAATGGTATATTTAATTATTATTATTATATGTAACAATTAATAAATTTTATTAGAATCTATAGTATTATTTAAAGTGTTATTAATTATTATGTATTTTAATATTTTTAAAATATTATTTATATTATTAATTATAATTCAGTTTCAGTATTTTCAGTTTCAGTATTTTCATTTTCAGTGTTATTCAGTTTCAGTATTTTCAGTTTCAGTATCATTCAGTTCAGTTTCAGTACAGTTCAGTTCCATTTAGTTCAGTTCAGTACCAATCAATTCAGTTCAGTACACCTACTTATCAGTTGAAAAGAACAGGGCCTTAAACCAGACTATGGGCCAGTTTGGTATTGTTGTTTGAGCAGCTTTCAAAATAAGTTGTTCTCACAAATTTTTAATAGTACTACATATTTTGGCTTTTAACAACACAATTTGATATTTCATACTTTGCACCTTTCAAAAAAAGCTTTAAAATGGAGCGTTTCAAATAAGTTGCTGAAAAAAAGCTGCGAAAACTCACAGCCAAACTGACCCTATGTCTATACTTGCATACGAATTGATGGGATCCTTATCAGATAACACAAATTACAGGGCGAATTGATACAGATACAGAAACACGAAACGAAATGATCTACATTGCAAAGACAAACCTTTCCCGGACTTGCCTACAATGGAAGCAGCAAGAACGACCTGTTTCCAAATTTCCGAAACCCAGAAAAACAGATTGAGTACACAAACTTGTAGAGATCAGAACTGAAGATGAATAAATTTGGTGAAAAACATTGATTTACTCACCATTTTTATCAGTCCGAAGAAATCGATTGAGCACGGCGAGGTGAAATTCCAGTTAGTATATCGAAATGAACCGAACACGATGTATTTTTAGAATACAGTAAATGTATTAAAATACGTTAAGAGCTGGTCGGGCGATCGGAGTTTTAAAATGTTTAGTTAGGGTTCGAATGGAGCCTAGACGGTATCTAGCGGAATTTGTATTTTTTATTTTAAATATTATTATATATAAAAAATATAAAAAATATTATAATAATATAAAACATTAAAAAGTATAATTTAGATCATATTTTAAAAATCACCGAGTGTTAATTGAATGGTTGAGACCTCTTTATTAGTGGCATAGAGCTTATTGGTTCTCGGTTTGAGACTCAAAATGATAATTTTATTGTGTGAACACTTTAATGTACTTTAGTTTTACCAACTAAACTACTTTTTATAGGTAAACTATGATTATCATAAATAATGGTATCATAAAAAATCAAAATTAGGCGCCGGTTAGCCGGAAAAAATCGGACTATGCGGTGCCCAGACAGCAATAAATCGGTCGAGCATCTACTAGCGCCATGGGAATGAAAAATCGAGCAGCAAGCCTCAAAACAGAACAGAGGCGGGATTTTTAGAATACCGTAAGCTATATAAAAGCGAGAATAAAAGTTCTGAAAATGCTAGCCTAGATTGGAGACCTAGATCCTGAAAATTTTCCGAGAAGTAGACAGGAAGTGATGGATTTTTCTTGAAAGGGTTGATCAAAATGGGGTTGCAATTGAATCTAAACAATTGATTAGAGTGTGAGTGAGTGAGCTCCAAAAATAAATAGGATTTTTCTCTTATTTCTTTTATTTGTTTACTTTGGTATAAAAAAATAATATGCTATATTTTCCTGTTAAAAAAAATATAAAAATGTAAGAATAATAAAATTTCCTTAAGCTTATAGAATTTGTTAAAAAGAAAAAATAAAAAAAATGGGATTATGATAAAATATATTGTGAAAAATTAAAGTAGAATTGTGAGTAAATCTAATTAAATTTGTAATATTTTATTAATGATTTTTAGGTATTAAATTAGAGGCGGGTTGGTTGGGGTTGGTCAGGCTTTTAATTAAGAAAATTAAAAATGTAAAAATGTAAGAATAATAAAATTTCCTTTAGCTTATAGAATTTGTTAAAAAAAGAATGGAATTATGATAAAATATATTGTGCAAAATTAAAGTAAAATATTGAGTAAATCTAATTAAATTTGTAATATTTTATTAATGATTTTTAGCTATTAAATTAGGGGCTGGTTGGGGTTGATTAGGCTTTTAATTAAGAACATTAACTCAAATTGGATTTAAGCCCAAAGCCCATAAATTAAATTTTAGGCTTAAATTGGGCTTATTAAGCAATTTCAAGCTCAACCCATGATTCATAAATAATTTTTTCTTTCAATATTTTATAAATAAATCCGAAAAGGTTGTAGATTTTATAAAAAAATGTCTAATTTTTTGCACATAATCATATTTTTTAGTAATATTATTTTATATATGGTTAAAAATTTAGTAGGTTAAAATATAAAAATCTATTAAATATACCTTAAAAAATAAACTAATATAATTTCTGTTCGTTAAATCAGGCTCGAGCCGAGTTTGGGTATTTATATAAAAATTAAATCCGACCTATAAAATTTTAGGCTTTTATGAACTCAGTTTATAACAAAATAAATTTTCAAATCTAATTCATTTATAAATAAACACAATGCTTGCTTAATTTTTTAATTAACTATACACCACCTCATCTTTTTTTTTCATGGTTGAATGGGTAGTCTACAAGTTGATTGGAAATAATAAAAATCAATTAATAACTATTTCAAAGTATCCCAAAAAACATTAAATATGAAGATTTGATATGTGTGTATTAATTGGGTATTAAAAAATTGCATATACAAAAACCCTCTTCGCAACCATCCATGTGACCTGAACCTGTTAATTTAAATATTATAAATTCAGTTTAGTCCATTAAGATAAAATATTCGTCGCATATATTAAATTGGTACAAAAGTTGTTTAGATATGAAATTTTTCGGTGTTCTATGAATTGTTTCAATGAAACTCTGGTGTTCATTTCTCATGTTTATATATGCAAGCGATCTACTAATAAGGTATGACTCAGTTGGTTAAGCAGGTTAAGTTAGTTAGGGGAGAATAAGGTTTAAATCCCACTTAATATACTTGTTGGGAGGGGTGATGAGCCTTAATTGTTATTAAGCCATAAATAAGATTATCTCAGTAAAGACACTTGTAATTATTACCAAACAAAAATATATGCAAACGATGTGCCAAATGTCTTAACCCACTGGAGCCTTTAAACTGTAATTCTATAGATCACATATTCGAATCCACGTATAGGTAAGACGTGATAAAATTTTTCTTTATTATTATTATAAATTCAGTAAAATAAATTTTAAAAAAATATAGATGCATACGAGGATCTTAATAAATTTTCATTTGAATGGTTTTTTTTTATTTTTAGAATTTTTTTTTCATTTTTAATTGAATAAAATTATCCATTATTTTGATGGGGCCAAAGATTCACCATTCTTTGGCTTTAGATTATAATGGACTAAAACAAAATGACTCATTAAACTATCTGAGCTTCTTTTATTGTGAAGTCACGGATAGCGGTTGCATCTCCACTCTAGGGTCAATTGGAAACATCCTCTTTATAATTACAGAGGTAAGGTTTCGTACACCTGACCCCCCCTTACCCTATTTGTGCGGGAGCCTTGAAGGTATTGGGGTAATGTTGTTGTTGTTGTTTGTTGTTTTAATTGAATAAAAAATTCTAATGATAGTTGAAGTGAGAATAGTGTGGAGACATATTTGTGTGTATGGATCTCCACCACCATGATATTATAATCCGCTATTTATTTTAATTTGTTAATTCATTCCTAATAATTGAAATATTATAATTTTGACTTAATGTGTAAGCGAAGCATGTAATAATTGTTTATTAGGAAAAGGATAATATTTTAAGTATTTTACTTAACACACACCAATAAGAGTTAGTTCAGATAATAAACGATTTGGTATTGCTTAAATAAGATTTTGAATTTAAATTATTGTGAATGTAAAAAATTTTTATTAAAAAATTAATCCATTACAGTCAAATATACGACTGAAGTTGAGTCTAGACATAGTCGGAAGGAAGGAAAATTTTTTTTTCTTAAACCACCAACCATCTTTTGGACTTTTATTCGCATATATTCGCAACATTTGATGAATACATTTCAAAAAAAGATTAATTCCATCAATGTAATTATTTATGACTCTTGTAATTGTATAAACACAAAATATACCTATTTTACCATTATTATAAAGTTTGTATTAGTTTAAAAAAATTTATCGTTATACTTTACTAATTAATATTATTTACTATAAATAATAAATGATGAAATTAACTATAAATAATATTAATAATAAATAAATTATTAATTATTTTTTAATAAATAAAATTAAAATAATAAATTTATATATAAAAATAATAAAAATTATTATTCAGTTATATTCATAATAATCATAACAATGCTAGAATATAAAATTAAAATAAAATAAACTTAAAATAATTATAATTATAATAGCAATAGTCTATATCTATATATCTATATATAAAATCAATGAAGTCTAAGTAGACTCTTTTACATATATAGATTACTAATTAATGTTACTTACCATGAATAATAAATAATAAAACTGTAGTTTTAAAAGACTCTTTTACCCTTATACATTTAAAAAAAAAATTATCCTCATACCTTTTACATATATAGATTACTAATTAATATTACTTACCATGAACAATAAATGATGAAACTAACTACAAACAGTATTAATAACAAATAAATTATTACCAACAAGGTGTAGTTCAGTTGGCTAAGCAGGCTAAGCAAGTTGAAGGAGAACAAGGTTCAAATCCCACTAAATGCACTTGTTGGGAGAGGTGGGAAGCCTTAACTGTCACTAAGCCCCAAATAAGATGATCTCAATGAAGATACTTGTAAATATTAAAAAAAATAACAAATAAATTATTAATTATTTTTATTAATAAAATCAAAATAACAAATCTATATATAAAAATAATAAAAATTATATTTCATTTATATTCATTATAATCATAACAATACCAAAATATAAAATTGAAATAAAGTTAAAATAATAATAATAACAGTAATAATAATAAAATATTTAATGAGGAAAAAAGAGTCACATTAATTCTTAAATAGGATTATAATCAATAGAGTTATATTTTTAAAATTTTAATTTGTTGTTCACATTGTCAAGTTGTTTGAAATTTTTTTTACAAGTTGATTCTTATTTTTTTACCCATGTGAAATATTTGATATGTTATTGCTAACTTTTCCAACTATTTGTTGATATATAAGAGCTTTCTTTACTTTAATTAATTTTACATTATATATAAGCAGATTTTATTATCATCTACAATAATTATTAAATTGAATATTTTCTCATAAATTTAAATCAGTACTTGGAAAAGTGATAATGATTAACAGTAATAGCTACTTTTTATAAGGGAGTAATTGATTAGGGTGAATTATAATTATTGTTATACACTTATAAATTGTGACAATTTTCGCAATCAATATAACCATTTATATCAAAGCACGTATAGTAAAAATAAAAGCTTATACGAGTTTGATAAGCACGAAAGTTATTGAGATAAACGTTTATACTTTAATATCTGTCGTTATGGATTCATATAAGTTAGTCTTTTTTCAACTGAATACAAAACATCTATATTATATACTTGGTAGTTGAAGCGAATCAACACAAAAATTATAAAATATAATTGTACTTTTAATTTAGATGTACGTTGATTTTGGAGTTTTGTGAGTTATTTAGTTTTGTAGGAATAGATGTATGATATTGCTATTTGACATGTCGAATAATACAGTCAATGCCTACCTTAACGAAATAAAATATATATTATGAAATAGATTTTTTGAAGTTTAGACTTATTTATTATTGATATACTTATTACCAATGACTTATCCGTGCATCATACGGGTACTACACTACTAATAATAATCAGTGTTTTAAAAAGCGCTAGGCGCTAGTCGGACGGCCAGGGTTCCAAAGGGCCTAAGCAGATTTATATTTTTCTAATTTTTTATTATTTATACATACAAATATAATTTTAACTAAAAAATAAATTATAAAATATTAAAAAACGTAATTGAGAGCATATTTTATAATTGAATTAAAATGAGATTTTTTATTATGAAAATACTTTTATTTTATCAACTAAGCTATTTTTAGTAGGTTAAAAATATCAAACTATAATTATTACAAATATCGATATCTTAAAATATTCAATTCAGACGTCGTTTAGGCGGAAAAAATTGAGCTAAATAATAATAAATCGGCTAAAAATCTAATAACTTTATGAGAATGGAAAATTAAGCAACAAATGCTAAAATAGAGCGAAGGCGAAATTTTTTAAAAGGAAGATAATAATAGCAAGGAAATCAATGATAAATTTGAAAAATAAAAAATAAGGAATTTCATATTTTTATAATCTCAATAATCGAAATTTTCTAAAAAAACCGGTAATAAAAGTATTTATTATTTAACAAAAAAAAAGGTTATCTATTTCGGCCGAAGAACTTGGACTCGGGTATTTCGGATTCAGCCATTGGAGCCATGGAGCTCACTCTCTGAACTATAGAATCTCAATCCCCATTTTCTGCATTTTCAATCGAGAAGTACTACTGTTGAATCTGCAACGAAGTAGGTAGTCTTTTGCAATCACTGTTTTTTCTCCCTTTCCTATTTGAAATTGATAAAAAAACCAGAATTATTTCATTCCATTTCTTCTTCTATCAACAACTACCTAAAACCGGTGTTTTTTTTGTTGAAATTCACAGTGCATTGGTATTAGGTCTTGATTTTTGGTGCTGATTGTTTGTCTTTTAGGATTGAATTTGATTTTGCCCTCTCTTCCATGGTTGATTTAGATCAGATCGACAACGGTGGGTTTCTTCTCTTAGGGATTTAATTTAGTTCCCTTATATGTCTTTGGATTTATTGCAATTGCTGCTTTTGTTTATTCTCTTTGTTGGTTATTATCACAGTAGTTCCATGTTTGGGTCAATTTTCCTTTTCTATCTCTTTTTACGTAATTGGAACTACTTCATTTGATTTGCAATTCAAAATGCATTGGTATTAGGTCTTGATTTTTGGTGCTATAATTTGTTTCCCTTCTTGGATTGAATTTGGTTTTGTTCTCTCTTCTATGGTTGGTTTAGATCAGATCGGTAATGGTGGGTTTCTTCTCTTAGGGATTTGATTTACTTCCCTTCTATGTCTTTGGATTTATTGCAATTGAAGCTTTTGTTTATTCTCTTTGGCTATTATCACAGTAGCTCCATGTTTGGGTCAATTTTCCTTTTCTATCTCTTTTTACCTAATTGGAACTACTTCATTTGGTTTGCAATTTCTATAACAGCTGAAGAACGGAAAGTCAGATGTAATTTAAGGTGATTATCTACACTGTTGCCGTAAAAGGAACGATTCAGCTAAATAGTCAATTGATGGCGAAGCAACGGCAAGATTTTGCAGCCCATGACCAATCGCCCTCGCCTACATCTGCAAGATTGAGGGAATTGGAGGGTCCATCAAGATGGACTGAGTATTTGGGTCCTGATATGACTTCTCCGGTCACATTTAGGCCTTCAAGGAATAGGGGTCAGGGTTCTGATGGACAGTTTCATAGTTCGGGTGGTTCTCATAAGGGTTTGAATTTGCAGTGGGTTGTACAGCTTACTGATGTAGCTGAAGGAATAATGGCCAAAATGTATAGATTAAATCAAATCCTTGAGAATCCAGATCCAGTTAATCATGTTTTCTCAGAAGCTTTTTGGAAAGCTGGAGTGTTCCCAAATTACCCAAGAATCTGCTTGTTGTTGTCGAAGAAATTCCCTGAGCATTTTAGCAAATTGCAGCTTGAACGAGTAAGAAATGCCTTGTCCTTTATACAGACATACATATTTCTTTTCTATGGTGCCTTCATAGGAAAATGGATGAGTCAATAACTCTGGAAGTTTGATGCAGGTAGACAAGGCTGCTTTGGATGCTCTGAACGATAGTGCAGAAGTTCAACTACAGAGCTTAGAGCCATGGGTCCAGGTATGGAGTTTTTTTTACTTGACTTGCATATTTCTTCTTCATATGTCGTCATTACTTGTATATCTTGTTTCTTTTATCTTGATTGTTCTTTTTAGCTAAACATGTTTATCAGTGAGCACGGATTCACTCGCCAACTGCTAGTGTATGTTTCTAGAGTCTACTGGGCCATTTCTTCAAAAGTTTGAACTCTGAAGATAGTAGAATTTAATGACAGTAATGCATCATATTCTTTTGAGATGCTAGATTTTCACGACAATCAAATTGCTAATGACAGTTCTTTCATGGAGCCATATATAGTCTTCCTGCAGAAACGTTAATTAGTGGTGGTAGACCTTTATTAATGTACCAAAAATAAAATGAGCCCCTTTTGTTCATGCACAAGTATAATCTCTCAAAAGTTTTGAGAGATGTAAATTTTTATTAGACATTACAGATGAACCATGATAAACGAGCATTTTGATAGAAATAAAGATGCTTCCGAGTCTGACCTAGAAATAAGTAATGGGACAGGGTAGGCTGGATAGGCCCCTTTCATGTTCTTCTGAGTCAAAGAATGCTATTGTGTAGCCATATTGATTTTGATTGATAATCTAGTATGCATCTTAATTCATGCTCATTATTGGCACACTATGATCTAGGAAGGTATTCTTTTGTTAACATATATAATCTTAGATTGCATTATATTTGTTACCTAGCTTCCATGGTTTGAGTTAGGAGTATCCTCTAAGGAAGGTAAAAGGTTCATAACCCATTGCTTGGAACTTGGAAGCAGACACAGAATATTTTTTTATTCATGATGAAGACAGGGTGGATGTTGCTTGCTTTCTAATTTTTGCGCAGACATGTATCGAAGTCATGTCTAATCAGTAATTGAATTCTTTTTTGTGAACCAGCTGCTTATTGACTTGATGGCATTTCGAGAACAAGCTCTGCGTCTTATATTGGATCTAAGTAGCACAGTCATTACCTTGCTGGTGAGTATTAAAATTTGCTATTGCCATTGTCATGCATAATATGTTCAATCATTCAGTAGTTAAAAACAATTCATAAGAACTGGTGAGTTTCTGACTTTCTGTAGAAATTTGCCTTTTGATTAGTTTCATATACAGTTATGAATGTGAATGGAACCCATCAAGAGATTGCTCTGCCTCCTTCCTCGCACACCAAGCCCTTTTTGTTTTATTTTGTTATTTCTGCTGTAGAGTGATAAAAAGCATAATGCTTGTGGAATTTTGCAGCCTCATCAGAACTCACTTATACTACACGCGTTCATGGACCTGTTTTGCTCCTTTGTCCGCGTTAACCTTTTATCTGAGAAGGCAAGCTAACTTTCTTCTATGCGATTTTTGGGTTTATCCTTTACTTGAGAACTTGTATAGAAATTTGACACTAAAATTTCAAAGCTTTCATGCAGATGCCAAGGAAAATGATGCTACAGATGTATAATCTTCTGCATGCCATGACAAGAAATGAAAGAGATTGTGATTTCTATCATCGGTATGGATAACTTATAATTAATGGTGTTAACTTTGTTTGGTCTCCTAGATTTAATATTTGCAATGGGACTGCCCGTGCTCCTTTTCATATCTTCATTGAGTCCTGGTTATCACCTTTGCTCTTTTTCTTGGTATTGATTAAAGATTTTAGTTCAAAAGATTTGAATTATGTATCAAGCCCTTACCTTCTCAACTTTCAACTGAAGATTTATCGTGATACTTGATTTATTTTGCTATGTTTTTTTAAGTATAAGATACATGATGGAAGATAGCATGTAAGGAATCTTTTCCAGTAGTTCTAGGACTCTGGTGTTTTTTTTACTTAACGATCATGTTCTATGATGAGGATACATCTCTTTGTAACTATTTCATGAGATGTGATTTTGAATTGCCTTGAATTTGCGGAATAGTACAATAGAAGCTCAATGGTAAAACTACTGTATGAAATAAAATTCAGAACCAGCCCTCTCCTAAATTGATAGAGTTTAAGAAGCTTGTTGATGTTATAGTTAATGATTATGCTTGATTGACTTGACGTCGCTAAGCCGCTAGGAATCCCAATGAAAACATGTGCTTATGCTCAGAATAGCAGCTACCACTTACCATTGTAAATTAGGCGTGTCCGTAGTTTCTGTAGAGTATCCAACTTTTATCCTTTTATTCGTTTCCATTTTCCACTAAAACATCCTAACACTAAGTCCTACAATTAACAGTCCAAACTATCAATATGCACCCTAATTTAGAAAAAAAGTGAGGAATAAGGGCCAATTTGGGATTGCTTTTCCAGGCTGCTTTTCTGAAAAGCTCCATTTTGAAGCTTTTTCAAGCTGCTATCCCGAAAAGTTATGGAAATCAATAGCCAGTAGTTCCTAATTAATTAATCTTAAGAGTCAACATCTTTTGTCCAATGTCAAAATATGTTATTCTATTAAAAGTTTGTAAGTGGAGCTTTTCGTGAGAGCAACTCTGACAACAATCCCAAACGGGCCCTAAATCAATGAAGGAAAAAGTGGAGGATAAGAAATTAAGATAGAGAATATATTATTGGGGAATAGGAGATTAAATAATTTTTTAATTTCCATGAATCGCTCAAATGCTCTTTATCTTCCCTTATTCTTTAGGGGATGGAATAGATCCGTTGTTATCAAAGACATGCCATAGGCTCACGAGCCGGCATGCTTGTTTCCGTAGTCTCCAAAAGCTAGGTTCTCTTTGTGAGGCACGTTCTAGGTACAAAGGCACGATGGTGAGTGCAAAAATTGGCACTGATCACGTACATTGTCCATTCTTACTAGTATCTGACCCACTATAATCAATTAATCCATAAGAATATAGCTTACCATGCTTCTCTGTACTATTTGTAGTGAGAACTTGTTTCTTTGTCTTGTAATGTTCTGTTGTTGAAATAAAACTGAATTCTCCACAATGTAGTTTGATTTGGTCTGTTTCAGTTATACTGTTTACGTTTGCTAAGTTGGTTCCAAGTTGAGTTATGCTTGGTAAGAATTAAGAAAAGTGTATCTGTGTATGTGTATCTATGGGGAAACTTGTAGTCTAGGAAATGAATTTCAATCGAAAAGTTTGCCAAGTAAACTTTTGTTCTTGGAAGAACTTTGCAAGTCTAATTTCTGCCAAATGAAGTCTTTAGAGATGGAGAGTTACATGAGATGCGATTCATATTTGCACACACCTTAGTTTCTTTCTTGCGTCGTTGCTTTGGTTTCTTTTAAAGGAACTCTATCATGCAATTGATATTTTGTCTTTAACCCAATTAATGTTATTCCGTTTATGGCTTTATACTTTATTTGTATCTTAGGTTGGTTCAATTTATAGATTCCTATGATCCACCTCTGAAAGGATTGCAAGAAGACCTCAATTTCGTCAGTCCACGCATTGGAGAGGTTATTGTTTTTTCTCTTCCAAATCTCTTTTTTTTTGCTGAGAAAATATTAATTTGCATGTTATTTGGATAGATAGCATAGGCTTGGATTTCTTATTCTCTCTTCTGTGGCAATTCATACTTCCATTTTTTCCATTCAGTTATTTCTTTTCAGAATATCCAAAAATTTCAATTTATTATCCAGGTATTAGAAGCTGTGGGCCCCATTATTTTCTTATCGACAGATACAACGAAGCTCAGAAATGAAGGATTCTTAAGTCCATACCATCCTCGTTATCCAGATATACTTACAAATTCTGCACACCCAATGGTACATACCGTTGCATTATTCCTACTTTTATCATAAATAACTTTTAACACTACTGGTTATTGCAATTACATTTCCCGGTTTCATATCATACTATAGCGGGCCCAAGATTTAGCAAATGTTACATTTTACAAAGAATGGGTGCTTCTTGGATATCTTGTTTGTCCTGATGAGCTGCTTCGCGTAACTAGCATTGATATTGCTCTGGTATGTTCCTTGTACTGGTTCTTCTTCCAATTTTGATGCTGATATAATAGTGGTTGACTAATGCTGTAGTTCACCGAGTCTGGCTGTTTAGATGTGTTTTTGCTCAAGTTTCTTTAGATACAAGGCTTTTCAGTTGTGTTTTTAAGAAAAGAAACTAGTTTTTTTAGGTGAATTTGTTTGAAATTTGAATACACACACACACAAACACAAATATGGTGTTCTTGAAATGCTTCAATTTTTATTTTCTTTTTATCCTAGTAAAAGTTTTATCTGCTCGCCATTAATGAATGTGACATTGCTTTATAACACATCACACAATTTGTTTTTTATGGCTTCGTATTTGCAAATGGTCTTCAGGTTGTGCTGAAGGAAAATTTGATCCTCACATTATTTCGGGATGAGGTGAGTGGTGTTTTTTCTTGTAAGATTTGCAAATCGTAATTGCACATTGGCAGTATCTTAATTCCATTGAAAACTTGAATCTGCAGTATGTGTTATTACACGAGGATTACCAGTTATATGTTTTACCACGAATATTAGAATCAAAGAGAATGGCTAAATCTGGACGTACTAAGCAAAAAGAGGCAGACTTGGAATACAGTTTGGCAAAACAGGTTGAGAAAATGATAAAGTAAGTGAGTTTGGATCAAATGCATTTGATGCTAAAAGTTAAATATTTTGTCGCTTAATGAAGTGCTTAGTCGTGGAATGAGACGTTTTTTCCTAGAAACGATTATTAACATTCTTGTAGTCTTTTCCCCTGGGATCTAAATGCCAAAAAGTATATACAGTTTCTGGAATTTATTGTGATTGTCGACTCAAACGTAACTAGACGCTTGATGATTATTGATCATGCATGAATTATGTTCCCTGTTAAAATCAAATAATCTTTTTTGATGTTACAATTTGATCTGGACTGGATCTTTTTTTTCTTCTTTTGTAGACAGTGCATGAGTGCAATAATATAAAATCCCTTTTTAGCCTTGATTCGTGTTAAAATATCTCCAGCCTGTTGATTATATGCAAAACTCCAAAAAAAATGGAAAGAAGAGTAGATTTCCCTGTCGAAAATCTTTCACAGGAAAAATAAAAAAGCATATATATGGTATTTGGTTACTTGAGTTTTTGTATTATATAATTATGTTAAATTTTTGCAGTGAAGTCCATGAACACGCGCTTTTATCATGTGATGCCTTTCACCATGAAAGGAGAATATTGTTAAAGCAAGAAATTGGAAGAATGGTGCTCTTTTTCACTGATCAGCCCAGTTTGTTGGCTCCAAATATTCAAGTAAGAATATACATTTGCATCTCAAAGACCTCATTGTATATAGTGGTTGCTATTCCTTCTGATTAGTGATTACTTAATAATGTTGCATTTAAATAGCTTCTAGAAATTTTACATATTTCTAGAACTTTTTTGGGTGGGGTTGTTTTGAGATGTGGGCTCGAAATCCTTGAAAATATTTGTTAGTGTGAGAAACTCCTTTTTTCTTCTGATATAATCTTGAATATGGAGCAACATAGCTATTTCTGGATAGAACTCTATTCCTGCGTATTAGTGTTGTGTGAAGCTTCTAGTTTTATAAGGAATACAGTGGTTAGGCTATTAAATACATCAGGACTTCACTTCTGTTACAAATTTGAGTTTGTATCATTTTCTGAAGTGTTCCTCTTCAATGTCAAAGAAAAAGGAACCACTTGTTCTATATTCTATCCATGAATATCTAGGCATACAACCAATTGTATTTGAGTTCCTGAAAGAGAAGTCAATTTCGTTTTCATCTTCTGAAAAATAAAATAGGTAATTGCTTGACATGATAATAAATGAATGTGAACCAAGTATGATTGCTATAGAATATAGGTAAACTGCCTTCTTTTGGTCTCGTTGCCCTGTATAATGTTGATAAACCTATACTAGACTTATGATACAAATTCTGTTCTTCTAATTTGTTTTCCAGTTTTGGGAATGACTTTGACCTGTCTTGCAGATGAAAACTGTCATCACTAATAGTGTCAATTAATTTGGTGGTGTTATTGTGTGATGCATGTGTTATATTTGTACCAAATGGAAAAGGTTGATCTTGTAGAGATTTTGAAAAAAGAAATTATATCATGATCTAGGATAGACGGGGAATGCAAGTATGCAACAATGAAAAAAATAATTGAGTTGATATATTGCTATTATTTCATTTGAATTTTTCCCATATCTTAATAACACAATTTTGATTGCTTGGATTTATGTTACTTATTTTCTTTAATTTTATGGTATTTCCTACAGATGATATTTGCTGCATTGGCTTTGGCTCAATCCGAAGTCATCTGGTATTTCCAGCATGTAGGAATTGCATCATCGAAATCTAAAGCTGCTCGAAATGTGCCAGTAGACATAGTATGTCAGATTCTTCTTTCTATTGCTCAAAACTCTGACCAACTTTTCTATAATTAATTTAATTGCCACTTGCTAACATCTCCAAGCAAAATTGGAATGGTTGGACTGGGGTGTGCATGCAAGCTTAATTAGTTTAGAATTGAAACTTGGTTGAGTTGTTAAGTAACGTGACTGTTATTGAACTTGTAAAGTTGAACATATATTTTGATCTTTGTTTTTGCTGCAGGATCCAAGTGACCCTACGATTGGTTTTTTACTTGATGGAATGGATCGTCTATCTTGTTTAGTGCGCAAATATATTGCAGGTTAGAATCGTCTTGATGTAAAAAAATTGTTCTTTTCCACAAGTGACATGCTCGTTTGGAATTCTCTGGTCAAAGTCAAAAAGTGATATTGAGTAATTCAGTTTCTACAGACACAGAATTTTAATCAGTTTTTGCTAGTTAGAGAGGTTTTATCATTTTAATTATTTTCTTGTTCATGTTCACTGCTGTTACTCATCTCGTACATTGGCCATATGCACTTGTCTGCTGTCATGATTATGACTAGAATCGAATTAGAATTATAAGGAAAAGAGAAGAGTAGAAGAGGAGATCAGAGTATGGGAAGAACAGAGTAGAGATTAGGGTTAGACAGAGAAAAATAGTGAGAAATTGAGAGTAATTGATATATTTTCATTGATAATCCTCCTGGTAGAACATTACAGCATTTATATAGGTAAGTAACTACATAGCTAATGGGCCTAAGGCCTTTTAGGGAATTGAATAGCAAATCATAAAAGCTAATTAATACTAATAATATCATGTACGTGACAATACCCGCATCTTGAAATGATTCTTGTCCTCAAGAATCGCTTAGGACTTCAACCATTATCAAATACCATATTAGCAATAACAAGGTAGCAAGTCCAATGAATCAAGTCCATAGCTATATTGTGATCAGCAAATAAAAGAGCAAGGTAGCAAGTGTTGGATGCAATTGTCAAGCCATACTCCAAGGATGAACAATTTCTTGCCATTAACTGAACAAGACCATTCAAAAGTAATTCACCCTTTCCAGTCTCCGTTGTGCCCTCCACAAACTCCACTTCAATCTTACATACAATCTGCTCAAGCCCAATTGGTATACTTGAATTCGCAACATGTCCTGCAGCTTCATTATCATCAAATGATCACCATTGACTTCATCTTCCCTCAACTTCTTAGCAAGGGGTTTGAACAAAGCATATACATGGGTGTTGTTTCTTCCTTGATCCATCTCAGCAAGAACAAAAGAAGTCTGTGTGGTGTCTTCCGAAATTGAAATTGATTCTTCTAATGCTGCCCTTCTATGTTCTTGTATAGCTGCCATTAACATCTTTCCCATTGTCTTTGTTCTCTCAACTGAAGCTATTCTGTAGGACAGCCTTATGTTTGCGCTATCAAGAAACATATTGCTCTGTGGATTACATTCACCCCGTGCTTCTAAAGCTTCCTTTAAAGTTTTCAGAGTCAGCTCAAGCTCCTCTAGGTTTTTAGATTTCAGCTTTGTAGTATTAAGAAAATTAAGCCAGAGAACCATTCTCGAAACCATGAAGTGATGCATGATATGTTACATGAAGACGCTGAAACTTGATGTCTTCACCAACGCAAAGCTTCACACAACTCCTGTGATTTGCTTCAACCATCTTATCATCCAGCGCACCATCTTTAGAATTGACATCATTCAATGGATGTGAGAACACATGCCTACCATAATTTCAGAATTAAGCTGCTCGACATCAACATCCTCTCCAATTTTCGAAGATGCAGTGCTCTCTCTCTTCTTTACAATATCAGCAGGGCTACAGATCAAACTTAGCACATCAAAGCTTTGTGCAGTAGCATCATTAGCCAGATCAAGAGAGAGGTAATCAGAAGCATCATGGATTTTCAGAGCAACTGGTGTAGCAGCACACTTTATTCCATAATACCTTGGAGTACTAGCTTCATCTGACCCCTTTTTACTGATGGGGTTTTGACCTGTGTCGGTGTACCATGGTTTAAGAGCTGTCATTATCTCCAATTCCTTCTCAAACCTTTCATCAAACAGGTTGTGTGCAACTAAGGAATGAACTGATTCCCCTTTCCTCTCAAACCTTTCATCAAATAGGTTGTGTTCAACTGAGGAATGAACTAAATCCTCTTGAAATTCTTGCAACTGAGCAACTTCCCCAGCCTTGTTCTGCTTCACTTGAGTCCCCAAATCCTTCTTTACCTCTGTAATTTCTGATCCCGCTACCGCTGTCGGCAGCTCAACGACAATACTTTTAGAAATTAACGTTGTTGATTGGGATTCAGTTCTTACACCTGAAACAGAAATATCACCGAGAAATTCGTTAGAGGGATGTTCTCCCTTCGATTCCTTCTCAGAACTTCCATCGAACAATTGGGGTGCATCATTTTCTGGTGGCTTTTCTGTCTGGTTCGGAGCATGATCATTCTCCCATGGCTCATCCCGAATATGTAGCCGGCAACAAAAATCGTATATGTTGCGCCCATGGAGATTCAGCATAGCCGAGGTTGCTTCTTCTGGAGACCGGTAACAAACCAGTGCTCGTAGCTCAGTTGTCAGGTGAAACATCGCAATATTTTTCACCGATCCACAAAAAGAGAAAACTCGATTTAGTGCCTCTGTAACTGGATACTTCAGATCTGTGACGGTGACCCATAAAAGCCGAGAAACGAACCCTGATACCAATGTCATGATTATGACTAGAATCGAATTAGAATTAGAAGGAAACGAGAGTAGAAGAGGAGATCAGAATATGGGAAGAACAGAGTAGAGATTAGGGTTAGAGAGAGAGAAAAATAGGAGAAATTGAGAGTAATTGATATATTTTCATTGATAATTCTCCTGGTAGAACATTACAGCATTTATATAGGTAAGTAACTACATAGCTAATGGGCCTAAGGCCTTTTAGGGAATTGAATAGCAAATCATAAAAGCTAATTAATACTAATAATATCATGTACGTGACATCTGCCGAGGTGGCATATATTTTCCATTGCTCTTCTCTTCATTTACATATCACTAATTTGGATGGAAATCCTAAACATATTTTACATGTAAATACAGCTGTTCGAGGTTATGCGTTATCATACCTTTCTTCATGTGCTGGTAGAATCCGTTTTTTATTGGGAACTCCTGGAATGGTGGCTCTTGATCTTGACTCTAGCTTAAAGGGGCTTCTACAGAAGATTGTTCAACATCTTGAAAACATACCAAAGCCGCAAGGTGCAAATGTTCCTGCCATCACTTGTGATTTATCTGTAAGAGTTCTTTCTATACCATGCTTTCCAATTTTGGTACTCCTTTTTTATGCCGAAGTATTTTGGATGACTGCTGGAATGCTATACTTTGGAATTTGCTTGCTATAATTTAATTTAGATGCCAGCATTGCTTGATGAATTTTCAAGTACTCTGTTGCACTTTTCGCTGAATAAAAAAGAATCTACTGAATTCTTAGTTTGAGATGCTAGATGCATACTCTCGTTAGCTGTCACCAAAACAAGTACATTTTCTATTTTATTCGTGTCCCTGTGTGTTCTTTTTTCAATCTTATTTTTAAGATTCATGACTGCTTTATTTTCTGGAGTCCTGTTTGGGTTATTTTAATTCGTTTCTTTTTCAAAGCTGCCTAGTTTACAATTTATAAAAATTTGGAATAGTTACTGTTATTCTTATGTAAACAAATCTATGAGCTGGTTAGGTTTTCTTATTTAAATAAACTTAGTAGCTTTGCTAATTAGCGATAATTGCATGAAAGCTCATTGTTTTTGCTATCAAACTTAGTATTCACTTCTTTTTGAGCATGCTGTTCATTGCATTGAAATTTGTCATTAAGCAGGAATTTCGTAAGGATTGGTTATCAATATTGATGATTGTCACATCGGCTAGGTCATCAATAAATATAAGACATTTGGAGAAAGCAACTGTCTCTACTGGAAAGGAAGGCTTACTACTAGAAGGGAATGCTGCATATAATTGGTCCAGGTATAATTAAACTTCTCCTTGCTATTGTTGTGATTCGACTGTACAAGTCTTGAAATATTTTGTGGATAATTTAAAGAGTTTAAGTTAAACAATTCATTGGCTGTTTTTGCCATAAGCTAGTACAAGTTTGATTTTTTTAATACTTCTATGAATTTATAGACTCTGAGACATAAATGTTCATAAACCAAATTCTAATAGCTTCATCTTCTTCACTATAGTTTCATCATGAAAAAATTAGATATGTCCTTTTCCATGTTTCATAACCTATAGACATCCATGCAAAGATTGCACATAGAGAATTATTTTGCTATTGGGTCTCAATTACAAGCTTATGATTTTGCATGGTCTGGTTCTTTAGCACGTAATCAGTCTTAGTTGTTGTTTTAAATGTTCAGAGAGCTTGCATTTATGGATATATCGTGTACTATTTGTGGATTCTCTTTGCCAGTGTGCCTAGTGGCTTGTTTTGTAGTTATTTTGTTGGATTCGGGGTGCATATATACGAATCATCATGTTTATATGAACCTCGTTTTGGGAAATTCTTGTTAGCGGTCTTGCTGAAGTTCCACTGCGGAAGTTCTTTTTCTGTAATTTCATCGAAGTTTATTGTTTATTCTGCACCATATTTTGTTTGTGTCCAATTTTAGTTAATCTGTGCTTTGTGTTAGAACCATTTTCTGTATGTATGATATTAAACATCTAAAGTCTAAAGGCAATAACCTATATGGATGTTTTACAATTCAGATGCATCGATGAACTTGAGTTTCAATTATCAAAGCATGGGAGCTTGAGAAAGCTTTATTTCTACCATCAGCACCTTACAGCAGTAAGTTTACCTTCCCAATTTTTCTTAAATTTGAGACACTAAAAATTAGTCTGAATACATGCATCAAAATGCGTGATTTCCATTGTCATTAACAAACACATTTTGTCTGAATTTGGAACTATTTTTGCTTTGATTTTCCTACTTGCTTCCTTCCATTTGATTTTCATATGCAGGTTGCTTGCCTTATCATTGCATATAAAGAAACAGCCTGTATGTAAGTAACTATAGGCTCACATAATAGCAATGCAGGTTTTCAGGAATACCATGTTTGGACCAGAGGGACGTCCCCAACACTGTTGTGCATGGCTTGGTGTTGCTAGCAGCTTTCCAGAATGTGCTTCTTCAATTGTTCCAGAAGAGGTGATCCATTCTGCCTTAATTTATTAGGGATTGTATTGGGTGGTATGCTCGTGCATCTATGAACTTCATAGCCAATTGACATAGCCTGTGAAATGTTCTTTGTTTTTAGATAGTCCGGTAGCTTATTTTCTCTGCATATTGTGTTCTTTATTTTCAGATTGTTTGGTTGTTTCGTAACATTTCAGTCATTTAGTAAATAGAAAATGCAGACCTAAGATGTGTGTCAAAAGAGACTGTAGGTTCGGTTTAATCTCTAATTTTCTTGTCATTAAGAAAGTTATAGGAAAACAAAAAAGACTTGGGTCTTGACTTAAACGATGATTGGGTAGATTATAATCTTACTGTGTACAAGGATTTCACCATCGTAATCTCACAATGATTTCCTATAGACAGTTAACCATTTTATGGATGTTATCATTTAACCACTTTGAGGATATGTACTTGTTTTTAAAGAATGTAATTAGTTTTTTTTCATCCGTAAACGATTCCATAAATGAATTATGTCATGTTATACCTAAATTGTTGAATGTGTCTTTGATATAGTCATAAAACATAAGTTTCCTTTTGCCTTCTCAATTCTGAATCCATCCTCTAGAAAGCAAATAGAGGCCTCATATTCTCTCTCATAAGAGGGAGAAAGAACCAAAAATGATATGATACTTACTATTTACTTCTAGCAGGTTACTAAAATTGGGCGAGATTCAGTCTTATATGTTGAATCACTTATTGAATCTATCATGGGAGGATTGGAGGGTTTGATAAATATTCTTGATTCTGAAGGAGGATTTGGTGCCTTGGAGGGCCAGGTTTTTACCTTCAAATCACTGCTATGTTATATAAATAACTTTTAGCTGAGGCTTCGCTGATTTTTTTCTTCTTCTATTTTATGTAAATTTCAGCTCCTTCCCGAACAAGCAGCCATTTATTTGAACAACGCATCTAGAGTTTCGATTCCATCAACAAAATCCCCCAGAGGAACTGTTGGTTATCCCTTACCTGGACATGAGAGTTACCCTGAAAATAACAGTTCTGTTAAAATGTAAGACAAATCTAACCTATATTCGAGTAACTCTAAGAATGCTTATGTGTTAGGTGTTGGCTTTTGTGTTGATTTCAAGCTGGAGTTGGGCCTTCATTTTAGTATAATTTCAGGTTAGAAGCTGCTATGCAAAGGTTGACAAACTTGTGTTCGGTTCTGAACGACATGGAGCCAATATGTGTTCTAAACCACGTATTTGTTTTAAGAGAGGTAGAGGCTTGCAATATCTCTTTCTTTCCAGTTTATGATCTTTTTACATAAAATTGCCTCTTGGATAGGGTTTGCTAATTGGAATTCTCTATCTATTTTATTCTGATCTTTCAATTTAATTTATTTCAAATTCAGATAGAATTACAAGAATATTTCAATCACTTGATATAATTCTTGAAGATAATCCCTTTTATTTTCCATTTTTTTTGTTTGAATCGTTCTTTATATCCTATATTGAACAATATATGTGCACTGGGTCCTTTATCTACTAGATGTAAAGCATCCTTTTCTTGGGATATTGTTTTAACAGTAAATTGTATGCAGTACATGAGAGAATGCTTCTTAGGGAACTTCAGAAGAAGGTTGTTTTCAGTGCTGAAAACCGACAACGATCTCCAACGGCCTTCAGTATTAGAGTCACTCATCCAAAGGCACATGACCATAATGCATCTAGCAGAGCAGCACATAAGCATGGACCTAACACATGGTATTCGAGAAATTCTTCTCACAGAGGCCTTTTCAGGACCTGTTTCTTCTCTACAATTGTTTGAAAAACCATCAGAACAGCTCTCTGGATCTGCCGTTGAAGTTGTATGCAACTGGTACATTGAAAACATTGTCAAAGATATATCAGGTGCTGGAATCTTGTTTACACCAATGCACAAATGTTTCAAAAGCACAAGGCCTGTTGGTGGATATTTTGCAGAGTCAGTTACTGATCTCCGAGAATTGAAAGCCTTTGTTCGTATGTTTGGTGGCTATGGAGTTGATAGGCTAGACAGATTGATGAAAGAACACACGGCTGCACTCTTAAATTGTATCGACACATCCTTACGTTCAAATCGTGAAGTGTTGGAGGCTGTTGCTGGTAGCATGCATTCTGGTGACCGAATAGAGAGAGAGGCAGCTTCAAAGCAGATCCTGGACTTAGACACAGTAATTGGATTTTGTATCGAGGCAGGGCAAGCACTTGCTTTCGATCAGCTTCTAGCTGAAGCTGCTGGGATTGTTCTTGAAGAAGGGGCACCCTTGATATATTCACTGCTTGCTGGGGTAGTTAAGCATATACCTGGAGAATTGCCTGAAAAAAGAGAAGTTAGGAGGTTAAAGAGTGTGGCAAATGGTGTTGGTGTAGTTGCCAATCACGATTCGGAGTGGGTAAGGTCAATTCTGGAAGAGGTTGGGGGTGCAAATGACGGTTCTTGGACCTTGTTGCCGTATTTATTTGCCACCTTTATGACGTCAAATATCTGGATTACCACTGGCTTCAATGTTGACACAGGGGGCTTCAATAACAATATCCATTGTTTGGCAAGGTTAGTTTTGGGTTTTCATGATACTATTGATCACGAATTTTCATTACTTTTTTGATGGTTGGAAATAAATTATGTCATATATATTAATTGTGCACTGGTCTTCTTCTATATGTCTGCTGTTTCTTTTACCATCAAATTATTTAAATGTCAGTAAATTAGAGCGTGTTTGATTGAAGACCATACAAGATACTCTTAAACTGTTTAGAGGAATATACACTTTGATTTTTTAAGTAAACTAATTATTGTTTTGTTCCTCAAAATATGACTGAATTTTAATCCTAGTGCCCCAAAGTTGTCACTAATGGCTTGGATGCTCAAAGAAAATCATTTTCTATAAGAAGTATTTGTGGATTAGTTGTAAATGTTTTGACTCATTTGATCATTTTCCAAAAAGCAATGGTTTTGTATTTGGTCGTCGTAATTCATGAGTTACCTCTTCCGAAATTGAACTAAAAATGAAACCAAACGTCTGTTCCAGTTTAATTAGTTAATACAATTTGTGCTATATAATATTTGCTTGGTCAAAGCTCACTAGCTTGCCTCCTCTGCTGTCTAAACAGATGAAAACCAGAGCGTTGTTTGATGCGTGTATTAACTCTTTATGTACTTGTTATGAACTCAGCGAACAGTTTCAATTATTGGTGGCAGGTGCATTAGTGCTGTGATTGCAGGAAGCGAATTTGTGAGAATGGAGCGCGAAAATCAGCAGAGGAAGTCGTTCTCCAATGGCCACAGTGGTGAGGCTTTGGATCCCGAATTACATAGCCATTTGTCAACAGAAGCAAGTATAAAATCTGCCATGCAGCTTTTTGTTAAATTTGCTGCTGGAACCGTTCTAGATTCTTGGAATGAAGTGAACAGGTAATTTGTCTTTAACTACATTAAAATATGCACATTTATGATTTGAATTTTGGATGATTGGTCAGATTGTTCCTTCGGCTTGGTTCGCAGGATCAATTTGCCTCAAAATGAACTTTTGGTATCAGTGTAGTACACAACTTGACATTTTCGTTATGAAATTAGTCTAAAAAACACGTTTTATGGTATGATTCGTGGTTGTTTGGTACATGTTTGGACTAATTTAACAAAAAGTACCAAGTTGAAAGACTAAATTGAGGATCAAAGTTCACTTTTTGGCAAAATCGACCCTCCAAGCCGAGATCGAAGAGTCAAAAGCGTCCCTTTTATCCTCTTGATATGTCTGCCAACGCGATGTCATGCTACTTTTAGTCTCATTTCAACATATGCATATTGACATAAAGCTTGAATCTGCCATTTGTCTCTACTTGATTAATAATTTGGGTTTGCTTGCCGGTAAAAGAGGTGCCTGTAATTTTCGAGTGTCGGCTTGTTTGCGCATTTATTTGGACAATCCAAGCATGCATATTTGTTGTAGATAATGTCCATATTTCCATTTACTCTTTTAAAAGATTGATAACTGCATTGTTTTTAAGGAGTTCCAAAACAAAAATTAGATAACAGTTTGTAAGGGTAGAACCATCTTGGACCCTATTGTACAATCTTGTTACCCATTTGGCCCCTCTGATATACAAGTTACCTATTTGGTCCCTATGTTATGCAACCTATCACCTTTTCGGTCCCTTTAGTGCATATTATCCATAGTTACATCATTATATATTCTACAATGCAAGGCCCATAAAGGTAACAAATTGCATAGCATAGGGACTTACTGGGTAATGGTTGCATAGCACGAGGACCAAAAAAGCCCTTTTGCCCGAGTTTGTAAGTCCCGATTCCTTTTGAGTTATTTCTTCTTCCTTTTTTTTGTTAATAGTTCATTTTCTTACTACAAATCTAGCTATCATTAATGAGTATCCCACCATTCTTAGCAGATCTCATCTAGTAGCAAAGCTCATCTTCTTAGACCAACTCTGCGAGATTTCCCCGTACCTCCCACGAAGTTTCCTCGAAGCCCATATTCCATACGCAATTCTCCGATCAATCTACAGCCAATATTACTCGAATTCCCCTTCCATGCCACTCGCTCTACTAAACTCATCTCCTCGCCACTCCCCCGCTGTATCGCTCTCACACGCCTCTCCCATGGTCAAGCAGCCACGTGGCGACTCGACACCTCAGTACAGCTCCAACGACTCGGGCTATTTCAAAGGAGGATCCTCGTCCCTTAGCCAAGATCACGGTTTTGGTACCGATAGTGGAAACCATCGGAATGTTCGGCGTTCTGGACCGTTGGATTATAGTTCGAGCCGAAAAGGGAAATTTGAGAACTCGACGTCTAGTAGCACAGGTCCCAGTCCGTTGCCGAGATTTGCAGTGTCGAGATCGGGTCCTTTAATGTACAAGTAGGAAACTCGGTTGAAGATGAACAAGGGGTTGAATTGTTTTCCACTGTGAATTACTGGCTTTAGTTGCTTAAATGTTTAGGAGGTTATATTTTGCACTTTTTGGTGTGGTCTAAATGTAATTATTTTAAATGGTTGTTTATGTTGTTTTTCTATAATATGATTCAGTGTTTTGTGTAAGAATGAATTTTACTAATGGATTGGTTTTGGGTGTGTTTGCTATAGCCAACTGTAAAATATTCCAGCAATTTTTTTAAATGTGGAATTTTTTTGTTTGTTTCTAGTAGTTATTTTAGCAATGTTATACCGACGAGGCTAATGGTACGCAGTATAATCAGTATTATTGGTTTTATCGATTTTTTATTTTTTAAAAACTATATATTATTTATGGTTTTCAATGGATATTGTAACGTTTTTTTGGGTCTTTTGCAATGCTTCTAAGTGTTGCCAGACTGGTTTGGAAAGAAATATATGTTATTTATGGTTTGTAGTGGCTATTGCAACTTTTTTCTGGATCTTTCGCAACGCTTTTGTGTCTTTAACAACGCTTTTCTGAGTCTTTAGCGACATTTTTACTTGCCAGAAGGATGAGAAAACCGGATTTAAATCAGTACATTGATTTACCAGTTTTTCCGGTTCAACCTGGGTTTTCCCCGTTTTTTACTAGAGCCGATTTTTATGCATACTGCATCCTAGCTATGAATCGATTGAACCAATCGGTACAGTATTGTATTGATAACATTGTATTTTAGTAAAGGGTGAGAGCCTTATACATAAATGTTATTTTCAATAGCTTAGATAGTGTTGTACTAGGGATAAGCTTTACGAAATGCTAACTAGTTTAGATATAGCAATGCTTTGTTTTTCTTATATAGCAATGCTAACAAGTAATTTAGATATTATAAAATGCTTTGTTTTTCTTATATAGTTAACAAGTAACTTAGATATAGCAATGCTAACAAGTAGTATTTGTTATTTTATCTTTTTATTACCATTAGATAACACTTTTTCCTACTAAAGTAATCCCCTATCACTAGATATCAATCGACTCAATGTGGTAGTACGTTATTTAGTGATATGGTATATTTCGTTCGTATATTTGGTCTTGTAGCGTAAACATTTTCCATTCAGTATTTGTGCTAAACAATCGGTCACCTTTTCGGTCTTTATTTGAATAAGGACACGAGCATACGGCAAGGCTACAAATCCAGTTACAAAATTCTCTCGTACAACTCTATCAACTATAGTCTTAACTGTTTTCCTATAAACGGATACACGACACTGAATTACAAACTCTTTTCCTATACATGGACGTGCGTGTATGTTGTATAAACACCATTAACAATACTCCTTCCATCTCATAATTATTGTCGTTTTAACTAATTCACACTTTTTAAAATAACAATTAACTCAATGGGGTGATTTACTAATCTACCCTTTCATAAATGCTCTACTCCATTTTCAAGGCTTCATTAATAGGGATAGGAATGGAAAAATTAGAGAAAAAACACCTTAAAAATATATAATAACAATGAAAAAAAGAAATGAAAATCTCTCTCGTAAAAAAAAAAAAAAGCAAAATGGCAACCAATATATCAAATAACTAAATAGAGAAACAAACTGTACTACAAGGCCAATCTTTTTGCCTATGCAATTTTCCTGTCTCATCATCTATATAGCAAGGAAGCACCATAGAGCCAAATGAAAGTTTTGAACAATGTTATAAAACCGTATCGGACATTATATTGATGAAGATTTTGATACAGTGTTACCAATTTTTTATTTTTAAAAGAATATATATATATTATTTAGAAATATTATTTATATATAAGTAAAAAATAAATAATTTGGCATATTCCAAGTATATTTCTACCTAAATATCTCTAAATCAATGAGCTAGGTCGGTTAGAGTAGCTCTAGAATTAATCTAAATCATTTCAGCTTGTAATACACTTCCAGAGGCTATTGTAACACTTCTTCTTTTGCAACACACCTGGGTGTCGTCATAGCTGTTTTTTAAAAGACCGCTTTGTAAGTTAAACTGTACCGTAGCCATGGCAGGTTCACGGTAAAACCGATCGAACCATCCGGTAGGGTACGGTTTTCACAACATCGGTTAGGAACAATTGGTTCAGCATAAAAAACAGTTGGTAAACTATTATTATAAAAAACCAGTAATCAGTAAGCATTACTTCAACTAACTAATAAAGGAATCACTTATAATATCACTAAAACTTATTCTCTAGTATATATACAAATGAATTTATAAGAACTATTAGACTTTAGCACAATTCTTATTTGTGCTTAACATATCACAAAGTAAAGGCAGGTAGCAACAGAAATCTACAACAACAAATCTATGCTCAAAAGTAGTAGTATGTGTTACCTGTGAATAAATAACCATATGATGGTGTTTCTAGTTTTCGAACCCGGGCTTTGTAAGTTTAATCTTCGGAAAAATATACGATGTTGGCATCATAAAGTCCGAGTAAGTGCAGTCTGATTAGTACACAAACATGAACAGTCTGGTTCGGTTATGTCTGTTCTAACAGCCCTTTTGTCACGATTTATCATTAATCTCACAAGAGGTAGCTTTTGAGCAACCTCGTGCCATATTGCATTCACAGTTCCATTTGGATTACCGTATTCGAAATACTGACTGACCTGAATCACAATTAAAAAAACCAGAAAAACTCGATTAAAACCAGAAATAAAGGTGGGAATGAACGGAAAAACAATGCAATTTGCAACCCAGTGGTCACTTAGAAAGCCTATAACAAGATGTGGTGAAATCTATTTCTCTGAGGAGTCGAAGGAGGTTAAAAAAGTGCAGTAGTAGCCAAATCTGTGGGGATCAAGTCAATGTCAGGACACTAATTTAACAACAGTTTGGCCCCATCATTAGAAAAAAGGAGTTCGATTGAAACAATGTGGAACCAAAAGAACTATTATGAGCACATTGAGCAAAACTAAAGTACATTTAAATGGGTAACTAGAAATTTCTGAGTTCTAAATCAGCTCAAAGTCTACCAGTCGGTATGCCATTATATCTACAAGAGAAACAAAGTTATGCCGGAAAAAGACCATTTCAGAGCATAGCATTTATCAATCCTAGAATGGAACGAAACACAACAGATTTCTGTTCACTATTCTATTAGATTTTTGTTACCATGTATTTCCCTAAAGAAAGTTATATGTGATTCATATTCACAGCATGAACAATGAGAAAAACTGAGATCATATTTCTTATGCGCTTTACCGAAAGGAAAAGAGGTAAATAATTCTGACCTTTTTGAGCTCTTTCTGATATTCCAGAATCTTCTCTGACGATACTCGTCTCAAAATCTTGACTAAATATCCTGGCTTCAGAGAAGCTGTTGTCTCCACAAAGATTGCTATCCTTTTATAGTCTATGACATCTTCAAAAGGCAGCTCGATGTTGTCACTGACAATAACAGGAATACACAAGCTAACAATAGAATCAAATAGTCTACAAGCTGAAGGAGTATCTCCAGCTGGGTTCAAACAAAACTTCGATGTATGCATTCCCTTTGTAGCTGCACGACGATTCTCCCTAGATTGTGTTCCATGTTTTATTACAACATCGTCTTCTTTTTCAAGCATTTGGAACAGCAAATCACGAATTTTTCCTCCCTAAAACAAGCATTTACAGAAAAATTTCAGAGACATATATGCCACTCAAGATACCAATAAAGGGAATTCTACCACAATCACAGCTTACAGATAAAGCAGAGAGCTTCATGGCATTGATAAATGTCTAATGCTGATGTTTGAAAAAATAGGCCTAATACATCACAAGCCCCCTGAAGTTGTCCCTAATTGCCTCTCGCCCTCCTGAACTTTTAAAGTTCCTCTCGCCCCCTGAACTTGTCTAAAGTTCCCCTCGCCCCCCTGAACTTGTCTAAATTGCACCTCATAACCCATTTCTGCTGACCTGGCAGATGAGTTGGCAATGCTTGAAAATAATGAACTCACCTTCCAAGTCAGCAGAATAGGGGTCATGAGGTGCAATTTAGACAAGTTCGAGAGGGCGAGATGAGCTTTAGACAAGTTCAGGGGGGTAAGGGGGGATTAGGGACAAGTTTAGGGGGTTCCCAATGGATTAGGCAAAAAATATGATATATGCATACATTTAATGCCAAAATCAATATCTAATTTAGGCATCAAAACCATATTATGAATCTAAAGGCATAATAACTCAATCAAGCTAAAAAAATCCACTGCAATGAGAAATCCAGGAGCAATCATAATAGAGGAAAGAAGTAACAGTGATTCTCCTTATATTGTGGTCCATGTTTTATTACAACATCGCCTTTTTTCGAGCATTTGAAACAGAAAATCACGAATTTTACCTCCCTAGAAACAGTCATTTAAAGCAAATACCAGAGATATATATGCCACTCAAGATGTCTTCTTTCTCAGCCATACCAACCAATACAGGGGGAACTCTACCACAATGTACAATATAAAATTCAGAAAATACAGCTAACATATAAAGCACAAAACTTCATTGCATTGACTAATCACTAATGAAAATGTTTGAACATATATGATAAATGCACATACTCACCACCAAAATAAATATCTCAAATAGGCATCCCATTTAATAACGAATCTGAAGGCACAAAAACACAATCAAGCTAACAAATCAACTACTATGAGACTTCTAGCAGTCATCACAATAGAGGAAAGCAGTGAAATTTCCGAATGATTCCACTGAAAAATATAACAATAACAAATACAGGTTATAGGCTTTTAATGCACCAAAACCAGTGTTTTAAAACTCCCCGCCTAGGCACTGCCTATTCCGATTTTTTCCGCTGGACACCGCCTAATCACTTTTTCCGCAACTTTTAAGATACCGATACATATAATAATTATAGTTCAATTTTTTCAATTCAAAAAAAGTAGCTCAGTTGGTAAAACTAAGGTACAACCAAATATTCTCACCATACAATTTCCATTTTGAATCTCAAATCGAGAAATAGTACGCTATAAACCAAAAAAAATTAGTGAGGATATTTGTTTTTAAGGAATTGATTTTAATGTTGATGTGTTTTTATGTAAGAATTGACTAAGACTTATGTTTTCATATATTAAACTATATTTTTTAAAATATTATTATATTATAATTTATTTTTTAAGTTAAATTTATATTTTTATCTACTAATAATCATAAAAAATAAAAAATTAATAAATCCGCTCAGGTGACTCAGGCGTTTGAAGCCGTGACAGCACGACTAGCGCCTAACGCTTTTTTAAAAGATTGACCAAAATCATATAATAATCAAATTGAAGGGATAAAAAACTCAATCAAGCTAATAAAAAAACTATTAGTAATCACAATAGAGGAAAGAATCAAAGAAGTAAAGAGAGACTCACATCTTTTCTATATCGATTCCCCATGAAAAACAAGAGAGTAGTCCGATCCTTAACGCCGATTTCCCCATTGTAAGTATTGATTCTATGAGCGTAGGGTATAATAACATCCTTTACCAGCGATCCTTGATCGGGTCTAACCCGGCCAAAATCCGATAACAACAGAATCGCATTCTTCACCCGATCTATAACCCGGTACAACGCATTCGGATCTCCGGCTATCAAAATATGGTCCCTCCCGTTGTTCCTCTTCCAGTACTCCTGCTGCTCCAACCACTCAACCAACTGCTCCTGCATTTCCTCATCACTATACCGTTGAAAGGAAACCGGCTGAGCTCCGGCCGGCCGAATCGGATTCACGATCAAACTCAGAGAAGAAAACACAGGAACGTAATACAACTCAGCATCGTCGGGATCGTCAATTTTAATCGCCGGGGAACCGATCCTCTCTCCCTCCGGCCGGTTCAGATCCGAAAACAAGTACCACTCTCCCATGTGCTGGTGGCCGGGGTACTTGATTTCCGCCGCGTCTTTCGTCGCACGCGCCAGCGCGTGCTGCTCGATTATGCCCGTGGTGAACTTTTTAGGCAAATCGTACATGTAAATCTTGACCTTATTGCCGTGATTTCCTCTGACTCCGCGGGAAAAAGTGAAGAAACTGTCTCGAGAGGGACGATCGGAGAATAAGGAGGGGGAAGGAGTGGTAGGATTGAAGAAGGTGTTGAAGAGAGCATAGATTGCGAGGATGCAAATGGCGAAGAAGAGTAGGGATTTTTTGAATAGAGAGGATTTTCGCGCCATTGGAGATATGACAGTAGCTTTGGGGGATTTAGGTTGGTGGATTTTGGAGAAACGGTCGCTCATCGCGGTGGCGCCGGAAAATTTGCACAGCCGGCGATCGCCTCTCGCCGACGGTGAGAGACCTCTTGCAGTAATTTCCTATTCAATTTTTCAAGACATCATTATTTATACTCTTTTAGTTTTAAATAGAAACATTTAATTTAATTTATTACATTTTTCAAATTCGAGATGTTTCTTTTTTATTAATTTTTTTTATATTTTGGACATATATGATTGTATAAATTCGCCAATAAAATTCGATTTATTTTAGTTGTTATAATTATTTTATTTTGTTATTAGTAAATTTTTAGGTTTTTTTAGTAATAATAGGTTTTTTTTTATCAAATTTATATATTGCGGGATTGAATCCGCCCCGTACATGTTGATTTTTTTAACAAGATAATGGCTAAAATTAATATTAAGTGTTATATGTCTTGAAATTAATAATAATTTTTCAATTTTATAAATTTGTGTTGTATTTAATAATTACAGATTTTTATTTAGGAGGTTGATAAAAAAATATCAAAAAATATCTTAATAATAACATTTTAAAAATTAATTGTAACAACAATAGACTTAAGTTTACTTCCTCACTTTATGAGATACAATTTAATGTTTAGTATCCAAAAAAAAAAGAGATACAATTTAATGTAGGAAAATTATCATAAGAGTATTATAATGATTAAACTTCCATGAAACATTAATAAATAGTTGAAAAAATAAAATGCTTATAAGTAGTTATAATACTTTAAATATACATGTACAAATGTTAATTAATGATGCATACTTATTATATGAAATAACCAAACATATAATTTTGGTACATTTAATTCAAGAGTGAAATGATGCATATAGGGGTAAACTTGTGCTTTTGCTTTGTAGTTGATGGTTCTACTTTTTTTATATATAAAATAACCCCTAGATAAGCACCCCAGGCAAACATACTTGGTGTAACAATGTCTTAAACGGGTAAGATTTTGAGTCAGTCCAATGCCGGCTTAAGGGCACATTCGTGTCGCACAAGTATGAAGATTATAGGTCTGATTTTAATTTCTATATTCTCTCCACTTATATGTCATTATTATGATCCATTTAGGATACAATGTATCATCCCTTTCCTAAAGGGATAATAAAGAAGAGTCCTCCTGATGAGGAAATAACCCCGAACTGGGATTCTTGGTCAATAAGGATTTTTACATAAGGAAAGAACAATTTTATCCCAATAAAACATCTTACACGCCTACATATATAGATACCTTTAGTCATATTAAATGTACATTACATTCTCATACTTACTACTAAACTATTCTCTCAAAAACTCTTTATTGACTTAAGCATCGAAGGGTCCCCTACGGGGCAACCACCGATCGCCCCCAAGTTCATATATGTTTTGCAGGGATATATTCAAAGATTCAATAAGTTCGTGGAAGATTGATTCTGAAATATCGGTATTTAGGTATCAATATTTTCAGAGGTGCGATGAGCGCAAACTCCTTTTAATAAAGCAAAAAAAAAAAGATAATAATGAGCAGTAGGCATAATACACATGTGGAGGAAAGTTTGGAAATTTTTTTTAAAGGATCGTGTCCTTGTAATTAGTTTTCATGTTTCTTGTGTTTTTAAAATGAGCTAACTTTTTGATCCAAATTATTTTATTTTTTTAGCTCAATTGTATAAAAGCCCCAAATCTAATTTTTTTTCAGTTTTTTAAATTTTAAATGTATATTGTTATTTTATATACCATAATTCACAATTGAATATATAATTTAATATATTCTCATAAAATAAAAAAATTACAAATCTAATTAGTCCTGCCTAAACCGCGATTAGTCTCTGCTAGACCTTGGAGGCTCTTGTCACCCGACAATTGTCTAGCGCTTTTAAAAATATTTCCAGTTCTTCATGTTCAAGGATCAATTTGACCATTAGAATGGGAGAGAAATTGCATAGTTGTGTTACATTGGGGTCGTGTTATGGCAAAGTGACCCTATTGTAAGGTTGAGCAATGGTGTCACGCGAGCGGGACCGTCAGTTTAAAATCGTCCCTCAATGCATAAAAAGATAACCCCATAGCCAATTTCTACACTAGTGTATCTTTCGATACGAGATTAGTACTTAAATTTCTTAGTGTTGTATAAGTAAATGCATTTTTTCGGTTCTCGTTTGCCTACTAATTATTACTCCAAGGCATATAACATATCTTACATTCATATAACATAAAGTATAATACTAATGGAAATAGTATTAAATAAAATTTCTCATAATATTTGCGTAATTGCCGACTAGTTATGGAAATACAGAGGGTTGCTACTTACTAGCCCCAATATTAACTTATTAGGCAAAGATTTTATATTGTCAAATGATTACGAACATTCCTTAAGAGGATTTAGACTTAAAAAGGAAAGAGAAATCCATAAAGATACATAAAGTTGAGTAAATTACATAACTTTATTCAAGTTTCCAGACGTACCAACCTAACTGGGATGCCTGAGCTTAAGTCAATGTTGTCCTTAATTTCATTAAACAAACCTAAAAATATAACATATCTTGATCAACTAGCTACGACATAAATTTATGTTGCTTTCTTAAGCTCAATACTAGATGAAGAGGTTCGCTTGAAAACCGAAGAAGGATCATTTCTGGGTTTGAAAAGGAAGTACGATGCATAGGTTGAACGAAAGACATCAACAAAAAGACCCGAATGCTGCCATAGAAACATAATTATCGGCACAGAAGAAGCTGCTGCAATTAGGATGGAAAACAAAGGAGGTTTACTACGTTTGAAGATAATAAAAATTGATAGAACAAAGGCTACCATCATAGCCACTATCGATATGAAAATTGTCGAAAGTCCGACAAACAATTTGTTAGGAAGCGACCGACGAAAATCATCTATAGTATATCGAGCTGTAAGGATGGACAAGAAGTTGAGTAGCGAAGTTGCCGATGATATCATTGAGATTGAATCTGCTATAGCAAAAGCTCTGAAAATAGCCTTCTTCCAGAGATGTGGATGGCCATCATCCCCGTAGTCTCCGGGCACAGTAATTGCAGCTGCAAATGCTATAGTAGTGATAAGTACCGCAACAATCATGCACGAATTTGCTGTATCTCTCATCCATTTTTCGCCCTTTTCCATTAAATTTTCGTGTTCTTTCACAAATATGTCGTGTGGTGTATACTCTTCTGTCGATTTGTCATTTTGGTTTTGTTCATATTGCTCCATTACCACGTTCATATCCTAAAATATTTTGTCACACACACAGAATAAGTTTGTTATGCAAGTATGTGTTAGTCAAATAATTGATAATATAAAAAAAAAAATAAACAAACAGAAATAATAATGGCAAAGTATTTATTTTCTTGTGATATTTATATTAGTCTGTGTACTTCTGTTACAACAGAGAAGTTGTTACAGATGTTGTATTTTAAATAAATTTTAAAACATGAGGCTTGGTTTTTCTTTTTGAAAAATAGTGTTTGTTAAATTCTTTTTTTGAAATCAGTATACGTGATTTTAAAAGTTATTGAACAAATGATCCAAAAATCTTTGATTTAAAATTATGTTCTAACAAGGCAATTTTATCTATTTTTAACTGATATTTTATAACTTGGTTTATAAAAAAGCAATATAGTGCAGTGATAAATTTTAGAATTGCAATACTTTTTTTAATTAAAAAAGAAAATGATAACTTTAAAGAGTATAACAAAAAATTTTTACGAAGCTTACTCAAATTTTGATAATATAAGAATACTAAATTAATAAAATATCACATCTATCAACAACAAAAAATAGCTATTTCTAAAACACACTATTTACATTTTTTATTTGTTAACTCTTGAAATTATAGGCTCCGTTTTAAAAAAAATGACATTATTTTACAAAACAAATAAAACTAATATGATGTTTTTGAAGTTTATCTTATTTTATTTAATTGATAGAAATTGGTTGTAATTATTTTTGGATAAATAGTGTATCCATTATGTCGTTACTTTATTTTTTTTAAAAGATTTTTTTATTTCATATGGACTTATAATAATAATAAATTTTTATCCCATTTCGTCTAAATATGAATTCAAATTTGCGATCTCTAAAATCATAACTTCAAAACTTAACTACTAGATCAAGCCTTTACCTCAAAGTAAATATTAACTTATCTAACTTCATTGGATCAATTTTCACATGATTCGATGAAAGCAGACAAAATAAGCTTACTTTAAATATTACAAAGTAAAGATTGAAAAATCCGATTTTCTATTTGTTAAATTTGTTCTTAATTACAGTTTTATTGTGCTATTTGGCGCACTTAAAAGAGTAACACTAATCACTATACTTGTTTTAGTGGCCACAACTTTCTCTTAGAGTAGGACAAGAAATTGGAAGCTCTTAAGTTCGAGTACCAGGTTTCTCAAAAATTTAAGGGTCTGTTTAGTTGCACAAATTTATTTTCATTTTTCATTTCCAGCTTTCTATTCTTTTTCTAAACTTTTCAGTTTTTAATTTTCTAAATAGTCAGTTTCCATATTTTTATTTTCGAAAAACAATAAGTATTATAGTTAAAATTTTTTTGCTGAAATAAGTGAAATAAAAAGATTACAAATAAAGTAAAGCAACCATTTTTATATAAAAAATGAACCGACCAATTTTGATTCTAGTATGAAGTGGGCAAGCTATAAAAATCAATTTTGTCTATGTTATCATAACTTGGTATCGCTTAAGCAAGGTCTCGAGTTCGAGTCCCGGTGAGTGCAAAAAATCTTTATTGGGAGACTCACCCACCACAACCAGGTGTGCGACTCAGGTCGGATCTGGACGTAGTCGGAACAAAGCTCTGGTGAACCAGATTGGCAACCAAAAAAAAGATCGATGTTTCAACCACCATGCAATGGCTTGGTAGCCACCGCATTCGTAGAAAAAACCAATAAATGTGGGGTTGTGGATTCAATCCTCACGATTTACAAATTTGACCAAAAAAGTGCCCCCTATTACTAAAGAAAGGAATATTTCAAGTTGACTAATCTATAATTTATCCTAATTTGTTGCTTACACAAGAATCTTTCAATTTACATTTCTTACTACGATAACGAGCTAAGAATCCAATAATGCTAAAGTATGTTTAAATTTCACAAGTTAGAAATACACGGATTAATTTAAAACAAAATTATATAAGTTTGATCACATTTATTAGAAAATTATGTAATAAAACGTTACCAAATAAATTAAAAATAACTAAATAAATTAATTTAAAGTATATTAAAAAAATAAATTTTTATTGTTTGGTTATTAGAAAAAATAAGTTGAATCAATAAAATAATGTATTATAAGTCATGCTTCCTCAGTTTGGAAAATTCAGAAAACATAAAAAAAACGTTTTCTGCTGCAAGACATAATTCAGAAAATTCTGAAAACTTTTGTCTAATTTTTCAATTTAAAAAATTCTGCGACTGAACAATATTTTCCATATTCCAATTTACTTTGAAAAATTTTCTGACAAAAAAGCTCAATTTTCTATAATTAAACGGCCCCTAAATGTTCCTACTTCCTTAAAACAACAGTAACACTATTCTAAAGAGTATGTAATTGAAAAGTATGATAGTATACAAGTAGGTCACCTTAAACATGTGTATCACAGTTTTCAGTATGTTATAATAATATATCCACGACCCTATCATAAGCTTATCCCCGAAATGCTGTAAAACATAATCCAAATGAAACATGTCAGTAGTTGAAAAATTGGCAAGTTTTCCAAAGAATATTTTTCAAAGAATACTGGAAAATGAAAAATGAAAACTGATGTTTAGTTGCAGAATTTTTCAAATTCGAAAACTGGAAAAGAATTTAAAGAATTTTCCAATTTATGAGTTGCAACAGAAAACATCTTTTTTATGTTTTCTGAAATTCCAAATTGAGGAAGTACGACTTATATATAACAAATACAACACTTTATTGTTTTAAATTATTTTTTAAAAATATATAGTTTGTTAATAACCAAGAAAAAATTTATTTTTTATGAATATACTCTTAGTTTAATTATTTAGTTTTTTTTCTTATTTACTTGGTAACTTTTCATTGCATATATTTTCTTATATCTTGGAAGTCCAAGAAACAAAATACTATCTCTAGAAATTCTTCTGAAGCTGAGTACAGCGCAATGGCCTCTGCAGCAACTGAACTACAATGGTTTCTATAAATTCTTAGAGATTTTAAAATTGATCATAAAGTGCCAGCTCTACTGTTTTGTGATAATGCATAAGCAATCCAAATTGCAAAGAATTTTTTGTTCCGTGAAAGAACAAAACACCTTGGTATCGATTGCCATTTTGTCAGAGAAAAGGTCCAAAAAGGAATTATCCACTTAATGTCGCTGTCATCGAAGAACCAATTGGCAGTTATTCTTACCAAGGCTTTACACAGTCAAGAATTCACAAGTCAAGTGCAGATATTGGATTTAATTTCAATCTGAAACCATGTTCAGATTGCGGGGGGATATTAGAACTTATATTGAAAATGTAGTTATAAGTTAGTTAAAAATAGTTAACTAGTCGTTGGGGATTTCAGGGCTATTTTTGTAATATTAATAAAACATCAAATTAGGTTAGCAATAGAAAAGGGGATTTCTTCGTCCTTCGAATTTTGTACTCTCTGTAAATTTTCAGTTATTCTTCAATAAAAATCAGTTCATTTTTCATCTCTCTCTTTCATGATTTTGATCTCCATTTAATGATGAAGTTGACACTTTGAGCCCTCTGTTGGGGTTTGTGTTTATCTTTTGTTAGTTGTATGTTGAATATTCGGAGAAGATGCTGATATTGAAAGAAAAAATTATATATGAATTTAAATGAAAATATCCAAGGCTTCCATAAAAAAATATTCAAGGCCTTTTTTTGCAATTTAAGTTACATATATATGTGTGTTATGTGTCACTTTTTAATTGGTTTGACTTTTTAAAAAGTGACACATGATCGGCGAATATAACTCACTCTCCATAGAGTGACTGTTTTTATATCATTGGGGTAGTTATGAAGTGCACTTTAAACAAAGTGAAAGAGTTAAGTAAAACATGTGTAAGTTCAGGCCGAGTCAAGATATGTTAGACTTAAAAAAAGTGACGTTTGCAATATTTTTGCTACTAAACATGTCATTGATCAAGCTAACATGTTAAAATGAGCAGGATATGTCACCTTAATGAAGTCTTCACAGTCATTTTGGTACAACAAGCATCCATGCATCCCGTCATTTATCTCCTAAAATTTGTTAATTTTACAGCAAACTATCATTATATAAACTACAAGAAATATCATATAATTCGAAAAAGAAAAAGATTTAGGAGATCAATTAATTTTGTTCTAAAAAAATCACTGAGCATTAATGGCAATTTGTCGTACATGCATACCTCAATGCCCATAAAACTTTTTTTTACCTAATACATTTGTAACTTTTATAATTATTGTTAAAAAATTTGTAGACCCTTAAACTTATAAAAGTTCTACTAAATTTATTAAAATGGACTTTATTGTCCCCTAAACTTATTAAAAGTGAATCTCATAGCCCCTCGATGCTAATATGTCAAGTATTGTTTTTCTAGAGATTTAATTAAGATTGTCTTGTCAAAGATTGAATCGAAGATTGATGTACCGGAATAAAACTGCGTATGTCAGCATCAATGGGCTATGATGTTTATTTTTACCAAGTTTAAGGGGCTATAAGATCCACCTTTACAAGTTTAGGGGTCTATAAAGTCCCATTTAACAAGTTCGATTTGTTATGATGAGGAATTTTTGTAAGTTTTGGGACTGGGGGTTTTATGGGACAACCATAGGGGTACATATGTATCAGACCAAATTTTTTTTAAAATTTCATTCTCAAATACGAACTTTTTTTTGTTGCCTATCTGGTTCATCAGAGTTTTGCTCCGACTACGTCCAGATCCGACCTGGGTCGCGCACCTGGCTGTGATGGGTGAGTCTCCCAATAAGGATTTTCTGCATTCACTAGGACTCAAACTCCAGATCTTACTTAAGCAACACCAAATCACTTATCACTTGAACCAACCCTTATTGATATTCTCAAATACATACTTGAAGTACTAAAACAACAATTTTTATAACCCGTCTTATACTTAATTGTTTCCTTACTTTAAATTTCTTATTTATACCAAGTCGCTTATCACTTGAACCATCTCTTACTGGTCAACATATGCATGATTTAATGAAAAGAGAAAATTATATTTGTTACCTGAAATAACTGCAACATTTTCGTGGGTATTTGGGTCCAATGTGGAGGATACTCTTCTATATCCTCGTAGTTCTCCATCAAGCTCTTCAATCTCTAAAATATTTTTGTTACATAAATTAACAATTATTGCCTCTCTATATATGTGTTCTCGTAAAAAATTATATATATATGCTACCTCTGCAAAGTTTCTGATATTGTAGTCTCCTTTCCAAAACATGGTCTCGTGGATATCCTAATTTGTTTACAACCATTAGATCTCAGGGAATGAAACTTATAATTTTCAAACACTTGTCTAAAGTTGGAAGTCCCACTAAATACATTTGTTGGGAGGGATGGAGAGCTTTAACTATGACTAAGCCCCGAACAAGATTATCTCAAAGAAGATTCTTGTATATGTTAAAAAAAAGTTGAAAATTTATTGAAATAATAGGTTTTAAAACATAATATATTAAATATGAAAACAAGAAAAAATTTACAAACTACTTTTTTTTAATTTCTTATTTACAAAATTACCAACCTTCTATTATCCAAGTTTCTCTCCCATATTTTCTTTTTTCTATATAGTTTTTTTCGTTTGCCTCATAAACCCATAATTTTATTGACACGTGACTTTATAAATTTAGTTGTGTATTATCTGTGAAACAAAGATGCATATTGATATATTTTTTCCATTTTTTTAGTGAGTTTCAAAGGACAAAGTTGAGAAATAACATTTTCATTATTATTATTATTATTATTATTATTATTATTATTATTTGTTGTTGTTGAATGTTTAAGTTGGAGAAACCTCAACGAAACCATTTAATCCAAAACTTCTAAAGTGTGTGTAGTACTGATTTCAGTGGGCTAAAAAATGTTTTCACACGTTTTTTGAAAAAATATATATGCTCCCCCATACTTCTTGTTTAGCGATCCTAAACTCGACCTTAATAAAGTTTTGTAAGATTATTTTTTATAATCTATGTGGTCCACATGCATAAATAAATAACTCGATTAAACATATATGATGGTATCGCATGATGAATTGCTAACCAAAGGTTATTTAAATCGGTAAGGGTTAGTGACCCTTTTCCCACTATCAAATAAGACAATATAAAATTTTGGTTTTTATATTTTTGCCAAGAGAAATAAAAGTAGAAGATTTTTTTTTATCTTAATTAACTTAGCATAAACTAAATTGCAGTTTTAGTTTTAAATAACATTAATGTACATATTATTTATAGGTAATCAAAACTGTTATTTTAGTATTAACTTATATTATAATATATTTATGGAGTTAATTAAAAAGCAGGTCCAATTTTCCTAATGGGAATAAGAAGTGCGTTTTCTTCTTTCTTTTCTCTATAAAAGAACATCACATGAAAAGATTTGAGATCACTACTTGCTCCATCCAAGCTATTGTCATCAAAGATAGTAGGGAATCAAATCACTTCTCTCAAAGACAATGTCAATACAACAAGAAGCCGATTGCAAATAGTAGAGATAGAAAGTTCAATCGATTTGTTACAGTTTATCACATGTATTAAGGTATGCTTCCGCCTAATAGTTTATATTTATTAATCAATTCTAGACAAGTCGATCCTGGGGTTTGTCTCCGATTATAATTTAAGGCATTACAGTTGATTTAAATTTCATTATCGAAATTATTACGGAATTCTAAAATTACTTACAAGTTCGAGTTTGAGATTTCAACCCGACCGCTATTGAAAGTCAACTTGAAAATATATTAATCTAGATATGTTAAACAGGTTCATAAATTTACAGAAATTAACTGGTGATTGATGTGCAAACTCAAAAGGAAGAATTATACTCCCTCCATCTTTTTAAAATATGCATTCTAGCCTAAAATTAAGTTATTAAAATACTTATCATTTATTTTTTTCTAGGTACTTTTTTCATATACTTCCAACTGTGTCCTTGGTATTAATTGTACTTGGGTTGAAAAAGTAAGGCATTAATTTGAGATATAAGGGTAAACTAGTATTTTTATATCCTTAATAAATGAATTTATGAAAAAGCGTGAAACTTATAGGAAAATAAGTAAAAAAATATAGAGAGAATATATATCACCTTAAACAAGCGCCGTATTCTCTCAATTTGGGTACTACCTGGCGGAGAACATTGTGGACCTTTCATTAAAACTTTCTCCACACCCTAAAATATATTAATACAAAAACAAAACAAAAAAAATCATTTTAGCGATTTTTTGTACCGATGACCGAGTATTTTAGCCGTGAAAAAATGATGTGTATTTTCCCTACTACAAAAATGTACATAGTAAATAACAAGTCACCTCATACAATTGAAACATATCACATCGTTGCGACTCGTACCGATCCAACAACTCATGCACTTCCTAAAATTTTTCGGACAAAATTAGAATTGATTAGATAATATACATATAAATATATAATGTAAACACTAGAATTAGCAATTTCTCACCTGAACCAAGTACAACAAATTCTGATTAATGATATAGATTGTCAACTCGTCTCTGTTTTCCATCGTCCTTTGGACTGCCTATTTTTTATTTTTGCAAAAATTAAGGTATAAAGTTATTGCGGGAGTATGTATTAATTTATGCATGCATGGGCTTAAGTGTAAAAAATAAAGATAATATTACATGGAATATGTTGCGGTAACGATTTTGATCTGAGTTATTACTGATCTCATAATTGATTTCCTGTAAATTTTTTACCAAAAGAATTAGGGTAACGTTATACTAACACCTAAGATTTGATCTCATTAACACTCAAGACCATCTCCACCATTCATCTCCTTTTCTTGTGATAAGATGAATGGTAGAGATTAATCGAGTGTCATGGAGTGTCAAATCTTGGGTGTTAATATAGCATTACCCAAAGAACTATTAGATAATAATACTGTAACATATTATAAAATTTGTGATTTATGTATCCTTTAGCATTAATAAAAAAATATTCGCTAATTATATATAGAAGATATGTCACCAGAAACAAGCCCAGAATTTCCCCATGATGTTGGTAATCCAATTCATTGTATTCTTGCTCCATTACCTTCTTGAGTTTCTAAATAATTTTTTGTACAAGAATTAGCACCTAACCACCCATACACACGTGAATTTATACAAAAAGACGGGTTTTTTTGTCCCTTCTCTCATTAAATGGTTGAGAATTGATGAGAGGGGATTTAATTAATACGAGAGAATATTTAATTAAGTGTTCATCAATTCTCAACCATTGGATGAGAGGCACACCGAATACAATAGAAGTGATCACCTTAAAGAGGGGCACAAGAGCACTTTGGTTCATTGGCATTTCCATATCCTAAAATTTGAAATGTTATAACAACAATTACGTCAATTAATATAGCAGTCAACCGTCACTGTAATGAAATTAAAGAGCAAGAAAATATGAGTGAGACATATTTATGAATTATGATATGTTGAAAACTATCTCAAAGTTCATACACTTTTGTTTATGGTTTTAGTTGCCAATTTTTGCCATTGAAGACAAATACTAGCTCAAAACCCTAACCCATATTTTATAGATCTTGTCAAGCTGACAAATCGAAAACAGCCCCCAAAGCACGGTCTAATCCCGTGGTAGCAGTTCAGAAGCCGATATTCAGAGACTCCCCTCGAGATCATCGGTCCTTTGTGGATGTTGTGGCGAATCAAACCCCACGAGAAGAGTCGACCACTAACCCGATCCAGGTGACATCCTCTCCTAGTGTACCTGCTGCATCTATACTGAAAAGTGAGGTAGTGGTTAAATCTGTACCTTGGAAATCAAAATCGTGTTTGGTTAAACTTAACAATATTTCTCACATCCGGAATATACATGATCTGTTGAGCGATCACGGTTTTGAATTTGTATTTGCTGCCCCTGTTGGTGGATTTTATGTGATTGTTTCGTTTAGATCAGAAGTGGTTCTTAAGGACTTTATGAATGAGGATTGGAAAGTTATGGATCATATTGTAGAGTCAGTTTGTGCACTTCAAGTAGATTTCGTGCCGACGGAATGTATTATGTATCTGGATCTCACCGGAATTCCGCCAGCTCTTGTTTGTGAACCTGTGGTGCGGGAACTGGCAACGAGATTTGGACGAGTTGTTTCGATAGATTGTAATTTCGAAAAACCGGATCGGTTGGATGTAGTATCGTGCCTTGTTTCGGTACCGCTGGGGACAGCCAGTAGGAATTTGACATTGGCAGTAGGGGATAGAGATATAATGATATACACAAACCTTAGACAGGGAATTAGCTGCCAACACAGTCAAGAGTACGAATGCGGGTCGGAAGAGCGGAGCGAACCAGAGGAGGAACCTTCGGCCAGGTGGAGTAGTGAATCATCGGGGAACGAAGATGAAATTAGATCGGACGAGGATGATGAGACTGTTGCGGATAGCAACAACACAAGTCCGGGTAGTACCCACCCTTCCGGCGACAGGCCGTTAATTGAGGGAAACACCGCGGTGGATCCAAGTATGGAGAATTCAAGTTCTTCGGGCCCAAACATCCCAAATATGAATAGAATTATCATTCGCAGGGAAGAAAATGAGCCATCTGTCAGTGAGGAACTAATGACTTTCCGAATCGGAGAGAAGCTTGAGTTGTTTAACGAACAAAATATGGGCTTGATTATAGAGGCATTGGAAGGGCAGCGGCATTGAGAGAGCTGCTGGCCGATCTGGGAGGTTGTGAGTTTTATCATGTCTTTGAGTTTTATGAGTTGGAATTGTCGCGGGGGCTTATTGAATGGGGCCAAACAGTTTTTGGTGCGGTCATGTGTTCGTAAGTGGCAGCTTCAGGTTTTTGTCCTTGTTGAGACAAAGGCCCTATCGGTTACAGATCAGGTTGTGAGGAAGTTTTGGGGCCATAACGATTTTCATTTTCATTGTATCCCGTCGCATGGCTTGGCAGGAGGTCTATTGATCTCATGGAATCCTAATTTAATTCTTGGCTCGATCACTGCTTCTACAGATAGATGGTGTCTGCTACATATTGTGTCTAGTCAGCTTGAGGTAAATTTACTATGCTTATATAGTCCCCCTACTCCCAGGGATAGGATTCAATTTTGGTATGATCTGCTGCCCCATATTCAAAACATTGATAACTTGGTGATATGTGGTGATTTTAACGAAGTGTTACATAGTTCTGAGCGAGGTAGAAGTGGGAATACGGGGGCGGTTTCGATGATTAGGTTCCAGGAATTTGTTAATGATTGTGCTCTATTTGATCTGCCATTACATGGGCGTGACTATACGTGGTCTAATGCTCTATCCTTCTCTAGGATTGATCGTGTCTTGGTGTCGTGCAATATTCTTGATAGGTGGCCGGGTCAGAATTTGATGACGGTTGATTCAACGCTATCAGATCACTTTCCGATTATATATCGGTCCCATGCATTGGTATCGGATGGCAAAAAGGTGTTTCGATCATTGAACTGTTGGTGGGAAAAGGACGGGTTTCTACCTTTTCTAAGATCGAAGTGGGAGGCCATAGAATTGGCGGATCCAGGGCGCGACATTGATTTTAAATTACGCCGATTAAGGAGCTGTATCCGGCCTTGGCATCTATATAATTTTGGCGGGTTAGAGGGAAGAATAAAGAAGCTAGAGGCTCGTATTATATTTTTGACATCCAGTTCGGTGGTCCGACCTCTGGAGGAGGGGAGTAGATCGGAGCTTCAGTGCGTGAGATCGGAATTACTTACCTGTAGACGGAACCTTGAACAAATTCGTCACCAACAATCACGTGTTAACTGGACGTTACTGGGTGATGATAATACAAGTTTTTTTCATAGGATGGCATCAGCGAGGGCTAGGGGGAATCGGATTTCACAGCTGGAAATTGATGGAGATGTATCTTCTAACCCGGTACTTATTAAATCCACAATACGGAATTTTTATTCCAGGCTGTTTTCGAAACAAGAGGTGGTGCCGTTTTCCTTAGGTGAACTACAATTCCGTATGGTTGATGCGACGGCCAATGCGCGGCTTGTGGAATCTTTTTCTGAGGCTGAAGTGTGGGACGCAGTTTGTGCTTGTCAAGAAGGTAAGGCGCCGGGGCCGGACGGATTTAATTTCTTCTTCTATAAACGCTTCTGGGAGGACATGAAATCGGATGTGCTAGCTCTGTTTGGCGAATTTTATAGGCATGATCAGCTGCCAAACTCTATCAAGTCATCTTTTACCGTATTGATTCCTAAAGTCCCGGGGTCGTCGTCATTGGGGAATTATAGACCGATTGCCCTTATTCATGGTATATACAAAATTGTGTCGAAAGTACTTGCGAAAAGATTACAGGCTGTGTTGCCTCAGCTGATTTCTGACAACCAGTTTGCTTTTGTTAAAGGTCGTAATATTCATGAATGTTCGTTTATAGCCTCGGAAGTGATCCAATCAATCCACCGCAGTGGTCAGCCTTCTGTGGCTCTCAAGCTTGATTTCCATAAAGCATACGATAGTGTTTCTTGGACTTATATTGACTCAGTGTTGAAGAGGATGGGGCTCCCGGATAAGTGGATTAGATGGATGGTGACCTGCAGAGCGAACTCGACAACATCTATTCTTTTCAATGGTAGTCCTACAGATCCGATCTATTTGGGCAGAGGGGTTAAACAAGGTGATCCCATTTCTCCATTTCTTTTTGTCTTAGCAGTGGAAGGCCTTAAACAGCTCATTGACGCAAGTGTCCGTAAGGGTATTTTACCTGGGTTTCGTATTCATGGGTCAGAGAAGGATATTTCTATTCTTCAGTTTGCGGACGATACGATGTGCTTCTTACCTGCAGATGAGTCCCTCTTACCTACTTTTATCCGTTTATTACGATGTTTTGAGCTGATCTCAGGTCTACGAATAAATTTTGTTAAGAGCTCAATTATGGGTATTAACGCGCAGGACGACTTGTTGAATCGGTGTGCGGAGACAATGGGTTGTAAGATCGAAAGATTTCCCATTACTTATCTAGGCGCCCCTCTCAGTACGAGACGCATCCCGGTGTCTTATTGGAACGGGTTGATTGGAAAGTTCCAAAATAGGCTGGCAAGTTGGAAAGGTCAGTGTTTATCATATGCTGGCAGGGTGGTCCTTATAAAATCGGTTCTCTCGTCTATCCCGATATATTTGTTATCATTGTATAAGATGCTGGCCTCTATTAACAATAAGCTTGTTCAACTGATGCGTAATTTCTTGTGGAAAGGTATAGCGGACTCTAGCGGGATCTGTAAAGTGAGTTGGGAGACAATTATGCTACCAAAAAATTTAGGTGGCCTATATGTTAGGGATCTAAGACTAGTCAATTGTAGTTTATTGCTGAAATGGATATGGCGGTCTAGAACAGATGGGCAGGGTTCGTTGTGGTATGAGCTGTGTGTCCGTCGATATGGCTTCATGTCATGGAACTCGTTTGAAAATGTTAATAGATCCCGCATTTCGTATGTTTGGCAAGGCATTATATCTTGTTGTGTAAAGAACTCAACCTTCTGGGAGTTGTTTAAATCGAATGGGAGAGTTAAAGTGGGGAACGGGGCGAGCGGATCTTTTTGGCATGATAATTGGACTGCAAATGTGTCATTATCTGTTCTTTTCACTGATCTGTATCTATTATGTAATAGAAAAAGCTGTTCGATTCGGGATGGGTGTCTGTCTATTTCTGAGGGAGCAGCATTATCTAGGCCTTTTTGGAAACGCAGTCTAAGGATTACTAGTAGGGAGAGGTGCTCCCAGATGCGGAACTGGATTTCCCAAGTCTGCCCTGTTGTTTTTGGGGGGACCGGGGCTATCGGTAACAGGGGGCAGCAGCCACACGTTGGGCCTCAGGTGGTGGCAGATAGATTTGAATGGGACCTGGAAGCTAATAAGGTATTTTCAGCTGCATCTTTTTGTTTAGGGTCCTATAGGTCACCTCAAAGGACTACGCCGGAAACGGATTATATGGTGGTTTGGAATGCGTGTCTTATTCCTAAAGTCAAATTTTTTGGCTGGTTATTGTTACATAGACGCCTCCCAACGAAAGTCTTTCTGGTTTGTCGCGGATGCCAAGCTGTATTGAATGACAAGTGTCCGTTTTGTGATGAATCCGAAACAATTGATCATGGTTTGTTTCACTGTTTGGGTAGTTATCGTATATGGGTTCAAGCTTTTCTGGTGCTAGGGATTTCGGTAACAATGCCATTCAAGGGGGCTGATTTTCTTGTAGTATGGCGAGCGCATTTTTCCTCAGGGATTGGACAGGAGTTTGGTACGGCTTTATGGTTTATGATGGCGTGGGCTATTTGGAAAAGGCGGAATAAGTTCGTGTTCGAGGGTGTCTTAAGCACAGATGATCTCTTGGGGGCAAGCATTCATCTATGCTGGTTCTTTTTCAAGTATCGAAGACGGAATCTTAATTTTGTTGTTTCCGATGTATTTAACTGTCCAGATTTATTTCTAAGCTGTAACTAGCTAGGTGGCATCTGTTGGCCTACTCATTGTATAGTCATTCCTCGGGATCGGATTCCATATCCGTATCACCTTTAGGCTGTATCCTTGTTCACTGGCGCTCTCATCATGTGAGCGGTCTTTGGATTGCATTAATAAAGAGAGGTAGGTGTTTTGTAGGTAAGCGGGGGCATCAACCTAGTTGGGACGCCCGCCCCGAAATTTTCACCTATCTCGATCTTTTTCCTTCTGGGGAAACACAATGTTTCTCCGGGGGGTTTTCAAAAAAAATAGATCTTGTCAAGCTCATGCTAGTAAGAATATGTTCCTCGATGACTTCGGATCGAAAAGGATACGTGTTGAGAAAAACTTAACAAGCGACAACTGTCATAGGTCCGAAGAAAATTGCACTTGAAGGAGTGTGCTAGAAAGCAAATAATAAGTGCATTAAAAATATATTAGACTAAAAAGATGGTATATAAGCAATGTAAGAGATAAGATCGCATTTTAAAAGGAATGAGTCTACACTCTAAAATACAATGTTAAAAAAAGATCAAATAGTATTTTTAAGGTCAAATGCATCGCTGCACCCTAAACTTGGCAAGAAAAACTAGATGTCGCCCTGAACTTTCAAAAGTTTCAACTAGCCCCCTGAACTTAGCAAATGCACACCAGTTTGTCCCCTCATTGCCACGTGTCAACTTTTAGTTGGTTTTACTTTTCAAAGATGCAATTCTTCTGATTTTTCTTTCTCCAATCAAAAGCTGACACGTGGCAATGAGGGGGCAAACCGGGCACTTTTGCAAAGTTCCAGGGGATAATTGGAACTTTTGAAAGTTCAGGGTGACATATGGCTTTTCGTGCCAAGTTCGAGAGGCAAAGGATGTATTTGGCCTATTTTTAGTAAGTCTTACCTTATAACTAGAATGATACTCTTTTGATTCTATGCTTTGTTGATTCAACACCTTCTTCAGTTTCTAGAAAAAGTTGTGTCGTGACAATTAACCCCTTAAAAGCCAGATAATTAAATTATTGGAGAAAAGAAATAATCGACGTGTTACCTGTAACAAACCTTCTGTGTGTACCATTTCAATTTCTTCCGTATTTGCCTTCATTTCCTAAACTTTTTAAAACATGAAATTAAGCATAGCAGGAAACTCATATGGAGATGGTCTTGTAGAATTCTTCATACATCTACAACACTCTAAGTCAAGTGTAATTGGGCGTGGACCAATTGTCATTTGTCACTCGTTATTAAGCCTATCTCCCCTAAGGCCAAATCATTAATAGGTCTAATCTTCTGTACGAGCTTAAAATCCACTTAGACTTTACAAACCCAACATCTTTCTGACTGTCACGCTTGTCATGGAACCGTTTGGCTTAAAAGCTTAAGCTGATAGGTAAGGCCCAATAGTAGCTCATATATTAGTCCTAAGTAACACTCCCTCACACGCGAATTCCTCTTGGGCTTGAAGAGAGTACAACACTCTACCGAGAAATAGGTTTAGGGTTTGGGAATTCTCTACTCAACTGAGTCAGAGATAGTTGTATATATAGTAAAGAGAGATTTACACAATTACAATTACAGTCCTATATACATATGTAAATTACAATATCATATAGTATATCTAACATCCCCCCGCAAGTTGAGGCGGGTTAGAAACCACGGCCAACTTGTCACGTAACTTGGCAAACCCTGAATGGGACAACGGTTTGGTGAAAATATCGGCAACTTAGTCATCAGTAGAGATGTCGCAGACATGAAGCTGTTTATTTGACACACATTCCCGAACAAAATGAAAGTCCAATTCAAGGTGTTTAGTCCGGTTGTGAAACACCGGGTTCATGGTGAGATACGTAGCACTAAGATTATCACACCACAACATAGGAGTAGTATTCAATGGGAAATTAACATCATGTAACAACATCCTAAGCTAGGATAATTCAGAAGTGGCTGCTGCCAAAGCCCTATATTCTGCTTCGGTTGACGAACGTGAGACAGTCTTTTGTTTATAGGCTGCCCAAGAGATGAGATTCGTGCCATGATATATTGCAAAACCTGTTACAGAGCATCTGTCATCCGGGTCACCAGCCTAATCAGAGTCCAAAAAGGCTTGTAACGTGGTGGAACATTGAGGAGTGTAGCACAATCCATGGGTTGGGGTAGACTGAATATAGCCAAGGATTCGCTTGAGCGCCTGCCAATGAGCTTCGGTCGGACAATGCATAAATTGTGCGACCTTGTGAACTGAGAAGGCTAAGTCCGGCCTAGTTATGGTAAGGTATTGCAGCCCCCCAACCAAGCTACGATACAAAGTGACATCGGCGAATAAGGGACTGCCGTTAGCCTGGAGTCGCGTGGTAGGGCTAGCTGGAGTGGAGACTCCTTTTGATTCTGTCATGTTGGCCCGTTTGAGTATATCTTGTACATATTTATGTTGATTAAGAAACAATTGCCCCTCGCTACAGATCAGTTCAATACCGAGAAAATATTTGGCTAAGCCCAAGTTCTTTATCGTAAACCGAGACTGAAGGAAGCTGATTAGCTGTGTTTCGGCACTAGTATTATTGCTCAAGACCAAAATATCATCAACATAGATAAGGTAGAATAAAATTGCGGATCCTTTGCGCCAATGATACAAGGAGACATCAGCTTTAGAAGCTGAAAAACCGAATTCAAGGAGAACCGTAGTGAGGTGACGATGCCACATTCTCGGCGATTATTTAAGACCATAAATCAACTTCCTAAGGCGGCACACAAAGGATGGTCGATCCATATCAACAAAGCCGGTTGGCTGGGTCATAAATACCGATTCATCTAGGTTGCCATGTAAAAAGGCATTTGAGACGTCCAAATGGAATAAAGACCAACTATAGGAGATTGCGAGTGACGTGAGAAGCCGAATGGTTGCTGGTTTTACCACTGGACTGAAAGTGTCATGATAATCCAAGCCGGTCTTTGGTGAAAGCCCTTTGCAACTAACCGAGCTTTGTATCGTTCTATACTACCATCCGGGTTCAATTTGGTTTTGTAAACCCATTCGCATCCCACAACATTTGCTGCTTGAGATTGTGATACCAATTCCTAAGTCCCATTTACAATTAGAGCATTGTATTCTTCTACCATCGCTTGTTTCCAACAACTATACTTTGATGCCTCAGTGTAACAATATGGGGTCGACGGAACTAACATGGCATTGTACGATTTAGGTTTTGATTTAGGTAAGGTGCCTAAGGATTGTCTCATTTGCATGGTTTTGGGTTGAGGGAGCGGTTTCGGAGGTCGAGGATTTTTTTGGGGTTGGCGCGGTTTATATTGAGAGAGGTCAACACTTAAAGAAATGGTTGGGTCTGTTACTAAAGGGGATTGAGGGAGTGGAATGGATGAGGCAGTAGGCTGATCTGCGGTAGATGTTGGGACGGGCAGGGAAGGGGTTGGGATGGGCAGCGAAGGGTGTGGAGTTCGGGTAGGCAAAGAGAGGGGCTGGGTATCGGTTGCGGGGACAGAAACTGGGCGAATAGGGGCTGTCACGGGCTGTATCATTAGTGTGGGTAGATTGGCCATAGGTACAGGGGACAGAGGAGCAACTACATCACTGAGATCAGTAAATGGGAACACCTGTTCATCAAAGACAACATAACGTGAGACAAAGAACTTGGAGGTGATAGGATCATAGCAACGATAACCTTTTTGGTTTTTACTATATCCCAAAAAAATACACTTACAAGATCGATAATTCAGCTTGTACGTATTGTAAGGAAGCAACCATGGGTAATAGAGACAACCAAATACTCGAAGAGATGCATAATCGGGTTTGGAATGAAACAATTTATAAAAGGGTGAAAAATTCGAGAACGAGGGAATAGGCATCCGATTTATTAAATAAGTGGCAGTGTCAAAGGCATATGTCCAGAATTTCATTGGTAAATTAGCACGGTGTAATAATGCCAAACCTGTTACAATATGACGATGCTTGCGTTCAGCTGAACCATTTTGTTCCGGTGTATGTGGACATGTCATGCGGTGATGAATACCATTGTCTAAAAAATATTTACGCATAGCAATGTATTCACCACCACCATCAGATTGGAAAATTTTGATGGGACGGCCAAAGAATTTCTCAACAACAGAATGAAACTTAATGAAAGTGCTCAGAACTTCGGATTTGTAACACAAAAAATAAATCCAACTGTATTTACTATAGGCACCATAAAACAATAAGTAATAGGAAAACCCATCGAATGATTCAATTGAAGCGGGTCCCCATAAATCCGAACAAATTAATTCAAGAGGTGCATACACTACCGACTCTGACAAGGAAAAAGATAACTTGTGACTCTTACTAACCGCACGACTTGAACAAATGGAGTTTAAGGCTCCTTTATTAGACACAAGCTGAATCTGCTGACTACGTAAAATATGACTAACTACGGGAGAGGACGGGTGACCGAGACGATCATGCCAAGTAGACAAGGAGCTAAGATGGCAACGAACTGGGAGACTAGCATCCGATGGAAGAGCATAAAAACTGTTCTTATTCAGGTCTCTGAGAATCACCTATTTGGAATTGAGGTCCTTCATAATAAAATATTTATCTAAAAAACTCAACAGAAACATCATTAGAATTGGTTAGAGCACTAATAGAAATCAGATTTGAATTGGAATCAGGAACATGCAAAACATTGGCTAGTTTTAATGACGTAGGTGAAGCAGGAATAACAGACAAACCAATATGTTTAATAGGAAGGGAAGAGCCGTTACCTAAAGTGACCTCTTCTGAACCAGAATATTCTGAATGGAGACTAAGGGTTCCCAAGTCTGATGTGAGATGGTGAGTTGCTCCACTGTCCATAAGCCAAGGGGCATTGGTTTGATTAATTAATGTGTAATGAGCTGCAGGTGAAGGGTTTCGGTATGGGGAGGACCTCGGTGTGGGACATTGTCGTGCCATGTGTCCGTGACCTTGACAATTGTGACATCAGAAGCTCGAAATATCAAGAGGTGCCTGTAAGGATTGGCGACTAGGCCAAGGACCAACCGTGTGCGGCTGTCCAGCTTGTTGGAAGGGCTATTGACGAGCGAAAATCGGGTCAAAAGGCTGTTGGAGAGGCTGTCCTCGACCATGACCTCGGCCTCGGCTGTTTCCAGGATTAGATTTCATAGAGTGGTGAGCTGTTGGGCTGTTTACATCATCAGAAATAGATTTCTCACGTTGTATATGTCGCTCTTCGGTTAAGAGGGTGCCAAGGAGATCATCAAAATCGATTATTCGCGATGCAAGCGAACTACAAACAGTACGCAGAGGGCCCCGTAATCCATCAAGCAGAATATCAACAAGATCATTTCCAGGAACAGGACTTCGGAGCGATGCTAGTTTATCCGCTAGGGATTTTTCTCGATGCATATATTCCGTAATAGTTTCTGTACGGGATTGCATAATCGTGCACAGCTGATGCTTCAATTCTCACGATTGTGCCGTTGATCTGGCAGCATAAGAGGACTCTAGTTTTACCCAAACCTCACGGGCTGTTTTAGCCCCAATAACTTATGGCAATAAGGAAGGAGAAATCGAGTTAAATATCCATGACATAACCTGTTTATCTTGCTTGAACCAGGCGGCATATGCGGGATTAGGTGTATTTGTGGCAGTCATCACTTCAGGGGCTGGTTTGGTGCCTTCGATGTGAGAATCCAAACCACAACCAGCAATCATGGTCCCGATTAGGGTTTTCCATAACACAAAATTCGATGAATCCAATTTAATTGGAAGTTGATGTGAGTATGACGGAATGGTGGAGGAATCGACATGAGTGGCAGAAGCAATAACATTGGAGATTGCATTCGATTGGGTTCCTTGAGTGGCCATGGCAGAAAAAACCGACGAAGTAGGGAGAGGCGGCTGTTTGGGAAACGAAGAAGGGGACGGCTGCCAAGCCTAGAGGCGTCTAATACCAAAATAGGTTTAGGGTTTGGGAATTCTCTACTCAACTGAGTCAGAGATAGTTGTATATATAGTAAAGAGAGATTTACACAATTACAAATACAGTCCTATATACATATGTAAATTACAATAACATATAGTATATCTAACACCGAGTGTTGAAATTTATTCAACAATTGGAGCTGCCATGGTTTAAACCCTCAACCACTAAGTTTAAGTACCCCTTTGTGAGCCTTGAGAAGTGTTGGGCTTGATAGATTGTGTAAGCATATAAGTGAGGTTGAACCTATCTGACACAAAATCAATTGGTTTATATTAAAGCCCAATCTACGCCACTAATATTTTACTCTTTAGTCTTACTTATTTCTGATGTGAGATTCTCCACAAATCTCCAATACTGCCCCTCAAGTGCAACTCGGCTTGGACCAGTTGTCACTTGTCAAACCTTCATTGGCTTATTTTCGCTGAGGCTCAAGGTCATCAAAGAGTCTAGTCTTTCCTACTAGTCCAAACTCCACTAGGACTTTATGGACTACGATCTTTCTAGCTTTCAGGCGTTCTACTGCTCCGATACCGTGTCATAAAACCATTTGATCAAAAGCTTAAGCTTATGAGTAAGGACAAATTGTAACTCATATATTATTCTTAACAATGCCTTCCCATGCTATGAAACCATGAGAAATTTGTTGGTCTCGAGAGTACTGTTGGACTTAAGAGGATGAGTGAGAACATAGGTGGGATTGAACTCATCTAACACAAAACCAATAGACTTGGGTTAAGGCTCAATCTATACAACTTATTTCTACTCTCTCCTTTTTGCTTCATTCCAATACGGGATTCTCCACACATCTCTAACAACAACAACAACTATTTTTCATTCGATGTGGCCAAAAACTCGCAGACAGGCCAGAAAGTTGGCATGTTATCGATACTCACTATGAAAAAATTGTCAAAACTTCCTAAATATAACCGGAGAATTGCCTCAAACCATAGCAACTCTCTTTGAAGTTGAAGAGCAGCTCCAGGCACAATGTCGAGTCGATTTGCCGGTGCTAACTTTGCAGCAAGATGCAAAATGTTATTTCCGTCGCTATCTCTATACATGGCTACAAGGGGTTTTGCGGACCCGATGTGTATGAATTTGAAAATATCGATATGGCGATTCAGAGTAGCTTGATGAATTATGGTGAATTTATTGTGATCATAAGCAAATAGAATATCAGGATATGTAGCAATTAGTATGGATAAGAAGTTAAAGTTCCCGCATTTAGCTGCTTCCATTATTGGATTTGTATCTGGGGAGTTAATGAATGAAGAAGCTCTTTGTCCATTTAATGTTAATGAATCCCACAATCGACGAACCAATTCAACTGTGTTTTCCTGCATTGCAGCGTCCCCTTGCCTGCCCAAAACTGACATATAAAAATGTTTGGTTGTAAGGCACTCTCCTTTTCAACTTCAAAAAGCTGAACTGAATTGAATTGAATTGAACTTATTCAATGTAAATTTATAATCACGCATAGCTGAACTGAACTACATTAAGTTGTAGTCCAAAATAACAGGCATAAGTGACATAAATGAATTCATAAGTAGGAAATAAATTAGTTTAAGATATTTTTCATTTTTAAATACTATGTTCGAGCGCGGGTAATATCTCACCACATTGTTGTAGGACTCCCAACCCCCACATTTTTTTACTAGTTACCATGGTTTTCAGACCCGGACGGGCCACCAAACCGGTGAAAGCAGTTCATCATGGATTTAAGGTTCAACCGGATTAAATCGATGGTCGAACCGGATTTTTTAAAACATGTAAAAATACTAAATATTTTATATAATTTAATATTAAACATGTAATATAAGTTATACTCATCTAAAAATTAATAATATTAAATAAAATATTCTATAATTTAAAGTTATATTTCAAATAAAAATAAAACACAAAATAATAACCAATATAATCTAACGAAAGAATGCAAACCGAATTATATATTGTATAGATTGGATAAAAAAGTTAATAAATTTGATTTATGATATATAAAAATTACGCTAAGAAAATAAAAATATATATCCATTTAATATAAATTTAATCAAAAACCTTAGAGTAATGTTATTTAAAAAAATTTACATGTTATTTCAAATAAATTTCTTAGTGTTGTATAAGTAAATGCAATTTTTCGTTTCTCATTTGCCTACTAATTATTACTCCATCGCATATAACATATCTTACATTCATATAACATAAAGTATAATACTAATGGGAACAGTATTAAATACCCCGGATCCATGTGAAATTTCTCATAATATTTGCATAATTGCCGACTAGTTGTGGAAATACAGAGGGTTGCTACTTACTAGCCCCAATGTTAACTTATTAGGCAAAGATTTTATATTGTCAAATGATTATGAACATTCCTTAAGAGGATTTAGACTTAAAAAGGAAAGAGAAATCCATAAAGATACATAAAGTCAAGTAAATTACATAACTTTATTCAAGTTTCCGGAAGTACCAACCTAACTGGGATGCCTGAAGTCAATGTTTTCCTTAATTTCATTAAACAAACCTAAAAATATAACATATCTTGATCAACTAGCTACGACATAAATTTATGTAGCTTTCTTAAGCTCAATACTAGATGAAGAGGTTCGCTTGAAAACCGAAGAAGGATCATTTCTGGGTTTGAAAAGGAAGTACGATGCATAGGTTGAACGAAAGACATCAACAAAAAGACCCGAATGCTGCCATAGAAACATAATTATCGGCACAGAAGAAGCTGCTGCAATTAGGATGGAAAACAAAGGAGGTTTACTACGTTTGAAGATAATAAAAATTGATAGAACAAAGGCTACCATCATAGCCACTATCGATATGAAAATTGTCGAAAGTCCGACAAACAATTTGTTAGGAAGCGACCGACGAAAATCATCTATAGTATATCGAGCTGTAAGGATGGACAAGAAGTTGAGTAGCGAAGTTGCCGATGATATCATTGAGATTGAATCTGCTATAGCAAAAGCTCTGAAAATAGCCTTCTTCCAGAGATGTGGATGGCCATCATCCCCGTAGTCTCCGGGCACAGTAATTGCAGCTGCAAATGCTATAGTAGTGATAAGTACCGCAACAATCATGCACGAATTTGCTGTATCTCTCATCCATTTTTCGCCCTTTTCCATTAAATTTTCGTGTTCTTTCACAAATATGTCGTGTGGTGTATACTCTTCTGTCGATTTGTCATTTTGGTTTTGTTCATATTGCTCCATTACCTCGTTCATATCCTAAAATATTTTGTCACACACAGAATAAGTTTGTTATGCAAGTATGTGTTAGTCAGATAATTGATAATATAAAAAAATAAAATAAACAAACAGAAATAATAATGGCAAAGTATTTATTTTCTTGTGATATTTATATTAGTCTGTGTACTTCTATTACAACAAAGAAGTTGTTAGAGATATTGTATTTTAAATAAATTTTAAAACTGGTTTTTCTTTTTAAAAAATAGTGTTTGTTAAATTCTTTTTTGAAATCAGTATATGTGATTTTAAAAGTTATTGAACAAATGATGAAAAAATCTTCGATTTAAAATTATGTTCTAATAAGGCAATCTTATCTATTTTTAACTGATATTTTATAACTTGGTTTATGAAAAGGCAATATAGTGCAGTGATAAATTTTAGTATTGCAATACTTTTTTTAATTAAAAAAGACAATGATAACTTTAAAAAGTATAATAAAAAAATTTACAAAACTTACTCAAATCTTAATAATATAGGAACACTGAATTAATAAAATATCACATCTAACATCTACAAAAAAAAAGCTATTTCTAAAACACACTATTTACATTTTTTATTTGTTAACTCTTAAAGTTATAGACTCCGTTTTGAAAAAAATGACATTATTTTACAAAACAAATAAAACTTATATGATGTTTTTGAAGTTTATCTTATTTTATTTAATTGATAGAAATTGGTTGTAATTATTTTTGGATAAATACGTGATTTTTCTAGTGCATTATGTCATTATTTTATTTTTTAAAATTTTTTTTATTTTATATGAGCTTATAATAATGATAAAAGAAATTTTATTCCTTCTCGTGTAAATATGAATTCGAACTTGCGATCTCTAAAATCACAACTTCAAAATTTAACTACTAGACCAAACCTTTATCTCTGTCATTACTTTATTATCTCAAAGTAAATATTAATTTATCTAACATCATTGAATCAATTTTCACTCTTTCAGACAAAATAAGCTTACTTTAAAACCTACCAAGTAAAGATTGAAAAATCCGATTTTCTATTTGTTAAATTTGTTCTTAATTATAGTTTTATTGTGCTATTTGCGCACTTAAAAGAGTAACACTGATCACTATATTTAGTCAAGTGGACATAACTTTCCTTTAAAGTAGGAAAAGAAATTGGAAGCTCCTAAGTTTGAGCACAAGGTTTTTAAAAAATTTAAGGGTCTGTTTAGTTGAAATAAGTGAAATAAAAAGATTACAAATAAAGTAAATCATCCTTCTTTATATAAAAATTGAACCGACCAATTTTGATTCTTCTATGAAGCGTGGGCAAGCTATAAAAATCAATATTGTCTACATTATGATAACTTGGTATCGCTTAAGCAAGGTCTCGAGTTCGAGTCCTGGTGAGTGCGAAAAATCTTTATTGGGAGACTCACCCACCACAACCAGGTGTGCGACTCGGGTCGGATCTGGACGTAGTCGAAACAAAGCTCTGGTGAACCAGATGGGCAACCAAAAAAAAGATCGATGTTTCAACCACCATGCAATGGCTTGGTAGCCACCGCATTCGTAGAAAAAACTAATAAGTGTGGGGTTGTGGATTCAATCCTCACGATTTACAAATTTGACAAAAAAAATGCTCCCTATTACTAAAGGAATGAATATTTCAAGTTGACTAATCTATAGTTTTTCCTAATTTGTTGCTTATACAAGAATCCTTCAATTTACATTTCTTACTACGATAACGAGCTAAGAATCCAATAATGCTAAAGTATGTTTAAATTTTACAAGTTAGAAATACACCGATTAATTTAAAACAAAATTATATAAGTTTGATCACATTTATTAGAAAATTATGTAATAAAATGTTACCAAATAAATTAGAAAAATAACTAAATAAATTAATTTAAAGTATATTAATAAAAAATAATTTTTTATTGTTTGGTTATTAGAAAAAATTAGTTGAATCAATAAAATACTGTATTATAGGTCATGCTTCCTCAGTTTGGAAAATTCAGAAAATATAAAAAAGACGTTTTCTGCTGCAAGACGTAATTTAGAAAATTCTGAAAACTTTTTTCCAGTTTTTCAATTTAAAAAATTTTGCGACTGAACACTATTTTCCATATTCCAATTTACTTTGAAAAATTTTGTGAAAAAAAAAGCTCAATTTTCTATAATTAAACGGCCCCTAAATGTTCCTACTTCCTTAAAAAAACAGTAACACTATTCTAAAGAGTATGTAATTGAAAAGTATGATAGTATACAAGTAGGTCACCTTAAACATGTGTATCACAGTTTTCAGTATGTTATAATAATATGTCCACGACCCTATCATAAGCTTATCCCCGAAATGCTGTAAAACATAATCCAAATGAAACATGTTAGTAGTTGAAAAATTGGCAAGTTTTCCAAAGAATATTTTTCAAAGAATACTGGAAAATGAAAAATGAAAACAGATGTTTAGTTGCAGAATTTTTCAAATTCGAAAACTGGAAAAGAATTTAAAGAATTTTCCAATTTATGAGTTGCAACAGAAAACGTCTTTTTTATGTTTTCTGAAATTCCAAATTGAGGAAGTAAGACTTATATATAACAAATACAAAACTTTATTGTTTTAAATTATTTTTTAAAAATATATAGTTTGTTAATAACCAAGAAAAAATTTATTTTTTATGAATATACTCTTAGTTTAATTATTTAGTTTTTTTCTTATTTACTTGGTAACTTTTCATTGCATATATTTTCTTATATCGTGGAAGTCCAAGAAACAAAATACTATCTCTAGAAATTCTTCTGAAGCTGAGTACAGCGCAATGGCCTCTGCAGCAACTGAACTACAATGGTTTCTATAAATTCTTAGAGATTTTAAAATTGATCATAAAGTGCCAGCTCTACTGTTTTGTGATAATGCATAAGCAATCCAAATTGCAAAGAATCTTTTGTTCCGTGAAAGAACAAAACACCTTGGTATCGATTGCTATTTTGTCAGAGAAAAGGTCCAAAAAGGAATTATCCACTTAATGTCAGTGTCATCGAAGAACCAATTGGCAGTTATTCTTACCAAGGCTTTACACAGTCAAGAATTCACAAGTCAAGTGCAGATATTGGATTTAATTTCAATCTGAAACCATGTTCAGATTGCGGGGGGATATTAGAACTTATATTGAAAATGTAGTTATAAGTTAGTTAAAAATAGTTAACTAGTCGTTGGGGATTTCGGGGCTATTTTTGTAATATTAATAAAACATCAAATTAGGTTAGCAATAGAAAAGGGGATTTCTTCCTCCTTCGAATTTTGTACTCTCTGTAAATTTTCAGTTCTTCTTCAATAAAAATCAGTTCATTTTTCATCTCTCTCTTTCTTGATTTTGATCTCCATTTAATGATGAAGTTAACACTGTGAGCCCTCTGTTGGGGTCTGTGTTTATCTTTTGTTAGTTGTATGTTGAATATTCGGAGAAGATGATGTTATTGAAAGAAAAAATTATATATGAATTTAAATGAAAATATCCAAGGCTTCCATAAAAAAAATATTCAAGGCCTTTTTTTGCAATTTAAGTTATATATATATGTGTGTCATGTGTCACTTTTTAATTAGTTTGACTTTTCAAAAAGTGACACATGACCTGCGAATATAACTCACTCTCCATAGAGTGACTGTTTTTATATCATTGGGGTGGTTATGAAGTGCACTTTAAACAAAGTGAAAGAGTTAAATAAAACATGTGTAAGTTCAGGACGAGTCAAGATGTGTTAGACTTAAAAAAAGTGATGTTTGCAATATTTTTGCTACTAAACATGTCATTGATCAAAGCTAACATGTTAAAATGAGCAGGATATGTCACCTTAATGAAGTCTTCACAGTCATTTTGGTACAACAAGCATCCATGCATCCAGTCATTTATCTCCTAAAATTTGTTAATTTTACAGCAAACTATCATTATATAAACTACAAGAAATATCATATAATTCGAAAAAGAAAAAGATTTAGGAGATCAATTAATTTTGTTCTAAAAAAATCACTTAGCATTAATGGCAATTTGTCAAACATGTATACATCAATGCCCATAAAACTTTTTTTTACCTAATACATTTGTAACCTTTATAATTATTCTTAAAAACTTTTTAGACCCTTAAACTTACAAAAGTTTTATTAAATTTATTAAAATAGACCTCATTGTTCCCTAAACTTATTAAAAGTGAACCTCATAGCCCCTCGATGCTAATATGTCAAGTATTGTTTTTCTAGAGATTTAATTAAGATTGTCTTGTCAAAGATTGAATCGAAGATTGATGTACCGGAATAAAACTGCGTATGTCAGCATCAATGGGCTATGATGTTTATTTTTACCAAGTTTAAGGGGCTATAAGATCCACCTTTACAAGTTTAGGGGTCTATAAAGTCCCGTTTAACAAGTTCGATGGGTTATGATGAGGAATTTTTGTAAGTTTTGGGACTGGGGGGTTTTATGGGACAACCATAGGGGTACATATGTATCAGACCAAATTTTTTTTAAAATTTCATTCTCAAATACGAACTTTTTTTTGTTGCCTATCTGGTTCATCAGAGTTTTGCTCCGACTACGTCCAGATCCGACCTGGGTCGCGCACCTGGCTGTGATGGGTGAGTCTCCCAATAAGGATTTTCTGCATTCACTATGACTCAAACTCCAGATCTTACTTAAGCAACACCAAATCACTTATCACTTGAACCAACCCTTATTGATATTCTCAAATACATACTTGAAGTACTAAAACAACAATTTTTATAACCCGTCTTATACTTAATTGTTTCCTTACTTTAAATTTCTTATTTATACCAAGTCGCTTATCACTTGAACCATCTCTTACTGGTCAATATATGCATGATTTAATAAAAAGAGAAAATAATATTTGTTACCTGAAATAACTGCAACATTTTCGAGGGTATTTGGGTCCTATGTGGAGGATACTCTTCTATATCCTCGTAGTTCTCCATCAAGCTCTTCAATCTCTAAAATATTTTTGTTACATAAATTAACAATTATTGCCTCTCTATATATGTGTTCTCGTAAAAATTTATATATATATATATATATATATATATATATATATATATATATGCTACCTCTGCAAAGTTTCTGATATTGTAGTCTCCTTTCCAAAACATGATCTCTTGGATATCCTAATTTGTTTCGTTTCAACCATTAGATCTCAGGGAATGAAATTTATAATTTTCAAACACCTGTCTAAAGTTGGGAGTCCCACTAAATATAGTTGTTGGGAGAGATAGAGTGCCATAACCGTGACTGAGTTCCGAACAAGATTATCTCAAAGAAAATTCTTGTAAATATTAAAAAAAAGTTGAAAATTTATTGAAATAATAGGTTTTAAAACATAATATATTAAATATAAAAACAAGAAAAAATTTACTAACTACTTTTCTTTAATTTCTTATTTACAAAATTACCAACCTTCTATCATCCAAAGTTTCTCTCCCATATTTTATTTTTTCTATATAGTTTTTTCGTTTATCTTATAAACTGGTAATTTTATTGATACGTGACTTTATAAATTTAATTGTGTATTATCTCTGAAACAAAGATGCATATTGATGTATTTTTTCTATTTTTTACCGAGTTTCAAAGGAGAAAGTTGAGAAATAACTTATTGATATGTGGCTAAAAAATGTTTTCACACGTTTTTTGGAAAAATATATATGCTCCCCCATACTTCTTGTTTAGCGATCCTAAACTCGACCTTAATAAAGTTCTGTAAGATTATTTTTCATAATTTATGTGGTCCACATGAATAAATAAATAACTCGATTAAACATATATGATGGTGTCGCATGATGGATTACTAACCGAATGTTGTTTAAATCGGTAAGGGTTAGTGACCCTTTTCCCACTATCAAATAAGACAATATAAAATTTTGGTTTGTAGAAGATTTTTTTTATCTTAATTAACTTAGCATAAACTAAATTGTATTTTTGGTTTTAAATAACATTAATGTACATATTATTTATAGATAATAAAAACTGCAATTTTAGTATTAACTTATGTTATAATATATTTATGGAGTTAATTAAGAAGTGACTTTTCTTCTTTCTTTTCTCAATAAAATAATATCACATGAAAAGATTTGAGATCACTACTTGCTCCATCCAAGCTATTGTCATCAAAGATAGTAGGGAATCAAATCACTTCTCTCAAAGACAACGTCAATGGAATAAGAAGCCGATTGCAAATAGTGAAGGAGATAGAAAGTTCGATCGATTTGTTACAGTTTATCACATGTATTAAGGTATGCTTTCGCCTAAAATTTTATATTTATCAATCAATTCTAAACAAGTCGATCCTGGGGTTTGTCCCCAATTATAGTTTATGGCATTACAGTTGGTTTAAATTTCATTATCAAAATTGTTACGGGATTCTAAAATTGCTTACAAGCTCGAGTTTGAGATTTCAACCCGCCTCTATTGAAAGTCAACTTGAAAATATATTAATCCAGATATGTTAAACAAGTTCATAAATTTAGAGAAATTAATTGGTGATTGATGTGCGAACTCAAAAGGAAGAATTATACTCCCTCCATCTTTTTAAAATAGGCATTCTAGCCTGAAATTGAGTTACCAAAATACTTATCATTTATTTTTTTCTAGGTAGTTTTTTCATATACTTCCAACTGTGTCCTTGATATTAATTGTACTTGGGTTGAAAAAGTAAAGCATTAATTTGAGATACAAGGGTAAACTAGTATTTTTTATATACTTAATAAATGAATTTATAAAAAAGCGTGAAACTTATAGGAAGACAAGTAAAAAAATATAGAGAGAATATATATCACCTTAAACAAGCGCCGTATTCTCTCAATTTGGGTACTACCCGGCGGAGAACATTGTGGACCTTTCATTAAAACTTTCTCCACACCCTAAAATATATTAATACATAAACGAAAAAAAAAAATCATTTTAGCGATTTTTTTGTACCGATGACCGAGTATTTTAGCCGTGAAAAAATGATGTGTATTTTCCCTACTACATAAATGTATATAGTAAATAACAAGTCACCTCATACAATTGTAACATATCACATTGTTGCGACTCATATCGATCCAACAACTCATGCACTTCCTAAAATTTTTCGGACAAAATTAGAATTGATTAGATAATATACATATAAATATATAATGTAAACACTAAAATTAGCAGTTTCTCACCTGAACCAAGTACAACAAATTCTGATTAATGATATAGATTTTCAACACTTCTCTGTTGTCCATCGTCCTTTGGACTGCCTATTTTTTATTTTTGCAAAAATTAAGGTATAAAGTTATTGCGGGAGTATGTATTAATTTATGCATGCATGGGCTTAAGTGTAAAAAATAAAGATAATATTACATGGAATATGTTGCGGTAATGACTTTGATCTGAGTTATCTCTGATCTCATAATTGATTTCCTGTGATTTTTTTATCAAAAGAATTAGGGTAATGCTATACTTAACACCCAAAATTTGACACTCGTTAACACTCAAGACCATCTCCACCCTTCATCTCCTTTTCATCTGATAAGATGAATGGTAGAAATTGATCGGGTGTCATGGAGTGTCAAATCTTGAGTGTTAATATACCATTACCCAAAGAACTATTAGATAACAATACTGTAACGTATTATAAAATTTGTGATTTATGTATCCTTTAGCATTAATGAAAAAAATATTCACAAGATATGTCACCTGAAACACGCGCAGAATTTCCCCATGATGATGGTAATCCAATCCATTGTATTCTTGCTCCATTACCTTCTTGAGTTTCTAAATAATTTTTTGTACAAGAATTAGCACCTAACCACCGATACACACGGGAATTTATACAAAAAGACGGGTTTTTTTGTCCCTTCTCTCATCATTGAGAATTGATGAGAGGGGATTTAATTAAGTGTTCATCAATTCTCAACCGTTGGATGAGAGGCACACTAAATACAATAGAAGTGATCACCTTAAAGAGGGGCACAAGAGCACTTTGGTTCATTGGCATTTCCATATCCTAAAATTTAAAATGTTATAACAACAATTACGTCAATTAATATAGCAGTCAACCGTCACTGTAATGAAATTAAAGCGCAAGAAAATATAAGTGAGACATATTTATGAATTATGATATATTGAAAACTATCTCAAAGTTCATACACTTTTGTTTATGGTTTTATTAGCCAATTTTTGCCGTTGAAGAAAAATTCTTGCCCATATTTTATAGATCTTGTCAAGCTCATAGTAAGAATATGTTCCTCGATGACTTCGGATCAAAAAGGATACGTGTTGAGAAATACTTAACAAGCGACAACTGTCATAAGTCCGAAGAAAATTACACTTGAAGGAGTGCGCTAGAAAGCAAATAATAAATGCATTGAAAATATATTAGACTAAAAAGATGGTATATAAGCAATGTAAGAGATAAGATCGCATTTTAAAAGGAACGAGTCTACACTCTAAAATACAATGTTAAAAAAAGATCAAATAGTATTTTTAAGGTCAAATGCATCGCTGCCCCCTAAACTTGGCAAGAAAAACTAGATGTCGCCCTGAACTTTCAAAAGTTTCAACTAGCCCCCTGAACTTAGCAAATGCGCACCAGTTTGTCCCCTCATTGCTACGTGTCAACTTTTAGTTGGTTTTACTTTTCAAAGATGCCATTCTTCTGATTTTTCTTTCTTCAATCAAAAGCTGACACGTGACAATGAGGCGGCAAACCGTGCACTTTTGCAAAGTTCAGGGGGATAATTGGAACTTTTGAAAGTTCAGGGTGACATATGGCTTTTCGTGCCAAGTTCGAGAGGCAAAGGATGTATTTGGCCTATTTTTAGTAAGTCTTACCTTATAACTTGAATGATACTCTTTTGATTCTATGCTTTGTTGATTCAACACGTTCTTCATTTTCTAAAAAAAGTTATGTCCAGACAATTAACACCTAAAAAGCCAGATAATTAAATTATTCGAGAAAAGAAATTATCGACATTTTACCTGTAACAAACCTTCTGTGTGTACCATTTCAATGTCGTCCGTATTTACCTTCATTTCCTAAACTTTTTAAAACATGAAATTAAGCATGACAGGGATCACATCACATGGTTCAACCGTTGGATAATTGACACATCATCAATTAAAGCGTCATGTCCATCATCCAGCAAAGGAACCTTTTAAAACCCGAAATGATCGATACGTGTAAATACCTTAACAAATCTTAACATTTTGTCCAACGGAAAATGACTCAAATGATATTTTTTTCGGTTTACTTCGTGTGGCTCCATCACTTTCTTCACTTCCTAAAAGATTTTATTGAAGAATTAGCATGAAGCAAACAATTACATCACGCTACAGAAGTGAAGAGTGTAAGACTTATATTAAGGATCAATTTATACCACTTATATTATACTCAGACTTTTTTTAACATCGGCGGTAGAGAATTTGTAGGTTTGAAGAGTGTAAGACTTATATTAAGGATCAATTTATACCACTTATATTATATATGTATACTTTCCTATTTGTTTATTTCCGATGTGAGATTCTTCATACATCTGCAACACTCTAAGTCAAGTGCAATTAGGCGTGGACCAATTGTCATTTGTCACACGTTATTAAGCCTATCTCCCCTAAGGCCAAATCATTAATGGATCTAATCTTCTGTACGAGCTTAAAATCCACTTAGACTTTACCAACCCAGCATCTTTCCGACTGTCATGCTTGTCATGGAACCGTTTGGCTCAAAAGCTTAAGCTGATAGGTAAGACACAATAGTACCTCACATATTAGTCCTAAGTAACACTCCCCCACACGTGAATTCCTCTTGGGCTTGAAGCGAGTACAACACTCTACCGAGTGTTGAAATTTATTCAACAATTGGAGCTGCCATGGTTTAAACCCTCAACCTCTAAGTTTAAGTACCCCTTTGTGAGCCTTGAGAAATGTTGGGCTTGATAGATTGTGTAAGCATATAAGTGGGGTTGAACCTATCTGACACAAAACAAATTGGTTTATGTTAAAGTACGCCACTTATATTTTACTCTTTAGTCTTGCTTATTTCTGATGTGAGATTCTCCACAAATCTCCAATACTGCCCCTCAAGTGCAACTCGGCTTGGACCCGTTGTCACTTGTCAAACCTTCATTGGCTTATTTTCGCTGAGGCTCAAGGTTATCAAAGAGTCCAATCTTTCCTACTAGTCCAAACTCCACTAGGACTTTATGGACTACGATCTTTCTAGCTTTCAGGCTTTCTACTGCTCCGATACCGTGTCATGAAACCATTTGATCAAAAGCTTAAGCTTATGAGTAAGGACAAATTGTAACTCATATATTATTCTTAACAACGCCTTCCCATGCTATGAAACCATGAGAAATTTGTTGGTCTCGAGAGTACTGTTGGACTTAAGAGGATGAGTGAGAACATAGGTGGGATTGAACTCATCTAACACAAAACCAATAGACTTGGGTTAAGGCTCAATCTATACAACTTATTTCTACTCTCTCCTTTTTGCTTCATTCCAATACGGGATTCTCCACACATCTCTAACAACAACAACAACTATTTTTCATTCGATGTGGCCAAAAACTCGCAGACAGGCCAGAAAGTTGGCATGTTATCGATACTCACTATGAAAAAATTGTCAAAACTTCCTAAATATAACCGGAGAATTGCCTCAAACCATAGCAACTCTCTTTGTAGTTGAATTTATTGTGATCATAAGCAATCTACATTAGGAACTTAAAGTTGGTTAATTGGTCGAACCGGATTTTTTAAAACATGTAAAAATACTAAATATTTTATATAATTTAATATTAAACATGTAATATAAGTTATACTCATCTAAAAATTAATAATATTAAATAAAATATTCTATAATTTAAAGTTATTTTTCAAATAAAAATAAAACACAAAATAATAACCAATATAATCTAACGAAAGAATGCAAACCGAATTATATATTGTATAGATTGGATAAAAAAGTTAATAAATTTGATTTATGATATATAAAAATTACGCTAAGAAAATAAAAATATATATCCATTTAATATAAATTTAATCAAAAAACTTAGAGTAATGTTATTTAAAAAAATTTACATGTTATTTCAAATAAATTTCTTAGTGTTGTATAAGTAAATGCAATTTTTCGTTTCTCATTTGCCTACTAATTATTACTCCATCGCATATAACATATCTTACATTCATATAACATAAAGTATAATACTAATGGGAACAGTATTAAATACCCCGGATCCATGTGAAATTTCTCATAATATTTGCATAATTGCCGACTAGTTGTGGAAATACAGAGGGTTGCTACTTACTAGCCCCAATGTTAACTTATTAGGCAAAGATTTTATATTGTCAAATGATTATGAACATTCCTTAAGAGGATTTAGACTTAAAAAGGAAAGAGAAATCCATAAAGATACATAAAGTCAAGTAAATTACATAACTTTATTCAAGTTTCCGGAAGTACCAACCTAACTGGGATGCCTGAAGTCAATGTTTTCCTTAATTTCATTAAACAAACCTAAAAATATAACATATCTTGATCAACTAGCTACGACATAAATTTATGTAGCTTTCTTAAGCTCAATACTAGATGAAGAGGTTCGCTTGAAAACCGAAGAAGGATCATTTCTGGGTTTGAAAAGGAAGTACGATGCATAGGTTGAACGAAAGACATCAACAAAAAGACCCGAATGCTGCCATAGAAACATAGTTATCGGCACAGAAGAAGCTGCTGCAATTAGGATGGAAAACAGAGGAGGTTTACTACGTTTGAAGATAATAAAAATTGATAGAACCAAGGCTACCATCATAGCCACTATCGATATGAAAATTGTCGAAAGTCCGACAAACAATTTGTTAGGAAGCGACCGACGAAAATCATCTATAGTATATCGAGCTGTAAGGATGGACAAGAAGTTGAGTAGCGAAGTTGCCGACGATATCATTGAGATTGAATCTGCTATAGCAAAAGCTCTGAAAATAGCCTTCTTCCAGAGATGTGGATGGCCATCATCCCCGTAGTCTCCGGGCATAGTAATTGCAGCTGCAAATGCTATAGTAGTGATAAGTACCGTAACAATCATGCACGAATTTGCGGTATCTCGCATCCATTTTTCGCCCTTTTCCATTAAATTTTCGTGTTCTTTCACAAATATGTCGTGTGGTGTATACTCTTCTGTCGATTTGTCATTTTGGTTTTGTTCATATTGCTCCATTACCTCGTTCATATCCTAAAATATTTTGTCACACACAGAATAAGTTTATTATGCAAGTATGTGTTAGTCAGATAATTGATAATATAAAAAAAATAAAATAAACAAACAGAAATAATAATGGCAAAGTATTTATTTTCTTGTGATATTTATATTAGTCTGTGTACTTCTATTACAACAAAGAAGTTGTTAGAGATATTGTATTTTAAATAAATTTTAAAACATGAGGCGTGGTTTTTCTTTTTAAAAAATAGTGTTTGTTAAATTCTTTTTTGAAATCAGTATACGTGATTTTAAAAGTTATTGAACAAATGATGAAAAAATCTTCGATTTAAAATTATGTTCTAATAAGGCAATCTTATCTATTTTTAACTGATATTTTATAACTTGGTTTATGAAAAGGCAATATAGTGCAGTGATAAATTTTAGTATTGCAATACTTTTTTTAATTAAAAAAGACGATGATAACTTTAAAAAGTATAATAAAAAAATTTACGAAACTTACTCAAACCTTAATAATATAGGAACACTGAATTAATAAAATATCACATCTAACATCTAAAAAAAAAGCTATTTCTAAAACACACTATTTACATTTTTTATTTGTTAACTCTTGAAGTTATAGACTCCGTTTTGAAAAAAATGACATTATTTTACAAAACAAATAAAACTTATATGATGTTTTTGAAGTTTATCTTATTTTATTTAATTGATAGAAATTGGTTGTAATTATTTTTGGATAAATACGTGATTTTTCTAGTGCATTATGTCATTATTTTATTTTTTAAAATTTTTTTTATTTTATATGAGCTTATAATAATGATAAAAGAAATTTTATTCCTTCTCGTGTAAATATGAATTCGAACTTGCGATCTCTAAAATCACAACTTCAAAATTTAACTACTAGACCAAACCTTTATCTCTGTCGTTACTTTATTATCTCAAAGTAAATATTAATTTATCTAACATCATTGAATCAATTTTCACTCTATTCGATGAAAGCAGACAAAATAAGCTTACTTTAAAACCTACCAAGTAAAGATTGAAAAATCCGATTTTCTATTTGTTAAATTTGTTCTTAATTATAGTTTTATTGTGCTATTTGCGCACTTAAAAGAGTAACACTAATCACTATATTTAGTCAAGTGGACATAACTTTCTTTTAAAGTAGGAAAAGAAATTGGAAGCTCCTAAGTTTGAGCACAAGGTTTTTCAAAAATTTAAGGGTCTGTTTAGTTGAAATAAGTGAAATAAAAAGATTACAAATAAAGTAAATCATCCTTCTTTATATAAAAATTGAACCGACCAATTTTGATTCTTCTATGAAGCGCGGGCAAGCTATAAAAATCAATATTGTCTACATTATAATAACTTGGTATCGCTTAAGCAAGGTCTCGAGTTCGAGTCCTGGTGAGTGCGAAAAATCTTTATTGGGAGACTCACCCACCACAACCAGGTGTGCGACTCGGGTCGGATCTGGACGTAGTCGAAACAAAGCTCTGGTGAACCAGATGGGCAACCAAAAAAAAGATCGATGTTTCAACCACCATGCAATGGCTTGGTAGCCACCGCATTCGTAGAAAAAACTAATAAGTGTGGGGTTGTGGATTCAATCCTCACGATTTACAAATTTGACAAAAAAACTGCTCCCTATTACTAAAGGAATGAATATTTCAAGTTGACTAATCTATAGTTTTTCCTAATTTGTTGCTTATACAAGAATCCTTCAATTTACATTTCTTACTACGATAACGAGCTAAGAATCCAATAATGCTAAAGTATGTTTAAATTTTACAAGTTAGAAATACACCGATTAATTTAAAACAAAATTATATAAGTTTGATCACATTTATTAGAAAATTATGTAATAAAATGTTACCAAATAAATTAGAAAAATAACTAAATAAATTAATTTAAAGTATATTAATAAAAAATAATTTTTTATTGTTTGGTTATTAGAAAAAATTAGTTGAATCAATAAAATACTGTATTATAGGTCATGCTTCCTCAGTTTGGAAAATTCAGAAAATATAAAAAAGACGTTTTCTGCTGCAAGACGTAATTTAGAAAATTCTGAAAACTTTTTTCCAGTTTTTCAATTTAAAAAATTTTGCGACTGAACACTATTTTCCATATTCCAATTTACTTTGAAAAATTTTGTGAAAAAAAAAGCTCAATTTTCTATAATTAAACGGCCCCTAAATGTTCCTACTTCCTTAAAAAAACAGTAACACTATTCTAAAGAGTATGTAATTGAAAAGTATGATAGTATACAAGTAAGTCACCTTAAACATGTGTATCACAGTTTTCAGTATGTTATAATAATATGTCCACGACCCTATCATAAGCTTATCCCCGAAATGCTGTAAAACATAATCCAAATGAAACATGTTAGTAGTTGAAAAATTGGCAAGTTTTCCAAAGAATATTTTTCAAAGAATACTGGAAAATGAAAAATGAAAACAGATGTTTAGTTGCAGAATTTTTCAAATTCGAAAACTGGAAAAGAATTTAAAGAATTTTCCAATTTATGAGTTGCAACAGAAAACATCTTTTTTATGTTTTCTGAAATTCCAAATTGAGGAAGTAAGACTTATATATAACAAATACAAAACTTTATTGTTTTAAATTATTTTTTAAAAATATATAGTTTGTTAATAACCAAGAAAAAATTTATTTTTTATGAATATACTCTTAGTTTAATTATTTAGTTTTTTTCTTATTTACTTGGTAACTTTTCATTGCATATATTTTCTTATATCGTGGAAGTCCAAGAAACAAAATACTATCTCTAGAAATTCTTCTGAAGCTGAGTACAGCGCAATGGCCTCTGCAGCAACTGAACTACAATGGTTTCTATAAATTCTTAGAGATTTTAAGATTGATCATAAAGTGCCAGCTCTACTGTTTTGTGATAATGCATAAGCAATCCAAATTGCAAAGAATTTTTTGTTCCGTGAAAGAACAAAACACCTTGGTATCGATTGCTATTTTGTCAGAGAAAAGGTCCAAAAAGGAATTATCCACTTAATGTCAGTGTCATCGAAGAACCAATTGGCAGTTATTCTTACCAAGGCTTTACACAGTCAAGAATTCACAAGTCAAGTGCAGATATTGGATTTAATTTCAATCTGAAACCATGTTCAGATTGCGGGGGGATATTAGAACTTATATTGAAAATGTAGTTATAAGTTAGTTAAAGTTGGGGATTTCGGGGCTATTTTTGTAATATTAATAAAACATCAAATTAGGTTAGCAATAGAAAAGGGGATTTCTTCCTCCTTCGAATTTTGTACTCTCTGTAAATTTTCAGTTCTTCTTCAATAAAAATCAGTTCATTTTTCATCTCTCTCTTTCTTGATTTTGATCTCCATTTAATGATGAAGTTAACACTGTGAGCCCTCTGTTGGGGTCTGTGTTTATCTTTTGTTAGTTGTATGTTGAATATTCGGAGAAGATGATGTTATTGAAAGAAAAAATTATATATGAATTTAAATGAAAATATCCAAGGCTTCCATAAAAAAAATATTCAAGGCCTTTTTTTGCAATTTAAGTTATATATATATATGTGTGTCATGTGTAACTTTTTAATTAGTTTGACTTTTCAAAAAGTGACACATGACCTGCGAATATAACTCACTCTCCATAGAGTGACTGTTTTTATATCATTGGGGTGGTTATGAAGTGCACTTTAAACAAAGTGAAAGAGTTAAATAAAACATGTGTAAGTTCAGGACGAGTCAAGATGTGTTAGACTTTAAAAAAGTGATGTTTGCAATATTTTTGCTACTAAACATGTCATTGATCAAAGCTAACATGTTAAAATGAGCAGGATATGTCACCTTAATGAAGTCTTCACAGTCATTTTGGTACAACAAGCATCCATGCATCCCGTCATTTATCTCCTAAAATTTGTTAATTTTACAGCAAACTATCATTATATAAACTACAAGAAATATCATATAATTCGAAAAAGAAAAAGATTTAGGAGATCAATTAATTTTGTTCTAAAAAAATCACTCAGCATTAATGGCAATTTGTCAAACATGTATACATCAATGCCCATAAAACTTTTTTTTACCTCGTACATTTGTAACCTTTATAATTGTTCTTAAAAACTTTTTAGACCCTTAAACTTACAAAAGTTTTATTAAATTTATTAAGATGGACCTCATTGTTCCCTAAACTTATTAAAAGTGAACCTCATAGCCCCTCGATGCTAATATGTCAAGTATTGTTTTTCTAGAGATTTAATTAAGATTGTCTTGTCAAAGATTGAATCGAAGATTGATGTACCGGAATAAAACTGCGTATGTCAGCATCAATGGGCTATGATGTTTATTTTTACCAAGTTTAAGGGGCTATAAGATCCACCTTTACAAGTTTAGGGGTCTATAAAGTCCCGTTTAACAAGTTCGATTTGTTATGATGAGGAATTTTTGTAAGTTTTGGGACTGGGGGTTTTATGGGACAACCATAGGGGTACATATGTATCAGACCAAATTTTTTTTAAAATTTCATTCTCAAATACGAACTTTTTTTTGTTGCCTATCTGGTTCATCAGAGTTTTGCTCCGACTACGTCCAGATCCGACCTGGGTCGCGCACCTGGCTGTGATGGGTGAGTCTCCCAATAAGGATTTTCTGCATTCACTAGGACTCAAACTCCAGATCTTACTTAAGCAACACCAAATCACTTATCACTTGAACCAACCCTTATTGATATTCTCAAATACATACTTGAAGTACTAAAACAACAATTTTTATAACCCGTCTTATACTTAATTGTTTCCTTACTTTAAATTTCTTATTTATACCAAGTCGCTTATCACTTGAACCATCTCTTACTGGTCAATATATGCATGATTTAATAAAAAGAGAAAATAATATTTGTTACCTGAAATAACTGCAACATTTTCGAGGGTATTTGGGTCCTATGTGGAGGATACTCTTCTATATCCTCGTAGTTCTCCATCAAGCTCTTCAATCTCTAAAATATTTTTGTTACATAAATTAACAATTATTGCCTCTCTATATATGTGTTCTCGTAAAAAATTATATATATATGCTACCTCTGCAAAGTTTCTGATATTGTAGTCTCCTTTCCAAAACATGGTCTCGTGGATATCCTAATTTGTTTCGTTACAACCATTAGATCTCAGAGAATGAAATTTATAACTTTCAAACCCTTGTCTAAAGTTGGGAGTCCCACTAAATATAGTTGTTGGGAGAGATAGAGTACCATAACTGTGACTGAGTTCCGAACAAGATTATCTCAAAAAAGATTCTTGCAAATATTAAAAAAAAGTTGAAAATTTATTGAAATAATAGATTTGAAAACATAATATATTAAATATAAAAACAAGAAAAAATTTACTAACTACTTTTCTTTAATTTCTTATTTACAAAATTACCAACCTTCTATCATCCAAAGTTTCTCTCCCATATTTTATTTTTTCTATATAGTTTTTTCGTTTATCTTATAAACTGGTAACGTAACTTTATAAATTTAATTGTGTATTATCTCTGAAACAAAGATGTATATTGATATATTTTTTCCATTTTTTACCGAGTTTCAAAGGAGAAAGTTGAGAAATAACTTATTATTATTATTATTATTATTATTATTATTATTATTATTATTTGTTGTTGTTGTTCAGTGTTTAAGTTGGAGAAACCTCAACGAAACCATTTAATCCAAAACTTCTAAAGTGCGTGTAGTATTGATTTCAGTGGGCTAAAAAATGTTTTCACACGTTTTTTGGAAAAATATATATGCTCCCCCATACTTCTTGTTTAGCGATCCCAAACCCGACCTTAATAAAGTTCTGTAAGATTATTTTTCATAATTTATGTGGTCCACATGAATAAATAAATAACTCGATTAAACATATATGATGATGTCGCATGATGGATTGCTAACCGAAGGTTGTTTAAATCGGTAAGGGTTAGTGACCCTTTTCCCACTATCAAATAAGACAATATAAAATTTTGGTTTTTATATTTTCGCCAAGAGAAATAAAAGTAGAAGATTTTTTTTATCTTAATTAACTTAGCATAAACTAAATTGCAGTTTTGGTTTTAAATAACATTAATGTACATATTATTTATAGATAATAAAAACTGCAATTTTAGTATTAACTTATGTTATAATATATTTATGGAGTTAATTAAAAAGTAGGTCGAGTTTTCTTAATAATTAGTGTTAAAGGCATACGTTAATTGAAGGGAATAAGAAGTGACTTTTCTTCTTTCTTTTCTCTATAAAAGAACATCACATGAAAAGATTTGAGATCACTACTTGCTCCATCCAAGCTATTGTCATCAAAGATAGTAGGGAATCAAATCACTTCTCTCAAAGACAACGTCAATGGAACAAGAAGCCGATTGCAAATAGTGAAGGAGATAGAAAGTTCGATCGATTTGTTACAGTTTATCACATGTATTAAGGTATGATTCCGCCTAATAGTTTATATTTATCAATCAATTCTAAACAAGTCGATCCTGGGGTTTGTCCCCAATTATAGTTTATGGCATTACAGTTGGTTTAAATTTCATTATCGAAATTATTACGGGATTCTAAAATTGCTTACAAGCTCGAGTTTGAGATTTCAACCCTGCCTCTATTGAAAGTCAACTTGAAAATATATTAATCCAGATATGTTAAACAAGTTCATAAATTTACAGAAATTAATTGGAGATTGATGTGCGAACTCAAAAGGAAGAATTATACTCCCTCCATCTTTTTAAAATAGGCATTTTAGCCTAAAATTGAGTTACCAAAATACTTATTATTTATTTTTTTAGGTACTTTTTTCATATACTTCCAACTGTGTCCTTGGTATTAATTGTACTTGGGTTGAAAAAGTAAGGCATTAATTTGAGATACAAGGGTAAACTAGTATTTTTATATCCTTAATAAATGAATTTATGAAAAAGCGTGAAACTTATAAGAAGACAAGTAAAAAAATATAGAGAGAATATATATCACCTTAAACAAGCGCCGTATTCTCTCAATTTGGGTACTACCCGGGGGAGAACATTGTGGACCTTTCATTAAAACTTTCTCCACACCCTAAAATATATTAATACATAAACGAAAAAAAAAATCATTTTAGCGATTTTTTTGTACCGATGACCGAGTATTTTAGCCGTGAAAAAATGATGTGTATTTTCCCTACTACATAAATGTATATAGTAAATAACAAGTCACCTCATACAATTGTAACATATGACATTGTTGCGACTCGTATCGATCCAACAACTCATGCACTTCCTAAAATTTTTCGGACAAAATTAGAATTGATTAGATAATATACATATAAATATATAATGTAAACACTAAAATTAGCAATTTCTCACCTGAACCAAGTACAACAAATTCTGATTAATGATATAGATTGTCAACTCTTCTCTGTTTTCCATCGTCCTTTTGACAGCCTAATTTTTATTTTTGCAAAAATTAAGGTATAAAGTTATTGCGGGAGTATGTATTAATTTATGCATGCATGGGCTTAAGTGTAAAAAATAAAGATAATATTACATGGAATATGTTGCGGTAACGACTTTGATCTGAGTTATTACTGATCTCATAATCGATTTCCTGTAATTTCTTTTATCAAAAGAATTAGGGTAATGCTATACTAACATCCAAGATTTGACACTCGTTAACACTCAAGACCATCTCCACCCTTCATCTCCTTTTCATCTGATAAGATGAATGGTAGAAATTGATCGGGTGTCATGGAGTGTCAAATCTTGGGTGTTAATATACCATTACCCAAAGAACTATTAGATAACAATACTGTAACGTATTATAAAATTTGTGATTTATGTATCCTTTAGCATTAATGAAAAAAATATTCACAAGATATGTCACATGAAACACGCGCAGAATTTCCCCATGAAGATGGTAATCCAATTCATTGTATTCTTGCTCCATTACCTTCTTGAGTTTCTAAATAATTTTTTGTACAAGAATTAGCACCTAACCACCGATACACACGGGAATTTATACAAAAAGACGGGTTTTTTTGTCCCTTCTCTCATCATTGAGAATTGATGAGAGGGGATTTAATTAAGTGTTCATCAATTCTCAACCGTTGGATGAGAGGCACACTAAATACAATAGAAGTGATCACCTTAAAGAGGGGCACAAGAGCACTTTGGTTCATTGGCATTTCCATATCCTAAAATTTGAAATGTTATAACAACAATTACGTCAATTAATATAGCAGTCAACCGTCACTGTAATGAAATTAAAGAGCAAGAAAATATAAGTGAGACATATTTATGAATTATGATATATTGAAAACTATCTCAAAGTTCATACACTTTTGTTTATGGTTTTATTAGCCAATTTTTGTCCGTTGAAGAAAAATTCTTGCCCATATTTTATAGATCTTATCAAGCTCATAGTAAGAATATGTTCCTCGATGACTTCGGATCAAAAAGGATACGTGTTGAGAAATACTTAACAAGCGACAACTGTCATAAGTCCGAAGAAAATTACACTTGAAGGAGTGCGCTAGAAAGCAAATAATAAATGCATTGAAAATATATTAGACTAAAAAGATGGTATATAAGCAATGTAAGAGATAAGATCGCATTTTAAAAGGAACGAGTCTACACTCTAAAATACAATGTTAAAAAAAGATCAAATAGTATTTTTAAGGTCAAATGCATCGCTGCCCCCTAAACTTGGCAAGAAAAACTAGATGTCGCCCTGAACTTTCAAAAGTTTCAACTAGCCCCCTGAACTTAGCAAATGCGCACCAGTTTGTCCCCTCATTGCTACGTGTCAACTTTTAGTTGGTTTTACTTTTCAAAGATGCCATTCTTCTGATTTTTCTTTCTTCAATCAAAAGCTGACACGTGACAATGAGGCGGCAAACCGTGCACTTTTGCAAAGTTCAGGGGGATAATTGGAACTTTTGAAAGTTCAGGGTGACATATGGCTTTTCGTGCCAAGTTCGAGAGGCAAAGGATGTATTTGGCCTATTTTTAGTAAGTCTTACCTTATAACTTGAATGATACTCTTTTGATTCTATGCTTTGTTGATTCAACACGTTCTTCATTTTCTAAAAAAAGTTATGTCCAGACAATTAACACCTAAAAAGCCAGATAATTAAATTATTCGAGAAAAGAAATAATCGACATTTTACCTGTAACAAACCTTCTGTGTGTACCATTTCAATGTCGTCCGTATTTACCTTCATTTCCTAAACTTTTTAAAACATGAAATTAAGCATGACAGGGATCACATCACATGGTTCAACCGTTGGATAATTGACACATCATCAATTAAAGTGTAATGTCCATCATCCAGCAAAGGAACCTTTTAAAACCCGAAATGATCGATACGTGTAAATACCTTAACAAATCTTAACATTTTGTCCAACGGAAAATGACTCAAATGATATTTTTTTCGGTTTACTTCGTGTGGCTCCATCACTTTCTTCACTTCCTAAAAGATTTTATTGAAGAATTAGCATGAAGCAAACAATTAGATCACGCTACAGAAGTGAAGAGTGTAAGACTTATATTAAGGATCAATTTATACCACTTATATTATACTCAGACTTTTTTTAACATCAGCGGTAGAGAATTTGTAGGTTTGAAGAGTGTAAGACTTATATTAAGGATCAATTTATACCACTTATATTATATATGTATACTTTCCTATTTGTTTATTTCCGATGTGAGATTCTTCATACATCTGCAACACTCTAAGTCAAGTGCAATTAGGCGTGGACCAATTGTCATTTGTCACACGTTATTAAGCCTATCTCCCCTAAGGCCAAATCATTAATGGATCTAATCTTCTGTACGAGCTTAAAATCCACTTAGACTTTACAAACCCAGCATCTTTCCGACTGTCATGCTTGTCATGGAACCGTTTGGCTCAAAAGCTTAAGCTGATAGGTAAGACACAATAGTACCTCACATATTAGTCCTAAGTAACACTCCCCCACACGTGAATTCCTCTTGGGCTTGAAGCGAGTACAACACTCTACCGAGTGTTGAAATTTATTCAACAATTGGAGCTGCCATGGTTTAAACCCTCAACCTCTAAGTTTAAGTACCCCTTTGTGAGCCTTGAGAAATGTTGGGCTTGATAGATTGTGTAAGCATATAAGTGGGGTTGAACCTATCTGACACAAAACAAATTGGTTTATGTTAAAGTACGCCACTTATATTTTACTCTTTAGTCTTGCTTATTTCTGATGTGAGATTCTCCACAAATCTCCAATACTGCCCCTCAAGTGCAACTCGGCTTGGACCCGTTGTCACTTGTCAAACCTTCATTGGCTTATTTTCGCTGAGGCTCAAGGTTATCAAAGAGTCCAATCTTTCCTACTAGTCCAAACTCCACTAGGACTTTATGGACTACGATCTTTCTAGCTTTCAGGCTTTCTACTGCTCCGATACCGTGTCATGAAACCATTTGATCAAAAGCTTAAGCTTATGAGTAAGGACAAATTGTAACTCATATATTATTCTTAACAATGCCTTCCCATGCTATGAAACCATGAGAAATTTGTTGGTCTCGAGAGTACTGTTGGACTTAAGAGGATGAGTGAGAACATAGGTGGGATTGAACTCATCTAACACAAAACCAATAGACTTGGGTTAAGGCTCAATCTATACAACTTATTTCTACTCTCTCCTTTTTGCTTCATTCCAATACGGGATTCTCCACACATCTCTAACAACAACAACAACTATTTTTCATTCGATGTGGCCAAAAACTCGCAGACAGGCCAGAAAGTTGGCATGTTATCGATACTCACTATGAAAAAATTGTCAAAACTTCCTAAATATAACCGGAGAATTGCCTCAAACCATAGCAACTCTCTTTGTAGTTGAAGAGCAGCTCCAGGCACAATGTCGAGTCGATTTGCCGGTGCTAACTTTGCAGCAAGATGCAAAATGTTATTTCCTTCGCTATCTCTATACATGGCTACAAGGGGTTTTGCGGACCCGATGTGTATGAATTTGAAAATATCGATATGGCGATTCAGAGTAGCTTGATGAATTATGGTGAATTTATTGTGATCATAAGCAAATAGAATATCAGGATATGTAGCAATTAGTATGGATAAGAAGTTAAAGTTCCCGCATTTAGCTGCTTCCATTATTGGATTTGGATCTGGGGAGTTAATGAATGAAGAAGCTCTTTGTCCATTTAATGTTAATGAATCCCACAATCGACGAACCAATTCAACTGTGTTTTCCTGCATTGCAGCGTCCGCTTGCCTGCCCAAAACTGACATATAAAAATGTTTGGTTGTAAGGCTGAACTGAATTGAATTGAATTGAACTTATTCAATGTAAATTTATAATCACGCATAGCTGAACTGAACTACATTAAGTTGTAGTCCAAAATAACAGGCATAAGTGACATAAATGAATTCATAAGTAGGAAATAAATTAGTTTAAGATATTTTTCATTTTTAAATACTATGTTCGAGCGCGGGTAATATCTCACCACATTGTTGTAGGACTCCCAACCCCCACATTTTTTTACTAGTTACCATGGTTTTCAGACCCGGACGGGCCACCAAACCGGTGAAAGCAGTTCATCATGGATTTAAGGTTCAACCGGATTAAATCGATGGTCGAACCGGATTTTTTAAAACATGTAAAAATACTAAATATTTTATATAATTTAATATTAAACATGTAATATAAGTTATACTCATCTAAAAATTAATAATATTAAATAAAATATTCTATAATTTAAAGTTATATTTCAAATAAAAATAAAACACAAAATAATAACCAATATAATCTAACGAAAGAATGCAAACCGAATTATATATTGTATAGATTGGATAAAAAAGTTAATAAATTTGATTTATGATATATAAAAATTACGCTAAGAAAATAAAAATATATATCCATTTAATATAAATTTAATCAAAAACCTTAGAGTAATGTTATTTAAAAAAATTTACATGTTATTTCAAATAAATTTCTTAGTGTTGTATAAGTAAATGCAATTTTTCGTTTCTCATTTGCCTACTAATTATTACTCCATCGCATATAACATATCTTACATTCATATAACATAAAGTATAATACTAATGGGAACAGTATTAAATACCCCGGATCCATGTGAAATTTCTCATAATATTTGCATAATTGCCGACTAGTTGTGGAAATACAGAGGGTTGCTACTTACTAGCCCCAATGTTAACTTATTAGGCAAAGATTTTATATTGTCAAATGATTATGAACATTCCTTAAGAGGATTTAGACTTAAAAAGGAAAGAGAAATCCATAAAGATACATAAAGTCAAGTAAATTACATAACTTTATTCAAGTTTCCGGAAGTACCAACCTAACTGGGATGCCTGAAGTCAATGTTTTCCTTAATTTCATTAAACAAACCTAAAAATATAACATATCTTGATCAACTAGCTACGACATAAATTTATGTAGCTTTCTTAAGCTCAATACTAGATGAAGAGGTTCGCTTGAAAACCGAAGAAGGATCATTTCTGGGTTTGAAAAGGAAGTACGATGCATAGGTTGAACGAAAGACATCAACAAAAAGACCCGAATGCTGCCATAGAAACATAATTATCGGCACAGAAGAAGCTGCTGCAATTAGGATGGAAAACAAAGGAGGTTTACTACGTTTGAAGATAATAAAAATTGATAGAACAAAGGCTACCATCATAGCCACTATCGATATGAAAATTGTCGAAAGTCCGACAAACAATTTGTTAGGAAGCGACCGACGAAAATCATCTATAGTATATCGAGCTGTAAGGATGGACAAGAAGTTGAGTAGCGAAGTTGCCGATGATATCATTGAGATTGAATCTGCTAAAGCAAAAGCTCTGAAAATAGCCTTCTTCCAGAGATGTGGATGGCCATCATCCCCGTAGTCTCCGGGCACAGTAATTGCAGCTGCAAATGCTATAGTAGTGATAAGTACCGCAACAATCATGCACGAATTTGCTGTATCTCTCATCCATTTTTCGCCCTTTTCCATTAAATTTTCGTGTTCTTTCACAAATATGTCGTGTGGTGTATACTCTTCTGTCGATTTGTCATTTTGGTTTTGTTCATATTGCTCCATTACCTCGTTCATATCCTAAAATATTTTGTCACACACAGAATAAGTTTGTTATGCAAGTATGTGTTAGTCAGATAATTGATAATATAAAAAAATAAAATAAACAAACAGAAATAATAATGGCAAAGTATTTATTTTCTTGTGATATTTATATTAGTCTGTGTACTTCTATTACAACAAAGAAGTTGTTAGAGATATTGTATTTTAAATAAATTTTAAAACTGGTTTTTCTTTTTAAAAAATAGTGTTTGTTAAATTCTTTTTTGAAATCAGTATACGTGATTTTAAAAGTTATTGAACAAATGATGAAAAAATCTTCGATTTAAAATTATGTTCTAATAAGGCAATCTTATCTATTTTTAACTGATATTTTATAACTTGGTTTATGAAAAGGCAATATAGTGCAGTGATAAATTTTAGTATTGCAATACTTTTTTTAATTAAAAAAGACAATGATAACTTTAAAAAGTATAATAAAAAAATTTACAAAACTTACTCAAATCTTAATAATATAGGAACACTGAATTAATAAAATATCACATCTAACATCTACAAAAAAAAAGCTATTTCTAAAACACACTATGATATGGCTCAATCTATACAACTTATTTCTACTCTCTACTTTTTGCTTTAATCCAATATGGGGATTCTCCATACATCTCTAACAACAACAACAACTATTTTTCATTCGATGTGGCAAAAAACTCGCAGACGGGCCAGATAGTTGGCATGTTATCGATACTCACTATGAAAAAATTGTCAAAACTTCCTAAATATAACCGGAGAATTACCTCAAACCATAACAACTCTCTTTGTAGTTGAAGAGCAGCTCCAGGCACAATGTCGAGTCGATTTGCCGGTGCTAACTTTGCAGCAAGATGCAAAATGTTATTTCCTTCGCTGTCGCCATACATGGTTACAAGGGGTTTTGCGGACCCGATGTGTATGAATTTGAAAATATCGATATGGCGATTCAGAGTAGCGTGATGAATTATGGTGAATTTATTGTGATCATAAGCAAATAGAATATCAGGATATGTAGCAATTAGTATGGATAAGAAGTTAAAGTTCCCGCATTTAGCTGCTTCCATTACTGGATTTGGATCTGGGGAGTTAATGAATGAAGAAGCTCTTTGTCCATTTAATGTCAATGAATCCCACAATAGACGAACCAATTCAACTGTGTTTTCCTGCATTACAGCGTCCCCTTGCCTGCCCAAAACTAACATATAGAAATGTTACCATTTGTATCTGGTAGCTCAGTTGGTAAAGCATGTATTGAAACATTTGTTGGAGGTTTTGTGTTCAATCTCCACCACCAACAATTTTTTAAAAAAATGATTTAAGAGAACCGAAAATCGATCACCGGTTGAATCGGCCGATTCCTGGTCGAACCGACCGGTTCAACCGGTCATTGACCGATTCTTGACTATGTCAAGAATCCAGTCAAACCGGACCGGACTAGGCACCGATTCCGGTCAAAACGGATCCGATCGGCCGGTCCGGTCCGGTCTTCAAAACCATGGTACATAGTATTCTCTCCGGTTCCAAGTAAAAGACCTTTTAGACTTTTCATCAAAACTAATAAAACATTAATTAAGCCACTAAAAAGACTAATTTATCCTTCATAAAAGTCTCTTTCTTCATAATTACCAACTCAAAATTTTAAATATACTTAATCTCTTTCCTAATTAATGTAAGAGTAAATTAGAGAAAAAATAATAAATATTGCATTAATAATCTAAAAGTCACTTATTTAGAACCAAAATTAAAAGGCTAAAAGGTCCTTTATTTTGAACCGGAGGGAGTATTACTACTTTATTGTCTTTTTAATATTTATTGGTCTCATTACTATTTATTAATTAACTATAACTATTAATACATATTATTACTGATTCAGTCAGTTTAGTTTAGTTCATCTCAGTCCTGAGTCTATTTTAGAATGTAACACGTACCAATTGATTATATTAGATGTCCTCAATCGACTTTTGTCAAATAATTAATAGCTACAATATTATTTATCATAAATGGGTAAATAAATATAATCATTCTTTAGCCGGTATCTTGTTGTCCTAAAAATATGCATTTATTACTATGAATTACTCCATTAACAAGAGATAAAATTATTTTTCCTATGTGGGTTTTAGTTCATCATTTTTTTCTAAAAAAATTGATAATATAATTATTCAAAAGAATGGATAATATGCTCACTATGGACAAATAATGAAAATTTGTAATTTTGTTCAAATTATTACTTAATTTAGATGGAAAAGTGAATAATTTTAACAGTTGAGGCACTAGCTGGATGAGAGCATAATACATTAAGGTGTTAATTATTGATACAACATAAAGAGGTAGTATTCTATCAGTGCAAAGGTCGGGGAGGTTATAATTATTTACCGGTCGTAAAGAGATAGAGAACTAACTTGAATGAATGCATCTCTGCAAAAACTGTGGAGGATTTAAAGGAATTTTTGCTATCTCTTCCAATGCTTCCTCTTCCATTTCCTTTGGTGCTATTCGTCTAGGAAAAAGCTCCTTCGCCATTTTTAGTGCAACGTCTATAAATAAAATTAATGATAAGTGAAAATTTTTTTAATAAGAGCATCCATCAAAGCTATTGAATGTCCTTTCTAGATTGCGCATGACTGCATGATGCTTCGTGGATCGGACTATCCTGAAAAACTATTGAGTTGTGTTATGAAAATTGATTACGAAAAGATGTCATCAATAGATTTTGCAATCAATTTCTAAAACGAATCTACGGCTCAAAATCTCAAACGTCCAAAAACTGTTTTGTTCTTCAAATGCCCAAATCTTACATTTGCACCACTAACACTTTCCCCTGTGTCAGCGTAATTTCAATTCTCCGATACATTTATTATAAAGCTATCATGTATATTTATAGGCTTACAAGATAATTAAATCATAAATACAAAAATTGTAATTTGTAAATATAATCTTTACCCCTTTTGAAAACTAAATAAATAACCTATAAAAAATACTACATACTCCCTCCATCTTTTTTTACTTGTCTTCTAACACGTTTCACACTTTTTAAGGAATCAATTAGTGAAGGTAGAAAAATACTATTTTACCCTCTAATAAATGTTTAGTTTTCCACTTCATTGCAATTAATGATAATGGGGCAAATGAGGGTATAATTGGAAAAATAATCCAAAAGTGCCTAGATATTTGAGAATGATAAATAAAAAAATATTTGAAAAAATAGCTAAAATGCCTATTTTAAAAAGATGGAGGGAGTAAATAAAAAACATATAATTAATTATCTTGTGTAGTTCATATTCTTTTCATATATGTTACTCGATAAAACCAACAAATTAATTGTCCCCAAATCAGCCATTGACATATGAGTCAGAGTAGGCTATCTACAATTGGGGATTTTATACCATGCTACCAGCACATTACTCCTTTCTCCCTGGATGAATGACAAGTGTCCCGAAAACTACTTTATGCTACTACTTTTTATTATTTTATTTATTTTTGGGATACTTGTCTTTTATGCAGGGAGGAGGGAGCAATGCGCCGGAAGCATAAGATAATCTCTCCTGCAATTGACCCCTCGAGGTCCGACTTTAACTATTATGCTAGGCAAGATGATTTAGTAGCGAATTTTAAGAGCTTACCATGTATGTTAGACTTAATCAAACTCAGAAACAATCTCCTGCGATCTTCATCTTCATCTCCATTATCTCTGCACTCGAGATGTTTAAGATGTATTTTATAAGTTAAGTCATACAAGTATCTCACCATTTGTCCATTGCCCTTTTTAGCTGCCACATAGATGGGCAAATGATTTCCAACACCTTTAGCCATAGCAAGGCCATGAAGATCCTCACATTCCATTATTGCTTTGGCAATTTTTACATTTCCTGATATAACCGCACAATGAAATGCGGTGTTTCCTTTTCCGGTTTCATTCGATTTTGCCAACTTCGTCTCGATTCGTATCTCTTCTGAACTCATTTTCCGAACTAGGTTTTGTACGAACTCGGTATGGCCTGCTAAAGCTGCAATGTGAAGAGCGGTCTCCCCTCTTTTTGTGATTCGAACTCCATATCCCATTTTTGTGTTCTTGTATATTGTTTCAGCTTTTTTCCAGTCATTGCTCAATGCTGCTTTGTACAATTCCAACCGGTTTTTCTTTTCGTACGTACCTTTTCAATTCAAATTGATTGGTATAACATACGCAACTACGAAAAACTAACGTGAAAAAATATGTAGCACGAAAACAGGAACTATAAAACACCGATTGAAACGAGAAGCATTAGTGAGTTAAGGAAATTTTTTTTTGGTAAATTAGTCAAGGGAAGTGTTGGAAAAGAATTGAGGTTTTTATTCTTAACTCCTTGTATAGTTTTTATCCATTAAACAACTTCTTCACTGCAACTTTTAAGCTTAAATATATACAGTAAGATTAATTTCGTAATCATATATTTTTTCTCACATATTTTTGCCTAAGACTCCAAAATTCGTAAAACAGACTCTGTAACAGAGTATTTGGGAAAATTTTCTTTGTTTTCCCCTGTAAGCATAACCTCAATCAATACAAATTATCCCTAGATGTCGAAGAATAAGTTGAGTCCCCGAGCAAGAGAATGAGCTAACAGATTTGCAAATTTATGAACATGAACAAACCTAACTCTACTTAAGCTACTAGAAACAATACGACAATGATCAATGATAAGACGTAAAGGAAATATCCTAGATTTCATTCCTATTTTTAACATAAACAAAGGTAAAATCTCAACCGAACCACCACTTGTGTAACATGTTTCGTCTTCAGCCAATTCAACACTTCTCTACTAACATTGAGAAAACGAATGTTAGAAAAACGAATGTTTACCGTAAGAGTTTTGTGCTCGAAATATGAAATCGACATTCTCACTATGGCCTTGATCACCTCTTTCTATGTGATCCATTGGTATGCTTGATTTATAACCTACCACAAATAAATTAAAAAGTGACTATGGCTTCATATATATAATATATTAATTGGTTTCAGAACACAACAATATACTTCACTTGCTATTTGGGATAACCACAGCTGTTTTGCTTTTGCTTTTGAGCTTTTTCTTTTGAAATGTTATTCTCACATTTATGAGGAGAAATATTAAAATAATTTGGATGCCTTACTGTAATAGATAATACACTAAAAGATCATTTGAATTATAACTTGAAGCTGTGATTATAGAGGATATAGGTGTGAGTTCACATTCAGGTAGGGTATAGTGGAGTTTTTATTTATTACTATTGTAAGCTAATGAAGCAATTTATTAAAAAAAATAGAACAAACATAACCTAAAAAGGTATCTAAGACATAATTTAAGCCTAAAAATACTTGAGCTACTCGTTGTGATGAAAAAAAAAGTAAAGAATGAAAAAGTAATAAAATACATCTCTCTCTTTCCTTTATTCCTTTCTTTACATTCTTCATGCATTTCCTTCATATTTTCTAAAACTCAAGTATTTTTTTTAATGGAATACATTTCTTTCTTCTACAACGTAGCTTATAAAGTTAATCAGAGCTGTCTTCTATGAGTAGCTCTGAGTTTGTGTTCGTTGTTTGATGTCATGATGATTATTCTTAATAAAAGCTTAAATTTTTTGAGTTTTTAGTTTCTTTAATTGACTAGAAACCGCATAATAAGAACAGTCTTTTGTTCATAGTTCTTGAAAATATTGATAAACTAATAATGGTAGATAGCATGCAGCATGAGCAGAGTAATTTTTAAACTCTTATGTGTGTCGGCAAAGTCGCATTTGAAAAAGAATATATATTATTTAAGTTTTTCAGGAGCTATTGCCACACTTTCTGAGTCTTTAGCAATGCTTTTAAGTGTTGCAAGATCGGTTTTGAAAAAAACAGGTTTGAACCGGTTGGCCAGTTTTTTTTAAAAACAGTTTTCCAATCAAACCTTCATGATCGGTTCATGGTAAAACTGGTCGAACCGGCCAATTTGATACGGTTTTGATAATACTTGTCTTTGTAATTATATGCGAGATGATTAATTTATGGTCGAGGATGTCTATGGGACCATAGGGGGTCGTGTCATGAAAAAGCGACCCCAATGCACAAAAAATACTGACCCTATAGCCAATTTCTACACTTGTGCATGAAAGAAGCTAAAGATTGATGAAGAACAAGAACGAATTAGTATAATGGAGAAGAAGATACAATAGGGAAAAAGCCTCTTGATTGCTCTATTTATTGAATTGATTTCGATTAGAATGATTACACTTACAGAGATGCGTTTATATACAAGTAAATAGCTAATCTAGAGTTTAACTGATTCTATTATTCTTTTCCAGCTTGGCTTAGTTAAACCCAGCCCCCCTCCCCTCACAATGATCACTGGTGACATTATGGTTGAATGAAGTAAGGCCAAATATTTTCAAAGTTGGAATCATGTGGTTGAAGGGGACTGGTTTTGTAAACAAGTCTACTAGTTGTTTGCTAGTAGGAACATAAGCTGCTTGTAGAAATCCTTCTTCAATGTGGTTGCGAACAACATGGCAATCTATTTCAACATGTTTTGTACGCTCGTGAGAGACTGGATTTTTAGCTATTGCTAAGGCAGCCTGATTATCGCAGTATAATTTGATTGGCAGTTGTAGTGCTATCTGAAAATCTTGCAGCAGATAGCTTAATCATTTGATCTCGCAGTTAGTGGAGCTCATTGTCACGTACCAAAGTTTATCCATCATTGTTGCGTGACGGCGCTATCAGAAAAGGGCATGCACTTCAGAAGAATCCTGCCGTTGGTAAACTGAGGGGTGGTGGCATCAGCGCTAGGGGTGTTCTGCCTGTATGCGCATATGTCTGTCCGAGTTCAGGCATGCCGACCCAATTAGGTTTGGGGAGCTTGTCGCTAGTCTTGGACTTAACTATGAAGGGGGTGTGTGCGTCCATACATGGCACAACTGGTCGATAGCTGTTGCCGCTATCCTGATGAGCCCTCGGTAGGGCGAAACCAGTGCATGTCTACGAGGATCAAGGCTAGCCTCGGGGTCGCGCGGGAGGACCTTGGGGCGCCGCACGGGCGAAATGCTGCGCCAGACTCTCGGCCCGTGACAAATGGTATCAGAGCCGGATCGCGATAGTACGCTCCAAGCTGCAAGTCAAATTATCTGGAACACTGCACACCCTAATGTGAAGAGAGTAATGGCCCCATGCGAGGTGGAAGTCCGCAGGGAAAGTCGGGCGACTCGCGAGCGAGCTTGAAGTCCAGGGGGACGCTCGTATGTGATGGGAGCGCTGCACATCCTTTGGGGAGAAAGTAATGGTTTCAGTTGACAAGACGGATTAGGCATGGGTGAAGGCTCCACTCGAGGAAAGTAAAGTGAGCGGCGAACTCCTCTCGAGTCCAGTTGTGAAGGGATCCCGTCCGGGATGGGATTGGAGGGCGACACACCTAGTCTGGAGTGGTAGAAGATTGCAGTGGCAGAGCTACGACAGCGGTGCGATCCTTGGGCAAACGGAGTTCTTCTTCCCCTAGCACGAGGGCGTGCTAGATCTTCGGTGGGGGAGAATGTCACGCACCAAAGTTTATCCATCATTGTTGCGTGACGGCGCTATCAGAAGAGGGCATGCACTTCAGAAGAATCCTGCCGTTGGTAAACTGAGGAGTGGTGGCATCAGCGCTAGGGGTGTTCTGCCTGTATGCGCATATGCCTGTCCGAGTTCAGGCATGCCGACCCAATTAGGTTTGGGGAGCTTGTCGCTAGTCTTGGACTTAACTATGAAGGGGGTGTGTGCGTCCATACATGGCACAACTTGTTGATAGCTGTTGCCGCTATCCTGATGAGCCCTCGGCAGGGCGAAACCAGTGCATGTCTACGAGGATCAAGGCTGGCCTCGGGGTCGCGCGGGAGGACCTTGGGGCGCCTCACGGGCGAAATGTTGCGCCAGACTCTCGGCCCGTGATAAATGGTATCAGAGCCGGATCGCGATAGTACGATCCAAGCTGCAAGTCAAATTATCTGGAACACTGCACACCCTAATGTGAAGAGAGTAATGGCCCCATGCGAGGTGGAAGTCCGCAGGGAAAGTCGGGCGACTCGCGAGCGAGCTTGAAGTCCAGGGGGACGCTCGTATGTGATGGGAGCGCTGCACATCCTTTGGGGAGAAAGTAATGGTTTCAGTTGACAAGCCGGATTAGGCATGGGTGAAGGCCCCACTCGAGGAAAGTAAAGTGAGCGGCGAACTACTCTCGAGTCCAGTTGTGATGGGATCCCGTCCGGGATGGGATTGGAGGGCGACACACCTAGTCTGGAGTGGTAGAAGATTGCAGTGGCAGAGCTACGACAGCGGTGCGATCCTTGGGCAAACGGAGTTCTTCTTCCCCTAGCACGAGGGCGTGCTAGATCTTCGGTGGGGGAGAATGTCACGCACCAAAGTTTATCCATCATTGTTGCGTGACGGCGCTATCAGAAGAGGGCATGCACTTCAGAAGAATCCTGCCGTTGGTAAACTGAGGGATGGTGGCATCAGCGCTAGGGGTGTTCTGCCTGTATGCGCATATGCCTGTCCGAGTTCAGGCATGCCGACCCAATTAGGTTTGGGGAGCTTGTCGTTAGTCTTGGACTTAACTATGAAGGGGGTGTGTGCGTCCATACATGGCACAACTAGTCGATAGCTGTTGCCGTTATCCTGATGAGCCCTCGGCAGGGCGAAACCAGTGCATGTCTACGAGGATCAAGGCTGGCCTCGGGGTCGCGCGGGAGGACCTTGGGGCGCCGCACGGGCGAAATGCTGCGCTAGACTCTCGGCCCGTGACAAATGGTATCAGAGCCGGATCGCGATAGTACGCTCCAAGCTGCAAGTCAAATTATCTGGAACACTGCACACCCTAATGTGAAGAGAGTAATGGCCCCATGCGAGGTGGAAGTCCGCAGGGAAAGTCGGGCGACTCGCGAGCGAGCTTGAAGTCCAGGGGGACGCTCGTATGTGATGGGAGCGCTGCACATCCTTTGGGGAGAAAGTAATGGTTTCAGTTGACAAGCCGGATTAGGCATAGATGAAGGCTCCACTCGAGGAAAGTAAAGTGAGCGGCGAACTCCTCTTGAGTCCAGTTGTGAAGGGATCCCGTCCGGGATGGGATTGGAGGGCGACACACCTAGTCTGGAGTGGTAGAAGATTGCAGTGGCAGAGCTACGACAGCGGTGTGATCCTTGGGCAAACGGAGTTCTTCTTCCCCTAGCACGAGGGCGTGCTAGATCTTCGGTGGGGGAGAATGTCACGCACCAAAGTTTATCCATCATTGTTGCGTGACGGCGCTATCAGAAGAGGGCATGCACTTCAGAAGAATCCTGCCGTTGGTAAACTGAGGGGTGGTGGCATCAGCGCTAGGGATGTTCTGCCTGTATGCGCATATGTCTGTCCGAGTTCAGGCATGCCGACCCAATTAGGTTTGGGGAGCTTGTCGCTAGTCTTGGACTTAACTATGAAGGGGGTGTGTGCGTCCATACATGGCACAACTGGTCGATAGCTGTTGCCGCTATCCTGATGAGCCCTCGGCAGGGCGAAACCAGTGCATGTCTGCGAGGATCAAGGCTAGCCTCGGGGTCGCGCGGGAGGACCTCAGGGCGCCGCACGGGCGAAATGCTGCGCCAGACTCTTGGCCCGTGACATCATGCTCCTATACTCTGCTTCAGCGAAAGACTTGCTTACCACATTCTATTTTTTAGTTTTCCAGGATATGATTGAGTTGCCTAGAAAAATACAGAATCCCGTTAGGAATTTGCGAGATTCCTTACATTTGGCCTAGTCATCATCATAGTACCCTATGAGTTTCAAATATGTTTGCTTTGGGTAGAAGATTCCACAGCTTAAAGTTCCCTTTAGATACCTTAGAGTGTGAAATGCAGCCTGTAAATGGTGCTTACATGGAGATTGCATGTACTAGCTAAGTTGTTGGGTAGAGTAGGACAAATCAGGTCTTGTAAAATCCATGTAAAGTAATTTGCCTACAATCTTTCTGTACACTTCTGGATCAGACAGTAGCTCACCTTATTGTGATAAGTCTATGCCATGGTTAAATGGATCATTAACTAGTTCAGCATTGTCCAACTTAACAGCTTTAATATTGTCTAAGCCATATTTCATTTGGGATAAAATAATTCTAGTAGAATCTCTGTGTAGCTCTGATACCATGAAAGAAGCTAAAGATTGATGAAGAACAAGAACGAATTAGAATAACGGAGAAGAAGATACAACAGGGAAAAAGCCCCCTGATTGCTCTGTTTATTGAATTGATTTTGATTAGAATGATTACAGTTACAGAGTTGCGTTTATATACAAGTGAACAGCTAATCTAGAGTGTAACTGATTCTGTTATTCTTTTCCAGCTCAGCTTAGCTGACTTCTTTGTTGACTTTAGTTGCAGTGTTATCTACTATTAGTGCATCTTTAGATATGAGTCAGATTAGTACTTAAATTTCCTAGACAAGGATGTTGTGTAGTTGAATGCAATTTTTCATTTCTCATTTTCCTACTTATTATGAGAATTTACAGTGTATATGTAGAACTTAACATATTATAGACATAGTTAATCGTAGGGTTAACTTAAAAAAAATACCTTATGGTTTCAGTCATTTGTAAAACAGTGTCTGAGAAAATTTTTTTGCAAAACAGGGTCTGTGGTTTTCAAAAAATTTACAAATAAAGGATTCTTAATAGTAAATTATATCACAAAAATGGGTAATCTTGTTCGTTTTAATCTGAATTTTTGCGGGATGGTTATTAAATACACAATACACTTCAGTAAAAAAAATTTGAAATTTTTTGAATAATGCAAACCTTTTTTAAATTAAATTGTGATAACAAACTTTAAAAATCATAAAAAAGATAAAAAAAATTTCCTAAAATTACTCAAATTATGACGTATAATTTTTGAATAATAAGGTTAAATTATTAGAATGTTGAAATTTTAAAAATATTCAATGTAACACCACTATTTTAAATCCATAGCCCCCTTTTGCAAAAATTTTACAACACAGACCCCCATTTTGTAAAAAGAAAAAAATTCGTCAAACTTCTTTTTATAAATGAGTAAAATTATAAGGTACTTTTTTAAAGCTTTTCCCTTAATCATATATATTGCATATACGAGCTATCATTTGATAAACAAAAACGATGTCTTTATTGATAATAATAAATTGTTTGTATGTCATACGCATGTCATATTGTCCTAATTGACTCGGGCCATATAAAATACGTTAAATTTAAAAAATATACCCTGTAATTTTAAATATTTTAAAAAAAATTATCATAAAATTTTTATTTTCAAAATGAGGACTATGGTTTTAAATATTAGCAGATAAAGGAAATTTTTTTTATAAAATATCTCTTTTCTAATGTTACAAATGGTATTTTAATTAATTCAACATTTCTATAATTTAACCATATTATTTATGAATTATTTATCAAGGTTTGAATAAATTTCGGAGATTTTTCATTTTTTTTACGATTTTTCAAAATTATTTAAAAATCTTTTAATTGAAAAAATACTTAAACTTTTCAAAAAAAATTCAAAATTTATCACTGAGGTGTATTGTATTTTTACTAACCAACCCGCAAAATTCCAGTTCAGAATTACCCTTTTTCGTGATATAATGTCAAATTGAGAATATTTTTTTATCATTTATTTACTAACTTTTGAAACCACAGTCCTCGATTTGAAATAAAAAATTTTATAATCCTCTTTTTTAAAATGATCGAAATCACAAGTTATGTTTTTGAAATTTATCCGGGAAAATATGTTATCTTACATTCACGAGACTACTAGTTAATCATTTGGTAAAATCATTCTGTTTCTATAACTCATTAGATTTTATAAATTTAATTAGATTGTAGCTCCAAAAGTTATACTGCTTTTGTACGTAGTTTCGGTCGTATAGAACACCTAAATTGCCACTTCTTTTGTTTTGTTATTTTTAAGTATAAAATTAGCATAATTAAAATCAAATTGATTAAATTAATAAAAAAATTATACTCCCTTCATCTAGAAATTATTATCTCTTTACCCATTTTATTAGTTCTTCTTTTAATTGTCAATTTAGATTATTAATGTATTTTGTACAATTTTTTTTCTAATTTACCCTTGTATTAACTATGAGAGAGAGTATGTATTGTTAAAATTATAAGTGAGTAATTAAGAAGAAAGAGAATTTAGTAAAGGATAAATTAGTCATTTTGATTGTGTAATAAATTTTTCATTAGTTTTGATAATTCAGTTAAATGAACAATATTTTATAGATGAAGGGAGTAAAATTTACAACCAAAATATAACCGTTTAGATTAAAAATGGAGCCCACTAAAATGAATTTTATCGGCTCCATCTGTTATTTCTGTTAGGTTCGATTTTTAAACCCGACCCAATCAACCATGAACCGGTCTAATTTATTTATTTATTTCAAAAAAAATTGAAAAGCAGATTGAAAGAGAAACAGAGAGATGAACAGCTACAGTAGAAGCGACGATGAAGAGAAGGGGTTGTTATGGAAACTTCCGGAGGTGAAATTGAAGGATATCGGAAAAGTCGGCCCGGCTTTCGGCCTCGGCGCCGGCTGCGGTGTTGGCTTCGGCGTCGGCCTTGTCGGTGGTAAGTACTAATTATACGTGCTTTGCTATTTTCTCTTCTCTGTATGAACTGAATTGAAACCCTAAACAAATGGGGATCTTGTTGTGGCGTTTTTAATCAATTGGATTGATGGTGGATTAGGTTTTGGGTTGGGTCCTGGAATTCCTGGATTGCAATTGGGATTTGGATTCGGTGCTGGATGTGGGATTGGGTATGGATTTGGGTATGGAGTGGGTAAGGGTATAGCTCACGATCAGAATCGCCGGTATTCTAATGTTGGAAACTCCTTCAATTCTTCCAGAAATGTGCCTACTCAGTGAGTTGTTCTACTTTATTTTTGTGTTATTTTTCATCAATGGCAGTTTCAATTAGTTTAGCCAAGAGCACTGTCTTATGCCTGTGAATTACGTGCCTTTTGTTATAATCTGAAAGGCTCATCATTAGCTACCTAAACTGTCTCTACCTAAACTATCTCCAAAAACCCGCTGCCAACTTTTGAAGTGACATCGTAGCTACTACTTTGCTTTCAAAACGTGATGTGTCAGCTTCTGATTTGAGAGAAAATCTTGAAAATGACATCAAAAGTCAAACCAACCAGAAGCAAGTGGTGTACTTTTTAATAGTCGAGAGAGGGGAAATGATTCTCCATAGTAACTTTAGAGGAAAGTTAGAGAGAGATAGAGATAGAGATGAAAGAAATGAGAGAAGAATTTTGTTTGGGAGTTGCGTAATCAATCCCACCCATTCAAAATGTGATGAATGGTTGGATATCGCTCAACTTTACTCTAATGTTGGTTTTTAACCTTGAGGGAGCTAAGAGGTCACTTTGAAAGTTCAGGGAGGCAATGGGTTGCATTAAGCCCTTTTGCATTTGTATTTCAAGTTGAAACAACTGGAAATTTCTGTAATCAGCTTTTTCTTATGAGATGTTGTTCACAGATTTCTGTAGTCAAGTGGTTGCCGTAATTTACACTTGAGTTGATATTGTTCTGTAATCAACCCTTTGCATGGCAAGCAAAAACCTATGCGTAACTCTGCACTTTAAGCCCCGATTAATTTGTGCTCTCAAAGGCAGAGTTTGGCTGCACAAAAATTACATGTCTTCTTCGTTTCGTTGATGCCATAGTGATCGTAAATTCGTAATGAAGCTTAAATATTATTGAATTTTGAGTTTTTAAAGTTGACTGGAAACTGCATTGGTGAATTGTCTTTTGTTCATAGTTCTTGAACTGATTTCATAAACACAGAAGGGGGCAATAAACTGATAATGATACTTAGACCCTGTTATTTTCAACTTTTGAAAGCTGAACTGAAATGAAGTGAGCTGAATTGAACTGAACTTATTTTAGTGCAAATTTATACTCCCTCCATCTAGAAATTATTGTCTCTTTAGCCATTTTATTAGTTCTCTTTTTAATTGTCAATTTTGATTATCAATGCATTTTATACAATTTTTTCTCTAATTTGCCCTTATATTAAATATGAGAGAGATTATGTATTGTTAAAATTATAAGTGAGTAATTAAGAAGAAAGAGAATTTAGTAAAGGATAAATTAGTCATTTTTGTTGTATAATAAATTTTTCATTGATTTGAATGATTCGGTTAAATGGACAATATTTTATAGATGGAGGGAGTAACTACGCAAATCTGAACTAAACTGAAGTGGTCTAAATTGAATTGTAGTCCAAGAGAGCAGGGCCTTAATCAGAGTAATTTTGTAACTCTCTAGTTGCGAATTAAGAAATGTGCTGTTTAGCCTTCTACGAATCTTACAAATTTCGTCATGATAATGTGTTATGTAGCCAATTAATATTCTCGTCTTTGTGTTTCGTTTGCTTTGCTGTTAGGCAAGAGATCAGCGCCCTAGTTGACGAACTAGTCACCAACACCAAGAAGCTCGTTCAAGTGACTTCAAGAGAATTCGAGAAGTGGAGAAAATGATTTCGGGTTTATTTGATTACGAGGTACAAATTAGAATTCTCATTATAGAATTGCAGTTTGCCTATGCTAGTCTATTCTGTACAGTACAGATTCAGGTTTTATATTCAAATCTGCATATCTTATTGTTACTGATGTTTAGGTTTTTATAGTTCATCTGAATTTGTAGCAATGTATTACATGGGATCGAATATAGCTTTTGACTATATGTGAAGTCAATGCAATGTCAGTTGAATCCTCCTTTAGTTAAACTTAGGCCCCGGTAATTCGAAAATCTGAACTGAACTGAATTCAGTGTAAAGTTATGAAATGGCTTTATTCACAATTTTTATCGTCTCATTTTTTTAATTTAGTAAAAAAAGTCAATATGGCTTTGCATTTTCACTGTTTTTTTTTTTACTTTTTTTTTGTCCTGAATTCATTTAATTGGGTCAAATTGTTCATATTGGAGAATTTATAACAATTATAAATCATAGTGAAAGGTGTTTGGGATAAAGCTAATATGTTTATCTCCAATTGAGATTTGGATTCTCTAAAGTTAGGGGTTAGTAAAGTTGTACATTTCAATCAATCTCAACCATTTATTGAGTTCTAATGGTGCAATTCAGTTTTAGTGGTTTGTAGGTCCAAAGTGCAATGAAATCTGGACCATTAAAACTCAGTACATAGTTCAGATTGACTAGAATGTACAACTTTAGATAATCCAAATCCAATTGGTAAACATACTTGAACCAAGCGAGTAAGTAATAAGTGTTTAGCATATGTCGAGCATATTTGTATTACTAAATTTGGAGTTGCTATGAAAGGAATCTAGTGTAAGGCTCCGTTTTTTTTCAACTTCTAAAAGCTGAACTGAACTGAATTTATTTCAGTGTAAATTTATAACCTCGCATAGTTGAACTGAACTGCACTGAACTGAAATACATTGAATTGTAGTTCAAAAGAATAGAGCCTAAGTTTTGATAGTGGATTGGAACAAGTACAGTATTATTACCTTGTAATTCCATAGTCATAGATTTGTCCATTATTTTGATGGGGCCAAAGATTCACCATTCTTTGGCTTTAGATTATAATGGACTAAAGCAAAATGACTCATTAAACTATCTGAGCTTCTTTTATTGTGAAGTCACGGATAGCTGTTGCAACTCCACTTTAGGGTCAATTGGAAACAACCTCTTTGTAATTACAGAGGTAAGGTTGCGTACACCTGACCCCCCCCTTACCCCACTTGTGCGGGAGCCTTGAAGGCATTGGGGTAATGTTGTTGTTGTTGTTGTAGATCCATAGTCATAGAAAGAAAAACTACTATGTGCTAAGAGGAGCGTTTAGTTGCTTATAAATGTATTACAGGGTAAACTTAAAAGAAGTACTATGCGGTTTCACGCTTTTGTAAAATGGGATCTGAGAATTTTTTTTCCAAAACGGGGCTTGGGGTTTTGTGATGTTAGCAATTAAGGGCTTTTTACGTGACACCTTTAAAAATGCTGACGTGTCAAGGGGTAATTTTGAAAAAAAAAACCCAATTCTTTTCTTCTCCTTCATCTTTACAAACCTGATTTCAAATCCATTGAATATATCTCTTTAATTTTCGACTCCCAGCTCAATTCCATTAATTTCAGACACTTGTTTGTTGATTTTTTTTGTTTATTTTGAATTCGTTAGAGCATACTGAAGAGCCCCAATGATCGGCATAAAATCTTTTGTAATTTGAAACTTTCGCGTTTCGATTTGTTTGAACTCTGCTGAGTTTCAATTGTATTTCCGGTGGCTCAAGTTTGTACAAACTGTGGTGTTAATATGGGGGAGGATATTTCAGTGGAATCTGCAAATTCTATGATGACGATGTAATTTCGATTCGTTAGAAAAAGAAGCCGAGACCTCTTGGTGAACCACAAGGAATAGGTACTGGGCTTGCAGGTGTGGTAGTAGCCTTCTTGATAAATATAGGTATTGTTGAATTACAGAGGCAATATTGTGCAGGGAGTATAAACAAAGGAGACAAGCTCATTAGGGATTTTGTGGGCGATCCCACAATACATTATTTGGGGAAAATGTGAAATTTATTTACGTTTCCGAAATGGAATTTTTCACATCTCAAACACCAGATCCATTGAAAACCTTAGAGATTAATTAGTCTGTACATGGCTGAATTGATCTCAAACACTAGATTCATAAGGTAAGGTATTGCTTGTTTAGTTTTTGTTCAAGGGCGGTAATTGATGCTAGATTTTCCAAAACAGCAACACATCCATTAGTAGATAGCAGAATCCATCAAATGGAATTAGTTCATGGAGTTGAAATTAGGGTTTGTAAAGATGGAGAAGAAGCAAATTGATCTTGGACTCTTCTTGTTAGTACCTTCATAAGTCACTTCCAACTTCTTCCATATCTCTTTGATGGTCGCGCATTCTGAAACGCAATTGAACTCAGTTGTATCAAGAGCACAATGAAGACAGGTGATAGCAGCTGCATTTTCCTTCAGTTTGATCGGGTCCTGACTGTCTCATTCATCAGAGTACTTTTTAACCTTTACTCCATTTTTTACGATGGTGGGAACATATGGCCCTTCAACAATAGCCATCCAAGCATTCATACTTTGAGACTTGATGAAATTCTTCATCTTGTTCTTCCAATAAGTATAATGCTCTCCATTGAACATTGGAGGCCTGGTGACTGACATGCCTTCTGGCAAAGTATAGGGTTGGGCTCTTCCACTAGATTCTCCTCCTTTGTACGCCATGGTCTTTGTCTCAAGATTGTTAAATCTTTGCAATGAGAAGTGCTCTGATACCACTTGTTGGTCCCTATGCATGCACTCAACGATTTAGAGGGAGTGAATGACACACTCGAAAAACTGTTAACTTTTTCCCAATAATTAATAGCTCCGCTAAGTGAGGTTAGCTGGCTAAGTGAACTAGCGGGAAAAATTGAAAAGTAAAGAACACTAAAATTTTTATACTGATTCGACAACTTGTGCTTACATCCAATCCCGATAGAGTGTCTCGGCTTTAATCCACTAATCTCAACTCCTTTACCCTGGGCGGAGAAGCCTTTCACAAATTCCCCACTTACAGTAAGTACCCGCCAAACTGTAATCGCTCACCCGCTGAATAGAATACCCTCTTCTGTCAGCAACTCAATAAGAGTTTAAACAAGAGCTGGATTCAACTTATAAAACGTTATTCCAGTTACAATAATCATATTTTACAATACTATGATCTATTTATTCTCTCTTGTTCTAAAGCAGATTCTCGCTGAGTAGTGCTTTCTTGCTTGAACTTCTTTAAAGCTTGTAATTTGACAGAGATTTAGCTTCTGAGAAATTTAGGTGTAATCACCAAGTTCTAACGTTTGCCTTCTTGCTCCTTTTATAGTTGGATTGAGAAAGTAGCCGTTGAACTTACTTTGGCATCTTCTGAAATTGACAGCTCATCTATCTACCCGTTGCTTCTTCAAATCAATTCGTTAAGAAATAGAATTGCACCGTTGTGGGATAAAAAAAAAATCAATCTGTTAGATTGAGATTCGAGCTTCAATTTGAATCCTTTGTCGTTTGATTCCAGTCTTCCGTTAGAGAGAACTTGTGCTGACTTGCTACGTGTCTTCTTTCCATTCCCTCTGGTATTCTAATATATTGCAGAGCGCACGATACTAAGTTGTCGATCTGCAAAATTGCCCAAAATGGCAAATGACTTTTTGCAGCTTGAATATGGAAGACTTTGTCATTTTCTTCATTAAACTGGGTCTTGTCAAGGCATTAATTCTTTTTGTCTTTGTCTCATTAATGTCCTGTAAAAAGCAACACTAAAAGCAAAGATCCCTTTTACCTTAAATGGTAAAGTTAATAGCTTTGACAGAAATAAAGTAACTCAGCGAAATATATGTATCGTAAAGCACACAGCTGAAATAAATCTAAATATCAAGCGCTGAGTGAATATAACTTAGTCAGCGACTATCGTAGATATTCAGCCTAGAACACTCAGAGTTAAACTAAATTACTAGGTCAGCGGAGTATTGAAATTCTACTCTCGAATTTACTGACTCCTCAAGCAACCATAGACTATTTATTTTAACATCATTATTGATTTAATTGAATCAAACTGAACTTAATTCTTATGATCAAACCTTAAGCACTACTGAGTCAATGCACTGAGTTAGTCAAACTCGTGCTTGGTTCAACACTATCTGTTTTAATATTGTTATATTCCTGTTACATATTCATCAAACACTTGTACTGGACTTGTAGCAAATATAAAACAGATATGTAGTAAGTTTGTATTAGGTATGTAACAGATTCAAAGAAACACTTCATTCATATTTCCCTTCTGATACAATATTGTTACAAGTCTGTGATATCCTCACCAAACGCTTGTATTAAACTTGTAACAGATATATAACACATATGTAATAGATATGTAACAAGTATGTATTATATGAGTAACAGGTAGAAAAAAACATGCAAATCAGCTTGCCAAACGCTTGCGAATGAAGACAAATTTGAATCAGAAACCAAATCTGAAATTGAGGATGAAGAAAACAAATGAAATCGAGGACGAAGAACACAGATGAAATTAGAATCCTGAAATTCAGTTCCAAATTTGGATCATAGTAGAGCAAAGTAATCGCGAATGAAGAACATATTTGAATCAGAAATCAAATCTAAAATTGAGAACGAAGAACACAGATGAAATCGATTTGATTTGAATCTGAAATTAAATATGAAATTGAGAATGAAGAACAGAGATTGAATCGAAAAGCAAAATAAAACCTAGACCGAATCGTAGAATCGATTAAAGAAGATAATTAAGAAGAGAATGACTTTTCTGCAAAAACATAATCTATTTGTAATTGTGGTGTACTGATATAAGGCATATAAAGGTTAACAATTAAGAAAAGTTAGAATAATTATATCTCATTTTTTAAGCCAAAAACTATTTTGCAAAACTTGCCCAATTACCCCTTAAGAAATGAAGTATCCAACTACGATCTCGAAATGTTATACTCAAGCTAAAGTTGCTTCAAAATTCAAATAAATAAAAAAAATAGGTAGAAATTGACAAATTACTTTTATTTGTGCAATTTGACTCACATTAAATAAAACAAGTGGGTATACTCAAGTACAAGAGCATTTTTAGTACATAATTTATTCTATTAATTATTTTAATATATAAATAAAAATAAATAATTAATTAAAAAATAATTCTACACTAGATTTTTTATTTACTTTTTCAATATGACATGGCATAATAAATGTTGTATAATGTCTATTTGATCTTCTACATGTAGACAATCAAATAGAAGCTTGCATAATTAATTTTATATTATTTTATTAATGAGAGAAACTATTTAGCAAATTATTTAACTTTTTTGTTATTATTTTATTTTAAAAAATTACAATAAAAGATCAAATAGATAATCTACTATTGCTACTTTTTAAAATGTCTTGTTTATTTTACCACATCATTAATGTTATCTTCTATTCTATATGCCACATAATCCTAGAATCCACAATCTACTAAAAATGCTCTAATAGGTCTAAACCGCACTCTCAATTTGCTTCAAAATTCATAAATAAATAAAATAAGTAGAAATTGACAGATTGTCTTTTATTTGCACAATTACACTCATATTAAATAAAAGAAAAATTCTCACCTCCTCATATGAGTCTAACTTGTGATATCTAAAATTATAGATTTAGTCTCAAACTTCTAGACTATAAGCCATTCACCTCTTAAATTGACGAATTGTTAATTTCTTATAAAAAAAATTCACTTATATCAACAACAAATCAAAATATTATTTTTCCCCATAAACTCTGCCAACAACCTTTTACCCTCCCAAGGCAATGTCTGAAAATAATTCTTTGAGCAAAAGCAAAAAAATTGAATTAAATTCGCTTCATAGCATTTATTTGAATAAATTTATTAAATTAATTTTTTAAAAATCTTTATTCATATTAAATTATATAATTAATTTTTGAATTTATTTATTAATTGGTAAACTTTATTAATTATGTTATAGTCAAATTATATATAAGTGGTAATAAGGGTTACTATTAAATGATACAAATTAAATCAATTCCTTCAAAATCATGTCATATTTTACATGATTTCTGATTCACAATAATTAAACTGGACAAAATTAATTCAACTGAATTGAATTTTCCCAAAACGTGATTTCCAAATAAGGAGTAAGACTTCCGTAGGCATTTGCACTTGCAAAAATATGCAAAATAACATTTTTAGTCAAGAAAATGACATATCAAATTGGATTTAAATATTAGATTTCAAAATTAATTAATCAATTATGGATCCAAAAATATTACTATCATTAATTGACTTTAACCTAATTAATAAGTACCCAATAATATAAGACAACTTGATCATGGTCGTTTTATAATATTGTTGTTTAATATATATAATTTGTTTTCACATGAGGCTTTGAAATTGGGGAATGGAAAAATGATATGAGATGCTAGGACTTTGTGCTAGCTATTGCTTCTACCAAAAAATAAAAAAAATTTAGTTGAGCGACCAAAACTTCCTTCTAAAGTGGAAAAAGAAGTTGAGGATCCTAAGTTTCGAGCCCCAAATTTCTTAAAAAACATAAATATTCCTACTTTTTAAAAAAAATAAATAAAAAAATTTAGAATTTAAGATCAATAACTTGTATCTTCCATTTAGGTTTCCAATCATAATTATGTCTAATATGAGTTTAAGTTTTAATAAATATAGCTACGTAAAGTATAACGATTATAAGTTTAAATAAGTTCAATTCAATAAAGTGATTATAAGTTTGCATCGCCTAAAGGACTTATACATGTGAAGTGTTGGAGATATGTGAAGAATCCAATTTTAAAAATATATTAGAATGAACGAGACTGATATATAAATGGTGTAGATTGAACCGTAACATAATTTAATTGATTTTGCGTTTTGCTTAATTATATTTTTCTTTTGTTGAAATACGAACTTTGGGGAGAGAGCATGTGATCATTAAATAAACAAATAGTATGAGTGTAGATGTAACAATGATATAACACCTATACTTCATCATTTTATTGGTTTGCTAGATCTATTTTTATTTTTTTTAAAACCCATATTTGATATTTAATTATTATTGACCCTCCCAAGTCATTTTATAATAGTACAATAATGCACCATTTACTATTGTTTTCAGTATGCATGACACACCCGCTAATTACTCAACCCACTAATTACTCAATTTGTTGAGATACGTGAAGACAAAGTCGACTATGGTGGTACGTAGGGGTGACATGAAAATTAATATTGGGATAGGGTATTTTGGTATGTGTTGCTATTTATTTCAATAAATGCAGCTGTCAGGATTCGAATTAGGGTTGTCAATGGATTGGATATGGATATCTTTGAATATATACTTGTATGCAATATATTGTAGAATATACTGTAGAATATATTGTAGGATATCCATATCCAATCCATTGTCATCCCTAATTCGAACCCTCGTCCTGTAGGTCTAAGCTACTTTAACACCATATCATGAAACCGTTTGACCTATAAACTGAAGCTGATAGATAAGGCTCAATCATAATATTTATATTATTTCTAACAACCTTTCCGACAGCTGGAGTGGGGTCAATGCCCCCACCCAATCCCTCCCAGCTGCCGTCCCTGATGGTATGAACAACCAATTAAGAAGTGTGGTAAATAAAACATAACTACTAAAAGTAGAGAGTAATGGAAAAAATCTATTCTACATAACTTCACGGCATAACAAGATTTATATATCTGACTCCACCTTACGTGAGAGTAAAGCTAAGTTATTGTAACCAAGCTAGACGCTGAACGATGACTATACTAAATATTTCAACTAGGTTGACATCATTTTGAAACTCGATTGAAGACTAACTCAGAGACATTATCAAATAAACCTTGAGAAAACGGTTGCATAATTACAACTAAGATTTGCAGATATATCCGAGACGGATTAGGATTCTCTAAAGTTGAAATTTGGTAAAATTGTACGTTTCAGTTAATATCAATCATCCATTGAGTTTCAATGATTCAGATTTAGTTTTAGTGGTTTGTAAGGTCCACGGTGTAACTAAATCTGAAGCATTAAAACTTAATGAATGATTAAAATTAACTGAAATGTATAACTTTATCAATTTTTAACTTTAGAGAATCGTAATCCACGAGAGACGTGTGAAGAGATATATGTCCTTAATTATAATCTATTAATTAATAATTACCTAACATGTGTTGTTATAAAAATATAGGAATAATATTTGATATATCGATTTGATTTGTAGAAAGTGATCCACCTATATTAATTATATATATAATGTATCTGTATTATTAAGGAGCACAGCTTGTGTGCCTGGAGGAGCTAATTGCTGCCATTTTCATCTTCCAATCTTATAAAAAGGGCAGACCAGTACACAATCATCTCGCACTCACGCAGGGTCACGAAAAGAGTCGTATCACGATCTTCTAAGTTCGTTCAACTTTTACCGAGGTAAGTTTTCACATCCTGACGCTGAAATCTGAAATTTCTCTCTTTTTTTCTTAATCTTTATATATAATTGATCCAACTTTTGACAGAGCTTTGCTTCATGAGACTAATATTAAAATTCTCGGCCTTGTACCTTAATTTCTGAATAAAACTTTTCGTGATTAAAATTATCTATCCTTTAGCTAGTAATATCAAGATTTTAAAAAGCGTCGGGCGCCAGTCGGGCGGCCGGGGCTTGGAACACTTAGGCGGAGTGGGGCCTAGGCGGATTTATAAATTTTTTTATTTTATATAATTATTAATAGATAAAAGTATAAATTTAACTAAAAAATTAATTATAATACAATAATATTTTACAAAAACATAGTTTAGCATATGAAAACATAAGTCTTAGTTAATTTTTACATAAAACACATCAACATTAAAATCAATTCCTTAAAAACAAATATCCACACTAATTTTTTTGTGGTTTATAGCGTACTATTTCTCGGTTTGAGATTCAAAATGAAAATTATATGGTGAGAATATTTTGTTGTACATTAGTTTTACCAACTGTGCTACTTTTTTTGAAATTGAAAAAATTAAACTATAATTATTATAGATATTAGTATGTTAAAAATTGGGGGAAAATCGGATTAGGCGGTGCCTGGGCGGCAATATGTCAGTCCAGCGCCTGATAGCGCCCGAGGAATGAAAAGTCAGACGTCGAGCCTCAAAATAGCGCTTAGGTGGGGCCTAGGCGGAGCTAGGCGGGGAGTTTTAAAACATTGGCTAGTATATCACAATTTTAATAATTTCTTTGAAATTATTATTCTTATTACTTCTGTAATATGATATCTCTTTTTAAAAAATAAATATCAAATCTTGAAAGAAACGGTTGGAAAATTTTATTGTGGTTTAAGACTACCGTTTGGCGATCTATGTGTCAACAACTATTTGACATATGAATTATTCAAGAATAGCCATGTTTTGTGTTGCAAAAATTTGTTGCTCCTGTTGCCAAAAGTTACTATATGCCAAATGTGATAACCCTATGTCCTTTTTTTTATTTTATATTGAACCTCAAATTGTTTGTTGTAATCAGTGTTATTAATATCGGACCGGGTCTCATACCGGTAAAGTTAATGGTATGCGGTATGACTGATATTACTGGTATGATGGGTGGTTTTATCGGTTTTTAATTTCTAAAAGAATGTGTTTTTTATGGTTTCTCGTGGCTTGCCATCCTTTCTGAGTCTTTTGCAACACTTCTGCGTGTTGTTAGAGGTGTTTTGGACAAAAAATATATATTATTTAGGATTTTTAGTGGCTATTGCAACGCTTTTTTGGGTATTTGTCGACTCTTTTTCTTGTTGCCAGAAGGATTTTGGGAGAACCGGGTTTGAACCGGTTCACCGGTTTACCTTTTTTGGTTCTACCCAATTTTTTTTTTAATTAAAACTGTTTTTAAGTAAGTCGTACCATAGTCATAGCCGATTCGTGGTAAAACTGACTGGTATGGTATGATATTAATAACACTGGATGTAATTTATTAGCTACATATTTATATTCCCGCTTGTACTTGCCACCAAGCCTATTATCACCTTCAACTTACATTTGTTGCTATTAATATATGCCGTATTTGACAAAAGTATAAAAGTTTACCTCTAAATATGACTAAACTATACACATATAAAAGCATGTCATACACATGCCGCCACATATTATGTGCTGAAAAGTCAAAACAATAATATGCAGATATGTGTCATGTATCGTAAAAATACGTCATCACATATCAAATTTGTAAAAGTCAAATAAATAATATGTTAACACGTGATGCATGCTATAAACTCACTCTTCCATTTTTATCTCCACTCCAATTTGAGCAAAACGGATTAATTACTATATTTTTATGAGCTCAATTGTTTATAAATATATTTTGTAAGTTGAGCTATTCGTTTAATGCAATAATTGTTACTTTCATGAATCTTTATAGATCGAACCAATTAGCGTAAATTTACTTTGACTTATTGAACTGTTCTAAAGGACCAAATTGAAGAAAAGTGTAAATTAAGTATATATTACTTGGGGTCTCAAATAAGTTACGAAATAAAAACATAGGGTACTAACAAACATTTTAAAGAATATGTATCCAATGCATCAATTTTGTTATGACTTGTGAATTTTATTGCAGCTGGTCTTCATTGTTATATATCAATGGCTGACATTGAAGAAGGCCAAAGAAAATACTCAATTGGTAAATACTATCCCCTGCTTATTTTATTCTTTTAACGTCTTGTTTGGTATTGTTATCACAACTGTTGTTGTGAAAAACTCCACTCACAAACTTTCCGTAAAATAACATATTTGAATTGGACAAAAGATTCTAATTTTTTAATACTAATTAATTAGCGCCGGTTAGCTTTTAATTTTTCCCAATGCCAAAATATGTTATCAGAGGAAAAGCTTGAACATAAAACTTTTTGGAAAAGCAATTTGAAAAGCAATCCCAAACTGGCCCTAAATCTATCACGGAATGAAATATATATGCTTCATTATTTCTTGTCACTAGGGCTGTTTGCAGGCCGGACTGGTCCGGCCCGAGCCCGGTCATAGGGGCAGGGCTTGGACACCTACTTTTTTACTAAGCCCGGGCCGAGCCAGAGCCCGAGCCCGCTAAAGCCCGAATTTTTATGGGTCGGGCTTGGTTTTTTAATAAATTCCCGAGCCCAAGCCCGTCAAAGCCGAAGTTTTATGGGCCGGACTTGATTTTTGTATAAATACCCAAGCCCGGCCCGATAAATAATAATTTCATTATATATATATATATATTGTAATAAATAATTATTTAAACTTTTATATTTTATACTAATGAATTTTTAAATTTAAATACAATAAGTTGTATGATATATTAAGGACTTCAAATAAATAATATAGTTATACATAATTTTGTCAATTTATATTTTTAAAATACACAAAACAAAATTATCTACGGGCCTTGGGAATGACCTCGTAAGTCCGGCCTGAGCCCGAAGTTCTAAAGTGTGGGCCGAACTGAGCTTGAATTGATGCTTCTAATCAAAAGTCCGACGAAAATCAGCCCGCCTAATGAACAGGTCTACTTGTCAAATAGCCAATTAGCTTATATTAATTTTGATTTACTTGTAGTGTAATTATTAGATGGAGTTAATACAAAATGAATTATATGTTTGTTCAATCTCCAACATTGGAGTTAATTTTCGATGTGGTATCGCCAGCAATCTCCATCAGTTATTGGAGTACAAACTCTCGATCTTATCTAGTGCACGTGAATGCCCCTTGACTTGGAATAGGTATAATACAACCCACTCTTCATGTGTTGAATATTTATTCAACAAATAGAGTTGCTTGGATTCGAAACCACGACTTCTAGCTCAAGCGAATGTCTCTTAGGCTTCTTGAAGTAATACAACACAGACGGACTCTATCATGTGTTGAACATTTATTCAACAAATAGAGTTGTCAGGGTTCGAACTCACGACTTCTAGCGCACGCGAATGTTCTTTGGACTTGAAGCGGGTACAACACAGACTCACTCTACCATGTGCTGAGTTTTTATTTAGTAAAGGCCTAGTGGTCTCCTATGCCCCTCCAACTTGAGCGAAAACACCTTTCATACCCCTGAACTTGAAAAGGTCCTCCGAACTACCCCAACTTATAAAAAGTGCACCTCTGTGCTACCTTAAGTTGACGTGGCAGCTGATGTGTCTGGGTTTGACCGAAGGGGCGCGTGTTTGACTTCCTAATGCGTAAAATAGTAAATAAAATTAATATTTTATTTAAAAAATCATAAAAAATCCTTAAATACTTTTTGTATTGCAAAAATGACCATGTTCCTCCTTTCAGGCCATTCCAAAAACATTTTTTGAAAAATTATTGCACCAAATTTATTTTCTTTATTTTCTGATATTCCATAATTTTTTGGGATTTTTTTTTATTTTTTACAAAACCGTACCCCGAAATGTATTTTCACATTTTCGAGCCCTTCCAAAAACATTTTTTGAAAAATTCTAGAACCAAATTTATTTTCTTTATTTTCCGGATATTCTATAATTTTTTGGAATTTTTTTATTTTTTACAAAACCGGACCCCGAAACGTATTTTTACATTTTCAGGCCCTTTCAAAAACATTTTTTGAAAAATTCTTACACCAAATGTCTTTTCTTTACTTTCCGGATAATCCGCAATTTTTGGGATTCTTTTATTTTTCACAAAACTAGACCCCGAAACGTATTTTCGCATTTTCGGGCCCTTCCAAAAATATTTTCTAAAAATTTCTTACACCAAATTTATTTTCTTTGTTTCAGATATTCCATAATTAATTGGGACCTTTTTATTTTTATGAAACTGGGCCCCGAAATGTATTTTCACATTTTCGGACCCTTCCATAAACATTTTCTAAAAATTTCCCCCACCAAGTTTATTTTCTTTATATAATAAAAGTTATAGGGGGCTTAAATGAATTTTGTCAACGTTTTTTTGAAATTCATTTTAGAAAGTGATGTTTTTAGTTGAATTAAAATTATAGGGACTTAAAAGAAGCTTGTCAAGGTTTTTTTGAAATTTTGTTAGTTTATGCCACGTGGCATTATGTCATTGGTTTAACTTTTTCAAATTTACGGTGTTTTTGACTAAATTAAAATTACACATAAAAGTTGTGTAAAAATGGTATTACCGTAAGGAAAAGATTGATAGGGATTATGTCATACCCACTCTCCCGGCTGAGAGTGGGCGAGTGGGTATGAGGTAGTAGGAGATGCACTTTCTGAAGTTGGGGTAGTTCGTAGGACCTTTTGAAAGTTGGGGGTATAAAAGGTGTTTTCGCTCAAGTTGGGGGGCATGGTAGAGCATTAGGCCTTTAATAAATAGAGCTATCAGGATCTCAACCCTCGACCTTAGGTCCAAGTAACTCTAATACCATATCCTGGAACTATTCAACCCGAGAGCTTAAACTGATAAGTGAAGCCCAAACGTATACCGTAACTTGTATTGTATACACATGAAAGTACCAAACCGTCCTCCTATCAGTTGCAAGTAAAAGGTTCATCTCCTCTTTTTTATGATGTTGTTAAACCAAACATTCATTTAACTGCTTCAACTTGTTTTGTTTCAGGAAAAACAGAACTGAAACTGTACAAAGCAGCACTAAGTAATGACTGGACGAAAGCCGAAAGCATATATGAGAAAACCGGGATAGAATATGCAGCAAAAATCACAGCAAGAGGGGAGACCGCTCTTCATATTGCAGCTTTAGCAGGCCATACAGATTTTGTACTGAATCTTGTCAAGAAAATGGAAAAAAATGAGATAAATCTAGAGATGGAAAGAGGAAATACAGCATTCCATTGTGCAGCTATATCAGGAAGTGTTGAAACTGCCGAAGCCATCAAAATGAAAGACAATCTTCGCCATTTAGCCACTACTAGAGGGATTGGAAATTTTTTACCAATTCATATGGCAGCTTTGAAGGGGAACAAGGCAATGGTCAGGTTCCTATATGAAGCTACAAAATTTCTACTACAACCTCCTAATACAAGAGATGATCAATTGGAGCATGATTTCAAGGAATTGCTTCTCACTTTGATAAAGTCTGGCATATATGGTAAACTAGCTAATTTCCTTTCATTCTCAGTGTTTTAAAACTCCCCGCCTAGCTCCTCCTAGGCCCTGCCTCGACGCTATTTTGAGGCTCGCCGTCCCACTTTTCATTCCTCGGGAGCTATCAGGCGCTGGACCAACATATTGCCGCCTAGGCACCGCCTTTTTCCGCCTAGGCACCGCCTAATCCGATTTTTTCCCCAATTTTTAAGATATTGATACCTATAATAATTATAGTTCAATTTTTCAATTCAAAAAAGGTAGCACAGTTGGTAAAACTAATGTACAACAAAATATTCTCACAATACAATTTTCATTTTGAATCTCAAACCGAGAAATAGTACGATATAAACCACAAAAAATTAGTGAGGATATTTGTTTTTAAGGAATTGATTTTAATGTTGATGTGTTTTTATGTAAAAATTAACTAAGGCTTATGTTTTCATATGCTAAACTATATTTTTATAAAATATTATTGTATTATAATTAATTTTTTAGTTGAATTTATACTTTTATCTGTTAATAATTATAAAAAATAAAAAAATTTACAAATCGGCCTAGGCGCCGCCCAGGCCCGCCTAAGCGTTTGAAGCTCCGGCCGTCCGACTAGCGCCTACTGCTTTTTATAACCTTGCTCATTCTAGCCTTTTGGGGGTTCCGGTTGACCTAATTTTGGTATAATTCAATTATAGTTACATGTTAAAAACAGACATTAGTTGCCTTCTGAATTTCGCATTTTCGTCGAATGCCAGCCCGAGTTCAGAGGGCAACCCATCTGTTCGGAAAAAGAAAAAAACATTATTCATTTCGTTTGCGTTTGATGTTGATGGCATGTTCTCTTCGTAGAATAGAATAAAAATTAATGAAAAAATGTTAAATACGATACAACTGAATCATATGTTCATGATATAGTTATTCCTAACTACTTAATATCTCGTGAAAATGCAATTCTTTCCGTTCACATAAGGATAGTTATTCCATGAGAGGTGTACTAGTTAGGAAGAACTATTTCAAATTCGTCATTCATTTTTATCGTATTTCACATTTTTCCGTTCATTTTTATTCTATTCTATCGAGTTCCGTCAACCAGACACCACCTGATATCTATGGAAATGATTGCATGGGTGAACGGATTTGGGTTTTCTAAAGTTGTTCATTTCAGTCAATCTCAATCATCCATTGAGCTACATCTCAATGGATGATTGAGATTGACTGAAATGTACAAACTTTACCGCCCTTTAACTTTAGAGAATCCAAATCCATGGGTGAACAGATAAGGGGAGATAAACCCTCCACTTATTTGCATATATATCACTGTTTATCACATTATTTTGTAGATGTTGCACTGGAAATGGCAACAGAACTGTTACATCATCAACATATATGTCCAGGGAAAATGGAAGAGGAAGCTTTGAAAGAATTAGCACAAAAACCTTTGAATTCTTTGGGATTTCTTGACAGATGCATCTATCCATGTTAGTAGATTAAACTATAAATCATAATAAAATTTTATATTTAAACTAGAATATGGGGTGAAAGATGGAGAATGACATCTTTAGAAAGTCAAACCAAGCAAAAGTTGACACTATCTGGAGTACTTTTGTGGGCTAATAGGAACAAGTGAAAGTTCAGAGAGTAGTCAACAAAAAGCGACAAGTTCATACGGCTTACAATGTATTAGGCCTTCAAAATATGCCGAATACATCTACAACCTCTGAATTTGGAACTAAAGCCTATATTTTGGCTTAGATTATCTCAATAAAGATACTTGTAAATATTACCAAAAAAGGCCTATATATTGGTTTGATTTTTTTTTAACAACGGTGTACGTGAATGTTGATCAGTACTGCATAAGCATGCGGCGGATAGGAGTCTGATGAACAAAAGTGCAACTGAGCTAGTCCAATTGCTGTGGAATTCATTAGCATCAGACGAAGCAAAAGTGCATCAGTTCGTTAACTGTGGGGATGGGAATGTGATATTAGAAGCGGCGAAATGTGGGAATATCGAGTTTCTGTCCATATTAATTGCTTCATATCCTCATGTCTTGTTTAGTTATGATGACAACAGATATACCATTTATCACCATGCTATTTTAAACCGCCATGTCGAAATCTTCAAACTGATACGCATAGGTTCAGTCAAAACGGTCGTAACTATATTTAGAGATAAGGAGGGAAATAATATGTTACATTTGGCCGGAAAGTTAGCCCCTCCGAATCGACTCAACATTGTACCTGGAGCTGCTCTTCAACTCCAGCTAGAGCTATTGTGGTTTGAGGTAATATTTGTTAAGAAAAAAGATAAGTGGTTTAGCGCATTTTAATTTTTAGGTATTTGATTTTTTTCGGATATTAAATTTAACTTTTATTGACATGACATTTTGAATTGCCCTAGCTCTCCCGTCCATGTTCCTCCATTTATCATTTGACATGTGTTATATTTATAGGAGAGATAGACTGAAAAATAATAAAATATTAATAAAAACAGATACGTGTCAATATTTCTTCTTGCAATAAATACTACGGTTTTCTACTCATTAATACAAGAAACTAATGATTTTTAGCCTCTTTTTTTTTTGCGACCCGTCAAATTTTCAGGAAGTGAAAAAGGTCATGGAGCCGCATGAAGTGAATAGAAAAATTAGTTCACTCCAGACACTAGAGAAGTCGTTTAAGGTGATGTTCATTTTATATACTTCATTTTATTTATAGTAAAACATGTAGTTCTTGTACAGAGTTCGTGAGCGTTGAGAGTGTTGGGTTAGATAACTGCAGTGGCATACAAGTGGAGTTGTGCGTAGTTAACACAAAACCAAAATTGGCTTGTATGAAGGCCCAATTTACGCCACCACTTATCTATTTCCATGTGAGATAACTCCAACATCTCCGACAGTTCTAATGGTCGTTATTACAATGAAATGATATAGGATATGGAAAAGGTGATAGATCAATATATGGCCACCAATAATGCTACACCTAATGCCCTACAATTGCTTGAGGTATGTGATGTATACAAGAAACGATTACGAGACTTAGCTGGAATAATCATTGGCATATTATCAATGTAATTGGAATCGCGCAATTTCTTATAGAAATTGAAGACGGTGATGGAGGCAAGTAAGGTGCTGGAAGAGTGTACCCATCTTGACAAAGCAATGTTGTTGTTTGAGGTGATATAGATTATTCTGGGCCTAATGCATCACCAGTTCCCTCAATTTGTCTCATTATCTACTGTCATCGTGAACTTCGAAAAAGTGCTCGTAGTCTCCTTAACTTTAAAAAAGTCTCCAGTTCGCCCCTTGAATGCCGCATGTCAGCTTCTATTTGGTTTGATTTTTCAAATATGTCATTCTTTCGACATTTCTCTCTCCAACCAAAAGCTGGGGAGGAATTCAGGGGGCAACCTCCTCATCTCTAAATATAGTTACGACCGTTTTGACTGAACCTATGCGTATCAGTTTGAAGATTTCGACATGGCGGTTTAAAATAGCATAGTGAAAAATGGTACGTCTGTTGTCATCATAACTAAACAAGACTTGAGGATATGAAGCAATTAGTATGGATAGAAACTCGATATTCCCACATTTCGCCGCTTCTAATATCACATTCCCATCCCGACAGTTAACGAACTGATGCACTTTTGTTTCGTCTGATGCTAATGTCAGCTTCTAGTTGGTTTGATTTTTCAAATATGTCATTCTTTCGGCATTTCTCTCTCCAGCTAAAACCTGGGGAGGAATTCCGGGGGCAACCTGGTGTGTTTTTTGAAAGTTTAAGGGGCTACGAGGACCTTAACAAAGTTTAGGATGACAGTATGCAGAATGAGACAAATTGAGGGAGTTGGTGATGCATTATGTCATTATTCTAACAAATCACGTTTTGTATACGATTAGAATTCTCTCAAATTGGTGGTGAAATTGTAATTAATAGTTGAAATTCAAATTTGTTGTTTGTCGGGATATATTATACACCAAAACTCAAACATTTAAATTTGCTCCAACTTTAGAGAATCTTAATCGTTTCTGTACACTCTAAATTGTCTTTCTTGATGTTACAATTGTGAAGAGAATTTTTTAGGAGTTGAAGAAGGTGATGGAGCAACATAAGTTGAAGGAACATGCTGAATGGACTAACGAATATGCTAAACTGTTGTTGTCATTTAAGGTAAGGTATATATGTGTATATATTTGTTGCACATTATTGTTATAACATTAGCAACCAAAACTAATAAAATTTTGCTACTATAAGTACATGCATGGAGCCAAAAGTCATTGTTGAGTCATGTGATATAACATATTTGTGTTTTTAGTCCCTCTGTTACACATGTTACTCTTGCTATATGTTGCCATTTTGATCCATGTATCATGTAACTATTACTCATTTGGTTCTTATATTATGGGCCAAACGTATCTGTTGACCCCCAAACTTGGCACGTTTTGTCACATGTCACCCCCAACTTTCAAGTGAATCACTTTACCTCCTAAAGTTGGCAAAATTTATAAAGTTTGCCCCGTCAGTGCCACGTGTCATTTTCTGGTTGGTTTGACTTTTCAGAGATGTCATTTTTTAGATTTTTCTCCCTCCAATCAGAAGTTGACACGTGGCATTGAGGGGGCAAACTGTATCAGTTTTGCCAACTTTATGGGGTAAAGTGATTCACTTGAAAGTTGGGGTGCATGTGACTTAAGGTACCAAGTTTGGGGGGCAACAGATGCTCTAAGGCTTGTGGTTTAAAATAATTTTCTTCCAAATATATCATTTTGATTCACCAGTTACATTACGCACATGGTCTCTCCAATGCTCTATTTAAGACATGTAATTAGAAAAATAAGTTTAGTTTAGTCTAGGTCTACAGAGTCATAAAATCTATAGCGAAATAAGTTTAGTTCAGTTTTTATAAGCTCGAGAGGACGGGCCTAATAAGTGACAACCAAAGCAACACAAAATTTCATAGACACTAATGTTTCTCGTTTCCCTTTCGATTGTCGTCTCTTTTCCTGTTTTCGTGCTACGTAAACTAATTCTTGCACAAAAACATGTTATAGGAAATAGAGACATTGATGGGGCAACATGAATTGACAGAAGAGTATACGCCACATGATGTATTTGTGAAAGAACACAAAGAATTAATGGCACAAGGGGAGAAATGGATGAGAGATACTGCAAATTCATGTATGATTGTTTCTGCTCTTATCACAACTATAGCTTTTGCTGCTGCAATAACAATACCAGGAGGCAATGCAGATGATGGTTATCCACAATTTTTAAACGAGCTACTTTTCAAAATCTTTGCTGTAGCAGATTCGGTCTCGTTAGTATCTTCAGCAACTTCGCTGCTCAGCTTCTTATCCATTCTTACTGCTCGATACACTATCGATGACTTTCGTTGGTCATTGCCGAATAAGTTAGTCATTGGACTTTTAACACTTTTCGTGTCAGTAGTCGCAATGATGGTCGCCTTTGTTATGTCTATTTTTATTATTTTCAAAGATAGTCCTAAGTTCTTGCCTGTCGCGATTGCTGCGATTTCTTCTCTGCCTATCATGTTGTTTATTTCGCAGCATTTACGCCTATTTGTCGATGTAATCTATTCAACATATACATCATTTTTATTTTTCAAATCTAGACGAGATCCATATTTGCTGATCAAGGAAAAAAAGAAGAAAAGAAAGTCCCTTTTCTTTCAGTGAGAAATTAAGGTTGTAACTTGTAATAGATTTTTGCCCTAGTTCAAGATAATATATTTGTAATTTATTTCGATTATGTATTGAACTGGTTACTATCTTGATAATGAAACCTCTCTAGAAACACATCAGATCAATTGATAATAAAGTTGTGACTATATTTGTGCTAAATAACAAAATTCAGTATAATTTTTTTGGTTACCCATCAAGTTCGCCGGAGCCTTACTCCGACTACATCCAGATCCGACCCGAGTCGCGCACCTGACTGTGGTGAGTGAGTTTCCAATAAGGATTTTGTGCATTCACTAGGACTCGAACTCGAGACCTTATAATTTTGTTTCCATTAATATAAATATGGCAATATGCGTTCTCATTTTATTGTTATATCTTTTACAGAATCAATCCTCGGTAAAGAGGAATTCCCGGTGAAAGGGTGATGCCAATGTACGGGTGAACGGAGAGTTGCTTTATTGAGATAGGGCATAGGAACATAGGAGGTTGCAACTACATGAACTCGAGGAGATTCGCCATGATGTTTATAAAAGGAACAAGGCATACAAGGAGACCACTAAGCGCCACCATGACCTTTTTGCTTCTACGAAAGTCTTCAATGTGGGACAGAGAGCCCTTTTATTCCAATCTCGTTGTGAGCGGACGACCTTTTTCCCGCAAGGACCGCGTGAGATGCCTAGCACGAGGGGAAATAACGAGCGCTGCGAAGCGAACCAAGGGATTAATCCTCATTTTAGCGTGATAAAAAGATGGATTGATAAAATTGATGTTGATGTTGTATTTAAGTCCAATTTGCGTGTTAAGGGATACGAGACTTGAAATCCCATATTTTAAAATAGAGTCGCCACCCAGTTAAGGTCCGCCGAAAATTTGGGTACGATATTCCCACCGGGTGGTTAGACCGTACCTTAAAACAGAGATTCCGAGTTCGGATGATGTTATCTATTTTACAATAGCCAAGTTAAAGTATATCATTCTTTCTTAATTGGTTTTAATCCACCATATTTATTGTGCTTTCGGTTTATATGTTGTTTTTGCATTATCAAGCAATCAAAGCGATAAATAAATTATTATTACTGTCATCCAAAAATAAATGCAGAAGTTAAAATTATTACAAGGCCTTTTCAAATCCTATACATTTTTCTAAACAATAAATAAAATACCCGAAGGCCTAGCATACATCTAGCCTAAATCTACCTGCACAAAATGGGTAGCACAAATATGACACGTATACAGGGTATATCACTCATATAGGCGCCTTGGTAGCGGGATTGGGGGGCGGCAGCCCCTCCCGGGGTCCAAGGGGCAAAGCCCCTGGCAGGGTCGAGGGGCGGTAGCCCCTCGAGGGGTTCCGGGGTAGCGCCCCAGGCTGGGGTCGAGCTACCATGTTAGCTTTAAAATTTTTGATTTTAGAATATAAGTTCCCTTTGAAAATTTCATTTTCCAAACGAATTTTAGGGAAAAAGTCCATTTTGGACACGATTGTTATTTTAACATAATTATTAGTGAAAATGCCACATGTTATGGGGTTTGGACCATTTTTAGGGAGTTCTGGACTCCCGTCGTTGCACTATACATCCTAGCATAGGAAATTAAACTAGGTCAAAAATAAAACTAAAACTAATCTGTTATCCAGAACTCTATACCGCCGGCGGTATGAATAAGGCCGCCGGTAGTATCAATGATGTCGTTGGTGGTATCATTTACACAGGTAGGCTAGATGACATTCTGGATACCATAAAGAAAGGGTCCTACAAGAAAATAAGACCGTTGGAGGCAAATGAGGCCACTGGCAGTATCAACGATGCCGCTAGCGGCATGGTTGATACCACCGGCGACTTCAAATGCCTCCGGCAGCTTCAATTTTGTGCAGCAGCTTTTTTTGACCAGAAAGCGACCAAAAATCGAAAACTAAGTACAAAACATCAAATAAACACAACAAACAAGTAAAATGAAAGCGAAAGAGCTATGAGACTCAGAATTTTTACCTCGGGGCCGTGAATCCACCTCTTCATGATCTAATGATATTAAATGATGATTTGGGTAGTGAATGGGGTATTCAAGGCTCTAAAACCTATTAAATTGATTTTTAATCCTAAAGTCTACTGATTTTAAGTTAATATCATAGAGTTCAATTAACCAAAACCAAGAAAAGATGGAGTGATTCCTCTTTTCTTACCTTTTCTTCACCTTACCCCACTAAAACTAATTAAAATTTCCATAAAATTCAAGTGTGTAATTGCCAACCCTTGCTATGGCTGAGAAATGGCCTTTATATAAGCTAAAATCATTGGAAATTATCTTGGATCAATTATCCGTCGGATATCGAGCAAAAAGGTACACAGCTGTCTGCAACAAAAAGTCATGTCGGCGGCGGCATGGATGATACCGCCAGTGGTATGGGGGCGGCCTCACTCTTCTGACAAGTGTGAAAAGCTAGCACGATTTGTGCCCGAAATTGGGGAAAAGGAGAGGAAATCCGGAAAAGGTGATTTTAACGGAAAAACTCAAATATTGGGGTTTATTTTTGACTTTTTATGGGTATTTTGGATAAAATTATTTTTTGGGTGCAAATCATCGGTCTGAGCTACCACCGGACGCGTTACCGGACATGCCGAACTGAATTTTTCTGAAAATAAAATTTGTAGAGAATTTTATATCGGTAATTAAAATTCCAAAAAAGAATTTTTATCATGAGGAATAAAATCGGGCATACGTCATCATCGTCTCGCAAGAGGGACTGCAAAATCCCGTGCTCACACTCGTCTCAAGCTATTTCCTGGAAAGTTGAGGTCTCGGTGGGCCAGGCCTTATGTCGTGACCAAAGTATTTCCACATAGGGTAGTCATTATACAGAGCATCACGATTGGGAAATTTCTGAAAGTCAATGGGCATCGTCTTAAGCCCTACTATGAAGGATTCCAAGCTCACACTAAAGAAATCATTCTCACGGAGACCACTCACACCACACCATGATATCGGTATGGCGCGTCGAGCTCAGTAACATTAAACAAAGTGCTCTTGGGAGGCAGCCCAAGCATTTCTGACTCTTTATCTCTCTCATCTAGTTATCCTTTATTTGTTGTATCTAGACTAGGACTGATTTCTCTCCCTCTCTTTATTACAAAAATAGGCCTTTGTACACACTTAGGAAGTTAAAACATCGCACGCCAAGAGACGTGACTAAGAAGATGAAGATGTGAAATGACTCAAGCAGCATGATAGATGCACAGTGGGTGACATGGAAGTCACGCGAAGATCATGGAGATTTTTGGCGGTTTTGTACTTAATCGAGGCAATGATTACTACTAATCGCATTACTGCCCTATAAGCTACCCTTACAAGTCAATTCTCTCTACTTAAAACCCTTCCCTTTACTCTCAACAATCACGCTCTCTATCAGACTCTTAAGCAAAAACCTCTTCTTTCTCCGGCGAACTATACTCTTCACAACCAAATCTCTAAAATGGCTTCGAACCAGGGCACCAACACCACCACTCCGACAACCATCAAAATCCTCATCGGAAGCATTCATATCGATACCACTCCTTTCACTACTACTATTATCACTCCTACCACTACTACTATTCCAGCAGTGGTAACCTTCCCCATAATCACCACCACGGATGTCGATACAGTAGACACCACTCGTGGCGCTGTCACTACTGCAACCACTGCAGCTGCCATGGTCACTCTTCCTAAGACCACGGCAATGTCGAGCAATGGAATCCCTACTCCTACCACCTCTTTCAGCACCACCACTCCCAGCAAGCTTTCGCTAGCTGTAGACCCAATCTCTATAATTTACCCCACCACCGCTAGTCGTGAGGAGTCCAGAGAGACTCCAGTTAAGAAAGAAAAGAAATCTCGGGGAGAGGTCAAACCCCAAGGTGACCCCATTGAGATTGACTCTGATGAGGAAAGTGATTACACTCCTACTCCCCCACCTGCCAAAAGGAAGATGCTCACAAGGAGCGCTGCCAAGAGCGGCCAAAGTTCAAAGAAGGCCAAGATGACCAAAGATGAAAAGACTCCTGCTTCTAGTGCAAAGAGCAAGATCTATAGCTCTTTCAATCATCCTGCTCTACGCGTAACTTATGATCGATTCAAGAGTCAGTCTTCAAAGCCCTGCAATTCCACTTGCAAAGAGACCATGACCACTCTTGGCATCAACCAGGCCGTCATTGACACCTTCACCATGATCTTGTGGTTACCCCTACTCTTTATCTGTTTCCCCTCCTACCATGAGCTTATCTGGGAGTTTTACACAACTTTCCAATTCAAGCAAGACTACACAAGCTGCCAAGAGAAGGGGGTGATTAAGTTCCATCTCTATGGGAAGACAGTGAGTTGGAGTCTCGGTGACATCAATAAGGCTTCAGGGGTGACTGACCCATTTGATGACATGTGTGATGCTCTCCCCTATAATTTCAACGCCATCGAGACATCCTTCTCCCTCTGCAACAAAGATCCTCGAGTCACCACTTGGAAGTCCAATGACTTTTGAGACTTCTACATTCATGAGCCCCACTTCAGGTATGCCCATAAAGTTCTTGCCTTTAACTTTTCTGATCACTATAGAAGTTCCAGGACCCTTAACAAGAAAGAAGTACACATTCTGTGGTGCATGACGAACAACAAGAAGCTCCACCTAGGAGAATGGTTGGCCAAGCAGTTTCAGGAGGTCCTTACTCACCCCAAGAGCCCTTTGATTCTAAGCGCCATGATCTCGATGATTACGCACGACATGGAGCATTTCAAGCCTATCCACTACATTAGGACCCCCAAAACTCCACTTCTAGACTTGGAGACTCTTGGGACCATGTTGCTTACTAAAATGATCGATGGGATCATGGTTATGCATCCTCGTGGTCCTCCTGAAGAAAAGCCTACTCTACCAGCTAGACCATTCTGCTCGTGATGACTCTACTCCTTTTGCCGCCTACACCGAGCTCCTCCAGAAAGTTACCAGTCTAGAAAAATAGTACAAGGACCTTTTCAAAGGCCTCTTTAAGCTCGGTGCTGAAAATCATGACCTTTGGACCCGCCGCGATGCTCTAGAACTAAATGTGGACCTGATCATTTAGTAATTCAGGATTCAAAGGACATAGCGAGACCAACTGGGTCTTATTTGCCTCTCTCCTCCTCTATCAGGATAGTAAAGTTTTTATTTTCCCTCTCTTCTATCTCTTTTTGCTTTTTCTTTTTGTATTTGGGGCAATGCATAGTTTAGGTGTGGGGAGGGGATTTATCATTTCTGCTTCTTTTATTTAATGTTTTTCTTATATTATATATATATATATATTTATATATTTTGCTCCAAGAAAAAGATTTCATAAGGACTCATGCTTTATGTTTTCACCCCTGCAATGACCTTGTTTCGCTCTCTAACCTGTTATTGGGATGTGATGATAACCAAGATGAGAAATATTGTGTGAATAGCCAATTAAATAACTAATAGAACTGTCTCAATTAACTAAAACTTATCATCGAGACTTGAATTGAATATTGATATTCCAATCTAAGATTTTTGATAATTGCTTTATAAAATTCTTAGTTCCGAAGAGTACAGAAAAGTGTAACATAATTTCATTGTTTAAAGTGCTTTTATCTGACCTTGATTTGATTTTAGTTTGTCCATGTGTATCATAAGATCCTCCATTGAGACCTTACAAATCTGATATCGATCTTAGTGGTTACTTTTTGCTGTAAGTTCCGCAATTAGTTGAAATGAGACTTACTTGGCTCGCAACCTTGTTTGTCTCTTTCATAGGGCTAATAGAAGAAAGAGTTATCCCCGGATATAAACCAGGTGAAGACTCTTTCATAGGGCTGATAGAAGGAAGAGCTATCCATGGCTAAAAATCGGGTGAAGACTCTTTCATAAGGAAGAATTGATAGATGGAAAATGCAGCGAGACCTAAGAAAAATGGCAAAATATGTAATGAGACAAAATGGGTTTAAAAGTCTAAAGGGACTAACAAAGCTAGCAGAGTTTTTAAATCACAAAACGAAACCTAAACAATGGCTAGATGCATCTTTGGGACCCCACAAGTAAAAATGTGCTTCAAATAAATAAAAGGTTTAGAAAGAATTATCTTATGATCACCAGGACGCGCTAAAATCAAATCGAGGTAATCTTGAAGAATAATAATATTTTGTGTACTCGTACTTTAATTTGATAAATACTCTCGAGCAAATTTTGAACAAAGTCTTCTTGATGAAATTCTACATTGGAATACCCAATAGTCAATAAAAGGCCTCGATATAAGTCTCGGAAAAAGAATACAGTCTCTGTAAAGTTATTTAAGGTTATTTGCACAGTTTAAATTTCTCTTCTTCCTGATCTTTAATGCATACTTGAGGGCAAGCATGGAATAAGTGTGTTGAGATTTGATGGGTTGTATTTTCAGCTTGTATTTATGTTTATTTCCATATCATTGAGACCATGTTTTTCGTCTTTATGACCGCTATTACTTCCTTTTTTTTGTCTTTTTCAGGTTTTAAAGGCAATTCGGAGAAAACATGTAATATTTAGAAGAAAAGAGCCTTTCACCGATACCGGAAGCAGACAGCAAGAGTGATAGCTGGTCCCGGTGACTCCAAAACATTTCAAAACAACCAAGATGACATCAATATCGAAGCTTGCCAAGTCTAGATCTAGAAGTTACCTAATTCGGGCAAATCTTATTCAGGAAGAGCCAATTCAAGAAGGAAGTTAGTTCTCTTTCCTAATTCCATAAAGGAAATGATTTTACCACCATTTGTAGATCAAGACTAAAAGGAAATGAATCCCATGAGATAAATGCAAAGAGTCATGTTTTGTCACTAAAGAAGAAGTAAGAAGAGAGGCATTCAGCTATAAATACCTAGGCCGGCAAGTCTCAAAGGGACCATAATCCAAACTATCATTTACCATATGCCATTTTCAGTCTTTCTAGTCTAGTTTTAGTTGTTTGTTTCTTTACTTTCAAGTATTTTCAATTTTGATTTCGGATTTGGTTTGACAAGCAATTTCAATTTCAGTCTTTATATTCTTATCATGCTGGGTAAACTTCAAACAAGTACTTTATGGTTTCACTCAATTGTAAAATGGGGTCTGTGGTTTTGCACTATTAGCAAATCAAGGATTTTTGCTTCACATCGTTAAAACTGATGACGTGGCAAGGGGCAAATTTGGAAAACCAATCCAAAAGGCAAAGTTATGAGTTTGGTACGTGGGTTCTTGTGTTCTTTCTTTCTTTCAAGATTTAAATCCAAACAAATAATCCATTATCCCAAATCCTAAATCTCTAGAAAAAAACAAAGAAATGGGAAATTGGGGGAAGATGCTTATATCAAATGATTTGCTCCCCTTGCAATCCTACAAGTCAGGTGACATTAAATTCATCTTGTGAAGAGGGCGAAGTTAGTGATATTATGATTTTTAATACTGATTTTAGAAACTAGAGTAATGAAAATGAGGTCTACGGTTACTGTGAAAGTGTTGGGTTTTGGTTTGAAAATAAAATCCAAGGTAAAATGAAAGACGCTGAAGTTGAAATCGAATTATAATCCATTTTCATCTCGGTTGCTTGGTTCAATTTTCAGTATATTCGGAGCTTTCCCTCATGCAACTGTTAAAACGTCTATCTAAGTTGCTCTATTTTGTCTGTTGATGAGCTTGTTGAAATATTTTTTAAACTTAGTCTTTAATAATTAAATAATAAAATAAGTTAGAGTTGCAAGTTGGTAATTTAATAATGAATTTGCAAGTTGTAATGGGCGTAGATGGGGGGCAGTAATCATCATCAAAGATGCAAGTGGCATAGGCAAATCATCATCAAAATTGCAAATGGCTTTATGGGCGGTAATTCAGCATGATGGGCTGAAATTTCTTAATTTTGTGATTCACAATCACTATATATAGGTTTCAATTTGTTGTATCAAAAAAGGAGAGTGAAAAAAGTAAGGCGGTTAGAGTGTGAGCAAAGGAAAAACAGAGAGCAAACTTTGTAATTTATAAAGCTCCAAGTTTCAATCAAAATCCTTTAGTGTTTAAACTTTGATTCATTTTACATCCTCTTACTTGATTCATTAAGTCAAATTTATCTCCAATAAAGTGACACCAGAGCCATTTCGTATCTAATCCTCTTCCCAAAAATCCCCAAGTAGAAAAGGCGAGTTCGAAGAGTTTCAGACGCAGCCCAGAAAGTGTTGCAATAGGCTATCAGAAGTGTTGCGAAAAACTGTAGAAAGTGTCGCCAATACTCAAAAAAGTTGCAATAGCGTCTGTACTTCCTTTCTGAAAAATTTTCAAGTTCATCTTAAATTGCAAGGAAATATTTTCCCTTGCTGTTCTCCTTGCGAAATCTGTCTGAAGGCTATAGCGACGTACCAAAGTGTTGCAATAGACTTAAAAGCGTTGCAACAGCCCCTATACTCTTTGAAACAAATTTTCCTCTACAGAAGTGAAGCTCAACGGTGTTTCCTTCATTTTCCCTCAACTTACAAAAACTAATTACAAAAATTGGTGTATTAAGATGAAAGCCATTCTAGGAACCCAAGATATTTGGGATATTATTGAAAAAGGCTACGAAGTCCCAGCTGCAGATGCACAAATATCTCAAGCAGAAAAAGACAGTTTGTATAAGAGTCGTCATACTAACCAAAAGGCTCTTAGTATCATCCATCAAGGGTTAGATGATGTTATGTTTGAGAAGGTGGCAGAAGCGACCACCTCCAAGCAAGCTTGGAACATACTACGAGTTTCTCTTCAAGGAGAGGAGAAAGTATAAAAAGTTTGGCTCTAAATGTTGAGAGGAGAATTTGAGATGATGAAGATGAAGGAGACAGAAGTGGTTGTGGATTACTCCTCAAGATTAAAATCTGTCGCTAATCAAATGCGATAATATAGGAAAATCTTGAAGAATCAAGAGTTGTTGAAAAACTTCTACGATCACTACTACCAAAGTTTGACTACATAGTGGTGGCAATAGAAGAATCGTGGGACATAAGTAAAATGATTATCGATGAAGTAGTTGGCACGTTACAAGCATATGAGGAGAGACTAGACTAAATAGACAAAGAGAAGAGTCTGTAGAACAAGTCTTGGCAGCAAAGGCTGCATTCAAAGGTGAAAGTAGTCGAGATTCTAGTCATTACGTACGAGGACATGGTAGAGATCGTGAAGGAAATGGTAGAGGGAAAGGACATGGCAGATTTCAACAACACGAGAGAAGTGACAATAATAACAGAGATAATCAGTCTATAAGAGGCAGAGGTCGTGGACATGGACGAGGAAGAGGAAACTGGAGGTAGAATGATGGACGTGACAAGTCCAATGCTCAATGCTACAATTGCTCTAGATATGGCCACTGTGCAGCAGAATATCGGAGCCCACCGAAGTAAACAGAGGAAATGACGAATAACATTCAAGAAGAGGAAGTAACCAATACAGTATTACTAACCCATAAAGGTGAATACAGTCTAGAAAACAACACATGGTATCTTGATAATGGTGCAAGTAACGAAATGTGTAGAGACAAGAAAATGTTCGTAGAGCTAGACCAGTCATTTAGTGGTAATGTTATTTTTGGGGATTCCTCAAAAGCTTCTATTCAAGGAAAAGGAACTATTCTTATTCGTTTAAAGAATGGAGAGCACCAATTCATTAGCAATGTTTATTATGTTCCAAACATGAAAAGCAATATTTTAAGTTTGGGATAGCTGTTGGAGAAAAATTACCAATTTACATGGTAAACAGAAAGTTGGTGCTATTAAACAAAAAGATGGAGCTGCTAGCTAGTGTGCCAATGTCAAAAAATAGAATGTTCACTCTCAACATCAAAACGGATGTAGGAAGATGCTTAAAAGCTTGCGTGAAAGAAACTGATTGGCTTTGGCATTTGAGATTTGGGCATCTCAACTTTGGAGGGTTGAAATCGCTAAGCCAAAAGAAGATGGTGCATGGTCTTCCGCTGATTAATAAACCCCATCAGCTTTGTGAAGGATGTCTTATTGGAAAACATTCCAGAACTAGTTTTCCAAAAGAGTCCATGTCAAGAACAAAGGCTCCCCTTGAGCTTATTCATACCGATGTTTGCGGACCAATGACACCAATATCATTGGGAGGCAATAAATATTTCTTGCTATTCATTAATGATTATAGCAGAAAGACGTGGGTTTATTTTCTAAATGAGAGATCAGAAGTTTTTGAAGCATTTAAAAAGTTTGAAAGCTATGGTGGAAAAAGAAAGTGGCTATTACATCAAAGTTTTAAGATCCGACAGAGGGGGAGAATTCACTTTAAATGAATTCAAAAGATTTTGTGAGCACCATAGAATCTGTCATTTCCTATCAGTCTCGAGATCGCCATAACAAAATGGCGTTGTCGAAAGAAAGAACCGAACGGTGATGGATAAGGTGAGGAGCATGCTGAAGAGTAAAAATTTGCCAAAAGAATTGTAGGCAGAAGCAGTTGGTTGTGGAATTTATACCTTGAACCGATCCCCAACGATAAGTATTTCAGATATGACACCCCAAGAAGTGTGGAGTGGGAGAAAGCCAAATATCTCCCATTTCTGTGTTTTTGGGAGTGTTGCACATGTTCATGTAGCTGATGAAAATAGGAGAAAGCTAGATGATAAAAGCAAAAAATACTTGTTCGTTGGTTACTCAGAATTTTTCAAAGGTTACAAGATGTTTAATCCTGATACTGGAAAGAATATCATCACTAGGGACGTGACTATTGACGAGGAAGCAATTTGGGAATGGAATAATGACAAGCAGAAGAATTACATTTTTTATCCTTTCACCATGGATGAAAACAATGATCGAGATGTGAAGGAGCCAGGCATAGCATCGACATCATATAGTCCCATTCCAATTGCATCTCAAGGACACGATGATGATGAATGTCAAAGTCTAAGAGAAATACCTAGAAATTTTGTCTTGTTGAAGATCTTTATGATGCAACTAGAGAGCTCAATGAAGAATTGACTCTTTACTGTCATCTTATTGATAGTGAACCTATTGATGCTAAAGAAGCCATGGAAGATGAGAAATGGAGAAAAGCCATGTAGGAGATCAATTCAATTGAGAAAAACAAGAAGTGGGAGTTAACAAAACTTCCAGCTGATAAAAAGCCCATTGGTGTCAAATGGGTCTTCAAAGTAAAGAAGGATGCAAATGGAGAAATTGTATGACACAAAGTGAGACTTGTTGCGAAAGGATATAGTCAAAAGCCCGGTATTGACTATGATGAAAGTTTTGCACCGGTTGCCAGAATGGAGACGATCAAATTGGTGATTTCAGTTCCTGCCCAAAATGGATGGAGTATCCACCAAATGGATGTGAAGCCAGCATTTCTCAATGGATACTTGGAGGAGGAAATTTATATCCAACAACCGTCGGGTTACATCGTCAAAGGCCATGAAGAAAAAGTGCTAAAATTGAAGAACGCACCATACGGACTAAAGCAAGCACCAAGAGCTTGGAACAGTGGCATTGACAAATATTTTCAAGAAAATGGATTTGTCAAATGCCTACATAAGTATGCCTTGTATCTGAAAGTGAAAGATAGAGACATGTTGCTTGTTTGCTTGTACGTGGATTATCTTATTTTTACCAGAAATAACCCTCAAATGTTTGAAGATTTAAAAATGATGATGACCCGAGAATTTGAAATGACTGACATTGGCTTGATGTCATACTATCTCGGCATTGAAGTGAATCAGAATGATGATGGCATCTTTATTAGTCAAAGTGGCTTTGCTAAGGAGATAGTGAAGAAATTCAAAATGGAAAATTGCAACCCCATAAGTACTCTGGTCGAATGCAGTTTAAAATTGACCAAGGATGAAGATGGAATCAAGGTAAACCCGACAATTGTTTGAAGTCTGATCGGGAGTCTTAGATACTTGACAAGCACAAGTCCAGATATTTTGTATGCAGTTGGATTATTGAGCAGATACATGGAAGCACCGAAGGAATCTCACTGGAATGTAGCAAAAAGAATACTCCGCTATGTTAAAGGTACAACTAATTTTGGATTGCATTATTCAAAATCTGAAGAATTCAAATTAGTTGGTTACAGTGATAGTAGTTGGGCTAGAGATAAAAAATGACCGGAAAAGCACTAGCGGATTCGTATTTCTTTTTGGTGACACCGCATTCACATGGAGTTCAAAGAAGCAACCAATTGTGACATTGTCAACCTGTGAAGCTGAATATATAGCTGCAACCTCGTGTGTATGTCATGCGATATGGCTACGCCGATTATTGAAGGAACACTAAATGACATAACATGATCCAATCGATATTTTTATCGATAACAAGTCAGCCCTGGCGTTAGTGAAAAATCCAATGTTTCATGATCGAAGTAAACACATTGACACGAGATTTCATTTTATCAGAGAGTGAATTGAATGAGGTCATATTGAAATACGTGAAAATGCAAGATCAAATTGCAGACATCTTTACAAAGCTACTGAAGCATGAAGTGTTTAGTCAGTTACAAGCATCGTTGGGAATAACAGAGAATTAAGTTTAAAGGGGAGTGTTGAAATATTTTTTAAACTTAATCTTTAATAATTAAATAATAAAATAAGTTAGAGTTGCAAGTTGGTAATTCGATAATGAATTTGCAAGTTGTAATGGGGGGAGATGGGGGGCAATAATCATTATCAAAGATGCAAGTGGCATAGGCAAATCATCATCAAAATTGCAAGTGGCTTTATGGGCAGCAATTCATTATGATGGCCTGAAATTTCTCAATTTTGTGATTCACAATCACTATATATAGGTTTCAATTTGTTGTATCAAAAAATGAGAGTGAAAAAAAGTAAGGCTGTTAGAGTGTGAGCAAAGGAAAAAAAAGAGAACAAACTTTGTAATATATAAAGCTCCAAGTTTTAATCAAAATCCTTTTATTTTTAAGGCTTAATTCATTTTACTTCCTCTTTCTTGATTCATTAAGTTAAATTTATCTCCAACAAAGCTTTATGTGCTGCTTATGATAAGCTTGACTTTTCTAGGTCAGATTCAAACTTTTTTTCTAATATAAAAATTGTTAATATTGAGAAAAATAGATTTGGTTCTTTTATTTTTAAAAGTGATGAGAGATTAAATGGAGAGCTCAATTAAATAGAAGAAACTATGGAATTGATTAGGCAGATTAAGAAAAATTAGGACGATCATTCAATTTTCTGGGTTGAAAAGGCTAGTTCTTCTTGGAAATTACAAAAACTTGTAAAAAAAATTTTAAAAAATTAGATTTCCAAAATTACCCTTGCAAGGTCATCATTTTTAACGGTGTAAAATCTCAGACCCCATTTTGTAAAAAAAAATTTCTCAGACCCTATTTTGCAATTGAGTGAAATCACTAGGTATTCTTTTGAAGTTTACCCTTATTTTCAATCTCTTTACATTTCTGCACATTTAAATTCAGTCATATTTACCTAAATTCTTTATGACTTGACCAAATAAGGGTCAATGCTGAGTTTAAATGGTGTGAGGACCGCAATTGAATACAAAAGTTCACAGAGCGACCTATTTACCAAACTCGGTACTTCAAGGGTTTCATGGTAAGGATATCACTTAGTCCTGTTGTTGGCCTGATCATCCGTTTGGTAAGTCTTTTTTATTATTGTTAATTCTTATTCTTGCATCCGTAATTGTGCCTAAAGAGGAATAAAGTAACGACAGTCTCCATCGAGGATGGAGAGAGGTAATCTTACACCTGTTGGGGCGCAAAGTCGAGAGACACAGCGAGTAGGAGAGAGATCATGGTACGAAGTCCGGTCTCCATACTCAGTAAAGAAGAGTTGCTAGTACTGTACGGTGCATGAGTACTAGTATAACTAAATGTTGGTCTCGATGCAATTTATATCTTGTCCCATGATCACCATAATGTTCAGTCTTGCTCTACTTTGGTTGAGTCATTGTTTCTCATTGTTTTATTACCTGCTTTATTTAGTTGTAATCTACAGATTCCCATCAAGAGTACTTCTAGGTCACGATGTGTTATCTTCTAAGAATAACATTGTCAAATACCGTTCCTTGTGGATTCGACCCCTGCTTGCTACTGACTACTAGTTTGTTTTGTGCAGTGATTTATTTTTGGTGGTCTCGACACCATCATTTATAAAGTTATGCTTTTCGAGAGGCATAATTTTTAGGCTGAATGCATCACCAGCCCCTTGAACTTGTCCCTAATCGCCCCTCGCCCCCCTAAACTTTCAAAAGTTCCTCTAGACCCCCTAAACTTGTCTTTATTGCACTCCATGGCCCCTTTCGGCTGATGTGGCATTGAGTTTTCAAGCGTTGCTGAATCACCTGCTATGTCAGTCGAAAGGGGTCATGGGGTACACTTTGGACAAGTTCAGGGGGGCGAGAGGAACTTTTTAAAGTTCAAGGGGACGAGAGGCGATTAGGGACAAGTTCAAAGGGTTCCTCATACATTAGGCCTAATTTTTATTCACTATTTTTTCTCAATGGTTTTAAAAGATAACTTGATTGTTCGTTCGGAGATTTTGTTATTGCCTTAGATTATAAAGTTTTCTTTGTGACAGCAAGTTGAGGCATTCATGAATTCGCTAAGGGACATGTCAGTGGAAAGATAATTGATAAGTGTTGTTTATTTTTGGTGCCTTTTCATGGTTTTCATGAGGATTTTTTTTATGTCTAACAGCTTCATGTCTATTAATGTATCATTTCGGATTCTTTTCCAGTGGGCTGATCTTGACAAGGCTTGATAAAAAGTTGGAAACAACTCTTCTACATTCCTATCGCAAGGTTTGCCTACTTTTGATATTGGATTAGCTGAAAGAACTTTTCTACATTCCTCTGCATATTGATTTTAATCACATATGCGATGTTTAAACTTGGATTTTCTTGATTGTCGGTCCACAGTAAAGCCCTTCAAGCTCTAGGAAGGGCCATTTCTACTGCCATCTCTATAATCAAGCTACTGATATATGTGGTCATATTGCTACACTACAAGAAATTGCACTTTTAGTGGGGGAAAATTTCGGCACTGAAAGCCTCATTTTCGCCACTAAAACTTTTTGTGGCGAAAAAAAATTTCGCCTCTTAAAGCGCGTCACTAAAAGGCGAAATTTTGAAATTGAGTACTTCAGTAGCAATTTGGGGAATTCCCCACTATAAAGTTTGTTAATAGTGGGGAAATCCAATTTTCGCCACTAATGAATATACGTTTTAGTGGAGATTTTTATATTTCCCCACTAAACAATGTTTCAATTGTGGGGCGATTCAAATTCCGCCACTGTATAGTAAGTTTTAGTGGCGAATTAAAAGTTCCCCACTATATCACCTATCAATAGAGGCGAGTTTTACATTTCGCCACTACAAGCTATTATCACTGAAGAACTCCGCTTTCGCCACTAATTTACTACCTTTAGTGGTGAATGTAATTTCACCACTAGTTTTTTGCCACTAAAACTTCATTTTGTAGTAGTGCTATTTAACAAAGTAGGGAATTCCTTTTTGTGGTTCAAAGACCCAGACTTAATTGTTTATGTTGTGGTGATCATAAAGAAACTTACAAATTTTTTTACTTTAGAGTTTCTTTTATGATATATATAAGTTGAAATGGGGTATCATATTTCCTAATAATTCATACTCTATAGTCTTCAGTTCCCACCCATCCGCCCATAAATTATTTCTTACTGTTATTGTAATTAAAACTGTTCTGATGGCCTCGTTGTTCTTTTAACATCGGCTTAGAAAAAGAAGAGCTTTTGCTACTTGTGGGTTTGATGTACGAAGCTGATATTTGTAATTTTTTTAATGTAAATTCGTGTCTCTCTAAATTCTCTCCCACAAAGTTATTTTAATATTTATTTTTTAATCTCAATGAATGCTTGGTATGCATGAGGGATCAAACCCATGCATCAAAGGGATTGGTGTAAAATATTTGTTGGAGATGAGTTAAATGGGGTAGAGGAAAATGGAGCATTAAATTTCCCTATATAACTAAGACCAATCTCTATGCTAGTTTGATTGATTTATTCTAGGCCATGCAAAATGCTACTCCATGTAGTTATTAGAAGTATCACAAATTAATAATTGTAGACCCAACTCTCAATCTTTTTTCTTTCATGAGGACAAGTTCAATTTTAATTGCAAATTCAAATGTATTAGCTTAACTACTGTCGAGTTTAGGTGTTAAAAACGGTGTGTTTCATCATGGATTCCTATAATGGGTCTGTATACTATTTTTAAGCTAAAACCTAGAACATTTTTCAGTTGGTCCATATGGTAGTTAGTAAGAATATACTTAGGATGTCATATGCATGAACTAATTTGATAGTTATGTATTTTTTTATTTGTTTTGTTGTGTCACATGTTTATTGGCTTGATTGTGTGTGTTGAGTTAGTTTGTCATCTCTTATGTTTATTAAATTAGGTAGTTGTTTTTACCAATTATAGCTTATTGTACAATATTTATTGTTTTTTTTAAAAAATTGTATGTTTTTACAATAATAGCAAAGGAAAATCTTATCTCACCCTACCCGAGTGTGGACTCGAACCTGCGACCTCCGGGATCACGGCTTCACTGCTCAACCACTAGACAAGGCCTGCCACTGTACAATATTTATTGTTAATTTAATAAAGGAGAAAGGAAACAATTATTAGTTTCCAGAAATTTACATGTTCTGGTCTCTTAATTTTCCTATTTCATTACTTCTGCTTCATAATTATATTGTGCATTTGGTCATTGTATATCGCTAAATGAAGTGATCAGTTCTTATTATATGTTGGAAGCATAGCAACATAATTTCTAGTGAGGATTTCTTTGACCAATTCTTGCCACACTATGAAATGGCTCTTATTAATTTCTTTTTATGGATAAAGTTTTTTTTATTTAAAGGTTACCTAGAACGAGAGAAAAGGCAAGAGGAGCAATGCCCCACCGCCGTTAAAAACCCTCCCCTAGGCACGTTTTATTAAAAACGAAAAAAGAAAAAATAGAAGGAAAGAAAATAAAAATCCAGCCACTACGGCAGACGGTAATCTATCAATTATGGAGAAAATTTTGATGGAGGTTTACGCTCCCGTTTAGATATCTCCTTGCGCTCCCGTTTAGCTTGCTCCCTCCCTTGCTTAGCTCGTTCTTTTGCGGCAACCAAAACCCTTGGTTTCCTTGACAGTTGGATATTGTCCCCCTCCTTTATCTCACACCGATAAATATCATCGCAGGTGGCGAACAAAAAACTTTTCCTAACAAGTGTTGGCTGCTTGGCTTTCATTTTTTCCTCTTCTCGTTCCGCAGAATCCGTCCAAGAGCTCGGGACACCTTTTTGATGTGAGCTCCATGCGCCTTCTTATTGGTCTAGGTGAAAAAGGTTGTTACCTTTTTTCTGTCCACTGTCAATCCTTTTGTCCTTTTCTGAAAAGTGCTAGCTGTCTTCTTTTATCTTGCTTATGGGAAAAGGATCTTTGACTTGATAGACCAAAAGAATGGAGGGATGGAATATTGAATTATTCCCTTTGTCTTGGATATAAAAGTCTTCCGGATGTCTTTAGACTTAATATCACTGGATCTATCTTGTTCCAGATGCTTCTGCAATCAGTTCTTCCGGATGTTGTTTTGGGCGATTCAAAGTTTGTTTCCTTTCCAAACTTTAATCGGATGCTTCCATATATGGTTAGGTAATTTTTCTTGGATATATGCCCAGATGCGATGACTTAGGTCTTTTTATACTTAGGTGTTTTCTTTACTTCAAACCTGATCCGGATTATTTGTTATTTCGGATCATTGTTTCCTACAATGGTAATAATGGGAACCCTGATCAACCTAATCAAAATGATGTTAGTAAACCCAGAAAAGAGTACATTTGTCACTATTGTAATAAAAAGGTCATGTTAAAAGATTTTGTAGGTTGAGAATTAGTGGCCAACCATCACCTAATGATACTGTGAACACCCATGATAATAATAACATAGCTGAATTTGAAGATATAGAGGCCCTAGCCATCAGCCAGTCTACTAATATTAAGTACTGGATTTTAGACTCGGGTTGCACATTTCATATGACACCTAGGTTAGAATTGTTCACTGAATATGAGTCTTTTGAGGGAGGAAAAGTGCTCATTGGTAATGGCTCATCTAGTGATATTCTAGGTATAGGAAAGGTGCATTTTATTTGTGATGATGGTAGGAAAATCAGTTTAAGTAAGGTTAGGTATGTTCTTAATATGAATAGGAATTTAATTTCTCTTAGTCACCTAGATAGTAAAGGCCTAGGTTATAATGCTCAAGGTGGAGTTTTGACGGTATCCAAGGGAGATAGGTGCGTTTGGAGTGGTAAACTTTTGAATGATTTGTATTATCTTATTGGTTCAGTTTATGTTGATTCTATGAGTGCCACAATCAGCCCTAACAAGGCTGAATTATGGCATAAAAGGCATGAGCACAATAGTGCCAGTAGCCATGGTTGTGTGCAAAATTATGATATCTTAAATACAACTAACTCTAATAAAATTGAAACTTTGGAATCAGTTGATATGGATAAATTACATACTAACAGTTTCGGTTTTGCATCTAGTGTTTCAAATGTTTGCATATATTTGAACAAATTTAGTTGCTATTTATTTGAGTTAGATTTAAGTCTCAATTTTTGGAATGAAACTAGACTAATTGCCAATTTTTATACTCAAGTTGATAGAGTGGTTTTCAATAATGTTTTCTCTTTAATAATGAAACAAGTTTTAATCAATGGCTCACTATTTTTACTTCAAAAGAATTGCATTGGATATTTGTTTGAATCCTTTTGGTCAAGTAAAACTAGGGAAGTTTTCCCACCTATCGACACACACATTAAGTTCATAACTAGTACACTCCCCTTTACTGCAGAAGAATCAGGGTATATGTCCTTAAAGTTTTATCAAAATTTGGTAGATTTTAAGATGTATGCTTTGGCCTATACTAGAATTGATTTTCCTTATTGTGTGAATGTTGTCAGTGAGTGTATCTATAAATGTCAGAAATTTCATTGGTTAGCTAATGAAAATTTTGTTATATGTTTTAAATGGTTTGCTTCCCCTAGTTTATTCTGTGGTAGAGCTGTTGGCGATATCACAATAAGTAAGTATTGTGACTTTGTTAAGGCTACTGATTTTATGAAAAAGTCAATGGTAAACTGTTGTTTCATTTTTGGAGGAAAATTAGTTGCTTTAAAGTCTAGTATTCAATTGTGGAAAGTTTCTGAATTTGGTTTGGAAAGAAATACGATTAATATTCAATATGTTTTCAAGGATGATATGCATTTGTGTAAGAATGTTATATATCATAAAAGAACTATGTAATCTTTACATTGCAATTTGTCTATTGTTGGTTTCGTTCGTGCCTTGAAAATCTGAATTGATATTAGAAATTTGTTTTCTTTTTACTGATTATTTTATTTTTCCTTTTTAGGTAGCTGCTTGGTGTTATGCAGTTTTGACCTTGTGTCAAAATTGTGACACTAAGTGTTTTTGGTGAATTCCCTATTTATAATGGTGTATAAAGGATGAGATGGTATAATTGAGATTAGGTGGTACCAAGGGCCAAAGGTGGAGATTGTTGGGCTTTATGGTGTTGTCCCTTGCTTCAGAATTTAAGCCCGGTTTCAGAATCTCACTTCTATTTTGCTAAAACACTACTACAAGAAATCATGGAATTTGTGACAACAGAAGTTGTCACAAAAAGCTAGAGAGTTGTCACATAAAATAATTTGTGACAATGAATAGTTGTCACAGAGTCGTCAAGTATAACTCCGTAACAAAAGGTATTTTCAAACTTATTGTTACAAATATTGTAATTTTTTGTGACAATATTTTTATTATCACATCTTTTTCATTTGTTACAACTTTTATTGTAACTGAAAAGAAAAATAATTGTCACAAATATGGTTGTTGTCACGTATTATATAATAAATTGAACTAAAACTACGTGACAACTTAGTAAATTGTCACTAATAGAATATTTGTGATAATAAAAATTGTCATAAAAATAACAAGAAGTTGTCACATAATCTTACATGTGACAAGAAAAGTTGTCACATAGAGGTCCTCATGTATAACTCCGTAACAAAAGATATTTTCAAATGTAACAAGAAAATGTTGTCACAAATATTGTAATTTTTTGTGACAATATTATTATTATCACATCTTTTTCATTTGTTACAACTTTTATTATAACTGAAAAGAAAAATAATTGTCACAAATATGGTTGTTGTCACGTATTATATAATAAATTGAACTAAAACTACGTGACAACTTAGTAAATTGTCACTAATAGAATATTTATGATAATAAAAATTGTCACAAAAATAACAGGAAGTTGTCACATAATCTTACATGTGACAAGAAAAGTTTTCACAAAGAGGCCGTCATGTATAACTCCGTAACAAAAGATATTTTCAAATGTAATAAGAAAATGTTGTCACAAATATTTCAATTTTTTGTGACAACATTTTTATTGTCATATAATTTTCATTTTTGACAACTTCTATTGTAACTGAAAAGAAAAATAATTGTCATAAATATGCTTGTTGTCATGTATCATACAACAAATTGAACTAAAATTTAGTGACAACTAGAATAAATCGTCACTAAAAGAATATTTGTGATTATAAAAATTGTCACAAATAACAAGAAGTTGTCACATAATCTTATGTGACAAGAAAAGTTGTCACAAAGACGTCGTCATGTATAACTCCGTAACAAAAGGTATTTTCAAATGTAACAAGAAAATGTTGTCACGAATATTTTATTTTTTTGTGACAATATTTTTATTGTCACATAATTTTCATTTGCTACGAATTTTATTGTTACTGAAAAAAATAATTGTCACAAAAATTCTTGTTGTCACGTATTTTACAGTAAATTGAACTAAAGCTGCATGACAACTTTAGTAAGTCATCACTAGAAAACTAGTGTGATGATAAAAGTCGTCACATAAAAGTAAGAAATTGTCACATAATCTTACATGTGACAACTATAATTCTTTTTGTCACATTATTTTAATTTGTTACGACTTGTGTTGTAATAAGAAAGATTACTGACACAAATATATTAAATTGTCACATATTATCTTATAGCAAATGCATATCATTTACAAGTTTCCTCATTGTCACCATACACTTTGGATTGAAGGGAACTAAAATCCATATAATAAATGCACAATTCTCAAAACACAATACTAAATAGAAGAAAAGAGTATCCATATGCAAATTATTGAAACTAAGCCCATATGTGATAACTCCTAAATCTGACTTGTTTCCTGCCTATTTTATTTAATTATTTGAATGATTTATTGTTGATTTTGTGCTTATTTAGGTTATGAATGATATTTTGGCTGATTTGGCAAGTTTGGAGCATTTGGCACGTTTTGGAGCAAATTGAAATTAAAGAGATTTTATTTACTAATCGAGGACAAAGACTTCCAGATTTAATTTAGACTTTATTCCCTTTTATCTTTTTCCTATTTTATTTTTACCTTTTTAGTTATTTAGGAAAACTCTACCTTTTATTTAGTCTTTTATTTTAATGAGGATATATTTTCCGCATTTAGATTAAATTTTATTTTAGTATAAATAGGGATGAGTGTTGCACTAATAAGATCATCTTTTGTTTGGTCCTTGTGATCGACGTCTTCTTCTTCCCTAGTGAGTCAGGTAAGAAAAAATATGCACAACATATCAAGTGAACAAATGACTTGCAATTTTTAGTCTAAACAAAGTTATACTACAAAAGTCAATCATAATTGAGCAAATATTACTTACACTTATCGTGAGCACGGGATTTTGCAATCCCTCTCACGAGACGATGATGACATGTACCCAATTTTAATACCTCAAATCAAAAGTTCTCTTTGGAATTTTTATTGCCAAAATAATATTCCTCGCGAATTTTTATTTGGTATAATACAGTTTGGCGTGGCCGATAACTCGTCCGGTGGGAGCTTGAACCGATGATTGGCACCCAAATAATAAATACCCTTTAAAATATTATTAAAAGTCAAAAAGATGCCTTTTCACCCACTATTAAACCACTTTTCCCGACTTTTTTGGCTTTTTGGCCCATTAGCTGTCGGTATGCTGGAGGCTGATGCCGCCAGAAGTATCATCCATACCGCCGGCGGCATCACCATACCGCCGGCAACATCGGCCATACCGCCGGTGGCATCACCATGTCGCCGGCGGCATGGCCCGAAACGGGTCCCTTCACAGACAGCCTTTCGGCCACTTTCGGCGGAATTATTAAAAAAGGCCTCAAAAAGCACCCCATTTCACCTATAAAAGCACACCTTGAGCTGCATTCTAGGGGGAGGGAAAAAGGAGGAAGGGAATGTTAAGATTTTAATGTAGGAATAGATTCTAGTGAGATAAGAATTAGATAAAACAGAAAAAAAGGATTCCGATCCATTTTTCCTGGTTTTTCTTCTTTGAATTCTCTGATTGTGAGTTGAAATCAGTAAGTCTTTAAGTTAAAATTAACTTAATTGGATTTAGAAACCAAAAAGCACTTAAATTTATTGTTAAATCGTCGTAACAAGCTCCCCGGAGGTGTTTCTTTCGATTCACGAAGAGGTGGATTCACGACCTCGAGGTAAAAATCCTGAGTCTCATAGCTCTTTGGCATTAATACTACTGATTTGCGTTAATTTTTGTTAAATTATATTCATTTTTAGGTTTTCGATCATTTTTACTGCCACCACTACTGCCTACAAGCTGATACCGCCGGTGACATAATTGATGTCCCCAGCGGCATCAGCCATGTCGCCGGCGGCATCAGTTATATCGTCGGCGATATGACTTTCTGGACAGCAGTTTTATTTTCATTTATAATCCGGTTAAAATAACGATTGAGCCTAAAAATTGCTTTAAAATGGAATTTCCTCGAAAACGCCGTTCAAATCCCGTTTTAGCCATCCGACCGGGCTTTATAATACTCTAAATAAAATATGCTATACCCGTGCTAACAATCTTCTGCAGGCGGACGTATATCAAATATTCAGGTATTTTATTTATTGTATAGAAAAATGTATAGGACTTGAAAATCTTGTAATAATTTTGCTTTCCGCACTTATTTTCATTTTTTTCATAGCTGTAAATATTTTATTCATTGCTTCAATTACTTGATAAATGCAAAAATAACAAAATAACTGAGGATACAAATAAATAGGGTGGACTAAACCGATTAAGAAAGAATGAAGTATCTTAACTTGGCCTAATGAAAAATAGATAACATCATCCGAACTCGGAATCTCTACTTAAGGTATGGTCCAACCACCCGGTGGGAAAATCGTACCAAAAATTTCTCGGTTGAGCTGAACTGGGTGGCGACTCTATTTTAAGTACGGGATTTCGATCTCGTATCTTTTGAGCATTAAAATATGGAAAATCATTTTTCAAACACATCACACTCATCCCCTGTCATTCGAATGGGTTGGCCCGACAGGGCCCGGCCCCGCTGTTGCTGAGCGAAACGGCGTCCGCTCACACTCATGCAGAAAAATAAGAGAAGGAGAAATTTAAAACAGAACAACGAAAACAAGAGAAATTCTAATAAAAGATATAGAAGGAAACAAAATTATTTCTAAGACAGATTGAAAAAAAAGGTTGCTAGTTAAACCTATCACACTCACTAATACAAATGAGAAGATAAGAAAAGGACTGTTAAATTATAACAGAAAAAAAACTAGCAAAGCACACAATCTAAACTTAGAATGATTCTAAAGCATGCAAGACTGGAATAATAACACTTAATATAGAAATAATACGAGATTAATTTCTTTTAAGGTTAACTATTTCATAAATAAAGCATAAAAAGACTTGTATAAAGGGCAACACATATATGATTGGCTAAAAAAATGTTACTTATATTTGCCAATTAACAGAGATGCCAATTATACATAGAACAACTTCTATATCCACTATATTTCAAGATCTTTAAGAAGAAAAACACTTACAGAGGATTTATAAACTCAAATTACTTGGTGAACTTTTTTTTATGACCATGACTGATCATGGAAGTATTGCAGCCATGACACTCAAAGAAATGATAGCAGCATTAAGAGGAGCACCACAAGTTTTTTCATGTGAGTTTTGCGGGGTTAGTGGACACATGCTTGTTACGTGCCCATTACTTTTTAGCGATGAATATCAACCAAAGGCATTTTGCAACTTACCAAAGGCATTTTCCAATATCAATCAAGGTAAGTTGGAAAATCAAGGTATGCTTCCATCTCAAGCTGACATTAATCTGAAACATAATGCATGTGATATAACTATTCCAAATGAGAAAGAGCTTATTAATGATAAATCTGAAAATGAAATTGTTAACATGGAGTCTAGGGTAATCAGACGTGATAACCTAAATTTGAGTGTAATAGAAAATTTAAAGAATGAGATAAGCTCTAATGGTAACATTGAATCAAATTTAAAAATTATGAAAATCAGAGTCCACCAACTCCCTTTTCCGCAAAGGTTGTCAAAAACCAAGAAATAAAAGGAAGATAGTGAACTAAAGCTTATTGAGATGAATGATCTATTCCTTGATGTTTTTGATGTGGATAATATTGCAAAGGATTCATTGCTTATGCCGTTGGAGTAAATTTTGGTTGATGACATTAATCTCTCTTATCTTTTATTGAATATTGAGCTGAAGGAAACTGTTAAGGGATTGGGCATTGAAGAACTTGGCTCGCAAAAACTACCATGGGACACCAGTTGATTGAAGTCTACGTTGAGATAAACGACGTTAAACAAAGGCGCTTTTTGGGAGGCAACCCAAAATTTTATTTTTATTTGTGCTTTCATTTTCATTTTTTTAGTTTAATAGTTTTTTATATTTCAAAGGGTATAAGTGTAATATTTCAGTTGTCTTCAAGCTTGGTTTCACTCTCATATCCACAATCTTTTAGCTTTTTCACCCCAAATAATAGCACCCATAGGCTGCCTCATCACACCTACCTCACTTCCGGGTATATTCTTTCCTTGTCCTTTACTTTTCATTTTCCTTTTGGTACATAAATGAGGACATTTATGGTTTTAAGTGTGGGGGAGGGGATTGTTGCTAAAATATTTGAAATTTTTTTACAGTTGGTTTTGATTTTGATTGTCCTCAGTAAACACAACTCGAGTAAAAAGGGATGTCACTTAAATGTACTAATTAATCAAGTACCAATTCTGATTTATCTAGCTATATTTTGATGTCGAGAACCAATTTAAGAAATGGATGCCCAATTGACTGAAATCTGAAAGTTGCTTTGTAAGATGCTTAGCCCCGATTGAATATTGAAAAGTGAAACATGATTGTATAATTTGCATGTGCTTAAATTGGACTTAGCCTATATTTAGATTTTTTGTAACATGGAAGCTTCATCGAGACCTTACATTATTCTTAACATTGATCTTGGTGGTTATATTATGTTTGTGAGTTCAAAAAATAAACGAAATAAGCCTTACGTGGCTAGCAACCGGGTAAAGTCTCTTTCATAAGACCGCTAGAGGCAGAGCAAACTGCGGTTAACAACAGGGTGAAGATTATTTCATATGACAGCTAGAGGAAGAGCAAACTGCAGCTAACAACCAGGTGAAGACTCTTTCACAGGGAGAGAAAAAAGAGAGCAAAAATTAAAAAAAATGTAAAAAATAGAAAGTTTGCTATAGAAAGGAAAAGAAGAAAAAAATGTTATAGCTGGTGTCTCGGGACCCCACCAAGTAAAGTGTACAATAACTTAAATATAAGATCGGAATAAATCTTCTCATGGTTACAAAGAACTCTAAATAGAAAGCTAAGGTAAACTCTCAACTTTAAGAGCAATTAACTGCATGTTTATGTTTATAATTGGTAAAAATTCTTGGGGTTAATTTTTTTACCAAGGCCATATGCTTTCTAAAAGAAAATCTGTCAATTGGACTACTGTAGCTTTGAAAGGCTCTCTATCAAAATATTGGTGAAAATAAGTCAGTCTTTGCGAAGATGTTTAGGGTCTTTTATTTGATTTAGTTCCTTATTCTTTTGAGTTTTTATTGTTTGTTTGAGGACAAGCAAAAGACAAGTGTGGAGGAATTTAATAACTTGTAAATCTGACTTATTTCCTGCCTATTTCATTTAATTATTTGAAAGATTTGCTGTTAATTTTATGATGCTTCTGTACTTATTTAGGTTATGAATGATATTTTGGCTGATTTGGCAAGTTTGGAGTATTTTGGCACGTTTTGGAGCAAAATTGGAATTAAAGGCTGATCTTTCCTTGATGATGACAAAGACTTTCACATTTATATTACATTTTATTCTTATTTTATATTTACCCTTTTTAGTTATTTAGGAAAACTCTACCATTTATTCAATCTTTTATTTTCATGAGGATATCTTTTCCTTGTATAGATTAGATTTTATTTTAGTATAAATAGGGAGGAGTGTTTGTGGCCAACGTTCTTCTTCTTCTCCAATGACAATTTTATTTTTATTTCAATTTATGAGTTGCTAAGTTTTTATCTTTCGGTTGAGGAATAATCAAGGCTAATTGCATGTTGTGAGGCTTATTCTTAATCTTCTTTAGAATTTTAATTTTCGATTAAACCGGTAACATCTTTCTCATTATCTTTTTAATCTCTTCAATTTGGCCAATTGTTGTTTTTGGAATTATAATGAATTTTTATTTTCATTGAATTTATGCTCATCATAGTTTAATGGAAAATCGTAACAAACGATTTCTTTTATAAAGTTTTCATCGTTTATTCGATTTAAATCAATCTTTATGCTTGATCATCTTAATTTTGATTTAAAGTTGGTTCTTCAAAACGTAATACTTTTTTATGATTAAATCTTGACAGCTTCTGCAAGTGCTTCTGATAATCGAGGGTTATTGGTTTAGCTCATCTAAAATCAATCCCATATTTAGAAAAAGAATTTAATGCATGCTCACCATGGTTATAACCAACTAATAGAAGTTTCAAAAATCTATCTTCTATGCCTATAATCAATTGTAACTAAGCTGAAAGCTTCCTTAATCAAGAGAATTATGCATTCATTATTTATTTATTTTATTTTTGCTATTTATTTTGTTTTCACAACTAAACAATCTCAAAACCCCCCATTTTATTTATTTGTTTTATTTTTAGTGGTCACTAATTTGAATAGAATTGATTTTGTTAGTCTCTCTGGATTCGACCCTGCTTACTCAAACTACAAATCCAATCATTAGAGTAATAAGAATTATTTTTGGAGGATTCAACACCCATCAAAACATGAGAAAGTTGCAGAATTAGCATGTAAAGCTAGACAAAAAAAAATCAATTTGCAAAATAACATGAGAAATCGAGTAAACAGGCTAAAGAAATTAAGATTGTTGAAAATAAACTTATGCATTGAATCAGTATTATGAGGAGTTATTCAGGTTCAATGTATTAGGAGTTACAAACGGTCACAATAGTTTATGAGTCATTAAGCATATTTACGTTGTATTTATTTTAGAGTTACATAGTAATGCTATAAGAATGTAACATGTTGAAGTTGAAAGATAGACCAAATACGAAATAATATCATAATATATTACAGCCACTTGTTCTTCTCTTCTAAATATTTTAAGTCCACTATATTCACTCCAACAAAGTGGTATCAGAGAGCCAGTGAGCGACAGTGAGCAACTTAAAACACCAGTGAGCGAGTGAGAGCGACAGACGAAAAAATTCAGAATCATGATGAACAACATGATTAAATTTCCCTAACTTACCAAAGATAATTATGATGCTTGGTGTGTTAGAGTGAAGACATTGCCGGGTTCCCAAGATGTTTGGGATATGGTCAAGACAGGCTATGAACAGCCTGAGAATGAGGAGCAATTGAATGTTCAACAAATGGAGTCTTTGAAGAAGACGACGCAGAAAGACCAACAAGCACTCTCTCTCATTCATATGTGTTTGGATGAGAATATATTTGTGAAAGTTGCTAATGCTTCTAAAGCGAAAGAAGCATGGGGGACTTAGAGAATGCCTTTAAAGGGAAAGATAAGGCGATCAAAGTCCGTTTTCAAACTTTGAGGAGTGATTATGAGAATCTAAAGATGAAAGATTCTGAATCGATCGAGGAATTCTTTAATAGAGTTCAGTTGATTTTTAATCAAATGAAGAGATATAGAGAAACGTTGGAAGATGTTCGAGTGATCGAGAAAATTTTACGTTCCTTAACGGTAAATTTTGATTATGTGGTGGCTGCAATCGAAGAGTCGAAAGACTTGGAGAATATGACCTTAGATCAACTCTTGGGTTCTCTACAAGCCCATAAGGAAAGGTTGAAGAAGAGAGAAGAGCCAATCACTCAGATATTATAGGCAAAGTTAAAATTGTCTGATAGAGAAGAGAAGAAGCCGCAAGTTGTAAATGCGAAAAGTAGTATAGGATGCGGTCATGGAAGAGGCCATAGTCGTGGTGGTTGAGTTTGGTATCAAGGAAGAGGTAGAGGTTCTGGTCGAGTATAACAAAACTCAATTAGAGGTTGAGGAGGCAGAAATCCTTAATGGAATCTAGAAGACGAGGCAGAGGAGATATAATTAGCAATCGTGAAAAATTGAATGTTCTAAGCTATAATTATGAAGGATATAGTCACTATATAGTAGAATGCAACTTTAATGAAAGCCACGATGATCAAGCAAACCTTGTGGAGGTTAAAGATGGTTAGAATGCACCTTTGTTGCTGTCTTTCAGTGGAGATTTGAAGAAAATCATGAAGTTATGGTATCTTGATTCCAGAGCTAGCAATCACATGACTGGTAATAAGAACTTGTTTTGCAATCTTGATGAAATCTTGAAAGGGAATATTACTTTTGGTGATAAATCAAAATTTTCAGTCATGGGTAGTGGAGAAATTCTTATCAAGCTGAAGAATGGAGATCATGAGTTATTTCTAATGTCTATTATGTTCTCGCTTTAAAGTCCAACATTTTAAGCATTGGACAGCTTGTTGGGAAAGGTTATCATGTTGAGATGAAAAAGAGAAATGGGCTGGTTGTTCGTAATGGAAGAAGAATGATTGCTAGAGTTCCAATGTCAGAAAATAAGATGTTTAAACTGAAGATCAACAGTGACATATCAAAGTGCCTAAAGGCTAATTTTTTAGAGTCGGTATGGTTGTGGCATCTCAGAATGGGTGATTTAAATTTTGGTGGGTTGGAGCATATTTATAGAAAGAGGATGGTCAACGGATTACCTTTCATAAATCATCCTAAACAGATTTGTGAACGTTGTATGAACGGGAAGCAATAAAGGAGTTTTCCCAAAGAATCCTTTTCTAGCACATCACAACCTTTAGAATTGGTGTATGCTAATATATGTGGTCCTATAAGTCCAAGTTCTCATGGTGGTAGTAGGTACATATTGTTGTTTACTGGTGATTATACTCGCAAAACTTAGGTTTATTTTCTGAAGGAGAAAAGTGAGGCGTTTGAAGTCTTCAATCAAAATTTAAGGCTCAAGTTGAGAATGAGATTGGCTAGAAGATTATGTCTTTCAGAACTGATCGAGAGGGATAATTTACCTCATGAAAGTTAAATCAATTTTGTGAGTATTCAGGCATTCAACATTTCCTTATAATCCCTAGATCACCGCAATAAAATGGTGTGGTGGAGTGGAAAAAAAGAACCATTCTGAATATGGCTCATAGTATGTTGAAGAGAAAAGCCTTGCCAAAGGTGTTTTAGGTAGAAGTTGTGGCTTATGCGGTGTATTTGAACAATAGGAGTCCAGCAAAGAAGTTGATAGATAGGACCCCTCAAGAAGCATGGAGTGGTAAGAAACCAAATATTTACTATTTAAAAGTATTTGGTTGTCTTACTTATGTGCATTTAGCTGATGACTTAAGGAAAAAGCTTGATGATAAGAGCGATAAGATGGTGTTCATTGGCTATTCGCCAAGTTCAAAGGGTTACAAGTTCTATAATCCTCAAATTGGAAGAAGTGTCACTAGTCGAGATGCAGAATTTGATGAAGGAAGTTGCTGGAACTAGAATGTTTCAGAAAATAAGACTTATGATTTTCTTCCTTTCTTTGAAGATGATGTAATTGTAGGTGAATGTGAATTAGACGGACAGAATGCAATAAACGGACATACTATGACAGACGTAGACATACCGAATGCGATAGATACGGCTTTGCCAAGTGCATCTGAGAGGAAACCTCACATGAGGAGTTTGGATGATATTTATGCAGATACAAAAGAAGGGGATAACACTACATTATTCTGTTTATTTGCTGATACAGAACCTGTCAAGTTTGAAGAAGTTATGGAAGATAGAAAGTGGCAATTTGGGATGGATGAGGAAATAAATTCCATTCAAAAGAATGACACATGGGAGCTGACCTCATTGCCAAAGGGAAAGCAATCAGTAGGTGTCAAGTGGATTTATAAGGCGAAGAAAAATTCAAAAGGCGAGTGGAGAAGTACAAAGCTCACCTTGTTGCAAAAGGCTATTCTCAAAAGGCCAATATTGATTATGAAAAGGTGTTTGCACCGATGGCACGGATAGAGACAATCCAAATAATTATATCCTTAGCGGCACAACAACGATGGATAATTCACCAGATGGATGTGAAATCGGCTTTCTTGAATGGAACTCTTGAAGAAGAGGTTTATGTTGAACAGCCTTTGGACTATGTTGTCAAAAGGAAGAAGACAAAGTGCTGAAGTTGAAGAAGGGTTTGTATGGCCTTAAACAAGCTCCAAGAGCTTGGTACTCTTGTATCGACAAGTATTTTCAGAGAAATGGTTTTTCAAGATATCCTCATGAGCACGCTTTGTATGTAAAGAAAAGAACAAGTGGAAAAATGATGTTTGTGTGCTTGTATGTTGATGATCTAATATTCACAGGAGTTAATGAGAAGATGATTGATGAGTTCAAGGCGTTGATGGCCAAGAACTTCGAGATGACTGATTTGGGGCTGATGTCTTATTATTTGGACATATAAGTCCAACAAAGTGATGAAGGCATATCATTTCACAAAGAACATTTACAGAAGCTATTTTGAAGGAGTTCAAAATGGACAAGTGTAATTTAGTCTCTACTCATGTGGAATGCTGACTTAAGCTTTGGGGGCATGACAATGAAGAGAAGATTGATCCAACTATGTTCAGAAGATTGGTTGAAAGGCTGCAATTTTTGACTTGTAAAAGCCTAGATATCTTGTATGGTGTTGGATTAGTGAGTCGTTGCATGGAGGCTCCAACACTGAGTCATATGAATGTTGCGAAGAGAATCCTCCGATATGTTAAAGGTACTGTTTCTTATGGTTTGTTCTATTCGTCACAAAACAATAGCAAGCTATATGGATTCAGTGACAGTGATTGGGGAGGAGATATTGATGATAGAAAAAGCACAACCGGATTTGTGTTCTTTATTGGAAATTCTGTTTCTGCTTGGACTTCGAAGAAGTAAGCAGTTAGCACATTGTCCACATGTGAAGCCGAATATGTTGCAGCAGCATCTTGTGTTTGTCATGCTATATGGTTCGGGAGATTATTAAAGAGTCTCAATTTTGTTCAAGAGAAAGCTACGGAAGTGTTCGTTGACAAAAAATTTGCAATTGCATTGGCGAAGAATCCAATTTTTCATGAGAGGAGCAAGCACATTGACACTAAGTATCATTATGTCCGGGAGTGTGTTAATAACAAAGAAGTTAAGTTGAAGCATGTGTCGTCCAAAGACCAAGTTGCTGACATTTTTATAAGGCATTATAGTTTGTTGATTTCAGTAGATTGCGGTCGCTCCTGGGTGTTATGAAGATATAAGTTTAAGAGGGGGTGTTGAAAATAAAATTATGCATTGAATCAGTATTATGAGGAGTTATTCAGGTTCAATGTATTAGGGGTTACAAACGGTCACAATAGTTTATGATTGATTAAGCGTATTTACTTTGTATTTATTTTAGTGTTACATTGTAATGCTATAAGAATGTAACCTGCTGAAGTTGAAAAATAGACCAAATACGAAATATTATTAGAATATATTCCAGCCATTTGTTCTTCTCTTCTAAATATTTTAAATCTTCCATATTCTCTCGAACAAAGATAACACAAAAGACTTCAATTCTTTACGGATTAAACTCGATCTTCAACAAAAAGCCCTAAATCTCAATGATTCAGAAACATGCAAAAAGATTTATACAACAATCTACCTAAAAAATAAGAACATGCATCCTTAAAATCAAACCATAAAGGCTCTGATACCAATTATAGCGGTCAATAGAAGCTCATGGACACCTCATAGCCCCACACATGGTATGATATTGTCTACTTTGGGTCTAAGCCCTCATGATTTTGCTCTCGGACTTTACCCCAAAAGACCTTATACCATTGGAGATATTGTCCACACTTATAAACCACTCAATTATCATCCTTGTTAGCAATGTGGGATATTTGTTTGTCCAACATTTCATATTGCCAAATGAATACACTACAAGATAGATGGCCTCTAGCAACAAGAACAAAGTATTGAATAAATGTGAAATATAAATATATCGTCTTTGATGATAAAGCATAGAATTGTCAACCCTTAGTAATCTATTAAATTGTGGTGCTGAAATTGAACACATCAGGTACCAAATAGGTGAAAAGTGAATGCATCAAGCACCCATTAAGCAATTTCAATAGGTAAAGCACCAAAAGGGCATTTTCAAGACTTAGAAAGGTATTTATGTCGCTATTTCATAATTAAAGCCAATGAATTAATATTTCAATAATTAAATCTTTTTCCTCATTATCAATTGCAACTATGGTGCGAAAATCCTTAATTGAAAGAATTTTACATTCATACTACTTCTTATATTTTTTTCAGTTCTTTTATATTTATTTTTCTTAAAAATCAACCAATTCAAACCCCCTACCCCCATTTTATTTATTTTAGTTTTACTTTTTTTCATTAATTTGAATAAATTAGTTATATTGGTCAATGTGGAATCAACTCCAGTTACTCAACACTACAAATCCAATCAAAATAGTAATAGAATTTTTTTTTTGAATTCGACACCATCAAATTTTGGCGTCAATGTTGGGGTCTAATACTATTATCTTTATTTGTTTTGATGATCATGACCGATCATATTTCATCCATGACAAATAGACAAGGAACTTGAGTTAGGCTGACGTTCATAGGCTGACGTTCATAGGCTAACGTTCGAAAGCAGTTGAGAAGCAGGTTGCACTTGAAACTAAACTTCAAAAGCTCAAAGTCTAGAAGTTGAAGTTTAGTCTAAAAAACTTAATGGCATAAAATAAAGTTGAGTCATGTCTAAAATATTATTTTAAAGGATATTTATAATTCTTTACCTAATTAAGCGATTTCTTTACTGTTGAATTGAAAGTGGGAACATGAGTTAGAAATGCAATGTATATGTTTAGAAAATTTTATAGAAAATAAAAAACTTAAAAAACATGTCTTGTGGTTTGGCCGTTGTGTAAAAAGGTCCTTATGGGATTTTTTCTTCCAAATAGGTGCATGTGTTTTTAAAAGTTAGCAAAAACATGCCAACGACATGGTATGTTTTTCAAAATTAACTTTTCTGTTAATGTTACACCAGTTATTTCAATAAATTCAATATTCCTATATTTTAACTATATTATTTGTGAATTATTTATCAAGATTTGAGTAAGTTTCAAAAAAAATTTATTTTGTTATGATTTCTTCAAGCTATCGTCAATTTTTAATTAATATATATATTTGTACTTCTCAAAAAATTTAAAATTTATCACTAATGTATATTGTATTTTTATAAACAAAGATGTAAAATTTCACTTCAAAATGAACAAGATTACCCTTCCAAATGTGGTTTCACATTTAATTTTGAGAACCCTCTTCTTGCTAACTTTTGAAACCACATGCACTCATTTAAAAGAAAATATATCACAAAAACTTTTTTATAAAACTGTCAAATCACATAGCATATTTTTTAAATTTATCGTGTCAAATAATGAAAAAACGTAATCTCTTTGGGAACTTAACAAACTCAAAAATTCAATTTAGGTGGAATAAAGTTCTATTAAAAATAATTTAAATGAAAATTCTTAAAATTTGACTTTCTGCTACCCCTTGACTTAATATTTAATTTAGTCAATACCAAATCGTGAAGCAATCGATAAATATATTATGGAATAGTTGAACATCGATTATTACTGAACAATTAAAATAGTTAATTATTCTTACCAAAAAAAAATAGTTAATTATTCCATTATATTAATGCATCACATGTCCCATATATAATATAACCATTGAGAGTTTGAGATATAAACAATAAAACAATCCAATCCATTGTAAAAAAAAAAATAACAATAACGCTCAACCATTAAGTCAAACATTTACCGCTACTTTGACATTTTAATTTTGCAATTCAATAGACAAAGTAAAATCTTGATTCGAACGCTTGGAAGGCGGCTTAATTCGCATCATTATATGAGTTAGGTTTATCTTTTAGAAACCCAAATTTTTTAAAAAGAATTTGTCTCAATTGGGCTTATATTTAATGGAAAGAAAAATATTCAATCGGCCCCGAATATGACTCGAACCTAAAATCTTTAAAGGTCACAGCTTCAGTGTTAACCACTAGACCAACACCTCAGTTACAACCAAAATTTATCTATATGTACTATACTTAATTCAGTTCGGATCCGCTTTCAAAATAAATTTATACATTATAATCGAACGAAACAAAACCAAATTTAAAATTCGGTTTCCAAACTATTTGTACACTCTTATACATGTTGTGAATGAAACCCAAATTGTATTACCAGGGGCTCCATGGTAGAAATCTTGCATTAGATATTTTTTATGCACCTCAAATGACTGACTCCACCAAAATTTATCTATATGTACTATACTTAATTCAGTACTAATACTTAAGTTTTTATATGTCTTCCTACCACAACCGAGATGTGAGAATTTATTATCCTGGTTAGATTTGAATTCTCTACAGTTGAAAATCCAACTGCAGAGTAAAGTAGGAAATCATAGTCATCCATTTCAAAATGGATGGCTCGATTTTTTTTAAAAATTATTTATTTTTTATTTGAACTCCGCCTGTGCGTTTTTACGCATTGCCGGTCCTAAGCCCGGGTAAAGGAGGAAGGTTGCGTGGTAGGTCGACAGTCAACGCGTAAAACGGCTATAACTTGTTGTTGGATATCTGGGATTACTTGGATATTTCTGAAGTCACGAAAAATACTGTCAGATTGAAATTTATTTGGCCGCTTTACCAAATTTTTCAATCGGATAAAATCAGAAAGAGAATCAAGAACAAGAATTTGTTTGCAATGAAATTTCAACCGAGTTTTTCTGTATTAGGCCAACATCGTTTTGGTGAATTAAATAGCCAAAAACGTCAACAGACATGCTGTTTGGGGAGCAGTCATGTCCAAAAAACATATTTCTTCCGAGATTCAGTTGTGTCCAACAGACACGCTGTTTCGGACAAAATTCATTTTCTGATGAATTTTTCCAAAGGATGCGCGGGTTCAGGAATAAAAAATTTTCTAGCTGACCTGGCAGCTCGACCCCAGCCCGGGGCGCTGCCCCAGGACCCTGCCAGGGGCTGCCGCCCCTCGGACCCTGCCTAGGGGCGCTGCCCCTAGACCCCGCCAGGGGCTGCCGCCCCTTGGACCCCGCACCCGGGGGCACTGCCCCCGGACCCCCCAAATCGTAAACAGTACCCGAACAAGTGTGCACTCCGCACTCTCCATACTTGTTCGGTGAAATGTCACGATCGCATTGGTCAACCTAGTTGATCCAATTACACTAAAATATTAACACTTGTTTATAGCCATGTCATTCATTTATTTTTATTTGAAAAAATCACAACCATCCATTTTAAGATGGATGACTGTGATTTAACAACTTCACTCTGCAGTTGGAAATCCGACCGCAGAGGATCCGAATCCTATTTGTATATTAGTTGGACCAACCCTACTACAATTTTTTAAATTCATCCATATTTTAAATCAAGTAGCTTTGTAGAAATTGTCAAACTACATGAGTTGTGAATATATAAAATCAAATTCTGTTGGATCCAATCACTCCAATCAGTTATGGCCTCTACACAAAGTTCCTCATACAATTCGTCGTTGAAAAGTTCTGTTACTGCAAATTCAGAGAATCTCTCGCCGCCAAATAACAACTTGAAGAAACATCCTAGAACAGAAGACAATCACCTGGTATTTATTCATTAACTCTCTGAATCTTGCTCTTTCATTCATATATACGTGTCTGTAATGAAGTATTTATATTGCGTTCTATTTTATTCCATTCCGTGAATCAAACGTCGCCTTACTTTTTTAACCATAGTGATTTGATTAGAAACTTCCATTCTGAATGATTTATGAGAAGACATATCTCTATGATCAGTTGTGATTCCAAATGTGGAAAGAAATGAGATGAAAAAGTCAACTATGTTCTTGTTACAAATTTTGGTTATTAAATAAAAAATTGTAAGAAATAGTAGACTTGTTTATTTCCAAATTCATTCATGTTGAATGGTTGTTAAGTGAGCTAAAAAAAATAGCTATAAAAATTATAAAAATTGGTATCTTGAAAAAAAGAAGGATCTAGGCACCGCCCAGATGGAAAAACTAGATTAGGCGGCGCATATGGAGTATCTAGGCGGCATTAACTCGGTAAAAATGTCTAGATCCATCAAAATCTAGCAAAATTTCGGGTTAAGCGAAAATTTTTAAAATAGTTTTTTCAAGTCAACTGCATATGCAGATGAGGGGAAGAAGATTCTCTAAATTTTTAAAATATATTTATACATTTCAATTAATTTCAATCATCCATCTAGTTTTAATGGTTGAAATTAAATGTCATTGTGGCCCCATAGACAACTAAAATTCAATGTCAACCACTAAAACTGAATGGTTAGTTGAGATTGAATGCAATTTACATATTGTCCATCAATAAATGTTCTTCGTTGCTTATAAACTATAAAACAAGTTTATAAATAATGATATACTAATATATATAGGAACCAAACAATATAATAAAATTAAAGTACAGGGAGGTGCCTGGTAATAAGAAAATACTTAATATAAGGACGTATAAATTAGATTTTTAGTAGTATTGTATCATGTCAAATCTCAGAGAGGTTATAATTATATACCCAAAGTGCTCAAGTGTTTGACGCAGAGAAAGATATATATGACAGATTCATTTTTATAACTTATAAACTGCTTACGAGTCGACTTTACCTATTGGCCTGTAGAGTCGTCTTTTTGAATTTAAGTGCTTTTGTGCGAAAGCAGCTCGGGGCCGAGAATAAAAGGCTGAAGGCAAAGCTGAATGAAGAAATAAGCAAGCTAGACGAATACCTGATCAAGCAAGCAAATAGACATATAGAAGAAATACGTAAGCTAGAAGAAAATCTCAAACAAGCCAATAAACATATTAATAGTCTACGAAATCTCGTTTCCTTCTTACGAGATGACGACGTAGATGACTCTCTCGCACAGCCTGAATTGAAGAAACTAACAGCACAATCACCAACACCCGGAACACCGCCTCCTACTGTCGGAAATGGGATATCTCCAACACCTTCAAAGCCGGAAATTAGGAAAATAAATTCAGCACCAGCAAGAGTACTACTACCAGAAAACTATTCTGGGTATTGATAGCCATTTGAATACGCTCTTGAGTTTTTGTGCAATGGTTAGAGATATGTTTTTCTTTCCTCTCTGTAATTACAGGGGTAAGACTGCGTACACCTGATCCCCCCTATCCAGTTTGTGCGGGAGCCTTGTTAGACATTGAGGTAATGTTGTTGTTGTTGTTAGAGAAATGTTATAAATTGTTATAGATCTTGTTTAATTTACTCCTTGTCATATGTTTTTGGCCATATATGCTTCGTTCTTTCTTTTGTAATGTTGGTTTGTATTACAGATCTTTATCCTCTACTCGAAGGTGTTGTATTGATAATAAAGTTTAATAACTTATTTGCTTTTTTTTTATAAAGAGAAAGTAAGAGTAAACAGCTAAGAGATTACAAACCTAGGGGTAGAGACACCCACTAGATCATGTATGACAAACGTAAGCATACTCGGAGCCGGATTTTCATAAATGTGTAATCCTACCGTCAATGAATCCACCAACCACGCCATGTTGTCCGCTAATTTGTTTCCTTCCCGATAAACATGTCGCACCTCAACTAATTTGGTAAATGAGACTTATATGCTAGTATAAGTGAACTTTAAGCCCATATTCATACGGATTTTTTCAAGCTAAATTTAATTAACTTGAATTGAATTGAACATAACTTAGACCTAAACTGAATTGGTTCGTGGATTCAAGCTGAACTGAACTTATTGATCTGGATTAAACTTTCTTATTGAAAGATCGGTAACAAGCTGGAGAAAAACCGACCATTCAAAGAATAAAGCAAAAGAAAAAAAAGGAAAGGATTCATGCTTTGGATACCCCCCTCAAGTTGGTCTTAAACCATTAATGCCACCCAACTTTCAAAAATTTTAGATACCCCTGAACTTCTTTAAAGTGCGCATAGAACACCATGGAGCGGCCTTGACCACATTTGTTCACCCATTTTTACAGCACGCAAGCCAATGGGGAGTCTTCATGGAAAGTAGTGGGGTCTATGGTCCCCGCTATTTCTCAAAAATATTTAATTAAATTATATATAGATCCATAAAAATTAATAGCTGTACACCGTGTAAATGTTGAAATTACTCATTCAAGTTAAGAAAATATAATTTATTAAAAATTTTATTTCCATATCTTAAGAAATCTATTGAAAAGCTACATATTTGAATGATGTAGGCTATGGTTACTCTATTTTATATAAAGTAAACATTACTTTGGCTCTTATCACCATCGGATTACAACATCATTCACTCATCCAATGGTGATGGAAATAAAGTAGAAGTTACTTCAAGTAACCATAGAATATGCCTAATTAAATGTTCTTTACATAGTTGTGAGCACGGGGATTTTGCAGTCCCTCTCGCGAGACGATGTTGACGTATATTCGAATTTTGATCCTCATTAAAAATTCATTTGGAATTTTTATTAGCGTTTGAATTCAGTTCAACGTGTCCGATTACGCGTCCGGTGGAGCTCGAACCGATGATTCCCACCCAAAATATCCTAAAACACCTTAAAATACCCTAAAAATCAAATTTTGACTTTTTGACCCGCTTTGACCTTTTTCAGCATTTTGGGCTAGTGGGCCCCAGTTCACAGTCTGCCAGCAGGGGCTCAAATCCTCCAGCAATATCACCATGCCGCCGCCGGCCTGAGCCATTTCGCTGGCGGTATGAGCCTCTGCGGGCAGTCTGCACTTTTTTCCTGTTGACTGAGTTTTTTGCCATTTCGATGAAAACTTCGTCCAACTCGCTAGATCCCATTGTGGCTCTATAAAAGACCAGAATTAGGGTTTTAGAAAAAGGGAGAACATCTGAAAAATATTGAGAGAGTTTTAGGAGTGAGAAAGAGTGATTTTAAAGGGAGAAAGTGAAGAAAACGTAAGGAAAGGGTTCCCATCCATCTTTTCTTGGTTTTTCTTTACCAAATCTCTTATATTAAACTTAAAATCAATAGAAACCCTATATTAAAATCAATCTAATAGGATTTTTAGAAACAAACATTGTTAAATCTTCAAATCACTACCTAAATCATCATTTGAGCTTCCCAGAGGCGTCTTTGGAACACGAATAGGTGGATTCACGGCCCTGAGGTAAATTCCTGAGTCTCAAGAGCTCTTTGGCATTTATTCTTGCTGTTTGTTGTGTTATTTGGTGTTTCGGTTTTATTTTTTGAGTTTTCGGGCATTTTTGCTCGATTTTCTGATGTTTCTGCAGATTCCAAAAAAGTCTGTGATTTTATCACATCGCTGGTGACTTAACCAAACCCTCTGGCTTGTTGAAGCCGCCGGCGAACTCACTCATGCCGCCAGCAGCATGGGTTTCTGGGTAGTAGTCCCATTTACTACCCATTGACCTAGATTTATTATTTTCTCGTATTTTGATGCATAGTTCGACGACGAGAATCTAGAATTCCCCGAAAATAGCCCCAACTCCATGACATGTGGCATTTCCACTAATAATCGAGTCGAAAATGGACTTTTCCCTAAAATGCATTCGAAAAATGAATTTTTCAAAGAGAACTTATATTCAAAAATCAAAAATTTTCGAGCTAACCTGGCAGCTAGAAACCCCAACCTAGGGCGCTGCCCCTAGACCCCGTCGGGGACACTGCCCCCAAAGCCCTCAAATGGGCTACCGCCCCTCGACCCTGCCAGGGGCGCTGCCCCTTGGACCCCGCTGCTGGGGGTGCCGCTATGGGTGATATATCTCATATACGTGTCGTATCTGTGCTAACCTTTGCCGATGTAGGTAGATTTAGGTTAGATGTATGTTTAGGCCTTTGGATATTTTATTTTCCTTTTTTATGCAAATGTATAGGATTTGAAAGCCTTGTAATCATTTTAATTTCCGCTCTTTTATTCCTTGGATGACTATAATAATTTATTTATTTGCCACTTTTGAATGCTTGCTAAATAACGCGCGAACATAACATATTAATCAAAAATACTAAATAGGATGGATTAAAACCGAATAAGAAAGTTTGATATTTTTATCATGATAAATGATTTAATTTGGCAAGTGTAGAATAGATAGCATCATCCGAACACGGAATCTCTACTTAAGGTATGGTGTACCACTAGGTGGAAAAATCGTACCTAAATTTTTCAGTTGAACTGAACCAGGTGGCGACTCAATCTTAAATATGGGATTTCAGTCTCATATCTTTTAAGCATTAAAATACAAAAACCCTTTCTATCATCACCTCAAACTTATATTACTTTTCGAGAACGGTCCTCCAACCCACTTCATAACCGTCCAAAATATCATCCGCTCATAATAATAAATTTATTTTCTTTTCAAAAAGAAACTATTAACTTGTCGATTATCATAATTTGGATTACATTTTATTACTCATTTAAGGCCAATATAAAGAAAAGTAATAATTATCTATCATTGAAATATTAAATCCATCATAAATTTGATAATTAATTAATTTATTCCAATATTTTTTTACTACTTATTACTTATCGAGCAAAAAGAATATTCAGTATTTTTAATTTTATTATATTTTCTAAATTTATTTTTTTTATTAGTAGACAATATTTTTAATTTAAATATATATATATATGAAAACCATAAAAAAAATTTCTAAATTTGCCACTGACACAAGCTTACGTGGAAGAAAAGTAAGAAAAGTTGTTCCACATCTGTGCCACATCTTTAGAAAAACTTAGATGAAAATAAAAGTTGGAAACACAAATATAAACTCCCTTGGTTTAACTTCATGTGTTCAGTTTTCTCTCTTATTCTTACCCTAACCTTCTCAAAATCAATCGAAAAGCTTCACTCTTCCTTAACTTTTAGTGTTCCTTAATCTGAAAACTGATTCTAATATGATAGAAATTGGAAAAAATGGAAGCCGGTAATCGAAAAGGAATCAGACGCAATTGATATGAATGAAATCATAAACGGAATTAATCAATGAAATCATAAACGGAATTAATCAAAATCAAAATTGAGATAGGAAAGAAATCATAATTTGAAAATTTAATCTCGTAATATCAGGAACTCCTACTATGGTGGAATTTACTAAATAACCGATACTAAATGGGTATAAAGGGGCAGTGGTAGTTAATAAATATGTTTGATGCTAAATGGGTATAATATAAATATGTTTGTAAAAAGTGCATTTTAAGAATAAAAATGCTACAAGGGTGCATTTCCAACAATTTCCTCCGAATATTTGGCACATTCAACGAGAGGGGTATTAAATATGGGGAAATTGTCAGTTTTGCCTCATTTGGGCAAAATAATTTCTTGCTAACTTTAGCTTAATTACCTAAAGCTCATATTAAGTTTCTAATTAATCAAAATACGCTTTCTTTAACTTTTATACGTCATATTCACTTAAAAACTAACTTTTATATCCTTTTCATTATAACAGAAATATATCAGAAATATATCTAATATATATATATATATGATATTTTTCTAATATATTTATGATATATGACAGATTTTGTAGTCGATGTATAACAGATTTGTAGTAGATGTATAATAGATGTATAACAGATTCAAAAGAACATCCAAATCAGTGTTGAAACAAAAAAAGCAGCAGAATTCCTCTTCAATTGCTTAAAATCAATTTGAAATTATTTTAGTGAGAAAAAATTGCAGATAGAACAAGGAATAATAATTATATTTGATATATAACAGATATATATTAGAAAAAATATTATATCTGATATTTTTCTGATATATGACAAATTTGTAGTAGATGTATAACAGATTTGTAGTAGATATATAATAGATGTATAACAGATACAAAAGAACATCCGAATTAGTGTTGAAACAAAAAAAAAAGCAATAGAATTCCTCTTCAATTGTTCAAAATCAATTCGAAATTGTTTTAGTGAGAAAAAATTGCATATGGAACGAAGAATAATGATTATATTTGATACATAACAGATATATATCAAAAATATATCTGATATTTTTCTGATATGTGACAGATTTGTAGTAGATGTATAACAGATTTGTAGTAGATATATAATAGATGTATAACAGATACAAAAGAACATCCAAATCAGTGTTGAAACAAAAAAGGCAATAGAATTCCTCTTCAATTGCTCAAAATCAATTTGAAATTGTTTTATTGAGAAAAAGTTACAGATGGAACGAAGAATAACGATTACATCTGATATATAACAGATATATATAAGAAATATATCTGATATGTATCTGATATATTTCTGATATTTTTCTGATATATGACAGATTTATAGTAGATATATAATAAATTTGTAGCAGATATATAATAGATGTATTTTTTTTTGTTATACACAGGAAAGAAATAAAGCAGATGCAAGAAAGGAAAAGCAAACTACTGTAGAATAGTGTGCGGCCCAGTAAAGAAAAGATGAGCAGCCACTTTTTTCATGTCCTGGTCAAGCACCAAAATGATTTCAGGAGGGGGCAACTCCCCAAAGGATTCTAGAGAGCAAGGTGAGCCAATATATCCGCACGGCGGTCCCCTTCCCGGTAATAGTGAACCACCCAAGTGTGAGGAATTTGGTTCGGCAATCCGTTGATGCAGTATAGCAAATTGTAGAGAGGGTGTTCTGTATGAACATTTGAATGATTGTTGATCAAATGAACTAGCTCGAGAGAATCAGATTCTTGGATAATTTGAAAAATTTCTAGAAATAGTGAGTTGAAGTCCCGTAACTGCTGCCCAAGTCTCGGCTATGCTAGGAAAACCTTTGCCAATGTTATGTATAAATCCGAATCTCCATAAGCCACAATTATCACGAATAACACCCCCTGTTGCAACTAATCCACGATCACAAGCTCCATCGACATTGAGCTTCAACTAATTGCTAGGCGGGTTCTTTCAACTAATTAACATCTCCACAAAATGTGAGACCTCAGTAATAAGTGACGGAGACTAGGCCTTATGGCAAGATTCGATAAAACATTTGATGGTACCAATCTTGTTGATGGGCATATTTAAACCGTTATAAAAAAACTCGAGAGTTACACCATTTCCACAACCACTAACATACAATGCAAAAAGTAAGATTCTAAGGGTAATTCTAAACATATGAATTAGTTCTCTTAATATTTAGCTTCCACCATTCATCACTTGTGGAACTAAAGAAATTCGGCAATAAAGCCGCAACCCCTAAATCATTCCAAATTTGCTTGCTATGACAACAATCTCGCAACAAATGGATTGCGATTTCTGCTCCGTAGGAACACGAGAAACAAGTATCTTAGTCAATCAAATGTCTACGTTGTGTTTCCCAATTAGTTAACAACTTGTTTTGAATGACGGCCAAATATGGAATTGAATTCTAAGAGGTAGCTTTAACTTCCAAATCGACATTAGAAGGGGGTCTACAGTATGCTCATTAGTCGGAGAGATCATCTAAAATGCAGACTTGGTTGAGAAATTACCTGAAGGGGAAATAGACCAACTGAGAACATCTTCCTCTTCTCCAGAGGCTGTAACCTTAATCGCTGCAATGTGAAGTAGAAATTCATGAGGTAGTAAGGCTTCAAGGGTGCACCAATCCCATTCACCATCTCCTGAAAGGTACTCTTTCATCGTTCTATGAATCTGCTTATTCGGGACTCTGTTGACAATTTCAATTAAAGGCTTCTCAAGTAACTATAAATATGTCCAGAATTTTAGTGAAGCACCATTTCTTGGACTCCATTTAATTTCTCTCTTAAACTCAAGCGAAATCTTAAGTAAACTTCACCACAAAAATGATTTACGGCCCCAACTATCTGATAGACTAAACAGATTATCATACCCCATATACTTGCCTCGTAGGAGTTGGACCCATAGGGCATCCGGTTCCTTGAGTATTCTCCACAATAGTCTCATAAGGAGGGCTTTGTTATGCTCTCTACTATGACGAATGTTGATGCCTCCCTCATCTCGTCTTTTACAAATCTGCTCCTACGGCACCAAGTGGATTTTCTTAGTACCATTGTTATCTCCCCAAAGAAATGACCTATTGGGTTTATCAAGAGATTCTAACGTAGAGATCAGAAGGAATTTTGTTTGCATCACATGGTTTGGTATGTTGTTGGTTACTGCTTTGATCATAGTAGCTCGACCTGCCAAGGATAGACTAGATGATTTCCAACCTGAAAGTCTAGATTGGACTCTTTCCACTATCGGGGCAAATGTGTTTTTGGTAACCCTTCCATCCAACAAGGGACACTCAAATACTTACCCAAACAAGTTGTTAAGGGTATACTACACCGATTACCAAAGGCTCTAGCCATAGCTGAGTTCATGTTTTTGGATACACAAAGTTTAGATTTGGTAAGACTAACCCTTTGTGCTGACATATCACAAAACTCAGCAAGACAAGATTTCATAATATTAATTTGTTCCATTGAAGCCTCACAGAATAAGAGGAGATCATCAGCGAAGAAGAGGTGAGGAATAGCCGGACTACTCCTTGTACACTTAATGCCCTTCGATAACCCTGCTTCAACTTTAGCTTGAATAATCTAGCCAATTTAGCTTGAATAATCTGGCCAAGTCTATCCATACAAAGCAAGAAAAGGTAGGGTGAGAGTGGGTTGCCTCGTTTGATGCCTCTAGAGGGTTGGAAATTATCTATCATTAATCCGTTGAGAAGGATCCTCATTGAAAGGGTGGAGATACATTTGAAAACAATGGCAATCCATGCTTGTGGCATTCCAAAACTTTCCAAAGTATCAATGATAAAGTCCCATTGCAGGCGATTATAAGGCTTTTCTAAGTCAATTTTCACTGCGACAAAGCCTTTCTTTCCTTTCTTGATTCTCACAGAATGGACTATTTCCAGGATAATGATGTCACGGGCCGAGAGTCTGGTGCAACATTTCGCCCGTGCGGTGCCCCGAGGTCCTCCCGCATGACCCCAAGGCCAGCCTTGATCCTCGCAGACATGCACTGGTTTCACCCTGCCGAGGGCTCATTAGGATAGCGGCAACAGCTATCGACCAGTTGTGCCATGTATGGACGCATAAGCCCCCTTCATAGTTAAGTCCAAGACTAGCGATAAGCTCCCCAAACCTAATTGGGTCGGCATGCCTGAACTCGGACAAGTATATGCGCATACAGGCAGAACACCCCTAGCGCTGATGCCACCACCCCTCAGTTTACCAACGGCAGGATTCTTCTTAAGTGCATGCCCTCTTCTGATAGCGCCATAATGCAACAATGGTGGATAAACTTTGGTGCGTGACATTCTCCCCCACCAAAAATCTAGCACGCCCTCGTGCTAGGGGAAGAAGGACTCCGCTCGCCCAAGGATCGCATCGCTGTCATACCTCTGCCACTGCAACCTTCTTCTACTCCAGACTAGGTGTGTCGCCCTCCAATCCCATCCCAGATAGGATCCCTTCACAACTAGACTCGAGAGGAGGTCACTGCTCACTTTACTTTCCTCGAGTGGAGTCTTCACCCTGGCCTAATCCGGCTTGCCAACTGAAACCATTACTTTCTCCTTGATCTTCTCCTCCATGAAATTTGCCTTCTCTATAACTTGATCATTTTGAGCTCTACATTCTGAAGCGTAATGCCCAAACTTTTGACAATTATAGCATCGGACTTAAGATTTGTCATACCTCGAGTTCGAATTTCCTTTTCCACGACCTTGCGTGGAGCTTTCTCCTTTCTCATAGTTGTTGTTGGAATTGTTGTTGTAATTCCAACTCCATCAACGACCACGGCTTCCTCCTCGTCCGCGGCCTCATCCTCTATCTCTATCTCTGCCATGGTTCTTTCTACCATTGCCTTGGCCTTCACTCGTATCCTTAAGTTATAACTTGAGGAGTTGCTCAGAGATACCTTGCTTCTTCTTATGCTTTTCTTCATAGGCTTGTAGTGATCCTTGGAGTTCTTCAATCGTCATCTCCTCCAAGTCTTTGGTTTCTTCAATCGTCACCACGATGTGCTCAAATTTGGGATCCAATGAGCGGAGTATCTTCTCTATTATTCTTACATCTTCTAACTTCTCTCCGTTTCTTTTTAATTGATTAGAAACAACTGCTACTCTTGAAAAGTAATCAGAGATAGACTCGGATGGTTTTATGTGCAAGGATTCAAACTCACCTCTTAGTGTTTGGAGACGGACCTTCTTCACCTTTTCGACTCCTTTGTAAGAGGTTTATAGCTTCTCCTATGCTTGCTTGGCGGAAGTTGCACTTTTAATCTTTTCAAAACCGTCATCATCTAATGCTTGATAGATGAGGAAGAGAGCTTTCTTGTCTCTCTTTCGGGAATCCTTCAAAGTTGTAGCTTGATCTGGCGTGAGAGAGGCTTCATTTTCGGGCTCCTTGAATCCTTTCTCTACGATATCCCAAACATCATGAGCACCGAGAAGAGCCTTCATCTTGATACTCCAATTATCGTAGTTGTTGTTGTTGAGTGTTGGAACTTGAAAGGATACCACATTATTCGCCAACTTACTCAAATAGCTTTTCTAGACGTATAGGAGCTATTGCGACACTTTTTAGAGTCTGCTGCGACACTTCTGGATTCTACTGCAACACTTCTGGATTCTACTGCAACACTTCTGGAGTCTTTTGCAACACACTGGACGTATTGCAAAGCTTTTGGCAGTCTACTGTGACACTTTCTGGGCTTTTTAGCTACTGCAACCCCTACGCAGTTTCAACTCGATTTTTCCGCACTCGGGAAAAAAAAATTCTTTTCGAGAGGAGGACTTGAGCGTTTAACCTAGCTCTGGTACCACTTTGTTGGAAATTAAAACACTCAAACAAACAACTTTTATTAAACTCAAAAATATTACAAAAACACTCTCACTCAAAATATAATAGGTGAATATGTATCCTAATACAAGGCTTATAAATTAGCCAAGTCACCTAAATAATACAACCACAAAATACTAATCACATTTTACAACTAACACATTACTAACCATAACTTTCAACTAACCTTCCAATATCACACTTACTTACCACAAATTCCAACTAACTCTCCACATTTCACACTTTCTAACCATTCATCAAACCTAACACAACCTTTTAACACATCATACATTTTCCATCCACAAAATAAAATCTACATACTTAAAAATATCTAAATAATTTACTACAATTTGGATTTGTGGGCTTGGACTCATTTTTATTTGGTTTGGGTTTCTTGAGTTTTTTTTTTAACTTGGATCAAGTATATGATCCAACAAATGATGATGTTGTCAGAAATTTGTCTCCCCAAAATGAAACTACATTGATTTGGTGCTATAAGCTTATACAGTAGTGGTTTGATTCTATTGGAAATAATTTTGGTAATCATTTTATACACCACCGAGCACACGCGTGTGGGTCTAAACTGGGTGAAGTTAATCGGATTAGCCACTTTAGGGATAAGCACTATCAAGGTTTTATTGACTCCAGATAAGTCCGTTAAGCCCACAAAAGAGGAGGTGATAAACTCTAAGATCCTTGCTTTTACTAAATTCCAATGTTTTTGAAAAAACCTCATTGGAAGGCCATCAATTCTTGGAGCTTTAAGTGCTTCCATGCTGAAAATTACATTTTTTATTTCCGCAGAGGTTACTTTCACAAAAGCCTCAGAAATGATCGAGGGTTCCAAAGATAGGAAACAGGCAGCAGTTCTAAAAGCAAATGAGGCCTCATCCTCCACTAAGAAAAGCCCTCCAAAATACTTAATAGTGAGCACTTTGAGCCTCTCCTGGCCTTCCACCCACTCTCCATCAACAATCCATTGTCTGCGAGATTTTTGGTACCATATGAGCTCTTCGTGTTTAAGGATACTAAGAAATTCCAACCTCAAACTTTCTTCATAGACAGCAAGGGAATGTGACCAATTTGTTTCCAACTCTTTGTTGATACCCGCTATCCTGGCTAGGACTCGCCTTTTCCTTTTCTTAATATGACCAAAAACTTCGTCGTTCTAATGGATTACTTGTTTCCTAAAGTTGGATGAAGCTAGGAAAAAATTGAATTGGGGATTCCAGACCTTCTTCACGAAATTTCCAAACTCTTTATGAGATTCCCAAGCAACTTCATAACTGAAAGGTCTATTAGAATGAAGATACACAGGGCCCTCCAACCTTAGCAAAACTGGACTCACGCAAAATATCCACATGAACTTTACCATAATATATCAGTGTAAGTAGAAAATAGGTGCTCCCTGATACTTGCACATTAGCATGGATGAAATATTTATCCTCATGCAGAATATCCACATGAACTTTACCATAATTCTAAAACAACCATAGCCCCCCAGATAAATCGGTAGGCTCAACCCATTGGTATTGCCACCCTTTTAGTTTCTCTAAGAATTCATTCGCCTTGGACTTGCCCACTTTCGTTTCCACCAAACTAAACATGTTCAAGTTATGAGTAAAGATTAAATCCTTCATATGAAGGAAGCTTTTTTTTCTAGAGCAACCTTTAATATTCTAAACAACACAATTCATAATAAGGTAATTGAGTTAAAATTAGGCCCTGAGAGTACCTTACTCTTTAATTGCAGAAACCGAGCTCTGCTTCCCTATAGCCTTGGCTTTTACTTTTCCTTTTGATTTCTCCTTTCTAGCGGTTTCTCCCATAATAATATTAGGAGGTATAGGAGGAGGAACGTTTTTTACCCCATTGTCAGTGTCAAACTCAGGTCTTTCCCCGGCTTTATTGAAATCGATTTCCATGTCATTCCGATCTTCACCTACAACCGCAGCTGACTCGAAATTCTGAGAGAGATCTTTAGGTCGGTGAATATTAATGTGATTTGAATGGCTCACCTTCGCATTAACCAATAAAGTGCTATTTAAAATTTTACCACTAAGGGGTGGATGGGGGGCTAGTAGTTGTTGATCTTGAGAGGGAGGAGCATCATTAGGTTGATCATTATTTGGACATGTTGGAGAGGATGGTAGTTTTAATGGTGGCATTGAAACCATATTGCTCAACAAAAGCTTCAGATAAAGCTTTCCAATTTTTGGTCACCTCATCTGATAGAGTATTTTACCATTCGATAGCAGGGCCTTCCAGGGTGCAAGGGAACATTTCAGCTTGGTCTGTTCCACAGAGTGGTTTTTAGAGACTAGTAAATTGGGCTTAACCATTTGGGACTCTTTTATATTGGGCTTTGATGATTCCTCTGAGGCCCAGACTTAATATTAGCACTTGGTATAGGTAATGAGGTGGTACTGGGCTTCACAAGACCTTCCATTGGATTATGAATTGGCAATTCAATTTGAGGAACTAGCTCCTGCTTGTCTGACTTAGGTTCTGACTCTAAAGCCAAAAATCTATTACCTGCTCTAGAGCTAGAAGGATTTTCCGAGTCAGAGATTACAGCAGCACAGGACTCAACGTATTTCTTCTTACCTGCTCCATTGACCACTGACATCTTCTATCGTGGTGCGCTCTCCGAAATGGTCGTCGAAGACTGAGATTTCCATCTACCTTTCTTAATAGCAAGCATCCATAGACCAAAGTCCTCTAGCACCTTTGGTCTTTGAGCATCTTTACCGCATCTAATAATCTCCTCTTTTAATACTAACTCATTCTTCCCAGAGCTTTCATCCACCTTATTTGGGCAAATCTCATTATTATGGCCAAAAAATCCACATGTAAAACATATGTTATGGATGCCTTCATATTCGTTTCTAAAAATTCGATTCTTTAAACGATACTTGGCTAGCAGTGTTTTCCTGAGATCGATTTCTACACAAACTCTTGCATATTTACCCCGACTTGCATTAAGGGTGGTTTTGTCGACATACAACGCTTTGCCCGCTAAATTGCCCAATTTCATCAAGGCTTGAGCATTGTAGTATTCTATCGGAAGCCCTGGAAAGCGAATCTAAGCTGTTATTGTTGAAACATTATCTCCACAAGGATCAAAATGAGGATGCCATTTAGTTTTAGAGACAAGATGGTCGGCCACCATCCATGGCCCTCCTTGCAAGGCAGCCTTATTGTCCTTAGTAGCTGAAAATTTGATTAGATAATAGTCATTGGTGAGGTCAATAATATCCATAGAGCCCGTTCTTTGCCAAAATTTGTATAGTCTAGATGCTAAAAAGTTGAACCCACTCTCCTTCCTAACACCTTACAAATGATGGAGTTTTTCCATGGTTTCCAAAAGGACGATTTCTCAGCAGCTGAAAATCTAACTGTGGGCATTTCTCGTCATCTTCTCCTTCGTCTTCGCTGTCGAGCATTGCAATGAACTCCTCTTTTGTGCTACAATTGGAATCCAATTAGTTAGGGTCTCCAGCATCTCTTCATCTTCATCATTTGTTACACCACATAGGATGTCTTTGTAGGCCGATTTCTTTCAGACTGATGAATTTTCAGCTTCTGAAGATCTTGTTTTAGGTGAAGTATCTGATACTCCGGCAAGACCATCCTCTCCCTTAATCTTTTTGGTACTTCTTTCCAACTGATCACTTTCTTCTCCAGAAAGTTGCAAAGAGTTCTCCGTGGATTGTCCTAGACTTTTCTGATCTCGACACAATTGTTATAGATGTATAACAGGATTGTCCTAGATATATAATACATGTATAACAGATACAAAAGAACAACTAAAGCAGTGTTGAAACAAAAAACGCAGCAGAATTCCTCTTCAATAAATCTAAAGTCTAATTGTAATCTACCTTGAATCCAATAAATCTGTTGTCATCCGTCCATGATCCATTCACATGAAGCAAAACAGGAATGATGTTCATCTTCAATTGCTTAAAATCAATTCGAAACTGTTTTAGAGAGAAAAATTGCAAATGCAAGAAAAACACAACTCGATATTGAGTTGTGATCGATATTGATTGAAGAACGAAATCGCTAATGAACAAAGGATTCAAAAGTGGAAAAATAAAGAACTACGATTTCTGTTAGGGAGAAAATGAGACAAAATTTTAATTGAAGGAGCTGTAACAAAGTAAAAACAGGAGAAATTTTTATACAAAAGATCTAAATTTACAAATTTATTAAGAAATCACTGTTTTATATACAGCATATTTTAATTAATTAATTTCTATAATTTTCTATTTAATTACACGCGTTTTTATTTAATATGTAGATTATTATTTTGCGCAGTTAAATACGTTATAGCCTTAAATTGCCTACAAGGAACGCACCATGAGAGTGAGATATTTAACAAAAAAAAACAATGAGAGTGAGATGAACAGCTACGATACGACAGAGGCGATGATGAAGATAAGGGGTTGTTATGGAAACTTCCAGAGGTGAAATTGAAGGATATCGGAAAAGTCGGCCCGGCTTTCGGCGTCGGCGTCGGCGTCGGCGTTGTCTGTGGTAAGTACTAATTATACCTGCTTTGCATTTGTCTCTTCTCTGTATGAACTGAGCTTAAACCCTAAACAAATGAGGATCTTTTTGTGGCGTTTTTAATCAATTGGATTGATAATCGATTAGGTTTTGGGTTGGGTCCTGGGATTCCTGGATTGCAATTGGGATTTGGATTCGGTGCTGGATGTGGAATCGGGTATGGAGTGGGTAAGGGCATAGCTCATGATCAGAATCGCCGGTATTCTAATGTTGGAAACTCCTTCAATTCTTCCAGAAATGTGCCTGCTCTGTGAGTTAATCTGCCATAATTTTGTGTTATTTTTCATCAATATTGATTCTAAGTTTCACCTCTCTGTGATTACATGGGTAAGGCTGCGTACACCCGACCCCTACCCTCCTGTTTGTGCGGGAGCCTTGTTAGGCATCTAGGGTAATGTTGTTGTTGTTGTTATTGATTCTAAGTTTCAATTTCGCTCTGCAGTTTTGTATAAAATGATTAGTTAAACTTATAATACTAAATTTAATAATCCGGGAAAATCAACCCCTAGATGAAGTTCAGCATTCCTAGTTGTCTTTTTAAACTGTTTATGTACATAGGCTTATTAGAGTTGGGAATTATCTTTCCACCATTTTAAAGATAATAACATCACTGAAGTTCCATGCAAGTTGCAAGATATGTTATTTTAAGTCCCTCTTCTCTTGGACTACAATTCAGTTCAGACCACTTCAATTCAGTGCACTGCAGTTCAGTTGAGCTATGTGTAGTTTTAAATGAATACTAAAATAAGTTCAGTTCAACCGACTTCACTCAGTTCAGTTTAACCAACCTCACTTCAGTTGAGTTCAGCCTTCAGAAGTTGAAAAGAACAGGGCCTAAGAGTTCATGAACAGGACACAAGATGTGCATATACATCTAATTTTGTGTAAAATACTTAGTTGGATGTAATAAGAGTCTTCATGTTTAGATGATTAGATTTTTCCCGAGTCTAAGGCCACCAGTAATCAAACCATTGCCGAAAAGAAACTTGAAGATAATAAGATTAGAACAATATTTTACAAACTGTAATATGATAGAGATTGAAAGAAGAAAATTAAATTATTGCATTTGCATTTGCATTTCAAGTTATTACTACTGAGATTTTCTGTAATTGGCTTTAACCTATGTAGCACGGAAACGGATACGGAAACGGAAACCAGGAAACTCCATTTCTAAAAAATATAGGCTTGGAAACTGTGAGGAAACGAATACGGACACGGATACGGAAATGCCGAAACGGCATGTAACCGGAGTTTCCGTGCTTCACAGGCTTTAACTTATGAAATGTTATTCACAGATTTCTGTAGTCAATTGGTTACCGTAATTTACACTTTAGTTCTTATTGTTCTGTAACTAAACCTTTTCAAAGCAAGCACATATAACTCTGCACTTCGAGTCCCGATTAATTTGATCACTCAAAGGCAGAGTTTTGTTGGACGAAAATTATGTCTTCTTCGATGATGCCGTAGTGGTCATAAACTCCTAATGAAGCTTAAATTTTATTGAATTTTGAGTTTCTAAAGTTGACTTTAAACTGCATTGAGAATAGTCTTTTGTTCATAGTTCTTGAACTGATGTCATAAACATGGAAGGGGGCAATAAACTGATAATGATTGCGAAATAAGAAATGGGTTGTTTAGCCATCTTCGAATTGTACGACTTTTGGCATGATAATGTGTTATATAGCCAATTAATATTCCCGTCTTTGTGTTTCGTTTGCGTTGCTGTTAGACAAGAGATCGGTGCCCTTGTTGACGAACTAGTCCCCAACACCAAGAAGCTCGTTCAAGTGACTTCAAGAGAATTCGAGAAGTGGAGAAAATGATTTCGGGTTTCTTCGATTATGAGGTACAAATTAGAATTATCAGTATTGAATTGCAGCTTGTCTATGCTAATTTATCATGTAAAGTACAGATGCAGTTATTATATTCATAATCTGTATATCTTGCCATTGTTGATGTTTTATATTAGGGCAATGCTTTGTAAGTTAAGTTGTAGCAATGTGTTACATGGGATCAAATATAGCTTTTGACTATATGTGAAGTCAGTGAAATGTCAGTTGAATCCTCCATTAGTTAAACTTGGCCCGGTTCTTGAAAAATCTGAACTGAACTGAATTCCGTGTACAGTTATAACTGCACAGTGAATGGAAGAAATCATACAAAAACCAATTTATACCAGCAAAATATTAGGTGATGAAAATAGTCCATAAACTTGCATTTTATGAAAAAACTAAACAAAAATCATATTTATATCATCATTTTACCATGTTTATACCATGTGATTAAACAAAATAGTAATTAAATAAATAATACATTTATAATAGTATTATACCAGGTTTATATTAGCAGAATAAATAAAAAATATATTTATGCTAGTATTATATCAGGTCAATCAAACAAAAAACATATCTATATTAGCATTATATCAGCAAAATACCAAAATGTAAAAAAGTTGAATGTGAATGAAATACGTATAAATGTTGTACTTTATGAGTAAAAAAGTTGTGGACTAAATTTTTTATCGAAAATTTTTTATAAACATTACTTTTTCCTTTACAGTTTATATCTTCTCATCTTTATTCTTAAATCAAAAGTCAATATGGTTTTGCATTTTCACTATTTCTTTTACTTTGTTCTTGTCATGAATTCATTTAATTGGGTCATACTGTTCATATTAGAGAATTTTTGTAAAGCTAATAAGTTTAAATTTTAAATATGTTATTGTTTCTGATTTATATTATAGACTATATTTTTCAATAAAAAAAAGTTTTAAGTTTCGGAGGGATGTAAACGAGTGGAATTCGGTGTTTTCAAGCTTAATTTTTATAATTTTTTAATGATATCTATTGGAGCTTTGAGCTTTGTTCAAATTCAAGACTTATGTCGAGCTCATTTCCTTTTGTAGATTGGTTGCTAATGAACTGAATAACTCATTCGTTTATTTTTAAACGATCTCATTTATTTTGTCAACTAAAAAGTATTAATATTAAAATTAGTACATCAAATAAAATAAGCCTTATTTTATTTCATATAATATCGAATATACATCAAATATCATTAAATTTATGCACTTAAAATATCTTTAAGATATTACACAATAAATAATTAAAATAATTGAGATATCAACAAATTGACCAAAATAATAAATAGGTTTATACACCTAAAATATATTTTTTTATAATCATTGTTAAATTGTTAATTTTTAATATGTAAGAAAATAAACGAGTTGATTTACGAGCTTTCATCGAACCCATTTATGAACTTATTCACAATGCCTTAATGAGTCTGCTCTGCTCACAAGCTTTTCAGTTGATCGTTGGCTTACCGTTTACTCAAATTCGAGTCAAACCAGATCGAAAAATTCATAGTAACGATCAACTTGTTACAGATCGAGCTAAAAATAATTAAATTTTTATCGAGCGAACACCGAACTGCTAATCACCGACTTGTCAAATTTAAGCCCTAATTTTAAGCTTCACACAAATTGATGACCCAAAATAATTTCTTTTCACAACCTCAATAATATTTGCTATTTTAAATAGCATTAATTCCAAATATAAACTCAAGTTTAAACCCTACATTATCCACAATAAATAAAGCCCAAAACCATTTTAAGCAACTCCTCTTTACACCTTTCTTCTTCATTAATCCTTTGTCTCTTTACCCTTATTCTCCATCTCTCTCTCTCTCTAGAACCCATAAAGCTCCGATCTTTACCGTTCGTCGCCGGTTTCGCGGAGGTTCCCGGCCACAACACCCCCAGCCGCCATGGATCTCGGCCAAGAAGAGCTTCAATTCCTAACGATTCCCGGCATTTTGAGGGAATCCACCGCCATCCCCAAACAATCCCCAAAAACATTCTACCTCATAACCCTAACCCTAATTTTCCCCCTTTCTTTCGCAATCCTAGCCCATTCTCTCTTCACTCACCCGATCCTAGTCCAGCTCGAGAATCACCCCTCAGCTGATGATTCCGTGACCCGCCATGAATGGACTCTCCTCTTGATCTTCCAATTCTGCTACTTGATCTTCCTCTTCGCTTTCTCTCTCCTCTCCACGGCGGCCGTCGTTTTCACCGTCGCGTCTCTGTACACATCGAAGCCGGTGTCTTTCTCCAACACACTTTCTGCCATCCCCAAGGTTTTCAAGCGGTTGTTCATTACTTTCCTCTGGGTTAGTCTAATGATGGTTCTTTACAATGCTGTGTTTCTTATATTCCTGGTTGTTTTAGTCATTGCTGTTGATACCAATGATTCCCTTTTGGCTTTTCTGTCATTGATGGCGATTTTGCTGCTGTTTCTGGTTGTTCATGTTTATATAACTGCTCTATGGCATTTGGCTAGTGTGGTTTCGGTTCTTGAACCTGTTTATGGGCTTCAAGCAATGAAGAAAAGCTATGAGTTGATTAAGGGAAGGGCTGGGATGGCTTTTGTGCTTGTTTTTTGCTATTTGGGTCTTTGTGGGTTGATTGCAGGGACTTTTGGGGGTGTTGTTGTTCATGGAGGGTATCAATACTCTGTTTTTACAAGGATTGTTGTTGGGGGGTTTTTGGTTGGGGTTCTTGTGATTGTTAACCTTGTTGGCTTGTTGGTTCAGAGTGTTTTTTACTATGTTGCCAAGAGCTATCATCATCAGGGTATTGATAAGAGTGCTTTACACGAACATCTCGGGGGCTATTTGGGCGAGTATGTGCCTTTGAAGAGCAATATCCAGATGGAGAATATGGATATCTGAAAGGGGCTCGAGAAATTGCGGCGTTTTGTAAGTCTCTGTGTATGTTTATCTTTGATGCAAATATGTTAGATCTTTGTAATTGAATAGTTTTCAAATTTCTGCTTTTTGAATAAGCATTTGTACAAGTACTTGTTTTGGTTGTATCTAATGAGATTTAGGTGTTATATTCTGTGTTTGGCCTAAATTTTTTGTTCATGGATTCAGTATATATCATATTATGTTTCCGAAACATCGAAATCTATCTTATTTTCGATTGAGCGGTATAAATTAGGCCAAATACATTCAAGACCCCTTGAACTTAGGCAACTTTTGCCGGTACCCTGAACTTTCAAAAGTACCTGTTTACCCGCCTCCCGAATGCCACGTGTTAGCTTATGCTGACTTTTTAAATATTTCATTGTCATTAATTTTCTCTCCAACCTGAAGATGGCACATAGCGTTGAGGGGTGAACTGGTGCACTTTTGTCAAGTTTAAGGAGGTAACTTACGACAACAACAACAATACCCCAATGCCTAACAAGGCTCCCGCACAAGTTGGGTTAAGGGGGGCCGGGTGTACGCAACCTTCCCCTTGTAAATACAGAACAAATGAAAATTGAGGGTGGTATTAAGCGGAAGTTGACAATGTTCAGGGGTCTAGATGCATTTTGGCCTATGAATTATAGTTCATACTTCAAAATAATCATAAATGCTATGTTAATTTGGTCTTGATAAGCAAGATAAAGACTGTGTTTTTATCTTCTGTAGTAGTGAAATTGCTATATCTGTTCTGTTCCATTAGTTTATATAGTGCATTCTTCTTTGAAAGTTCTCGAGTTCATGAAATTTTCCAATTATGAGGAATTTAAACATAATGATTTGTGTTTTATCTATGATTTTTAGCTTAACAATTGAATAGCTACTTAAAGTGCATGAATACCGCAGTTTCCTTTCTCGAGTGTGATTACCTTTTATGCATCTTTTGTACTTATTCGCCTTTTGATATAACTCTTTACGACTAGACATGTAGTGTTGTGTTTGAGCTGTGTGTTATTAGATCCTACCCAAACTCTCTTTGGCATTCGTATTTGATATTCTTTGTTACCGTATTTAGGAAGAAAAACGAATCAGTGTCGAACTTATGTTCGGTGATGCTCGTTTATATGCCTAACTTATGCCTAACTACTCGTCGATTGAACTAGTAGGATTCAATAACTCTGTGTTCTTTGTTTGATATACTATGGTATGGTCTATGGGGGTATGTAAAGGTTAGGTTCTTATGTCTGGAAAATCTAGTTAAATGGTTTTCCGTGTTTATCAAGCCGTCGGGGTTGATAAGCCGTAGGGGTTGATTAAGGCGGAGGTGCTCTGTGGATTCGAGTCCTTTTTTGCATGGTTTTCAGAACCGGACCGGCCACCGGATCGGTTAAGGCAGTGGTTCATGGATTTAAGGTTCAATCAGATTAAATCGGTCGTTGAACCGGATTTTCTTAAAAAAATACTAAATATTTTGTATAATTTGATATTAAACATGTAATATAAGTTATACTCATATAAAAATTAATAATATTAAATAAAATATTTTATAATTTAAAGTTATTTTTTAAATAAAAATAAAATACAAGATAATAACTAATATAATCTAATGAAAGAATTCAAACCGAATTCTATATTGTATAAATTGGATAAAAAAAGTCAATAAATTTGACGTATGATATATAAAAATTACGCATTAAAAGAATTAAAATTTATACACTATGTGAAATGAAAAAAATTATATATCTATTTAATATAAATTTAATCAAAAAATTTAATGTAACGTTATTTAAAAAATTTATTTGTTATTTCGTTATAAAAACATTCAAAGCTGTTATTAAAAAAAATATTTTAAATTTAATAAAATGTGTAGTACATGAAATAAAAAAAATTTATTATAGTTTTTTGATAATAAAATATTATTAAAATAATTTAAAAATTAACAATATATAATATAAAAGTATATAAGGAGAAAATGTTACCACTTGTGTGTGGTAGCTCAATTGGTAGAGCATGTATTGAAACATATGTTGGAGGTTTTGTGTTTAATTCTCACCACCAACAATTTTTAAAAAACATGATTTAAGAGAATTGGAAATCGGTTATCGGTTGAATTGGCCGGTTTTCAGTTGAACCGACCGGTTCAATCGGTCGTTGACCGATTCTCGACTATATCAAGAATCCAGTCAAATTAGACCAGACCGGATCAGGCACTGGTCCGATCCGATTATCAAAATCATGCTTTTTGTGTTAGTATCGAAAACTGGCAAATCTGTACATTTGTGTAAGTAAACCCTGTTTTAAAATTTGCACGGTCATGCTTATTGAAAAACCTCAATTCATTCTGGATATGATTCGAATCTGAAACTTCTAAGAATCACAACTTCAGTATTAACTCCACCTAATAAGTAAACTTATGGTCTAGTTCATTACATTTATAGCTGTAGTTATAGCTAGAGAAACTGAAAATAGTGCTTTAAATAAAGCAACTAGATCTGTAGCATGTGGAGATTGTTGTACGGACCTATTAATAATTAATAAATGAAAGATTCTCTTGATATGAATCTTTTCCTGTTCCCCTCGTGAACAGAAAAGCTAGTAATCAACTATAATAGCTGTCGTTTTTTTATGAAAAAATTATTCTTAAATAAATGTATTTTTTTTATCTTTTTCTTCTTTTATCCTTATTTATTAAAGTGTCTAAAGCGATCGTTATTAAAAAAAAATGGAGTATTAGTTTTTAAGCTAACAATCTAATACTATTAGGGTCAATTTGGATCTATTTTCAGGCTTTTCATGCGACAGCAGATTTAGATATTGGGATGGACCCTAATTAATTAATATGGCCTAACCACCTTTTGAGCCAGGTGTTATATTCAGTTTACTCTTGTAACGAACTAAAATTCCTAAAAAAATTGCTTATAATAAATTACTATGGTATTAAAATATCATGGAAATTATTTTTATTGTTATTGGATATAAGGCATGAGGAAATAAGAGCTAATTAAGTAAGAGAGATGAAATGGGCATTTAATTATTTGGCCAAAGTCAATATTGCAAAAAAAAACAAATACATATTCCAACCTCTTCATTTCCTTCATCATTTCTTCATTTCATTCTCCATTCTTCGTCTCTTTAATCAAATTTTCTATAATCCAAAAACTTCTGATTTCTTCGATTCAACTTCGAATTCGTGTTAGAAATTGATCCTTAAGCCCTCTATCATCATCAATTTCAGTCAATCAAGACTAGAAGAGGAGGATTTCAGATATTAAGATTCGGATGAATAGCAACCCGAGTTTGAGGTGAGTGATTTTTGGTGAAATTAAAGCTTAATTAGTAGAATTCATGATAGATTAAGCATATTTATGGTATTAGGAAGTTTATTTATGCAATATCTTGATAGAATTATATATGATTGTTGTAGAGGAAGCTATTTCAAGTAAATCAAAGGCAAAAGGGGTAGAAGAGAGCTAGAAAGAGCATAGAAAAAGGTTTGTGTCTCGAATTTCGATTTCTCGATTTTTCGGAAAAATTTCCAGATTGTATACCTGTTTTGTTTCAATGTTTTCTCTGGTTATATAAATCCAATTTGAACGATTCTTGATTCTATTGATATCTACAGAAAGCAAGGAAAATATGTTAAGAAGAAACCTTACTGAATTTCATTCGTTTTCAATGTGAAATTTTCGTTTGAAGTTGAGTCACGAAATCTGTTTTCGGAAAAATCTCAGCTTGGTACACTGTTTAGTATTTTGAACATAACTTTGGTTATACAACTTGGATTTCGATGATTCTGGTGGTTTTAGATCGCTGAGACATGTGGCTAATTATGTTTAGAAGAAAGTTCTTCGATTGGATGATGTTTTGATAGTGAAAAATGCAGGGAAAGTTAGGTTATGAAACCTGAAAAAATTCTGGAAAGTATGATATTGATTTTATTGAGTTTTAATTGAAGTTTGATGCTTAAAAATTTGGGATTTGGATTTCTTAATTACTGAAGTTATGTTGAATTATGATTGATGGTTTATACTGGAATTTTTAAGATGTTACTTTGATTTATTTCCCTTATTAAACGAGTAGAATACGGGTCAGGGTAGATTGGCGCCAATAAAGGGGGTACAGTACAGTACAAACAATTGAAGCTTTGGCTTCGGGCTTTTGCCGATATTATGATATATATATATATATATATATATATATATATATATATATATATATATATATATATATATATATATATATATTGATATTGAAGCTTCGGCTACGGGCTTGACTGATATGTTGATTTTGAAGCTTCGGCTTCGGGCTTGACCAATATATATTCATTTTGAAGCTTCGGCTTCGGGCTTGACCGATATATTGATTTTGAAGCTTCGGCTTCGGGCTTGTCCGCTCCCGTATCCATTTTACCGTTATTCAAGACTTGTTTACTTTGGGCAATATGTGGTTAAAGTGTTTGGAAAAATTGGATACAAATTTGATTGTACTTTGAAAGGATTACTATATAAGTTTTGTGATTTGGTTCCATAAAGTTGGTTAATTTGTTTTTGACTAATGAAAAATCTTGGTTTCTATTATGAAGTGTTAAAAATATTCAAAGTTGTTATATTTCTTTTATGGACACCACTAAGCAAATTGCTTAGCGTGTATTTTTTTTCTATAGACACCACTAAGCAAATTGCTTAGCGTGTAGTTTTTTTTCTACACGTAGGTGGAGAGCTTGTAGATAGCTTGGACCAAAGTGGAATGAGTGGATCTACTTGAAGAGCAAATAAGGAAAAACTCGAGGTGGATTTGCAATTTAATGTAATATTATGGTTTGTAGAATAATGGCATGTACTAGAGAGTGAGAAATGTAAAGTGGCATTGAGAAATATTTGGAGAATAATTTGGAGTTTAAAACATTATATTGGTATTTGTACATATTGTAATCTATAAGTATTGAACTCTATATAAAGGAGTAGAGTTGTTTATTGGGTGAGTATAGTTACCGTGGCGCTCCCCAATAGGGGGCATTACATTTGTTGGTATCAGAGCGAGGTTTAGGCGATTCTAGGACTAAGATGTACATGCCATTTAGGATATAAATATGTTATGTTAGTTGATTGATCCACTTTGGTCCAATTTTCAGGAATAAGTTATGGCTAGTGGTAGTCACAACCAGAGTGAGGAAGAGGATGCTGAGAGTACGGTCCGTATTAGACAAGGGGATGAACAAAGATATAAACCTCCACCAATTCATGGCTTTCTTGAACAACCTACTCCGGCACAAGCTGCTTTACTTTAGCATATGACTACTGAAGTAATCACACAAGTACTACGAAACATACAAATCCCTCAAGTTTTTGTCGTACCTCACATTGAAAGAAGAGAGGAGAGAACTCCTCTTGTAAGAATCAAGAAGCTTCCGGCTGATGACTTCAAAGGGGACACAGTGAATCCTGCAATTGCAGAAGATTGGCTTGATCATACTAAATGGTGTATGACTAGGCTTCATTTTACAGATGAAGAGAGATTAGACTGTGTGCAAGGTCTACTCAAAGAACAAGCTAGGAGGTGGTGGGATAATATTGTGAGAGAAAGGCGACCCGGAGAAATCACCTGGAGTCTTTTCTTGGAACAATTTGACAAAAAGTATGTTAGTGAACGATTCAAGGATGAGCAGAGGAAATTGTTCTTGTCTTTGAGACAGGGACGAATGACTGTATCAGAATATGAAGTTCAATTCCTCAAACTCGAGAGGTATGCTCGTGATATCATTGACAGTGAAGTAAAGCGATGCAAGAGATTCGAAGATGGGCTAATGATGAAATTAGAGTGCATTTACTTGCACAAAGAATTAGAGTGTTCAATGACTTGGTTGATGCTGCTACGGGCATTGAGAAGATTAATTCAGATAGACAACAAAGAATGGCTAAAAGGTCTGGATTTCAAAAGGGATCACAGGGTCCAGCTAGTTCAGAATCTCCAAGTAAGAAACAGAAGGGAACATCAGAACAAACACAATCTCATTTCAGAGGGTTTTCACCGAGACAAACCATAAGTACGGGGTCAACGGCTAGTGTACCTTCAGGTCGAGGTAGAGGAAATATTCCACAATGTTCTAATTGTGGAAGGATGCATACAGGGGAATGTTGGGGAAAAGGTAGAGTCTGCTTTAAAGGTGGCTCAAGGGAACATTTGATTGCAAATTGTCCTTAAAGACAGATAAGTACATCTGCTCCTACAATAGTTCCTACTCCTACAATGCAAGGTGGAAGAGGAAGTGGGAGAGGAAATGCTAGTGGTTCAAGTGGACATGATGTGGCTCAACAAGTGAAACACCCTTATCATATAATAACTATAGAAAAATACTATAAAAATTTATTTTTTTGGTACAAAAATATTCATATATTAACACAACCATAATATTTCACATCAACTCTAATATCATTCGTTTATATTACAAACCATAATTATGTTTGATTAGAAAAACCAAAACCCGACCACTTTCTATTCTATATGCTTGTCATGTGAGGAGAGAGAGTGAGATGGACACAGCCAACGGACCTTTCTTCCATGATAGCTACAGGTAAGGACCTTCTAGTACAATACTTTATCTACAACTTCAACAACTGAAAAATATAGCGATTTATATGAGTCGCCACTCAATGAATATAAACAATCAATGAATTTAACAATCACATATAGTTACACCTTCAAACTAAACATACAATCATTCTTATATACTATTGGATGATTCATTTATTTAATTGTTGTGACATTTCCGGCCAAACTATTGCCCCGGGATACATGTAACATTTGTAACAGATAACAATTGATTTGCTGGCCAGCTATATAACAATTGGTTGACCTTTCGGTCCAGATAACAATTGGTTGACCTTTCGGTCCATTTGTCAAATATTGCAATTGGTTGACCATATAGGTCCAGATAACAGAACATGTATTGCAATGTTTGATCGGCTATGTCACAACGTCTCTCTTTATTTCATTTGTTCCTGTATAATTGCGTATATCATGAATAATTCAATTATCTCATGTTTCACCAAATAAACATATGTTCATATAATTCAAATTCTCCAAATAACATATAATCATTCAATTCACAACAATTCACAAAACATTCAAATATCACATATCAAAACATTTCACCCATTCATATCATGTTTATACTCACAGATGGAATGCTAATTTCCACGAAATCGACTTGTTTCCTCCTCTTGAACACTTTCACGACCTCGTGTTCCTATAAGCATAAATTCATATCAATACATTTCACCTTGTGTTGTTTTCTATTTATAAAGTTTTCATGACTTAAACCATTGTTACTTGTATACTTGCTCATATGACCTTGCTCTACTTAAAAATTCATAACTTTCAATTCACTTCTCCAAATGATCTGATTCTTTTTTTATTCTATCCCTAATATACAAGGCTATAACATACTAAAACCTCAAAAATTTTAGAGTCTTATACGATTTATAGGGAATTTTCCATCAAAACCTATTTCAGTCCCGTTTTACCTGGACAGCAACGTAATAAAACGGGTATAACTCTCTCTACACAATATGAATCGACCTGATTCTTTTTCCTACTTAAACTATACACATAAGGGAATAACATATCCAAAAATCAGAATTTTCTAAGCAGTATAACAATCCCAGATTAATTTTGAAACTCACCCTATCTCTTTGATCATCCAATTCTGCACACTTCATCTTATAAAAATCATAACTATTGATCTACTTGTCTAAAAATTCTCAAATTTTGTAGGATGAACCTTGACATAAAGAGGAACAATTCGTCTTCTTACTAAAACTGCTAATTCTAACTTTAACTTAATAAAAATCACACTACAAAGTTACTAAAATACCTGATTCCTTCCTTCAAGATCTCTTCTTCTCTTCTTCCTTTTTCTTTGTTCTTTGCTTTGTGTTTTAGGAGATGAAGAACTGATCTAATTCTTATCAGTTCATAAAAAGATCTAAGGGGCAAAAGACCAATTTGCCCTCAAATTCTTTATTTATTACAAATACTAACTATACTAAATACATGTACATATATCTATACCATACTAATACTAATTCTAATACTAATTCTTATACTTAAATCCTTATGATATATCACAATTTTATTCAACTTTATATGTTCTAATAATCATTTTATATCTATAACATAACTATACTCCACTTATTCCTTAAAATTCTATAGTCATATAATTCGGTACCTAGATATCAACTATCGTATTTTGTATGGTTAAAATAACTATTATTTTCACTAACCAATTTTAATAAATATAACATGTAAAATTTAAATATAATGACATATAACAGATGTGGACAAATGCAAATATAATGCATGAAATGGGATATTATAATTCTCCCCCCCTTAAAGAATTTCGTCCTCGAAATTAAATACCTGAATCAGAAAACAAATAAGGATAGTCCTTTCTCATTCGATCTTCTGTTTCCCAAGTGGCTTCTTCTACTGAATGACTTTTCCAAAGTACTTTTACCAATGGTATTTCTTTGTTTCGCAATTGTTTGGTCTTATACCCGGTAATTGCTACTGGTTCTTCTACATAACTCAAATTATCAGCAATCTCTATCTCTTGGTCCTTCAATACATGAGTATGGTCCGACCGATACTTCCTTAGCATGCTCACATGAAAGACATTGTGAATTTGAGCTAACTCTGGTGGTAATGCCAATTTATAAGCAAGCGGACCAATTCTTTGAAGAATTTCATAAGGCCCTATGTACCGCGGACTAAGCTTCCCTTTCTTCTTAAACCTTAGTACGCCTTTCCAAGGTGATACACGAAGAAAAACTTTGTCCCCTACTTCATATTCCTTTTCCCTTCTATGTTGATCAGCATAACTTTTCTGTCTATCTTGTGCTGCCTTGATTCTTTCTCTTACTATCTTCACCTTTTCAACTGTGTCTTGTACTATTTCTGGACCCTCCAAGACTCTCATCCCTTCTTCATCCCAACAAATAGGACTTCTACATTTTCTCCCGTAAAGAGCCTCATATGGTGCCATTCCAATACTACTATGATAGTGATTATTATAAGCGAATTCCATTAGAGCAACATATTCATCCCACGCACCTTTGAATTCCATAGCACAAGCTCGAAGCATTTCTTCCAAAGTCTGAATTGTTCTTTCTGATTGACCATCTGTTTGAGGATGAAAAGCAGTGCTAAAGTTCAATTTTGTGCCCAGTGCCTGCTGTAAACTTCTCCAAAATCGAGATGTAAATCGAGGATCTCTATCTGATACAATAGACACAGGTATTCCATGTAATCTGACAATTTCATTAACATACTTCTTCGCCAAATTCTCCAATGAACAACCCCATTGTATGGGTAAAAAGTGGGCTGATTTGTCAATCTATCAACAATAACCCAAATAGCATCATTCTTTCTTGGAGTTTTCGGAAACCCGTACACAAAATCCATAGTAACCATCTCCCATTTCCAAACTGGTATAGGTAATGGTCGTAATTTCCCTGCTGGAGCTTGATGTTCAATCTTTACTTGTTGACATATCAAACACTTTGAAATGTATTCAGCAATATCCTTCTTCATTCCAGACCACCAAAAATGAGAGCGTAAGGTATGATACATTTTTGTCATTCCCGGATGCATAGCATATGGAGCAGTATGAGCTTCTTCTAAAATTTCCTTCTTCAAATTATCAACATCAGGCACACAAATTCTTTGTCCCAACGTCAAAGTATCATTTTCTACTATAAAATCAGTGCTCTTTCCTTGCTTGACATTTTCCATAATCTCATTTAATTGAGGATCTCGAACCTGAGCTTCCTTAATTCTGTCATGTAACACTGGTCTTACCTTGAAGTTAGCTAATAATGCACCATTTTTGCCCAATTTTAAGTCAACATCCATTGCTCGCAATTGAACTAAGTATGGGAGCTTAGAAACTTGAACATTAGCCATTACACTACTGGATTTTCTACTTAAGGCATCAGCTACAACATTCGCTTTTCCCGGATGATATTCTATCGTGAAATCATAATCTTTTAACAATTCTAGCCATCTCCTCTGCCTCATATTCAATTCTTTCTGACTCAACAAATATTTCAAACTCTTATGATCAGTGAAAATCTGAAAAGTTTCTCCGTACAAATAATGCCTCCAGATTTTCAAAGCAAACACAATCGCAGCCAGTTCTAAATCATGCACTGAATAAGATAATTCATATGGTTTTAATTGTCTAGAGCATACGCAATTACCTTCCCGTTTTGCATCAGAACACAACCCAAACCTTGGTGAGAAGCATCACTGTAAACAATAAATCCACCAGTGCCAGTCGGAATTGTCAAAATCGGAGCTGTAGTCAATCGTTTCTTTAATTCATCAAAACTTTTCTGGCAATCATCTGTCCACTAGAACTGTACATTCTTTCGTAGTAATTTTGTCATTGGAGCAGCAATAAGAGAAAACCCATGAACAAATCGTCGATAATACCCTGCTAATCCCAGAAAACTTCTTACTTCTGCTACATTTTTCGGAGCTTCCCATTGAACCACAGCTTCGATCTTTTTAGGATCAACCTGAATGCCTTGACCAGAAACCACATGTCCCAAATATAAAACATGATTCAACCAAAATTCACATTTCCTAAACTTTGCATATAGCTGTTTTTCTCTCAAAATTTGAAGCACAATTCTCAAATGTTGCTCATGTTCTTCATTGCTTTTCGAGTACACAAGTATCTCATCAATAAAAACAATGACAAACTTGTCAAGATACTGTTGAAATACCTTGTTCATCAAAGCCATGAAAGCTGCAGGTGCATTCGTCAAACCAAATGGCATCACCAGAAATTCATAATGCCCATATCGAGTTCTAAAAGCTGTTTTTGGAACATCTTGCGCTGAAATTCCGAGTTGATAATACCCTGACCTCAAATCAATTTTAGAAAATACACATGCTCCTTGCAATTGATCGAATAAATCATCAATACGAGGTAAAGGATATTTATTCTTCACAGTTACTCGATTCAACTGTCTGTAATCAATACAAAGTCGCATAGTGCCATCCTTTTTCTTAACAAACAATACCGGAGCGCCCCAAGGAGACACACTAGGTCTGATAAATCCCTTATCAAGTAACTCTTGTAACTGCTTTTTCAACTCTTTTAATTCCACTGGAGCCATTCTATATGGAGAAATAGAAATCGGTGCAGTTCCTGGAACTAAATCAATGGTAAATTCAGTTTCTCTATCAGGTGGCAATCCTGGTAGATCCGCAGGAAATACATCGGGAAATTCTTTAACAATAGGAATATCATTAAGTGATACATCTGATGCTTTGGTGTCAATAACATGTGCTAAATATGCCTCACATCCACCCTTGATTAACCGAAAAGTATTAATTGCAGAAATTAAACAAGTTGGTACTATCTGACGTTCACCCTGAAAAATGACTTTTAGCTTATCTGATGTCTTTAAAATAACTTCCTTGGTGAAACAATTTACTACTGCATGATGTTTTTCCAACCAATCCATACCCAAAATCACATCAAACTCTCTAATAGTTAATCTAATCAAATCCACACTTAATATAACCTTGTCAATTTGAATCGAACAATTTCTGTACACCTGATTTGCAATCACCAATTCACCCAAAGGAGTTCCCACATATAGATCAAATCCCAAAGGTTCATAAGCCATATGCAATTGTGATGCCAAGTTTGATGATATAAATGAATGAGTTGATCCAGGATCAATTAATGCACAAACATCCATGTTGCAAATAGAAATCTTACCGGTAACAACTTCTGGTGCGTCAATAGCTTCTTGTCGAGTCATGGCAAAAACGCGAGCCTGTGTTGGAGGCCTAGAACTCTGAGCCTCAGATCTACCAATATTGCTTGTTGTTATTCCTCTACCCCTACCTCTACCTGCTATTACACCAGCTCCCCTGCCTCTGGTATTCTGAACTGTAGCCTCTGATTGAGCTCTTTCAGTTGCTTCTATTCATTTTGGACAATCACGTATTAAATGTTCAAAAGAGCCACATAAGTAACATGCTCCAGTCAGTTTCCTGCATTCGCCTTCATGCAATTTACCACATAGCATACACTGAGGTTTTTGTCCCGAGCTTTGTCCCTGACTTTGTCTCGAATGAGTTTGCACATTTGTTCTTCCTCCTCTATTCCCAGAATATCCTCCTCTAGCTATAAACTGTGATGGAGAAGAATTTGTTTGATGCTTAGCAGACTTTTTACTTTGGTCACCACTAAAATCACCGTAACCTCTTCTAGCTTTATAATCTGCTTTCTCTTTTTCTAGTCTTTCAGCCCTAACTGCAGCATTTTTCAACTTTAGGTAACTTTCAAGTTCAAATGATGATATCTTTGTTCGAATTTCATATCTAAGCCCATCCTCAAATTTCCTGCATCTATCCTTTTCAGTCGCCACTAATGTTGGTACATAACTGGATAGCTGATTGAACTTAACTTCATACTCGGCCACTGTCATCCTCCCTTGTCTTAAGTTCAAAAATTGTTTTCTTTTATCATTAATGTACACATCAGGCATATAATTACTTTTGAATTCCCGCACAAAATCATCCCAAGTCAAGATAGGAGGCTGAACAGTGCTCCCCGGGATAGTCTCCCACCAGTCATAAGCATCATCTTGAAGTAAAAATACCGCATAATCGAACTTCTCATCGGGAGTACAATGCATCATATTGAAAACTCTTTCCAACCTTTTTAACCATCTTTCCGCTATTGTAGGATCTGTAGTTCCCTTGAATTCTTCTGCACCTTGTTTCTTCAATTTATCGAACCTTCTTTCTCTTTGGACAAATGTTGCAGGTGCTTGCACCACAGGTATTTCCTGATGATGCTGTAAATTTGATGCATGAGAATGCATAGGTGATGCAGATATAATAGGTTGGATTTCTACAGGTTGATTTACGGCTGGTCTCTCTCTCCTCGGGTTAACATTTTGGTTCTCATCAGCCCTATATGAATATGATAACATGTTATAAGATAACATATACTAATCTTATATTATGTATGCATTTGTATGTCCCTATGACCATATCCCCGCTCTGATACCAACTGAAACACCCTTATCATATAATAACTATAGAAAAATACTATAAAATTTTATTTTTTTTGGTACAAAAATATTCATATATTAACACAACCATAATATTTCACATCAACTCTAATATCATTCGTTTATATTACAAACCATAAATATGTTTGATTAGAAAAACCAAAACCCGACCACTTTCTATTCTATATGCTTGTCATGTGAGGAGAGAGAGTGAGATGGACACAGCCAACGGACCTTTCTTCCATGATAGCTACAGGTAAGGACCTTCTAGTACAATACTTTATCTACAACTTCAACAACTGAAAAATATAGCGATTTATATGAGTCGCCACTCAATGAATATAAACAATCAATGAATTTAACAATCACATACAGTTACACCTTCAAACTAAACATACAATCATTCTTATATACTATTGGATGATTCATTTATTTAATTGTTGTGACATTTCCGGCCAAACTATTGCCCCGGGATACATGTAACATTTGTAACAGATAACAATTGATTTGCTGGCCAGCTATATAACAATTGGTTGACCTTTCGGTCCAGATAACAATTGGTTGACCTTTCGGTCCATTTGTCAAATATTGCAATTGGTTGACCATATAGGTCCAGATAACAGAACATGTATTGCAATGTTTGATCGGCTATGTCACAACGTCTCTCTTTATTTCATTTGTTCCTGTATAATTGCGTATATCATGAATAATTCAATTATCTCATGTTTCACCAAATAAACATATGTTCATATAATTCAAATTCTCCAAATAACATATAATCATTCAATTCACAACAATTCACAAAACATTCAAATATCACATATCAAAACATTTCACCCATTCATATCATGTTTATACTCACAGATGGAATGCTAATTTCCACGAAATCGACTTGTTTCCTCCTCTTGAACACTTTCACGACCTCGTGTTCCTATAAGTATAAATTCACATCAATACATTTCACCTTGTGTTGTTTTCTATTTATAAAGTTTTCATGACTTAAACCATTGTTACTTGTATACTTGCTCATATGACCTTGCTCTACTTAAAAATTCATAACTTTCAATTCACTTCTCCAAATTATCTGATTCTTTTTTTATTCTATCCCAAATATACAAGGCTATAACATACTAAAACCTCAAAAATTTTAGAGTCTTATACGATTTATAGGGAATTTTCCATCAAAACCTATTTCAGTCCCGTTTTACCTGGACAGCAACGTAATAAAACGGGTATAACTCTCTCTACACAATATGAATCGACCTGATTCTTTTTCCTACTTAAACTATACACATAAGGGAATAACATATCCAAAAATCAGAATTTTCTAAGCAGTATAACAATCCCAGATTAATTTTGAAACTCACCCTATCTCTTTGATCATCCAATTCTGCACACTTCATCTTATAAAAATCATAACTATTGATCTACTTGTCTAAAAATTCTCAAATTTTGCAGGATGAACCTTGACATAAAGAGGAACAATTCGTCTTCTTACTAAAACTGCTAATTCTAACTTTAACTTAATAAAAATCACACTACAAAGTTACTAAAATACCTGATTCCTTCCTTCAAGATCTCTTCTTCTCTTCTTCCTTTTTCTTTGTTCTTTGCTTTGTGTTTTAGGAGATGAAGAACTGATCTAATTCTTATCAGTTCATAAAAAGATCTAAGGGGCAAAAGACCAATTTGCCCTCAAATTCTTTATTTATTACAAATACTAACTATACTAAATACATGTACATATATCTATACCATACTAATACTAATTCTAATACTAATCCTTATACTTAAATCCTTATGATATATCACAATTTTATTCAACTTTATATGTTCTAATAATCATTTTATATCTATAACATAACTATACTCCACTTATTCCTTAAAATTCTATAGCCATATAATTCGGTACCTAGATATCAACTATCATATTTTGTATGGTTAAAATAACTATTATTTTCACTAACCAATTTTAATAAATATAACATGTAAAATTTAAATATAATGACATATAACAGATGTGGACAAATGCAAATATAATGCATGAAATGGGATATTATAACAAGCACCGCAGAGTGGTAGACCGGGAGGAATGGCGCGAAGTTATGCAATCCGAGGGCCTGAGACTAGAGAATCTACCGAAGTTATTGTCGGTAAATTTTCATTCTTTAATCATGATGTTTATGCTTTGATAGATCTTGGTTCATCTCATTCATATATATGTACTGCATTAGCACAAGAGAAAGGGTTGCATGTAGAAGAATTAGGAGAAAATATTGAAGTGACTAATCCTTTAGGACACAGTGTGATAGTAAATAAAGTGTACATGAATTGCCCTATTATGATTCAACATCAAATTTTCCATGCAAATTTAATTGAGTTACCTTTTCGAGATTATGATGTTATCTTGGAAATGGATTGGTTATCGGAACATTAGGCTGTGGTGGATTGCAAAAATAAAAGAATGTCACTTCAAGTTTCTGATGGTGAAGAAATAGTTATCGTGGGTGAAAGATCAGATTATCTCTGTAACATAATTTCTTTTATGAAGACTAAAAGGCTGGTTAGGAAGGGATGTCAGACCTACCTAATCTTCACTCTAGAATTAAAGGAAGGTGAGTTAGAATTGCAGAATATTCCTACGGTATGTGATTTTCCCGATATATTTCCAGAAGAACTATCGGGGTTGCCACCAAAAAGAGAGGTAGAATTCGCAATTGATGTATTGCCGGGTACCGCACCAGTATCCAAAGCACCATATAGAATGGCGCCTGCTGAACTGAAAGAGTTGAAGATTCAGTTGCAAGAATTGTTAGATAAAGGATTCATACGCCCGAGTATATCCCCTTGGGGTGCACCAGTGTTGTTTGTTAAGAAGAAAGATGGGTCACTCCGATTATGTATTGATTACCGGGAGTTGAATAAATTGACAGTCAAGAACAAGTATCCATTGCCAAGGATTGAAGACTTATTTGATCAACTCAAGGGTGCCAAATACTTCTCCAAGATTGATTTGAGATCGGGCTACTATCAGATGAGAGTGAAAGATGATGATATTGTAAAGACGGCTTTCCAAACCAGATATGGGCACTATGAATTTTTGGTGATGCCATTTGGTCTAACTAATGCACCAGCGGCATTTATTGACCTTATGAACCGTGTCTTTTACTTATATTTAGACAAGTTTGTAGTGGTTTTCATTGATGACATTTTGGTGTATTCTAAGTCACGGGAAGAGCATGATCAATATTTGCAGATAGTCTTCCAAACTTTGAGGGAAAATAAATTGTATGCCAAACTTAGCAAATGTGAGTTTTGGCTTGAAGAAGTTTCTTTCTTAGGCCATATTGTTTCTGCAGAAGGAATTAAAGTGGATCCTAAAAAGATAGAAGCAGTTGTAGAATGGAAACCACCAAAGAACCCTACGGAAGTCAGAAGTTTCCTTGGCTTAGCAGGGTATTATAGAAGATTTGTGAAAGGATTTTCAGTCATTGCTGCCCCACTGACGAAACTACTTCAAAAGAATGCAAAATTTGAGTGGAATCTCAAGTGTCAAGAAAGTTTTGAAAAGTTGAAAGCAATGTTGACAAAAGCACCCATCCTTACACAACCAGAGCCTGGAAAAGACTTTGTAATCTATAGTGATGCTTCACATAGTGGTCTTGGGTGTGTTTTGATGCAAGAAGGAAAAGTGATTGCCTATGCTTCCAGGCAATTGAAGAATCATGAAAGGAATTATCCTACTCATGATTTGGAAATGGCTGCAATAGTCTTTGCCTTGAAAATTTGGCGACACTATCTTTATAGAGAAAAATGTTATATTTACACAGATCACAAAAGCTTGAAATATTTACCAACACAGAAAGAGTTGAATTTAAGGCAAAGAAGGTGGATGGAATTCATTAAAGATTACGATTGTCTTATTGATTACCATCCAGGAAAGGCTAATGTAGTGGCAGATGCTCTCAGCAGAAAGACAATGATGGCACTAAGGGCTATGAATATGGGGTTAGCTCTTACCAGTAGTGGAGCCTTAATTGCAGAATTAAAGATTCAACCTGTACTACTACAACAGGTTAAGCAAGCACAAAATGAAGATGGTGACTTAAAGATCATTCGAGCAAGGACACAAGTGGGTATCGTAGACAACTATATGGTTCGAGAAGATGGGTGTCTATATTTTAAAGATAGACTGTGTGTGCCAAACAATGAAGAATTAAAGAAGAATATCTTACAAGAGGGGCATAGTAGTCCTTATGCAATGCATCCAGGAGCAAACAAGATGTACCAAAATTTGAAGAGCCATTATTGGTGGAATGGAATGAAGAAAGACATTACTAACTATGTTGCTCAATGTCTAACTTGTCAACAGGTGAAAGCAGAACATCAAGTTCCTTCTGGATTGTTGCAACCAATAAAAATTCCAGAATGGAAATGGGAAAGAATTACAATGGACTTCGTGACATCTTTACCACTTACACAGAAGAAACACGATGCAGTGTGGGTTGTTGTAGATAGATTGACAAAGTCTGCCCATTTTCTTCCAGTTAGGATAGATTATTCACTTGATAGGTTGGCTCAGTTATATGTAGATGAGATAGTAAGGCTACACAGAGTGCCTATTTCAATAATTTCTGACCGAGATCCAAGATTTACTTCAAGATTTTGGAAGAAGTTGCAAGAAGCCTTAGGTAGTAAACTTCATTTTAGTACTTCATTTCATCCTCAAACAGATGGTCAGTCTGAAAGAGTAATTCAGGTGTTGGAAGACATGATGAGAAGTTGTATCATTGAATTTGAAGGAAGTTGGGATAAGTATTTGTCCCTCATGGAGTTTGCCTATAATAACAGCTATCGGTCAAGCATACAAATGGTGCCATATGAAGCATTGTATGGAAGAAAATGTCGAACTCCATTATATTGGACCGAACTTAGTGAAAACAAGATTGTGGGAGTGGATTTAATTCAGGAGACAAAGGAGAAGGTAAAACTTATTCAAGAGAGATTGAAGGCTGCATCAGATAGACAAAAATCTTATGCTGATCTAAAAATAAAAGACATTACTTATGAAGTTGGGAATAAAGTATTTCTCAAAGTATCTCCTTGGAAGAAAGTCCTGCGATTTGGCAAGAAAGGCAAGCTCAGTCTGAGATTCATTGGCCCATATGAGGTTATAGAGAAGGTTGGACTGGTAGCTTATCGGTTGGCACTACCCCCAACACTCGAAAAAAATTCATAATGTGTTCCATGTGTCTATGTTAAGGAGATACAGGTCAGATCCATCACATATCTTATCTCCTGATGTCGTAGAAATCAAACCCGACTTGACGTATGAAGAGGAACCGGTACAAATCTTAGCAAGAGAGGTTAAATAATTGAGAAACAAGTCTATTCCTTTGGTAAAAGTACTTTGGAGGAATCATAAGGTTGAAGAAGCAACTTGGGAACCGGAGGATACAATGAAAACTCAATATCCGCAAATTTTCGGGACGAAAATTCATAAGAGGGGGAGAATTGTAACGAACTAAAATTCCTAAAAAAATTGCTTATAATAAATTACTATGGTATTAAAATATCATGAAAATTATTTTTATTGTTATTGGATATAAGGCATGAGGAAATAAGAGTTAATTAAGTAAGAGTGATGAAATGGGCATTTAATTATTTGCCCAAGGGCAATATTGGAAGAAAAAAAAAACATATTCCAGCCTCTTCATTTCCTTCATCATTTCTTCATTTCCTTCTCCATTATTCCTCTCTTTAATCAAATTTTCTATAATCCAAAAACTTCCGATTTCTTCGATTCAACTTCGAATTCGTGTTAGAAATCGATCCTTAAGCCCTCTATCATCATCAATTTCAGTCAATCAAGACTAGAAGAGGAGGATTTCAGATATTAAGATTCGGATGAATAGTAACCCGAGTTTGAGGTGAGTGATTTTTGGTGAAATTAAAGCTTAATTAGTAGAATTCATGGTAGATTAAGCATATTTATGGTATTAGGAAGTTTATTTATGCAATATCTTGATAGAATTATATATGGTTGTTGTAGAAGAAGCTATTTCAAGTAAATCAAAGGTAAAAGGGGTAGAAGAGAGCTAGAAAGAGCATAGAAAAATGCTTGTGTCTCGAATTTCGATTTCTCGGTTTTTCGGAAAATTTTCCAGATTGTATACCTGTTTTATTTCAATGTTTTATCTCGTTATATAAATCCGATTTGAACGATTCTTGATTCTATTGATATCTACAGAAAGTAAGGAAAATATGTTAAGAAGAAACCTTATTGAATTTCATTCGTTTTCAATGTGAAATTTTCGTTTGAAGTTGAGTCACGAAATCTGTTTTCGAAAAAATCTCTGCTTGGTACACTGTTTAGTATTTTGATCATAACTTTGGTTATACAATTTGGATTTCTATGATTCTGGTGGTTTTGGAAAGCTGAGACATGTGGCTAATTATGTTTAGAAGAAAGTTCTTCGATTGGATGATGTTTTGATAGTGAAAAATGCAGGGAAAGTCAGGTTATGAAATTTGGAAAAATTCTGGAAAGTATGATATTGATTTTGTTGAGTTTTAATTGAAGTTTGATGCTTAAAAATTTGGGATTTGGATTTCTTAATTACTGAAGTTATGTTGAATTATGATTGATGGATGTTAATTTGATTTATTGCCCTTATTAAACGAGTAGAATACGGGTCAGGGTAGATTGGCACCAATTAAGGGGGGTACAGTACTGTACAAACAATTGAAGCTTTGGCTTCGGACTTTGGCCGATATTATAATATATATATATATATTGATATTGAAGCTTCGGCTTCGGGCTTGACCGATATGTTGATTTTGAAGCTTCGGCTATGGGCTTGACCGATATATATTCATTTTGCAGCTTCGGCTTCAGGCTTGATCGATATATTGATTTTGAAGCTTCGGCTTCGGGCTTGTCCGCTCCCGTATCCATTTTACCGTTATTCAGGACTTGTTTACTTTGGGCAATATGTGGTTAAAGTGTTTGGAAAAATTGGATACAAATTTGATTGTACTTTGAAAGGATTACTATATAAATTTTGTGATTTGATTCCATAAAGTTGGTTAATTTGTTTTTGACTAATGAAAAATCTTGATTTCTATTTTGAAGTGTTAAAAATATTCAAAGTTGTTATATTTCTTTTATGGACACCACTAAGCAAATTGCTTAGCGTGTAGTTTTTTTTCTACATGTAGGTGGAGAACTTGTAGATAGCTTGGACCAAAGTGGAATGAGTGGATCTACTTGAAGAGCAAATAAGGAAAAACTCGAGGTGGATTTGTATTAGAGAGTGAGAAATGTAAAGTGGCATTGAGAAATATTTGGAGAATAATTTGGAGTTTAAAACATTATATTGGTATTTGTACATATTGTAATCTATAAGTATTGAACTCTATATATTGGAGTAGAGTTGTTTATTGGGTGAGTATAGTTACCGTGGCACTCCCCAATAAGAAGGGGCGTTACAACTCTTTTGGTTCCTCTACTATACACATTACCCTTTTAGTCTTCGTGTTAATGATCCTCATTATAACAGTGTTGTAATTTTTATACCGGTGCCCAAAAAAACCTTAATTAATCAAGGACTATACTAGAATAAGCCTTAAATGCCATCTTCTAACCAAGTCAATTTCTTTTTCAATGAATACTGTGAATCCTTCTTAAGTCTTGTTTTTATTTTTCTAGTTCTTCCCTTTCCAATCAATCTCACAATCCTACCATTGCATGCAAATCATTAAACATATCAGAACCAATTAGTTCTTTTTCCAATTCATCATTCTGAATTTTCCATTTGATTGATTCAATCATTAATGGCCGCAAAAACGCAACCGATTCTTCAAAATGCCAGGATACAGAGACCCAAACAATTCTGCTATTCTACTTCGTCGGCGTTACGTACCTCTGGCTTGAATCGAAGATGTCGGTATTTCACCTTAATCAGTCATTTAAGATCCCTAAGTTCATCGTAAGTGAAAAAGACGATTGTATGTATAACAATGCAGAACCAATGCCGAGATCGGAAGTGAAGAATCTGAATGGTAAATTGACATATTGGTATGGTTGTCGCAACCGGGAACCTCAGCCGGAAAAGATGGGGAGAATAAATCGGGATCGAGGAATCTATCGACGTTCTGGCAAAAGCCGAAAATCGCCACCGATGTGAAGATTGAGACGAGTGTGACTAATAAATGATGAAGACGGATTAGGAGGAAAGTGAATTTGGAATATAAAAACAAGAAATTGGCTATGAACATTCAGTGAAGACGAATCAAAAAGATGGTAGAACTAGAATTTTTTTTATGTATTAGATAGTTTAGATTTTACTTCTTATTCTAGTTTAGTCCCTTAATTATTTAAGTTTTTTTTAATTTAACCTACGTGCCACATCATTAAACGTTTTGCCATGTGGATTTTATGTGGCATTAAAATTATAACACCGTAATATAAGGACCATTTGGGTAATGGAATCATTAACACGGGGACTAAAGGGTAACGTGTATAGGAGAGGGATCAAAAGGATAAACTGAATACACGTGACAGCAATACCAAATTGATCGTTAGTTATTGCTTTAATGAAAGCATAAAACTCGATAGGTATCTATAACCGGTCAGCCACGACTTGCTCAAATGAGGGGAATTTATAAGGATTATCGGGCCCTTTGAGTTGGAATTTCGACACTTAATGTAAGTCCTACTACGCTTGCTGACCATTCACTGGTTAACATATCACCATTTCTTTATTACTATACAGTAAAATTTGGTGATGTGATGATCAGTGAGTGATTATGGTATAAAATACATGATGCTCTATATAACGGGCCTAGGAGTATCATGAATAAGGTCTAAAGCTATACACATTGAGGAATTTATAGCATTTTGCTCCTTGGAATCTCTACAAGTGTGACAGGCAATACGTTAGACCTCTTCACTGCTTTAGGCAGACGACGAGGTCTGTAAAGCGAGTCCAGTCTATTGACTCCTTAGTTGTCTCATTCACACGTTATCCTACACATAACCACGGTTCAAAGATGAACATTTTTACTAACATTCATTAAAAGGCAATTGGAGCTAATTTACATGAACATGGGAGTTTAGTGCATGTGCCTTCATACGAACCTTAAATGGTCTTAACTCGAAATCGGGTTGGAGCCAGGGATGGGTACGGTCTAGATCTGGACCGGATCCATCTATATTCGTATGCGTGTTATTTTAACTCGCAATCGGGTTAGAGCTAGGGATGGGTGCGGTCTGGATCTGAACCGCATCTATTTATATCCATATGCGTGTTATTTTTTTATATATATGTAAGATCTATATCTGTTGGATCTATAAATTAGACCCTCGTGTCTATATCCGATGGATCTCACCGATCCGGGTCTAAAATGGGTCTAAAACAGATATGCAAACAAATTAAATTCAAGAAACAGAGCACATGAAATACCAACAAGCAACCAAAGATTTGTTTAAAAATACACTATCTTAGTTTGTAATAAAAAAAGAAAAAGTTTAAATTGTAATTTCAAGGTTCAAACTTCAAATAAATACAAATGCCAATTAACGTTCATCCAAGTTCAAATTAGATTGTGACCAGTGCCGTCTCGAAAATTTTTGTGGCCCTGAGCAAAAAATAAAAGAGGGGCCCTTACGGCTTTATAGAATGAAAGAATGTTAAAAAAATTTCAGTAACAAAATATATCTTTTACTAATAAGCAATTAAAAATTAAAAATTTGGTATATACATATATTTTCTGAATTATGATATAACCATTTGAAATTCTGGTTATTCGAGTATTTTTTGAAGTAAATTTCAATAAAATTTTTACAGAAAACTTTATCAAAAATCATATTCTCGATATTTTTAAAAGATAAAAGAATACAATAATTTCAATTAATTCAATGTATCATAATCCCGAAAATATATCTTGAAACAATTAAATTAATATTTGCGGCATTTTTAAATACAAAAAAGTCTATCAAATTCTTGTACACAATATCATACTTACTTTTGCATTATCAATTGTAATTAAAGAGGTGAACAAAATAAATATCAAAATTGGTTGCTCATAAAAAATAGTGTGTTTAGCAAATCAATCAAACCTTATATAGGCTTTAAGTAATATCGATTTGAAAAGTAAATATATACTTAAAGCTCTTGCAAATTCTTGTTTACATTGAAAAAATTGTGATATTAAATTAATAAAAAACGATTAAAAATTATATTTGCTTTTCTGAATTAAAAAAATTAGATCTAAATGTTAGTATGACCAAATTTTTATTCCAATATAGACCTTTTTATGTAAATAGAATAATTAAAATTTATTTTTATATTTTTATAATAAAGATTTAAAATATTAGAAATAAAGTAAAATGTGTTTTTTTTTCTATAGGGTGGTTCTGGATGGGTTATAACTGTGGGCGGCACCCTTAAGCCATATCCACATCCAGACTAATCCCTAATCGCTAATTTGCAGGTGCCTCGAAGGGCACGATGGCTGGCCCCAAAATTTAATGTTACTCCATACACATCCCAAAGTTCAATCCCTAATGAATATTAAAGAATGAATTAGTCCCTCCCACTGCACCAAAATTAAAGTAAAATGTATTTTAAATTAATTAACATAAAATAATTGTCAACTTTGAGCACGTTAACAAAAAAATTTGAACCCAAAAGGAAAATAAATGACCAAATGCAATTGTCCCGAATTGAACCCAGGCCAAAGCACATCTCTCATTATATTTTTTTAACTTTATTGATATATATTCACTTTTATACTCATATTATACCAAACAAAAATTCGAGTCCCCAAAAATTTAGGGTCCCGAGCGGTTGCTCTACTCATTTTCTTTATAGTTGGCCTTGATTGTGACGTATGTATTAGTTTAGTGGTTAAGATTGGAGCTGTGACCTCTAGAATTCTCAAGTTCAAGTCACATCAGGGGATGGGTGTAGTTTTCTTTATATTTATTGTAAGCACAATTGTAAAAATTAAAAAAAATCAAATTAGATTAATAATAGGTATTTGAAAAACCTCGATACTTAACCCATATTTTTAGTTAGATCTAAATTCGGCCGAATCCGATGGATCTGAAATGATAGAATTCATGCCTAAAAAAGAATACGGATTCACAAATCCTAACCGAGTCTAACATCTAAAGCAATGGTTGAATTGTGTTAATGGAACTAATAAGTTTTGCCTTTCAGTCATTGATTTATACATTAGAGCACGTTTACTTACAATTCACCACTAAAAGTACAACTATTTGCTTTAAACTTTCATTTTTCAAAAAAATATATAATGAAACGTGAGAAAAAAAAAAGTCAAAGGGCATGGAAGGAGCATCAAGCCATCATCAAGGAAGTAACGTTTTAATTTTCAACTACAAGTGGCAATAATCCTGGTCACTTTTTCCTTTTTATTGCTTAATAATTGGATTAAGAAATAACGGGCCGGTCCAAGTGGTAAGCTACTTGGAATCGCTTAAGCAATATCTCGAGTTCGAGTCCTAGTGAATGTAAAAAATTGTTATTGGAAGACTCACACACCATAATCAAATTCACGACCCTAATCAAATCTAAATATAGTCACAATAAATCATCAATGAATGAGGTGGAAAAAAAAATTATTTTAAATTTATAACTACTCTCTATAAAGTCAGCTTAGTAATAAGTATTAAACCATTCATATTAATATGTTAAAGGAGGGTAAACTACAAAAGAAAATATATATTTTGGAAAGTGATATATATTTTCTTACATCATAGAAAAGTAGTTATGCTTATTGTAATTTCTTATTATCCTACCTGTACTTGTACATAACCTCTTATCACAGTGCATGTAATATTTAATTACGGTTTATTTATGTCAACTTATAAACCATAATCAGCGTATAATATTGAATCTCTCTATATTGGAAATATAATTTTAATATCAAATAGAAAAGAAAATATTTCATAATTTTTTTGTTAAAAAGTACAATCAAATTAAAAAAAATTGTTAATACATTAGGGAATGTAATTATACCCACAAAGATTAGCTTTAGTTGATGATCAATGTAAATCCAAGTGTTCGTATGAAAGAATTGTCAGTTTCAAGCCGCAAGCTCTGTAAAAAGTGCGCCAAAATCGTACAACAAAAATTAGTACGAACAACCTAAAAATTAGTTAGAATTTCATATCAAAGCAAAATAATTATAAAGGTAAAATTAGGCTTTCCCATAAATTTTAGAAACAAAATTCATATCCCCCATATTTTTTTATGCAATAATAGGAAACTTTATATAAAGGAGTAAGACCAAACCAAAACAAATGAATGATTAAATATTTAAAAAAATTACGAGGTTCATTAATTAATTATATACAGTTAATACCTAGGATAAGAGTAAATTATTAAAAAATGATGTCAACAATATTGTCTTATTTGATATATATTATATTCACTAATCAAACAGTATCTTATTATATAAAAAAAAAAGTCATAGATCCTTAGTTTTAATTTGTAAATAGTTATATTTAATTGAATTAAATTGAATTAAATTTATTTTAGTGTAAATTTATTTATATATAATATTAAATTAAATTAAATTGAATTAAATTAAATTTAAGTTAAAAATAACACCATCGCCTTTGTCCTGTTATATTTTAGTACATTGTTTTATAGTTAGGTGACTAATTGTAATAACCGTTTCATCTCAGAGTTATCATTAAAAAACCGAATTCTTTGACGAGGAAATAAGTACTCATGTACTATTTTGAGTGTCATTTGTATTACTCTAAACTAAATCAATACATATGATCAATATTTTATATGACTAAGGCTTTCAGCATCTAGGTGGAGTCTGGATGGCGTTTAGGCGGATATGTGATTTATTTATTTTTTAATATTTATTAATATATAAAAGTATAAATTCAAAAAAAAATTTTATAACAATATATTACAAAAACATAGTTTAGCATACGATAATATAAGTTTTAATCGATTCTTATAGAACAACACATCAACACTAAAATCAATCCTTAAAAACGTATACCCTCACAAACTTTTTTATGATTCATAGCATATTATTTATCAGCTTGAGATTTAAAATGAGAATTATATGGTAAGAATAGTTTAAATTATAATTATTATAAGCATTAATATATTAAAAATTGCATAAAAAATGGGATTAGGCGGTGCTTAGGCGAAAAAAGTCGGACTAGGCAGTGCCTAAACAACAATATATCGATTTAGCTCCTGATAGCGTCTGAAAAATGAAAAGTTAGACGGCAAGCCAAAAGATAGCCGCTAAACAAAACTTAGACGAAACTAGACTTAAATTTTTAAAACAGTGCATACAATAAAATTTATATCGATCGTCACACTTAAACACGTACTTTATATAGTTTTTCCTATTGCTATTGTTAAGCATGACCTTGTAGGTTTGTAAACTATATTTTTGAAACACGTATCTCGTAGAAATTATAAATAGTATGTTATTTTGATATAAAGTTTGGAACTTTATACATTTTTTTCATGTGTGTATAGCTTCAAATGAACCATCTTATCAGTAAGAGTTGAACTAAGTAATAAGTGATTTGGTACCGTTTAAGTAAGGTCTCGAGTTCGGGTCTTAGTGAAAGTAGAAAATCCTCATTAGGAGACTCACCCACCACAGTCAGGTGCGCGATTCAAATTGAATCTGAATGTAGTCGAAGCAAAGCTCCAATGAATCAGATACCGAATGACTCAATTGATTTAATTGGAATCCTTTTAAGTTTTAATCATACTATAATGTTTATTTAATTTATATTTTAGAAAACCATGTATTTAGTCTATACAAAATGAAATACATGCATTGTACAACTAATTTTTATGATTTTTATTTTCTTTATTGACTAATTTGAAGGAGAATACTATATTTGCTGGCTGGCTGCCAATATTTTAAATTATTATTATATATTAAACTTTGATATGAGATAAAAAAAATAACAAATGGTGATGGGAATATTAATTTAAAATATTTAAAGATAAATGATTTTTCAACTTTAGAATAAAAAAATTATTATGCCACATCATCCGCTGACAGCTGCAAATCTGAATTGCTAAATCATAAATTAAAAATCTGATTAAACAAAAAAAAATGACAAAAATCAAAATAAATATTTTTTAAAAAATATATAATGCTCAACATGCATAGTTATATACCACTATTAAATATATTAACCAAACAATCAAATAATACATTTGTTCCTTATTGATCTCTTACTTCAGGACCATATCGTTTTGAAAGAATTTATGCATATTTTAATTAAGGTCTTGTCTTTTTTAAATTGAATTAGTTTTAACGTAAATGTATAATATATAAATGATCTGAATTAGTTTTAAGTTCAAAAGATTATGACCCGATCAGTTTCTTGCCCGTGCAAGTCGAGTTCTCGTCGGAGTGGCAACAAGTGTGGGGTCAACATCGACAACAATGACATCTCGTTAGCTTATAATATAGATTATGTATTTTTCATAATTTTTCTTATAGTAATGTGAATCAGTTAACTCATAATCTAATAATTAAAATTGACTATTTAATTTATCGAAGATAATGGAATTATTGTCTTTCTTTCTTTCTTATAAAACATTTTTCTTGCAGTGAAAATAGAATAAATTAATTTTTCAAGTTTTATTCAAAGAATTTAAAATGAACTGAAAGTCAAAATTTAAATTTACTAAAAACCATTAAGCTTCTAAAATCAATATTGCTTATAAAACTAGTTAAATTTATTATTTATTTTAAACATTTGCTTCCTATCAATTGAATCTAAATTTTAACCCATTTTTCATAGATTTTTTTTAAAAAGTTTGAACTTTTAACCTCAAATTTTCATATTGATAGAAATATCATAAATTACACCAATTTAAAAATAATACATGAATTTAAATTCAATAAAACATATTATTTGAATAAAGTGTGAAAAATAATTGATGAAAAAATCATTTCAGCGCTCACATAAAATTTAAAGAACGATGGTAAAAAACATAATACTCTAAAATAATTATTAAAATAATTCTATTTATTGTAACCAACAAATTATTAGAAAATAAATAGTAGTTAGGTCAATAAAAAGGGGAAAATACATTGTTCTTTTATCCTATTCAACTAGTTTCCTTTTTAATAAATTTTATAGAGATGCAATAACATTATATGCAAGGTTTTTAAAAGTGTTAGTCAGAACTTTAAATATTTAAGTGATGGTTGGATAGAGTTTAAGTGGATTTATTAATTTTTTATTTTTTTTATAATTATTAATAGATAAAAGTATAAATTTAACTAAAAAATAAATTATAATATAAATATATTGTTAAATAAATATAGTTTAGAATATAAAAACATTAGTCTTTATTAATTTTTATATAAAAATACATCAACATTAAAATCAATTCCTTAAAAACAAATATTCTCACTAATTTTTTGTGGATTATAGCGTATTATTTATCGATTCGAGATTCAAAGTGAAAATTATATGGTGAGAATATTTTGTTGTACATTAATTTTACCAACCGTGCGACCTTTTTTTAATTGAAAAAATTGAACTATAATTATTATAGGTATCAGTATCTTAAAAACAGGGGAAAATATTGAACTAGGCGGAAAAAATCAGATTAGAGGATACCTAGGCAGCAATATATCGGTCCAGCGCCTGATAGGGTCTGAAAAATGAAAAGTCGAATGACAAATCTTAAAATAACGTCTAAATAAAACTTAAACAAAACTAAATGGAGAGTTTTAAAACACTAATCATATAAATAGAGAATAATTTACAATAAAAAAATCAACCTAATAAATTAATAAATATAAAAATTAACCATTTAAAGGCAACAGAAACAAACAGACCAAACTCTTCTCTCTTATCTTTCATGTGTTCAAAACAGCAAAGAGTTTACAGAGTGTTTGTCTGCTCATCAATGAAACTGAAAGCTCTAACTTCTGTCTATTTGTAATAAAAAAATAAAAATTAACAACAGAATTAAACTCTCTCAAAAATAAAAATACCTTTTGTCTCTTCTCTCTTTCACAATCACTTTGTTTCTCTGTTTGTTGAGTTGGGTTGAGTTGAGTTGAGTTGAGTTTGTGTTGTTCTTTCCTTAATTAGGTCTCTACTTTTGTTGTCTAATTATATTTTTCTCTGTCTATTTTGCCTGTTCTTTTGGTTATAAATTGAAGTGGGATTTTCTTCTTTATAATTCAATTCTTAATCAATTTTTCTCATTTTTTACTATTGGGGATTTGAATTAGATGTTAAAGTTCTCACCTTTGGTGAATTTTTAGTACTGGGTTTCAATTAGATTTCAGTTTTGATTTGGGTTTCTATGGTTTTTTAAATTCAAGCAGAATCAACCATGGAAATGGATTCAAGAGTGGATTTTTGAGATTTTCTCAATTTTTTTACAATAGGGATTTGAATTATATGTGAAAGTTCTCACCTTTGGTTAGTTTTTAGCAGTGGGTTTCAATTAGATTTCAGTTTTGATTTGGGTTTCTAGGGTTTAAGAAATTTAAGCAGAATCAAGTATGGAAATGGATTCAAGAGTGGATTTTTGAGATTTTCTTCTTTATAATTCAATTCTAAATCAATTTTTCTCATTTTTTACTATTGGGGATTTGAATTAGATGTTAAAGTTCCCACCTTTGGTGAGTTTTTAGCAGTGGGTTTCAATTAGATTTCTGTTTTGATTTGGGTTTCTAGGATTTGAGAAATTTATATGGAATTGAATTCAAGAGTGGATTTTTGAGAATTTCTTCTTTATAATTCAATTCTTTATCAAATTTTCTCATTTTTTTACTATTGGGGATTTGAATTAGATGTTAAAGTTCTCACCTTTGGTGAGTTTTTAGTACTGGGTTTCAATTAGATTTCTGTTTTGATTTGGGTTTCTAGGGTTTAAGAAATTTTAGCAGAAATCAGCCATGGAAATGAATACAAGAGTGGAAATTGAGGATGAAAATGAAAACAATAAAGGGAGTATGTGGGATTTGGATCAGAAGCTTGATCAGCCTATGGATGAAGAAGCCACCCGCCTTAGAAATATGTATAGAGAAAAGGTATTTATATCAACTCATTTGAATGAAATGAAATTCAATGAAATTCTAACATGACTTGTAGTTTTATCAAATTAGCTTGTTATGTAATGACATTGGTTGAATTGCTTATGATTGAACTGTGTTACATAGTATCTTTCTTGTCTGAATTGTTATGGAGTTGAATTTGTGCTAAGGATCTTAAGTCTTTAAATTATACATGGATTGATTGTGTTAATGAAATGAGGAATTTGATCTCTCTAATTTAGTGTTGTCATGTTGATTGATGTGCTAGATCGCACATTTCTCGTATTGCCCGCCTTAACTTTGAAAACACCCCGTAACTCCCTCAACTTTCAAAAAGTACCATAATTTGCCCCTTTGACGCCATGTGTTAGCTTCTGGTTTTGACTTTTCAAAGATGTCATTTTTATGATAATTCTCTCTTTAGTCAGAAGTTGACACGTGGCGTTCAAGTGCAATCTAGATTGAGGGAGCTGCGGGGACACTTTCAAAGTTCAGGGGCAGTAGGTGGAACGTGCCAACTTGGAGGAGGAGTTGATCATAACATTTCAACATAGTATCATATATTACCATCTAGTTCAATATAGATCACTTGGAGATGTCTAAAACCTCAAATTTCATGCTTGAGATGTTTCGATAACAAGATTATGTCGATTTTATGCAGAAATTCTCGTTGATTCTACTATTGCGGCTTTCATACCAGAGTCTCGGTGTGGTTTATGGAGATTTAGGAACTTCTCCATTGTATGTGTTCTACAATACATTTCCTCACGGTATCAAAGACACAGAGGATATTATCGGAGCTCTCTCATTGATAATATACTCTCTTACTTTAATACCGTTACTCAAGTACGTCTTTATCGTGTGCAAAGCAAATGATAACGGTCAAGGTATACCGATCCTAATACTATACTCTCTTATGTGAAAATGTTTTTATACTATTTGTATTTTGAATTTTTCGGTGTTTTTGAATAGGTGGTACGTTTGCGCTTTATTCATTGCTTTGTCGACATGCGAAAGTCAAAACTATTCCAAATCAACACCGTACTGATGAAGAGTTAACGACCTATAGCCGTTCTATATTTCATGAAAATTCGTTCGCCGCTAAAACTAAGAGATGGTTGGAGAGATACCCTTCGAGAAAAAACGCACTTCTTATTCTTGTCCTTGTTGGCACTTGTATGGTCATTGGCGACGGGATTCTCACTCCGGCTATATCAGGTACCTTTATTCTCAAATCAAAAGATGAAAATTTCTTTTTAATTTATCGTCGAAATGTTTGACCATGCTGTTTTTGACAGTTCTTTCAGCTGCTGGGGGGATCAAGGTAGACCACCCGGATATAAGTAACGGTAAAATTCTACTTTTGAAGACAAAAAATAATTTTCGGGTTTTCACATACCACTTTCTGCAGCGAATTTTGGATATTAAAGTTTGAATCTTTGATATTTTTTCATTTTTCTTTCGGACATTAAAGTTTGAATCTTCGATATTTGTTCTTGTTTCTTCCGGACATTAAAGTTCGAATCTTCGATATTTGTTCTTGTTTCTTCCGGACATTAGAGTTCGAATCTTTGATATTTGTTCTTGTTTCTTCAGGACATTAAAGTTCGAATCTTTGATATTTGTTCTTGCTTCTTTTGAACATTATAGTTTGAATTTTTTATATTTGTTTATTCGGACATTAAAGTTTGAATCTTTGAGATTTGTTCTCGTTTTTTCAAACATTAAATTTTGAATCTTTGATACTTGTTCTTGTTTCTTTCGAACATTAAGGTTTAATTCTTAGTTTCTTTCGGACATTAAAGTTTGAATCTTTGATATTCGTTCTTGTTTCGTTCGAACATTAAAGATTGAATCTTTGATATTTGTTTTGTTTCTTTCAAACATTAAAGTTTGAATCTTTGATATTTGTTCTTGTTTCTTTCGGACATTAAAGTTCGAATCTTTGATATTCGTTCTTGTTTATTTCGAACATAAAAGTTTGAATCTTTGATATTCGTTCTTGTTTCTTTCGGACATTAAAGTCTGAATCTTTGATGTTTGTTCTTGTTTCTTTCAGACATTAAAGTTTGAAGCTTTGACATTTGTTCTTGTTTTTTCGTGCAGATGTCGTTATTGTTGTTGCTGTTGTAATATTAGTCGGTCTGTTCAGTATGCAACACCACGGGACAGATAAAGTCGGCTGGCTCTTTGCTCCAATAGTATTGCTTTGGTTTCTCTTGATCGGGGGAATCGGTATTCTAAACATTTGGAAGTATGATAGCAGTGTTTTGAAAGCTTTTTCGCCTTTATATATTTACCGATATTTAAAAAGGGGACGAAAAGACGGTTGGACTTCCCTTGGCGGTATTTTGCTCAGTATAACAGGTAATTCTCTCATTTTCCGAATTATAACGTTCTATCTTTTGTTTTCTTTTTCGCCTAATATTTGTTCTGATTACTATATATGTCTCGATTTTTACAGGTACCGAGGCACTTTTTGCCGATTTAGCTCATTTTCCAGTTGCAGCAATACAAATTGCTTTTACAGCAGTTGTATTTCCTTGTCTTCTTTTAGCATACACCGGACAAGCTGCTTATCTTATGCAGAACAAAGAACATGTCGTTGATGCGTTTTACCGATCGATTCCAGGTAATAAGTTAAGAGTTTTCTCTTTTTTCTTTTTCGGTATTTTACGAATATTTGAAGTGTTGAATGTGGGCAACAAAGACCTTTTTGGGTTTTGTGGTTTGATCCTGTGCTATACCCGTTATAATATGTTACCTTTTAGGTCCCTTTATAGCATATTAAGTACAATTTTGCTTTAATAGTTTATACCATACGGGGCGCAAAAAGTTAATAAATTGCATACCATAGGGACCAAAAGGGTAATAATCACATAGCACGAGGACCAAAAAGGTAACAAATTACATAGCACAAGGACTAAATCGTTAACGTATATACCACAGGGACCAAAAGGACAAACAACCTATACCACATGTCTAGAAAGTTCTTTTGCCATTGAATGTGGATTTATTTTTATTTCTTTTTATCAGAAAGCATATATTGGCCGGTATTTGTTGTGGCAACTGCAGCTGCTATAGTTGCAAGTCAGGCTACAATATCCGCAACATTTTCGATAATAAAGCAAGCTCTTGCCCACGGTTGTTTCCCTCGGGTCAAAGTCGTGCATACTTCGAAGAAGTTTCTCGGTCAAATATACGTTCCCGATATAAACTGGATTCTCATGATTCTTTGCATTTGTGTAACTGCCGGGTTCAAGAACCAAAGCCAAATAGGCAACGCTTACGGTACATTTTTCCCGTTTTCCCCGTCTTAACGGATTCCTTTATTTTCCATCATTTTACTAAACTCGGCAAAATTCCGTGCCTCAATTCAACAGGGACAGCTGTTGTTCTCGTGATGCTCGTAACGACATTGCTCATGTCGTTGATCATGATCTTAGTGTGGCGTTGCCATTGGATCCTAGTCCTCCTTTTCACGGCCCTATCGCTCCTCGTCGAGTGCATGTACTTCTCGGCCGTGCTCTTCAAGGTCGACCAGGGCGGGTGGGTCCCGCTCGTGATAGCCGGGGCGTTTCTCGTAATAATGTACGTCTGGCACTTCGGCACCTTAAAACGCTACGAGTTCGAGATGCATAGCAAGGTCTCGATGGCGTGGATCGTAGGGCTCGGACCCAGTCTGGGCCTCGTGCGGGTCCCGGGCATCGGCCTAGTCTACACCGAGCTAGCGAGTGGGGTCCCGCACATTTTCTCTCACTTCATCACGAATCTCCCCGCTATCCATTCGGTTGTCGTCTTTGTTTGCGTCAAGTACCTACCGGTCTACATGGTACCCGAAGAAGAGCGGTTTTTGGTCAAACGAATCGGACCAAAAAACTTCCACATGTTCCGATGTGTCGCGAGGTATGGCTACAAAGATTTGCACAAGAAAGACGAGGACTTCGAGAGAAAACTCTTCGATAATCTATTTTTATTTGTCCGACTCGAGTCTATGATGGAAGGGTGTTCGGATTCCGATGAATATAGCTTATACGGTCAACAAACCGCACAATCACGAGAAACCCTTTTGACCGGTAATGACAACGGAAATACTATGTCTTCGATAGTATCATCAGTCGATTCGATCGTGCCGTTGAACCCGTTGAACGGGAATTTGACCGTTGGATCGGGGAATAGTCAAGTGGAGGTTGATGAGTTGGAATTTTTGAATGGTTGTAGGGATGCTGGAGTTGTGCATATACTAGGAAATACTGTGATAAGGGCAAGAAGGGAATCAAGATTTTACAAGAAAATTGCAGTTGATTATATTTATGCATTTCTTAGGAAAATTTGTAGGGAAAATAGTGTGATTTTTAATGTCCCTCATGAGAGTTTGTTGAATGTTGGACAAGTATTTTATGTGTAAATTTTGGAATTATAATTGATTTGTGGATACTATATACTAGTATTTTTTTTTGAAATTTATACAGATTACCGAATCATTTTAGGTGGACTTGTTGATCCTATACAAAAATAGCTGTGTACTGATGTGTCCAAAGCGACAATCGGATTTATTATCGTATAGAGATTCGTTATCGAGTACTAGTCCGCCATTAAGTAGCTATAAAGGTAAAGATTGTTTAGTACACAAATAACAAATTACATGGATAACTTATATACCATAGAATAGATAAATTATAGAGTAAAGTTTAAAAACATACTTTGTGGTTTGGTATTTTTGTAAAATGTTATTTGTGAAATTTTTTTCAAAAGGGTGTTTGTGGTTTCAAAAATTTGTAAAAAGAGGTCCGAAATTTTAAAACCACATTTTAAAGGGTAATCTTGTCCATTTTGAAGTGAAATTTTGTAGCTTAGTTAATGAAAATATAATAGACATTTGTGATAAATTTTAGAATTTTTTGAGAAGCGTTAATATTTTTTAATTAACATTTGATTATAACTTTTAAAAAATCAAAATAAAATGAAAATTTTTCGAATCTTACTCAAATTTTGATATATAATTCTAAAATAATATAGCTAAAATATAAGAATGTTGAATTAATTGAAATAACTGGTGTAGCACTATAATTTTCAAATCACATACACCATTTTAGAAACTTTTGAAACCACCGACACCCTTTTGAAAAAAAATTTCACAAATTTCTTTTTATAAAAGAATCAAAACACATGGCATTTTTTAAAGTTTACCTTAAATTATGTCATTAAGCCTAAAAAGGTAATTTCCTAATAAAAAAAATCATATTTGGGTAAGTTAAATTTGTTATGTATAAAGGAATGAGAATGTTTGTTTTATACAATATAGAAGGTAAGTTTTGTAAGCCTTTTTAGTGTATGGCATTTTGGGAAATTATAACTAATTTTTGAAAAATTGTCCCTAAAAAGTTGATATTTTAACAACTTTCCATTATCAAATATTGTTGGAATTACATTATAGACCCTATACAAGCCATCTTTTTTTGAATTTTGGTATAATTGGTAAAAATATCTACCTATTTGTCTAGGTTGACTTTCACTCCACTTTATAATAATTAAAACTTAAATACATTTGGTCCTAAAAGTCAAATTATCTATACAAATATCCAAAAGTAACATTTTTTTAATATAAGTATAATGCATTAATATCATCTTTAATTTAATTTTAAAATTTTATTATTATCCTAAATTTTGAAATTATTTTTATAGTTACCTTAGTTTTTAAATAGTTTATCACTTTATTCCCTAAATATCATATGTCAGCTTTTGATCGAAGAGAAAATATTTGAAAAAATAATATCTATGAAAAGTCAAACCAATCAGAAGCTGACACGAGATATTCAGGGAGTAAAGTGCTATACTTTTTAAAAGTCGATGTAGTTGTGAGAACGCTTTCAAATTTCAGGAAGACAATGGAATTTTAAAGCTAAATTGAGGATATTGTTTATGTATTAAACCTTTAATCTATATTCTTGTTCCATGAATACCGACTCATGTAAATGAAACTAAGTCCTATTATAAATAAATTTAATTTTTTTATAAACTAAGATTTTGAAGAGGCTGATATCGAACTTAGGACCCCTCGTGGCTATTTTAAAATATGTAATAATGAGTTACACCCAATTCACATATAATTTTCAAATTTGAGTTTATTTGGTTAGTTGATTTACAATTCGGCCCTGTCTACCATAATTGATTATCAGTACGGTTTTTAATACCATTTAATATATTTTTTTTAATTTATAAGTAGCTGTATTAAATTGAATTAAATTTATTTCAGTATAAATTTATATGTATATAGTATTAAATTAAACTAAATTAAACTAAATATAAATTAAAAAGAACAGAACTCATATAATTTTCTCAATGAATATCTCGAAAGTTAAACACAAGGCTAGTTAAATATCTACATTCTGTTCATGTTTGTTTTCTAAAATTTTATTAGTAACACTTTAATCCCAAAAAAAATCTGAAAACAATTATTTAATAAAATTAAACAAAAATTTAAAATATTATTTAGGGCTAGTTTGACATTACTTTTTAAGTTACTGTTAAAATAAATTGTCTTTATAAATTTTTAATAAAATTATATATTTTAACTTTAATATACTAATTAATTAAAAATTATTTAATTTATTTATTCGAAAATTAAATTAAAAAAAAAAAGTTGAAAAGCCGTTAATGTTTAAAATAAAAAACAATATGTAGATAGAAAGGAGGATATAATAAAGTAAAGACAACAAATTTAGTAAGTACTATTGATTATTTACCACATAACATTGTACTTCATTAACTCTACCTATATCCAAACAGGTTTTCTTAATTTTTTTCCTCGGATAAACAAGACCCTAATGTACTCCTGTATTACCTGCAAATTCAGACACTAATTTATCAATAATTACAATAAAGGCCCAACCTTTGCATCATCAATGGAAAAAGAACCAATCTTTTTGCTCCCTCCTTCTTCTTCTTCCTCAAATCCATTCAATTTCTGTTTCTGCAATGGATTTGAAGCTAAAATGAGGAGGAAAAGGAGAAATTGGAGAGCAACAGCTATCTATGGTGTACCCACGTGGCGCAATCTCCGTGGATAGGTGCTTTTGAGAGCTGCTTTCTCTCTCATGCTGCTGCCATGTCAGAACCCCGTCCTATGACCCCGGCGAATCCGTATCGTATGCCCTCTTTATCTCTCTACAAGACTCCCCTTTTCTTCCTTTCTCTCTCTAAAACTTGGGGGGTTTAACAAGTCCCTTTCTTTCTTACTTTCTCTCTCTATCTCTATATTTAATTTTTTCCCCTTTGTTGGCGTGTGTGGGTGTCTCCCTCTTTTCTCTCTCTCCTTCTCGTTTTTCTCATATCCCCTTGTGCTCCCCGTACCCTAATTCCATAATTTCCCCCCCTTTCCATCGAGTTGTTACTCAGAGGTGGTGCTTTTCTGGTTCTTAGCTGAGATTGGTGAGCTTCTTTTGCTGTTTGCCTAGTGTTTTGCTTGTTTGTTGATATCAATTTTGTTTGTGGGTTTGATTCTTTTTGTGTGTTGAGCTTGTTTCTGTTCAAGGTTGATGCTTTTGGTTGTCATCTATTTGATTTGGGTTTTTTTTAATGAATTGATGCTCAATTGTTTGGGAATTTGAAATGGCTGATTGGGGTTTTGGATTTGTGTGAGCAAATGTGTCTGCTTGGATTTGTTTAGCTCTTGTAGTTTGAAAGTTTGGTTTTGCATGCCTGTTTTCTTTTGTGATCATTAAACTGCTTTCTTGGTTTAGTGGTGATGTTCCTGATTCAGTGATTTAGTTGTATACTAGCTAGTTAGTTTTCAATTTTTTGGAAATGGACCAAATGGCTCTTGTTTATGTGCTATTAGGTCCCATTTATAGCTAGTAGAGATGAGTTGAGGTGTATATTTGACTATTGATCCGGGCTACTGGCTGGGTGTCTTGAACACTTAAGTTATATTCCCATGTTTCATATTTTTTTGTTTTCCTTACGCCTAATACGTCGGGACCCTATAGTTGTCCCTAAACGCCCATTTCACCTTGAACACCCCGTGAACTCCTGAATGCGCCACATGTCTGCTTCTGGTTGAAGCGAGAAAAATCAGAAAAAACGACTTATTCGAAAATTCAAACCAACTCAAAAGCTAACACATGGCTTTCAGGGGCAAATTGGTGCATTTTTTCCAAGTACGAGGGGGTAATTGAAACTTTTTAAAGTTAAGGGGGTAAATGAGCATTTATGGACAACTATAGGGGTCTTGATGTATTAGGCCTTTTCATTAATATTGTTCATGATATGTACTAATGAATAGGTCACTGAGGTTTGTAAGTACTTGTATTGCTAACTCGAAGCCTATTTGCGCTAAAAAACGTGCCGTGTTTTTTCCTATTTTAGATGCAAATGATTGAGAGATGAAAGATAGTGGTCCAACAGCGAGTAAAATGATAAACAGGAACTGGGTGTTGAAGCGAAAACGAAAAAAGCTTTTGTATAGACGAGTTATTGCCAATGGGGGTAAAGAAGGAAATGCAGAAGCTCCTGAATCTCCGAGAAGTACATCTGCTGTTAAAAAGAGGCCAAAGGGTGAAATAAGCTCGGAGATTTCTTCGTCCAAGAAGAAAGGAAATGATGGGGTGAGTTGTCATTTGTTCTCTTTAACTATTATGTGCACTTAGTTTCATTTTTAGGAAAACAAAAAAAAATTGAACTTGAATTTGTGTGTAGCTGGAAACAAATAAAAAACCTTGTCATCTTAATGTATTCTTCTAAGTTAATAGGGCAAAAAGGCCTTTTTACACCCTGTGGTATCATAAGTTGGTCTCTTTGGTCCTTGTGCTATATACATGTTACCTATTTGGTCAATCTGTTACCTTTTTTTGTCCCTTAATACGGATTACCACCTATTGGGTCCAAAAAGATAACAAATTGCAAAGCACAAGGACCAAAAGAGTAACGATTACATAGCATAAGGACCAAATGGGCAATGATTGAACAGCACAAGGACCAAAAAGATAGAATATTGCATATTATAGGGACACAATAGGTAAAGCGTATACCACAGGGTCCAAATGCGCAAAACGTTTGTTGCACAGGGACCAAAAAGTTCTTTTTGCCAAGTTAATAGTAATAAGTAACAACTGTAATCAGTTCTGAATCACTTTTATGCCTTAGCTAAGTCGGATTTGAGATTCATCTTTGAGTTGATATTGCTAACAGTATTATTTGAATATATGACAGATTTTGACCAATTGGTTGTCGATTTTATTCCTCGTGAAATGAAAGTTTGTAATATTTTTCTGTGGTCTTTTACAGTATTGACTTTCGATCTGTTTCTTTCCAGTATTACTATGAATGTGTGGTCTGTGACCTTGGCGGAAACTTGCTGTGTTGTGATAGCTGTCCTAGGGTCTATCATATTCAGTGCCTTGATCCTCCTCTTAAGGTACAGTTGACTTTTTCGGAAGTTATTGGCAATATATATGTACTTCACGACTCTTGTTTTCTGAGAATTGTCTTGTTCTTTAAATTGAAGCGCATTCCAAACGGGAAGTGGCAATGCCCAAAGTGCTATCAAATTAATGATCCCCTTAAGTCGATTACCCAACTCGATTCCATTTCAAAGCGAGCAAGAACAAAAAAGACTGTTTCTAAAAATTCCAAAACCGGAGTAAGTTCATCTGGCACTGAGAAAGTATCCAGGCTTTTCGGAAGCTCAATGTTCCCCAAACAAAGGTCCTCCAGCAAAGGAAAATCTGTGTTAACTTTTGGAGTTAAAACCGATGAGAAAGAGCAGCCAGATTCTTCCTTTGATCTCTCTTGTAGCATAAAGCCAAGTGATCCATCTGTTGTGGATAATAAGAAACCCGATATATCTCCACCTGTATCTCCACGAGACAAAAAGTCAATTTCTCTTGCTGAGGAATTGTTACCTGACATGAAAATTTCGAAATTGGGGTTGGATGAGGAAGAATCAGGTCAGAAGATTGAGTTGTCTTGTAAAGATGAATCGCCGGTAAAAAAAATTGTACTTGCTATTGGTGCTGCTACTAGAAAGGACAGAAAAAGAAAACATGAGAGCGACAATGGGGGCGGTATAAAGAGGCGTAAAACTGACAAGGGAAAACGTACTTCTAAGAAGAATGAATCGAAAGCCACTAATGTAGCTTCTGGGAGTAGTAAAAAACATGTGAAACGAAAAAAGGTCAGTATTGGGGGTTCGGCATCTTCATCACAGAATGATCTGGGAAACAAGACCTTAGATATGCAGGAAAAGAAAGAGGTATTGGTTTAAATTATTTGGTTCCTTTGTTTTGTTTTCCTAGTAGATCATTCGAAATTTCTCCTCAAAGATTAAAACTTGAACTTCTTAGTAAAAAAATCGGGCTTTCTTCATTTTTTACCTCATTGATTGGATATTTGATTTCGTCTTTGAGAATCAAATGAAATTCTTTTGTTGTTTTATTCCTTTACCTTCATTGGTATCTGATAATTTTTATCTCTTTTGACTACTAAGGTTTCATACTTCTTATTTGTTTTAGGAAACAAAGAATGCATTATGAATTTCAGAGAGATGTGACATGATCCTAGGAATTATAGGAATTATCCTTATTTGAATATTGTAATCCGTGTATATACACTACCTCTCTATCAATACAAAACAAGCAATATTATCAAGATGCAGTCTTTTACTTTTCCACAATTTGTTTTGAAATATTCCTTTTATGCCCTTGCCTCTTCATGCTTATGCATTTTATGCAGTGTTTGGTTAGTTGCCTGGCTTTCAGTTTATCAGTTACTTAAAGTGTGTGCTTAGCAAATTTAGATCAATTGTTGAATGTTGATTGAGAAAGGCCCTAATTTTAGATACTTATTTTTTATAGAAGCTTCCTGAGGAACTTAAATGCCCATCAGATGAGTCGGGCAAAGCTGATAATAGTATGGACGAAATACAAATTTCTGAAGATATTGTCCGTGAACTTCAACAGGTTGATCAACTCATGCGAAATTCGTATATTCTACATTGATGAAGATTTTTGTTTGCTTATAATTATCTGACAAATTTAATTCTCACTGTTCAAATCGCAGGTTGATCGGGTTTTGGGATGTCGGGTTCAAGGTGACAAGTGTAGTGCTTCTTGCACTATATCTTTGATACCAACTGATGATTTGCCTACTGTTGAATTGCAAAATGAGGAAAATTTGAGCTGTGATATTGATATTGATGTAGCAGTTGAAAATAATGTCGAGATTGGTTCGGGAAGTAACGAAATTGTTGACAAGGGAGAAATCCCTAAGATGGGCTTTAGAGCAGATAACATACATGTATATAAAAGATCTTCTGGTAAAGAATGTAAAGGAATTTCCAAGGATTTAGCTAGAAAAGACGGAAAAGATTCTACCCTTAAAGTCGGAAATGGTAAAAATGGACAAGATTCTGCAGTAACAAATGAAGATTCTGCGAAACAATCTGAAATTGTGGTGATAGAGGAAATCGCGGGGAATGGTTTAAAAGACAATGGTACAATTGAAATTCCTGAAGTTCAAAAAAGAGAGGATATTGAAACGAAAGCTAACGGTGTTGTTGAAAACAAAGTTTGGGAGACTAAGGAGACAAAAACATCATATGAGTTCTTCGTTAAATGGGTAGGGAAGTCTCATATACACAACAGTTGGATATCTGAGGCTCAATTAAAAGGCCTTGCGAAACGAAAACTAGAGAATTACAAGGCAAAGTATGGAACAGCTGTGATAAATATATGCGAGGAAAAGTGGAAGGTGCCTCAAAGGGTAATTTCTCTTCGTACGTTGAAAGATGGTACTCGGGAAGCTTTTGTAAAATGGACTGGTCTTCCTTATGATGAATGCACTTGGGAGAGGCTCGATGAGCTTGCTCGTTTGAGTTCTTCGCATTTGATTGATGTATTTGATCAATTAGAACAAAAAACATTGGAAAAAGATCATGTAAGGGATGAGCTGGCGAAGGGGAAACGCAATAATGAGATTACCACTCTCACAGAACAACCTAAGGAACTAGAAGGGGGTGCCTTGTTTCCCCACCAGCTCGAAGCATTGAACTGGTTGCGTAGATGCTGGCATAAATCGAAAAACGTGATCCTTGCCGATGAAATGGGTCTCGGTAAAACGGTATCTGCTTGTGCTTTTATGTCATCTCTATATTTCGAGTTCAGAGCTTCTTTACCTTGTTTGGTCTTAGTTCCACTTTCCACTATGCCTAACTGGCTTGCCGAGTTTGCTCTATGGGCTCCTAATCTAAATGTTGTGGAATATCATGGGTGTGCAAAAGCAAGGGCTGTAATTCGCCAACACGAGTGGCATGCTAGTTTTCCAAATGAATTGAACAAGAAAACCGCATCTTACAAATTCAATGTTATTTTGACCACTTATGAAATGGTTCTTGCCGATTCCTCCCATTTACGAGGAGTTCCGTGGGAAGTTCTAGTGGTTGATGAAGGCCACCGTTTAAAAAATTCGGGAAGTAAATTGTTTAGCTTGCTCAATTCATTCTCTTTCCAACATCGTGTACTCTTGACTGGTACCCCTCTTCAAAATAACATCGGCGAGATGTATAATTTGCTGAATTTCTTGCAGCCAGCTTCGTTTCCTTCTCTATCGTCATTTGAAGAGAAATTTAACGATCTCACAACTGCCGAAAAGGTGGAGGAATTGAAAAAGCTTGTTGCTCCTCATATGCTTCGAAGGCTTAAAAAGGATGCTATGCAGAATATCCCTCCTAAGACCGAACGAATGGTCCCTGTTGAGTTGACTTCTATCCAAGCCGAATACTATCGTGCGATGCTAACGAAAAATTATCAGGTTTTACGGAATATCGGGAAAGGGGTAGCTCAGCAATCAATGCTGAACATTGTTATGCAGTTAAGGAAGATTTGCAATCATCCTTATCTAATACCGGGCACCGAGCCTGATTCTGGGTCAATTGAATTCCTTCATGAAATGAGAATAAAAGCTTCAGCCAAGCTCATGGTGTTACATTCTATGCTGAGAGCATTGTATAAGGAAGGTCATAGAGTTCTTATTTTCTCTCAGATGACTAAGCTTCTCGATATTCTCGAGGATTATTTGACTATAGAATTCGGGCCAAAAACATACGAGAGAGTGGATGGATCTGTATCGGTATCTGATCGCCAGACAGCTATAGCTCGATTTAACCAGGATAAAAGCCGATTTGTTTTCTTGTTATCGACACGGTCTTGTGGCCTGGGGATTAATTTGGCTACTGCTGATACGGTTATTATTTATGATTCCGATTTTAACCCACATGCCGATATCCAAGCAATGAACCGAGCACATAGGATCGGACAATCGAAGAGATTGTTGGTGTACAGGCTTGTTGTTCGTGCAAGTGTTGAAGAGCGAATCTTGCAGCTTGCTAAAAAGAAACTGATGCTTGACCAGCTTTTTGTGAATAAATCTGGATCTCAAAAAGAAGTGGAGGATATTCTTCGATGGGGAACCGAGGAACTTTTTGTTGATTCTTCCAGCTTGAATGGGAAAGAGACGGGTGAAAGTAAGAACAATAATGATGATGGAGTTACCGATATAGAGCACAAGCAGAGGAAAAGGGGTGGAGGGCTCGGTGATGTGTACCAGGATAAATGTACAGATGGCGGGAATAAGATTGTGTGGGATGAAAGTGCAATTGCGAAATTGCTTGACCGTTCGAACCTTCAATGTGGGACAGCTGATGTTGCTGAGGTGGAGTTTGAGAGCGACATGCTTGGCTCTGTAAAGGTGATGTCTTTTATTCTTTTCATGAGAAAAACTGTGCTTTTATTATGCCGAATGCATCTAGACGCCCTGGAACTTGGCAATTTTCATCGGATACTACCCTAAACTTTCAAAAGTTTCAAACTTGGAAAAAGTGCACTAGCTTGCCTCCTCAATGCAACCTGCCAGTTTCTGTTTTGACTTTTCATAGATGTCATTTTCCTGCTTTTCTTCCTCCAACCAGAAGCTGATTCGTAGAATTGAGGGGGCAAACCCCGTGCACTTTTGCCAAGTTTAAGGAGGTGACTGGAACTTTTGAAACTTCAGGCAAGGGTGGCATCCAGCGAAAGTTGCCAGCTTTAGGGGGTTGTGGATGCATTTGGCCTTTTTATTATAGTTTATAAAGGTCATGAATGATTGAGTTCCACTTAGGAAACTAACTATGTATATTTTCTCTTACATTGAATACAAAACCAATCATAGTAAGGCATGCTAAAAAATGATTTAAGGCAGATTGAAACTTGAGTTTCATGGCTCATTGTAGGGTCAATTTGAAAACAAGAAAACATCAAGATATTATCTATGCAAAGATATTAGTTTTATAAGATCATAATAAGAAACATAAAATCAAAACTTAAATGAAAGAGAACTAGAAAAAGTGTTCATACAAATAAGTGAATAACAAATGTTCAGAGTGGAATAGGCTTGGTCTAGTGGTTGAGCCGTGAAGCTGTGATCCTAGACGCCACAGGTTCGAATCCGTGGGGTGGGGTGGGATGGGGTTTTTCTTTGTTATTATTGTAAGCCCAATGAGGCAATTTTTTTATAAAAAAAAATAACAAATGTTCAGCCTAATATGGATATTTGCTTCCAATCTCTTGATTACTATTTGCCTTGAGTGCCTTTAACGACTGTAGATCAGTTCACTGAAGTAAAATGAAAAGAACTCTAAAATTTGGGCTGGTTGCTATGCAGATGTTGAGTTCTTTTTATTTTGTGAACTGTAACTTTTCGGTGCTTGTCAATTGAGACTATTAGATTGGTGGTGAGAGGAACATGGTTATTAGTTTTCATGAAAGGTACCAGGCTAGGTTGATAGAATGGAATTTTTATCCTGAATTATATCATAAGCTGCTGAGACTGAATAAAGTAACAAGTGTCTGACTTGGCAATTAAGATTATATGGTCACAGAACATTATCTTATGATAGAAATGCAATTGCTTTGGTACAACCAAGGAAAGGATACAAACAATTACAAATTCTCTCAGTATGAGTTGGGCTTATCACTTTATTTTATTAGAATTATCTATGTTCTATATGTTCATTTAAATCTATTTAGTATAATTTTATTATATACACATCTTAGTGATTCTAAAATTATCTTGGTAATAATTACTAATAAAGTAACTACTATTACAAATATTTAAAAAATAATTATTAAACAGATGAATTAGTAATATGAGAAATTTTCGGATATAATAATGAATTAATAAGATAAGAATTAATACGAAATAAGAGAAAGAATTCATATTATTACTGTTAATATATTATTCTTTGTTGGCATGGCTTTAGTGTATGCTTAGAGATGCACTGAAATTCCATTTTATTTCAATTCATTGACCAAGGGAGAGTCAGATATTCTACTTTCATCATCAAAGTAATTATCTTTTCACTCATACCGTTCTGTAGATAAAATCTAGATGATAGTTTCAGTTCTTGTCATTTTCTTGAGCTTTATGCAGTATAGACCAAGTGAGAATGTTTCTGAAAAAAATTGGAATCAGTTTGTATTGAATTTGTTGATGTGGATATGTTAGGATTTGGTTGCAAGATGTTTAAACTTTGCACTCGGTTTAGTTTGTAATTGATTTTTATGATGGCTTGCTACGATTGCAAAGACGTGAATGAACATGTCCTTAATTGTTGAGTGGTGAATAAATTCCACGCCGTCTCTTAACAGAATATGAATTGTGATTGTTGACATAAATTATAGAATTTCATGCATTATCGAACTGTATGGTTCATGTGAGGAAAATGATTTTCTTTGTTGCTCCAACAAAATGATTTATTTAGAGTACCTGGCCCTTCGGGTATTTGTATGCTTTTCATTGCTCTTTCTGTTCTTATTATTCCTTCTCTATTTTCTCCAAGTTTTATCTGGAATCCTTTTCCAATTTGGGGGAGTCGAGAAAAATCCCTTGAGATGTGTTGCTAGAAACATTTAAATTATATTATTCTAGAATTATTTGATTTAGGTCCTAGAGTACTTTAATCCCATGGCATTCTGAAGTGCAGAAGTACCCAGACAATTTTCGCTATCTTGTAGTTTTTTACCTGTTTTCTAACAAAACACTCTAGTTGCTCAAGGCTTTACTTTTCCTCTAGAACTTTGAAGTAGCATGGACTCACTTGTTTCTAAAGTCAAATAGGATTCATCATTGAACGGTCACTGAGTTGACCATTTCATTAGCATTGATTGGCTGATAACTAAGTTTTCTCTCTATTCAGTCGGTTGAGTGGAATGACGAGTCACCCGAAGAACAAGGGGGAGGTGATGCATCTCCTAATGTGGCTGATGATATTTGTGGACAAAACGACAGGAAAGATGATAATGCGGTCACTGCCACTGAAGAAAACGAATGGGAAAGGCTTTTGCGGTCAAGGTGAGGGAGCCTTTATTTGCTGTCAAATCTTCCCTGTAGCACTATATTTTGTTATATCTTGTTATTATTTCAGCCTGCTACCCCGCCTTTTTTTCTTTTATTTCCACGTGGAATATATGATCTTTTTGTTTACTTTTTTTTGAAACAAAACAAGACTGCCAAATAGTTAAAGAGAATGATTTCTACCAGAAGCAATAGGGAAATTAGTAATGATATGACTGATATCTTAAGTTTGTTTGAATTTTATCTCAAGAATGTATTCTCATTCAGTACCTTGAGAAATTGTAGTATATATTGTTAGAATTTATTTATTGATGCGGAAATAGAATGTGCAAAATTTCTGCAGCTTTTTTTCACCCCCTCCCCAAACCGAGGAGTAAGGTGGAGGGGAAAGAATAGTTTACAATGTCACGAGAACATTTAGATGCCATTATTTGGTGGTTTTTTGATATTTTTATCACTAGTTTGTGTATCTAATAAAGCCAATTACATTAATGATTGGCATTTTATTGCTCATATGTTGGGCAATAGACCTAACTGTGTTGCCGTGCATTGTGGTAGTTTGGAAAAGCATGCTAATGTGAAGTTGCATACACCTTTATTCTTATGAAATGCGACTTTCTTTAAAAAAAATGCGCAAATCCGCTAAGATTATAAATTTCAAAGGAAAATCCCCAACCCACTCCAGTTGTGGTTCGAACCAGTGACCTCTGAAGTCAGATTCAGTCTCAACTACTAGGCTAAGACCTTCACCACATGAAATGCGACCTATCATGTGATCATATCATGGAATCTTATGAGATCATGTTGAAAGCCAGGTATATTTGTGATGTTCAAAATGATGTCTTCAATATTTTAGGCTGTCCAAATTACGGCTATAACGTAAATTTTGTTTTATGATTAGTACATTAGGAAAAGCATTGGATGCTTACAAGGATAAAACATTTCACGATTGTTAGGTTGTTGCACATTGACTTCAGATGATGGGGTCATGAAGCATCCTAATCCCAATGCTAGGGAAAGCAAACTACAAGCTTTGGATCTCTTCACAATGTTTTATGTAATAAATTACAACCAAACAACCAAGCAAGCCTTAAGTCCCATGCTAGGTGGGGTCGGCTATATGTGATAAATTACATGGAATAATTTTTTTCTTGTACGCCCGAGAAACTTCAAAGGTTAACAACACCAATATTTATATTTCGGAAAGCTGAACTTAAGACTTATTATATTTACTTGTTAACTTTGTCTACTAGCAGTTCACCTTGATCCCTTATTTAAGTTGCTCTCATTTTATGAAGTGAAAAGTATTTTCACATGATTGCGATAATTCATTGGATGAGTTACATGAAAAGTCATTTTAATTCACAGTCTGAACCTGACTTGACATCTTGCTAGTAGGAAATCTGCACTATTTCTATATATATATCCAATGTTGAAGCTGAGAAGAGCACGGAATTGAGATTTTGGAAAAATAATTTTTCTGTTTTAGTTTTAAAAAATAAGTGAATATATTATACTAACAAATAACAAATTTTTTAAGTTTTAACTTGGCTTTATATGGTTCTGATTTTGTCAAGTTTTTCAACAACATTTGAAGTGATGGTATCAAGGTCCTTATGTGAATTTTACTGCTTGAAGTTTTAAGTTCGAGTCTATCGTTTGGGCTTTCCTAAATTGAAACTAAGCAGTTAAGCTAGATGTTTCTCTCTATTTTGCTATTGAAGAGGACACTGGTTTATATAGTTATTAACTTTATCTAAGTGCCTAAATATATTAAGAATTTGCAATCTTTAGAGTTTTATAAATTGAGTAATGAAGATTTTGTTGTTCCTTCACACTAAAATTATAACACTATATGTCTTGCTTGAATCTCCGTGGAGCTCGAAATACAAAACCTTTAATCAAACTGAACAATGAAATCATTGAACTTAATATTAGATTAGCATTTTCCTCTTTAAGTCTTGTATTTTTTTTTCATATAAATCAACAAAATCATGCTCATAAGAAAATTGGATAGCTAGTTTCGTTTATTCGTTATAATTAGGATGTGTGAAATGGTGATCTTGTGATGTTTTATGCAATTCTTTCTATGTACACAAGGACTTCAGTGGGGAATGCAGTTACAATTTGTGGTATTTTAACATGTTTTTTACTCAATAATGCCATATTTTGCTTCAAATTGTGCTCTTGTGATAGCTGAAATCTAATGAATTCACAATTCATTAGTTATTTCCAACAATCATAAATTTCTTTAGATTACCTATTTTGTATTGTTACCAAAATAGGTTTTGGTTCTTGTAGAAAATATCCCCTCTCTGGCCATTCATTAATAGGACTGCACGTGTTCTCGTCGTATGCATATTGAATTGTAACGTAACATAACATAATGGCACCAAGATTCTTATTTCTATAGCATCTTAACTTTTTCGTTTTGTCTTGTCTTTTATACATTCCTAACTATTTCCCTTCTTAAATTACCGATGGACGTACTTTTTATCGTATGACTTGCTTTTCTAGATGGGAAAAATATCAAAGCGAGGAGGAAGCTGCCCTTGGTCGAGGGAAGCGCCAGAGGAAAGCAGTTTCTTACCGAGAAGCTTATGCTCTGCATCCAACTGAATTAATGACTGAGGTATACTTATTCTTGGTTAACCGTATAACAAAATCTTTATTCTGAGGCTAATTGTTGAACATTTCCTTGAAAAGCAGTTTCGAGATGTGCTGAAACAGAGTGGTGAAGAAGAAAGAGAGCCAGAGCCTGAGCGGGAATACACGCCAGCTGGACGAGCTCTAAAAGCAAAATAGTAAGTCCTTATTTTGTTTTTTTTTGAAAAAAATTTCACAAATGCGTTTATTTTATAAAATATAAATGAAAATCCCTACCCCACCCCAGATGTGGTTCGAATATGTGACCTCTAATGTCACAGATTCAGTCTCATCCATTAGGCTAAGACATTCACCACAAGTCTTTTTTCTTGCTTTAGTCTACTAGACTTGTCATAATTTTGTAAATTGCTGGAAGTTTTGATGTGAAATTGTTGACTGAAGTTGAGAAATGTAAGCTTGACTTTAGTTTATAGTGAAATCTAATTTGCTTAAAAATTGTTGTTCAAGTGAGAGATGCCAGTTTGGAGAAATGACAGAATAGGTTAAGTTCGGACACTTCAGGTTTCGATTTTAATATTCCATCTTCACTAGGGTCCTATAAGGAATTTACAATTATTGTCTGATTTTCGATCGAATCAAATAGCTCGATTTGGTCTGAAATTGCGATATAAATTTCTGGGGTGAATATACACCAGCTGGATGCGTCCCGAAAGCAAAGTAGTGTTTTTTCATTTAAGTCGAGATCTCGAAAGAGTACTAGATTTGTTGAAATATAGAGCATTCATGACGATATAGCGGTCCCCTGAGATTTTTTAACAGAAATTTGGAAAATTTAATGCACGACTTTATAGGATGACCTTGTTACTTAAATATGTTGCTTGAGTAAGAGAGATTGATTCAGTGGGATGAAAAACCGGTAGTTGTAAATTCTGATATTTGGAATTTGGATTCTGGATTTCTTTGGGTCCTTTGTATTGAAGGTTTTTTGGAATTGTGCATTTTATTTCTAACAAGGTTTGCTTGAATTTACGAGTGAAAGAGCCTTAAAAACTTTCTCGAGTACTTTTCTTCCCTGCACGTTTTTCTCGCCCTCTTTTTTTCCTCTCTTAACTGTTGACTACTTCTGTCAAGCTGTAACATTTATACCCGCATATTGTTCAAACTTGGTTTCTTTTCGCAGCATTTAACCACCGTTTAACTCACTTTGATTAATTTATATGTTGGTTAGAATTCTAGAGTTCACCATTTGTAATCCGTATGTTTACGGAAAAAGCATTAAGGTAGATTATACGCAAAACCGCCTTTTTGGACCCTGTGGTATAATCTATTTAACCATATGGTCCCTCTGGTATACAAGTTACCTTTTTGGTCCCTTTAGTGCAATTTATGCATAGTCACATGACCACAATGCAGAACCCAGAAAGGTAACAAATTGTGTATCATAGGGACATAATGCAAAAAGGTAACAAATTGCATAGCACACGGACCAAATGGGTAACATATATACCAAAGGGGACCAAATAGGCAAATGAGTTATACCACAAGGACCAAAAAGGCCCTTTTGCGATAAATTATATGCTTCTATATTGTAAACCAAAATACCCCATAATTGATATATAATTGATCTTCTTTTTCGAACAGTTCGAAGCTCCGCGCCAGGCAAAAACAGCGGCTTTCTCAGCGAAATGCAGTTGCAGAGCCCCAAGTACCCGAGTCAATTTTGCAGTCTCAAGACAGAGATGGACCAATGGAGTTGTTTGAGAAGCCATCAGCAATTGAGCCAGAGGATTTGCAAAAAAGCAGGGCTGACTCGACCTTGCGGCTGGGTCAGTTATCTAAGAACAAAACGGGAAGTCATCTAGATGTTTCTGATAATTCTCTCGGTCAACCTTCTCCCGATATGTTCCTTCAAAGTCAACAAAATCAGGGTTCTGGCCGCCCGAACTACAGTTTGTTACCCGTTTTGGGATTATGTGCTCCAAACGCTGCCCAATTGGAGTCGTACCACAAAAGCTCTTCGAGATCCAATAGTAGACAACGGAAGGCGGCAAGTGGGCCCGAGTTTCCGTTTAGCCTTCCTCCTTCCTCTGGAATTTCAACCGAGACAGGTGGCGAGCGTCAGGATGTTGCCCTTGATAGATTGAAGTTTCAAGATTTGCCGGCCGATTATCTGCAACAGCCCCACAAAAGCAGCTTCTCAGATGGAAGGCTCCCGTTCATTCCGGTACTCTCTCATACTTCAATTGTTACTTTCTTTGATCCTCTTATACATGTTATCTTATCCGACTTTTTGGGCCTTGTTTGTCCATTTGGTCCCTGTAATACACGTTATTCATTTGGTCCTTGTGCCATGTAATCTGTTACCTTGTTGGTTCTCGTGGTATGCATTTACTACCCATTTGGTCCATGTGGTATGCAATTTGTTAACTTTTTGAGCCCTATATGGTAGGAACTATTTTAGCGAAATTCTGTGTAATATGATGTAAAGAGACCAAAAAATACATATTATATAGTACAGGGACTAAATGAAAAATGTGTATAGCACAAGGCCCAAAAAGGTAACATATTATATAGCACATCGAATAAATAAATAATGTGTATGGCACATGGACCAAAAAGGTAACATATTATATAGAACAAGGACTAAATGAATAATGTGTATAGCACATGGACTAAAAAGTTAACATATTATATAGCACACCGACTAAATGAATAATGTGTATAGCACCGGGGCCAAAATGGTAACATATTATATAGCACCGGAACAAAATGGATAATGTGTATAGCACATGGACCAAATAGGCAAAATGATCATACCAAAGTGCCCAAAAATATATTTACCCTTATACATGTCATCTTATCCTGATTTTGGATTCTCATTCTTGCGTTGTTGCAGTACCCTCTACCTTTCCCACATGGAAAAAGTTCGGAGCTTCACGAGGGTCCAAGTTCAAGTTTCGCCGATTTCCAGGAAAAGATGTCCCTACCACATCTACCTTTCGACGAGAAATTGTTTTCCAGATTCAAGTGCATGCCAACAGCTCCCCAGCACGACTTGTTCCCGAGCTTATCTCTAGGGAGCAGACTCGAAGCTATAAACGACTCAATCCGAGACCTTCCACCAATGCCATTGTTGCCCAACTTAAAAGTCCCCTCTCAAGATTTACTCAGATATAATCAGCTCGATAAGGAAATGCCTCCAATGATGGGCTTGGGAAATTTACCGTCTAACTTACAATCGTTTCCCGAAAACCACAGAAAAGTTCTCGAAAACATAATGATGAGGACTGCCTCTGGATCAAACAATTTATACCGAAAAAAATCGAGAATCGACGGTTGGTCTGAAGATGAACTCGATTCTCTATGGATTGGTGTTCGTAGACACGGGCGGGGCTATTGGGAGACAATGCTGCGGGACCCGCGGTTGAAATTTTCTAAGTATAAATCGGCCGAAGATTTAGCGGCTAGATGGGAAGAAGAACAGGTCAAGATCTTAGATACACCATCTCAGGCAGCCCCAAAGACGGTTACTAGGTTACCAAAATCCTCGAAACCGACCTCTTTCCCGAATGTTCCGGAAGGAATGATGGAGAGGGCATTACACGTTAGTCGGCTCGCCATGCCATCGAAGTTCCAATCCCATCTTACGGACATGAAACTCGGGTCCGGCCATTTTGAGCCGTCCGATCAACTTAGTTTGCATAGCGATCATTTCGTGCCAAATCCTACGTGGAATAATTCAGAGAAATTTCATGCAGGAGATTCTTCCGTGGGACCCTCGTCTTCTAATGTTTTCAACGAAATGCCGTTTTTGCTCAATTCTTTCGGGTCAACCAATTTGGGCTCTCTGGGATTGAATCTCGATTTACCAAGAAGACAAAATAACGTCGGGAATAGTGAGTTGAATAAAGGGGCGAATAGTTTCCAATCGAAGGGAAAAGAAATTCTTGAAAGTAGTTCGCCGCCGAAGAACAAGCTACCTCATTGGCTTCGGGAAGTTGTAAGTGCTCCTGAAAAACCTCGAGAACCCGAGCTGCCGCCAACTGTATCTGCAATAGCTCAGTCGGTTCGGGTTTTGTATGGCGAAAGCAAGCCGAGCATTCCGCCTTTTGACATACCGGGCCCACCTCCATCGAAACCAAGAGATCCAAGACGAAAATTGAAGAAGAAAAAGAAGAAAAGACCGCATCTTTTCGAGAAATTTCCGCAAGACATAGAAGGAAGCAATGCTGCTGGTTCATCCTCGATTCCGGCTGCCCCGACATTTGAACTGCTCGAACCGTTAAATCAAGGACTCACATTTCTCGCATCAAACCACCGATTTGGCGTAGCCTCGAAGAAAACAAACAAGGGTTTATCTTTATCGCCGTCTCCTGAAGTCCTTAAATTGGTTTCATCCTCTGTTGCTTCAGGCCCGACTAGCAGTAGCCTCGAAAACGAGCTACCATTGCCAAATCCTGTTGACCAGGTCGAAAATCGGGACCCACAAGAAAAACTAGGTTCCGATAGCGGTAAATCGAGCAAAACGCCTGATGAATCAGAGACATTGGCTGAGGGAACTGAACCGAATCGTCCTGGGAGTGAAAATGAATCGTAGGTATAGTATTGACGTAATATATGAAACATTGTTGTTCGACAGGGTACTGATACAGCCTCAGGGTTTCGGTTATATGGTTGAATTGGGTTTCGGTTAAACGGTTGAATTTTTGTAGGTGACGATGTATCGAGTGGTTAGTAGCGTACATAGGATCGACCGTGTAGGACATCTCGTGTAAAGTTACTGCAAGTGAAAATGAAATGCATAGTGTTTTCTGCTTGACCTTGCCTGCATAATAACTAATCTACAGGTATATAGCATGATTCTATGAAATTGTGATCAATGATTTTTTAACTGGCTAAACATTCTAGGATCAATAGTTTTACGGCTTAATGCATCAACAGCATCCTCAACTTGGCACAAAAAACCTGCTGCCTCCCTGAACTTTGGAATTGTCCCTGCAACTATCTTTCAAAAAGTGCATCATTTTCCTTCCTAAATGCCTTGTGCCAGCTTTTGATCGGAGGGAGAATGTTAAAAAATGATAGCTTTGAAAAGTCAAACCAACCAAAAGCTGTCACGTGGCATTCAGGGAGTAAAGTGCACTTTTTGAAAGTTGAGGTAGCTATGAGGACACTTCTAAAGTTTAGGGAGGCAGAGGGTTTTTTGGGACAAGTTGAGGATACTGTTGATGCATTAAGCCTAGTTTCACTAAGCTGACTTCTTGAACTTCGTATTTCCATTGGGTTTGTGGGCTTTTATTTATTTGTTTGTTTAAATATGAACTATTAGATGGATAGAAAATTTTACTAAAAAAGGGAAAGGAAAAAATGCGGTGAGCTATAAAGAACACGCGATATTCAGTTTTACGCTCTCCCAACTGAGTTATACCTGCAATTGGTGCCTTTTACTGTACTTTAATTTAAGTTTATGTGGGCACTATATTTCTCTTTGTGATTGGCACGTGTGATGAAATCTAGTTAGTCGTGTTATAAAAACCGTAACGAGACGCGATAAATATATTACATATAGCAAAAAAATTACTAAATTTTACTTGCCATTTCTAATATTAATACAACTTGAATTTTGACTGGTTTTTACAACATTTAGATTGCCTAAATATCAATTTTCTTCTAGTTATTTTACAATTAATCCAAATAATTTAATTGTATTTTTGTTTAATATTAATATAATTTCAAAACAAGAACAAATTGGTTACGTGGTGTAGTTGGTTATCACGTCAACCTAACACACTGAAGGTCTCGGGTTTGAGTCCGGGCGAAGCCAATTTTGCTCTTTTATTTTCCAAAGTTTAAATATAAATCGGGCAATTTTAATTGCAAAGTCTAGGAAATGCACTCTCAGCTTCCTTTTTTAAACAAAAAAAAAATTAAATGAATAATTTTTAGCTTTTGTTTTTTGGTAGAAAAGATAAACTAAACAGATTATGCAGTAGCTAGTCTCGGGAAAGTAGTGACTCTCGTGACGTTATCTTGAAGAATGTCGTTAACACCCGGGATAGGCTCATCAAAAGAGAAACAACCAAGTGGATGAGTGGCCACATAAGCAGCTAAAAAATCAGCACACCGGTTCCCCTCTCGGTAAACATGAGTAATCACCACAGTCCATTCCCGCTCAAAAGGATAATGCTATAGTTCGCATTGGCTCCATGACACTCCTTAGAAAGCACCTGAACAACAAATCTGCTATCGATCTCCACCCATAACTTCCTTACCCCCATTTCCCAAGCCATCAACAATCCGTCTTGCACCCCCCACAGCTCCGCGCGAGAAACTGAGCACCGCCCGATATTTCTAGCGTAGCCTCTCATTTTTAGCTTAAACAACTTATACACTTCTCATTTGGGACAAGAGGAATCAAATACTAGACAAATCAATTTCGAAAAAAGAACGGCATAGTCTCATTTTCGCGTCGATTCTTATATAATTCCCGATATTTCTCTGGCATACTGCATATACAATGTATACATCATAAAAAAAGCACCATTTACAGTTAATATTTTGCAGGTGTAGCAGAAACAACTTGATTAAATTCAGTCTATATCCATTATATATACTTGGCATTTAGATCATCTCTTACTATTCCAGCCAGCCTTTGCAGATGTTCTCCTTGTCCGGCTTCTCTTGCTGTAGGTAATGTTGATCCTATGTTTTGGGAGCGTTTTACCCCCGAAATTGACCCGAGCTGGTAATGTATCCATAGGCATCTCGTCTCCAGATGTCTGCTTTTCGACGAGTTCTCGAGGCTTCTCTACAAGCTGGATCCCATAATTCGTCAAATCTCGAGTTTCCTCCTTTACTACTGCTTTGTCTGTGAGAATTCCTTCTCTTGTCTGCAGATATAGAACATGATTCAGTTACAAACCTCTCCAATAGAAAGATATTGGAGAAAGGGTCTTTTTGGTCCCTGTGGTATAACTCGTTTTCCCATTTGGTCCCTCTACTATTCATGTTACCATTTGGCCCTTGTGCGATGCAATTTGTTACCTTTCCGAACCCTGTGCTATGTACCTATTACCAATTAAGTCCCTACGCTCTGCAATTTGTCACCTTTTTTGGGCCTTGCATTGTCGAATTTCTCTTTATGTAATTATAGATAATATGCACTAAGATACAAAAAAAAGGGTAATAGGTTGCGAGTATAGGGACCATATAGGTAACATGTATACCCGAGGGACCAAATGAATAAATGGATTATACCATGAAGTCCAAAAACTGGTTCTGCCGAAAGATATTACTTTAAAAATATATAAATAATGCAAAGTGTCACTCATAAAAAAAATAAAAAGTTCAGAAATAAATAGAAAATCCATTAACCAAAAAACCCCTACCTGTAGCTGACTTGTGCTTTCAATCAAATCGGAAACTGGGACGACCTCTCCATGACTCGAAACTGCACTTTCCAGTAGAACATCTCCAGTAGTTTTAGATTTAGCAGTAATTTGATCTCTACTTTCAGTAGGCGAAGAGTTAGTTAACATATCATCAGTCTCAGGCATGGTCAACCAGAATTTCCCAGGATTATCTCTCTCCACTTTTTCGATTCGAGCCTTCAATTTCCGAACTTGAGACTGTAGTAGTTCGATTTTCCGAAGAGAATTTTCATTGATGTTGTCACCCCCTTTGCAATCAAAAGACGGCCATTCTTCTTGTAATCCAAACTCGTCAGTGGCATTGACTGCCTTGTCTATAAAGCACGAACGTATGTAACTAAATCGATAAAAAAAGGCCTAATGCATCAACTTGTGCCTAAATGCTCATTTGCCCCCCTGAACTTGTTTAAAGTGCACCTCATAACCCCATGAATGCCACGTGTCAGCTTCTGATTGGAGAAAAAAATCAGAAAAATGACATTTTTGAAAAGTCAAACTGACCAGAAGCTGACACATGGCATTCCGGGGGAAATTGGTGCAGTTTTCCCAAGTTAAAGTGGGTATTGTAAAGTTTGAAAGTTCAGGCGGAAATGGGCGTTAAGGGCCAAGTTCAAGGGTCTCAATGTAGCCATAGACAATTTTCTCAAAACAATTACCCCCTGAACTTCTGAAAAAAAGGCCTAATGCATCAACCGGTTCCTAAATGCTCATTTGCCCCATGAACTTTCAGTTGTTTCAAAATAACTCCCCGAACTTGTTTAAAGTGCACCTTATAACCCCATGAATGCCATGTGCCAGCTTCTGATTGGAGAAAAAAATCAGAAAAATGGCATTTTTGAGAAGTTAAACTAACCAGAAGCTGACACGTGGCATCCAGAAGCTGACATGTGGCATCCAGAAGCTGATTGGTGCATTTTCCAAGTTCAAGGGGGATATTGGAAGTTTGAAAGTTCAGGGGTCTCCATGTATTAGGCCATAATAAAACCTTCTCAAAGCAAATAACGATTTCATACCTAGATTACTGCAATCGTCGTTCATCAACACACGACTGGCAGCCGATTTCTTGTTTTCTGGTCAAAACGAAACAGGGATAAGTATGAAGAACATACACAATAATCTTTTAATATCTCAACAGAAATAACAGAAGATTCAGTACCATAGTAAGAGAACAGATTATGTTGTAGCATATAAGACGCCATATCGGTCGTTTCTTCAACTCTTTTTCGTTTCTTTCTCTTCATGATTTTCTCTCTCTTTGCCGGACTACAAAATGGTAAAGACTTTGTTTCAACTCCCTCTACGGAATCAAGCAGCTGTCTTTCTCCGTATCCTGCGAGTCTTCTGTCATATTTTTGTGCTTGGGATTGTATTTCTTTGATTTGCAATTCTAGCCACTTGCATCGCCACATAAGAGGACGTATAAATCTCCTCCAATGGTCAGTCAATTTTTTCCTCCTGAAATTACGAAAACAATAGTTTCAATGGTCAGTCAATTTTCTATTCACTGATAGTCCTTAGTGATCGTAGACTCGAATTCCAAGTCAAAATGGAACCGAACCCTCACAACCCTGATCTAAGTCTATTCTAGACAGAAAATCAAACAGTACAAGTGAATAGATAGGCAGAATATAGTATAAAGTGAATTGGGAGGAAGCCAGCCCCATAAAAGAGATCCATTTGCTACGAAAAATCGTATATAGTCATCAAGCAATCTTATTACTAGCAAAAGTAAAAAGAAAATTGTTAAGCAATATGTCTTTATGTTTCAAGTAAGTTCCTACTAAAGCACCTCCCCTGTTGAACACTTGAACTCCCTCAGTTGCTGTCTGTGTGTGTGTTTCTCTTTTTTCCTTCTTTTTCTAGGCAGGTGAATCCAAGTACGGTCAACCAACAACGGTGGCCCCTCTTCAAACCACACGTGCAAGTAAAAAAATCTAACTAGATACCTAACTTAAGCAACTAGAGGCAATTTCCAATTAAACCGACCGAAATCCGTATGTTGAGAAAGTGTTCAATACAGAGCACATAAAGTCCCAGATATATAAGACAACTTGGCCTACATCTTCGGTAAAAAAACAAGAAAACATTTAAGATACTATTAGACATTATGATGCTTGGAAAGAGCTCATATTTTCCTTTAGCCCTTGGTTGGTTAATGATTTTTTCATGGTATGGTATGGTTCTATAGTTCGGTTCCATACCAACATAAAATATATTGCTTGGTTCCATAGTTTTTCGTGGTATGGTTCTAAAAACCACGGATTTGGTGGTTCTCCATCAAATTAAACTAAAGTTTTGAAGAAAACCATAACATACCATACATTCTATCCAAACAAGAATTAAAAAAAACATATCATACTATACCGTACTTTAATGAAACATGAAGAACCATCAACCAAACAAAGGTTTAACCATACCACAGACAAGCCATCAACATGGGATTGATTGATTGATACTCTTTCACAATGAACACTCTTTAGGTTTGAGCACATACTATTTTCTAACCATTAGCCTGATATCCATGACCTTTACCAAAAAAATATGAAACAGAACAAGTACCTGACAGGAAATTCACCACTAATATCATCGAATGCCCATGTCGGATTCAACACACCATCAAAACGTAATTTCGACTCAACTTCCATATCATCTTGCAACGAACCGTTCTCATTCTGAGACAATGTGGCACCAAAAGAACTCATACTCTCTGCACAATCCCCACATATACCTTCTTCAGTTTCTACATTTTCATCAGACTTTGTACACCCAACAATATTAACCTCCACATCCTCAGTTTCGGCCGCCACCTCAGCTAGGCCGTCATTTACAACCTCTTCATGGAAGTTATTGTCCTCATAGTTGCTCATACACTGCACAATATTGTCTTCTTCGTTAGGGTTTACAGTTGCATTATCTTTTCTAGTCAAGACTTCATTAGCAACTTGTGATTTCTCCAGGTCAGGCCCCATTTTTAACCAGCTGAAGCGATTTCAACATTCATCTGTAATTGGAATAAACAAATTACACAACATGTGAATCAACAAACTGGAATAAATACACAACATTTCGGGCCTATTTGGCATTGCTGTCAGAGTTGCTGTCACGAAAAGCTCCACTTACAAACTTTTAATAAAACAACATATTTTGGCATTGGACAAAAGATTTTGACTCTTAATACTAATTAATTGGGAACTGTCAGCTATTGATTTCCAGAACTTTTCGTGAAAGCAGCTAGGAAAAGCTTGAAAATAGAGCTTTTCGGAAAAGCAGTCTGGGAAAGCAATGCCAAACAGGCCCTTCATAACATATAAGAGCAAGTCCAACCATATTCCCCGTATTCCATCCCTCAAATCTACAGTGTTTTTAATCCAACCGTCTTCCTCATTTTTCATTACTCATGTTAGATTCTCTAAAATTAATAATATTTTATTATTATCATTAATATATTCATTCTTTTATATCATCCTTATTCTAATCTAATCAACTCTGATCTAATCCACGAACATAACAATTAAAAAAGCTAAGATTAAGCAAGGCCTCGAGTGAATGCAAAAAATCCTTATTGGGAGACTCACCCATCACAGCCAGGTCGAATCTGGATGTAGTCGGAGCAAAGCCCCGGTGAACTAGATTGGCAACAAAAAAAAGCTAAGATTAAAAACAAATAATAATTTAATAATCATTCCCGATATTCATTCCTCGTTCGGGCTAGGTAGCACCATCACGAAAACGGAGACCGCACGGAAACCGGGGAATCGTCTCAGGTGTCTGACACCGGCACGAACGTGGAAACGCCTGCCTCGCCTGTCTCCGGGAGCTTCCGTGCTAAAAAATACCAAAAGATGGAGAATGGTTGGAGTTGCTCTAAGGCAAAGTAGAGACAGGGTAAAAGCAAAAACTGCAGAAAATTAGAGAGAGAAACATACATGTGATTCAAACCTAATTTAGAACTTAGCACATACCAAACAGAAACGAGCAATTGAGAGAGAAAAAGAAGCATAAATACGAAAAGCTGAAACAAATTGAAAGGAAGCAACTTACGAGTAGCAACGAGAAGACGGGAATTTCAGGAACCTCGAGATGAATGGACAAACTATCGATCGACCCAATTTTGATTTTATAACTCAAGGCAATTAATGATTCAGAAAAAAAAAGCCGGAAAACAGCTGTGATTCGCGAGAGCAAAGAAGGAATAAGGACGAACAGGGCGTGTAAATAACCGAATCGAAACCCATTACAATGGAATAAAAATAATTGAATTGAAGTTAATTAAATTTATTTTAATTTGATTTTAGTTTTTAAAATTTTAAAAGTTTGGGTTTGGATTTGATTTCAGCTTTTATAATTAAAATTGAATAAAATTAATTTAAATAAATTAATAAATATTATATTTTAATATACATTTATATTATATCTAATATTATAATTATATTCACGATATATAACACATTAATTAGTAAATAATAATAATAATAAATATGAGATTTTAACTTAAATAATTCTAATTTAGAAAGAATTGTTTTATTTTATAACTTCAGAAATATAACTCATTTAATAATTCATTATATACATATCATACTATTTGAATTAATATTTTTTATGTATCAATATTTATATTTATTATTGTAAATATAAATTTCAAAGCCTAATCACTATCAAAGTTAGCACATATTAAGACAAAATTACTTTAAGTCTCTTTCATATAACCCTGAAATAAAAAAATAAATTACAAATTATTTTATAAATTATAGAGTTTAAGTAATTCGGTTATAACCGAACCGAACCGAATTGAATCCAAACTGAATTATATTCGATTCGGTTTAACCAAACTATATTCAATTCAGTTTCGATTCTTATATTTTTATTAATTCGGATTGATTTAGTTTATTTTTGGACCGAATCAATATTTAATCACCCCTATGGACGAACAAAAAAGGCAAAATATGAGGGAAGGAAGAAGCTTTCTTAATTGGGTATGAAGGAAAGCAATAGTCGGTAGCAGATTAGGGTTCAATTGGAAACTGAATGAGCCAAAATTGGGGGATTTTTTTCAATTTGTATTTTAACTTTTCAGCTAATCCCCCGACCAAAAGAGAATTTGTTCGCGGATTGGTTCGGTAGCTCGGAAACGAAAATGTGAATGAACAGGAAAGATAAGTTCGAAAATTGTAGGAAGATGTGTAAATAATAAAAATATAGGGATATATCATAAAAAATTAAATTTGTCATATTTTATTCTTTTATAAAATAATAAAATATTAAAAAAGTTATAATTAAAGTATTTTTGTTAATTAATAAACAATTTTATCATAAATATTTTTACGTCTATGAGATCATATTAATCTAACTGAGGTCACGTATCATTTAACAATTTTAAGTCAAATGTAATATGTATACTTCGGTGACTTTACATAACGAATGAATAAAAAGTTTAATTTTGAAATGAACTAAAATTGAGTCATAAAGTTGAAAGAATTGTTAGGAAACAATTTTTGGAATTTCAATAAACAAGTTTCCATTTTTCTTTAATTGTGGAAACTGACCGGAAACTCTCGGAAGGAAACGTCTCGTAAGGGTTTTCGAGAGTTTCCGTTTTCGGAAATGCCGAAACGGTATGTCACTAGAGTTTTAGTGCTTTATAGGGGATTGGTTTAGGTGGTAAGCAATTTGGTATCACTTAAGTAAGGTTTCGGATTCGATCACTGTGAATGTAGAATATCTCCATTGGGAGACTCACGCAACATAGCCAGGTGCGCAATTTATGTCAGATCTAAATGTAGTCAGACCAAAACTCTGGTGAATCAGATGGGTAAAAAAAAGAATTTGATTGTTTGCCATCTATTTTGTAATGGAAATAAAACTACACACTATGTAATACAATTGTTTGTACATTTGATCCATGTAATATACATATTATCCATTTGATCATTGTTTTATGTAATATGTTATTTTTTTGGTCCTTTTCCTATCCATTTGTTACCCGCTCGGTCCATTTGATATGCAAGTTGATCATAGAAATTATTTTAACAAAATCGTACTTATTATATTCTAAAAGGATAAAAAAAGATAACATATTGTATAACACAGAGATCAAATGAATCTCGTGTATATCACATGAACCACATATGCAAACCGACCATACCAGAAGATTAAAAAAATATTTTTACCATTTTAAAATACAACTTTATTCGAAATTTACTTACAGCTAAAACCAATATCATCAAAACTGTGTCGGACATCATATCGGTGAAAATTTTGGTATGCAATATTACCGATACTATCGGTATAATTAGTAATTTTACTGGTTTTTTATTTTTAAAATTATATATATTTAGAAATATTAATTTTTTGGATAATATTTACAAGTATCCTCATTGAGATAATCTTGTTCGGGGCTTAGTAACAGTTAAGGCTCCTCACCCCTCTCAACGAGTGTATTTAGTGGGATTTGAACTTTGTTCTCCTTCAACTTGCTCAGCCTGCTTAGCCAACTGTGCTACACCTTGTTGGTATTTGGAAATATTAATTTACATATGAGTAAAAAATAAATAATTTGACATATTCTAGGTATATTCCTACCTAAATATCTGTTGATGGGTTGTATTTTCAGCATGTTTTTGTGTTTATTTCTATATCATTGAGACCATGTTTTTAATCTTTATGGCCGCTATTACTTCTTTTTTTGTCTCTTTCAGGTTTTTAAGGCAATTCGGAGAAAACATGCGATATTTGGAGAAAAAGAGCCTCTCCCGATACTTGAAGGAGGCAGTAGGAGCGATAGCTGGTCCCGGTGACTCCAGAACACTTCAGAACGATCAAGATGACATCAATACCGAAACACGCCATATCCAGATCTGAAAGTTATCTAATTCAGGCAAATCCTATTTAGGAAAGCCACTTCAAAAGGAAGTCCGATCTCTTTCCTAATCTCATAAAAGGAAGGATTTTTACTACCGTTTGAAGACTAAGACTAAAAGGAAAAGAATCCATCAAAATAAATACAAAAAGTCCTATTTTGTCACTAAAGATGAAACATAAGGAGAAGTCCGCTATAAATACCAAGGCTAACCATTTCAAAGAGACACAATTTTGATAAAGAGTTTCGATCCAATCTATCATTTAGTCTTTCTAGTCTAGCTTTAGTCTTTGTGTTCTTTAGTTTTTGAGTACATGATTTACAGTTTGGTTTTGAACATTTGTAAGTTTAATTTACAATTTCATTTCAGTTTTAATCATTTGTTTTGATTTCAGTCCTTATATTCTCAGCATGATTAATTTTTAGTCTATTTATATTTCTGCACATTTAAATTCAGTCATGTTTAGCTAGAACTCTCATGACTTGACCAATTAATGGTCAAGACTGAGTTTAAATGGTGTGAGGACAGCAAATGAATACAGAAATTTGCAAGGCAACCTATTTACCAATCTCGATACTTGAAGGGTTTTACGGTAAGAATATCACTTGGTCTCGCTGTTTGGACTGATCACCCATTTGGTAAGTCTTGGTGATTATTGTTGATATCTAAGGAGGGATAAGTAACAACAGTCTCTACCGAGACTAGAGAAAGGTAATATTATCCATGTTGGGAGTGCTTCAGTACCTGTCGGTAAGGATTTAGGCTTTTCTTATTTCTATGGCTATTTACTAGTGAGCTCTCGGCGCGAAATCGAGAGACACGGTGAGTAAGAGTGAGGTCGTGGCGCGAAATCCGGTCTCCATACACAGTAAGGAAGAGTTGCTAGTACTGTACGGTGCATCAGTATTAGTATAACTAAATCTAGGTCTCGTTGATTTCTTATCCTATGATCACCATAATATTCAATCTTGTCCTATATTGGTTGAGCCTATTATTTCATTACTTGCTTTGTTTAGTTTTAACCCATAAATTCCCATCAGAGCGCTTTTAGGTCACGTTGTCTGTTATCTTCTTAGAATAACATTGTTCAATACCGTTCCTTGTGAATTCGACCCTCGCTCACTGCTAACTACCAGTTTGTTTTGCGCAGGGATTTATTTTTGGTAGTCTAGATACCCATCATCTATAAATCATTGAGCTAAGTCGTTAGAATAACTCTAGTCTCTAGATCATTTCAACCCGTAATTAGGGCAGAGCAAAAAAACCAAAAACCAAACCAAACCAAACCAAATATATTTGGTTCGGTTTTGGATTATAAAATTTGTGAGTTTTGGTTTTGGTTCGGTTTTTAGAATGACAGAACAAAAAAGAAGGAAAATCGAACCAAATCAAAAAACAAACCGAACTATTTTCGTTTGGTTTTCGGTTTGCATATTCTCTCTTAATGGTTTTTGGTTCGGTTTGGTTTTTGAACCAAACCGAATTTTGCTCTGCCCTACCCCGTAATAGCCACTTCCAGTAGCTATTGCAACGCTTTTGGGTTTTTTGCAACAAATTCTGGGTCTTGCAACACTTTCTGCGTGCCCTCATAGCCTTTTTTGAAAAACCGTTTTTAAGTTAAACCGCACCATAACCATGACCAGTTCGCAGTAAAACAGGCCCAACTAGCAGTTATGGTACGGTTTTCATAACATTGGCTAAAACCATTCATTCATATGTACATGGATATTAGCTAAAGTGGGCTTGAATCTCTTTCCATATTCAGTTGCATTTATGCTTGACACTGTTTTTGGAGAAAATGCTGAAAAGAAAAAGATGGGAAAAAAACATATGTAACAGAAAAATAAAGACCTAAATTTACTGAAAAATAAAAATTTAACTTTGAAAATATGATTTCCAGATACCAAACCCTTATGGTTCACTTATATTTTCAATCTCAACTATTAGAAAGCATATATAAAAACAAATCAAAAGCAACCTAATTTTCTAACACATTGTACCTCCCTCACCTCACCTTCATATATACCTCGAGTTAGCGATGTTTCCCCAAACCTGCGACACAACGGTTGATGTTCTCAATATCCACGAACAACTATCGGCTTGTAGTATCTTTAACGTTTGTTCATAGAGAGGGAAACAAAACCGCTCATTATTTAACTTCACGGGCCGGTAACCTATATTGTTCCATAGTCGCCATGAGGATCGTCGAGTCGCGCTTTGAGCTTAAAAAATATAGGTCAGACTCCCTAGGGTTGTTGAAAAAAATCATGCTTGCTCCAACACATGGAACATGATTCGTCTATTCTTTGCGTTCTCCTTTTGTCCCACCTGTTAGCCAAAAAAAACTATTGTCGTTACGAATACTTTAAACTATTTTGGAGACAAATTTATCAACACTGTTAACAGTATACCGTAACAATTAAACCAAAAGCATCCAAATTTTGTTCTATGTATGACTATGGCAAGAAAAAAAAATCTAACAAATAATTCATTAGATGAAAGAGAAACAAATTATATATTTATTTCGAGTGAAGTTTTAACTTGTAATTAAATGCTTAATGACTTCTTCAACTTTCGAAACAACCCTTTTACCTCTTCAACTTGTTTGAAACGATGTTCAAGTCATTTCAACCTACATAAACTATAGGAATCACATGTGAGAAATTTTATAGGGAGCCGTATCATGCTTTCAATAGATAACGTATGTCTCAATAACTGAAAATTAATCAAATGTCATCTATTGAGAGTAACCAAATTCCTGGCTCCCTGTAAAAAAAACGTCATTGCAAATAGTGTGCTTTTTCACTAGGTTAAATAACTATGTCAAAATAAGCAAGTCGATTTAAGGTTCAAAGGTTCATTCCTGTAAATATGTATAAACAAAGAAAAAATGACCTTTTGGGCACTATTCTCTTCAATTCGTAACTAAAAAGTTAAGTTTAGTTATGCTATGCGTAATTATAAATTGACCTCAAAATAATTCAGTTCGATTTAACTATCGTAATTCAGCTACTTTACAAATTGTAACTTTATTTAATTAGATGGTGTTACACTCATACACTTTAATTTTTTTTGTCATCTGGTTCATCGGAGCTTTGCTCCGACTACGTTCAGATCCGATCCGGGTTGCGCACTTAGCTGTGGTGGGTAAGTCTCTCAATAAGGATTTTCTGTATTCACTAAGACTCAAACTCAAAATCTTACTTAAGCGATACTAAATCACTTACCTCTTAAATCAATCCTTATTGATAGTCACGCTTTAATTGATGCCTAAATTAAGACACATGTTATAGGTTTTGGATTATTGTCTTAAACTACTTTTTTATAATCTACTTATTTTTATAGAGCAAGACAACTTTAGTTGGATCTTTAGTAGATGTTATATTGGATTAATTGTCTTAATAGATAGGTAAGAAAACAATGATTATAAAAGAACTTTATTATAGGATAAATTATATATGGTATCGGGTATTTAATACCATTCTCTAATCCAACGATTGAGTAGATCTTTTATTCTCTTTTCTCAATATAATGTGGCACATTGAATATTGAATATTATCTATCTTCCATAAATTGATAATTAAATAGAAGTTTAAATAATTAATTTAAGTATATTTTAACGATGAAAGAGATTATTTAGAAAATTATTTTATTTCGAAAAAAAGCAACACATAGTCAAAGTCACAATCTAATGTCACTACTTTTTTTTACTAGAAAAAATCTGTCTTAATTATCTATTTTATCGCCTCATCGACATGAATTTTTATTCCACTTATCACATAATTATATTTTTATTCACAGGGTCAATCCTGATATTTTGAGGGAAGGAGACAAATTTAGGCCCTTTTATTATAAATTTTTCATATAAAATTGAAATATATTCTAATAAATACCAAATAAAATCTATTTTAAAGTTTTATTTCAACCTAATAATTTAATCATCTAAATTTTCATATTCTTATTGTTTATATATATATATATATATATATATATATATACATATATGTGAAACAAAAAATTATAAACCCCTTTTAATCATTGATCCTAGGTCATCGCACATCTAACCTATATTCAAGACCAACCCTATATATTCACTGCACTATCTATTAAAGATGCTCTTAATACTTCCAACGAAACTCATATGTCTCCAATTACAACGACAGTGTCATAGATAATTAATAAAAAAAAAGTCATATGCACCCACACACACTTATATATGCACACGCTTTTAACTTAAATACTCTTTTACTGTCTAGCTTATTCAATTTTAGTAAATTTATTGTCTCATATATCTAATTTTAGTACATTCACTAAAATTAAATTTAAGTAAAAACTTTAGAAAATAAAAAAGATTTAAAACTACTAGAATTGTAGCTTTATTTTTATTATTTTGTTGTTTGAATTTGTTTATGTAATAAAATTGAATATATTAAAAGTGAATATACAAGAGATCACAGAGGAAGAAAATTGTTGAACACTAAATAAACAATTTTCAATATTTTAGACATAAAGACCAATTAAATGATCGAACTTCATAAAATTCATTCAATGTCGATTCAAAGTGTAAATCATAACAATGGTCAAGTAAAAATAGAAAAACACTATTCTCTTCTACTTATTATAAATTCCGAACTGAACTGATCGAACTGAACTCATCTTGTTGAAATTTAAACTCGTACTTGACGTAAAATTAAGGGTTAGCTTTAAAAACCTCCCGTGATTTCACTCATTTTTAAAAAGGCCCCTGTGTTATTTATTTTACAATAAGGGTATCAAAATTAGCAAAAAATGGATTTTCTCTCAACAAAGGTAGTTAAGCTGAGTTGGCAAAGGGTATTTTCGTCAAATCCCAGATTTTTCAAATTTTAAAGCAAAAAAATATAATAATTCGCCTTGCCAACCAACATAACTAACTTTGTTATGAAAAAACCTTTAATTGCTAACATATGATACCACCGGGGCTTTTTTGAAAACGAGTGAAACCGCATGGAGTTTTTTTTTAAGTTAACCCTGAAATTAATTCAACTCCTGAATTGTGATCAACTGAATTTAACTCAAATTATTTTCATGATCATAAGTTGAAAGAGCTTACTTGAAGAATTCTTCATTTTGTGGTGGCTTTTGATGTTTGAATGTGATTTCTCCATTGCTATTCATCGTTAACAACTGAGCAAAGACAGACGTGAACCGTCTATGGTGTCTTGATGCTGCAGAAGATATGGCAAGAAGCTCCTCATCAGGCTGGCTACAAAGCAGATGGATGCCACAATTTTTAACACAAATTCCGAAACCCATATCAATCGAAAATTCGATTTCATCCCCTCGTTCGGTTTCATCCTTGAAAAACCATCCTGTATCTGATACATCATTCGTGTTTTTGTTGTGATTATCGAACATCCAGTAACACATCCAGCTCATATCTTGCTCTGCATCACTTGCAAAAATGGCCACATTTGGATGATAAGCCCAATCAAACATCTTGGTTTTGTTAATGATTGATAGGTAAGGTGCAAAGTAGCAAGAGCTAGAGGTTTGTTTCCATGCATAGGTTGCATATGTCACTACTCCAATGATTTTTGAACCCGAGTCGATTGCAGGTACCTGCAATGAAACGCTGTAGTTTCCTTCATTTCTATGGCTGAACCATGCTGGAACTTCGTTTCCTGGTAAGAAGATACTATATATACCCCGTTCAACAAGTGCCTGATAAAGAGAAAGGAAAGGTTTTACTATATAGTATTGTAAAAAATGATGGCAACTTAGGAATAGTGTCGACCGAGGAGCGGTTCTAGTTTGTGCAGAAAGTGCACCAGTTTGCTCTCTAAATGTCTCGTGGCAGCTTCCTGATTGGAGAATGAAAATTAGGAAAATGATATATTTGAAAAGGTCAAACCAACCGGAATGCGTTCAGGGCAAACTGGTGCACTTTGCAAAGTTCAGGAGCTAATGGGAACAATCGGCAAAAAAGTGTCGGTAACAGTTGGCAAAAATTGTGCCAATGGAATTACCTACAAAAGGCTAGTCTAAGTATGATAGCCACATGGCAGCTTTCTAGTTGGAGAGGAAAAATCAGAAACTGACATCTTTGAAAAGTTAAACCAACCAGAAGCTAACTGGTGGCGTTTAGGGGCAAGGTGGTACACTTTTGCCAAGTTCAGCGAGCTAATAGGACAAAGTGAAAGTGTGAAGCCGAGTTGGCAAAAAAACGTGAAGTTCCGAAGATTATGCCAATGGAATTACCTGCAGAGGGCTAGTCTTAGTAGCGATAGCCGGACAGACAATCATCCGAATACTAAAGTCTAGAATGGAGTTTTTAATTGATCTACCATATAATTTTTCAACAATCTCAACTTGCAATGGTTCCAAGTTAAAATAGCCTTTCAGTTCTTGTAAATTCACACAGTCTTGGAGTTTCAAACTCGAACTCTCTTCAAAGTTTGTTAGATCAATACTTTGTAATGATAAACATTCATCAGCTTCCAAGGTGCTTACACTTGATTGAACTTGTGGAATATATCTGAGCTCTCTACAAGCATTCAAATAAAGCTCGCCAAGATTCGGGAGAGTACATACACTAGTCGGTAAGCTTGTGAATTTGTTTCCACATAATTTCAACACTTTCAACAAGCATAATCCTCCAAGATCGTCTGGAATTACGGCATCAATTAAGTTACAATACCTGAGATCCAACTCTTTTAAAGAATATGGAAGAATCCTGATGGCTTGTGAACTTTTTCCAGGAGAAAAGACAAGAGGGCATTCGCGCAATGTCAAAGATTCAAGCTTTTTTAAATTTCTCATGCTTTCAGGCAATGAAACAATTCCAGTTTGATCGAGATTAAGAACAATCAAGGATCTCAAATTCCCGAGATCCTCTGGTAATTCATCGAGTTTCGAGCAGCCTGACAAAGTAAGAGTCCGGAGTGATCTTAGACCAAAAATTTTGCGAACAAAATTCTTTAGATTCTTGCAGTCTTGTAAATTCCAAATCAGAAGGGAGTTGAAATATCCGGTAGACTCGGGCAACGTCTCGAGTTTCGAGCAGCCTGACATGTCAAGCTTCTCAAGCGACTGTAGATGGCCGATGCTCCGAGGAAGATTTTTAAGGCTCTCGCAACCTTGAAAATTTAAGAAAACAAGATTCGAAAGAAGTCCGATTGTATCGCCAATCTTTTCCAATCTAATGCAATCTTTCAGAATCAGTTTCTCAAGATTTTGGCAAGCTTCAAAGTCAGGGATCTCAATTAGCTTGTGAGAGTGGCTTAAATTAAGGAATTTTAGCTTCTTCATACACTGCAAGAAACAATAAGTTTGGAATTTCGGTTTCTCTATCTATGCAATAAAATAAACATATCTTAACATACACACCTTTCCAGACTCAATAAATTGTTCCAGGCTGCTATACCGCATATCGAGAGCAATCAGATTTTCTAGGCTGAGATCGAACGGTATAGATTTTGAAGGAAATTCGCGCCAACACAACCACCTCAACTTGCTAGAAATATACTCGTAGCTTCCTGTCAATCTAGCATAATTGAGTTGGAGAAGTCTTAGCATTTTCATCTTCTTGAATATTTTGATACTCCATGTGTATTTCAATCCTGGTTTGTTAAGAACAAGGCCTTCTATTGAATTAGTTCCCTGTTAAACGATATCAATACACAGTATTACTAAGAATAAATGTTATGCATAGATGCTACTCATGGAGGACCTAATGCATCATCACCTCCTTCACGTTGTCTCATTTCGCCCACTGCCCCTTGAACTCTGGAATGGTCCGCGTAGCTCTCCCAACTTCCAATAAGTGTACCATTTTGCACATTGAATATCACATTTCGGCTTCTAGTTGGCTTGACTTTTCATAGATGTCATTCTCCCGAGTATCCTCTATCAAACCAAAAGCTGACATGTGGTGTTCAAAGGCCAACCAGTTACTTCTTGAAATTTTAAAGGGGCTATAGGGGAAATTCAAGAGAGCAGTAGTTGGAATGGAACAAGTTGAAAGAGCTGATGATGGATATGTCCTCGAGGAAATAAAGGCATAATACATGTTTACCCCCTCCAACTAGGTAACTTTTATCAAGTGCCTCCTTGAACATTCAATGTTCTTGGCAGCCCCCCCGACTTGGCAAGAGTGCACTAGTGAGCCCCATCATTGTCACGTGTAAAATTCTGATTGATTTGACTTTTAAAATATGTCATTTCTCTCTCCAACCAGAAGCTGACACGTGGCATTGAGGGGCTCGTGAATGCACTTTTGCCAAGTTGAGGGGGATATTGGAAACAAGTGAAAGTTCAGAGCGACACTTGGAAAAACATTTCAAGTTCATGTGGCTAAACATGTACTATGCCGGAAGTAAATGATGACTGGTATAGGAGTGAACTAACCATTTTGTAAGTTAAAACATCAATTACATCTTCATGATGCCATAATCTACTACGTTCCCCAGGATCGATGGCATTCTGCTGGCGAACAATTTCTCGTCCCATGTCTCGAAGCAAATCGTGAATCACCAACTTATCATTCGACCCAACTTTTACTAGACATCTTCGGATGAGGGTACTAACACTCTGAACCGGGAAGAAACCACATCCCTCTAGTATTTTCAGGACATAATCCTTATGATACCCTATGAAGAAACATGCCATATCAAGAAAAATAAGTTGTTCGGATTCATCGAGAGAATCGTAACTTATCTTAAGCTTGCTGTGAATATCATCATTGGCAACCACTTTGAGTTTTTCCAATCTACTACTCCAAACAGCAACACTTTGGCCACTCAAAGAAGAACCCAAAACTTCAAGAGCTAAAGGAATCCCACAACAATAATGCACCATCTTCGTTGCACTAGCAACATATGGTTCGTCAGGATAATTTTGTCCAAAGGCATGTAAACTCAGGAGTCGAAGAGAATCGTTGTCCTCCAATTTATCAACCTCGTACTGCAAATATAACTTACATGGATTTAGAAAATTCTTAATTCGAGTAGTTAGAATCACTCTACTCCCTGGAAAAAACCAATCGAAGTTTCCAAGGATATTCGATATGTGGTTGAGTTCATCAACATCATCTAGTACAAGAAGAACCTTGCTGCGACGTATATTTTCTATGATCAAATTCAAGCCTGTTTCAGGACGTTCGATCTTTTCATGCTTTTTTCCTAATAAGTCTGTCAAAAGTTTCCTTTGCAAGTGAGTTATACCTTTCAAACTCGAGCGTTCTCTAACATTTTCGAGGAAGCAGCTCCGTTTATACATATGGTGGATTGAATTGTAAACCTCCTTTGCTATAGCAGACTTACCGATGCCTCCCATACCATGTATCCCAACTATGCGTACATCTTGTGACTCATTATCCATTAATGAAACTACTTCTCTAGCTCGAGATGACAACCCAACTGGATGAATTGCAACGTGAAGTATTTTTGGGCTTAGTCTTCTTGTTATCTCTTCAACAATATGATCAATGTTTCTTGCCTCATGTCTGCAAGGAAAAGGCAAATTCACATGAGTTAGGGGCAGCAGGAAGTAGTTGTGATCGACATGTATCAATACCCTAATATTTTAAAGTGCCACAAGAGACTCAATCTGGAGTGAGTCCATCCATGATTGTCATTGCATCATACTTGATTGTTCGGAAAATGAAGACAGACGACTGATCATTTGACCATACAAGTAGTGTTACAGAAGAGAACCTACGAAAAATTCAATCTGAAAGACTAGCCTATCAAGTGAGAGAGTTCATTTGGTATACCTTGCAAATGGTTTTAACCCACAACATTTGGCCCTCCTTTACGGCCAGCGTCCCTTTTGTTCATAGCTAGCAATCGGCTAGGCGACCACTCCGCATTGGAGCTATACCAATAGTCATATACAAAATAAAAGAATCATTCTAAAAGACTAGCCTATTATGTGAAAGAGGCCATGTATATGGTATACCTTGCAACTTGTTATAGTCCGTAACGCCCTGTTGCTGTATGAATGCCATCACTTTTGAAATTCAAATATAATCAATGACGGTATGACACTGTACAAGCTCAGAAAACTTATAGTTGCACCAAAATGTTGTTGGATGCAATAACATTTTGGTGCGCGATCGCCTAGGGCCTACGATAAAAAGGGCCTACAATAGAAAGGAGCCCAAAATAATATTTTTAGCTTCTTAATATTTAGTGTGTAATCACTAGGCTTTGATTTAGTGATCACCATCTTGTTAGGAAACAACCAACAAGTGTGTGATTGTAGGTTCAAACCCCGCCATCAATAAATTTGGCAAAAATACCCCTTATCACTCAAAACAAAATTTTTATCGTGTGATATATGAACATTAAGTGAAATAAGATCAACTGAAATAAGATCAAACGCCGATTCTCCAAAAATTAGTTAAATAATGTAAGTTCAATTCATAACATTTTCAAAATGTTAATTTTTTTATTATAATTTCAAAACCGGGTTTTTTATATCTCCTACATTTCTTAGCCTAAAGCCAAAAAATGTTAAGAACATGTACGCGTGTCATAAGGGCCTCAATTTTTAGGGTAAACTTTAAAAACATGTCTTGTGGTCTAGCTGTTTTGTAAAAAAAAGTCCCTGTGAAACAAAAATTTTCAAACCGGTGCACATGATTTCAAAATTTAGAAAAAAAAAGAATCTCAAAATTTTAAAACCACGTTCGAAAAGTTAATCTTATCCATTTTAAAGTGAACTTTTTACGGAACGGTCAAACCATGAGTCACGATTTTTACGTTTACCCTTCGTGTCCATAGCCAAAGAAGTTAGGAACAGGCTCGGCAATAGATTGTGAAACATAAACACCGAGACGTTGCTCATTTGATCCATGTATAGTGTAGTTAGATCTATGATGAACTTACCCGTCAAGATGCCTAGATAGATCAAGACCCTTCAAGTAAGAAACTTGCTGTAGAGCATCTTTCCACTCCTCGAAAATCGCCTCCTCGAAGCGTTTTTTATGCTCAACGAACGCTAATCCATAGCTTCCTTTGATCTCCTCAACTTCAGACGGATCAACGTCGTAAAAGATCGGCCAAACATCATCTGCATTTCTACATCTCAAGATCTGAACAAGCTCATCCAAACACCAGCAGGAAGACGCATAATCTTTAGAGAGAAGAACGATTACTAGCTTCGAGTCTTTGATTCCTTTCAACGACCTTTCTCCGACTCTCTTGCCGTAGGATTCGAGCTTTTCCACGTCGGTAAATGTGTTGAATCCACTCCGACAAAGAGCCGCAAAGAGATGGCCGGTGAAGCCTTTTTGAATGTCGTTTCCTCCGAAACTCAGGAACACGTCGTATGGCCCCCGTGAAGAGGCCAAACTGCTGGAGGTTGAAGCCATGGAATCAAAATGATTGACGGAGCAGATTCATTGATTAATTTCATGGACTGGTTGGTGCATTAATATAGGGTTTTTGCAAAAAATATTTCCAAAAGAAATAAAATAATAATAAATAATTTATAACTTTAAAAAATAGAAATAAATAATTATAAAAATATGATCTAATATTTATTTAATAAATATCTGATAATTATTTAATAATTATGTAATATTTATTTGATAAATATTTAATATTTATTTAATTAAATTATAATTTTATTTTTATTAATTTATAAATTATTTATAATTAAAATAATTTAATTTAATAATTAATTTTCTTTAAGATTACTTGTTGGAGTTGAAGTTTTCTCAAGTCAACCATTTGAAATAATTCTTAAATTAGCGGCCAGCATTTGGAAAAATATTTTAGGGCAATTAGAATAATCTTGGACAGAGACAGGACTGCTAATTAACAATCCACCAATTAAATAGTTAGCTTCTTCTTGTTCCCTTCCCTCAAAGTGGATACGGAAATTAATAAGGGTTGATTTAAGTGATAAATAATTTAATATTATTTAAATAAGATTTTAAATTTGAGTTTCAGTGAATGCAGAAAATTCTTATTGAGAGATTCGCCCACCGTAAACAGGTGCGTAATCTGAATCGAATTTGAATTTAGTAAAATAAAACTCGGATAAATCAGATAAGAAAAAAAAAATCTTATGTTTTAATAATCAACTCATCCATACTAAAGTAAATAAAAATGTGCTCAAATCTTTTATTTAATCCAATTATTATGAACTCCTCATCTAATTTGTACAGTAGACATCAATCTCTTCTTCCATTGTCTTTTTCACAATTTAAAATAATAATAAAAATATTTATTTAATTATATAAAATTATTGTTATCAGAAATATTATATATAATATAAATTAAAATATTAATTTTTATAAAATGACTATTTTGATATAAAAGACAATGATTATCCTTTTTAGTCATGTAACCCTTACAAATTAGCTTTAACAAACACTTTCAACTCTTATATAAAAGACAATGAATATCCTTTTTAGTCATGTAACAAGTTACTTATAAATTAGCTTCAACAAACACTTTCAACTCTTATATAATAAGTTCGTTGCAAGTTAAAAAGTGCATAAAAGCAACGTTTTAAAAAGCTTTAGGCACTAGTCGGACGGTCAGGGCTTCAAACATCTGAATGTGGCCTAGGCGGATTTGTATATTTTTTATTTTTTATACTAATTAATAGATAAAAGTATAAATTCAACTAAAAAATTATAATGCAATAATATTTTACAAAAATATAGTTTAGTATATGAAACACAAGTCTTAGTTATAATTGTTACATAAAAAGACATTAACATTAAAATCAATTCATTAAAAACAAATATCCTCGCTTATTTTTTGTAGTTTATAACGTACTATTTCTCGGTTTGGGATTCAAAATGAAAATTGTATGATGAGAATATTTTGTTATACATTAACTTTACCAACCGAGCTACCTTATTTGAATTGAAAAAATTGAACTATAATTATTATAAGTATCGGCATCTTAAAAATTACGGACTGAATCAAATTAGGCGGTGCCTAGGCGGAAAAAATCTGACTAGGCGGTGCCTAGGCGGCAATATGTCAGTTCAGCACCCGATAGCGCCCGAGTAATGAAAAGTCGGCCAGCAAGCCCCAAAATAGTGCCTAGGCGGGGCCTAGGCAGAGCTAAGCGGGGAGTTTTAAAAACACTGCATAAAAGCAATAAGCCAAAAAGCCACCACAATGAGAAAATTGAGAAACGTTGTGAACATAAAGTAGAAATTGATCATATAAATGCATTATATAGGGATAAGGATCAGACCTAGATTCCCTCTCGCTTGTGTAACACGAAGGCGCTCTTGAGCAGGTAATGGTCCGGCTTGAGACCGTGCCCGTTTGAGACACTAGGGCACTTTATGAGGCTAACTGCTTTCTCCGGCCAGATTTAGATTCCAGCCAGCTTCATAAGTCAGGTTCACTTGGCTTTGCCGACATCAACTAGGAGACGGACGAAATGGTTCTCTGTTGACCTGGTCTTATGGTCCAAGACCGGGTGAAATATATTTAGTAAGTTATCAAAAGCCCCCCGCAAGTATGAGAAGTTCTTTAAGGCTTCTGGCGGCGTGAGCCGACTCGATTTTTGAGCGGATAGATTCAAGGGCTACGTGGCAAGCTATCAACCAGACGTTCCAAAGCTTCTTCGAGAAGATGGAGCCTTTTCACCTCCCTTGGCAGTAGTTCTGAATTTTCAAAATTCGAAATCAACTAAATTTTGATGGACACGTGGCCTCATATTCCTACAAATTAATGATTGCGACCCTTCGTTTCAAATTTGCTCCCTATTTAACCGTCTTTGTAGCTCATTTCACCACTTTGCTTCTCCAAATTTTTCCACCTGATTCGGCAACCTCTGTTCTCTCAAGCTTTTAAGGATATTTCTCCGGCGATTCTTGCTTCTTCAAGCTCTTCATTTCTAACAAGTGAGTGACATTTCTCTTATATTTACTCCTTTATGAATTTCGTGCTTATTTCAGCTTTGCTCTTGATTGCATGCCACCTTAGCCTGATTTCCATATTTAGGTTTTCTTTTCAAAGAGTTTTGATAGATCATTTGCACCGCATCTTTGCCTACGTCATGTTGTATCTACATTTTTAGGATAGGGTCCTTAGAATATACATTCCTTTAACTTTGCAAAAATGACTTTGATTGTGAATTGGCCGAAATCTGGATTGTAGTTACTGGATTCTAGGTTTATTGATGAACACGATGAACGTAGATTTTATAGGACCCCTCCCGGCTGAAAGTGAACCATAGATTCCTCTAGAATAGGTTTCTAATCTTAACTTGTTCTAGGGTTTTGATTTTCTTTAGGCGGCGATGTCATCGTCTTCTCTAAGTAGCAGTTCGAACGAAAGTTTGTTCGTCATCTTGTGTAGAGAATTGCCCAATTTAGTTTCTCTCACTTATGTTAACATAGACAGCGCTAACTTACCTCGTAACCCTATGACCAACAAAACAGCCAAGAGGATAGATCGAGTAGAGGTCAATAAAGATAGAGCGGCATCTGGCAAGACCGCTTCCAGTTCACAAATCCATTCATCCAGCCCTATATGGGTGGGGAACGATGATAAAGGATGCAAAGTTGAGCAAATAGCTGGCCCAATGCGCTCATATCATGTGCCTAGGGGATATAGAAAAAAGAGAGCCACTAAGAAGGGTAAAGCGAAAGTCGTGAATGCAGAGCCTGCTGGGGAACTAGATCAATCGAACAATCTTGATAAGGATCCCACGCCTCCGACCGTTTGGAATTTTTGTAATTTACTTAGCCAATTTTTGGCCTATTTTGTATAAACTTACTTTGTGTTTTCACCCTTTAAGGTGTACTTATGACATGGTTTTATGATAATACCTTGCTTGTTTATTGCCGTTTTGATTGAGGTTTCATCTTTTTTTGCGTTGAACTTTATTGCTTAAACCGGTCTTATCACCGTCTGAAATATTTGTATCTTAGTTTTAACTAAGGAGTTTCATGAGCCTAAGGCCGCATGCTTTTGTTAAGTTTTGGACTTAACATGTTTTAGGTCTTATGTCTCGCTACCTAAAATAAATTTGTCAAAGTTTTATGTTAGTTTTCCTGCCGGTTTTATTTGTAACCGGTAGCCTTTCGTGGCTTTATATTTGGTCAGGTCTTACTTTTTCCTGAAATAGGTTTTGATACGGTCTTATGTCATGCCGTTTTTAACTTCCAAAAGAAAGTTTGATCAAGACTTAATTTGAAACGAATAGTTCGAAGTAACTGATAATTTTATTTGAAGAAAATAAAATACAAGTCCAGGAATTCTATGCTTCTGGATGTCTACTTGAGGGGAGTCGCCTCATTAAAAAATTCCTTAAAGGAAAACCCAATGGGAAAAATCCTCAATGAAGGAAAACGAGTGCGGTTGCTAGAATCCCTAAGTATCTACTGTGTAGTAGGGCCTAAGATTAGAAATATTCCATGTGAGAGGAAGCTCTTTGACTTTCATAGTCCCTAATTATAGGTGGTCGGCCCAATGACTTTGGTGATTTTGTAGGGACCTTCCCAATTAGCGCTCATCTTCCCTTTGCCTTCTCGAGCCTATGAAGCGGCTGAGTCTTTAAGAACTAGGTCTCCTTCTTTGAGCCGGATTTCTTGTATCGCCTATCATGGTGTCTTGCAATCTCTACTTTATAAGCCGCCATGAGAATCCAGGCTCGCTCTCTTCTTTCGTCTAAGTTGTCTAGGTGGTACTTCATGTTGATGTCATTATCTTTCTCTGTGTAACAAGCCACCCTATTTGATGGTGCTCCAATTTGACTGGTATAAGCACCTCAACTCTATGTACGAGAGAATAAGGGGTTTGTCCGGTAGTTCCACAAGGAGTGGTTCTATAAGACCATAAGATTTTGATTAATTCATCCGGTCATCTTCCCTTCAAATCTAGCACCCTCTTCAATCCTTCTCCCAGGGTATGATTGGTAACTTCCATCTACTGTTTATTTACGGATGTACTATAGATGAGAAATGATTCTCGATCTTCCAATGATTGCAAAAATCTTTGAATTTTTCTGAAATAAATTGTGATCTGTTCTCTGCTATGATTCTTTTTGGTACCCTAAATCGGTTGATTATGTGCTTCCATACAAAGTCAATAATTCTCTCGGATGTGACCGAGCTTAGTGCTTCCGCCTCGACCCACTTGGAGAAATGGTCAATTGCCACGAGTATCCACTTCTTTTGTCCGACTACATCTGGCATTGGGACGGCAATATTGATCCCCCAAGATGCAAATGGCCAACCAATCATGATAGGTTTTTGACTTGCCTTGGGAATGTGCGACTTCCGTGCATGAATTTGGCATTGGTGGCAAGTGTTTACATACTCTTCTGTGTCAGCTTTGACCGTTTCCTAATAGTATCCAGCCAGGGTGATTCTCCTAAGTGAAGTTTCGACCGCCTGATGGGATCCATAATCTCCTTCATGGATTTCTTCTATAATGAGCTTTCTCAGCTCTGGAGTGACGCATTTAAGCTACGCGTCCGAGTAGGATTTTCTGTACAATTCATCGCCCACCAAGGCGAACCACATGGATTTCCTTGTTATCTTTTCCACCTTAATTTTGTCCTTGGGCAGCTTATCATAGGCTAGGTATACAGAGGTTGCATCCACCTGAGTGACTTTTCTGAATCCGGAGATTTTCACCTTGCTCTTCTGAATCCAGAGATTTTCACCTTGCTCTTCACATGTTGGTCGGGTCAGGACTTCATAAGGGCAACTTAGCTCTTTCCAACAGTCTTTTCCTGAAGCTGCTTTGGCTAACTCATCTGCTATCTAGCTTTGTTTTTGGGAGATGTATTCTATTTTCCATTCGGTCCCTTAGCTTCTAGCTTTTCTAATAATGTTTCAACTTTGGCCAAATACTTGACCATCTCTGCTCGCTTAGTCTCATACGTCCGATTGATATGATTTGTCACTAGCTTGGAGTCACTTTTGAGGATTACAATGTCATGTGATATTTCATTGGCTAACTCCAACCCTTTGATTACTGCTTCATAGTCGGCTGCGTTGTTGGTGGATGGGAATGCCAACTTAGCAGCGTATGATAATTTGATTCTTTCAAGTCCTTGAACGTATACTCCAATACCAGCTCCCTCCGCGCAAAAGGAGCCTTCCACATAAATTGTCCAGGTTTTCGATGTTATTATTCTCCCCGGCTCTACCTGCGAATTCTACTGTAAAATCTGCCAAAACTTGTGCCTTGGCTTTCCTAGCTTTGAACTTTATGTCATATTATCCAAGTCTAATGGCCCACTCTATTAGCTAACCTGAAGTATCCGGCCTTTGTAACACTTTTTTAAGAGGAACACTTGTCCTAACTACGATCGTGTGCGCTTGGAAGTACGATCTTAACCATTTGACCGAGTGAACTAGTGCTAGAGCCAATTTCTCAATATTGGGTTATATAACCTCCGTATTTTGAAATACTTTAATCGTGTAGTAAACGAGGTACCGTTCCTATTCATCTTCTCGGATAAGGACAGTTCCTACCGCGTCATCCGTCCCTGCCAAATATAGGTAAAGCGTGTCCTCAGCTTTGGGGCGACTCATGAATGGAGGTTTGGCTAGGAAATCCTTCATCTGGTCAAAATCTTCCTAGAAATCCTTATCCAATTCAAATCTCAATCTTTCTTGATTGCCTTGCAGAATGGCATACATCTCTTGGCTAAGAATGAAATTAACCGTCCTAGGGAATTGATTCTCCGTTGAGGCGCTGAAATTCGTTTAATGTTTAAGGCGGTTCCATTCGGATGATTGCCTCTATTTTTTAGATTTGCCTTGATTTCTCTCTCTGAAATCATAAATCCTAAAACTTTCCACTCTTAACTTCAAACATACACTTCTCCGGGTTGAGTTTCAGTTGATAAGGTTGCAAGGTTTTGAATACTTTCTCTAGATCTTCCGCATGTGATTCTTCATCCTTATTTTTTACGATCATGTCATCCACATATACCTCGACAGTCTCGCCAATCATGTCTTTAAACATTCTGTTTACTAATCTTTGGTAAGTTGCTCCGGCGTTCTTGAGTCCAACTAACATGACTATGTAACAATATGTTCCTTTATGTGTAATAAAGGATGTCTTCTCCTCATCTGCCGGATCCATAGGAATTTGGCGGTAGCCAGCCGTTACGTCTAAGAATGAATAGATGGTGAAACCTATTATAGAATCCACCAATTGGTCAACACTTGGCAATAGATAACTATCTTTTGGTGTTGCCTTGTTTAGGTCTGTGAAATCTACACACATGCGGTAATTCCCGTTTGGTTTCTTAACCAACACCACATTGCTAGCCATCTGGGGTAATGTACCTCCGTAATATGCTTGGCTTTGAGCAATTTGTCTATTTCTTCTTTGATAGCTTTATATCTCTCTAGGGCATGCTTTCTTTTCTTCTGTATCACCAGGGTTGCTTTCGGGTTAAGGTTGAGGTTGTGTTGTATTATTTCTGGCCGGACTCCTAATAAATTATCGTGAGCCCAAGAGAATGAATTGTTGGTCCTTATGTGTACACTCAATGAGTCAGAGGGGGGGTGAATAACTCGCTCTAATAACTTAGATAATTTTTTCGAGATTATCAAAACTGTGTTGAATAGGTCAGCTGGCTGAGTGAAATCTGGAAAAACTTTAAAGTAAAGAACATAGAGATTTTTTACTGGTTCGACAATCTGTGCTTACATCTAGTCCCAAGAGAGTGTCTTGGCTTTAATCCACTAATCTCAACTCCTTTACCCAAGGCGGGGAGGCATTTCACAAAATTCCTAATTACAAAAAGAGCCCTCCAAACTGTAATCGCTCATCCGCTGAGTAGAATACCTCTTCTATCAGCAACTGAACTAAGTTTAAAATAATAGCTTCAACTTATAAGAACGTTGATCTAGTTATAGATAATCAGATATTACAAATCTATTGATCTATTCTAATCTCTCTTGTTGCAAAGCAGATTCTCACTGAGTCATTATTTTCTCGATTGAACTTCTTTAAAGCTTGTAAATTGGTAGAGTTTTGCTTCTTAGAAATTCAGGTGTAACCACCAAGTTCTAACACTTACATTCTTGCTCCTTTTATAGTTGGAATCAAGAATGTAGCCGTTGAACTTGCCTTGGCATCTTCTGTAAATTTCCAGCTTAGCTATCCACCCATTGCTTCTTCAAATTGATCCGTTAAAAGATAGAATCACACCGTTGTGAGATAGAGATCAATCCGTTAGATTGAATTCTAAGCTTCAATTTGAGTCCTTTATCGTTTGATGCCAGTCTTCCGTTAGAGAGATCTTGCGCTGACTTGCCACGTTTCATCTTCCCATTCCTTTGGTAATTTGACAGCTTTCCTAAGTTGCGAGGTACAAGGTTGGCAGGTCTGCAACATTTCCAAATCTGGTAATTGCTTATTGCAGCTTAAACTCTGAAGAACTTTGACGTTTTCTTCGTAAAGCAGATGTCTTGTCAGGGCATTAATTCCTTTTATCCTTCTTTCATTAATGTCTACAAAAGTAGAACTCAAAAGGAAAGCTTCCATTTTTCTCCAAATGGAAAAGCCAGTGCCTTTGACTAATAGAAAGTAACTCAGAGAAACGATAAAATAATAAACACTGCCGAATCAAAATATAAATATCAAGCGATGTGTGAATAGTATTTAGTCAGCGACTAAAGTACTTACTCAGCTTAGAATAACTCAGTGTTAAACTAAATAACTAGGTCAGCGGAGACATAAAATTCTACCCTTGGATTTAATAACCGCATATAACCATAGACTTTATTTTAAAATCATTATTGATTTAATTAACTCAAACTTAACTTAATTGTTATGATCAAAACTTAAGCACTGCTGAGTCATCCATTGAGTCAGTCCAAACTTATGCTTGGTTCAACACGAATGCTGTTGTCCCACCAGCACCTAGTTGATGCTTACTTTGGTGTCTGTCTTCAAGTCCTTGGCCACTTTCAACGCTCTACCTAGCCCAACTATAAGTACTTCTTGTTTGTAAACCGGTTTGGCTATTGAACTACTCTTGCCCGGGCTGAAGTGGCCATGGTCTTCACTCTGGTCATCGGATTTGGACTTTTGAGATGGATCCTTATCTTTCCTTAGCGTAGCTACATATGTTTCATGAGCAACCGAGGGGTTCCCTATTGCTAGTGTCGTCCCTTTTTTAGTTGGTATTTGTAATACAAAGTAAATGGGAGAAATAAAGGCGAAGGATTCATATAAAAAGGGATGTCCCAAGATGATGTTGAATCCGACTAAAATCTCAACAATAGTAAAGTTGACTTCTACCCGGTATTTATGTTCTTTATCACCAATTTCCACGTTCATTTTGACTTCTCCTAAGGAGACAATGGAGTGTCCACTCATATCGGATAAAGTGGCGTATCTTTGTTGGAGACGACGATTGTTTACTTTTAACTGCTCAAATGTTGATCTTGTTATCAAATCCACTGAGCTTCCCATATAACAAGCACGCGGTACATCGTACAGCTCTCTACTACTGCCTCAATAAAAAGTGGTTATGTGTGTAGCTTAGTCACCATGGTTGCTCTTCTGTAATTTTTGTTAGCTACTGAGCTGTTGCTCAACATAAGTGACCGGCTGGAAGAGTGTTTCGCCCTCTTATGAGGCAGCTCCTTATCTTCACCACCATATATTGCTAGGACCTTTTTTGATTTCCCTTCGTCCGCTTTCTTTTGATCTTTGGGCTTTTCTTTAAAGTCGTCTGAATCATCCCTCTAATCTGATCTTCTTATTATGCCTTTAACAAATTGGCCAAATTTTTCTGCTTTTATGAGGGCGTGAACTTCTTCTGCTAGGATCCTATAGTTATTCATGGGGTGTCCCCTGACCTTATGAAAGTCGCAATATTTATCATGATCTCTTCCTAAAGTTTTACCTTCCGGGATGTTTGGGAACTTGAAGTTCTTTCTTTCTGGTCCATTTTTAATTGCTACCAAAATTTTGCTTAGAGTAGTGTTCAATTTTGGCTTATCTTTTTCACGATCGTACCAGTCGTAGCTGCGACTATTGCTACCTTTGCACTTCTTTCCTCTCTTTTCCTCCCATTGGGGACGATCATTATCGTCAGAGTTTCACTTATTGTGGTGGCTTACCTCGTCAACTTCTACCAAATTTTGGGCCATCCAATAATTTGAGGAAATTGAGTCGGCTTTGTGGTGATTATTTCCTGCTTGAGTCGTTCGTTTTGAGTTCCTTTGATTAGGGCTACTTTGGCTATCCTGAAATCCAAGTCGGCAATGCCTACACAAGCTTCATTAAATCTCTTGAGAAAGTCACGTAGAGATTCATCTGATCTATGCACTATATTATGAAGGTCTCGACTAACGCTGCCCAGCTGAGCTGATCCCAAGAAATGCTTTACAAACTTCCCCTTAGCATTTCAAAATCTTTTATCGAGTTAGGTGCTAGCCGGAGAAACCACTACTTAGCGGCGCTGGATAAAGTAGTGGGGAAATACCTACACCGGTGCGCCTTAGGTGCACTGATCAAGTCCATTAGGTCTACATAATCTGTCAAATGCATCCTTGGATAGTCTTTGCCTGTGTATTTATCCAAGACAGGTGGGAAGATGTATTCTGAGAGCTATTGGTTCAGAATAGTTTTCTTAAAAGGCAATAAAGTTTTCTCGCTAATTGGTTCCTAAAATGAAGTAGCGCATTTATTCAGGTGTCTCTTGAACTTAGTGTCAAAATCTTCCGAGCTCTCTGAATCGGATTGGAAAGCGGACGAGAAAGACGCAGAGAGAGAAGGAGTAGGAGACTTATGTTTCTTTCTTTTGTGTTTCTTTCCTTTTGACTTATGGCGGGTACTAGAATCATTCTTTTCAGGCTCTTTAATGGCCATGATTGTTGAGTCAGTTGCCACTCCTTGTTTCGGTTTAAGGGTCTTATTGATCATTGATACTCCAGCCTAAATTTCTTTTTCTACTTGCGCCATCATTAGTAATCCTCATAACTTTGCAAGATCTGAATCCGAGAATCCTCTCGGGTGAGTTGATGCGGTCGCCTCGATCGTAAGGGTAACCAGCTGCGTCGAGACTGGTTGGGAGAGCGTTAGATTTTGGAGTCCCTCTACCATGGACACGGGTATGGACATCCTAATGACAGAATTAAACTCAGGGAGAAGATTTCGGTTTAGGCCTATTTTAGGCGGGATAGCTATGTCTTCATAGATCTCCCCTCTGAGTCGGCCTATGGCCACAAAGTGATTATAGGCAGACCTCATCAGCTAGCTTTACTCCTTGGGAGTGAGAGCCGCTTGGCAAGCAATTTTGATGAATGGGTCCAACTGATTGAATGGATGGGAGGAACGTTCCTTCGCTTCTTTAGTTCCTGAACTTCTCGCCGACATCAGCGTCTTCTCCATAGCTTCTGAGCAACCTATCGTGATCGGCGCTTTTCCAGTTATAGTGGCATTTCCCGCACCACCTTGGGTGTTTTCTACGCCGGAGTTGATGACTGAGTCAGAGTTTTTGTATGACATGTTCGCACAGTTAAACTTAGAATCAACTTAAACGGTTTCTGCTCTTCAGTGAACTACGATTCTCGCTTGAGCAAGTAAATGAAGTCCACACTCACCACACCACTAAAAATATCGCACCTGAATCCGATATTTTAGAATTGATTTACTACGAACTATCTTGAATCTACGAACAAATTCTTGCAAAACAACACACAAACTTAGGGGCGATCGGTGGTTACTCCGTGGGGGACCCAATGATGCTTAAGTCAGTAAAGGGTTCTGAGGAATGTTTGAGAGTGTGTCTGAGAATGTGAATGTACCTATTGAACTTACCTAAGGGGCCTGTATATAGGCGTAGGAAGAGTTCTAATTGATTTAGAACAAATATTCTTTGGTGTATGGAGTCCTTGTTAGTTAAGGACTGTACTTCCAGAGTTATCCCCTGATTCGGAGATAAAGATGAGATCCTAGTTAGATTAGGATAATAACAAGAAAGAGAGAATATAGGGATAAGGATCAGACCTAGATTCCCTCTCGCTAGGTGCTCTTGAGCCAATAATGGTCCGGCTCGAGACCGTGCCTGTTTGAGACACTAGCACGCTTTATACGGCTAACCGCGTTCTCCGGCCAGATTTAGATTCCAGCCGGCTTCATGAGTCAGGTTCACTTGGCTTTTTCGACATCAACTGGGAGACAGACTAAATGGTTCTCTGTTGACCCGGTCTCATGGTCCAAGATCGGGTAAATAAATATATTTAGTAAGTTGTCAAGTCTTATACTATGTATAAGGACTTCATATCATGTTTTTGCTAGTATTTTAAAATCTATTTCGAAAATAAATGGTATAAAGACATTATATTACTCTTATATCAGACATAATGCATAATGAAAACTAGTAAAAAAAACCAGTATGCTCTTATACTGGGTACAAGAATGCAGAGTTTTTTTTGTTCAAAAAAATTCGAATTGGATGTTTGAAAGATAGAAATAAGATGAACAAAATATTTCAAAGGCTCGTGTCGAAAAAAGTAGCGGTTAATGAGATACGGTCGCTTTAAGTTTCAAAATTCAAATTAAATATGAGAGGGAATGTTGTTAAAAGGGAGTGAACACAACACTTGCATATTCACATAATAAAACTAGACCTGGGCACGAGCCCGTAGGCTTGCAAGGCCCGTCCATGCCCGCCTTTTATGGGGCTGGCTTGGACAAACTAATTGTATAATAGGCTCGGCCCAGCCCGAACCCCAAGGCCGACTGAAAAAAATAAAGTATGAGATGAATTTGGTTTTAGTAATAAAACCTAAGCCCGGTCCTTCCGGCCTGAACTAATAATAAATGCATTAAATAAAGCCCGCCCAACCCGATTAATAATAAATATATTAACTAAATATATATTTATAATATATCATCCTAATAATATATATATATATATATATATATATATATTATTTTAAAATTTCTATTTTTATTGTAAAGTTTAGCATCAAATTTGTGACTTGTACACCTCGTCCTACTATTTACTTGCTTCTGTATATGGGTTGCAGGGGCATCTCTTCCCTGTGAGATTCATGGAAAATTTTATATATGTGGAGTTGTTGGACTAACTGCTTTTTGTTTTTCGGTTTTAAGCTTGTAGTTTTTTAGTCTTTTTATTCTATGTACTTACCAAAAAATAATTATTTTTATATTAATAAATAATTAATTTTTTATGGATTAGGCTCAGCTTAGGTTACTAATTTTTTATTTAGGCCCGATCTGAACGCGGCCATGCCCAGGTCTCCGTAAAACCACAAACCAAAACTAAATTTCTAAAAACTAATAAATTTTTGTTTTAGGTAAAAGAATAAAGAAAATTTGATGTAAATAAAAACCCTAGCTGCCCAAGAACTCTCATCTCATCAGCTTGTAAGTTTGTTTATTATGGAGGGGGTGAGAAAAAATCTAAGAAGGCCTAGTCTCCCTCCCACCCTATATTTTCTTGTCTTTCTTTTTTTTAATTTCAGCGTGAAAATAGTCTACATCAACAACTTTTTATCTTCCACGACACAATTGTCTTCTTTAATCCCGGATCTGTTGCTGCATAACTTAATCTTGATTTACAATTGGGTTGGACTTCATCCGCCTTCAGACAAGATACTTGTTGATCTTTCACTATAGACACCAAGATCTATCTCCGTTTAGCAAGATCGTTTCAGGTCTGCAATACTGGTTGATGTTATGTCGTAAGTAAATATTCTTATGGTTGTGGATCTTCAAAATCATTAGTTGGATATTAAGAAAATATAGGCTGCATCATTTATCATTTGTTTTCTTATTAAGTCTTACTCAATGACATGTTTGTCTTGTTGCAACAGCAAGTTTAGTATGTTTATGTTTTGTATTATTTTACGTCTAGTGTTTTAACTTGGGTAGACGTTAGTTTGCTTTTACTGTTTTGTATTATTTTATATTTTTCGGTCTGCAAATCATGCTATAAAGTTGTTAGCTAAAGCTGCCGATTCTTCAACATGTACAAGTATTTTGTCCACCTTCGATCAGAGTTGTTATTATCTCAGAACATATTCTTCGTTAAAAAAAATTGCATCCCCTTAAATAAAAAACAAGTTTAACTTGTTATGTTTTCGGGTTTTCATTGAATTAAGTACGGCTTCTGATGTAGTCTATAAAGCACGGACACTCCAAAACATGGAGTGCCCCCGTGTCGGATATGTACTCATCGGACACATGTTCGACATTCCAAATTTCAAATAGACACTCCACGTAGGATGGACGCTTTCCGGACACTCCGCGGACACACCTCAGACACTCCACATTAGGGGGTGAACAAATGTAGGTTCGGTCCAAAAACTAGACCGACCTGATCCAAACCGAAACCCGAATTAGTAAAAATATAAAAACCAAAACCGAACCAAATATAATTTTGTTCGGTGTAAACCGAATCAAATTTAGCTTGATTCGGATTCAGTTCAGTTCGGTTATAACCGAATTGCTCAAACTCTATAATTTATAAAATAATTTGTAATTTATTTTTTTTATTTTAGGGCTATATGAAATAAACTTATAGTAATTTCATCTTAATATGTGTTAACTTTGATAGTAATTAGACTTTGAAATTTATATTTACAACAATAAATATAAATATTGATACATAAAAGATATTAATTCAAGTAGTAGGACATGCATAATAAAATTATTGAATGAGTCATATTCATAAAGTTATAAAGTAAAACAATTCTTTCTAAATTAGGATTACTTAAATTAAAATCTCATATTTGTTATTATTGTTTACTAATTAGTGTATTGTATAAGGATATTAGATTTAATATGAATATATATAAAAATATAATATTTACTAATCTATTCTATTCGATTTTATTTCGGTTTTTATTGCAAAAATCTTAAGAATTTTAAAAACCGAAATAAATTTGGTTCAGTTCAGTTCGGTTATTTTTATTCGATTTCGATTCCGGTTCGGTTCTGCACACCCCTACTCCACGCAGAAGTTAATGAATCTCATTTGTGAAAATATGCGATAAAAATAGAAAAACGTAGTGAATGTGGAGTAATACTACATTTGAACGCACAATATGGGAAACAAAAGTAAGGGTCATACATTAGAGTTAAAGCACATTAGTTGCTCATAGTTGGTAAAGCTATTGAAATGTGCAATAAAGACAGAAGACATGACATAACAACTATTTTGGATTTGTTTTTTTGTTGTTTTGTAATCAATAAAATGACTATGGATGATGTGGATTTTATTATATATGAATATTTATGATTGAAAATTTATTTTAGTTGTCGTATCCCTGCCGTGTCCAAATGCCTAACTTTTTAAAAATTGCTGCATCCACGTGTCGATGTCCGCGTCATGTCGGACACTCGGGGAGTGTGCGTGCAACTAGTCAGCAACGACAAACACCAGTTAAATAATCAGATTATTCGATGTACATAGTATTGAAATAATTAGAAGAGCATTTCTGCCACATAATCCTCAAATAGTTAGATTATTTGATGTACTTGGTTTGATTGAAACCAAATCAAAGTACTCTCAATCTGAAAAAAATTAATACATTAAAGGGATTCTCTATCCCTAAAGTTCAAACTCTCTAAAGTTGTACATTTCAGTCAATCTCAGCTATCCATTGAGTTTTAATGGTCCAGATTCAATTTTAGTGGTTTGTGGGGTCCTCAGTGCAATAAAATCTTAGACCATTAAAACTCAATGGATGACTGAGATTAACTGAAATGTACAACTTCAGAGAGTTTGAACTTTAGATAATCTAAATCCTCCATTAAAAAGGTTGATCTCCATAAGCAAAGGCAAGAAGCTACCAATAGTCCATACAAGAACATACCCCATTCTCAAAATGGTGAAATCTCTTCCTATCTCTCACAACAATTTTCCTATTGTAAATTTGTGCTATCAACTTAATTGAACTATGGCAATCTTCACAAATCCTCAAATTCTTCACTATCATAAGTGGAGTTTTAGGCCTTGTACTAATCAACCCAAATGCAATAGCTATCCTCTCACTATGATAATGCAATACACTTTCTTTTTCTTCTTCATCCATGTTCAACAATACTTGTGTCGTCTTCGGTTCGTACCCCAACACCCTCAATCGGCCCGAAATCTCCTCCAACATCGAGCGGATCTCGCTAGCCCTTGGATGAGACTCATCTTCTACAAGAAATTCATGTATCACACCATCAATGTCAATCCAACTACATCCCGGGTCTTTCCTTATGTCCATTTCCTTCATTTTTAGCCTCACATTCGCAACTCCGTCCCAATTGCCCCTCGAGGCGAACATGTTGGATAGAGCTACATATGAACCGCTATCGTCCGGAAACAAGTCCATTAAAATCTTGGCGACTCGTTCGCCTATCTCGATGTTTTGATGCATTTTACAAGCGCCGAGTAAGGCTTTCCATATCACATCGTCGGGTTGGATAGGCATGTTTTGAATGAGTTGTTCGGCCTCTTCTAAATGCCCGGCTCGGCCTAGAAGATCGACCATACATCCATAATGTTCGATTCTAGGTTCTAAACCGGCAACACTAACCATATAATTGAACAAAGAACGACCTTTTTCAACTAAACCAGCATGGCCACAAGCATTCAATAAAGCAATATACGAGACATCGGTTGGTTTAACGTTAGCCTTTTGCATCCTTTCGTAGTAGTCAAGAGCATCCTTCGCTCTACCGTGCATAGCTAGCCCGCCAATCATAGCATTCCAAGTAATTGGGTTCCTTTTATTATGAATTGACTCAAACACTTGAATAGCCTTCTCAATGCTTCCACACTTTGAATACATATCAATCAAAGCCGAACCAAGAACATCATCAATTCCTATCTTATTCTTCTTTGCATACAAATGAACCCATTTACCCAACTCAAGCGCACCCAATCGAGAAATTACGGGAAGAATGCTAACTAAAGTCACGTAATTTGGAGACTCCTTACACGCAAGCATATCTCGAAACAACTCTATTGCCTCCTTAAAGAACCCGTTTTGTGCATACCCTGAAATCATAGCATTCCAAGAAACTACACTTCTTTGAGGCATTTTATCGAACACATGGCGGCAAGATATAATGTCTCCTAGTCTCGCATACCCATCAATCATCACATTCCGTAAAACCACATTACTAGATTCGTGTTGGTGACTTCTAAATAGCTTATGTGCATCCTCCATAAACCCACATATAGAATACATCCGAACAAGATTGCTAAGAACAAACTCATCACAATCTAACCCTAATTTCATAATATATCCATGAATCTGCTTCCCTTCTTCAACCCTAGTTATTTTAGCACAGGCTTTCAACACAGAAGGGAAAGTGAATCTATTGGGTTCAACAGCACTATCAATGCACATTTCATTAAACAACAACAATGCTTCTAGTGAATTGACATCATTATCATCGTTTTCAGCAAAGGCTCGAATAATTGTATTCCAAGAGAAGCAATTCGGTTCACGCATTCGAGTGAAAAACTTACGAGCATATTTGAGATCACGGTGGTTGGAGAGCGAGAGGAACTTGAGGATTTCGGCGGCAGCTAGTGGATCGAGGATAAGGCCGGTTTTGGTGAACTGAGCATGGATTTGATTCAAGTGTTTGATCGATTTGCATCTGGAAATTTGGGGGAAAAGTGAAGATGGGTGAGTTTGTGGAACTGTGGCACGTTCAAAGATTGCAGAGTTCATCGCATTTTTAGAACAGCCAATGCAGCTGCAAAAACAATTTTCATGGCATAAGCACAAAATCATGGTTGATTTGGATTTGCTATAAATCAAAACATATAAGCCCTCAATCCATTGGTTGAAAGGCTAAGATTCTATCATCTTTAATACCAAATAGTTTCAATTGATTTCTAACAAACTCTACACAGTTCCTAAGTAGCTCCATAGTTTTTACGGGTGCAAGGCGCACTGAGGCGCCAGAGGGTCAGGTGCACCGAGGCGCCCGCCCGAGGAACTTGAGGCGCGTATAGAAAAAAGTGCAACAAATATTAGTTGCTACCACAAACAAGCCTTCATTTTTGCATTGAGGCGCGCTGAGGCGCAAAAGGCGCATCCGATGCGTACGAGGGGCCCGCCTGATGAACCTCGCCTGACCCTCCACGAGGCGCTGGCCCTTGAGCCTCGAGTGCCCAGAGCCTGAGGCGCACTCGTAAGGACTATGAGTAGCTCAAAATAACAGCGTAGAGGAAACCAAATCATATAAATTGTACGACATAAACTGATTGAATAGCGTAATTTGGAAACAGAAGCAATTTCAATTGCAAAGAAAAACAAGAACAGGCCAATTTCCTTTTGAAGAAGATGAACAGCTCTAAAGAGTACAAACGATGACTATAAATTGAACCGCTAATTCAAAATCGCAGTCGAGAAGAACTCCTAATTAGCTTTCGTTGAACATATCATTTAGTAAAATCTGAATCTCAACTTACAATCATATGAATATGGAAAACGATGGAAGAGAAAGCAGGTCACCATCAGTTGATGATTTGCAGAGTCGAAGCTCGGAATCTTGAGGTCGTACGAATCCGAAATTCAAATCTCTAATAAACTGGAAGTTTGTTGTTAGTTGAATCTTCCATTGAAGCCACTGAGAGAGGTACGGATAGGATAAGAGCGCTACTGGTGAGTGAAAGGAAGAAGAAGGAATGGATTATTCTTCTGATTTTAGGGGCCCGATTGTAAATAGAGAGAACTTTAAGGAGTGTTACTGAAATTGTAATAATATAAAGTACTTAATTGGAAAATGATCTCTAATGCTAATCGTCTCCTATTTCAAATTTTACTGCAAAATTCTCAAAGGATTGATTCCTATTTCTTCAAATCCATGGTCGATTACAGCGCGTGTGCGCCGTCTACAACTTCTCCTTCTCCGATGAAAACCCGGTGACCGTCACAGAAACGCGGCGCTGCTTCCGGCGAGGTAACCTCTCCACACTTGATTTTCCCGATCAATTTTATTTTGTTATTCGGTATGGAGCTTCATGCCGTCGGAAGATCATATAGCCGACCCCCATCTAGGGTAGGATTTAACGCTTAGTTGGTTGTTTGGTCTCAAAAGCTGTAGTGTTCACAAAGCTATCTTTAGCTGACTGGTAATCTTTCATCTTGTATATCTATGGGAGTGAATGGAGTAGAATTAGCTGGCTAAGGTTTGTGCGATCCTGTTTATTCTTTTGTTGTTTCGATTTTGAAGAGTTGAATCTTATGCTTCGCCATGTTATTGAGCTTAGCAACGCTTGTTACTGCTACAACTTTAGTGTAATTGGATCGACTAGTTTGACCAATGCGATTGTGACATTTCATCGAACAAGTTGGGAGAGTCACACTTGTTCGGGTTATGTTACGATTCGGGGGGCCGGGGGCAGCGCCCCGGGTGCGGGTCCAAGGGGCGGCAGCCCCTGGCGGGGTCCAAGGGCAGCGCCCGGGCTGGGGTCGAGCTGCCAGGTCACCTCGAAAATATTTTATTCATGACAGAACGTATCCTTTGAAAAATTCATCCGGAAATAAATTTCGGACCCCGAAACAATGTGCCTTTTCGGACACAGTTGAAACCCGAAAAAGCATGTCTTTTAGACATAGCTGTTACCTGAAATGACATGTCTTTTAGACATGTCTGTTAACGTTTTTTGGTTACATGTATCACCAAAAATGAAATTGGCAGAAACAGATAATTTCGGTTGATTTTCTACACAGCAAATATTATTCTTGTTCTTGATACAGATTCTGATTTTTTCCAATTGAAAGTTTGATAAACCGACCAAATAAATTTCAATCTGACAGCGTATTCGCAACTTCAGAATCATCCAAGTAATCCCCTAAATCCAACAGTTACGAAGTTGTGTTTTCCTATTCATGTCGCTTAATTCACTTCAGCTTCGATCCATCTAGCTTTTATGTAGTGGGCTTTGTTATGATCTTCTTATCAATAGAGAATTCACTGGCATAAAACTGGAAGAATGAAACTTCACTTTTTCAGGAATTTGTGTGATCAACTAGGAGTTTGGTTGATATCTTTCTTTTGATGTTGAGAATGAAATGAGAGGCGGATTAGGGCGGTATATATGGGCATGTATTACGAGGACCAATGGATGCTACGGAAGTGTGACAACCTAAGGATAGATAGTAGAGTAAAGTTAGACTACATGAGAGGGAAATAATTTTAGAAGATATGCGATTTTTTGACATTGATGGCCAAATGGCCTTGTGTAGATCTTCATGGAGTCCGAGTATACATATAGCTGACTCCACCTAGCGTGGAATTTAGGCTTGGATGTTGTTGTTGTTGTTTACCGTGTTGCTTATTTGGGCGTTTTCGGTTGGTTATGTCTTATATTGTGAAGAAAAACCAATGCATAGATGAAGAAAAGGATCTGTATGCTGCAGTATCATAAACCATCGTCGTATTTTTACTTTTTTTTGCTACTTTGTTAATAATTTTGAAAAAACTATGTCTTCATTCATTTGTATTTCATGATTATTATATTAATATTGTTTATATCTATGGATATACTGAAAATTTAGGCTTTAACTGCTACAATGATTGAACTTTATTTTCAGGTAGCCTGTTTAAAAAGTAAATGATGTCTATGGGTATAGATCTAGAACAGCCTTCAAGAGAACATCCTAGAGAAAACAGGATATGTAATGCAAATGGAGGGCATGATAGAAGTAGAGTTATCGTTGAACCCCATAACCTTGCAAAGAATAGTAAGGACTTGGAACCGACTGTCAGTGGTCGAGTTTTTGGTGGTACAGACAAAGTATATACTGGAGATAGAATAAACCTGAATACTTCAAAACTTTTAGAGCCTCATGATGAAATGGAATTTGAATCCAAGGAGGAAGCATTTTCATTTTATAAAGATTATGCCAGGTCTGTGGGATTTGCCACCATAACAAAAGCCAGCCGTAGATCAAGGATATCTGGGAAGTTCATTGATGCGAAATTTGTTTGCACTAGATATGGAACCAAGCGAGAAGATAGTCTATCCGAAATGCCTTGTCCTGCTGTAGGTACAGATGGAGCGACAACAATTCCTGTCAAGAAAAAACGAGGTAAAACAAATCGATCGTGGTCAAAAACTGATTGCAAAGCTTGTATGCATGTGAAAAGAAGGCAACGAGATGGGAGATGGGTTGTTCATTCTTTCGTAAAGGAACACAACCATGAAATACTTCCAGACAAGGCATGTTATTTCCGCGGTTGTAGGAGTTCAGATCATGGCACCAGGGAAAAAACCGGAAAAGTGTTTGTTTCAATGTCTGCACAATCAGGTGGACAGAGAAAAAACCAGAATCAGAAGAGTACTGCCCCTAACCAGTCAAGTTGTTCTGAATATTTGGCTTTAGAGGAGGGAGATGCTCAATTAATGCTTGATCATTTTACATGTAAGCAGGACGAGAATCCCAACTTCTATTATGCAATGGATCTGAATGAAGAACAGCGGTTGAGAAATGTTTTCTGGGTGGATGCTAAAGCTAGGCTTGATTATGGGTATTTTGGTGATGCTATTTTCTTTGACACTTCATATATTAAAAAGGAATATAAACTACCGTTTATTCCTTTCATTGGGGTGAACCATCATTTCCAAGGCTTGTTGCTTGGAAGTGCATTAGTTGCGAGTGGGAACAAATCAACGTATGTTTGGCTGTTGCGAGCATGGCTTAGAGCAATGGGTGGACGTGCTCCTCGAGTTATTCTTACCGATCAGGACAAATGCTTGAAAGAAGCTGTTGCAGAGGTCTTACCTAATTCACATCATTGCTTTTGCTTGTGGCATATTTTGAGCGAAATTCCCGAGAAGCTCGGTTATGTAATTAGGCAGCATGAAAATTTCATGGGTAAATTTGATAAATGCGTCTTCAAATCTTGTACAATTGAACAATTTGAGAAGAGATGGTGGAAAATAGCTGAGAGATTCGGTTTAAGAAATGACATATGGTTTCTTTCATTGTATGAGGATCGTGAAAGATGGATACCAGTGTACATGAGGGACAAGTTTTTAGCAGGCTTGTCTACTACCCAACGATCGGAAAGCGTTGGTTCTTTCTTTGACAAACAGCTTCAAAGGAAAACTACATTGAAAGAATTTTTAGAACAACAGAAAGTAGTTGTTCGAGAAAAATTTGAAGAAGAAGCAAAGGCAGACTTTGAAACTCGGCATAAGCAACCAGGATTGAAATCCCCATCACCTTTTGGGAAACAGATGGCAAATATATATACACATGCAATATTTAAGAAATTTCAGATCGAGGTTTTGGGAGTAGTGGCCTGTCATCCTAGAAAGGAATGCGAAGATGGAGAAACTGGGACATTCAGCGTTCAAGATTTTGAAGGGAACCGAGATTTCGTTGTGATCTCAAATGAAAGGGCTTCTCAATTTTCTTGCTCATGCCACTTGTTCGAGTTCAATGGTTATCTATGTAGACATATATTGATTGTTATGCAAATGTCTGGCATGCACAGTATTCCATATCGGTATATCTTGAAACGATGGACAAAGGATGCGAAGAATGGAGAATCGGAATCTCAACAGTTAAAGAAGGCTGATTCGAGATTCCAACGCTACAATGATCTATGTAGGCGGGCGTTTAAATTAGGTGATGAAGGTTCTTTATGTCAAGAGAGTTACAATATTGTGTTCACTGCACTAGAAACAGCTTTGAGACAGTGTGCAAGTGTGAATAGTTCATATCAGTATGTAATAGACCCAACCTCACCGTCTTCTAGTAGGCCTCGGCAGTATGAAGATACAAATCAGGCTAACAAGACGAGTAAAAAAGATGTTTCCAGAAACAAACAGGTAAGTCTTTTAAGGTGGTCATTGCTTCAGCTCTGAAAGCTTTTATGATGTGCAATGTAAGCAATTTTTTTCTTTTATTCTACAGGTGCAATCAGAGTCCGAGGTTATAACCATTGGGATGCATGAAAGCTGGCAACAACTGGTTAGTTTGCTGTTTACCTGTTTTGTTAACTAATCTTTTGAAGTCCTTTGTATCTTGATGCAATTCTTCAAGTGGGTCGTTTACGTGTTCCATGGACACTTAAATATTCTAGCATCAGTTCATCATTGTTCTTACGAAATGCAAGAAAGCATCTAAGGTATGGTGTGGTTGAGTGCGTAGTTGTTAAGGCTCTAGGCGCATGGTAGGCGCCAGGTGGTCCTAGAGTATAGGCACCTAGGAAGCATGGAAACTCCAAGACATAAAGTTTCCCGTTTCCGTTTCCCTCTCGGAAACCTGAAACCACGTTATTTCTTGCGTTTCCAGTGAGTGTTTCTGGAAATTGGACACGTTTCCTTTCCCTTTTCCGTGCTACATAGCTAGGCACAATAGGGGCAACAATAAAACAAACTATAAATAAATAGAAATAGTAAATATGAAGTACCATAGATTTGCTATATATGTATACTTATACTTGTTGCAATTAGAAACAGTACCTAGACCAATAGTTATTTCAGTCTTATTAGCTGATTATGAATTGTCAATCAATTTGAAATTGATATAGAGATGTTTGTCCTTTCTTTTCATTCCTATTTATCTTCGTCTGTCCTTCTTTCTTACTAATTTCAATTTTTTTCCTCGTAATTTCCTTGATTTCCTAATCTCTATGGTTTTCTTTCCAAACTTCTTGACTTCCTTAATTAATATTTTTTGTAATTTCTTCTCTTTCTTTATAAACTTAACATCAATACATTCCTAAAAAACCTAATATTGGTGCCACGCTTGCCTTATGCATGTATGGAGCTTGCCAGGAGCCTAGGCAATAAGGCTGGAGCCTTGCACGCCTTTGACAACTATGGTTGAGTAACAACCACCTATTTTTTTATATCTTCTGTCATATGAATGATGATTGGTCCCTAGAACTTTGAAGTAGTAAAATTTAAATAGTGCAATGCAGGAGCAACTAAACTCAAGGGCATCGAACCTAGATGCATGTTTCGGCTCTCAGCAAATTGTTGTACGTGAGTTAGTATATATATTTACAGTATGTACTGTACAACTGTACTTAAAAACTTCACCAGGTCTTCTGACCGTTTAGTCTTTTTTACGGGGCAGTTAAACACCTTGGGTTGTAGCCGCGATGACTGTTATAGCAATCAACATGGCTTGCAAAGGCTGGTAATGTGCACATTGAGACTTTGAGTTCTATGTCATGATATACGTATTGAGTAATCCTTTACGGTTCGTAATTTCTTTTTTTTCTCACTCTGATAGGGACAATTGAATGCCATAGCACCTGTCCATGATTCTCATTACTCAAGTCAGCAAGATACCGTACGATCTTTTTCTGCTTTATATTTTTGTGCCCTTAGTTTAGCTTTTGTGGTGAAATGATGATCTCACATGCATTTCTAGCATGCATCTTACCTTAGAAGATTTCGGTTATCCGAAAATACGAGTAATTTGCGAAACAATTCAGTTTACCATGAATGAACATTGGTATTTACTTGGAATATTTATCGAAAAAGGAGAAAATCTGGCATTTGAGCTACTTCAAACTATAGGAGTTAAGCTTACTCTTCCACAAAATCTTAGAGGAAACCTTGTTTATATATGATCAATTACATTTTATACCACCACATATTATTCCCCTTCCCAACATTCAGGATGGCCTATCTGTAACTGTAAGATACGAAAAATAGCCTTCGTTTTGCCGTTTGGTCAAATTTAACGACTTCAATTGTCTTTTGCAATTTTTCAGGACCAATCTACCGAGGGATCCCCACACTTGCATGGCAACGCATCAAAACATTTGCAATGCAAGCATCTTTCACATTAGTTGCGTAGTTAAAACTTCAAAATAGGTAATCAATTTATTGTTTTCTCTTACTCGTCGATGCTTGAGTTCCCGATAGACGTTTTGAATGCAAAATGGCGTTTTTAGTCCCTTTGGTATAACTCATTCCCCCCATTTGGTCCCTTTGGTATTCATGTCACCCCTTTGGTCCTTGTACTATGCAACTTGTTACCATTTTCAACACTGTGCTATGCAACCGTTATCCATTAAGTTCCTGTGCTATGCAATTTGTTACCCCCTTGGTCCTTGCATTCTAAGTAAAATCTCTATTGATGTAACTATGCTTAGTATGCACTAAAAAGACCAAAAGGGTAATAGGTTGCATAGCACAGGATTAAATAGGCAGCATGTATACTAGAGTAACCAAATGGTAAAAGAATTGTACCACGGGTCCCAAAAGGTGGTTTTGCCCATTTTGAATTGTTGATGTTCTAAGGCCCTGTTCTTTCCAACTTATAATGAGTAGCAGTACTGAACTAAACTGAACTGAACTTATTTTAGTGTCAATTTATATGTATGCAACGAAAAAACAATTGATAGACATTCATTCTATATTGCAGGGGAAAGTATAGTTGTTGTATATTTGGAGAAGATTGAAATGACAAGGTAACTCTGAATTAAAGCAACCCTTTTCTTGCTTTGTTTTGTTGGATTTGAAATGATAAGGTAATGTAAATAGGGATTTGAAATATTGGCTATAAAGACAAGTAATTAACATGGAGGGAGTACAATGTTGAAAATATTTATTAACATGATTAAAAAAAATTGAATTTATTTATATATGCACATAGAACTAAATACTTTTTTTAGGTTATGTGCTAAATTTTAAATGACCGTTGGTGTCTGGTTTATTGAAATTATCTATTTGGTGTATGATATATTCACTTGTCGCCTATTTGGTACCTGTCAGTATTCTACATTAGCCCATTTGATGTCCGGCCTATTTAATTTTAGCTACATCAAGCGTCCATCCAACGACTCAAAAACGTGAAATACCCATAACATTATTTGGAATATGAATATATTTTGTTGATCATGCATATGATTATCGACCCTCAATAATCCATTAAGTTGTCGTAATAAAATTCGATATGTCAGGTATCGAATAGGCAAAAATTGAATACGTCAGATACCAAATAGGCGATTTTAATAGGTCAGACATTAAAAAAATATTTAAGTTATAAAATATGACCCAAAAAGTATATAATTCGGTGCATGTACAAAGGACCTATAGATAATGGTGCTTCACTGTCTAAAAATTCATCACCGAAGGGTAAAGTAATTGTTAGGGATATGGAGAAACTCAATTGTAAATTTATTTCGTTTTAATTTAGGCTATATTCTTTTCAATTTCTAAAAGCTGAACTGAAGTAAAGTTGGCTGAATTGAACTGAACTTATTTCAGTGTAAATTTATAACTATGCATAGCTGAAATGAATTGAACTGCATTGAATTATATTAAACTGAATTATATTGAATTATAATCCAAAAGAACAGGGTCTTAATATGCGGTTGAAGGTGAAATTTAACTCAAAATATTAGAAGATTTAGGGATATTTTTGGTGCACTTCCCAAATACATTAGGGTCCTCCTGAACAAAATTTGTTTTTTCTAATTATAAATTTAAGAGAAAATGCTCTTCTCCAAATGTTGTGGCGTGGGGGGAGGTGGGTCACGTGATCCACCAGCTGAAACTCCCCCTTACCTCCATGTCTTCAGATTGAGTTTTTTCGGGAGTGTCGTAGGAGCGGCTGCGATTTTCAGCTAAGGAATTTTGATATAGAGAAAGATGACTCCTTTATATTAATAATGAAGTTGATAATTTATTTTAAGTCGAGTTTAATTTTTTATACACAATTATGACCCACCGTAAAATTTTGGCTAGGCCACTGTCCAACTGGATGGCAGCAACAAAAGTTTTACATTTGGTACTGCAGCATAATATCTTATTTACTCATTTTTACCCTCATTGTTAAAAATAGTGGTTTGCTTAGAGAAAAAAGAAGACTAGCAAGGCTAACCTTATAATTCTCCATCACAAAAATTCTCATAAAATTTACTCTCAGTCGATATGTACATAACTAACCAATTTGACACCAACAAAGCTTAACTTAGTTGGCTAAGCAGGTTGAGCAAGTTGGAGGAGAAAAAGTTTCAAACCTCACTAAATACACTTGTTAGGAGGGGTGAGGAGCCTTAACTGTTACTAAGCCTCAGACAAGATCATCTCGATAAAGATGCTTGTAAATATTTTAAAAAAAACTAATTTGACATAAAATTGACGAACATATACAAAAAAAAAAGGGATAAATAAGATTAGTCCTATGTTCCATTAATGGTATTTTAAATATAAAACAAAGAGAGATAGTAAAAGAGAGAATTAAATCAATGTTTAATTTGTCCAAGAGTGAAATACAAAAAAAAAAAAAAGTCAAGGCTTGTGAAGGTACCTTCCAGCAAGCAAAGCAGCCTCCATAACAATAGAAATAACATCAATGACTTGATCAACTTGGCATTTGTTTCCTTTAAAAGTATGCCCCTTTGTGTTCTTGAAATTTTCCATGCAATTTATGAAGTTTTGGCTGCATTCTTGGCTTATGTAATCATCTGTACCAAACAAACCCCACCCATGTTACTTTCATTCAATTTCTTTTGTCTATACTAATATTGTTTATCTAAAAAATAATAGTATTTAATTAGATACATCCAAAAGGTCAGTACAAAACAAACAACAAATTGAGCTTCTAGTTGTCTATTTTCCTAATAACAATACATTGAATGTGCATGATTAGAATCACACGGCATTGGTTTCCCAATTAAAATCAATTATTATAGCATAGTATGTCCATATATTTAGTTGTTTTGGACTATAATTTTATGAACGGAATTGAATTGAGTTGAACTGAACTTGTTTTAGGGTAAATTTGTAACTGCACATAGTTGAACTGAACTAAAGCGGTCTGAACTGAAATAAAGCAGTCTGAACTGAACTATAGTCCAAGAAAACAGGGCCTTAATAAAAAAATAAATTTGCTTGACGTTTTGAAAGGCACAACAATAACAACTCAAATATTTGGATTATTGGGTTGGAGAGACGTGGACATTAAAAAGTTGTTACTATGTTAGTATTACTTTAATAGAAAGTTTGCCACTTATTCTAGAAGGTTGCTAGTATTAGATGTTGCTTCTTATTATTGGTGACTTCTTGCTAATGAGACATTGCTAAGTTGATACTTAAAAATAAAAAATAAGAGGTTGGAGTATTTCTTAAAGCTTTTTATAAGTAGATTAAAGAAGTTGAAATATTGGATAAGTCTAGCTTATAAGTTGTAGCAATGGTTAAATGACTTAGAATATAGGCTTAATGCATTAACAACATCCTCAACTTGTCTCAAAAAAAATCCGTTGCCTCCCTAAACTTTAGAAGTGTTCCCGCAGCTAACTCAACTTTCAAAAACTGCACCACTTTGCTCCTTGAATGCCACCTGTCAGCTTTTGGTTGGTTTGATTTTTCGAATCTATCATTTTTTAAGATTTTCTTTCTCCAATCAAAAGCTGACACGTAGCATTGGGGGAGGAAAATGGTGTACTTTTTGAAAGATGAGGTAGCTGCGGGGACACTTCCAAAATTCCGGGAGGCAGCAAGTTTTTTTTACCTAGTTAAAGATATTATTAACGCATTAAACCTAAAATATATATGGAGAAAAATGTATAAAATTAATAAGAATATATATTTGTTTTTTTATTTGGATTTCGATTTTCTATAGAGTAATTTGGTATGTCAGGGCCACCCATTTCAAGATCGATGGCTCTGATTTTCCCAAATATCAGTCGCTCTTTCAGACTCAATAAAATTAAAATGAATTTGGTCTAAATATATTATCATATAATTCAACTTTATTAAATGAAACTAAATTGTCATCCAAAACAAGAATCCCTAACACAACACCTAAACTAGAAATCAATCCACTTCACATGGCACCTGCAAATTTTCAGATTGTATTCGATTTTCTAAAGTTCAAACTCTCTAAAGTTTTACATTTCAGTCAATCTCAATCATTCATTTTAATATTCCAAGGCCTTGTTCTTTTTAACTTATAAGTATTTATTTCAGTATAAATTTATATATATAAAGTACTGATAAGTACTGAACAATATTGAACTGAATGGATTATCAGTTGAAAATAACATTCCTTCCACATTTATTTGGTGCATAATTTCAGTATAATGTCAATTCACAGAATTCAATAACACTACATATCAATTGATAAAACCACTCCAATCATACCAGAAACCATGAAATCAAAATCACTAAACCCTAATTTCACCTACAAAAGATAATCAAACAAGAAGAGAGACGAATCGGAACTTACTGTTCTTAGCTTGAACACAGGCGTCATGCTTCATACAACAAGCATCAAGTCCATCGCACGGCTTCTCCCCTGGACATCCACTATACAATAAGCCGCAGTATTTTCCATATCTCAAAAATGGCGGCACTGCAAATTTTCAAATTCAAATTCAAATTCAAAATCACAAATCAATTCGATTCCTCCGTCAACAATCCCTAATCCTGTAATCCAAATCAATCAGATCGGAATCTCATCTCACCTGAACAGAACTCCGATTCGCATTTCCTGCTGCAGTCCTTACCCTAACAAAATCAAAAACACAGAGAAAACAAACGAATCAATAGATTTTCGATTTGATTATACGGAAAGAGAAGGAAATGAGTCCTAACCAGAGTAATGGAGGAGCCGGTGGTTTGAACGCCGATGTTGAGGGCGCGAACGGGAAAAGAGGGAAAGGTAAGGGCGAAAAGGGAAGAAGATAAGAGGAATCTGAGGAGTTGAATCATAAATGCCATTGTTGTTGGTTAGTAGTGAAAGAGAGAGAGAGAATTGAAGCTTTGATTTCTGAAATTAAGCAGAGAGAAGAAAGATTTTGAGGTGTGGATATGAGTGATGAAAGTAGAAAACAAGCAAGGTTTGTGCCTGTCTTGTTATGCCTCGTGACTCTCTCTTGGCATTTATCTCTCCTCTTCCCATTTCCACCCGCTTCGCTCGGTTGTCTGGCGATGTGTATGGAGCGAACTGAGTTGGAAGAATTGCTTCCGTAATTGAGTTTCTGGAGTGCTCGAGTTCAGATTAATCGACTAGTGGGCCTGTCACCGATCGTGAAAAAACAAGAAAAGTATTTTTTACTGTTATCGAGTTTTTTTATATTTGGAACAACTAAAGACACCGGTTCGCCAATTACGGTCTATCGATCAGAACTGTTATTTGATGCAAAAAAGCAGTTGTTAAAGACGTTCTCAAACATACAATCACAATGTCTACTTGATATTCTTACTATTGCTTTTAGCATTGCTATAATTTAATTATGATGACAGATGTCACTCTATATCATGAGAAATCGTAGCTGTGATTAAGTTTCAAACAAATATTATTACTAGTAACAAAATTGTTGTGAATATGTATACTTGGGAATTGTCGGGTTTTCTACAGAATTGAATAGAATTTGGATAATATTTTTAATTTTTAAATAAATTAAAAATGAAAAAATTGTTATTGATTCAGTTTTAAATCTAATTCATATATGATGTCGTATGGTAGGTTGTCAGTCAACATGTAAATTTTTTATTACTAGCTAAAATGGAATTTTTGTATTGCTAAGCATATGACCTTAGAGTTTAATGGTGCCCAATGATTTATATGTGACATTGTGACTTCATTGTTGTGGATAATAAAAATACATATATATTCATTTATTTTATTAATTCTTAATTTTATTCTCGTAGTTCTTTTAAAAGTAAGAACATTTAATTTTTGAGAAATTTGTGGTTCGAATTTAGGACTCCTAACTTTTTTTTCTATTTTGGGAGGAAGCTGTGGCCATTAAACAAAATCTAATGGTTTCGTGGTATATGTTACAAAAAGTAATAAATTGTCAAATAGAATGAGAAGAGTCACAAGAAAAATGATGGTTGGAAATGTTATAAAATGAAGAGAGTTAAAAGCATAACATAAGGAAGTGTCAAATGAAACGAGGAGTGTCACAAGAAAATTATGCTAAAAATGAGGAAGTGGAATTATCGAAAACTAGCCGATTCTCCGATTTATTAGGATATTTTGCATTCGAAGCTCCTAACTCGGTTTAAGAATAGGATTGGTTTCACCGAGCATATGTTTGAATTTAATAATGTCTTGTTCGGTAAATAATCGTAGAGTGTAACAAAAATATAAGAATATATAGTATAGAATGATATAAAGTTTCTAGTGTTGAATCTCTTCCGGTTGTAAATTTGTTTGTCATGGAGGGAGGGAGAAAAAGTCCAACAAGATTTTTTCTCCCTCCCACCCTTTGTTTTCTTGCCTTTAATTTTCTTTTTCTAATTTAGGTGCGAGAGTAATCTGCATCCAAATCTATTCTATTTTTCACACACGATCGTTTTCTTCAATCACGAATCAGTTGCGGCATAACTCAATCTTGGTTTACAACTGGGTTAGACTTCATCTGCCTTCAGGCAAGATACTTGTTGATCTTTCACAGTAGACACCCAAATTTATCTCCCTTAAGTAAGATTGTTTCAGATCTGCAATCCTGGTTGATGTTATGGCGCAAGCAAATATTCTTATGGTTGTGGATCTTCGAAATCGTTAGTTGGAGGTTAAGAAAATATAGGATGCAACATTTATCTTTTATTTTCTTAATAAATCTTGCCTAAGGGCATGTTTGTCTTGCTGCATAAGCAAGTTTAATATGTTGGTGTTTGTTTTGCTTTTTCCGGTTTTTAACTCCAGTAGTCGTTGGTTTGCTTTTACTTTTAGATCGTCTATGATTTTCAGTCTGCGAATTATGCTGTAAAATTCTTAGCTAGAACAGCTGATTATTTAACAAATAGGAAAATTATGTCCACCTTTAATTAGAGCTACTATTATCTCTGATTTATATAATAGATTCTCAATAAAAAAATTTATTGTGTTGAAAAATATTCTTAATATGGTGAAACAAAATAAAGAAAATTTAAATTATGAGAAGTGTTTAATATATAGTAAAAGGGTATTTTCAGCCGTAGGAGGATTTAGTATACTCAGGCTCTGGGTTTATTATTTTTAACTTTAAAAGTTATACTGAATCAAATTAAAGTGAGATGAATTAAACTTAATTTAATGTAAAATTATAATTACGTATAATTAAATTGAATTAAACTGAATTACAGTAGATTGAACTGAATTGAACTAAAATAGTCTAAACTGAATTGAATTGAATTGAATTACAGTTCAAGAGAACATGATATCGGTCTAGCTGCTATTTCCATGAGATATCGAAAGTAACGTAGTTAAGAGATACAATTCTTGTGACCAGTGTTGTAAAACCCGGCCTCGCCGATCCGGTGACAAAAACGAACCGGTTCATACTAAAGCCTGGATGTAAATTGACTCGTCAAAAATTTGGTGATCCGATCGGTTGAACCGATAATCCATTGACCTGGGGTAGGTTAATGGGTCAATGGCTTGAATTCTTTTTTGCTTAATATTGAATAAAAATATATTAAATTGTCGTTTATGGAGTCTAGAAGATTTCAAATTTTAACAAAGTTAACTTCATCCCGTCTTTTACTCTTAAATGTCCATATATTCTATAAAAAATTATGTTATAACATTAAAATTTTAATAATTAAATTTATATAGTTTCAAGAACCATAATTTGATAATTTTTTAATCTTTAACTATTGATTGTAAGTTTTTTTTTAATTTATGCTTCTTCTTTTTTTTATTTTTAATCTAAAATAAATTAACTTTATTTAGTTTTCAATATTAAAATAGTTATTTTGCTAGTTAATAATTTATAATATTATATTTTTAATCTTTTAAATATTTAAAATAATAATTTTTAAAAAATTTTTAATTTAAACGGTTGAACCTTGATTCAACTTTAGTTGATCCATTAACCCTTGACTCTTTACTTTCATCGGTTCGAGGACTTTCATCGGTTCGAGGGGCCGAGCCGGAATCCCACACTATTTTTGAATTTTAACTAGTTTTAGAGTTTCAACTTACAATCTTAATTCTTCTCTCCAACAATGTCTAATTAACTATTTCTCTCAATTAACAAATTTCTATGTCGGTTGATAATATATACCATTTGTCATGATATATGTGTAAGATTATAGATATACACTTATATTAATCAATAATGTAGATGAGAATTCATTTTTGTTTACAGTAGAATATAGTTTATTATATCACATCAAGACGATAATAGCTTTAATAAAAAAGGTAACAAATATGAAGGCAAGTCCTCCTATATATCGAAGAATTAAGAGTTATAGCTAACATAGTGCAACATCATTCGCAGACTGATAAATATAAACAAATTCAAAAATACTAGAAACAGTTTATCACAGTTAAAATGCTCGACATAAACACCATAAAACACAAATACACTAAATTTACTTTTACAGCAAGACAAACATACCGTTAAGCGATACTTAAATTAAAAACAAAAAATAAATATTATAATTTATATTTTCTTAATCCCGACGAATAATTTCAAACATCCACAGCTATAAGTATACCTTTCAACATGAATTTTCCAATTTGATGTCTTTGGAGATAAGCACATGTTTCGGGACGGAATTTTTCCGTCCGTAATTCGCTATTTTCTTGTAGTGATTAATAGATATTTCAATCTTATATACTTGCCAAATTCTATACACCATTATTATAAAACGGAATTCATAGCATGTTTTCTTAAACTTCTATAGCTAAACATGAAATTTATTTCGGTGTAATTTTATAAGTATGTAGAGGTAAACTTAATTGATCCAAAGTGAATTGAAATTTCTCAATATATATATAAAAGAACCAGGCCTTAATATTGATAAATATGCTTGAAGATATTCCAAAAGACCTTTTCTAATGGTGTATAGTATACAGTATAATGGGTATTATCGGAATTATAATTGGCTTTGCCAGTTTTTTATTTTTTAAAGAATATATATTATTTATGGTTTTTAGTGGCTATTGCAACGCTTTTTAGTTCTTTTGCAACGCTTCAGCATGTTGCAGAGGTTTTGGAAATAAACATATGGTTTTCAGTGGCTATTACAACTCTTTTTTGGGTCTTTAGCAACTCTTTTATGTCTTTAGTAACACTTTTACTTATCGCCCGAAGGATCTTAAGAAATCGGGTTAGAACCGGTAGGCCAATTTATCGATTTTTTTCCAGTTCAACCCGATTTTCTCTATTTTTTTGTTAAAACTAGTTTTTACGTATATCGTACCGTAGCCATGGCCAATTCACGAAAAAACCGATTGAACTGGCCGGTACGATACGGTATTAATAATATTTGACATGAATCACTTTCTTTATTGGTAATTTGTAAACTAATTATAGCATGATTATAAAAAAATTGTTTTGTAAGCTAGTAAATAAGTTTGAAGTTAAACTTCTCAATCTGATTAAAGGCTACTATGATGTTACCAATCTATCAAATTGAAAGACTCTCGGTGGAGTTCAAAAAGTTGAATGATATCTTTACTTTCTAAATTTGGCATAGAAAGTCTACTGCCCCATGAATTTTTAAAAATTTCTCTCGGCTCCCTGAACTTGACATAAATGCATTAATTTGCCCCTTAAACTTGACAAAATTATATCATTTTGCCAATTTAATACCACATATCAACTTTTAATTGGAAAGAGAAAAAACATCTTTAAAAAGTTAAACCAATCAGATAATGATATATGGCATTCAATGAGCAAAATAATACACTTTTACCAAAATCAAGAGGCTGGAAGAAATTTTTAAAAGTTCATGGGGTAGTATACTTTTTATGCCAAATTTAAAGGAGTAAAAATATATTGCGCCAGTATAATGATATTTTTATTATTTCTTACAAATAATAATACAAATTAAGAAAAACGAACATAAATAATGTATAGGCGGGAACAGAAAAATATACATTTTTCTGGAAAAAAAACTTATAAAGAGACGGGATTTTAAATATTTAATTCCTACTTCTAAAATGACGGCTTAATACACAATATAGTCACAAACACCCAATAACTTCTTAAACTTCACACAAGTGACCTCTAAACTTATTGAAAATGACCAATTGACCCATATAGCCAATCCATCCATGACATTAACCCACCTAACTATCAAATTGGCCATCTGAAAAACTTTAGAGGGACCATTAGGTGCTTATGGTCAAGTTAGAAATGCCCGTAAAGTCCGAAACCGCGGTTAAATATTTACTAATACTTGCATCACATCTGTTGGTGTGAGAAAAAGACGGTACCTACTACCGCTGAATTTGCTTTATTTTCTGTCTGCTTTTTCAGAAAGACACGTGTAAACAGTTTTCAAGCCGCTGAAAGCCCGAAAGCAACACAAAAGGCGACCCAAAACCCGCATCAATTAAGATGGGAATTGATTGTGGATATTCCAAAAAAACCCCTGATCAGAAAGAGGCTGGAAATTAGTAGCAACATCACCATCCATTAGATCAACTCCATCTCCCATAATCATGGAGTCCAACTCATCTAACCCAACTTGATGAGCTTCACTACTTCTTGTCTGAAAAATATTCCCATTTTCAGACAGAACATTCTCTTCCAAACCTTGCTGATTTTGCTGTAACTGAATCTGTGTCTGAAAGTACTGATTATGATCATAACTCGAAAAACTCCCAAAACCAGAATGATCATAACTAACACTCTGATTACTATTATAGTTATCGTTGTTATTCTGTAAACTAACACTACCCAGTTGGAAATTCAAGTTGACCGGGCCTTTTTGGGACCCGATTAACGAATTAGGGTTAGTTTCAGGTTGGTGGTAGCCGGTGAATTGTTGAACCAGGGACCTGAAATTGGTGGTGTTGGCATTGAGAAGGGTGGTGGGTGTTCTTTTGGAGGACCTTGACCTTCTTTTAATGGGCTTTGGGGGTGAATTTGTAGGAGTAATTTGTGTGGTTGAAGAGTTTGTATCAGAGGAAGCCATGGATGAGTATCCAAAGGAAGAAGATGAGTTGGGTACTTGAGGGAACCAATATTCATTTAGTGTCTCACTCATGGTTTTATGTTGTGTTGTGGGGAGGTTGGATTTGGAGGGTTGGGTATTTATATTGGAATTTGGATCAATAATTCTTTTTTATTTTCTAAATTAAAATTTGCTCGGTTAAATGGTTTTTCGACATGGTATCAGACTCGCCACTGTAAGGCATGAGATTTTGCAACATTTTGTTGAATTTCAACATAAAGTATAGTAAGCACGTCTTATATATGTTTTTTTTTTCACCACGACGTGTTCGTAATGAGTCCTAATTGTAGGTGGCACTTTTAAGTCATGTCCACATCCAGCCTAATTCCCGATACTCAATTTACGGATGCCTCGAAGGGCGGGATGGTTGGGCCCAAGATTTAAGGTTGCTCCATACACATCGTAGGATTTTATCACTAGTGAATGTTTAAGGATTGACTAGTCTCTACCACTGTACCACATCCTTGAGTTCATCTTATATATGGTTTAAACTCAAAGGGTATTCACATAACTTATTAGGGTTCTGTCAGATTTATAACGTTTACAGTATCGGTTCATTCTAAAACGTGTTTAAGGAGTTCTCGTACCATATTATGAACTAAATTGATCTAAAAGCTTAAATTGATACATAAGATTCGGTCGTTATTTTTATAGTATTCCGGTTATATAGAAGATAGTAACAAAAACTAAGGATCCATTCAAAACTGCTTTACATCATCAATATCCAAAAATTCTTTTCAACAGCTTATTGACTGTCACTTCACCGAATTAAGAATTTGATGAAGAACGGCTTACGATAAGTTTTGTCTATCATTCAATTCAACAAAAATCTCAACAACGATAATAAAAATTTAAAGAGTCGCTTCCTCACTGCTGAGCCGAAAAATATGTAGGCTACCGGGTCAAAGTAAACATGCATGTGATGTTGACTATTCTTGTAGAGAAAGACTTAGAGTGGTTCGTGGAAGTAACACATGTGTTGGTTTCAACATTGATTTTCATGATCTCTCATTGAATTACGTCACCTTTTCTCAACTATAATACTACTCTCATTACTTGTTTTGGTGTCGTTTATCTGATTCATCAGAATTTTATTTTGATTATATTTAGATTTGATCTGATCATATATCTGGTTGTAATAAATGAATTTTTTAATAAAAATTTTTTATATTTATTAACACTTAAATTTAAAATATTATTTAAATAATATCAGACCGCTTATCAGATAAACAAACCTGATCGCAATCCTACCAAAATCCTACTCTCATTACTCGTTCAATATCTACTTTTCTATTCTTTTTTGTTCAGTCAAAATCCTATCAAAAGTATTTTTAATTTCTTATATCAATATTTTATCTTATCCAATGTATTTTTTGTAAATTCCTTATTTTCAATGGTTCAGACTAATTTTCTTCTGACATATTTGAAATGCTCTTCGTAGATTTCGGGTTTAAATTTAATTTTTTTTTAATAAAAACGGCAACGCACAATAATTTATTAACTGAGCTAGCTGCAAAAAAAAAATAAAAATAAAAGGCGTATTCTTATTTTATGTTCGTTTTATAGTTTATACCTCTGTTTTAAAAAAACTCCACTTAGCTCCACTAAAGCCCCTGTTTGGCTTTATTTTAGAGCTTGTTGTCCGACTTTTTATTCCTATAGAGCCATCAGGCCCCCAACCAATTTGTTACCGTCTAGGCACCGCCTAATCTGATTTTTTCTATCTAAGCAGCGCCTAAACTCAATTTTTAAGATACCGATATCTATAATAATTATCGTTTAATTTTTTTAACCCACTTAAAATAGCTTTAGCTTAGTAAAACAAAAGTACATAAAAGTTACTCACAATAAAAGTCTCGCTTCTATTGGCCTAATTATAATTTTCAATATTTTATTATATTATGATTTATTTTTTAGTTGAAATAATATTTTATATATTAATAAATAATAAAAAAATATAAATCGACCTAGATAATGTCAAGGCCCAGCCCGAACTTCGACCAGATCCCACCTAGACCTCTACAAGCCTTAACCGTTCGATTAGCGCCTAGGACTTTTTAAAACACCGGTTAATACTACAATTGTGAAATTTTAGTATGTGGTAGTAAATTAATATTTGACTTGTAAGGAATTTATTCTAGTGTAATAATTGTGCTACTATAATTTCATATTGGACTGAATCAAATTTTGGGTATGAACTTTACACATAGTTCTAGTCTTCTAGATTGTTAAGGATTGTAATAAAAAAGTTCTTATTGGATTTTATTTATTTTTGTGGGTCAAATAGTTTTAGACAATATTTCCTGAGTTCCTTCATCTTTCACAGTAATTATAAGGGTCAACTTAAAAAGAGTACCTTGTGGTTTCACCTATTTGTAAAATGGGATTTGAGGAATTTTTTTTTTGCAAAATGGGGTCTCTGATTTCAAAAAAATTGCAAAAGAGGGCCTATGAATTCAGAATAATGGTGTTACATTGAATATTTTAAACAATTCAACATTCTAATAATTTAAACTTATTATTTAAAAATTATAAGTAATTTTCGGAGATTTTTTTTATTTTTTATGGTTTATTAAAGTTTGTTATGATAATTTAATAAAAAAATATTTACACAATTCAAATAATTTTAAAAAATTTTACCGATGTATACTGTATTTTTAGTGACCATCCCGCAAAAATTCAGATAACAACGAATAAGATTATTCGATTTCTAGACATAATTTAATATTAAGGATCCTTTATTTATAAATTTTTTGAAACCACAGACCTTATTTTGTAAAAAAAAATTCTTCAAATCCTATTTTATAAATAACAGAAATCATAAGGCACTTTTTTTTTTTAAATTTACCTTAATTATAATTGGCTCCTTTGTTAACTATCTTAACACATTAGGAATGTGTAATTGATTTTTTTTATTTTAATAATATTAAATGAGAGCAGGACTTTATAAGTTGTGCAAGTAATTATACACTATGATAAGTGATATGATCTAATTAATAATATTTCAACATGCAATTTAATTTCAAATTATTGTCTCTAGATAAGAAAATAGATTGCTAGAAGTACTCGGATATAGTTCAAGCGATAAAATCATGTATTATATGTTAAATTTGAGATATCCAGAATAATTTTTATTTTTGAAAACTTCTTTTAAAATAACTCGTATTTTTCGAAACTTAATGCATCAACAACATCTTCAATTTGGCACAAAAAATCCGCTGTCTCCCTGAACTTTAGAAGTGACCCCGCATCTACCTCAGCTTTGAAAAAATGCACCATTTTGCTCCCTGAATGCCACTTGTCAGCGCCAGCTTCTGGTTAGCTTGATTTTTCAAAGATATCATTTTCTAAAATTTTCCCTCTCTAATCAAAAGATAACACATAACATTTAAGAAGTAAACTGATAAATTTTTTTAAAATTAAAATAATTGTAAAATCATTTTCAAAATTTAAAAAGATTATAAATTTTTTATATTAAATTAAAAATATCGTTAATACATTAAACCTATTTTCCACCGTATATAAAATTCACACTGTATAATTATTAATTAGTATTGACATGTGCATTAAATGACTTTGGTTTATTTGTCCACTGTCTTATTGCTTCCTTAACAGGGTTTTTGTTCTTTAAATTAAAGTAAGTACATAGTCATTCAATGCCTTGTTCTACAATATATGGGGTTTTATTGGGATAATGATTGGTCTAAATAATAAGCAGTTTGATATTATTTAAATAAGGTTATAAGTTTGAGTTCTAATGAATGCATAAAATTTTTATTGTAAGACTTACCCCACCACATTTAAGTGCGCTACCCGAGTCAAATTTAAATATAGTCGGAGCAAAGCTCCGATAAATTAAATGGGAAAGAAAACAATATATCGGGTTTTTTTAACTATACAATTAAATTTAATCAATCGAGAAATAAGAATACTCTCTCATCTAATTTTTATTATTTTTTTAGCTCTTTTTTAGTTCTCTTTATCAATTTATATTATCAATGCATTTTTTATTACTTTTCTATAATTTGCCCTTATATTAATGATGAGAGAGATTGTGTATAAGTGAAAATTATAACTTGGTAATTAAGAAGAAAGAGAATATTTATATAAAAATGTAAGGGATAAATTAGTCATTTTAATAATGTAATAAATGTTTTACTGGTATTGATGATTCGGCTAAATGGATAATAAAAAAATAGATAGAAGGGAGTAAAAGACATTTTTCTTCTCAAATCACAATTTAGGCCCTGTTCTTTTCAACTTATAAGTAATAATATTGAACTGAACTGAACTTATCAATATTTATTTCCGTATAAATTTATATGTATACAGTACCGAACAGTACTAAACAGTACTAAATATAAGTTAAAAAGAATAGAGCCTTAAAAATTTAATAGAAAGTGAGTGTCCAAACCCAATCCATAAGAGCAGCTCTTAGACCGGGTCGACTCGGTCAAAAAAAACATTACAATGTCTTGTGTAAGAAAAGTAAAATTAATTATTTTTAGATATTTATTCTTAATCATTAAGAAAAATGTGAATTTTTCTTATTTTATTTCAACTATGTATATGTTGATTTTATCAACTCATCAATATGTTTCAAGGAAATTTCAGGTTGATTTCCATCTTATCCTTGTCATAATCAACATATGTATGAAAAATATTAATTAATTAAGCTAATCAATTATTTATATCTGATCTTGACCATGCTTACCTTTTATTTATTTTTATTTCAATGTTAAAATATATCTAGATCTCCAAAATGTTACTTTTTTAGGTTGAATAAGTTACCCGCCCCGTGAACTTATCCCTAGTTGCCCCTCGTCCTCTGAATTTATTTAAATTGCACATTATGACCCCTTTTGACTAACGTGGTATTGACTTTTTCAGCATTGTCAAACCTATCACGTCAGTTAAAAGGGATCATGAAGTACACTTTAAACAAGTTCAAGGAGGCGAGAGAAACTTTAGACAAATTTAGAGGAGCGAGAAAAACTTTTAAAAATTTAAAACGAAGAGATACGATCAGGGACAATTTCAGGAGGTTACTAGCTAACGCATTAGACTTTTTTTTTTATAATTGTCATGATATGATGATGATTATCTAGGTGAACATAAGCATGTACGTAAATGAACTTATATACAAATTTATTACTCCCTCCATCTAGAAATTATTATATCTTTAGTCATTTTATTAATTCTCTTTTTAATTATCAGTTTAGATTATCAATACATTTTGTACAATTTTTTCTCTAATTTGCCCTTGTATTAACTATGAGAGAGATTATGTATTGTTAAAATTATAAGTGAATAATTAAGAAGAAAGAGAATTTAGTAAATGATAAATTAGTCATTTTGGTTGTGTAATAAATTTTCATTGGTTTTGATGATTCGATTAAATGGACAATATTTTATAGATGGAGGGAGTATTTTTTATGATTACTTTGTTTTTGGATATCATATAAATTTTTTTAATATTTACGTGTATTTTTATTGAGATAATTTTGTTCGGGATTTAGTGACAGTTAAGGCTCCTCATCCCTTCTAAAAAGTGCATTTAGTGGAATTTGAACATTTTTCTCCTCCAACTTACTCAACCAGCTTAGCCAAATAAGCTACACCTTATTAGTCAGACATTATATATTTTACTTGTCTATCACTAGGCCACATAATCATATTACCTTGATTTCACACACAAATTTAAGAAGTTGTCAATGTTTCTAAAAATATTTTTAACTTTAATCTATTTTTTTATTAAAATGATAATTTATAATTTTGAAAAGTATTTACAATAAATTTAATGAAACAATATTATGGTTAAATTAATTTTTTTTTCACTAGAATTTGTAAAACCAATAATATATATACCAAAGGGAGACAATCACTCTTTATGATATCTTTGGGCACTGAACAAGTCAGCAAACATGTTTTGTTTGACCAAGTATTTTTCTACACAGCTTTATTCTTAGGTCTAGATCTAATTTAGGTTGAGTACTTGACTGTAATGGATGAGTCTTTTAATAAAGATTTCTTATATTTACTAGGACTCAAACTCAAGACCTTATTTAAACGATATCAAATCGCTTATCGCTTGAATCAACCCTTATTCATCGAACATTTGAGGTCTATCTCTAGGTGAAAAAGATAAAAATTGAAGTCTACAAAAAAAATACACCTCATAAATATTGATGAACAAAACAAATACAATAAATATATTATTTGGTAAAATTATTGATTATTGAAATATTTTTAATAGAGAGTTTCGGTTTCAAACCTCAAATCTTACAGAAACAACTTAAAAATTGCATAATTAAGGTAACTAAAGGAAAAAAACTAGGGTACTACAAATCAAAGATAAATACTTATAAGGCATAAAAAAAATATGTAATCTATCATAAAAAAAACTTTATCGAAGCATTTTAGACTATTTTTGGACAAAACTAATATGTATCGTCCAACTTACACGAGCTCTTAGTAGAATTTGAGGTTCGAACCCGAAACCTACCTGGATTGGTTGAGAAACAATACTTGGATTTTATCATTGGCCTACCTGTCTATATACATATGTGCTTGATTGAATGAGAAAGCTGTATTTTTTTATTACAAGGGCAGTCTTATTTTTCTTAAGAGTAAGCCCAGAGTAATTAAAAAAATTAATTGTGATAAAGGCTTAATCTAGTAATTGAGTCTTGAAGTTGTGATTTTAGAGGTTTTAGGTTCGAGTCCACACTTCGATGGATAGGATAAGGTTTTTATTTGTTATTATTGTAAGCCCATATGAGGTAAATTTTTTTAAAAAATTAATTATATTTGAGATAAATTTAAAAAAATAGACGGAATAAATCACCAGTCCCCTGAATTTATTCCTAATCGCCCGTCACCACCTGAAATTTCAAAAGATTACCCCACCCCCTTAAACGTGTTCAAGACAAATCACTTTATCCATTTTAACTGATATGATATTGATCGTTTAAATATTATTAAATTACCTATTACATCAATTAAAAGAAGCCATAAAATAAATTTTGAACAAATTTAAGGGACGAGAAAAACTTTAAACACGATTAGTAACAATTTCAGATATCAGGACAAAAGAAATCAAATCACATAAATGGTTTGGGTTGAATTGAGGTGTGAACATGGAAACTCACGTGCTGAAGTAAACTGTTGACTTGAATGCCGTTTTCTTAGTCAAACTTGACAAATTGACATTTTCTATCTATAATTTAATCAAATTTTATACGGGACTAAATATTTAATTTCTTCTAATTAAATATTTAATATGTATATTTTTTATTATCATAATATATAACCTGCATATATATTAAATATTTAATAAAAAAAATATTAAATATTTAATTCTATATAAAAACAACTCTTTATAATTTATCCAACAATAAAATTTATTACCCCTAACTTGATTTAAATATTATTTTCTAACTTTTTATTTTTCTAGATTCTCTCCAATGCAAAATTATCACATGTAGAAGGAGATAGAACAGGACACATCAAATAACTACTTTTCTCCTATCTCATGACACAACCCTTGGACATTTATTGGTGTTTGACTTTTTCTACATGTCCTCTCAAATAATTCACTACTAATTAATAATTGTTGATTTAAATAGTAAAATAATGATTAAATATGGTCTCGAGTTTAAGTTTTGATGAATATAAAAAAATTTATTAGAAGACACACTCATTATAGTCAGTATGCCATCTGAGTCAAATTTAAATATAGTAAAAATAAAACTCCGTTGAACCAGATTAAAAAAAAATAATTCACTATAATATATTAATATGTTGCAATTCAATAAATGTAGTTAGAATTTTCAAACCATGGCTTTATACAATATTTTGTATTATTTTGGTGTTTTCTTGTTTCCGTCACATGTGATTTCAACGTTACATTCTTGTCGGTATAAATTTATAACTATATAAAATTGAATATTTTGAAAGAGACGATAGGCCTTATTCTTTAACTTATAATTCATTCGGTTCAGTTCTGTTCAATATTTTATCAGTACTGCATACATATAAATTTACACTGAAATAAATACTTATCAGTTCAGTACTGCTACTTCTAAGTTAAAAAGAAATGGGTCATAGTCTATGGCGCACGAAAAAGAGACAGAACACAAAACAAAGATAAATATTATACAACATATGCCATTTACAAAACAGGGTAGAAAACTAATACCCCATACCGTATAAATTTCACGAAACAAAAACACTAACTTTTATACAAAATCGGGATTTACCTTGCTCGATCCACTTGTCCCGGCTTTCGCCTACTCTACGGTTATTTCCAAAATCGTAGTAAGTCTCGGTTTTCGATAATTCCTAAGCAGCAAAGAAGAACACACAACACTAATAGACGATAAAGCCATGCAAGCCCCGGCAGCCCACGGTGGTAATTTAATACCTAACGACGGATAAAAGACCCCAGCCGCTACAGGTATGGCGACAACATTGTATGCCATGGCGAAAATATAGTTCCATCGAATTCTAGCAAGGGTTTTTCTCGAGAGATCGATGGCTGTGATTACATCTTCTAAATTGTTCCTCATTAAGACATAGTCGGCGGCTTCTATAGCAATGTCTGTACCTGCCCCGATTGCCATACCCACGTCTGAAGCTGCCAGGGCGGGCGAGTCGTTTATACCGTCGCCTACCATGGCAACAATATTTCCTTCCCTTTGAAAGGAGCGAACTACTTCGGCTTTTCCTGCCGGTAAAACGTCGGCTCTTACATCTTGGATGCCGACCTGAGGAATAGAAAGCGGATTTTCTTCAATGAAGCTTTTTACAAAAAAAAGGGTAGAACCACCTTTCTGGACCATGTGGTATAATCCATTTACCCATTTGGTCTCTCTGGTATACTTGTTACCTATTTGGTCCATGTGCTACACTACCTTATACCCTTTTGGTCCCTTTATTGCATATTGCGTATAGTTACATCAATAGGATTTCTACAATGCAGGGCCCAAAGTAACAAATTGAATAATTTAGGGATTTAGTGGGTAATGGTTGCATAGCACAAGATTCAAAAAGGTAACAAATTGCAACGCAGGGACCAAATGGGCGAATGAGTTATACCACAGTGATAAAAAAAAGGCTCTTTTGCAAAAAAAAACACAGGACCAAAGAGATTAACTATTAAGATAAAAGAAATATAAACAGAACCCTTTAGAAATGTAAGAGGCGCAAGGCGATGCACGCGCCTGATGTATGCTACGCGTGAAAATTTTGCAGAAGATATTTGCTTAAAAGTGAAGTTAAATGTAATAACAATACCAGAGAAAGAGCTAAGAGATATGTTAGATGTACATATATTTACATAGTGAATTACGAATATCTAGCCTTTAATTAATTTAGTCATAATAGGATTTGAATTAAGATCTAGCCTTGAATTATTAATAAAACCCTTAAAGATGGACAACGCATATTAAAATTAGAACCATGAAAAGTGTCCCTAAGGCGTGCGCCTCGGAGCATCTTTATAGATAGTCCATTCCAACAATAGTCTTTCCACATAGGCAAGAATAGACAATTGATTAAAAAATTGTTCTACACTAGCTTGCCTATTTTCTCTTTCCTATATGATGTGGCACAATAAATGTTGGACATTGTCTATTTGATCTTCTGCGTGTAGACAATCAAATGGACTACTCAACTCATCAAATTAATTAATATTTTAATCTTTAACAGTGAAACAAGCTTGCAATTGAGTATTTTTTATTATTTAATTACACAATTCTAGATGAAATAGGCAATCCAGTGTAGCTCTTTTGTTATAGACATTGTCCGTTTTTAAAATAATTGACATATCATCAATGTGAATTTCTATTTCACATGCCACATGATCATGGAATACACTATCTACTAAAGATGCTCTCAAGGACACCACCACACCTATCATATGTGAGGTGTCTCAGGCACGCCTTAGGAGCGCCTTTCACAACTATGAGCCTATGTGCGAAGAGTAGCTTTTGCAGAAACTGTACACTGGACTCGGACTGCTACGAGTGTGGTCAATCAAATTGCTAATAGTTTGCAGATGTAAAGGTTGTTTCCATTGGAGTTCTAGGATACAATGTCGTATTTTTTCTGATTCTTTGGTAATAAAATTGCTTATTCACCAAAATAAATCATGATAAATGAACAATTAGCCTTCCGCAGAATTTCTATCAATAGGAAATAAGGACTCATTATTGTTACTTCTACTTCTTTATGTCAGTTATCTAAAAAGAGCTCGACATAGTATCGAGAAAAGATATCTACATACCTCTTTTGCAACTGCTTGGGCTGTCCTCCAGTTATCACCGGTAACCATTACTGATTGAACACCCATTTTCTTAAGGCCCTCTATCACTACTGCAGCTTCTCTCTTTAGCGGGTCTGCAACTCCAAGAACACCAATCAAACTGTCGTCAAATGCTACGAATATGCCAGTTCTCGCGCTTTCTTCAAGTTCTACAATGAAGTTCTCGACATGGGATGGAATTATGACTCCACTTTCAGACATCAGCTTTCTGTTACCAACCTGTTTTCCAGTTAACACCTCTACACTAATTAAACAATTCTTCAATCCAATTCAAACATCTCAAGGGCAATGGTACTCCCTCTATCTAGTTTTATGGCCTGTTTGGTATTGTTGTTACCGCTCCTGTTGTGAAAAGCTTCACTCAACATATTTTGGCATGATTCTTAATACTAATCAATTCGGGTCTGTATGCTATTGATTTTCCAATGCCAAAATCTGTTGTCATATGGAAAGCTTGAAAATGGAGCTTTTCGGGACAGCAACCTTGGAAATCAATCCCAAATTGGCCCTTAGTTGTTCATTTAACTAAATCATCAAAACCAATAAAAAGTTCATTATACTATCAAAACGATTAATTTATCCTTTACTTACTTATACTAAAATCTCTATCTTCTTAATTACCAACTTACAATTTCATCAATATGTAATCTCTCTCCTAGTTGATACAAGGGCAATTTAGAGAAAAAGATTGTAAAAAATACATTGATGATCTAAACTGACAACTAATAGGAGAATTAATCAAAATGCTAAATGGACTACTAAATCTAGATAAGGGGAGTAAAAATCTCACCAACACTAGCTTTCCATTTATGAAGCACCTGACACCTTTCCCTGGAATAGCATAAAAATCGAACACATCAAGAAGCCATCCAGAGTTTTTTGATTCTTTGCCATTGGTTTGAGTCGCGGAAGGTTCTTCCAAGAAATGGAAATGGCGAGCATATTCGACTATTGCTTTTGCCAATGGATGTTCACTGCTAACCTATTCCAATTACAAGAGGACAAAGATGAAGAGAGGAAGATTTGATATTTACATCCAAATAAAATATATTGCACAAAGAAAAAAAACAGCAGTGAAACAATCCTCATATTAACCAAGTATTCATAGTGTCATTATGGTGTAGCAATAACATGGCTTTCCTTTTCCACTTTCATAATTGCCAAAAGCTACAGGTTCCGCAAAAGACCTTTTTAGGCCATGCAATATCATCTGTTTGTTCCTTTGGTCCCTATGCTATACATGTTACCTATTCAGTCTCTGTGCTATTCAATTTGCTATCTTTTTTGTCCCTTTAGTATGGATTACGTGAAATATCACCAACTCTTTAACATATAGGGTCAAGAAAGATAACATATTGCATAGCACAAGGACTAAATGAGTAACGATTACATAGCACAAGGACCAAATGGATAATGATTGAATAGGACAGGGAACGAAAAGGTAATATATTGCATAGCATGGGCACCAAATAGGTAACGTGTATACCACATTTGTAGCGCATGGACCAAAAAGTTCTTTTTTCCCTTTCCCATGCACCTTATTTTTTAAAAATTTCAAAATCACAACCCAGGCCATCCTAAAAGATCAAGAAAAGACTCACGATAATCAACACTAAAATGAGCTCGCAATAATTGACTACATATATAGGCATCATTCAATTATACATTCAAGAGTAGTTAGCACCAAGCTATTAGATAGGATTTACCTCTGCTGAAGCCACCCATCTAAGGAATTCTCCACGCTCCATTCCATTGAAAACTTTTGCAGCAGTAACCATGGCTTTACCCTGGGTTAGAGTCCCTGTCTTATCAAATATCACATATTTGATCTTTTGAGCCCTTTCCAAAGCATCTCCTCCTTTTATCAGCACACCATTGTTAGCCCCAACCCCAGTTGCAACCATGACAGCAGTTGGTGTTGCTAGGCCAAGAGCACATGGACATGCAATTACCACCACTGAAATTGAAAACATGAGGGCAAAGACAAAGTGATTGCCATTTTGAGGAAGCCATTCATCTGGGTAAGCACCAACAATTCCACCGATGTACCTACAAGTGGTCAGGAAAAACATTTAGACAAAGGACAGAGATCTGGAGACAATTACAAAAAGTAAGCTAAAAACTTCAAATGCAAACTAAAAAATCATCCTTAACTGTGACAGCATGTATAAGATAACCCTCGCTTTTCGGACAAATGAATTAATTAAAAACTCTTTGATTTATATATCCTTAAGGCCCTCAGATTTTGACTCAGCATTTTGGTCATGGAATTTCAACCACAGATTTGGTCCTAAAATGTTTTGAGGTTTACTAGTTAGAATATTAATTTTCTTGAAAAGGAAGTGATGAAGGAGGCAATATACAGTTACACTGGATAATAACTCAATAAAGCTTAAGGAATTGAGAGTAGATATTTGGAAAAAACACAAGGGCCTAAAGGGACTTTGACTGGGTAGTTAGTTATTAACAGGGGTAGAGAGAGAAATATCAGTTATTGCTCATGATGAGCTAGTGGTGTTACGTGTCTGTTATATTGGTGTATTTGTTTCAAATAGAGGATTTTTCTGCATCTTTGTTGCAGGGCCCTATATTTGTACAGCGTTATATTCTACATGATATACATCCTTGTATACCTCTTACACCTTGTGGTGTACTTGTTATTGTTATTGCAAGTTTTCCCTTTCAGCAAGTAGCTAGGGAGCATATTTTCCCCAAGAAGTGACGGTCTATCTAATTTACTGAGAGCAATGATTTTTGCAGATATTACAATATGTATGATGGTTTTGAAACTTACCATGACTCTGACAACACATATAGAGGAACCATGTCAGCTTAAAAGAAGAAGGGAATATGAACTTACCAACCCGATAATGTCAACAAAGCCATTACAACAACTACAGGAACAAAGATGCTGGCAACCTGAAAAATGAAAAGACAAACAGATAAGAGAGTTGAATATGAGTTTACATGCATAACTATGGTGAAATAGAAGATTCTGGAATTGAACAAGAAAGGAGAAAAGAAAAAGAGCAACTGGGTCATATACATAGGAAAAAAGTTAACCATAGTGACAACATTCGTTAAGAATTTTCCAAGTATTTAATCCCAGATATAAGGGCACGCCATGATTTAGTAAACCGCCAAGGAAAAGCTTAAATCAAAGTACAAAAAAAGGGGCTTGCACAGAACTTTGGTTCTTGATGAATCATCAACAAAACATGTGAAGGGATTAGATTATTTTAGACCATAACATAAAACATGACAGCAAAAATCCTAAGAGGAAAAAGCAAAACAGCACATGCATAACCCCTCATTTCTAGTAACAAGATTTCAACTTAAATAGAAAATTTGACAAAACTTCAAGTTACTCATAAACCAAAGCATTGCCAATTTGCCATTAGAAATACTGCAAAATTTACATGGAAAAATCAATTACTATATTAGGCATTCAGAAAATGCAATTTCAGAAGTTACTTTTGCCCCACATGAGAAATTTCGGGGATGTCATGTTTCTCATTTCTTTTTCTTTCTAACTTATCTCCTTATCAGTAAGTGAAAAGTAGTTGAGAGCTACTGTTGACTTATCTCCTTATAAGATGCTTTTAAGTTAAAAAAAAGGAATAAGAAACACTTTGGGGTGGTTTCTCATTCCTTTTTACTTATTACTTAAAAGATGCTAATAAGCAGATTTTAACTTGTAAGTCAGACAACAAGTTAATGTGCACTAAGCCCATTTAAAGTCCATTTAATGGTCATTTTCCATTATGAACAGAAGATCCTCGTAAAAGAAAGGAATGTATTATACAAAATTATAATAAAGTGGAGCATAAATGTGGCATGAATAAACAACACTTACGAAATCTGCGAATTTCTGAATTGGAGCTTTGGACATTTGAGCTGTCTCAACCAAACTAATTATCTGGTTAAGAACAGCATCTGATCCGACTTTGGTAGCTTGTATCTGAAGAGCACCATGCAAATTTATTGTACCACCGATAACCAGTGAATTAACCTCCTTTGAAACAGGAATAGCTTCGCCAGTCACCATACTTTCATTAATATAACTTGAACCCCACACAACCACACCATCAGCAGGAACTTTAGCACCGGGAAGAACTTTCAATGTGTCACCAGGCTGAATTAATAAGGCATCTATTTCTCTCTCCCCAATACATTTTCCACCTAGAAAACCAACGAAATGTTTCTTAATTTTACAATTTTGATTTAACTGTGAGAGTTGTGCTTCATACAAAGATGTCTTAATGCATCAGTGCCTCCTTCAACCTGTCACATTCCACCTGCTGTCCCCTGAACTTTGAAAAGATCCTCACAGCTCCGTCAACTTACCAAAAGTGCACCAGTTTGCCCCTTTAACACCATGTGTTAGCTTCTGGTTGGTTTGACTTTTGAATGATGTAATTTTTCTGATTTTTCTCTCTCCAATCAGAAGCTGGCATAAGGGCAAAGTGGTACATTTCTTTTGCCAAGTTGAGGGAGTTCCAGGGACCTTTTCAAAGTTGAGGGACAGTAGGTGGAACGAGACAAGTTGGAGGAACCCCTATGCATTAGGCCTATTAAGATTCAAGGAAAATTATGGTCTACACTATTCATGTTCACATGAAAACAGAGCTCAACCTCAACACTTGTAAACCTGGAATTCAGAGAGAAAAAGTACCTTTATCTTTTACAACAAGCAGTGCTGTAGCTGGTGCCAGTTCTACTAGCTTTTTTATGGCATCTGATGTTTTTCCTTTCGCAAGACACTCCAAATACTTCCCTAACAGTACAAAGGTTATAAGCATGGAGCTTGTTTCAAAGTGTGTTGGCGACCAGAATCCAGTTACTGCACCATATAGCAGTGCACAAACCGAGTAGAAGTATGAGGCTGAAGTCCCAAGAGCAACCAAAACATCCATGTTTGTTGAGCCGTTTCGAAGGGCTCTGCCAGCTGCTACATAGAAGCGCTTCCCAATAACAAATTGCACAACGCTCACCAATGCCCACTTCAGCCAATCACCCATAAGAAAGGGTCCACATCGCCATAGCATCAAGGAATACAGAAGTGGAATGCGAGGACATATAACCCGTATGAAAAAAACAGGAATCTGAATGAAAAGAAAATAGTCATAAGAGGAATAAAGAAGCAATTCATGCTAGAGATCCTTTAGTTTACACAACAAACTAAGAAAATAACATATGTTTTCCGTAGCAAGATCCTCACATGTTATTATGGTCAAAACCATGTCAAATTTCCAAAGGCATGTCCTAACAGTAAATTTGTCCCTTCAGGAAAATTAGGCAAATATTCTAAACATGTAGAGAAGTATAAAAAGTAACAAATGAAGAACATATAAACACATTCATCCAACAAGAAATGCATCTTTGCAACAATACAAGTCCAAATTTCGAAAAAAGGACCGATAAAAACACTGCAAAGAGCTAACCACCTAGAGAAGAAAAACCTAAGCATATTCAGGGAGAATGGCAAGAAAAAGGAGAGAAACTTCCACAGTTTCGGAGCCATGCGTATCACTGAAATACTTACACTAAGAAATAGACTTGAAATGAAAAGCCGAAATATTATTGATGCTTCTTCAACATCTTTAGATTTCATTCTTGCATAAGGGTTCTTAACATGCAATTTAAACTTCCCATTGCTTCCTGCCTCAATCCCATCAACCAATGACCTGGAGCCAACAACTTCAGGATCGAAGTTAACTTCTAGCTCACTGGACATCCTGTTGTAGCGAAACTGCCGCACCCCTTTTAGCACGCTAAGTGTTCCTTCTAAAAGCTGTACATCCATCTCACTGAATATACCAACAACTTCGAGTATTATCTTATCCTGCTGGTTGCTCTGTACAAGTGCCCCTTCAAAGCCAGCATCTTCAATTGCATTTACTATATCATCTTTACTAATTACATTTGGGTCGTATTCAACTTCCCCTAAAGAAGTAGCCAGAGATACTACAGCCCTTCTGACTCCAGGAAGATTTCTCAAAATACCTTCAACAGAATTCACACAAGCTGCACAGGTCATACCCCCAATAGTGAACTGTCCCAAAAGTGTTTCACCATATTTATGTTTACTTGATTCAGCTAAAATCTCTGCTTCAAAACCCGCATCCTCAATCGCATTTTTTATGTCATTATCCTGCATAAACAAACATTCAATTAAATAGACCATTACATGCAATTAAAAGGAGGATTTTTGAACTATCAATCCATCAAATATATTGATGGTGAGTATTGACCAAAAGCAGACAATAATGAAATTATACATATAGTCATATACCATATGATAGCTAATTCTCATATCAAATTTTCCCCTGGAAGCATTATAATAAACTAAAGATGAATCCCAATGATGCAGCTTAACAACAAGAGACGTGAAATCAGGATCAACAAGAGTTCAAAGCACCAAAACAGCGATTCTTCACACAATTCAACGATACAGGAAAGCAAAATAAGAACCAAACCGGAAAAAACTTATTCAATGTTCAGAGGAACTTCCAGTAACAACAGAAACGAGCCAAAACCCCTGGAACAACATACAATACCTTAATTCTCCAAAAAACTATACAAAATTTTTTCAAATGCTAGGAATTCAACCAAAAACTAAGATAATTTGTTTCCAAATGCTAGGGATTCAATCCAAAAAGCAAATTAAAAACATTCAATCAAACAAAAAGTACAAAAGCGTGACAATCAAACCAGAATAAACTTAAATTCAGCAAGACATGAAAGCAAAATAACAAATAAACCAGAATAAACTTAAATTCAAAATTGAACTTCCAACAACAACAGAAACAAGCCAAAAACCCTGGAACAACAAATAATACCTCAATCCTCCAAAACTACGATAATTTTTTCAAATTCTAGGAATCCAATTCAAAAACCAAATTAAAATCATCCAATCAAACAAAAAGTACAAAAGCGTTGACAATCGCAAACCTCAACGAAAGTAGGATCAAACACAACATCAGCCTTATTTTGAAGCAAGGCAACAGAAGCTCGAGAAATCCCCTTAACGCCCATAAGAGCAGATTCCACAGAATTAGAGCAAGCGGCACAGGTCATACCAGTAATTCTAACCTGAATCCTCCTCATACCTTCTCCAACTTCATCTCCTCCTCCATCAAAACCAACCGAAAGCGAATTACCATGATCTTCGTAAGCGTCGAGGAGTCTAACATCCTCCAAGTCGTCTGGATCGTCTCCGGCCACGATCGCCGGGTGCGATCTACGTCCGCCGGCGACCTGTGTGAGTTGCAATTCTCTTATGCTCGGCGACATTGTAGGGTCCGACCGAGCAAGAGACGGTTACCGGCCGGAGAAGGTGAACGGAAGAAGAAATGGAAAAAAGCTAGGAAAAGTGAAATAAAGATATTTAAATATAGAGATTGATATATTAGAATTTTTAGAGGGAGAAAAGGAAGAGGGGTTTGAATGAAAATGGGTAGAGAGATAAAGGGGCGGAAATGGAAATTATTGTAACTACAAAGTTTAAATTTTTTTTTTTTTAAATTATAGATTTAATTTTAAAAAAAAAAATCAGTTCCTAAATAATTAGTATAAAAGATTAAAATATATTATTTAAAGTTAAAATATATAATACTATTAAAAGTTTACGAAAATAACTTATTTTAAAAGCAGTTAAAAATTACTCTATTTCAAAATGTTTAAATTTGGACTCTATATGTATAATGTCGAAATGTAATAATATTCTCTTTGCAGTAACAAAATATTAAATATATATGTTGATGTTTTGTATATGATACTTAGATCTATCTCTTTTAAGTAATATCGCTTTAGATATGTAAAATTGGTTGGTGTTATGGAGTAGGTCGAAGTTCTTATAATTGCAGATTTACGATAACGCTAGGTGGAGCTTAAGAGAGTTCAGATTGCAGAATTGTTATTGGTTTTTTTTATGTTTTTCTCTTGCTCATGTGACAAGTTTGTTCTATCTCCAAATATAGTGAAATTTTGTTTTTCCGAATTTGGTTGGATATTTTGTTTGATTTGTTTGGTTTTTACCAATGTATTTGTCAAGATGTACTTCATATTTCAGTATTAATGATAATTTCTTCTTTAGTCAAAAAAATTGTATAAAACCTATTGGATTTGATGATAAAGTTGTACATTTAAATCAATCTCAATCATCTATTAAATTTTAATGATTGAGATTTAATCTTAATCATTAAAACTCAATAAATATCTAAAATGTACAAAAATTTAGAAAATCTAAATTCATTCATTTTCAATGGGTTATGGTTGCTTTTATCATCCCTTGCCAATATTATAAATTTTCTTATGTTTTTCATTCCAACTCGATGCTTAGGCCTTGTTTACTTACTATAATTTAATATAGTTCAGTTCAATTTAATACAGTATAGTGTAATTTAGTTTAACTATGTATAGTTATAAACTTATACTAAAATAAGTTCACTTCAATTTAATTCAGCTCAACTCATCTTTCAGAAGTTAAAAAGAGCGGGCCTTACTTTGGCATCACTTACTTTTCTAGGCACCACTCTAAAAAGAGAAAATTTTGTTTTGTTGCTAAATCTTTCAATATTCTTATAATACACAAGTTGATCTCCACCAATCTTTCTATAGTAACAATTTGGAGGAATTCATTGTACTTAAAATATTCCCAAATTTTTAATTGTTAAATTTCTTTAGAATCTATAGGTTCCAAACACAATAAGTTGAATTTATAGTAATTTAATTCAACTTAAAATAATATAAATATGTGAGTTGAACAATATGAAAAACGTGTAATAAAAAAATGAAACAATATTTGAGTGACTTGAAGATAATCTAGGAATTTCATAACTTTGTTTGATACCAACGTAGGATAAAGATGGTGACAAAGTGAAGATTAAGACCCTGTTTTTTTTTCGATTTTTAAAACTGAACTAAACTGAATTAATTGAATTAAATTAAACTGAATTTATTTCAGTATAAATTTATAGTTACATATAATTGAATTTAATTAAACTAAATTAAATTAAATTATAGTAAAAAAACAGGGCTAAATTTGACAAATATAACGGCCGAAGGTCTAAGGGGCAAAAATTGAAAATTTACTTTAAGAGAATAGATAAATTAATATTTGCAATCAATAAGTCAATTGAAAGTATGAGAAATTTTATTCCCATGGTTAACATTTTAAAATATTTAAAATTTATTTTTAAAATTTTACTCCATTTTATTTTATTACATCCTTCTAAACAAGTGACAACTACATATTTTAACTATTATCTAAATATATGAAGAAAGATTTTAAACCTAACAAGGTTACTATAAAAGGGTTACCAAATTTTATAACCATGTGTATATGTATATAGTAAATTTATATGAATTTATTCAATATAAATGAATTAAATTATTAACATACGATAAAAGAAACCTTAAAATCGTTCTTTATATTAAAAATATTTCGATTCAATATGGTTTTTTATAGTCAAATGGACTCTTATTTCTTACTTCGCCTAGTGCCCTCAAAATGTTAGAACTGGCCCTACTTTTTCACTGGAGTTTCGCTTCTCACACGACGGGCCAGTTTGGTATTGTTTTCTCCGACTGCTTTTTCGAAAAGCTCAATTTTCAAGCTTTTCCAAGCTGTTGTCGCGAAAAGTTCTAAAAAATTAATAGCACACGGTTCCTAATTAATTAGTATTACGAGTCAAAATCTTCTATCCAATGCCAAAACATATTATTTTATTAAAAGTTTATAAGTGGAGCTTTTCTTAACCGCAACTCTAACAGCAATACCAAACATGCCCGATATAATTATTTTCACCTCCTCTAAACAAAATATGTGATTTTGGTGTGTTAGGGGCAAGTACTAACATATTGGAAATATGACAATATTCTCCACTAGTGTTGACCACATAATCCAATGTACCAAATGAAATTCATAGTCTTCCCACTCTTACAAAATCAAATAAACTTTATGTTAATAAAATACAATAAATAAAATTTTTAAATTGTATTCTATGAACATTGTGTATATTAATTAAGAATATATTAATGGCTAAAAATATATTTAGCCCTGACACTTTGATAATTTTGCGCCTTCAACTTACAGATATCTTTACTAATTTCATAAGCTTGCCAAAAATGTTCACTGCAGCTCCCCTAGTGTCACCTATCGCCTTATAATTAGTTGACTTGTCAAAAGTAATTTTTGTTAAACCAAACATAAGATTAGACTGACGTAATGAATGACTCAATAAATTCCGAGTTGGTCCTTTTCAAACCAATAACTCTGATGAAAAGTCTGCTAATTATTATCATTATAAGATTTACAGAGTTTTTAGTTTGAAAAGGAACTGTTTGAATAGTTGTTACATTATCGATTAACCAAATTTCAGTTTGACTTAATGTATCCATTACTTTTTAAATTTGACACATTTTATCACATGTCATCCTCAATTTTTATGTGAATTACTTTACCTTTTAAAGTTGGCAGAACTGATATAGTTTGTCTCCTTAATGTCACGTGTCAACTTTTGATTGGAGGGAGAAAAATCTAAAAATTTAACATATTTGAAAAGTTAAACCAACCAAAAACTAACACATAACACTAAAAACTGTATCAATTTTACCAATTTTAAAGCATAAAGTGATTCACTTAAAAATTGAAGGTGACATATAACAAAACGTACCAAATTTTCAGGAAAACAGATGTGTTTCATGTATTTTGGATAGGGTTATTAGTGGGCTGGCCACCATTTACTACTACTACCTTAAAAAATTTATATTTGACAAAAAAAAATTCACATATTTCCACTTTTTGGATAGGGTTATTAGTGGGCTGGCCACTATTTCATTTTATAAGAACTTTTAACTTTTTAGATCCTTTAAATTTTTTTTTTTGTTTTTCAAATTTATAAATATATCCTTATGGTTTTATTATTTATGTTCTTTTCTCCACTTATTGTATCCTGTTTTTTTAAAATGTTATTTAATGGCAGAAACTATGCAAGACAAATACCCAAACTCTACATGCATTCATACAACTTTTCTTTTCCTTTCTCATATAAGTATAAACCTACTTTATATATGCTTTTCCCAGACTGGGTAAGGACCCGTCTGTTGTCGCGAAAAGTTCTAAAAAATCAATAGCACACAGTTTCTAATTAATTGGTATTAAGAGTCAAAATCTTTCGTCCAATGCCAAAATATGTTGTTTTATTAAAAGTTTATAAGTGGATCTTTTCTTAACTGCAACTCTGACAGCAATGTCAAACATGTCCAACATAATTATTAAAAGTAATTTAGGGGGCACTGGAGAAAAAATGTATTCATGTAAAGCACATAAACTTAGTAAAAGACATGTACGAAGGGGCAGTAACAAGTGTTCAAACTGGACAAGGAGTGACAAGGAGTTTTCCAACATGATTGGATTGCATCAAGGATCATCTCTAAGCCCATTTTTATTTGCCCTAGTATGGATGAGTTGACAACCAAAATACAAGATGGCATCTCATGGTGTATGTTGTTTGCGGACAACATCGTATTGGTTGATGAATCAAGGGAAGGGGTTAACAAGAAGCTAGAGGTGTGGAGAAATGCGTTAGAGAGTAAAGGTTTTAAGTTAATTAGAAGTAAGGCGGAGTATTTGCACACCAAATTCAGCTTACGGTATGGAGACGAAGGAGAAGTAAAACTAGGAGATACAATCGTGCCAAAATACAAACGATTTAGGTATTTGGGCTCTATCTTCCACGAGGAGGGGATGATCGATGATGATGTAACTCATAAAATTAATGTAGGATGGAAGAAATAGAGAAGTGCTTGTGACAAAAAAGATACCTTTAAAAGTGAAAGGTAAATTCTACGGAACGGTGGTTAGGCTAGCCATGACATATGGGAGTAAATGTTGGGCTATTAAGACGCAACATATTCAAATGATGAATGTGACGGAAATGAGGATGCTTAGGTGGATGAGTTGGCATACAGGGATTGATTGAATTGGAAATAAGTGCATCAGCCAAAAGATCGGGGTGACACATATTGAGGATAAACTGAGAGAATGACGACTAAGGTGGTATGGACATGTACTACGTAGACCAATAGATGCTCCAGTTAGAAAATGTGAGAACTTATGGATAGAGAGTAAGGGTAGAGGGAGAGGTAGACCTAAGATTATTTGGAGGGAAACTATTTCTAAGGATATGCATTTGCTCGGTATGGACGAAAATTTGGCTTTTGATAGAGTTTCATGACGTCGGAAGATCCATATAACATATCCCACATAAAGTGAAATTTAAGACTTAGTTAATTGGTTGGTTGGTATGAAAAGTAAAGTAATTATAGAAAACATCTCATCTAATTATAGAAAACATCTCATCAACAACAAGAAAAAATAATTACATATACAAGTTTTTGAAGAAAAATAATCACATTTACAATGTAACCATTACTTCGTACGAGTTCTTCTACATATGTCCCGGTATTTAGTGTCACTTACAAAGTAACTGACACGTGTCTCATTATGTCCACTTTTTTATCCTTCCCATGAGAAATTATACAGTAGTTTAGGACTAGAGGATCCCCCTCCCTACATGAATGACGTGTGTCCAGAAATTACTTTATGTTATTATTTTTTTTATTTTATACATTTCTGAGACACATATCATTCATCCAAGGAGAAGGGTCCTCTAGTCTCGGACCATTATATAATTTCCCTCTTTCCATACTAATATCAGTTGATATATGAAATAACTATTTCATGGTGGAAAGCCGGGACTCATGCGAAATTTCCCTACTTTATACATATTACGGTTGGATCAAACTATAAAATAAAAAATGCTTATAATTTCCTGATTATTGGCGTCACATGTTCACAACCCAAGTAAATTTTTGACCGGCCCAGCCTATTTTTCTGAAATGGGCTAAAGAAATGAAGCCCAGGCCCATATATCCTGCCCCTTTTGGAGCTTGCAATTTGCCCACCCCAATTGACAATTGACTAGTGAATATTATATAAATAGTGTTGGTATAATTTCAATTAAATATTTTCAAATGATAAATTATAAATACTAGGGGTGGTATTTGAACTTTCTAGTAGTGGTGAAATATCCCCTGTGAAAGGGAGATGATGGCTTAGTTACCAGCAAATCAAACCGACTTGTAAAACACTGTAAAAAGATAGTATGATGCATGAAGCATTCTGGATTCACATAAAATTTTAGAAAGTGTCTTATTTTTTTAAAGGGAAATTTTTATTTTATATTTGAACTTTCTAATAGAGGTGAAATCCCGGTGAAAGGGAGATAATTGCTTAGTTACCGCAAATCAAGCCAACCGTAAAACACTATAAAAAAGACAGTCTAGTGCATGAAGTATTCTGCATTCACATAAGGTTTTAGAAAGTATCGTATTTTTTGAAGGGTAATTTTGTAATTTTCCAAATAACGCCAAAAGCCATCATCAACTACAATACTAAACACAATAATTGTTGAAGCGAATCGGTCTAATATACAAAATAATTGGTCTAGTGATTGAGGTTTGAAGTTATGATCCTAGAGGTCTCAGGTTCAAGTCCACATTCGAGCAGGGTGAGATAAGATTTCCCTTTATTATTACTGTAAGCCACAAACCCTTTTTTTTAAAAAAAAGAGATATATAAGTAACATAATAATAAGATAATTTATATTAATTAGTTTAAATCACACATCACATGTTGATCACACATATATGTGTAAATTAATTTGTTGCAGCCATTTAATTTATTTATCAAATATAGTTTTATATAACTATGCTGCAACTAGCAAAGAGGTCCAATTGTGATTAATTTGCTTAATTAAGTATTTAAAGTAGCTAATTAATACTCTTAATTAGCATGTAGGGGTTGGAACTCCACAAACACTTGCAACCCTTTTTGCACCAGGAGAATTAATGTATTTTTGTAGGCTTGGGTTCTTCAAGTAGCCACAAAGACAAGGCTCTTGTGATTTTAACTTCATGCAACACGTGCTTGTCGGCGCGGCCGATGTGGTTATCGCTGGTAAGCACGAGCTCAGTTCCTCTGGATTGCATGTTACAGCATAGAAAACAGGAATTTCACTTAGTATCACCACTACTGCCACCATCACTACTGCGGCCGCTGCCTTTGAGGTCATGGAAGGAAAAGCCCTCATGTTTGTTGATTTTTGTTGGCTAAAGTGATGAGTATTAGTATGGTTTGTTAAGTGTAGTGTGTGTCATTAGAAGAAAAAGGGAAGGTATTTATAGGCAATTAGAGGAAGTAATGGGTGATTGAAGAAGTAATGAATGATAGCAACTATAGATGGAGTAGGAAGTGAACTTAAAAAGTTTTACGGGGACTCCGGTACGAAAGTCTATTTCAAAAACAATTCTTTACGTTTGCATCTTAACCAGCCTGGAGTGATCCTTTTAGGGTTAGGAATAGCAGGAAAAAGTTTACACCAGGCTCAGCGAAAGACGATGGAAAAGGCAGCTTGTAGGCGTGATCTTTCTCTGAGGAAGGGGCGAAACATAATCAACTTGAATTATGGACAACTATTGACAATCTTAGTAAAAGACTGGATTTATTATCTCATGTTTGCAAACTCTAACCTTTTTAAGATTGAACTAATTTTTAAAAAGATAGCGGGACTTGTTTACATTAACTACAAAGAAAAAAAATTCATCTCACTCCATTTATTAGAAGTCACAAATTTAGTCTTAACTAATAAGCTAATACATTCGCAACTCATCTTCATTTGTGAAAAAAATATTTATACCATAAAGTCCTTAAAACTATCCAATGAGTCACACCATCTATAATTTTTAATATAAAATCATATGTTTCATTTAATTTTTTATACAAACACTAATTACTTGTTTCTATCAATTTCATGGACTCTATTACATATTTATAAAATTAAAGGAATTTATAAATTATTTTTGAAGAAAATTTGTGGAATTACGTTTGTATATTAAATACAAAGAAAAATTCTCATCCACACCGAATATGATTTGAATTTGAAACCTCTAAACACCACAAGTTCAATCCGAACCACTAGTATATGATATTCACCACAAGAAAATGTATATTTTAATATGCATAAATTTGTAATAATTTTGAGTGTAAATTGATATTTGTTATTTATAGTTGTATTTTAAATATTTTAATTTCTATCTATTTCCTTTTCATTTTTTTTTATAGTAACTTAAATCCCCACAAGAAATGTTAAACCACATTTACATATCAAGATTCTCAACATCAATATATATTAATCATGATTAAAGAGTGAAAAGAACCATATAAATTTTTTTTATTTAATTAATTAATTATCGAAATAAATTGCACTACTCCAATTGTCAACATACTATAATTAATATCATATTCAACTCTTAAATCTTTTTTATAACTATATAAATTTCATTAACAAAGAGCTCGTATAGCTAACATAAAAAATAAAAGGCTTGATACATTAAGAATTCTTTAAACTTCTCCTTAAATACCTATTTGCCTCCCGAACTTTTAATAGTTTCAAATGTCCCCTTGAACTTGTAAAAAGTGAACCAATTTGCCCCCTCAATGCCACATGTTGGCTTCTGATTGAAGAGAGAAAAATAACATCTTTGAAAAGTCAAATCAGCCAAAATCTTACACATAGCATTTAGGGGGCAAATGAGTTCACTTTTTCAAGTTTAGGAGGTTATTTGAAACTTTTTTGCAAGTTTAGGGGGTTATTCGGAACTTTTAAAAGTTCGGGGGTAAATGGGTATTTGGGGATAAATTCAATGGGGTCTTGATATATTCGGCCAAAATAAAAAAAATTTAATTAATAATGGGAAATCATATGGTTTTATAATTTTTCAACATTGTCATTAATATAATTATCAAATAGGATAGTCAAAAATAACAAACTCTACTTCAAAAAGTAAAGAGAAAGGTAATATTTATTCAGTAAATTTAGGAGAAAATAATTATATAAATAGACTCAAGGGATCAAATTAAAATATTAGCCTCAAATGTATTAACATTTTGTTTTTATTTCAATTTTCTGAAATTAAAATTTGTATGGTTGATTGAGTAAAGAATAACAACTATAGCAAGATGAGACATTGACTACTAATAAAATGATAATGACCAAATAGAAGGGGATTTTATATTATGCAAGGGCTGAGAGTTTATTAGCGAGTATTTAATTAAAGTGAGAAAATAATTAATTAGTTGTTAATAAATTCTCAACCCTTAGATTGGAGAATGGTGTAAAAAGCCAAGTGCGTAATATAAAATCTCAAATAAAAGCGACACTTGTAGTGTAAATTACATCAAGGTTTTATATAGAGTATCCGATATAGAAAATGATTCTCTAAAACAACTTTAGAGTAAAGTTGTATAATTTTTTTAGTCATTTAAAATGCAATAAATTGTTGGATATTGCTCAAATATTCTCTAAATTTATTTTTTAACTCTAGAGAATCCTAATATAGTATTCTAGTCATCTTGATGAGCCGCACATAATAAATCATGAGTGATATGTAAACATGTTCAAGCGACATGCGATCCAATTGGCCCGCCCAAGCCCCGACGTTTGCGGGTTTGGCTTGGACAAACATTTACTGATATAAGTTCGATCCGACCTATGCCCACCAAAGCTCGAACATATAATGAGTTTGGCTTGATTTTCATATAAAAACTCAATCCCGACCAGCCCAACCCAAATATAGATTATTAATAAAAAAATATATTTATATATTATTAATTATTAAAAAATAGATAAATAATTTATTTTTAAATACTATATATATATATATATATATATATATATATATATATATATTGATGGGCGGATCGGGTTGAACTTGGCAATGGATTTCTAAATCAAGGCCCGCTCATCCCGATATATGTGTATTTATTATATATAATTCTAATAGATTTACTGAATTTAAATTTCTTTCGAAAAATATAGATGATAAATTTAGTTTGGTGTATATACTACAATATGTTTGAAATTTTTTTAGCAAGTTGTAAAAATAAGTATTTTTAATAAATAAAATAATTTTTAAAAAAAAATTCATTTACAAGCCCACAATCCAGACTTGGAATTTAATTACTTTTAGAGCCTTGGCTCAATCCGAGTCCGACTTTCATTTTTTATAGGTTGGACAAAGATTGAGCTACTAAATTTTGAATTAAACCGAATTAGGCCTAATTTAGTTCATGCTAGGTCTATATTGAACTATAACGAACATGGCGGAAATCACATCCCTCATATGTATAATCCAAATCCAATGGGCTAAACATAAATGATCCAGGCCCATAAATGGCTCTAGATTAAGGAAATTTAACTTCTATGGTCCAATAGATCCACAAAAATAAAAGGGTAACTTATGAAAATACATTTACATTGAGTTCACTTCTTAATCTAATTTAGTTACAAGTATACATTGAGTTCACTTCAATAATAAAAAAAAATTCATGTGTTTGATAGTACCCTTCTAGATACCTAATGGTGTTTAAGTTACTCAGAAAAATTAAACTTGCATATACGAGATATACGTTAAAGAATGTTTGACAAACAACGATTAACAGTTATAGTCGCAAAAACCAAACAATTTTGTGTCACACAAACTTATGAACATTTGTTCGCTTCGTCAAGTCAAGTAGTATGTAGTTCACAGGAGTCGATTATTACTCGAGCTTTTAGATTACAGGTTTGATTGGTTTAGTTATTATTTACTATCATGGTTGCGTTTACTTGCTGTTTGTTGCTAGTTTTTTAAAAATTAAGCTAGGCGGGATTTTTTAAAAAACTGCCGCGATTTTCTATAGTGGGACGATCATAGGCGATTTTTATATTTAGGCAGTCCAAGGCGGGTCAGCCTTCCAAAAATCGGTCTAAGCGGCCGTCTAGGCATGGCCGAGGTGGAATTTTTCAAAACATTAAACTTTTTATGTTAAAATTAATTAACTTAATTATGTTGTTTAGTATTTTATATATTAATAAATATTTAAAAATATAAAATATAAATCCGCCTAAAGCCCCACCCAGATATCGAAAACTCTCGGCCACTTAACTAACGTTTATCGCTTTTTAAAATATTAGGTTATGACAATTAAACGCTTTAAACTATTGTTTAATTTTGAAAAATTCTCCAACACAATAGGTACCAACATAAATTAACTTAAAAATTATAAAATTTGAACATTGTAAAAGAAATAAAAGACAATATAATTAGCTCTTTAACATAAAGCAAGTAAAAAATGCATATAATTATCAAAAGCAAATTAAAAGTACAAAATTATTTTTAAGATTTGGACAATAATTCATAATTCCTACCTTGACCAAAACAAAGTCAAGATTTAAGAATGATAAAGAAAAACAAAAGTCAATATTTGGTAGCTTCATTTCAACCAAAGTACCAATCCAAATTGTGATTGATGCATTATTGTTTTGTTTTATAATTTCCTTTAATCTAATTGCAGTTTAATTAAGATTATTTTACTTTAATTCATTTAATTCAGTTAAATTTTATTTAATTATTTATAATTATAAATTTATATTGAAATAAGTTTAATTTAGTTCAGCTCAGCCATCTTTGTTCATTATTTTGATAAGGCCAAAGATTCATCATTCTTTGGTTTTAGATTATAATGGACTAAAACAAAATGATTCATTAAACTGTCTGAGCTTCTTTTTATATTGTGATTGAATAGCTGTTTGCAACTCCACTTCAGAGTCAATTGCAAACAACCTCTCTATAATTACATGAGTAAGGTTGCGTACACCCGACCCCCTTATTCCGTTTGTGCGGAAACTATTGGGGTAATACTGTTGTTATATATAAGGATTAGAGTAGTTTTAATCTATTTTACTCTATAAACTATTCTCTTCTTAAAAAAGAACACATATTTGAACTAAAAATAATGAAAATATAATTTCATTAAAAAACTAAAGAAATTTATTATTTTTATTTTTTTAAATATTTACAAGTATCTTCATTGAAATAATATTGTTTGAGGCTTAGTAACAGTTAAGGCTCCTTACCCCTTCCAACAAATGTATTTAGTAAGATTTAAACCTTATTCTCTTCCAATTTATTCAACCTATTTTACAGGCTGAGCTACACCCTGTTCGTAAATCTATTACTTTTATTTGATACGTGTAATTTCATAATTTCATATTGTTTTTTTTAATTGAAATTAATATCTGGCGCAATTATTGTTATGGCCAATAATGTTGTTAAGTGATCCCATTTGTTTCCCATAAGGTATCAAATTAAATTCACATGGGTTGGGCAAAATTAAATTTGGTTTGCAAATTGAATCCAACCAAATTAAATTGAAAACTATTAAGGGAAAATATATAAATTAAAAATTAAAAAAAATAATTTAATTTGATTTGGTTTGGTTTAGTTTGATTCGTTTTCTTTTGGTTTGGGTTTTTCGATTTTCTTTCTTTTCTATTTTATAATTTCAAAAATCAAACCGAATCGAATCAAAATAAAAAATATGAATTTCTTAAACTAAAACTGAACCAAATACATTTGATTATGTTTAATCTGGTTCGATTTTTCAGTTTGATTCTTTGATTTTTTTAACCTTAAATCCACTTACAAAATACATGTTTGTATAATAAAGTAACAATGAAAATTAAGTAATTGATTTGATGCTACATTGTTTTCAACTTTTGTAATATAAAATTAACTAATTTAAATTTATTTCAGCGTAAATCAAAAACTAGAATAAGTTGCACTAATATTATATGATTTGAATTATTGTAGCTAAAAAGCAATTGATTGATACAACTTTGATCCAAAAATTCATTATGTCTAAATTATTTGACATTCCTATAGGCATTTTCCTTTAAAAAATAAAAGGGTAAATTTTAAAATAGTATCTTGTAATTTCACTCAATTGTTATAAGGTGATTGAGTTTTTTTTTTATAAAATGGGGTATTTAATTTCAAAAAACTGATAAAAAAAAGATTCTCAATATAAAATTATGTTATAAAAAGAGTAATATTGTTCGTCTTTATCCAAATTTTATGAATGGATTAATAAAAATATAACTCAAATCAGTAGTAATATTTAAAATCTTTTAATAGTATAAATATTTTTTTATTAAAATATAATGATAAATTTTAAAAAATTATAAAAATAAAAGATTTCGAGACTTACTCGTATAATTTCTAAATGAATAATAAAGTCAATTATAAAAATTTTTAATTAATTAAAATATTTTACGTAACACTCGCTACAGTTGGTTAATTCTGTAATTTCAAAAACTTGAGGGGTTGAATTGCAATTCCCGCTAATTGATTTTTGTCTTTCTCGCGACTGTTCTTTCCCTCCTGTGACTATTTCATTATAATAAGATAACTGAATTCACAAGCTCGGAATTCACTACTAAAACAGAGATCTACACAGAAATTTTCGCCGGAAAAATGAAAGATCCGGCCGACGGTTATGCGGTATCGCCCACTCCGCCACCGCCGCAGGCTCTGCTTGAGCGCCTTAAAGACTACGGCCAGGAAGATGTTTTCGCTCTTTGGGACGAGCTCTCTCCCGACGAGAGAGATCTTGTTAAGGATATCGAGGTAAGATGATTTTCCGGTTTTTAATTGGCTCTGTTACAGATTAACGAGTTTTTTTGTTGATCTGATTGGCGAATCGGTTGATAAACTGTTATGACTACTCGATTCTCTTGCTATGATTTTGAATTTTTGTTGCAGAATTTAGATCTTCCGAGGTTGGATCGGATAATTCGATGTTCACTCAGTTCTCAAGGTTTGTTTCTGCTGTTCTTCTTTGTTTAGCTTCTGAATGGACTCGTGTAGCTCATTTTTTGTGGTAATCCGATTGATAGTGGAGTTTTTGTTTTGTAGCGCTACCGGTGGCCGCCGTTGAGCCGGTGCGGGAGAATACTGTGTCGACGGTGGAAGAAAGGAGACTAGAGGATAGAGAGAGGTGGTGGAAAATGGGATTGAAGGCGATCCGTGACGGGAAGTTGGCTGTTCTACTTTTGTCCGGCGGGCAGGTACCTTTTGCTTTACTTTATTGTTCTTTTCTGTAACCAGTAATGTTGAACTCTGTACTTTAATTGATTTGTTCAAATCTAGGTGTTGATTGCTTTCACTTTTTGTTATAATTTTTTATTTCGACCTAAAAAGCCTTTTATGGAGCAATTATTCGACTTTAAAAGTGTTAATAATTTAATGATAGTTTCTTGAGATTAATCTTATATTCTAGGCTATCCTTTTCTTTCTTTTCTTTTTTCATTTTCCCCTAGATGCTGTTTTTTTGGACGATGCACGCTCAAGTTAATAGATCTTAGTTATATGTAACTTGTATTAAGATCAGAATCCTTAATTGTTAATGGAATATTGCTTTATTAACTATAGGTGTCTCTTATCAGTTGGTATAAGAGGTTGCTTTTTCAGATGTTCACTTTTGGCATTTTGTTGATCATAATATTTATCTAGTGGCTAAATTTCTATGGCAATTGATAAATTTCTTGTAAGGATTTAAACCAATGTATCTGCAGCTAATAACAAAAAAGGTTCTGTTATAAAATTTTGTCCTGGCAGTTTTTTGTCCATAATTTAATGATAACTGGTAGGGTCTTGAGGTTTATTTGAATTTGGGTTTTCAATTAGTTATTGTTGGTAGAAATAGTTTATTTTAGGAGAAGTTGTAGTTGTATGACCAATCTCATGTCCTTAGTGATTGCACCTTGATGCATGCCGCATTTGCTTTTTAGCATATGTTTGAGACTTGATAGCTTCTTTGATAAGCTTGTCCACTAATGAAAATGCAGGGCACAAGGCTGGGAAGTTCAGATCCAAAAGGATGTTTCAGTGAGTGATCATCTTGTTCATTTTCTTGTCTGCTTTTCTTCACACATGTGTTATATTATTGATTTGATTTGTTCTTGAAATTTGAATCTATGTTCTGGAGCTAACTAACACCTATTTTGAGCCCAGGGATTGGGGGGAAAAGTCATTTATAACCCATACATTAGAGAAAATGTAGTTTTCTTATCTGCACATATAAATACTTGGGGTAAAACTTGCCTTTGAGTGTAGGTTTAACTGTTATCTAACATGATAGATTTGTGGCACGTTATGTGCTATGCACGTAAGTCTGGAACAAAGGAATGTGATGGTCTGAATATAACATATGTAATTAACTAATTATGCTGCCATGATTTTGTATTTATATATTCTATATTTTCATTATAGATATTGGACTTCCATCTGGCAAGTCCCTTTTTCAGCTTCAAGCAGAGCGAATTCTATGCGTCCAAAAACTTGCTGCTCAAGCTGCAAATGAAGGTAACTTTTAGTTTCATATGTTCTGAATTTTTATTTGTGTTGAATAACTTCCTAATTTTTTTCTTGAATAGGCTCTGGCGGTTCAGCGTCAATACATTGGTACATAATGACAAGCCCATTTACTGATGAAGCCACACGGAAATATTTTGAAAGGCACAAGTTCTTTGGCCTTGAATCTGATCAAGTAAAACATTTTTTTTCCCATTTCTTTTCAAAAAAAAAATTCTGTAATTTTTTTACTTTTTAGGTTTTTCCTCCATTTAAAAAATATTATTGTAAAATGCAGGTCACTTTCTTCCAACAAGGCACCATACCAAGTGTATCAAACGATGGCAGATTTATTATGGAGGCTCCATTCAAAGTATGCCTTTATTTTGTGAAAGAGCTAACTAGAAATCCCAATATGTGGTGTTACTTGTTTAATTTCAAATAATTTGCTCCGTATAACTTAGTACACACTTCCAAATATTAGTAACAGAGGTTTGAAAACAAAAAGAGCAAGTCTTTGACTAGGATGCATTAGAATCTAAGGCTAGCTTTCACGCGTTGTTGGCTTGTAGCGTAAGTAGCAAGAGACTTTAGGCAGAATTTGTACTAGCATACAACATTGATTGCACATCCAGATTTGGTGTCCATAATCTATTTGCTGGACAGAGACTCCACTTCTTTCATTAATTAAGGGAAGTTGGAGCCTCTGTTCTCAGGTCATTTCTATTTAATGAAAAAATGAAACTAGTTTGAAGGGTGGCTAGTTCAAAGAATGATCACAATAACGCCGTAAGGAAATTAGTGAGGCTCTGTTCTTTTACTTATAAGTAGGTGGACTTAACTGAACTGTATTTATTTCCATGTAAATTTATATGTATGCAATTCTTGTAAGTACTGAATTGAATGAATTTTAAGTTGAAAAGAATAGAGATTTATGATTGAAGCCATTCATTTTCAAGCTTTTTGCACCACTGGATAAGCCTCGGCTTGTTATGACAGTGCCAAAGTAACCATTATAACTTGTGTTTCCTTTTTTTGAACTTAAATGCCCATCTTTGAACTTATGGTCATGATGTTGATTTTTCTTATCAGGTTGCTAAGTCTCCGGATGGTAATGGTGGAGTTTACACAGGTATCCTTATGAATATATAGTGCAACGTGCTGGTTTCTGCGTACTTCCTTTTCCTGAATTTATATTAATATGATTTGATCTATAATTATTTTCAGCACTGAAATATTCAAGATTGCTGGAAGATATGGCATTAAGAGGGGTGAAGTATGTGGATTGCTATGGAGTGGACAATGCATTGGTGAGAGCTTTTTTTCTTTGTTTCGCTAATTTCCTGGAGTTTCTAAAAATTAAATGTAGTGATTAGGGTCTTGAAAGCAGGTTCGTGTGGCTGATCCTACTTTTTTGGGATATTTTGTTGATAAAGGTGTACCTGCTGCTGCAAAAGTTGTTCGTAAGGTAACTAGATGCGATGTGGAGTTATGTTTTCATTTTTTAATCATATACAATATACATTTGACACTTTGAAGTGGATAATTTGAAATCTGCGAGTATCGTAATTGTCCAAGTGTTTTATTACAGTTATATCCCCAAGAGAAGGTTGGAGTTTTTGTGCGGCGAGGCAAAGGAGGACCTCTGACTGTTGTTGAATACAGTGAGTTGGATCAGTCGTTAGCTTCTGAAATTAATCAACAAACTGGACGCCTTCGTTATTGTTGGAGTAATGTAAGGTCCATAAATATGGTGTTTCAAGTAAAGTTGATGTTGGTTGCCTCCGGTTTTTAACTTATTAGAGCTGAAAACTATAGTTTGATTTTATCATTTATGTGTTTTATTCAAATTAAAATTTCAATTACTTTTTTCATTCAAGTTTTAATCAACACTCTTTCAGTTTTTGGCAATTCAAAACAGTAGTTCATTGCTAGGCGCATTTTGATGATTTTGTCGTTGTTTTTCCAGGTGTGTCTACACATGTTTACTTTGGATTTTCTCAATCAAGTTGCAAATGCTCTAGAAAAAGACAGCATGTCAGTGACTCTTTCTTACCTTATTATACTGTGATAAGATATTGCTGCTTACTGACATATATTGCTTACTGACTCTTTCTTCTCGTTCTGAAATACTCTTTCACGGCAAGCATGGTTGATTGAATTTTCATACTGGAAATCCAGAATAACACGTTTTTGTTTGCAGCCAGGGCCGGCTCTAAGCATAGGCCAGAGGTGTTATGGCCTAGGGCCCACGACCAAAAGGGCCCGTGATTTTTTTATTACGTATGTATATATTTAAACTATAAAATTTTTTCCAAATATTTCAAATTAAATGAGTTAAATTAACAAGTTAAAAAAATTTAAGTAGTTTTTATTTAATATTTGACCGCGCTATAATTTAATTTTATAATTTTTTTTAATAAATAGGCCCATATTTCTAATTTCGCCTTAGGTCCTCCAAATATAAGTACCGGTCCTGTTTGCAGCAACATGCCTATTAGTTTCTACTAGTGGATATCATACGACACATTTTAGCTTTCAGAATTATTGCAAGCATCTAGTATTAACTCCCTTTAGATTACATTATTAAAGCCATTCACAATATAAATGATGATCTGCATAATGCATAGATTTGCATTACATCCTTAGTATATAAGATGCTATTTGCTGAACTCCCATTTACAATATGAGTACATCACACCCATTAGAGCAAAGTACTCGAATCGTTATTCAAGTTGGTGTAAGGATCTTAATTTTGGGCAATTTTGTGTACAGTTACCACCTGGCAGAAAAGAAGATCCCTTCGATTCATGGATTTACGATGGGTTTCAAACTGGAGCAATTCATATTTGACGCCTTTCCATATGCTCCTACGACTGCTCTTTTTGAGGTAGGCATTGATTTCTTCTTCCTAGACCTTTATTTTGTTCTTGAAAATTGATTGTGTTCCAATATTCAGGTATTACGCGAAGAGGAGTTTGCACCAGTAAAAAACGCAAATGGGTCGAATTTCGACACTCCAGACAGTGCTAGGCTGCTTGTTCTTCGGCTCCATGCTCGTTGGGTCGCTGCTGCAGGTGGCTTCTTAACACATTCAGTTCCCTTATATGCTACAGGTAATTTTATCCTCTAATACCATCTCGAAAATTAGGCGAATATGATATTGTCACCTAGGATTTCCACAATTCATTACCTGAAAACCACAATTCTGCTGTTTTCATTAAATAAAATAGATATTGTGGTAGCTCTCCTCCTGCATAAGATCACAGTAGCATTTGAACAAAGTATCTTGCATTAACTAGATAGCACAGAAACTCTTAAACACTAGCTTTTCCTCGTTTCGGAAACCGGATATGAGGCGGTTTCCGGGCCGTTTCTGTAAATAACAGAAGTTGAGAAGCCATTTCCTTAAAATTAGGAGGGTGTTTCCGGAAAATTATCCTCCTGTTTTTTTGCTATTACTCTAACGTATAATTTCTGCCATTAATCTAATTAGATGAAAAGGAGATGAAGGGTGGAGATGGTCTGGGTGTTAATGAGTGTCTACTCTTGGGTGTTAGTATAGCATTACCCTATAAATAGGGTAATGCTATATTAACACTCAAGTATTGACACTCCATGACATCCAATCAATTTCTGCCATTCATCTAATTAGATGAAAAGGAGATGAAGGGTGGAGACGGTCTGGGTGTTAATGAGTGTCAACTCTTGGGTGTTAGTATAGCATTACCCTTATAAATATACCCTTCTATTTATATTATTTACAGGTGTGGAGGTATCACCACTTTGCTCTTATGCCGGAGAGAACCTAGAAGCTATATGTCGGGGAAGAACATTTCACGCGCCTTGCGAAATTTCATTCTAGTTGATTCAGTCACACATTTGCTGCATTCTTCACTCAAACACCAAATGAAGTCAATATTTCCCCTGGATGTGTTGAAATAGAATTATGAAGTCCTCAATGTATTCTTAGCAATACATTAATAACTTATGATTTTGTTGTATATCATTGTATTGTACTAAATACCTCAGCGGTCGGTCTCTGAACATAATGTAAGCATGGATGTGTATAGGGCTTTAGTATTTTTAACCTTTCTTTGAATTTTTTTTGTTATATTTATAATTACTGGATTGACATAATCTTGTTTGGGGTTTAGTAACAACTAAGGCTCATCACCCCTCCCAACAAATGTATTTAGTAGGATTCGAACCTTGTTCTCCTCCAACAACTTTTCTTTGAATTGATAGAATCCATAGTTATCAGAATCTTATGATTCTCGACACGAATCTACGATTCGATTCAGTCCTAAATCGATTCGAATCTATAGTGTGAATCTAAATTCACCATGAATCTACGATTCAATACCGAATTGGTGGCGAACCGGTCGACTCTTACGATTCGGTCGATTCATGAACTATAGTAAATGAAAGCATGGTAGAAGCGTATTATTTTGAAGATAAGATTGAAGATTTGACTCAAGGCAGCCAAAGTCGATTGCTCCACCAATTAGTCGTCAAATGGAGGAGGAACCCAACGCCACACCACCAGCAATGTACTTTCGGCGTCGACTAAGCGGTGGAGCAGTTGTGCACTAAAGCAAACCGCGTGTATGCTTCTCTTTGAAATTAGTCTCTACTTTAGGAAAAGTAGAAAATAAGTCTCTTTGAATTCTAAAATTGCATATCTATACTAAAATTTAATATTATCTCTAAGTTGAACATTTTAAATGTTATATTTTATTATTTTATGAACTCTAAACCTGAATCTTACGATTTGATTCGATTCACGATTCATAAAATTTGAATTTCGATTCGAATCCCGATTTGACAACTATGATAGAATGCAAATCGATTAGTTTCTGCTGCACTCAGTTCTAGGACTGGAAGAATGCTGAAAATCACACAAGGCCTTGTCTAAGACAAGTTCAATATCGAAACTATCAGAAATGCAGTTCAAACAGAAAATCCTCGAATTCGAAGGTAATTTTCTTCACAAATTGCTCGCAATGTTAATTTAAAAAGCTAAAATACACACACAACCAAGATCATGCCTCTTGTCCACTTGCACACCATTTCTAGCACAATAGAAGAATCAGGTCCGACCCCAATAGTATGGGGCCCTAGGTAAATTAATATTAAAAGTAGTAACATGAGACCTTCAATACAAAAAAATAATGAAATAAAACATATTTGTTTTTTTTGTAAAAACAAGGAATTGAACCTTACACTCGCACGACTTTAATAAACTCCTTATCAACTCCACTAACATTAATTTGTATCTACTTTTATCTTTAGAATAATACCAACTAAATCTTTAAGCAAAAAAATTATTTTTGGACCCCTTCCATCTATGGTCCATTGGCGGTTGCACCCGTCGCCCACCCCCAGGACCTGGCCTGAGAAGAACATCTTAGAAAGAACAATTAACAATCTCTTCTAAAAAAGTACAAATGCTTGTAATTATACCTAGCGGTATCTTAAAAATTGAGTTTAGGCGCCGCATAGGCGAATAAAATGGATTAGACGGATCTGAATGAAAATAAATCGACAATGCACCTAAGAGTGCAATAGACACAAAAAGGTGGCCATTAAACTTCAAAGTGAGCCTAGACAGAACTAGGTGAGAATTTTTAAAACAGTGACTACTGTCAATAAAGCATTTATATGAACTAGCTTATGTTTGGGTGAATACATATTCATATAAATTTACATTTGGGCGTAGACATTATATAAGTTAGTTTTAGCTTTTAAGCGCCTAGTCTAAGGGCCTGTTTGTCATTTCTGTTAGAGTTGTTGTCACGAAAAGCTCATCTTACAAACTTTCGATAAAACAACATATTTTGGTATTGGACAAAAGATTTTGAATTTTAATACTAATTAATTCTAGAACTTTTCGTGACAGCAGCTTGAAAAAGCTTGAAAATGAAACTTTTCAGAAAAGCAGTCTTGGAAAGCAATGACAAACTAGCCATAAGTGTCTCTTAACGCTTAAATTTTGGCTTTTAAAACATTTTTAAGCTAAAAGAGAAAAGCTCCAAATCGAAGTTTTTTAAAAAGTCAGCTTATAAGGTAGCTTTAGCTTAAAAAGCCAAAAAGTTAAAGCTACGATAAACCCCTTTTATATATATATAGTCAAATTCTTGAATTGAGAAAACAGAGAAACGAATCGGACGATTCGGAGATGAATCAATCGGCAGCTGCAGCTCTCTCTTTTCCTATACCGATTCGCATTTCGTTTCCCGCAAATGTAAAGCCTCGCTGTAATTACGGCCGCAACTCTCCTTCGTTGCCGCTTAAAGCTTCCATTTCCACTTCTAATTTCCCTCTCGCTAGCAGAATTATCGTCAAAAGTAATCTCACTGCTCACTCACTCCTAATTTCCTTTTTTCTGGGTGTTTTGTTGTTGAAATTGATTCTGTTCTCTATCCTTATATTGTTATTACTTCGATTATGTGTTGTTTCGCTGCTGAATTGTGATTACTATGTGTTATATGGTTTATATTTGAGCATACTTCAGGGGTATTAATGGTAGGGGACCTAGGGTTTTCGGTTTTAGCCCTAGATGGCCTTGCTTTGGTCAGTTTAACTGAGTTTTTGGGAAAATTACTGCAATAAGATTCAAGTAAGCGATTCGAATGATTTGGCTGTTTGTTTTGTTGCTATATACACTGGCTCTCAGCTTCTGTATGTCTAACATTTATTGATTTGTTCTATCACATCTGATTTGAAATTCAGAGTTCATGTCTTGAATGCGAAAATGATGTGCATTTTACAATAAATAGTTTGAAATTGATGTATAGTTGCTAAAGGGAAGGAGGGAAGTGCATTACTTTATGGTGGAAAACTCAGTAAGGTACAGGAATGCTGCTAACTAAGGCCTTGTTCTTTTCAACTTTTGAAAGCTGAACCGAACTGAACTGTTGTGAGCTGAACTGAACTTATTTTAGTGTAAATTTATACCTAACCATAGCTAAACTGAATTGAACTGCATTGGGATGAACTGAACTGAAGTGGTTTGAACTGAATTGAAGTGATATGAACTGAACTAAATTGAATTGCAATCCAAGAGAACAAGGCCTAAGTCATGACTATTGGATAATTGTTACGCTGAAGGTGAACATTTACTAGCAGCTTGAAGAGGAACTATGGAGAGAATTTGAGGGAGATAGCTGCCGAAGTTTATGGGGTGTTTTATTTTCATGGACACTTTGGTTCTTTTATTAATGTGAAAGATAGGGTTTTTTATTGGTATCAAAAGTGATTTCCAATATAGTATTTGCAACTAGGGATGCTATGAGCTGCAAAAATGTAAGCTTTTGCCTGCCCACTGGGAGAGTGCAGTATCTCGGAACTCAAGTTTCTTAAGGCTGCAGCCAGTGGCTTAGGAATTTTTCATATAGTATTAATCGTGTAGGCTTGCTGAGATTTATTCCCCAGGAAATAGCAACCAAGACTTCTGAAATCATTGATTTTCTGCATTATTTAATCTAAAGATGCAACTATTACGAGGAAGTTAAATGTGAAAAATAGCCTGCAAGTCTTTGTTAAAACTTCATTTAAAAATCTTGGTTAATGATGAACTTGATATGAAGATCGATCACAGTTGTTAAAAGGAGTGCCTCACTCAAGGCTCAGGGTACTGCACCTCGCTATACCTTAGGCGAGGTAGTATACCTCAGGCCCGCCTCAGAGACACTTTTATTTTCCAAGGTTTTAACTTACTTTAATATGTGTTGTCCATCTATTTTTAAGAGTTTTAACAATAATTCAAGGCTAGATATTCATAATCCAATTTCTATTAAGGCTAGATTAATTCAAGGCTAGATATTCCTAATGCAATATGTAAATTATATATACATATGTACATCTAACAATCCCCTTAGTTCGTTTTCTAGTATTGTTATTGCATTTGACTTCACTTTTCAAGAAAATATTTTTTGCAAATTTTCAGCGCCTAGCATTCCTCAGGCACGTGCCTCTCCTTGAGGCGCGCCTAGCCCCCTTGGTGCCTAGGCTGTGCCTAGTGCCTTGAAAACTTTGAGATCGATACATAATATGATAGCAACTTGTGGTTACTGTGGGGCATCGCAAGAGTTTCACCTGTATAATGAGTTACCTAAATGATTTAGATGCACAAGAGTCTCATCGTGATGGCATATAAATGTAAATTGATTTTTGATTCAATTCCTATCATTTCAGCCAAAGGTAAAAGTTTCGGAGATTTTTTGTATTCTGCAGCTTGTTTAATGCATCCACTTGATGAAATGCAAGATTATTGAGCTGTTTTGAGTTTCTATACTTGTGATTTGTGACCCTGTTTTTAATCCTTGTATTGTGCTTTAATGTGCAGATTTAGAATATTCAGTCAGTGAAAGCAGTTTGCAGAAAGAATTTTCAAATTTTGGTGAAATAGCTGAAGGTAATGTCATGGATGGCCGATGGTCAATCAAATTCGACATAACCACCTCTTTGGACCCTGTGGTATAATCCATTTACCCATTTAGTCCCTCTGGTATATAAATTACTGTTTTGGTCCCGTGCTATTCTACCTATTACCTTTTTGGCCCCTTTGGTGCATATTATGCATAGTTACATCAATAGAGATTCTACAATGCAGGGCCCACAATGGTAACAACTTGCATAGTACGGAGACTTAATGGACAATGGTTGCATAGCACAGGGTTCAAAAAGGTAACAACAATAACAACATTACCCCAATGCCTAACAAGGCTCCCGCACAAGCGGGGTAAGGGGGGTTCGGGTGTACGCAACCTCACCTCTATAATTACAAAGTAGGTTGTTTCCAATTGACCCTGAAGTGGAGTTGCAACAGCTTTCCGCGACAACACAATAAAAGAAGCTCAGATAGTCTAATGAGTCATTTTGCTTTAGCCCGTTATAATCTAAACTTAAAGAATGGTGAATCTTTGGCCCCATCAAAATAGAGGACATAGGTTCAAAAAGGTAACAATACTAACAAATTGCAAAGCATAGTGACCAAATGAATACCATAGATAGTTGAGGGAACAAATGGAAAAATGAGTTGTACCCCATGGATCAAAAGCATAGTTGTTACGGGCGCGCCTCGGGTCCGCCTCAGGCGCAAGGCGCTTGAGGCTCAAGGGCCAACGCCTCTTGAAGGGTTAGGCGAGGCGCGGTTCATGAGGCGCGTGCCTTGTGCGCCTTGGGCTCGCCTCAATGCAAAAATGAAGATTTGTTTGTGGTAGTAACTAATATTTAATGCACTTTTTTCTATATGCGCCTCAAGTCTCTCGGGCGGGCGCGTCGCGCCTTGGTGCGCCTGACCCTCTAGCGCCTCAGAGCGCCTTGCGCCCGTAAAAACTATGACCGAAAGGCCCTTTTGCAATCAAATTTCTGTGTTGTTTAGGCAAAAAAGAAACAAACTTAGATTCTCTGATTTATTTTCAAATGTTCTATTGTGTTACATACATTTAACATTCAACATTATAAAAGGAGACCTTAGCAGTAGTTTGAGGGCTAAATGCAACAAAATTGAACATTAGGTATCTATAGCGGAACAAATGCAAAGTTTATATCCTGAAAAATATTGTTGACTGCTCGTCTTGTAACTTGGTCTGTTATGTGTGGTAGTTAAGCTTGTAAAAGATGAGGTCACAAAGAAATCCAAAGGATATGCATTTATACAATACAGCAGTCAAGATGATGCTGTTCTAGCCATGGAGAATATGGACTGCAAGGTTGTACTTCGCCTCACCGTCCTCCTTAGTTTTCGTGTCAAATACGAAGTTCTGTAACTGATGTTACTTCTTTTGGCCTAATACATCACTAGACCCCTGAGCTTGACCAAAATAGCCGAATGCCCCTGACTTTTAAAATGCACCCCGTTGCCTCCTTAAACTTGCAAAAAGTGCATCAGTATACCCCCCTAAACGCCATGTGTCAGCTTCTGATTGGTTTGACTTTTCAATTATGTCATTCGTTCGAAATTTCTCTCTTCAACTAGAAGCCGATGCGTGACATAGCCAAACTGGTGTACTTTTCGCAAGTTTAAGGGAAAAAGAGATGCATTTTAAAGGTCAGGGAGGCAGTCAACTATTTGGGCCAAGTTTCGGTGTTAGCGATGGGTTTGGCCTTTTCTTTCTATCAGATGTTTGATGGCAGAATGATTTACGTAGAACTCGCGAAGCCTAGGAAAAGCAGTTTCAGGGGATACCCGAAAGCCTCGGGACCCCCAAATGAGGTCCCTGATTGCTGGTATTGATCAAGCTCTTGTGCTAATTCTGAATCTTAATCAGAAAAAAAAAAATGTTAAGTTATTTGCAAGCCCTTATTTGTCTATATTGGCACGAGTGTATGGACTTAATGGTAGTTAGTATATTCAATAGTTTGCCGCCTTTATAGGGTAAAGAAAAAAAAACTTGTAAATTCAACTTATTTATGTGTATTAAAAGTTAAAACAAACTTGTTTATAACCTCGAGACGTGGCGTTGTGGTTGCTTTGCTCAACGCACTATGTGGAGTTTAAGATTCGGAACTGGGGAAATAATTTTATATGGTACCGGGTATTTAATACCCTATCTCTCGAGGAAACCTTGCTGCGCATTTTTCAAGAAAAAGAGCTTAAAGCTTATATTTTTTCTAACTTATTTTGAAACAGTTGAAAATTCTTTAAAATATTTTTAAGGTTTAAAACACCCGGACCCGGACCTCTATAGAAAGTCTGAAATGTCGATTCATCATATGATCCTACAAAAGTCATGCATAATGCCCAAAACTTGTTTAGAGTTTCAGAATATCACATGTTAACTTCTGGTTAGGGAAAGATAAATCAAAAATATTACATTTCGTAACGTTATCAATTAGAAACTGACACGTTACGTTTATGGGCAAACTTGTAGATTTTTTGAAGTCTTGAGTTATAATTGTGGCTTGTATAAGTTAAGTGAGTAAATCGTGTTTATGGTGTAATATAAAGGGTCCAAATTACTGGTAGGAACTAGCCATCCTTAAGTATTCAGTAGGGATTAAATCTTTGGGTATGTGTAGAGCAACCTTAAATTTTGAAATCAGCCATTCTGCCTTTGAGACACCCGCAGATTGACGATTGGGAGACTAGTGTGGATGTTGACATGGCTTAAAAGTGTCGCGCACAGTTGAGACTCATTCAGGACCACCTTGAGATGAAAACCAAAAAAAAAGTTCCAAATTATTAGCTGTATTTCTCAAATCGGTTAAGGGTAACGCTATATTAACACCCAAAAGTTGACACTCATTAACACCCAGACCATCTTCACCTTTCGTCTCCTTTTCATCTAATTAGATGAAAGGTATAGATTGATTGGGTATCATGGAATATCAATACTTGAATGTTAGTATAGCGTTAAAGGAAAGAGCAAGTAGGCCGAAGTGGGCGAAGAGGATAAGCAATTTGGTAAGAGTAGTTGACAAATTTTATATAAGATCGAATATTTAATACTCTTTTATTAAATATTTGACATATATAAATTTTTTATTATTATAATATATAAATTATATATTTATTAAATATTTAATAGGAGGGATATTAAATACCCACTAAAAGTATAGCATTAAGTTGAGTGCAAGTTGCATTATCTACTAGATTCCAGATTCTATTTGCTCAAAATCTTCCACGTAGGTCTCCATTATAATTTGCATTCCACGTCACCATCTCACTATATTAAATAAATTAAATCTCAAACACATTATTCCATTAAAGATGCTTTAGATTTAACAAAAAAAAATAAATTAAAGATGCTTTAGAGTTTCAATATTATTAAATATAAAATCAAGCTGATGGATTTTAAGATTACGTGATTTATAGAATAAAAGATTATATTGATGATGCGGTAAAATAGATAAGATATGTTAAAAGGTAGTTATAGTAGATTGTCTATTTGATAATTTTTTCGGAATAAACTAATGACAAAAAATCAAATAATTGGTTAAATAGTCTCCTTTATCAATAAAGTAATATTAAATTAATTATACAAGCTTCTATTTGATCTTCGACATACAGAAGACTAAATAGATATTGTGCAATATTTATTGTGTCGTGTCATATTGAAAGGAGTAAATAGAAGATCTAGTGTAGAGTTATTTTTTAGTTCATTGCATATTTTTTTTTTGCATGTGTCAAGACAATTGCTAGAATGAAAAGCATCTTTAGTAGATTGTCTTTTCTATTATTCTTCTTGACACATAAGCATAGATAGACATTTTATTGAAAAATAACTTTTCACTAGCTTGTCCATTCATCGTTTCCAATACGATGTGTCATCATTAATTACGCATATTGTCCATTTAATCTTCTACGAATAGATAATCCAGTAGAAGGTTGGATCATTAATTATATACTATTTTAATGATGAGATGACATTATTTAGTAACTAGAATAATATATTTGTTATATTTAAAAAAAATACAATTTTACATTTAAATAGACAATTTATTGTGGCTCGTTTTTTAAATGTCTATTTTAGTTTACCACCTCATCAATGTGAATGTCTATTTCATATATCATGTCATTGTAGAATCCACTATCTACTAAAGATGCTCTTAATTACTAATGTCATATTCTCTTAAACTGCAATTCAGTTTAAACCATTTTAGTTTAATTTAGTTATATTTAGATATAAATTTACCTTAAAATATGTTTAGTGAATTCAGTTCAATGTAAGTCTCATGGCTCAAATGAGTAGGTTTTATCAAGAAATACATTTTGTTAATACTAAATTAATGTCTTTCTTTTAATTTAAATGACACTTAACATTAATAGCTAAAAATAACGCTATAAATGAATCAAGTCGTTTGTGAATAATTTGATGTTCGTCTTAATAAAAGTTTGACTCGATTTATAAATGAACAGTTTGTGAACATGATTTTATGGCTCGAATTATAAATGAACTGAACATGAACACACCAAAGCTCGGCACGTTAACTCGTGAACAAATTAGATTAGAGATTCGCGAATAAGTTTGTGAACTGACTTGATAAATGTTCGTGAACTAGCTCGATTATTATTATTTCATATCAAAAATAAAATTTTATATAATTAAAATAAAGTATGACTATATAAAATTAAACTAATACACCAAGTATATATATAACATTATCCAACCCAATTTTATGACCCATTTTTAATTATATACTGAATTGGAAATGTTGTTCACGAATAATAGACAATTTCGTTAGCGAACAAATTAACGAATTGTTCACGAACAAAATAAATGAGTCGTTCGTGAAAAACTCGTGAACAGATAAACACTTAAATGAACGAACACGAACAGAATTTTGAGCTCGAATTCAAGCTCGGCTTGACTCGTGTTCGATTAAAAATTAGATAAACGAATACGAATAAGTCAAAATTTAACTCGGCTCGATTCGTTTACGGCCCTAGCCAAAAAGCATAGTACTCACGCATTAATGAATTTTCTAGAAGTTATTAATTCTTAGTATCTAAATCTGATTACTAATTAAATACAATGATGACTCATCAATCATTTTGGCTGGCATGGTCAAGTATTTGTTTATGTTCTATATTTTTTTCCTATTAGTGGTATTAATCATGAGCAGACCTGTTTACGGGTTTAGGTATTCGTTCGGCCCGATTTGAGCACGTTTGAATGGATCGAGTTTGAGTTTTCATTTTTCTTTAAAGTTCGGCCTAAGTCTGAGACAGCTAAAGTCCGATATTTTATGGGCCGAACTTGATTTTTATGTAAATATTTAAGTCCGACTATGAATAATTATTATATTTATTAAATATTTATACAGTATAGTTAATAATGTTTTTAAATTTTATCTTTTAATCTAATGAATTTTTATAATAATGTTAGCTATTTATTAAATTATTCAAGTAGAGAATGTAATTATATACGAGATTTGGATATATTTGCATAAAATTTAGTCTTTTTTTACTCTTTAGTATAAAAAAATTAAAAACCTATTTATGAGCTTCGGGTCGGACTTGGAAATGATCTCTAAAACCCGGCCCGAACCCGAAGTTTTAAAGTGTGGGCCGGATCAAATTTAGGTTGATGTTTTTAGTCAAAAGTCCGATTATGTCCGATCCAAACTCGATCCAGTCCATCCGACGAATAGGTCTAATCATGAGAAACTTGTTAACGATAGAGACATTTCTCTCACTGCAAAAGCTCAATGTTTTTTCTAGTCATATATGCGAATAAGTTTCAAATCAGTACAAATGAGTACCAAAATGATACTGAAATTAGACATGTACGCGGGGAGGGTTGGACCGGATCGAGCCTATTCATGTTTACATCGGGTCGTGCCCATTCTTTAAGTAGAATATTCAAATCAGTCCATATAAGGCGGGCTTATCGGATCGAACTTTATAAATAAATTAGTATCCAAACTCAATCTATTTAAACGGATTCGAGCACGATCAGGCATGTATCATCCAGTGAACATTTGTATGTAAAATACAATGTCCATATTGGTACTGATTTTGTTTCGATTTGAATTTTCTAAAATTAACTAATGATAAAACTGTACTATATTTCAGTTCACTCAATTTCAATTATCTATTCAGTGTTAATGGTTGAGCTTTTCAATCATTCAAAGATTAGTGTATGACTTTAAAGAATCCAAATCAACTTTGTTATGCTATTTATCAGTGTTATCAATACCGTACCATATCGGTTTTACCGTGAATCAGTTACGGCTACGGTACGGTATGTGTAGAAATCGGTTTTAATAGAAAACCAGAGAAAATCGGGTTGAACTAGTAAAAAACGGCTAAACTGGCGTATCGGTGTAAACCGGTTTTCTCAAAATAGTTTTGGCAACATTTAAAAGTGTTGCTAAAGATTAAAAAAGTGTTGCTAAAGACTAAAAGCGTTGCTAAAAACATGAAAAGCGTTGCTAAAGATACAAAAAAGTCGCCAAAGACCAAAAAGGCGTTGCAATAGCCACTGAAAATCCTGAATAATATATATTTCTTCCCAAAATTTCTATAACGACATGTAAAAGCGTTATAAAAGACCTAAAAGCGTTATAATAACTACTAAAAACTATAAATAGTATATATTCTTTAAAAAATAAAAAAATAATAAAAACACTAAGAATATCAATAATATAAATTATATCACATATCATTAACCCGCCCGAACTTTATTGATAACATTGATATTTATTGTTTATATAATTTGGCAGGGGAATCTCTCGATAAAGAAACTAGCTTAATAAATAGTAGTAATAATAAGAATATAATAATGAGAGTGGTGTCGCTATCGATGGATATGGAGATTCAAGGGGTCCACAGGTTGAAGAAAGGCGACTGCGCACGAGACTGCAGACGCCAGCCAGCCATACATACAATACAATACAAACCCCAAGCCAAAAGGCCATTTCACAGAGGAGAAGGAGGATTTCGCTTCGGCCGGTTTGCGGTGGCCGCTCTTTCACCTTCCGATTCGCCTTCTCCGAGCTGCCGCTTCTGTCCATGGCGGATCCTCTTTCCAATCCTCGTTTCTCCGGTATTTTCCGCTCTCTTATCGCTTATCTATTCGTCTTCTATCACATCCCTCTGTTTCTTCTCTTGTTATCGGCTCCTGATTCTGCGGCTGCTTCCACGTTTTCTGGTTTGCTCTCTTCCTCGCTTTTTTTTGGTTTAAATATCTGTGTTTTTTCTTTGTTTGAAGTTGATATATCGATAATGAATTGATGATTTGAAAATTTGGTGGAACTGAAGATCTTGAAGGTACGAGGAGTGATTTGTGTAGAGAGATCTTGAGAGATGAAGCTGTGGCGAGGCTTTATGAGCTTGGGAAGGTACTCCAAGCCTTATGTCTGTTTCTGAATTTTTGTTCATAGATTTTCTAGTTCTCCTTTTGGTGATTTGAATTATTGTTCAGTTAATAGTTGTTTGTGGCTTTATAGTGGAATTCATATGGCTGAAATCGTCTTTTATAGTCTGCCATTTGATGCGGGCTTTTGCCAAATAGTTGCTGCTTTTGATTCTGGAATATTTTTTACATGCAGTATCTGATCATTAGTGCAAGTGGCATATTCAATCTTCTGATTCTTTTTCATTTTCTGTTGCATTTTTTAACTTTCTGTGAGTTCTTTGTGTGTCTCAATCATGATAGAAACTTTAAATTCCATACGGAAGATGAAAAAAGAGTAAAGATTACGAATATTAGTTCCATATTGAAAAAGAAAAAGGAAAGAAGGGTGACAAATGCTGAAATAAGAATTTGCAGAATAATATATTTGGCCAGTTAGAGCTTTTCAACTTTTAGAATCCTGTCCCTACATTGTTTGAGCCCGTGTTGAAATTTAACACTTCTTCCTCGGCACATAATTTGCAGAAGTTTAACTATTGCTAAAAAGCAAAAAATATTGGTGTTGTTGCTTATCAACGGCCGATCCTATAAGTAAATTTCTTTTTGGTTTCAATTAATGATGAAAAGTTCATTATATTGCTTCAACTCAAGCTACAGGTTTAGCTGTTTTCTGTTAAGGTTGAAAATGGCTCGTATCGAAGTTTGAAAATTTTGATAATATGGCTGCCTGAATTTATAGGTGAGTGATGCTGATGGCTATCTTGAGAGGACTTTCATGAGCCCAGCTTCTGTGAGGGCAGGAAAACTCATTCGTGATTGGATGGAAGATGCTGGTCTAACAACGTTAGCAACCTTCCTTTCCGTATGAAAACATGGTTTCTGAAAATTTTGACTGATGCCAAGTGCCGTTTACAGGTGGATAGACTGTATGGGTAATTTACATGGTCGAGTTGATGGATTGAATGCAAGTGCAGAGGCTCTATTAATTGGTTCTCATTTTGTATGTTCCTTTTTTGTTTTCCTTGTGCTAATTTTGATCTTTGTTTAACTCTATATTCTCATTATTGGAAAGTTGCACAGAGTGTATCGTAACTAATACTTGATGGTTCATTTTCCTGAATAGGATACTGTTGTTGATGCTGGGATATTTGATGGCTCGTTAGGCATAATATCAGCAGTATCTGCTTTGAAGGCATTGAAAAGCAAGGGATTGCTAAACAAACTGAAACGGCCAGTTGAGGTATGTGAAGTACATTCTTCTAGTGCTACATGTGGCGAAATGTTTCTCAAGTTGTAACCCTTGTGATCCGACATTGTTATCTTCTAACTTCATTTTATCAATTATATTGTTTCTGTATACTCCCTCCGTCTAGATATATAAGTCGTTTTAGACCTTTCAACATTTCTCTTTTTATATGTCAATTTAGATTATCAATGCACTTTTTACCATTTTTTCTCTATTTTGCCCTTGTATTAATTAGGAGAGAGATTATATATTGATGAAATTATAAGTTGGTAATTAATAAGAGAGATTTTAGTAGAAAAATCTCAAGGATACTAGTGTAATAAATGGTTTATTGGTTTTGATGATTCGGTTAAAAAGACTTACAAAAGTAAATGGACGGAGTACTATTTAAAAATATGCCGTACTTTCTTAAACAATTTCGTGAGGTTGACTATTCTGTTTGGAAAATCCTCTAAGATGCTCCAGACAATCAAATCATACTTGACTCTTGACTTAATAAAAAGGTGAATAAACAAGCGAATTTTTGTACTGTAAGAAGTCAGCCCCATCTTATTTTGGCAAAATGAATCTGAGATCAAGGAAATCTGTTTCTAAACTTGTTTTGATTTTCGGGAAAAACCTGCAATTCGGAGTTCCAATATATTTTATCTGTTTGTGTACAGAACCTATAGATGATATCACGATTTTGTGTTTTCATTTTGATTTTTGCAGGTCATTGCGTTCAGTGATGAAGAGGGAGTGAAATTTCAATCCACTTTCCTCGGCAGTGCTGCTATAGCTGGTATTTTACCAGTGTCATCATTGCAGATATCTGATAAGAGGTTTCCTTCTATAATCTATTAGCTGATTTATATTTCATAGCATTATTTGTTATGGTTATATTTATATAATCCTTGTTCAGTGGTGTAACAGTGCAAGATACTCTCAAGAAAAACTCCATTGACGTAACGGAAGAAAATCTATCAAATCTCAAGTATAATCCGCAGTCTGTTTGGGGCTACATAGAGGTATGTATATCAACATATACAAATTATTTTGACAACAACTCTGTTCTAACTTTCCAACTCAGTTTGTCAATACTAAGTTATTTCAGTTGTATTTAGCTTCTGCATTTTATGATTCTACAGGTTCATATTGAACAAGGACCTGTACTAGAATGGGTTGGTTTTCCTCTTGGAGTAGTCAAAGGCATAGCTGGACAGACACGGCTAAAGGTATTAGATGTATTTTGCAGTGTACACTAAAGTCCATTCTATATTCTTCTCTAACGATAAAGAAGTAAGAATGTTGATTTGAAATCTTGAAAAGAAGCTGGAATGTCTAAATATTGACGCACTTTTTATATGTTAACAAATAAGATTAATTGAACAGAGAAATTTCCTAAAACCTTGAGCAGCAGTGATTCACTGAGATGAAAACTGAGCTTTGTAATATTGAGGGACTCAATATCCATATAATGCAACAATGAGTGAATAAATATGTTCCTTAAAGTTGTTAAGAAAAGAAGAATGTGAAAATCATTGAAACAACGGTTGCTATTACTGAACTTGCATATTCTATAGCAGTGGTATATCTCATCTCTTAATGTTTGCTAGAAACTGCGCATAGTTCATAGCTTATCCTCAAATGGGCAAAGATACGGTGCAGTTAGTTGAACACAAAAGGAAAAAGGAAGTAAGTGCGTCTATTATTGGGGTGTATGATCTCATAATTCACTCGGGGCGAGGAGTTTGAGTGCATGATGCGTGTTACATCATTGAGTGCATGATGTCTCATTGGGTATGATGTGGACTCCTTATGACTTGATGAATGGGTAATAAAAGGCAAATTTTGCCCATCAGGATGACAAGATTGGTGATTTCATTACATGTGTCACTTTCACACTGCCATACCATTTTAAACTTATCTGACCCTAATTGCCATATTGGTGCCCTATTCGAATTTGAGCATGATTGATCTTGTAATCCAACTTGAAAACCAAATTGATTCTTCATCCCATAAATTAGACATTATCTGTGTCTTCATCTATCTGATTGGAAGGTCTCCAAATTTCATCAAAACATCATATTGGTTTTGAAAATTTTCATATTTTAATGCAGGTTACAGTAAAAGGTTCACAAGGGCACGCTGGTACTGTTCCAATGTCTTTAAGACAAGACCCAATGGCTGCAGCTGCTGAACTAATTGTTCTATTGGAAAGTCTCTGCAAAAATCCTAGAGAGTTTCTGTCTTACGATGGTCATTGCAATGACTCTAAGATAGAATCGCTTTCGAATTCCCTTGTCTGCACAGTTGGGGAAATATCTACTTGGCCTAGTGCGAGCAACGTCATTCCAGGCCAGGCAAGAATTCGTTTTCTTGGTACTGCTTATCTAGTTGCACTGAATTATTGTATTGAGATTACTAATTTTGAAAGAATTGAAATGTAATTATTGATTGCAGGTAATATTTACTGTGGATTTACGTGCAATGGAGGACATGGGGCGTGAAGCTGTACTATATGAATTATCTAACCGAATGTATCAAGTATGCGACAAGCGCTCTGTTTCTTGCATCATTGACCGTAAGGTGAATTTTATTATTTAGCTTATGCTAACTGCATTATTTGTCATATTTAGCTTGAACTTTGAAAAATATTCATGTAGCTACCTCAACTTTCAAAAAGGGCACCAGTTTGCCCTTGTTCGCCACGTGTTAGCTTCTGGTTGATTTGACTTCTCAAGATGTCATTTTTCTTATTTTCTCTCCCCAATCAGAAGTTGACACGTGGCATTCAGAGGCAAACTAGAGCGTTTTTGCCAAGTTGAGGGAGTTTCAAAGTTCGGGGCAGTCGGTGGAATGAGACAAGTTGAGGAGCCACTAATGCAGTAGAACTTTACCGTATCTTTGAGAATTTTTATCTCTTTGTTAACGAACATCCTACTATAGTTAGTTAATAGACACAAAGTCACTAATATGTTTGAGATAATCCTCCACTCTAAGGTATAGTCAGACCTTAGTAATATAGTATTAGAGCCACGTAGTTGAATATCGGGTCATATACAAATGTTTGTTCTTGCAAATTTTTCACGCTCCATGTTATGCCTTTAGGCGAGGTAGCGTACCTAAGACTTGCGCCTCAGGGACATTTTTTTGGGGTTTTAACTTACTTTAACGTGTTCATCTATTTTTTTCGGAGCTATAAGAATAATTCAAGACTAGATATTCCTAATGGAATATGTGAGTTTTACAAATATGTACATTTAACAATTCTCTTAGTTCTCTTATGGTACTGTCAGCAAATATTTTTTGCAATTTTCTTTTGTGCCTCGCCTTCGGGCACGCCTGGTCCCTCTTGTTCCTCGCCTCTAACAACTATGTCTTGGTTATTATAACGATCTATAACATTTTTTATTGATGGTTGTTTCAGCATGATGCAAAAGCAGTGAACTGTGATTCCGAACTAAGTACACAGCTGAAGCTCGCAGCCAATGCTGCACTAAAGAGAATGACAGGCGAGATTCAAGACGAAGTTCCGTCGCTAATGAGTGGGGCTGGACATGATGCAATGGCCATATCTCATCTCACTAAGGTTTGTTTGTTCTTACATACACTAAACTCATGATACAGTTTCTAAAGGCTAGGTAGGTACCTGAACGTGTCCCCAAAAAACATACTGCCTCCTTGAACTTTTAGCTCCCTCAACTTTTGAAAAGTGCATCACTTTGCTCATTGAATGCCATGTGTCATCTTCAGATTGGAGAGATAAAATCAGAAAAATTGCATCTTTGGAAAATCAAACTGACTAGGAGCTGACACGCGGCATTTTTAAAAATTAATGTTCTATAAATTATAAATAATAATAACAATAATAATAATGTTCGAGTAGGTCGGTATGCTGTTTGTTCGATGTCGAGGAGGTGTAAGCCATTATCCAGCGGAACATGTCGCGGACGATGATGTTTGGGCTGCCGGATTGGCACTTGTAGCATTTCTTGAAACCCAATTGTAAATACAAAATTTAGTGTCATTTTATGTACAGGGTTTGTATAAAAAACCGTTAAGAGTCTCATATGGAATAATTATTTTAGTATGTAATCGGCTTTTAATCTCGTTCTCGTTTTTTAGTCTGTAATAATTAGACTATTCCCTGGTTTGGTTTATGGTTTTTTCATGGTACCATATGGTTTCAATTCACTTGTTTGGTTGCATTGATATTTTTCATGGCACATCTGGTTCATCGCAACTTTGCTCTGACTACGTTCAAATCCGATCCAGGTCGCGCACGCGAATCTCTCAATAAGGATTTCTGCATTCACCAGGACTCAAACTCGACTCCTCGCTTAAGAGATATCAAGTCGATTACTACAACTCTTATTGGTTTATCATCATTTCAAGAAACATGAAATTAGAACTATGAATCGGTGGTTCTCCATTAAGAGAGGAACCTACAACAACACTAAACCAAACTGAATTATTTTGGTTTGATTTTTTTTCTGTCATACTAAAATAAAAAATTGAACGGAACTGAAAATCTCAAATTTCATAAATAAAAAACCTAATTAAATATATTTGGCTTGATTCGATTTGATTTTTGATTTTTTTTCTCTGCCCTAACCTTACCCTTGTAATTACAGAGGTCTCCAATTAACCCTGAAATGGAGTTGCAATAAATAGTCATGTCTTTACAATAAAAAAAGTTTAGACAATTTAGTAAGTAATTTTATTTTAGTCTATTAAAGCCTAAAGTCAATTTAGAAAATATATTTGTTCAAGATTTTAAAATTCAAATGGAAAGCAAAGAATAAAACTATAAAGTTGATTGCTTTACTTACAAAGTTTATTGAAGGCCCAATATTATAATTGTTAGGCATATGCAATAAGTGATCCTTTATTTCTACACATGGTTTGTATTGGTGTCCACTACAACCTAATATATGATTCTTTCATGTCTTATTTTTGAAAAAGACAATAAAAGATTGAGTGAAGATTAATTTAAACTAATCTTAACCAAACATATAACCAATTGATTAAGACACACAACAAAAGCATAAGAATCATTTTACTAATAATTAATCATTATTTTTTTTAATATTTTCGAGTATCTTCATTAAAATAATCTTGTTCGGAGCTTATTAACAGTTAAAGGCTCCTCACCCCTCCCAACAAGTTTATGTAGTGGGAGTTAAATCTTGTTCTCCTCCAACTTGCTCAGTCTGCTTAGCCAACTGAGCTACACCTTGTTGGTATAATTAATCATTATTTAACTATTGTGGCAAGGGCTTAGTCTAGCGGTTAAGCCTTGAAGCTGTGATCCTTAAGGTTGCAGGTTCGAGTCCACACTCGGGCGGGGTGGGATTAGGTTTTCCTTTCTTATTATTGTAAGCTCATACGAGGCAAATTTTTTTTTTAAAAAATCATTATTTAACTATTAAAATTGACATTGCAATAATTTATCTACTTAAAAAAAATTTCACTGAAAAATGTTTATCACCGTAACTTTAAGGCTCCCACTAGGCAAGTCGTAGCACCGTCTGCGCCACTTAGTTTTCAATAAAATACAATTGTTTGGAATAAATGGATTAATTTGGTAAGAGGAGATAAAATTAATAAATGATACTCGGGATACTAAACTCAGTTGGTAAAATTATTGAACATCAAAGTGTTCCTAATACGAAGATCTCAGTTTCAAACCTCAAATTTCGAGCACATGGGAACTTAAGATAAAGAAATTCTATATTTATACGTATACTTAAACACTACTCCCTTCATTTCCAAAAGTTTGACACCCTAACTGAATCATCAAAATCAATGAAATATTTATTACACTGTTAAAATGACTAATTTATCCCTTACTTTTTATATAAAAATTCTCTTTCTTCTTAATTACTATTCATAATCAATTATCTCACTCTTAATTAATATAAGGGTAAACTAGGAAAAATATGATAAAAATGCATTGAAATTTCAAAACGTCAAACTTTTGGAAAATTCAATAGAAGTCAAAACTGCTTTTGGAAATGGAGGAAGTATATGTCAAAAATTTTATCTGTTACTAAACCCCGAACAAGATTATCTCAACAATAATACTTGTAAATATAAAAAAAAAGGTCAAAGTTTTTTATTACTCTAACAAATTAGAAAAAAAAACAAAGAAAATCAAGGTTAGGATATCAGCAAAATACCTAATAATTATGAAAGATGGTAATGGTGATGCAATTTGGTTGATTTGGTATATGGAGTATTATTTAATTAGTTGAAGAAATTAAAATAAATAATTATAAGGAAAAAAAATTATAAGCCCTTCATATTTTATAGAATTTACAATTGTCCCTAGTAAAAATTTTGAACATTTTGAGTACCTGAAATTTTAACCTAATTTTCTATTTGTAACATTCATTGTTAAGTGGAAAATTTTATATGGATAAGAGAATTGATTAACTATTTGGGACATTTTGTTCATTTGGTCCTTGTTATATATATGCTATTGATTTCCTTCGTGTGTTATGTTACTATTTTCAGGTCGTTTTTGAGAGGTGATCAGTAGGGGCAAATGCCCACGACCCATGAAAGAAGGAGGTTCAAAATATAATTTGTTTGCTTCTTTTTTTTATAAATATTGATTTTGAAGGGGCTAGGTATTGAACTTAGAAACTCCCATCACTAACACTGAGTGGTGTACCAATTGAGTTACATCAATTAGTATTTGTTTGCTTTTTAATTTGAAGTATGTGAAACATGTACGTTTAAAAATGATACATCTTTTAAAAAAAATTAATGAATGGTCTAAGTTAAATTTACAAACTCTTCGGACTATTAATTCTTCATTATAATTTAAAAACCGAAAGTCTTTTTACAATTTTCTATATTTCCTTGCTCCGGATCCCCAAAATATAAAAAACAAGCCTGCGTATTTTACACGGACAGTATTGTGTGGCACTTTACGTGATTCGTACTAAAGAGTCTAAAGACAGCAATTGTATGATGAAACATATGAGTGGCGTATACAATAAATATCAAACAGAAAACGGAACTAGATTCTCTAAAGTTATACATTTCAGTTAATCTAAACAATCCAATGAGTTTTAATGGTTGAGATTTAATTATATTTCTAGAATGGACTGAAATATATAATTTTATCACTCATACAGACAAAAGAGACATACGGACTAATACGGGAAGGCCTGAAAAGGTTAGTTTACCTATGAAAGACAAATGGATTGCATTGATGGGAAAGTTGACTTGTGTTGGTTGATGTTGTTGGCTATGATATTGATTTGATATGATTCAGTTTTATTGGCTACATATTACGTTAGTTTGCTGCATACCCAATTCAACCAATCTCGTGAATTTCTGTCCTCACCATAATAAGCCCACCAAAATAATTCATTTTAGATTTGGAAAGATTCTACAACGTGTCGATAGCAGAGACGGTGTCGGGATCTGAAATGAGGCTATATATTCTGACCGGAGCAGAGGGTGAGGATTACCTAGATCTATAGAGGATTTTAATTCTTTCGTTCGCTGGGGTGGGGCTTAATAGTCACCGCCCCTGGTCGAGAGTCATTGGCAGTGCCGCACTTGTACACTATAAAGACAACATTTTATTATAAAAAAATTTTAGGTTTATTTTAGAATTTTCAAGTGGTGTTTTGGTTACTTCGAGATGATCTTAGAAAGGCACGAAGGGAAACACAATGATTGAGTATGTAACCGTTTGGTGACGCGATAGAAGGGGGAGAAAGGGACATGCGCATGCCGTGTGGCTGCCTGGGCCTGTTCGGGAAATGGGCTTAGTGGCCCATAGTATACGATGATAAACAATTTTTAGGTTTATTCTAGAATTTTCAAGGAATTTATCGGCAGCCAAATTATGACCAGTGCTGGTACGAGCTCACTTCAGTAACGCATATGTCAGAATTGTTAGAATGTTGAATTGTTTAAAATATTCAATGTAACATGGTTATCTGAAACCATAGGCCCCATTTATAAAAAAATTTAAACCACAAAATCCATTTTACAAAAAAAAAATTCTCAGATCTCGTTTCACTGAATTTACCCCATTTATTAATTATTAAGTTTTTTTAACACACAATGAGAAATTAGCATTTAATTTTAAATTTTACTTTGGTAAGTTACGATAAAGAGAGTGTTAATAACAACAAGCTCTCATTCGTCAATCTGATATTTATATTTACTGATCAACATTAAATTTATCTTAACGATTTACAGCAGTGATATTTACTTTTTTCAAAAAAAAAATCATTTTCAACTATTTTACAATTATATATAATTCAACTTTTCATAAATAAAACTGAAAAATTAAGAACAAATTATAAAATGAGACATAAAATTTCAAATTGCATAATTAATTTTTAGACAATTCAAATATTTTTTTTAAAAATATATCTTATATGGGCTTACAATAATAATAAAGAAAACCTTTATCCCACCCCGCCCATGTGTGGACTCGAACCTGTGAACTCTAAAATTATAACTTCAAGACTCAACCACTAGACTCAGCCTTTATCAGGTCTTTTGATAATGTATTAATTGGGGAAATGGTTTTAAGTAATATCTAGCATTATTCCCTATTTGCTTAGCTAATTTTTGACCTTTTCTTATATTGTGATGTTGGTCCTTACAAGTTTAATTTTTGTGATATATTCATTATGAAATAGATATATATTCAGTGTCATTAAAATCATATCGTATCGACCGGTTCGATCGATTTTACCATAAATCAGCCTGGTTATGGTACGGTTAATTTTAAAACAGTTTTTAAAAAAGGTTATGGCGATGTAAGAAGCGTTGCAAAAGAGCTAGAAAGCGTAGTAAAAGATTAAGATAGCGTTGCAATAAACTCAGCAAGCGTTGCAAAGGATCGATATGATACCCCGTAAACCATTAATTATATGGTAGTATCGATAATACCAGATACCAAAATCTCCACCGATATAACATCCGGTACGGTTTTAATAACATTGTATACATTATGCCCTTTCGATCCCAAACGAGAGATTCCCGTCTCTATAAATCTCGAAGGGATAAAATCTTTTCCCTCCCCATCTACGCATATATTATTTTCCTATATTTTCTTGTGGTTATTTTATTTTAATAATATCTATTGATTTCCACTATCGAACGATCAGTATGAAATAGTAATAAAAAAACTTTATAAAAAATAAAGTAACCGTAAAAAAATAGATCTCCGCGAACATCTCGATTCGCCCTTTAAGCTAACCTTAATTGGTTCCATGTAATGAAGGGTCAGGCATTGAAGTAGTCCATATTAAAAAGAAGAGGTAAAGGGAGTTAGATGAGAAATAAATAGAGAAAAAGAAGAAATTGAATGTGAAAGTAATAAAAGTCCATAAAGTAAGGAGTTGGTAAGTTGCTTACTTTTGTTGTTTGACATCAATCTTTTAATAGGAAACTTGGCACCCCAAAGCCTTGTTATGAAGTTAATTAAATAAGCATTATACTACAAACTTCGTCATGTGTATTGACGAGCCTAAAATAATACAGATACAGAAAAATATATAGAAGACTCGGTCTGTAATATGGAAAAAGCGACAGTGTATACAAATATGCTATTTGTTTTAATACCAGTGTTATCACAACCGTATCGAACATCGTACGGATGAAGATTCTGATACGTGATATTATCGGTATAATTAGTGGTTTTATCGAATATCATACCAGTCTTTTGCAACTCTTTCTGGGTTTTTTTGCAATACTTCTATATGTCGCCATTAGGGCAGAGCAAAAAATCAAAAACCGAACTAAACCGAACAAAATATTCTTGGTTCTTTATGAAATTTGCAATTTTTGGTTTTGGTTCGGTTCGGTTCAGTTCAGTTTTTGAAATTATACAAAAAGAAAGAAAATCGAACCAACCGAACCGAACAAAATTGAATTGAATCAAACCAAATTATTTTGATTTGGTTTTCGATTTCTATTTTATCCCTTATTGGTTTTCGATTCAATTGCTCTGCCCTAGTCGCCATAGACCTTTTTTAAAAAACCGTTTTTAAAATGAATCGTACTGTAGCATGGCTGGTTCACAGTAAAATCGGTCAAACCGGTACGGTTTTGATAGCACTAGTTAATACAGTCCGAAGTGATACAAATTTGAGTCACATGATATTTTTTACATCAAAATACACGCTATCCCTCAACATGGCCCAGAATAGCACGTTGTCAAAATCTGTATAAAATAGCTTTTTTCGACGTAAAATGACCCGAATCGTCGTATTAATTCTCGTCTTGAAAAAAAGAAAAGAAGACCAAAATGAGGTATAGGTAGGTGCTTAATTGATGTATGATACTAATTGTATTATATTTTACTTAGAGCCTCCCTTCTCTTTCCGTTGCTAACTTTCTCTTCTTTATTTTCTTTTCTTTTCTTTTCTTTTCCTTTCTTTTCTTTTCTTTGTATATATAAATACATGTTATTGTTCAGTAATTAATCCCTTTCTTTCTAATTGAAAGAGAGAGATAATGGCCATGGCTTCAACCAAATTACACTTTGTTCTTGTGGCTTTATTCATCGTTTCTTTTGCCGCCGGAGATAACCCGCCATCGCCGGAATTTTCCGCCGGAAGTTACAGTGATCAGATAAGAAGAATGCACGGCTTTAAATCGTCGTTAATCCGCCGGGAACTGGCTTCATCATCTCCATCTCCAGCTTCATCTCCTCAGGTATTTTCTGATTTTTTTCATATATTATTTCAAATATATTTCTGTAAAAGTCTGAGATTTAACTCTCTAAGTTCAAACTCTCTAAAGTTGTACATTTCAGTTAATCTCAACCATTCATTGAGTTTTAATGGTCCAGATTTAGTTTTAGTGGTTTGTGGGGTCTGCAGTGCAATAAAATCTGGACCATTAAAATTCAATGAATGGTTAAAATTGACTGAAATATAAACTTTAAAGAGTTTAAATTTAGATAATCTAAATCCAAAAGTCCTAGGTAATAAAAACTAAAAACAATTCCATTTTAGTTATGGACACTTCAAATAGTTGGATGTTATTAAATTTTATTTATAAACATTAAATTTCATAGATTTTCTTACAAGTAAGAACAACAACAGAAAAATAAATAATTATTTTAATTTTTAATTCCTTTTTTGGCATTTTTAAAAGTTATGTGATTTTTTTCATATTCAAATTATTGTATTTTGTGAAAATGGTTACAATCCTCGTTCTCACTTCTATTACCAATGTATTTTTAAGAATGTGACATGATGGATTCAGACTCGTTAAGAGTCTATGAGTGAGATGAGAAAGTGAGACCGTCTTTATAAATAAAAAATAATAAAGGAATCGTACCTTTATTATTTTATTTAATTAAAAATTTTATAATTGAACACATAAAATATAAAATTTTATAACAAATTTTTTTATTATTTTATTTAAAAAATTATAAAATAGTTAAAGGGCCCCTGTAATAACCTGGGCCCGAGACGATTTCCATGGGAACAGCCCTTGTGACATCAACATTTGAGGATGTGACAAACATTCAGTTGTTTAATATGTCCATTGTGACGCTTCATAAATTCTATTAAATTATATCTGATTCAGTCTATTATATAATTTTGAGTTAACTTTAAAAATATATCATATGGTTTGATCCTTTTTTAAAAGGATGTTAGTGGTATATTTTTTTTCAAAATGGTGCTTGTGGTTTCAAAAGTTTGCAAAAAGAGGATTTCCAAACTTTTAAAACCACATTTTGAAGGGTAATGTTGTCCATTTTGAAGAGAAATTTTACAGCTCAGTTAATGAAAATATAATACACCTTAGTGATAAATTTTAGAATTTTTTTAGAAATATTAATATTTTTTTAATTAAAAATTGATTATAACTTTAAAAAATCAACAAAATAAAAATTTTTCGAATATCACTCTAATCCTCATATATAATTCTTAAATAATATAATTAAAATATAACAACATTGAATTTATTAAAATAATTAATGTAGCAGCTAATTTTCAAACCACAGGCACCCTTTTGAAAACGTTTAAAACTACATGCACCATTTTTAAAAAAAATTCCACAAACACCTCTTTAAAAAACGACTAAACCACGTAACATGTTTCTTAAGTTTACCTATAACTTATTTATCTAATATTTTTCTACCACATTATGGGAACTCAAGATCGATGTTGCGCCGACACCATTCCTCGCCCCGGCCTCGAGCACTCTCTACACGAATTAAATAGGTGTCTTAGTACATAATTGTACCATTTTATTTTTATTAATTTACATTTTTAAGTTTTGTAGAGGATTTTTTTTCTCGGTAATATTTACAAGTATCTTCATTGAAATAATTTCATTCGGAGCTTAGTAACAGTTAAGGCTCCTCACCCCTTTCAACAAGTATATCTAGTGGGATTCGAACCTTGTTCTCCTCCAACTTACTCAGCCTGCTTAACCAACTCGGCTACTTGGTGATAGTTTTGTAGAGCAATTTAGGTTTGGATTCCGACTCCTATTTATATCAAATATTAAATTTTTTTTATTACAAGGTTGGAAGTGGTCCAAGAGTGTACGAGGTGACAACGTATGGAGCAGACCCAAGTGGGAAATCAGACAGCACAGATGCCCTTTTAAAGGCAATGTCTGCAGCCTTTGATGATGCTAAAAATGGGTATTTTTTAATGTCTGGAATTAGCAATCTTGGGGGTGCTCATATCAATCTTGAGGGGGGCATTTATGTCATTTCTAAGCCTCTCCAATTCCCTGCCGCTGGTGCAGGTAACCTACTGGTACGTCCAATCCCTCCTTTCTAACAAATTCAATCAACTGCAAATACCAACTCCCTCGGTTTACACCAGGCCAAACTAAAAAAAATTACGCTCTGATTTCACTCAGGGTTGATATATTTATTTTTATAAAATAGGGTCTGTGATTTTCTGTAAAATATATCTCTTCTCACCATCCCGACAGTGTATGAGATAAATGTATGGATTTTGATTAGGGTTGTATTCTATGGTTACGATTCTACCATATATGTCTTTTTCATTCCGTCGAAAATCGATTTTACGGTATAGACGGTTATGAACTCCCCCTCTATGCCTTGCGGTAATTATTCCTCTGTCATTTCGGCCTTTACCACAACAATGTTGTCCATAGATCAAATTATTTTGTGTATTGGATTTCACTTGGCTGTCTATGGCTCCATTGCGTGTGCCAAAAAGAGGATGAAAAAATATTTTTTTATTCAGAATAGTAATGTTACAAAATTTAATATTCTCGTAATTTAACCTTGTTATTTAAAAATTATACGCCGCTATTTAAATTGGTTTCGGATTTTTTTTTACACTTTTTATAATTTTTTAAAGTTTATCATTATATTTTAATTGTAAAAAATATTCCCACTATTAGAAAAATTTTAAAACTATCACTAATTTGTTGCATTTTTATTAGTCAATTTGCAAGATTTCAGATGAAAACGAATATGATTACTCATTAATGTGGTATAATTTAGTATTGAGATCCTTCTTTTTGCAATTTTTTTGAAAACGCATCCCCAAAAAATTCTCAAACCCCGTTTTACAAATGAGTGAAATAACATAATACCTCTTTTTGGAGTTTACCCCTTTAGACAAATGATTTTCTCCGGCATCAAACATTGGCAAAATCGCAACTTTGGGCTTTGTAGTATAACTCGTTTGCCCATTAAATCATGCGACATATATGTTACTCATCTGGCCGATGTGCTGTACAATTTGTTGTTTTTTTTTGTCTGCTCAATGCATGTTACCCTTTACACCATTAATATAATTTTAATTTTGCCCCAAATATTTTGTTATTATGAGGTTTGCAAATTTATTAATGATGTGATTAATACAGATAAGTGGAGGAACACTAAGAGCTTCAGACGATTTCGCGACGGATGGATATCTAATTGACTTATCCGTCGCTAATAGTTCCTCTTCTTACAACTACGAATACATCACTCTCCGGGATCTAATGCTCGACTGCAATTTTAAAGGCGGCGGAATTTCCGTCGCTAATTCCCTACGAACCTCAATCGACAACTGCTACATCGCTCATTTCACCACCAACGGGATCTACGCCGTAAAAGGCCACGAAACCTACATCCGCAACTCCTTCCTAGGCCAGCGCATCACCGCCGGTGCCGACCCCGGCGAGCGCAACTTCTCCGGCACAGCAATCAACCTCGCCGGCAACGACAACTCCGTCACAGACGTGGTGATCTTTTCGGCCGAAATCGGAATCATGATCTCCGGCCAAGGAAACACGATCTCCGGCGTCCATTGTTACAATAAAGCCACAGGATTCGGTGGCACCGGGATTTACATCAGGCTGCCGGGTTTGACTCAGACGAGGATCGTTAATTGCTACATCGATTACAACGGAATCGTCGCGGAAGATCCTGTTCAGTTATCGGTGACGAATAGTTTCTTTTTAGGCGACGGATCTGTGGTGTTGAAATCGGTTAATGGCGTCGCTAAAGGTGTTATTATTGCTGACAATATGTTTGCGGGGTCGAATAAAGGCGTCGATATTGTTCAATTGGACGGCGAATTTAGGGAAATTGAGGACGTTTTTGTGGAGAGGAATGTTGTTAAGGGGATGAATAAGAGATCGACGGTTGCTAGTGATTCGGTTCAAGGGAACGGGACGATCTGGGCCGTTGATTTTAGTCGATCGTTGTTGTTTCCTGATCTGATTAATCATGTTCATTATTCTTTATTGAGCTCTAATCCTGATTTGTTTCCTAATTATGCTCTCCGAAACGTTTCGAGTAATCGGGTTGTGGTTCAGTCTGATGTGGCGGTTTCGGGTCGGGTTTTCGTTAGTGTGAGTCAAGGATTAACAGGCTAAAAAGAGGCTTGGTTAAATATTAATGGAGTTTAGGTGAATTATATTATTTTCAGATTTTATTGTTTGCTAATTGTAATTGTTCAAGAAATGTGAAATATATACATTTCAATTCTTTTTTTCTTTTTTTCATGGTTTAAGTCTTTGCATATGTTTGGTACTTATAATTATTCTGTTGAAATTTAGAGATTTAATTAGAAAAAATATTATGAAGAATATGTTTGATGACAATATATATAATTTTTTAAACTAATATTATATGAGTACTATAAAATTAAATTGATCTTTCGAAAATAAAATATGAATCGTTATTTTAATTTATTCTATATTCCAATTGAATTAGAAGCTAAAAACAATTAATATTACCTATTATTGTTAATTTCTTATTAACATTAACAATCAAATTTGTGAAAAACAACTCATAATATCTAAAAAAATATGTTGCTATTAAGGAGAAAGTACACAAACAATTTTTACAACCATGTGAGCATATAGAACTTGTGCAACTTTAATTTATTGAACTTTCCTACCCACTTTCCATTTTTGTTTCCCTTATATTAATTAAGTCGACAACTTTTTCGATTTTTTTTTTCATCTGATTTATCGGAGCTTTACTCTGATTATATCTAGATGCGACTTGGGTCATATATCGAGTTGTGATGGGTGAGTCTCACAATAAGGATTTTTTACATTCAGTAAGACTCAAACTTGAAGCCCTGCTTAAAGAATACCAAATGACTTACCACTTGGATCAGCTCTTATTGGTGACAATTCATGCTATTTAGCATCAGTAGTGAAACCTTAGCCTAGTGATAAGATAGAATTTATGGTCTTTAAAGGTCTCAGATATGAACCATATAAAAACTTTTTCCCATTATTTAATATAATCACAATAACACAAATTTAAAAAATAGAAGAAAAAATAATTTCAAGTAGCTATATAAATGTTTATTAGCGACAAAAATAGCAATCCCAACAATAAATAATATGGGATAAACTCTTACAAATAAAGTGAAAGAATAAAAGAAAAGAAACATGAGTCTAGATAGTTCAGTTGATTAAGAAGATTGTGTAAGTTGAAGAAAAATAAGGTTTAAATCCCATTATATTTACTTATTGAATGGAATAAAAAGTCTTAACTATTATTAAGCCCCGAATAAAATTATCTAAATAAAAATATTTATAAATATAAAAAAAAACTAAAAGCCACAAATAGATATTTTTTCTGTCATTACTCTATTAGTTTCCTTTTCTTCAATTTCTTTCTATACCTTTTTTATTATAAAAATTAAATGCCTTCCATCAACAACACCCTCTATTTTATTCAAATATCTTTTTATCTCTCTAAATTTAAAAGTATTTCCACAGCTACCTTAACTTTTAAAAAGTACACCACTTTATTCTCTAAATACCACGTGTAAGCTTTTGATTGGGGAGAAAAAATCTTAAAAAATGATGTCTTTGAAAGGTCAAACCAACCAGAAGTTGACACGTAGCATTCAGGGAGCAAAATGATGCACTTTTTAAAAGTTGAGATAGCTGCAGAGACACTTTTAAAGCTCAAGGAGTCAGTAAAATATTAGTGCAAAATTAAAAATTTTGTTGATGCATTAAAAAAAATTAAACTCAAAACTCAATCGATTTCCTTATTTAAGTATTTAACAAAGGTGTGAAGCAATATATATGTATATAAATAATATCTTCTATCTAATTAAAACACTTGAAAATATTGAGAATAATATAAAATAAAATTAATGGAGGTGAAAATACAGAGAAAAGTACTAGTAATAGTGTTCTTCATCTGTATATAAAAGCAATAAAATTCTAAAAAATTCTTTTACCCTTATATTTTTTGAAAAAAAATGTATCCTTATACCTTTTACATATATAAATTACTAATTAATGTTACTTACCATGAATAATAAATTGTGAAACTAACTATAAACAGTATTAATAATAAATAAATTATTAATTATTTTTTAATAAATAAAATCAAAATAACAAATTTATATATAAAAATAATGAAAAAATATATTTCAGTTATATTTATAATAATCATAACAATACCAAAATATGAAATTAAAATAAAATTAAAATAATAATAATAACAACAACAACAATAATAATAAAATATTTAATAAAAAAAGAGTCACATTAATTCTTAAATAGGATTATAATCAATAGCGTTTTATTTTTTAAAATTTTAATTTGTTGTTCATATTGTCCAATTATTTGAAATTTTTTTACAAGTTGATTCTTATTTTTTTACCAGTGTCAATATTTGATATGTTATTGCTAACTTTTCCAATTATTTATTGATATATAAGAGCTTTCTTTACTTTAATTGATTTTACACTATCTATATATCTATAATCTATATATCTATAAAAGCAATGAAGTTCTAAAACCGTCTTTTACCCTTATACCTTTTAAATTTTTTTATCTTTATACCTTTTACATATATAAATTACTAATTAATGTAAGTTACTATGAATAATAAATAATGAAACTGAAGTCCTAAAAGACTCTTTTACTCTTATACATTTTAAATTTTTTTTTATCATTATACCTTTTACATATATAGATTACTAATTAATGTTACTTACCATGAATAATAAATAATGGAACTAACTACAAACAGTATTAATAATAAATAAATTATTAATTATATTTCAATGAATAAAATAAAAATAACAAATCTATATATAAAAATAATAAAAATTATATTTCAGTTATATTCATAATAATCATAACAATACCAAAATATAAAACTGAAATAAAATAAAAATAATAAAATATTTGATTAGGAAAAAAGAGTCACATTAATTCTTAAATAGGATTATAATCAATAGAGTCATATTTTTTAAAATATTAATTTGTTGTCAATATTTAAATGGAAGACATGAAAGGGGACACCAATTTAAGGACAACAGTAAACTAAAAGCCACACATAGTTATTTTTTCTGTCATTATTCTGTTAGTTTGCTTTTTGTCAATTTCTTTCTTTAACTAGTTTTATCATACAAATTAAACTCAAAACTCAATTAATTTCCTTATTTAAGTATTTAACAAGGTGTGAAGCATTATATATACATAAATAATATCTTCTCTCTACTTAAAGCAATTGAAAATATTGAGATTAACATAAAATAAAATTAATGGAGGTGAAAATACAGAGAAAATTACTAGTAGTAGTGTTCTTCGTTTTAGTAAAAGAAACAATGTGTTCTTCGATAAGAAAACACAAGCTAAGAGAGATGAAAGCAAAGATTCAACAAATTCAGAATCCATTTCCAAGATTTCAACAAGTCGTATCGGAAGCCAAACAGGTACGTTGTGAATATCAAACTCGGTTTAATAACGGTTTTACATTTTTAAACGATGTTTTATATATCTAATAGGATTATATACATATATAGAGAGAAATGGAAAATTATTACTCTTTCTCTCTCGGGAACCGGATAATATGACCTATAATAAATGTTATATCGGAACAAATAGACGGACAAAAGTACAATTTTGGTCTCGTGGCATAAGCGATTTGCACATTTTATCAATGTAGCTACATGTTTTTTACTTGGTCTATGTGCTACGCAATTCATTACCTTCTTTTATCTTTATTTGAATGAAAATATCTGCTTGTTGTGGAAACTTAATTTAATTGAGTGGAAAATTGAATCTTAAATCTCACACCTAATTGCCAATGTTATCGAAACCATATCAGACATCATACTGGTGAAGCTAATGGTACGCGGTATTACTGGTATTATAAGTGGTATTACCATATTATTAATTCTAAATATAAATAATCTTACAAGTTTGTAAATCAACTTAAAATTGTATATGGGTAGTTTTTAGAAAAAATGGGTTTTTCGATATAATGATTTTTATCGGTTTTTTTATTCGGACTTTTAATAAACCAGTCTTTTGAAATAAACCGACCAAACCTGCGGTCGGTTCCCTATAAATCCGGCTGAACTGGCCGGTACGGTCCGGTTTTCATAACATTGCTAATTGATATAACAATGTTTTGAACCTTTTACGACTTTATTCGAGATATTATTATTATACATTTGCAGGAAGGGCGAGTGGTGTTTCCGGTTGGGTATGGGGCCGACCCGACCGGAGTACAAGACAGTAGTGATGCGATAATGAATGCGGTAAACGATGCATTTGGGATTCAAAAGGGGCTTGAAATGCTGCCTGGTGTAAATGATTTGGGTGGAGTTGTTTTTGATTTTCAAGGTGGTAACTATAAGATCACTAAAGCCCTTAGGTTTCCTTCTTCTGGTGGTGCCAATGTTCTGGTGAGTTACATCTTATTTTACATGGTATCAGAATCGGTTTATGATTTTTGACAGGTCGTTAATACTTATTTCACGCTCTAAATTGTTTTGGCCGTGTAGAATGTGCTATACATGTCTCACATCACTTAAAGCTAGAGTATTATAACTTCTTAAGCACGTGAGACAATCCTATGATTTCTTGAAAAATACCACATTGTCAAACCTTATTCTACTATTATTATTACTATTATTATCGCGGTAGAATTAATAAATTTAAATACTAAATATGTTTTTTAGAAAAAGAGATGTCAAATAATCTCAAGACATTATTATTTATGACTAATTTTAAACAATGAAAATAAATGTCTAAAGAATATTTTTTTGTTATTTTTGTATCAGTTAAAAGGAGGAACGTGGAGGGCTTCGGATACCTTTCCGAACGATGCGTATTTAATCAAAGTTTGGTCGGGAAATCCCCAAATCCACAGTTGACGGCGACAAAGATGAAAAAAAATTTACAGGTAAAGGGTCACAGATTGGTTATCTAGTCAATAAAAAAAGTCATTAATATATTTAAGTTATTCAGTTTTTTTTGTAATATTTACAAGTATCGTCATTGAGATAATCTTATTCAGTTAACACATTATTTCAGCGATCATAGGTTACTTATAAACAAAAATTCATGATTAAATATAAAAATAAGTATATGTTATAAAAAATTTAAGCTTTAAAACTTTTTAACTTAAAAACCGATATTTTCGGCCATTGATAAATTTATATTGGTTTAGATTTATTTTAAAATTTAATTTTTCATTTTTTTTGCTTACTTTAATGTTGCTCTATCTACAGGGACAGCCATTGAACTTGCTAGCAACGACAATGCAATAACCGACGTTGCAATTTTCTCGTCGGCTATTGGGGTTTTATTAAGAGCGAATATTCTCACCGGAGTTCATTGCTATAACAAGGCAACTTATTGGGGTGGAATTGGAATTTTGGTAAAATTAATGCGTCATTAACAAGAATAGACAACTGTCTTGGATTACAACTCGATCGTAATGGAAGATCCGGTTCAAGTTCATGTCAGTAACGGGTTATTTTTAGGAGAAGGAAACATTGTTTTAACCGCGGTAAACGGTAAAATATCAGGGGTAAATATAGTGAACAATATGTTTAATGGGAACCCAAAAAATATGATCCCAATAGTGGAAGTCAAAGGATCATTTAGAGCCGTCGATCAAGTGGTGATTGATCAGAACAATGTGAACGGGATGGGATTGAAATCAACGGTCGGGAAGTTATCAGTGAGTGGGAACGGGACAAAATGGACGGCTGATTTTTCGTCTCTGTTGGTTTGTGTTATTGTTGATCAATATAATATGCTTGGAGAAGGTAATGTTTTTATGTAAATTAGTTTACATATTTTTCTTCTCTACCAAATCAATAAAACACTATTTATTTATGAAAAAAAGATTTATGTACCGAGCTTGATTAGAAGAATTGTCATTGGCCCGGAGATTTATGGGTTGGACTTGAAAAATGTGTAAATTATTTATAGGGTAAATTTTAAAAAAGTACCTTATGGTTTCACTTACTTGCAAAACAGGGTATGAGGAATTTTTAGTGACATAATTTAATATTGGGGATCCTTTATTTGTAAATTTTTTGAAACGACAGACCCCGTTTTGCAAAAAAAATATTTCTCAGACCCCATTTTACAAATGAGTGAAACCACAAGGTACTTTTTTAAAGTTTACCCTTATTTATATTGATCCGACCCAACTAGTTTTTGTTGTTGTTAGTACTTTACCTTAATCTGAAATATCTTGTACCATTGTTTGGATGGTCGGATTAAATCCAAAATCTCTAGAGTATAAACACTTTAATGCACAATAATTTTATCAAATGAGTAAACCTGTAAATAATCGTTATTGTTTTATTATACCATATTATGTCCTTACTCTTTTATTATGCATTTAGTTGTTTTTGAGACAAATATTTACCATAAACTTAAAAAAATATTACAAACATTAACAATTATATCAACCATACTCTAAGGGTCCATTTTTTAGCCAATATTGTTTGATGTTGCATTTTTTTTTGCTATGGATAGTTTTTTTCTTCATAATTTTTTGTTTTCAAAACACTTAGATGTAATTGTTTGATAAATATAACCAAACACAGGACAACTTATTCCATAAATTTTTTTTTTGTCTTCTCGACATCAAACAATAATTCGTGTTGTTTCGTTATGATTGTTTTCTTAATTATTTCAGAGACAAAACGTTATCAACAACAAACATCTACCAGCAATAGCTAACAACAATCTCATACACAAAAAGTAGCCCACTAACCCAAACAAACAGATCTTTAGAATTATTGTTTGATGTTGAAAAGACTAAAATAACACACGTTGAACAAGTTATCAAACACGCCCTAATTCGGTACATAAGGACCATAACTAGTGAGACATGATGGCAAATTAGTGGGCTTTGGGCTTTTTATAATATTGGCCCAATGTAATCAACAATTATAATGATGGGCTTGATAGCGTGAGTGAGCATATATAAGTGGGGTTGAGCTCATCTAACACAAAATTAATTGGTTTGTGTTAAGGCCTAATCTACACCACTTATATATCACTCATTGTCATAGTTTTTTTCTCATGTGAGATATTTCCAACGGGTGCCTGAGAACTCCTTCAATAACTTTCTTGTGTCATTTCGACATTAAACAATGGTTCTGACTGTCACGTTACAGTTGTTTTTTTAACTATTTCGAAGATAAAAAGTTATCAACTCCAAACATCTCCCTAACAACCAAACCAAACTTACAACGACTACCTCATGCTTATAACATATGTTGAACAAGTTATCAAACACGAACCAACCCGGTCCATAACTAGTGATACATGGTGGCAAATTGGTGGGTTTGGGCTTTTTATAAGATTGGCCCAATGGACTCAACAATTATACAATTCAGTTATCCATTATCCATAAATGGATAAGAACAGTATATTTGAATCAAAATCACAGGCATTCATTATTACTCTTCTAAACCTTGTCTATCCCTTCAATGGCTGCTTCACTGACTCCACCTTCTCCACTATTTTCAGCTTCGAAATCTCAATCCGCCCCCAAATCAACAGCAACTAACCCTAGCAATCTCACTTTGAGAAGGCAATTTTTCCAGGGACTCGCTCTGTCTCCTCTCATTTTCACCAGAGAAACTTCCGCCAGGGAGGTGGAGGTCGGCTCCTATTTGCCGCCTGCTTCTGATCCTAACTTCGTCCTCTTCAAAGCATCTGCGAAAGACACCCCTGCTCTTCGCGCTGGTTCGTTTTTCAACTCTCCTTAATTTAAGCTTAATTTCCCCTTGTTTCTTTTGTTTAATTTGATTTTTCTGCCATTAGTGAATGCTATTGCTGTTCTAGGGTTTTGATTTCTCCATTTCGAAATCATTTTGAACTGCAATGTTGCTGAATCGGTCTTCTTATGCTGTTTCATTACTGTTGCTTAATTCCAATTGCGTAGGAATCGTATTTGCCCCAATTTTAGCTCAATTCTATACTCATACTAAATTTTCAACGGTTTCAAATGAAATGCCGACGGAAATTTGTGACGGAATTCCCTGTAGAAGGATATGAATGAGCTAGGATTTCAACCTGTTGAGATATCAAGTTTATGTTTAGGTCCTATTCGTTTCAACTTATATTCAGTTCAGTTCAGTACCGCATACATATAAATTTACACAGAAATAAGTTCAGTTCAATTCAGTAATGCTACTTGTAAGTTGAAAAGAACAGGGCCTTAATCCTTCAAGATTTGGCGGAACCACCTTTTTGGACCCCGTGCATAATCCATTTACCCACTAGGTCCCTAGAGTATACATGTCATCTGTTTGGTCCTTATACTATGCAACATATCACCTTTCAGGTCCTTTTAGTGCATATAATGCATAGTTACATAGAGATTCTACAATGCTGTCAATACAGAGCCTAAAAACAATAAATTGCGTAGCAGAATGACTTAATGGGTAATGGTTGCATAGCACATGGCTAGAAATGGTAATAAATTGCATAGCATAGGGACCAAATGGATAACTAGACCTGGTCCTGACAATTTAGAGGATCTAGGCAAACTAATATTAAAAGTAGTAAAATGGGGCCCTCAACTAAAAAAATAATGTGAAAAACCTTGCTCTTTGTAATACGTTGGAATTGAACTCTTCCATCTCACGACTTTAATAAATGTTTTACCAATTGCTCTAACGTTGGTTATTATTTACTTCTATCTTTTAATTAATAACAACTAAATCTTTAAACGAAAAATATTTTTGGACCCCTCCCGACTATGGGCCCTAGGTGGTCGCACCCGTCTCCCACCCCTCAGGGCCAGGCCTATGGATACTTAGGGCCAGTTTGGCATTGCTATTTGAACTGCTTTCAAAATAAGTTGTTCTCACAAACTTTTAATAGTACTACATGTTTTGGCTTTGAACAACACATTTTAATCGTTCATATTAATTAATTATGAACTGTCTGATTTATTTTTTCCAAAATCAAATCAGCAGCTTTCAAAAAAAGCTTGAAAATGGAGCTTTTAAGAAAAGCTACTGAAAAAAGCTGCAAAAACTCACAACCAAACTAGCCCTTAAAGGACCATATGGGCAAATGAGTTATACTACATGGACCAAAAAGACACTTTTGCCTTCAGGATTTAGAATACTAAAAATAGGTTTTTTTTTGGTACTCAAAGACAATGTGGTTGCATTTTACTTTGAAAATCAGGTTTATTTTATTGGAAGAGAAAGTTGAATTGGGTCAATCAAATTATAGTCTAATGAAAGTTGAAATCTAGTTGAATTGCAGGAAATGTACAGCCGTATCAGTTTATTGTGCCACCAAGCTGGAAGCAATTGAGGATAGCAAATATATTATCAGGGAACTACTGCCAGCCAAAGTGTGCAGAGCCATGGGTTGAGGTTAAATTTGAGGATGAAAAACAAGGTAAAGTACAGGTTGTGGCTTCTCCATTGATCAGGCTTACTAACAAACCTAATGCTTCCATTGAAGAAATTGGTAGCCCTGAGAAGTTGATTGCTTCTCTTGGCCCTTTTGTTACTGGGAATTCTTTTGATCCTGATGAGCTCTTGGAAACCTCTGTTGAAAAGATTGGCGATCAAACGGTACCGTCTTGTTCTTCACTCGCTATTTTGTTTTCACGAGGACAAATACATCTTTACCCGCCTAAATTTGGCCCAAATGGCGTACTAACACCTGAGCTTTCCAAAGTTACTCTTAACCCGCTGAACTTGGCAAAATGTACGGGTATGCCCCTGAAAGCCACGTGTTAACTTTTGGTTGGCTTGACTTTTCAAAGATGCCATTTTTCCGATTTTTCTCTCTCCAATCAGAAGCTGGCATGTAGCCATCAGGGGCAAATTAATGCACTTTTACCAAGTTTAGGGGGCTAAGAGAAACTTTGAGAAGTTCGGGGGCAGTATGCCATTTGAGTCAAGTTCAGGCAGCTAAAGATATATTTAGCCTTTTCATAACACAAATTTGGAGATGGTTAATTTGGTGATTAAATGATGATTAATTTAAGCATTAGGATTAGGCTTAGTACATTAAATGGCCTATGAACTTATCAATCACTCCTCTTGATAATAGACGTTATGGTGTGTCATATTGCATTTAAGGGTTTAGTAAATAAGCAAGATTTGGTATTATTGTGGAACTTTAAGGACCTAATGACACTGAGACTATGTTCTCTTGAAGTTGTAGGAACTGAACTGAACTTATTTCAGTGTAAATTGATAACTTTGCAGAGTTGAACTGAATTAAACTAAACTTATATCTGTGATTATAAGTTGACCGAAATGGTAGTAGAAACCTCTTGATGTATAAGCAAATTAAATGCCACCCTAGCCTACAAGGTCTAGCTCAGTTGGCAACACATACGGAGTATGTGGGAGGAGACTAAGATTTGTTTACCATCATATATATATATATATGGAGAGAGAGAGAGCGGTGAAGAGTCTTAATTGTGATCTCCTGCATTTAAGCAGGATTTAGAGGTGGGCCCTACTCCGAGGGGCAATAAGCAAAAATATTGTTGTTGGAGTCGAAGACCAAAACTGTTTTCTGCACACTTTCCCAAAAACATGCTCTCACGTACTTTTCCGGAAAGCATGCAGAAGGCAGGGGACAAGAACCCGAAACTCGCCCTTACAATGTCGAAAGAAAGGGAAGATGTGTTTGAAGTGCCTGTTAACGAAATTAATTTTTTTTTTTTTTGCAGTACTACAAATATGTGCTAGAGACACCATATGCACTAACTGGAACACACAATCTTGCAAAGGCAACAGCCAAGGGAAGCACAGTTGTACTATTTGTTGCAAGTGCCAATGATAAACAGTGGCAATCTTCTCAGAAAACATTAATGGCCATGCTTGATTCTTTCCAAGTATAGATATTCTTTTTAAGGTATGTGGTTCTATTTCACTGATTAAGGGTGTGTTCGGAAACCCAGAATCTGAAGGAATTCAGTTGATTTCAATTCATTTTACGTACAGAAGTTTCAACTTTTCTGTACAGAATGAAATGAATTCAATTGAATTCCTTCAATCTGGGGTTTCTAGACACACCCTGAAGCTTCCAGTAATATCGAAATAAAAACCCGGTTTTTCGATATTTCTATATTGTACTTCTTTTTCGACGCGTTGTAAATGTGAGAGGTTTGCTTGTGGAATGTGATTTGTTTTTCATATAAATAACTCACTGTAACAAGATTTACTTGCTTAGAATCACCTTAGAATATTGTCATTTGCATGACTTTGTTGTAGTATATGTTAGCTTCTATTTATTATAATATTGAGAGAGAAAATTCAAGATATATATTACGAGGTTCATGTAGTCCGTGTTATAAAAATGATAATACTATAAAAAAAAGTTCGATTGCTTTACGTCTGAAATAACTCGGTTCGAGTATTCGATCTAGCTAGTTATATAAGATTTTGGATTCGAATTTTGCAGTTCGTTGCGTTACAATATTGAATCACAAAGGCTACTATAACATTAGCAATGGACAGATTATATTCAATATACATTTTTCATTTTTCTAGACAATACCGGAGTAGGTCCTGTTCTTTTCAACTTATATTCAGTCATATTCAGTTCAGTTCAGTATTGTTTAGTACTTATTAGTATTGCATGCATATAAATTTATACTGAAATAAGTACTTATCAGTTCAGTTCAATATTGCTACTTATAAGTTGAAAAGAACAGGGCCTAAGTTCCTTTTTCTCTTTATTGTTAGTCTTGATATAGATTTTGAAAATCGTCTATTGAAGTTGTGCTTCGTAATAATTCATTTCAATGAATAATTGACAATAAAGAAATTAACTATACATGTTGGCAAAAAAAAGTAATTATGGAGCTATAAATTTTTATGAGACTGGAAATATTACGGTCTAATCAGACTTAACTAAAAAATTATTAGCAGATGCTTGTCTTAATATTTAGTAAATAAAAGTTAAGTCGGGTTAGATCTATCTTAATTAATAATCCAATTTCATGTCGGTCCATACCTATGCTTGTTTGCGTGCCGGGCTGAGACATTTATTTTTTTATTAAGTTTAGCTCAAGTCAGAGCCTGTTAAAATTTAAAGTTTTATGTGCCCTTGGTTTTCGTATAAATACCTGAGCACGACCTGACGAATATTAAAGTTTTTATTGTATTAAAAAATTATTTTTGACTTTTATTTTAATACTAATGAATTTTTGAATATAATTACAATGAGTGCTATCATATACTAAGGACTTCGAGTAAATAATGTAGTTCTATCTATTTCTATTAAGAATCCACAAAATAAATTTTTTAAAAAAAATATTTACAGGTCATGGGCTAGGCTTAGGAATGAGCTCGTAAGCTCGACTTGAGTCCGAAGTTTTAAAGTGTGGGTCGACCGAACTTGGGTTGATACTTGCAGGCCGATGAATCCAAATAAAAATTCAGTCCGGCCCATCCGACAAACATGTCTATCCACATCGTATCAATATGTAAAAGTTTTAGAATTTTATATAATTAAGTACTTAGACAATTAAATTTGTAAAGAGAAATTTAAAGAAAAATCTAAACATTAGATTAAGATTATATGTGATGAACACACCTAGGTATATATTATGATTGAATTTGATACAATTGATACATATATAAAGTGCAGATGAGATGGCTGGAGATTAATTTATGTCTCATATAAAAAACTTCTTTAAAAAAGAAGTATTAAATTCTATTTTCTTACCGTATCGGATCGGCCAAAGAGGGAGAGGTGAGTATTATTAATAAGCGTTGATGGTAAGCGGTTTGATATCGTGTCTCGAATTCGAATTCTAGTAAATATTAAAAAATTTTATTAAAAGGTTCATTTATTAAAATTAGATATATAATTCGGGTTGAATCTAAATATAATCGAGGTAAAATTCTAGTAAATCATTCGTTAAAAAACAACAGAAAAAACAGAGGGGACTAGCTCAGCGGAGCGGGTACTTTAGACCAGATCAAAAGCTATAAATACATAAAGAAAGAAGTTTCCAGACTCACGCGTTTCGCACGTGTTGGTCGTTATTGATAAGTGCCGTACTTGTTACTACTTCTCACTCTCTTTTTATATCCCACGCGCTTCTTCACCTTCCAACTTGGATCCGAACGGACTTTTAACTAAAAATATTAACTTAAACCATTAATTTAAAATTTTGGACTCAGTTCAAATTTTTTAAACATTTCTAAGCTAAACTCATGGTCCATTGAATAATTTTTTTAATATTTTATAAATTAAATTAAAAAAATCATAATTTATAACAAAAATATCGAAATTTTATACACATTTATTTTTTTAATAAAATTCTTTTATATATAGTTAAAATTTAATAGGTTAAGATATAAAAATTTATAAAATTTCATTAAATATAATTATTCGTCAGATGAGGCTTAAGTATTTATATAAAAATTAAGTTCGATCCGTAGAATTTCAAACTTTTATAGGCTCGAGAACTCGGATTAAAATTTATAATAAAATAAGGCCCTGTTTGGATCCCTTCAAAAAATCTCCTTTTGTGGTTTGAACCACAAAATAATATAATTAAGGTGTTTGACAGTGATAAAATATATAAGGAATTCCTTTTCAGAGGGAATTTAAGTCCTTTTTAAAACCCCCCATCAAATTAGAACTTTTGAAGTTCCTTTTTATGGTTTCAATTATATAATCCAATTTTAACCTTTTAATAACATATATAAAATTCTAAAAAGATGTCTATTTTAGTCATATTATATTTCTAACAGCAATCATAAATTATATTTTTATCAAACACTATAAATGTGGATTAGTTAATAATAAACATCAAACATAAAAAATAAACCACAACAATAAACCACAATAGCAATAACTTAACTAAACAGGGCATAAGTTTCTAAACCCGGACCATTTAAAAAAAGCGTAAATCCAATGGGGAATACCAAATCCAAAAATTGCATTATCCCTTTCAGTTTCACCTAACCTATAAAAGACTTTCACCAGAAAGTTCCTTTTTCTTCCTTCCTCATAAACCCTCCCCTGGATTCAGTCCAAACCCTAAACAAATCCGATGGCCGGAGCTATCCTCGCCGACCACCACCCCCGGCCACCGCCGCCGTCCGCCGAATCCAAGGGCGACTCCGATCCCCTCCCGATCCCGCCGCTCGATCACATGTTCCTCTCCTCCTCACTGTCTCACACCACCGGAGATAACTTCGATTCAGATCTGCCAATCTTCGACGACAACTACGACCTGGACATCACATTCGACGATCTCGACGGCTTCTATTTCCCGTCGGAGAACGAGCATTTCTCCATCCCTAGCCTGCCGGCGGATTCCGCTTCCCCTGAGTGCGGCAGCTCCGGGATTTCAGCGGATCGTGTTTCTGATGTCGGTAAGTATTTGAATTGCTCGCCTTCTGAGTCTAGCTCTAATTCTGCTGCGCGATTGAATTCTTCGTCTCCGGCGTCGTCTCAAGTCTCTGGATACGGCGGGTCTGGAGTGTCGGAGGCGATGAATGCGGCTTCTCCGGAGTCTGATTCCGGTGCGGTGGTTGTTGATCAGAAGATCAAAATTGAGGATGGAAATGTCAAGAAGTGCAGCCTGACGAAGAGGAAGAAAGAGACGGTGAGTGATGATACCAGCGGCGAGACGCGGAATCAGAAGTTTATGAGATCGGAGAATTCCACTGTGAAAACTGATGTAAACGATTCGATTTCGAATTCTCATTGTGAAGAGGACGAGAAAAGGAAGGCGAGGCTTATGAGGAACCGAGAGAGTGCTCAGCTTTCCAGGCAGAGAAAGAAGCATTACGTTGAGGAGCTGGAGGATAAAGTAAGAAGTATGCATTCAACAATTGCGGATTTGAACAGTAGAATTTCGTTTTTCATGGCGGAAAACGCCTCTCTGCGGCAGCAATTGAGCGGCAATGGTATGTGCACTCCCCCTGTGTATCCACCAATGGCTCCAATGCCATATCCATGGATGCCCTGTGCTCCTTATGTTGTTAAACCTCAGGGGTCTCAGGCCCCCTTGGTTCCAATCCCTAGATTGAAACCTCAGCAGCCTGTCTCAGCTTCGAAATCGAAGAAAACCGAAGCTAAAAAAGCTGAGGGGAAGTCTAAGAAGGTTGCTAGTGTTAGCTTTTTGGGTTTGTTGTTTTTTGTTTTGCTGTTTGGTGGAATGGTGCCAATTTTGAATGTTAGATTTGGAGCAGTGAAAGAGAATGGAAGTTATGGGTTTGGTTTTGGTAGTGATAGGTTTTATGATACACAGAGAGGTAGGGTTTTGATGGTTGATGGGCATTTGAATGGGTCTAATGAAAAAATTGATATTGATAAAATACATTGTGGGAGAGGTAGAGATGATTTTGCTAATCTTAGTGATAGTAAGCAGCTTGCTGCCTCTTTGTATGTGCCGAGGAACGATAAGCTTGTGAAGATTGATGGTAACTTGATTATTCATTCTGTTTTGGCCACTGAGAAAGCTATGGCTTCTCATGGTGTGGAGAAAAATAAGGAGACAAGCCTGGCAATCCCTAAAGATTTTTCTCCTGCTTTAGCTTACCCGCGTACCGATGTTTCGAGCAATAGAGGGATACACCCCCAGAGATATAAAGAAGGACATCATGCCCTTCCTTCAAGGTCTTCAGACACAGTAAAGGACCATTTGAAGTCATCTGCAGCAAATGGCAAACTGCAGCAGCAGTGGTTCCATGAAGGTCTTGCTGGTAATTACTGCAATTCTGTATTTTACTTGTTTAGCCTGCCTGTCCGCAATGTTGTTATTGACAATGCTTTTGATTTTTGGGAAATTTTTTAGCCCTTACATCTCTGATTGCCTCAGTAAATTTGAATAGGCTAGTCTCTGTTTGTTATGAATTTGTTGCGGAGTACCTGGTATTTTTTTGTATGTGTTATTTTTGGATATGGAAGAATCTAGGGGTTTGTCTAGCTTTTCCCTGAATGTGACTATGTAGCACGGAAACGGATACCGGGAAACGCCATTTATAAAAAATATAGGTTTGGAAACTGTGGGGAAACGAACACGGAATCGGAAACGGAAACGCCGAAACGGCATGTAACCGGAGTTTCCGTGCTTCATAGGTAAGCTCAATTGCACTTAGGTTAGGTTTAGCCACTTCGTCTCAACTTGTATTTTAAACAATCCAGGTGAATTTGAGATTGTCTCAACCTTCTTGAGGCTTCTTCTATAAACTTAGTTTGTATATGAAACCATATGTTAAACTTAGGATAATAATTTATGCATGCTCTTTAACCTTGAATTTCATCCTAATATTACTGTTCAGATGAGTTATTTATCTTCTAGGCATTCCATTATACTAGTGGTATCCACTATCCACTTCATTAAATCAGTTGTATAATTTCTCGACGAACCAAGGAGTCCCTTAGATATGATGCAAAATGGATATTATTCTATCCTTGATCAGAGATTTCTCTATGAAAAATACGAATCGGGGTTTGAAGAAGGGGAAGGAGAAGAAGTCCTCGACCCGCAACAGATAGAGGACGATGTATTCAATCACATAGTTTGGGCTCCTAGAATATGGCGCCCTTGGGGTTTTAGCTGCTTTCTGCTACATTTATATATTGTGATTTTCTTATTTGTAGTTAAATGTATATGTGTTCAGTGTAAGCAATGTGCACAAAGTTAGGAACTCGGTTTTAGTGATGTTCTTATATGCATCTTGACGAGTATGCTGTACCTGTTTCAAATTTGTCAAGTAATAATTGAGCTTTGAAGTGAATACAATATCATCTCTTTAACCTTAATTTGAAGAGTTCAAGCAACTTAGTATTGAACGGAACTTTGAATTTTGCTCTACTAAGTATTCCGTGTTCTTACCGACTTTGTTTGTAGTTTGGGTTCTTGAATGCATTAATTCACTGACTCGGCTATTTTCCGTTTTTCTTCGATCAGGACCGTTATTGAGTTCCGGGATGTGCACCGAAGTCTTCCAGTTCGACGCCACTCCAGCTCCCGGTGCTATAGTCCCCGCTTCCTCAGTAGCCAACAGCACGTCACGGCATAAGCACAACACAACCCGCCACACCAGATCGAAAAACCGAAGATTCCTCCACGGCCTTCAAATCCCTCTCCCAGGTTCCGACCATAACATAACTGGACAACACGTTCCGAGAGACAAATTCCAAGGTAACAACTCGGCCCCTTCTTCCATGGTTGTCTCGGTCCTCGTAGACCCTCGGGAGAACAGCGACAGTGAAGTCGATGGGGTGATTAAACCGAAATCGCTCTCGAGGATCTTCGTGGTGGTCCTTCTGGACAGTGTGAAGTATGCGACTTATTCGTGCATGCTCCCGATGTCCGGCGGGCCCCACCTGGTGACAACCTGAGGGGGAGAGCTCCGGAGTGAGTGCAGTGGAAGTCGTGAGCCGACTCTCCGGCACGCAGTTTTGTACATAGCAGAGAACCTGAAAGTGCTAACCCAAATCTCCTAATGAAATTTGCAGGTCTTACTTTGTATGATCTGTGATGGTTAGTAATATTTAATAATAGATAAGTTGTGATAATGTATTTGGCGAATTAGTTCGCGAGCCTCTTATCGAGCATGTTCACGAGCTTTCGAGCCGAGTATCCCCTTGTTCAGGCTTGGTTCGTTTACGATAACGAGCCTGAAATTTTGTTCACGAACAAGCTCATTTATTTACGAACCGAGCTCGAACAAGCTTTGACTGAGCCGAGCACCGAGTAGTTCACGAGTAGTTCGGCTCGTTTACAGCCGTAACTGCAGCAATCAAACTGTATTTATTTTAGTGTAAATTTATAACTACGTATCGCTGAACTGAATTGAAGTGGTTTGAATTGAAATGAAGTATTGAACTGAATGAAATTGTAGTGCAAGAGAACAGGGCCTCACACTGCAATGAGTTCAATTCAGTATACTTGTAAGTTGAGAAAAACTTAGCCTAAAATCTCTTGTGACAGAGTTGTAGGGCCTGTTTGCCATTGCTGTCATAGGTGCTGTCACGAAAAGCTTCACTTACAAACTTTTAATAAAACAACATATTTTGGCATCAGACAAAAGATTTTGACTCTTAATACTAATTAATTAGGAATTGTCTGCTATTAATTTCCAGAACTTTTCATGACAGCAGCTTGGAAAAACTTGAAAGTGGAGCTTTTCAAAAAAGTAATCTGAAAAAGCAACGCCAAACTAACCTGTAGTGGTCTCTCGATATTAATTTTTAAATAAATATTGCTAGTCTTTTTTTTATGTAGAGTGATTAGTGTTGTAGTTATACAATTCCTTCTCATTGTATTTGTGATAATACATATTGCAATACCTTTGAAGTAAAGCAATGGTATATTTATATGGTTGAATGTCTTATATACAAAATTTATTTCAATAATACAATTAACACAGTTACACTTCTTTTGTTACTTTTGTTCAAGGAATTCAAAATTATCATGAAATTATACGGATTCAAATCTGCAATCTCTAAATTGGTGTCCCTTTATATATCCTCTATTTATTTTAAAAATTTTCATTTAGGCGCTATTTTGTTATTTACCGTCCGACTTTTTATTCTTATAGCGCTACGCGCCTTATGGTGCTATTTTTTTCCAAAAAAAACAGCCTATAAGGCGCTTGGCCGATTTATTGCCACTAATCATCATATAGTTCAATTTTTCCTACCTAGACAGCGCCTAATTTAGATTCTTTAAGATACCATTATTTATGCCCCTTTCATATTTTTTTACTTGTCTTCCTAAAATTTTTACGTTTCTTAAAAAACTCATTTATTAAGGATATGAAAATACTAGTTTACCCTTGTATCTCAAATTAATGCCTTAATTTTTCAACCCAGATGCAATTAATGCTGAGGACACAGTTGGAAGAATAATGAAAAAAGTATATAGAAAAGTGTGAATGACAAGTATTTGGGTAATCCAAATTTAGGGTAGAATGTCTATTTTAAAAAAATGGAGGGAATAATAATTATAGTTTACAAAAAAAATAGTTTAACTGGTAAAACTAAAGTACATTAAAATATTTTCATAATAAAATTATTATTTTAAGTCTCTTTATGCCACTTAATAATTTTTAAAATATGGATAAAATTATGATTTTTAATATTTTATATTATTATCATTCAGTTTTTTATTTAATTTATATTTAAATAAATATTTAAAAATAAAAAACACAAATCCACTTAAAGGCTGTGAGTGTTTGCAGGTTTTTTCAACAGCTTTTCTAATTAGTTCCATTTTCAAGCTTTTTTTAAAGCTGATATTTGATTTTAAAAAAAATAAATCAGACAAATTATAATTAATTAATACCAAAGATTAAATTATGCTGTTTAAAGCCAAAATACATAATACTATTAAAAGTTTGTCAAAATAACTTATTTTAAAGACAGATCAAATAATAATACTAAATCAGGCCTAAATGTCACCTAAACCCCACCTAAACATTATAAGAGCATCTCCAATAGATTATGAGTTTTAATTTAATGCGTTATGTAGAATAGACATTCAAATTGATGAGATGTCAAAATAGACAAGAAAATTAAAATTCTAACTACAATAGATTGTCTATTTAATTAGTTTTTGTATTTTTTCAAAATAAAATAATAGCAATAAAAATTAAACAACTTATTATATAATCTCTAACTATTTGATTATCTATTTGTGGAAGATCAAATAGATAATATATAAAATTAAGAATAATTAAAAAATTTATTAGAGAATATTTTTTTAATTTAGTATTCATTTTTATTTATATATCAATAAAAAAAGTAAAATAAAATATCTATTAAAGATGCTCTAAAGCTATTACGCGTTTCAAACATTGTTTCAACCAATCACACAATTTTCCGGCCACAAAGAGATTTGGACAAAAAGGAAAAAGAAATCCTTATAAAGATTTGAATTTTCAGTCCACAAATATAAAATAAAACCAAATCTAATCCCTAAACTCTCTCTCCCATTCCTTTTGCTCTCTTATTGGGATTTTGGGAACGGTGAAGAGGGGAGAGAGATAAGGCCGCTGCTCTCTGCAATTCGCAAAGGGTCTCTCCCTCTCTTGCCATGATTCAATTCTTCTCTTGACACCTCCCACCTTCTCTTCCCTTTCTCTCTCTCTCCAGGGAAGAAGAAGAAGTAGAAGAAGAAGAGATTTGCTTGCAGAGACAATAGTTACTTTCTCTTGCAATCGCCGATTGATTCGAAACGTGGAAGAAACGGTGGTGGTATCAGTAATCATGGAGTCTACTCAAGTTATGGGACCCATTGTTGATAAGGAGTCAATGGTTGATCCTTTCTTGGTTGAGGCTCTCCAAAACCCTCGTCATCGTCTCACCAGTAAGTTACTTTTCTTCGATTGTGGGGTTTTTCGATCTGTAAAAGTATTTGGGTTTCTCGTATTATTGGTAATTTTAGTTGATTGATTGGAATTTGGAATGGGGATTTGCTAGATCTAGGTTTAGTTGCTTCGAATTTTGTGTGTTTTGGTCGCTAGGGGGAGAGTTTGTTAGAGGAAAACAAGATTTGATTGTCTTGGTTGAGTTTATTGTAAATTTATCTTGAGTCATCAGGGAGGAGAAGTAGGAATTGCTTGAATTCTGCCTTCTTTCCTCTATTTCTTTAATTGCTTGGTATTGCAGGGTATGATTTGATCTTGATTGCGTTATGGATTTGGAGCTTAGTGCCTAGTGAATTTCAGTTGATATAGAGATTTGGATTTTTTTTACATAATGCATTTGGTTAGCTTATCTAGGTGTAATTTCAGCTTTGCTGCTTCAGAGGAATACAAGGGAGTGTGTTAACTTACTCCCTTGAGGTTTGGTCAAGCGTTAATGGAAGTCTTTGACTCTGTCTTTGCTTCTGTCATAATTTATGTAGTGTTACCTTCATCTTTGTAGACGTTACCCTTGGTTAGCTAGAATATGCAGTGCATACATCATGCTTTGGTGTTGTTGCCTTGTTGGGATATGTCATTTTACACTGATCTCCAGTTTCTGAAGTATACAAATAGTTATTGTGCAGTAGATATTTTGCTTTGAAAATGAAATTCTGTTTTGTATGTTAGCTTTGAATTGTAAGGCTACTGAAGTTGCTGCAGTTGGATAGAGTTTTTGACATTAGGTAATGATGGGAAAACAAATTTATGTAGCTAGCATCTCAAATTTTGTTTGAGTGGGAGACTGAGATTTTTAACTAAACTGTTGGTTTCATAGCTGTTAAAGGCGCACCTCACTCAAGGCTCAGGGTCCTGCGCCTTGCCATACCTTTGGCGAGGTAGCGTACCTCAGGCGCGCGCCTTGTGCGCCTAGGCGTGCCTTTTGGTGTGCGCACCAAGGCGCCTCGTGCACCTCAGAGACATCTCAAATTTTGTTTGAGTGGGAGACTGAGATTTTTAACTGAACTGTTGGTTTCATAGCAGTTAAAGGCGCACCTCACTCGAGGCTTAGGGTCCTGCGCCTTGCCAGGCGAGGTAGCGTACCTCAGGCGCGCGCCTTGTGTGCCTAGGCGTGCCTTTTGGTGTGCGCACCAAGGCGCCTCGTGCGCCTCAGAGACATATTTTTAAGGTTTTAACTTACTTTAATATGTGTTGTCCATCTATTTTTAAGAGTTTTAACAATAATCAAGGCTAGATATCCCTAATTCAATTTATATTAAGGTTAGATTAACTCAAGGCTAGATATTCCTAATGCAATATGTAAATTTTACGTACATGTGTACAGCTAACAATTCATTTAGTTCTTTTTCTAGTATTGTTATTGCATTTAACTTCACTTTTCAAGAAAATATTTTTTTCAAATTTTCTGCACCTAGTGTACCTCAGGCGCGCACCTCACCTGGGCCTCGCCTTGAGGCGCGCCTAGCCCCCCTGGCGCCTAGGCTGCGCCTAGTGCCTTGACAACTATGGTTGGTAAGTTCAAAAGTTATTTCTTTCTGGAATATGCCTCGAGTAAAATTTGCATGGTAGGAATTATATTGTTATTAGTTCTTTAGGGTACTGCCTTTGGTTTTCTTTTGTATCTGTGGTAGTTCGGTATCTGACTGTTTATTTGCTGTTTTCTTAGGATTGAGTGAATTAGTCTGGGCTAGCTATTATAATATCAAATCGTGCATATTGCATATTGCATACTGTTTGTTGATATGTGGATTAGTATGTTGAATTATTTAAGTGCTGGTATGTAATGTATTAATGTTCACGATTTATTGTGTTCAAACTTCTTTAGAGATTGTATTAGCCATTAGGTTCCAAATCGTCATAGTACTTTTGATTATTAGTCAGGTGTTTTAACCCTACAAGTTGGATGAACAGTGTTTTGAGGCACATGAATGATGGCATGTGGCCCTCCCAATTTTTTTTGTAGCAATTTTTATTGGGGATCATTATTGATCATAAGGCTCCTTTGTGAAGCTGCCATCTGTATATATTGGCTGTGGGATGTGAGGGAAATTATATAATGGTCTAGGACCAAAGGACCTTTCTCCATGCATGATTGACATGTGTCCCAACAGTGAATAGAATAAGAAAAAGTAATAGCATAAAGTAGTTTCTGAGACACATGTCATTCATGCTGGAGAAGGGTCCTTTGGTCCCGGACCATTAATAATTTCCCGGAATGTGGTAATTACATCATAATGGTTACATCTTACAATCTATCTTCTGAAGAAAGCAACAAAATCAACATATGAGTTAGTTTTCATGCTGATATGAACTAAAATGTATTGTTATGCCAAACTTGCTACTTCTTTGCTAGCTTGGAACTTTTTAGACCAAGAGTTTGATTTTCCATTTGTAGGATCATAAAGCATTTGGCATTTTTTCCCGTTGTTGTTCTTAGAATACACGTGAAGCAATCATCAAATGTTGTTTAGTAGCTTGTCTCTATTAAATTATTTCACGTAGATAAAATTACCATAGCATCATGTTTAGTAATTTATCTCTATAGAAAATCCATCATAGACCAGTAGTCAAATTTAATGAAAAGGTTAATTTTCATGATTGAACTTTTGTTTCTTTAGCAATATACGTGTCTTAAAGTTCATGAATCTAGAAACATGTCTTATCTCAAGTGTACTCACCCCGTGTTTTTTTCCCTTTCCAGTTCTACGAATGGAACTCGATATCCAGAAGTTCTTACAAAACCCAGATCAACAACAATTCGAATTCCAGCATTTTGCCACATCCTACCTTAGGCTCGCAGCACATCGGGTGGCTCAACACTATGGCCTAGTAACCATGGTACAAGACAACGGCATTGACGGTATGATGAACAAGATTCTAGTGAAGAAAACAGCAGAAAGCAAATACCCAGCAGTGTGCTTATCTCAAATTCCTGCTAAACAGCCAGAAAGCAATAAGGCCGAGCAAGTCAAAATTGTTATTAGGCCTCGGCCTAACAAAGGGTTTATGGATGATACTAACGAATTTGGAAAGAAACGAAATCCAGTGAGAAGTGTGGAAGAGAGGAAGGAGGAGTATGATAAAGCACGGGCTCGCATTTTCAGTGGTCCTGGAAGTCCTAGCTCGGAGGATTCAGCATCTCAAGTTTCATCTGACCGAAAAAGCTCAAGTCCAATGAAGGATGAGTTTGATGGTTACAGGAACCAGGAAAATGAGCTAGACAAAAATACCTTGACCAGGGATTCAGGTTCCTCTCGAGTTGCCATTTTCAGAGATAGGGAGAAGGACCTTACGGATCCAGATTATGATCGGAGCTATGACAGGTGAGGATTATGTTTTTGTTATAAAGAGTTTTGTTCTGGATTTATATCTTGGGTATTATTTGTCAATTTGTGGGGCAAAAGAGCTTTTCTGGTCCATGTGGTACGACTCGTTTTCACATTTGGTCGCTATACTATGCATGCTACTCATTCGGTCTCTCGGCTATGCAATTTGTTACGTTTTTGAACCTTTTGCTATGAAACTATTACTCGTTCAGTCCCTGTACTTTGCAATCTGTTTCCTTTTTGGGCCCTGTGTTGTACAACTACTCATTTGCACATTTGGTCCCTCTACTCTTTATGTTACTCATTTGGTCTATGTGCTATGCAATATGTTACGTTTTTAAACCTCGTGCTATGTAACTGTTACCCATTAAGTCCCTATATTATTCAATTTGTTTCGAATGCAAAATCTTCATTGATGTAACTTGCACTAAAAGGATAAAAAAGGCAATAGGTTTCATAACACAAGGACCAAATTGTTAACCTATATACAGAGGAACCAAATGGGTAAATAGATTATACTACAGGGTTCAAAAATGTGGTTCTGCCCAATTTGTGGTGTTTGTACATTATTTAATGATGAAATAAATAACCTTCTCGTTCGATATAGGTACGTCAGGAGCCTCCCAACCAATCAAAGTTTCGCCTTGGCACCATTTAATATGCAGAAGGTTCAAGTTCCATTCGTGCAGTACGATACCGGTATTCCTCAGTATGGTCACATGCCAAGGACTCAAACCTCTATGAGCTATGGGCCTCAAGCAACCCCGGTCATGAGTCCCTTCTGTGCTGTGGGGTCCAATCAAACGTCAAGAGACGGGGCTGCTGCTGCTGCATATGTGCAATGGCCAAGTGCTGCAATGTACACCCATTCTTACAACCAATTTAGACATGCTGTTTTCCAGGTAGTTATCTGTCTATTCTCTTCCAATTTTTACCCCAGAAGCATTATCTTATAGTCGTTTCTAGTTTAGAAACATTATATTACAACCCTTTTTTCCTGAAAAGTATTATTTTTTAGTTATTGGTACCCGAGAAGCATTATCGTATAGCTGTTTCTACTCTAGAAACATTATATGATAGCCATTTCTACGCGATAGGCATGATATTTTACCCATTTTTACACTAGTAATATGCGTATTTCTACCCGAGAGGCATTATCTTATAGTCATTTCTAGTTTAGAAGCATTATTTTGCAACCATTTTTCCCGACAAGCGTTATTTTTAAGTTATTTGTACCCGAGAAGCATTATCGTAGAGCTATTTTTACACTAGAAACATTATATTATAGCCATTACTACGGGATAAGCATTATATTATAGCCATTTTACAGTAGTATTATACCCGAGAAGCACTATCATATAGCCATTTCTACCCGAGAAGTATCACCTTATAGCCACTCGTATTACATTGTTTTATACACTTATTTTTTACCGGAGAAGCATCATCATATAGCCGTATCCAGATATTTCGTGTTTGTTGTTTGGTGAATCGGTATGTTTCACTGCTAGCTCTAACACACCATTTCGTTTTGTTGTGTGCAGCCTCCATTAGGTCAGCAACCGCTAAGTTTTGATTACTCGCAAAACCATTGAATATCAGCTAGATGGGAACTGTATTACCCGATTTATTTGCAGAATTCTGTATACTTCTAGGAAAATTCGTGTTGGTAGATTCACTCCAGACTCGTTTCGTTCTGACAATTTCTCCCGGTTATAGCTATTATGGTTTGTTTTCGAATTTGCCTTCTTTTAATGTTCCTGTTATTTGTGGATCTTATGCTTGTTGAAGTGAGTGTATTGCTACTACTGTTTTGCCTGCTAGTTTTTTTCAACTTATATTTAGTCCAGTTCAATTCAGTATTTATCAGTACTGCATACATATAAATTTACACAAAAATAAGTACTTATCAGTTCAATACAGATACTTATAAATTGAAAAGAAATGAGCCTTAATCCTTCTTATGATACTCCCATACAAATTTGTTGGAAAAGGTACCTTTTGGAGCCTTTTGGTATAGTTATAGTATGTTTGTATGGTAGAACTGCATTTTTGGACCCTATGGTACAATCCATTTACCCATTCGGTCTCTCTAATATGCATGTTACCTATTTGGTCCATCTGATATTCAGCCTATTACTTTTTTTTGTTCGTTTGTTATGCGTAGTTACATCAATAGACATTTTGCAAGACTACAAGGGCCTAAAAACGTAATAAATTACAAGAGCTTGAAAAGGTAATAAATTGCATAGCGTAGCGATTTTAACAGTTGTATAACACATGATTTAAAAAGGTGAATTGCATAGCACATGGATAAGATGGGTAACATGAATATCAGAGGGGTTAAATTACATGGACAATTGTATAATACATGAACAAAATGAATAATGACCGCATAGTACACTAACAAAAGAGAAGGTTCAATGCATCATTCGTTACCTGATCTTGTCTTAAAAAATATGATGTCTTTCTGAACTTTTGAAGTGATCACGCAGTTCCTTTAACTTTCAAATGTAGCATGTCGGCTTCTGATTGGAGAGAGGGATCTTAAAATGATATCTTTTAAAAGTCAAATCAATCAGAAGCTGACACGTGACATTCATGGAGCAAAGTGGTGCATTTTTTACAATTAGGGGAGCTACGGGGTCACTTCAAAAGTTCAGGGAGGCAGCAGGGGACGCAACTCTGGTGTACCAGTTATCGTGCCCACGATAAACGTTGGGTAGCCAAGTGTGGAGCGGATAACTGCTGAAAGCATCTAAGTAGTAAGCCCACCCCAAGATGAGTGCTCTCCTATTCCGACTTCTCCAGAACCTTCGGTAGCACAGCCGAGACAACGACGGGTTCTCTGCCCCTGCGGAAGTGCAGTGATGAGCCGTTTTGAGAATTCAAGATAAGGTCACGGCGAGACGAACCGTTTATCATTACGATAGGCGTCAAATGAAAGTGCAGTAACGAATGCAGCTGAGGCATCCTAACAGACCGGGCAAGATTGCGTTACCAAAAATATCCTTTTCCAACCATATAGCTCATTGATTAGATTATAATTATGGGTCAATCAAGAGTTAGGGGTTGACAAGTGAAATAGGGTCACATGGGAATCACCCTAGAAAATTAGGTCAGCAGAATCTTTGCCAGCTCTTAGGTGATCATGACTAGATCACTAACCTTAAAATTGATTATATTATTGTTGTGATGTGTGTATATATTTGGATATGAACTTTGTTAATGCTTTTTTCTTTGTATGGGTCGGTTCACCGGAGCTTTGTTCTGACTATATTTCAATCTGATCTGGATCGCGCACCTGACTGTGGTGGGTGAGTCTCCCAGTAAGAATTTTATGTATTCATTAGGACTCGAACTCAAGAACTTACTTAAGCGATACCATGTCGCTTACCACATGGACCACGGTTTGTTAATGCTTTTCTAGCTGTTCTAATTTGGAACTTTGATCTGTCAATTTGTTAACTGACCAACCAGCATTAATGCTTAATTTATAGTATAGTTTTTATTAATGTTGAGATCTTGGGTTCAATAATGAATCAAATCAGATTGCTCCAAGCACTTTGTGTTACCAAATTATTGGTTAATATCATTATTTTTTTAAGGCTTAATACATCTGAGCCCACTATAGTTGTTCCTATAAACCTCTCAGCTCCCTAAACTTACAAAAGTTTCACATAACCCCTTGAATTTGTTAAGGTGAACCTTATAGCCCTCTGAACTTGTTAAAAGTGAACCTCATAGCCACTTGATACTGATATGCCTAGTATTATTTTTTTAGAGATTGAATCTAAGATTGTTTCATCAAATGAAGATTAATTTACTGGGCATATTAGCATCAAAGGACTATAAGGTTCACTTTTACTAAGTATAAGGGGCTATATCGTCCACCTTCACAAGTTTAGGGGGCTATAGAGTCCACTTTAACAAGTTCAGTGGGTTAAGTGAAACTTTTATAAGTTCAGAAAGCTGAGAATTTTTAGAGACAACTGTATAAGTGTCCAGATGAATTAAGCCTTCTTTTAATTAGAGGTGTGAATAATTATTCCTAAAAAAAGGAATCACATAAATACATAAATGGATTAATTGCCTTTTTCTTTTAACTAGTGAAATTTCAACTCTTACTTTCATTGGTATATAGATGGTTATGTAAGGAGATTCCTTTGTAATTTAAGATCCCATAAAAATTATAAATTAATAATTTATAGAGCTAAAATAATTCTTATGATTTGTGGTTTGTTTTCTTGGAAGTTCAAATATTGTTGAAGGCTATCTCTAATTTGTATAATATATACCAATTGGGTGTAATCCATGTTTTATAAGGCACTAGGCGGTAGTCAGGACTCGAACTCGAGAACTTACTTAAACGATACCAAGTCGATTACCACTTGGACCAACCCTTATTGGTTTGTTAATGCTTTTATAGGTGTTCTAATTTGGAACTTTGATCTGTCAATTTGTTAACTTACCAACCAGCATTAATGCTTAATTTATAGTATAGTTTTTTATTAATGTTGAGATCTTGGGTTCAATAATGAATCAAATCAGATTTCTCTAAGCACTTTGTGTTACCAAATTATTGGTAAATGGCATTATTCTTTTATTAGAGGTATGCATATTTACAGGCCCGTTTATAGCTTGTTGGGGCTTATGGGAGAGATAACAAAAATCGGGGCCCTTTTTACTAGGAGGCTCGATCTTAATATTTTTGGGCACTAGGCAAATAAATATAAAAAGCAGTAAAAAGACCTTTAATTTAGAACATTAGAATAAAATACTAATATTTTGAATAAGTTATAAATTGAATTTATAACATTTTGCCAAATTCAGTAAGGTGACATTTGGTTCGCGAAAATCTTATTCCGTGGAATAGAAATAGGAATGAATGGAAAGATGTCAAATATAGTTGAGTAAGTGTCTAAAATTCGTCAACGCACGGAAAAGTTTTTCCTAGTTTATATACATCTAACGGAAAAGCTATTCCTTTTTGACATAAAGGAATAGCTTTTCCGTGAGATGTATATAAATTAGAAAAGGCTTTTCCGTGCTTTGACGGATTCTAGATGAATAATGTGTCAAGTTTGACATCTTTCCATACGTTTCTATTTCTATTCCACGGAATAGGATTTCCGCGAACCAAATGAGCCATAAGAGAAGTATCATTTGATATAAACTCAATTAATGTTTTACATTTCAGACTACAAATTAAGAAACTAGTAAATTTTATTTTGAGCCCTTTTCTACTCTGAACCTTGGGCAGTCGCCCCTATTGCCTACTCTCAAGAACAGGCCTCTATCATATTTATTCCCAAAAAAGGAATCACATATATACATAAATGACTTTTGAAATTGGTCTAGCTATATGTTAATTTGGGTTACTTTTGATTTGTGGATTGGACTAGTTTGGTTAAAATGGATTAGATGCCATTAATTGCCTTTTCATTTTAACTAGTGAAATTTCAACTCCAACTTTAATTGTTATATAGATGGTTATGTAAGGAGATTCCTTTATAATTTAAGATCCCATAAAAATTATAAATTAATAATTTATAGAGCTAAAATAATTCTTATGATTTGTAATTTGTTTTCTTGGAAGTTCAAATATTGTTGAAGGCTATCTCTAATTTGTATAATATATACCAAATTGGTACAACTGTAGAGGTGAGACGTCAAAGGTTTAATACAATTGATACATCTGTAGAGGTGGGACGTCAAGGGTTTAATACCCAAACTCTTCGTAAATCCTTAATTATACAAGAAAAATTGTATAATATATAGTTGAATACCTTACATTATTTGTATTGGATATATATTGGATATGTTTCAACAATATATATGACATGGTTATTCATCTTGAGTATGATGAATTGGTAAATATTACAATGTTTCACATAACTCTTGTAATTGTTAAAATTGGACATTATAGCTCTTTGAACTTGTTAAGGTGGACCTTATAACCCATTACATTTGTTAAAAGTGAACCTCATAGCCCCTGATGTAGGCATTCTGAGTATTATCCAGCAAAACAATCCTCGATCCAATCTTTGACAATCTTCAATTCAATATCTGGTGGACATATCAGCATCAAGAGGATTTAGAGGGCTATTAGATTCACTTTATTAAGTTTAGAGGGTTATGTGGAACGTACGTAAGTTCATGGGATCGTAATAGAAGAGACATTTGGCGATAAGCCTCCACTTATTCGGATAGATCATCATAAATGATTAGAGTGTGTTGTTCACAATACATAAAATTTTCAACCAGAGCAGCTCCGGTATATGCAATTTCCAATCCACAACAGGTAGATCTATAGGACAAACACGAACACATTTCACAAACAATGCATTTATCAAATTCAAATTGATGGACTTTTAAGGACAACTACGGAGATACAGATGTGGTAGGCCAATTCTAAAACATGTGGTGATGAAGTTAATTTTACCCCTTTTTTTTTTGCCCAATTACACTTGTATGTTACTAGATATATTAGCCCTACATATCATTTTCTTAAAAAAATACACATAAGTCATAAGAGACATTTAATGTTATTTTTTTAAAATTTAATCATAATTTGAAGGATAGAAAAAATATCTTATAAATTGTAAAAGAATAATTTTAAGTCTAAAAAACTCACAAAATTAATCAAATAAAATCAGACTAAAAGGGTCTCGATTTTGAACTTTGATACTCTACACAAAGCGCTTAAAAATTGCGCGAAGGAGGTTATATCACCGGAAAATAAAAGGCCCATGAAACTCCGAAACAAGACAAATACTTATACAAACACAATTATTTGCATCACACTTGAACTAGTATTATAGTATTATATAAGGCCGAATGCATCAACAATATCCTCAACTTGGCCCAAAAATCTCACTGCCTCCCTGAGCTTTGAAAGTGTCCCAGAACTACCTCAACTTTCAAAAAGTGCACCATTTTGATCCTTAAATGCCACTTGTCAACTTTTGATTAGAGAGAGAAAATCTTAAAAAATGATATATTTGAAAAGTCAAACCAAACAGAAGCTGACACATGGCATTCAAGGAGCAAAATTGTAGTCTTTTTTAAAGTTGAGGTAGCTACGGGGACACTTTCAAAGTTCAGGGAGGCAGCGGGATATTAGAGCCAAATTGAGAATGTTGTTGATGCATTAATTCACTGTATAACTAAGATTTATCATAGTATTTTGGTTTCATGTATTTCAAGTAATGCACTAGTTAAGCAAAGCCACAAGACACCATGGATTCACATGGCCAGGTTCATGTTCCAACCTCAGCAATCCCTAAAATATGATATATTATTACTATTACCCCCTTCTTAATTTTTTATTTCAAAATAAGCCCTCAAATTGTGAGCTATAGACACTTGTAGTTATCCAACCAAGAAGCATGCTTAGTTGCCCTTACTCATCAATGCACCATATCAGGAAACATTATTCATTTAAGTATATATTATTCTAAGTCGGGTTTCGGGTTTTTACCCCCTGCCTTTCCAAAAAGCACGTGAGAGTATACTTTTCAGAAAAATATGCAGAAAACAGTTTTGGACAGCAGAAAGCAACTGCAGAAAGCGATGAATTGGACTAATCTCCCATGAAACAATGATGAGAAGATCAATTTGATGTTGCAAAAGAAACCAAATTTGAGGATTTTTTGGGGCTGAAATCCGAATCAAAATTCAATCGAATAGCGAAATCCAATAAACCGTATTGAAGTGCGAGGTAAAGCGAATTCTATACTAACAAACTTCATAACATCTCATCTCATGTTCGAAATTCAGCCATGAAAAAACACGAATTTGCCCTTGAACCACAAAAGGAAAACGCGACTTATAAACATCGAGATTCTAGAAAGAATCACGGGTTCGGAATAAAAGTAAACCACAAGTGTAAGAAAAATTTGAGCTACTTAAGTCGGTTCGAATAACATCAGGATTTTTCTTAATCCTTTTTACATAGCGGCTTTTAGTCTTCTATGAAGTCATACAATGTACAACAAGTACAACTCATCTCTACTTAACATTGAACTAACAAACATAAAAAAGAGACTCGAATTCCTAACAGATTCGAATCGATACCAACCGACCCGATTAAATTAGATTCTATAGAAGATATCTCGCACTTGCCATCGTTATTTATTCTCAGCTGCAAGCACAAAACTCGCTAATCCATTCGCCGGAATTTCAGACTGATTATCGATCACCATTGAAGCCAAGACTCGTTCTTCAGTCCGGTCAATTGGTCAACACCGAGGCTGCTACAACAACTATATTACACGGCTACATTGAAGATAAAGCTATTCGGGTCTCGAGATTGAACGCGAACACGAATTCTACATTGAAGATTTAACAACAGCAGCAACTAACATAACTGCCACAGCCAAAGGCCTGAGTTATAGTCTAACAGAACTAGATACTACAACACAAATTGAACATGGGCAAAAAGACCTTTTTGGCCTTGAGGTATGATCAATTTGCTCATTTGGTCCCTATACTACATAGGTTATCCATTTGGTCCCTGTGCTGGATAACATGTTATCTTTCGGGTCCCTTTAGAACAAATTATGCACAGGATCGCTAAAATAGCTTAAATCATACGGGCCCAAAAAGTTAACAGATTGCATACCACATTGACCAATGAATGCATAACACAGAGGACCAAAAGGGCAAACAGCCTGTACTACAGGGTCCAAAAAGTCCTTTTTGGGCATGTGGCTTGATCAGTTTGCTCATTTGGTCCCTATGTTATACACGTTATCCATTTGGTCCCTGTATTGTAAAATATGTTATCTTTTTGGTCCCTGTGGAACAAATTACACACAGTATCGCTAGTCTCAATCATACGGGCCCAAAAAGTTAATAAATTGCATACCACATTGACCAAACGAGTAACGAATGCATATACTACACAGTGACCAAATTGGCAAGCAGCCTATACTACAGGGTCCAAAAGGTCCTTTTGGCCATTGAACAAGTACCGAATTCAGCTAATCGAAAAGGCGAAAAGCAGAGAAAACGAAAGAGCAATTAGGGATTCAAGCAATTACCCGATTTCACTCATCTCCTGTGGGAAACAATGTAAGAACTTTCCTCCCTCCATTGCCACTCGCCGATTCCAAATCCTCCACATATGTTGGAACAGTACTATGAACTGGCCCCCCCACTGCCCCGATTCGATTCTGTGATTGCCTAGACAAAAAGGGGTGCTCCATTTGCCCGTTTGGGGGCGACCCGAAATGGCCCATCTGCCTATGGTACTGTGGATGAGCCACCACGGCCGCCATCTGCTGCTGGTGGTGGTGGTGGTGGTGAAGTGTTGCAACAGGCACAAAGGGCAGAAAGTGCTCGGAATTCGGCCTGACCGGATGCAAGAAATGAGCAGGCACCGGTGAGCTAGCAAACAAATGGTCAGTGGCAGCATCAGAACCACCACCGCCGGAACCACCGTTAGCACCGCCGCCAGATGAAAGCCCCTGCATTCTTTTCAAATACAATCTATACTTCTGCAAATGACTAGCTACATTTTCCCTAGTTAACCCATCAACACTCATGAGCTGCATTATAGTCTTAGGAACAGCGTTTTTAATCCCTAGATGAGCTACAGCATCAACAAACCTCTTATGTAGCTGAGGAGTCCACACTAAACGAGGCCGTTTCAGGGTTCTGGCCGGCTCATCTCCGGCAGCTCCTGAACCCAAATCAGCCGAATCGGCGGGGTAATCGCCGGAATTCGGCTGTGAAGAAGCAGCAGCCAGTTGATGGGTTGGGGAAGGAGTGGCGGCGTTCGGCGGAGGTGGGGGCGGCGGCGGCGGCGGATTTTGCCCGTTGCCGGCGGCTAAATTGGGGGAATTTCTGATATCAAAAGCAATTGCGAGATCAGGGGTAATTAGGGTTTGTGACAAAGGCATAAGCTCATCTGGAGATGGGAGCTCTTCTTCCCATCTTGAAAACCAATTAGAATCATCGTCTCTCATAATTTCTTCGAATTCCCTAATTTGGGTTCTGTAAAAACTGAATCTTTTTAGGGATTTGGGTGTTGAATGCTATTGATTCAGGGAAAAGGGTACTGAGAGTGAGGGTTCACATGGAAAAAGATGGGATTTTTAAAGGGGAAGACTGAAACTTTGAGTGGGTTTTGGGAATAGAAAATTGGGGACGGCGGAGGGGACGGCGGAGGAGAAATTGTCAGCGGCTGAGGGGAGATGGGGGAGAGAGGTTCGAGGTGGATCTTGTTTTCTTCTTTTCAGCTTTTATTTAAGTGTACAATTTGCTTTTGGTTGTGATTTTTATGGTAACTAAATTTTTATCCCGGATTTGGGGAAAACCTTTATTTTAAAGTTTTTTTAAGTAGTTGTTATAAAAAATTTTATAAATTAATGATAAATAGTTGTTAATTAATTAATATTAAAATTTAAAATTTTTTGTTCAATATTAAAATATATTATTTTGTTAAAAGTTTATAAATAGAGCTTTTCGTAAGAGCAGCTCTTACAGTAATAGTAAATATGTCCTTAGTAAATTTGATATTTATGTAATAGATTCCTTTTTAATTTATGCAAACTATGAATCTTTTATTTTAGACTTATTGGTCGATTACAATTTGAACTCATTCTCAAAAAATTGTTGCCTCCTTGAACTTTTGAAATGGGTTCATAGCTCCCTCAACTTTTAAAAGGTGCATCACTTAGCTCCAGAACGTCACATAACAACTTTTGATTGGAGGGAAAAAATCTTAAAAATGACATATTTAAAAGTCAAGCCTGTCAAAAGTTGACACATGGTATTCAAGGGGGAGCAAAGTGAAGCACTTTTTGATAATTGAGGACCTACTATATCACTTTGAAAGTTTAGAGAGACAGTGACTTTTTAAATACAAGTTCAGGTAGCTATTGATGTATTAGCCCTTTATGGAAATAATAAAGAAAAACCTTATCTCACCTCATTCAATATGGACTTAAATACCTGACTTATAAGATTATTGCTTGAGGCTCAACCACAAGACTGATATATTATATAATAATTTTATAACAATGGATAACAAATAAATAAAATAAATATATATACTCGTGAATCAAATAGCCAATACCCATATAAAATTATTTACTTTTGTATTCAATTTAGCTCGTTACTTAATTTAATTTAGTTCAGTTAATCAGTTTTAGCTTCCATTACAATAATTTTTTTCTCTACAAAAATAAAAATCCAAATTGTAACTGATTTTCAATCATATATTGTGCTATTTTGCAATAAAAATGGGAAAAGATCAAAAAGCTTGTTAAGGAAGTAAATTCACGCGCCGCCGCCAAAGGAATAGCACTGTCGGCCAGGTGGTGCCGTTGTGGGTGTGATCCTATGATTTTAATCATCCCACATTTTTTTTACATCTGGTTCAAAGGGGTTTTACTCCAACTTTTTTCAGATTCGACCTGGATCGTGCAATTGATTGTGATGGATGAGTCTTCTAATAAAGATTTTTTATATTCACTAAAATTTAAACTCAACTTTATTTAAATAATACTAAATCGCTTATTACATAAATTATCCCGTAAGTACCTTATTTATAATGAATGAGATTTTCAGGGACAGATTGTACTTAGAGTGGAGGACACGCGCGCAAGTGAGAGTATGAGTGGAAAATGTTAGGACAAAGATGGGATAGTACGATAACAAGATTAGGAAGAAAGAGAATTTAGTGATTTATTGAGATTTATCCAAGTGGTTTGATTGGGTATCAACTTAGTTGGTGTTTGGTTATGAGGATAAGATAACTTCCTTCTACTTTTACTCATTTTATTCTTCGGTGCGGTTTAATCAGTTTTTAAAGTAAACTGTTTTCGTAAATTTTTAATAGTATTATATATTTTAACTTTAAATAATATATTTTAATCTTTCATATTAATTAATTAGAAATTGTTTTGATTTATTTTTTCTAAAATTAAATTTACAGCTTTAAAAAAAGTTGTAAAAATTTACAGTGAAACTGATTTTTTTTATGAATTAATGTTTCCTTTTCTTAAATCTTAAGGATATAAGTTTAATACAATTGAATTAATTTTTTTTATAAAGAATCATATGTCTAGAAAACATTTTTCTTTGTTATAATTATTCAAAATTGCATTTTTTAGTATTACTTATATGTTGTTTTATTACATTTAGTGTTGTTACTATATCTATCTTGTTATTGATTATTAGTTTTCAATGTGTTACATCTGAAGAAAAAAAACATCATACCGAATGGAATATTGGTAAACAATTCGAAAAAACGAATAGAGATACAACAATGTTTTAAATTAGCGAATTAAAAGTTAACCATGTGTACGGCATTTCAATCTTTTTTTAGATGAAATCCCTCGCTAATGAAAGTGTTAAAAATGAATACAAACCGCAAATGTAACCAGATATATGCATTCCACGTGTTTGGTGTCGCACGTAAATTATTATTGGTTCGATTTTCTTCGATGGCATCCCGCGTGACTAGTATTGACAACGAGATGAATCTACGGATTCCGTAAATCATACCCATTTTACCTTTGATTAACCTCAACCTTGAGTTTGTGCTATTTATGAAGCTTGGGGTGAAATTTAAATTAGTCTCATCTCAATAAATTAGATTGCTTTTTCTATTTGTTAGTGATGAATTTATTTGCATTTTAGTAAAATTTAGTGAAAAAACATACACAATTTGTTTTTGACAAGTTGATTAAAAATAATTTGAGATAATGATATAAAGCCAACTAGAAAATTCGTTTTGTTGGATTGCAATTAAAGAAACCAATGAGAATAACTAGATTTGACTCGGTACTCTGTAACATGGGATATTTTTATATGAATTTCGGTATTTTAGATTAAAAAAGTGTCATTTCATTTATTAACTGATATATATCTCATTATAACACATGTGTTTATTGATGTATATAGTGGGTGTCACTTAATATATAAAGTGATATTTTTTTATGTCAGAATATCGGGAGCTCTGTAAAACATCTCGTGTAATATGATGTTGTTGGATTGATGTTTACCATTCAATTTGGTGACAAATGGACAAATGAAAAAATCCAAATTAAAAGAGGCCAAATTATATATATTTTACAATTTCGTCCCTTTTGCTTGTTGGGTTTGATCCAATTATTGTGGCTTGGTGTACTAAGTCCGTACATGGGTCAATTTGAAATTACTTAATTTTAAAATAAATTATTCTCACAAATTTTTAATAATATTATATTATTTTAACTTTAAACAACACATTTTAATTTTTTATACTAATTAATTAGGAACTGTCTGATTTATTTTTGCAAAATCAAATCCGCAACTTAAAAATAAAGCTTTTCAGAAAATCTAATAAAAAAACTGCAAAAACTCACCGCCAAACTGGCCCTTAGTTGATATGATATTTATATCTTATTATTTTCAACTTTTGAAAACTGAACTGAACTGAATTAAAATGGGCTGAACTGAACTTATTTTAATGTAAATTGATAACTACACATAACTGAATTAAAGTGAATTGAAATGGTCTGAAGTAAACTGAATTGAATTGTAGTCAAAGACTCAAAGGAAAAGGAAATAAAAAGGAATCAAAGTTAAGGTTGGTCCAAATGGTAAGTGGCTTGGTATCGCTTAAGTAAGGTTTCGAGTTCGAGCCTTAGTCCTAGTGAATGCAAAAAATCCTTATTGAGACTCACCCACCATAGATAGATGTGGGACCCGGGTTAAATCTAGATATAGTCGAAAGCAAAGTTACGGTAAATCAGATGAAAAAAAAAACCAAAGTTAAGCACTTTGTTATATAGCTAAGAATGTTAGTAGATAATGCACAATGACTTCTTCACAGCTACAAACTTCTTCACAAATGTATTTGTTTTTCTATATTTAAATTCGTACATTTTATGTGTCCGAGATCGAAGAACACCATAATAACAACGTTTGTATGTAAAGATCATGGTGTGTCAGGATTAAGTCGTTCTTTCCATGACTTCTTCAAAATTAGGTAAAGAATATATGTAAAAACCCAAATTTCAGGGTTACCGGGGGAGAGAATATATATTGGTTCAGTAATATAAAAAATGAAATCAAATTTTCATTTCATACATTACTGCCAATATTCACGTTGGGTGCTATATTTATAATAAATTGAATTTTTTATTAATTTTAATCGAGCGCTTAAACTTTTGATTATTTGTAGTTAAAACTTTAAAGTTCCGTAACTTTTCAATTAAGTCCTCGTATATAATTCTTCAATTAAATCCAATTACCTAAATTGGATCGAGTCCTCTGACCCAATTGACCCGCTCAAGGGCCGATCGGGCATTTCCTCTAAAAGGCATAAAAAACTAGTTAATTGACATAAAAAATATGAAAAAAAAACTAGAGAGTAGAACATATTAAAACTAATTTTCATTTGAATTCAGCAAAAATACATATTTGCCAAACTATAAAAAAAACACCAATTAATATAAAAAAAAGAGAAAATTAGTTGCCTACATTAGCAACAAACAACATATTGAAAAACATATCACAAGCTGTAGGTAATCTGTCTTCTTCATTGACTCAAACTAGGAGGCAACAAACATTTAGCCGGGGCTCGCTGAGCAACACATCCTCGTATCGGGTTCGAGTACTTTCGGTTCACGGTCTGAAGCTTGTTCTCGGCCGCTCTTGTATGCAGAAAAGCCAGCATTCCAGCACACCCCCTGTAAAAAAGACCCGAAACAACAAAATCAACACACCGCAAACAACACATAACAAACCCGAAAAAAATGCCTAGTCAGCACTTACTTAAGCTGTGGTTCGGAAAACCCAGTATGAACCCGAAGAGTCTCGGTCCAAACCGGGGTTATATTCAAAGTACATCTAGCTGCATAAACGGCAGAGGCAGCCACCATTGATGGACAATACATGATTGTGTCGTAGCACATAATCCCCAACTCAGCTAAAAAGTAAACCATATTTTCGAGCTCCTTATCGGGAATCGAGGCCTTGATGAAACGAGCTAAAAACACGAAATGTGTAGGCACGGTGATGATCCATTCGAGTTTTCCGAGTATAGTTTTCTCCATTGCTAGTACTTGCTCATGGCTATAAGCTCTATCAGATATGCAGACTAAGTCATTGACCTCCGGCGGCCAGATTTCTTCGTATTTAGCAGCGATTAATGTTGCGCTGATACCGACTAACTGAAGTTCTCTTCTTGGAACGGTCTTTACACATAGGAATCGGTCGATTATGTTGATTGTGAGGTAGAATGTTTCGGGGGAGAGCTCGAATTTCTGATGCACATCGACTAACCAGTCTATCAGAATTGCCCTCATCCTGTCGTTGATTTCGGGTTGCGATTCCATGTAGTTATGTGGCCTGCTTTCATTCTGCAACAATCAACAACAACAAATTAGGTACATTGATATAGGCCGATCCTAACATTTCGGGGGCCAGGCAAAACAAGGAACAATGGGCCCTTCGATTAAAGAAATTTACAAGATTTCGCCCCTAGGCCGGGCCTATATACTTAGGGCCGGTCCTGGCTTGAGCAAATGAATAGGCGAAAACGAAAAGGATTCAATACCTCTACTTGTTTATAGAACTTGTAAATGTCTTCAACGTACTCGACTTCGGCCAAATTGTTATTGGCATCTGCTGCATCAATGTCAACTATCTCCTCCTTTGGTTTATTTGCTATACCGCAAGCAATCTATACAATAAAACATTGCCTGTAAGTCAAAAACCGAAAGGCGAAAGGCGAAAGGCGAAAGGCAATCTATACAATAAAACATTGCCTGTAAGTCAAAAAGCGAAAGGCGAAAGGCGAAAGGCGAAAGGCAAAAGGCAAAAGGCGCAAGGCGAGAGAGAAAGTTACCTTGCTACGAGCAGTGAGGGTTGAAGTAAAGGCCTGAGCTTTCTTTTTCGAAGATCTTTCCAATTCCTTTTTTCGGCTAACATATGCAGCTCTCTCTTCTTGTTTCTTTACCTTCTTTTCAGTATCAGGGCTTATTTCGATCACTTCTCGAGGCTTCGGGTTTACTATAACTTTCTTCTGTATCGCCTTTTCTGGTACGGGTTTTTTAGCCTCAATACCTACCTTGTTCGCCTTTACACACGGCAGTTTCTGCATATGAGTAGACCAAACAACACCGAAGCAAAAATCAGATAAATCGAGAAAATCAATAACCCTAACTATAAAATGAAAGAAATTCGAATATTACAGAACGAAACGGACCTTGTGATTTTGATTCTCTGCTACTGCTGCATTCTGGGCATTGGCCAAAAGTTGGGCACAGAAACTCCTATCAAAGGATAACAAAAATCAGCACAAATAGGTACGAAAAGATCGACTTTTGGACCGAAACAAACGGGAATGAGTAAGAAACCTTGTCATAGGGCGAGTAATTTGATCTGCCTTTGGTTCTTTCACTCGATGTTTAACGAGATTACCGATATCGCCAAGGGCACGGCGGTTTCTGCCGTCAGCGGCTGCCGGTGCATTTTTCTTCTGTTGCATACCTGCTTCACCTGTTTCATACAGTTGATTAGCAATCCAATAAGATAGACAGAACCAATAGCATTATACAAAGAATCAATTTCCTTTACTTTTGAAGCAAGTTGACAGTTTAAAAACCCTAAACAAGGAAAACCCCCAAATTGATTCCCGAAATTGATCAAAGAATTGAATAGAATCAAAGATCTGTCAACAATTCAAAATTTCGAGCACAAAAGTGAGAAAACCCAAATTAATTCATAAGAGAGTCCACAAGAAAAACAGCATCGGGATTTAAATTAACCCTAAACAAGAAAAACCCTAAATTGATTCCCAAACCCGATCGAAGAACTGAATAAAATCAGAGAAATGTCAACAATCCACAGTTCCGAACAAAACACCCAAATTAATTCGTAAAAGAAACCACAGTCGGAAATCAAATTAATTTCAAAAAAAACCCCCAAATCGTGAAATCACTGATTAGCGGATGGGTTTCAAAGAGAAAACATAATCGGCATTAAATTAACCACCATTGTAGATCGATCCATAACGAAGATGAAAGAATAGATGAAAGGGAAAGAAATTAAGGAGCAATACCTCTAGCTTGTTGATGAACAGCGATTCTGGATGCCATCTCTAGATGTATAGATCGATTGAATGAACAAAAATTCACTTGTCTTGAATCTTCTTGGCGATTAATCTTCTTTCATGAACAAATCTGAGTCACTCACTGAATGCCTTCAATGTCTGGATAGTGAGAGAAGCGAGAGGTACAGGGAGAACTATTCTCTTTTTGAAGAAAAGGAGCGGACTCTAACGGTCGGATTAGTTTTGATTTCTGATCGTTGGATTGATTATACATCTGACGGTGCACAGTGATTTGAATATTTTCATAGCCGTTAGTGCCAAGTATGGGAGAAAGTTACCGTTAAACTAAACCGGTAATTAAATTATTCAACAGGGCCCCAATTGACTGTCATACACAGGTAACAACAATTTTTTTTAATATTTATAAATATTTTACTGAGGTAATTTTGTTCGGGGTTTAGTAATAGTTAAAATTTTTTATCCCTCTCAATAAGTGTATTTAGTAGGATTTAAACCTTGTTGTCTTCCAACTTGGTCAGCCTGCTTAGTCAACTGAGTTACACCTTGTTGGTAGGCGACAGGGATTTTATATCAATGTTTCCTATTCCTCTTCACGAGTGACAAAACTAATCTATGGTATTATTTTTTATTATTTTATTCATTTTTAGGACACTTATCACTTATAAAAGGGAGTAGGGAGCATGCTCCCGGATCATAGTATAAAATCCCCACGTAACAAGTAAGCTAATTGTGTTTTTTCCATTTTCTAGACATTTAATATTAGACATTAGTTACCGATAAGGGCTGGTTGAAGTAGTAAGCGATTTGGTAAGGTGTCAAGTTTGAATTACAGTGAATACAGAAAATCTTTGTTGGAAGACTCATCCATCAAAATTATATGTATGACACGGTCAAATCTGAATATAACCAGAGTAATGATGAATCACGTTCAATTTTTTACTGTTCAGTACTATTCAAAATATTTAATGCGGGCAAATATATTAGTCTCTACGGTATTTTTTTAATTTCTAAAAGTTAAACTGAATTGAATTGAATTAAAATTGGCTGAACTTAACTGAACTAAATTGAAGTGAGTTGAACTGAACTAAGCTGAACTTATTTCAATGCAAATTTATAACTACACATAGTTGAACTGAACTGAACTGAAGTGGTCTGAACTGAACTGAACTACATTGAATTGTAGCCCAAAAGAACATGGTCTAAGTGTATGATACCATTTTTTGAAAGTAATAATTAAGGGTCAGTTTGAGATTAATTTTTTGAGGCTACTTTTCTGAAAAGCTCCATTTTTAAACTTTTCTAAGTTGCTGTCTGAAAAGTTTTGGGAATTAATAGCCAACTATTCTTCATTAACTAGTATTATGAGTTAAAATCTTTTATTTAATATCAAAATATGTTATTCTATTAAAAAATTTTAAGTAAAACTTTTCGTGACAGTAGCTCTAAAAGTCTTATTTTTGAGAGCAAGTGAATAATTTGGTGCAAATTGGATCATATAACATGTTGGCCTTTCATGATATTACCCAATGGGCCAATTGTGCCTGATTGAAGTGAACAAAAAAATTACAATATAAAAAGATAAATCCAATACAAATATATTTAAATCCTGTGTATAATATATTTTTAACTTAAATATACAACAAGAAATATGGTAAAATTTCAATATATTAGAATATAAAATTTTAAACAATTATTATATAATATATAAATATTAAATAAAAAGAATTATTATCTATCAGGCCGGAATCGGGTATTTGTATAAACTACATTGGTGAACTCGAGTTGGGCCGGAGAGGTAACCTGTCCGTGAACATGTCTACTTAAAACTTTAAATTAAATGTTTACGAGTTGAGCTACTCATCCTGCCTAGTCCAAGCCCACTTCCATGTTGTTGAGCTCTTAAATTTAACTACAATAAGTGCTATATATTAAGAATTCAAGTAAATGATGTAATTATATAAGATTTAGACATATTTATATGATTTTTTATATAGAAAATAATAAGCTTTATCAGATGAGCTTGGACTGAACTTAGAATAAGAGTTCAAAAACCGACCCATGGACGATTTTAGGCTGTAAACGAGTCGAATTACTCGTGAATTATTCGGCGCTCAGCTCGATTAAAGCTCGGTTCATTAATAAATGAGCTTGTTTGAGAACAAAATTTAAGGCTCGTTATCGTAAACGTACCAAACTTGAACAAGGGGATGCTAGGCTCGAAAGCTCGTGAACATACTCGATAAGAGGCTCACGAACTAGTTCGTCAACATGCTCATTAGTAGGCTCATTAACATAATTGAAAAGTTTAAACATTATTATTTATGAAATAAATAGATCATGAAAATATAAAAAAAAATATAAGCGTACAAATGGTATAAAAATGTAAAAAATATAAAGTATAAGATAAAGAATAAAGAAAAAATATGAAGTGATATATAAAATAGGGATAAAAATAAGTAAAAAAGAAAAAAAAAGATGGATTTAAAATCTGGATCCAATCCAATCCCTATTATATATATTCACCAATCCTCATATGCACAGTAAAACTTTAATCTCATTTTCCTCTAAAAAACGCAACCGCCAACACGACACTCGTCCTCTTCATCTTATTCATACACTGAAAATCATTTGTGGTACTTAGATTCTTCATTTTACGGATTCTATCTCTTTTACAAGGTCGAACCCTCGATTTAAATAAAACTCTATATAGGCTCGGGGCTCGATTCAAGCTCGATTTAACCAAGCTCAAACTCGACTTAAGTTCATTAAAATTTAAATAAATAAATCTTAAATAATCAGTATTCGAACTCAGCTCGCTCTGTAGTCGGTATAAAAGAAGCTCTTAGTACGAGGAGGTTTTTTATTGTGATTAATACAAAGCAAGGCAAAAATCCAGTTTTATTTTTTAAAAAATACTACACAAACAAGAATTCCGCAACAAGATTGATTTGTTCTTTGCTCAGCGTAGAAAGCGAGAGACAAACAAGGAGGACAGTTCTCCAAGAAGAAGAACACAAGCGCTTTTCAATTCCATTTTCGAAATTTCTTCACAATCAGGTTAGCTCTGCAGCTACTGTTCCCCATTTCTCCCAGGCTTTGTATTTTCTCGGATTTTTTTCATCTATTGCTCGAAATCGTAAGTGGGTTTTGGTTCATTACTTTGATTGTTGTTTTTGAGTTTGAATTGGTATGGATTAATCCAGCGATTGATGGGTTTGTTGATCAAATCCCCAATTTAGGGATTAGTACTGTTGTTTAGTGTTTAATTTCAATGGCTTTTGAGGTTTCAATGTGCTACTGTATTGACCTAATTTTCATGCTTTTCTTGTTCAAAATGATAGCTTGAAGAAGACACAGAATTAATCTAATGGGGTTTAGAGGATTATCGTTTGTTGCTGTGATTTTTATTTGTTTTTAGGCTGAAAACTTTGTTAATGGCACTTATTCATGGTGCTGTTTCAGGCTTTTGGGAACGAAATGAGTGCGAAACCTAAGAGGAGAACCGAGGTAGAGAATGGGGATACCGGAGAGGATTTGGTGCTTGCAACTATAATAGGCAATGGGGACGATTTGGGTCCGATTGTCAGGCACGCATTTGAAATGGGGCGGCCTGAAGGTCTCCTTCAGCAGCTCAAGTCGGTTGTAAAGAAGAAAGAGACCGAAATCGAGGATCTCTGCAAGAGCCATTACGAGGAGTTCATTCTTGCAGTCGATGAGCTTCGGGGAGTCTTGGTTGATGCGGAAGAACTCAAAAGCGAGCTCGCAAACGACAATTTTAGGCTCCAGGAGGCAGGCCGTGCTCTTTTGGTAAAACTCGAGGAACTTCTAGAATCTTATTCGATCAAGAAAAATGTCACTCAAGCTATTAAAATGTCGAGGACTTGTCTCCAAGTTTTGGAACTCTGCGCCAAGTTTAACAGTCACGTGTCTGAAGGCCAGTATTATCCGGCCCTGAAAACTCTGGATCTTATCGAGAAGAATTACATGAAGAGTATTCCGGTCAAGACGCTTAAATTGACTATCGAGAAGACAATTCCTGTCATAAAGTCACATATCGAGAAGAAAGTGACTAGTCAATTCAACGAGTGGCTCTTTCATGTGAGAAGCTCGGCGAAGGATATTGGGCAAACTGCGATAGGCCTTTCTGCCTCAGCCAGGCAAAGAGATGAAGAGATGCTTGAAAATCAGAGGAAAGCCGAGGAAAAGAATATTTCGGGTTTAGGAGATTTTGTGTACACTTTAGATGTTGAGGAGCTCGATGAAGATTCGGTTCTGAAATTCGATCTAACTCCTCTTTATCGAGCATATCATATCCATACTTGTCTCGGGATTAAGGAGCAGTTTCGTGATTATTACTATCGAAATCGCCTGTTACAGCTAACTTCGGATCTCCAGATTTCGTCCTCTCAGCCATTTATCGAATCTTATCAAACATATTTGGCTCTAATTGCAGGGTACTTTATCGTGGAGGATCGGGTCTTGAGGACAGGTGGCGATCTTTTATTGGCAGATCAGGTTGAGACGATGTGGGAAACAGCTGTAACTAAAATGACATCGATTTTAGAGGAACAGTTTTCTCGAATGGATTCCGCTACTCATTTGCTGTTGGTCAAGGATTATGTCACACTTCTCGCGGCTACAATTAGAAAATACGGGTTCGAAGTGAGCCAAATCCTCGAGGCACTTGACAATAGCCGAGACAAGTATCACAATCTTCTTTTAAGGGAGTCTCAGGAGCAAATAGTGAAGTGTCTCGGGAACGACACTTATGAACAGATGATAATGAAAAAGGATTCCGATTATGAGAGCAATGTCCTTGCCTTTCATCTCCAAGCTTCGGATATATCTCCAGCATTTCCATACATTGCGCCATTTTCCTCCATGGTACCCGATACTTGCCGTGTGGTTAAATCGTTTATTAAGGGGTCGGTGGATTACTTGTCCTATGGAATTCACGCGAATTTCTTCGATATTGTGAGGAAGTATTTGGATAAGCTCTTGATCGATGTGTTAAACGAGATTTTGCTTAGTACAATTCAAAGTGGAGCAGTCGGGGTTTCACAAGCAATGCAAATCGCTGCAAACATATCGGTTCTCGAAAAAGCTTGCGACTTTTTTCTTCGACTTGCTGCCCAATTGTGTGGAATCCCAGTTCGATCAGTCGAAAGGCCTCACGCCGTTTTGACTGCTAAGGTTGTGCTCAAAACCTCTCGGGATGCAGCGTATATTATCCTACTCAACTTGGTCACGGCCAAATTAGACGAGTTTATGGGGCTTACACAAAATATCAATTGGCTTGCCGAGGAGAATATGGAAAATGGAAACGAGTATATAAACGAGGTGTTAATCTACCTCGACACACTTTTGTCCACAGCACAGCAGATTTTACCGACGGATGCTCAGTACATGGTTGGCACCGGTGCTCTTGATCATATTTGCAATTCGATTGTTTCGGCTTTTTTGGATGATAGTGTTAAGAGATTTACTTCCAATGCAGTTACGGGTCTCGACTGTGACCTAAGAAAGGTGGAAAATTTCGCGGAGGACAGGTTTCATAGCACGGGTTTGAGTGAGGTGTATAAAGACGGGAGCTTTATCGACTGCTTGATAGAAGCGAGGCAATTGGTCAACCTTTTGTCGAGCAGTAACCCCGAGAACTTTATGAACCCGGTTATAAGACAGAGAAACTACAATACTTTGGATTATAAGAAGGTAGCGGTCATATGCGAGAAATACAAGGATGCAAATGAAGGGATTTTCGGTGGGTTTTCGTCGAAAAATCCGAAGCAAAATGCTCGGAAGAAGTCGATGGATATGCTGAAGAAAAGATTGAAGGACTTCAACTGATGGGTATAGTTATGCCCGGCCTTGTTTATTTGCATTAGAATTAGTTGCTTTGTGCTATTTATTTGATTAGTTCCTTTTCAATTAAATTTCTCAGTAATAAAATTTGAAATTTGTTCTTGCTGTTGGGTATTTTTCATATCTGCTGCTTTGTTTATCAATTTACAGATTTCTCTACTGTGACAAATCTAATGCTATCAGTTCCAGATTACCTTCTTGTTGTATTACAGCTTCAAAATCCCATCACCAGGATGCTGTAGTTTGGCATTGCTGTTTGAGCTGCTTTCAGAATAAGTTGTTCTCGCAAACTTCTAACAGTACTGCATATTTTGGTTTTGAAATCTTTGATAGTAATTAATCAGGAACTGTCTAATTTATTTTTTCCAAAATCAAATTTGCAGGTTTCGAAAAGAGCTTGAAAATGGAGCTTTTCAGAAAAGCTGCTGAAAAAGGCTGCAAAAACTCACAGCCAAATTGGACCTGATATCGGTATGTTCCTCAAAGTAGTTTTTTTGTGTCCACTGCATCCTGTGTTTACATCAAATTTACTCCCATGTACTAGAATTTATCATCTAATTGTACAAATAGCAGTTTGGCTGGTTGCCTTTTGTCTTAGGAAAATGTTACAGAGCCTAAGACACAACAACAACATTACCCAATGGCTCCTGCACAAACGGGGTAGGGGGGTCGGGTGTACGCAACCTTACCCCTGTAATTACAGAGAGGTTGTTTCGAATTGTCCCTGAAGTGGAGTTGAAAACAGCTATCCGTGACATCACAATGAAAAGAAGCTCAGACACTTTAATGAATCATTTTGCTTTAGTCCATTATAATCTAAAGCCAAAGAATGGTGAATCTTTGGCCCCATCGAAATAATGGACAATTACAGGGCCTAAGAATTAACTAAAAAAGATAAGCGGGTTTTTATTCTGGGTTTGAACTTTTGACATAATAGGAGTTTTTGCCGAAGCTGGGAAATGATCCCTGGTCATCCCGACCCACAACCTGTGGATCAACTTTTTCCTTTTCATCCTCCCTACTGTTAAGATTTTGGTTTCTTAGTTACATTTAAAGGCTATTATGAGATATGGAAGTCTTCGGTTAGCTTATTCTGCAAACTAGAATAGCTATTTCTTGTCTATTTCTCTTCTTTGTTTTGGTTAGTTTTTAGGATCAAGAATTGGGATTTCCTTGAATTGGGAAATCCTTCATTACCCAATTTAGACCTGGGCATTAACCCGCCCATGGCCGCCTTTCATGGCCCGGAATTGGACAAACTAGCTGAAGAATTGGCCCGGCCCGAACCCGAAGAGGCCTGAATAGGGGTATGAGATGGGCTTGGTTTTAGTCACCTCGCCGATTTGTACACACCTCCTGGACCGGGAAAGTTGCTCCGAGGATTTTGGGTCCATGTACAGGTTCTTGTTGGGGAATTCCGGTAGAATGAAGCCTTGAATGTCTGAAAATATCTTGGATAATTCTGAAGTCGTGACGAACACTTTCAGATTGAATCTTTTTTGGCGGTTCTACCAAATAGATCAATCGGATAAAATCATAAATGACAAGAACTTAGAATGAATTTTTTGTTGTGGAGAAAGTGAATCAGATTGCAACCAAAAATTACAGATAACGTTGCCAATGCCAGGTTTATATAAGCCTCAAACGAGCAGTTGCAACTGTTCAGAACAGAAGTGTCGCGAAAAGACTTGTCCATTCGAGCAGCCACAACAGTTCATAACAGAAGTGTTGCGAAAGGTAGCTCCCAGACCCTCGTAAGCTAAGTATCCTAATAGAACTCGAACAAGCATGCACTCTGCACTCTTCTGACTTGTTCAATATAATATTACGACCACATTGATCAACTAGTTAATCCAATTACACTAAAATACTCTGCATCAAACTTAGAGTTTAGTTCAATTTTGAAAATGCATGCTAAGAAACTGAGGATATTGGGTTTCAAGAACACTAAAGTCTTGAGTTTATGTATATACATATGGAAATCATAGCTCCATGTCTCACAAGTTAATATTTGATGTCTTCATACTTGGACCCTGATAATTTGAGGACTCTAGGTAAATTATTAAAAGTAATAAAATAGGGCTCTCAGCAAAAAAAAATGAAATAAAACATACTTTTTAAAAAAATTAAGAATTGAACCCTTATCATGTCACAACTTTAACAAGTACTCTACCAGTTCCACTAATATTAATTTGTGTCTATTTTTATCTTTTAAATAATACTCCCTCCATCTAGAAATTATTGTCTCTTTAGCCATTTTATTAGTTCTCTTTTTAATTGTTAATTTAGATTATCAATGTATTTTGGACAATTTTTTCTCTAATTTGCCCTTGTATTAATTATGAGAGAGATTATGTATTATTAAAATTATAAGTGAGTAATTAAGAAGAAAGAGAATTTAGGAAAGGATAAATTAGTCATTTTGGTTGTGTAATAAATTTTTCATTGATTTTGATGATTCGGCTAAATGGACAATATTTTATAAATGGAGGGAGTAACAACTAAATCTTTAAGCAAAAAAATATTCTTGAATCTCTTCTAATTATAGGCCCTAGACAGTGACACCGATTATCCGCTCCTGGTCGGGCCTGGATGTCTTCTATGGCATTTTTGGAGTGAGACTCAACGATGGAGTTAATCAAAGTTTTGGTGTATTTGAATGAGAGCCGTCCAATTTGGGGAGTACACGTTCCCGACATACTCTAGAATTTCTCGTATTTGTCAGTGTCATACCGGTCCTAAATTGGTCCAATTTCTAGACTATGGGTCCGACATTGAGATTTGAAAAGAACAAAAAAAATTATTGGGTCTTGAATAGACTAAAATTTGAAAGTATGGCCTAGAATTTACTTTTTAAGGAAATTATGATACAATTTTTAAAAATAATTTTGATAAAGTTTGACCAATATTCTAATTTTGTTAATAATTTCTATATGTTTTTATTAACTTTTACTTTATGGGATTAGGTTGGATTTTTTTAATTTAGTTTCGGAAAAATTATTGCTTATGACTCAATTTTTTAAAATAATTTTTATTAAAGATTAACCTAATATTCTAATTTGGTTAATAATTTTTATTCGTTTTTATTAACTTTTACATGCAACAGTTTATGAGATTAGGTTGGGTTTTTTTTATTTTTTTAGCTTATTTTGCATTTGTCTCTCAACCGTTCATTTTTTTGACGTGCTGCTGTAGAGTTTTTTGTTTTTATCTTCAAAATGCCATCCATTGTGATATACTTATTCCAAAAAAAATTTTGACCTGTCGCAGATCTAATATAATTCTGTTATAAATCTAATATATTTTTGTTAACATACTTATAGCAGATTAATAATAGATATATATCAGTTTAATGTGCATTGCAAATGTAAAGAGACTTATATTAGACTTATAGGGGACTTATATTAGACTTGTAACATATGTATATAATATATGTAGTATATATATAAGAGTTCAATGAACATTACAAATACAAAGAGACTTGTATTAGAAATATATTAGATACGTATCTGATATAATTCTGATATTTTTATGATATATGACAGATTTGTAGTAAATGTTCATCCAAATCAGTGTTGAAACAAAAAAAACGCAGCAGAATTACTATTCAATTGCTCAAAATCAATTCGAAATTGTCTTAGTGAGAAAAAATTGCACGTGGAAAGTAAAAATTACAGATGGAACGGAGAATAACGATTATATTTGACATATAACAGATATATCAAAGAAATATATTACATACGTATCTAATATAATTATGATATGATTCTGATATTTTTCTGATATATGACAGATTTTGTAGTAGATGTTCATCCAAATCAGTGTTGAAACCAAAAAAATGCAGCAGAATTTCTATTCAATTGCTCAAAATCAATTCGAAATTGTTTTAGTGAGAAAAAATTATAGATGGAAAGTAAAAATTGCAGATGGAACGAAGAATAACGATTATGTTTGATATATATCAGTATTATATCAGAAATATATTAGATACGTATGTAATATAGTTCTGATATTTTTCTAACATATGACAAATTTTGTAGTAGATGTTCATCAAGAAGAACTCCCGCAATTTCTCTCACATTATTGAGCTGGTCATTCTTTATCTTCTGATTAAGACTTCAAAGATGTGTCTCTCCGGCTAGTAAGTCTGCAAAAGGTTCATGGATAATATGTTTCCACAGTGCTCTTCCAGCTGCAGTTTGGCACGCTGATTTTCGAAGAGGATCCCACTCGTTAAGGATCGTAGCATGGAGTTGTTGAATAGCATTAGTATATAACAAATGTGGAAGCATTAACTCTTGCCAATGTTGTTCTTGTTTTTGTTCTTCCTTGGTATCATTATGCTCTTGTTCGGACATTTTTATAATTTCTGTAGATAAAATAGAAGATTTGCTTGAACGGCAGAAATTTAATTAGTTATATTTAAAGTTATATAATTTCTGTTTTATCAAGGTTTCTTGTTCTCGATTTTATCGTCGTACCAAAATTAATTATCATGGCTAGAAAATTCTTCGTCGACGGCAACTGCAAATGTGTACGTCTTCTTCTCCTTTTTGCTTTCATCGTTTTCACTTTCTACCTTTTGTATTTTCTCTCTCTTTTTTAATAAACGAAAACGTTAATTCAAGATTAACGAGGATAATTTTTCTGTGCGAATCTGCTGATCTAGTAATCCAATCATCACACAGCGACTTCATCAGTCTTAATTTAATATCTGATTCATGTTTTCTGAAGTTCGTGGTTTCGATTAGATCTGTTGCGTTTGAAATATGGCTTGATCTCATTATATGTTGTTTTTTCTTATTGGATTTGCAGAATGGGACATCTGAGGAGGTGAAGAAGATTGTCATTGTTTTAAATGAAGCCGAAGTACCTTCTGAGGATGTTGTGGGTGCAGTAAAGAGGTGGGAGCAGTAAAGAGCATATTATGGTTAATAAGTTTTTTAAATATTTTAAATAGGTTACAAGCATATTCTTGTGGCATTTTGGTCATTATTTTGCACAAGTTGGTGCATTTTTGTGTTTTTCCCTTACTTTTATGACTTGAATACCACTGTTTTAAAAATCGCTGCCTAACTCCGACTAGGCCCCGCCTAGGCGCTATTTTGGGGCTTGTCGTCCGACTTTTCATTCCTAGGGCGCTATCAGGCACTCGGTCGATTTATTACCGCCTAGTCCAATTTTCTTCCTCTTATGCGGCACCTAATTTAAATTTTTTATGGTACAATTATTTATAATAATCATAGTTTACCAACAAAAAGTAATTTAGTTGGTAAAGCTAAAATAAATGTTCTCACAAATAAAATTATTTTTTTGAGTCTGAAAGCGAGAAATAATATGCTCTATATCACTTAGTGATTTTTAAAACATAGTCTAAATTATGGTTTTCGATACTTTATATTATTATAATTTATTTTTTAGTTTACTTTATATTATTATATATAATAAATATTTAAAAATAAAAAATACAAATCCGTCTAGCTCCCGTCTAAGTTTCGTCTAAGCCCTTTCAGGTCCCACCTATACTTTTAAGCTTCGACTATCCGACAGGCGCTCCGCGCTTTTTAAAACATTGTTGAATACTCCAACTATATATACTTAAAAACCTGCCCTCACCATGAAAGTGAAATTTTACATTTACTCCTTCAAACTTGTACGGGTAATGATTCGAAAAGGGTAACGGGTTCATCGACCTCGGATTCCATAGCGGAACTTGAATTCATCATCTACCCTCGATTCAACACTACTAAGAACTTTGTTATGGCTCTACACATTGTTAGAATCATGAAATTTAAATCATTTTCTTACCCATTAAATATCAAATCGATAATTCAATAAAGATACTTATAATTATTAAAAAAAACGAAAATACGTTGAAATCAATCAATCCAAAAGTCTGTAATCCATGTAGATAAGATATTGGTGGTGCTAGACGAAACTTAAAGAGAGATAATTTTGCAAAAAAATAATAAAATAGAAGTCAAAATTGTGGGCTAAGCAAATATAGTTCTAATAAAACTATTAATGATTTGGTTTAATGATACAATTAGGAAAGCACTAATGGCAAGTTAAGGTTACGTCTTTTCAATTTATAGTTGGTTTATTTTAATTTAATTTAATTTAATTTAATACTATATATATATAAATTTATATTAAAATAAGTTCAGTTCAATTTAATTTAATATTATTATTTATAAATTAAAAAGAACATTTAAATTTAATTTTTTAATTTTTTAAGTCCATTTAATTCACTCGTATTTTTTAAAAATACAAGCAATTAAAAGCTATATGGTCATTAAAAAAATTGGACAAATAGTTTTAAATTGCTTTACCAAATTTGGAGTGAGATGAGAGCAACTTAGGACAATTTTGAAAAGAGAAATCACGTGGCCTCATTACGAAGAATTTAGACCCGTTTGTCAGCGCGAGTTAAATCGGATTTGAATTGGATTTAATCATGCTTTTGATTAAAAATATCAATTCAAGCATGATTCGGCATATACTTTAAAACTTCGGGCTAAGGTTGGATTTGTGCCGGGTTTTAGAGATTATTTTCAACCCCGCCCAAAGTCCATAAATAGATTTATTTTAATTGTTTTGGTACACTAAAAGAGTAAAAAAAGATAAAATTTCATACAAATATGTCTAAATCTTACATATAATTATATTCTCTACTGGAATAATTTAATAAATAAATAGTATTATTGTAAAAATTTTAATTGATTAAAAATTCAAAATAATTATTAAATATAATATATAAATATTTAATAAATATAATAATTATTAATCAAATCGGGCTCAGTATTTACATAAAAATTAAGCTTAATTTATAAAATATTGGACTTTAATAAATCTGAACTCAGGTCGAGTTTTAAAAAAAATGAAAGCTTAAATTCGATCCATTTAAATAAATTCGAATTAGACAGGACCGAGCGGATACCGGGGCGGTGAACATGTCTAATGGAGATTCAATCCAAATCTGTCAGGAGATATTGGTAAGCCATTCATTTTATCAAAAATTGGAGTATACGTTTCTTTTTTTTACTTTCTTACTAACTGTAGCCTTTATTTTAATTTAATTTAATTTAATTTAATTATGCGTGGTTATAAATTTATATTTTAATTTAATTTAAATTAATTTAATCAACTTTAATTTAGTATTTTTTACAAAACGAAAAGAACTTGACCTAACTTCCATTAGCATAATTTGTGGGATGTGAGGTTCAAACTAATATTTATATCCATACTTAATGGCATAGTTGAAAAACTATAAAATTATTTATAAATTATATTTTAACTTGCAAGTTGCTTATTAATTAATACTTATAAGATTAATATTTATAAGTTAGTTTTTTTCAAGATTGTTTTCAAAGATATTTCAAATATTTAAATTTTGGATAATTAAAAATTAAATAGGCTTCATTTAATTGTATTACTAGTCATTTTATAGTATTTACAACATATAAGCTATTTATAATCAATTTTGTCCAAGATCTTAACTACCTATTATATGTAAGTTCATTATAAAATAAAAATTACTTACAAAATGAATCTTAACTAAAAAAGCTTGTAATCAAGTGGTAAGCGATTTGATATCGCTTAAGTAATGTTTTGAGTTCGAGTCCTAATAAATATAGAAAATTCTTATTAGGAAACTCATCCACCACAACCAGATATACGATTTAGTATAGAATCTGAATATAGTCAGAATAAAGGTCCAATTAAAAAAAAAAAAACTAAAAAGCTTGTATAGTCATAATATGCATGATGAAACCAAAAAAATAAGGACATTTTTGTCTCTTCAATATTCAAAGTTGCGTAAGTGGGTACGTCATTCTTTTGTTTACACATCACCGAGATTTTCCCATTTCTTTGATTACTCATGATAACACATGTTCGCGGGCCGGGTCGGGCCGAATCGGGTTATTGGATGCGGTTTGAACTTATTTTAATGGATCAGATTTAAATACTTATTTTTTTACTTAGCTAAATTCAAACTTGATAAAATCCGGAGTTTTAAGTTGGACTTAATTTTAATATAAATATTTAAGTACGACTTAATTAATAAAAAAATTATTTATCATGTATATTATATATTAAATAATTAATTTCAACTTTTATATTTCATATTAACGAATTTTTAAATTTAATTATAATAAATTCTATGTATACGAAGGACTTCAGGTAAGCAACGTGGTTATCCATAATTTTTTTATTTTATTTTTTAAAATTTACAAAAAAATTATAAAAAAAACATTTACGGGCGATGGGTTGGGCTACGTAATGACCTCGTAAGTCGGCGTAGGCCCGAAGCTCTAAAGTGTGGGTCGAATCGGACTTGAGTCAATACTTATAATTAAAAGCCTGATAAAACCCGACATAACCCACCCGATAAACATGTATACTCATAATTAGTCCTACATAAACGTATTTCGCAAATAAATCACAGCGTAGGTTGTTTTCGCTTGAACTTCGGTAGAGTATTTTACTAGATTTTAGGTGGTATCTTTCACGGAATTTTATACCATGCTTTGAAAGTATGCTCCCTACTCCCTCTATATGAATGATACGTGTCTAAAAAATGAATAAAATAATAAAAAGTAATGGCATAAATTCATTTTCGAGATATTTATTACTCATACAGAGGAGTAAAAGCATGTTGTAAACATTTAACCATTTGTTCCATATGTAACCATCTAACCATTGTGATTTATTGCGCTTTTGCTCATGTTTCTTGCAAACATTTAGTTGTTTGTTTTTATTTTTATTTTTTTTTATCTTTTTCTTATTTTTTTATCAAAGAATATAGTCTGTTAAATCAAATTAGAATTAATAATGGTTCTAATTAAAGGTGGATACATCCCCTACGTGTCGAAGAATTAGCTGCTCTAACTAACAATTATGCAGCACGATTTGCAGACCGATCAACATAGACATTCAAAAACTACTCTAAACATATTACCGGAGTTAAAACACCGGATAGAAACAACCAGCACAAATAAATGAAACTTGCTTTTACACAAGACAAACAAGCCACATGGCAAGACAAACCAACAATAAAATAAAACAAAAAAACGTTGCCATCTATATGTTCTTAGTCTCAACTAACGTTTTTGATCCACAACCATAAGAACTTCTGCGTACGCCATAGCATCAACCTTTGCTGCAGATCTAGAACGATCTTACTTAAAGGAGATAAATCTGGATACATACTGTGAAAGATTATACAAATATGACCTAACTTCCATTAGCATAATTTGTGGGACGTGAGGTTCAAACTAATATTTATATTCATGTTCAATGGCATAGTTGAAAAACTATAAAATTATTTACAAATTATATTTTAACTTGCAATAGCTTATTAATTAATACTTAAAAGATTAATATTTATAAGTTAGTTTTTTCAAGATTATTTTCAAAGATATGATAAATATTTAAATTTTGGATATTTAAAAATTAAATAGGCTTCATTTAATTATATTACTAGTCATTTTATAGTATTCACAACCTATAAGCTATTTATAATCAATTTTGTCGAATATCTTAACTACCTATTATATGTAAGTTCATTATTGGTTGTCCATCTGGTTTATTGAAGCTTTGCTCCGATATATCCAGGTTCAACCCGGGTCGCGCATTTAGTTGTGGTGGGTGAGTCTTTTCTGCGTTCACTGGGACTCGAACTCAAGACCTTACTTAAGTGATATCAAGTCACTTATTACTTGAATCAACCCTTATTGATATACGTAAGTTCATTATAAAATAAAAATACTTACAAAATGAATCTTTACTAAAAAGCTTGTAAATAATAGGGGTTGGTTTAAGTAATAAGCGGCTTGGTATCGCTTAAGTAAGGTCTTGAGTTCGAGTTCGAGTTCGAGTTCTAGTGAATGTAAAAAATTTTTATTGAGAGACTCACCCACCACAACCAAATGCATAATCTAGGTCGAATCTAAATATAATCAGAATAAAGATCCGATGAATCATTAAAAAAAAAACTAGAAAGCTTGCATAGTCATAATATGCATGATGAAACCAAAAAAAATAAGGACATTTTTGTCTCTTCAATATTCAAGGTTGCGTAAGTGGGTACGTCATTCTTTTGTTTACACATCCCCAAGATTTTTCCATTTCTTTGATTACTCATGATAACACATGTTTGCGGTCCGGTTCGGATCGGATCGGGCCATATATTGAATGCAATTTGAACTTGTATTTTATGGGTTAGATTTAAATACTTATTTTTTTATTTAACTAAATTTAAACTTGATAAAACTCGGAGTCTTAAACTGAATTTGATTTTAATATAAATATTCAAGCACGGCCTGATTAATAAAAAAAATTATTTATCACGTATATTATATATTAAATAATTAGTTTTAACTTTTATATTTCATATTAACATATGATATATGAAGGACTTCAGGTAAATAACGTGGTTATACATAATTTTTTCATTTTATTTTTTAAAATTCATAAAAAAATTATTTCCGGGCCTTGGGTTGGGCTACGAAATGACTTTGTAAGCCCGGTGCAGACCCGAAGCTCTAAAGTGTAGGTCAGATCGGACTTAAATTAATACTTATAATCAAAAGTTCGATAAAATCCGATATGGCCCGCCTGACAAACATGTATACTCATAATTAGTCCTACAAGGCCCGGCAAAGCCCGACGTTTAGGAAACGAATTTCGCAAATAAATCACAACGTAGGTTGTTTCCGCTTGAACTTTGGTAGAGTATTTTACTACATTTTAGGTGGTGTCTTTCACGGAATTTTATACCATGCTCCAAAACTATGATCCCTACTCCCTCTACATGAATGATACATGTCTAAAAAATGAATAAAATAATAAAAAGTAATAGCATAAATTCATTTTCGAGACATTTATTACTCATACAGAGGAGTAAGGAGCATGTTGTAAACATTTAACCATTTGTTCCATATGTAACCATCTAACCATTGTGATTTATTGCGCTTTTGCTCATGTTTCTTGCAAACATTTAGTTGTTTGTATTTATTTTTATTTTTATCTTTTTCTTATTTTTTTTACCGAAGAATATAGTCTATTAAATCAAATCAGAATCAATAATAGCTCTAATTAAAGGTGGACAAATCCCCCTACGTGTCGAAGAATCAGCTGCTCTAACTAATAATTATGCAGAATGATTCGCAGACCGATCAACATAGACATTCAAAAACTACTCTAAACATATTACCGGAGTTAAAACACCGGATAGAAACAATCAGCACAAATAAAAGAAACTTGCTTTTACACAAGATAAACAAGCAGCACAAATAAATGAAACTTGCAATCTATATTTTCTTAGTCTCAACTAACGTTTTCGATCCACAACCATAAGAACTTCTGCCTACGCCATAGCATCAACCGTTGCTGCAGATCTAGAACGATCTTGCTTAAAGGAGATAAATTTGGATGCCTACTGTGAAAGATCATGCAAATATCTTGTCTAAAGGCAGATGAAGTCTAATCCAGCTATCAAGACTAAGATATGTAACAACAGATCCATGATTAAAGAAGCTAATCTCGTCGTGAAAACTAACAAAATAGAACATAAAAGAAAAACATGAAAATTCTTATTTTCTTTATTTTTCTTTTCTATTTTATATAATAAAATTTAAGCCCGATTTTCCCGCTTCGTTTAATTTTAAAGTTTATTACCGATACGTAATTGAATATTTTCAGGCCCAAAAGAAAAATTGCTAAAAAAGCAATATTCATACAAATGATTGATGTTTTCTAATATTTATCTATTGTTTTACATAAATGAAATTTAGGGCTTCAAAATATGTAGCCTTCTATTCATTGCAATCCACATGTGAAGACTAAAGTCAAGACTCACTCACTCTTCATTCATCTACTCATTTCATTTTGCCTGAATTATTGTTGTTTTGGTCATTCCGACTCACACTTTTACAGATCTACCAATTGTACTAAGTCTGATTGGTTCAAATATAGAGTTATTCGGGTCTCCTCTATCTTAAAATGATCCGGGGATACTTGTATATACAAAACCCGACAATGATTTGGATTTTCTAGAGTTTTAATTTTCTAAAGTTGCATATTTCAGTTAATCTCAACCGTTCATTCAGTTTTAATGGTTGCGATTTAGTTTAAGTGGTTTGCTCAACCGTTAAAACTGAATGAATGACTGAGATCGACTGAAATGTAAAATTTCGCCGTTAATTAACTTTAGAGAATCCAAATCTCAAAGTTATATTGAGGGAGAAACGTTCTATACTCTACTTATTAGTTCCTTATCATGTTGTTTTGGTAATGATACTAAACGACACCGTCCAATGTTCAGAGGCAGATGGGTGTCTGTCCTTACATTTCCCAGTGAAATAATGCAACCGTCCATCCAATAATAATAGGGAATTTTACACAAGATTTTTTTTAAAAAATAATTTATAATTGGCTTAATATATATCTAGCTAACTGAATTTATCCTAAAAAATCTATTGCCCCCCTAAATTTTTAAAGTGATCCCGTAGCTCCCTGAATGTCACGTGTCAGATCCTGATTAGAGAGAAAATTCAGAAAAATGGCATTTTTGAAAAGTCAGACCTATCAGAAGCTGACATGTGGCATCCTGGGAGATAAGTGAAGCACTTTTTGAAAGTTGAGGGAGCTACGGAGTCACTTTAAAAATTCAGGGGACAATAAATTTTTTAGAATAAGTTCAGGTAGCTGTAAATGCATTAAGCTGTTATATTTTTTTTGCCACATATACCATTTTAGGCCTCACCGTTTACATAATTAATTTTTTTTGTATTTTTCACATAAATTACCAGCTGGTTCTAATATTTTGAGAGCACCAAGCAAAACAAGAAATATGAACCCATTTAACTAAAAAAATTTTATTTAAAATTGAAATAATTTTTATATAAAGTACAATTTTTATGTTTTTTAACTGGATTTAGATAACTTAACTCATTTATATTGAATGAACCCATAAATTTTTTTAAAACTTCTATATATTTATACATAATTATAAAATTTAGACCCCTTTTAACTGTGAACCCTAAGCCATTACACCGCTGACCTATATTAGCGTCGGCCTCGATGCTTTGTATATTTCCCTCTTATATCGTCCCTCTTTCACATCATTAAAAAAAAACTTCACTTTTTTTTATAAAAGAATACTACTATAATTTAGCCAAAAAAGTTAATAACTTATTAACCCTAGTAAAACAGTAAATAAACAAAATAGCTTACAAGAGAGTATATCTACATAATAAACTACTAATTTTCAGACCATAACAGAAAGGCATTGAGCAAAAATTACCTCATTAATGGGTGAAAATATTTTTAAAGACGTTTTTGGATGTCTTAACAACTATTTACTCTTTTGGCGCTTAATTTACGGAAATTTCAATTTGTGTCGTTCGCTATTTCCAGATCAAACCACTATAGCTCGATTAAGAGAAACGATACAGAAACATATTTTGTCGTGTTTTATTTGCGATTTTGTTCATTCGCGCCTTATTTTCGACTAGTTTTTGGAGCTTGTTTGTTTAGTTTATGGTACGATAGGGAAAAGAAGTTTTTCCATAGGTATTAGGGTTAGATTTATAAGAAGAGCTTAACATTTCAACTTGAATTTTATATTTTTAGGGCTTCCGTAGAAAACTTATCAAGAGAATTGCTACATTAAATACACCTTACCGATAATTGATAAATGAATCAGAAACAAATAACGATACGAGAAACTTATAACTTCTGAAAATGAACCAAATATCAAATATTATGAAAACTGTACCGGTCGTCATAACAGTGAAGATTTTAGTATACGGTATTATCGGTACTACCTGTATAATAAGTGATTTTACCGGACATCATGTCGGTGTTTTACAACGCTTTCTAGGTCTTTTACAACGATCTAAGTGTCGTCACAGCCTTTTTTAAAAATCGTTTTAAATTAAACCATACCGTAGCTACTGCAATTAGACCGACCGGCCGGTACAGACGGTTTTGATAACACTGCCAAATACTATGTACATTCTATACAATAAGTCCCTGTTCTTTTCAACTTATTTTCTATTCAGTTTAGTTCAGTACCAATCAGTTCAGTTCAGTTTCAGTATTCAGCATTTAGCGTCCAATATCAAGTTTCAGTTTATGCATTATATCAATATTATTAATGTATATTATTATTTATAAATATTAACGATAATATCATTTTAATTTCAATTTCATTTCATTCCTATTTATAGATTATATAAATATTATTAATTAATATCAGTAATCACAAATAAAAAAAAAAAATCAATAATAATATTTTCAAAATTATTAATTATTATTTATACAATAAATAATTTTATAAAAAAAATAAATAAATAAATAAATAAAAGTAATAATATTTTATAAATATTGATAATAATTAAAATAATAAAGCAATATTCATAACAATAATCGCAATAAAATAAAATATAATAATAATAATTTATAATTGGTATATTTAATTATTATTATATACAATAATTAATAAATTTTATTAGAATATATAGTATTATTTAAAGTGTTATTAATTATTATGTATTTTAAGATTTTAAAATATTTTAAGATTTTAAAAATATTATTTATATTATTAATTATAATTCAGTTTCAGTATTGTTCTGTTTCAGTATTTTTAATTTCATTATCATTCAGTTCAATTTTAGTACAGTTCAGTATCATTCAGTCCAATTCAATTCAGTACACTTATTTATTGGTTGAAAAAAACAGGGCCTAAATCCACTTATATTTACGCTCATTTCATAAATCATGCTTAACAAATGTATATAGGCCTTCAAGATTCACTAACTCAAACAAAACCTAACGACATATAGTTACCGAATCTGTGTCGAACCCAACCGACACACACGACACGAATAATAAAAAAAAGATAACAAAGACCCTGTTCTTTTCAACTTATATCCAGTTCAGTTCAGTACTGCATGCATATAAATTTATACTAAAATAAGTTCAGTTCAATACTGCTACTTATAAGTTGAAAAGAACAGGACCAAAGCCCGACTTTCAAAAATCAATTTGGAATTGGAAACTACAGATTAATCATTGATCTTAGGCATGAGAATTCTGATATGTGTGGATAAGGAGTTAGGATAGAACACATATATATAGACCAAGTGGAAAGCACTCACTATAATATTTGTCTCTTTAGGCAAATACTTATCTACTTTTCTTTTTGAAGTTTCTTTTTATAAATTTATATTAATTCATTAGTAGATGAAACATGGTTAAATAGGGTGAGTAAGTTGGAGGAGAATAAGATTCAAATTTTATTAAATATACTTGTTGGGAGGGTGAGGAACCTTAACTGTTATTAAGCCCCGAACAAGATTATCTCAATGATGATACTTGTAATTATTACCAAAAAAAAATTAGTAGATGAAATGTAGCCATGACTTGAATTCAATGTTTTAAAAATCGCTAGGCCTAGACGAATTTATATTTTTTATTTTTAAATATTTATTATATATATATATATATATATATAAATTCAACTAAAAAGTCATTATAATAATATAAAATATCAAAAAAATATAATTTACATCATGTTTTAAAAATCATCAAGGACATATAACATATTATTTTTCGTTTTAATACTCAAAATGACAATTTTATTGTGAGAGTACTTTAATGTAATTTTATTTTACCAATTAAATTATTTTCTATTGGTAAGCTATGATTATTATACACAATGATATAAATAATCTAAATTAGGTGCCGCCTAGGCGGAAAAAATTGAACTAGGCGGTGCCTAGATAATAATAAATCGACCGAGCGCCTGATAGCGCCCTAGAAATAAAAGATTGGACAACAAACCCTAAAATAACACCTAAACGGAGATTTTTAAAACAACATTTGAATTAAAATATTAAATATGATAAAATAAACAAGGTGTATGTCCCTTATAATTTGATTAAATTTATAAACTGGTTAAATTAATTTATAAATAATTTTTAACTTATAAGTTAATTAGTGACTATTTTGATTTACATCCAACCTTTAAATTGAAAGTTATAGACAACACTTATGGTTTAATTGGAAATTTCCAATAGAAGCAAGCCCAATAGCCAATTCAGCAGCAATAACGGAAGCGGCAGAAATCAATGGATTCACTAAAAAAAATTTTTTTATAGCAAATTATTTATTAAAAAAATAAAAAAGCTTAACACAAAAGCAGAAAAGACGTTAATCGGGTTGTCAAGGTTTGCAGGCCTAGGTAAATACATGATTTTTTTTCATTTATTAATAGATAAAAGTATAAATACAACTAAAACATGAATTATAATGTAATAATATATTAAAAAAATATAACTTAGCATATGAAAACACAAGTTTTAATCGATTCTTACATAAAAACACACCAACACTAATATAAATTTCTTAAAAACGCATATCCTCACAAATTTTTGTGATTTATAGCTTACTATTTCTCGATTTGAGATTTAAAATAAGAATTATACGATGAGAATCTTTTGAACCATAATTATTGTAAGTATTTGTATCTTAAAAATTACGGAAAAAATCGGATTAGGCGGTACCTAGACCAAAAAAATTGAATTAAATAGTACTTATGCTATAATATATTAATCCAACGCCTAATAACGCCCGAAATATGAAAAGTTGGGTAATAAATATTAAAATAATATTTAAAGGGAGATTTTTTTAAAAAAAATATTATGACATAATAATAAAGTAGAAATTACTAAAGTAGAAATTATGACATAAGATCACGTCAGATTCCACTTAGATCCATCAAAGTGGTACCCCATAAATTCATTAATTTTGGGACAGTCCCTACCTTAATTAATTTGTTTTATTTGTATAATTTTTTAGTCCTTGTATAAATAAATGATACAATTGCACCCTTCTTTATCTCTATCTCTATATTTATAGAACTCTTCTGCCTCCATTGTTCACACAACTAGGAGATAATGAAACTCCATACCGACAATCGACCGATGCCGGAGCACAATGACGAGAAAGCGGTAGAAACCACCGCTAGTCATGTTAAGCCGAGGCAGCGCGGTGGCATCAGGACAATGCCGTTTATTTTTGGTAAGCCTCGATTATTAGCTCCGCCTCGTAAAATTTGGTACATTAAGTTTTCAGTGGCGAATTATAGTCGTACGTATTGAACTCTTAGTAACAAGACGTCGATACGGGCAATGTGTTTTGAACGAATTAACTTAATACTTACAACTAATTGTTGTGTTAATGTGTTAATTATTGAAGCTTAGTGGTGAAATTATGATAATAATTTTTATATGTTAAAACAAAATATTGAAAAAAAATTCTTAATTGGTGTTAATATATTGCTTATTTATTGTTTACTTATAAAGTTTCAATGTGCCTATTTTGATTGGCATATAGATTTAATTAGATATTTAATAACTTATACAATCATGTATATAGTAGCTTAATTTTTTTTTCCCATCTGGTTCACTGGAGCTTTTGTTCCGACTACATCCAGATCTGGCCCGAGTCGCGCACCTGGCTGTGGTGAGTGAGTCTCCCAATACGGGTTTTTTTGCATTTACTAGGACTCGAACTCAAGACTTTGCTTAAGCGATATCAAATCACTTACCACTTAAACCAACCCTCACTGGTGGCTTAATTTTAATGGTCTAATGTTATTATATTTCATTTTTTTTTTGCAGCAAATGAAATATGTGATAGATTTGCAGCCACAGGATTTCATGCCAACATGATAACATATTTAACTCAACAGTTAAATTTGCCACTAGTTAAGGCTTCCAATATACTCACTAACTTTGGGGGAACTTCCAATTTCACTCCGCTTTTCGGTGCTCTTATCGCTGATTCCTTCGCCGGCCGATTCTGGACTCTCGTTATCGCTTCTTTTATTTACGAAATGGTAGCTAATTTCCCCCTAAATTCTTATTTTTGAAGGGTTTCATAAACTAAATACTTAACGTTTTTAAAAAAGTCAAGTCAAAGATGAATTATCAATATAATAAAGTAATATATTTTGACATATGTAATAGGGAATGATTAGCATTACAATGTCAGCGGTGCTTCCATCACTCCGGCCACCACCATGTCCGTCGCAACAAAATTGTCAAGAAGCTTCACATTCACAATTATGGCTACTTTATGGTTCGCTTCTTCTGACATCCATAGGAACCGGTGGCATTAGGCCGTGTTTGGTTCCATTTGCAGCAGACCAAATTGACATGAGTAAATCGAGTGTAGATGCTAGAAGTTGGAATTTTTTCAATTGGTATTATTTTGGAACGGGTTTGGCGAGTTTAACTGCTTTAACTGTCATTGTTTATATTCAAGATAACGTTGGTTGGGGATGGGGGCTTGGAATTCCAACTATAGCTTGGGCTATTTCAATTATAACTTTTGTGGTTGGGTCTCCACTTTATTTGAAAGTTACACCGGGAGGAAGCCCTTTGGTTAGATTGGCCCAAGTTGTAGTCGCTGCTTTCAAGAAGAGGAAATTGTCGGTGCCTAATGATTCTTCTCTTCTTTATCGCAATCGAGAGCTTGATGCTTCTATTTCTGTTAATGGATGGCTTTTGCACTCTGATCAATTCAAGTACGTTTTATTTTTTAAAAAGTTTTACTTTTTCCCTGTATCATTAATTTTACATTTTTTAAATGTAACCAAGCATAGTTTTATTTTCTTGAGCATATGTCATGTTGTGTTTTACACTAATTACACTATTAATTCATCTTATTCCATGATTATGAATGCAGGTGGTTTGACAAAGCTGCAATTATAACAGAAGAAGAACAAAAAACCTTAAAGAATCCAAATCTATGGAGGCTAAACACAGTCCACCGAGTCGAAGAACTCAAATCCATAGCAAGAATGTTACCTATTTGGGCGTCGGGAATTTTAGCCGTAACCGCATCTTCTCACATCCACAGCTTCGTAGTCATGCAAGCTCGCTCAATGAATCGCCATTTGACCCACTCCTTTGAAATTCCTCCGGCTACCTTATCAGTCTTCAGCATTCTAACTGTCATTCTAGGGTTAGTTGTATACGAACGAGTTTTCGTCCCATTTGCTCGCCGGTTCACCGGAAATCCCGCCGGAATCACTTGCCTTCAAAGAATGGGGATAGGATTTTCCATTAACATAATCGCCACAATCGTTTCGGCTGTCGTCGAATCCAAACGCAAAAAAGTTGCGGCCGGCCATAACTTATTGGATAGTCCAAATGCAACGATTCCAATCTCCGTTTTCTGGTTAGTTCCGCAATATTTCGTTCATGGAATTGCGGAAGTTTTTTCGTCAGTCGGGCATATGGAGTTTATGTACGATCAATCGCCGGAAAGTATGAGAAGTACGGCGCAAGCACTGTTTGTTGTCACGATTGCGATTGGAAATTATTTGGGGACGGTTTTGGTTTCGTTGGTATATAAATTTACAGGACCGAAAAATAATTGGTTGCCAGATCGAAATCTTAACAGAGGGAAGTTGGATTACTATTATTATCTTGTAACAGTAATCCAAGTTGTTAATTTGGTTTATTATTTGGTTAGCGCTTGGTTTTATGTTTATAAACCATTGGACGAGACTAAGGATGATGAAGATGAACAAGATGCTGAAATGGCTACCAAAGATAACAAATTCAACTACTCCAACGGAGATTTTTCGGAGTTACAGATGGCTGAAAAATCTGTGACTGCTCGAAGTGCATGAAACTAGGGAAAAAAAAGCTAGGGTTCGAATTTGATACTCGAACTTCTTGAAACTCTCTCACTAATCTCGTGTTGAAGATTTGTAGAAAGGCGAGAGAAGTCGAATTGCATGGAATCGCGATATGGGTTGGGTTTGATTCGGGTACCATAACTTTCTTTGTAAATCTCTCTAAATCATACCTAATTTGGTCGGTATATTCCATGAGTATATTATTAGTACTATGTATGTACAAATTAAAAACCTTTAAGTAATAATAAGATATTCAGTTTTCTTACAAGGTGTTCAAATGTCCTTTAAACTAGTTGGTATTTGCTCATCCGCTAAAAAAATTCCACTTATACCTCATTTATACTTTTGCAAACAAAAAAATTTGTGGGAAAATATATACATATAAGGAAATTTTTATATGAGTCCCGGCATTTTAGGGTGGAAAAGTGTCGCTCCATACATTAATCGACACATGTCTCATTATGTAAGAAAAAGTGGATATAGTGGGACATGTGTCGATTGATGTATGGAGCTGCACTTTTCCACGTCAGAATGCCGGAACCTATGTTAATATTTTAGTGTAATTGGATCAACTAGGTTGACCAATGCGATCGTGACATTTCACCGAACAAGTATGGAGAGTGCGGAGTGCACACTTGTTCGGAAGAAACATGTCTGTTGACGTTTTTGGCTATTTAATTCACCAAAACGATGTTGGCCAGACATACAGAAAAACTCGGTTGGAATTTCATTGCGAACGAATTCTTGTTCTTGATTCACTTTCTGATTTTATCCAATTGAAAAATTTGGTAAACCGGCCAAATAAATTTCAATCTGACAGTGTTTTTCGCGACTTCAGAAATATCCGAGCAATCCCAGATTTCCAACAACCTATATAAAAGAACTCATACATATAAATCTAATTTCAAAAAGGAAAAACATCTAAAAAAGTCTAAGTTGCATGCAAAACATAAATGGTTCGGATACAGTTTTTTTTTATAATATTTACAAGTATCTTCATTAAAATAATCTTGTTCGAGGCTTAGTCATAGTTAAGGCTCTTCACCCCTTCCAACAAGTATATTTAGTAGGATTCGTGGTTCAGATAGAGTATAATTAATGATCAATGTATTACATTTTGAAACTAAGGTATAAGTGAAGTACAAGGAAGATATAAAGTCAAATGTCAATGAATCATGTAGTATAACTAAGTTATTATACCTCATTTATACCTTCTAGAAATCTCAGTCAATTAAATGTCCTACAAATTATCGATATGAATATAGTTTTGTGGAGAAAAAATAAATATAATATTCTTAAATTGTATGTAGAGAAGTGACTAAAAAATATGGAATAAGATAAGAGAGAGAAATATTTATCAACAAGTGTTATTCATGTTTAAGTAGTTTGTGGCTCGTTCAGCCTATTTAGGCTCGATTTTTATGGATTGGGCTTGTCAAGAGAATATCATTATTGGTCCGGCCTAAGCTTATATAGGCCTGAAAATATTATAAGTTGGGTTTGGATTTTATGTAAAAATTTAAGTCCGATCGGCTCGTTCGGATATGTTTTATATTTTATTTATATAGTTATATAAATTTATTAATATTACATATATATATATATATATATATATATATATATATATATATATATTAAATCAATGTAACATATTAAACTATAAATTGTAGCTTTTTAAGAAAATTTGGTTGGAAAACTAATATTATATTTCCATTTATTACTAAGCTATAATTCACTTTTCTATATTAATAAAATATTATTTATGAAAATAAAAATTAATATTTATTTAATGAGTGGATTGAATCGAACTTAAAAATGAACTTATAAGTAAAAGTCCGACTCAATTTAAGACTGAATATTATAAATATGGGCTAGACTATTGAACAGGTATAGGCACAATTAAATCAAAGTCAAATTCTTAAAAAAAAAAAAATCAAAGTCAAATTCAATTGCAAAATAGGTACTTTCGAGTATTTTTATAATATTTGTGCACTAGTACATGTATTTTTTTTGCAATTATGCCTTTATTTTATTTAACCTTGTGTTTGATAACATTGTTTTAGTACAAATTTAATTTAATTCTATTGGTTTCTTAATATTAGATTGTAAATTTTTTAGGGTTAACTTTAAAAAAGTATCTTGTGATTTCATTTATTTGTAAAATAGGGTCAGAAGAATTTTTTCTGCAAAACGGGGTATGTGGTTTCAAAAATTTTGCAAATAAAGGATCCTCAATATTAAATTATGTCACAAAAATGAGAAATCTTGTTCATTTTTATCTGAATTTTTGCAGGATTGTTATTAAATATACAATACACATCAGTGAAAATTTTTAAAATTTTTTAATTAAATTGTGATAACGAACTTTAAAAAATCATAAAAAATTAAAAAAATTCTGAAAATTACTCAAATCAAAATGTGTAATTTTTAAATAATAAGGTTAAATTATTCGAAGGTTGAATTGTTAAAAATATTTAATGTAGCACCAATATTCTGAATCCATAGACCTCTTTTTGCAATTTTTTTGAAATTACAGACCCAATTTTATAAAAAAAAATTCCCCATATCCCCTTTTACAAATAAGTGAAAACACAAGGTACTTTTTTTAAGTTAACCTAATTTTTTAATACAAAATTGAATTGAAATCAAGGGCTTTTCGGGCTTAAACTGTACCAAAATTGGGCCTTATAAAAGGCCATCAGGCCCACGTCTGGTCTGATCAGGCCTCTTCTATTCTCCGATTATTCTCGCCACACTCTGTTTGGCTGCCGAGAAAACAAATTCCCGCTGAGAATCTGCAATTTGAAAAGTTTCCGGTGTTCTTTAGTTTCAGATCCGGAAGAAATAGAGATGACAGAGGTTTCGATGTGCAGTAGCAGTGGCATCCGGGAGATGTCACCCGAGGAAGAGAGAGTTTTAATCAGAGACATTGCGATTTCCGCCGAAGCTAATAGCAAAGAAGGCGACGCGACAGCTTCTATTTAATTACTCAGCGGTTTGTAGTCCATCCTGGATTCTTCCTTTGCTTTTGTGGATCTTCTTATCAGTATTATATCAGTGTTTTGTGGTTAGTCTCACTATTGTATCTAGTTTAGTATCCCTAATTTACATGACTCTGATGAATAATCTTGACTAACTGTATGATTTATGGTAATTTGCATTTGGATCGTTACAGTTTTCCCAATTCTAGCAAAATGTATATTTGTTTTTCTGAGCGGAACTGTTAGACACCTATCAAGTAGGCAATCTGTTGAGATTGAGTGATTATATCACTTACTCTGGCTATTGCAATATATATGATATTTGTCCGCACTGTTAGACTTTTCTATATTTCATTTAAGGAGAGAGGTCTCTACATTCTATATTGAAAGTTTGGTATTTAGAGATATGAAACTAAGGCCTTGTTCTCTTGAACTTGTGTGAGCTTAACTCAATTGAACTTATTTCATGTAAATTTATAACTATGTAGAGCTGAACTGAACTGCATTGATTTTAAGTTCAAGGGAGCAGGGCCTAGACATTCATAATTTGATAAATGTCTGCACCTGTTAGCCATCTTTCGTATATATTCTAAATCGGAGTGCTTTATTAGTTATTTGGTGGTTGATATCTTCTTGTTACCAAATTGAAATGTCGTATCTCATGCATATTTTTTATTTTATTTTTATATTTCTCGAACTTCAGTAAATTTCTCAAATATTCTCCATATTGTTCTTGACAGCTGGCGGCAGAATTGGATTGAATATGTGAACCATGACCTGCCAAATAATGCAAACGATGGGTTCTCTTTGTCAGACAATTGTGATTCTGCTGGTTCTTCAAATGGGCCAGCAAGTATTGATAATTCTGATTTAACATATGATGTAACATCAAAGGACTCTGTTGCTGGCAATGAGATACATGATAGTCTATTAGAAGGTCGTGATTATGTACTGCTTCCACAAGAAGTTTGAAATCAGTTGTACTCATGGTCAGTTTTGCTTTATTAAAATTTTGTACTTTTGTGAATCCATAATACCATAAAGAGTGCATTTTTTAATTTTTATGTTAAGTTCATTACTATTTTCTGTAATAAAGAATCTCCGATACAGTACTTTCTTGTTCATGTCAACTGTCAACTTCCAAGAACAGTAGATAAACTATGCGGTCTTCTATTTATTCTTCCCTATAAAATGACAAATATCTCAATATGTCCCATTTGAACAGGGACATTAGTTTTTCTTATCATGGTTGGAAAAAAGACTTTACATAATGATGGTTGGTTCTTGTTGGCTGTATAGGTATGGAGGTGGTCCGGCATTGGCATGGAAATTAATCAGTTCTGGGATTTCTCAGACAGATTTAGCAGTGGAGGTTTATCCTTTACGTCTTCAATTGCTTGTCATGCCTAAGGGTCACCGCTCTACCATAAGAATAAGTGAGAAGGTATGATCTTTGAGGGTACTAATTGTTTTGCACTTTAAATTTTGTTATTTTTATTACAAATAATCTCTGAGTTTTGGGTCAACAAGAAATCCCTATTGTGTGAAAACTAGCATTGTAATCCTTTGATAAAACTCTTTCTCTTGAGACATGATATATCACGTGGCTAAATTACTCATTACAAAGAGTCCTAAAGTTTTGTACCCTAAAATAACAACTTGCACCCCTTGCTATTTGAAATGAGCAAATTTATTAAGGTTTGAGAAGGCGTAACACTTTAGTTTACCGCACTTAGCTAGTCTTAAAAAGTTATCTTTAAAAAATATGTGATGCCAACAGTAGCAGACTAAAGTACCTAACTTTTTTGCCTTCTTTAATCTTAGAGGGAAAAGACTACTTTTGAAAATAATTAGGATGCTAGTTCTTTTAGACTCAAACATCATGGCTTTGGTTGTCTTTAACCTTCATGCAGCAAAGAAAATTACTTATTTTCAGCACTTTATGGTGTAAGTATGATACCATCTATATTCGATAGTTGAAGATCCGTAGGATTTTCAATCATATACAATGATCTTAGATTTATGCAGTTACCTGGTACTCTGGCAGGAAAGTTACTTTTCTGGAATGTGATTCTTCAAACATTTAGCAAAAAAATTCATGCAACTAATTAGCATTTGAGAGGTCAGAGCTGTTGTCTCTGTTGCTTTTATTTGGATTATCTCAGGTTTGTCATGTGCATTGCACATTATTATTGAAAAATAATAGCTTGGCCATATCCTGAATGCTGCAAACAGTTTCAAGTTCAGTATGAAAAGGTTTTGAGTTGTTACTCTGTTTTGATTTTCATATAATCCGACAAGTGTACACTGTATCTACTATTTACTTCCCAAGTATTGACTATGTTTTCTGGAAACAACTGGAGAGCTTCACAAAAGAGCTTGTGAAATTTTTGATCTCAACTCAGACCTAGTAAACGCTCAAATATTCATCCTAGTTTATTTTTTCAAGTTTAACTTTTTTTAGATTTATTGTTGACTCTTTCCTCATCAAATAAGTATTTGATATATTTTATAATTGTTGGTAGGTTTACATTTGGGATTATTATGGCCACCAAAAACATGCTTTGATGAATAACATGGATAGAACACTGGATGATGCCAACATTCAGATGGATCAGGATGTAAGTCTCTTTTATACCGAGCAATTTATTTTTTTCTATTGTAGCAGCACAGTTTCGTAACTCTTTATGTCCAATTCTAGCCTGAGTGTTGACTATAAGAGTAGCAAATGCTGAAAGGGCCCCTGATGTTGCTTTAACATATGTTATATTTGTGTTTTCAGACACATTTTATTTTCGGTTAACTAAAATAATGTTCCTGTTCTTGATCCCTGTAGAGTCGTTAAATGCCTGTAGAAAACAGCAACAAAGATATAATAGACATACCTATTTATTTCTGTGGGAATTGGGGACAATGGAAAATAGCATTCGTCAACTGCATCGTCAGATCTGTACTTTAGAACTGTTCTCACCTGATACTTCGCTTATCTCAACATTTTTCTTTTCTGTTAATCTACAATGATGTGTACAGATTCTGGTAGAGGTCATTGACAATGTCAACAGTACTGCGTTGAGTGATTACTTGAGTTCGAATGGATCTGCTCAGAAGGAAGATAATTCTGTCCTTGTAGAACCCTCCAAGTCAAGCTTATCGGATGCAGGAGGTTTATCTGCAAGCAAAGGAACTACTTCTAAATTTCTCAATGCTGAGCTATCACAGAGCCAAACCTTAACATCTCCAGGCGGGGAGTTGGATAACACATAGGGGACTACTGGTGTCAGCACAAGGGGGTCTTCTATTGGCCTTACTGGGTTGCAGAACCTAGGAAATACGTGCTTTATGAACAGTGCAATACAATGTCTTGTTCATACTCCTGAGTTTGCAAAATATTTTCGGAAGGATTATCGTCAAGAGATAAATTTGCAGAACCCATTAGGAATGGTGGTAAGTTTGAGTTACATTTGAAGTCTAGTGTTAATTGATGAGTATCCATTATGCTTTCTTTTCCAATGTTGAGATGAGAACCTTGGTGTAGTTTACACTTTCTGGATTACTATGGTTCACTTGAAAACTGGTCAGCAGAAATTGTTTCGTGAATTATTCTTTTGATGATTAACATCATCATCATTATCAATTTTGTTTTGATAATATTATCAAGCTGCAACCATCATAAAGTAATTTTCTGTAGTTTTAGTTTCATAACCAAATGACAAAAAGTAGTCATTTTCTTCAATGATTTCCTTTTATCTCAAGTTAGTGAAATTGTATGCTAGAGTTTCACGTTAACGGCAAGGTTAGGTAGCAGAACGATATACTTCTGCAACTGTATTTGTCTAAGTCATAAGAAATAGCTTTGTATCTTGATTTGAGAAAAACACTTTGTTAGATCAACTCTTCCATGTTTTCTTTTCTGTATGATGTGGGTTCTTTATTGTTTGTGAAAATTGTGTTTTATTGCTTCGTTTTCTTCTTCATGATTTTGTGTTCTTGTGTGCGTGATTTGTGCTCTATTAATTTGGTTACAACTAATTGTCTAAGATGGTCCTTGGTAGTTTTGTTTAGTTTTAATGAAGAATAGAGGAAACCAAGAGATATGGAGAAAAAATGATTGTCTTTTTTTTATTCCTATCCATTAACATATATTTACATTATATTGTGTGACGGATATAAGGGAGAGGGAGTATGAGGTTTGAAATAGATGAAGAGAGACTGCATCAGGACTCTTTTTTTCAATATTTTGAAGTAACAAGGAGCCTAAACTTTTGAGTGGATGTGTCTTATTTCTTTCATTTGATCAAAGATTTATATAATGGTATTGATTCTATTGAACATATCTCTGTTGAGAGAAGTCATAGTCAATACTTAAACTGAGTATTTCTGCAGTTGTGTTTGTAATGCTTGTTTAAATTGTGTGGTTAACTATAAGCAAAATTTCTAGACTATTAGACTTTCTTGTATCATATGGATTAGAATAAGGAATCATGCACTGCGAAGTTTTAGTCTTGGTTGCCGTCAAAGAAATTACTGTAATGATCTTCTTTTTCCATGGATCAATTGAGACAGTAGTAGCGATGATGTAGAAAATCTATTTTCGTCATTAACTTGTACAAAGTAGCTACTCCACCTTTTATTCTATTTCCATTTCCATTCCATGATTAACAATTGCTTAAAATTTAGGTAAGTGATTCACCTGGAGTTCATGTCTTTCGTTATTTTATAATTACATTTCATACAAATCAATGTATTATGGGATGAATCATGTGCCTTAGACATTTTTATTACTTACTACTAAACTCCCAATATCGGGTCAACCCTGTTAATTGGTATATTTGATTTAAGATTTGAGGTGTGAACACCTTTGGGTATTTTTCCTGATCTAGTGATGGCTTGTAAACATACGCTAATTGATATTTCTCATTATTTATAGCTGAACTTTGTATGCTTTTGTAGGTAAACATTATTGTTAGACCATAGTATTGATTTCCATCAGTTTAAACTGCAATAGCATTCGGTGAGTTACTAAGAAGGCTATGGGCACCAGGACAGACACCAGTTCCTCCTCGCCAATTTAAAACAAAGCTGGCTCATTTTGCTCCGCAATTTAGTGGCTATAATCAGCATGATTCTCAGGTGCTCTGAAGTAATGAAGTCTTGTTTTGTTTGGCTGTTTTGTTGCCTCTAGTTTAAAATATTTATTATTATTATTGTTACTGCTATTTCAGGAACTATTAGCAATTCTCCTGGATGGTCTCCACGAAGGCTTGAATCGTGTCAAACACAAGCCTTACATAAAGTCTAGAGACGCTGATGGTCGCCCTGATGAAGAAGTTGCTGATGAGTATTGGGCAAATCACATTGCTCGCAATGATTCCATAATTGTTGATGTGTGCCAAGTGAGTATGATTTTAATTTGTAGACTTCTCAGTTCTGTACTTAATTTTGGAAGATACAGCACGTTTAAACCAAACTGTCATCTTGTGATGTACTTTTTGAACAATTCCTCCATGTCACTGTAGCTTTCTGACGATGTCTTTTTTTCCCTATTCCTTGGTCAATTTCTTCGTGTAATTTTGGTGTGAGACAAAGTGGCAGAACCATCATTCTTCCGATTGTTAGAAGTTACTATTTAATTTGGGACATATTTATATAAATGCCACTGGGATTTAGATATGAAAAGTTTGGGAAAAGGATATGGCTTATTTATGTGTATGACTTGGTGATGGAGCATTTGATGTCAGACAGACATTGTGGAATGATAGGTCGGATTGATATATCCCGACTTTTCAAATCTAAAGACCTACTGAAATCTTCAAGGTCGTGCTATCTTCCAACTTCTTGCATTTGGTTGATAGATTCTTATTCACATCTAAAGGGGTTGTGGGTTATTTAGCAAGTCGAATCAAGTAGCAATGCAATTAGAAGTTATTTAAGTAGTATTTGGCCCAATTTGCAACTTGGGTAGCTTTGTTGACAGCGCTGCTTTAGAAGCTTTGAATGAGAATTGGTTTCTGGAGATGTTTCTAATTTTTTCCCCTTGAATGTTGATTCAAAGTTGTGTGTACATGCACGTGTTAGCTAGCTTTGACATTTTTGTTTCCTAGAAAATATAGATGGAACCAGAGGTATAATAAGGCTGTATTTCCTGACTAGTGCACGTGTTATGCTCTCAAATTTAGCAAAACTTGTTTCTCAAGTCCTATTCTTTATTGATAATTACTCTTCATCATCATTACCATGTTTTATATTCTTAATGTACTCTACATTATCATTTAGCTACTCACTATTGATGATCTTATCTTTATTTTCATTTATTTTACTCTTGATTGTTCAGGGACAATACAAGTCGACTTTGGCTTGCCCACTGTGCAATAAAGTTTCCTTAACATTTGATCCATTCATGTACCTTTCTTTGCCCCTCCACTCAACTATCACACGGTCTATTACTGTTACAATTTTTACTTCGGATGGGAGCACCCTTCCATTTTCATGCATGGTGACTGTTCCAAAGCAAGGAAGATATAGAGACCTCATCCATACACTTAGTGTTTCGTGTTCTTTAAAGAATGATGAAGAGCTTAAGCTTACTGAGGTTCATAGTTCGTAATGACTCTTGTACAAATTTAAATTACAGTTGCACATTCAACTGGTTTGACTTTGGATAATCTAGTTTCTTTTTTGGTTAACAGATGCGGAACCATTTATTTCAAAAGATTTTAGAAGACCCAGTAATATCTTTATCGACTATCAAAGATGATGATCATCTTGCTGCCTACAAGATTCCGAAGTTTTCAAGGAAAGCAATTTTGCTAAAGTTGATTCATTGTCTTCAAGAACGGTATATATCAATTCACATGGCTTTTCATAGTTTGATTATGAGTAGTTCCTTATTTAGTTAAAAGTGGTATATTATATTTTAAGGTCCTACCCCTCCCCCCTTCTCTTTTCACCCATTAGTAGTGAGTTATAATTTCAATTGAAGCTTGTTTGACAGGGAAACAAATGACACCAAAGCTGCATCATGGTGGAAACCTTATGGTACACGTCTTTTATCATCTATTCAATGTGGTGATTTAACCACAAGAGGTGATGTACAGAAAGCAGTCCAGAAAATGCTCTCCCCTTTTTCAAAAGTTGAAGGTTCAAGACATGCTGACATAACTATTTCCAATACATCACCGGTAGCATCAGATGCATGCCATGATCAAAATTCTGAAGGACCATGTAGTAATCATGCATCCAAATCTAAGGTGTCAGTGCCGAAACTACCACTTCAGTTGGTTGATGAAAGTAATGCATTTATTGATCTGTCCGTGGGAAAAGAGAAGGCCATTAAACTGCCGGGATCGGCAACTACATTAGTAGTATATTTGGATTGGTCTCAAGAGCTCTTGGATAAGTACGATATCCAGTGCTTGGAAAACATACCTGAAGCTTTCAAATATGGTCCTGTAACTAAGAAAGCTCTTACTGAACCTCCGTCTTTGTACACATGTCTGGAAGCTTTTCTCCGTGAGGAACCCTTGGTGCCTGAAGACATGTGGTTAGTACTGTTTTTGTTTATTATATTAGCTCTTCATTTTGATGTCTGGTACACTATCCAAATACGGGTCAATTCTTGAATGCAGTGTCCTTGTTTTGTTTTAGCATTCTTACTTTCTTATAATTCTCGATCGGGTATAAATTTACATTATGACACTATATCTGAAATCTGAATATGCCTAGTGCCTCACGTGCTGTCTTGATTCTCTTGCTTCCTCTAATATTAAATTTCATAAATTTTGATTGGATATAGCATACATGGACGTCATTTATAAATACTCTATAGCTGAGGTGTTAGGAGAAAAGGAATTGTAGCAAAAGACTAATGCTTATAAATCTTCTATAGGCACTGTCCACGATGCAATGAACGGCGGCAAGCAAGTAAAAAACTTGATTTATGGAGACTTCCTGAAGTGTTAGTTATCCACTTAAAAAGGTTCTCATATAGCAGGTCCATGCAGCACAAACTGGAGACTTTTGTTAACTTCCCTTTACATGACTTGGATCTGACAAGTTATGTAGCCAACAAAAACAGCACCCGACCTCAGCTCTATGAACTTTATGCCTTAACTAATCATTATGGAAGCATGGGAAGTGGACACCACACAGCTTATATCAAGGTCAGTGTGAAATAGCTAGAAATAGATGCGGAGTTCTGATTATCCTTATAATTATATATCCCTAATTTTTAGTCTTCATGTTCTTTTTTGGTGCTTCTCTGTGTAGCACGTGTGAATATTGTACACTCAGTATTATGTATGAAGGGGAAAAGAACTATAAAGTTATCAACCTAATTATTATTTTGATTTCCAATTGTGTGGAAAATCAGAAACATAAGTTTTTATCCTCATTCCGGGGTTATACTTGTAGCAATCTATCTTTGAATTATTTAGGACATATCTATGTCATTTCATGTTATTTTCGTATCATGCAGCTTCTGGATGAGAACAAATGGTACAACTTTGATGACAGCCACATATCACTCATAAATGAGGAAGATGTGAAATCTGGTGCTGCGTATGTTCTCTTTTATCGAGGGATCAGGACTCATGATACCATGAGCAATGGGGGGCGGTTTGGGGAAGGCCATTCTTCATCCCAAGAGTGAACTTGAATACCCTATGCAAGTCTTGCCAACCAGGTATGTTGGTCTCCATATGCACTGCTTCAATGAGAAAATAACATCTTAGCTCAACAACATAGATTTCATGTTGTGAAGGATCTATCTGAAATTTCTGTATGAAAATGTTTTGTTGAGCAATTTATGATTCTACAGCAAGCCAATAAATTGATTTCAGGCACTTATGGAGATTGGGATTTAGGTCTCATATGATTATATATAGTGTGGTTGCTAGCTTAAGAATGATAGCTTAGAAGGCATTTGAAGATTCTTGTTAACTTTGTCTTATCATATATTCCTAAAGAAATGGATACAAGTATACTACAAGACTAGTATTGTGGGAAACAAAACCTTAAAATTTAGTTAACTAACTATTTGTACGTTACGTTATATTATAGACTAGACATTGCATCTGTCTTATAGAACACTTATTTTTTATGTGTGGTTATGTTGTGTTGAGTGTGTGTATGAAGAAGAGCAGAGTGAAAATTCGAATTGGTCGAGGATTCAGAGACTAGTACGCATAGTTGTTAAAGGCGCGCCTCACGCAAAGCTTAGGTCTTGCGCCTTGCCATACCTTAGGCAAGGTAGCGTACCTCAGGCGCGCTCCTTGTGCGCCTCAGAGACACTTTTAATTTTCAAGGTTTTTATTTACTTTAATATGTGTTGTCCATCTATTTTTAAGAGTTTTAACAATAATTCAAGGCTAGATATTCCTAATTCAATTTCTATCAAGGCTAGATTAACTCAAGGCTAGATATTCCCAATGCAGTATGTAAATTTTACATACATATGTACATCTAACAGTTCTCCTAGTTCTTTTTCTAGTACTGTTATTGCATTCAATTTCACTTTTCAAGAAAATATTTTTTGCAAATTTTCTGTGCCTAGTATACCTCAGATGGTCTATCTTTAGACAATAATTCTCGGTTTGGTTTTATTTGTGATAGAGTATTCTACTTGAGTCATTGTTGTATTAGGCAAAGTTTGGATGGTTTTTGACTCAATCAAGAGTTTTATCTGTGAATTTTCATCCATTCAATAGGTAATATAGAAAGATTTCTTTTTCTATAAATAAATATAGAAGTGGAGTTGGTTATATTGAGAAAGATTCTTTAGGACTAAATTTGAAGCTAGCTCAAAGTATTAGATATGAAGATTAACAAAAAGCCTCAAGTTTGATTTATCCGATGTTGTCGTGTCTTAAAGTATCTTCCATGAGTGAGAAGCAAGAACTAATGGTCAGGCCCGCAATAATTTTTAACCCATTTTTGCAAACATGGTGCTGAAAAACCGAGCTTGGTGTTTAGTATATTCTCTCTGATTATCCTTCAGCTCCTTGTATTTGAGTTTCACGTCTCTGCCAGTTCAAAAACAACATAAATAAATTTCTTGTGTGAATTGGAACTAACAATGCAACATGAAAATAGACTGTTAATGTATAGATATGTACCTGTTATTTGGATCAATCACTAGAGCTCTTGTAAGATCAGCTTCAGCTTTCTCAAGCTCGGAAAGTTTCAGGTACGCCTCCGCTCTTCTAAATAGAGCTTTAACATTTGATGCATCTTGTTCTAATACCTGTCATTAATGTAGTAGACAGATTATGTCCTGAAATGCTTAACTACAAAAAATTGTCTATTTGAGATAGGAATCATCATTTTGATTAGTAAGTTGCTCATATTAGCTTATATGGATTCAGTGTGGTTCACTATTCTTGGGACACCTCCATTCAGGTCAGCATTCCCATTTAGGTAGTAGACTAATAGCTCGGACGCATAAGCTGAAAATCTTAGGCCGAAATCTACGACCCTAGAATATTGCTTCTCTTACAAGATTATAGGGTTAATGCATCAATGGCTCCTCCAACTTGTCTCATTTCACCGACTACCCCCGAACTTTGAAAATATACTCGTAGTTCCCGTAGGGGTGTGCATTCGGTCGAAACCGAATCGAATCGAACCGAACCGAATTAACTGAACACTAAATAAGGCAAATATTGTTAACCGAATCAAACCAAATAAGAATCAAAACCGAATTAGCCAAAGCGAAATAAATTATTCAGTTCGGTTAAAAACCGAACCAAACCAAAATTTTAAATTAATTAAGTAAAATTCAAATTCTAACACTTAAAATACAAAATGCACATCCAATATAAGTATTAAAATATATTAAATGGCTTATTATAGACACATAAAGGAATAAGAGTGCATTTTGGAAAAGAGAAATAAGGGTGTGATGTTAAAATAATTAATATATAAGCATATTTTAAATTTTTATTATGTGTAATGTATATTTCGGTTCAGTTCGGTTATTGAATAACCGAAATATTCAACATTTTATAAACCGAACCAAATTAATATTTCGGTTTGGTTCGGTTCGGTAATTCGGTTACCAAATCATTTGCACACCCCTACTAGTCTGCCACCTTAAGGCCACATGTCAGCTTTTGGTTGATTTGATTTTTCAAAGATGTCGTTTTTCTGATTTTTCTCTCTCTAATCAGAAGCTGACGCTTGGCATTCAGGGGGCAAGCAGATGCATTTTTTCATAGTTGAGGGAGTTGCGGGGACCTTTTCAAAGTACTAGGGGCAGTAGCTGCAGTGGGACAAGTTGGAAGAGTTACTGATGCATTAAGTCTTTAATATATTTATAGTTGATAAGTGCTAATCGGGAAAGCAAAAACCTTAGTGCATAGTCTTGAAGCTTCAAGGTAGTCACCCAATTTGAGCTTGCAAGCAGCATTGTTCAAATTACATGCTGATTTCAAACCATTGGCGAGGCACCTTTCATCGTCAGTGAAACTGTGATCAAACTCTACATAATTTGCTCCCTGAAATTCATAACATAATCAAATTTCTATTCAACAATCGAATCTACAATTTCGAATTAATAGGCTAGTTTGAATAATATAAAAGGCTTAATGCAGCAATGACTCCTCCAACTTGTCCCATCCCACCTCCCTCTGAACTTCGAAAAGATCCTCGTAGGTTCCTCAACTTTCAAAAAGTGCCACCAGTTTGCTCCTTAACACCACGTATCAGGTTTTGGTTGATTTGACTTTTCAAAGGTGTCATTTTATGATTTTTCTCTCTAATCAGAAGCTGACACGTGGCATTCAGGGGCAAACAGGTGCATTTTTCCCAATTTGAGGGAGTTACAGGGACCTTTTCAAAGTTCAAGGGGGCACTATGCTGTATGAGACAAGTCGGAGGAGTCATTGATGCATTAGGCATATATAAAACATACCTTGTGGTATTTGTTAGATGCAAGCCAGTACTTTCCAGCCTTGAAAAACATATTGCCTTCAAGCTTCTTCTTTTGAGATGCTTGTAATTTTTCATTTGAATCCATTTTCCAAAATGGTTTCTCCTGCATAAAATTTACACTAATTCTAACACAAAAAAACCCATCTAAAAACGCCTTTCTATTGGCATAATACATGTTTAGTCCCGGAACTTGACAACTTTTGCCAAGTGCCTCCCTACACTTTCCCCTGTTCCTAGTAGCCCCCTTGGGAAAATTGCACTCGAGATCCATGGATGCCACGTGTCAGCTTTTGGTTGGAGAGAGAAAAAAAGAAAATAACATCTTTGAAAAGTCAAACCATCCAGAAGATGACACGTGGCATTCAGGAGGCTCGCAAGTGCAATTTTGTCAAGTTGAGGGGGTTACTTGTGTTATACCAATTCTGTTGGTAAAATAGATATTACGAGGAAATAACCTTGACAAAGTCTATCAATTCGACGTCGTATTTAATCACGGAAGAATTCTCCGGAAGGTTCTGCCCACACAAATATTCTGCCCTTACTGTCACCTCTGCATGTTCTCCTTTCTTCATACTCATTATAGCTCTTTCCAACCCCTCATTGATGTTTTCTGTAACATCGATACGGATTACAAAAGCCGTGTCATTTAAGTTAGCGATCCAATCTATAGTTCGACTTCTAATATATACATTAGACTTTACTTAGGATAGTACAAAATTACCTTCAAGAGTTACAAATTCAAAAGGGTCTTCATTAGTTCCCTTGTGCTCAAAAACAGTTCCGTCTTCAAGTTTCGCAGTGTATATAACTGTTTAACAATAAAATCAATCTAAATGATACAAATTTAGAAAGAAATTGAGACATTGAAATAGGGATTGAAATTAAGAAATCAAAATCACCTTTAACCTTGGACCCTTCGTTAGGCCGATCAAAGCCTTGCCCTGATTTGACTATTTTTTTGATGACTTTGTTATCTCCTGTGATGTCGATAACACTTCTCCATGAAACAAGCTCGATTTCGATTGTTAAATTGGAATCTGGTGGAATTCTTTGGGCAACTCCATTCTCACTCAACCCATCTAATCATAATAATAACATAAGCAAAATAGCCATTGTTATAAAACTTTTGAGTGTAGTTTTACTATAGCTACAAGTTACTAGACGAAAATTTTGGCCATAGTACTTCGTCATGATTTAGCTTTTGGCCCTTTGATTTTGGTTGGATTTACTCCCTAAACATTGAGTTTTGCTCAAATGTAGTCCTTAACGGGCAGTGTTGGATATCCCACATTGGTTGAGGCTTGAGCAATGTTGCTCCTTATATGTGTGAGGGCAACCCTCACCCTTAGAATTGTCATGCTTGAACGCCGTATGCGAGCCCCATGTTTAAGTTGAAAATTTTTTTGTGAGACAAAGATCGATAGGTTGAAAGTTTTGCAAGTTATGGTGGCAATAGGCCTTTAGGGCCTGTTCTTTTCAACTTATATTCAGTCCAGTTCAGTTCAGTACTGCATACATATAAATTTAAGCTGAAATAAGTTCAGTTCAGTACTGCTACTTATAAGTTGAAAAGAACATGGCGTAAGTCCTCCCAAGTTGAGAGAGTGCATTTGATGTATTCGGCCTACAATAAAGTCTCAATACTTTCGAATTTTAATCCATACTTACAGAAAGACTTCACAGCTACTTGTGCTTTTTCTCCCTTTCTCATTGTCTTCATGGCCTTGCCTAAGCCAGGACATAGATAGCCTGTACCAATATAGCTAACGTCAGAATCGGGAATTTATATAAAGGACCACGTACTTTGATGTGGAAAAACGATTCTTCGAACACACTATGCTATGTGCACAACTTTGGACTCATTTACATCGTTTTCGGTCCATTGGTGCACATGGTGGAATTTGTATGGAGGGTCTTTTTCCACGTCAAAGGATTTAGTCCTTTGTGTATTTCCTGTTATCGCATTTTTAAATAGATATGAATACATGTTAAAAAAAGACTCACCGTCTCCTATATGAAACGATGCACCTTCTTCCGATTTGGAGACAACTATGCCATTTTCAAGACTAGCCTCGTACTTTACTACATCCAAAGAAATACGCCCGTAACCGACGTGAAACGATGACTGAGGGCTATAAGCATTAGGCTAATATTAGATCAACACTTTAGCACTAGCACTAGAAGTAAAGTTGAACAACAACCTAAAACTTCATCTCCATCTCTTGGAGTAGCCCATCCTTCACCATCTTTAGTTATCTTCTTCAAAATTCCGCCATCGCCGGTTAAATCCCGGATGGAGATCCATGATATCATCTCCACATCAAAAACAAGTGTAGCATTTGATGGAATCAACGGCGGAGATCCCACCTCCCCGTAAGCTATATTCGGGGGAACCGTGAAAATCGCTCTCTCGCCTTTCTTCATTGTCGCAACTCCATCATCCAATCCTTTGATGACTTCACCTGAAAAATTGCACATATTCTTTATACATTGTTACTCTCTTATCTATAGTTATATTTCTAATGACTCGGATATTAAAGGATATCGAGGGTATAGACAAGTAATAGAGATCTTTATATAGAGTTGGAGTAGTTATGATATAGCTTACCTTGGCTTAACTTGAAGCAAAAAGGAGACCCTTTATCTAGAGTCGAATCGAAACGTTCACCGCCGTCAATTTTTCCGGTGAAATGAACTGAAACATTATGCATACAAGTAAAATAAAAAAAAATCCATTAGAAACTCTAATGTACAAAAATATGCAATGTAATTCTAATTGTATAAAACATAATTGAATTATATACGGTGTTTAGGCGGCAATAAATCAGTTAGGGGCCTAGGTAGATTTGTATTTTTCTAATTTTTTATTATTTATACATAAAAATATAATTTCAACTAAAAAAATTGTAAAATATTAAAAAAACATAATTTAGAGCATGTTTTGAAATTGAAACTGAGACTAAGCTATTTACTGTGTAACACTTTTATGTACTTCCATTTTACCAACTAAGCTAGGTTAAAAATATCAAATTATAATTATTACATATATTGACATCTTAAAATATTGAATTCAGGCGTTGTCTAGTCCGAAAAAATCGGACTAGGCGGTGTTTAGGCGGTAATAAATCGGTTAGGGGCCTGACAACGCCATGGGGACGAAAAATTGGGCGGCAAGCTCTAAAATAAGGCCCAGATGAATCGTAAGCGAGACTAGGCTGAGATTTTTAAAACAGAGATTATATTTATATAACATAAAGTATTGAAATTAGACATTGAGTACCTTGTACTTCATCTCCAGGAAATGGAGTTTGCCATGAAATTCCCTTCCTCAGAATCCGTTTCTTCAGCCCTTCGTTTCCGATTTCCTTCTCTGCGATTCTCGGGTTGCCGATTCCGAGATCGATCTCCATTGGAATTGAGAGCTAGAACATTTAAACATATAAAATTATCATTAAATTTTACTCAATTGGCACTAAAAAGGGTATATAAATTATCCAGTTATAGAATCTAGTTCCGTTCATATGCCTTTACGTTTCATTTGTATGGTCCAATTGGGTAGTGATATAAACAAAATAAACAAGTACATGAAATTTTTTTACCTAGAAATTATTGTCTTCCTTTTTAATAATTTGCTGTATAATAATGGACCATTTGCTTCTTTTAATGATTTCAGAGCTAAAATGAAAATAAAGAAATTAATGCAATTGGAAATGGATAATAATAAGCTAAAAATAAAAAAAAATAAAAGACAAAATGGATAGGGTTTGAATGGAGGAAATTGTAGTGTTGGGGATAAGCCGTTGTGGCTTTCCCTCCTTTTGTTACCCTTTCAAATTTGCTCCGACTACATTCAGATCCGACTCAGGTTATGCATCTGGCTGTGCTGGGTGAGTCTCCCAATAAGAATTTTTTTGCTTTCACTAGGACTCGAATACGAGACCTTATTTAAGCGATGCTAAGTCGCTTACCACTTGAACCAACCATTTTAAAGAGTCTTTTTAACTTAACTGGTGTAGTTACGACTATTAAATAACCGGTTTTAGTCATTTTGTATATAAAAAGTTGCATGTAATAATAAAAAAACATCGACAGCCTTTATAATAAATGATAAAAAAAAATGGCAATCCGATGCATGAATTGTTCGGGATTGGGATCCTCTGCAGTTTATTTGAAACTGCAGAGGGAAGTTTGTGAAATCCCCACCACTAGTTGAGAAATAGATAGTGGGGATTTGTTTTATTTTTTAAAATAAAATAATGTTGTTTCACTATTTGTGGAACAACTTCACTCTGGAGTTCATGGTTGAACTGCGGAGAATCCCTATCCAGATCTGAGGAAGAGTTGTACCTTGAATAGAAAAATGTACGATATTTTGACCTACTTGATGTAGGCATTCGGTGCGACCCCTAATACTCATAGCTAGAAGGGGTCCAAAGTTTTTTAGTTTTTTTATTTGTAATGTAAAAATAAAAATAAATTTATTATAGTTTTTTTGGTAAAGATTTAGCCTAGTGGTTGAATCTTGAAGTTATGATTTCAGATGTCACAGGTTCGAATTTACATACGAGTGAATGATGTTTTTTGTTTATTATTATTGTAAGCTCAATAAGGTGAAAAAAATATTTTTTAAAAAAAAATGTTTAAATTTTTGTTGTAATGGATTATAATTTTAATTTTTTCTTCTGCTTATTTGTTATTTATAATTGATTTTTTCTTGTAAATAATTGAATATAATTAATTTTTATTTTAATTTATTACTAAATTATTTATTGTATTATTATGTGATTAAGGTGTTGGCCTAGTGGTTAACATTGAAGCTGTGACCTCTAAAGGTCCTAGGTTCAAATCAAACCTACTAAATGGAAATCAAATTCTCTAACCCGCCCTAGGTTTGATTTGAACCTGACCGCCCTAGGTTTGATTTGAACCTACATGTTCAAATCAAACCTAGGGCGGGTTAGAGATTTTTATTTCTATTTAGTATAAGCTCAAATGAGGCAATTTTTTTTAAAAATAAATTGCATTATTATGTTACGCAATTTTCTTATTGAAAGGTCCTAACATATTGGTTCATATATTATTTTGTCTAGGACCCCGAAATTTTCAGAACCGACATTTCGAAGTTGATATTACATAGAACCAATTTGATCCGTACTAGTTGTAAAACGAAAATCATATGAAATGTAGATGATTTTGTATGTTTTCTTTGTAGAATGAATGAAGCCGGGTTATGAGTTTATCGGTTTTATTTTGTTTGATGTCTTGGCTTGATAGTTGAGACTAAATTTGTGACTTTGGTCATAGATCCAAACCATATCCGAGATGGTTTGCAATCTTTCCTTTATATTAATAATAAGTTTAATGCATATTTAGCTATCTGAATTTATCCCAAAAAATCTACTGTCTTCCTAAACTTTTAAAGTGACTCGTAGCTTCCTCGCTTCCTAAATGCCACATGTTAGCTTTTGATAGGTTTGACAAAAAATCAGAATCGGACATGTGGCATTTAGGGAGCAAAGTGGAGCACTTTTTTAAAGTTGGAGTAGCTACGGGACCACTTTAAAAATTTAGGGGGACAGTAAATTTTTTAGAATAAGTTCAGATAAATGCATTACGCCTTAATAATATAAGGGCATATACACAAATTTTAAGAATAAGGTAAACTTAGCAAAATTAACATCCAAGGCATAAACAAACACTATACAAGGCATGTGAAGGAGCACCAATACTTTTATTCTTAACAAGGCGGTTGATTTCCAACATGTCATTCTAAAAGATGAATCAATAACCTATAAAATGATCAAAATATATCTAATAAATGAGAAAAGTTTTCAAAATTATGGCCTTGTTTTTTTCAACTTATGAGTAGTAGTATTGAACTGAACTTATCAGTACTTATTTCAATGTAAATTTGTAAAGAACAGGGCCTATATCATATTTACAGGACGGTAGGCGAAGACATTCGTCACATTTTTATTAATCAACTTAAAAATTTTCAATTAGAAAAATTGAAATGTATATTACTTTTTATTTTTTCTCAACTTCGTAAATTACGACTCTTATTAATATATAAAATTACATCTTTGCAAATCATTGGAACCACTTTATATTTTTTTTAAAATTTTCCCTTATTAATCAAATAAATAAATATCCTTGTGCTTAAAAAAAATATATACTCTTCCAACTAACATGTGAATTGCTTAATTTTTAGTTCTTAAACATTTTATGAGACGGTTGACTTCCAACTAACATGATACTCCATCAAATGCGTGAATGTTTACTAGTAATATATCGTTATAGGTATTAAAAATATAGTATTTTAATTTCTAAAGATATATGATACTTCTAGACTGGCACTTAACATTGACCCCGCAGTAGTCCTATTTGAAAAAGCAGTGGAAGTTGATATTTAGAATAATAAAAATAAGAAACTTTATAATTTTAATTAATTATAAAATTTGAAATTTTTTAAAAATATTCTAATGAAGTGAAGCAATTTATTTATATGAATTAAGAAACACCATCTCGAGAGCATGGAGATGATGAATATATAGCTTCGGTTAATTATGGAAGAGCTATTCAAGACTTAGCCTAGTTAGATTTAGCTTAAGTGAACTTTGGACACACATGTGTCTGATACTTATTAATCCAATGAGATCTATCTCTTATTGGGTCAATTACTTGATGGAAGCAAAATAAACTAAAAAGTTGTATAGATTGAAGGCAATAATAAATATTTAGTGCTAAATTATAAATATATTCGGCATATTTTAATTAAGAATTCAATCGTCATATATAACTCACCTTATTAAATAAATGTGACACTATAAGCGGATGACGTTTTACGCATGGCCAAGCCGGGTTGGAAACCTTTTTTATTGAAAAGAGATTCTCAGGCCGAGAAGCTTTAGTTGGTTTTTTAATTGAAATGGTGATAATTTGAAAATCAAGATTATAATTTTAAAATTCAATAACTCATCATTTAAAAAGTGAGAAACACCGTTTACTAAAAATATGAGTCGTCTTTTGGGTCAGCTCTATCAGAAAATTTGATATATCAATCTGCCTAGGATTTCTATACCTCTTAAACAAATATTCTAGGTCCGGACAAAACACTTACTTATCTACTTAGTTCAAATTGTTGGTTTCAAAGTTATTATGACATTTAATTATATTTTATGTGTATTTCCATTTTTAAGCCAAATATTGAACATTATGTTAATACAATAAAATAAACAATAAAGCTATATTATAAGCATCTAAAGCAAAAAATAAAGGGATCACAACTGCCTAGTTACAAGGATCTAAGAAAATAAAGTAATTGCATAAAGTAAAGGATAATTATATCCAAATTTAACTTTGAGATCTAATTTAATTTCAAATCCAAACCCCATGAAAACTCCATTAATGCAAGACTCAAATGAAACATTAGAATTGTTACAAGAATAACATGATGTAAAATGATAAATTGAAGGACTAATGCATATTTAGCTACCTGAACTTGTTTTAAAAAATGTATTATCTTCCTGAACTTTTAAAGTGACCTTGTAGCTCCCTTAACTTTTAAAAAAAAGCTCAACTTTACTCTATGAATGGCACGTATCATATTCTGATTAGAGAGAAAAAAAATTAGAAAAATGATATCTATGAAAAGTCAAACCTATCGTAAGCTGACACGTGGCTTGTAGGGAGCAACGTGCTGCACTTTTTAAAAGTTAAGGGAGCTACGAGATCACTTTAAAAATTCAGGGGACAACTAATTTTTTTGGATAAATTCATATAGCTGAAATGTAAATTGAAATAAGTTGTTTTTAAATAATGATGGAAAATGAAAATGTTACCATCATAGTTACCTTTTTACGTATTGCTCATAATTGTAATCGAATCTAAACTATGAGAACTATAAAAAAAAAACAGAATTGAGATTACATTATGAAAATTGTTTGGATTGATCAGAGAAATAGAATCTAGAAAACAAAAATGGAAGTGGAAAAAGTTTGAATTAGTGGTTGAATTTTGAAGTTGTGATTTTAGAAGTCGCACGTTCGAGTCTATATTGGAACTGATGGGATAAGGTTTTCCTTTGTTATTATTGTAAGCTCATATGAAATCCTCAGTAGATTGAATGCAAGTGAGAACACGTAATTAAAAAGCAATATTTTATAAACAAAATACTGATATTATTATGGCTTAATACGTACTTGACCACCTCAACTTAGTAACTTTCATCACTTAGTGTTTCCAACTTTCACAAGTCTCTACTAGCCCCCAGCTTGGCAAACGTATTCACTGCAACCCTCCACGTGTCATCTTATAATTGGTCTGACTTTTTAAAGATGTCAAAAAATTCTATTTTCCTCTCTCCAATTAAAAGATGACACGTGGAACTGAGAGTGAACATTTTTATCAAGTTCAGGGGGTTGGTAAAGACATCTGTAAGTTGAAGACACCAAATAATAAAAGTTATCGAGTTGGGGGGAGTAAGTATATATTAAACCTGTCATTATTGCACCCTACTTGTTATAAGCGCTAATGCATAGTTAGGTACCTGAATTTATCCCAAAAAATCTACTGCCTCCCTGAACTTTCAAAGTGACCATGTAGCTCCCTCAACTTTCAAAATGTGCTCCACTTAACTCCCTGTATGTCACGTGTCATATTTTAATTGGAGAGAAAAAATTAAAAAAATATCTTTAAAAAAATTAAACCTATCATAAAATAATACGTAACGGCTAGGGAGCAAAATAATAACTCTTTAAAAATTAAAAAAGCTACAAGACTGATTTAAAAATTTTAAAAAATAATAAATTTTTTTAAATAAATTTTGAAGATACATTGATTGAAGCCACCATTATCTTTCATCATCGTTTGATTTTGTTATATATTATTATTTAAATTCAAAGCCCAACTCTTCATCCGAAGACAGATCTATTTGATTTAAAATTAACAACTCACACTCTGCCACCTATATATTATATTCTGTATAACATTATATATGATTCCATATATCATGTTACTTGACATAATAACAACATAGTTTATGTATAACTTATAATTTAATGTGTTAAGCATGGCCTCGTCCATACATTTTTCCTTTGTTCAACTATGACCACTCTGCATCTTATATTGTGTGTTTTTCTATTAAAATTAATTTTATATCATACATTTGTTGGTATATCTAGTCTCATTATGTTAGTTTCATAGGGTTTACAATCATAAAATAGGCTTTTTACAAATTATAAAACATTTTTATATCTTCCAAGAAATGATTGCAATTGAAAAAATAACAACAAAAAACGTTTTTATAATAATTTTTATCCATAACATGCTAATATGACTAATATTTTGTCTATAGACATATATTATTTATGAAATTTGATAAAAAAAAAGATGATAAGAAATACAATGAGGTCATAGTATGATAAAAGTCATGCTTAAGAAGCTATAAATTATATTTATAAAATATAGAGAGGTACTAATGTATTTGATCAAAACTCAGAGAGGTCGTAATTATTTAGCCAAGTAAAGAATGTGAAACCGGTCATAACCATACTTCCCCGTAAAGAGTTATTTATCTACAACCCTTTCCCACTGTTACCCTCTAGTTGAAAGGATCAAAGACGATATCATCATGTGAATTTACAGGCTAGGACATTCACCACATTTTTATTAACCAAATTGAAAATTTTCAATTAAAAAAACAAAATTTTATATCATTTATCAATTTTTAACTTCTTGATATATAAAATTACATTGTCCTAAATCGGATTCAAATCTGCTGTCCCCAATTGTGTATCCTCTTTTATGTCCCCCATTCAGATTTTGGCATATGTTAGACACGTAGGAGAGAAAAATAAAAAAATAAGAAAGAATAGTTAAAAATAAAATATTAAGTAAGAAAATCTAACACATGACAAAATCTAAATAGGAGACATGAAAGAGAACACAAATTTAAAAACAACAGAATTGATTCCTCCTAAAAACCACTTTATATTTTTTTTAAGTTTTCCCCTTAATTAATCAAATAAATAACTTTTATGAAGCTTAAATAAAAAATATCCCCTTCCAATATAAATGTGAATTACTTTAATTTAGTTCTTTAACTTTTATGAGATGGCTGAGATCCAATTAACATGCCACCCCACCAAATAAGCGAATGATTAGTTGTAATAAAAATTGGTAGAGGTATGTATGATGATAAAGTATAAAGAAAATTTTAAAAAAGTATCACGCACTTTTACTCATCTGTAAAATAAGGTCTAAGAAAATTTATTTTTTTTTGTAAAATAAAATCTATAATTTTAAAATTGGCAAAAATATAACTTTCAATATCAAATTATGCCATGCTGATGAGTAATTTTATTTGATTTTATCCGAAATTTCTTGGATTGGTTAATAAGAGTACAACATGCCTCAGTGATAATTTTTGAAATTTTTTTAACACCTCAAATATATTTTTAAATTAAAATATGATGATAAACTTTAGAAATGGAAAAAATTTCCGAAACTTACTCAAATCGTGAAGTATAATTTTTAAATAATAAGATTAAAGTATGAGAATGTTGGACTGATTAAAATAATTTCTATAACATCACTATTCTGGATAAAAAAATATTTTCTATCTTCTTTTTTTGCTAATTTTTCGAAACCACAGACTTTATTTTGGGAAAAAAAATATTTCTCAGACCCTATTTTACAAATGAGTGAAACCACAAGTTACTAGTATTTTAATATTCACACTAAACATTTAATATTGGCATAATTTAATTAGAATTCATCCATCATACTTAACAACTTATTGAATTTGACACTTTTTGTTTTATACAATTCATTATTTACTTAATTAGACCTTGTACAAATACTATTTAAATTATGCATGACTGGATCAAGATTCAAAAGTTAAGAAGAAAAATGGCCCTAAAGATAGTTTGTAGAGAATTTGTCAAACCATCCTCTTCAACTTCAAATAATCACCCAAGTATTCATAATCTTTCTTTCATTGATCAATTGCAACCTCGCATGTATATGCCTCTACTTTTTTTCTACACGAGTAAAGATGGCGAAACCGATCATAATCATACATCTCGTTTGCTCAAGAGTTCCTTATCTACGGTCCTTTCCCACTACTACCCTCTAGCCGGAAGGATTAAAGATGATGTCACTGTTGACTGTAATGATGATGGAGCTCTATTTCTCGAAGCACGGATGGAGTGTGATTTGTCTCGGATTATGATGAATCCTGAAGATGAAACTCTAAGACTTTTGTGTCCCGATAATCTGTACTACAAAGATTCATTCCAGACCGGCCCTGTAGCAGTGCAGGTAACTTACTTTCAATGTGGAGGAATGTCAATCGGGTTATGTTTGTGTCATAGGATCATGGATATGGCAACTATGAGTTCTTTCATCAATGATTGGGCTTCCCTCGCTCGAAAACCGGATCAAGAAATTATCAGCCCCGAGTTTAATATAGGATCCTTATATCCGCCTCTTGACCTTCCAATCTTAAAACAAAGGCATCTAGCTCCTCCGGAAATGATGGGCTTGGTAATGACGAGGCTAGTTTTTCATGGCTCAAATATAGTCAAACTCAAAGAAATGGTGGCGGATCAAGTTCCGAACCCTACACGAGTCGAAGTAGTCGCTGCATTAGTATATAAATCAGCCATTAATGCAACTGCTTTGGCGAGCTCTTCAGGCACATTAAAGTCCAGTGTTATGACTCATGTGATAAATCTGCGCAATCTTGTTTCTCCTCGATTGTCAAACAGAAATAAAGGGAATATGGTTTGGAATTTTGGGGTATCACCACCGGAAAATAAAGAGGAGAATCTAGCGCGGTTTGTGGAGGAATTTAGGAAATCGAAATCAGAGATTTTGAGTTCATGTGCTAATATAAGAACCAGGGAAGAACTGTGTCAATTGATGTTGAATAGCATCAAACCGATGTCTGAACTATTCAACGTTGAGCATGAAATATATACTTGTAGCAGTTGGTGCAGGAATTCATTCTACGAAGCAGATTTCGGATGGGGAAAACCATTGTGGATTTCGTCAATTTTTTTGAAACTCAAGAACATGATGTGTTTGATAGACACAAGAGAAGGAGATGGAATTGAAGTATCTATCAGTTTGGAAGAAAAAGTCATGGCTTTGTTTGAGCAAGATGAACAACTTCTTTCGTTTTGCAGCGTAAATCCGAGCATCATGGACTTGCACCCCTCCGCTTAATCCATTTCAACCATGCTAGTTTTCGTTTACGCAAAACTGTCTTTTATGTGACGCTGTTGGTTTCCGATTAGTTCCTACTTCAATGGTCTTTCTTAGTTTGTTGCTATTGGTTGTATTTGGCTCTATTTTCGTGTACTTTGAGTTTTTCTGTTAAGTAGTACTGGCTTGCTTTATTTTCATATACAACTGTTTTCTTGTTAACGAAATTGACTTATAGTGCCACATACAGCAGTAGAATCTAAACATGTTCATCGAGCAATCTACGCCGGATTTCATCGAGCTTTTTAATGAAAACCTTAATCCAACCCTCACCCGGCTCACACTTTAGAATTTTAGGTTTGGGTCGGGCTCTGGCCGGGCTTTCTAGATCATATCCAAGCCTAGCCCACATCCCATGAACAATATTATCTTCTAAACTTTTTGATTGACTAATTCAAAAAAAAAAAGAAATTTTTTTACATGAATTCTTTTTTTTTTGGTAATACTATATAGTAAGACTAGTCGTAGTCAAGTTCGAAAATAGAATAGGATAAAATATAAAAATCTTAAATAGTTATCAAATGTAACATATAAATATATAATCAACAAAATTATTGTTCGGGCCGGGTTTGGGTATTTCTAAAAAAAACAAATTTGGCCTATAATACTTCGGGCTTTAGCGGCTCGGGCTCAGCTCAGTAAGAATAATGAGTGTTCAAACCCTGCCCATGGGCCCGGCCCTTGAATAGGTCTACTACTTGGAGCTATCAAAACAGAAATACAGAAACCAGACTGACAAAGTGTGCTAAATGCCTGTATCGCAGGACCAAATTTTTTATTTTTCCTATATTTATGTAACACTACAAATAACTCACATATTTGGGATGAAATTTTCCGTCCCTTCGAATATTTCTATGACTTGATGAATTTAGCAATGGAACCGAGAGCTTGGACACAATTCCTAGTAATCCTCTCATTCCAGTACTTCTTATTCTATTGCTAAGCGACAATTACGACAAGGAGAAATAAAGAAAGGCATTCATGTAAAGATAAGCACGAAAGTATCATCTACCTGCTCGTGTCGCAGTAGGAAGAGGTTGAACAGCAGCAAGAGGATTGACTTGGTATGAAAATGTAAGCTGCCAAAAGTCGATCAATGCCTTCTTTATGTTGAAAACTTGTCTCCTAATAATCCTGAAAGATTATGACACATTTGTTGAACATGAGATTTTAATGGAGGTAACAAACATGTCTGCTTTTTGACTAGCATAGATACCGACTCTAAGCAAAATCTTCGGAAAACGTGAAAAAATGTGGTTCTGTGCATTTGTAAGTAGATGAATGATAGTCTTAGTGATTAAGATAAGACTGAATTTGTGTCCTTTAGAGGGCCCGGGTTCGTACCACATCTGGGCAAGTGGGGATTTTTCTTTCTATTTAAGCGCAGCTGCACAAGAAAAAATTTTAAAAAGTAGAGGAATGATAGTCTTTCGTTGCTAACAAAACCGTGTGCTTTACATGGTTAGAACAAAAAAAGTTGAGTAATGGTATTAGACCTAGTTGATAGAGTAATTGACATGTCATCAAATCAATATGCCACATCAGCAAATATCAGTTAATTGTCATGACACATCAGCAAGTAAACTATTGAGTATGCCACCTATACAGTCAAGAAGTCAGCGTGTGTTACATCTGCAGTATAGTCCGTTTTGCACATGCGAGAACCACAAAGATTTCTTTACGTTTTCCCTGTCAAAAAGACATTTTTGGGCCATGTGGTATGATTAGATTGCCCATTTGGTCCCTATGCTATACACGTTATCCATTTGGTCCATGTGCTATATAATACATTATTTTTTTTGCACCTTTGGAACATATTACATACAATTTTGCTAAAATAGTTACTACCATATATGGCCCCAAAAGTTAACAAATTGCATACCATGTGGACCAAATGGGCAACAAATGCATAGCAAGAGGACTAAAAAGGTAACATGATACATATCACAAGGACCGAATGGATAACATGTATACCACATGGACAAACAGCCTATACCACATGGCCTAAAAAGTTTTTTTTGTTCGTTTTCCATATATTTAAAATGCGAAAAGAAAAAGAGTAATTCGGCAAAAATTTCCGAGGTGGTCAAGAACACACCAAACTGATCATTGATAGATAGAAAAAATGAGGCGTCTTACCCTTTTATAGTAGCTTTTTTCCTTTGGAAAACATAGCAAGTGAGAAATATCAAGCATCCAAGGAAAATCTTCCAATTGGTTATGACCAATCGCTTGTTACCAAACTTCAAATTAACAGAAGGGAACCACCATAACAATCGCTCCTTGCGATTCGACAATCTCAAAATTGCCTGTTTTGTATTATTCTCTCCACTAGGCCGCAAACTGTTTCCTAGAACTTTGGAAGATCCATTAAAGGTAGCACGTTCTTTTGATGATGAACCGCGAAGTTCAATGTTATTTGATGGCAAGCCTGACGAGCATTGCAAAGAATTGGAGGATATGACAGAGTACAAGGACTGTAATTTTCTCAAAAGCCCCTAGGACAAGACAGAATAACAAAAGTACATGTATTAGAACAAACATGCTTGTGTTAAGATATCAGTCAATGACACCACACACGGTCAAAGGATACAATATTTGATGGATTTTACGCAAAAAAAGAAAAGAGTTCTCTCTTCTTAAGTGGGTTGCGAAGGGAAACCTTACGGAACCGATTTATTTTTGCTATATTCTTATGGTAAAGAACTGAAGAAAGCTAATTAAACACTTTTTCCCTTTATACTAACACAATTACATACATTTGCAAATTGGCGGTGAAGGTGCTAGTCTAATGGTTACCACTAAACTTGTGGCCTATAGAGGTCTCAGGTTCGAACTACATCCAGCGGGTGGAGATTTTTCTTTCTATTTAATGTAAGCGCTACTGTGCAAATTAAAAAAAGGACATTTGCAAATTGGCTGAATTTCTTACAAAACCATTTTGAATATTCAAATTTACTAAGCAATTTCACCATATCAGCTATGATTCAACAATTTGAGGTCTATAAATTCCCTATTCCAAGTATGCTCACAGGGAAGTAAGTTTGAGAAACAAATGAGTCAATATAACCCCATTGAAGCCTAAATCAGCGACAGTCTTCCAAATATGTTGATAAATTGAGCTTCTGTGTAAATACTTAAACTAAATAATGTTACACAAGCACATACATGGATAAAGCATATGTTCAAAAGTCAACACATAGCCAATATAACTGTATAAGTGTATATAGCTTTAAGAAAAAAGTGGGTAAATACCAAATAAGTAGAATAATGAGTAACATTTACCTGACGTTTTTCCTCAGGTATTCCAGCTTTCTCAACCCAAGCAATTGCATGGCCCAAATCTTTCAAAGTTGTGCCAAGAACTGTCTCAGTATAGATTTCAACAACCTCCATATACTCGTTAATTCCCAAACAATCCCTATCTTCGAATTCTTGATGAACGTTGGCATCAGCATTTGGATGGACAAAAACATAGAGTTTATCATTCACGAATTGCCACTTGCTTAGAAACTCCTCCAAAAACTCCCGAACGCCTAAAGATGAACCTACTGATATTTGAAAGCACACCCTGAAAAATAAATGAAACATTCTCATTCCACTTCCTTAAATAAGCCACAGTTTTCAGAGGCATTTGCGTGGCATATATCACCATTATAGAGACATTATATGCTAAAATGTGCACACTAAAATTGCCCAAGGTTAAACTATGCCTAACATGCACTCTGCTACTGAACTTGCACCTTAAGGGCAGACAATAAGATATGGCCACAAAGCAAACCTCATCCTTATATGTTGATTGACTTGCACAGCATTTCGGTTTGAGAGGATCAACCACAATTAAACCTAGATATTTTTTCATGAAATAAAATTTCACCTTGGGTAAGTTTTATGTAAAAAAAATTATGATACACAAACAATCACATCTTGAGTTCAAACATTTCCTTTTATCTCATGTAAGACCATCAACAAAAGGAATGTTTAGCATTTGCCAGATTGTAAGCAAATAGTGAAATAACCATCAAACCCCCAAAACCATAATATAAAAATCCATTTTTTGATATATACATACCCAGCAAGAAGAACTTGAACAGGAACAGCAGCAGCAGACATGAATATATCTTTCAGCTCATTAAGAATGTCTGGGGCCCTACACAGAAATTTATATCAATTTATTACGATTGTACAGCATTTGAAACGCCTATTTTTCTATATTTCACCAGCCTCCCAATCCTAGTACTTTTACAATGACAAGAAGATTGTACAATAGTATAGTACATACAAAATATACCAAACCAACACTGAAATATAAAAGGAGATTGAACTTCAACAATCACAAATTATACTTGGCATTCAAGACCCCATTGATAATTTCTTCTAAATATATGGTATCTCAATCAACACCGACAATGTAAATCATGTTTATCTCTAGCGCAAATTTATATCATCAGCATAGCAAAGAAGCCTAAGCTCAACCAAGATTCATAAAGCAACAAGCTTTTCCTTTTTATATGCTTACTCAGATATATTTCAGAGATGACATCATTTTAAGCTAGGGAGGAACAATGGACACTGTAACATAACCAAAACTTCACAACACACTTTATCATATTGGTTCTCATTCTGCTTTATTAAACAAGACATCGGGTGAACATCTAAGGAGTGAGGATTGAGGCCATACTACAGACATACAACTCAAGGGCTCCCATAATTGAATCTTTACACTTAAGCCCTTCCTTGGATGGGTGGATAGCAATATGATGACGCAGTAAAGAGATAATATCACATCATTAGATCTAAAGCAAGTCTTCTATAAATGAAGAATACAATTGACTGCATTGTTTGATCCAAAACAGATTTCCTAGTTGGATTAAATTCCTATCCATCATAGATAAAGTTCACAATACTCGTTTTTCTCTCTTTGAACGTCTAATCCCAAATATGTTACCTTCGTGAAAAGCATAATCCTAAAATTCCAAACAATTGAACCACCACGCTGTAAAATACCATCATAAAGGCACTATACAACAGGCTCCACCAAGCTTGGGATTAAGGCTTGGTTGTTGTAAAGGCGCTAACTATACACTTATAACAGTGCAATCAAAACAGCAAATAAAGACAAGAAATTATGCTTTTCATCATCACAGAGTAAAAATACTTCTATAATTCTATCGCTAGCATCAAACATATAACAACAAACTTAGGAAACAAATTTTACAAGTGCTGTACCTGCCAAGTTGATTCAAAGACTGAACAAAGACCATACCAGCTGATATCTTCATGTCATTCAACTCCGATGTGTCTATATGTTCGTTGTCCTCGTCGCCGTGGCACATTCTCTTCAAAACTGAAGAAGCAACTGATGCAGCCTCTTCATACAAAGCGGCAACAAGATAACTGAAAATACAATCTCTTACTTATTTTGCATATCGTCCATCTAAAACACATTCCATATAACATAAATGAAGTTCACATCCCTTGAAGCTTTTAAATGTCGAACAAATCATCGAATTCATCTATATAGTTCATCACATTTTTAGCCGATACAAACTGACTATCAAAAAACAGTTCACCATCTGGAAATCACACGGACTCAAGGGATCAAGCAGATACAAGAAAGAACTACCTCTCAGAACTTTCGATTTCTTCCCAAATTGCAGCATTAGAATCCATCGTAGCAATCGCCTGTACCTTGAACAAACAGAAACCGCGAAGAATTTGAAGAATTTGAAGATACACAAGCACAAACAACAAAAACGATCGATCGATCGATCGATGGAAGAAATTGAAAATATCCTTGCACAGAAAACTGTTTAAGAAAGCTTTCGAGATCTCATGCTGCGTTTAGCTGAATGCGAAACCATAATTGATCTATCACCTGAAAGAGATGTGGAAGCAATGACCAGAAACCGCGAAGAATGAAGCGTGTTTGGCGCCGTCGTGGTGGTCTATAGACAACCGGTGTTTTAAAAAGGGCTGCCCGCTGGCCGAAGCTTTAAAGCGAAACTTAATCGATGACGAACCGTATTTATAATTTTTATTTTTAAATATTTATAATATATATAAAAATATAAATTAAATTAAAAATTAAATTATAATAATATAAAATATAAAAAAATATAATTTAGATCATATTTCAAAGATAATTAAATAAAATAAAGTATATTGTTTCTAGTTTTAAGATTTAAAATAATAATTTTATTGTGTGAACACCTTAATATACTTTAGTTTTATCAAATAAACTACTTTTTATTAGTAAAGTATGATTATTATAAATAATGGTATCATAAAAAATCTAAATTAGGCACTGCTTAAGCGGAAAAAATCGAACTAGGCGGTGCCTAAATGATAATAAGTCGATCGAGCTCCTAATAGTATCCTAAAAATAAAAAGTCGAACAACAAACTTCAAAACAGTACATGAGATTTTTAAATCAGTGTGGACAACAACTAGAGGCGGTTATGGTGGAGCTATCGGCAGCCGCCCGGCCCGCTTCTATGTACTGGTTTGGACACTTCAGTCTCAACAATTAAAGTTGAGCTGGAGTTGAAATGACTGTTGGGTATTGTTTGAGCCCAACTAAGCCCAACTTTTTTTAAAAAAAACATAATGGCTTAATGATCATTAGCGATTTGAATCTGTTCCCAAAAATTCACCCATTCTCTTAAAGTGATTTTGTAGCTCCCTCAAATTCATAAAGTGCATCACTTTGATTCCAAAATACCATATGTTAGCTTATGATTGAAGAGAGAAAACCATAAAAATGACATCTTTGAAAAGTCAAACCAATCAGAAGCTGGTACGTGGCATTGAGGGAGCAAAGTGGTGCACTTTTTAACAGTTGAGAGAGCTACGGGGTCACTTTAAAAGTTTAGGGAGGGAGTAACAATTTTGAGGATAAATTCAGATAGCTATTGATGCATTAATCCAAAAGTAATTCTCAGACTCACTGAATTGAATTCCACCAAAAAAAGTTTTCCAAGCACATAGTTATGAATTTTACAGCCGAAATCAAATCATTTAGATAAAATAACCGAGATGGCGCCAAAATAATTTGATTTTAATTTATTTTCAATTGAATTGCCAAAATTAGGGTGTTAAAAAATTGAATCTAACCGAAATAATCGACCGAATCGATGAAATTTGGTTATTTTGTCTAAATGGTTTGACTTCGGTTGTAAAGTTCATAACGATGTGTTTGGAAACTTTCTTTATGGTGGAATTAAACTCAGTACATATAGGGGGTGTATTTGAAACCCAATATCTGAAATTCAATTCATTTTCTATAGAAAATTTAACAATTTCCTGTAGAAATTGAACTACTTCAAATTTTAGGTTTTCAAACACACGGAAAATGAATATAATTGAGTTAGAAAAAAAATTCAACTATTGGGTAAATAAAATTATTGCAAGAATCGGAAAGATATATACAGTCAGTTTGAGACTATTTTCTCAAGCTGTTTATTTTGAAATCTCTATTTTCAAGCTTTTTCAATAAGCAGTAGATTTGATTTTAGAAAAAACAAGTCAGACACTTCCTAATTAATTAGTATGAATGACCAAACTGTGTTATTTAAAGTCAAAATTTATAGTTTTATTTAAAATTTATAAGAGCAACTTATTTTAACAATAACTTAATAAGCAATACCAAATTGGATCTTGTGGGTGACATTATATGACCATACCTATTAATTGATGTCATAAGGAATAGCCCATTTTTTTCATGCATTCAACTCATCCCATGTAATATTAAAAACGACAATGTGTTGGTTGGTGAGATTAATGAAGCCTAGTGTGAGTCCCTAAAAGGTAAATGAGGCAAAGTGCATGGTAAAGGAAATGCCCATGTGAAATAACTATGGGCATAGCCTTAAAAGACTTAGGAATTGTTTGGTTTGCGGAAATTCTATTATGTGGAATAGAAATAGAAATGCATGGAAAGATGTTGAATATCACACATTATTCATCTATAATCCATCGATGCACAGAAAAGTTTTTCCTAGTTTATATATATTTCATGGAAAAGCTATTACTTTTTTAAATAAAGGAATAGTTTTTCCACGAGATATATATAAACTAGGAAAAACTTTTCCTGGTTTTCCACATTCATTTTCATTTCAATTCCGCGGAATAGGATTTATGTGAACCAAACGCCACCTTAAAAAAATACTTAAAAAGGGCTGGAACATGCAGAGTGTTGCCAGAAGTTTCTAGAAGGTTGCCAGAAAGTTCCAGAATAGCTGTAGAAACTCCGAAAAGTGTTGCCAAATATCCAGAAGTGTCCTGAAGGGTTGCAACAAGTCTGGAATATGTTGCTGGAAGGTTCTAACCGACCTAGGCTAGATATTTTGTATATTTTAATATAAGAAAGGCCTAGAAGAATGCATATTAGCCATAGGATCAAAGAGGTTTCTAGAGATTAAATCTAGACCGTCGGTTAAGGAGGTGGATTAGGCTATGAATACTCCACTCATTTTGTGCATATTGAGTTCTAAGCTCAAAAGCTCTCTTGTAACACTTTGTAAAGCTTTCCTTTGTGTTAATAACACTTTGTATACTTCTTCAACTCGTGTCTCTTGTGCTCGGGTTTGGCTGACTTAGTTCTCTCGTAGGCGAGAATCGAGCTAAGGCCACACGTACCATTAGAGGTGAATCGTCTAAGTACGTGACAGTAGGCTATATTGCATTAGATGTAAAGATTTATAAACGCTTAAAACCACCAATAATTTTCATTCCTATGCAATTTTTAAAAAAATAAGCAAATGCACTTATTTATTAAATAGTAAATATAAAGGAAAATCCCACTCATCTCCGATGTGGATTGAACCTAGGACTTTCACAGTCTCAAATTCAGTCTCAATCGCTAGAATAAGATATCAACCACGTTTTCATCCCTATTTACTTTGTATAGTCAATTTTCGAAAGTTTGCAAGTTTAAAAGTGATCATGAAAAACTACTTAGAAGAGTTTATGATGGCGGTTATTTTAAAAAAGAAATTACCTCATTTGACTTATAATAATAAAAAAAAATAAATCTCATCCCACCCCACTCCGTATTGTATAATCGAACCTACGACCTCCAGGTGATAGTTTATAACATTTTTTAAGATGTTTTACAATTCAATATATAAACAATTTATAGGTTAATTTTAAGTGGCGGGGCCATAACTCTAAGTGGGGTGGGATTAGTTTAACTTATCTTCAACTCTCTTACTTTTTGGCCAAAACAAGCGAATACAAATAAGAAATTACCTCTCGGAACGTTTAATTTCATCCCAAATTGCAGGATTAGAATCCATTGTAGCCATTTCCTGTAGCTTGTGTAGAGAATTCGTGGACTTCGAGAGTATTGGCCTCGATAGCTTGAGTTTGAGTGAGCATACAAATTTTTTTTCAAATTCTTCCTCAGGAGAAAGGAGAAAGTTTTGCCTTTCTTCTTCCTCCTCCCCTTAATGGGTTTATAATATACTCTTTTGTGTTGAATAATTCGTTGTTATTATTTTTAGTTTCAACAGCAAGATCAACTTCTTCAATCATGGATCTGATGCTACACATCTCAATCTTGATGGTTTATCACATGATCAGACTTAATCTGTCTTTATTAGATAAGATACATGTATGATCTTTCAAAGTAAGCACCCAAATTTATCTCATTTATGCAAGATCTTTCTAGATCTGCAACAATGAGTAATGTTATGGCGTACGTAGGAGCTTTTATGGCCGTTGATTGAAAACGTTAGTTGAGATTAAGAAAGTAGGTTGCAGCGCTCGTTTTTTTTCTAGTTAGTCTTGCCATATGACTTGTTTTTCTTGTATAAAAATAAATTCAGTATGTTTATTTGTTTGTGTCCGTCCATTGTTGTAACTCCGGTTTTATGGTTAGAGTAGTTCTGAATTATCTATGTTAATCGACCGCGAATCATACTACATAATTATTGGCTGGAGCAGTTAATTTTTTAACCTGTAGGAGAATTTACATTTAATTAGAGCTGGTATTGCCACTAATTTAATATAATACTGTATTATTCCGTAAAAAAATTTACAGTTTTTGTAGTTAATTTCTATTTCTCTCAGTGGATTATTCTCTTGGTTTTCCATTTGATTCGCTCGAGCTTTGCTCCGATTATATCCAGATTCGATCCGGGTCGCGCATCTGGATGTGCTAGGTGAGTCTCTCAATAAGAATTTTTTATATTCACTAAGACTCAAATTTAAGACCCTGCTTAAGGTATACCAAATTGCGATCAATTGGATCAACCCTTATCGATCCTCGGTGGATTATTATATTGAATAAAAGTAACTGCACATACGGCGCCGTATCACAATCTTCATTCTGTGGGCTTAATGGAATGATGATGAGTGATTTCCACTCCCATTGTTTCTTTCCTTCCACCTACCGCCACCAACAACCACACCATCTCTATCAAACCTACTCCCACTCCCAAACACACCTAACGTGGTTTTCACGCGCCACTTATTTACATCTTAACATATTTTAGTGTTATTTTTCATTTTATTTGTAACATATAGAGGTCAAATGATAACAATACATATAAAAAAGTAACAGCTATAGTCTTTAATAAAAAAATGTTATATTTAGATTTTTCATATTTTATCTATATAGTGTCTTTTTAAAACTACGTCTATTGTTTTAATGGGATTAAAGATGGATTATTCTTTAGTTTTAGATTATAATAGGCTAGATCAAAATGCCTCATTTAACTTTTAAATTTCTTTTATCGTGAAGTTTCGGATAGTTATTGTAATTCCACTTTATGATTAATTAAAAATAACCTATTTATAATTACAGAAATAAAGTTGCATACATCCAACCTTCCATTTCTCTTAATCTGGGAATCTTATTAAATTTTGGGGTATTATTGTTGTTGGGGTATACTTCTAAAACTCTATTAAACACCGAGGTATCCTTGCCAAGTACAGTTATTAATATTTTTTTTGTTGCATATTAAGCGAGTTGTTAGTCAAATCTATATAGCTTGTTTTTGAAACTCTTTCCACCTTTATTTAGATCTCGTTTAGGCGTTATTTTGAGGTTTATCGTTTGACTTTTTATTTTTCAGGTGCTGTTACGCGCTGGATTTAAATATTGCTTTCTAGACACTGCCTAGTCTAATTTTTTCCTCCTAGACACCGCTTAGTCTGATTTTCCCCCAATTTTTAAGATACTGATACTTATAATAATTATATTTCAATTTTTTCAATTAAAAAAATGTAGCACAGTTGGTAAAACTAATGTTCAAAAAAATATTATTACCATACAATTTTCATTTTAAATATCAAACCTAAAAATAGTATGCTATAAATCACAAAAACAATAGTGAGGATATTTATTTTTAAGGAATTAATTTTAACGTTGATGTGTTTTTATATAAAAATTAACTAAGACTCAATGTTTTAAAAAGCGCTAGAAGCTAGTCGGGGCGGTTGAGGGTTCAAAACGTCTAGGCAGGGTCTAGGCGGGGCCTAGACGAAACCTAGGCGGGAGCTAGTCGAATTTGTATTTTTATTTTTTAAATATTTTTTAATATATAAAAATACAAATTCAGTTAAAAAATAAATTATAATAATATAAAATATATAAAAAATATAAAAAATAATTTAAACCATATTTTACAATTTGTATTCTGAAAAATCCCGCCTGGGCGCCGCCTAAACAGCCGCCTAGGCCGATTTTTAAAACAAAAGACCCGTCTAAGACCTCCTAGCCCCGCTTGAATCGGTCAACCGTCTAGGACCACCCGACTACCTAAAATCGCGACGGTGTTATAAAAATCCCGCCTAGGCGGCCGCCTAGCCCGATTTTTAAAACACTGCTAAGTCTTATGTTTTTATAAACTAAACTATATTTTTTTATAAAATATTGGTGTATTATAATTTATTTTTTAGTTGAATTTATACTTTTATCTATTAATAATTATAAAAATTTAAAAATTTACACATCTACCTAAACACTATTAAATTCCACCTAAATATTTAAAGCCCCAACCATCGAAATAGCCTGAAAAACTTTTTAAAACGTTGTTGGAGATAGCAAAATTGAGTCCTGAGTAAAAGAGAATGCCGTGAATCATTTTGAGATGGATAAATATTTAATGAATCATTGCACATCATAATTTACAACTAATTCTTTCGTAAATATGTAAGAAATTACATATCGAATTTAAATTCATTGCTCTTTCCACAATATAATAGTTGTTTGATTGAATGCATTGAGAACTCTAAATTACAGTCGATCTAAATATTTCAATTAACTCATTAAATCTGATAAAAATATGAGAAATTATATTTAATATTGGATATTTAGTACCCTTTATTAATTTAATAGCGGACTATTTATTAGAAAATATTTAATTAAGATGAGAGAATGTTTATTTAGAGCATAATAAATACTTAATTGTTAGATTAAGGAAGGTACTAAATATCCGATACTATATGTAATTTCCCTAAAAATACATAAATTTACTCTTTTTAATGCTATATATCAACTTATATTTAGTTTAACTTGAATTACTCGTATTTTAAGAATTTCATGACAAATATACGTAATTCACACCAAATAGACAAAAAAGGCAACCATTAAACTAAAAAGATACTAAACCGATTAAATAGAAAGGAAAATATAAAAACTATGAAGTTTAGAAGCATATAAGAGTATTGAGGAACCAGAAGCATGCTCAGGTTGAAAGGCTCCTCCCTGATTTAAAGGTCTCAGGTACTCTCATTTGATTATTGAGATTGACATTAACGTTATTTACAAAGTAGCGATGTTGATGATTTTCATATTTATCTTCAATTATTATGGGCCGTAAGGAACTAAGTCATTTTCTTCTTATATTTTCAAATTGGCGTCTCGTGATTTTAACGTTTTAGCACATAATTTGATGCATTACATTCATCTAGGTGAGGTAACAAGTGAATGGTTATCTGCACTATTATTATATGTTGCTCATCTACTTCATTAATCTAATTTACCACCCTTTTACCAGTAGTTCCAATTGATAGATGTACAAAATGTCCATTATTTTGATGGGGCCAAAGATTTACCATTCTTTGACTTTAGATTATAATGGACTAAAGTAAAATGACTCGTTAAACTATTTGAGCTTCTTTTATTGTGAAGTCATGGATAGCTGTTGCAACTCCACTTTAGGGTCAATTGGAAACAACCTCTTTATAATTACATAGGTAAGGTTGCGTACACCCGATCCCCCTTTACCCCACTTATGCGGAGCCTTAAAAACATTGAAATAATATTATTATTATTTGTTGATAAATGTACAAAGTATAAATCGGGATGATCAGAGATTAATTTCTGACTTTTACGGAAACTCCCTATTATTTTAAAAAAAGTTTTCCACCCTTTTTTTAAAAAAAAGGAAAATATATAATTGCCATTTTCCATTAAACACGACTCTAATTCCCTTTGAGTCACCAATTTTGACTTTTACTTTTTTTTCAAAAAAAAAAAACTCACCAACTCCGTCCCTGATTTATATATATCAAACGCCGCCGTCCCTAATTTCTTATCATCGTCTCCATTTCTCCACCAATGGAGCTTCCCCTAATCCCTCTCTCACTCTCCCTCCTCATCTTCTCCTACCTCCTCTACCGCCGCTTCCGCTACAAGCTCCCGCCGGGGCCCCGGCCGTGGCCGGTGGTCGGGAACCTCTACCAGATCGAGCCGGTGAGGTTCCGGTGCTTCGCGAAATGGGCCGAGATCTACGGTCCGGTGTTCTCCGTCTGGTTCGGATCTACTCTGAATGTTGTGGTCACGAATTCGGAGCTGGCGAAGCAAGTGCTGAAGGAGAACGACCAGCAGTTGGCGGATCGGCATCGGAATAGATCGGCGGCGAGGTTTAGCAGGGACGGGAAGGATCTGATTTGGGCGGACTATGGCCCGCATTATGTGAAGGTTCGGAAGGTCTGTACGCTTGAGCTTTTTACTCCTAAACGGCTCGAAGGCTTGAGGCCGATTCGAGAAGATGAAGTTACTGCTATGGTTGAATCGATCTTTTTGGACTCTACTATACCTGGTAATTGATTTTGATTCTCTTCTCTGTTCTGCACTTTTGTTCTTCCTTTTTTGGCCTTTTGCATATAATATAGGATATAGTATCTATTTTAGAAAACACTCCTTTGAATGCTGCACTGCACCTCATTCGGCAAAGGTTAATGGAACGCGGAATTACTGATATGATAGGTGGTTTTATCTATTTTTTATTTTTAAAAGAATATATATTATTTAGGATAAAATTAAAAAATATGTTATGTGGTTTGATATGTGGATTTTTTTAAAAGGTTCATGTGGTTTTAAAAGTTTTAAAAAATATGCATTTAGTTTAAAAATTAGCTGTCATACCGGTAATTACAATAATTTAACGTTACTATATTTTTACTATATTATTTAATAATTATATATTAAGATTTGAGTAAGATTCGAAAATTTTTTATTTTACTATGCTCTTTTAAAGTTATAATAAAAAAATATTAATACTTCTCGTAAAATTTTAAAATTTATCACTAAGTTGTATTATATTTTCATTAACTAAGCTGTAAAATTTCACTTTAATAGGGATAAGATTACCCTTCAAAATGTTGTTTTAAAATTTTGGAAATCCACTTTTTTTATAAATTTTTGAAATCACATGCATCACTTTGAAGAAAAATCCACAAGGACCTTTTTATAAAATGGGCAAACCACATGGTATGTTTTTTAAGTTTAGCCTATTATTTATGGTTTTTAGTGGCTACCGCAATACTTTTGGATCTTTTGCAATACTTCTGCGTGTTGCTCCAAGAGTTTTGGAAAAGAACCTATATTATATAGGTCTCTAGTGGCTATTGCAACACTTTTTCTAGGCCTTTAGCAATGCTTTTTCTTGTTGCTAGAAGGATTCTAGAAAAATCGGGTTTAAACCAGTTCGTTGGTTTACCGATTTTTTTGACTGAAACCATCCTTTAAATAAATCGTATTATAGCCATGACCGATTTACAGTAAAATTGGGGTTATGTTATTGATAGGAGTACTTTGGTACCACCTAGTTGGTGTAGTTGTTTCATGATTATTGCCAATTCGTTAGACATTGATTCCCTACCCTAACAGAAATTCAATTGATGGTTTGAGAAAGATAATTTTTCTAAATAAATTTCATTGTAATTAATGCCTCCTACCTCTATATCAAGCTACTCACTCAGTTTAGAAACTATTGTCTCTTTAATTATTTTATTAGTTCTCTTTTTAATTGTTAATTTAGATTATTAATATATTTTGTATAATTTTTTCTCTAATTTATCATTGTATTAAATATGAGAGATTATGTATTGTTAAAATTGTAAATGAGTAACGAAGAAGAAAGAGAATTTAGTAAGGGATAAATTAGTTATTTTAATTGTGTAATAAATTTTTTATTAATTTCAATGATTCGATAAAATGAACAATATTTTATAGATAAAGATAGAACTTAATTTCGATAACTGAAGCAGATAGGCTACCAAATTTAGGTGAAAATCAACCACCTACTTTTGTTTTTATTTACCTTCGTATTAGTCTCTCTCCCCCATATTTGGGTGGCCTATCCACATTTGACTATTAATTAGTTAGTTCAAGTACTAGTCCTATTTGGTAACTTGTGGGTGTTTCTCATTACATGTGATTATAGGCTATATATATAAGCTATTTTTAACTAGTAAGCTTCAGGCAAACTTAAAAAATATGTTCTGATTTGATTGTTTTGTAAAAAGGTTATTGTGGAATTTTTTTTTTTAAATGGGTGCATATGGTTTCAAAAGTTAGCAAAAACATGCTTCTCATAATTTTGAAACCACATTTGGAAGGGCAATCTTGTTCATTTTGAAGTGAATTTTTACAGCTTTGTTTATAAAAATACAATACATATTAGTGATAATTTCAGAATTTTTATAACTTTAAAAAATCATAACAAAATGAGAACTTTCCAAAATTTAATTAAATCTTGATAAATAATTTACAAATAATATAGTTGAAATATAAGAACGTTGAATTTATTGAAATAACTGAGATTAGCCTTCCAAATGTGGTTTCAAAATTTTAAGAAGCATGTTTTTGCTAACTTTTGAAACCACATGCACCCTTTTGAAACAAAAAATTTTACGAGGACCTTTTTGCGAAACGGACAAACCACAAGACATCGTTTTTTTTACGTTTACCCTAGAATGAAGTAGTAACATTTTTTTATAATTGGCTTATAAGTAGCTGACATGCCGTTTAAAGCTTTGTTAAAGTCGGTTCATAAGTAGTTTATAAGTTTTATAACTTGTCAAAAAGGACTTAAAAAAAAGACTTGTAGACAAGAGAGATAATAAAATTGAATAGAGGTTTTATATTTTTTTTTCTTAGTCAACTCGTAGATGCTTATAAATAACTTAAAAATAAACTCTAAAAACGACCTTGAAATTTTTCTACTTTAAGTTAAAAATTTAAGACACCAAAAATTCTATACCATTACCACCCTTTTTATATGGAGTTTTTTTACACGGGATCGAGTATTTAATATCCCTTTCGTTGGATATTTGACACATATACAGTTTATGCCAGCATTCAACAGGAGGGGTATTGAATACCGGGTCCTGTATAAAATTTGTCTTTTTTATGTTAAAAGTGCTTATATGTTTACGCTAAAGTATAACGGTAAAAGGGTTAGTTATTTTTGGTAAGGTAGTTGGCTTACCTATTGTTTTTCTGCTTAAATAATTAATATAGGGATAAAAAGAAATCAAAATAATTGAAATAAGTAAGGTTTGATTAGGAGTTGTGACACACTATGAAATAAAGTGATTGCTTACAAGTCAATCATATATAATAATGTTAGGTTTGGTGCCATTATTTATTAGCTTTTTTTTTTTTAATTTGCTTTACGTTGGCGCTCATATTATTAAATATGAAGAAAAATCCTCACCATTATTGAGGGTGTTATTTAGTGGTAGGGATCAGTTCATTTTTAAATATTCACCGGTGATCGAACTTTGGGATGTGCATGGAGCAACTTTAAATCTTAGGGCCTGTCATCCTGTCCTTCGAGGATTAGTCTGAATGTGGACATGGCTTAAAGGTGCTGCCCACAGTTGGGACCCATTCAGTACCACCTCGTGGTGAAAACCAAAAAAAAGGAAAATTCTCACCCCCACCCCGATATGATTCCAACATATGATATCAATATATTACATATCCAGTTTGAAAATTTTTATATAAGATAAATTTGTGATGCCCATGTTTTCTTGATCTATATAATAAAAAACAATGTATTTGCAGAAAATAATAGGAAAAGTGTGGTACTGAGGAAGTATTTAGGGGCAGTGGCATTCAACAACATAACAAGGTTGGCATTCGGTAAGCGATTTGTCAATGCAGACGGGGTAATGGACGAGCAAGGCAAAGAGTTCAAGGCGATCAATGAGAACGGCCTGAAGCTAGGCGGTTCACTTGCAATGGCGGAACACATCAATTGGCTTCGGTGGATGTTCCCACTCGAGGAGGAGGCATTCAATAAGCATGGAGCTCGAAGAGACCGCCTTACTCGAATTATCATGGAAGAGCACACGCTCGCTCGCCAGCAAAGCGGTGGAACCAAACAACATTTCGTCGATGCCTTGCTTACGTTGCAAGAGAAATACGACCTAAGCGAGGACACCATTATCGGACTTCTTTGGGTAAGTAATGTATCTATTATAGCATAATCTTCAAAACACATGGTTTGTGGTTTCGCTGTTTTGCAAAATGCTGCGCGGGAATTTTTTCTTCCAAAATGGGGTGTTTTAACTTTTAATTAATTTAACATTCTTTAAATTTAACCATGTTACTAAGATTTGAACAAGCTTTAGAATTTTTTTAGATTTTTTAAAGTTTATCATTGTCTTTTAATTTAAAAAAAATTTCCCTTCCACAAAATTTTCAAAATTTATCACTGTACTTTTATTAACCAATATGTAACCCTGTACTTTTACTAACCACAAAATTTGTTGTGATATAATTTAATATTGTAAATCCTTTATTTGCTAACTTTTTGCAACCATAGATCTCGTTTTGAAAAAAAAATTCCACAGTTACTATTTTGCAAAACAGCTAAACCACTGACCATGTTTTTTAAGTTTATAAGGCAACCTGTGCCACCTATGGGAGAGCGAAATCGAAAAAACCGAATCAAACCGAGAAACCGAATCGAACCAAAGTTATTCGGTTCGGTTTTTGGTTTACATACCTTGCTCTATTTGGTTTTTGGTTATGTTTGGTTTATTCGGTTTTTCAACTTAATGAACCGGAAATGATCAAATTAGTTTTAATATATTTTTTAATTTATTAAATGTTAATTTATTTAAGTTTTTTAGTTCACTTTACAATTTTTTACTTGACAATAAAGCTTTTCTTTTTAAATTAACAATAATTTATTTGTGTTGAAAGATATTATGTTGATTTTTATTCATTTTATATATTAAATTTATATTTAAAAAATGATATATTAATATAAAAATACAAATTGGTTTAAACCGAACCGAAATAATTCGGTTCGGTTCTAACAAAATCTTTATTTAATTTTCGGTTCAGTTCGGTTTTTGAACCGAACCGACATTTTGCTCACCCCTAGTGCCACCTAAAAACGCTTAATATATACATGACAATTGACTCGGGGAGCAACATTTGTGCAGGATATGATAACAGCAGGGATGGACACAACAGCAATAGCAGTAGAATGGGCAATGGCGGAAGTCGTGAAAAACCCGCGAGTCCAACAAAAAGTCCAAGAGGAGCTAGACCGAGTGGTCGGGTTTGAACGGGTAATGACCGAAGCCGATTTCACAAGTCTTCCGTACCTACAATGTATAGCCAAAGAAGGACTAAGAATGCACCCACCAACCCCACTCATGCTACCCCACCGAGCAAACGCCGACGTGAAAGTCGGCGGCTACGATGTTCCAAAGGGATCGAACATACATGTGAATGTGTGGGCTGTGGCACGGGACCCGGCCGTGTGGAAAAACCCGAACGAGTTTCGGCCCGAGAGGTTTTTGGAGGAGGACGTGGACATGAAAGGCCATGATTTTAGGCTACTTCCGTTTGGTGCGGGCCGGAGGGTTTGCCCCGGGGCCCAACTCGGTATAAACTTGGTGACGTCTATGTTAGGCCATTTGTTGCATCATTTTAATTGGTCGCCTGCGCCAGGTGTGAATCCTGATGAAATCGACATGGCGGAAAATCCGGGATTGGTTACTTACATGAAAACTCCTCTACAAGCTGTGCCTACTCCTCGTTTGCCTTCCGAATTGTACAAACGTGTGCCTGCTGATATCTAGTTTTCCACTTTTTGTTCGGTTTCTTTCGGGTTTTTTATGTTGTATCCTTGCATTGAAAGAGCGTGTTAAGCTCGTATTTTCGGTTGAAGTGAGATCAAATTCGGTTTCTTATTTTCTTTCAGCATATTTTTAAGTAGGTGAAATCGTCATCGTCATCTTGCATCTGTCATATACTCTTTTAAAACAAATTTGTGCAATTGCACTTGCATTATTATCATTTTATTTAGGCTCCCGTTCAAACAGTGTAAGGTGGGTCGGGTATATGCAATCTTCCCTCTGTAATTACATAGAAATTGTTTTCAATTGACCCAAAAAACATTATAACATATTTCAATGTATTATACATTAACCAAATGCGTACAACATTTTTGTTTGACAAGGTAACTCCATTGCAGTTGTACTTTCTAAGTTTCTATTATTAGTACTAATATTTACAGATCCAAACACAAAAGTATTTCAGTGGCGATGGGTTCACAGAAATCCTATTTCGTGGAATAGAAATATGAATGAATGGAAAAATGTCAAATATAGTAGAGTAAGTGTCTAGTATTTGTCAATGCACGGAAAATTTTTTCCTAGTTTATATACATCTTACGGAAAAGCTATTCCTTAAAAAACAATAGCTTTTCCGTGAGATGTATATAAATTAGAAAAAACTTTTATGTGCTTCAACGGATTCTAGATGAATAATGTGTCATATTTGACATATTTTCATATAATTCTATTTCTATTCCACGTAATAGGATTTTTGCGAACCAAATGAGCAGTACAAACAATACTTACCTTGTCCTTATATAGTAACTTCCACACCCAAATTCTCTTCTTTAGTTCCTCCCCTTAATTTTCAGAAGTAGTTCGAGACAAAAGCAAGATGAGTATAATTACCAACACAAATATAGCAGGGTCGACCCTATAATAGAAGCCATTTAAGCAGTTGCTTATGACATAATAAAAATTAGGGCCCTTATATATTTTTTTCTTTACAAATTTAATACCAAATTTTTTTATATTCTTAAAAAAATATATCACTACCTATTGAAAAATTATTTTTTCTTACTAGTATTTAGCAAATTAATTTAATTGACTATAAAATTGTTAAAATATATATTTTTCGCCTAAGACCCCATAATTTATAAGGCCAGCCCTTAAATATAGAACAAGTGATCTAGTAAGCGAAAACGAGTCACTCCACAAGCTAATAAGTGCCAACCTTGGCTTTAGCTAGAACGATCTCTACGAGTTTGAATGGAAACATTAAATCGGGTTTCTCGGTAAATTTAACAACACGATTTGCTGCATTTTGTACCTCTTGATCATGTTGGTATTGGTTTATTTTCACTCGATTTTAACGAAAATAGGTAACTAACTAGGAAACTGAAACAGCTTAGAATTGTTATTAGGAGTAAGTAATGGAGACTCACCTACCATAGCCAGGTGTGCAACCCGGGTTGAATCTGGACGTAGTCCGATGAACCAGATGGCCAACAAAAAAAAGAAGAATCTTCATGAAAGAACAATTCAACATGATGTCTCAAACATAGGCAACGTTCTTTTCAACTTTTAAAAGCCGAACTGAATCGAACTGAAGTTGACTGAACTGGGCTAACTTTATTTTAGTGTAAATTTAGGCCTTGTTTTTTCAACTTATAATTCATTTAGTTTTAGTATTCACTTTTTTTGTTCAGTTTCAGTTCAGTTCAATAATCAATAATCAATAATCAATTTTATGACAAGATGATAGTATTTAAAATATTATAGATTATTGTTATTGTTAATATAACAACATTTTTGTGTATCATTATTTATATTATTGATTATCTTTCGATTTACTTTCAGTATTTTTAGTTTCCGTTCAACTGCAGTATTTTCTTTTGGCATGATTGATTCTGAGGGAAATAATATCTCTTCTCGAGTGAGTCTTGTGTATATTCTTGTGAGGTTCTCTTCTTCTACAGATTTCATAGACCATTGCGATTGTCCTCGGTGACATATTTGAAGAGTTAATATATTTGATGATCTTAATTTTGAAGTACCTTTAATGCTTCTTGCTTGTGAGTGTTGTACTCTTTAGATGCTTGTATTTGAACAGAACGCTTGACTGATATTGTGAGCTTTAAATCTTCTGAAACTGATGCCACAGTCTTTCGCTTTTACTCTTTTAGTATTCACCTTCTAAGCGATAACTTATCAGCCCTTTATTCTGAGAACATGAGTTTACTTGGAGATGAGTAAAGCTTTTAAAGATAGCTTCAACTTTTGTTGATTTGGTGGATATCCTTTACGGCTCTTCTCCTTAGAGTACTTATAAGCTTTTTGTTCTTTTAGCTTTGCATGTATTGGCGTGTAGACTTTCTTTTTTCGTTATCTCCAAAACCTTGATCTTAAATGTTTTATCTTCTGAGAGACTCTTCTGAGCTAGGTCCTACATATTTTAATTAAATTTTGTTTGCAATATTTAAAAAAAATTCAAAAATAATTGTGTATTGCATTTTTATTAACTAATCAACAAAATTTCAGATGAAAACTAACAAAATTACTTATTATCGTGACATAATTTAATATTGAGAATCCTCTCTACGCCAGTTTTTTAAAATCATATACCTAAAAAAAAGAAATTATCTTCCATTTTACTACTGTTTTAAAGTTTACACAAATAATTTTAAGTGAGAAATGAACTTATTCAATGGGCGGGTTTGAACCCGATCAATTTAAAATTTTTTGCTATGTCCATGCCCAATCCATCCCGCATCAATAATACACATACATTATGCGGAGTCGAATTTGAGTTTAGAACTTCATTTTAAAGCCCAACCAATCTCATCATCAAGGATTGTTCATTACAGAGAGAAACAGGGAAATGGGTCTGCAGATTTTGGAGCCAAATTCATGTATCAGAGGATGCTGTACCAGCGATTCCATCCCTCTTCATCTCCCTCCTTCTTCCTATACCATCCTTTCCCCAATTGCTAGGGGTAATTTCGTTTTTTTTCTCGCAAACAATTTCAATTTCCTTGCGATTTTCTTTTCGGTTTAGCTGCGATGTGTAGCGATCCGATTGGGAATGATTGTTTGGTTGGTTGGCGACTGGTGTTTGCAGGCGCAGAGAGCGTTGTGTATGAAGGGATTCTTGATGGGAGAAGAGTGGCGGTGAAAAAACCAGTGTTGTCCACTGCTGAAGATATTGATAAATTTCACAGGGAGCTGCAGCTCTTATGGTAAATTTCATTTTTTCATATAATCAGATCCAGTAGATTTGTATAGCTAGGTTGCACGGACACGCCCGTGTGTACACGGCAATTTATAAAAATTATGCATTTGGACACGGTTGGGACATGACAACTAAAATAAATTGTCGAACACAAATATTCATATATAATAAAATTCATATCATCCATAGTCATTTGATCACTTACAAAACAACAAAAAAAAAACTAATCGAAACTAGTTTCTTGGGACTTTATTACACATGCCAATACCTTTACTAGCTATGTGCAACAAATGTGCTTTAACCTCTAGTGCATGACCCTTAATTTTCCTGCCCACATTGTTGCATTTAAATGTCATATTACCCACCCCCACTAAGTTTTTCAATTTTTTTTATCACATATAAAATTCATTAACTTCTATGTGGGGTGTCCGAGGTGTGTCCGTGGAGTTTCCGAGGTGTGTCCATCCTATGTAGAGTGTCTGTTTGAAATTTGATGTGTCGGACACGTGTCTAACGAGTGTCCGAAGAGTGTCGGTGTCCGATACGTGTCTGACACGGGGACACCCCAGGTTTTGGAGTGTCCATCCTTCATAGTTGTAGAGATTGTAATTTTTGACATTTTATCAAAGAAATGAAGTGGAATCGACCCAAATATTTTTTTTTCATGTTCTTATTACAATTGCCGATTATTTTGATGGGGCAATGATTTACCGTTCTTTGACTTTAGATTATAATGGACTAAAGCAAAATGACTCATTAAACTGTCTGAGCTTCCTTTATTTTATTGTAATTTCACGGATAGTTGTTGCACCTCCACTTCAGGTTCAATTGGAAACAACCTCTCTGTAATTACAGGGGTAAGGCTGCGTACACCGACCCCCTTACCCCACTTGTGCGGGTGCCTTGTTAGGCATTGGGGTAATGTTGTTGTGTGTGTTGTGTTCTTATTACAACTACAATTAGGGATACAGCTACTATTTGGTCTATGTTCTGGTGTAGGTTTTATTGTAAGTGATACAATTGTTCTACTTATAGTGTGATAATTGAGGATCTTAATGTTCAGTTTAATATTAATTAGAATAGACTTTGCTCTCATTGACTGGATAAGGAAAGGATTATGTCGTTGTCTTCTGTTTATGTCTTGAGGTCTAAGGTCATGCTTATTTCTACTGATGCTATTGTTAGTTTGCATTTGACACTGACAAACACATATCATCTCATCTGGATTCACTTCGCTTCAACTACATAGTTACTCCTTCCACCTGTCTAAAAAGCCACAGTTGTCTCTTGTGCCGGCCCTGGACATAGGCCAGAGGTGCGACGGCCTAGGGTCCATGACAAAAAGCGGCCCCATAACTTTCAATTCCGCATATATGTATATTATTAAGTTAAAATAAAACTTTAGAGTAGTTATATTTGGTGTTTATTAGAATATATTTCAATCTTGTATAAATTTTTTTAATAAAAGGGCCCATATTTATGATTTCTCCTGGGGCCCTCTAAATATGAAGACCGGCTCTGTCTTGTATATCCATAAACTTATCTTGGTGTCATCTCAACTTTTATCGAAATTTGCACAGTTGCACTTACATTAAATGTGAAGAAAAACCCCAACCCACCCCTGGTGTGACTCGAACCTGAGACCTCTAGAGGCATAGTTTTGGCTTTTGTTATGGTACCGACTTTTAATGATGTAAAACAAAGCTTTGGCTTTTGTTGTGGTACCACTAGGTGCATATTTTTCATCTGCATTTGGACCAATGTATTAATGCGTGTACTATTTCGGTGTTTCCTATATAAAAATCGAGATTTTGCAAATTAAAACAACTGTGGATTCTTAAATTGTATATTGATTATACTTTATTTTACTGTCAAGTTCTCTAGATCATCCTGGAATTGCGAGGCTAGTTGCAGCCCATGCAAAGCCTCCCAATTACATGTTCTTCTTCGAGCTCTATGAATCTGGCAATCTTTCAGGGAAATTACATGTGGAAGAATGGTGTCCAAGCAATGATGAGGCTCTCATGATCATAGTTCAGCTTGGTATGACTTCAATTAAATCATTTTAGCTCTCTCTCTCTCTTAGCATTTGTTTATCATTTCAAATGTGCGTTCTTCGTATATTCCCCTTACATTTGTCATCAAAAGTCTTCAAATTTAAACCTTTTATTTCCCCCTACATACATGAATTTAAGTCTAAACACTTATTTTTCTCTCGAAATAGTCCATATGAACTAATGTCGAGTCCTACAGCTCTGATAACTATGAATCCCTCCCAAAGTAGGAAAATTTCAGCCCAAATTTATAGTGAGAATATAGGATTGATGAACATAACTTTGAACGACATTAAAGATTTCAAATAATATTAATAAACCATAATCCCTAAATAAATTGTAAATCTAAGCTTCTTAAGTATATTATTGATCTATAGGAAGATATAAATTTCGTAACTGTAAGTGGGACATTTGTTTGTTCCGTGCATTTGTTACTTTTCTTGAGAACAGGTGAACAGTAAATTTCTTTGATTGAATGATTTAACACTTTCCTTTTTTTACTCTGTTTTCTTCGTCCAGCAAAGGCTCTTGAATATCTGCATGCCCATGGGATTGTACATAGGGATGTGAAACCAGCAAACATTCTTGTACTTTCTTCCACAATCTGTTACGTTGTTTGATATCAAAATTTTAAGATAAATAATATCAAGAAAAATATAATATAATAACTGTAGGAATGTAGCTTGGCAGCAATCTTTGTCCATACCTGTCAGACTTTGGTTTGGCAGAACACCAGAAGAATCTCAAAGGAGTTTCTGTTGAGAACTGGAGATCATCAGGGAAGCCTACCGGTGGTTTTCATAAGAAAAACATGGTCGGGACACTAGTATATATGGCACCTGAAATATTGAGAAAAGAGATACATACTGAAAAATCAGATGTCTACAGTTTTGGGATATCTATCAAGTAAGAGCTTGAAACATATTCTTTTATTTATTTTGCTCATAGAGCCCGATATTGACAAACATTATATGTGACGTTTAATAATCATACATTATGAATCATGGACGTTTTTTTTCCCTCAAAATCATTAGTCACAGGATCAGATTACAGATCTTCAGATTGTTTGAGCTTGAAAAGCTTATATTAATATATATCTAAAATTTCTCCTCATCAACACTATTTGGCACAATCCTGTTATACATGGTCTCAATTTCCTGAACCAGTCAACTTAGAGCTACTGAGCTTATCAATGGCATGTCTTGTGGTTTCCACAATCCCATAGGGTGCTATTTATCCCCTTTTCAATCTTGATGAAAATTCCCTTAGATTGTGAGGTGGGTTTCCACTGGTCATTTAATTTAAATGGTTAGGACTTCATTTAAAGTCAAAACACCACCACCACGGCACCACCAATATTGGAAATATTAAAGGTTGGGATTTGGATGTTGTTGTTTAATCAATTGAGAATATGGAAATTTAGAGTTCTGGCTTTTGCAGAATCGGGTTTGTAACTTAATGCTTATTTGTAAAGATCCAATAGATCATAAAATTAGAAAAATTAACTTGATAAAAATATTCGAGCTTGATCGTTATTCAGTATTATTTACGAACCTGGTGTCCTGTCTGACCATATAAAATGTTTGAGGTATTCGCTAAAATATTAGCTAGGAGCCAAGAACTTAATCAAATGAATTATATTTATTTATAAATGGCTAATATAAGCAAGAATATTCTTATACAGTGAGCTTCTTACTGGAACTGTCCCATATACGGACCTTCGTGCAGAAGCTCAGGTGAGCCTCTATATTAGTGGCTTGTTTTATTTATCATTTGTTATTATCATTATTATGAAAGAATTACTGTTTTCGCCCCTAAGCTTATAAGGAATGTCATTTCTACCTTTATAGTACGAGACGGCCTAACATTGCTTTCATGGTAGAAACCCTATCTGAATTTCACCCTACTATCAATGAAAGCTATTTACCTGAACAATAAGCATATGATTTCAGTTGCTGTAATGTGTTACTGTAAGCTATTTCTTAATGAGGATGGTGAGCAGTTCTATTTTGTGGTAATTGGTGACTTAGTGTGTCAAACCTGGATACCTTGTTTCATTGATATAAAATCCATTGAGCCTATGCTGGAAATTTTTTGGTGGTTTCTCTTCTTGATGGATAATATAATAGTTTGGTGATATGTGGAAGATTAGCGGACAACTTGAGTTTGTAGCTGTGAAATAAGGAGTTTTTCTCAATTTATCTCATGAACACTACAAATGATGTGTTTGGTGTTTAGTCAAAAAAGATTTGGAAAATGGAGCTTCATCAGTTTTTAAATTTTTCAGAATTTACCTCTAGAAATCTTGTCCATGTTTTTTTCCCGTTGGCTCGGTTGATGGTATACTATTTGATTCCTGAATGTATATATGTTTGATCTCCCTATGGCAGTTAATAGTCCTTTGTACGGGGTTAATCTCCAAGCCGTTGGACATTTTGCCCTCTCTAGCATTTTGTTATGCTTAGCTACAGTAGGAACACTATCACTTACATTTATATACTTTAGTAAACGGAGAAATGAGATAAAGAACAAATACAGTTTAAGTAGTAATTTCAGTTTATGCGAGCAAAATGGCTATCAGTGTTGTGTTGACAATTTAAGGTATTTTGTGAAAACTAAAAAAAAATTTCTTTTATTTTGCATGAGAAAGAGAATATAAAGTTTTATCGAAGGGATTCGTATTTACATACTAATATTGAACAGTGTGTCAATTTCTATTTTCCTCGCTCAATATCGACAATTGGAACATTTGCAGGCCCATACTGTACTGGAGATGAACTATACGGAACAACAACTTACTGCAGCTGTAGTTTCTGAAAACTTACGCCCTGTTCTTGCTAGTCCTACATCGGGGGCATCAGAAAAACTACTGTCACTGATACCAAGGTGTTGGGATGAAAATCCTCAAAATAGACCTTCATTTAGTGATATAATTTCGGAACTTGCTCCACTTTTGGAACAAAAAGGGAAATCAATTGACAAAAAATTGGCCCTGAGTGAACCTTCCATGCTACAGGGTGATCCATTTATTGGTAATGCCAACAACCTTCGATCAATCAATGAGAGCATTAACTGGTCAACTCGGGGAGAATTGTTCTCAAAGAAATCTTTCTTAGAAGTTACTTCAGGTTTGAGAAATTGGGTTGATTCTTCAAACGACCCTCAGGCTTATCATCCTGTACTTTCTTGGGGATCATTTGCTACGTGTGGGAGAAGGGAAACTATGGAGGATGCGCACTTTCTCGAGCCCCACATGTGCAGTGAAAAGGATATACATGCTTTTGGTATTTTTGATGGTCATAGAGGTATGCTTTATGCGTATGAGTTGTAAGAATTCCATTCAGATTAATTTCAAGAAAAATTTATATGAATGATACCAGAATTTAGTTGATTGTTGGTCCAGATCTTCAGACTAACTGACCAATTTATATCTGATTTGATTGATTCATCATTGAGAAGATGATCTTTTCTTAAGGTTGTTCCTCGCTTCTTTTGCTTGCATGTGCCATAGAGAAGATAATAGAAGATTAAGCTTGAGAAAATGACTTCAGTCAAAGAAAGTCAATGTCCTTTGGTGATTTATTTGCTTTGTTCTTCAAAGTAGCTTGCATTGTATGGTGCCAACGTACCAGTTATGACACGAAAGAAAGCAGAAAAGCACAGCAGTATACATGTTTAGCCCCTTGAACTTGAAAACTTTTGCCAAGTGCTGCCCTGAACTTTCACTTGTACCTAGTAGCTCCCTCAACTTGGCAAAAGTGCACTCGCGAGCCCTTCAATATCACATGTCAGCTTTTGGTTGGAGAGAAAAAAATCAGGAAAATGCCATCTTTAAAAAGTCAAACCAATCAGAAGCTGACACGTGGCATTAAAGGGCTCGCAAGTGCAGCTTTGCCAAGTTGAGGGGGCTACTAGGATCAAGTGGAAGTTCAGGGAGGCACTTGGCAAAATTTGCCAAGTTGGGGGAGGTAAACATGTATTATGCGAAAAAGCACAACTGATGTTAGTATACTATATGTTTAGATAAGAATAATCGGTTCATGAGAATGAGGAATGGCAAAGGCCAAAAATCAAACTCATATGGGGAATCTGACATTACTATTGATTTTAGATCATTCTGGTGTTAAGATTTGTTCTTTTCTATATTGCTTGGTTCTTTAATTCCAAGCTATCATTTTTCAAATTATCGAGGTAGTTGAATAGATGTGGCTGGTTCGTGGGCAGGTGCAGCAGCTGCTCAATTTTCAGTTCAAGCTTTGCCAGGAATTCTAAAAAGTTTAATCTCCACAAGAAGGTTGGTTCCTCCTTTGGGTTCTTCTGCTTCTAATATTTCCATCTATGCTTTTTTTTTGAGGGAGTATATACTTTTTACAAATGTAGTCCTGCTGGTGCATTATCTGAAGCATTTGTCGCTACAGACATTGCATTTCGAAATGAACTGGATGCCCTTCGCAAATCCAAGGGACATGTTCAGAAAGAATCGCATCCTGGCTGCACGGCTCTTGCTGCTTTAATAGTTAAAAACAAGCTCTTTGTTGCCAATGCTGGAGATTGCAGGGCTATCTTATGTCGAGCTGGCCGTGTGTTTCCTCTAAGCAAGGTTAGTGAACTAGTGTAGACAAAGTTCTACTTCATAATTTTTCATTCAGTAAAGGCCTAATGCACCGGAACCCCTGCAGTTGTCCCTTAACGCCTAATTTTACCCTGAACTTTCAAAAGTTTTAGATAACTCACTGCATTTGCAAAAAAGACATCAGTCTGCAGCAACTTCTGGTTGGAGAGAGAAAATTTTGGAAAATGATGCCTTTAAAAAGTCAAACCAACCAGAAGCTGACATGTGGCGTTCATGGGCAAATTGGTGCATTTTTTTCGAGTTCAATGGGGGTAATTGGAACTTCTGAAAGTTCAGGGTGGCATCAGGCGCCTGGGACCAATGCATTGAGCCTTCAGTAAAATTTGTAATTTACCGAATTTCATGTTGTAGGATCATGTTGCGAGCTGTATCGAAGAGAGGGAGCGTGTTGTTAGTGCAGGGGGAGAAGTTAAGTGGCAAGTTGATACATGGAGGGTTGGTCCTGCAGCGCTCCAGGTTATTTCTCTTTGACTGTTGCTCTTGAAAACAAATTGTTTCTTATGGCTTATGGTGGACTGTTAACTAAGCTGGTCGTTATATTTTGTATGATTCGAAAAGAAAGAATATGACTTGTGTTCTAAAGAACAGAAACCTTTGGAATTTTCAAATTCATGATGAAGAAAGCATATAATTTTTGGGCATAATTCTGCCCATTTACCCCCTGAACTTTCAGAAGTTCCACATAACCCACTAAATTTACTTAAAGTGCATCTCATGACCTCTGAATGTCACATATCAACTTGTGGTTGGAGAGAGGAACCGGGAAAATGGAGAGATTATACCATGCACCTGGTGCATTGCTCCCTCCTCCTTGCATGAATGACAAGTGTCCCAGAAATGAATAAAATAATAAAAAGTAATAGCATAAAGCATTTTATGGGGCACTTGTCATTCATGCAGGGAGGAAGGAGCATTGCACCGGGTGCATGGTATAATCTCTTGGGAAAATGACATCTTTGAAAAGCCAAACCAACCAGAAACTGACACGTGGCGTTCATGGGCAAACTGGTGCATTTTTAGGTAATTGGAACTTTTGAAAGTTTAGGGATAAACGGGCGTTTAGAGCCTCCTACAGGGTCCCGATGTATTAGGCCTAGTTTTTAAACAACTATAATGAAAAATACGGATTAGCTTTGTGTTTTTCTATTTTTTCCTCCATCCAAATAAGATGTTGATTTGTTAAATTCTTTAAACAGGTCACCCGCTCCATAGGCGATGATGATCTGAAGCCTTCTGTGACTGCAGAACCTGAAATAACTGAAACTACTCTGACAGAAGAAGATGAGTTTTTGGTAAGAATTGTATCTACTTGGTGGTTTATATTGCAACTTTGCAAGAAATGATTGTTCAGCGTTATTATTTCGATAGCTATTCCCAATAACATTGAAATCAGAACAAGAACTTGCAATTTGGGGTCGATTTAAGTTTTAAGCATAGTTGTCAAATCGGGATTCGAATCGAGAATCGAAATTCAAATTTTGTGAATCAGGAACCGTGAATCGAATCGTAAGATTCGGTTCATGTTCGTAAAATTATAAAAACAAAACATTTAAAATGTACTACTTAAAATATATCATTAAATTTTAGTCTGGACATGCAAGTTTGATGTTAAAATAACTATGTAACCAAATAAATACTTAAAATTCAAAACTGATGCATATATAAACCTAATAAAAGTTTTAGTCTATAGTATTAAATTCTTAGTTTGACTTCGGATGATCTAAAATTTGAAATGTTGAACGTGAATTATTATTTACGGCAAGATTGTTTTCAATTAGTATTCAAAGAGACTTGATTTCCATTTTAAAGCAAAACATAGATGTGACACACTTCAGTGCACAACCGCTCCACTATTTAGTCGCGGACATCATCTTCCGGAGTCCATTGTCAGCATTGGGTTTCTCCTTGCTTCGGCGACTAATTGGTGGGGGCAATCAACTTTCGCTACCTTGAGTCAAATCTTTAATTTCATCATCTTCAAAATAATATGCTTCTACCATGCTTTAATTCCGTAGAGGTCATGAATCGACCGAATCGGTAGAATCGTAAGATTCAACTGATTCGCTACTGAATCGGTATTGAATCATAGGATTCATGATGAATTTAGATTCACCCCATAGAGTCTAATCGATTTGGGGTTGAATCGAATCAAATCGTAAGATTTGTATCGAGAATCGTAAGATTCTGATAACTCAGCCAATTTCCATTATGCTATGGTCGCCTTTAAGATATTCTGTTTAGGAAATTTGAGACAAAACTTCGGATAGATGCTTTAAGAAATATAATGTACTTTCAAACAGAACTACCAAGCCATTGCTTGGTGGCCACCACTTTCTTAGGAAAAAACTAGGACGTGTGGGGGTGTGGGTTTGAGATTAAAGATTTGGGTTTGAGATTAAAATCTGCATTTTTTCAGGTGATGGCGAGTGACGGGCTGTGGGATGTGGTGAGCAACGAAGAAGTGACGAGGATGATAAGGGACACGGTCAAAGAGGCCGGAATGTGTTCGAAGAGACTGGCAACGGAAGCTGCTGAGAGAGGAACTAAAGACAACATAACCGTCATTGTCGTCTTCTTGCGCCAGGTGTCCACGGCAGAGCGAATTTACTAGCTCGAGCTACGAGGGATTCAAACCAGATGTAGAAAAGTGTTGGTGTTTCAAACATTTGTGTAATTTGTTTATCCATATGCATGTGATATGGCCAATACTGTTGATTTTTAGGCAATTCTTAAGTTTAGTATAAGTTTTTTATGCTCTTATTCCAATCCATGTACTTGTGATTTCTAATAGCACTTCCGATGATTTCCCATTTTGGAGAATTCCCCAAAATGGGAACAAGACAGACGACAGACGACAGACGACAAACGAAACTTCGTCTCTATATATAGAAGATAAATGTAGAAAGCCCTAACACCCATCAAACCGTAAGGATGGTGGGAGTTCAATAGGTTACGGATAGACACAGGGCTGAGTTCCACGCCAACTATTCCTCATATGGTATGTCTTCAAAATGGGGATCCTCATATTTGGGGAATCATTATTTTATTACTTTTTCTTTTCAGTTTTTATTTGTTTTATTGTTTTGTTTGTTGATTAGAATTGAAATGATATAAAAAAATTAATAAAATAATAATGATAGAATATTATTATTTATTGGGAAACTAATATGGAGAATGGGAAATGAGGAACATGGTTGGAGAAAAACACTGTAGATTTTTCAAAATAGGGTTTGGGGAATGAAAAATAGGGAACATGATTGGACTTGTTCTAAATAAGTGTCCCTTTGGACACTTTCTCACGTACAAATGCTACATTGAATAGGGCAATAAAAATAATTCCTTCGGTTCCAAATATATGTCTTTTTAGAAAACATTTTATTTTTCCTTTTTTTGTCACTTTAGAATTTCAATGTATCATATAACATTTTTTTTCCTAATTTACCCTTATATTAATTATGAAAGAGATTGAGAATATCTGAAGTTATAGAGAGTAATAAATAAGAAGAAAGAAAATTTTATAATAAAGGTAGGATAAATTAGCCATTTTAATAGTGTAATAAATGTTTTATTGGTCTTAGTAAAAATCTGAAAACGACATACATATGGAACCGAAGGGAGTACCATTATACCTTTAAAGCTAACTTTTCATTCTTTTCACTTTTTACAATAAAGGAGTAAACACAGGCAAAAGGGGAAAGAGATTGGTAAAAGTGTACCGTAATCCGAAAAGTGACACTCATTTAAAAAAATTCTCTCATCTAAAAGTGACACTTATTAAAAAAACAGATGTAGCATCATTTTTATGTTCTATGTAAACCAATATTAGAATCCAAGATTGAATAATCCAATTTTTCCAGTTCAATTTCTCATTTTCATTGATTTATTTTGGGTATCTAACAAATCATTAAATAATGACTTGATTCTAATTTCTTCTAAGAAGGTTATAATTTGAATACAAATGCTTGATGATGTTGGAAGTAATACTATGTGAATATGGCAGGGCCTCGGCATAAGTTGAGAGTGCGATAGCAATGTTTCACAATCAAATGGGTTTTTTCATATCTGTTTGTATATATATAAACTTTATAAAAATTCTTTAACATCAAAGAGTTTAATTATTAATTTAAAATAAATATTTTATGGTTTCTTATATGAGATTTAATAAAATATATTTCAATTCAGGTAATGAAGAGGCTTTTTTTTTATCACGATATATTTTAAACTAGTCTCAACTGTGAGTGTCACTTTTAAGTCATGTCGACATCCAGCCTAATCTGCTGCCTTTAAATTTGCCATTGTTACATCCATGTCAACTAATAAACTAAATTTCATAAAGTAGCTATAATTTCCAAAAAAAATACTCCACACAATTCATTCAACACAAATATAGTTTTTATTACATGTATGTCCTATATAAGACATGAAATGTTCTATAGACAACCTAATACTATTATGACAAAATGATCTGATAAGCGAATCGTTATGCCTTTCGCTAAACAATTCAATTGATTATATATGAAACTTTCGATGCCATTTCGTTCTGCATTTAGTAAATATGTCAATTTTTGTTTCACTATGATGTTATGCAACAAGCAAATGAGGAATTATCGTCCCGCTAGAGGCAAAAATTAATAAAATATATGTTTTAATAACAAGATAAATATCTCTCTTGACCTCATCTCATTAATAGGAAAAGACAACACAAAAGCTGCCTTACACTTGAGCTAAGCCTACTCTCAACTACCCTACATCTAGCTAGGCCGCCTTATACCTAAGCTAAGCCTACTCGCTGGCACCCTTCACTTAACTAAGTCGCCCTATGCCTAAGCTAAGTCTCCTAACCATCACACTACTTTGACTATAAATAAAGCTCATCACCTCCATAACAAAGGTGACTCGTATAAAATACTTTCATCTTCCTCCATCATAAAAGTGACTTCGGCATTGGAGGAGCTTCCTGAATTCCTTACCGAGCCTTGTTTTGCAGGAAACTGGAGCCAGCGCGAAGAACATAGTTTGGTCCCTAGCCAAATTGAAGAACTAAGTACAGTCCTTACTCAACCGGGACATCATGCGATTTTTAAATGACGAGCCTAGACGGGTTGGACGGATAACTAAACGGTCAAAGCGGGGTACCCAAGCCCATAAGAGCATCTTTAGTAGATAGTTCATTCTAACAATAGTTTTGCCACATAGGTAAAAATAGACAATTGATATAAAAATTATTCTATTTGATCTTCTACGTGTAGACAATCAAATAGACCATCAACTCATCAAATTAATTAATATTTTAATCTTTAACATAGAAATAAGCTTGTATTTGAGTATTTTTTAATTATTTAATTGCACAATTCTAGATAAAATAGACAATCTAGTGTGACTCTTTTTTTATAGACATTGTCTATTTTTAAAATTATTGACATATCATTAATGTGAAATTCTATTTCACATGCCACATAATCATGGAATCCACTATCTACTAAAGATGCTATCAGTAGTTTGTCTATTCCAACAATAGTCTTGACACATAGACACAAACAGACAATTAACTATAAAATGGCTATACACTAGCTTTTCTATTTTCTATTTCTTATATGTTGTGGCATAATAAATTTCGAACATTGTCTATTTAATCTTCTTCATGTTGACAATCAAATGGAGTACCAACTCGTCAACTTTATTAATATTTTAATACTTAATTTAAAGTTCAAATACTGGTTAGTTGTGAACGAGATAATTTAGTAAACAATTAATTATTTTTCTAATGCAATCCACCATGAAATAGACAATCTATTGTAGTTAGTTTCCTAAAATATATTGTCTATTTTCAAAATCATTAACATATCATCAATATAAACATCTATTTCACATGCCACGTAATCATAGAATCCACTATCTACTAAAGATGCTCTAACACGATAAGTTGTGCTTAGGTAAATCCAATTCGGTTCGGTTTACCGTTCGGTTTTCGGTTTTTTCTATTCAACTGGAAATTGCAATTAATTTTGGTTAGGAGGGTATTTTCGTCCAATACATATCCTATATAAAACGATATTTCTTGTTCTCTACTCTCAAAATCAGAATCCCCTCTTTTCTTCCCCAATTCTCTGGTAATCTCTTCAATTCTTCTGAAACCCTAATCAATGGCTTCCTCACCAATGGTTCTCGATCCCAAACCCGCCGTAGAACCGCCGCCGTCCTTCCCTGCTTCAAGATCCGACCACCCTACCTTCGCCGACCTATCAAATTCCGACGAAGACGACCTCTACAGCCGCCTCAAGTCCCTCCAACGCCAGCTCGAGTTCATCGACATTCAGGAGGAGTATGTGAAAGATGAGCAGAAGAATTTGAAGCGGGAGCTTCTCCGAGCTCAGGAGGAGGTGAAGCGGATCCAGTCGGTGCCGCTTGTGATTGGGCAGTTTATGGAGATGGTTGATCAGAATAATGGGATTGTTGGATCGACTACTGGTTCGAATTACTATGTGAGGATTTTGAGTACGATTAATCGGGAGCTGTTGAAGCCATCTGCCTCTGTTGCGTTGCACCGACATTCGAATGCTCTTGTTGATGTGTTGCCTCCTGAGGCTGATTCGAGTATTTCGCTGCTTAGTCAGTCTGAGAAACCTGATGTCACTTACAATGTAAGTTCGTTTCTTGTTTGCATAGTGAATTTTATTTAATTTATTGATTTTGCAATTAGGGTTTTATAACTTGATTCAAGTTTGCCTCTTTTTCATTCTACGTGCTTACTGTTTTAATTGTATTGTTATAGAATATACATGCGTTTTCTTGGTGAACCTTGTTTTGATTATGTTAATTATGTATTTGGATTTCATATATAGGCCTCATGCATACTTAGCCCCCCAACTTATAAATGTCTTTACCAACCCACTTAACTTGGCAAAAGTGTTCACTTAATTGGATAGAGGAAAATAAAAAAATTTGACATCTTGAAAAGTCAAACCAATCATAAGGTGACAAGTGGTAGTGAGGGGCTGCAGTGAACACTTTTGCCAAGTTTGGGGGGCTGGTAAAGACTTTTGAAAGTTGGAGGCATCAAGTGCCAAGTTTGGGGGGGCTAAGTATGCATAAAGCCTATTTATGATAATCCTTCATTAAATGGTATATGGTAGCTACTTGCTTTTCCTACCTTGTAGTTATGGCACTAAGAAGTATTTACTATATTGGGTTTTGATGGCATTGGCTTTATGGTTGCTAATTTAGTGCTGAGAGACTTTTGAATTGAAAGCTTAAGATCTTTGCATTTTCCTTTTCTTAAAGTTCTTTTTAGAAAGTTCCCAATATTGTCTATCTTTTAAGGAATTGATAGTTGAGATCTGATTCAGTTCCCATCATGTCATCATGATCATTGAAACTGATGGCCGTAGTTAATTTGACATAAAAATGCTATTCTTTTTCTATCACTGTCTTTCTTGACAACATTTTTAATCGATTTTCCTTTTTGTAGGATATTGGAGGCTGTGACATTCAAAAACAGGAAATTCGTGAGGCTGTGGAGTTACCACTTACTCACCATGAGTTGTACAAGCAGATTGGTATCGATCCCCCCCGTGGTGTCCTGCTCTATGGTCCCCCTGGCACTGGTAAAACAATGCTTGCTAAGGCTGTTGCTAACCATACTACTGCAGCTTTCATTAGAGTTGTTGGCTCTGAGTTTGTTCAGAAGTATTTGGGAGAGGTATGATCGAAAAATTTCCATTTGCCTAAATTGTTTTATGCGTATCTCCCCGGCCCCTCTCTCTACCCGTTTGCTTGTGATAGTCTTTATACTGATCTTCTGGCATCACACACACACACACACACACACACAGACACACACACACACACACACACATAGAGAGTGATTAGATTGTTTGGCATAAACTGGAAACTTGCGAGACTGACTGATTTGAACTGTATAGCCATTGATCTGTTAAATACCTCCGGTGATCAACACAATTTGGTGCAGAGATTGCCTGGTTTTACCTTTTCTGGATTTACAGAAACATGTAACAAAAATGTTCTATGGCTAAAATAGACCAGATAGATCCTGTCATCGTTGTATGAGGCTGTTGTCATGTTGCTGAAGATAAAAATGAAGATTAGGTGTTCATGTTTCTAGTTAACTGAATAGCTCTTGTAAAAAGAATGTGGTTGCTTGTTCCACATTCAACCGATTTTTTTAATATATTTTCTTGAAGTTAGATATCTCGTAGCTTCGACTATCTGTGTGTTTTCATGGAAAAACTTTTAGAACATGATTCTTGATTGTATCATATTTGGAAGTAACAATCTATAATTTAGTGAAATGTGTTAGTATTTAGGGGTTGGTTCAGTAAGGAAGCAAGAAAAAGAACAAAAAATATACAATGTCTCTATTTTCAACAATTTTGATTTGTTAGTTAGTAATTCAGGGTCTGACAGAGGAAAATGTCGATGTGATAGAAGTCATTGTTGATGAAAGGCAGAATGAGATGGACTAGCGCTTTTTTTTTTAGCTTTGTTTAGTCTCTTCACTTTCTACTTTCAGCTACTACTAAATCTGATTTAAGAATGAAATGCAACCTGGTTGCAATATTTGTAAGGCCATGTTCTCTCCAACTTCTGAAAGCTGAACTGAATTGAAGTTAGCTGAAGTGAGCTGAACTGGACTGAACTTCCTTCAGTGTAAATTTATAACTATGTATAGCTGAACTGAAGTGGTCTGAACTGAACTGAATTGAATCATAGTCCAAGATAACAGGGCCTAAGAAGCAACTTTTTTTTTGTCACAGGGTCCCCGTATGGTTCGTGATGTTTTTCGCCTTGCTAAGGAGAATGCCCCTGCAATTATTTTCATCGATGAGGTAGATGCTATAGCTACTGCTAGGTTTGATGCTCAAACTGGAGCTGATAGAGAAGTTCAGCGTATCTTGATGGAACTTCTGAATCAGGTATTGGCTTATAAAGTTCATACTTTAAATTACATAATGTTCTTGCATCTGCTTGTGGAATTGTGATATTTATCAAGTTATCCTTAATCTGACCATTGAAGTTTATTCTTTTCTTTAGATGGATGGTTTTGATCAGACAGTGAATGTTAAAGTCATAATGGCAACAAATAGAGCAGACACGTTGGATCCTGCACTTCTTCGCCCTGGAAGATTGGACAGAAAAATTGAATTTCCTTTACCTGATAGACGGCAGAAGAGGCTCGTTTTCCAGGTTAGCTATTCTATATCCGGAATGAGAACTAGGAGATTCTTAACTATACCTATGCTAGCCTCCTGTAGGCAAAAGGATCTTTTTAGTCCAACTCATTTGCCCATTCGGTCCATCGATTATTTATTTTATACCCATTTGGTCCATGTGCTATGCAATTTGTTACGTTTTTTAACCTTATGCTATGCAACCATTATCAGTTAAGTCCATATACTATGATTGTATGGAACTTTTTGAACCATCTGCTATGAAACCATTAACTATTAGGTCCATATACTATGCAATTTGTTACCTTTTTTTGCCATGTGCTATGAAACCATTACCCATTAAGACCAAATACTATATATTTTGTTACTTTTTTAACCATGTGCTATGCAACCATTACCCGATAAGCCCCTATACTATGCAATCTGTTACCTTTTTGGGCCTTGCATTGTCGAATCTCCTTTGATATAACTTCCCATGGTATGCACTAAAGGGACAAAAAAGGTAATAGATTGTACAGCACAGGGACAAAATATGTAGCCCACGTACAAGAGATATGAAATGGGTAAATTGGTTACACCAAAGGGTCCAAAAAGGTGGTTCTGCGGCCTTCTCTAGGTTGAATCTTAATGATTTGTATCTTATATAGGTCTGCACCTCTAAAATGAATCTCGGCGACGAGGTAGACTTGGAGGATTATGTTTCACGACCCGATAAAATCAGTGCTGCTGAGGTTGGTTTTTCCTTCACAGCGCATATAATCTGTAATTTAGAGTCTGATTTGTTTATTTCACATTTTTGCTGATCTTTTTTTTTGATTGACGGGTGGCTGCAGATTGCAGCTATTTGCCAGGAAGCGGGAATGCATGCAGTTCGCAAGAACAGGTACGTGATTCTCCCGAAGGACTTTGAGAAAGGTTACCGAACCAATGTGAAGAAACCTGATACAGACTTCGAGTTCTACAAATAAAGAGATTGTTGAAGTTAGTGTTATATATGGCAAACGAGGATTCGAAGCTGTCATTGTGTGGTTATTGAGACTAGAAACGGCAATGTCCCGTTTGGAGTAATTGCCGCATTTCGGAATGCTGTAGTTGATTGTAGAGATAGGCTTTTTAATGAATCTTTTCCGAGTTAACTTATATACTGACATTAACTACTGCTATTATATCTTGTGTTTTTTCCTTAGATGTTTGTCCCTCTGTGTGGAAGTCCCTCTCTTAAGCATAAATTTTATCATCACTTGGATCCTAGCCGCATTTTCACTGTTTAAAATTGTAACTTTAAGGATATTCCTGATACTCGATCCCAGATTCTCGTCCTCGTTCAAACTACTCTTCCAACATTTGCTAGATAAGAGCAAATTGAAGGTGGATTAGTGGAAGTCGAAGGTTTTTGAGAAATACTGCAGAACAAGGTGCAATGTACTTTCGACATTCGATTCCAAAACTTAAATTTGATATAAATTAGTTAAGTACAATACCCGTAAACGAATTTGTAACACTATGAAATTCATTGCGGATGCTTTATCGTTAACCGTCAAAGACATTTACTTACCAATCAACAAAACATTTGACATCAGTATCGTTAGCCTTGATGTTTTCATTTCACAGATACAACACCGGGTATGTACTCTGTTCATCTTGGTGCTACCTGAAAACCGAAGCATCACGATGGCCAGAAAAATACTGTATGAACCTTTAAAGAATATGAATACGATGTACGGATGAGTGTTAGCTCGTTAAAATGATATACAGTTTACAGAGAGCTATATGAATATGGGCAAAAAAAGTCGCCTTTTCTAATATGAGACGATCTCAAAGTGTGGTGGATGAATTGGGCAGGAACCCTCTGGAGATGCGGCTTTTAACTTCGACATTGCATTGAACATACTTATCGCGGGGTCTTTGGGAAAGGCAGTCTTTTTAAGATTTGGGGTCTGTACAATTGGTATGCGGTTTCAATGTGTTTTTCTTTCATGCTTGAGCAACTTCTGATATGGCCCATCAGCTACAGAAACCAGAATCATTTGATGATACGGATGACAAAACGAAACGAAGAAGACTTCAAACCATCAATTGGTACCTTCAACCTGCAATCCCCGTAGTGGACCACAGCATTTTCTAAGGGTAATAGTAAGGTCTCGCTCGCCCGCTCGAAAAGTGCCATTTTATTAATTTCTTTGCTCCTGCTTTTGGCTTACCTACGTCCCTTTTCGAATTAAACCTGCACATAAAGCAGCAATTTCATTTTCAGGATCACAAGACAACACATGTCAAGAGACACAATAATCCGTATCAAGAATTTTACTCGCAGGCCCCTTTATAATCATTTTTTGAAACGATGTAAAAGCAAAAGCGTTTAGGTTCGAACACGCATACCTAAAGATTCAGCTGTATAAGTTGCTCCAACACTTGACAATGGCTGCTTGAATCTTCTTCGGTTTACAAATCTCTTGGACAACTCTCATCCATGTCGAGTATTTCGGGGCTAAAAACTTCTTTAACATCAAGTCAACAATCCTCGAAGCACCGAGAACCCTTTGTCTCTTCAATAACCGAACCACGAGCTCATCCAAAAACTCGAGCCCGTCTTGTGGCGGGTTTACCTTTTCCCTTAATGCCCTCAAGAATATGTCACAAGTTACCGAGTCAGGATCACAATCCCTATCAATCATGCTATTCAAAAGATCTACAGCTTGAGATATCCTAAAATCCTTACATAAAGCATCGAAAAGTATATTATAAGTGATCACATCGGGTTTGGAACCGGGTCCCACACAAAGCATCTCGTTGTATAGTTTGAGAGCCTCGTCTATTGATCCTGAAATGCAAAGGCCATGAATCATTGAGCTATAAGATATAGCATCGGGTTTTAAACCTTTTCCTAGCATTTGTGCCCAAACCATCCTAGCCTCATTGACTCGACCATCCTTGCATAGCCCGTGTATAAGCACGCTGTAACAAAACTCGTTATTATCGCAATTTTTAGCCATGTCTCGCCAAATTTCAATGGCTTTATCGCTTTTACCCGCCTCGAAGAATCCCTTCATCAATGAGCTATAAGTGAAAGCATTAGGGTTGCAACCCTTTTTAACCATCTCCATACAAATATCCAATGCCTCATTCGGCTTTCCTTCTCGACACAAGCCATCGACAAGAGCAGTGTACATAATAGTATTAACTTTACAACCTTTTTGGACCGACTCCTCGAACAATTTCATTGCCTCTTCGGGTTTTCCCTCTTTAAATAACCCGCTAATTAGCGATGAATACACATATTCGTTCGCCTTATACCCTCTTTCTTCCATTAAAGCCAAGAGTCGAGCTCCATCAAGAGATCTCCCTCGTTTAACAAGTCCATTGATGAGTGTCCCATATGTAACTTCATTTGGGACGCATTTACTTGATACCATTCGATCCAATAGACTAATAGCCTTATCTAATTTCCCTTTTAAACACAAGCCATGAATAAGTGTATTATAAGTCACTTCATTAGGAACACAACCTTTGAGAAACATATTGTCCACAAGCTTTGTCACCCGTGTTAAATCGCCCTTTTTACACAACCCATTAATCAACACATTGAACATAACCAAACTAGGAAAACACCCCTCGATTTGCATCTCGTCTAATAGCGAAACCGCCTCATCGATCCTATCCTCTTTGCAAAGCCCATCCATCAAAGTACAATAAGTATAAGCATCAGGAACACAGTTTTTTACCGGCATATCTCGAAATACCTCAATTGCATCATCAACTAATCCTACCTTACACATTGCCTTAATGACCAAATTAAAGCTAAGAACATTAGGCAAAATGTTCATATGATTCCTATTAACAACATGATCATAAAACTCCAATCCGTGATTATACAAACCCTCTTTAACAACAACATTAAGAACCGAATTAAACGACCTAACTGTCACCCTACACTGAAATTCACAACCCATTCTATAAAACAATTCAATAGCTTTCTCAGGCAAATGAGCTTTCCCATAAGCCTTAAACATTACAATAAAACTCTTCTCTCTCAAAACCCTATTTTCAACCCTAACTCTATCCAATATCTTCTCCAAGGCCCTGAAATCGCTCGAATTAGCGTATTTTTCAATCAACGAATAGAAAGTTGAATCACCTGGTGTGTAGGAACCCATTTTAGAGGGCGAATTGAAGATTTTATCAGAAATTGGAAACTCCAAATCGTTATCGCTGCTCTGTTGGTTGTCGTATTGGGTAGTGGATGGAATTGGGCGAGCTGAAAAATTGAAGTACACAGAGCGAGAAAATAACTTACTAGGGATTGAATCCAGGCTGTGGAGTAGTGAAGTTGAGAAGGAGAGGGGTTTTCCGTTGTAGAGAGAGCATTTGGGCATGGAGATTCCAAAGATTTGAGCTTTGCGAACAATTGCAGGTTTTGATTGCCGATTAACAGCCGCCGGAGTTTTCCCTTTGTTGACGACGGTTGAATAACTAATGTGAAATTTTATGAAGGGCTTTTTTGTAATGTATTTGCTCTTTATATATTTAATTTCAATGAGATTTATACAATTTTTTTTTGTCAAATTCTAATGTGGATACCTTTAGAAACAGTTTGAAAAATATTATTCATTTTGATGGCGTTTACGGTTAATTTTATGGATTTAAAACGCGTCGTAGAAGTTAAGGTATTCAAAATCTTGTTTATATACAAGCTCAGTAGATCATCTGAAAATAATGTGGGATTCATTCCTAAACACCCTCTCATCGCGATTGTGCTGATGACGTGTTCTGCTTTGGCGTTATTTACGGCCAACCCCACGACTTTAAAAAGCGTCATACAAGTTAACGCCTTCAGAGCCTTATTTATATATAAACTCAATAAATCATCTGAAAATAATGTCCGATTGCATTCTTAGTTAACTAACACATTACATGATTTTCATATATGTAAAACCGAGACATGTATGCTGCTCTGTTTGTAATGTGTCAAATATGCTTGTGTCTAGGAAAATTGTCTCCTTATGGTTTTTTTATGTTTCACTGTAGTACGGTTTTAATTAAAAATCTCTTGTTTAGTTTAATGGTTCTATTTTTTAAGTATGGTTCATGGTTATTTCATGGTTTAAATAATCATAAAAAACAGAACCACTAATTTGGTGGTTCAGTATGGTTTTCCTTCAAATTAAACTAAAAATGTTAGAAAATCATACAATACCATACCATCTATCCGAACAAAAACTTTAAAGAAACTATATTATACTATACCATACCATACTATATCATATCATATTATACTTTAATGAATCGTGATCCAAATAACGCCTTAGTTAACAAATATCACAATGTATCAAAATACATCACTTAAATCCAAGGAACATTAACGGACCGATAAATGTGACTTTCCATAGATAAATCAATATGATGTTCTTTTGGATTGCATTTCAATTCAATTCAATCACACGTAGTTATAAAGTTACTTAAAATAATTTTAATTCAGTTCAATCAACTTCAATTCAGTTCCGCTTCTAAAAATCGAAAAGGACCGGGCCTAAAGAAGAAAAGGTTAAAACGGTCATTCAACACAAAACCCCTAAAAACTAAGCCCATTGAAAATGGCGGGGTTTTTGAACATACAAACAAACAAACAATCGTATCTCTTTCACTCTGTAAATCCAAATGAGGGGAAACATTATAGGAGGACGAATCTCAAATCCCCCTTCCAAATCCGCTTTTCTCATTCCTTCTTCTCCCTTCTGCACCTCCCCCGGCGGCGGCGGCGGCGGCGGCGTTTCTTCCGATCCCGGTAAGTTCGGTTTCGTTGCAAGCGAGCCGGGAAAGTCACCAGAATCCGACGATTCAAAGCCTAATAAAATCGGCCGTGGTGATGGCAACTTTTCATCCTTTATTTCGTCGTTGAAGACATCCAAATCCCCTATTGGACGTGGCCGAGCCACTGATCGACCACCTGAACCCCAGGCTCGGTCTGGAACACTGTTCGTTCAGTTGAGTGAGCAAAATCTTCCGTCCAGTATTCGCTCAGGACTATCTGGAGTTGGCCGTGGTAAATCGGCGGCACCACTTCCGACGAAATCGACGGAAGAGAATCGGCATCTTCGATCTCCTCCCAAGACTAAACCTGTTGGAGAGGAAGCTGAGCGGCCGAAATTCAGCCGTGAGGAAGCAGTAAAGAGGGCGGTGTCTATATTATTGAAAGGCGGAGACAGATTAGAAGGAAGAGGACGTGTAGGGGGTGGGTCGCAGCAGAGAGGAGGAAGATTTGATGATTATGAAGGATCGGGAGATCTTGATTTGGGCGACGATAAGGATGGGGAGAGGCTTGCGGAGTTGGTTGGAGTTGAGAATATGCAGAAATTGGTGGAGGGATTTGAAGAAATGAGTAGTAGAGTACTGCCGGACCCTCAGGAAGATGCATATGTTGACGCTTTGCATACCAATTACGCGGTGAGATTTGCTGTTTGGTATTGTAGTTGTTGTCAGTACAGTTCTTCACATCTGTTTCTATGTTTTTGTATAAACGCTAAAATAAGCAAGACATTGTTGTGGCATAAGGAGCTATTAAGATTTTGAATTCTGTTGATATACAAGTTGTGTATTGATTGGATGGATTAGTAATTATTGGTTGTTATGTATTCTTTGTGTTGTAGATTGAGTTTGAGCCAGAATACTTGATGGGTGAGTTTGATCAAAACCCAGATATTGACGAGAAGCCTCCCATGCCTATCCGGGATATGCTGGAGAAGGTGAAGCCATTCATTATGGCATATGAAGGGATCGAAAAGTCAAGAAGAGTGGGAGGCACACTTGTTGCTTTAATATACTTGCTGACCACCAAACTCGTTGTATTCATATATTTTGTCTGCTTGACTAAGTTACAAATTCAATTCATGTATTCTGGTCATAGAAGCTAAATATATGTAGTATATTCTGAAATAGGGGTGACTCGTGCTATGCTTTCTTGCTCATGCAAGTTATTTCCTTGCTTTTGACGACATATCTCTTACAGCGAGTAGGAAGCCTCAAAAGAGCAGGTTGTGTTCACATTATGGCAAAATGTACAAAAGTAATCCTTCTAAAATAGTATATGTAGTAACTTTCGAAACTATGACTCTATCTTCGTCATGTTCTGGTCATATAGTTTTACATTTGTAGACTAATATTTCAGATTATCATGCAGCCTGTGGTGTGCTGGGTCTGTAGCTCCAATACTAGCTGTAGCTTGTCTTTATATATAGATACCTCACCAATTGTAGTTAACAAGGTCAAAGTTTGATACTTTTTACCTGTTATAGATGTGCTTTAGTTAGGTAACGACCCAGAATGAAAGTAGGCAAAGGGATCTGTGCTTGTTTGTGCTTTTTTTTTTCTTTTTTTTTCAGAGATTCAAATTATTTGAGACTCAGAGAATGAATGAGGCAAGTTGTGGATTGTAGCTGACTAGCTGTTATATATGCATCCTAATTGTTTCATGATTTCCAGGAAGCAGTTGAAGAAGTTATGAAGAGGGTACCGTTAATGAAAGAGATAATTGATTACTACAGTGGACCTGATAGGGTTACGGCTAAGAAACAGCAAGAAGAATTAGAAAGAGTTGCAAAAACTATTCCTGTGAGGGCACCGGTTTCTGTTAAGCAATTTACTGATCGTGCAGTTCTTTCCCTTCAGGTCAGCATTAAACTCGAACAGATCTTTCTTTCTGCTTTTTTTTGTATGCTGCAGCAACAATGAAGCACCTCCTTGAGCATATCTACTTAATGTTTGAAAAATCTGCTTCTGTGTGTGCTATATGATCAGTTCACATGGTATAAGAATGATAAATTGCTTTTACTGCTTGCCTCGTGGCTCTTTACTTTGATTAATTACCGATATCACATTTTGACAAGCATAGTTATTAACTGGGGCAATTGTCGGCAAAAGGGCATTTTTGGTTCATGTGGTATAATTCATTTGGTCCCTCTACTATTCATGTTACCTTTTTGAATCATGTGCTATGCAACCATAACCAATTTAGCCCCTACATTATGCAATTTTTTACCTTTATGGGCCTTGCATTGTAGAATATCTATTGATGTAACTATGCATAATATGCACTAAAGGGACTGAAAAGGTTATATGTTGCTTATCGTATGGACCAAATAGGTAACATGCATCCTAGAGGGACTAAATCGGTAAATGGATTATACCAAATAGTCCTAAAGGTGGTTCTTCCAGCAATTGTCTATTGCTAAATCCAACTTATTAGTATAGGTATGGAATTTCTATGCTCTGTGACTACATTTCTATAATCTGGCTGAAATCCAACTAGTCAATTGGTCCGATTTATGTGGGGATTAAGACCAGCTTTTACACTTTAGGACAAATTTGGTGAACCATAAACAAAACAATCTCTCCCCAGTTTAAATAGCTCAACCTTACATTGTATTCGCTTTTTTTGACTCACTATTTGTTAGAACTGGAATTATCAGTAGAGCCAACTAATTTATCATAATCAAAAGTCGAATGTATTCAATCTGTGGACAATGCGAGCAAGATGTGTTACCCTCAATTGCTTGAGTGGTGTGGGTTTGGATGTGTTTATTTTACTTGAATTCAAGCATCTAAATTCATACATGGCTAAGCATGCATTTTTTAGATACTTTGTAGTGATTTACGATATCTTGCGGACTTTGTAACCGCAGAGCAACCCTGGCTGGGGATTCGACAAGAAATGCCAATTCATGGATGAGCTTGCAAGGGAGGTTAATCAATGTCACAAGTAAATGTCTTTGTTAACGGTAAGCAAAATCCATCACCCTTTACAACATGTTAGATGGTTTTTTTTTACCAATAAAGATGGATGATTTTGAAGTGTTTCACATACAACTTGTGATTCTCATAGTTAAAGGATTGTGTTATGAACAATTTTTAATGTAATAAAGTTGTGGAGAAGCTTTAAAATTAGTTTCACTTGTGAGAGTGGTTTCCTCTGTTTTTTTTTCTTTCGTACCTAAAGTTGACGATTTTTTCGTGTCGGTAAGCATTATACATCGTCTGTCTGTCTTGAATCGATTCATTATAATCCGAGTCGAGACATAGAACCGATGATTCCTTCAAAGGAAGCTCATATCTTAGAATCTCAGCATCCAAGAATCAAGATTGGATATATACTCAAGTCAGCTTCTTAAAACGGGATTGAAGCTTCAAAATAAGGATCATTGAACCACTTGGGCAAAGCAAAGTGCATTATCAATTTGCACAGCCTCAGGCACGCCTATCAAGATTCAAATAGCCTAATCTGATGAACTGATGCACTTTAAAAACTGGATGAACTGAAAGCTGAATCCCGGGCATGCCAAGCAGCAATCCACCAAACCTTTTCGGGTTATTAAAAGCTAAATGCTCTTCATTGATTGGCTTAGAAATAGCAATCTCTCTTTCGTGTCGTACAACAAATAGGCAGTAAGCACCACTGAGCCCCATTTGCAAACTGTTTAGGTTCAGCATTTGACGCCATGGCTATGGCAACTTCAACATGCCCCCAATAGTCTCAATTTTTAGGTTGTCAAGACGGTTCGAGTAGTCGAAATGAGCACAGGATTAGAGTCTGTCTCGTCGAGATCGGTGAAATGGTTTGTATATATGATGCTCAATTATTATTTTGCCCTTCTGATAACTCTGTTTCAGAACGCTAACGACAATAGTTCATACCAAACCATTCTTTCACATTTAGATCCCTTGATATTTTCTTCTCTACAAGTGATTCTTTAATAAATTTAGCACAAATATCCTAGAAATAACAGATTTCTTATGGAACATGTGTAACAGGGTGGGAAGTTATTTCAGAAACAGGTACGAAACGGGTGCCATTTCAAAGTAAAGAGAAGTATGAGGAAATCAAAATCATGAACTTATTGCTTGATAACAAGGTATTTCTACTATATAAGCTTGCCTACAAGCTTTTTCCGCATATATTTATGCCACAGAAGTCTCCTCTCTAAGCGCTCCATTTAGTCGGTTTTCAATCGTGACGTTTTTGTCCCCACTGGTAACTTGCTGCTTTCCAGGAACCGAGCCTAGTTCTTCACTTGCACGTTTTTCGGTCTCTTCAAGTGAAGGATGTGATCTTCCACTCCCCGAAACTAGACCTCGTATGCACGTTTTCAGTTCTTTATCCTTCATCAAACCCTCCAATGTTACATGTACACCTGAAGGTTAAGGTATAGATATTATGCCATAATACTTTTTATTAGCTGGAAACAAATGCTTGCCTTGCTCATAGTTGTTAGAGGCGCAAGGCGCACTGAGGCGCAAGGGGGCCAGGTGCGCCTTTGACAACTATGGTCTTGCTTGTAAAAGCCTAAAAACCACCCTGATGCAGAGTTAATCAAATCAAAGATAATTATGTGGCCAAATGCATCAAGACCCCCCTAAAGTTGCCACAAAAAACCATATGCCAGCTTGAACTTTCAAAATTTCCAACTAGCCCCTCGAAAATTGGCAAAAATGCACCAGCTTACCTCCTCAATGACATGTGTAAGCTTATAGTTGGTTTGACTTTTCAAAGGCGTCATTTTTTCAGATTTTTCTTCCTCCAATCAGAAACCGACAAGTGGCAATGAGGAAGCAAACTGGTGCACTTTTGCCAAGTTCAAAGGGGCTAGATGGAACTTTTGAAAGTTCGGGGTGACATCCGGCTTTTCGTGCCAAGGTTTAGGGCAACTGATGTATTTGGCAAAAATGCTCCAACTTGCCCCTCAATGCCTTGTGTCATCTTCCAGTTGGTTTGACTTTTCAAAGATATCATTTTTCAGATTTTTCTTTCTCCAATCAGAAACCGACAAGTGGCAATGAGGAAGCAAACTGGTGCACTTTTGCCAAGTTCAAAGGGGCTAGATGGAACTTTTGAAAGTTCGGGGTGACATCCGGCTTTTCGTGCCAAGGTTTAGGGCAACTGATGTATTTGGCAAAAATGCTCCAGCTTGCCCTCAATGCCACGTTTCATCTTCCGATTGGTTTGACTTTTCAAATATATCATTTTTCAGATTTTTCTTTCCCTAATCAGAAGCAGATGTGTGCAATGAGGGTGGGAAACTGGTGCACTTTTTTGAAGTTCAAGGGGCTAGTTGGAACTTCTAAAAGTTCAGGGTGGCACCTGACTTTTCGTGCCAAGTTTGAGGGGAAAAGGATGTATTTGGCCAATGTACTTACGATATCTCCAGTAGTGCCTCGGATTTGTGGGATCATTGATCGTCTCCTCGGTTGCAGGGCGTGTCATGTACTCTTCTTTTAGTGCTAACAAGTCCTGATCATCAAACATAAACCCATTTGTCATATAGTTATCATATGCTAAAGATACTGCTTATATTGGTGTTTGATTCGGTTTTTGTCGATTAAGTGGCTGAATTTACTAGTACCTGAAGCGGGAAAATTGCCCACATCGATGGAGCTTCGACATGTTGCCTAATAAAGAAACGGGCGATTTCAGGAGTACATTTACTCGGCGGCAATGCATCGGACCCCACCACCGTCTTGAAAAACTTGCATCTTCTTTCTTCATCTTCTTCCCACCAAGCACGCAATGTTGAGCAGTCATGGCATGATGGTGCACACACCTGTGAAATACAACCCGATCCCATGTCATTGACATCAATAACACGAAATTGCTTCGCAAACTTGAATGCAGTAATTAAATTGATATCTTGATTTCTTGCATTTAAGCACTTCAAATCATTCGTCGAGTTTGGAAAATTCAAATATATGATAACCGAATAGATAATATAGCGAAAAAGAGGCGGTTGATCGAAACAACTGTTTATAATGAGACTAAAACTTACAGTCATGTAACTGTATTGAGAAGGAATGCCGAATTCTAGACCAGGTTCACTAGGCATACGCTGAATGCGTAATCCTATTAATCCCAACTCTTGCATAACCTGCAACCAAGTTTCGGTCAATAAGTACAAACCACATAAACAAATGGCATAATACATGTTTATTCCCCAAACTTGGCAAGTTTTGCCAAATGCTGCCCCCAACTCGCACATATTCTTACTACCCCCTCAACTTGGTAAACTGCATTCACGAGCCCCTGGATGTCACGTGTGAGCTTCTAGTTGGTTTGACTTTTCAAATATGGTTTGACTTTCCAAAGATGTCATTTTCCTAATTTTTCTCTCTCCAACTAGAACTAACATGTGGCATTTGGGGATGACATCTTTGAAAAGTCAAACCAACTATAAGCTGCCACGTGGCATCCAGGGAGATCGTGAGTGCAATTTTCCCAAGTTGAGGGGGTCAGTAGGTACATGTGAGTTGAGGGCGGCACTTGGCAAAACTTGCCAGGTTTGGGGGTAAAAATGTATTTGGCCTAAACAAATATACAACACAAGGATCAAATGAACGTACAGGGTGAACGCAAGCCGGAATGAGTCCCAAGTCTTCTCCACACGCTAGCATGTCCGATGAATTCAGGAGGGCTGGCAGAGTTTTCATAGCGTTTTTCCTCCACAGGTCATCTTGCCGATGGAAATAGTAATCGTAGTACAATCTTTTCAGAACGTTTTTGCTATAACGAATAACAGATAGTAAGAAACAACGTATTTCCGAGAATCCAAGAAATTCAGAAGTACAAATGAAATACCTATGATCATCCAAATCTTGAAAACTCGATGTATCCTCGAGGTTGAACCGAGGATAAAAGCTTCTTGCATCCTCTGGATCTCTAATAAGAACAATATTCTGCAAATACAATTAAACAGATCAAAAGCCGTGTCTAGTTTTCAGAAAAGCATTCAAATTTATTGACAACGATTATCGAATTGAGGTAAACATCGAAATTATGTGATCATGAAAACTTCTAGGCCGTGTTACCTTCAAAAGATCGAAGAGATTATCGCGTATCTTGTCCTCACTATCCCACAAAATGGACTTTTCCGAAAATTTCTTCAAGTTGGAAGCGATTTTTTTCTCCGTGTTACAGTCCTCCTTGAACTAAAGCATATCGAAAAAAGTGAACTAAAATGAATTCAAATAGAGAATATTATCCATCAATACTTAATAGTTAGTACTATACCTCGTAACGGCCCTTCTGATATTCATTCAAAAAGTGTGAGGCAATAAGAGTCCATGCCGCTCCAAATTTTTCCTGTATTACAGAGAAAAATACAACAGTTCACCTCAAAATCCGTCAAATTCGAAAAGTACATATTCCTTGGATGAGTTCAAATTACAGAAAACAAGGATAAATCATAACCTGCAAAAATTCCTGCTTTATATATGGACGGCTCAACCGATCAAAATCCCAAATGCCCTCTCTTTCAAGTTCTTCCTACAAAAAGTATCATTTTTATGCCCATTGCTAAAAGACAATGAAAAAGAAATTTTATCTTTGTGAAAGAATGCTGCTATACCTGACTGAGAGGGATGGATGGCCTAAATTTTCCAACTAGGCCGGTCATAGCATGTTCGGGAAGTTCCCATATTCTGAAGAATCCTAATATATGGTCGATTCGGTATGCCGTAAAGTATTTGGCCATCTGTTATATAATCGAAACAAAAAAAATTCTTCAGTAAAAACACCTTTTTAGGCCTTGTGGTATCATCAATATGTCCATTTGGTCCCTTTGCTATACATAAAGTCCGTGTGCTATTCAATCTGTTACCTTTCTTGGGCCAAATGCATTGAGATCCCCTTAAACTTGCCACGAAAAGCCGGACGCCACCCCGAACTTTCAAAAGTTTCAACTTGCTCCTTGAACTTGGAAAAAGTGCACTAGTTTTCCCCCCTCAATGCCACGTGTCAGCTTATGGTTGGTTTGACTTCTCAAAGATTTCATTTTTCTTTCTCCAATCAGAAGCTGACACATGGCAATGAAGGGGCAAACTAGTGCACTTTTGCTAAGTTCAAGGGGCTAGTTGGAACTTTTGAAAGTTCAGGGTGGCATCCGGCTTTTCGTGCCAAGTTTGAGGGGCAAAATGCAAATGATGTATTTGGCCCCGTTTTTGTCCCTTTAGTACGGATTTCGTGAAATATCACTAATGACGTCTCTATCGTACATGGTCCAGAAAGATAACAAATTGTACAACACAAGGAGTAAATGGGTAACGATTACACGGTACAAGGATCAAATGAGAAATGATTGAATAACACAAGAACCAAATAGTTGTAAGTAACACAAACCAACTAATCTTTTGTACAACACAAAACCTGTGTCAATCGACCTCGCCACCAAGCATAGTTGTCTTTTGACATCTCCTCCCAGTTATAAGTCGGAAAACCCCAATTTTGGCCGTTCTTGGCAAAGTAGTCTGGTGGTGCTCCAGTAGATGTGTTCATACGAAACAAAGTCGGATAAACCCAAGTATCGACACTGTTTCTATCGACACCAATAGGTAGATCTCCTTTCAGTATCACTCCTTTGTTTCTTGCATACTCTGCAGCTTGTGACAGCTGGCAATTCATAACATAGAAAGCCATTTATTTTAAAAAAAGAAAAAAAAATTGTACAAATATAATTACGAGCTGAACTGAACTTACTTGTGAATGTAAATGGAACTGGAGATAATAGTGGAAGCAAATGATGTCATAGTGCAAGCTATCTTTTGAGACGAGTTTCTCAAGCTGCAAAAAACGGTCTGTTGTTAGCGGTTTTGAGAAAAAAAAGACATAACTACCTTTTTGGACCCGGTGGTATAATCCATTTACCCATTTGATCCCTCTGTAATACAAGTTACCTATTTGGTCTCTATACTATGCAACCTATTACCTTTTTGGTCACTATAGAGCATATTATGCAAAGTTACATGAACCGAAATTCTACAATGCGGGGCCTAAAATTTAGGTAACAAAATGCATAGTATAGGGACTTAAAGGGTAGTGGTTGCATAGCACGGAGTTCAAAAAGGTAACGAACTTCATAGCACATGGACCAAATGGGTAACACGAATAGCAGAGGGACCAAATGAGCAAATGAGTAATACCATAGGGACCAAAAAGACCATTTTGCCGAAAAAGAAGCAAAGAGTTAATCACCTTCTCCTCGGAATAATTAGAGAAACGGCCCCATTGACTGTGATCAGAAGTCTCAAAGAAGTCCCTCAAAAAACAGAACGCCGCATAGGGTTTTAACCATTCCTATCACAAAAAAGACGGCAAGTCAAAACTACAGGCCTTTAAAAGAGAATAGAAAAAGGCATAAACAAAGAAATAAAATTATTTGAGACCTCATTTTCCGAAAAATATTGCTGAAAGGAACTGGATTTAAGTATCAAGTCCTTTTCCCGGGCAAACACTTTCTTGGCTATTGAAAGCTTAGCAGCCGAAGTAGCCTCATAGTCAACATCCTGCAAAAATTCCACATTTGAATATATATATACAAGGCCTAAATCATTCACTTAATTCATGATATTAGTCCTCCATTGAAATTTTCTTTATGATTTTTAAGACTGGTTGTTAAGAATCCAAATAGTCCAAGGCATCAAGAAGGACAAAGAACTGTACTAAACAAAAAAACAAACGTTTTCGATTTTCCAGTCCCTAAAGTGTTTTGAGACGATAAATTTTGAAGTAACTGTCACTTTTCGGATTACAATGCATTTACCTATCTTTTTCCGCTTTTGCCCCTATTTACTCCATTGTAAAAAGCAAAGGAAATGAAGAGTCTAAAAAGAAGAATAATTTTAAGGGTATACTAGTATTTTTATTGCCCCATTTAATGTTGCCTTGGTATTAAGAAATTTGTCAAAAGTGACACTTATTTGTAAAGGGAGGGAGTAAAATGTAGAGACTACCTTCCCGTCCAGTCGCTCTTTAGCTTCCTGAATCTCTTTCTGCAAGTAACATAAAATACATAACAGAAGATGAGTTGGAGAAAAATGGTGCAAGGTTAAGTTAAAAAAAGGGTAAAAGAATATGCAATATAGAATACTCGGAAAAAACCTATCTTCGTTCGGGTTTGAAATTACCTTGATATCCTCTGGCAGGTTTGCTGAGAGTGCCTGAACTCTCAGGTACAGAGGGTGTAATGCAAAAACCGATAGCGAGCTGCATCGACAAGAAAATCAAAGACCGAAATGTTTTTGGTAAGGTTAACCATACAGGATGGAACATAATGTGTCAAGTAATTTCAGTGCCTAAATAGTATGGAACTAAATTTAAGCCACTGAATCATTCCGTTTTCCCAAGGCTTAATGGATGCTTAGCCCCCCAAACTTGACACTTTTTATCAGGTGGCGCCTCCAACTTTTAAATGTGTCTACCAGCACCTCAAACTTGGCAAAAGTGTTCACTGAAGCCTGCAGTGCCATGTGTCACCTTGTGATTGGTTTGACTTTTCAAAGATGTCAAACTTTTATTTTCCTCTCTCCAATAAAAAAGTGACATGTGGCACCGAGGAGGCTGCAGTGAGCACTTTTGCCAAGTTTAGGGAGCTGGTAAAGACTTTTGAAAGTTGGAGGAGTATGCATTAGGCCTTTCCCCAATGAAGTTCACAAGAGGAATAAAGATTAAATTAACAAGGCCATATACATCGGGATCCCCCTGAACTTGGCCCTAAACGCCCACTTGTTTAAAGTTCACCTTCTAACCCCTGAATCTGAATGCCACGTGTCAACTTCTGATTGGAGAGAGTTAAATCAGGATAATGACGTCTTTGAAAAGTCAAACCAACCAGAAGTCAACACGTGGCGTTCGGCGCAAACTGGTGCATTTTTTCCAAGTTCAGGGGGGTAACTCGAATTTTTGAAAGTTCAAGTCAAATTCAGGGGATCGTGATGTATTAGGCAAATTAAAAAAGGAAATCAGGTTTTAGATCCCATCTAAACTTCAAATTCAAAAGATTTGGATAGAGTTGTGATGTTATACCTGTAAGGATATGAATCCCACCACATCCCATTCACAGACGTATCGTTAATAGGCAGAAGCTGAACTAAATGAAACCCGGATTCGACAGCCCAATCAACAAGCAGTTTCAGGTCTAGAAACTCACCAACACCAAGATCATCTTCTGACCTCACAGAAAACATTGGAATTGCAACACCAGCACCTCGCCAAGGCATTTCCTATGAGACCAATTTCAGTAGGTAAGATAGTAAGTAAAGAACTTCTCCCACTCACACAAAATATGACAAATGGTCCACTGTCCCGAAATTTTCGAAGTTTCTCTTAGAACCCTGGACACCAGTTTGCCCCCAGAATGCCACGAGTCATTCTGGTTGGTTTGACTTTTCAAAGATGTCATTTTACTAATTTTTCTCTCTCCAATCAGAAGCTGACACGTGGCATTGAGAGGAAAACTAGTGCACTTTTGCCATGTTCAGAGGTTGAGAGAAACTGTGAAAAGTTCAGGGGGCAAAAAGCCATTTGTGCCAAGTTTAGGCGGGTAAAGAAGTATTTAACTAACTCTAAAACTCACTCGTGGCATGCCATCGGATACAAAAATGTATTGCGGCGAATTTTTAGAAGAATCAATAGAGAGGTCACGATTTGAACCCGTCTCCAAGGAAACATTTCCTGCCTTGTCATATTTGCAGTATCTATATGTAATCAATATTAAGGAATATTTATGGACAGTATATTAACAGCAGAAACTCTCAAATTACTGAAAATAATATCTAAAAGGATATTTCAATGGAAAGTCGCTCCTCGATAACACAACATCTGCTTGCCATACTGAGTCACCTGCATAGCTGAGTTTAAGAGCACCCTGAATTTTCCATTGGCCTAGTTTGGGAGTGCTGCCAATTACATAAACCTGTAAGAATTAAACTTTATAAATAAAGTGTCAAAATTAACGAGAAATAAAGTAAAAAAAACCACCAGGTAATGTCTTTAAAAAGCGCGAGGCCCTAGTCGGGCGAGCTGGTCACTGGGGCCTAGGCGGGAACTAGTCGGGTTTGTATTTTTCTATTTTTAACATTTATTAATAATTTAAAATTGAAAATTCAGCCTAGGCACTGCCTAGGGCCCCGTCTAAGCCGACTTTTAAAACACAAGGAAGATGTTAAAAAAACGGCCGCCAAGGTTTGCCTAGATCCGCCTAGACCTGCCTTGGACCCCATAAATCGGTCAAACGCCTATTCCCTATTCCGCCTAGAGCCTAAAATCCAGGCAGTGTTTCGAAAAATCCCGTCTAGACCGATTTTTAAAACACTGCTAAACCAACCAACCAACCAACTAAGCCTTAAATCCCATGCTGTCAGGTATAATTTCTGTCAAGATAAACGAGCCATTTCAGCAAGGAGAATGAATTCTTACAGAAGTCTCTTTCTCTATGTTGGGGCAGCAAATCTTGAAATGCACAACAACTGCGTCTATTATAATTTAGGATTCACATAAAAAAAGGTAAGCAAGCAGACATCAAGAACAACAGTTAACATAGTAAATCAATCAATTTTTAGGTAACTAATAAGTTAATACCTCCATTATCGAGCCTACTGTGAACTCCGAGAGGTTTTTCTATGTTTAGGTTCCTACTTCTTCGAAAAATTACATTTTTGAAGGCGCTTTTGAAAGGGATAGCATCACCACCGGTCTGAATATAACAAATGGTTATAAAGTAAGAATGTGAACCACCAAAACATCACTCATTTTATACAGAGGATATGAATTGTTCATATAATGGACTTAAACTATAAGGGCTCGTTTGGTTTGCGGAAATCCTATTCCGTGGAATAGAATAGAAATGTATGGAAAGATGTCAAATACAACATATTATTCATCTAGAATCCGTCGATGCACTGAAAAGCTTTTCCCAGTTTATATACATCTCGTGGAAAAGCTATTTCTTTTTTAACCAAAGGAATAGCTTTTCCGTGAGATGTATATAAACTGCGAAAAGCTTTTCCGTGCGTCGACGGATTCTAGACATATACATTAGTATAATTGACATCTTTCCATTCATTTCTATTTCTATTCCACGAAACAGGATTTCCGCGAACCAAACGCCACCTAAGAGATAACTCAAACCACAATTAGATAACTAGTTAAAACAAAATTACAACATACAAGGTATTCATATTATGTTCATGGTTATATATCAATGTAAGTATCCCGGTTTAAAGCCACCTAGCTCAATAAAATTAATAAATATATGTCTATGCTAATGTTCATGTCATATTCAGCATTATATGTAAGTGATAAATAAGATACCGCCAATATCCGAATTTCATCAGCATGAGAAAAAAAAGGCATCTTTGAAACTATTTAGCAGAATGGTTAAAATGTTTACTTATAACTACTCAATCCATAATTCAGTTCCCAACAACAACATTACCTCAATGCCTAACAAGGCTCCCACACAAGCGGGGTAAGAAGGGGTCGGGTGTACGCAACCTTACCTCTGTAATTACAGAGAGGTTGTTTCCAATTGACCCTGAAGTGGATTTGCAACAATGATCCGTGACTTCATAATAAAAGACAGTTTAATGAGTCATTTTGCTTTGGTCCATTATAAATCTAAAGCCAAAGAATGGTGAATCTACTGAAAGTCAACTAAACAGCAAAACTCCAGTGTACATCTTTTTATATTTCAGGAGAAAAGGCCACCCAAATAGTACTAAATTTAATCAACCATTGAATGATTAAGTAATCAATAAAAGGTCCAGGAATCCATCTCTTTTTAAACAATCAGTAACTTGATGGAATAATTGAAGAACTAAGAACACAAAAGTCTAACCTGAAAAGGGGTGAAATTAAAAGTGAAAAGGAATATATTGATTTCTACAACATTTAGGCCCCGTTCTTTTTAACTTATATTCAGTCCAGTTCAGTACTTATCAGTACTGCGTACATATAAATTTACACTGAAATAAGTACTTATCAGTTCATAACTGCTACTTATAAGTTGAAAAGAACAGGGCGCCTTATGCAGATTCCATAACCACTTAAGAATCTCAGAAATTACTAATTCCAGATACCAATTATTCCAAAGCAAAAAGTAAAATAAAGCAGATAGAATTAGAATCCAAATACAAAACTGTACCTGCCAAAGATCATTGAGCTGAACAATTTCTCCACCATCAAGTCCCTCAGGAAGCAACAAATTACGTTTCTTCCCCATCTCCCATCTCAGCACATTTTTCTCATCATCCACTACATAGTAATTATACTCACAAGAAAACCCAATTGGAACAGAAACATTCCCATACCATATGAGTTCTTCCCCTTCATGAACAGGGCTCAATAGAAATCCCTTCTTCACACTCCATGAGCCCAGAATTGGTTCAGAACCACAAACAAGCAATCTCTGACCCCATTGAGTGAAATAAGGAATTCTAAAGCTCACATTCACAGATCTCACAGACTCAGTCAAAAATCCCAACTTGTTCATCTTTTTGGGAAATTAATCACAAACCCACCAGCAATTCCTCCTCGCAACCTAACAAATCAAGTTCCATTAGCAATTAACACATAAGATTTGAATAGAAATCAGCAAGGGAAAGTTCAAATTAGACAATGAGAAAGAAATTACCTTTACTCAACAATGGAGGAATGTAAAGAGAGAGAGATTAGGAATTACAGAGATATTATGGGGGAAAAGTTACAAGGGGTGTCTTGAGGTTAGGGGAAAGATATTTTTGGGCATGAAAGAGAAGCAAGTGAACAAAAATGGATTCTTTATGATTGAAAAGCCGTAAAGGGTTTGATATTTTGGCTCGTGAAAGAGAAAAGATTGTGTCTTTTAGCTTAGATGACAAGATTTGAAGATCAAATTATTTTTTCTAATTTTTAGTTTCAGCGGTGAAATGATGGAAAATAAGACACAAACAGATCCCATAAATCAGTGGCTAATAGTGAGTAACTCTCCATTTTATTAACATCTGTCCTGCCTGCCTTTTAATTTCAAGTAGTGATAGTACCGAACTCGTCTCAAAAAATTTACTACCCCCTGAATTTTTAAAGCGATTTCGTAGCTTTTTCAATTTCAAAAAGTATTTCACTTTGCTCTCTGAATATCATGTATCGGTTTCTAATTGGAGTGAGAAAAAAATCAGAAATATGACATCTTTGAAAAGTCATACCTATCGGAAACTAACACGTGTCACTTATGAAGCAAAGGGGTACACTTCTTGAAAGTTGAGGGAGCTACGGGGTCACTTTTAAAGTTCAGGGAGTCAGTAGAATTTTTTGGACAAATTCAGATAGCTAGTTAGATATGCATTAAGTCAAATTTTAAATACAATGTATCTAACCGGTTTGGTTTAGCAGCTTGTTTATTGTTTAGATAGGACTTTTTTTTATCAACAAGATATAGCTCACGTGACAACACAAGTTAGGTAAGTTGGAGGAAAATAAGATTTGAATTTTATTAAATACACATATTAAGAGGGGTGAGAACTATAACTAAGACCCGAATAAGATTATCTCAATAAAAATACTCATGAATATTTTAAAAAAAAGATAGGACTTTATTTTTTTTATTGATCATAAATTTGTTTTAGAAGTATAATCAAACACTTAAATGTTACACAAAAAAGACAGCTCTTGACAAACACCATCTAAGAAATTATAATATCATTTTCAAATAAAGTCATTTTCTTAATAAATCAATACACTTGGTATTAATAATTTTATACCCACAACACTATCATACAGAATTTCATATTATGATAATTTAAGCCTCCACATCTCAGACAGAAATAAACACAAAATTCTCATATTTTAATTACAAAATATTTGTTTAAGCTGCTTTTAAATAAGTTGTTCTCCCGAACTTTTAATATACTACATATTTTGGCTTTAAACAACACATTTTAATCTTTCATATTAATTATTTAAGAACTATCTGATTTATTTTTTCCAAAATCAAATCTGCAGTTTTAAAAAAAAAGCTAGAATATGGAGTTTTTCAGAAAAGCTGCTAGAAAAAACTGCAAATACAGATAGCCAATCTGGCCCTAAATACTCATGATTTTATTCAAAACCAAAAAGTTGAGCTGCAATAACTACAACAGAAAAATGTAACACTACTTGAAAGTATCACAGCAAAGTTGATCAAACTTAGTCCCTCCCAGGACTCTCCTTATCATATCAGCACGACCGATCCTTCATTTCTTACCAGTTCCCCAATTCCCCGGAAAGGCCTCCTTGCCCGGTGAGTTGTTGACTTTAGCGCCTGGAAAGCTGCCCCAACCACCTCCGTCGCCATCCTTGGGACCCGAATCCCATCTCGAGGAGTTATGGTCATAGCCTGAATCTTGCCGGGTATTCCCTCTCCGACCATGTCCTCGCCCACCACCATATGGCCTTGGTATACCACTCTGATGCCCATCTCGACTACCGCCATCTCGCCCTGTAGAAAGTATATTTCACCGCTTAGAACAGATCCAAACTTCATATATACATAGTATACATCTGGGATTATGGACAAAAAAGAAGGAATACGCCGCATATTGCAGTCATTGACAGGACTTGTTCATCGGGTGGGCCAGGCTTCATCAGGCTTTTTACTAACAATATGAACCAAAGCCCGGCCCAGCCCTTCAGAACTTCGGACTTGCGTCGGGATTACGAGGTCATTCCCAATCTTGTCCCACAACCCATAATAGTTTTTTTCTTTTACAAATTTTGGGGTGGATGAATAGAAATAAAACGCCAAATTTTATACAAATATGTCTAGATGTTACTTATAATTACATTCTTTACTTAAAGTTCTTTAACAGATGATAGTGCTTATTTTAGTTAAGTTTTAAATTCCTAGATGGTTAAAATCTAAAATTTGCAAGCAATTATTCATTATAATCATTGTTTTAAAAATCCCCGCCTAGGCGATATTTTGCTAGTGGCCGCCCGACTTTTCATTCGAGGGCACTATTAGGGCCTTGCCCGATTTTTTCGGCCTAGACACTACCTAGTCCAATTTTTTCCACAATTTTTAAGATAAAGATATTTATAATAATTATAATTAAATATTTTAATCCATAAAAAGTAGATGTAAAACTGCTGTATATATACCAAGATATTCTCACATAGGATTCTCATCGAGTCTAAAACCGATAAATAGTGCGCTACAAACCACAAAAAAAAATTGTTAGGATATGTGTTCTTAAGGAATTGATTTTAATGGTGATGTATTTTTATGTAACAATTGATTTAAGAGTAAAATCATGTTTTCATATACTAAACTATGTTTTTTGTAAAATATTATTATATTATAATGTTATTATTTAGTTGAATTTATACTTCTAGCTTTATCTATTAATAAATATTAAAAAATACAAAAACTACAAATCCGCCTAGGCCCCATAAGATAAGCTCTGGCCACTCGACTAGCACCTAGCGATTTTTAAAACATTGAATGTAATATATAAATACACAAAACTATTATTCATCGGGTTCAGCTTGAGTATTTATATAAAAACCAAGTCCGGCCCATAAAACTCCACGCTTGAGCCTGCTCGAACCGGGCTTAATAAAAAATAAATGTCCAAGCCCTGCCTTTTGAGTGGGCTTGGGCTGGACCGTGGGTAGCCTGGCCCATGAACATGTCTTTATTTTTAACAAAGAATGAATGGAAAATCGGCACTAGAGTAAAATCTTGAGCAAACCTAAACAGAAAACAGATTCCAGAAGAGGAAAAACATTATTAAAACGTGTACCTGTCCTGGAACTATGCCCAGAAGACCGATTTCTGTCAAAAGACTGGCCTCTCCAACCACCACTGTCATTTGATGAACCACCCCAACCACTAGCTGAAGCTCCTCCAGTTGCAGGGCTTCGCATAGGCACCATAGCAGCAACAGATCTGATTGACGGTGTCATTTCATGCACCGGATCATCGATATGCCTCTGAAAGTACGCCACGAGCCGATCAATGTCCTCGAACATCCTTTTCCGAAACTTGAACCCTTTGGGATAGAGACCAACATACTCGTGATGTGGATTTGTGCTCCTAATATATGTCAGAATGAATGTGCCTGGATGTTCATGAGAAATCCCGAAAGAATAAACGATCCTTGTTGGATAGTCTGCTTTTTCGAGTCGTAGTTGCTCATCAACTTCGGTCTTTGATCCCCTTCGAAACTTGCGGTAATTTAGCATTGTCTTTAAATGAGTCACCAAGGGATCAACGTAGCGGTCCATGACCTTCATGTAAAAGACAAGGTTATGAAACATCTCTACTCTCAGACCTACCTCGTCAAATGATGTGTAATACACCCTCTATCTAGTTTTAGTTGTTCATTTAACCGAATCATCAAAACAATATAATGACTAATTTATCCTTTACATTATTAAACTAAAATGTCTTTCTTCTTACTTACCAACTTATAATTTCATCATTACTTAATATCTCTCATAATTAATACAAGGGCAAATTAGAGGGGAAAATAGTGAAAAATGAATTGATAATCTAAATTGACAACGAAAAAGAGAACTAGTGAAAATGGCAGATTGACATTTAAAACTAAATGGAGGGAGTAGAGTAGCAATTATCATTATAGAGACTAACCTCATCTAAATCCTCAAAGGTGTCCTCTCCAATTTTTAGAGTCTTCCCAATGCGAAGTAAACTTGTAATATCTTTATGCTCCTTTCCACCTTCGACTATGTCCTTGTGGGCATAAACCCCATCATAAACTTTAAGAGTTAGGGTTAAGAAAGATGGCCCACAAGAACTAGGGCGAATGATGCTTTCCCCAGGATCCTTGTCAGATAAGAACTGTAAAGGATAATTATGAAAATTGTCATTAGTCCTTTGAAAATGAAAAATCAATTCTGGTCTGAATACTAAAACAAACTACAAGTGTTATTATTTTAGGCATGCAGGATCATCAGGCTCAAGTTCCTCGTAACAAGGACATAACACAGGAATATATATCCAAGTTTATAAATAAAAAATAAATATTGGGCGCTTGCAGTTACATTAGATTAGAAAGAAAAATCCCCACCCCACCACGGATCTAGAGTCACAAATTCAGTCAAAAGTTCTCAACCGCTAGGCCAAGACATTCGTCACAACGAGGATATATATATCCAATTTACTCTTAACACCAGATAACTTACAAATTCAAGATATGCAGGATCATCAGGCTCAAGTTCCAAATATAAGATACACAGAGCTAGGAAGAAAGCTGAATACCTTCATTGCTTCATCAGCTGTTATGTTCTGAAATCGAGGGTGAACAATCATCCTAGGCTTGAAGTGTTTCTTAGCAAGCTCCTTCTCTTTGCGAGCTTTCTCTTGGGCAGTCTGTACAGAGCTTCGATCTTCCTTGTAATACGGATCTAGATTGATGGATTGCTGATATTTATTATTCCTCATCTCACTCTCCTTACAAACTAGGAACACTTGATACCGATTCTTTTGAATCGCTTTGATCTTACAAGTTAGTATATCACCTTCATGGAGTCTATCAGCCAACTCAGGAATATCCCTCCAATCATCTGCATAGTCTTCCTTTGTGAGGATTCCGGTAAGTCCCGATTCCAGTATACATATCGCCTTTCCTCCTTGTGTCTTTCGTACTGTAGCCTGTACTATTCTCCCTTCAGCAAAGGTATCCTCGGTTTCACCCGATATCATGTAGAACTCCTCGTCCTGAGTGGGTTCTTTGTAATGTTTACGCCAGTCCTGAAATCCTTGTACCAATTCTCTTCTTATATCTTCGAAAGTTTCCTTCTTATTTCTCCGCTGTTTACTATTGAGATACTCGTCGAGAAGAAGATTTTTTAGCAAATGAGGCTGATCTCGAAGATGCTCTATTGCCATCTCTGAGGCTTCATCATCATCATTTGCATCGATATTGTCCATCTCGTAAACATCTTTTGCCATCTCCTGGGCTAGGCCATAAGATTCGGGATGTATCCTCGTATCGTCTAATAAATCAATGAATTGGCTGCTGCTTGCAGCCAGCCCACTACGCCGAACACGTAAAAACCCGACTGCATTCACAAACACCTTTTTACCTAGTCCATGGGCCGTCACGAAGTCTTTTCTTGTAAAAATTGCTCCAGCTCGTACCAATGACCTCTGCAGGGATGCTGCCTTTCTAGGCCCGAGCCCGGAAACAAACTGTAATGGAGCAAATAACCATTCATGATTGCATGCCATGTTGATATCAAGGCCCACCTGGTTCGTGACGTCAACCATGACTTGTTCAATCATTGCATATTTCTCATCAGGGTTGAGAAAGCTCTCCAAGGGGCAGAGCTTCCAAGACAAAATCTCCCTTGCTGGTCCACAAAGCGTTGCTGCCATTGCCAATGGATTTTGTAAGTAGCGTCCAAGGGCCACAGCTCGCCTTACAATGCCTAAGTCAACATAGAAGACAGAATCAAATAAATTCCAATGAGATCACTTGCATGAGAAAAGTGGAAAAAGAAAAAAAATACATCAACAGTACCTGGCTGCCCAGCTAGTTGGTCAGAAGAAATACGAGAATTTTCATAAAGGCGAGGCAAAGACTCATCACCATATACAACGCTCAACTCATCCATCTCATGTGCAACATCCCTGGGATTTTCTTCCACCATCTTAAAAATGATCTGATAAAAATGGGGTGAAAGTAATAATCATGAGTAAATAGAAAATGGAAGCACCCGAGGAACTGCAGTGTGCACCATTAGGATGCAATAACAATAAATTGCATTACTTCTATTCAACTAGATGCCGTAGAGCCCAAAACCTCAAGGCAGAGATGAAGCTATAGATAAAACCAAATTAAGTTCTTTACAAACCAAAAATCTCACACAAGAAACAACAGCAAACTATCACATGAGCAAAAAACATGCACGGGACAAATTCGGTAGCAACATTGCAGTGTTACAAATGCACAGACTCGCTAGTTTTATCAGTCCCGTAGTGTGCAAAACTACAAGCTTAAGTTAACATGAGCTAAACAGCACTAGTGTTTCACAAATAACAATTTAACCATACCATAAAAACTTAATTACGTTTATAACGCAACTAAAGAATAGCAAAGATGATAAGAGGAAAATATACAAGCAATTGGCATTCGAGAATGATCACAGGTAAAGTCATCTCAGGGAGCAGCTCTTTCATAAGAAAGAAAGAACGAACCACAAAAAGTAAGTTTGACAATAATTACCTCATAAATATCTTCCTTCAGCTTGGTACAAGATAAATTCACAGCACCTAGTACAACCACATGTGGTTGATGATCGGTCATGAACTTCAGAACTTTTTCCTGGTCATGTTTCTTATTTTGCTGGTCTTTGATGTTTTGGGACCGCAATGTAAGGGACCCAGCATATAGCACATCGAGCACCTCTCCTGATGAATCTAACATGACAAACGTTGTAGCTGGCACACCAGGGCCCCAACAGCATGCCATGACCCTAGGAGCAGCTTCATCATCTGCAGAAATATCATTTTCTTTCCGCTGAAATGGACCGACTGAAACCTTATTCCATAAGACCTTCCCATATTCCATGCGCAGCCAATTTTTAGATTTACTTGTCAACAAGGATCTTGCTTCTTTCTCCATTGCAGGTAGCAAAAAATTATGCAGAGAATCTTCAAGTATCAACCGTCTTTGCTCATTCCAGAGTTGAGCAGATTTACTAACACCATCACTAAGATAATTCTCTTCACACTGAGTAACCAACTTATCCATATACCTTTCTGGAAGTTTAAATGTCACTTGAATAAGCTTCTCTTCTTCAGCCTTCTGGATAAGAAGCCATTGAGCATCTTCAAACTTGTATATTGGCTTTTCAACCAACCATTTAACACCTGCGAATTGATGAAAAGAATCTATCGCAAGATTTCCGTCTGCTGTTGGAGTTGTAGATACCACAGCATTTTCCATGTACATATTACGAACATACTTCTTTATATTTGGCTCACAACTTATCTCAACTGCAGCCTGGAAAATTGATAAAACAAAATAAAAAGAGCGTGAAAATAGCACCACCCCTTGAACTGATAATGAAGTGTAAACTGTGTAATGCAGATAAAAGTTAACACCTTAGTAGCATATATGAACAAATGACAAGAACAAAAATGCATACCATGTGCCTGGCACCCTTAAGAACTGCTTGGGGAGTTTCAAACATTGCACAGGTGAAGTTGGAAGCCATCTCCTCTGGAGTTTCCTTTGCGTTCTCTAGTATATCGCCCTACAATCAAATGCAAGTTGAGAGCTGAACCACCGTAATAGCACATAACAACTCTAATCCATGCATACTCACCACTTTGACATCTAATAAGCAAATCCCAAGAGTCTCAGCACTATGCCCGAACTTGCTAGCAACATCCCATAGGCCGGCCTTGCTGCAAATACTATATAGTGATTTCCTTTTGGGCCTCTTATACTGTCCTTCATCCACACCTACCTCACCAGGAGGGAAATGCAAATTAAACTTGGCATCAACATCATCAACCTCTCTCTCTGATTTTGCAGCCTTGAGCGACTCAATAATCGATTCATACAGCTCTTGATTCAAATCTAGTCTTCTCTCGTCATATATCCGTCGACGTTCTTCTTCAGAACGTTTTTTATAATACAACTTAAGTGCATTCTTTCGTTTTTGAAGGAGCAACCATTTTCTATCCAAGTCCTGGATAGCCCAAAGCACCTACCACAAAATGATTAGAGCTTAGATCCTAAACTTCTATCCTAGTCTACATATTACAGATCCATCATCACAGTAATGTACTTAAAATTTGTCCATAACAGGAAAAAAAATCCAATACCTTGTGCCATTTGAGCACAGTTCGGTCAGATCTGTCACGGTTTTCATCGTCAACATCAAGTTGCTCATCTTCTTTCAACAGGCTTGAAATTTCCTCTTTCCGGTACATGGCAATGAAAGGGATCTAAAGAGCCAGAATGTAACAAGAACAAAGTAGGGTTAAAGAGAGACCACAGTATGGAGGTTTGCCAACAGAAATCAATAAGAGAACTCACATCTAACTTTTGCACATGATACAGCTCCAAAAATCGGATGATGTCATCCCTGTCTACTGGCACACCCTCCTTTTCATCAAGCATATTAGCTCTACTCTGACGAAACAAACGCACCATGCCAGAAGCAAGTTGACTTAATATCCACATGGCCTCTTCTATTCTACCGGTATCATCTATGGGAAGAGGGCTTTCCTCAGATATCTACACAAGAAAATTTGACAATATCACAAAGAAACCAACGCATAGCAGCTTCATGCAACCAGATGAAAAATATGAAGCTGAAGAACAGTTTCAAATTTTGCATGTTAACCTGCATTCTTTCTGGAATATCAGTTGCCCTAATTATCTCATCCTTTTCGGTCATGTATTTCTCAAAAAGTACAATCGGTTCAAATTCCTTATCCAATCTTGTTTCCTTCCATTCAGTAGATTCTAATTCCTGTTTGCGACGCTCCAAGAGATCATCAACATCACCAAATAGTTCATGAGCTTCCTGCAAAGAAGATGATGTGACTCCTGGTGCCTGCCTAGATTTTTTTCTCTTCAATTTATGTCGCCTGCAAATGAGCATGCCAAATGAAAAACAGTTCCCCTGTAGGACACACAAGCATTTAGGCAATGAAAATTATACCTCACTGGTGCTCCATTAACATCAACTTCTTCAACTATAAAGTCCGACATATCATCATCTCTTATGTCATCCTCTTCTTCTGGCTCATCTTCCGCCTCATCTTCAAGGGCTACTCCTATAACATTATCATAAATTATTAATAATCCATGACATGAAAATCAATAACATTTCTCACCATGATGCTTCTAAATATCTATACAACAACATTACCCCAATGCCTAACAAGGCTCCAGCACAAGCGGGGCAAGGGGGGTCGGGTGTACGCAACCTTACCCCTGTAATTACATAGAGGTTGTTTCCAACTGACCCTAAAGTGGAGTTGCAACAGCTATCCGTGACTTCACAATAAAAGAAGCTCGGACAGTTTAATGAGTCTTTTTGCTTTAGTCCATTATTATATAAAGCCAAAGAATGGTGAATCTTCGTCCCCATCGAAAAAATGGAAAATGTTTCTAAATAACTATACATTTATAAAAAAACACATACCTTCATCATCACCAAATAAATCATGTTTAAGTTTCTCCTCAGCTGTTCGCCCTCCTTTACCAGTTGGATCAAACTCCTCATCAGAAAGTCCAAAGCGCTCATCATCAGAACCCCTCTGAGCCTTTTTCAACCGCTTAAATTTTTTGCTATCCTGAAGTTGGCACACAAAGTAACTCCTTGGAGTTATAAGGAGTACATGAACAGGCAAATGACATCAGAGAGCGAGAAAAGAAAGAAGCTACAACCTTAGGTCGGTGATGGTATACATTGTTGTCCCGAAGCAGCTCATAATCATCTTCATCCAGGACATCCTCAGTTTCTCTAAAAAAATATAGAAGCAGCATCATGAGATACAAAAATCCAGCTCATCAAAAGGCATGTTGCTTGAAATAAACCAAACCAATTTCTCATTTTCCTACAGCTGAAATTCATCATAGACATCCTCAAATTCTTAAGAACTTTCAAAATTAGCATACCATGTGTTTAATGGCTTCTAGCTTGTAATACACCAAACAGATAAAAGATATCAAACAGACAAAATAGCGAGAAAAAAAACCTTCTCTTCTTTTTCTTTTTCTTCTTTTGCCGTTCCTCATCGCTGTCTGCCCTATCTTCTTCTTCATCATCGGGTTCCTCTTCCTCAATATCATCAACAATGAAATCATCCTTCTCATATTCATCCTGTCCTGCAAAAAAAAACACATAACAAACATTATAATTCAGAAGAGCGAAAAAAAACCCTAATTAACAAAATAACGAACTCGAAATCATCTTATCTTACCTTCCTCCTCATCTTCGTCATCGTCAATGGCATCACCATCGACAGGCTCCCTCTCCTCCTCTTCATACTCTACCGCGTCATCTAAAACAAAAGCAAGAGACTGAAAAAATTCGCAAATTTCGGGTTATCAAAACAGATATCGATCATTACCTTCGTCGTCGGAAACTACGTTTCTCGGCATAGTTGGTGTTGAATTGAGCTAATACGGCTTCGAATTTCAAGTCACCGGCGAATTGAAACCTGAATCTAGGTATTGGCGTCGGCGAGGTTGTAGACGTGAATAGGGAATCGCTGCAGAAAGTGAAGAAAGCTTAGAGAGAAGTTCGAATTGTGAAATTCACTGTTCTAAAAATCCAACTGGGCGCTATTTTTTTAACTTGGGGTTCGATTTTTCATTCGTCGGGTGTTAACGGAGGCTCAGTTGATATATTATCGTTTAAATATTATTTGGTTCCATTTTTTTTCTTATATATTATTTAATTTAATTTTTTTATAATTTTTAAGATGTTAATATTTAAAATAATTATATTTTAAAATTTTTTTATTGTGTAATTTTTATTTTAAATTTCAAATTAAAAAATAGTAGGCTATAAATTACAAAAAATTTATGAAGATGTGCTTTTTTAAGGAATTAGTTTTAGTGTTGATGTGTTTTTATGTAAGAATCGATTAAGACTTATATTTTCTTATGCTAAACTACGTTTTTGTAATATTAGTATTATATTATAAATTATTTTTAGTTGAATTTATACTTTTATCTATTAATAAATATTAAAAATTAAAAAATTCACATATCCACCTGGCACCGCCTAGGCTCTGCCAAAACACTAAAAGCTCTAATCGCCTGACTAATACCTAGCAATTTTTAAAACATTAAATTGTAGTTCTAGAACCATATTCATTTTACATTTTTAGGAATGTTTTTTTTTGCTAATTCCGGTCCGTTTAACAATTCAAAAAAAATCTAATTTCTTCGTTTTCAAAATTCAAAGTGAACCCATTTGAATTATCTGGAGAGTTCAAGCAATTTCAGTCATCTATGAAATTTGAATGATTGAGATTAGTTTATCATCACCTCTAACTAAGAGAAAGTAGAGTCGAGTACTCAATTTAGTAAAATCTTGTGTTTAAAACTGTTTTCTGTTGCGTTCATGTAGATTTTTTTTGTTTTTAGTTCAAATTCGGTTAAATTAGTTTCAGTTCGGCATGGGTCATCCCAAATTAGGAACATTAAGTAGTTGAATGAGAAAAACTTAGCGGGTAAGATATTTAGTCGTGTTTGGAAACTTGTTCAAAAGCTATTTGTGTCGTTGCGCCGTCAAATATCATTTCCAAATATTTTGTTATTACTATTTTTATCTATTTCAGATTAAAAAAAGTATCAACTAGCAAATTTATAAGTTATAAGTTAATCAAGTCAAAACGATGTTGTGTTGCCTTAATAGGTAATATAGGGTTGTAGAACGAGGCGGATGTCTCTTGAACTCGGTGTGGATACGTGCTCATAGGTTTACGGTCAGTTTAGTATTGTTGTTTGAGCTGCTTTTTGTTGGATATGATGTATGTCCTTAAGGCAATTAGGGCGATATATCTTAATTATGTAATAGTACGAATAATTTGTTTAATCAATAAAGGCATTTGTTCTTTTGTTTATATCAATGTATTTTTATACATATATATTATAGCTGGTTAAAATATATTCATTGATATATGTATACAAAAATCCTTGACATATCATAGCATGAAGTCAGAGAAATTATAGTTGGACTATATTTGGTGGAACCTACTTCATGTGCAATTATGATTATGTCTAAACTATCCCTAGTCACAGTGTCATCAAGAAAGGATATTGATGAAACGGAAAGACTAGCATGTGGTCAACTTTCTTGGAAAGGGTCCAAGCAGTTAATCTCCTAAATACTGAAGGTGGTGCCTTAAGCTTGACACATGGATATATCTGGGAGATATATTGGAGACCGCAGCAAGATAAACACTTGGTATAAATAACAAATGTGTTAGTGTTTATCTTTATACAATAAGCTTTGCGAATGTCCTCATACTTAAGATGCTAGTTGCCTTGTGTGGTACTATTGCTATACTTTGGGTCATTGCTATGCACTCATTAATTTAGGATGCTACGGGTGATTACGGGTATAGTGATAACAACACGTTGGTAGACTGAGTAGTCGGAAAGAATCCATCGCTCCGGATATATTAAGGAGTTGTACCTGGCCACTTGTTGAAGTGATGATTGCCATAAACCTCTGATCAGAGTATGTGTTTGATAGAAATGGTTTCTAGTCAAACACACTATGGTAAAAGGCAATATACTTCGGTAACAAGTAAATAACTTGGATAGCTTGGAGCAACCTTGCTATTAGTGGGTTAACACTTTAACTGAACCCAATAAACCAGATGGTACTAATATTAAAGAATGGAAGGAATTTATCGCACTGGATAACTATTGCATTAACCGGGATTAAGTCATAAGCATAAATGACGTTCCAAGTAATGGGGGATGGTAGACCCTTGCTAGAGGCGTACTACAGTCGTTTAAGGTAATTGAGTTCTATTTACGGTCTAGAGCATCGAGCCAATGGTTCCATTAGAACAAGGGTTGGTTAAGCCTTAACAACTCAATACTTCGGGATCCTATAAGGTCACACACATTGGACCTTCATCGGACCAAGTAAAGAACTAATAGATTTATTCTATTACAAGAATATAACATAAATAATAATTGGATTATTATTTGATTGGTTAAAATTGATTAAATCAATTTTTGATAGACCAAGGAATTTATTTTGACCGATAACTAATTAATTAGAGTCATAAATAAATTATAATTGATTAGATCAATTTTGGTTGGACCAAGAAATTTATTTTGACTGATAACTAATTTATTAGAGTCAAAAATAAATATTTATTTGAAAGGATTTAAAGGGGATTTTGCATTGACGAGTTAAAACCGAAAAGTATAAAATATTTTATACAATATTCGGTTGCGCGAAATACACCAAAAGGTGCGCGAACATTGCTGGGCAGTGTTCGGTGGCCCATATTCATGGGCTGCACAAAGGCAGCCCATGAATATCACATGCAGCACGTGCATGTGGCATGTTACTCCCATCCCACATCGTTAATTGGGGAGCAAATTTTTGCTCCCCAAGCCTATATATAGGCTATCCCTTCTCCTTTCAAATTGTACCAAGCTCAAAGCATAAATCCTAAGCGAGATAATTAATCTCTCGGGTACTTGAGCAAGTTAATTTTGTGGAGCCTGAATTTATTCGGGCACCGCTAGTTTATATTTTTGGGTGAGGCTTCTAGAGTGGTCTAGCAACTACTCGAGGCTTCTTAGTTCTTCCTCCTGGGGAGGTTTTGGTTGGTGGGGTTCGTATGGATACTGATAGAGGCTATCCTACTATTGGAGGTTTGTGCAAGAAGGTCCTGCTAAAGCACGCTTCAACTGGTAAGTTTTTTTTTCTTTTAATTATTAAGTCTTTTTCTTTAAGCATTTTTAGACTTAATAATTATGCTTAGGTTATTTTACATGCTTAGTTTATTTTATGCTTAGGTTATAACTTAGAGTTATAACATGTTTAATATAAAATAAATATACTAGGATATAATTTGGAATTATGGTATGCCTAGTCTTTTAGCATGCTAACCTAGGTAGAGAATTATTTAGTTAAGGCTTTATTTAATTTATATGCAATTAATAGGAGTTCCTGGGACAGGGACAAAATTTTGAATTTCCGTCATGCCTCTTATGCATGTTCAATTTGACTGTCAGATCCCTACACTTTTAAAACTGGTAAATTTTTTTTGTTTTTAGTTCAAATTTGATTAAATTAGTTTCGGTTCGGCATGGGTCATCCCAAATTAGGAACATTAAGTAGTAAAATGAGAAAAACTTAGCGGGTAAGACATTTAGTCGTGTTTGGAAACTTGTTCAAAAGCTATTTGTGTCATTGCGGCGTCAAATATCATTTCCAAATATTTTGTTATTACTATTTTTATCTATTTCAGATAAAAAAAGTATCAGGTAGCAAATTTATCAAGTTATAAGTTAATCAAGTCAAAACGATGTTGTGTTGCCTTGATAGGTAATATAGGGCTCGGTGTGCATAAGTGCTCATAGATTTATGGCCAGTTTAGTATTATTGTTTAAGTTGCTTTTAAAATAAGTTGTGCTCACAAATTTTTAATGGTACTACATATTTTAGCTTTGATCAACATATTTTAATATTTCATACTAATTAATTAGGAACTGTCTGATTTATTTTTTCCAAAATCAATTCTGCAGCTTTTCAGAAAAGATGCAAAAACTCACAGTCAAACTGAGCCTTAATAATTGGTATTTTTTTAGATTTGAATCTTTGTTAGGGATGAAAATGTGTTCCAATCCAGCACAAATAAATTTTTAAATTAACACTAAATAAAAAAAATTAACCTTCACAAAAGTATTAAATAAGTACAAACAATTTACAATATAAAAAAAGAATATAAGACTTATATTTTTTAACCTTTTAAAATATTATTGGAATAAAATGAAAAGACTAAAAATTGATATGAAACATGGTTTAACTTTTTATTAATTATTAAGTAGTGTTTTAGATTGAATTTGTTTTAATTATAAAGTGTTATTTGTGGTTCATTTATTTATTTTTCACAAATTATATATCTTAACTTACTTTTTTATAATTAAACAAAATCCAATATATATATCACATTGTGGTTTGGGGGAGGTATATGAATGGTTTGTTTGCATATATGAATATCAAAGTTATTTTAGCTCTAGTTTCAATGTAATACAGTAAAGATGCGACAAAAATCATTTGTTTGCATGTATTAAAATTGGAAATAGTGTACATAGCTTAAATGTGGCGCTAAAAGTTGAGACTCATACAGGACTACCTCGTGGTGAAAATAAAAAAAATAATTTTTTTGGCGTATTCTAGTTTACCTATAGGCTACCAGTAAGAGTTGGTCAAAGTGGTAAGCGACTTGGCATCGCTTAAGAAAGGTCTCGAATTCGAGTCATAGTGAATATAAAAAATCCTTATTGGAAGACTCACCTACTACAATCAGGTGCGCGACCCGAATCGAATATAAACGTAGTCGGATGGAAAAAGAAAAATTTTACTGATAGGCTATAGCTGATTTTATGTTTCATTTTTTCCTTTTCATTCTTTATTTTGTTCACATGAGTATTTGATTTTTTTCCTTTATGTCTTCAAAATAAAATTTATATTAATATACTTTTGAAAATAGGTTTTTTCACATGCTTATACGTCACTGTATAATAAGTATAAAATGACATAAAAGCGCAAACAATGCAACACATTCCATTTTTACACTACTTTTATATTAGGCATAAAGCCTGCACAACAATAGTATAAAACGCGATGCACATCTTATACCACCTTTTATATCGTGCGTTATACCAGGTTTGAAGCATGCAATATGCGCTTGCAGAGAACACTCACATGCAAGGTGAGGGGTATAAGCAAGTATAAAACACACATCATTGCAACATCTTTTATGATTCATGTTTAAACCGTGCAGTTTCCGCTTGCAAAGATTTCTCGCAAGTGGATATAAGAAGGGTATTAAGCATGTAACAAGCACTACCTTTGCAACATCTCGCGAGCTTTATACAACTTTTATTTTTGCGAAAAAGTAAATGTGAGAAATGGACGTTTTATTAAAATTATATTTGAAACATGAACAAAATACTCTTATGGCTCTTGTCGAACAAACTTACGATTTGTGAGGTAAATTCGTTTTAAAATTAAAAATTCAAATGAAATAGAAAATAAAGTGTGTATTAAGAAGTGAGTGAAACTTGAAAATCCATAAGTGTTATATAGGAATTAAAATTGTTGTATCGGTTTACATGTCGTGTCTATCCATTCACAATATAGCATGTAAGACAGAGAAAGTGTTAAATATGAGAGAGAAAATGTAAGAATTAATAAAATTAAAATAAAACTTCCCACACTGTGAAGAGAACATCAAAAGGGACATATAAACGAAATCAAAATACTAAAATTTAAAATTTAAAATTCAACAACCATATTTATCACACAAACCGAAACACCAATTCATCCGCGTATGGATGCAAAGGAAAACCTTCTCGAAAACTTGGATTCGAATTCAAGCTTTACCGAATTTAAATTAATTATAAAAAAATGAAACAAAATAAAATAAAATAGACAAGACAATAAAAATATTTAAAGACAAAATAAATAGTAGGAGGCCCATGGTATTAACGCATAAATTTAAGAAAGTCACATGTTGTAGAAGGCAATCATATGCATCACTCCTTAACTTCTCACTCATTTTTTCTTTTTATTTTAATTTAATCTTATAATGAGAAAAGTTTTTATCAACGAGGTCTAGCTCAGTTGGTTAAGCAGATTATGTAAATTAGAGGAGGACAAGGTTTAAATTCCACTAAATAAAATACATTTATTGAAAGAGTGAGAGGCCTTAAAAAAGTTTTTTTCACATTTCTACGGTTATTTAGTAATTATTAGTTCGAGTTTTTTAAATTAGATGAATGATATAATATTAGATTTAGCATACCAACAAGGTGTATATCGGTTGGCTAAACAGGCTGAGGATGTTGGAGGAAAATAAGGTTAAAATCCCACTAAATAAGCTTACTGAGAGGGATAAAGAGCCTTAACTATTACTAAATTCCAAACAAGATTATTTAAATGAAAATAGTTCTGAATATTAAAAAAAATATTGAATTTGGCATACCCACTTTGAAATACCATTGCCTACCATAAAGTGCAGTAGATCGGATAGTGGGGTTCGTGGATCCCACTATTTTAAAAATTTTTTTAATAAGTTATATATGAACATCATAAAAATTAGTAGTTGAACGCCATATATATATTAATATTATTCAATCAAGCTAAAAGGGTATTTATTAAAATTTTTATAGTTTAAATCTATTGAAAATAGTAATTTTATTTTTTTATAAAAAATAACTATTAGCTTATCTATTGTAAAAATTGGATTAAATTGTATTACTCGTAATTTTATTCACTACTCCAATACTTATGGAGCAAACAAAATATTCATCATTTTTATTTTATCTTTCTGTTATTATACAATATTTTTAATTTATACATATTAATATAGATATCATGAAAAAATTTTCTGGATTCGTTACTGTAGTTGGCAACGCATGCTAAGCAAGTGGGAGGAAAATAAAAGCCCTGCTAAATACATATGTTGGGAGGGGGTGAGTAACTTTAATTAACCTCTGAACAAAATTATCTCAATGAAAATATTTGTAAAATTACTTAAAAAAACAAATACCATTGTCTAAACTTTTATTATATACCATGTTGAATGTAGGTTTTTTTTGGTTGATTTTTTTATTTTGTCACTTTTACAAGTGAATTAAATTTCATAACGTTAAGTTAATTGTAATGAAGAGTAAAGTAGCTATAGCTTTACAAAAAATAAAGTCGCTACAATATTTACCTTAAATATATATTATTATTTACATAATATATTCATGTAATAAATGTTTAAGAGACTAGTAGGAAATTACTTTTTTCCTATAATTACTTTGTTTTTTTAAAAGTAAATTATTGTTTTTATATCATTTCATGAATAATATATAATTTGATAAAATAATATTAATAAAAATAATGTAATATATACTTTGAAATAACATTAGCTTAAGTTGATTAATTAATATCCAACACAAACAAATACGCTGAAAGCTTGTCGGTATTATGATCACTTATAGAAGGTTGTTGTTTTCCCACAATACATGTATCGGTGAATCTTGTTTTACATACATGCACATCGGCATGCGATAATGTAGTAACTAATTGATCGACACATATAACGAGATTGTTTAGTGTCATTCATGCAGGAGCTCACTGAATTTTCTCACAGTATTGTATTATGATCACTTACAGAAGGTTGTTTTCTCACGATACACGTATCGGCAAATTTTGTTTTACCCATGCATGTCAGTATGCGATAATATAGTAACTAATTAATCGACACATATAAAAAAACTGTTTCGTGTCATTTATTCAGGAGCTCATTAAATTTTGCATTCAGAAACCTTATACATATAATCTTTATATTCACTTTAGCTTTGTACAAATTATTTGTTTTGTATTTTTTACTATTAAATCATAATTTTCAAAGGTAAAAAGCTAGATTTTTTTGAGAAAATAAGTAACTATTATATTTTTTTTTCTTATCTGATTCATCGGAGCTTTATTCTAATAATATCTAGATTCAATTTAGATTATACACCTGATTATAATAGGTGAATCTCTCAATAATTTTTTTTACTTTTATTAGAATTTAAAATCAAGACTTTATACAAGAAACCATTATATAAATACACACAAAGCCTATTTGTAATTAGTTCTATCTCTCTCCTCCTATGTCTCTTCTCTTTCAATTTTTTTCAAAACCCTAACCAGATTACCATTAACAAATTCAAATCTTCAATTTCTTTCCCAAGATCAAACTCAGGAAACCTACTAGAAGCTTCACTCTCTCTCTCTCTCTCACTCTACAAAGCAACCACATCAAAAAAGGCAAGAATGGGAGCAACCAACTCAGTCCCAATTAGCCACCAAACTGGATACAGCTATGGTCCGCAATCATCATAATGTAGAAGCAGTAGAGGAAGACTGATCGATTTTGCTATTGCATTGCATTGCATTGATTGCTGTTTTTTTTGATGGGGAAGGTTGGTGTTGAAGAGGAACGGGCATTGCCTATCAGTGATGATACTTCACGCCAAAATGCAGATAGCAGATCTGTTGGGTGCTGTGGATATCGATTTAAAGCGTTTCGTAGGTTAATTGGATTTAGGTGTTTGTTCGTGCTGATTTTATCGGCGGCGGTGTTTCTATCCGCCGTCTTTTGGTTGCCTCCCTTTCTTCAACCAGGTGCCAGGGATCTTGATCTTGATCTCAGGTTAAAAGGTGTGCGTTCTGTATTTTTCCTCTTTTAGGGTTAATTTCTCGGATCTGTGGATACTGTGATTGATAGATCTAGTTTCATTTATGGTTTCAATTTGTGCTGATTTTGTTTGGCCGGTGAAATTGATTCAGTTGTGCTTCGTTAGCTAGCTATAGATGAAAGCAATCCTGATTGTAAGCTAAGCTTCAATGGCTGTTTTGATCTGTCGGTGGGATTTGGGATTATAAAATATAGCTAAAAAATCTGACTTTGTCGTAATTGCCGGTTAATTAGGGATTAGCTTTAATTTAATTTTAAGTTGAATATAGTTGGCTAGTCTATCTATCCATATGTCACGGGTAATGTGGAATTTTTATTTACTTCTAGTTATGGTTGTAGTTAAGGCTTTTTGCTGTTATTTTTTTTTTCTCTGATTTTGTAGGTCAAATACATTATCTGCCCCCAAACTTGACCAGAAGTCACCCTCAACTTTCAAGAATTCCAACTTGCCCCCTGAACTTGGCAAAAATGAACCAATTTGCTCTCTGAACTTGGCAAAAGTGCACCAGCTTGCCCGTCATTGCCACGTGTCAACTTCTGATTGAAGAAAATATAATTAGAATAATGTCATCTTTGAAAAGTCAAACCAATCAGAAGCTGACACATGGCATTGAGGGGAAACTGGTTCACTTTTGCCAAGTTCAGGGGGCAAAATAGTTCATTTTTGCCAAGTTCAAGGGGGAAGTTGAAACTTTTGAAACTCTTGAAAGTTCAAGGTGGCATCTGACTTTTCGTGCCAGGTTCAGGGGCAAATGATGTATTTGACCAATTTTATATAATGCATATTGGAAGTATAACAAAGCTATGAATGCGTCTACAGTGATTTGGTTTATCTTGGATTCTATTTTAGATGTATACTGCATTTGTGGTAAATATGCATGCATTTTTATGTACTAACAAGAAGTTACTCATTTTTCAGCAGGGCATTTGTATTTTAATTGTTTCATTAAGGCTTAAAATCCTGTACTTTTATTCTATTCTATGACTTCCTGAATTAATATTTTAAAGCTCTTCGAAAGTCTTTTGAGAGTGTAGATGTAGTAGAGCAAAACTGGATGAATTATTAATAGAGCAATGGCTGCATGCATCTGTATTGATCGGTTTTAATTTTTTTTGTCATAATTTTAGCTCTGAACTAGTTTTCTGACCATATTTCATTTTGGCCGTTTCCGCAAGCTCCTGTAAAATTATTCGTAGATTATTACGTAAAACTTCTTTGGGAGCGTAGTAGAATGAAACTGAATCGTCGTATTTCTGTTAGGGTTTGGTTTAATTATTTTACAAATCCGGGTTGATGGAAGAACAATTGGAATATGATGGCTAGTAGGGATTATCGGAGGACTCCGGAATCTAGTAATTAATTCTAGTTGGGAGCTGTTACTCAATATATCACATGCTATACGATGATGCTTTGAGTTATGTTTTGATCTTGAAAACCACATTATCAAATTCCCTTGAGCATTGTATACCAAGCCTTCTAATGATTTATTGTTGATTCCTGTTGAACTTGTCTTAGCAATGGGGTCCGTATTTTTTTTTGTCATTAGAAGACTTGAGAAAAAAATGATAGAACTCATTGTTGAGGATTCGAATGAAGCATTGATTTGGAGAACTATAAGTGTTGGAGTTTTATTAATTATTGGGAGTTATCTGGAAATAGAGCAATGGAAATATTATTAATAGCATATTTTACCGTGTCTTATCTAGAGTATGAATACCTTTTTTTTTAATTTCTTCCCCATCTAGTATTTATTCTTACCATAGAGAAAAACTTTAATTTCATATTTGGAAATTTTTTATTTTCACTATCTATGACCTAGTCAGAAAACTACTCATAAATCTTCATTTATCTCCTTTTGGGATTCTGATGCATCCATACGAGTATTGTGGGGGCAGACTGTCTGCTGTCTTCGTAACAAAGGAGCCTTAAATCTGTTTCTGAATTCGAACTCATAAATTGCTTTGCTTGTTTATTTCTTAAAGACATAAGCTTCCAATAATTTCATTGAAAATTTTAGAGGTTATTGGGATTGGGACAATATATGCTTATGAAGTTAGCCAATTTGTCCAATTCATTTTATATGTGGGTATATTAGATAGTTTGAAGTGCTAAAGTGAAGCTTTCATGGAAGTGGCTGTCGTTGTCAGTATGATGCCATCTACCTGGTTTATATTCATGACCACTTTTGCCTTGGAATCAGATTATACTACGAACCGTATAAAGTTTTAGAAGGTAGGAAGGGATTACGTGCACAAAAATTTATATTTTCCTTTTTAAATTTTTTTTTATTCATAATAAAACCAATAATGATATAATAACTGATAGAGGCGGCTCTAGATACATGTTACCTTTAATATTGTTACTCTTTATTGGCTGTAAGGAGTAGGGACAAAAGAAATTGACAACTTTGGTAACAAAGAAAAACATGTTTGATTTCTTTGTACGTAGATCATGTTCGCTTGCGCCTGAGATTGCATCAATTAGAGTGAGGGTGATCCTGCCCCTATCTCGTATCACTAATGTTAATTTCGCATCTCTCTCTAAAGAAGGGAGATTCATTTAAGGTGTTTGGATTGTCATGGAATGCCGTTCACATTAGAGCTATTTAGCTCGAAAACAGGAACGGAAACGGTAACATACACCAGGAAACACCAAATATAACGTGAGTTCAGGGTTTCGAAATGGAAACAAAAATGGGAAACCTTAGTGCCTAAGAGTTTCCATGCCACCTTGCTTTTGAGTAACATATTTGTGATTTTACTTGTGGAACTATTGTTGTATCCTCCTATTTGTGCTAACTAGAGCTTTTTGAGTTAGATGTCTAATTACTTGATACCCCGTTTTCATTGCACCTCTCTAGGAGCAGGAGTCATGTTACTAGTCCATTGTTGGGTGTAGTTAAATTAACTTGTGTATTTGGTACCAATATGTGTCATTTCTCTGTAAAATCATCTGAACATAGGATGTTTTTGGATAATACAAATGATCGGAGAGATAATATTCAATGGAGTCTTGCGTACTCTTCATTTCTATATAGCTGCCTTTTCTTCCTGGAAGGTCAGTTTGTGTTTGTTTCAACTGATGGCATGTAATGTGAATTTGTTTTAAAATGATTTTATAGCCAAAAACTGTCCCGCTTTTTCAAAAAAATTGGGGTTTATGTCGTTGAAAGCTGTCCATTGTAGCCTCACTTAATGATGCTGCTTCACATTATGTTTTTTCCATTGTTAATATACGAGTTTAAGTTGTGCTTTATTGAAGCAATCTCTGAAGCCAACCATCTAATGCCATTGTTGAAAGTATATTAAACCTTGAAACAGTTATTATAGACTCCTACTGAACTTCTCTGGCAACAATGTTTTCTGTTGGTATCTACAGTCATAGACATACCTTATTACATTAGATTCTCTTTTGGTCGTTTCTTTTTCGGGATTGTGCTACTAGGTATTTATAGGGATGTGCACTTCTCTTATTCCAAAATGATACAAACCCCAAGGTTCCAGACCATATGTTGTGTGATGAATGGCAACTAATTTAGTTGCAAATTACATTTGGCTGGTGTAAACTAATGATGTTTATAGCAAATTCTTTTAATCTGTAATATATTTGCAAATAAAGTGATCTCCAATGGTTTTTGGCTTAAGCTCACAAAATCCTTTTTTAATTGTCTAGTTACTTTCCTAAATAAGCAGATGCATTTTATATTTATAATTTCACAAAGAATACCAAAAAGATTCTTGTTGGTCCGTTGTGAAATTTGTTTCTATGTATGGCTGACAACTTTGATGTTTTAAATGCATTTCCAAGCTTGTTAGAGTAATATTTTATATAACTTTCATGTGTTTGTGGTTGTCTATATATCATATTTGGAAAACTGATAAATAATTTTGTGCACAGGTCATGATATTGTAGCAAGTTTTAATGTTAGGAAGTCAGTTGCCTTTCTGGAAGACAATATCATGCAGCTTGAGGATGACATTTTTTACGAATTAAGCTCCCCTGCTAGCACTAAAGTATTAATTCTCTCAATCCATTTTAGGCCAAATGCATCTAGACGCCCCTGAACTTGGCAACTTTGCCGGATGCCACCCTCAACTTTCATTTGCTCGAGTTACCTCAAACTTGGAAAAAGTGCACCAGTTTGCCCTCACAACGTCACGTGTTAGCTTATGGTTGGAATGACATCTTTGAAAAGTTAAACCAACCAGAAGCTAACATGTGGCGTTCAAGGGAAAACCGATGCACTTTTGCCAAGTTTGCGGAAGTGCACAATGCACCAGTTTGCCCCCTCAACACCACGTGTCAGCTTCTGGTTGGAGAAAGAAAAATGACATCTTTGAAAAGTCAAACCAACCAGAAGCTGACATGTAGCGTTCTAGGGGCAAACAAACCGATGCACTTTTGCCAAGTTTAGGGGGTTAATTGGAACTTTTGAAAGTTCATGGTGACATCAGGCAAAAGTTGTCAAGTTCAAGGTGGTATGGATGTATTTGTCATTAATTTTAGTTTCTCACTTTCGCTACCTTAACTTTATTTGTTTTTTGGGGATCAGGTGGTTATCTTATATCTTGAACCTTCAGAAGCTGCAAACATAACAAAGGTTGTGTTTGGGGTTGACCCTTATGCTAAAAATATGAAATTATCATCACCTTCTCAAAGTTTGATAAGGTCGAGTTTCGAGCTTTTAGTGGTAAACCAATCGCTTCGCTTGACTAGGTCGGTATTTGGGGATCCGTTCTCTTTTGAGGTGCTGAAATTCCCTGGAGGAATTACTATAGTTCCACCACAGAGTGCTTTTCTTCTTCAGAAAGTGCTAATACGTTTCAACTTCACTTTGAACTTCTCCATTTATCAAATACAAGTAAATTTTGCTGATCTAACTGCTCAGCTGAAGTCAGGCCTGCATCTAGCATCCTATGAGGTTTGTCAGTCGTTATTTCTTTTTGCTTAATGATAATCTAATATTTCGTTTTCGTGGTTCTTTGACTATTACATGTTATAGCACATAGTCGAATCCAAAAACCAGATTTATTTGGTGGAGAGGCTTAACATTAGATATTATTGTCTTTCTAATTTATATCTTGCCAATTCATGCTTTGAATATCGGAATTTTTCTTTGTTTAACATGGTTAGGTGGCACTAGCATATGGTAAAATTTAAAAGTGAAATCTTGAGTTGCTATCTATGTGGTGAAAGTGAATTTAAACATTTATATGATTTTGTTTGTCCCAATGGAAAAAAAGGCCCAGATGGTGAAGAACAAACCACAAGTAAGAGTTTTTTTCAACACGAAAAATCAAGCGAAACCATCTATTTGCTCCCCGTGGTATAGCTAGTCTATCTATTTAATCCCTGTGGTATACTTGTTATCCATACGGTCCTTGTACTATGCAATCTATTTTTTTGTCTCTATAGTACATATCATGCATAGTAACATGAATAGAAGTTACACCGCACGAGGCCCAAATAGGTAAAATATTGCGTAGGACATGGACCAAATGGGTAATGATTGAATAGCACAGAGACTAATGGATAACCGATTACATAGCAAGATATCAAATAGATAACATGTATGCTACAAGGACCAAATGGATAATCTGGCTATACCACAAGGACCAACTAGGTGTTTCTGCCCGAGAAATCATATGATACAAACTATGTTTAATATAAAGGAGTTGCATGCCATTTAATATACATCATTGTCATTGCAGTTAATATATACACAAGAAATCTTGGTTTTGCAACATGTTTATTAGTGAAATTCTATTTTTTCGGGTTAAGAATAGTGGATTTCAAACTCTATTCTTTTGTCTGTGCAGAACTTGTACATAAGGTTATCGAACTCGAAAGGTTCAACTGTGGCCCCACCAACTACTGTCCAGTCATCAGTTGTACTGGCTGTCGGAACTCCCACGATGGGAAGGCAAAAACAACTAGCCAAAACTATAACAGGACAATCACAATCTCGTAACCTCGGTCTGAACAACACTGTTTTCGGTAAAGTTAAGCAAGTTCGCCTTTCATCAATCCCGCAACACTCCTCTAGTAGTGAAGGTAGTCCCTCACCTCAACCTTCTGTCGCTCCTCTCCCGCCACCTCACCACCACCACAACCACCACCATCACCACCACCATAGCCACCACCACCACCACCATGATTCATATCCTGCTCCTTCAATTTCCCCTGTACCTGGCTCTCGGGACCATGCACCTACACCTACACCGGCACCTGTTGACCATTCATCTGCCCCGTTAAAAAGCTCCCCTGCGCCTCACCACAGGGGATCAAAGCCTCCTGGTTGCACTAGGAAGCGTTCTCATCTACCTCCCGCGGTGGCTCCAAGTATGCCTATGCCTATCTCACCGAAACCCCACATTGGTTTACCGCCACCAGCATCACCGGCACTACCTCCAACCTCTCGAGCAATTCCTGTATCTAGTCCTTTGCCAAGTGTAATATTTGCTCATGCTCCGCCACCCTCAACAGCAAAACCAGGAGGACATTCGGAGAAGTCACATTCAGTTCCTCCAGTGCCATCATTTGCACTATCTTCATGTAAGTACTTTTACTGATTTCAGTCAATGTTTTAAAAAGCCTAAGTGCTAGTTGGGCGTGGCCGGGGCTTCCGGAGCCGGAGCGAATTTTTTTTTTTAATATTTATTAATACATAATACATTTCATCCATTATTTCTATGGGGCCAAAGATTCGCCGTTCTTTGGCTTTAGATTATAATGGAAGTCACGGATAGCTGTTGCAGGGTCAATTGGAAACAACCTCTCCGTAATTACAGGGGTAAGGCTGCGTACACCCGACCCCCTTTGCCCCGCTTGTGCGGGAGCCTTGTTAGGCATTGGGGTAATGTTGTTGTATTAATACATAATACATTAAATTAAACTAAGAAAAATAATTTATAATATAATAAAATAATAAAAATACATAGTTTAGTATATGAAAAAAAACCAGAAGTATTACATAGAAACACACATCGTCCCAATTTTTTTTGTAGCTTAGAGCGCACTCTCGGTTTGAGACTTCTATTGTGAGAGTACTTTTTTTTTAAAAAAATTGCCTCATTGGTCATACAATAATAACAAAGAAAACCTTCACCACGTCCCACCCGAATGTGGACTTGAACCTTTGACCTCTAGGATCATAGCTTCAGGCTCAACCACTAGGCTAAGACCTTTGCCACTATTGTGAGGATACTTTGATTGTACATTATAAGTTTACCAGTCGAGCTACTTTTTGAGGATTAACAAATTATTTTAAGTATATGTATTTGAAAAATTGCGTTTAGAGTTTAGACGCACCTAGGCAGAAAAAATTGGATTAGGATGAAAAATTCAGACTAGGCGGCAATTGAACGGCCAAGAGCCTGATAGAGCGCCCTAGTAATTAAAAGTCGGGCGACAACTAACAAAATGGGGCCTAGGCGGGACTAAACGGAGATTTTTTTAAACAGCGATCTTGGTTGGTCGAATTCGCTTGAACCTATGTACTCATGCGAAATCCTATTTATTTTTGCAGGTTTTCCTACTTCGCTATTATGGGTAATTTCGGTAGCCTTGTCTCTTGTTGTACTACATTGATAACAAATCACAATAGGAGCAATTCATGTTGTAGTTAGAATGCTTCAAAAGCCTCAGTCAACTGTATCATTGGATTCTAAAATTAGGAGTTTTTGTAAGTGGGAGCGACGCAAAAGGCGTGCCTCGCGTCTCGGGTGGATATAAACGTTGTTGTTTTTTCGTCGTGTGGGTTGTAAATAGCAATCAAAAAGTTCAAGTTAGCAGATGCATTTTCAGGTCAAAGTTACAGAGGTGACAGGCCCTTGATTTTGCATTGCTGCTCTTTGTGTATTCTCTCTGTTGGAGATATTTAAGGAGAAAAAGAAGTACTTGAAAAAAAATCGTTTCGGGTTTCACCGTTTTTGTGCCATCCAGGCCTGTTAGGCGTGATTTTATACCGGTGTCGATCCTAATGCTGCATTTCTCGTGTTTATTGTTCGCGAATTTGGATTTAATAAATCTCAATGGTAATTTAAGATCTCATCTTAAAGGTTAGAGGGTTGCATAAAATCATTTTTTGTAATGAAACCAAGAGTAATATGCTTTAAATCTCAAATGTTGCTTTATAAGCAATGTTTTAAAAAGCGTTAGGCGCTAGTCGGGCGGTCGGGCTTCTGGCGCTTAGGCGGATATGTGATTTTTAAAATTTTTAATATTTATTAATAGATAAAAGTATGAATTCAACTACAAAATAAATTATAATGTAATAATATATTACAAAAGTATAGTTTAGCATGTGACAACATAAGTCTTAATTGATTATTACATAAAAATATATCAACACTAAAATTAATTCCTGAAAAATGCATATCTTCACAAATTTTTTGAGGCTTATAGTGTACTGTTTATCGGTTTGAGATTCAAAATGAGAATTATATGGTGAGAATATTTTGAACTATAATTAATATAAGTATTGGTATCTTAAAAATTGCATGAAAAAATCGGATTAGGCGGTGCCTAGGCAAAAAAAGTCGGACTAGGTGGTGTCTAAGTGGCAATATGATGCCTGATAGCGCCCGCGGAATGAAAAATCGGGCGACGAGCTCCAAAATAGCGTCTAAGCGGATAGTTTTAAAAGAGCGTTTTCAATTGTAATTCTGAACAATTTAGCTTTGTACGATTTCAATTTTACATTTACATTGAAATTTCAAACAATTAGTACAAAAGAGCATGACTTTGTTGAATCTTTCTAAATTTACTAAATGTAGAGTTGCTAAAATCTATCTCATTAACATACTTGCATTTAACATTTTTTTTTCAAAAATTTAGCTCGGAGATTAGATTAATAATAAAGAAAAACCTTATTACACTCTGCCATAATGTGGATTCGAACCTTCATTTGCCACTAATTACATTTAACATTTATTACTTCCTCAATCTAGTTTTTATAGTCCATTATCTCTTTAATTTTTCCTTGTATCAATGATGAGAGAGTGTAAAAATTTAAATTATAAAATAGTAATTAAAGAAAATATTAATAAAAAATATAAAAAATAAATTAATTATTTTTTATTAAAATTTTATTAATTTTATTGATTCAAGTAAATTAATAAAATTAACAAATAAAAATAAATGAAGGGAGTATTAATTATGATAATGGACAAGGATGAAATAGTAAATATATAAATTCTCCTAGGGAGCTTCAATATACAACTAACTTTCACCTTCCCACCAAATTTTGATCTTTCCACCTAATTTCCTGATATAAAATACTGCCTCCGTTTTTTAAAATTTAATTCTGGGAAATATTTATTACACTATTTAAATAATTAATTTATAATTTATATTTTTTATAAAAAATTCTTTTTTTTTTAAAAAACTACTCATGATCAATTATCTCTCTCCTAATTAATATAAACGTAAATTAAAAAAAAATATGATAAAAAATAATTAAAATTCTAAAATTTCAAACTTAAAAAAAAAACTTATTTGGAAATGGAGTATTATTTACTAAATATAATATTTTTCTCTCAAATTTCATTTCAAATGCTCCTTCAAACATATGAATTCTTGCAATAATACATAACTATGAAACACTCTAATTTATTTATCGGTAGAAGGCGGGTGTTTCTCGGCTTTCCGAGGCTTATAAGCTGGCTTTTCAAAAAACTCCTGATTATAAGACTTGAGAAACACCACCGCAATATGTTCCAAGACTAAAAACATCAACTCCACAATTCATCACTACTTGGATTAGGAGCTCAACGAACTCCCCGGAAATTCAGATTCGAACTCGAGATTAATACACATACTTCTTCTGATTTCGCCCTTTCGGCTGTTAGATCACTGTAACCGACTCCATTGAGTTCACTGCCCTACACTATAATACAATTCTCCCCTTCAAAAAATCGAAAATCGACTATACAAAAAGAGATGCAATCACTACAAAACTAGCTGCTTCGAGATTTAGCCCTCGACACTAGGTCTATGCCCTACAGAATTCGAAAAGAAGCGCGTGTTTTCTAGATATATCAAAGAGCAAAGAAAAAAATCCATAATACGGTAACCGAATATGCACAAACAAGAACATACTAAGCAGTTGGAAAGCATCATTTACAATAAAAGGCAGCGAGTCGAAAAACCGAACCTTACAACTTTCAGACCTCGAAGGTTTTCAAACCACACCAAGCAATTCTTGCTCCAATGGAAGTTCACATTTAGGATATCACAAAACACATATAAGAATATATTCCAGTGTCATACAAAATACGCAAATCCCCTCTAATAGTCGAACGGCCATCCCGAATAATCCATCTCGTGGTTGTGGTTGTGATTGTAGTTATTCTCTTGTACAGTGGTCGACGAATTGCTTCGATTAGTAGCCCCATCATGGCTCGAGGTCGAAGAACTCGAACCTCGAAACGGCCAAAAATTCGAAAACGGATTCCTTCTATTCACACCGTTATTTCTTCTTTGGGAACCAGAGCTTTGGTGATTATTACTATTACTAGACCCCCCTGAGGCCGATAGCTCCTGACGGCAAACGGGGCACGAGTTGTGCTGAACGAGCCACGGGACTATGCAATCGGAATGGTACATGTGGTCACAGGGCATTTGCCTCGCTTCACTTCCTAACTCGAACTTATCTTTACAAACCGGGCAGTGTGAATCGGACCTAAGATGCCTCTGAGAGATTTTAATAGTGGGCATTGCATCGATCGAGGATCTCGCTGCAGGGGGCGGGCCCCGCCTATCGTTAGCCGACAGCTGTTCAAATAGCTCCTCGAGTCCTGGACCGATGAAATAGTCCCCGGCATTGCCTCGGGTCAGAGCGATTCCTGGAGCCCCGGGAAAAAGAGCCTCGAATCCGCCGTTTCCGGAAAAACGGAACGGGATTTGGCCCCCAAAAATCAACAGAGGGCCAAAGCCAGGGGGGTTTTCAGGAATTGACTCGGATCTTGTCATCCGGGTTTCGTGGCTTCTATCAGCTAACCGTTGCCTCATGAAGGTTGAGAATGCATCCATGAGACCCAATCGATGGTCACGATCTTCCCCATCATGGTCGAATCCCAAAAAATCCAACGGATTGGATTGGATGTCGTCGAGCTCTTGTATGAATCCTCCACTGCAATACGGGCAAACAGCTTCTCGCCCACGAAGGCGAATCGGGCGTCGACACCTGTAACACCAGTGGGAATTTCTGCTACTTGACATATTTCTCCTTTCTCCTCCCTCGAAAAAAACGACCGAACTCCAGCTACAGCTGTTAGTCTCTAAAAAGAAACTGATGCCATAATGATCAACAATCTACAAAGTAATGTGCCCATATGAATACATGGGATCAAAAAACAAACATTAGCAAGCCAAAAAATAATATGAACAGAACTTATTTGATCAAAATGGATTCTAGTTACAGAAATACGATATATAATATATCTAAGTATGATGAAATGAACTATACGATAGTTTCTCCATAGAAATTCATCAAAAGTAAAAAGCAGCAAAGATGAAGACATAAACCCAATTGAAAAAAGCACACTTAAAACACACTTTCATAAGCCAAATGTTTCAATGGCCCAACTATCAATGAACAAGTACGAATTTCAGAAAAATTATTTCGGAAAGCACCCAGGCCCGTTCCTTACTTGTAGGAACTTGTTGGAGGCCTACGGGCAAGATAAAAATTCGGGGCCCTTTTTACAAGGGGTCCGGTCTTAACATTCTAGGGCCCTAGGCAAATAAATATGAAAATTAGTAAAAAGCCCTTCAAATTTGAACATTATAATAAAATATCAATATCTTGCAGAATATGAATTTAACTTACAATATTTTGGTTAAATATTGTAAGAACAATATCATTTGATTTAGATTCAATTAATGTTCACATCTCAAACTATAAACTATAAATTAAGAAGCTAACATATTTATATTGGGCCCCTTTCTAGTCCATATAACAAGTTAAAAATTATTCAAACATTCCATTTCCAGAACCACGAAATCAGCCTAATTTCCCTTCGAATCGAATCCATTTCATACAGCACAAATCAAAATGAAGCTCAGACTACCATGATTAATCACTTTATGAAGATAAACCCAGCAAGAACAGGTACAGCAAAGCAAAATAACACCCAACAAAGTTCATAGTCCTCAAAATCTAATTCAATCCTTCAGCAATACTTGAGTAAAAGAAATATAATCTCATCAGTAACATTACAAGTCAACAACAACTCTGTAGAGTGAAGAAGTGTACAGAAACACAGATCAAGACTTACAATATTCAAAGAAGTGAAAATCAGCAAGCAAACATATCAAATCCCAGCTTATTCAATTGAATTTCAATTGAAAAAGTAGCGGATCAATTAGTTCGAATCAAAATCTTCCAATCAACTCCTCAACATCATAAAATCAAAGAAATCAAAACACTGAACTGAATTTAACATCGATTCGCCTAATTTCTCATAAACTCTATGACTCGAACTTCACCTGTATCAAAGATCAACACCGATCTTCACCGGAAATTGAAAAGAACGGCGACTAGCCGGAGAAGGAAAGAAGTGAAAGACGAGATCTTTACCGGAAAAGATAGGAGTGGATCTGTGGATTGAAGAGAGAGAGAGTGAAAAGGGGAAACCCTAGGCCTGACTTCGAGAAGAAGATGGAAGTAGAAATATCCAGTTCAGCTTATCATAAAATGTACGTGGTGCGTAATGCGCCTACATGAATTACTAGTATTATCTTTGTTATTATATGTTTGGAGTTATTTTATACAGAATCGGGTATTTAATATCCCTCTTATTAAATATTTAACATATATATAATTTATATATTATAATAATAAAATTTACATAAATATCAAACATACAATAATTAAAATGTTAAATATCCGATCCTATATAAAATTTATCTTTATGTTTGATTTTATCACTCCTATTTATATTATATGATTGGCTTTTGAATTGTCATTGTCAAGCCTAATGTTTATGCATTATTTATAAGGATGAGTTATTCATAAAAAAAAATTTTAAATGCACTATTTATCGCCTAATTTAATATTTAAAATAAGATATCATCTTAAATTTTTAAAATTTTTAATTTATATTTTAAATTTAATAAAAGTATATTAATTTATTCCTTTAGTATCATATATCAGTTTATGATTGGTTTGAAATATATCATTTTTTTTAGTCGGAAGCTGACATGTGAAAATGACAGAGAAAATTGATACACTTTTACTAACTTTATGAGATAAACTGATTCATTTTTACCAAATTTAAAGAGAGTTAAAATTTTTAAAAATTTAAAATAATATCTAATTTTTCGTAAAAAGTTTGAAATAAATAATGTATTTAACCTAAAAAAATAATGACCACGTCCATATGGAGATATAGAAAATAGTACATCGAGAATTATGAATATTAAGCAACTTTTTTTATGAAATAATCAAGTGTCTCATTAGATATTTTAATTGTATTAAAGATTCACCATTCTTTTAGCTTTAAATTATAAAAGATTAAAATAAAATAACTGATTAAACAGTCTGAGCCTCTTTTACTATAAAATCATGAGTAGCTGCTGCAATATCTCTTTCAAGTCGATTCAAAACAGCCTCTCTATAATTACAGAGATAAGGCTGAATATATCCGACCTCTCAAATCCCACTTATGCCAGAGAATTAATGTTGTTCTCGTATGAAATATCAAGTCTAAGAATTAATATTGACAATTAAATTAAACGAAAAACATTAATTAATTGGTAATAAAAACTAAAATAAATCCCTTTAAACTGTTTAAGAGAAATTTACTACTACTTTTCGTTGTTATAGTTACTGTTTAGAATTGCTTGACAACTAAAATTAGTTGTTTTATAATAAAAGATTCTAATTAAAATATCCGATCGAACAAATAAATTTTATAAATAACCGACCGAATCAATAGCTTATTCTCACAAGTCCAAAAATTAGGAAGAGTGATTGGATTTTTGTAGTACACTTTTTTTTGTTTTAATTTATAAATAGCAGTATTGAATTAGACTGAACTAAATTAAACTGAACTTATTTTAGTATAAATTTATATATATGCAGTACTGATATTTACTGAATCAAACTGAAATGGATAGAATATAAGTCGAAAAAAACAAGGCCTAAGTTTGTTTGAAGAGAGTCGTACCGGTAATGAAAAAATGAAGTTTGCTGTGGTATTAAGGTCATGTTCTCTTAAATTATTATTCAGACCACTTTAGTTCAGTTCAATTTAGTACACTGCAGTTTAATTTAATTTAGTTTAATTATGCGCAGTTATAAATTTATACTAAAATAAATTTAGTTCATTTCAATTTAAATTCATTATATTTTAATTCAATCAACTTTAATTCAGTTTAATTCAAATTTTAAAAATTAAAAATAGCGTGTTAATACCAATGGTCAATCACCTAAGTTAATGTAATGTAACTTCCTTCGTGACGAGTCTAGTTAATCACGAGATTCCTTGTGTAATGTACAATTTCAATAAAAATATTTAGGCTGTAAATGAATCGAGCTGTTCATGAATAGGTTAATGTTTGGTTCGATAAAAGTTTGATTCGGTTCGGCTTGATTTATCAGTGAACTGTTCGTGAATATAATCTTTAGAGTCGGTTTGTAATTGAATTGAACATGAACAAGCCTTAGCTTGACTCGAAAGCTTCTAACCAAACTTAATTAGAGACTCGTGTATAAGTTCATAAACTAATTCGTTAAAAACTTATGAACTACATCCGTTATCATTTTTACACATTTAAAATCCAATTTTAGTAATTGAGTAAAAATTATTTTTATACATTTGAAATATTTAATTTTTAATTATATCTATATATCATTTAATTAAAACAAAAGTTGATTTTAACCATTTTTAATAATTTATTGTGTAATAACATATAAGTATAAAATCTAACGTAACAAATTTGATGTTATTATTTTTATTTGTAAATAAAATAAATGAGTTCGGTAATGTTCGTGAACAAACTAATTATTAAATGAACTGTGCGTGAATATGAATTTTGAACTCGAACCAAGCTCGAAGCTCGGCTCGAACTCATTTAAAACTTAGTGAACGAATATGAACAGATCGAAACTCGGCTCAACCCAATAGGCAAAGCTCAGCTCAGCTCGTAAATGAACACAATTGTAATTAAATGACCGGACTATCAAGTCAAACATGAATATTTATATAGAAACCAATCCGACCTATAAAATTTCATACTTTAACGAGCTGAACTTGGGTCGGATTATATATAGAAATGATTCTCCAGCCTCGGCCAAACTGACTCGAGCCAGGCCGAGTGGATACCTCGAACGGTGAACAGGTTTAAATGGACCTAACGAGCTTTAATATAATAGTACTATATTATCAACTAATAAAATTCAATATATAAATATTATATTACTATTGTGGTAGTTAATTTCCATTATCTTGCAAGTTTTTATTTTTCTATACAGCAATTTATTAACTCAAATATTGTTGGATTTCTATGGTCATTAAACAATAAAAAATAAATTTATTTATTTACATAAAAATTAGTACAATTGGCAGTTGATGTAACAATAATTTTTTGTTGGCACACAAAGAAAATGTGAAGTGTAATTACTGGAATTTCGTTGAAAAAAATTCTTTTAAAAACACATGCACGAGAAATCAATCGGGTACGAGGAAAAATTTCAGAACATTTCTGCATAATTTTTCCTCGTCAAAATAGATTATTTCTATTGGCATTGTAAATTGTTTGATCGGAGCAATTTACAATGACGAAGGTTTCTTCGAATAGAATGGAAGATTTTTCAGTGGATTTTCCGATCATTAATTCTACGTTAAATTGCATTATTTTGCCTCCAAGGAGCAATTCTCATGGAGTTTTAGCGACGGTTTCCGAACAAAAACATTTTCTAACGTATAGCATGCCGCTTTTGGAGTTGCAAATGGGGATCATTTTGATTATTAGCAATCTAATCCGTTTTCTCCTTAAACCTTTTGGAATCTCGGACTTTGTATCATGTCTTCTGGTAATTATTTCTCTATCTAATTCTAGTTTATCAAATAAAGGATTCAATTCCACGGTGAATACCGACAGATTTTTAAATTCTGTCGGTAATTACCGACAGAATTCGTCACAAATTGTACTTTTGAAATTCTTGTTGTTTATATTGTGATGCTTGAGAGAAGTTGTTATAAATATAATGGAATTGGTTGTTTTTATGTGAAACAGGCAGGCACAATTCTTGGTCCGGGTTGTCTCGGAAAATTCAATTTTATGAGAGACACGATTTTTCCACACAATAGCCAAGATATACTATCAACCGCAGCGATGTTGGGTTATAGTATTCATATATTTCTAGCCGGGGTGAAAATGGAGCTAGGAATGGTTTTTAAAATAGGTCGTAAGGCCTTTTCGATCGGTATGATACCGGTCGTCATCCCTCATGTGTGTTTAAACTTATACAGAGCACTGGCCTGGCAAGGGACTATCTCGAGAACTAACACGGGAGAAGTTTCTATTTACGTGATTGTTGTCACCACAAGCCTCCCGGCCGTTGCTTATGTAATTGATCAACTCAATCTTACAAATACCGATGTTGGCCGACTCGGACTTGCTTCGGGCTTGGTTGGTGATGTTTCGGGTATATTTCTCTACACGGTTCGAGCCTTTTGGAACTATAAAACGATCGACGATTCTATGAGAAACTTATTACCGCTTCTAAGTTTTATTCTCGCATTAGCATTTATTTTTCGCCCTGCGATGGATTGGGTTATTAGGGCTACTCCCGATAAGAAGCCGCTAAGCACTTCTTTCATTTACGCGGTTATGGCAATTGGCATTGTTTGTGAAGCATATTTTTTCATGATCGGCGAGACGCGATACCTTGCTGTCTTTATTTTCGGGTTGGTCGTACCGTGTGGAGCTCCGTTAGGGTCAGCTTTGGTTGAAAAGTTTGGAACTTTTTGCAACGGAGTGCTAATACATATCATGGTTACAACGGCTTTTATGAGGGCCGATTTTTCCCTTGCTATTGCGAATTTCGCCAACATTAGAAGATACCTAAGTATCATTGTCTTAACTTTCTCAATCAGAATGGTTTCTAGTGTTATACCATCTATGTTCTCGAGTATTTCGTTAAAAAAATCTTTGGCAATCGGGTTTATCATGAATTACATGGGTATTGTCCATCTATCGATAGCCCTAGTTGTGAGAGACACTCGAGTAAGTAGTTATATGTGCATATTATAAGAAAGAAAATTATGAAAACGGTTAACGAGACTAATTTGTGTTTACTTTTTCGTGTTACAGTTCATAAAAGACGATGTTTATGCTGCTGCGGCGCTTTACATCTTACTCAATGCAACGGTTTTCCCGATGTTCATCGAAAAGTTGACTTACCGGTCAAGAGCATATGATGATTGCAAAGGAAGAAATGTTCTTAGTTTGAAACCTCACAATGAGTTCAAAATCCTTACTTGCATTTATGGACAAGAAAATGTCGAGTCTTATATTAAACTACTCACAGCTTTACACCCGGCTCGAGAAAGCCCAATTGGTGTTTATGCTCTTCATTTGATCGAGCTAGTCGGTCGATACTTACCGATCATGATTTCCCATGCAAAAAATAAACTTTTATCCGCCTCGGTTTCTCAAAATATAGTCTATTCTTTACATCAATACGAACAAAACAATTGGGATTCTGTATCGGTCCACCTTTTCACTTCATTTTCTTCATTTCCATTAATGCACCACGACATCATCGATATTGCTTTCGAAAAGAAAACTTCCCTTATAATCCTCCCGCTCCATAGGAGATGGTCGATCCATGGGCATATAGAATCGGATGACAAACGTTGGAGAAGTGTAAACCGAGATGTCCTTGATAAAGCGCCATGTTCCGTCGCTATATTTTTTAGCCGCGGGAGATTTGGTCGGAAAAAATTCGTGAGTACAAATGGATCGAGTCTTTCAGTGTGTATGTTTTTTTTCGGAGGAAACGATGATCGAGAAGCCTTAGTAATAGGGAAAAACATGTTGAAAGAACCCGAAGTGACATTAACGGTTTTGCATTGCGTACCGAAAGATCCCAAGGACATAAATGAACATTCCGAGGATCATATGTATGATACCGTGTTGGTAGAAGATATTCAACATTTGGCTGCTACAAATGAACGGTTGAATTATCGAGCTTATCCTGTTGAAGATGGGCCCGACACGGCTAAAATAGTACATTCGATCGCGAACCAATTCGATCTTTTCCTCGTAGGAAGACGATTCGGGGTTCCGACCCCACAAACGTTGGGATTGTCAGAATGGAATGAGCTTCCGGAATTGGGTACAATTGGCGATCTTTTCGCATCTAAAGACGTAAATACGAGAGCTTCGGTTCTAGTGGTGCAACAACAAAGTCGATTAGCTCGTTAGCTTTAACGAATCATTGTTACTATTTCATTGTAGCTTGTAAGGATTAGTAATCTCATTAGTTAAGACAAAATAGTGTTATTCTGATTTTCATCATAGTTTTTATTCATGCAATTCTTAAGGCAAATAAAATGAAAAACTTTACAAATAAGTGATTATCTATTATTAAAATAGAAGATAAAGGAAATAGAAAATAAATTAAAAAATGTACAAATCATCATTAAACGGTTTGTCATTATTGTCAAATCCGGTTCGGCCCCTCAAACCGGTGAAGATTGAGGGTGAAGGATTAATGGGTCGACTGGAGTTAAACCAGGATTGAACCGTTCATAATAAATATATGTAAGATCCATACTTTTTAATATTTTAAAGATTAATATATGAAAAATTAAACAATAAAATATTCGATAATACAAAAATTTAAGATAAAAAATAAGTAAAAATATACTTAAATTATATTTCAATATTACATAAATTAATTTTCATTATTCATTAAATTACAAACTAACCTTTTATATTGAAAACAAATTAAAGTTAACCAATAAACTATTGTTTTATATTAAAAACATTTAAAGTTATAATAAAAAATATAAAAATTATAAATTATACATAAGTTCAACGATAATACTTCAAAATAACACAAACTATTGAAATTAAAATTAAAAAGCATGACACTCATTAAAATTAAATTTACTAAACTTTTAAATCGTTTAGACTTTAATGGTTATGATTTAATAGGTTTTTATTTAAACATTAAACTAAAAATATTCAAATTAGTGACCCATTAACCAGGTCCGGGTCACCGGATCAATAGTTCAACCTGTCGGATTGCCGGATTTTTAGAGGTTCATAGCAAAGTGGGTTAGCCCCTTCTTATCATCAGGTCTGAGTTTTTCAGTTCGACCGGCAGGGTCTTACAACACTGGTATAACACATAAATACTACAATGTCAACACATATACATTATGTTCTTCATATGTCTCGGAAAACTTCATAGGTCTCCATTCTTTCTTGCCTACCAAAAACGCGTGAAGGTGATACAAGATCTATTGGTTGACAAGAAAGGCAAAAATGCCTAGACCGACGATCCTCTCGAGTTATTGGTACATTGAACTGTAAAACAATGACCAATGGTTTAACTAATTGGTTAGATTTGGTTTGTTTTGACGATAAACTCAGTCGGCATCACCGAGGCCATCGCTTCCATCTCCTTTCTTTGAGATGGGAGTGTAACGAGAGTTCGGTTTCTTGGTTTCCGAGGCAATCTCGGCATTTCTTCGCAAGACAGCTCCAGGTGATGGGTATGGCCGCTGTTGAAACAAAGGACCCTGAAAAAAACACACATATGAAGAGCAGAGACAGTTACTGCCTAAGAAATACCAAAATGGACTTATCCATCACCAAACCAACCCCTTGAACTTGGCCCAAATAGCCGACTGCCCCCTTGTCACGCTCCCTGTTGCCCCTTGAACTTGCAAACAGTGCACCAATCGAGACCCTCGAATGCCACATGTCGGCTTCTGATTGGTTTGACTTTTCAAATATGAAATTCTTCCAATCTTCCTCCAATGAGAAGCCGACACGTGACATTCACACTTTCTGCAAGTTTAAAGGGCAACAAGGTGCATTTCAAAGGTCGAGGGGCAGTCGGCTATTTGGGTCAAGTTTATAGGGCTAGCGATGGGTTCGGCCTACGAAATTTACCATTTACTATCCCACATTGCCATGGTAAGTTCCATGAAATCTCAAAGGTTAATGGATACAAGCTGGCTTAAAGCAAGTTATGAAAACAAATCTAGTGGAAATGAATCGGCTACACAACACTACTTACACGTCCTATAAGGCTATAACAACATAGATCGATCCTCCTCGAATCACATAAAGGAATATTCACAAGCATAAGGTGCGTAGATAACAAAGTAATAACTATAGCAGGAATGGGAGCATACCGTAGCAGTTGTATCAGCTGCTCGAGGCTGGACACCTTTCAGGCCTACGATCCTGCAGTATCGGCAGCAATTGACATTACTAAGAACTTCCTCCGATTGTCTTAGTAATTTAAAACAAACTAAAATATACATATTTCATACCAGCCACCACGAGGAGCATCAGAATAAGAGCTTGGGTCCATGGGGTCCAACTCGTCATCTTCAGCGTGAGAACGTTTTCTGCTATCTTTTCGATTACCTTTGCCCGAAGGAGGTTTCGAGTTTGACCTGGAAACTCAGAACAAACAACAAGAATTAGCAAGCATAGTGTAGTGTAGCCTAGTGTAGCTTCATTTCAAACTAGAATGTGCAAGTTGAATATTTTACACAATCTTCTACTTAATTCATCAATCAGATGATACCCTTTAAAGACAGGGACCTAGAAACTACTCCATCCCTTTTTTTATATATGTCTTTCTTTGGCCCTTTAAAATTTTTAAAATATTTGTCATTCTAAGATTTCAATGCATTCGTATAATTTTTTTTGCCATTTTCGCCCTTGCTTAATGCACCATTGTAAATGACAAAGAAAATAGAGAGTCTAACTATTTTAGAATAAAAGTCTTAAGGGTATATTAGTACTTTTATTCCCTTATTAATGTTGTCCTGGTATTGAGAAACTTACCAAAAACGACAGATATTAAGGGAGGGAATACTTATTAGAGTATATAGGCGAACAATTTCCAACTACGATATACCAAGATTTCGATAAGAGGTTCAGTATGACAAATATAAAAGGAACACTTGAGATATCAATACTTCTTTCTATATTATTTTGCAAATGAAATCGCCACACCATATACTACAAATTCTTCTGATTTATTATATGTTTGCTGTGTGCATGTACATAAATATTTGCAAAAGACAAAGAACCAAAATCAACTCCTTTTCTTTTCTCTCTCCTTGGCTTTTGTCTTCTAGAATATGGAACTAAAAATCTAGCCATCTCTACGTGAATTTATTCTCACAGAAAGATTTCATATCAACACCGACTCTACGGAGCTATCCCTAATTTGGAAAATCACATGGAAGTTCCACTGAACTCAGATAAACTCACTTCACATCATACTTATTTTACATTGATATCTATAGAGTATGGAAAGGAAAGATTCAATACCTCTGTTTTGAAGCATTTTTATCTGTATCGTTAATGGTATTTCCGAAATTGCTGGTCTTCGGCCCATCATTCCAACATGTTAACTGGTGGCTCTGAGGAAGATTGAGAACTCTACATTGGATTGAGTTTTTAGATGAGTGCGTAAACAATGACTATCATATTGTTTCAACAAACACAATTAATTTTTGTTATAATATTTCATCATTTTGACTATACAACAAACACAATTTATAGATGCATTCGCTAAAACAAAAAGAGAATGTAGTCCCAGGATAAAGTCAATGGAATGGAATGATTCCCTGGTTAGTAGGCATCTTTTAGAGAGAGAACCCTCCGATCTGTTTAGAATTATTATCTGGAGTTCCTGCTTCCCTTACATTGTATGATTTCCTAGTTAGTTTAAGAAATAGACATTTTTTAATGGTATCTGCTTCAGGATGCAGTTACTAGAGGATAGACATTTACTTTATAACACACTCAATGAAGACACGGGCAAATACCTAGGGCAGTTATACATGGGTAGGAAACTTGTGCATATTAGGAAATATCATGGACCGAACACATACTTGCACATTAAAATGTACCACTTGGACCTCAGGTCCCCAACCTAGAAGCGTAGGTAATCTCACAATGAATGTTCAGACCAAACTCCATGGCAAAGTTAATTCCAACGGATTTTACTCTTTATACAGAACCCCTTAAAGATAATGAGAAAAATCTAAAAAAGAAGGAATACACATTCTGAAAAATTCTTTAAGCTATAATCCTTATGCCTTATTTTCCCAAAGCACTAATCACAATAGGAGAACTCCCAATTTTATAGATTTATAACAATGCACGTACTCTAAGAATAACCAACTCTGCCTACATCTTAATAAAGAGATGTAAATGAGCCACCTATGGTTCAATTATGTTGGGAACAAAAAAATTTCATTAGATTTAAAGGTCAGTTCCACACCCAGCATTGTTCATTTTTCCTTTACTGCGACCAGATCTGAAATTCAAGTTCAACCTCTAGTTGTCAACCTATGTCTTTCTCTAGATCACCCAAAATCAAAAACATCCCGACCTGTGCTACACTAGATATGCACGAAAGAAGAACTATAGACACTTTGAGTGCGCATTTCCTGGTATCCAATTCTGAAGCACATATTTGACAGCAATACAACAGGCAAAGGAAACAAATTGATGGTGAATTTACCTTGTGCAATGATTGCAGTAACCCCATTGCTGCACAAGGCCAACTCCCCACCCACCACATCCCAAACATTTAATTAGTTCAGACGCATTATCATCCCAAATATGATTTTTGGGCTCTGTCTTGTTGGGAGGTTGTTGTGAGGCAACAAACTGAAATGAATCAGGGCATTGCCACTGCGATACATGGGTCCTAGTATTGTAGTAATATTTATGACCTGTGTATAAACAAAAATAGGTGTCAGCCTCAGGTACAGGAAAACAAAAAAAAAGGCTACATTTTCGTGCGCATCAACTGAGGAATGTGTACAAATATTAACTAACAATGCCCCCAGACTAATTTAATAAATACAAGTTGCTATTTACTAGTTAGAAGTTCAGGCATGCATGAATTTTTTGGAAATAGGATAACACAGAACATGATTATGAATTCAAGACAATAATCTTGAAGAGGTACCATATAAATGAGAATTTTCTACTTTCAATATAATTCACAGGCAATACTGCCCCTAAAGCAATAGACCAACCATAAGAAATAGCTGTAAGGAAAATTATTATCAAATCACTGTATCACGGACCCTGATGTCCTCTTCATTGAACTCTGAGTTATCCTTAGCTAATACTGGTCATAAAGGAAGGAAAACTATAGAAAGAAATAATCAGGAAATAAGTATATATGACTTCCATAAGAAAGAGCCCCATCACCATATTCTGAATTTCTGGTGTCAGGGATGTAACAACTAACAGATAGAAATTTGTCCCAAGCGTACATTTCTTTGTAACTCGAGTTCTCTTCAATTACTTCTAATCAATATTAATCAAGAAAGGGGACAGAGGAAGACTAAGAAAATTAAGTAACCTGGAAAATGGTTTAAGCCTCATTTTCACAGTAATCATCCATCTCTTGAAACCATAACACAATTGTTCTGTTTTATGAAACTATCTTGCCAACTTCTCCATCGTGTTTGGAGGACATTACAGACATCCATAGCAGATTTCTCTGACAGCGCGTTTTTTTTTACATATTTTATTGACCACTATTTTCAATACCACTTGTAAGTATACTTTTATTTCTTTTCCTTTTTCGATATGTTATTTGTTTATGATAAAAAGGAAACACATTTACCCCGAACCAACTAATTTGCAATCTAAAAAATTACAGTCTTTTTACTTTCAAATGTTATGCCAACACATGCAGCAGCAGACCATAGTATAAAAAATTATGCATATTATTCAAAAATACAAGCAACTGTGAACACCCTAATTCATTTGCTTCTATTATTTGTAATAAAAACAATTGAAGTAGTAAATAGACATCTATTAGCAGAATACCTGAAGTTTCATCCACTGCCTCCACCCAATCTCCCCGAGCAGGTAGAGCTGATGGACGTTCTGCTGCTGAAGGTGTTTCAACGGGCCTTTCCCACTGAGTCTTCCCAAGGCTCTCATTGTAATAATATGAAGAACCAGTCGCTGGGTCTTTTGCTTCAACCTATATATTAATAAACAAATCAGCAGCAGCAACAACAAAGAAAAGGCTATGCCTATACTAGGCAAAAAATACTAGCCATGATACAGATAAAAATTCAGTTTTCAAGAAGGATTTCACTTTATTGCTATTGTAACTGTTTAAAATTAATATACAGACAATATATCCTAAAGGTCCTTTCTTCAACAAAATGCAAGATCGTCTAAGCAATAAATTATGGTTCAAAATCCTCACTGCAAATAAATTTGTACACAACACAAAGGATTACAATTGTCCTTAAAATTGGCATACAGCAATAACTATCATACGTTCTACTCAAAATTCTGTTGTTAGCTTAGCTCAACTAAAACTCTAATTACAAACAGCCAGCATCAAACAAATAGTCATATTTTCTTCTATTCCAAATCTATTCTTCCAACCCATTTGGGTTGGTTAAACAATGCCAGGCTTTTTAATCATGCATACAATGTGTGCATGTCTCAACAAACAGACAAGATATCACACTCGTACTCTATAGAATGAATTTTGTGAAGAATGTTCTTACATTCTTTTAGATCATTAACATAGCTCACTCTAACAGACAAAAACAAGTTGCTCCCCCACATATACCCATATTACATGATTGGAATTTTTTTTCTAACATCAAATTTACATTTCCTTAAATTCTTTCCATGTATATATATGTATGTGTGAAAACCTTATGAAGGTCTTTCTATGTTCTAAGTTTTTCAACTAATCACCCGAGGATGGAAAAGTAAACAGATTCAGATATATCAATACAAAAGACATACCCATCCAGGGAGCAGCTTTCCATTTTCAACGGGTTGCGTCGTACTGCTCGGCAACTTCTGCAATTGAAATTGAACTATTTAAGAAATTATAATAACAATATGGTAACAAGAAGTTGGAAAACTAACTGAAGATCACATTTTAGAAATTTCTAAAGTTCAAATCTCAAACTACTGTGACAGCCATTTAAAATTGAAATCCCCATTCTAAGGTCCATTCCCAAGACAGCCTAAAACAAAACATAAAAGCAGGTGGAGAAAATGAAAACACTAAGGCCAAAAAACTTGCATTGTCATGTTTTAACAGATGGCCATTTTCTGTCTGCTCCTTAAGAATTCCCCTTGCTTTCAATTTTTGTTTAAGATACTCAGGAAGTTCCTTGGAAGCAGGCTTCGTTTCAGGCTTTCTCTCAAGTTCAGGTCTGAAAGAACCATAATATGCAACCCCACCTGGTACACCATACCCATTACCAATTTCTACATGACCTGCCACATTTAAAACGGAAAATCAGAACATTTACTATAAATAAGTGAACTTAATCGACGCTGAAATAGGTTTTTAAGGAGCAACTAGTCACAGATCAGCAGTTCAAAAACTAGAAATTTTAAGGTTTTCTAAAGAGCATAAAGCTAACATTTCTTTACTGACACCAACATGATTTACGTTTACGGTAATGCCAAACATAATGTCATGTAAATTAAGCAAGATCAGATCTTGTTTAGTAGCCACCATCTAGTTAATATTATTCATTTTCATTATTCATACGAAAATGTTAATCCAGTCAAACTATAACACCTACTACAAGAACCACTAAATAGTGAAAAGGATGACTGGCCTTACGCTCAGACTCTCTTCACTCATTTAACACCCACAAGAAAAAGGGAAATAACTTAGGCCTTGTTTTCTTGGACTACAATTCAATTCAGTTCAGCTATGCATAGTTATAAATTTACACTAAAATAAGTTTAGTTCACTTCAGTTCAGTCCATTTCAGTTCAATTCAGTTCAGCCAACTTCAGTCCAGTTCAACTTTCAAAAGTTGAAAAGAACAGGGCCTCAGTTAGAACTGTTCTGTTCATTCAAACTAGCAAATTCTACTCCATGGAGTCAAAAGGGTTCCACTCCTATATCATTATTTAAGTTATCTTCAAATAAATTGCATTGTGGAAACTTTGGCAGGTTAACCACAGACAAACTATTCACATTAAACTAAAAAAGATAGGCAATACTTTTCAACCTTCACCAGCAGGGGCAGGTTTTCCACGCTTAAGAGCCATTTCTGTACGGTGTTCAGTTGTCATCTTCAGTAAATGCTCCTACAAAAACATCCATGCCTAGTAAAATATACAGTCTGCAAATAATCTGCCTTCAAAATCACCAAAACAACATCAATTACACACAAATGATACCATAATCCACATACCTTCAAAGCATTAGGATCACAACGTTCAGCAAAAAAACTACTATCATCTTTTGGCGGCGGACCAGCTCCATCTCCCTCTCTGAAACCAAATAAACAATAAGAAACCAGAAATTCAAATTACCCAGCATCAACCACTATTTTTAAATTACCTTTGACCCTGTATCACTCTTTGTGTCGCAATTTCCTGTCAAAAACACAGAAGCTTCAATCAAAAAAACGAAACAGCTAGAATTATCGGGATGAAATAGAAGGCGAGGAGAAGGACTACCTGTTCACGAAGAACAGCATTCTGAGCGGCGGATTCAATGTCGGTTGAACTGGTATATACTGTGGAGCTATTGTAGAGCTGAGACACTTGATTCTCCTCCCCCATCGGGATCTATGATCCTGTAGGGATTGAATAAAATTGACCACTGGTTCCTTGTTGAGGTTTCAATTTGTTGATTGTTTGCAAAGAAGAAGAAGAAGAGAGCTATTGAAAGTGATCGGAGATTGAATCGCCGGCGAGAGAAGAGGGTTTCGGAAGGGAAGGATTGGGAGAAGAGTACAAAATAAATCTTTTACTATTTTCATATCCAATTTGTACATTTGTACAATTGGACACATGTATAGTTCCATGGCCTTGTTAACCATATTATCGAAATCGAACCGGATATCTTATCGGTGAAAATAATGGTTCACGGTTTTTATAGTTTAGTTGTAGTTTAATCGAATTCAAATGTGATTTTACTGCGGTTTAATTATGATTCAACTGTGATTTTTTCATGTGAATCGACCGACTCTGTTCATTTTAATAACATTGCTTATTACGACTACTTTTGACCTTCAACTTAGTATTTTGTGTGGATTGTCCACTGAATATCCATTTGTTTCTACTAGCTATTGATTTTTGCAAAAAAAAAACGCATTAGACTGTCACATGAAAGTCGTGTGTTAGCTTTTAGTTGGTTTTTACTTATCAAGTATGTCGCTTCTTTGTTTTTCTCTTAAACCTGAAACTGACACATAATATTAAGGTGACAATCTGGTACACTTTTGCTAAACTCGTGAAGATTGTGATAAACAATTGAAGATTTAGGGGCACTCGCGAAAACATATCATACTTTTTTTAAGTAAAAGCGGGGGCCGATAATCCGGGCCCGAACATTATTAAATAGAAACGAAAAAGCATACAAAATAATAGGAAAAGAAAAACAAAAAGATGAAGCTTATAAGAAGCTTAACACAAACAAATGCTTACAAGAAGTAAAATCATAAACAAGCCACGATATGACAGAAGATACCACTAACTAAAAAGACATGCATCCATCTTCAGTGAAGTGCTTGTTGCCTTAAATCTGAACTCACGAAAAGAAGTGTGACCTGAGTGACCGAAACCGACAAACTCATTTAACTATGAAAGTCATACCAAGCTTTTATATTAAGGAAAGAAATTAAAAACTTCTCTCTTTTCTTGTCATGAAAAAAGCAGGAAGACTCCTCCCTTTCTTCTTTTTTTAATTCTTGCATCTTTATCTGTACATCATGGTGATGACAGAGGATAAAGTTATAGAAGAGGAGGAGGAGGAATGAAGCAAGAAAGAGCTTTATTCTTCCTCTACATCACTCAACATATAATGTGTAAAACTGTAAAAATGTGATTTTTATATTAAAAATAAAATGATCTTAAAAAATAATTAAATATATAAAATTATGATATATTTAACAATATTTCCTATAGGTTATCGTCCTTATTCTTCATTTATAAATTACATTTGATGTAATTTTCAGTTCTATTTATTTATAAAAAAACAAAATTCAATTGTATTTGTTGGGCTGGGCCGGCACAAGTTATATGGGCTTTGTCTAAGCCCAATAGGCTTTCTCTTTTAAGCTTTTGGTCCTTATCCCACACACCTCCCTAATTTTCTCATCTCAAAATAAATTTCGAATATTAATTTTATTCCTTTATTTATTTGTTTTGTTTAATTTTATGTTTCAATTAGATATTATTTGAAAAAAAATTAATATTATATTCCCACTTTTCTCAATTTATATTTGCACTTCTACTTGAGATTAATTGTCAAATATACTTAAAAAAAAATATAATTGAGTTATTTTGCACACACTCATCCCTCGTTTAAGTGTTTTTATTGTTTAAGTGATTAATCGCATTAACTACTTTAACCTAAAAAAGACCTATCGTTTCCCATAAACACCGCTAATGACGGTCTCATTGATAGAATTACCCTTAACATAGAAATAGCAGTGTTTTAAAAATCGGGCTAATCGTGATAACACCGCCGCTATTTTAGTTAGTCGGACGATCCTGGGTGGTTGACCGATTTAGACGGGGTTATGAAGTCCTAGGCAGGGTTTTGCGATTTAAAAATCGGCCTTGGGGTTCGTCTATGCGGGTTTTTTCACAACACTATTTTTAAAACTATGTTTTTTTGAAATTTTATAATATTATAATTTATTTTTTAGTTAAATTTATATTTTTATATATTAATAAATATTTAAAAAACTAAAAAATATAAACTAGATCCCGCCCAAATCCTATCTAAGTATTTTAAAACTCTGACCGCCAGACTAACACCTAAATAGAATGATTAAATTATTGTATCATTCTACTTTTCTTTAAGGCCACCAAACCATTATATTAAACAAAAAATTAGAATATACTTTATACTGTCATAAATCAATTAATTGAATTGGATAATATTCTATATTTTCTTATTTATTTTTTATTCTTTATTTTACTTTTTTTTATATTAATAGGATTTAATGAAAAGTATTTCAATAAAAATACTTATTCGTTAAAATATTTATTATTTATAAGAAAATAGTATTTTAATACAAATTTTATTTTATAAATAATTTAAAATCATAATCTATTTAAACAACTAATCTTATAATTCCATATTTTAAGTTGAACTGCTAGTTTTAAATCGAACTGATCAGTTCAACTAATTATTACCACTTTTTTGTGAGGTAAATCATCAATGGAAATCAATATTATCTGAATTCAGTTCAGTTAAATACAATCTGATCCCCTGTTTATTTCGCTTTTCAAAATTTATCTATCATAACTATATAATTTCATATAGCAAATAACAAATTAAATAATTTCTTTTAGATATATGACTGACAATGACACTAGCAATTGCTACCACTCTTCTCGCAGGACCATATGGTATAGCTTTCATTTTTATCCATTTAATTTGACACATAAATTTCAAAATAAATTGATTTATTTTTATAAAAAAATAAATTGATTTATTTATTATATTATTTAATTAATGGCCCCATGTTCTTATGTTTAATTTTCAGATAACACCTCATCAATTAAAATCTAACCAAATATATTTTATTCAATTTAAAAATAAATATATAATAGAAAAATCCAAAGACCCAAGTCAACTTATGCTTTTGCTTAACCTAACACGTTAGAGGACATTATCTTTTAATGATGCTTTTTGACTTTGAGTTAACCGTTGCACTTATATTTTATTATAAATATTAAAATTTGAATTAACAAAAAAAAATACAATTTGATTAACATATTTATTATATAAAAATTGGGCTAGACGCACTATCAGAATTTTTCATAATACCAACACAATTTTAGGTAGTTGGACGTTTTTTAACAGTTGATCGATTTAGATGGGGTTAGGTGGTCTTAGGCAGGGCTAGATGGTCCTAGATAGAGTTTTATATTTTAAAAATCGGCCTAATAGGCCGTCTAAGCGGCGCCTCGCGTTTCAGAGCACTATTTATAAAACATGGTCTAATTATATTTTTTCATATTTTATAATATTATAATATATTTTTAATTGAATTTATATTTTTATATATTAATAAATATTTAAAAATAAAAATTACAAATCCGTTTAAATTTCGTCCAGTTTTCACTTAAGCCACACCTAAACTTTTTAAATAGCTTTTTTTAAAATATTGCTAATGATTAATATTTAATTTTTTATTTGATGGGTCTATAATACATTAAATATCATTCATAAATTTGATAAATAATTGAAATTGGTTGATTTGTGATACTTTTATTTTTAATTTATATAATTAGTGACCACGCATTTCATGACATTGCTAATAAAATTATAATTCTAATTTCCTTCTAGACCATTTCATATTTTAAAGGTAATTCAAAATGGTCAATAATCATACACCAGAAATATTTGAATATTATATGTATGAGTTATCCCCGTAAATCAATAATATTTAAATAGTAAGTGATTTGATATCATTTTAAGTAAAGTTTTAAATTTGAGTCTTAATAAATACAGAAAATCTTTATTGAGAGACTTACCCACCGCAGTCATGGGCGCGACCTGAATCGGATCTGAACGTAGTCAAAGCAAAGCTCTAATAAACTAAATGGGCAACATGTTTTTTTTATATCAGTTAGTTAATTACTACTCCCTCCATCTAAAAATTATTATCTCTTTAGCCATTTTATTAGTTCTCTTTTTAGTTGTCAATTTAGATTATCAATACATTTTGTACAATTTTTTCTCTAATTTACCCTTATATTAATTATGTGAGAGATTGTATATTATTAAAATTATAAATGAGTAACTAAAAAGGAAGAGAATTTAATAAATAACAAAATATTTATTTTAATTATATAATAAATTTTTTATTAATTTTAATAATTTAATTAAATAGATAATATTTTATAGATGGATGAAGTATATAATTGATGGCATCGTTAGTAATATTACTATTATTCTAATTCCTTCTAGACCATTGCATATTAAATATAATTAAGAATAGTAAATCTGTAATAAATAATTGATGTTTGAATTATATATTTATATGTATGAGCTGTCCTTGTAAGCCACATGTTTCCATATACTACATAAACTAATATTTATTCTTTAACTCCTTTTTTAGTTAAAGTTAATAACTAAAGTCAAATAAATTTTTGTTATGTTATTTGTTAAATTTAAGTCTTCCCTTAATTTAATTTAACGTGAATTTCACTTGTGGACCGTTTTATGACATCATGTATATGAGCTCTCATATTACAATTGAAAGAAGTTATAATAGAATAATATACCAAACTCTTCTTTTCAACGAATAATCAACATATAATAATTATATACAGTGTTATCAGTCTACAAGAATGAAGGTTATGGGGCTGTTCTTTCCGCTGGTTGGTAAGGTACGAGATGCAGTCACTTACAGGTAGATCATAACGATAGGACGGTACGAAAAGGATTGGTCTCAAGGAAGGAACTAACTCGAGGAGTATCTTACCAAAAAATTATATTCTATTGATTAACAAAAAGGCGGTTGAAAATTGGGAAGTTACGAGCCATATTTAATAAGTTATAGCAATCATACAAGTGTTATAATGCTATAAATGAGATTATAACTTAAAAAAACTACAATAAAATGGGGACCAAATAAAAAAAGGAAGTGTCATTTGGGTATTGAAGAGAAAGATCAATAACTTAATGTAGTGAAAATGAAAGTCACTGAAATTGCAAATCAAATCAAATCAACCAAACAACCTCAACAACAAACCATCTTTGTTTTTGATTTTTGATTCAATTCTTTAACTCCAAATCCCACCATCTAACTCTCTCTAACCGCCTTCGTTTCCGAGCTAGATAGTTTCGTGCCCCATCGGCAAGAAAAAAATTATAATAGTCGAGAGTTGACTTGTTTATGAGCTGGATCGGGTCGGGTACAAACGGATCTAACGAATTTTTACTTAAAAATGCGTATTTAATGTACCTAAAACTTGGGCTAGCTTGACTTGGATTTTGAATTCACTGAAATATATAATAATATTAAATGAAATATGTATTTAGATTTCGTTGTAAAATTTACTAAATTATATATATATATATATATATATATATATATATATATTTTTTTTTTGGAACTACTAATATATGAATTAATCGATTAAAAAATATTACATTATATACCTGAAATTTATTTTATATAAAATAATGAGATCACATAATCTACGAGGTTTGAGACTAATCTCAAAGCTCATTACATATATTGTGCTAGCATGAAACCAAACCTATACACACGGGCTTGGGTGAACTGAGAAGACACTAAAACCCACAAACATGTTTAAGTGAGACCGAATAGGTGATTATAGATTTCACACGTTCGAATCACCGAGATGAGTAATACTTTTTTTGTCAAGATATTTGCATTTAGCATATACCAAAAGTACACTGGTATCCAAATGGGGTATGAACCAGACTCAGTTCTTCTGGGCTGATGAAGACTGACATTTGTTCTTGATGTTTGGCTTCGGGTCTCCTGCAAAACAAGGATCAGCTGAGGATTCGGCGAAACTCTTCAATGCTCAAGTCAGCCGAGAGAATTGGTGGTTGAGAGTAATAAATAAGGGAGTCAATGATACGTGAAAGGTGGGAAATTGTAATTTATGTAAGGATTTGCATAATGATGGCCTTGCGGGCCCTACATGTGTTAATCTAACTAGTAACATGCAGCTCAGACTAGATTGTGGCAGGCAGCAAAATCATGCTTGGGTTGACTGGGGTGGCTCGATTGATTGAATCACCATAAATGCTCCTACTGTAGCGACGTAGCAGGTTAGGAACTGATCCTAAGCACGCAACCGAGGACATGGCACGTTCCTTTCTGTAGCTTCAAGGCTCAGTTGTTGGCTGTAGGGTTAGGAACCGATCCTAAGCACGCAACCGAGGACATGGCATGTACCTTTCTGAGGCTTCAAGGCTCAGGCTTAGTTTGTAGCCAACGTAGCAGGTTAGGAACCGATCCTAAGCACGCAACCAAGGACATGGCACGTTCCTCTATGTGGCTTCAAGGCTCAGTTGTTGGCCTTAGCGGGTTAAACAGACAAGTCGGTATAGCCAAAGGCGCAAGATACTTAGCCATTATCACATACTACACGGACAAGTCGCATAATAACACTTACGTATGACCATATTAGCACACATTTGAGTTCCATTAAAAGGTATATTTATACTTAAACCAAAATAACTAACATTACCAAATGTAAAATAATAAATGTACATAAGAGTTACATTATATTATGTAGTAATTCTTACAAAAACAAGAACGTAAATTGAAAACTTAAAAGAAACTAACCCAATCTAAAAATATTTATAAACAGACCCCTCTATTTTGTCTAATATTATAATTCCCCCCAAAGAAGAAAATAATTAAAATCAACTCCACGACTCCAACGTCGGAAAGCTAGAAACAGTAATACAATCCAAATCCGCCCCGCCCTCCGCCAAAACCGGCTGAGCAAAACCGCCCGAACCCGACCCGAAAACAACCTGTTGATCAAGCACAAACGCCGACGTATCAAGAGTCGGCAAGCAACCTCCACCCCGGCCACCCAACCTCTGCGGCTCCGGCTTCAAAACCGGCAGCTGGCCGCTACAGAACCGAACGCCGGTGATCTGCTGCACCATCTGCCGGAAGTTCGCCGGATCGGCAGTTATAAAAGTCGTCTGCGACCGCTTCGAAGCTCGCGACTTCCTCTTCGCAACTCTACCGGTAGAGCCAGGAACAGACCGGCGCCTAATCGGAGCGGGATCGGCGTCGGAGGCGGCGGAGACGGTGGAGGCGGAGGGAGTGGGGGCCGGAGAATCGGAGGGAATGAGGAGGGTATTATCGAGGGAATTGAAGGTGGATTGGAGGGCTTTGGTTAGGGTTTCGGTGTCGCGAGCGTAGGCCTCGGAGATCCAGGAATCGGGGAACGTTTCGCGGAAGAGAAACGGTTCGAAACTCGGCAGATTCTGAGAGGACGCCATTGAAATGGAGAGGAGAGAATCGGAGGAGGAAGACGATGGAGGGAGGAGGAGAATATATAGGGGCGGTGGAGAGAGAAAGAGAAAGCGCGTAGGGAGGAGAGAGAAGAAGAACACGCGTCAGCGAGTGTACGGAAGGACAGTGAAACTAACTAACTAAACCATGGTCTACGTGTAATTAGCTGAGTAAGTGAAGTTAAGCTTAAGCAGCTGGCAGCTGCTTTGACTATTAAGCCGCCATCATCTAATTACAGTATCGTAATCACTGTTCTGAAAATTCCGACTAGGCTCCGCCAGATATTTTGAAGCTCCGACAGTTTGATTAGGGCTAAGCGTTTTTTAAAACATTGAAATAGGCCATATTTTGTACTGTAATCAAATAAGTTTAGTTTACTTTAGTTTGTGTCATATCAGTATCGATAGTAAGAAAAACTATTAAAATAAGTTTCGTTCATTTTAAGCTTGTAGAAAAAGATTGTAAGATATGTAGGCGGCGTAAAACTAAATTTATTTCGGTTCGATTTTAATTTTAAAAATTCTTTAAAATTAGATTTCAGTTTGATTTCGATTTTTGCAATAAAATCGAAAATTAATTGAACTGAACCAAATAATTTAAATTTATATTATATTTAATAAATATATTTATATTATATAAAAAATACTAGATATATTGATGGTATATAATAATAATAATAAATATGAGATTTTAACTTCAATAATCCTAATTAAGAAATAATTGTGTTTGTTTACAATTCATGAATCGACACAGTTCATTTAGACATTTAGTAATTTATTATATATGCATATTTGTTGTTAGAAATATAAATTTTAAAGCCTAATTACCATTAAAATTAATACATATGAAAATTAAAGTACTTTAAACCACTCTCGTATAACCTAAGATGAAAAAATATATTACAAATTATTTTGTAAATTATATAGTTTGAACAATTCGGTTATATTTGAACCGCGCATTATATTCAGTTTAGTTTACACTGATACAAACTGTTTTTAGTTTAATTTTGATTTTTTATTATTTTACTAATTTAGGATTTGGTTCAGCCTAATTGAACAGATATTTGCCCACCCATAAAGATATGTAAGTTATGACATATTAAATTCAGTTATTAGTGTTTGTTGTCACTGATAAATTTTACTACCATTTGATATGCTTTTATCTATAAAACAACGGTTTAATTTTCTTTTGAAGAAGTTAGAATTTTTTTTAACACTTTAAATTGTTATTAGATTTATGTCAAATGCACAAAAATTTCAATTATGAAAAATGTACTAGTTATGTTACAGATGTTGGATTATCCTACAAAGGTAATAAACATAAATAAAGAGTAGTATATAAGTGGAGAAGATTGGGCCTTAACACAAGCCAGTTGGTTTTGTGTTAGATGGGCTCAACCCTACTTGTATGCTCACTCAGGCTATCAAGCCCAACTCTCTCTAGGCCCATGAATTCTCTACATGGTATCAGAGCGGAAAGATCCTGGTCCGTACTTAAAAGTCCTAGTGGAATTTGGGCTAGCAGATAAGACTAGACCCGTGGATGGGCTACCATGTAAGACTATACGCGTTGATGACCTTGAGCCTCAGAGGAGATAGGTCAAGGCATGTTCCATAAGTGACAACTGGTCCAGGCCCAATTGCACTTGAGGGAGAGTGTTGGAGACGTTGGGTTATCCCACATGGGTAATAAACATAAATAAAGAGTAGTATATAAGAGGAGAAGATTGGGCCTTAATACAAGCCAATTGATTTTGTGTTAGATGGGCTCAACCCCACTTATATATTCACTCAAACTATCAAATCCAACTCTCTCCAGGTCAATGAATTCTCTACAAGTTAACATATATAACAAAACTTCAAACTTGGGTATAATACAATCAACATACCTAACTAGAAAAATGGTTTATATGATGTATTGTGTTCCTAAAGAGTATTTAAGCCATGGTTTAGATTGGTAATTGTAGGAAAATGCAATTATTTTTTTTAAATATATGGATTTTAAAGAGGTTGGGTATTAAACTCAGGATCTCTCACCTCTATTTCAAATTTTTTTAAAAGGTATATCAATTGAGCTACACCCAATTGATAAAATGTAATTAATTTATTAGATTTGAAAAGAGAATATAATTAAAGTTTTTATATAATAATCCCGATTCCATAACCCCTTCACCTTATATAAAAGATAAATATCCTAAACGATATTATTTTTTATTATTTTATTTATTTATAAAATATTTAATATTTATATACGCATAAAAAATTAAAATACCCAATTCATTATATAATTTTCCGTAAAATTGAGAGATATGATAGGGTGCTACTTTTGGTGCAGGAAGAGCATAATCAATTTTGAATTATTAACTAATGCCAAAATCAAAATATCCCGTTTCACGTGCTAAGCGTGTGGGCTCCATCCTTATACTCATTACAATTACTTTTTACTTAATTTTCTTTTCTTTTTGTCTCCCATATTAGTATCTTATCTTATTTGAGATTCCTTTTATTATTCATATAACTTTTGATAAAGCAGAGTTCAAACATGAGTAATAATTAATTTTTGAACTCTCATTCAAATAAGAAGCGTTTAATTTTGTTTAGACCCCATTTAGAAATTATTTTAGGATTTATTGTTTAATTTTTTTATTTTTTAAGTGTTATTAGGTGTTGGATTGATATATTATCATCTAGACATTGTTTAGTCCAAATTTTTTAGTCTAGGGATCGTCTAATCTGATTTTTTTTGCAATTTTAAAGATAATGATAGTGATAATAATTATAGTTCAATTTTTTCAATTCAAAAAAGGCAGCTCGGTTGGTAAAACTAATGTACAATAAAATATTCTCACCATACAATGTTCATTTTGAATCTCAAATCGATAATTAGTACGCTCTAAACTACAAAAAATTAGTGAGGATATTTATTTTTAAGGAATTGATTTTAATGTTGATGTATTTTTATGTAAGGAATAACTAAGACTTATATTTTCATATACTAAACTATGTTTTGTAAAATATTATTAATTATAATTTATTTTCTGAGTTGAATTGATACTTTTATCTATAAATAATTATAAAAAATAAAAAATTTATAAATCCGCCTATGCGCCGCCTAGACGTTCGAAGCCCTGACCGCCCGACTAGCGCCTAGCGCTTTTTAAAATAATGGCTAGAACTATGAAAAATTATATTGAAATGTTATTTTATATATTTTTCTATATATTGAGATGATGTTGATCAAAATGAACACATACATTTTCTTTCAAATATGATCTCTTTGTTAAAATTTCTTTGGCATTTGAAATATTTATGTTGGATTTATTTTTAAATAAATTATAAAGTTGTGCTAAATATGTAAATAATTAAATGTGTATGGTAGTCATAATAAATAGTAAAAAATTTGTTTGTGGTTAAATTCTGAAATATTGACTATTAAGTTGTCAAATTGATCGCAGGAGGCAAGAGTATGGCCATAGAGTAAATTCTGTTTTGTTGAAGGGTCAAAACGAAAATTTTTCAATTCAGTTTTATATAAATAAGGGTTGGTCCCCAGCAGAACGATCGATTGTTTTTAGAGATATAACGCTTCCTTCGGTTTTCGATCGGATTTTTTTGAAAATCATACAATCCTACGTGAATCAAAATTCATTCAAATCGAGTTAAGCTACACTTCTGTTTTCAATTTTCTTTCTCGAAAAAATCAACATAAATTGATACTGACTTCTTCAATTTCGAGAAAATATTTCTATCAATTTAAGTAAACTATTTTTATTGACTTAATAAGTGAACATTTGTTTTTAAATCTTGGGAAGTGTATTGCAACTTTTAAAATTTATTTCTATTATTTTTGTTTCCGCATTCAATATAATTAGTTATCTATAATTAAAGATAGCTAAATTGTATTTTTTGGTCTGGTTGGTATTATTATCAGAATTGCTATCACAAAAAGTTTTACTTATAAATTTTTAATAGAATAATATATTTTGACTCTTATTACTAACTAATTAGAAATTAACTTCTACTAGCAAGGTATAGCTTAGTTGGCAATGCAAGCTGTGTAAGTTGGAGGATAACAATTTTTGAATCCTACTAAATACATTTATTGGAAGGGGTGAGGAGCCTTATATATGACTAAAACTCCAAATAAAATTATCTCAATAAAAATATTTATAAATATTATAAAAATTAACTTCTATTAATTTCCAAAAATTTTCATAACATTATATTAAAAAGCTTGGAAATAAAAAAAAATAATATGTAAAACCAACCCCCCAACCTTTTTCATGTTATTAATTTTGACTATTGTTCAATTTTATTTTTATAGTTAAGTAGTGAATATTAAAAAACTATTGGATAGAGAAGAAAAACAAAAACTTATTAATTACAAATAACAAAAATATAAAATAATAAAACGCCAGCTGTGACGTTATTGATTACGTGTCATGAGATAATGCTGACGCATTAAATGGAAAACAATGTCAAAAACTAAAATAAAAATGAATATTAAATATTATTTGTATTTAATTAATGTAAAACACCGAAAGCTCTGACATGAGCTTATTCCCTAGAAGTAGACAAGCTTGTATCACGAGTTTATATATATCAAGCTCGGCTTGGCTCGGCTTCTCCTCTCTTATGGCTTCTATTTCTTTAGTTTCTAATTTGAACCCTAATTAAAAAATATAATAATTATTATATAAAATATTAAATTAGCATCCTACTAAATTTTCTTTTCAACTTTTAAAATTAAATTAAAGTTAATTAAATTAAATTAAAATAATTTAAATTTAATTTAATTAAATTTAATTTAATTTAATAAAAATTTATAATTACATATAATTAAACTAAATTAAAATAAATTAAAGTGCTCTAAACTGAATCTAATTAAATTATAGTTTAAGAGAATATGATGTTACTCTATTATATGTTGGCAATTGTAGTTTATTAGCGTTTATTTTGAGTAACACATTATATGTGAGAAGATTTGAAAAATTTTACTCATGTGTCTAGAAAATATTGTCAATTTAGTCAATTTTTTAAGTCTTTTTATAATTATCAATTTAGATTATCAATGTATTTTATATAATTTTTTTTGTCTAATTTGCCATTTGTATTAGTTATGAAAGAGATTATTTACTATTAAAAATTATAAGTGAGTAATTAAGAAGAAAGAGAATTTATCTTACTGAGCTTATAATTATAACAAAGAAAAATCTTTACCCCACTCACATGTACGTGGACTCGAATATGTGAAAAAATATATTAAAATAAATACTCTGAATCCTAAAAATATGAATTATCTACAAACTAATATATATGTTATATACTCTAGACTATATTATATGGCCAAAATTATTAGGTTAATACACATGTGGCGACGAATTAATTGTGATTACGAAGAGAAATTTATATAAGAAGTCGGTTATTTGATATAAAAAAATAAAATAATACACATATCACTACAGCGACATTTAATTCTTGAATATTCCGTAAAATAGAATATAATAAAATGATACAATGTAAAATATGATAAATTAATTGTCTTGTTATCTAAATTTATTATAGTTATTTCTAACTATAATACATCTAATGAAATCCTCTATAAATAGAAAGAATTTTTGTTTTCATAAAATATATAATAATATTTTATATTAAAATAAGTAATTATTAATTCAATAATATTATTTATAAGTCAAGATCAATAGCATAAGTGTCGATTTTTTCATATTAAATGGTTAGATGCTTTGTATATATAATATATATCCTACTAAATCTAGAGAAAGTTCTAAGGTACAAACAAGAAAATGGGGTGGCAAGCATTAATATCATTAATTTATTAATCGATTAATAAGGGTTGGTCTAAGTGATAAGCGATTTAGTATTATTTAAGTAAGATTTTAAATTTAAGTCATAGTAAATGTAAAAAATTCTTATTGAAAGACTCACCCACCGCAACTAAAGACGTAACTTTAGTCAAATCTGAACGTAGTCGGAGTAAAAAAAAAAATTTAATTTGTTACTCAAATGTCAACCCTATCACTTTACCATACTCTCAATCACTGCCCCTCTTTTAATTTGGGCGGCATATATTCAACCAACCTTACATTTGTACTAATTTGATTCATGATAATATGTCAATCTTATTTGAGAATTTTTCATTTTTTGTGGCATATTCTTTATAATTGAGATGGTGTTTTGGTTACCTATAACCATTTAAAAAAAAGGCTTATTAAATTATTCTAAATTGGCTTGAATAGCTTATTAATTTCCCCAACTTTTAAATGAATCCCGTAACTTAGCAATCATGCTCCTATTCTCCGCCCTAAGCTCACATGACAGCGAGTTGAGGGAGTATAATTAAGGAATGTAATAGGTCATTTTGAAAGTTGAGGTAGATAATAGGAGCATAATTAATTACCAGGTTGAGGTAAGTAATAAATCATTTTGAAAGGTTGGAGAGACAATAGGCTATTTGAATAAAGTTTACGATGATTTTTTTATGTATTGACTAAAAAAAATTATTAACACATGTATAATTAATTTATCGATGATAAAAAATAAAATAACATGAATTCGTTAAAAATAAAATAAGCATAATTCTAGTGGTTATAATAGAGTTTTAATTTATCCTTTTTTGTACTAGTTGTTTGGTCAAATTATGTTCATCCATCTCCAATCCAAATTGCTTACAATTAATTGGGTTTGCATTTTGTTTGATTCTTATCTTTAATGAATTTGCCATGTGGACTCAAAATATTGTACTTTTTTATTAAAAAAAATAGTTCACTTTAACGTGTAATTTAGTTGGCAACGTATGCTGAATAAATTAGAGGATAATAAAATTTAAATTCCACTAAATACATTTACTAGAAGGAGAGAGACCTTAATTATAACTAAATAAAATAAAATTATTTCAATGAAAATATTTATAAATATTGCCTTCCATGGCTCATATTTTTGTAATCATTTTACATTAGTAAATAATATTATAGTAAATCACAAAGAGTTGAAAAGTAAAAATACACCTTCAAGTATTTGTCTATCTTTTGTTGCATTGTTCTTGATGTACTGATGTTTATATTTATCCAGTATATACCGATACTTTATTATAAAAACACATGCCATGGAGTCATAAAGTGTATAGAAAATGAAATAATAATAGTAAGAATACATCACTTACCCGTTCAAACTTGGTCCAAATAGTATACCGTCCCATGAACCTTCACTTATTTATTTTAACTCTCACCATATTATTTTCTCACGTGTCAAATTTTTTTATCAAGGTTTGACTTTTTAAATATGTCAATTTTTTATTTTTCTCTCTCCAACTAAAAGCTGACACGTAGTGTTTAGGGGCAAAATGATACACTTTTGCCTAGTTAAGGGGACTAAAAGTAATTTAAAAAGTTCATGAAACAGTAGACCATTTAAGGCAAGTTTAAGAGGTAATTGAAAATGTGTTCAAAACATGTTTTCTTTTTAACTTTTTTTTTTATAATAATTATAAGTGTTTAGCTACAAATACTTTTATCAATTATAGAGACAAAGGTTTTCATCTATAACAACAATTACCAGCGAAAACAAACAAGTATGACCTTATAATACGTATCAACACTTTTGCTAACTCCGGCTTAATTGTGTTATCTACATCATTCCGAACTAAACTGTATTGTGTAAATTTCCAAATTATAACTTCATTAAAGATTATTTTCTACATATTTAACATTCATTGTCAACTAGTAAGAGACTATTCAAGTTGAATTACATCACTTGCAATGTTAGTTAGAACTTTTTTTTTTCTAAATTTGAATTTTGAGCATTGCACTACATGTACTTGATTGTACAATTTTGTTGACTAATTCATATACATTGACCTTTTCATACTCCCATCATCACTAATCTGTGTTAATCCAATGGTTCACACTAGCCGTTGACTTCATGCCCTGAAAAAGGCTAATAGGAGCGATCGCTCATGGCTTCAAGTAAAAGGGGGTTTAAAATAAAATTTATTAACTTTTTATTTTGTAGTTTAAAATATAAATATTAATTAAATCTAAATTAAATAATATTTTTTTTATTAAATTTAGTTAAATATTATAAGATCAATTTATAAATTTTTTAAAATATTAATATTTTTTTATAATGTTTAAAACTGAAAGTCTTTTTAGTACTTTCCATAATTATTTATCTGAAGTCATAAAATATTAAAATCGAATATCCTTATAAAAATGATCTAATTTTTTTATCTCGTTCGTAGACCCGAAATAGCGTGGTTGACTTCTTTCTCAAACCACACAAAGTTTTGTTGCTTAACTAACACATATATGCCAATTGGAAAAGACAAACATAAATATTTATTTGGTATATAAAAGATATAAATAAATTTTTATATTTTGAATGGATGAGAATTTGAGAATTTAACAACTTTCTGATTCGATCAGCCATTTGGTTTTCAGTAAACCTGTTAGCCGGTGGGTCGGGTTGGGTTTTATTGAACTTTTGATTAAAAATATCAACATAAGTCTAATTTAAATTCGTGATTTAGAATTTTGAGCTCGGATTAAATTTACTAAATATTTTTAAGTCCGGTCCATGGCCATAGATAGTTTTTTTTCTTTCAAACTAAATTGAAAAAATTACAAATTTCTATAAAAAATGTCTAAATTTAGTACACAAATACATTTTTTAGCAAAATTCCTTTATATAGTTAAAAATTTACTAGGCTAAAATATGAAAATTTATGAAATTCAATTAAATATAATATAAAAATATAAAAATATAAAATAAATATAATTTTTATTCGTCGGACGGACTTGATACTTATATAAAAACTAAGCTTGACCCATAGAATTTCAGGCGTTTGTGCGCTCAAGCTTGAATCGTGCTTTATAATAAAATGAGTGTTCAAACCTAACGTATTTAAGCGAGCTCATACCGAATCAATAGGTAGCCCGACCTACAAGCAGGTCTAATTTTTAGCAATCTAACAGCATAATTATATTTCAAGATTAGTTTGAAAATGTTGTATAAATTTTCTTCAACATTAATAGCATAGACTCTTATTATATATCCCACTTTTATTTTATAATATATGTCTAATATCTAATAGTTTTATTATGAAAACTTCAATTCTCTAATCATATACATCAACTGATATCTCCACATATTGTCAAAATACATTTTCTTTGTATCTATTAAAAAAAACTTTGTATACATAACCTATTCTTTGTTTAGTTGTTACAGTGTACTGTTATATATGTGAAAAAATTAAAAACAAATAAAAAAATTTAATAGTAGTAATCAAACATTCAATATTCGGGTTCGGGTTGGGCCGACCTATTTCCTAATTACTTAGTCCAAACCCGGCCCATGAAAGCGACACAGGTTTAGGTTCGGCTTCAATGGGAAAATAAAATGGAGCACCTAACAACGTATCTTCATCGCTCCTTTCATTCTGGGGCAACGAAGGGATCATACCATTCGAGTCATTTTTTTCATGCTTTTCCCGGACGTCCTAAGAAAGCTGCAATCAATAGGATTTTCCGAACCCTCCCTTCACGAAAGAAAGAAGGTGAAATTCTTTTTCCTTTCCACAAGGATCAGAAGATTGGATCTAGCCGTAAGAAAACTGCTTGGTTGATAAATAACTCGCTTCTTGATGTTCGACCCCCTCAACCACTACGAACGCCTACGATCAACCAAACAAAGTGTTGTAGACTGTAACAATGTCACCCCTCATTGATGAAGGTGAGTTTAGGTAGTGTACATGTAAAGACCATCAGACACTTTAGCTTTTCTCCATGGCCAAAAGAACAATATACTCCCTACCATTCCATTTGAATATTCATTAAAAAAACCCAATCTTGAAACTTTTCCATTATAAAACTATATCTGCAGATGACCAAGAACAAAATTATTCCAAATTCAACTACTACTTTCACACAATCATTAAAAAAATGGAAACCTTAATTTAATCAATTTAAAGTTGCCATTGTAAGGATTTCACTTGTTAAGATCAAAAGAGCAAAAACACATTACCTTAACAATGGCCGCCCTGAAATCCCCAATTTTATACCGTTTATTTTCTTCTTCTTCTTCTTCAAGACCCATTTCAAATTTCAGTAAAAGATCCCAACTTTCCTTAAACCCAGTCCGATTTACAGGTTTTAAGGCCTGTTTTTCCTGTAAATCCTGTTCCTACAGTAGAAATTTTTCCAATGATTTGGGGTGGCGGCTGAATGCTGATCGGATCTGCACTTATGCTGTTTCTGGAGGTGATTCGGGTGGCTCCGGCGGACTTGGCGGCTCCGGGAATGGGAATTCCGGCGGTGGAGGTGAAACAGGCGGCGGTGACGCCGGTGAAAATAATAGGTCCGTCCTTTCTTGGTACAATTATCTCAATTTTGTATGTGATTGATATATGTTTTGTTTCTTCATCCAATTGGTGATAATTGGTATTGGAAAATTATTACTCTGAAAACTAGTCGCTTTGGGCCTTTTGTTTACTTATTATTTTTGAATATCAATATATTTTTCATAATTTTTTCTGTAATTTATCGCTGTATTTATTAAGAAAGAGAGTATATTGTTGAATTTATAAATTGGTAATTAAGAATTTATCATGATTACATTAGACATTTTAACAGTATATTAAATTCTTATTGATTTTGATGAAAAGGCCAAAAACGACTTGTTGACTGTTCATATGTTTAGTAACTTTTCAACTCAATAACATTGAGTTGTGTAGTAGTGTCAAATTATGCATTTAGTCCTTTGTTGTGCAATTTGTTACCTCTTTGGGCACTGCATTGTAGATACTCTATTAGTGTAACTATGCATTGTATCCACTAAAAGGACAAAAAATGTTATAGGTTGCATAACACAAGGACCTAATAGGTAATTGATAAACATGGGTAATTATAATGGGTTTTGTACGCCCTGCTCTCATCTAACGATTGAGTATTTATTATATATTATAGAGTAGTTAATTAAGATGAGGAAATATTTAATTAAGATATGATAAACACTAAACCATTGGATGAGAACATGGTACAAACACACCTGCCTCCCATTATAATTTCCCGTAGACCAGATGGACCAAATATGTAAATAGATTATACCATTTAGTCCAAAAAGGTGGTTCTCCGAAATTTTGAGACTTTTGTGTAGTAGATAGAAAATACAACGGTATCTATTTTCAAAGATAAAAAAAAAAAGAAAACCCCTCAAATTTTTGCTATGATTACTTTTGGAACCTTTGAGATGTTCTGCCTGTGTTTTCACTAAGAAGTTGGTCCATTTTTTTGTCCGTTGTCAAAATAAGTTGTCTTCACAAACTTTGAATATAATTATATATTTTGTCTTTGAGCAACATACTTTGGTCATTCATATTTATTAATTAGGAACTGTTTGACTTGTTTTTTCTAAAATCAGATATGCTTCTCATAGAAAAAGCTTGAAAATGGAGCTTTTAAAATAAGCAGCTTGGGAAAGCAATCCCAGACTGGTCCTTAATCATTTAGCTGATTTCAGCTTGTTTGATGAGAATCATAGACTAAACTACAAATCTTCATGTTTGTTAAAAAGTCGAATTCTTGATTATAAATTTCGTGATATTTTGTTGTTAATCTTGGCAGAAGTTCGATCTGCAAATGAATTCGATGTAAAATGTTTGCAGGTATTTGGAAATGGTAGCCGCGTTTGCTGTGATGTTCAAGTTTTTGACACCTGCTCTTTTGAATTGTATTGGGGATGTTTTCCGCCAAGTATGTTTTCTTGCTTGAAAGCCATTTTTTTTTCCCATCTGGTTCACCGGAGCTTTGCTCCAACTACGGCCAGATCCGACCCGGGTTGCGTACCTGGCTGTGATGGGTGAGTCTCCCAATAAAAATTTTCTGCATTCAATAGGACTAACTCGAGCCATAGATAGATACTATTAAATGAAATACTTTCTTCTATTTCCATAGCTAGTTTTTCATTCACTCGACTTCCGTAGTTGTTACAGGCGAGCCTCAAGCGCAAGGCACTCGAGGCTCAAGGGCCAGCGCCTCGCGATGGGTCAGGTAAGGAGTGGTTCATCAGGCCCGCTCCTTTTGCGCCTGGGGCGTGCCTCAATGCAAAAAAGAAGGTTTTTAAATTTTTTTGAGCATTGTGTCACATATGTGATATTGACCATTATAATGTAACAATATATTAGTAAAAAAATAAAGAAAACTAAGACTAGAAAAACAATATCTATTTTATTAGATACGATATCATCAATCAAAATTTTCTTAAACGAAAGGAAAAAATCAACCAACTCAAATCACAGTTTCATCATTTCTTCTAGTGCTATGGGGAAATGAGTAAAGTAGCGTTATCAAGCTTTGAAATGTTGCCTCATTCTCTCTAAACGATGATGAAGAAGAGGATGGGTATAAAGATGACGGGAATGAAATGTTGGATATAAATATGCGTTGATAGTGATTAGCAATTAGAATTATGTTCAAGTTTATGTATGAAGTCTATAATGAAAGTACTATTTTGTAACTTTTGTAGTTAGATTGAACTCATTATCCAGATTTTGCATTTTATGAGGGTTTAATTATAGGTAGTGTGATTTAGTACTTTTTTACTATTCATTGCATTTTAGATTTGTCTACAGTAGTAATTAATAGTTTACTGCACTTTTTTCTGTATGCGCCTCATGATCCTCGGGCGCACGCCTGACCCCTGGCGCCCTGTGCCCCTAAAAACTATGCCGACTTCATCAATATCGCTATCATCCTAAAGTTCGAAATTATGTGCTATAGCTTGTGATCGAAGAGGCTTCATCCCTAGACGTGAAAAGAACGGTCATTTGTACTTCCATGGGATTGCCACTTGTCGGTCACACGATGCGGTTCTGGTAATACTCTATTATCAATGACATTTTGTTCTCTTTACGATCTTGTTTCTAATCAATCTGATCATTGTTACTTGTAGATTAATGTTCTTTGTTTCTTAGTTGAAATTTTGGTATTTCCGCCTTAATCGTCTTAGTCATAATTTCTCGGTGTAACAGGTCGCTGTTAGATCGAGGACTTTCGGCATTTTTCCACACTCTCTTCCTTCAGATTTTCATAGCGTTGGCAGTTATGAGTTTCTCTGGTCTTTTATGCTGCATTGTAATTCTAGCAGTAGTTCATAAGGCACTGAGGAAACGAGCTCTTAAAGATAAAATCGAGAGTCTTCCAAAGTATAGATACTGTCTCGACTCTCGACTGAGGCCAATACATGATGATGGCAAGCGAGAATCGATCGACACTGATCTATCTAATGAACTTTCTCTACTTCCAGAGGAATCGGTAAGAGCATGTCCAATAGTTCCTCAATTTGGGTATTCCCTAAAATAGGGAATTAGTTAATCCAACTATTCCCCGTATAGTATATCCCGTAATGGGGTTCCTCAAATATAGGAATCTCCATTTTGGGGATTGCCGTAAAATAATATTACTTTTTGGCATATTTTGCGGGGACTTTGTTTTTTTTTTTTGCTTACTTTGCCTCTATGACCATTGAATTAAAATTTACACCACTAGTCCAATGGTGACGAATAAAAGAACATCTTTTTATTTTGCAAAAAACAAAGTGACCGTAGCATTCACCTTATTTTTTGCTTTTGTATTTATTTTTTCGTTTTTGCTGTGTTATTTTTTGTTAGTTTGTACAAGAATTTAATCTGGGGAAGATGGTTGGAGAAAAAACACTGTAGATCCTGTAAAATGGAGTTTAGGAAATAAAAAAAATGGGGATATGGTCGGACTTGCTCCGGTTTGGTTTTCTTACTAGTATCTCGAAATGTGCCATTTCAAATGCGGGTTTTGCTAGTCTGCCTGATAAGTTTGGATCTTTTATATTTCCAGGAATGCTGCATCTGCCTGTGTAGATATGAAGAGGGAGAGGAGCTGAATGTTCTTGCTTGTAAACACCATTTTCATTGTGATTGCATTAGCCAATGGCTTCAGGTTAAGCCCACCTGCCCCGTTTGCATATGCAGCATTTTCGGAGGCCGCTATTAGACCCGAGAAGTAAACTAACAGGCCAAACCTGTCGCTACCCTCCTAAACTTGGTCCAATTAGCCGACTGTCATCTTAACCTTCCGGTCAGAGAGAAAAATTGGAAGGATGATGTATTTGAAAAGTCATATAAACTAGCTAGAAATTGACACATGTCATTCAGAGGGAAAATTGGTGCACTTTTTGTAAGTTTAAGGTGCAACATATGGTGTGTTTTACAGGCATGATCAGTCCAAAGAGTCAGAGGCCCTATGCAAGATACTAGCTCTGTTTTTTAATTAGTGTCACTTTTGGATGAAAATTTTTTTTATGTCATTTTTCGGATTATAATGTATTTATACCTATCTTTTTCCTGTTTTGCCCTTATTTACTCTTTTATTATAAAAAGTGAAAAAAAATGAACAGTTATTGCCCTATTTAATTTAATATTAGTATGTGAGAAACTGCTAAAAGTAACATTGGGAGTGAGAAATAAGGGCCCCTTTCATTAATTTTTTTATATTAAATTGGAATATAATCTAATAAATATTAAATTAAAAGCACGATTTTAAATTTTTTTAATTGTATGTTAATATTTTACTTATTTTCATTCAATAAATTCAAAAAAATTTTAAAACTTATATGTAGGCGCTCAAGGTGACTCTATTTAAAAATTAGAAAGCAATTCACTGTTTTTTGCGGTAAGCTAAATGGTTTTTTTGCGCCAAGCTAAGGGGTTGGTGATGTATAAGGCCAATTAATACATCAAATATGAACTTACACATGCCCACAAAAATTAAAGTAATATGGCCAATGCCAAAACAATTTAAAAAAAGTTAAAACGGGAAAAACTAATTACAGGGATACGGTCCGATGTTAAAAAAATTACAAGGAAGCGATATACTATATGTCTACTAAATATCTACTAAATGCTATTTTTTTTATAAAATAATCATCAAAAATACGGATCTATTATATATCTACAAAATATATGCTAAATGTTATTAAATTCCATAGAAAACTGTTAAAATTAATATATACTTGATATTTACAAGACATCCAAAAGTGATCTACTAGATATTTATTAGATATATACTAGATCTTATATTTTATAAAATAATCATCATAAAAAAGATACAGTTCTATTTATAATTTATGAAATCATCATATACACATAATATATGTTAGATGTAATTAGAGTCCATAAAAAACTGCTAAAAATTAAAATATACTAGACATCTACTAGATATCTAACATTGATATACTAGATAAATACTTGATAAAAATTTCAAAAAAGTCACAGTGAATATCATTTTGAAGATAAAAATAAGACAAACAAGAAATTCTAAAGCGACATGTCAAAAAAATAAATGGTTTGAGAGATACATGAAAAATAAGAAAGAAAATCAAAAGAAAAATGGGAGAAAGAGGTGGAAGGTGTGGTTTGTAAATAGATAAAAAATGGAATGTAGTCATGTAATTAGTTTTGACTTTGCGGTGAATTCATAAATATTTTAACGAGACACAGAGGTTCTTGACAATTTCCCTCAAATATTTTATCTAATATTCATCGTGTATTAAGTTGAAATACTAAGGGGGTGTTTCTCCTAGCTTAAAAGTTCCTTATAAGGATTTTTTAACTTATAAAAAGTCTTGTGGAGTGTTTCTCTTGTCTTATTTTTAACTTATAAGTTAAAATTATAAAAGTAACAAATACCTACTTCTTAACTTCTACTAATTTTAAGTTAAAAGACAATAAGTAGAAGTTTTGAGAAACACCCCCTAGATGTACATGACATTGATCGGTTTAGACCCGAAATGGCTTGCTTAACTAATTTTTCATTCTGTATGGTATGGTGTAAACAATATTTCATTTTACTGGTCTTAGGCCCTGTTCTTTTCAACCTATAAGTAGGTATATTGAACTAAACTAAACTGAACTGAACTGAATGGTACTGAACTGAATTGGATGATACCGAAACTGAAAATACTGAAACTGAACTAAACTGAAACTGAATGATACTGAAACTGAAAATACTAAAACTGAATGTTACTTAACTAATAAGATAAATAATAATATTTTAAATATTAATCTATATTAAAAAATAATTAATAATACATTAAATAATATTTATATATTATAATAAAATCAATTATTACATATAATAATACTAATAAATAAATTTACCATTATAATTAATAGTATTATTATATTTTATTCCATTGCAATTATTATTATGAATATTATATTTTCAGTACGAACTTCCACTGCACTACAAATTTGGGAAACGAATAAAGCAATATTCAACATGTCGACGAGAATAATGAAAATGATAGCATGGACGGAGATTGAATTAAACAGTAATAGCAAAACCATGTATTGCAATATTTATATTGTTTCTCGATTATATTGTAATCGTATAATTTTTATTATTTTTATTGTTATCAATATTTACAAAATATTATTACTTTTATTTATCTTAAAAATATTCATGGTAAAAATAATCATTTATAATTTTGAAAATATCAGTATTAGTTATTTTTCTTTATTATTACGTGTTATTAATAATATTAATTAATAATATTTATATAATGTATAAAATGAAACGAACTGAATACTGAATATTAATTACTAAATACTGATTACTGAATACTGAATACTGATTACTGATTATAGATTACTGAAACTGAACTGAACTGTACTAAACTGAACTGAACTGAAAATAAGTTGAAAAGAACAGGGCCTTATTGGTTAAATTTCAAAATTCATACCCCATGGTTTCGACCATTTTAAAAAAGATCATAAAAATTTTATTTTCGAAACGAGGATGATGGTTTCAAAAGTTAATAAATAAAGGAAAAAATTTATAAAATATATCTTTTTTAATGTTACAAATGGTATTTTAATTAATTCAACATTCTTATAATTTAACCATTTTATTTATGAATTATATATCAAGATTTGAATAAATTTAGGAGTTTTTTTCATTTTGTTATGATTTTTTAAAATTATTATCGTTTTTTAATTAAAAAAATACTTAAACTTCTCAAAAATATTTAACATTTAAGACTAAGGTGTATTGTATATTTACTAACCAGTCTACAAAATTTCAGTTTAAAATGGACATGGTTACCTTTTTTGTGACATAATTTCAAATTGAGGATCTTTTTTTGTCATATATTTGCTAACTTTTGAAACCACAGTCCTCATTTCGAAATAAAAAATTTTATAATTTTCTTTTTGAAAATGACTGAAACTAAATCGTATGTTTTTAAAATTTATCCTTTACTTTCTGCTACTCGGGTTATTCAGAAAAAGGCTCTACAATTTCCCAAAATGATGCAACAAACACATTTTGTCATGTTACATCATTTTTTAAGAATATTGCGTTACTTTCCGTTGATTTTGGTTAGTCACTTGAAGCTTATTTGAAGTGAACCAATACAAATTTTCGTCACCAACAAAAATATTAAAACATAAACCTTAAAATCATCTATGAAATAGTTTCTATATGAAAAATAGTATTGTTAGTTGAATTTAGGCTGAATATTTTAAGGCTTCCTTGAACTTATTTCTAAACACCCATTTACCCTTTAGTTTTAGATAACCCCTTAAACTTGTAAAATAATTTCAAATAACCCTCTAAACTTGAAAAAAGTGAACCGTATTGCCCCTTAAATGCCACGTGTCAGATTTTGGTGGGTTTGACTTTTCAAAGATGTCCTTTTTTCTCTTCAATCAAAAGCCGACACGTGGCATTGAGGGGGCAAATCGGTTCACTTTTTACAAGTTCAAGGGTTATTTAAAACTTTTCGCAAGTTCAGGGGGCCATTGAGAACTTTTAAAAGTTTAAGTTGAAGGGGTTCTTAATGTATTAGTTCTTGAATTTATAATAAAAACACATACATGAATTCTACATGTTTATTGGTTTACATAGAATTAAATCATTTTAGTTTCCATAAATTGAAAAAACAAGGTTTTATATATGTTTCTATTAATATTTCTTATTGATTTCTTCGTATAAACATGTTGGGATGCGAATAATGTCTCACATTCGTTAACAATAATACGAAGAAGATACATGATTTTATAAGTGTGAACAAAATATCCTCAATAGTATGAGGCTTTATAGGGATAAAGTCTAAGAGCAAAATCATGCGAGCATAAGACCAAAGTGGATAATATCATACCATTTATGGGATATGAAATGTCCATGGTGCTTCTGCGAGCAGCTACAATTGGTATCAGAGCCATGCTCCAACATTAATCGTGTGGATGAATCCTCAAAATGTTGAACAAAGGTGGTTCGCCAAGTTATCATCGGTGGTCCGTGGTAGTGTTCTATGTAAGGCGTGTCTTTCATCACATTAGAGTGAAAAAATATTGGTTTGTAGAGAATTTACGGATGGATGATCAGTCGAGGGAAGGTGTTTAATGCATTTTATGCATTATTTTGGGTCATATCCTATGCTTAAATGAATTATTATTTTTGGAATATTAGTTCATTTGTGGCATTCTTTTTATTTTGGTAGGGACCGATCATAGTGTTGAAAAGGGTAGAAAAATGGAGCATTTGATGAAGTCTATTTTGAGCCTAACAAATTGGGAACTACTCAGCTCACTTGGTGCATGCCCAATGTATCCAATTAATTGTAAGTTTCAACCACAAAATGGGTGATGTGGCTAGGGATGTCAATCGGGGGGATAATCTGAAACCCGTAGCATTTGAACTATTGGGTGTCGGGGGGAACCCAAAAATTTTTACCCATGGGATGGGGGTGGAGAAAATTTTACCCACGATTGAAAATATGGGTGGGGGTGGATGAAGCTATATCCGCCCCATAGGAATCCCCACCCGATCCCGAAAAAATCCCCGTATAAATCCCCGAACAATCCCAAAAAAATCCCCGTTATATATATAAAACTATATAGATAGATAGATTTATATAAAATTGACTTGGTTTAATTTGACTCCTTTTAAGTTTAAGTTTATGTCCTATAAAGCCCAATTAATCAATTATATTTTTGATAAAATATTTACCCAATCCAAATGCTACATATATCAAAGGAGGGACTTTAGTTGAACTATTTTATGTTATTTGTGAAAATTTTGAACATTTGTAATGTTAGATTTGTTTATCAATGCGTTACATTTATACTATTTACAATTTTAATATTGATTGAATTTAAGTATTATTGATTTACTCCCTCCTTCTCATATTAATTAATTCGTCTCACGTTAGATTTTTTCGCTGCAAATGTGAAAATACTTCTCAAATGCAGTGTTTCTTTTTTCACTTAATTGTAGAGCCACTAGGCTTAATGTTTATTGACATTCAAAGTAGACAGAATCATGAAAATCCTCACCAAATTGAATGTTTAATTAATTTTGAATAATGATCATACTTAAAATGAGAAGGTCATGTTTTGATCCATAACAAAACTGTGATGTTGTTCAAGCAATTTATTTGATCATAGTATTTTAAGATGCCAAAATGAGAAAGGAAGATGAATTTAACATGCATCTTAAATTCAAACAGCTGGTATTACTCTAAACCAAAAGAGAGTCTTTTATCACAATAACAATATTTCCTCGAAAAAACACTATTTGATTCTGCTCATCCAAATGAATCTTTAGTATACCACTCCTAGATGATGCCTAATCAAAAGAGATAGCAGTAAGTATGCATTACATCTTTGATATGTTACTATAACTAAAGTTTGAGATAATATAAAGGTTACATCTTTAATCAATTATTTATTCATTGTTGTGCATATTGCTTAAACGTCAATTAAATTGGGGAGGAATTATTTCAAACTTCATCATTTATGGGGATTCCCTGAAACCCGTAAAAATCCGCACGGGTGCGGAATGGGTATGAAAAAATCTCCGAAATATTAAATGAGGTTTCCCTAAACCCGTTCCCAAAAACTATTGGGTGCAAAGTGGGTGATATATCACCCCTCGCCCTGCCTCACCCCGCCCCACCCCATTGACATCCCTAGATATGGTGGGCTTCAAACACAAAGAGAATGACATGGCAACTCCAAACTTTCAGCAATTATTTGATAGTTATTGGGCCAACTTCCCCCGACAACTCCATTGTCTGATTTCAAGTGCTTAGTTGAATTGGAAATGTGGACCACTTTCTTAGATTTTGTACTTAGTTAAGCAATAGTTAGATGATGTTTTTTTTTGGATATACTTGGCATTTTCAGACTTACTTCTACTCGCAGGCATATTTCATTTAATTAATTTCAGCTTTTTGTCATTTTATTATGTCTTGCTAAAATTATAATTCAATTAAAGGTTAATTCTACTCTTATTTATTTGTGAGGCCTAAATGCTCTTTATCTTTTCTTATCGCTTTTACTATTTATTTATTTCGGTTCATAAAGTTTACTTTGATTCTTTTAATTATTGCAAAAAGTCGACGTTGTTTCAATCGAAAGAATTTCAATATTAGCATATATATAAAGCGATTTGATCTGTAATTGTTATATCGATTTATATAGTGTCAAATTAAGATCTTTCAATCTTAAGAAATAAATATTCTTACTTAAACGAGTCAAGCGTATTGACAAATTGGTTTGAATCGGATTCTCTTATTTCTTAAAGCAATTACCAAGTTAAAACTGAGGAACTTTTTCAAAGTACCATGATTTAATTAGGGTCAATCATAGACCGTCTCGTGATTGATTTAAAATTAAGGGAGAATTGGTTGCTAGGGGCGTCTCTCGATAGCTATAACTGGTTTAGTAAATACAATTTGAAATTATCTTTGAGCCAGAGATCAAGTAAAGTAATAAGAGTACGGATAACGCCTCTGGTTGGATACTTTTATTCATTTGCTTTTCCGGACAACATTTTAATTTCTTGTTTTTATTAAATTTTTATCAAACCATAACTTTCAAAACCCCTTATTTATTTTTTTTTTGCTTTTTCATCCCACGAAGGAATCTTATGAAATTGTAATATTTTATGTGGATCGACCCTACTTCCATTATTATAAATCTAAGTTAGCTAATTTAATTTGACAAATTTAACACTCCCTAAAAGGCTCGATGATACTTTATTCGAGAATATTATTATTGGGATATGAACAATATTGTACATTAATTAAGCTCAAATTGAATACTATCATGCCGTGCATTTGGATATAAAATGTCCATGATGCTTGTGCGGGCACTGCAAAACATCGCGAAAGAGAAAAACTCTTTTAACTCAGTAGCTCAATTTCTACAATTCCATTTTAATATTCATGGAAAGAGCCCAATCTAGCAACTTTTCATTATTAAAATGCTTCTGAAGATGACCAAGAACAAAATTATTCCAAATCCAACGACTGCTTTCACACAATCACGAGCAAAATTGATCCCTTATTTTAATAAATTTGAGGGTTTCAATCTAGGAACACAGCGAAGAAACCTACAATGGCGCCGAACCCAGTATCATTCCCTCTTAAATCCCCAATTTTTTACCGTTTATTTTCTAATTCTACAATACCCATTTCAAATTTCAGTCAAAGATCTCAACTATCCTTAAACCCAGTTCAATTCACTGGTTTTAGGGTTTGTTTTTCCTGCAATTCCTGTTCCTATCCCCTTAATTCTAGGTTTAACAATTTGGGGTTCTCTAATTTGGGATGGCAGCTGAATGCTGATCGGATCTGTACTTCTGCTGTTTCTGGGGGTGACTCCGGCAGTGTTGGCGGCTCCGGGAATGGAAATTCCGGCGGTGGCGGTGGAGGTGAAGCTGGTGGTGGTGATTCTGGTGTAGATAACTGGTTTGTTCTTTCCTGATACGATTATCTGAATTTTGCTTGTGATTAATATATATTTTGGTTCTTGATTCGATTGGTAATTCTTGATATAGTTCAATTGGGAATTTGTTGGAAATTTAGGTACTTGTTGATTATTTATACTTTATATGTTTAGTAACCTTCAAATTTTATGCCTATGTTTTTGGATATAATAGTACTTGTTGGAAAGTAAAGCCAAAGTCCCACATTGGAAGATTTGCAGAGCTTGCACCAAAATACACGTGTCCACACAAACCTGCATTCGTATGAGGCCTTTTGGGGATGGAGCCCCAAGAACAGAACCGTGAGGGCTCGGCCCAATGCGGCCAATATCATACTAATGCGGGGTCACGGGTGGCGCCGCTCGGAGTTTAACAGTACTCTTACCTTTTCAATTGTGTAGTAGGCATACACAAGCTATCTTTATGAATATTGAAACTTCCATTTAAGGATAGAACAATTAGGTGAATTTGGGATTAAGTTCAAAAACCAAATGAATTGGACGAGAGTTTGAGAATTTTGCGTAGTTAGAAGCCAAAACATTAGTATTGCCTTCAATTTGAGTTCTTCGTCAAACAATCGAGAAAACCAAAGGCTTAATACATCTATAGCCGCCTCAGCTTGACACTTTTGGCCAACTATCCTTCGTGACCGTGAGCCCCCTCAACTAACTAGGCAAAAGTGCTTCCCACAAGCTGCCTCAACTTGGCAAGAGTGTACTTGTGAGCCACTTAACTTGGCCAAAGTGTACCTCGGAGCCACCTTATGCTGACATTCGTAGTTGTAGAGCAAATCATGCATTACACGCGCACTTACGTGTACACTATGCACAAATAGTGCATAATTTTCTCCACAACTACGAATGCCAGCATTAGGTGGCTCCCAGATACACTTTTGCCAAGTTGAAGCTGCTCCTGAATGCACTTTTACGAAGTTGAGGGCCTCGTGGGTACAAGTCAAAGTGTAAGGGGCAATTGGCAAAAAATGCTAAGTTGGAGCAGCTATTGATGCATTAAGCCAAAAAAAAAACCAGTAAGTTGATCACTGGCTGTGTTTTCTCTAAGAAGGGATATTGATTCTCTCTTCAGATGATTTTAAAATTTTTGCAGGTATTTGAAGATGCTTGCCACTTTTGCCGTGATGTTACATTTTTTGACACCTGCTCTTTTGAATTGTATCGGGGATTTGTTCAACCAGGTATATTTTCTTGCTTGCAAGCCAACAACAACAACAACATTACCCCAATGCCTTTAAGGCTCCCGCACAAATGGGGTAAGGGGGGGTCGGGTGTACGCAACCTTACCTCTGTAATTACAAAGAGGTTGTTTCCAATTGACCCTAAAGTGGAAACAGTGCGTCAGTTTGCCTTATGAACGTCACGTGTCAGCTTCTGATTGAAGAGAGAAAAATCAGAAAAATGACATATTTGAAAAGTCAAACCAACCAAAGACCGATACATGACATCAGTGGGGCAAATTGGTGCACTTTTGACAAATTCAAGGGGTTAAGGAAACTTAAATAAGTTTACGAGTGCATTAGGTCATTTGCAATGTTATCAAAACCGTACCAGCCGGTTCGACCGGTTTTACCGCGAACCAGCCATGGCTTTAGTACGGTTTACCTTAAAATTGGTTTTTGAAAAAAACGGGTTGAACCAGAAAAAATCGGTAAACCAGCGAACCAGTTTAAACCCGATTTTTCCAAAACCTTTCTGGTAACATGCAGAAGCGTTGTGAAATACCCAAAAAGTGTTCCAATAGCCACTAGAAACCCTAAATGATATATATTCTTTTAAAAAATGGTAAAATCACTAATTATACCGGTAATACTTTATTCTAGAACTGGTTTTTCATTCACCTGGCTTCACCAATGCCGCTATTGTGTGCTTTACTATTAGTTTAGGCTACTTAAACGGCTTTTATAGGAACCTACCAAGAGCTCATTTTTTGTTCTAACAATGAAACATCGTCTTGCCAAACATACTCATGTTGTCGTTAAATTTCGACCTTTATTTGCTTCAGCTCGTGGTCGAACAAGCTTCATCCATAGATGTCAAAAGAACAGTCATCTCTACTTCCATGGGATTGCCACTGGTCCGTCACATATTACTATTCTGGTAATACTTATATTATCAGTGATCGCCCTCAACTTGTCTCCTCTCACCTACTGCCTCCCTTGAACTTTCAAAAAGTCCTTTTAGCTAGGTTTGCCCCTTGAATGCGATGTGTTAGCTTCTGGTTTGTATGACTTTTCAAAGATGTTAGTCTCCCAGTTTTTCACTCTCCTACCTGAAGCTAACACGTGGCGTTCGCAGGACAAACCGGTCCACTTTTGAAAGTTTTGGGGGGCTCCGTGGACCTTTTTAATAAAGTTCAGCGGGCAGTAAGTAGAATGAGACAAGTCGAGGGAGATGCGATACATTTTGGCCTAAATGCTTTATTTAGGCCTAATGCATCTTCATGTACCTGAACTTATCCCAAATAATGATGCCCCCCCGGAACTTTCAACGTGACCCATAGGTCCCTCTAAAAAAGCGCACCACTTTGCTAGTCTCTTTTAATGCCACATGTCAGCTTTTGACTAGAGAGAGAAAATCAGAAAAATGATGTCTATGAAAAGTCAAACCAACCAGACACGTGACATTCAAGGAGCAAAGTGGTGTACTTGTTAAAATTGCGAGAACTATGAGGTCACTTTGAAAGTGCAGGGGCAGTAGGTTTTCTGGGACAAGTTAGGTACCTACATATGCATTAAACCCTTTACTTGTAACATGATCATCTTAGCATTGTGAAATCAGACCCGACATTATTTCTCGATGTAACAGGTCGTGCAAGAGGCCATCTGTTGATCGTGAAATTTCGGCCTTCAACAAGTTCCTTGATCTTATTTCCCACGGATTGGCATTTATAGATCGTGAAATTTCGGCCTTCAGCAGGTTCCTCGATCTTAATTTCCACGGATTGACATTTATCTTTTTCATTGTTTTTTTGTGCTGCTCTCATTTTTTAGCAGCAGCCTATGCTGTAATTACAAAAAAACGCGCTCTTGAAAATGATATCGCGAGTCTCCCAAAGTATAGATACTGTCTCGACAATCAATTGAGGCCAATGGACGACCGTAAAAATCGAGAATCGCTCGATTTTAATCCATTCAATGAACTTTATCTACTTCCCGAGGATTCGGTAAGAACCTATATGTCTTGGTTTTCTTACTATTATCTCGAAATGTGTCATTTTAGATGCAAGATCGATTTTTCACCTGTAAGTTTCGATCTATTTTTATTCCCAGGATTGCTGCATATGCCTTAGTAGATATGAAGAGGGAGTGGAGTTGAATATTCTTCCTTGTAAACACATTTTTCATTGTGGATGCATTAGCAAATGGCTTCGGATTAATGCCACGTGTCCCGTTTGTATATCCAGCATTCAAACTCGAGCCACAAAGTGAACCGATATGCCAGAAACTGATGTGTCGTTAAAATTCGTCAAATATCGAACTGAATAGTGGATCAATAGCATGACTGGCGGATCGTTATCAGCATACAATGAAAATGTGTTTAACATTATTGAACATTTCTTTGGTTGCCCATCAGGTTCACCGGAGCTTTGCTCCGACTACTTCCAGATCCGACCCGGGTCGCGCACTTAGTTGTTAAGGATTTTCTACATGTACTAGGACTCGGACTCGAGCCTTAAGCATGAAATGAAATTAAAAGATCTTTGCCATTTTACCGGTTTTATTGATGTTTTTTTTATCCCTGCGTTCATCAAATAAGCTCTAAAATAGTGAGCCCAACTTGATTACTGCTAACAACTGAACTTGAATCTCGTGATCTTGAACTATTATCAGTGTCTTGAAGAGGTTCACATTCGAGCTCTACATTAGACCCCTGGAGGAAGCTTGAGCATGTGCCGGGTTTAGGTTGGGTTCAACTGGCCTAGCTAAAAAATTAGTAGTAACCTATGACGAACACAATTCGGGATCGGGCTAAGCTTATTAATTTATAATCAAAACCCACTCAGCCCCGCAGTTTTACTAATTAATATTTGTAACTAAAATTTAGAATATTCTTTAATAAAAGAATTATAACTAAATTTGTAATATGGTAACAAATTTAAATTCAGATGTAAAGTTTACATAAAAATTTAAAATTTTTAACAACTATTACTATTATAAATAATGATTATATATTTATTTAATATATTAATTATTATTTCGGGCTAGGCTGGGCGAACGGTTCTAGAGCTTTATTGTGCTTGGTTTATATTCTTCAGTTTCGTCTTCAAGAACCATTTTACAAAATATCCTTTGAACTTGACTGGCAAATATTGGTTTTAGAGCTTTATCATGCTTTCTTTGGTCATCACTGGCTAGTTCGACCGCGATTTTAAGAAAAGCTGTATGAGATTTTTGCTCACTAAATTACATTTTGATGAAGATGTAGAAGCAAGAAATTTGTGTTTTTACAGAATGCAATGGAAAAAGTATTTGATTTTAGCAATCTCATTCTTAGCTTGTTGAGGTTTATGGGTGAGATAAGAAATTTAGGCCGTCTATACGCCTGCCCGTTCTTAACATATTAAAGCAGTAGAAAACTGTAAAAAAACCTTCAAGTTTGAAAATCACAATAAAACATTAACATTTTTAAGGAACCATTTCTTTTTAATAGAAGTATAATTTGATCTAAAATTAATTAATATATACATTCCACACCACAAGTTAAGAGGCAAAAACTCTATAGTTTGAGCGCCTTTGTTATGGGCCATAGGCTGGGCGATAACCTCGGAACGACCCTGGATTTAAGTGCATATAGGACTATGTTCTTTTCAACGTTGAAACTTTACGCTTTTCGGCACTTGTGTGGGAATCATAGTAAGTTCTTTCCAACGTTAAAACTTCATACTTTTAGGTGCTTGTGTGGGAGTTATAGTATTACTTATAGAGTTGCAATTGAGTTGAGCTATTCGCGAGTAGTTCGAGATCGACTCGGTCAAAGTTCGGCTTAATAAGGCTCAACCCAAGTTCGGGATCAGCTCGAGATACTAACGAGTCAACCCGAGCCTTTTAAGGTTCGGCTTGAAAGTTCGCAAGAAGGCTCGTATTATTTTTTAATTTTTTTTTATAATATTAGTAATTTCCTATATATTCATAAAATATGGTAGTTTAGTGTTAATTTTAAATAATCTAATTAAGAAAAAGTTGTGTATGATATTTTTAATTAATTCTAAATATCCTTAAACAAGTTGTATTCCCATTCTAATTCTATCACTTCTAAAAACACCTTAACCTAATCATCTAATATATAAAAAGGCAAATTGTAAGGAACGTATGAGTTGTTTAAAATATCTACACAATTACCCTCTACTTTTATAATTAACCATTTGGTAAGTTTTTAAATTTGTTTTTTGCATCATACTTTCCTGCCCCCATGAACCAGGAACAAAACCTTCATTTTTTTACTTTTTTTAAATTTTGTTTGCATCTATCTCGCAAATCGTTGATTTTTTTTCATATACTACTTTAGAGTTTTTTGTTCGTCTCTGTTGGTCCTTTAGTGTATAACTCAATGAGTTAGAGGGAGGTAAATGACTCACACACTTAAAACAATACACTTTTTCACGAGAGTTTGATCTCTGCTGTGTTGGTCAGCTAGTTGATCGGAAACAATTAAAGTTTGCTGGAAAGTAAAAAAGACAAGGATTTTTATATTGATTTGACAGCGTTTGCCTACTCCAGTCTCAAGAGTGTGTCTTGGCTTTAGTCCACTAAATTTACTCCTCTACCTTAGGCAGAGAAACCTTTTACAAAATTTTCCAATTACAATAAGTACCCTCCTTACTGAAATCGCTCACTGCTGAGTAGAATACCCTCTTATACTTAGCAAACACATAGATCTAAAGATTCAGGGATCAACTTATAAATACGTTGATCCTGTTACTGCGAGCGGACGATGTTTTTCGTGAAGTGAAAAATTAAGGGATGCTGTGAAGCGTACTGGAGAAGGTCCTCTTTATTCTAGAGGTGATAAAAAAATATTAAAGTGATGCTAAAGTTGATTTAATGTCCATATTAGATGTTAAACGAGGCGAGATCAAAATCCCGTACTTTAAGATAGAGCCGTCGTCCAGTTCAGCTCAACCGAAAAATTTGGCTTATGATTTTCCCATCGGATGGTAGATCGTACCTTAGAATAGAGATTTTAAGTTCGGATGATGTTATCTACTCTTAGTTAGGCCAAATCAAATCATTTATTTTTAAATAAAAGTATTGGTCTTTCTTATGCGATTTCGTTTCACCTAATTAGCATTTTTGGTTTATATAGCTCATTCACAACACAATGATCATGCATAAGCAGGAAAGTATATTACGGTCATCCAACAAATAAAATGTATCATTATCAAATCCTATACATTGTCTAAAACCAGAAAATAAAATACCCGAAAGCCTAAGCATGCATCTAACCTAATCTACCTGCAACCACAAGGATTAGCACAAATGCGACACATAACGAGATATAACACCCATTGACATGTTTGGTTAGTACACAAGACAAAACTCGGGTTAGCATGGAATTTTTAATCGAAAGAAAAGATTTAAAATGCATTTTTCTTGAGAAAATCCATATTTTAGACCCAGTTTCTCGATTTTAATTAATGAAAATGTCACATAATAATTGTTGGGACTAATTTCAAAAGGTATTAGACCTTCATCGTTGGGGTATAATCCTAAAAACACGAGAAATAAAGATCTATGGCCAAAGAATGGAGAAAAAGGTTTGTTTCTTCAAAATATTCCCGACACCTCTGTAGTTGGCCAGCAAGGCTGAATAGTGGCACCACCACAGTTTATGGTAATGCTGATACTAGAGCAGTGGCACCACTAAAGCAACTACATAGTGTTGGGGAATTTCGGTAGAATGAAGCCTGGATAATTCTGAAGTCGTGACGAACACTTTCAGATTGAATCTTATTTGGTGGGTCTACCAAATAGATCAATCGGATAAAATCAGAAACGACAAGAACTTAGAATGAATTTTTGTTGTGAAGAAAAGTGAACCAAAAATTGCAGAAATCGTTGAAAAAAACTCTTTTTATAAGTGTTGACAATGCCATGTTTTATAGACTTGATATGAACAGTTGCAACTCTTCAGAACAGAAGTGTTGCGAAAAAACATGTCCATTCGAGCAGCTGCAACAGTTCATAATAGAAGTGTTGTAAAAGGTAGCTCCCGGACCCTCGTAAGCTAAGTATCGTAATAGAACTCGAACAAACGTGCACTCTGCACTCTCCTAACTTGTTCGATGAAATATTATGACTGCATTGGTCAACTAGTTGATTCAATTACACTAAAATACCAACACAAAGGTGTCGGGAAAAATTTGCCCTGAAGAGAAAACAAACATACTACAAAGAAGGAGGTGGCACCTCTAGAGGCAATCTGTGTGGCAAATGCTTGGTCCAGTAGTTGAGCCTTGAAGCTGTGAAGTTGTGATTTTATAGGTCACAGGTTCGAGTCCACATAGGGGTGGGGTGGGGTGGGATGAAGTTTTTATTTGTTATTATTGTAAGCCCGCTGTGACGATACTTTTTTTAAAAAAAGTAGCACTTTTAACTTTTCATTTCAATAGCAAACTTCCATTGGAGGATAGAACAATTAGGCAAAGGCCAAATGCATCCACAACCCTGGCAACTTTAGTCGAATGCGAGAAGTTCTGGTTACCTCTTTAAACTTGGAAAAAGTGCACCGTTTTGCCCCTTCATTTTCACATGTCATAAGGTTGGAGAAAGAAAAATCAGGAAAATGACATCTTTGAAAAGTCAAACCAACCAGAAGCTGACACACGGCATTAGTGGGGTGTGGGGAAAACTTGTACACTTATGCCAAGTTTAAGAAGTTAATTGAAACTTTTGAAAATCCAGGACGTCAGGGTGGCTTCCAACGAAAGTTGACAAGTTCAGAGTGGTCTTAATGCATTTGATCTAGGCAAATGTAAGCAGGAAGAAGTGTGGTGTCATCTGTTCATCAAGCACGTGGGATTAAATTTAAAACCAAATGAATTAGACGAAAGTTTGAGGAGGGTTTGTGTAGTATGAAGCGAATACGTTGTTGTCTACTTTCGATTTGAGTTTTCGCTAAACAATCGGAAAAAAACAAAAGAAAAACCAGTAAGTTGATCACTAGTTGTGTTTTTTCTAAGAGGGGCCATTGATTCTCTCTTGTTTGCAGGTATTTGGAGATGTTTGCCACATTTGCGGTGTTGTTCCAATTTTTAACACCTGCCCTTTTGAATTGTATCGGGGATTTGTTTCGCCAAGTATGTTTTCTTATTTTTTAACACTAGGGTGGCGTTTGATTTGCGGAAATCCTATTCTGTGGAATAGAAATAGAAATGTATGGAAAGATGCCAAATATAGTAGAGTATATGTCTAGAATTAGTCAACGCACGGAAAAGCATTTCCTAGTTTACATACATCTCATGGAAAAGCTATTCCTTTGTTTCAAAAGGGAATAGCTTTTCCATGAGATGTATATAAACTAGGAAAAGCTTTTCCGTGCGTTTACGAATTCTAGATGAATACGTGTCATATTTGACATTTTTCCATACATTTCTATTTCTTTTCCACGGAATAGGATTTCCACGAACCAAATGAGCCCTAGATGTCTCGATAGGAAACTACTAAGCACTCTTCATTTTTTGTTCTAACAAGTAATCATCTTGTTATATATATACTCGTGGTTTTGCTAAAGTTCGACATTTATTTGCTTCAGCTCGTGATCGAACAAGCCTCATCCGTAGATGTGAAAAGAACAGTCATTCCACTTCCATGGGATTGCCACTGGTCGGTCACACAATACTATTCTGGTAATACTCGTTTATTTTTCGGTGAAGTTTGGTGCTCTTTGCGATCTTACCACAATTTTGTCTCTAATTGATTTGATCAAGTGCTACGTTTCTTTTAGTGTTACTTGTTGCAGTAGCCTATGCTGTCTTAGGCCCTGTTTTCTTGGACTAAAATTCAATGTAGTTCAGTGCATTTCAGTTCAGTTCAGCAATGCGTAGTTATAAACTTACACTGAAATAAGTTAAGTTCAGCTCACTTCAGTTCAGTTCAGTTCAGCCAACTTCAGTTCAGTTCAGTTTAGCTTTCAGAAGTTGAAAAGAACATTCATAAATTGTTAGTTGTAAATAAAAAGCTAGAATGTGTACAGTGGTAGCTTTGTTTTAGTTTTTTCGGTAAGCACTGTAAATGCTTGGTTATGCATCAATAGCTCCCTCAACTTGTCTTGTTTCGCTTACTGCCCCCTTTGAATCTTGGATAAGTCCTTGTAGCCACGTTTGCCCCTTAAATGCCATGTGTCAGCTTCTAGATGGTTTGACTTTTCAAAGATGTCATTCTCCTAATTTCTCTCTCTCCAACTTGTAGCTAACACCTGGCATTCACAAGACTAACCGGTGCACTTTTGAAAGTTCAGGGGGTTGCGGGACCTTTTTAATAAAGTTCAGGGGCAGTAAGCAGGATGAGAATGCGACAAATTGAGCGACTTGTGATACATTTTTGCCTAAATGTTTTATTTAGGCCTAATGCATCTCGAGGTATCTAAACTTGTCCCAAATAACTTAATGGCCTCTTAAAATTTTAAAGTGACCTCGTAGATCCCTCAACTTTCAAAAGGCGCACCACTTTGCTCCTTGAACACCATATCTCAGCTTCTGACCAGAGGGATAAAATTTAAAAAGTCAAACCAATCAGAAGCTGACAGTGACATTCAAGCAGTAAAACCTTTAAAAGTTAAGGGAGCTAGGCAGTAGGAATTCTGGGACAAGTTCAGGTATCTAAAGATGCATTTAGCCCTTTACTTATAATGTGATCGTCTTTGCATTGTGAAATCAGACCCGGCATAATTTCTCGATGTAACAGGTCGTTTGTAGATCGCGAAATTTCGTCCTTCAACAGGTTCCTCGATCTTATTTTCCACAGATTGGCATTTATCCTTTTGGTCGTTGTTTTTTTCTGCTTTCGATTTCTAGCAGAAGCCTATGTTGCAATTACGAAAGAACGCGCTCTTGAAGATGAAATCGAGAGTCTTCCAAAGTATAGGTACTGTCACGACAATCGGTTGAGGCCAATGGACGATAATAAGAATTGAGAGTCGCTCGACTCTAATTTATCTAATGAACTTTCTCTACTTCCCGAGGATTCGGTAAGAATCTATTTGTCTTTGTTTTCTTACTAGTGCACCAAAATGCGGCATTTTGGCAAAAAAGATCAACTGTCTACCTGAACGTTTCGATCTTTTTTATTTTCAGGATTGCTGTATTTGCCTGTGTAGATATGAAGAGGGAGTGGAGCTGAATGTTCTTCCTTGTAAACACCATTTTCATTGTCAATGCATTAGCAAATGGCTTCGGATTAATGCCACGTGTCCCGTTTGTAAATGCAGCATTCGAAGAAGCGGCGACTTGCCCGTTTAGACCCGTGAAATGGCTTAAAAGACCTTTTCGTTCCATATGGTGTCGACAATTAATGTCATTTAACCCGGAATCTCGTCTTACTTTCGGTTATTTTTGAGTCATCTCGAAAATTATTTGAATAGCCTAGAAGCAATTGGTTTAGCTGCTATAGAAAATGGGGCAAAACAAAAGAGGGAAGTGTGATGCCATTTTGTACAATGTAAATGTTTATCATGTTTCAAAAAGGAATGTGTTGGACTCCAAAAGAAAAGGGGTTCTTACAAAAATGACATAAAAAATTAAAATAATACTGTGATATCATAAATGATTTATAAGTTTATAAAAACAGAGGAAAGTAATAACATAAATACGGTGCAGTATTTATCTGGAAAATATCTAATAATTGTATAGTAGTTATATGATAAATCATAACTTCAAATAAATTTATAAAATATACGTAACATATGACATCTAGTATTTATCTAGTAGATCACTGTTAGATTTCTAGCTATTATCTTTTTTTATGAAAAGGTGCATATTCATTCATAGAAATAAACTAAGTATATCAGGGACAAAGACATGGACGAAGTCAAGCAGATACAATACCCCAAAGAGATGGATAAAACCACACAAGGAATGTAAAACGACCACATAGGGCACAAATAGACCATAAAGGCAACAAAGGCTACCCAAAGAGTAGCAAAACCCACCAACACAAAAGAAAATCAGCCATAAGTCTTAAGCCGAAGAAATCAGATAAACAAACAGCACAACCTTGAAAATCTACATAAACTATACAAAATATAATCTCCAAAACCTTTCTAATACTTAGATCTGAAAAAATCGTTCTGAAATTATGTAGATTTATAGATCTACACTGCATGGACCTCCCAAAGGCTAATGTGTGAGTAATTCGCTTCCGAACAATGCGTTAAAGTTGAGAGAAGATAGATCGAACAAATCTTGAGTAGTAGATGCAGATATCGCCGTTGATCCGCCGCACGACCAAGTTCCGGCAAGAAAATAAGGCTGATAACACCAGAAAAAAAAGAAAAAGGAAGACCGAACAACAAAAAAAAAGAGAAATGGGAAGGAGGAAGAAGGAAGCAAAGGGGCTTCATTCCTCCCCCTCATAAATCGATCGAAAAAGGGAAACTTTTTTTTAGAGAGAGAGAGAGTAAGCTAATGTTCTTAGAATCTAAGCTACCAATTTAGCTATTTTTATCTAGCTATTATCAAGTATGTCTTAGTTTTGACAGTTTTTTTTATGGATTTAATAAAACCTAACATGTATATAATAGATATATAATAGATGTGCATATGACAATTTCATAACAATATTTACTAGATAACTACTAGATAATTACTAAACGAATACTAGATATTTACCAGATAAATACCAGACGGTATTCATGTAATTATTTTCTCTTATTTTTTGTTATTTTGTAAATTGTTTATGGTGAGACCGTAGATATATAATTAGTTTGATTTAATGATCAATTTTGTAAATATTTTAGTAGGATATGTATATTTTTAACAATTTTGCAAAAAAAAAGTAAAGATTTGATTTCGAAAAAAAAGAATGTCGGAAGGATTGTCTTTGACTTTGTTCGTCTTATTTTTAAAACAATATCCATTAGAATATTTTTACCTGCCAAATTCATTTTTGTCGGATTTTTTTTATATGTCAAATAATACTATACAGTTTTTGAAAATAAAAAACCGACTGTTGGAAGGATTGCCTTTTAACCGTTTTAACCTAGGAAGCACAAAAACTCTTAGATATTGGTATTTTCATATTTTGTGTCGGTGTCGAAAACCAACACTTAACACGTTTCTGCTAATTTTCTAACCTAACTTAAAAAAAAATGACGTTTCCGGTGTCGGTGCTACCGGAAAAGCTTTTCTTTTCCATGTCCAAAGCCTTGATACAGGAAAATGAGAGGCTGAATCAATCTCCCTGTCACCATTTCCCAAAATGTCTCTCCTTGTCTTCTCCAATGTCTGCCCTTGCCCTTCTTCATCTTCTTCATTGGTTGCCGCTGCTACTCCAGGTACCATCCTTTCTACCCATTGAAGAAAAAGGTAGTTCTGATTTCTTACTTCTCAGTTTTCTTCGCTTAATTGATTGGGATTCGTCTAAATTTGTTTAATTTTTGCTGTTTTGCTACTATTTTTCTCTTCCTCATTCATACTCAGCTAGGCATTTCATCGAATGGCTTCTAGGCGATTTTACCGAGTTTTTAGCCTTTTTGTACTCTTTCTATGGCGTTTGATGTTCTTATTTGAAGGGGTTTTGTCTGAATTTGTTCAATTATCGTTGTTTTATATGGCATTTCGAATACAGGTGGTAAGCGACTTGGGAAGGTCTCGATTTTGAGTTGAAAGTAGAAAATCCTTACCAGGAGACTCCCCACTTCAAGCCATGTACGGGACCCACGACCCGGATCGGATCTGGATATAGTCGGAGTAAAGCTCCGATGAACCAGGGCAACAAAAAAAAATATGGCATTTCACTTTAATTGTCTCCTTCCTCATACTCATTTGGGCATTTTATCGAACAACTTGTGGTCATGGCTGTTAGGGTCTTGATTAGGGGTAAATTGCATCAATGCAAATCTATAGGGTCTTAATTAAGCCTTTTTAAATGTTGCGGGCTTTTTTGGTTCTGTGTTATAACTCATTTCCCCCATTTGATCCCTCTAGTATTCATGTTACCCATCTGATCTCTGTTCTATACAGTTTTTTACCTTTTTGAACCTCGTGCTATGCAACCATTAACCATTAAGTTCTTGAGCTATACAACGTGTTACATTTCCGACCCTTGCATTGTAAGAATCTCTATTGATGTAACTATAAAGAATATGCACTAAAGGGAACAGAAAGGTAATTAGCTTGTATAGCACATAAATCAAATAGGTAACATGTATACTAGAGGGACCAAATCGACATGGTCCAAAATTTGGTTATGCCCTTTTTCTTTTGTTCTTTAAAGGTTCTTTTTTAAAAAAAAATTTGCATCTTTCATTCTTGAATCTCTGTTGAACCCCTGTTTGATTTTCTTTGTATCTTTCAAATTTTCAGTTTCTAGGCTGCAGTTTAAACCCGCATCGAAACCCTTCAACGGGGTTCGATTTGAGAATGCTACTCCCCACAACAACACATTTATTGTGAATGCCTCGGCAGACATTGACGGGGCTTCTACAGCTGAGACTACTGAGACCAAAAAAGAGGTTGTGCCTATTGACGAATTGCCGTTAGAATCGAAACTTGAGGAGAGAACGGAACAGAAACTAAAGATGAAGTTAGCCAAGAAGATTCGGCTTCGTCGAAAGAGACTAGTTCGGAAAAGGCGATTGAGAAAGAAGGGCAGATGGCCTCCTTCAAAGATGAAGAAACTAAAGAATGTCTGAATTTTGCTTTTGATCTAGTGTTGACCCTTATGTGGATTTTAGTGCTTGTGTGGGAATCATAGGCATTGTTTGGCCAGTGGTTCATTAAAGTATGATATGGTATAGTATAGTACGGTATAGTATGGCATAGTTTCTTAAAAGTTTTTGTTTGGATAGATGATATGGTATTGTATGGTTTTCGAAAGTTTTTAGTTTATTTTGAAGGAGAGCCATGGTGAACCACCAAATTGGTGGTTATGTTTTAATGGTTATTTGAACCATGGAGAACTATACTTTAAAAAAAATCATGCAACCAAACAAGAGATGTTTTGTTAGAACCATACCGTACTATAATGAACCATGAAAAAACCATGAGCCAAACAGGGACATACTATTGATTATGTCATTCTTTTTGGTTGCTCAGAATTACTTTAGCTACCAACAAACTAGTCCGATAATATTTACAAGTATCTTCGCTGAGAAAATTTTGTTCAAGACTTAGTCATAGTTAAAGCTCCTCATCCTCCCAACAAGTGTATTTAGTGGGATTCGAACATTATTCTCTTCCAACTTACTCAGCTTATATTGTCAACTGAGCTAACATGGAGTAATGTTGAGTGTTCATTTATAAGTGAAGTTTTTACAGAAATGACACGAACTTGCCTTGTTAAATAGTTCATGAGGGTCCGAGAGCATTGGGGAAATTAGTGTTTTTAGAAGAAATGCGATATGAAAAATACTGGAATTTAGTGTTTGTGCGGGAATCATAGTTGTGTTCATGTCTTATTCTTATTGATTGCTCCAGAATTGGTCATAAACAAACTAGTCTGGTAATATGCGAATAAGATAGAAGCGCAAGAAAATCAAAGTGGAGTGGAGTGCTCGTTTATAACTCCGCGAAATGACGTTTTTTAGCGTCTGATTGGCCTTGTCGTTTCAAAGTTTATGGTCTTCTACTATACGATACAATTCCGATCATACATTGACAGGCGTCAGAACGTTCATTTTAGTACATCGATTAGAAAAAATTGCAAATTATTTACAACCTTAAGTAACTTGGTAAGTGCCAGAAACGTATATGAAGCCATGGAAACGGTCGGGTAGATAAAAAGATGTAGAGACCGAAAATAGAAAAGAACAAGCACACGTGTAGATTGTGAAGCTTGAGATGGACGAGAAGCATATATGCAGATACATGTTATAAATATTTATTTACATATGCAGGCCTACAAATTTGACGACAATGCCGCCAAGTATGCCGGCCTGCTGATACATGATTATTTCAACATTCCATTTTCATTTCCATTAACATTAATCGAAACGAACTTGCCTTGTTAAATAGAAGATCGGGAAGAAGAGTCGGTTTCTGTAATCCTGATTTTGTTTGATTCTGTTAATAAATCGAATGAAGTTAAAGAATAAGGCGACACCACAACATCCATCTCCTTTCCAGCATTGTCCAGCAGAGTTTGAGCTGGCGAAATCTGCATAATATTAAAAACCCGAAAAAATTAAGATGAAAAGAACACTCCAATCGCTATAAGAGAATTTAAGCAGTATCATATACATCACTGCTTAACTGGTTTATTGTCCCCTGAACTTTGGCAAAAGTGCATCATGTTGCCTATGACAGCCACGTGTCAGCAGACACGACGTTCAGAGGACAAACTAGCGGACTTTTGCCAAATTCAGAGAGCAGCAGACAATTTGAGACAAGTTTACAAGTAATTGACGTATTTGGAATTTTGGCCTTTTAAGGGAAGAGAAAATCAAGTAGGAATAAAAAAAACAAATTATATCTACGGATGAGACACCTTTTTCGGGCTGTCAAAGGAATTTTCGTCCATTGGATTGGTAGAAGTGAGTATAGTCCTTTTTGATCCAGATGGTTGAATGGCATTCAGCCCCAATCCGTTTATAGAAATTTTCAGATTCACTGGACTGCTACCAAAATTTACGATCTGAATATATACATATATATTATTAACCACATTGTCATCATCTCGTTTCGTTCCAAATATGAAATATATTGAAGAGTAAAAATTGAAGAAAACTGTCAAACCTTTATTTTGAGGTAATTTTCACCATCTTCCGGGTTCTGCCAAATAATCGCAGAAGCAATTAGCAAAGAGGTATTTGTCTGAAGGGTGGCATTGAGAAGAGTTCCGCCACTTGAATCCTTGAAGAAATGTTGTATCCAATAGCTCGGAGTTCCATACACGTGAGAGGAGTTAAAGACGATAGCATCCGGGTTCCACCTTCAACATTGATTTTTAGTGTGGGGTTAGTGCGGAATAAAGAAGTTTTGTGTTGAACATATTAAGAGGTTATGAAGAAAAAAAGAAACTACCTTCTGTCATTGGTATGTACAAAGAGTGGTGCATAGCTTGCCATCTCAACAACATCACTGAAAAGACGAAAATAGAGAATTCGATTCATTAGCTTCTACCGAGAGCAAAATTTTAAAAAAAGAATGGAGTAAGAACATCTAAAGAAGCTATGGTAGAGCATTATGAAATGTTCCCTGACGTTTTTACATTCCAAAAGGAGGAGGAACCGGAATTGATTAGAACTTCGCATACATTTTTAGAGGCCTAAGGCATCACCAGCTCCCTCAACTTGTCTCATTTAGTCTACTGCCCCCTGAACTTGGAAAAGGTCCTCGTAACTCCCTCAACATGGTAAAAATGCATCAGTTTGCCCTTGAATGCCACGTATCAGCTTCTGATTGGAGAGAGAATAATCAGAAAAATGATATCTTTGAAAAGTCATACGAATCAGAAGTTGAAACGTTGCGTTAAGGGGCAAAATGGTGCACTTTTTGAAAGTTGAGGGAGATGCGGGGATTTTTTTCAAAGTTTAGAGCGGAGTAGGTGGAATGAAACAAGTTATAAGAGATATTGATGCATTAAGCATATTTTAAATTACAAATTTATTCTGTGCTATGATATCTGCAAGTTATGAGTAACTAAAAAGAAAACCTGTTTTTTTCCAACCCAATGAGGAAAGCAGCTTCAGCAAGAGCAGCTAAAAGACTGCCTTTGCCAGCATCATTACCAGTCACTGCATATTCACTCACAAATGCCTGAAACGAAGTCAATATAGTACTGTTAAAACAACAAATAAGTGTTTTCCATATACGAAAACTGTATAAAAACACACCTTGGGACCATTGCGTGATGTTTTATCGAATTGGTGTGCCATGTTGAACAAGTTGTTGGCATTTGTGTAAATCTATTAACATTTTCAAGAGAAGAAGCTCATTATGTATTGCCTCACAATAATAAAATGTGATAAAGGGAAATACTGAAGTGCTTGAAAGAAAATTAGAAGGCAGTGTCGAGTTTTTTACATGAAAATCGTAGTAATCTGATGGGTGATCCAAAGTACGAGAAGATCCATCACAGTTTGAGATTATTTTGACGTCAGGATAAGCACTTGTTATAGCATCATAGAACTTAAGGTAATTTCCTGTCAAAAGATATATACCAGTATGAAGCTCTGAAATAGAATGTTATGGAACATTTTCAGACATTTGTGAATAGTCAAGAAAACTATTTCACAGGATCCTCACGGGAATCTAATTTCAGTACATCAGTAAACTTTCTTGACTTCTATAACCAGTTTCTTACAGGCCATAAATCAACAATAACGAGAAGTAATGCTTAGAAAACGTTTTAAAAATAAATAAAAAAACTAGATTGAATTTGAAGTACATATACTTGATTTTTCATTTAGGCTAAGACTTGATTTTTTGATTTTCTATAAGAAAACAGATTAGTGGATGTATCATGTATGTGTGACACAAATACTAGATTAGTTGATTTTTCATTGACGTTAGGTAGTTAACACAAAAGCACATAAAAATGGACTTAAAATATAGTGCAAACCTCGATAATTTTTCTTATAACAATCCTCATTTCCAATGGCAACATATTTCAAGTCAAAAGGCTCTGGATGTCCCATTGCAGCTCGAACCGAACCCCATGTAGAGCTAGAGTCACCTCTTGCAAACTCAATACCATCTAGGGCTTCCTGCATAATACAGAACATATGTTGTATATCTAAATTTTCATGAAGTATGTAAGCTATTTTTTCCTACTTTTTCTGTGCATTGTAGAAGAAACATGACTTTTCAAATTATTATTGATTCTCACCAATATGTAGAGGTGTGCTAGCACAACAGGTAAATGTATTGTACTAATGTTCCCAAAAATCAGCAAAAAAGTGTTAATAATCCAGGCCAATAAAGAAACAGGTATACCATTCATCTGAAGCCTATCATATTCTGGACTTATCCTAAGTTGAACAAGTTGATAATATAAGATAAAATAAGTATTTTGATTTTCTATTAACAAAAAAAAAAAAGAAAAATGTAATCAGGATTATAGCCAGAAGTTCTTCTATTTAATGCATGTATACAGCACCTAAAAGTAGAACACAGAGAAATATAATGAACTTGCTGATGCACACAAGTGTAAACAGAGAGCAGTGAAACTAGCAGACATACCTGTACGAAAGGTAAAACTGCAGATGTATCAACTGATTCCTGATGACTGATTCCTGCGAAATACATAAAGCCATGTGGAAAAAGTAAATAAACCAAAATACATGCTGGATGGAAAAAAACAAAAGAATAAGCATAATAAACTACCATTATTGAAAACCCATACAGGCTGAGCTCCAACATCTTCAGCTAGCTGCAGAACAGTCAATAATAATATGATTTTTAATCAATGTGTAGTGTAAGTCTTTATTTAAAAAGATTTCATGATCTTGCATGACCAAAAAAAAAACAAGAGGCCTACTTGGAGAAACTCGTAATGACCAAGTCCATCATCAGTCCAATACATCCAAACATCACCAAAGTGCCCAGGTCTCTCCTCCCAGGGTCCAACTGTTTCCTTCCATCGAAATGCATTTCTTAGCCATTCCCCCTCAACAAAACAGCCCCCTGATAGAATGAGGAAAAGAAGCTACTGCGTTAGAAAGTTTCAAGCCCCAATCAAACTGGTCTATACAAGTGAGATGGCAAGCAAAAAGTAATCCAATTTGACTTTACAAATGTGTGCAGAACATCGTAAGTATAACACAACTACAGAGATTCAAATATCTGAACTTACAAATTCATCCCACGCCAGTCAATGCATATAGATTCAAATGTTACCTGGAAATCTGAAAAACCGAGGTTTGATGTCCGCTAACATTTGAGCAAGCTCCGATCGGAAACCATGGCCCTATCAGACAAAAGTAACATATATTTTTATGAGAAGGTGTAAATAGTATCTTCCAGTGCATGAAATGATCCAGACATAAAAAAAAACCTGTCAAATCATGTTTTATATTTTAATTTCTATCTTAACTCCCCATATGAGAAATCAAAGTTGCAGATGTCCACAATATGATACATTCATCATTGATGACTGAACTGATCTGAACTTCCAAAGCCATGTTAACCCTTCTCCTACATGATTTGTTAAAGCCTAAAAAACATTGAATTCAAAATCCTATTCCTAGAATAAGAAAATTCAGCAACAATAGGACGTTTGATGACCAACCTACATAAGATACTACATTAGACTCTGCTTATAATCACTTTTTTTCTTCTTTTTTTCGAAAGACCAGTCACTTAGCCGAAAGCAATGCGAAGAAATTCATTATCAAAAGTATTATTAAGAGTCAGGGCTCCCAACAGAATATTCCAATATGATGCCAACCACTGATTCTCCAGTTACTTCTGTAGTTCTGTCAAGTTATCAATTTCTATCTTATTCCTTAACTTTTTAGTATATATATTTTAGCAAAACTTCTGCTTTCTTTATAAATAAATCTAGCATTTCATATAGTATTACAGAGTTTGGTTGGTTCCCTTGTCAGTATAACTCTACTTACTAACCACTTTGTATAATTGTTGTTCTTTTGTAGAAACTGAAATGACCTCTTCATCTAAAAACATTGACTATTTTAAGAATGTCTACATTACTTAGTGATACTGTTTTACTTAATCAGACTAATACTCAAGGCAAGGGACACTCACTTCAACAACAGCATCAGTTAAGCTGATTAAAATCATCGTTTCTTAAGACAAATCGGAGGCTAACATTACGATGACAAGATGGAGAAAGATAAACACAGAACAACGTACGCCTCATGTAATTAAAGGACCTCTCCTAACAATTAATATAGGCTAGAGAATACCTTATACGAGTCTACAGGTATAGCTGATACTTGATCAAACCATATTACCCCTTTTTGGGATGTAGTCAATTGCAGTCTTGAATTTTTATTTGTTTCTTTTGCTTCCAACAAAACCTCCTTCTTTGTCCAGTTATTAACATCAGAAGTTCTGTGAGGAACACATACAAAACACCAGCAATTCTGTAAGAAGCCACTGATGTTAGAACACAAATTGCTTATCATATTCAAATTGTGCTCACATAATATTGGGAGTAGCCAGTGTCTGCAAACCATCTGAGCTCGTCAGTGACACCGTTACATTGATTGATCCCAACGAACGGACATAGAGAACCACTTTGTAGGCCTTCCCCTTTTCAATGTTCTAGGATAAACAACATAAAAAAACCAATCATACACTTTCTTAAGGAAAACTTTGCAAGAAAAATATGCAATTTTAGGATAAACTATCATTGAAAAATGTGCATTTCTATGATTGCAACTCTCCTCAAATCTTTTGTGAAATAGGCATTAAAGCTTGTAGTAGCTGCCAGTTCATATGCATGGTCAAAGTAGAAGCAAGAGGCATAAGGTGATAAGAAGTTTTAAATAAAACTAATTCTCACCATGCCCCAAAATCCAGGATTGTACACACCAACTCCACCAGCTGGGCAAATATTGGCTCCCGTCTTATCACAGAGCACCTCCATTCTGAGTGCAATCTTATTTCGCTCAAAGCAAGAAGAACGGTCAGTATATACAAGTACAGATGAGCCATTGCCGATTATAGACCAAGGATCAATATATGAGGGAACATTTTGACCTCCAGCTTCAAAGCCTTCAAGAAAAAGAAAGAAGCACGTCAATCATTTTTTCCATTATAAAGCAGATCTCTAAATTATGCATCAAATAATTAATAAGATATCTTTTTAGTATTCAACTTAAAATAAAAATGAATTAACTGATATCTAACTTCACTACATAGTTACTCCCCCAAACACAAAGGAAACAATTGATTTGAAACCGAATGAGTTATGAAGTAGAAGATTTAGCTCTGAATAAACAAGATTTGTAATTGATATCTGACCTTACAGTATAACTGCGCTAAAAAAGAAAAAAATAGCAAGTTCTCATGAGAAAATTACTTGAATAAACGGTGAACAGACACAATAAACCATGACACATCAAATACAGAAAACGTTGTTACTCATGAATTTTCTTTCTAGAAATAGGAAAATTCAATATGTTTTTTCTTAAGTTCCTTATGTTCATTATTTCCATGCTCTATAGTAGGTGTTCCTTTATTTGCATGCAACAAAATCAAATTCAAGTATATTTTAAAACTCAACATCAAGTAATCCAAGCAAAAATGCAGAATGGAAGATTTTGCAAAATTAATTGCATCTGAACCACAATCAAGTTTTCAGACCCACTGTGTGTCGGTTTTTCTTTTTGAAAACTAATAACTTTTCATTGTCATTTTCCATGTGGAGAGACATACATCCATAATTTGACATTCAAATGTTAAAAAAAAAAATCCAATCAATCTTTTCCGTTTCCGAATCTCAAAATTAACAGATTCATAATTTACCCCTGTTGTTCACAAGCTCTCCCCATATCCCACCAGCTCCAGCATGGTTAATCTCCTGCAGAAAATCATTTCACAAAATACTCATTAACCATACTCGACAACGTCAACAACCTTCCTACTTAGAGATAAATGAGTTAAATCCAAAATAATGAGTTGATACAAATTATGAATGGCATCAACCAATACTCAACAATGTCAACGACCCTACCTATCTAGATATAAACGAGTAATATCCAAAATAATGAGCCGATACAAACTATGAATTATTAAATGCAATTATTAAATGGATACCAGGCAGCACAAGTAAAGAATAAAACTACATCAAGATGAACAGAAAAAACACCAAATCCGATACAAAATGAAGAAATCACCACTGGATAATCAATGCCTCGGGAATTAAACAAACAGAGTAACTAACTGACTAACTAACTAACCTCAAAGAAAATTCCAAAAAGCGTATCAGGTATATCGCGACCACCAGAAGCATCAACAGACAACCGTGCGGTAAGATTCGCATCAGGTCCAACACCAGAGCACCGGCAATTCAAACAAAAACCGATCAACAAGAACAAGTATCCAAAAAAACGCGCTCCAGACTCCATTTCTCCACTCACCGCATCCAACACAATCTGATCCACTTGAATCCTGAAATTGAACCGATAAAAACAAAATTGAAGCTCGAGTACACTGAAAACAAGCAATATAGCATGAAATCAACAACGGAAAAAAAGTAACAGAATCAATCAGTAAGTATAGTGATGAGTAGAAACTGAACTGCATAGAACGGAGTAGATAGAGAGAAGCTTACCTGAAGGAGAAATGGAGGGATTGTTTGGGTTGGATTTGACTGAAGAGGGTGAAGATATAAGTAAGTAGGAGTTGGGGTGTGGAAAGAGCAAAAACGTCACAACAGACGGCGCGAAGGGAGGGGTGGGGCGGGGCTTTAAACAACGGAATTACTCGTCAACTACAATACTTGGCTCTATCAAAGCTCGTTCGAGATCGATTCATTATTAAATGACTTTATTCGTAAATAAAATTTCAGGCTCATTATCGTAAATGAACCAAGCTTGAACAAGGGGATACTCGGTTCGAAAGCTCGATAAGAGGCTCGCGAACTAGTTCGCAAACAGGCTCGTTATCAGGCTGGTTAACATATTTGTAAACTTTATACATTATATTTATGAAATAGATAGATTATGAATAAGTATAAAATTGTGTAAGTGTAAAATGGATATAAAAATGTATAAAGAAAAATATAAGATAAAGAGTAAAGGAAAAATATGTATAAAAATGATATATAAAATATAAATAAAAAAAGAGAAAAGATGGATATAAAGCCTAACAAAGGCAATTCGGATCCAATCCAATCTCTACTATATATATTTAACAATCTATATATGCTCAGTAAAACTCTAATATTATTTTCCTCTGAAAAAACGCAGCCGCCAATATAACACTCTTCATTTCCATCTTCTTAGTACAATGAAAATCATTTGTGGTGTTTAGATTCTTCGTCTCTGATTCTTCATCTTACGGATTCTATCTTTTTTATGAGCTGAGCTCTCGATTTAAACAAAGCTCGAGATAGGGTCGAAGCTCGACTTGTGCTCGGTTTGACCAAACTCGAGTTCACTTCACGTTCGTTAAAATTTAAATGAACAAAGCTTAAACAGTTAGTATTTGAGATCGGCTCAATTCTTTTACAGTCCTATAAATAAGTAGGAGTTGGGGAGTGGAAATAGCAAAAGCGTCACAACAGACGGCGCGAAAGGTTAGTCTTAGCTTATCATTGATTACTGATTAATTTAGTTAATTTAGTTTATCCATTTTCCTTTTCTTTTCTTTTTTTTCAAGACGTTGCTTCCACGTCATCCTATCCAGCAGTTGATTACAAGATAACACTTCACACGTACACATGTTCATGGGCTAGAATATTGGCTGGGTCCGGCCCGAGTCACATGAATTGAGCTCGGACATTTATTTTAAAAAAATTCGGTTCGAATTATAAGCTTATGTGCTTGGTATTATATTAATGATAAGTTTAGTATTATTATTTGACCTGCTTTTAAAATAAGTTATTCTCTCAAGTTTTTAATAGTACTACATTACGACACATTTTGATTTTTTATATTAATTAATTAGGAACTATTTGATTTATTTTATTTGATTTATTTTTTCCAGAATCAAATCTCCAACTTTCAAAAAAATCTTAAAAATAGAGCTTTTCAAAAAAATTATTAAAAAAACTGTAAAAACTCAATTAAATTAGAAATTTTTTAAATACGAATCGTTGATTGAGTTCGAAAATGACTTTATAAATCTAACACGAGTTAAAAATTCTAAAGTATTAGTTCGATCAGAATTAAATTGATGTTTTTAATAAAACGGCAATAGGTATCACGGTTACTTTTTCAATTTTCTTTATATATAATTTAATGAATATCTACTATTAATGTAAAAAATTATTTATGATAGCTTTTGGAAACAATTAAAAACAATGGTTTAATAATTATAAATAAATATTTAAAGAAGTTTTTATTTAACAATTGTTTTATTAAACTGTGACTTCCGTTATATACTTCAGAGAAAGAGTAGTAATAGTATGAATTAGAGATTGATACACAAACTATGTTACTCTGTTGATTTGCCTAGTATTTTCATTGATATAATTTTATTCGAAATTTAATAATAGTTAAGGTTACGCATTATTTCTAATAAGTATATTTAGTAGAATTTAAACTTTATACTCCTTCAACTTATTCAACCGGCTTAAATAATTAAGCTACAGTCTTGTTCGTATAAATAAGATGTTGGTTCACATATAGCAAAAGAACTACCTTTTTTCCTTCAAGTTTTTTAATATCACTAGCTAATTAAAATGCAAATATATTATTTAATATAAAAATATGAAATTAAATCAATATTTATATCATAAACTTATATTGGATTATTTTATACTTCCTCGGTTCCTTTATGTAAGTCATTTTAGGATTTTCACCAATACCAATAAAAAATTAATTACACTACTAGAATGACTAATTTATTATTTACTAAAATTTTCTTTCTTCTTAAATACCAACATATAATTCCATCAATTCGTAATCGCTTTCATAACAAATGAAAGAGTAAATTAGAAAAAATTTATAAAAAATATATTAATATTTTAAAGTGATAAATAAAAAGGAATAAAATAAAAAAACTGAAAGTAGTATAATATTATAGAGATAAAGCTATCTCCCTTGAAAAGTTCATGCAAATCTAACTTTACACTTGGATTTTTTTAGCTCTAATGTGTGGATCTGTTTGTCGGGTGAGGTCGGATTTGGGTTGGGTTTAGTCCGACTTTTAACCAATTATATTAATTCAAGTTTGACCCAAATTCATGATTTAGAATTTCAGGCTCTGGTCGAGCTTATTAAGCATTTCTAAGCCCGATCTATGGCTCACAGAGAATTTTTTCTTTTAATATTTTTTAATTAAATTAAAAAAATGTAATTTCTATATAAAATTGTCTAAATCTTACCTACAATTACATTTTTTAATAAAATTATTTTATATATAGTTAAAATTTAGTCGGTTAAAATATAAAAATTTATAAAATCTATCAAATATAATATAAAAATATATAAAGAACATAATTTTATTATCGAGTTGAACTTTATAATAAAATGAATATCCAAACTTAACCCATTTAAATAGACCCAAACCAGATCAGTAAATAGTCTGACCCGCAAACATATCTACCAATCTATAAACATTATTAGAGTCATTCATTGAAAGTTTAATAATGTAAATAGCAATAATGTGTTCAAAAATGGCATGCACCAATTTGCTTTAGCCTTTTTTCCTTATCTAAATATATACAAATTTCCTTTTCTTTTTTCTTTTTTGCTATTTTCTACATCTATTATTGTTCAGTGCTTTTATTCTTGTCCTTTTAATTTTCATTTACTGTAATACTTTTATTTATTTTAATTTAATTTAATACTATTACTTTCGATGACACGTACCATCAAATAATTAAACTAATTAACAAACTACCAAATGAACTTTTTGTCGTCTGGTGATAATTATAAATGACTTGTTGATCACATAAATATATTTTAGTCATTTGTATTTTTCACAATCATCTTTTTTAATATTTAAAATAAAAAAAAAATTCCAAAATCAGGCCTATGTAGCAACTTGCTATTATTTGACCATCTCTTCTTAAAAACAATAACAAACTAAGAAAACATAATTACATTTTCCACCATATATTTAAAAATATAGAAATGAAATATTTAATGTATTTGATTATAATATGACTCGTCGATCATATAATTATTTTTAGTCATTTGTACTTTTGACAAAAAAAATTAAATCTAAAATAATTAAAAAAAATCTAAATTCATCTATCTAGCAACTTGCTATCATTTGACCATTTTTTTACAACAAACTAATAAACTTATGGCTTACTTATTTATTTTTTCGGGCGCATCTGATTCACTAAAACTTTGCTCCAATGATATCTAGATTCGATCCGAATCGTGCACTTGGCTGTGGTGGGTGAGTCTCTTAATAAATTTTTTTTACAGTCATTAAAACTCAAACTCGAAACCTTACTTAAATAATACCAAATCGTTTACCACCTTATTTTTATTAATTAGTCATGTGATGGCATAATAAAAGAGGTATGTATCTTTTATTTTTGTTGGCACGCCTTTCCTAAAGAGTATTAGATTCTAATACAAGAATTGTGAATATAACATTTGTGAAATATATTGTTTTCTAGAGTGTTGAAAATATATTTTCTTATATGTAAATTTTTATCTTCCATTTCGTTCGATGGCGAACAAATGACTCACATTAGTTGATAAAAAAGAGATCGAATGGTTTATATAAGTGGATAATATGCTCATTAATATGAGGCTTTATGGGATTAAAGTTTAAGAGCGAGATTATAAAAGCTTAGGCTCAAAGTGGACATATTATATCATATGTGTGGATATATCGTGTCCAAGTACTTGTGTCACGAGACATTAATAATATATAATAAAAAAATTCGGGCGAGTTACACTATTTCAAAATCTACTCCGTTTCGAAAACATATTCAATTTAATGGATTGTAAAAATGATGAAAATATTTTTGTAAGAAAGAATTCAGAAAATAAGAGTAATGTTATTCATTGAAATAATATTGTCTTAACCTTTTTTAAGTAAATGAACAGAGCTTGAATAAAGGGATACTCGACTCGAAAGCTCGCGAACATGCTCGATAAGCAGCTCGTTGACATACTCGCGAATAGGCTCGTTAACAGGCTCGTGAACCTGTCAAAAAATAAGAATATTATATTTATTATATAAATTATAAGTATATTATGAAAAATAAAAACGCATAGGTATGTATGTAGTGTAAAACTCCAGTATTTTAAGCGATTAAATAAATTTAAATGCATAAAATTTTAATTAATGAAGTAAAAACATAATTTTAAGTTTGAAACTCGGGTTGAGCTTATAAAAAATTTGATTAATATGTTCGGCTAAAACTCGATTGAACAAAGCTCGGCTAAACTTGATTTAAACAAAGCTCGGGATAAGCTCGAGCTCTGCTCGGACTCTGTTTGACCAAACCCAAATTCGTTAAAAATTTACGAACAGAGCTTAAACAATCAGTGTTCAAACTCGACTCAATTCGTTTACAGCCCTATTTAATACCAACCGGGGCTATTATTGGCTAACTTACCTCACCTAAAAAAGGTGCAAATTGCAAATAGTACTAGTAGGTTAATGCGTGGAAGTGATACTAAAGAAATATGAGTAGAGGAAGAATGGTACAAAAGTAGAAAATGGATAAAATTTTGATTAATAAAGTAAAAATATAATTTTTAGTTTGAAACTCGGTTTGATCTTGTAAAAAATTTGATTAATATGTTCGGTTAAAACTCAATTGAATAAAGCTCGGCTAAACTTGATTTAAACAAAGTTTGAGATAAGCTCGAGCTCTGCTCGAACTCGGTTTGACCAAACTCAAATTCGTTAAAAATTAACGAACAAAACTTAAACAGTCAGTATTCAAACTCGACTCGATTCGTTTAGACCCGGGCTATAATTGGCTAACTTACCTCACCTAAAAAAGGTGGAAATTTCAAATAGTAGGTTAATGCGTGGAAGTGACAGTAAAGAAAAATGAGTAGAAGAAGAATAGTACAAAAGTAGAAAATAAGAATAGTACAAAAGTAGAAAATGCTTTGCCTTTTCTAAGGCGGAGCGTTTACTCCAAGACATTCCAATCACTAAGTGAAGGCCCACACCAACGCCACACTTGTCTCATCTTATTGCTCCTTCCAATTATGGAAAAGTTACTAGTGAGCCCCTCATCCTCTTTTTATTATAAAATTTTCCTATGATTAATTATGGTACTAACATGTATTATTACTTCATTCTTTTTTGCTAATTTTGTATTATTACTTCATGTCACATTCTGGCTCGGCCGGACAATTTAGGAGCCTTCAGTAAATTAATATTTTCTCTATTTTTTATTTATTTTTTAATATATTTCATACTTTTTAAGGAAATAATTAATTAAGGTAGAAAAATATTATTTTACCCTTTAATTAATGTTTAGTTTTTTCCACTTTATTGTAATTAATGATAATGGGACAAATGAGGGTATAATTGAAAAAATAATTCAAAAGGTGTCTAATTATTTGAGAATGACAAGTAAAAAAATATTTTAAAAAATGGCTAGAATGCCTATTTTAAAAAGATGAAGGGAGTATTAAAAGCAGGGGCCCTCAGAAAAATGATGTAATAAAAATTTACTTTTTGTAAAAATTAGGAATCAAACTATTGCTCTCTCGCAACTTTAATAAGTGTCTTACCAATTCCTCTAAAATTAATTAATGTCTGCTTTTAGTTTTTAAATAATAACTAAATCTATAATCACAAAACTATTTTTGGGCTCCTTTCATGTTGTATTTTGTTGTCAAAATGGCTCTTTTCACGTGGGATGCCTATTTAACTTTTTTTTTTGTATGTGTATATATTATATATTTGGTCCCATAAGCTATTCTATTGTTATTCTTTTAATAAATGTGTTATAAAATTATTATTCATTCGGTTTATGTGTTATATAACATGTCATCTTTTTGGGCCTCATATCGTGGGATCTCTATAAATCAAATGAGCAAATAAATTATACCATATCAAAATAGATCATGCGTGGAATAAAATTGAAATGAATGAATAAACTTTTGCTTATTGATCTCTCCAAGAGCAAGGCTCGTTGCACATATTTTATAATGCAAGGCAACAATATAAAACAATGAAACCACACGCAAACTTATATGAAACCCAAATTTCTAAAAACCTCTACGGCCAAAACTAATGTGTTAGTTGTTCATGATAAGCATAACTTCCAATCAGAAACTAACATGTGTAAAATTGTTGTGCCAACTGACCTAGCAGCTAGAAATTGATGTGTAAAATGCTAATGTAAAACCCTTATGCTGAATTCTGATGTTGTTGAGGGAATGCCACTAGTCTAACTTCTTTTTTTCAAATTCTTATGCCATTGAGTGCCACTTGAATATCGAACACATGTCTTTTGCTACCGAGTGATATCTCATGCTTGCTCCTGAGCGTCACATACTGAATGATATATGAGTATTTCATCACTACGAATGACGATACTGTTTATTCTTATATATGATTTTTAGAAAACTAGGTTTTCAAAGTTTAGTGACTATAAGAAGTAGATTTTGACTGGCATAAGAGTTCTCGCCCCATTGAGAAACCTAGTCGGATGTAGTAATAACTCGCTCAATAGGACAATTCGATGGAACTAGCCCAAGAACAAGAAAGAAAAGTTGATATTATTATAAGTACGGGCGAAGTGGGATGTGATTTTTCTTTGTTATTACTGTAAGTTCAACGAGTAAATTTTTTTTTTGAAAAAAAAAGAAAAGTTGATAGACCCAACAAAATTCTTAAAGTCATTAACAAGATTAATGGGCTAGGTTTCAATTCAGTGGCCCAAACAAATTGGGCTTATTTGAAGCTTAATGGAGTAAGGCTCCATTACATAAATCAACACAATGAAAGTTATCCCTAAAAAATATTTACAAAAAAGGTATTATTAAAAAATATGACATGTATTTTTACTTAATACAGTAAAAAATGATTTATTCATGGCCATAAATCACTCTTCTAGCAATGTGTTTAAAAAATCGGGTTAGTCGGTGCGTAGGCGGGATTTTTTATAACAGCGCCGCGATTTTAGGTAGTTGAGTGGTTTTAGGACCGATTGACCGATTTAGGCGGTATTAGGCAGAGCTTTGTGTTTTAAAAATCAATCTAGGCGGGATTTTTCAAAATATTATAAAATTTTAGTCGAATTAATTATATTATTGTATTAATATATATTAATAAATTGAAAAGTATAAATCCGCCTAAACTCTACCTAGACCCTAATTAATGCCTAAGCTCCCAATGAACCTAACCGCCCAACTAGCACCTAACGCTTTTTAAAACATTGATATCTACGCAAATCTAAAAAAATCTGTCAATTTTACACTTCAACAACATTATTTTGTGCATAAACTAGCAAAATAAATGAAACAAAAAGTAAATTGGATCCAAATAGATAGGTCCAAGTCCAAATGTGTGATTCTTATAGCATTTGTAAACAAATATATTTGATAAATAAAGATTATGAGATCATAATTTTAACAGCTTTTTTCAGCAGCTTTTCTGAAAAGCTCAATGTTCAAACTTTTTTGAAAACTGTAGATTCAATTTTGGAAAAAATAAATCAGACAGTTCCTAATTACTTATTATGAAAGATCAAAATATGTTGTTCAAAGCCAAAATATGTAGTACTATTAAAAGTTTGTGAAAACAACTTATTTTGAAAGCTGCTTAAACAGCAATACCAAACTGACCCTAACTTATTTATTATTAATCATAATTTGAGAAAATCAATACATTAATATCCGAAAAAATCGTCAAAAATTCCTAAAATGGGTTAAAAAATTAATGACAAATAATTGTAATTAAAAAATAAAATCAATGCATGTGTAAAAGGGCAAAGAGTTGGCATTTTCTATCCTTTGTTCCTTTTTGTTGTGTGAAAGAGGAACCAAGGTAGAAGAAGATTAACCATGAAAAACACCCACTTCCATTGATATCAATTCAAAACAAAATTAATTGATCAATTAATTAATTAATTATTATTTTGATTTGATTTGATTTCATGTGGGTGTTTAATCAATCAATTAATTAAAGAATTAATTTATTTTTTTAATCAAAATTAATCTTCTTGATTAATTTTCTTCTCCAATCAAACACCAAGGTGGAAATTTTGATCATCAATGGATCCTTCTAAGGCTAATTCCTTGAGGCTCTATCAATTATGGAAGGGTAACAATGTAATTTCTCTTTTTATTCGTTCTTTGTTTATTTACTATTAGTTTCCCTGATTCTGAATATTTGTTCTGTTGTTTTTCATGAAATTTGAGGTTTGAAACTGATACCTCGTAAAACGTATGATTTTCTTACCAACCGAGCATATATCATGGCTTAGTTAATTTGTTGGTTAACTTTAAAAACTCCCATGTGGCTTCAATCGTTTTTAAAAAGGTTCTTTTGTTATTTTTTTTTCAAAAGGGCCCTTGCGGTATTAAAAGTTAGCAACAAAGTTAGTTGTGTTGAGTTGGCAAAGGGTATTTCGTAAATTCCCAAAATTTTCAAATTTTAAAGCAAAAAATATGATAATTCACCTTGCTAACTCAACATAACTAACTTTGTTAAGAAAAAAATCTTTAGTTGCTAAGATTTGATACCACGAGGGCCTTTTTGAAAAAAAATAACACAAAGACTCTTTTGAAAATGAGTAAAACCACGTAGGAGTTTTTGAAGTTAACCCTTGATTTGTTCAATTTTCATTTTTTTCCCTTTATGATTAGTGGAATTTTAGAATAATTTTTTATGAAATTTTTGTTTGTTGTGTTTGTGTGATCAGAAATTCCTATGTGGTGGGAGATTGGTGTTTGGTCCAGATGCAGGCTCATTATTCCTAACCTCATTCCTAATTGGAGGACCTTCTGTTACATTTTGCATTAAAATGGTGCTTATGTTTGAAAAACATGAACCATATTTTCACTGCCCGGTTCTAGCCGGGGCCGTGCTACTTATTATTTCGGTACCTATCGAACTCTTAATCTTTCGGTTTATCAACATATTGAACTCTCGAAATTGTGGATTTGAGGTTTGGGTCCCTTTCTGCTCTGAGTCTTAGGTGGTCGCCCTTGCTGGCCACCTCTTAGGGAGGGCCCTGACTCTATAGAATCTATAATTTTTTTGAAGTAGGATTTTTGCAGGAGCCAAGGTTCGATCCCTGACCATCTCCATCCAAACTAGTGGATGTACCACTTGACCAAAGGCCAATTGGTATAGAATCTATAATTTGTAGTTTGTGAATGATAATCAAACAAGACAGTAAGTTTATTTAAAATTAGCAAATAAACTTAGCATTTAGAGTTTTTTTAAAATATTTACAAGTATCCTTATTTAGATAATTTTGTTTGGGGCTTAGTCACAGTAAATGCTCCTCACCCCTCCAAACAAGTGTATTTAGTGGGATTCAAATCTTATTCTCCTCCAACTTATTCAGTCTGCTTTGCCACCTTATTGGTACTTAGCATTTAGAGTTTAGTTAGTCCTAATTGGCAAGTATTACATTATAAATTGGTGCATGGCAAAGAACCACCCTCTTATCATTTGTACAATTTTGGGCTAATTTGACCCTAAATGTGAAGTTGGATGACAAGCCAAGTTGAGGAGTTATAATTGATCCTTTATCCTACCAACAAGGTGTAACTCAGTTGGCCAAGCAGGCTGAGCAAGTTGGAAGAGAACAAGGTTCAAATCCCACTAAATACACTTGTTGGGAGGGGTGGGAAGCCTTCACTGTTAGTAAGCCCCGAACAAGATTATCTCAATGAAGATACTTGTAAATATAAACAACAAAACAACAACAACATTACCCCAATGCCTCACAGGGCTCCCGCATAAGCGGGGTAAGGGGGGTTGGGTGTACGCAACCTTACCTTTGTAATTACAGAGAGGTTGTTTCCAATTAACCCTGAAGTGGAGATGCAACAGCTATCCATGACTTCACAATTAAAGAAGCTCAGACAGTTTAATGAGTCATTTTACTTTAGTCCATTACAATCTAAAGCTAAAGAATGGTGAATCTTTGGCCTCATCGAAATAATGGACACAATACTTGTAAATATAACAAAAAAAATAATTGATCCTTTACCCAACTTAGTCTTGAATGAAATAAGCCACGAATTTTTAACTAAATGTGTAATGCACTACAAAATGTCTTGTTCACGAGAGTTAAATGTATGATAAAAGCCTAGATATTACATTGAAAGACAAGCACAATGGCGGAGGGAATGGGTGGGTAGGGTAGGCCAGTGCCTTCTATTTGTCGGAAAAATTCCAGGACTCACCGGAAAGATCAAACTCTTCTCAACATGTTTTTCTGGAAAGAAACGATTGAACAATAAAATTAACGTAATGAAATTTGAAATTGATGCAGGCGTTCACATTTCTATTTCTAACATCAGGTAGAGATCCGGGAATAATACCGAGAAACTCCCATCCACCGGATTGTGATGAAGTAACCACATTGTCGATGGAATGGGTGAATAGCAAAGTTTCAGATGTGAAATTGCCAAAAACAAAAGATGTGATTGTAAATGGCCATATTGTTAGAGTGAAGTTTTGTGACACTTGTTTATTATATCGTCCTCCAAGAGCCTCTCATTGCTCTATTTGCAACAACTGTGTCCAAAAGTTTGATCACCATTGTCCGTGGGTCGGACAATGCATTGGATTAGTAAGTTCTTCTATATCTCTATTATCTATCATCATAGTCATCGATTCTTGATACGAATTTTACGATTCGATTTGATTCAACTCCAAATCGATTCGAATCTATGGGGTGAATCTAAATTCACCCCGAATCTTACGATTCAATACCGATTCAGGGGCGAATCGGTCGAATATTACGATTCTACCGATTCGGTCGATTCATAACCTATAATAAATTGAAGCATAGAAGCATATTATTTTGAAGATGATAAAATTAAAGATTTAACTCAAGGAAGCCAGAGTCGATTTCTCCACCACTTAGTCGTCGAATGGAGTAGGAACCCAATGACTAAGCGGTGACTAAGCGGTGAAGCAGTTGTGCAGTGAAGCAGATCGTGTCTATATTTAATCTTTGATTTAGGAAAAGTAGAAATAAGTCTCTTTGAATTCTAAACTTGCATATTTAGACGAAAATTTAATAATATTTTAAGTTAAACATTTTAAATGTTATATTTTATTATTTTATGACCTTGAACCTGAAACTTACGATTCGATTCCATTCACGATTCTCGATTTCTGAAATTTGGATTTCGATTCTCGATTCGAATCCCAATTTGACAACTATGTCTATCATTCATATAATGATATAATCTATACCTAATTTATACTTTTAAATGTGATTTTATGCTAACAAGGTTACTTATGTATGTGATTGCAGCGGAATTACCCATATTTCATATGTTTCATATCTTCAGCTACATCGTTGTGTATATACGTGTTTGTATTCTCGTGGATTAACATTATCCGACAACATGGTGATGTCTGGAACCTGTTGTCGCATGATGTTCTTTCCATTGTTCTCATTGTATATTGCTTCATCTCTATTTGGTTCGTTGGTGGTCTCACTGTTTTCCACTTGTACCTCATGTGCACCAATCAGGTCTCTCTTGTTCATCTTTATTCAGACTTCTATAAATCAGAGGGAATTCTATTGTGATCCCAAACTCAATTGTTCCTAACTATTGAGTTGGCGCATACAACTCGAAGTATGTTGTCTCCTTGTCAATCTATTCGAGTATTTCTTTTCATGTTTTATTTTTCCATCATCTGGGATCACAATAGAAGTTCTTTTAAACGTTTGCGATTGCATGAATGTTTATGAGTAATTAGTTTTCTTTGCAGACAACTTATGAAAATTTCAGATACCGATACGACAGAAAGGAAAATCCATATAAAAAGGGGATAACGTACAACTTAAAAGAAGTATTCATGAAGAAAGTTCCACCTCCAATGGTGAATTTTAGAGAATGGGTATCAAATGACGATGAATCAGCAGTAGATGAGTCCGATAGTTTTAACGGTTTAAGAGAGAGATTCGATGGCACCACAAAACTTCCTGATATTTTACAAAATTTGGAATATAACCATGAACTTGATAATGATTTAAAAAGAAAGGTATCAAATATTGGAGGAGTTCCTATGTTTGACCCCTTATTTCTTCCAAGTTCACCAATTAAATCATATATTAAAATTGATGTTCATCAAGCCAAAAGGACACAATAGCTTAATTTTATTTTTTTTCAATATGAATCTCTCTCTAACTTGTACTTTCATTAGTTACATGACTTTCCTACTTTTAGTTAAGAAAAGAATGAATCATAATGCTTGTAAATGATGTTAAGTAATTTACTTGTCATGGTCTTAGATAGTTACCCCAAATTTTCCATATTTTGGTTCTTATTACGGGGCGTTTTTCATATCTTCTGTTTTTTTGGCTTATGTCTTTTAAACACTTTCTAACTTTTAATGAGATTAAAAATAAGAAGTTCAAGTGTTTCTCAAGACTATTTTATAAGTAACTTATAAGTAGTTGAAAGTGTTTGTTAAAATGGCTTATAAGGAGCTTATAAGTTGTAAGTGTTAAATGACTAAAAAAGATAGGTAGAGATGAGTGTCTTTTTAATATTTATAATTAAATGAAGGTAATAAGGTAAATTATTTGGTCAATTAGTAGTTTGAAGGCTGCTTTTTTTAAAGCTCCACGTGAGAGCTTTTTTCTTTTGATTTTTAAGGCACTTATACGCTATAAAACATTAATACTCTACTCAAGTGCTTTTAAGTTAAAAACAATTTAAAAATTAGGGATGACAATGGATTGAATATAGATGTCCATATTCATATACTTGTATGTAATCTTTACATACAATTATATGAATATGGACATTCATATCCAATCCATTGTCATCCCTATTAAAAACTGATTTGACCAGCTTATAAGCTATGAGAAACACCCTATTATTTTATTTGAAAAATGTTATATAGTTTTACTTTCCTTTAATAATGGATTAGACCAGAGGGATTTCAGTTTGATTCTATTGATGGATTTGTTTTCATAGGTATACTTGAAGTATGCTTGTTTTAATTACCTAAGCTATTTTATTTTTTCGATATTTATTGATATCTACAAGCAGGTCAAATTAATTTATACACTTTTATGAAAAGTTTCAAATTGTTTGTATTTTAACTCATAAGTAACTTATAATTAAAAACCATAAATTATTTTTTATAGCTTATTTTTAAGCAACTTATAAATACTTGAGATTTCACCACGTCAAATAAAAATTATACCTAAAAAAAATCTCATTTTACATGTTTCTAGTAACTTGTTACTTTGTACAATAAATAAGCTATTTATAAGTCATTTTCTCAAACATTTAAATACTCATAAGCATATATAAGATACGTTTTAAATAATTATTTTAACAAGCTTTAAACAAAAAGGTCTTAAATTGAAGCACAAAGCAAAGTGTGGGAGTAGTTTTGTAATTAACAATAAATTAAATAGCTAATATTAAATAATAAATTACATTGTTAATAAATTATTTATTAACATGAAACATCCCCTCCACCAATGTCTTGTCTTTTATTAATTAATTTCAAACTATATATTTAAAATTAATAAATCTGTTCTCTGCCAATTGAATTTTGTTTATTTTAATATGATAATATATTGTATTGAAGTTTGGAGATTTCAAAAATCGAGTTTATTTACAAAATAATATTTACTACCTAAAATGGATATTCGGTTAATTTTAAATGCAAGTTAGAAATATAGAATAGGCTTAACGGTTCCGTTGCCCCTCAAATATGGTAAATTTTATTAGATATCACTCTCAACTTTCAAGTGAATCATTTTACCTCCTAAAATTGACAAAACTGATACAGTTTGTCCCCTCAATGCAATACGTGTTAACTTCTAATTGGAGGAAGAAAAATATAAAAAATTACATATATGAAAAGTCAAACTAACTAGAAACTGACACGTAGCACTGAAGAGGCAAACTGTATCAATTTTGTCAACTTTAGGGGGTAAAGTGATTCACTTGAAAGTTGAGGGTGATATGTGACAAAACTTACCAAGTTTGGGGGGCAACAAATCCGTTTAGCCGAATAGAATATAACAAAGTACAACAAATGTTTTAATAAATGATACCTATATATACCTAAATAATATGTGGAAAAAGCTTAGCCCGATGGTTGAGCCTTAAAATTATAATTCTAGAGCTTATAGGTTCGAGTTCACATACGGGTGAGTAGAGATATGGTTTTTCTTTAATATTATTGTAAGCCTAATGAAGTAATTTTTTTTAAAAAAAAATGATACCTAAATAATATACTTTATTTAGCAGTGTATATTATAGGCCAAACCCATACGGACTCCCTAAAGTTGGCACTAACCGGCTTTGGCTACCCCCAACTTATAAATTTCTGATTTTTTTTCTTTACAATTAGAAGCTGACACGTGGCATTGAGGGGGCAAATATATCATTTTTACCAGCTTTAAAGGGTAAAGTATCAAATTTATAAGTTGGGGGTGGCAAAGTCGGTATTTGACCGATATTACATAGTAGAGTTTATATACGAACAATTTTTTTATTATAAAATGAAACACATAAATTAAAAAGTGTGTTTTCATGATTGTTTAACCTTATTTATAAGTTATCAAAGACTTAAAGTGTTTGATAAAACTAGTTTATAAATAATTTATTAATTGTATAAACGATTAAATATTTAAGAGAACTGATACAGAACGTAGACTTTTATGCACCAAATTAGATATGATATACATGTACTATACTTAGTTAAGCTACATAAATAAATTGTAACTTGTTACAAGTCATTAGAAACACCTAAAAAAATTGTTTATAAGGTGAAAATAATTATAAAATAGTTTCATAACCTTGTAATTGGGCTTGTATAGTTTGTTAGTGCTATCAATCCACATTCTAACAAATCTCTAAAATTGTACCAAATATAACAAAGTAATAATTTTAACAATTAATTTTTAGTTAACGAAAATTGAATGCATTAAATCATTTTTAATTTGGCTTAAAAAGTTTATTATCTCTCTTAACTTTTATTAGAACATATTACTCTCTCAACAAAAATGCCCGTTAAAAAGTTTATTGTCTCTCATCTTGCTCGTTATAACTTTCGAAAGGACATATTATCTCCCTTATTTATGCTCCCACAACTTACTATCATGCCAACTTTAAACTGTTAATAGGAACATAATTATCAAGTTAAGGGTGGCGATAAAAGCAAAATTTGGCCACCCCAAAATAATATGCCCTAAAAAATTGTTCTTATATAAACTCTATCATGTAATATAGGCTAAATATATACGGACTCCCCTAAAATTAGTAGTAATTATTTTGGTCACTTCAAGTTAAGGGAGGAGATAATATGTCGTTTTGAAAATTAAGGGAGGCGATAAAAGCAAAATTTATAATGATTTTTATATATTTGGCCACCCCAAAATAACTAAAAAATCCTAATCAAATACTTTTTTTAAATACCTTTTTGGGTTATATTCTATAGCAAAAATACTCTTTTGATGTCTGACTTATTGAATTCGTCTATTTGGTGGTTGATGTATTAAATTTTTGCCTATTTAGTACCTGACATATTCAATATTAGTACAACTTAATAGATTATTGATGGTCGATAATTCTATGTATGATTAACAAAATATCTTCATATTCCAAATTATGTCACCGATATTTTACATTTTTCTGTTGTTAGATGAACTCTTGATATACTAAAATTAAATAGGTCAGACACCAAATACGCTAATATTGAATACACCAAGTACCGAACAGATAAAAAGTGAATACTTCAAACACCAAACAGTCAATTTCAAAAGGTCATACATTAATAAAACATTTAATATATAAAACAGAATCTAAAAAAATATTTAAGTCTTAATATTTATAAGTATAAAATAACCTTATTAAAAATTTAATCATAATTAAAACTCTCATAAATATATTTAATAAGATTCAAAGTCCAAAATTCTGCCATTGTAACAATGTAGACAGATAGGCAACAGAGAGAGAATCTATGTGATTCTGCCATGGAATAATCCGCCTAAGAATTTCAACTACAGTTGGATTTTATCGTTTCATCGCTACAACTTATAGAGACGATTCGAGCTGGTTCGTCCTCTTTTCATCGATTCCTCTCAACTCCCTTGTTTTCTGATTTTTCTTTGATCATCGTTAGCTGAATTTCTTCATTTCTGTAGAGAATCCGAACACGGAAGGGTTCGGGTTCGGGTTCGGGGTTCGGATTTGTTCAATTATGGATTCTCGTCTTCCTTCTTCTTCTTCCTCTTCTCGAGTCGTCTCTAATAACAGTACACCGAAGCGGTTGTATCAAGTCTGGAAGGGAAGCAATGTAAGTTCTGTTCCTCTCTTTTGCTGGTTGGAATTGTTTAATCGTCGATTGAGCTGCTTCTTATTTCCTGATTCTACTGTTTTGTTAGTTTGATGTGCTTTGAATTGATTATTGAGGTTTCTGAATTGCTTTAAATTAATCGAGAGTGAATGGATATGCTGGAATCAGAATCCGTACTTGATCGTTTGGTTTCATGTGGAGTTCAATTAGTGGAGGCAATTTCATCTTGATTTTTGTGTTTATTATGAATTAAGTGTTATGTGAAGGAGAGCTGTTCTTCTTCAACTAGCTGATGCTGGAATTCTGCAGATATATGCATTTGGCTCTTTGAATTTTGCATCATACTTTTTTGAGATAGTTTTTGTGTATTGGATGTATAATGAATTAGCAAATTGAAGGCTATCAAATTTGTTGAACTTAATCAGAAATGTTATGCCTACATTTGTCATGTTAATTTGTACATTTGTCTTTACTTTTGTTAGTATTAGTTTTGTAAATGGTTCATAATGAAAGTTTCTCGAACTAGGAACTCTCATTTCACCACATATCAATAAGATTTTCTAGACTATTTGTATTATCTGTCTGTCTTCAATAACAGTAGTCCTGGCATATTTATTGGATTAAGAAAAAGTGTTTTACTTATAGTTAGTTTTGCAATTTCTAAAAGAAGATGCTATTGATGAAATTTATTAGCTGACATGCAAAGAAATAAAATTTTTGTAATTTCGTTGTATAGTTTAGAATATTCGGCTGCTATTGAATCCTTTCACTGATTTGGATTTTTATTATTTTTGTGCTGTCAGAGATTTCTTTGCGGTGGGAGGTTGATATTTGGTCCCGATGTGGCATCGATATTTCTTTCTGCACTTCTTATTGTCGGACCTGCAGCTGCTTTCTGTGTGAAAACCTATATAAAGATCGGTGACAATGATTTTAAACATCACGAATATTGGCATCCTGTCTTAATCGGGTGTGCCATCCTCACTTTATTAGTAAGTTCTCATTCTTTGTCTGGTCATGGGCACCATTAAGAATTAGCGAGGTTCATTCTCATAAAGAAGAAAAGAAGCACAACTATTGGTTGAATTGTTCCCTTGATCTAATGGATTTGATGTTGATTTCATTACTTTGCATTCTGATAGTAGTTGTTTCATAGCCATTACAGGTTTTTAAGCATTCATGTCAATTTATTTGCAATGTTTTGACATGTACCAGTACCATTATATATGGCTACCTGTTGATGCAGTGGAATTCAAACGAATCAGAACACTTACATTGATTAACTTGCAGTTAACAGAGTTTAATCTACTTTTCCATTTTGTTTTTTATGAAAAATTCTTAAAAGTTACTGAGGCATTTATTGAATATTTGTTGCGATATTATAATATGCTGACGCATAAAATTTATGTATGTAAATGACGGATTCATTAATTGTTTCTTTTTGTTACTACTTGCCCAATAATTTACAGCAGCAGCTTCTTATTGTACGTGGAAGTTTATTTTTTATTTTTTTACTCTATTTTCAATTTTTCTGCAGGATTTAGCATTTCTGTTTTTGACGTCTAGTAGAGATCCTGGAATAGTCCGTAGAAATTCACACCCTCCTGAGTCAGATGAAACCCTTGAAATGAATACACCTTCGATGGAATGGGTCAATGGTAGAACCCCCCATTTAAAACTACCACGGACGAAAGATGTGATGGTGAATGGCCATGCAGTAAAAGTTAAATACTGTGATACTTGTTTGCTTTATCGTCCTCCCCGTGCATCTCATTGTTCAATCTGCAATAACTGTGTCCAAAGATTCGATCATCACTGCCCGTGGGTTGGTCAGTGCATTGGAATAGTAAGTTCAATGCTATGTTTCTCGGACTTTTTTTACTTTATCTGTGAAATACTTAAAGTGCATATTGATATTTGAGTCTGAGCCCCTGAGGTTTGTATAAACATTTAGTCGAGAGAGAGAAAAAGGTAGTGATATTCTTAAAATTCTATCCAACATAAAAAAAACAACAACATTACCCAAATGCCTAACAAGGCTCCCACACAAGGGGGGTTCGGGTGTATGCAGCCTTACCCCCGTGATTACGGAGAGGTTGTTTCCAATTGACCCTGAAGTGGAGTTGCAATAGCTATCCATGACTTAACAATAAAAGAAGCTCAAACAGTTTAATGAGTCATTTTGCTTTAGTCCAATATAATCTAAAGCAAAAAATGGTGAATCTTTGACCCCATTGAAATAATGGACGAATTCTTAATGTTCTATCAATGAGCATAATTATTATCACAGTTGATAGTGGATCTTAATCTGACTTTTTTTTTGGAAATTGTTAAATTTTTTTTGTGAGGAACTAACAACGCTGTCCCCTTTTTTTATATGGTTTGCAGCGCAACTATCGGTTCTTCTTCATGTTTATATTGACCGCAACAATCTTGTGTGTATATGTCTTTGTGTTTTCTTGGATTCACATTCTCAGTTCAAGGAAGCATATTTTGAAAGCAATGTCAGTGGACATCCTTTCTGATTTTCTCATTATCTACTGCTTTATAGCTGTATGGTTCGTTGGTGGCCTTACAATATTTCATTCCTATTTAATTTGCACAAACCAGGTAATTATCTTAAGACTCTAAATATGTAAAATCTTTAGATGAGGAACATGTTCTTTATCTGCTTGCATAACATCTTCATCCAGAACAATATGATATCTAGCATCATGCAATTGAAATCAAAATTCTCAGTCGATTATTGGGATTTTTAATACTTTTTTTTAAAAAAAATTATCTCATTGGGCTTACAATAATAACAAAGAAAAACCCCACCCCACGCATATGTGGACTCGAACCCGTGACCTCTAGGATCACAGCTTTAAAGCGGCTCAACCTCTAGACTAAGACGTTTGCCACTAGGGATTTTAATACTTCCAATGTATTTTTTTAACTGTGATTCCTTTGGACATGCTTTTCCATTGATTAATTTTTGGAACAAACTTTTTACATTTTCCTTGTTTCTTCTTTTATGCAGACAACATATGAGAATTTCCGCTACCGATATGATAAGAAGGAGAATCCATATAAGAGGGGAACGGTGAAAAATATCATGGAAGTATTTTTCACCAAGATTCCACCTTCAATGAATAACTTCCGATCATTCGTGGAGGAAGATGAAAGTATTGTTGCCACATCAGCAACACCGAACTTTGCAGATGGCTTCGTAAGCTCAAAAGAGAAAATCGACATTGAAATGCGTTTTAAGCATTCTGAAGCTAGTAATCATTCCCTTCCAGAAATTCTGCGTAATTTGGATTTCGATGATGATGACTCGGACGATAATTTCAAGCCAATGCAGGAACAAGGAATACATTATTCCGGCCATTTATTTCCCAACGAGCAAGAAGAAAAAGAAACACTACAAGTATCTATGCTACCTGTATATGATGGACTTGAAGATTCTGCGGTCAGTTCAAAAGATTGTGTGGAATTTGGAAATGGCATTGGTGGGTCCTCTCGAAGATCTAATGCTGAAGTTGAAATTGGGAATTTACCATTATGTCCCGACACTGAAGCTGAAGTAACCAAACCTGGAAGTTGTTCCTTAGTTGAAAATGAAGTGAGGGATGTTACCACGGATTCTATTGTCGTAGATATGACACAAAAGACAGATTCCAGTCATAACAACCTTGGTTCTCATCAATCAACATAACAAGCTATTCAAGCACAGAGGTATGTTATTTGTTATATCACCTTTACTTATTGGCTCCATGATATCCGAAAAATCTGCGCGTGTCTTGTTTTTACTAATTATATCTTATTCTTTTGCTATCAATTTTAACATAACTTGTAATGCTTAAAATGTTCCCTTGAACTTTTTAGTAGAATCCAGTTTACCCAAAGGTTACGTTGGAGTCATATTAGCCACCTGTTTCAAACGTATATTGAGAATAGTAAAATTGCATCTTACTGAAATTTTGGTTACACATTTAAAATTCATTTGTTTTCCAACTATGTAGAACGTCGTAGATGACTTAATTTGTGAAGACTGAAAATGAAGCTGAGTTGCATTTAGAAATCGGGCTAAATTTGACATAAGTTGAAAGTCAAGGACTAGTTCGACCAGAACGTTAATTTTAGTATGATTTGATTAGTTTGGGGGTTAGTTGACCTTTAATCCAATACAGAGACGTCTTCGTTTGAGGTGTTTTATAATTATGTTACAGAATGCAATATATAGAATTTAAACTTGTATTTCTACATACTTGTGTTCTAGTATGTTGAGACAGTATGTGAAGAATTATTTCCTTTAATTTGCTATCTATCTGCATTAAATCAGACAATTAACGAACCTTAGCTATATAAAAACTCTTTCACTAGGCATTGTGTAGTAGTTGACAAATGAAAGCTTGCAGTTATTGCCTCTATACCTTGTCTGCAAGCTCTGTTTTAAAAATCCCTGCCTAGTCCCGCTTAGGCCCTAATTTAGAGCTTGCCGCCCGATTTTCCGTTCCGATGGCGCTGTCAGGCCCCTAACCGATTTATTGCCGCCTAGACACCGCCTAATCCGATTTTTTACGCCTAAATTCAATTTTTTAAGATATCGATATCTATAATAATTATAGTTCGATATTTTTAACCTACTAAAAATAGCTTAGTTAGTAAAATGAAAGTACGTAAAAGTGTTCTCACAATAAAAGTCTCATTTTCAATTTTAAAACATGCTCTAAAATATGTTTTTTAATATTTTATAATTTATTTTTTAGTTGAAATTATATTTTTATGTATAAATAATAAAAAATTTAAAAAATACAAATCCGCCTATGCCACCGCCAGGCCCCGCCTAGGCCCTTTGAAGCCCTGTCCGCCCGACTAGCGCCTAGCGCTTTTTAAAACATTGTCTGCAAGCATTATTTGAAAAGAAAATAAACAACAGAATTCAATGATTTTCTTTTTAAATGCTTATACGTAATCTCTTGTAAGAATTCGTTCCAAACAATCCCTGTATGTTTCATTTGTAGATGTGATTCTTCGTTTGTACAAGGATCAGAATTGTAGAGAAGTGCTTCTAGTGAATTCGCAGATAGTATAAACAAGAAGCGAAATAAAACAGCCTTTTTCGGGGGAAAAAAACATTTCGGGAACTTTTTTCTCTGTTTTCTCTTGCTATGTGCTTACCATTTATCGTATCTCATGGCAGGTTTTGGTGCAAACATCTATCTCTTAACTGTGAGCTCTAAGTTATTTCTGTCAACTCGACTCGGGAGTATCTGACACTTCAAAGAGCCTGTAAGTTGTTTTATGAGGTTGTGTGCTAGCTTGTCAATATTTTTTTCGCAATGGGGAAAAGAGAACCTGGAATTTCGTAAAAATTAAAAACCCGATCTGTCGAGATCATGTTCGTTACAATTTGCATTGCTGAAACCGAAATGGAAGATTCAAATGCAAATTGGATTGAACATGATCCACAGGATTTAGTTTTGTTCCATTGGTTTTTCATTGTTTGAAGACAAGGAGGTGTGAAGTAATTTGTGTATTTGATTAGATATTAGAATCAGCACCATAGTTCCGAACCACCTGTGCTATTGAGCTAAACTGAATTGAATTTAGTTATTGCTATCTTCCAGTTCAGTTCAGTTCATCGTATTTCGGTTCAGTTCAACTATGCATAGTAATAAATTTACACTAAAATAAGTTTTCCAGTTCAACCAACTTCAGTTTAGTTCAGTTTTCAAAAGTTGAAAAGAACATAGCCTTCATGTAAATTCATATAACTTAACCGAGCCTTTTTTTCCATTATTAACTCTCCGTTTGGAAATCTTCTTTTCCTAGGAATTACATTTGAATAAATAAACTTATTTGAAATGAGTTATAAATAAACTTATTTGAAATGAATTGAATTACATTTTAAAAAGAATGTTTTCAAAAAGTTTTTATTACATCAGTCCCTCCCTGTGTCCAAAATTGAGTTTTTGCCCCCACAAAATTATAGTTATAGTAATTTACATTAGGGTAAACTTTAAAAAAGTACCAGGTGGTTTCACTCATTTGCAAAATGAGGTCTGAAGAATTTTTTTTTGCAAAACGGGGTCTGCGGTTTTAAAAAATTTTCAAATAAAGGATCCTCAATATTTAAAAATGTTACGAAAGTGGGTAATCTTGTTCGTTTTTATTTGAATTTTTACGGGGTAGTTATGAAAAATGCAATACACATCCATGAAAAATTTTGAAATTTTTTGACTGGTGAAAATATTTTTTTAATTAAATTATGATAAAGAACTATAAAAAATCGTAACAAATAAAAAAGTCTCCAAAAATTACTCAAACTCTGACGTATATTTTTTAAATAATAAGGTTAAATTATTAGAATGTTAAATTGTTTAAAATATTAAACGTAACACCACTATTTCGAAGTTAAAGGCTCCTTTTTGCAAATGTTTTGAAACCACAAACTCCATTTTGCAAAACAAAATTTCTCATATCCCGTTTTACAAATGGGTAAAACTACAGGGTACTTTTTTTAAGTTTACTCTTTACGTTAACACATCATTATCGAACAATAGAAAAATATGTATCAATATGATTAAAGTTATGTCTTTGGCTTTAGTAAATGGATTTTATTGCATTCACCCTCAACTTAGTTGAAAATGTTAAATTGACTTCTTTTTTAAATATGTTAATTATTTCTAAAACATGGGACAAGGTAAGCTCAAGGATGATTGAGAAGTTTTTTACTTCTTTCTAGTTTCCATTGCACTCATTGCAAGATATTTTGAATATTCTTTAACATTTCATGAGAAGTATAGAGATAGAAAAGAATTTTTGGGTTTTGTAGTATAGTCGCTTTGCCAATTTGTCGACGGAGTATACATATTAATCATTTGACTTCTATACTACGTAATTTGTTATCTTTACGTGCACATGCGGTAAAAACCATGTTAATGATAGTGCGTACGATACGTACTTAAAGAACAAAAAATGTTACAAGTTATATAATAAATTAAGAGATGTAATGGCTAATGTGTATGAGGCGTAATTTATCTAGATTCTAGCACTCATTTCACATTAAACTTTCATAAGTTTCAATAAATTTCTTTGAACTTGGAAAAAATACGCCACTTTGCATTTCTATGTTATCTTCTGATTAGTTTTGACACATACGCAAAAATAGACAATCAAGTAAAAAATAGCTCTACGCTAGCTCTTCTATTTTCTCTTTCCTATATGATGTGGCATTATAAATGTTGAACATTGTCTATTTGATTTTTTACGTATAGACAATCTAACAGAAAGTTAAGGCATCAATTTTATTAATATTTTAATCTTTCATTTAAAATTTAAATATTGGTTAATTGCGAAAGAGATAATTTAGTAATAATTAATTCTTTTTTTAATACAATCAACTATGAAATAAATAACGTAGCTAGTTTCTTAAAATATATATTATTTATTTTCAAAATTATTGATATATCATTAATATAGATATCTATTCTACATGTCACATAATTTTAGAATTCACGCCGGAGAATTTTTTGGAATGTTTGAAAGTCAAGAACACAGAAAGTGTTTAAAATCAATTTCAGGTAAATATTGATTTTTTTGTATAGAATAAATATTGATTTTTACATATCAACAACTTTGATTTTGACTTTGAATTAATAGCATGGTCAAAAGCGTATAGGTGTAATTATATAGGATTCGAAGGATAGCAATCATAATTTCTTAATAAATTACGTTTTGTAACACATTATAGTTGCCATCTAGTCTTTTTATTATGGCAGACACAATCACCATTGTGGGGGTAAAGTGAAAATGTTTCATCATTTTATTCTTCCGTTCTCTATCCCTTTTGTGAACCATAAGTTTTTTCATCCTCTAGATGTATTTAAATTTTCGATTTCGTCCAAATCCGATATCGACCGCACAACCTGGTCTCAATAAGGCTCGAACCTCGTGCATTCTAACTCCTGAAATTAATAAAGGCCTAACATCCATTTTTAACCATGTGCCATATAACAAGTTTACCTTTTGTGTTCCTCTGCTATACATGTTATTTTTTTGGTCCCTGTACTTTGATTTTCGTTACCTATTCTGTCCTTTATTTATTGGTTACCAATTCAATTAGAAAAAACAACCAATTGCATTCTGATTCCTCACTTGTGAAAGAACAATCTGAATCAATCATCTGCCACCATTTGAACCAACTTCAACAACCATCATGAAGATTGTTAAACTAGTACTTGAGTTAATTATAAAAGATTCCATGAATTTTGAGTTCTATTTCTTAATTAGCATTACTAATTTCAAAAGCTTGTCTTTAAAAAGATGTTTATGGTCCTATTAATTGATTCTAGTATTTTGAAAAATATTCTATAATTGGAGATCTTCATCTTCATTATTATGAAACCCAAAATTTCAATTACACCGACATACATTCAAAATTAAATCAATCTACGATTCAGAAAAAATTGCAATTTCCGACTACGAAAGTTAACAAGAAAATGAAAGAAGTCTTGATACAATCAAAAGGCTATGTTTGAGACAAACGATCTGCATACCAACAAGCTGAGTAAGTTGGGGGAGAACAAGGTTCAAATTCTGCTAAATACACTTGTTGGAAGGGATGAGGAGTCTTGGCTGTGACTAAGCCCCGAACAAGATTATTTCAACGAAGATATCTGTAAATATTAAAAAAAAGACCTGCATAGCAAGGAAAGTAGAGCAAGAAAGATGCATCTTTGAAAAGAAATCTAATAAACGTATTAAATTGTTCGTAGGTAGCCAAAAATGCTGAACAACAATTCCAATCGTCTCCTAAAGAGTAGTTCCTTCATGGCCTTTGTTTATTATTTTCAATTTTTTATCCTAATATTTTCCACATTGACAAAAAAAAAAGACACATGGATTCAACGTGTCATACTTCTAAGAGGTCGCCAAAATAAGGACCGAAAAGGTAATGAAAATTAAAGCATAGAGACCGAAAAGATAACGTGTATAGTTGAGGGACATAAAAGGTAAAATCGATATAGCATATGGTCTAAAAAGGGTGTTAGGCTATTAAAAAATAAAAATTAATCATGAAGAAACTCAAAAAATCTTTACATTACAATGTACTACATTTTCTGCTTTGTATTCATTTGAACGAGTAACTTAAATAATACATAGCATAATTACAAAATTGTTCAATTAATATATTAACAATAACACTGAAATATTTTATAGATTAAGTTTAATGCAATAACTTATAAAATTTATCATTTGTGTTGGGAATCATGAATTTAGATTATAACCAAAATATATGAGATTATGTTATACCTTTTATAATGAAGAATTCACGTGAGTTAGGAAGAACAGGAACTGGTACCGCGTATTATTGATTGACAATTTTAATCCTACACAGTTAAGGAGGAAAAAGTTCAAGCAACAAACTAAATGTTATTATTAGAAATGGATTAATATTTAGGAGAAAGATGAAAAAACTTAGAATTAGAAAAACTTATTTTCTTTTTTTGGTGTATCTTTCTCACTTCATACAGACCTCTATTTATACTAATACAATCTCAACGTCCAAAAACAAATTCACATGCATCATGAATTATTTTTGATACTTACATCACATTCACCCAGCCCCAGCCTTGAGGGTGGGCGACGAGTGCGACCACCTAACGCCCATTGTCTGAATAGGCTCAAAAATATTTTTTGTTTAAAGATTTAGTTGTTACTATTATTTAAAAGATAAAAATAGACATTAATTAGTATTAGAATAATTGATAAGACACTTATTAAAGTTGTAAGATGACAAAAGTTTAATTCCTAGTTTTTACAAAAATTAAGTTTTTACTACCGTATTTTTTTTTGTTGAAGGGCATATATTACTACTTTAATATTAACTTTCCTAAGCCCCAAATTATCAAGGTCGGATCTGCATTCGTCCAAAACACATTCCTTTGCATCATGAATTATGTTTTGAATGTATGGATCACATACATTTCGCCTAATACATCCAAAGCCCCCACCCCAATTTGGCACAATTTTCAGCCGATACTACTAACACCTTAAACTTGGCAAAAATGCTCACTCCAGCCCCCCTCAGTGCCACGTGGCACCTTTTGATTTGAGAGCAAAATATATAAAATTTGGCATCTTTGAAAAGTCAAACCAATCACAAAGTGACACGTGACACTCAGGGAGCTGAGGTGAACGTTTTTGCCAAATTCATGACGTTAGTAATGATTGTGTAAAGTTGAGGGCAACACATGTAACTTCTTGCCAAGTTGGGGGGAGGGGGGCTTTGGATGTATTAGGCCCATGCATTTGTATTTTACTAACAACTAATTAATTTAATTTTACCATGTAGGTCATCATAATAATTAATCTTTAAAACTTATTTTTTACTCTCTCAACTTTATTCGGTTCAACACATACACATACATGTAAATTAATTTAAATAATTCATGTACTAATATAGATGAATCGGGTCTAAAATGTAATAACAAATTGTTAGTAGAAGAGAACCAAATTTAAAAAGTTTTAGAGAGACTCAAATATATAAACATAAGAACCTTATTTCACCACACTTATAAACTAACAATATATTTATATAAATATTTATTTTGGTCGCCCACATGATTCATCGTAATTTTGGTCCGATTATATCTAGATTCGATTTGGATCGCACATGTAATTGTAGTGGGTAAGTTTTTTAATAAAATTTTTTTACATTCACTAAAATTTAAACTGAAAACCTTAATTAAGCAATACCAATTTATTTAACGATCCTTATTTATATATTTATATAATATAACAACCTTATTTCACCACACTTCCCTCCCTTTTGCTTACATTACATTAACGAATAACCAAGACGGAATTAATGAACCGTCAGGATCCCTTTCATTTATCATCATCTCGCCGGCGACACCGCGAAGCTTCTCCGCCACCGCAAAATGTCCGCCCAAAGAGCACCGGTTGTATGTCTACCGTTTTCCACTTCCTCTCCAAACACAATCGCCGCCGCAGACTCCTCACTTCCGGTTCGTCAACTTTCCCCTAATTTTCTCTCTTATGAACTCATAAAATCATCAGATCAATCAAATTGATCAAACAATTCGCAGGAAAAAAGCAAGAGTCGAATTTATCCAACAGTTTCCAGCCTCATTCTCCATCTTCTCCGGCGAAAAATTCCTCAATCGACGTTAGAAGTCCGACGCTGCCGGAGAACATGAGATCGGTTTACGCGATCTCTCCTTCGCCGGAAAATCTTCATTCTCAGTCAGCTCTGGTAGCGAGGCTGATCGGACTGAATGACGTCGCAGGAGTGAAATTGTCGGTGGAGGAGAAGCGGCGGAGATTGATCGGAGCGCTGGAGAAGTGCGATGAGGATTTGAAGGCGCTGAAGAAAGTGATTCAGCTGATAACGAGTGTTGAAGATAGAAGCGGAAAAGTTGAATGCAGAGGTGAGTTGGAGGCGGCGAGTCGCCGTGTTACGGATTCAGTGGTGGCTGAGTTCACTCGTTCGGGTTTGTCCGGCAGTACCACGGCAACAAATGGTCAGTTATTTTATTTTCTAGTCATTTATTCATTTTGTCGTCGGCATTGGAGGCATCTATATGAGTTTTTTAGGGGTTAAACTTAAAAAATATATTGTATTATTTGATCGTTTTATAAAAATATATTTGTAGAATTTTTTTTAAAAGGGTGTCTGTGATTTAAGAATTATAGTACTACATTAATTATTTCAATAAATTTAATATTTTTATATTTTAACTATATTATTTAAAAATTATATATCAAGATTTCAATAAGATTCGAAATTGTTTTATTTTATTTTGATTTTTTAAAATTATAATCAAATTTTAATTAAAAAAATATTAATACTTCTAAAAAATTTTAAAATTTATCACAAGTTGTATTATATTTTTATTAGCTAAGTTGTAAACTTTTACTTTAAAAGGGATAAAATTATCCTTCAAAATGTGATTTTAAAATTTTAAAAATCGTCTTTTTACAAACTTTTGAAACTACAGTGACTCTTTTAAAATAAATTTCATAAATATCTTTTTATAAAATAATCAAACTATAAGAAATATTTTTAAAATTTATCCTTATTTATTTAATACTTATATCCAGAATTTTGAAAATATTAGCAAACGGGCAAAAAAAAAATTGCCAATTAAAACCGGACAATGTTGAGCGATGTAATACCCGCTAACTATAAATTGTAATCCCTCAATATATTTTTAATCTTCTATTTCGTGTATCATAATAAATTAATTAATTAAGGGTGTGAAAATATTAATTTATATTTATAATTTAATTAATATTTTAATTTTTTAATTAAATTTAATTAATAATATTGAATTATAATTAAAAAAATAATGAAAAATATTAAATAATAAATATTTTGATAAATTAAGTTTAGGTTATTAGTACGGATTTTCTTTTAATGACACTATGTGATTAATTAAGTTTTTTAGAAAATTTTATTTTCTTTCATATAACATGAAATTAAAATATTGTTCAAAGATAACGGATTTCTTATCTTAAATTTTAAATAAGGGTGTTAAAATGTTGTGATATGTTGGTAAATTTGTTAAATATTTTTAAATTTAATGTTTCATACTTGAGATTATGTGAATTGGAACTAAAACGAGCATAACACATTTCGTCCCTTAATATATGAGTCTTATCTATATGAATAAACTAAGTCATGATTAAAAATAGGCCTAATACATCAAAATTTCTTGAATTTATTCTTAAATACCTATTTATTTTTGAATTTTTAAAAGTTCTAAATGACCTTTAAACTTGTAAAAAGTTTCAAATAACCCCTTGAACTTGTAAAAAGTGAACCAATTTGCCCCCTCAATGCCATGTGTCAGCTTCTGATTGAATAGAAGTCAAACCAACCAAAATCTGACATGTGACGTTTAGGGGGCAAATGGATTCACTTATTGCAAGTTTAGGAGGTTATTTGAAATCTTTTTACAAGTTCAAGGAGTTATTGAAAATTTTTAAAAATTTAGGGGGTAAATATTCGACTTTAAAAATAAATATAATATATAACGGTGTCAAAATGATTTATGGCATGTCAATACCATATGTAAAATATGTAAAGGGTGTTTCTATAATCAGTTAGTTTTAGCCTTTAAGCCCTTATTTTAAGGATCAATTTGATATTGTTGTTTGAGCTACTTTCAAAATAAATTATTCTGAGAAACTTTAATAGTACTATATATTTTGGTGAACAACATATTTTGATCTTTCATACTAATTAATTATAAACTGTCTGATTTATTTTTTCCAAAATTAAATTTACAACTTTTAAAAAAGCTTGAAAATTGAGCTTTTCAGAAAAGATGCTGAAAAAAGTTGCAAAAACTCACAGCCAAACTGGCCTAAGTGTTTAAGTGTTTCTAAAAGCTTATTTTTAACTTATAAGAGAATTTTAAGCTATGAGAAAACCAAAAAGCCAAAAAGCTAAAAAGCTAAAGCTATAAGCAATACCCCGGGTATTTTTATACACCCTCCATTTTTAAAAGTTTGACACGTAACCGAATCATTAAAACTAATGAAATATTTATTACACTGTTAAAATGACTAATTTATCCTTTATATTTTATATAAAAATTCTTTTTTCTTAATTATTACTTAAAATCATTTATCTCTCCTAATTAATATAAAAATAAATTAAAAAAATATAATAAAAATATATTGAAATTTCAAAATGTAAATCTTTTAAAAAAAATAAAAAAAAAATCAGAAGCTTTTGAAATTGAAAATGGAGTGAGTAACGTAATAATCATTATTTTGCCATTTCTCGTCATTTGATATAAGTGATATGATTGATGTGATAATATAATAAGCAAAGAATTATTAATTTGTTAAATATAAAGAAAACTCAAAACACAAAATAAATTCAGTAAGTCATAATAGATAATGTAAATTACGGTTGAAAACAAGTATGCACGTTGATGGTAGTTATATAGGATTCCAAAGCTAGCATTGATAGCAAATGATGTTTTTGAGTTCATAAAAAAATGATGTTGTTGAGGTATTACTAACTTTTTTGTTTCATTCTCTCTCTTGTTTTCTTCTTCTTTGTTTTCTCTTACCTCTTTTCACTTGTTTTTTTTATTCAAAAAAGTCAGAACTTAGAACTCAACAGGACTAGCTAATCTTGATTCTTAAACTTCATTGACTTGGTTACAAATCTCATAGATAGATTATTTGAATACTCATATCTAATTTTATACCACTTTAAACCTCTCCAAAGAACCATAAACATAGATTTTTAATATATAAATTTGCTTAAGCGGGTGCTTAAGTACTTATTTAGCCGTTTCTTTTCTACTTTTTGATACGGGGTTCTTCTAAAAATTTCAAAATAATCAAAATAATTTGATGACACATAAGTAATTTATAAGTTTACAAAAACAGAAAAGAAATTACATTAATACGATCTGACATTTATTTGGTAAATATCTAGTAATCGTCTGATAGTTATTTAGTAAATCATAACTCCAAATAAATTTTTAAAATATAAATAACATATGACATCTAGTATTTATCTAATAGATTACTGTTAGACATCCAGTTATTATATATATATATATATATATATATATATATATATATATATATATATATATATATATATATATATATATATATATATATATATATGACAATTTCATAACAATATTTACTAGATAACTACTAGATAATTACTAGATGAATACTAAATACTTACCAGATAAATATTAGACCGTATTCATGTAATTATTTTCTCTTGTTTTTGTTAATTTATAAATTATTTATAGTAAGACAGTAAATATATAATTAATTTAATTTAATAATTAATTTTATATATATTTTAATGAGACATGTATATTTTTGATAATTTATCTATGAATTTGGTTACTACTAAAATAAGAAAAATATAACATAGGAGACAATCTTTCAAAAGGAAAAGGGGACCCAACTTTATGGCTTTGCTTTCTAAAAAGCCCATTTGAACATGGTTTGGGTCCTCATTCTTCCCTCTGTAATTATTGAAAGTATACATAGACAAGCATTTTCTTTCCAATTAACCTATAATGATGAATTTTTTAAAGTTCTAATAGGAATTATTATAAAATCTATAACTTATAGAAGGACCATACATAGTGGTTCCAAAGAATTACATCTTAATATTAACAAATATTTACATAATGAAGTTTCGAGTGTATGCTATTATATTTTCATTTTATTGTATGAACTTTTTTATGGTGAAGTCACGGATAGTTGTTGCAACTCTACTTCTGGGTCAATCGGGAACAATCTCTTTGTAATTACAGGGGTAAGGCTCGTACACTTGGCCCCCCTACCCTGCTTATGCGGGAGCCTTGTTAGGAACTGGGATAATATTGTTGTTGTTGTTTGCTCGGTCTAGAAACAAATTTTTTGACATAAATTGTTTACATTTTATGTTTATGGTAGAAAGAATATTTATAATCATTAAGCTTCATTTATTTCCTCGAAAATATTGTTCTTCTACATATATTTTCCACATAAATATATAGTTACTAGCCTATGTATGATTCAAAATGAATTTTTTGAAGAAATTCCAAAGAAATGGGCAAAACCTAGCTAGCACAAAATAAATAGGATAAAATTACATTCACAAAAAGAGCCTATTGTTCTACAATGAACTGAATTCAATTTACTGCTTAGAATTGAATTGGAGTCCAAAAGAATATGTCTGATTGCACTTTCCCCTATATATAACAGTAATATAATTCGTAGCTGTTGGGGCAGGTGTAGAGTTGGATATCACACATGAAAAGTTAATGAGTTAAGTCAATGATATATAATTGGGAAGAACCCATTAACCCATCACCTTAGGGTTTTGGGGTTGTTGTGGTGTCAAGCCCGTGAAGTATATCCATTCACTTGGAGGATGTTCATTGTTCCTCTTGACTCGAAGCTTCCAGATCCTGACAGTAGCTTTATTTATTGGTTAAATCTCCTTTAATAGTCATATATATGCTAAACCCAATTGGAGTTTTGATTGATGAGATTTAATTTGGGATCTAGGAGGGCCACAACTACAACAACTAAAGAAGAAGCCAGGGGAAGAAGACATAATAACCATGAGCTATTTAGAAAGAGTAAAAAGAGGAACAATACATTATACCAAACAAAAGAACAATGAGAGATTTGGGTTGGGTAATTGGGGAAGCAAAGCAATGGAAGAGAGTATAAATGAAGTATGTAGGGATATTGATTGGGGCCAAAAGAGAGAAATTGGAAGAATTGGGGTGGCTTTGCAAGATTTTATTTTCAGGGACTTGATTGAAGAAATTATTAGAGATTTTGGATTTTCTTGCATTTTTTGTCCTCCACCTCTACCTCTTGAATCATGTAGAAGAATGCTACATTTTTAACACTAGTTTGTATTCCCATTTCTTCATGTATTGCCTTCATTTCATTTTAGTTTTCTTTATAAAGGTTTAGATGTATGCCTTGTGAAGTAAATTGAGTTGATTTTTGTTCATTAGAGGCAGGAGAATTGAGGTAAAAGCTTTGATTTTAGTTGTGCATTTTTCTACAACAAAGCATGAGTAGGGCTAGGTATGAATAACTAATTTCACTCATTCTGGTAAATTTTATATAGGATCGGATATTTAATACCTTTTTCGTTGGATGTCTGACACATATGCAGTCTTTATTATTATAATATATAAACTACATATTTGTCAAACATCCAACGGGAGTGATATTAAATACCCGGTCCCGTGTAAAAGAACTCCTCTCATTCTTCAAAGGCCCATCAAGTCCCGAGTCCAACAATTCAATTCCAGCTTTAGACAACACATTTTGATCTTTCATACTAATTAATTAAGAACTATAAACTGTGTGATTTATTTTTTCCAAAATCAAATTTGCGCTTGAAAACAATTTTTCAGAAGAGCAACTAAAATAAACACAGGTTTGTTTCAAGAAGGCAACTTGAGATTTAATAACACTCTCAATCCCTTTCAAGTTTTTTTTAAGTAATACGGAGCATTTTTTTGCCAAAATTGTATATTAGTATATTACAGGACTGAACCCACAACTCCGACACTTACTGATTTTTTTCTAACAATCCCACCAAGCAATGTGTGGTTAACCTTAAAGAGAAAGGTACATAAATGATAATTTCTTGAGATAGTAACCATCATTACAAACCAATACACCACTACTACCTTCCTACAAGATCAAATATTCCCAAACAAAATTACAGAACATGGCAAAAAAAAGAGGATCCTTTCTTCAATGTTTTTGTTCTTTTTATGCTAAAGACTTCAGTTTAAGTAAAAAGTAAAGTAACTAACCACAATCACTTGGCCATCATAACCTTGACAAATTCCTCATAATTGATCTGCCCATCGCCATCAACATCTGCCTCTCTTATCATTTCCTCGACTTCTTCATCGGTCAGCTTCTCCCCGAGATTTGTCATGACGTGTCGAAGCTCGGCGGCAGAAATGAAGCCGTTTTGGTCCTTGTCGAACACTCTGAATGCCTCTTTGAGCTCTTCCTCTGAGTCTGTGTCCTTCATCTTTCGTGCCATGAGGTTGAGAAACTCCGGGAAGTCTATGGTTCCGTTGCCATCGGCATCAACTTCGTTAATCATGTCTTGTAGCTCTGCCTCTGTTGGGTTCTGTCCTAGAGATCTCATCACCGTTCCGAGCTCTTTTGTGGTAATACAACCTGAGAGTTGCAAACAAAAATACCGAATCAACCGAGTTAGCCTCTTGGATTCTATGAGATTGAATATCCAACAAAATTCTACCCCAAATGCACAAAGTTCATAAGACTAACCCTATCGGCTATGAAAAACACAGCGAATATGGAGAAACACAAAATTCTGTTGTCCTATTACTGCCTGCCTGAACTTTTAAAAGATTCTCTTAGTCCCCAGAGCTTGGCAAAAGTGCACTATTTTGCCATCTGAATGCCACGTGTCAATTCCTGGTTGGTTTACTTTAAAAAAATCATTTTCTTCATTTTTCTCTCTCCAATCAAAAGATGACATGTGGCGTTCATGAAGCAAACTAATGCACTTATGTCAAATGTCAAGTTCAAGGGGCTAAGAGAAACTTTGAAAATTTGAAAAGTTCAAGGGGGCAGTAGGCCATTTGAGCCAAGTTCAAGCGGGTAAAGATGGGTTTAGCCATTTATGAACGAGTAATATCATTAAGCACATATAACATGATTCCCTATATATGACTGCAGTTAACAATCTCACATCATACCTCTTATCCATTATTCATAAAGCAAACCCTATCAGCATGGCATTTGATGACATTCCAGCTATGGAAACACACATAACCAATCACTGACTATAACTCATCAGCATGCAATATCATTAACCCCAGATGACAAGATTATCATCAGCCCCGAACAAGATTATCTCAACGAAGATACTTGTATAAATTACAAAAAATTAACCCCAGATGACAAGAAGCACCTTTATGTGACTGAAAATAGCAATCTCTCATCAAGTTTATCATTCAAGACAAACCCTATCAACATGTTATTGGTGACATCTAGGCTATGGAAACATACATAACTAATCACTGGACACTGGCTATAATTTATCAACAAGTGATAGATTACTATCATTGAGCCCATATCATTAACAATCTCGCATCAAACTTGTCATTCAAGATCCATAAGTCAAACCCTATCAACATGTTATTGGTGACATTCCGGCTATGGAAACACATATAACAAATAGTAATAGAACAATACAACTAAATCAATACCACAGGATGCACCTTTATGTGACTCACTGCAATTAACAATCTCGCATCAAACCTCTCATTCAAAACCATATGCCAAACCCAAGTTATTAACATGCCATTTGGTGACATTCCGGCAATCGAAACACACATAACCAATCACTCACTAGAAATATTATTAAGCAAACATTCATTCAAACAGTCACAGATTCAACAAGAACTTGATAAATTGAGAAGGAAAGGCGAATAAATCCACAATTATTGAACGGTACTGATCCATATGAATACAAAATTACAGACACTATGGCCTATGAATAAGATCAAATGTTTAGAATATACGGATTCAGCTCATGCCATAAAAATTTCAATTCAATATCTTCAGAACTCAAAATAACAAACGCCAAAATAGATCCAAACAAGCACTATTTACCATCAAAATAGCAGATTCTTTCACAATCAACAAAGAAATCACGCTACCGTGTACCAATCATTCCAACATAAACCACAGAAAAAACAACGAGAGAACGGCAACCAATTAAAAACCCTAGAATTCCATGAAATCAAGCAATTAACAGGCACAATAGACATTGTAGATCTGGAAAAAAAAACATAACAAAATGAATATAAGAGGAACCGTACCGTCTCCATCCTTGTCGAACAAGCTGAAGGCTTCCTTGAACTCGGAGATCTGATCATCGGTGAGCTGATCCGCCATTTCTTCTTAGTTTTCTACTTCGTCTGCTCGAAAATAAAAACGAATGAAATATCTAAATATAGGATCAAATTAGTTTCAAAAGAGTGCGTTTTTTGCTATAGAAGATGTCGTTTTACTCTGGTCTTTCATTTTCCGGACGTGACCTAATTTATTAAATCCACTTATAACTATTTTTACTGGTGTACATTTTGTAATCAAGCCCAACCACGACCCGTAACAAATTTTTTATTGCATACTTAGTTTCTTAGTCAACTATGGTTTTGAGTACTAAAATAGAAATAAAAGGTTAAGTTAGTTGTTAATTTTTTTATTAAAATTGAAACTGTTATTTTCAACTTCTAAAAATTGAATTAAAGTGAACTGAAATAAATTGAATTTATTTTAATATAAATTTCTAATTATGCATAACTGAATTGAATTGAATTGTAGTCCAAGAGATATATGTATTGAAATGTAACAACATATGATTAAAACATTATTACTTAATCCGGTTCCAAAAACTAGTCACTCTAGAGATTTTACCTTAGTTCCTTTTACTTGTCATTTTAGAATATCAATGTAACTTTTAATTTTTTTTTTCTAATTTACCCTTATATTAATTAAAAAAATACAAGTATTGATGAAATTATGAAATTATAATTAAGAAGAAAAAGAATCTCATCAAAGATACATTCGTTATTTTAGTGGAATATTAAATTTTTATTGATTTTAATAAAAAACCCAAAAATAACTAATTTTTAAAACCGGATAAAATATTATGGTGGGTCTTAGATATTCACACATATATAAAGCCCAACCTATACATTGGAGGTGTTGGGGAATTCCACCTAGAAAAATAACTAATAGTGTAATTATACATGTAGTATAGATTGAAGCTTAAAATAAGTTAATTTGTTTTTGTGTCAAATGTATTTAGTTTCTTTTGTATATTGGCCATCACTTAATTAATTAACCAAGTTAAAAGCTAATATTTTTTAGATTCATAAATTCTCTACACCTTGTATTTTTGACCTTTATTAGGATTAGCATGTTCATAAAGAAATTAGTCTCGTTTCATTGGAGCTGAACTCGGTTAAGAACTCAGGCCAGTGAATAAGTCTACCTTGTAATCGACTTGTGCTTATTTTGCCAAACGCCAAGTGACTATTGTGTTACTTACATTTGGTTCGAATTATACCACAACTACCACATTATCTCTTGGCAGCAATTTATGCAACATAGACATGAGCATTAACCCGTCGATTAGAGGGGCTTGCTTATACTTATCTTTTATGGATTGGGTTTAGATAAATTAATTGGAGGTTAAGCCCTGTTCGATTTGAACCTGAAGAGGCCTGAAAAAAAATGGGATGAGCTTGATTTTAGTACTAAAAGCACGACCCGTCACTAAACAAATATGTATTTATTATTTATATTAATAATAATTATTAAAAAAATTTAAATTTTTTGGTAAAATTTAGTTTCAAAACTCAATTTTGTGACTTATATTAGAATTTTGGTTACAATTATTTAATTATAATATTTTTTTTATTAAAAAATATTTTGATTTTTTAATTATATATATTTATTGGTAAGCCCCCTAGCCGACCTTAAGATTTGATTGTTTTATAACAGTTAGGCCTGAGCTCGACTTTTATTTTTATGGGTTGAACCGGGTCGGTGCTACTTATTTTTTAGCCAGACCCGATTACGCTCAGTCCGAGCCCAACTTTTATTTTTTATAAATTGAATTAAACTTAAATTACTTATTTTTTAATTAAATTCAATTAAACCGACCTGAACGATGGTGTGGTCTACGCCTCTCGTAAACTCATTTATTACTTTGAGTCTTTTATTGTTACTCCGACTTAAAAATATCCCCTTACCCTAAACTTCTACCTACAAACTATGGGTATCCAATTATGAACCTTGTATTTCGCACAATGTTCCCTTGTTTGATCAAAGAGACGCCATTTTACATTTACAACAGGCGATGATGTGTTGAATGGGTGAAAAATGGAATTTTATATTATGCATTTAATTTTTTATATCCTTTTTTAATTTAAGGGTTGAGAATTTATGAATGAATATTTAATTGGAGTGAGAAAATAATTAACTAATTGTAATAAATTCTTAACCTTTAAATTAAAAAATAATATAAAAAGTCAGATACATAATATAAAATCCCGTTAAACAGAGTTTGGAATACTCAAATTCCTACAATAACATCATTTAAAATAGTAACCATAACTAGGAACGTGTTCTCCTTTACTTCTTTATACTTAGATTATACTTATTTTCGGTGGAAATTTATAACTATATAAATTGAAATATGTTAAAATTAATTAATGAATTACTTTATACATTTTTTCTTTATTTTTTATTTTTTATTTTATTTTTTATTTTTTATATAAGTTTTTATTTTTTTATTATGCCCTTATTAATTATAGCTCAATTTTAATATACTTATTATTCAATTAATGCTAATTTAAGGGTAAATAAGTACTCCCTCCGATTTCAAATGTATGTCATTTTAGGATTTTTACTGAGACCAATAAAACATTTATTATACTATTAAAATGACTAATTTATCCCTTAACTTTATTATAAAATTCTCTTTCTTCTTATTTATTACTTCCTATAACTTTATTTATTCTTAATATCTTTCATAGTTAATATAAGGATAAATTAAAAAAAAAATATTAAATGATGTATTAAAATTCTAAAATGATAAATAAATAAAAAAATAAAATATTTTCTAAAAAAGTATACATTTAAAATCAAAAAGAGTAATTTTATATTATTTATTAATTATTTCTTAAAATTTATAAATTTTTTGTAAAGCGATTAATTTTTGGAATACGAGAACTACCGTAAATTTAGAAAAAGGGTGTGAATTACGCGTATTTAATGAATGGGTGATGTCCGATAAATTGAAGGACGCGTATTGTATAAAACCTATTAAATTCCTATATTTGGATATTTCCTTTTTATTTTTTTCTCTCCGATCTCTCCCTTTTAGCTCCTCTACTAAGAAAAATGGCGGATCAGCACACCGATGATCAGATCTCCGAATTCAAGGAGGCCTTCAGCTTGTTCGACAAGGATGGAGACGGTGAGTTTCTTTCTTTTCTCCCCGATCTCTTTTTTATGTAACAGATCTGCTTCGTTGATTGCTTACATTCATGGAATTTTACGTCTTAATTGGTTGTTTTTCTTCTTTTTGAGACAATTAATGGAAGCAATATCTGTTGATGAAAATTTTGTGAGGAAACTGCTGTGATTCTGTATGGAGTTGTTTGGATCCATTTTGCTTCTTATAAATCGCGATTATACTCGGATTGATTCTGCTTTTTGGATCAATTTAAAAGGAAAATCGAAGTTAGCTGGGATCAATTTCTGTTTATGGACAACGATGAAAGAAATGGAATATTGATTGATATGTTTCTGCTTTGATATGTTTCTGAGACAACCTTCAAACTTTATTATATATTCAAACACTTTGAACTAAAGCATAGCTATGGGGAAATTGATTTTTGTGGATTTGTATTCATATGGCTCCATTTAAATTTACCTATCAAGTTTGTTGATTTCTTATCAATGACATGTTTCCCATCAAAATCACTGTACATGTAGAGATATACCTTGTTATCTGAGCCTTAAAAACATGTGTTTTTAACAATGTTTTTTAAAACGCTAGGCGCTAGTTAGGCGGCCGGCCAGGGCTTCCATCGCCTGGGCTAGGCGGTGCCTAGGCTGATGTGATTTTTTTTTTTAATTTATTAAGAGATAAACGTATAATTTCTACTAAAAACAAATTATAATTTAGTAATATATTGCAAAAACATAGCTTAGCATAAGCCTTAATCGATTCTTACATAATAATACATAAATGCATACCCTCACAAATTTTTTGTGGTTTATAGCGTATTATTTTTCGGTATGAGATTTAAAATGAAGATTATACTGTGAGAATATTTTGAACTATAGTTACTGTAAGTATTGATATCTTAAAAATTGCCGAAGAAATCGGATTAGGCGGTGCGGCGGAAAAAGTCGGACTCGGCGGCGCATAGGCGGCAATATATCGGTCTGACGCTCGATAGCACCTGAGGAATGAAAAGTCGAGCGACAAGCCCAAAAGTATGCCTATGCGGGGCCTAGGCGGAGCGGGGATTTTTAAAACAGTGGTTTTTAATCCATTACTGTCAGCAATTTTAGCTACGCAAATGTCATAGATGCCATAGTTATCAAGGCGTTAGGGCAGCCTAGGTGCACCCGAAGGCGAGGTAAACTAGGTGCAAAAAAATTTGCAAAAAATATTTGCTTGAGAAGTGAAGTTAAATGCGACAACAGTACCAGAAAAAGAACTAAGAGAATTGTTAGAACTTAGATGTATATATACTTGTAAAATCTTCATATTGCATTTGGAATATCTAGAATTGAACTAATCTAGTCATAATAGGAATTGAATCAGGAATATCTAACCTTAAATTATTAGTAAAAGTCTTAAAAACGGATGAACAACGCATTTTAAGGTAAAATAGTACCCTGATTAAACTGTCCCTGAGGCGAGTGCCTGAGGTACGGCGAAGCACAGGACCTTGCGCCCTGAGTAAGGCGCACCTCTAACAACTATGATAGATGCCATGTTGGTAGCGTTTGGCTGCTGAGTTCTGAATGTGATAGTTGGTACTAGATTGTTATTGCTGTTTTTACCATATGGGTTTAAGCTATGGGAAGAAATCGAAAGAAGTGATTCAGAGCCATAAGAGTTAGTTAATTTTTCGGTGTTATTTTTTTATACTGTGGCAGGTTGCATTACCACAAAAGAGCTCGGAACGGTAATGAGATCTCTGGGACAGAACCCAACAGAGGCAGAGCTACAAGACATGATTAACGAAGTAGATGCCGATGGCAATGGAACCATAGACTTCCCGGAGTTTCTCAACCTCATGGCTAGAAAGATGAAGGACACAGACTCAGAGGAAGAGCTCAAAGAGGCATTCAGAGTGTTCGACAAGGACCAAAACGGCTTCATTTCTGCCGCTGAGCTTCGACACGTCATGACGAATCTCGGGGAGAAGCTGACCGATGAAGAAGTCGATGAAATGATAAGAGAGGCAGATGTTGATGGCGATGGCCAGATCAATTATGAGGAATTTGTCAAGGTTATGATGGCCAAGTGAGGTGATCATCATCACTTAATTTCCTTAAAATTTTAAATCTTCAATATGAAAAAACAAAAGTATTTTTAAGAGATGGAGAAAGGATGCTAAACTAAATGTAGTTTTTGAATTTTCTTTTTTTTTGCGCATTGCCGGTCCTAAGCCCGGGTAAAGGAGGAAGGTTGCGTGGTAGGTCGACAGCCGACGCGTAAAAAGTCTAGTACCGTCACAAAAATTATTTGTGTATGCTTCTCTTTCAGATTGTACTTGAAGGGATAAAATGCTCGAATTTGTGGGTTAATGATTCAGTTTTGCAAGTCGTTTATTTCATTTGTTACTTGATTCAGTTTTCTTATAGATGTTGCTTTATGAATATTTAGCCATTTACTGGTTATAGGTATATTTGTTGGCTGGCATATCCGCCCAGTGCCGGCCCTGGGTTGGTGGAACGGGTGCCACCGCTCGGGGCTCTAACTCGGAAGGGGCTCAAATTTTTTAATTTTTATGTTTTTATAAAATAAAAATATTTTTTTTAATAAAAAATTCTAATTAATTTTTGATAAATTATAGTATAGTAGCACAAATTAAAAATTTAAGTGATTTTATTTATTTAGTATTTAATTTCATTTCCCTCAAATCAATTAGATATGATTAATTTTTATTTTTGTTATTTAATTATGTATTTTATTTTATAATTAAATTTTAAGAGTATTGATCTGAATGATGAAATGACTAGTTGAAATGTAAAAGTTGAAAGTTTGCTCTTAAAAAAATTTCTTAATCATGCAAAGTCGGAATCGTATAAATAATTATCCTCAAATTTATTAAAAAAAATTATAATTGAACTAATTTTTATTAAAAGGGCTTAATGTACATAGTTTACGTACTAGGGCTTTGTATCTGCCGATTGGGGGATTTTACAAAGGCAATTACCCGTGTCTAATGTGCTTTGAACTCTCATTTGTTAACTTTCTAAACTTGTTTGGCCTAAATGGTCTAATGTGCTTTGAACTTTTATTTGTTAACTTTCTAAACTTGCAAGTCATACCAGTTCTTCTCATGAACATTATGTGTCGAACTTCTGGTTGATTTGACCTTTGAAAGGTCATTTTTCAAATTATTCTCTCTTCAGGTATTTAGGGGGTGTACTGATGCAAATTTGCTAATTTTGGAAAGTTCAGAGGAGAGTAATGGATGTATTTTTGCCTTTTACAAATGGGTTATTTATTTTTGACCCTCTTTTTTTATGGCGCTATACTATAATCAAATAAGTGAACTTATACCAAATAACCGGTCTTCTATACATTAAAAGCTACTCCCTCCATATTTATTTTACTTGTCTTCCTTAAAAAGACTAATTAATTAAGGGCCTGAAAATATTAATTTACTCTTATAGTTTAATCAAATGTTTTAATTTTTCAACCAAATGTAATAATAGTATATGGGTAGAGTTAAAAAAATAATGGAGAAATACATAAGAAAGTGTAAATGACAAGTATTTTTCTAACAAATCCGATTTTTTTTATTTTCAAAATATATTACATATAATCTCTTTCCCGGTTAAATAAATGCATAGAATATATTAAAATTTTAGTGGGCAATTTCAATCCAGTTCATCATTAAGCATGCAATTTAGAACGGCCAATGCATGAGATGTAGGGATTGCAACGGATTGGATATGGATATCCATGTCTATATACTTGTATGCAATATATTGTAGAAATATACCGTAGAATATATGTTACGATATCCATATTCAATTCAAAAGAAATTGCAATAATTTAAAACCATAACTTTGTTTTATTGAAGTCATCATCAGATGTCTAAATGTTAAAAACATTTCATACAAATAACAATTCCAATTTCTCATCACTTGCATCAAAGACAAAAAAAAGAAAGAACCCATAAAATTAGAGTCTCTTTAAGCTCTTCTTTCTGGCATCAATCTTCTTTTTGTCTGCCTGAGCTTTAGCCGGTCCGACTTCTTTCTTCTGGCAGTTGACCGCCGCCGGAGTTAGTACCGCAGCAGCGGAGCCCACCCCGGCCTCCGCCGTTGTTGGTGGCTGATCGGAGTTATTTCCTCCTTTTGTGGCGGTTGTACATGGAACCAATGGGGATATTGCTGCACTAACAGCTGTACTACTATTCTTCTGGTCACTGGTTACCGGTGAAGTGTTACTTTGATCGACATTTAGAGCCGTTGTTGACTCTGAGATAGCCCCCGACTTGAACTTCGGTTTCGGTTTGGCGTGGATGCCAGTTAAAAGCCTGTATGTATGCAAGGTGTTAAAAATCTGAACAAATTTCATATGGGAAAAAGGCCTTTTTGGTCCTTGCGCTATTCAATCTGTTAGACTTTTTGTCCCTTTACCATGGATTACGTGAAATATCACTAATAGTCTCTACCATACAGGGTCCAAAAAGACATAAATTGTTTGGCACAAGGATCAAATGGATAACGAACTAACAATAACATAGCCCAAGGATCAAATGGGTAGGTAATGACTGAATAGCACAAGGACTAAAAAGGAATATTGCATAGCATAGGTGCCAAATAGGTAATATATATACCACAGGTGAACCAAATGGGCAAAACGTCTCCAAAAAGATAACAAATTGCTAAGCACAAGTACCAAATGAGTAACGGCTACATAGCACAGGGACCAAATGGGTAATGATTGAATAGCAAGGACCAAAAAGGTAATATATTGTATAGCCTAGGGACCAAACAGGTAACGTGTATACCACATGGACCAAATGGGCAAAACATTTATAGCACAGGGACCAAAAAGTTCTTTTTGCCATTGCATTTTTGGTCCCTCTAGTGCATATTATGTATAGTTGCAACAATAGAGATTCAACAATACAGGGCCCGGAAAGGTAGCAGATTGCATAGTATAGGGATTAGGGACTTAATGGGTAATGGTTGCATAGCACATGGTTCAAAAAAGCAACAAATTGCACAGCACAAGGACCAAATTGGTAACATGAATTGTAGAGTGACCAAATGGGAAAAAGAGTTATACCACAGGGACAAAAAAGGTCCTTTTGCCTCGCATCACAAGCCACGACATTTGAGAAACATTGCTAAACTTAAACAGATTCTAACATTCTATTTATCATTCAATAGGATCTGACATTTTAAAGGAGAATATCCTTCAAAAACCGAAAAGGTTAACACCTTTTACGATTTAAAAAAGTTCAATGACATTATTTAACTGCCAAATGCTAACCTACGAAACGAAATACAAGAAATAAAAAGAAAAACATGGCTGACCTGGCATGTCTAGCATACTCTTCATAATTTTCAAGGAGCATTTTGCCAGCCTGTTCATTTAAAGCTGATTCTGGAAATGGCTCAATCAATAAACACCTCACTACCTGTTAATTGTCACATAATCCAGTGCAAATCAAACACCGAGTTTATCAGAAAAGCAAAAAAGAATCATAATTTAAAAAAATCATGGCTGCCACGTCAGAAACAGCATGTACGCAAGTTCTAAAGAACAAGTTTTAAAGTGAACATAGATTAAGTCCGACAAGACTTACAATGAGAACATGTCTTAATCCAAGACTTGGATTCCAGTCTTTTTTTAGCGTATTGACGCAAATTTCGCCATTGGTTGAAATGTTTGGATGAAAAATCTTCGTCAGAAAGAACCCTGCAACACAAATTTCCAGTCACGAATATAGCAAAATAAAATCATAACCATGGACACACAAATAAATACAGCAAACAACATAAAAAAAACGTATATTTGTTCTGCAAATATATTAACTACAAACCTTTAGGAGGGGAGAACGGGAAATCACGAGACAGTAACAGCTTCATACGAAAAAGACCATTTTCGTATGGTGTCCCAGCTGCAAGCCCAAAAAAATATTCTCAATGCAATGCTCAAATTTGTTTAAAAAATTGTACGATTTAAAAGAGTTTGGCAAAAGGAACTATTTAGTCCCTGTGGTATAAATGTTTTATCCATTTGGTCCCTGTGCTACTCAAGCATTACCCATCTGGTCCTTATGCTATGTAATCTTTACCCATTTGGTCCTTGTGCTATGCAATCCGTTATCTTTATGGACCTTGTACGATATAGACTCCATTAATGATATTTCACCTGATCCATACTAAAGGGACAAAAAAGGTAACAGACTAAATAGCAGAGGGACCAAATAGATAACATGTACAGCGCAGGGACCAAAGAGGCAAACCAATGATACCAAGGGGCCTAAAAAAGGTCTTTCTGCCAAAAGAGTTTTCATACCAGGTCCTTCTATGTCAGCATAAATTTTTGAGAAATCATCATCATTTACTCCCACTTTAATACCCTCAGGTGGAGATTCATCAAGACACTTCAATTCCTTTGCAAGTTGTTTTATCACATTGGGTGGGAGATTTTCATTTGTTGCCTTCAAGAACAAAAAAGCAAGGTAATATGAGGAGACAAGTTATGCAAGTACTAGAAACATAGTAACTGATCCTCCATGCCATTGGTTATTATACTTGACAAAGTAAAAAAAAAAACCGAAGTACAAAGAGCCCTTCCTATCTTAGGATCCGCGAGGAATACACATCCAATCAAAGTAATGTCGTGTTAATAAGTTTTTGAAGTCCATAGTTAAGAAGCTTATCTAACAGTCATGCAGTAACTAGGAAATAAAATAATGTCAAATTTACTTGAACTCCTATCAAGAATAAACCTCCACCTGAACTAATTGCATCAGTTTATTTATTATGTACCATTTACCATCCACTTCTTAGGCAACTCACCAACAGATCCATAAAAAACATGAATGCCTCCAAAGGTAAACAGAAAAGAAGATGAAGATCAATATATACAATGTTACATGAATGCCGAAAGACTCACCATGGCCACAAAAGCAGTACGAATCTTGCAAAAGTGACGGTTTTATTGGTAGTGGATAACAGAGTATCAGCAAACGGCACACCAAATCCTCTCTAGCCTTGTTATTCAAGTACAGATCAAATGACCTGTTAATAGAAAATTAATCAGGCAGAGTCAAAGCAGCACAATGTTAACAGGAAACAATGCTGGTTGGCATGCATACACTTGGGAAATGCAGCATTATGAACTAAATAACTACCAAAGAATGAAATAAAGATGCCAAAACCTGAATAAACCTAAGCACTAGATGAAATTCAAAATACCACTTTCAATTATAATTTAATTTCACATTAAATCTTATGGAGTTGATACGGCGACATATATACAGGAATGGCTTTACCTTTTTCCCCTTTCAAAGGTTCAGTAAATGCTTCTCGACTGCTATCAAATATCAGATATGCACTAATCTACCTATTGCATGTTACGAGCGTAAATTCACACATCATATTGGTTACAGATAACATGGAAGGACAAATCCCAATACAACAAAAAGTGCAGAAATTTCGGAAAGTCAGCAACTTGTAAGCCAAATAAATTTCCCTTTTCAAACCTTTAACTTATAACTTTCTATATATGCCACAAACCCATTTCTAATAGCCGTTCTATCACTTCACACGTCCCACAGCCCACTGACACTATCTGTACACAATCAGTACCCACAATATTCCCCATTTAAAAGTAATTTTTCTTTCATCAATATATCCATAAACATTTAACAAAATTTATATGTTATCGATATAAACCCTTGTAACTAACTACATAGCAATCCAGTACAGAACATTTAAATTGCAGTCATACAAGTAATTTCTACATAACAAAAACCTCTAGAACATGCTACAGAAGTAAAGATAACAAATTTAATACTCCAGTAGTCACAGAAGAGCGTGGTCCCATAAAACTATGAACAAGCATAAAAACAAATACTACAAAAAAGGCTCAAATGTGACAATCCAGAGAAATAATCACTAGAAACAGAGAATGTCTTCAAAAACAAGTCCACATGTATGTCAAGAAATTCAATCAGACTACTAATATTAACAATAGAGCTAAGACTGATTAACCTATCCAATTTTCGTAGATTTAACTACAAAGAACTCAAAATCAAACGAGAAATGCTCAGATTTATCGCATCCTGAAAGAAATAAAAGATTGATACCGTCAGAGTAGCGAGATTAGAGAATCTAGATCCGCCGACAGTGGAAGCGCGTGCAGCTGCCGGGAAAGAAATCGACAACGGCGGCGGCGGCAAGGCGGCGAGGATACGGCGATCGGAAAAAGATCGGAGAGAAAAGAGGAATATAGCAGCCGGAATAAGGGATCCGGCGGCAAGATTGCTGATCGGAAAAAGATCGGAGAGAATCAGAGAGAGAAGAGAAAGGTCAATTTTAGGGTCGGCTGGGGACAAGATGAAAACTGGACGTTGAAGCTTTTCCTTTTTGTTTTAATTATATTTATTTTATTTACAATCCGAACGTTACAAAAATTTAAATTTATTCATTTTTACTTAGTTTGTGATTTAGCTTTGATAAAATTGTTTTTATAAAATGAGGTTTGTTGAGGTTTTTTTAATAATTATAAGTATTTTTATTGAAATTATTTTGTTTGAGATTTAGTAACAGTTAAGATTTTTTATCCCTCTTAATAAGTGTATTTAGAGGAATTCAAACCTTGTTCTCCTCCAACTTACTCAATTTACTTAGCCAACTCAGCTACACCTTATTCGTGGGGTTGTTGTGGTTTTAAACAATTGACAAGAAGAGGACAAAAAATGATTTTTCGTTCATCACGATAGTAATGTTACAAAAATATTTTACTCAATTCAATATTCTCATAATTTAATCTTATTTGTAAGAATTGTACGTCACGGTTTGAGTAAATTTCGGAAAATTTTTCACTTTTTATGATTGTTTAAAGTTTATCGTCATATTTTAATTAAAAATAATATTTGCAACATTCAAAAAAAATTGAAAAATTATTACATTTTTATTAATTAATCCAAAAAAATTTGGATAAAAATAAATAATATTTTTCATTATCGTGATATAACTAAATATTTATAATCTTTTTTTATGTCAATTTTTTAAAATTACGTACCTCATTTTACATAAAAAAAATCTTTCAGCATCGGTTTTGTAAATAAGTGAAGCTATAAAGTGTTTTTTTAAAGTTTCATTCTATTTTTGCTGATAATTTTTTTTATTGTTGATACGTTTAATTTTTGAAAGAGTTATTTTATTAAATACAGTAACATAAATTTAAAAAATATATCAGGCTATGTCCAACCCATTACTCCTCTACTCTATACTCTATTTTTACAGTATTTATTTTATTTATACAACTAAAATAAATTCACTCCAACCTATTATTTCATTCTTCTACTCTAAAAAAATCTTTATATCCAATATTATTTTATTATTATTATATTAATATTTTAAACATTTAATAAATAAATTATTATAATTAAATAAAAAAAGTAAAAATCAATATTAAAATAATAAACTATGAACATAGAGTAAAGAATGAGTTATTCTAAATTTAAAGTAATTTATATTTTACTATATATTTAGAGTAAAAATTTAAAATAAATTAAACTTTAATCCTATTTTAAATATAAATTATCAATTGTCTATCGGACTTGGACTTACTAAAATAATAAAATATACTCATCATATTAAATATTGGACTTTAGGTGATTGCAAAATCATAAAAAGTTAAAAGAAACATTTTGCCTTTATTATATTAAATTGAATGATTAATTATTAAATAATCTTGGTTGGTTCAAATCAAATATTGGCTTCTCTTTCTTCTGTTTCAATTATTTTCTGGTCCTACAATTAAATTAAATTATCTAAAAATGAATTCAAAATCCAAATATTCTGTAATCTGCATTATAGACACTTTAATAGTAATATAAACTTTCACGGACTCATTATTAAATAGTTGTTAAATATGGTTAATATTAATTGAAAGTTCTAATTAAAAATAGTAGGTGGCTTGTAATAAAATAATAGCCTCAATTGCTAACAAATACTCCATCTTTTTAAATTTGTATTTTTAATTACCTTTTTAAATATTTTTTTAATTATTATTTTTAAATATCTAGACATCTTTTAAATTATTTTTTCAATTATACACTCATTTGTCCCATTATAATTAATTGCAATGAAATGAAGAACTAAATATTAATTAAAGGGTAAAATAATATTTTTCTACCTTAATTAATTGATTTCTTATAAAATGTAAAATGTGTTAGAAGACAAGTAAAAAAAGATGGATTACTTCCCGATTCCATTTAGGTTTTTCATCAAAACCAGTAAAAATATAATACATCATTAAAGTGAATAATGTACCTTTAAACTCTCTTTATTTTCAATTACTCCCTCCATCTAGAAATTATTGTCTCTTTAACCATTTTATTAGTTCTCTTTTTAGTTGTCAATTTAGATTATCAATGCATTTTGTACAATTTTTTCTCTAATTTGCCCTTGTATTAACTATGAGAGAGATTATGTATTGTTAAAATTATAATTGAGTAATTAAGAAGAAAGAGAATTTAGTAAATGATAAATTAGTCATTTTGATTGTGTAATAAATTTTTCATTGGTTTTGATGATTCGGTTAAATGGACAATATTTTATTGATGGAGGGAGTACCACTTTATAATTTCATTAATATCTAATCTCTTTCCAAATTAATACATGAATAAATTAAAGACTAAATTGTAAAAGTTATATTAATATTCTAAAATAACAAGTAGTAGGAATCAAAGTAATAAGCCTAAAACCTAAAATGACTCGTTTTTGAAACCAGAGGGAGAAGTAATATACATATTGGAAACTGGCTACGGTTCTCAATCAAGGGATTGAATTGAAACTCAATAAGGTCGCGGGGTTCCAGAAGGACATTGTTATATTGGGTTTTTTACTACTCTAAAATTTTTTTATCAACAACATCAAACAACCAACAATAACTATAACCTCAACGCCACGCGACCCCTTAATCTCGATTCAAGTACTTCAATAAATATAATAAAAAGTTAACGACTACTTTATCTTCTTTTAAAGTTCACGATCCAAATAATGGCCTAATAATTGAGCTTTGCCCTAAAACATATGCTCCTTAGACTTTCACAAATCCAATTAATTTGAAAAAAAGGTGCATTATATTACCCATAAACGCTACGTGTCAACTTCCGATTAATTTGACTTTCTGACGACTTCTTCCAAATAAGAGAGATAAGTCCATTTATACTACTAGAATTAAAATAAAATCGCATACACATAACTTGATTGAAACAAATGTTATCAAAAGCAACTATTTGCCATAATTGATAATCACAATATATTCATAATAAATAGTTTAAATTTTTTTTAGATATAATATAACTATATACAATATTCTAATGGCAGCTCCCAGATAAGTTGGGTAAGGGATTAGATGTAAAGCTCCATTAGATTAAACTTTTATAAACATGTGCTTAATTAGATTAAACTGCATTATTGATTGCAAACTAGGAATAATAATTGAATTGTACATGTTGATTGAAATTTAGTGGGTTTGAAAACTTGTTCTATTAAAAGTTTTTACGCGAAGCTTTTCATGACAGCAGCTCTGAAATCAATCTCAAATAGGCCCCTAATATTTCAGAGATGTCGCAAACGCAATTTACAAAACCACAGAAAATGAGAGGATTTAGCTTAGACAACATTTGTAATATTTGTAGTAAATACTCCTTCCATCTTTTTAAAATAGGTATTCTAGCCACTTTTTTAAATATTTTTTTACTTGTCATTCTCAAATACAGATGCCCAATTAATTTTCACACTTTTCACTATGTAAATAAATATACAAAAAATTGAAGTTTGAATATACCACATTGAAGTTGAATAACCTTTAAAAATCAAAATGGTAATTACTTTCAGGTTACATATTTAACCTACCAAGATTATGATTAAAGCACATTATTACATTAAGCACATTATTACATTAAGCACAAGACCTGGGCATGGGCCAGGCTGGACCGAATTCGGGTTGAATCGGGCCTAACTAAAAAATTGGTAGCCCAAGCCCGGCCCTACCCATAGAAAATCAAAGCCAGGCTCAGGCCGGGCTTGGCTTTATAAAATAATCAAACGCAAGCCTGGCCCGTGTGCCTACTAATATATATATATAATTAAAAAATTAATAAAATAATATTGTAATAAAATAATTGTAACTAAATTTCTAATATAAATCACAACATAGAGTGTAGATGCTAAACTTTATAAGAAAATTTAAAATTTTAAACAATTATTAGTATTATAATAATAAATATATATTTATTTCAGATGTTCAAAATTAGTTCGGGCCGGGGTTGGGTTTTAGGAATAAAACCAAGCCCATCTCATACTTTATTCGGGCTTCTAAGTGTTCGGGCCGGGCTGGGCCAGGCTTATTCTCCAATTAGTTTGTCCAAACCCGGCCCATAAGTAGCGGGTACGGTCTTTGTTTTTTATTTGGTGTCTCCGGCCATTTCTTGCCCGGATCTAATTCAACCAGTTGTTCATCTCCGAGTTCTTCATATCCTGCTCGATATTTTTCTAATCTACCTCCATTCAACTTCAACGCACAGGGCGAAAACGGTTATTTCTCACAAATGCCTTTAGCGAAGGTCTATGCGGTGTAGATCTACGGATCTACATATTTTCGGAAAAATCTCTTCAAATCTAAGTGTTGAGAAGGTGATTGGGATCTTATATTGTTCAGTTTATGTAAATTTTGGAGTTTGGGTTGTTGGTTGGATTTATGTTCTAGTTAGGAAGTATGGCTTGTTCTGCGTTTTTCTTATTTTTGCTCCCTTTTGGGTAGTTAGTTCTTACCCTTTGTGGTATTTTGTACTCCCTTGTATAGACTTGTTCATCTATGAGTTGTTGTCTTCGCTTGGCTTTGTCCATGGCGTTTTTTCTCGATGTAACGGTTCTCTTATTCTAATGAATATGCTATTTCTTATATATAAAAACAAGTATAGAATTACCCTTCTTTTATTAGCACAAATTATACAAATCTTTAAAAAATCATTCTGGTAACAATTTCATAAGGAAAATGACATTGAACTCACTCATCCCAATTTGAACGATTCATAATATCAAATTATCTAAAGAGTTTCCATTATTATTTCTGAATAAATAGTATAAGCAACAATGGCAATAATTCTAAAAAGGCATACCGCATCAACAACATCCTCAACTTGACTCCAAAACCCTGCTGCCTCCCTGAACTTTGAAAGTGTCCCCGCACTACCTCAACTTTCAAAAAGTGCACCACTTTGCTCCCTACATGCCCCGTGTCAGCTTTTGATTGGAGAGAGAAAATCTTAAAAAATACTCCATCTTTTTAAAATAGGCATTCTAGTCACTTTTTCAAATATTTTTTTACTTGTCACTTTCAAATTTCTAGGCACTTTTTGAATTATTTTTCCAATTATACCCTATTTATCCCATTATCATTAATTGCAATGAAGTGGAAAACTAAATATTAATTAGAGGGCAAACTAGTATTTTTCTGCCTTAATTAATTAATTCCTTAAAAAGTGTGAAATGTGTTAGAAGACAAGTAAAAAAAGATGGAGGGAGTAATATCTTAGAAAAGTCAAACCAACCAGAAGCTGACAGGTGCTATTCAGGGAGCAAAGTGGTGCACTTTTTGAAAGTTGAGGTAGCTGCGGGGACGCTTTCAAAGTTCAGGGAGGCAGCGGGATTTTGAGGCCAAGTTGAGGATGCTGCTGATGCATTAAGCCTTCTAACAAATTAATGTAAGAGAATCAATGCTAAAATCATTTTGGTTTATAGTAAGACTAAACAATGGAGCAGCTAAAATCAAATATGAAATTCAACCAAATCAAAATTGCTCAAACCATGGTTCGATAAGGTCAGAGGGAACCTGTATTAGGAGGAAGAAAGGCTACGCTGGGTGATTCTTGACTCAACCTTGCCTATCCTCGAAGGCGGCCATACGATGTGTGTAACCCTTCCCTTAATTAGACCTAAAGGTATCTGTTCAGCACATTAGCAGCTCTGTATTAGGACCATTCAAGAGATACTTTGACTTAAATACCCTTTTACGTCATGTTTTATAACTCAAATGCTCTTTGATATCTGCCCTATGGAAATTGCCTGGTGTGTTCATTTTTTGCTTATTTGGTACCCAACGTATTCAATGTTAGTCTATTTGATACATGACCTATTTAATATTAGAACATTGAGCGTTCATATAACAATAAAAGACACCTGAAATACATATATTGTCATTTGGAGCTTCGGTGTGTTTCGTTGATCATGCATAGAATTGTTGACCCTCAATGACCCCCTTAAGTTTTCGTACTAAAATTGGATATGTCAAACACAAAATAGGCAAAAAAAAATGAATACATCATGCACCAAATAGGCAATTTCAAGACATCTGAGTTATAGAACATGACCCAAAAAGGTATTTAAGTCTTTTCATAAAACTTAAAATTGCAGCACATGATAGGAATCTCGAATATTCACTAGGCAACATAGTTGTCCGGGCGCCAGGCGCAACCTAGGAGCCTAGGCGCGCGCACCAACTAAAAAAACTAATAAATTATGTCAAGTGTCAAAACCATAAAAAAATAAAAGGTTCATAAATTTATATTATCTAATGTGTTCAGATGAAAATAAAATGATGATTTTTTCTAAGATGGATTAATCATTTTATTATTAATAATAATGTTATTACTATTTTATTACCACTTACTTACAGCCTGATGCATCCAGGCACGCGGCTTTTGATTGTGAGGAGCCTATAGGCGCCTAGGCGATGAGGCTGGAGCCTGGTGAGCCCGGAGCCTAAGGCACACTTGTGACAACTATGCTAGGCAATATTCATAATTTCTACCAAATTCTTAGAACATGATGCAAAATTTCGTACATACCGGCCCAAAAGATCTAGAATCGTAGCTACAAAGCAAGTTGTCTCCCTCGACCCAACAACGTCCTTCTGGAACCTTCACGACATCTCCAGATTGAGTTTCAATCCAATCACCCTGTAATCCAATAATTCTCTTAACCCATCTCTCCTTGTGATTATATGGGGAGCTACAAACAAATGCAACCATAAGTAATATCATAAAAGCAATAGCTACATAAGTCAAAGATAAACGATGCAAATGGGGATTAAAATTTGGAGAATACCAAGGGCATAATAACAATGAAGTCATTCAACCTTCTATAATACTCATAAGCCCATCTATGGTTACCATGCATGAAGTTGAACTTACTATCATGAAAATGTATATAGAAAGAAGCCTTAATACATTCATAGCCGCCCCAACTTGGCACTTTTGGCTAACTGCACCCTTTAACTTTGACTTGTACCCTTGTGCCCCCTCAACTTGGCAAAAGTGCATCTGAGAACCGCCTCAACATGGCAAGAGTGTACCTAAGAGCCACCTTAACTTGGCAAAAGTGCACCTAGGAGCTGCCTCATGCCAACATTCATATTTGTATAGATCAGACCGTGCATTACACGTGCACTTACGTATACACCATGCACAAGAAGTGCACGGCTTGCTCCATAACTACGGATTTTAAAATGAGACGGCTCTCATGTACACATAAGTTGAGAGGGCCCGTAGGTATAAGTCACAGTTGAGGGGAGTTGGCCAAAAGTGCCATTTTGGAGTGGCTATAGATGTATTAAGCCTGTAAAGAATGAATACTCTAAACAAAGTTATTGATAACATCTGCACTTTCTTCTTAAAGAAAACTAAATTCCTCATAATTATTCATCCAAACCACGGATCAATATTTCTCAATAGTTTTTCAGCACTAAGCAGGGGAAATTGATAGAATAAAGTTCAATTAGCTTTTAGGCAAATTACTATCAAATGGTAACCAAAACGTTAGAGCAGCACAGCTTCAAGAAACTCACTCATGCAAAAACATAGATAGATGCATTCTAGGTATGGCGTAATGCATCATTAGCTACCAACACTTTCTCCAAAAACCCGTTGCTTCCCTGAAATTTCAAAGTACCCTCGTAGCTCCCTCAACTTTCTGGTTTGACTTTTCAAAGTTATCATTTTAAAGATTCTCTCTTCAATCAGATGCTGACATAAGCTGACATGTGGCGTTCAGGTGCAAAGTGGTGCACTTTTTGAGAGTTGAGGGAGCTACGGGGTCACTTTGAAAGTTCAGGGAGACGGTAGGATTTTGAAGACAAGTTCAGGTAGCAACCGACGCATTATGCATTCTAGATAACAATAAATTCAGGAAACAAACAGTAAGGAAAATCCTACCAAAAAATAACAACATCACCACAGGAAAACTTATATTTCTCAAGGCAAAACTTCTCCACCAACACACGGTCATCTGCTATAAAAAAACTTATCAAATTAATGAAAACTCAGTCCTGACAGAAACCAATTCAATTGAATTTCTAAGAAATCCATTACCAAAAACAGATTTTGAAGCGCTCCTGGGATTAAATGTGGGAGCCATTGAGGTTTCCCGCACTGGAACAACACTGGCATACCGGTCTGAAATAGTGAGCCCAACGATCCCAACTGTGAAGCATTTCTTTGTAACACTCCATATGAGATTACTATACCCCATTCTAAACCTAGAATCAAGTCAAGCAAATATACCAGTCATCTGCAGAGAAAAAATTTCAAGCAATTAAAATGACATGATAAATCGCAGCAAAAAAGATGAATAACAGACTCGGTGTTCATTTATACTAAGCTACTAATATGAACACAAGAGCAGTAGTAGGAAAATTTAGCAAATATGATCTCTAAAATCAATTGCATGTAGTACTTGAGAGGAAATTTAGATCCGCCAACAGTGGAAGCGAGAGCAGCTGCCGGGAAAGAAAACTGCGGCGGCGGCGGCTGCAAGGCAGCGAGGATAGGGCGATTTGCAGCGTCTAAGAGTGCGGCAGCGCAAAGGCTGCCGAGGGAGAGGGGTATAACAGTCGGATTATAGGATCCGACGGTAAGATTGGTGATCGGAAAATGATCGGAGAGGATTGTCAATTAGGGTCGGCTGACGACAAGATGAAAAGTGAACGGTAAAACTTTTCCGTTTCGTTCAAATATTTAATTTATTTACCATTTGTTTAGTTCAAGGTTTTAAAAAGCGCTGGGCGCTAGTCGGGTGGCTGGGGCTTTAAATATTTAGATGGTGTTTAGGTGGGTCTAGGCGGTGCCTAGGCCGATTGTAAATTTTTAATTTTTTATAATTATTAATAGATAAAAGTATAAATTTAACTAAAAAATAAATTATAATATAAATATATTTTACAAAAAAATATAGTTTAGCATATGAAAATATAAGTCTTAGTTAATTTTTACATAAAAACACATCAACATTAAAATCAATTCCTTAAAAATAAATATTCTCACTAATTTTTTGTGATTTATAGCGTATTATTTCTCGGTTTAATATTCAAAATGAAAATTGTATGTTGAGAATATTTTGTTGTACATTGGTTTAACAACCGTGCTACCTTTTTTGAATTGAAAAAATTGAACTATAATTATTATAGGTATCAATATCTTAAAAATTGGGGAAAATATCGGACTAGGCGGTGCCCAGGCGGAAAAAATCGGACTAGGCGGTGCCTAGGAGGTAATATGTCGGTCTAGCGCCTGATAGCGCCCGAGGAATGAAAAATCGGACGGTGAACCCCAAAATAGCGCCTAGACGGAGCTAAGCGGAGAGTTTTAAAACACTGGTTCAGTTCATATTTTTTCGTGTTACGATACGGTTTTTAATTATAATATTGCACTAAACTTTTAAAGGGATATTCTCTCAAACTTTTAAAAAGTATTTTATTTAGCTCTTTAAATGTTACGTGCTAACTTTTAATAGGTTTGATTTTTTAAATACGGTCATTTTTCTAATTTTTTTTTCTCTAATTAGGATCTAACAGATCTCATTCAGAACCTGAGTGGAACACTTTTTGAAAGTTGAGGGAGCTACAAGATCACTTTAAAAGTTCAGAGACATTAGGTTTTTTTGGACAAATTCATGTAACTAGATTTACAGTAGGCCTTTATGTTATGGTTCTTTTCGTGCTATGATTCGTATCGGGTATTTAATACATTTGTCGTTGGATATTTGACATATACCTATTTTTTATTATTATAATATATATAATTACTATATATCAAGCACATAATAATAAGAATATTAAATACTCGATATCAAATAAAAAATTTAGATGAATTCATAGATTTCATGACTTTTATTAAAATTAAATTAAAATTTTTAAAATCATATCGTACCACGTAATCTATCCAAATAAAGAGCGTTAAAAATCTATTTGTATCATTCAAATAGACAAAGTTCAATGCATAAAGCGATCAATAGATACATGAAACAAATAATATTCAAATTTATATTGTATAGTCCTACAACGTGGGGAAGTGCAAAAAGGTCAGTCTTATGATATGGAAAAATGATATTTCACACCTTTGTTGTTTGTGCTCATGATCTTAGAATATTATAAATTTGGGTCCTAAGATTACGGATATGTTTGATATTATTGTTAGAGTTGCTGTTATGAAAAGGTCTACCTATAAATTTTTAATAAAATAACATATTTTGGTTATGGATAAAAGATTTTGAATCTTAACACTAATTAATTAGAAACTGTCTGCTATTAATTTTTAAAATTTTTCATGATAGCAGCTTAAAAAAGTTTAAAAATAAAGCTTTGCAGAAAAATATTATGAGAAAACAATGTCATACTGCCCTACACGACCAAAGTTGCATGAGTGGCAATTTTTCATGTTAAAGGATATGTTAATCTACATAAAAAGCTCTCGTTTTAGGTAAAAATAAGGGTGTTAAATGCTAGGTGCTTGTAAATAATGTCAGCGCCACTAGGTAGGCGTTAACGTCTGGTGTTTTCGAAAAACATCCCAAATGAGTTCATTTCCAACTTACATGCTGGTGTTTTCGAAAACATCCCAAATGAGTTCATTTCCAACTTACATGGAACTTCGTAAAAATAAAAATGTCGTCTATGTATTTAAAGAATGGTTAAACATGCTTAAAACACCGAAAATTTCTAAAATAAATGCTAAGATAATTTTTAATACAATGCTAAGATAATTTTTAATACAATAATTCTATAATTTGTTTTCAACAAGAGTAGAATTGAATCAAAATGGTAAAATTTTAAAAAGCTAAAGATCTAAAAGATGTTGATTTGTAGCTTGAAGAGTGGGAAGCTTAACTCTGGGTGGATTTGGAGAAGAATAAGAAGTTTGGGGGCAAAATAGAATAAAAAGACCATTCAAAGGATCAAGTTCCAACGTGTATAAAACTTGCCCCGCACCATATCCTCCAAGAAGTTGGTATGATCTCTCTGATTGATCCATCGCCAGACATAGATCATCCGAACCTGCAATTCCATCCAAAATTATTACTAAGTCCTCGAACTTTTATAAAGTTCACATTTAGCTCTCTAATATAGTTTTTATCACTCTCCGCGACCAATCTTTCTGTTAGTTAGTATATAACATGATTACTAATAAGGGTTGGTCTAAGTGGTAAGGGACTTGGTATAGCTTAAGCAAGATTTCGAGTTTGAGTCTTAGTGAATGCAGAAAATTCATATTGGGAGACTTACCCACCACAGTCAGACGCACGACCTGAGTCGGATCTGCCGTAATTGGAGCAAAGCTCCAGTGAATCAGATGGGTAACAAAAAAAAAAAAAATATATAACATGATTTTTGAGAAAAGTAGAAGACCATGGAGTTTATGGTAGAAATCTAAAGTATAGTTCCTATGGAGGTATACCGCAAACTTGAATGTGAATCGTGAATTTAATTTAGTGTGAGTTTAAGGTTAGTGTTCTCTATTTAGTCTGTTTTTCTAAAAAGTATGCCACGATATAGTTCGAGAGAAAACATGAAAAAAAACAATTTTGACATCGCAGAAAGCAATACCAAAAGTGCTCTTGATCTAAAGTCATTGAGATAATCTTATTCGGGGATTAGTAACAGTTACGGCCTCTCACCCCTCTCAACAAGTGTATTTAATGGGATTTAAACCTTGTTTTCCTCCAACTTACTCAACCTGCTTAACCAACTAAGTACACCTTGTTAGTATATCACATATTAGTTAACCTATACTATAGACAAAAGTGTCAAATATGGAAACAAAAATATTATGCATATCAATCTTGAAATCCATTAAAAGTTCAAGAGACTCAAAATGTGTTTTGCCAAAAATTAATTGATAAGAAAAATGAATTGAAAGAACAAGGCCGCGTATTTTTCAACTTACAATCTATTCAGTTCAGTTAGTTCAGTACTTATCAGCACTACATACACATAAATCTATACTGAAATAAGTACTTATCAGCTCAATTCAGTACTGTTACTTATAATTAAGTTGAAAAGAATATGGCCTAAGAAATGAAAAATGAAATACAAAACTTACAAGCAGCATGCTCAATCTGAGTTTGGTAAATGAATTGAAGAACAGCAGAAATTTCTTGCTCAAATTTGTGGAAAGGTCCACTTTGAAAATCCATCTTTCTAAGCTTACAGACTCCTTCTCCTAATTCCATCATTGCTCCTTTATGGTTCTGCATGCATACAATAATTAACTCTTACATGTAACCAAAATGCTGCATCTTCAACTACCCGAATTTGTCTTAAAAAGTTTATTGCCCTCTGGACTTTTAAAGTGACCCCGTAGCTCTCTCAACTTTTAAAAAGTGCACCACTTTACTCACTAAATGTCATGTGTCAGCTTCTGATGGGTTTGACTTTTCAAAGATATCATTTTTCTGATTTTTTGGACACATGACATTCAGAAAGCTAAATGAGACATTTTTTAAAAGTTAAGAGAGCTACTGAATCATTTTGAAAATTCAGGGGCGGTAGGTACATATGGATGCCTAATGAATTTAGAGTTTTGTTTTTAAAAAAACACTAAGTTAAGTATTTCATTCTTGCATCAGTGGTTTATTTGATATAAATCATGCCAAATATATCAATTATCCTTTGTACTTGGCTCCAATGGTTTATTATCTCATTGACATTTTGAAATTTTTCTTTGCCTTCAAATTTGGTAAAAATGTATGAGCTTATCATTTGAATGCTATATGCCAACTTTTAATTTTGAAGAGAGAAAAATCAGCTAAATGATATTTTTGAAAAACAAACCACTCGGATGTTCACACGTAACATTAAAGGAAGCAATCTGATACATTTTTATTACGATCAGGAAACAAGTGAAAGTTAATGGACAGTGGACCATTAAGGCCAAATTCAAGGGAGTAATTAATGTTTTTGACCGATAAATTAACTTGTTTGTTGTTATAGTTGCTAGTAATTTTTTTCAAGTGTCAAAATGTCTCATTAAACTGTCCGATCTTCCTTTATTGTAAAATCTGGGATAGCTGTTGCAACTCTATTCCAATGTCAACCGGAAACAACCTCTCCGTAGTTACATAAACAAGCCTGCATACACTCGACCCCCTTACCCTGCTCGTGCGAAAGCCTGTTAAACATTAGGATATTGTTCTTGTCGTCATCGAGACAACACGTTATCAGCAACAACTAACAGCAACCACAACAACAAACATTGACAATTAAACTAAATGAAAGCAGCTAAACCAAAACCGACTGGGTTCAAACCCCACAATAACAACTTTGACAAAAAAAATGCCCCGTATTACTTAAAAAAACCCGACCTGGTTGAAGAGATGATGAAAGCCAACAGCACATTGGAGAATCCCATGAAGAAGAGTCCGGGTCGGGTCTTCAGCTCTAAACCAAAGAGATTCAAGATAGTCATGGCACTTGTAATATTCCCTCTTGTTAAATAGAGCCACTGCTTCTTCAAAACTGTAATATTCATCTTCTTCATCTTCATCTTCATCACTGTAATTTCTGTATCTGTACGGAATCCCAAACCCAGTACTGCTTGTTTTACTCAGTTGCTGCCATGGCGGATTCAATTTCAATTTCAATTTCAAACATGTCTTATATTTGTTGATATTGAGAGAAATACTAGAATAATTATAAGGGTTTTTTGAATTTAGAATTAAAAAAGGAGGATTTGAGACGAAGAATTTTATGCTAATTAGTGCCATTGTTGCTCATTTTATGATGGGTGGTAGTTTTTGAGAGAATTTTATTTTGTTTTTTTTGCTGTGGATTTTATTTTTCTTTGTTTGTGATGGAGGGAATTTTTTTTTGTGGTCCTAAATAGATCCCTAACTCATGAAATCTAATTTAAAAAATATCCACTGATGAGGGTCTTTTTGCAATTATTTTTGCTTTGATAACAGAAATTTGGTCCAATAACAGACCTGGTCCATCGATTGAGTCGTGAAGTTATGATTTTAGAGGTCGTAGGTTTGAGTCCACATTCAGACGAGGTCGGATAAGGTTTTCCTATGTTATTATTGTAAGCCCATATAAGGCAAAAAATTTTTTAAAAAAAACCAAAAATTTAGCCTAGTGGTTGAGCCGTGAAACTGTGATCCCAGAGTCGCAGGTTCGAGTCCACACTCGGGCGGGGTGGGATAAGGTTTTCCTTTTCTTATTATTGTAAGGCAAATTTAAAAAAAACAAAAATTTCGTCTAGTGATTGAGCCGTGAAGCTGTGATCCTAGAGTCGCAGGTTCCATTTCACACCTGGGCGGGTGGGATAAGGTTTTCCTTTGTTATTATTGTAAGCCCATATGAGGCAAATTTTAAATAAAATTTGGTCTAGTGGTTGAGCCGTGAAGCTGTGGTTGGAAGTCGCAGATTCGAGTCCACGTACGGACGGAGTGAAATAAAGTTTTCTTTATTATTATTGTAAACCTATACGAGTCAATTTTTTTTAAAAAAAACAAAAAGTTGTATTTATAATCATAAGTGCATAAATTGAATTTCAATGAGGATTTTTAACAGTATAAAATTTGTAATTAAGGTTCTCTAATTAGGTCATATGAATGAGATTTGGCTTAGATAATTCATTGGACTCTCCTAGTGAAGAGACGAGACTTTATTATTTTGGACTAAATTCTATGTAAATTTATAACTGTTTAGTACTGGATTGAACTTTCACTCTGTATTAATTAATCTAAATTGTTTAAAATTTACTTTTGTGAAATGAATTGCAGTTCAAGAATAGGATATCATTAGTTTAGTAATTATGTGATAGCTCTTTACTTCTTTTTAAGCCACACAATTGTTTCTAACTTCACTGGCCTTAATATGAAGAAAAATATTCTTGAAATGGAGCTAATATAAAAGAAATGAAATTCTATATCCGCTTATTCAGTTCAAATAAAGTTTTCATAGCTATAAATTTCGACCGCTTTCAATTTAGCTCATATATATTCAGCTTAAAAGAATACGACCTTAGCCGATAAATTACTAGAAGGTAAAAATGGAATTGATTGTATGTTTATACACGTGAGAACTTGGTGATATGACATCTTGGCGCAGTGAAGAGTGTTTATATTATACTTAATCAATATCTACATAATCCATACTTTTTAAATACGTGTCATTTTTTATAAGTTTTTCATAAATTTTAAATAAAATCACATATTTTAAATTAAAATAACACATTTTAATCATTTATATTAATTAATTAAAAATTATTTGACTTATTTTTTTCTAAATTAAATATTCTACTTATAGAAAAAGCTTCAAAATGAAGCTTTTAAAATAACCAGCCCGAAAAAATAGCGAGGGCCATAGTCAATCCCGAAAAATTAATTTTTCAAGGGTGTAATGTATGATTCAAAAAGATTTGAATATGATAATTCAATTAACATTTCAATATGATCACTTAACTATAATTTTTTTTCCCCGTTCTGAATGGACCCCAACTATAAATGACACTTTCAAACCATGTCTGCATTCAGAATAATCTCCAATCGCTAATTTACGAGTGCTTCAAAAGACAAAATGACTGACCCCAAAATTCAAACTATGTCCCTGAATTTAAGATTTAAGATTTAAGATCACTAAACTATAATTTAATTCAAGAACTAAGAACAAAAAAGAGATATTCTACATCTCAAACATACACTTTAGATTCAAGATGTATCCTCAGTTTTCATGCTACATGGGGTGATCCTATCAAATTCAAATTACACAACTGAAATTATACACTAACAAATCAAATTAATAGACCAAATCCGGTTCAAACTCAGCAAAATCAACAGAGCCAGATTCAATAGGAGGCATCAAATATGCAGCCAAGATTTCGGAGACCAAAGCAGCCACAAGTGGAACTCTCTTCAAGTTCTTCAAAAACGAATTGCTCTCGTTCTCGCCGACTGCAAGTATCTTCTCGTTAATCTCGACCATCCTGTCCAGTTTCCTCTTGAATTCCGGGTTTTCGACGTCCAATACTGCCGGAAATATTCTTGCTGTTGTTCTGTTTGTCTGTACATTCATATCACGATTACACGTCACTCTTTAACAATCGGAAAATGGAAATAGATACCGAGAAACGCTAGAAATTAAGTGAGTTCAGTTTCGTAAGTTTCTAGGAGTTTCTGTGCTTCCTAATTTAATAGACTTCTCTTTTCAGGATGTCGTTTTAGTCTCGTCGTTTTTACTAGATTAATTTTGTGTTTTCGGAAGGATTTTGTTGTTGTATGTGCGGAAATTACCATTCTAATCGAGATTAGGAGGTAATATTCATCGGTTTTCACTTGAAAAGGCGCAAAATTGAGCTATAAAAATACGATTACAAACGTTTTTGGGCATTCCCAATGATGTTACGGGCATTTTCACCCGTTTTCATTCAGAAACTAACACGTGTCAAAAACTGCATGAACTATTTTTCGACTAGGGTCACTAATAAACTACCTTGTGTACTACTTCAATAACCAATTTTCATTTTTCAAGAGATTCTATACGGGGCACCAGATACTTTGTATCTTTTCCGTCGGATGATTAACATGTAACCTTTTTTTATCATTATAACATAAAAAGTCGTTAAGCGTCGATCATCCAACAGAAAGGGTACAAAATACGTGGTTCTCTATTTAATATCCCCAAATACGTGCGGATCCGACCAACGGGAGGTTGACATGTCAGCACTACCGGATGTTGACGTGTCGATGTCTCGTTGGTTCAAATTTCACTTCAAATTGATTGGCATAGAAAATCTCACCTCAATAATGACATGCATGTCAAATTCTTTAGTGTTCAAGCCAATGCCCTCATAGAAGGCTGTTCTTTGGCAATCATTAAGGTACATTGTCACATAAACCTGCAAAATCATTTATAGGGAATTACATCAATAAAATTGCTTTAATTCGTGTATCCATATGAACATTGACCTTTTTGCCCCTCGTCCTAGGCGAAAAAGCGTACAAAACTAGACCACAATTAGCCCAACGGGGCTAAAACCGAAGGGCAAAATGGTCAATTGTAGTCCAGTTGGATACAGTTCTATACAAAACAAGGTAAGTGTTGATAGAATGTTAGCTGAAAAGGTTGTTTATGCGCCAAATGCATTAGCAACTCCCTCTGCTTGTCTCATTTAAACTGCCTCCCTGAAATTTTTAAAAAAATCTCCATAGGTCCCTAAACTCTATAAAACTTACCAGTATCCCCCTAAATGCCACGTGTTAGCTTCTGACTTGAGAGAGAAATCGGGCGAATGACAACCTGAAGTGGCATTCAAGGGGGCAAACGGGTGAAATTTTTGATAGTTAACAGAGTAACAGGGACCTTCTCAAAGTTCAAGGGGGCATTTAGCAGAATAAGACAAGTCGCGAGAACAGGCGATGCACTTGACAGTTTAGAAGCGAGATTTACCGATAAGCAGAAGAATCGGGACCACAGTTTCGCCTTCCAATCATTGAGGAATTGTGGCTGAGCCTTCATCAATGCAGAGAAGAAATCGCCATGTCTATTCTCATCTTGGCACCAATTCTCAAAGTACTTGAAGATTGGGTAGCATTGGTATTCTGGGTTGGTCTTGAGGTGTCTATAAATAGTAATATATCTCCAGTACCCAATTTTCTCAGATAAATAAGTAGCATAAAATATGAACTTTGGCTTGAAAAATGTGTACTTCCTAGCTTTTGTTAGAAATCCCAAATCCAATGCAAGATTGAAATCAGAGAGCCCCTTGTTCAAAAACCTGGCAAAAACAAGCCAACATTTGCTAATCAAACACAAGCATAAAAAGGCTTGGTCTAGTGGTTGAGCCTTGGAACTGTGATACTAGAGGTCGCAGGTTCGAGTCCACACTCGGGCGGGGTGGAATAAGGTTTTCCTTTGTTATTATTGTAAGCCCATATGAGGCAAACACAAGCATAAAAAGGCTTATAGCCCCTTTTTGCCTGTAAAAGGGCATTTTTGGTCCCTGTAGTATAACTCATTTGCCCATTCGGTCCCTTTGCTATTCATGTTATCCATTTGGTATATGTGTTAAACAATTTGTTACTTTTCGAACTTTTAGTATGCAACCATTACCTATCAAGTCCATATACTATGCAAATTTTGTATATCTTTAGCCCCTGCATTATTGAATCTCTATTAATGTAATTACATAATATGCACTAAAGGCGCCAAAAAGGTAATAGGTTGCTTATCACAGAGACCAAATAGATAACATGTGTGCCATGAGGACCACATGGTTGAATGAAACACAAGCATAAAAAGGCTTATAGCCCATTTTGCCGGCAAAAGAGCTTTTTTAGTCCTTGCAGTATAACTCATTTGCCCATTTGGTCCCTCTGCTAGAACACAAATAAAAAACAAAGAGGCAGATAGTTTCATTAACATACCCAGCATGCCTAGCTTCATCTCTTGACATTAGAGAGAAAATCTCAGCTACCACAGGGTTTGTTTTCTACAGAGGCAAAACATCAAACGCCTTATCAGCAATTCCATTAAAGAACACATAGATCATAGGATACTGTAATAACTCACTCAATATAACTCAAAATTCCATCAAATTCAAACAATTTACTCAATAATTTTACACCTTGAGCCTCCTTCCAAGCTCTTTGCAAAGAAGGAAACCCATACCGCCCAGGACCCATATTAGAAAAGGGTCAAACATTAATTTTTCAGCTTCTTAATTGTTAATTCTCTAATAGAAAATTGGTTAAATGTTGTCCTAACAACTTCAAAATATTAATAATTTATTATAAGCTAATGACTAATTGAATGGGATTTGGATTCTCTGAAGTTAGAATTCTCTTTTAAGTTTTACATTTCAGTCAATCACATCCTTCCGTTGATTTTTAACAATCCATATTATATTGCATTGTGGGCACCGTGATACTACAAACCACTAAAACTGAATTTAAATCATTACAACTCAATGGACGGATGAAATTGACCGAAATATATAACTTTATGAATCTCTAACTATTAAGAATCCAAATCCAATTGAAAAACACTAAGAAACCCATCAAATTCACATAATTTACTGAATAATCTCATACCTTGAGCCTCCTTCCAAGCTCTTTGTAGAGAAGAAACCCAGAGAATTCAGCAGTACAAGACCTCTCCAAGAACTCAACAAAAATCTCTCTCAAAGGTCCCTGCATCTTATCAGCAGCTTCTTTAAACTCCTTGTTTCGGACAAAGTGTTTCTGATTGTAATCAGTTTTGAATTCTTGAAGAAGGGCAACAAATTCCTCCTGGTTCAGCTTCTTGTTGATCTCTGTATTGAAAAGGGTCTCCATTTCATCAAAATCTGTAGTGTAAAACCTTGGGGTCAAAAGGGTCTCTTTAATGGCGGTTTTGTTGGATTTCTTGGCTGGTTTTGCTGCGGTTGGCTGTGAGGTTGCAGACATTTTAATGGTGGAGAATCTTGAAGAGAATATTCTTGCTGGGTTTTGGAAATTTGGTGTGTTGAATTTGGATATGGGTTTTACTAGTGCCATTTCTGCTGCCATTGTTGCAGAGCTCTGAATTGAAAGGAATGGAGAAGAAGGGGTAAGATAGAGAGTGAAGGATAGGATTTGGGATTTATAAATTGGAATTTCAATCTCATCCAATGAAATCTGTGTGATGAAATGGGAATTTGACACGTGGCAGTTCATGATTGGTTAAAGGTGATTGCTTTGGAGTGGTTTGTGGTAACTGATGATGCCATTCGGACAGTGGGTTTGTGGTCTGTGTTTAACTTCAGCTTATTCTTCTTGTACTTTTACGGTTGAGTTAGTTAAGTAGACTGATTAAATTAAAAAAAATAAGGTTTAAATTCTACTAAATATATTTATTGGGAGTAAGAAGCTTTAATTATTTATAAGATCCGAATAAAATTATCTCAATAAAAATACCCGTAAATATCACCAGAAAAAATCCATTTTATGATTATTTTCATTAAATATTTTGTATAATTTTTATTGCACTTTAGAATTCAAATGTTAATTTTATTTCATAATGCTAATAAGAAATTGACTACCACTACAACATTGCTCCTAGTATGCTTCCTTAAATACATCAACTGACAATTTTCTTTCGATAACACCCACAACTTTCATTTGCTCCCGTAATCTCATTAAGCCCGATAAAAGTATAACGTTTTACCCCCTTAACATCATGTGCTAGCTTCTAGTTATAGAAAGCGAAATTTGAAAAATCAAACAAATCAAAATCTGTCGTGTGACAATCAAGGCAAACTTATACCCCTTTTTACAAGTTCAAGAAGTTAATTGAAACTTTCAAAAGTTCAGGGTGACATCCATCAAAAGTTATCAAGTTCAGGGGTGTAATGTATGACTACTTGCAATCTGTTGACTACATGCATCAGTCTCATTTCCCTATGTTGTGCTTCAAAGATGCATTTGAAGCAATATGATACACAAACTATGAAATTAATAAAATGCTACATCTTAATATTCCACAAGTAACAGTGTGGAAAAAATACTGAGGGTTTTGAACTTGTGATTGTCACAAGAATTTGTGAGCTACATATTCTGCAATGGCCATGCTTGATGTTAGACCAGGCGATTCGATTCCGAAAAGGTTCACTAGACCAGGCACTCCATGAACATCTTCCCCCTGCATAGACAGGGATGCAATAAATTCTTCCATTAATCATTATTGAGCCCTTTAGCTGCAGTCATGTGATTTTTTGTGCCTCAAGTTGATTTTTAACAAGAAAAAACTGTTTAAAAACACCAACCTAAAGGCGGTTTAGCCCAACTTGCCGATAGATGAAATGGGCAAATAAGCAGATAAATGGGCAAATAGAACTTGGCCGCCCTAAGAACCTGTTTGCCCTCTGAACTTTCAACTGTTCCAAATTACCCCCTCAAACGTGGAAAAATTGCACTCCCTCCATCTAGTTTTTATCATCTTTTTAGCTCCTTTCTTAGTTCTCTTTTTAGTTCTCATTTCATATTCTCGATGTATTTTGTATCACTTTTTCTCTGATTTGCCCTTATATTAATGATGAGAGAGATTGTGTATGCATGAAAGTTATAAGTTGGTAATTAAGAAGAAGGAGAATATTTATATAAAAATACTACACGGGATAATTTAGTCATTTTAACGATGTAATAAATGTTTTATCGATATTGATGACTCGGTTAACTGGAAAATAAAAAATAGATGGAGGGAGTACTAGATCGTCTCTTAAATGCCACGTGTCAGCTTCTGGTTGGTTTGGCATTTCAAAGATGTCGTTTTTGACTTTTCTCTCTCCAATCCAACCAGAAGGTGACACATGGCATTCAAAGGGTTAGGAGGTGCACCTTAAACAAGTTCGGGGAGTTACTTGGAAAATTTGAAAGTTCGGGGGGTTCAAAAAGGTAAATATATCTCCAATTCAACATCTCTCCTTTACTGGAGCAAAAAAGGCCATAACCACGAGGGAGGCCGACATATTTTTGATTGTATAGAGTGAAAGAGAATACCTGTATCAGAAAATCAGCAGGAGATTGTCCAGGACCCGAGATTTTCGGTCGAATCCCAGCATAACCAAGCTCTAATGATCCATCCCTTAAATTTGGATAATACTTTCTTATCTCTTGGTAAAACATCTCAGAACGGCGTGCATTAACAGTATAGTCATGCCTGGAAAGAAACAACTCATTCAGAATTCAGATAAATAATTAGTTCACTCATAAATTTTCTCGGTTTATGTTGCATATAAACTTATAGAAGAGGCTCAACAGGTGTAGCAGAATGTAAACTAATATCTGAAATTAGTATATCATAATCAAACTTTGTTCAGTGTTCGACAGTGCAAGAGAACATGATTTTCCCAGTACATTGAATTTGTTACAGAATCAAAATTCACAGTGCAGATTTTGTTTACTAATGGTCTTTCCCCACAAAAAGTGTGTTTAAGAATTATATGAAGTGTTAAATAGGCAATGGTAAAGGGTAATAAGTTTATATGGACAATTAATTTCCTAGTTTGTGGGGGCTATATGGTCAAGAACAACAACAACATCATTACCCCAATGCCTAACAAGGCTCCGCACAAGTGGGGTAAGGGGGGGTCGGGTGTACGCAGCCTTACCTCTGTAATTACAGAGAGGATGTTTCCAATTGACCCTAAAGTGGAGTTGCAACAACTATTCGTGACTTCACAATAAAAGAAGCTCAAACAGTTGAAATAGCTTTATTGAAGTTGAAATCAAACTTAGTGACTTTATTGACAGTTGGACACGTATTTCACTTGAATGATGATAGCCAAATAAACTAAAAAGTTTAGTAAACACATAGCCTTTTTTACTTAAGGACCCCTTGAACTTTGCCCTAGAGGCTCATTTCCTCCCTGAACTTTCAACCGTTTTAAATAACCCCTTGAACTTGTATAATAAAGTGCACCTCCTAACCCCTTAAATGCCACGTGGAGAAAATCAGGAACTTATATCTTTGAAAACCAACTAGAAGCTGACATGTGGCGTTCATGGCAAACTGGTGCATTTTTTTCAAGTTTAGGTGGTTATTTAGAATAGTTGAAAGTTCAGGGGTAAATGAGCATTAGAGCCAAAATTCATGGAGTCCGATGTACTAGGCCAAAACTTTTTAGCTCAAATTGGTAGGCAAATGATTATAACCGAGAGTAAAGAGCCATAAGGAGAAGGATTACTTATCAAGAAAGCTGGATACATCATCTACCCCATGAATCCACTCAACATCAGGGCCAAACTTCACTTGGCCATCTAAATCCAAAGTAACATGAACTCCAAGACCACCATCTTCAGGAATAGGATATATCAAATGGTCAAAAGGAGGGATTTTAGTATTGGACAAGGTGAAGTAGCAACCACGAGCGAAATATGCAGGTGGAATCACACTACTAGTCAACCCATCAAATCGCCTAGCAAGTGATACTGCACTCAATCCTGCAGAGTTTACAACAAGCCTGGGAATAAGAACAAGTTGAGGATGCAAGAGAGACTTTCCATCCCAATTTCGAAGATCGTTGCTTCCCATTATATGAAGGTGGAGATTATTTCTTTCAATGTGACCACCAATCACTGTGGAATTGTAACAGAAGGTTGCTCTATGGCTTTCAGCTTCTCCCTGGACCGAAATTCGTCTAAAATGCAATCATATATGAAGTCTCAAAACGGAAAATGCATTGCAATAAGCACTCAAATTTGAAAATTTTGTGTCCGTAATCACCAAGCTTTAACTTGATATGATAATTCTAAGCACTTTTCCTCGGCAGAAGGGCCTTTTTGGTCCCTGTGGTATAAATCATATGCCCTTTTGGTTCCAGTGGTATAAATCATTTTCCCTTTGGTCCCTCAACTATTCATGTTACCCATTTGGTCATGTGCTATGCAATTGTTACCTTTTTGAATCTTGTGCTATGCAACCATTACCCGTGAAGTTCCTACGCTATGCAATTTGTTATAGGCCCTGCATTGTTGAATCTATGTTGATGTAACTATGCATAATATGCACTAGAGGAACCAAAAATGTAATAGGATGCATAGTACACGGACCTAATAGGTTACATACATACCAAAGGGACAAAATGAGTAAATGAATTATATACCATAGGGTCCAAAAGGTGGCTATTCCACTTTTATTCTACAATCCATAAAGCCATTTTGGACATAATTCGTCAAAATTTAGACCCAAAATAACTGTGGAGTTGGCCTAGTGCTTCAATGGCACTTATGAATGGGTATCAACTTGTCATCCATTCATCCCATCATTTCAGCATCAAATATTACAGATCATGACGAGTATTAAACTTGGGGCAATTCAGCAAAAGGAAGCACATAAAAGAGAGGGCAAAAGAGAATTCCGTACCACTAAAGACAGCATAAGAGAATGTGCATCAACAATCCCCGAAACAGGGGAAACCAAAGCCTTAACACATTGCAATTGAGGTTCAATTCTCATGGCTTCAAAACCCTCGATCAATTTCAACCCATCAACGCCATTGCGAGTGCCAATCTCCATTAACTGCTGAAGTTTAGGGATCTGAGAAGACGAAGTAGCGACAATAAGCTTACCAGTCTTCCTATATGGAATCCCCAAATTAGAGCAATAATCATAGAGCAGATTTCTCCCCTTAACACAGAACAAAGCCTTGAGAGAATGCGGAGGGTAGTAAATTCCGGCGTGAATTACTTGGCTATTACGAGAACTGATTCCGGTGCCGAATGTTGAGGCCGAATCAATGACTAGTACGTCTCTGCCTTTTAGGGCTAGGGCTCTAGCTACTGCAATTCCTACAATGCCTGCTCCAATTACAACGCAGTCTGCCTTTTCAGTTGCTACTTTGATATTTGTAGTTGAGATTGAGCTTATATTTCTCGATAATCTTCGAATTGCTTGCCTCGCCGGCGCCGGCATCTTCCGATTGTTCTGCTCGTTTCCTCTGTGTAGTCTTTCCCGCTCTACTCTCACAGGTCGATACGGCTTCTCAGAACGCGCGACTTAACGGTCAGTTAGTCAAATAGGAGGTTTAGAATGGTAGTTTGGGTCAATGTTCTTAAAACATGACCGGTCTATTTAACCGGAAAATTATGGTTAGTTAAATGGCAGTTGAATTTGATCATTATTCAACCATTAAAATCTAAAATTTTATAGGTTGTACAAGTTTTTTATATAAAAAATTAAATATTGAACAGATAAATAATAGTTTTATTTATTAGGGCACTTTTAATTGTTTCCTGTTTTGGAGGATTAAAATAGGGAATATGTACCCCATATGTAAAGATGGCAACGGATTTTGGATTTGGTCCAGATTCGTGGATCCGGATCTGTTTTGACGAATTTGAATCCTAATTTTATATACCCGTCGGATACGGGTCTCAAAAAACGGATTCGGATACCATATCGGCTTTTTACATGGTATCCGGACCCGATCATATATATATACCTATAAATTAAGAAAACTCTCATTCACTTTACAGCCCCCCTCACTTTACGCTTCCATTAGTGCCTTAGTCCTGCTCCAACACTAATCCATCATTCTTCTCTTCTCCAAACTCACTGAACGCTATCCTCGCTCAGTTCTCTTCTCAATACTCGCTAATCGCTATCCTCTTCCCGTTACTCATTCAGTCGTGTTTATGATCTTCTAGGCTGTCTCCCTCTTTAGTGCCGCTCCAACACTAATCCCTCATTCCTCCTCGCCTCCCTCTCTCTTGGCTCCGATCACTCTTTTGAAAAAATTCGTCATCTCATATATTGTTTTTTTTCGTTTATGGAAGTGATTTAGATTTTTATTCATGTTTATGATCTTCTGGGTTGTCTCTCTAGTAGATTAAATATGGGGTCATTGTATTGGCTGCACTATTTTATGTTTCTTTTGTAATTTAGGATAATGCTGACTTGTATTAGATCCGTTTCAGATCCGGATCCGGATTGGGTCTAAGTTAGACTCGGTTCGGATCCGATCCGTTATCATCCCTACCCATATGGTATGTCTCTAAAATGGGGTTTTCTATATTTGGAGAACCCCATTTATATTTGGGGAGCCCCATTTTAGGGAATTTAATATTTTGGTATTTTATTTTTTTAGTTTTGATTTTTTTAATTGATTTGTTAGTGAAGTAGAATAGAAATAATGTAAATAAATTAATATTATAATAATAAATTATTATTATTCATAGGAAATCTAATATGAGGAATGAAAATGAAGAAGATAATTGAAGTAAAAATATTATAAATTTTTTAAAATAGAGTCTAAGAAACGATAAATGGTAAAAATAGTTTAACTTGCTTTTATATATTTATAAAATAATTTAATAAATTGTTTTTTGAATTTATTTGAACCTGATAGTATATCAAAGAATTCATCGAGTATATCAAAGAATTTAAGCAAATAATATAATTATCTTCAAGATTTGGATCACTTCAAGATTTGGACATGTGTAAATAAATTTTGTTTTTTTTATTTCATCCACAGAAAATTAAAAAAGAAAATTATTTATGTATCCTAAGGTGGACTTAAGAAACACCGTTAGTTTAGATGTTTGAATGTATTTTCTGAATTGAGATTTAGTAAACGCGCCAATTTAGTATTATTATTTTAATAATTTTTAAAATTAATTATTTTCATAAATTTTTAATAATATTATATTTTTTAATTTTAAATAATATATTTTAATTTTTTATATTAATTAATTAAAAATTATTTAATTTATTTTTTTAAAATTAAATCTACAATATTTAAAAAAAAATTAAAAATAAATCTTTTAAAAAAACTGCAAAAAAAAGTCAAAATCTAACCATCAAACTACCCACGTGAAATGTGATTATATAAAAAAAGGAAATGCGAGTATGATGTACGATATATTTAATTTATACACTTGACTTATCTATTATCCTATTTTAATATGTTAATATTAATAAAATAAAAACTACTGTAACAGACTAACAGTAGACCCGTTGCCGTTAATCGTTCCTCTTTGAATTGTACTTACAAATAACGCGGGAGAGCGGAATAATAAGCGGCGTGACTTAACTGTTAGTTCGTCACGCAAATCAAATCAATGGCAATAAATAGCAGCATGCTGTCATTCGACTCTTCTACTCTGAAATGGCGATTATCAAAGCCCTTTGCCACCATTACTAAGTTTTTAGTGTCGGCGCTTTCAATGGAGGACGGAGAAGAAACTACCAATAGCGTCCTTGCTTAAATCACTCGTTGCAAAAGATGGCGGAAGAAGACGGAGAGAAGGCGGATATGCAGCGGCTACCGCTGTTGAACAAGAGCAGCGCCGCCGGAAACGGCGGCCGTGAAAATTGTCCAGGTTGCCGGATGGATCGATTCAAAGAAACAAATCCTGGCGTTCCGTACAAGTACCTGTTCTACGTTTGGCTTATCGTTCTGTGTGCAGGTTTTTTTGATTTATCGGAATTTTTCGTAGTTTTGGACTGTGATTCTTCGCGGAAATGATTTATTGAGATTTGAGATTATTGTTTTGGTTTTCCTTCTGCAGCTCTGCCTATTTCGTCTCTTTTTCCTTTCCTGTATTTTATGGTAAGTTTTGGTTAACAGAGTAAGATTTGAATCATCTCGGAGATTCTTTATTTTGTTTTTATTTCCTCTTAGTTGAAATCTAATTTGATTAACAATCGTTGCTTATGCGTTCTGAATTGAGATTTAGTTAACAGAATAAGATTTGAATTATCACGATCATCTCGGAGATTCTTTTTGATTTGATTTTTTTTTATTTCCTCTTCGTTGAAATTTAGTTTGATAATAATCGTTGCTTATGCGTTCTTAATTGAGATTTAGTTAACAGAATAAGATTTGAATTATCACGATCATCTCGGAGATTCTTTTTGATTTGATTTTGTTTTTATTTCCTCTTCGTTGAAATTTAGTTTGATAATAATCGTTGCTTATGCGTTCTTAATTGAGATTTAGTTAACAGAATAAGATTTGAATTATCGCCATCGTCTCGGAGATTCTTTTCGATTTAATTTTGTTTTCATTTCCTCTTGGTTGAAATCTAATTTGATAAATAATCGTTTATTTATGCGTTCTGAATTGAGATCTACAATTATATTTGAAATCATTGGATGAAAGCTTCTTCGTAGTAGATATTTGGATTGTCATGAAAGAGCATTTATGATTCCTATTGGTGAAAGAGTATTTATGGCCGAAAATGATACAGGTTATCCTAATAGTTAGAAATAGAATGACTCTATGAATTGAAATCATTGTCTACAGATAAGGGATTTTGATATTGCAAAAAGAGAGGAAGACATTGGCTATTATGCTGGTTTTGTGGGTGAGCATATTTGTTGTATATGCCATCTTTGTTAATTGACTTCGTTTTATTATTATTGATGTTATTATCTTTCATGAGAATCTGAATTCTTTTCATCTCATTAATTTTGAAGGGTCTGCTTTTATGTTTGGAAGAGCATTGACTTCGATTATTTGGGGAGTGATCGCTGATCGATATGGTCGAAAACCTGTCATTATATGTGGCATGTTATCACTGTTAGTAGCTCTGGGCGTCTTTTTACTTAGTAAAACTTCAGCAAGGATACTTCCTTAATCCTTTGGTCTATCATTGTTTTAATGCATCTGTGTTTGCTCATCGCAGTATAGTTTTCAACACCCTCTTTGGACTTAGTACAAGCTTTTGGATGGCGTTCTCTACCAGGTTTCTTCTTGGAAGTTTGTGTGGCATACTTGGTCCAATGAGGGTAATCTTTCCTTTGATGTTTGAAATTCTCTTTACTGTCAAATCAGATAGAATCAATGAGTTTGGCACGAGTTCTCAAATACTTGGAGGGAAACAAAATAAATCCACATTAAATAACGGTATATCAGAAATTCGTTACCTGTTTTGGATTCAAATCTATAAATCAAAAAATAAGTTTACCATTTTGGTTGTATTATCTTATGGAATTCCACAATGCTCATGAGCATCTTGAGGATCCTGAAAGTAATGCCTGGGAGCAAGTATAAAGCTCTCAAACTACAGTTTTTACGTTTTTTTGTGCATGAGTGCGACTCAAATTAGATCTCAAATTCTTCCTTAAGAAAAAAACTGCCCTTTCTTGTAAAGCACGTATTGTTACCCTTCCAGTTTAGCAAAGGATTAATATTGTGTCCGTGCTTGTCTGTTTCCCGCTGTCTTCCTGAAGATATTCGACTATCTTAAAGTCGTTTACTAGAGAGTCCTTACCATCTTATATATATGTACAAATGGAAAATCTCGCTTGAGAATCAAGTATCTTTATGTCATTTTTTAAGTTACTATCCATAACAAATTTAATTGGTGTTTTATGTCACAGCAAGAAAATATCTGAATTTTGTCCATCCCTTGATGCATTGCCTGTCCTTACAGTTACTAGATGTAAAGTTTGTCTTAACTAAGGATGTGAAGATTGATCCTGGAGTTAAAAACATAAATGTCATCTATATTTTCATAAATGATGGTTCTTTGGTGCCATTTTACAATATTTACTTGGATTGGTATGCATGATTGGTATCTCTGATTTACTAGTGTCCATAAGTTATTTAGTTTTCCTGATTTATCTTTTTTTTCTTCTGTTGAAATACTATTATGTTTCTTCATTTGCCAGGCATATGCTTCAGAAGTTTGCCGTCAAGAATACCAAGCTATGGGAATGTCAATTGTAAGAGCGATTCCCTCTTCTTATCTCATTCTTCTTTCACCAACCTAGTTCTACAAATCCTGTGAACAACTATTTCAGATAAGCACGTCATGGGGCATCGGATTAGTCATTGGTCCAGCTCTTGGAGGTTTTCTTGCACAGGTATACTTTATTTTTTTTCAGTAGGATTCCCTCTCGTCCCTCCTGCAAACATAATGAGGAGCATATTGTAGCTTAACTTTCTATGTCTTGCTGTTTCATGAACATAGAATGTTATTAGTAAGAAACTTAATATGGTGATAGTTATTCTCTTATTTTCAAAGTGAGCTTGCTTTTATTAACACACAGATAATCTGTATTTAGATGTGCCAACATTGATATGCCTTCCTCTGACGAGGAATGTGCTATGCTGGCACTTGTTTGACGTTAGAATTTTTGTATCCTCAATTGTAGTTAGCAACCTAATGTCGTCCTCTCTCATCCTTCATTACTAAACATGATCAATACATATATGAATTATGACATATTGTGTTGCAGCCTACAAAGAAATATCCAAGTATATTTTCTGAAGATTCTTTTTTTGGGAGGTATGCAGTTTGTCAAGTCTTTTAATATGTTTACGTTGGAATTCGTTTTTATAGTAGCTCTTCCTTTTATTTCATTTTATCTTATTTTTAAGCTAATTTTTCTAAACACGGATGATACTGCAGGTTTCCTTACCTTTTGCCTTGCCTTGTGATATCAGTCCTTGCATTGGGTGTATTTCCTGTTTGTTGCTCTCTTCCAGTATGTTGCCGTGATAAATTCATATGCTTATACAAATTTTTTCTAGCACATATTTCGCAAATTTTTTTATTTATTATATGCACTTCCCCCCTCCCCCTCAAGTTCTGGTTCTTGTAATCTTAGTGTATACTTCGTTATGAGTTAAATCTGATTGTATCATTATGAAAGTCCACGGAAAATTAAAAACTACTTTATCCAAGTTAAATATGCTCTATAATTGGTTCTTGATTAGGAAAGTATTAAATTTTATTCTTCTCTCTTCTTACTTTGTAAGTTCTGAAAGACATGAAGATTTTAGATATAAACTAGTAGGTGGTCTCTTTCCAAGGCAAAGTGATGGCAGTGGCTATTATAAATTACTTAGGACTACATTGCAGAAATTTATGCATTAGGAAACCTTTTGGTTTAAGGGTTAAATTGGTTCAGTAGCTTGTCTTCATATTTCTTCTTTGTTCTTTCTTTGCTTTTAGACCTTGGCGTTGCTGCTTATGAGGTTTGTAAATAGCCATATGATGCCTAAAAGAGTTCTATAACCTTGTAGGAGACGTTGCACAATCATAAAGATAGCAACAAAGAGTGTGATATGCAGCATCCTGAAGTAGAAGCTGCCAAAGGAAAAGGCTCAACTTCTGAAGAAAGTCTACTGAAAAATTGGCCCTTAATGTCGTCAATCATTGTGTACTGTGTGTTCCAACTTCACGACATGGCCTATTCTGAGGTAATATTATCGATTTATCCCTCTTCTCTATTTAGACTTTTCTTTCATCCCAAGTCAATGGTTTTCTTTACTTGTGTACAAATCAAATGATTTGCAAAAAAGTAAATACTCTGTTAGCCATGCACCTACTATTATAAACTAAATTTGTTGTGATCTTTTAGAGATGTTGCTTTGTTTGGGGAGCATCAAGGGAAACTTGATGTAACTTTTCCTAAAAAACCATGGTAATTGGAATAGATAGTCTATAAATTTTGTATTTTACCTTACCTCATTTCTTCTGTTCTGCTCATTACTGAACCTAACAAAACGGACGAATCATAACTCATTCAAACAAACTACTCTCCGTTAGCCTCCCTTTTCAATTATTCTCCTCCTCAACATGCATTTTATTTTCTCTCTTTAATCTTTCCTTCCTATTCTTAAGTTTCCTCTAATTACGTTTATCATTTCCCTTTGTTCTTCAGATTTTCTCACTATGGGCAGTTAGTCCTAATAAGACTGGTGGACTGGGTTATTCAAGTGCTGATGTTGGTGAAGCTCTTGCTATTTCAGGTATGTGTACCACAGTCCTCTTCATGTTAATGTTCTATGTCCAACTCTCTCTAGTCTTTTTTTCCCTTTCCAGATTCACGTAAACATCTTCTCTGAGTTATTTTCTTGATAACTATGTTGGTTGATATGACTGTCTGTTTTTTATCAAACATTATGCCTCTGTTTTTGTACTTAATCTCAGGCTCTTTATGGAAAAGGAAAACTGAATTGTTATTACTTATTATGGTCTTGACCAACTACCTTTTTCCATTCCACATCAGGGTTTGGACTGCTACTCTTTCAGCTCTTTCTTTATCCGATGGTTGAGAGAAAACTGGGGCCAGTCATGGTATCTCGTATAGGAGCAGTACGTTCCTTAATACAATTCCGCAATATCTATCCTCTCCTATCATTTTCTAAAACATCTTTAGCCGCCTGAACTTTGCCCAAAGGCCTACTGCCCCTTTAACTTTGCTTCCCCGAACTTGGCAACAATGCACTAGTTTGACCCTGAATGCCACGTGTCAATTTCTAGTTGGTTTGACTTTTCAAAGACGTCATTTTTATGATTTTTCTCTCCAATCAGAAGCTACCATGTGGCGTTCATGGGGCAAACAGATGCACTTTTGCCAAGTTCAGGGGCTAAGAGAAACTTTGTAAAGTTCGTAGGCCATTTGGGCCAAGTTCAAGCTGATGAAGATACATTTAGCCTTTTCTTTTCCAAGTCTCATTGTCACATATTGTTTTGTTGGCATACAATGTGAAGGTCATCACTGTACCATTGCTGTCTGCATACCCTTTTTTGGCTTTGCTTAAAGGCCTCGGCCTCACCCTGCTGGTTGACTGTGCATCGGTTTTGAAGAATGTTCTTCCTGTAAGTCTGCACTCCAAACGACGTTCTCTACCCTTATATGTACCATATAATATATTTTGTTGAATGTGCTTTTACTTGCTTCACTATCTTTCCTATAGATTGATTCTTCTATTAATGAATGCTGTAATTGCTAGGATAACCAAATGAATCGACTCATTTTAAAATCCAGAACCAATTCATGGTTCTCAACAATTTATTTTCCCCCTTGTGCATAAGGAGTTCCATATTCACAAAAAAGTACTAACTAGTAGGTCTCGTTTATCACCATACTTAAGAGTGTCTATAGGATTAGTTTGATTCAATTACTCTTGTTAACACTTTAGGGAGGTCGATTTTTCAAACGAATAGTTTTGTTGCAAATTCTCTTTTGGTTAAACAATTTCCAGGTACAACTGTGAAGACCAAACTGTTTTATATCACAGTTAGGAGTTTTAGTTCAGAAACAGTTGGACCTTCCACTAAATACAATGATGCTATTGTTTGTGCTTCCTATTTTTTTCAAAAAACTCTGGTAATGAAACATAGAATTTCTGGTTTGGTTTTCTTTCATGCGGGAAATTGGCCACTCTTTAATAAATTCTTCCATTAATGTAGGTCTCAATCACTACAGGGCTACTCCTTCTTCAAAACAGAGCTGTGGTAAATTTTATCACTTTGTTGGATGCATTATCTTGAGTCTCATGATGTATGATGAAATACACACTTGCTTTGTTTCTTATAATGTTTATACATTGCAAATATGATGTACTTTAGACACTTAAGGCGGGTTTAGAGTTGTTGTCCCCTTATTTCAGTCCGTTCTCAAAAAAATATGTTAAGGAGGCAGGAAACTACGTTTTCTTAAAAGCTTAATGAATCATTAGCTACCTGAACTTGTCCCAAAAACCTGCGGCCTCCCTGAACTTTCGAAGTGACCCCTTAGCTCCCTCAACTTTCAAAAAGTGAACCACTTTGCTCCCGGAATGCCACGTCTCATCTTCTGATTGGAGGGATAAAATCTTAAAAATGATATCTTTGAAAAGTCAACCAATCGAAAGCTGACACGTGACATTCAGGAGCAAAGTGGTGCACTTTTTGATAGTTGGGGGAGCTACGGGGTCACTTTGAAAGTTCAGGGAGGCAACGGATTTTTTGGGACAAGTACGTAGCTATTGATGCATTGGATCTTCTTAAAATAATATTAGTCTCCAAATGTATAACCGAAATATTCTTGTGTGTGTACATTGTATTATATTCTACTTTTGATTCTATAATGAGTATATAACAAATGAAGAATTGGTTAGTGAATGATTGATTACATGAGTGAAAAAAACTTGAAAATTTCAATTTTTAAAAACTCTAGAACCATATTCTAGGAAGCACGGAAACTCCTAGACACTAGGGTTTCCAAGTTTCGTGTTGGTGTCGGAAACCGACGCTAGACACGTTTCCCCTAGTTTCCTAACCTAAATTAGCCTAATTTTTTTTAGAAATGGCATTTTCTGGTGTCGGTGCCCGTTTCCGTGTCGTTTCTGTATCCATGTCGGTGCTACCTAGACCATATTTGATACAATTAGAATATCGATGATAAACTGTACAAGCCTTCAGCGATTCCTAAGATACTTCACCTGAAATTGTGTCAGGAACAAAAACAAAGAGGAGCTGCGAATGGAATTTCAATGGCTGCAATGTCTTTATCCAAAGCTGTCGGTCCAGCTGCAGGGGGCTCTCTGTAAGTATTCTGTTGCCATGATAATTTAACTGTTCGTATAGTTTAGATTTCTATTGTTACTTAAAAAAGCTATAGGGTATGTGATCATTTTGAAAATTGCATACCGTAAGTACCGCATTGCCATCATTTGTTACTTGCCACTCACTTTTTATTGTCATCAATTGAAAATTGCATATGATGATGTTAATGATTCAACAGAGTTGTTGTGCTTTGAGGGAAATGTTAAAAGGAAAAAATAACTATTTGGGCAATATACGGTAGAGATTTATTAGTAATATTCCGCATAATCCAAGGTTTTAAAAAGTGTTAGGCGCTAGTCGGGTGGCCGGGGCTTCGAACGCCTGGGCGGGGCCTAGTCGGTGTCTAGGCGGATTTGCAAATTTTTTATTTTTTATAATTATTAATAGATAAAAGTATAAATTTAACTAAAAAATAAATTATAAAGAATATGAAAACATAAGTCTTAGTTAATTTTTACGTAAAAACACATCAACATTAAAATCGATTCCTTAAAAACAAATATCCTCACTAATTTTTTGTGGTTTATAGCGTATTATTTCTCGGTTTGAGATTCAAAATGAAAATTGTATGGTGAGAATATTTTGTTGTACATTAGTTTTACCAACCGTGCTACCTTTTTTGAATTGAAAAAATTGAACTATAATTATTATAGGTATCAGTATCTTAAAAATTGGGGAAAAAATCGAACTAGGCAGTGCCCAGGTGGAAAAAATTGGACTAGGCGGTGCCTAAGCGACAATATGTCGGTCCAGCGCCTAATAGCGCCCGAGGAATGAATAGTCGGGCGGCGAGCCCCAAAATAGTGCATAGGCGGGAAGTTTTAAAACATTGGCATAATCCATATTAAGGGGATAAAAAAGTAACAGCTTGAATAGCACATGGATTAAATAGGAAATATGTATAGCACAGAAACCTAAGAGGCAGACGGATGATACTACAGGGCCTAAAAAGTTCTTTTGCCAATGTTAAAGTGCATAGTTTTAGTTGTGATTCTCATCTGTTGGATGCAATTACAGTTTTTGCTTGTTACTGCTATTCTGATGAGTGTTTTGGATGTGATTTATGAACCACCATGTATTATTTGAAGCCTCCTGAATGATTTTGATATTCCTTACTTGTGTTGTGTACTTGTTTTTATTATGATTGGACACTTGTAAGATGATAATTTAACACAATGTGATTTTTTTAAGGCCAAACGTATCGGTTGCTCCCAAATTTGACACATTTTGTCACATGTCACTCTCAACTTTCAAGTGAATTACTTTACTCCCTAAAGTGGGTAAAATTGATACAATTTGCCCCCTCAGTGCCACGTGTCAGTTTCTAGTTGGTTTGACTTTTCAAAGATGTCATTTTTTAGATTTTTCTTCTTCCAATCAGAAGTTGACACGTGGCATTGAGGGAGCAAACTATATCAGTTTTGCCAACTTTAGGGGTAAAGTGATTTACTTGAAAATTGAGGACGACATATGACAAAACGTGTCAAATTTGGAAGCAATGGATGCATTAAGCCTTTTTTTATAAATAGTTGTAATACCATACCTATATGTAATTCCATAGATGAGCATCTCCTGGCATAATAGTTGGCAGAAACACCTTTTTATTCCCGGTGATAATTTATTTATCCATGTGGTCCTTTAGTATATAGACTCTCCTATTACCTTTTTAGTGTATATGCATATTTAAATCAACATAGATTCTAAAATGTAGGACCAAACGGTAATAAATTGAAAATGGTTGCATAACACATAATTTATAGAGGTAACAAATCACATAGCACGCACAGAGATTTAGAGGGCTAAATGGACGAATAAGTTACACCATATGGATAAAAGAACCCCTTTTCCATAACAGTGTTATGTAATAAATTAAATTAATGGCTACCTGTTTTCAATGACAGCTTTTCTTGGGCACAAAAGCGTCAAGATGCTCTCTTTCTTCCAGGTAACACCATTATTTACAATGCATTTATATAATATCATTAAATATATGTCAAACGATGCCCCTTAAATTTGGCACATTTTATCATATGTCATTCTTAATTTTTAAGTGAATGACTTTACCCTCTAAAGTTAGTAAAACTGACACAATTTGCCCTCTCAGTACCACGTATCAGTTTCTGGTTGGTTTGACTTTTCAAAGATGTCATTTTTTAAGATTTTTCTCCCTCCAATCAGAAGTTGACACATGACATTGAGGGGGCAAACTGTATTAGTTTTGCCAACTTTAGGAGGTAAAGTGATTCGCTTGAAAGTTGGGGTGACATGTGACAAAACGTGCCAAATTTAAGGGACAATGAATGCGTTAAGCCTTAAATATTTTTTAAAATTTACTCTTTTTGGCAATATTTAAAATATACTCTTTTATAAGCTAGTGCTTATAAAAATAGCTTTAATTCAAATTATATTTTGAGTTTAAAAAGTACATTTTCTTATTTTTGAGTCTAAAAAGTTCAAATGAGCAAGGAACGCCAAATTCATATGTCTTGTTGGCATGGATAGAATGAATAGAAAGTTGTGTAGTCTTGGTGAAATATTTCCAATAATTGAGTGTGTGTAATTACGATTTAAATGTCCTATAAACTTGTTTGGAAAATGCAGGCAATCATATGGTTTTCTTCATTTTGAATGTAATTGAAGTGATTGGACTGCTTATGACTTTCAAACCTTTTCTAGTCACTCCATGACTGTCTGTAGTACAATCATTATAAGCTTTAGGCTAGGTTTAACGCATCCAAAGCCCTCTTAACTTGGCACGTTTTATCACATGTCACTCCCAACTTTCAGCGTAATCACTTTACCCCCTGAAGTTGGCAAAACTGATACATTTTGTCCCCTTAATGTCACGTGTCGACTTCTGATTGAAAACAGAAATTTCTAAAAAATGAATTCTTTGAAAAATTAAACCAACAAAAAACTGACACGTGCCACGGAGGAGGCAAACTGTATCAGTTTTGTCAACTTTAGGGAGTAAATTGATAACGTTGAAAGTTGAGGATGACATGTGACAAAACGTGCCAAGTTAAAGGGGCTTTGGATGCGTTTGGCCTTTAGGCTATGTTCTTTTCAACGTATAAGTAATTGTACTGAACTAAAATGTACTTATTTCAATGTAAATGTATTAATATGAATGGATTATAAGAATCGAATCTTATTCTATAGATGATATGCATTGAATATTACAAACTTTCATTTATAGTGGTTGTAAGTTTTTTCAATGCCTAACCCAACTTAGCCCAATGATGTGTAAAATACGAACAAGACTACATTCTGAATACTTTTAGGAGTGAATTTGATTACGTTTTATAATTTGTATATCATACTCGGATTTGCATCCTCTAAAGTTGTACATTTCAGTCAATCTTAACTATCCATTGAGTTTTAATGGTCCAAATTTTATTGCATTGTTGGCCCCATAAACCACTAAAACTGAACCTGAACCGTTAAAACTCAATGAATGGTTAGGATTGACTGAAATGTTAGAGAATCTCAAAATCCAAATCCATTGTAATCTCTGTATATTCAGATTGCGTTGATTACATAAAAGACTACATTCGCACAACACAGACACCAAATGGTTACATGTAAGAGGGCCAAAAAAAAAGTGCTTTTGCCAGGTAACCCTATCACTAATGAGTTATTTTACACGGACAGGGTATTTAATACCCCTCCCGTTGGATGTTTGACACACATGCAATTTATATATTATAATAATAAAAACTGTATGTGTCAAGCATCAAACGGGAAGGGTATTAAATACCCGGTCCTGTATAAAATTTGCCATCTCTAATTACATATAATTTTTGTACTCCCTCCATCTGGTTTTAATTGTCTTTTTAAGTTCTCTTTTTAGCTGTTATTTTATATTATCAATGCATTTTATACCATTTTTTCTCTAATTTACCCTTGTATTTATGATGAGAGAGATTGTGTATGAATGAAAATTATAAGTTAATTAAGAAGAAAGAGAATATTTATATAAAAATATAAGGGATAATTTAGTTATTTTAACAATGTAATAAATGTTTTATTGGTATTGATGATTCAGTTAAATTGACAATAAAAAATAGATGGAGGGAGTAATAATCTTAAAATGTAGTGATTACAAAGAAATGCCTTGAAATTTTGGAATCAAATGTGTTAAAATTACCAATTTTGAAATGCCTTAAAATGTGTTAAATTTACTCCAGTGTATCATATAAATAAAAATTTGAAAACACTTGAAGCTCAAAATTTGGATATATATATATAGTGTAGAATATGTCTTTATAAACTAAGGAGCTTGAAATGCTTCGCTTAGTAATAATATCACAAAACTGGATATATTAGAGCATTGAGATTAAGCAGTTTACCTTACAAGGAAACCGAAATCTCTGTCATGCTGCTAGCTGTTACGACCCCTCGGCAACAATGGACCTTTGCGGGTGTTGTTGATTCTGCAGCTGTTGTTGTTCCATAGCGATGTTTATACGGTGAAGGGAAGATTGTAACTGCCTGCTTCTTCTCCATTTAAAGTACTCCAGTATTAGAGAATTTATGCTTATTGCAGCCCCAAAACCGGTGAACGAGGATAGCATAACAGCGAGAACCGCGTGCACTTTAAGCTGCATTTTACGCATAAATGAAAACCCATCGAACACCCATTTATAACATGTTATCCATTTGGTCCATGTGCTATATAATATGTTGTTACCTTTTTTGTCCCTTCACGTACAATTTTGCTAAAATAGTTTCTACCGTATAAGGCCTAAAAAGTTCAGAAATTGCAAACCATGTGGACCAGATGGGTAACATATGCACAGCATGAGGACCAAAAGGGTAACAAATCAGATAGCACAAGGGCTAAATGGATAACGTATATACCACAAGGACCAAATGGACAAACAACATATACCACTGGGCCAAAAAGTTCTTTTCGCCCACAAATCACCGGGGAACTGCATCGATGCTCAATAAAGTTCAGATTTTTGAGCTCTTTAGCTAACATTTAATTTCTCTCAACTAAGCCCTTGTGTTATAAAGTTACTATCCCTAATCCATCAGATTATGACATTGAAATTATGATATAGCAAGGCAAAATAAAGTCTAACTTGATTTACACGTCAGCTATAAACAAGAGAAAGCAGAAGGGTTTAAGGATACAGAGGCTCCTGGTGTTTTATTTTAGAAATTGAGGTCTTGAGATATTGTAAACAAACCTACAAAATGAACCTAAATTAAATATCTAAACTAGACCTACTAAGAAAGGTAGAATATAATGTGTAGGTTCATGAGAGATTAAGGGTTCAATTTGCAAAAATTGTACATCAAGGGCACATTGCCTAAGTTGATAAATGATGAAGAGCTCAATGTGTAAAAAATAAACTATATGGCACTCAATGTGTAAAAACGACAAACTTGGAGGGCCTGAGTTACTTTGATCCAAACCGGAAATGGATTTATTGATTGTTTCAGAGAAGAGGAAAAATGAAGAAAGAAGTAAGTTAACTTACCACAGCATAAAAGACATGCGCAAACAAGATGACAATCGCAAACTGGAAGCAAGCATAAGCCCAAATGTAACTCCTGCTCACTGCCGAAAAATCATAGAACAAAATAGGCTCAGTGCATCTAAATTATAAAACAAAATAGGCTTAGTGCATTTCCGGCTATCTACCTGAACTTGTCCTAAAAAACTCACTGCCCCCTGAAATTTCAAAGTGACCCTGTAGCTCTAGGGTTGAAAGTGGGGCTTATCGGGGCGGGGAATGCATTCCCCATCCCCATTAAAGTTTCGGGGAAAAAATCATCCCCTTCCCCATCCCCATTAAGGTTTCGGGGATTTTTTTTTCCCCATTTTCTATCGGGGAATTATCGGGGATTCCCCAATTCCCCATTTCAAAGTTCCATTCAACCAAAAAAAATTATTTCAAAACTTCAAAAGAAAAAATAAAAGATCAAACCAAATTTGATTCAATATTTCAATACTAAAATTTAAATACTTATATCCAACATTAAATAAATAATTATAAAAAATAACCTATATATCCGACATTAAATAAATAATTCATATTAACAAATGCTTATTATAAAAAATATTATATTATTTGATGTTTCGGGGATTCTCCTATAGGAATTATCGGGGTCAGGTTCGGGGAATTTTCGGGGTGGGGAATTTTCGGGGTGGGGAATGCATTCCCCATCCCCATTAAGGATTCGGGGATGAAAAATTCCCCATCCCCACCCCACGGGGAATCTTATTGGGGATTCCCCGTCCCTATCGGGGCGGATCCCCATTGGGTTCGGGGAATCCCCGCCCCATTTTCATCCCTATGTAGCTCCCTCAACTTTCAAAAAGCGCATCACTTTGCTCCCTAAATGCCACGTGTCAGCTTTTGACTTTTCAAAGATGTCATTTTTCTGATTTTTTTCTCTCCAATCAGAATATGACATGTGGCATTCAAGGAGCATTTTTTGAAAGTTGAAAGAGCTACGGAGTCACTTTGAAAGTTCAGGGGGCAGAGGGTTTTTTGGGGACAAGTTTAGGGTAGCTAGATATGCATTAGGCCAACAAAATATATGAGAAATTTTTTCCTAGACAAAATATTTTCCATTTCTCTATTCATATTTTTTCTAAATCCACGTGAGAAGGTGCAGCTTTCTATCTCATTGAGTCAGTGCGAAAGCAAAAATCTATAATCAAATAGTAACAGGCTTTCAATTTCAGAAATAAGAAAGCAAAACTTACCCATGGTAGAAGCAATCATGGAAGAAAGGAGGCCCAAAAGACAAGAGAACGGTAATGAAATGGCAAGAGCGCGAGCTCCAAACTCTGTTACCTGTAAAAATGAACAATACAAAAGGATAGATCACAAATAAATTCTGCAAAAGAAACATATAGAAAGAATGAAAAACCATTTTTACAGTCTTCTTACTTGCATCAATGATTTTTCTCTAATAAAGAAAAGGCTCACGAGATGCTATATTTTAGTAAATCATTTTTTAAAAGATTTGCCTCATCGGGCTTACAATATTAATAAAGAAAAACCACATCCCACCCGCCCGTATGTGGACTCGAACCTGTGACCTCTAGGATCACAGCTCCAAGGCTCAACCACTAGACCAAGCCTTTGTCACTTTAGTAAATCATTACCACAGTTGACACTTAATTTAAGGGTATGGATAATTCCGATCCTAAAGGTTGCTGGATCCAGGCATCATTGTTCAGTTCCTAGATTCAGCAGTTTGCTCCATAAAGCTCCCATAGTTGGTATCAATTTATTCAAGGGTATATAGAGATTCTACTATCTTGGTCGATCTGACTTTGAAGAATCATTTTCTACTTAATAAGAACTTTGAATTTATCTTTCTTAACAGATATTAAACAAAATAAATAGAATTCTAAAAGAATATGGCATGAATGATGAATGTCTTTTCATTAAATAAACATATGATGTGTAATTGATTCCAAGTCCAACAACACTCATTCATACTACAGATACAAGTAACCCATGGTGCACAACTCTTGAACCTAAACCTCAATCCATAACCTCTGTTCATAATACAAAGACCATAGGTGTCAAATCGGGATTCGAATCGAGAATCGAAATCCAAATTTTGTGAATCAAGAATCGTGAATCGAATCAAATCGTAAGATTCGGGTTCGAGTTCATAAAATATAACATTTAAAATGTTGAACTTAGGGATACTATTAAATTTTAGTCTAGATATGCAAGTGTAGAATTCAAAGAGACTTATTTTCTACTTTTCCTAAATTAGAGATTAATTTCAAAGAAAAGTATAGACGCAATTTGCTTTAGTGTACTGCACCACCTCTTAGTCGTCGCCGGAAGTCCATTGTTGGCAACGTGGTTGGGTTCCTACTCCATCCGACGACTAATTGATGGAGCAATTGACTTTGGCTACATTGAGTCAAATCTTTAATTGTATCTTCAAAATAATATGCTTCTACCATGCTTCAATTTATTATGGTTCATGAATCGACCGAATCTGTAGAATCGTAATATTCAGCGATTCCGTGGCGAATCGGTATTGAATCGTAGATTCAGGGTAAATTTAGATTCACCCCATAGATTCGAATCAATTTGGGGTGAATCGAATCGAATCGTAAGATTCTGAAAACTATGACAAAGAAAAATATGTACCAGTAATTGCTCCAGAAAACAAAAATATGCTAGCATGCTGACCACAATAAGAACCGGAACTTCCTGCCACACCCTGCCAGAAGAAAACATACGACTTCAAAATTATTACCCGGAGAAAAATCACAATTTTAGAAGATATTATGAATTGTCTTGATTTAAAGCCTATTATGTTCCATCTACTCCCCCTTTGTCATAATTTAAACGAGGGCCCCATAACTGCTTACACTTAACACTATACAGCATGTGATATCATTTTACATTACTTCTGCTATCCTTTTAAATTCTTTTTCAACATTATAAGAAAAGATAATATCTTGACCCTTCCATGACTCCCAAACATGATACAAAAAATACCAAAAGAAAATGGGCTATGTAGCACGCAAACGGAAACGGAAAAGGACACGGACACGGAAACCGGGAGACGCCAGTTCTAAAAAATATAGGTTTGGAAACTGTGGGAAAACGAACACGGACACGGATACGGAAACGGAAACGCCGAAACGGCATGTAACCGGAGATTCCGTGCTTCGTAGAAAATGAGTCATTCTCATCCAAATCCTGGAATAGATGAATTAGTTATCGAGAACTACACTTTTTTCTATGAGAATTAATGTGAATTACATAGTTGTTGGAATGCATGTATCAGAAAGCCTATAGTTTGTTGCAGTAAAGTTGAGCATTCATTAGAGCATCTTCTGGTTGTAATCAGAAAGTGATGAGGGCAATAACTTTTTACTTCTTTCTAATAAGTTCATGCTCATTGTAACACTTCTATTTCTGTGGGAAAATACTCCCTCGGTTTTTTAATAACTGTCGCTTTGGGCACTTTCTCACATACCAATGTTTCATTAAACAGGGCAACAAAAATACTATTATACCCTTAAAGTTAACTCTTCATTCTTTTTCACTTTTTACAATAAAGGAGTAAATAAGGGTAAAAGGGGAAAAAGATGGACATAAATGTATTGTAATCCATAAAGTGACACTAATTTAAAAACAAAATTCTCTTTCAAAAGCGACACTTAGTAGAAAACGGGGGGAGTACCTTATTATCCATTTCAAGTTCTGTCCCAATTTGATAAAATTAGAGAAGATTTTCTTCTATAAACATGAGCAAGGACACAGAAGAGATAGCCAAAATGAAATTAGTAAATAACTTGGTAATTTTACCTGTAATGGATGACTTCCCTTTGTCGAGACATAGAAATTGTTTGTCTCACAGAATTCTGAGGATTATGTATCTTCAATAATTTTACAGGTAGGTTTTGAACAGGCTGCCCACAGACATCACATGTATGATTTCCTTTGATGCTAAACCACTTTATAATACATTCTTGGTGTGCAAGTGCAAGGTCTCCTCTGCAGCTACATTCCAGCTTTAAAGTATCGCCTCCTTCCCCAAGCTCAATCAAACATATCCTGCAAACTGCATCTTCTTCGGGAATATCTTCACCTCCATCTTCACTCTCTGAGATGTTTTACAGGAGAATGACACAACTGTTCACTTTGTAAACTAGAAAAAAAAACTATCTAAATAGCATAGTCACATAGCTGAGAAAATTTATGTGTATGTAATATATCACACACACACCAAATAAGAAACTACTATGGAGCTCCAGGAATCTGTTACTTTCAAGTATATTTCAATTATGTCAAACTAATTTTGGAGCGACTTCATAGGCAATGTAAATACATTATCAAGCTGGTTAAACCACTAATTTTCCTTGGAGCTTGATGAAGATAAAATATATCTTATAACCATGAGAACATATTGAGCTAGGAAGACAAAATTATGTTGAGGATTCCATCCATTAAATTGGGCTAAAAAAACATAGGAAGTCATACATAAAATACACATCTACATAATAACACTTGAATAGGACATGAATCAATTCTATCAGTTGAATTTTATAATGACAAATGAGAATATACCAATTTCTCTCTCAGCTTCCCCATTCACCAAGACAGCATCAACAGTTGCGGGACGAGGAGTAGATAAAATAATTCGAAATCGACTTCCACTAGATTCCATCCTTTTCAAGCTTCTTAATCTTACACTTACTGGAACTGATAATGACCGTCTAATATGATGCTTAACTTCTAACTTCTGTTGAAAGAGAGAATATCCAAGTGAATCATATAATATCATCTTCAAGAATTTAGAACAATTAGTCAAGAGATTCCGTATGCAACATAAGAAGACAAATGATAACTTACAAATAGAGCAGATATAACTCACAGATTCATCAGGACAATCATTGAGATCTTTCTTATGTACAGATGCAGAGCCCAACATAGCAATCGGTGTAACTGGTAAAGAACTTGCTGCTTTCGATGATGTAGTGAACAAAGCTTTGTTGAGAGCAAATAAAGTCGATGTAGAAGGTTTATCCAATGGAATATCAGAGGCTGGGGTATCTGGAATAATGAGAACTGTTGTCTCACCATTCTCTGACAGATTTCTCGTTCTTAAACTCCTTTGAGGGAAGAAATGTCTCATAGATGATTTGATCCTAGCTGAATTACATTTTGGGGGCAAACCTACTCTACTCGAACTAGGACTCTGTAATGAAGAAACTTCATTCCTTGTAAAGTCGTGAAATGAGCTTTCTAAAGATCTTTTAGGAATTTGCAGAGAAGAGAGATTTGGTCTCCTAGATTGATGAGAAGAAGAGGATCCTTCGTTTATTTCCTCTTCATAGCACACCTAACAAATCATAGGAAATGAGTAGTCCTTTCTCACAATCATTAACCAGTCTTTCGCATAAAATCAAATGCAGCACCAGAAAATGAAAGCAAAATCTAGATCAAGCAAACAACAGTTGCAAATACCAAATCTGTAAACACTAATCAGTCAATGTCACTGAAGACGTTAATGCAAAATTTCGTATAATCACAAACTAGGATATCACTGTATAAGTTTTTTTTTCCAAAAATCATAAGAAAATTAAGAAATGAAAGCTTATGATTGTCAAGATTTTGATCAACTAAACTTCAAATGAATCAAATCTAAACATAGTAATTAACATTATATGAACCAAATTAGTCTCATGAAAAACATATAATAAATGCTGGATCCTTCGCTTATTTCCTCTTTATGTCACACCTAATGAAATCAGAGGAAACAATAAGGGTTGGTTCAAGTGGTAAGTAGCTTGGTACCGCTTAAACAAGGTCTCGAGTTCGAGTACATTGAATTTGAAAAATCCTTGTTGGGAGACTCACCCACCACAGCCAGGCGCGCAACCCGGGTCGAATCTGTAGTTGGAGCAAAGCTCGGTGAATCAGATGGGGAAAAAATCATAGGAAGTGAGAAGTCCTTTATCAATCATTAACTAGTCTTTCACACAACATCAAATGCCGCACCAGCAAAAGAAAGCGAAATCTAGATTAAGAAAATCATAAAACGATATAGTGTATAACTGTGTTTTTCAAAAATCATAAGAAAATTAAGAAACGCATTTGAATTCCAAAAACACTAAATCATGTAAATTAGTAATATTATTCAGTTCAACACTTCACTTGAGGTCATCTTGATGATTCACCTTCTGATTCACTTGTAAGTGAAAGCTACGACAATTATGATTTCGATTTAACAACACTAAAACATAAATCAAGTCCAATAATAGTAATTAACATTATACGAACAAAATCAATCTAACGAAAAACTATAATAAATGCAGGACCAAGGATTCAGAAATCCGATTAAAATTAAAGCAAAATCACACTAAAACATAAATCAAGTCCAATAATAGTGATTAACATTATACGAACAAAATCAACCTAACGAAAAACATATAATAAATGCAGGATCAAGGATTCAGAAATCCGATTAAAATTAAAGCAAAATCACACTAAAACATAAATCAAGTCCAATAATAGTAATAAACATTATACGAACAAAATCAATCTAACGAAAAACATATAATAAATGCAGGATCAAGGATTCAGAAATCCGATTAAAGTTAAACCAAAATCACACTAAAACATAAATCAGGTCCAATAATAGTAATAAACATTATACGAACAAAATCAATCTAACGAAAAACATATAATAAATGCAGGATCAAGGATTCAGAAATCCGACTAAAATTAAAGCAAAATCACACTAAAACATAAATCAAGTCCAATAATAGTAATTAACATTATACGAACAAAATCAATCTAACGAAAAACATATAATAAACGCAGGATCAAGGATTCAGAAATCCGATTAAAGCAAATCACATTTGATTGCAGAAAACAAGTAACAGTAAAGGTACCTGAGAATGATCGGCCAATCTGAATGCGGATTCTTCTCCGACATGATGCTTAGCTGAAGACGATGACGATGAAGCTGAAATCTCCATCAAAATCAAAATACAGCTAGAAATACACAAGAACAGTATAGAGAGAGAGAGGTGGAGTGAAGGAAACCCTAGTTTATGGGAAAGGGAGAGGAATGAGATGCTCTGAAGCTCAGGTGGCCAATTGGAATTTGATTGTAGAGAGTAAACAGTGAGAGTGGGAGCTTTACTGAAATAGTTAACTGTCAACTTCTAAGAGTATTTTTTTGGTATAAATTTAATTTCACTTTTCAATTTATTAAATGCTTTGCATTTACTTGTACTTGACTGGGGTGACCAATTTATTTAAGTTAAAAATAAAAGTGTACAACTATTAGGTATTTCAGCCACCCAACGATTTATTGCCATGTCTAATTTTAATTTTTTTATAATATTTTTATTTATAATAGTTATAATTTATTAAAAAAATAATTTAATAGGTAAAATTAAAGTATATTAAAGTATTATTAAAATAAAATTGTTATTTTGAGTCTCAAACCGAGAAATAATATACTCTATGTCACTAATAAGGAGGTCTCTATCGTTCAATTAGCACTTGGTCATTTTTAAAACATAGTCTAAATTATATTTTTTGATATTTTATGTTAGTATAATTTACTTTTTAGTTAAATTTATATTTTTATATATAAAAAAATTTAAAAATAAAAAATACAAAGCTATCTAGATTCCGTCTAGATCCCATCCAAAAATTTTAAAACTCTCACTGCCCGACTAGCTATAGCGCTTTTTAAAACATTCGTTTAAATTTATAAATATGAAAATTTAGACCATATCCTACATATTATTGTCCTCATTTTCAGGGTATATCGCATTTTCTAGTTTCGTGATACTATTTTACCTATATGGTCTTTCAAATATACATGTTTTCTATTTTATCTTTGTATTATACAATTTATTATCTTTTAGTTTTAATATATATTATTCATAGTTGCATGAATAGAATAATGCATGGTCAAAAAAAGTAATAAATTGATAGTATAGAATGTTATTTTTGAATAGTTATGGATTTTGAAAATGTTAGAGTATCTTTAGTAGACAGTGGATTAAAGGATTATGTGGTATATAGAACAGAGAACCATATTAATGATATGTTAATAATTTTGAAAATAGACAATATATTTCAAGAAACCAGCTACAATATATTGTCTATTTCGTAGTGGATTACATTAAAAAAGAATTCATTATTTATTAAATTATCTATTTCTTCTCTGACCAACATTTAAATTTTAAATTAAGTTTCAACATATTAATAAAATTGATGATTTGGCTTTCTATTTGATTGTCTACAGGTAGAAGATCAAATAGACAGTGTTCAACATTTATTGTGCTACATCATATAGGAAAGAGAAAATAGAAGAGCTGTTGTAGAGTTATTTTCTAACTGACTGTCTACTTTTACCTGTGTGTTAAGAGTTTTATTAAAATATACTAACTACTGATATTAAACCTATAACATTCTATCATTATATTAAGTTGTGTATCATTTAAATTACCCTCAATTACTAGTATAGAAATTTTATAGCCAAATTTTACATGGACCAAAAAAGCCACATGTTAACTCATTGAGTTTTGGGAACTCTTGATTAGGCATTATAACTGGCTTAATGTTTGGCATGAAAAAATTTGTTGCCTCTCTGAACTTTAGAAGTGTTCCCGCAGCTACCTCAACTTTCAAAAAGTGCACCACTTTGCTCCCCGAATGCCACGTATCAGCTTCTGGTTGGTTTGACTTTTCAAATCTATCAATTTTTAATATTTTCACTCTCCAATCAAAAGCTGACACGTGATATTTAGGGAGAAAAATGTGCTCTTTTTAAAAGATGAGGTAGCTGCGGGAACACTTATAAAGTTCAGAGGGACAACAAATTTTTTGTGCCAAGTTAGGGATGATGCATTAGGCCATTATAATTTGTACTTCTTGACAAATTCATCTAAAAACATTTTAGATGAAGCTCCTTGAGACTTATCTTAGAGCGCCTTACAAGACTTTAAGCCCTCTGAATTTGAACGCTTTAGTAATAGAATTTAATTTTTTTTCAATGTTATGTAGCTTTTTACCATAATGAACCTCTCTTCGAAAGAAAGCTCAAGTATGGACTCGTAATATTCTTGCCACTACTAATCACTTGTTTATTTATGGGTGAATTTAAAAAACATGTCATATTCACTTTTTAAATTAAAAAAAACATTATAAGAATTTTATTGCAAAATAGTCATACCACAATACATATTTTTTTAAGCCTATCCTTTGTTTTTAATAACTATATAAAAAAATTATTTCTTGATATATATATATATATATATATATATATATATATATATATATATATATAATACTGTTTTGGTTAATTTTTAAAAATAATATACAGATGGGCCTATATCCTAAGGCCAAAAGCCCAAATAAAACTTTCTGAAAGCATATTGGGCCAATGGCTGAAGGCCTAAAAATGGCCCAACATCGCAGTACAAAGCAAACCAAAATAACAAATATGCACTTGTATGCTTCTTCTCGATTCAAACCCATACCGGTCATTAAATCAATGAAAGGAGATCATGAATTTAGGGTTTGACTAAATTAATTTGGTTGTCTAACTAAATTTTTAAAATATGTTGAAATACTATGTTGGTATATTAAATATGTAATATAAATTATGCTACAACAATAATGAATAATGTTTTATGTTAATATAAGGTGTATCTTAATTGACAACGCATACGGAGCTAATTGGAAGAGAACAAGATTTGAATCCTACTAAATATACTTATTGTAAGGGGTGAGAAGCCTTAACTATAACTACGCTCTGAACAAAATTATAACAATAAAGATACTTGCAGATATTAAAAAATAAATACAACATAATACAAAGTTTAAACTTCAAATAAAAAGGCTTGAAATATAATGTGGTGAGAAGAGAGAGAATCAATGGTTTAGCATAATAATCAAATTTGTTTTGAATATAATTATATTAAGATAAAATAATAATAAGTAATTTCTTTATAACTTAAATGTGTTCGAAGGAATCAAACAAATTACTTTATAACTTAAATGTGTTTCAAGGAATCAAACACTTAGAGAGCGTTTAGTTCATTTAAGGAAAAGGGAAAAAGAATCAACAAAATGAATAATAAAAAAATGTTTATAATTCTATTTAACTGAATTATACATTTAGATATATTCAAGAAAGGGAATCAGATTCATATTTATCCATTCAGTCATTTGTCTAATAATAATAATAACATTTATCATTATTATATATAGTATTAATTAAAACTATTATCTTAAAGAATATTATGATAAATATTATTATAATAATTACTAAAAATATTTATTATTGTTATTATAATTGTAACTTTTAATTAATAATAATAATAATATAATTGTTCATTACTACATTTAATGATTTTGAACTATAATTAAGTTATTAAATATTCTTATCAATTCATAATAATATTTATTATTATTATTAAAATATAGTAATACAAGAAAAATGATTATTTAAATCGTTGGAATTGGAGTTGCAAAAGATGTCCGTTGATCATTTTTTTATTTGATTTATATCGAAACATCAACATTTGACAAATTTATACATAAAAATATATTGGTATTCTAACATTACAATATTGATATCTCAAATTCTTTCTATCATTAATGACATATAATAAAATTGAGGGTAAACTTTAAAAAAGTATTTTATGGTTCAACTCATTTGTAAAATGGGGTTTGGGGAAATGTTTTTCACAAAATGAGGTTCGTGGTTTCAAAATTTTTGCAAAATAGGGCCCATGAATTCAGAATAGTGGTGCTACGTTGAATATTTTTAACAATTCAACATTCTAATAATTTAACCTTATTAAATAAAAATTATAAGTCATGATTTGAGTAATTTTCGGAAATTTTCTATTTTTTTATGATTTTTTAAAGTTTGTTATTATAATTTAATTAAAAAAATATTTACACTATTAAAAATTTTTTAAAAAATTTCACCGAATTGTATTTTTAATGACCATTCCTAAAAAATTCAGATAAAAACGAACAAGATTACTCATTTTCGTGATATAATTTAATATCGAGTATCCTTTATTTACAAAATTTTAAAATCACAGACTCTATTTTATAAAAAAATTTTTTTAAACCCTATTTTAAAAATGAGTGAAACCATCAAATATTATCCACAAAGTATTACCCTAAAATTGAACAAACAATGCAACAAATGGTCCAAAATGAAAAGAATATAACACTAAACAAGTAACCATCGAATATTATCTTTAATAAATGCACTTAAATTATATTATAGTATCCCACAAAAAAATATTATTTAGCTAATCAAATAAATATCTTACCAACTAATTTATAAATAAATAAATGGGTGGACACAACGATATTTATATAAACACAAAACCCTAACCCTAATTCGTATTTTCCTTCTCCTTTCTCCTGTCTTCATCGCAATTGAAATCCTCTTTCTCTATCAGCTCAACAATCGGCGATGGTGAAGAAGAGAAAGCGCGATCCTAAGGTCACTGAACCTGCAAACAAGCAGCAACAGCTGGAAGACGCTCAAAATCAGCAGAAGCTAAAGCAAGATGTTGTAGAACAACGCGTTGAAGAAGCAGAAGAATACGAGGAGGTAGAAGAAGAAGTCGAGGAGGAGGAGGAGGAAGAAGAAGAGGACGAGCAGCAGCAGGATCCACAAAATCAGATCTCATCTTCAGCTCCTGCAGACCCATCAGCTAACGGTGGTGATGATGTCGATGACGACGAGGATCCAATAGAGATGCTACTCGAACCATTCGGCAAAGAACAGCTCATCAATCTGCTCAAACAAGCTGCCGAGAATCACCGAGATGTTGCAGATCGGATACGGAGGATAGCCGATGAGGATCCCGCGCATCGCAAGATCTTTGTCCATGGTCTCGGCTGGGATACAACAGCCGAAACCCTAATTAACGCCTTCAAGAGCTACGGCGAGATTGAGGATTGCAAGGCGGTGGCAGATAAGGTCTCGGGGAAATCAAAGGGGTATGGGTTTATTCTGTTCAAGAGGCGAAGTGGTGCTCGAAAGGCTCTCAAAGAACCGCAGAAGAAAATTGGGAGTCGGATGACTGCTTGTCAATTGGCTTCAATGGGTCCTGTCCCGAATCCCCCCACTGCGGCCGCTCCTGTAAATCAGCAGGCGAATGAGTATACTCAGAGGAAAATTTATGTGAGTAATGTTGGGGCTGATTTAGACCCACATGAACTTACGACTTTTTTCGCGAAATTCGGTGAGATTGAAGAAGGGCCGTTAGGGTTAGATAGGCAATCGGGGAAGCCCAAGGGGTTCTGCTTGTTTGTATACAAGCATGCTGAGGGTGCCAGGAAAGCACTTGAAGAGCCTCACAAGAACTTCGAGGGGCATATGTTACATTGCCAGAAAGCAATCGATGGGCCTAAACCGGGTAAATCTCAGCACCAACACCACAACCACCACCAGAAATCACATTTTCAGAGGAATAATAATAACAACAATGCTTCATACAGTGGAAATGCTGCAGGCCAAGCTCACCTAATGGCTCCTGCTGCTGGACCTGGGATTGGGTTTAACCATGGAGCTGCAGCAGCGCCTGGTTTAAACCCTGCACTAGGACAGGCATTAACTGCTTTACTTGCCACTCAGGGTGCTGGATTAGGGCTCACTAACATACTCGGAACTCTTGGGCCTGGTGCTACTGTTACCCCTAGTGGGGTGCCTGGGGCTGCAACTGGACTACAGAGTGCATATGGGGGCCAAGCAAGTCCTGCAGTGATTGGATCATATGGGAATCAGGGGATGATGCAGGGAGGCTACTCGAATCAGCAGGCAAGCCAAGGTGGCTCTGGAAGAGGGCAGCATGGTGCTGGACAATATAATCCTTATATGGGTCACTAGATCTCAGGTGAGATTGTCTTAATTTACTTGTGTCAATTAATTTATGAGTTTATTAAGGGCCTGTTTGGTAATTGCTTTTCAAGCTGCTGTCACAGTAAGTAGCTCTCATAAACTATTACTGGAACTACATATTTTCGCTTTGAACAACACATTTTGGTCCTTCATACTTATTAATTAGGAATCGCCTGCATTTAGAAAATGCTAGAAAAAATGCTGGAAAAGCACAATCAAACTGGCCCTAATTGTTTGATAACCTCCCAACATAGATGCTCTCAGTTGCTGGTAACATTAATGCATTTCATCATCACAAGTTTGTCACTATTCTTATTTCTTAAGCACATCACTTGTCAACTTAGCCTTTTGTTTTAAGCATGAAACAAAGATATTATGCTTTTTTTTCATAAAATTTGCTGTAGGGTTTGGGGAAAGTTCATTTCTTTATTATTTTTACATCGGTATTACGCTTGTATGTTCTCGTATTGTTCTGTGTGTAAAGGTGAGGTATTTTTCATATGAGTTGAGCAGCTTTGGCTACTAGTATTGTATTTCTTTTCCCGCAATCACTTCCCTACTTTGTGCAGTTGCCTCATAAATTTTCTTCTTGATTTTTTCTGTATAATTGATCTTTTTTGTTGATGAACTGATCTTCTAATGAATCATTGAATATTTTGAAGGATTTAATCACAGATTCTCTTTCGAAATTGTCTTTACGGTTTTCTACTCATTTTGCAGATCCTATATAGCTGCATGATTCAGTGTTTTATGTAATGGCCTGCAGATTCTTCTGAAGTTTAAGGAGCTTAAGCAAATGAAGTCTTTATAAATATGAACTTATGTCACTTTTGGTTACTGGAAAGACTCTTTAAAGCCTTTTACTTAGTTTTATTTCTTCCGCATTTTCATTTATTTTTAAAGATTGTATTTTGTGAACCAGTGTTTAGTTTGAAACCTTTGGTAACTGTTTGACTATTTTCATGGATAATTTGTACTTCGTCGGCCACGGAGCTTGAACAGAAGTCTTTCAACTAGTTTTCAGTCATGCAATGCTCTTTCAGAACGTATATTTTTAACGTTTTCTATGGCGCTTAATTTGATTGAATAGTGTGGGATGTTTATGATTTTGCTTTTCTAATTTTCTACCGTTAATTTTCTTTTTCGATTCCAAATTCTGCTTTAAGTTCTGCTGGAAAGGAAGTATTTCTTACTCCTAACAATGCAATAACTATTTATGACTGCTGATTTTTTAAACTACGTTATGGTGCATTGTGCCCGGGTCTCTTTAACTGTAGACTGAGTTGTCTTACTAATTAATTAATCTGCATAATGAGTGTTCTTGCATACAGGTTGACAGCCGTTATTACCTGCAGAAACAATGGGGAATCGGGTTAATATGCTTTATTATATTTTAAACATATGTTCTTGATCCATGATTACTCATAAAAAACACTTTCATGACACAATTTTCAGTTTCCCAAAACTGCATTAGTTGGAATAGCTTTTGAGCTAGTGGGTTGCTCTCGATGCACTACCGATTACCCTCTAGTTTTTTCGCTCGGGATAGAGTCAAGTTATTGGTTCTTGCTATATCTTAGAAGTTTATAAAGTAGAGGTGGTAAATATTTTTAAAAAAAACATGGTTTTATGAAAGGCTTGCTAAGTATCTGTAAAATTTCATGCGAATAGATGATTGAATCAGTTCCTTAAGGTTGGACTGGATTTTATGTCAGCTAATGTTTTGGTAATGCTTTTCATTCATGCATTTATGTGTGCACAAAAAGCAGTGTTTCAAAAATCGGGATAGGCGGCCGCCTAGGCGGGATTTTCATGACACCGCCTCTATTTTAGGTAGTCGGGCGGTCCTAGGCGGTTGACCGATTTAGGCTGTGCAACGAGGGGTCTAGGCGGGGTTTTTGTTTTAAAAATCGGCCCGGGCTGCTGTCTAGGCTGCGCCTAGGCGGGGTTTTTCAGAACACTATTTTTAAATTATGGTCTAAGTTATGTTTTTTTATGTTTTATATTATCATAATTTATTTTTTAGCTGAATTTATATTTTTATATATTAAAAAATGTTTAAAAAATAAAAATAAAAATCCGCCTAGATCCCGCCTACGCCCCGCCCAGTCCCCACTAGGCGTTTTGAGGCCTCGACCGTCCGACTAGCGCTTAGCGCTGTTTAAAACATTGACAAAAAGAGGCAAAACTGCATCTTCAGCAAGAACAAGTGATTGCAAGGAGTAAAAGGTGAGATTGATCTTTTTTCGTTAAATATTATGTTGGTGATGCACTTGGTACAAGTTCCTACAAAAAAAAAGCACATATATTTAGTCATTTAACATACATGATGGTGTAGCCAAGTGCTGGCTGTTGTTGATCTCACTTGTTAGTGGTGTGTACACGAGTTAATGGTTTTTTTTTTATCTCTCGGAAGTGCTATTCCATGGAATAAGAGAAGAATGAATGAAAAAGGGTTAAAAATCCGTCGAGCCCTAGGCAAGCAATTGAAAGCATCTAAACTCACCTTGGCCATGCTAATTTTGTATTTTGAACTTCTAGATGCATACTGCAGTGTTGAATATGATCATAGTCTATGAACTCGTAGAAAGTAAGTGTAGAGGGAGAAGTTATAGGTAGACCCAATATTATTTGCTCAGAAAATATTTCGAAAGATACGTGTTAGCTGGATATTGACGAATGTTTAGCTTTTGATTGAGCTTTATAGCGTTGGAAAATCCATATAGCCTACCCAGATAGTGTGTTATTTAAGCCTTTGATTTGGTAGTTTTGATTTGGTTCTTTGGACATGGTAAGAAAATACTAAAGATTTTTTTTAAAAAAATTTGCCTCATACGGGCTTACAGTAACAATAAAGGAAAACCCTCATCTCACCCTGCACGAGTGTGGATTTGAACGTGCGACCTTTAGGATCACAGCTTCACGGCTCAATCACTAGACCAAGCTTTTGCCACAAGAAAATACTAAAGATTATCATACCAAAACTATTTATAAAATTGTTAGGTTTTAAGCATTTCAGTTCCAAGTTTCATTGAGGAAGAATGTCTGAAACTTAGTTGATAGCTTAAAGCAAGTTTCATTTGTTTTGTAGTGTAATGGGGATTATGCAATGTTATTAAAGCCGTATAGCATGTTATATTGGTGGAGATTTTGGTACATGATATTACCACATTATCAGTATAATTAATGGTTTTACTGATTTTTTATTTTTAAAAAAATATGTATTATTTAGAGATATTAATTACATATAAGTAAAAAATATATAATTTTGCATATTTTAGGTATATTTTTACTTGTATATCTCTAAATCATTAAGCTAAGTTGGCTTGAATAGCTTTAGAATTATTTTAGATTATTTTATCCCGTAATCGACTTACAGTGGATATTGAAACACTTTATAGATTTTTTGCTAACACTTTCTGGGTGTCGTTACGGGTTATGGTTTTCTGCTTTGTGAGGCTTTATGTATAAATCATGCCAATAGCTTCAGAAATTGACCCATCCATTGCTAGTATTGGAGTTGGGCCCTAGTAATGAAATGAACATATTTCACCGTAATACTGAACTGTTCTGATTATAGGTTGAAAAGAATAGGGCCTTAATCTATTAGAAGCTTTGCGGTTTTATCAACTTCATCCTTTTGAATATTATTTTTAAATTTTACCCAATAATAGATCAATGTTTTAGTTGCACGTATTATTGTTTACAAAATTTGGTTTATTCTCTATTCTCATAAACAAGGTTAAGTCAAAGAATCTAACTGAATTTGATTTTTTACTATTGTTTTTAAAGGATTTTAGGCCCTATTTTTTAATATAATTTAGTACAATTCAATGTAGTTTAGTTCAGTGCAGTTCAGTTATGCGAAGTTATAAATTTACACTGGAATAAATTCAGTTTTGTTCAGTTCAATCAATTTCAATTCGGTTCAGTTATTAGAAGATGAAAATAACAAAGTCTTAATTCAGTTTTTTTTTAAAAAAAATTTTGTAAATTATATGTACTAATTGAATTAGTTTTTTTAAAATCTCGATTCAAAGTATACCCCTTTGTTTTAAATATTTTATTCAAGCATTTAGGGTCTTGGTTTTGCTTGAAATCCAATATTTAAATTAAGGTAACAAGTTGTCTTGAGATTTATAAGGGCCAAACACATATGGAGCCCCCTAAAGTTGGCTCAAACTATTTTTTGCTGCCTCCAATTTTTAAGTGTGACATTTTAACCCCTAAAGTTGTGAAAGTTGGGGGCAATTGAGGGCGGCTTGAGTCACGAGGGTCAATTTCTTAGTACCCTCACCTGTTTGGGAGAATGGAAAAGGCTATAGCAACGCTTTTTGTTGGACTTGACAACGTACATTGATGGGTGCTGTGGAGCTTCATTGCTTTGGAATCTTTTTTTGTTCTGTATTGATGTAATTCCTAGTTATAGCAACGCTTTTTTTTTTGTAATGAAACATTTTGGTTGGGGTGATAAATACTTAAAATGCGGAATTAAGAGTTGTCCAAATTTAATTATGTTTCTCATAGCAAGTGTTCTTTAGGAATTTATCTTTAAAGAGTGAAGCTGGTATATTAACAGTTCATAAATAGGCGAAGCGATAGGGAAGAAAAATAACTTAAATACCTTTGTGGGCACTAATCTATAACTCAAATACTTATTTAATATCTAAACAACTTGGTGCCTAAAGTATTCAATAGTAGTCTAGTTAATGCATGACAACAATTTAACACCACAAAAAATATGAAATATCTATATCATCCTATCCTACGGAATAGATCATCATTTCAAACATAAATATATTTTATAGAATTGTCGACTCTTAGTAATATTGTAGGTTATTGTATTAAAGCTAAATATGTTAGGTACCAAATATCTAAAAACTGAATGGGTCAGATGTCAAATAGACAATTTTAGTAAGTTGTATACCTAGAACGTGTTTTTGTCAATCTTGTGTCGATCACACGCTATTCTTATCAATTTTGTGTCGATATCTTCCCTATGAATTCTAGTTTACAAAAAAAGCTAGTATGGAGCATTTGAGTTACAGAGAAGCACCAAAAAGGTATTTAAATAGAAGAAAGACTATTCAATGTATAAAATTAGATGGTAGGTATTATGTCATGCTTTTAACTATAAGTTGCTTAATTAATTGAATTTTAACGAGCTCAAGACGTGTTTCGAGTTTGGTTCATATGACACATCTATGTTAAGTTATATATATAAATTAGGTATATAATAAAAAAATCCATTGAAAGATTTTATACTTACAACTTATATGATAAATATAATCTTCTTTTTTCCCGAACATGTTCACGAGCCTGTTAACGAGTTTATAGCGAGTATGTCCACGAGCCTCTTATCAATCATGATCACGAGCTTTGATCTGAGTATACTCTTGTTCAAACTCGGCTTGTTTACGACAATGAGCCTAAAATTTCGTTCACGAACAAGCTCGTTTATTAACGAGTCGAGCTCAAACGAGCTTTTATCGAGCCGAGCAACTTACACGTAGCTTGGTTCTTTTACAACCATATTACGATCTAGAAAACCCCTCAAATTTTTTACAATAGGGATAAGGGGGTCCCAATTGTGCATGTTACGAGAGAACAATAGACAAACGATATCAAGTTCAGGAATGACTTATGTGTCTAAGACTGACTGAACTAGATGCCAGTTCAAAGTAAACTGGTTCGCTTTATAACTAGGCTTAATGCATCTTATTGCCCCCCTGAACTTTGAAAGTAACCCTGCAGCTCCCTCAACTTTCAAAAAGTGCTCCACTTAGTTCCCTGAATGCCACGAGTTGGCTTCTGATAGGTTTGACTTTTCAAAGACGTCATTTTTCTGATTTTTTTCTATACGATCAGAATCTGACATGTGGCATTCAGGGAGCTAAGTGGAGCACTTTTTGAAAGTTGAGGGAGCTGCGGGGTCACTTTGAAAGTTCAGGGGTGCAGTAGGTTTTTTGGGACATTCAAATAGCTAGATATACATTAGGCATTATAACTATAAATCAAGACTCATGTTTCGGTAGGCATAACTAAGGCATCTCCAACCCTACAACTCCATTTTTGGACTTCAAACTCTATTTTACTCTATAATTTTGAATACAAGATCTACAAAGAGAAGGCTCTTATATATATAGAGAACAAGAAGACCATTGATCAAATAAAATCTAAAGCCCTTCATATACACGTTTCGCATGCTCGAATACTTGCAAAAGGGGAAAAAATTGCTACAATGATGTAGAACAAGTACAGTCTTGTGTATATACATATGCTACAAGTTCTACTCTCATGTAACAATCTCAATTCCGAAAAACTGTTAGGTTGCGTTTGGTTCGCGGAATGCCTATTATGTGGAATAGAAATAGAAATGAATGGAAAGATGTCAAATATAGTAGAGTACATGTCTAGAATCCGTCGACGCACGAAAAAGTTTTTCCTAGTTTATATACATTTCTGAGAAAAGCTATTATCTTTTCTCAGAAATGTATATAAACTAGGAAAAGCTTTTCCGTTCGTCGACGGATTTCTAGATGAATAATGTGTCATATTTGACATCTTTCCATACATTTCTATTCTATTCCACGAAATAGGCACTCCGCGAACCAAACGAGCCCTTAGTATTTTCAAACTCAAGTCATGCGCTCAACAAACTATAAACAACATTTCTTTACATCGAAAAGGCGGGTAAGAATAAAACTTAAAGGACTAAATGAGGATGTCCTTCCAGATATTGAAATCAGTAGCAGAGGAGTTATAGTTAATGACATTGTCTTGGCAACCGATAAAAGATGTAGCATGTATAGGATCGAGATTTACCAGGACATGGGCGGTTCCACTTGGACTAGCTGCCACCGCTATTTCATCTGCTTCTATTGTAGCCTCGGCATACCCTTTGTGTACAATTTGCTTGTTTTCTAACTGCAATGAATTCACGAGACGAAAAACGTCAGGATGGTACACAGAAAGTAAGAAAGTTATTAAATATATCCGAAAGGAAAAAAACGATCATTTTGAGCCTCGTAGTTTGCCCATATGGTCCGTGTGCTATATAAGGCTATCCATTTGGTCCCTGACCGACCGCTGTGCTATATAACATGTTATATTTATTGTCCCTTTAGAACAGTTTACGTACATTTTATGCTAAACTAGTTACTACCAGATAGGGCCCAAAGAGTTAACAAGTTGCATACAACAAGGACCAAAAAAGGTAACAGATTACATAGCACAAAGACCGAATGGATAAAATGTATACCATAGGAACCAAATGGTCAAACAGCCTACACCGCATGCCTAGAAAGTTCTTAGCCTAGTGGTGAATGTCTTAGCCTAGTGGTTAAGACTAGACTTGTGGCCTCTAGAGGTTCCAATTTCGAACCACATCAGGGGTGTGTGGGGATTTTTATTTCTATTTAATCAATCGAGCAAATTTAAAAATAGATCTGGTAGAAACTAGTTTTTCTTTCTACAGATATTCATACTCTCTCTCCTAGGCAGCACCGAAACTCCAAGACACTAGCAGTTCTATGTTTCCTATCCATTCTACAAACGTAAAGTAACGTTTATTTTTGGCATTTCCCGTGTATATGTCCATTTTGGTTCCCATCTTCCTTTCCATTTTCTCTCTCTCGCTCACTCCCCCTTCACTAACATGGGAATGCAAAACTGTCTCACAAGAATTAAATACGGAAACGTTTATTTTCGGCATTTCCCGTGTATATGTCCATTTTGGTTCCCATCTTCCTTTCCATTTTCTCTCTCTCGCTCACTCTCCCTTCGCTAACATGGGGATGAAAAACTATCTCATAAGAATTAAATATGGAAACTTTGAAATAGAAAATAATTCAGTAAGCAAAAGGCAAATAAAGCAAAGATTTTGCAAAAAAGCTCTCCATTTGTTCCATGTTTTTGAAACTATCTACTTTTTTAATCTTCTAATAAAACATATTGCATTCCTCTGTCAATACATAAAGCTATTAATTGTGTTCGCTTCTTTCTTCTCTTTTACAAGTTGCAGAACTCTCTGAGATGAGAGTTTTGAACTTAGTTGACAATGGAAAATCACGACAACAACATTTGGAAATGCAGTTTAGGTTTCCAAAACCGAAAGTTTACATCTAAGAGTTCCGTGCCACCGAGCTAAAGATCAAAACACAATAAACAGCATAGTATACTAATGAAGAGAAAGAGCAAAATTTAATACAATCAACAGGAAATAGCCTCAAAACAATAACACACAACAAAGGCCCTGTTCTCTTGGACTACAATTCAATTCAAACCACTTCCGTTCAGTTCAATTCAGACCAGTTCATTTCAGCTATGTAGTTATAGATTTACACTAAAATAAGTTCAGTTCAATGAGATATTTTCAGATTGAAAAAGGAGAGAAAGCATACCCTAAACAATGTTCTAGCACCCCAAATGACAAACGTCTCATTGCAAGTATAATGCCTGTGATTTCCCCTCAAAGTGCTGGGCCGAATTTGACCAACATGAAACGAAGCACAAGAATCCGCTCCACCTGAAAAAATGAAACAAATTGATGAACTCAGATAAGAAAATCTCCCAAATTACGAACACATGCAGTGAGAGATTAAAACAAAGAAAAAAAGGAGTTCGAATGAAAAATCTTACAATTTACAAGAACACAGTCAGTTATTAAGTGAGGGATAGAGATTTTCAACCAAAAACAAGCGGGAATTCAAATCAGAAACTGAAAAAATGAAACAAATTAAGTATTGAACTGGTCAGCTCAAATTAGAACGTCTCACAAATTACTAACACATGCAGTGAGAGATTAAGGCCCTGTTCCCTTGTACTACAATTCTATGCAGTTCATATCAGTTCAGTTATGCGTAGTTATAAATTTACAGTGCAATAAGTTCAGTTCAGCTCACTTCAGTTCAGCACAAAAAAGGGAATTCGAATGAGAGATCTCACAATTTAAAGAACACAGTCAGTTATTAAGTAAGGGAAGAGACTTTCAACCAGAAACAAGAGGGAATTCAAATCAGAAACTGAAAAAATGAAACAAATTCAGTATTGAACTGGTGAGCTCGAATTAGAAAATCTCAAAAAATTACGAACACATGCGGTGAGTGATTAACAAAAAAAAAGCGGGAATTCGACTGAGAAATCTCACAACATACAAAAACAAGAGAGATTTTCAACCAAAAACAAGCGGGAATTCAAATCAGAAACCTCACAAATCACAACAACAAAGCAATTTTAAAGAGCAAGGGCATTATATTATACCTTTGATGCCGGATTCAAGGGCAAGAGCAAGAGGATTGAGAAGCCAGCCGCGCCTGTCTTTGGAGACAAAATCCTGTTTGAATCTAATCAAATTGACCTTTTCATCGTCGTTTTTGGACCATTTATGGCGGTGATTTGAGTGTAGATGAACAGAAGAAGAAGAAGAAGAAGAAGAAGGTTGTAATCTGAAACAAATCCAAGCGAGGAAGAGAAAAATCGAGAGCAAGAAAGGGAAGGCATGGGGTTTCTTCAATAAATGCTTGATTGATGATAAAATTGAGTTGCTTTGAAACTGAAATGCATTATCTAAGCTCCTTCTAGGGTTCGCCATTGCCACCCTTTCAGTTCCTTTTCAGTGAGCCAGTTGGAACTGTAATTGCACGAAAATTCTTGGTTATCCGAATTAGAGAAATATTACACTCTCACCTCTGTCCTGTTTAGACATTGTTTTGATGGTTGTTGTTTGGCTTTTCATTTTTATAATATTATATTAGGTGTTTTGTCAATTTATTATCACCCTGATATTATTTAGTCGAATTTTTTCCTCCATATTTAATTTAGATTTTTTTATGATGTTATCATTTGAAATATTCATAATTTATTAAGAAAATTAGTTTAAATAGTAAAATTAAAATACATTGAAGGGTTATGACAATATAATTATTATTTTAATTGTCAAAATAAGAAATAATATGTTCTATCCTACTTATTACTTTTTAAAATACGATCAAAATTATATTTTGTATATTTTATATTATTATATTATATAATATAATTTTTAGTTAAATTTATATATTTATATATACAATAAATATTTAAAAATAATAAATATAGATTCGCCTAAATCTCACTCAAGCCCCATCTAATTATTTAAAAGCTTTAATCGCATACTAACGCTTTTTAAAATATTGTTGTAATAAGTCACAAATGCGTATTTTTTAACTTAATTTAATTGCTCACTTTATTTACCTTAATATCATTTATCAGAACAGTCTGGTTTTTGTGTAGAAACTTTAACCCCGGCATGATATAATATAATAATAAAAGTAATTTGTGGCATCTGGTCACTATAATTTTTCTTTAGCATTCATATATTATTTATTATCGGTGTTTTAAAACTCCTCGTCTAGCTTTATTTAGATATTATTTTGGAGTTTGTTGTCCGATTTTTCATTTTTCGTACGCTATCAGGCGTGGGCCGACATATTGCCGCCTAGGCACCGCCTAGTCCGATTTTTTCCCCCTGGGTATCACTAGTACGATATTTTCTCCAATTTTTAAGATACCGATACCTATAATAATTATAGTTCAATTTTTTCAATTCAAAAAAGGTAGCACGGTTGGTAAAACTAATGTATAACAAAATATTCTCACCATACAATTTTCGTTTTGAATAACAAACCGAGAAATAACACACGTGAGAATATTTATTTTTAAGGAATTGATTTTAATGTTGATGCATTTTTATGTAAAAATTAACAGAGATATGTTTTCATATGTTAAACTATATTTTTTTTGTAAAATATATTTATATTATAATTTATTTTTAGTTGAATTTATACTTTTATTTATTAATAATTATAAAAAATAAAAAATTTATAAATTCGCCTAAGCGTTTGAAGCCCGGGCTGCCCGACTAGCGCTTTTTAAAACATTGCTTATTACAAATTTAAAGGACTTGGGTTACTAGTTTAGGTTTAGCAAGCTCAGTTCTAGCCAGACCTAGTAAAATGATTCGTGTTTAAGCTCGACCCATATGAGTAGGCTAACACACAAACAAGTCTAGTTAAAACTAGAAATTGAGTGGGCTAAAAGTTCAAATATAAACAAAAAATTGAGATTTAGTTCTTTTGAACAAATAAAATTACAGCCTTGGATAAATGTAAAACCATACATGTACAATTGAGATATTTCAACCTACAAAAAAGGCTACAACATAAATAATGGATTTTCTTGAGTATAATAGCATTAGAAATAAATGTAACTATACAAGTTGTTGAATCACCATTGATCAAAAAAACAATCTAGCTTCTAAAATTATGTTTCTGCACATTTTAAATTCAACATTGATTGCAGAAACTCGGAAAATTTATCGAACCGTTTTGAGTAAAACAACATTCGTTTGACCCTCGCCTTTAGATCATAACCTAGCGTTCGGTTTAGTCATCGACGTAACAAGTCTATGCGTCCATCTATCTAGCATTCCTGCCAAAGCAACAATAGAGACGATTTTCAACAATGGATTTGATTGAGACTCATTAAAATAAAACGAAATTCAGATGAAGACGATGATAACTCGGTTATTAGACGCGTCGATTTTATAAATGCAGTACGTAACAAAAGGGATTGCAAAAGCCTTGTCCTATAATTCGATATTATGTTCAGATAGTTGGACTTGTACTAATAGAACCGAATAACGACAAAAGTGACGTAAATATTTACTAGGCCTTTCCGACTTGTCCCACCTACTGCTCCCCTGAACTTTGAAAAGAACTCCCCAACTCCCTCAACTTGGCAACATAGTTTTTACGGGCGCAAGGCGCACTGAGGCGCGAGGCACAAGGCGAGGCGCATGCTCAAGGGACTTGAGGCGCATATAGAAAATAGTGCAGTAAATATTAGTTGCTACCACAAACAAACCTTCATTTCTGCATTGAGGCGCACAAGGCGCATCCGAGGCGCACACGGCACGCGCCTGATAAGCCTCGCCACGCATGAGCCTCCACAAGGCGCTGACCCTTGAGCCTCGAGCGCCTTGCGCCTGAGGCGCGTCCGTAACAACTATGCTTGGCAAAAATGCACCAGTTTGCCCCCTGAATGCCATGTGTCAACTTCTAATTGGAGAGAGGATAATCAGAAGCTGACACGTATAAAAACTTTCAAATTTTCACCCTTCTCCCCTATTCGGCCAAACCCGCACGGTACAACTAAGCAGGGAGTAGTGAAGAGAAAACAAACCTGTTAGAGCAAAAGTGCCACCTAATACTGCACAAAGCCGAGTAATAAAATGGAGAAAACTGCGTCGCTCTTCTTTGATTGTCACAGTGATAGGTGACAAATCATAGAGGAAGTATACAGCTGAAATTCAAGAAGAAAAACAAACAAAACAATTTAATACCAATAATAGGCTTCCAACTCCTTTAATGCATAAATTAATGGCAAAATACATACATTGTCCCTCCAACTTGGCTCGCCCTTGGCCACCCCGAACTTTCAAGTGTAACACATTACCCCATAAAGTTGGCAAAACTAATACAGTTTGCCCATGTTACATGGACTCGTGTAGGAGTATCCGATACGGGTACGGATCCGAGTATCCAGTACGGCAAGTGGGAAAATTCTGGACACTCGGACCCTGTCCTAAATTTGGACTCGGTTACGTGGACACGGAAAACTTAAAAAATACTCGTACATATGTATGTATATATGCAATCTTTTTGTTGCAACAAAGCCAATAATAATGAATACAATAGAAGAAAAGTGAACATAGATAAGAAAAGTGAATGTAGATAAGAAAACTGAACACAAAAAAACCGCAAATAGAGACGAAAGAAGAATGTTTAGGGATTCTAACTATTTAGGAGCTCTAAATATATAAGATGAATAGTAACTAATAATTCATATTTAATTTTATAGCGAGTTCAGATTTTTAGGGACTTTATCTAATTAGAAACTCTAAATATGTAAGAAGTCTGCTTTTATTTTTTTTGAATGACTATAGATATCATTTACATACATATTTTTGAAGTGTCCGAGGGTTTTTTGGAGTGTCCGACACATATTCCATCTCATTATCCATAGGGTACGTGTCGGACACGGGTACGGCTCCTAATTTGAAGAGTCTGAGTATCATAGGTTTGCCCCCCCCAATGCCATGTGTCAGCTTCTGGTTGGTTTGATTTTTCAAAGATGAGATTTTTCTTATTTTGTTCTCTCCAATCAAAAGCTAACACGTGGGGGCAAACTGTATAAGTTTTTCCAACTTTAAGGACGTAAAGTGTCACAATTGAAATTTTGGGGTGGCCAAGAGCGGTTTAGATTCAAGTTCAGGGACAACGTGTGCGATTGGCCTAAATAATTATCCACTAACCTGGCCATGTCCTATCATATTCAGTCATTGGTGAAAAATACTCTGTAACTGAAAATTGATTGGTAGACAAAACATGCTTGGAGAAGTATCTGTACTCAGTTGGAACAATCTGCAATTCAGATAATTACAGAATCGCTTAGTTATATCTCAAGAAAATACTGAGAAAACTAAAAACTGAAAAATTTGAAATACAAAATCTCGTACATACATACATATATGTACGTGTCTGATAAAATAAGGCCTAATAAATCAGGACCCCCTGAAATTGGTTCTGAAGGCCTATTTGCCCATGAACTTTCAATTGTTCCAAATAACTTACAAATTCCACGTGTCAGCTTCTGGTTTGAGAGAGTAAAATCAAGAAAATGACATCTTTGAAAAGTCAAACCAAAAGCTGACACATGATGTGTAGGCTTGTAGGGGCAAACCGATGCATTTTTCCAAGTTTGAGGGGGTAATTAGAACTTTTGAAAGTTAGGGGGCAAATAGGCGTTTGAGGCCACCTTCAAGGGTCCCCGATGTATTAGGCCATAAAAGAACAAATGGAAGAAATAATGGAAGAACATCCTAATCTAAGTTTAAAGACAGTCAACTGCATGATTTTGTGGAATGATATAGAGATAAAATGAAGTCTAAAGCCAGTTAATTCAATGCAAATGCATTATTTTTTATTTGGTAATATTTACAAGTATCTTCATTGAGATAATCTTGTTCGGGGCTTAGTAACAGTTAAGGCTCCCCATCCCTCCCAACAAGTGTATTCAGTGGGATTTGAACCTCGTTCTCCTCCAACTTGCTCAGCCTGCTTAGCCAACTGAGCTACACCTAGTTGGTACAAGCAAATGCATTATATGTACTGTCCAAACCTTAGTAACAGTTAAGGCTCCTCACCCCTCCAATGTAAATGCATTATATGTACAAGCAAAGATTAAATAACAGAGCCTGGAAGGCAAACCTTAATGTAATATTTAAATGTCCCACTAGTATCATGCAGAATCCGTACTGTCCCATCAAGAGGGTTGTGAATTCCAGGGTATTTTGGTCCAAATGATAAGTCATTGATAATATGGCTCACATTCACATGTGTAGCTCCTTCAAAAATCTGCATTTTACAAAAAATTTAATGGCAAGGAATGAAATTATCTTACAACAACAACCCAATGGCTCCCGCACAAACAGGGTAAGGGAGGGTCGGCTATCCGTGACATCACAATAAAAAGAAGCTCAGACAATTTAATGAATCATTTTGCTTCAGTCCATTATAATCTAAAGCAAAAGAATGGTGATACTTTGGCCCCATCGAAATAATGGACAAGAATGAAATTATCTTACAAGACACTTGAAAAAAGCTAATTAATATCAAGACTAATGGCCAATTGTCAAAATAAGTTGCTCTCACAAATTTTGAATAGAACTACATATTTTGGCTTTGAACAACACATTCTGATCCTTCGTACTAATCAATCTGGAACTGTTTGATTTGTTTTTTCCAAAATAAAATTTGCTGCTTCTAGAAAAAGCTTGAAAATGGAGCTTTTTAAAAAAGCTGCTGAAAAAAGCCCTAAAAATACTAAAACACAAGGACAAAAAACCAAATAAACGTAATCGTAAGGCTTAATGCATCAACAACATCTTCAACTTGGCCCCAAAATTCCGCTGCCTCCCTGAACTTTGAAAGTGTCCCCGCAGCTACCTCAACTTTCAAAAAGTGCACCACTTTGCTCTCTGAATGCCACGTGTCAGCTTATGGTTGGTTTGACTTTTCAAAGATATTATTTCTTAAGATTTTCTCTCTCCAATCAAAAAACGACACATGGCATTTAGGGAGTAAAGTGTTCCACTTTTTGAAAGTTGAGGTAGCTGCGGGGACACTTTCAAAGTTCAGGGAGGCAGCGAGATTTTGGGGCAAAGTTGAGGATGTTGTTAATGCATTAAAAGTAACATTAAAGCATACATAATAAGCACAATCACTAACCATTTGAGCAACAAATATGTTGAGCCCATGTACTGAGATGTGAAAATTTCCGGCAACCCTTTGGACATCCAAAACACCATAGACCTGCAAAATTTCAGCAAACAATGTGAAAATCTACCTCTCCTTTCTGTAAATAGTATATTGTGAATTTTTCTTAACTGTTGCTTTGGAGCCAAACAAATTTTTTTTTATAAGTCACTTTCAATTTCCAATGTAATTGTTTGAGCATCTTTCCATTTTTGCCCCTATTTAATGCAACATTGGAAATGACAAAAGATAACAACGACCAATCATCTTTTCAAACAGTTATTAGTGTAAGGGGTATTTTAGTACTTTTATTCTCTTAATTAATATTTTCTGGGTATTGATAAACTCACCCAAAGTGACAGTTAAAAAAAATGGAGGGAGTATTAATTAGTCTAAAGAACAAAGTACCCGGCATCCCTCTCCATTTTCCAGAGCATGCTTAACCTTCTTGATCATTTCCTCAGCATCTTCATCAAAGCCATTGGCATGGACTTTTGAGGCAGAATCTTCATTATGATCTTCTTTACTGTCACCTAATCAAAGTACTATGTTAAAACATCAAAGGCCAAATAGGCCAAACACATATAGAGCCCCTTAAAGTTGGCTCAAACCGTCCTTGGCCACCCCTAACTTTTAAGTGTGACATTTTACCCCCTAAAGTTGGCAAAACTGAACAGGTTGCCCCCCCCCCCCCTCAATGCCACGTGTCAGCTTCTGATTGAAGAAAAAAAATCAGAAAAATGGCATCTTTGAAAAGTCAAACCAACCATAATCTGACACATGACATTGAGGGGGTAAATTGTATCAGTTTTGTCAACTTTAGGGGGGAAAGTGTCTAACTTGAAAGTTGGGGGAGGCGAAGGGCGGTTTGAGCCAACTTTAGAGGGCTCCATATGGCTTACGCCAGGCCAAACACATCATTTCCCCTCGAACATGGCACGAAAAGCCGGATGCCACCCTGAACTTTCAAATGTTCCACCATGACTAATACCAACGCTTAACGATGCATGATTAAAAAGCAAATGAGAGAATAAATTCCATTTAAACCGTGATACCGACGCATAACTCATAGATTAGATTACCATGGTTATGAGCAGTATTGTCCTTTTCTATGAGATCTGAAACAAATTCCGAGCCAATGATTTGACCAACATTGTTCAGGCGTAGCTGCAAATGCAATTGTATAGTTAAAACAAGAAATAGCAATTTACAGTGTTATTGACAGACATAACACAGATAAAGGCAAAAAAAAGGCTTAATGCATCTTTAGCTACCTGAACTTGTCTCGAAAAACCTACTGCTCCCTGAACTTTTAAAGTGACCCCGTAGCTCCCTCAACTTCAAAAAGTGCCCCACTTAGCTCCCTGGAAACCACGTGTCAGCCTCTGATAGGTTTGACTTTTCAAAGATATCATTTTTCTGATTTTTCTCTCCAATCAGGATCTGACACGTGGCATTCAGGGAGCTAAGTGGAGCACTTTTTGAAAGTTGAGAGAGCTAAGGGGTCACTTTAAAAGTTCAGGGGGTAGTAGGTTTTTTGGGACAAGTTCAGGGAGCTAGATATGCATTAGGCCAAAAAAAATTAAAAGAAAACAATAATATTTTACCTTCCATATGGTAGTATCTAGATCAACTTCATGCTTCCCGGACATATCAATGGCATCCACACTCAGAACTACAAATTTCAAAAATAAATCACAATAAGCAAAATAAACAGTTTATTTGAACTACTGTCTATACAATAGTAGGTAAATATAAAAAGGGCCTAATGCATACGGACCCCCCTAAAGTTGGCTCTAACCGTCTTTGGCCACCCCAAACTTTCAAGTGTGACACTTACACTCCTAAAGTTGGCAAAACTGATACAGTTTGCCTCCTTAATGCCACGTGTCATCTTCTGATTGAAGAGAAAGAAATCAGAAAAAGTTCATCTTTGAAAAGTCAAACCAACCAAAAACTGACACGTGGCATTAAGGGGGCAAACTGTATAGATTTTGCAGACTTTAGGCGGTAAAGTGTCACAGTTGAAAGTTCGGGGTGGCTAAGGACGGTTAGAGCCAACTTCAGGGGGGTCCGTATGTATTCGGCCTATAAAAAGCAAGTACTTCTAAAAAATGAGTAGCTGACCATCACAAGGTAAAGAAGGAAATGTCATATTAATGTGAATTGGAAGAGTTTCACCGCGTTTCAAGTCTACAGACATCTGCAAAATGCAATAACATAAATAAATCACAACCCATAACAAGGTGAAGAAGGTAATTCATATAAATGTGTAACATAAGATTGCCTCCACAATCCAAAAACTACATATATCAGCCATAGACATGAAAGATAACAATTTTAGAAAGGCCAAATGCATTGAGATAACAATAAAAGTTGGATGCAGTGCCGGCCCTTGGGGTGGTGCAACGGGTGCCACCGCCCAGGGCCCAAACTTGGAAGGGGCCCAAATTTTTAAATTTTTTTAATTTTTATATTTTTAAAAAATAAAAATAATATTTTTTGTTGTTTTTCAATAAAAAATAATTAATTTTCGATAGTATAATAGCATAAATTAAAAATTTATGTCGTTTTATTCATTTAGGTTTTTAGTTCCATCTTCCACAAAATAATTAGATATAATTAATTTTTATTTTTATTATTCAATTATGTATTTTATATTATAATTAAATTCCAAGCGTATTGATCTTAGTGGTAAAATGACTAGTTGAAACCCAAAGGTTGAAAGTTTGCTCCTAGGAAAAAAACGTCTTAGGTCGGAATTATATAAACAATTATCCCCCAATTTATAACAAAAAAAATTATAATTGGACCATTTTTTTATTAAAACGGGCCAAAGTATATGGTTCACGTACTATTTTGCATAGGGCCTCGAAAATGTCAGGACCGGGCCTGGTTGGTTGCTACCTTGAACTTTCAAAAGTTCCAACTGGCCCCTCGAACTTGGCAAAACCAGATTACCCCCCAATGGCACATGTCGGCTTCTGGTTGGTTTGACTTTTCAATGATGTCATTAGCCTAAATTTTCCTTCTCCAATCAGATACTAACACGTGGCAACGAGAGGGCAAAATGGTGCACTTTTGCCAAGTTCAAAGGGCTAGTTGGAACTTCTGAAATTTTAGGGTGGCATCTGCCTTTTCGTGCCAAGTTCGAGGGGCAAATGATGTATTTGGCCTTCTAGAAACACAAAATTAAGTACTTATTAAACTTCCTAGGTTGTAATACATTGTTCATTTCCTAGATATGGAGACACATTATTTTATGAGGAAAAAGAGTTATCGCATTGATGCTCTTTTCAACGGTTCTATGATGGCATCAAAAGCTGTCTATTTCCCTTCCCAATCTAAAGAAACTCTACCTCAACACAATACACGACTTAAGTACCTTTTTGGGTCCTGTTCTACAACTCAAATGCCCTTTTGGAGTTTGATCTATCTAGATTGCCTATTTGGTGTCTGGCGTATTCAATTTTGGCCTATTCGATACCTTGCATATTCAATTTTAGTACGACAACTAAACGAATGACTAAGAGTCGATAATTTTATGCAAGATCAACAAAACATATTCATGATCTAAAAGAAGGTATAGATATTTCACGTTTTTTTGTGTTGTTATATGGATGTTTGATATACGAAAATTAAATAGGTTATGCACCAAATAGGCTAATGTTGAATATGTCAGGTACCAAATAGGCAAGAAGTGAATACATCAGACAGCATATAGATAAAATCAATAGGTCAGATACCAAAAAGGGATTTTAGTAATAGAACATGACCCGAAAAGGTACTTAAGCACAACAATTCTGTTATAATTTTAGTGTAATTCGATTGACTAGTTTGGCCAATGCGATCGTGACATTTCATCGAACAAGTCGGGAGAGTGTGGAGAGCACACTTGTTCGGGGTTTTGTTACGATTTGGGGGGTCTGGGGGCAGCGCCCCAGATGGATGCAGGGTCCAAGGGGCGGCAGCTCCTGGCGGGGTATAAGGGCAGCGCCCCTTGGCAGGGTCCGAGGGGCGGCAGCCCCTTGCGGGGTCCTGCGGCAGCGCTCCGGGCGGGGGTCGAGACAGTGTGTCTTTTCGGACATAGGTGAAACCCGACAAAGCATGTCTAAATGACATACCTACTACCCGAAATGACATGTATATTGTTGGTGTTTTGGCTATATCTATCACCAAAACGAAATTGGCACAAACATAGATAATTTTCGGTTGATTTTCTTCATAGCAAATATAATTCTTGTTCTTGATACAGTTTCTGATTTTATCCGATTGAAAGTTTGGTAAACCGAACAAATAAATTTCAATCTTGATTTTCTTCACGGCAAATATAATTCTTGTTCTTGATAAAGTTTCTAATTTTATCCGATTGAAAGTTTGGTAAACCGACCAAATAAATTTCAATATAGCAGCTTATTCACGACTTCATAATCATCCAATTAATCCCCGAAATTCCAACAAATCCCACCCAGATGTCAATAGACAGGAAAAAAAACAAGCACAGAATTGGCCGTTACCTGATGAACTGTATCGATTCCCAGGTAATACATGAGCTCGTGCAAGAACAATGTCACCATTACGAGAAGACCGATGATAGAAACTACAAAAACGAAGAAATTAACAGGCCAACAACAAAGCAATCAAGATCCATCATATAAAACAAAAATAATTACCAAAAGCCCCCGATTTTGTCTTCTGCATCAAGTGCTCTTCTGCACGAGGGAAGGCATCTAGGCTCTTTATCGCCTGTTTGACGCCCATTTTTTGAGCTTGTACTGAAAAATAGGGTAATGTCTGCAATTGGATCAATCAATTGGAAATTAACAGAGTTTTTGATGAAATACTACATGGATTTCGATCGCAGAAAAATAATTGAAATTCTACCTCGTTTATTTTTTGTTTCCTTGGAGAATTCTTTGATCTGAAAATGCGTATGAATGTATGGAAGGCTTGCCAGATTTCAAGCGTAGCGAGAAACTCGGGATTGAAGAAGGTGGCGTTATTGAGCGCTTATGGCCGATGGCTAATTTCCTTCATTTTGTTCAAAATTGAAGTTTTGTAACATAATTATACATTTGTTACCAAAACAAGAGACATTTACTTTTTTGGGACATTGTTATATATGTTAGTTCTTAAGCTATAAATAAATTTGGCATTAATGCATCAACAACATCTTTGACTTGCCATAAAAAAATTTACTATTTCTCTGAACTTTAGAAGTAACCCCGCAGCTATCTAAATTTTGAAAAAGTGCACCACTTTGCTCCCTGAATGCCGTTTGTGAGCTTCTAGTTGGTTTGACTTTTCAAATATATCATTCTAAAAAAAAATTCCCCTCAAATCAAAAGCTGACACGTGGTATTTAGAGAGCAAACTGACAAACTTTTTCAGCAACAAAATTTTTGTGCCAAATTGAAGATGTTGTTGATGCATTAAGCCAGTAAATCTGTATAGTTGTTCATTTACATTTTGATTTGCTCTCTTGTAGTATTCTAGTAATGCCATTCTCTAATCAATATTAGTTATTTGACTTCAAATCAGTTCAGTTCAATTAGTCTAAATTTATTAGTTCAACTTTACATTCGAGGTGTACATCAGTTCAACTTTACATCAATTCAATTAGTCTAAGTTCATCGGTTAAGCTTTACATTTAACAGTCTGTGGAACACCCTCGAGCAGTTGCATGTGCCTAAAACTGTCATAAACAAGTATGTTATCCGAAGAAATTGAAACAAATGAGGTACAAAGAAGGCGCTTCAATGGCCAAATACTTGGGGGACTTCCAAGGAACTAAATTTGATGTCTATTATGGGAATAAGCTTGAAAGCGAGGCAGTTGCTTTGTCTATACGGGCTTCTTTACCCGAGTTGTGGGGCGATCTAGTATTTTCACTTGTGAATTATGCGCCAAATGGTGTAGTTAGTTTGGTGCTTGTCAAGAGTGAGCTTTTGATTGAAGAAATGAGAAGAAGAAGCACAAGGTTGAGATCAAATTTAACATCTCTTTCGTTTCTTAAGACATGAATTATTCAGCACATTTACCATATGGTTTTTTTAACTTCGATATTATTTGCTTCTAACTTGAAATTTCTATTTTGCACAAACTACAATATCGGTATCAATAAAGTGTAGCTCAGTTAGCTAAGTAGGCTGAGTAAATTGAAGGTGGATTAGGTTCGAATCCCACTAAATACACTTATTGGTAGGGGTGAAGAGGCTTAACTGTTTCTAATCCCCAAACAAAATTATTTCAATCAAAATACTCATAATTATTAAAAAAACTACAATATCGGCTATCTATGTATTTAAATTATCGAAATAATCACTAAAATTATATTATTCATATATATATATATATATATATATATATGTGTGTGTGGTGGGTGGGGTGGAGGAATAATTGAGCCAGATAAATTCAAATAACACATGTCTTTATAATCGTTTCTAAAAATTTCTCAGCCTCTTAAACTTATAAAGTCTTATATAACCTTCTGAATTTGTTAAAGTGGCCCTTACAGCCCCTGAATTTATTAAAAGTGAACTTCATAGCCCATTGAAGCTGATATAACAAGTATTATTTTTCTAGAGATTGAATCTAAGATTGTTTCGTCAAAAATTGAATCGAATATTGATTTACTATAACAAAACTAGGTATGTCAGCATTAAAGTATGTTGAGGTTCACTTTTACCAAGTTCAAGAGGTTGTAAGGTCCTTTTAGTAAGTATAAAATTAACTAAAATATAAATTGTAATATAATTATATATTACAAAAGTCTTAATTGATTCTAACATAAAAACACATTAACGCTAAAATCAATTCCTTAAAAACGCATAATATCATAAATTGTTTGCAATTTATAACGTACTCTTTCTCATTTTAAGATTCAAAATGAGAATTATAGAGTGAGAATATTTTGAACTATAATTATTATAAGTATTGATATCTTAAAAATGGCCGAAAGAATCTGATTAGGCAGTGCTTGGGTGAAAAAAGTCGGACTAAACGATGCTTATATGGTAATATATCATTCAGCACCTAATAAAGCATGAAAAATAAAAAGTCGTATAATAAGCCCCAAGTAAGTGGAGCTAGACGGAGATGTTTTAAAGAGTGTTTCCAATGTATTTCATTAGGATTAAATTGATAATATTAGAAATTTGAGGACTAAATTGACTTTTAAGGTCCTCAACTATTTTGGGATGTCTCTGTAATATCCAGGAAGAGCTCGGCCAGGTGCTGTAAGCAATCCATGGCTACAATTACTCCACTCTCTCTTCTCCGGTGGTGCCTCTGTACCTCTCTTATATCACTATATATCTTCTTCGAAGTGAAACTATACTGAGGATTTCGATTCTGTTTTGCTATCAGGATTTCTGCAATTTGTACGGGAGCATTGCCGAAGGCGAAATCATACTTCCAGTTCAACAACAGATCACTTCTTCCTATTCGATCTCGCAGGTAAATTCATTCAATTCGCGTCATCTAATCTCTGATCTGGTGTTAAATTTGGAGCAAGTGATTATCAATTTCGATGCATCAGCTCATTGTCCGCTACAGAATCGTCTTTTAGGTTTTAACTGTTGAACTGTGGCTAGAATTTCATTCTAAGCTGGAAATCATCATGAGATAATTGCTCAAGTTCTTGTGTTGAAGTGTTTCATAGATTTTTGGTATAAATTCTCAAATTTAGAGTCAAATTATCAATGTGACTCTTCGTTATGGATAACTGTGAAGTCCAATCCTAGAGACATATGGTATTAGGAGTTCTTGTACTCAAGGAGTTATACATTTCTTCCTCTACTTTTTGTTTTTTCAATCCAAATTTTCAAGAGGATGGAGAGCTATACAACATCAACATTACCCCAGTGGCTCCCGCACAAACGGGGTAAGGGGGTCGGGTGTACGCAACCTTACCCCTGTAATTACAGAGAGGTTGTTTCCAATTGACCTTGAAGTGGAGTTGCAAACAGCTATCCGTGACATCACAATATAAAGAAGCTCAGACAGTTTAATGAATCATTTTGCTTTAATCCATTATAATCTAAAGCCAAAGAATGGTGAATGTTTGCCCCTGGACAAGAAAATGATCACTATTCACTGAATGCTCCTTTCTCTCACGCTTCTACACTTGCATAATGTGCAATTTTTGGCCTGTTTGGCTGTGAGTTTTTGCTGCTTTTTTCGGCGGCCTTTCTGAAAAGCTTCATTTTCGAGTTTTTTTGAAACCTAGATTTGATTTTGGAAAAATAAATCCGACAGTTCCTAATTAATTAGTATGAAAGATCAAAATGTGTTGTTCAAAGCCAAAATATATAGTACTATTAAAAGTTTGTGAGAACAACTTATTTTGAAAGCAGTTGTGGCCCTTTGCTGATTTTCATATCAATATTATGTCAAACAATGTTGATTATAACCTTATAACTACCTTTAAAACCCTTTATCTTCTAATTTGTAGATGACTAATTTAGGAAAGAAATGAAATGCCCAAAGTTGATTCAGATTAGTGTCCATGTCTTAGTAGTGCTTAGGGAAATCTGTTTTTTTCTTCTGATTTATTTACAGAACAGTGTAACAATTCAAGAACAACTCTACATTTAGTTGAAATTTGAAAATTTCCTGATTTTAATTTACTTGAAATTGTTTTTAGGTCTCTACTGTGCAGTAAAGCTGTTAATGATGAAGAGGCATTAGCCAAAGTAGCTGCAGCCGGTGCTGATAGTGGAGCTCCCACCATGTATCATCATCGTAACCTTGGTTTGATATCATTTCTAGGCTATTGATTATTGTTTTACAACATTCTCTCGGTAATAAACTTTACAATATGAATAAATGATAAAATAGCTTCACAATATTTACAATTTTGCATTGCTTGATTATGCATATTTGGATCATCCCCAAAAACAAAAGAAACTTAAAAGAGGGATATCAGTTTTTAAGCAGACAAATACATCTTTACTCGCCAGAACTCGGACCAAATGACCTACAGCCCCGTGAACTTTTCAAAGTTTCCCTTAACCCCCCGAACTTGGAAAAAATGCATCAGTTTGCCCCCTGAATGCCACATGTCACTTTCTGATTGGTTTGACTTTCCAAATATATAATTATTCTGATTTTTTTTCTCTCCAATCAGAAGTTGACATGTAGCATTCAGGGGCAAACTAATCCACTTTTGCCAGCTTCCGGTGAATAAGAGAAATTTTGAAAAGTTCAGGGGAAGTAGGCCATTTAGGCCAAGTTCAGGCGGATAAAGATGTATTTAGCCATTTTTAACTAGAATTAACGTACGTGGACTAGATAGATTGAGTAGAAGAAAGCTTGGAATAAAAAAAATGTCAGCCACTGTTAGGAGTTTGTAACATTTGAGGAAGAGATTTTATCACCTTGACATTTGTTAGAATAGGAAGAAAACCCTTGTAAACATCAAACTACATGTTTTATGTTCAGTCAAGTTCCTGTAGTTAGATCCTTATCTTGATACCATGACACATTGTTTTGTTGTTTTTATTTGTGGATTTAAGCTTTTCCTTCCAATTTTTGTATCATTTTACAGCTTTGACAAGATTATAGCCAAGGAAATTCCTTCCTCTATCGTATATGAGGATGACAGGGTTCTTGCGTTTCGGGATATTAATCCTCAAGCTCCGGTTCACGTTTTAGTCATTCCAAAGCTCAGAGATGGATTAACAGAACTTGGGAAGGTTGGTTTTCTTGATTCTTGTTTCTTGTTTCATTATGATCAAATGGATTACTTCAGTATTTGTGTTATCTTCAAAGAGATATGCTACATGTTTATTTTGAAGATTAACAATGGGAGAATGAACTTAGGCCCAATACATTGGGAACCCTGAACTTAACACTAAACGCACTTTTGCCCCTCTGAACTTTCAATTGTTTCAAATAACCCCTGGACTTGTTTTAAGTGCACCTCCTAATCCCTGAATGTCATGTGTCAGTTTGTTGCTGGAGAGATAAAGTAGGAAAATAACAACTTTAAAAAGTCAAACCAACTAGAAGCTGACATGTGGCATTCATGGGGCAAACTGGTGTATTGCGTCCAACTTCGAGATGGTAATTGGAACTTCTAAAGTTAAGGGGGTATATGAGCGTTTAGGGCCAAGTTCAGGGTCCCGATATATTAGTACTGTTAATGGGACAATGAAGTATGAAATTCTTCAATTTGATTCAAAAAAACCCCGCAACTTCTTTACTTTCTTCTAATTAGGTTGTTATTGAGCTTTCAAAATACCTTAGGCAAGGCCCTTAAGACATGATTCTTTCAGATAGACTATGGAAGTGATCATATGGAGGTACCGCTGGAAATATTGAGATTTGCATTGAATCAAATATTACCATTTAAAGCTTTACAACAAAGCGATAGATTGTGCCTGCTAAAGCTTTTAGGTAATAAATTTCTAGTATCTACCTAGGGGCCAGTTTGGGATTGCTTTCCCAGTCTGCTTTCCTGAAAAGCTCTATTTTCAAGCTTTTCCAAGCTACTGTCGCGAAAAGTTCTGAAAATCAATAGTAAACAGTTCCTAATTAATTAAATTAAGAGTCAAAATCTTTTGTCTAATGTCAAAATATCTTGTTCCATTAAAAGTTTAAGTGGAGCTTTTCGTGACAGCAGCTCTGACAGCAATCCTAAACAGGCCCCAATGATGGTTTTCAAGGAGAGAATTTGAGCTAATTGAGAAGTTACAAAGTACAAACTCGAGCTCATATTGAAGGTTTCTTTCTTGATGAGAAAATAATGATTGATGGCCTGTTTGGAAGCCCAAAATCTGAAGGAATTCAATTGATTTCAATTCATTTTACGTACAAGAGTTTCAACTTTTCTATACAAAATGAAAATTGAATTCCTTCCAAACACACCCTGAATTCATTACAACTGCCAACTTCTGAAAGGAAGAACAATTATAGAAATAAAAATTGACATATAGGACTTTCTTCTTAGGGTTAAAATTTGGTTTCCAGGCAGAAGCAAGGCATTCAGAGATATTGGGTCAACTTCTGTATGCTGCAAGAATAGTGGCCGAAAAAGAAGGAATTCTCGACGGCTTTCGTGTTGTGATCAACAATGGTGCTGAAGCTTGTGAGTTAGAGTATTCGCTTAGGCCGTCGTTCTTTTGAACTTAAGTTCATTTCAGTTTAATTCAGTTCGACTCGGTAGTTATATCTTTACATTGAATCCAGTTAATTTCTGATTATTCTCTCTATATGCAGGCCAATCTGTTTATCACCTGCACTTGCATGTTCTGGGTGGCAGACAAATGAAGTGGCCACCTGGTTAAAATATCTGAAGTTAACTGCTTTAACTATATTATATCATTTTCCCCTCTTCCCTTTCTCGTCGTAGCTTAGGGTATAGTTGCTAGCTGTTGCTGTTTGCTGTTGGCGGTTGCTGATAGCTGTTTGCAGTTGTTGTTTGCGATTCAGTATGAGCTGTTCAGAATTTAGTGTTTGGTAAAATTATGATGAATTATTGCTGGTAGGATGTAAAATGAAACATATAGATATGATATAAAATGATTAAAAACTAAAATTTTAGTATAAATAATATAATCCAAATTAGCTAGCAGTAGACAAGCCTCCGAACAGCAATCAACAGTTATTTATAACTATTTACCAAGCACTATAATATCAGCTTTTGAGTCATGAAAAGCAGACAGCAATAGTTAGAATGTAAAACAATCACCCCCTCAATGTTTTATGAGCATTGTAGAATATAACTATGTTTCCAGGCATTTTTTCCCTTTTTTGTTTGTTTGGTTATCAATCCCCTAGAGTAGGAAAAGGATTCTCCGCAGTTAGAGATCAACTGCAGAGAACATTTCCTTCAATTGTGGCTCTTGATTTTGAAATCAATGCCATTGATTTCAAAATCAAGGGCTAGGATTGAAGGAAATGTTCTCTGCAGTTGGTCCCCAACTCCTAGAGTATAACGATCTTTCGGACCCTTGTCCTATCAATCAACTATCTTTTTAGCTCATGTAGTTTGAAGCTCTTTTGGTGCTTGACCTAGCTATGCACTCTTTTGCTTATTCATCTAGAGGGGTAAAGGGTAACTTTTTTTTAAGGAAGTGTGTACTTTATTAATTGCATTGTAGACAATTTGTGGTCATTAAATACGTGAAATGAAAAAAATTATTAAATGTTTTCTCAATTTTTTAAACTAATGATCATGTAATAACAAAATAGTTGTTATGTGACATACTTTTAAAGTGTAATATTATTATGGGTACACCAATAATTGATAATATTTAGAAATAAAAAATAAGTCATGATTTTTTGTAAAAAACGTAACTCTAATTGTTTAAGCATCATCAACGATATTCAACTTTTATGTATGAAAACAGTACTAAAATATCTATTATTTGGAAGATAAAAAAATCATGTTTATAAATTTGTAAGAAAAACAAATTAACTATACAAAAAAATAAAGTTATTGTTATTTTTTTATAGATAATGGATCAAATGACATAAACAATACGCACTAATTAATAGTTACTTTGTAAAAAACCCAACAAATATTTTTTTAGATATCAATGATAAATGTAAAATTTTTCATTTTCAAATGTTGAAAAAGAACTTGTATTGATGCCAACAAGAAGGTTACTTTAAGCGGTAAACGGCTTGGAATTGTTTAAATAAAGTTTTGAGTTTGAGTTTGAGTCCTAGTGAACAGTGGCGTAGTTAGGATTTCATATCCAGTGGGTCATAATTGTGTATAAAAATTTAAATTTGACTTAGAATAAATTATCAATTTTATAATTAATATAATAGAGTCATATTTCTCCTTTAGATTAGGGTTCTTTAGTTGAAAATTGCAGCCGCCCCTGCGACACTCCCAAAAACTCGGACTGAAGGGGGGAGTTCCGGCGCCGAAAGGTGACGTGACCCACCTCCCCCTCTGTCTAAGCCACTGCTAGTGAATGTAAAAAATTCTTATTGGGAGACTCACTAACTACAGCAAGGTGCGCGACCCTGGTCAGATCTGAATGTAGTCGGATCTGACCAAGGTGACGTGACCCACCTCCCCATCTGTGCACGCCACTGCTAGTGAATGTAAAAAATTCTTATCGAGAGATTCACACATCATAATCAGGTGTGCGACCCTGATCATATCTGAATGTAATCGGAATAAAGTTGCGGTGAATAAAAAAAACCTTGTATTGACGGAGTTTGGGTAAAACCAAAAGAAATTGCAGCAAACTGCAAAAAAGAAGGCCCAAAATTGGGCAAATTTGGGGATGGATAGGGCTAAAGAGAGCGCCATAAATGCGCGAATTCAGCTGTTGTCCTCTCACATCATGGCCTCCGAGAAAGACGCAGCTCTCGCAGCTGTCCCCTCCGATTCTCCCACCATGTAAGCCCATCGATTTCTCATCTCTCTCGCAGTTATTGATTTTCATGTTCATACACGACCTGAAAAGGGGAATCGCGACGACGATTTTACTGAATTTCACCTGCTGTTTGAAATGCAGCTTTGACAAAATTATAAACAAGGAGATCCCTTCTACTGTTGTCTATGAAGATGATAAGGTGCTTAGGTCTTCTCTTTTGTACTTCAGTTCAGTTCAAATTAGATTTACATTGAATTCAGTTCAGGTCAGCTACATTCAGTCCACAAACCTTGATTTCATCTCATTTTGACTGTTATTTTTGTTTGCTTGGTTGCTGATTTTGTTCTTCAATTCATTTTAGGATAGATTTTCGATGAATTCAGTTCAGCTCAGCTACATTCAGTCCAGAAACCTTGATTTCATCTCAATTTGACTGTAATTTTTGTTTGTTTGGTTGCTGATTCTGTTTTACTTTATTGATTAGCTCTCGAGTTTCTCGAGAACACAGCTGATCTTGCATTAGGAAAAACACGAGTCTTTGTTAATTTTGAAATGCTTTGTTCGAATCAGTTGAATTGTGATTTTCTCTATTTAAGACGAGTTTGAGGGTTCCATTGTTTCGATGGGGCCAAAGATTCACCCTTCTTTGGCTTTAGGTTATAACGGACTAAAGAAGCAAAATGACTCGTTAAACTGTCTGAACTTCTTTTATTGCGAAGTCACGGATAGCTGTTGTAGCTCCACTTCAGGGTCAATTGGAAACGGCCTCTCAGTAATTACAGGGATAAGGCTGCGTACACCCGACCCCCCCTTACCCCGCTTTTGCAGGAGCCTTGTTAGGCATTGGGGTAATGTTATTGTTGTTGTTGTTGTAAGACTGAGTTTGAGGTTGATATCCCCGGAAATACAAGTCCAAATGGCCCCTTACACATGTCTATTTCTTTCTTGTAACATTTTTCCTTGATGGATTGGACTTCTTAATTAATATAATGTGATGCAAGTAACTGAGATGTAGTCTGAGATGCATATGGCATGCATTTCTCTAATGGTTCCTGCGGAAAAATACATATTCAGCCGCCTCATCTTGGCAAGTTTTTCCGATTGCCCCCAAAACTTTCATTTGTTCCTATTAGCTCTTTGAACTTAGCAAAAGCGCATCAGATTGTCGCCTGAATGCTATGTGTCAACTTCTGGTTGGTTTGACTTTTCAAACTTTTGAATTTTCTCTCTCCAACCAAAAGCTGACACGCAGCAATTTGGTGCACTTTTTTCAAGTTGAGGGGGCTCGTGGTACAAAATCAAAGTTGAGGGGGGAAGTCGACAAAACTTGCCAAGTTGAGGATGCTCGGAGATGTATTTTGCCTTATTGTTTTCTTCAATTGTAAAATGCTCCTTGTTTCTTATAACTCATTTTAAGCCAGTATATTGATCATAAATTTTTTGGTTAGTGGTGTATCAATTTGACTTGCATGATTCCTTTTCCGTAAATATCATATTCATAATCAGGCAGCAAAATCAGTTTCGACATTTGACAATTAGGAGAGAGAATTGAACTGAACTAAACTTATTTCAGTATAAATTTATAACTACGCATAGCTGAACTAAACTGAACTGAACTACATTGAATTGTATTCCAAAAGAACAGGGCCTTAATATCTGTTTCGTTTTTTCTTGTTTGTTGTCATAGGTTCTAGCTTTCAGGGACATATCTCCCCAAGCTCCAACTCATATTCTGATTATCCCAAAAGTCAAGGACGGCTTAACGGGGTTGTCTAAGGTATTCCATTGTTTGTTTTTCGTCCATTAACTACCGCTTTAGTTAGTTACAACCTATGAAGCACGGAAACTCCGGTTACATGCCGTTTCGGCGTTTCCGTTTCCGTTTCCCCACATTTTCCAAGCCTATATTTTTTAGAAATGGCGTTTCCCGGTTTCCGTTTCCGTATCCGTATCCGTTCCATTTCCGTGCTACATAGGTTACAACTGAATGTGAAGGACTTGATTTGTCAATCAATGTAAGGCTTGCTGGATAGAAACTATGATTTGATATGAGGTGATCAAGTTTGAAACAATACACCTGGAAAATTTAAGGGGTGTTTCTCATTAAGTTAACTTTTCAGCTTATTGCATATAAGCATATAAGACGTTTAAAAAACGTGTTGTGCTTCTAAAAGCTAGCGTATAAGTAGTTAAAGTGTTTGATAAAATAGCTTACAAGTTTTGGAAACTTTGAAATGACTAAAAACGATAGGTATGAGAGAAAAAATTTGTTGAGGTATAAAGTTAAATAGGGGTTATATGTGTCTTTTACTTGGTCAGAACTCAAGTGCTTATAAGCTGCATAAAAATAAGCCTCCAAAAATTTCTTATTACTTTTAGCTTATATTCTTGTGGCAAAGACTTGATCTAGTGGTTGTTCGAGTCCATATTCGAGCGGGGTGGGATAAGGCTTTCCTTTGTTGTTATTGTAAGCCCAAATGAGGCAAATTTTGAGAAAAAAAATAGATTCTTATATATTAAAAATAATCTATCAGAAACACTTAAAAAAACTGCTTATAAGCTCAAAAATAGGTTATCAAAAAAACACTTGAAAAACTGCTTATAAGCTGGTTTGACCAACTTCAAATCATTTAAAACTTGCAATCTTGTGCCTTTCTATTCATTTCGTAAGATCTTACAGGCTGAGGAGAGGCATTGCGATATTCTTGGTCACCTGCTCTACACAGCAAAGCTCGTCGCCAAGCAAGAAGGGCTTGAAGATGGTTTTAGGGTTGTGATTAACGATGGACCGAGTGGATGTATAATCTTTTTCGTTTATAACTTGAAAACCGAGCGGCTACTTTTGTGTAAGTGATCTAATGCAAGTAATTCTTATTTCTGCAGGCCAGTCGGTGTATCACATTCACGTCCACCTCCTTGGAGGACGACAAATGAACTGGCCCCCTGGCTAAAGACGGGTTAGTATGGCTCGTATAGTCAAATTGTTGTGGGTACGGAACTAACTCCATCTAGCAAAGATGTTCTTGTTGAAATACTGTCCGTCCCTTATATTCTTATGTTGAATGGTTTGTTGTTGCTTTGCCTGTTTAGATCAGTGTTGGCTTAATGGTGTTTGTGGTAGTTATGGACAATGGCTTAATATATATGATTGGGAATGTTGAAGTTAGGCTTGATGCATCATTTTTTTTTGTAATATTTATAAGTATCGTCATTGAGATAATCTTGTTCGGGGCTTGGTAACAGTCAAGGCTAAGAGACTAAAGCAAGTGTTGGATTCAAGGCTGGTGTTAAAGATTATAAATTGACTTATTATACTCCTAACTATGAAACCAAGGATATTGATATCTTGGCAGTATTCCGAGTAACTTCTCAACCTAGAGTTCTGCCGGAGGAAGCACGAGCTGCAGTAGCTGCTGAATCTTTTACTGGTATAGGGACAACTGTGTGGACCGATGGGCTTACCAGTCTTTTATTGGCTGTATGGCCTTTTTAGCCCTTGTTCAGAATACAACAAGAGGCCTAAAAGGACAAAGCTTCACACCTGTATGGGCTAAAATGGTTATTGATGAATTGCATGGAAAAAAAGGTCATTATATGACTTATTTATAATATTATACCTGCTTAAAATAGTTATTATACGCAGTATCAAACCACATCACTTGATTGCCCTTTTAAGGGCATGTTCTTTTCAACTCATAAGTATCAATACTGAAATGAACTTATTTCAGGGTAAATTTATATGTATGCTAGACTAAATATAAGTTGAAAAGAACAGGGCCTAAATCGTTTTGTTTTAAAGTTGTGCATCGTTATACCTTCTTTTGCTCATGAACTACGCTTGCTTAATATTGCATCTAATTTTATTGAAATAAAAACAAAATAATTTCAAATAGTCAATATATAAAGCTCACCACACAAATCAAATTTTTGGGATTCAAATTTGGTGCAGAGCACGTAGAACTGTGTCCAAGCAGAGGCTCCTCAGTGTAACTCCTAGTAGGATATGATTTAGGGGCTACTCTATGAGCCAAAAAGGATCCAGCTATTGGTGTATGGCTGCTAGTAAGAGACCCTGCTGACCTGACAAAGTAATGCCAAAAGAAAAACAGTTTTAGTTACCATTTCACAGAGGGTGCTCGCTTACAAATTTTTGCCAGGTACAGTTAAAAGACCATAAAAAGGCATCTAAATGCATCCAGACCCCCTAAACTTTGGCAACTTGTGACGGATGTTGCCCCAAACTTTCAGAAATTTTAATTAACCCCATGAACTTGACAAAAGTGAATCTGTTCGCCCTCTGAACGTTGCGTGTCGTCTTTTGGTTGGTTTGACTTTTTGAAGATGTCATTTTCCTGATTATTCTCTTGCCAACCAGAAGCAGACATGTGGCGGTAAGAGCAAGCTGGCACACTTTTACCGAGTTTGAGGAGGTAATTGGAGCAAATGAAAGTTAAGGGTGGCATACAGCAAAAATTGTCAAATTCAAGGAGGTCTGGCCGGAAAATAATTCCGGCCGGCAAACTTATAATTTGTAATTGGTTTGCCAACAGGTATCAACCCGTTTCTCCATTTGTCTTCTTCCTCAACTAGTTTCAGGCCACCATCAATTGCAGCATTTTCAGTCTGGTTGAGAATGGAACCCTGCTTTGTAAATAGACCTGTTCATGCGGCGGGGCGGGGCGGGCTTCGTCGGGCTTTTGACGAAAAGCATCAACCTAAGCCCGGCCAGGCCCACACTTTAAAACATCGGGCTCGGGCCGGGCTTACGAGGTCATTCCCAAGCCCGGCCCAAGGCCCGTAGATAATTTTTCAATAATTTTTTTGTGAATTTTTAAAAAATAAATTGACAAAATTATGTATAACAACATTATTATTTGAAGTTCTTAAACTTATTGTATTTAAATTTGAAAATTCATTAGTATAAAATATAAAAGTTGAAAATAATTATTTAATACAATTGTAATATATATAAAAAAATTAAATTATTATTCATCGGGCTGGGCTCGTGCCAGGCTTGGGTATTTATACAAAAATCAAGCCCGGCCCATAAAACTTCGGACTTTAGCGGGCTTGGGCTCGGGCCGTACTTAATAATAAAATAGGTGTCCAAGCTCGACCTATGGGACCGGGCCTGGCGGGTAGCCCGGCCCGCGAACAGGTCTATTTGTAATAGGCAAGATTTAACAGATATTGTATGTAATGCGTGGATCTTACTAGCATATATTTACCAGTGTTGTTTTGAAAAGCGTTAGGCGCTAGTCGGGCGGTTAGGGCTCCAAAGGGCCTAGGAGAGGGCTGGCGGTAGCCTAGGCGGGTTTGTATTTTTTTAATTTTTTATTATTTATACATAAAAAGATAATTTCAACTGAAAAGCAAATTATAAAATATTAAAAAAACATAATTTAGAACATGTTTTAAAATTAGAAATGAGACTTTTATTATGAGAACACTTTTATGTACTTTCATTTTACTAACTAAGCTATTTTTAGTAGGTTAAAAATATCAAACTATAGTTATTATAGATATCGATATCTTAAAAAATTGAATTTAGGCGTCGTCTAGGCCGAAAAAATCGGAATAGGCGGTGCCTAGGCGGCAATAAATCGGTTAGGAGTCTGGGAGCGCAATAGGAACGTAAACTCGGGCGGTAAGCTCTAAAATAGGGCCTAAGCGGGACTAGGCGGGGATTGATATTTACCTACAAAATGAGCTATATATGCAAAAAAAAAAAAAAAAAAAATTTACCTCTTGTTTCCATCTATTGCTTTCAGTCGCGGATAAATATGACCATAGTATATGGTTTGCCCAGTAAGAACTGAAGTAATAAATGTATAAAACTGCATTACATTATCAACAAAACAGAAAAATGTAAATTAATCATTCAAGTGAAGGAGACATTAAATTCATTGCTAAACTGTAGTGAAGGGTTTTTCAGTATTAAGGACTTCTTACTATTGCCATGTAGTACTGTGTTGGAAGCTGCAAAATTAAGCATAAAGTTCAAGTCAATATTCCATTGCAACATAATTGAATCAGTTATAACATGAACAGGATTAGCTGTGAGACTTCAGAAAATAAATAGCCTAATCTCGCTGTCTTTTCATATAAAATGATTAAAAAAACAAATTCAACATATAAATTGAGATAGGAACGAAACACTCACTGTAGCTGGTTCCAGAATGCAGCCAAAAAGGTTGATTAGATCCCTGAAATATTATTAGATAATTAAACATGAACAAAAGGCAAACAAAAAAAATCACAGGCCATGTGCTCAAGTACAGGAAAGTTGACCAAATATACAGGAAAAAAGTAATCTATTCTTTAGCTAAAAACAATATGGATTTGCCTTTTAAAGCCAACATAGTTATAAAAAATCCAAAGATATATAAACCACAAACAGTTTGCTAAAAAAAATCGCTTAAATAGAGGATGCTTTTCAAAAGCAACTCCATAGGCAGCGGACCAAATATACAGGAAAAAAGTAATCTATTCTTTAGCTAAAAACAATATGGATTTGCCTTTTAAAGCCAACATAGTTATACAAAATCCAAAGATGTTGCGTGGTAGGTCGACAGCCAACGCATAAAACACCTATAACTTGTTCATAGTCATGTCATTCTTTCATTATGGATCTTTGACAATTAAAGTATAACGTTGGGACGTGCCCACCTAGGCACGCATGGCTTTTGATAGAGCTTCATGGCGTCGGAAGATCCATATAGCCGACCCCACCTAGTGTGGGATTTAAGGCTTGGTTGGTTGGTATATAAATCACAAACAGTTTGCTAAAAAAATTCGCTTAAATAGAGGATGCTTTTCAAAAGCAACTCCACAGGCAGCGGGCGCCAAACAAACTGTTGGGGACATACAAGGGATAACACTTTCAGGTTGAAACTTATTTGGCGGTTCTACTATATATTTTAATCAGATAACCAAAAACTTAGAATGAAAATTTGGCTGTATCTCAACCTTGCCAGCACGATTTTTATACCAAGAAAACTGCAAATAACCATCCGTCCAATGGCAGTACTGCAGATAACTGTCCATTGCCGGGTTAAAACTATACACGTAATTTAAAATTCATCTGATAACGAATTTTTACAATAATAACTGCCGTGCTAGTGACACTTTCCCGACTTGTTCGATGAAATATTCTAGTCGCATTGACACAAACTACTTCAACATTCATTAATCATACTTAATCAACGACTGATTATTCATAAGAAAACTCCCAATCAAATAGCCGCATTGCTACAAATCAACATGATAATGCTTTCACATCCAAATTTTCCTTTGTGAGTCGCAAAGAAATCGACAAATCGAAAAAAGAAATATGAAAATCTAATCGCATTCACGAATAAAGCAATGAATCGCAAATGAATCGACGAAAAAACAGAAATCTCGCTACTCACCCGATAATCCAAGTGATGAATAAAGCAAGAGAGAGTCCATGAGCTGATTTCTCCTCGTAGTTAGTCAAAATCTGCGGAATCTCAGCGATTCCCAGCTAATAACACTTAAAAATCCAACGGACAACGAAACTCTGTCTTTGGAACTACATAGGCGAAAGCTGAAGTAAATTCTAGCCCATTGCGAGCATTGTTTCGTAGCTGGACAGATCGTTTCCGCCATTGAAATTAACAGCAGCTTGCCTTTCAAATCGGAGATTTGAGAAGGCTAATGGCAGCTCAAGATGTGATTCTTGCTGGTTGTTGTGGATTGGGATTCTATAGGGACACTACGAAAATTTTCCGTCATACGAAAAAGAATATGAATTAATGGACCAACATTAATTCATTCTTTGATTTGGCGCCTGAGGAGACCCGATGCGGGTCGGGTTAAATGCAATATCGATGCCAGCTGTTTTTATAGATTGGGATATGGGTGTCTTGTTAGAGGCTCGCATGGTTCAGTACTTGCAGTGCGTTCGGTCTTAATGCAAGGTGGAGGTGATGCTTTTACAGCCGAGGCTATGAGCTGTAGGGAGGTCCTCAGCTGGCTCAAGGAGAATAACTTGTTGTCATTTTATAGTCCGATACTATGAATGTGGTGACTACTTTGAAACACCATTTCTGATTTTCCTGGCCTATTGGTTTAATTTTCAATAATTGTTTGGAACTGATTAGACATTTTAACATTTTCGCTTAGTTTATTTTTATCGTTCTACGAATCAGACTGCTTATTTACTTGTTAGAGCTGCTAATTCTTCGACTAATAAAAAGACATGATTTAACTTTTATCCACATTTAATTAGAATCTTAATTGATTCTGATTGATTTTATGGCATTTTTTTAAAAAAATACTCCATCACTATTAATATTATATTAACATTTCTATGTACAAAACTGTATCTGAAATTTATTTCCCATAATGAAATCATGTCAATAATGTAAATATTTTGAAATATGAACATGGGATAAAGACTACGCCACAAAAGTAAAGACTTTTTTTAATTAAGGTAATGTTTAATTTCACTTCAATATTAATGATGCTAAGTAGTTTTTTATAGCTATAGATTTATATCGGAAAAGTCCATTTCAGTTTAATTCTACTCATATAAAGTTTAAGGGTTTATTACAAATAAGGTTTTGCTCAGTTAGTTAAATAGATTGAATAAGTTGGAGGAAAATAAGGTTCGAATCCCACTAAATACACTTATTGAGAGGGGTGAGGAGCCTTAACTGTTACTAAGTTCCGAACAAGATTATTCTCAATGAAGATACTTGTAATTATTACAAAAAAAAAGTTTAAGGGTTTGTTTGGGATTGTTGTTAGACTTTCCATCACGAAAAGTTTCACTTACAAATTTTTAATAAATCAACATATATAGATATTGGTCAAAAGATTTTAGCTCTTAACGCTAATTAATTATGAACTGCTTGCTATTGATATCAAAAACTTTTTGAACAACGAACTGGAAAAAACTTGAGCATAAAACTTTCCAGAAAAGCAACATGGTGCAGGTCCTGAATATAGGCCAGAGATGCGATGACTTAGAGTCCACGATCAAAATGAGCTTAAATTTCTGTGTATAGAAGTTTTAAGATATTTTATAAATTTATTTAATGATAATGAATTAATTATTAACATTTAATCGAAAAAACCCTAAAATTATACTTCATATTAAAAATAGTTATATTTTATATAAATTTATTTTAATCCAAGGGGCCTTATTTATTTTTTTATTTAGAACCTTTAAAATATCAGGATCGACCCTAATTACAAACTAATATATATGATTTAAATTTTGGATGAATAAGAGATATGAATTGAAATACAACTTAATTCAGTTTGATTTAAATCACTTTAATTTAATTCATTACATTTTAACTTAATTTAACTGTATTAGCTATAAATATACACTAAAATAAATTCACTCTAATTTAATTATATATAATTATAAACACACACTTAAATAATTTCAATTCAGTTCCTCCATTTCAATTTAATTCAGTTTAATTTAAGAAATTTTAATTCAATCTACCAGTACACGTGGCATGAGTATGTCAAGTTTTGAGCTGTACTCATCGCAGGTAATTAAAGCTGAAAAATATCTGTAAAATATGGGTTTTAAATAATTGCACATACAAAACCCCAATTTCTCTGCCTCTAAAACCCTAACCTTTAAACCCCCAATTTGATTTCTCTCCTTCAATTCGTAGACATGATCGGAGTAGTTCTCAGAAGGTCTACTATCGTAGCCCCAAAAGGGGCTCCGGCGGCCTTCGCCTCTATCCAAACTCTTTTAAATCACCAATTCTCATCGGCCGCGGCGGCGGCGGCACCTTTTATTCCCGGAAATGGCCACCTTCCTGTCGAGAACAGATGCAATTCTGGAATTTCTAACAACATCAACAGATACAGGGAGTTCCACGCGAAATCAACGCCGTTGCATTTTAAAGCGTCGTTGATATCCCAGGCGCAGTTCGCGGTGGACGATTATGGCTCCGAGGAAGAAAAATTGAGCGGGGGGAAAGGGAGTGTGAGTAATGATGAGGGGCTTGAGATTTCGAAGCTTGGAATTTCTCAAGAGATTGTTACAGCTTTGGCTAATAGGGGTATTACCAAGCTCTTTCCGATTCAGGTGGATTTATAGTTCATTCCATTTAATTTTCAGCTTTATACAGTGAAAACTTGCTAATTGCTGTTTGTATATGTTTTTATTCAATCTGTGGGTTCTGTTTAAATGTATTAGAGAGCTGTGCTGGAACCTGCAATGAAAGGGAAGGACATGTATGGACGGGCTAGAACTGGAACAGGAAAGACACTTGCGTTTGGGATTCCTATCCTAGACCGAATCATTCAATTCAATGCTAAGCACGGGTTTGTCCAATTCTATAGCTGTTATTCTTTTGCTTCAATTTGGTTTGTTAAGCGGTCCCTAAGAGAATAATATACCTTTTACATTTGTGGGGCTCTCGAAAAATATACATTTCAAAATATACTAATAACATTATTATCACGTTTAAAGCTTATTAATTAACTTCATTTTCTATTAAAAAATTATAGCAATTGTAGTTGAAGTTGGAAAGTTATATTCTATATTGAAATGAAATATAGAGTGTTTCTCAAAGCTTATAAGCAGATTACAAGTTAGTTTTAGCTTTTAAGCTCTTAGTCTAAGTGATTCTGAAAGCTTAACTTTTGGGTTTAAGTGGTTTTTAAGCTAAAAGAAAAAAAGCTCCAATAAATCCAAAGCTTTGAGAAACACCCCCATAATTATAAGTTATAATATGAAAGACTAATAATTTCGATGGCCTAACTGGCTTCTACTGCAAGGCCGGACTTGGTTTGTTACCAGGTTTAGATGATTGTTGTTTATTGACTTTATTCATTGAAATTTACAGGAGGGGTAAGAATCCTTTGGCCCTAGTTATGGCTCCAACTAGGGAACTGGCTAAACAAGTTGAGAAGGAGTTTAGGGAGTCTGCACCTAGCTTGGACACCATTTGTCTTTATGGGGGTACTCCCATTGTTCGTCAAATGAAGGAGCTCGATTATGGTGTTGATGTTGTTGTTGGTACTCCTGGCCGCATTATTGATCTAATGAAGAGAGGTTCTCTAAATTTGTCAGAGGTTCAGTTTGTTGTTCTTGATGAAGCTGATCAGATGCTTAGTGTGGGCTTTGTTGATGACATTGAAATTATCTTCCAACAATTGCCAAAGAAGAGGCATAGCATGTTGTTCTCTGCAACAATGCCATCTTGGATTAAAAACCTTGTCAGGAATTACCTCAAAGATCCTCTTACTATTGACCTTGTGAGTGTGATGATTGATCACTGGCATTATTTGCTGCATCAATTATAAATTTTCACTGTTTTAAAAATCCCTATTGCTGTCTAGGCTCCGCCTATTCTAATTTTTTCTGCCTAGTCCAATTTCTTTTGCAAAGGCAGTGCCTAAACGCAATTTTGTAGATACCAATTATACGAAAAGCAGCTCGGTTGGTAAAACTGATGTACAATCAAAGTATTCTCACCATAGGAAATCTTTTTGAGTCTCAAACCAAGAAATAGTGCGTTCTAAGCCTCAAAAAATTTTGTGAGGATGTCTGATTTTACATAAGAATTGATTAATACTTGTGTTTTCATGTATTAAACTATATATTTTAATATTTTATTATATTATAATAATTTTTTAGTTGAATTTTTACTTTTATGTATTAATAAATATTAAAAAAATAAAAAATACAAATCCGCTAGGCTTTGGAAGCCTTGGTCTAGCTCCTAGTGCTTTTTCGAACATTGTAAATTTTATGTAAGTTACCTGGCAATTGACATTTTTTTTTTCTAACTGGCTGATAGCTTATGGGTTTCAAGGGTTAGTTTTGTAATATTTTAGTCGTGTTCTATTTGAAATTTTGTCATGATGTTGCTCACTAAATTTTGCTTGAGGGCGCTTAATATTCTATTATCTGAATGTTTTCAGGTTGGTGATTCAGATCAGAAACTGGCTGATGGAATCACTCTCTATTCAATTGCATCAGACTCTTACTCAAAAGCAGGGATGCTTGGTCCTCTGATAACAGTACGGATCTGGGGCTTTTATCAGTCACTTTTTTGCTCTTGTGTGACAATTTTTTTTATGTATTTTTTTTTCAAATAATGCATACTGACAAGTTTATAGTAGTTGACTCGTTTCTTTCACCCGCATTGAGTAATTTTTTTTTTGCATTTTTTTATATTAGGAACATGCAAAAGGAGGAAAATGTATTGTTTTTACAGAAACAAAACGTGATGCTGATCGATTAGCGTATGCCATGGCAAAAAACTACCAATGTGAGGCGTTACATGGGGATATTTCGCAAAGTCAGAGAGAGAGGACTCTTTCAGGCTTCCGAAATGGGAGTTTTAACATATTAGTTGCCACTGATGTTGCTGCTCGTGGTCTTGATGTGCCTAATGTTGATCTGGTAAGTTTTGATTATAATTGTTTTCTTGTTCTTGTCGTGTTAAGCATGATGTGCTCATAACTTATGGACTTTATTATTTGGTTAGTAGATCCTTATGATTTCAGTTCTGTTTTCTTACTGCCAACATCACCTAGTATCTTTGGGACCAAAATCATACTCTTTTGGTATTGGCGACAGAAGTCGTTGCAACTTTGAAACAACAACTTCTTGAGATTTCAGTTCTTGTTGGAGTTTCAATGAGAACTCTTATATCGTAACACAGTTCCAGTTGTGGAACAGCAGAGTAGTTTTAAGATGTATGTCTAGATATTCTAATGGTAGAGCCGCAACGATAGAGGCAACGTGTGGCCATAGTTGTTAAAGGCGTGCCTTAGGCGCGCCTCACGCAGGGCTCAGGGTCCTGCGCCTCGCCATACCTTAGGCAAGGTAGGGTTCTTCAGGCGCTCGCCTTGTGCGCCTTTTGGCGTGCACCTCGTGCACCTCAGGTGCACTTTTATTTTTCAAGGTTTTAGCTTATATTGTCCGTTTATATTTAGGAGTTTTAACAATAATTTAAGGCTAGATATTCGTAATTCAATTTCTATTAACGCTAGATTAACTCAAGGCTAGATATCTCAATGCAATATGTTAATTTTACATACATATATACATCTAACAATTATCTTAATTCTTTTTCTGGTATTGTTATTGCATTTAACTTCACTTTTCAAGAATTTTTTTTTTCAAATTTTGTGCGCCTAGCATACCTCGGGCGCGCGCCTTTTTGCGCCTCGTCTTGAGGTGCGCCTAGCCCCCCTGGCGCCTGGGCTGCGCCTAGCACCTTGGCAACTATGCGCGTGGCTAGAATTTGCTCTGAAAATAGTGCTTTTTGGAAATTGGATATAAGTAATTCCATGAAGGGAACAAAAAAGAAGAACAAGCTGTTTTCCAAATTCAGAGCAGGACTGGAAAGTTGGAGATATTTGAAGGCGAAATTCTTCTTTTTTACCTTTTGCCAAATGTTCACTCTTTTGAAAATCTTTGCTCGAATTAGCTGTAGTATTAGTCACATTAACGATCTACGTAGATATTTGGTGCACATGTTTATTTTATGCATTGTACATTTGTACCATATCAATCTCTTGTTGATATAGATGCTGCTATTTTTACCCCTGCATAGTTGACTCTATTAATCTCTTTAGTTTTTAGTATTTTATTATTCCCTGTAGAAAAATAAAGTCTGCTCTCTGTTTTTCTCTCACTTACAATCTTTTGACTTTGTTTTACTTGGCTTAGGTAATACATTATGCGGTACCGAAAAACTCGGAGACTTTTGTTCATCGATCAGGCCGTACTGGTCGTGCAGGGAAGAAAGGAACTACCATTCTTATTTATACTTATGAGGAATCCAGGCAAGTCAAGATATACGAGCGAGAAGTTGGGTGCAGATTTATAGAGGTCAAGATCATTCCCTTCATTTACATTTTATACTTGTTAATATATGATTTAACCTAGATTATTTATTTATCAACTTTTATCATGAAACTGTTATTATTACTTGGCAAATGCAAGCTGCATAATGGAATTGAGTATCTCATGGCATGATCAGTAAATTTTCTTGGATTGTATTTCAGACTTCGAAGGCTGTAAATGTAGTTGCAATGAACTTATTTGTAGAAAAATTGGTTGTGAGAGTGTCATGTTTGGAATATAGATAGAATGCATGCCTATTTTGACTGTACAATATGCCATTTTAGCTTTTTTTTAGTACAAGGGCCTTTTGGTTTCCATGGTATAATTCATTTGCCCATTTGGTCCTCTGTTATTGACATTACATATTTGGTCCTCGTGCTGTACAATTTGTTACCTTTCTGAACCTTATTCTATGCAACCATTACATGTTAGGCATAGTTTTTAAAGGCGCGCCTCACGCAGGGGCAAGCGCCTCGCCATATCTAGGGCAAGGTAACGTACCCCGGGCGCGCACCTTGTGTGCCTTTTGGTGTGCGCCTTTAATTTTTCAAAGTTTTAACCTATAACATGTTTTGTCCATCTATTCTTAAGAGTTTTAACAATAATTCAAAGGCTAGATATTCCTAATTCAGTTTCTATTAAGGTTGGATTAACTCAAGGCTAGATATTCCTAATGCGATATGTAAATTTTACATGCATATGTACCTCTAACAATTCTCTTAATTCTTTTTCTATTGTTATTGCATTTAACTTTACTTCCCAAGAAAATATTATTTGCAAAATTTTTTCACCCAGCGTACCTCAGGCTGGCCTGGGCTGCGCCTAGCGCCTTGACAACTATGCTGTTAAGTCCCTATATTATGCAATTTGTTACCTCTTTGGGCCCTTCACAGTAGATTCTCTATCGATGTAAATATGCATAATATGCACTAGACGGACCAACAAGGTAATAGATTGCATAGCACAGGGACCAAATAGGCTACCTGTATACCAGATTATACCACGGTGAACAAAAAGGTGTTTCTGCCCTCATTCTTGTTAAATATTATGTTTACCCTAATACTTGTTGTTACATTCCAGCTTCCAAAGATTGCTGTTGAGGCTGGAAGCACTATCGTAAATGACATGTCTCATCGAGGCCGCTCTGGAGGATATGGCGATTCTGGTTATGGTCGATCTGATGGTTTCAGGTCCAGCCGTTCTGGAGGATTTGGCGATTCGGGTTATGGCCGATCTGGTGGTTTCGGGTCTGGAGGTGGAGGATATAGGAATTCTGGATCTGGCTATGGTCAATCTTCCAATAGTGGATTTGGCCGCAGTGGTTATAACCGAAACTCATCAGGAAATTCGGGATTTGGATCATCAGATCGATCTAGTGGTGGTTTTGGGAACTTCGATTCGAGTCAATCTAGCAGGTTCGGCGAAAGTAGTTCAAGACGAAGTGGTGGTGGATGGGATAGGGATAATTCTGGCTCCGGCCAATTTGGGCGCTTTGGAAAATATTAACACTGGTAGATAATAATTCTGACTGAATAAATCGGTAAGCTTTAATACTCGTACTATTTATGTGGTCACACTTACAATCTAGTTCACTTTCACTGGTTCCTGTAAGTGCGTTTGTTCTCTGAACCACTGTTTTAAAATTCTCCGCCTAGTCCCGCCTAGGCCTTGTCTAGGCGTTATTTTGGAGCTTGCTGCTAGACTTTTTGTTCCTAGGCGCTTGGCCGATTTGTTGCTGGCACCTTACAAACTCAACTTTTTTAAGATACTGATATTTGCAACATAATTATTGTGTACTTTTTTTACCCACAAAATGTAGGTAGCTTAGTTGTCTAAATTATGTTTTACATTATAATTGTCGTTTTGAGATTTTAATCGAGAAACGAGCTTTATGCCACGAATAAGGAGGGTCCTACTGACCGACTAGCAACATTGTCTAAATTATGTTTATTATTGTTTTAATATTCTATAATTTATTTTTTAGTTGAATATATATTTTTATGTATTAATAAATATTAAAAAATAAAACCTCTTTGTAACTACAGGGATAAGGCTGCGTACACCCGACCCCCTTACCCCCGCTTGTGCGGGAGCCTTGTTAGGCATTGGGGTTATGTTGTTGTAATAAATAATAAAAAAATACAAATATGCCTAGGCCCCGCCCAGGCCGCCGACTAGTGCGTGGCGCTTTGTAAAACATTGCTTTGAACGCCACGTGTCAACTTCTGGTGTAAGTTTCTGGTTGGTTTCATTTTTTAAATATGTCATTTCTCTTATTTTTGTCTCTCCAACCAAAAGGTGACATAGCGTTCAGGGGCAAGCTGGTGCACATTTGACAAGTTTAGGGGGTAAAGAGAAACTATGCAAAGTTAGGGGTCTGTAAACCATCTAAGTCTAAGTTTAGGGGGATAAATGATCTGTTTGGTCTATTTTTTTGGGTAATATATGCAAGTATCTTTATTGAAATAATCTTGTTCGGGGCTTAGGCCCTGATCTTTTCAACTTATAAGTAGCAGTACTGAACTGAACTGAGCTTATTTCAGTGTAAATTTATATGTATGCAGTACTGATAAGTACTGAACTGAATTAAATATAAGTTGAAAAGAGCAGGGCCTTAGGCTCCTCACCCCTCCCAGTAAGTGTATTTAGTAGGATTCGAACCTTGTTCTCCTTCAACTTGCTCGGCCTGCGTTGCCATCTGTTTGGCCTATAATGACACATGTATGTATGCTTTGAAATAGCAGGTACAGAAGGAAACAACTACTGAAGGGAAAAGAACTACAAATGGTACGGAGAATAGTTCCATTCTGAGTTTGGTACACTATTAGCATTCAGTTCTTTTTTTATCTTCTATTTGTTGTAGTATTTGGCATCTGCTATAAAAAGAGCTAGTTACTGCTATGTATAACATGCTATAAGTTATTTTTTTTTCAGACCGTCTTCGTGTTTATAAAATTTAGCGGTGTTTCTTTTCGGCTCGGATTGACACTTTATTACCTAAAGTTTGTTCATGTATAATTCTGATTGAATTTATAATGCTGAGTACATCACTAGCCCCCTGAACTTGTCCCTTATGGCCCCTCGCCCTCCTGAACTTTTAAAAGTTTTCCTCGCCCCCCTGAACTTGTCTAAAGTTTCTCTCGCCTTCCATCAGTCGAAAGGGGTTATGAGGTACACTTTGGACAAGTTCAGGGGGGCGAGAGGAACTTTTGAAAGTTCAAGGGGGCGAGGGGCGATTAGGGACGAGTTCTGGGGTTCCTGATCCAATCTTTTCATACTTGTTCTTATTGTATAAAAACGCTCCACTGAGCTTGCTTTGAATTTTGGAAGAGGAATTCAATTGGAAAGAGATATTATTAGGTCAAGTCAGTTGAATTTGTCTTAAATGAGGTCAATTTTGGCCTGATATTTTGAATTAATTGATTTCTTTTACTACATGGGAATTGGAGGCATTGATTAACTTTATTGAAAACTTACTAGCTGATGATGAAAACTTTTTTTGTACTTAAATTGAACTTAGAACTTGGAATTAAGCGATTTGGTATCACTTAAGCAAGGTCTCGAGATCGAGTTACAGTGAATGCAGAAAATCTTTATTGGGAGACTCGTCCACTAAAGTCAGGTGCGCGATACGGATTGGATCTGGATGTAGTTGGAGTAAAGCTTCGGTGAACCAGATCGGTTAAGAAAAATTGAACTTAGAACTTGGGATTCTCAAGCTTATATTGTTCCACTTCAATTTTTTGTAGGGTATGTTTTCTATATTTAATTTTACAATTTGCATCAATCAACTTTAATATATAGTTAAACTTTAAAATACATGTGTGTATTATATTTGACTCAAACCTCCTTCCAATTTCTAGGTCACATGCCCTGAAATTAAATTGAGACTATATGGTTTAATTTGTTGGTGAATTAAATTCTGGGAAAAATAATTCTCACAATTCCGACCCGAGTATGGTTAAGGATAATGGTCTGTCAAAGAGTGTTTTTTTCAAGGATCGAATTCTCGACCTTTGGAGATCAACTATCTATTTTTTACCAGTAGGACCAACACCCTTTGATAGACCATATGGTTCAATGGTTACCGCTTTGAGGTTTGTGTTTTACTTTTGTTTCTAGTTTGTAGTAAGTTATTAGTTATAGTTATTTTGTCTATGAAAGGGTTAAAAGCAATTGCTTTATAACCAAATACAAAATCAGTTGTATGCAGAAACAGTTAAACCCTTTAGACAATTTTAAATTAAAAGGCGGACTCCGGAAATTGGGCTCGATTTTATTAAATAAAAGAAAAGAAACAAAGAAGCAAAAAGTTGAAAACAACAATATTCAAACAATCATTAAGGTAGGAAAAAAATACTATTAGCTAAAGAGAGTACTTTATAGGAGGTTTGTGCTCCCGTTTAGCTTGTTTCCGGCGTTCCTATTTAGCTACTTCTTTGCTCTCCTGCTTAGCTCGAATAGATAACTTTTGTTTCCTTGAATATTGTAGGATAGTGTCTCCCTCATCTATCGCACGCTAGGAACTTTCATTGTAAGCTATGAAGCACGGAAACTCCTAGACACTAACGTTTCCCGTTTCCATTTCCGTGTCGGAAACTAGAAATCACGTTATTTTTTGCGTTTCTAGTGTGCGTTCTCAAAAATCGGAAACATTTCCTTTTCCGTTTCTGTGCTGCATTGATCGTAAGAAGAAAATGAAAACTGTCGCGTAACAGGTGAGACCTGGTTGGCTTTGTTTTTCAATCTTGCCTCTTCTCATTCCACGGAATCCGTCCAAGAGTCTGGAATACCTCTCTCAAGTTGAAAGTAATCCAAGTAATAATTATCATTATCTGATTCATGTGAAACATTACTTGACTTTCCGTTAATCATAATCCGAATCTCCGACCCAACCCCGTCAACCTATTTTTTCGGCGTCAGATACCCAGCCGTTTCCACCACCTGTACAGTGCCAATAGGCTCCGAAAAAATTGGGGATTCAGGTAAATCCTGCCTAATTCGTTCTTGTACTAGTTGCAAAAGCACAGCACCAGCAACAACTGACCTAGTTGCCTTAGCTTGTTCAACTTCGACCTGAGCTAGAATTTTATCTACTTGCTTCTGTGTAGATATTGGACAATTTAATAAGAGGAGAATTTTGATATATGTATTAATTGTCTTGTACTCTCATAGAGGAATTTCAGTTTGATACTTAGTTGTTTTGAATTGATCAATTACCTTCCATTTACATGATCAATCCCAACATAAAAATTAGTTACTAATTTGGCATTAATAACTGTGGTTTTAGGTGTAAAAATAAATTATGTCTATCATTATAAGTATCATCAAATCTATCATTACAACTACATCTATTCATTATTTTAAAAATCTCCGCTAGCTCAGTTTAGGCCCCGTTTAGACATTATTTTGAAGCTTGTTGCTCGACTTTTCATTCCTCGAGCGCTATCAGGGGTTGACCAATATATTGCAGCCTAGGCACCGCCTAGTCCAATTTTTTCCGCAATTTTTAAGATACCAATACTTATAATAATCGTTGTTTAAAATATTCTCACTATATAATTCTCATTTTAAATCTCAAATCGAGAAATAGTACGTTATAAACCACAAAAATTTTTTGTGAGGATATGCGTGTTTAAGGAATTTCTTTTAGTATTGATGTGTTTTTACGTAAGAATCAATTGTGTTGTCATATGGTAAACTATATTTTTGTAATATATTATTACATTATAATTTATTTTTTGGTTGAGTATATACATCTATTTATTAAAAATAAAAAATCACATATTCGTCTAGCCCCCATCTAAACCTCATCCGGACGCTAAAAACTCTGACCATCCAACTGGCGCCTAACGCTTTTTAAAATATTGCATATATCTAAAACTATAATGCTAAATATAAATGTACTATTTTAGCAATCAACTAACTGGTAGATGCACATTTTTATTGAACATTATATAGAAGACATCGCACCTAAAACGATCTGGTAAATCGATCGGAATAGCTCAGTTAATAAAGTAGAGGACTGAAAATTCACATGTCACCGGTTTAAATTTGGTTCCTCGAACATAATTAATTTGTCATGCCAAAATATATGTAAGTAGTGACTAAACAATAATGAAAAGTATTTTATTTTATAGATTCCAATCACGTTTAATTTTTTTATTCAAACTTGATAAGTATAGTCTATTATCAATTGTGAATTTATTGTTGTATAATTTGGATTCTCTTAACAGCAGGTTTATTTTATGCCTGGAAATACTTGTGTTCGTCATTTTTTTAATATTGAGAAATATTCTCGGTGAGATATTTTTATTCGGTGTTTAGCTACAGTTAAAGCTCCTCACTCCCTCCTAATAAGTGTATTTCGTGGTAAATACTTATGTTCGTCATTTGCAACTTACAGTTTGTGCAGTTACTTCCTTCACTTCTTTTCTGTTTTTACTATTCTTCATATACATGTTCTAATCATCTCTGTTGAAGAGGCCGTTGAATCATGGAAAGATATTGAAATCCTTTAAATACCGTGTTCATACATGTAGCTACTTTTTGCTTTTTTTTTTTATCACGAGGTGGTCATCTTTAAGCTATGTCCATATCTAGACTAATCTCCGATCGCTAATTTGAGGGTGCCTTAAAGAGTAGAATGACTAGCTCCAAAATTTAAGGTTGCTCTATACACATTTCAGAATTTAATCACTGGTGAATGCTTAAGGATGAATTAGTGCTTACTACCACAGCCTTGATTCTGCCTTTTGCTTTTAATTAGCATTGATTCTACCTTTCTTTTATTACAATTTTCTAACATTTATGACTTTAAATATCACAACATAAGTAATATGTGGACGCATAGTATTAACCCTAAAATTTTATTTCAAGTTGTTAAATTTATATGTTAATCATATTAGGTAGTTGTGGCCTATTTTAACCATTCTAATTATTTAAGAATGAAAGTGTAACAAATTAAAACTTGTATTTTATGATATATAATTAATTTGTCAACAAACACTATAACACAAACTAACAACCAAAACTGTGGGTGTTCATTTATTTTACTGATGATATAAATAGGTTAAACGATATTGTCCGTTTTAGCGTCGTTTACAGTCAATCTCACGGCTTTAAAATGCGTCATTAAAGTTAAGACCTTCAGGGCCTTGTTTATATACAAGCTCAGTAGATCATCCGAGAGTGATGTGAGATTCATTCCTAACATACCCCCTCATCGCGATCGTGCTGATAACGTGTTATAAACAACTTGAACGATATTGTCCGCTTTGGCGCCGTTTAGGGCGAACCTCACGACTTTAAAACGCGTCATAAAAGTTAAGGCTTTCAAGGCCTTATTTATATACAAGCTCAGTACATTATCCGAGAGCGATGCGAGATTCATTCCTAACACACCCCCTCATCGCGATCGTGCTGATAACGTGTTATAAACAGCTTGAACGATATTGTCCGCTTTGGCACCGTTTAGGGCGAACCTCACGGCTTTAAAACGCGCCGTGAAAGTTAAGGCTTTCAAGGCCTTGTTTATATACAGGGTCAGTAGATCATTCGAGAGCGATGTGAGATTCATTCCTAACGCACCCCCTCATCGCGACTGTGCTGATAACGTGTTATAAACAGCTTGAACGATATTGTCCGTTTTGGCGCCGCTTACGCCCAACCTCACGGCTTTAAAATGCGTTTTACAATTAAGGCCTTCAAAGCCTTATTTATATACAAGGTTAGTAGATCATCTAAAAGCGATGTGAGATTCATTCCTAACAACTATTAATCTGTCATCCTTTTTTTTATCTATTTTTTGAAAATTACACGTGAGAATGTTTTTAGAACTAATGTATTAATACCAAAAAGAGAAGAAAAATGCTCATGTAAGAACTCACATAACACCTCAGAAATGTCTTAAGTTGCAAGTCATGCATAGTATTTATTATGTAAACACCACGAGTTTGACATGTCCTAATCACTTAACTTAAGACAGCAACCTAATGTTCGCTTTGGCGCCGTTTATGGCCAATCTCAAGGCTTTCAAACGCGTCGTTAAAGTTAAGGATTTCAGGGCCTTGTTTATATACAAGCTCAGTAAATCATCCAAAAACAGTGTGAGATTCTAATTTGTCATCCTATATTTTTGTCTGTGTTTTTAAAAATAAACGTGGGAACCTTTTTAGAACTAATGTATAATGCCAAAAAGAGAGGGAAAAGGGTAGTGTAAGAACTCAAAGAACACCAAAGAAATGTCTTAAGTTACAAGTCATGCATAGTATTATGTAAACAACCACGTGTTTGACATGTCCTAATCACTATACTCACAACAGCAACCTAATGTTGAAATTAGTTCCTCATCATGCTTAGTTTAGCCAATTAAAAATTAAATATAATCTTAGAATCTGTCGTTTTATTCATCGAGACACCCGTAAATTAACGATCGGAAAAACATCATACATAACTGAGATCCATTTAAAACTACCTCCTAATAAAAAAAATATATATATATACGTATAATCAAAGCCAAATTAAAAACCACTCTAATTAATTCAAATTAGCAAATGATGATATTATATTTATGTGTTGACTTTTAGTATAAAGAGACATATTCCTTTTCCACGCCTATGGACCCCATGATGTGCCCACATTCATCCCCTCTTCCCACCCCATTTCTCACTGGAATCAATCCTTTTCTACTATCTATTCATATTGAACACTGTAATACGGGTTGATTTAAATGATAAACGATTTAATATTATTTGAGTAAAGTTTTAAATTTAAGTTTTAGTAAATATAAAAAATTTTAATTGAAAGATTGATCCATTACAGTTATATAGGTAATTTGGGTCAAATTTAAAAGTAATTAAAATAAAGCTCTGATAAAGCAAATGATAAAAAAATATTCATACTGAACGGAATTTGTTGTGGGTGAACTGACAAAAAAATTCAATTAAAATTAAGGGTAAAGTTTTAAAAAGTAGCTTATAGTTTTATTCATTTGTAAAGTAGGGTTTGAGGATTTTTTTTTAAAAATAGGTTTGTAATTTTAAAAAAATTTTAAATAAATAATATTATTCGTTTTTATCTAAGTTTTTGTGAGATGGTCATTAAAAATATAATACACATAAGTGAAAAGGTTTGAAATTTTTTTATTTGGGCAAATTTTTTTAATTAATTATGATAACAAACTTTAAAAAATAAAAAAATATGAAAATTACTCAAATTCTGATATATAACCTTTAAATAATAAGGTTAGATTATTAAAATGTTGAATTATTTAAATATTCAATGTAACATCACTATTCTGAAATTATAGGCCCCTTTTGCAAATTATTTGAAATTACAGACTCCTTTTTGCAAATTTCTTGAAACCACATATCCCATTTTGCAAAAAAAAAAAATTTCTCATATTCCGTTTTGTAAATAAGTGAAACCACATGATATTTTTTTTGAAATTTGCCCTAAAATTAAATTAGGAAAAATAAGAATTATTACTTTTCATTAATTACAATTTAGATGGATCTGTTTGGTTAGTTTGGAGGTAATTCAATTAATTTCAGATTTCAATGGAGAATACATTAACTATAACTATCAAAATTGATTAAATTGAATTCCTTTGACCGTGGTCATAAATTATGATTTATAGTTTGGAAATGAAAAAAATATTAATTATATTTAGATTCAACTTATAAGCTGATTAAATTAAATTATAAGCAATTTTAACTTACAAATTTTAACTTATAAATATTTTTATTGAGATAATTTTTTTTGAGACTTACGTAGTTAAAGCTTATCACCACTCGTCAAAAAGTGATTAATGATAGTTAAACTTAATTACTTTTCACTTACTCAACATGCATCATCAATATTTGAACCACGCGTTTATATATAGATTTTAATTTACCTTACAAGTTAAAGCTTTATATTAATTTTATAGTTCATTTTTAAATAACTAATAAAAACTTAATATGTGATAAGTAAATGATAAATATAATTTATTTAATTGTATGCACCAAAAAGTCTTTCATTTATACATGTCGTTTTTTAGTTAATTCACAATTTATAAGCACCTCATAAATTAGGTATAAAATTTTCTATCAGTTGGGCTTGATATAATTGGTAAATCCACAAGTTATAGGTCGGAATGACCAGAGATCAATTCCTACCTCCTACAAAAACTCTTATAATTTCAAAAAAAATATAAAATATTCCGGTACTTAAAAACAAGACTTTAATACCCATTTGGATCATGTTCTATTCTATAAATGCCCTTTTGGTATATGACCTATTGGAATTGAGTGGTGTTTGACGTTTTCAATTTTCGTTTATTTAGTGCCTGAAATATCTAATTTTGTTACGATAACTTAATGAATCATTACGAGCCGACAATTGTATGCATGGTCAACAAAAATATATTCATGCTCTATTTCACCTTTTTATATTGTTAAATGGAAGCTTAATCTACTAAAATTAAATTAATTGTGCATGCACCAAATAGGCAAATATTAAATAAATATGTTAAATAGAAAATTTTAATAGTTCAAAAAACCAAAAGAAATTTGAGTTATAAAATAAGAAAAAAAAAATTCAAGTCTTAAAAATAACAAACAAGTTTTACTAGTTTTAACTCATTACTAGTTTTAACTTAAAATAAGGATATTAACTTATTTGTTTATATATGGTATTTTATCTTGCTACTTATAAGTTATAATGTAAAATTCAAATATATATCCGAAGTTTCTTCAAGATTTTGAATCTTACCTCCTTGAATTAATGTGCAATTATTCCACATAAAACTAAAATGTAATTATAATAGAAAAGTCCATTTTTATTTATTGTATTCAAAGATAAATACCAATAAAAATTACCAACTCATCAAAACTAATATCAATATAATTTGTTTGATTGAATCTATAGACCAACACCCATTATATATTCAAAGAAAGGAAAATTACCATTCACCCATTATAAAAATATTAAGCGACAAAAGCTTATTGTAACGGTTGGGCTTGAAAGCTGTGATATTAAAAATCACAGGTTTGAATTCATGTTCGGATGGAATGAAATAAAATTTTTCTTTATTATTATTATAAGCTCAAACGAGGTAATTTAAAAAAAAAACGCTACAAAAATGGACTTAACCAAATCTCCTAGCAATAATCAGAAACTAGAACTATAGGTGCAATAATATTGTTTAAATAATTAGACAAAGCATCCATTTCAATAAAGATATCAATATATTGATTTATGGAAATTATTGTAAAAACACATAAAAATAGGACATGATATTGTGAACACTAAAATTTAAGTGAGGATCCGTTAGTTTCAACATTTTAAAGTTGAATTGAATTAAATTAAATTGAACTTATTTTAAAATAAATTTATAATTATGAAGAGAAGGCCTTCCTCACACAATTAATTAACCATTATTCTTTTATATTATACATGAGAATTAAAAAGGTTGAACTTTCAACAAGAATTCACACCAAGTGAAAAGAAAAAAAACTATATAGTTGAGCTACATTATATTAAAAATAATATATATGTATACATTATATTAAACTAAATTAGACCTCAAGAAATTCGGACTATCATTAGCATTCCATTGCTTTTTTCTAGAATCCTATTTTCACAAATTTTTTTAAGAAAAACCCGTAAAAACTCGCCTCATTTCCTTGACCACCATTAAAAAAAAAGCTGAATACATACGAACCTCTTGAAGTTGGTTCTAATCGCTCTTGACCACTCTCAACTTTTAAATATGACACTTTATCCTTTAAAATGGGTAAAACTGATTCAGTTTGCTCATTAATGTCACGTATCAGCTTTTAGTTGATTTAACTTTTAAAAATGAAATCCTTCTAACTGTTTTTTCTTCAATCAGAAATCGATATATAACATTAAAAGAACAAACTGTATTAATTTTATCAGATAGTAATCATCACATTTGAAAATTGAAGTAGTGAAGGGTGGAGCCAACTTTAGGCCTTAAAAACCCTAAATTGGAACTATAAACCAATTATACCAAAATGGCAAAAAAAAAAAAGGAAAAAACAAAAAACAAGTGGCGGTCTACTATTGGCCACATTATCCCCCCAATAAAAGAAGCTAATTAAATTATATATAAAAACGAAATTTAAAGCGACACGTTATGTACATTGGTCAATGGTTGTCTTCATTCGGACAAGTCAGTGCCTAACTTTGTTTTTTCCTTCTCAAAACAAGAAACTATTGCCTCTGTTCTCACTAGACGGCGGCGCTCTACTCGCCGGACCACCGTCCTCTGCCGTGCCGGAAACCCTTGAATTATTACTACTATTATTCCCAATTCTATTAAAAAAGCCATCTCCTTGGCCAGTACTATTGTTTCCCAAAGAAAACATGTATGGCAACTGGTTTTGCTGTTGATTCTGGTACTGGATATGGAATCCCGAACTTGGATTAACCAAAACCCCACCAGGATTAGCATGCCCTTGACGTTGGTTACTGTTCAGTGAGAACCCAAAACTCTGCGTATTGAGCTGAGACGACGTCGTTCCAAACGGTGCACTTGGCCCTCCGGTGAATTGCTGAACCATAGCCCGGAAATTGGTTGTGTCGGTGTTTAGGAGAGTCGTCGGAGTTCTTCTCGATGCTCTTGATCTCCGCCGGACCGGCTTGGCCACCCGGCCTTCCCGGCCGGACAAATGGCCGCCGGAGACAGTTGAAGTGGCAGTGTTTGTTGGTTGATTGGTGGGTACAGGGTAAGAGGTGGCGGCGGCTGTGGTGACGACGGTGGCATCTGAGACACCATCTCCGGCGACGGAGAAGATGGGCGGAGGTGGGGATTGGTGGTGGTAGAAATGGGGCCAATGTTCACTTGACATAATGGAAGTGAGTTATTAGGAAAGGGAAGAAGTATAGAGCTAAGGATGTGATATTTATGGTGTGGATTTGATAAGAATGGTCAATATGAGCGGATTGATTGAATCTAGGCCGTTGATTTGATCAAATGGCACGTGAAGTTGCACGTGAGATTGGATTCTAGAAGGTCTTCATTTTGAAAAGAGAATTGAGAGGAGGTGTGGTGTAGTTTCGAGGAAACATAGGAGGCAAAATTATCTCTTAGGGTCATATTTTATCAACTAATTACTTTTTACTCCTTGTTCAATTCATTGGGGGCAATGCTCAGGTGAAATAAGGATGGTAAAATTAAGAGGAAAATTTAAGAAAATGAAAGGAAAACAATGCAGTGGTGGGAAATTGATTTTGGGACGTATCTCTTAAGCCTCTAATCAATTGTGTTACTTGTATTTATTGATTGATAATTACACCTAAAATATATTATAGTAAAATCTCGAGGGGGCCGGTCCACCACTTGAATGGCTGTAGGTCTGCCCCTGGCTATCGTTGTTGTGTTCGTTTGACTAGTTTTATACGAAATTATGATACAAATCGAAACATGATTATTTTTCATTTCGACGAAGCTTAAAATGATGGCTACTAATAATGTATTCGTGTTTATGTCCTATCTGACGTTTGTCGTCGTGCTATTAAAAAAACCATAACAGACAGAATCGAACATATTTTTATCGGTCATCAACAAGTCTTGCTTATATACATGTCATTTTTCAGTAATGTACATGGGGAAATATGTAACTATATGACACGGGGCAAAATGATGAAACTGGTAAAGATGAGGAGCTTAAGGTTTTATTTAAGCTGTTAAATATAGTTTTGTACAGCAATTAAGCTTTAAATTTGTGTTATTAAATGTCACAAATTTAAATTCAGACAAAGATGATAAATAATTTTAGTGTTTTAAAATTTTTTGTTTAGTTCCGTTTAGGCCTCGTTTAGGCGTTATTTTGGGGTTTGCCGTCCGACTTTTCATTCTTCGGGCACTATCAGGCGCTAGACCGACATATTGCCGCCTAGGCACCGCCTAGTCCGATTTTTTCCACCTGGGCACCGCCTAGTCCGATATTTTCCCCAATTTTTAAGATATTGATACCTATAATAATTATAGTTCAATTTTTTCAATCCAAAAAAGGTAGCACGGTTGGTAAAACTAATGTACAACAAAATATTCTCAACATACAATTTTCATTTTGAATATCAAACCGAGAAATAATACTCTATAAACCACAAAAAAATTAGTGAGAATATTTGTTTTTAAGGAATTAATTTTAATGTTGATGTCTTCTTATGTAAAAATTAACTAAGAAATATGTTTTCATATGCTAAACTATATTTTTTTTAAAATATATTTATATTATAATTTATTTTTTAGTTAAATTTATACTTTTATCTATTAATAATTATAAAAAATTAAAAATTTACAAATCCGCCTAGGCGCCACCTAAACCCGCTCAAACACCATCTAAATATTTAAAGCCCTGACCACCCGACTATCGTCTAGCACTTTTTAAAACCTTGAATAATTTATTCAAGTGAAAGGGAAAAATTATGACGTGGTCGTCAAAGTAGCAAAAGAAGACTTTGAAGGTGTTGGTAGGTGGGGATTAGGAAACTAATTGAAGATTAGGGGAATTGATGAGTGAGGAAAGAGGGAAGTAGCTTCCTTTGTGAACTACTACAATTTAGTTTTGATTTGTTAATGGTAAAGTGTCACACTCCCGCGGAATTTTTCATCGATCGGACAACACGATTGTTTTCCCGAAAAAATATCGAATGAATTTAAGCTTAATACATAGTGATTTAGAAGTATATAACGCACATGTATTACTTAAAGATTTTTTTTATTTTAGTGTTTGACATTTTCATTTTTCGTCTATTTCATATTTCTGTTTATTAGAGGATTATAAAATCGATAAATTACAACGGCGAATTAGAAAAAAATAAAGCTAGTTTTTGAAATTTGATGACATCAATTTTAGTTGATATGTCTCTTAATATACTAAAATTTAATAACAGACAGAGATCTGATAAATCAATTATCAAGTAAACAACTAGCGAAAATAGTTTCTGAATCATATAACAAGACCCAAAAAGTACATTTAAGTCCTCGATAGTTATAGTGCGATGTAAGGCAAATTAAAGTAGAATGAAAAATAGTTCGAAATGATGAAAACACTTTATAAATATATATAAAAAAATCGACCAATATCTCGATGGATTTTGCAAAACATGCGTGTATGGAAAGAATGTCGTTTTGAAGTGTGTTTTCTTATATCTTTTGTATGTGAAGAATGTTATATTTTTCTACGGTTGCTTTATTTTTTACTAAGATTTTTCAGTATTGGTTAATTCATATAAAATACCAACAATGTTGCATTTTAGTCATGCCTTGGTTTTTTTCTTTATATTTTTCTTTATAATGCAAAATTGGTGAAAAAATATACTCCCTCCATCTATAAAATATTGTCCATTTAATCGAATCATCAAAACCAATAAAAAAATTATTACACAACCAAAATAACTAATTTATCATTTACTAAATTCTCTTTTTTCTTAATTAGTCAGTTATAATTTTAACAATACATAATCTCTCTCATAGTTAATATAAGGGCAAATTAGAGAAAAAAAATTGTACAAAATGCATTGATAATCTAAATTGACAACTAAAAAGAGAACTAATAAAATGGCTAAAGAGACAATAATTTCTAGATGAAGGGAATAGCTAATACAAGGGCAAATCAGCAAATTAGCGAAAAAATTGTACAAAATGCATTGATAATCTAAATTGATAATGAAAAAGATAACTAATAAAATGGTTAAAGAGACAATAATTTTTAAATAGAGAAAGTAAGTTAAAATTTGGTATTAAAAAATGCATTATATTATCTTTAGTATTTTGAATTTTTTATTAACTTATTTTTTACTTATCCACTATTCAATATGTAAAATATCACTTCATTGTGTATGGGCCTCTCCTTATAGTGGGCAGCCACTACAATAATGAAGAAGCCCATAAAAGATCCATATTCATATTGGCCTTTGTATATTATTATTAGCTCCAAAATGATAATTTACTGAATTTGTTGATGATGGGGATTTAAATTGTTTTGAGAAATTAATATCTAATTTTTAATAAATATCAAAATATTGTTTTTTGGGAAAAAACAATATACTCTTGTATTCTTTTTTTTTAAGGGCTAACGCTTTATGCCACTCCCATTATTGCTTCCAGTTGCCCCCTTTAAATAGTTTCTTTTATCATATTGTCTCTCTCATAATTTTGAATTTTTCTCTCTCTACTGTCTTCGTTCTCTCAAACTCTCTACTTCTCTCTCTAAAATTCACACTTTCAATCCTTTCAAACCTCACTTTCAGACCACAAATTCATGTCAAAACAACAAAATCACAAGTGTTTGAGAATTAATTTTCAACTCGTTAAGGGATTTAAGGGGATTTAGCGAGTTGAACATTACAATCTCAAACTCAAAAGGGGATTTCACAAAATTGTTCACAAAATCATGTTAAAACAACATAACCATAAAGGTTTGAGAATTAATTTTTAACTCACTAAGTGGATTAGCCAGTTGAAAATTACAATCTAAAACCCATAAGGGGGTTTGAAGGGATTTTACAAAATCGACCACAAAATCATGTTAAAATAACATAACCATAAGGGTTTGAGAATTAGCTTTCACCTCGTTAAGGGGGTTTAAGGGGATTTGAATCCCCTAAAATCCCATTAGTGAGTTGAAAATTACGATCTCAAATCCAGAAGGAGATTTGATTTTTGGGGATTTGAGGGGATTTAAGGGGATTTTATTTAATTTAAGTTCGTGAAATCGTTTCTTTTTCATAATTTTTTTGAAATATAACATGAATTTTGTCTCGTTTGTGCTTTGTTTCTCCATTGTTTTCATTTGTAATAGTTTTTTAGGCTGATTTGGTTGAAATGTCGAGATTTATAAGGTTTAGGATTTACAATTCGTTTCTCATGAAATTTCGAAAATAAAACTTTAACTAGGAACGATTGGTAGTTTTTCCGTTCTAGCTATGTTGTCTTATCATAATTTTGTTGTCGAATTTGTTAAAAGATTGAGGTTTGAAAGGATTAAAAGTATGGATTTGAGAAAATTTGAAAAAAGAGAAAAATAAAAAATGAAAAAAAAAATAAATTATTTTATTTATGGATAAAACAAGCATAATTAGGTATAGAATAAGCACAAGTGAAAGTGTTATTTTCATTATATACTTTCTTTTATAAAGATGTTATAGGTGCATGTACGTTATCTTATTTCCTGTCAAGTAATTATTATTTTATATTTTTTTATTATTAAATAAATAATAATTATATTAATTTAATAGTGAAATAAGTAAAATAATAATTTAATAAAGTAAAAAGCGAATACGTGAGATATTATAATATAATATAAAATAATATAATATAAAAAGACTTACAGTGTTCATTATTTATACACATAAATATATATTGCACCCAATATTTCTTTTCGTGGAGGTGTAGGTAAAGTTTTTTACATTTATTTTTCCGACATTAAACAACATATGTTAGTATTTAATTATTATTAATAGATAAATATTTTTAATTTTTTTAAATACAAAATACTAAATATATAAAAAAACTATCATCAAACAATCATGGTTAAACCTTAAGAAAATAAATAAAAATATAATTCTTGATACCCACATATATTTTATGTTATATTTGTAAGAAATATATCCCTTATAATAATGTATTGTTTATGACTTCTTGAATAAATATAAATTTATTTTCAATTTTAGTATAAATGTATATTGTTTGAACCTAATATTATACTAAATTGATTTAAATACTAACTTCATGGACCAAATTGGCATTTTATTCTTACTATTATCTTTACGAAAGCACGAGTATCTGAGATTCCCAGAACTACCAAATCCCTAACCTCTCAAATTGGGGATTCTTGAGCTCAATTCTCCTCTTCAATTTGTTCTCCACACTGGAAGTACAGCCATTGCTATACAATCGGATTGCTTCTCTGTCTCTCATCTGCAAATTCAATTTTTTTCTCAGTTTCAGCTCTGTTTTTCAGATACTTCTGCTCTGATTCTGTTGGATTTAGCTCGATATCGAAGAATCGAGGATTCACAGTGTCAATTACAGATTATCTCCCGCTGTGATCCGTGATCTCGATAAACAAGTAAGATTGGATCGCTTTTTGATATTCAGATTCATGTGTATACCTTTATTATTTGTGTTTAGCGATTGCTGTTAGATGATATATATTCATGGGCTTTTTAAAATAATATACACTGATATACTCGAGATCTTCTGGATTTTTCAATTTAAACGACGAGAAACGTAGTTTTTATGATTTAATATCAATCCATTGTGTTTGATACGAATTATTACTTTGATTTGAATAAACATTCTAATATTTTATATTTCTTGTCATATATTTTCAACCTCCTTTTTCAATTCCTACTCGGTGTTGTAGAATGTATTGTGTGCTTGGCTAATTTGTGATACTGATTTGAAGTTATAGAAGAAGATGGTTGTCATTTCAAATCTGTGTTTTCCAATAGTGTTATGCTGGATATTGGGTGGAGAAAGCATATTCTTTTTCCTTTTTGAGGATTGAGTTTATTGCTATGTTGTGCTGACATTTGAAAAATAAAAATCATAATTTGGTTTGGTATTAATATATTGAATTTTATGTTGTATTTTGATTGATTATGTTTTTTTTTTATTTTAATTACTTAACTTCTGATTTAGTTTTAATTTTGTTGCATCTAAATTAATCATGAATTCGTAAACTTACAACATTTTTTCTTATTCTGTTCCACAAGTTCAATGTATAATACTTTAAACAGATAGTTATAAAGATTCAGGTAGTGTATGGATCATGATAATCAGATTTAAAATGGGTATGGATGTTAAAGTAGTATTCAAGGTAGCGTGGAAACAGAATCAACACGGAAACAGAAACTGACATGGAGAAACACCACTTTTAAGAATATAGGTTCAGAAACCCTGGGAGAAACATGTATATTATGAAAATGGAGAGGTTTATTTATAAATATAAAAAATTATTTATATGTATTCATGTTATTTAGAAAGTAGAAGAATAACACAATAATTGAAAGAAACACGATTGAAGTCTTAAAAATTATGAAAAAGTTGTAAATTTGTTGACTGAGTATTAATGGAAAAAGAAATTTTAGTTTAGAAGAGTGGTAGTTGAATATGAGGGTAATTTGTCGAAACGGTTTCTCTAATTATAAGGAAAAGAGTTTCTAACTTTTATTATGTACGGAAAAGGCCCGGAAACGATCATTCTGGTTTTCACAAGTTTCAGTTTTCGAAATGAAACGGATTTGTTATTGTCTAGGTTTTTCTGTGCTATCTAGCCTATATCATAAGCGAATTCCAGAGTGGGTATCTTCTGCTTCCATTCCTACTATCTGCAAAAATATTTGTACTTGGCTGAATATGATTATGAATTTATGATACTCTCTATCTCACAATGGTAGTAGACAGTAAATTGATTTTCACAACTTAAATTAAGTGAATTTTGTTTAATATTGATTCGGCGCATGATTTTTGTCATGATGATGTATGCTTACCTCATGGATATTGATTGCTAGGTTATAGTCTACAGTAGAATTTTATAATTCTGTTTCTTCTGTGTTTGAAGCAATATATGCTAGAGAGGAATATACTGGGAAATCAAATTGTTAACTATAATTTGAAGGGAAGTGGACTACTATAAAATCCGAATATAAAAGGAAAATGTGGATTGTCTATGGAACAGTCAACAGTGGGAGTATAGCCACTTCTTTAATGTGCATGTTTGTGTGTGTGTAAAAAAGTTACTTGCACAGTTAGATGGCTGAGCTATGATGGGGATCAAACCTACATTTCATATTCCTACAAAATTGTCGTATAGAGGAAAAGTCGGAATGGGCTGGCTTTTACACTATTTGGATTGCGGCGTTGTAAACTTGTACTTTTAATCATATTACTTACTACTAACATGTAAGAGTGATTCTTGCATCTATCATTTCACATCAAACCCTTCCGTTTCCCTTCTTTTCTCCTTCTCCTACTCCATAAATTTAACTGCTATTTTTTTTTTGATTGCTTTCTGAGCTTTTTCTGATGGATTTGTTACAAGTTAAAACTGTGTTTCAAACTAAGCATTTATGTCTGACTTGCATTAGGCTAAAGGAGAATGGCTATGGTGATTAAGGCTGTTGCCCTTGCATTGTTTTGCTTAGCAACTCAGATCTCTTTGTTATTGGCCCTTCCATCCACAGTGCCAGCTTTCTTGTGGTCTTCTCACCGTGACCATCAGTAAGTTTTTCTCTTTAGTTTTCTTTCTTTTTTTTTTCTTTTTCATATTGACGTGAATGTTTTTGGTTTGGCTGTAGAACTGTTCAAAATTGGTTGTCAAAGTAGTAGAATAGTCTACTCTCTGAATTATAATCAAATTTGGGCGACTGATTTTCCTATAAAATTTGACCAAACACTCTTGTTATCAACTGTCATAGGTGTGTAAGCTGTTGAAAAGTATCCAATAAATCATCATCAGAAGGAAATTGGCTGTTTGAAATAGTAAATGGAAAGGCTAACACCTGTAAATCCATACGTTATGCAAAGCTAAATAATACAAAAAACTCCTAATTAAGTTTTATTGGGATCTAAACATTATTGTTACGGGCGCGGCTCAGGCGCAAGGCGCTCGAGGCTCAAGGGCCAGCGCCTCGCGGACAGTCAGGCGAGGTGCAGTTCATCAGGCACGTGCCTTGTGTGCCTAGGCGAGCCCTGCACCTCGCGCCTCGAGCGCACCTCAATGCAAAATGAAGGTTTTTACTATTTTTTTATATAGTGTCACATATATGATATTGTCCATTATAATATAATAATATATTAGTAAAAAAGATAGAAAAATAAAACTGAAGAAGCAATATCTTTGTTATTAGGTACGATATCATCAATCAAAATTTTCTTCATGAAAAGGAAAGAAATCAACCAACTTAAATTAGAATTTATCATTTCTTCTAGTGCTAAAGGACTAAGAGGGAAATGATAAAGTAGTATTATCTAGCTAGTGTTGAAATGTTGGTTCATTCTCAAATTCTCTCTAAATAATGATGAAGAAGAGGATGACTTTGAGGAGGACGAGTATAAAGATGATGTTGGATATAAAATTTGCGCTTATAGTGATTGACAATTAAAATTAGGTTTAAGTTTATATTTTATTTTATTTATGGAGTCTATAATCTAAATTGAAAGTGCTATTTGGTTACTTTTGTAGTTTGATTGAACTTATTTTCTAGATTTTGCATTTACAAGGATTTAATTATGGGTAGTTATATTGAATGTGTTTATGGTTAGTTGACTTGAGTGTGATTTAGTGTTTTTTTTACTATTTATTGAATTATAGGTTTGTTAGTGGTAGTAACTAATAGTTTATTATACTTTTTCCTATATGTGCCTCAAGTCCCTCGGACGCACGCCTCGCCTTGCGCCTCGGCGCGCCTGACCCCCTGGTGCCTCAGTGTGCCTTGCGCCTGTAAAAACTATGGATCTAAATTATAATGATGATAAAAAACCGTACTGACTACCCGTAGTACCGATAATGTTTAGTTCCACCTTTTATTTTTTTTTTCTGAGGTTTCAAAATAGAAGAACATTATTTTCTACTGATGAATTGAATATAAGATATATTGCTCCATTTAAAATTTGACATGCTCAAATATGCTGGTAGTTACTAGTTCACTTACTACTGTACTATGATAGGTACCAAAATGTTATTGTCATGGTAGGAGGCAGCATAGTTGTTAAGGCACTAGTCTCATGCTAGGCGTGAGAGACATCGTTGATCAAACTCATTATGTCTTTGGTTGTTAGATATGATTCTTCATGGATAAGTTTGTTCACTGATTATTATGGTTTTTTTATTGTTCTTTAGTGTTATATCTTTAGAAACAAATTCATCTTCTGGTTTAAAACAGAAACTGTTCTTATGAGGCCACTAGCGAAGCTGTTCCACATATTTGTTTATGCATACATTCCTATCATCTTAGTATTCTCTTATTCTCTTATTCTTTTATCTTCTTCTTTTTCTGTTTTTACCTTATTTCCTGAGCTTCTTGGCTGAGATGAATAAATTGTTATTTTGTTTGGATGCATAGTTTCCCTGCCACAAGTTCCATATCCTGACTCCTTGTTGCAAGTAATCTAATACTGTACTAATATGAGTGGTTTCGTAATTGACAGAATTGATGATGCAGTCAATTATCAAACCATGTCTTCAAGGGATCTTGCTGATTCTATTCTTTCTGATGGGGGCTGGTCAAACTTACTGGTTCGGAATCATCTTTTATACTGATGAATGGCTTTTCTTTGAGTAAATTGAATTTCATATATATAATAATCTTGAAATTTTTATAGATGATTAAGCTGTTCATTGCTAATATTTCGTTAATTCATTTATTTGTGTAGTGTTCAGAGAGAAAGAATCAACAACCTGTGGATGTGGCACTTGTTTTTGTTGGCAGAGAGGTAACTAACTTTAGGATCTGTCATTATCATATTCATTTGCAATTTATTTGTAGTTAGTGTATTATGTTCATTTTCCATTTGCACCATACTTGTTTTTATTATTCCAAGTGGGCCAAATACATAGATGACCGCACAACTTGGCACTAAGCGCCATGTGCAACCCTCAACTTTCAAGCGTTACATTCTCCCCCTATAGTCTGCAATACCCAGTTTGCCCGTTCAATGCCGCGTGTTAGTCTCTAGTTGGTTTGACTTTTCAAAGATGTCATTTTTCTGATTTTCTCTCTCCAACTAGAAGCTGACACGTTGCATTGAGGGGGCAAACTGGTGCACTTTTTGCAAGTTAAGGGGGTTATCTTGAACTTTTGAAAGTTCAGGGTGACAATCGGCGACTAATGCCAAGTTCAGGGGGGCAACATACGTCTTTGGTCTTCCAAGTAACATGGGCACTGATCGCGCCGTTTTCTTATATCTAGCTGTTGTCATCAGATATTGCTGCAAGCAAAAATGTTGATCCAGCTCTTGTCAATCTGTTAAAGGTAATTGTTACTATTTTTATCCTTTGACGACATTGGGAATTGCAATGTTGTAGTAGTCTTAAGTTGTTCTCTAAGTTCATTTTTTTTCCGAATTTGAGCAGGAATCTTTTACAAAATCTAATTTTTCCATGGCATTCCCATACGTTTCTGTATCTGAGGAGGAGACAATCGAGAACTCATTATTTTCGGGCTTTGCTGACACTTGTCGGAAAGACACTGCAATCAATAATGTCGCCTTTTCAGAATCATGTTTTGTCAAGGGTGACGGCTCTGAAAGGCTTGTAGATCTTCATGCAGTTCAAGTAAATTGATTTTTAATACTACATGACTGATTATTTTGGGAATCAATGATAAATCTCTGATTATTAGGCCAAATGCATCCACAACCCCTAAAGTTGGCAACTTTTGCCAGATGCCGCCCTGAAGTTTCAAAAGTCCTAGTCACCTCCTGAAATTTGGCATAAGTGTACGGTTTGCTCCCTCAATTCCATGTATGAACTTTTGGTTGGAAAAAAAAATTAGGAAGCTGACATCTTTCGAAAGTCAAACCAACCAGAAGCTAACACTAGGCATTGAGGGGGGGAACTTGGTGCACTTTTGCGAAGTTTAAGGGGTCAATTGAAAATTATGAAAGTTCAGGGTGGTATCCTTCAGAAGTTGCCAAGTTCAGGGGGTTCTTGATGCATTTGAGCATTATTTTTTGACCCATTATGTATAGGACCATCTAGTTTCAAAGATGGAAAAGAGATCAAGCGGGCAAGCAGATCTGGTTGTGTTTTGCCACCAAGGCCCTCGTACTGACAAAGGATTACAGCAACCACAAACTGAAGGTGCTTAAGTTCTTTGGCTCTGCTTTGTTCTACTTACAATCCATTCAGTTCAGTATAGTTCAGTTTCAATATTCAGTATTAAGTTTCAGATTATACGTTATATAAATATTATTAATTAATATTAATAATCATAAATTATAAAACAACTAAGAATAATAACAATTTAAAAGGTTATTAATTCTTATTTTTTTAATGAATAATTTTGTTTGATAACGAACAAATAAATAAAAATAGTAATAAAAATTATCTTTCAATTATATACGTAATAATTGCAATAAGATAAAAATATATTAATAATGTGTAATTATAATCTCAATCATCATCATTATTATTATTATTATTGTTATTATTATTATTATTATCATTATTATTATCATTATCATTATTTTTATAATTAATAAACAACAACATTACCTCCAATGCCTCCCGCACAAGCGGGGTAAGGGGGGGTCGGGTGTACGCAGCCTTACCCCTGTAATTACAGAGAAGTTGTTTCCAATTGACCTTGAAGTAGAGTTGCAACAACTATTTGTGACTTCACAATATAAGAAGCTCAAACAGTTTAATGGGTCATTTTGTTTTAGTCCATTATAATTCAAAGAATGGTGGGTCATTGGCCCCATCGAGATAATGGACTAATATTATTATAAGTAATAAAATCTATTATAATATATAGTTGTATTTGAAGTATTATTAATTATTGTTGTAAATATATATGAATATGTTAAAATATAATTAATTATTTTCAGTTTAAATTCAGTTTCAGTAACGTTTAGTTTAGTTCAACTCATTATTTTGAGTTCAGTTAAGTTCACCTACTTATAAGATGAAAATAAGATACCGAGACTTGTGATTGGTTCCGAGAAATGTTTATACTTATATATTAATTGAATATGCAGGAGAAACTTTGTCTGAGCTTATCGGTTCCATGGAGAAACTAGGAGCAAAATATGAAGTCCTCTATGTTTCAGACCCATATCGGTCAATTCAGTATCCTTCTTATAGAGCACTGGACAGATTTCTTGCCGAAGGTGGAGCTGGAAATGGATCGGCCGGTCCTGTTATTTGTGATGAAGTTTGCAAGATCAAATCAACACTTTTGGAGGGAGTTTTTGTTGTAAGTTCCAACATCTTGTGTTACTTTTTTTATTGGTTTTTTTAATAGCTATCCTTTATTTGTTTGCATTTTTGTTACTTTTTTATTGTGGTAAGAAATTAGGGGATAATTGTTCTCACTATTCCGACCCAGGGCTGGTTAAGGCCAAAGGTCTTACCAAATGTGCTTTTTTCAAGGATCAGACTTTTGACCTTTGGGGTTCAACTTGCCATTTCTTACCACCAAGAAAACAAATCATTTGGTAGCTTAGATTTTCTCTCTAATGTCAAGGGATGAAGCTAGGTATGCTGGGTTTTTTTTTTATCCAGGGATTGTCTGATTTCACTCTTGCATTGTATTTGGGGTTTTTAACCTAGGTAGCACCGACACGGATACTGATACGACACGGAAACGGACACCGACATTGGGAAACGCCATTTCTAAAAAGATTTAGGCTAGGAAACTGGGGAAAACGTGTTAAAAGTGTCGGTTTCCGACACCGACACGAACGTGGAAACGTCAGTGTTTAGGAGTTTCCGTGCTACCTAGTTTTTAACAATAGCTAGGAAGTACACATTCTTAATTTGTCGAATAGTCATTTCGAATTTTCGTTACTTCACCACAATAGGAAAGGGTATCTACTAAACATATTCATGTAATGCTTGAAGTAGGGTATATTTTACTTTTTGATTAGGATATGTTGAAGGGTGCGATCATACCAGCACTAATGCATCGGATCCTATCAGAAGTCCAAAGTTAAATGTGCTTGGGCGAGAGTAGTACTAAGATGGGTGACCTCTTGGGAAGTCCTCGTGTTGCACCCCCAACATTTACTTCAGGGTCAATTGGAAACAACCTCTCTGTAATTACAAAGGTAAGGTTGCGTACACTCGACCTCCCTTTACCCTGCTTGTGCGGGAGCCTTATTAAGCATTGGGGTAATGTTGTGTATTAGGATATGTTGAAAGATCTTGCACAAGAGGTATGCAAAAGACTAGGACGAACTAGTCGAGAGACTAAATAGAAAAAAGTAACTTGAGCGTACAACTTTGTGGTCTTGCAAATAAAAATGGCCTATAATCCCATGTATCTTGTTATAGAATCTTAGAAAAGTTTGTCGAATGCCAAAATCTCCCTAAACTTAGGCCTAATGCATCAGTGGCTCCTTCAACTTGTCTCATTTCACGTACTGCCCCCTTAAACTTTGGAAAGTTCCCCGCAACTCCCTTAACTTGGTAAAATGCACCGGCTTGCCCCTGAATGCCACATTGGATAGATGAAAATAAAAAAATGACTTCTTTGAAAAGTCAAACCAACCAGAAGCTAACACGTGACGTTTAACTGGAGGCAAACTGGTGCAATTTTTGAAAGTTGAAGGAGCTACGAGGATCTTTCCAAAAGTTCAAATTATCCTCCTATATGATTGGGGATCCTGATGTGTTGTTTGTTTTCGGTTTTTCAGGGACTTGTTTTGCTTATGATTTTAATATCAGGCCTTTGCTGCATGATGGGCATTGATACTCCTACAAGATTTGAAGCACCACAAGACTCTTGAAATGCTCGTTTTCGGTTTCCAGCTTACCTATGAGAGATGAGTTTTTAGTCTAGTTGGATTAAACAGGTATGTTAAGTTGCCTTGCGATTTTAGTTTACCTTTCAATGCCATGGCATGATGCCGGTAATAATGGTGTGCATATTGTTGTGTGCACACCGGTGTGCCATCTTCTTAATGTAGTTATTTATTCCTAAAACCAAAAACCAAAAATAATTCTGAGAACTTTAAGTTTTGGCTTAAGTTTCCGGTTGGAAATCTAGTCTTTCCGATTAAAATAGCATTATAACTTGGATGTGTTTGGCATAGCGGCCCCCGGCGGGAGGCCCGCACGACGGGCTATTAGCTCAATGGTAGAGCGCACCTCTGATAATTGCGTCGTTGTGCCTGGACTGTGAGGGCTCTCAGCCACATGGATAGTTCAATGTGCTCATCAGCGCCTGACCCTGAGATGTGGATCATCCAAGGCACATTAGCATGGCGTACTTCTCCTGTTCGAACCGGGGATTGAAACCAAACTTCTCCTTAGGAGGATAGATGGGGCGATTTAGGTGAGATCCAACTTTCTATTCACTCGTGGGATCCGGGCAGTCCGTAGGGGACCACCATGGCTCCTCTCTTCTCGAGAATCCATACATCCCTTATCAATGTATGGACAGCAATCTCTTGAACACAGGTTTAGGTTCGGCTTCAATGGGAAAATAAAATGGAGCACCTAACAGTGTATCTTCACAGACCAAGAACTACGAGATCGCCCCTTTCATTCTGGGGCGACAGAGGGATCTAATCATTATAACTTGGATGTGGAAGAACCATAATTATTACGGGCGCAAGGCGAGCGGCCAAGGGACTCGAGGCACATATGGGAAAAAGTGGATTTAACTATTAATTACTATCATTAACAAGCCTAAAATGCAATAAATAGGAAAAAAACCATATATTAAATCACACTCAATCTGATTAACCATAATCAACACTCAATCTGACTGCCCATAATAAAACCTGTATAAATGCAAAATCTACATAATAAGTTCGATCAAACTATTAAAGTTACCAAATAATACTTTTAATTAAGATTGTAGACTTCATATATAAACTAAAACATAAACATGAACTTAATTATAATTGCTAATCAGTATCAACGAATATTACATATTCAACATTTATATTCTTTTCGTCTTTATAATCATCATCCTCAAAGTCATCATCATTTAGAGAGAACGAAACAGCATTTTCAACACTAGATTATACTACATTATCATTTCCCCTTTACTCCTTCTGCACTAGAAGAAATGATAAAATTGATATTTGAGTGGGTTGATTTCTTTCATTTTCGTTAAAAAATGCTGATGGATGATATTTTATTTAACGACATAGATTTTACTCTAATTTTATCTTTCTTTCTTTTACTAATATATTATTATATTATAATGGTAAATATCAGTTGTGACACTGCTTAAAAAATATTAAAAACACATTTTTTTTGGTGTATTGAGGCACAAGGCGCACCTAGGCACAAAAGGCGCGTGCCTATGAACAGTGCCTCGTCTGACCCTTTGCTAGGGCATCGCCCTTGTGCCTCAAGCGCCGAGTGCCTGAACACGCCTAAGCGCCCTCTAATGAGGTGAGTTGAAGTCAATATTGATGGCTCAGTAAGGGCCTAATGTATCACCAGCTCCCTGAATTTATCCCATTTCACCTGCCCTTTTTACTAGAGTTCGAGAACACATGTACTTGATGCTCATTTTATTTTTTTTTAAATACATATAAAATCTATATTGTTTATTTCATTGAAAGTTAAGGTTGTATTTTTTTCAATTTAATTTAATTCATTGTAGTAATATATAATTATACCAAATAAAAATTGAATTGGAAAGATATTTTCCGACCCCGTTTAAATATCAACAAAGATAATCACATGTGTGGTCCTCCAATTATTAGTATTGTAACAAAATTTCAACGAGACTTCTCATGACTTTTGATTCTTTTATTTTTTTTAATATTTACAAGTATAATAATCTTGTTCGGGCTTAGTAATAGTTAAGGCTCTTTACCCCTTCCAACAAGTCTATTTAGTAGGATTTGAATCTTGTTCTCCCCCAACTTACACAGCCTACTTAGCTAACTGTGCTGTGCTATTGATTAAATTAAATTGTTGTAAATTTGACATGGAGGTTACATAGTTAATATTTTACACTTAAATAATGATAAATAAATAAATAAATTTTTAATTTTTAACTTAATTTGGGGGATCAAGGTGATATTAAGATCTATGTGAATTAATGTGGCTGAATCCATTTCAAGTCTTTTGGTTTATGTATTGTATAATATGAAGATAGATTTAAAATGTTTATATTAATTTGCATGTAACAAGCTCAAGACCAAAATAATACACTTTATGCATAAGTATTTTATTGCTGTTTTATTTCTATATAAATTAACTCTTTGTTTTTTTTAATTGATGTATAAGGGCGTCTCCAACCCAGCCCTAAAATAGGGCTGGAGATGCAGAATGGAGCTCTAACGGAATTTCATTCTTTGCCCAAAAAATAAGGGGAGATACATTATTTTAAAACTTCCCGCCTAGGCCCTTTTTAGGCGTTATTTTGAGATTCGACGTCCGACTTTTCATTCCTCGGGCGCAGGAACAACATATTTCCTTCTGGGCACCGCCTAGTCTGATTTTTTCTCTAATTTTTAAGATACTGATACCTATAACAATTATAGTTCAATTTTTTCAATTTAAAAAAGTAGCACGGTTGGTAAAACTAATGTACAACAAAATATTCTCACCATAAAATTTTTATTTTGAATATCAAACCGAAAAATAATTCGTTATAAACCACAAAAATTTAGTAAGGGTATTTGTTTTTAAGGAATTGATTTTAATGTAGATGTGTTTTTATGTAAAAATTAACTAAGATTTATGTTTTCACATGCTAAACTAAGTTTTTTATAAAATATTATTGTATTATAATTTATTTTTTAGTTGAATTTATACTTTTATCTATTAATAATTATAAAAAATAAAAAATTTACAAATCCGCCTAGGCTTTCGAAGCCCCGAATTCCCGAGTGCTTTTTAAAACCTTGGGGAGATACAGTGTTGCTCCATATTTGGATCAATTCTATTGCGCCCCATTTATTTTTATATTAATTTTTTTTTCTTTTCGCTTTTTGCTTTTTTTTTTATATATTTTATTTAATTGAGTTAATATTTATTTGTTAGGTAGAAAGGAATAAAATAATAATATTTATGTTTTCAAAAAAATTTAAAATATAGGATCGAAGAATAAATACTGCTTCAAATTATAGAATTTTAAAGAAAAAATTGATTGAAATACCCTTAGGGAATATGAAATGTAATTTAACAATGACAAAAATAAAATAATTACAAAAACTATGTAATATATAATGTCACATTAAGTATATAATGTATTTAAAAAAAATAATCACAAGAACAAATATTAATAATTAGACATTTCCACATCGTTACACAATAAGACAATTTCAAACGCCTTAGTTTTATCCAAATTTATGATCCTAACAATCCAATGACGTCTTCAATTAAAAATTATTACTCTCCGTTCTTTTTGACTTTTAAAAATTAAATTGAATTAAAATAAATTAAATTTATTTTAGTATAAATTTATAATTATGCATAGTTAAATTAAACTTCATTGAATTGTAATTCAAGAGAATAAAGCTCATCTGATTCACCGGAGCTTTGCTCCGATTACGTCTAGATTCGACCCGAGTTGCACACTTGGCCGTGGTATGTAAGTCTCCCAATAAGGATCTTCTGCCTTCACTAGGACTCTAACTCAAAACCTTACTTAAACGATATTAAATTACTTACCACTTGAACCAATGGTCCAAAATAACAGTGCCTTAATTCAAAATTAATTAACAACTAATTCCTTCCTAATCCTTCCCTCATATAAAACGCACCAAACGACATTCTCAAACGGACCGCCAAATAAAAAAATAACAAACATTTTCCCTCTTTTTTCTTAAACAGAAAGTAATTTGCCTTTTCGCAGTTAATTTTCCCTCACTTTCCGTCTTCCCAAACAGATCCCAACCCTCCCTTCTTCTCTGACACCTTTTTCCAGCTTTTTCACTCGTACTTCTCTTGTCCTTGTTACACGATTTGTCACTTCTCTTTTGATTCTTTCTTCGCCTTTTTTTATTCTCTGTTCCAGATAATGCTTCAGAGCTTAATTCCTCAATCGCCAATCAATTCCGCTCTCAATTCTACCTCGATGAAGACTAAGCGCGGCGAAAGAGAGGCGGCGACTGTTGGAGCCACCGCCGGAGACTCATCTGGAGCCACCGCCACCGCCGGAGATGACGATCCTTCTGCGAAGCGGCCAAATACCTCCGCCGAGGCTACCGTTAGCGACAACCGGAACAGCGTTGAAGAAGATTCTACTGAGTCTACTGGTTTAAAGCTACTCGGTCTTTTGCTACAGTGCGCCGAGTGCGTAGCCATGGATAACCTCGACGAAGCCGCCGATCTTCTCCCGGAGATCTCCGAGCTCTCGTCGCCGTTCGGATCCTCGCCGGAACGAGTCGGATCGTACTTCGCTCACGCTCTCCAAGCGCGTGTTGTGAGCTCCTGTTTAGGTACTTACTCGCCTCTAACCTGTAAATCGTTAACCCTAACTCAGTCGCAGAAAATCTTCAACGCTTTCCAGTCCTACAATTCGGTTAGTCCGCTGATAAAATTCTCTCACTTCACCGCCAATCAAGCAATCTTCCAAGCCCTGGACGGCGAGGATCGTATCCACGTCATCGATCTCGACATCATGCAAGGCCTCCAATGGCCAGGATTGTTCCACATCCTCGCTTCACGGTCGAAAAAGATCCGATCCATGAGAGTCACCGGATTCGGATCCTCCACCGAGTTACTCGAGTCAACCGGGAGGAGACTCGCCGATTTCGCAACCTCACTCGGTCTTCCATTCGAATTCCAACCAATAGAAGGCAAAATCGGAAACATCACCGACCCGAGTCAACTCGGGATCCGGCCGCGCGAGGCGGTGGTAGTCCACTGGATGCAACACTGCCTCTACGATATCACCGGGAGCGATTCAGGTACGTTGAGATTGTTGACTTTGCTAAAGCCTAAATTGATCACGACCGTCGAACAAGATTTAAGCCACGCGGGTACTTTCCTCGGGCGATTCGTCGAGGCGCTGCATTATTACAGCGCCTTGTTTGACGCCTTAGGGGGCGGATTGGGCGCCGAGAGTGTAGAGAGGCATACGGTGGAACAGCAGTTGTTTGGATGCGAGATTAGGAATATCGTGGCCGTGGGTGGGCCGAAGCGGACCGGGGAGGTAAAGGTGGAGAGATGGGGGGAGGAGTTGAGACGGGTCGGGTTTGAGCCTGTCTCATTGGGCGGGAACCCGGCGGCCCAAGCGAGTTTATTGCTGGGTATGTACCCCTGGAAAGGGTATACTTTGGTAGAGGAAAATGGGTGTTTGAAATTGGGGTGGAAGGATTTGTCCTTGTTGACTGCCTCTGCTTGGCGGCCGTCTGATTGAATGACTTTTTTTTTTGGTTCAGAGTTGATTATTATAGAATTGGTTTTTTCTAATTGATGATGAAATCAATGGGGTTGATTATTGGAATAATCAGAAATGTAATTTGGTAAAGGGAATAAAAAAGGATTTTGATTTCTGTCATATTAATGGTTTGCTGAAAAGGTTTTCCGCATTTGCTAGGTATGAATAAAAATTTGAGTTTTGATAGAGCTTCATGACGTCGGAAGATCCATATAACTGATCTCATTTAACGTGAGATTTAAGGTTTAATTGGTTGGTTGCTCTCTGTTCTATTTGCCCTTTTACGTGTGTTTCTTATTTTGCATGTTGTGCTATTAAAAAAAATGTTCCAAATGGTCTTGTTAGGGCAAATCTAATGGTATTCTATTCTTAAAGTAAATGCATTTTCGGAGTAGAGTTGAAGTCCAACCATACTTTAAATTGTTAGTCCAAATTTTGAGGAAGGCATATATTTAGATTAATTTGCCATATTCTAAATTTGGAGTTCATTATTTTAATATTATTTTTTATTTTTGTTATTAAATTATATTGGTTTATCTAATGGAAAATTTAAAAAATGAATATAATAATAATGAACTATTGTTGGATGAATTTTTTTTCGAAGTAGAAAAATAAAATAATGGCTTCGAGTAAATTTACCGTACCAACTCTAAAATTAGGGAAAAATCTGTAAAAATAGAATTTAGAATAGGAAATATAGAATATTGGGTTGGATATGGCCAAAGCCATATTTCGTTAGCAAATTTGTTCATAGATTACCCCACAATATGTTTAGTAGTAATTTTTTTTTTGTTTTTAAGTCCAGGGAAGTAGTAGTTTGGTACAATTGATGTTTGAATGTATGATTTTTCTATATGTGGTGTATAGGTTTTAAAGGTACATATCAAATTTTATCCCATTAATTAAATTGTTTTTCCATGGCATATGTCTAACATAACTTTCGTTCGAGATAATGTAACTGAATCTACATGTAAAATTACTATGCATAATGCATCAATGTGTTCCTATTTGAATTTCAAATCTCATGAGAAGCACTTCGGAAAAACAATGGAAATAGTTATAAAAGAAATTGAAGTTCATGTTAATTTTTCATAATGATGGGCTACAAAGGCATAAATTTGCCAAAACCTTTGAGATGACATTGGGCCTTCCCATGAAAAGTAATTATTCGTCTATAGTCTACCAAAATTACAAGGCCTCTAGGCTTGAATAGGGTACAAACATACCATTCCGCTATGTGTTGTAATATAATTCAATAAATGAAGTTGACAAGATCCGAACTCTTGACCTTTAGGTCTAAGCTGCTCTGTAGAAATCACTTTGCCACCAAACGAGCTTTATACCTTTCAATACTTCACATTTTGCCTTAATACGATATACCAATTTGCGCTAAAGGGACTTCGTTGTGTGCGAGGAACTAGAACCCAAGTTTGACTGCGCATCAAGATAGAATACTCATCATCCATTGCCTCTCACCCTTTAGCATCTTTTCGTGCATGTAAATAATTCAATGGCTCGGCAACAACAATAGAATTAACATTGTTAACAAGATGTTCATTATAGTAACGAGAATTTAACTTTTTCTCCCGATCAGTTCGGTCAAAGGAAATGGAAGTAGATGGAATGACATGTGTGGCATCGTCAACTCCACCGGAACTAGCGGAGTTTGAATTGAGTGGAGAACTATCATTGATTCCATTCGAGGTAGCAAGAGGCGGCGGGTTGGGCTGAGGATTATTTTGAGGTGATGATGGAGAAGGTGTGGATAAAAGTTTGGCTTTTGATAGAGTTTCATGGCATCGGAAGATCCATATAATCGACCCCATCTAGCGTGGAATTTAAGGCTTAGTTGGTTGATTGGTGATAGAGAAGGTGATTCTATTGTCATGGTGCTAGAATAACGATGCGTTGGTGGGAGTGTTGGAAGGGAAGAATTTGGATGCAAATGAGGTTTATCTTTAGTAGCTTTATTGGGTTCAAATTTGACATATCTAGAGAGATAAATCTTACCAGAGTTTAACTCATAGCATTTATAGGCAAATTGAGAGTTGGAGTAGCCTAGAAAAATACACGAGGCAGAATGAGGAGTCAAATTTATGGTATGATATGAACGCAGCTAAGGAAAATAAAAGAGACCCACCTCATTTGAGTTTGAGATAATCAGGAGATATGCGAAACAAAACTTCTTAGGGAGAAGGGTTAGACAACAATAGAATAATATAAATACTATGATTGTTTTACCCAGAAGCTTAAGCTGTTTTTTTTAGATTTGCCTCATTTGAGCTTACAATAATGACAATGGAAAACCTTATCTCACCCCGTCCGAATGTGGACTCGAACTTGCGACCTCTAGGATCACAGCTTCAAGGCTCAACCACTAGACCAAGTCTTTGCCACCAAAAGCTTAAGCTGTTAGATAAGGCTCGTATTTATATTATTCCTGACATGGACTAATTTGGCTTTATACTTCCATCTGGTTATGAACTTTCAATTGTTTCAAATAATCCTTTGAATTTGTTTAAAGTTCACTTAGTAATCCTTGAATGCTAACAACAAGGTATAACTCAGTTGGCAACGCAAGTTGAACAAGTGGAGGAGGACGCCGTTCGAATCTCACTAAATACACTTGTTAAAAGGGGTGGTAATACTTGTAAATATTATCAAAGAAACCCCTCAACGCTATGATCAACTATTGTTTGGAGAGAAAAATCAGCAAAATGACATGGCTAACATGTTTTTATAAATTAGAAAGTGATACAAATTTAGCATTGCCATTTATTATTATTATTATTATTATTATTATTATTATTATTATTATTCCATAAACACATTTTTATTTGAGTATTTACTTTAAAAAATTAAATAACAAAATGAACTCCGATTGTATCCGATTGAGCCAATAAAATCGTGAATCACTGATATTACAGATTCGATGTCCGATGCGATTTTGATAACATTCGCCAAGAGTTATATGATAAGCAAGGCGATCAATTAAAAATTTAGAAGCTCTATTAACATGAATCAAGAACATGCACAATATACATAGGCATAATTATATTTTATCGCCGGAGTCAATACGGCACCGGCTACACGCTTTTAGTAGCCAAGAGTTTAATATTAATTATTAAGCAACATTAAATTATGTGTCAATTAAATATTTAGATGCATGGTAGACCTCAATTTGTTTATAACAAATATCAACATTCATGGTAAGTTACTATGACATTATTAATGGATTAAAGTTCCAAAGAGGTTATTTGGAGAACTGGGTAACTGGGCGTAGGCGGAGTTTGAATCAAGTAATAGCGACGGAGTCCGAACCTTTGTCACTATTTCACCACCATGGCTATCATTTCTCCCTCTTCAACTTTTTCCATTTCAGGTTCTTTCTCTCTTTTACCCTTCACTAGACTTGTTCACGGAACTTAGTGCCTGCTCAACCTGCCCAAGCCCATAGTGTTTTGAACGGGTTTGGGAAATTAATTTTTATGTGTTGCCCGGTCCGGCCTGAACCCATTAAAGCCCGTAAAATATATGGGATGGGTTTGGGATTATTCAAAAATCCCATGGGCCAGCCCGGCCCACAATCCTTTTATATCAAATAGTTTTTTTTATATATAGTGTCATAATATTTTGTTTGTTAAGTTTGAAAATGCAAAAAAAATTACTTAGTTAGAAAAAGATTTCACTTGAATTTTGTTTGTAAAAATTTGAAGTACAGACCCCTAGAAAAATATTTAAGTGGATTGGGATGGGTTTGGGATGAATACTTTTAGGTGAAAGGCCGACGGGCCAGCTCGAACCCGGCCCAGCCCAACCTATGAACAGTTCTACCCTTTATTTGTTTTCAATTTTAATAATATATTTTTGGCCTAATACATTAAGAACCCCTTGAATTTGTCCCTAAACACTTATTTGACCTCTGAACTTTTGAAAGTTTCATATGACTCCCTGAACTTGCAAAAAGTTCCAAATAACCCCTTAAACTTGCAAAAAGTGAACCAATTTGCTTTATCAATGTCACGTGCCAGCTTTTGATTGGAGAGAGAAAAATGTCATCTTTGAAAGGTCAAACCAATGAAAATATGACAGGTGGTATTTAGGGAGCTAATTGGTTCACTTTTTGCAAGTTTAAGGGGTTATTTGTAACTTTTAATGTTTATAAAATAAATAGGTGTTTAGAGACAAGTTCATGGGGTCTTTACGTATTCGACCGATATTTTTCAATTCATAGATTTCTTGTTAAATGCATGCCTTTGTTTGGCTGCAGTTAATGTGTAAATGAAGTATCATGGTTTAAAATATTTTTGTTCTTTATTACCACATTCTAAAGAAGAAAGAATAAGACAGTTAATGAATATAACCAAATGTTATTGAAATCGGACCGAACTGATTGATTTAATTAGAAAAATCAGAAATCAGAACGATGTCCGCTCCAATTGATTAAAAGTGATGGTTTGATAGCAAATCGGATCTGGCCGGTTTGAACCAGAAAAAACCAGAACAGAGTCCGGTCCAGTTGATTAAAAGTGTGGTTTGATGGGTTTTTTCCTGTGTCATTGTTTTTGCAAGAGATATTTTCTCTTTCTTTTGTTATACTAAAGTTAAGCTTTTAATAGTTCAAATGCACTTCACAAGACAAGATAATAAGTTTCCTCGTTGTTCTTATAAATTTTTAATAAAATCATATATTTTGAGTTTAAATAATATATTTTAATTTTTTATACTATTTGAATAACACATTTTGATCTTTCATATTAATTAATTAGAAACTTTCTGATTTATTTTTTCCAAAATCAAATCTGTAGCTTTTTAGAAAAGCTTGAAAATGGAGCTTTTTAGAAAAGCTTCTAAAAAAATGCAAAAACTCACTGGCAAACTGGCCCTTGAAGTTGTATGGAAGGCTCGGCTTTTTTCAACTTATAATCCATTCAGTTCAGTATTGTTCAGTACTTATTAGTACTACATACAAATAAATTTATACTGAAATAAGTACTTATCACTTCAATTCAGTATAACTATTTATAAGTTAAAAAGAATATAACTTAAGTGCTAGTTACTCATTTTAACGGGCATTTCCATTGACTAAAATAAAAAGAAGTTAAAAATTATACTTTTTGTATTATAATTTATCAATTTTAAGCTAAAAACTTTTGATCCATTGATCAATATAAATTCATAAAGTTTTTTAAAGTTTATATACTTATACAATAGATAAATTGAGTCCCTTACCGTGAAACTTATGCGATCGCATCTTTAATCTATGCCCAAAATCAACCTTGTGTACAACTGGAAACTGAATCGAATACCGAGAAACTAAGAATCAATAATAAATCAAGTCCCATAGATAGAAAACTAAGGTGTGACAAAAAAAAAGACATAAATGGTTCCAACCAGTCACAACCCACTTTTTTTTGTAAAATCATATGAGTGTTTTTTTTGAAAACGTAAAATCATATAAATGTTTTCATTTTTATAGAATCTAATAAATTTTATTTATAACTTGACTATTTATGTTACTAAATGGCACCATGTTTCTTACAAAAAAAATGCAATTATCATTAATATTTACTATTTTTATCTTCTTCCATAAGAAATATATAGTTTCAACTTCTAAACGTAATATAATAATATGTATAATATAATATTATAATTATTATCATTAATATTTATTATTTTTATTATCTTTTATAAAAAAAACTTAGAATTGATATTTGCATTTATGTATATTTTTGGCCCAATGTATATCTAGCTATTTAAATTTGTTCTAAAAAATTTATTGTCCACTCAACTTTTAAATTGACCCCGTAGTTCCCTTAACTTTCAAAAAGTGCTCCACTTTGTTCCCTGAATGTCACGTGCCCGATTTTGATTGGAGAGAAAAAAATCAGAATAATGACATCTTAGAAAAGTCAAACCTATCAGAAGCTGACACGTGGCGTTAAGGGGGCAAAGTGGTGCACTTTTTGAAAGTTGAGGGAACTACGAGATCACTTTAAAAGTTTAAGGGAGCAACAGGTTTTTTGGGACAAATTTAGATAACTGAAAATACATTAAACCTATATTTTTATATATTTATTTAATTTAAGTACTTATTTAAAATATATAGTAACTTTTTGAACCCCAATTAAAACCGATAGAACCAATAAAATAATGAACTAAATACTTCATCGGTCCGCTAAGATTCCTTCCAACACTAATTAAGTCTTTACCTCAAAAGAAAAAATAAACCAATTTATTATATACACAATTATCTAAAAAAACTGCCATTGAGGTCTAACGGCTACTAACCGCTTTGTAACTAACTTTCTAACTACCAAAACTAAAAACTAATTTCATGTTCTAATAATATGTTTTGTTTATTTTTCGTGTGAAGCAAACTTAGGACAACCGAAGTCACGACCCGTTGCGAAAAGCAGTAGAGAAATTCAGGTTTTTGACTCCAATTCCTTAGGGCTCGTTTGGTTCGCGGAAAATCCTATTCCATGGAATAGAATAGAAATGTATGGAAAGATGTCAAATATGACACATTATTCATCTAGAATCTATCGACGCACGAAAATTTTTTCCTAGTTTATATACATTTCACGGAAAAGCTATTTCTTTGTTTCAAAAAGGAATAGCTTTTCCTTGAGATGTATATAAACTAGGGAATATTTTTCCGTACATTGATAAATTCTAAATATATGCTCTACTATATTTTACATTTTTCCATTCATTTCCATGGAATATGATTTTCACAAACCAAACGTTACCTTAATGTTTTGCTGTTATTACTCTCCATGTGGCTAATATTGTAGTACGTTGTTCTTGTTTTCGTGCCGAATTTCACAGCATGGTGGAACTAAGGATAAGATTAAGAAGATGTTCGATAAGGTCGAACTTTCGGTTTCTCCGTATGATACTGCTTGGGTAGCGATGGTCTGCTCGCCAAATTCACTAGAAATCCCATGTTTTCCGGAATGTTCAAAATGGATTGTCGATAATCAGCTCAAAGACGGGTCTTGGGGCGTTCATAATCACCCATCCTTAGTTAAAGATTCCATATCGTCTACATTAGCATGTATTTTAGCTTTGAAGCGATGGAATATTGGGGAAAGACAAGTCAATAAAGGTAATTTAGGCCCTGTTCTTTTTAACTTACAGTTTAGTACTGTTCAGTACTGCATACATAAAAATTTACTCTGAAATAAGTACTTATCAGTTCAGTTCAGTTCTGTACTGCTACTTATAATCTTATTTCGGTTAACAATTAACGCAATGTCTTAAATATATATGCTTGTGTTTTGTTTTGTTGCAGGTCTCCGGTTCATTGAGTTGAATTCGGCTTCATTGAACGATCAAAAGCAAAAAACACCTATCGGATTTGATATAATATTTCCCGGTATGCTCGAGCATGCTAAAGAACTGGGTTTGAATCTTTCTTTGGATTCAAAATACGTCGAATCAATGCTTTTTAGGAGAGATTTGGATCTTAAAAGGTTTGTATCTACTATTACTGTATTGTATGCTCGGTTAATTCTTCATTAAGCATTAAATCGCATCATTAAAAACTTAAACGGGACTTGTTTTCGTGCATTATCTGTACACCTGTTCAATGGCCGGGCTAACTATTGGGCCCGGCCCGAGCCCGAGCCCGCTTCCACGGACAGAGCTTGAACACTCTTTTTTTTACTATAAAGCTCGAAGTTTTACGGGTCGGACTTTGTTTGTGTAGAACTACTCAAACCGCATCTGGCAAACAATAATTTTATTTATTATGTATGTAGATGTTACATTTAATAACTGTTTACGTATATTTTTTATCCTATTGTAATTTTGAACTTGGCTATAACTAGTCTTACTATATATATCGAGGAATTCACGTAAAAATTTATCTTTTTTCTATTTGTATAGCAGCTGTGGCAGCAACACGGAGGGAAGGAATGCTTACTTAGCTTATATTTCTGAAGGGATCGGAAAATCGCAAGACTGGAATATGGTCATGAAATATCAAAGAAAAAACGGGTCGATTTTCAACTCACCATCCGCGACTGCAAGCGCGTTTAGTCATCTTGGTGATCCTAGTTGTCTTGGTTACTTGCAGGAGACTTTAAAAAAGTTTGGAAATGCCGGTTTGTCCTCAACTCTGTGTACTCTTTTATCTCTCTTATATATGTCGCAGCACTAAGTTTTCGGTGATCTTCCCAGTTCCCACCGTTTATCCGTTGGACATATATGCCCGACTAAGTATGGTTGACACCCTTGAAAGTTTGGGAATCGGACGGCTTTTTCAGGGCGAGATAAATTCGGTTCTAGATGAAACATATAGGTAATGTTCCTTATTTATTTTATAGATTTTCGAACTTCTCCAGATTGTACAACATTACCGAGATAACCGAACAAGCAGGTACTGGTTGGAGGGAAATGAAGAGATATTTCGAGATTGTACAACCTCTGCAATGGCATTTCGAATATTACGTGCTAACGGATACGATGTCTCTTCAGGTATATATCCTGATAAGAGAAAAAGTTCGATTTTTTTAGTATTAACAACAGAGATTTAATAAGATTTGGATTCGGTGCAGACAAATTGAATCGATTCACTGAGGATCACTTCTTCGATTCACTCGAAGGATATACAGACGACATAAGGCCGGCTTTAGAGTTATATAAAGCTTCACAGATTCTGTATCGAGACGAACTATTTCTCGAAAAACAAATTTCATGGACAAGACAGTTCCTGAAGCAGAAATTATCTTCTGGCATTGATAAACACATCGCTGAAGAGGTAATGTTTTTTTCAGACTTCTTGTCATCCTGGAAAGGCCTAATGCTTCAGTAGTTACCGGAACTTATCCCCCAAAATCTACTGCCTCTGAACTTTCAAAGTGCTCCCGTAGCCCCCTTAACTTTTGAAAAAGTGCACCGCTTTGCCCCCTAAACGCCACGTGTCAGGTTCCGGTTGGTTTGACTTTTTAGAACATCGTTTCTCTGATTCTCTCTCCACTCAGAAGCTGGCATGTGGAGTTCAAAGAGCAAAGTGGTGCACTTTTTTTAAGTTGAGGGAGCTATGTATAGCTACCATAGGGGCATACAAGTGCCAACAAGACCCGTCTGGGTTTGTACCAGACCCAAAACAGATTAACAGATGAATCGAGCCAAATATATGAAAATAACAATGTAATAAATAGAAAGTGAGCCTTTTGAAACTCATGAGCGTACCTTTACGCCGTGAATCCACTTTGAAGCGATCCTAATGCCGAGAGAGAGTCTACTGAAATAGCAAAGCAGTTGTACATCAAGTTCATAATATAGTATGCAAGTCAAAAGTTGAAAGTATGGAAATAGGAGAAGTAAACATTATGGCCATGGCAACAGTGCTTGGGCACGCCCAGGAAGTCACTTCGAAAGTTTAGGGAGACAGTAGGTTTTTCGGGGACAAGTTCAGCTACCTGGGGATGCATTAAGCCTCCTGAATGATTATCGGTTTTCGGTCTGTTCTAAATTCATTACTCAGCCACATTTCGCCTTTTCAGGTGCAAGATGTTCTTAGTTTCGCATCTTATGCCGATTTGGAACGGGTAACTGCATGGAGGACAATTGGGAGTTACAGAGTAGATGAAACCAAGATGTTAAAAACATCGTATCGGTAGACTTAGCTAATCATTTCTTGTTCATTTACCTTATTTTTTTCGATTTCGCTTCTGAATGTATAACTTATTTCGGTTCGGTTTCTTTCTTGATACTAGTTGCTCAAACGTTGCGAACGGACATTTTCTTGAACTTGCCGTAGAAGATTTCAACTTCTGCCAATCAATGTACAGGGAAGAACTTGAACATCTCAAGAGGTACATATTTTACAAGGCCAAATATTCTAATTTGTCTCTCAAATGACATACTGCATCCGTTAAGTTTTCAAAGTTTCTCTTAGCCCCCTGAACTTGACAAAAGTGCACCAGTTTGCCCTGTAAATGCCACGTGTCAATTTGCCGTAGGTTTTCTTTTTAAAGACGTCATTTTTCTGCTTTTTCTCCCTGCAATCAGAAGTTGACGCGTGTAAACTCACGTACTTTTGCCAAGTTCAGGGGTTAAGTTTTGGAAAATCCAGGAGACAATTAATAGGTCAATGTTTATAAATTTTTTTTTGCCTTCTATGGAAATAGATGGGCCCTGGAGAATAGATTAGACAAGCTGAAGTTCATTAGGCAGAAGAAGCTTGGCCATTGTTACTTCTCTTGTGCTACTACTCTCTTTGCTCCGGAAATGACCGATGCTCGTTTTTCGTGGGCAAGAAATGCTTATCTTACAATGGTTATCGACGATTTCTTTGATGTTGCGGGTTCAGAAGAGGAACTAATAAGCCTTGTTGATTTGATTGAGAGGTACATTCATTTCTTCCTTTATATTATCCCCGGGAACCCGAGAACGTGATTTATATATAGAAACACTGAAATGCAGGTGGGATATTGACGAGAACTCGAAATTCTGTTCCGTGGATGTCGAGATCCTATTTTCGGCACTTCATAGTACCGTTTGTGAGCTTGGAGAGAAAGCGTTTGCATATCAAGGACGTAACATGACAATTCATATGAGAAAAATTGTGAGTTCAAATCTTTAATAGAGATTTAAGACTGTTAGAGTGTGTTTCGTGTATATCGTAGTAGATTTGGGCAGGGGTCGGGTCTAATCGGCCTTTGTAGCTCAAACCGCGCCCAACTAATAAAAAATAAAAGTCGGGCTCGGGCCGAGTCTTTATAAATAATTAAATCTCAAAAAATTTAATTTATTAAAAAAGTATTTATTTTTATAATTTCCTATAAAAAATTTCAAACAAAATTGTAACAACCAAACTAAATTTTACAACTATATTTTCCAAAAGAAACTTAAATTCGGTAAAATTTGTTAGAATTATGTATAATAAATACACAATTACATATTTATTTGATATATTTATATTAATTACATCGAGCTGATGGGTTGGACTTAGATTTTATTTAATACATTAATCACGCTTAGAAATCACCGGACCCAACCTTTATTTTAATTTTCTTGCCTTAATCCACTCCATGTAGAGCAGGCTTGGGCGGCCCCAGCGAGTCAATAGGCTAGTGCCCAAGTCTAACATTGTAGCATCCAAAAACTGATCTACTTTGGCAATGCAGTGGCTCGATTTGGTGAAAGCGTTTTTAACCGAAGCTCTATGGTGGAAAAGCAAGACGACCCCAACGCTTGACGAATACATGGCTAACGGATACACATCATTTGCTCTAGGACCAATCGTCCTTATTACTCTTTTCTTTGTTGGGCCGAAACTAACCGACGAAGATATTCGAGGCAGTGAATGGCATAATTTGTTCGAGACCATGAGCACTTGTGGACGTCTACTCAACGACTGGAGAGGCTTAGAGGTAAATTGATGCAATTACACCACGTGGGTTTCAAATTGTTAATTTTTTTTTCTAAAACGTTATATAACCTCCATAAGGTTTGATAAAATAGACTACAAGCTCCCTGTGTTTTAAAAATCTAATTTATACCTCCCTATCTTTTTGTATTTTCTCATTACTATCTCCCTCCATCTATTGTTAAGTTTTTTCTTTCAAAATTATTGATGTTGTATATATTTTTTGACAATATTTGCTAAACCAATGATCATAACTACAGGTTTCCAAAGATGTTCTATAAATAAGTTATTTGGTTTGCATGATTTTTGACATTTTTTGACATTATAGTCTTATATTGCATTAGAAAAAAAAAAGCATTGAATGAATAAAATAAAAGAAAATTGAATATAAATATATCATGAGCAACAATAGTTTTGTTATAAATGTATAACTTTGTAAAATTTAATAAAATAATGGCATAATAATATATAAAGTATAGGGAGATAGTATTGTGAAAATGTAAAACATAGGAAGATATAAATTATATTTTTTAAACGCAGGGATGTAGTACTGTAATTTTTCAAACTTGATAGATGTTATAATTATTTACATTTTTCTTACCTTGCAGAGGGAAAATGAACAAGGGAAGTTTACTGCTGTCTCATTGCACATGATGAACGGAAATGGCTTTATAACCGAAGAAAAAGCTATCGAAAAAATGAAGTCCTTAGCAGAATGTAAACGGCGAGAATTGTTGAGACTAGTATTGCGAGAAAAGGATAGTACTATACCGAGATGCTGCAAGGATTTGTTCTGGAAAATGAACAGAGTACTACATTTTTTTTACTCGAATGGTGAGGGTTTCAGTTCACATTACTTGATCGATACTGTAAATGCACTCTTCACTCAACCTGCATCTATCGATCGATCGTAAGTAAAAATCTCCGACGAAGTGTAACAAATGATCATTTCCATATGTAGGAGTTTACGAATGTGATGTACTAATTTACTAGGAAATTGGATTATAGTTAAGTAGACATGATATATATAGTCAATATATTATCATATGAACTCCTGCTTGCAAGTTCTCCCTCCGTTTTTTTTAACTATCACTTTGGAGCCAAGTAAATTTTTTTAATAACTGTCACTGTTAAATTCCAATGTAATTATTTAAACATCTTTCCTATTTTGCCATTATTTAATACAACATTGGGAATGACAGAAGATAACAAAGACCAATCTTTTTAAACAATTATAAGTGTTAAGGGTATTTTAGTACTTTTATTTTCTTAATTAATGTTTTCTTGATTTTGACAAACCTAACCAAAGTGACAATAAAAAAAACGGAGTAATTTTTTTAAAGAATTTTCATTTTCGTATGCATGCATTTAATTCTAATGTAATATACTTTCTCCATCTTTTTTTATCTGTCTTCTAACCCATTACACACTTTTTAAAGATTTAAGTAATTAAGGTGGAAAAATTCTATTTTATCCTCTAATTAATGTTTAGTTTTCCACTCTATTGCAATTAATGATAATGGGATGAATGAGGGTATAATTGAAAAATAATCCAAAAAGTACCTAGATATTTGAGAATGATAATTAAAAAAATATTTTAAAAAGTGGCTAGAATGCCTATTTTAAAAAGATGGAAGGAGTATATATTACCGGTACCAACCATGGGTTTGTATTTGTTTTATTAAATAGAAGACTTTCATTAATTACTGGTATTTGAGGTACATATTGACCGATATATAAATCAAATAAAATATCCTACCAAAATCAGAAAAACAAAATCTCACTGTACGGGAGATAAAAACAAACTTGCCATAAGAGCAAGACGAAAACATAAAGAAATCTAAAAAACAATGACAGTTCCTCAACCTATATTTTCTTAACCTCCATCTTACGTTATCGAGAATCCACAACCATAAAAATTTCGTCGTACTCCATAACACCAACCGAATTTGCAGATCTAAAATAATCTTGCTTGGAGGAAATAGATTTGGGTACCATATGAAAGATCAACATGTATCTTTGAAATGGAACTGATGGAGTCCAATCTAACGATAAATCTATCAAAGGCGTGTCGTGTAGCAACGGATCTACGATTGAAGAAAACTATCGCACGTGAAAACTTAATAAAATATGAGGTGTAGATTATTCCACTAAAAAAATAAAAACGAGTACTAAGAAAAACTAAAAAACGGTAGAGGAGGAAGATGAACACTCAAAAGAACTTCTTCTTCCTCCTCGAAGCGAAACTAATTTAAAAGAAGAGTAGAAGAGAGCACAAAAATGGCTAAAATTTTTTGAGAGAACCATGAGTTCGTATTTAAAGTCAATGTGTCTTCTAAATTCACTTACAAGTTATATTAGTGTCAATCCTTTCATCTAACATTTGAAATTGATTTTCTAATGATTTTTTTACGCCTTTGTGCCACGAGGAAACTAGAAAAACCTGATTCCGAAGTACAGAGGGTAGAAGTTCAAATCAAATGAAATTAAGTAACACTGTTCACTTCTGTTACGGGTCTTTAGATTATTAGGTTCACACTTTATTGTAATTGAGATCTTTAGTTCATTATTATTACACTAAACGATAATTAACTATATTACATCATACAGATATTTTTATTTTTCTTTTATTTTATTTTTTTATTAATATTATTTTTTATTTTCTTTTTAATAAGCAGAGTCGATTTTTCTGTCAACTTTTAATTAAAAAAATAACACTAATTTTTAAGTACGTTTGATAACCTTAGTTGGTTTTTATGACAGGGACTCGTGTGTGAATTGAGATCATAAAATTTTCTTTTATATTTCCCTTTTCTTATCAAGGTTTTTCTCTATTTTTATCACTCATATTTTTTCTTATTCCAAAGTAACATGAGCCCTTTACCGGTAATCGGGCTGGTTTAAATGATAAGTGAATTGGTAATGGTTAAATAAAATCTTGAGTTTGAGTCATAGTAAATGCAAAAAATCCTTATTAGGAGACTCACCCACCACAGCCGTGCATGACCCCTGTTGGGACTGAACGTAATCAGAGCAAAGCTCCAGTGAAACAAGCGGGGAACCGAAAAAATAATTATAGTACGAGCCCTATAGCTCTGTGGCACCTGCATTCAACTGAGTTGACGTCCCTAACTCGACAATTTATGGGAAATGGACAACACTACACAATTTTACAGATAACTCAGTTAAGTATGGACAACACTACACACTTCTTGAAATGTGAGCCAGCTTAAGTCGTTAGTCAATTCAATCCCAAAACAAAGAGGAATGCTTTGCTTGAGAATGTAATTGTAATTAGAGTTCAAATTGACCATTTTAGTGCTAAATTTTCTTCTTTTTTTTTTTTTACTTTTTGGCTTATCAATTGTGATAATTTATTAAATACATTTTATCCGTCTCGGCCTAGGAGACCGAGTCAGCTCGAGCCGCCTCGCTCGCCTTATTGGTAAACATCGAGCATCTAGAGATCTTGTCCTAATCGATCGGTTGGACTTGGGCTCCAGATGATGGCGAACGAACCAGATAGTCGTATGTGGTATATAAATGCCTTAAGCGGACAAGGCCTCGAGCCGGTCCTATACCGGGTGGAGCATACTTTCGTGCCGCACAAGTAGGACGAATTCAGATAGGATTCCATCTCCTATATTCTCTTCCCTGGTCTTATCCTAATCTACTTACAGTTCAAGCATCAGATAAACATTAAACAAGTCATAATCCTATTACAATTAGGACCCTTATAGTGTTGAATTGCAGATGATACTCTATTCTATTTCAGTTTTCGCCTTTGAATTGAGGTGATTGTATTTCAATGAGAGTCTATCATATTTCACGGGAAGTCGCAATATTTGTCGTAATCTCGTCCCAATGTTTGCCCTTCCAGTACCCTTGGGAACCCGACATTTTTTCTTTCCGGGCCATTCTTGATTGCAACCAAAATTTGACTAAGCAAGGCATTCAACTTTGGTTTTTCTCTATCTTCCCGATCAAACCGGCTGAAGCTGCGACTTCCATTTGCTCCTTTTGTCTTTTCGCCTGGAACAATCTTGATCATCAGAGATCCTTTCACTCGAGCGAGTAACTTCATCCACTTCCATCAAATCTTGAGCCATCCCAATAAGCTATGTGAGTTGGGTCGACTTTCTAGTGACAATCTCCTGTTTGAGTTTTGCGTTTCGAGTCCCTCTAATCAAGGCTTCTCTCGCAGTGCTAAAATCCCAATCGTGAATACCTACGCAACCCTCGTTGAACCGGGCCAAAAAACCTCTCAAGGACTCGTCTGATTTCTTAACCAACACGACATTAAATTGTATATGTATTGGTTCAAGTGGTTGGGGAATGGTTTATACAGTAATGTCTTTGGTTCGAGCCTTTGCGTGTTAAAGCTGACACAGTGAGTTACAACTCTTATGAAAGGAGGTAAAAACGATATTGTTGGATTCAAAATACTTTAGACCTATTTGTTTGATGCTGGAATTTTCCTATTCTCTTAACCCTCTAAGATATTGACTTCTATCTCAATAAAGGTCCTAGTAAATGGATAGATAGTATGGTCACTTAAGTTTGACAATAAGATACTTGTGTATGGAAAAACATAGTCCCTAGAAAGCAACTCCTAAAATTGTACTAGGTGTGGGCATATTTTGGATTATTTAACGAGGGCAATAATGTAAGTGAATTAAATAGTGGCTCTATTTCAATAATTTGTCAAAGCACGTGTAGATGTCACCACTGTTTCTGTCTAGTTCCGTACATGCCTGATTTAGACGTTGTTTTGGAGTTTATCATCTGACTTTTTATTTTTAGGGCATTATCAGGCGTTTGGCTAATTTATTGCCACCTAGGCACTGTTTAAATCTATATTTTTCGTCTAGGCGGCGCCTAAGTTAGATTTTTTTACAATACCATTAATTATAATAATAATAGTTTACCAACAAAAAGTAGTTTAGTTGGTAAAACTAAAGTACATTAAAGTGTTCTCACAATAAAAATTATCATTTTGAGTCTCAAAACGAGAAAACAATATACGCTATACCACTTAGGGATTTTTAAAATATGATCTAAATATTAATTTTTGATATTTTATATTATTATAATTTACTTTTTAGTTGAATTTATATTTTTATATATATAATAAATATTTATAAATAAAAATATAAATCCACTTAAATTTCGACTAAGCCATATTTAGATGTTTTAAAGCTCCGACCTTCCGACTGACGCATGATAGGATGTCACATTTTTTTTTTTTGGATTAAGACATTTTAAATAAGATTCACTGATTTACTTCAAACGAAGAAGAAAAAGTTAGAAAAATTAGAATATTGACAAACGTAGATTTAAATAATGCACTTGTTTTTGAATATGTCAAAAGAAAAAGTCAAAAAATATTAATGAAAATAGTACGATAAATTAATTACAAGAAAACAAAGGGACTGACTAATTCTAAAAACCATAGACTTTTTTCTATTAAAAAAATAATAGTATAGCTATATCAAATATTGACACTTATAATATCTAAATTGTCTACACCCTTCATTTTTTTTATCTAATTAAATGAATAGTAAAGATCGATTGAATGTCATAAAATTTCAATACTTAGGTGTTAATGTAACATTATCCATAAAAAAAATCCTCCCCAAGAAAAAGAATATGTACAAGACCTTTACATTTCGGAGACCTTTTTTATCTAAATAACACCATACAATTTAGCCTAATTATCTCTTTCAATTATATAATACATTAGAAAAAGTATAGTATGCTTATTTTTTATTTTAATTTAGCATTTTTTGATTTTAAAGTTTATTAACAGTTTATCATTGTTTTAATGTTACGTACGCAGAAACTCTCATTGTTGTGGATTGAAAATATTAGTTGAGATTAAGAAAACATAGGTTGCAACGTTCTTTTTTTGTCTTTATTTTTTAGTAAGTCTTGCATTATTTGTGTAAAAGCAAGTTTAGTATGTTTGTTTGATTGTGTCTGTCCGGTATTTTTAACTCCGGTTTATGTTTAAAGTACTTTTCGATTTGTCTATATTAATCGGTTTGTGAATCATGCTGCATAATTGTTAGCTAGAGCAACTGATTCTTCAACATGTAGGGGGTTTGTCCACCTTTGATTGGAGATGTTATTACATCTGATTTAATATAATAGACTATATTCTTCGGTAAAAAAGAGTATAACCTCGGTGTGCAACATTTTTTCTATATTCGTTAAATTATAGCTAGAATTCGAATTCGAGTTTCCAAAATGCTTTCAAAATTTTCTTCTACTATGTTCATAAATGCATTTGTTATGTGTGTAATATAAAGGATAATTTTATATGACATTGATAACAAAGTAAGGCTTAGCTAAATACTCATAACAAAATTTTATGTTCAAGTAGATCTGTTTAATATATCCGTGGCCTGTCTAGCCCGCTCAGGCCCGATTTTCATGAGTCGGGCTTGGGCAAGCAAATACTACTATTGATCCGGTCCGGCCCAAGCCAGCATAGGTCCGAAAATATTATAGGTCTTAGATTTTATGTAAAAATTTAAGCCCGACCCGCTCGAATATGTTTTATATTTTTATTTATATATTTATGTAAATTTATTAATATTATATATTAAATCAATGTAACATGTTAAAACTACAAATTAGATTTTTTTAAGAAAATTTGGGTGGAAAGTCAATATTATCCATTTTATTAAGCTATAATTCAATTTTCTATCTAACTAAAATATTATTTATGAAAAAATAAAAAAATATGTGCTACGTTGGGCTTAGGCATAGCCATTATTATGTGCTAAAAAAATATTATTTAGAATGAGCTTCTAAGTCAAACTCGGCCCGGCCCAAACCAGAATATTATAGATATGTGCTAGGTTGGGCTTAGGCATAGCCATTATTTCCTTTATCCGGCTCGAGCCCGGCCCAGCCCGCCCATTAAACATTGTGTTCATGTGAAGTAAAATGTGTGAAATATTCTCAATAGGTAAGTATCCCGTTACACTATCTAGAGTCAGTTTGTAATCGTTTTTCAAACTACAAAATTATATTCCAGAGAAAAAAATTAAAAAGTGTCTTTAAAACAGTGACTTTTGAAATTTGAGAGTGATCGCATGACCATAAAAGGGTAAAATTGCGATGTCATGACTTCATAAAGCATTTTCCATACGAACAAACTAATTTAGGTATTGAAGTATTCATATCATTACAACATTCTCCACTCTAAGACATTTTCATGCTTTTTTTTTTTGTAGGCAATGCACATTGTGCTTAAATGTATAATTTTAATATTTATTAAATTCTCATTATATAACTAAAGTTAATTAAAACTTATTGAAAGTGATAACTCAGTAGAAATTCCATATTGCGCGTGGTCCACACGCCTAAGCTCTCGACGTCTCAGGCATGCAAGTTATTCCAAAGACCAATCGTTCGAGGCAAGACGACTACAAGCGAGCCGGGCCAACGTACGTCAACCAGCTGCTTCGTCTGCTTGATAAGATTATCTGCCTTATCAGAATTTCGCCCGAATAGAGATTCTTCTCCTAATAGGGAAAGCATAATAAATACTTTCCTAATAAGGATTGGTGCGGACAATTAACTACACACACAATAGAGCAAGTGTACTCCGTCGATCAAGTGATAAAGAGTAAGAAGGATGTCGATCCCACAAGGACTATGCTTACAATTTCTAAATGTAACCGGATTTTGTTTAACTAGGTGAGATGATATTATAATTTGTTGGATTTGATTCTAAGTCTAAGAATGAAATTAAAATGAATGATAAGCAAAAATAGAATAAAGTGATTTGTTATTCAATGGTGAAACTAGCTAAGGCATTTAGTTTCACTTGATATTTATTTTAGCAATTTTCGAAGTAATGCAAAATTTCTATCATATTCCAAATATGGCAAAAGCCGTAAATAATTAACTCCGGTTAAGGTTATTAATTCTAATTCTTGATCTAAACACTTAGACTTGGTCCATCTTAAGTACCTAGACAAGAAAAGCATTAAGTTCATGGAATCCTACCACAAACTAGTGAGCCACAATAGCAATGGTCATGCGATACCAACATGTTATGTACTTCCGTTAGTTTAGTCCTTTGGTCCATTATAAACTAACTACAAACATTGAAATAGATGGTCACACATTCAAGGCATTAAGCATATCATAACATGTTCAATGGAAGATAATAGGAAATACTTGCATAAAGCTTCAAGAAATTACATAAAACTCAAGGCTACGGTGGAATTAGGCCCTGTTCTTCTCAACTTATATTCAGTTCAGTTCAGTTCAATACTGCATACATATAAATTTACATTGAAATAAGTTCAGTTTAGTTTAGTTCAGTACTGCTACTTATAAGTTGAAAATAACAGACCCTTAGTTCATAGCTAAAGTGAAAGTAAACAAATTAAGGATTGAAAACATAATAAGTAAGAGTTGAGAATGAAACTAGAAGATTCAATAAACTCTTGTAGATGGATGATCTTCTATGGTTGATGCTCCTCTTTTATTTGTATTCCTCACTTGAAGTATGCCTAGAAACCAAGAATAAAAATCTGCACTTTTTCATCAATATCTCCTTGTGCTCTTCTACTTGTAGAATGCTCCTTTTATAGCTTGGTCTTTAATGAAATTTGCTGGAGAGCAAGGTACAAGTTGGCACCCTTGATTACTCAAACTTGGGCAAATAATTGCTCAAAATAATTCAATGCCCATACTTGATAGCTAGATTGTCATAAATCATGAATACATGTTGCATATATTGACATAATGACACAATTTACTCTATACTTTTGTAATTTGTCATATCTAATAACTCCTCAAAGTCATTGAATCTAGCATCAAGTTCACTCCCACTTGCCAATTATTGAAGTGCAAGTTTTTAGTTGATTGAGTCCCCTTGCTTGAAATCATGAATCTTGCCCTCCAATGATGGATTCCAACAACAAAATCAATAAATTTAGTCATCAAATAATCAAGTTTTGTGCTGGAATTTTTGGCTCATATTAAGTAGGCAATGTGATGACTCCACATGTAAGGTAGCTCATCTCCTCTCCTAAAGCATGCCCATTCCTTAATTTGCACTTCTCATGCTCTTTTTTTATCTCATTTTGACTCCATTTAGCAAGAATTTCCATGACACCTAAAATGAAAGAAAACATACTAAATACTACTATAAATTATAAATAAAAGTCCTAAAACTAATGAAAAATATAATAAAAATAATATGCTAATAAAGTGCACATCAAAGATATATCCCATTAAACACGAATTACAATCCTATTTGAATGCTACTTCCTACTTAGCACCCAACTAGGAATTATCCGCTTATAAATAGCTCAGGCAGTGAACAAGTATATGCTATTTTTTACTCTAGCTACTATTCTGTCATTTATTACCTTCACTGACTTAAGCATCGAAGTGTCTCCCAGTAAAGAAGCCCCCTATCATTTCCTTGTCGTTTTGCAGATTTAGTTAGGGTTCTTCAACGAAGTACAGCGTGTAAAGACCACTTTCGTAGCCTATTCTTTCAGAAAGTAAATCGAAAAAGCGTGTTGTTTAATCCGCAAAAGAAAATAGAAAAAAAACAATAGTAGATATTTCTTTCTAATACCTACTTTATTTCTTTCTATTTCATTTTATTTTGCAAACAAAATGATCATAAAAGTTGCTTAATAACATGAAATTATACTCAAAAGAATGGATGTGTGATGTGAGTGAGCTAGTCATTGTACATAAACAATATATTTAACAACAAAAGCAAGACATGATATCGACATTCTAACCAAATGGGTAATAAAAGTTGGATTTATGGTCCAAAAAAATTACTATTCTAAGCTCTTCACCTTTAATTAGTAGCATGAATGTCAACATGTTGTCAACACTTTGCTCTTTTGCACACTTTTTACCAAAATATCCCTACAATTACAACTTTTTCATGAGTAAGATTGTCATTTTCTAAGAGATGAGTTTCACTTTTGGCTGAAAGGACAATTTTTTATAATTTATTTATTCTAAAATTTCAATTCAGTTCATTTCAGTTTGACAATGTTAGTTATAAATTTATGTTAAAATAAATTTAATTAAGTTCAATTTAATCAACTTCAATTCAATTCATAAAATTGTGGTGCGAAATTTCCAACCAAATGAAAAACTCTTATGTCGAGGATATACTAAGGGCCAGTTTGACATTGCTTCCCCAGACTACTTTTCTGAAAAGCTCTATTTTCAAGCTTTTCCAAGCTGCTGTCACATAAAGTTCTGAAAATCAATTGCAGACAGTTCCTAATTAATTAATATTAAGAGTTAAAATCTTTTTTCTAATGGCAAAATATGTTTTATTAAAAGTTTATAAGTGGAGCTTTTCATGACAACAGCTCTGATAATAATGCCAAACAAGCCCTAAATAAGAATTTTCAAATTACATATTAAAATGGATAAATGCACGACCTCTTTGAAATTAGATTGTTTGATAATTCAATTAAGTGCTTAAAATTAATATTTTGGATATGCTATATCTTATGGTATATAAATATAACTAGATATTACCCTATAATACAAAAAATTAAAAGAAAAAAAATTAAGTAGGGAGAAAAAATATTGCAAAACGATCTTTAAAATCTTGTGTTATAGATATGCACATTATCTTTTTGGTCAATGTGATATAATCACTTTGGTATAAATTGTTTTGTTTGGCTTAATGTAATAGTAGGTGTGTGAGTTTATTCTAAAAAAGTATTGATTCCCTGAACATTTAAATTGAACATGTAGCTCCCTCGATTTTCAAATCGTGCACCATTTTATTTCTTGAACGTCAAGTGTCAACTTTTGATTGTAGAGAGAAAGTCAGAAAAATGACATCTTTGAAGAGTCGAACCTACCAGAAGCCGACACGTGGCAATCATTGAGAAAGTGATGCACTTTTTGAAACACGAGGAGCTACGGGGTCACTTTAAAATTTTAGGAAGACAATAGATTTCTTAAGACAAGTTCACGTGCCTACTGATGCATTAGAGCGAGTCCAACCATTTTCCCTATTTTTATTTCCTAACCCCCATTTTAGGGAATCCACAGTGTTTTTGCTCCAACCATCTTCCCTATTTTCATTCCCTATTTTACATTCCCTAAAAATAATAATACTTTATTATTATTATTATTATATTAATTTATTTATATAAATTATATTATACCCAACTAACAAAATAATTTAAAAAATTAAAATTAAAAAATATATTAATAAAAAATTACATTCCCTATTATACAGAATGATTTGATTCAACTATTCCCTGTATGTACTGAAATAGGGAACTACTGGAAGTAGTGCGCGTCTTACAGAATGACATTCATTCCATAGAGGCAAATTCTTATACACACAAATTGCATTTAACTCATCGCCAACCATATAAATATTCCATTCCACTTCATAATTTTCTCATTCCAATACAAAAACCCAACAAATTTATCTCCGCCAATACACCACAACAACAACAAAAAAACCTTTCTCTCTCTAGATGCTCAATTGTTCTCCTTCTTCACACACACCATGATGATCATCAATCAATCCCCACCGTTCAAATTACTAATCTTCACAATCCTGATCATAATTTCCCCCCAAACTGTACTCAGTGAACCCAACTGCAATCAACCAGACAGCCTTAACTCAAACAAAACTGAAACAGCAGCCGCTGTCCTAAATTACAAAGCAAGCTCAGTGGCCGCAATCCTTGTCTGCGGTGGAATTGGTGTAAGCCTCCCATTATTTGGGAACAAAATCCAGGCTTTGAGGCCTGAAAATGACGTTTTTTTCATGATCAAAGCTTTTGCAGCCGGTGTGATTCTTGCCACGGGCTTTATTCATATACTTCCTGAGGCTTTTAGTGATTTGACTTCCCCTTGCCTGTATGAAAAAAACCCTAGTTGGAAAAATTTCCCTTTTGCTGGGTTTATAGCTATGGCTTCTTCGATTGGGACTTTGATGGTGGATTCTTTCGCGACGGAGTTTTATAGGCGGCAACATTGTAAGCAAGTTGTCGCTGATGATGTTGAAAGGAGTGGTGGTGGTGGTGGTGGTGTTGAGGGTCATTCACATGTTCATGTTCCTGTTAATCCTGTTGAAAGTCAGGACTTGAGTTCAGCTGAGACTATACGGCGTCGTATTATATCTCAAGTAAGGTTTATTTTGGATTTAAATTCACTTTTTTGGTTTTATTCTTAAATGAGTTTTGATGTGGAACCTGTTGATATTGCTTACTTATTTCTATTTGGACTATCCAATTTATCCAATTTTAATATAACAATTTAATGTATTATCAGTAAAATATGTTCATGTTCTAAAGATGATATTTGTATTTCACTTTTTTTTAATTATTATATAGATACTTAATATTTTAAAATTAAATAGCTAATACACCAAATAAAAGGAAAAATAAGAAAATGAGAAATTAAACAAATACTACAAATTGAATAAAGGATGAACGAATTATATTTCTTAAAATATAAGTACTTGATTTCAATAAAGGCCTAGTACTTGAAATTATCTTAAAAAGTTCTACAGCCTCTTGAATTTTTAAAGTGATTTCATAACCTCCTTCAATTTTTAAAAAGTGTTCACTTTATTTTGTGTACTTCAAGTGTCAGATTATGATGGGAGAGAGAAAAATTTGAAAAATGACATCTTTGAAAAGTCAAACCTATCAAAAGCTGACACGTGGCATTGAGGAAGCAAATTTATGCACCTTTTGAAAGCCGATCACTTTAAAAGTTCTCATGAATAAGCTGTCTTTTCATTGGAAATATTAATGAATAAAGTAAGAACATGGTGGCTGGCAGGTATTGGAGTTGGGGATATTGGTACATTCATTGGTGATTGGAATATCTTTGGGTGTTTCAAACACTATTGGTGTCATTAAGCCTCTCTTAGTTGCTCTGTCTTTTCATCAGTTTTTTGAAGGCCTTGGTCTTGGTGGCTGCATTTCTCAGGTTTTTTTAAAATTTTATCTACATTTAAAAAAATAAAAATTACAATAATTAAGGAGATGTTAGTCTGGATTATAATATAATTTAGTTTAGACCATCTCAGTTTAGTTTAATTTAACTATGTATAGTTATAAATTTACACAAAAATAAGTTTAGTTTAGTTCACTTCAATTTAGTTTGGCTAATTTCAGTTCAGTTTTCAGAAGTCGAAAAAAATAGAGCCTTAAAGTTATAATGAGAGAAAATCTACATTAGTCAATGGTCAACTTCAGTTCAGCTTTCGGAAGTTGAAAATAACAGAGCCTTAAAGTTATTATAAGAGAAAATCTACATTAATCCTTATACACTGGTAAATTTCAGTTCAACTTTCAGAGGTTGAAAAGAATATAGCTGTAAAGTTATTATAAGAGAAAATCTACATTAGTCTTTATACGCTGGTTGACTTTAGTTCAGCTTTTAGAAGTTGAAAAGAACAGAGCCTTAAAGTTTTTATAAGAGAATCTACATTAGTCCTTATACGTTGGTCGACTTCAGTTCAGCATTTAGAAGTTGAAAAGAACAGTGCCTTAAAGTTATTATAAGAGAGAATCTACATTAGTCCTTATACACTGGTCAACTGCAGTTCATCTTTTAGAAATTGGAAAGAACAGAGCCTTAAAGTTATTATAAGAGAAAATCTACGTTAGTCCTTACATACCGGCCAACTTCAGTTCAGATTTCACAAGTTGAAAATAACAGAGCCTTAAAGTTATTATAAGAGAAAATCTACATTAGTACTTATACGCTGGTCGACTTCAGTTCAGCTTTTAGAAGTTGAAAAGAACAGAGCCTTAAAGTTATTATAAGAGAGAATCTACATTAGTCCTTATACACTGGTCGACTTCAGTTCAGCTTTCAGAATTTGAAAAAGAAGAGAGCCTTAAAGTTATTATAAGAGAAAATCTACATTAGTCTTTATACATCGATCAACTTCAGTTCATCTTTCAGAAGTTGAAAAGAACATACCTTAAAGTTATTATAAAAGAAAGTCTACATCGGTCCTTATACACTAGTTCAACTACTATAATTATGACGAGATAATGGTCCGAGTTATTCCATTCAGTTACGATTTGTGGTACGAAATAACTCTCCGTCATCTATACGAAAGAAAGCTTAAAAGGAGCTAGTATCTTATAGAAACTATGTTGAGAAAATTTATGTGATGAGGAATGTTGATATTTCCCAAAAATATTAAGCACAATTTTAATTATCTTTAGATTTATAAATTATGAATTTATATATAACACATTAGGAAAATTAAGTTAGTGATTTTAAAGGGGCAATAAAGTCTTTGTACTTATGATTTTGGCCTCCCATTTTAACATCTCGTGACAATTTACAAGCGCTTACTATATTTTTTTAAAATAAAATTATTTTGATGTAATTACTGATATACATTAATTTTGCCAATTTAGTTATTTATATTGTGCTAATCAACCTGATATATGTATATGTTAATGTTAAAAAATTTACCATCCAATGCATTATGAACCTTATGAACTTGTGTCTGATCTCTCCCCACCCTCTAAATTTTTAAAAGTTTCTTTCACCCCTTAAATTTTTTTAAAGTTCCTCTCACCTCCCTAAATTTGTTAAAAGTGTACCTCATGACTTATTTCAACTGACGTAACAGATCATTTAATAATACTTAAAAAGTCAATAACATATTAATCAAAAGAGTCATAAGATATAACTTAGACTAATTAAAAAAGGCGAAAAAAACTTTAAATAAATTATAAAAGCGAGAGAAACTCTTAAAAGTTTGAATATGTGAAGAGGGATTAAAGGCATATCAAGGGTTATGTGATATATTGAGTCGAGATTTAATCATAAAAAAAACTATGTAAGATTTGACTGCATGGACTATGTTGACATAATGACAACATCTAGTTGCTTAATGATTGCAATTGCAAACCTAACTTTTGATTATTCTTTTCCACAAAAGATATTATCTAAACTCAAATATTTTACGTTTTGAATTTGGTGCTTTTGGCAATATATAATTTTATATTACATTCATAAAATTTTATAAAATATTTAATTCATTGGTATTGGATGAATCTTAGTTACTGACGGTACTTTTGAGTCATATTTATATTTAGATTAATCCTCGATCGTTAATTTATAGGTATCGCAAACATCATGATTATTAACTCTAAAATTTAAAATTACTCTATATACATTCTAAAATTGATCTTTAATAGATATTTAAGAATAAACTAATCTCATTATAAAATCATGGGGTTATTTAATTCAATTTTTAGTCTCTACTGTCTACTTGAATCTAGATTTGAACCGAAAAGTTCCGTACACAAAACAAAGTTTTACTCGTAGTAAGCCTTATTATTTTCAATTTATAAATAGTAATATTAAATTAAATTAAATTGAACTGAACTTATTTTAATATAAATTTATATATATATAGTACTGAACTAAACTAATTTTAGTGTAAATTTATATGTATATAGTACTGAACTAAATTGGATATAAGTTAAAAAAAACATGGCCTAAAATTTATAAAATGAAAAGTCATAAATATTTATCAGTATTATAATATATTTTTGGAAAATATACACTTTTTGTGATTTTAATATAATTTTCTGTTCTTTTCAACTTATAAGTAACAGTATTGAATTGAATTTATTTCAGTATAATTTTATATGTATGCAGTAATGAACTGAACTGGACTGAATATAAGTTGAAAAAAACAGGGCCTTGCTGTTCTTTTCAACTTCTGAAAGATGAACTGAACTGAATTAAATTAAACCGTACTTATTTCAGTGTAAATATATAACTACACATAACTAAATTGAACTGAACTATAAGTCCAAGAGAAGAGGGCCTGGAATACTAATTTTGGTTTTGTTGATGTGTACAATTATGCAGGCAAAATTCAAATCAAAATCAGCAGCAATTATGGCAATATTTTTCTCCCTCACAACTCCAATTGGGATTGGAATTGGAATGGCAATTTCAAGAATTTACAACAGAAACAGTTCAACTGCAATAATTGTTGAAGGAATTTTAAATTCAACATCATCAGGAATTTTAATATATATGGCACTTGTTGACCTTTTAGCTGCAGATTTTATGAACCCTAAATTGCTCAACAATTCTAGGATTTTATTTGGTGCTAATGTTTCTCTTATTTTAGGCGCTGCTTGTATGTCTGTTTTAGCTATTTGGACTTGAAAAAAATAATTTCATTTACAAATAAAAGTACCAACTTTCTATTCATCTTTTTTTAATTGTTTATCTTAATCGAAATACATTATTTGTATCTCAAATTTGGCACGAAAAGATATATGTCATCCTGAACTTTTAAAAGTTTAAAGTCGCTCCTTGAATTTGACAAAAGTGCACCATTTTGCTTATCTCATTGTCATGTGTCGGCTTCTGGTTGGAGAGTGTAAAATTAGAAAAATGACATATATGAATAATCAAACCAAGGTTTTAAAAAGCACTAAGTGCTCGTCGGGCGGCTGGGGCTTCGAACGCCTAGGCGGATTTGTAAATTTTTTATTGTTTTATAATTATTAATAGATAAAAGTATAAATTCAACTAAAAAATAAATTGTAATACAATAATATTTTACAAAAAAACAAAGTTTAGGATATGAAAGCATAAGTCTTAGTTAATTTTTACATAAAAACACATCAACATTAAAATCGATTCTTTAAAAACAAATATCCTCACTATTTTTTTTGTGGTTTATAGCGTACTATTTCTTGGTTTGAGATTTAAAATGAAAATTGTATGGTGAGAATATTTTATTGTACATTAGTTTTATCAACCGTGATACCTTTTTTGAATTGAAAAAATTGAACTATAATTATTATAGGTATCAGTATCTTAAAAGTTGGGGACAAAATCGGACTAGGCAGTGCCCAGGCGAAAAAATCGGACTAGACGGTGTCTAGGCGGCAATATGTCGGTCCAGCGCTTGATAGCGCCCGAAGAATGAAAAGTCGGACGCTGATCCCCAAAATATCGCCCAGGCTAGGGGGAGCAAGGCGAGGAGTTTTAAAACACTAAATTAAACCAATTGACAAGAAGCTAACACATAGCATTGAAGAGGCAGACTATACACTTTTATCAAATTTAAAAAATTAGTTAAAACTTTTAAAATTTAGGGTAAAATCCGATTTTTTTTTTACGTCGATACATTTTACCTTTTGTCTTCATATTCCTATTGTAACTCGTATTGCAGTTTGGGCGTCCACAATCAGTACAATTCGAATTGTAAAGTCACTTTAGCCCTTGTTTAATCAGTAGTCACTTTTGTCATTATTCCAAGCATTATGTTAGATTATACATGGTCGTGATTTAATTCTGGTGGTTTGTAGGTTTACAGTGTAATTAAATTTTAATAATTAAAATTAAATAGATAATTGAGATTAACTGAAATGTACAATTTTAACGAGTTTGAACGGTAAAGAATTCAAATCCTAGGATATATTAAGGTGGAAGTTACTTTATTGATAGTTAAATGAAAATTTAGTGACTTTATGCAATCTTATTTTTAGTTGGATATAAATGTTTTACCATCAATTTTTAGTTGGATAAGCTATGATATTTATCAATTAAAATAATAAATAATAATAACTAAAGCCCAATGAGCAAATTGGGTTTATAATCCTAGATGCCCAATAAAATTGTATTTGAGCCGAAGCTCAAACATAAAGTCCATTTAGGTTATCTTCATTTAATAGTACTGAATTAAATTGAACTGAACTTATTTCAATATAAATTTATATATATGCAGTATTAATAAATACTGAACTGAATTGAATTGGGCTGAATATAAGCGGAAAATAACAGGACCTCAATGTTAGAATCAATTCCCCCAAAGTAGTAAGTAGGGTGGGTTTACCAGGCATTTTGCTAATAGCATGAATTCAAGCTTGGTTCAATCAACACTTTAAAACTTCGGATGTCGAACTTAGTTCAAATCGATCTTATAAGGTCATTCCTAAGTCGGCCCATGATCTATAAATAGTTTTTCTTTTAATTTTTTGGATGGACTAAAAAGAGTTAAAAGTACAAATTTCACATAAATATATCTAAATCTTACATATAATTAAATATATTTACTTAAATAATTTAATAATAGTTAGACATGTTGTAGTCAAATTTAAAAGTTCAAAAGATTAAGTAGTCAACTTGAGCCGAACTTTATAAAATATGAGTATCCAAACCTGATCTATTGGAGTAAGCTCGGGCTGGGATCTTGGCTCGTAACATGTTTAGCCCATACCATAGCAATAACTCAAGCTCTTGATTGGTTTGTGTTGCTCTACGATCTAACTCAACCATTAAGTCATAGCTGTTACTCCATTAAGTTCTAAAAATTAGTCGTTTTAAGTTTTTTACTTTGGTTCCTTTTACTTGTTATTTTAAAATATCAATACAACTTTTACAAGTTGTTCTCTAATTTACCCTTGTATTGATTAGGAAATGGGGTAGGTGTTGATGAAATTATAAATTGGTAATTAAGAAAAAAGAGAGTTTTATATGTATTAAATTTTTATTAGTTTTATGAAAAGTCTAAAAGCGACTAATTTTTGGAACACGTATATGAAGTTTTTACATCCACAGGATAATTCTCTACCATCCGTTATTTTACTAGCGGCTCTCTAATTTTTGAATTTAAAAAATAGCCAATCGATTCTTCTACAAAAATTCTCCATCTTTTTTTACTTGTCTTCTAACACATTTCATATTTTTTAAGGAATTAATTAATTAAGTCAGAAAAATATTATTTTACCCCCTAATTAATGTTTAATTTTTCACTTCATTGCACTTAATGATAATAAGACACATGGGGTATAATTGGAAAAATAACCCAAAAAGTGCCTAAATATTTGAGAATGACAAGTAAAAAAATATTTAAAAAAGTGACTAGAATGCCTATGTTAAAAAGATGGAGGGAGTACTAGTTTAATGGATCTCACCATCCAACATGTGCAGGAGTTTAATTAAGGAATGATTAACAATTAAGGCTTGATTAATTAGCTAAGAAGACAAACTAAAAGGATGTTGTCTATGTTGTCCTTGTAAGAGAAAGAGTGGAAAGCAAGCAAATCAAAAGGAGCTCGTACAAATACCAACACTTTGATTTTTCCCAATTTCAAGGCAAGGCATATATGCCATCTATGATTTAATTTTATGGCATTTTTGCAACAAAATAATATAACCAAATATTTGGGATCAACCAAAAAAACTACTCCCTCCATCTAGTTTTTATCGTCTTTTTAGCTTATTTTTTAATCTTTTTTAGTTGTTAATTTGTATTTTCAATGCATTTTTTACTTCTTTTTCTTTAATTTGCCCTTATGTTAATGATGAGAGAGATGGTGTATGAATGAAAATTATAAGTTGGTAATTAAGAAGAAAGAGAATATTTATATAAAAGTGTAAGGGATAAATTAGTCATTTTAATAATATAATAAATGATTTATTGATATTGATGATTTGGTTAAATGGACAATAAAAAGTAGATGGAGGGAGTATGTTAAATGTAATATAGGTTTAATGTTTTTTATATGGATCATTTTGTCGCCTAAATTTCAAACTTAATACTTTTATACTTGAGGTAATATATATATATATATTAATAAAATTAAAAAGATTACTATAAAATAATTCTCATACTAATTTAAGTTGTCTTGACTAGTAGTTTTCAGTGTTATGAAAACCGTTGAAAACCGTACAATACCGGTCGGTTTGACCAGTTTTAAATTAAACGGTTTATGACTATGGTATGGTTCAACTTGAAAACGGGTTTTTATAAAAAGATATGACGACACTCAGAAAGTGTTGCAATAAACTTAGAAAGAATTGCAAAACAAACCCAGAAAGCGTTGCATAGCTACTGGAAACACCCGGAAGCGTTCAAAGACCCATCTGGCAACAAGCGGAAACTTTGCAAAAGACCTAGAAAACGTTGCAATAACTACTGGAAGTTCTAAATAATATATATTTTTTTAAAAATAAAAAACCGATAAACCACTAATTATAGCGATTATACGAGTAATACTCCATTCCCTTACTTTTGCCGGTGTGATTTCTTCTGGTCCGGTATTGATAACATTTATAAATATCTTTTGTCTAAGTTAAGACTTCATAAAAACCATTGGTTAGTAAAATTCAATCATATAAAAATTAAATCAAAATGTATACTTTTTTGAGAATTTCTTCAAATTCACATTTGTAAGTAAAGTGGCAAGTGTTATAGCAAAGTGGAAACTCATAAAGAATCAATCTTTATGCTCAATCAATCAACCTACCCACTTTTCCCATCCTACCCTTTACCTTTCAACTTCATATTCTAGTGTTATCTTGTCCTTTACTGTCTTTTTCCCCCTCTATATATATGTTTTGCTTCCCCCTTAGTCTCATATTTGTAGTGTTTTATTAGGTACCATTAATTTGGATTTAATTTCTTTAATTTTATGTTCTTTTGGATAGAAATATGCATTTCAGCAGATTTTGCCTTCTAATTCTACTCCTAATCACAATTAGTCCCGCTTACTCAGGTAAACACATTCCAGTTCTTATAGCTCGTTGGGCACTGTGACGTGTTCTGCCTGCATTTTGCAGTATTCTTCTACAAAACACGGGCATAACGCGATAGGGCCAAACAAATCTCCCATGATCTTTTTCCGTTCTCTTGTACTCTTTTTATTTTTCTGATTTTATACGATTAAGTTCTATATTCCTGGCCAATGATATCATATTGCGTCAAGACGGGCATGATATCATTGGCTTGGAGTATGCTAGAAGTTCTAAGAAATTAGAGTACTTGCATAAATTGTGTAATCAATGTAGTTAATTATGTTAACTAATTTGGAAAAGACATAGTTAAATGCCACTAATTAAGTACTTAATCATTAATTAATAATGTGTCCAATTCCTTAGGGTTTAAGTATGCAATCTCAGTTTCATTAAATATTTCATTTTGTTACAGTCATGATCATACTATGTGATGGAATCTTCTTTGATGCTTTATTTATTTATTTGTTGGGCCATTGAATATTCAACATTATTGCATGTATTTAATGGAAAATAAATCTGAATATTAAAATTTGTTCTTGTTTTAGTTCCTAGCCAAATATGGCATAAAGCAGAAATTGCAATTTAGGTCCTTAACTGATAAATATATGTATTTATTAGATTATCTAAGTATTTAAAATTTTTGGGATAATGGATTTTAATTCAACATTTTAAATTAATTTTGTGCAAGATGAATTTTCAAAATTAGTATAATATTTATCATAATTAATTTAACTTTGAAGAAGTTGGAGTTCGAACTCGAGTCACGTTAACTAGAAAAGATTTGATATTAATATTAGGATATCTTATAATTTTTTTTAATGAATGATTTGGAGCTCAATTTCAAATTTTATATTATTTTAAATTTATCAATTTAATTAGATGTTGACAAATATTTGTTTATTTTTTCACAGAAGCCAGAAATTCATTCAAGAGGCCAAAGAAATTAGGTACAATAATACAACACATAAAGGATTTGAAAGTGACTAAGCACTTTGATTTAGCTTCGTTACTTCTTCAAAAAGAAACAATGAGTCCATCAAATACTAACCCTTATGTAAGTTCACCATTTACTTTACCACCTTATGAGTCTTTACCCCCAATTCCATTACCCCAAAACCCGGCCCCATATTGCGATTATCCCCCGAATACCCCCCAATCGCCTTCTACGACTATTCCGACTCCAATAGTATTGACCCCACCTTCACCTTTCTCCATTTCGCCGCCTTTTTTGTTTCCAAGCCCTCTCGGAGGACCACCGAACCCTCCTGGAGCCTCACCTGGCGGATCACTCAGTCCGCCAGTAACCATTCCCTATCCAAACCCGCCAGTAACTCTACCTAGCCCTCCAACTCTCTTCCCGGGCCCGCCCACAATCATTCCGGGCCCACCCACTTATATTCCAAGCCCACCATATATTTATGAGCCAAGCCCACCAAGTTATATCCCAAGCCCACCATATTATGAGCCAAGCCCACCAACTTATGTACCTTCTCCAACCGGGTTTGTCCCAAGCCCAACGATTTTCCTCCCGCCGATAGTGTTTCCACCACCGACGGTGCCACCACCTCCGAGCACCACTGCGCCACAGGCATTGTGGTGCGTGGCAAAGCCATCAGTGCCTGAGCCGATAATTCAGGAGGCGATGAACTACGCTTGTGGATCGGGGGCCGATTGCGACTCGATTCAGCCGAGTGGGACATGCTTTGAGCCCAATACATTGCTTGCACATGCTTCTTTTGCTTTTAATAGCTATTGGCAAAGGACTAAAGTGGCTGGTGGAACTTGCTCCTTTGGAGGAACTGCCATGTTAGTTACTGTAGATCCAAGTAAGTTTTCCATATCATTTTTAGCTCTTTTTTTTTTCACAATTTTCAAATTTTTCAATTTTTAATCATAATTTCTGATTTTATCCTCTAAGAATATTAGCAAAAATCAATTTTTAATAATAATTTCTGATTTTATCCTCCAAGGTGATATTTTTTGTAACATAAACCTATTTTTTTTCAAAATAAAAGCTAAATGGTCTTTCATAATTAATAAAATTAATTAAGATTTTTTCTTTAATTCGATTTCGAACCACAAATCCCTCTAGAGATTCGATATAGAATTGCGCAGCAGAAATTAGTCGGGCTAAATAAAGGTTTTCGATAATTCACATCATCGCAATGTACTTATAAAAGAGATATTAACTTTAAGTTTTGAATGTAAATTATAATTTGTATTTGTATGGTGAAATACAGGTTATGATGGCTGTCATTTTGTATATTTCTGAATGAGAAGATGGCAAGATTCTATGCAACAAAGTAGGCAATATTGGATCTGGATTCAAATCTATTGTCCTAATTGCGTGTTTTCTGATATGTTCCCTATTCAGATTTTATTATGTGTTAGATTTTCTTACTTAATTTTTTATTTTCAGATTTTCTTTCCTAATTTTTCTCTCTCCTACGTGTTTAACACATGGCAAAGTCTGAATCAGGGACATAAAATGGGATACATTGGGGTAAGCAGATTTGAATCCGACAAGATTGGGATGGATAAATGGATTAAGCAAAGAAAAGAATTTTTATTTTATTTTATTTTGTTTTATTGGATCAATAAGAGAGATATAGATATAGTTTGGTGGTATAATAATCAGTCAACAAAATCATAAAATTTTGTAAGTAATATTATACACATATTTTGGTTGGTGGGTCAAATATATACTATGGACTAATTAGAATTTTAATTTTAGTTTTAATTTTTTTGTTGTAAAATTAACCCACCACTCTCTCATTCAAATGTACAAGAGGATACCTTGGAGAAAAGTAGAATTTCATTAATATTGTTGTTAGTTATTAATCATTGTTTTTAAACAACTAAACAATTATAACTATACAGTAAAAACAGTGTAATTTTATATATATATAGTACCGATAAGTATTGAATTAAATGAATTATAAGTTGAAAATAACAGAGCCTTAAAAACTCATTGTAACGATAATACTTAGAAGTTGCTACACAAAACTCATTTAGCATCAATAAAATAGTTGTGGTAAAATAATTTCAATTTTTTATATATGTATTTGAAATTCACATACTACACCGTGAAAAATATTGAAATCACGTATATATTTTTTTTTTATGTGCTAGTAGTTTTTTCTTTAATTTTGTATTTACTGTATAATTACTTACCTTTTGTCGTTGGTATCCTTATTGGAGGCAAATTTTATACACGATCGGGTATTTAATATCTTTTCCGTTAGATGCTTGACACATATGCAGTTTTTATTATTATAATATATAAACTGCATATACGTCAAGCATTCAATGGGAGGGGTGTTAAATACCCTTGTAAAAGAACTCTCTCATTGGAATCTACTTCACAAGTATAAAATTAAATTTGTGGATAAATTAATTAATACTCCCTCCATCTAGAAATTATTATCTCTTTAACCATTTTATTAGTTCTCTTTTTAATTGTCAATTTAGATTATCAATGCATTTTGTACAATTTTTTCTCTAATTTGCCCTTGTATTAAATATGAGAGAGATTATGTATTGTTAAAATTATAAGTGAGTAATTAAGAAGAAAGAGAATTTAGTAAATGATAAATTAGTCATTTTAATTGTGTAATAAATTTTTTATTGATTTTGATGATTCGGTTAAATGGATAATATTTTATAGATGAAGGGAGTAGTATTTACAAGAACAATCAATGGGAATATTTGAAACACAATCAATGCAATATTTGATATCTTCATCCTCTATGTTTGTATTTTAAAAATCAACCCAATATTTTATAACTCTCAACTAATTACTTTACTTATTTCAAATAAAAATCTACTATTTTTTTAATATTTACGAATATTTTCATTGAGATAATTTTATTCGGGACTTTCACCCCTCCTAATAAGTGTATTTAATAGGATTTAAATCTTGTTCTCCTTTAATTTACTCAGTCTGCATTGCTAACTGAGCTATATGGTAATAATTAAAAATCTACTATTAACAAAACAAATTATGGAGCGGTAACAACAAACAAGACTAATAAGCTGTAGTGATTTTTACATTTTGAAGTCTTCTAATGATGCAAATATTATGCCCATGATTCAGTTACATCATTTTACAAAATAATAGAATATAGAAAGCTACCAAAGTAATTGAAACACCTGTTCGTCGGGCTAGCTCAGGTCGGATTTATCGGGTTTTTAATAAAAAATATTAATCCAAGCCCAGCCCAAGCTTATAATTTAGAAATTTGGGTTCAAAACGGACTTATTATGAATTTTTAAGCCCGACTTATGACCCATTAAATAATTTTTTCTTTTATTATTTTGTAAACTAAATTGAAAAAATTATAATTCCTATAAAAATGTCTAAATTTTGTACACAATTACATTTTTAATAAAATTCTTTTATATATAGTTAAAATTTAGTAGGTTGAAATATAAAAATCTATAAAATACTATTAAATATAATGGTGCATTCTATGATTACTTTATTTTTTTCAAAATACCCATTACTTTGCACTTTTCCACCATAGGATGAGTGGTGGTTATTTTAATCCAATGGTGAATAAGGCAAAGTAATGGTTAAACAAAGTAACCATAAAATATGCCTAAATATAATATAAAAATATAAAACAAATATATAATTTGTTCGTCGGGTCGAACTTAAGTATTTATATAAAAACCAAGCCCGACCCATAGAACTTTAGGCTTTTATAAGTTCGGACTAGAGCCGAACTTTGTAATAAAATAAGTGTTTAAACCCGACCCATTTAAACGAGCTCGGACTAGGGATGACAATGGATTGGATATGGATATCCTACAATATATCCTACAATATATTACATACAAGTATATATTTAAAGATATTCATATCCAATCCACTACCATTTCTAGCTCAGACCGGACCTGGTTGGTAGTTCGGCCCAAGAACAAGTCTAATTGAAACCCTTTTCAGGACATAAAAAATGTAAATGGAATAGTAAACCATATCGGACCCAGCTAGTATATCCCCGCCACCAAACAACCTCCTACTTAATCATTTACTTCCCTCCACATTTTAATTTCTTCTCTAAAACCCATAACCCTAGCTCATTCTCCCCACCGCCGTAAAATCCCAATTTACCGGTGGCGCCACCACTTCCTCGCCGGAAGAACAATGACTGTAGGATTCGAAGACGGTTTTCCGGCGGTGAAGCTCTTTGACCAGGGATACTCATACACTTATGACGACGTTATCTTTCTTCCTCATTACATCGACTTCCCAACCGATGCTGTTTCTCTGTCAACTAATCTCTCTCGGAACATTCCTCTTTCGATTCCGTGTGTATCTTCTCCAATGGACACTGTAACGGAAGCTTACATGGCGGCGGCTATGGCTGCTTTGGGCGGGATTGGGATTATTCATTGTAATATGGAGCCTTCTGATCAAGCTGATATGGTTAGATCTGTTAAGACTCGACGCGTTCCAATTTTATCGAATCCGGTTTTCGAGTCTCCTGATTCTCGTATAGTTAATCAGTTTGAGGATGATTCTGTGCCTTGTGTTTTGGTTACTGAATCAGGTACTGGACTTTGGTTGCTATTTGAGTTTCATTTGCTGTTTTAGTTGAATTTTTAGTTCTTTATGTGTAGTGTGAATTCAGGCACTATACTTCAGTAGCTATTTAAGTTCCATTTGCTGTTTTGGTTTAATTCTTTATTTATTTATATGCGTTGAATTGAATTGAATCATGTTCTGCACTTTGGTAGCTATTTAAGTTGTTTTTTCCTGTTTTAGTTCAATTTTTAGTTTATTTTGATGTTTTGAATTGAATCAATGCATCTTCTGTAGCTATCTAATGCTTAATTTATTAATATGTATTGAATTCAATCAGGTACTGCAAAATCTAAGGTCATTGGCTATGTTCTCAAGTCTGATTGGATGGCTCAAAGTGATAAAGAAGCGACATTGGTTGATTATATGCGTCCTGCTGATTCAAAAATCTGTGTCCCTTGGAATTATGAATTGGCCGATATTGATTCCTATTTAAAACAGGAAAACAATGATTTTGTGCTTCTGGAAAATGAGCAGGGAAAGGTTGTGGATGTTATAACAAAAGAAGAGGTGGAGAGAGTCGAGGGCTATCCAAGGTTAGGGAAGGGAACGGTGGGGAATGACGGGAAATTGATGGTTGGTGCTTCAATTGGGACAAGGGAATCTGATAAGGAGAGGCTGGAGCATTTAGTAAAAGCAGGGATAAATGCAGTGGTGCTAGATAGCTCGCAAGGGAACTCTATATATCAGATAGAAATGATCAAGTATATAAAGAAAACTTATCCTGAGTTGGATGTCATTGGTGGTAATGTTGTGACTATGAGCCAGGCACAAAATCTGATTAATGTAGGTGTTGATGGATTGAGAGTTGGTATGGGGTCTGGTTCTATATGTACCACCCAGGAGGTTTGTGCAGTTGGACGAGGACAGGTAGCTCTTTTATCTGTTTTTGCAAATATATGCCTTATTATTGGATGTGGATTATTTTAAAAAACTCTAATGTATTTAACAGGGCTAAATATTATCATTAATCAATTTATCATTGATTTAAAAAATGTTATCATTTTAGCTAGTCCTACTCAGATTGAGACAGTTTAACTTACCTGGATATGATTGAAACAAATAATTTCAAAATATGGAATTCATTTGTAAATGAATTCTATGTGGAATTCATTTTCAAATGAATTACATTGATTGGTATGACATGCTAAAAATGTGTGATTAGATTAGATTTTATTGATTTTTGTTCTTAAAATGTGGATTTTCCATTTTCACCTAATTTGGTGGTATTCACTCAAGGCATATTAAATTCCATGGAATTTGATTTTAAGTATTTGAAATCCAATTGTAGGAACAATTGTAACATAGCACCAATCTGACCAGAAGGCAACTATTAATGAAGTTTGGCTGCATCATTTTAATAATGCTTAGTCATTTATGTGGTCACTAAATTTTTGCAGGCAACTGCTGTTTACAAGGTTTCTTCTATAGCTGCACAAAGTGGTATTCCTGTCATTGCAGATGGTGGCATCTCAAATTCAGGAAGAATAGTAAAGGCTTTGACGTTGGGAGCATCTACTGTAATGATGGGAGGCTTTTTAGCTGGAAGTGTTGAAGCACCCGGAACTTACATGTATAAGGTATTTAATGTGCACCTCAAAATGGCACCAAGCACCAACTAGTGTTGGCTCACGTTTTGCTTGGTTTCTTGATCCATTCTTTTATTAATGGTTTCTAGATTGCAAGAGTACCTTAACTTCATGCGTTTTTAGCAACATTATCATTTTAATATGGCCCAATACATCAGGACCCTGAACTTGGCCCTAAACGTTAATTTGCCCCTCGAACTTTCAGTTGTTCTAGATAACCCCTGAACTTGTTTAAAGTGTACCTCCTAACGTCTTGAATGTCACGTGTCAACTTTTGGTTAGACAGAGAAAAGTCATAAAATTGACATCTCTGAAAACTCAAACCTACCTGAAGCTGACACGTGGCATTCAAGGGGGGAAAACTGGTGCACATGGTTGTCAAAAGCGCAGCGAATCACATCCTGTGCGCTTTTGTAAAACAGAGTGCTGGGGTGTGCCAAGCGCACAAAAGCGCACGGTCAGAAGAAAAAGCACGACATGTGGTAGTTTTAATGACTTTTGGATATTAATGACTTGTTTCTTGTTGTGGACTATTGTGACATGTGATATTTTTTATATTTCTAAGTTCTAAGTAGCTACAGAGCCTATATTTTATAAATTTTCTAAACCTATAATATTTTGTGAAAATTATTAATAGTGCGCTTTTTTCCTGAAGAGAACGCTTTTTTTGCACTTTGCGTTGAAGCGAGAAGCGAGACCCTTGCGCTACTAGTGCTCTTTGCGCTCTCGACAACTATGTTGGTGCATATTTTCCAAGTTCAAGGGGGTAATTGGAACTTTTAAAAGTTCAGGGAGCAAATGGGCATTTAGGGCCAAGTTCAGGGAGTCCCAATGTATTAGGCCTTTTATTATCATCGCAATTGAATTTTTTCGATGTTGTGATCAGCTAATAAAACCATCCGAAATATTGGAAACTCTGAGGTCATATGTATGTCTTCTTACCACTTTCGTCTTGAATCTATCTATCCAAGAGCTCCATTTCGGGTGGATTGATTACAAGGTCTGGATTGTAATATTATTCAGGTATCTGACTTGTAAGAAAATGTTATACCAGGATGGGTGTCGTGTTAAAAAGTACAGAGGCATGGGCTCTCTTGAAGCAATGACAAAAGGGAGTGATCAAAGATACTTAGGAGACACCGCTAAGTTGAAGATTGCACAAGGAGTTGTAGGATCCGTTGCTGATAAAGGCTCTGTTTTGAGGTTCGTACCATATACAATGCAAGCCGTCAAACAAGGTTTCCAGGATCTTGGTGCTTCCTCTCTCCAGTCTGCTCATGATTTGTTGAGATCAAAGACTGTCAGGCTCGAGGTATGGCTTTCCTTCTCATGTTATACCCAATGAACTATCATTGTTTCAGACTAAATACAAATTTACCTGCCTGAACTTGGTCCAAATGGCCTACTGCCTCCCTAAACTTTTCAAAGTTTCTCTTAGCCCCCTAAACTTGGCAAAAGTGCACTGGTGTGCTCCCTAAACGCCATGTGTCAGATTTTGGTTGGAGATAAAAGAAGAAAATTGACGTTTTTGAAAAGTCAAACTAACTAGAAGTTGACAAGTGGCATACAGAGGCAAACTGGTTTACTTTTGCCAAGTTTGGGGCCTAAGAGAATTTTTTAAAAGTTCAAGGGGAGTAGGCCATTTGGGTCAAGTTCAGGTGGGTAAAAATGTATTTGTCCTGTTCTTGCACTCATAACAGTATTATAATAGATGACGGCTTCATGGTTTTTTCAGTTATGTAGCCAATTTCCATCTCGAAAAGATTGTTATATATATATATATCCAAGGAATTTGGCTGTATTTCATTTCTTTATCACAGTAGCATCCTTCTCCAACATGGAGCAGTCTACTATAGTTTCTGCTGTAATCGAATTTGAAATGTGGCTTCATACTAGTTTTCATGGTAAAAAAATGGCCAAATGCATCATCAACTCTCTCAACTTGTCCCATTTTCCCTACAGCGCCCCTGAACTTTGAAAATATTCTCGTAGCCCCCTATCTTCCAAAAAGTGCACAAGTCTGCAACTTGAACGCCACGTGTGGCTCAACAGAGAAAAATCAGGAGAATGACATTTGAAAAGCCAAACCAACCAAAAGCTGACATGTGACATTGAAGGGGTGAATTGTGCACTTTTTGAAAGTTAAGGGGCTGCGGGAACCTTTTTAAAATTCAGGCGCAATTTGTGAAATGTGACAAGTGGAGGGAACTGGTAATGCATTAGGCCTAAAAAATCATATTTTGTGTGGTTCAAATGTTACTATTCACGACCTTCAGAATTTTATCACTAGCTTCCCTTGTATTACCGGGCACTAGTGGTTTTTCGCAGTCTTTTTTGGAATAATTAGCGGCCAAAATAACCTTTTAACGCAAAAATATTAATTACTGTTGTAATGGCAGTTGGAATGATATTAACTCCTATTTATTTATTATGATGTTACGACATATGTTCTATGGATACAAACTGCGTATTTTTTTTTAAAGCAACAAATCCAACCTTTAGTTTGGATTAATAGGCCTATGTGCCAGTTGACATTACAATAACATAGGCGTAACAAGTTGTTCATAGTGCATTTACAATTAAGTTGTGTTTTTTTGTTTGTGTAACTTGTTTTTTTTATGTCTCAAGGTTCGAACCGGTGCTGCTCAGGTTGAAGGTGGAGTTCACGGGCTGCTTTCTTACGAAATGAAAGCCTTTTGAATTAAAAAAAGATCCTTCATTTGAAATCGAGTCGAGAGAGGCTTTAACTGGTTTCTGAAGGAAATCCAGTGAAGCCTTCAGACCGACCGGCGACCTGAATCGATATCTTCTGATTATTGAGCATGAATCTGTTCTGTATGCCAAATTTTTGACTTGATTGTAAGAGTAGTTTATAGTGAGAACAATGAAAGACTGTAGCACGGAAACACGGAAACCGGGAAACGCCATTTCTAAAAATATAGGCTTGGAAATTGTGGGGAAATGAATACGGACACGGAAACGGAAACGTCGCAACGGCATATAACCCGTGTTTCCGTGCTTCACAGATAAAAGATTGGGAAATAACTTCCTCTATTTTTATTTTTATCAATGAGAATAAATTTTAAGGTTCATTATATAGATAGCAATTTGCAAAATTATAAATTGAAATCAATAGTTTGAAATTTGAATTTTGTAGCAACTAATTATTCCCTGGGCTTCTAGGAAAAGTTGTCATGGAACGTTATGTTGCATTTGGTTCGTAGAATAGTTATTTCATGAAATAGAAGAAAAATAAATGAAAAATGGTACTCCCTTCATCTATAAAATATTGTCCATTTAACCGAATCATCAAAATCAATGAAAAATTTATTACAAAATCAAAATGACTAATTTATCCTTTACTAAATTCTCTTTCTTCTTAATTACTCACCTATAGTTTTAACAATACATAATCTCTCTCGTAATTAATACAAGGGCAAATTAGAGAAAAAATTGTACAAAATGCATTGATAATCTAAATTAACAACTAAAAAGAGAACTAATAAAATGGCTAAAGAGACAATAATTTCTAGATGGAGGGAGTAGTAGTTTATTTTGTCTACAATCCGTCATAGCTATTTTTAGCTAATACACATCTCATGGAATAAATATTTTTATTTGATAGAAGGAATAGTTATTTCATCCGTTGGTGGATTCTAGACAAAAACTCCTCCGTTTTTAATCCATTTTCATTAATTTTTCTTCTATTCCGAGAAATAGCTATTTCATGAACCAAACAAGCCTAGAATGTTGATTCATCCGCTCGTCTCACAACTACTTTTCAATCTTTCTCAAATTGTGGACTCATTTATTTTTCAAGGTAAGGCATTCTTTTCTTCAACTTATATTTAGTCCAGTCCAGTTCAGTTTAATGCAGTACTTATTAGTACTGTATATATATAAATTTACACTGAAATAAGTTCAGTTCGATATTGATACTTCTAAGTTGAAAAGAAGAGAGCCTAAGTGGACTACAACATCAAATACGCCATTCACATTAAAAAAAAGCCCTACAAAAAAAGAAAATGTTTGTCCCTTATAATATCATAGTATGAGCTTACATAAGCATTCTATATCAATTTGGTTTTTTAGAAAAAAACTCTGTTACAAAATATATTCTTACAAATTTAATATATTTTTATAATCCTTATTGAAATTTCAGTAATTTTTAATTATGAAACGTTGAAATCGTTTCATAAATTCTTGTTAGTTTGTTGCAATATCTGTTTTTTTCTCATAAATTCTTACCTCTAAAGCCCTGTTCTTTTCAATTTATAAGAAGTAGTACAAAATAGAATTGAATTAAACTAATTTTAGTGTAAATTTATAGGTATGCAGTACTGATAAGCACTGAACTGGACTGAATATAAGTTGAAAAGAATATGACCTAAATATGTAAAAGCTTTTGACACAAAAAACCTTATGACCAAATATTGAAAAAGTATACAAACGCGACTGTTTTTTTTTTTTGCCCGTCTGGTTTATCGCAGCTTTGCTCTGACTAAATCTAGATTCGATCCAGGTCGCGCACCTGGCTATGATGGGTGAGTCTCTCAATAACGATTTTTTGTATTTACTAGGACTCAAACTCGAGACCTTGTGATGGGAATTAATCCCTAAATTACAACATTCAAGCTTAAAGAAAACGCAGATATATCGATCAAAACATAATCAAAAGCATAAACGTAAAAGACACAAGGATTTTAACGTAGTTCCCCCCAATCGGAATTACAATCTAGACTGATTATTAGGGTACGTCTACGGGCAAAGGTTTCGGCAGATTTCATTAATGGCAAAGAGAGCAAAGGTATAGATACAAGGCCAAGAAATTTTTTTTAGAATCTCTAAACAAGCTAACCAAGAAACAAACGATTACTGTTAGCTTAAACAATAACAAAATACAGAGCCAAACTCAGCCAAAACTCGCAACCCTAACAAAGCCACTAATAAATTGAAACCACAAGAAATTACCGCATAATCGAGCCTCCTTCTTCTCCTTTATATCTCACTGAAACCACCTTACAGCATAACCATCTTCACACAAGCTAAAGAAGCTACAAGAACGAATCGAGCACAATGGCGGTGAAAGAAAAGAAACGCCAAAGAGATAGAAAAGAAATTAGGTTTAGAGTGAGAGAAAAGAAGGGGCTTAACAATCAGGAGAATAAGGAAGGCTTAAATAGATTGATCATAGGGCTTTTGGGTTGCACAAGTTTGAGTTTTAGGTCAAATGGGCTTTATGTTGGCTATAACAATAATCTGCCAAGCCAAACCATCTAGGCCAACACATTGCTCAAGCGATACCAAACCACTTATCACTTGAATCAATCCTTATTGGTTTCCATAATTAATTGAATATTATTTCATAATAGTTTGAGTTTTAAGGAAAGCCCAGCAGTTTAGCCCCAACATAATAAAATCTCTTGGATGGTGAATATTATGTAGTAGTTATATGATAAATATCTAGTAATTAATTTATTAGATATCAATTATATATTTAATATCGATCTATTGGATATTTATTAAATATTTACTATATATCGAATATACGATTATTAAATATTTATTAAATAATATTTTTATAATTATTTTTTATTATTTTTATTAATTTATAAATAATTTCATTTATGTTAAGGCATCTTATTTCATAATAGTTTGAGTTTTAAAGAAACCCAGGCAGTTTAGCCTGGCATATTATTTCTTAAGGGTTTTCTTTCAGTCTACTTTGTACAAGCAGCTGCCCGATTCTAAACCAGGTGAGTCTCATTCAATTCTACCTATCTTTTTCTGATACTTTATGAGCTTTATGGATCTGTTCTTGAGGTTATTGGTTTCCGATTTTCACAGATCTGTTGGTATTTACTGTGTTTGATCAGATCTGAGAACTGAAGAATAGTTTCAAATGAGCTGAAAAAAGGGGAAAAGCAGAGGTCTCATAATCAGATCTTGCAAAACTGAGAAAAAGAATTGAAGTAAAAACACACAGAAGTAAGAGATCCATTTAGTTTTGGGCTGAATAGATGAAAAGAAAGAAATATGAGAAGCTTTGTGGAGATTCACGCACAATCTGTAATCTATGGCATGGATGGAATCGGGAATTTTATTTACAGGTATTTTTTTACTCATTTAAATAAGCGTTCAGATCCTGGCATGTAACTTATATGATTTTTGGTACTTTTACATTCAAAATCTATTTTTTTATAATTTTATACATGAGTTTATAGTGGTTGATTTTTCAAAAATAGGGCTAGTCTGTTGATAATACTGCTGTATTTGTGGGTTGTGATACAACTACAAAGGCTCGGTCTTATGCCGCTATTATGTGATGCGGTACATGTACGATATCATTATGCATTATCGTTTTACTCTGGTTTAAGTATAATGTTCGCTTGAGTAGAAAAGAAGCATGTAATGTCATTTGTCTTAAAAAAAATTAGGCTACACTCAGTAGGATTGTGTTCACATCGGCTCAATTTTGTCGTCATGTTATTGCAGGCTATACGGGTCATACACGAATTTCACCACCACCTTCCGCTGGGACATCGGGCGCTTGATATCCAAAATGTTTGTATGGACCTGCTTCGCACTTGTACTTGTAGTGCCTTGGTTGTTTAAGAGGCCTGTTTACCTGGAGTACCACGCTCTGACAGTCGCAATCGACTATGTAGATGGTATCCTCCTCGGACCTGCTAAATGCCTCCCGAAGCAGCCCGAGAAGCCCTTTGCTTTTATTGATCGTAATTGGAAGCTACAAAAGCGGGTCTTGATTTTTGTTCGTATTCCTCTTTGAAAAGGCAAAAGACATAGCATATTGCATTTAAAAAACTCTGGCATTGATAATGAAGTAAGTAATACTCGATTCTTTATATTATATGTGTTAATAGTTCAGTTTTCATATAACAGAAGTTATGTGATTTGTTGTTTTGATCCTCTGGTTGCTATATTTGAACTTTTTGTTTTTGCATGTTATGTGATTTGTACTGAAAATCAGATTTGAGTAAATGTCAATTGTGAGTTGATATGCACTGAATTTCTGTTTTTAGAATGGAATACAAATTATAGGCAGCTCTATAATTCATTAAAAAAGCCATAGTTGCAAAAATGATCTCTAAAAAAAGAAACAATCTTCTTCTTCTTCTTCAGTACTTATTGAGTCTTGCTCTGCTTTGGCTGAGTCTTTATTTCTCATTATTTTATGACCTGCTTTATTTAGTTCTAATTTACAAATTCTCATCAAGAGTACTTTTAGGTCACGCTGTATGTTATCTTCTAAGAAGATTGTTGTCAAATACCGTTCCTTGTGGATTTGACCTCTGCTCATTACTAACTACCAGTTTATTTTGTGCAGGTATTTATTTTTTGTGGTCTCGACATCCATCAAATTTTGGCGTCGTTGCCGGGGAACGGCTCCTTTTGACAAGTTATTTGACGTGGATGACCAGAGCAACAAATCATGGCAGCGAATTCTTCTACGATCCCGAAATCGAAAGATCCAACAGAGCTCGCACTAAGCAAGCTCGAGAGCGTAGAGAGTCTAAACATCAGGCAAAAACTTCAAGTGGACCCAATGACGACCCAATCAACATAGAAGGACTGTCTGACGATCCAACCGACTCAGATTCAGAACCTGAAACAACCATCGTGACCATGGCTAACCAAGAACAGCCGATCCGAGACCTCACAAGGGTCCCGGTGGATCAACAACCACTCTGTATCACTTATCCGGCCGAGACTGATGATAACAACTTCGAGATGAGATTTGGATTTGTCTATAGCTTACACAAATTTGTCGGAAGGATCACTGATCACTAATAAATTCTTATCATAGTATAATTTAATATTGAGAATCCTTTTTTGACAATTTTTGTAAGGGTAAACTTAAAAAACATGCCATGTGGTTTGACCCTTTTGCAAAAAGGTTTTTGTGGAATTTTTTGTTTCAAAAGGGTGCATGTGGTTTTAAAAGTTAGCAAAAACATGTTTTTCGAAATTTTGAAACCACATTTGGAAGAATAATCTCAGTTATTTTAATAAATTTAACATTTCTATATTTCAACTATATTATTTGTGAATTATTTATCAAGATTTGAGTAAATTTTGGAAACTTTTTATTTTGTTATGATTTTTTAAAATTATCGTCAATTTTTAATTAATATAAATATTTATACTTCTCAAAAAGTTCTGAAATTTATCATTAATGTGTATTTTATTTTTTATAAATACGGCTACAGAATTTCACTTTAAAATGGACAAGATTACCCTTTCAAATGTGATTTCAAAATTTTGAGAAACATGTTTTTGCTAACTTTTAAAATCACAGACATCCTTTTTAAAATAAAAAATTTCATAAGAACTTTTTTGTAAAACGGTCAAATTACATGGTATGTTTTTTAAGTTTAGGCTTACGGAAATATAACAAATTTAATATATTTTTATAATAATACATTGAAATTCAGTAATTTCTACTTAAGAAACGTTGCAATCCTAGTAAAAGAGTTGCATTGACTTAAATTTTGGTAGTACAAGTGGGGTAAAAAGACGGTCTATTGTTAAAATTTGATCTAAAATTGATATGAATTATTTTTGAACTTTTACTTAGTCACCATTTGAATAGTTATTTAGCCACCATTTAAATAGTTACTTAGCCACTATTTGAATAGTATTCTAACTTTATGTGATAATTTGTTCCTTAATTTTTACTATAAATATGTAACTCTTTCTCTTCTTTCAAGTAATAAGAAAATTTCTCTTCAATTCTCTTAATCCTTGTTACAATTCCTTTGTATTAATAGTCAATTTTAAACACGTTATCAGCATGATCGCGATGAGGGGGTGTGTTAGGATTGAAATCCCACATCGCTCTCCGTGTATCTACTGAGCTTGTATTTAAACAGGGCCCTGAAGGCCTTAACTCGAACGACGCATTTTAAAGCCGTGAGGTTGGCCCTGAAGGCGCCAAAGCGGACAGTATCGTTCGAGCTATTTATAACACGTTATCAACACGATCGCGATGGGGAGGTATGTTAGGATTTAAATCCTACATCGCTCTCTGTGTATCCACCGAGCTTATATATAAACAGGGCCCTGAAGGCCTTAACTCGAACGATGCATTTTAAAGCCGTGAGGTTGGCCCTAAAGGCGCCAAAGCGGACAGTATCGTTCGAGCTGTTTACTCCGTGTATCCACTGAGCTTGTATATAAATAGGGCCCTGAAGGCCTTAACTTGAACGACGCATTTTAAAGCCGCGAGGTTGGCCCTGAAGGCGCCAGAGTGGACAATATCGTTCGAGCTGTTTATAACACGTTATCAGCACGAGCTTGCTCTATCAGTCAAAGAAAAAGGTATCAATTATATTTATTATAAGTTTAGTTATATAGTTCTTCTAATTAATTTTAATATTATAGATATGTCGAAACTTGCAAATATCGAGTTTGTAGCACTTGATGTCACTGGGAAAAATTACCTTCCCTGGGTGCTGGATGCCGAGATTCATTTAGCATCAATGCGTCTTAGAAAAATGATAAACGAAAGGAGTGATGCCACAGTGCAGGAAAAGGCTAAGGCCTGGATATTTCTTAGACGACATCTTGATGAAGGATTGAAATCTAAATATTTAACTGTCAACGATCCTGCAGATCTTTGGAAGTAACTTAAAGACAGGTATGAACATTTAAAATTGATATCGTTACCAAAACCTCGATCTAATAAGATTCAAATACGGCTACAAGATTTTAAATCTGTAACTGTATATCATTCTGCTGTGTTCAAAATTACATCCACTTTAAAATTATGTGGAGTTGAAGTTACTGATGAGGATATTATGGAAAAAACATTATCAACTTTTCATCCATCTAACATGGTCCTACAGACCCAATATAGAGAAAAAGGCTTTAAGAAATACAGTGAATTAATTTCTTGCTTTCTTTTAGCAGAGCAGAATAATGAGCTTTTATTGAAAAATCATGAATCACGTCCCACTGGATATTTGGCATTCCCTGAAGTGAATGCAACATCTTATGATAATAGTAATTTTAATGGCTGTGGATGTGGTCGTGGCCGTGGACGTGGCTATGGAAATGGTCGTAGTCGTGGCCGTAAGTATGAGCGCGGTAACAACTTCGACCCGAAGTGGAAAAATAACAAAAACCACAAGAAGTGGAAAAATCAAAATGATAATTTTGATAAAAATAAAAATGTTCAAAATGATGAGAACAAATGTCACCGTTGTGGCATGACTGGGCATTGGTCACGTACCTGTCGAACCGCAAAACATTTACTGACCCTTTATCAAGCATCATTAAAGAAACCCGCTGATGTGGAAACAAATTGCATTATTAACGATGAGCCCATTGATATTACCCATTTGGATATGGCGAATCTCTTTTTACCCAGCACTAATGAAAATGACAAATATGAATAATGGTTGAATATTTATAAATATATTTACTACTTTTAATATGTGTGTTTATTTTCTTTTATGTTTTATGTAATTTGTATTTTCTTATCAATGTCTTATATATTTTCTTTTCAATGTTTTATGTAATATTTAATCATTAATAAATAATAATTCAGTTTATTTTCTTTAATTGAAGAAAATGAATTCTTTCCCGGTATTAATTGACATCAAGGCAAATGAAGAAAATATATGCATTGTGGATAGTGCTACCACCCATACTATTCTTAAAGATTCAAAATATTTTTCCACATTGAAAAAGGGTGAGACAAACGTTACCACAATAGCGGGTAACTCGAAAATTGTTAAAGGCTCCGGAAGAGCTCATATTACTTTACCAAGGGGAACAATAGTTACAATAAATAATGCATTATTTTCCCCAAATTCTCAAAGAAATTTATTAAGTTTTAAGGATATTCGCAGAATTGGATATCATATTGATACTGTAAATGAAGACGGTAAAGAATGTCTTTATGCTACAAACATAACTTTTGGGAAGAAGTGTATACTTGAAAAATTTTATATTCTTCCATCTGGCTTGTACTACACATTTATAAATGAAATTAAAGCCAATTTAATTATAAACCAGAAGTTTATATATTCAGATACATATAAAATTTGGCATGATAGACTGGGTCATCCTGGTTCAATAATGATGAGAAAAATTATAGACAATGCACATGGGCATCCGTTGAAAACCAGAAGTTTCTTCAACATAATGACTCTTTCTGTGCTGCTTGTTCGCAAGAAAAATTAATCATAAAACCTTCAAAACTTAAGGTTGGAATTGAATCACTAGCATTTTTAGAACGTATACAATGTGACATATGTGGACCGATTCATCCACTATATGGACCATTTAGATATTTTATGGTTCTAATTGATGCTTCAACTAGATGGTCACATGTATGCTTATTGTCATCGCCCAATATGGCACTTGAGAGATTACTTGCTCAAATTATAAGATTACGAGCACAATTTCCCGGTTACATAATCAAAACAATTTATCTTGATAATGCTGGAGAATTTACTTCCCAAACTTTTAATAATTATTGTATGTCAATTGGGATAAAAGTGGAACATCCTGTAGCACATGTTCACACTCAAAATGGTCTGGCAGAATCATTTATTAAAAGACTACAATTAATTGCATGACCATTGATTATGCGAACAAACCTTCCTACATTAGTATTTTTTTGAAAAACCTTCCTACATCAGTATGGGGATATGCAATATTACATGCAACAGCTCTTACATGTTTAAGACCTACAAGCTATCAAGATTATTTCCCCTTGCAATTAGCTTTTGGTCATGAGCCCAATATTTTTCATCTAAGAGTTTTTGATCGTGCAGTATATGTACCAATTGCTCCACCACAACGAACCAAAATGGGTCCTCAAAGGAGATTGGGAATTTATGTTAGCTATGAGTCTCCTTCAATTATAAAATACCTCGAACCATTAACTGAAGACATGTTTACTGCAGGTTTTGCAAATTGTCACTTTGATGAAAACACTTTTCCAAAATTAGGGGGAGAAGGCAAAAAGGCAATTTTGGAAAAGTCAATCTTATGGAATGCTTCATTACTTTCTCATATGGATCCTAAAACAAAAGATTCTGAACTAGAAGTTCAGAAGAAAATCCATCTTCAAAATTTAGCAAATCAGTTGCCTAATGCACTTCACGACCCAAAACGAGTAACCTAGTCGCATATACCAGCAGAAAATGCACCTATACGTATTGATATTCCTGAAGAACAACCAAATAATAATACGATAACACGCCTGAAGCGTGGACGACCCATTGGTTCAAAGGATAAAAATCATAGAAAGAGGAGAGTTAATAATAATAAGGACACTCTCATTGAAAATTCAAATACTAATATAAATACACTTCTAGAAGAAGTAGAAGCACCTGAAGTGCAATCACCTAAAGTGCAAACACCTGAAGTTATTGAAAATGAAGAAATTCAAATAAATTATATTAGTAATGAAAGAAGATGGAATCGGGATAAAATGGTTATAGATCCTATTGTCGCATATAATGTTGCAATAAATATTGAAAATGATAATTTGGACTATGAACCAAAATCTCTTGAAGAATGCCAAAATAGAAATGATCGGCCTAAATGGAAAGATGCAATTCAAGTAGAGTTAAATTTTCTTGAAAAACAAAATATTTTCGGACCTGTAGTTCGAACGCCACAAGGTATAAAACCTGTAGGATACAAATGGGTTTTTGTGAGAAAGAGAAATGAGAAAAATGAAGTAGTAAGATATAAAGCTAGGCTTATTGCACAAGGTTTTTCTCAAAGACCTGGAATTGATTATGAGGAGACATATTCACTTGTAGTGGATGCAATAACTTTTAGATATCTTATTAGTTTGGTAGCGCAAAAAAATTTGCAAATGCAATTAATGGATGTTGTTACAGCTTATCTATATGGTTCGCTAGATAATGATATTTACATGACAATCCCTGAAGGATTAAAACTGCCAGAAAAATATGGTCAGCGAGAACTTTACTCGATGAAATTACAAAGGTCTCTATATGGATTAAAACAATCTGGACGCATGTGGTATAACCGTCCTAGTGAATATTTATTAAAGCAAGGTTATAAAAATGATCAAATTTGTCCCTGCGTTTTCATAAGAAAATTGGGACCTAAATTTGTTATCATCTCTATTTATGTTGATGATTTGAATATCATCGAAACTCCAGAAGAGATTCCAAATGCGGTAGATTCGTTAAAGAAAGAATTTGAGATGAAGGATCTTGGAAAGACAAAACTATGTATTGTTTACAAATTGATCACCTGAAAAAGGGAATATTGGTGCATCAATCAAATTATGCGGAAAAGATCCTGAAACGATTTAATATGGATAAAGCACATCCATTGAGTAATCCAATGGTTGTATGATCACTTGATGTGAAAAAGGATATATTTCGTCCTAGAGAAAATAATGAGGAAGTTCTTGGTCCAGAAGTACCATATCTTAGCGCAATAGGTGCATTAATGTATCTTGCCAACAATACAAGGCCGAATATTGCCTTCTCTGTTAATTTATTATCAAGATGCGGTTCAGCACCGACACGTAGACATTGGAGTGGAATTAAACACATAATGCGCTATCTTCGAGGAACTACTGATTTAGGCTTATTTTATCCATATGAATCTAAGTCTAAATTAGTTAGATATGCGGATGCGGGTTATTTATCCAACCCACACAAAGCTCGATCTCAAATGGGCTACTTATTCATATATGGGGGAACAACTATTTCTTGGCGATCCACAAAGCAGACTATCACAACTACTTCCTCAAATCATGCTGAATTAATTGTGATTCATGAAGCCAGTTGCGAATGTGTATGGTTGAGATCATTAACTAAGCATATCCAAGAATCATGTGGCAAAGTAAAGACTAAAGAAGACCCGACGGTAATATATGAAGATAATGCTGCTTGCATTACTCAATTAAAGGAAGGATACATTAAAGGAGATAGAATAAAACATATTTCACCAAAATTCTTCTTCACTTATGATCTGGAAAAGAATGGTGAAATCAGTATTCAACAAATCCGCTCTTGTAATAATTTAGCAGATTTATTCACCAAGTCTTTACCTTCCTCAACTTTCAAGGAATTGGTTTACGGCATTGGAATGCGTCGTCTTAAAGACATTCAATCAACTTGCAAACAGGGGGAGTAAACATCGTACTCTTTTTCCCTTAACTATGGTTTTTGTCCCATTTATGTGATAATTTGTCCCCTAATTTTTACTATAAATATGTAACCCTTTCTCTTCTTTCATACACCAACAAAAGTAATAAGAAAATTTCTCTTCTTCAATTCTCTCAATTCTTGTTACAATTCATTTGTATTAATAGTCGATTTTCTACGGTCCTTAATATTTTTATTGCTAAGCTTGCATAAGGTAACAACAGCCTAGTAATATCAAATGTAGTCTCTGAAGGTAGGGGTGTTCAAAAATCGAACCTAATCGAAATAACCGACCGAACCGATGAATTTTGGTTTTTCGGTTTCAGTTCTTTATTTTATATATTTTCGGTAAATACGATCGATTCGGTTTTAACTGATAAAAAACCAATATAACCGAACCGATCAATTAAATATAAAACTTTTAAAAGTATATTAATAATTATGTAATGTAACTTAATTATTCTTAATAATAATATTCTATTTAGGGAGATATGTATCACTAATCTTAATATTTTTAAAACACTTAATTAATTACAATTCAAGAATTAATTAAATTCCTCTATTGCTAAAGTTAGTTAAAATTCATATATCAATTTGATCTCACTTTTCTATTTGTTGTCATGTATTATATACTGTGGGAATTATAAATTATTATTATTATTGTTGGTAATCTGCTTGTGCTTATTTTTTACTTTTTTTTAAGCTATAAATAGAAATTTGGTTGGCCGATTAAAAAGAACAAAATCATAAAAACCTACTTTTTATATTTCATATTCTTCTGAATATTCATATTGTGAAAAAAGTTTATTCGTTTGTACATTATAAAAAGAAAAAACCCTAAACAACCGACCGAACCAACCGAATTAAACTGGTCTGTTCGGTGCGGTTATTTTTTTCATTCCGATTCGGTTCGGTCTGTATTTTTAAAGTTTTTCGGTATTCGATGTGTTCGGTTCGGTTCGGTTCGGTTATTTTTGGAACTGAAAACTTAGACTCGAACATGTAAAACAATGGCCTAACTCACTCCGAAAGGTACCTCAAAGGTTGAGGGTTGCCCTTACACATATAAGGAGCAACAATGCTCAAGCCTCTACACCAATGTGGGATATCCAACACACCCCCTCACACCCAAATCTATTTAGAGTGGAGCTATCGACGAGTGACCCTTCATCATAATCGGGCTTTAATACCATGTGGAACAATGACCTAACTCACCTCAAAAGGTACTTCAAAGGATTACGGTTTCCCTCACACATATAAAGAGCCATGATGATCAAGCCTCCCAACCAATACAGGATATCCAACGGAACAAACATCACAAGTGACAAGCAAACATAAATAATTGAAACAATAGTTACATAATTGATAAAAGCCACAATAAACATGTTGCAATCCCAACTCCAATCAACACTCTTTGCTTCCAAAGATCCCAACATAATGTAATATATAAGCCACTTCTTATAGAGATTTCAGGTTCGAATTACATCCTGTCCATTCTTGCAACGAGGTTTGGTTTTTTCCGAGCCGAGTCTGCCAACACTCATCAAATGTGAGGTTGAAATTGTCCTTTATATATAACAATATAACTACAGTTACGCAATTAAAATAATAAAAAAATGTGTCAGATTTAGACATTATCAAAAGGTATCTTGATAATTTTGATAACTCGTATTATCTTGATATAAGGACTCTCTGGACTAAATATGTTTATCAAGTCCCATACTCTTGAGGCACAAGAATTCTCTATATTGAGAATGCTTTTATTCGTAGGTCGGTGAATTATGTTAGTCGTGAATTATCTCAAGCATCGAAAACTCTGAGATAGAAAGAAGAGCGGAGTAATTTTCCCTCACTTCCTAGCATTGTTAGTGGTTTTGTGTTCGTAGATCGGGTTATGATATCCATATTTTACAGTCAAATTATATAAAAAGAAATATATACATATAACAAGAAAAATATTTTTCAAGGTAGATATGCAACCAACAAGGTGCATAAGTTTTATTTTTGGAACTGAAAACATAGACTCCAACACACATCACAATATATTAAAAAGCAAGCTAAATATATAACGAAACAAAGATTACGTGCATAATTTATGGATCATTTGAATTTCCACTGTTGATTAGGATCATGATCAGCAGCCGGAGAATAAACCGAGACTTTGGTCCGTGAACCAGAGCCCACGACTTCCCAAACTAAATTGGTTTCTTCGTTCAAAACCGTATCTTTCTGAGTGCGAATCCAACGTTCCTTAGTTGGTTTAAGTCCACAGCTCGTGACAATAACTCTTCTATTAGTAAGATTATCGATGCTAATACACTGTTTCGTATTGCCCCCGGTCTTATGGTCCCGTCTGGGTAGATATACCATTTGGCTGTAGTTTCGCATTCCCCTAGAAACACCGCATAACTACTTGATACACGCAAGCATAGACTGTTACTTCCAATAATATATGCCAATTTCCGTTGAGAGTCGATTTGCCATGTTTGGTACGACGAGTATATGTTTTGCTCCAATGTCACTATAGTATTGTCAGCTCCGGAGATCGCAGTAAGATAAAGTCCACTACTTGGATGTAGAACTTGATGTCTCTGTAGTTGCCAAGTCTTTGCCTCTTTTTTAATATCGGCACAATTCTCCGTATACACGTACGAACCTTGAGTAAATGAAGCAACTATTATACATCTACCGCCATCAAAAGCAGTTCGAATTAATCCGTCTGATTGAAATCTAAAACGTTGAGCAGGAGTATCTGCGCAATCCCTTAACCTTAAACGCCTTCCGTCATCGACCCTTGTTGCTTGAGCACACTTCCCATTTGGACCAGCGATCGAGACCGATGATTGGTTGAGAGATTTCAAACCAGACGAAAATTGATCATTGGAGAAACACATCATGGCATTCCACAGTAAACATGTTGTTATCGTAACAATCCTCGTCTTCATCATCACCTGCAAAATACGTCGATATCACAGAAATTGATTACTTCACCCGAAATAACCGAAACGAAATGTGAAAATGTTAATATATTAGAGCTTCTACGGTACATTCGAGGATCAGTGGGAGTTTTACCTTGTTAGTTGCAAAAAAACTGTATAGTTGTGTGACTTGTATGCCAATCCACTCTCTTATTTATAAGCTCAATCTAGTCACTGTAGAAGAGTAAAATTATGGGATGGTTCGATCGGGTTGAAGTTACGGTTTAACCAGTTTTTTTTTACAAAAATAAATACTCAGATAAAAATTGTATCTAAACCATTTATTCAGCATCGAGTATAAGTTATAAATAAATATAAAATATCCAAAACAAATAACGTGTTTATTGTTATAATTATTTTAGTTAAAATAAGAATGAGTAAACGAAAGATAACTCAAAAGTATGAATGACTGAGGTCTGTCGTCTGCAACCTCTTGAAGTCTTGTTGGTATTTTAGTGTAATTGGATCAACTAGTTGACCAATGCAGTCGTAATATTTCATCGAACAAGTTAGGAGAGTGCGGAGTGCATGCTCGTTCGAGTTCTATTACGATACTTAGCTTACGGGGGTCCGGGAGCTACCTTTCGCAACACTTCTATTATGAACTGTTGCAGTTGCTCGAATGGACACGTCTTTTCGCAACACTTCTATTCTGAAGAGTTGTGACTGTTCGTATCAGGTCTATAAATATTTGAATTTGGCAACATTTTTAGCGATCTCTGGTTGCAATCTGGTTCACTTTTTCACAACAAGAAATTCATTCTAAGTTCTTGTCAATTCTGATTTTATCCGATTGATCTATTTGGTAGAACCGCCAAATAAGATTCAATCTGAAAGTGTTCGTCACGACTTCAGAATTATCCAGGCTTCATTCTACCGGAATTCCCCAACAAAGATTGAATCTTATTTGTTTTGAAGCCTGCGTTTTCCATTGTTCATAAGTTTCAAAGATTGAAACTAATTTCTTGATGAAATAAGAACTTTTGATTAAGGTACGCTTTTGTGTCGGTTTATTTCTTGATGAATTAACATGGATCGATCATAGCTTATTTCGGTTTGTTAGAAATTTCTTCCAATTGATATTTTATTTGGAGAGTATCGTTTGATTAAGTTCAATGGTATATATGTATATACTTATTCTTTATTGGAACCGCCATATGTTCTGCAATATTTGAATGAACATTGGCTAACTGGATATTGGGTAATAAATTGAATTAAGATTCTAATTTTGGTGATTGCCTATAGTAACCAATTACGGTTTCCAAAGTTTTAGATTTTGATCCAATTTAATATTGGTGTTTGCCCTTTATTTACTTAGAACAGAATGATGGCCTTGATTTGGCAATCCAATTTTGTTAAGGATTGTGTAACTCAATTCTCTCTTGGCATGAATTGGTATGCTTATGAAAATAAAGGAGTTTATGGTCCCGGTTATGGGAACACATAATTTATCATGCCAATTGTTTGTAATTATGCAGTAGAAATCATGAGTAATGTTGAGTTCATGTTTATGTCATTCTTATTTTTATGAATTCTATGTTCGAGAATTCATTTCCGTGAAATTTGAGATAATTTTATGGGTAAATGTGAAAATGGTGAACATTTATTGGATTTGGGGTTGAATTTGGCCTAAATTCTGTAATTTTGTTGTTAAATGGACTGGTTATTCACGTCATCTTCGTTCTAAAGGCAGCCATAATTTTTATTTGTTGTTAATGGTGGAAAACATATATTTTTCCATGAAAAAGGATTATGTTTATGCTCGCTTTGCGTAAACGATTTTCTTGTGTTCATTTTTTCGTAAAAAGAACAGCGCCATTGGACTCGGAATGTCGAAAAACCTAAGAAGGGGTTTTGTTGGTGGCCGGAATTGATTTTGAAATGATTTAAAATCTGAATTAGTTTTTCTGCAGTTTGCAAGGGATTCTGAATCCGTTGCAAAATTCGTTGCAGAATGAAAAGTTGCGATGGTTCATTTGCCACAATTGCAAGGGATTCTAAATCCGTTGCAAAATTCGTTGCAGAATGAAAAGTTGCGATGGTTCATTTGCGACAATTGCAAGGGATTCGGAATCCGTTGCAAAATTCGTTGCAGAATGAAAAGTTGCGATGGTTCATTTGCGACAACTGTTTTTCGCGGCAGTTCATGGTTCATTATACGGTTTGTGAGGGATTCTGATTCCGTCAGAAATTCCGTCGCAAAATGAAAAATCAGGAGGGTTAGTTTTTGTGACAACCGTTTGTGACGGTTCATGTTCTTTGGTGATGCTTCATGTAGCAGTTTTGGCAATGCTTTTGTTTTCTATTGCGACGCTTTTAGAAGTGTTGCCAGAAACAAAGCTACTGGTTGATATGGTAACGATTTTCAGAGTGTTGCCAGAATTTTTTTTATGTGTCGCAAGAAAGAATGTAAGTGAAACAGTTTTGGCAACACTTTAGTGAAATTAAGCGTTGCCAAAAACTTGACCTTAATTTAACTTTAACCATCATTTAATGTGGCATTGGTTTAAACTTTTGGAGTTGACATGTCAATGGTTGACTGACACGTGTCAGTCAAAAGTCAAAGTTGACGGGTCAACATAATGCCATATGGCGCGTTTCTAATGGCTTCCTTCGGTTTTGGAAGGTTAGTCGGATACAAGTTATTTTTCTTATGAGGAGTATAGTTCTTCCGTAAGTGGATGAGTGTTTCTTCTTGGGGGAGGTGCTACTTCTTGGGCGTCTAAGAAACAAACTTGTGTGAGTGATTCGACAATGGAATCTGAGTTTGTAAAAACTGAGCATAATCTAGCCGATCATATAACCAAAGGGTTATAGAAAGATATTGTGCAAAAGTCGGCTATGGGGATGAAATTAAAGTCGATCTAAAATCTCTCATGTTAAGATACCCAATTCCCACCTAATATGACGTTAGGTGCTGAATTCAATGAGGAAAGCTTAACATCTAGAGATTGGAACACACTGATTAAAACATCTCAAGGTGTGTGTTCAGACCTGCAAGTAAAGGAGGTTGAAGTTTAACTTCTTAATAGCCTTTTTGAAAAATTGCATACGCAGGTGCAAGAGTAAAAAGGCTACCTAGATAAGCATGAAGTTTAGCCGCTTCAAGAAGCTTGGACTTGGCTTTGATATGCTTATGAAGGATAAGGACACAAGGCTAGTAAAAGATAGTGTCAAGTAAGAACATGTTAGAATGTTGACTTATGTGTATATTATCTTCGAGTATTCAAGATGGATAGCCAAGGTTCAATCCATAGTGACACCTTTGGTATTCGAATATTTGGAATGTGTAATATACTAAGATGAAATTCAATCGTCACGATATTTCATTTATGCATAAGTTTGTTATTTGTTGTGATTTTGTTTAGTTAATCATGGATTACACTAAAATGGGGGAGGATTGTTGGTATTTTAGTGTAATTGGATCAACTAGTTGACCAATGCAGTCGTAATATTTCATCGAACAAGTTAGGAGAGTGCGGAGTGCATGCTCGTTCGAGTTCTATTACGATACTTAGCTTACCGGGAGCTACCTTTCGCAACACTTCTATTATGAACTGTTGCAGTTGCTCGAATGGACACGTCTTTTCGCAACACTTCTATTCTGAAGAGTTGTGACTGTTCGTATCAGGTCTATAAATATTTGAATTTGGCAACATTTTTAGCGATCTCTGGTTGCAATCTGGTTCACTTTTTCACAACAAGAAATTCATTCTAAGTTCTTGTCAATTCTGATTTTATCCGATTGATCTATTTGGTAGAACCGCCAAATAAGATTCAATCTGAAAGTGTTCGTCACGACTTCAGAATTATCCAGGCTTCATTCTACCGGAATTCCCCAACAAGTCTCAGGTTAAAGAAAACTTGGTTTAACCGATTTAGCGATTCATAGGTTTTTTTAACTGTTTACATAGATAGAAAACATTTTTCTTTTGATGAAGTTTAGACAAGTTCAGGCGGCAGAAAGAACTTTTAAAAGTTCAGGGGGACAAGAGGTAATTACTGACATGTTCACGGGGTTCCCGATGTGTTAGGCCTATTGTGTTAGTAAAAAAAGTCCATATATCATTGAAGATTAGTATCACTGTCCAGTGTATATAAATAACAATGAAATTATATTGAACCTCACTATAAACCACCATTAACAAATATTTGGATTAGCAATGATGGATTCTTTTATTCTCTTGTTTGTTGATTAATTTAATATAGTTAATTAGTAATTAAATATTCACAAATTTCACCATTTCAAAAATAGATATTTAATAAATTATTAAATATCCACACTTTAATAAATTATTGAATATCTACACTTTTCACACCAACCATTAATGTCAAAAAAAAAAAATGTATTGTGTGGATATTGTATCAATCAATTATTTGTACGGTAACCATAAAATTGGTACATTCATTTGAAAGTGGGTTATTTTAACATGCAATAAATAATCACTAGTTAACGGGACCAATATCTTGCCTATTGACTAAGACTAATGATAGGTGTCCAATCCACAAAAAATAATTCTTATTACTTTAATGATTGGATTTGTGGTTTGCACAAGTGGGGTCGAATCCACGAAGACTAACAAAATCAATTCTATTCAAATTAATGACCAACACAAATAAAAAAATAAATAAAAATGGGGTTGATAAAATAAATTAAGTTGCAAAATATAAAAATAAATATTTAAATATAAAATTCTCTCGATTAAAAAGGCTCTCAGCTTAGTTGTAATTGATTACAGATAAAAAGATAATTCTTAAAATATCAATTCATTGGTTTTCACTAAGAAATAGCTATTAGTTTGAGAAAGAACTAATAACTAATTAAGAAGAGGAGAGCTTTGGCGATGGTATATGTGAAACCCTAACTCGTCGTTCTTGATCTTTTTCCCGTCAATTTTAATCGAATTTTCGTACCTTTCTCTTCTAAATCATGGACGACTCTTATCTTGCCTTCTATTGTAAAAGCAAGGACAAGTCTTCGCTACCTCGACGGCCAAGACTGATGCGGCCAAGGATAAGAACCCTAACCCTAACTTCGCTGGGGTTGTTAGGGGTTTGAATGCGACATATACAAGTAGTATAAGCCCGTCTGTTTTAGAATCGACAGAGGTCTCCACCAAGGTCGAATTCACTTCAGTAAAGATACCTCAATCTCTTCTTGGGAAACACATTTCCATGTGTTATAATTCTCTTATCAGAAGGTTGATTCTGCAAAAAGGGGATTCTCCCTATAAACCACAACAACTCAAAGAAACCCTAACCAAGATTTGGGGCATCAAGGGACAATGGAGACTTATCTCTCTAGGTTAGGGTTATTATCACATATTGATTGGGGTCTCAACAATTAAAGAATCGAATTTGGAATAAGGGACCTATCGGCCTCAAGCCTGGAATGCTACGTTTATAGGTTGGCAATCAAATTTGGATCCTGCGGCACAGAAAACGACTAAAGCTTTAGTTTGAGTTCGATTACACGGTTTACCATGGGAATACTAGGATGCGAGTATCCTTACTTGCATTGCTAAATGAATTGGACAATTTTCAAGAGTGGACAATGTCACGCTAGATGGTGATTATGGACACTTTGCTAGATTTTTAATTGATGTTGATTTGGAGGGGAATCTTCCATCTACTACTGGGGTAGAAAAGTTGGGAAAGCAAATTTGGGTGGATGTTGAATATGAAAACACACCTCACTTAAATAAAATATGTTCTTTGATTGGGCATTTATGGCGTGATTATCGTAAATATAAATCTGGTCAAGACGGGGAAAAGAAGGAGGGTGCAACAGCCAAGAAGGTGGATCCACCTAGGGTTCAAGATCAAGGGAAGATCCTTGAAAAGGTTTCAATGAAAGCTCCTGTAGCAGCTGATGCCTCAATTCAATTGCAGGATGTTCATAATAGAATTCGCAAAAACTTGGGCAACAAAGAAACCAAAATTGGCAAAGGGTTGGATGTTTCTAGTCAGGCTACAGAAGGATTTAATTTGGTGGTCGACCTAAGTTCTCAGGATAAGGTGGCACAACCATCAGATACTCATACACACAATGATGGTGTTTTGACTCTGGTTCCTAGTGATTCTGAAAACACGGGTTCTAAATCTTTGCAGAGCAAAAGCAAGTTTTAGGGAGATTATTCTGATGATGATGAGGACATACAGAGCTTGATTGATACTGGGAAATTGGTGGTTCAAAGTCTTGTAATTGGAAATAAGGAGGAAGAATGGCAAGTACAGACTAGTAAGAAAAAGGCTACCAATGCTGGCTGAGGTAGAGGTGGCGAACGTGGTCAAGAAGGGCAAGCTGGTAGGGGTGAGACTTGACAAAATCCACCCCATAAATGTTAATGAAAGGATATTCTAGAATTGTAGAGGTACTTTAAATTCCTCTACTAAAATGGTTCTTTTTAATGTTTGTAGAACTTTACGTCCTAATTTCTTATGCTTGGCGGAGCCTATGATTCTGTTTTCAGCTAGGGATTAGAACTTGATTGGTATGTCCTTTGTTGGTTTAAATAATAGGTCGAACTTGATGGGTATGTCCTTTGTTGGTTTAAATAATAGGTCCTTACTTACTATTTAGGTTTTCATTAATAGTAATTTTGTTCAGTCTTCAGTGACTAGTTCGGATCAGCATGTCACTACTGATGGGTCTTTCTTAGGCCATCAATTTATTTTATCTTTTGTATATGATAGTAATTTTATTGCTGACTGTAAAAGGCTTTGGAATGATTTATTGCACTTACAGATGGATTGTCCGTGGCTTGTTATAGGGGACTTTAATGTGGTCAGGGGTGCTCATGAGAAAATGGGTGGAATCATTAATGTGTAGTCTTGTCGTGAGTTTATTTCTTTTATAGATGATACGAAGGGTTTGGATTTCCTATGCATGGATCGATTTACATTTGGTCCAATGGTCATAGGTGGGAGGATCATATTCAGTGTCGTTTATATCGTGCAATGGTTAGCACTAATTTTATTGCAGCATGGGATAGGGTAAAATGTTCTGAATTGCCACTTAATCATTCAAATCACAATCTGTTATTTATTGAGTATGATTTGGGCACTATTTAGAGGTCTTGTTTCCAGTTCTAAAGCATGTGGTTGGCCCATCCTGATTTGTATCAAATTGTGGCCAGCAATTGGATAGATTTTCCTAATCTATTTCTCATGCATACCAGAACAGCCCAACTAAAATTGCTGCAAAGTCCGTTGCATGCTTGGAACAAAAATGTTTTTGGTGATTTGAAGCAACGTATTGGCATTTGTCAAAACAAGCTTTTTAAGGTTCAATCAGATATCGAAGATCAGGGTTACACGACCGAGTTGGCTAGTCGAGAACTTCAATCACATGCTGATCTTGATACAGTTCTTAATCAAGAGAAAATTTACCTACGTGAAAAGTGGAGGGTTTCTTGGCTTTCAGTAGGAGATAGAAATACAAAATTTTTCACCGGCACTTGGGTTTCTGTTGAACTCAACTGGGTATCAGTTTTTTGAGTATTGATAGGGATTTAACGACGGATCATTGTACCATTTCAAATCCTATGACGAGTTTTTATCAAAACTTGTTCAAAAGTCCGAGGTCAAATTGGCCATGAATTGATGACGTGTCATACCTACGATGGTTACGGAGGAGGAGAATAATTATTTAACTTTAAACCCAACATCTGAGGAGATTAGAGATGTGGTTTTTTCTATAAAGGGGGATAGCGTGCTGTCATTAGTGCTTTAGAGAGAGTTCTGCCTGGAATATTTACAAGGGGGAAGCCTTGAAAGGCATATAAGTGCACCTCTTGTAAACGAGTACCGATTGACTCTCCCCCGACTATGTATCCTTTAGACCCTTTGCCCGCCCGCCGCTAGTGGAAGCAAGCTAGAGCTAGTTTTCGATCCTCCTCCAAAGGTTTGACCCATCGTTCAAGCTGGAACCCACTAGGGATACGAATCCTTTCCAGCTCCCTCAACTGACTGACTCAATCAAGGTAGGGATTCCCTTTCTCAGGGCAGAACAACGGCAATGAAATGAGCGAGACTTGCACTCAGTAGTAGAAAAATGAAAGCAGTAGTGGCACTCCTCATACTTAGATGGTCCAAGCCTGTGAGCTCCATAAAAATTCGCCGTTCAAAGTTACAAAATGCAATCCCTAGCGTAAGTCGTAATCAACTTGAGACAGCTAAATTTTCCCGATAAACTACTCGGGATCCCCCAGGGCCTGATGGTTTTATATGCAAAATCTATCCATCCTTTTGGAATGTGATTGGACATGATTTTTGTCGATGAGTTTGGTCTTTTTTTTATCATAGGAAGTTGACCACCTGACTTAATTCTAGTACATAGTGTTGATTCCTAAAGTTGAGGGGGCCGATGTCGTGGAAAACTTTAGACCAATTGCTTGCTTAAATTTTGTCTTTAAGGTGGTTATGAAGATTCTAGCTAATTGTTTGGAGACAATTTCTTCTAGTATTGTCTCTAATGAGCAATTCGGGTTTATTAAGGGGAGGCGTATAATCACGCCATTGCTTTGGCTTCTGAGGGGATAAATGTTTTTGACGGAAAGGTGTTCTTTGGATGTATGGCATTAAAAATTGACATAAAGAAGGCATTTGCTACTTTAGATTGGTGTTTTCTTCTCCATGTGCTTGATTGTTTTGGCTTTTTATTTCATTTTCGTGAGTGGATTTTAGAGATCTTATCATCTTGTCAAATTTTGATTTCTTTGAATGGGTGCCTCTCAAGTTATTTTAGCTGGTCCCGAGGGGTTCGGCAAGGGGATCCTTTATTGCCATTACTTTTCTGACTTGCGGAGGAGTTTTTGTGCAGATCAATTCAGAAGATGGTTGAGGATGGTTCTTTTACACCAATGAGGTATACTTCAGATACTTTTTTCCCGAGTCATATTCTTTATGCTGATGATATGGTGATTTTTGGTAAAACTATTCGGAAAAACTTTAGGGCCTTACAAAGTTGTTACAATGATTATGCGTCTTTATCCGGATAAGTAGTCAATTGGAGTAAGACTTCTATTTTTTTCGAAAAGGAAGTTAGTCTAGCGCGGGATAGAAGCTTGGTCAGTATGATTGGAGTTCATTGGTTGGATTCCCCCTTTGATTATCTCGGACCTCCTTTGTTTATTGGTGCACCCAAATAATTACAACTGCAGAAAATTGCAGATAAGATTCTTGCGGAATTCACAGGATGGATTGGCTCTTCTCTCTCTATAGCCGGTCGCCTATGCTTAGTCAATTCGGTCATTCAGATTCTTTTATACACTATTTTGAGGTTTATCATTCGCCGGTTGGTCTATTAAAAGAGCTTGAAAAGGTGATTAGGAATTTCATTTGGAAGGAATCAATTTGTCAAGGAAAGCTAGGTACGGTACCTTGGCATGTTTTTTGCAAATCAATTCACTCTGGGTGATTAGGGGTCAAAAGTTTACAAAAATTGAATGATGCTTTACTTGGGAAATTGAGCTGGAAGATGCTTAAAGGTAGCACATATGTCATCTCTATTCTTAAGAGACGTTTCTTTCTTAGGAATGGGGATACTAGGAGATTGCCTATTACTTCTGCCATTTGGAGCTCGCCGATTTTTGCATTTGTCAGAGATTGCATGGCTTGGTTAATCTCGGATGGAAGTAAAGTTAGTTTTTGGGCTGGTATAAACTTTGCAACCTGGTTAAATTTTTCGAAGGAAGAGCGGGGGCAGCGTAGTAGTATGGTTGGAAATTTTTTGGATAATGGAGTTTGGCAGGTTCCTAAATTTGCCTGAGGATATTATGGATGACATTTTGCATACTGATAGATTGATTTCTAGCCATGATTTACGCACGTGGAAACCTGAGCTGGATGGTTTTTATTCGGTTAAAAGTGCCTACAATGTTTTACAAAACTCGAATCACCGCGAGCCGTTATTTCTTTTATATGGAAAGTGTTTCTTCCAGAATTGAGATTGACATTGTGTTTGTGTTTAGCTTGGGGTTATTTATCAATGGATGATATTCTACAGACGAAAGGAATTTATACCGCATCTTGTTGTTCAATGTGTTGGAAAGAAGCGGGGACTATAGCCCATTTATTTCTCTAATGCGATTTTGCTACAAATCTATGGATTGCCATTACTGATTTTTTGGGCATCTAGTTTATCGAGATGGAAGCGCACGAGATTTAATGTTTCACACCATGGTTATGTGGTGTGATCCATAACTATACGACGTGTGGAGTGTTGCGGTTTTAACATGTTTTTGGGTTATTTAGCATAATAGGAACCTTGCGAGGTTTGAGGGTGAAATACTGAATATGGGGAGTTATTTGAGGACACTTTGGAAGGCCATTAAGGTAGAATTGTTTTATGTGGGTCACACTAAGAGAGTGAGTGACTTTTGGATTCTTAAGAACCTTGGTTGCTCGATTCTACCTTCTAAACTGCGGAATATAATTCAGGTCAATTAGAAACCTCCACCAATGGGTTACATGAAGGTGAACATTGATGGTTCATCTCTTGGATCACCCAACATAGCTAGCTTTAGTGGTATCTTTTGCAATCCTAGGGGTTTTCCGCACGGTGCTTTTGCTTGAAGGACTCCTTCAGCTTATGCTTTCGAAGCCGAAATTATGGCTGCCATTTTTGTGATAGAAAAAGCATATATGATCGAGGATGGGCTCATCTCTATCTTGAAACTATCTCTATATCTGTATTTCACGCTTTCAGGGGGAAGGTCAGGTTACCATGGGCAATTCGGGTGAAATGGAAGAATTTAAGAAGGTTACAAACACTTATGATGATACATGTTACTCATATTTATAGGGACCGAAATGTAGTGGTTGATGCTTTGGGTAGGTACGGGGTGGAAGAAGGGCAGGCATGGTGGAGCTCTCACCTGGAGTTTGTTAATCGCTTTATTACGGACGATTATGTTTCGTGTACGCAGTATCTTTTTGCTAGTTTGCTTTTGTTTAGTTTTTAGCCAAATGGATCGACTCGTTACTAGAATTTTTTTATGACTCTTGTACTTTTCATTTTATTTATAAAATTCCTTAGAGGGGGTTTTAACTGTGGTGGAAACCTTTCCTACCTTTTCCCCCTCTTGGGTAAATTTAATTAAAAAAATATAACTCTTTTCCTAAAACTTGGTTGATTGTCGAATAGCTAAATCAGTTCCCTCCATCATCCGATGCACTTGTAGATATAGGTGACAAGATTTAATTTTCAAAAAGCATTAATATCTGAAGAATCAATTTTAAACCAATAAATCATAATAGCACAAAGAATTAAATCAAACAAATGAAATCTCGAAGACTTTGAAAGAAATCGTATGTTACAAACTTTTCATTACATTATGATAGCATTAACATAATGAAAATAACCATATGTTAAAATTTTAAGAAACCGATTGATCAATTCAAAGTGCGTAAAAAGACAATAATTAGAACCAAAACTGAGGTAATTCTGAACTTTAAAAATTATTTGTGTATTTGTACTTAATTTGGTAACAACTCTCGAGCTAAGTTTCAAGCAAGGTCCTTATGCTTTCTCAAGAACATCTCAGGTTTGAATTTCAGTAGTTGATAATGAGTCTGTGAGCACTAGATTTTAATGGTCCTTTTCACGAAACTATGATTATAGCTAGATAATGTTATTTTCTACAGTAATGCTGCATAGACGAGTTTGGACAAAGTTTAGAGACTTAGACTGCCTTTAGGGACCCGTACGGGTCACACCAAGAGGTACGGTTCACTGGTTGACCTGTACGGCTCCATCTCAGCTGTACCCCCTTGCAGGGAGCCATAAGGGTCCTACTAGGACCCATACGGGTCCTCCCCACCCGTATAGGTGTCCATCACACTAAATCAGGCCTCATTGATTGCAATTATACCTTATTTGGCACCAATCAGCCATGTGTGTTGTTAGGGCCGAGTTTTCACTATAAAATGAGGCTTTTGCCTCACATTTTAAAAAGTGGGGGGGGGGGGGGGGACAATACAAATCATGAACTATACTATAGTCATTTCATTTCTAGTAGTATTTAGAAGGTCTAAGAACGGTATAGAAGGGGTTTAGAAGGGATAATAAAGGGAGAAAACCTTTCTACATAGGTTTTATCCACATTTTATTCTATTCTTGATTCATTTTTTAGAGTAGGAGAGGTTATGTCCATATAAATACACACCAAAACAGTCCTTAAAACACCTTCATCCAGATAGATTGCTTTTGCTAGACTTTCTCAGGGCATAGGGATTGTTTCAAAGTGGATTCAGAGCGTAGAGGTATGATCCTGAGTTTCAAAGAGACTCACCTTCTATTTATTTTCCTATCATTTACATACTTTCTTATTGTTCTAACTTAAATGCTATTTTTGGTCTGGTCCTGACCCGTACGAGCCTTGTTGCATACTCTTATGGAGCGAAATCCCACCTTTTTAGGCATTTTCATCTCAGATATATTTTAATCGAGAAAGTGAGGTTCTATTTGGGTCCAAACAGGATCCAAACGGGTTCCCCATAACCATACATGTCCTCCTCTGGAGCCGTACGAGTCCCCAAAACCCATACGGGTCCCATGACCCCAGACAGAATGTGATTTTCATATAAATATGTAAAATGAACCTAATTCCACCATTTTCCATGCGATCAGTATCACTAATAATCCGGTAAATCAACTCACAAAAAGTTAGAATGTATTTTATAACAAAATACATTGAAGACCCGTTATTTCTTTTCGATCCTTGAAGCCGCCCAGGCACTATCGATCCCAAAACCACCATGCTAATATGATCACGTTTTCTCCAATGAAACGCTGACCTTATGAAGTGCCGTAATTGTGCTAACATTTTTCAGCTGCAGGCGAATTTATTTATTTTGTTTTATAACTCAAAACAAATGTATAAGTTCCCTCGCAATTTTTATTTTTATTTATTTGGTTGTAATTTTATTCCTTCCTTTCTTAATATTTATTGTTGAACCGCATGAAACGTGTGTTAAAAAATGTAGAAAATAGGTTTTTTGTAATAATTTCCCAAATAATGAAAGAAAAGGTTTTACGTAGCGAATGTAATTTTGAATTAAATAAATGAGAAATAAGTAGCTCATCCGATACCCGAATCTCTGATCCAATAGGTATGAGTCTCCCGCCCAATGGGAGCCGTACCAAACTCTTTCCCAAGTAGATAAATTGGGTGGCGACTCTATCTTTTGTATTGGGATTTGAGTCTTGATTCTTTTATTCAAAAAATTGGACAAACATTAAACTAAACCGGTTTTCACCACATCTAAACAAGAAACCCTTGAGTAGACCCCGCCTCACGGCGCGAGAGTGTTTTTCGTCCGTTCATAGAGTCTGAATGCAACTCTTGGTGGAAAAGTCAGTCCATGTGAAATTGTTTAGGGTCACTTATGCAGTTTAAATTTCTCTTCTTCCTAATCTTTAATGCATACTTGAGGGCAAGCATAGAATAAGTGTGATAAGATTTGATAGGTTGTAAACCCAACATATTTTCATGCTCATTTCCATATCATTGAGACCATGTTTTTAGTTTTTATGTCTGCTATTACTTCCTTTTCTATTGTTTCAGGTTTTGAAGGAGAATTGGAGACAATATGTTGAATTTGGATGAAAAGTGCATTTCACCGAGATCCTGATGCATGCAGCGGGAGCGATAGCTAGTCCCTGGTGATTCCACAACATTTCAGAATGACCGAGTCAATATTCTCTCATTAACGCGTTAAAATCAGACCTGAAAATTTACTAAAATGGGCGAATCCTGTATGGGGGAAGTCCTATTCAAGAAAAGAATCTAAGTTCCTAAAGAGTTCCCATTTGCGAAAGATCAAGGTAAGAATGAACTCCTATATAAAGGCTAACGTGAAGCTGTTATCCTAGAGGTCGCAGGTTCGGGTCCACACTCGGACAGAGTAGGATAAGATTTTTATTTGCTATTACTGTAAGCCCATATAAAGCAAATTTTAAAAAATAATTGTTTTTTTAAAAAAACCTATTCAAGGAGAAGTACTTAGCACAAGGAGCCGGAATAAGGGGACTATTTAAAGGAAAAGGCGGCCGGCGCATTTGAAGCTCTCTTCTTCTTCATCTAGACTTTCATTTTCTCATTTCTTAGTTTAGTTTCAAGTTCTTTAGTTTATGTTTTTAATTACTTGTTTTGGCTTTCAAATACTCTTGCTTTAATATAATCTTTTCCGATTCAATTTAAGTTTTCAAGCTCTTGTTTTTACGTCCTCTCTTTTAATTAAATTGCAAGTTTAATTTCCGAATTCATTTGCTTTATTCTTATTTTTTGAGTTCTTAATTTTAGTCGCAATTTATTTCCAAGCTTTCATATTTTTTATGTTTTTATTTCATCTCGTTATATTTCTTTACATTTAAATTCAGTCATGTCTAGCTAAATTCTCTATGACTTAATCAAGTAAGGGTTAAAGTTGAGTTTTTTTTAAAAACCCCTGGTTGGACAAATGTGTCCAACCAGACGGAAAAAAGGTTGAGGCGGGTGAAAATTTTGGGACGGACTACCCAGCTAAGTTAGTTCATCCGCTTATCTACAAAACACCCACCCCTCTTTTATTAATATAATGTGTTGATCTCAAGATGAGATCAACAACAAAAAATTACAGCCCTAAGCTAATAAAATATTCGGATTACAAACCAGATCTGAAAATACAAAACCAAGCCTTCTACGCTTACATTTGAAAAGAAACCAACACAAATTTAAAGTAGAATAAAACGGATCTAGGTGCAGGGAACTCCTTCATACACATAATGATTTCTTCTCTTCCAAATTGTCCAAGCAACAACAAACCAAACCGAGGTAGCAAATTAACGAATCACCCCTGGCTTAAAGTTAGAACGCCAAAGATTTAGAAACGCTTCACAATCACCATATGAACATTCAACAAACCAAACAAATATCTCCAATGTTTCGGACTTTCACCACAATGGAATAAAGCATGGTCCATTGTCTCCACCTCTAAACAAAACAGGCATTTATTTTCTAGTCCCGCCAAGCACCCTTGCCTTAACAAAAAAATCTATTGTTGGTAAGCATTTGTGGAACACTAACCACCCGAAAAACCGGACTTTAGGCGGAATACAAGAGGCCCAAATTAAAGAGAACTCAATCTGAGGTTTCTGCCACCTTGTATCGCGATAATAGGCTTCAAAAAACACTGCAGCTGAAAAACAATTCCTTTCCCCTGCCACCCAAGAAAAAACATCACACGACACTAAAAATACCGGCTATGGCCAATCAATCACATCAGCTGTCATGCCCCAAATTAATAGTTGTCGGATTTGTTTCGTTAATCCATACCCTCAACAGCCTACATCTTTCTTGATCCGTAAATTGCAAACTCTGCTTCCAAAATGGTCTACGAAAAGAATCCCTCCCTACTAGACTCAAACAGCCAACTTCTATCGAAATAAACTTACCAATACTACTCTCATATAGATCCGAAAAAACGGCCGCCAAAGGCTGTTTGGCAGCCCAAATACCATGCTAAAAGAGGCAACCTTTACCATTACCCACCTTTACTCTTGTGTTCATCGAAACTACATTCCAAACAAAATCGTTTCCCACACAACTCGTAATAATTCCTTTCCAAATATGGGACACACGAGATGGGGCTGAAAATTTTACATCATGCCAAGACACAAGCCCATACGATTTTGCACAACATTCAAACCATAGTGAATTCACATTTCCAACACGCAACTTCCAAAGCCACTTACATAATAAGCTATAATTCACCACCTTCAAATCTCTAATACCCAACCCCCCTGACTCTTTTAGAAGACACATAGTTGCCCAACTCACTTTACATAAACCCCGCACAACCGCATCACCCTTCCTCATAAAATTCCCCATCAAACCAATCAACTTATCATTAATAATGGTCGAGACTCTAAAAAGAGACAATAAGTAAATAGGTAACGGGGAGAGCACCGATTTAATAAGAACCAAACTTCCAACGTAGGATAAGCACCTTCCTTTCCACATCGCTAATCGTGACTAAAATTTTATCACTAATAAATTCCAACATGACACTAGAAGCCTCTTAAAACCCAGGGGAACACCCAAATATTTTATTGGAAAAGTTTCCACCTTACAACCCACCTAATCCGCGCAAACTTGTAACCGAGAAGGATCCAAATTAATTCCCAAAATAGATGACTTATGGAAATTAATCTGAAGACCTGAGATTAATTCAAAAACTCTCAAGACTATGATAAATTCCATAAGGGCAGATTCAACGGCTGGAATGAAACACACGGTATCATCCATAAATTGTAGAACGGATAAATCAACCATCGAACCTTAGAGACAAAATCCCGGCACAATTCCTTCCCTAACCGCAACCTCAATTAAACATTTAAGACCCTCCACTGCTAATATAAAAATCAACGGAGATAACGGATCACCCTGTTTCACTGCAAGACACCAACATAATTTCGACAACTAATGGTGAACCCTAGAGCACCATTCCCCTCCCACTGTCGACCCAATTCCGACCACCTTTCCCTTTATAATCCAGTCCCCAACCACCACCAAGCCAACCCAAATCACCATGCAAATCTAGCAAGCCAGAACGCCTTCAGCCATACTGCCAAAAACAACCCTAATCGAAATCTAATTACTCATACTCCCAAACTCGCAACCTATCAGACCTACCCCAATCGATCTCCAATCCCTATTCAGAACCCTAAACGTGTCTATTTTGAAAATTTTCTAAATGGTTATAATTATGAGGCTATAAAATGAATATTCACGAAATATAGTGTTTCTGGGAATGTTTGTGTTGCTAGGAAGCGTAACGTGCGCAATCTGAATTTTAGTTTTGTATCCCTTGATGATTCTTTACCGATACAAGAGGCTCTCTATTGGTTGAATAGTATCATAATTGGTGTTATCCGATTAAGGGCCTATAAGGTGAGGTTTTCTAATGTGATAGCTAATCAGAAGTCTAGGGTGCCAGATAGAAGAGGTGCAATTCAGTTGCCGATTCGGAGGCCGTTTATTGGTTTGCCAAGAGATGAAAGGTCGTTTGCTAGTGTGATTGCCCTGGAAGTACAACCTTTAAATGTCGAATTGGAGGTGGAACCTGAAGTTGCAAGTTGGGTACCTCTTAGTTGCTTGGCTACTGTTCGTAATGTTCACTTTATTCTAACATTATTTAAGACTATGCATAACAGGGATTGTTGTGTGAAGAGCGTTGTAGTGGCAGGGGATAATAGGGTTATTATTATCTTTCATGCTATGGATATTGTTAAGTCTTTTATTGATGGAGTGTGGAAAAGGTTTAAGGATATTTTTGAATCTGTGAAGCCTTATGATAGCGACTTTATACAGAGTGGTTGCTTAATATACGTAGATTTTATGGGCTTACCGCCAACCATTATTACAGTTAACTTATTGAGGAAGTTAGCAAGTCAATTTGGTTCTGTTGTCTCACTTGATTATGATTGTTTATGCCCGGATAGTGTTGATACAGCTTTATGTCTCGTGTTTATCCCTCGGATTATGGACAATAAGTTGTTGGAGGTTAGATGTGGTAAGAAAAAATATAGGGTGGAGGTTTTTTTAGGCAAGCTATTTCTTATCATCCAGGTGATGTGTTGGAAGAAGAGGAGCCCATTGATGTCAAAGGAAGGGAAAGCGATGATGCTGTTGTTGTCCGTAATGATGTAGTTCCGGAAGTGCCTACTCAAGAGGATTCATGCAGTGTCATTCCAGATACTAGAGGCGAGGGTTCGACAGTGTATACTAATGTAGTGGTGTCCGCAGGTGGGGCTAAAGTTGGGTCGGTTTCTTCAGGACCGAACATAATTAACATGAACATGTTATTTTTGTCAAGAAATGAGGTGGAGCTAGATGAGAATCTCAAGGTTTTTCTTATGAGACAGAAATTAGGTCTATTCCAAAGGCAGCAGAGGGTGAATATCATAGAAATTTTGGATGCAAGCAAACACATGTGAGTGTAGTTCGACAAGTTTTATTTCTATGCTTATATTTCTATTTATGTCATTATCTTTTATGTGTTGGAATTGTAGAGGTGGCTTACAAAACAAGGCAAGGCAACTTTTTGTTAAGTCGTGTATTAGAAAGTGAGGGTTACAATTTTTTGGTATGTCAGAAACTAAGATCGGCGATGTATCGGTTCAGGAGATTCAAAAGTTCTGGGGTCATAACGATTTCCTTTTCCACTGTATTCCAGCAAATGGTATGTCGGGTGGGTTAATAATTTCATGGAATTTGACTTTACTCCACGGTTCTTTGTTGCGTTCTAATGATAGATGGCTTCTCATGCATTTTGTGGGTTCTCATATTGATGGAAACGTGGTATTTGTGTATGGTTCCACTGATTCTAGTGAAAGGAGGGAGATGTGGACTGAAATTTTGGAGAGTGTTAGCTATCTTTCTTAAGTTATTTTGTGTGGCGGCTTTGATAAGACTCTACGTAGTGAAGAACGATCAAGTGGTGGAATGTCGGCATCAATGATGGACTTTCAAGGTTTTGTGAGTGATTGTGACCTTTTTTATTTACCTTTACATGGTCGAGATTATACGTGGTTTAATAGTGTGGCTTTCTTGAGAATTGATAGAGTTTTAGTTAGTGGTGACGTGGTGGACGTATGGCCGAGTCTGAATTTATCAACTATTGATATGGTGCTGTTTGATCATTTCCCTATTTTATTTAGGTCTCGAGTAGTTTCAAATAGGGGCCCGAGACCGTTTCATGCTTTAAATTATTGGTAGGACAATGGCAATTTCTTGCCATTTATTTCGGCCAAGTGGAGGATTATTTCTGGTGCGTTGCCAAATGGGGATATTCACTTGAAATTAAGTCAATTGAGGGGTTATATTCGGCCATGGCACATGGCTAATTTTATTAACTTAGAGAAGAAGGTTTCAGAGTTGGAATTGAAATTAGTAGACCTCACATCAAGTTCTGTAGAGTGCCCTATTGATGTCACTGAGGGTTCGGTTTTGGCAACATCTCGGCAGGAGTTATTTGAGTCAAGAAGGTTTTTAGAGAGCATTAGACACCAATAATCGAGAGTTAATTGCACATTTCTAGGTGATGATAATATGAAATTTTTTCATAGGGTAGCATTGGTTAGGGTAATATCAAATCAAATCTTGCATCTAGAAGTTAATGGTTCACTCATTCTTGAACCGCGTTTGATTGTGGAGGCTATTCGAGGTTTTATGGTCGACTTTTTGAGGAAAGGTAAACATCCCCCTTTTCTTTTGAAAAGTTAGTTTTTAGCCATGTTGATGGTGAAGTAAATGTTTGGCTTGTGGCTCCATTTAGTGATGATGAGGTTTGGGCGGTGGTTAGTTCATACAATGAAAATAAGGCACCCGGACCGGATGGTTTTAATTTTTTTTATATGAGGTTTTGGCATAAAATTAAAGGGGAAGTTATGCAGTTATTTAATCACTTTCATAATTTTGAGACCATTCCTGACAACATTAAGACCTCTTTCACGGTACTTATTCCAAAAATTCCGGGTACGTCTTCCTTAAGCAATTTCAGACCGATTGCTTTGATTCATGGTATGTATAAATTGTTAGCAAAGTCTTTTTCTTTGAGGTTGCAGCCCTTGTTACTACATTTGATTTCGGAAAATCAGTTTGGTTTTGTTAAAGGCAGAAGTATTCATAAGTGTTCCTTTATTGCGTCCGAAATTATTCATTCTATTCACAAGAGCCGCCAATCATGCTTTGTTCTAAAGTTAGACTTTGAAAAAGCTTTTGATAGTATTTCTTGGAGTTATATAGATGTGGTCTTAGAGTGTATGGGTTTCGATAGGAAATGGATTTCATGGTTGAGAAATTGCCGTATGAACTCAACGACCTCTGTCAAAGCTGAGTTTAAATAGTGTGAGGACCGCATTTGAAAATAGTAATCCGCAATGCGGCCTATTTACCAAACTTGGTACTTTAATGGTTTTATGGTAAGAGTATAACTTAGTCTCGCTGTTGGCCTAATCATCAACCACTTCGTAAGTCTTTGTGATTATTGTTATTTCATATTCTTGCATCCGTAATTGTGCTTGAAGAGGAATAGAGTAACGACAGTCTCATCGAGACTGTAGAAAGGTAATCTTAAGCCTGTTAGAAGTGTTTCACTACCTTTCGGTAAGGATTTAGGCATTTCTAGTCTTTATTGATATTCATTGCTAAACTCTTTGGCGTAATGTTGAGAGTCACGATAAGTAAGAAGTTGATCACGATGCGAAGTTCGGTCTCCATACACCATAAGGAAGAGTTGCTAGTGTTGTATGGTGCGGAACGCTAGTATAAAATCTAGGTCCCAGTGTAATTTATATCTTGTCCTATGATCACTATGATATTTGGTTTTGTTCTGCTTCGGTCTAGTAATTTTATTTCATTGATTTTATTCCTGCTTAACTTAATTTTAATTTATAAATTCCTAAAAATATCACTTCTAGTTCACGCTATTTATCATTGATAAGGATTACGAAGGCTGGGTGAAGGTTTTAACCAAAAAACCAACAAAGAAGAAGATTCGCAAGCTGAGACTTGCCCAAAATTGGGTTTCCTAAGGGAGTTTACAAGCTAAACTTGAAGGTGTTAAAACCCAAATAGAGAGAAACAATCTCATATTTGTATTGATAACTTTTTTGAATGAGTAATCCAATACAAAAGGTGGGCTTTTATAGCCAAATACAAAGGAAACTTGCAGAGTAAAATAATACAAGTGGACCAAGTAAATATTATAAGATAAGAGTGATTGGACTTCTGACAAAAGATAACTGATGGAAGCTTCTCCACTTGGGTTAGCCAATCACGTCACCCACTTATTATCTTATCTCTACTGAGATCAAAGATTCAAAATGAGAAGATTGATGTCAATTGAGCCATCCATGTTGTTTGAGGCGGCCTTGACTCAGTATGTCTGCAGACTCGACGCTTGAGGTTTTCTTGTGCTTATTAAGGATAGCATTTGGCACTCTAGCTATCTTCTCTTCAAGGCGGCCTCGTGATGCCTCACAAGCTAAGCTGGATGCTTGTATAGAGACTTGTTCTCCAACTATCCTCAGCTCTCCAATCGGATTAGGGTTTCCAACCGTCCTTAGTGCTCTAAATGGATTAGTGTTTCCAGTCGTCCCCAGTGTTTCAGGCGGCTTCATTCCAGGAGGGCTCAAGAGGTCCTCATTATTCTCCCCTTCTTTAAAAGAGTTGGGCACCAACGGCTTGTCTGGGTAAGGTAGAGTTGCATCTTCCTTGTAGAGGGACAGATCTTTGATGTTGAATGAGGGAGACATTTTGCCTAACCACAAAGGCAACTCAAGGGTGTAAGCATTGGGACTTATCTTCTTGACGATCTGGAAGGGACCATACTTGTGGGGTCTAAGCTTGCTATTGGTAGCAATCGCAAGCCGTTCTTTGCCCAAGTAAACAAGGACTAAGTCTCCCTCCTTAAATTCTTCTTTCTGGCGATGTTCATCCACCTTTGCTTTTACCCGGGCATTGTTCTTCTCAATCTTGGCCCTCACATTAGCGTGTACCTCCTCGATTTCTCGAGCCATCCGTTCGACAGGTAAGGAGAGCCATCCAGCCGGCCATATGCCAGATAGATCTAAGGAATGGTTAGGAATGCGAGTGTACATAAGCTCAAAAGGAGACCTTTCAGTCACTGAATGAACTGCTACATTATAAGCAAATTCCACCTGGGCAATCGCAAAATACCATGTCTTAGGCTTCTCCTTATAAATACTCCTTAATAAATTTCCCAAATAAATTTCCCAAGGTGCGACTGACCACTTCTATCTGGCCGTCCGTCTAAGGGTGAGTAGTTGTGCTGAACTTAAGTTCTATCCCCATCAGTTGCCATAAAGTCCTCCAAAAGTGGCTTAAGAACTTGGTGTCTTTATTGGATACAATGCTCTTGGGCACTTCATGTAACCTAACTACCTCCCCGAAGAACAACTTAGCAATGGTTGAGGCGTCATTCATCTTTCTGCATGCAATAAAATGAGCCATCTTGAAGAACCGGTCAACCACCACAAAGATCAAATCCAGCCCTCTTTGTGTCCTTAGTAACCCCAACACAAAATCCATAGATAAATCTTCCTATATGGTACTTGGGACCAGTAATGGCATATGTAAGCTGGTTTTCTGTGAACCACTCTTGGCTGTCTGATAAACAAAGCATCTCTCATCAATAGTCGAGACGTCCTTCCTCATCTTAGGCTAGTAGTAACGGCTGCTAACCACCTCAAATGTTTTGTTCTGCCCGAAATGACTAACCAAACTTCTTCTATGTAAGTCTTGAACAACCTTCTTTCTGATGGATATGGCGGGAAGGCACAGCTGGTTGCCTTTCAAAAGATATCCATCAAAGAGGTAGTACTCTCTACTGTTTGAGCCATCTTGACAAGTCTTCTAGACTTCCCCAAAATCTTTATGTCCTTCATAATCATCCTTTACATGCTTAAAAGTCTCAACCTCAAGAGTGATAGTCTTGAGAAGGTTGACCCGCCGGCTCAAAGCATCAGCCACCCGGTTTTGTGTTCCGGACTTGTGGACAAGCTTGTAAGGAAATTTGTCAATAAAGGCTAACCACCTAACATGTATAGCACTCCTCAACTGCTTCTGGCTACTCAAGTACTTAAGTGCCTGGTGATCAGTGTACAACACAAACTCTTGGCTAATCCAGTAATGCTCCCAAGTCTTGAGAGCTCTCACCACCATATAGAACTCATTGTCAAAAGTTGACCATTTCAGCTGAGCCTCGCTCAACTTCTAGGTGAAGTAGGCAATTGGCCTCTTCTCTTACATCAACACGGCTCCTACTCCCAACCCACTAGCATCACACTTAACTTTAAATAGCTTCTTAAAATCAGGATAAGCTAACACAGGTGCGGTGCTTAGCTTCTCCCTAATCAAAGCAAAGCTTGCTTCTTGCTCAAGCCCCACTTGAAGCCCCTCCCCTTCTTTAACAATTCGGTCAATGGAGCTATGATCGTGATAGCGTATTGAATGAACCTCCTGTAGAGGTTTCTAGCCCATGAAAGCTCCTTATCTCCCTAACATTACAAAGAGTCGGCCACTTCCTGATGGCCTTCACTTTCGAGCTATCCAGTCAGGTCCCATCACTAATGATAACATAGCCAAGGAAGACTACACTACTCAGCATAAATTAACACTTCCTAGGATGGGCATACAACTAATACCTCCTAAAAAGCTCAAACACCTTCTTGAGATACTCCCAATGTTCCTCCTCAGACTTACTATGGATGAGGATATCATCAAAGTACACAACCATAAACTTCCCAAGACTGGCTTTAACACTTGGTTCATCAACCGCATGAAAGTACTCGGCGCATTGGTGAGACCGAATGGCATAACAAGCCACTCATACAATCCATCTCTTGTCTTGAAATCAGTCTTTCACTCATCACCTGCTCGAATTCTAATCTAATGATAACCACTCCTCAAATCAAGCTTTGAAAACACCTTAGAGCCGGTTAATACTTCCAACATATCATCGAGGTGTGGTATGGGAAAGTTATACCGGATAGTGATCTTGTTGATGGCTCGACTATCCACACACATCCTCCAAGATCCATCCTTTTTAGGGGTTAGTAGTGCAGGGACGACACATGGGCTCAAACTCTCCCTCATATGAGCCTTCTTCAGCAACTCCTCAACTTGCTCCTTCAAGATCTCATTCTCTTTGGGATTCATTCTATAGTATGGCAAGTTGGGTAGGCTGGCGCCTGGAACTAAAACAATGTGATGTTGGATATCCCTCAAAGGGGGTAATTCAGTCGGTAGTTACTCAGGAAAGACATCTCCATAATTAGCAATCAACTCTTTCAGCTCAATTGGGATGTCACTAGTTTTTCCAATCGGCATCTGCTTTGAGGCGGTTGCAACAACCAGAAAGATCTGCTGACTTTCCTCACACTTCTTCAAGAAAGCGCTCTTGGTGTTGCAAATAGTAATGGTTCTTTTCGAGCCGTCTAGGCGGTCAGCCTATAGCGGTGTCAATACATACTTCACCTTATCCTTGGTGAAAGAATAAGCATTCTTCCTCCCATAATGTACCACATCATTATCAAATTGCCAAGGCCTAAAGCATTGACAACATAAGCCGGGTCACATTGAAGCCATAATTTCCACCATTCTATTTCTGAAGCTACTTGGACAACATGCATAGCTGACATATTTAGTCTTAACCACTAGGCTAAGACGTTAATGGTTACCAATCTAATAATTAAATAGATTTCGGGTAACTTAGGGAAATGCATCTATAGGAGATAGTAATTTAAAGAATAGAAATAGCTAATTAACAATAAACACTTTCTCTGAAATATATTTGTAAAATACCCGATTTTACAAAAATAATAATCTATTTGAAATCCCTATTCTCTAGCTTACCAAAACCGTGTATGGTCAAGAAATCCTAAAAACCAAAATTTAGCAGCTCGACGCCGACGACAAACCTCTCCATCTCGTCACCTTCGAAGATCGACGCATGTCCCTCTGGTACCAGATTTCCGCCGCCAGACCGCCTCGCCATACACCGGAATGACTCGGATCGACACGCCGATCTAGAACATCGCCAGGATTGAGACTGAGTGGAGTGGAGGAGGCTGTACTGCAATGAGTCGGCGACTCGTGAGAGACCGCATATTAACTGCTTCTTCGATCGATTTAGAGCTCCGATTTTAAAATCGGAGAATTTTAGAGAGAGAAAGAGAGAGTGAAATAGTAGTAGTGGAGAGAAAAAGTGGTGAACTAAAGAAAGGGGAAAGGATATAAAGGGGGAAAGGGGGGATTATATCAATATTTGTAAATTGATTATACCAATCACTCTTTCTACTATATACTGCTGATATACAAATGTATTTGTAATATGGATAGAAAATGCCTATTAGCAATATACATTACTTAATACACAATAGTTTAATCCTGAAATATTATCATGTAAATATTCTGTATACTGATGTACAATACTTGCATAAATGAAACTGTATATTGTCAACCATATATTGTACATGCTTGCACAGTATAGATGCCTACCCCTAAAAGATACTGTGCACGCATGTACAGTATTGCTGCATGACAATACTAAAACCCTAGGGTGGGCAAAATGAACCCTTCTGGTAACGGTATACAATATAGGTGCATGCCTCTAAAAGATACTGTGCACGCATGAACAGTATTAGAAGAATTGTATATAAATATACGGTTGACAGTATACAGTTTCATTTATGCAAGTAGTGTATATTAGTATACAAAATATTTACATAATAATATACAGGATTAAACAATTGTGTATCAAGTACTGTATATCAATATACGGTTGACAGTATGCGATTGTGTACACAATGGGTACTTAAGAATAGGAAAAAATGGGTACTTCAGAATTGGAAAAAATGGCTGTTACATGCTTTAAAAGGAAGAAATCGGAAAGAAAGGGAAAATAGAAATCGAAAAGGAATCAAAAAGGAATTAATTTGAATCAAATAGGAAAGAAATCAGATTTTGAATGTTGAAATATAGAAATAAAAAAGGATTAAAAAAGGAATTAATTTGAATAGCAACTGAGATATGAAAGAAATCAGATTTTGAATATTGAATGGAATGAACTCGAAAGAGAAGAAATAAATCGGGAAGTAAACAAAAAGAAATCAGAGATGAAATAGGAAAGAAATTAGATTTTGAATTAGGATTTAATAAAAAAATGAAAAATGGAAGAAATAAGAATTTGAATGCTACAAAATAATAAAATTGTGATCTCCTATAAAATAGAGATTCCCAAAATAACTGAAAATTGGAATGGGTATAAAGAATAAATTAATTTATTAAAAAAATATACATAATAAATAAGTTTCAAAAAGGTACATGCATTTCATATAATTCCCCATAAATTTTTTGAACATGCAAAAAAGCATGGATATTTGATAAATAATTAAATATACTAGTTCTGACTTTTTTGAATTATTACTTATATCCTTCAACAAACAAGAGAATAAAAACTCCAATATCACTTATCCAAATATTTTAAATACCCAATGAAACAAATTGAAAGTCGCAATTAATTAATTTAGTTTTGGTTTAACTATTCTTTTTATTTTGAAGAAATAAGCCCAAGAGGGGTAAAACCCCTACTCGGTGATAATATTAAAATAAATAATTGGTATAATTAGTAGATTCATAAGTTGTGCGTCGGAATGGTCAGAGATCAATTCTTGACTCCTGCAAAAGGTCTTATTATTTCAAAAATAAATAAATAAAAGTGAATTTCAAGATGAAAATCACGTATAGTCATGAAAGCCAAGTACAAGTTAAGAGGATTCTTGGATTAGTGAAAAATAGGTAATCATACTTTGTCCTTCATAATCTCTGAATGAATTGTATGATTTTTCATTCAATGAACCGTAACAATAAATTAATGATTACTTTATAAAAAGGCAAAGTAATGATAAAATACTCACTCACGTCTGAATTGAAATTTGAAAATTTGTGTGTACCATAGTGGATTATTTATAAATTTCTTTTAATAATAGATCATTTATAAAGTTACCATTAACTACAATAATTTAATAATAATAGCAATAATAATAGTGAAAAAAAATACAACGATACCATCTAAATTGAAAAGATGAACAATCACATCTAAATTGAAGATATAATAGTTATGAAAAGCATTTTGAATTTGTATGTACTGTAATGCATTATTTATAAAGTTACCAATAAGAAGATATAATAATTATGAAAAGCATTTTGAATTTGTATGTACTATAATGCGTTATTTATAAAGTTACCAATAATAATAATAATAATACTAATAATAAAAATAATAATAATAAGTTTAAAACAAACAAGTGAAAAAAAATAAAGACCGGTTTAAGGCATTTGGATTGGAAAACAACATGAAAGGTAAAGAGATTGAAAGCTTCTTATTTTGTGTAATACTATTTTCTTATTCCCATCTCTCTTATTCCCACACCCACCCAAGTAATACTATTTTTTTTCTTTATTTCTATTTTTATTTCATTTATCAATTTTAATAACTATTATAATTAATAACAATATTATTATGAATTATTAATAATACTGAGTAATAATTAAAACCGTGTAAAGTTGAAAAAACAGACTTGTAGTTTCACCGTTTTTTAGAAGAGAATCTGTGAAAAACACTCCAACACGAGGTATGCGATTTTAAAAAGGTGGCAAAAAACAGATAAAAAAGAGCTATTCGTTGACAATAATGATGTAGCAAAGGATAGGTTAATCAATTCAATTTTAACCATTTTATTTAAAAATTATACATCAAGTTTGAGTAAGTTTGAGAGAATTTTCATTTTGTTATGGTTTTTTTTCAAAGTTTATCATCATTTTTTACTAATAAAATATTTGCACATTTTAAAAATTTTAAAAATTTATCACTGAAGTGATTTATATTTTCATTAACCAATTTAAATTTTTAATTTGAAAGATTTACATTTTATCGTGACATAATTTAGTATTAGAGATCCTTTGTTTCCTAACTTTTTTTTAAATCACAAATCACATTTTAGAAATATCATGTGAAATATTGGAGCTTATAAATCAGAGAGTGGATTGGCATACAAGTCACACCACTACTGTTTGTTTTCAACTAACAAGGTTAAACTCCTACTGATCCTTGTATGTACCATAGAAGCTCTGATATATTAACCTTTTTCACATTTCTTTGATATGTTGATGTATTTTGCAGGTGATGAAGAAGATGAGGATTGTGGCCATAGCAACATGTTTACTGTGGAATGCCATGCTGTGTTTCTCGAGCGATCCATTTTCGTCTGGTTTGAAAACTGTGGTTAATGATACTACCAGCGGATCAGTGGTCTGGATTTATGGTCCTAATGGGCGGTGTGCTCATGCGCATGAGGCAAAGTATTTAGTGCTAAGGGATTGCGTGGATACTCCGGCTCAACGTTTTATATTAAGGGACGGAACAATTCGATTGGCTGGTTCAGATCATTTTTGTGTAATAGCTTATTTAGAATCTACTCAAGGTTCCAATGTGCAGCTTGATTATTGTGTTGGATTATAAACTTGATCCTTATCAATGGAAACCCAAAATCCAAATCCAATCAATTGGAGTCCAAGCCCACAAATCCAAAATGTAGTAAATTTATTTAGGTATTTTAAGTATGTAGATTTTTGTGTGTGATAACCAAATTGGAGGCTATTAACTACAACCAATTTGGAGGCCATTAAATTAACTAAATAAGTTGGCTATTAATTGTATTAGTTGGAGGTGGTGGTAAGTAATTGTGTTAGTTGGGAGTTGGGAGTTGTATAATTCACCTATAAATAGGGGAGTTCTTTAGTTGTTTTTCATCAACAAAAATAAGAACTTCTTTAGAGAGAAAAGAAGTAAAGAGTGAGTTGTAGTATTGCATTTTGAGTGAGAGTGTTCTTGTAATATTTTTGAGTTTAATAAAAGTTGTTTGTTTGAGTGTTTTAATTTCCAACAAAGTGGTATCAGAGCTAGGCTGAAAGCTCGAGTCCTCCTCCAGAAAAGAATTTTTTTTCCGAGTGCGGAAAAATCGAGTTGAAACTGCCCAGGCGTTGCAGTAGCTAAAAAGCCCAGAAAGTGTCGCAATAGATTGCCAAAAGCATTGCAATACGTCCAGCGTGTTGCAAAAGACTCCAGAAGTGTCGCAGTAGAATCCAGAAGTGTGGCAGCAGACTCTAGAAAGTGTCGCAATAGCTCCTGTACGTCTAGAAAAGCTATTTGAGTAAGATGGCGAATAACATGGCATCCTTTCAAGTTCCAACACTCAACAACAACAACTACGACAATTGGAGTATCAAGATGAAGGCTCTTCTCGGTGCTTATGATGTTTGGGATATCGTAGAGAAAGGATTCAAGGAGCCCGAAAATGAAGCCTCTCTCACGCCAGATCAAGCTACAACTTTGAAGGATTCCCGAAAGAGAGACAAGAAAGCTCTCTTCCTCATCTATCAAGCATTAGATGATGACGGTTTTGAAAAGATTTCAAGTGCAACTTCCGCCAAGCAAGCATGGGAGAAGCTACAAATCTCTTACAAAGGAGCCGAAAAGGTGAAGAAGGTACGTCTCCAAACACTAAGAGGTGAGTTTGAATCCTTGCACATGAAACCATCCGAGTCTATCTCCAACTACTTTTCAAGAGTAGCAGTCATTTCTAATCAATTGAAAAGAAACGGTGAGAAGTTAGAAGATGTAAGAATAATAGAGAAGATACTCCGCTCGTTGGATCACAAATTTGAGCACATCGTGGTGACGATTGAAGAAACCAAAGACTTGGAGGAGATGACGATTGAAGAACTCCAAGGATCACTACAAGCCTATGAAGAAAAGCATAAGAAGAAACAAGGTATCTCTGAGCAACTCCTCAAGCTACAACTAAAGGATACGAGTGAAGGCCAAGGCAATGGTAGAAATAACCATGGCAGAGGCAGAGGCAGAGGAAGAGGCCGCGGACGAGGAGGAAGCCGTGGTTGTGGACGGAGTTGGAATTACAATAACAATTCCAACAACAACTATGAGAAAGGAGAAAGCTCCACGCAAGGTCGTGGAAAAGGAAATTCGAACTCGAGGTATGACAAATCTCAAGTCCGATGCTATAATTGTCAAAAGTTTGGGCATTACGCTTCAGAATGTAGAGCTCGAAATGATCAAGTTGTAGAGAAGGCAAATTTCATGGAGGAGAAGATTGAGGAGAAAGAAACGCTATTATTAGCATACAACAACAATAGTGATCATCAAGACAACACATGGTATCTTGACACCGGTGCAAGCAACCACATGTGCGGAAAAAGAAGCTTATTCGTGGAGCTGACTGAAGAAGTAAGTGGCGATGTCTCATTTGGAGATGACAGCAAGATATCGGTGAAGGGGAAAGGTAACATCCTCTTTCGTGCTAAAGATGGTAGCCACCAATTAATTTCAAATGTCTACTATGTGCCTAATATGAAGTGCAACATTCTAAGTTTGGGCCAACTCTTAGAAAAAGGCTATGATATTCACATGAAAGATTGTAGTCTTTTAATAAGAGATGGCAAAGGAGATCTGATTGCTAAAGTACAAATGTCAAAGAATCGAATGTTTCCTTTGAACATTCAACATGATGTTGCGAAGTGTTTGAAGGCGTGTTACAAAGACGCATCGTGGCTATGGCATCTTCGATTTGGTCATTTCAACTTCGGAGGATTAGAGCTACTATCGAAGAAAGGAATGGTTAGAGGCTTACCATGTATCAACAATCCTGATCAATTGTGCGAAGGATGTTTACAAGGGAAGCAATTCAGAAGAAGCTTTCCAAAGGAGTCAGACTATAGAGCCAAGAAACCGCTCGAACTCATCCATACCGACGTGTGTGGTCCTATCAAGCCAAGTTCTCTCGCTAATAGTAACTACTTCCTTCTTTTCATTGATGATTACTCAAGAAAAACATGGGTATATTTCTTGAAGCAGAAATCAGAAGTCTTTGGAGTGTTTCAGAAGTTCAAAGCAGCTGTGGAAAAGGAGAGTGGTCATAAGATCAAAGCCATGAGATCTGATCGAGGAGGAGAATTCACATCCAATAAATTCAACGACTTTTGTGCAGCACATGGAATCCGTCGACCCTTAACGGTTCCTAGATCCCCCCAACAAAATGGTGTGGCAGAAAGGAAGAATAGAACAATTCTTGACATGGCACGGAGTATGCTCAAAAGCAAGAAACTACCCAAGGAGTTTTGGGCCGAAGCAGTGGCATGTGCAGTCTACCTATTAAATCGTTCTCCTATAAGAAGCGTGTGGGGAAAGACACCACAAGAAGCATGGAGTGGAAGAAAGCCCGAAATTTCCCATCTTCGAGTCTTCGGGAGTGTAGCTCATGTTCATGTACCAGATGAGAATCGAACCAAGCTTGATGATAAAAGCAAAAGTTTTATTTTCATCGGTTATGACTCAAGCTCAAAAGGCTATAAGCTATACAATCCGAATGAGAAGAAATTTATGATCAGTCGAGATGTGATATTTGATGAAGAAGGAGAATGGAACTTTGATTCTCAAACGGAAGACTTCAACTTTTCTCCATTTGAGGAATATGAGCCGACAACGCCTGAGCAACCAAGACAACTTCAGCAAGGCCTCACAACTCCACCAACTTCTCCTACTCATAGAGATAGGTCATCATCATCATCATCATCCCCATCCTCAAGCGAGACTGAAGATGAAAGAGAAGTGCATCGTACGAGAAGTCTTCGAGAACTCTATGAGGTGACTGAACAACTAGACAATCTTACATTATTTTGTCTATTTGTTGACTGCGAGCCAGTGACATTTCAAGAGGCTGCAAAAGAGAAAAAGTGGAGAGATGCTATGGACGAAGAAATCAAGGCCATTGAGAAGAATGATACATGGGAACTCACTTCACTTCCTAAAGGACACAAGGCGATAGGTGTCAAATGGGTGTACAAAACAAAGCGGAATGCCAAGGGAGAGATCGAAAGACACAAGGCAAGGCTTGTTGCAAAAGGCTATTGTCAAAAGGCTGGAATTGACTACGATGAGGTATTCGCTCCAGTTGCTCGATTAGAAACTATCAGACTAATAATTTCTTTAGCGGCTCAAAACAAGTGGAGTATTCATCAAATGGATGTAAAATCGGCGTTCCTAAATGGAGTTCTTGAAGAAGAAGTTTACATCCAGCAACCACCAGGTTATGAAGTCAAAGGCCATGACGACAAGGTGTTGAAATTGAAGAAGGCCCTTTATGGGCTAAAACAAGCACCAAGGGCATGGAATAGCAGAATTGACAAGTACTTCCGAGAAAATGGCTTCAACAAATGCCCCTTTGAGCACGCTTTGTACATCAAGATCAAAGATGGAGATATTTTGATCGTGTGCCTCTACGTGGATGATTTGATATTCACTGGAAGCAACCAAAGAATGTTCGATGAATTCAAGAAAGTGATGACGAAGGAGTTTGAGATGACAGACATGGGGCTCATGGCGCACTACCTCGGCATAGAAGTAAAGCAACAAAAGGATGGAATATTCATTTCACAAGAAAGCTATGCGAAGGAGATCTTGAAAAAGTTCAAGATGGATAACTGCAAGCCGATAAGCACACCGGTGGAGTACGGGATTAAGATGTCCAAACATGAAGAAGGGGAAAGTGTAGATCCAACATTTTTCAAAAGTTTGGTTGGAAGTCTACGCTATCTTACATGCACGAGGCCAGATATCCTTCATTTAGTCGGATTAGTAAGCCGCTATATGGAGTCACCAACAACCACCCATTTCAAAGCCGCTAAGAGAATTCTTCGCTATTTGAAAGGTACAACAGACTTTGGCTTGTTTTATTTGGTATCTAATGATTACAAGCTTGTTGGATATAGCGATAGCAATTGGGGTGGAGACGTAGATAACCGAAGAAGCACTAGTGGATTCGTGTTTTTCATGGGAGACACTGCTTTCACATGGATGTCAAAGAAACAACTGATTGTAACTTTGTCTACATGCGAAGCAGAATATGTTGCAGCAACCTCGTGCGTATGTCATGCAATTTGGCTTAGAAATTTATTGAAGGAGATTGGGTTAATGCAAGAAGAGCTGACTGAGATCCGTGTTGACAACAAGTCAGCCTTTGCCTTGACAAAGAATCCTGTATTCCTTGATCGAAGCAAACACATCGACATCCGCTACCATTACATAAGAGAGTGTGTTGCAAGAAAGGAAGTACAAGTTGAATACATGAAGACACAAGATCAAATTGCGGATATATTCACTAAGCCGCTCTCAAGCGAAAACTACGTCAGATTAAGAAGCTCACTCGGAATGACAAGATCAAGTTTAAGGGGGGGTGTTGGATTATAAACTTGATCCTTATCAATGGAAACCCAAAATCCAAATCCAATCAATTGGAGTCCAAGCCCACAAATCCAAAATGTAGTAAATTTATTTAGGTATTTTAAGTATGTAGATTTTTGTGTGTGATAACCAAATTGGAGGCTATTAACTACAACCAATTTGGAGGCCATTAAATTAACTAAATAAGTTGGCTATTAATTGTATTAGTTGGAGGTGGTGGTAAGTAATTGTGTTAGTTGGGAGTTGGGAGTTGGGAGTTGTATAATTCACCTATAAATAGGGGAGTTCTTTAGTTGTTTTTCATCAACAAAAATAAGAACTTCTTTAGAGAGAAAAGAAGTAAAGAGTGAGTTGTAGTATTGCATTTTGAGTGAGAGTGTTCTTGTAATATTTTTGAGTTTAATAAAAGTTGTTTGTTTGAGTGTTTTAATTTCCAACATATTGTGCTCTTATTTATCAAAAGCTAAAAACTTGGGAAGTACAGAACAACAGAGAAATTATGCATCGAGACACTGGACTTTTTCTTTCCGCGATTTCCAGAGCTCACCATACTCAAACGACATTGGAGCAAAAGGTATACTCGTCGTTCCAAACCTGGCGAATCGACTCTCAACCTCCACCACTATATAGATTGGCATATATTACTGGAATGAACAGTCTGTGCTTACGTAAATCAAGTGCTAATAAAGTGTCTCTAGGGGAATGTAAAACTACAGGCTCGGATCGTCCAAGATGGCTTATTTACCCAGACGGAACCATAAGACCCGAGGCCAATTCTAAAGAATGTATTAGCATTGACAATCTTACTAATAAAAGAGTTATTGTCACGAGTTGCGGACTCGGACCAAGTGAAGAACGATGGATTCTCACTGAGAATGGTATGGTTTTGAACGAAGAAACCAATTTAGTTTGGGAAGTCGTGGAATCTGGTGATCAAGAGAAGAATGTCTTTGTTCATCGTCCGACTGGACAGCCTAATCAACAGTGGGAAATCACAGAATAATGAAGGATGTAACCTTTGTTTCAATTATTTAGCTTGGTTTTAAAAAATATTGTGTTAATATAGTGTGATGTGTGCTTGAGTCTATGTTTTCAGTTCCAAGAATAAAACTTATGCAGCTTGTTGGTTGCATATCTACCTTGAATAATAAATGTCTTGTTATATGTATATATCCTTTATAATTTCACTGTAAAATATGGTAATCATAACTCGATCTCCGAAATTAAAAACAATAACAACTATAGGAAGAGAAGGCAAACAACTCCACATCCTCTTTCTATCTGAAAGTTTCAGATGCTCGAACTAATCTTATAGTTCAAGGATTTGAACTACAATCGGGGCAGGGTGGGGTTTTTCCTTTGTATTTAATAATATAAGTGAGTTTGTGCAAAAAAATTTTAAGAAATAAAGGCATTCTTAATTTGGAGAATTCATGTGCCTCGAGAGTTTGAGGCTTCATAAAAATTAGTCCAAAAACCAATCCTTATATCAAGATAATGCTATTTTATCTCTGCAATCCTATAAAGTTGGATATCTAACTTTCACTAAAAGAGATAGGATACCACCACAAGCAAGAGCAAAAGGTTACTTTTAGCCACCTGACACCTGATGCACGAAAAGCTAAAGTACTAAAAAGGTGTAACTGCTAAAAGTCAAAATACAAAGCATAGAGATTACCAATTTGGTCTTATCTAATGGGAAGATTACCAATTAGCATTGTCTAACAATGTGGGATTCTCTTGTTTGAGCATGGTGTTGCGCTCAAGGGGGAGCCATGGTCTTTAGCCCGCATGTGGTGATAACTCACACTTGAGGGGGAGATTGTTGGGGTAAGTGTGAGTTGAGAATCCTACATGGAAAGTTAATGAGTTAAGTGAATGATATATAATCGGGAAGGGCCCATTAACCCATCACCTTAGGGTTTTGGGTTAGATATAGGGTCAAGCCCATGAAGTATATAATTCACTTGTATGCTCATTGTTCCCCCGGACTAGAAGCTCCCAAATCCTAACAAGTGGTATCAAAGCCGGTATGGCTTGTTTGAGCATGGTGTTGCGCTCAAGGGGGAGCCACAGTCTTTAGCCCGCATGTGGTGATAACTCACCCTAGAGGGGGAGATTGTTAGGGTAAGTGTGAGTTGAGAATCCCACATGGAAAGTTAATGAGCTAAGTGAATGATATATAATTGGAAAGGACCCATTAACCCATCACCATAAGGTTTTGGGTTAGATATGGTGTCAAGTCCATGAAGTATATCATTCACTTGGGTGCTCATTGTTCCCCCGGACCGTCAGCTTCCGAATCCTGACATCAACCAATACAATGGTCATCAAGGAAGGAGTTTTTTTTATAGATAATGTTAAAAGACTTCTCAGAATATAGCCGTATTGAGGAATGTACTTGTCTCATAACAACGGTAAAAAAGAAGACTCTCACAAGATGCGCATTAACGGTCATCTTCAAGTCAAGAGAGTATAAATATGCCTATATCCACTGCACGCAAATTATCGAGCAATGTACAAAAAGCACACTCAAGAAATTACATTTAGCGCAAATCCAGAAAGCGATAAAGTCATTGTCCATATTAGTTTGTAAAACAAAAGGCACAACAATCAATTCAATATCTTGGCACTTGTGCTAGAGCAGAAGACAATGCTCAGAAGCAAAAGTAGCCAAAATAGAGAAGTTAGCTCAATCAGAAGACAGGAAAGCGATCAGTAGATAGCCCCCAAGGAAATAAAAATCAAGGAGGAACCCACTGAGTTCTCTCAACGGGAGTTAAGAGAGTTTGAAAGAAAAACCCTCAACAGGATGCCTAAGCAAAAAAATTGTCATATCCTCCAACGGTGAGTCTAAGGTAGAAGGCGACAAACTAAACCTTACTCGTCTAAGAAACAACTATGATGAAGTAGTGCCAAAAAGGGCAGCTTTTGAGAATATGAAGAAAGCTCAGAAAGGGGCAGAAAAAGGCAAACGTAAAGAAGAAAGAAGTTGTTAACATGAGAAAAGAAGAACCTCAGAATGAAAACGATGAGGAATATCGGCTGAAACTTGCCATGGAGATCAGCAAGGCTTAGATAAAGAAAAAGGGGATCTATAAACATGAAGAGCTTCCATGGGTGAGAAAACCATCAAATCCTGGTAGAGAAAAGATGTTGGTCCCTTAGTGACTGTTACTAGGGTCAGAGGGGGTGAATGATCCTTTTTGCGAAATTTTGGACTTTAAAGAGTCTTGGATTAGCATGCAATGGATGAACTGAAAGCTTACTAGAGTAAGATCCGGATAATGCATATATTCAATTTAAAATGCACTTAAAGTAAAAGCTTAATGTAAAGAAAATCAAACAAGGGAATTTTATACTAGTTTGGACCTCCAGCTCCCGAAGTTTCCTCCTCCGAGCTCAAATCTACTATTTGAGGGTGATTTGGGAAACATATGATCATGCATAACACGCCCTCCATATCATCATGAAATCAACATTCAGCTTAGACCATTGGGTGGACTTGTAAAAACCAACATATAAGGACACAGCCGAATAGGAATTGTGTTCGCCAATGACCCACAAAAACCGATCTATATACCCTGGGAAAAACGAACCTGAGCCTGCTCACCCCCTACCAAAATATCACTAGGGTCATAGATCATCGTTGGGCTTGATTGGACTATCCAATTTTGGAGCTGATATACCGTTCTTGACTAGATAATCTTAAGTTCCGTTTCCACCAAGGTCTGGAATACTCGGTTGTCCCAAAAAGGAAAATAAACCTCCACTAAACTGAGCATGATTTCCTGTTACAAAGATGATAAAGATCATGGAATAAAGAAGCAAGAGATTGGTTCCCAGTCCAATTATCATGCCAAAAGGAGTTGTCCACCCCATTCCCAACCAATACATACACATTAGACCAAAACAAATCCCAATAGCCGAAGTTCTTAGCGCAAAAAGAGATAATGCCATGCCAAGTCAGAGATAATTTCCTACAATCATACTCCTCTAATGCTGCCCAAGACAAAAACCTATACGGCTTAACACTAATTTCATACCACCAAGACTCTTGACTTGATATTTCAAGCTTCCAAATCCGCTCCAATAATATACTATAATTCACAAGTTTAAAATCCCGAATGTATAACCCACCAAGATCTTTCGGTAGCGTAATAGTTTTCCAACTCACTTTACTAATTCCCCTCGGATTAGCGTCACCCCTCCATAGAAAATTTCGCACCAATTGTACTAGCCTATCATTAACCGAAGTCGGCATTTCATTAAGAGAAAGAAAATAAATAGGGAGCGATGAGAGGACCGACTTAACAAGAGCAACCCGTCCATTATAAGAAAGACAATTACCCTTCCAGCTAGCTAACCTATTTTGGAATTTACCAATCAACACATTCCAATAGGACATCGGTACCCTTTCCATGCTAAGAGGTGAACCCAAATTGAACTAAAACTGCCAAAGCCCTATATTCCGCTTCGGTCGACGAACGTGAGACAGTCTTTTGTTTATATTCAGTTATATGAGGCTCATTTTAGTTCGCCAGTTTACGAGCTCGAGCCGAGCTTGAATATTTTAAGCTCGACGAGCCAAGGCTGACCATTTTTCCATTCGAGCTGAGCTGATCCCAAACAAATTCAGTCTCGATTCGGCTCGTTAGCATTCCTAAATAGAATACACATTCTTTTATTCCAAAAAAACTATCAACATCCAAGACAATAATCCATTATATTTCCAATTTTTTCATTCATTTATATTATATTCCTTTGGAATATCGAACCAAACGTCATCTTAAAGTTTTATTAACTATAGCATGCATTGTTATCTACGATATTAACTAATCTCATGCCTGATTTTTTGGTATGAAGTACAAGTATTTTCACTGAAATAATCTATTTCGAGATTTAGTCAGAGTTAAGGTTCCTCATTCCTTCCTATAAATATATTTAGCAGGATTCGAACATTAATTGGTCTTATTTCAGTCCGCGTTATCAAATTTAATTATAAACTAGTTAACGTTAGGAATATTATAAATGCTACAATTGGTCATTATCTATCAGCTTAAGCTTTTAGGTGAGATCGTTCCATGACATGGTATCAAAGCAGCGTATGTTAGAGATTTATGGGTTATCCCACATGGAAAATAAACAAAGAGTAAGGAATGTAATATAAGTGGTGTAGATTGGCCCTTAACACAAGTCAATTGGTTTTTTGTTAGATGGGCTCAAACCCACTTATATGCTCACTCAAGCTTTCAATCCCAACACTCTCTAGACCCATGGATATTCTCTATAGCGTAGACCTAAAGGTCAAGGGTTTGAATCCTGACAGCTCCATTTGTTGAATTAAATTGCAACACATAACAGATGGGTCTGTGTTATACCCACTGCAAGCCCAAGGGACATTGGCGTTCAGGGGAGCATCAGGAATACTTTAATTATCACGATCGGGCTTTACCTATCAGCTTAAACGTTTGGGTAAAACGGTTACATAAAAGTTAATTTACTAACCTAATCAATGTTTAATAAACCATTTTGCATGATCTGCCAAATCCAATTATGATTATTGTCACAAATAATGTGCATATTACCCGGTAGAAAAAATTTAATTTTTCCTGCTCCAAAAGTAAAAACTACTTTTAACTTTAAAGAATAGTTTAAGTATTGGGCATATCAGTTAGTTTATAATCTTGTAAGAGTGGTCGATTCTTCGACATATGGGTATATCATTGTAATTCGTTTGCCTTCTCTTTCATGTTGTTATTATTGGTTTTGAGTTGGGATATAGTTCTGAGTTCGTATATCGTTACGATACCCATTTTTTTACAGTGAAATTTTAAAAAATATAGACACGAGAAATTCATATGACAAGCAAATATTATTCAAGATAGATATGCAGCCAACAAGCTGCATAAGTTTTATTTTTGGAACTAAAAACATACACTCAAACATACACCACAATATATTAAAAGGCAAGCTATATATTTAAACAAAGGTTACATCATTTATTAAGGATTTGATTTGCCACTGTTGATTAGGCTGACTAGTTCGAAGATTAACTAGAACTTTCGTGGTGTTCGTATCAATGCCCGTGACTTCCCAAACTACATCGGTTGCTTCATTCAAAACCGTACCATCCTCAGTGAGAATCCATCGTTAATTGGTCCAAGTCCGCAACTCGTGACAATAACTCTTCTATTAATAAGATTATCAATGCTAATACACTCATTCGAATTTGCCTCGGGTCTTATGGTCCCATCTGGGAAAATATACCATCTTGTTCGATCCCCATCTGTAGTTTTACATTCCCCTAGAAACACGGTATTACCACTAGTACGCAAGCACAGACTGTTCATTCCAACAATATATGCCAATTTCAATACTGGTGGAGGTTCGGAGTCGAGTTTCCATGTTTGGAACGAGGAGTATACGTTTTCATCCAATGTAACGTGAGTATTGTGAGCTCCGTAAATCGCGGATATAAAAAGTCCGCTTTCTGAATGCACGATTTGTCTACCTCTCTGTAAATGCCAAATCCTTGCCTCTGTGAGAAGCTCGTAACAACTTATCAGCTCTACGTTGGAACCTCGAGTATATGGTGTAGAAACAGTTAAACATGCTTTAGAATAAGAAACCGAGCGAATTACTCCATCTGATTCAAATCTAAAACGTTGATTGCTAGTATCTGCGCAATCCCTTAACATTAAATACTTTCCGTCTTGTGCATGAGCACACCCCCTGTTGGGACCATTAATCCAGCCTGCAAAAGCGTTGGAATCACCATCAACCGTAGTTTTCAAACCAGACGAAGATTGATCGGTTGAGAAACAAACCATGGCATTCCACAATAAACATGTTGCTATCGCCACAATCCCCGTCTTCTTCATCACCTGCATAATACATCTATCACACAAAATGTGAAGAAGTTAATGTATTAGAGCTTCTATGGTACATACGAGGATCAGTTGGAGTTTTCCCTTTGTTAGTTGTAAACAAACTGCAGTGTTGTGATCACTTGTATGCTAACCCATTCTCTTATTTATAAGCTCAATCTAGTCAAGTGTGAAAGAGTGAAATTAATTAACCGGCCAAAAAAAAAACATCTAAAACATAATATTTGTTAGGAATGAATATCCCACTTCGCTTTCGGAGGATCCACTGAGCTTGTATATAAACAGAGCCCTGAAGGCCTTAACTTAAATGACGTGTTTTAAAACCTCACGTAAACAGGGCCAAAGCGAACAATATCGTTCAAGCTGTTTATAACACGTTATCAGCACGATCGCGTTTAGGGGTTGTGTTAGGAATGAATATCCCACTTTGCTCCCGGAGGATCCACTGAGCTTGTATATAAATAGGGCCCTGAAGGCCTTAACTTGAACGAAGCATTTTAAAGCAGTGAGATTGGCCGTGAAAGACGCCAAAACGGACAATATCGAAGCTGATTATAACAATATTAATGATATGATGTATTTTTGTTTCATTTATTGCTAAACCATAAACTAATGTCAAAGTATTAAAGTAAATTAAAAAATACCAAAAAGACACCAAAAATTAACATGGGTTTCTGTTTCCCAAGTGAGGGGACTAATGTTCGAATTTTAAAATTCAAATATTAGTCTCTATATTTAGTTTGTATTGTCAACTAAATTTTACTTTGTTGGTTATTCTTACCTAATTTAATAAAATGGTTTATGAACTAGTTACTTCAGTAACCTAATCAATGCTTAACCAACCACTTTGCATGATGTGCGAAATAATATTTCTAATTATTGGTAACTTTTTAAATAATACATCATAGTACACAAAAATTTAAAAAGCTTTTCATAATTATTATATCTTCAATTTATATGTGACTGTATGATTATGTACATTCAATAATGTTGGTAAATTATCAGTAATAATAAATAATATTAATAACATAAAAAATAAAAAATAAATTATAATAGACATTGAAGGGCATTTGTTAATGAATAATTCGCCTAAGAATACAAGATATTGGATAACATGTACTTGATAGTTTTACCTTATGGTGATTTTATTTTTTATAAAGTTAATATTATTTTGCGCTTTATCGTTATTGAATTAATGAAATTAAATTAAATTTAATAGTAATAGTGGTAAAGTAAAAAAAATAAAATCATCGTAAAATTACTCATTAATTTACAATTGGTTTTAAGTAGTAGAATATTGATTTGTTAATTGATTAACTTAGAGTGTGTAATTCATGCTTTAAAATCATGGTTTCCGTGATCCCAACTCGACACTAAAAGTTTGATGTTATTCTAAATTTTTTAAAAGTTTCAATTATTCTCCTGAACTTGTAAAAAATTGTGCATGTTTTCTTTATCAGTGTCACATGTCAGGTTATGGTTGGTCTAACTTCTTAAATATTTTATTTTTCTAATTTTGTCTCTCTAATTAAAAGTTGACGCATGACATTGAAAGAATAAAATAATGCATGTTTTTGCAAGTTCATGGGTTTATTTAAAATCTTTAAAAGTTCAAACTCTGGTTCAATCTAATTGAACTGTGGTTCAACCATAAAATCTGTAAACTATTACCTTCAATGGTTTAATATCTAATTCGGTTTCAGTAATATTGCCTTTCACTAACCATTTACGATAAAACAATTCGAAGAAAAATTCAACATCGAAACTTATTATTATGAGAAAACTTTTTCTAGCTAATTTAGGGCCAGTTTGGCATTGCTGTTTGAACTGTTTTTAAAAAAATTATTCTCACAAACTTTTAATAATACTACAGTACATGTTTTGGTTTTGAGCAACACATTTTAATCTTTCATACTAACTAATTAGGAAATGTCGGATTTATTTTTTTTAAAATCAAATGTGCAGCTTTAAAAAAAAATTTTCCCGAAAAAGCCGGTGAAAAAAACTGCAAACCCTTAGCCTCCTTTAGATGAGCAGCTTCTCGACTCAGATCAAGATGCTAAAGTAAGTGAGTCTTTTCTTGTTCATTCATATCTCTCATTAATTCAACCTATGCCTTTTTCTATGGATCTATCTGCAAGATTATCGACTTTGGAATATGGTTGATCTAATACTGATTACTGTGTTGGATCAGATCTAATTTCAACATGAGGAATCACTTGAGTTGAGATGAGAAGATCAGAAAAGCAGTGGTTTCATTGCTAGATCTTGCGAAATTGAAGACAATAATCGATGGAAAACACAAAGAAGTAAGAGATGTATTCAATATCCGGCTGAATCGATGAAAAGAAACAAACATGAGAGGTTTTGTGGAGATTCAAGAACAATCTGTAAACCATGGCATGTTGAGTGGTGTCCTTGTGAGACCCACCGAATTAATTAATTAAAAAAGAAAAATAAAAAGGCATGTCGGCAGAGTATTTTTTTAAAAAGTGCACAGTGAAATGACTGTGCACAATTCGGCCATATGGGTTTTAAATCTCCTATAAATAGAGGAGGTTTTGCTCATTTTAAAAGCAGAGAGCAAGAGAGAAGAAACACTAGAAAAATGTAATCTGTGCAGAGAGACTTAGGAAAAGGGTTCCTAAGAGTTGGGTAAGAGAGAAAATAGTGAGGTTTTGGGAAACACCTGTGTGCCGCTATTTTGTAATCTCTTGGTGTACCTACTATTATTTTCATAGTGGAAGAATTATTCGGAGTTTGTCTCGTGGCTTTTCCCTAATTTATTTGGGGTTTCCACGTAAAAATCTGCGTGTCTTTTATTCTAATGCTATTATTTTTCTCGTAATCTATTATTGGGCCTAACAAGTGGTACCAGAGCCGAAGGTTGCTTTATCAGTAGAATCCATGGATATATTTTTCAAAAATAAATATACCACGACGACGAGAAAATTACGGCGAATCCGGTGGCACAATCAGTTTGAAAAACCATCGTAGATACACAATTTGAGTGAACAGTAACTTAGTAACTTAGTAAAATAGTAACTTTAATAATACTATTCATATTTGGTCATTTTATGAATATTATTATTTAAGTATATGGAGACATACTGTTACTATTCCAATATACAAGTATTATTTGGGTGTATGGTACTATTCACATATTCCGTCACTATTTATGTGAATAGTAAAATTCGTGAATAATAAACTTTTGCCATTTTTAAAGTTTCGACATGGCGAATGACGGTGTAATGATCAAATTAACGGATACAAATTATTCAATGTGGAAATCCAGAATGGAGGACTACCTCAATTGCAAAGATTTGTACGATCCAATTGAGGGTGATGACGCAAAGTCGAAGGATATGAAAGAACAGCAGTGGATAAAGTTGAAGAAGCAGAAATTTGGTACAATACGCCAATGGATAGATACTAGCCTGTACGACCACGTGAGGAATGAAACAGATCCCAAAGTTCTCTAGAAGAAGCTAGAGGATATGTACGAGGCTAAAAATGCTCAAGAAAAAGTGTTCATGATTTGCAAAGTCATGAACTTGAAATTGACAGAGGGACGATCAATCACACAACACCTGAACGACTTTGAAGGATTCATAAGTGAGTTAGTAGTCACCGGTTTGTCCTTAGATGATGAGATGCAAATATGTCTTTTGATGGGAACTCTACCAGATAACTGGGATACTCTTGTCGTATCATTAGTAACTCAGCTCCAAATGGTGTGGTAACAATGTCTATGGTAAAGAATAGTCTACTTAATGAAGAGCTTCGTAGAAGGGACGATGCCATTACCAGTTCACAAGCCCTAGTCACAGAGAATAAGGGCTGAAGCAAGAGTAGAGGTCGTGGGAATGGAAAATCGAAAGATAGATCCAAGTACCGGGAGAAGAGGTCATGCTACCACTGTGGAAAGCAGGGTCATCTCGAAGGGAACTGACGTTTCTTTAAACAAGAGAATGTGAACCGAAGTCATGATAATGACCAAAATACATCCGCTCGAGTCACAAAAGAAGATGGAGAGGTGGCTTTATTATCTCATGATGTAGATTGTTGTCATGTTGGAGATGCAGATACCGAGTAGATTGTAGATTATGGTGCCTCATACCACTATGTTCTAAAAAGGGAATACTTCCCAACCTATAAAGCGGTGATTATGGTACTATTAAAATGGGTAATAATAGTGTCTCACAAATGGTGGGAATCAGCGATATCTGTGTGAAGATAAGTGTCGAATGCACATTAATACTTAAAAATGTGCGACACATTCTAGATCTTTGATTGAACCTGTTGTCTGTTTGTGTATTGGACAAGGAAGGTTATCACAACCATAATGGCGAGGGAAATTGGAAACTCACCAAAGGATCATTGGTGGTGGCGAAAGGAAGATTGTGTTGCTCGCTATACAAAATGCACACAACAATATGTGCGAGTCAACTGAATACAGTTAGAGAAGATCCTTCACCAAATTTATGGCATAGGCGACTGGCGCATGTTAGTGAGAAAGGGTTGAATATACTGGCTAAGAAGTCCCTCGTCCCATTAGCCAAAGGAAAAATTAAACCTGTGTGATCACTGTTTATTTAGGAAGCAACATCGAGTTTCATTTCAGAAATGCTCTAGAAAGAGAAATAATAAGTTAGAGTTGGTACACTCTGACGTTTGTGGACCCATGGATATAGAATACATTGAAGGAAGAAGATACTTTCTTACCTTCATTGATGATTTCTCAAGGGAGACATGGATTTATTTGCTGCGCATAAAGGATCAAGTATTCAAGCACTTTCAACAATTCCATGCAATGGTGGAAAGGGAGACTGGAGTGCCATTGAAGTTTTTGCGCACAGATAATGGTGGTGAGTATATCTCCAAGGACTTCAAGGATTACTGTAGTCAACATGGTATCAGCCATGAAAAGACAATTCCCTGGGACACCTCAACACAATGGCATTGCTGAATGAATGAATCGTACCATTGTCGAAAGATTTAGATCTATGCTCAAAATGGCTAACTTACCTAAGTCATTTTGGGGAGAAGCTATCAATACTTCTATCTATCTTATCAACCGACTACCTTCAGCACCTTTAGATTTTGATATTCCAAAGAGGGCCTGGCAGGTAGAAATATCTCATACTCTCACTTAAGGGTATTTGGCTGCAAGGCATTTACGCATGTTCCTAAAGAGCAAAGACTAAAGCTTGATGATAAATTAGTTCCTTGCACTTTTGTCGATTATGGAGATGAAGAGTCCGGCTACAGATTATAAGATCTAGTGAAAAAGAAAATTGTATGCAACCGAGATGTTGTATTTCACGAGAATGATATCATCGATGAAAGATCTACAAGTGACGGTGTTATTGATATAACACCAAAGAACATTCTAACAGATGATGGCACAGAAAGAAGAATGTATCAATCAGAATAAGATGGAGAAGAAGAGCCAGTTGTGAGGGATCAAGATACGATTGTAGATGAAGATACGAATGAAGAGGTTATTGAGTAGGGGGAGCTAGGGAACCCCTTTCTACCAAAAGAAGAACCTCAATTAAGGAGGCCAATCAAAGAACGCCAACCATCTACAAAATCTTCCAGTTCTGATTATATTTTAATCACTGATGAGGGGGAGCATGAAAGCTTCCAAGATGTGCAATCTTGTAACGATAAAGATTGTTGGATGAAGGCCAAGCAGGAGGAGATGAATTCCTTGAAGAAGAATGACATGTACGAGCTGGTGAAACTTCCTAAATGGAAGAGAACACTCAAGAACAAATGGGTGTACAAGTTGAAGAAAGATGATGGAAACCTAGTGAGATTCAAAGCTTGATTGGTTGTTAAAGGCTTTATTCAAAAGAAAGGTATCGACTTTGACGAGATTTTTTCACTAGTTGTGAAAATGAGTTCCATTCAAGTTGTGCTAGGTCTTGTAGCCAGCTTGAACCTTGAGTTAGTACAGCTTGATGTAAAGATCACGTTCTTGCTTGGGGATTTAGAAGAAGAAATTTATATGGAACAACCAGAAGGTTTCAAGGTCAAGGGAAAGGAGGACATGGTTTGTAGCTTGAAGAAAAGTTTGTGTGGGTTGAAACAAGCCCCGGGATAATGGTATAAAAAGCATGATTCCTTTATGGTGAATCAAGGATACAAGAGGACAGAAGCTGATCCATGTGTATATGTCTAGAAATTCTCTGATGGAAAATTTATCATTCTTCTCTTATATGTTGATGATATGCTAATCATTGGACTAGATGCCAAAATGATTAGTAAGTTGAAGTGTGATTTGTCTAAGGTGTTTAACATGAAGGATTTGGGACCAGCAAGGCAAATTCTTGGAATGGAGATTACCCGAGATCAAAGGTCCAATAGGTTATGGTTGTCACAAGAAAAATATATTGAACGAGTACTAGAAAGGTTCAATATGAAGAATGCTAAACCAGTTAGCACTCCACTTGCCCCTCATTTGATGTTGAGTAAGAAACCCTGCCCTTCAACATAGAAAAATAAAGAAGATATATCCAATGTTCAATATTCTTCAGCGGTCAGCAATTTGATGTATGCAATGGCGTGTATGAAACCAGACATCGCTCATGCAGTTGGAGTTGTGAGTAGATTCCTATCAAATCCCTAGAAGACACATTGGGAAGCAGTGAAATGGATCTTTAGATACCTAAGAGGAACTTCAAAGTTATGTTTAACCTTTGGAGGTGGAAAGCCAGCACTTGTTGGTTACACAGATGCTGATATGGCTGGTGACCTTGATGAAAGAAAATCTACATCAGGTTACTTATTTACATTCTCGGGAGAGCTATTTCATGGCAGTCACGGTTACAAAAATGTGTTTCATTATAAATAACCGAAGTAGAGTACTTTGCAGCAGTGGCAGTAGGAAAGGAAATGCTTTGGTTAAAGCGATTCTTTCAAGAATTAGGTGTGCAACAAGAAGACTACATAGTTTATTATGATAGTCAAAGTACACTAGACTTGAGCAAAAATACTATGTATCATGCATGGACGAAACATATTGATGTAAGATATCATTGGCTTAGACTTGCCACTGAAGAAAAAGAGTTCGAGTTGCAGAAGATTCATACCAACAACAATGCTGCTGATATCCTAACGAAGGTCGTACCAAAAGAAAAGTTCAACCAGTGCTTTGAGGTAACTGAGATGGAGAGTCCCACAATGTAGTCGAGAGGGGGAGATTTGTTGAGTGGTGTCCCTCGTGGGACCCACTGAATTAATTAATTAAAAAAGGAAAAGAAAAAGGTGCATGTTGGCAGAGTATTATTTTCAAAAAGTGCACAGTAAAATTACTGTACACAATTCGGCCATACGTGTTTTAAATCTCCTATAAATAGAGGAGGTTTTGCTCATTTTGAGAGCAGAGAGCAAGAGAGTAGAAACACAGATAAAAAAGTAATCTATGGAGAGAGACTTAGGAAATGGGTTCCTAAGAGTTGGATAAGAGAGAAAATAGTGAGGTTTTGGGAAGCACTTGTGTGCCACTATTTTGTAATCTCTTGGTGTACCTACTATTATTTTCATAGTGGAAGAATTATTCGGAGTTTGTCCCGTGGTTTTTCCCTAACTCATTTGGGGTTTCCACGTAAAAATCTGTGTGCCTTTTATTCTACTGCAATTATTTTTCTCGTAATCTATTATTGGGCCTAACATGGCATGGATGGAATCAGGAATCTCGTTTGCAGGTATTTTCTTTCACTCATTACCTGAATTGTTGTTTAATTACTGAGATTGAACTTAGTTTTGATACTTCAAATTTAATTTTTTTGTGCATGATTTGAAAGTTGGGATTTATTTTTTTCCTTTTTGTATTATTTATATATGACTTTAGAGTTTATGCTGATTGATTTCTCAAAATTTAACATGAATAAAGGAAATTTGAACTGTTAGATTGAGTATCTGCCCCTGGAAACTAATAAGTTTCAGCTAACTATTAATAAGTTTTTATTGCTTGTGGACATTGAACATATAATGCCTAATGCATATCTAACTACGTGAACTTGTCCCAACAAAACTACTGCCCCCAGAACTTTCAAAGTGACCCCATAGCTCCTTCAACTTTCAAAAAGTGTTCCGCTTTGCTCCCTGAATGTTACGTGTCAGATTTTGATTAGAGAGAAAAAAATCAGAAAAATGACATCTCTGAAAAGTCAAACTGATGTGGTTGAGACAGCATTAACCTACTTGGAGAAGGTTGATCGTCAATATGGGTGAATTTTCAAGTTTTGGGTTTTGGGGAATTCTTGCCTTATTTTCATCCGAATCGGTCCCGTGAATAATATTCACTACTATGCAATGTGCTACGTCGTTTTTTGGCCAAATAATGTCGTTTAGGCGCTCAATTTTTATGTTTTTCTGTTTTATGGACTAAATTGCATTTTTTTAAAACTTTGTATGCTTATTATTTTGTTTTACCGTATTGCACATGTCTGCCCTAGACTATAAATAAGTGTGTAACAACTTCAATTGGCAGTTTTTACTGTCATAAGAATTCGTATTACAACATTTACAATTTCTCTTAGTTTTTGCGATTTCTGAGAGTTTTGTGAAGAGTCGATCGTTGTTGATTTTACGATTTCATCAATTTTCGACTATAAACCAAATTTTATCGATATTCTGTTGCATCACAAACTATTAAAAGCTGACACGCGGCGTTTAGGGAGCAAAATGGTGCACTTTTGAAAGTTGAGGGAGCTACGAGTCATTTTGAAAGTTCAGGAGGCAGTAGGTTTTTTGGGACAAATTTAGGTAGCTGGAGATGCATTAAGCCAACATAAAATAGTACACTTTGTTTGGAATGGCTTGGTGCTTACAAATATCTATGTTATTTTCAATTGAAACTGAAGATATAAATTTAATATATATTACAACTTTGTTGAACTAAGTGAAATGAGTTTGAAAGAATATGGCTTAAATGGGCCTGTTTAACGGGGGACAAAAACACATAGTTGTTATGGTGCAAGCCGCACTGAGGATCCAAGGGGTTAGGCGCGCCGAGGCATAAGATGAGGCGTGCGCCCGAGGAAATCAAGGCACACACTCAAAAACAGGGGCAGTAAAGTATTAATTACTAGCCATAACAAACATAAAATGCAAAAAATAGTAAAAAAACATATTAAATCACATTCAATATGACTAACCATAATCACTCTCAATCTAACTACCCATAATCAAACCTTTATTAATGTAAAATCTAAATAAAAAGTTCAATCAAACTACAAAAGTTACCAAATACTCCCTCCATATTTTTTTACTTGTCTTCCTATAAGTTTCATGCTTCTTAATAAACTCGTTTATTAACAAATATGAAAATATTAGTTTACCCTTGTATCTCAAATTAATGCCTTAATTTTGCAACCCAAATGCAATTATTACTAAGGACATAGTTGGAAGAATAATAAAAAAAAGTACCTAGAAAATTGCAATTGACAAGTATTTTAGTAATTCAATTTTAGGCTAGAATGCCTATTTTAAAAAGATGGAGGGAGTAATACTTTTAATTTAAATAGTAGACTCCATAGATAAACTAAAACATGAAGTTGAACTCTATTTTAATTGCTAATCTCATATCCAACATTTCATTCTCATCATCTTCAAACTTATCCACCTCAAAGCTATCGTTTCCTTCATCATCATTTAGAGAGAATGAAGCAACATTTTCAACACTAGATAATACTATTTTATCATTTCCCCATACTCCTTTAGCAATATCAAAAATGATGAAATTGTTATTTGAATGGGTTGATTTCTTTCGTTTTCGTTAAGAAAAGTCCGATTGATGATATCGTATCTAATGAAATAGAAATTGCTTCTTTAGTCTTATTTTTCTTTCTTTTTTAACTAATAGATTATTCTATTATAATGGTCAATATCATATATGTGACACAATTCTAAAAAATAGTAAAAACCTTCTTAATACACTGAGGCGTGTCCAAGGCCCCAAAGGAGCAAGGTGAGAGGCGCGCCTAGGCACAAAAGGCACGAGCCTCGTGAACCTCGCCTCGCCTGACCATTTGTGAGGCGCTGGCCCTTGAGCCTCAAGTGCCCGGAGACCGAGGCAGGCCTGAGGCGCGCCCGTAACAACTATGCAAAGCGACAGGAAAAATACATGATTACCATTTTTTAGTTGACTGAAATTTAATGATTAGAATACAGAGCCTACAAAGAAAACATGTACAAAGGAACATTAGTAGCATATGGAATAGTAATGGCAACATATTGGCTAGTGGCATTTAGTAGGTCTAGGGTATATGGTTTGTTAATATTTTAGTGTAATTGGATCAACTAGGTTGACCAATGCGATCGTGACATTTCACCGAACAAGTATGGAGAGTGCGGAGTGCACACTTGTTCGGGTACTGTTTCTGATTTGGGGGGTTCGGGGGCAGCGCCCCCGGGTACGGGTCCAAGGGGCGGGGTCTAGGGGCATCACCCCTAGGCAGGGTCCGAGGGGCGGCAGCCCCTGGCAGGGTCCTGGGGCAGAGCCCCGGGCTGGGGTCGAGCTAAACCCATGCATCCTTTGGAAAAATTCAACAGAAAATGAATTTTGTCCGAAACAGTGTGTCTGTTGGACACAAATGAATTCGGAAGAAACATGTCTTTTGGACATGACTGCTCCCCAAACAGCATGTTTGTTGACATTTTTGGCTATTTAATTCACCAAAACGATGTTGGCCAGATACACAGAAAAACGCAGTTGGAATTTCATTGTAAACGAATTCTTGTTCTTGATTCACTTTCTGATTTTATCCGATTGAAAAATTTGGTAAACCGGCCAAATAAATTTCAATCTGACAGTGTTTTTCGCGACTTTAGAAATGTCCAAGCAATCCCAGATTTCCAACAAAGATTAAAATTTATTTTTTCTGAAGAAGTCGAATTCTGAAACTGTTAAGGAGATGAGATGTCCAGTAAATTTACAAAACTGGATAAGTTTGAGGGTCAGGATTTTCGAAGATGGCAGAAAAAGATGCATTTTCTGTTGACAACACTGAAAGTGGTTTATGTTCTGAGTTCTCCCATGCCAGAAATCATAGAGAATGAAACTGTGGAACAAACAAGGAAGCGCTGCAAATGGGAGAATGATGATTACATCTGTCGTGGGCACATTCTAAATGGTATGTCTGATTCCCTATTCGATATATATCAAAATGTTGAATCTGCAAAAGAACTATGGGATTCTCAGGAATCAAAGTACATGGCAGAGGATGCTTCTAGCAAGAAGTTTCTGGTCAGTAATTTCATCAATTATAGGATGGTTGATACTAGACCTGTCATGGAACAATATAATGAATTATTAAGGATTCTGGGACAATTTGTTCAACATGATATGAAGATGGATGAATCCATTTCTGTTTATAGTATCATTGACAAACTGCCACCATCTTGGAGAGATTTCAAGCATACACTGAAACATAATAAAGAAGAGTTGACTCTGGTTCAACTTGGCAGTCATCTTAGGATCGAAGAATCCTTGAGGGCTCAAGAGATTGAGAATAATCCTAAGAGCAAGAACCAAGTTGGTACTGTTTCTATAAATATGGTTGAAGAAGGTGGATTTTCTAAGAATCCAAACAGTGACAAAGGCAGTAAACGCAAGTTTAAAGGAAACAACAATAAGTTCTCCAACAAGAAGCCTAAAGTGGCATGTTGGAAGTGTGGCAAACCTGGTCATTTCAAGAAGGATTGCCGATTTGGTAAAGGGAAGAACAATTCTGGTTCAAGTGGATCTAAGGATCCTGAAAAGCAACAAGGTCAGATTTTAATGCAAAATTGTAATTCTAATCAGAATTATGTGTCTTTAATATCTGAAGCATTTTATGTACAGGATAATGATGTTGCTTGGTGGATTGATTCGGGTGCAACAAGTCATGTTTGTAAGGATCTTCGTTGGTTCAAAGATTTTCAACCAATCGAAGATGGATCTATATTAAAGATGGGAAATGTTGCGACTGAACCAATCAAAGGACTTGGAAAAGTAGATATTGTCTTTACTTCTGGAAAATGTATTTGTTTAAGTAATGTATTGTATGTTCCTGGGATTCAAAAGAATCTGTTGTCTGGTGTTGTATTAAATAACTGTGGGTACAAACAAGTGTATGAAAGTGGCAAGTATATCTTGTCGAAACATGGCACTTTTGTAGGATTTGGATATTTATGTAATGGTATGTTTATGTTAAATATTAAAGTTTCTTTTAGTGATCAATCTTCTTTTGTGCTTTCCTCTAGTGATAGTAAAAATTTGAATAAATCAGAATTATGGCATGCTAGACTAGGACATGTACATTATAAAAGATTAAAAGATATGTCTAAAATGAGTCTTATACCCGCCATTGATTTAAACTGTGAGAAATGTAAAACTTGTATGTTGACAAAGATAACCAGAAAACCTTTTAAGAATGTTAACCGAGTGACTAATGTATTGGATCTAATACATAGTGACTTGTGCGATTTTCACTCTACGCCTTCAATAGGAAATAAAAAGTACGTTATTACTTTTATTGATGATGCATCCGGATATTGCTATGTTTATCTATTACATATAAAGGATGAGGCTCTTGATAAATTTAAAATCTATAAACAAGAGGTGGAGTTACATCAAAGTAATTTCATTAAAAGTTTACGCACTGATAGGGGAGGTGAGTATTGTGATCCAGTATATTTTCAATCTACTGGTATAATACATCAAACCACAGCTCCCTATACACCACAACAAAATGGTGTGGCGGAAAGGAAGAATAGAACATTGAAAGACATGGTTAATTCTTTGTTGTCCTATTCAGGTTTGAGTGAAGGATTCTGGGGTGAGGCTATGCTAACAGCATATTATTTATTAAATAGAATTCCTAATAAAAGGAATAAAATTACCCCCTATGAATGTTGGTTTAAAAAGCCACCAAAGTTGAGTTTTCTAAGAGTTTGGGGTTGTAGAGCAGTGGTAAGAATCACTGAACCGAAAAGACGAAACTTGGGTGAAAGAGGTATAGACTGTATCTTCATTGGGTATGCAGAGCATTCCCATGCATATAGGTTCTATGTAATAGAATCTAATGACTATGTATCTGTAAACTCGGTTGTAGAGTCAAGAGATGCTGTTTTTGATGAAGATAGATTTACATCTATATCTAGACCAAGAGACATGATTCAGAATTCATGTAGTGAGAACCCTGTTCATTCTAAAAGTTTATCTGGTGGATATGTTTCCTTACCTGGGCCATCTAGGAAAAGTACTAGAGTTAGAAAAGCTAAATCTTTTGGAGATGACTTTCATCTTTATTTAGTTGAAGGATCGAGGGATGAGGTTGAGAATCAATATCAATATTGTTTTATTGTTGAAGAGGATCCAAAAACGTTTAATGAAGCTATGGCTTCGAGAGATGTTGCATTCTGGAAAGAAGCAATCCAGGATGAGATGGACTCTATCATGCACAATAACATATGGGAATTGGTTGATTTACCACCCGGATGCAAACCACTAGGAAATAAGTGGATCTTCAAAAGGAAAATGAAAGTGGATGGTACCATAGAAAAGTATAAAGCCAGATTAGTTATCCAAGGCTTTAGGCAAAAGGAAGGAATTGACTTCTTTGTTACTTATGCTTCGGTTGCAAGGACTTCTACTATTAGGTTGTTGATAGCCCTGGCAGCTATACACAACCTTGTAATTCATCAAATGGATGTTAAAACTGCATTCCTAAATGGTGAATTAGATGAGGAAATCTATATGAAACAACCGGAAGGGTTTGTTGTGTCAGGTTATGAAAATAAGGTATGTAAGTTGAAGAAATCCTTATATGGATTGAAACAAGCACCGAAAGCTTGGCATCAAAAATTCGATGATGTGGTTTTGTCTAACGGTTTTCATATCAACCAAGCAGACAAATGTGTATATAGCAAGTTTGATCTTTCTGGTAAAGGAGTCATGATTTGCTTATACGTGGATGACATGTTGATTTTTGGTACTGACCAAAATCATGTTAATGAAATAAAGAAATTTTTGTCATCTAGTTTTGAAATGAAGGATTTGGGGGAGGCTGAGGTGATTCTTGGTATGCGCATTAAGCGGAAGAATAATGTTATTTCAATCTCCCAATCTCATTATATTGAGAAGATTTTGAATAAATTCAATTTCAAGGATTGTTCTCCAGTTAGCACTCCCTTGGATCCTTGTGTTAAGCTTCTGCCTAATAAAGGTGTTGCAGTATCTCAACTTGAATACTCGAGAGCCATCGGCAGTCTTATGTATGCCATGATTAGCACAAGGCATGATATAGCCTTTGCTGTTGGAAAACTTAGTAGATATACTAGTAATCCTAGTTCACATCATTGGCAAGCTTTAAGCCGAGTATTCAAGTACTTAAAAGGAACCAAGGATTATAGTTTGACCTATACTGGATTTCCTTCAGTTTTTGAGGGTTATTCAGATGCAAGTTATATATCCAATGAAGAAGATAGTTCTTCCACAAGTGGATGGGTATTACTTCTTGGGGGAGGCGCTATCTCTTGGGCGTCAAAGAAACAGACTTATATCGCTGATTCAACAATGGAATATGAATTTGTTGCATTAGCAGCAGCTGGTAAAGAAGCTGAATGGCTGAGAGATCTCGTTTATGATATTCCATTGTAGCCTAAACCAATATCACCTATATCTATTAGGTGTGATAGTGAGGCTGCCTTAGCCAATGCTTACAGACAAGTATATAAGGGCAGGTCTAGACATTTAAGTGTTAGACATAGCATGATTCGGGAGCGCATCATGCAAGGTGTCATATCACTAGAGTTTGTAAAAACTGAGCAAAATTTAGCCGATCATTTAACTAAAGGGTTAAGAAGAGATCTTGTGCACAAGTCGGCCATGGGGATGGGATTAAAGTCCATATGAAATCTCTCATGTTGAGATACCCAATTCCCATCTAATATGACATTAGATGTAGAATTCAATGTGGAAAGCTTAACATTTGGAGATTGGAACACATTAGTAACATCATCCCAAGGTATGTGTTCAGACCTGCAAGATAAAGGAGGTTGAAGTTTATCTTCTTAATAGTTATTTTGAAAAATTGCATATGCAGGTGCAAGAGTAAAAGAGCTACCTATGTGAGCATGAAGTTTAGCTGCTTCAAGAAGCTTGGACTTGGCTTTGATATGCTTATGAAGGATAAGGACACAAGGCTAGTAAAAGATAGTGTCAAGTTAGAACTTTTAGAATTTTGACTTATGTGTATATTATCTTCATGTATTCATAATGAATAACTAAGGTTCAATCCATAGTGACACCTTGGTATTCGAATATTTGGAATGTGTAATATACTAAGATGAAATTCAATCGTCACGATATTTCATTTATGCATAAGTTTGTTGTTTGTTGTGATTTTGTTTAGTTAATCAAGGATTACACTAAAATGGGGGAGGATTGTTAATATTTTAGTGTAATTGGATCAACTAGGTTGACCAATGCGATCGTGACATTTCACCGAACAAGTATGGAGAGTGCGGAGTGCACACTTGTTCGGGTACTGTTTACGATTTGGGGGGTCCGGGGGCAGCGCCCCCGGGTGCGGGTCCAAAGGGCGGCAGCCCCTGGCAGGGTCCTGGGGCAGCGCCTCGGGCTAGGGTCGAGCTGAACCCACGCATCCTTTGGAAAAATTCAACAGAAAATGAATTTTGTCCGAAACAGTGTGTCTGTTGGACACAACTGAATTCAGAAGAAACATGTCTTTTGGACATGACTGCTCCCCAAACAGCATGTCTGTTGACGTTTTTGGCTATTTAATTCACCAAAACGATGTTGGCCAGATACACAGAAAAACGCGGTTGGAATTTCATTGCAAACGAATTCTTGTTCTTGATTCACTTTCTGATTTTATCCGATTGAAAAATTTGGTAAACCGGCCAAATAAATTTCAATCTGACAGTATTTTTCGCGACTTCAGAAATATCCAAGCAATCCCAGATTTCCAACATGATTCACTAGTCAACCCATACGGTTTGGCTTCTCTCACCACTCCACAGTGAGTTATTGTTATGGCTAATTTCTTTATTGTCCTCAAGATGTCAGGTTGTTATGAGGTCCGAATCACACTCTATATCCATCTTGTAGCTCTTTATGTTTCTTCAGTGCTAGATAATAAATGTGAATCTCTATAATAAATTGTTACATTGAATTACCTCTATTCACGTAGGGTGTATTCCCTTTTGAACTTGCGGTCATTGAGGATAAGAAAGTGATTGTGGCATATGGGATGGTCCACATGGACAGAGATACCGTGCATAATACCCCTGTATCTCATGACAATGTATGTGTCACTGTAGATAGATATGAGCAGTCGTACGGTCAATGTAAGTCCCCATGCCCATCAAATGATTTGGATATTCTTTCCAATGCTTGTTCAAGTTTCACACAGTGGTCTAGGCATTTGGTCATTCCTAAACATGTGAGTAATTAACTAAACTCAACTAGTAATTGTGTTTTATATCTTCATATGCGATTGTTGATATGTATAACGTCAGACCTTTTTAATGTGCTATTTTAGGGTGCATTGGGTTCTCATTGGTTTGACTTTTCAAAGATGTCATTTTTCTGATTTTTTTCCTCCCATCAGAAGCTGACACGTGCCATTGAGGGGGTAAACTGTTCAGTTTTGCCAACTTTAGAGGGTAAAGTGTCACACTTAAAAGTTAGGGATGACCAAGGACGGTTTGAGGCAACTTTAAGGGGCTCCATATGTGTTTGACCTATTTTTTATTCATTTAACTAATGGGGCTACATTTACATCTATTTACTTATCAATTGATTTTACATTTTTGTGCATGTAGTGTTAATATTTTAGTGTAATTGGATCAACTAGGTTGACAAATGCGATCGTGACATTTCACCGAACAAGTTTGGAGAGTGCGGAGTGCACACTTGTTCGGGTACTGTTTACGATTTGGGGGTCCGGGGGCAGCGCCCCCGGGTGCGGGGTCCAAGGGGCGGCAGCCCCTGGCGGGGTCTAGGGGCAGCGCCCCTAGGCAGGGTCCGAGGGGCGGCAGCCCCTGGCAGCATGTCTGTTGACGTTTTTGGCTATTTAATTCACCAAAACGATGTTGGTCAGATAGACAGAAAAACTCGGTTGGAATTTCATTGCAAACGAATTCTTGTTCTTGATTCACTTTCTGATTTTATCCGATTGAAAAATTTGGTAAACCGGCCAAATAAATTTCAATCTGACAGTGTTTTTCGCGACTTCAGAAATATCCAAGCTATCCCAGATTTCCAACATGTAGTGCTTTACTACCTGCAAGAAATGTCACAATCACCAGGTTAGCAAACATACGGGCAGATTGTCCTGTCACTTATCCCTGAGGTATAAATGTCACTAATCTGTCAGTGATAACACCGTTGAACATCTATATTGTTGTCGCAATGTGAATCTTGTTTTGGTCTTAATGTTTTTGTAGGGGGCGATACAACCACAAAAACTCGGTCTTATGCGGCTATTATGTGATGCGATATATATATGATATCATTATGCATCAACGTTATTCTTTGGCTTAGTACATACTTAGCTTCCTGAACTTGGCAACTTTTATTACTTGGCGCCTCCAACTTACAGATGTCTTTGCCAACCCCCTGAACTTGGCAAAAGTGTTCGTTGTAGCCCTCTCAATGCCGCGTGTCAACTTTGAGTTTGTTCTGGATATATAGTTGTGATAGTGTTCCCTTTGAGTTTGTTCATACTTACCTTTGTTATCCTTAGCTTGCGTCTGTCATTCGAATAACCAAGGCCAAATAAGCAATAATTATATAGCGTTTTACCATTGATTTGGAATCGGTTATTCAAATAAAGGACGCAAATTAGTCTCTTTTGCCTCGGTTATTTTAACCGAGCCCCAACGGCGCTGGCTCAGGCCTCGAGGAAAATCTATCAAAAAGAAAATCTGTTCAAATTACTGATGAAATTGTAAAGAAATTCAATTCAGGAGTCCTAATGGTGCAATAGTAATGTTGGCTTCAAAATTACGTCTTAAAGTTACACGAAAAGAAAGTTACTAAATAACTTGACTAACATCATCTCTCCTTGATCACAACGAAATCATAGAGATCAAATCCGTTCATTTGCATCATCTTGTAACGATAAATAGAACAGTTTGAGTCCGATAACATAAGCTAGAACTCCTTTTTGCTTAAAATTTGATATAGAACAGTGAAATGAAGCACCAAATTGTATACCAATTTCAATTTGAGGACGAAATTGATCATTCGTTTTGTTCTCCGGATATTTTTACTTATGGCTGTTCGATAGATACGGGTTGATTGATGACGGCATGTACAGTTTTCATCAACTCATTTGAAGTGAAACAATCATCGTTCGAGTAAAAAAAGTGTGTTACTTTGGTCATTTTCCAGAACAAATCCTTGCAGCATCTCGGTATACTACTATCCTTTTCTCGCAAAACTAGTCTCAGCACTTCTCGCCGATTACATTCTATTGAGAACTTAATTCTTCTGATGGCTTCTTCCTCGGGTATGGCACCATTTCCGTGAATCATGTGCAGTGAGACAGCATTGAGCTTCCCTTGTTCAGATTCCCTCTACAATAAAGAAAAAAAATAGTTATCTATTCGAACATTTCATGGTGGAATCGCATCAATTCATCGCTTATGTTCAAAGCCGTTCCTGAGGGGTGACCAGTAGAGGCGACCGCCCAGAGCCCAAATACAACTTTTATGGTTTTTAAATTTAGTGTATTACTTTAATTTAGATTAAATGGTACTTAACTAAATAAAATGGTTAAATGTTGCAAATTCAATTCATAACCTCTTCAAAATGTTATTATTTTATTTACAATTTTCAAAATTGAAGGCATTATACGATTTTCGGTATTTCTTTACCCGCTGCCTCAATACGTTAGGAACATGCATGCGTGTAAAAAGGGCTCCAATTTCTTTTATCGCCCATTGGTTTGCTAATGTTACTACCTTGAAACTTCTCCAATCGTTGAATAGACGTCCACAAGTGCTCACGATCTTGAACATATTATGTAATTCGGGGCTTGTAATGTCTTGCTCGGTTAGTTTAGGCCCAACAAAGAATAGAGTGGTCAAGAGGATCGGTCCTATAGCGAATGATATGTATCCATTAGTCATATACTCGTCGAGCGTTGGCTTAGCCTTGCTTTTCAACCATAGATCTTCTGTCCACATAGATTTCACCAGATCCAACCACTGCAATGCAAAAATAGGTCGGTTTTTCGATTATACGACTAGTCCTAGAGGAGTCTTAAATCTCCAATATATATCAAATGTCTCCAATTCAGTGTCCCCAACTGTGTTTCTCACTCAATTTATGACACGTGTTATTTTTTCATTTATTATTATTATTTTCATTTTCTCTCTCCTATTTTTCTTTTTCTGTTTCCTGCAAATTGCCATGTGTCGACGAAAATTTATCAGAGGACACTGTTGGGGACAACTGATTTTTTCCAATTTGAACGCGAACTCACATATTCTCTGACATGACTAGTCATTTTACGTCCTTGATATGCAAATGCTTTCTCTCCAGACTCACAAATTGTACTATGAAGTGCAGAAAATACGATCTTAACATTCTCCGAACAGAAGTGAGAGTTCCCGTCAACATCCCACCTGCATTTTAGTTTGTACAAACCATGTTTGTAAGATCCCGGGATGAACTAAAGGCCAAATACATCAAAACATTCTTGAACTTGGCCAAAATGCTCTACTACCCCTAGAACTTTCATTTTTCCTATTTACCCCCCGGACTCGGCAAAGTGAAACAGATTGCCGCCGGAACGCCTCAGGTCAACTTCGATTGGTTTGACTTTTCAAAGATGTTCCTAGTTTTTCTCTCTTCAACCAGTAGTTGACGTGTGGCATTCAGGGTGCAATCTAGTGCAGATTTGCAAAGTTCGGGGCGCCAGTAGGCCAGTTGGGCCAAAAATGCACCTCTCAATCAAATCAACAAGGTTTATCAGTTCCTCCTCGGAACCCCCAACATCATAGAAATCATCTACAACCGCTGTAAGAACAGTATTTTTGGCCCACGCTAAACGAGCATCGGACATTTCAGGAGCAAAGAGAGAAGCGGCACAAGAGAAGTAAGAATAGCCCAGCTTCTGCCTAGCAAACTTTAGCTGGTTTAATTTTTTCTCCGCAATCCATCTGTTTATACCAAAGGCGTAAAATCAAATTTCGGAAATTCCACTTATCATCACAAGTTATAGAAAATGTACCTCTCGAGACGTTTAAGTTCTTCTCGGTGGATTGATTGGCAGATGTTGAAATCTTCTACGGCAAGTTCAAGAAAATGTTCGTTCACAACGTTTGAGCAACTAGTATTAAGAAAGAAACCCAAATAAGTTATATTCAGAAGATAAAAATGAAATTTAAGATAAATGGACAAGAAAAGATTAGCTAAGTCTACCGATATGATGTTTTTAACATCTTAGTTTCATCTACTCCGTAACGCCTGATTCTCCTCCACGTAGTTAACCGTTCCAAATCCTCATAAGAGGCGAAATTGAGAACATTATGCACCTGGAAAGACAAAATTCAGAACAGACCAAAAACCGATAATCAATTCCAGGATTACAAGTCAAAAAACATTACCTCTTCAGCAATGTGTTTATCAATTAAATCCGAAGCTAATTTCTGCTTCAAGAATTGGCTTGTCCATGAAATTTGTTTTTCGAGAAAAAGTTCGTCCGGATAAAGTATTTGTGAAGCTTTATACAACTCCAAAGCAGGCCTTATGTCCTCTAAATATCCGTCAAGTGAATTAAAGAAGTGATCCTCAGTGAATTGGTTCAATTTGTCTGCACCAAATGTAGATCCGATAATTAAAAAACATTTTTAAAAGTACTGAGAATCAAACTTTTCTATCATTAGTATATATACCTGAAGAGACATCGTATCCATTAGCACGTAGTATTCGAAATGCCATTGCAGAGGTTGTACAATCTAGAAATATCTCTTCATTTCCCTCCAACCAGTATCTGTATGTTCGCTATTTTTGATAATTTTGTACAATCTAGAAAATTTTGAATATCTACAAGGCGGAAAATACCTGTGTGTTTCATCTAGAACGGAATTTATCTCATCCTGGAAAAACCGTCCAATTCCCAAACTTTCAAGGGTGTCAACCATACTTAGTCTGGCATATATGTCCACGGGATAAACGGTAGGAACTAGAAAGATCAGCGAAAAGTTAGTATTACAAAAAAAATATTAGAACGGTAAATTTGTATACATAGTTGAGGGCGAACCTGCGTTTCCAAACTTTTTCAAAGTTTCCTGCAAGTAACCAAGACAACTTGAATCACGAAGATGACTAAAAAGACTTGCAGTTGCAGATGGTGAATTGAAAATCGACCCGTTCTTTCTTTGATATTTCATGACCATATTCCAGTCATGCGATTTTCCGATTCCTTCAGAAATATAAGCTAAGTAAGCCTTCCTGCCCTCCCTGTTGCTGCCACAGCCGCTATACACATACCACACAAAAACAAGACCTTTTTTATTGAATTCAATTCATCAAAGTTAAAGCGATATAAAATTAGTAGGTACACACCTTTTAAGATCCAAATCTCTCCTAAGAAGCATTGGTTCGACGTATTCTGATTCCAAAGGAAGATTTAAACCCAATTCTTTAGCACGCTCGAGCATATGGGGAAATATTATATCAAATCCAATAGGTGTCTATTGCTTCTGATCATTCAATGAAGCTGAATTCAGCTCAATAAACCGGAGACCTACAGCAAAACAAAACGAAAGCATGTATCTTTAAGACAATATTGTGTTGATGTTAAATGTTAAGCTTAAACCCCAGATTTCAGATTATTACAGATTAAGGCAGAAATCAAAATATGCAAATACCAAGAAATTTAAAGAAAGCAGTAAAGAACAACAAACACAATTTTACGCAGTTCGCCTTAGGTTTTACTTATTATGTAAAACCTAAAGACTATATCTGCGGTGAAAATCATTCCTGGTGGCTTTATTGATGAAGAGCTGAAAGCTGACGAAGATTACAGGCCTTTTTCTCTAATCCCAGCACTAAAACTAATGCATGAAACTCTCAATCATGCATTCACCAAGCACTCTTGGATTACAAAGAAACTAACAGTACAAAGAACCCAAACCCCCTCTCAGATCTTTCACAAAATTACAGTCATCAACAAAACCAACAGAGTACCTCTATTTATAGGGATAAAGCCCTTCCAAAGGTCATATTCTCAGGTGGTTGCCGACTTCAAAACAGTGAAATCAAAAGTTTTTCCCTCTCTCTTCTCTCACGCAACTGCTATGAAATTCTTTGGCTGTTGAAGATCCGTTGTAACTATTTTGAAGTCGGCAACCACCTGAGAATATGACCGTTGGAAGGGCTTTATCCCTATAAATAGAGGTACTCTGTTGGTTTTGTTGATGACTGTAATTTTGTGAAAGATCTAAGAGGGGGTTTGGGTTCTTTGTACTCTTAGTTTCTTAGTAATCCAAGAGTGCTTATTGAATGCATGATTGAGAGTTTCATGCAATAGTTTTAGTGCTGGGATTAGATAAAAAGGCCTATAATCTTCATCAGCTTTCAGCTCTTCATTAATAAAGCCACCAGGAATGATTTGCATCGCAGATGTAGTCTTTAGGCTTTACATAATAAGTAAAACCTAAGGCGAACTGCGTAAAATTGTATTTGTTGTTCTTTACTGTTTTCTTTAAATTTCTTGGTATTTGCATGTTTTGATTTCTGCCTTAATCTATAATAATCTGAAATCTGGGGTTTAAACTTAACATTAAAATTGTGAACCGAAAGATCAAAATAGGCTTAATGCATCAGTAGGTAACTCGACTTGTCCCGAAAAACCTACTGCCCCCATGAACTTTCAAAATGACTCAACTTTTAAAAAGTGCACCACTTTGCTCCTTGAACGCTACGTGTCAGCTTTTGATTGGAGAGAGAAAATCAGAAAAATGACATCTTTGGAAAGTCAAACCAACCAGAAGCTGACACGTGGTGTTCATGGGGCAAAGTGGTGTACTTTCTAAACGTTGAGTGAGCTACGAAGTCACATAGAAAGACAGTAGGATTTCAGCTCAATGAACCGGAGACCTACAACAAAACAAAACAAAAGCATATATCTTTAAGACAGTATTGTTTTAATTGTTTAACTGAATTGAGATCAAGATACCTTTGTTGTCTTGTCTTTCGCCAATACCCCATAGCTTCAATGCAAGAACGCATGCTAAAGTAGACGATAGTGAATCTTTAACTAAGGATGAATGATTATGAATACAAGGATCGCCCCAAGACCCGTCTTTGAGTTGATTATCGACTATCCATTTCGAGCATTCCGGAAAACAAGGGATTTCTAGTGAATTTGGAGAGGGTATCATTGCAACCCAAGCAGTATCATAAGGAGAAACCGAAAGTTCAACCTTATCGAACATCTTTTTAATCTTATCCTTAGTTTCATCATGCTATGAAATTCGGCACAAAAAGAAGAATCATGTACTACAATATTAGCCATATAGAAAGTAACAACAACAAAACATTAAGGGATTAAAGTTAGACACCTTAATTGTTGTACTGCTTTTTGCAACCGGTCGTGACTTAGGATGTCCTAAGTTTGCTTCACACGAAAAATAAACGAAACATACAGTCAGCAAACTGTAATCCAAAAATAAAACAACACTACTTTGATAAATTCAGATAGCTACTATATTCATAGTGTTGCTACATTGGATTCATATTCATAGCAACTATGTAGCACGGAAACCGGGAATCGCCATTTCTAAAAAATATAGGCTTGGAAACTATGGGAAAACGAATACGGACACGGATACGGAAACCGAAACACCAAAACGGCATGTAACCGGAGTTTCTGTGCTTCATAGCATAGCAATAAATAAACACACAAGATCAAACGCCAATTTCGCCAAATTAGTACAAAAATCAACTCAATATAGCAGTAAACTCAGTGATATTATCAAAAAAAAACTCATTGATAATGTGCAATTCGGTTCATGTGTATAAAACCATAACAAATTGAATTCCAATTTGGCTACACATTGACCTAATTTAGCCCTTCAGAGTGAACTACACGGTACTTAAATTGGACAACAAATTGACGAGTTGAGGGAAGAGCTAATGTTACAAGTTAATTGGAAGAGCTAAGCCCAAAAGACTAATCCAATGGGTTAGAGGACCCAATTAACTTATAAACACGTATCACTTGGCTTTTCCAAGCAATATGGGATTCTCCCTTGGTATTTTTCACATAACATTCAACCCTCCCTCAGGACCGACGTCCTCGTTGGTCACGGCTGCTTTGGTCACGGCCACCACCCCGTAGGCCACCACTCCAAGTCGCTCTGATACCAATTGTTACAAGTTAATTGGAAGAGCTAAGCCTAAAAGACTAGTCCAATGGGTTAAAGGACCCAATTAACTTATAAACCCATATCACTTGGCATTTCCAAACAATGTGGGATTCTCCCTTTGTATTTTTCACGTAACATTCGACCCTCCTTCAGGCCTGACGTCCTCGTTGGTCACGGCTGCTTAGGTCACGGCCACCACTCCATGGGCCACCACTTTGAGTCGCTCTAATACCAATTGTTACAAGTTAATTGGAAGAGCTAAGCCCAAAAGACTAGTCCAATGGGTTAGAGGACCCAATTAACTTATAAACCCATATCACTTAGCTTTTCCAAGCAATGTGGGATTCTCCCTTGGTATTTTTCACATAACATTCGACCCTCCTTCAGGACCGACGTCCTCGTTGGTCATGGCTACCACCCCGTGGGCCACCACTATGCAGGCCACCACTTTGAGTCGCTTTGATATCAATTGTTACAAGTTAATTGGAAGCGCTAAGTCCAAAAAACTAGTCCATAGGTTAGAGGACTCAATTTACTTATAAACTCATATCACTTGGCATTTCCAAGCAATGTGGGATTCTCCCTTGGTATTTTTCACATAACATTCGACCCTCTCTCAGGACAGATGTCCTTGTTGGTCACGGCTGCCACTCCGTTGGCCACCACTCCGAGGCACTCTGATACCAATTGTTACAAGTTAATTGGAAGAACTAAGCCCAAAAGACTAGTCCAATAGGTTAGAGGACCCAATTAACATATAAACTCATATCACTTGGCTTTTTCAAGCAATGTGGGATTCTCCCTTGGTATTTTTCACATAACATTCAACCCTCCTTCAGGACTGACGTCCTCGTTGGTCACGGCCACGTTGATCATGGCTACCACCTCGCAGGCCACCACTTCGAGTCGCTCTAATACCAATTGTTACAAGTTAATTGGAAGAGCTAAGCCAAAAAGACTAGTCCAATGGGTTAGAGGACCCAATTAACTTATAAACCGATATCACTTGGCTTTTCCAACCAATGTGGGATTCTCCCTTGATATTTTTCACATAACAGCTAAACATTTCCACTTACAAGAATCGGCTGAAAAACCAGTGGGGGAGGCCGGTGGCCGCCTCCCTGGCTGCCAGAAAATTGCCTACGCCACCGCTGATTTACCGCCCCTAATTTCAGTAAACGAGTAAAACGACGATGAACTTCTTTTAAATCTCCTTTTGGGTAAAATAGTTAGACATGTTCAATGAGCAGGCCGTACGGGGCCAGACCTGGTCGGACCTACACTAATATTGCTCGGCTCAAGCCTAGCCCAGCCCGTATGAATACTATATACAGGTCGGGTTGGGCTTTATATTTAGAATTTGATTCCCAGGCCAAGCCTAACCCAGTTCACCCATCAATAATTATATCTATACATATTATTTTAAAATTAATTATTTACATATTTTTAATAATTAATAATATATATATTCGAGCCGAGTAAGGCTTCGATTTATATACAAAAACCAAGCCCAACCCATTATATGTTCGGGCCAGGTTTATATTAGTATATGTTCGTCCAAGCCCGACCCACAGATGTTGGCCTTGTGCGGGTCAGTTGGGCTACGGGTGGCTTCATCAGGACTAAAAATAATCCATTTTTATTATAAAATTGCAAAAAAATTAAAAGAAAGTCACTTTTTTCAAGAACTCTTATGTTACAGAGAGTATAATTGTAACGAACCGAAATTTCCAAAATTTGCTTATAATAAATTACTATGGTATTAAAAATATCGTAGAAATTATTTTTGTAGTTATTATTATTGTTATTGGATATAAGGCATGAGGAAATAAGAGCTAATTAAGTAAGAGGGATGAATTGGGCATTTAATTATTTGTCCAAGGGCAATATTGGAAAAAAAAAATCCTAAATCCTATACGTACCTTCACCCCCTTCATCCCATTCACTTTCATCTTCTCCTTCTCCATTCTTCCCTTCTCCCTTACCAAAATTTTTCTCTAATCTAAAAACTTCCGATTTCTTCGATTCAACTTCGAATTCTTGTTAGAAATCGATCCTTAAGCCCTCTATCATCATCAATTTCAGTCAATCAAGACTAGAAGAGGAGGATTTCAGATATTAAGATTTGGATGAATAGTAACCCAACTTTGAGGTGAGTGATTTTTTGTGAAATTAAAGCTTAATTAGTAAAATTCATGGTAGATTAAGCATATTTATGGTATTTGGAAGTTTATTTATTCAATATCTTGATAGAATTATATATGGCTGTTGTAGAGGAAGCTATTGCAAGTAAATCAAAGGCAAAAGAGGTAGAAGAGAGCTAGAAAGAGCATAGAAAAATGTTTGTGTCTCGAATTTCGATTTCTCGATTTTTCGGAAATTTTTTCCAGATTGTATACCTGTTTTGATTTAATGTTTTCTCTCGTTATATAAATCCGATTTGAAAGATTCTTAATTCTATTGATATCTACAGAAAGTAAGGAATATATGTTCAGAAAAAACCTTATTGAAGTTCATTCGTTTTCAATGTGAAGTTTTCGTTTGAAGTTGAGTCATGAAATCAGTTTTCGAAAAATCTCAGCTTTGTACACTGTTTAGTATTTTGATCATAACTTTGGTTATAAAATTTGGATTTCTGTGATTCTGGTGGTTTTGGAAAGCTGAGACATGTGGCTAATTATGTTTAGAAGAAAGTTCTTCGATTGAGTGATGTTTTAATAGTGAAAAATGCAGGGAAAGTCAGGTTATAAAACCTGGAAAAATTCTGGAAAGTATGAATATTGATTTTAATGAGTTTTGATTGAAGTTTGATGCTTAAAGATTTGGGATTTGGATTTCTCAATTTCTGAAGTTATGTTGAATTATGATTGATGGTTTATTCTGGAATTTTTAAGATGTTACTTTGATTTATTGCCCTTATTAAACGAGTAGAATACGGGTCAGGGTAGATTGGCGGCAATAAAGGGGGGTACAGTACTGTTCAAACAATTGAAGCTTTGGCTTCGGGCTTTGGCTGATATATATATATATATATATATATATATATATATATATATATATATATATATATATATATATATATATATATATATATATATATATATATATATATTGAAGCTTCGGCTTCGGGCTTGACCGATATGTTGATTTTGAAGCTTCGGCTTCGGGCTTGTCCGCTCCCGTATCCATTTTACCGTTATTCAGGACTTGTTTACTTTGGGCAATATATGGTTAAAGTGTTTGGAAAAATTGGATACAAATTTGATTATACTTTGAAAGGATTACTATATAAGTTTTGTGATTTGGTTCCATAAAGTTGGTTAATTTGTTTTTGACTTATAAATATGCTTTATTTCTATTTTTAAAAATATTCAAAGTTATTGTATTTCTTTTATGGATACCACTAAGCAAATTGCTTAGCGTGCAGTTTTTTTTCTACACGTAGATAGAGAACTTGTAGATAGCTTGGACCAAAGTGGAATAAGTGGATCAGCTTGAAGAGCAAATAAGGAAAGACTCGAGGTGGATTTGTAATTTAATGTAATATTATGGTTTGTAGAATAATGGCATGTACTAGATAGTGTGAGAAATATAAAGTGACATTGAGAAATATTTGGAGAATAATTAACATTGAGAAATAGTTTGGAGTCTCAAACATTATATCGGTATTTGTACATATGAAATCTATAAGTATTGAACTCTATATAGTGGAGTGAAGTTGTTGATTGTGTGTTTATAGTTACCGTGACACTCCCTATAGGGGGGTGTTACAATAATAATGTTGAAATTCAACCTAATTATTTAAAGATTATACGTCAGGTTTTGAGTAAATTTCGAATATTTTTTAATTTGTTATAACTTATCAAAGTTTACCATCCTATTATTTTTGCTTTTAAAAAATTTAAAATTTATCACTAAGTGTATTGAATTACTATTAACCAATCTGTATAATTATCATAACATAGTTTAATATTGTGAATCATTTGTTTGCAAATTTTTTGAAACCACATTCCTATTTGTGAAAAAAATATTTACATGCGCTATTTTAAAGAAAGTGAAACCACAAGACATGTTTTTTAAATTTACTTTGATTTTTTTTGCTCTTTTTATTAGGTATCCTACATCTAATTCAATATGGTTAAAGCCCTATCATATATTTAATCCCGCCCATATATGTTTGCGACTAAGAGCTTAGAAATGAAAAACAGTTTAAATCTAATGTAATTTAGGAGGAATCAATGGGAGCACATCAATTCAAATTCTAGAAGATTCATGTGAAAGGTTTTATTAACTCCTGATTCATGTCGAGTAGACCCCTTCTTACACTAAAAAAGTAGGAACAACATGTGTCCTTGAACTGATAACTCGTTATAGGCTCGAGAAACAAAAATTAGATGTGTACGAATGAGATACCCAGCAACAAAAACTCTTTCATGTAGCTTGGTAAGGAAATTTTGAAGCACGTATATTTTTGCTTTTGAGGTAAAGACTTATTAATTAGTGCTTTAAGAATGTTATTTAAATCGGTGAAATATGTGATTCACAATTTATTTTAACTGATTCAACGGGATTCAATTGAGGTTTAGCTGGTTATTATATTTTTTAAATAAGTACTTAAATTTAGATAAAATATACACAATAATAATACATCATTATAAGTTTTCATGGAAGGAAATACAAAAATGATAAATGTTAATGTTAATGATAATATCTTATATAAGAAATATTATTATAGATATTACATTTAAAACAATAAATTTTTCATGGAAAGAAATAAAAATAGTAAATATTATTACAATTTATTTACTAGATTGCTATTTATCGCCCTCGTATTATGATTGTCACCCCCTATAATGACGGAAATATCCTTATTGTTAATAAAATTAACATTATAATTATATCTTAATATTTTATGAATAAAAATTAAATATTGTAACGACCCAATTTTTTTAAAAATTTAATATATAGAGTCTAATAATATTTTAAATAGTATCATGGAATTTACGATTGGTATATATATAATACTTTTAAATAATTGAACTATAGTGTTAGAGAATTAATTAAGCAAGAAGGATGTATTGAGTATTTAGAAATTTGTTTAAGGACATTAGGTAATTAAGATCACAATATCAATTTGAAATTTCCCTAAAGTTCCAGAAAACCATAAACATGACTTTACTCCTCTCATATGCTTCCATCTTCTTCTTACCTTTGTTTCAAAATTCACACCACAAAACTGAATTTTTCTTCAATTCAATCACCAAATCCTTAGAGAAAGCAATATAGATGTGTATTTAGCTCATCAAATGCAGTGAATTAAGGCTAGAAGAAGAGGATTTCAGTTTCTAGGTTTTGGATGAATAGTAATCCAAATTTGAGGTAAATGATTTTTTATGATATTAAAGCTTAATTAGTAGAATTCATGGTAGATTAAACATACTTAAGGTATTAGAAAGCTTATTCATGCTATATGTTGATAGAATTATACATGGCTATGTAGAGGAAGTTAGTGCAAGCAAAGGAAGGGGAAAAGAGAGAGAAGATAGCAAATAAAGAACTTAAAGAGGTTTGTGTATACGAATTTTATTTCAATACTTTTGCTGAATTTCGGATTTGACCACAATTGCTTGTTTTCTGTTTATCTCTTGATTTACAAACTTAATTTTGATGATTTCAATTGCCAAGATTTTATAAGATATAAATAAAGCTTTGACTAGAAGAAACTTTTGTGAAATTTGATCTTTTACTAGTTCGAAATTTCGGTTGAAGTGGAGTCATAAAAACTATTTTCAGGAAAGTTTCCAGATTATACCTATTTTATGTTTTGATGTTTTGTCCTACTATATATTTCAGAACTAAGTAATTCTTGTTTCTATGGTTTTATAAGATATAGATAAACATTTTACTAGAAGAAAGTATTGTCAAATTGTTTTTTTAGTGATCTGAAAATTTGGTTGAAGTAGAATAACGAATTCTGTTGCACTGTCATCTTTCAGTTTGCACACAGCTGAGTATTTTTGACATAACTTGAGTTATATAAATCAGTTTTGTGTAAAATCTATGGCATTGGAAAGATAAGACATTTATCTAATTATGATTAGAAGAAAGTTTTGTTAAATTCATTTGTTTTCGGGTTCGTTTATATCAGTCAATTTGAGTGACAGAATTTATTTTCTAGAAAGTGAATTTAGATGAACTTGATGTGTTTATATGAGTGTGTTTTAGTGTTTAATGTTTGGATTGAAGTTCTTATAAACACATGAAATATGTTGCTGATATTTACCGAGTTTTGTAGAAAAATTTAAATGGTTTATTGCCCTAGTAATTAAGTAGAAAGTGGTTCCGGGTAGATTGGCACCAATAAAGGGGGTACAGTACTGTACAAACAATTGGAGCTTTGGCTTCGGGGCTTCAGCCGGTATTATGATTCTGAAATATATTCTGTTAAAAAATATATAGGAGCTTTGGCTTCGGGCTTCGGCCAGTATTCTGTGATATCATATTGGAGCTTCGGCTTTGGGCTAAGTGCCGCCTCCGTATCCAATTCCATTTACATTACTTGGTTACTTTGGGCAAGATTTGATTTGAGTTTAATTGGTGTGAATTATCTTATGAGTTTAAAAAGTTGATATTTAATTGACTTTATACATGAAAGTATTTTATTTTCATAATATTTATGTTAAAAGTTATATTTATTTTTGGATATTTAGTGAAAGTATGGAATAAAATTTGTATACACCATTAAGCGTATTGCTTAGCGTTTAGTTTGTTTTGCTACACGTAGGTACTGAAGACTGGAGATAGCCAGACCAAAGTGGAGTAGTTCGGTAGATAAGTGCAAGTTAAGAGAGCTTTTTGAGGTTGTCTAAATTTTGTTATATTTTGTGGTTTGTATATAATGGCATGTACGAAGTAGTATAGATAGTGTGACTTGTACTATGAGGATCTAAGACTAATATTTTGGAGTTATGAATATTACACTCTATGTTATGTAAATTAAGGTTTGATTAGAAGTTTATTTATGTTTATAGATTCTAAATATTTTATTTCTATACAAAATATTGAGCTAAATATCAAAAATAAGTGTTTATCTATTATTGTAGCACTTCCTTAATAACTGTTTTCGAGGGGGTGTTACAAATATTATTTAATTTTAAATTAAATAATATTTTAATTAAATAAAAATAAATGTATTGGTTATTATAAAACTACAAAACCTCAAAAGTAAATAAAATAATTCTTATTAATAAGGAAAACAACACAAATTACATAAATAAAAATAAACAAAAAATCTTAAAATAAAATTGGAAATAAAGAAGATCAAAATCTAATATTCTAGAAATAAAATCGACTGTACATTGAAAATCTCAATATATCTGTAAAAGATTTATTGTGGTTGATGCATTTTGAGTTTGTTAGTCAAATCTAACATAGATGAAAATTTATTTCATAAATTTTGTGATCACCATCAAATTTATTACAAGTCTCTTTTAAATATTAACTGATCTATTCATGTCGGTTATTGAATAGTTTCTTCTTTTATTAATCCAATAAATAAAAGCATTGTGGTTTTATCTCCGACTAATACAAACTCAAGAAATGCAATTATATGTTAACAATTTAATTATTTTATTTTGACTTGCAATTATATTACTCAAAAGTATAATAATAATTGATTTAGTATTTTTAAAACATTTCATATATTAATTTTTTTATTTTGAAATTATTTAGATGAAACATTATTTTTTAATAAATAAATATAAAAGACATATAAATAATTATGGGTGGTAAGTGTGAAAAGGAGCAATAAATAACCTCAATTATTGTTGTAATAAATAAATATAAAGGGCATATAAAAGATTATGGGAGGCGGTAAGTTTAAAAAGGGAGCGGCAAATATCAACGCCCTTTATTTAGTATTATGTTTTGCACATGAAAAGCAAATTTATTTTTATTGTAAGTTGAGTATTTTCTTTTTGATCAGAAAATATAAACAAAGATTTAAAAGAACTTAAATACTTTTTTGAGTCGTTTTCTTTAACTCAAATATCTTTTTAGTGTTTGGCCTATTTAAATTGTCTATCTGGTGTCTGACGTATTTAGTTTTAGTACAACTTAACGTTTTTTTGAGGGTCAACAATTTTATGCATGATCAACAAAATTTATTCATGCTCCAAATGACGATATACGTATTTTATGTTTTTTGTGTTGTTAGACGGATATTTAATGTACTAAATAGGCTAGACACCAAATAAGCTATTGTTGGATATGTTAAATACCAAATAAGCGAAAAGTGAATACATTGAGTACGAAATAGTCAGTTTTAATATGACATACACTAAAATGACATTTGAGTCATAAAAAAGGACCAAAAAAAATATCTAAGTCGACTTAAAAGGGTTGTTTGACGTGTATTAATGATAAATATATTATTAGTTTACAAATGCAAATTTAAGATAATTTCCAATCATATTGCCACGAGAAGAGATGGGAAAGTTTTTCCAGAATTTATACAATTAAAAAAGAAAAAGTGAGACTACGTGATTATTGAATTCTCTCAAGCCCAACAACTGAATGGAAAAAACAATGAAAGAGTCAATAAAAAAACAATGAAAGAGTCAATCCTTTTCAATTATATTCATTAACTATTGACTTTTTCTTGCATCTTTAGAATGTGGGAATCAGAAGATAATATTAGAAACCATGAACATATATAGATCCTTCGTTTACACACAGTAAGGCCCTGTTATTTTCAACTTATAATCAGTTCAGTTCAGTATTGTTAAGTACTTATCAATATTGCATACCTATAAATTTATACTGAAATAAGTATTTAACAGTTCAGTTCTGTGCTGCTACTTATAACTTGAAAACAAAACAGTGCCTAATACCAGTCCAACAAAGGCATGCATTTAACAAGAAATCTAGGAATTGAAAATATATTATTCAAAAATTGAAAACAAAGTGAAGGATAACAGAGAAAGAACCTGAAATGGAAAAAGTAGAAAAGAGAGAATTGATAGCCATGGTACAAGAAGAAGAAGAAGTAGAAAGGTGATGAAATAGTGACAATGGTGGAGTACATAAATTATAGGAGAGGAAGCAAATGAGAGAGAAATATATAGTGGCATCAAAAGCTGCCACAAGAATTTTGGGACACTGAATTTTGGCCTGTCTGTATTTTCCACTATCTATTTGGGCTTATGAGTGCATGTGCATGTGCATGTACATGGATGTTTGTTTGGTTGTTTATGTCCTGTGTTATAACTTTATTTTATGTTTAAAGTAGTTTTTGAATTATCTATATTAATCGTTTGTGAATCATGCTGCGCAATTGTTAGCTAAAATAACTGATTCTTTGATATGTAAAAAAATTTATCCTTAGAGTTATTATTATCTCTAATTTAATATAATAAACCATATTATTCGGTCAAAGAACATAGACCCACATCAAGTGGAAAAATCAACTAAGTTTTTCTTCCAAACGTGAAATTGTGTTGAAAATTTTCCAACTCGCATGCTTTTACCAAAACGTATATTTTGAATTTTATGAATAATTAAAAGTGTTCTCGGTCTACCAACAAGGTATAATTCAGTTAATAATACAGGCTAAGAAAGTTGGAGGAGATCAAAGTTCGAATCCAACTAAATATACTTATTGAGAGGGATGAATAGCCTTAACTATGACTAAGTATAGAACAACATTACCTCAACGAAGATAAATAATTTTAACTGGTATTTCCACAGTTTTTTTTTATAATTATAATTAAAAAAATCACTTTAAGATCATCTAAATTTTTGTAATTTTTATTTTATTTTCAATATATAATATATTTGAAGCACCTTGCCTACCTATATTAGACATTAATAATATCATGCCAAATGTTATACCAAAGATTATGGGGCAAGTAACAAATTATGCCATTTTTATTAGATAGAGGAATGATGATTGACTCTATTTTGAGAAATATGGATTTTGTTTGCTAACTTAAGCATTCTGAGAATTACACAATTGATGTTACTTATATAATAAATAACTTGGAAATTCTAAATTGTTTATTTGTGGGAAAGGTTTAGCCTATTGATTAAGCCTTGAAATTGTGATTTTGTCCTCTTAATGCCACGTGTCATCGGGCCCGTTTTTGAGTACGGGCGAAAGGGGCGACCGCCCCGGACCCCTATTATTATAGGGGCCCTCTTAGTTATTTTATAATTTTTTTATATTATTTAATTATAAAATTTCATATTTTATGTCTTCAACGATAACTTATTTTTTTTCTCCCAAATTAATTCATCGATTAAAAATAAACTAAATATTCAATTCAATTCATTTTCAAAATTTCATCAACATTATTTAGTAGGCTCTTATTTTTAAATTCTCAAACTCATTTAATCTCTTAAATGAACTGTAGTCCAATTTTTATTCAAAACATTCGCATATAATTTGTAAATAATCATTATTCTCTATACTATGTATTTGACTTAAAATTTCATTTGGATGCTTAGCATTTGGGTTTTAATGGTATTATTTGAATATTATAGTGTGGAATTCAACGTTTTTATTTCATCTTTTGTTAAGTGAAACATTAAAATTAAGAATTCATTAATTACAATTTCAAAAATTCACTCACTCAAATTTTTTTATCTCTCTTATGGGCGTACAACAAGGTAGAAATAGACATGCATCCTTCACATAGAAATAATCATCATTCTATATACTTCATATTTGTGTTTAAATCTCATTTGGGTGATTAGCGCTTAGATTCTAAGGTTATAATGTGAAATTCGATTTTTTTCATTAAGTGAAATAATAAAAGTACAAATTCATTTATATTTATTTCAAAATATTACTTGCTAAGGGGCCCCAATCTCTCATCTCACCCATAGGCCCCGAATATGGTAGGAACGGGCCTGCATATCACCTTCTGATAGGAGAGATGAAAATAAAAAAAATTAACATCTTTGAAAAGTCAAGCCAATCACAAGGTAACACATGACACTGAGGGGCTGCATTGAACACTTTTGCCTAGTTTAGGGTTTGATAAAGACATCTATAAGTTGGAGACGGTAAATAATAAAAGTTATCAAGTTAAAGAGACTAAATATGTATTAAGCCCTTTTCATATTAATTTAACTTTTTAACTTTTGACATGAATCAAAGTTTAGTTAATTTGACTTAACAGACCAGTGGCACGCATTTTATCTCTCTCATCATTATTTTCCTTGTTTCCATAATGCAAACTTCAACTTTATTTTAAAAAAAATTAGTAAGTGAAATTGTAAATTTTCGCTCTACTCCAAATATAACTATAACTTAGGACATGTAGTATGGCATATTCAGTCTTTACTTCTGGGTCAAGACATTGACACGACAGGTTTCAAAAAAAGGTTAATTACTTATGAATTTTTTTTGATAAAAAATTACTTATGAATTAATATTTACTCATTTGGTGCTTTTTTTATGTAATCACTGACTGCGTTTCATTTTTTTTTCTTTTTTTTCTGATGATGTATGTAGTGATTTAAATTTGAGTTTCCTTCCACTAACTCATCTATATTATTATTCCAGCTATAACTGGTAAATAAAAAATGTCTATTTTGGTTGTAAAAAGATAATGTTGTTTATATGGTGTACAAAAAAAAAAACTCAAAAATTGTGTTTCTTAGTTTTTTTAATATTTTGGAAAACTCAGAGGTGTCATTTGGTTCATAGAATATAGGGTAAATTTTTAAAAAGTACTTTGTGGTTTCACTCATTTGTAAAGTGGGGTCTGAGGATTTTTTTTTTTTGCAAAATGGGGTCTGTGCTTTCAAAAATTTTTGCAAAAGTGGCCTATAGATTCAGAATAGTGGTGTTACATTGAATATTTTCAACAATTCAACATTCCTGTAATTTAACCTTATTATTTAAAAATTATACGTCACGATTTGAGTAATTTTTGGAGATTTTTTATTTTTTATGATTTTTTAAAGTTTGTTATCATAATTTAATTAAAAAAATTTCAAAAGATTTTACTGATGTGTATTGTATTTTTAATGACCATCCCGCAAAAATTCAGATAAAAAGGAATAAGATTACCCATTTTCATGACATAATTTAATATTGACGATCCTTCATTTGCAACTTTTTTGAAACACAAACCTTGTTTTGAGAAAAAAAATTCCTCAGGCCCCATTTTGTAAATAAGTAAAATCATAAGGTACTTTTTTTAAGTTTACCCTAGAGTATAAAGGTATTTCTTAAAGGGAATATTTATAAAAATATATATTTTATTGTTTTCTATTTCATTCTATTCCGCGTAATATACGACACAAATTAATGACGGAGAAGCTCGGAATAATAATAATACTCTAAATAAATGATCTTTTAAGACTTTTCATCAAAATCAATAAAATATAACAACTAAAAAGACTAATTTATCCCTCATAAAATTCTCTTTCTTCCTAATTACTAACTTATAATTTTAATAATACTTAATCTCTTTCCTAATTAATGCAAGGGTAAATTAGAGAAAAATGATAAATATTACATTGATAATTCAAATGGTCACTTATTTGAAACCAAAATAAAAAAGTCAAAAGATAATTTATTTGGAGCCGGAGCAAGTAATAACATGTATTAAACAAATCGGATTTACATCTGTTGCCCCTTGTGTGTTTCACACTCATATTTTTGACATATGGTTATTTTTAAGGAAGAGAAAGTGAAATCATGACCAGTGTTTTAAAACTCCCCGCTTAGTTCCTCCTAGACGTTCTTTTGGGGCTTGCCGTTCGACTTTTCATTCCTCGGGCGCTATCAGGCGCTGGACCGACATATTGCAGCCTAGGCACCGCCTAGTCCAATTTTTTCCGCCTGGGCACCGCCTAGTCCGATATTTTCCCCAATTTTTAAGATACTGATACCTATAATAATTATAGTTCAATTTTTTCAATTCAAAAAAGGTAGCACGGTTGGTAAAACTAATGTACAACAAAATATTCTCACATACAATTTTCATTTTGAATCTCAAACCGAGAAATAATACGCTATGAATCACAAAAAATTATATAGTAATCCTTGATCATTACTGAGAAAAAAATAAAAATGAAAAAAAAAATGAAAGATACTGTTACACCGAAGCGGGACAACCTATTTTTTTCAAACCTACACGGACTTGATAGCAATTGCTGGTTAGACTCAACAAATTTTTCCAATTATAGTGGCTGCCAATTTGGAAAATTAGTGAGAGTTTGACTGTAAGAGTCATCTTCCAAGATTCAAATGCACCACTAAAATTAAGTGAGATTAATTAGATATCTTCGCAAAGGCAATTTCAAAAGAATAACATATAAGAAGAGTTGAGTGGTTAAAAACACGGATTAGAATTGTTTAAAGTTATATATTTGAGTTAATTTTAATTATTTATTGTGTTTTAATTGTTGAGATTTGATTGTATGGTGGACCTCACAAATCACTAAAATTAAATCTTAATCAATAAAACTTAAGGGATGATTGAGATTGACTGAGATGTACAACTGTATCTGTAACACCCCTTTTATAGGGAGTGCTACAGTAACTATAAACACCCAATAAATAACTCTACTCCATTATATGAAGTTCAATACTTATAGATTTAATATTTACAAATACAAATATAATGTTTACAACTCCAAATTATTTCTCAATGCTAATTATTCTCCAAATATTTCTCAATACCACTTTATATTTCTCACACTATCTAGTATATGTCATTATTCTACAAACCATAATATTACATTAAAATACAAATCCACCTCGAGTCTTTCCTTATTTGCTCTTCAAGCTGATCCACTTATACCACTTTGGTCCAAGCTATGTATCTGCGTGTAGAAAATAAATTACATGCTAAGCAATTTGCTTATTGGTGTAAATAAAAGAAATACAATAAATTTGAATATTTTTAATACTTTAAAATAGAAATCAAGTTTGTTCATAAGTAAAAAAAACAAATTTAAACAACTTTATAAAACCAAATCACAAAACTTATATAGTAATCCTTTCAAAGTACAATCAAATTTATATCCAATTTTTCCAAAACACTTTAACCATATATTGCCCAAAGTAAACAAGTCCTGAATAACGGTAAAATGGATACGGGAGCGGACAAGCCCGAAGCCGAAGCTTCAATATCAATGTATCGGTCAAGCCCGAAGCCGAAGCTTTAAAATCAATATATCGGTCAAGCCCGTAGCCGAAGATGAAGGGAATAAAGGGATACGTATAGGATTTGATTTTTTTAATTTCCAATAATGCCCTTAACAAATAATTAAATGCCCAATTCATCTCTCTTACTTAATTAACTCTTATTTCCTCATGTATTATATCCAATAACAATAATAATAACTACAAAAATAATTTTCATGATATTTTAATACTATAATAATTTATCATAAGTAAATTATAAAATTTCAATTCGTTACAGTATTATTCTTGAACGTGAGAGAATCCAAATCTTAAGTAGTGTAAGAATAAAATTGTTGTATATTTGAGTTACTTGAAAGAGAATTGACTGTCGCGTTCTCCTTAGTTATTTGTAGAGTTATTTTTCATTGGTGTTCTAAATCTTTCCATGCCATTGCTTTTTTTTTTACTTTTTCCTACTATATTTTAGTTAATATATATTACGTTGATAATTTTGTAGGTTGAGTAAGTTACTGAAGAGCCTTAGATGTGAGTAAATTTTGAACAAGATTATTTCATTAAAGATACTTATAAATGTTAAAAAAATGTAACTTAACAAATAATTCAATCCCTTAATAGTGAACAAATTAATAACTCACTAAGGGCTAGTTTGACATTATTTTTTAAGCTGCTGTCAAAATAAGTTGCTATCACTAACCTTTAATAGAACTACATATTTTGACTTTGAACAACACATTTTGATTTTTCATACTAATTGATTAGGAACTGTCTAATTTATTTTTTTTAAAATCAAATCTGCAGCTTTCAAAAAGCTTAAAAATAAAACTTCTCAAAAAAATTGCTGAAAAAAGTTACAAAAATTCATAGTCAAACTGCCTAAACCTTATCAAAGGTTAAAAATTCAATATGCTAACAACTTAACTTGACCTATTATTCCAAACAATATAACATATCACATCTACTTAATCCAATATCTCAACAAAACATATCAATACTTTTCAAAACCTAAATTATTTCTATATTGGTAAAAGTAAAATTGTGTTAATAATGTTGACCAGTTTTTGGATTTTTGTGATTTTGAGAGGCGTCTATAATTTATTCAATAATTGTATTTTGTTGTTTTAGAAATAAAATAAATAACATGCAAGCAGCAACAACAACCACACAAGATTCAAATGTACCACTAAAATCGATGTTATCAATACCGTATCTAGCTACATATTGATGAGATTAGTAGTACGCTATATAACCGGTATTATTGGTATTATTAGTGGTTTTATTGGTTTTTTATTTTTTAAAAAATATATATTATTTATGTTTTTAGTGATTATCGCAACGCTTTTTATCTCTTTAGCAACGGTTTTCTATGTATTTAGTAACGCTTTTAAATTTTAAGCAACCCTTTTTTACGTGTCTAGCAACACTTTAAGTCTTTAGCAACACTTTTCTTTATCTTTAGCAACACTTTTATATATTACCAAAAATATTTTAAGAAACCGGTTTAAACCGGTATGATTTTTTACCGGTTTAATCAGATTTTCTTCGATTTTTTTTATTAAAATCGATATCTATACATACCGTACTATAACTGTGGCCGATTCTTAATAAAATTGGTCGAATCGGCCGGATAACATTGACTAAAATTAAGTGAGATTAATTAGATATTTTCGCAAAGGCAATTTCCTGCCGAAGTGATAGAATAACATATAAGCAGAGTTGACTGACTAAATACACGGATTAGAATTCTTTAATGTTATATATTTTATTTAATTTTAATTTTATATTATATTTTAGTGGTTGAGATTTAATTATACGGTGGATCTCACAAATCACTAAAATTAAATCTTAATCATTAAAATTCAATAGAATTTAAAAATAAAATTTTTTAAAAAAATTACTTAAAAAAATTATAAAAAACTCACCCCCCCTAAATGTTATCAAAGGTTAAAAATTCAATATGCTAACAAATTATCTTGACATATTATTCCAAACAGTACAACATGTCACATCTACTTAATCCAATATCTCAATAAAACATATCAATACTTTTCAAAACTTAAATTATTTCTACATTGGTAAAAGTAGAATTGTGATAATAATGTTGACACGTTTTTGAAATTTTGTGATTTTGAGAGGCGTCTATAATTCATTCAATAATTGTATTTTGTTGTTTTAGAAATAAAATAAATAACATCCAAGCAATAACAGCAACCACAACAATATTTAGTAATTACTATTAATTTCTACCTTTTAAAATTTTTATTTGGGCATTTGGGGTTAGTTTTTGTAATTTTAAATGTTTTTTAGCATATCATGTTATCATTCTTCTAATTGACTCTTTTATTATAATTTAAAACTAGAATTTCCGTGGAAAGATCAGTTGTTTTGGGAGGCGGAGCAAATTGTGCAGCATTCTGTAAGATAATTTCTAAGATAATTTACAGGATTTGAGAAAATTGTAGAATTGATTTGTTCTACAAATTGATTAATAACACATAATATAAAATAATAATCGAAAGCGTACCTTAATTTATTAAAAATTAAATAGTATTTGTTTCCTCTTATCTTTTGAATCGTTTAGGCTTTCTTTGATAATTAAAAAAAATAGAATGAGAAGAAAGTAACATTTATTTAGAGAGAAAGCGTATATTAAATTGCCTCTCTTCTTCTCTTTTATAATTTTAATGAATAACGTTCGGTTGAGCGTTATACCTCTTAAGAATGGATAAGGACAAGTGAAGGATTAAACCACTTGAGCCAGTTTTTGTTAAACTATTCACCCCGTCCAGTTTATACATTTAAATCCAACCATCATCACATTGAGTTAACTTTAATTAAAACGGACCACTTAATCTCATAAACCACACAAATTATTAAAATAATCTAACAATCTCCCACTTGGGTCATTTTTTTTATTTACCTCATATGGGCTTATAATAATAGCATAGGAAAATCTTATACATAATAATTCGAATTTTCCATATAATCTTTAATTAGAATCAAAATAATCGCGTCATGGCGGTCACAGGTTATAAGTCAACCAGATTCCTTCCATATACCACATAATTATTTCAACTCCAAATAATCTTAATGGTGAAATATTGCAATCACCAAATTAATGTCATTTTATTCAAATCACACTTGTACAAAATTCAATGCAAATGACAAACAAATAAGCAAAACATAACTCTTATTGAATTCAAAGTCATAACTTTAATTTGAGAAAACATAGCCATAATGTATATATATACAAACTCCTTACAACATGCTAAGGATGAATTATTGATAACGCCCATACTTTCTACATGGCGATATGAAGCACCGAACTATACAAGTTAAAGGCCTAAAACGCTCGCTTTATTCAATTTTTCCAGAGATTTTTACTTACACTGGATCGATAGATATTGGTCGATTGATGATGGCATTCGCAGTATTGATCATCTCATTCGAAGTAAAACTGTCATTGTTCGAGCAAAACAAGTGTACTACTTTGGTCATTTTCCAGAACAAATCCTTGCAGCTTCTCGGCATAGTACTATCCTTTTCTCGTAAAACTAGTCTCAGCACTTCTCGCCTTTTACATTCTATTAGTCCCTTTATTTTTCTGATAGCTTCTTCTTTGGTTATCGCCCAATTTCCGTAAATCATGTGCAACGAGGCAGCATTGAGCTTCCCTTGTTCAGATTCCCGCTAAAGTACGGAAAAAACATTAACTTTTTGAATTTTCATAGTTCTATTGTATGGCCTAATGCATCCGTGGCTCCTCTAACTAGTCTACTATCCCTTGAACTTTAAAAAGGTCCACGTAATTCTCTCAACTCGGCAAAATTTCACCAGTTTGCTCTTTGAATGCCATGTGTCAACTTCTTATTGGAGAGAGAAAATCAGAAAAATGACATCTTTGAAAAGTCAAACCCAACTAGAAGCTGACACGTGGCGTTAAAGGGGCAAACCAATACACTTTTAAAGTTGAGGGACCTACAAAGGATCTTTTAACAGTTTGGGGGACATTAGGTGGAATGGAACAAGTGGGAGGTGCCACTAATGCATTAATCCTTATTGTTTCAATAAGTTGCTTATGTTACTATACCTCGAAGCCTCTCCAATCGTTGAGCAGACATCCACAAGTGCTCATAGTCTTGAATAAATTATGTAATTCTCGGCTTCTAACGTCTTCCTCGGTTAGTTTCGGCCCAACAAAGAAAAGGGTGGTCAAAACAATCGGTCCAAGAATGAATGATATGTATCCATTAGTCATATATTTGTCAAGTGTTGGCATAGTGTTTCTTTTCGACCATAGAGCTTCGATCAACATCGATTTCAGTAAATCGAGCCACTGCAATGCAAAAATGATCAATATTCGGACACTATAAGGCTCGTCCAATCGAGTATTAATTATTTGATATGAGATTCGAACTCACAATTTTTCTAATATGACTTGTCATTTTACGCCCTTGATAAGAAAAAGCTTTCTCTCCAAGCTCACAAATGGTACTATAAAGTGCCGAAAATATGATCTTGACATTCTTAGAACAGAATTTAAAGTTCCCGTCAAAATCCCACCTGCATTTCAGTTTTGTAAAAATTAACCATGTTTTCAAGATCCATATATAAAACCGAAAGAATTAAAGAATATACCTTTCAATCAAATCAACTAGGTTGATAAGTTCCTCCTCTGAACCCCCAACATCAAAGAAATATTCGACAACCGTCGTAAGCACAGAATTTTTCGCCCACAAAAAACGAGCATCGGTCATTTCAGTAGCAAAGAGAGAAGCGGCACACGAAAAGTAACAATAGCCCAGCTTTTGCCTAGCAAACTTAAGCTTGTTGAGTCTTTTTTCGATAATCCATTTGTTTACGGCAAGGGCATAGAATTCTTCTCAAAATTTTTATTCCAAAATCGACCTTTACGAAATTCACTATGTCAGAAGTTGTAGAACATGTTACCTCCCGAGATGTTCAAGTTTTTCTCGGTGCATCGATTGGCAGATGTTGAAATCTTCTTTGGCTAGTTTTAGAAAATTTTCATTCACAACGATTGAGCAACTAACATCAATAGAGAAATAACAGGTCTTTAATGTATTTTGTCTTAAATACATTTTAGCTTTTCGTAAGTTGATTTACCGGATTATTAGTGAAACTAATCGCATGGAAAATGGTGGAATTAGGTTCATTTTACATATTTACATGAAAATGACATTCTATTTGGGGTCATGGGACCTGTATGGGTATGGGGGACCCGTACGGCCCTAGAGGAGGACATGTACGGGTATGGGGAACCAGTACGGATCCTGTTTGGACCCAAATAGAACCTCTCTTTCTCGATTAAAATAGATCTGAGATGAAAATGCCTAAAAAGGTGGGATTTTGCTCCATACGGGTATGGCACACCCGTATAACCCCCATAGGGGGGCATACGAGTGCCAACAAGGCTCGTACGAGTCAGGACCAGACCCAAAATAGCATTTAAGTTAGAACAATAAGAAAGTATGTGAATGATAAGAAAATAAATAGAAGGTGGGTCTCTTTGAAACTCAGGATCGTACCTCTATGCCCTGAATCCATTTTAAAACGATCCCTATGCCCTAAGAAAGTCTAGCAAAAGCAGTCAATCAGGATGAAGGTGTTTTAAGGACTATTTTGGTGTATATTTGTGTGGTCATAACCTCTCCTAATCTAAAAAATGAATCAAGAATAGTATAAAATATGGATAAAACCTATGTAGAAAGGTTTTCTCCCTTTATTATCCCTTCTATGCCCTTTCTAAACCTTCTAAATACTACTAGAAATGAAATGACTATAGTATAGTTCATGATTTGTGTTGTTCCCCCTCGGCTTTTAAAATGTGAAGCAAAAGCCTCATTTTATAGTGAAAACTCGGCCCCAACAACACTTATGGCTGATTGGTGCCAAATAAGGTATGATTGCAATCAATTAGGCATGATTTAGCGTGATTAACATCCATGCGGGTGGGGAGGGCTTGTATAGGTCCTAGTAGGACCCTTATGGCTCCCTTGTAGGGTTACGGCTGAGGTGGAGCCATACGGGTCGACCTGTGGACCCCGTACCTCTTGTTGTGACCCGTACGGGTCCTTAAAGGCAGTCTAAGTCTCTGAACTTTGGCCAAGCTCATCTATGTAGCATTACTATCGAAAATAACATTATCTAGCTCTTATCATAGTTTCGTGAAAAGGACCATTAAAATCTAGTGCTCACAGACTCATTATCAACTACTGAAATTCAAACCTGAGATGTTCTTAAGAAAGCATAAGGACCTTGCTTGAAGCTTAGCCTGAGAGTTGTTACCAAATTAAGTACAAATACACAAATAATTTTTAAAGTTTAGAATTACCTCGGTTTTTGTTCTAATTGTTGTATTTTTACTTTGAACTAATCAATAGATGTTCTTGAAATTTCAACATATAGTTATTTTCATTATGTTAATGCTATCATAAAGTAATGAAAAGTTTGTAACAAACGATTTCTTTCAAAGTCTTCGCTGATTTCATTCGATTTGATTTAATTCTTTGTGCTATTATGATTTATTGATTCAAAATTGATTCTTCAGATATTAATGCTTTTTGAAGATTAAATCTTGTCACATATATCTACAAGTGCGTCGGATGATGGAGGGAATTGATTTAGCTATTCGACAATCAACCAAGTTTTAGGAAAAGAGTTAACTATGCCATTTCATAGTTTTCCTATAATTAAATTTACCCGAGAGGGGGAAAAGGTAGGTGGGAAAGGTTCCCACTGCCATTAAAAACCCCCTTCAAGGAATTTTATAAATAAAATGAAAAGTACAAGAGTCATAAAAAAATTCTAGTAACAAGCCGATCCATTTGGCCAAAAACAAAACAAAAGCTAACTAGCAAAAAGATACTGCGGACATGAAACATAATCGTCCGTAATAAATGTTGGTATTTTAGTGTAATTGGATCAACTAGTTGACCAATGCAGTCATAATATTTCATCGAACAAGTTAGGAGAGTGCGGAGTGCACGCTTGTTCGAGTTCTATTACGATACTTAGCTTACGAGGGTCCGGGAGCTAGCTTTCGCAACACTTCTGTTATGAATTGTTGCAGTTGCTCGAATGGACATGTCTTTTCGCTATGCTTCTATTCTGAATAGTTGCTACTATTCGTTTCAGGCTTATAAATATCTGGCATCGGCAACAATTTTAGCAATCTGGTTCACTTTTTCACAACAAGAAATTCATTCTAAGTTCTTGTCAATTCTGATTTTATCCGATTGATCTATTTGGTAGAACCGCCAAATAAGATTCAATCTAAAAGTGTTCGTCACGACTTCAGAATTATCCATGCATCATTTTATCACATTTCTTCAACAAAGATTGAGAGACGTTTTTTATAAACATTCAAAGCTTCATTCTACCGGAATTCCCCAACGAAGATTGAATCTTATTTTCGCTTGAAGCCTGAGTTTTCACGAGCCATAAGATAAGGTATTCTTCCATGTTTAAGTTTTAATTCTCAATGAATCGACATGAATCGATACTGACTTCGTCATTTTCGGGAAATTTCTTTTAATTGGTATCCGAGCGAGTTTATATTTGATTCATTGAGAATTTGTGTTAAGTCCTTGATGAACGATGAATAAATTTGATTTCCAATTTTTTTTCTTTCTCATCGCACTGTTTTTTTTATGATCGATGGATGACAATATTTGCAATTAATTGAATTGTAGTTTTTGATATTAGTTTCCAAGGTTTGAATAGAAAATCAATTATCGGGAGAGTTGAATTAGATGGATAGATGACATGTAAATGTTGATCAAATCAATTATTGATTTTATCTATTGTCATTATTCTACTCTCAGTTTTGTTAGTGGCAAAAAGTTGTCCAATTCTATAATTGCCGCAGATTTCATGGATACTCAATCAATTTTAATTTGTAATTTCAATACTTATTTCCTGTTTGGGAATCAATATTCTTTGGCATATTGATCTTATATTGGGATAGAATTTCTTCTTGCAATTCATTGTAACATTCGTTGATGAATGTTGGATTTAAAAAAAATTGGCAATTAAGGGTATTTGCCTTAATGCAGAGACGCAAAATAAAGTTCCAATTTTACTTTTGTGGTTGGATGTCATTATGGGTTTCGTTTAACTGCAGTACATGAATTCTTCATAGATTTAATATATGGTAATTGCGGCAATAATAGGTTAATGATATTATTGATTGGAGTTTATATGACACATGACATTATATTTTCTTTTGGATCAAAGAAAAAGGTTCTTTGCATTGTGATTAAAGGTTGCATGCAATCATTGTGTAATGTCATTATTAATTACACTGTGTGTGGTTTGGTTAAAAAAAACCGAACTTTTCTTCTTTCTTTAATGAAATGACTTATGATTTTTAGAAATTTTTTTTTTGATTTGATGATGTTTTAATGGAGAAAAATGCAAGGGAAGTCAGGTCATGAATTCTCAAAAATATGAATATTGATTTTATTGTGTTTTAAATGAAGTTTGATGCTTTAAAATTTAGAATTTGAATTTCTTAATTATTGAAGTTAAGTTGAATTATGTTTGATGGCCATTTTCGTTTTTTGTTGCTTATGGCGGTATAAACGTTCATTTTCCCAAAAAAATCTCGATTCTCAAGTCGTTTTGTATAAACGACATGTTTAGGTTCATTTTTTGGTAAAAAGAACGAATTCATTGGACTCAGGACGTTGAAAAACCTAGGGAGGGGTTTGTTCGGAGCCCGGAATCATTTTTGGAAAGATTTAAAATAAGAATTCGTTTTCTACGTTTTGCAAGGGATTCTGAATCCGTTGCAGAATCCATTGCAGAATGAAAAATTGCAACGGTTAGATGTGACAACCGTTTTTCACGATGGTTCAAGCAGAATTGAAAATATGCTTTTCTGCATTTGCAAGGGAGAATTAATCCGTTGCAGAATCTGTCAGAAAGGAAAAGTTGCAATGGTTCATTTGCGAAAACTGTTTTTCACCACTGTTCATGGTTTATTGTGACGTTTGGTGAGAGATTCTGATTCCGTCAGAGATTCCGTCACAAAAGGAAAAGTCAATGGACAATTTATTTTGACGGTTTCTCAATGCGACGGTTAGGTTGTTTGTGAGGGTTTCGAAATCCGTCAGGAATTCCGTCACAAGATATAAAGTCAGGACGGTAGTTTTTGTGACAACCGTTTGCGACGGTTCATGATAGGTGGTGATGCTTCGTGTAGCAGTTTTGGCAACGCTTTTGTGATCTATTGCAACCCTTTTATAAGTGTTGCCAGAAACAAGGCTACTGGTTGATATGGTAACAATTTTCAGAGCGTTGCCAGAATATTTTTTTTTGTGTCGCAAGAAAGAATGTAAGTGGAGCAATTTTGGCAACACTTTAGTGAAATTAAGCGTCGCCAGAAACTTGTCCTTATCCAACTTTAACCGTCATCTAATATGGCATTGATTTAATTTTTAGGGTTGACATGTCAATGGTTGACTGATACATGTCAGTCAAAAGTCAAAGTTGACGGGTCAACAAAATGCCACATGGCGCATTTCTAATGGCTTCCTTCGGTTTTGGAAGGTTAGTCAGATACAAGTTATTTTTCTTATGAGGAGTATAGTTCTTCCGTAAGTGGATGCGTGTTTCTTCTTGGGGGAGGTGCTACTTCTTGGGTGTCTAAGAAACAATCTTGTGTGAGTGATTCGACACTTGAATCTGAGTTTGTAAAAACTGAGCATAATTTAGCCGATCATATAACCAAAGGGTTGAGGAAAGATCTTGTGCAAAAGTCAGCTATGGGGATGAAATTAAAGTCTATCTAAAATCTCTCATGTTAAGATACCCAATTCCCACCTAATATGACGTTAGGTGCTGAATTCAATGAGGAAAACTTAACATCTAGAGATTGGAACACACTGATTAAAACATCCCAAGGTGTGTGTTCAGACTTGCAAGTAAAGGAGGTTGAAGTTTAATTTCTTAATAGCCTTTTTGAAAAATTGCATACGCAGGTGCAAGAGTAAAAAGGCTACCTAGATAAGCATGAAGTTTAGCCGCTTCAAGAAGCTTGGACTTGGCTTTGATATGCTTATGAAGGATAGGACACAAGGCTAGTAAAAGATAGTGTCAAGTAAGAACATGTTAGAATGTTGACTTACATGTATATTATCTTCGTGTATTCAAGATGGATAGCCAAGGTTCAATCCATAGTGACACCTTTGGTATTCGAATATTTGGAATGTGTATTATACTAAGATGAAATTCAATCGTCACGATATTTCATTTATGCATAAGTTTGCTATTTGTTGTGATTTTGTTTAATTAATCATGGATAACACTAAAATGGGGGAGGATTGTTGGTATTTTAGTGTAATTGGATCAACTAGTTGACCAATGCAGTCGTAATATTTCATCGAACAAGTTAGGAGAGTGCGGAGTGCACGCTTGTTCGAGTTCTATTACGATACTTAGCTTACGAGGGTCCGGGAGCTACCTTTCGCAACACTTCTGTTATAAATTGTTGCAGTTGCTCGAATGGATACGTCTTTTCGCTATGCTTCTATTCTGAACAGTTGCAACTGTTCGTTTCAGGCTTATAAATATCTGGCATTGGCAACATTTTTAGCAATCTGGTTGCAATCTGGTTCACTTTTTCACAACAAGAAATTCATTCTAAGTTCTTGTCAATTCTGATTTTATACGATTGATCTATTTGGTAGAACCCCTAAATAAGATTCAATCTGAAAGTGTTCGTCACGACTTCAAAATTATCCATGCATCATTTTATCACATTTCTTCAACAAAGATTCAGAGACGTTTTTTATAAACATTCAAGGCTTCATTATACCGGATTTATATAACAAGAGAAAACATCAAAATAAAAACAGGGGCAAAATTTGGAAGTTTTTTGAAACATCGAGAAATCGAAATTAGAGACACAAACAATCATCGCAAGAGAATGGATCGAATTTGCACCTTTTCGGTGAAAAACTAGGGCTTCAAGTGCCAAAAATTCTGGCAACGCTCTGAAAATCGTTACCATATCAATCAGTAGCCTTGAATGTTTATAAAAAATGTCTCTAAAACATCATCGAATCGAAAAATTTTCTTCTAAACATAATTGTCTCAGCTTTCCAAATCCACCAGAATCACAGAAATCCAAATTGTATAACCAAAGTTATGATCAAAACACTAAACAGTGTACAAATCTGAGATTTTCGGAAAACAGATTTCACGACTCAACTTCAAATGAAAATTTCACATTGAAAATGAATGAAATTAAACAAGGTTTCTTCTGAACATATATTTCTTCTGAACATACATTCAAGGCTTCATTGTACCGGAATTCCCCAACAATAAAGCGATTAACAAACTCCAGGTGAGAGCTCCACCGTGCATGTCCTTCCTCCACCACGTACCTAGCCAAAGCATCAGCCACTACATTTTGGTCCCTATAGATATGAGTAACATGTATCATAATAAGTGTTTGTAACCTTCTTAAATTCTTCCATTTAACCCGAATTGACCATGGTAACCTGACCTTCCCCCTGAAAGTGTGAACTACATACATAGAGACAGTTTCAAGACAGAGACAAATCTATCCTCGATTGTATGCTTTTTCTATTGCAAAAATGGCAGCCATAATTTTGGCTTCGAAAGCATAAGCTGAAGGAATCCTTCAAGCAAAAGCACCATACGAAAAACCCCTAGGATTGCGACAGATCCCACTAAATCTAGCTATGTCGGGTGATCCAAGAGATGAACCATCAATGTTCACCTTCATGTAACCCATTGATGGAGGTTGCCAATTCACCTGAATTATATTCCACGGTTTAGAAGGTAGAATCGAGTAACCAAGGTTCTTAAGAATCCAAAAGTCACTCACTCTCTTAGTGTGACCCACACAAAAAAATTTTACCTCCTTAATGGCCTTCCAAAGTGTCCTCAAACAATTTCCCACATTCGGTATTTCACCCTCAAACCTCGCAAGGTTCCTATTATGCTAAATAACCCAAAAACATGTTAAAGCCGCAACACTCTAAATGTTGTATAGTTGTGGATCACATCACATGACCATGGTGTGAAACATTAAATCTCGTGCGCTTCCATCTTGACAAACTGGATGCCCAAAAAATCAATAATGGCGTTCCATATATTTGTAGCAAAATAGCATCGGAGAAACAAATGGGCTATAGTCTCCGCTTCTTTCCACACATTGAACAATAAGATGTAGTAAAAATTCCTTTCGTCTGTAGAATATCATCCATCGATAAATAACCCCAAGCCAAATGCCAACACAATGTCGATCTCAATTCTGGAAGAAACACTTTCTATATAAAAGTAAAAAATGACTCGCGGTGGTTCGAGTTTTGCAAGAATCTTATCTGCAATTTTCTGCAGTTGTAATTGTGTGGGCGCACCACTAACACTACAAGAAAATCAGCGTTCTGCAATGGAAACTGCAACGGAAACTGCAATGGAAACTGCAACGGAAACTGCAATGGAATTTCCTTTGCAATAGCTGTTTTGCAACGGAATTGCAACGGTTTGGATTCCGTTACAATATTGCTTCTTGCAGATCGTTTTGCAAGTGTTTAACTTTCCGTTGCAGATTCCCTTGTAGATCTGCAAGTTGATTTCACATGCAATTTTCCTTTGCAGATTTGCAAGTACAGGATCTCTTGCAAAATTGCTTCTTGCAGATTTGCAAGTGCAAAATCCCTTGCAAATGTTAAATTAAAAATAAATAATTAAAAAAATTGTTGGGCAAATATATTATTTGGATTGAAGGGAGCTAATATGAATTACATTAGCCAAAATATTTAAATGATTCAATAACTAATTAAGAACACAAAAACTTAAAGATTAATAGACAAAAAAACTTAACAAAACAAATAACAAAAATTAATAGTTCTTAAACATTGGAGAAGTCAATACACAAGTGACAGTAAAATAACACGATTGATACTAATTAAACTTACTTGGCTCAATTCCCTGAATGCAAGAGAAGTATCAACAGTATCAAACTTCTCCATGTGGTATAATTACATCTGAACAAAATAGTAAGAAGCGGGCTATTAATTGTACATAAAACAATAAAATCTAGAAATGTAATGGCATAAAAGAATCATGGAAAACACAGGACATTTCACCTAGGATACAATATCCTTATTTTTTGACTCAACCTTCCAACAATAATTATAGAGACTAGAGAGAAAAAATCCAAGTTTTGTCAACTAATAGTGCATATTTCATAAACAAGAACCGAGCTACTGTAAAAATCATAAAAAGAAAATTTCACTTCTCAAGAGAAGTATCGAACTGTGTATTATCAACAATAAAACTTCTACTACATGGAATAAGAAAGGTACATAAAAATATAACAAGAAGGATACATAAAAAAAGTACCTTGGAGTAACCTAAGGTAGAGATTCCAAAATGCAAACAGGAAAAAAGAATTTTCAGAGAAAGTCAAAACAAAGACTTCTGCACTAATGTGCTAAATAGCTATGGCAAGTCAAACTAAAAGGTTTTAGTAAATTAGTGTCAGTCCTAAACATACTGAAACTCTTGTAATAGTGCAGATAGAGCTCCCCTCCTTAAAGACTTTGCTATACATGCCTGAAACTTGGCGTTTTCCCTATACACAACTCAACTGCAGTGCAGCTATTAAAAAATTAGTCTTCCTTATTTTGAATCTATATATGTGTAGTCTCTTCCAAAACAATCTAAATTATAAGAATCTGCAAAAAGCAACAGTTCTCATACATGTCATATATATGGTAACAACTCCTCCATACCGTGCTTACTCATTTATCAAGAAATAAATCAATTGAATCAACAGAAATAGCCAAATAAGTTTGTCTCCTAATCATAAGTAGCAACACACAATGTGTTTCTATTATCCTAATCATAGCAAAAAATCGAATATAAAAATATATGCTAACTCTCATAAGCAAACACAATAAAAATAGAACTTAAAATGACATTCATTAGACCCCATTGCAAAAACAAGATTGATGTTTCCATTAAGTAAAGCAAAGCCTGACAATATAAGAGCAAAAAGATATAAACAAACATCTCCAGCAAAAGCAGGCTTGTTGGTTTCAATATTTTACTTTATGAATTTTACTTTCGGACCCTGATTCTGACCCGTTTTACCAATACATCTCTTAGTAAAATGCTCATAACTTTTTTTGTACAACACATAATGAACTGATTCTTCTTCCTACTTTAACTAGACATATAAGGGAATAACATATTCAAAAATCAGAAATTCGTAGAACTGTTCCAGTATGCTTTTGAATCTGAAATAGCTTTTTCTGGTCATTTTTCCTTTGGCTCATTTTTTCTCCTATATATGGAATAAGAAACTTAAGAAACTTAAGTTTTTTTTATTATTTTGTAAGTTTTGTTTTTTAGTTAATATATATGCAACGGAAAATAGAAATACTTGTAAATTTCGTTGCAATGTTTTGCCTCCAAATTTTCCCTCCAGCTTTTTGCAAGGGAATATTTGCATCCTCGCAACTTCCTTTGTAAATATATTAAATATTTTAATTTTTAGAATTTAGCAAGGGCATGTTATTTCTGCTGCAGAATCCGTTGCAAGATTGTAAATCTGCAAGAGATTTGTTCCCCTTACAAGCATTCCGTTGGACATTGCTAATTTTCTTGTAGTGTAAACAAAGGAGCTCCGAGATAATCAAAGGGGGCATCCAACCGATGACCTCCGATCATACTGACCAAGCTTCTATCCCGCGCTAGACTAACTTCTTTTTTGACAAAATAGAAGTCCTACTCGAATTGACTACTTATCCGGATAAAGACGCATAATCATTGTAACAACTTTGTAAGGCCCTAAAGTTTTTCCGAGGAGCTTTACCAAAAATCACCACAGCATCAGCATAAAGAATATGGCTCGGGAAAAAAGTATCTGAAGTATACCTCATTGGTGCAAAAGAACCATCCTCAGCCATCTTCTGAATTGATCTGCTCAAAAACTCCTCCACAAGTTAGAAAAGTAATGGCGAAAAAGGATCCCCTTGCCGAACCCCTTGGGAGCAACTAAAATAACTTGAGAGGCACCCATTCAAAGAAATCAAAATTTGACAAGATGATAAGATATCTAGAATCCACTCACGGAAACGAAACAAAAAACAAAGCAATCAAGCACATGAAGAAGAAAACACCAATCTAAAGTATCAAATGCCTTCTTTATGCCAATTTTTAATGCCATACATCCACCGAACTCCTTTCCGTCAAGAACATTTATCCCCTCAGAAGCCAAAGCAATGGCATGATTAATACGCCTCCCCTTAATAAAACCGAATTGCTCATTAGAGACAATACTAGAAGAAATTGTCCCCAAATGATTAGCTAGAATCTTCATAATCACCTTGAAGACAAAATTTGAGCAAGCAATTGGTCTAAAGTTTTCCACGGCATCAGCCCCCTCAACTTTAGGAATCAACAACATGACACTGGAATTAAGTCCGGTGGTCAACTTCCCATGATAAGAAAAGACCAAACTCATCGACAAACATCATGTCCAATCACAGTCCAAAAGGATGGATAGAATTTGGATGTAAACCCATCAAGCCCTGGGGGAGCCCGAGTAGTTTATCGGGAAAATTTAGTTGTCTCAAGTTGATTACGACTTATGCTAGGGATTGCATTTTGTAACTTTGAAAGGCAAATTTTCATGGAGCTCACAGGCTTGGACCATCTAAGTATGAGGAGTGCCACTATTGCTTTCATTTTTCTACTACTGAGTGCAAGTCTCGCTCATTTCATTGCCGCAGTTCTGCCCTGAGAAAGGGAATCCCTACCTCGATTGAGTCAGTCAGTTGAGGGAGCTGGAAAGGATGCGTATCCCTAGTGGGTTCCAGCTTGAACGATGGGTCAAACTTTTGGAGGAGGATAGAAAACTAGCTCTAGCTTGCTTCCACTAGCGGCGGGCGGGCAAAGGGTCTAAAGGATACATAGTCGGGGGAGAGTCAATCGGTACTCGTTTACAAGAGGTGCACTCGTTTGCCTTTCAAGGCTTCCCCCTTGTAAATATTCCAGGCAGAACTCTCTCTAAAGCACTAAAGACAGTGCGCTATCCCCCTTCATAGAAAAAACCACATCTCTAATCTCCTCAAATATTGGTTTCGAAGTTAAATAATTATTCTCCTCCTCCGTAACCATCATAGGTATGACACGTCCTCAATTCGTGGCCAATTTGACCCCGGACTTTTGAACAAGTTTTCATAGAAACTCGTCATATGATTTGAAATGGTAGAATGATCCGCCATCAAATCCTTATCAATACTCAAAAATGGTGTATTCCGTTTTGAACTTGCACTGGTCATTGAGGATAAGAAAGTGGTTGTGGCATATGGGATGGTCGACATGGACAGAGATACCATTCATAATACCTCTGTATCTCATGACATTGTGTGTCACTGTAGATAGATATGAGCAGTCGTATGGTCAATGTAAGTTCCCATGCTCATCAAATGATTTGGCTATTCTTTCCAGTGTGCGTTCAAGTTTCACACAGTGGTCTAGGCATTTGGTCATTCCTAAACATGTGAGTAATTAACTGAACTCAATTAGTAATTGTGTTTTATTTCTTTATCAAGCATGTATGATTTTCAGTTGACTGGTCCTATGTAAGGTTGAATTTATAGGTTAGTACGCAGGCCACTAATGTCAAGTCTTCTCATCACCCGACTAATCCAAAACCCGCTCATCCAATTGCTTGTGGTGGTAAATGCAATCTCCTTCATCAAGCACTCCAAGGATTTGATAAGTATGTCATGATCAAATTTCCAGACAGGCAGAAGCTGGTAGTTAGTGAATACCAGGCTGCGACTTCTTTTTCAATCCTTGTCAAAACTATGAGGGATGTACTATCAGCTCAAATGGTGGAAACTGTTGTAATAGAAGTTTTCATGCTGTAAGTTATTCTAGTAACTTTCATCTCACTCTCAAAACAAAATAAATATTTTCTTATTTATGTATACATGTACTCTTTTCAGTGGTATGATAAATAAGCACCCAGACTGTTTTGATGAAATTGATATTGCCAATCCTAGCTGGGTTGCCTCAACCATTTGGAAAAGCAATGATAAGGTTGCAGGGCATCAGTACTTGGGCAAATTCATAAATAAAAACCTATTGAAGCACTATATTCTCGTTCCTACAGTGAAGGGTAATAAATGCTTTTTAATGTGAATATTGTATATCTTCATATGCGATTGTTGACATGTATAACGTCAGACCTTTTTTATGTGATTTTTTAGGGTGCATTGGGTTCTCATGGTGGTTAAAACGCGAGACCTTATGTATTGCATCTATGAGGTATTTTACCATTTCAAATATATCGAAAGGGTAATATATTTTTTATGCCTGACCCATATGGAGCCCCCTAAAGTTGGCTCAAACTGCCCTTGGTCACCCCCAACTTTCAACTGTGACATTTTGCCATCTAAAGTTGGCAAAACTGATACAATTTACCCCTCAATGCCACATGTCAGATTATGATTGGTTTGACTTTTAAAAGATGTCATTTTTCTGATTTTTTTCCTCCCATCAGAAGCTGACACGTGCCATTGAGGGGGTAAACTGTTCAGTTTTGCCAACTTTAGGGGGTAAAGTGTCACAATTAAAAGTTATGGGTGACCAAGGACGGTTTGAGGCAACTTTAGGGTGTTCCATATGTATTTGGCCTATTTTTTATTCATTTAACTAATGGGGCTACATTTACATCTATTTACTCATCAATTGATTTTACATTTTTGTGCATGTAGTGCTTTAGTAGCTGCAAGAAATGTCACAATCACTAGGTTAGCAAACAGACGGGTAGATTGTCCTGTCACTTATCCATGAGGTATAAATATCACTAATCTGTCAGTGATAATACTGTTGAACATCTATATTGTTGTCGCAATGTGAATCTTGTTTTTGTCTTAATGTTTTTGTAGGGGGCAATACAACCACAAAACTCGGTCTTATGCGGCTATTATGTGATGCGATATATGTATGATATCATTATGCATCATCGTTATTCTTTGGCTTAATACATACTTAGCCCCCCTGAACTTGGCAAGTTTTATTACTTGGCGCCTCCAGCTTACAGATGTCTTTACCAACCTCCTAAACTTGGCAAAAGTGTTCACTGTAGCCCTCTCAGTGCCGCGTGTCACCTTTGAGTTTGTTCTGGATATATAGTTGTGATAGTGTTACCTTTGAGTTTGTTCATACTTACCTTTGTTATCCTTAGCTTGCGTCAGTTATTTGAATAACCAAGGCCAAATAAGCAATAATTATATAGCGTTTTACCACTGATTTGGCATCGGTTATTCAAATAAAGGACGCAAATTAGTCTCTTTTGCCTCGGTTATTTTAACCGAGCCCCAGAGGCGCTGGCTCAGGCCTCGAGGAAAATCTATCAAAAAGAAAATCTGTTCAAATTACTGATGAAATTGTAAAGAAATTCAATTCAGGAGTCCTAATGGTGCAAGAGTAATGTTGGCTTCAAAATTACGTCTTAAAGTTACACGAAAAGAAAGTTACTAAATAACTTGACTAACATCATCTCTCCTTGATCACAACGAAATCATAGAGATCAAATCCGTTCATTTGCATCATCTTGTAACGAAAAATAGAACAGTTTGAGTCCGATAACATAACCTAGAACTCCTTTTTGCTTAAAATTTGATATAGAACAGTGAAATGAAGCACCAATTGTATACCAATTTCAATTTGAGGACGACATTGATCATTCGTTTTGTTCTCCGGATATTTTTACTTATGGTTGTTCGATAGATACGGGTTGATTGATGACGGCATGTACAGTTTTCATCAACTCATTTGAAGTGAAACCATCATTGTTCGAGTAAAAAAAGTGTATTACTTTGGTCATTTTCCAGAACAAATCCTTGCAGCATCTCGGTATACTATCCTTTTCTCGCAAAACTAGTCTCAGCACTTCTCGCCGATTGCATTCTATTGAGAACTTCATTCTTCTGATGGCTTCTTCTTCGGTTATGGCACCATTTCCGTGAATCATGTGCAGTGAGACAGCATTGAGCTTCCCTTGTTCAGATTCCCTCTACAATAAAGAAAAAAAGTAGTTATCTATTCGAACTTTTCAAGGTGGAATCGCATCAATTCATCGCTTATGTTCAAAGCCGTTCCTGAGGGGTGACCAGTAGAGGCAACCACTCAGGGCCCAAATAAAACTTTTATGGTTCTTAAATTTAGTGTATTACTTTAATTTAGATTAAATGGTACTTAACTAAAAAAAATGGTTAAATGTTGTAAATTCAATTCATAACCTCTTCAAAATGTTATTATTTTATTTATAATTTCAAAATTGAAGGCATTTTACGATTTTCGGTATTTCTTTACCCGCTGCCTCAATACGTTAGGAACATGCATGCTTGTAAAAAGGGCCCCAATTTCTTATATCACCCATTGGTTTGCTAATGTTACTACCTTGAAACTTCTCCAATCGTTGAATAGACGTCCACAAGTGCTCACGATCTTGAACATATTATGTAATTCGGGGCTTGTAATGTCTTCCTCGGTTAGTTTAGGCCCAACAAAGAATAGAGTGGTCAAGAGGATCGGTCCTATAGCGAATGATATGTATCCATTAGTCATATACTCGTCGAGCGTTGGCTTAGCCTTGCTTTTCAACCATAGATCTTCTATCCACATAGATTTCACCAGATCCAACCACTGCAATGCAAAAATAGGTCGGTTTTTCGATTATACGACTAGTCCTAAAGGAGTCTTAAATCTCCAATGTATATCAAATGTCTCCAATTCGGTGCCCCCAACTGTGTTTCTCACTCAATTTATGACACGTGTTATTTTTTCATTTATTATTATTATTTTCATTTTCTCTCTCCTATTTTTCTTTTTCTGTTTCCTGCAAATTGCCATGTGTCGACGAAAATTTATCAGAGGACACTGTTGGGGACAGCTGATTTTTTCCAACTTGAACGCGAACTCACATATTCTCTGACATGACTAGTCATTTTACGTCCTTGATATGCAAATGCTTTCTCTCCAGACTCACAAATTGTACTATGAAGTGCAGAAAATACGATCTTAACATTCTCCGAACAGAAGTGAGAGTTCCCGTCAACATCCCACCTGCATTTTAGTTTGTACAAACCATGTTTGTAAGATCCCGGGATTAACTAAAGGCCAAATACATCAAAACATTCTTGAACTTGGCCAAAATGCTCTACTACCACTAGAACTTTCATTTTTCCTATTTACCCCCCGGACTCGGCAAAGTGAAACAGATTGCCGCCGGAACGCCTCATGTCAACTTTCGATTGGTTTGACTTTTCAAAGATGATCCTGGTTTTTCTCTCTTCAACCAGTAGTTGACATGTGGCATTCAGGGTGCAATCTAGTGCAGATTTGCAAAGTTCGGGGTGCCAGTAGGCCAGTTGGGCCAAAAATGTACCTCTCAATCAAATCAACAAGGTTTATCAGTTCCTCCTCGGAACCCCCAACATCAAAGAAATCATCTACAACCGCTGTAAGAACAGTATTTTTTGCCCACGCTAAACGAGCATCGGACATTTCAGGAGCAAAGAGAGAAGCGGCACAAGAGAAGTAAGAATAGCCCAGCTTCTGCCTAGCAAACTTTAGCTGGTCTAATTTTTTCTCCGCAATCCATCTGTTTATACCAAAGCGTAAAATCAAATTTTCGGAAATTCCACTTATCATCACAAGTTAGAGAAAATGTACCTCTCGAGACGTTTAAGTTCTTCTCGGTGGATTGATTGGCAGATGTTGAAATCATCTACGGCAAGTTCAAGAAAATGTTCGTTCACAACGTTTGAGCAACTAGTATTAAGAAAGAAACCGAAATAAGTTATATTCAGAAGATAAAAATTAAATTTAAGATAAATGGACAAGAAAAAATTAGCTAAGTCTACCAATATGATGTTTTTAACATCTTAGTTTCATCTACTCCGTAACACTTGATTCTCCTCCACGTAGTTAACCGTTCCAAATCCTCATAAGAGGCGAAATTGAGAACATTATGCACCTAGAAAGACAAAATTCAGAAGAGACCAAAAACCGATAATCAATTCCAGGATTACAAGTCGAAAAACATTACCTCTTCAGCAATGTGTTTATCAATTAAATCGGAAGCTAATTTCTGCTTCAAGAATTGGCTTGTCCATGAAATTTGTTTTTCGAGAAAAAGTTCGTCCGGATAAAGTATTTGTGAAGCTTTATACAACTCCAAAGCAGGCCTTATGTCCTCTAAATATCCGTCAAGTGAATTAAAGAAGTGATCCTCAGTGAATTGGTTCAATTTGTCTGCACCAAATGTAGATCCGATAATCAAAAAACATTTTTAAAAGAACCGAAAATCAAACTTTTCTCTCATTAGTATATATACCTGAAGAGACATCGTATCCATTAGCACGTAATATTCGAAATGCCATTGCACAAGTTGTACAATCTAGAAATATCTCTTCATTTCCCTCCAACCAGTATCTGTATGTTTGCTATTTTCGATAATTTTGCACAATCTAGAAAATTTTGAATATCTACAAGGTGGAAATTACCCGTGTGTTTCATCTAGAATGGAATTTATCTCATCCTCGAAAAACCGTCCAATTCCCAAACTTTCAAGGGTGTCAACCATACTTAGTCTGGCATATATGTCCACGGGATAAACGGTAGGAACTGGAAAGATCAGCGAAAAGTTAGTATTACAAAAAAAATATTAGAACGGTAAATTTGTATACATAGTTGAGGGCGAACCTGCGTTTCCAAACTTTTTCAAAGTTTCCTGCAAGTAACCAAGACAACTAGAATCACGAAGATGACTAAAAAGACTTGCAGTTGCAGATGGTGAATTGAAAATCGACCCGTTCTTTCTTTGATATTTCATGACCATATTCCAGTCTTGCGATTTTCCGATTCCTTCAGAAATATAAGCTAAGTAAGCCTTCCTGCCCTCCCTGTTGCTGCCACAGCCGCTATACACATACCACACAAAAACAAGACCTTTTTTTATCGAATTCAATGCATCAAAGTTAAAGCGATATAAAATTAGTAGATACACACCTTTTAAGATCCAAATCTCTCCTAAGAAGCATTGATTCGACGTATTCTGATTCCAAAGGAAGATTTAGACCCAATTCTTTAGCACGCTCGAGCATATGGGGAAATATTATATCAAATCCAATAGGTGTCTTTTGCTTCTGATCATTCAATGAAGCTGAATTCAGCTCAATAAACCGGAGACCTACAGCAAAACAAAACGAAAGCATCTATCTTTAAGACAATATTGTGTTGATGTTAAATGTTAAGCTTAAACCCCAGATTTCAGATTATTACAGATTAAGGCAGAAATCAAAACATGCAAATACCAAGAAATTTAAAGAAAGCAGTAAAGAACAACAAACACAATTTTAATCAGTTCGCCTTAGGTTTTACTGATTATGTAAAACCTAAAGACTATATCTGCGGTGAAAATCATTCCTGGTGGCTTTATTGATGAAGAGCTGAAAGCTGACGAAGATTACAGGCCTTTTTCTCTAATCCCAGCACTAAAACTAATGCATGAAACTCTCAATCATGCATTCACCAAGCACTCTTGGATTACAAAGAAACTAACAATACAAAGAACCCAAACCCCCTCTCAGATCTTTCACAAAATTACAGTCATCAACAAAACCAACAGAGTACCTCTATTTATAGGGATAAAGCCCTTCCAAAGGTCATATTCTCAGGCGGTTGCCGACTTCAAAACAGTGAAATCAAAAGTTTTTCCCTCTCTCTTCTCTCATGCAACTGCTATGAAATTCTTTGGCTGTTGAAGATCCGTTGTAACTGTTTTGAAGTCGGCAACCACCTGAGAATATGACCGTTGGAAGGGCTTTATCCCTATAAATAGAGGTACTCTGTTGGTTTTGTTGATGACTGTAATTTTGTGAAAGATCTGAGAGGGGGTTTGGGTTCTTTGTACTCTTAGTTTCTTAGTAATCCAAGAGTGCTTATTGAATGCATGATTGAGAGTTTCATGCAATAGTTTTAGTGCTGGGATTAGATAAAAAGGCCTGTAATCTTCATCAGCTTTCAGATCTTCATTAATAAAGCCACCAGGAATGATTTGCATCGCAGATGTAGTCTTTAGGCTTTACATAATAAGTAAAACCTAAGGCGAACTGCGTAAAATTGTATTTGTTGTTCTTTACTGCTTTCTTTAAATTTCTTGGTATTTGCATGTTTTGATTTCTGCCTTAATCTATAATAATCTAAAATCTGGGGTTTAAACTTAACATTAAAATTGTGAACCGAAAGATCAAAATAGGCTTAATGCATCAGTAGGTAACTCGACTTGTCCCGAAAAACCTACTGCCCCCATGAACTTTCAAAATGACTCAACTTTTAAAAAGTGCACCACTTTGCTCCTTGAACGCTACGTGTCAGCTTTTGATTGGAGAGAGAAAATCAGAAAAATGACATCTTTGGAAAGTCAAACCAACCAGAAGCTGACACGTGGTGTTCATGGGGCAAAGTGGTGTACTTTTTAAACGTTGAGTGAGCTACGAAGTCACATAGAAAGACAGTAGGATTTCAGCTCAATGAACCGGAGACCTACAACAAAACAAAACAAAAGCATATATCTTTAAGACAGTATTGTTTTAATTGTTTAACTGAATTGAGATCGAGATACCTTTGTTGACTTGTCTTTCGCCAATACCCCATAGCTTCAATGCAAGAACGCATGCTAAAGTAGACGATAGTGAATCTTTAACTAAGGATGAATGATTATGAATACAAGGATTGCCCCAAGACCCGTCTTTGAGTTGATTATCGACTATCCATTTCGAGCATTCCGGAAAACAAGGGATTTCTAGTGAATTTGGAGAGGGTATCATTGCAACCCAAGCAGTATCATAAGGAGAAACCGAAAGTTCAACCTTATCGAACATCTTTTTAATCTTATCCTTAGTTTCATCATGCTATGAAATTCGGCACAAAAAGAAGAATCATGTACTACAATATTAGCCACATAGAAAGTAACAACAATAAAACATTAAGGGATTAAAGTTAGACACCTTAATTGTTGTATTGCTTTTTGCAACCGGTCGTGACTTAGGATGTCCTAAGTTTGCTTCACACGAAAAATAAACGAAACATACAGTCAGCAAACTGTAATCCAAAAATAAAACAACACTACTTTGATAAATTCAGATAGCTACTATATTCATAGTGTTGCTACATTGGATTCATATTCATAGCAACTATGTAGCACGGAAACCGGGAATCGCCATTTCTAAAAAATATAGGCTTGAAAACTGTAGGGAAAAGAATACGGACACGGATACGGAAACCGAAACACCAAAACGGCATGTAACCGGAGTTTCTGTGCTTCATAGCATAGCAATAAATAAACACACAAGATCAAACGCCAATTTCGCCAAATTAGTACAAAAATCAACTCAATATAGCAGTAAACTCAGTGATATTATCAAAAAAAAACTCATTGATAATGTGCAATTCGATTCATGTGTATAAAACCATAACAAATTGAATTCCAATTTGGCTACACATTGACCTAATTTAGCCCTTCAGAGTGAACTACACGGTACTTAAATTGGACAACAAATTGACGAGTTGAGGGAAGAGCTAATGTTACAAGTTAATTGGAAGAGCTAAGCCCAAAAGACTAATCCAATGGGTTAGAGGACCCAATTAACTTATAAACACGTATCACTTGGCTTTTCCAAGCAATATGGGATTCTCCCTTGGTATTTTTCACATAACATTCAACCCTCCTTCAGGACCGACGTCCTCGTTGATCACGGCTGCTTTGGTCACGGCCACCACCCCGTAGGCCACCACTCCAAGTCGCTCTGATACCAATTGTTACAAGTTAATTGGAAGAGCTAAGCCCAAAAGACTAGTCCAATGGGTTAAAGGACCCAATTAACTTATAAACCCATATCACTTGGAGTTTCCAAACAATGTGGGATTCTCCCTTGGTATTTTTCACATAACATTCAACCCTCCTTCAGGCCTGACGTCCTCGTTGGTCACGGCTGCTTAGGTCACGGCCACCACTCCGTGGGCCACCACTTTGAGTCGCTCTAATACCAATTGTTACAAGTTAATTGGAAGAGCTAAGCCTAAAAGACTAGTCCAATGGGTTAGAGGACCCAATTAACTTATAAACCCATATCACTTGGCTTTTCCAAGCAATGTGGGATTCTCCCTTGGTATTTTTCACATAACATTCGACCCTCCTTCAGGACCGACGTCCTCGTTGGTCATGGCTACCACCCCGTGGGCCACCACTATGCAGGCCACCACTTTGAGTCGCTCTGATATCAATTGTTACAAGTTAATTGGAAGCGCTAAGTCCAAAAAACTAGTCCATAGGTTAGAGGACTCAATTTACTTATAAACTCATATCACTTGGCATTTCCAAGCAATGTGGGATTCTCCCTTGGTATTTTTCACATAACATTCAACCCTCTCTCAGGACAGATGTCCTTGTTGGTCACGGCTGCCACTCCGTTGGCCACCACTTCGAGTCACTCTGATACCAATTGTTACAAGTTAATTGGAAGAACTAAGCCCAAAAGACTAGTCCAATAGGTTAGAGGACCCAATTAACATATAAACTCATATCACTTGGCTTTTTCAAGCAATGTGGGATTCTCCCTTGGTATTTTTCACATAACATTCAACCCTCCTTCAGGACTGACGTCCACGTTGGTCACGGCCACGTTGATCACGGCTACCACCCCGTAGGCCACCACTCCGAGTCGCTCTAATACCAATTGTTACAAGTTAATTGGAAGAGCTAAGCCAAAAAGACTAGTCCAATGGGTTAGAGGACCCAATTAACTTATAAACCCATATCACTTGACTTTTCCAACCAATGTGGGATTCTCCCTTGATATTTTTCACATAACAGCTAAACATTTCCACTTACAAGAATCGGCTGAAAAACTAGTGGGGGAGGCCGGCGGCCGCCTCCCTGGCTGCCAGAAAATTGCCTACGCCACCGCTGATTTACCGCCCCTAATTTCAGTAAACGAGTAAAACGACGATGAACTTCTTTTAAATCTCCTTTTGGGTAAAATAGTTAGACATGTTCAATGAGCAGGCCGTACGGGGCCAGACCTGGTCGGACCGACACTAATATTGCTCGGCTCAAGCCTAGCCCAGCCCGTATGAATACTATATACAGGTCGGGTTGGGCTTTATATTTAGAATTTGATTCCCAGGCCAAGCCTAACCCAGTTCACCCATCAATAATTATATCTATACATATTATTTTAAAATTAATTATTTACATATTTTTAATAATTAATAATATACATATTCGAGCCGAGTAAGGCTTCGATTTATATACAAAAACCAAGCCCAACCCATTATATGTTCGGGCCAGGTTTATATTAGTATATGTTCGTCCAAGCCCGACCCACAGATGTTGGCCTTGTGCGGGTCAGTTGGGCTACGGGTGGCTTCATCAGGACTAAAAATAATCCATTTTTATTATAAAATTGCAAAAAAAATTAAAAGAAAGTCACTTTTTTCAAGAACTCTTATGTTATAGAGAGTATAATTGTAACGAACCGAAATTTCCAAAATTTGCTTATAATAAATTACTATGGTATTAAAAATATCGTAGAAATTATATTTGTAGTTATTATTATTGTTATTGGATATAAGGCATGAGGAAATAAGAGCTAATTAAGTAAGAGGGATAAATTGGGCATTTAATTATTTGTCCAAGGGCAATATTGGAAAAAAAAATCCTAAATCCTATACGTACCTTCACCCCCTTCATCCCATTCACTTTCATCTTCTCCTTCTCCATTCTTCCCTTCTCCCTTACCAAAATTTTTCTCTAATCTAAAAACTTCTGATTTCTTCGATTCAACTTCGAATTCTTGTTAGAAATCGATCCTTAAGCCCTCTATCATCATCAATTTCAGTCAATCAAGACTAGAAGAGACGGATTTCAGATATTAAGATTCGGATGAATAGTAACCCAAGTTTGAGGTGAGTGATTTTTTGTGAAATTAAAGCTTAATTAGTAAAATTTATGGTAGATTAAGCATATTTATGGTATTTGGAAGTTTATTTATTCAATATCTTGATAGAATTATATATGGCTGTTGTAGAGGAAGCTATTGCAAGTAAATCAAAGGCAAAAGAGGTAGAAGAGAGCTAGAAAGAGCATAGAAAAAGGTTTGTGTCTCGAATTTCGATTTCTCGATTTTTCCGAAAATTTTTCCAGATTGTATACCTGTTTTGATTTAATGTTTTCTCTAGTTATATAAATCCGATTTGAAAGATTCTTAATTCTATTGATATCTACAGAAAGTAAGGAATATATGTTCAGAAGAAACCTTATTGAAGTTCATTCGTTTTCAATGTGAAATTTTCGTTTGAAGTTGAGTCATGAAATCAGTTTTCGAAAAATCTCAGCTTTGTACACTGTTTAGTATTTTGATCATAACTTTGGTTATAAAATTTGGATTTCTGTGATTCTGGTGGTTTTGAAAAGCTGAGACATGTGGCTAATTATGTTTAGAAGAAAGTTCTTCGATTGGGTGATGTTTTAATAGTGAAAAATGCAGGGGAAGTCAGGTTATAAAACCTGGAAAAATTCTGGAAAGTATGAATATTGATTTTAATGAGTTTTAATTGAAGTTTGATGCTTAAAGATTTGGGATTTGGATTTCTTAATTTCTGAAGTTATGTTGAATTATGATTGATGGTTTATTCTGGAATTTTTAAGATGTTACTTTGATTTATTGCCCTTATTAAAAGAGTAGAATACGGGTCAGGGTAGATTGGCGCCAATAAAGGGGGGTACAGTACTGTTCAAACAATTGAAGCTTTGGCTTCGGGCTTTGGCCGATATTATGATATATATATATATATATATATATATATATATATATATATATATATATATTGAAGCTTCGGCTTCGGGCTTGACCGATATGTTGATTTTGAAGCTTCGGCTTCGGGCTTGTCCGCTCCCGTATCCATTTTACCATTATTCAGGACTTGTTTACTTTGGGCAATATATGGTTAAAGTGTTTGGAAAAATTGGATACAAATTTGATTATACTTTGAAAGGATTACTATATAAGTTTTGTGATTTGGTTCCATAAAGTTGGTTAATTTGTTTTTGACTTATAAATATGCTTTATTTCTATTTTTAAAAATATTCAAAGTTATTGTATTTCTTTTATGGATACCACTAAGCAAATTGCTTAGCGTGTAATTTTTTTTCTACACGTAGGTAGAGAACTTGTAGATAGCTTGGACCAAAGTGGAATAAGTGGATCAGCTTGAAGAGCAAATAAGGAAAGACTCGAGGTAAATTTGTAATTTAATGTAATATTATGGTTTGTAGAATAATGGCATGTACTAGATAGTGTGAGAAATATAAAGTGACATTGAGAAATATTTGGAGAATAATTAACATTGAGAAATAGTTTGGAGTCTCAAACATTATATCGGTATTTGTACATATGAAATCTATAAGTATTGAACTCTATATAGTGGAGTGAAGTTGTTGATTGTGTGTTTATAGTTACCGTGACACTCCCTATAGGGGGGTGTTACAATAATAATGTTGAAATTCAACCTAATTATTTAAAGATTATACGTCAGGTTTTGAGTAAATTTCGAATATTTTTTAATTTGTTATAACTTATCAAAGTTTACCATCCTATTATTTTTGCTTTTAAAAAATTTAAAATTTATCACTAAGTGTATTGAATTACTATTAACCAATCTGTATAATTATCATAACATAGTTTAATATTGTGAATCATTTGTTTGCAAATTTTTTGAAACCACATTCCTACTTGTGAAAAAAATATTTACATGCGCTATTTTAAAGAAAGTGAAACCACAAGACATGTTTTTTAAATTTACTTTGATTTTTTTTGCTCTTTTTATTAGGTATCCTACATCTAATTCAATATGGTTAAAGCCCTATCATATATTTAATTCCGCCCATATATGTTTGCGACTAAGAGCTTAGAAATGGAGAACAGTTTAAATCTAATGTAATTTAGGAGGAATCAATGGGAGCACATCAATTCAAATTCTAGAAGATTCATGTGAAAGGTTTTATTAACTCCTGATTCATGTCGAGTAGACCCCTTCTTACACTAAAAAAGTAGGAACAACATGTGTCCTTGAACTGATAACTCGTTATAGGCTCGAGAAACAAAAATTAGATGTGTACGAATGAGATACCCAGCAACAAAAACTCTTTCATGTAGCTTGGTAAGGAAATTTTGAAGCATGTATATTTTTGCTTTTGAGGTAAAGACTTATTAATTAGTGCTTTAAGAATGTTATTTAAATCGGTGAAATATGTGATTCACAATTTATTTTAACTGATTCAACGGGATTCAATTGAGGTTTAGCTGGTTATTATATTTTTTAAATAAGTACTTAAATTTAGATAAAATATACACAATAATAATACATCATTATAAGTTTTCATGGAAGGAAATACAAAAATGATAAATGTTAATGTTAATGATAATATCTTATATAAGAAATATTATTATAGATATTACATTTAAAACAATAAATTTTTCATGGAAAGAAATAAAAATAGTAAATATTATTACAATTTATTTACTAGATTGCTATTTATCGCCCTCGTATTATGATTGTCACCCCCTATAATGACGGAAATATCCTTATTGTTAATAAAATTAACATTATAATTATATCTTAATATTTTATGAATAAAAATTAAATATTGTAACGACCCAATTTTTTTAAAAATTTAATATATAGAGTCTAATAATATTTTAAATAGTATCATCGAATTTACGATTGGTATATATATAATACTTTTAAATAATTGAACTATAGTGTTAGAGAATTAATTAAGCAAGAAGGATGTGTTGAGTATATAGAAATTTGTTTAAGGACATTAGGTAATTAAGATCACTATATCAATTTGAAATTTCCCTAAAGTTCCAGAAAACCATAAACATGACTTAACTCCTCTCATATGCTTCCATCTTCTTCTTACCTTTGTTTCAAAATTCACACCACAAAACTGAATTTTTCTTCAATTCAATCACCAAATCCTTAGAGAAAGCAATATAGATGTGTATTTAGCTCATCAAATGCAGTGAATTAAGGCTAGAAGAAGAGGATTTCAGTTTCTAGGTTTTGGATGAATAGTAATCCAAATTTGAGGTAAATGATTTTTTATGATATTAAAGCTTAATTAGTAGAATTCATGGTAGATTAAACATACTTAAGGTATTAGAAAGCTTATTCATGCTATATGTTGATAGAATTATTCATGGCTATGTAGAGGAAGCTAGTGCAAGCAAAGGAAGGGGAAAAGAGAGAGAAGATAGCAAATAAAGAACTTAAAGAGGTTTGTGTATACGAATTTTATTTCAATACTTTTGCTGAATTTCGAATTTGACCACAATTGCTTGTTTTCTGTTTATCTCTTGATTTACAAACTTAATTTTGATGATTTCAATTGCTAAGATTTTATAAGATATAAATAAAGCTTTGACTAGAAGAAACTTTTGTGAAATTTGATCTTTTACTAGTTCGAAATTTCGATTGAAGTGGAGTCATAAAAACTGTTTTCAGGAAAGTTTCCAGATTATACCTATTTTATGTTTTGATGTTTTGTCCTACTATATATTTCAGAACTGAGTAATTCTTGTTTCTATGGTTTTATAAGATATAAATAAACATTTTACTAGAAGAAAGTATTGTCAAATTGTTTTTTTAGTGATCTGAAAATTTGGTTGAAGTTGAATAACGAATTCTGTTTTACTGTCATCTTTCAGTTTGCACACAGCTGAGTATTTTTGACATAACTTGAGTTATATAAATCAGTTTTGTATAAAATCTATGGCATTGGAAAGATAAGACATTTATCTAATTATGATTAGAAGAAAGTTTTGTTAAATTCATTTGTTTTTGGGTTCGTTTATATCAGTCAATTTGAGTGACAGAATTTATTTTCTAGAAAGTGAATTTAGATGAACTTGATGTTTTTATATGAGTGTGTTTTAGTGTTTAATGTTTGGGTTGAAGTTCTTATAAACACATGAAATATGTTGCTGATATTTACCGAGTTTTGTAGAAAAATTTAAATGGTTTATTGCCCTAGTAATTAAGTAGAAAGTGGTTTCGGGTAGATTGGCACCAATAAAGGGGGTTCAGTACTGTACAAACAATTGGAGCTTTGGCTTCGGGGCTTCAGCCGGTATTATGATTCTGAAATATATTCTGTTAAAAAAATATATAGGAGCTTTGGCTTCGGGCTTCGGCCAGTATTCTGTGATATCATATTGGAGCTTCGGCTTTGGGCTAAGTGCCGCCTCCGTATCCAATTCCATTTACATTACTTGGGCAAGATTTGATTTGAGTTTAATTGGTGTGAATTATCTTATGAGTTTAAAAAGTTGATATTTAATTGACTTTATACATGAAAGTATTTTATTTTCATAATATTTATGTTAAAAGTTATATTTATTTTTGGATATTTAGTGAAAGTATGGAATAAAATTTGTATACACCATTAAGCGTATTGCTTAGCGTTTAGTTTGTTTTGCTACACATAGGTACTGAAGACTGGAGATAGCCAGACCAAAGTGGAGTAGTTCGGTAGATAAGTGCAAGTTAAGAGAGCTTTTTGAGGTTGTCTAAATTTTGTTATATTTTGTGGTTTGTATATAATGACATGTACGAAGTAGTATAGATAGTGTGACTTGTACTATGAGGATCTAAGACTAATATTTTGGAGTGATGAATATTACACTCTATGTTATGTAAATTAAGGTTTGATTAGAAGTTTATTTATGTTTATAGATTCTAAATATTTTATTTCTATACAAAATATTGAGCTAAATATCAAAAATAAGTGTTTATCTATTATTGTAGCACTTCCTTAATAACTGTTATCGAGGGGGTGTTACAAATATTATTTAATTTTAAATTAAATAATATTTTAATTAAATAAAAATAAATGTATTGGTTATTATAAAACTACAAAACCTCAAAAGTAAATAAAATAATTCTTATTAATAAGGAAAACAACACAAATTACATAAATAAAAATAAACAAAAAATCTTAAAATAAAATTGGAAATAAAGATCAAAATCTAATATTCTAGAAATAAAATCGACTGTACATTGAAAATCTCAATATATCTGAAAAAGATTTATTGTGGTTGATGCATTTTGAGTTTGTTAGTCAAATTTAACATAGATGAAATTTTATTTCATAAATTTTGTGATCACCATCAAATTTATTTAAATATTAACTGATCTATTCATGTCGGTTATTGAATAGTTTCTTCTTTTATTAATCCAATAAATAAAAGCATTGTGGTTTTATCTCCGACTAATACAAACTTAAGAAATGCAATTATATGTTAACAATTTAATTATTTTATTTTGACTTGCAATTATATTACTCAAAAGTATAATAATAATTGATTTAGTATTTTTAAAACATTTCATATATTAATTTTTTTATTTTGAAATTATTTAGATGAAACATTATTTTTTAATAAATAAATATAAAAGACATATAAATAATTATAGGTGGTAAGTGTGAAAAGGAGCAATAAATAACCTCAATTATTATTGTAATAAATAAATATAAAGGGCATATAAGAGATCATGGGAGGCGGTAAGTTTAAAAAGGGAGCGGCAAATATCAACGCCCTTTATTTAGTATTATGTTTTGCACATGAAAAGCAAATTTATTTTTATTGTAATTTGAGTATTTTCTTTTTGATCAGAAAATATAAACAAAGATTTAAAAGAACTTAAATACTTTTTTGAGTCGTTTTCTTTAACTCAAATATCTTTTTAGTGTTTGGCCTATTTAGATTGTCTACCTGGTGTCTGACGTATTTAGTTTTAGTATAACTTAACGTTTTTTCGAGGGTCAACAATTTTATGCATGATCAACAAAATTTATTCATGCTCCAAATGACGATATACGTATTTTATGTTTTTTGTGTTGTTAGACGGATATTTAATGTACTAAATAGGCTAGACACCAAATAAGCTATTGTTGGATATGTTAAGTACCAAATAAGCGAAAAGTGAATACATTGAGTATCAAATAGTCAGTTTTAATATGACATACACTAAAATGACATTTGAGTCATAAAAAAGGACCCAAAAAAATATCTAAGTCGACTTAAAAGGGTTGTTTGACGTGTATTAATGATAAATATATTATTAGTTTACAAATGCAAATTTAAGATAATTTCCGATCATATTGCCACGAGAAGAGAAGGGAAAGTTTTTCCAGAATTTATACAATTAAAAAAGAAAAAGTGAGACTACGTGATTATTGAATTCTCTCAAGCCCAACAACTAAATGGAAAAAACAATGAAAGAGTCAATAAAAAAACAACGAAAGAGTCAATCCTTTTCAATTATATTCATTAACTATGTCTTTTTCTTGCATCTTTAGAATGTGGGAATCAGAAGATAATATTAGAAACCATGAACATATATAGATCCTTCGTTTACACACAGTAAGGCCCTGTTATTTTCAACTTATAATCGGTTCAGTTCAGTATTATTAAGTACTTATCAGTATCGCATACCTATAAATTTATACTGAAATAAGTATTTAACGGTTCAGTTCTGTACTGCTACTTATAAGTTGAAAACAAAACAGTGCCTAATAACAGTCCAACAAAGGCATGCATTTAACAAGAAATCTAGGAATTGAAAATATATTATTCAAAAATTGAAAACAAAGTGAAGGATAACAGAGAAAGAACCTGAAATGGAAAAAGTAGAAAAGAGAGAATTGATAGCCATGGTACAAGAAGAAGAAGAAGTAGAAAGGTGATGAAATAGTGACAATGGTGGAGTATATAAATTATAGGAGAGGAAGCAAATGAGAGAGAAATATATAGTGGCATCAAAAGCTGCCACAAGAATTTTGGGACAGTGAATTTTGGCCTGTCTGTATTTTCCACTATCTATTTAGGCCAGTGTTATAAAAATATAGCTAAGCGGTTGTTTAAATGAGATTTTTCATAATAATACTGCGATTTTAGGTAGTTTGGGCTAATAAGTGCATGTGCATGGATGTTTGTTTGGTTGTTTATGTCCTGTGCTATAACTTTATTTTATGTTTAAAGTAGTTTTTGAATTATCTATATTAATCATCTGCGAATCATGCTGCATAATTATTAGTTAAAATAGCTGATTTTTCAATATATAGAAAAATTATTATTATCTCTGATTTAATATAATAAACCATATTATTCTGTCAAAAAACATAGACTCCCATCAAGTGGAAAAATCAACTAAGTTTTTCTTCCAAACGTGAAATAGTGGTGAAAATTTTCCAACACGCATGCTTTTACCAAAACGTATATTTTGAATTTTATGAATAATTAAAAGTGTTCTCGGTCTATCAATAAGGTATAATTCAGTTGATAAGACAGGTTGAGAAAGTTGAAGGAGAACAAAGTTTGAATCCAACTAAATATACTTATTGGGAGGGATGAATAGCCTTAACTATGACTAAGCACAGAACAATATTACCTCAATGAAGATACATAATTTTAACTGGTATTTCTACAGTTTTTTTGTTTTTTTATAATTATAATTAAAAAAATCACTTTAAGATCATCTAAATTTTTGTAATTTTTATTTTATTTTCAACATATAATATATTTGAAGCACCTTGCCTACCTATATTACACATTAATAATATCATGCCAAATGTTATACCAAAGATTATGGGGCAAGTAACAAATTATGCCATTTTTATTAGATAGAGGAATGAATATTGACTCTATTTTGAGAAATATGGATTTTGTTTGCTAACTTAAGCATTCTGAGAATTACACAATTGATGTTACTTATATAATAAATAACTTGGAAATTCTAAATTGTTTATTTGTGGGAAATGTTTAGCCTATTGATTAAGTTTTGAAATTGTGATTTTGTCCCCTCAATGCCACATGACACTGGGCCCGTTTTTGAGTATAGGTGAAAGGGGCGACCGCCCCGGGCCCCTATTATTATAGGGGCCCTCTTAGTTATTTTATAATTTTTTTATAATATTTAATTATAAAACTTCATATTTTATGTCTTCAACGATAACTTATTTTTTTTCTCTCAAATTAATTCATCGATTAAAAATAAACTAAATATTCAATTCAATTCATTTTCAAAATTTCATCAACATTATTTACTATGCTCCTGCTTTTAAATTTTCAAACTCATTTAATCTCCTAAATGAACTGTAGTCCAATTTTTATTCAAAACATTCGCCTATAATTTATAAATAATCATTATTCTCTATACTATGTATTTGACTTAAAATTTCATTTGGATGCTTAGCATTTAGGTTTTAATGGTATTATTTGAATATTATAGTGTGGAATTCGACGTTTTTATTTCATCTTATGTTAAGTGAAACATTAAAATTAAGAATTCATTAATTACAATTTCAAAAATTCACTCATAAAGAGAGCTCAAATTTTTTTATCTCTCCTATAGGCCTACAACAAGGTAGAAATAGACATGCATCCTTCACATAGAAATAATCATCATTCTATATACTTCATATTTGTGTTTAAATCTCATTTGGGTGATTAGCGCTTAGATTCTAAGGTTATGATGTGAAATTCGATTTTTTTTATTAAGTGAAATAATAAAAGTACAAATTCATTTATATTTATTTCAAAATATTACTTGCCAAGGGGCCCCAATCTCTCATCTCACCCGTAGGCCCCGAATATGGTAGGAACAGGCCTGCATATCACCTTCTGATAGGAGAGATGAAAAAAAAATTAACATCTTTGAAAATTCAAGCCAATCACAAGGTAACACATGGCACTGAGGGGCTGTATTGAACACTTTTGCCAAGTTTAGGATTTAATAAAGACATCTATAAGTTGGAGACGACAAGTAATAAAAATTGTCAAGTTAAAGAGGTTAAGTATGCATTAAGCCCTTTCCATATTAATTTAACTTTTTAACTTTTGACATGAATCAAAGTTTTGGTTAATTTAATTTAACAAAGCAGTGTGTCACGGGCCGAGAGTCTGGCGCAGCATTTCGCCCGTGCGGCGCCCCGAGGTCCTCCCGCGCGACCCCGAGGCCAGCCTTGATCCTCGCGGACATGCACTGGTTTCGCCCTGCCGAGGGCTCATCAGGATAGCGGCAATAGCTATCGACCAGTTGTGCCATGTATGGACGCACACACCCCCTTCATAGTTAAGTCCAAGACTAGCGACAAGCTCCCCAAACCTAATTGGGTCGGCTTGCCTGAACTCGGACAGGCATATGCGCATACAGGCAGAACACCCCTAGCGCTGATGCCACCACCCCTCAGTTTACCAACGGCAGGATTCTTCTGAAGTGCATGCCCTCTTCTGATAGCGCCGTCACGCAACAATGGTGGATAAACTTTGGTGCGTAACAAGTGGCACACATTTTATCTCTCTCATCATTATTTTCCTTGTTTCCATAATGCAAACTTCAACTTTATTTTTAAAAAAATTAGTAAGTGAAATTGTGCTTACAAATTATATAAAAAAAAATTTTTCACTCTGCTCCAAATATAATTTGAACTTAGCGCATATTCAGACTTTACTTCTGGGTAAAGACATTGACACGACAGGTTTCAAAAAGTTAATTACTTATGAATTTTTTTTGGTAAAAAATTACTTACGAATTAATATTTACTCATATGGTACTTTTTTTATGTCATCACTTACTACGTTTCATTTTTTTTCTTTTTTTTTAATGACGTGTGTAGTGATTTAAACTTGAGTTTCCTTCCACTAATTCAACTATATTATTATTTCAGCTATAACTGGTAAATAAAAAATGTCTATTTTTGTTGTAAAAAGATATTGTTTATACGGTGTACAAAACAAAAAAAACAAAAAATAAAAACTCAAAAATTGTGTTTCTTAGGTTTTTTAATATTTTGGAAAACTCAAAGGTGTCATTTCGTTCATAGAATATAGGGTAAACTTTTAAAAAGTACTTTGTGGTTTCATTCATTTGTAAGGTGGGGTCTGAGGATTTTTTTTTGCAAAATGGGGTCAGTGCTTTAAAAAAAATTTGCAAAAGGGGCCTATAGATTCAGAATAGCAGTGTTACATTGAATATTTTTAACAATTCAACATTCTAGTAATTTAACCTTATTATTTAAAAATTATGTCACGATTTGAGTAATTTTTGGAGATTTTTTTATGATTTTTTTAAGTTTGTTATCATAATTTAATTAAAAAAATATTTGCACTACTCAAAAAATTTCAAAAGATTTTACTAATGTGTATTGTATTTTTAATGATAATCCCACAAAAATTCAGATAAAAACGAATAAGATTACCCATTTTTATGACATAATTTAATATTGACGGTCCTTCATTTGCAACTTTTTTGAAACACAAACCTTGTTTCGAAAAAAAAATTCTTCAGGCCCCGTTTTGCAAATGAGTAAAATCACAAGGTACTTTTTTTAAGTTTACCCTAGAGTATACATGTACTTCTTAAAGGGAATACTTATAAAAATATATATTTTATTGTTTTCTATTTCATTTTATTCCGCGTACTATACGACACAAATTAATGACGAAGAAGCTCAGAACAATAATAATACTCTAAATAAATGATCTTTTAAGACTTTTCATCAAAATCAATAAAATATTAAATAAACAACTAAAAAGACTAATTTATTTCTCATAAAATTCTCTTTCTTCTTAATTACCAACTTATAATTTTAATAATACTTAATCTCTTTCCTAATTAATGCAAGGGTAAATCAGAGAAAAATGATAAATATTTCATTGATAATTCAAATGATCACTTATTTGAAACCAAAATAAAAAAGTCAAAAGGTAATTTATTTGGAACCGGAGCAAGTAATAACATGAATTAAACAAATCGGATTTACATCTGTTGCCTGTTTCTCTAGTGAAATCATGACCAGTGTTTTAAAACTCCCCGCCTAGCTCCCCCTAGACGCCATTTTGGGGCTTGCCGCCCGACTTTTCATTCCTCGAGCGCTATCAGGCGCTAGACCGACATATTGCAGCCTAGGCACCGCCTAGTCCGATTTTTTCCGCCTGGGCATCGCCTAGTCCGATATTTTCCCCAATTTTTAAGATACTGATACCTATAATAATTATAGTTCAATTTTTTCAATTCAAAAAAGGTAGCACGGTTGGTAAAACTAATGTACAACAAAATATTCTCACCATATAATTTTCATTTTGAATCTCAAACCGAGAAATAATACGCTATAAACCACAAAAAATTAGTGAGAATATTTGTTTTTAAGGAATTGATTTTAATATTGATGTGTTTTTATGTAAAAATTAACTAAGACTTACGTTTTTATATACTAAACTATATTTTTTTGTAAAATATATTTATATTATAATTTATTTTTTAGTTAAATTTATACTTTTATCTATTAATAATTATAAAAAATAAAAAATTTATAAATCCGCCTACACACTACCCAAACACTACCTAAATATTTGAAACTCCAACTATCCAACTAGCGTCTAGCGTGTTTTAAAACCTTGATCATGATAGAGAAAAAATGAAAATGATAAAAAAAAATGAAAGATACTGTTACACCGAAGCGGGACAACCTATTTTTTTCAAACCTACACGGACATGATAGCAATTGCTGGTTAGACTCAACAAATTTTTCCAATTATAGTGACTGCCAATTTGGAAAATTAGTGAGAGTTTGACTATAAGAGTCATCTTCCAAGATTCAAATGCACCACTAAAATTAAGTGAGATTAATTAGATATCTTCGCAAAGGCAATTTCAAAAGAATAACATATAAATATAATATTTCCAACTCTAAATTATTTTTCAATGCTAATTATTTTCTAAATATTTTTCAATACCACTTTATATTTCTCACACTATCTAGTACATGTCATTATTCTATAGATCATAATATTACATTAAAATACAAATCCACCTCGAGTCTTTCCTTATTTGCTCTTCAAGCTGATCCACTTATACCACTTTGGTCCAAGCTATCGACAAATCTTCAGTATCTGCGTGTAGAAAATAAACTACACGCTAAGCAATTTGCTTAGTGATGTACATAAAAGAAATACAACAAATTTGAACATTTTTAACACTTTGAAATAGAAATCAAGTTTGTTCATAAGTCAAAAAAATAAATTTAAACAACTTTATAAAACCAAATCACAAAACTTATATAGTAATCCTTTCCAAATACAATCAAATTTATATCCAATTTTTCCAAAACACTTACCATATATTGCCCAAAGTAAACAAGTCCTGAATAACGGTAAAGTAGATACGGGAGAGGACAAGCCCGAAGCCGAAGCTTCAATATCAATGTATCGGTCAAGCCTGAAGCCGAAGCTTCAAAATCAATATATCGGTCAAGTCCAAAGCCGAAGCTTCAATATCAATATATATTTATCAGAACTTCGGCCAAAGCCCGAAACCAAAGCTTCAATTGTTTGTATAGTACTGTACCCCCTTTATTGGCGTCAATCTACCCTGACCCGTATTCTACTCGTTTAATAACGGCATTAAATCAACGTAACATCTTAAAAATTTCAATATAAACCGTCAAACATAATTCAACATAACTTCAGCAATTAAGAAATTCAAACCCTAAATTTTAAAACATCAAACTTCAATTAAAACACAATAAAATCAACGTTCATATTTTTCCAGAAATTTCCAGATTTTGTGACCAGACTTCCCTTGCATTTTTCACTATCAAAACATCATCCAATCGAAGAACTTTCTTCTAAATATAATTAGCCACATGTCTCAGCTTTCCAAAACCACCAGAATCACAGAAATCCAAATTGTATAACCAAAGTTATGATCAAAATACTAAACAGTGTACAAAGTTGAGATTTTCCGAAAACAGATTTCGTGACTCAACTTCAAACGACAATTTCACATTGAAAACTGACGAAATTCAACAAGGTTTCTTCTAAACATATATTCCTTAGTTTCTGTAGATATCAATAGAATCAAGAATCATTCAAATCGGACTTATATAACAAGAGAAAACATTAAAACAAAACAGATATACAAATCTGGAAATTTTTCCGAAAAACTGAGAAATTGAAATTTGAGACATAAACCTTTTTTTTTTCTAAGCTCTTTCTAGCTCTCTTCTACCTCTTTTGTCTTTGATTTGCTTGCACTAGCTTCCTCTGCAACATCCATATATAATTCCATCAAGGTATTGTATAAATAAACTTCCTAATACCATAAATATGCTTAATCTACCATGAATTCTACTAATTAAGCTTTAATTTCATAAAAAATCACTCACCTCAAATTCGGGTTACTATTCATCCGAATCTTAAAAACTGAAATCCTCCTCTTCTAGTCTTGATTCACTGAAATTGATGATGATAGAGGGCTTAAGGATCGATTTCTAATAAAAATTTGAAGTTGAATCGAAGAAATCGGAAGTTTTTAGGTAATGAAATTTTTGATAAAGGAAAGAAAGAAATGGAGAAAGAGAAGGAAATGAAGATGAATAGGATGAAGGGGATAAAATGATAATTATAGGATTTGATTTTTTTTTTAATTTGCAATAATGCCCTTAACAAATAACTAAATGCCCAGTTCATCACTCTTACTTAATTGAGTCTTATTTCCCCATGTATTATATCCAATAACAATAATAATAACTATAAAAATAATTTTCATGATATTTTAATACCATAGTAATTTATCATAAGTAAATTATAAAATTTCAATTCGTTACAACGTGAGAGAATCCAAATCCTAAGTAGTGTAAGAATAAAATTGTTGTATATTTGAGTTACTTGAAAGAGAATTAACTGTCGCGTTGTCCTTAGTTATTTGTAGAGTTATTTTTCATTGGTGTTCTAAATCTTTCCATGCCGTTGCCTTTTTTTTTTTTACTTTTTCCTACTATATTTTAGTTAATATATATTACGTTGATAATTTTGTAAGCTAAGTAAGTTAGTGGAAAAGAAGATTTGAATTCCGTTAAATATACTTATCAGGATAAGTGGAGAGCCTTAGATGTGAGTAAACTTTGAACAAGATTATTTCAATAAAGATATTTATAAATGTTAAAAAAATGTAACTTAACAAATAATTCAATCCCTTAATAGTGAACAAATTAATAACTCACTAAGGGCTAGTTTGGTATTATTTTTTAAGCTGCTGTCAAAATAAGTTGCTCTCCCTAACCTTTAATAGAACTACATATTTTGACTTTAAACAACACATTTTGATCTTTCAAACTAATTGATTAGGAACTGTCTAATTTATTTTTTTTAAAATTAAATTTGCAGCTTTCAAAAAGCTTAAAAATAGAGCTTTTTAGAAAAATTGCTTAAAAAAACTGTAAAAACTCACTGGCCCTAAATGTTATCAAAGGTTAAAAATTCAATATGCTAACAACTTAACTTGACATATTATTCCAAACAATATAACATATCACATCTACTTAATCCAATATCTCAACAAAACATATCAATACTTTTCAAAACCTAAATTATTTCTATATTGGTAAAAGTAAAATTGTGTTAATAATGTTGACCAGTTTTTGAATTTTTGTGATTTTGAGAGCCGTCTATAATTTATTCAATAATTGTATTTTGTTGTTTTAGAAATAAAATAAATAACATCCAAGCAGCAACAGCAACCACACAAGATTCAGATGCACCACTAAAATCAATGTTATCAACACCGTATCTAGCTACATACCGGTGAGGTTAGTAGTACGCTATATAACTGGTATTATTGGTATTATTAGTGGTTTTACCGGTTTTTTATTTTTTAAAGAATATATATTATTTATATTTTTAGTGATTATCGCAACGCTTTTTATCTCTTTAGCAACGGTTTTCTATGTATTTAGTAACGCTTTTAAATCTTTAGCAACACTTTTCTACATGTCTAGCGACATTTTAAGTCTTTAGCAACACTTTTCTATATCTTTAGCAACACTTTTATATTACCAAAAATATTTTTAAAAAACCGGTTTAAACCGGTATGATTTTTTACCTATTTAATCCGATTTTCTTCGTTTTTTATTAAAATCGGTATCTATACATACCGTATTATAACTGTGGCCGATTCTTGATAAAATTGGTCTAACAGGCCGGATAACATTGACTAAAATTAAGTGAGATTAATTAGATATTTTCGCAAAGGCAATTTCCTGCCGAAGTGATAGAATAACATATAAGCAGAGTTGACTGAGTAAATACACGGATTAGAATTCTTTAATGTTATATATTTTACTTAATTTTAATTATATAATATATTTTAGTGGTTGAGATTTAATTATATGATAGATCTCACAAATCACTAAAATTAAATTTTAATCATTAAAATTCAACAGAGTTTAAAAACAGAACTTTTTAAAAAAATTACTTAAAAAAACTGTAAAAACTCACCGCCAAACTGGCCCTAAATGTTATCAAAGGTTAAAAATTCAATATGCTAACAACTTTCTTGACATATTATTCCAAACAGTACAACATATCACATCTACTTAATCCAATATCTCAATAAAACATATCAATACTTTTCAAAACCTAAATTATTTCTACATTGGTAAAAGTAGAATTGTGAAAATAATGTTGACACGTTTTTGAATTTTTGTGATTTTGAGAGGCGTCTATAATTCATTCAATAATTGTATTTTGTTGTTTTAGAAATAAAATAAATAACATCCAAGCAATAACAGCAACCACAACAATATTTAGTAATAACTATTAATTTCTACCTTTTAAAATTTTTATTTGGGCATTTGGGGTTAGTTTTTGTAATTTTAAATGTTTTTTAGCATATCATGTTATCATTCTTCTAATTGACTCTTTTATTATAATTTAAAACTAGAATTTCCGTGGAAAGATCAGTTGTTTTGGGAGGCGGAGCAAATTGTGCAGCATTCTGTAAGATAATTTCTAAGATAATTTACAGGATTTGAGAAAATTGTAGAATTGATTTGTTCTACAAATTGATTAATAACACATAATATAAAACAATAATCGGAAGCGTACCTTAATTTATTGAAAATCAAATAGTATTTGTTTCCTCTTATCTTTTGAATCGTTTAGGCTTTCTTTGATAATTAAAAAAATAGAATGAGAAGAAAGTAACATTTATTTAGAGAGAAAGCGTATATTAAATTGCCTCTCTTCTACTCTTTTATAATTTTAATGAATAACGTTCGGTCGAGCGTTATACCTCTTAAGAATGAATAAGGACAAGTGAAGGATTAAACCATTTGAGCCAGTTTTTGTTAAACTATTCACCCCGTCCAGTTTATACATTTAAATCCAACCATCATCACATTGGGTTAACTTTAATTAAAACGGACCACTTAATCTCATAAACCACACAAATTATTAAAATAATCTAACAATCTCCCACTTGGGTCATTTTTTTTATTTACCTCATATGGGCTTACAATAATAGCATAGGAAAATCTTATACATAATAATTCAAATTTTCCATATAATCTTTAATTAGAATCAAAATAATCGCGTTATGGCGGTCACAGGTTATAAGTCAATCAGATTCCTTCCATATACCACATAATTATTTCAACTCCAAATAATCTTAATGGTGAAATATTGCAATCACCAAATTAATGTCATTTTATTCAAACCACACTTGTACAAAATTCAATGCAAATGACAAACAAATAAGCAAAACATAACTCTTATTGAATTCAAAGTCATAACTTTAATTTGAGAAAACATAGCCATAATGTATATATATACAAACTCCTTACAACATGCTAAGGATGACTTATTGATAACGCCCATACTTTCTACATGGCGATATGAAGCACCGAACTATACAAGTTAAAGGCCGAAAGCGCTCACTTTATTCAATTTTTCCAGAGATTTTTACTTACACTGGATCGATAGATATTGGTCGATTGATGATGGCATTCGCAGTATTGATCATCTCATTCGAAGTAAAACCGTCATTGTTCGAGCAAAACATGTGTACTACTTTGGTCATTTTCCAGAACAAATCCTTACAGCTTCTCGGCATAGTACTATCCTTTTCTCGTAAAACTAGTCTCAGCACTTCTCGCCTTTTACATTCTATTAGCCCCTTTATTTTTCTGATAGCTTCTTCTTTGGTTATCGCCCCATTTCCGTAAATCATGTGCAACGAGGCAGCATTGAGCTTCCCTTGTTCAGATTCCCACTAAAGTACGGAAAAAACATTAACTTTTTGAATTTTCATATTGTATGGCCTAATGCATCCGTGGCTCCTCTAACTAGTCTACTATCCCTTGAACTTTAAAAAGGTCCACGTAATTCTCTCAACTCGGCAAAATTTCACCAGTTTGCTCTTTGAATGCCATGTGTCAACTTCTTATTGGAGAGAGAAAATCAGAAAAATGACATCTTTGAAAAGTCAAACCCATCTAGAAGCTGACACGTGGTGTTAAAGGGGCAAACCAATACACTTTTAAAGTTGAGAGACCTACAAAGGATCTTTTAATAGTTTGGGGGACACTAGGTGGAATGGGACAAGTGGGAGGTGCCACTGATGCATTAATCCTTATTGTTTCAATAAGTTGCTTATGTTACTATACCTCGAAGCCTCTCCAATCGTTGAGCAGACATCCACAAGTGCTCATAGTCTTGAATAAATTATGTAATTCTCGGCTTCTAACATCTTCCTTCGTTTGTTTCGGCCCAACAAAGAAAAGGGTGGTCAAAACAATCGGTCCAAGAATGAATGATATGTATCCATTAGTCATATATTCGTCAAGTGTCGGCATAGTGTTTCTTTTCGACCATAGAGCTTCGATCAACATCAATTTCAGTAAATCGAGCCACTGCAATGCAAAAATGATCAATATTCAGACACTATAAGGCTTGTCCAATCGAGTATTAATTATTCGATATGAGATTCGAACTCACAATTTTTCTAATATGACTTGTCATTTTACGCCCTTGATAAGAAAAAGCTTTCTCTCCAAGCTCACAAATGGTACTATAAAGTGCCGAAAATATGATCTCGACATTCTTAGAACAGAATTTAAAGTTCCCGTCAAAATCCCACCTGCATTTTGGTTTTGTAAAAATTAACCATGTTTTCAAGATCCATATATAAATTCGAAAGAATTAAAGAATATACCTTTCAATCAAATCAACTAGGTTGATAAGTTCCTCCTCTGAACCCCCAACATCAAAGAAATCTTCGACAACCGTCGTAAGCATAGAATTTTTCGCCCATAAAAAACGAGCATCGGTCATTTCAGTAGCAAAGAGAGAAGCGGCACACGAAAAGTAACAATAGCCCAGCTTTTGCCTAGCAAACTTAAGCTTGTTGAGTCTTTTTTCGACAATCCATTTGTTTACGGCAAGGGCATAGAATTCTTCTCAAAAATTTTATTCCAAAATCGACCTTTACGAAATTCACTATGTCAGAAGTTGTAGAACTTGTTACCTCCCGAGATGTTCAAGTTTTTCTCGGTGCATCGATTGTCAGATGTTGAAATCTTCTTTGGCTAGTTTTAGAAAATTTTCATTCACAACGATTGAGCAACTAACATCAATAGAGAAATAACAGGTCTTTAATGTATTTTGTCATAAATACATTTTAGCTTTACGTAAGTTGATTTACCGGATTATAAGTGAAACTAATCGCATGAAAAATGGTGGAATTAGGTTCATTTTACATATTTACATGAAAATGACATTCTATTTGGGGTCATGGGACCTGTATGGGTGTGGGGGACCCGTACGGCCCTAGAGGAGGACATGTACGGGTATGGGGAACCAGTACGGATCCTGTTTGGACCCAAATAGAACCTCTCTTTCTCGATTAAAATAGATCTGAGATGAAAATGCCTAAAAAGGTGGGATTTCGCTCCATACGGGTATGGCACACCCGTATGACCCCCATAGGGGGGCGTACGAGTGCCAATAAGGCTCGTACGAGTCAGGACCAGACCCAAAATAGCATTTAAGTTAGAACAATAAGAAAGTATGTGAATGATAAGAAAATAAATAGAAGGTGGGTCTTTTTGAAACTCAGGATCGTACCTCTATGCCCTGAATCCATTTTAAAACGATCCCTATGCCCTAAGAAAGTCTAGCAAAAGCAGTCGATCAGGATGAAGGTGTTTTAAGGACTATTTTGGTGTATATTTGTGCGGTCATAACCTCTCCTAATCTAAAAAATGAATCAAGAATAGTATAAAATATGGATAAAACCTATGTAGAAAGGTTTTCTCCCTTTATTATCCCTTCTATACCCCTTCTATACCCTTTCTAAACCTTCTAAATACTACTAGAAATGAAATGACTATAGTATAGTTCATGATTTGTGTTGTTCCCCCTCCGCTTTTAAAATGTGAAGCAAAAGCCTCGTTTTATAGTGAAAACTCGGCCCCAACAACACTTATGGCTGATTGGTGCCAAATAAGGTATGATTGCAATCAATCAGGCATGATTTAGCGTGATTAACACCCATGCAGGTGGGGAGGGCCTGTATAGGTCCTAGTAGGACCCTTATGGCTCCCTTGTAGGGTTACGGCTGAGGTGGAGCCATACGGGTCGACCTGTGGACCCTGTACCTCTTGGTGTGACCCGTACAGGTCCTTAAAGGCAGTCTAAGTCTCTGAACTTTGGCCAAGCTCATCTATGTAGCATTACTATCGAAAATAACATTATCTAGCTCTTATCATAGTTTCGCGAAAAGGACCATTAAAATCTAGTGCTCACGGACTCATTATCAACTACTGAAATTCCAACCTGAGATGTTCTTGAGAAAGCATAAGGACCTTGCTTGAAGCTTAGCCTGAGAGTTGTTACCAAATTCAGTACAAATACACAAATAATTTTTAAAGTTCAGAATTACCTCGGTTTTGGTTCTAATTGTTGTATTTTTACTTTGAACTAATCAATCGATGTTCTTGAAATTTCAACATATAGTTATTTTCATTATGTTAATGCTATCATAATGTAATGAAAAGTTTGTAACAAACGATTTCTTTCAAAGTCTTCGTGATTTCATTCGATTTGATTTAATTCTCTGTGCTATTATGATTTATTGATTCAAAATTGATTCTTCAGATATTAATGCTTTTTGAAGATTAAATCTTGTCACATATATCTACAAGTGCGTCGGATGATGGAGGGAATTGATTTAGCTATTCGACAATCAACCAAGTTTTAGGAAAAGAGTTAACTATGCCATTTCATAGTTTTTCTATAATTAAATTTACCCGAGAGGGGGAAAAGGTAGGTGGAAAAGGTTCCCACTGCCATTAAAAACCCCCTCCAAGGAATTTTATAAATAAAATAAAAAGTACAAGAGTCATAAAAAAATTCTAGTAACAAGCCGATCCATTTGACCAAAAACAAAACAAAAGCTAACTAGCAAAAAGATACTGCGGACATGAAACATAATCGTCCGTAATAAATGTTGGTATTTTAGTGTAATTGGATCAACTAGTTGACCAATGCAGTCATAATATTTCATCGAACAAGTTAGGAGAGTGCGGAGTGCACGCTTGTTCGAGTTCTATTACGATACTTAGCTTAAGAGGGTCCGGGAGTTAGCTTTCGCAACACTTCTGTTATGAATTGTTGCAGTTGCTCGAATGGACACGTCTTTTTGCTATGCTTCTATTCTGAACAGTTGCAACTGTTCGTTTCAGGCTTATAAATATCTGGCATCGGCAACATTTTTAGCAATCTGGTTGCAATCTGGTTCACTTTTTCACAACAAGAAATTCATTCTAAGTTCTTGTCAATTCTGATTTTATCCGATTGATCTATTTGGTAGAACCGCCAAATAAGATTCAATCTAAAAGTGTTCGTCACGACTTCAGAATTATCCATGCATCATTTTATCACATTTCTTCAACAAATATTGAGAGACGTTTTTTATAAACATTCAAGGCTTCATTCTACCGGAATTCCCCAACGAAGATTGAATCTTATTTTCGCTTAAAGCCTGAGTTTTCACGAGCCATAAGATAAGGTATGCTTCCATGTTTAAGTTTTAATTCTCGATGAATCGACATGAATCGATACTGACTTCGTTATTTTCGTGAAATTTCTTTTAATTGGTATCCGAGCGAGTTTATATTTGATTCATTGAGAATTTGTGTTAAGTCCTTGATGAACGATGAATAAATTTGATTTCCAATTTTTTTTTTCTTTCTCATCGCACTGTTTTTTTTATGATCGATGGATGACAATATTTGCAATTAATTGAATTGTAGTTTTTGATATTAGTTTCCAAGGTTTGAATAGAAAATCAATTATCGGGAGAGTTGAATTAGATGGATAGATGACATGTAAATGTTGATCAAATCAATTATTGATTTTATCTATTGTCATTATTCTACTCTCAGTTTTGTTAGTGGCAAAAAGTTGTCCAATTCTATAATTGCCGCAGATTTCATGGATACTCAATCAATTTTAATTTGTAATTTCAATACTTATTTCCTGTTTGGGAATCAATATTCTTTGGCATATTGATCTTATATTGCGATAGAATTTCTTCTTGCAATTCATTGTAACATTCGTTGATGAATGTTGGATTAAAAAAAATTGGCAATTAAGGGTATTTGCCTTAATGCAGAGACGCAAAACAAAGTTCCAATTTTACTTTTGTGGTTGGATGTCATTATGGGTTTCGTTTAACTGCAGTACATGAATTCTTCATAGATTTAATATATGGTAATTGCGGCAATAATAGGTTAATGATATTATTGATTGGAGTTTATATGACACATGACATTATATTTTCTTTTGGATCAAAGAAAAAGGTTCTTTGCATTGTGATTAAAGGTTGCATGCAATCATTGTGTAATGTCATTATTAATTACACTGTGTGTGGTTTGGTTAAAAAAAACCCAACTTTTCTTCTTTCTTTAATGAAATGACTTATGATTTTTAGAAATTTTATTTTCGATTTGATGATGTTTTAATGGAGAAAAATGCAAGGGAAGTCAGGCCATGAATTCTGAAAAATATGAATATTGATTTTATTGTGTTTTAAATGAAGTTTGATGCTTTAAAATTTAGGATTTGAATTTCTTAATTATTGAAGTTAAGTTGAATTATGTATCATAAGAACATGTTAGAATGTTGACTTACGTGTATATTATCTTCGTGTATTCAAGATGGATAGCCAAGGTTCAATCCATAGTGACACATTTGGTATTCGAATATTTGGAATGTGTATTATACTAAGATGAAATTCAATCGTCACGATATTTCATTTATGCATAAGTTTGCTATTTGTTGTGATTTTGTTTAATTAATCATGGATAACACTAAAATGGGGGAGGATTGTTGGTATTTTAGTGTAATTGGATCAACTAGTTGACCAATGCAGTCGTAATATTTCATCGAACAAGTTAGGAGAGTGCGGAGTGCACGCTTGTTCGAGTTCTATTAAGATACTTAGCTTACGAGGGTCCGGGAGCTACCTTTCGCAACACTTCTGTTATGAATTGTTGCAGTTGCTCGAATGGATACGTCTTTTCGATATGCTTCTATTCTGAACAGTTGCAACTGTTCATTTCAGGCTTATAAATATCTAGCATTGGCAACATTTTTAGCAATCTGGTTGCAATCTGGTTCACTTTTTCACAATAAGAAATTCATTCTAAGTTCTTGTCAATTCTGATTTTATACGATTGATCTATTTGGTAGAACCCCTAAATAAGATTCAATCTGAAAGTATTCGTCACGACTTCAGAATTATCCATGCATCATTTTATCACATTTCTTCAACAAAGATTGAGAGACGTTTTTTATAAACATTCAAGGCTTCATTATACCAGATTTATATAACAAGAGAAAACATCAAAATAAAACAGGTGCAAAATTTGAAAGTTTTTTGAAACATCGAGAAATCGAAATTAGAGACACAAACAAACATCGTAAGAGAATGGATCGAATTTGCACCTTTTCGATGAAAAACTAGGGCTTCAAGTGCCAAAAATTCTGGCAACGCTCTGAAAATCGTTACCATATCAATCAGTAGCCTTGAATGTTTATAAAAAATGTCTCTAAATCATCATCGAATCGAAAAATTTTCTTCAATACATAATTGTCTCAGCTTTCCAAATCCACCAGAATCACAGAAATCCAAATTGTATAACCAAAGTTATGATCAAAACACTAAACAGTGTACAAAGCTGAGATTTTCCGAAAACAGATTTCAACTCAACTTCAAATGAAAATTTCACATTGAAAACGAATGAAATTAAACAAGGTTTCTTCTGAACATATATTTCTTCTGAACATACATTCAAGGCTTCATTCTATCGGAATTCCCCAACAATAAAGCGATTAACAAACTCCAAGTGAGATCTCCACCATGCCTGTCCTTCCTCCACCACGTACCTGGCCAAAGCATCAGCCGCTACATTTTGGTCCCTATAGATATGAGTAACATGTATCATAATAAGTGTTTGTAACCTTCTTAAATTCTTCCATTTAACCCGAATTGACCATGGTAACCTGACCTTCCCCCTGAAAGTGTGAACTACATACATAGAGACAGTTTCAAGACAGAGACGAATCTATCCTCGATCGTATGCTTTTTCTATTGCAAAAATGGCAGCCATAATTTCGGCTTCGAAAGCATAAGCTGAAGGAATCCTTCAAGCAAAAGCACCATACGAAAAACCCCTAGGATTGCGACAGATCCCACTAAAGCTAGCTATGTCGGGTGATCCAAGAGATGAACCATCAATGTTCACCTTCATGTAACCCATTGATGGAGGTTGCCAATTCACCTGAATTATATTCCACGGTTTAGAAGGTAGAATCGAGCAACCAAGGTTCTTAAGAATCCAAAAGTCACTCACTCTCTTAGTGTGACCCACACAAAAAAATTTTACCTCCTTAATGGCCTTCCAAAGTGTCCTCAAACAATTTCCCACATTCGGTATTTCACCCTCAAACCTCGCAAAGTTCCTATTATGCTAAATAACACAAAAACATGTTAAAGCCGCAACACTCTAAATGTTGTATAGTTGTGGATCACATCACATGACCATGGTGTGAAACATTAAATCTCGTGCGCTTCCATCTTGACAAACTGGATGCCCAAAAAATCAGTAATGGCGTTCCATATATTTGTAGCAAAATAGCATCGGAGAAACAAATGGGCTATAGTCTCCGCTTCTTTCCACACATTGAACAACAAGATGCAGTATAAATTCCTTTCGTCTGTAGAATATCATCCATCGATAAATAACCCCAAGCCAAATGCCAACACAATGTCGATCTCGATTCTGGAAGAAACACTTTCTATATAAAAGTAAAAAATGACTTGCGGTGGTTCGAGTTTTGCAAGAATCTTATCTGCAATTTTCTGCAGTTGTAATTGTGTGGGCGCACCACTAACACTACAAGAAAATCAGCGTTCTGCAATGGAAACTGCAACGGAAACTGCAACAGAATTTCCTTTGCAATAGCTGTTTTGCAACGGAATTGCAACGGTTTGGATTCCGTTACAATATTGCTTCTTGCAGATCGTTAAGTGTTTAACTTTCCGTTGCAGATTCCCTTGTAGATCTGCAAGTTGATTTCACATGCAATTTTCCTTTGCAGATTTGCAAGTACAGGATCTCTTGCAAAATTGCTTCTTGCAGATTTGCAAGTGCAAAATCCCTTGCAAATGTTAAATTAAAAATAAATAATTAAAAAAATTGTTGGGCAAATATATTATTTGGATTGAAGGGAGCTAATATGAATTACATTAGCCAAAATATTTAAATGATTCAATAACTAATTAAGAACACAAAAACTTAAAGATTAATAGACAAAAAAACTTAACAAAACAAATAACAAAAATTAATAGTTCTTAAACATAGGAGAAGTCAATACACAAGTGACAGTAAAATAACACGATTGATACTAATTAAACTTACTTGGCTCAATTCCCTGAATGCAAGAGAAGTATCAACAGTATCAAACCTCTCCATGTGGTATAATTACATCTGAACAAAATAGTAAGAAGCGGGCTATTAATTGTACATAAAACAATAAAATCTAGAAATGTAATGGCATAAAAGAATCATGGAAAACACAGGACATTTCACCTAGGATACAATACCCTTATTTTTTGACTCAACCTTCCAACAATAATTATAGAGACTAGAGAGAAAAAATCCAAGTTTTGTCAACTAATAGTGCATATTTCATAAACAAGAACCGAGCTACTGTAAAAATCATAAAAAGAAAATTTCACTTCTCAAGAGAAGTATCGAACTGTGTATTATCAACAATAAAACTTCTACTACATGGAATAAGAAAGGTACATAAAAATATAACAAGAAGGATACATAAAAAAAGTACCTTGGAGTTACCTAATGTAGAGATTCCAAAATGCAAACAGGAAAAAAGAATTTTCAGAGAAAGTCAAAACAAAGACTTCTGCACTAATGTGCTAAATAGCTATGGCAAGTCAAACTAAAAGGTTTTAGTAAATTAGTGTCAGTCCTAAACATACTGAAACTCTTGTAATAGTGCAGATAGAGCTCCCCTCCTTAATGACTTCGCTATAGATGCCTGAAACTTGGCGTTTTTGTTAGAGAAATTGGAGAGGAATATCAAAGAAAACAACTTATAAGAGATGAAAGACTTAATACTTTCTATTTGTTTCTTTGAATTGGATGATTACAACCTTCATACCATGCTCTATTTATAGTGCAAGAGAAACAATTATAACCATTCATTGTGCAACAATAAAAACATAAACTAATACACCATTAACTCTAAATTATCACCACACAAAATCCACCAACTCTAGTGTTTCAATTTCTACCACATAAATAAATTAAGTTTATTATTTTAACACCCCCTCTTAAACTTAATTCTCGATTATTCCAAGTGATGCTCGCAACTGGTTGAACACATCGTACTTGAGCGGCTTTGTGAAAATATCCGCGATTTGATCTTGAGTCCTCACGTATTTAAGTATGACTTCCTTCTGCTCAATGCATTCTCGAATGAAATGAAACCTTGTGTCGATGTGCTTACTTCTATCATGAAAAACTGGATTTTTTGATAGTGCCAGCGCAGACTTGTTATCAACCAAAATTTCTGTTGGTTCTTGCTGAGTCATTTGAAGCTCCTTCAATATTCGTCTTAGCCAAATTGCATGGCACACACAAGATGTTGCAGCTACATATTCAGCTTCACAAGTTGACAGTGTCACAATAGGTTGCTTCTTTGAACTCCAAGTAAACGCCGTGTCACCAAGAAAAAATGCAAAACCGCTTGTACTCTTTCGATCATTTTTGTCACCAGCCCAATCACTATCGCTGTAGCCAACTAATTTGAACTCATTAGACTTTGAATATCGTAATCCAAAATTAGTTGTACCTTTCAAATAACGGAGTATTCTTTTCGCGGCATTCCAATGTGACTCCTTTGGTGTTTCCATATATCTGCTGACTAGTCCGACTGCGTACAAAATATCAGGCCTTGTGCACGTCAAATATCTTAGACTTCCAACCAAGCTTCTGAACATTGTTGGATTGACATTTTCTCCATCTTCATCTTTGGTCAATTTTAAGTTGCATTCTACCGGTGTGTTGACAGGGTTGCACTTCTCCATTTTGAACTTATTCAAAATCTCCTTAGCAAATCCACTTTGAGAAATGAAAATGCCATTATCATCTTGCTTCACTTCGATGCCTAGATAATATGACATCAGGCCAATATCGGTCATCTCAAATTCGCGAGTCATCGTCTTCTTGAAATCTTCAAACATTTGAGGATTACTTCCAGTAAAAATGAGATCATCCACATACAAGCAGACAAGCAGCATATCTCCTTTCTCCACCTTCACATACAGCGCGTATTCATGTGGGCACTTGTTGAAACCATTCTCTTGGAAATATTTATCAATTCGGCTGTTCCATGCTCTCGGTGCTTGTTTGAGACCGTACAATGCTTTCTTCAACTTCAACACTTTTCCTTCTTGGCCTTTGACAACATAACCCGGTGGTTGTTGCACGTAAATTTCTTCCTCCAAGTATCCATTCAAAAATGCTGACTTGACATCCATTTGATGAATCTTCCATCCGTTTTGAGCAGCAATAGAAATCACCAGTCTGATTGTCTCCATTCTTGCGACGGGTGCAAACACTTCATCATAGTCGATACCTTGTTTCTGACTATACCCTTTCGCAACGAGCCTTGCTTTGTATCGCACAATTTTTCCACTTGCGTCTTTCTTCGCCTTGAAAACCCACTTAACTCCAATGGGCTTTTTGTCAGCTGGAAGTTTAGTTAACTCCCAAGTCTTGTTCTTCTCAATTGCTTGGATCTCTTCTTCCATGGCTTTTCTCCAATTCTTGTTCTCCATGGCTTCTTCAACGTCAATGGGCTCACTATCAATGAGATAGCAATAATTAAACTCTCTACTGATATCTCTTGTCACATCAAGAAGATCTTCAACACGTCGAAATTTTCTAGGTCTCTCCTTCGGACTTGTACTTCCACTTTCGCTATCGTCATTCCCTTGAGTTGCATATGAAATAGGAGTTCTTATTGGTGTGGCAGGTGTCTCTTCAGCGTCTTGATCATCACTTTCATCTATTGGGAAAGGATAAAAATTATAACTTTTTAGTTGGTGATCATTCCAATCCCATGTTGCTTCTTCATCGATAGTCACATCCCTACTGATTACTATTTTCCCGGTGTCAGGATCAAAGACCTTGTAGCCTTTTGAAGATTCTGAGTATCCCACGAACAAGTATTTTTTGCTTTTATCATCCAATTTTCTTCTTTCTTCATCCGCCACGTGAACATGAGCAACACTCCCAAAAACACGAAAATGAGAGATGTTAGGCTTTCTCCCACTCCATGCTTCTTGAGGTGTCATATCTGTAACACTTGTAGTTGGGGACCGGTTCAGGATGTAGACTGCACAATCAACAGCTTCTGCCCATAACTCCTTTGGTAAATCTTTACTCTTCAACATGCTCCGCACCATGTCTAGCACAGTTCTATTCTTCCTTTCAACAACTCCATTTTGTTGAGGAGATCTTGGGACTGATAAGAAATGGCGAATTCCATTTTCTTCGCAAAAATTCTTGAATTCATTGGATGTGAATTCTCCCCCTCTGTCGGATCTTAAGGCTTTAATGTACTGATCGCTCTCCTTTTCCACGCGCACTTTGAACTTCTTGAATGCTCCAAAAACTTCTGATTTCTCCTTCAGAAAGTAAACCCATGTCTTCCTGCTATAGTCATCAATGAACAACAGAAAATATTTATTTCCTCCTAATGACGATGGAGTTATCGGTCCACAAACATCAGCATGAATTAGCTCTAGCGGCGCCTTTGCCCTTGACATGGACTCCTTTGGAAAACTGGTTCGTGATTGCTTTCCAACGAGACATCCTTCACAAAGTTGATGAGGTTTGTCGATAGGGGGAAGACCGTGCACCATCTTACTTTGACTTAGCAGCTTTAGCCCTCCAAAGTTCAGATGTCCGAACCTTAGATGCCAAAGCCAATGAGGATCCTTCACGCAAGCCTTCAAGCATTTCGCCACATCCGTCTTGATGTTAAGAGTGAACATTCGATTTTTTGACATCGGCACATTTGCTAACAGCTCCTTCTTCTCGTTCAACAACACCAACCTCCGATCCACCATGTGAATTTGGTAGTTTTTCTCCAACAACTGTCCCAAACTCAAAATATTACTTTTCATGTCCGGGACATAGTAGACGTTGTTGATGAATTGATGTTCACCATTCTTTAGACGAATAAGAATGGTTCCTTTGCCTTTGATTGGAACTTTTGAAGAATCACCGAAAATAACGTTTCCACCGAATGACTGATCCAACTCCGTAAACATGTTCTTGTTGCCACACATATGATTGCTTGCGCCATTGTCGAGATACCATAGGTTGTTTTCTTGTCCATGTTCTCCTTCACGAGTTAGTAAAACCGTGTTGTTTTCCTCCTCATCTTGAATATGGTTCGCCGTCTCCTCTACTTGTTTTTTCTGATACCAGCACTCGGATGCGTAGTGACCAAATTTACCACAATTGTAACACTTTACATTTGACTTGTCATGTCCGTCATTTTGCCTCCAGGCTCCTCGTCCTCGGCCTCGTCCATGTCCACGACCTCTGCCTCTAGTGGACTGGTTACTTTCTCTACTGTTATCATCTCTTCCATGTTGTTGATTTCTTCCACGTCCTCTTCCTCTTCCATTTCCTCCACGACCTCTACCCCGACCTCGTCCATATTGACTAGCATCTCGGCTTGTTTCACCTTCTCTAATCGAAGCCTTTGTAGCCAGGACTTGTTCCATAGACTCTTCTCGTTGTCTATTTAGCCTCTCCTCATGTGCTTGTAGTGATCCAACAACTTCGTCAACGGTCATTGTACTAGTATCACGTGCTTCTCCAATGGCTACTACTATGTGTTCAAACTTCGGTAGTAGTGATCGCAAAATTTTTTCAACAACTTCACTTTGCTCCATTTGCTTTCCATACTGCCGCATTTGATGAACGACAGACTTTACTCTCGAGGTATAATCCACGATTGAATCGGTCTCCTTCATCTTCAACGACTCGAACTCGCCTCTTAACATTTGAAGCCGCACCTTCTGTACTTTCTCCTCTCCTTGAAGAGAAACTCGTAATATATCCCAAGCTTGTTTGGAGGTAGTAGCTTCAGCCACCTTCTCAAACATCACGTCATCTAACCCTTGGTGGATTAGACTAAGTGCCTTCTGATCATTTCGACGGTTCTTATTAAGAGCTTCTTTTTCGGCTTGGGACATTTCTGCACCTTGTGCTGGAACTGGAACTACGTAACCATTTTCGACAACATCCCAAACATCATGGGCTCCAAGGATGGCTTTCATTTTAATACACCAATTTTTGTAATTGGTTTTGGTGAGCTGGGGAAAGTTGTAACTGTTGACATTCATTTTTTCGGGTAGGGTCTCTCAACACTCAAAATATATTTGGAGAAAAATAAGAAACCTCACAAGGGTTTTTGTGATTCGGAAACCAAATATAATTCTTTTCTGATGTGGAAGATCAGACTACGCTGCAACCACAGAGCATACTTGGAATTAAACTCGGCTCTGACACCACTTTGTTAGAGAAATTGGAGAGGAATATCAAAGAAAACAACTTATAAGAGATGAAAGACTTAATACTTTCTATTTGTTTCTTTGAATTGGATGATTACAACCTTCATACCATGCTCTATTTATAGTGCAAGAGAAACAATTATAACCATTCATTGTGCAACAATAAAAACATAAACTAATACACCATTAACTCTAAATTATCACCACACAAAATCCACCAACTCTAGTGTTTCAATTTCTACCACATAAATAAATTAAGTTTATTATTTTAACAGTTTTCACTATACACAACTCAACTGCAGTGCAGCTATTAAAAATTTAGTCTTCTTTATTTTGAATCTATATATGTGTAGTCTCTTCCAAAACAATCTAAATTACAAGAATCTGCAAAAACCAACAGTTCTCATACATGTCATATATATGGTAACAACTCCTCCATACCGTGCTTACTCATTTATCAAGAAATAAATCAATTGAATCAACAGAAATAGCCAAATAAGTTTGTCTCCAATCATAAGTAGCAACACACAATGTGTTTCTATTATCCTAATCATAGCAAAAAAAAGAATATAAAAATATATGCTAACTCTCATAAGCAAACACAATAAAAATAGAACTTAAAATGACATTCATTAGACCCCATTGCAAAAACAAGATTGATGTTTCCATTAAGTAAAGCAAAGCCTGACAATATAAGAACAAAAAGATATAAACAAACATCTCCAGCAAAAGCAGGCTTGTTGGTTTCAATATTTTACTTTATGAATTTTACTTTCGGACCCTGTTTCTGACCCGTTTTACCAGTACAACTCTTAGTAAAATGCTCATAACTTATTTTTGTACAACACATAATGAATTGATTCTTCTTCCTACTTTAACTAGACATATAAGGGAATAACATATTCAAAAATCAGAAATTCCCAATGAGTAGAACTGTTCCAGTATGCTTTTGAATCTGAAATAGCTTTTTCTAGTCATTTTTCCTTTGGCTCATTTTTTCTCTTATATATGGAATAAGAAACTTACGTTTTTTTTTATTATTTTGTAAGTTATGTTTTTTAGTTAATATATATGCAATGGAAAATAGAAATACTTGTAAATTTCGTTGCAATGTTTTGCCACCAAATTTTCCCTCCAACTTTTTGCAAGGGAATATTTGCATCCTCGCAACTTCCTTTACAAATATATTAAATATTTTAATTTTTAGAATTTAGCAAGGGAATGTTATTTCTACTGCAGAATCCGTTGCAAGATTGTAAATCTGCAAGAGATTTTTTCCCCTTGCAAGCATTCAGTTGCACATTGCGAATTTTCTTGTAGTGTAAACAAAGGAGCTCCGAGATAATCATAGGGGGCATCCAACCGATGAACTCCGATCATACTGACCAAGCTTCTATCCCGCGCTAGACTAACTCCTTTTTTGACAAAATAGAAGTCCTACTCCAATTGACTACTTATCCGGATAAAGACACATAATAATTGTAACAACTTTGCAAGGCCCTAAAGTTTTTCCGAGGAGCTTTACCAAAAATCACCACATCATCAGCATAAAGAATATGACTCGGGAAAAAAGTATCTGAAGTATACCTCATTGGTGCAAAAGAACCATCCTCAACCATCTTCTGAATTGATCTGCTCAAAAACTCCTCCACAAGTCAGAAAAGTAATGGCGAAAAAGGATCCCCTTGCCGAACCCCTCGGGAGCAACTAAAATAACTTGAGAGGCACCCATTCAAAGAAATCAAAATTTGACAAGATGATAAGATATCTAGAATCCACTCACGGAAACGAAACAAAAAACCAAAACAATCAAGCACATGAAGAAGAAAACACCAATCTAAAGTATCAAATGCCTTCTTTATGTCAATTTTTAATGCCATACATCCACCGAACTCCTTTCCGTCAAGAACATTTATCCCCTCAGAAGCCAAAGCAATGGCATGATTAACACGCCTCCCCTTAATAAAACTGAATTGCTCATTAGAGACAATACTAGAAGAAATTGTCCCCAAATGATTAGCTAGAATCTTCATAATCACCTTGAAGACAAAATTTAAGCAAGCAATTGGTCTAAAGTTTTCCACGACATCAGCCCCCTCAACTTTAGGAATCAACAACATGACACTGGAATTAAGTCCGGTGGTCAACTTCCCATGATAAGAAAAGACCAAACTCATCGACAAACATCATGTCCAATCACAGTCCAAAAGGATGGATAGAATTTGGATGTAAAACCATCAAGCCCCGGGGGAGCCCGAGTAGTTTATCGGGAAAATTTAGTTGTCTCAAGTTGATTATGACTTATACTAGGGATTACATTTTGTAACTTCGAAAGGCAAATTTTCATGGAGCTCACAGGTTTGGACCATCTAAGTATGAGGAGTGCCAATATTGCTTTCATTTTTCTACTACTGAGTGCAAGTCTCGCTAATTTCATTGCCGCAGTTCTGCCCTGAGAAAGGGAATCCCTACCTCGATTGAGTCAGTCAGTTGAGGGAGCAAGAAAGGATGCGTATCCTTAGTGGGTTCCAGCTTGAACGATTGGTCAAACTTTTGGAGGAGGATCGAAAACTAGCTCTAGCTTGCTTCCACTAGCGGCGGGCGGGCAAAGGGTCTAAAGGATACATAGTCGGGGGGAGAGTTAATCGGTACTCGTTTACAAGAGGTGCGCTCGTATGCCTTTCGAGGCTTCCCCCTTGTAAATATTCTAGGCAGAACTCTCTCCAAAGCACTAAAGACAGTGCACTATCCCCCTTCATAGAAAAAACCACATCTCTAATCTCCTAAAATATTGGTTTCAAAGTTAAATAATTATTCTCCTCCTCCGTAACCATCGTAGGTATGACACGTCCTTAATTCATGGCCAATTTGACCCCGGACTTTTGAACAAGTTTTGATAGAAACTCGTCATATGATTTAAAATTGTAGAATGATCCGTCGTCAAATCCTTATCAATACTCAAAAATGGTGTATTCCCTTTTGAACTTGCGCTGGTCATTGAGGATATAAGAAAGTGGTTCCGGCATATGTGATAGTTGACATGGACAGAGATACCGTGCATAACACCCCTGTATCTCATGACAATGTATGTGTCACTGTAGATAGATATGAGCAGTCATATGGTCAATATAAGTTCCCATGCCCATCAAATGATTTAGATATTCTTTCCAGTGTGCGTTCAAGTTTCACACAGTGGTCTAGGCATTTGGTCATTCCTAAACATGTGAGTAATTGACTGAACTCAATTAGTAATTATGTTTTATTATCCATACGAGGCAGAGGTCGTGGTCATGGACGTGAACGAGGAAGAGGAAACTGGAGGCATAATGATGGACGTGACAAGTCCAATGTTCAATGCTACAATTGCTCCAGATATGGCCAATATGCAGCAGAATGTCGAAGCCCACCAAAGCAAACAGAGGAAATGGTGATCAACATTCAAGAAGAGGATGTAACCAACATGGTATTACTAACCCGTGAAGGTGAATACAGTCAAGAAAACAATATATGGTATCTTGATAATGGTGCAAGTAACCATATGTGTGGAGACAAGAAAATGTTCGTAGAGCTGGACCAGTCATTCAGTGATAATGTTGTTTTTGGGGATTCCTCCAGAGTTCCTATTCAAGGAAAAGGAACTATTCTTATTCGTTTAAAGAATGGAGAGAACCAATTCATCAGCAATTTTTATTACGTTCCAAACATGAAAAGCAACATTTTAAGTTTGGGACAACTGCTGGAGAAAAATTACCAAATTTACATGGTGAACCGAAAGTTGGTGCTGTTAAATGAAAAGGAGTTGCTAGCTAGTGTACCAATGTCAAAAAATAGAATGTTCACTCTCAACATCAAGACGGATGTAGCAAGATGCTTAAAAGCTTGCGTGAAAGAATCTGATTGGCTTTGGCATTTGAGATTCGGTCATCTCAATTTTGGAGGGTTGAAATTGCTAAGCCAGAAGAAGATGGTGCATGGTCTTCCGCTGATTAATAAACCCCATCAACTTTGTGAAGGATGTCTTGTTGGAAAACATTCTAGAACTAGTTTTCCAAAAGAGTCTATGTCAAGAGCAAAGGCTCCCCTTGAGCTTATTCATGCCAATGTCTACGGACCAATGGCACCAATATTATTGGGAGGCAACAAATATTTCTTGCTATTCATTGATGATTATAGCAGAAAGATGTGGGTTTATTTTCTGTAAGAGAAATCAGAAGTTTTTGAAGCATTTAAAAAGTTTAAAGCTATGGTGGAAAAAGAAAGTGGCTATTACATCAAAGCTTTAAGATCCGATAGAGGGGGAGAATTCACGTCAAATGAATTCAAAAGATTCTGCGAGCATCAAGGAATCTATCATTTCTTGTCAGTCCCGAGATCGCCTCAGCAGAATGGTGTTGTTGAATGAAAGAATAGAACCGTGATGGATATGGCGAGGAGCATGTTAAAGAGCAAGAATTTGCACAAAGAGTTGTGGGCAGAAGCGATTGATTGTGCTGTCTACATCTTGAACCGATCTCCAACAACAAGTGTGTTGGATATGACACCTCAAGAAGCATGGAGTGGGAGAAAGCCTAATATCTCTCATTTTTGTGTTTTTGGGAGTGTTGCACATGTTCATGTTGCGGATGAAGAAAGGAGAAAGCTGGATGACAAAAGTAAAAAATACTTGTTCGTGGGATATTCAGAATTTTCAAAAGGTTATAAGATGTTTGATCCTAACACAAGGAAGACGATCATCAATAGGGATATGACTATTGACGAGGAAGCAATTTGGGAATGGAATAATGATAAGCAGAAGAATTACAGTTTTCATCCTTTCACCATGGATGAAAACAATGATCGAGATGTGGAGGAATCAGGCAAAGCATCGATGTCATATAGTCCTATTCCAATTGCATCTCCAGGACAAGATGATGATGAAAGTCAAAGTCCAAGAGAAAGACCTAGAAAATTTCGTCTTGTTGAAGATCTTTATGATGCAACTAGAGAGCTCAATGAAGAATTGACTCTTTATTGTCATCTTATTGATAGTGAACCTATTGATGCTGAAGAAGCCATGAAAGATGAGAAATGGAGAAAAGCCATGGAGGAGGAGATCAATTCAATTGAGAAAAACAAGACGTGGGAGTGGACCAAACTTCCAGCTGACAAAAAGCCCATTGGAGTCAAATGGGTGTTCAAAGCAAAGAAGTATGCAAATGGAGAAATCGTTCGACATAAAGCGAGGCTAGTCGCAAAGGGATATAGTCAAAAACCTGGTATTGACTATGATGAAGTATTTGCACCAGTAGCAAGAATGGAGACTATCAGACTAGTGATCTCAGTCGCTGCCCAAAATGGATGGAAGATCCATCAAATGGATGTAAAGTCAGCATTTCTGAATGGATACTTAGAGGAAGAGATCTATGTCCAACAACCACCTGGTTACATTATCAAAGGTCATGAACGAAAAGTGTTGAAGCTGAAGAAGGCGTTGTACGGACTTAAGCAACCACCCAGAGCTTGGAACAGCCGCATCGACAAATATTTTTGCGAGAATGGATTTGTCAAATGCCCACACGAGTATGCCTTTTACGTGAAAGTGAAAGGTTGAGACATATTACTTGTTTGCTTATATGTGGACGATCTCATATTTACAGGGAACAATCCTCAAATGTTTAATGATTTCAAGAAGACGATGACTCCTGAATTCGAAATGACTAATATTGGTCTAATGGCGTACTATCTTGGCATTGAAGTGAAGCAAAGTGATGATGGAATTTTTATTTGTCAAAGTGGCTTCGCTAAAGAGATCTTAAGGAAATTTAAGATGGAAAATTGCAACCCTGTCAGCACTCCGGCAGAATGCAGTTTGAAATTGACCAAGGATGAAAATGGAGTCAGGGTGAACCCGACAATTTTTTGAAGTTTGATCAGGAGTCTCAGATACCTGACGTCCACAAGGCCAGATATTCTGTATGCAGTTGGACTAGTGAGCAGATACATGGAAGAACCGAAGGAGTCTCATTGGAATGCAGCGAAAAGATTACTCCGCTATGTTAAAGGTACAACTAATTTTGGATTGCATTATTCAAAATCTGACGAATTCAAATTAGTTGGCTACAGCGATAGTGATTGGGCTGGTGATAAAAATGACCGAAAAAGTACAAGCGGGTTTGTATTTTTTCTCGGTAACACGGCATTTACTTGGAGTTCAAAGAAGCAACCTATAGTGACGTTGTCAACATGTGAAGCTGAATATGTTGCTGCAACATCATGTGTGTGTCATGCAATATGGCTGAGAAGACTATTAACGGTACTTCAAATGACGCAACATGATCCAACGAATATTTTTATCGATAACAAATCGGCATTGGCGTTGGCGAAAAATCCTGTCTTCCATGATCGAAGCAAACACATCGATACAAGGTATCATTTCATTCGAGAGTGTATTGAGCAGAAGGAAGTCACATTGAAGTATGTCAGAACACAAGATCAGATAGCGGACATCTTTACAAAGCCATTGAAGTATAACGTGTTCAATCAATTGCGAGCGTTATTGGGAATAACGGATGATTAAGTTTACAGGGGAATGTTCAAATTATTAAACTTAATGTGATAAAAAATAATGGAAAAAAGGGTCAAAAATAGTCAGCCACCTAAATTGGACTTTGAAAAAAATTGGTATTTGTAGGATTTGTTAGTTGGATTTTGTGGAAAATTAAAATAAGTTGTTAACCTAAATTTGAATTTTGTAATAGATTGAATTATTGAGAAAATGATAGGACCATTGCAGAATTCATCAAATGCCTATATAAGGCAATGTAATTTGCTATTTTAAAGAGTGTAAGAGAGTGAAAAAATAATAAGAGTTTATGAGTGTATTGTAATAAAATTAGTGTGAATTACTCATTTTTATGTTTTGAGCATTTTTTGCTTGATTATTTTCCTCTTCAATCCAACATCCAAATCCTTATAAGAGGCGAAATTGAGAACATTATGCACCTGGAAAGACAAAATTCAGAACAGACCAAAAACTGATAATCAATTCCAGGATTACAAGTCGAAAAACATTACCTCTTCAGCAATGTGTTTATCAATTAAATCGGAAGCTAATTTCTGCTTCAAGAATTGGCTTGTCCATGAAATTTGTTTTTCGAGAAAAAGTTCGTCCGGATAAAGTATTTGTGAAGCTTTATACAACTCCAAAGCAGGCCTTATTGTTACGAGGCGCCAATCTTGCCCCGCAATACATCGCTGCCCATGCGCGATGGCATATGCGCATTGGAATTTTTACAAAACAAGGCATGCCATGCCATGCCAAATTAATCAAGCCATGCATGCAACATCGGCCAAAGACGCGTGCTTTCGAGGAGAAGAACGCACAACAAGGTCCGCGGGATGTTCGACATGCTTTGACACGAGTTTCATGCGAGAAAATATGAAGAGATGGCATAAAAATGCGAGATTGGGCCAAATATGGCGAGAAAATAGGCCTGGAGACAGCCCAGCCCGCAAAAAGCCCGCAAATGGCAAGCCCATTCTGCCCAGAGCAGTGCAAGGGCCCAGTTTCCTTGCAAATTCTGTCAGAAGCTTCCAGAAGAGTCGCTAGAACTCCGGAAAGTGTTGCTGTAGACCCAGAAAGGCAACGGAAGTTCCAGAAAGCGTCGCCAAAAGACCTGGACAGACTAGAATCATCTCAAAAGCTCCTAAATCATGCAAGGAAGCTTCCAACCGACCTAGCTGGATATTTTAGGCAATAATTTACTAGAATATGCTTAGAATATTCCAAATAAATTGTAACCACATGTTGAGGAGGTGGGATGCCTATAAATACCTAACCTCCCTCATTTTCTAAGTATGCTTGAATGCTTGAATGCTTAGAGCTAGCATCACTCATTTGTGTACTTGTACTTTGCCCTTCAAAGTATAATACATATTACATTCCGAAACTCTTCTCTCACACCTCTTGCCAACACAAGTGCACTCCCAACTCTTCAAACACACCGCAAAGGTCATTCCAATTTCCGCTGCGCAACACGCTCTAAAAGGCTTACTTAGCAACTTCCCTAGCAAGCTTGTTAAGTGCCGACGAGGGAGAAGTCCAGCCTCGTTACATTATGTCCTCTAAATATCCGTCAAGTGAATTAAAGAAGTGATCCTCAGTGAATTGGTTCAATTTGTCTGCACCAAATGTAGATCCGATAATTAAAAAACATTTTTAAAGGAACTGAAAATCAAACTTTTCTATCATTAGTATATATACCTGAAGAGACATCGTATCCATTAGCACGTAGTATTCGAAATGCCATTGCAGAGGTTGTACAATCTAGAAATATCTCTTCATTTCCCTCCAACCAGTATCTGTATGTTCGCTATTTTCGATAATTTTGTACAATCTAGAAAATTTTGAATATCTACAAGGCGGAAAATACCTGTATGTTTCATCTAGAACGGAATTTATCTCATCCTGGAAAAACCGTCCAATTCCCAAACTTTCAAGGGTGTCAACCATACTTAGTCTGGCATATATGTCCACGGGATAAATGGTAGGAACTGGAAAGATCAGCGAAAAGTTAGTATTACAAAAAAAATATTAGAACGGTAAATTTGTATACATAGTTGAGGACGAACCTGCGTTTCCAAACTTTTTCAAAGTGTCCTGCAAGTAACCAAGACAACTAGAATCACGAAGATGACTAAAAAGACTTGCAGTTGCAGATGGTGAATTGAAAATCGACCCGTTCTTTCTTTGATATTTCATGACCATATTACAGTCTTGCGATTTTCCGATTCCTTCAGAAATATAAGCTAAGTAAGCTTTCCTTCCCTCCGTGTTGATGCCACAGCCGCTATACAGATACCACACAACAACAAGACCTTTTTTTATCGAATTCAATGCATCAAAGTTAAAGCGATATAAAATTAGTAGATACACACCTTTTAAGATCCAAATCTCTCCTAAGAAGCATTGATTCGACGTATTCTGATTCCAAAGGAAGATTTAAACCCAATTCTTTAGCATGCTCGAGCATATGGGGAAATATTATATCAAATCCAATAGGTGTCTTTTGCTTCTGATCATTCAATGAAGCTGAATTCAGCTCAATAAACCGGAGACCTACAGCAAAACAAAACGAAAGCATGTATCTTTAAGACAATATTGTGTTGATGTTAAATGTTAAGCTTAAACCCCAGATTTCAGATTATTACAGATTAAGGCAGAAATCAAAACATGCAAATACCAAGAAATTTAAAGAAAGCAGTAAAGAACAACAAACACAATTTTAATCAGTTCGCCTTAGGTTTTACTGATTATGTAAAACCTAAAGACTATATCTGCGGTGAAAATCATTCCTGGTGGCTTTATCCCTATAAATAGAGGTACTTTGTTGGTTTTGTTGATGACTGTAATTTTGTGAAAGATCTGAGAGGGGGTTTGGGTTCTTTGTACTGTTAGTTTCTTTGTAATCCAAGAGTGCTTGTTGAATGCATGATTTAGAGTTTCATGCAATAGTTTTAGTGTTGGGATTAGAGAAAAAGGCATGTAATCTTCATTAGCTTTCAGCTCTTCATCAATAAAGCCACCAGGAATGATCTGCATCGCAGATGTGGTCTTTAGGCTTTACATAATAAGTAAAACCTAAGGTGAACTGCGTAAAATTGTATTTGCTATTCTTTACTGCTTTCTTTAAATTTCTTGGTATTTGCATGTTTTGATTTCTGCCTTAATCTGTAATAATTTGATATCTAGGGTTTAAACTTAACATTAAAATTGTCAACCGAAAGATCAAAATAGGCTTAATGCATCAGTAGGTAACTCGACCTGTCCCGAAAAACCTACTGCCCCCATGAACTTTCAAAATGACTCAACTTTTAAAAAGTGCACCACTTTGCTCCTTGAACGCCATGTGTCAGCTTCTGATTGGAGAGAGAAAATCAGAAAAATGACATCTTTGGAAAGTCAAACCAACCAGAAGCTGACACGTGGTGTTCAGGGGGCAAAGTGGTGCACTTTCTAAACATTGAGTGAGCTACGAAGTCACATAGAAAGACAGCAGGATTTCAGCTCAATGAACCGGAGACCTACAACAAAACAAAACAAAAGCATATACCTTTAAGACAGTATTGTTTTAATTGTTTAACTGAATTGAGATCGAGATACCTTTGTTGACTTGTCTTTCGCCAATACCCCATAGCTTCAATGCAAGAACGCATGCTAAAGTAGACGATAGTGAATCTTTAAGTAAGGATGAATGATTATGAATACGAGGATCGCCCTAAGACCCGTCTTTGAGTTGATTATCGACTATCCATTTCGAGCATTCCTGAAAACAAGGGATTTCTAGTGAATTTGGAGAGGGTATCATTGCAACCCAAGCAGTATCATAAGGAGAAACTGAAAGTTCAACCTTAGCGAACATCTTTTTAATCTTATCCTTAGTTTCATCATGCTATAAAATTCGGCACAAAAAGAAGAATCATGTACTACAATATTAGCCACATAGAAAGTAACAACAACAAAACATTAAGGGATTAAAGTTAGACACCTTAATTGTTGTACTGCTTTTTGCAACCGGTCGTGACTTAGAATGTCCTAAGTTTGCTTCACACGAAAAATAAACGAAACATACAGTCAGCAAACTGTAATCCAAAAATAAAACAACACTACTTTGATAAATTCAGAAAGCTACTATATTCAGTGTTGCTACATTGGATTCATATTCATAGCAGTTATGTAGCACGGAAACCGGGAAACGCCATTTCTAAAAAATATAGGCTTGGAAACTGTAGGGTAAAGAATACAGACACGGATACGGAAACTGAAACACCAAAATGGTATGTAACCGGAGTTTCCGTGCTTCATAGCATAGCAATAAATAAACACAGAAGATCAAACGCCAATTTCACCGAATTAGTACAAAAATCAACTCAATATAGCATTAAACTCATTGATATTATCAAAAAAAAAAACTCATTGATAATGTGCAATTCAATTCATGTGTATAAAACCATAACAAAGTGAATTCCAATTTGGCTACACATTGACCTAATTTAGCCCTTCAGAGTGAACTACACGGTACTTAAATTGGACAACAAATTGACGAGTTGAGGGAAGAGCTAATGTTACAAGTTAATTGGAAGAGCTAAGCCCAAAAGACTAATCCAATGAGTTAGAGGACCCAATTAACTTATAAACACGTATCACTTAGCTTTTCCAAACAATATGGGATTCTCCCTTGGTATTTTTCACATAACATTCGACCCTCCTTCAGGACCGACGTCCTCGTTGGTCACGGCTGCTTTGGTCATGGCCATCACCCCGTAGGCTACCACTCCGAGTCGCTCTGATACCAATTGTTACAAGTTAATTGGAAGAGCTAAGCCCAAAAGACTAGTCCAATGGATTAGAGGACCCAATTAACTTATAAACCCATATCACTTGGCGTTTCCAAGCAATGTGGGATTCTCCCTTGGTATTTTTCACATAACATTCGACCTTCCTTCAGGACCGACGTCATCGTTGGTCACGACTGCGGTGGTCACGGCCACGTTGGTCATGGCTACCATCTCGTGGGCCACCACTATGCAGGCCACCACTTTGAGTCGCTCTGATATCAATTGTTACAAGTTAATTGGAAGCGCTAAGTCCAAAAGACTAGTCTAATGGGTTAGAGGACTCAATTAACTTATAAACTCATATCACTTGGCATTTTGAAGCAATGTGGGATTCTCCCTTGGTATTTTTCACATAACATTCGACCCTCCCTCAGGACCGATGTCCTTGTTGGTCACGGCCACCACTCCTGGGCCACCACTCCGAGTCGCTCTGATACCAATTGTTATAAGTTAATTAGAAGAGCTAAGCCCAAAAGACTAGTCCAATAGGTTAGAGGACCCAATTAACTTATAAACTCATATCACTTGGCTTTTTCAAGCAATGTGAGATTCTCCCTTGGTATTTTTCACATAACATTCAACCCTCCTTCAGGACCGACGTCCTCATTGGTCACGGCCACGTTGATCACGGCTACCACCCCGTAGGCCACCACTCCATGGGCCACCACTCCGAGTCGCTCTAATACCAATTGTTACAAGTTAATTGGAAGAGCTAAGCCAAAAAGACTAGTCCAATGGGTTAGAGGACCCAATTAACTTATAAACCCATATCACTTGGCTTTTCCAACCAATGTAGGATTCTCCCTTGATATTTTTCACATAACAGCTAACCATTTCCACTTACAAGAATCGGCTAAAAAACTAGTGGGGGAGGCTGGCGGCCGCCTCCCTGGCTGCCAGAAAATTGCCTACGCCACCGCTGATTTACCGCCCCTAATTTCAGTAAACGAGTATAACGACGATGAACTTCTTTTAAATCTCCTTTTGGGTAAAATAGTTAGACATGTTCAATGAGCAGGCCGTACGGGGCCAGACCTGGTCGGACCGACACTAATATTGCTCGGCTCAAGCCTAGCCCAGCCCGTATGAATACTATATACAGGTCGGGTTGGGCTTTATATTTAGAATTTGATTTCCAGGCCAAACCTAACCCAGTCCACCCATCAATAATTATATCTATACATATTATTTTAAAATTAATTATTTACATATTTTTAATAATTAATAATATATATATTCGAGCCGAGTAAGGCTTCGGTTTATATATAAAAACCAAGCCCAACCCATTATATGTTCGGTCAGAAATGATTGAAATAGGCACTCTGTGTAGCCTTACTACCTCATCTACATATAACTGAGCCAACCTATCAAGTGAAAAATCCATCCTAACTGGAAGAAAGTGGGCAGACTTTGTCAATCTATCTACAACAACCCTCACTGTATCATGTTTCTTCTGTGTACGTGGTAAAGACGTCACGAAGTCCATTGTGATTCTTTCCCATTTCCATTCTGGAATTGTTATAGGTTGCAACAATCCAGAAGGAACTTGATGTTCTGCTTTCACCTGTTGACAAGTTAGACATTGAGCAACATAGTTAGTAATGTCTTTCTTCATTCCATTCCACCAATAATGGCTCTTCAAATTTTGGTACATCTTGTTTGCTCCTGGATGCATCGCATAAGGACTACTATGCCCCTCTTGTAAGATATTCTTCTTTAATTCTTCATTGTTTGGCACGCATAGTCTATCTTTAAAATATAGACACCCATCTTCTCGAACCATATAGTTGTCTACGATACCCACTTGTGTCCTTGCTCGAATGATCTTTAAGTCATCATCTTTATTTTGTGCTTGCTTAACCTGTTGTAGTAGTACAGGTTGAATTTTCAATTCTACAATTAAGGCTCCACTACTGGTAAGAGCTAACCCCGTATTCATAGCCCTTAGTGCCATCATTGTCTTTCTGCAGAGAGCATCTGCTACTACATTAGCCTTTCCTGGATGGTAATCAATAAGACAATCGTAATCTTTAATGAATTCCATCCACCTTCTTTGCTTAAATTCAACTCTTTTTGTGTTAGCAAATATTTCAAACTTTGTGATATGTATAAATATAACATTTTTCTCCATAAAGATAATGTCGCCAAATTTTTAAGGCAAACTATTGCAGCCAATTCCAAATCATGAGTAGGATAATCCCTTTCATGATTCTTCAATTGCCTGGAAGCATAGGCAATCACTTTTCCTTCTTGCATCAAAACACACCCAAGACCACTATGTGAACCATCACTATAGATTACAAAGTCTTTTCCAGGCTCTGGTTGGGTAAGGATGGGTGCTTTTGTTAACATCGCTTTCAATTTCTCAAAACTTTCTTGACACTTGTCATTCAACTCGAATTTTGCATTCTTTTGAAGTAGTTTCGTCAGTAGGGCAGCAATGACTGAAAATCCCTTCACAAATTTTCTACAATACCCCGCTAAACCAAGGAAACTTCTGACTTCCGTAGGATTCTTTGGTGGTTTCCATTCTACAAATGCTTCTATCTTTTTAGGATCCACTTTAATTCCTTCTACAGAAACAACATGGCCTAAGAAAGAAACTTCTTCAAGCCAAAACTCACATTTGCTAAGTTTGGCATACAATTTATTTTCCCTTAAAGTTTGGAAGACTATCCGCAAATGTTGATCATGCTCTTCCCGTGACTTAGAATACACCAAAATATCATCAATGAAAACCACTACAAACTTGTCTAAATATAAGTAAAAGACACGGTTCATAAGGTCCATAAATGTTGCTGGTGCATTAGTTAGACCAAATGGCATCACCGAAAATTCATAGTGCCCATATCTGGTTCGGAAAGCTGTCTTTACAATATCATCATCTTTCACTCTCATCCAATAGTAGCCCGATCTCAAGTCAATCTTGGAGAAGTATTTGGCACCCTATCAAATAAGTCTTCAATCCTTGGCAACGGATACTTGTTCTTGATTGTCAATTTATTCAACTCCCGGTAATCAATACATAATCGGAGCGACCCATCTTTCTTCTTAACAAAACACTGGTGCACCCCACGGGGATATACTCGGGCATATGAATCCTTTGTCTAACAATTCTTGCAACTGAATCTTCAACTCTTTTAGTTCAGCAGGCGCCATTCTGTATGGTGCTTTGGATACTGGTGCGGTACCTGGTAATACATCAATTGCGAATTCTACCTCTCTTTTTGGTGGCAACCCCGGTAGTTCTTCTAGAAATACATCGGGAAAATCACATACCGTAGGAATATTCTGCAATTCTAACTCACCTTCCTTCAATTCCAGAGTGAAGATTCGGTAGGCCTGACATCCCTTCCTAACCAGCCTTTTAGTCTTTATAAAAGAAATTATATTACAGAGATAATCTGATCTTTCACCCACGATAACTATTTCTTCTCCATCAGAAACTTGAAGTGACATTCTTTTGTTTTTGTAATCCACCATAGCTCGATGTTCCGATAACCAATCCATTCCCAAGATAACTTCGAAATCTCGAAAAGGTAACTCAATTAAATTTGCATGAAAAAGTTGATGTTGAATCATAATAGGGCAATTCATATACACTTTGTTTACTATCACACTGTGTCCTAAAGGATTAGTCACTTCAATATTTTCTCCTAATTCTTCTACATGCAACCCTTTCTCTTGTGCTAATGCAGTACATATATATGAATGAGATGAACCAGGATCTATCAAAGCATAAACATCATGATTAAAGAATGAAAATTTATAGATAATAACTTCGGTAGATTCTCTAGTCTCAGGCCCTCGGATTGCATAACTTCGCGCCATTCCTGCCGGATTACCACTCTGCAGTGCTTGTTGAGCCACATCATGTCCACTTGAACCACTAGCATTTCCTCTTCCCCTTCCTCTTCCACCTTGCATTGTAGAAGTAGGAACTACTGTAGGTGCAGATGTACTTATCTGTCTTTGAGGAAAATTTGCAATCAAATGTTCCCTTGAGCTACATTTAAAGCAGACTCTACCTTTTCCCCAATATTCCCCTGTATGCATCCTTCCATAATTAGAACATTGTGAAATATTTCCTCTGCCTTAACCTGAAGGTACGCTAGCCGCTGACCCCGTACTTATGGTTTGTCTCGGTGAAAACCCTCTGAAATAAGATTGTGTTTGTTCTGATGTTCCCTTCTGTCTCTTACTTGGAGATTCTAAACTAGCTGGACCCTGTGATCCCTTTGGAAATCCAGACCTTTTAGCCATTCTTTGTTGTCTATCTGAATTAATCTTCTCAATGCCCGTTGCAGCATCAACCAAGTCATTGAACACCCTAATCTTTTATGCAAGTAGATGCACTCTAATTTCATCATTCAACCCATCCTTAAATCTCTTACATCGCCTCACTTCACTGTTAACGATATCACGAGCACACCTCTCGAGTTTGAGGAATTGAACTTCATATTCTGATACAGTCATTCGCCCCTGTCTCAAAGACAAGAACAATTTCCTCTGCTCATCCTTAAATCGTTCGCTAACATATTTCTTATCAAATTGTTCCAAGAAAAGGCCCCAAGTGATTTCTCCGGGTCGCCTTTCTCTCACAATATTATCCCACCACCTCCTAGCTTGTTCTTTGAGTAGACCTTGCACACAGTCTAATCTCTCTTCATTTGTAAAATGAAGCCTAGTCATACACAATTTAGTATGATCAAGCCAATCTTCTGCAAATGTAGGATTCACTGTGTCCCCTTTGAAGTCATCAGCCGGAAGCTTCTTAATTCTTTCAAGAGGAGTTCTCTCCTCTCTTCGTTCAAAGTGAGGTACTACAGGAACTTGAGGGATTTGTATGTTTTGTAGTACTTGTGTGATTACTTCAGTAGTCATATACTGAAGTAAAGCAGCTTGTGCTGGAGTAGGTTGTTCATGAAAGCCATGAACTGGTGGTGGTTCATGTCTTTGTTCATCCCCTTGTCTAATACGGACCATGCTCTCAGCATCTTCTTCCTCACTCTGGTTGTGACTACTACTAGCCATAACTTATTCCTAAAAATTGGACCAAAGTGGATCAAATAACTAACATAACATATTTATATTCTAAATGACATGTACATCTAGTCCTAGAATCGCCTAAACCTCGCTCTGATGCCAACAAATGTAACGCCCCCCCTCTAGGGAGCGCCCCGGTAACAATAATCACCCAATAAATAACTCTACTCCACTATATAGAGTTCAATACTTATAGATTTCCATATGTACAAATACCAATATATAGTTTTAAACTCCAAATTATTCCCCATAAAGATTTCTCAATGCCACTTTACGTTTCTCACACTATCCAGTACATGCCATTATTCTACAAACCATAATATTACATTAAAATGTAAATCCACCTCGAATCTTTCCTTATTTGCTCTTTAAGCTGATCCACCTGTACCATTTGGTCCAAGCTATCTACAAGTTCTCCACCTACTCGTAGAAAATCAACTACACGCTAAGCAATTTGCTTAGTGGTGTCCATAAAAAAAATATAACAACTTTGAATATTTTTAAAATAGAAACAAAGTATATTTATAAGTCAAAAACAATTTAACCAACTTTATGGAACCAAATCACAAAACTTATATAGTAATCCTTTCAAAGTACAATCAAATTTATATCCAATTTTTCCAAACACTTTAACCATATAATGCCCAAAGTAAACAAGTCCTGAATAACGGTAAAATGGATACCGGAGCGGACAAGCCCGAAGCCGAAGCTTCAAAATCAATATATCGGTCAAGCCCAAAGCCGAAGCTTCAAAATCAATACATATCGGTCAAGCCCGAAGCCGAAGCTTCAAAATCAACATATCGGTCAAGCCCGAAGCCAAAGCTTCAATATCAATACATATATATATCATAATATCGGCCAAAGCCCGAAGCCAAAGCTTCAATTGTTTGTACAGTAATGTACCCCCTTTATTGGCGCCAATCTACCCTGACCCGTATTCTACTCGTTTAATAAGGGCAATAAATCAAAATAACATCTTAAAAATTCCAGTATAAACCATCAATCATAATTCAACATAACTTCAGTAATTATGAAATCCAAATCCCAAATTTTTAAGCATCAAACTTCAATTAAAACTCAATAAAATCAATATTCATACTTTCCAGAATTTTTCCAGGTTCCATAACCTGACTTCCCCTGCATTTTTTACTATTAAAACATCATCCAATCGAAGAACTTTCTTCTAAACATAATTAGCCACATGTCTCACCTTTCCAAAACCACCAGAATCACAGAAATCCAAATTTTATAACCGAAGTTATGATCAAAATATTAAACAGTGTACGAAGCTGAGATTTTCCGAAAAACAGATTTCATGACTCAACTTCAAACGAAAATTTCACAATAAAAACGAACGAAATTCAACAAGGTTCCTTCTGAACATATATTCCTTACTTTCTTTAGATATCAATAGAATTACAAATCATTCAAATCGGATTTATATAACGAGAGAAAACATTAAAACAAAACAGGTATACAATCTGGAAAAATTTTCCGAAAAATCGAGAAATCGAAATTCGAGACACAAACCTTTTTCTATGCTCTTTCTAGCTCTCTTCTACCCCTTTTGCCTTTGATTTACTTGAAATAGCTTCCTCTACAACAGCCATATATAATTCTATCAAGATATTGCATAAATAAACTTCCTAATACCATAAATATGCTTAATCTACCATGAATTCTACTAATTAAGCTTTAATTTCACCAAAAATCACTCACCTCAAACTCGGGTTTCTATTCATCCGAATCTTAATATATGAAATCCTCCTCTTCTAGTCTTGATTGACTGAAATTGATGATGATAGAGGGCTTAAGGATCGATTTCTAAGAAGAATTCGAAGTTGAATCGAAGAAATCGAAAGTTTTTAGATTATGGAAAATTTTGGGTTAAGGAGAAGAAGATGAAGATGAAGGTGAAGGGGATGAAGGGAAATGGATGAGGGAATACGTATAAGATTATATGAAATTTTTTTTTTTAATTTCTAATATTGCGCTTGGACAAATAATTAAATGCCCAATTCATCCCTCTTACTTAATTAGCTCTTATTTCCTCATGTCTTATATCCAATAACAATAATAACAATAAAAATAATTTCCATGATATTTTAATACCATAGTAATTTATTATAAGCAAATTTTGAAAATTTCGGTTCGTTACATTTCTCCCCCTCTTATGAATTTTCGTCCCGAAAATTTCCTGAAAACAATTGCGGATATTGAGTTTTCATTGTATCCTCCGGTTCCCAAGTTGTTTCTTCAACCTTATGATTCTTCCAAAATACTTTTACCAGTGGAATAGACTTGTTTCTCAATTGTTTAACCTCTCCCGCCAAGATTTGTACCGGTTCCTCTTCATACGTCAGGTCGGGTTCGATTTCTATGACATCAGGAGATAAGATATGTGATGGATCTGATCTGTATCTCCTTAACATTGACACATGAAACACATTATGAATTTTGTTGAGCATCGGGGGTAGTGCCAACCGATAAGCTACCGGTCCAACCTTCTCTATAACCTCATATGGGCCAATGAATCTCGGACTGAGCTTGCCTTTCTTGCCAAATCGCAGGAATTTCTTCCAAGGAGATACTTTGAGAAATACTTTATCTCCCACTTTATAAGTATTATCTTTTCTTTTTAGATCAGCATAAGATTTTTGTCTATCCGATGCAGCCTTCAATCTCTCTTGAATAAGTTTTACCTTCTCCTTTGTCTCCTGAATTAAATCCACTCCCAAAATCTTGTTTTCACAAAGTTCGGTCCAATATAATGGAGTTCGACATTTCCTTCCATACAATGCTTCATATGGCGCCATTTGTATGCTTGACTGATAGCTGTTATTATAGGCAAACTCCATGAGGGACAAATACTTATCCCAACTTCCTTCAAATTCAGTGATACAACTTCTCATCATGTCTTCTAACACCTGAATTACTCTTTCAGATTGACCATTTGTTTGAGGATGAAATGAAGTACTGAAATGAAGTTTGCTACTTAAGGCCTCTTGCAACTTCTTCCAAAATCTCAAAGTAAATCTTGGATCTCGGTCAGAAATGATTGAAATAGGCACTCTGTGTAGCCTTACTATCTCATCTACATATAACTGAGCCAACCTATCAAGTGAAAAATCCATCCTAACTGGAAGAAAGTGGGCAGACTTTGCCAATCTATCTACAACAACCCACACTACATCATGTTACTTCTGTGTACGTGGTAAAGACGTCACGAAGTCCATTGTGATTCTTTCCCATTTCCATTCTGGAATTGTTATAGGTTGCAACAATCCAGAAGGAACTTGATGTTCTGCTTTCACCTGTTGATAAGTTAGACAATGAGCAACATAGTTAGTAATGTCTTTCTTCATTCCATTCCACCAATAATGGCTCTTCAAATTTTGGTACATCTTGTTTGCTCCTGGATGCATCGCATAAGGACTACTATACCCCTCTTGTAAGATATTCTTCTTTAATTCTTCATTGTTTGGCACACATAGTCTATCTTTAAAATATAGATACCCATCTTCTCGAACCATATAGTTGTCTACGATACCCACTTATGTCCTTGCTCGAATGATCTTTAAGTGATCATCTTCATTTTGTGCTTGCTTAACCTATTGTAGTAGTACAGGTTGAATCTTCAATTCTGCAATTAAGGCTCCACTACTGGTAAGAGCTAACCCCGTATTCATAGCCCTTAGTGCCATCATTGTCTTTCTGCTGAGAGCATCTGCTACTACATTAGCCTTACCTGGATGGTAATCAATAAGACAATCGTAATCTTTAATGAATTCCATCCACCTTCTTTGCCTTAAATTCAACTCTTTTTGTGTTGGCAAATATTTCAAACTTTTGTGATCTGTATAAATATAACATTTTTCTCCATAAAGATAATGTCGCCAAATTTTTAAGGCAAAGACTATTGCAGCCAATTCCAAATCATGAGTAGGATAATTCCTTTCATGATTCTTCAATTGCCTGGAAGCATAGGCAATCACTTTTCCTTCTTGCATCAAAACACACCCAAGACCACTATGTGAACCATCACTATAGATTACAAAGTCTTTTCCAGGCTCTGGTTGGGTACGGATGGGTGCTTTTGTTAACATCACTTTCAATTTCTCAAAACTTTCTTGACACTTGTCATTCCACTCGAATTTTGCATTCTTTTGAAGTAGTTTCGTCAGTGGGACAGCAATGACTGAAAATCCCTTCACAAATTTTCTATAATACCCCGCTAAACCAAGGAAACTTCTGACTTCCGTAGGATTCTTTGGTGGTTTCCATTCTACAACTGCTTCTATCTTTTTAGGATCCACTTTAATTCCTTCTAAAGAAACAACATGGCCTAAGAAAGAAACTTCTTCAAGCCAAAACTCACATTTGCTAAGTTTGGCATACAATTTATTTTCCCTTAAAGTTTGGAAGACTATCCGCAAATATTGATCATGCTCTTCCCATGACTTAGAATACACCAAAATATCATCAATGAAAAGCACTATAAACCTTTCTAAATATAAGTAAAAGACACGGTTCATAAGGTCCATAAATGCTGCTGGTGCATTAGTTAGACCAAATGGCATCACCAAAAATTCATAGTGCCCGGATCTGGTTCGGAAAGCTGTCTTTACAATATCATCATCTTTCACTCTCATCCGATAGTAGCCCGATCTTAAGTCAATCTTGGAGAAGTATTTGGCACCCTTGAGTTGATCAAATAAGTCTTCAATCCTTGGCAACGGATACTTGTTCTTGATTGTCAATTTATTCAACTCCCGGTAATCAATACATAATCGGAGCGACCCATCTTTCTTCTTAACAAACAACACTGGTGCACCCCACGGGGATACACTCGGGCGTATGAATCCTTTGTCTAACAATTCTTGCAACTGAATCTTCAACGCTTTTAGTTCAGCAGGCGCCATTCTGTATGGTGCTATGGATACTGGTGCGGTACCCGGTAATACATCAATTGCGAATTCTACCTCTCTTTTTGGTGGCAACCCCGGTAGTTCTTCTGGAAATACATCGGGAAAATCACATACCGTAGGAATATTCTGCAATTCTAAATCACCTTCCTTCAATTCCAGAGTGAAGATTAGGCAGGCTTGACATCCCTTCCTAACCAGCCTTTTAGTCTTCATAAAAGAAATTATATTACAGAGATAATCTGATCTTTCACCCACGATAACTATTTCTTCTCCATCAGAAACTTGAAGTGACATTCTTTTGTTTTTGCAATCCACCATAGCTCGATGTTTCGATAACCAATCCATTCCCAAGATAACATCGAAATCTCGAAAAGGTAACTCAATTAAATTTGCATGGAAAAGTTGATGTTGAATCATAATAGGGCAATTCATATACACTTTGTTTACTATCACACTGTGTCCTAAAGGATTAGTCACTTCAATATTTTCTCCTAATTCTTCTACATGCAACCCTTTCTCTTATGCTAATGTAGTACATATATATGAATGAGATGAACCAGGATCTATCAAAGCATAAACAACATGATTAAAGAATGAAAATTTACCAATAATAACTTCGGTAGATTCTCTAGTCTCAGGCCCTCGGATTGCATAACTTCGCGCCATTCCTCCCGGTTTACCACTCTGCGGTGCTTGTTGAGCCACATCATGTCCACTTGAACCACTAGCATTTCCTCTTCCACCTTGCATTGTAGGAGTAGGAACTACTGTAGGTGCAGATGTACTTATCTGTCTTTGAGGACAATTTGCAATCAAATGTTCCCTTGAGCTACATTTAAAGCAGACTCTACCTTTTCCCTAACATTCCCATGTATGCATCCTTCCATAATTAGAACATTGCGAAATATTTTCTCTGCCTTGACCTGAAGGTACACTAGCCGCTGACCCCGTACTTATGGTTTGTCTCGGTGAAAACCCTCTGAAATAAGATTGTGTTTGTTCTGATGTTCCCTTCTGTCTCTTACTTAGAGATTCTGAACTAGCTGGACCCTGTGATCCCTTTTGAAATCCAGACCTTTTAGCCATTCTTTGTTGTCTATCTGAATTAATCTTCTCAATGCTTGTAGCAGAATCAACCAAGTCATTGAACACTCTAATCTTTTATGCAAGTAGATGCACTCTAATTTCATCATTAAACCCATCCTCAAATCTCTTACATCGCCTCACTTCACTGTTAACGATATCACGAGCATACCTCTCGAGTTTGAGGAATTGAACTTCATATTCTGATACAGTCATTCGTCCCTGCCTCAAAGACAAGAACAATTTCCTCTGCTCATCCTTAAATCGTTCGCTAACATATTTCTTGTCAAATTGTTCCAAGAAAAGGCCCTAAGTGATTTCTCCGGGTCGCCTTTCTCTCACAATATTATCCCACCACATCCTAGCTTGTTCTTTGAGTAGACCTTGCACACAGTCTAATCTCTCTTCATCTGTAAAATGAAGCCTAGTCATACACAATTTAGTATGATTAAGCCAATCTTCTGCAAATGTAGGATTCACTGTGTCCCCTTTGAAGTCATCAGCCGGAAGCTTCTTAATTCTTTCAAGAGGAGTTCTCTCCTCCCTTCTTTCAAAGTGAGGTACTACAGGAACTTGATGGATTTGTATGTTTCATAGTACTTGTGTGATTACTTCAGTAGTCATATGCTAAAGTAAAGCAGCTTGTGCTGGAGTAGGTTGTTCAGGAAAGCCATGAACTGGTGGTGGTTTATGTCTTTGTTCATCCCCTTGTCTAATACGGACCATACTCTCAGCATCCTCTTCCTCACTCTGGTTGTGACTACTACTAGCTATAACTTATTCCTAAAAATTGGACCAAAGTGGATCAAATAACTAACATAACATATTTATATCCTAAATGGCTTGTACATCTAGTCCTAGAATCGCCTAAACCTCGCTCTGATACCAACAAACGTAACGCCCCCCCTCTACGGAGCGCCACGGTAACAATAATCACCCAATAAATAACTCTACTCCACTATATACAGTTCATTACTTACAGATTTCCATATGTACAAATACCAATATAATGTTTTAAACTCCAAATTATTCTCCATAAAGATTTCTCAATGCCACTTTACGTTTCTCACACTATCTAGTACATGCCATTATTCTACAAACCATAATATTACATTAAAATTTAAATCCACCTCGAATCTTTCCTTATTTGCTCTTTAAGCTGATCCACCTGTACCATTTGGTCCAAGCTATCTACAAGTTCTCCACCTATGCGTAGAAAATCAACTACACGCTAAGCAGTTTGCTTAGTGGTGTCCATAAAAAAAATATAACAACTTTGAATATTTTTAAAATAGAAACAAAGTATATTTATAAGTCAAAAATAATTTAACCAACTTTATGGAACCAAATCACAAAACTTATATAGTAATCCTTTCAAAGTACAATCAAATTTATATCCAATTTTTCCAAACACTTTAACCATATATTGCCCAAAGTAAACAAGTCCTGAATAATGGTAAAATGGATACGGGAGCGGACAAGCCCGAAGCCGAAGCTTCAAAATCAATATATCGGTCAAGCCCAAAGCCGAAGCTTCAAAATAATATATATCGGTCAAGCCCGAAGCCGAAGCTTCAAAATCAACATATCGGTCAAGCCTGAAGCCGAAGCTTCAATATCAATACATATATATCATAATATCGGCCAAAGCCCGAAGCCAAATCTTCAATTGTTTGTACAGTACTATACCCCCCTTTATTGGCGCCAATCTACCTTGACCCGTATTCTACTCGTTTAATAAGGGCAATAAATCAAAATAACATCTTAAAAATTCCAGTATAAACCATCAATCATAATTCAACATAACTTCAGTAATTATGAAATCCAAATCCCAAATTTTTAAGCATCAAACTTCAATTAAAACTCAATAAAATCAATATTCATACTTTCCAGAATTTTTCCAGGTTCCGTAACATGACTTACCCTGCATTTTTCACTATCAAAACATCATCCAATCGAAGAACTTTCTTCTAAATATAATTAGCTACATGTCTCAGCTTTCCAAAACCACCAGAATCACAGAAATCCAAATTGTATAACCAAAGTTATGATCAAAATATTAAACAGTGTACAAAGCTGAGATTTTCCGAAAAACAGATTTCATGACTCAACTTCAAACGAAAATTTCACATTAAAAACGAACGAAATTCAACAAGGTTCCTTCTGAACATATATTTCTTACTTTCTTTGGATATCAATAGAATCAAGAATCGTTCAAATCGGATTTATATAACGAGAGAAAACATTAAAACAAAACAGGTATACAATCTGGAAAAATTTTCTGAAAAATCGAGAAATCGAAATTCGAGACACAAACCTTTTTCTACGCTCTTTCTAGCTCTCTTCTACCCCTTTTGCCTTTGATTTACTTGAAATAGCTTCCTCTACAACAGCCATATCTAATTCTATCAAGATATTGCATAAATAAACTTCCGAATACCATAAATATGCTTAATCTACCATGAATTCTACTAATTAAGCTTTAATTTCACCAAAAATCACTCACCTCAAACTCGGGGTTACTATTCATCCGAATCTTAATATATGAAATCCTCCTCTTCTAGTCTTGATTGACTGAAATTGATGATGATAGAGGGCTTAACAATCGATTTCTAACAAGAATTCGAAGTTGAATCGAAGAAATCGAAAGTTTTTAGATTATAGAAAATTTTGGGTTAAGGAGAAGAAGATGAAGATGAAGGTGAAGGGGATGAAGGGAAATGGATGAGGGAATACGTATAAGATTATATGAAAAGTTTTTTTTTTAATTTCTAATATTGCCCTTGGACAAATAATTAAATGCCCAATTCATCCCTCTTACTTAATTAGCTCTTATTTCCTCATGTCTTATATCCAATAACAATAATAACAATAAAAATAATTTCCATGATATTTTAATACCATAGTAATTTATTATAAGCAAATTTTGGAAATTTTGGTTCGTTACAAGTATATGTTCCTCCAAGCCCGACCCACAGATGTTGGGCTTGTGCGGGTCAGTTGGGCTGCGGGTGGCTTCATCAGGTCTAAAAATAATCCATTTTTATTATAAAATTGCAAAAAAATAAAAGAAAGTCACTTTTTTCACGAACTCTTATGTTACAGAGAGTATAATAATGTTGAAATTTGACCTAATTATTTAAAGATTATACGTCAGGTTTTGAGTAAATTTCGAATATTTTTTAATTTGTTATAACTTATCAAAGTTTACCATCGTATTATTTTTGCTTTTAAAAAATTTAAAATTTATCACTAAGTGTATTGAATTACTATTAACCAATTTGTACAATTATCATAACATAGTTCAATATTGTGAATCATTTGTTTGCAAATTTTTTGAAACCACATTCCTACTTTTGAAAAAAAAATATTTACATGCACTATTTTAAAGAAAGTGAAACCACAAGACATCTTTTTTAAATTTACTTTGATTTTTTTTGCTCTTTTTATTTGGTATCCTACATCTAATTCAATATGGTTAAAGCCCTGTCATATATTTAAGCCCGCCCATATATGTTTGCGACTAAGAGCTTAGAAATGGAGAACAGTTTAAATCTAATGTAATTTAGGAGGAATCAATGGGAGCACATCAATTCAAATTCTAGAAGATTCATGTGAAAGGTTTTATTAACTCCTGATTCATGTCGAGTAGACCCCTTCTTACACTAAAAAAGTAGGAACAACATGTGTCCTTGAACTGATAACTCGTTATAGGCTCGAGAAACAAAAATTAGATGTGTACGAATGAGATACCCAGCAACAAAAACTCTTTCATGTAGCTTGGTAAGGAAATTTTGAAGCATGGATATTTTTGCTTTTGAGGTAAAGACTTATTAATTAGTGCTTTAAGAATGTTATTTAAATCGGTGAAATATGTGATTCACAATTTATATTAACTGATTCAACGGGATTCGGTTTAGCTGGTTATTATATTTTTTAAATAAGTACTTAAATTTAGATAAAATATACACAATAATACATCATTATAAGTTTTCATGGAAGGAAATACAAAAATGATAAATGTTAATGTTAATGATAATATCTTATATAAGAAATATTATTATAGATATTACATTTAAAACAATAAATTTTTCATGGAAAGAAATAAAAATAGTAAATATTATTACAATTTATTTACTAGATTGCTATTTATCGCCCTCGTATTATGACTGTCACCCCCTATAATGATGGAAATATCCTTATTGTTAATAAAATTAACATTATAATTCTATCTTAATATTTTATGAATAAAAATTAAATATTGTAACGACCCAATTTTTTTAAAAATTTAATATAGTGTCTAATAATATTTTAAATAGTATCATGGAATTTACGATTGGTATATATATAATACTTTTAAAGAATTGAACTATAGTGTTAGAGAATTAATTAATGAGTATTTAGAAATTTGTTTAAGGACATTAGGTAATTAAGATCACTATATCAATTTGAAATTTCCCTAAAGTTCCAAAAAACCATAAACATGACTTTACTCCTCTCATATGCTTCCATCTTCTTCTTACCTTTGTTTCAAAATTCACACCACAAAACTGAATTTTTCTTCAATTCAATCACCAAATCCTTAGAGAAAGCAATATAGATGTGTATTTAGCTCATCAAATGCAGTGAATTAAGGCTAAAAGAAGAGGATTTCAGTTTCTAGGTTTCGGATGAATAGTAACCCAAATTTGAGGTAAATGATTTTTTATGATATTAAAGCTTAATTAGTAGAATTCATGGTAGATTAAACATACTTAAGGTATTAGAAAGCTTATTTATGCTATATGTTGATAGAATTATACATGGCTATATAGAGGAAGCTAGTGCAAAGGAAGGGGAAAAGAGAGAGAAGATAGCAAATAAAGAACTTAAAGAGGTTTGTGTGTTGGAAATTAAAACACTCAAACAAACAACTTTTATTAAACTCAAAAATATTACAAGTACACTCACTCAAAATACAATACTATAACTCACTCTTTACTTCTTTTCTCTCTAAAGAAGTTCTTATTTTTGTTGATGAAAAACAACTAAAGAACTCCCCTATTTATAGGTGAATTATACAACTCCCAACTCCCAACTCCCACAATTAATAACCACAATTCTTAACTAACACAATTACTTACCACCACCTCCAACTAATACAATGAATAGCCAACTTATTTAGTTAATTTAATTGCCTCCAAATTGGTTGTAGTTAATAGCCTCCAATTTGGTTATCACACACAAAAATCTATATACTTAAAATACCTAAATAAATTTACTACATTTTGGATTTGTGGGCTTGGACTCCAATTGATTGGATTTGGATTTTGGGTTTCCATTGATATGGATCAAGTTTATAATCCAACATCCCCCCTTAAACTTGACCTTGTCATTCCGAGTGAGCTTCTCAATCTGACATAGTTTTCGCTTGAGAGCGGCTTAGTGAATATATCCGCAATTTGATCTTGTGTCTTCACGTATTCAACTTGTACTTCCTTTCTTGCAACACACTCTCTTATGTAATGGTAGCGGATGTCGATGTGTTTGCTTCGATCATGGAATACAGGATTCTTTGCTAAGGCAATGGCTGACTTGTTGTCAACAGGATCTCAGTCGGCTCTTCTTGCATTAACCCAATCTCCTTCAATAAATTTCTAAGCCAAATTGCATGACATACGCACGAGGTTGCTGCAACATATTCTGCTTCACATGTAGACAAAGTTACAATCGGTTGTTTCTTTGACATCCATGTGAAAGCAGTGTCTCCCATGAAAAACACGAACCCACTAGTGCTTCTTCGGTTATCTACGTCTCTACCCTAATCGCTATCGTTATATCCAACAAGCTTGTAATCATTAGATACCGAATAAAACAAGCCAAAGTCTGTTGTACCTTTCAAATAGTGAAGAATTCTCTTAGCAGCTTTGAAATGGGTGGTTGTTGGTGACTCCATATAGCGGCTTACTAATCCGACTGCATGAAGGATATCTGGCCTCATGCATGTAAGATAGCGTAGACTTCCAACCAAACTTTTGAAAAATGTTGGATCTACACTTTCCCCTTCTTCATGTTTGGACATCTTGATCCTGTACTCCACCGGTGTGCTTATCGGCTTGCAGTTATCCATTTTGAACTTTTTCAAGATCTCCTTCGCATAGCTTTCTTGTGAAATGAATATTCCATCCTTTTGTTGCTTTACTTCTATACTAAGGTAGTGAGCCATGAGCCCCATGTCTGTCATCTCAAACTCCTTCGTCATCACTTTCTTGAATTCATCGAACATTCTTTGGTTGCTTCCAGTGAATATCAAATCGTCCACGTAGAGGCACATGATCAAAATATCTCCATCTTTGATCTTAATGTACAAAGCGTGCTCAAAGGGGCATTTGTTGAAGCCATTTTCTCGGAAGTACTTGTCAATTCTGCTATTCCATGCCCTTGGTGCTTGTTTTAGCCCATAAATGGCCTTCTTCAATTTCAACACCTTGTCGTCATGGCCTTTGACTTTATAACTTGGTGGTTGCTGGATGTAAACTTCTTCTTCAAGAACTCCATTTAGGAACGCCGATTTTACATCCATTTGATGAATTCTCCACTTGTTTTGAGCCGCTAAAGAAATTATTAGTCTGACAGTTTCCAATCGAGCAACTGGAGTGAATACCTTAACGTAATCAATTCCAGCCTTTTGACAATAGCCTTTTGCAACAAGCCTTGCCTTATGTCTTTCGATCTCTCCCTTGGCATTCCACTTTGTTTTGTACACCCATTTGACACCTATCGCCTTGTGTCCTTTGGGAAGTGAAGTGAGTTCCCATGTATCATTCTTCTCAATGGCCTTGATTTCTTCGTCCATAGCATCTCTCCACTTTTTCTCTTTTGTAGCTTCTTGAAATGTCACTGGCTTGCAGTCAACAAATAGACAAAATAATGTAAGATTGTCTAGTTGTTCAATCACCTCATAGAGTTCTCGAAGACTTCTCGTATGATGCACTTCTCTTTCATCTTCAGTCTCGCTTGAGGATGGAGATGATGATGATGATGATGATGATGATGATGATGACCCATCTCTATGAGTAGGAGAAGTTGGTGGAGTTGTGAGGCCTTGTTGAAGTTGTCTTGGTTGGTCAGGCGTTGTCGGCTCATATTCCTCAAATGGAGAAAAATTGAAGTCTTCCGTTTGAGAATCAAAGTTCCATTCTCCTTCTTCATCAAATATCACATCTCGGCTGATCATAAATTTCTTCTCATTCGGATTGTATAGCTTATAGCCTTTTGAGCTTGAGTCATAACCGATGAAAATAAAACTTTTGCTTTTATCATCAAGCTTGGTTCGATTCTCATCTGGTACATGAACATGAGCTACACTCCCTAAGACTCGAAGATGGGAAATTCCGGGCTTTCTTCCACTCCATGCTTCTTGTGGTGTCTTTCCCCACACGCATCTTGTAGGAGAACGATTTAATAGGTAGACTGCACATGACACTGCTTCCGCCTAAAACTCCTTGGGTAGTTTCTTGCTTTTGAGCATACTCCGTGCCATGTCAAGAATTGTTCTATTCTTCCTTTCTGCCACACCATTTTGTTGGGGGGATCTAGGAACCGTTAAGGGTCGACGGATTCCATGTGCTGCACAAAACTCATTGAATTCATTGGATGTGAATTCTCCTCCTTGATCAGATCTCATGGCTTTGATCTTATGACAACTCTTCTTTTCCACGGCTGCTTTGAACTTCTGAAACACTTCAAAGACTTCTGATTTCTACTTCAAGAAATATACCCATGTTTTTCTTGAGTAATCATCAATGAAAAGAAGGAAGTAGTTACTATTAGCAAGAGAACTTAGCTTGATAGGACCACACACGTCGGTATGAATGAGCTCGAGCGGTTTCTTGGCTCTATAGTCTGATTCCTTTGGAAAGCTTCTTCAGAATTGCTTCCCTTGTAAACATCCTTTGCACAATTGATCAGGATTGTTAATACATGGTTAGCCTCTAACCATTCCTTTCTTCGATAGTAGCTCCAATCCTCCGAAGTTGAGATGACCAAATCGAAGATGCCATAGTCACGATGCGTCTTTGTAACACGCCTTCAAACACTTCGCAACATCATGTTGAATGTTCAAAGGAAACATTCGATTCTTTGACATTTGTACTTTAGCAATCAGATCTCCTTTGCCATCTCTTATTAAAAGACTACAATCTTTCATGTGAATATCATAGCCTTTTTCTAAGAGTTGGCCCAAACTTAGAATGTTGCACTTCATATTAGGCACATAGTAGACATTTGAAATTAATTGGTGGCTACCATCTTAGGACGAAATAGGATGTTACCTTTCCCCTTCACCGATATCTTGCTGTCATCTCCAAATGAGACATCGCCACTTACTTCTTCAGTCAGCTCCACGAATAAGCTTCTTTTTCCGCACATGTGGTTGCTTGCACCGGTGTCAAGATACCATGTGTTGTCTTGATGATCACTGTTGTTGTTGTATGCTAATAATAGCGTTTCTTTCTCCTTAATCTTCTCCTCCACGAAATTTGCCTTCTCTACAACTTGATCATTTCGAGCTCTACATTCTGAAGCATAATGCCCAAACTTTTGACAATTATAACATCGGACTTGAGATTTGTCATACCTCAAGTTCGAATTTCCTTTTCCACGACCTTGCGTGGAGCTTTCTCCTTTCTCATAGTTGTTGTTGGAATTGTTATTGTAATTCCAACTCCGTCCACGACCACGGCTTCCTCCTCGTCTGCGGCCTCATCCTCTGCCTCTGCCTCTGCCTCTGCCATGGTTGTTTCTACCATTGCCTTAGCCTTGACTCGTATCCTTAAGTTGTAACTTGAGGAGTTGCTCAGAGATACCTTGCTTCTTCTTATGCTTTTCTTCATAGGCTTGTAGTGATCCTTGGAGTTCTTCAATCGTCATCTCCTCTAAGTCTTTGGTTTCTTCAATCGTCAGCACGATGTGCTCAAATTTGTGATCCAACGAGTGGAGTATCTTCTCTATTATTCTTACATCTTCTAACTTCTCACCGTTTCTTTTCAATTGATTAGAAACGACTGCTACTCTTGAAAAGTAATCGGAGATAGACTCGAATGGTTTCATGTGCAAGGATTCAAACTCACCTCTTAGTTTTTGGAGACGGACCTTCTTCACCTTTTCGGCTCCTTTGTAAGAGGTTTGTAGCTTCTCCCATGCTTGCTTGGTGGAAGTTGCACTTGAAATCTTTTCAAAATCATCATCATCTAATGCTTGATAGATGAGGAAGAGAGCTTTCTTGTCTCTCTTTTGGGAATCCTTCAAAGTTGTAGCTTGATCTGGCGTGAGAGAGGCTTCATTTTCGGGCTCCTTGAATCCTTTCTCTACGATATCCCAAGCATCATGAGCACCGAGAAGAGCCTTCATCTTGATACTCCAATTGTCGTAGTTGTTGTTGTTGAGTGTTGGAACTTGAAAGGATGCAACGTTATTCGCCATCTTACTCAAATAGCTTTTCTAGACGTACAGGAGCTATTGCGACACTTTCTAGAGTCTGCTGCGACACTTCTGGATTCTACTGCGACACTTCTGGATTCTACTGGGATACTTCTGGAGTCTTTTGCAACACACTGGATGTATTGCAACGCTTTTGGCAGTCTACTGCGACACTTTCTGGGCTTTTTAGCTACTGCAACGCCTGGGAAGTTTCAACTCGATTTTTCCGCACTCGGGAAAAAAAATTCTTTTCGGGAGGAGGACTCGAGCTTTCAACCTAGCTTTGGTACCACTTTGTTGGAAATTAAAACACTCAAACAAACAACTTTTATTAAACTCAAAAATATTACAAGAACACTCTCACTCAAAATACAATACTACAACTCACTCTTTACTTCTTTTCTCTCTAAAGAAGTTCTTATTTTTGTTGATGAAAAACAACTAAAGAACTCCCCTATTTATAGGTGAATTATACAACTCCCAACTCCCACAATTAATAACCACAATTCTTAACTAACACAATTACTTACCACCACCTCCAACTAATACAATTAATAGCCAACTTATTTAGTTAATTTAATGGCCTCCAAATTGGTTGTAGTTAATAGCCTCCAATTTGGTTATCACACACAAAAATCTACATACTTAAAATACCTAAATAAATTTACTACACTTTGGATTTGTGGGCTTGGACTCCAATTGATTGGATTTGGATTTTGGGTTTCCATTGATATGGATCAAGTTTATAATCCAACATTGTGTATACGAATTTTATTTCAATACTTTTGCTGAATTTCGGATTTGACCTCAATTACTTGTTTTCTGTTTATCTCTTGATTTACAAACTTAATTTTGATGATTCAATTGCTAAGATCTTATAAGATATAAATAAAGCGTTGTCTAGAAGAAACTTTTATGAAATTTGATCTTTTACTAGTTCAAAATTTCGGTTGAAGTGGAGTCACAAAAACTGTTTTCAGGAAAGTTTCCAGATTATACCTATTTTATTGTTTTTATGTTTTGTCCTATTATATATTTCAGAACTGAGTAATTCTTGTTTCCATGGTTTTATAAGACATAAATAAACATTTTACTAGAAGAAAGTATTGCCAAATTGTTTTTTTAGTGATCTGAAAATTTGGTTGAAGTTGAATAACGAATTCTGTTTTACTGTCATTTTTCAGTTTGCACACAGCTGAGTATTTTTGACATAACTTGAGTTATATAAATCGGTTTTCTGTAAAATCTATGGCATTGGAAAGATAAGACATTTATCTAATTATGATTAGAAGAAAGTTTTGTTAAATTCATTTGTTTTCCCGTTCGTTTATATCAGTCAATTTGGGTGACAGAATTTATTTTCTAGAAAGTGAATTTAGATGAACTTGATGTGTTTATATGAGTGTGTTTGTAATGCCCCCCTTATTGGGAGCGCCACGGTAACTTTAAACACCCAATAAACAACTACACTCCACTATATAGAATTCAATACTTATAGATTTAATATGTACAAATACAAATATAACGTTCCAAACTCCAAATTATTCTCCAAATGCTAATTATTCTCCAAATATTTCTCAATGTCACTTTATATTTCTCACACTATCTAGTACATGCCATTATTCTACAAACCATAATATTATATTAAAATGCAAATCCACCTCAAGTTTTTCCTTATTTGTTCTTCAAGTTGATCCACTTATTCCCTTTGGTCCAAGCTATCTACGAGTTCTCCACCTACGTGTAGAAAAAAAAAACTACACGCTAAACAATTGCTTAGTGGTGTCTATAAAAGAAATATAACAACTTTGAACATTTTTTTTTAATAGAAACCAAGTTTGTCCATAAGTCAAAAACAAATTTAAACAACTTTATAAAACCAAATCACAAAACTTATATAATAATCCTTTCAAGTACAATCAAATTTATATCCAATTTTTTTTTCCAAACACTTTAACCACATATTGCCCAAAGTAAACAAGTCCTGAATAACGGTAAAATGGATACGGGAGCGGATAAGCCCGAAGCCAAAGCTTCAAAATCAATATATCGGTCAAGCCCGAAGCCGAAGCTTCAAAATCAATGTATATCGGTCAAGCACGAAGCCGAAGCTTCAAAATCAACATATCGATCAAGCCCGAAGCCGAAGCTTCAATATCAATATATATATATCATAATATCGGCCAAAGCCCGAAGCCAAAGCTTCAATTGTTTGTACAGTACTGTACCCCCCTTTATTGGCGCCAATCTACCCTGACCCGTATTCTACTCGTTTAATAAGGGCAATAAATCAAAGTAACATCTTAAAAATTCCAGTATAAACCATCAATCATAATTCAACATAACTTCAGTAATTAAGAAATCCAAATCCCAAATTTTTAAGCATCAAACTTCAATTAAAACTCAATAAAATCAATATCATACTTTCCAGAATTTTTCCATGTTTCATAACCTGACTTTCCCTGCATTTTTCACTATCAAAACATCATCCAATAGAAGAACTTTCATGTAAACATAATTAGCCACATGTCTCAGCTTTCCAAAACCACCAAAATCACAGAAATCCAAATTGTATAACCAAAGTTATGATCAAAATACTAAACAGTGTACCAAGCTGAGATTTTCCGAAAACAGATTTCGTGACTCAACTTCAAACAAAAATTTCACATTGAAAACGAACGAAATTCAACAAGGTTTCTTCAGAACATATATTCCTTACTTTCTGTAGATATCAAAAAAATCAAGAATCCTTCAAATCGGATTTATATAACGAGAGAAAACATTAAAACAAAACAGGTATACAATCTGAAAAATTTTCCGATAAATCGAGAAATCGAAATTCGAGACACAAACCTTTTTCTATGCTCTTTCTAGCTCTCTTCTACCCCTTTTGCCTTTGATTTACTTGCAATAGCTTCCTCTACAACAGCCATATATAATTCTATCAAGATATTGCATAAATAAACTTCTTAATACCATAAATATGCTTAATCTACCATGAATTCTACTAATTAAGCTTTAATTTCACCAAAAATCACTCACCTCAAACTCGGGTTACTATTCATCCGAATCTTAATATCTGAAATCCTCCTCTTCTAGTCTTGATTGACTGAAATTGATGATGATAGAGGGCTTAAGGATCGATTTCTAACAAGAATTTGAAGTTGAATCGAAGAAATCGGAAGGTTTTTAGGTTATGAAAAAATTTGTTAAGGAGAGGAAGAATGGAGGAGGAATGAAGAAATAAGATAAGAAAATGAAGAGATTGTAATGTATTTGTTTGATTGTTTTTTTTTCAATATTGCCCTTGGACAAATAATTAAATGCCCAATTCATCCCTTTAACTTAATTAGCTCTTATTTCCTCATGCCTTATATCCAATAACAATAATAATAACTACAAAAATAATTTCTATGATATCTTAATACCATAGTAATTTATTATAAGCAAATTTTGGGAATTTCAGTTCGTTACAATTCTCCCCCTCTTATGAATTTTCGTCCCAAAAATTCCCTGAAAACAGTTGCGGATTTTGAGTTTTCATTGTATCCTCCGGTTCCCAAGTTACTTCTTCAACCTTATGATTCCTCCAAAGTACTTTTACCAGAGGAATATACTTGTTTCTCAATTGTTTAACCTCTCTCGCCAAGATTTGTACCCGTTCCTCTTCATACGTCAGGTCGCGTTCGATCTCTACGACATCAGGAGATAAGATATGTGATGGATCTGATCCGTATCTCCTTAACATTGACACATGGAACCCATTATGAATTTTGTCGAGTGTTGGGGGTAGTGCCAACGGATAAGCTGCCGGTCCAACCTTCTCTATAACCTCATATGGACCATTGAATCTCAGACTGAGCTTGCCTTTCTTGCCAAATCGCAGGACTTTCTTCCAAGGAGATACTTCGAGAAATACTTTATCTCCCACTTCATAAGTATTGTCTTTTCTTTTTAGATCAGCATAAGATTTTTGTCTATCCGATGCAGCCTTCAATCTCTCTTGAAAAAGTTTTACCTTTTCCTTTGTCTCCTGAATCAAATCCACCCCCACAATCTTGTTTTCACTAAGTTCGGTCCAATATAATGGAGTTCAACATTTTCTTCCATACAATGCTTCATATGGCACCATTTGTATGCTTGACTAATAGCTGTTATTATAGGTAAACTCCATGAGGGACAAATACTTATCCCAACTTCCTTAAAATTCAATGATACAACTTCTCATCATGTCTTCCAACACCTGAATTACTCTTTCAGATTGACCATCTATTTGAGGATGAAATGAAGTATTGAAATGAAGTTTGCTACCTAAGGCTTCTTGCAACTTCTTCCAAAATCTCAAAGTAAATCTTGGATCTCGGTCAGAAATGATTGAAATAGGCACTCCGTGTAGCCTTACTATCTCATCTACATATAACTGAGCTAACCTATCAAGTGAATAATCCATTCTAACTGCAAGAAAGTGGGCAGACTTTGTCAATCTATCTACAACAACCCACACTGCATCATGTTTCTTCTGTGTACGTGGTAAAGACGTCAAGAAGTCCATTGTGATTCTTTCCCATTTCCATTCTAGAATTGTTATAGGTTGCAACAATCCAGAAGGAACTTGATGTTCTGCTTTCACCTATTGATAAGTTAGACATTGAGCAACATAGTTAGTAATGTCTTTCTTCATCCCATTCCACCAATAATGGCTCTTCAAATTTTGGTACATCTTGTTTGCTCCTGGATGCATCGCATAAGGACTACTATGCCCCTCTTGTAAGATATTCTTCTTTAATTCTTCATTGTTTGGCACATATAGTCTATCTTTAAAATATAGACACCCATCTTCTCGAACCATATAGTCGTCTATGATACCCACTTGTGTCCGTGCTTGAATAATCTTTTAGTCATCATCTTCATTTTGTGCTTGCTTAACCTGTTGTAGTAGTACAGGTTGAATCTTCAATTCTACAATTAAGGCTCCACTACTGGTAAGAGCTAACCCCGTATTCATAGCCCTTAGTGCCATCATTGTCTTTCTACTTAGAGCATCTGCCACTACATTAGCCTTTCCTGGATGGTAATCAATAAGACAATCATAATCTTTAATGAATTCCATCCACCTTCTTTGCCTTAAATTCAACTCTTTCTGTGTTGGCAAATATTTTAAAATTTTGTGATCTGTATAAATATAACATTTTTCTCCATAAAGATAATGTCATCAAATTTTCAAGGCAAAGACTATTGCAGCCAATTCCAAATCATGAGTAGGATAATTCCTTTCATGATTCTTCAATTGCCTGGAAGCATAGGCAATCACTTTTCCTTCTTGCATCAAAACACACCCAAGACTACTATGTGAAGTATCACTGTAGATTACAAAATCTTTTCCAGGTTCTGGTTGGGTAAGGATGGGTGCTTTTGTTAACATCGCCTTCAATTTCTCAAAACTTTCTTGACACTTGTGATTCCACTCAAATTTTGCATTCTTTTGAAGTAGTTTCGTCAGCGGGGCAGCAATGACTGAAAATCCTTTCATAAATCTTCTACAATACCCTGCTAAGCCAAGGAAACTCCTGACTTCCGTAGGGTTCTTTGGTGGTTTCTATTCTACAACTGCTTCTATCTTTTTAGGATCCACTTTAATTCCTTCTGCATAAACAATATGGCCTAAGAAAGAAACTTCTTCAAGCCAAAACTCACATTTGCTAAGTTTGGCATACAATTTATTTTCCCTTAAAGTTTGGAAAACTATCCGTAAATGTTGATCATGCTCTTCCCGTGACTTATAATATACCAAAATGTCATCAATGAAAACCATTACAAACCTGTCTAAATATAAATAAAAGACACGGTTCACAAGGTCCATAAATGCTGCTGGTGCATTAGTTAGACCAAATGGCATCACCAAAAATTCATAGTGCCCATATCTGGTTCGAAAAGCCGTCTTTGCAATATCATCATCTTTCACTCTCATTTGATAGTAGCCCGATCTTAAATCAATCTTGGAGAAGTATTTGGCACCCTTGAGTTGATCAAATAAGTCTTCAATCCTTGGCAATGGATACTTGTTCTTGACTGTCAATTTATTCAACTCCCGGTAATCAATACATAATCGGAGCGACCCATCTTTCTTCTTAAGAAACAACACTGGTGCACCCCACGGGGATATACTCGGGCGTATGAATCCTTTATCTAACAATTCTTGCAACTGGATCTTCAACTCTTTCAGCTCAGCAGGCGCCATTCTGTATGGTGCTTTGGATACTGGTGCAGTACCCGGCAATACATCAATTGCAAATTCTACCTCTCTTTTTGGTGGCAACCCCGGTAGTTCTTCTGGAAATACATCGGGAAAATCACATACGGTAGGAATATTCTGCAATTCTAACTCACCTTCCTTCAATTCTAGAGTAAATATTAGGTAGGCCTGACATCCCTTCCTAACCAGCCTTTTAGTCTTCATAAAAGAAATTATGTTACAGAGATAATGTGATCTTTCACCCACGATAACTATTTCTTCTCCATCAGAAACTTGAAGTGACATTCTTTTGTTTTTGCAATCCACCACAGCTCGATGTTCCGATAACCAATCCATTCCCAAGATAACATCATAATCTCGGAAAGGTAACTCAATTAAATTTGCATGGAAAAGTTGATGTTGAATCATAATAGGGCAATTCATATACACTTTGTTTACTATCACACTGTGTCCTAAAGGATTAGTCACTTCAATATTTTCTGTTAATTCTTCTACATGCAACCCTTTCTCTTGTGCTAATGTAGTACATATATATGAATGAGATGAACCAGGATCTATCAAAGCATAAACATCATGATTAAAGAATGAAAATTTACCGACAATAACTTCGGTAGATTCTCTACTATCAGGCCCTTGGATTGCATAACTTCGCACCATTCCTCCCGGTCTACACTCTGCGGTGCTTGTTGAGCCACATCATGTCCACTTGAACCACTAGCATTTCCTCTTCCACCTTGTATTGTAGGAGTAGGAACTACTGTAGGTGCAGATGTACTTATCTGTCTTTGAGGACAATTTGCAATCAAATGTTCCCTTGAGCCACATTTAAAGCATACTCTACCTTTTCCCTAACATTCCCCTGTATGCATCCTTCCACAATTAGAACATTGTGGAATATTTCCTCTGCCTCGACCTAAAGGTACACTAACAGCTGACCCCGTACTTATGGTTTGTCTCGGTGAAAACCCTCTGAAATGAGATTGTGTTTGTTCTCATGTTCCCTTCTGTTTCTTACTTAGAGATTCTGAACTAGCTGGACCCTGTGATCCCTTTTGAAATCCAGACCTTTTAGCCATTCTTTGTTATCCATCTGAATTAATCTTCTCAATGCCCGTAGCAGCATCAACCAAGTCATTGAACACTCTAATTCTTTGTGCAAGTAAATGCACTCTAATTTCATCATTTAGCCCATCTTCGAATCTCTTGCATCACTTTACTTCACTGTCAACGATATCACGAGCATACCTCTCGAGTTTGAGGAATTGAACTTCATATTCTGATATAGTCATTCGTCCCTGTCTCAAAGACAAGAACAATTTCCTCTACTCATCTTTGAATCGTTCACTAACGTACTTTTTGTCAAATTGTTCCAAGAAAAGTCCCCAAGTGATTTCTCCGGGTCGTCTTTCTCTCACAATATTATCCCACCACCTCCTAGCTTATTCTTTTAGTAGACCTTGCACACAGTCTAATCTTTCTTCATCTGTAAAATGAAGCCTAGTCATACACCATTTAGTATGATCAAGCCAATCTTCTGCAATTGCAGGATTCACTGTATCCCCTTTGAAATCATCAGCCGGAAGCTTCTTGATTCTTTCAAGAGGAGTTCTCTCCTCTCTTCTTTCAATGTGAGGTACGACAGGAACTTGAGGGATTTGTATGTTTCGTAGTACTTGTGTGATTACTTCAGTAGTCATATGCTGAAGTAAAGCAGCTTGTGCTGTAGTAGGTTGTTCAGGAAACCCATGAACTGGTGGTGGTTCATGTCTTTATTCATCCCCTTGTCTGATGCGGACCGTACTCCCAGCATCCTCTTCCTCACTCTGGTTGTGACTACTACTAGCCATTCTTATTCCTGAAAATTGGACCAAAGTGGATCAATCAACTACCATAACATATTTATATCTTAAATGGCATGTACATACTAGTCCTAGAATCGCCTAAACCTCAGCTCTGATACCAAAAAATGTAACGCCCCCCCCCCCATATAGGGAGCGCCACGGTAACAATAATCACCCAATCGGCAACTACACTCCACTATATAGAATTCAATACTTATAGATTTAATATGTACAAATACAAATATAACGTTCCAAACTCCAAATTATTCTCCAAATGCTAATTATTCTCCAAATATTTCTCAATGTCACTTTATATTTCTCACACTATCTAGTACATGCCATTATTCTACAAACCATAATATTACAGTAAAATGCAAATCCACCTCGAGTTTTTCCTTATTTGTTCTTCAAGTTGATCCACTTATTCCCCTTTGGTCCAAGCTATCTACGAGTTCTCCACCTACGTGTAGAAAAAAAAACTACACGCTAAGCAATTGCTTAGTGGTGTCTATAAAAGAAATATAACAACTTTGAACATTTTTTTTTAATAGAAACCAAGTTTGTCCATAAGTCAAAAACAAATTTAAACAACTTTATAAAACCAAATCACAAAACTTATATAATAATCCTTTCAAGTACAATAAAATTTATATCCAATTTTTTTTTCCAAACACTTTAACCACATATTGCCCAAAGTAAACAAGTCCTGAATAACGGTAAAATAGATACGGGAGCGGATAAGCCCGAAGCCAAAGCTTCAAAATCAATATATCGGTCAAGCCCGAAGCCGAAGCTTCAAAATCAATGTATATCGGTCAAGCCCGAAGCCGAAGCTTCAAAATCAACATATCGGTCAAGCCCGAAGCCGAAGCTTCAATATCAATATATATATATCATAATATCGGCCAAAGCCCGAAGCCAAAGCTTCAATTGTTTGTACAGTACTGTACCCCCCTTTATTGGCGCCAATCTACCCTGACCCGTATTCTACTCGTTTAATAAGGGCAATAAATCAAAGTAACATCTTAAAAATTTCAGTATAAACCATCAATCATAATTCAACATAACTTCAGTAATTAAGAAATCCAAATCCCAAATTTTTAAGCATCAAACTTCAATTAAAACTCAATAAAATCAATATTATACTTTCCAGAATTTTTCCAGGTTTCATAACCTGACTTTCCCTGCATTTTTCACTATCAAAACATCATCCAATCGAAGAACTTTCATCTAAACATAATTAGCCACATGTCTCAGCTTTCCAAAACCACCAGAATCACAGAAATCCAAATTGTATAACCAAAGTTATGATCAAAATACTAAACAGTGTACCAAGCTGAGATTTTCCGAAAACAGATTTCGTGACTCAACTTCAAACGAAAATTTCACATTGAAAACGAATGAAATTCAACAAGGTTTCTTCAGAACATATATTCCTTACTTTCTGTAGATATCAAAAAAATCAAGAATCCTTCAAATCGGATTTATATAACGAGAGAAAACATTAAAACAAAATAGGTATACAATCTGAAAAATTTTCCGATAAATCGAGAAATCGAAATTCGAGACACAAACTTTTTTCTATGCTCTTTCTAGCTCTCTTCTACCCCTTTTGCCTTTGATTTACTTGCAATAGCTTCCTCTACAACAGCCATATATAATTCTATCAAGATATTGCATAAATAAACTTCCTAATACCATAAATATGCTTAATCTACCATGAATTCTACTAATTAAGCTTTAATTTCACCAAAAATCACTCACCTCAAACTCGGGTTACTATTCATCCGAATCTTAATATCTGAAATCCTCCTCTTCTAGTCTTGATTGACTGAAATTGATGATGATAGAGGGCTTAAGGATCGATTTCTAACAAGAATTCGAAGTTGAATCGAAGAAATCGGAAGGTTTTTAGGTTATGAAAAAATTTGTTAAGGAGAGGAAGAATGGAGGAGGAATGAAGAAATGAGATAAGAAAATGAAGAGGCTGTAATGTATTTGTTTGATTGTTTTTTTTTCAATATTGCCCTTGGACAAATAATTAAATGCCCAATTCATCCCTTTGACTTAATTAGCTCTTATTTCCTCATGCCTTATATCCAATAACAATAATAATAACTACAAAAATAATTTCTATGATATCTTAATACCATAGTAATTTATTATAAGCAAATTTTGGGAATTTCAGTTCGTTACAGTGTTTTAGTGTTTAATGTTTGGATTGAAGTTCTTATAAACACATGAAATATGTTGCTGATATTTACCGAGTTTTGTAGAAAAATTTAAATGGTTTATTGCCCTAGTAATTAAGTAGAAAGTGGTTGGCACCAATAAAGGGGGGTACAGTACTGTACAAACAATTGGAGCTTTGGCTTCGGGGCTTCGGCAGATATTATGATTCTGAAATATATTCTGTTAAAAAAATATATAGGAGCTTCGACTTCGGGCTTCGGTCAGTATTCTGTGATATGATATTGGAGCTTCGGCTTTGGGCTAAGTGCCGCCTCCATATCCAATTCCATTTACATTACTTGGTTACTTTGGGCAAGATTTGATTTTTGAGTTTGATTGGTGTGAATTATCTTATGAGTTTAAAAAGTTGATATTTAATTGACTTTATACATGAAAGTATTTTATTTTCATAATATTTATGTTAAAAGTTATATTTATTTTTGGATATTTAGAGAAAGTATGGAATAAAATTTGTATACACCATTAAGCGTATTGCTTAGCGTTTAGTTTGTTTTGCTACACGTAGGTACTGAAGACTGGAGATAGCCAGACCAAAGTGGAGTAGTTCGGTAGATAAGTGCAAGTTAAGAGAGCTTTTGAGGTTGTCTAAATTTTGTTATATTTTGTGGTTTGTATATAATGGCATGTACGAAGTAGTATAGATAGTGTGACTTGTACTACGAGGATCTAAGACTAATATTTTGGAGTTATGAATATTACACTCTATGTTATGTAAATTAAGGTTTGATTAGAAGTTTATTTATGTTTATAGATTCTAAATATTTTATTTCTATACAAAATATTGAGCTAAATATCAAAAATAGGTGTTTATCTATTATTGTAGCACTTCCTTAATAACTGTTATCGAGGGGGTGTTACAAATATTATTTAATTTTAAATTAAATAATATTTTAATTAAATAAAAATAAATGTATTGGTTATTATAAAACTACAAAACCTCAAAAGTAAATAAAAATAATTCTTATTAATAAGGAAAACAATACAAATTACATAAACAAAAATAAACAAAAAATCCTAAAATAAAATTGGAAATAAAGAAGATCAAAATCTAATATTCTAGATATAAAATCGACTGTACATTGAAAATTTCAATATATCAGTAAAAGATTTATTGTGGTTGATGCATTTTGAGTTTGTTAGTCAAATTTAACATAGATGAAAATTTATTTCATAAATTTTGTGATCACCATCAAATTTATTACAAGTCTCTTTTAAATATTTACCGATTTATTCATGTTGGTTATTGAATAGTTTCGTCTTTTATTAATCCAATAAATAAAAGCATTGTGGTTTTATCTCCGACTAATACAAACTCAAGAAATGCAATTATATGTTAACAATTTAATTATTTTATTTTGACTTGCAATTATATTACTCAAAAGTATAATAATAATTGATTTAGTATTTTTAAAACATTTTATATCTTAATTTTTTTATTTTGAAATTATTTAGATGAAACATTATTTTTTAATAAATAAATATAAAAGACATAAATAATTATGGGTGGTAAGTGTGAAAAGGAGCAATAAATAACATCAATTATTGTTGTAATAAATAAATATAAAGGGCATATAAGATATTATGGGAGACGAAGGGAGCGGTAAATATCAACGCCCTTTATTTAGTATTATGTTTTGCACATGAAAAGCAAATTTATTTTTTATTGTAATTTGAGTATTTTCTTTTTATCAGAAAATATAGACAAAGATTTAAAAGAACTTAAATACCTTTATGAGTCGTTTTCTTTAACTCAAATATCTTTTTAGTGTTTGGCCTATTTAAATTGTCTATCTGATATCTGATGTATTTAGTTTTAGTACAACTTAACATTTTTTTGAGGGTTAACAATTTTATGCACGATCAACAAAATTTATTCATGCTCCAAATGACGATATATGTATTTTATGTTTTTTGTGTTGTTAGACGGATATTTAATGTACTAAATAGGCTAGACACCAAATAAGCTATTGTTGGATATGTCAAGTACCAAATAAGCGAAAAGTGAATATATTCAGTACCAAATAGTCAGTTTTAATAGGACATACACTAAAATGACATTTGAGTCATAAAAAAAGAACCCAAAAAAATATCTAAGCGGACTTAAAAGGGTTGTTTGACGTGTATTAATGATAAATATATTATTAGTTTACAAATGCAAATTTAAGATAATTTCCGATCATATTGCCACGAGAAGAGAAGGGAAAGTTTTTCCAGAATTTATACAATTAAAAAAGAAAAAGTGAGACTACGTGATTATTGAATTCTCTCACGCCCAACAACTGAATGGAAAAAACAATGAAAGAGTCAATAAAAAAACAATGAAAGAGTCAATCCTTTTCATTTATATTCGTTAACTATGTGTTTTTCTTGCATCTTTAGAATGTGGGAATCAGAAGATAATATTAGAAACCATGAACATATATAGATCCTTCGTTTACACACAGTTGATCCTATTATTTTCAACTTATAATCAGTTCAGTTCAGTATTATTAAGTATTTATCAGCACATTACACACAGGTGATTTTTTTTGAAATTTTTTTACCAGTGAAAATATTTTTTTATTAAATTATGAAAAATCATAAAAAATGAATATAATCTCTGAAAATTACTCAAATGCGACTTATAATTTTTAAATAATAAGGTTAATATATTAGAATATTAAATTGTTAAAAATATTTGATGTAACACCACTATTTGGAATCCGTAGGCCCCCTTTTGCAAATTTTTTGAAACCATAGACCCCATTTTGCAAAAAAAAATTTCTCAGACCCCATTTTGCAAATGATTGAAACCGCAAGGTATTTTTTTTTAAGTTTACCCTAAGTTTAACGGGGTATTTCCACAATTTTTTTTTATAATTATAATTAAAAAATCACTTTTTTTATTTAAAGGTTGAGTACCGGAACCCGGCCTCTATTTATTAAAAGGGAAAAGAAAAAGAAAAAAACAAAAAAGGAGAAAAGAAAAATAAAAAATAAAAAAGAGAACAAAAAAAATGAAGAACACATTATGAAGGAGATTAAAATCCCAGCTTATGACCACGCTGAACTTGCTCCCTAGTAGCAATCACTAGTCCTTTCTTTTTCTTGACTGAAAATGGTTTCCAACTGGAACCCGTGCTATTGGAGGCACTATTAATAGGAGAACCCGTGCTATTAGAGGCACTATCAACAGGAGAACCCGTGCTATTAGAGGCACTATCAACAGGAGAGTCAAGCTCTTCTAGAGCCTTATCATGTTGTAAACATACTTCCAAATTAATCCCATCCAAATTAAGACCATCCAGAGTTTGAAAAGCATTCGCTATTGAAACTACTGCAGCGTTTTAATCCTCTCCTCCAAATCTCGTTGTATCGGTTTGCTACATTGGAGGAGTGCCAAATTGGGCTGATTATGAAGAACAATGGCATCCGCATTAATATTTTCAGAATCTTCGTCACTTTCTTCACATTCGTCTGCCAAGAGATGATCTTATTTTCCTTTCTTAATGGGCTTTCCTCAACCTGTATTTCTCTATCTTTCGGGCAATTAAACACCTCACTAGCCGCAGCCTCAATCACCGCAATAGTTGCAGCCTCAATCGCCTCGGTAACCACTGCGTCTATCTCTAAACTGGCTTCATGATTGTCGGTTCACAAAACTGACTTAGTTCTCTCAGAACTACCATTGATATGAGTTGTATCCTTCGGAATGGAGTTGTATCTCTTTCTATTCCAAACATTTGTTCTTTCTTTAGTAGTCTGAGATGAACCCGGATTAGCTCGTTCTGAGTTTTCAGGTTAGATTGAGCACCCTTCTGAATTTTTCCAACCTTAGGAATGTTATTTCGATACCCAGGTTGCTTTTCCTGAAACTGGTTCCTTCTGCAATTAGCAGCAGTGTGACCAATAGATTGGCATGTCAAACAAAAATCTGGAATATTTTCATATTCCACACTCACCCAAAAAAATTTGTCGACAGTATCGACCCTAACCTGGTCCATAATCGGCTTTGATAGATCGATGTCAACCAATATTCTCGCAAAGTGGCCAAATTCACCATCTATTGTGTTGTGATCAAATTGAATGGGAACACCAATTCCTTGCGCAACACAAGATAGCAATCTATGATCCTAATATTCCCACGGGAGATTATGGAGCTTTATCCAAACCTGAGAGGTTGTTTGTTTATGAGTTGTGGGATCGAACTCTGGCTTCCATACCGAAAATCTCATAATCCCAGTCCTGAGATTCAGATTTCCCGTAGTCCATATTTTCTCAATTGCCTCTGTTGAGGGCATGATAATGTGATAAAATCCCTTTCTAAGGGATATTAATTTCGAGTCCATATTTCGATTCCATATGGTATTCAATCCCTTCTTGATGTCGGCGTGTTTCCATGGTGTATCGCCCTTTACAAGAGTCAGTCTCCCAACAACCGAGGATTGACATAAGGAGAGTCGATCCTTGAAAAATTCCAGCGGGATTTTAATGGCCTTATATCCGTCTCCGGCATCGGAGATAGTGGCAGAGGCCTTCTGATTGGCAGGGAGGGCCGCGAAAGTGACTAGAGCAGCCGGATTTGTGATCACCGCATAGGATTTGCGTTGAGGTTGTTGCGGATTAGGGTTTCTGTCATTTGAAACAAGAGGTTGTTGCTTAGGCTGAATCCTTTCCTTGCTTTTACAGTAATAGTTGAGATAAGAATTGTCCATCAAAAAAAGAGAGAAACGGCAAGGCCAGAGATAGAAAAACCGGCCGAAAAGTCAAGGAATGGTTAGCGGCGCCATAACCCTAGCAGAGCTTGCGCCCCCTCAATTCTGATCCCTCCTCAACCTCAAAAGAAAATCACTTTAAGATACAGTGAATCCATGTCATCTAAATTTCTGTAATTCTTATTTTATTTTCAATATATGATATATTTGAAGCACCTTTACATAGTTGTATAATAGGAGATTTTGTGCTACCTATATTACACATAAATAATATCATGCAAAATGTTATTCCAAAGATTATGGGGTAAGCAACAAATTATGCCATTTTTATTAGATAGAGGAATGATGATTGACTCTATTTTGAGAAATATGGATTTTGTTTGCTAACTTAAGCATATTGATATTACTTATATAATAAATAACTTAGAAATTCTAAATTGTTTATTTGTGGTAAAAGTTTAGCCTTTTGGTTGAGCCTTGAAACTGTGATCATGTCCCCTTAATGCCACATGTCACATTCTGGTATGAGAGAGGAAAACAAAAAATTAACATCTTTGGAAAAGTCAAACCAATCTCAAGGTAACACATGACACTGAGGGGGCTGCATTGAACACTTTTGTCAAGTTCAGGGTTTGATAAAGGCATCTGTAAGTTGGAGACAACAAGCGATAAAAGTTGTCAAGTTAAGGGGGCTAAATAGACATTAAGCCCTTTTCATATTGGTTTGACTTTTCAACTTTTGACGTGAGTCAAAGTCTGATTGATTTAACTTAACAAACCAGTCTTCTCTCTCGGTATAACTACTTTAGTTGCATTTAGGGGCATACTATTTGAACCAGAAACCAGTCTTCTCTCTCAGGAAAAATTTTCACGCTTCCCCGAATATTACTTGAACTTGGGACCTATAGTATCACATGTTCATTCTTTACTACTAGGTCAAGACACTAACACGAAAGGATTCGAAAAGGTTACTTATGAATTAATATTAACTCATTTGGTACTTTTTTAATGTGATCTCTCGTTGCGTTTCATTTTTTTTTCTGATGATATGTATAGTGATTTAAATTTGAGTTTCCTTCCACTGACTCATCTATATTATTATTCCAGCTATAACGGGTAAATAAAAAACCGTCTATTTTGGTTGTGAAAAGATAATGTTGTTTATATGGTATACAAAACAAAAAAAATTTATAAATAAAACTCAAAAATTGTTTTTCTTAGTTTTTTTTTAATATTTTGAAAAACTCAAAGGTGTCATTTGGTTCATAGAATATAGGGTAAACTTTTAAAAAGTACATTGTGGTTTCACTCATTTGTATAGTGGGGTCTGGGGAATTTTTTTCAAAATGGGGTCTGTGCTTTCAAAAAAATTTGGAAAAGGGGCCTATAGATTCAGAATAGTGGTGTTACATAGAATATTTTTAACAATTCAACATTCTAGTAATTTAACCTTATTATTTAAAAATTATACGTCACGATTTGAGTAATTTTCGGACATTTTTTTATTTTTTTTATGATCTTTTAAAGTTTGTTATCATAATTTAATTAAAAAATATTTGCACTACTCAAAAAATTTCAAAAGATTTTACCGATGTGTATTGTATTTTTAATGACCATCCCGCAAAAATTCAGATAAAAACGAACAAGATTCCCATTTTTGTGACATAATCTAATATTGAGGATCCTTTATTTACAAATTTTTTAAAACCACACACCCTGTTTTGCAAAAAAAAATTCCCCAAACCCCATTTTGCAAATAAATGAAACCACAAGGTACTTTTTTAAAGTTTATCCTAGAATATACTCCCTCCGTCTATTTTTTATTATCCATTTAACCAAATTATCAAAACCCATAAAATATTTATTACACTATTCAAATGATTAATTTATCCTTATAATTTATACTAATATTCTCTTTCTTCTTAATCAACTACTTATAATTTTCATTAATACATAATCTCTCACTTCATTAATACAAGGGTAAATTAGCGAAAAAATTATAAAAAGTGCATTGATAATCTAAATTGACAACTAAAAAGAGAACTAATAAAAGAGCTAAATGAATAATAAAAACAAAATGGAGAGAGTAATGGATATTTCTTAAAGGGAATACTATTTTATTCTTTTCTATTTTATTCTATTTCGCGTATTATTGAAATAATAATAATAATAATAAAAATAAAAATAATAATATTAATTAAATAAATCAAATTTAAATTTATTGTCCTCGCTTATATTTTGATATATAATTATTTTTAAGGAAGAGAAAGTGAAATTATGGTAGAGAAAAGATGAAAAAAAAAAAAGAAAGATACTGTGACACTTCGTGGGGACATGATAGCAATTGCTGGTTGGACTCAACAAATTTTTTCAATTATACTGACTGCCAATTTGGAAAATTAGTGAGAGTTTGACTATAAAAGTCATCTTCCAAGATTCAAATGCACCACTAAAATTAAGTGAGATTAATTAGATATTTTCGCAAAGACAATTTCAAAAGAATAACATATAAGAAGAGTTGAGTGGCTAAAAATATGGATTAGAATTCTCTAAAGTTTATATTTCAGTTAATTTTAATTATTTATTATATTTTAATGGTTAAGATTTAATTACACTGTGGATCTCACAAATCACTAAAATTAAATCTTAACTATTAAAACTCAATGGATAGTTGAGATTTACTGAAACGTACAACTACATCATTTCTTAACTTGAGAGAATCCAAATCCTAAGTACTGTAAGAATAAAATTGGAGCATTTCGGTTATCCCTACATTTATTATATATTGTATATATATTTGAGTTGGTTGAGAGAGAATTAATTGTTGCGTTCTCATTATTTATTTATAGATTTTTTTTGACTGGTGTTTTATGTAAACTGGTAAAATTGTGCCGAGTTGAGAGAATTACGTGGACCTTTTTAAAGTTCAAAGGATAGTAGACTAGTTAGAGGAGCCACGGATGCATTAGGCCATACAATAAAACTATGAAAATTCGAAAAGTTAATGTTTTTTTCGTACCTTAGCGTGAATCTGAACAAGGGAAGCTCAATGCTGTCTCGTTGCACGTGATTTATGGAAATGGGGCGATAACCAAAGAAGAAGCTATCAGAAAAATAAAGGGACTTACAGAATGTAAAAGGCGAGAAGTGCTGAGACTAGTTTTACGAGAAAAGGATAGTACTATACCGAGAAGCTGCAAGGATTTGTTCTAGAAAATGACCAAAGTAGTACACTTGTTTTACTCGAACAATGACGGTTTTACTTCGAATGAGATGATCAATACTGTGAATGCCATCATCAATCGACCTATATCTATTGATCGACTGTAAGTAATAATCTCCGGAAAAATTGAATAAAGTGAGCATTTCCGCCCTTTAACTTGTATAGTTCGGTGCTTCATATCGCCATATAGAAAGTATGGGGGTTATAAATAAGTCATCCTTAGCATGTTGTAAGGAGTTTGTATATATATACATTATAGCTACTCAAATTAAAGTTATGACTTTGAATTCAATAAGAGTTATATTTTGATTATTTGTTTGTCATTTGCATTGAATTTTACACAAGTGTGGTTTGAATAAAATGACATTAATTTGGTGATTGCAATATTTCACCATTAAGATTATTTGGACTTGAAATAATTATGTGGTATATGGAAGGAATCTAGTTGACTTATAACCTGTGACCTCCATATCGCGATTCTTTTGATTATAATAAAATATTATATGAAAAATTTAAATTATTATGTATAAGGTTTTCCTATGCTATTATTGTAAGCCTATATGAGGCAAATAAAAAAATGATCCAAGTGGGAGATTGTTAGATTATTTTAATAATCTGTGTGGTTCATGAGATTAAGTGGTCCGTTTTAATTAAAGTTAACCCAATGTGAGAATGGTTGGATTTAAATGTATAAACTGGATGGGATGAATAGTTTAACAAAAACCGGTTCAAGTGGTTTAATCCTTCACTTGTCCTTATCCATTCTTAAGAGGTATAACGCTCCACCGAACGTTATTCGTTAAAATTATAAAAGAGAAGAAGAGAGGCAATTTAATATACGCTTTCTCTCTGAACCATTGAAAATCAAATAGTATTTGTTCCGTCTTATCTTTTGAATCGTTTAGACTTTCTTTGATAATTAAGAAAGAAACCTAATCCATTGAAAATCAAATAGTATTTGTTCCGTCTTATCTTTTGAATCGTTTAGGCTTTCTTTGATAATTAAGAAAGAAAATAGAATGAGAAGAAAATAACATTTATTTAGAGAGAAAGCGTATATTAAATTGTCTCTCTTCTTCTCTTTTATAATTTTAATGAATAATGTTCGGTGGAGCGTTATACCTCTTAAGAATGGATAAGGACAAGTGAAGGATTAAACCATTTGAACCGGTGTTTGTTAAACTATTCATCCCATCCAGTTTATACATTTAAATCCAATCATCATCACATTGGGTTAACTTTAATTAAAACGGACCACTTAATCTCATGAACCACACAGATTATTAAAATAATCTAACAATCTCCCACTCGGGTCATTTTTTTAGTTGCCTCATATAGGCTTATAATAATAGCATAGGAAAATCTTATACATAATAATTTGAATTTTTCATATAATCTTTAATTAGAATCAAAATAATCGCGTTATGGCGGTCACAGGTTATAAGTCAACTAGATTCCTTCCATATACCACATAATTATTTCAACTCCAAATAATCTTAATGGTGAAATATTGCAATCACCAAATTAATGTCATTTTATTCAAACCACACTTGTGCAAAATTCAATGCAAATGACAAACAAATAAGCAAAATATAACTATTATTGAATTCCAAGTCATAACTTTAATTTTTAGCAAACATAGCCATAATGTATATATATACAAACACCTTACAACATGCTAAGGATGACTTATTTATAACGCCCATACTTTCTACATGGCGATATGAAGCACCGAACTATACAAGTTAAAGGGCGGAAATGCTCACTTTATTCAATTTTTCCGGAGATTTTTACTTATAGTCGATCGATAGATATAGGTCGATTGATGATGGCATTCGCAGTATTGATCATCTCATTCGAAGTAAAATCGTCGTTGTTCGAGTAAAACAAGTGTACTACTTTGGTCATTTTCCAGAACAAATCCTTGCAGTTTCTCAGTATAGTACTATCCTTTTCTCGTAAAACTAGTCTCAACACTTCTCGCCTTTTACTTTCTATTAGTCCCTTTGTTTTTCTGATAGCTTCTTCTTTGGTTATCTCCCCATTACTGTAAATCACGTGCAACGAGACAGCATTGAGCTTCCCTTGTTTAGATTCATGCTAAAGTACGAAAAAAACATTAACTTTTCGAATTTTCATAGTTCTATTGTATGGCCTAATGCATCCGTGACTGCTCTAACTAGTCTACTATCCTTTGAACTTTAAAAAGGTCCACGTAGTCTACAGTGGCGAATCCAGAAATTTTTCACAGTTGTATCCATATATATATATCATAAAATGCTGAAAAAATATTACTATTAAATTATAAATTTAGCAACATTAAACTGTAAATGAAATAACACAGTTGTAAATGACTTTTCATAAATATATATATATATATATATAAGTATTTATCAAATATATTATTTTTTTAGAATAAATGAGTAATTTTAGTACTAATATAGGGGTCCAATTATAATTTTCAATGGGGTCCAATGTAATATATACATAAATTACTACCACTTTTTGAAAAATTATGGGGTCCAAGGACCCCACACTCCAATATGTGGCTTCGCCATTACCCAATTAACTTATAAACCCATATCACTTGGTGTTTCAAAACAATGTGGGATTCTCCCATGTAATTTTTCACATAACATTCGACCCTCCTTCAGGACCGACGTCCTCGTTGGTCACGACCATGTTGGTCACAGCTACCACCTCGTAGGCCACCACTCGTGGGCCACCACTACCCAATTTACTTATAAACCCATATTACTTGCCTTTTCCAAGCAATGTGGGATTCCCCCTTAGTATTTTTCATATAACATTCGACCATCCTTCAGGACTGACGTCCTTGTTGGTCCCGGCTGCATTGGTCACGGCCACGTTGGTCACGGCTATCACCCCATAGGCTACCGCTCCGTGGGCCACCACTACGCAAGCTACCATTACCTAATTAACTTATAAACCCATATCACTTGCCTTTTCCAAGCAATGTAGGATTCTCCCTTAGTATTTTTCACATAACATTCGACCTTCCTTTAGGACCGACGTCCTCGTTGGTCCCAGATGCATTGGTCACGGCTACCACCCCGTAGGCCACCACTCCGTAGGCCACCAATCAGAGTTGCTCTGATACCAATTATTACAAGTTAATTGAAAGAGTTAAGCCCAAAAGACTAGTCAAATGGGTTAGAGGACCCAATTAACTTATAAACTCATATCACTTGGCTTTTCCAAGTAATGTGGGATTCTCCCTTGGTATTTTTCACATAGCAGTTAACCATTTCCACTTACAAGAATCGACTAAAAAACCAATGGGGGAGGCCGGCGGCAGCCTCTCTGGCTGCCAGAAAATTGCCTACGGCACCCCTAATTTATCGCCCCTAATTTCAGTAAACGAGTAAAATGATGATGAACTTCTTTTAAATCTCCTTTTGGGTAAATAGTTAGACATGTTCAATGCACGGGCCGTACGGGGCCAGGCCTGGTCGGACCGACACTAATATTGCTCGGCTCAAGCCCAGCCCGCATGAATACTGTATACGGGTTAGATTGGGCTTTAGATTTAGAATTCTATTCTCAGACCAAGCCCAACCCAGTCCACCCATCAATAATTATATCTATACATATTGTTTTAAAATGAATTATTTATATATTTTTAATAATTAATAGTATATATATTCGAGCCGGGTCGGGCTTCGGTTTATATATAAAAACCCAGGCCAACCTATTATATGTTCAGGCCAAGTTTATATTAGTATATGTTCGTCCAAACCCGATCCACAAACGTCGGGCTTGGGCGGGTCAGTTGGGGCGCGGGTCGCTTCATCAGGTCTAAAAATAGTCCATTTTTATTATAAAATTGCAAAAAAAAGCCACTTTTTTAAATAACTCTTATGTACAGAGAGTATAATTATGTTGAAATTCAACCTAATTGTTTAAAAATTATACGTTAGGTTTGTTAAAATATTAAACTTAATCTTCCACAATAATGAAATAAAAAATGGAGCCATGATAATAAATTTAGTCTAATTACTTTTGAAAAATTGGTAAGAAGACTTTGAAAAACAATGGGTGTGTTTTTGGTGGTTGGAAACATTGAAAAAAAGGGCACTTGGATTATTAGGAGACTTAGACTTTGTAGGATTTGTCAGTTGGATTTTGTGGAAAATTAGAAAAGTATGTTGTTAAACCTAAATTTGAATTTTGTAATAAATTGAATTATTGAGAAAATGATAGGGCCATTGCAGAATTCATCAAATGCCTATATAAGGCATTGTAATTTGCTATTTTAAAATGTGCAAGAGAGTGAAAAATAATAAGAGTTTATGAGTGTATTGTAATAAAATTAGTGTGATGTACTCATTTTTATGTTTTGAGCATTTTTTTGCTTGATTATTTTCCTCTTCCATCCAACAAAGTGGTACCAAAGCCATTTCGTATCCAATCCTCTTCCCAAAAATCCCCGAGTAAAAAAGTCAAGTTTAAAGAGTTTCAGAAGCAGCCCAGAAAGTGTTGCAATAGGCTGTCAGGAAGTGTTGTAAAAAACTGCTGAAAGTGTCGCAGTTAGCATAAAGTGTCGCTAATACTCAAAAAAGTTGCAATAGCCTCTGTACTTCCTTTCTGGAAAATTTTCAAGTTCATCTAAAATTGCAAGGAAATATTTTCCCTTGCTATTCTCCTTGCAAAATATGTCTAAAGCTATAGCGACGTACCAAAGTGTCACAATAGACTCAAAAGCGTTGCAACAACCCCTGTACTCTTTGAAACAAATTTTCCTCTATAGAAATGAATCTCAATGGTGTTTCCTTTGTTTTCCCTCAACTTACAAAAACCAATTACAAAAATTGGTGTATCAAGATCAAAGCCATTCTAGGATCCCAAGATGCTTGGGATATTATTGAAAAAGGCTAAGAAGTCCTAGCTGCAGATGCACAACTATCCCAAGCCGAAAAGGACAGTTTGCATAAGATTTGTCATAATGACCAGAAGGCTCTTAGTATCACCCATCAAGGGTTAGATGATGTTATGTTTGAGAAGGTGGCAGAAGCGACCACCTCCAAGCAAGCTTGGGATATACTACGAGTTTCTCTTCAAGGAGAGGAGAAAGTATAAAAAGTTCAGCTCCAAATGTTAAGAGGAGAGTTTGAGATAATGAAGATGAAGGAGATAGAAGAGATTGTTGAAACGCCCCCCCTCTAGGGAGCGCCACGGCAACAATAATCACCCAATAAATAACTCTACTCCACTATGTAGAGTTCAATACTTATAGATTTCAATATGTATAAATACCAATATAATGTTTTAACTCCAAATTATTCTCCAAATATTTCTCAATGTCACTTTACATTTCTCACTCTCTAGTACATGCCATTATTCTACAAACCATAAGATTACATTAAAATGTAAATCCACCTCGAGTTTTTCTTATTGCTCTTTAAGCTGATCCACCTGTACCACTTTGGTCCAAGCTATCTACAAGTTCTCCACCTACGCGTAGAAAATCAACTACACGCTAAGCAATTTGCTTAGTGGTGTCCATAAAAAAATATATATATAACAACTTTGAATATTTTTAAAATAGAAACAAAGTATATTTATAAGTCAAAAACAAATAAACCAACTTTATGGAACCAAATCACAAAACTTATATAGTAATCCTTTCAAAGTACAATCAAATTTGTACCCAATTTTTCCAAACACTTTAACCACATATTGCCCAAAGTAAACAAGTCCTGAATAACGGTAAAATGGATACGGGAGCGGACAAGCCCGAAGCCGAAGCTTCAAAAATCAATATATCGGTCACGCCCGAAGCCGAAGCTTCAAAAATCAATATATCGGTCACGCCCGAAGCCGAAGCTTCAAAAATCAATATATATATATATATATATATATATATATATATATATATATATATATATATATATATATATATATATATATATCATAATATCGGCCAAAGCCCGAAGCCAAAGCTTCAATTATTTGTACAGTACTGTACCCCCCTTTATTGGCGCCAATCTACCCTGACCCGTATTCTACTCGTTTAATAAGGGCAATAAATCAAAATAACATCTTAAAAATTCCAGTATAAACCATCAATCATAATTCAACATAACTTCAGTAATTATGAATCCAAATCCCAAATTTTTAAGCATCAAACTCCAATTAAAACTCATTAAAATCAATATCATACTTTCCAGAATTTTTCCAGGTTTCATAACCTGACTTCCCCTGCATTTTTCACTATGAAAACATCGCCCAATCGAAGAACTTTCTTCTAAACATAATTAGCCACATGTCTCAGCTTTCTAAAACCACCAGAATCACAGAAATCCAAATTTTATAACCAAAGTTATGATCAAAATACTAAACAGTGTACCAAGCTGAGATTTTCCGAAAACAGATTTCGTGACTCAACTTCAAACGAAAATTTCACATTGAAAACGAACGAAATTCAATAAGGTTTCTTCTGAACATATGTTCCTTACTTTCTGTAGATATCAATAGAATCAAGAATCGTTCAAATCGGATTTATATAACGAGAGAAAACATTAAAACAAAACAGGTATATAATCTGGAAAATTTCCCGAAAAACCGAGAAATCGAAATTCGGGACACAAACCTTTTTCTATGCTCTTTCTAGCTCTCTTCTATCCCTTTTGCCTTTGATTTACTTGCAATAGCTTCCTCTACAACAGCCATATATAATTCTATCAAGATATTGCATAAATAAACTTCCTAATACCATAAATATGCTTAATCTACCATAAATTCTACTAATTAAGCTTTAATTTCACCAAAAATCACTCACCTCAAACTCGGGTTACTATTTATCCGAATCTTAATATCTGAAATCCTCCTCTTCTAGTCTTGATTGACTGAAATTGATGATGATAGAGGGCTTAAGGATCGATTTCTAACTAGAATTCGAAGTTGAATCGAAGAAATCGGAAGTTTTTGGATTATAGAAAATTTGATTAGGAAGAGAGAAAAATGGTGAAGAAGATGAAGGGAAATGGATGAGGGAAGAGAGGAGGCTGTAAGTATGTGTTTATTTGGTTTTTTTTTTTTTTTCAATTTCCAATATTACCCTTGGACAAATAATTAAATGTCCAATTCATCCTTCTTACTATAATTAGCTCTTATTTCCTCATGCCTTATATCCAATAACAACAATAACAATAAAAATAATTTCTATGATATTTTTAATACCATAGTAATTTATTATAAGCAAATTTTGGAAATTTCGGTTCGTTACAATTCTCCCCCTCTTATGAATTTTCGTCCCGAAAATTTCCTGAAAACAATTGCGGATATTGAGTTTTTATTGTATCCTCCGGTTCCCAAGTTGCTTCTTCAACCTTATGATTCCTCCAAAGTACTTTTACCAAAGGTATAGACTTGTTTCTCAATTGTTTAACCTCTCTCGCTAAGATTTGTACCGGTTCCTCTTCATACGTTAGGTCGGGTTCGATTTCTACGACATCAGGAGATAAGATATGTGATGGATCTGATATGTATCTCCTTAACATTGACACATGGAACACATTATGAATTTTGTCGAGTGTTGGGGGTAGTGCCAACCGATAAGCTACCGGTCCAACCTTCTCTATAACCTCATATGGGCCAATGAATCTCGGACTGAGCTTGCCTTTCTTGCCAAATCGCAGGACTTTCTTCCAAGGAGATACTTTGAGAAACACTTTATCTCCCACTTCATAAGTAATATCTTTTCTTTTTAGATCAGCATAAGATTTTTGTCTATCCGATGCAGCCTTCAATCTCTCCTGAATAAGTTTTACCTTCTCCTTTGTCTCCTGAATTAAATCCACCCCCACAATCTTGTTTTCACTAAGTTCGGTCCAATATAATGGAGTTCGACATTTTCTTCCATACAATGCTTCATATGGCGCCATTTGTATGCTTGACTGATAGCTGTTATTATAGGCAAACTCCATGAGGGACAAATACTTATCCCAACTTCCTTCAAATTCAATGATACAACTTCTCATCATGTCTTCCAACACCTGAATTACTCTTTCAGATTGACCATCTGTTTGAGGGTGAAATGAAGTACTGAAATGAAGTTTGCTACCTAAGGCCTCTTGCAACTTCTTCCAAAATCTCGAAGTAAATCTTGGATCTCGGTCAGAAATGATTGAAATAGGCACTCCGTGTAGCCTTACTATCTCATCTACATATAACTGAGCCAACCTATCAAGTGAATAATCCATCCTAACTGGAAGAAAGTGGGCAGACTTTGTCAATCTATCCACAACAACCCACACTGCATCATGTTTCTTCTGTGTAAGTGGTAAAGATGTCACGAAGTCCATTGTGATTCTTTCCCATTTCCATTCTGGAATTTTTATTGGTTGCAATAATCCAGAAGGAACTTGATGTTCTGCTTTCACCTGTTGACAAGTTAGACATTGAGCAACATAGTTAGTAATGTCTTTCTTCATTCCATTCCACCAATAATGGCTCTTCAAATTTTGGTACATCTTGTTTGCTCCTGGATGCATTGCATAAGGACTACTATGCCCCTCTTGTAAGATATTCTTCTTTAATTCTTCATTGTTTGGCACACATAGTCTATCTTTAAAATATAGACACCCATCATCTCGAACTATATAGTCGTCTACGATACCCACTTGAGTCCGTGCTCGAATAATCTTTAAGACATCATCTTCATTTTGTGCTTGCTTAACCTGTTGTAGTAGTACAGGTTGAATCTTCAATTCTGCAATTAAGGCTCCACTACTGGTAAGAGCTAACCCCGTATTCATAGCCCTTAGTGCCATCATTGTCTTTCTACTGAGAGCATCTGCCACTACATTAGCCTTTCCTGGATGGTAATCAATAAGACAATCGTAATCTTTAATGAATTCCATCCACCTTCTTTGCCTTAAATTCAACTCTTTCTGTGTTGGCAAATATTTCAAACTTTTGTGATCTGTATAAATATAACATTTTTCTCCATAAAGATAATGTCGCCAAATTTTCAAGGAAAAGACTATTGCAGCCAATTCCAAATCATGAGTAGGATAATTCCTTTCATGATTCTTCAATTGCCTGGAAGCATAGGCAATCACTTTTCCTTCTTGCATCAAAACACACCCAAGACCACTATGTGAAGCATCACTATAGATTACAAAATCTTTTCCAGGTTCTGGTTGGGTAAGGATGGGTGCTTTTGTTAACATCGCTTTCAACTTCTCGAAACTTTCTTGACACTTATGATTCCACTCAAATTTTGCATTCTTTTGAAGTAGTTTCGTCAGTGGGGCAGCAATGACTGAAAATCCTTTCACAAATCTTCTATAATACCCTGCTAAGCCAAGGAAACTTCTGACTTCCGTCGGGTTCTTTGGTGGTTTCCATTCAACAACTGCTTCTATCTTCTTAGGATCCACTTTAATTCCTTCGGCAGAAACAACATGGCCTAAGAAAGAAACTTCTTCAAGCCAAAACTCACATTTGCTAAGTTTGGCATACAATTTATTTTCCTTCAAAGTTTGGAAGACTGTCCGCAAATGTTGATCATGCTCTTCCCGTGACTTAGAATACACCAAAATGTCATCAATGAAGACCACTACAAACCTGTCTAAATATAAGTAAAAGACACGGTTCATAAGGTCCATAAATGCTGCTGGTGCATTAGTTAGACCAAATGGCATCACCAAAAATTCATAGTGCCCATATCTAGTTCGGAAAGCCGTCTTGGCAAAATCATCATCTTTCACTCTCATCTGATAGTAGCCCGATCTCAAATCAATCTTGGAGAAGTATTTGGCACCCTTGAGTTGATCAAATAAGTCTTCAATCCTCGGTAATGGATACTTGTTTTTCACTGTCAATTTATTCAACTCGCGGTAATCAATACATAATCGGAGTGACCCATCTTTCTTCTTAACAAACAACACTGGTGCACCCCACGGGGATATACTCGGGCGTATGAATCCTTTATCTAACAATTCTTGCAATTGGATCTTCAACTCTTTCAGTTCAGCAGGCGCCATTCTATATGGTGCTTTGGATACTGGTGCGGTACCCGGCAATACATCAATTGCGAATTCTACCTCTCTTTTTGGTGGCAACCCCGGTAGTTCTTCTAGAAATACATTGGGAAAATCACATACGGTAGGAATATTCTGCAATTCTAACTCACCTTTCTTCATTTCTAGAGCGAAGATTAGGTAGGCCTGACATCCCTTCCTAATTAATCTTTTAGTTTTCATAAAAGAAATTATGTTACAGAGATAATCTGATCTTTCCCCCACAATAACTATTTCGTCTCCATCAGAAACTTGAAGTGACATTCTTTTGTTTTTGCAATCCACCATAGCTCGATGTTCCGATAACCAATCCATTCCCAAGATAACATCATAATCTCGGAAAGGTAACTCAATTAAATTTGCATGGAAAAGTTGATGTTGAATCATAATAGGGCAATTCATATATACTTTGCTTACTATCACACTGTGTCCTAAAGGATTAGTCACTTCAATATTTTCTCCTAATTCTTCTATATGCAACCCTTTCTCTTGTGCTAATGCAGTACATATATATGAATGAGATGAACCAGGATCTATCAAAGCATAAACATCATGATTAAAGAATGAAAATTTACCGATAATAACTTCGGTAGATTCTCTAGTCTCAGGCCCTCGGATTGCATAACTTCGCGCCATTCCTCCCGGTCTACCACTCTGCGGTGCTTGTTAAGCCACATCATGTCCACTTGAACCACTAGCATTTCCTCTTCCCCTTCCTCTTCCACCTTGCATTGTAGGAGTAGGAACTACTGTAGGTGCAGATGTACTTATCTGTCTTTGAGGACAATTTGCAATCAAATGTTCCCTTGAACCACATTTAAAGCAGACTCTACCTTTTCCCCAACATTCCCCTGTATGCATCCTTCCACAATTAGAACATTGTGGAATATTTCCTCTGCCTCTACCTGAAGGTACACTAGCTGCTGACCCCGTACTTATGGTTTGTCTCGGTGAAAACCCTCTGAAATGAGATTGTGTTTGTTCTGATGTTCCCTTATGTTTCTTACTTGGAGATTCTGAACTAGCTGGACCCTGTGATCCCTTTTGAAATCCAGACCTTTTTGCCATTCTTTGTTGTCTATCTGAATTAATCTTCTCAATGCCCGTAGCAGCATCAACCAAGTCATTGAACACTCTAATTCTTTGTGCAAGTAAATGCACTCTAATTTCATCATTTAGCCCATCTTTGAATCTCTTGCATCGCCTCACTTCACTATCAATGATATCACGAGCATACCTCTCGAGTTTGAGGAATTGAACTTCATATTCTGATACAGTCATTCGTCCCTGTCTCAAAGACAAGAACAATTTCCTCTGCTCATCCTTGAATCGTTCGCTAACGTATTTCTTGTCAAATTGTTCCAAGAAAAGGCCCCAGGTGATTTCTCCGGGTCGCCTTTCTCTCACAATATTATCCCACCACCTCCTAGCTTGTTCTTTTAGTAGACCTTGCACACAGTCTAATCTCTCTTCATCTGTAAAATGAAGCCTAGTCATACACCATTTAGTATGATCAAGCCAATCTTCTGCAATTGCAGGATTCACTGTGTCCCCTTTAAAATCATCAGCCGGAAGCTTCTTGATTCTTTCAAGAGGAGTCCTCTCCTCTCTTCTTTCAACATGAGGTACTACAGGAACTTGAGGGATTTGTATGTTTCGTAGTACTTGTGTGATTACTTCAGTAGTCATATGCTGAAGTAAAGCAGCTTGTGCTGGAGTAGGTTGTTCAGGAAAGCCATGAACTGGTGGTGGTTCACGTCTTTGTCCATCCCCTTGTCTGATACGGACCGTACTCTCAGCATCCTCTTCCTCACTCTGGTTGTGACTACTACTAGCCATTCCTATTCCTGAAAATTGGACCAAAGTGGATCAACAACTAACATAACATATTTATATCCTAAATGGCATGTACATACTAGTCCTAGAATCGCCTAAACCTCAGCTCTGATACCAACAAATGTAACGCCCCCCCTCTAGGGAGCGCCACGGCAACAATAATCACCCAATAAATAACTCTACTCCACTATGTAGAGTTCAATACTTATAGATTTCAATATGTATAAATACCAATATAATGTTTTAACTCCAAATTATTCTCCAAATATTTCTCAATGTCACTTTACATTTCTCACTCTCTAGTACATGCCATTATTCTACAAACCATAAGATTACATTAAAATGTAAATCCACCTCGAGTTTTTCTTATTGCTCTTTAAGCTGATCCACCTGTACCACTTTGGTCCAAGCTATCTACAAGTTCTCCACCTACGCGTAGAAAATCAACTACACGCTAAGCAATTTGCTTAGTGGTGTCCATAAAAAAATATATATATAACAACTTTGAATATTTTTAAAATAGAAACAAAGTATATTTATAAGTCAAAAACAAATAAACCAACTTTATGGAACCAAATCACAAAACTTATATAGTAATCCTTTCAAAGTACAATCAAATTTGTACCCAATTTTTCCAAACACTTTAACCACATATTGCCCAAAGTAAACAAGTCCTGAATAACGGTAAAATGGATACGGGAGCGGACAAGCCCGAAGCCGAAGCTTCAAAATCAATATATCGGTCAAGCCCGAAGCCGAAGCTTCAAAAATCAATATATATATATATATATATATATATATATATATATATATATATATATATATATATATATATATATATATATATATATATATATATATATATATATATATATCATAATATCGGCCAAAGCCCGAAGCCAAAGCTTCAATTATTTGTACAGTACTGTACCCCCCTTTATTGGCGCCAATCTACCCTGACCCGTATTCTACTCGTTTAATAAGGGCAATAAATCAAAATAACATCTTAAAAATTCCAGTATAAACCATCAATCATAATTCAACATAACTTCAGTAATTATGAATCCAAATCCCAAATTTTTAAGCATCAAACTCCAATTAAAACTCATTAAAATCAATATCATACTTTCCAGAATTTTTCCAGGTTTCATAACCTGACTTCCCCTGCATTTTTCACTATGAAAACATCGCCCAATCGAAGAACTTTCTTCTAAACATAATTAGCCACATGTCTCAGCTTTCTAAAACCACCAGAATCACAGAAATCCAAATTTTATAACCAAAGTTATGATCAAAATACTAAACAGTGTACCAAGCTGAGATTTTCCGAAAACAGATTTCGTGACTCAACTTCAAACGAAAATTTCACATTGAAAACGAACGAAATTCAATAAGGTTTCTTCTGAACATATGTTCCTTACTTTCTGTAGATATCAATAGAATCAAGAATCGTTCAAATCGGATTTATATAACGAGAGAAAACATTAAAACAAAACAGGTATATAATCTGGAAAATTTCCCGAAAAACCGAGAAATCGAAATTCGGGACACAAACCTTTTTCTATGCTCTTTCTAGCTCTCTTCTATCCCTTTTGCCTTTGATTTACTTGCAATAGCTTCCTCTACAACAGCCATATATAATTCTATCAAGATATTGCATAAATAAACTTTCTAATACCATAAATATGCTTAATCTACCATAAATTCTACTAATTAAGCTTTAATTTCACCAAAAATCACTCACCTCAAACTCGGGTTACTATTCATCCGAATCTTAATATCTGAAATCCTCCTCTTCTAGTCTTGATTGACTGAAATTGATGATGATAGAGGGCTTAAGGATCGATTTCTAACTAGAATTCGAAGTTGAATCGAAGAAATCGGAAGTTTTTGGATTATAGAAAATTTGATTAGGAAGAGAGAAAAATGGTGAAGAAGATGAAGGGAAATGGATGAGGGAAGAGAGGAGGCTGTAAGTATGTGTTTATTTGGTTTTTTTTTTTTTTTCAATTTCCAATATTACCCTTGGACAAATAATTAAATGTCCAATTCATCCTTCTTACTATAATTAGCTCTTATTTCCTCATGCCTTATATCCAATAACAACAATAACAATAAAAATAATTTCTATGATATTTTTAATACCATAGTAATTTATTATAATCAAATTTTGGAAATTTCGGTTCGTTACAATTGTAGATTACTCCTCATGATTAAAATCTGTCGCTAACCAAATATGGCAATATGGAGAAAAGCTTGAAGAATCCAGGGTTGTTGAAAAACTTCTAAGGTCACTACTACAAAAGTTTGACTATATAGTAGTAGCAATAGAAGAATCTCGGGATATAAGTAAAATGACCGTCGATGAAGTAGTTGGCTCATTACAAGCACGTGAGGAGAGACTAAACAGACAAAGAGAAGAGTCTGTAGAACAAGTCTTGGCAGCAAAGGTTTCAGTCAAAGGTGAAAGTAGCCAGGATTCTAGCCATTACGGATGAGGACGTGGTAGAGGTTGTGGAGGAAATGGAAGAGGAAGAGGACATGGCAGAAATCAACCATTCGGTAGAGGTGAAAATAATAATAGATATAATTAGTCAATACGAGGCAGAGGTCGTGGTCATGGACATGGACGAGGAAGAGGAAACTGGAGGCATAATGATGGATGTGACAAGTCCAATGTTCAATGCTACAATTGCTCCAGATATGGCCACTACGCAGCAGAATGTCGGAGCCCACCAAAGCAAACAGAGGAAACTGCGAACAACATTCAAGAAGAGGACGTAACCCATATAGTATTACTAACCCGTGAATGTGAATACAGTCAAGAAAACAACATATGGTATCTTGATAATGGTGCAAGTAACCATATATGTGGAGACAAGAAAATGTTCGTAGAGCTGGACCAGTCATTCAGTGGTAATGTTGTTTTTGGGGATTCCTCAAGAGTTCCTATTCAAGGAAAAAGAACTATTCTTATTCGTTTAAAGAATGGAGAGCACCAATTCATCAGCAATGTTTATTACGTTCCAAACATGAAAAGCAACATTTTAAGTTTGGGACAACTGCTGGAGAAAAATTACCAAATTCGCATGGTGAACCGAAAGTTGGTGCTGTTAAACGAAAAGAAGGAGTTGCTAGCTAGTGTACCAATGTCAAAAAAATAGAATGTTCACTCTCAACATCAAGACGGATGTAGCAAGATGCTTAAAAGCTTGCGTGAAAGAATCTGATTGGCTTTGGCATTTGAGATTCGGTCATCTCAATCTTGGAGGGTTGAAATTGCTAAGCCAAAAGATGATGGTGCATGGTCTTCCACTGATTAATAAACCCCATCAGCTTTGTGAGGGTTATGTCTTGTTGGAAAACATTCCAGAACTAGTTTTCCAAAAGAGTCCATGTCAAGAGCAAAGGCTCCCCTTGAGCTTATTCATGCCGATGTCTGCAGACCAAGGACGGACACCAGTATCATTGGGAGGCAACAAATATTTCTTGCTATTCATTGATGATTATAGTAGAAAGACGTGGTTTTATTTTCTGAAAGAGAAATCAGAAGTTTTTGAAGCATTTAAAAAGTTTAAAGCTATGGTGGAAAAAGAAAGTGGGTATTACATCAAAGCTTTAAGATTCGATAGAGGGGGAGAATTCACGTCAAATGAATTCAAAAGATTCTGCGAGCATCAAGGAATCCATCATTTCTTGTCAGTCCCAAGATTGCCTCAGCAAAATGGTGTTGTTAAACGGAAGAATACAACCGTGATGGATATGGTGAGGAGCATGTTAAAGAGCAAGAATTTGCCCAAAGAGTTGTGGGCAGAAGCTGTTGATTATGCTGTCTACATCTTGAACCGATCCTCAATAACAAGTGTATCCGATATGATACCCCAAGAAGCATGGAGTGGGAGAAAGCCTAATATCTCTCATTTTTGTGTTTCTGGGAGTGTTGCACATGTTCATGTTGCTGATGAAGATAGAAGAAAGTTAGATGACAAAAGCAAAAAATACTTATTCGTTGGTTACTCAAAATTTTCCAAAGGTTACAAGATGTTTGCTCCTGATACTAGAAAGACTATCATCATTACGGATGTGACTATTGACAAGGAGGCAATTTGGGAATGGAATAATGACAAGTAGAAGAATTACAGTTTTTATCATTTCACCATGGATGAAAACAATGATCGAGATGTGGAGGAGCCAGGCAAAGCATCGACATCATATAGTCCCATTCCAATTGCATCTCCAGGACACGATGATGATGAAAGTCAAAGTCTAAGAGAAAGACCTAGAAAATTTCTTCTTGTTGAAGATCTTTATGATGCAACTAGAGAGCTCAATGAAGAATTGACTCTTTACTGTCATCTTATTGATAGTGAACCTATTGATGTTGAAGAAGCCATGAAAGAAGAGAAATGGAGAAAAGCTATGGAGGAGGAGATCAATTCAATTGAGAAAAACAAGACGTGGGAGTTGACCAAACTTCCAGCTGACAAAAAGCCCATTGGAGTCAAATGGATGTTCAAGGCAAAGAAGGATGCAAATGGAGAAATCGTTCGACATAAAGCAAGGCTAGTCGCAAAGGGATATAGTCAAAAACCCGGTATTGACTATGATGAAGTATTTGCACTAGTAGCAAGAATGGAGACTATCAGACTGGTGATCTCAATTGGTCCCCAAAATGGATGGAAGATCCACTAAATGGATGTAAAGTCAGCATTTCTGAATGGATACTTGGAGGACGAGATCTATGTCTAACAACCACCCAGTTACATTGTCAAAGGTCATGAACGAAACGTGTTGAAGCTGAAGAAGGCGTTGTACGGACTTAAGCAAGCACCGAGAGCTTGGAATAGCTGCATTGACAAATACTTTTGCAAGACTGGATTTGTCAAGTGCCCACACGAGTATGCCTTGGAACAGCGTTAAAGCTGAAGAAGGCGTTGTAAGGACTTAAGCAAGCACCGAGAGCTTGGAATAGCGGCATCGACAAATACTTTTATGAGACTGGATGTACGTGAAAGTGAAAGGTGGAGACATATTGCTTGTTGGCTTGTATGTGGACGATCTCATATTTACCAGAAATAATCCTCAAATGTTTAATGATTTCAAGAAGATGATGACTCGTGAATTCGAAATGACTGATATTGGCCTGATGTCGTACTATCTTGGCATTGAAGTAAAGCAAAGTGATGGAATTTTTATTTGTCAAAGTGGCTTCGCCAAGGAAATCTTGAGGAAATTTAAGATGGAAAATTGCAACCCTGTCAGCACTCCGGCCGAATGCAGTTTGAAATTGACCAAGGATGAAAATGGAGTCAGGGTGAACCTGATAATTTTTTGAAGTTTGATCGGGAGTCTCAGATACCTGACGTGCACAAGGCCAGATATTCTGTATGCAGTTGGACTACTGAGCAGATACATGGAAGAACCGAAGGAGTCTCATTGGAATGCAGCAAAAAGAATACTCCGCTATGTTAAAGGTACAACTAATTTTGGATTGCATTATTCAAAATCTAATGAATTCAAATTAGTTGGCTACAACGATAGTGATTGGGCTGGAGATAAAAATGATCGGAAAAGCACTAGCGGATTCATATTTTTTCTTGGTGACACCGCGTTCACATGGAGTTCAAAGAAGCAACCAATTGTGACGTTGTCAACGTGTAAAGCTGAATATGTTGCTATAACATCATGTGTGCGTCATGCAATATGGCTGAGAAGATTGTTGAAGGAGCTTCAAATGACACAATATGACCCAACAGATATTTTTGTTGATAACAAATCAGCGTTGGCGTTGGCAAAAAATCATGTCTTCCATGATCGAAGAAAACACATCGATACGAGGTATTATTTCATCCGAGAATGTATTGAGCAGAAGGAAGTCACATTGAAGTATGTCAAAACGCAAAATCAAATAGCGGACATCTTTACGAAGCCACTGAAGTATGACGTGTTCAACAAATTACGAGGGTTCGTTGGGAATAACGGAGAATTAAGTTTAAGGGGGAGTGTTAAAATATTAAACTTAATCTTCCAAAATAATGAAATAAAAAATGGAGCCATGATAATAAATTTAGTCTAATTACTTTTGAAAAATTGGTAAGAAGACTTTCAAAAAAAATGAGAGTGTTTTTTGTGGTTGGAAACATTGAAAAAATGGGCACTTGGATTATTAGGAGACTTAGACTTTGTAGGATTTGTCAGTTGGATTTTGTGGAAAATTAGAAAAGTAAGTTGTTAAACCTAAATTTGAATTTTGTAATAGATCGAATTATTGAAAAAATGATAGGGCCATTGCAGAATTCATCAAATGACTATATAAGGCAATGTAATTTTCTATTTTAAAGTGTGCAAGAGAGAGAAAAATAATAAGAGTTTATGAGTGTATTGTAATAAAATTAGTGTGAATTACTTATTTTAATATTTTGAGCATTTTTTTGCTTGATTATTTTCCTCTTCCATCCAACAAGGTTTGGAGTAAATTTCGAATATTTTTTAATTTGTTATAACTTATCAAAGTTTACCATCGAATTTTAAGTCAAAAATTATTTTTGCTTTCAAAAAAAATTAAAATTTATTACTAAGTGTATTGAATTTTTATTAATCAATCTATACAATTTTAGATAAAATTGAACAAGATTACTCACTATCATAACATAGTTTAATATTGTGGATCATTTGTTTGCTAATTTTTTGAAACTACGTTCCTACTTTTGAACAAAAATCTACATGCGCTATTTTAAAGAAAGTGAAACGACAAAACATGTTTTTTAAATTTACTTCGATTTTTTTTCTCTATTTATTAGATATCCTACATCTAAACTGAATTCAATATGGTTAAAGCCCTATCATATATTTAATCTCGCCCATATATGTTTGCGGCTAAGAGCTTAGAAATGGTGAATAGTTTAAATCTAATGTAATTTAGCAGGAATCAATGGGAGCACCTCAATTCAAATTCTAGAAGATTAATGTGAAAGGTTTTATTAACTCCTGATTCATGTCGAGTAGATCACTTCTTACACCGAAAAAGTATGAACACCATATGTCCTTAAACTGATAACTCATTATAGGCTCGAGAAATAAAAATTAGATATATACGAACGAGATACCCAACAACAGAAACTCTTTCATGTAGCTTGGTAAGAAAATTTTGAAGCATTTTGCTTTTGAGGTAAAGACTTATTAATTAGTGCTTTAAGAATGTTATTTAAATCGGTCAACACCCTTTATTTAGTATTATGTTTTGCACATGAAAAGCAAATTTATTTCTATTGTAATTTGAGTATTTTCTTTTTATCAGAAAATATAAATAAAGATTTAAAAGAACTTAAATATTTTTTGAGTCGATTTTTTTAATTCAAATATCTTTTTAGTGTTTGACATATTTTTTTTGAAAACCCCCCGGAGAAACATTGTGTTTCCCCAGAAGGAAAAAGATCGAGATAGGTGAAATTTCGGGGCGGGCGTCCCAACTAGGTTGATGCCCCCGCTTACCTACAAAACACCTACCTCTCTTTATTAATGCAATCCAAAGACCGCTCACATGATGAGAGCGTCAGTGAACAAGGATACAACCTAAAGTGATACGGATATGAAATCCGATCCCGAGGAATGACTATACAATGAGTAGGCCAACAGATGCCACCTAGCTAGTTACAGCTTAGAAATAAATCTGGACAGTTAAATATATCGGAAACAACAAAATTAAGATTCCGTCTTCGATACTTGAAAAAGAACCAGCATAGATGAATGCTTGCCCCCAAGAGATCATCTGTGCTTAAGACACCCTCGAACACGAACTTATTCCGCCTTTTCCAAATAGCCCACGCAATCATAAACCATAAAGCCGTACCAAACTCCTGTCCAATCCCTGAGGAAAAATGCGCTCGCCATACTACAAGAAAATCAGCCCCCTTGAATGGCATTATTACCGAAATCCCTAGTAGCAGAAAAGCTTGAACCCATATACGATAACTACCCAAACAGTGAAACAAACCATGATCAATTGTTTCGGATTCATCACAAAACGGACACTTGTCATTCAATACAGCTTGGCATCCGCGACAAACCAGAAAGACTTTCGTTGGGAGGCGTCTATGTAACAATAACCAGCCAAAAAATTTGACTTTAGGAATAAGACACGCATTCCAAACCACCATATAATCCGTTTCCGGCGTAGTCCTTTGAGGTGACCTATAGGACCCTAAACAAAAAGATGCAGCTGAAAATACCTTATTAGCTTCCAGGTCCCATTCAAATCTATCTGCCACCACCTGAGGCCCAACGTGTGGCTGCTGCCCCCTGTTACCGATAGCCCCGGTCCCCCCAAAAACAACAGGGCAGACTTGGGAAATCCAGTTCCGCATCTGGGAGCACCTCTCCCTACTAGTAATCCTTAGACTGCGTTTCCAAAAAGGCCTAGATAATGCTGCTCCCTCAGAAATAGACAGACACCCATCCCGAATCGAACAGCTTTTTCTATTACATAATAGATACAGATCAGTGAAAAGAACAGATAATGACACATTTGCAGTCCAATTATCATGCCAAAAAGATCCGCTCGCCCCGTTCCCCACTTTAACTCTCCCATTCGATTTAAACAACTCCCAGAAGGTTGAGTTCTTTACACAACAAGATATAATGCCTTGCCAAACATACGAAATGCGGGATCTATTAACATTTTCAAACGAGTTCCATGACATGAAGCCATATCGACGGACACACAGCTCATACCACAACGAACCCTGCCCATCTGTTCTAGACCGCCATATCCATTTCAGCAATAAACTACAATTGACTAGTCTTAGATCCCTAACATATAGGCCACCTAAATTTTTTGGTAGCATAATTGTCTCCCAACTCACTTTACAGATCCCGCTAGAGTCCGCTATACCTTTCCACAAGAAATTACGCATCAGTTGAACAAGCTTATTGTTAATAGAGGCCGGCATCTTATACAATGATAACAAATATATCGGGATAGACGAGAGAACCGATTTTATAAGGACCACCCTGCCAGCATACGATAAACACTGACCTTTCCAACTTGCCAGCCTATTTTGGAACTTTCCAATCAACCCGTTCCAATAAGACACCGGGATGCGTCTCGTACTGAGAGGGGCGCCTAGATAAGTAATGGGAAATCTTTCGATCTTACAACCCATTGTCTCCGCACACCGATTCAACAAGTCGTCCTGCGCGTTAATACCCATAATTGAGCTCTTAACAAAATTTATTCGTAGACCTGAGATCAACTCAAAACATCGTAATAAACGGATAAAAGTAGGTAAGAGGGACTCATCTGCAGGTAAGAAGCACATCGTGTCGTCCGCAAACTGAAGAATAGAAATATCCTTCTCTGACCCATGAATACGAAACCCAGGTAAAATACCCTTACGGACACTTGCGTCAATGAGCTGTTTAAGACCTTCCACTGCTAAGACAAAAAGAAATGGAGAAATGGGATCACCTTGTTTAACCCCTCTGCCCAAATAGATCGGATCTGTAGGACTACCATTGAAAAGAATAGATGTTGTCGAGTTCGCTCTGCAGGTCACCATCCATCTAATCCACTTATCCGGGAGCCCCATCCTCTTCAACACTGAGTCAATATAAGTCCAAGAAACACTATCGTATGCTTTATGGAAATCAAGCTTGAGAGCCACAGAAGGCTGACCACTGCGGTGGATTGATTGGATCACTTCCGAGGCTATAAACGAACATTCATGAATATTACGGCCTTTAACAAAAGCAAACTGGTTGTCAGAAATCAGCTGAGGCAACACAGCCTGTAATCTTTTCGCAAGTACTTTCGACACAATTTTGTATATACCATGAATAAGGGCAATCGGTCTATAATTCCCCAATGACGACGACCCCGGGACTTTAGGAATCAATACGGTAAAAGATGACTTGATAGAGTTTGGCAGCTGATCATGCCTATAAAATTCGCCAAACAGAGCTAGCACATCCGATTTCATGTCCTCCCAGAAGCGTTTATAGAAGAAGAAATTAAATCCGTCCGGCCCCGGCGCCTTACCTTCTTGACAAGCACAAACTGCGTCCCACACTTCAGCCTCAGAAAAAGATTCCACAAGCCGCACATTGGCCATCGCATCAACCATACGGAATTGTAGTTCACCTAAGGAAAACGGCACCACCTCTTGTTTCGAAAACAGCCTGGAATAAAAATTCCGTATTGTGGATTTAATAAGTACCGGGTTAGATGATACATCTCCATCAATTTCCAGCTGTGAAATCCGATTCCCCCTAGCCCTCGCTGATGCCATCCTATGAAAAAAACTTGTATTATCATCACCCAGTAAAGTCCAGTTAACACGTGATTGTTGGTGACGAATTTGTTCAAGGTTCCGTCTACAGGTAAGTAATTCCGATCTCACGCACTGAAGCTCCGATCTACTCCCCTCCTCCAAAGGTCGGACCACCGAACTGGATGTCAAAAATATAATACGAGCCTCTAGCTTCTTTATTCTTCCCTCTAACCCTTTGACATATTTAAATTGTCTATCTGATGTCTGACGTAAATACTTTTAGTACAACTTAACCTTTTTTTGAGGGTCAATAATTTTATGCATGATCAACAAAATTTATTCATACTTCAAATAACGATATATGTATTTTATGTTTTTCATGTTGTTAGACGGATATTTAATGTACTAAATAGGCTAGACACCAAATAAGCTATTATTGGATATGTTAAGTACCAAATAAGTGAAAAGTGAATACATTGAATACCAAATAGTCAGTTTTAATAGGACATACACTAAAATGACATTTGAGTCATAAAAAAAGGACCCAAAAAAATATCTAAGTCGACTTAAAAGGGTTGTTTGACATGTATTAATGATAAATATATTATTAGTTTACAAATGCAAATTTAAGATAATTTCCGATCATATTGCCACGAGAAGAGAAGGGAAAGTTTTTCCAGAATTTATACAATTAAAAAAGAAAAAGTGAGACTACGTGATTATTGAATTCTCTCAAGCCCAACAACTGAATGGAAAAAACAATGAAAGAGTCAATAAAAAAACAATGAAAGAGTCAATCCTTTTCAATTATATTCATTAACTATTGACTTTTTCTTGCATCTTTAGAATGTGGGAATCAGAAGATAATATTAGAAACCATGAACATATATAGATCCTTCGTTTACACAATCAGTTCAGTATTTTCAACTTATAATCAGTTCAGTTCAGTATTGTTAAGTACTTATCAGTATTGCATACCTATAAATTTATACTGAAATAAGTATTTAACAGTTCAGTTCTGTGCTGCTACTTATAACTTGAAAACAAAACAGTGCCTAATACCAGTCCAACAAAGGCATGCATTTAACAAGAAATCTAGGGATTGAAAATATATTATTCAAAAATTGAAAATAAAGTGAAGGATAACAGAGAAAGAACCTGAAATGGAAAAAGTAGAAAAGAGAGAATTGATAGCCATGGTACAAGAAGAAGAAGAAGAAGAAAGGTGATGAAATAGTGACAATGGTGGAGTATATAAATTATAGGAGAGGAAGCAAATGAGAGAAAAATATATAGGGACACTGAATTTTGGCCTGTCTGTATTTTCCACTATCTATTTAGGCCAGTGTTATAAAAATACAGCTAAGCGGTTGCATGTGCATGTGCATACATGTTTGTTTGGTTGTTTATATCCTGTGTTATAACTTTATTTTATGTTTAAAATAGTTTTTGAATTATCTATATTAATCGTTTGCGAATTATGCTGCGCAATTATTAACTAAAATAACTGATTCTTCGATATGTAAAAAAATTTATCTTTAGAATTGTTATTATCTCTAATTTAATATAATAAACCATATTATTCGGTCAAAGAACATAGACCCACATCAAGTGGAAAAATCAACTAAGTTTTTCTTCCAACGTGAAATAGTGTTGAAAATTTTCCAACTGGCATGCTTTTACCAAAACGTATACTTTGAATTTTATGAATAATTAAAAGTGTTCTCGGTCTATCAATAAGGTATAACTCAGTTAATAATACAGGCTAAGAAAGTTGGAGGAGATCAAAGTTCGAATCCAACTAAATATACTTATTGAGAGGGATGAATAGCCTTAACTATGACTAAGCATAGAACAACATTACCTCAATAAAGATAAATAATTTTAACTGGTATTTCCACAGTTTTTTTTTTGTTTTTTTATAATTATAATTAAAAAAATCACTTTAAGATCATCTAAATTTTTGTAATTTTTATTTTATTTTCAATATATAATATATTTGAAGCACCTTGCCTACCTATATTAGACATTAATAATATCATGCCAAATGTTATACCAAAGATTATGGGGCAAGTAACAAATTATGCCATTTTTATTAGATAGAGGAATGATGATTGACTCTATTTTGAGAAATATGGATTTTGTTTGCTAACTTAAGCATTCTGAGAATTACACAATTGATGTTACTTATATAATAAATAACTTGGAAATTCTAAATTGTTTATTTGTGGGAAAGGTTTAGCCTATTGATTAAGCCTTGAAATTGTGATTTTGTCATCTTAATGCCACGTGTCATCGGGCCCGTTCCTGAGTACGGGCGAAAGGGGCGACCGCCCCGGACCCCTATTATTATAGGGGCCCTCTTAGTTATTTTATAATTTTTTTATATTATTTAATTATAAAATTTCATATTTTATGTCTTCAACGATAACTTATTTTTTTTCTCCCAAATTAATTCATTGATTAAAAATTAACTTAATATTCAATTCAATTCATTTTCAAAATTTCATCAACATTATTTACTAGGCTCCTATTTTTAAATTCTCAAACTCATTTAATATCCTAAATGAACGGTAGTCTAATTTTTATTCAAAACATTCGACTATAATTTATAAATAATCATTATTCTCTATACCATGTATTTGACTTAAAATTTCATTTGGATGCTTAGCATTTGGGTTTTAATGGTATTTTTTGAATATTATAGTGTGGAATTCGACGTTTTTATTTCATCTTTTGTTAAGTGAAACATTAAAATTAAGAATTCATTAATTACAATTTCAAAAATTCACTTATAAAGAGAGCTCAAATTTTTTTATCACTCTTATAGGCCTACAACAAGGTAGAAATAGACATGCATCATTCACATAGAAATAATCATCATTCTATATACTTCATATTTGTGTTTAAATCTCATTTGTGTTATTAGCGCTTAGATTCTAAGGTTATGATGTGAAATTCGATTTTTTTCATTAAGTGAAATAATAAAAGTACAAATTCATTTATATTTATTTCAAAATATTACTTGCTAAGGGGCCCCAATCTCTCATCTCGCTCATAGGCCCCGAATATGGTAGGAACGGGCCTGCATATCACCTTCTAATAGGAGAGATGAAAATAAAAAAAATTAATATCTTTGAAAAGTCAAGCCAATCACAAGGTAACACATGGCAGTGAGGGGCTGCATTGAACACTTTTGCCAAATTTAGGATTTGATAAAGACATCTTTAAATTGAAGACGACAAATAATAAAAGTTATTAAGTTAAAGAGGCTAAATATACATTAAGCCATTTTTATATTAATTTAACTTTTTAACTTTTGATATGGATCCAAGTTTGATTAATTTGACTTAATAAACCAGTGTCACGACATTTTATCTCTCTCATCATTATTTTCCTTGTTTCCATAATGCAAACTTCAACTTTATTTTTAAAAAAATTAGTAAGTGAAATTATAAATTTTCGCTATAATATAACTTGAACTTAGGACATGTAGTATTACATATTCAGTCTTTACTTCTGGGTCAAGACATTGGCACGACAGGTTTCAAAAAAAGGTTAATTACTTATGAATTTTTTTTGGTAAAACTTACTTATGAATTAATATTTACTCATTTGGTGCTTTTTTTTATGTAATCACTGACTGCGTTTCATTTTTTTTTTCTGATGACGTGTGAAGTGATTTAAATTTGAGTTTCCTTCCACTAACTCATCTATATTATTATTCCAGCTATAACTGGTAAATAAAAAACGTCTATTTTGGTTGTAAAAAGATAATGTTGTTTATATGGTGTACAAACAAAAAAATAAAAATAAAAACTCAAAAATTGTGTTTCTTAGTTTTTTTTAATATTTTGGAAAACTCAGAGGTGTCATTTGGTTTGTAGAATATAGGGTAAATTTTTAAAAAGTACTTTGTGGTTTCACTCATATGTAAAGTGGGGTCTGAGGATTTTTTTTTTTGCAAAATGGGGTCTATGCTTTCAAAAAATTTTGCAAAAGGGGCCTATAGATTCAGAATAGTGGTGTTACATTGAATATTTTTAACAATTCAACATTCTAGTAATTTAACCTTATTATTTAAAAATTATACGTCACGATTTGAGTAATTTTTGGAGATTTTTTAATTTTTATGATTTTTTTAAGTTTGTTGTCATAATTTAATTAAAAAAATATTTGCACTACTCAAAAAATTTCAAAAGATTTTACTAATGTGTATTGTACTTTTAATGACCATCCCGCAAAAATTCAGATAAAAAAGAATAAGATTACCCATTTTCATGACATAATTTAATATTGACGATCCTTCATTTGCAACTTTTTTGAAACACAAACCTTGTTTCGAAAAAAAATTTCCTCAGGCCCCGTTTTGCAAATGAGTAAAATTAGAAGGTACTTTTTTTAAGTTTACCCTAGAGTCTAGAGATATTTCTTAAAGGGAATACTTATAAAAATATATATTTTATTGTTTTTTATTTCATTCTATTCCGCGTAATATACGACACAAATTAATGACGGAGAAGCTCGGAATAATAATAATACTCTAAATAAATGATCTTTTAAGACTTTTCATCAAAATCAATAAAATATTAAATAAACAACTAAAAAGACTAATTTATCCCTCATAAAATTCTCTTTCTTCTTAATTACCAACTTATAATTTTAATAATACTTAATCTCTTTTCTAATTATTGCAAGGGTAAATTAGAGAAAAATGATAAATATTACATTAATAATTCAAATAATCACTTATTTGAAACCAAAATAAAAAGTCAAAAGGTAATTTATTTGTAACCGGAGCAAGTAATAACATGAATTAAACAAATTGGATTTACATTTGTTGCCCCTTGTTTCTCACTCATATTTTTGACATATGGTTATTCTTAAGGAAGAGAAAGTGAAATCATGATCAGTGTTTTAAAACTCCCCGCTTAGCTCCATTTGGACGCTATTTTGGGATTTGCTGTCCGACTTTTTATTCCTCGGGCGCTATCAGGCGCTGGACCGACATATTGCAGCCTAGGCACCGCCTAGTCCGATATTTTTCCCAATTTTTGAGATACTGATACCTATAATGATTATATTTCAATTTTTTCAATTCAAAAAAGATAGCACGGTTGGTAAAACTAATGTACAACAAAATATTCTCACCATACAATTTTCATTTTAAATCTCAAACCGAGAAATAATACGCTATAAACCACAAAAAAATTAGTGAGAATATTTGTTTTTAAGGAATTGATTTTAATATTGATGTATTCTTATATAAAAATTAACTAAGACTTACGTTTTTATATGCTAAACTATATTTTTTTAAAATATATTTATATTATAATTTATTTTTTAGTTAAATCTATACTTTTATCTATTAATAATTATAAAAAATAAAAAATTTACAAATCCGCCTAGGCACCGCCCAAACACCGCCTAAATATTTAAAACCCCAGCTGTCCAACTAGCGTCTAGCGCTTTTTAAAACCTTGATCATTACTGAGAAAAAAATAAAAATGAAAAAAAAAATGAAAGATACTGTTACACCGAAGCGGGACAACCTATTTTTTTCAAACCTACACGGACTTGATAGCAATTGCTGGTTAGACTCAACAAATTTTTCCAATTATAGTGACTGCCAATTTGGAAAATTAGTGAGAGTTTGACTATAACAGTCATCTTCCAAGATTCAAATGCACTACTAAAATTAAGTGAGATTAATTAGATATCTTCGCAAAGGCAATTTCAAAAGAATAACATATAAGAAGAGTTGAGTGGTTAAAAACACCGATTAGAATTGTTTAAAGTTATATATTTCAGTTAATTTTAATTATTTATTGTGTTTTAATGGTTGAGATTTGATTGCACGGTGGACCTCACAAATCCCTAAAATTAAATCTTAATCGTTAAAACTTAAGGGATGATTGAGATTGACTGAAATGCACAACTGTATCTGTAACACCCCTTTTATAGGGAGTGCCACAATAACTATAAATAGCCAATAAATAACTCTACTCCATTATATGAAGTTCAATACTTATAGATTTAATATGTACAAATATAAATATAATGTTTCCAACTCTAAATTATTTCTCAATGCTAATTATTCTCCAAATATTTCTCAATACCACTTTATATTTCTCACACTATCTAGTACATGTCATTATTCTATAGACCATAATATTACATTAAAATACAAATCCACCTCGAGTCTTTCCTTATTTGCTCTTCAAACTGATCCACTTATACCACTTTGGTCCAAGCTATCGACAAATCTTCAGTATCTGCGTGTAGAAAATAAACTACACGCTAAGCAATTTGCTTAGTGGTGTACATAAAAGAAATACAACAAATTTGAACATTTTTAACACTTTGAAATAGAAATCAAGTTTGTTCATAAGTCAAAAAAATAAATTTAAACAACTTTATAAAACCAAATCACAAAACTTATATAGTAATCCTTTCCAAATACAATCAAATTTATATCCAATTTTTCCAAAACACTTACCATATATTGCCCAAAGTAAACAAGTCCTGAATAATGGTAAAGTAGATAGGGAGAGGACAAGCCCGAAGCCGAAGCTTCAATATCAATGTATCGGTCAAGCCTCAAGCCTGAAGCCGAAGCTTCAAAATCAATATATCGGTCAAGTCCAAAGCCGAAGCTTCAATATCAATATATATTTATCAGAATATCGGCCAAAGCCCGAAACCAAAGCTTCAATTGTTTGTATAGTACTGTACCCCCTTTATTGGCGTCAATCTACCCTGACCCGTATTCTACTCGTTTAATAACGGCATTAAATCAACGTAACATCTTAAAAATTTCAATATAAACCACCAAACATAATTCAACATAACTTCAGCAACTAAGAAATTCAAACCCTAAATTTTAAAACATCAAACTTCAATTAAAACACAATAAAATCAACGTCCATATTTTTCCAGAAATTTCCAGATTTTGTGACCAGACTTCCCTTGCATTTTTCACTATCAAAACATCATCCAATCGAAGAACTTTCTTCTAAATATAATTAGCCACATGTCTCAGCTTTCCAAAACCACCAGAATCACAGAAATCCAAATTGTATAACCAAAGTTATGATCAAAATACTAAACAGTGTACAAAGTTGAGATTTTCCGAAAACAGATTTTGTGACTCAACTTCAAACGACAATTTCACATTGAAAACTGACGAAATTCAACAAGGTTTCTTCTAAACATATATTCCTTAGTTTCTATAGATATCAATAGAATCAAGAATCATTCAAATCGGACTTATATAACAAGAGAAAACATTAAAACAAAACAGATATACAAATCTGGAAATTTTTTCGAAAAACCGAGAAATCGAAATTTGAGACATAAACCTTTTTTTTTCTAAGCTCTTTCTAGCTCTCTTCTACCTCTTTTGTGTTTGATTTGCTTGCACTAGCTTCCTCTGCAACATCCATATATAATTCCATCAAGATATTGTATAAATAAACTTCCTAATACCATAAATATGCTTAATCTACCATGAATTCTACTAATTAAGCTTTAATTTCTTAAAAAATCACTCACCTCAAATTCGGGTTACTATTCATCCGAATCTTAAAAACTGAAATCCTCCTCTTCTAGTCTTGATTCACTGAAATTGATGATGATAGAGGGCTTAAGGATCGATTTCTAATAAGAATTTGAAGTTGAATCGAAGAAATCGGAAGTTTTTAGGTAATGGAATTTTTGATAAAGGAAAGAAAGAAATGGAGAAGGAGAAGGAAATGAAGATGAATAGGATGAAGGGGATAAAATGATAATTATAGGATTTGATTTTTTTTTAATTTGCAATAATGCCCTTAACAAATAACTAAATGCCCAGTTCATCACTCTTACTTAATTGAGTCTTATTTCCCCATGTATTATATCCAATAACAATAATAATAACTATAAAAATAATTTTCATGATATTTTAATACCATAGTAATTTATCATAAGTAAATTATAAAATTTCAATTCGTTACAGTATCATTCCTGAACGTGAGAGAATCCAAATCCTAAGTAGTGTAAGAATAAAATTGGTGTATATTTGAGTTACTTGAAAGAGAATTAACTGTCGCGTTCTCCTTAGTTATTTGTAGAGTTATTTTTCATTGGTGTTCTAAATCTTTCCATGCCGTTGCCTTTTTTTATTACTTTTTCCTACTATATTTTAGTTAATATATATTACGTTGATAATTTTGTAAGCTAAGTAACTTATTGGAAAAGAAGATTCGAATTCCATTAAATATACTTATCGGGATGAGTGGAGAGCCTTAGATGTGAGTAAACTTTGAACAAGATTATTTCAATAAAGATATTTATAAATGTTAAAAAAATGTAACTTAACAAATAATTCAATCCCTTAATAGTGAACAAATTAATAACTCACTAAGGGCTAGTTTGGCATTATTTTTTAAGCTGCTGTCAAAATAAGTTGCTCTCCTTAACCTTTAATAGAATTACATATTTTGACTTTAAACAACACATTTTGATCTTTTATACTAATTGATTAGGAACTGTCTAATTTATTTTTTTCAAAATTAAATCTGCAGCTTTCAAAAAGCTTAAAATAGAGCTTTTTAAAAAAATTGCTTAAAAAAACTGTAAAAACTCACCGACAAACTGGCCTTAAATGTTATCAAAGGTTAAAAATTCAATATGCTAACAACTTAACTTGACATATTATTCCAAACAATATAACATATCACATCTACTTAATCCAATATCTCAACAAAACATATCAATACTTTTCAAAACCTAAATTATTTCTATATTGGTAAAAGTAAAATTGTGTTAATAATGTTGACCAGTTTTTGAATTTTTGTGATTTTGAGAGCCGTCTATAATTTATTCAATAATTGTATTTTGTTGTTTTAGAAATAAAATAAATAACATCCAAGCAGCAACAGCAACCACACAAGATTCAGATGCACCACTAAAATCAATGTTATCAACACCGTATCTAGCTACATACCGGTGAGGTTAGTAGTACGCTATATAACTGGAGTTATTGGTATTATTAGTGGTTTTACCGGTTTTTTATTTTTTAAAGAATATATATTATTTATATTTTTAGTGATTATTGCAACGCTTTTTATCTCTTTAGCAACGGTTTTCTATGTATTTAGTAACGCTTTTAAATCTTTAGCAACACTTTTCTACATGTCTAGCGACATTTTAAGTCTTTAGCAACACTTTTCTATATCTTTAGCAACACTTTTATATTACCAAAAATATTTTTAAAAAACCGGTTTAAACCGGTATGATTTTTTACCTATTTAATCCGATTTTCTTCGTTTTTTATTAAAATCGGTATTTATACATACCGTATTATAACTGTGGCCGGTTCTTGATAAAATTGGTCTAACAGGCCGGATAACATTGACTAAAATTAAGTGAGATTAATTAGATATTTTCGCAAAGGCAATTTCCTGCCGAAGTGATAGAATAACATATAAGCAGAGTTGACTGAGTAAATACACGGATTAGAATTCTTTAATGTTATATATTTTACTTAATTTTAATTATATAATATATTTTAGTGGTTGAGATTTAATTATATGATAGATCTCACAAATCATTAAAATTAAATCTTAATCATTAAAACTCAATAGAGTTTAAAAACAGAGCTTTTTAAAAAAATTACTTAAAAAACCTGTAAAAACTCACCGCCAAACTGGCCCTAAATGTTATCAAAGGTTAAAAATTCAATATGCTAACAACTTTCTTGACATATTATTCCAAACAGTACAACATATCACATCTACTTAATCCAATATCTCAATAAAACATATCAATACTTTTCAAAACCTAAATTATTTCTACATTGGTAAAAGTAGAATTGTGAAAATAATGTTGACACGTTTTTGAATTTTTGTGATTTTGAGAGCCGTCTATAATTCATTCAATAATTGTATTTTGTTGTTTTAGAAATAAAATAAATAACATCCAAGCAATAACAGCAACCACAACAATATTTAGTAATAACTATTAATTTCTACCTTTTAAAATTTTTATTTGGGCATTTGGGGTTAGTTTTTGTAATTTTAAATGTTTTTTAGCATATCATGTTATCATTCTTCTAATTGACTCTTTTATTATAATTTAACTAGAATTTCCGTGGAAAGATCAGTTGTTTTGGGAGGCGGAGCAAATTGTGCAGCATTCTGTAAGATAATTTCTAAGATAATTTACAGGATTTGAGAAAATTGTAGAATTGATTTGTTCTACAAATTGATTAATAACACATAATATAAAATAATAATCGGAAGCGTACCTTAATTTATTGAAAATCAAATAGTATTTGTTTCCTTTTATCTTTTGAATCGTTTAGGCTTTCTTTGATAATTAAAAAAAATAGAATGAGAAGAAAGTAACATTTATTTAGAGAGAAAGCGTATATTAAATTGCCTCTCTTCTACTCTTTTATAATTTTAATGAATAACGTTCGGTCGAGCGTTATACCTCTTAAGAATGAATAAGGACAAGTGAAGGATTAAACCATTTGAGCCAGTTTTTGTTAAACTATTCACCCCGTCCAGTTTATACATTTAAATCCAACCATCATCACATTGGGTTAACTTTAATTAAAACGGACCACTTAATCTCATAAACCACACAAATTATTAAAATAATCTAACAATCTCCCACTTGGGTCATTTTTTTTATTTACCTCATATGGGCTTACAATAATAGCATAAGAAAATCTTATACATAATAATTCAAATTTTCCATATAATCTTTAATTAGAATCAAAATAATCGCGTTATGGCGGTCACAGGCTATAAGTCAATCAGATTCCTTCCATATACCACATAATTATTTCAACTCCAAATAATCTTAATGGTGAAATATTGCAATCACCAAATTAATGTCATTTTATTCAAACCACACTTGTATAAAATTCAATGCAAATGACAAACAAATAAGCAAAACATAACTCTTATTGAATTCAAAGTCATAACTTTAATTTGAGAAAACATAGCCATAATGTATATATATACAAACTCCTTACAACATGCTAAGGATGACTTATTGATAACGCCCATACTTTCTATATGGCGATATGAAGCACCGAACTATACAAGTTAAAGGCCGAAAACGCTCACTTTATTCAATTTTTCCAGAGATTTTTACTTACACTGGATCGATAGATATTGGTCGATTGATGATGGCATTCGCAGTATTGATCATCTCATTCGAAGTAAAACCGTCATTGTTCGAGCAAAACAAGTGTACTACTTTGGTCATTTTCCAGAACAAATCCTTACAGCTTCTCGGCATAGTACTATCCTTTTCTCGTAAAACTAGTCTCAGCACTTCTCGCCTTTTACATTCTATTAGCCCCTCTATTTTTCTGATAGCTTCTTCTTTGGTTATCGCCCCATTTCCGTAAATCATGTGCAACGAGGCAGCATTGAGCTTCCCTTGTTCAGATTCCCGCTAAAGTACGGAAAAAACATTAACTTTTTGAATTTTCATAGTTCTATTGTATGGCCTAATGCATCCGTGGCTCCTCTAACTAGTCTACTATCCCTTGAACTTTAAAAAGGTCCACGTAATTCTCTCAACTCGGCAAAATTTCACCAGTTTGCTCTTTGAATGCCATGTGTCAACTTCTTATTGGAGAGAGAAAATCAGAAAAATGACATCTTTGAAAAGTCAAACCCATCTAGAAGCTGACTCGTGGCGTTAAAGGGGCAAACCAATACACTTTTAAAGTTGAGGGACCTACAAAGGATCTTTTAATAGTTTGGGGGACACTAGGTGGAATGGGACAAGTGGGAGGTGCCACTGATGCATTAATCCTTATTGTTTCAATAAGTTGCTTATGTTACTATACCTCGAAGCCTCTCCAATCGTTGAGCAGACATCCACAAGTGCTCATAGTCTTGAATAAATTATGTAATTCTCGGCTTCTAACATCTTCCTTCGTTTGTTTCGGCCCAACAAAGAAAAGGGTGGTCAAAACAATCGGTCCAAGAATGAATGATATGTATCCATTAGTCATATATTCGTCAAGTGTCGGCATAGTGTTTCTTTTCGACCATAGAGCTTCGATCAACATCAATTTCAGTAAATCGAGCCACTGCAATGCAAAAATGATCAATATTCGGACACTATAAGGCTTGTCCAATCGAGTATTAATTATTCGATATGAGATTCGAACTCACAATTTTTCTAATATGACTTGTCATTTTACGCCCTTGATAAGAAAAAGCTTTCTCTCCAAGCTCACAAATGGTACTATAAAGTGCCGAAAATATGATCTCGACATTCTTAGAACAGAATTTAAAGTTCCCGTCAAAATCCCACTTGCATTTTGGTTTTGTAAAAATTAACCATGTTTTCAAGATCCATATATAAATTCGAAAGAATTAAAGAATATACCTTTCAATCAAATCAACTAGGTTGATAAGTTCCTCCTCTGAACCCCCAACATCAAAGAAATCTTTGACAACCGTCGTAAGCACAGAATTTTTCGCCCACAAAAAAGAGCATCGGTCATTTCAGTAGCAAAGAGAGAAGCGGCACACGAAAAGTAACAATAGCCCAGCTTTTGCCTAGCAAACTTAAGCTTGTTGAGTCTTTTTTCGATAATCCATTTGTTTACGGCAAGGGCATAGAATTCTTCTCAAAATTTTTATTCCAAAATCGACCTTTACGAAATTCACTATGTCAGAAGTTGTAGAACTTGTTACCTCCCGAGATGTTCAAGTTTTTCTCGGTGCATCGATTGGCAGATGTTGAAATCTTCTTTGGCTAGTTTTAGAAAATTTTCATTCACAACGATTGAGCAACTAACATCAATAGAGAAATAACAGGTCTTTAATGTATTTTGTCTTAAATACATTTTAGCTTTTCGTAAGTTGATTTACCGGATTATAAGTGAAACTAATCGCATGGAAAATGGTGGAATTAGGTTCATTTTACATATTTACATGAAAATGACATTCTATTTGGGGTCATGGGACCTGTATAGGTGTGGGGGACCTGTACGGCCCTAGAGGAGGACATGTACGGGTATGGGGAACCAGTACGGATCCTGTTTGGACCCAAATAGAACCTCTCTTTCTCGATTAAAATAGATCTGAGATGAAAATGCCTAAAAAGGTGGGATTTCGCTCCATACGGGTATGGCACACCCGTATGACCCCCATAGGGGGGCGTACGAGTGCCAATAAGGCTCGTACGAGTCAGGACCAGACCCAAAATAGCATTTAAGTTAGAACAATAAGAAAGTATGTGAATGATAAGAAAATAAATAGAAGGTGGGTCTTTTTGAAACTCAGGATCGTACCTCTATGCCCTGAATCCATTTTAAAACGATCCCTATGCCCTAAAAAAGTCTAGCAAAAGCAGTCGATCAGGATGAAGGTGTTTTAAGGACTATTTTGGTGTATATTTGTGTGGTCATAACCTCTCCTAATCTAAAAAATGAATCAAGAATAGTATAAAATATGGATAAAACCTATGTAGAAAGGTTTTCTCCCTTTATTATCCCTTCTATACCCCTTCTATACCATTTCTAAACCTTCTAAATACTACTAGAAATGAAATGACTATAGTATAGTTCATGATTTGTGTTGTTCCCCCTCCGCTTTTAAAATGTGAAGCAAAAGCCTCGTTTTATAGTGAAAACTCGGCCCCAACAACACTTATGGCTGATTGGTGCCAAATAAGGTATGATTGCAATCAATCAGGCATGATTTAGCGTGATTAACACCCATGCGGGTGGGGAGGGCCTGTATAGGTCCTAGTAGGACCCTTATGGCTCCCTTGTAGGGTTACGGCTGAGGTGGAGCCATACGGGTCGACCTGTGGACCCTGTACCTCTTGGTGTGACCCGTACAGGTCCTTAAAGGCAGTCTAAGTCTCTGAACTTTGGCCAAGCTCATCTATGTAGCATTACTATCGAAAATAACATTATCTAGCTCTTATCATAGTTTTGTGAAAAGGACCATTAAAATCTAGTGCTCACGGACTCATTATCAACTACTGAAATTCCAACCTGAGATGTTCTTGAGAAAGCATAAGGACCTTGCTTGAAGCTTAGCCTGAGAGTTGTTACCAAATTAAGTACAAATACACAAATAATTTTTAAAGTTCAGAATTACCTCGGTTTTGGTTCTGATTGTTGTATTTTTACTTTGAACTAATCAATCGATGTTCTTGAAATTTCAACATATAGTTATTTTCATTATGTTAATGCTATCATAATGTAATGAAAAGTTTGTAACAAACGATTTCTTTCAAAGTCTTCGTGATTTCATTCGATTTGATTTAATTCTCTGTGCTATTATGATTTATTGATTCAAAATTGATTCTTCAGATATTAATGCTTTTTGAAGATTAAATCTTGTCACATATATCTACAAGTGCGTCAGATGATGGAGGGAATTGATTTAGCTATTCGACAATCAACCAAGTTTTAGGAAAAGAGTTAACTATGCCATTTCATAGTTTTTCTATAATTAAATTTACCCGAGAGGGGGAAAAGGTAGGTGGGAAAGGTTCCCACTGCCATTAAAAACCCCCTCCAAGGAATTTTATAAATAAAATGAAAAGTACAAGAGTCATAAAAAAATTCTAGTAACAAGCCGATCCATTTGACCAAAAACAAAACAAAAGCTAACTAGCAAAAAGATACTGCGGACATGAAACATAATCGTCCGTAATAAATGTTGGTATTTTAGTGTAATTGGATCAACTAGTTGACCAATGCAGTCATAATATTTCATCGAACAAGTTAGGAGAGTGCGGAGTGCACGCTTGTTCGAGTTCTATTACGATACTTAGCTTAAGAGGGTCCGGGAGTTAGCTTTCGCAACACTTCTGTTATGAATTGTTGCAGTTGCTCGAATGGACACGTCTTTTTGCTATGCTTCTATTCTGAACAGTTGCAACTGTTCGTTTCAGGCTTATAAATATCTGGCATCGGCAACATTTTTAGCAATCTGGTTGCAATCTGGTTCACTTTTTCACAACAAGAAATTCATTCTAAGTTCTTGTCAATTCTGATTTTATCCGATTGATCTATTTGGTAGAACCGCCAAATAAGATTCAATCTAAAAGTGTTCGTCACGACTTCAGAATTAACCATGCATCATTTTATCACATTTCTTCAACAAAGATTGAGAGACGTTTTTTATAAACATTCAAGGCTTCATTCTACCGGAATTCCCCAACGAAGATTGAATCTTATTTTCGCTTAAAGCCTGAGTTTTCACGAGCCATAAGATAAGGTATGCTTCCATGTTTAAGTTTTAATTCTCGATGAATCGACATGAATCGATACTGACTTCGTTATTTTCGTGAAATTTCTTTTAATTGGTGTCCGAGCGAGTTTATATTTGATTCATTGAGAATTTGTGTTAAGTCCTTGATGAACGATGAATAAATTTGATTTCCAATTTTTTTTTTTTTCTCATCGCACTGTTTTTTTTATGATCGATGGATGACAATATTTGCAATTAATTGAATTGTAGTTTTTGATATTAGTTTCCAAGGTTTGAATAGAAAATCAATTATCGGGAGAGTTGAATTAGATGGATAGATGACATGTAAATGTTGATCAAATCAATTATTGATTTTATCTATTGTCATTATTCTACTCTCAGTTTTGTTAGTGGCAAAAAGTTGTCCAATTCTATAATTGCCGCAGATTTCATGGATACTCAATCAATTTTAATTTGTAATTTCAATACTTATTTCCTGTTTGGGAATCAATATTCTTTGGCATATTGATCTTATATTGCGATAGAATTTCTTCTTGCAATTCATTGTAACATTCGTTGATGAATGTTGGATTAAAAAAAATTGGCAATTAAGGGTATTTGCCTTAATGCAGAGACGCAAAACAAAGTTCCAATTTTACTTTTGTGGTTGGATGTCATTATGGGTTTCGTTTAACTGCAGTACATGAATTCTTCATAGATTTAATATATGGTAATTGCGGCAATAATAGGTTAATGATATTATTGATTGGAGTTTATATGACACATGACATTATATTTTCTTTTGGATCAAAGAAAAAGGTTCTTTGCATTGTGATTAAAGGTTGCATGCAATCATTGTGTAATGTCATTATTAATTACACTGTGTGTGGTTTGGTTAAAAAAAACCGAACTTTTCTTCTTTCTTTAATGAAATGACTTATGATTTTTAGAAAATTTTTTTTCGATTTGATGATGTTTTAATGGAGAAAAATGCAAGGGAAGTCAGGCCATGAATTCTGAAAAATATGAATATTGATTTTATTGTGTTTTAAATGAAGTTTGATGCTTTAAAATTTAGGATTTGAATTTCTTAATTATTGAAGTTAAGTTGAATTATGTTTGATGGCCATTTTCGTTTTTGGTTGCTTATGGCGGTATAAACGTTCATTTTCTCAAAAAAATCTCGATTCTCAAGTCGTTTTGTATAAACGACATGTTTAGGTTCATTTTTTGGTAAAAAGAACGAATTCATTGGACTCGGGACGTTGAAAAACCTAGGGAGGGTTTTGTTCGGAGCCCGGAATCATTTTTGGAAAGATTTAAAATAAGAATTCGTTTTCTACGTTTTGCAAGGGATTCTGAATCCGTTGCAGAATCCATTGCAGAATGAAAAATTGCAACGGTTTGATGTGACAACCGTTTTTCACGATGGTTCAAGCAGAATTGAAAATATGCTTTTCTGCGTTTGCAAGGGAGAATTAATCCGTTGCAGAATCCGTCAGAAAGGAAAAGTTGCGATGGTTCATTTGCGAAAACTGTTTTTCACCACTGTTTTCTACGTTTTGTGAGAGATTCTGATTCCGTCAGAGATTCCGTCACAAAAGGAAAAGTCAATGGACAATTTATTTTGACGGTTTCTCAATAGGTTGTTTGTGAGGGTTTCGAAATCCGTCAGGAATTCCGTCACAAGATATAAAGTCAGGACGGTAGTTTTTGTGACAACCGTTTGTGACGGTTCATGATATGTGGTGATGCTTCGTGTAGCAGTTTTGGCAACGCTTTTGTGATCTATTGCAACCCTTTTATAAGTGTTGCCAGAAACAAGGCTACTGGTTGATATGGTAACAATTTTTAGAGCATTGCCAGAATATTTTTTTTTGTGTCGCAAGAAAGAATGTAAGTGGAGCAATTTTGGCAACACTTTAGTGAAATTAAGCGTCGCCAGAAACTTGTCCTTATCCAACTTTAACCGTCATCTAATGTGGCATTGATTTAATTTTTAGGGTTGACATGTCAATGGTTGACTGATACATGTCAGTCAAAAGTCAAAGTTGACGGTTCAACATAATGCCACATGGCGCATTTCTAATGGCTTCCTTCGGTTTTGGAAGGTTAGTCGGATACAAGTTATTTTTCTTATGAGGAGTATAGTTCTTCCGTAAGTGGATGCGTGTTTCTTCTTGGGGGAGGTGCTACTTCTTGGGTGTCTAAGAAACAATCTTGTATGAGTGATTCGACAATGGAATCTGAGTTTGTAAAAACTGAGCATAATTTAGCCGATCATATAACCAAAGGGTTGAGGAAAGATCTTGTGCAAAAGTCAGCTATGGGGATGAAATTAAAGTCTATCTAAAATCTCTCATGTTAAGATACCCAATTCCCACCTAATATGACGTTAGGTGCTGAATTCAATGAGGAAAACTTAACATCTAGAGATTGGAACACACTGATTAAAACATCCCAAGGTGTGTGTTCAGACTTGCAAGTAAAGGAGGTTGAAGTTTAATTTCTTAATAGCCTTTTTGAAAAATTGCATACGCCGGTGCAAGAGTAAAAATGCTACCTAGATAAGCATGAAGTTTAGCCACTTCAAGAAGCTTGGACTTGGCTTTGATATGCTTATGAAGGATAGGACACAAGGCTAGTAAAAGATAGTGTCAAGTAAGAACATGTTAGAATGTTGACTTACGTGTATATTATCTTCGTGTATTCAAGATGGATAGCCAAGGTTCAATCCATAGTGACACCTTTGGTATTCGAATATTTGGAATGTGTATTATACTAAGATGAAATTCAATCGTCACGATATTTCATTTATGCATAAGTTTGCTATTTGTTGTGATTTTGTTTAATTAATCATGGATAACACTAAAATGGGGGAGGATTGTTGGTATTTTAGTGTAATTGGATCAACTAGTTGACCAATGCAGTCGTAATATTTCATCGAACAAGTTAGGAGAGTGCGGAGTGCACGCTTGTTCGAGTTCTATTAAGATACTTAGCTTACGAGGGTCCGGGAGCTACCTTTCGCGACACTTCTGTTATGAATTGTTGCAGTTGCTCGAATGGATACGTCTTTTTGCTATGCTTCTATTCTGAACAGTTGCAACTGTTCGTTTCAGGCTTATAAATATCTAGCATTGGCAACATTTTTAGCAATCTGGTTGCAATCTGGTTCACTTTTTCACAATAAGAAATTCATTCTAAGTTCTTGTCAATTCTGATTTTATACGATTGATCTATTTGGTAGAACCCCTAAATAAGATTCAATCTGAAAGTATTCGTCACGACTTCAGAATTATCCATGCATCATTTTATCACATTTCTTCAACAAAGATTGAGAGACGTTTTTTATAAACATTCAAGGCTTCATTATACCAGATTTATATAACAAGAGAAAACATCAAAATAAAACAGGTGCAAAATTTGAAAGTTTTTTGAAACATCGAGAAATCGAAATTAGAGACACAAACAATCATCGCAAGAGAATGGATCGAATTTGCACCTTTTCGATGAAAAACTAGGGCTTCAAGTGCCAAAAATTCTGGCAACGCTCTGAAAATCGTTACCATATCAATCAGTAGCCTTGAATGTTTATAAAAAAATGTCTCTAAATCATCATCGAATCGAAAAATTTTCTTCAATACATAATTGTCTCAGCTTTCCAAATCCACCAGAATCAGAGAAATCCAAATTGTATAACCAAAGTTATGATCAAAACACTAAACAGTGTACAAAGCTGAGATTTTCCGAAAACAGATTTCACGACTCAACTTCAAATGAAAATTTCACATTGAAAACGAATGAAATTAAACAAGGTTTCTTCTGAACATACATTCAAGGCTTCATTCTATCGGAATTCCCCAACAATAAAGCGATTAACAAACTCCAAGTGAGATCTCCACCATGCCTGTCCTTCCTCCACCACGTACCTAGCCAAAGCATCAGTCGCTACATTTTGGTCCCTATAGATATGAGTAACATGTATCATAATAAGTGTTTGTAACCTTCTTAAATTCTTCCATTTACCCCGAATTGACCATGGTAACCTGACCTTCCCCCTGAAAGTGTGAACTACATACATAGAGACAGTTTCAAGACAGAGACGAATCTATCCTCGATCGTATGCTTTTTCTATTGCAAAAATGGCAGCCATAATTTTGGCTTCGAAAGCATAAGCTGAAGGAATCCTTCAAGCAAAAGCACCATATGAAAAACCCCTAGGATTGTGACAGATCCCACTAAAGCTAGCTATGTCGGGTGATCCAAGAGATGAACCATCAATGTTCACCTTCATGTAACCCATTGATGGAGGTTGCCAATTCACCTGAATTATATTCCACGGTTTAGAAGGTAGAATCGAGCAACCAAGGTTCTTAAGAATCCAAAAGTCACTCACTCTCTTAGAGTGACCCACACAAAAAAATTTTACCTCCTTAATGGCCTTCCAAAGTGTCCTCAAACAATTTCCCACATTCGGTATTTCACCCTCAAACCTCGCAAGGTTCCTATTATGCTAAATAACCCAAAAACATGTTAAAGCCGCAACACTCTAAATGTTGTATAGTTGTGGATCACATCACATGACCATGGTGTGAAACATTAAATCTCGTGCGCTTCCATCTTGACAAACTGGATGCCCAAAAAATCAGTAATGGCGTTCCATATATTTGTAGCAAAATAGCATCGGAGAAACAAATGGGCTATAGTCTCCGCTTCTTTCCACACATTGAACAACAAGATGCACTATAAATTCCTTTCGTCTGTAGAATATCATCCATCGATAAATAACCCCAAGCCAAATGCCAACACAATGTCGATCTCGATTCTGGAAGAAACACTTTCTATATAAAAGTAAAAAATGACTTGCGGTGGTTCGAGTTTTGCAAGAATCTTATCTGCAATTTTCTGCAGTTGTAATTGTGTGGGCGCACCACTAACACTACAAGAAAATCAGCGTTCTGCAATGGAAACTGCAACGGAAACTGCAACGGAATTTCCTTTGCAATAGCTGTTTTGCAACGGAATTGCAACGGTTTGGATTCCGTTACAATATTGCTTCTTGCAGATCGTTTTGCAAGTGTTTAACTTTCCGTTGCAGATTCCCTCGTAGATCTGCAAGTTGATTTCACATGCAATTTTCCTTTGCAGATTTGCAAGTACAGGATCTCTTGCAAAATTGCTTCTTGCAGATTTGCAAGTGCAAAATCCCTTGCAAATGTTAAATTAAAAATAAATAATTAAAAAAATTGTTGGGCAAATATATTATTTGGATTGAAGGGAGCTAATATGAATTACATTAGCCAAAATATTTAAATGATTCAATAACTAATTAAGAACACAAAAACTTAAAGATTAATAGACAAAAAAACTTAACAAAACAAATAACAAAAATTAATAGTTCTTAAACATAGGAGAAGTCAATACACAAGTGACAGTAAAATAACACGATTGATACTAATTAAACTTACTTGGCTCAATTCCCTGAATGCAAGAGAAGTATCAACAGTATCAAACTTCTCCATGTGGTATAATTACATCTGAACAAAATAGTAAGAAGCGGGCTATTAATTGTACATAAAACAATAAAATCTAGAAATGTAATGGCATAAAAGAATCATGGAAAACACAGGACATTTCACCTAGGATACAATATCCTTATTTTTTGACTCAACCTTCCAACAATAATTATAGAGACTAGAGAGAAAAAATCCAAGTTTTGTCAACTAATAGTGCATATTTCATAAACAAGAACCGAGCTACTGTAAAAATCATAAAAAGAAAATTTCACTTCTCAAGAGAAGTATCGAACTGTGTATTATCAACAATAAAACTTCTACTACATGGAATAAGAAAGGTACATAAAAATATAACAAGAAGGATACATAAGAAAAGTACCTTGGAGTTACCTAATGTAGAGATTCCAAAATGCAAACAGGAAAAAAGAATTTTCAGAGAAAGTCAAAACAAAGACTTCTGCACTAATGTGCTAAATAGCTATGGCAAGTCAAACTAAAAGGTTTTAGTAAATTAGTGTCAGTCCTAAACATACTGAAACTCTTGTAATAGTGCAGATAGAGCTCCCCTCCTTAATGACTTCGCTATAGATGCCTGAAACTTGGCGTTTTCACTATACACAACTCAACTGCAGTGCAGCTATTAAAAATTTAGTCTTCTTTATTTTGAATCTATATATGTGTAGTCTCTTCCAAAACAATCTAAATTACAAGAATCTGCAAAAACCAACAGTTCTCATACATGTCATATATATGGTAACAACTCCTCCATACCGTGCTTACTCATTTATCAAGAAATAAATCAATTGAATCAACAGAAATAGCCAAATAAGTTTGTCTCCAATCATAAGTAGCAACACACAATGTGTTTCTATTATCCTAATCATAGCAAAAAAAAGAATATAAAAATATATGCTAACTCTCATAAGCAAACACAATAAAAATAGAACTTAAAATGACATTCATTAGACCCCATTGCAAAAACAAGATTGATGTTTCCATTAAGTAAAGCAAAGCCTGACAATATAAGAACAAAAAGATATAAACAAACATCTCCAGCAAAAGCAGGCTTGTTGGTTTCAATATTTTACTTTATGAATTTTACTTTCGGACCCTGTTTCTGACCCGTTTTACCAGTACAACTCTTAGTAAAATGCTCATAACTTATTTTTGTACAACACATAATGAATTGATTCTTCTTCCTACTTTAACTAGACATATAAGGGAATAACATATTCAAAAATCAGAAATTCCCAATGAGTAGAACTGTTCCAGTATGCTTTTGAATCTGAAATAGCTTTTTCTAGTCATTTTTCCTTTGGCTCATTTTTTCTCTTATATATGGAATAAGAAACTTACGTTTTTTTTTATTATTTTGTAAGTTATGTTTTTTAGTTAATATATATGCAATGGAAAATAGAAATACTTGTAAATTTCGTTGCAATGTTTTGCCACCAAATTTTCCCTCCAACTTTTTGCAAGGGAATATTTGCATCCTCGCAACTTCCTTTACAAATATATTAAATATTTTAATTTTTAGAATTTAGCAAGGGAATGTTATTTCTACTGCAGAATCCGTTGCAAGATTGTAAATCTGCAAGAGATTTTTTCCCCTTGCAAGCATTCAGTTGCACATTGCGAATTTTCTTGTAGTGTAAACAAAGGAGCTCCGAGATAATCATAGGGGGCATCCAACCGATGAACTCCGATCATACTGACCAAGCTTCTATCCCGCGCTAGACTAACTCCTTTTTTGACAAAATAGAAGTCCTACTCCAATTGACTACTTATCCGGATAAAGACACATAATAATTGTAACAACTTTGCAAGGCCCTAAAGTTTTTCCGAGGAGCTTTACCAAAAATCACCACATCATCAGCATAAAGAATATGACTCGGGAAAAAAGTATCTGAAGTATACCTCATTGGTGCAAAAGAACCATCCTCAACCATCTTCTGAATTGATCTGCTCAAAAACTCCTCCACAAGTCAGAAAAGTAATGGCGAAAAAGGATCCCCTTGCCGAACCCCTCGGGAGCAACTAAAATAACTTGAGAGGCACCCATTCAAAGAAATCAAAATTTGACAAGATGATAAGATATCTAGAATCCACTCACGGAAACGAAACAAAAAACCAAAACAATCAAGCACATGAAGAAGAAAACACCAATCTAAAGTATCAAATGCCTTCTTTATGTCAATTTTCAATGCCATACATCCACCGAACTCCTTTCCGTCAAGAACATTTATCCCCTCAGAAGCCAAAGCAATGGCATGATTAACACGCCTCCCCTTAATAAAACTGAATTGCTCATTAGAGACAATACTAGAAGAAATTGTCCCCAAATGATTAGCTAGAATCTTCATAATCACCTTGAAGACAAAATTTGAGCAAGCAATTGGTCTAAAGTTTTCCACGACATCAGCCCCCTCAACTTTAGGAATCAACAACATGACACTGGAATTAAGTCCGGTGGTCAACTTCCCATGATAAGAAAAGACCAAACTCATCGACAAACATCATGTCCAATCACAGTCCAAAAGGATGGATAGAATTTGGATGTAAAACCATCAAGCCCCGGGGGAGCCCGAGTAGTTTATCGGGAAAATTTAGTTGTCTCAAGTTGATTATGACTTATACTAGGGATTACATTTTGTAACTTCGAAAGGCAAATTTTCATGGAGCTCACAGGTTTGGACCATCTAAGTATGAGGAGTGCCACTATTGCTTTCATTTTTCTACTACTGAGTGCAAGTCTCGCTAATTTCATTGCCGCAGTTCTGCCCTGAGAAAGGGAATCCCTACCTCGATTGAGTCAGTCAGTTGAGGGAGCAAGAAAGGATGCGTATCCTTAGTGGGTTCCAGCTTGAACGATTGGTCAAACTTTTGGAGGAGGATCGAAAACTAGCTCTAGCTTGCTTCCACTAGCGGCGGGCGGGCAAAGGGTCTAAAGGATACATAGTCGGGGGGAGAGTTAATCGGTACTCGTTTACAAGAGGTGCGCTCGTATGCCTTTCGAGGCTTCCCCCTTGTAAATATTCTAGGCAGAACTCTCTCCAAAGCACTAAAGACAGTGCACTATCCCCCTTCATAGAAAAAACCACATCTCTAATCTCCTAAAATATTGGTTTCAAAGTTAAATAATTATTCTCCTCCTCCGTAACCATCGTAGGTATGACACGTCCTTAATTCATGGCCAATTTGACCCCGGACTTTTGAACAAGTTTTGATAGAAACTCGTCATATGATTTAAAATTGTAGAATGATCCGTCGTCAAATCCTTATCAATACTCAAAAATGGTGTATTCCCTTTTGAACTTGCGCTGGTCATTGAGGATATAAGAAAGTGGTTCCGGCATATGTGATAGTTGACATGGACAGAGATACCGTGCATAACACCCCTGTATCTCATGACAATGTATGTGTCACTGTAGATAGATATGAGCAGTCATATGGTCAATATAAGTTCCCATGCCCATCAAATGATTTAGATATTCTTTCCAGTGTGCGTTCAAGTTTCACACAGTGGTCTAGGCATTTGGTCATTCCTAAACATGTGAGTAATTGACTGAACTCAATTAGTAATTATGTTTTATTATCCATACGAGGCAGAGGTCGTGGTCATGGACGTGAACGAGGAAGAGGAAACTGGAGGCATAATGATGGACGTGACAAGTCCAATGTTCAATGCTACAATTGCTCCAGATATGGCCAATATGCAGCAGAATGTCGAAGCCCACCAAAGCAAACAGAGGAAATGGTGATCAACATTCAAGAAGAGGACGTAACCAACACGGTATTACTAACCCGTGAAGGTGAATACAGTCAAGAAAACAATATATGGTATCTTGATAATGGTGCAAGTAACCATATGTGTGGAGACAAGAAAATGTTCGTAGAGCTGGACCAGTCATTCAGTGGTAATGTTGTTTTTGGGGATTCCTCAAGAGTTCCTATTCAAGGAAAAGGAACTATTCTTATTCGTTTAAAGAATGGAGAGAACCAATTCATCAGCAATTTTTATTACGTTCCAAACATGAAAAGCAACATTTTAAGTTTGGGACAACTGCTGGAGAAAAATTACCAAATTTACATGGTGAACCGAAAGTTGGTGCTGTTAAATGAAAAGGAGTTGCTAGCTAGTGTACCAATGTCAAAAAATAGAATGTTCACTCTCAACATCAAGACGGATGTAGCAAGATGCTTAAAAGCTTGCGTGAAAGAATCTGATTGGCTTTGGCATTTGAGATTCGGTCATCTCAATTTTGGAGGGTTGAAATTACTAAGCCAGAAGAAGATGGTGCATGGTCTTCCGCTGATTAATAAACCCCATCAACTTTGTGAAGGATGTCTTGTTGGAAAACATTCTAGAACTAGTTTTCCAAAAGAGTCTATGTCAAGAGCAAAGGCTCCCCTTGAGCTTATTCATGCCAATGTCTACGGACCAATGGCACCAATATTATTGGGAGGCAACAAATATTTCTTGCTATTCATTGATGATTATAGCAGAAAGATGTGGGTTTATTTTCTGTAAGAGAAATCAGAAGTTTTTGAAGCATTTAAAAAGTTTAAAGCTATGGTGGAAAAAGAAAGTGGCTATTACATCAAAGCTTTAAGATCCGATAGAGGGGGAGAATTCACGTCAAATGAATTCAAAAGATTCTGCGAGCATCAAGGAATCTGTCATTTCTTGTCAGTCCCGAGATCGCCTCAGCAAAATGGTGTTGTTGAATGAAAGAATAGAACCGTGATGGATATGGCGAGGAGCATGTTAAAGAGCAAGAATTTGCACAAAGAGTTGTGGGGAGAAGCGATTGATTGTGCTGTCTACATCTTGAACCGATCTCCAACAACAAGTGTGTTGGATATGACACCTCAAGAAGCATGGAGTGGGAGAAAGCCTAATATCTCTCATTTTTGTGTTTTTGGGAGTGTTGCACATGTTCATGTTGCGGATGAAGAAAGGAGAAAGCTGGATGACAAAAGTAAAAAATACTTGTTCGTGGGATATTCAGAATTTTCAAAAGGTTATAAGATGTTTGATCCTAACACAAGGAAGACGATCATCAATAGGGATATGACTATTGACGAGGAAGCAATTTGGGAATGGAATAATGATAAGCAGAAGAATTACAGTTTTCATCCTTTCACCATGGATGAAAACAATGATCGAGATGTGGAGGAATCAGGCAAAGCATCGATGTCATATAGTCCTATTCCAATTGCATCTCCAGGACAAGATGATGATGAAAGTCAAAGTCCAAGAGAAAGACCTAGAAAATTTCGTCTTGTTGAAGATCTTTATGATGCAACTAGAGAGCTCAATGAAGAATTGACTCTTTATTGTCATCTTATTGATAGTGAACCTATTGATGCTGAAGAAGCCATGAAATATGAGAAATGGAGAAAAGCCATGGAGGAGGAGATCAATTCAATTGAGAAAAACAAGACGTGGGAGTGGACCAAACTTCCAGCTGACAAAAAGCCCATTGGAGTCAAATGGGTGTTCAAAGCAAAGAAGTATGCAAATGGAGAAATCGTTCGACATAAAGCGAGGCTAGTCGCAAAGGGATATAGTCAAAAACCTGGTATTGACTATGATGAAGTATTTGCACCAGTAGCAAGAATGGAGACTATCAGACTAGTGATCTCAGTCGCTGCCCAAAATGGATGGAAGATCCATCAAATGGATGTAAAGTCAGCATTTCTGAATGGATACTTAGAGGAAGAGATCTATGTCCAACAACCACCTGGTTACATTATCAAAGGTCATGAACGAAAAGTGTTGAAGCTGAAGAAGGCGTTGTACGGACTTAAGCAACCACCCAGAGCTTGGAACAGCCGCATCGACAAATATTTTTGCGAGAATGGATTTGTCAAATGCCCACACGAGTATGCCTTTTACGTGAAAGTGAAAGGTTGAGACATATTACTTGTTTGCTTATATGTGGACGATCTCATATTTACAGGGAACAATCCTCAAATGTTTAATGATTTCAAGAAGACGATGACTCCTGAATTCGAAATGACTAATATTGGTCTAATGGCGTACTATCTTGGCATTGAAGTGAAGCAAAGTGATGATGGAATTTTTATTTGTCAAAGTGGCTTCGCTAAAGAGATCTTAAGGAAATTTAAGATGGAAAATTGCAACCCTGTCAGCACTCCGGCAGAATGCAGTTTGAAATTGACCAAGGATGAAAATGGAGTCAGGGTGAACCCGACAATTTTTTGAAGTTTGATCAGGAGTCTCAGATACCTGACGTCCACAAGGCCAGATATTCTGTATGCAGTTGGACTAGTGAGCAGATACATGGAAGAACCGAAGGAGTCTCATTGGAATGCAGCGAAAAGATTACTCCGCTATGTTAAAGGTACAACTAATTTTGGATTGCATTATTCAAAATCTGACGAATTCAAATTAGTTGGCTACAGCGATAGTGATTGGGCTGGTGATAAAAATGACCGAAAAAGTACAAGCGGGTTTGTATTTTTTCTCGGTAACACGGCATTTACTTGGAGTTCAAAGAAGCAACCTATAGTGACGTTGTCAACATGTGAAGCTGAATATGTTGCTGCAACATCATGTGTGTGTCATGCAATATGGCTGAGAAGACTATTAACGGTACTTCAAATGACGCAACATGATCCAACGAATATTTTTATCGATAACAAATCGGCATTGGCGTTGGCGAAAAATCCTGTCTTCCATGATCGAAGCAAACACATCGATACAAGGTATCATTTCATTCGAGAGTGTATTGAGCAGAAGGAAGTCACATTGAAGTATGTCAGAACACAAGATCAGATAGCGGACATCTTTACAAAGCCATTGAAGTATAACGTGTTCAATCAATTGCGAGCGTTATTGGGAATAACGGATGATTAAGTTTACAGGGGAATGTTCAAATTATTAAACTTAATGTGATAAAAAATAATGGAAAAAAGGGTCAAAAATAGTCAGCCACCTAAATTGGACTTTGAAAAAAATTGGTATTTGTAGGATTTGTTAGTTGGATTTTGTGGAAAATTAAAATAAGTTGTTAACCTAAATTTGAATTTTGTAATAGATTGAATTATTGAGAAAATGATAGGACCATTGCAGAATTCATCAAATGCCTATATAAGGCAATGTAATTTGCTATTTTAAAGAGTGTAAGAGAGTGAAAAAATAATAAGAGTTTATGAGTGTATTGTAATAAAATTAGTGTGAATTACTCATTTTTATGTTTTGAGCATTTTTTGCTTGATTATTTTCCTCTTCAATCCAACATCCAAATCCTTATAAGAGGCGAAATTGAGAACATTATGCACCTGGAAAGACAAAATTCAGAACAGACCAAAAACTGATAATCAATTCCAGGATTACAAGTCGAAAAACATTACCTCTTCAGCAATGTGTTTATCAATTAAATCGGAAGCTAATTTCTGCTTCAAGAATTGGCTTGTCCATGAAATTTGTTTTTCGAGAAAAAGTTCGTCCGGATAAAGTATTTGTGAAGCTTTATACAACTCCAAAGCAGGCCTTATTGTTACTAATCGTAACTTGCTATTACTAAATGATGGCGAGAAGGTACATCACATACCACTAGAACAGAAGGCTCCACAAATGCCTACTGTCTCTAGCTTGCATCTCACCAGACATCATGAGGTTAAGAATGATGCTCACCCAAGGCGACACGCCAAGAAGCATCGCAACCAAAATGGCCAAACTCCACACGCGACGAGGACGCCGCGAAATCGGGTGGGGGAGAATGTTACGAGGCGCCAATCTTGCCCCGCAATACATCGCTGCCCATGCGCGATGGCATATGCGCATTGGAATTTTTACAAAACAAGGCATGCCATGCCATGCCAAATTAATCAAGCCATGCATGCAACATCGGCCAAAGACGCGTGCTTTCGAGGAGAAGAACGCACAACAAGGTCCGCGGGATGTTCGACATGCTTTGACACGAGTTTAATGCGAGAAAATATGAAGAGATGGCATAAAAATGCGAGATTGGGCCAAATATGGCGAGAAAATAGGCCTGGAGACAGCCCAGCCCGCAAAAAGCCCGCAAATGGCAAGCCCATTCTGCCCAGAGCAGTGCAAGGGCCCAGTTTCCTTGCAAATTCTGTCAGAAGCTTCCAGAAGAGTCGCCAGAACTCCGGAAAGTGTTGCTGCAGACCCAGAAAGGCAACGGAAGTTCCAGAAAGCGTCGCCAAAAGACCTGGACAGACTAGAATCATCTCAAAAGCTCCTAAATCATGCAAGGAAGCTTCCAACCGACCTAGCTGGATATTTTAGGCAATAATTTACTAGAATATGCTTAGAATATTCCAAATAAATTGTAACCACATGTTGAGGAGGTGGGATGCCTATAAATACCTAACCTCCCTCATTTTCTAAGTATGCTTGAATGCTTGAATGCTTAGAGCTAGCATCACTCATTTGTGTACTTGTACTTTGCCCTTCAAAGTATAATACATATTACATTCCCAAACTCTTCTCTCACACCTCTTGCCAACACAAGTGCACTCCCAACTCTTCAAACACACCGCAAAGGTCATTCCAATTTCCGCTGCGCAACACGCTCTAAAAGGCTTACTTAGCAACTTCCCTAGCAAGCTTGTTAAGTGCCGACGAGGGAGAAGTCCAGCCTCGTTACAGGTGGTATCAGAGCGAACGTTCCTGACCTAGTGTTTATGAAGACGAGTCTCGCACAAATGGCCAACGAGGTAGAGAAGCAATCTGCCCTTGAACTTGAGGAAGAGCAAGCTCGCGGACGCGACGTCGAGCGCTCTCGCAAATCAGCAAAGCGTGACAAATCCAAAGCACCCAACATCGGCGATGCATTGGAGTCTCGCATAATCACACTCGAAACTCACATGGCTGACGTGAAAGCTAATGTGGGAGACCTCTCAGATCAAATCGACGGCTTGGTTCTTGAAGACGATGCAATCAAGAGAGCTTCGAAAGACCTCTTCGAAGACCTTCGCACATTCTTGCTACAAAAGATCGACGAATTGGAGGCAAAGGTCGAAACCTTGACCGCTGAAAATCAAGATCTTCGACGGCAGAATAGTCAACACCAATGTGGCGGAAGCTCAGGAAGCGGAAGCATCAATAGCGCTCCCCCAATCGCCACAAAATTGCTGCAAAAGCCCGACAACTTCAACGGATGCCGCAACGCTGCCACTGTCGAGAACTTTCTCTTCAGCTTGGAGCAATACTTACGTGGTCTTGCCATCACTAGTGATGAGGTAAGGATCGCTACTGCCCAATCCTTCCTTCGTGACACCGCTCAACAATGGTATAGGCGTAGATGTCTCGATGCCGAGAAGGGACGGCAAGGCATCAATACATGGGCGCAATTTAAAGAAGAATTGCGAAAGAAATTCTGCCCAACTAATGCGAACAAAGAAGCCTTGAGAAAGCTTTGGCGTTTGCGACAAACGGGTAGCATTGCCGACTACATCAAGGAGTTCAACGACTTGTTGCTCGAAGTAGAAGGTATGTCCGACTATGAAATACTAATTCGCTTCGAGGATGGGTTGAAAGATTATGCAAGGGCTGAAGTCAATAGGGGAAAACCACAAACCCTTGATGAAGCCATTGCAATTGTTGAAAACATGGTAGAATATTCCTCACATCTAAAGAGGGATAAGTCATCAATGTTTGAGCGTAACGATGGAGAGGAACGCCAACATCGCAAAGAGAGCGACACATCCAAAACATTTGGAGGAAAGGATAAAGACCCATCGAAGGTACGCAAATCCAAACCCCCTCCAAGTCCTTGTTTCGTTTGTGGTGGTGCCCATTGGACGAGGGACTGCCCAAATAAGAAGACATTAAACTCAATGACCGTCGAAGACAATGACAAGACAACTGAAACGGTGGAGCCAGTTCGACACATGAGCTCCATCCAACTTATAAATGCCTTAGAACAATTGCCTCCTCCGAAAGAATCCAAACAGGAAGAGGAAGGACTGATGTATGCCGATGTCATCATCAATGGCAAACACACCAGCGCACTAATCGACACAGGCGCTACACACAACTTCATCGATGTTGAAGAAGCCAAACGACTTGGTCTCAATGTCAAACCAAGCGGTGGTTCTGCCAAGCCAGTAAACACCGTGGAACAGCCTATCATGGGGAAAGCAAGGAAAGTACCCATGCAAATCGGTCCGTGGAGTGGAAAGCAAAACTTCACTGTCTTGCCCATCGACACCAACAAAGTGATCTTGGGTCTAGACTTCTTCACACAGGTATCAACTCTTATCGTTACTAATCGTAACTTGCTATTACTAAATGATGGCGAGAAGGTACATCACATACCACTAGAACAGAAGGCTCCACAAATGCCTACTGTCTCTAGCTTGCATCTCACCAGACATCATGAGGTTAAGAATGATGCTCACCCAAGGCGACACGCCAAGAAGCATCGCAACCAAAATGGCCAAACTCCACACGCGACGAGGACGCCGCGAAATCGGGTGGGGGAGAATGTTACGAGGCGCCAATCTTGCCCCGCAATACATCGCTGCCCATGCGCGATGGCATATGCGCATTGGAATTTTTACAAAACAAGGCATGCCATGCCATGCCAAATTAATCAAGCCATGCATGCAACATCGGCCAAAGACGCGTGCTTTCGAGGAGAAGAACGCACAACAAGGTCCGCGGGATGTTCGACATGCTTTGACACGAGTTTAATGCGAGAAAATATGAAGAGATGGCATAAAAATGCGAGATTGGGCCAAATATGGCGAGAAAATAGGCCTGGAGACAGCCCAGCCCGCAAAAAGCCCGCAAATGGCAAGCCCATTCTGCCCAGAGCAGTGCAAGGGCCCAGTTTCCTTGCAAATTCTGTCAGAAGCTTCCAGAAGAGTCGCCAGAACTCCGGAAAGTGTTGCTGCAGACCCAGAAAGGCAACGGAAGTTCCAGAAAGCGTCGCCAAAAGACCTGGACAGACTAGAATCATCTCAAAAGCTCCTAAATCATGCAAGGAAGCTTCCAACCGACCTAGCTGGATATTTTAGGCAATAATTTACTAGAATATGCTTAGAATATTCCAAATAAATTGTAACCACATGTTGAGGAGGTGGGATGCCTATAAATACCTAACCTCCCTCATTTTCTAAGTATGCTTGAATGCTTGAATGCTTAGAGCTAGCATCACTCATTTGTGTACTTGTACTTTGCCCTTCAAAGTATAATACATATTACATTCCCAAACTCTTCTCTCACACCTCTTGCCAACACAAGTGCACTCCCAACTCTTCAAACACACCGCAAAGGTCATTCCAATTTCCGCTGCGCAACACGCTCTAAAAGGCTTACTTAGCAACTTCCCTAGCAAGCTTGTTAAGTGCCGACGAGGGAGAAGTCCAGCCTCGTTACATTATGTCCTCTAAATATCCGTCAAGTGAATTAAAGAAGTGATCCTCAGTGAATTGGTTCAATTTGTCTGCACCAAATGTAGATCCGATAATTAAAAAACATTTTTAAAGGAACTGAAAATCAAACTTTTCTATCATTAGTATATATACCTGAAGAGACATCGTATCCATTAGCACGTAGTATTCGAAATGCCATTGCAGAGGTTGTTCAATCTAGAAATATCTCTTCATTTCCCTCCAACCAGTATCTGTATGTTGATAATTTTGTACAATCTAGAAAATTTTGAATATCTACAAGGCGGAAAATACCTGTATGTTTCATCTAGAACGGAATTTATCTCATCCTGGAAAAACCGTCCAATTCCCAAACTTTCAAGGGTGTCAACCATACTTAGTCTGGCATATATGTCCACGGGATAAATGGTAGGAACTGGAAAGATCAGCGAAAAGTTAGTATTACAAAAAAAAATATTAGAACGGTAAATTTGTATACATAGTTGAGGACGAACCTGCGTTTCCAAACTTTTTCAAAGTGTCCTGCAAGTAACCAAGACAACTAGAATCACGAAGATGACTAAAAAGACTTGCAGTTGCAGATGGTGAATTGAAAATCGACCCGTTCTTTCTTTGATATTTCATGACCATATTACAGTCTTGCGATTTTCCGATTCCTTCAGAAATATAAGCTAAGTAAGCTTTCCTTCCCTCCGTGTTGATGCCACAGCCGCTATACAGATACCACACAACAACAAGACCTTTTTTTATCGAATTCAATGCATCAAAGTTAAAGCGATATAAAATTAGTAGATACACACCTTTTAAGATCCAAATCTCTCCTAAGAAGCATTGATTCGACGTATTCTGATTCCAAAGGAAGATTTAAACCCAATTCTTTAGCATGCTCGAGCATATGGGGAAATATTATATCAAATCCAATAGGTGTCTTTTGCTTCTGATCATTCAATGAAGCTGAATTCAGCTCAATAAACCGGAGACCTACAGCAAAACAAAACGAAAGCATGTATCTTTAAGACAATATTGTGTTGATGTTAAATGTTAAGCTTAAACCCCAGATTTCAGATTATTACAGATTAAGGCAGAAATCAAAACATGCAAATACCAAGAAATTTAAAGAAAGCAGTAAAGAACAACAAACACAATTTTAATCAGTTCGCCTTAGGTTTTACTGATTATGTAAAACCTAAAGACTATATCTGCGGTGAAAATCATTCCTGGTGGCTTTATCCCTATAAATAGAGGTACTTTGTTGGTTTTGTTGATGACTGTAATTTTGTGAAAGATCTGAGAGGGGGTTTGGGTTCTTTGTACTGTTAGTTTCTTTGTAATCCAAGAGTGCTTGTTGAATGCATGATTTAGAGTTTCATGCAATAGTTTTAGTGTTGGGATTAGAGAAAAAGGCATGTAATCTTCATTAGCTTTCAGCTCTTCATCAATAAAGCCACCAGGAATGATCTGCATCGCAGATGTGGTCTTTAGGCTTTACATAATAAGTAAAACCTAAGGTGAACTGCGTAAAATTGTATTTGCTATTCTTTACTGCTTTCTTTAAATTTCTTGGTATTTGCATGTTTTGATTTCTGCCTTAATCTGTAATAATTTGATATCTGGGGTTTAAACTTAACATTAAAATTGTCAACCGAAAGATCAAAATAGGCTTAATGCATCAGTAGGTAACTCGACCTGTCCCGAAAAACCTACTGCCCCCATGAACTTTCAAAATGACTCAACTTTTAAAAAGTGCACCACTTTGCTCCTTGAACGCCATGTGTCAGCTTCTGATTGGAGAGAGAAAATCAGAAAAATGACATCTTTGGAAAGTCAAACCAACCAGAAGCTGACACGTGGTGTTCAGGGGGCAAAGTGGTGCACTTTCTAAACATTGAGTGAGCTACGAAGTCACATAGAAAGACAGCAGGATTTCAGCTCAATGAACCGGAGACCTACAACAAAACAAAACAAAAGCATATACCTTTAAGACAGTATTGTTTTAATTGTTTAACTGAATTGAGATCGAGATACCTTTGTTGACTTGTCTTTCGCCAATACCCCATAGCTTCAATGCAAGAACGCATGCTAAAGTAGACGATAGTGAATCTTTAAGTAAGGATGAATGATTATGAATACGAGGATCGCCCTAAGACCCGTCTTTGAGTAGATTATCGACTATCCATTTCGAGCATTCCTGAAAACAAGGGATTTCTAGTGAATTTGGAGAGGGTATCATTGCAACCCAAGCAGTATCGTAAGGAGAAACTGAAAGTTCAACCTTATCGAACATCTTTTTAATCTTATCCTTAGTTTCATCATGCTATAAAATTCGGCACAAAAAGAAGAATCATGTACTACAATATTAGCCACATAGAAAGTAACAACAACAAAACATTAAGGGATTAAAGTTAGACACCTTAATTGTTGTACTGCTTTTTGCAACCGGTCGTGACTTAGAATGTCCTAAGTTTGCTTCACACGAAAAATAAACGAAACATACAGTCAGCAAACTGTAATCCAAAAATAAAACAACACTACTTTGATAAATTCAGAAAGCTACTATATTCAGTGTTGCTACATTGGATTCATATTCATAGCAGTTATGTAGCACGGAAACCGGGAAACGCCATTTCTAAAAAATATAGGCTTGGAAACTGTAGGGTAAAGAATACAGACACGGATACGGAAACTGAAACACCAAAATGGTATGTAACCGGAGTTTCCGTGCTTCATAGCATAGCAATAAATAAACACAGAAGATCAAACGCCAATTTCACCGAATTAGTACAAAAATCAACTCAATATAGCATTAAACTCATTGATATTATCAAAAAAAAAAAACTCATTGATAATGTGCAATTCAATTCATGTGTATAAAACCATAACAAAGTGAATTCCAATTTGGCTACACATTGACCTAATTTAGCCCTTCAGAGTGAACTACACGGTACTTAAATTGGACAACAAATTGACGAGTTGAGGGAAGAGCTAATGTTACAAGTTAATTGGAAGAGCTAAGCCCAAAAGACTAATCCAATGAGTTAGAGGACCCAATTAACTTATAAACACGTATCACTTAGCTTTTCCAAACAATATGGGATTCTCCCTTGGTATTTTTCACATAACATTCGACCCTCCTTCAGGACCGACGTCCTCGTTGGTCACGGCTGCTTTGGTCATGGCCATCACCCCGTAGGCTACCACTCCGAGTCGCTCTGATACCAATTGTTACAAGTTAATTGGAAGAGCTAAGCCCAAAAGACTAGTCCAATGGGTTAGAGGACCCAATTAACTTATAAACCCATATCACTTGGCGTTTCCAAGCAATGTGGGATTCTCCCTTGGTATTTTTCACATAACATTCGACCTTCCTTCAGGACCGACGTCATCGTTGGTCACGACTGCGGTGGTCACGGCCACGTTGGTCATGGCTACCATCTCGTGGGCCACCACTATGCAGGCCACCACTTTGAGTCGCTCTGATATCAATTGTTACAAGTTAATTGGAAGCGCTAAGTCCAAAAGACTAGTCTAATGGGTTAGAGGACTCAATTAACTTATAAACTCATATCACTTGGCATTTTGAAGCAATGTGGGATTCTCCCTTGGTATTTTTCACATAACATTCGACCCTCCCTCAGGACCGATGTCCTTGTTGGTCACGGCCACCACTCCTGGGCCACCACTCCGAGTCGCTCTGATACCAATTGTTACAAGTTAATTAGAAGAGCTAAGCCCAAAAGACTAGTCCAATAGGTTAGAGGACCCAATTAACTTATAAACTCATATCACTTGGCTTTTTCAAGCAATGTGAGATTCTCCCTTGGTATTTTTCACATAACATTCAACCCTCCTTCAGGACCGACATCCTCATTGGTCACGGCCACGTTGATCACGGCTACCACCCCGTAGGCCACCACTCCATGGGCCACCACTCCGAGTCGCTCTAATACCAATTGTTACAAGTTAATTGGAAGAGCTAAGCCAAAAAGACTAGTCCAATGGGTTAGAGGACCCAATTAACTTATAAACCCATATCACTTGGCTTTTCCAACCAATGTAGGATTCTCCCTTGATATTTTTCACATAACAGCTAACCATTTCCACTTACAAGAATCGGCTAAAAAACTAGTGGGGGAGGCTGGCGGCCGCCTCCCTGGCTGCCAGAAAATTGCCTACGCCACCGCTGATTTACCGCCCCTAATTTCAGTAAACGAGTATAACGACGATGAACTTCTTTTAAATCTCCTTTTGGGTAAAATAGTTAGACATGTTCAATGAGCAGGCCGTACGGGGCCAGACCTGGTCGGACCGACACTAATATTGCTCGGCTCAAGCCTAGCCCAGCCCGTATGAATACTATATACAGGTCGGGTTGGGCTTTATATTTAGAATTTGATTTCCAGGCCAAACCTAACCCAGTCCACCCATCAATAATTATATCTATACATATTAATTTAAAATTAATTATTTACATATTTTTAATAATTAATAATATATATATTCGAGCCGAGTAAGGCTTCGGTTTATATATAAAAACCAAGCCCAACCCATTATATGTTCGGTCAGAAATGATTGAAATAGGCACTCTGTGTAGCCTTACTACCTCATCTACATATAACTGAGCCAACCTATCAAGTGAAAAATCCATCCTAACTGGAAGAAAGTGGGCAGACTTTGTCAATCTATCTACAACAACCCACACTGTATCATGTTTCTTCTGTGTACGTGGTAAAGATGTCACGAAGTCCATTGTGATTCTTTCCCATTTCCATTCTGGAATTGTTATAGGTTGCAACAATCCAGAAGGAACTTGATGTTCTGCTTTCACCTGTTGACAAGTTAGACATTGAGCAACATAGTTAGTAATGTCTTTCTTCATTCCATTCCACCAATAATGGCTCTTCAAATTTTGGTACATCTTGTTTGCTCCTGGATGCATCGCATAAGGACTACTATGCCCCTCTTGTAAGATATTCTTCTTTAATTCTTCATTGTTTGGCACGCATAGTCTATCTTTAAAATATAGACACCCATCTTCTCGAACCATATAGTTGTCTACGATACCCACTTGTGTCCTTGCTCGAATGATCTTTAAGTCATCATCTTTATTTTGTGCTTGCTTAACCTGTTGTAGTAGTACAGGTTGAATTTTCAATTCTACAATTAAGGCTCCACTACTGGTAAGAGCTAACCCCGTATTCATAGCCCTTAGTGCCATCATTGTCTTTCTGCAGAGAGCATCTGCTACTACATTAGCCTTTCCTGGATGGTAATCAATAAGACAATCGTAATCTTTAATGAATTCCATCCACCTTCTTTGCTTAAATTCAACTCTTTTTGTGTTGGCAAATATTTCAAACTTTGTGATCTGTATAAATATAACATTTTTCTCCATAAAGATAATGTCGCCAAATTTTTAAGGCAAACTATTGCAGCCAATTCCAAATCATGAGTAGGATAATCCCTTTCATGATTCTTCAATTGCCTGGAAGCATAGGCAATCACTTTTCCTTCTTGCATCAAAACACACCCAAGACCACTATGTGAACCATCACTATAGATTACAAAGTCTTTTCCAGGCTCTGGTTGGGTAAGGATGGGTGCTTTTGTTAACATCGCTTTCAATTTCTCAAAACTTTCTTGACACTTGTCATTCAACTCGAATTTTGCATTCTTTTGAAGTAGTTTCGTCAGTAGGGCAGCAATGACTGAAAATCCCTTCACAAATTTTCTACAATACCCCGCTAAACCAAGGAAACTTCTGACTTCCGTAGGATTCTTTGGTGGTTTCCATTCTACAACTGCTTCTATCTTTTTAGGATCCACTTTAATTCCTTCTACAGAAACAACATGGCCTAAGAAAGAAACTTCTTCAAGCCAAAACTCACATTTGCTAAGTTTGGCATACAATTTATTTTCCCTTAAAGTTTGGAAGACTATCCGCAAATGTTGATCATGCTCTTCCCGTGACTTAGAATACACCAAAATATCATCAATGAAAACCACTACAAACTTGTCTAAATATAAGTAAAAGACACGGTTCATAAGGTCCATAAATGTTGCTGGTGCATTAGTTAGACCAAATGGCATCACCGAAAATTCATAGTGCCCATATCTGGTTCGGAAAGCTGTCTTTACAATATCATCATCTTTCACTCTCATCCAATAGTAGCCCGATCTCAAGTCAATCTTGGAGAAGTATTTGGCACCCTATCAAATAAGTCTTCAATCCTTGGCAACGGATACTTGTTCTTGATTGTCAATTTATTCAACTCCCGGTAATCAATACATAATCGGAGCGACCCATCTTTCTTCTTAACAAAACACTGGTGCACCCCACGGGGATATACTCGGGCATATGAATCCTTTGTCTAACAATTCTTGCAACTGAATCTTCAACTCTTTTAGTTCAGCAGGCACCATTCTGTATGGTGCTTTGGATACTGGTGCGGTACCTGGTAATACATCAATTGCGAATTCTACCTCTCTTTTTGGTGGCAACCCCGGTAGTTCTTCTAGAAATACATCGGGAAAATCACATACCGTAGGAATATTCTGCAATTCTAACTCACCTTCCTTCAATTCCAGAGTGAAGATTCGGTAGGCCTGACATCCCTTCCTAACCAGCCTTTTAGTCTTTATAAAAGAAATTATATTACAGAGATAATCTGATCTTTCACCCACGATAACTATTTCTTCTCCATCAGAAACTTGAAGTGACATTCTTTTGTTTTTGCAATCCACCATAGGTCGATGTTCCGATAACCAATCCATTCCCAAGATAACTTCGAAATCTCGAAAAGGTAACTCAATTAAATTTGCATGAAAAAGTTGATGTTGAATCATAATAGGGCAATTCATATACACTTTGTTTACTATCACACTGTGTCCTAAAGGATTAGTCATTTCAATATTTTCTCCTAATTCTTCTACATGCAACCCTTTCTCTTGTGCTAATGCAGTACATATATATGATTGAGATGAACCAGGATCTATCAAAGCATAAACATCATGATTAAAGAATGAAAATTTATAGATAATAACTTCGGTAGATTCTCTAGTCTCAGGCCCTCGGATTGCATAACTTCGCGCCATTCCTGCCGGATTACCACTCTGCAGTGCTTGTTGAGCCACATCATGTCCACTTGAACCACTAGCATTTCCTCTTCCCCTTCCTCTTCCACCTTGCGTTGTAGAAGTAGGAACTACTGTAGGTGCAGATGTACTTATCTGTCTTTGAGGAAAATTTGCAATCAAATGTTCCCTTGAGCTACATTTAAAGCAGACTCTACCTTTTCCCCAACATTCCCCTGTATGCATCCTTCCATAATTAGAACATTGTGAAATATTTCCTCTGCCTTAACCTGAAGGTACGCTAGCCGCTGACCCCGTACTTATGGTTTGTCTCGGTGAAAACCCTCTGAAATAAGATTGTGTTTGTTCTGATGTTCCCTTCTATCTCTTACTTGGAGATTCTAAACTAGCTGGACCCTGTGATCCCTTTGGAAATCCAGACCTTTTAGCCATTCTTTGTTGTCTATCTGAATTAATCTTCTCAATGCCCGTAGCAGCATCAACCAAGTCATTGAACACCCTAATCTTTTATGCAAGTAGATGCACTCTAATTTCATCATTCAACCCATCCTTAAATCTCTTACATCGCCTCACTTCACTGTTAACGATATCACGAGCACACCTCTCGAGTTTGAGGAATTGAACTTCATATTCTGATACAGTCATTCGCCCCTGTCTCAAAGACAAGAACAATTTCCTCTGCTCATCCTTAAATCGTTCGCTAACATATTTTTATCAAATTGTTCCAAGAAAAGGCCCCAAGTGATTTCTCCGGGTCGCCTTTCTCTCACAATATTATCCCACCACCTCCTAGCTTGTTCTTTGAGTAGACCTTGCACACAGTCTAATCTCTCTTCATTTGTAAAATGAAGCCTAGTCATACACAATTTAGTATGATCAAGCCAATCTTCTGCAAATGTAGGATTCACTGTGTCCCCTTTGAAGTCATCAGCCGGAAGCTTCTTAATTCTTTCAAGAGGAGTTCTCTCCTCTCTTCGTTCAAAGTGAGGTACTACAGGAACTTGAGGGATTTGTATGTTTTGTAGTACTTGTGTGATTACTTCAGTAGTCATATACTGAAGTAAAGCAGCTTGTGCTAGAGTAGGTTGTTCATGAAAGCCATGAACTGGTGGTGGTTCATGTCTTTGTTCATCCCCTTGTCTAATACGGACCATGCTCTCAGCATCTTCTTCCTCACTCTGGTTGTGACTACTACTAGCCATAACTTATTCCTAAAAATTGGACCAAAGTGGATCAAATAACTAACATAGCATATTTATATTCTAAATGACATGTACATCTAGTCCTAGAATCGCCTAAACCTCGCTCTGATGCCAACAAATGTAACGCCCCCCCTCTAGGGAGCGCCCTGGTAACAATAATCACCCAATAAATAACTCTACTCCACTATATAGAGTTCAATACTTATAGATTTCCATATGTACAAATACCAATATATAGTTTTAAACTCCAAATTATTCCCCATAAAGATTTCTCAATGCCACTTTACGTTTCTCACACTATCCAGTACATGCCATTATTCTACAAACCATAATATTACATTAAAATGTAAATCCACCTCGAATCTTTCCTTATTTGCTCTTTAAGCTGATCCACCTGTACCATTTGGTCCAAGCTATCTACAAGTTCTCCACCTACGCGTAGAAAATCAACTACACGCTAAGCAATTTGCTTAGTGGTGTCCATAAAAAAAATATAACAACTTTGAATATTTTTAAAATAGAAACAAAGTATATTTATAAGTCAAAAACAATTTAACCAACTTTATGGAACCAAATCACAAAACTTATATAGTAATCCTTTCAAAGTACAATCAAATTTATATCCAATTTTTCCAAACACTTTAACCATATATTGCCCAAAGTAAACAAGTCCTGAATAACGGTAAAATGGATACCGGAGCGGACAAGCCCGAAGCCGAAGCTTCAAAATCAATATATCGGTCAAGCCCAAAGCCGAAGCTTCAAAATCAATACATATTGGTCAAGCCCGAAGCCGAAGCTTCAAAATCAACATATCGGTCAAGCCCGAAGCCAAAGCTTCAATATCAATACATATATATATCATAATATCGGCCAAAGCCCGAAGCCAAAGCTTCAATTGTTTGTACAGTAATGTACCCCCTTTATTGGCGCCAATCTACCCTGACCCGTATTCTACTCGTTTAATAAGGGCAATAAATCAAAATAACATCTTAAAAATTCCAGTATAAACCATCAATCATAATTCAACATAACTTCAGTAATTGTGAAATCCAAATCCCAAATTTTTAAGCATCAAACTTCAATTAAAACTCAATAAAATCAATATTCATACTTTCCAGAATTTTTCCAGGTTCCATAACCTGACTTCCCCTGCATTTTTTACTATTAAAACATCATCCAATCGAAGAACTTTCTTCTAAACATAATTAGCCACATGTCTCACCTTTCCAAAACCACCAGAATCACAGAAATCCAAATTTTATAACCGAAGTTATGATCAAAATATTAAACAGTGTACGAAGCTGAGATTTTCCGAAAAACAGATTTCATGACTCAACTTCAAACGAAAATTTCACAATAAAAACGAACGAAATTCAACAAGGTTCCTTCTGAACATATATTCCTTACTTTCTTTAGATATCAATAGAATTACAAATCATTCAAATCGGATTTATATAACGAGAGAAAAAATTAAAACAAAACAGGTATACAATCTGGAAAAATTTTCCGAAAAATCGAGAAATCGAAATTCGAGACACAAACCTTTTTCTATGCTCTTTCTAGCTCTCTTCTACCCCTTTTGCCTTTGATTTACTTGAAATAGCTTCCTCTACAACAGCCATATATAATTCTATCAAGATATTGCATAAATAAACTTCCTAATACCATAAATATGCTTAATCTACCATGAATTCTACTAATTAAGCTTTAATTTCACCAAAAATCACTCACCTCAAACTCGGGTTTCTATTCATCCGAATCTTAATATATGAAATCCTCCTCTTCTAGTCTTGATTGACTGAAATTGATGATGATAGAGGGCTTAAGGATCGATTTCTAAGAAGAATTCGAAGTTGAATCGAAGAAATCGAAAGTTTTTAGATTATGGAAAATTTTGGGTTAAGGAGAAGAAGATGAAGATGAAGGTGAAGGGGATGAAGGGAAATGGATGAGGGGATACGTATAAGATTATATGAAATTTTTTTTTTTTAATTTCTAATATTGCGCTTGGACAAATAATTAAATGCCCAATTCATCCCTCTTACTTAATTAGCTCTTATTTCCTCATGTCTTATATCCAATAACAATAATAACAATAAAAATAATTTCCATGATATTTTAATACCATAGTAATTTATTATAAGCAAATTTTGAAAATTTCGGTTCGTTACATTTCTCCCCCTCTTATGAATTTTCGTCCCGAAAATTTCCTGAAAACAATTGCGGATATTGAGTTTTCATTGTATCCTCCGGTTCCCAAGTTGTTTCTTCAACCTTATGATTCTTCCAAAATACTTTTACCAGTGGAATAGACTTGTTTCTCAATTGTTTAACCTCTCCCGCCAAGATTTGTACCGGTTCCTCTTCATACGTCAGGTCGGGTTCGATTTCTATGACATCAGGAGATAAGATATGTGATGGATCTGATCTGTATCTCCTTAACATTGACACATGAAACAGATTATGAATTTTGTTGAGCATCGGGGGTAGTGCCAACCGATAAGCTACCGGTCCAACCTTCTCTATAACCTCATATGGGCCAATGAATCTCGGACTGAGCTTGCCTTTCTTGCCAAATCGCAGGAATTTCTTCCAAGGAGATACTTTGAGAAATACTTTATCTCCCACTTTATAAGTATTATCTTTTCTTTTTAGATCAGCATAAGATTTTTGTCTATCCGATGCAGCCTTCAATCTCTCTTGAATAAGTTTTACCTTCTCCTTTGTCTCCTGAATTAAATCCACTCCCAAAATCTTGTTTTCACAAAGTTCGGTCCAATATAATGGAGTTCGACATTTCCTTCCATACAATGCTTCATATGGCGCCATTTGTATGCTTGACTGATAGCTGTTATTATAGGCAAACTCCATGAGGGACAAATACTTATCCCAACTTCCTTCAAATTCAGTGATACAACTTCTCATCATGTCTTCTAACACCTGAATTACTCTTTCAGATTCACCATTTGTTTGAGGATGAAATGAAGTACTGAAATGAAGTTTGCTACCTAAGGCCTCTTGCAACTTCTTCCAAAATCTCAAAGTAAATCTTGGATCTCGGTCAGAAATGATTGAAATAGGCACTCTGTGTAGCCTTACTATCTCATCTACATATAACTGAGCCAACCTATCAAGTGAAAAATCCATCCTAACTGGAAGAAAGTGGGCAGACTTTGCCAATCTATCTACAACAACCCACACTGCATCATGTTACTTCTGTGTACGTGGTAAAGACGTCACGAAGTCCATTGTGATTCTTTCCCATTTCCATTCTGGAATTGTTATAGGTTGCAACAATCCAGAAGGAACTTGATGTTCTGCTTTCACCTGTTGACAAGTTAGACATTGAGCAACATAGTTAGTAATGTCTTTCTTCATTCCATTCCACCAATAATGGCTCTTCAAATTTTGGTACATCTTGTTTGCTCCTGGATGCATCGCATAAGGACTACTATACCCCTCTTGTAAGATATTCTTCTTTAATTCTTCATTGTTTGGCACACATAGTCTATCTTTAAAATAGAGACACCCATCTTCTCGAACCATATAGTTGTCTACGATACCCACTTGTGTCCTTGCTCGAATGATCTTTAAGTGATCATCTTCATTTTGTGCTTGCTAAACCTATTGTAGTAGTACAGGTTGAATCTTCAATTCTGCAATTAAGGCTCCACTACTGGTAAGAGCTAACCCCGTATTCATAGCCCTTAGTGCCATCATTGTCTTTCTGCTGAGAGCATCTGCTACTACATTAGCCTTACCTGGATGGTAATCAATAAGACAATCGTAATCTTTAATGAATTCCATCCACCTTCTTTGCCTTAAATTCAACTCTTTTTGTGTTGGCAAATATTTCAAACTTTTGTGATCTGTATAAATATAACATTTTTCTCCATAAAGATAATGTCGCCAAATTTTTAAGGCAAAGACTATTGCAGCCAATTCCAAATCATGAGTAGGATAATTCCTTTCATGATTCTTCAATTGCCTGGAAGCATAGGCAATCACTTTTCCTTCTTGCATCAAAACACACCCAAGACCACTATGTGAACCATCACTATAGATTACAAAGTCTTTTCCAGGCTCTGGTTGGGTACGGATGGGTGCTTTTGTTAACATCGCTTTCAATTTCTCAAAACTTTCTTGACACTTGTCATTCCACTCGAATTTTGCATTCTTTTGAAGTAGTTTCGTCAGTGGGACAGCAATGACTGAAAATCCCTTCACAAATTTTCTATAATACCCCGCTAAACCAAGGAAACTTCTGACTTCCGTAGGATTCTTTGGTGGTTTCCATTCTACAACTGCTTCTATCTTTTTAGGATCCACTTTAATTCCTTCTACAGAAACAACATGGCCTAAGAAAGAAACTTCTTCAAGCCAAAACTCACATTTGCTAAGTTTGGCATACAATTTATTTTCCCTTAAAGTTTGGAAGACTATCCGCAAATATTGATCATGCTCTTCCCATGACTTAGAATACACCAAAATATCATCAATGAAAAGCACTATAAACCTTTCTAAATATAAGTAAAAGACACGGTTCTTAAGGTCCATAAATGCTGCTGGTGCATTAGTTAGACCAAATGGCATCACCAAAAATTCATAGTGCCCGGATCTGGTTCGGAAAGCTGTCTTTACAATATCATCATCTTTCACTCTCATCCGATAGTAGCCCGATCTTAAGTCAATCTTGGAGAAGTATTTGGCACCCTTGAGTTGATCAAATAAGTCTTCAATCCTTGGCAACGGATACTTGTTCTTGATTGTCAATTTATTCAACTCCCGGTAATCAATACATAATCGGAGCGACCCATCTTTCTTCTTAACAAACAACACTGGTGCACCCCACGGGGATACACTCGGGCGTATGAATCCTTTGTCTAACAATTCTTGCAACTGAATCTTCAACGCTTTTAGTTCAGCAGGCGCCATTCTGTATGGTGCTATGGATACTGGTGCGGTACCCGGTAATACATCAATTGCGAATTCTACCTCTCTTTTTGGTGGCAACCCCGGTAGTTCTTCTGGAAATACATCGGGAAAATCACATACCGTAGGAATATTCTGCAATTCTAAATCACCTTCCTTCAATTCCAGAGTGAAGATTAGGCAGGCTTGACATCCCTTCCTAACCAGCCTTTTAGTCTTCATAAAAGAAATTATATTACAGAGATAATCTGATCTTTCACCCACGATAACTATTTCTTCTCCATCAGAAACTTGAAGTGACATTCTTTTGTTTTTGCAATCCACCATAGCTCGATGTTTCGATAACCAATCCATTCCCAAGATAACATCGAAATCTCGAAAAGGTAACTCAATTAAATTTGCATGGAAAAGTTGATGTGGAATCATAATAGGGCAATTCATATACACTTTGTTTACTATCACACTGTGTCCTAAAGGATTAGTCACTTCAATATTTTCTCCTAATTCTTCTACATGCAACCCTTTCTCTTATGCTAATGTAGTACATATATATGAATGAGATGAACCAGGATCTATCAAAGCATAAACAACATGATTAAAGAATGAAAATTTACCAATAATAACTTCGGTAGATTCTCTAGTCTCAGGCCCTCGGATTGCATAACTTCGCGCCATTCCTCCCGGTTTACCACTCTGCGGTGCTTGTTGAGCCACATCATGTCCACTTGAACCACTAGCATTTCCTCTTCCACCTTGCATTGTAGGAGTAGGAACTACTGTAGGTGCAGATGTACTTATCTGTCTTTGAGGACAATTTGCAATCAAATGTTCCCTTGAGCTACATTTAAAGCAGACTCTACCTTTTCCCTAACATTCCCATGTATGCATCCTTCCATAATTAGAACATTGCGAAATATTTTCTCTGCCTTGACCTGAAGGTACACTAGCCGCTGACCCCGTACTTATGGTTTGTCTCGGTGAAAACCCTCTGAAATAAGATTGTGTTTGTTCTGATGTTCCCTTCTGTCTCTTACTTAGAGATTCTGAACTAGCTGGACCCTGTGATCCCTTTTGAAATCCAGACCTTTTAGCCATTCTTTGTTGTCTATCTGAATTAATCTTCTCAATGCTTGTAGCAGAATCAACCAAGTCATTGAACACTCTAATCTTTTATGCAAGTAGATGCACTCTAATTTCATCATTAAACCCATCCTCAAATCTCTTACATCGCCTCACTTCACTGTTAACGATATCACGAGCATACCTCTCGAGTTTGAGGAATTGAACTTCATATTCTGATACAGTCATTCGTCCCTGCCTCAAAGACAAGAACAATTTCCTCTGCTCATCCTTAAATCGTTCGCTAACATATTTCTTGTCGAATTGTTCCAAGAAAAGGCCCTAAGTGATTTCTCCGGGTCGCCTTTCTCTCACAATATTATCCCACCACATCCTAGCTTGTTCTTTGAGTAGACCTTGCACACAGTCTAATCTCTCTTCATCTGTAAAATGAAGCCTAGTCATACACAATTTAGTATGATTAAGCCAATCTTCTGCAAATGTAGGATTCACTGTGTCCCCTTTGAAGTCATCAGCCGGAAGCTTCTTAATTCTTTCAAGAGGAGTTCTCTCCTCCCTTCTTTCAAAGTGAGGTACTACAGGAACTTGATGGATTTGTATGTTTCATAGTACTTGTGTGATTACTTCAGTAGTCATATGCTAAAGTAAAGCAGCTTGTGCTGGAGTAGGTTGTTCAGGAAAGCCATGAACTGGTGGTGGTTTATGTCTTTGTTCATCCCCTTGTCTAATACGGACCATACTCTCAGCATCCTCTTCCTCACTCTGGTTGTGACTACTACTAGCTATAACTTATTCCTGAAAATTGGACCAAAGTGGATCAAATAACTAACATAACATATTTATATCCTAAATGGCTTGTACATCTAGTCCTAGAATCGCCTAAACCTCGCTCTGATACCAACAAACGTAACGCCCCCCCTCTACGGAGCGCCACGGTAACAATAATCACCCAATAAATAACTCTACTCCACTATATACAGTTCATTACTTACAGATTTCCATATGTACAAATACCAATATAATGTTTTAAACTCCAAATTATTCTCCATAAAGATTTCTCAATGCCACTTTACGTTTCTCACACTATCTAGTACATGCCATTATTCTACAAACCATAATATTACATTAAAATTTAAATCCACCTCGAATCTTTCCTTATTTGCTCTTTAAGCTGATCCACCTGTACCATTTGGTCCAAGCTATCTACAAGTTCTCCACCTATGCGTAGAAAATCAACTACACGCTAAGCAGTTTGCTTAGTGGTGTCCATAAAAAAAATATAACAACTTTGAATATTTTTAAAATAGAAACAAAGTATATTTATAAGTCAAAAATAATTTAACCAACTTTATGGAACCAAATCACAAAACTTATATAGTAATCCTTTCAAAGTACAATCAAATTTATATCCAATTTTTCCAAACACTTTAACCATATATTGCCCAAAGTAAACAAGTCCTGAATAATGGTAAAATGGATACGGGAGCGGACAAGCCCGAAGCCGAAGCTTCAAAATCAATATATCGGTCAAGCCCAAAGCCGAAGCTTCAAAATAATATATATCGGTCAAGCCCGAAGCCGAAGCTTCAAAATCAACATATCGGTCAAGCCTGAAGCCGAAGCTTCAATATCAATACATATATATCATAATATCGGCCAAAGCCCGAAGCCAAATCTTCAATTGTTTGTACAGTACTGTACCCCCCTTTATTGGCGCCAATCTACCTTGACCCGTATTCTACTCGTTTAATAAGGGCAATAAATCAAAATAACATCTTAAAAATTCCAGTATAAACCATCAATCATAATTCAACATAACTTCAGTAATTATGAAATCCAAATCCCAAATTTTTAAGCATCAAACTTCAATTAAAACTCAATAAAATCAATATTCATACTTTCCAGAATTTTTCCAGGTTCCGTAACATGACTTACCCTGCATTTTTCACTATCAAAACATCATCCAATCGAAGAACTTTCTTCTAAATATAATTAGCTACATGTCTCAGCTTTCCAAAACCACCAGAATCACAGAAATCCAAATTTTATAACCAAAGTTATGATCAAAATATTAAACAGTGTACAAAGCTGAGATTTTCCGAAAAACAGATTTCATGACTCAACTTAAAACGAAAATTTCACATTAAAAACGAACGAAATTCAACAAGGTTCCTTCTGAACATATATTTCTTACTTTCTTTAGATATCAATAGAATCAAGAATCGTTCAAATCGGATTTATATAACGAGAGAAAACATTAAAACAAAACAGGTATACAATCTGGAAAAATTTTCTGAAAAATCGAGAAATCGAAATTCGAGACACAAACCTTTTTCTACACTCTTTCTAGCTCTCTTCTACCCCTTTTGCCTTTGATTTACTTGAAATAGCTTCCTCTACAACAGCCATATCTAATTCTATCAAGATATTGCATAAATAAACTTCCGAATACCATAAATATGCTTAATCTACCATGAATTCTACTAATTAAGCTTTAATTTCACCAAAAATCACTCACCTCAAACTCGGGGTTACTATTCATCCGAATCTTAATATATGAAATCCTCCTCTTCTAGTCTTGATTGACTGAAATTGATGATGATAGAGGGCTTAACAATCGATTTCTAACAAGAATTCGAAGTTGAATCGAAGAAATCGAAAGTTTTTAGATTATAGAAAATTTTGGGTTAAGGAGAAGAAGATGAAGATGAAGGTGAAGGGGATGAAGGGAAATGGATGAGGGAATACGTATAAGATTATATGAAAAGTTTTTTTTTTAATTTCTAATATTGCCCTTGGACAAATAATTAAATGCCCAATTCATCCCTCTTACTTAATTAGCTCTTATTTCCTCATGTCTTATATCCAATAACAATAATAACAATAAAAATAATTTCCATGATATTTTAATACCATAGTAATTTATTATAAGCAAATTTTGGAAATTTTGGTTCGTTACAAGTATATGTTCCTCCAAGCCCGACCCACAGATGTTGGGCTTGTGCGGGTCAGTTGGGCTGCGGGTGGCTTCATCAGGTCTAAAAATAATCCATTTTTATTATAAAATTGCAAAAAAATAAAAGAAAGTCACTTTTTTCACGAACTCTTATGTTACAGAGAGTATAATAATGTTGAAATTTGACCTAATTATTTAAAGATTATACGTCAGGTTTTGAGTAAATTTCGAATATTTTTTAATTTGTTATAACTTATCAAAGTTTACCATCGTATTATTTTTGCTTTTAAAAAATTTAAAATTTATCACTAAGTGTATTGAATTACTATTAACCAATCTGTACAATTATCATAACATAGTTCAATATTGTGAATCATTTGTTTGCAAATTTTTTGAAACCACATTCCTACTTTTGAAAAAAAAATATTTACATGCACTATTTTAAAGAAAGTGAAACCACAAGACATCTTTTTTAAATTTACTTTGATTTTTTTTGCTCTTTTTATTTGGTATCCTACATCTAATTCAATATGGTTAAAGCCCTGTCATATATTTAAGCCCGCCCATATATGTTTGCGACTAAGAGCTTAGAAATGGAGAACAGTTTAAATCTAATGTAATTTAGGAGGAATCAATGGGAGCACATCAATTCAAATTCTAGAAGATTCATGTGAAAGGTTTTATTAACTCCTGATTCATGTCGAGTATACCCCTTCTTACACTAAAAAAGTAGGAACAACATGTGTCCTTGAACTGATAACTCGTTATAGGCTCGAGAAACAAAAATTAGATGTGTACGAATGAGATACCCAGCAACAAAAACTCTTTCATGTAGCTTGGTAAGGAAATTTTGAAGCATGGATATTTTTGCTTTTGAGGTAAAGACTTATTAATTAGTGCTTTAAGAATGTTATTTAAATCGGTGAAATATGTGATTCACAATTTATATTAACTGATTCAACGGGATTCGGTTTAGCTGGTTATTATATTTTTTAAATAAGTACTTAAATTTAGATAAAATATACACAATAATACATCATTATAAGTTTTCATGGAAGGAAATACAAAAATGATAAATGTTAATGTTAATGATAATATCTTATATAAGAAATATTATTATAGATATTACATTTAAAACAATAAATTTTTCATGGAAAGAAATAAAAATAGTAAATATTATTACAATTTATTTACTAGATTGCTATTTATCGCCCTCGTATTATGACTGTCACCCCCTATAATGATGGAAATATCCTTATTGTTAATAAAATTAACATTATAATTCTATCTTAATATTTTATGAATAAAAATTAAATATTGTAACGCCCAATTTTTTTAAAAATTTAATATAGTGTCTAATAATATTTTAAATAGTATCATGGAATTTACGATTGGTATATATATAATACTTTTAAAGAATTGAACTATAGTGTTAGAGAATTAATTAATGAGTATTTAGAAATTTGTTTAAGGACATTAGGTAATTAAGATCACTATATCAATTTGAAATTTCCCTAAAGTTCCAAAAAACCATAAACATGACTTTACTCCTCTCATATGCTTCCATCTTCTTCTTACCTTTGTTTCAAAATTCACACCACAAAACTGAATTTTTCTTCAATTCAATCACCAAATCCTTAGAGAAAGCAATATAGATGTGTATTTAGCTCATCAAATGCAGTGAATTAAGGCTAAAAGAAGAGGATTTCAGTTTCTAGGTTTCGGATGAATAGTAACCCAAATTTGAGGTAAATGATTTTTTATGATATTAAAGCTTAATTAGTAGAATTCATGGTAGATTAAACATACTTAAGGTATTAGAAAGCTTATTTATGCTATATGTTGATAGAATTATACATGGCTATATAGAGGAAGCTAGTGCAAAGGAAGGGGAAAAGAGAGAGAAGATAGCAAATAAAGAACTTAAAGAGGTTTGTGTGTTGGAAATTAAAACACTCAAACAAACAACTTTTATTAAACTCAAAAATATTACAAGTACACTCACTCAAAATACAATACTACAACTCACTCTTTACTTCTTTTCTCTCTAAAGAAGTTCTTATTTTTGTTGATGAAAAACAACTAAAGAACTCCCCTATTTATAGGTGAATTATACAACTCCCAACTCCCAACTCCCACAATTAATAACCACAATTCTTAACTAACACAGTTACTTACCACCACCTCCAACTAATACAATGAATAGCCAACTTATTTAGTTAATTTAATTGCCTCCAAATTGGTTGTAGTTAATAGCCTCCAATTTGGTTATCACACACAAAAATCTATATACTTAAAATACCTAAATAAATTTACTACATTTTGGATTTGTGGGCTTGGACTCCAATTGATTGGATTTGGATTTTGGGTTTCCATTGATATGGATCAAGTTTATAATCCAACATCCCCCCTTAAACTTGACCTTGTCATTCCGAGTGAGCTTCTCAATCTGACGTAGTTTTCGCTTGAGAGCGGCTTAGTGAATATATCCGCAATTTGATCTTGTGTCTTCACGTATTCAACTTGTACTTCCTTTCTTGCAACACACTCTCTTATGTAATGGTAGCGGATGTCGATGTGTTTGCTTCGATCATGGAATACAGGATTCTTTGCTAAGGCAATGGCTGACTTGTTGTCAACAGGATCTCAGTCGGCTCTTCTTGCATTAACCCAATCTCCTTCAATAAATTTCTAAGCCAAATTGCATGACATACGCACGAGGTTGCTGCAACATATTCTGCTTCACATGTAGACAAAGTTACAATCGGTTGTTTCTTTGACATCCATGTGAAAGCAGTGTCTCCCATGAAAAACACGAACCCACTAGTGCTTCTTCGGTTATCTACGTCTTTACCCTAATCGCTATCGCTATATCCAACAAGCTTGTAATCATTAGATACCGAATAAAACAAGCCAAAGTCTGTTGTACCTTTCAAATAGTGAAGAATTCTCTTAGCAGCTTTGAAATGGGTGGTTGTTGGTGACTCCATATAGCGGCTTACTAATCCGACTGCATGAAGGATATCTGGCCTCGTGCATGTAAGATAGCGTAGACTTCCAACCAAACTTTTGAAAAATGTTGGATCTACACTTCCCCTTCTTCATGTTTGGACATCTTGATCCTGTACTCCACCGGTGTGCTTATCGGCTTGCAGTTATCCATTTTGAACTTTTTCAAGATCTCCTTCGCATAGCTTTCTTGTGAAATGAATATTCCATCCTTTTGTTGCTTTACTTCTATACTAAGGTAGTGAGCCATGAGCCCCATGTCTGTCATCTCAAACTCCTTCGTCATCACTTTCTTGAATTCATCGAACATTCTTTGGTTGCTTCCAGTGAATATCAAATCGTCCACGTAGAGGCACATGATCAAAATATCTCCATCTTTGATCTTAATGTACAAAGCGTGCTCAAAGGGGCATTTGTTGAAGCCATTTTCTCGGAAGTACTTGTCAATTCTGCTATTCCATGCCCTTGGTGCTTGTTTTAGCCCATAAATGGCCTTCTTCAATTTCAACACCTTGTCGTCATGGCCTTTGACTTTATAACCTGGTGGTTGCTGGATGTAAACTTCTTCTTCAAGAACTCCATTTAGGAACGCCGATTTTACATCCATTTGATGAATTCTCCACTTGTTTTGAGCCGCTAAAGAAATTATTAGTCTGACAGTTTCCAATCGAGCAACTGGAGTGAATACCTTATCGTAATCAATTCCAGCCTTTTGACAATAGCCTTTTGCAACAAGCCTTGCCTTATGTCTTTCGATCTCTCCCTTGGCATTCCACTTTGTTTTGTACACCCATTTGACACCTATCGCCTTGTGTCCTTTGGGAAGTGAAGTGAGTTCCCATGTATCATTCTTCTCAATGGCCTTGATTTCTTCGTCCATAGCATCTCTCCACTTTTTCTCTTTTGTAGCTTCTTGAAATGTCACTGGCTTGCAGTCAACAAATAGACAAAATAATGTAAGATTGTCTAGTTGTTCAATCACCTCATAGAGTTCTCGAAGACTTCTCGTATGATGCACTTCTCTTTCATCTTCAGTCTCGCTTGAGGATGGAGATGATGATGATGATGATGATGATGATGATGACCCATCTCTATGAGTAGGAGAAGTTGGTGGAGTTGTGAGGCCTTGTTGAAGTTGTCTTGGTTGGTCAGGCGTTGTCGGCTCATATTCCTCAAATGGAGAAAAATTGAAGTCTTCCGTTTGAGAATCAAAGTTCCATTCTCCTTCTTCATCAAATATCACATCTCGGCTGATCATAAATTTCTTCTCATTCGGATTGTATAGCTTATAGCCTTTTGAGCTTGAGTCATAACCGATGAAAATAAAACTTTTGCTTTTATCATCAAGCTTGGTTCGATTCTCATCTGGTACATGAACATGAGCTACACTCCCTAAGACTCGAAGATGGGAAATTCCGGGCTTTCTTCCACTCCATGCTTCTTGTGGTGTCTTTCCCCACACGCATCTTGTAGGAGAACGATTTAATAGGTAGACTGCACATGACACTGCTTCCGCCTAAAACTCCTTGGGTAGTTTCTTGCTTTTGAGCATACTCCGTGCCATGTCAAGAATTGTTCTATTCTTCCTTTCTGCCACACCATTTTGTTGGGGGGATCTAGGAACCGTTAAGGGTCGATGGATTCCATGTGCTGCACAAAACTCATTGAATTCATTGGATGTGAATTCTCCTCCTTGATCAGATCTTATGGCTTTGATCTTATGACCACTCTTCTTTTCCACGGCTGCTTTGAACTTCTGAAACACTTCAAAGACTTCTGATTTCTACTTCAAGAAATATACCCATGTTTTTCTTGAGTAATCATCAATGAAAAGAAGGAAGTAGTTACTATTAGCAAGAGAACTTAGCTTGATAGGACCACACACGTCGGTATGAATGAGCTCGAGCGGTTTCTTGGCTCTATAGTCTGATTCCTTTGGAAAGCTTCTTCAGAATTGCTTCCCTTGTAAACATCCTTTGCACAATTGATCAGGATTGTTAATACATGGTTAGCCTCTAACCATTCCTTTCTTCGATAGTAGCTCCAATCCTCCGAAGTTGAGATGACCAAATCGAAGATGCCATAGTCACGATGCGTCTTTGTAACACGCCTTCAAACACTTCGCAACATCATGTTGAATGTTCAAAGGAAACATTCGATTCTTTGACATTTGTACTTTAGCAATCAGATCTCCTTTGCCATCTCTTATTAAAAGACTACAATCTTTCATGTGAATATCATAGCCTTTTTCTAAGAGTTGGCCCAAACTTAGAATGTTGCACTTCATATTAGGCACATAGTAGACATTTGAAATTAATTGGTGGCTACCATCTTAGGACGAAATAGGATGTTACCTTTCCCCTTCACCGATATCTTGCTGTCATCTCCAAATGAGACATCGCCACTTACTTCTTCAGTCAGCTCCACGAATAAGCTTCTTTTTCCACACATGTGGTTGCTTGCACCGGTGTCAAGATACCATGTGTTGTCTTGATGATCACTGTTGTTGTTGTATGCTAATAATAGCGTTTCTTTCTCCTTAATCTTCTCCTCCACGAAATTTGCCTTCTCTACAACTTGATCATTTCGAGCTCTACATTCTGAAGCATAATGCCCAAACTTTTGACAATTATAACATCGGACTTGAGATTTGTCATACCTCAAGTTCGAATTTCCTTTTCCACGACCTTGCGTGGAGCTTTCTCCTTTCTCATAGTTGTTGTTGGAATTGTTATTGTAATTCCAACTCCGTCCACGACCACGGCTTCCTCCTCGTCTGCGGCCTCATCCTCTGCCTCTGCCTCTGCCTCTGCCATGGTTGTTTCTACCATTGCCTTAGCCTTGACTCGTATCCTTAAGTTGTAACTTGAGGAGTTGCTCAGAGATACCTTGCTTCTTCTTATGCTTTTCTTCATAGGCTTGTAGTGATCCTTGGAGTTCTTCAATCGTCATCTCCTCTAAGTCTTTGGTTTCTTCAATCGTCAGCACGATGTGCTCAAATTTGTGATCCAACGAGTGGAGTATCTTCTCTATTATTCTTACATCTTCTAACTTCTCACCGTTTCTTTTCAATTGATTAGAAACGACTGCTACTCTTGAAAAGTAATCGGAGATAGACTCGAATGGATTCATGTGCAAGGATTCAAACTCACCTCTTAGTTTTTGGAGACGGACCTTCTTCACCTTTTCGGCTCCTTTGTAAGAGGTTTGTAGCTTCTCCCATGCTTGCTTGGTGGAAGTTGCACTTGAAATCTTTTCAAAATCATCATCATCTAATGCTTGATAGATGAGGAAGAGAGCTTTCTTGTCTCTCTTTTGGGAATCCTTCAAAGTTGTAGCTTGATCTGGCGTGAGAGAGGCTTCATTTTCGGGCTCCTTGAATCCTTTCTCTACGATATCCCAAGCATCATGAGCACCGAGAAGAGCCTTCATCTTGATACTCCAATTGTCGTAGTTGTTGTTGTTGAGTGTTGGAACTTGAAAGGATGCAACGTTATTCGCCATCTTACTCAAATAGCTTTTCTAGACGTACAGGAGCTATTGCGACACTTTCTAGAGTCTGCTGCGACACTTCTGGATTCTACTGCGACACTTCTGGATTCTACTGGGATACTTCTGGAGTCTTTTGCAACACACTGGATGTATTGCAACGCTTTTGGCAGTCTACTGCGACACTTTCTGGGCTTTTTAGCTACTGCAACGCCTGGGAAGTTTTAACTCGATTTTTCCGCACTCGGGAAAAAAAATTCTTTTCGGGAGGAGGACTCGAGCTTTCAACCTAGCTTTGGTACCACTTTGTTGGAAATTAAAACACTCAAACAAACAACTTTTATTAAACTCAAAAATATTACAAGAACACTCTCACTCAAAATACAATACTACAACTCACTCTTTACTTCTTTTCTCTCTAAAGAAGTTCTTATTTTTGTTGATGAAAAACAACTAAAGAACTCCCCTATTTATAGGTGAATTATACAACTCCCAACTCCCAACTCCCACAATTAATAACCACAATTCTTAACTAACACAATTACTTACCACCACCTCCAACTAATACAATTAATAGCCAACTTATTTAGTTAATTTAATGGCCTCCAAATTGGTTGTAGTTAATAGCCTCCAATTTGGTTATCACACACAAAAATCTACATACTTAAAATACCTAAATAAATTTACTACACTTTGGATTTGTGGGCTTGGACTCCAATTGATTGGATTTGGATTTTGGGTTTCCATTGATATGGATCAAGTTTATAATCCAACATTGTGTATACGAATTTTATTTCAATACTTTTGCTGAATTTCGGATTTGACCTCAATTACTTGTTTTCTGTTTATCTCTTGATTTACAAACTTAATTTTGATGATTCAATTGCTAAGATCTTATAAGATATAAATAAAGCGTTGTCTAGAAGAAACTTTTGTGAAATTTGATCTTTTACTAGTTCAAAATTTCGGTTGAAGTGGAGTCACAAAAACTGTTTTCAGGAAAGTTTCCAGATTATACCTATTTTATTGTTTTTATGTTTTGTCCTATTATATATTTCAGAACTGAGTAATTCTTGTTTCCATGGTTTTATAAGACATAAATAAACATTTTACTAGAAGAAAGTATTGCCAAATTGTTTTTTTAGTGATCTGAAAATTTGGTTGAAGTTGAATAACGAATTCTGTTTTACTGTCATTTTTCAGTTTGCACACAGCTGAGTATTTTTGACATAACTTGAGTTATATAAATCGGTTTTCTGTAAAATCTATGGCATTGGAAAGATAAGACATTTATCTAATTATGATTAGAAGAAAGTTTTGTTAAATTCATTTGTTTTCCCGTTCGTTTATATCAGTCAATTTGAGTGACAGAATTTATTTTCTAGAAAGTGAATTTAGATGAACTTGATGTGTTTATATGAGTGTGTTTGTAATGCCCCCCCTTATTGGGAGCGCCACGGTAACTTTAAACACCCAATAAACAACTACACTCCACTATATAGAATTCAATACTTATAGATTTAATATGTACAAATACAAATATAACGTTCCAAACTCCAAATTATTCTCCAAATGCTAATTATTCTCCAAATATTTCTCAATGTCACTTTATGTTTCTCACACTATCTAGTACATGCCATTATTCTACAAACCATAATATTATATTAAAATGCAAATCCACCTCAAGTTTTTCCTTATTTGTTCTTCAAGTTGATCCACTTATTCCCCTTTGGTCCAAGCTATCTACGAGTTCTCCACCTACGTGTAGAAAAAAAAAACTACACGCTAAACAATTGCTTAGTGGTGTCTATAAAAGAAATATAACAACTTTGAACATTTTTTTAATAGAAACCAAGTTTGTCCATAAGTCAAAAACAAATTTAAACAACTTTATAAAACCAAATCACAAAACTTATATAATAATCCTTTCAAGTACAATCAAATTTATATCCAATTTTTTTTTCCAAACACTTTAACCACATATTGCCCAAAGTAAACAAGTCCTGAATAACGGTAAAATGGATACGGGAGCGGATAAGCCCGAAGCCAAAGCTTCAAAATCAATATATCGGTCAAGCCCGAAGCCGAAGCTTCAAAATCAATGTATATCGGTCAAGCACGAAGCCGAAGCTTCAAAATCAACATATCGATCAAGCCCGAAGCTGAAGCTTCAATATCAATATATATATATCATAATATCGGCCAAAGCCCGAAGCCAAAGCTTCAATTGTTTGTACAGTACTGTACCCCCCTTTATTGGCGCCAATCTACCCTGACCCGTATTCTACTCGTTTAATAAGGGCAATAAATCAAAGTAACATCTTAAAAATTCCAGTATAAACCATCAATCATAATTCAACATAACTTCAGTAATTAAGAAATCCAAATCCCAAATTTTTAAGCATCAAACTTCAATTAAAACTCAATAAAACCAATATCATACTTTCCAGAATTTTTCCATGTTTCATAACCTGACTTTCCCTGCATTTTTCACTATCAAAACATCATCCAATAGAAGAACTTTCATGTAAACATAATTAGCCACATGTCTCAGCTTTCCAAAACCACCAAAATCACAGAAATCCAAATTGTATAACCAAAGTTATGATCAAAATACTAAACAGTGTACCAAGCTGAGATTTTCCGAAAACAGATTTCGTGACTCAACTTCAAACAAAAATTTCACATTGAAAACGAACGAAATTCAACAAGGTTTCTTCAGAACATATATTCCTTACTTTCTGTAGATATCAAAAATATCAAGAATCCTTCAAATCGGATTTATATAACGAGAGAAAACATTAAAACAAAACAGGTATACAATCTGAAAAATTTTCCGATAAATCGAGAAATCGAAATTCGAGACACAAACCTTTTTCTATGCTCTTTCTAGCTCTCTTCTACCCCTTTTGCCTTTGATTTACTTGCAATAGCTTCCTCTACAACAGCCATATATAATTCTATCAAGATATTGCATAAATAAACTTCTTAATACCATAAATATGCTTAATCTACCATGAATTCTACTAATTAAGCTTTAATTTCACCAAAAATCACTCACCTCAAACTCGGGTTACTATTCATCCGAATCTTAATATCTGAAATCCTCCTCTTCTAGTCTTGATTGACTGAAATTGATGATGATAGAGGGCTTAAGGATCGATTTCTAACAAGAATTTGAAGTTGAATCGAAGAAATCGGAAGGTTTTTAGGTTATGAAAAAATTTGTTAAGGAGAGGAAGAATGGAGGAGGAATGAAGAAATAAGATAAGAAAATGAAGAGATTGTAATGTATTTGTTTGATTGTTTTTTTTTCAATATTGCCCTTGGACAAATAATTAAATGCCCAATTCATCCCTTTAACTTAATTAGCTCTTATTTCCTCATGCCTTATATCCAATAACAATAATAATAACTACAAAAATAATTTCTATGATATCTTAATACCATAGTAATTTATTATAAGCAAATTTTGGGAATTTCAGTTCGTTACAATTCTCCCCCTCTTATGAATTTTCGTCCCAAAAATTCCCTGAAAACAGTTGCGGATTTTGAGTTTTCATTGTATCCTCCGGTTCCCAAGTTACTTCTTCAACCTTATGATTCCTCCAAAGTACTTTTACCAGAGGAATATACTTGTTTCTCAATTGTTTAACCTCTCTCGCCAAGATTTGTACCCGTTCCTCTTCATACGTCAGGTCGCGTTCGATCTCTACGACATCAGGAGATAAGATATGTGATGGATCTGATCCGTATCTCCTTAACATTGACACATGGAACCCATTATGAATTTTGTCGAGTGTTGGGGGTAGTGCCAACGGATAAGCTGCCGGTCCAACCTTCTCTATAACCTCATATGGACCATTGAATCTCAGACTGAGCTTGCCTTTCTTGCCAAATCGCAGGACTTTCTTCCAAGGAGATACTTCGAGAAATACTTTATCTCCCACTTCATAAGTATTGTCTTTTCTTTTTAGATCAGCATAAGATTTTTGTCTATCCGATGCAGCCTTCAATCTCTCTTGAAAAAGTTTTACCTTTTCCTTTGTCTCCTGAATCAAATCCACCCCCACAATCTTGTTTTCACTAAGTTCGGTCCAATATAATGGAGTTCAACATTTTCTTCCATACAATGCTTCATATGGCACCATTTGTATGCTTGACTAATAGCTGTTATTATAGGTAAACTCCATGAGGGACAAATACTTATCCCAACTTCCTTAAAATTCAATGATACAACTTCTCATCATGTCTTCCAACACCTGAATTACTCTTTCAGATTGACCATCTATTTGAGGATGAAATGAAGTATTGAAATGAAGTTTGCTACCTAAGGCTTCTTGCAACTTCTTCCAAAATCTCAAAGTAAATCTTGGATCTCGGTCAGAAATGATTGAAATAGGCACTCCGTGTAGCCTTACTATCTCATCTACATATAACTGAGCTAACCTATCAAGTGAATAATCCATTCTAACTGCAAGAAAGTGGGCAGACTTTGTCAATCTATCTACAACAACCCACACTGCATCATGTTTCTTCTGTGTACGTGGTAAAGACGTCAAGAAGTCCATTGTGATTCTTTCCCATTTCCATTCTAGAATTGTTATAGGTTGCAACAATCCAGAAGGAACTTGATGTTCTGCTTTCACCTATTGACAAGTTAGACATTGAGCAACATAGTTAGTAATGTCTTTCTTCATCCCATTCCACCAATAATGGCTCTTCAAATTTTGGTACATCTTGTTTGCTCCTGGATGCATCGCATAAGGACTACTATGCCCCTCTTGTAAGATATTCTTCTTTAATTCTTCATTGTTTGGCACATATAGTCTATCTTTAAAATATAGACACCCATCTTCTCGAACCATATAGTCGTCTACGATACCCACTTGTGTCCGTGCTTGAATAATCTTTTAGTCATCATCTTCATTTTGTGCTTGCTTAACCTGTTGTAGTAGTACAGGTTGAATCTTCAATTCTACAATTAAGGCTCCACTACTGGTAAGAGCTAACCCCGTATTCATAGCCCTTAGTGCCATCATTGTCTTTCTACTTAGAGCATCTGCCACTACATTAGCCTTTCCTGGATGGTAATCAATAAGACAATCATAATCTTTAATGAATTCCATCCACCTTCTTTGCCTTAAATTCAACTCTTTCTGTGTTGGCAAATATTTTAAAATTTTGTGATCTGTATAAATATAACATTTTTCTCCATAAAGATAATGTCATCAAATTTTCAAGGCAAAGACTATTGCAGCCAATTCCAAATCATGAGTAGGATAATTCCTTTCATGATTCTTCAATTGCCTGGAAGCATAGGCAATCACTTTTCCTTCTTGCATCAAAACACACCCAAGACTACTATGTGAAGTATCACTGTAGATTACAAAATCTTTTCCAGGTTCTGGTTGGGTAAGGATGGGTGCTTTTGTTAACATCGCCTTCAATTTCTCAAAACTTTCTTGACACTTGTGATTCCACTCAAATTTTGCATTCTTTTGAAGTAGTTTCGTCAGCGGGGCAGCAATGACTGAAAATCCTTTCATAAATCTTCTACAATACCCTGCTAAGCCAAGGAAACTCCTGACTTCCGTAGGGTTCTTTGGTGGTTTCCATTCTACAACTGCTTCTATCTTTTTAGGATCCACTTTAATTCCTTCTGCATAAACAATATGGCCTAAGAAAGAAACTTCTTCAAGCCAAAACTCACATTTGCTAAGTTTGGCATACAATTTATTTTCCCTTAAAGTTTGGAAAACTATCCGTAAATGTTGATCATGCTCTTCCCGTGACTTATAATATACCAAAATGTCATCAATGAAAACCATTACAAACCTGTCTAAATATAAATAAAAGACACGGTTCACAAGGTCCATAAATGCTGCTGGTGCATTAGTTAGACCAAATGGCATCACCAAAAATTCATAGTGCCCATATCTGGTTCGAAAAGCCGTCTTTGCAATGTCATCATCTTTCACTCTCATTTGATAGTAGCCCGATCTTAAATCAATCTTGGAGAAGTATTTGGCACCCTTGAGTTGATCAAATAAGTCTTCAATCCTTGGCAATGGATACTTGTTCTTGACTGTCTATTTATTCAACTCCCGGTAATCAATACATAATCGGAGCGACCCATCTTTCTTCTTAAGAAACAACACTGGTGCACCCCACGGGGATATACTCGGGCGTATGAATCCTTTATCTAACAATTCTTGCAACTGGATCTTCAACTCTTTCAGCTCAGCAGGCGCCATTCTGTATGGTGCTTTGGATACTGGTGCAGTACCCGGCAATACATCAATTGCAAATTCTACCTCTCTTTTTGGTGGCAACCCCGGTAGTTCTTCTGGAAATACATCGGGAAAATCACATACGGTAGGAATATTCTGCAATTCTAACTCACCTTCCTTCAATTCTAGAGTAAATATTAGGTAGGCCTGACATCCCTTCCTAACCAGCCTTTTAGTCTTCATAAAAGAAATTATGTTACAGAGATAATGTGATCTTTCACCCACGATAACTATTTCTTCTCCATCAGAAACTTGAAGTGACATTCTTTTGTTTTTGCAATCCACCACAGCTCGATGTTCCGATAACCAATCCATTCCCAAGATAACATCATAATCTCGGAAAGGTAACTCAATTAAATTTGCATGGAAAAGTTGATGTTGAATCATAATAGGGCAATTCATATACACTTTGTTTACTATCACACTGTGTCCTAAAGGATTAGTCACTTCAATATTTTCTGTTAATTCTTCTACATGCAACCCTTTCTCTTGTGCTAATGTAGTACATATATATAAATGAGATGAACCAGGATCTATCAAAGCATAAACATCATGATTAAAGAATGAAAATTTACCGACAATAACTTCGGTAGATTCTCTACTCTCAGGCCCTTGGATTGCATAACTTCGCACCATTCCTCCCGGTCTACACTCTGCGGTGCTTGTTGAGCCACATCATGTCCACTTGAACCACTAGCATTTCCTCTTCCACCTTGCATTGTAGGAGTAGGAACTACTGTAGGTGCAGATGTACTTATCTGTCTTTGAGGACAATTTGCAATCAAATGTTCCCTTGAGCCACATTTAAAGCATACTCTACCTTTTCCCTAACATTCCCCTGTATGCATCCTTCCACAATTAGAACATTGTGGAATATTTCCTCAGCCTCGACGTAAAGGTACACTAACAGCTGACCCCGTACTTATGGTTTGTCTCGGTGAAAACCCTCTGAAATGAGATTGTGTTTGTTCTGATGTTCCCTTCTGTTTCTTACTTAGAGATTCTGAACTAGCTGGACCCTGTGATCCCTTTTGAAATCCAGACCTTTTAGCCATTCTTTGTTATCCATCTGAATTAATCTTCTCAATGCCCGTAGCAGCATCAACCAAGTCATTGAACACTCTAATTCTTTGTGCAAGTAAATGCACTCTAATTTCATCATTTAGCCCATCTTCGAATCTCTTGCATCACTTTACTTCACTGTCAACGATATCACGAGCATACCTCTCGAGTTTGAGGAATTGAACTTCATATTCTGATATAGTCATTCGTCCCTGTCTCAAAGACAAGAACAATTTCCTCTACTCATCTTTGAATCGTTCACTAACGTACTTTTTGTCAAATTGTTCCAAGAAAAGTCCCCAAGTGATTTCTCCGGGTCGTCTTTCTCTCACAATATTATCCCACCACCTCCTAGCTTATTCTTTTAGTAGACCTTGCACACAGTCTAATCTTTCTTCATCTGTAAAATGAAGCCTAGTCATACACCATTTAGTATGATCAAGCCAATCTTCTGCAATTGCAGGATTCACTGTATCCCCTTTGAAATCATCAGCCGGAAGCTTCTTGATTCTTTCAAGAGGAGTTCTCTCCTCTCTTCTTTCAATGTGAGGTACGACAGGAACTTGAGGGATTTGTATGTTTCGTAGTACTTGTGTGATTACTTCAGTAGTCATATGCTGAAGTAAAGCAGCTTGTGCTGGAGTAGGTTGTTCAGGAAACCCATGAACTGGTGGTGGTTCATGTCTTTGTTCATCCCCTTGTCTGATGCGGACCGTACTCCCAGCATCCTCTTCCTCACTCTGGTTGTGACTACTACTAGCCATTCTTATTCCTGAAAATTGGACCAAAGTGGATCAATCAACTAACATAACATATTTATATCTTAAATGGCATGTACATACTAGTCCTAGAATCGCCTAAACCTCAGCTCTGATACCAAAAAATGTAACGCCCCCCCCATATAGGGAGCGCCACGGTAACAATAATCACCCAATCGGCAACTACACTCCACTATATAGAATTCAATACTTATAGATTTAATATGTACAAATACAAATATAACGTTCCAAACTCCAAATTATTCTCCAAATGCTAATTATTCTCCAAATATTTCTCAATGTCACTTTATATTTCTCACACTATCTAGTACATGCCATTATTCTACAAACCATAATATTACAGTAAAATGCAAATCCACCTCGAGTTTTTCCTTATTTGTTCTTCAAGTTGATCCACTTATTCCCCTTTGGTCCAAGCTATCTACGAGTTCTCCACCTACGTGTAGAAAAAAAAACTACACGCTAAGCAATTGCTTAGTGGTGTCTATAAAAGAAATATAACAACTTTGAACATTTTTTTTTAATAGAAACCAAGTTTGTCCATAAGTCAAAAACAAATTTAAACAACTTTATAAAACCAAATCACAAAACTTATATAATAATCCTTTCAAGTACAATAAAATTTATATCCAATTTTTTTTTCCAAACACTTTAACCACATATTGCCCAAAGTAAACAAGTCCTGAATAACGGTAAAATAGATACGGGAGCGGATAAGCCCGAAGCCAAAGCTTCAAAATCAATATATCGGTCAAGCCCGAAGCCGAAGCTTCAAAATCAACATATCGGTCAAGCCCGAAGCCGAAGCTTCAATATCAATATATATATATCATAATATCGGCCAAAGCCCGAAGCCAAAGCTTCAATTGTTTGTACAGTACTGTACCCCCCTTTATTGGCGCCAATCTACCCTGACCCGTATTCTACTCGTTTAATAAGGGCAATAAATCAAAGTAACATCTTAAAAATTTCAGTATAAACCATCAATCATAATTCAACATAACTTCAGTAATTAAGAAATCCAAATCCCAAATTTTTAAGCATCAAACTTCAATTAAAACTCAATAAAATCAATATTATACTTTCCAGAATTTTTCCAGGTTTCATAACCTGATTTCCCTGCATTTTTCACTATCAAAACATCATCCAATCGAAGAACTTTCATCTAAACATAATTTGCCACATGTCTCAGCTTTCCAAAACCACCAGAATCACAGAAATCCAAATTGTATAACCAAAGTTATGATCAAAATACTAAATAGTGTACCAAGCTGAGATTTTCCGAAAACAGATTTCGTGACTCAACTTCAAACGAAAATTTCACATTGAAAACGAATGAAATTCAACAAGGTTTCTTCAGAACATATATTCCTTACTTTCTGTAGATATCAAAAAAATCAAGAATCCTTCAAATCGGATTTATATAACGAGAGAAAACATTAAAACAAAATAGGTATACAATCTGAAAAATTTTCCGATAAATCGAGAAATCGAAATTCGAGACACAAACTTTTTTCTATGCTCTTTCTAGCTCTCTTCTACCCCTTTTGCCTTTGATTTACTTGCAATAGCTTCCTCTACAACAGCCATATATAATTCTATCAAGATATTGCATAAATAAACTTCCTAATACCATAAATATGCTTAATCTACCATGAATTCTACTAATTAAGCTTTAATTTCACCAAAAATCACTCACCTCAAACTCGGGTTACTATTCATCCGAATCTTAATATCTGAAATCCTCCTCTTCTAGTCTTGATTGACTGAAATTGATGATGATAGAGGGCTTAAGGATCGATTTCTAACAAGAATTCGAAGTTGAATCGAAGAAATCGGAAGGTTTTTAGGTTATGAAAAAATTTGTTAAGGAGAGGAAGAATGGAGGAGGAATGAAGAAATGAGATAAGAAAATGAAGAGGCTGTAATGTATTTGTTTGATTGTTTTTTTTTTCAATATTGCCCTTGGACAAATAATTAAATGCCCAATTCATCCCTTTGACTTAATTAGCTCTTATTTCCTCATGCCTTATATCCAATAACAATAATAATAACTACAAAAATAATTTCTATGATATCTTAATACCATAGTAATTTATTATAAGCAAATTTTGGGAATTTCAGTTCGTTACAGTGTTTTAGTGTTTAATGTTTGGATTGAAGTTCTTATAAACACATGAAATATGTTGCTGATATTTACCGAGTTTTGTAGAAAAATTTAAATGGTTTATTGCCCTAGTAATTAAGTAGAAAGTGGTTGGCACCAATAAAGGGGGGTACAGTACTGTACAAACAATTGGAGCTTTGGCTTCGGGGCTTCGGCAGATATTATGATTCTGAAATATATTCTGTTAAAAAAATATATAGGAGCTTCGACTTCGGGCTTCGGTCAGTATTCTGTGATATGATATTGGAGCTTCGGCTTTGGGCTAAGTGCCGCCTCCATATCCAATTCCATTTACATTACTTGGTTACTTTGGGCAAGATTTGATTTTTGAGTTTGATTGGTGTGAATTATCTTATGAGTTTAAAAAGTTGATATTTAATTGACTTTATACATGAAAGTATTTTATTTTCATAATATTTATGTTAAAAGTTATATTTATTTTTGGATATTTAGAGAAAGTATGGAATAAAATTTGTATACACCATTAAGCGTATTGCTTAGCGTTTAGTTTGTTTTGCTACACGTAGGTACTGAAGACTGGAGATAGCCAGACCAAAGTGGAGTAGTTCGGTAGATAAGTGCAAGTTAAGAGAGCTTTTGAGGTTGTCTAAATTTTGTTATATTTTGTGGTTTGTATATAATGGCATGTACGAAGTAGTATAGATAGTGTGACTTGTACTACGAGGATCTAAGACTAATATTTTGGAGTTATGAATATTACACTCTATGTTATGTAAATTAAGGTTTGATTAGAAGTTTATTTATGTTTATAGATTCTAAATATTTTATTTCTATACAAAATATTGAGCTAAATATCAAAAATAGGTGTTTATCTATTATTGTAGCACTTCCTTAATAACTGTTATCGAGGGGGTGTTACAAATATTATTTAATTTTAAATTAAATAATATTTTAATTAAATAAAAATAAATGTATTGGTTATTATAAAACTACAAAACCTCAAAAGTAAATAAAAATAATTCTTATTAATAAGGAAAACAATACAAATTACATAAACAAAAATAAACAAAAAATCCTAAAATAAAATTGGAAATAAAGAAGATCAAAATCTAATATTCTAGATATAAAATCGACTGTACATTGAAAATTTCAATATATCAGTAAAAGATTTATTGTGGTTGATGCATTTTGAGTTTGTTAGTCAAATTTAACATAGATGAAAATTTATTTCATAAATTTTGTGATCACCATCAAATTTATTACAAGTCTCTTTTAAATATTTACCGATTTATTCATGTTGGTTATTGAATAGTTTCGTCTTTTATTAATCCAATAAATAAAAGCATTGTGGTTTTATCTCCGACTAATACAAACTCAAGAAATGCAATTATATGTTAACAATTTAATTATTTTATTTTGACTTGCAATTATATTACTCAAAAGTATAATAATAATTGATTTAGTATTTTTAAAACATTTTATATATTAATTTTTTTATTTTGAAATTATTTAGATGAAACATTATTTTTTAATAAATAAATATAAAAGACATAAATAATTATGGGTGGTAAGTGTGAAAAGGAGCAATAAATAACATCAATTATTGTTGTAATAAATAAATATAAAGGGCATATAAGATATTATGGGAGACGAAGGGAGCGGCAAATATCAACGCCCTTTATTTAGTATTATGTTTTGCACATGAAAAGCAAATTTATTTTTTATTGTAATTTGAGTATTTTCTTTTTATCAGAAAATATAGACAAAGATTTAAAAGAACTTAAATACCTTTATGAGTCGTTTTCTTTAACTCAAATATCTTTTTAGTGTTTGGCCTATTTAAATTGTCTATCTGGTATCTGATGTATTTAGTTTTAGTACAACTTAACATTTTTTTGAGGGTTAACAATTTTATGCACGATCAACAAAATTTATTCATACTCCAAATGACGATATATGTATTTTATGTTTTTTGTGTTGTTAGACGGATATTTAATGTACTAAATAGGCTAGACACCAAATAAGCTATTGTTGGATATGTCAAGTACCAAATAAGCGAAAAGTGAATATATTCAGTACCAAATAGTCAGTTTTAATAGGACATACACTAAAATGACATTTGAGTCATAAAAAAAGAACCCAAAAAAATATCTAAGCGGACTTAAAAGGGTTGTTTGACGTGTATTAATGATAAATATATTATTAGTTTACAAATGCAAATTTAAGATAATTTCCGATCATATTGCCACGAGAAGAGAAGGGAAAGTATTTCCAGAATTTATACAATTAAAAAAGAAAAAGTGAGACTACGTGATTATTGAATCCTCTCAAGCCCAACAACTAAATGGAAAAAACAATGAAAGAGTCAATAAAAATACAATGAAAGAGTCAATCCTTTTCAATTATATTCATTAACTATGTGTTTTTCTTGCATCTTTAGAATGTGGGAATCAGAAGATAATATTAGAAACCATGAACATATATAGATCCTTCGTTTACACACAGTTGATCCTATTATTTTCAACTTATAATCAGTTCAGTTCAGTATTATTAAGTATTTATCAGCACATTACACACAGGTGAATTTTTTTGAAATTTTTTTACCAGTGAAAATATTTTTTTTATTAAATTATGAAAAATCATAAAAAATGAATATAATCTCTGAAAATTACTCAAATGCGACTTATAATTTTTAAATAATAAGGTTAATATATTAGAATATTAAATTATTAAAAATATTTGATGTAACACCACTATTTGGAATCCGTAGGCCCCCTTTTGCAAATTTTTTGAAACCATAGACCCCATTTTGCAAAAAAAAATTTCTCAGACCCCATTTTGCAAATGATTGAAACCACAAGGTATTTTTTTTTTTAAGTTTACCCTAAGTTTAACGGGGTATTTCCACAATTTTTTTTTAATAGTTATAATTAAAAAATCACTTTTTTTATTTAAAGGTTGAGTACCGGAACCCGGCCTCTATTTATTAAAAGGGAAAAGAAAAAGAAAAAAACAAAAAAGGAGAAAAGAAAAATAAAAAATAAAAAAGAGAACAAAAAAAATGAAAGAACACATTATGAAGGAGATTAAAATCCCAGCTTATGACCACGCTGAACTTGCTCCCTAGTAGCAATCACTAGTCCTTTCTTTTTCTTGACTGAAAATGGTTTCCAACTGGAACCCGTGCTATTGGAGGCACTATTAACAGGAGAACCCGTGCTATTAGAGGCACTATCAACAGGAGAACCCGTGCTATTAGAGGCACTATCAACAGGAGAGTCAAGCTCTTCTAGAGCCTTATCATGTTGTAAACATACTTCCAAATTAATCCCATCCAAATTAAGACCATCCAGAGTTTGAAAAGCATTCGCTATTGAAACTACTGCAGCGTTTTAATCCTCTCCTCCAAATCTCGTTGTATCGGTTTGCTACGTTGGAGGAGTGCCAAATTGGGCTGATTATGAAGAACAATGGCATCCGCATTAATATTTTCAGAATCTTCGTCACTTTCTTCACATTCGTCTGCCCAAGAGATGATCTTATTTTCCTTTCTTAATGGGCTTTCCTCAACCTGTATTTCTCTATCTTTCGGGCAATTAAACACCTCATTAGCCGCAGCCTCAATCACCGCAATAGTTGCAGCCTCAATCGCCTCGGTAACCACTGCGTCTATCTCTAAACTGGCTTCATGATTGTCGGTTCACAAAACTGACTTAGTTCTCTCAGAACTACCATTGATATGAGTTGTATCCTTCGGAATGGAGTTGTATCTCTTTCTATTCCAAACATTTATTCTTTCTTTAGTAGTCTGAGATGAACCCGGATTAGCTCGTTCTGAGTTTTCAGGTTAGATTGAGCACCCTTCTGAATTTTTCCAACCTTAGGAATGTTATTTCGATACCCAGGTTGCTTTTCCTGAAACTGGTTCCTTCTGCAATTAGCAGCAGTGTGACCAATAGATTGGCATGTCAAACAAAAATGTGGAATATTTTCATATTCCACACTCACCCAAAAAAATTTGTCGACAGTATCGACCCTAACCTAGTCCATAATCGGCTTTGATAGATCGATGTCAACCAATATTCTCGCAAAGTGGCCAAATTCACCATCTATTGTGTTGTGATCAAATTGAATGGGAACACCAATTCCTTGCGCAACACAAGATAGCAATCTATGATCCTAATATTCCCACGGGAGATTATGGAGCTTTATCCAAACCTGAGAGGTTGTTTGTTTATGAGTTGTGGGATTGAACTCTGGCTTCCATACCGAAAATCTCATAATCCCAGGCCTGAGATTCAGATTTCCCGTAGTCCATATTTTCTCAATTGCCTCTGTTGAGGGCATGATAATGGGATAAAATCCCTTTCTAAGGGATATTAATTTCCAGTCCATATTTCAATTCCATATGGTATTCAATCCCTTCTTGATGTTGGCGTGCTTCCATGGTGTATCGCCCTTTACAAGAGTCAGTCTCCCAACAACCGAGGATTGACATGAGGAGAGTCGATCCTTGAAAAATTCCAGCGGGATTTTAATGGCCTTATATCCGTCTCCGGCATCGGAGATAGTGGCAGAGGCCTTCTGATTGGCAGGGAGGGCCGCCAAAGTGACTAGAGCAGCCGGATTTGTGATCACCGCATAGGATTTGCGTTGAGGTTGTTGCGGATTAGGGTTTCTGTCATTTGAAGCAAGAGGTTGTTGCTTAGGCTGAATCCTTTCCTTGCTTTTACAGTAATAGTTGAGATAAGAATTGTCCATCAAAAAAGAGAGAAACGGCAAGGCCAGAGATAGAAAAACCGGCCGAAAAGTCAAGGAATGGTTAGCGGCGCCATAACCCTAGCAGAGCTTGCGCCCCCTCAATTCTGATCCCTCCTCAACCTCAAAAGAAAATCACTTTAAGATACAGTGAATCCATGTCATCTAAATTTCTGTAATTCTTATTTTATTTTCAATATATGATATATTTGAAGCACCTTTACATAGTTGTATAATAGGAGATTTTGTGCTACCTATATTACACATAAATAATATCATGCAAAATGTTATTCCAAAGATTATGGGGTAAGCAACAAATTATGCCATTTTTATTAGATAGAGGAATGATGATTGACTCTATTTTGAGAAATATGGATTTTGTTTGCTAACTTAAGCATATTGATATTACTTATATAATAAATAACTTAGAAATTCTAAATTGTTTATTTGTGGTAAAAGTTTAGCCTTTTGGTTGAGCCTTGAAACTGTGATCATGTCCCCTTAATGCCACATGTCACATTCTGGTATGAGAGAGGAAAACAAAAAATTAACATCTTTGGAAAAGTCAAACCAATCTCAAGGTAACACATGACACTGAGGGGGCTGCATTGAACACTTTTGTCAAGTTCAGGGTTTGATAAAGGCATCTGTAAGTTGGAGACAACAAGCAATAAAAGTTGTCAAGTTAAGGGGGCTAAATAGACATTAAGCCCTTTTCATATTGGTTTGACTTTTCAACTTTTGACGTGAGTCAAAGTCTGATTGATTTAACTTAACAAACCAGTCTTCTCTCTCGGTATAACTACTTTAGTTGCATTTAGGGGCATACTATTTGAACCAGAAACCAGTCTTCTCTCTCAGGAAAAATTTTCACTCTTCCCCGAATATTACTTGAACTTGGGACCTATAGTATCACATGTTCATTCTTTACTACTAGGTCAAGACACTAACACGAAAGGATTCGAAAAGGTTACTTATGAATTAATATTAACTCATTTGGTACTTTTTTAATGTGATCTCTCGTTGCGTTTCATTTTTTTTCTGATGATATGTATAGTGATTTAAATTTGAGTTTCCTTCTACTGACTCATCTATATTATTATTCCAGCTATAACGGGTAAATAAAAAACCGTCTATTTTGGTTGTGAAAAGATAATGTTGTTTATATGGTATACAAAACAAAAAAAATTTATAAATAAAACTCAAAAAATGTTTTTCTTAGTTTTTTTTTAATATTTTGAAAAACTCAAAGGTGTCATTTGGTTCATAGAATATAGGGTAAACTTTTAAAAAGTACATTGTGGTTTCACTCATTTGTATAGTGGGGTCTGGGGAATTTTTTTTCAAAATGGGGTCTGTGCTTTCAAAAAAATTTGGAAAAGGGGCCTATAGATTCAGAATAGTGGTGTTACATAGAATATTTTTAACAATTCAACATTCTAGTAATTTAACCTTATTATTTAAAAATTATACGTCACGATTTGAGTAATTTTTGGACATTTTTTTATTTTTTTTATGATCTTTTAAAGTTTGTTATCATAATTTAATTAAAAAAATATTTGCACTACTCAAAAAATTTCAAAAGATTTTACCGATGTGTATTGTATTTTTAATGACAATCCCGCAAAAATTCAGATAAAAACGAACAAGATTCCCATTTTTGTGACATAATCTAATATTGAGGATCCTTTATTTAAATATTTTTTAAAACCACACACCCTGTTTTGCAAAAAAAAATTCCCCAAACCCCATTTTGCAAATAAATGAAACCACAAGGTACTTTTTTAAAGTTTATCCTAGAATATACTCCCTCCGTCTATTTTTTATTATCCATTTAACCAAATTATCAAAACCCATAAAATATTTATTACACTATTCAAATGATTAATTTATCCTTATAATTTATACTAATATTCTCTTTCTTCTTAATCAACTACTTATAATTTTCATTAATACATAATCTCTCACTTCATTAATACAAGGGTAAATTAGCGAAAAAATTATAAAAAGTGCATTGATAATCTAAATTGACAACTAAAAAAAGAACTAATAAAAGAGTTAAATGGATAATAAAAACAAAATGGAGAGAGTAATGGGTATTTCTTAAAGGGAATACTTATAAAAATATATATTTTGTTCCTTTCTATTTCATTCTATTTCACGTATTATTGAAATAATAATAATAATAAAAATAAAAATAATAATAACATTAATTAAATAAATTAGATTTAAATTTATTGTCCTCGCTTATATTTTGATATATAATTATTTTTAAGGAAGAGAAAGTGAAATTATGGTAGAGAAAAGATGAAAAAAAAAATGAAAGATACTGTGACACTTCGTGGGGACATGATAGCAATTGCTGGTTGGACTCAACAAATTTTTTCAATTATACTGACTGCCAATTTGGAAAATTAGTGAGAGTTTGACTATAAAAGTCATCTTCCAAGATTCAAATGCACCACTAAAATTAAGTGAGATTAATTAGATATTTTCGCAAAGACAATTTCAAAAGAATAACATATAAGAAGAGTTGAGTGGCTAAAAATATGGATTAGAATTCTCTAAAGTTTATATTTCAGTTAATTTTAATTATTTATTATATTTTAATGGTTAAGATTTAATTATACTGTGGATCTCACAAATCACTAAAATTAAATCTTAACTATTAAAACTCAATGGATGGTTGAGATTTACTGAAACGTACAACTACATCATTTCTTAACTTGAGAGAATCCAAATCCTAAATACTGTAAGAATAAAATTGGAGCATTTCGGTTATCCCTACATTTATTATATATTGTATATATATTTGAGTTGGTTGAGAGAGAATTAATTGTTGCGTTCTCATTATTTATTTATAGAGTTTTTTTGACTGGTGTTTTATGTAAACTGGTGAAATTGTGCCGAGTTGAGAGAATTACGTGGACCTTTTTAAAGTTCAAAGGATAGTAGACTAGTTAGAGGAGCCACGGATGCATTAGGCCATACAATAAAACTATGAAAATTCGAAAAGTTAATGTTTTTTCGTACTTTAGCGTGAATCTGAACAAGGGAAGCTCAATGCTGTCTCGTTGCACATGATTTATGGAAATGGGGCGATAACCAAAGAAGAAGCTATCAGAAAAATAAAGGGACTTACAGAATGTAAAAGGCGAGAAGTGCTGAGACTAGTTTTACGAGAAAAGGATAGTACTAGACCGAGAAGCTGCAAGGATTTGTTCTAGAAAATGACCAAAGTAGTACACTTGTTTTACTCGAACAATGACGGTTTTACTTCGAATGAGATGATCAATACTGTGAATGCCATCATCAATCGACCTATATCTATTGATCGACTGTAAGTAATAATCTCCGGAAAAATTGAATAAAGTGAGCATTTCCGCCCTTTAACTTGTATAGTTCGGTGCTTCATATCGCCATATAGAAAGTATGGGGGTTATAAATAAGTCATCCTTAGCATGTTGTAAGGAGTTTGTATATATATACATTATAGCTATGTTTGCTCAAATTAAAGTTATGACTTTGAATTCAATAAGAGTTATATTTTGATTATTTGTTTGTCATTTGCATTGAATTTTACACAAGTGTGGTTTGAATAAAATGACATTAATTTGGTGATTGCAATATTTCACCATTAAGATTATTTGGACTTGAAATAATTATGTGGTATATGGAAGGAATCTAGTTGACTTATAACCTGTGACCTCCATATCGCGATTCTTTTGATTATAATAAAATATTATATGAAAAATTTAAATTATTATGTATAAGGTTTTCCTATGCTATTATTGTAAGCCTATATGAGGCAAATAAAAAAATGATCCAAGTGGGAGATTGTTAGATTATTTTAATAATCTGTGTGGTTCATGAGATTAAGTGGTCCGTTTTAATTAAAGTTAACCCAATGTGAGAATGGTTGGATTTAAATGTATAAACTGGATGGGATGAATAGTTTAACAAAAACCGGTTCAAGTGGTTTAATCCTTCACTTGTCCTTATCCATTCTTAAGAGGTATAACGCTCCACCGAACGTTATTCGTTAAAATTATAAAAGAGAAGAAGAGAGGCAATTTAATATACGCTTTCTCTCTGAACCATTGAAAATCAAATAGTATTTGTTCCGTCTTATCTTTTGAATCGTTTAGACTTTCTTTGATAATTAAGAAAGAAACCTAATCCATTGAAAATCAAATAGTATTTGTTCCGTCTTATCTTTTGAATCGTTTAGGCTTTCTTTGATAATTAAGAAAGAAAATAGAATGAGAAGAAAGTAACATTTATTTAGAGAGAAAGCGTATATTAAATTGTCTCTCTTCTTCTCTTTTATAATTTTAATGAATAATGTTCGGTGGAGCGTTATACCTCTTAAGAATGGATAAGGACAAGTTAAGGATTAAACCATTTGAACCGGTGTTTGTTAAACTATTCATCCCATCCAGTTTATACATTTAAATCCAACCATCATCACATTGGGTTAACTTTAATTAAAACGGACCACTTAATCTCATGAACCACACAGATTATTAAAATAATCTAACAATCTCCCACTCGGGTCATTTTTTTAGTTGCCTCATATAGGCTTATAATAATAGCATAGGAAAACCTTATACATAATAATTTGAATTTTTCATATAATCTTTAATTAGAATCAAAATAATCGCGTTATGGCGGTCACAGGTTATAAGTCAACTAGATTCCTTCCATATACCACATAATTATTTCAACTCCAAATAATCTTAATGGTGAAATATTGCAATCACCAAATTAATGTCATTTTATTCAAACCACACTTGTGCAAAATTCAATGCAAATGACAAACAAATAAGCAAAATATAACTCTTATTGAATTCCAAGTCATAACTTTAATTTTTAGCAAACATAGCCATAATGTATATATATACAAACTCCTTACAACATGCTAAGGATGACTTATTTATAACGCCCATACTTTCTACATGGCGATATGAAGCACCGAACTATACAAGTTAAAGGGCGGAAATGCTCACTTTATTCAATTTTTCCGGAGATTTTTACTTATAGTCGATCGATAGATATAGGTCGATTGATGATGGCATTCGCAGTATTGCTCATCTCATTCGAAGTAAAATCGTCGTTGTTCGAGTAAAACAAGTGTACTACTTTGGTCATTTTCCAGAACAAATCCTTGCAGTTTCTCAGTATAGTACTATCCTTTTCTCGTAAAACTAGTCTCAACACTTCTCGCCTTTTACATTCTATTAGTCCCTTTGTTTTTCTGATAGCTTCTTCTTTGGTTATCTCCCCATTACTGTAAATCACGTGCAACGAGACAGCATTGAGCTTCCCTTGTTCAGATTCATGCTAAAGTACGAAAAAAACATTAACTTTTCGAATTTTCATAGTTCTATTGTATGGCCTAATGCATCCGTGACTGCTCTAACTAGTCTACTATCCTTTGAACTTTAAAAAGGTCCACGTAGTCTACAGTGGCGAATCCAGAAATTTTTCACAGTTGTGTCCATATATATATCATAAAATGCTGAAAAAATATTACTATTAAATTATAAATTTAGCAACATTAAACTGTAAATGAAATAACACAGTTGTAAATGACTTTTCATAAATATATATGTATATATATAAGTATTTATCAAATATATTATTTTTTTAGAATAAATGAGTAATTTTAGTACTAATATAGGGGTCCAATTATAATTTTCAATGGGGTCCAATGTAATATATACATAAATTACTACCACTTTTTGAAAAATTATGGGGTCCAAGGACCCCACACTCCAATATGTGGCTTCGCCATTACCCAATTAACTTATAAACCCATATCACTTGGTGTTTCAAAACAATGTGGGATTCTCCCATGTAATTTTTCACATAACATTCGACCCTCCTTCAGGACCGACGTCCTCGTTGGTCACGACCATGTTGGTCATAGCTACCACCTCGTAGGCCACCACTCGTGGGCCACCACTACCCAATTTACTTATAAATCCATATTACTTGCCTTTTCCAAGCAATGTGGGATTCCCCCTTAGTATTTTTCATATAACATTCGACCATCCTTCAGGACTGACGTCCTTGTTGGTCCCGGCTGCATTGGTCACAGCCACGTTGGTCACGGCTATCACCCCGTAGGCTACCGCTCCGTGGGCCACCACTACGCAAGCTACCATTACCTAATTAACTTATAAACCCATATCACTTGCCTTTTCCAAGCAATGTAGGATTCTCCCTTAGTATTTTTCACATAACATTCGACCTTCCTTTAGGACCGACGTCCTCGTTGGTCCCAGCTGCATTGGTCACGGCTACCACCCCGTAGGCCACCACTCCATAGGCCACCAATCAGAGTTGCTCTGATACCAATTGTTACAAGTTAATTGAAAGAGCTAAGCCCAAAAGACTAGTCAAATGGGTTAGAGGACCCAATTAACTTATAAACTCATATCACTTGGCTTTTCCAAGTAATGTGGGATTCTCCCTTCGTATTTTTCACATAGCAGTTAACCATTTCCACTTACAAGAATCGACTGAAAAACCAATGGGGGAGGCCGGCGGCAGCCTCTCTGGCTGCCAGAAAATTGCCTACGGCACCCCTAATTTATCGCCCCTAATTTCAGTAAACGAGTAAAATGATGATGAACTTCTTTTAAATCTCCTTTTGGGTAAATAGTTAGACATGTTCAATGCACGGGCCGTACGGGGCCAGGCCTGGTCGGACCGACACTAATATTGCTCGGCTCAAGCCCAACCCGCATGAATACTGTATACGGGTTGGATTGGGCTTTAGATTTAGAATTCTATTCTCAGACCAAGCCCAACCTAGTCCACCCATCAATAATTATATCTATACATATTGTTTTAAAATGAATTATTTATATATTTTTAATAATTAATAGTATATATATTCGAGCCGGGTCGGGCTTCGGTTTATATATAAAAACCCAGGCCAACCTATTATATGTTCAGGCCAAGTTTATATTAGTATATGTTCATCCAAACCCGATCCACAAACATCGGGCTTGGGCGGGTCAGTTGGGGCGCGGGTCGCTTCATCAGGTCTAAAAATAGTCCATTTTTATTATAAAATTGCAAAAAAAGCCACTTTTTTAAATAACTCTTATGTACAGAGAGTATAATTATGTTGAAATTCAACCTAATTGTTTAAAAATTATACGTTAGGTTTGTTAAAATATTAAACTTAATCTTCCACAATAATGAAATAAAAAATGGAGCCATGATAATAAATTTAGTCTAATTACTTTTGAAAAATTGGTAAGAAGACTTTGAAAAACAATGGGTGTGTTTTTGGTGGTTGGAAACATTGAAAAAAAGGGCACTTGGATTATTAGGAGACTTAGACTTTGTAGGATTTGTCAGTTGGATTTTGTGGAAAATTAGAAAAGTAAGTTGTTAAACCTAAATTTGAATTTTGTAATAAATTGAATTATTGAGAAAATGATAGGGCCATTGCAGAATTCATCAAATGCATATATAAGGCATTGTAATTTGCTATTTTAAAGTGTGCAAGAGAGTGAAAAATAATAAGAGTTTATGAGTGTATTGTAATAAAATTAGTGTGATGTACTCATTTTTATGTTTTGAGCATTTTTTTGCTTGATTATTTTCCTCTTCCATCCAACAAAGTGGTACCAAAGCCATTTCGTATCCAATCCTCTTCCCAAAAATCCCCGAGTAAAAAAGTCAAGTTTAAAGAGTTTCAGAAGCAGCCCAGAAAGTGTTGCAATAGGCTGTCAGGAAGTGTTGAAAAAAACTGCTAAAAGTGTCGCAGTTAGCATAAAGTGTCGCTAATACTCAAAAAAGTTGCAATAGCCTCTGTACTTCCTTTCTGGAAAATTTTCAAGTTCATCTAAAATTGCAAGGAAATATTTTCCCTTGCTATTCTCCTTGCAAAATATGTCTAAAGCTATAGCGACGCACCAAAGTGTCACAATAGACTCAAAAGCGTTGCAACAACCCCTATACTCTTTGAAACAAATTTTCCTCTATAGAAATGAATCTCAACGGTGTTTCCTTTGTTTTCCCTCAACTTACAAAAACCAATTACAAAAATTGGTGTATCAAGATCAAAGCCATTCTAGGATCCCAAGATGCTTGGGATATTATTGAAAAAGGCTAAGAAGTCCTAGCTGCAGATGCACAACTATCGCAAGCCGAAAAGGACAGTTTGCATAAGATTTGTCATAATGACCAGAAGGCTCTTAGTATCACCCATCAAGGGTTAGATGATGTTATGTTTGAGAAGGTGGCAGAAGCGACCACCTCCAAGCAAGCTTGGGATATACTACGAGTTTCTCTTCAAGGAGAGGAGAAAGTATAAAAAGTTCAGCTCCAAATGTTAAGAGGAGAGTTTGAGATAATGAAGATGAAGGAGATAGAAGTGATTGTAGATTACTCCTCATGATTAAAATCTGTCGCTAACCAAATATGGCAATATGGAGAAAAGCTTGAAGAATCCAGGGTTGTTGAAAAACTTCTAAGGTCACTACTACCAAAGTTTGACTATATAGTAGTAGCAATAGAAGAATCTCGGGATATAAGTAAAATGACTGTCGATGAAGTAGTTGGCTCATTACAAGCATGTGAGGAGAGACTAAACAGACAAAGAGAAGAGTCTGTAGAACAAGTCTTGGCAGCAAAGGTTTCAGTCAAAGGTGAAAGTAGCTAGGATTCTAGCCATTACGGATGAGGACGTGGTAGAGGTTGTGGAGGAAATGGAAGAGGAAGAGGACATGGCAGAAATCAACCATTCGGTAGAGGTGAAAATAATAATAGATATAATTAGTCAATACGAGGCAGAGGTCGTGGTCATGGACATGGACGAGGAAGAGGAAACTGGAGGCATAATGATGGATGTGACAAGTCCAATGTTCAATGCTACAATTGCTCCAGATATGGCCACTACGCAGCAGAATGTCGGAGCCCACCAAAGCAAACAGAGGAAACTGCGAACAACATTCAAGAAGAGGACGTAACCCATATAGTATTACTAACCCGTGAATGTGAATACAGTCAAGAAAACAACATATGGTATCTTGATAATGGTGCAAGTAACCATATATGTGGAGACAAGAAAATGTTCGTAGAGCTGGACCAGTCATTCAGTGGTAATGTTGTTTTTGGGGATTCCTCAAGAGTTCCTATTCAAGGAAAAAGAACTATTCTTATTCGTTTAAAGAATGGAGAGCACCAATTCATCAGCAATGTTTATTACGTTCCAAACATGAAAATCAACATTTTAAGTTTGGGACAACTGCTGGAGAAAAATTACCAAATTCGCATGGTGAACCGAAAGTTGGTGCTGTTAAACGAAAAGAAGGAGTTGCTAGCTAGTGTACCAATGTCAAAAAAAATAGAATGTTCACTCTCAACATCAAGACGGATGTAGCAAGATGCTTAAAAGCTTGCGTGAAAGAATCTGATTGGCTTTGGCATTTGAGATTCGGTCATCTCAATCTTGGAGGGTTGAAATTGCTAAGCCAAAAGATGATGGTGCATGGTCTTCCACTGATTAATAAACCCCATCAGCTTTGTGAGGGATATGTCTTGTTGGAAAACATTCCAGAACTAGTTTTCCAAAAGAGTCCATGTCAAGAGCAAAGGCTCCCCTTGAGCTTATTCATGCCGATGTCTGCAGACCAAGGACGGACACCAGTATCATTGGGAGGCAACAAATATTTCTTGCTATTCATTGATGATTATAGTAGAAAGACGTGGTTTTATTTTCTGAAAGAGAAATCAGAAGTTTTTGAAGCATTTAAAAAGTTTAAAGCTATGGTGGAAAAAGAAAGTGGGTATTACATCAAAGCTTTAAGATTCGATAGAGGGGGAGAATTCACGTCAAAAGAATTCAAAAGATTCTGCGAGCATCAAGGAATCCATCATTTCTTGTCAGTCCCAAGATTGCCTCAGCAAAATGGTGTTGTTAAACGGAAGAATAGAACCGTGATGGATATGGTGAGGAGCATGTTAAAGAGCAAGAATTTGCCCAAAGAGTTGTGGGCAGAAGCTGTTGATTATGCTGTCTACATCTTGAACCGATCCTCAACAACAAGTGTATCCGATATGATACCCCAAGAAGCATGGAGTGGGAGAAAGCCTAATATCTCTCATTTTTGTGTTTTTGGGAGTGTTGCACATGTTCATGTTGCTGATGAAGATAGAAGAAAGTTAGATGACAAAAGCAAAAAATAATTATTCGTTGGTTACTCAAAATTTTCCAAAGGTTACAAGATGTTTGATCCTGATACTAGAAAGACTATCATCATTACGGATGTGACTATTGACAAGGAGGCAATTTGGGAATGGAATAATGACAAGTAGAAGAATTACAGTTTTTATCATTTCACCATGGATGAAAACAATGATCGAGATGTGGAGGAGCCAGGCAAAGCATCGACATCATATAGTCCCATTCCAATTGTATCTCCAGGACACGATGATGATGAAAGTCAAAGTCTAAGAGAAAGACCTAGAAAATTTCTTCTTGTTGAAGATCTTTATGATGCAACTAGAGAGCTCAATGAAGAATTGACTCTTTACTGTCATCTTATTGATAGTGAACCTATTGATGTTGAAGAAGCCATGAAAGAAGAGAAATGGAGAAAAGCTATGGAGGAGGAGATCAATTCAATTGAGAAAAATAAGACGTGGGAGTTGACCAAACTTCCAGCTGACAAAAAGCCCATTGGAGTCAAATGGATGTTCAAGGCAAAGAAGGATGCAAATGGAGAAATCGTTCAACATAAAGCAAGGCTAGTCGCAAAGGGATATAGTCAAAAACCCGGTATTGACTATGATGAAGTATTTGCACTAGTAGCAAGAATGGAGACTATCAGACTGGTGATCTCAATTGCTCCCCAAAATGGATGGAAGATCCACTAAATGGATGTAAAGTCAGCATTTCTGAATGGATACTTGGAGGACGAGATCTATGTCTAACAACTACCCAGTTACATTGTCAAAGGTCATGAACGAAACGTGTTGAAGCTGAAGAAGGCGTTGTACGGACTTAAGCAAGCACCGAGAGCTTGGAATAGCTGCATTGACAAATACTTTTGCAAGACTGGATTTGTCAAGTGCCCACACGAGTATGCCTTGGAATAGCGTTAAAGCTGAAGAAGGCGTTGTAAGGACTTAAGCAAGCACCGAGAGCTTGGAACAGCGGCATCGACAAATACTTTTACGAGACTGGATTTGTCAAGTGCCCACACGAGTATGCCTTGTACGTGAAAGTGAAAGGTGGAGACATATTGCTTGTTGGCTTGTATGTGGACGATCTCATATTTACCAGAAATAATCCTCAAATGTTTAATGATTTCAAGAAGATGATGACTCGTGAATTCGAAATGACTGATATTGGCCTGATGTCGTACTATCTTGGCATTGAAGTAAAGCAAAGTGATGATGGAATTTTTATTTGTCAAAGTGGCTTCGCCAAGGAAATCTTGAGGAAATTTAAGATGGAAAATTGCAACCCTGTCAGCACTCCGGCCGAATGCAGTTTGAAATTGACCAAGGATGAAAATGGAGTCAGGGTGAACCTGATAATTTTTTGAAGTTTGATCGGGAGTCTCAGATACCTGACGTGCACAAGGCCAGATATTCTGTATGCAGTTGGACTACTGAGCAGATACATGGAAGAACCGAAGGAGTCTCATTGGAATGCAGCAAAAAGAATACTCCGCTATGTTAAAGGTACAACTAATTTTGGATTGCATTATTCAAAATCTAATGAATTCAAATTAGTTGGCTACAGCGATAGCGATTGGGCTGGAGATAAAAATGATCGGAAAAGCACTAGCGGATTCATATTTTTTCTTGGTGACACCGCGTTCACATGGAGTTCAAAGAAGCAACCAATTGTGACGTTGTCAACGTGTAAAGCTGAATATGTTGCTATAACATCATGTGTGCGCCATGCAATATGGCTGAGAAGATTGTTGAAGGAGCTTCAAATGACACAATATGACCCAACAGATATTTTTGTTGATAACAAATCAGCGTTGGCGTTGGCAAAAGATCATGTCTTCCATGATCGAAGAAAACACATCGATACGAGGTATTATTTCATCCGAGAATGTATTGAGCAGAAGGAAGTCACATTGAAGTATGTCAAAACGCAAAATCAAATAGCGGACATCTTTACGAAGCCACTGAAGTATGACGTGTTCAACAAATTACGAGGGTTCGTTGGGAATAACGGAGAATTAAGTTTAAGGGGGAGTGTTAAAATATTAAACTTAATCTTCCAAAATAATGAAATAAAAAATGGAGCCATGATAATAAATTTAGTCTAATTACTTTTGAAAAATTGGTAAGAAGACTTTCAAAAAAAATGAGAGTGTTTTTTGTGGTTGGAAACATTGAAAAAATGGGCACTTGGATTATTAGGAGACTTAGACTTTGTAGGATTTGTCAGTTGGATTTTGTGGAAAATTAGAAAAGTAAGTTGTTAAACCTAAATTTGAATTTTGTAATAGATCGAATTATTGAAAAAATGATAGGGCCATTGCAGAATTCATCAAATGACTATATAAGGCAATGTAATTTTCTATTTTAAAGTGTGCAAGAGAGAGAAAAATAATAAGAGTTTATGAGTGTATTGTAATAAAATTAGTGTGAATTACTTATTTTAATGTTTTGAGCATTTTTTTACTTGATTATTTTCCTCTTCCATCCAACAAGGTTTGGAGTAAATTTCGAATATTTTTTAATTTGTTATAACTTATCAAAGTTTACCATCGAATTTTAAGTCAAAAAATATTTTTGCTTTCAAAAAAAATTAAAATTTATTACTAAGTGTATTGAATTTTTATTAATCAATCTGTACAATTTTAGATAAAATTGAACAAGATTACTCTATCATAACATAGTTTAATATTGTGGATCATTTGTTTGCTAATTTTTTGAAACTACGTTCCTACTTTTGAACAAAAATCTACATGCGCTATTTTAAAGAAAGTGAAACGACAAAACATGTTTTTTAAATTTACTTCGATTTTTTTTCTCTATTTATTAGATATCCTACATCTAAACTGAATTCAATATGATTAAAGCCCTATCATATATTTAATCTCGCCCATATATGTTTGCGGCTAAGAGCTTAGAAATGGTGAATAGTTTAAATCTAATGTAATTTAGCAGGAATCAATGGGAGCACCTCAATTCAAATTCTAGAAGATTCATGTGAAAGGTTTTATTAACTCCTGATTCATGTCGAGTAGATCACTTCTTACACCGAAAAAGTATGAACACCATGTGTCCTTAAACTGATAACTCATTATAGGCTCGAGAAATAAAAATTAGATATATACGAACGAGATACCCAACAACAGAAACTCTTTCATGTAGCTTGGTAAGAAAATTTTGAAGCATTTTGCTTTTGAGGTAAAGACTTATTAATTAGTGCTTTAAGAATGTTATTTAAATCGGTCAACACCCTTTATTTAGTATTATGTTTTGCACATGAAAAGCAAATTTATTTCTATTGTAATTTGAGTATTTTCTTTTTATCAGAAAATATAAATAAAGATTTAAAAGAACTTAAATATTTTTTGAGTCGATTTTTTTAACTTAAATATCTTTTTAGTGTTTGACATATTTAAATTGTCTATCTGGTGTCTGACATAAATACTTTTAGTACAACTTAACCTTTTTTTGAGGGTCAATAATTTTATGCATGATCAACAAAATTTATTCATGCTTCAAATAACGATATATGTATTTTATGTTTTTCATGTTGTTAGACGGATATTTAATGTACTAAATAGGCTAGACACCAAATAAGCTATTATTGGATATGTTAAGTACCAAATAAGTGAAAAGTGAATACATTGAATACCAAATAGTCAGTTTAATAGGACATACACTAAAATGACATTTGAGTCATAAAAAAAGGACCCAAAAAAATATCTAAGTCGACTTAAAAGGGTTGTTTGACATGTATTAATGATAAATATATTATTAGTTTACAAATGCAAATTTAAGATAATTTCCGATCATATTGCCACGAGAAGAGAAGGGAAAGTTTTTCCAGAATTTATACAATTAAAAAAGAAAAAGTGAGACTACGTGATTATTGAATCCTCTCAAGCCCAACAACTAAATGGAAAAAACAATGAAAGAGTCAATAAAAAAACAATGAAAGAGTCAATCCTTTTCAATTATATTCATTAACTATGTCTTTTTCTTGCATCTTTAGAATGCGGGAATCAGAAGATAATATTAGAAACCATGAACATATATAGATCCTTCGTTTACACAGTAAGGCCCTATTATTTTCAACTTATAATCGGTTCAGTTCAGTATTGTTAAGTACTTATCAGTATCGCATACCTATAAATTTATACTGAAATAAGTATTTAACGGTTCAGTTCTGTACTGCTACTTATAAGTTGAAAACAAAACAGTGCCTAATAACAGTCCAACAAAGGCATGCATTTAACAAGAAATCTAGGAATTGAAAATATATTATTCAAAAATTGAAAACAAAGTGAAGGATAACAGAGAAAGAACCTGAAATGGAAAAAGTAGAAAAGAGAGAAATGATAGCCATGGTACAAGAAGAGGAAGAAGAAGAAGAAGAAGAAAGGTGATGAAATAGTGACAATGGTGGAGTATATAAATTATAGGAAAGGAAGCAAATGAGAGAGAAATATATAGTGGCATGCCACAAGAATTTTGGGACACTGAATTTTGGTCTGTCTGTATTTTCCAATATGTATTTAGGCCGGTGTTTTAAAAATCGGCTAAGCGGCTGCCTAAGCGGAATTTTTCATAATAATGCCGCGATTTTAGGTAGTCGAGTGGTTCTAGGCAGTTGACCAATTTCGGCCGTCCTAGGCAGGTCTAGGCGGGGTTTTTGTATTAAAAATCGGCCTAGGCGGCTACCTAGGCGGGATTTTTATTTTAAAAATTGGTCTAGGCGGCGCCCAAGCGGGATTTTTCAGAACACTATTTTTAAAATATAATTTAAATTATATTTTTCTATATTTTATATTATTATAATTTATTTTTTTCAGTTTTAAATATTTTATTACAAATTTGATAACTAAACAATAACAATTTACAAACTGATGGCAACTAGAGTCTTACTAAGCACATTAGAGGCTCATCGACTAGTAATAATCGAACCCCCCATCAAAGGTCCATCACCTAAGATGGCCAAACCCCAATACAATTTTAACAAGCTTTGGATAATTAGTGACTAGGTTGTGTAATATGTTGGCATGTGGCGCAAGCGGTTACTTCACAAGGTTTAAATAGAATAACGGTCAAGGCCGGTCCTGACATTTCGGGGGCTCTAGAAAAAATTAGGCGTATGAGCCTTTTTTATTAAAAAAATTAAATAAAATATTAAATAAAAACTATTTTAAAGTTTTACTTCAACTTAATAATTTACTCATTGCATTGAAAAATTCAGAAATTTTTTTAAAGTTTATATATATACATATCTGCAAAATAAAGAAAAAATAGACCCTTTTGATTGTTGTCCCTAGGCCGTTGCACCTTTGACCCATACTCAGAACCGGCCTGATAGCGGTTCCCTTTTATGGGGTACGTAACAATATCTCATCTAAGTTCTCTTCAAAATCACATAGAACGTATTTACAAAAAGGTTATAAATAAAAATTTTATTAGTTGTTTTAAAGATAAAAAGAACTAACCACACCCACAAGTTGTAACACCTTGGGGCGAGCAAATCCATCTTCTTGTATTGCCTATCTCTTTTAAATAATGCAATCCATTCTAATTTTCTAAAAAAAGTCAATTAAAAAAATATTGCTTAATGCATATCTAGCTACCTGAATTTGTTCCAAAAAACTTACTACCTCTGAACTTTTAAAGTGACCCCGTAGCTCCCTTAACTTTCAAAAAGTGCTCCACTTAGCTCCATGAATGCCATATGTTAGATCCTGATTGGAGAGAAAAAAAAATCAGCAAAACGACATATTTGAAAAGTAAAACATATCAAAAGCTGACATGTGGCATTTAGGGAGCAAAGTGGTGCATTTTTTGAAAGTTGAGGGAGCTACGGGGTCACTTTGAAAGTTTAAGGGGGTAGTAGATTTTTGGGGGCAAATTCAGGTAGCTAGATATGATTAAGCCAAATAGTTTATGTGACATCAATTATTATCACAAATGTTATAATACGTGACAACAATATTATTGTGACAAATAGTTTTGTTTTCAATTGCAACAAAAGTTGTAACTAATAAAAAATACTGTCCAGTAAAATGTTGTCACAAAAACATGTAATATATGTGACAACTTTGTTGTCATAAATACATTTTTTTGTGACGACTTTTTTGTGTTGTCATGTAATTTTAATTCATTTTCGTGTATTATATGTGATAAGTAGCTTTTTTGTGACGATAATATTTTCTTTTCAGTTACAACTAATGTTGTCACAAGAAATTGTTGTCACACGAAACTAAATATTGTGACAGCATTTTGATGCAAATGGACATATTATCTGTTACAGAGTTATTAGCGACGACCTAGTGACAACTATTTATTGTCACATAATATTATCTGTGACAACTTCTTGCTTTTCTGTGACAACATCTGTTGTCACAAAAAGCTTGATTTCTTGTAGTGATGAGTGCATGGATGATTTTTTTTAATATCTACAATTATCTTCATTAAGATAATTTTGTTCAGAGCTTAGTAACAGTTAAGGCTCTTCACCCCCCCAACAAATGTATTTAATGGGATTTAAACCTTATTATCCTTCAACTTATTCAATCTACTTAGCCAATTAAACTACATCTTATTGGATGATTACTAAAAACTCGGAGCAAGTGGAAAATTCAACTAAGTTTTTCTTCCAAACTTGAATAGTGTTGAAAATTTTCCAACACGCATGCTTTTACCAAAACTTGTATTTTGAATTTTATGAATAGTTAAGTGTTCTCGCTCCACCAATAAGGTGGATGGAAGAGAACAAAATTTAAATCCCATTAAATACACTTATTAGAGGGGTAAGTAGTCTTAACTGTGACTAAGTCCAGAATAATATTACCTCAATAAAGATACATAATTTTAAGGGTAAACTTCAAAAAAGTACCTTATGATTTCACTCATATACAAAATGGGGTCTGAGAAATTTTTTTTGCAAAACAGTGTCTGTGGTTTTAACAAATTTGCAAATAAAGGATTCTTAATATTAAATTATGTCACGAAAAGAGGTAATCTTGTTCTTTTTATTTGAATTTTTGTAGGATGATTATTAAAAACACATTACACACCGGTGAATTTTTTTGAAATTTTTTTACCAGTGAAAATATTTTTTTTATTAAATTATAATAACAAATTTAAAAAAAATCATAAAAAATGAATATAATCTTTGAAAATTACTCAAATATGATGTATAATTTTTAAATAATAAGGTTAATATATTAGAATGGTGAATTGTTAAAAATATTCGATGTAACATCACTATTTGGAATCCGTAGGCCCCCTTTTGCAAATTTTTTGAAACCACAGACCCCATTTTGCAAAAAAAAATTCTCAGACCCCATTTTACAAATGAGTGAAACCACGAGGTATTTTTTTAAGTTTACCCTAATTTTAACAGGGTATTTCCACAATTTTTTTTGTAATTATAATTGAAAAAAACACTTTAAGATACAGTGAATCCATATCATCTAAATTTTCTTAATTCTTATTTTATTTTCAAATATATAATATATTTGAAGCACCTTTACATAGTTGTATGATAGGAGATTTTGTGCTACCTATATTAAACATTAATAATATCATGCAAAATGTTATACCAAAGATTATGGGGCAAGTAACAAATTATGCCATTTTTATTAGATAGAGGAATGATGATTGACTCTATTTTGAGAAATATGGATTTTGTTGGCTAACTTAAGCATATTGATATTACTTATATAATAAATAACTTGGAAATTCTAAATTGTTTATTTGTGGCAAAGGTTTAGCCTATTAGTTGAACCTTAAAATTGTGATCTTGTCCCCTCAATGCCACATGTCACATTCTGGTATGAGAGAGGAAAATAAAAAATTAACATCTTCGAAAAAGTCAAACCAATCACAAAGTAGCATATGACACTGAGGAGCTGCATTGAATACTTTTGCCAAGTACAGGGTTTGATAAAGACATCTGTAAGTTGAGATGGCAAATAGTAAAAGGTGTCAAGTTAAGGGGGCTAAGTATGCATTAAGCCGTTTTTATATTAGTTTAACTTTTCAACTTTTAACACGGGTCAAAGTCTGATTAATTTGACTTAACAAACCAGTCTTCTCTCTCAGTATAACTACTTTAGTTGCATTTAGGGGCATAGTATTTTAACCAGAAACCAATCTTCTCTCTCCAGAAAACTTTTCACTCTACCCCGAATATGACTTAAACTTGGGACCTATAATATCACATGTTCATTCTTTACTATTAGGTCAAGATACTAACAACGAAAGGTTTCTAAAAGGTTACTTATGAATTAATATTTACTCGTTTGGCACTTTTTTTAATGTGAGCTCTCATTGCGTTTCATTTTTTTTTCTGATGATATGTGTTGTGATTTAAATTTGAGATTCCTTCCACTGACTCATCTATTTTATTATTCCAGCTATAACCGGTAGATAAAAAACATCTATTTTGGTTGTTAAAAGATAATGTTGTTTATATGGTATACAAAACAAAAAAATTAAAAATAAAAACTCAAAAATTGTTTTTCTTAGTTTTTTATGAATAGTTTGGAAAACTTAGAGATGTCATTTGGTTCATAGAATCAGGGCCGTCTCAGAAATTTTTGGGGCCCTGAGCAAGAATTTAAATATAGGCCCTATAAAGTAAAAGTACATAAAAAAAATTTAATAACAAAATTTAGTATTTCATTAATAACTTCAATAAACATCATCAAAGTTAGACGAATACATGTTTATTACATTGACAATATTATCACTTAAACATTCTTGTCCTTCGACCATTTTTGAAGCAAATTCATCAATCAAATCTTCATAAACTACTTTATCCAAAATTGCATTCTCGATCGCCACCAAAGCTAGCCCATTCAACCTTTCCGGTGACAAATGCAATGAAACTAAACAAACTAAAAAAATGAATTATAACAATTTAATTAACTTTATATTTATCAAACATATTATAATTGAAGTAATAAAATAAATAACAACAGAGTTATGAATTCAAATGAATCTAATATTTATCGAAAATGCAAGGAAACGTTTAAAAAATACATACTCAATTTGTTAATAATATTGAAATCAATGAATTAAATTACCTTTTGTCGGAAATAAAGAAGTATGTAGAGAAATTGAGAAATAAATGTTGATTGGAGAATATAATAAATGATAATATTAATTGGTTGGTGGACTAATTTGAATATTTAATTGTGATTTGCTTGTGATCAAATCACTACTTAATAATTATCTAAATAGGAAATAAATTCATAAATAAATGAGATAAAGAGAATTCATTGATTTAATTAATATTTAATTAAAAGAAAATTAAAGGTCTCATTCTATATAATAATTAACGATTAGTTAATTTTTATATCTATAAAAAATTGTAGGTGTAAATATCTCTATTTAATTGATGTTTTTAATGAGGCTAAAAAGACTTTTTTTGGTTGGCCCCATTTTAAAAAAATTGAGGACGCTTGTAATGTTGGTAGTCATTGTTGTCTAGCAACAGATCTGATTTTCTTACATAGTAATTATTCAGATCGTCGGAAAACTTGGGGCCCTTCGGAATTTAGGGATCATGAATGGTCGATTACTCTGTTTTTGTTAATTGTCTGCTCTGCATAGAATATAGGGTAAATTTAAAAAAAAGTATCTTGTGGTTTCACTCATGTACAAAATGAGGTCTGAAGAATTATTTTTGCAAAATGGGGTCTGTGCTTTAAAAAAATTTGTAAAAGGGGCCTATAGATTCAGAATAGTGGTGTTACATTGCATATTTTTAACAATTCAACCTTTTAGAATTTAACCTTATTATTTAAAAATTATACGTCACGATTTAAGTAATTTTTGGAGATTTTTTTATTTTTTAACATTTTTAAAAGTTTGTTATCATAATTTAATTAAAAAAATATTTCACTATTCAAAAAAATTTAAAAGATTTTATCGATGTGTATTGTATTTTAAATGACCATCCCGCAAAAATTCAAATAAAAACGAATAAGATTACCCATTTTTATGACATAATTTAATATTGACGATCCCTCATTTGTAACTTTTTTGAAACCACAAACCTTGTTTTTAAAAAAAATTCCTCAGACCCCATTTTACAAATGAGTGAAACCACAAGGTACTTTTTTTAAAGTTCACCCTATAGTATACAGGTATTTCTTAAAGGGAATACTAATAAAAATATATATTTTGTTGTTTTCTATTTCATTCTATTCGACGTACTATACGACACAAATTAATGACGGAGAACCTCGGAATGATAATAATACTCTAAATAAATGACCTTTTAAGACTTTTAATCAAAACCAATAAAATATTAATTAAACAACTAAATAGATTAATTTATCCCTCATAAAATTTTCTTTCTTCTTAATTACCAACTTATAATTTTAATAATACTTGATCTCTTTCCTAATTAATACAAGAGTAAATTAAAGAAAAATAATAAATATTACATTAATTATTTAAATAATCACTTATTTAAAATTAAAATAAAAAATCAAAAAAATAATTTATTTAGAAAAAAAAAGTAACAACATGAATTAAACAAATCGAATTTAAATATACATATATGGCTATTTTTAAGGAAGAGAAAGTGAAATCATGACAGGGAGAAATGAAAAAAATAAATGAAAGATAGCAATTGCTGGTTAGACTCAACAAATTTTTCCAATTATACTGCCTGCCAATTTGGAAAATTAGTTAGAGTTTGACTATAAAAAGTCATCTTCCAAGATTCAAATGCACCACTAAAATTAAATGGGATTATAATTCTTTAAAGTGATATATTTTAATTAATTTTAATTATTTATTATATTTTAATAGTTGAGATTTGATTGTAGGGTAGATTTTATAAATTATTAAAATTAAATTTTAACTATTAAAATTTAAAAAATGATTGAAATTGACTGAAATACACATCTGTATCATTCCTGAACGTGAGAGAATTCAAATCCTAAGTAGTGTAAGAATAAAATTGAAGCATTTCGGTTATCCCTATATTTATTGTTGGTCGAAAGAGAATTAATTATTACACTCTCCTTATTTATTTATAGAGTTATTTTTGACTCGTGTTATATGTAAATCTTTGCATGCCATTGCTTTTTTTTAACTTTTTCTTACTATATGTTAGTTAATATATATTACATTGATAATTTTATAGGTTGAATAAGTTGGAGGAAAAAAAGGATTTGAATTTCACTAAATACATTTATCGGGAAGAGTGAAGAGCCTTAAATATGAGTAAACTCCGAATAAGATTATTTCAATGAAGATACTTGTAAATGTTAAAAAAATGTAACCTAACAAATAATTCAATCCCTTAAAAGTGAACAAATTAATAACTCACTAAGCGCTAGTCTGACATTACTTTTTAAGCTGCTATCAAAATAAGTTGTTCTCACTAACTTTTTTATAGAACTACATATTTTGGCTTTGAACAACACATTTTGATCTTTCATACTAATTAATCAGAAACTGTATGATTCATTTTTTTCAAAATCAAATTTGCAGTTTTTAAAAAAGCTAAATAGAGCTTTTCAGAAAAGTTACTAAAAAAACTTTAAAAACTCACAGCCAAACTGGCCCTAAATGTTATCAAAGGTTAAAAATTCAATATGCTAACAAGACATATTATTCCAAACAATATAACATATCATATCTACTTAATCCAATATCTCAATAAAACACATCAATACTTTCCAAAACCAAAATTATTTCTATATTGGTGAAAGTAGAATTGTGTTAATAATGTTGACAAGTTTTTGAATTTTTGTGATTTTGAGAGGCGTCTATAATTTATTCAATAATTGTATTTTGTTGTTTTAGAAATAAAATAAATAACATCCGACCAATAAGAGCAACCACAACAATATTTAGTACTTCCTCCATCTATAAAATATTATTCATTTAACTGAATTGTCAAAATCAATGAAAAATTTATTACACATTCAAAATTACTAATTTATCCTTTAGTAAATTCTCTTTCTTCTTAATTACTCACTTATCATTAACAATACATAATCTCTCTCATAATTAATACAAGAGGGCAAATTAGAGAAAAAATTGTACAAAATGCATTGATAATCTAAATTGACAACTGAAAAGAGAATTAATAAAATGGCTAAAGAGACAATAATTTCTAGATGGAGGGAGTAATGTAGAGAATCCGTGGGCCTTGAGAGTGTTGGGCTCGATAGCTTGAGTAAGCATACAAGTGGGGTTAGCCCATCTAACACAAAATCAATTGGCTTGTGTTAAGACCCAATCTATACAGTCAAAATTACTAATTTATCCTTTAGTAAATTCTCTTTCTTTTTAATTACTCACTTATCATTAACAATACATAATCTCTCTCATAATTAATACAAGAGGGCAAATTAGAGAAAAAATTGTACAAAATGCATTGATAATCTAAATTGACAACTGAAAAGAGAATTAATAAAATGGCTAAAGAGACAATAATTTCTAGATGGAGGGAGTAATGTAGAGAATCCGTGGGCCTTGAGAGTGTTGGGCTCGATAGCTTGAGTAAGCATACAAGTGGGGTTGGCCCATCTAACACAAAATCAATTGGCTTGTGTTAAGACCCAATCTATACCACTTTTATTATACTCTGTTGGGCTCGATAGCTTGAATAAGCATACAAGTGGGGTTGGCCCATCTAACACAAAATCAATTGGCTTGTGTTAAGGCCCAATCTATACCACTTTTATTATACTCTTTTCACTTGTTTATTTTTCATGTGGGATATCTCCAACACTTCCCCTCAAGTGCAACTGGGCCTGGACCAGTTGCCACTTGCCAAACATTCCTTGGCCTATCTCCTCTGAGGCTCAAGGTTATCAACGGGTCTAGTCTTCTCCACTACCCCAAACACCACCAGGACATTACGAACCCAGGATCTTTCTGGCTGTTAGGCCTTCTTCCGCTCTGATACAATGTTGAGAATCCATGGACCTCGAGAGTGTTGGTTTCGATATATGAGTGAGCATACAAGTGGGGTTGAGCCCATCTAACACAAAACCAATTGGCTTGTGTTAAGGCCCAATCTACTCTACTTATATGCCACTGACAATTCTATTATATTTTCAATGTGGGATATCACCTCACATCTCCAACACTCCCCCTAAAGTACAACTGGGCCTGACCAGTTAGAGATGTGAGGTGATATCCCACATTGGAAATATAATAGAATTGTGAGTGGTATGTAAGTGGAGTAGATTGGGCCTTAACGCAAGCCAATTGGTTTTGTGTTAGTTGGGCTCAACCCAAGTTGTATGCTCACCCAAGCTATCAAGCCCAACACTCTCAAGGCCCACGAATTCTCTACAAGTAATAACTATTAATTTCTACCTTTTAAAATTTTTATTTGGGCATTTGGGTTAGTTTTTGTAATTTTAAATGTTTTTTAGCATATTATGTTATTATTCTTCTAATTGACTCTTTTATTATAATTTAAAACTAGATTTTTTGTCGAAAGATCAGTTGTTTTGGGAGGCTGAGCATATTGTGCAGCATTCCATAAGATAATTTACAGGATTTGAGAAAACCGTAGAATTGATTTGTTCTACAAATTGATTAATAACGCATAATGTAAAACAATAATCAGCAGCGTACCTTAATCCATTGAAATTCAAATAGTATTTATTCCCTCTTGTCCCTTGAATCGTTTAGGCTTTCTTTGATAATTAAGAAAGAAAATAGAATGAGAAAAAAATAACATTTATTCAGATAGAAAGCATATATTAAATTGCCTCTTCTACTCTTTTATAATTTTAATGAATATCGTTCGGTGGAGCGTTATACCTCTTAAGAATGGATAAGGACAAGTGAAGGATTAAACCATTTGAACCGGTTTTTGTTAAACTACTCACCCCGTCCAGTTTATACATTTAAATCCATCATCGCATTGGGTTAACTTCAATTAAAAAGGACCACTTAATCTCATGAACTACATAGATTATTAAAATAATCTAACAATATCATTTTTTTTATTTGCCTCATATGGGCTTACAATAATAGCATAAGAAAACCTTATACATAATAATTCGAATTTTTTATATAATCTTTAATTCGAATCAAAATAATCACATTTTGGCTGTCACGGGTTATAAGTCAACTAGATTCCTTCCATATACCACATAATTATTTCAACTCCAAATAATCTTGTTGGTGAAACATTGAAATCACCAAATTAATGTCATTTTATTCAAACCATACTTGTACAAAATTCAATGGCGATATGAAGCATCGAACTATACAAGTTAAAGGGCGGAAACGCTCACTTTATTCAATTTTTCCGGAGATTTTTACTTACAATCAATCGATAGATATAGGTCGATTGATGATGGCATTCGCAGTATTGATCATCTCATTCGAAGTAAAACCGTCATTTTTCGAGTAAAACAAGTGCACTACTTTGGTCATTTTCCAGAACAAATCCTTGCAGTGTCTCGGTATAGTACTATCCTTTTCTCGTAAAACTAGTCTCAGCACTTCTCGCCTTTTACATTCTATTAGTCCCTTTATTTTTCTGATAGCTTCTTCTTTGGTTATCGCCCCATTTCCGTAAATCATATGCAACGAGACAGCGTTGGGCTTCCCTTGTTCAGATTCCCTCTAAAATGTACCAAAAAATAAAGTCAACTTTCCGAAGTTTCAAAGTTTTATTCAATGGCCTAATGCATTAGTGGCTCCTCTAACTTGTCTACTATCCCTTGAACTTTAAAAAGTCCAAGTAATTCTCTCAACTTGGCAAAATTTCACCAATTTGCTCTTGAATGCCACGTGTCAGCTTCAGATTGGAGAGAAAAAATCAGAAAAATGAAATCTTTGAAAAGTTAAACCCATCTAGAAGCTGACACGTGGCCATTAAATGGGGCAACCGGTACACTTTCTAAAGTTGAGGGACCTACGAGGATCTTTTCACAGTTTAGGGGACAGTATGCGGAATGGGACAAGTTGGAGGAGCCACCGATGCGTTAATACGTTGCTTGTGTTACTATACCTCGAAGCCTCGCCAGTCGTTGAGAAGACGTCCGCAAGTGCTCATAGTCTCGAACAAATTATGTAATTCTCCGCTTCTAAGGTCTTCCTCGGTTAGTTTCGGCCCCACAAAGAAAAGAGTGGTCAAAACGATTGGTCCTAGAGCGAACGATATGTATCCATTAGTCATATACTCGTCGAGAGTCGGCGAAGTGTTTCTTTTCGACCATAGAGCTTCAGTCAACACTGATTTCAGCAAATCAAGCCACTGCAATGCAAAAATGATCAATATTCAGACACTATAAGGCTCGTCTAATCGAGTATTAATTATTCGATATGAGATTCGAACTCACAGTTTTTCTAATATGACTCGTCATTTTACGCCCTTGATAAGAAAACGCTTTCTCTCCGAGCTCACAAATGGTACTATGAAGTGCCGAAAATATGATCTCGACATTCTCAGAATGGAATTTAAAGTTCCCGTCAAAATCCCACCTGCATTTCGGTTTTGTACAAATTAACCATGTTTTCAAGATCCGAACATAAATTTAAAAGAATAAAAGAATGAACCTTTCAAGCAAATCAACAAGGTTGATAAGTTCCTCCTCTGAACCCCCAACATCAAAGAAATCATCGACCACCGTTGTAAGCACAGAATTTTTCGCCCACGAAAAACGAGCATCGGTCATTTCAGGAGCAAAGAGAGAAGCAGCACACGAAAAGTAACAATAGCCCAGCTTTTGCCTAGCAAACTTAAGCTTGTCGAGTCTTTTTTCGACAATCCATCTGTTAACGACAAGGGCATAGAATTCTTCACAAAAATTTTATTCCAAAATCGACCTTTACGAAATTGACTGTGTCAGAAGTTGTAGAACATGTTACCTCCCGAGATGTTCAAGTTCTTCTCGGTGCATTGATTGGCAGATGTTGAAATCTTCTACGGCCAGTTTTAGAAAATGTTCATTCACAACGTTTGAGCAACTAGCATCAATAGAGATATTCAAAAGTCAAATTGACACATTAGATAAGGCTAAAAGCATCCCGGGTCCTTGAACTTTGACAACTTACATCGGATGACACCCTCAACTTTTATTTGCTCCAGTTACCTCCATACACTTGGTAAAAGTGCATTAGTTTGCTCCCTAAATGCCACATGTAAGCATCTGGTTGGAGAGAGAAAAATCAGACAAAATGACATATTTGAAAGTCAAGCTAACCAGAAGCTGACACGTAGCGTTCATGGCAAACTGGTGCATTTTTTTGTAAAGATTAAGGGGTTAATTGGAACTTTTGAAAATTCAGAATGACACCCAGTCAAAGTTGTCGAGTTCAAAGGGTCTAGATTTATCGGGCCATTAGATGATAAACAAGATTAGCTGAATATACCGATATGATGTTTTTAACATCTTAGTTTCATCTACTCTGTAACGCGCGATTCTCCTCCAGTTAGTTAACCGTTCCAAATCGGCATAAGAAGCGAAATTAAGAACATCTTGCACCTGAAACGGCGAAATTTGGCTAAATAATGACTTTAGAACAGACCGAAAAACAGATAATCAATTCGGGAATGACAAGAAGTCGAAAAAAAATATTACCTCTTCAGCAATGTGTTTATCAATACCAGAAGATAATTTCTTCTTCAAGAACTGGCTTGTCCATGAAATTTGTTTTTCGAGAAATAGTTCGTCTGGATAAAGTATCTGCGAAGCTTTATATAGCTCCAAAGCCGGCCTAATGTCCTCTAAATATCCTTGAAGCGAATTAAGGAAGTGATCCTTGGTGAATAGATTCAATTTATCTACACCAAATTTAGATCTAATCAAAATTCTATAAAAAATTCTAAAAGAACCGAAAATCGAACTTTTCTCTTATTAGGATACATACCTGAAGAGACATCGTATCCATTAGCACGTAATATTCGAAACGCCATTGCACATGTTGTACAATCTAGAAATATCTCTTCATTTCCCTGCAACCAGTACCTGTTTGTTCGGTAATTTCATGATTTTCATAAATTTGAATATCTGAAAGGCCAAATTCAAAATGTAAAATGAAATATGGAATATTACCTGTAAGTTTCATCTAGAACCGAATTTATCTGGTCCTGGAAAAACCGTCCAATTCCCAAACTTTCAACCGTGTCGACCATACTAAGTCGAACATATATATCCAATGGATAAACTGTAGGAACTGAAAAAATCACCGAAAATTAATTTTAGCATTACAAAATATATTAGAGTGGTAAAAGACTATAGAGTTGAGGACAAACCGGCATTTCCAAACTTTTTTAAAGTGTCCTGAAGGTATCGAAGACAACTAGACTCACGAAGATGACTAAAAGCACTTGCAGTTGCAGATGGTGAATTTAAAATCGACCCGTTTTTTCTATGATATTTCATGGCCATATTCCAGTCTTGTGATTTTCCGATTCCTTCAGAAATATACGCCAAGTAAGCATTCCTTCCCTCTGTGTTGCTGCCATTAGCGCTATACAGATACCTCACCAAAACAACAAGATCCATTCAAGCTTAAAGAAGAATTAAGGGATAATACATGTTTAGCCCCCTGAACATGACAACTTTTGCAAAAAGTGCACTCACGAGACACATGAATGTTACGTGCCATGCACTCTCAGGCCCCTCGATGCCACGTGTCAGCTTCTAATCAAGAAAATGACATCTTTGAAAAGCCACACCAACCAAAAGCTGACACGTGGCATTTAGGGGCTCATGAATGCATTTTTGCCTAAGTTAAGGGGCTACTAGGAACAAGGGAAAGTTCGAGGCGGCACTTAACAGCACTTGCCAAGTTGGAGGGGGTAAACATACATTATGCCAAGAAATAACCGAACATACAATGTAGAAACTAGTAGATACACACCTTTTAAGATCCAAATCTCTTCTAAGAAGCATTGCTTCAACGAATTTTGATTCGAAGGGAAGATTCAAACCCAACTCTTTAGCATGCTCAAGCATACCGGGAAATATTATATCAAACCCAATAGGTGTCTTTTGCTTATGATCATTCAATGAAGCTAAATTCAGCTCAATGAACCGGAGACCTACAACGAAACTAAAGCATAAGCATTTACATTCTATTCGTGTTGTAATTGTTAACCGAAATACGAGCAAAATACCTTTGTTGACTTGTCTTTCGCCAATATTCCATCGCTTCAATGCTAAAACACATGCTAATGTAGACGATAGAGAATCTTTAACTAAAGATGGACTATTATGAACACCCCAAGAACCGTCTTTGAGCTGATTTTCGACTATCCATTTCGAGCATTGCGGAAAACAAGGGATTTCTAGTGAATTTGGAGAGGGTACCATTGCTACCCAAGCAGTATCATAAGGAGAAACCGAAAGTTCAGCCTTATCGAACATTTTTTTAATCTTATCTTTAGTTCCATCAAGCTGAGAAATTCCGGACAGAAATATGAATCATTTAATACAATATTAAATACATAGAAAGAAATAACAGAGACATTTCGAGTGATTTGAGGTAGACACCTGAATTGCTGTATTGCTTTCTGCTACCGATCGAGACTTAGGATGTCCTAATTTCGCTTTACACGAAAAATATAGTCAGTAGAAAACAATCGAAAACGAAAACAACACCACTTTGATGAATTCAGCTTATATAAACAAAGCTGCTATCTTTGTAGTGCTGTCAAATATGATTCTTATATGCAGCAGTAAATAAACACAGAAGAGCAAACACCAATTTTGCCTTCAAAGACCAAATAGACCAAATATCCAAAAATTCAATGCAAATACAATATCAGTGTCAGGAATAATATAAATACTGTTGGAGATGTTGGGTTATCTCACATGGAAAATAAACATGGAGTATGAGTAGAATATAAGTGGTGTAGATTGGGTCTTAACACAAGCCAATTGGTTTTGTGTTAGATGGGCTTAACCCACTTGTATGCTCACTCATGCTATCAAGCCCAACACTCTCGAGGCCCACGGATTCTCTACATGGTATCAGAGCGGAAAGATCTTGGGTCCGTACTTAAGATTCCTGGTGGAATTTAGGCTAGCAGATAAGACTAGACCCGTAGATGGGCTAGCAAGTAAGACTAGACCCGTTAAAAGCCTTGAGCCTCTGAGGAGATAGGCCAAGGAATGTTAGGCGAGTGACAACTGATCCAAGCCCAGTTGTACTTGAGGGGGAGTGTTGGGTTATCCCACATGGGAAATAAACATGGAGTATGAGTAAAATATAAGTGTTGTATATTGGGTCTAACACAAAACCAATTGGCTTGTGTTAAGACCCAATCCACACAACTTATCAACCCCAATACTCTCGAGGTTCACGGATTCTCTACAAATATTATGATTGGGCATATCCTATCAACTTAAGCTTTTGGGTAAAACGGTTCAATGACACGGTATCAGAGCTGCTAAGACCTAAAGGCCGAGGCAGCTTCATTCGTTGATTTATATTGCAACACATAGCGGAATGAGTCAGTATTATACCCGCTTCAGGCTCAAGGCATCCGTGTGCGGGGGAGTGTCAGGATTAATATAAATGCTACTATTTCCTTATTCCAAATGAAAACCAAAAAATCAGGAAACTCCATAACTCTATGTGTTTTTAATCCTCTTATTAAACGACAACTTGATAAAAAAAACAATGAAAAAGTCAAATCTGGACCTGATATTCCCCAAATAATATTCATTTACTTTATCTTTTTCCTGCTTCAATCTAGTGAGTGAGGGAATAAAAATAATAATATTATAAACAGCGTAGATCCTTCATTTACAGTCCAACAAAGGCATTTAACAAGAAATCTATGAATTGAAACAAAGTATAATTCAAAATTGAAAAGTAAAATGTGAAAGAGAGAGAGAATGAGAACCTGAAATGGAACAAGGGAAGGAAGAAATTGAAGCCATGGCTGAATAGCAGAAGAAGAAGAAAGGTAATGAAATAGTTATTCCAAATGTTTGATTTATTAAACAAAAGGGAAAGAAATGAAAGAGAAATAGCGGCATTAATCGAAAGTGCTTAATCGCACTAAAATGGAAATATAATGTACTTAAAATTGAGTAGCTCATACATTAAAAAGATGAAATTAGATATGTCTCAAAAACTGAAAAAGGCATGAATTAAATAGGAAATTTCAGTAGATCTACTGTAAATACCATTTGAGATATAAAATTAAAATATAAATTAAAAAAGTATTTAAGTTTTTCTTAGGTTATATTTTTTTGGATTATAATTTAATGTTGTTCAATTCAGTCCAATTTAGTTCAGTTACGTGTAGTTATAAATTTACACTAAAATAAATTTAACTCACTTTAATTCAACTCACTTTAATTCAGTTCTCAGTTTTTAAAAGTTGAAATGTAATAAAAGGGGTGGTACTCCACCAAATCTTGAGAACAACCACACAAAATGGAAATGTAGATTTTTAAAGGTCGAATCTTTGATAAAATAGACATGTGAATGAAGATGGTGATAGCATTCTTTTACGTGAAAAACATTCTGACACAATAAAAACAAATATGGACAAAATTGTTGAACTTATGATTTGAAAATTTTTAAATTAATATAAATTTCAACACAATGTCAAATATTATTTTAAATTGTATTCAATTTTGTCAACATTAAACTATAATGAAGATACATAATTTTAACGGGGTATTTCCATATTTTTTTATATAATTATAATTAAGGTTTTAAAAAGTGTTAGGCGTTAGTTGGGTGGTTGAGGTTTTTAATAGTTAGGTAGAATTTGGGCAGGATTTAGGAGACATCTAGACAGATTTGTAAATTTTTTATTTTTTATAAATAATAATAGATAAAAGAATAAAATTAATTAAAAAATTAATTATAATATAATAATATTTTATAAAAAACATAATTTAGCGTATGAAAACATAAGTCTTAGTTAATTTTTACATAAAAACACATCAACATTAAAATCAATTCTTTAAAAACAAATACCTCACTAATTTTTTTGGGGTTTATAGCGTACTATTTCTCGGTTTGAGATTCAAAATGAAAATTGTATGGTGAGAATATTTTATTGTACATTAGTTTTACCAATTGTGCTACCTTTTTCGAATTGAACTACAATTATTATAGGTATCCGTATCTTAAAAATTAGGGAATAATTGGACTAGGCGGTGCCTAGGTAGAAAAAATGGGACTAGACGGTGTCTAGACAATAATATGTCGGTCCAACGTCTGACAGCGTCCGAAAAATGAAAAGTCAGGGCGACAAACCTCATAATAATGCCTAAACAAAGTCTAAAGAGAACTAAGCATGGAGTTTTGAAACACCGATTATAATTAAAAAATCACTTTAAGATACGGTGAATCCAAGTCATCTAAATATTTGTAATTCTTATTTTATTTTCAATATATGATATATTTTAAGCACTTTTACATAGTTGTATAATAGGAGATTCTAAATTGTTTATTTATGGTTAAGGTTCAGTCCATTGGTTGAGTTTTGGAATTGTGATTTTGTCCCCTTAATATCACATGTCATATTCTGGTATGAGAGAGGAAAATTTAAAATTAACATCTTTGAAAAATTCAAACCAATCAAAAGGTAACACATGGCAGTGAGGGGCTGCATTGAACATTTTTATCAAGTTCAAGGTTTGATAAAGACATCTATAAGTTAAGACGACAAATAATAAAAATTATCAAATTAAGGGGACTAAGTATACATTAAACCCTTTTCATATTAGATTGACTTTTCAATTTTTAATACGGATTGATTGATTTGACTTAACAAATCAGTCTTTTCTCACAGTATAACTACTTTAGTTGCGGGGCATACTATTTGAACCTCAAGAGTTCTAAATAAGTATGAACCAATGAAAATGAAAATTGACAGTTGGTCCAAATAGGGGGCTGAAGATGTATGTGTGGTTTTATTTTCTAACCATAGTATTAGTTCCACCGACTTATTTCATCATTATTTTCTTTGTTTCCATAATGCAATATTTTTAAAAAAATTAGTAAGTGAAATTGAGCTTACAAATTATATGAAAGGAAAAATTTTCGCTCTACCCAGAATATGACTTGAATTTAAAACTTATAGTATCACAGGTTCATTCTTTACTACTAGGTTAAGACACTGACACGATAGGTTTCAAAAAGGTTACTTATGAATTAATATTTACTCATTTGGTACTTTTTTTAATGTGATCTCTCATTGCGTTTCATTTTTTCAGATGATATGTGTAGTGATTTAAATTTGAGTTTCCATTCACTGACTCATCTATATTATTATTCCAGCTATAACCGGTAAATAAAAAATGTCTATTTTCATTGTAAAAAGATAATGTTGTTTATATGGTATACAAAACAAAAAAAAATCAAAAATAAAAACTCAAAAATTGTTTTTCTTATTTTATTTTCAATATAAGATATATTTGAAGCACCTTTACATAGTTGTATAATAGGAGATTTTGTGCTACCTATATTACACATTAATAATATCATGCAAAATGTTATTCCAAGGATTATGGGGCAAGTAACAAATTATGCCATTTTTATTTGATAGAGGAATGATGATTGACTCTATTATGAGAAATATGGATTTTGTTTGCTAACTTAAGTATATTGATATTACTTATGTAATAAATAAATTCTTAATTGTTTATTTGTGGTAAACGTTTTGCCTATTGGTTGAACCTTAAAACTATGATCATGTCCCATCAACGCCACATGTCACATTCTAGTACGAGAGAGGAAAATAAAAAAATAACTATCTATGAAAAAGTCAAACCAATCACAAGGTAACACATGACACTGGGGGGCTGCATTGAACACTTTTGCAAAGTTCAGGGTTTAATAAAGACATCTATAAGTTGAGACGGCAAGTGATAAAAGTTATCAAGTTAAGGGGGCTAAATATGCATTAAGTCCTTTTCCTATTGGTTTGACTTTTTAACTTTTGACACGGATCAAAGTCTGATTGATTTGACTTAATAAACACGGGGCATACTATTTGAACCATAAACCAATCTTCTCTCTCTGGAAAAATTTTCACTCTACCCCAAATATAACTTAAACTTGAGACCTATAATATCACATGTTCATTCTTTACTACTAGGTGAAGAAACTAACACGACAGGTTTCGAAAATGATACTTATGAATTAATATTTACTCATTTATTACTTTTTAATGTAATTTCTCATTGCATTTCATTTTTTTTTCTGACGTGTGTAGTGATTTAAATTTGAGTTTTCTTCCACTAACTCATCTATATTATTATTCTAGCTATGACCGGTAAATAAAGAACGTCTATTTTGGTTGTAAAAAGATAATGTTGTTTATATGGTATACAAAACAAAAAAAAAATTTATAAATAAAACTCAAAATTTGTTTTTCGTAGTTTTTTTTAATACTTTGGAAAACTCAAAGGTGTCATTTGGTTCATAGAATATAGGGTAAACTTTAAAAAATAACTTGTAGTTTCACTCATTTGTATAGTGGGGTCTGGGGAATTTTTTTTTCAAAATGGGGTCTGTGCTTTCAAAAAAATTTGCAAAAGGGGCCTATAGATTCAGAATAGTGGTGTTACATAGAATATTTTTAACAATTCAACATTCTAGTAATTTAACCTTATTATTTAAAAATTATACGTCATGATTTGAGTAATTTTCGGACATTTTTTATTTTTTATGATTTTTTAAAGTTTATTATCATAATTTAATTAAAAAAATATTTGCACTATTCAAAAAATTTCAAAAGATTTTATCGATGTGTATTATATTTTTAATGACCATCCCGCAAAAACTCAGATAAAAACGAACAAGATTACCCATTTTTGTGACATAATCTAATATTAAGGATCCTTTATTTGCAAATTTTTTAAAACCACAAACTCTGTTTTGCAAAAAAAAAGTTCCCCAAACCCCATTTTGTAAATTAATGAAACCATAAGGTACTTTTTTAAAGTTTATCCTAGAATATACTCCCTCCGTCTATTTTTTATTGTCCATTTAACCTAATTATCAAAATCCATAAAATATTTATTACACTATTCAAATGATTAATTTATCCTTATAATTTATACTAATATTCTCTTTCTTCTTAATCACCTACTTATAATTTTCATTAATATATAATCTCTTTCCTCATTAATACAAGGGTAAATTAGAGAAAAAAATTATAAAAAGTGTATTGATAATCTAAATTGACAATTAAAAAGAGAACTAATAAAAGAGGTAAATGAATAATAAAAACAAAATGGAGAGAGTAATGGGTATTTCTTAAAGGGAATAGTTATAAAAATATATATTTTGTTCTTTTCTATTTCATTCTATTTCGTGTGCTATACAACACAAATTAATGAGGGAAAAGCTTGAAATAATAATAATAATAAAAATAATAATAATAATAATAACATTAATTAAACAAATCGGATTTAAATTTATTACCCCTTTTATTTATCTCACTCATATTTTGACATATAATTATTTTTAAGGAAGAGAGAGTGAAATTATGGTAGAGAAAAAATGAAAAAATAAAAAAAATGAAAGACACTGTGACACTTCGTGGGGACATGCTAGCAATTGCTGGTTGGACTCAACAAACTTTTTCAATTATACTGCCAGCCAATTTGGAAAATAGTGAGAGTTTGACTAAAAAAAGTCATCTTCCAAGATTCAAATGGACCACTAAAATTAAGTGAGATTAATTAGATATTTTCGCAAAGACAATTTCAAAAGAATAACATATAAGAAGAGTTAGAGTGGTTAAAAATACGGATTAGAATTCTTTAAAGTTGTATATTTTAGTTAATTTTAATTATTTATTATATTTTGATAGTTGAGATTTAATTACACAGTGGATCCCATAAATTACTAAAATTAAATCTTAACCATTAAAACTCAATGAATGGTTGAGATTTACTGAAATGCACAACTACATCATTTCTTAACTTGAGAGAATCCAAATCGTAAGTAGTGTAAGAATAAAATTGGAGCATTTCGGTCATCCCTATATTTATTATATATTGTATATATATTTGAGTTGGTTGAGAGAGAATTAATTGATGCATTGTCATTATTTATTTATAGAGTTTTTTTTGACTGGTGTTTTATGTAAATTGGTGAAATTGTGCCGAGTTGAGAGAATTATGTGGACCTTTTTAAAGTTCAAAGGATAATAGACTAGTTAGAGGAGCCACGGATGCATTAGGTCATACAATAAAACTATGAAAATTCAAAAAGTTAATGTTTCTTTCGTACTTTAGCGTGAATCTGAACAAGGGAAGCTCAATGCTGTCTCGGTGCACATGATTTATGGAAATGGGGCGATAACCAAAGAAGAAGCTATCAGAAAAATAAAGGGATTTATAGAATGTAAAAGGCGAGAGGTGTTGAGACTAGTTTTACGAGAAAAGGATAGTACTATACCGAGAAGCTGCAAGGATTTGTTCTAGAAAATGACCAAAGTAGTACACTTGTTTTACTCGAACAACGACGGTTTTACTTCGAATGAGATGATCAATACTGTGAATGCCATCATCAATCGACCTATATCTATCGATCGACTGTAAGTAAAAATCTCCGGAAAAATTGAATAAAGTGAGCATTTCCGCCCTTTAACTTGTATAGTTCGGTGCTTCATATCGCCATGTAGAAAGTATGGGCGTTATAAATAAGTCATCCTTAGCATGTTGTAAGGAGTTTGTATATATATACATTATGGCTATGTTTGCTCAAATTAAAGTTATGACTTTGAATTCAATAAGAGTTATATTTTGCTTATTTGTTTGTCATTTGCATTGAATTTTGCACAAGTGTGGTTTGAATAAAATGACATTAATTTGGTGATTGCAATATTTCACCATTAAGATTATTTGGAGTTGAAATAATTATGTGGTATATAGAAGGAATCTAGTTGACTTATAACCTGTGACCTCCATATCGCGATTATTTTGATTCTAATAAAAGATTATATGAAAAATTCAAATTATTATATATAAGGTTTTCCTATGCTATTATTGTAAGCTTATATGAGGCAAATAAAAAAAATGACCCAAGTGGGAGATTGTTAGATTATTTTAATAATCTGTGGTTCACGAAATTAAGTGGTCCGTTTTAATTAAAGTTAACCCAATGTGATGATGGTTGGATTTAAATGTATAAACTGGATGGGATGAATAGTTTAACAAAAACCGGTTCAAGTGGTTTAATCCTTCACTTGTCCTTATCCATTCTTAAGAGGTATAACGCTCCACCGAACGTTATTCATTAAAATTATAAAAGAGAAGAAGAGAGGCAATTTAATATACGCTTTCTCTCTAAATCATTGAAAATCAAATAGTATTTGTTCCGTCTTATCTTTTGAATCGTTTAGACTTTCTTTGATAATTAAGAAAGAAACCTAATCCATTGAAAATCAAATAGTATTTGTTCCGTCTTATCTTTTGAATCGTTTAGGCTTTCTTTGATAATTAAGAAAGAAAATAGAATGAGAAGAAAGTAACATTTATTTAGAGAGAAAGCGTATATTAAATTGCCTCTCTTCTTCTCTTTATAATTTTAATGAATAACGTTCGGTGGAGCGTCATACCTCTTAAGAATGGATAAGGACAAGTGAAGGATTAAACTATTTGAACCGGTTTTTGTTAAACTATTCATCCCATCTAGTTTATACATTTAAATCCAACCATCATCACATTGGGTTAACTTTAATTAAAACGGACCACTTAATCTCATGAACTACACAGATTATTAAAATAATCTAACAATCTCCCACTTGGGTCATTTTTTTAGTTGCCTCATATAGGCTTACAATGATAGCATAGGAAAACCTTATACATAATAATTTGAATTTTTCATATAATCTTTAATTAGAATCAAAATAATTGCGTTATGGCGGTCACAGGTTATAAGTCAACTAAATTCCTTCCATATACCACATAATTATTTCAACTCCAAATAATCTTAATGGTGAAATATTGCCATCACCAAATTAATGTCATTTCATTCAAACCACACTTGTGCAAAATTCAATGCAAATGACAAACAAATAAGCAAAATATAACTCTTATTGAATTCAAAGTCATAACTTTAATTTGAGCAAACATAGCCATAATGTATATATATACAAACTCGTTACAACATGCTAAGGATGACTTATTTATAACGCCCATACTTTCTACATGGCGATATGAAGCATCGAACTATACAAGTTAAAGGGCGGAAATGCTCACTTTATTCAATTTTTCCGGAGATTTTAACTTATAGTCGATCGATAGATATAGGTCGATTGATGATGGCATTCGCAGTATCGATCATCTCATTCGAAGTAAAACCGTCATTGTTCGAGTAAAACAAGTGTACTACTTTGGTCATTTTCCAGAACAAATCCTTGCAGCGTCTCGGAATGGTACTATCCTTTTCTCGTAAAACCAGTCTCAGCACTTCTCGCCTTTTACATTCTATTAGTCCCTTTATTTTTCTGATAGCTTCTTCTTTGGTTATCGCCCCATTTCCGTAAATCATATGCAACGAGACAGCGTTGGGCTTCCCTTGTTCAGATTCCCTCTAAAATGTACCAAAAAATAAAGTCAACTTTCCGAAGTTTCAAAGTTTTATTCAATGGCCTAATGCATTAGTGGCTCCTCTAACTTGTCTACTATCCCTTGAACTTTAAAAAGGTCCAAGTAATTCTCTCAACTTGGCAAAATTTCACCAATTTGCTCTTGAATGCCACGTGTCAGCTTCAGATTGGAGAGAGAAAATCAGAAAAATGAAATCTTTGAAAAGTCAAACCCATCTAGAAGCTGACACGTGGCCATTAAATGGGGCAACCGGTACACTTTTTAAAGTTGAGGGACCTACGAGGATCTTTTCACAGTTTAGGGACAGTAGGTGGAATGGGACAAGTTGGAGAAGCCACCGATGCGTTAATACATTGTTTGTGTTACTATACCTCGAAGCCTCGCCAGTCGTTGAGAAGACGTCCGCAAGTGCTCATAGTCTGGAACAAATTATGTAATTCTCCGCTTCTAAGGTCTTCCTCGGTTAGTTTCGGCCCCACAAAGAAAAGAGTGGTCAAAACGATCGGTCCTAGAGCGAACGATATGTATCCATTAGTCATATACTCGTCGAGAGTCGGCGAAGTGTTTCTTTTCGACCATAGAGCTTCAGTCAACATTGATTTCAGCAAATCAAGCCACTGCAATGCAAAAATGATCAATATTCAGACACTATAAGGCTCGTCTAATCGAGTATTAATTATTCGATATGAGATTCGAACTCACAGTTTTTCTAATATGACTCGTCATTTTACGCCCTTGATAAGAAAAAGCTTTCTCTCCGAGCTCACAAATGGTACCATGAAGTGCCGAAAATATGATCTCGACATTCTCGGAAAGGAATTTAAAGTTCCCGTCAAAATCCCACCTGCATTTCGGTTTTGTAGAAATTAACCATGTTTTCAAGATCCGAACATAAATTTAAAAGAATGAACCTTTCAAACAAATCAACAAGGTTGATAAGTTCCTCCTCTGAACCCCCAACATCAAAGAAATCATCGACAACCGTTGTAAGCACAGAATTTTTCGCCCACGAAAAACGAGCATCGGTCATTTCAGGAGCAAAGAGAGAAGCAGCACACGAAAAGTAACAATAGCCCAGCTTTTGCCTAGCAAACTTAAGCTTGTCGAGTCTTTTTTCTACAATCCATCTGCTAACGACAAGGGCATAGAATTCTTCACAAAATTTTTATTCCAAAATCGACCTTTACGAAATTGACTGTGTCAGAAGTTGTAGAACATGTTACCTCCCGAGATGTTCAAGTTCTTCTCGGTGCATTGATTGGCAGATGTTGAAATCTTCTACGGCCAGTTTTAGAAAATGTTCATTCACAACGTCTGAGCAACTAGCATCAATAGAGAAGATGAAATAAGTGACATTCAAAAGTCAAATTGACACATTAGATAAGGCTAAACACGCATCCCGAGCCCCTGAACTTTGACAGCTTTCATCGGATGACACCCTCGACTTTTATTTGCTCCAGTTACCTCCATAAACTTCGTAAAAGCGCATCAGTTTGCTCCCTGAATGCCACATGTAAGCATCTGGTTGGAGAGAGAAAAATAACACAAAATGACATCTTTGAAAGTCAAACCAACCAGAAGCTCACACGTGGTGTTCATGGCAAAATGGTGCATTTTTGTACAGATTAAGGGGTTAATTGGAACTTTTGAAAATTCAGAATGGCACTCAGTCAAAGTTGTCGAGTTCAATGGGTCTAGATTTATCGGGCCATTATATGATAAACAAGATTAGCTGAATATACCGATATGATGTTTTTAACATCTTAGTTTCATCTACTCTGTAACGGGCGATTCTCCTCCAGTTAGTTAACCGTTCCAAATCGGCATAAGAAGCGAAATTAAGAACATCTTGCACCTGAAACGACGCAATATGGCTAAATAACGACTTTAGAACAGACCGAAAAACAGATAATCAGTTCGAGAATGACAGGAAGTCGAAAAAAAAGCATTACCTCTTCAGCAATGTGTTTAGCAGTACCAGAAGATAATTTCTTCTTCAGGAACTGACTTGTCCATGAAATTTGTTTTTCGAGAAATAGTTCGTCTGGATAAAGTATCTGCGAAGCTTTATATAGCTCCAAAGCCGGCCTAATGTCCTCTAAATATCCTTGAAGCGAATTAAGGAAGTGATCCTTGGTGAATAGATTCAATTTATCTACACCAAATTTAGATCTATCCAAATTCTATAAAAAATTGTAAAAGAATTGAAAATCGAACTTTTCTCTTATTAGGATACATACCTGAAGAGACATCGTATCCATTAGCACGTAATATTCGAAACGCAATTGCACATGTTGTACAATCTAGAAATATCTCTTCATTTCCCTGCAACCAGTACCTGTTTGTTCGGTAATTTCGTGATTTTCATAAATTTGGATATTTACAACGCCAAATTCAAAATGTAAAATGGAATATTACCTGTATGTTTCGTCTAGAACCGAATTTATCTGGTCCTGGAAAAGCCGTCCAATTCCCAAACTTTCAACCGTGTCGACCATACTAAGTCGAACATATATATCCAATGGATAAACTGTAGGAACTGAAAAAATCACCGAAATTTAATTTTAGCATTACAAAATATATTAGAGTGGTAAAAGACTATAGAGTTGAGGACAAACCGGCATTTCCAAACTTTTTTAAAGTGTCCTGAAGGTATCGAAGACAACTAGAATCACGAAGATGACTAAAAGCACTTGCAGTTGCAGATGGTGAATTTAAAATCGACCCGTTTTTTCTTTGATATTTCACGGCCATATTCCAGTCTTGCGATTTTCCGATTCCTTCAGAAATATACGCTAAGTAAGCATTCCTTCCCTCTGTGTTGCTGCCATTAGCGCTATACAGATACCGCACCAAAACAACAAGATCCATTCAAGCTTAATGAAGAATTAAGGGATAATACATGTTTAGCCCCCTGAACTTGACAACTTTTGCAAAAAGTGCACTCACGAGACACATGAATGTTACGTGCCATGCACTCTCAGGCCCCTCGATGCCACGTGTCAGCTTCTAATCAAGAAAATGACATCTTTGAAAAGCCAAACCAACCAAAAGCTGACACGTGGCATTTAGGGGCTCATGAATGCATTTTTGCCTAAGTTAAGGGGCTACTAGGAACAAGTGAAAGTTCGAGGCGGCACTTAACAACACTTGCCAAGTTGGAGGGGGTAAACATACATTATGCCAAGAAATAACCGAACATACAATGTAGAAACTAGTAGATACACACCTTTTAAGATCCAAATCTCTTCTAAGAAGCATTGCTTCAACGAATTTTGATTCGAAGCGAAGATTCAAACCCAACTCTTTAGCATGCTCAAGCATACCGGGAAATATTATATCAAACCCAATAGGTGTCTTTTGCTTATGATCATTCAATGAAGCTGAATTCAGCTCAATGAACCGGAGACCTACAACGGAACAAAAGCATAAACATTTACATTCTATTCGTGTTGTAATTGTTAACCGAAATAAGATCAAAATACCTCTGTTGACTTGTCTTTCGCCAATACCCCATCGCTTCAATGCTAAAACACATGCTAATGTAGATGATAGAGAATCTTTAACTAAAGATGGACTATTATGAACACTCCAAGAACCGTCTTTGTGTTGATTTTCGACTATCCATTTCGAGCATTGCGGAAAACAAGGGATTTCTAGTGAATTTGGAGAGGGGACCATTGCTACCCAAGCAGTATCATAAGGAGAAACCGAAAGTTCAGCCTTATCGAACATTTTTTTAATCTTATCTTTAGTTCCATCAAGCTGAGAAATTCGGAACAAAAACATGAATCATTTGATACAATATTAGATAAATAGAAAGAAATAACAGAGACATTTCAAGTGATTTGAGGTAGACACCTGAATTGCTGTATTGCTTTCCGCTACCGATCGGGACTTAGGATGTCCTAATTTCGCTTCACACGAAAAACATATATCAGTCACAAACAATTTAAAACAAAAACAACGCTATTTTTGATGAATTCAGCTCATATAAACAAAGCTACTATCTTTATAGTGCTGTCAAATATGATTTTCATTTGCAGCAGTAAATAAACACAGAAGATCAAACACCAATTTCACCTTCGAAGACCGAATAGACCATTTTTTCAGTAATTCAAAAATTCAATGCAAATACAATATCAGAAGCTCCCTACAAAAATCTTTGGCTTAATGCATCTCCAGCTACCTGAACTTGTCCCAAAAAACGTCAACTTTCAAAAAGTGCATCACTTTGCTCCCCAAAACGCTATGTGTCAGCTTCTGATAGGTTTGACTTTTCAAAGATGTCATTTTCCAAAAAAATTTCTCTCCAATCAGAATCTGACACGAGGCGTTCAAGGAGTAAAGTCGAGCACTTTTTGAAAATTGAGGGAGCTACGGGTCACTTTGAAAGGACTCTTACCTTATTCCAAATGAAAATCGTAAATCAAGAAACTCCATTACAGTACATCTTTGCCTATATGCAGATATCCTATTATTACAAGAATCAATCTAATTACAGTTGAAATTAATAAAGAAAAAGTGAAACTTCAGGTGTTTTTAATCCTCTTATTAAACTACAACTTGATTAAAAAAAACAATGAAAAAGTCAAATCTGGGCCTGTTATTCCCCAAATAATATTCATTTTCTTTGTCTTTTTCCTGCTTCAATCCAGCGAGGGAATAAAAATAATAATATTATAAACCACTAACATAAGCAAAAATTAAACTGCGCAGATCCTTCATTTACAGTCCAACAAAGGCATTTAACAAGAAATCTATGAATTGAAACAAAGTATTATTCAAAATTGAAAAGTAAATTGTGAAAGAGAGAGAGAATGAGAACCTGAAATGGAAGAAATTGAAGCCATGGCTGAATAGAAGAAGAAGAAAGGTAGTGAAATAGGTTAGGACAGATGCTTAATTTATAGAAAACAGGGAAAGAAATGAAAGAGAAACAGATACTCTTTGGAACACTGAATGTTGTTCTGGTCTGTATGTACTTTCCATATACTACAGTCCCTAAATACTGTTTTTGGGTTTTGTCTTTATGTATTAGCTATTTTTCTGGTCACTTACAAAAAAAAAATGCATTTCTAGTCATTCTATATTTTAAAACTCTGGGCTTAGCTTCGCTTAGATCCCGTTTAAGCGTTATTTTAAAGTTTATTATCCGATTTTTCATTTCTCGAGCGCTATCAGGCGCTAAACCGATATATTGCCGCCTAGACAACATCTAGTCCGATTTTTTCCGCTTAGTCTGATTTTTCCCCAATTTTTAAGATATTGATACCTATAATAATTATATTTCAATTTTTTCAATTCAAAAAATGTAGTACGTTGGTAAAATTAATGTACAACAAAATATTCTCACCATACAATTTTCATTTGAATCTCAAACAGAGAAATAGTACACTATAAACCAAAAAAAATTAGTGAGGATATTTATTTTTAAGGACTTGAGTTTAATGTTGATGTGTTTTTATGTAAAAATTAACTAAAACTTATATTTTCATATGCTAAATTATGTTTTTTTGTGAAATATTATTGTATTATAGTTAATGTTCAGTTGAATTTATACTTTTATCTATTAATAATTATAAAAAATAAAAAATATACAAATTTGCGTAGGCCCCGCCCAGGCCCCGCCTGGGCGTTTGAAGTCCCGGCCGCCCGACTAGCGCCTAGCGCTTTTTAAAACCTTGATTGAAAATGACTGTTTAGGTCACGTTATTTTCAACTTATTTTCAGTTCAGTTCAGTATCTTCAGTTCAGTTTAATTTAATTTAATTCAGTTTAATTTTAGTATTCAGCATTTAGTATTAAGTTTCAATTTACACATTATATCAATATTATTAATTTATATTATTATTCATAATAAAATAAAAAGTAATAAATATTAATGTTAATATCATTTCAGTTTCAATTTCAATTTCAATTTCAGTTCATTTATATTTATATATTATATAAATATTATTAATTAATATTAGTAATCACAAATAACAACAAAGAAAAAATAACCAATAAAATTATTTTTAAAATTATTAATTATTATTTTTATGATGAATAATTTTATAGGATAAATAAATAAATAAATAAATAAAAGTTATAATATTTTATAAATATTGAGAACAGTTAAAATAGTAAGGTAATATTCATAACAATAATTACAATAAAATATAATATATAATATTAATAGTAATTTATAATGATATATTTAATTATTATTATTATTATATGTAATAATTAATAAATTTTATTAGAATATATAATATTATTTAAAGTGTTATTAATTATAATGTTAATAATTTTCTGAGCGAAGTGGACCCTTGAACAACTTTTCGGCTGATCTTTTCCGGCCACTATTCTTCATAATCTCCATCATAGAAGAGTCCTATTTCTCTTTTTTCTGCAACAGTAAAGAAAAAGCACCATCTTGCAAACAACATGCTGTTTCGAAAATCAAGAAACCGAAACCAAACCCTAATCTGCATAAACAATCATATGCAGTTGTGATCGGTGAGGATTTTTCTTATAAAAGATGGTTGCCGCAACTATCTCTGACGTCGGGGATGTTGTCCGAATAATTTTCCTCCATTGCTTAGGTTTCTGATTTTGTTCAATAAGCGATCTTAGCTTTGTCCGGATACTTCCATTTGGATTTCGAGAGAATTTCTTACGCTTGTTTTTGTTTCTTTCAAACTTGATCTGGATTGATTTTAGATTTTATTATCCGGATCATTGTTTTCCAACAGGGGATGACTACAAGGCGATCAAAATCCGTGAGGAATATTATAAGGATCGTTTAACATCATGTCAACATTCAGTTATCGGAAGATTGACGCTTGTTAAAGGGGATACTCCCTGGAAACATGTGGATATTAAGATCAAACTGAATTCTATATGGAACCGTAAGATGGATTGGAAGCTCATATCATTGGGAAAGGGTTTTTATCACATCATCATGCCTTCAGCGGAGGCTTTATGAAAAATTTGGACTATAGGAAGTCTAAACTTGAAACTTGGAATCATGCGATTTTCGGTTTGGAAAGTTGGTTTCGATCCTGCTAAGCACAAACAAACTACTGCCCAGGTACAGATTCATCTATTTAATTTGCCTTGGGAGTTTTGGAACCGTAGATTGCTTTCCAGTGTTGCTCAGGGTGTTGGGGTTCCTATGCACTTTGATCGCAATACTATTGAAGGGGAATTTGGGCACTACGCTCAAATATTGGTCGATATTAATTTATCGAAACCTATTATGGATCAGATTCGTGTAGATACGATAGAAAATATTTAGTGCCTGTTGACTGTGAATATATTCCTGCTTTATGCTCCAATTATCAGTCAATTGGACATTTAGCAGTTGATTGCAGGCATAAAATCGTGCTAAAATTGCAGGTGAAGAAAAGGCCAGTGGAAAATCACCCTGTTGTTCAATGACGGGCAGGGAAAGAGCGACCAAACTTGGAGCTTTCCAAGAGAAGCAAGCCCAGGCAGCGAGATTTGGAAGAGAGAGCTAAATCAGTATTACAAACCGGCAACCGTGAAGCTAGCCTGGATATTGACGCAGTGGCTACTGAGGCAATTGAGGCCACGGCTATTGTAGTGATTGAGGCTGCGACTAATGAGGTTTTTGACAAGGAGCCGGGAAATTTCAATCCTGTTAATATGGAGACGGTTAACTTATTTGTGGATCTCAGAGATAAGGAAACTGATGTTCATAAGCCAATTAATGACCATATTACCTAAGTTTCTAATGATTCCAATCATTCCACGAACGCCTTAGATGAAGTGGACTAATGAATCGGACTACTCACAACTTGAGAAAGGTGTTCATAAGTCAGAAATGGCTAATCTATCACTCTCCTCATCCGGATCCTCCTCCACCCAAGACAACCTTGTCATTCCAGTTGTCAACGATCTTATCAAGCACATTGGCGAAACTAGATTCTTCGGGCATAAGTGCAGCTTAACTCTTCTCAACTACATGTTTCCCTATTTTGATAAAGAAGATCAAGCCCATGCACTTAGGATGATTCCGGACATAACAAAGTCCTACAAAGAGCTCCGGGCATTTCTAAAGCCCTATCAACTTCTTCCGACCACTGTTGAAACCATTTTTGAGAAACTCTCCCAAGGTAATATAGATTACTCCATCTACTCAGAAGCATGGCAGAAGAGCTGGGACAAGAGATCATACATGTTAATAGACCCCCAACAAGATGAAAACAATAAGGGGGAGAAAAGCTCAACCAGCAAAGGAGGAGAGGATATGGACATAGATAGGTAAATCTGTAGCTAGCTATTGATCTCATGTAAAAACTAAGGAGGAGAGGATATGGATATAGATAGGTAAATGTGTAGCTAGCTATTGATCTCATGTAAAAACTTTGTAATAGCTAACTTAGACAATTTTCACTTATATGGACTCTGTATTTGTAATCTTGGACTTCATTGATGTTAACCATTGCTAACAGCAGAAGTATATACATAGTGAAACACATTTACATAAAAATGCTTCTAAGTACAATCTGTAATTGTACTTAAAAAATATAGAAGCCAAAAATGCAAAAATATTGGGGGAGCAGGATGCTTAGATTATGGGGGAGTAAAATCTGTAAATGACTAAGTATCAAGAATCATACTTAGCTCATATAAACTCCTTTCCTTATGCTTAGTTGTCTTAGGTTATTGTTTCCATCAAAGGGAGGAGATTGTTGGAAAACAATGATCCGGAATCTTATAAAACTAAATATCCGGATCAGGTTTGAAAGAAACAAAAACACAAAGAAATATACCTATGTAATCTCCTAAATCCAAAAGGTAATATTCATAACAATAATTGCAATAAAATAATATATAATGTATAATAGTAATATTAATTTATAATGGTACATTTAATTATTATTATTATATGTAACAATTAATAAATTTTATTAGAATATATAATATTATGTAAAGTGTTATTAATTATAATGTTAAAAAATTTTGAGTGATGTGAACCCTTGAACAACTTTTCGGTCGATCTTTTCTGGCCACTGTTCTTCGTAATCTCCATCATGGAAGAGTCCTATTTCTCTTTCTAGTGCAACAGTAAAGAAAAAGCACCATCTTGTAAACAACATGCCGTTTTGAAAATCAAGAAACCCAAACCAAACCCTAATCTGTATAAACAATCATACGCGGTTGTGATTAGTGAGGATTTTTCTTATAGAAGATGGTTTCCACAACCATCTCTGACTTCGGGGATGGCTATAAGGAGATCAAAATCCCTGAGGAATATTATAAGGATCGTTTAACATTCTATCAACATTCAGCTATTGGAAGATTGACTCTTGTTAAAGGGGATACTCCCTGAAAACATGCAGATATTAAGATCAAACTGAATTCTATATAGAACCATAAGATGGATTGGAAGCTCATATCATTTGGGAAAGGGTTTTTATCACATCATCATGCCTTTGGCGGAGGCTTTATGAAAAATTTGGACTATAAGAAGTCTAAACTTAAAACTTGGAATTATGTGATTTTCGGTTTGGAAAGCTGGTTTCGATCCTACTAGGCACAAACAAGCTACTGCCCAGGTACGGATTCGTCTATTTAATTTACCTTGGGAGTTTTGGGACCGTAGATTGCTTTCCAGTGTTGCTCATGGTGTCGGGGTTCCTATCCACTTTGATCGCAATACTATTGAAGGGGAATTTGGGCACTATGCTCAAATATTGGTTGATACTGATTTATCAAAACCTAGTATGGATCAAATTCGTGTAGATACGGCAGAAAATATTAGGTGTCTGTAGAATATGAATAATGCTCCAATTGGACATTTACCAATTGATTGCAGGAATAAAATCGTGCCAAAATCACAGGTGAAGAAAAGGCATGAGGAAAATCACCCTGTTCTTCAACGATAGGCAGGGAAAGAGCGACCAAACTTGGAGCTTTTCAAGAGAAGCAAGCCCAGGCAGCGAGATTTGGAAGAGAGACCTAAATCAGTTGTACAAACCGGCAATTGTGAAGCTAGCCTGGATATTGACGTAGTGGCTACCAAGGAAATTGAGGCCGCGGCTATTGCGGTGATTGAGGCTGCGGCCAATGAGGTTTTTGACAAGGAGCGGGGAAGTTCTGATCCTGTTAATATAGAGACGGTTAGCTTAATTGTGAATCTCAGAGATAAGGAAACGGATGTTCGTAAGCCAATTGTTGGCCATATTATGGATGTTTCTAATGATTCCAATCATTCCACGAATGCCTCAGATGAAGTGGACCAAGAGAGCTATGAATCGGACTTCTCACAACCTGAGAAAGGTGTCCTAGGATCTTGGGTGGATTCTGCGAAACAAGAAGAGGCAAAAATGAAAGCCACACAGTTATCGCCTGTTAGGCATAGTTTTTCATTCGCTACCTGTGATGACAGTTCTTGGTGTGAGATGGATGAGGGAGACAATGTCCAACTCCCAAGGAAACTAAGGATGTCGGTCGCCGCCAAAGAATGGGACAAGCAAGAGCACAAGGAGCAAGCTAAACGGGAGCGTAAACCTCCAAAAAAGTTTTCTCCCTAGTTGATAGATTTTTTTGTTGTTGCCGTAATGGCTGTTTGGATTTTTCTCTTTTCTTGTATTTTTTCTTTTTCTGTTTAATAGAACGAGCCTAGGGGAGGGTTTATAACGGCAGTGGGGCGTTGCGAAACCTCCGCTTGCCTTTTCCCTCTCACTAGGTTATTCAAAAAAAATTATAATGTTAATAAATTTAATATTTTAAAAATATTATTTATATTACTAATCATAATTCAGATTCAGTTTCAGTACCATTCAGTTCAGTTCAGTTCAGTACCATTTAGTTCCGTTCAGTTCAATTCAGTTTAGTACATCTACTTATCAATTGAAAAGAACAGGGCCTTAGTATTTGATTCCTTTGAGTTGTCGTTTGAGGTTCTATTTTCTTGAACTGTAATTCAATTTAGTTCAGTTAAGTCCGATGCAATTCAGTTTACCTATGCATAGTTATAAATTTACACTCAGTTCAGTTTAGCTCACTTCAGTTTAGTTCAGTTCAATTCAGCTAACTTTAGTTCAGTTAAGTTAAGCTTTCAAATATTAAAAAGAACGAGGCCTAAATAGTGTTTAAATTTTCCAATTTTTGTAGGGTAATTTAAGAGATAATTAAGGGTTAAGAAGTCTGTGTAGGCTATTTTTATGCTCCAAATTTCGGCATTTAATGTTGTTTTTTTTATGAGCGGATGAGTGTGAAAAAATCGCCTTTGCCATACTTGTCGGCTTCACCATCAACCCTACATGAGGGGAGGCAAACCCAGACACGAGGGCACCGCCAAAATCCCGGCCCCAATATTATTAAAAAGAAAATGTAAATTACAAGAGTAAAGAAAAATCAAGAAAATCGAAAGTGCTCAATCGCATCAAAATGGACATATAATGTATTAAAATTGAGTAGGTCATGCATTAAAATAGGTGAAATCAGATATGTTGTACACCAAATAGTTAAAAATTGGAAAAAGGGATGAATCAAATAGGAAATTTCAATAACTCAATTCCAAAAGAGCATTTGAGATATAAAATTAAAATATGAACCAAAAAAGTATTTAAGTCTTTCTTAGGTCATTTTTTTTGGCCTACAATTCAATGTAGTTCAGTTTAGTCCAATTCAGTTCAGCTATGCGTAGTTATAAATTTACATTGAAATAAGTTTAGTTCAGTTTAGCTCACTTCAGTTTAACATGTATTATACTTATAGAAGAGATAAATGAGAGACATGAAAAAAATATTAATTTGGCAACAACAAATTTAAATCCCACTGGTCTTTATGATTGAAAGACTTTATTCTTCTTTGCATTTTTTACAATCTCAAAATAAAATACTAAAAAATGTATATTTTACTTTAGTTAATGGAATTATTTGTGTCTTAATAATGCTTGTCTCTTTTGTAGATGGTCAAATACGTATGGCGACTTCATGTGCATGGTAAGAAATGCATCAAGTACAACCATAAGTGACTCGAGATTGGTGGCATGGGAGCTGCGATGGGTCAAGCCGTCAAGGTGAATTAGGACGAGTCTGTCCGAGGCAATAATTTCAGAGCGCCGGTGGGTGCCTTTCGGAATGAGAATGGATGATGGATCTCAAGGTTTGCTAGGAACATTGGTTCATGCTCGATCATACGCTAGGCCAGTACTGAGCATAGGTCAAGGATGCGACAGCCCAGGGACCACGATTAAAAGGGGTTCAATTTGCTTATTATGTACATATATACTTAAAAAAACTTTTTAGATTTATCTGTTGTGAATGAGTTAGATTATTGACTAAAAAAATTAAAAGCTATATTTTTTATTTAATTTTTATTAGAATACATCAATTTTACCGTCAGGGTCAAACAACCATTCCGTAATTACAACAGTAAGGTTGCGTACACCCAACCCCCCTTACTCTGCTTGTGCGGGAGCCTTGTTAGGCATTAGGGTAATGTTGTTGTTGTTGTTGTTTTTGTACATCAATTTTACATAAATTTTTTTTTGATTATTTCGTCTAAGGCTTTTGAAATGTCAGGACTGGCTCTGATTATGCATGTAGAGCTATGACGGATACTTGATGGCTTGAGCTCTGCATGGGATGTTGGTTTTCGTAGGGTGGTAACTGAAACGGATAGCATGGCTGCCCACAATGCTATTCGAGCCTCCGCGTGCGAAGTTAACGATTGCAAGATCGAGATCAAACACATGGTCGGAATAGAATGAGACATTGTGGTTCAACAAGCCTACCGTGAAGGCAACATAAGTGCCGATAAGATGGCATCGTTTGCGGCATCGTTTCCTTTGGGATTTTACTATCAATAATAATAATAATTAATAGTGACGAATGTTTTTTTCTATTTTTTTTTAAAAAATTATCGCGTGTAAACTTATAATAATAATAAAGAAAAATTTTATTCTATCTCGTTCGAGTGTGGACTCAAACCTGCAACCTCTAGAATCACAGCTTCACAGTATAACCACTAGACCAAATCTTTATCACTAATAATGATAATAATAATAATAATAATAATAATAAAATTATTTTAGTAATAGATATAAAGATTTTTTTTATAAAAAATAATTTATACGCCCGTAAAATGGACTTAAAATTTAATTATATATAAGGCTAAGATTTTATTCTTTTCAATTTATAAGTAATAATATTGAATTAAATTGAACTTATCAATACTTATTTCAATATAAATTTATATATATAAAATACTGATAAATACTAAATAATACTAAATTAAATTAAATATAAATTAAAAACAACACAATCTTAATCTGACCCGAATTTTATTATACATAAGGTGTGCTATTAAATTTTGAGCTATGCCAATATTATTAATCTATTTGACTTTTCATTCATGTCTAGGTGTTGATGGAATTAATGCTCCCTCTATCTAATTTTATTAACCTATTAGACTAGGCTCTGCTTGTTGATTGAAAAAGATAAATTAATCGGTCTAATAAATTTCATATTAGTATTGATGAAAATGTATTGAAATTAATTATGATTGTGTTAAATGGAATGTTTTAAAAAATATAGGCGTTAGTTAGATAGTCGAAGTTTTAAAATATATGAGTGTGATTTAAATGAAAATTAGATGAGATCTAGGTGAATTTATATTTTTTATTTTTAAATATAAATCATATATATAAAAATATAAATTCAATAAAAAGTAAATTATAATGAAATAAAATAACAAAAACATAATTTAGACTATTTTAAAAATCACTAAGTGCTAATTAAACGGCAGATACCTTCTTATTAGTGACATAAAGCATACTATTTTTCGGTTTGAGACTCAAAATGACAGTTTTATTGTGATAAAAATTTAATGTACTTTAATTTTGCTAACTAAACTACTTTTTATTGATAAACTACTATTATTATAAATAATGGTATCATAAAGAATCAAAATTAGGCCACGAAAAATCGGAATAGGCCGTGCCTCGGCTACAATAAATCAGTCGAGTGCCTGATAGCGCCCTATCCTAGGATTGAAAAGTCGAGCAGTAAGCTCCAAAATGTTGAACTCCGAGCAGCACCACCCGAGACCCAGCCTTAGTATGATATTGTCCGCTTTAGGCCGAGCCTTCACGGTTTTATTCTTGGGGCTCCTTCTAAAACACCCTTATCATATAATAACTATAGAAAAATACCATAAATTTTTTTTTACATAAATATTCATATATTAACACAACCATTAATATTTTACATTAACTATAATATCATTCCTTTATATTACAGACCATAATTATGTTTGATTAGCAAAACCAAAACCCGACCACCTCTATTCTATATGCCTGTCATATGAGGAGAGAGAGCGAGATGGACACAACCGACAAACCTTTCTTCCATGACAGCTACGGATAAGGACCTTCTAGACCAAAAGTCTATCTACAACCTTGTTAAACTGGAAAAACATAGCAATTTATATGAGTTGTCATACAGTGAATATAAACAACCAATGAATTTAACAATCACATACAGTCACACCTTCAAAATAAACATACAGTCATTCATATATGCTATTGGATGATTCATTTATTTTATTGTTGTGACATTTCCGGCCAAACTATTGCCCCGGGAACATGTAACATTTGTAACAATTGTCAATTGCTTTGCTGGCCAGCTATATAATAATTGGTTGACCTTTCGCTCCATTAGTAAAATATTGCAATTGGTTGCCCATATAGGTCCAGATAACATAACATGTTTTGCAATGTTTGATCGGCTATGGCACAACGTCTCTCTTTATTTCATTTGTTCTTGTACAAATACATATATCATGTATAATTCAATTACCTCTTATTTCACCAAATAAACATATGTGCATGTAATTCAAATTCATCAAATAACATATAATCATTCAATTCACAATAATTCACCAGACATTCAAATATCATATAACAAAATATTTCACCCATAAATTCATATCATGTTTATACTCGCCGATTATCCGAGCTAACCCTCTCGGAAATGACTAGGACCTTCCTCTTGAATCCTTTCACGATTCCGTGTTCCTATAAGCATAAATTCACATCAATACATTTCACCTTGTTTCGTTTTCTATTTATAAAGTTTTCATGACTTGGACTATTGTTACTTGTATACTTGTTCATATGACCTAGTTGCACCTAAAAGTTTACATCTCCCTTTTCCTTTAACCGAATGACTTGATTCAAACTAACTGCTACTCTTGACAGATGGTTCTATAAGATATTAAAATTTCAGAACTTAGTAACATATGTATAATTTATAGTGAATTTTACATTCACAGACAACATCAGAATTATTGTTCTTATGACCTTACTCTACTTAAAAATTCATAACTTTCAATTCACTTCACCAAATGATCTAATTCTTCTTTTATTCTATCTCTAATACACAAAGCTGTAACATACTAAAACTTGAAAAATTTCAGAGTCTTATACAATTTGTAGGGAATTTTCCTTCAAAACCTGTTTCAGTCCCGCTAAACCTGGACAGCAGAATAGTAAAACAACCATAACTTTCTATACACAACATGAATAGACCTGATTCTTTTTCCTACTTAAACTATACACATAAGGGAATAACTTATCAAAAACGCAGAATTTTCTAAGCAATATAACAATCCCAGATTAATTTCGAAACTCATCCAATCTCTATGATCATCCTATTCTGCACACTTCATCTTATAAAAATCATAGCTATTGATCTACTCATCTAATAATCCCCAAATTTTGCAGGATGAACCCTGACATAAAGAGGAACAATTCATCTTCTTACTAAAACTTCTAATTCTAACTTTAATCTAACAAAAATTGCACTACAAAGTTACTAAAATACCTGATTCCTTCCTTCTAGCTCTCTTCTCTTTTTCCTTATGCTTCATTCTTTGCTTTGTTTTTGGGAGATGAAGACCTGATCTAAATCTATTCTTATCAGGTTATACAAAATTCTAAGGGGCAAAAGACCAGTTTGCCCTCAAATTCTTTATTTAATGCAAATACTAACTATACTAAATACATATACGTATATCTATACCATATTAATACTTATTCTAATACTAATGCTTATACTTAAATCCTTATGATATATCACAGTTTTATTCAACTTCATATATTCAAATAATCATTTTATATCTATAACATAACTATACTCCACTTATTCCTTAAAATTCTATAGCTATATAATTCAGTACCTAGATATTAAATATCGTATTTTGTATGGTTAAAATAACTATTATTTTAACTAACCAATTTTTAATAAATATAACATGTAAAATATTAAATATAATATTTTCATGACATATAACAGATGTGGATAAATGCAAATATAATGCATGGAATGAGATGTTATAATTCTCCCCCTCTTAAAGAATTTCGTCCTCGAAATTAAATACCTGAATCAGAAAACAAATATGGATAGTCCTTTCTCGTTCGATCTTCTGTTTCTCAAGTGACTTCTTCTACTGAATTACATTTCCAAAGTACTTTTACCAATAGTATTTCTTTAGTTCACCATTGTTTGGTCTTATACCCGATAATTACTACTGGTCCTTCTACATAACTCAAATTATCAGCAATCTCTATATCTTGGTCCTTCAATACATGAGTAGGGTCTGACCGATACTTCCTTAGCATGCTCACATGAAAGACATTGTGAATTTGAGCTAACTCTGGTGGTAATGCCAATTTATAAGCAAGCGGACCAATTCTTTCAAGAATTACATAAGGCCCTATGTATTGCGGACTAAGCTTCCCTTTCTTCTTAAACCTTAACACGCCTCTTCAAGGTGATACGCGAAGAAAAACTTTGTCCCCTACTTTATATTCCATTTCCCTTCTATGTTGATCAGCATAACTTTTCTGTCTATCTTGTGCTGCCTTGATTCTTTCTCTTACTATCTTCACCATTTCAACTGTGTCTTGTACTATTTCTGGACTCTCTAAAACTCTCAACCCTTCTTCATCCCAACAAATAGGATTTCTGCATTTTCTTCCATAAAGAGCCTCATACAGTGTCATTCCAATACTGTTATGATAGTGATAATTATAAGCAAATTCCATTAGAGAAACATATTCGTCCTACGCACCTTAGAATTCCACAGCACAAGCATGAAGCATTTCTTCCAAAGTCTGAATTGTTCTTTCTGATTGACCATCTGTTTGAGGATGAAAAGCAGTACTAAAGTTCAATTTTGTGCCCAATGCCTGCTGTAAACTTCTCCAAAATCGATATGTAAATTGAGGATCTCTATCTGATACAATAGACATAGGTATTCCATGTAACTTGACAATTTCATTCATATACTTCTTCGCCAAATTCTCCAATGAACAACCCCAATGTATGGGGAAAAATGGGTTGATTTTGTCAATCTATCAACAATAGCCCAAATAGCATCATTCTTTCTTGGAGTTTTCGGAAACCCGTACACAAAATCCATAATAACCATCTCCCATTTCCAAACTAGTATAGGCAACGATCGTAATTTCCCTGCTGGAGCTTGATGTTCAATCTTTACTTGTTGACATATCAAACACTGTGAAATGTATTCAGCAATATCCTTCTTCATTCCAGACCACCAAAAATGAGAGCGCAAGGTATGATACATTTTGTCATTCCCGGATGCATAGCATATGGAGCAGTATGAGCTTCTTCTAAAATTTCCTTCTTCAAATTATCAACATCAAGCACACAAATTCTTTGTCCCAACATCAAAATATCATTTTCTACTGTAAAATCAGTGCTCTTTCCTTGCTTGACATTTTCCATAATCTCTTTTAATTGAGGATCTTGAACCTGAGCTTCTTTAATTTTATCATGTAACAATGGTCTTACTTTGAAGTTAGCTAATAATGCACCATTTTCGCCCAATTTTAAGTCAACGTTCATTGCTCACAATTGAATTAAGTATGGGAGTTTAGAAACTTGAACATTAGCTATTACACTACTAGATTTTCTACTTAAGGCATCAGCTACAACATTCACTTTTCCCGAATGATATTCTATCGTGAAATCATAATCTTTCAACAATTCTAGCCATCTCCTCTGCCTCATATTCAATTCTTTTTTACTCAACAAATGTTTCAAACTCTTATGATCAGTGAAAATCTGAAAAGTTTCTCCATACAAATAATGCCTCTAAATTTTCAAAGCAAACACAATAGCAGCAATGCACTGGATAAGATAATTCATATAGTTTTAATTGTCTAGATGCATACGCAATTACCTTCCATTTTGCATTAGAACACAACCCAAACCTTGGTGAGAAGCATCACTGTAAACAACAAATCCACCAGTGCTAGTTGGAATTGTCAAAATCAGAGCTGTAGTCAATTGTTTCTTTAATTCATCAAAACTTTTCTGGCAATCATCTGTCCACTGGGACTGTACGTTCTTTCGTAGTAATATTGTCATTGGAGTAGTAATAAGAGACCCATCAATAAATTGTCGATAATATCCTGCTAATTCCAAAAAACTTCTTACTTCTGCTAGATTTTTCGGAGCTTCCCATTGAACCACTACTTCGATCTTTTTAGGATCAACCTAAATGCCTTGACCAGAAACCACATGTCCCAAAAATGAAACATGATCCAACCAGAATTCACATTTGCTAAACTTTGCATACATACAACTATTTTTCTCTCAAAATCTGAAGCATAATTCTCAAATGTTGCTCGTGTTCTTCATCACTTTTCGAGTACACAAGTATGTCATCAATGAAAACAATAACAAACTTGTCAAGATACTGTTGAAATACCTTGTTCATCGAAGCCATGAAAGCTATAGGTTCTTTGTCAAACCAAACGGCATCACCAGAAATTCATAATGTCCATATCAAGTTCTGAAAGCTATTTTTGGAACATCTTGCGCTGAAATTCTGAGATGATAATACCCTGACCTCAAATCAATTTTAGAAAATACACATGCTCCTTGCAATCGATCAAATAAATCATCAACACGAGGTAAAGGATATCTATTCTTCACAGTTACCCAATTCAACTGTTGTAATCAATGCAAAGTCGTATAGTGCAATCCTTTTTCTTAACAAACAATACCGGAGCGCCCCAAGGAGACACACTAGGTCTAATAAATCCCTTATCAAGTAACTCTTGCAATAGCTTTTTTAACTCTTTTAATTCTACTGGAGCCATTCTATATGGAGAAATAGAAATTGGTGCAGTTCCTGGAATCAAATCAATAGTAAATTCTGCTTCTCTATCAGGTGGCAATCCTGGCAAGTCAGTAGGAAATACATCTGGAAATTCTTTAACAATAGGAATATCATCAAGTGATACATCTGATGCTTTAGTGTCAATAACATGTGCTAAATATGTCTCACATCCACCCTTGATTAACCGAAAAGTACTAATTGCAGAAATTGAACAAGTAGGCACTATCTGACGTTCACCTCGAAAAACAACTTTTGAATGATCCGGTGATTCTAAAATAACTTCTTTTGTATAATAATTAACGATTGCATGATGCTTTGTTAACCAATCTATACCCAAAATCACATCAAATTCTCTAATATTCAATCTAATCAAATTTGCACTGAAAACTGCTCTGTCAATTTGAATTGAACAATTCTGATACACATAATTTACAGCCACCAACTCACTCAAAGGAGTTCCCACGTTAAGATCAAATCCCAAAGGTTCGCAATTCAAATGCAAATGTGATTATAAGTTTGATGATATGAATGACTAAGTAGATCCAGGATCAATTAATGCATAAACATCCATGTTGTAAATAGAAATCTTATCGGTAACAACTTTTAGTGTGTCAATACTTCTTGTCGAGTCATGGCAAAAACGCGAGCCTGTGTTGAAGGCCTAGAACTCTGAGCCTCAGATCTACCAATAGTGCTTATTATTGTTCCTCTACCCCTACCTCTACCTGCTACTACACCAACTCCCCTACTTCTGGTATTCTAAACTATAGCCTCTGATTGAGCTCTTTCAGTTGCTTCTATTCATTTTGGACAATCACGTATTAAATGTTCAAAAGAGCCACATGAGTAACAAGCTCCAGTCAGTTTCCTGCATTCGCTTTCATGCAATTTACCACATAGCATACACTGAGGTTTGTGTCCCGAGCTTTGTCCCTGACTTTGTCTCGAATGAGTTTGCATATTCATTCTTCCTCCTCTATTCCTAGAATATCCTCATCTAGCTGTAAACTGTGATGGAGAAGAATTTTTTTGATGTTTAGCAGACTTTTTACTTTGGTCACCACTAAAATCACTGTAACCTCTTCTAGCTTTATAATATGCTTTCTCTTTTTCTAGTCTTTCAGCCCTAACTACAACATTTTTCAACTTTAGGTAACTTTTAAGTTCAAATGATGATATCTTGGTTCGAATTTCATATCTAAGTCCATCCTCAAATTTCCTGCATCTATCCTTTTTAGTCGCGACTAATGTTGGTACATAACTGGATAGTTGATTGAACTTAACTTCATACTCGGCCACTGTCATCCTCTCTTGTCTCAAGTTTAAAAATTGTCTTCTTTTATCATCAATGTACACATCTGCCATATAATTAGTTTTGAATTCCAGCACAAAATCATCCCATGTCAAGATAGGAGGCTGAACAGTACTCCCCGGGATAGTCTCCCACCAGTCATATGCATCATCTTGAAGTAAAAATACCGCATAATCGAACTTCTCATCAGGAGTACAATGCATCATATTGAAAACTCTTTCCAGCCTTTTTAACCATTTTTCCGCTATTGTAGGATCTGTAGCTCCCTTCAATTCTTCTACACCTTATTTCTTCAATTTATCAAACCTTCTTTCTCTTTGGACAAATGTTGCAGGTGCTTGCACTACAGGTATTTCCTAATGATGCTGCAAATTTGATGCATGAGAATACATAGGTGATGCAGATGTAATAGGTTGGGTTTCTACAGGTTGATTTATGGTTGATCCCTCTTTCCTCGGGTTAACATTTTGGTTCTTATCAACCCAATATGAATATGATAACATGTTATAACATCTACTAATCTCATATTATGTATGCATTTGTATGTGTCCCTATATATCAACTAAAACACCCTTATCATATAATAACTATAAAAAAATACCATAAAATTTTTTTTTACATAAATATTCATATATTAACACAACCATTAATATTTTACATTAACTCTAATATCATTCCTGTATATTACAAACCATAATTATGTTTGATTAGCAAAACCAAAACCCATCCACCTCTATTCTATATGCCTGAATTATGAGGAGAGAGAGCGAGATGGACACAGCCGACAGACCTTTCTTCCATGACAGCTACGGATAAGAACCTTTTAGACCAAAAGTCTATCTACAACCTTGTCAAACTGGAAAAACATAGCGATTTATATGAGTCGCCACTCACTGAATATAAATAATCAATGAATTTAACAATTACATACAATCACACCTTCAAAATAAACATACAGTCATTCATATATGCTATTGGATGATTCATTTATTTTATTGTTGTGACATTTCCGGCAAAACTATTGCCCCGAGAACATGTAACATTTGTAATAATTGTCAATTGATTTGCTGGCCAGCTATATAACAATTGGTCGACCTTTCGATCCAGATAAACAATTGGTTGACCTTTCGATCCATTAGTAAAATATTGCAATTGTTTGACCATATAGGTCCAGATAACAGAACATGTATTGCAATGTTTGATCGGCTATGTCACAACGTCTCTCTTTATTTCATTTGTTCCTGTACAAATGCGTGTATCATGTATAATTCAATTAACTCATGTTTCACCAAATAAACATATGTGCATATAATTCAAATTCATCAAATAACATAAATCATTCAATTCACAACAATTCACCAGACATTCAAATATCACATAACAAAATATTTCACCCATAAATTCATATCATGTTTATACTCGCCGATTATCCGAGCTAACCCTCTCGGAAATGACTAGGACCTTCCTCTTGAATCCTTTCACGATTCCGTGTTCCTATAAGCATAAATTCACATCAATACATTTCACCTTGTTTCGTTTTCTATTTATAAAGTTTTCATGACTTGGACTATTGTTACTTGTATACTTGTTCATATGACCTAGTTGCACCTAAAAGTTTACATCTCCGTTTTCCTTTAACCAAATGACTTGATTCAAACTAACTGCTACTCTTGACAGATAGTTCTATAAGATATTAAAATTTCAGAACTTATTAACATATGTACAATTTATAGTGAATTTTACATTCACAGACAACATCAGAAATATTATTTTTACGGCCTTACTCTACTTAAAAATTCATAACTTTCAATTCACTTTACCAAATGATGTGATTCTTCTTTTATTCTATCTCTAATACACAAAGCTGTAACATACTAAGACCTCAAAAATTTCAGTGTCTTATATGATTTGCAGGGAATTTTCCTTCAAAACCTGTTTCAGTCCCGCTAAACCTGGACAACAGCATAGTAAAATGACCATAACTTTCTATACACAGCATGAATAGACCTGATTTTTTTTCCTACTTAAACTATACACTTAAGGGAATAACTTATCAAAAACTCAGAATTTTCTAACCAGTACAACAATCCCAGATTAATTTCGAAACTCACCCCATCTTTTTGATCATCCAATTCTGCACACTTAATCTTATAAAAATCATAGCTATTGATCTATTCATCTAAGAATCCCCAAATTTTGCAGGATGAACCCTGACATAAAGAGGAACAGTTCATCTTGTTACTAAAACTTCTAATTCTAACTTTAACCTAACAAAAATCGTACTACGAAGTTACTAAAATACCTGATTCCTTCCTTCTAGCTCTCTTCTTTTTTTCTTCCTTATGCTTCGTTCTTTGCTTTATTTTTGGGAGATGAAGACCTGATCTAAATCTATTATTATCAGGCCATACAAAAATCTAAGGGACAAAAGACCAATTTGCCCTCAAATTCTTTATTTAATACAAATACTTACTATACTGAATACATATACGTATTTTTATACCATATTAATACTAATTCTAATACTATGCTTATACTTAAATCCTTATGATATATCACAATTTTATTCAACTTCATATGTTCAAATAATCATTTTATATCTACAACGTAACTATACTCCACTTATTCCTTAAAATTTTATAGCTATATAATTCGGTACCTAGATATTAAATATCGTATTTTATATGTTTAACTAACTAATTTTTAATAAATATAACATATAAAATATTAAATATAATATTTTCATAACATATAACACATATAGATAAATACAAATATAATATATGAAATGAGATATTATAGCTTCCCCCTCATACTCGGTCTTTGGTAGAGGATTTTGAAAACAGTGATTAACTTCACTAGTAATTCTATACAATGGAGTAGTAACAAGTTATAAACAGTCCTTTCAAATTGACGGTTAAAACCCAGCCGGCGAGAGCAAATCGGCGGCATTTCAGTCATCGGCGGTTACTAAACCCCCAAAATGCTGCAGCTCAACCTTCCCTGTCGCCTCCTCAAGTCATTGCCTCTTTGTTCTTTACCTTCTTCCTCTACCCTTCAAGATATTGTTTCCAAAGATAAAGGTTCTATCGATGTCATCTTATAATCCCTAGTTTTTTAGCTCGAATTACATCTTTCTCAACAATTGTTCTGTTTCTTTTCAATTTCATACAAGTAGTTGGAATTTTACATTGCACAAGTTGAAATTGTCAGTGTTTTTAGGTTATATTTTCCTTTAGTTTCTCAAAATTTAGCAGCTTCATCATGTTCTAAGTAATTGATTTTGTTAGGGGTTGCAAAGGTTGTATTGAAAAAGGGGAAAACACAGCTTTTTAAAGATGGAAGCCCAATGGTGTATAGTGGAGCTGTTGATAGAATTATCGGTAGGCCGCCTCCTATGACTGGAGATATTGTGCTTGTTGCTGATGGTACTGAGAAGCCTATCGGTTGGGGATTGTACAACTCCAAATCTATGTTCAGTGTTAGGCTTATGCAATTAGAAGACGAAGCTTCGAGGTAATCAAATCGGTAATGAAGTTTCATAGATTGAACTTCGAGTATCAATTTAGGTCCCTTTCTTTTCAACTTTTGAATGCTGAACAGAACTGAAGTTGGCTGAACTAAACTGAACTGAAATAGGCTGAACTGGATTCAACTGAACTTATTTTAGTGTCAATTTATAACTACGTATAGCTGAATTGAACTGAATTGCGGTGGACTGTACTGAAGTGAACTGTAGTCCAAGAGAACAGGGCCTTAGTTCACATTTAGGTATAACTAAAATCATATGATTGTTGTTTGTTAATACATGTTAGTTGTTGTTGCTAATTTCATTCGTTGAAGGATCAAATTGATGCTCGAATTGAAAATTGCCTGTTTGTTGGCTTAATGTATCAGTAGCTCCTCCAACTTGTCTGATTCCACCTACTGCCATGTACTTTGAAAAAATGCTGCAGTGACCCCCAACTTTAAAAAATTGCACCAGTTTGCCCCCTTAACGTTTTGAGTCAGCTTGTGGTTGGTTTGACTTTTCAAAGGTGCAATTTTTCTGATTTCTCTCTCCAATCAGAAGCTGACATGTGACATTCAGGGGAAAATTGAGGGAGTTACAGGGATCTTTGCAAAGTTCAGGGAGGCAGTAGGTGTGATTGGACAAGTTGGAGGAGCCACTGATGCATTAGGCCTGTTTGTTTGGTACTCAGTTTGTTTATGTTTTGGTGCAGAGACTCGGATTGTGCACTGAACATGGAGAAATTACTCGAAACGAGAGTTGATGCAGCTATACAGCTACGAAGGAGATTGGGTTTGCCGTCATCTTATACTAATGCATACCGCCTTGTCAATAGTGAAGGAGATAGGTTAGTGAAGTATTTTTTTCGATTTTCTATACCGTCTTCTGAAATTATTTGTTGTAATATTCTTTTTATGGGCGCCCCTCACGCAGGGTCCCGCGCCTCGCTTTACCTCATGCAAGGTAGTGTACCTTGGGTGCGCGCCTTGGTGCGGCTCAAGCGCGCTTTAACGACACTTTTTTTAGGCATTTAACTTACTTTTATAAAGTGTTTTTTTCATCTATTTTGAAGAGTTTTAATTAATTTAAGGCTAGATGTTCCTCATGCAATATTTAAATTTAGCATATATATGTATATCTAACAATTTCTTAGTTCTTTTTCTAGCACTTGTTATTGCATTTAACTTCACTTTTCAAGCAAGTATCTTTCAGAAATTTTTTTGCGCCTTGCGCCTCTAGCAACTATGACCGAAAAATGGAATTCTTTATGTATTTTCTGTCAAATTTTGGATTGAATGGTACAAAGAATCCAAATCGAGGCCTATTGTTGATTTTCATTGTTTTCCCCATTTTATGCTAACGTGCAAAAAGTTCATAGCACAGCTCATTTCCGAATTGCATTTCGTTTTGTTACTGCAGATTATCGGGATTAATAGTTGACATTTTTGGAGATTTAGCTGTAATAGCATCGTCTGCTGCGTGGGTTGAAAAGTACAAACCAGAAATCGAGGCTTGTATAAGTAAAATTGATGACATTAATCACATAAATTGGAGACCATCAGTTGAAATTTTAAAAGAAGAAGGAATCGATGTGTCTATTTCGAAAGAAAACCATTCATCTGTTTGTCACGAGAGGACAAAGGTCGAAAATGCCCTTGAAATTCTTATCTTTGCCGTTGAAAATTGAAATTCTGTGTTAATCAAGCTGCCTAATTTCCGTCCAGTAGGTTGTGGAAAACGGAATTTCATATGCAATATCGCACGCTGGACAAAAGACTGGCTTTTATGCTGATCAACGAGAAAACCGCCAATTTATATCGACAATTGCAGCTGGTCAAAGAGTCCTTGACATTTGCTGCTATAGTGGTGGCTTTGCTTTAAATGCATTGCGAGGAGGCGCAACTAATGTCTTAGGTATACTTCTTTTGTCTCTCTTTTCGTAATTTTTAACTTCGTTTTGGAATATAATTTCGGTTTGAACAATATTATGCTAGAATTATAGGTACAAATTTTTATCGAAAATTTGTTCATTAGCTACCCGCAATAGTTATCAAATATCAAGTGTTACTAAGAAATGGGCAAAAGGGTCCTTTTGGTCCATGTGGTAAACTCATATGCCCTTTCCGTCCCTCTATTGATATTATTACCCATTTGGTCCCTGTGCTATGCAATTGTTACCTTTTTGAACCATGTGCTATGCGACATTACACATTAAATCCCTATTCTATGCAACTTGTACCTTTTTTAGCCCTGCATAGTAGAATCTCTATTGATGTAACTAGGCATGCTCTGAAGGGAAAAAGGTAATAGATTGCATAGCACAAGGACCAAATAGGAAACATGTAGAGGGACCAAATGGGCTAATGGATCATACCATAGGGTCCAAAAGGTGGTTATGCCCTTGGAAATGAAGTGAAATAGCGTAAAATTCTCTTTTTATGTCGTTTTAGGTGTCGACACATCATTGCCTGCTTTAGAGCTTGCTAGGGAAAACATTATCCTTAACGGTATGGACCCTGGAAAGATAACGTTTTTGAAAGAAGATGCAAGTGAATTCATGAAGAACGCCGTTTCGAGAAATGAATCATGGGATATAGTTATTTTGGATCCTCCAAAGTTAGCACCTCGAAAAAAGGTACAGTCAAATGCATAAGTTATCTTTTGTATCGAAATATAATTCATAGCGTAAAGCTCATTTCCATGCTTTTTGTGGTCAGGTCCTACAAAGTGCGACGGGAATGTATAGAAATTTAAACATGTTAGCGATGAAATTAACGATGAGTGGCGGTCTTCTCATGACTTGTTCGTGTTCGGGAGCCATGACGCAGAGTGGAGTGTTTATGCGAATTCTCCAGGCAAGTTCTTTATGTGCGTTGCATATCAGATAGGCCAAATGCATCTAGACCCCCATAAACTGGCAAATTTCTATGGATGTCATCTCAACTTTCATTTGCTCCAGTTATCTCCTTAAACTTGACAGAAGTGCATCAATTTGCACCATTAACGCCATGTGTCAGCTTATGGTTGGAGAGAGAAAAAACCAGAAAATGACATCTTTGAAAAGTCAAACAAACTAGAAGCTGACACGTGGCATTTATGGGCAAACTGGTGGGTGTATTGGAATTATTGAAAGTTCAGGGTGCCATCCGGCGAAAGTTTGCAAGTTCAAGGTGGGTCTGGACGTACCATGATGCATTTTCTTTTGTTTAACTTGTTCTATAATATTTCCATTCCGTGGGGCTAAAATCCACCAATGATCCGTATATTTCGAAATTCGTGTAAAAATAGCGAAAGAGGCTTCAAATTCCATCAGTAAAGCGTCACTGTAATCTGATTTGAATTGAACTAAATGGTTGAAAAAGCAAAACTGTGAAACAAGACTAAAATTGCGTTGTTCTGTTCACTGATAAACAGGGTGCAGCGGCTGGAGCTGGAAGGAAAATAACGATTATACGACAAGCCGGAGCAGCATCAGATCACCCTCTCGATCCGTCCTACCCAGAAGGCGAATACCTCACCAACATCCTACTTAGAGTATTATAGCAAACAACTACAATGCCATTCACTGATTATTCACATTTGTAAGTGTAGATTGTGTACATTTTTTTGAAGTGACTAATAAATTTTGCACTAACATAAGCCATTAGCAAAATTTCAATGAAAAGAATACTTCATTTAGGCACCGCCTAGACGCTGTTTTGGGGCTCACCGCTCGACTTTTCATTCCTTGAGCGATATCAAGCGCTGAACCGACATATTGCCGCCTAGGCACCGCCTAGTCCGATTCTTTCCGCCTGGCACCGCCTAGTCCGATTTTTCCCCTAATTTTTAAGATACTGATACCTATAATAATTATAGTTCAATTTTTTCATTTCAAAAAAGGTAGCACGATTGATAAAACTAATGTACAATAAAATATTCACACCATACAATTTTCATTTTGAATCTCAAACCGAGAAATAGTACGCTATAAACCACAAAATATCAGTGAGGATATATGTTTTTAAGGAATTGATTTTAATGTTGATATGTTTTATGTAAAAATTAACTAAGATTTATGTTTTCATATGCTAAACTATGTTTTTTTAAAAATATTATTTTATTATAATTTATTTTTTATTGAATTTATACTTTTATCTATTAATAATTATAAAAAATAAAAAAATTACAAATTCGCCTAGGTCTCACCCAAGCCCCGCCTAGGCATTTAAAGTTCCGACCGCCCGACTAGTGCCTAGCGCTTTTTAAAACCTTGGTATTTTTCTACCCTCAGTTAATTGAATTATAAAGTGTGAGACATGTAAGAGCTACCATTATAAAGACCTTGAGTGAGTAATTATAGTGCAGTTTCAACAACAGAGTAAGGCCATATTCTTTTCAAGTTATATTTAGTCTAGTTCAATTCAGTACATGTTAGTACTGCATACATATAAATTTACACTGAAATAAGTTCAGTTCAGTATAGGGCGCCTAAGAGTATTATGAATAAAGACAGTAATGGCATTCAATTTTTACAAAAGAGACATGAATTGTATCCTACCGCATTCACAAAAGTAAAAGCAAATCCAACACAAAATAAAAAATAAAAATCACAAACCTTCACTTTGAACCTACATTACATGATTCATACATAAAATTACATCAATATTACTTGCCAGGTTCCTACATGTTGTGTTTGTGTGTTTTAGCGGCCCCCGGGTACTCTGTTCCATGATAAATACGAAGGATCGCCAAGACGCCTGATACGACATTGCATTTCAAACAGTCAGGAACTACTCATATTCAAACTAGATCATATGTCAGTAATTTGCAAGTTCTTCGAAATATGTTTAAAGTCTACTAAATATTGACATTCAGTTTCGCACAATACCGTGAAAAAATCGAAGATTTGAAAGCACAATCACATGATTGCTTCAGATTATGACGACTCAAGAACATATAGGACGGTATTTCAGGTAATCCTGTTTTTTTCCAACCAATACTTGAGCTAGTCTCTTCACTAAGCCATATTAACTCAGGAATAAGGTTCAAAGTCGACCCGCCAGTATAAGGCGGTTAACAAACAAAATATTTGTAGTTTTACACCATGGTCAAAAGCCTAGAGCAATATATTCATTTAATTTCCAAGGATTTCTTAGAAAATCCATCAATAAGACGATAAAAACGGTAGAGTGATGGTACATTGACCTAGAGTTTAGAAGTATTGCACTTTTTTCTACGTAAGATGTTGTATTGCTCACTCGAATTATATTCAGAACAAATTTGTATGTTAACCCCATTTTCCCACTATATAAGCGTGAGGCCAAATACATTTTTACCCTAACTTAGCCCAAATGGCCTACTGCCCTGAACTTTCAAAAATTTCTCTTGGCTCCCATGAACTTGGCAAAAGTACACCAGTTAGCCACCTGAATGCCACGTGTCAATTTCTGGTTGATTTGACTTTCAAAGATGTCATTTTTCTAATTTCTCTCTCCAATCAGAAGCTGACGCGTGGTATTCAAGAGCAAACTGATGCACTTTTGCCAAGTTTTTGAAATGTTTAGGGGGACAACAGGCCATTTGGGCCAAGTTGAGGCGGGTAAATAAGTATTCAGCCTAGCTGACACGTGGCGTTCATGAGCAAACTGATGCACTTTTGCCAAGTTTTTGAAAACTTTAGGGGGACAATAGGCCATTTGGGCCAAGTTGAGGCGGGCTGATATGTATTTAGCCCAGGTGTGATAGACTTCTAAAAACCTAATTGATTTAGGATTGAATCAAAGATAAAGTTGAAAAAATATGATGAAGAATATTACCGAGGCTTGATGAGATATACAAGAGTGAAGCACATTGCCAAGAAGAAGCATAGTCCCCCGACAGTCAGATAAGCTATTCCGAGAAAGTCATTCTTACCACCGAGCCAGCTCGTTGTGGAGAGGACCAGTTTCTTTTTCCCATCGAAACTGTAAGTATTATAATTGTTTTGCAATGTCACTATTATCGAATCATTAGGCTGAAGATCCACCTCGATTTTCCCATACAGCTTTCTAAAAGTAGGCAAAGCAGCTGTTCGCATCCAAACAATGAGATCCTCTTGTTGACTTAACTGTTACACAAAACAAATTCAACTGTATCAGCTACATGCCAGTAGTTCAAAACAACAATTTGAAATGATTTTTTATGGGGCCATGTATAACTTAAATTACATGATACAACAAGTTCAAGACATAACTGATCAAAGCATGAAGACTCAGGTACATAAGATTTACATATTTACTCTAGTCATCTTTTGGTTTAACCTATGATACTGGAAGGCATCGTATGAAATTTTGATTCTACTGAACAGATCAATAGCGTTTACATGATATAACAAGTTGACAGGGCTCGAGGGTGGCAAAGGTCTTAGCCTAGTGGTTGAGCCTTGAAGCTGTGATCTTAGGGGTCAAAGGTTCGAGTCCACATACGGGTGGGGTGTGGTGGGGTGAGGTTTTTCTTTATTATTATTATAAGCCCAATGAGGCAATTTAAAAAAAAAGTTGAAAGGACTCAAGGAGCAAGCAAGTTTTACAAGTCCAATAAAATTTAATTTGTTTCTTCTAAGATCTGAATATTCCATTAAAATGTCCATATATTTTTAAGATTAACACATCTAAAAATATTTTCAATGATCAACCTCGTGGAAATAACAAAAATATTTCCTTCAAATAATAATCAACTAATACTTGCTCTAGTTCAAATAAACTTCTAAAATTAAAAATAGTGAGAAAAGGTATATACCATACACAACTAAAAACAAGATGTTTCAGGATTCAGTGTAACTGTATGTCATGCTGACACCCTCAGACTTTATAAAGAATAGTCAATAAAAAATAATCTAAATTTTAGGCCACATGAAATAAGAAAAAAATGATAGAATTGTCCAAACCAATGAATAAATATTGTATGCTTAATAGATTTAGGAATTAACTATATACCCTACCATTGTGTCCATAATTATAACATTCATGAATTGTCACAAAATTGACTAATTTGATTTAAACTCTATGTAAGATGCCATTTTAACTAGCTAAGGAATAGAAACAGATATCGACAAGGTCAACTTCAAGTTTTTTAACATCTAGGTTTCATGACAACAGATGAACATGTGGTAACAAGTACCAAATTCTCTAGAACGAAAATTCATTTTCAAAATTGAGGAATCAAACTCCAACAATAATAAACTGGCAGCTGGTTATGCTTATGCAACTAACACATTAATATGGTAGATTGCGAAGGATTGAGAGACTTACTGGTAGCGAATCATTAAGTTTTTTACCACCTATGAGACCTCCACTTTGGAAGTTCTTAGGAAATACGTTACTGCCAAATTTGTGATCTCTATCACTCTTCCACGATATATCCTTCTTATTCACTTGTATAGGAGCGTTATTGCGGGAAAAGCTATAGGTATCATTAAACAAACTCCAAGCTATTAGACCACAAGGTACAATAGCGTTTCCACCATTCATATCTTCTGGCTTACAAGCATCCGTGTCATTTTCACTGCTTTGACTTCTCAATTGCTGGTCACTTCGGCTCTTCACATACCTGAACTTTAAAAAAAATCAAAATGTTACTATCACAACAGACAATTCAATGGAATATGGTAACTTATCCTTTCAACCACCACTCTCTGTAAGATTCCAATTAAATAAAGGTACTTTCAGCATTTAATCTTTAAATGTAACATTAACTATGCATCAGTTATCAGAAAACGGGAATAAAAAGAGAATTAGTGGAGAATATATATTAACTTTTACAGCAAAACAAGCTGAAGCTATAGCAAACAAAACATTAATCATGAATAAGATATAATAATTTCTGCAAAAGAATTCTTCAGCATGAAAACAACAACCTGTCTTATTTTACATGGGCATCACATGCAATTTATTATCAGATCTTTTACACAATTTTTCATGCCATTTAATGTTTATTCCCAAAGGAAGATAGTAGTGAACAACTAAACCCAGGGTTCTACAATTCTCTACATATGCAATACGTCCTTAAAACCCTTGAAATTTGACGGATAGAAAATTAGTATTTCTTGCCAACATACCTACGATGATTCTGGTAGAAGTTGTCAAGCTGATAATAAACATAAATAGGTTTCTTCATATGCTTTGTAACCTGAACAGGATAAGAAGATGAGTATGAAAAGGCGATCATTTTGGCAATATCGATTATTACACATAAATGTGAGATAAAACAGGTGACATGGGCATGTCTCATACTTAAAGCGATTCATTGTAAAAGCTAATAAGTCCATCAAAACTCAAAAAAACCAGCTCCATTTGCAAAACAGAATTCAATAACACAATTGAACAATAGAATATGCAGAGGCTCCTTACTCTAATTGTTCTATTGCATGTTTTGTCAGCAGAGCTTTGAATATATCCAAGCTTATTAGTCCTGTTTTGAGGAGGGATACACTCAGTCTCGTAACGGTCAACGATTTCAACAACCTTACAAAGGAATAGGAAACAAAAATCAGTATCAATCGAAACCGTGTCAAACATACAAGAATTAGGTCAACTTCAGGCTTTACTTACATCTTGGGATGCAAACAAGGAAGCAATTCCAATAGGAATGAAGACAATACTAACAAGCATAAAAGCAGAAATCACCTACACAAAACAATTCAAAGTCCATCATTCAATACTATACTTCCTGTTGACCAAATTAGAAACCTCAAAATGAAATAACAGGTAGAGAAATTTACCCATCGGGGCGTGAGAATCGGCTTACAAGCCGGAAGTTCTTGTTGAGTAAACCTTGAATCTGAAACAAGAGAAAACTACATTAGCCCATCAAAAAACCTGCTAAACTAAGCAAATCAACAAGAAAATGGACTAAAACCGTCAACTCCTCGCAAATCTAACTCATAAACAAACAAAACTCACAAAACCCCAAAAACAATTTAAAAATTCCAGCAGAAAAACGGAAAATCACATTTAGGTCTTTTAGAATTCCTCCTAGGAGCAGCAGGATCAGCCGATCCGTTGGCCGCTGCGCTCGACGACGCCGTATTAGTACTCATCGGAGTTGAAAAGCGGCGATCAGTTGGTCAAATGTCGCAGAAACAAGCTAAAAGAGAGGAAATTAACTGTAGATAGGGGAAAAGGCGGAGATCACAGAGATCAATTGGAGAAGAAGAAGGAGAAGTGATTGTTTTAAGGGGAAAAAGAGAAGAATTGAAAATTTTGTAGAGACAGAGAGAGGTATTGTTGACTATTGACTTGGGAAATTTCTTATACGGTTTCTCTCCCTAGAAAAACTCAGCCCGCCATTGTTGTTAGCTTCTTCTTCAAAGTTCGCTTTCTACACTGTTGTTCTAGAAGACCGTCAACGAATATTGAAATTTCTTGTTAAGCCCAAAAGAAGATTAAGGCCCAGTTGTATTGAACAATCCAATACGGTTTAGCTCTGTTCAATATTTATTTTGTATATATAAAAATTTACATTGAAATAAGTTCAATTTAGTATTGTTATTAATAAGTTAAAAAGAACAGGGCCTAAGATCCAACTCAATTAAAATTTTACAATCTAGCCATTGGTTCGCAAGGATTGGCTCGGTCAAAGTTTTGTCAAAGTTTGGCTTGATAAGGCTCGACTCGAGTTCAAGATAAGCTCGCGATATTAGCGAGTCAAGCCGAGTTTTTAAGATTCGGCTTCAAAGCTCGCGAGCAGACTCGTATAAATAACATTATTAATTTCATACATATTCATAAAGATATATCAGGTTAGTTTTAATTTTAAGTATTCTAATTAAGAAAAAATTGTGTATCGTACTCTAATTCTATCACTTCTTAAAAAATTTTATCCTAATCATCTAATATAAAAAAGTTTCTCTCTTTTGAATTTTAATTTGGCAAAAAATGTGCATTTAAAGATAATAAAAAAGAGATTTATTGGATAAATAAGGCTCGTTTAGGCTCGTAAGCTCCTGAACTCGAGCCGAGTTTCTCCGTGAGCTCGAGCGGAATTAAAATATTCAAGGCTCGACAAGCTACGAACCGAACCGAGCTCAATCATTTTTATTTTCAAGCCAAACCAAACGTAAATAGACTCAATCCCAATTCAGCTGGTTTGTATCCCACTATAAAATACTAAAAATGAAATCTATAACATCAATTTAAATAAATACGAAATAGTTCTATTAAAAAGCATATATCATGATTATATATCAATTATAAAAAGCTAGTTATCCAACAAAGCTTTGAAAATCATGCTTGTCTCTCTATTTTTTATGGAAAGATTGATCAATTAAGCATAAACAGTCATTACACAGGCACTTACAGCCCTTACAAAACTTGATAAAAAGAACCCTATGTTGAATAGCCATCCAAAAAGTAAAGCGGTGTTTTGGAATCGCCATACGACACCAAACTTGCTTATATAAAACGAAACTAGCGGTAGTCCCCGTAAGAAGAAGATAACACTTAAACAGACGGTATGACCCATTGATAGTGCAGATGTGCAACAGGGCTCTAGATAACACGCTTCGAAGTTTCAACAGCTTGCGCCAATGCCAGCTGCAATCTCCCGACGGTGCATCCATAAAAAAAATCTTGAGATTTTATATAAACGCTATGAATCCAACAGAGCCAAAGCGAATCCTGTTTAAATTCAATAGCCCACAAAAATCTACCTAAAGCGTCCCTATTCCACTTACAACCTTCTTTAAAGCCAATACCACCACAAGATTTAGGATGGCAAATTTTCTCCTAATACAAAGCTGTTGGAAAATTAAACCCAAGTCCGACATTTAGAAGATTCGGGGAACTAACACCAAAATATAAGTGTCCACAAAGACTTGTATTAGTATGGGGCCTTTGGGGAGATGGAGCCCCAGGAACAAAACCGTGAGGGTTCGACCCAAAGCAGACAATATCATACTAATACGGGGTCACGGGTGGCATCGCTCAGAGTTCAACATGGTATCAGAGCCACGGTTCGGAAATGGAAAAAAAGGAGCGGAGTGTCGGGTGGAAGTTCTCAAACTATGGCAAGGATGCACGAGTTGCGGTCCTTGATTTAAGGGGGGATATTGGAAAGTTAAATCCAAGTCCCACGTTGGAAGATTCAAGAACTAAAACCAAACTATAAGTGTCCACAAAGACTTGCATTAGTATGGGACCTTTTGGGGGATGGAGCCCCAAGATCAAAACCGTGAGGGCTCGGCCCAAAGCGGATAATATCATACTAATGCGGGGTCACGGGTGGTACCTCTCAGAGTTCAACAAAAGCATGAATCTTACATTTACCATCCCCATCACCCTATAAGAAACGCCAGCAAAGCTGGTCAATAGCTTTGATAACAGACTGAGGAAAGTAAAAAATGCTCATCCAATATGCACAAATGCCGAATAAAACAGAGAATATCAACTGAGAACCCCCAGCAAATGAGAGGTGCCTAGTACCCAACAAGTAATCACCTTCCTAAACTTATCAATAATACACGCGTAGTCAAACTTGTTCCATTTTTTTTATTATGACTTCAATTTTTCATTATTAATTTTTTTGGTCGATATGAATTTGTAAATGACATTCGTTCTGTCCTCTAAATTATTCTTTAAAAACTAATATTATCGACTTATATTTAAGTAGTCGATATGAGATCCTTTCATATGAAAAACTCCAATTTTCATCCGATCATAAAAAAATTGAATAGATAAATAAAATACTAAATTTGAGAGGTCAAATTTGCCATATAAACTATTTAATCATAAGTATATACCAGCAAAGAGTTGTTTGGTAGGACTGCAATAATACTTAAAAATAACGTAGATAATGTATGAACACATTAATTTAATATGATGAGAATTGTAACACAATTGACCAAATACAATAATAATAGTTGATGCCTATGGTTTTGGAAATTTCTTTGCGTTAGTTTATTTATTAATATAATACCAAATTATAATTGGGCCTTGGCCCACCGATGACATAAAGTAAAGCCCAATTAGTGTGATGAAAGGGGTAAGCACTTTACTTTACTGTGCTACATTTGTAAAGTAATTACCTTCATGCTTTAAAAGTACACCCTATATCAACACACCACAATTATATATAGATCGTGTTTTCTCTTCTCAATTATTCGGTCCAGGTTTTATTTTATTTTTCGGTTCAATTTTTGTTTTTTCATTCTCAAATTCAGGTTTAATTTCAGATTCAAATCAAATTGATTCCATCTGTGTTCTTCGTTCTCAATTTCAGATTTGATTTCCTATTTAAATCTGTTCTTCATTCGTGATGTCTTTGCTCTACTACGATCCAGATTTAAAATCGAATTTCAGAATTCAAATTTCATCTATGTTCTTCGTCCTCAATTTCAGATTTGATTTCTGATTCAAATCTGTTCATCATTTGTAAGTGTTTGGCAAGCTGATTTGCATGTTACATATCTGTTACATATGTGTTATATATCTGCTATAAGTCTAATACAAGTGTTTGATGAGGATATAACAAACTTGTAACAGTATTATATCAGAAGGGAAATATGAATGAAGTGTTTCTTTGAATCTTTTACATAAAAAATACAGACCTACTATAACGGGAATATAACAATATTGAATTAGATAGAATTACTAATGAAGTATTTGATATAATCCTTATGACTTTTATCTATTACGATTCTACTACAAAACCTGTTACAAAGCCTGTTAAAGGTTGTTATATATCTGTTACTAGTGTTTGATGAATAAAATAACAAATTTTCATTAGTTTTGATTTACATTCGATTATTATTGAAGTGTTTGGCATTATTTGTCAGTCATTAATCTTTTACAAGTCTATTATATATCGGTTACAAACCTAATACAAGTCTAATATATGTCTGTTACAAGTTTGTTACAAAGCTGTTATATATCTGTTACAAATCTGCTACAAACTTAATACAATCCGAAATTCTGCAGGAGCCTAAGAAAGTTATGGACAACATATGAAAGATACGTAGGGCATATGAATGTTATTAAAAAAACATGTCAGAGCCTTTAGGCAATTAAGCTAAACTTAGACTGAAATTATTTTACATAAATGGGCCGAATCTGACAATTTCCCTAATGAAAGCGAGGCCCATTAACCATAGAGGACAATAATTTGAATTTACACAAAATTACGTAAATAGAAATAAATAAGTGTTGTTAAAGACAGCCAGAAATTACTTAATACAGTCAGTAGAAAAGACACCTTTGCCTTTACTTAAAAACCAAAACAAATTGGCATGAGCATTTCTATGAAACTCCTACGCCACTACAAAGGTGCTTCATAGAAACGCCTCTACATTGCAGTGCATAAGCGTTTCCAGGAAAATGCCTTTGTAGTGGAAGTGGCGTTTTCTTGTAAACGCCACCACCAATGAGGGGGGTTTAGGAGACGCCCCTCTTATGGCGGCGGCATTTTACAAAATCACTCCTACCTAATTATTTTAGGTTTTTAAGGATTTTTTTTTTAATTTTTAGGGCAAAATCGACTTTTACTCCGACGGGAACAATTAATTTCTGACTGAATTTAACCGAAAATAAATACGTCAATTTTGCTTACTATTTATGAGAAAAGTCAGAAAGTTCAATTTCCCAGAGAGATCAGAGCTGGTATACATTACAACAACAAGAAGAAGAAATGAAAGCAGGTAAAGTTCAATTTCCAATTGGTTTTTTTCACTCTTTTTGTTTGTTATGATCTGGAGTGGTTTTTTTTTTACCTGATTCGAGCATTTCTATCCCCAAATTGGTGGGATCTTAAATTTGTAACCTAAATATTGTTTTATCTTAGTGAAGCATTAGGAGTAAGGCCCTCTTATTTTCAACTTATAAGTAGCGGTACTGAAATGAAATGAAATAAACTTATTTCAGTGTAAATTTATACATGCAGTACTGAATTGGACTGGACTTGACTTGACTAAATATAAGTTGAAAAGAACATGGCTTGAATGATAAATTTCTTGCTTGTTTATTGGTTTAGTTTCTTTCTTCCATTAATATTGCAACCTTACCCCTGTAATTGTTGAAACTTATCACTAAAAGAAAATAGTTATAATAATTTTATAATAGGACAAAAGCATATGGTGGATGATTGAAAGGGGGCAAGATATGGAACTTGCACGAGGCAAGAAATGGGAAGCCAATTACTGAATTTTGGCACCATATTAACCTGTGAACTAAATGGGTTGGAATACCCATATCATGTCCCCAATTTTCAGCCATTTATCTAGCTTCTCTTTCAGTTCATAAACACACTGAAAGTAAGAATAGGAGAAGCTCTTTCTCGGTCCATTTTCAGTTTTTCATTGCTACAATTTCTGCATTTTGGTTTCAAACGTTTTAGTCCACTTCTGCTCTTAGGTTCTTAGTTCCTGTCCTTCGGTGATAGTATTTTACATTCGGTTGAGTTCGTTTAACGTCTGTTGTTGTATCCTGGAAGACAGTTGTCTATATATACGGGGCAAATTCTGACTTAAGTAAACCGATTCGGGCCTCAACAGAACCCTCTCGTATCCATCAACGATTAAAAGTTAATTTTCAATTCAGTATTTGATATAATATTTCTATATTTATGTTTATGTATTTTATTATGATATTCTTTTAATCCAAGTAACTAATATTTCACTTATGTTTTGTTTCTTATAAGGAATTACTATTAATCCTATATTTTCCAACAATCTTAAGACACAATTTTGTTTTAGTTTTATATTCCTTAAAGAGACGAACAAAAAACCATGACTTGGATTACCGAATCCTGAAATACATAAATTTGGACAAATAATTGAACTCTGGACAGAAGAACTTATATTGGACAATTTATTAAAGTAAATTTGAATAAGAGTTAACTGGAATTCTTTAAAAAATATTATAAAGAAGTTAAATATTTACTTTATTGTACGCATATTATTGTTTATTTTGATATATTATTTTATTATTCTAAATTGTTCTAACTTGATTTGTTTGAAAAATTTTCAGAATTATTCATGGCTCAACAAGTTCCATCGAATGTAAACGTTGGTCCTAAAATTGTTCAAGGACAGAATGAGCAAAACCAAAATGGACAAAGTGGTCCTACTGGTTATGAGCCTACTATAACAAGATCATTTATTTCCGCACTTGTCGGTGGACTAAGTGCTTTTGGCCTTACTGCTCCAAAATCAAATGTTGTTGAATCTACCAGTACCAGTCCTACTTGAGCCAGTGGCTTTGAAAATATCAAAGGCCTAGTTATTCAAAATGGACAATTTGGTCCAATTGGTTCTTGGCTCAATGGAAATGGACTTTGGAGTTCTGGGATTGTTTTGCCTAACAATCGTGGGGGTTTAAGTTTATACCCCATTATGATTAGTGAAAGGCCTGAGAAATTCAATGGTGTGAATTTCAAGGTGTGGCAGCAAAAAATGTTGTTTTACTTGACTAGCATACAATAACAAAGATTTTTGAAAGAGGGCCCTCCTATTTTTCCCGAAGGATTGGTTGATCCTTCTGTTTAACAAATGGTTGATGCTTGGAATCATTCTGATTTCCTTTGTCGAAACCATATTCTGAATGGCTTGATTCCTGAATTGTATGAAGTATATAGTGGGAAACGTACTGCTAAGGAATTATGGGAATCACTTGATAGAAAATATCGAACAGAGGATGTCAGTGCTAAGAAATACTTAGTATGCCAGTTCCTTGATTTTAAAATGATTGATTCCTAATCAGTTGTAAGTCAAGTGCAAGAACTCCAACTTATTATCCATGCGATGGAGGCTGAGAAAATGGGAATAAGTGAACCATTTTAGGTGGTGCAATTATCAAAAAATTGCCACAAGTTGGAAAGATTTTTGAAACGTGTCTCAAACATAAGCGAAAAGAAATATCTGTTGAGGATCTTATTGTTCAATTTTGTATCGAGGAGGACAATAGAAGGTCTGAAAGGAAACTTTTTATTACCAATCAAGCTATGGCGAAAGCCAACGTGGTAGAAATCCATAGAGACTCCAGGAAGGGTAAACAATATGTTAAGCCCAAGTTCAAAATAGGACCAATAGGAGGAATTTCCAAGAAACCTAAGTTCAACGGAAAATGCTTCAATTACAATAAGATGGGACATAAATCCTTTGATTATAGATTGCCAAAAAGGGCCAATAAGAAAGAGGCAAATATCGTTGCTGAAATTACTAGAGATATATCTGACATCGACTTATGTGTAGTAATTTTGGAGGTCAAATTGGTTGACTCAAACCCACGAGAGTGGTGGCTCGATACTGGTGCTACACGATCTATATGTTGTGATAAAGAATCTTTTGCTGGACTGACTCTTACAAATGATGGGGAGAAGCCTACATGGGTAATTCCGCCACTTTCAAAGTCAAGGGACACGAAACAGTGATTTTGAAAATGACTTCCGGCAAAGAAGTAAAACTGCAAAATGTCTTATATATACCTAACATAAGGAAGAATCTGGTTTCTGGGAGCCTTTTAAGTACACACGGCTTCAAAATGGTATTCTCAGAAATTTATTTTCTCTAAAGGAGGCATGTATGTGGGGAAAGCGATATGAATGTAACAGAATGTTTATATTCAATTGTATCTTTTGCAAGCATGGTTCTATTAATATGAATAAGAACAACGTTTCTGCTTATATGGTTAACTCTTCTAATTTATGGCATAGTAGACTTGGCCACGTTAATTTTGATACATTGAGACGTTTAATTAACTTGAATCATATTCCCACATTTCAAATCGATAAAACAAATAAATGTGAAACTTGTGTTGAGAAAAAATTAACAAGATCTTCATTTCATTTAGTTGAAAGAAATTTAGAACCACTTGATTTGATACATACAAATATTTGTGACTTGAAATTTGTTCAATCAAGGGGAGGAAATAAATATTTTATTACCTTCATTGATGATAGCATAAAATATTATTTTGTATATCTACTTAAAAGCAAAGATGAAGCTTTAGAGAAATTTGTACTCTACAAGCAGGAAGTACAAAACCAACTTAATAAGAAAATTAAGAAGTTTAGAAGTGATCTCGGTGGTGAATATGTTGCACCGTTTCGTGAGTTTTACTCCCAATATGGAATTATTCATGAAGTAACACCACCATATTCTCCTCAGTCAAATGGAGTAGCTGAACGCAAAAATCTTACTCTAAAGGAGATGATGAATGCATCGTTAACCAATTCTGGTTTACTATAAAACTTGTGGGGAGAAGCTGTTTTGTCAGCAAATTATCTTTTAAACAAAATACCACTTAAAAAATAAGATAAAACCCCTTATGAATTATGGAAGGGTACAAAACCTTCATATAATTACTTGAAAGTGTGGGGGTGGCTTGCAAAGGTAATTGCACCATTACCTAAATGCGTGAAAATAGGTCCAAAGACGGTCGATTGTATTTTCATTGGGTATGCTAATAATAGCATTGCATATCGATTTCTTGTACATGAATCTAAAAACCCAGATGTACACAAGAACACTTTGATAGAGTCAAAGGACGCTTCATTTTTTGAAGATGTGTTTCCATATAAGGAAATAAATGAAGGGTCGAGATCTAAAAGATCTAATGAACTTATTGAAAGTGATGGTCAAATTGATCAACAAGATATTGATAACAATGACCATCTTAAATCAAAGATTGAAGAAGATGACCAAAATTCTCAAGAAGAGAATAACACGGATCATAAGGTGGACCCTAGAAGAGGTAAATGAGAAGGGTTAAAAATTCTATGGTTCGGATTTCTTAATGTATATGGTTGAAGTAGAACCTTAAACATATAAAGAAGCTATAAGCTCTACTGAAAGTCCCTTTTGGAAAGAAGCCATAAGGAGTGAAATTGATTCCATTTTACAAAATCATACGTGGGAATTAGTGGACCTTCCTCCAGGAATAAAACCACTTAGTTCTAAATGGATTTTCAAGCGTAAGCTAAAGGCTGATGGAACAATTGATAAGTATAAGGCCCGCTTAGTCATTAAAGGTTATAGACAAAATGAAGGCCTTGATTACTTTGATAAATATTCTCCTGTGTCGAGAATAACTTCCATTAAGATGATACTTGCAATTGCTGCTTTGCGAAATCTTGAAGTACATCAAATGGATGTGAAAATTGCCTTTCTAAATGGAGATCTTGAAGAAGAAATCTACATGGAGCAACCTAAAGGTTGTGTGGCTCCAGGCCAGGAAAGGAAAGTTTGTAAATTGGTAAAGTCTTTATATGGGTTAAAGCAAGCACTAAAACAATGGCATAAGAAATTTGATGATGTCATGATGGCTAGCGGCTATCACATAAATGAGTGTGACAAATGTGTTTATGTCAAAACTATAAATGAAGGATATGTCATTCTATGCTTGTATGTTGATGACATACTCATTGTAGGAAGCAATGAAAAGATGGTAAAAAGTACCAAAGATATGTTGAATTCCAGATTTGACATGAAAGATATGGGACTAGCGGATGTAATTTTGGGCATCGAGGTTAAACGTTCACCTCAAGGTCTTATACTAACCCAATCACACTATATGGACAAAATAATTAACAAGTTTAACATTGATGATTCTGGCATGGCCAAGACGCAACTAGACATTAGTAAACACTTGTCTAAGAACAAATGTGAATGCATAAACCAAGTGGAATATGCAAGGGTTATAGGTAGCCTAATGTACCTTACAAGTTGCACAAGGCCTAATATTGCTTATACTGTAAGCAGTTTAAGCAGATTTACGAGTAACCCAGGTAAAAGCCATTGGGAAGCAATCGTAAGAACACTAAAGTATTTGCAATGTACTCGTAATTATGGACTGCATTATACAAGAAAATCTGTTGTATTAGAAGTATATTCGGATGCCAGTTGGATAACTGACCTCAAGAATTTTAAAGGTACAAGCGGGTACGTGTTCACTCTCAGAGGAGGAGCAGTTTCATGGAAATCCTCAAGGCAAACAATTATAACTCGATCCATAATGGAAGCTAAGTTTGTAGCCTTGGATAAAATGGGAGAAGAAGCCGAATGGCTATAAAACTTCTTAGGGGATATTCCAGAATGGCCTAAACCTGTGCCAGCAATTTGTATACATTGCGATAATCAAGCAGTGATTAAAAGAGCACAAAACGTTATGTATAATGGTAAGTCGAGACACATGCGTCGTTGATCTAATACTATTAAACAACTGATCTCAAAGTCAGTTATCTCCATTGATTTTGTAGGATTGAAGGATAACATTGCGGATCCGCTAACCAAAGGGTTAAACCGAGATCAAGTTGAAAAGACATTTAAAGGAATGGGACTGAAGCCCATGAATATTTAAGGCGCTCTGTGAAGGAAAACCCAACCATGTTTGACTGGAGAACCCAAGATCTTTGTTCAATGGGACAACCTAATTGCATAGACCTTGTGAGGTCACTATAGGGGTAACCCTATGTCCATTTCTATGATGTAAACAGTGACAAAACGAGTTGAGGTTAAGCAATGCTTTTAATGATTCTTTGTGCATCTAAGTTTGAGCAAAAGAAATCACCTATGTAAGAGTGAAGTGGGGTCGCTTCAAAGAAAACTAATGGGGCTTAGTTATCTGAAACTCTCGCAGAACCAGGAGATGTTCATGACCATAATGAACATAATCATGAGAACCAAAACCGAGTTAGATTGGTATTTGTGTGAGGTATGTCATTCTTTACACAAACGGCAGAATAGTTCAAAGACATCGCGTCTATTAGCCAGTCAATAAAGCAAATATACTTTCACAAGGGAAGCTTCAAGGATTGTAGTCCACCTATCCTATGCAAATACTAATTATATTATACTATCACCGTATCAAGTATCCGTTTCCTATTTTCTTTTATACGGGGGATTGTTGAAACTTATCAGTAAAAGAAAATAGTTATAATAATATTATAATAGGATAAAAGCATACGGTGGATGATTGAAAGGGGACAAGATATGGAACTTGCAGGAGGCAAGACATAGGAAGCCAATTACTGAATTTTGGCACCATATTAACCCGTGAACTAGATGGGTTGGAATACCCATATCATGTCCCCAATTTTCAGTCATTTGTCTAGCTTCTCTTTCAGTTCATAAACACACTGAAAGTAAGAATAGGAGAAGCTCTTTCTCGGTCCATTTTCAGTTTTTCATTGCTAAAATTTCTGCATTTTGGTTTCAAACGTTTTAGTCCGTTCCTGCTCTTAGGTTCTTAGTTCCTGTCCTTCGGTGATAGTATTTTACACTCGGTTGAGTTTGCTTAACGTCTGTTGTTGTATCCTAGGAGACAATTGTCTATATATACGGGGCAAATTCTGTTTTAAGCCAACCGATTCAAGCCTCAACAGAACCCTCTCGTTTCCATCAACGGTTAAAGGTTAATTTTAAATTCAGTATTTGATATAATACTTGTATATTTATGTTTATGTATTTTATTATGATATTCTCTTAATCCAAGTTACTAATATTTTACTTGTGTTGTTTCTTATAAGGAATTACTATTAACCCTATATTTTCCAACAGTAATTACAGTGAGGTTGGTTCCGATGACTCTCAAATGGAGTTGCAACAACTATCCGTAACTTCACAATAAAATAAGTTCTTACAGTTTAATGGGTCAATAATGAGGTATTATCTTAAACTTTCATATAGCATAGTGAACCTAATTCTAGGCTTCTTTCAACCAGAATTGCTTGAATTGGCTAAGAACTTATATAGCGGCTTTATGAGCTATTGTCTGCTGCAAATATCTCACATTTATTTAATGAAGATTACTGTATAATAAAAAAAACTCAACTGAGCAGTGATTAATATTAGCTCCCACTTTATTGTTATGGCCTTATGGGATTTATGAGTCTTTCATTTATCTTTTATGCTCATTCAAGGTATGGTTTTACATCAGTTTGACATGTTCGTATATTGTCTATTTCGTTTAGGACTAGTAATACATGGACTTCATTGAGATTTGTTATGGTAGACACTTCCAATGATAAGATTAGGAAAGGAGAACACTAATAAGCTGAGGCTGGCAACTACTCTTCATCTATGATATTCAGACTCTTCAACTTAGGAGCCGCACCTGTGTCCGACACTATCATGTGGACAGTGACATGGATTATGAGCCGGACACTCCAATAAACACTCGGACACTTCAAAACTATATATGTAAATGATAACTATAGTCATTCCAAAAGAAATAAAGCAAACTTCTTATATATTTAGGGTTTATAATTAGTAAATTCCCTAAACATCTAAACTTGCTATGAAATTAAATATATATTAATAATTAATATTTTAGAGTTCCTACTGTCCATTATTTTGATGGGGCCAAAGATTCACCATTCTTTGGCTTTAGATTATAATGGACTAAAGCAAAATGACTCATTAAACTATCTGAGCTTCTTTTATTGTGAAGTCACGGATAGCTGTTGCAACTCCACTTTAGGGTCAATTGGAAACAACCTCTTTGCAATTACAGAGGTAAGGTTGCGTACACCCGACCCCCCCTTACCCCACTTGTGCGGGTGCCTTGAAGGCAATGGGGGTAATGTTGTTGTTGTAACATTTTAGAGTTCCTAAATAGTTAGAATCCCTAAACATTCTTCTTTCTTCTCTATTTGTGGTTCTTCTTTTGTGTTCAATTTTCTTATCTACATTCACTTTTCTTATCTATATTCACTTTTCATCTATCGTATCCACTATTGTTGGCTTTGTTGCAACAAAAAATTGCATATATACATACATATATATGAGTATTTTTTTAAGTTTTCCGTGTCCCCGTACCAGAGTTCGAATTTAGGACAGGGTCCGGGTGTCCAAATTTTTTCCCACTTGCCATACTGGATACTCAGAATCGTACCCGTATCGGATACTCCTACACGAGTCCATGTAACATAGCTCTTCATCTTGATATTATATTCAGTGGACCCCAGAGAGGAACCTTAAAAGCAGGATATCAAAGTTGGGGATTATTTGAGTGTGTGGGGTGAGGTTGGATCATTTGTGTTTCTAGAAATTGGAGTGTATATAAGCAATTTGAGGATATTGTCTATGTAGCAAGGAAACGGAAACGGATACGGAAATCGGGAAATGCCATTTCTAAAAAATTTAGGCTTGAAAACTGTGGGAAAACGAATACGGACACGGAAACGCCGAAACGACATGGAACCGGAGTTTCTGTGATTCATAGGATATTGTTTATTGAGGATATACCACTTGGGATTTGCTTTTCAGTCCAGTTGTGTAGTTAGAAAAGTCAATAGATTAATATCAACACACGTTGGAATAGTTATCTCCATAGTTGTCAAAAGCGCTCCTTTTTGTGCTTGAAGAGCAAAAGCGCGCGAAGCGCACCCAGTGCTCTTCCATTGAACACAGAGTGTAGGGGTGCAAAAAGCGCAAAAAAGCTCGCATTTTAGTACGCAAAAGCACAAAAAAGCTCGCTAAAAGCGTGCGCTTCACTACAAATAAGCGCACAGACATCAATTTAAAGCCAATATCAAGTTGTTACTTGCGGGCTTGAAGATTGTGACCTAGATTGGCAGGATGAGTTCTCACTGTAAAACTTCCTATGTGAGTTTAATGCCTCCAAAATGTTGCTCCATCTCATATTTATAACCTAAATGCAAAGACAATTATTGTGATGTGTGGTAATTTTAATATGTATTAGTTTTAAGTAGTTATATTATACAAATTTTATAAACCTATAATGTTTTTAAAAATTTATAATAGTGCGGTTTTTTCCCCGATAACGAGCGTTTTTTTTTGCACTTTGCGTTGAAGTGAGAAGCGAGACCCTTGAGCTCCGAGTGGGCGTTGCACTCTCAACAACTATGGTTATCACCTTGAGCAAGTTCACTTATTGCCAAGCGATAAAATCTTCTTTAGTTGCTTGATATGTTTGTGATGTTTCCATGTTTTTTGTTGTGCTAATTGTTTTTTTATAATTCTCCATTATCTGATTTGTGTAGAAATTAGACAGTTCCAGGTTTGTATGTGTGTAATCTCAAATGGCCAATGAACATGTGACTTGTGGAAGTGCAGGAAAAATGACTAGCAGTCTATAGTCTTGTTATTTAATGGTCATAGGCGTTACGCTTAGATGACAATCGCTTGTGTGCATAGTTGCCAAAAGCGCGCCTCACGAAGGGTGCAGCCATCGGCGCCTCGTCAGGCGAGGTGGTGTCCCTGAGGCGAGCGCCTCGGGACACTTTTATTTTTGAGGTTTTTAACTTGTGTTAATGTGTTGTCCATCTATATTTAAGATTTTTAGTACTAATTCAAGATTAGATATTGGATTTTCTAATGCAATATGTAGGTTTTACATACATATGTACATCTAACAACTCTCTTAGTTCTTTTTTTGGTATTGTTATCGCATTTAACTTCACTTCTCAAGCAAATAACTTTTGCAAATTTTTTGCGCCTAGCATACCTTGGGCGCATGCCTCGACTTCAGCTGTCCCGACCCTTTGCGCCTCAGTCCGCCTTGCGCCTCTAATAACTATGCTTGTGTGGCAATTGGATGCTGTTTCCCCAATATCTTAGAAATTTATTTTTCTTTTCTTCATCCTTGATCCTTGTAGAGATTTCTGCCTTGCCACAAGCCTAAGCTGATATCTCGAATATCAGTGATCTGTTTGTAGATGTAAACCCGGGCTGCTGATTTCGAAAACTAAACCCCTTCCCAAACATATCCTTAAAAAAAACAAAGACATGCCTAGTAATGTTCTTGCCTCTAGGTTCCAGAATTTTTTGGACATAGTTGGTTGCCATTTTGTCAGCTGCTTAGAATTGCATGCTTTCGTTCGGTGTCATATAGAGTTTAGGCATATTTTCGGAACACAAATGTTAATAAGCTCGTTTTCGAGATATACACATTAGTTGTATTTCATTCCTTCGTAGTGATGAAGGATTGGCAGCATATATTTTTACAAATCTGAGTATGAACTTGTTGGCTTCATCAATGAGGGCCTAATTTCAAAAGAGGCCAGCTATACACTAAAAATTATACTTATGAATTACTATAATAATTACGGCCATGGCTACAGTTCAATTTAAAAACCGTTTTAAAAAAGGTTTTGGCGACACCCAGAAAGTGTGGTAATAGGCCTAGAAATGTCGCAACAGACACAGAAAGTGTCGCAAAAGACCAAAAAGAGTTGCAATAGCCACTAGAAACACCCAAAACCATTACAAAACCCCTCTGGCAACACGTAAAAGCATTGCAATAGCAACTAGAAGTCCTAAATATATAATTTTTATAAATAAAAAAGGGAAAACCATTAATTATACTGGTTATACTGGTAATATTGCGTACTATTAAATTCAATGGTATGATGCTCAGTCTTGTATTGATAACACTAGTTTTTAGTCCTCTTTTCCAAAATACGTATTCTCAGATATTTTTTGGGAAAGCAGGGGACGATAAAACCTTATATCACGTGTTTTAAATAGTATACATATTTCATGATAAATCGATATGTGCTAGGGTAGGATGTATTCAAATGTATTACAAAAAAAATTTTATAATATGTTTGATGTATGTAATTATTGTATTTTTTTTTGGTAAGATGTAATTATTGTATTTTAGTTATATGTAAAATGCAATTTTAGTTGGTATTTATTATTTATCATTCATTCTCATTTTTTCATTTTTTTTGAAAAAGGGTGAAAAATAGAGATGAAAGTATACTTTGTATATAAGAATCAAAAACTCTAATGGCATATATTCTCCACAAACACATATAATATATCCACTACCAACAGGATTGTTATTATTATTTAAAAAAGAAATTAGGTGTATGTACAATTAAGCATATGGCTAGATCTTCTTTTCCTTTTCCCCATTCACTTAAATTAAATTCACCTAATAACATAGAATTAGATAAATACCGAAGATTTTCAATTACTCCTCCATCTATAAAATATTATCCATTTAATCGAATTATCAAAACCAATGAAAAATTTATTACAAAATCAAAATGACTAATTTATCCTTTACTAAATTCTCTTTCTTCTTAATTACTCACTTATAGTTTTAACAATACATAATCTCTCTCATAATTAATACAAGGGCAAATTAGAGAAAAAATTGTACAAAATGCATTGATTATCTAAATTGACAACTAAAAAGAGAACTAATAAAATGGCTAAAGAGACAATAATTTCTAGATGGAGGGAGTAGTTATTAAGCCAGTCAAAAGTTTATGATTTTTTTACTTTAGCTTTTTACAGACTTTGAGGTTGAAATCGAGATATCTTGATCGGAATACATTGATGTAGGGCCTGTTTGGGATTCTTGTCAGGGTTGCTGTTACGAAAAGTTCCACTTACAAACTTATAATAAAACAATATATTTTGACAATGGACAAAATATTTTGAATAATAATTAATTAGGAACTGTTTGCTCTTGATTTTCATAACTTTTCGGGACAACAGTTTGGAAAGTTTGAAAAATGGAGTTTTTTAAAAAAAGCAGTATGAGAAATCAATCCCAAACTGTCTAGAATGATTTTAGTCAAAGCTTATAAGTGAAATTATGAGCTTTTTTTGGATTAAGAAGGTTGTCGTGTTAATTCAAATCAGAGGCAACATTTTATTCCATAAAAGGTGGACACATATAGTACCATGTCTCTATACTTGTTAAGGAATATGTTACTCTAACTTATGAATGAGCAGTAGTTTATGTCCTAGCCTAGTAGTAGCCTGATAGGGATTGAGTTTGTAACCTAAGAAAGTTGGGGATTTTCTTTTGTACTTAATAATATATAAAAAAACTTATGAATGAGCAACATAATTCATAGACATATGAGTAAAATGAACTCTCACATTAGAAAAAGATTTTAAATGTTCTCAATAATCAGTAAGAATTGAACTAACATGTGCGAAAAATAAAGAATCGTGGTTAATCAATGTAGAAATTTTATGATCTTTTTGAGTGTTCTACCATATAAGAGCTACCCGACAACTCATTGCTTCAGTAATGAAAGGCCTAGTAATAGAGTGGTCCGAGCCGTAATAATATTTAATCATGTTGTTCAAAGTTCATATTACAATTAAAATTTAACGTTTTATCGTTTGTTTTCAGATTAAGTCGTGTCTAAGGACATGTTTATTTTGACGTAATAACAAGTTAAGTGTGTTTGTGTTTTGTTTGTGTGTTTTGTCCAATGTTTTAGCTCCGGTAAACTGTTTTTCATATTTTTCGGTTTGTCTATGTTTACCGGCTGCAAATCATTTTGCACAATTGTTAGTTAGTGCAGTCAATCCTTCGACATGTAGGAGACTTGACTTTATGTATGTCTACCTTTGATTAGAACTACAATTAATATTAATTTTATATAATACATAATATTCTTCAGTAAAAAAAATTATAATTAAAATTTATTTATTACAAATTCCCAAATTAGTTGAAATTCTTAACTAAGGCTCCGTTTTTTTAACTTTTGAAAGCTGAACTAAACTGAAGTGAAGTGAAGTGAACTGAACTGAAGAAAAGTGAAGTGAACTGAACTGAAAAAACTGAAGTGAACTTTATTTCAGTGTAACTTTATAAATACGCATAGCTGAACTGAACTGAACTAATCTGAACTGAATTGAATTATAATTTAAGATAGCATGAACTAATTATTCAAAATTTTGAATTGTTCTTGGCTAGAGAAATAGATCATAGATTTGAAATTTTTGAATCCACAAAGAAAAAGATGCAAGAAGGAATTTAGCTAATTAATTAATTTAACATATCACAAACATATCAACATCCAAATAATAATATTGAAGAGATGGAAGATAGGAGAAGTCCTCTAAAGTATAATTCCAAATGTACATAAAGATAGATTAATTGGGCCCTCAAATTTTACCTTAGAAGAGAGAATATATTCAATTTTAAAGAGAATATATTCATTATAAAAAGATGCTTGATATTCAAGCTAACTTACCCTTAAAATTAAGCCATCCTTACTTTTCTTGTGGCTTATATTATGTTCTTCCAATTTTAATTAATTAATTAATGCACTAAAAGTTAATTCATAACCTTTGCCTCATTATATTATAACGAATTACTGTATAACTAATAAGGATTGATTCAAGTGGGAAGTGATTTGGTGTCGCTTAAACAAGGTTTTGAGTTAAGTCCTAGTGAATGAAAAAAATCTTTATTGGAAAACTCACCCGCCACAGCCAGGGGCCAGGTGCGCGACTAGGGTCGGATCTGGATGTAATCGGACCAAAGCTCCGACGAATTAAATGGACAATAAAAAAATAAAGAATTACAATATTATTTAATTAAATACCATCTTTTTTTTTGTTTTTATTTTTCATCCCATGTGCAACACAAATTTAATAAAGTTATTCTATGTTAATTTTTAATATATACAATGGCTGGTATATATATGTATTAAGGAATGGTCATTTGGGCCCACATTTTATACAAGAAATTTATACTGGAGTAAAGATTTCTTATATGAATTTTATACTTTGAACGAAATTAAATTGAGGTGAAGTTAGTTGAATCGAATTAAATTAAAGTAAGTTAAATGGAATTGAAGTGAATTTATTTTATTGTAAATTTATAATTATATATAGTTAAACTGAATTAAATTGAACTGTAGTAGGTTGAACTGAATTGAAGTGGTCTGAATTAAATTAAATTATAGTCCAAGAGAATATGGTCTAAGTGTATATCAGACTTCAGTTAAGCGCCATTTGTACCATTTTAAACATATCAATATACACCAATAAGGTGTAGTTCAATTGACTAAACAAGTTGAGTAAGTTGGATGAGAACAAAATTCAAATTCCATTAAATATACTTATTAAGAAAATGAAAAACCTTAGCTATTATTTAACTCTAAATAAAATTATCTCAATAAATAAAAATACTTATAAATATTAAAAAAACATATCATTATACATGATAGATTTGTATTAAAAGTGCAAACTTTAATTCAAAAACCGGTTCTTAGTATGAATTTTCTTGTAGGATAGACTTAATTTTACCACTTGGCATCTTGTATTGGCTTGATATGGATAGTTAAGTGGGACCAAATGAGACATTGTTATTTAATTACTCATTAAAGTAATCTAGACACATATTATGCAAATTATTTAATTAATTTAGAAAAAAACACAAGTCAGCTTTTCAATTTCTATTAATTTATTTTCAATTTTTTGATCTAACAATTAAATTACGGTAAACTATAACTTTTTTTACTGAATAATAAGTAATCATATTTAATCAGAAATAATTACAGATCTAATTAAAGGTGGATAAAAATTAAATTATATCTCTTTATCTATTAAAGAACTAGCCGTTCTAGCTAATAAATGTACAGATTGATTCACAGACTTACTAACAAAAACGATACATAAAGAAGAAAAACTTCTAGCAAGAGTCTTACAATCCGAAAAAACAAAACTAATAGGCGAATTGAAAAAAGGGGAAGTTCTTTCTTTTTTTTTTTATCAATTTTGCAGAATGAGCCAATTGAACCCGTCTTGATTTTTTTAGAAACCAGCTATGATTACACATATAAGGCTTTAATTAACAAAAATATTAAAATCTGTATTTAACTACATATAGCCTTTCAAAATCCATATTTATAAAAAAAACTTAAAAAAAATAGCTATGATAATTTAAATATTTATATCTTATTTTCTTTTTATTAATTATAGGTTATATATATTTTATTTTTATGATTTATTTGGATTAATATGTAAAATTGAAAAATTATGGACTCAATAAAGAAGTTAGAGTCAGGCATATGATACACTTCTATATAGTTCAGTTTGGGGCTATATGAAGACTGAACTGTCATGATGGCCTATCAGTATACCAGTTCACAGGCTTGGGTACCCGCCCGATTCGGTTCGAGCCCACTCAAATTGATTGGATTTGAGCTCTTATTTTTCACGAAAGCCCGGCCCGAGCCCGAGCCCACTGAAGTCTGATGTTTTATGGGTCGGGCTTAATTTTTATATAAATACCCAAGCCGGCCCGATGAATAATTATTATATTTATTAAAGATTTATATAGCATATTTAATAATTATTTTATATTTTTATATTTTAATATGTTGAATTTTTACAATAATGCTATCTTTTTATTAAATTATTTAAGTAGAGAATGTAATTATTTGTAAGATTTGAACATATTTGTATAAAATTTTGACTTTTTTACTCTTTTAGCATACCAAAAAAATTAAAAGAAATCTATGTATGAGCTTTAGGCCGGGCTTGGAAATGACAGCTAAAGCCCAGCCCGAGTCCGAAGTTTTAAAGTATGAGCCGAGCCGGACTAGGGTTGATGAATTTAGTCAAAAGCTCGATTACGCCCAACCCAGCCCGCCCGAAAAACAAATCTACCTAGCAGTATAAGTTCAATTTTAATTATACAATAAATTAATTTATTGTAGGTATAACAGATTTTAAATTTATTTACAGATATAGTCTAATAATGGATGTAATTGATTAAATTGAAGAATTTTAGGTTACTGGGAGAAGAATCTTCCTTTAATTGTCAAAGAAGAAAGCATTTATTCCCATCTATACACTTAGTTAATAATTAGAACATGTAATTCATATTCTATCATAAGACTTGATATCCTCTTATATATACATTGAATTGGAAGCTATGGTAAATAAATATATATGTATAAGATGGGGACTAAAGAAAAAAAAGAAAATATTTATGGATATATATTTACTAAGTCCATCCATTGTGGATGAAAAATACATATATTTTATATCCATGCCCTGTTCTTTTCAACTTTTCAGAGCTGAACTGAACTGAACCGAAGTAAATTGAATTGAACTGAACTTTTTAGTGTAAATTTATAACTATACATAGCTGAATTGAACTGCAGTGAATTGAACTAAACTGAACTGAACTGCTGAGATCTGAATTGTAGTCGAAGAGAACAACGTCATATTATTCACCACCCTTTATTTTATTTTATTTTTGTATTTCTTTTTTTTTTTTACTTTTGTAGTGAGATAGTGGGACCTTAGCAAAGTTTATTTGGAGTATGCATGATTTTGTAAATGTGGGGATAGGAAATTTTAATTTGTGCATAGGAAAGACAATCTTCAATGCCACAAAAGGGATAAGAATTGGAGCTTTACAATAAGAAAGAAAGAGTGTGAGGTCCCCCTTTTACTATCACATCTAAACATCCATTTTCATTATTAATTTATAATAATACTTTTATTTATACGTATATTCAACTAATTTATCGGTAGATGAACCGAGAATATTACTTAAAAAGTTGTTCAGAGACTCGTATTCAAACTCTAGCTAGCTCGTCCAATACAAAATTAATTTTATATATATATATATATATATATATATATATATATATATATATATATATATATATATATATATGTATGTATTTCACATTATTATCATACCATGCAAATATAATCATTTTATACTAAGATATTGAGATTTTTTCTATTTAAGTAATATTCAAATGTAAATTATAAATTCTTTATAAATATAAAAATTTATATTATTAAAATAATTTCAAGCCGATATTCGACAATTCCGCTTCCTCATAGGATTTAGTTTATACTCCTTTCATTTCTAAAAGTTTGACACTCTAACCGAATCATCGATACCAATAAAATATTTATTACGCTGTTAAAATGACTAATTTATCCTTTATATTTTATACAAAAATTCTCTTTCTTCTTTTTTTTTTTAAATTTGCATCATATGGGCTAACAATAATAAGAAAGGATAACCTTATCCTACCCCGCCCAAATGTAGACTCGAACCTGTGACCTCTAAGATCACAGCTTCAAGGCTCAGCCACTAGACCAAGCCTTTGCCACAGAATTCTCTTTCTTCTTAATTACTACACATAATCAATTATCTCTCTCCTAATTAATACAAGGGTAAATTAGTAAAAACATAATAAAAATGCAATGAAATTCCAAAACATCAAACTTTTGGAAAAATAAAAAAACTAAAACGTCAAACTTTTGTAAATAGAGTGAGTGATAGTCTTTATTGTACTGTTTCGCTTTTGAAATTTTGTAAGCATTATTTCCAATATTTCAGATGTATTCATCAACTTAATACATTACATTTGTACTTCTTAAGTTCTCAACTTAAGGACTTTTTAATATTAGTTTTATGTGTCTTTTAGCTATGGGGTTCTTGCGAAAGGTGCCAACCTAATCGGGATACTCGCTTTTCCTCGACTACTGGACCATCATATAGAATAAAAATATTAGGCCGTTTGAGAGGATTCTCTCTCTGTATCTAATTCATAATAACTAAATATATAGAAAATGAAAAAATAATTGAATAAATGGAAAAAAAACCCCACTAATCATAAGAGTATGATGAGTACTTTCTGTTAATAATGACATAATGAGCTAAAGCATGTCTTTAATTCATTGTAGCCTTAGTGTTTCACACTCTATAATCTAAAAGTTCACTATAATTACTTGCACAAACTGTATTAATGTAATTCAACATTTCCTAAAAACTGTATAAATTTTAATCATTGCAACAATTTTATATTGCCTTTTATGCGGTTCATGGACATTAAGAGTGTTAGGCTTGATAGCTTGAGTAACATACGAGTGGGATTGGGTTTATCTGAGGCCTTATTCTTTGGACTACAATTCAAATCAGTTCAGTTCAATTCAAACTACTTCAGTTTAGTTCAGTTCAGTCCAATGCAGTTCAGTTCAATTCAGCTATGCGTAGTTATAAGTTTACACTAAAATAAGTTCAGTTCAGTTAACTTCAGTTCAATTTAGTCCAATTCAATTTATTTCAGCCAACTGCAGTTCAGTTCAGTTCAGTCCTCAAAACTTGAAAAGAACATGGTCTAACACAAAACTAATTGGCTTGTGTTAAGGATCAATCTACACAATTTATATTCTACTGTTTAAAGTTGTTTATTTCTTATATGAGATTCTCCAAATATCTCCAACAGTAAGCACCATTTTAGTCGTGCACCATCGACAAAAATGGCAATGTTAAGAAATTATATGCTATACATGGATTCAAATTTGCTGCCCCCAATTGTATGTCCCCTTCCATATCTCCCAGTCATATATTGCATGTGTTAGATTTTATTACTTAATTTTGGATTCAAATTTGCTGTCTCCAAATGTGTATCCCCTTTCATGTCCCTCATTCAGAATTTGTCATGTGTTAGATTTTTTTAATTTTTAATTTTTAGATTTTCTTTCCTATTTTTTTGTTTTTCTCTCCTAGGTGTTTAACACATGGTAAAATCTGAATGGGGGGCATAGAACGGGACACACAATTGGGGATAGGCAGATTTCAATCCCTTAATTTTTTATTTTAGTTTTTTCTTTCCTATTTTTTTGTTTCTCTCTCCTACATGTTTAAAACATGACAAAATATGAATGGGGAACATGAAAGGGAACACACAATTAGGGACAACAGATTTGAATCCGCTATACATAATTATATATATGTTAATTTTTAATATTTTATTCAATATTTGAAATAAGTTAGAATTCAAATATGTCATATACCAATTAGGGCGTAGCTCAATTGGTACACCACTCAATATAGTGGTGGGAGGTCCTAGGTTCAATACCTAGCCTCTTCAAAATTCATAATTCTTCAAAAAGAATATGTCAGATAAATTTTTTTAGCTTCTTTCCAAATCGATATACTGATTAATGAATCTTAATTCTCTAAAGTTGATAAATGGTAAAGTTGTACATTTCAGTTAATTTCAGTCTTTTACTGAGTTTTAATGATTGAAATTTAATTGCACGGTAGGCCTCACAAACCACCGAAACTCAATCTCAACTATTAAAACTTAATGAATGACCAATATTAACTAAAATGTACAACTTTAAAGAATCCAAATTCACTAATTAACATATAATTTAAACATATATCTCTAAAAGTAATGTGTATAATCAATATAATACATGAATGTAGTGAACAAGTTATAGTCATGGTATAAGTGAGTAGAGAGAGAAAGTAGGTAGAGAGAGAAAGTAGGAATCTTTTTATTTATTTATATTTTTATTTTAATATAATAATTTTTTAGGGTTAGCTTTGTCCCTCTTCTTTGAGACGATATTTTAATACACTTATTAAATCAAATGAAATAACACACCAAGAAACCAAATCCCTCTTCTTCTTCTTCCTCTTAGAAAACGAACCCTATTCTTCTCTATTTGCATCGGCATTTGTTCTTCTTGAATCTCTCTTTTCTGTAATTACAATTATTATTATTTTCTAGAGAGAGAAACAGAATGTTCCATACAAAGAAACCTTCATCTATGAATTCCCATGATAGACCTATGTGTGTTCAAGGCGACTCGGGTCTCGTCTTAACCACTGACCCGAAACCCCGTCTCCGATGGACCGTTGAACTCCACGAGCGCTTCGTTGATGCTGTGACTCAACTCGGTGGCCCTGATAGTAATTTCCGATTCACTTATTATAATTCATCTATCAGCTTAAGTTTCTAGGTCGTCTAATTTTTTTTTTTCGGTTTTCGGTTTTTTTGTTGGCAGAGGCTACTCCTAAGACTATTATGAGAGTTATGGGTGTGAAGGGGCTTACTCTTTACCACCTCAAAAGCCATCTTCAGGTTTGAATACTTTTGGCAAGAAACTGAAGTGAAGAACTTTTTATTTGTTTATTTTCCTTTTTGATTTCATTCTTTGATCTTTAGTTTTCATTATCTTTTCTTTTTGTTTGTTAATTTTGTCTTTTGTTTATTTAATTTTAGAAGTTTAGACTTGGAAAGCAACCTCACAAGGAATTCAATGATCATTCAATTAAAGATGGTAAGAGATCAAACAACTTTCTTTTTATGTTTCTGGATAAAAAAATTTATTTTCATTATGGAGATAAACAAATTAATTAGATTTTTTGATAAATTTTTAACAATTTTTCAGGTCCAACATTAGATCTTCAACGCAGTGCAGCATCTTCTTCTGCGATGATGGGTCGTAGTATGAACGAGTAAGTAATGCATCGAAATCAAACAAAACGCAGAATAAAAATCGAAATCCGTTGATCTTTTCGATTTTCAAGAACTTCTTTTCAGATTTTCTTCTTGTTCTTGCTAATTGTGATATGACTGTAACTCACACAATATGTTCTGATGCAATTAGGATGCAAATGGAGGTGCAAAGAAGATTGCATGAACAATTAGAGGTAATTTTACTTTTAATTCAAGAAATGAAAAAAAAAACCATTTACACTAAGTTTTATATAATAATAAAATTCAAGAAAAATCGAGATTATTGAACTCGATTAATACGTCTTTCAGACGATCCTATGCAAAAAAAGATTTGTTAAATCCACTTGAATACAACTACTGATGCGATATGATCATAACGATCTTCAACTTCTCGTTTATATGACTATCATATTCTTCTTCGTTTTCGTTCTCTCGTTTTTGACGAAATAAAAATGTAAATGTAGGTACAAAGGCATCTCCAATTGAGGATAGAAGCTCATGGAAAGTACATGCAAAGCATGTTAGAAAAAGCTTATCAAACACTGGCTGGTGAAAACATGGCCTCAGGGAGCTACAAAGGAATTGCAAATCAAGGAATTCAAGATCATATGAGTTCAATGAAAGATTTCAATACACTCAATTTCCCCCAATTCCAAGACCTTAACATTTACGGCGGTGATCAACTCGAACATCTTCAACACAACAACATCGACCATAGGCAATCGCCCCTCGATCACCCTGGTAATTTCATCCCTAACAACAACAACAACAGTCATGACAACCTTTGTTTAGGGGGATCCAAAAAGAGGCCTAGCCCTTACTCGGGTACCGGAAAAAGCCCGTTGATATGGTCAGACGATCTCCGGTTGCAAGAACTAGGACCAAACCCTAATTGTCTCGGTGCCCCGGATGATCTTTTCAAAGGCGATCATCATCATCATCACCATCACCACCATCAGATTCATATGGGCCCGCCTTCATCGGGAACCGATTTGGATTCAATTCCGGACATTTACGAGACAAAGCCGATGCTTCAAGGCGATCCAATGGGTGAAAAGAAGTTTGAAGCATCAAAGCTTGAAAGGCCATCGCCAAGAAGAATGAGTCCTATGATGAATTCTGCTGCTATGACACAAGAGAGAAATTCACCATTTGGGTGAGGATAATTTAATTATTTTCATTAATTACTGAATTAGATAATTAATGAATATATATTATATATGTAAGTGACTTGAGGATAATTACATTAAATTAACCTCTTAAGTATATAGGAGGTACATTTAGGGTTTTTGTTCTATGAAATGCTTCCAATTTGTGGCATTATTTTGGTCTTTCAAGTATGAAATTATATACATAATGCCATGGATAATGGCAAAACATTTATCTACATTAATTAACTACTTTAGTTAATTAACTAATTTGTTTGTGGTTTATTTTATTTTGTTTTGTTATTTGTTTCTTCTTTTATTTGTATGTATTCTTGTTGGTTCGATCCAAATTTCGGGATATAGAATATAATAGAGCGGAATAAAATAGACATTCCTTATAAAGTATTCTATTTTGTCCCTATTACATTCTGTGAATTACATGACAAATAATTTTTTTGTAATTAATTATTGTATTTTATACTTTTAACTACATTTCAAATATGTACTATAATATATGATATTGATATTAAATTAAATTGAAATCACATTTAATCTCTCATTACAAAACTATTATCCAAGTTCTTACTTAACATCCCATCAGAAAAAGAAGTTTTTACTCAGCAAAATACAACTAAATAATTCACCTATATATCGAGTAGAAATTCTATATAATATCAGAGTTAAAGTAAGAAACAACTCTACTAATAAGGGTTGGTCCAAGTGGTAAGCGACTTGGTATCGCTTAAGCAAGGTCTCAAGTTCGAGTCCTAGTGAATCCAAAATATCCTTATTGGGAGACTCATCCATCACAGCTAGGTACGCGACCCGGGTCGGATCAACAAAACAAAAGTAAGAAACAACTCTAGTAATAATTCTTTTGAGTGAGAGTTATATATAAGCTCTTATATGGTGTTGAAACCTTTTGAATAGATTTTCTTTTCTTTTACATCATTTCCAAATTGTTAAATTAAAGGAAACAAGATATCAGTAGAGCAAATCACAATAAAATAAAGAAGTAAAAAGGCAATTAAAGAATTGATACAAAATTGTATTTTCTTTATAAAAAATTAATTTTTATTCATGTAACCAATATATGTATCTGTAATCCACATGCATGAACAGTTTGCGCTTATAATACTAAAGAAAACAAATTAACATAATTTCCAACATATTAGGCCATGTTCTTTTCAACTTCCGAAAGCTGAACTGAATTGAACTTATTTCAGTATAAATTTATAACTACACATAGCTGAATTGAACTGAACTGAACTAAACTACATTAAATTGTAGTCCAAGAGAATATTGCTTGGTCAGAATTTCTAATAATAATGTAAATATACCCCAAACCAACACAGCATATTTAATTAAAAAAATACAACAAAATTACTGCTGGTGAAAACTTTATAATAGCTTATATATAGCAATTTAGAAGGTGATTTGATTCAGTCAATGTGGGTCTTGTTATTACTAATTCTGAACAAACTTTCTAACCTTTGCTTTTTAAGTTAGTTGTTCTTATAAGTTAGTTATTCCTATCATTGCAGACAAAACCATTATTGGGAAAATCAACACTATTATTTAAAAAAATCAAAATAAAAAAGAAAAAGAATGATACCATAGAAAAAGAAAGCACACAATCACCATCAGAAAATTAGGGTTTTGGGAAACAGAAACAAGAGTACTCATACATATAATATAATAAGGCCTGCAATTTTATGAACTAAACTGAACTGAAATAAGCTGGAGTGAACTGAACTGAACTGAACTTCTTTCAGTGTGAAGTTATAATTATGCATAGCTGAACTGAACTGAACTGAATTGAAGCGGTCTGAACTAAACTGAACTGAACTGAACTGAATTGTAATCCAAGAAAACAGTGGCTAAGTTATTAAACTTTCATGGTTTCTTCTCACTCATTTCTAATTAAATAATTTTCTGTTTTTGGCAAGAGATTAGTATAAAAAATGCAGAATTAATAATAAATTCTTTTTCGTTAATTGAGATTTAAGATTGAATTTTTCTTTTCTCTTGTGTTAGAAGCCGACAAAGAGTATCTATCTTTGGTGTATGACCTTTTTCTTCTTTATTACAATGAGGACAAGAACACTAGGTGTGCCCTATTTTTATTATACATGTTGAAACCTTAATTTAGACCAGTCTTCAAAATTAATGTAATTAGTGCAATGGAGATTTTCTTTAATGAAAGATCAATTTTTAAGTTTATTTTCAGATATGTTGTTCCATTTTTTATGCCTATTAGTCTCTCATCAAGTATTTTTTAAAAAGAAATTACAAAAAAGTATTTATTTTTATAAGAATTTATAGGAGAGAGAAAACGACAAGAGATATAGGGGAAAAGTTGACACATGTCAAACAATGAATGAGAGACTTTTGAGGAATCACCAAGTTCGAACAGATTTAATAAAATTTATAAATACTTTGTAAGATCGACTAAGAGAAATGGGACTTGAGTACAATGAGGTAGTTCATGTAACACAAAGAATTAATGTACATTACTTATATACAAGTTACTCTTTAGTCTAATTTCTTAGTTCAAATTTTCTTGACCCCACCAACATCTTTCATTAAGTCTCATTCAGTTCAATACTATTAAATACTGCATACATATAAATTTACGGTGACATAAATAAATGTCAGTTCAATTAAGTTCATACACATGCTTAGATTTTGAAAAGAACATAGCCTGAAACTCTAATACAAAGTAAAAAGGGTTTAACATATAATGAATTACCTTATATTAAAACATAATCTATACCATTCATATGTCACTCTCAGTCTCCGATAACTTCAGACCTCGACAATACCTAAGTCTAGTTTACCTGTATTATCTAATGTTAATACATGCCAATTACAAATCAACAGAAAGCTTTGGATTAAATGGGTTTTTCAAAGCTAAAAATTGATGGATAGATAAGAATAAAAGCCGAGATACAAGTATAATGAAGGCTTGTTCTTTTCAACTTATAATCCATTCAGTTCAGTTCAATTCAATTGAATACTGTTCAGCACCTATTAGTACTGCATACATATAAATTTACACTGAAATAAGTACTTATCAGTGCAGTTCAGTATTGCTACTTATAAGTTGGAAAAAACAGGGCCGGAATGAGTAAAATATAATAGATGAAGAAGGGTGGAGTGGTGCCACAAAACTTTATTGGATGCAGAGCATAGCAGTGAGTGCAAGTTGTCAAGAAAGCTCCATCTGCCTATACAGACACAAAGAGAAAGAGGGGGAAAAAATAAAGGCAGTAAAGCATTATAGTATATAGTTTTTATAATGATAATAAGGATAACAAAAATAAAAAATAAGGAAATAAAAAATAAAAAATTGAAGATGAAGAATTTTATGTAAGTGCACTTCCATGGCTATCTCTCTACACATCTCGAGGAAGCTTCTCTCTTTATGTCCTTAAAGTTTACCTCTTCCACATTGCCTTGCCATAAAGCTTTTGCTCATGCTTAGTTTTCTTTTTCCTTCTTTTCATTTCTTATCTTTTTCCTATTTAAAAAACACATTGATACTTGATTTTTGTAAGCCGTGTATGCATTGTTGGGTATCTAACTTGTTAGGCTTTGTTCTCTTAGACTGCAATTCAATTTAGTTCAGTTCAGTTTATACCACTTTAGTTCAGTTCAGTTCAGATATGTATAGTTATAAATTTACACTAAATAAGTTCAACTCACTTCAGTTCAGCTCAGTTCAGTTCGGTCAACTTTAGTTTCATTCAGTTCAGCTTAGTCTGTAATCCTAAAATGTATCTATAGGAGCTATAATTGTTTTACGAGTAAAAGGAGCATTTTACTCGTGTAGGCAAGTGCTGTGAGATTCCAATACATCTCTCACGTCCAAATCTTATAGAGTGTGAATTATCATTGAGGTTGTCCAATAACATTATCCACGTGACTCGTATTATGTTAGCATCCATATACAACATCAAAATGTACTCATTTGGGCTATTATTGTTTTAATAATGCAAGGTATGTCATGAATAATATAAAAGTTTATGACTGTACATACCAATTAGCTTAAACTTTTGGATTAAACCGTGTTGAAGATGTGAGGTACCTCACATTGAAAATATATAAGAATAATGAGTGGTATACAAATGGAGCAGATTGGCCTTAACACAAGCTAATTGCTTTTGTGTTAGATGGGCTCAACCCCACTTGTGTGCCTACTCAGTCTATCAAGCCCAACACTCTCCAAACCCACGAATTCGTTACAAACAGTTCCATGATATGGTATGAGATGATGAGAGTTTGAATCCTGAGAACTACATTTGATGAATAAGTTTTAATACATGGCAAAGTGGGCCTAAGTTGCACCAATTTTAAGCCTGATCATCAGCTTAAACTTTTGGTAAAATGGTTCTATGACAATGTTTGCTTTATCATCCAAAAGGTTCATTGCGTGAGAAGCGTTCATTTTAACATTCCACATTGCTCGATAATATATTTGCGCAATGTTAGGAATAATATAAGAACAATTATAAGCTTAAACTTTTGGCTCAAGTGGCTTCTTAACATGGTATTAGAGCAACTTAGATTTAGAGGCTGAGAGTCCGAGTTTCAACAACTCCATTTGTTGGAAACTAAAAATATCGTGATACCTAATAATTTTACCAACTTAGCTAACATGTCGATGATACTTTTACATAATAGAAGTTAATGTTCTAAGCGGAGACATCAATGACATATTAAATAAAAGTAAAAAGTTACTAGGCAGTCTCATGATGGTTTTTGCCCTTTCCAAAAGCAAAAAATTAATACATAATGTGAATGTGTAAGCATGTTATTAGGTAGGAAGAAATCATAGTTAAATGAATAGAAATCCAATCTAATTAAGGAACTTTGGATTCTTAGGGTTTGATAGGGCTGTTTTTGAGGTTGTCTTTAAACAAAGTACAATCAAACCCTAGAAGCTTCTTTTGTCTCTCTCTTTTATTTTATACTTTGTGGCGACTAACAGAATTTGTCAGTCATCTGCCACCTGCTATTCATCTTTTTTTCTTCATCATTGATTTACTTTTCATTTATTTCTGTGCATTCAAATATTCTTCTTTATTTGGATTTGTAAATTAGTACTTACATTGTTTTTTTCTCTTTAATTAGAGATCTTGAAGATGTGATTGTTTGATTATTGAGGGTCTAGTAGCACTGACACGGACACGGAAACGATACAGAAATCGACACCAACACTGGAAAACGCGATTTCTTAAAAAATTTAGGCTAATTTAGGTTCAGAAACTGGGGGAAATATGTCAAGTGTCGGTTTTTGACACCGACACAAAAATGTAGAAACGCCGATATCTAAGAGTTTCCGTACTTCCTAGTTGAGGGTTGAATCCAGATTTCGAAAATTTTTCTACTGCTCCTCTCAATTCATGTACTAATGAATTTGAAAGAGCTGGTGTTTGAACTCGAATCTCCGATAAACTATGTGAGCTCATCTCTCAATTTATTTATTGACGAATTGGTAAAGTTAAATAAAATCTTATTGATTAACAAATTTGCAAAGAAATCTAGGTTTCGTGCTGAGGTAAGCCCCAATCATAGTAATTATATATTTCTGACACTCCTTTGCAACCCCTTGGGCTTGAAGCAGCGCAACACAGACCCATTCCGCTATGTGTTGCAATACAGTTCAACAAATGGAGCTGACAGGATTCGAACTCGACCTTTAGGTGTAAGTTGTTCTGATACCATGTCATGAAATCATTTTACCTAAAAGCTTAATCTGTTAGATAAGACCAAATCATAGTATTCCAATAAGGCTACATGATTTTCTTTGCTAATTTACGGCTTTACAGAAAGTCAGCTAATGTAGTAAAAAATAAAGAGTTTTGATAATACATAAGTTTAAAATTTACCATGTTAATTAGCTAATTTACACTTTAAGAGGGTACATTATTCCTTAGATCTTATGAGCTTAATTTAGATTAATTACCACACTACTCCTCCAACTTCTTGTATTGTCACATAATAACCATATGTTTAACAAATCAATCATTGAAATCCTTTGGTAATTTCCTTCTTAATATTGTGTAGTTTAGTTTCAATAAAAATTTTAAATATAAGCTAATTTATTATTCTTAGAATAAAATTAGTAAATAATTTTAATTTTAATTTTTTTAAAAAATTAATTGCATGCCACCACTCGTAGACAAAATTTAAATTGGAGGAAAAAAAATTATATATGCTGTGCATTTGAATACTCTCCTAATTTAATTATTAGAAACATAAATAAATAATATAAACAACACAAAAACAAAGTATTTTTCCTTGTTCTTTTATTATAGAACAAAAAGTATTACAAAATAAGATAAAATGATACAACTAATGAAGTTGATAGGTTCGTAACAACTCCACAAAATTTTGAATTTATATATACATTATTAGGAAGAGCGAAATTCTAGTTATATATTCGGGTTTCATAGGAGTCGATACCCGGATACTATTGATGCTCTACCGGGAAAAAAGTAACGAAGTAAATTTTTTTTAATAAACATAGTACTATAACGGTTTCTTGATACGAAACTCGTTTTATTCTTGCCCGCTGTATCGGCAAGTAGTTACTTAACATTGCTTGCTACACATGCAGCGACGACGGAAACCCGAGCATTTTCCTCCTGTGAAGTCCTCACTCTGGCAAACAGAGTGACAATTGTCGCTCGAAATGCATATGCCTTCGAACTTTTTGCTCGCAGACTCGCAAGTCCTTGGTGCTTTTGGTGCTTCATTTGCAGTAATTGACTCGATCCCTGTATCACTCTCAATTTTTTATTACAATTTACAATGTGTATGAAATATATTATAAAAAAATGTGTATAAAATAATCTCTATAGATGATGTTATGTTTGTGATACATAACATTAATATAATCCTAGTTCAAAGTTCAACAACCTAGAGTAAGATGTTTTTGTGTCAATATTGAGCCAAAGGTTTTATTCCTAGATTAATTATATCCTGAATGAATTTACATAATATTACGCACTTTTGTTCTAAATTTTTGTATATATGAATCTGTTAACTCTAATTTCGATGTCTCTTATTTAATTTTTGACAGGTTGCATAGTTCTAAACCTTTCTATGAAAGAAAACAAAATTTTTTTTGAGAGAGATCGCCAAAAAAATTAAGAGGTGATACTGTAAAAAATTAAATAGACTATCACGAATATAAACGTCAAATCGAAGACCAAATGAACAAATGAGGGTATCAAATGACATAATAAAATCAGAAAAAAAAAATTACCTGCAGCAAAAACAAGAAAAACCACAAACAGGGTTGAAAACAATCGAATTGAACTCCCCATCTTATTAAGCAAAAAAAAATAATATACAGAAAAAATTAAGAAGATGAAGAAATTATTGTACTTCAAATATAATGATTGATGTAAGTATATATAGTGAATGTAAAAGCCAATTATAGAAAGGAGATTAAAAATAAATTAGAAATTTTCTATTTCAGGAAAATAAGAATGTTTAAATTTGTATTTAAATGTATTTCTTTATATAGAAAAAACCATTTGAATGGAGTACATTTTTTGCAATTAAATTTAAAAAATTTTTATAGTCACACAATAATTTATCTTGAATTGAAGATAATTTTATTATTTGGGTGTTTGAAGATTTAGTCAACGCGTTTTTGCACCAAATAGCGGTTTTAATTGCTTGATTATGATTTATGAGTATTAAAATAGTAGAAAAAAATCACCTTAAACAATAAATAATGAAAAGACCCGAATGGACTAAGGCCTCGTTCTTTTCAACTTATAAGTTGCATTACTGAACTGAACTAAATTGATAAGTATTTATTTCAGTGTAAATTTATATGATGCAGTACTGATTAGTATTGAATAGTACTGAACTGGATTGAATATAAGTTGAAAAGAACAGGGCCTAAGGCTTGTTCTCTTTTATTACAATTCAATTCAGCGCATTTCAGTTCAGATCACTTCAGTTCAGTTCAGTCTACTTCAGTTCAGTTTTCAGTTCAGTCTACTTCAGTTCAGTTACATGTAGTTATAAATTTCCACTAAAATAAGTTTAGTTCAGTTCAATTCATCAAACTTCAGTTCAATTTTCAAGAGTCCATTTAAAAAATAAAGGTAAAAATGACAGATTGAGGCCCATAACTAGTGTCTCAAGACCAATTCAAAAATGACATTTTGCAGCCTCTTAAGCCCAATTAAAAAATGAAAATTACAGGCTTTAACATACAGGCTTTCTATTACAAATGGGCCTACTATTTCTTGAAGGATTTAACATACCAATTGAATTTGCATTAGAAAGTCAAAATAAATGAATCCCACGTCTCAGTCTGTAATACAGATTGAATAAGTTGAAAGAAAATAAGGTTTGAATTCCACTAAATACACTTTTTATGAGGGGTGGGGAGCCTTTCCTGTGATTAAGCCCCGAACAAGATTATCTCAATGAAGATACTTGTAAATATTACCAAAAACGGAATGAATCTCACATCGCTCTCGGATGATCCACTGAGCTTGTATATAAATAGGGCCCTGAAGACCTTAAATTGAATGACACGTTTTAAAACCGTGAAGTTGGCCGTAAACGGCGCCAAAGCGGACTGTACTGTTCAAGTTGTTTATAACACGTTATCAGCACGATTGCGATGAGGGGGTGTGTTAGGAATGAATCACACATCGCTCTCGGATGATCCGCTGAGCTTATATATAAATAGGGCCTAAAGGCCTTAACTTGAATAACATGTTTTAAAACCGTGAGATTAGCCGTAAACAACACCAAAGCGGACGATATCGTTCAAACTGATTGTAACATTAACAAAACATTTCCATCAATTTTCAATTACAAAATTATAATTTTTTACTAAGGCCCTATTTTTTTTATTACAATTTAATGTAGTTCAGTTCAGTATAGTTCAGTGCAGTGCAGTTCAGTTCAATACAGTTCAGTACAGTTCAGTTCAATTATGCGTAGTTATAAACTGACACTGAAATAAGTTCAATTTAGCTCACCTTAGTTCAATTCAGTTCAAACAGCTTCAATTCAATTTAATTCAGTTCAGTTTTTAAAAGTTAAAAAGAACAAGAACCTAAAATTAGTAAACTAAAATAAAGTTTATTATATTATGGTTGCACAAGTTGGAAGGAATTCAATTTTAAATTACCATTACACTAAATTAAATCAATTACATCAACTGTGTAGCTAAATTATACAACTCTGAATTAGAGGTGGGAGATTCTGAATTCAATATCCAACCTCTTATAAAAAAAATCCAAATTTATATATAAAAAAAAATCAATCAATTACACCATATATATAAACACTTTTCAATACACTGTAATTAGAAGTCAATTAAGAAGTGATTAAAGACAATTAATTAGTTAATCACAAGTCAAATACCATCCAAATTAAACCAATTAACTAACCAACTAAGGAGAATTAACATCAAATATATCAGCTGGAGGGATAAAAGAATCAAAATCAAGACCAGGTACATTAAACACAACATCATCAATCCTCCAAATCTCTTCCATTCGGGTTCGACTATGTTGAACCGATTCCTCTTCGAATCGAAAGACCGTCGCAATAGATCTTCCTTGATGAGCAATTAGGGTTCCATCAACATCTCTATAATCACCAATGCTACTTCCAATTGTTGTTTCCCAATATATTGTGTCGTTTTCGGGTGTTTGAACCCTCGTTAAATGCGAGTCTTCTAAGTAGATTAAAAGACCGGTTCTTTGACAAAAATAGCCGTATAAAACGTGTCTAAGTACTTCGGCTGCCCCTTCGCTTCTCTCCATTACGGCTTCTTTGTCTGCTGATACTTTTAGTACAAAGCAGTCGTCTTCGCCTATTGTTTTTTCGCCTAAGCATTGTGCTTTTGTAAATAGGCTCGCCGTGCTCTTTGGGTCTAACCCCTGGAATGTGTTACATCGAAATGTTAGAGCTACATGAAATAATCGATTAATCTTGCTGCAAAAAGAATTTGTCCGTAGACATATGGCCACGACTTTCGGATACGCTACAATAACGGCAAAGAGCTCAAATAATCTTTTGGTGTTTGACCAATTGAAATCGCCTATTTGGCGACTGACATATTCAACTTTTGCCAATTTAGTATCTGACATATTCAATTTTAGTACGACAACTTAACTGATTATTGGGGTCGATGACTAATTCATGATCGACAAAATATATTCATGTTCCAAATGATGTTATAGGTAATTCACATTTTTTGTGCTGTTAGATGAACGCTTGATGTACTAAAATTAAATTGATCAAGCACCAAAGACGCTAATGTCGAATATACTGGGTATAAATAGGCGAAAAGTGAATATATAAGGCACCAAATAGATAATTTCAATAGGTCACACGCAAAAAGAATATTTAAAGTATATAACAGAATCCAAAAAGGTATTTAAGTCATTAGTTTTTCTATAGAAATCAGAATATGTTTAGCCTAACTTAAGCATACAATCACACTATATAAACTAAATACTCCCTCTGTTTTTTTAACTGTCGCTTTGTGTAAGTTTATCAATACCAGAAAAATATTAATTATGAGAATAAAAGTACTAAAATACCCGTAACACTAATAATTGTTTGAAAACATGATTGATTTTTATTATTTTTTATCATTTACAATGTTGCATTAAATAAATACAAAATGAAAATGATGCTCAAACAATTACATTAAAATTTAAAAGTAATATTTACTAAAAAATTATTTTTTTCCTAACAAATTTTTTATTTAACTTAAAAGGGACAATTGAAAAAAAAAACAAATGATTACTAGGAGTCTAATGTGTCCAAAAATATCTTACAAACAAAAGCAATAAGATGAGGAACAATTATATTATAAAAAATGTTTTTAAGTTGAGTTTAATTTGAAAAAAGCAATAGAAGGTGAGGTACAATTATACTTTAAAAAATGTTTTTTAATTAATTTTTTTATTCAAATGGAAAGCGATTTGATATCGTTTAAGTAAGAGCTCGAATTTAAATCCTAGTAAATGTAGAAAATCTTTATTAAAAGATTCATCCATCGATATATAATCTAAATTATATCTGAACATAATCGAAGCAAACCTCCGATAAAATAAATTTTTTTTTAAAAAGCAATAGAAGGTGGGGAACAATAATTCAATGAATGAAGAATTATTATTGGATAAAGTAAGAAAAGGAAAAGTTAAAGTGAAGGCAAAAATATGAAAAAGTGCCCAATAAACCAAAATATCAAAAGTTTTTCAACATTATCATAACACATGACGTCATAAAGAAATCACGTGCCATCCTCAACCCAATCATGGCCGTCCATTATAATTTTTATTTTTGAAAAATAATTAATACTTATAAAAAGATAAAATTTGAGTGAATTAAAAAAAAGCTTGTCTGGTAAAGCATGAGGCAGTTTCTCCATCAATGTCAGCAATGGTGTGCGTTTCCTTGGGATTTTCACAACTAAAAATATTCCATCCAATTTATTCGAGCTTTACTCTGATTATATTTAGATCCGATTTAAATCGCACATTTAGTTGTGATTGGTGAGTCTCCTAATAAAAATTTTTCGCATTCATTAAAACTCAAACTCAAACTCTTATTTAAGCGATATTACCAAATGTTATTATTATATTCCATCTAATTTGATAAAAGTAATATTACTAATAATAACTTTGTTTCGAGTTTATAATTAGTACTATATGCTTTTATATAATTAATTTAATTTTATTGGAAGCAGTGTTACAGAGTTTAGACAAGACTCTAGGCGGCTAGACTCATCGTCCGGTTTAATCGGGGTTTAGACGGAGATTAATTGAATTTATATATATTATATTTTATATTTTTATAAAATATATGACATTTTAAATTTTATTAAAATGTTATAGTTTGATATAATATTATAAAGTAATATTATATATTTTTATGAAATAGTAAAATCTTAGTTATTTTTTTAATAAAAAACTTTAAAAATTATAAATATTTTGTCCAAAGTGCTACATATATTTTTTCAGTTTAGACTGAATTTCTAAGACATTTATGTCTTGTAAAGTAATTACCGTATAGGCGGCAATAAATCAGCAAAAGGACTTGATAATAGGTTCATAAAGTCGGGCCACAACTAATAAAATATGGATAAGGTGAGAAAACATGGATTTACTATGTGCCTTTTATTATTTTAGTTCATAATAAATTTAATCATGCACTTTTCAGTACGTTTAAAGTTGAGTCTTTCATAATACAAGCATTTTGATTGATGCATTGCTATTTTATTTCATTTTTTATAAGTAACCGAGTTAGAAATTGAAAGAGAGTAAAATATTTCAACTAGGTTCGCACCTTAAACTACTCCAGATTAACTAGCCCGGAAAAATATTATAAATAAAACCTCGAGGAGAGGTTGAAAATTACAATAAAAGTGTCGCTATTTATAATTGTATTAACTTGGGTTAATATATATATATATATATATATATATATATATATATATATATATATAATGTTATATACTCTTTTTAAAAGAACGAATATATAAGATGATATAATTAGTATTGCAATGTGATATTTGATTTATTTTTCTACATTGTCGGAGAAGATTTTTTTTTATTTTGTGCGAAGTTATGAGGATGTATTTCAATGATAATAAGCTAGTAAAACTAGATTATAAATATTTTTTAATTTGAAACGATTTTGTAAATATTATTATAATTTATTGATCAAACAAATGACAAATATATCCTTATTTAATTTTAATGTTCCAAAAGTCTACGTTCTCTACATGTATTTATACACAATAAATATTTCTAAGCATATAATTTAATTTACCGAACACTTCAACTATCTATGAGCAGCTTACAAATAAACTTTAAAAAACACACAACTACTTATTATTAAGATGGTTTTTCCAATTATATAATGTAATGGAGAATTATTAGCCATAAATTATAATGTATTTTCGAAACTGAGGTGTCAACCTAGTTTGAGTGTAAGTAATTTACCTGGATAAGGCGACGAAGAGGGCGTTGAGGTCCTTTAGCCGCATGAGTACCGAGCCAAGGAGTGTGTCTCCACACGGTCTTCCCATCACTACCGGCGATCACTTTATTACCGCCGACCACAAGTTCCAAAGACCACATTCCGGGCAACATTTGCCACACTACGAAACACCCATTTTCCCCACTTCTTGTCCCTAAACTCTTCACGTTTTTCCCCGTCGAAATCTCTGTCTCGCATCGGATCATTTTCACACTTCCCGTCGCATACATGTTCTTGTTTCCGGCGGCCTTTAAACAACCGGTGGCTGCTAGATATTGTTGTATTATATAATGTGCTATACAATTTTCCTACAATCCAAATATTATATAACATAATCAAGGATATTTGTATAAATATTTGAGTACAAATATGAAGTTAGATATCATCATAAAACTAATTAAACAAATGAAACATTAAGGCGCATTTAGTTTGTGCTCATATTTGTTATTGTTGATAATAACTTTGTCATATAAATAACAGGTTAAAGCATATGTTTAATATTCGCAGTGTGGCCAAGACTTACAGGATCTAGTCGGATTTGTATTATTCTGTTATTTTAATATTTATTCATACGTTAAAATTATAAGTTCAATTAAACGTTTATTGCTGTTTTAAGAAACCACCTCCTTAAATTAGTTGGATAGATTTGGCCTGTCTTGGAGGTAATAAATCAGTCAACCGTCTGAAACTGTCTGGACCATAAAATCAACACGGTCTATGAAATATCATGTTAAGGCCGACTTTAAAACATTACTTTAAAATGTTGTTTGACGCCGAACAAGGAAAAAATAGCATCATTCCAAAACACCCAACATAATATATGGAAAACAAAATTGACACAACAAAAGAAAAAAATTTGCAGTCATATAACCTAGCTAGCACCGACAAGGAAACGAAAACGACACAACGACCGACACCGATATCGGTAAACGCCATTTCTAAAAATATTTAAGCTAACTTAGGCTAGAAAACTGAGGAAAACGTGTCAATTATTGACTTCCGGACACTGACACGAAACGTGAAAACGCCAGTGTCTATAAATTTCCATGCTTCATACCATATAACTTTCCCATTTCTTAAGGAAAAACTTAACAAATAATTAATTTAGTGAGATAAATAAAAGAGTACCACACATAAAAATGAATTACTTACCATAGGAATGTCTTTAACATGGAGATTAACTTGAACATGATGATCATTGACCAAAAGAGGAATAGGGGCCAAAGGGCAACCAAGAACACCAAGCAAGAGCCTCAAATCATGACCTTTATTAGGAGTAACATTAGCACCAAAAGGAGTAATCGCAGCCGAATTCGAAAAACCCTTATTCTGCAGACGAAACCACTCTCGAATGATCTCCCAAGAACTCTCCTTTTTACTGCAGAAGTAATACTGGCCTTCTTGGTCCTTCATTTCCGGGTCCGGACCTTCCATTAATGGCGTTAATGGCTGCACTGTACACCATCTTTGCTTTGATTGCCTTGCTGATCTTGATATTCTTGATGAACCCATTTCTGATTTTTGGGTATTGTTCATGTTTTTGGATCAATATAATGGATTTTTGTTGTGTGTATGTGAAGGAGGGAAAAATTTGGGGAAAAGAAGGGACAAAAAAGACAGCTTATCTGTCTCAACGGCAAAGAGAGGGATGTGTAGTGTATTAATTATATATATATATATATTTTCTTTGTTGTCCATTTAATTCACCGGAGTTTTGTTTCGACTATATCTATGTCTGACCCGTGTCACGCACCTGACTGTGGTGGGAGAGTCTTCCAATAAGAATTTTCTGCATTCACTAGGACTCGAACTCGAGATCTTGCTTAAGTGATACCAAGACCAATAGTGTATTAATTATATGTAATGTAAGAGTATATTGGATTGTTGTTTTGTGCTTTATTCTTCTTTTTGAATTTATGTCTTTTAAGACTATAGTATTGATTATCTTTTGTCTCTTTATGTGTGGCTCTAAGTGTGAGTGTGAAGAAAAGAAAAATATTGGTTTTTGAATGGATTTGTGCAAAGTAATTTTGGGGGAGAGGGTTTGAATTTGGTTAGATTAAATTTGAGAAAGAATATTTTTGAAGCATGTGGAGAGTAAGGACTTGTTAATTTAGTTAAGTTGTTCAATATTGTTATAAGTTACAAAGAAATTCATCGGGGATCGAATTTTGAGATATGCATAGAGCAACTTTAAATCTTGGGGCTAGCCATCCTGTTCTTCAAGGCCCCCGCAAATTGGCTTTTGAATGTAGACATAGTTTAAAGGTGCCGCTCACAGTTGGAACCCATCTAGGACCATCTGGTGGTGAAAAAAAAAGAAATTCAATATCAATTGAAAAGATTATGGACCTAGATATGCATAATCAACTCTTAATTAATGAATATTACAAAGTAAAAACTCTTAATTATTGAATAGTATAATTAGAAACTCAAGAGCCTAACTTAGGAAATTAAAATAAACAAGTGATTGTTTCATTTATGTAAAGAGACTCGTGCAACATGTAACACACCTTTTAAATCCACTTGAAGTGTGAATTGAATATCAATCGATGACCTAATATTATATTCAAATCGTGATTCCATGCATCGCAAAGATAAAATAGCTCCAAAAAATATTACCCAGATTAAGAAAAACGAAACATCTAACAACATACTATATCAGATGTTAATAAATAACAATTATTGTATCATTTATCGATCATTTATGGCGAGTATCACATAATCTATGTATGTATCACAATATCACATTTACGGCGAGTATCACATAATTGTTATACTAACACTCAAATATTGACACTCATTAATACCCAAACCATTTCCACCCTTCATCTTTTTCTCATCTAATTAGATGAATGGTAAAGACTGATCAAATATCATATAATATTAATATTTAGGTGTTAGTATAATATTACCAAATGCTTGAATCTGTAAATCATATACTAATAAAATTTGGTCTAAGCTAGAGAAGGTGGTGAGATGATAGGCTAATTTGCTTTTGTCTTTACTTAAGTTGAACTTACTTTAATGGGTAGACCCTCAATTTGCTATCCATTTGTTCCCCTAATTAATTTTCTTTAGATCTAGGCCTTTAAATATGTATCTTTCTTGGAAAATGACACCACTCTTTCACTATTTATTATTCATTGATGCCGTCAACAAAAGTAGATCAACACTCCTCACCTACATCCTGCATTTTTCAATTTTTAGATCATCAATAAAACATTAACTCTTTTCTTATACTTATGAGATGAGTATAAAATATAAAATGAGTTTGGTTTTAGATCTAAAACTCAAGTCTGACCTATTCAAACCCATAATTAAGATATTAAGTAAATATATAATTATTGAAAATTTCAAATTTTTTTTGTGAAGTTTAGCATCTAAACTTAATTTGTGACTTATATTACAAATTTAATTACAGTTATTTTATTATAATCTTTTTATTAAAAAATATTCTAAGTCTTCAATTATAAATATTACTTAGTAGGCTCGCGGGCTGGGCATAAGATTTTTTTTTTGGTATTAATTATAAGTATCACCATTGAGATAATCTTGTTCAGTATTGAAAAATTGTATAAAATGCCCCCTCAACAATTTCTATTCATTAAATACCCCAACTAAAAATTTATTCATTAAATACCATTTTCTAATAACTAAATTCATTAAATACCCATTAAACCCTAATTTCACCCCCTCTCCTCATTCATCGTTCTCTCCTTCATTGCTCTCATCTCCCTCCGCCGCCATCTCCATCTGATCCGCCTTCTCTTTTCTATCGTTCTCTCCTCTCTCTCCTTAATTGCTCTCATTTCCATCCCTCCACCACAACCTCTCCTCTGCCACTGCCTCGTCATCCTTCCACCACCTCTTCTCCTCTCCCGTCACCTCCTCTCCCTAAGACGCCGTCACGATTCATTATGCCGTTTTTTTAAAAAAATTTTATCTAAATTTCTTCTTCATCTGGATTTCGTATTGTTGATGACGAAATTGCATATTGAAAGTGCATCTGATTTGCAAAAAGAGACAGTGAAAGAGATGGGACGAAAAAATTGCGGAAAATGTATATCGGTAATATACGTTTTTTGATATAATTTTCCGTAACTTTTTGGTGGATTTTGCAAAAAGAGATGGTGAAAGAGATGGGAAGAAAAATTTGCAGAAAATGTATATCGTTACTATACATTTTTCGATATACATTTTCTGCTATTTTTTGGTGGACTTTGCAGAAAGAGAAAATGAAAGAGATGAGAAGAAAAAATTGTAGAAATATATATCGGTAATATGCGTTTTACGATGTACATTCTCTGCAATTCAATATACATTTTTCTACAAAAAAATTTTATCAATATAGATTTTCAGAAACTTTTTCGATCTAAACTTGCATAAGAACAATATACACGAAAAATGTATACCAATATGCACAAATCAATATACACAGTAGAAGGATATTTTATGAATAGTTTTGATGGAAAAGGTATTTTATTAATTATGAAACTTTAATTCATAAACTCCTATTCTCTATAGGGCATTCAGCTAAATTACCCATGATTATTTTATAAAGTTTTAGTTTGAATCCAACTTTTATTTTTTATAGGTTAGACTGAGAGTTACTAACTTTTTAGTGAGGCTTATGCCCAAGTCCTGTGTAAGAGAAATATTGGCAAGCCACATTAGGCACCGTGGGGTCCTTGGATACACATTTTTATAAAAAATTACAACTAAATTATGAATAGAACCCATCAAAATTATTAATTGGATCCATAATAAATTAGAACTGCCTGTGAGTTCTTGAAAAAATAAATTTGGGAAGAAAATTATAATACACATAATATGAAGTTCATCTATCTGTGTTTTGACCGAACAAATTATTAAATTAAATATAAGAATTATCGTAAATGGGATAGTTTATTAATTGTCCATTAATTTCTTTACAATTTATTTACAATGCAATCAGAATATATATTATTTTTATTCAAAAATATTTTTTTAATACAATTATATTTAGATATTTTATAATATGTATGGACACTATAAAAAATTTCCCTTTTAGTGTGAATGTTTGTAAATATTTACTTGTTTTCTTTCTAAATTATCCAATTAAATATGAATTCGAACTAAAATTGATTATTTAGAAAGAGTGAACTCTCTCAACAACTATTTTGTGATGGGCTTGAACCCGATGTCTTTGCTTCAAAGAAGTGAACTCCGATTTATTCAAACTAATAATACTTAGATCATGTTTTTTTCAATTTATAATCTATTCAGTTTAGTACTGTTCGTACTTATCAGTATCGCATATATATAAATTTACACTGAAATAAGTATCTATTAATTCAGTTCAATATTACTACTTATATATTAAAAATAATGTGGCCTTACTTGTGTTTGTTTATGCGAAGTGGTCCCATGAATATATAATCTTTTGAAAAATGTGTAGTACGTTGAAAGGACAAAGTTTGTGCTTTAATTTTTCTTTTTATTTTCTTTCATTTTAATAAAGCACAACTTAGCATTAAAAGTTAACCCCTCTATAAGTTTCATAGCTTTAATTTAATTTAATTTAATTAGTAAGTTATATTGTTTTATAATTAATTTAGAAATGAGAAGCCTAATTTGAAACAGATGGCACATATACAAAAATGGTGATGGGTCGGCATCATGGTGGAGAGGCGGTTGATGCCAACCATATCTGTCTTTTTATTTTTCTATTTGTTTTTGGTAATGGTTGAGAAGTGATTTTCATTAATTTATGCTTTTTTTTTCACATTGATTCTACCTCACGAGTTACTGTTTAATATAAGGTTCCGATGTTTTGGATTGATATGAACTGAACTAGACTATAACAAAATATCAATAATGTGGTAATTGTTAGAAACTTGTTAGTAGCGGTATTGAATAAAATAACTAATACTATATTTTATTAAGAATAAGTACATATTACAATATGATTTTCAAAGATATAGAAATGTAACAATTATAATATAATAGTACTCAAACCTTTTATCGAAGAAAAAGCTTATTGCGGAGGCCTGAAACTCAGTTTCCTCAAGATAATTATTCGTCGGCTACAGGTGAATTCGTCTCCCATGATACAACCGCAATCGTTAGTCGAAATCTAAGTGTGAAGAGCAATTCACAAGAACCTAAAACTAAGTAGCCTTCTTGTAAAAGGAATGAAAACTTTGAGAGATATTTTTAGTATGAAAACAGAAAATAAATTACAAAGTAAACAAGCACAAATACCAGCTGGATTTGTCTAGAGTAAAAGTGAGAAGAACAAGTGTTAGTAGAAGACATACAAGAGTAGGGTATTTATAGGGTATATGACATTAATATGGCTTAATGAGGTTTAAAAGACGTTAACTTTTGTAACCACAAATTTATGGTGAATGTTATGAAAAATATTATTGATTAAGGGATTTATCACCCATTAATTCATAATAAAATCTGGTGAAAATAAAAAATATAACATGACAATATTTTTTCAGTACCGAATCACCGATTTAGCGCGTCTAAGTTTGACAGATGTTCAAACCGTAAACTACAATTTCTCATTCACCGTTACTCAGTTTTAGGCGTATAATATATCGCTGGAAAGCTCTGGAAGCATAGAATACAATGACATATTTCATTTTATTCAAATCATTGCTTTTCCATATTGTAATTTAGCCTAAATTAGATAATGCACAACTTTATCTAATATGCCATATTTCCAACAATCCCCCACATGAATGAAAAATTAAAAACAACGCAGACATTTTCTAAAATTTGAAGGGTGAAAATGCTTTTCGGCCAATATTTGCATAGAATAGGTAGGCTACAACCTTTGAACCTTCCCTTGTGAAAGTATATATACTTTACTAGCTGACTAGTAGACATGATGTCCTTGAACTATTCTGCCGTTTGTGTAAATTATGATATACCCCGCACAAATACCAACACATCACGGTTTTTAGTTCTCATGGTTATGTTCGTTATGGTCATGAACATCTCTTGGTTCTGCAAGAGTTTTATACTGCTATGCCCCAATAGTATCCTTTGAAGCGACCCCATTTCACTCTCACATAGGTGATCTCTTTTGCTCAACCAGTGATGCACAAAGGATCATTAAAAGCATGTAGCTTAACCTTAACCCATTTTGTCACTATTTATATCACAAGAATGGACACGGGGTTACCCCCACAGTGACCACACAAGGTCTATGCAATTAGGTTGTCCCATTGAACCAAGACCTTGGGATCTTTAGTCAAACATGGTTGGGTTTTCCTTCACATAGCGCCTTAAAAATTCATAGGCTTTAGTCTCATTCCTATAGATGTCTTTTCAACTTGATCTCGGTTTAACCCTTTGGTTAGTGGATTCGCATTGTTATCCTTTGATCCTATAAAATCAATAGAGATAACTAACATTAAGATTAGTTGTCTTACGATATTATGTCGACGACGTATGTATCTCGACTTACCATTATATATTATGTTTTGTGCTCTTTTAATCGTTGTTTGATTATCGCAATGTACATAAATTGCAGGCACATGCATAAGCCATTCTGGAATATCCTCCAAGAAGTTAAGTAACCATTTGGCTTCTTCTCTCATTTTATCCAAGGCCACAAACTCAGCTTCCATTATGGAACGAGTTATAATCGTTTGCCTTCAGGATTTCCAAGACACTGCTCCTCCTCCTAGAGTGAACACGTACCCACTTGTACCTTTAGAATTCTTGATGTCAGCTATCCAACTAGCATCAAAATATGCTTCTAGTACAGCAGGTTCTCTTGTATAGTATAGTCCATAATTACGAGTATATCGCAAATATCTTAGTATTCTCACAATTGCATCCCAATGCCTTTTACCCGATTACTCATAAATCTGCTTAGACTACTTACAGTATAAGCATTATCAGGCCTTATGCAACTTGTAAGGTATATCAGACAGTCTATCACCCTTGCATATTCCACTTGGTCTATGCATTCACCTTTGTTTTTAGACAAATGTAGACTAACATCTAATGGTGTTTTGGCTATACCAATATCACCTTTGTTAAACTTGTCAAGTATCTTGTCCACATAGTGTGACTGCGTCAATATGAGACCGTTAGGTGAATGTTGAACTTTGATGCCTAAAATTACATCAACTAGTCCCATATCTTTCATGTCAAATTTAGAATTTAACATATTCTTGGAACTCTTTACCATTCTCTCATTGCTTCCAACAATGAGTATGTCATCAACATACAAAAATAGAATAACATATCCTTCATTTATAGTTTTGTCATATATAAATTTGTCACACCCGTTTATACGATAGCCACTTGCCATCATCAAATTTCTTATGCCATTGTTTTGGTACTTTCTCTAAACCATATAAAGACTTTACCAACTTAAATAGTTTTCTTTCTTGACCAGAAGCTACACAACCCTCGGGGTTGTTCCACGTAGATTTCTTCTTCAAGATCTCCGTTTAGAAAAGGTTTTTTCACATCAATTTGATGTACTTTAAGATTTGACAAAGCGGCAATTGAAAATATCATTCTAATGGAAGTTATTCTCGACACTGGAGAATACATATCAAAGTAATCAAGGCCTTCTTTTTGTCTATAGCCTTTTATGACTAAACAAGCCTTATACTTTTCAATTGTTCCATCAGCTTTTAGCTTACGTTTGAAAATCCATTTAGAACCTAGTGGCTTAGTTTTGGGAGGAAGGTCCACTAGTTCCCACGTATGATTTTGCAAAATGGAATCAATTCACTCCATATGGCCTCTTTCCATAAAGGACTTTCTATAGAGTTTATAGCTTCTTTATACGTTTGAGATTCTGCTTCAACCATATACGTTAAGAAATCCGGACCAAATGATTTTTCAACCAATTTATTCACTTCTTGAGAATTTTGATCATCTTCTTCAATTATTGATTGAAAGTTGTCATTTTTATCAACAACTTGTTGATCAACTTGGTCGTCACTTACAATAAGTTCACAAGACCTTTTAGTTCCTGACCCTTCGCCTTTTCCCTTACATGGAAATACATCTTCAAAAAATGAAGTGTCCTTTGACTCTATCAAAGTGTTCTTGTGTACATCCGGGTTTTTAGGTTCATGCACAAGAAACTGATATTCATTGCTATTACTAGCATAGCCAATAAAAATACAATCCACCATCTTTGGACCTATTTTCATACGTTTAGGTAATGGTGCAATTACCTTTGCAAGACACGCCCACACTTTCAAGTAATTATAAGAAGGTTTTCTACCCTTCCATAATTCATAAGGGGTTTTATCTTGTTTCTTACGTGGTTTCTTGTTCAAAACATAATTTGCTGATAAAATAGCATTACCCCACATGTTTTGTGGTAAACTAGAACTGGTTAACATTGCATTCATCATCTCTTTTAGAGTACAATTTTTGAGTTCAACTACACCGTTTGATTGTGGAGAGTAAGGTGGTGTTACTTCGTAAATAATTCTATTTTGAGAGCAAAACTCGCCAAATGGTGCAACATATTCACAATCACGATCACTTCTAATCTTCTTAATTTTCTTATTAAGTTAGTTTTTTACTTCTTGCATATGGAGTACAAATTTCTCTAAAGCTTCATCTTTGCTTTTAAGGAAATACACGTAACAATATTTTTTGCTATCATCTATGAAGGTAATAAAATATTTATTGCCTCCTCTTGATTGAAGTATTTCAAGTCACAAATATCAGTATGTATTAGACTGAGTAATTCTGAATTTCTTTCAACGGATTGAAATGAAGATCTTGTTAATTCTGAAGTTCTTTCAACGGATAGAACTGATTAACATTGCATTCATCATCTCTTTTAGAGTACAATTTTTGAGTTCAACTACACCGTTTGATTGTGGAGAGTAAGGTGGTGTTACTTTGTGAATAATTCCATTTTGAGAGCAAAACTCGCCAAATGGTGCAACATATTCACAATCACGATCACTTCTAATCTCCTTAATTTTCTTATTAAGTTGGTTTTTTACTTCTTGTTTATAGAGTACAAATTTCTAAAGCTTTATCTTTGCTTTTAAGGAAATACAATTAACAATATTTTTTGCTATCATCTATGAAGGTAATAAAATATTTATTGCCTTCTCTTGATTGAATGTATTTCAAGTTACAAATATCAATATGTATTAGACTGAGTAATTCTGAATTTCTTTCAACGGATTGAAATGAAGATCTTGTTAATTTTGTCTAACCACATGTTTCACATTTATGTGATTTATCGATATGAAATGTGGGTATATGATTCAAGTTAATTAAACATCGTAACGTATCAAAATTAACGTGTCCAAGTCCACTATGCCATAAATTAGAAGACTCAATCATATAAGCAACAACGTTATTCTCATTAAAAGAATTTTGCTTATAATAGATACAATTGAATTTGAACATTCCATTACATTCATATCCCTTTCCCACATACATGTCTCCATTAGACAAAATAAATTTCTGAGATTCAAATACCATCTTGAAGTCGTGTGCACTCAATAGGCTCCCCAAAACTAGATTCTTCTTCATGTCAGGTACATACAAGACATTTTGCAGTTTTACTTCATTGCCGGAAGTCATATTCAAAATCACCGTTCCATGTCCTTTAACTTTAGAAGTAGCAGAATTGCCTATGAAGAGGTTCTCCCATTTTTAATAAAAGTCAGTTTAACAAAAGACACAACATATGTGATGAGTAGCACCGGTGTCAAGCCACCACTCCATTGGGTTTGAGTCAATCATATTGACCTAAAAAATTACAACTAAAATGTTGATGTCTCATACATCTTTTTGTAATTTCTTTCATAACTTTTACATCAATGTTATTGACCATTTACTACAAGAAATTTAGCATTTTATGACGGTTTTTTTGCTAAGCACGTGATTTCTTCATAATTAGAAGCTTTATTATGACAAAATTAATATTTTGTCATCATTTTTATTTTATCATGACAAATTTAATATGTTTCATTATGAATATAAACTTTTTTCATAATATGTATAATTATTGTGACGATAAAGAAAATTCCCTCACTTATTAATTTGGAGGGAAAAATGTTATCATAACAAGAAAAAGTTTATTTGTGACAAATTCATTGTCACTATAAAAACAACTTGTTATGACGTCTAAGATTCGTCATTACTTATAAAAAAATAAAAAGACAAATTAAAATTTTCATGTACTTTATTTTATAGTGACACTATTAAGTTTTTGTCATATATTCTAATGCATTATTATGAAGATATAAAAAATGTTTGTGACGAAAAAATAAATATCGTCACAGATTAATTTGGAGGTAAAAAATTTAGAGGGAAAAAAATTTATCATGACAAGAAAATGTTTATAAATGATAGCTTAATCGTTATGGGAAAATCAAATTGTTATGCCATTTTAGATAACCGTCATTATCTTATAAACAATAAAATGACAAATTGAAATTTGTCATGTATTTAAATTTTAGTGACACTATTAAGTTTTTGTCATATAGTTAAACGTGCTATTATGATGATATACAAAAATCGTCACAATTATATTATCTAAAGATAATTTAATTCTTTTATTTGTATTATATTTCTTTTGGTGACTTTTTTTGTTGAAATTAATAAAAATAGCATATCAATTTTAATTTTGGCATAAATCTTGATTTCACTGAGTCTTTATTCTTTTTTTCGTCATATATTGTCTTTGTTTTTAGTGTATTTTGTGATGATTTATAACATACATATGTTTCTTAAATATTAACACATACAATATATGCTGTTATTTATGATTTTTTTGTGATTACACATACAACCGATTATTTGATTTCAAAAATATTTTTTATTTTTTCAAATTTTTGTATGAGAGCCGAATTATGCCATTGAAATTAGGGATATTCTATGGTTACTTAAAAACCTTTATTTTGTGTCCATCACCATTGGATGAGTGGACGATATTTGGATCCAAAGGTGATAAGTGGCAAAGTAATGTTTACTTTGTAAAAACCAAAGTAACCATAGCCTACACTTCAAAATTATTTAAAACTAAAAGGGAGTTGACGGTTTTCAATTTGGAAAGTAATAAAAAAATATTTTCCTTATATTAATGTAAAGTTCTAAATAATGATAAACTTCCTGTCGATGTATTATTGGGGAATATTTTAAATTAAATAGTTAGAAATAACACATATTTTCTCAAACTATTTAGATTTTCTTGTTGCACAAGTTCTAAAAATTAAATTGGTGTAATGAAGTAATCTAAAAAAATATAATAAAAGGAAATTACCCTTTTAGAAGTGAGATAACATGGAAATAATTAAATTAAGGAATTTTATATAATTATTTTATTTAAGGTAAAAGGCTCATGGATATGGAAGTAAAATATGTTAGATCATGGTAGTATAGTATTATTGTATTCTAAATATCTTTAATTAATTAAAATGTTTAGTCTCATAAGGGATAAAGCATGATTAGTGGGTAAGTTATCAGAATAGTGTTTATAATCACGTAGAGTTTATCCTTTCCTCACTATCAACCAATTTCAATTTTTGTTATAAAAGAACATCGATTTGTGAAGATTTCTCGTCGGCGCTAGTTGTTTGGAGACAATGACACAAAAATTCTTCTTTTGGCTGATAGCATATTGAGCGCAAAAGAGCATGTGTAGAGGATTAAGAGCAGAAATAGCATAAGAAGATCTGAACAAAAGATGCATAGACAAGAACTAACTATCTTGCTTCACCTTCTTGATATTTAAGGAAGATTTATCCTTTTTGAGGTGAATATGACTTTCAAATATTCAAAATGATGATTTGGTTTACTATTATACAAACTATTGTCAATGCTTGAGACATTCGATAGTTTGTATTTTTAGGTTATTTATAATACTTGCAATTTAGCCTTTTGAAAATGATAATCTTTCTTCATTGTTATGCTAATATATATTTTGACTCTAATCAATATCTCGAATATTCGACTCACCTTTGATTTATTGCATGAACGTGGATTTGATGTTTCTTTTGCTGCCCCTGTAGGCAAGGATAATGTTATTGTCTCGTTTAATTCAATACTGGCTATGCAAAATTTTGTAGGTGGAGAATGGAAGGTCATGCTGCATATTTTTAAGGCTGTGCAGTTGCTGTCGGCTGATTTTTACACCGACAGAATGCATCATGTACCTGGATTTTATGGGAATTCCCCCCACTCTGATTCAAGAGGAGCTGATCAGACACCTAGCGGCCTCCTTTGGCCGTGTTATTTCTGTGGACTTCAATTTTGATTACCCGGATCTTCTAGATGTGGTTTCCTGTCTGGTTTCGGTCCCCTTTGGGACAACCAATCGCTCCTTCAAATTGTTAGTGAATACTAAGGAAGTGCTCATTCACACTAATCTGAGACAAGGTGTTGGCTGTGAACATTACCAAGATGACGATTCCAAAATCTACAATGCCTCGTCAGATGCTTCTATTGCTACTTCCAACGATTCGCTCAGTTCCGGCTGCGAGGGAGTGGAAATTGCGGATCATATTAGCTCGGATCTCCGAATTATCCCTATCCCAAACCAATCAAATGATAATCTGAGTATTGTCTCGGAATCGAACCCAGCTATACATGAAACTCATATGAAGGCCGAACAACCTGTACGGCTAGTCAATCCACAGACGGAAGCCAACCAGCCTGTCACTTCAGTTTCGTCAGGACCTGACATTTCTAATATGAATTGAGTGATCATTTTATCTCAGTCAAGGACATCTTCGACCCTCGAAAAAGAGCTAACTATGGAAATGGGGAAAAAATTAGGAATATTCTCGGATAGAAATAAACAAGCTGTTATGACAGCTATGGATAATTTAGTGAACTGATTAGTTCCCACTCATCAAGGAATTTATTTTCTTCTATTATGTCGATGGATTTTTTATGTTGGAATTGTAGAGGAGGTGTCAATAATGGGGCAAAGCAGCAATTTGTCCTTTCTTGCATTCGTAAACACAATCTCAAATTTTTTGTTATGTTAGAAACGAAGATAGAAAGTATCTCTGAGAAAGTGGTCAAACGGTTCTGGGGGCATAATGATTTTGCTTATCACCATATCCCTTCTAATGGTCTTTCGGGCGGAATATTATTTTCTTGGAACTCCTCATTGCTTTCGGGTTCGGTTATCCACTCTACTCCCCGATGGGTGTTAGTTAAATTTCCCCTTCAGCAGCAAAATCTGCACGTTCTTAGTCTCTACGCCCCAATAAATCATATGGATAGATATGATTTATGGCAGGAACTTATCCCGATTATTCGAGACTTTCAGATGATTTTGATTTGTGGTGATTTTAATGAGGTGCTACATATGTCAGAGAGGGCAAACGACCGCCCCTACCCATCCATGTCGGCTTTTCAAGACTTTGTATTGCAATCTGAACTCCATGATCTACCCCTACACGGTCGTGACTACACCTGGTCCAATAGAATTTCGTTCTCTCGTATTGATCGTGTTCTTGTTTCAGATGGGACATTGCAGTTTTGGCCTAACTTATCCATATCAACGGTGGACACCACCCTATCTGATCATTTACCGATTTTATTTCGCTCCTTCGTTGCTCACTCAGCCGGCCCAAAACCCTTTAGATCTTTGAACATGTGGTGGGATAAGGCAGATTTTCTGCCTTTTATTCGTAATAAATGGCACCTCATTTGTCAATCCTTTGCTCACAAAGACCTATCTTATAAATTGATGAAGTTGGGTCGTGTAATCAGCCCTTGGCACTTAAAAAATTTTGGAAACCTACAGAGAAAGATTGGCAATTTATTGGCCCTTACATCGAGTAATGTTCCCCGACCGCTCACTTTAACTCAAAACTCAAAACTAAACCGTAATCGTTATCTCCTTCAGGAAAAGAGGGCTTCTTTGGAAAAATTATGGCATCAACAATCAAGAGTGAATTGGACGCTATTGGGTGATAATAATACGTCTTTTTTCCACCGCACCGCTTCAGCCCGATCTCGCAACAACCGTATATCACAACTGGACATCGAGGGAGTAATTGTCACGGACTTGAAGGTTATTTCAGATGCTATTTGCAGCTATTACGCCCAAATATTCAAGGCTGCCCCTATAACGCCATTCTCTCTTAAGAAGCTACATTTCAATACTGTTACTTTACAACAAAACGCAGCTCTTATCGCCCCCTTTCAGGCTGAGGAAATTTGGAATAGTATATGTGCATGTGGTGAGAATAAAGCACCGGGACCAGATGGCTTCAATTTTTTCTTCTACAAAAAGTTCTGGGACGATTTAAAGCCCGAATTTATGCAAGTTTTGGACCGTTTTTATGCTACATCTCGGCTCCCAGATTCGATCAAGACATCCTTCACAGTGCTAATCCCCAAAATTCCAGGTTCTTGTTCTCTGAATAACTTTAGGCCTATCTCGCTCATCCATGGTATCTATAAAATTATTGCGAAACTATTATCGATTCGTCTTTAGGCTATTCTACCGACTCTTATTTCAAATAATCAGTTTGCTTTCATCAAGGGTAGAAGCATTCATGAGTGTTCTTTTGTGGCTTCTGAGGTAATTCGTGACCTCCATGTTAAAAGAAAACCATGTGTGGTGTTGAAACTAGACTTTCACAAAGCTTTCGATAGTATTTCTTGGACTTATATCGACTCGGTTCTCTAAAGGATGGGTTTTGACCAGAAATGGATTTCATGGTTGTCAAATAGCAGGAAAAAACCCACTACTTCTATTCTTATCAATGGCTCACCAAGCCCTCCTATTCACATCCGTAGGGGGGTCAAACAAGGAGACCCTTTATCGCCTTTTATCTTTGTGTTAGCAGTAGAGGGCCTAAAATAGCTCATAGATCGTAGCATTCAAGTAGGCGTGCTACCTAGCTTTCGTTTGGAGGAATCCTTTCCAGATATTTCTTTGTTACAGTTCGCTGATGATACGATTTGCTTCCTTCCAGTAGAAGAATCCATAATTCCCAGTTTCATTCGGATCCTGAGGTGTTTCGAACTAATCTCAGGATTGCGTATCAACTACCACAAGAGTGCGATTATGGGAATCCACGTCACTGAAGCCTCCTTGGCCTCCTACGTAGCTCAATTGGGATGCCGAGTAGACAACTTCCCGATAAAATACTTAGGTACACCACTATATATTAAACAGCCACATATCTCCGATTGGGATCCTTTGATCGCCAAGTTCAAGTCTCGTTTGGCAAATTGGAAAGGAAATTGTCTATCATATGCCGGGCGTACCATACTTATCAAAACAGTACTTTCTTCCCTTCCCATTTACTTAATATCAATTTTCTGCATGCCTTGCTCTGTATCTTCTACACTAAATCAATTAATGCGCAATTTTTTTGTGGCGAGGCGATTCTTCGATCAATGGCATATGCAAAGTAAGCTGGGTTACGATCAATTTACCCTATCACCTTGGGGGATTGGCAATTCGGGATCTAAAACTTGTTAACTCTAGCCTACTCTTTAAATGGATTTAGAAACTGGGAGACCGTAATGATGACTCCTTGTGGTCAATGCACTGTGTTCAGCGATATGGGGTTAGATCGTGGCATGAAATGACTCTTCTTGACCCCAAGTTTGTCTCTCCGTTATGGCGTGGAATTCTAAAATGCTGCTTTAGAAATGAGAGAATTTGGTCCTTTTTCTCATCACAGGTGCGTGTACAAGTGGGAGATGGTCAAAACGGGTTATTCTGGCACGATAATTGGACCTCGAACACTCCAATCAAATCACTATTCCCTGACTTATTTGCTATTTGCAATAGGAAATCCTCAACCATTTTTTATGGGTGTAGCTCTATTTTTTCCAATCGTTCCCAAACTCGTCCCTTTTGGAAAAGAAGCCTTCGCATTACGAACCAACAACGATGCAATGAACTGAAAACCTGGATATCGATTTCATGCCCAACGCTCTTCCAGGCTCAAGGAATCGTGAACAGTCCCACTTTCTTCCCCGAGAGGAGATTGCTTCTTATGGGACATTGGAGTCCAGAAAAAATATTCAGCAGTGTCCTTTTATCATGGATATTATCAACAATGACTTTGGCCGAATCCGTCGAGAGACTTCACACTCATTTGGACCTCCCACATGCTTCCCAAGATAAAAAATTTCGGCTGGTTGGTCTTTCATAATAGGTTACCGACACGTGAGTTACTTTTCCATCGGGGATATCGTATGCTAACTAGCGCATGTTGTCCGTTCTGTCCACTACCTGAATCATTGGAACACAGCCTTTTTTTATGTCACGCGAATTATCAGATTTGGAGAGATGCATTCCGTTGGCTGGATATTCAGGTTGTGATGCCGAATGATGGTTACAACTTCCTTCTCTTATGGTGCACATTTTTCAAGCCTGGAATCTCCCGCGATTTTGGTGGGTCTCTCTGGTTCATTATATCATGGAATCTTTGGAAGCGTCGTAACAAGAAGATTTTCTGGGACGAAACTGATGATGGGGATATTTTAATTGCTAGTATTAATTTTTGTTGGTTTCTTTTTCATTCCTATAAGCGCAATGTTAGCCTTTCGGTTTCTGATTTATTTACGAACCCGAGGATTCTTATTATGTAACTTTTGTTGTACTTTTGGTTCTTATTTCGAGAACCACTATTAATAAAAGCGGGGTGGGTGTTTTGTAGGTAAGCAGAGGAACCAACCTAGTTGGGTACTCTGCCCCAAAATTTTCACCCACTCCAATCTTTTAGCCGTTGGGGAGATACACTGTCTCTCCAAGGGTTTTTCAAAAAAATACTAATATATATTTTATTGGATTGTAGGAACAAAGGGCTCTTGGATGCATTTGGTTTGAAAAACTGAGAAAAGAAGTCTCTAATTATGCTTACTTGCCCCTCTCCATTTACAAGAAGGCTTTAAATTTGTGTAAAGATTGTTTTGAGATTATGGTGTAATTTGTAAGACAGTGTGTAACGAACCGAAATTTCCAAAATTTGCTTATAATAAATTACTATGGTATTGAGAATATCATAGAAATTATTTTTATTGTTATTGTTGTTATTGGATATAAGACATGAGGAAATAAGAGCTAATTATAGTAAGAAGGATGAATTGGACATTTAATTATTTGTCCAAGGGTAATACTGGAAATTGAAAAAAAAAATAAAAAAAAAATAAACACATACTTACAGCCTCCTCTCTTCCCTCATCCATTTCCCTTCATCTTCTTCACCATTTTTCTCTCTTCCTAATCAAATTTTCTATAATCCTAAAACTTCCGATTTCTTCGATTTAACTTCGAATTATTGTTAGAAATCGATCCTTAAGCCCTCTATCATCATCAATTTCAGTCAATCAAGACTAGAAGAGGAGGATTTCAGAAATTAAGATTCGGATGAATAGTAACCCGAGTTTGAGGTGAGTGATTTTTGGTGAAATTAAAGCTTAATTAGTAGAATTTATGGTAGATTAAGCATATTTATGGTATTAGGAAGTTTATTTATGCAATATCTTGATAGAATTATATATGGCTGTTGTAGAGGAAGCTATTGCAAGTAAATCAAAGGCAAAAGGGATAGAAGAGAGCTAGAAAGAGCATAGAAAAAGGTTTGTGTCCCGAATTTCGATTTCTCGGTTTTTCGGGAAATTTTCCAGATTATATACCTGTTTTGTTTTAATGTTTTCTCTCGTTATATAAATCCGATTTGAATGATTCTTGATTCTATTGATATCTACAGAAAGTAAGGAACATATGTTCAGAAGAAACCTTATTGAATTTCGTTCGTTTTCAATGTGAAATTTTCGTTTGAAGTTGAGTCACGAAATCTGTTTTCGGAAAATCTCAGCTTGGTACACTGTTTAGTATTTTGATCATAACTTTGGTTATAAAATTTGGATTTCTGTGATTCTGGTGGTTTTGGAAAGCTGAGACATGTGGCTAATTATGTTTAGAAGAAAGTTCTTCGATTGGGTGATGTTTTCATAGTAAAAAATGCAGGGGAAGTCAGGTTATGAAACCTGGAAAAATTCTGGAAAGTATGATATTGATTTTAATGAGTTTTAATTGAAGTTTGATGCTTAAAAATTTGGGATTTGGATTCATAATTACTGAAGTTATGTTGAATTATGATTGATGGTTTATACTGGAATTTTTAAGATGTTATTTTGATTTATTGCCCTTATTAAACGAGTAGAATACGGGTCAGGGTAGATTGGCGCCAATAAAGGGGGGTACGGTACTGTACAAACAATTGAAGCTTTGGCTTCGGGCTTTGGCCGATATTATGATATATATATATATATTGATATTGAAGCTTCGGCTTCGGGCTTGACCGATATATTGATTTTTGAAGCTTTGGCTTCGGGCTTGACCGAGATATTGATTTTGAAGCTTTGGCTTCGGGCTTGTCCGCTCCCGTATCCATTTTACCGTTATTCAGGACTTGTTTACTTTGGGCAATATGTGGTTAAAGTGTTTGGAAAAAATTGGGTACAAATTTGATTGTACTTTGAAAGGATTACTATATAAGTTTTGTGATTTGGTTCCATAAAGTTGGTTTATTTGTTTTTGACTTATAAATATACTTTGTTTCTATTTTAAAAATATTCAAAGTTGTTATATATATATTTTTTATGGACACTACTAAGCAAATTGCTTAGCGTGTAGTTGATTTTCTACGCGTAGGTGGAGAACTTGTAGATAGCTTGGACCAAAGTGGTACAGGTGGATCGGCTTAAAGAGCAAATAAGGAAAGACTCGAGGTGGATTTACATTTTAATGTAATATTATGGTTTGTAGAATAATGGCATGTACTAGAGAGTGAGAAATGTAAAGTGACATTGAGAAATATTTGGAGAATAATTTGGAGTTAAAACATTATATTGGTATTTATACATATTGAAATCTATAAGTATTGAACTCTACATAGTGGAGTAGAGTTATTTATTGGGTGATTATTGTTACCGTGACGCTCCCTAGAGGGGGGGCGTTACATTTGTGGGTATCAGAGCTGAGGTTTAGGCGATTCTAGGACTAGTATGTACATGCCATTTAGGATATAAATATGTTATGTTAGTTGTTGATCCACTTTGGTCCAATTTTCAGGAATAAGAATGGCTAGTAGTAGTCACAACCAGAGTGAGGAAGAGGATGCTGAGAGTACGGTCCGTATCAGACAAGGGGATGAACAAAGACATGAACCACCACCAGTTCATGGGTTTCCTGAACAACCTACTCCGGCACAAGCTGCTTTACTTCAGCATATGACTACTGAAGTAATCACACAAGTACTACGAAACATACAAATCCCTCAAGTTCCTGTAGTACCTCACATAGAAAGAAGAGAGGAGAGAACTCCTCTTGAAAGAATCAAGAAGCTTCCGGCTGATGATTTTAAAGGGGACACAGTGAATCCTGCAATTGCAGAAGATTGGCTTGATCATACTAAATGGTGTATGACTAGGCTTCATTTTACAGATGAAGAGAGATTAGACTGTGTGCAAGGTCTACTAAAAGAACAAGCTAGGAGGTGGTGGGATAATATTGTGAGAGAAAGGCGACCCGGAGAAATCACCTGGGGCCTTTTCTTGGAACAATTTGACAAGAAATACGTTAGCGAACGATTCAAGGATGAGCAGAGGAAATTGTTCTTGTCTTTGAGACAGGGACGAATGACTGTATCAGAATATGAAGTTCAATTCCTCAAACTCGAGAGGTATGCTCGTGATATCGTTGACAATGAAGTGAGGCGATGTAAGAGATTCGAGGATGGGCTGAATGATGAAATTAGAGTGCATTTACTTGCACAAAGGATTAGGGTGTTCAATGACTTGGTTGATGCTGCTACGGGCATTGAGAAGATTAATTCAGATAGACAACAAAGAATGGCAAAAAGGTCTGGATTTCAAAAGGGATCACAGGGTCCAGCTAGTTCAGAATCTCCAAGTAAGAAACAGAAGGGAACATCAGAACAAATACAATCTCATTTCAGAGGGTTTTCACCGAGACAAACCATAAGTACGGGGTCAGCAGCTAGTGTACCTTCAGGTAGAGGCAGAGGAAATATTCCACAATGTTCTAATTGTGGAAGGATGCATACAGGGGAATGTTGGGGAAAAGGTAGAGTCTGCTTTAAATGTGGTTCAAGGGAACATTTGATTGCAAATTGTCCTCAAAGACAGATAAGTACATCTGCACCTACAGTAGTTCCTACTCCTACAATGCAAGGTGGAAGAGGAAGGGGAAGAGGAAATGCTAGTGGTTCAAGTGGACATGATGTGGCTCAACAAGCACCGCAGAGTGGTAGACCGGGAGGAATGGCGCGAAGTTATGCAATCCGAGGGCCTGAGACTAGAGAATCTACCGAAGTTATTGTCGGTAAATTTTCATTCTTTAATCATGATGTTTATGCTTTGATAGATCCTGGTTCATCTCATTCATATATATGTACTGCATTAGCACAAGAGAAAGGGTTGCATGTAGAAGAATTAGGAGAAAATATTGAAGTGACTAATCCTTTAGGACATAGTGTGATAGTAAGCAAAGTGTATATGAATTGCCCTATTACGATTCAACATCAACTTTTCCATGCAAATTTAATTGAGTTACCTTTCCGAGATTATGATGTTATCTTGGGAATGGATTGGTTATCGGAACATCGAGCTATGGTGGATTGCAAAAACAAAAGAATGTCACTTCAAGTTTCTGATGGAGAAGAAATAGTTATTGTGGGGGAAAGATCAGATTACCTCTGTAACATAATTTCTTTTATGAAAACTAAAAGATTAATTAGGAAGGGATGTCAGGCCTACCTAATCTTCGCTCTAGAAATGAAGAAAGGTGAGTTAGAATTGCAGAATATTCCTACCGTATGTGATTTTCCCGATGTATTTCTAGAAGAATTACCGGGGTTGCCACCAAAAAGAGAGGTAGAATTTGCAATTGATGTATTGCCGGGTACCGCACCAGTATCCAAAGCACCATACAGAATGGCGCCTGCTGAGCTGAAAGAGTTGAAGATCCAGTTGCAAGAATTGTTAGAGAAAGGATTCATACGCCCGAGTATATCCCCATGGGGTGCACCAGTGTTGTTTGTTAAGAAGAAAGATGGGTCGCTTCGATTATGTATTGATTACCGGGAGTTGAATAAATTGACAGTGAAGAACAAGTATCCATTACCGAGGATTGAAGACTTATTTGATCAACTCAAGGGTGCTATATACTTCTCCAAGATTGATTTGAGATCGGCTACTATCAGATGAGAGTGAAAGATGATGATATTGCAAAGACGGCTTTCCGAACTAGATATGGGCACTATGAATTTTTGGTGATGCCATTTGGTCTAACTAATGCACCAGCAGCATTTATGGACCTTATGAACCGTGTCTTTTACTTATATTTAGACAGGTTTGTAGTGGTCTTCATTGATGACATTTTGGTGTATTCTAAGTCACGGGAAGAGCATGATCAACATTTGCGGACAGTCTTCCAAACTTTGAAGGAAAATAAATTATATGCCAAACTTAGCAAATGTGAGTTTTGGCTTGAAGAAGTTTCTTTCTTAGGCCATGTTGTTTCTGCCGAAGGAATTAAAGTGGATCCTAAAAAGATAGAAGCAGTTGTCGAATGGAAACCACCAAAGAACCCTACGGAAGTCAGAAGTTTCCTTGGCTTAGCAGGGTATTATAGAAGATTTGTGAAATGATTTTCAGTCATTGCTGCCCCACTGACGAAACTACTTCAAAAGAATGCAAAATTTGAGTGGAATCATAAGTGTCAAGAAAGTTTTGAGAAGTTGAAAGCGATGTTAACAGAAGCACCCATCCTTACCCAACCAGAACCTGGAAAAGATTTTGTAATCTATAGTGATGCTTCACATAGTGGTCTTGGGTGTGTTTTGATGCAAGAAGGAAAAGTGATTGCCTATGCTTCCAGGCAATTGAAGAATCATGAAAGGAACTATCCTACTCATGATTTGGAATTGGCTGCAATAGTCTTTGCCTTGAAAATTTGGCGACATTATCTTTATGGAGAAAAATGTTTTATTTATACAGATCACAAAAGTTTGAAATATTTGCCAACACAGAAATAGTTAAATTTAAGGCAAAGAAGGTGGATGGAATTCATTAAAGATTACGATTGTCTTATTGATTACCATCCAGGAAAGGCTAATGTAGTGGTAGATGCTCTCAGCAGAAAGACAATGATGGCACTAAGGGCTATGAATACGGGGTTAGCTCTTACCAGTAGTGGAGCCTTAATTGCAGAATTGAAGATTCAACCTGTACTATTACAACAGGTTAAGCAAGCACAAAATGAAGATGATGACTTAAAGACTATTCGAGCACGGACACAAGTGGGTATCGTAGACGACTATATAGTTCGAGAAGATGGGTGTCTATATTTTAAAGATAGACTATGTGTGCCAAACAATGAAGAATTAAAGAAGAATATCTTACAAGAGGGGCATAAAAGTCCTTATGCGATGCATCCAGGAGCAAACAAGATGTACAAAAATTTGAAGAGCCATTATTGGTGGAATGGAATGAAGAAAGACATTACTAACTATGTTGCTCAATGTCTAACTTGTCAACATGTGAAAGCAGAACATCAAGTTCCTTCTGGATTATTGCAACCAATAAAAATTCCATAATGGAAATGGGAAAGAATCACAATGGACTTTGTGACATCTTTACCACTAACACAGAAGAAACATGATGCAGTGTGGGTTGTTGTGGATAGATTGACAAAGTCTGCCCACTTTCTTCGAGTTAGGATGGATTATTCACTTGATAGGTTGGCTCAGTTATATATAAATGAGATAGTAAGGCTACACGGAGTGCCTATTTCAATCATTTCTGACCGAGATCCAAGATTTACTTCGAGATTTTGGAAGAAGTTGCAAGAGGCCTTAGGTAGCAAACTTCATTTCAGTACTTCATTTCACCCTCAAACAGATGGTCAATCTGAAAGAGTAATTCAGGTGTTGGAAGACATGATGAGAAGTTGTATCATTGAATTTGAAGGAAGTTGGGATAAGTATTTGTCCCTCATGGAGTTTGCCTATAATAACAGCTATCAGTCAAGCATACAAATGGCACCATATGAAGCATTGTATGGAAGGAAATGTCGAACTCCATTATATTGGACCGAACTTAGTGAAAACAAGATTGTGGGGGTGGATTTAATTCAGGAGACAAAGGAGAAGGTAAAACTTATTCAGGAGAGATTAAAGACTGCATCGGATAGACAAAAATCTTATGCTGATCTAAAAAGAAAAGATATTACTTATGAAGTGGGAGATAAAGTGTTTCTCAAAGTATCTCCTTGGAAGAAAGTCCTGCGATTTGGCAAGAAAGGCAAGCTCAGTCCGAGATTCATTGGCCCATATGAGGTTATAGAGAAGGTTGGACCGGTAGCTTATCGGTTGGCACTACCCCCAACACTCGACAAAATTCATAATGTGTTCCATGTGTCAATGTTAAGGAGATACAGATCAGATCCATCACATATCTTATCTCCTGATGTCGTAGAAATCGAACCCGACCTAACGTATGAATAGGAACCGGTACAAATCTTAGCGAGAGAGGTTAAACAATTGAGAAACAAGTCTATACCATTGGTAAAAGTACTTTGGAGGAATCATAAGGTTGAAGAAGCAACTTGGGAACCGGAGGATACAATAAAAACTCAATATCCGCAATTGTTTTCAGGAAATTTTCGGGACGAAAATTCATAAGAGGGGGAGAATTGTAACGAACCGAAATTTCCAAAATTTGCTTATAATAAATTACTATGGTATTGAGAATATCATAGAAATTATTTTTATTGTTATTGTTGTTATTGGATATAAGACATGAGGAAATAAGAGCTAATTATAGTAAGAAGGATGAATTGGACATTTAATTATTTGTCCAAGGGTAATATTGGAAATTGAAAAAAAAAATAAAAAAAAAATAAACACATACTTACAGCCTCCTCTCTTCCCTCATCCATTTCCCTTCATCTTCTTCACCATTTTTCTCTCTTCCTAATCAAATTTTCTATAATCCTAAAACTTCCGATTTCTTCGATTTAACTTCGAATTATTGTTAGAAATCGATCCTTAAGCCCTCTATCATCATCAATTTCAGTCAATCAAGACTAGAAGAGGAGGATTTCAGAAATTAAGATTCGGATGAATAGTAACCCGAGTTTGAGGTGAGTGATTTTTGGTGAAATTAAAGCTTAATTAGTAGAATTTATGGTAGATTAAGCATATTTATGGTATTAGGAAGTTTATTTATGCAATATCTTGATAGAATTATATATGGCTGTTGTAGAGGAAGCTATTGCAAGTAAATCAAAGGCAAAAGGGATAGAAGAGAGCTAGAAAGAGCATAGAAAAAGGTTTGTGTCCCGAATTTCGATTTCTCGGTTTTTCGGGAAATTTTCCAGATTATATACCTGTTTTGTTTTAATGTTTTCTCTCGTTATATAAATCCGATTTGAATGATTCTTGATTCTATTGATATCTACAGAAAGTAAGGAACATATGTTCAGAAGAAACCTTATTGAATTTCGTTCGTTTTCAATGTGAAATTTTCGTTTGAAGTTGAGTCACGAAATCTGTTTTCGGAAAATCTCAGCTTGGTACACTGTTTAGTATTTTGATCATAACTTTGGTTATAAAATTTGGATTTCTGTGATTCTGGTGGTTTTGGAAAGCTGAGACATGTGGCTAATTATGTTTAGAAGAAAGTTCTTCGATTGGGTGATGTTTTCATAGTAAAAAATGCAGGGGAAGTCAGGTTATGAAACCTGGAAAAATTCTGGAAAGTATGATATTGATTTTAATGAGTTTTAATTGAAGTTTGATGCTTAAAAATTTGGGATTTGGATTCATAATTACTGAAGTTATGTTGAATTATGATTGATGGTTTATACTGGAATTTTTAAGATGTTATTTTGATTTATTGCCCTTATTAAACGAGTAGAATACGGGTCAGGGTAGATTGGCGCCAATAAAGGGGGGTACAGTACTGTACAAACAATTGAAGCTTTGGCTTCGGGCTTTGGCCGATATTATGATATATATATATATATTGATATTGAAGCTTCGGCTTCGGGCTTGACCGATATATTGATTTTTGAAGCTTTGGCTTCGGGCTTGACCGAGATATTGATTTTGAAGCTTTAGCTTCGGGCTTGTCCGCTCCCGTATCCATTTTACCGTTATTCAGGACTTGTTTACTTTGGGCAATATGTGGTTAAAGTGTTTGGAAAAAATTGGGTACAAATTTGATTGTACTTTGAAAGGATTACTATATAAGTTTTGTGATTTGGTTCCATAAAGTTGGTTTATTTGTTTTTGACTTATAAATATACTTTGTTTCTATTTTAAAAATATTCAAAGTTGTTATATATATATTTTTTATGGACACTACTAAGCAAATTGCTTAGCGTGTAGTTGATTTTCTACGCGTAGGTGGAGAACTTGTAGATAGCTTGGACCAAAGTGGTACAGGTGGATCGGCTTAAAGAGCAAATAAGGAAAGACTCGAGGTGGATTTACATTTTAATGTAATATTATGGTTTGTAGAATAATGGCATGTACTAGAGAGTGAGAAATGTAAAGTGACATTGAGAAATATTTGGAGAATAATTTGGAGTTAAAACATTATATTGGTATTTATACATATTGAAATCTATAAGTATTGAACTCTACATAGTGGAGTAGAGTTATTTATTGGGTGATTATTGTTACCGTGACGCTCCCTAGAGGGGGGGCGTTACACAGTGAATTTGTATTTTTCTTATTGTCATTATCCATTGAGAAAGCTTCAAATTAATGTAAAAATTGCTTTATGACATTAATATTGTCTCAATTTATAAAACAATGGATTCATACTATTTCACAAAATTTTATAATACAATTATAATTTATTGACAAACAATGTTTAAGATTATCACTATTTTATCTTTTAGACGACACAAAACTTAGTCTTATTTTTTTAATGACAATATATGTTTTGTCATAAATGTTAAATTACGACAATAAAAATTGTCAATTATTATGTAAAAAAGTTGTCACAACAAATATTTATACAATTTGCTTCAAAAAAACAAATATTTATACAATGACGATAATATTTTATCACCAATTAATAAATTTTACTGACAACTTACTTGTTGTTACGACAAACATGTGCATTATTTATGACAATTGCAACGTCACTATAATCTTATACATTTACTTTTTACTTGTAATTCGTCAACATAACTGAAATTTTAGCTGACAAAATGCATGATTTTTCATTCAAATACTCAACTTTAGTGACGATAGGGAATATAAAGTGACAACGAAATTTTAATAAAATGACAAAATAAGCGTCACAAAAACAAAAAATTGTAGTGACATGTAATTTTTCGTCATATAAACACAAAATTTTGATGACGAATTATATAATTGTCACATTGACAAAATATGACGGACATACTGTGACGAAGCCTGCGACGATAATTTTTCGTCACTTTTTATCTATGGTGATGAAATAACATGTTTTCTTGATGATTTCAGTGCATCGTAAAATGCCAAATTTCTTGTAGTGATTTTTGTCAATTTACAAACAAATAATTTTGTTTCTCATCTTTTTGCAATTTAAGCATTTTTCTTTTAACATTTGTCTCTTGGATATGCTTCTGTTTTGTCCAATTTTAAACTTACGTTTAACATGCTTTTTTGCCCTTTTTGGAATCTCTAATGACCTCCACCACGTTAGGTTTTACCAAAACTTGATTAGCAATAGAAAATTTTTTATTTAAGAAATCCCACAATTCTTTTGCAATACGTTTAATATTGCACACCTTATATAGGTCGATGACTAAGTCATTTTATATATGATTTTTGCAAAGAAAATCCATATGATTCCAACCATCCATAAATAATTGAAAAGAACCATTCACCACTCTAACATGAGGGTCATCTTTTAATATGTTATGGTGTCTCATGCTTGTCACATAGAAAAATATTTTATATTGCCAAACTTTAAAATTTGTTCCACAAAATTTTTTCGATCTTTTAAGAGTTGAAATAAGATATAATCCCAAACCAACCTCATGATCATTAGACATAACAATCGTTAAACTAGAAAGTTCATTTTCATTAGGTCTAACACTAATAGGGCCAATTTGTCTATTTTGGCTATTCTGGCCTGGAACCGTTTCAGAGTCATTACCTCCAATCGGTAAAATAATGTCCATAATTTTCTCAATTCACAATCTGAAATACTACATAGTAAGTCAATTACTTGTAAATGAGAAAAATCAAGAAAGAGAAGAAAGAGAATTTTTTTATAAAAACAAATTACTGTTTTTTTTATATGAACAACGTTTTGTTCTAAAAACAGTCTTCAAGAAATCTAGTGTAACCTGCACTTGAACTTAAAAAAATATAGAAATAATTGTCTTAAGATTGTTAGAAACTTGTTAGTAGTGGTATTGAATAAAATAAATAATACCATATTTCATTAAGAATACGTACATATTACAATATGATTCTCAAAGATATAGAAATGTAACAATTATAATATAATAATACTTAAACCTTTTACTGAAGAAAAAGCTTATTGCGGAGGCCTGAAACTCAGTTTCCTTAAGACAATTATTCATCCTCTACCGGTGAATTTGTCTCCCAGGATACAACTATAATCGTTAGTCAAACTCTAACCGTGTGAAGAGCAATTCACAAGAACCTAAAACTAAGTAGCCTTCTTATAAAAGTAATGAAAACTTTGAGAGATATTTTTAGTATGAAAACATAAAATAAATCACAAAGTAAACAAACACAAATACTAGCTAGATTTTTCTAGATTAAAAGAGAAAAGAACAAGTGTTAGTAGAAGACATACAAGAGTAGGGTATATGACATTAACGTGGCTTAATGAGGTTTAAAAGACATTAACTTCTGTAACCATAAATTTATGGTGAATGTTATGAAAAATATTATTGATTAAGGGATTTATCACCCATTAATACATAATAAAATTTGCTGAAAAAAAATATGACGAGATAATATTTTTTCGTTACTGAATTACTGATTTATCGCGTCCAAATTTGATAGATGTTCAAATTCTAAACTACAATTTCTCATTCACCGTTAATCCGTTTTAGGCGTATAATATGTCATTGGAAAGCTCTTGAAGCATAAAATACAATGACATATTTCGTGTTATTCAGATCGTAGCTTTTCCATATTATAATTTAGCCTAAAGTAGATAATGCATAACATTATCTAATATGCCATATTTCCAACAGTAATGATTATAAATAGCTATTAATATTATATATAAAAAATAAATTATTGATGCTAATTAATTAAAAATAAAAAAAAACATTAAGTAATATTAACTAACGGTGAAGGATCTGGTAACTTTATATTTTATAAAGTATAAGTTACTTTGTCTTTCATCACCAATGAATTAATGGGATGAAATTCAATCCCATGGTGATTGTGGCAAAGTAAGCTAAAAACAAAGTTACAATAGAATTTCCCTTAACTATTTATTGTGGCAAAAGACTTAGTCTAGTGGTTGAGCCTTAAAACCAGTGTTATCAAAACCATACCATACCGACCGATTCAAACGGTTGTACCGTAAATCGGCCATGGCTATGGTACGGATCAACTTAAAAACAATTTTTAAAAAGGTTAGGGCGACAACCTGAAAGGGTTGCAATAGCCACTGAAATACGGCAACATGCATAAACATTGCGTAGACCAAGAAAGCATTGCAATAGCTAATATAAACCCTAAATAATATATATTCTTTTAAAAATAAAAAATCGGTAAACCACTAATTATACCGATTATACCAATATAACACGTACCATTTACTTCACTGATATGATATCCGGCTCATTATTGATAACATTGCTTAAAACTATGATCATAGAGATCATGGGTTCGAGTCCACATACGGGTAAAGTGAAGTTTTTTCTTATAATTATTGTAACCATAATGATGCAATTTTTTTAAAAACACTAACTATTATAATTAATATAGATACACATAAGCAATAATAAACAAAGATAAATAATTAATAATAATTATTATAATAATATTTTATATTAATAAAAAAATATTAAATAATAAATAAACATAATTACTAAAAAATAGCTCCACAAACATTAAAATTTTATTATTGTTGCTATAAATTACACATGATCACTTTCTTAACTGTACTTTTCTTCTATTAGTAATTAATTTTAGTGATCCCTACTAACATTAATTGCTATGATGACTATAATAAAAAGATTAATATAATAGAATAATATAAGTAATAATTATTTAAAAACATGAGCATTAATAGTTATTCTCATAGTTTCAGTTTTAAGAATCCCCGCCCATTCTTGCTTAAGCCTCATTCATGCCCTATATTAAAGCAAATTGCTCAATTTTCAGTTTTTATAGTGCTATCAGGTCCTTAATCGATTTATAGCTTCATAGGCACCGTCTAGTCAGATATTTTCTGTCTAGGCAGCGCCTAAACTCAATTTTTTAAGATGCCGATATCTATAATTATTATCCAATTTTTTTAACCCACGAGAAATAGTTTAGATGCTAAAATGAAAATATATAAAAGTATTATCACAATAAAGTTGTGTTTTCATTTTTAAAACATGATCGAAATTATGTTTTATTATATTATAATTTATTCCAGTTGAATTTATAATTTTATTGCAGCCATGACACTCGAAGAGATGATAGCAGCATTAGGAGGAGCCCCACCTGTAGTTTCTTGTGAGTTTTACGGGGTTAGTGGACACATGCTCGTTACGTGTCCACTTCTTTTTAGTGATGAGTATCAACCAATGGCATTTTGCAACCTACCAAAGACATTTTCTAATATCAATCAAGGTAAGTTGGAAAATCAAGGTATGCTTCCAACTCAAGCTGAAGTTAATTTGAAACAGATTTCATGTGCCATAACTGTTCCAAATGAGAAAGATCTTGTAAATTATATATCTAAAATCGAAGCTGTTAACCTGGAGTCCAAGGTAAGCAGTTTTAAAAATTTAGATTCGAATTTAAAGACCAATTCAGAAAAGGAAATAAGCTCTAATGTTAACAATGAATCAAAACTGAAAATCACAAAGCTAATAGTTCATCTACTCCCTTTTCCAAAAAGGTTGTCTAAAACCAAGATAGAAAAAGAAGATGGTGAACTTGAGATTATTGAGATAAATCATCCATTCCTTAATGTTTTTTATGTGGATACTATTGCAAATGAATCATTACTTATGCTTTTGGAGATATGGTTGATGACATTAATCTCTCTTATATTTTGTTTACTATTGAGTTGAAAGAAACTATCAAAGGCCTTGGCATAAAAGAGCTTGGTTCAGAAAAGATAGCATGGGATCCTGGTTGAACAAAAACTACGTCGAGCTAAATGACGTTAAACAAAGGCGCTTTTTGGAAGGCAACCCAAAATTTTATTTTTGTTTTCACTTTCATTTTTTTAGTTTAATAGTTTTTTTTATGTTTGAAAGGGTATAAGTATAAAATTTCAGTTGTCTTCAAACTTGGTTTCACTCTCATCTCCACCATCCGTTAGCTTTTTCAGCCCAAACAGTAGCACCCATGAGCTGCCTCGTCGCACCTCCCTCGATTTCGGGTATATTCTTTCCTTGTCCTTTGCTTTTCACTTTCCGTTTTGACATAAATGAGGACATTTCTGATTTTAAGTGTGGGGGAGGGGATTGTAATATCTTTTGAAGGTTCTCAACAAAATTTTTGCTGTCTTGGTAGCACTTTTTGCCATATTAACACCAATTGGCCACCTTGGTTTTAGCCACGAATTGGAAAACATTCACTATGAAATAAATTTTTATCTAAGATTTGAATCGGTTTTAAGCCAATTTTGTTATTAGATTTGAAGAACTTGAATTAAGATTTCTTTGATGGTTAGAATTGTTAAGACTTTCTTGTAAAATAGACACAAAAGCTCACCTAAACCAATGTGTGTTTTATTTTATATTTATGTTGTTAATTTTAGTAAAAAAAAGCAAAAGAAAAAGAAAAAGAAGAAAAAAGAAAAAAAGGGAAAAGAGAAAAAAAAAAAGAAAACTGCCCGCGCAGGTTCGAATCCTGTTGTTCACGCCACATGCTCTTAGAGTTCTTTCTATTTATGCTAAAAAAATAGAATTCTAATGTAATTGTAATCACCTAATTAAAACTAAAAAAATAATTACTAACTAAAAGGGAAAAAGATAATTCAAAACAAAAAGGAATATAATGTATATCAGTTTCTAGTCTTTGTGTTCAAACAGGAAGCTTTAAATCTTTAATTTGCTCTTTTCTTCAAAAATCCCGAAATTGACAGCTCATCTTGTTACTGCTTAGCCTGGACTCTAGGATAACTTCCAAATCAGCTCTAAAATGCACCAAAATGCTTCAAACTTGCCAAATCAGTCCAAATACCATCCAAGACCTAAATAAGCACGAAACATTCACATAATCAGCAGTAAATCATTTGAAAAGTCAAAAGAAATAACCTTAAAACATGTTAGACTTGCAAGTTATCACCTCAACAACATAAAATACGTTCCTCTCCAAATAGCGTGCGCAAGACATCCTTGTTTTTATTTTCTTTTCTTATTTTGTATTTATCTCTCAAACCGTTTATTTTTTTAACATGCCACTTTAGATTTTTTTTTCGTCTCGTTTTATCTTCGAAACGCCATTCATTGTTATATACTTTTTTTGACTTTTTCCCAAACTTTTCAAAATCTGGTATAAATCTGGTATTTTGATGGAATAAATCTGGTATGAAGTGGTTTTTGTTTGATTTCTTTATAAAATGCAAGTTTATAGTTCACCTGGTATTTTGCTGGTATAAACTGATTTTTGTATGATTTCTTTCATAAAAACATGCTCATGTTTGGTTTTAATTTTCCAGAGCTGGCATTTTGCTGGAATGAGGTGATTTTTGTTTGATTTCTTTCATAAAATGGAAGTTTATGGGTTATTTTCATCACACCTAGTATTTTGCAGTATTAACTCGTTTTTTTATGATTTCTTTCATAAAAACATGCTTATGTTTGATTTCAATTTTCCAGATCAGGTATTTTGCTGGTATGAGGTGGTTTTTATTTGATTTCTTTCATAAAATACATGTTTATTAGTTTATTTATTCACATCTATTATTTTGCTGGTATAAACTGATTTTCGTATGATTTCTTTCATAAAAATATGTTTATGTTTTGTTTCAATTTTCCAGAACTGGTATTTTGTTGGTATTTTGCTAGTATAATGCTTGTATCATCTGTTACATATCTGCAAAAATAAAAATTCAAAAAAAGTATATCATCAAAGTATGTTTTGGGTTCTTCACACCTTGTAAAATACTAGTATAAAGTAGGTTTTGTTTGATTTCTTTCATAAAATATATGCTTCATTATGTTTGGTTCTTCACACCATGTATATTACTTGTATAATGATGATATAAAGTAGGTTTTGTTTGATTTCTTTCATAAAATAGATGCTTGTGTTTAGTTTAATTTTTCACACCTTGTAAAATGCTGGTAAAATATTGGTATAAAGTGATTTTTGTTTGATTTCTTTCATAAAATAGATGTTTAAGTTTGGGTTCTTCACACCTTGTATAATGCTTGTATAATGCTTGTATAAAGCGGGTTTTGTTTGGTTTCTTTCATAAAATAGATGCTAATGTGTAGTTTCATTTTTCATACCTTGTAAAATGCTGGTATAAAGTGGTTTTTATTTGGTTTCTTTCATAAAATAGATGCTTATGTTTGGGTTAATATAAAGTGATTTTTGTTTGATTTCTTCCATAAAATAGATGTTTATGTTTAGTTTAATTTTTCACACCTTGTATAATGCTGGTTTTTCACACATAGTAAAATGCTGGTAAAATGCTGATATAATGTTGGTTTTTCACATCTGGTAAAATGCTGGTATAATGCTGATTTTTCACACTTAGTAAAATGCTGGTATAATGCTTGTATCATCTGTTACATATATTTAAAATGTATATCATCATGGATCTACTTTCGAAGATAAAAATAAGACGTACAAAAAACTCTAAAGCGACATATCAAAAAAATTGACAGTTTGCAAGATAAGTGAAAGATAAAGTAAAAAATTTAGAAAAAGGAAGGAATTGTTGTTTCCTGGGTTAGCATGAAGAGGAACGTACAATATGAAAAACACAAATTTAAAAACTAACCAAATGGTTAATTATAAAAGTAGAGGGTAATTATGCAGATATTTTACTCAACTCCTACATTCCTTATAATTTCCCAACAAATAAAACCCCCACCCCTCCGTACTCGAATATGGACTCGAACCTGTAACTTCCTAAGATCACAGTTTCAGGCTCACCCACTAGGTTAAGCCTTTGCCACAGAATAAGTGTTAGTTTATTTTGGACTATTCTGCCTCAATGTAGTTTGAGATAATTTTGCATCAAGTGAAAATGAAAAACACAAGTTATTGTATGGTGATTTTGTTTTTTTCCTTACTTTACCGCTATCACCATTAGATTGTTTTTCATCCCACTAATCCAATGGTGATGAAGGGCAAAATAACTTTGACTTTACAAAAACAACATAGTCACCATAGCCTTCACCATCTTATTCAATGAAAATAAAAATCTAATGTCAACTTACAATGAGAAATTACATTGATATTTATAGTATATATCCAAGCTACTTATAACCTTTTAGCTAGTATTGGGGTAAATATGAGTTGAGAATCCCACATGTAAAGTTAATGAGTTAAGTGGATGATATATAATTGAGAATGACCCATTAACCCATCATCTTAGGGTTTTGGGTTAGAAGTGGAGTCAAGTCCATGAAGTATATCATTCATTTGGATGCTCATTGTTCCCCAGAAACAAAAGCTTTTAGATCCTTACAAATGGTATTAGAGCTAAGGTTTGGCTTGTTTAAGTGCGATGTTGCACTCAAGGGGGAGCATGGTCTTAGCCCGGATGTGGTGATAACTCACACTTGAGGGGAGATTGTTGGGGTAAGTGTGAGTTAAGAATCCTACATAGAAAGTTAATGAGTTAAGTGGATGATATATAATTGGGAATGGCCCATTAACCCATCATCTTAGGGTTTTAGGTTAGAAGTGGTGTCAAGCCTATGAAGTATATCAGTCATTTGGATGCTCATTTTTCCCCGTGACCGAAAGGTCCCGGATCCTGACAGCTAGTAACAAACTTGTATTTGATTTGTAACAAACTTATATGAAACTATTAACTCCAACACACTTACCCCTCATAATGAAACTCATTATGAACGATAGAGCTTATAGAGACCTCACAAATGATTTTTATTTAGCTAGGTTCTCGATAAAGAAGGACTTCTTAGCTACTCTGGAAAGGGGATCGGGATGACAGCAGATCACTTGATATAGGTTTTGAAGTGGTACTCATTCTTCAATCCTTATAATGTCAAAGTATAAAAAATTATGGCCTGAGTGCGATTTCCCGTGATCCCGAAACACAGAGGGAGTTGTAAGGTGCACTTTTTAAAAAATAAGGGAGTTAGGGGATCACTTTAAAAGTTAAGAGAGACAGTAGATTTTTGAGACAAATTTGAGTAGCTACAAATGCATTAGACATAATAATAATAATAATAATAAGCACTTTAATTTTTGAGTCTTTATATATTGAAGTCTTTGGGTTGAATAAATTTTAGACATGGCCTTATGATGTCTTATATTTGCACCAAAAATAACTAACTTGGTAGAAGGTGAAAGAAACTAAGTGTATACTCTAGCAAAATAGTCAAATGCACCATTCGTCTTTGAATATATACATTTGTCCACTAAAAGTAACTAATTATAACCTTTTAGCTAGTATTGGGGTAAGTGTGAGTTGAGAATCCCACATGCAAAGTTAATGAGTTAAGTGGATGATATATAATTGAGAATGACTCATTAACCCATCACCTTAGGATTTTGGGTTAGAAGTGGTTTCAAGCTTATGAAGTATATCATTCACTTGGATGCTCATTGTTCCCCCGGACTGAAAGCTTCCGGATCTTGACAAATGGTATCAGAGCCAAGGTTTGTCTTGTTTAAGAGCGGTGTTGCGCTTAAGGGGGAGCACGGACTTAGCCCGGATGTGGTGATAACTCACACTTGAGAGGGGAGAATGTTGGGGTAAGTGTGAGTTGAGAATCCCACATGGAAATTCAATGAGTTACGTGGATGATATATAATTAGGAATGACCCATTAACCCATCATCTTAGGGTTTTACGTTAGAAGTGGCGTCAAACCCATGAAGTATATCATTCATTTGGATGCTCATTTTTCCCCGTGACCGAAAGGTCCCAGATCCTGACAGCTAGTAACAAACTTATATTTGATTTGCAATAAACTTATATGAAACTATTAACTCCAACACACTTACCCCTCATAATGAAACTCATTATGAACGATAGAGCTTATAGAGACCTCACCAATGATTTTTATTTAGCTAGGTTCTCGATAAAAAAGGACTTCTTAGCTGCTCTGGAAAGGGGATCGGGATGACAGCAGATCACTTGATATAGGTTTTGAAGTGGTACTCATTCTTCAATCCTTATAATGTCAAAGTATAAAAAATTATGGCTTGGGTGCGATTTCCCGTGATCCCGATTGAATACTACAGTGCCTCAGTCCGTCAAAGTATGTCATGTTAGTTGCCACAAAAGACAGAGGGAGTTGTAAGGTGCACTTTTTAAAAAATAAGGGAGTTAGGGGATCACTTTAAAAGTTAAGAGAGAAAGTAGATTTTTCAGACAAATTTGAGTAGCTACAAGTGCATTAGACATAATAATAATAATAATAATAATAATAATAATAATAATAATAATAATAATAATAATAAGCACTTTAATTTTTGAGTCTTCTTATATTGTAGTCTTTGGGTTGAATAAATTTTAGACATGGCATTATGATGTCTTATATTTGCTACAAAAATAACTAACTTGGTAGAAGTTGAAAGAAACTAAGTGTATAGTCTAACAAAATAGTCAAATGCACCATTCGTCTTTGAATAGATACATTTGTCCACTAAGAGTAACTAATTATAACTTTTTAGCTAGTGTTGGGGTAAGTGTGAGTTGAGAATCCCACATGAAAAGTTAATGAGTTAAGTGGATGATATATAATTAAGAATGACTCATTAACCCATCACCTTAGGGTTTTGGGTTAGAAGTGGTTTCAAGCCCATGAAGTATATCATTCACTTGGATGCTCATTGTTCCCCCAGACTGAAAGCTTCCGGATCTTGACAAATGGTATCAGAGCCAAGGTTTGTCTTGTTTAAGAGCGGTGTTGCGCTTAAGGGGGAGCAGGTTCTTAGCCCGGATGTGGTTATAACTCACACTTGAGGGGGAGAATGTTGGGGTAAGTGTGAGTTGAGAATCCCTCATGGAAATTTAATGAGTTATGTTGATGATATATAATTGGGAATGACCCATTAACCCATCATCTTAGGGTTTTACGTTAGAAGTGGTGTCAATCCCATGAAGTATATCATTCATTTGGATGCTCATTTTTCCCCGTGACCGAAAGCTCCCTGATCCTGACACCCAGTAACAAACTTGTATTTGATTTGTAACAAAATTATATCAAACTATTAACTCCAACACACTAACCCCTCATAATGAAACTCATTATGAACGATGGAGCTTATAGAGACCTCACCAATGATTTTTATTTAGCTAGGTTCTGGATAGAGAAGGACTTCTTAGCTGCTCTGTAAAGGGGATCGAGATGATAGCATATCACTTGATATCGATTTCGAAGTGGCACTCATTCTTCAATCCTTATAATGTCAAAGTATAAAAAATTATGGTGCGATTTCCCGTGATCCCGATTGAATACTACAGCGCCTCAGCCCGTCAAAGTATGCCATGTTAGTTGCCACAAAAGACAGAGGGAGTTGTAAGGTGCATTTTTTAAAAAATAACAGAGTTATGGGGTCGCTTTAAAAGTTAACGGAGGCAATAAATTTTTGAGACAAGTTTGAGTAGCTACAAATGCATTAGACATAATAATAATAATAATAATAATAATAATAATAATAATAATAATAATAATAATAATAATAATAAACACTTTAATTTTAGAGTCTTTATATATTGAAGTCTTTGGGTTGAATAAATTTTAGGGGAATTTATAATGCTCCTAGCTTTTTGTACCTTTCTCTCATCTAATGTTTGAGAATGTATTAGAGGGGATTTAATTAATATGAGAGAATATTTAATTAAGTATTAATAAATTCTCAATCATTGGATTAGAGAAGGGTATAAAAAGATAGGAGCATTGTATAAATTTTTAAATTTTAGACATGGCATTATAATGTCATATATTTGCAATAAAAATAACTAACTTGAAGTTGAAAGAAACTAAGTGTAAACTCTAACAGAATAGTCAAATGCACCATTGTCTAAGAGTAACTAAAATTGATTTTGTAAAACCAATAAAAGTTTACCAAATAAAATTACAAAGGTAAAATATGAAAAGAAATAAAAGTTAATTAGAATTATGTATTTAGAATAGAAGCAAAGTGAAATCTAACACATTTTAATGAGGGAAATTGTAAGGCATGTAGTGGTTGGATAAAATATTTATACAACTATCCCTAATTTTATAATTAACTCTTTGGTCAATTTTTAAAATTTCTCTTTTCCTCTCATGGGTTCCTGTTAGATTATGCTATTTCTGTGCCTAATCTCAAGCGGAGATATTTTGTATGTTAGTCAATTTTTTTTGTTGTTAATTCAAGTCCTATTCTGCGGGCATGTTAACGTTAGTAGTTGTAGAATAATATCAAATTTTTCGGTTTACATTTAATAATGGCTTTTAATTAGGAAGGTTGTTGCTTCATTTTTTATATAAATTCTGTTGCTCATTCAATGAAAGATAAGCTGGAAATTTATTTCTTTTCTTTCATAGTCATTTTAATTAGTATGTTGTATATCCATATATTATTCCAACAGTGGTATCAGAGCTATCTTTTTATGGGATCTCAGCCAAAGAAATTGCAACACCAACAGAAGTTCATCATTACGATGCAACAAGAGTATGAAGATACAATAAGAGGATGAGCTTTTCGTTCGAAGCTCACCGCACCGCATAACCATATCCATAACCAATGACCAATGCCCATGACCTATAACCAATGCCCATGACCTACAACCAAAACCATGCCAATGACTCATAACCATATCTATGATCGATGCCCATGACTTATGCTTATGCCTCATATGCCTATGACACAACCATGATCCAAAATTCCAAATAAAATGTTACCGCTTCAAAGCCGAGGAGGAGTTGCTTTAACTACTCACAATATCCATAATCATAACCATAACCATGCCATAACCATAATCATATCCATATCTATGCCCATGATCATAACTACATCCATATTTATATTTCTGAATAAAATTTCAGTAAAGCTAAGCGTGATGTTCGTCACCATGTGTGAAGAACCAAAATCTCAAAAATCTATTTTATGAAAGAAATAAAAAAAATCACTTTATACCAGCATTATACCATGCATGAAAAATAAAACCAAACACATGCATCTATTTTTATGAAAAAAATAATAAAAGCCACCTATTTTATGTTGTTGAGGCTGTGTGGAACGTATTTATATTGTTGAGGTTTGTAAGACACTTGTGTTATTGACCAACTTTTAATGAAAATAATTATTAGGCTTTATTATAGTTACTTAATTTTCCCTAGAAAATTCATATAATATCAAATGCATAATATTGGTAAGATAAGACAATGTATACAATTTTTTACATTAGAAAATAAAATCTCAAAATTAATTCAACTTCTCTAAGTGAAATTTTATAACACTAATCATTCAACTACATTACTATTTGCTTCTTTATACTCTTCTTCTTCCATAGTATCACAAATTGTTTCTCCTCTCGTCTCTTTTACAAATATTACACACAACCCGCTTATTCCTATCGTCAAACCGAATATTCCATACGAGAAAAACTTATTCTTATGTCCTGCCGCAACGAGTATTGGAGCAAACACTCCCCCGAGCGCGACTGCCTCCCTTACCATTGATAAAGCGGAGTTTCTCACACTTGTCGGAAACAGTTCCGTCGCAAATATAAGCAAAACATCAACTACAATACATGCACAGAAAAAGGACACCGTCTCTAGCCCTATTTCAACATTTGATGACAGTTTCGTCGCTACCACGATAAGAATGCTACAAATTCCACTTATAGTGCTAAAAATCAACACCGAAGTCTTCCTATTTAGCTTCGGAATGAGAACGAATGTGATCAATGATGCAGGCAACTCCGACAAGGCGTTGAATGTCGTGCTTAAATAGAGATTGAACTTGGAATTTTTTAGTACAAATGGCATTCCACTGTATACCATTCCGCTTCCAAATCCCGTCACCATAACTACTAATAAGCGACGATAAGCCCAACTTTTTGCGACGAAAATCTTCATTACTGAAAATATATTATGATTAATTTTGTTAATTTCTAGTGGATCGAATTTCAGATGTGAAAAATCGATGGATTTGACGGATGAAATTCTTCTTAGAACTGAAAGAGCTTCTTCATTGCGACCGCGACAAAAAAGCCATCTAGGAGATTCAGCGACGAAAAAGTGAACTAAAATAGAGTACAAAATCGTCGGGATTGAAGTCCACAAATACATGATTCTCCAAGATGATTCTCTATTTATATATGCAATCAAAGGCAATGACAAGAAACCCAAAGTGAAACAAACATACCCAAATACCCCAACTTGGCCTCGCCATTTGTGACCGATGATTTCCGTCGCTAAAACAATAGCACAAGTACCAATTGTAGAACGGCCAAACCCATTAACAAATTTCAAACCAGAGTACACCCAAATGTTTGGAGAGAAAACAATGAATAGTGAAGAAAAACCCGTTGTTAAACAAGAGATTAAAAGCATATTTTTCCGACCGAGACTCGAATCAGCAAGAGTAGCCAAGATCAGCCCACCAAACAGACAACCAAAGAAGAAAGAAGAGGCTGGAAGACCCTTTAAAAGTGAACTTGAGCATTGAAGATCCCATTCTGAAATTACTGATGTGTAAAGTGGCCTATCCCAATCCCATGAAGAATTTTTCGGAAAATCGCAACGAGAAAAATGATCATCAAAAGTATTGCAAGATGATGATGATGATTCAATGCAATGCCAAGTTGGTTCAGCTTCAGTGAATATACTAATGAACACTTGTTGTGCATCAAAAGCCCAAGAACATGATACTAAAACGGCTATTAAAAATTGGGTAAGATTTAAATTCCCTATATATTGTTCTATGGTTTGATCAAGAGAGGGGAAATTTTCTTTGGATTTGGAGAGAAGAGGTGTTGAATCGGCCATACTTAGTCAAGCAAGAAAAAGACTTGAGTTTTTGAGTTTCCATTTGCTCATGGTTGCTTATGAAAGAAAAGAGTTGACTTTATTACCTTCAATTTGGCTTAATTAATGTGTGAACTCCTACCAATAATTTTTTTTAAATTCTGCATTTTTTTACATAAGAATATAATCCATTATATAGATTAGAGAAGGTAACAATTCTAATTGAATATAAAAAAATCTACCTACATTTTGATAATGCATACTTAACTCCCTTAATTTAACAACTTTTATCATTTGATGCATCTAACTTACAATTATCTTTACCAACCCCTGAACTTAGTAAAAGTATTTACTATAGCCCCTTCAGTACCACGTGTCACCTTGTGATTGGTTTGACTTTTCAAAGATGTTAAATTTTTTGTTTTCCTCTCTTTAAGAAGGTGATACGTGGCATTGAGGGGGGCTGGGAAAAATATCACATGTCCCCAATTTGGTATCCCCTTCCATGTCTTCCATTCATTTTTTGACATGTAACAAATATGTAAGAGAGATGTGATGAAAAGTATGAAATTAAATTTGAAAAATAATAAATATTACCACATATCAAAAAATAAATAGAGGACATAAAATAAGACATCAAATTAGGGACATGTGATTATTTTTCACGTAATTGTATTATGTATACAAGAATGGGTCAAATATATTTTTGGAATTATAAAATTATACTACATTTATCAAGGAAAAAGTTAAATATAACATGTCATGCATGTATAAATTAAATATATCTCAATTCTTATATCTAGAAAATCACGAAATTAGTATTATAGTGTGGCATGATATGCAAAATAATTTAAAAATTAAACTTTATTTTCATATAGCTAGTGCATCATTTTAACTTCTCTGAATAAGATTTGTTAAATAACAAGAGATTAAAGGTAATTTGACTTTTTTTATCATATATTATAATTTAATATTATCCTCGTAATTAATTTTATTCTGTTTTACTCTTTTTTATAATATATTGTACTATCAATGACTTTTTTTTAGTGTGTTTAAAAATGACATAAACGAAACATTAAGAAAGCGTAAAATTATTATATTGGAAAAAAAATATGCAATAATGGTCATAAATGTAAGTGAAATTTAGGAGAGTACTGTGAAATTATGAACTTGATGTATATACATAAGAAAAAGGTAAACTAGAAATATGACTATTGGTTTAAATCACGTTCAAAGTTATTGTAATTTTATTATAACAATGGGGTTAGTGGTCTTCAAAATAATAAAAAGAGGATCATTAAATTTTTTTCATTAAAATTAATATTGTAAGAGAGAATTCTTTTTGGGTAAATTTTAAAAATATACCCTTTGGTTCAGACATTTTTAAAAAGAGAATTATAAAACTTTTTTCACGAAACGAGGGCTATGGTTAAAAACGTTAGCGAAAATAGATTTTTTTTATGACGGCGTCAAAATTTATGACATAGTGAAGGGTAGTTTCGTAATATAAAGTTTGACCAAAATTTTTTGAGTCAACTTATCTTCCCCCGGAACATGATGAACCCTACAGAACCTCTAGAAAATCTCAGAAAAAGATGAATTTTATTAAGAATCCTATATTAACATTTTCTTATATGGGATTATACCTATTCAATTTAAATTAGAAAGAATATAATAATTAGGACTAATGTTGATTAGGAACATTATTTCCAATTAACTTTATTTATGTTTGATTTATTTGTTTTCTTTTCTCATAAGTGATTTTGTATACTATAAATACATGTACTTATAGTTGATTATTCACAACTCAGAAAGACAATATATACAATTTCTCAATTTATATTTTCTTTATATTTTTCATGGTATCCGAGCAGCGTTCCTGTTACTCTTTAAGATCATCGATTATCCATATCAACAACATGGCTTATTTGACTCAGCCATGTCCAACTGGTAACAATGACATATATTCTAATGCGTCAGATTTGTTCTCTCATAATGCAACAATTAATTCAATTTTTGTAAAGCCATGGATTCTTGACAGTGGTGCCACTGACCACATCATTTCTGATCCCAAATATTTCACACAAAAACGTAAGCATTTAATTACTTCAGTAAATTTACCCACTGGTTCAACTGCTCCTATCACATTCACAGGCGCTGTTCAATTTAATCATGATATCCGTTTAGGTCATGTATTATGCGTTCCTTCCTTCAATCTAAACCTTATTTCCGCTAGTAAATTGACTAAATCTCTCAATTGTCGTATTATTCTCTTACCTGACAGTTGTATCTTGCAGGACTTGGTTACGGGGAGGACAATTAGTTCGGGTGAGCAACGAGGTGGTGTATATTGCATGTCACCTTCCATTCCGATACTAAACTCCTCACAAACTTTTAATTCTTTCGATTTATGGCATATGTTCCTTGGACATCCATCTTTAAAATACCTAAAAATAATTTCTTCATTATTTTCATCCAATAATAAAATGTCATTTCATAATAATTATAACATTTGTCCTATTGCTAAACAATCTAGACTTATTCCTTTTTCATCCAATTTAATAAAAACTAATTCTCCTTTCGATCTTATGCATTCCGACATTTGGGGGGCCACACAAAAATGCAACCCATTCCAATGCCAAATATTTTTTAACAATTGTCGATGATTTTTTTCGGTGTACATGCATTTTTCTTATGCAACAGAAATCAGAAACACAACATTTTGTCAAATCATTCATTACCTTTGTATCTACATAATTTGATAAATCTGTTAAAAATATTCGACCTGATAATGGTCCTAAATTCATTTCCACGCGCTAATTTTTTTAAGAAAAAGGTATCAAGTGCTAGTTTTCTTGTGTTTACACACCCCAACAAAATGGGGTTGTAGAACAGAAACACTGTCATATCAGTATTGTTGCTCGTTTCTTGTTATTTCAATCAGGACTACCACTTCAGTTTTGGGGCGAAAGTGTTCTCACTGCGGTACACCTCATAAATAAATTACGCACACTACTTCTTTCTGGCAGAACTCCTTATGGACGTTTGCATAATAAGCTTCCCTCATATAACTATCTTAAAGTATTTGGATGCCTATGTTATTCCACCGTTGTACAACCCAAACAAAAGTTTGACCCTATGGCTCGTCAATGCATTTTTGTTGGTTATCCATCTACTTATAAAGGTTATAAGTTATATGGCATTGTTTCTTCCGCTTTCATCATTAGTCAAGATGTTATTTTTTATGAAACTACATTTCCATATCAACATCACCATCCTTCACCTACATCTCCACTTTTGCCAAATTTAGATCTTGATCTTTCTCCTTCACCCGTTTTACCAAATTTGGCTCTTGATCTTTATCCTTCACCAAATCTCAATAATGAGCCCTCAGAAAATTTGCCCTCAACCGAGTCACATCCCGTCGATCAATCATATGATATCTATCAATCATAAGATATATATCAGTTGCAACATGTTGATCAGTCACATCCTATCAACCAATTTCCTTCACCGCCTTTGATTCAATAATCTTCCTGAAATTGCAAAGCTCTAGTGTGGCATAAAGAATACTTTGTTCCTACTCAAGCCAATCAGTCCATCATTGTTCCAATGTCCTCTAAACGTACAAAATATCCCCTTTCTATTTTTTTTATCATATTCAAAATTTTCACCCGCACAAAGCACTTTCCTTGCTAACATCACAGTTTCAAAAGAACCCACTTCTTATGAACATGCCAACCTTGATCCTCACTAGCAAAAAGCCATGGCTGCAGAATTAAATGCATTAGAATAGAACAATACTTCAAGCATTGTGTCACTTTCTGTCGGTCACAAACCTATGGGATGTCGATAGGTCTATAAAATCAAATACAATTCTGATGGGAGTATTGAGCGCTACAAGGTACGACTGGTTGCTAAAGGATATAAACAAATTGAAGGTCTTGATTACAATGAAACATTTTACGCCTTGTGTGCCTCAATACAAAAATGAAGGTTTGTTTGTGGTGGCAACTAATATTTATTACACTTTTTTCTATATGCGCCACAAGTCCCTCGAGCGCGCAAGATACTAAGATAGTGTCTTGTAGTGTCATGCTACTATATAACCTTATTATGATTTATTGTAGTCTATTTTTCCCTGCACTAAAATTCCTAATTGTATCAACCCCAAGAACGAGACAGAAAATGCATATGAGATAGATAAGATACAAGCTCATTTTGATTTTTAGAGTGGAATTCTAGGTCTCCATTGCATGCTAGGGACCAAAGAAGGAGAAACGACTTCTTCTACCTATTCAACAAAAAGAACAACATAATTCACATCAGCTATAGAACCTGATAAGGAATTAATAATATGTAAGAACCTATATAAATCCAACAGACATCCAATATAAATCCTATTGACATCCAATATAAATCAAATACTCATTAATCAAACTTCATTTAGGCATTTCTACAAACACTTCATTTGCACAATTGCAAGAAATAATTAAGAATATAATTGGGGGAATCAAAGAGTCATAAAAGACACAATGAAGACTCCAAAGGGAAAATCAACATTTAACAAAATCAACTTAACCACAAAATCAACTTTCTCACAGCCTTTATTCTCTCATGAAATGAAAGAACTAATGTATTGCCACAAAAAATTTGAAATAAGCTATTAAAAGATGTCACTAATATGGCAAAATACAAAACACAAATTCCAGGGAAAGGATTCACTTGATTGAAATTCATATATGACTTTCGCCCATTTTGGATGAAGTATATTATGCAAATAGATTTCTACTCAACCTTGAGATAGACTGCAATTCTCAAAAACAATTTAAGATTGAAGAATGAACAATCTTTTTAAAATTAAACATCTAAATATTGAATCATAAGACTGTGATTTGAGTTATTTAGAACAATAATTAAAATGATTAGTTGTAGTTATTATCAATAATTAGTCAAGTATATGGAAGGACGTCTTGAAATAAGCAAATGAAGCATATGAATAAGCTAGCATGAACCCTAAACAATGTAAATACAACAGATAATAGCGATGAATTAATTGATTACCTTAGCGATGAATCAAAGATGAAACCCATGATTAGGAGAGGCAGTGGTGGGAGACCTATGTGAAGAGAGGAGGAATGACAAGATGCAGCGAAAGAGCACGAGGGTGGCGAGCTGGAGAAACAGCAACAAGAAGCACAGGTGGTGGCGAGTAAGAGAAACGACGGTGTAAGAGGATCGACGATTGAGAAAGGGTAGAGGAGAAGAAGAGGATCGACGATTGAGAAGGGTAGAGGAGAAAGGCATAAAGAAACAGAGACAAGCAGGTGAAAGAGTACGGCGATGGCGACCGATAAAGGGATAATTAGAAGGGCACTAGCGGTGGAAGAGGAGAACATTGAGAAGCACCGGCGAAATCGCTCGAGATCGAGAGAGGAGATGTTTGTTATTTGATTTAGACACAACGTAATTATGGAATTTTTTTCCCTGTTTCTTTTGTTTTGTTATATGTTTGTTTTTTGGCCAAATTTATTTATTTTTCTAGCCTATTTACGTAAAAGCCCATAGTAATTTGTGTGGATCTACATGTCATAGTACTATACTTTCAGAGTATCATTTTACATCGCAATTTCCAACTATTCTCCTAAGATCGTGATTCGAATTTAGACCTCTCCTGTAAGAATACTTTGGTGCACGTTGCCTTTATCCGATTGAGCTAAATCCAGTGGATCATGTGGATCTGCTTTGGACCCGTGTCCATGAATCCACCTATGCAAATATGGATTCAATATTTGAAAATAATATTGATCTCAATCTATCAAGAGTCAGACCCAATCGAGCTTGCTTACATCCATATCTTGGGATGATGCAAGTCAAGAATTTGTTCCGTCTTTATCTGTCCTAGCTCAGATATTTAGGCCACTTTTGGTTACGGGCTTGTCACTGAAAAGTGTTAGGTTTACTTTGCTTGTATTCTAAATAATTCTAATTCTCTATCTATCAGGGTTGATACAAGTGGTATGCGACTTAGTATCGCTTAAGCAAGATTTCAAGTTCGAGTCCGAGTGAATGCAGAAAATCCTTACTGGGAGACACACCCACCATAGCCAGGTGCGCGACCCAGGTCGGACCTTGATATAGTCGGAGCAAAATTTCGATAAGCCAAATTGACAACCAAAAAATAATTCCAATTCTCTTATAAAAAGAATAATTCTAATTCGCTTTATTTTTCTTCTCGTATTTTACCTTGGTAAAATTATTTAAGTTGATGGTAAAACTTTTAGTGGTTTTGCTGACTAAAAACCAAATCTTGTAACTATTGGTACACAAATGTGAGGAATGGTATAGTTATGCGGGGAAATATTATATGGGACGAGTATTTAGTGTCCATCTCGTTGGATGCTTAACACATGGACATTATATTAGGTATAATAAGAAATTGTGTTTTGTGTGTCAAGCATCCAATGAGAAGGGTATTAAATACCCAGTCTCGTATAAAAAAAACCCTTAGTTATGCCATATTGAAAAGTTATTTAACCAAAAGACTTCAATTTGTAAACATGCTAAATTACGTCGGGGTTATACCAACAAGGTGTAGCTTAATTGGTAACACAGACTGAGTAAGTTGGAGGAAAATAAGGTTCGAATCCTATTAAATACACTTCACTACAAGAAATCAAGCAATTGTGACAGTAGAAGCTGTCACAAAAGAGGAAAAAGTTGTCACATAAATCAATATGTGACGATAAACATTTGTCACGGGGGTTGTCGTGTAAAACTCCATCACAAAAAGTTTTTCACAACTGTAACAATAAATAGCTGTCACATAAGTTGTATTTTTTGTGACGATAGATTTTTGTCACACTATATTCATTTGTTACAACTTTTGTTGTAACGGAAAGAAAAACTACTTGTCACAAATCGAGAAAGTTGTCACATAATACGTGTCAAATTGAAGTAAATTCACATGACAATTTCCAGTAAGTCGTCACAAAAAAAGAGAATTTGTGACTGTTTTTATTGTCACATTAATGTAGTTTGGCGACAATATTTGTACTGTTACATATGCATATCGGTTACAACGCTTTTCATGTCACCCGTTATCTATTGTTACAATTTTAAGTTGTTATAATTAAATATTACAATTTTGTCAAGTAATATATAATTAGTAATAATTGTCTATTGTAGCAAGTACAACAAGTATTGTAATTATCTACCTTACTATTTTCACTTTATATTGTTACACAGGCAAACTATAACAAAAAAATTACCGTAACAAATATAAAAAAAATTGGCAATATATTCTTTACTTAATTAATTAGATCAAAAAGTTAATTGGCAAACATTTAGCTATCATTACCGATTACATTTGCAGTAAAATTAAATTTTATATTCTTTATGCAAAGATAAAATACATTAAATGTGAATAAAAAATTTAATACAAAAATTCAGTAGAACTTTTATAAAGCCTTCAGCTTCCATCCTCCATTGCAGAATTGAAAGTGTATGATCTATATCAAGAACCATGTAAAGGATTCTACGATAGTAACAAATTCCACATATTTGTGTCCCGCAACTGCACATTTCATCATTAGCAAGCCTTGAATCCTACAAGAACCATTCTTTCTGTATTAATATTATTATTATTATTATTATTATTATAAAAGCCACACAACACTATTTTGTTGGAACAAATGGACATTATAGTGAATTTTTTTTAGTCAAAGAATCTAATTCTACTTGATGTTTATGCAAAGCGCTAATTAGTTGATAAAACTTTTGAGTGAAAAAGGCATCAAAATACAAACAAATCATATAAATTGCAAGCCAAAACAAAATAATGCAATAAACACCAAAGAACAAGAGATTTACCAAGATTTCAAATAAATCCAAACCCAAATTAAGAAATCGCAAAAAAAAAAAATCAATTCAATCTAAGCTAATGTATAAAAGCCGAACCTGTAAGAAAAATCATTATCGCCATTGAATACACCGTTCTTGCCACTCTTACTAGATCTCAGCCCCACTAGGTTTTCAAGTCAATATAGTGGAGGAGGAAATAAATTAGGTCGTGAGTTATTGATGCTATAAAGGCATATCATTGTTATATTACCTTAAATGTCCTTCAAAGTAAAAAAAATAAAAAAAGGAAAGAGGATTTCTAGAAATCCTTTTACTAAATCTAATCAAATGCATTTAAAAGGAAGAAAATGAGAAGCCAGAAAATTAAATCAGAAGTTGGTAAAAAGTAAACAATTTAAAGAAAAAGGGAAAATATTAAGCTACATATAGGAAAATTAAAGGGCGGGGAACATGTGTGAAAATGAGGGAAAATAAAAGGAGAGAAAATTTGTAAGTTGGTAAAAAAATAGTAAGTAGGAAAAAGAATCACGATACTAACTAGGACATTAGAAAAAAAAATGCAAATAAAATGAGTTTGGAAATAAAAATATAATATAATTAAATTAAATTAAATTTTATTTAATGGGTTTTACTTGTACCAAAAACTTTTCTTTCAAGTTAGATTTATTACAACAAAACAAAAAAATAGTTTGCAACAAGTATTTTATATTCTCATGAATAATTTTTGACTATCAAAGGTTTATTGTAACATGTTCTAAACTTCATGTTACAATTTAAGTTGTAATAACAAAAATTAGTTACAAGTATAAATATTGTCACAAAATTATTTGTTTCAAAATAAAGTTATTGTCACAAAACTAACAAATCATTTGCGATAAGATTTTTAAATTGTGTCACCAATATTTTTTGTGACCACAAAATTTTATTGTAACATATTCTAAATTTTAGGTTTATACTTAAGTTGTAACAAAAAAAAAGATAAGATACAAGTAATAAGATTGTCACAAAGAAATTTGTTTAAAGCTAAATTTTTTTGACACAAACAAATAAATTATTTGTAACAAGATTTTTATGTTGTCACAATATTTTGTGACAAAAAAATTACTTGTCATATATTCTACATCTTAGGTTACAACTTAAGTTGTAACAAAAATAACAAGTTACGAGTATGCAAAAATTATCACAAAAACATATATTATTTGTGATAATATTGTTAAAAAAATTTCACAATACTAATTTTTGTGACATGAAAAAATTTATTGTAATAAATAATAGACTTTTTGTTACAACAATTTTTATGACAGTTACATAGTTGTCATATATACTGTGATTTCTTATAGTGCTTGTTAGGAGGGGTAAAGGGTTTTAACTGTGACTAAACCCCAAACAAAAAAATCTTAATAAAGATACATATAAATATTAAAAAAATAAATAAATTAGGATTATTATTGTATTATTATCATTATTATTATTATTATTATTATTGTTGTTGTTGTTGTAATTATTCGATACTTTCAACAAAAAGAATATCTGAATATCATATTAGAAAGTAGAAACTCATTATTTGATGTGTATTTTGATTTGTAAATATTTTGAAAAACAATGAGAGTTGTGCAACGATCCAATCTTGAAATAGTGTGGCGCAGATACAATAATTTAATAAGGTGCGACTTTCAAAATAACAATCAATCAAATTAAATGATAAATTAGAGGTCAGGATTATAAGAATCAACTCCTATATTCCAAAAAAATTAAATGATAAATTAAGAAGTGGGGTTAAAAAAATTACTGAATTTCAGATTTGAATCCAATTATAAATAATGCATTAAATGTCAAGTAGTCCAAATAATGAAAATTAAGATGAACTGTACAATATTGTCACTTTATAAGTAGTGAATTATTCTAAAAAGGTAGCCAACTTAGAGCCGCAACTTGTTTTAAAAAAGATGTTATTGTTGAAAAGTTGATGCATATCATCGACCGTTTTACTGGAGCCGTAAATTAGTTGAGTCATTTATAAACAATATAATGATTAATTCAACAAAAACTCTTTTTGACTCGGCTCGATTTATTAATGAATTATTTGTGAATATAATTTTTGGGCTCGGGTTATAAATAAATTAAACATAAATAAGCTTAAACTCGACTCGAAAGCTCGTGAACAATCTCGATTAGAGGCTCATGAATAAGTTATGAATAAACTCGCTAAAAACTTGTTAATTACATTCATTATAATCTGTATACATTAAAAATTAAACTTTAGTAATGTGTAAAAATTATTCCAGTAAACTTTTTATAATTTTTTTATTTATCATTTAATTCATAAAATATTAATTTAATGATTTTTAAAAATTTGTTACGTAATTTGTAAATGATATTATAAGTATGGAAACTTATAATCAATTTGATATTTTTATTTTTATTTATAAATAAAATAAATAAGCTCGTTAATATTCGTAACAGCTCGTGAATAAATTAATTATTAAATAAATCGTTCATGAACATAAATTTTGAGCTCAAATTAAATTCTAAGCTCGACTTGAGCTTGCTAAAAATTTAATGTACGAACAAGAATAAGTTGAAGCTCAGCTCAATTCGGCTCAAACTCACTAATAATTTAGTGAATAAATAAGAATAAGTTAAATCTCAACTTGACTCAACTCAACTCGTTTACTACATGACTATCCTTCGATTTAATTATTTATTATAGAACATTATGATGTGGAGCCCACATCATAAATATTCAGATAGTATATAATTAATTTAAATAGTTGCTGCTCAGTAATCGTTGATGGAATAAGCATCAACCTTTCAATTTAAGAGACTTTGAGAAATACGGATTTATATATATTTATCATAGTTTAGGAGACTTTGATAAATCCGGATTTATCTCACGAAATGAGACTTTATTTTTATTGCTCAAGATATTTTTAACTTATAACTCGCTTAACAATAAATAATTGAAGTGTTTCTTAAAGTTGGCATAAATAATTTACAAATAAGTAAAATAATTTATAAGCCCATATTAAAATATAGAAATTATTAAATAATTATAAAAGATATTTAGAAAATATGGACATTTTGATATATAAAATTTAACGAGGGTATATTTATCTTTTAATTTCTTAGAACTAAGGGTTATAAGCTGCTTAAAAAAATTATTTATGTATTGAATATCAGCTATAAAATACACTAGAAAAGAGCTTATAATAGGCACCGAGAGCAAGTCCATATTCCCTATTTTTTTTTATCTCTAAACTCTGTAGGGTAATTTAGAGTATTTTTTCTCCTATCATCTTCTCTATTTTTTATTCTATATTAAGTTCCCCAAAAATAATAATATTTTATTATTATATTAATTCTTTTATATTATTTCTATTCTAATTAACTAATAAAATAATTAAAAATATAAAAAGTAAAAAGAAATAATAATCTAATACCCTATTTTAGGGATTTACGATATAGGGAACGGTTGGATTCAATCATTCTCTATATTCCTTTCCTAAAATAGGGAATGATTGGATTTGCTCTGAGAAACCATTTCAAAGGCATGGGTTTCCCACTTAGGCTTAGGCCTATTCTCTTGAACTATAATTCAATGTAATTCAGTTCAGTTCAGATTACTTAAGTTCAGTTCAATTCAATCCAGTTCAGTTCAGCTATGTATAGTTATAAATTTACACTAAAATAATTTCAGCTCAGCTTATTTTAATTTAATTCAACCAACTTTATTTTAGTTTAATTCAATTCAACTTTAAAAAGTTAAAAATAACACTCGGTTCATGGAAACAAAAATATGAACCAGAAGGAGCTGGCTGCTTTGACATATATTTGATAAAATAATACCATATGGGCATCAATCAATATCCACATACCCACCGGAATAATTTCCCTAGCAATTAGTTTTCAATTTATAAATTTTGTTGTTTTTCTTTTTCTAATTTGAGTCTATCACTAAACCAATACCTTCAAGTGATAGTAGAGTTATCTCTGTGTGATCAGTAAATCACGAGTTCGACTAATATAATTAACCAATAACATATACATCAGGATAGGTTGCCTACAAAACAATATATCTATCTATCCACTTGACTAATGTTCTTATTTTTTTCAATAAATACCACTAGTTTCCACGCCCGGCCCTGATAATTTGGGAATTCTAGGTAAATTATTATTAAAAGTAGCAACATAGGGTCCTCAACAAAAAAATAAGGATTTGGATTCTCTAAAGTTTAAACTCTCTAAAGTTATACATTTCAGCCAATCTCAACCATTAAAACTCGATAAATGGTTGAGATTGACTGAAATGTATAAATTTAGAGAGTTTAAACTTTAAAGAATCTAAATTCAAAAAATAATGTAATACAACATACTTTTTTGTTAAAATTATGAATTAAACTCATGCCCTCTCACAACTTTAATAAACACCTTACCAGTTCTACTAACATCAATTTGTGTCTACTTTTATCTTTTAAATAATATAACTAAATCTTTAAATAAAAAATATTTTTAGGCCCCTTCCAACTATAGGCCCTAAACGGTAGCACCCGTTGCTCACCCCGAGTCGGGCCACCGGTTTGCGGATATCTATATGTTTTGGTAACGATTATTTTTTTTCCTATATAAGAGATTTAAATATCTTGATCAAATATTCTAAAACTCTTATTGTATATCTTTTTGCATGCCATTATGGCAGACTCAACTCCTCTTCTTTCTCAATCCAAAGAAAATTATTGTCCCTCTCTTGATGAAACCATTGAACTATACTTAGGAGATTTTAACCTAGCCCAATTTTTCATTGCAATTTTCGTATCGATTTCATGGGTTTTCGACGCGCAACAAACCTTCATTAGTGTGTTCACTGAAGCTGAGCCAAAATGGCATTGTGCTAGCAATTCGTCTTGCAATTCTTTTGATCATTTTTCGCTATGCGAACTTCCGAAAAATTCGTCATGGGAATGGGACAAGCCGATTTACACGTCGGTAATATCGGAATGGGATCTCCAATGCTCAAATTCACTTCTCAAAGGCCTCCCGGCTTCTTCTTTCTTCTTTGGTTGCCTCGTTGGTGGATTGTTCTTGGCTACTCTTGCTGATTCGTGTCTCGGTCGGAAAAATATGCTTTTTCTCTCATGTTTAACAATGGGTTTATCTTCGTTGCTCATTGTTTTCTCCCCTAACATTTGGGTTTATTCAGGTTTGAAATTTGTTAATGGGTTTGGTCGTGCTACAATTGGGACGTGTGCTCTTGTTTTAGCGACGGAAATCGTCGGTAAAAAGTGGCGAGGACAAGTTGGTGTGTTTGGCTTCATTTGCTTCACTTTAGGTTTCTTATCATTACCTTTTATTGCATTCATAAATAGAGATTCCTCTTGGAGGATTCTTTATTTGTGGACTTCTATTCCGACAATATTGTATTCGATTTTAGTTCGTTTCTTCGTCGCTGAATCTCCTCGATGGCTCTTTTGTCGCGGACGAAAAGAAGAGGCTATGTCAATTCTAAGAAGCATTTCATCGTTAAAATCCAATGAATTTTCCGAACCGAAATTCGAGTCACGAGAGCTTAATAATAATAACAACGACGGTAATGATATATTCTCAACAATCAAGATTCTCCTCGAGAAAAAATGGGCTTTTCGTCGATTATCAGCCGTTATGGTAATTGGATTCGGAACTGGATCAGTATACTACGGAATGCCATTAGGGCTCGGAAATTCAAGCTTCAATCTCTACTTGAGTACAACTTTCAACGCCTTGTCGGAGTTCCCATCATCTTTAGTCACATTCATTCTCATTTCGAGGCTAAATAGGAGGACTTGGGTATTGATTTTCAGCACTATAAGCGGGATTTGTAGCCTTTTGGTCGCGATAGTGGGAAAATTCTCCGCAAATATGGAAATAGGGATCGAAATGATGTCATTCTTTTGCGCGTGTTCGGAGTTCAACATTCTTCTAATATTCACAACCGAATTGTTTCCAACCTGTGTGAGAAACTCGGCGATATCCATGGTGAGGCAAGCGGTTGTTCTCGGTGGCGTTTTTAGTCCGATGGTCGTTGCGATTGGAAGGAAAAGTAAGGTGTTGTCGTATGGGATATTCGGAGTGATGATAGGAGTTTGTGGTGTTTGTGTATTATTTGTAAAAGAAACTAGAGGGGAGAAAATTTGTGATACAATAGAAGAAGAAGAGTGTAAAGAAAGAACAATATGTTGTTAATGTAACAAAATTGATTTACATCTCTTAGCTCACATTGAAGTGTAAATTGATAGTAAACTATTCAATATGTTTTATAAATGAAAGTTTAAAGCAATTTCATCAACCATGTGTTTTATGAACGTAATTATCCTAAGGTTTATATATTAATTAATTAATTAATAGAAGTGAATCTCGGGCTGAGAATCACTATAATTCAGATACAAGATGAAATGCCAAATTGGGGTTAGTGAATAAATCTGACACAGAGGAACCAAACTGACGCTTCCTACATTTGAACACAAACCAACAAAAAATAAATGCTAGAAGTCAATAGGTCATCGGTTTGCACAACTCCTTCGAACACACTTTTATTCCGCCTTTTCCAAATGGACCAAGCTATGGTGAACCATAGTGATGTTGCGAAGTCACGGCCAGATGCATTATCAAAGAATGAGCGCCAATACTGTAAAAGGTCATAAGCCGAAAAAAGGGAAGGCACAACGGATACCTAGCCAGTTGAACAAACGACACCATACCATCCAACTATCTCGGCATAATAGAATAGCGTGGTCAATAGATTCAGGCTCCAGGCAAAAGGGGTATGTAATGTCACTATCCATGAGGCTGCCGCGACGGAAAAGAAGACGCCTATGGAATAGAAGTCACCCAATGCCCGAGTTTGGATATAATTTTTTTCAATAAATTCAATTCATTTGAAATCATTTTACAAATCGTTTAAAACAAACAGATATCTCGGTGGCACTTTTGACATCTCAATCCAATATATTTGAGTGGTGCAATTGTCTATTTATAAAATAAGTTATAATTTCTTAAATTATTGCAAATGTCTAATGTGAAAAAAAATCATATTCAATATAAAATGAGACGTACAAAAATTCAAAAAAAATTAGGGCAAGCAAACAAGATAGATCAATTTGTATGACATGATTAAATGAATGTGAATCTTGACTAATGTCTATATATCATCTATAAAAGTAAGCAACACGTAAAAAATTGTGAGATCATTTTCTTTTGAAAACTATTGTTAGACCAAATTGAACAAAATCACTTAAGTTTTTTTTTAGTTTCTTATGATTTTTTTAAAAGTTTGTCAAGTATCAAGTATTTTTTATCATATTTTTCGTAATTTATCTTTGCATTAATTAGAAAGAAGATAATTGATTATGAATAAATTGATAGTTTTAATAGTGTAATAAATATTTATGTGGCAAACTTTTGAAAATGGTGTGAGTAATTAAAAAATGTTGTTATTTAAATTTGAACTTAAAATTCAAAGTAAAAATTTATATGCAAAGAACTAATATTAAGAACTAATATTGCCAGAAAATTACACCCTCCGATTCCAAAAATAAGTCATTCTATACATTTTTCCTTTACTCATTTTATTTACCATTCTCTATTTTTATTGTATAAGTTTTTATTTATTTCTCCCTATTATATCCTTATTAATTATAGTTTAATTTCAATACACATATTACTCAATTAATATTAATTTAAAAATAAACAAATAATTTTATATCATCTATTAATTACTTCTTAATATTTATGAATTTATGAATTTCTCTAGTGCGTTGAGGAAGTATAACATTATTGTAATTATTACAAGAAAACTAACACTAATAGCATTTATATTTTAATTTAGAAATATCTTTTGCCACTAAGTTATACATAATGTTCTCGTGAAAACTATTTATTATCAAATATTATTTTGTGCGGCAACTTCTTAGTATTATGTGACATCTTTTTTCTTCATAAATAGTTTGATTTTTTTTATTTATAGCGTACTATTTTTTTTGTTTAAAATTTAAAATAAATATTATATGGTGAGAATATTTTATTGTACATTAGTTTTACCAACCGTGCTACTTTTTTTGAATTGAAAAACTGAATTATAATTATTATAAGTATCAGTATCTTAAAAATTAGGGAAAAAATCGGATTAGGCGGAGCCTAGGCGGTAATATGTCGGCCCAGCGCCTGATAGCGTCCGAAAAATGAAAAGTCGGATAACAAGTCTCAAAATATCACCTAAATGAGACTTAAATAAAGCTAAGCTGGGAATTTTAAAACACCGTTAAAAACACCTTAATGGACATAATTTTATCAATTAAATTGTTTTCCTTAGATATCCTGAATATTTTAACTAATTTTCATCCCAAAACTTTAAAACCTCTCCATATAAACTAAAATATTCTTAGAGTATGGTGATAAATATTAATTTTGTCTTTTTTGCTGATATGATCTGGAGTTCTTCTGTCTGTCTGTACACTAGTTTCAAGACTATATGCATATATTATTTGATTTTGGAATATATACCTTGTTTGTTTTACGTCATACATATATCATTTTTTTTAAATTTGGTACGAAAAATCATATATTATCTTAAATTTTTAAAAATTTCAGTTATATTTTTTAATTTGATAAAAGTGTATTAGTTTATTCTTTTTTTTAAAAGTTAAACCAACCAAATGTTAACGTATAGCAATAAGGGGGTGAGTTGATGTCCTTTTATCAAATTCAAGAGTTAATTAAAACGTTAAAAGTTAAGGATAATATCTGATTTTTCGTATCAAATTCAGAAGTGTTTCGATGAACTCACTTTGTTTTATATGTATTCGTTGTATATATTTGTATGGAACAATAATATTAATTAATGAGATGAAATTATTATTCATATATGAGTGTGCATTGACAGTGTTGCTAGCTAAGTAGCATATTCGGATGTTCTAGATATTGGTATCACATCATTTTTATTAAGTTGGAAATCACATAATTCAATGTATTTTGTCCTATACCAATCAATGTCTGATGATCTGATCTACTTTTTACTCTGTATTAGTTTATTTATTTAGGTAATAATTTTGGTATATAGATAAAAATAGGTAATTAAATAAAAAATAATTTATTTTAAGTTTTTTTATATTAAATAGTATTATAAATATTAAATATTATTTATTTAATTTTTTATATATAGATAATTAAATAGGAAATTAATTTATTAATTTTATTAATATTTTAATACTTAATTTAAAATTTAAATATTGATTAGTTGTAAAATGGATAGTTTAGTAAATAATTAATTTTTTTTAATGTAATTCACTATGAAATAGATAATCTGTTATAAATATATTATCTATTTTCAAAATCATTGACATATTATCAATGTGGTTATCTATTTCATATGTCACATAATCCTACAGCCCACTATCTACTGACTGCCACTTAAATCCATATTGATGGACTAATTGCTCCTTAATTTAATATTAATGTTTAACATTTACCCCCATTGACTTTAAACAAACAAAACTACTTAACTTCAATTATTTTTTTCTCATCTGATTCACCACAATTTTACTTTGATTATATTCAGATATGATTCGGATTGTGTACCTGGTTATGATGGATGAGTCTCCAAATGGAGAATTGTTCTACATTCATAATGTTCGGATCTGTGACCTTACTTAAGTGATATCAGATGCTTTATATATATGTTGATGAAGTTGGGAAATTGGGAAATTGGGAATAAGATGCTTTATATATATGTTGATGAAGTAACTCTAATTTCAATAGACACTTTTTGAAGTTATATATGGATGTTAACATAATATCAAAATCAGATAAGCTATGTCATTGGAAAGTCCTTGTGTTGTAAAATTTTTGGTGCAATTGTGGTGAATGTCCTAGATTAAGTTAGTGGTTAAGAATGAATTTATTATCTATAGTGGCCTAGGTTTGAGTCACACCAGATGGGGCAGGGATCTTTCATTGTATTGAATGTAAAAAAGGTTTCCAACCAACAGGTAGACCAGTATTTTAAAAAGTGCTAGGCGCTAGTCGGGCGGTCAGGGCTCCAAAGGATTTAGGTGGGGCCTGAGCGGGGACTAGGCGGGGCCTGGAGGTGGTCTAGGTAGATTTGTATTTTTCTAATTTTTTATTATTTATACATAAAAAAATATAATTTCAATTAAAAAATAAATTATAAAATATTAAAAAACATAATTTAGAGCATATTTTAAAATTGAAAATGAGACTTTTATAATGAGAACACTTTATGTACTTTCATTTTACCAACTAAGCTATTTTTAGTAAGTTAAAAATATCAAACTATAATTATTACAGATATCGATATCTTAAAATATTGAATTCAGGAGTCGTCTAGGCCGAAAAAATCGGATTAGAAAGCGGCAATAAATTGGTTAGGGGCCTAACAGCACCATGGGAACAGAAAATCGGACGGCAAGCTCTAAAATAGGGCCTAAACGGAAATTTTTAAAATATAGGGGCTGATACCTAAGGCTTAAGTACTTGTTTGTTTGATGAAATGATCATGTTAGATCAATTCTTCATATGGGTCCGGCCTCATTGTACTTTTGACTATAACATTTTTTTTATGCCACACTTTAAACTTTTGAGCTCATGATGAGTTCAATTGGGCTTACGAGGTCATTATTGAGTTCGTCCCGAAACCCATAATTATCTTTTCTTTCAAATTTAGGGTAAATTGAATAGAATGAAAAGATAAATTTTATAGAAAGATTATACTACTAGGTTTTGGATAAAAAAATATTAATATGATAAACTATATAATATATATAAACAAGTAACCGTTTTAAAACAAAAAAATTAATATTCATGTATGAATAAATTTTAAGCTGTCCATCCCTTAGTTTTATTTATGATAAAAAAAATTTCATTTAGTTTTTTTTCAAAAATTGAAGTATATATATTGTTTGTGATGGGCTTGGTAACTAGATTTGCATTGTCCAAGCTCAGTGAACACTTAGTGTGGTTTTACTAGAGTTTAATTGGTCCTACACCGGCCCAATTAATAATAGGTCCGAAAGGGAACATTTACAGTTTCACTTTTGGATATGAGGGGTGTTTTAAAAATCGGGTAGGCCGTCTAGGCGGGATTTTTATAACACTGCCGCGATTTTAGTTAGTCAAGGATGATTTTAGGTAGTTGACTTATTTAGACAGGGTTATGCGGTCCTAGGCGGGGCTCTGTACTAGACAACGCCTAGGCAGGATCTTTCAGAACACAATTTTTAAAACTATCTAATTATTTTTTTATATTTAATATTATTATAATTTTTTTTAGATGAATTTATATTTTTATATATTAATAAATATTTAAAAAAATATAAATTCGCCTAGATTCCACCTAGGTTCCGCTTAGCCCCGCCTAAGTATTTGGAGATGCATGCCGGCATGCGTATGTTGTAGATACTATACTTACGAAAGTGCACCTGATTCGAAATAAAGGGACAGAAAAGGTAACATGTTACATTATTTAACGACTAAATGAATAACTTGTACACAGTAAAACTAAAGAGACAAAATAATTATACATGTCATTCTCATTTAGGATTCGAGGATTAAAACTCCATCACTCGGTCGTGTTGAATTTTTATCACGGTTTTCCATTCCCATTAGGCATGTCTTATTGGGATTTGTATTCTCTAAAGTTAAGGGTTTGTAAAGTTATACATTTCAGTCAATTTCTATCATTCTTTGAATTTTAATGGCCCAGATTCAGTTTTAGGGCCAGTTTGGCTGTGAGTTTTTGCAGCTTTTTTCAGCAGCTTCTCTGAAAAACTCTATTTTCAAGCTTTTTTTGAAAGCTGCAGATTTGATTTTGGAAAAAATAAATCAGACAGTTCCTAATTAATTAGTATGAAATATCAAAATGTGTTGTTCAATGCCAAAATATGTAATTCTATTACAAGTTTGTAAGAAAACTTATTTTGAAAGCAGCTCAAATAACAATGTCAAACTGGCCCTTAGTAGTTTATAGGGTCTGCAGTGGAATACAATCTGGACAATTAAAACTCAATGACTGATTGAAATTAACTGAAACTTTAGAGAATTATAACTTTAGAGAATTCAAATCCTCCCTACCTTTACAATCCTATTCAAATTGTTCAAAGCTAATCATGGTTAATACTAAAACTTATGAAAATGAAACATTGGTGGATCCTTCAAAGGGAATTTTATATCAATTAAATGGTCAAAATATGAATGAAAAAGCTTCTCTAATTATTGGACAAAAATCCTAATTTGAAAACGTTAATTAGTCAATTATCAATGATAATGGAGTTAATTGTAAGCCCTTTTATTGGATTACCTTAATTGAGTAGTACTAATTAGGTAGAACATTGAAGTATAAGCTTTTGATTATCCACTTAAGCACTTCAATTAGTATCACTTTCTTGAGAACAAGAGTTGAAAAAACTGTTATTATTGCTTTCTAGTTATCTCAACAAATGAGTTTTATATTGAAGGAATTTCTAATTAATATGTTGGCTATTGTTTGTAAGTTTTTATTGTTGGTAGCTATATTTGTTGTTGTAGGCAACTTTTTACCTTTGAAACAGATAAAATTAGCTATTTCTTAACCGTACGATTAGGGCTGTAAATGAATCAAGCTGTTCGTGAACAGCTCGGTGTTTGGCTCGATAAAAGCTCGACTCGAGCTATAAATAAATAGTTCGTGAACATGATTATATGGCTCGAATTATAAATGAACTGAATATGAACAAGCTAAAGCTCGGCTCATGAACTCGTGAACAAACTCGATTAGAGGTTCGCGAACAAGTTCGTGAACTGACTCGATAAATGTTCATGAACTAGATCGATTATTATATTTACATAGCAAAATAAAATTTTATAGAATTAAAATAAAGTATGACTATATAAAATTAGACTAATACAACAAATATATGTATAATATTACCCAACTCAAATTTATAGCCCACTTTAAATTATGTATTGAATTGGCAATGTTGTTCGCGAACAAAGTAGACAAGCTCGCTCGCAAATAAATTAGTGAACCGTTCACGAACAAAATAAATGAGTTGTTCGTGAACAGCTCGCGAATAAATGAACACTTAAATGAACGAACATGAACAGAATTTTGAGCTCGAATTCGAGCTCGGCTCGACTCGTGTTCAATTAAAAATTAAATGAACGAACGTGAACAGGCCAAAACTCGACTAGGCTCGGCTCGTTTACAGCCCTAGTAACCAAACACTGTAAGTATTGTATGAAGCTGAATTTACAAAAATAACAGTGTTGAGGAAGAGGCAAAACTAAAAAATGAAGCCAAACAGTTAACACATGTCAGGCTAGAGTATTCATTCTCTTCTCATGATGAAAGCTTTTGGCGCGAGATAAATGAGGGAGTCACTATCCCACGATATCTCAGAAAATAAAAGTTATTTGTTCGAACTAAGCAAGAGCGCAGGAAACAAGTTAAACGGGAGCACAAACCTCCTCTGAAATACTCTCCTTAGCTGATAGTTACTTTTTTCTGCCTAAATGGTTGTTTGACTAATTTTGTTTTTAACTTTTTGCTTCTTTATTTCTTTTCTCTTATTCGATAAAACTGAGTCCGGTTCTCCGGTCTTCATCTTTTAATAAAAAAAGGACTGAAAGTGTAAAATAAACAAAATATTATTTGAATATTCAATTGCATGATAATGAAGATTCAAGTATTGAATAAATTAAGCTGTGACAATGAAACATTGATAGAAAAGGAAAACCATAAAACTGAATTCTTGATTAATTGAAACATAATTCATACAAGAAATGAAATGATCTAATCTTTTTATGGAACAACATTTCTTGGATTAGTAAGTTACTTAAAATATGTGTAAGCACTCAAATTGACCTTATTATATTCAATTCATAGTCATGTGAAACTCCAAACGCAATAACTCAAACAAATCAATGAATCTTTCAAAATTGGTGTGCTTCTCAATACATCTGGTTTACCGAAGCTTTGCTCCGACTACATCCAGATTTAACCCGGGTCGCGCACCTGGCTGTGGTGGGTGAGTCTCCCAATAAGGATTTTTTACATTCACTAGGACTCGAACTCGAGACCATGCTTAAGCGATACCAAGTCGCTTACCACTTTGACCAGCCCTTTGTGCTTCTCAATACATAGTTACCCCTTAACTTGACGTTTTTGGACGTATTACCCTAAATTTTCAAAAGATCGAGTTAATCATATAAATTTAGCAAAAGTGGACCAACTGTTTATTTAAATTTGTCAAAAGTGTCTTAGTAGCCTCTCAACCTGGATAAATCAAACCGCATAACTACCTACGTCCTGCACGGCACGTAACAAATCAAAAGCCGTCAAGTAAAAAAATAAGGGGTAAGTTAGTGCATGGTTTGTCAAGTTCATGGTAAAAATGAAACAATTGTAAGTCCAAAAGTCTAAAATGTTGAGTACGGAAACAATTTTGTATCTTTGTTTGGCAAATGGAAGAGATGAAATCAATAAGTGTAACTAATAAGAAGACTATAATATAAAATGCCTACCGATATTTTTTTCTCAATGATTTAAAAAAAATTGTCTAATTGGACTTATAATAATAAAAAAGAAAAACCTCACTCCAATCATCTGATATGGACTCGAACCTATGACATCTAAAATAACAGTTTCAATATTCAACCACTAACCAAAATTGTTGCCACATCTACAATGATGATTCCAAAGCTTTTTTTAAAAAATAAAAAGAAGGTTCTACTCCCTCCACCTATAAAATATTATCCATTTAACCGAATCATCAAAATTAATGAAAAATTTATTACACAATCAAAATAACTAATTTATCCTTTACTAAATTCTCTTTCTTCTTAATTACTCACTTATAATTTTAATAATACGTAATCTCTCTCATAGTTAATACAAGGGCAAATTAGAGAAAAAATTGTACAAAATGCATTGATAATCTAAATTGACAACTAATAAGAGAACTAATAAAATGGTTAAAGAGACAATAATTTTTAGATGGAGGGAGTATTTAATATTATTTCCAATGGAATTAGAAGTGTGAAATTAGTGGTAAATAATTAATAGGTATACTTAATAAAACCCATGATTAATTAGTTGAATAACAATAATTAAACAAAAGTAATTAATTAAGAAACTAAAGCTAGCTGTTTGTGATGGAGAAGGAAAATGATTACCCACTGTTATGCAAATTGGCCTAACCCTGCAAAATTTAGTATTATTTTCGTTTGTAATTAAAAAAATTTAGTATTTTTTTAGTATTTTTAATTTTTATGTTTATAAAAAATAAAAACAAATTATTTTTAGTTTTTTAATAAAAAAATTCTAATTAATTTTCGATAAACCATAATATAATAGCATAAATTATAAATTTAAGTGGTTTTACTTATTTAAATTTTTAGTTTCATTTTCCTCAAATAATTAGATATAATTAACTTTCATTATTGTTATTTAATTATGTATTTTATTTTATAATTAGATTCCAAGAGTATTGATCATAGCCCGAAATGACTAGTTGAAACCCAAAGGTTGAAAGTTTGCTCCTAAGAAAAAACGTCTTAATCATGTCCATGTTGGAATTATATAAATAATTATCCCCCAATTTATTATAAAAAAATTATAATTGGACCATTTTTATATTAAAAGGGCCCAATGTATATGTTTCATATACTATTTTGAAAATGTCAGGACCGGGCTTCCATTTAGGGCTAGTTTCGGATTGTTTTTCTAGATTGTTTTTCCAAAAACCTCTAATTTCAAGCTTTTCCCTAGCTATTGTCCTGAAAGTTCTGAAAATCAATAGCAAACAGTTCCTAATTAATTAGTATTAAGAGTCAAAAAAAAAATTTACAATGTCAAAATATAATATTTTATTAAAAGTTTATAAGTGAAACTTGTGACAGCGGCTCTGACAACAATCCCAAATATGCTCTTACCGATAATTAGACCCTGACCATATACTCAGTTTGTATTATTTGTGGAGTTTAGTTACAATAAAAGTTCTTCACCTCTCAGTTCTCATAATTCGAATTCGATTACTCAATTTATATTGTCAATTAAGATTAATGTTTATTATAAAAAAAATAAGAAAAACTAAAACATCTTATAGGCGGGGTAAATTAATAATTACACCCACCAGCTAAACAACAGTTAATTTTTAAATAAAAAAGAGGATAAACATGTTTCTTGATGTAATCAAGATTTAATTAATGAAGCAATTGATTAATGGTGATAATTAGTAATTAAATTAAGGATGATTATAATGAATTGAGCAAGAAAACACTCAAGCCATATATAGGACCATTTGGTTATTGGCCCTCAATTATGCATGAGTGCACCTTAAGTTTGAATTCCAGCACATTTTCCATATACTATTGCCTTTGTAGAATATGCATATTAAATTCAAACTTTATGATTTTGAGTAGACTTGTTCGAGGGCGGTTTGGGCGATGATCCGTCGGGTTCGCCCAAAATTATCAATTTAGGTATGGTTCATACTAAGCAGGCATGTTCGCGAGATAAAAAAAATTGAGGTCCTTGTTACACGCATGCTCGTTCCTTCCATTGTAAGACAACAGAAAAAAAAATATAGAATTGTCTTTAATTTTAAAGGTTATAATAAAAAAAATAAACATTTTGAAAAGATTATGAATTGAAGTTACTCAATTAATCATTTTATTAAAGAATATATTTTACACACCACAAATTATGAAACTAAAAACTTTATTTTAGGTCTTGTTTTGCTATCGGTACGGACAGTCCCTACTTATCACCCCTCAGAAATAGCCCTATTTACAAGGTCATTCCCAAAACTAATCCACGAACTCATTAATAGCTTTTTTTCTTCTACTCGATTTTTAACCCACTGAAGAGTCTCAAAAATATAAATAAAATATTTAGTTAATCACAACTTATTATTATATAGTATTAAAATTTAAAACAATTGTCATCTAATGAATCTAAAAATTGATTTTATTAATGATTAATGAGTAGTTAAGTTAATTGATAATTTCAATATTATTAACTTATTATTAATTAATTAAGTATATTGTTTGGAAACTTGATTTTTCTTTCTTAATTGCACATTTTTTTTAAACAATATATATACACTAGCATATGTAAAATAATTAGTAAACCAAAACAATAAAACTATAGAAATCAACCTTTCAATCAAGAAAACCAAATCTTAGTCAAAATCTATCAATTGAGGAGTTTATATATTATAGAAGTTAAATAGAAAAAAATCATCAGTCCAATATAATATCAATAATGAATACTATTATTAGTGTAAGTAGCGCATTAATTAATAATATCATACATTAAAATAAATTAATAATCAAAACACATGTTTAGAAACTTAATTGGCCAATGTTTCTTAAGCAAGTCATATATATAAATTACTAGTCTTTGCATAATCTCCACTGGCATGTAAAAACTTAACATTCAAGATTTTTTTTTTAATTAATTCTGATTTCTTTAGCATATAAATTGAATGTTCATCTTAGCAAAAATTAGGAATAGATCTCAAATTAAGAAGAAATTAATTAACTAATTAATTATGGGGCACAGATGCTGTAGTAAGCAAAAAGTTAAGAGAGGGTTATGGTCTCCTGAAGAAGATGAGAAGCTTGTCAATTATATCACCTCTTTTGGCCATGGAAGCTGGAGTTCTGTCCCGAAACTTGCGGGTAAAAAACGCGTTTTTCTGGCGGAAAAATTCTATTTTTTTTATATATGATTGATTATTGTGTGTTATAATTACTTGAAAATGCAGGGTTGCAACGGTGCGGGAAGAGCTGCAGATTAAGATGGATTAATTATTTGAGACCCGATCTTAAGAGAGGCACTTTTACTGCTCAAGAAGAACAAATTATCATTGATGTTCATAGGATTTTGGGCAACAGGTAATAATTGATTAATTGAGGGACTAATTGGGACTAATGTTACAATTTTGGGTTCGAACATAAAGCTTTTATGAGCAATCAATTATAAACAGAAGCTAAATACTCCCAAATACCCCTAATATATTCGGGAAAGTGCAATCATAACCCTAGGTGCGTTTGAGATTAATTGATTTCAACATCCTCAAAACTGTTTTCTATACTGTTCCAAGAAAAATACGTTCTTACGCACGTTTTAGAAAAGCAGAGAGACAACAACCTCACACTCACTGTTATTGGATTTGATATTGCAAGTCTACTCTGATTGTCTTGATTTACTTTGCCATTTTTCAAATAAATGTCTAAATTTGTGTTGTTGAAAAAAAAATCCGAATTGAGCTAGAAAACAATCGTAAATTTGGATTTTTGTGTCTAATTTCATGATATGATATCAGAATCAGTTAGTGTCTGTAAGTAGTATATTTTCCGTCATTAACTATAAATATTTGTAACAGATGGGCTCAAATCGCAAAACATTTACCGGGAAGGACCGATAACGAAGTAAAGAATTTTTGGAATTCGTGCGTAAAGAAAAAGTTAATCTCACAAGGATTAGACCCAAAAACTCACAATTTAATCCCTTCCCATCAAAGAAAAAACAACACCAATAACAACAAATTATTATCCAATAATAATCTCCCACAATCTCATCACCAAGTACCCTTTTCAATCATCACTCTAAATTCAAACACAAATTCATCAATGGAGATTAATCCCCAATTTCTAAATATTCCCTACACTCAAAATCCACCCTTGCCTAATTTCAATTCCATTGATCAAACCCACAATTCATTCTTTGACAATTTCAATATTTCCGACCAAAGTTTTCAAATTCCGTCGGTAAATTTAGTGGATGAAAATGGTGTACTTTTTGAAGATTGCGAAGCTCCAAGAATCGTGGAGGGTGTGGAAGGACAAGAGAAAGAGAAGTTGGATGAGATTAACGGTCAAAGTGATGAAAATAAAGGTGTTAATCGAGATAATGTTGATGTGACGTTGTTTGATAGTTGCAACTTTGGTCTTGAGTTTATGGACCCCACATTGTTGTCTTCGTCACTGTGTCGTGAACTAGTTTATATGGATGATATTGCATGGAACTTTTAGGCTTCTGTGTTATGGAGTTCAGATTCCGGACAGAATCAATTAAATGTTGAGATACGCTGAAATAGTCACTCCATTCGGATATTTTCCTGTCTCGTTTTATTGTTGTCTTTTGGCCGACTTACGGAAAAAAAAAATTAGATTTGGTAGCAAAAGGTTTTGCAACAAAACAAATTTTGCTTCCAAAAGCTAATGTATAACTGTAAATATCTAAAAATTGTTGTTATATGTATAGTAATGAGAGCAAAGTCATATCAATTTTTTGTTGCAGAAATATGTGTTAACAACTTTATATTAGAATCTTTGTTTTCGTTTGTTTGTGTTGATTCGTTACCGTTTCTTTTCATATGAAGAGTCGGGATTAGAGATTTATTGCTTGTTTCGTCGAAAAGTAGTATTTTCTTGATGTACAAAATAATTAAGTGTTTATATTTTATTTTGATGGTTAATAAAAATTTGATGTTAAACTTTGGATTAGGATTCTCTGCAATTGGATTTCCAACTGCAGAGAACATTTGTATAATCTGAGCCGTCCATTTCGAAATGGACGGCCCAGATTAGAACTTTTCTCTGCAGTTGGGCAGAGAATCCTAATCCAAATTATTTCTTGACAAACTATCAAGAATGGTCATACTTTGTAAACTATTTACAAATTCACCATCAAGTCCAATTATTTACAAATACACATTCCCTTAAATTCTATTTACATACCATGTAATCCACTTATTTCTCCCTTTTTCTTTTGATTTTTTTCTTATTTTTCATTTATCTCTCAAAACGTATATGTTTTCGTCACGCTGCTTTAAAGTTTTTTGTTCGTTTTATTTTTATCTTCGAAATGACATCACTATGACATTTTCGAATTTTTTGAACCAGTAGACATCTGATAGATGTCCAATAGACATGTGATAGAAGTTTGGTAGACATATGGTAGATATTAATTTTTGATGGTTTTTTTATGGAATCGTTATGCTAGTTTGTATAAACCTTCAAAACAAACCACCCGCTAAACAATGATAAATTAGTGGCCAAAATCAAACAAATAGGAAGAGAAGAGAATCGGAATACGATTTCCAAATCAAGAAAAGAATGCAGAAACAGATCCAATAGAGAGTATACAAATCATAAGAGAAAAAAAGCTAATGAAAAAAATAGATTCCACACATTTACCAGACTTCTACCACATGTCTATCAGACTTCTATAACATATCTATCAGTTGATGTTAATGCCTATAAAGTTCTCGTAGTTATTTAAAGGATTGGGATCCTCTGCAATCCATTTGAACTGCTAAGTGAATTTTGAAAGATTTCTCACAAAATAAAAAAAAATGAATACCTCATATTTGATTTAACTTTTTAAATTAAGTATATTTTTACTATTTATGTCTCAAATTCAGATCATCAATATGTGAATTGAAGTAAATTATATAGTTCTAAAATACTTACAACATTCACCATTAAGTCAAGCTAATTACATATATACAAAAAAATATAAACAATTTACAAATTAACGAAAACATGAGAAAATATTTACATGAATACGGTCTGGTATTTATCCGGTAAATGAATAGTTTTCGTCTAGTAGTTATCTAGCATATATTGTTATAAAAATTGTCATATATTATATATATTTTAGGTGTCATTAGATCCATAAAAAACTATCAAAATTAAGACATGATATATATATATAACAGTGATCTACTAGATAAATACTAGATATCATGTGTTATGTATGTTTTAGAAATTTGTTTGAAGTTATGATTTACTAGATAACTACTAGACGATTACTATATATTTACCAAATAGATACTATATAATATTTATGTAAATATTTTTCCCTATTTTTATAAACCACCAAAATATTTTAGTTTCTTCTGAAATTTTTATAAGAACCCCGAAAAAAAATTAGACACCACAAGGTCATAAACCCCGTTCTGTTAGCCAGACCTCTAAGGATGGGCCTAGTGGATAACTGTGAATACTGGCCAATTGACTTGAGCAGAAAGCCTAGAAAGGCTCCACAAGTGTCTCGGTTACTAACCAATGAGGTGTAGCTCAGTTGGCTAAGCAGACTGAGTAAGTTGGAGGAGAACAAGGTTCGAATCCCACTAAATTTTGATTCAGTTTTCGTATTTGTGTTATGCTCTAATTGTGATTCTTGCTTGGTCAATATCAGAATGTAGGCCGAAGAAGACTTGTTATCTGCAACTTATGTCGTCTCATCCTTTGTCGACCTTATCTTGTTTCGTCGGAGACGAAGAAGATTAATCGAAGTCTACTCGTTTAGTGTGTTAGTACATGTTTCTCAGCCTTAGGGCCAATTTGGTATTGCTATTTAAGCTGCTGTCAAAATAAGTTGCTTTCAGCCTATCACAAACTTTGAATCATACCACATTTTGGCTCTGAAAAACACATTTTGATCATTCATACTAATTAATTAGTAACTGTAATTTGTTTTAAAAATAGCAGGAAACAATTATAAAAATGCAGAAAAAAAGTAGTTAATTAACAAGCAAACTTCATTTCCACTATTGGAATTTTTTTTTTACAAGGCAACACAAGAGGTTCAACTAATACATTACACAATTTATTTTACACCTTTTGGAAAGCAACACAAATAATTTACAATTACGTCCTCAAGCTTAAAATATGCACACATACGTTCAACCCCCAAAGATTCTACAGTTGTAGCATTTAAGCAAACAGCCTAAGCCGGTTTGTGATTGGCCGGCGACATATAGGGCAATTCGATATCTTTGTTCCGCACTCTCTACAAGTCTGCACCAATTACTAAATGTTAGTCACTACCATAACCGAATGAAACCAAAAAAACGACCGAAGCCATCTGTTTTTGTTACCATGTGGCCGCAGTTGAAGGCCATGTCCTTGCTGCTAGTTAGACAAATCGGGCAGGCCTGCATTACAAGGGAGCCAAATTATAAATTTCTTGAGAATGAGAAATCAAAACTTCAACCTTCAATTTTTTGGTTAGTTTAATCTGATTCGCAAGTTTCGGACTTTCGAGGTACTAACTAAGACAAACTTTGGATGGTGAAGTTACTTATAAAGCATAATTGTTAGAGGCGCAAGGCGTAAAGGGGCCAGGCGCGCCTAGGGTACACTAGGCGCAAAATATTTGATGGAAAAGCTAAGTTAAATGCAATAACAACACCAGAAAAAGGAACTAAATGTACATATGTATGTAAAATTCACATATTGCATAAGGAATATCTAGCAACAGCAACATTACCCCAATGCCTAACAAGGCTCCCGCTCAAGCGCGGTAAGGGGGGTTGGGTGTACACAACCCTACCCCTGTAATTACAGAGATGTTGTTTCCAATTGAGCCTGAAGTGGAGCTGCAACAGTTATCCGTGATTTCACAATATATGAAGCTGAGACAGTTTAATGAGTCATTTAGTACATCACAATCTAAAGGCAAAGAATTGCGAATCGTTGGCCCCATTGATATAATGGGTATAAGGAATATCTAGCCTTGAATTGTTATTAAAACTCTTGAAAATAGATGGACAACACATATTAGAGTAAGTTAAAACCATGACAAACAAAAGTTGCTTTTAGGCACGCCCGAGGCTCACCAAGGCACACGCCTCAAGGACACCTCGCCTATAAGATGATGAGACGCAACTATGACTTAAAGTTATGACTGAATTCATACCTGTGTTCTCTCATCAATTGATGATGATAAGTTGCTAGGCTCGCGCTGTATTACCATTGGACGACGACTGTAAGGCATAGGGGGAGGTCTTGGTACGATCTTTTTCGCTCTTCCAGTGGTACGCCTGCGCGGTTAATAGAATAAGCATATCGACCTATCTCAATAAAACAAGATCAAAGAAGAGTGAAGATTGACAAATTTTCGGCAAATCCTACCCAACAATGCCATACTCAAGGGCTGCTTTGAATTGAAGGGGAATTTCCATTAGTGCGGCGAGCGCAAAGGCTGCTTCTTTTGCAGAGGAAGTTGTATTTTTCGACATAATTTCGGTGAAGTTAACAAACTGCAGATAATAAGGTAGAATTGTAACTATAATAACAGTAAGAGAATTGGATAAATTTCTGCAAATTAGAATTTCTTCTGGTATAATACCTGAAAGTTATCGAATTCTCGGGTTGGGATTTTGTCGTCGAATTTCTTCATGTCGTCCCAAGGTCCATCACCAACACCAACAAGAATTATTGAAAGAGGGTATGAACTGCAATTGCAAATATCATTGAAAAACATATCAGAAATCAATACAAACAATTTTGCTAACATTGTTATATTAAAAACGGCATAATACATCGGGACTCCGTGAAGTTGGCCTCAAACGCCCATTTGACCCCTGAACTTTCAATTGTTCCAAACAACCCCTGATCTTGTTTAAAGTACACCTTTTAACTCCATATGAATGTCACGTGTCAGATATAAGCCGGAGAGAGAAAACTCATAAAAATGTCATCTTTAAAAGGTGAAAACAACCAGAATCTGGCACATGGGGTCCAGGGGCAAACTAGTGTTTTTCCAAGTTCAAGGGGTAAATTGGAACTTAGAAAGTTCTGGGGGCAATTGGACGTTTAGGGACAAGTTCAGGAGGTCCCAATGTATTAGGCTTGTTAAAAACCGAAATTTCTCAGAATCACGGTCATAAGAAGTAAAAACGCAGTAATTCTCCAACCGAAAAAGAATGATGGTTTAAAAAGCTTGCTTTTTTAAAGTCCTATAAGATCTTTTTACAGGAAGTAAAAGATTTAAGCAAGAGGTCGCATCAATGTATGAGGACGAACCTTGCATCGACAATTGCTTTGATCGTTTTCTCTTCTTGAGGGCTAAGTTCGCCGTCACTTGTGTTGACACTTCTCGTAACCTTCAGAAATTAAAGGAAACAATATATGCTTATTATAAAAATAAGAGACATAAGATAACAAAATTAAAAGGTGAGAAATGTAGACTGTGAAAAGACCTGTCCATCAGCAATGATAACCAGTACATGGTATTGACCTCGACTATTTTCTACGATGTCCATAGCAGCCTCGATCACCGGTGCATAAGAGGTTGGCCCTTAAAACAAATACAGTTATCTGTGAGAATGTGGCTCCCGAAATAAGCAAACGACTCTTAACGAACATTATTACCACGACAACTAGATTAGAAAACTAAATTCATTGATTCTGTTGACAGGTTCGGTCTAACCAAACTCAAGATTTAAATGTTTATAAGTTCAGTCAGCCTATAAATTTTTATCATCTATCTTATTGATATTGACTGTGATTAAAAAAACTATGAACTTCAACGAAGAAACTACGCTAAAGCTTCTTTATACAGTTTAACTATCTTTATAGCAGACTAAAACAGTCGAGTTTGTATTCTAACATCCTTCAAAAACGACAGAACCACCCTTTTGGACCTTGTGGTATAACTAATTTATCCATTTGATCCCTCTGGTATACATGTTACCTATTTGATCCCCGTGTTATACTACCTATTACCTTTTGGTCCTTTTGTGCATATTATACATAGTTATATCAATAGAGATTCTAGGCAAAAAGACCTTTTTGGGGCCTGTGGCAAGATCAATTTGTCCATTTGGTCCCTATGCTATACATGTTATCCATTTGAACCTTGTGCTATTCAATTTGTTACCTTTTTGGTCCCTTGAGTACATATTACGTGATATTTTGCTGAAATAGTTTCTACTACACAGGGCTCAAAAAGTGAACTAATTGCATACCACAAGGACTAAATGAATAATGGATGTATAGCACAAGGACCAAAAAGTAACAATTTATTTAGCACAATGACCAATTGGATAATGTGTATACAACAGGGACTAAATGGGTGAACCGGCTATGCCTCAGGGCCCAAAAAGATCTTTTTGCCGTGATTCTATATTGTAGGGCTCAAAAAGGTAACAGATTGCATAGCACATGGTTCAAAAGGGTAAAAAATTGCATAGCACATAGACCAAATAGATAACATAGATACCAGAGGGACCAACTGAGCAAATAAGTTATTCCACAGGGACCAAATCTGCAATCTTGCCTTTAAAGAACTACGTACCGCTACGAGGCAGAAAAAAACCAACCAACCTGAGAGCCGTAAGCAGGGAACAATCTTTCTATAGCAAGATAAAACTTCTTCGAAACCATGGCAAGGCGAATGATCGCTGTTAAAGCTAAAAACCTCTTGATCATGAGTAGTGGCTATATATATAAAAAAGACGGATTAATCCAACAAATATACAAGTTACGGGGACCAAAAACACAAATTCAGCTTTCTGTGGACTAGAATTTACCATCACCAAAGCCAAAACAAGGGATTAAGTTGTCTTCATCGAAGGGAGCCAATGTCTTTCCGATTATAGAGATAGCCTTCTCGTATGGATTTGGTGTGTCACCGATGGCGTGCAGGCTACGGTTGTTAAACGAAACTTTTCCTTCAAGAATTAAAACATTCTACTGGTTATTTTTACATAACACAGAACTTTAAATTTGCTACAAACTCTGTGAAAGGGAAATAATCAGTGTATAGAATATACATTAAGCCCTGTTTACTAGTAGTTAATAGTGAACACCGAACTCAATTAAAAGAGCATTACATCTTTCATATACGCCTAGAATTTCATTTCTTACCATTATATATTAGTCAAATTGCCACAAGACATAGTTGTCAAGGCGCAGCCCAGGCGCCAGGGGGGCTAGGCGAGCCTCAAGGCGAAGCGCGCACCTGAGGTACGCTAGGCGCAGAAAATTTGCAAAAAACATTATCTTGAAAAGCGAAGTTAAATGCAATAACAATACTAGAAAAAGAACTAAGAGAATTGTATATGTATGTAAAATTTACATATTGCATTATGAATATCTAGCCTTAATAGAAATTGAATTAGGAATATCTAGCCTTTAATTATTGTTAAAACTCTTAAAAATAGATGGACAACACATATTAAAGTTAGTTAAAACCTTCAAAAATATAAGGGTCTCTGAGGCGCGCCTGAGGCACAGCAAAGGCACAGCAAAGGCACACACCAAAAGGTGCGCCTGGGTGCACAAGCCGCGCGCCTAAGGTACGCTATCTCGCCCGAGGTATGGTGAGGCGCGCATTTAACAACTATGCCACAAGAAATACCATCAGGGTTACTGGGGAGAAATTGAATAACAAAAGTAGCTTTAAATTTAAATTTAATTTACAGTTAAGAAGCTTTTGTAAGCACAAAAAAAATAAATCACATACATTTTATTACCTAAATAATATTTATTATACTACATTTGAAATAAATACAATGTATAGCATACCAGTCCATTCATTGCTTTTAGTGAAGTCAATTCCAAGAATGAGATTTGATGATTCCAAACCAGCTTCCTTCAAGGCTACTGTCACCTGTAAAAAAAATATCTATTAGTAAGAGTTTACTGTCACCTGTAAAAAAACCTCCATTAAAGTTTTCTCCTTAGTTAATCGTATTTTTTTTTACCGCCTTAGTTAATCGTATTTTTTTTTTACCGCCTTAATGGTTGTTTGACATATATTTTTTGCTATCTTTGTTTCTGATGTAGTTGAGAGGGCATTAACTACTCGGAGAAGGTTGATCGTCAATATGAGTGAATTTTCAAGTTTTTGGATCTTGGTGAATTCTTGCCTTATTTTCATCAGAATCGGTCCCGTGAATAATAGTCACCACTTAGCAGTGAGCTACGTCGTTTTTTGGCAAAATAATGTCGTTTGGGCCCTCAATTTTATGTTTTTCTGTTTTAGGGACTAAATTGCATTTTCTTAAAACTTTGTGTGCTTATTATTTTGTTTTGCTGTTTTGCACATAGCTGCCCTAGGCTATAAATAAGCGTGTAACACCTTCAATTGGCAGTTTTTGCCGTCTTAAGAATTCAGATTACAACTTTTGCAATTTCTCTTAGTTTTTGCGATTTCTGAGAGTTTTGTGAAGAGTCGATCGTTGTTGATTTTGCGATTTCTTCAATTTTCAACTATAAACCAAATTCTGTCTATATTCTGCTGCGTCAGTTTCTTTTCTTTTATTTAATAAAACGAGTCCGATTATCCGGCCTCCACCTTTAATTAAAAAAAAGAGTTTATATAGGAAAAATAATATTCAGAACAAAAAGTAAAAGTTTATAACTCCAGTGACACAAATTATAGTTTAGAGACAGTACAAACCTTAAATTTCAGTGGGCATAAATACAAATTTTCTCCTTTTTATATTTGTAGATAAAAATAGATGTTAAGGAACTGTTTGATATTGCTTTTCAAGTTGTTGTCCCAATAAGTTGCTCTCGCAAACTTTTAATAGAACTATATACTTTGGCTTTGAAAGATATATTTTGGTCCTTTATACTAATAAAGTAGGTACTGTCTTATTTGTTTTTCCAAAATCAAATCTGCTGTAGCTTTTCCGAAAAGCATTCTGGGAAAGCACGGCCCTAATAACATATAAAGTACACTGCAGTATACAATGCATGTACTCAAATGTGAAAGCATCTAGCATCTTTAGATTCTTTCCCAGTGTTTCCCTCAACTTATTATATCCTTTTATCTTTACTTTATTCTCTTATTATTGATGAGACAAGTCACTATTGTTGCTTTTTATAAAGTTTTTGAAACAATTTAAAAGAATAAAAACAGCCTTATCCATTAGCAATGCATATTGTTTTTTGATTGCTTTTAAAGGTTGTTTTCTACATTAAGTTTATTTTTTACAAATTAATTAATAATTTGCATTGTATTACCATTGTAAAAAGTATTTAAAAGCAAAAGTAACCATAAAAAACTTTTTCTAAATATAGAGCATCTATTTTTTTTTAAAAAAACTAGAAGGAAAATAATAATATTTAGGGTAAACTTAAAAAGGTCTTCTGGATTTTTATGGTTTCAAAAGGGTGTTTATGGTTTCAAAAGTTAACAAAAACATGCTTCTCAAAATTTTGAAACCACAATGGGAAGGGTAATCTTGTCCATTTTGAAGTGAAATTTTGCAGCTCTGTTTGTAAAAATACAATACACATACGTGATAAATTTTAGAATTTTTTTGAGAAGTACAAACATTTATATTAATTAAAAATTGACAATAACTTTAAAAACTCATAACAAAATGAAAAATTTCCGAAATTTACTCGAATCTTGATAAATAACTCACAAATAATATAGTTGAAATATATGAATGTTGAATTTATTGAAATAACTGAGATTACCCTTCCAAATGTGATTTTAAAATTTTGAGAAGCATATTTTTGCTAACTTTTAAAACCACGGACACCCTTTTGAAACAAAAAAAATTTTGAGAAGCATGTTTTTGCTAACTTTTGAAACCATATGCGCCCTTTTGAAACAAAAAATTTCACAAGAACATTTTTGCAAAACGGTCAAAAGTTTACCTAATACTTAGGCTCTGTTCTTTTCAACTTCTAAAAGCTAAACTGAACTGAAGTAGGCTGAACTGAACTGCACTTAACTGCACTAAACTGTACTGACCTACATTGAATTGTAGTCCAAAATAACAGGGCCTTAACAGCAGAAGTACATGAATTGGTAATTTAGTTTTTCCACAAGCTTATAGTAAAATTTATTAGGTACAAATAATAAAAATGGAGGTACTGCCCCCACATGAAAAAATTAAATTGCAATTTCCATTAAAGAATTTAATTGTAGTATTCAGCGGTCAGTCCGCTAAGCAAAACAATGAGTCAATGAGCAAAAAACTATAGGTAGGTGTGGAATTAAATAAGGGCGAACTTGTTGTTTCACTCGTATGTAAAACCGGGTCCGGAAAATTTATTTTCTAAATGGGGTTTGTGGTTTCAAAAAATTAATAAAAAGAGGATTATTAATAATAAATTATGTCACGACAATCGGTAATCTTATTTGTTTTTATCCAAGATTTTTTGAATTAGTTAATAAAAATGCAACGAATGATAATTTTTGAAATTTTTTCAATTAAATTACGATGATAAACTTTAAAAAACCATAAAAAAAATATCTGAACTTTGCTCAAATCAGAACGTATAATTTTTAAATAATATGATTAAGCTATGAAAATATTGAATTGATTAAAATATTTTCTTTAACATCGATGTTCCTTAAAAAATATTTTATTTTTTCCCGATATTTTAAACCTCGTACCCTATTTTGCATCAAAAAATTCTCAATTTTCACTCTTACAAGGTACTTTTAAAATTTACCAATTAAATAATTGAATTGCTCAATTGATTTTTAAGTTTTAAAGCATAAACCTAATAAATTCATAGTAAATTTAAAATTGAAGTATTTTGTGAATTAATATGATCGAAATAAAATGATAAAAGAATAACTAATTTAGCATATCAATTAAAATAGGATTGTAGTTTTCAAAATTTAGTTGTTTGTCAATTTGTAAAATTAAATATTATAAAAAATATATTAGGTAAACTTAAAAAATATATCCCATGGTTATGAAGAATTTTTTTTTTTGCTAAGCAGAGTCTGTGGTTTCAAAAGATTTACAAATAAATTATATCACAAAAATAGGTAATTTTGTTCATTTTTTTAAAATTTATGTGGAATGGTTAATAAAAATACAATACACATCGATGAAATTCGGTGAAATTTTTTAAATATTAAAAATATTATTTTAATTAAATTATGATAATAAACTTTAAAAAATTATAAAAAATAAAAAATTTTCAAAAATTACTTAAATCATAACATATAATTTTTAATTTAAATTAATAGAATATCAAATTATTAAAATAATTCAATATAACACCACTATTTTAAATTTATAACACCTCTTTTATAAAAAAAATTGAAAATCACAGATCTTATTTTGATACCACGAAATATTTTTTTTTTTTTAAGTTTTCAAATATTTGTAGATAACACCCCAACTTTTTCCAGATTTTCAGTTACATTTTATTTCATGAAAAATTATTTTTTAATACATAAAAATACATAAAAATAAATAAAATGCAAAGGAATAAAATTCAGAGAAAAAAACTGACCTGATCCAAAGAAAGAAACTGATCGGGAATGAAACCATACTTCTGCTTTATCGATTTATTCTTCCCAAATCCCGTCGCCGACGAGCTGTCCTTCGACATTTTGCCGCTATTTCTACTCGCACAGCTAGTAGAAGAGGAATAGTACGCCGGAATCTGATTTTTACCGCCGCTCGCCGTCAAGTCGCCGCCGCCTCCGCCGCTGACACTGCGATCGAGATACCTATGCTTTGGCCTAAACAGAGAAGAGAAAACCCCTCCCATATCATCTTCGTGAGTCGAATCTCAGATCTCGGCTAAAATAAGGAGGATAAAAGAGGGAGGAAGGAGGATGGAAACAGCGGGTGTTCTTTAACCATGGAAGGGGAAAAGGGGAATCGATTCTGTTGTGATTTATTGCGTGGAATCTTTGGAGGAATTGAAAGGAGGATTGCGTGAGTTGCAGATTTGGGATTTTTGAGAGCCTTGAGTGTGTCAGGGGGTGATCCTCTTGTATGCAGCTCAACAGGGTGAGCTTAGCTTGTGGGTAGAACTGAGCATTAACTCGGAGATTCGTGAGGTCCGTTCATGCCTTTTTCATGCTGAATTTGGATTAATCAGAGGTTAAGTTTTATCCGGCCCAAATTTAAAGTGATTCAAATAAAATAGGAGATGAGCTTGATTTTAATATTAAAATTCAAGCCCAATTTAAATTATTAAATAAATATATATTTATTATTTATATTATTGATAATTATTAAGTTTCAGAGCTCAACTTTTTGAGTTATATTAGAATTTTTATTATCATTATTTAATTATAATAATTTTTTTATTAAAAATTATTTTACTTTTTAATATATATATTAGTTGTTGAGGTTGCGGGTCGAGTTTAGGATTTGATTATTTTATAAAGGTTCGGTTCGAGCCTGACTTTTATTTTTTATGGGTTGGATTGGGCTTGGGGTACTTTTTTTTTACTTAAGCTCGATTGAGCCCGGCTCGAACTCGGCCCAGCCCGACCCGTGCCTAGGTTTACTTGTGGGAGACACCTGGATAGAATACATGATAAGGGTCTTGAAGGCCTTAACTTGAACTACATGTTTTAAAGCCGCGAGGTTGGCAGTAAACGACACGGATAATATTGTTTAAATTATATTAATAAGGTGTAGTTCAGTTGGCTAATCAGGCTGAGCAAATTAGAAGACAATAAGGTTCAAATTCCATTAAATATATTTGTTGGGGTGAGGAGCCTTAAGTGTTATTAAGCCCCAAATAAAATTATCTCAATTGTAAATATAAAAAATATATTGTTTAGACTATTTCTAACACAAATCTCTTAATTTGTAAATGGATTTTAAAATGTCCCCCGTAACTTTGTAAGTTTTAAAAAGTGCACTAGTTTATCCTCACAACTTTTAGAAATTTAACAAAAGTCAGAGACCAAATGACCCTTCTCCCAAAATGAATGATGTGTCTCAGGAATAAAGTACTTTATGGAACACATGTTATTCATATTGGGAGAAGGGTCTTTCAGTCTCGGACCATTCCACAACATCACCTTTCGCCTTCAGATTGGAACTTTTTCAATTATTTTTCTCAATTTTTCTCACTCCAACCATAATCTAATACATGACATTTATGAGAGTAAATCAGTACACTTTCACCAATTTAAGAAGTTAATTGAAGCAAGTTAAAGATTAGATAAAATGAGAAAAGTTGAAAGAGTTGTTATACATTTCGCTGTAAAATGCATGCTCCACATATTAAGTTACGATTAAAATGAACTTACTATATCATTTTCAAGTTCGGTTACTGATTATAAATAATCTTTTTTAATTTGAATAAACATTTATAAATTTTATATATAATTAAGTTGTCTACTATATTTTTTTAAATATATATTAAGAGTATTAGGAGAATTTAATATACTTTTAATTTTTAATTTATGGTCAAATATAAAATGGATAAATTAAAATTTAAACATTCAAAAAATTTATTACATTTAATATATAATTTTTTATATAATATTTACAAATATCTTAATTAAAATATATTAATATATAACATATAAATATATAATAACTAAAATAATTATAATGGGACTAAGGCCCTGTTCTTTTCAACTTATTTTTTATTCAGTTCAGTTCAGTTCAGTACCAATCAGTTCAGTTCAGTATCATTTATTTCAGTTCAGTTCAGTTTTAGTATTCAGTTTCAGTATCTAGCATTCAGTATTCAGAATTCAATATTTAGTTTCACATTATATCAATATTATTAATGTATATTATTATTCATATATATTAAAAAGCGATGAATATTAATGATAATATATTTCAATTTCAATTTTAGTTCATTTCTATTTATCCATTATATAAATATTATTAATTAATATCAGTAATCACAATAACAATAAAGAAAAAGAAATCAATAATAATATTTATAAAATTATTAATTATTATTTCTAACATAAATAATTTTGTAAGAAAAATAAATAAATAAATAAAAGTAATAATGTTTTATAAATATTGATAATAATTAAAATAATAAGGTAATATTCATAACAATAATTTTAATAAATAATAATAATAATAATAATAATTTATAATGGTATATTTAATTATTATTATATGTAACAATTAATAAATTTTATTAGAATGTATAGTATTATTTAAAGTATTATTAATTATTATGTATTTTAATATTTTAAAATATTATTTATATTATTAATAATAATTCAGTTTCAATATTTTCAGTTTCAATATTTTTAGTTTCAGTATCATTCAGTTCAGTTTCAGTACAGTTCAGTTCAGTACCATTCAGTTCAGTTCAATACCAATCAGTTCAATTCAGTTCAGTACAATTACTTATAAGTTAAAAAGAATAAGGCCTAAACTCAAATCCAACCCATAAAATTTTGTACTTTAACGACCTCGAAAGCGAGAAAATGAAATGTCATAAGCTCCTAAATTTCAAGATAAATTATTAACATATGAAAATCAAGTGATTTTTTTTTCTAGAGAAATAATTATCAAATTGACTTAATGGTTTATCCACCTCAATTAGTGGTATAATTTGAAGTAGTTGGCTATATAAGTGTTGATTCAGTCCTCCACTATCAAGACATTCAACTTGAAGAGGGCATTGACTTTATTTTTCCCTCTCTTGACTTCAAATCTCATTATCATGGCTTCAAAAACTATTGACTTTAATGTTACAATAACAAAAAATTAGATGTTAAATACATTTTTATATTATAATGTGCGGTAAATTTTAAAAATATGTTATGTAGTTTAACTCGTTTTAAAAATAATGATTAAATTTTTCTTGTTTTAAAATGGGTATGTGGTTTCATAATTTAGCAAACTTGTGAAAAGAAAAGATCCGCAATTTGAAAATATGTCACGACAAAGGGTAATCATATCCATTTTGAACTGAAATTTTGCAGGTTGATTAATAAAAATACAATACACCTCCATAATAATTTTTGAAATTTTTTGAGAAGTGTTGGTATTTTTTTATTTAAAAGGCTCTGATAATTTTGAAAACTCATAACAAAATGAAAAATCTCCAAAGCTTATTCAAATCTTGATATATAATTCACAAATAATATGGCTAATTTATAGGAATATTGAATTGGCTAAAATACCAGATGTAATATTAGGAAAGAGACATTTTGTAAAAAAATTTCTTTGTTTGATAACGTTTTAAACTTCAGTCTTCGATTTGAAAATAAAAATTTTATAATCATATTTTTAAAAATAGCCGAAACTACAAGATATATTTTTTAAATTTACCCTGTAATGTAATAATTCTTCTAACTTAGGCAGATAACGGGATGTGTAATAATAGTGTTCCTTTATAACATCAGGAGTGTGTACTTAGGCCCTCTTCTTTTGAATTTTTAAAAACTGAACTGAACTGAAGTGAGTTGATTTTAATATAAATTTATAATCACACATAGTTAAACTGAACTGAACTAAACTAAACTAAACTGGACTAAACTGAATTAGTCTAAACTAAACTAAATTATATTGAATTATAGTTCAAAAGAACAATGCCTCAGCGAGAGCAATCATAAGTTGAAAAAAAAATTATAAGGATTGGCAGATGTAACAAAATTATAAAGTGCTAAAATTTTGGTTTGACTAGTTGATAAATAATGATTAAAGCAAGTCTTTCCATGTTATTTTTTGTCTCCCGTAAAAGTAAATTTAGTATATTTGTGTTATTAGTGTTTTTGCATCCGGTGTTTTAACCTCGACAATATATTTAAGGTAGTTTTTGAATTGTCTATGTTAATCGGTCTTCAAATCATGTTACATAATTCTGATTTTTCAGTATGTAAGAAAATTTGTCCACCTTTAATAGAACCGTTGTCGACTCTGATTTAATGTTATAAACTACATTTTTCAGTAAAAAAAACAAAGATTGAGGTACTCTTAATTGCATCTAGGAACAAGATCGCTTACCATCACCATGGTAAGCATAAGTGCGCCTTGACTTGCCATGGGCGCGCCTTTTTAAAGTTCTTTTTTCTATAACGATGTCCAGAAAAGTAAAACGCGGCAAAAAAAAGGCTTAATGCATATCTAGCTATCTGAACTTATCTCAAAAAACTTACTGTCCCCTGAGCTTTTAAAGTAATCCTGTAGCTCACTCAACTTTCAAAAAGCGCTCCACTTAGCTCCCTGAATGCCATCTGTCAGCTTATGATAGGTTTGACTTTTCAAACATGTCATTTTCTAATTTTTTTCTCTCCAATCAGAATCTGACACGTGGTATTCTTGAAGCTAAGTGGAACACTTTTTTAAAGTTTGGGAGTTACATGGTCACTTTGAAAATTTAAGAGCAGTAACAATAAGGTATTTTTCTCCTCCTTCTTTCTCTTTCCGTCTCTCTCTTTCTACTTCTGCTCTCTATCTCTCTGCATGCTTATTAATATGTAATCATTTCTTGATTATGAGATTTTGATTTCTAATTTGTCTTTAATTCCTAACAATATGTGGTTTGCTTCCTGTAACAGTCTGAATTGCTATCCACTGCACTACTTAGGCCATGTTCTCTTGGACTACGATTCAGTTCAGTTTAGTCAGCTACAGTTCAGCTATGCGTAGTTATAAATTTACAGTGAAATAAGTTTAGCTCACTCCAGTTCAGTTCAATTCAGCTTTCAGAAGTTGAAAAGAACGGGGCCTCAGCGAAAAAAGAACACAATTTTATACAAAATGGGGGCAGCAGATCATTCATGACGAATGAAACGCCCAATTCATGGTTATTACAATGGTGATAGAAGCAAAGTAAGAACAAAAACGAAGTTACCATAGATAAACCCTAATTGTTAAGGGTATTTAGGGCAGGTTTGGGGTTGCTTTGTCAGGCTGTTGTCACGAAAAGCTCCATTTTCAAGCTTTCCCTATAAAAGCAGGTTTTGGCATTGGGAAATCAACAGCAAACATAATCGAAATCTTCTGTCCAATGCCAAAATATGTTGTTTTATGAAAAGTTTGTGAGTGGAGCATTTCACGACACCTACTTTGACGACAATACTAAACAGACCTTTAGTAATTTTAACAACTCCCGTTACAATTGGAGTAATAATTTTGCTCTCTAAGTCCATTAAAAATAGTAAAACTCTACAAATAGAAGTTATAGTATAAATCTGAATCACATTTACATAGTTTCAATCTTTTACAGGTTTAGGATCAGACCTGGTTTTTGTTTGGGTTCTTTCATTGGAAGAGTCAAGAGTACTAGATGTGCTTATTTTGTTGTTTTCAACTTTACATGTATTGCATTACTTCAATTGGTAACTATTTTTTATCTCATAGTTCACTGTCTTGCGCTTTTTTTTGTAATATTTACAAGTATCTTCATTAACTCTGCCTGTGCATTTTTGCACATTGTGGTCCTAAGCCCGGGTAAAGGAGGAAGGTTGCGTGGCAGGTCGACAACCAACGCGTAAAACGGCTATAACTTGTTTACGGTCATGTCATTCTTTCAACCAATAGATGCTCCAATTAAAAAATATGAGAACTTATGGACAGAGAGTAAGGGTAGAGGGAGAGGTAGACCTAAGATTATTTGGAGGGAAACTATCTCTATGGTTATGCGTTTGCTCGGTATGGACGAAAATTTGGCTTTTGATAGAGCTTCATGGCGTCGGAAGATCCATATAGCCGACCCCACCTAGCGTGGGATTTAAGGCTTAGTTGGTTGGTTGGTTGGTTGGTTGGTTGGTTGGTTACAAGTATCTTCATTGAGATAATCTTGTTCGGGGCTTAGTAACAGTTAAGGCTCCTCACCCCTCCCAACAAGTGTATTTAGTGGGATTTAAACCTTATTCTCTTCCAACTTACCTAGCTTGCTTAGCCAACTGAGTTACACCTTATTGGTCACCTTCCCGAGCCTTTAACAGCTATGATAAAGTGTCTATTTAGAGATTGTGCTTTGAAATTACACACAATAGTAATTAGATTTGTGCTTTGTGGATGAGGGTGAAGCTTGCTCTTTTTTTTCTTTCATTTTATAAATATTTGTCTCAATGCACAGCGGCTCCTCCAACTTGTCTTATTCCACTTACTGTCCCCTGAACTTTGAAAAGATTCCCGTAGCTCCTACAACTTACAAGAAGTGCACCAATTTGCTCCTGACACATGTCAGGTTCTGGTTGGTTTGACTTTTCAAAGACGCCATTTTTGTGATTTTTCTATCTCCAACCGAAAGCTGACGTGTGCACCAGAAAAACGACATCTTCGAAAAGTCAAACCAACCAGAAGCTGACACGCAACGTTAGGTGGGCAAACTGGTGCACTTTTTGAAAATTGAGGGAGATACGAAGATCTTTTCAAAGTAAAGGCAACTTGAAGGAGATGTTAAAGTATTTATTTGGTTGTAGTTGAAGTATTGTGAAAGTTGATGGGCATTTGCCCTCATTGTGCAGACAATGAGTGAGCTAATAGACATATCCGAAAGTGTTGGCGAAAGTCCAGCATATCATGAGGCTATCGAGGCAGCTAGCCTCGAAACGAGTGGTGATGGCAGCTCATACACCTCGAAATTCAGAAAGCCGAAAAGGGGAAATAGATCTTATTCAGCTAGATGTTCTCCAGCAACAATGAAACAAAGACAACAACAGATCAGCCTGTTCGGGGAACGACTTGTAAAACCTCTCAAGTCGACCTATACGCTTTCCTGAAACATGTAAAACCTGTAATTTAGTATAACATTGGATGTCGTGTTAGGGATATTTTCTGTTATAAAAAAACTCCGAATAGAGAATTCAAATATTGTAGTTGGTAGAAATATTACAAAATTAGTGATACTAAAGCTGAGGGGTTTGAACAATCACTTAATTTTCAACAAAACAAATTTAAAGGGCGACATGGTTCGTATTCAACGATTCTGAGAGAGACATCGATCCTCCCGTGATGTTCGTTTTGATCATTTTATAACTATCTTCAACTCTACTGCTGATCAAGTTATTACGAAATCAAAATGTTTATTTACTTATAAAGCTACTTGAGCATTTCAGCAACCTGCATTTGTGTCCTCCACACATTCTTGGATCCGTTTATGTTTCAAGAAATGGGTAACATAGTTAGTATTCAATGCGGAGATGCCTTGATGGGTCGTTGCTGGGATTGTATTGAAGAGAAATCTGAGTATATAAGGAAACTTGAAGACAATCTTGATGCTTTGGAGGCTGCTAAAGTGCGACTAACAGAGAAGAGGAGCGAGGTGAATCGGACCAATCAACAAGCACCGCAGATTGAACAACGGGATCAAATTAAGGGTTGGCTTTCAAGGGTGGATTATACAATTGATCAAGTTAATGAGCTGCTAACCAGAGGTCAACAAGAAAGGCAGAACTTATGTCTGGCAGGTTGTTGCTCTAACAACTGTATATCAAGCTACAAGTTTGGAAAGTCTGTTGCTCGAAGTCTCGATCGAGTCAACGCTTTGATTGCTGAAGAAGCTGGTTTGATCGAGGGGTAGCCATAGCACCTGAACAACACCTTACATCTAACCTCAAAAAACTGACGAATGCGAAAGAAGATTTACAGGCTTTGAAGGAAGACCTGCAGCAGAGGATCTCCTTGGAGGAAGGACCAGGAAAGTGGACTTTGAAACAAGTTAAAGTGTGGCTGTCAAAGGCAGTAACTCTTCTACCTGAAGCTGATCAGCAGATAAGGGACGGCCCCCACGAGCTTGACAGATTGCTCAGTGGAGAAATTTCCAAATATTCATTTGCTGAAAGGGTTGACCACAATTTGGAAGATATTGTTTCTTTGCATTCCAAGGGAGATTTCAGCCAAGTGACTACAGAAGCAGTGCCGCGACGTGTGGTTGGAAGAAATCATAGGCCGACAGTGGGAACTGAAGAAATGTTAGAAGAGGCTTTGATTGTTCTCCATAGAGTCGAAGTGAACATCATCGGCATATATGGTATGGGGGGAGTGGGAAAAACTACCCTTCTCACCCAAATTAATAGCAAGTTAGCCAGTGTTCCAAATGGTTTTGATGTTGTGATATGGGTCGTGGTGTCGAAAGATTTGAAACTGGACAAGATCCGAGAATCAAATTGGAGACAGATCCGATATTTGGATGACCGTTGGTTGCATAAAAGTTTTCAGGAGAAAGCACAAGATATATATGATGTACTGCGGGGCAAAAAATATCTATTTCTTATAGATGATGTGTGGCAGCAATTTGATCTTGAAGAAGTAGGAGTTCCTCTTCCTACCCAACAAAATGGTTCCACGGTAATACTGACAACTCGTTCTTTTGCCGTTTGCAAAAAAATGGAGGCGACACATATCGCGAAAGTGAAGCCTTTGAACTGGGAAGAAAAAAAAGTTGCCATAATAGATGCAGATATCTTACATATAGCTCAAAAGGTCGCTAGAGAATGTTGCGGCTTGCCAATAGCACTCATCACAATCGGTCGTGCCATGGCTTCAAGGAGTACGCTTGAGGAATGGGAGCATGCTCTTAAGGTCTTGAGAAGATCGACCTCAAACTTACAAAGCATGGAGGATGAGCTATATCAAGATATGGAGGTTCGTGTATTTGAACGGTTGAAGTTTAGTTACGATTGTTTGCCTAATAATACACTACAGTCATGTTTCTTATACTGTGCATTGTTTCCTGAGGATGTTAAAATTCTGAAGGATAATTGAGAAATTTTGTGGCCGTCATGAAGGATACGGGATAGTATATACCCTTATTCGCCAATGTTTGTTAGAAGATGAAGGAGAATATGTGAAATTGCACGATGTGGTTCGGGACATGGCTGTGTGGATAGCATGTAAATGTGAAAAAGAAAGACATATGTTCTTCACGCAAGCAGGCGCACAATTAATTCAACTACCAGGTATTGAAGGAAGCCCAAGATGCAGTGATCTTGTGACTTTGTTTCTAAGTTATGATTCGGAACTGAAAACTACCTCCGAAGGCTTCTTTCAGTTTATGACTAGACTAACAGTTCTAGACCTGTCTTACACAGAAATAAAAGTGTTGCCATTGGAAATACCGAGTTTGCAGTCGCTCGAGTATCTTAACCTGTCACATACGAAATTGGAAAAATTGCCAGTTGAAATGAAGAGTCTGATAAGGCTTAAATACTTGAACTTGGAGGATACTCGCTACTTGAAGACGATTCCAGATCAACTGATATCTAATTTATCACAACTGCAAGCTTTGAATATATACAGATGATACAGTGAAGTCACTTAACATGTCATCCTTGGCAAATGCAGGACAACTCCATTGTCTAGACATGTTCGGTACCGTTTGGTTGGAAGAGTTGATAATAGAAGAGAGAGAAATACATGCACTTGGTACTAGTCTCGGTAACAACCTGCTCAGCTTTTGTGGCCTCCGCAAAGTGAAAGTCTATGGCAATCGTAATATTCGGCACATGACATGGCTCATTTTTGCCCCTCAGTTGACTGTTCTAAGAGCCAATCACAATGAGAACATGGAAGAAATAATAAGTGCAGAGAAAGTAAGTGAACTTCACTCTAGGGGTCAACACTTATTGAACCTTTTTCCAAAGCTCCAACTTCTTGATTTATCGGGACTACCAAAGCTCAAAACCATATGTCCAACAGCATTGTCCTTTCCATGTTTAACACAAATCAATATAAGGGCATGCCCCGCTCTTAAGAAGCGTCCATTGAAGTCGGAGAGCGCAAAGGGATGCAATGTTGTGATAAAAGCAGATGGATCTTGGTGGAATGAACTCACTTGGGAGGACGATGAAACTCGAACTGCCTTTAATCTTTTTCCCAAAAGTTCCGAATCTTCTGAAAAGGTAAATCCATCTCTACCGATTTAGTTGGTCCTTTCGTTTTACAGCTTACATATCTCTTTCACTTGACATTGCCTTCCAACAAAACAGTTCTCATATGTTCCATTTGCTGCTATTATCGTAGAATTTTATGCTTTCATACAAGTAAATGTTGCATATAAATCGCTCAATTTATATGCACGGTTTGCGTTAAAGCCGCTGAAATCGTGTATTTGTATGTACAATTTGGATTGTGCAAGTGCAATGATATCTAAAAACGATTGTAGTTGAACTGTTTTGTAAGTTGATGGGCATTTGCCCTTATTGTGCGGACAATGAGTGAGCTAACAGACATATCCGAAAGTGTTGGCGAGAGTCCAGCATATCATGAGGCTATCAAGGCAGCTAGCTTCGAAACGAGTGATGATGGCAGCTCATACACCTCGAAATTCAGAAAGTCAAAAAGGGGCAATAGATCTTATTCAGCTAGATGTTCTCCAGCAACAATGACACAAAGATAACAACAGATTGCTGAACGACTTGTCAGAATTCAACGAGATCTAGCTTCGGTACAAGCTGCCAGAAAGAAGCAGGTCGATAACCTGGATTTGCTACTAGATGAAGTCCACAAGACTAGGGAAACATTTGACTTGTTGAAGAAAGACTTTTACAAATTCAAAGCAGCTGTTCAAACTGGGAAACTATCTAATCATCAGCCACGGGCCACCGCCCCTCCACCACCATCTCCGGTGAATTAACCAACTGATGGTTATGTTATGTGTATACATTTAAGTGTTTGGATGTTGATCTTTATCATATTGTTATGTTATTGTTATCTTCTTTGTTAGTTCTGTAGCTGATGTTGAATTGCTTTTCTCAGTGTTTTATGGAAATTATGCATCGGAAATTATGTATTTTATTTTATTTTATCGAGTCTGTGACTTGATTAAAATTAATCAAAATGGTGAAACTGAAGCCACCATAGGTCACTGTCTTAAAAATCCATGCCTAGCTCTGCCTACCCCTGCCTAGGCGCTATTTTGGGGTTCCTAGTCTGACTTTTTCCTCCTCGGCTATGGAAACTCGGGCATGGCCGCCCGACTAGAGCTAGCGCTTTTTAAAACATTACAATAGGTGAATTGGAGAAAAGGAAACAACCAACTCGCTTGACTTCTCAACTCGGACTAGTCGGGAAAAGTTAGAGTGGGCAGTAAAGCATTTGAAAAGCCTCCATTTGTGACCACTTATAGTCTCCGACTATCGCGAATCTGTTAATTATCTTTCGAGATAACAAACTCAATGGGTAACATAGTTAGTATTCAATGCGGAGTTGCCTTGACGGGTCGTTGTTGGGACTGTATTGCCAAGAAATCTCTGTATATATCTAAACTTGAACACAATGTTGTTGCTTTGGGGGCTGCTAGAGATCGACTAACTGAGTTGAGGGCCGATGTGATGCGGACTGTCATCAATCAACATAGACCGGATATGGAACAACCAAGTCAAGTTGCGGGTTGGCTTTCAACGGTGGATGACACAGTTGCTCAAGTTACTGAGCTTCTAATCAGAGGAGCACGGGAAAGGCAGAACTTATGTATGGCAGGTTGTTGCTCTAAGAACTGTATGTCGAGCTACAAGTTTGGAAAGTCTGTTGCTCGAAGCCTCGATCGAGTCAACGCTTTGATTACTGAAGAACCACCAGATTTTAAACAAGTGGTAGTCAACTCAACTGCAAAACAGCTTGAATCTAGTGTCCGAGAACTGAGGAATGCAAAAGTGGATTTACTGGCGTTATAGGAGGACCTGCAGCAGAGGATAGCCTTGGAGGAAGGACCGGAAAACCGTACGCTGGAGCAAGTTAAAGTTTGGCTGTTAAAGATGGAAACTCTTGCAGCCGAAGCTGATAAGCTGATAGAGGACAGGCCCCACGAGCTTAACAAATCGCTCGGTGGAGATATTTCCAACTATACATTCGTTGGAAGGGTAGCCCAAAAATTGGAAGACATTGTTTATCTGCATTCCAAAGGAGATTTCAGCCAAGTGGCCGCAAAAGCAGTTCCGCGGTGTGTGGTTGGAAGACATTGTTTATCTGCATTCCAATGGTGTCTTTTATGGCAAACTCCTTTACTAGTATCAAAGGAAGCCCAATGTGCCGCGATCTAGTGACATTGTTCCTCAGTCGTAATCTAAAACTGGAAATGATCTCCAAAGGTTTCTTTCAGTCTATGACTAGACTAACAGTTCTCGACCTATCTTACACCGAAATAAAAGTGTTGCCATTGGAAATATTCGATTTGCAGTCGGTCAAGTTTCTCAACTTGTCACATACAAAACTGAAAGAACTGCCCGTTGAAATGAAGAGTCTGATAAGGCTGAAATATTTAAACCCGGAGCATACTAGCTTCATATCATATCAATGATTCTAGTTCAAGTGATATCTAATTTATCGAACCTGCAAGTTTTGAATTTGTTCAAATGCGGTTCGCCTTACTGTGAGAACGTGCAAAACAATGTGTTGAGTGATGACAACATGTTAATCAAAGAGCGGATGAGTCTGAAAAATCTCTGCGAATTGAGCTTGACGGTAAGGAGTGCCTCCTTTCTCCATCGCATTTGCAGCAACCGAAAACTGTTGAACTGTATGCATGCTTTGAATCTGCATTTCTTTAACGATACAAAGTCCCTCGATGTTTCATCATTGGCATATGCGAAACAACTCAAACTTCAAGATATAACTGCTAACCCTGATACAGAAGACATGGTTATAGAAGAGAGAGAAACACATGCACCAGGAAGTTGTCCCATTAACGACCTGCTCGTCTTTTCCAAAACTCCAACTTCTTGATTTATGGGACCAACACAGCTCAAAACCATATGTCCAACAGCCCTGTCCCTTCCATGTTTAACACAAATCAATGTAGGGGAATGCCCAGCTCTTAAGAAACTTCCGTTGACCTCGGAAAGCGCGGAGGGATGCAATGTTGTCATTAAGAGCAGAGGAATTTTGGTGGAATGAACTCGCATGGGAGGACGATTATAATGGAATAAAGTAAAATGATTCATTAAACTGTTCGAGCTCCTCTTATTGTGAAGTCACGGATAGTTGTTCCAACTCCACTTCAGGATCAATTGGAAACAGCCTTCTTGTAATTACAGGAGTAAGGTTACATACACCCGACCTCCCCTCACCCCGCTTGTGCGAGAGCTTTGTTAGGCATTGGGGGTAATGTTGTTGTTGTATGTGAAAGTTCATGGACATTTACCCCCTTATTGTGCAGAACAACGAGTGAGCAAACGGATTTATCGAAGAGCATCTGCAACACGAGGCAGCTAGCCTATGAAGGAGTTGGTTATACATCATTTAGTTATCTTTCGTGGATTGTTGGACATCATGTACTGAATGTGGATTGTTGGACATCCTGGATTGTTGGCTGTTTAGATGCCTTCTTGTCACGGGGCGCCTTAGGCTCCAGCCTCATCGCCTAGGCGCCTACCAGGCGCGCCTTGATACATCAGGTTCCAGGCACTAAAGGCATGCGCCTGGACGTGCTTGATAGCAAATTAGGTTTTTTTTACAGGAAATGTAATCGTTTAAATAAGTTAAAAGTTATCATATTGTTCGTTTGCAATGTATCTCTGTATCTCTGTTATACCGGAATTTGCATAACTTCACTAACTTACGAAAACTGTAATTAGCGAAAATTCCGATTTTGAAATTTTGCTATTCTTTGTTACGGACTGATAAAAGCTAACAAGTGCAATTAGACCTATATAGCACAGAAACAGAATCGAACAAACGCCACAAAAAACTTGAGTTTAGTTCCCGAATCGAAAAAATGCGGAATTAGACAGTATGGAGCCCAATGACTAACTAAAATTTCTGCAACAATATTAAGCCTAACACTGTCAAAGCTAATCTTCAGTGGTCACTAGTAGTAGACAAATATTTACATGAAACTGTAGCACCCGATACACTTAGCTATCCAACTGCTCGAATGGCACGCGCACAAATAACTGACCGTGCAGGGTAACCACCGCAGAAGTCTGATGCGGGTCGATTCTCGAAGGCAAGGTGACGACCTGAAACCATAAACAATATTTATACAGCAAAACTGGCATTTTCAATATGTAGAAAATTTCTAATTGAGTCCTGAACCGAGCAATCATTGACAATTTCGAATTGATTGCAGGAAATCTAATTGAATTCTGTTTATCTTTCAACTAACCTTTTTAAAGGCTGTTACGCCCCAAGGATTATCGAGCTGCTCTGGTTCACCAGATATAATCAAGCGTCCGGCAGGATCAGACTGAACATGAACCTATGGAACCCGAAAATATAGAAACCGGAAGATCCAATAAGTTCAAAAGTATGAACAATGAGAAAATGAGATAAAGTGTGTTTCGAGAAACTTACCTCCTCGCGTAGTAGTCCAGGAACTAGAGCGTATATTTCGAAGCAGTCGCTCTGTGAAAAATTTAAAGTTCTAAGTTAAAATAACTCTGACAAAGGGTCTCTTTGGTCCCTGTGGTATAACTCATTTGCGCATTTAGTCCATCTACTATTCATGTTACCCATTTGGTCCATGAACTATGCAATTTGTTACCTTTTTGAACCTTGTGCTATGCAACCATTACCCTTTACTATGCAATTTGTTACCTTTTTAGGCCTTGCTATGTACAATCTCTATTGATGTCACTATGCATAATAAGCACTAAAGGGACCAAATAGGTAACATGTATACCAGAGAGAACAAATGGGTAAATGGTTATATACCACAGGGTCCAAAAAAAACGGTTCTACCTAAAAGACTTGTTTTGTAGCATACTAGAGTGTCAAAAATAGTATAGAAGCAGAGAAATTCTCACAGTTTTTTGCACATTGATCTTAACCCAATCTGCTGGAGGTCCAACATCAACGACCATAGAATCCATTCTGCCAAAACAAATCTCGATTTCAGCACATAGTATAATTATTAATCCAGTTACGGAATCAATCACAGCAATGGAGCTAGTAATCATGATCCTAACCTCATTGATTTCAAGGGAGGACCATTTACTCCACGCTCAACGCTTGATGGTTTTTTACGCTTCAGTAAACCTGAGTCGATATACAGCTCAGAGAGCATTATTTTCGGAAATTCAAAAACAGAAATAGTGATTATGTTAATTATTAAAATAATACCATTTGTTTTTAGCTGCTTGTCACCCTTCACTGCAGAATTCAAGTTCTTCTCCTAAAATAAGGGAAAAAAACCGACATATAAGCTATAGAGAATGGTTCCCCAAGGCATCACAACTAACTAGACTAGTGTAAACTTCGAATCAGTTTTAATTTTATATGATTAGACCATTGACTAAATATCTTGTTAGCAATATATTACACGAGCCAAAGTTTGATCGAATTATTTTCTCCAATTGCGTACGAATGTCTGTAATATACTGCGAATGGAACTATCGAGAGTCCAATTTTAGGAAAAATAATAGATCGTGAGCTAAATGTGTCAAAATTGAAGAACTAAGGCAAAAGTGGAATATCATATCAACAGGGATCATATTTTAAACTTGTGCCTAAGAATCTTAAACATAGAAATGAAGTTAAACACAGAAGTTCGAAGAACCTTAATGATTGGTTGACAAACCTCTCCATTACCGAGAAGACGTTGGGAGTGCCATCCTTGCATGGCACGAGCTGCAGCATCTCTTCGAGCTCTTCCTGACCCAAGAGCTTGACTTCCCGGTACCTACAATAGCAGTTACAATTATAATTGACAAAACACATCATCTTGTGAGAGCAAACGATATTATAACACTTCTCGTCGAGAAAAAGAAATCGATGCTTATTTATAGCGCTAGAAACTAGCAAGGTAAAATTCAAAAATTAACGCCAAACCCATCGCTAGCCCCCTAAATTTGGCCGAAATAGCTGATTTCCCTCCTGACCTTTAAAACACACCACATTGCCCTCTCAAATATGCAAAAAGTGCAACAGTTTTCCCTTTGAACGCCATGTGTCAGCTTCTGGTAGAAGAGAAAAATTGAAAGAATGACATCTTTGAAAAGTCAAACCAACCAGAAGCTAACACGTGGCGCTCAGGAGGCAAGTTGGTGCACTTTTAGCAAGTTTAAGGGGCAATAGAGCGTGTTTTAAAGGCCAGGGGGGCTATTGGCTATTTGAGCCAAGTTAAGGGGGCTGGTGATGCAATAGGCGAAAAATTAATAAATAAAGAATGCCAATGAACCTAGTATCTCTCGCATGTGGTATCGTAGTATCATGTATGAGCTATTTCAGATTACCTGATTTTCGACCTTAACAGGCTCTACTAAGGAATCATCAGAAAAAGGAAGCTCCCCATTACGCATTTTATGCTTTTCATATTCAAGCAATGCCTGTAAAGGTGAAGATTTTAAACTCAGTGAAGTATTTAAATTAAGCCAAATATATAATGGATATAATAAGCATTCAGTGCCTAACCTTCTCATAAAAAATTCGAAATGTCCAAGAGACAGTAGTGCAGGTCCTGTTCGATCCAAAACATAATAAGAATTATGACAAAAAAAATACGTGTAAATATAAACATTAGACTCGAATTACAGCACGGTTATGCTATCCTGTGTTCTAATTAAGAAATTAAGTATCATAGCCACAGTTAATTTTTATATTCAATCCCGCAAAAATACACAGCATTAGAAATTCAATCAGTTTTCGCCTCTTCAAAATATTAGTGTTATCACATTCAGAAGACAAACCATGGCAACTATTTACATAATCTGTTATAAGAAATAAAAGCATTATAGTAGTGTCCTATTATTGCAATCAATTGATTCAAATTCACTATATACCCGAATAAGAATTTCATGGCATTGAAGCTACAAATCAACCAAATTTATAACTATCCTTACTTTGGAGGTCTAAATGATTCTCCCACTTGTCGCCATAATTTGCTCGAAGTCACCTAAATATGGTCAGACATAACGGAAACAGGTCATACTTAAAAAAAAAGAATATATTTCAAAGACAATGGGATTCTAATTCCACACGGATGATGAAACCACAAGTGAGATATTCAATTTAATGAATAACAGCTGAAAGTCGGTATTGTTAAACAGAGAAAATACAATACTAAATACTGAGTAGAGAACAAATAAACTGAATAGGAACATTTTATCCAGCAAAATATACAGGGTCAAATATTTAGTCACTTTTTTATCGGGAAAATTTGGTCTCTCATCATTATAGACAAATTTATGAAGTAATAACAAATTCAATATGAGAAAGCTTTATAAAAATTCCTTCATAATTTTGTTATTCGCAATCGAAGCTGGAGACTTTACCTACACTGAATGTGTGAGGCTACCCAACATGACTATGATAGATGTGGCCGACAGTTTTGCAAATCTAAATTTTCTCAGAAAAGCATTCAGCATGACAGAAGCAAGCATGGAATATGTGGTTGAATGTGGTTATGAAACGGTGATCCTCAAAATAAAAGAGCAACCGGGTAAAATCAGGAAGAAACCAGAAAAACTTGATGTCAACGACCTACAGATTAAGAACATAGAGGTTATAAGGACGATCATGAAGCAAAGAAATGTAAAAGTGATATTCTTGTGTTGGCAAAAAAGCAACAGACACCATACAAGAATGGTGTATGTTACTTTGTTGCTAACACCATACAAGAATTTCACTTTTTCATTTCTTTACTTAATGATTGTCCTAATAGCTTCTATGTTCTTCTTAAACTGTATGTCATCGGCATCAAGTTTTTTGGGTCTCTTGTTGATCTTTCCTAGTTGCTCGATTATTTTGAGGATCACGGTTTCAAAATCACATTCAACCACACATTTTGTGCTCGCTTCCATCAAACTGTATGTTTTTTCGAGCAAATTTAGGAATATAAAACTCTTGGCAACTTCCAACGTAGTCATGTTGGATAACCTCACGCATTCAGTGTGCATAAAGCCAGCAGCCTAAACAGCTGAGTTGTTTCGAGAACCGAAACACATTTATGTGTTTTAAACTCCCCCAACCTTCTGCTTCTCAAAGAAAAAGAAGTCCTATATTACTCTGATTTTCAATATCAACAACTAAGGAAATTCAGTAATAATGCTCGGTTGCATTCGAATATAACTGTAACAACATATACAAAAGTCATCAAAAAAACATTTTTGGAATAGAAGGTTTAAACTTCTTATGATTTCCATAGTGTAAATATAGATTAAAATAACACAAGCAATAATATTTTGCAATTTTAAAGATGCGCAAACTAGTGCAATCTCTACCTTATTTGTTTAAAATGTTAAGAGATTGTCTTTTTTTGTAACAAATCAGTGTGTTTATAAAGAAAAATTTTTCCCTACTTTATTCTAATATTCAACAAGTATCAACTTCCATGTTAGATCAAACAAATATACCAAAAAAATCACTAATAAATCATAACACATCAGCCAAATTTGCTTTTTGATTTTGTCTTCAAAAATGTAAGTTGTGGATTATTCATTGGAGGTTCCTAGCTAAGACTTGACTTATCAATATCCAAAATCCAACATGTCTAAGACATTTAACCAAATAAAATTTAACATTAAAATTGTTCTCTTAAACCATATATGCAATATTCGATTCCAAAGCCAACGGATCAATTCAAAAGAGGGCAAAAGGACAAAACCTGATCATAGCCTCCTAATTTGATCACTGCTCTCCATAGCCTAATTGACATAATAAGAACGATAAGCGAACGAAATTTGAACAATTACTAATGAACACCACATAAAAGAGAAAATACAATAACCATATTAAACTTACTTGAGCAAATTCAATTCTTCCTTGTAAAACTTTGGGGCCTTGTATTCTAAGTTATTCTCCCTATAAAAAGTCTTGACCTCCTTTGCAAATTCAGCTTGCTCCTCTTCTGTACCTGACTCACATCCATCAAGGAACGACTTACTTGGCGTGTTCATTACAGTTTCATGCTCTTCATCCAAGTTCGGCTCGATATGCCTATTTGGAGACTTGACCATGTTTTTTGCCACATCATTCAATGCCTTTACGCTCTTATCGTCTTTAATTTCATCGTTGATTTCGATTTTTTCCTCTTTCACGACAATAACTTGTCCCTCCTCGTTTTCCTTAGCATCCACATCGGCATCATTAGCACCTTCATTGATAACATCCTCGTTTTCCTTAGCAATCATATCCACATCATTAGTAACTTCACCAATAGGAATATCTTCAGTGCTTACATTCTCTTCGGTTCCATTCACTCTGCCAGCATCATCATCATCATCATCATCATCATCATTGCCAGCAGTCTCTAAACTTCTAACATTAGGGATTTCTTCAATATTTTCAGCAGGAATTTGTTCTTTGCCTTCTCCTTTAGCTTCGAGAACCGTCTCTTCAACCATGTCCCCATCAACATTACCAATTCCCTTATTTTCCTCTTTAATCAATTCATCAGGCAAATTGACATTTCCATTTTCATCTGATTCATCTCCCACCTCTCCTAAATCAACATTTTCATTAACTCCACTACTCATTTTCAGAACCCTGAATCTGTTAATACCTAAACTCCTACAGAATTCCAAGAGCTATGAGCTGCCTTATTTCACCTCTATCATGAAGATGGAATGTAAAACCCTAACACACAGAAAACACAAAAAAAAAAAACGAAATCCACAAACAAGCAATTACTACAGCTCGCAAAACGAAAAGAATAAGAACGAGTTTTCAAACGGATAAGAAAGCGAATTATACAGAAATTGCAGATACAAACAAGAATGCAAGAGAAAAACGAAATACCCTTTTGGAGTTGAAGCTTCCTCAGTGATTAGCAAGCAAGTTTAATTGTTGGGAAAATAAATATTTATTGCTCAAGGCGTTACCTATTAGTTATAGCTTGGAATTGTATGGAATTTATTTCTAAAAGAATAGATAATTAAAATCCTGTTGGATGTTTAATCATATATAAAGTTTAAAGAATCTATAGTGAATTTTAAGATTATATGTCATATGAAATAAATAATTATATTGATGCGATGCTTTAAAATGTGTGAGGTGCTGGTCGGGTAGTCAGAGCTTTAAAACGTCTAGGTGAAACTAGGCGGGATCAAGGTGGATTTGTATTAAAATATAAATTCAACTAAAAAATAAATTATTAAAATATAATAATATTAAAAAAATATAATTTAGACTATGTTTTAAAAATTACTAAGTGGACCTCCTTATTGGTAGTATAGAGCATATTGTTTCTCGGTTTGAGACTAAAAATGACAATTTTACTGTGAGAACACTTTAATGTATTTTAGTTTTATCAACTAAACTACTTTTTGTGGTAAAATATGACAATTATAAATAATGATATCATAAAAAATCAAAATTAGGCGCCGCTTAAGCGGAAAAAAAATCGGATTATGCGGTGCCTAGGAGGCAATAAATCGGCTAAGTGCCTGATAGCGCCCTAGGAATGAAAATTCGGGCGGCAAACCCCAAAATAGCGCCTTGGTGGGACTAGGTAGGGGGATTTTTAAAACTGTGAATTGATGACATGTCAATAATTTTAAAAATAGACAATATATTTCAAGAAACTAGTTACAATAGATTGTCTATTTCATAGAGGATTGCATTTGAAAAAACTGACAAACATTTAAATTTCAAATTAAGCATTAAAATATTAATAAAGATGATGACATAGTTTTCTATTTAATTGTCTACATATAAAAGATTAAATAGACAATGTTCAACATTTATTGTGCCACATCATATAGGAAATAGAGAATAGACAAGCTAGTGTGTAACACTTTTCTGGTTAATTGTCTATTTCTGCCTATGTGGCAAGCCTATTGTTGGAATAAACAAGCTACTAAGACATCTCTAGTAGATAGTGGATTCTATGATTACGTGGCATGTGAAATAGAAGCTCACGTTGATGATATGTCAATAATTTTAAACATAGACAATGTCTATAAAAAAGAATCCCGCTCGATTATCCATTCCATCTACAATTGTGTAATTAAATAATAAAAAATACACAATTACAAGTTTCTTTCAATATTAAAGATTAAAATATTAATTAATTTGATGAGTTGGTAGTCCATTTGATTGTCTATATATAGAAGATCAAATAGACAATGTCCAACATTTATTGTTCCCCATCATATAGGAAAGAGAAAATAGACAAACTAGTATAGAACAAATTTTTAATCCATTACCTACTTTTATCTATATGGCAAGACTTTTATTAGAATGGACGGATGCTCTAAAGATGCTCTTAATGCTCCTTCCAAAAAATGTTTATCTGCTTGCTTAGTCTTTATTATCATTATAGGTAACAAATGTTATCTATCCAATTCAATGACTTGTTTAATTTTAAAGCAAACAAACGTTAAAAGGTATAGCATTGACAAGTAGATAAGGTATATAACACATGAGGTAAGTTGGATATGTTGTCAGGGTCACGAAGGTGTTTTGTGCAACTACGGTAATATACAACAACATTAGGTTTCCCCAGGTAAAAGTAATATTATCAACATCGTACTGTAATGACTGTTTTAATCGGTTTTATCACTATAGTATGGTATATATAAAAATCGATTTTAGTAAAAAAAATAGAGAAAGTCAGGTTGAATAGAAAAAAACCGGTAAATTAACGTACCGGTTCAAATTCGGTTTTCTTCAAATCCTTAGAAAAGCGTTGCTAAAGATTTGAAAGCATTGTAAAAGACACAAAGCGTTGCTAAAGACAAAAAAAGAGTTGCAGTAGCCATTGAAAACCCTAAATAATATATATTTCTTTTTAAAACACCTCTGGCAACATGCAAAAACATTGCAAAAGAACTAAGTCGCAATAGCCAGTGGAAATCATAAATAATATATATTCGTTAAAAAATAGAAAACCAATAAAACCACCAATAAGACCAATAATATCAGTTATATCGTATACCACTAACCTTACTAGTATAAGATCCGATACGATATTAATAACATTAGATAAAAAGAGTCAGGTGCACGCAATCTTACGGAGAAGGTGTTTTCAATTGAGCCCATCTAGATTTGCAACTACTATAATATTTAAGCCCATTATTCAAATATAAAAGCCCATATTAAAGCTATGAAAATCTAAAAATTCTCTTCATCATATCAGTCTTCTCTCCTCCTCCACAGTTCTGAGATCGGACTCCGGCCACCGCCGTGTACAGGTACGCCGTCAACCACCGGAAAACACTTCCCTATTTCTTCTTATCCGCCATTAAACACCAAATAAATTGTCTCCAATTGCCCTGTCTTTACTTCTGTAATTAATTTCTAAGGTCACTGAATTTAATTTACTGTAATTGCTAAACAATGAAGCTTTACTCTATCGAATGATACTGTATCAATGGCGAAATGACTTTTCACTCCGTTTTCTTTCTTTTCAACAGTTGATTGAAGTCTAAGAGTTAGATGAAATGAGTAATAATATGCAGAGAACCCTCGGCAGCGGGTTTCAAAATGTATTGGATTATTTGAAACGAATGCAAGCCGAGAATTCTGCTTTCTTTTATGCAATTCAGAGTGAAACCGATCAAATTGGAGGCGGAAACATGTTTTGGACTGATGCCTCTTACAAATTGAACTATAATTTCTTTGGGGATACTGTAGTGTTTGATACTGCTTATCGAATTAATGGATTTAGGGTTCCATTTGCTGCATTTACTGGTGTTAATCACCATGGGCAACCCGTGTTGTTTGGCTGTGCATTGATTATTAATGAGTCTGAGTCCTCTTTTGTTTGGCTATTTCAAACTTGGCTTCAGGCTATGGCTGGTAAACACCCGGTTTCGATTACTACCGATCCCGATAGGCTTGTACAGATTGCTATCTCGCAAATTCTCCCTGCAACTCGCCATCGGTTTAATATGCAGGGGATTTTTCGGGAAACGCAAGAGAAAATGGCTCATGTGTATCAATCCCAGCCTACATTTGAGATTGAGTTTAAGAAATGTATCGATGAAACCGAGACAATCGATGAGTTTGAATCGTGTTGGCAAGCACTTTTGCAGCGATACTATGCTATGGATAACGAGTGGCTTCAGTCTATGTATAACGCGAGACAGCAATGGGTTCCGGTTTATATGCGAAACACGTTTTTCGGGGGAGGATTTGGAGATTCGGCTTCGTATTTTGATGGGTTTGTGAATGAATCAACCACAATTCAGGTGTTAATCAAACAATACGAAAAAGCTGTAGCGATTTGGCATGATAAGGAGTTAAAAGCGGATTATGACACTGTTAATACTATGGCAGTGTTAAAAACACCTTCTCCTATGGAGAAACAAGCTGCCGAGCTTTATACTCGGAAAATTTTTATGAAGTTTCAGGACGAATTGGTCGAAACTCTTGCTAATACAGCGACAAAGATTAGTGACTCGGGAAGTGTCGCTAATTATCGTGTGGCGAAATTTGGGGAGGAACAGAAAGCACATACTGTGAGTTTTAATTCTCTTGAGATTAAAGCTAGTTGTAGCTGCCAAATGTTTGAATATACAGGAATTATTTGCCGTCATGTATTAGCTGTGTTTAGAACGAAAAATGTTCTTAAACTTCCGGCTCAATATGTGTTGAAACGGTGGACTAGGAATGCTAAGAGTGGAGATGTGTTAGATGAAACTGCTTCTGAATTGGGTAACGCTTCTCAAGAGAATTTAACTGTTCGGTATAATAATTTGAGGCAGGAGGCAGTAAAATTTGTTGAAGAAGGCGCGAAATCGATTTATGTTTATAATGTGGCAATGGATGCTTTGCAAGAGGCTTCTAAGAAGGTTGCTGCTGCAAAGAACAAAAGTTCGGGTGTCTCGCAGGGCGTTGCCTTGAGTAATGGTAATGGTCAAGAATTTCGTGTTGCTGATGAAAATAAAACGGCTGCTCTGGAGTCTACGGTTAGTTTCTCCGTTCTTTTAACTTGGCCTATATTACAGTTTGCATTTTTTTACATTTCAGCTATGAAGCATGGAAACTCCCGTTACATGCCGTTTTGGCGTTTCCGTATCCGTGTTCGTTTCCCCACAGTTTCCGAGCCTATATTTTTTAGAAATGGCGTTTCCCGGTTTCCGTTTCCGTGCTACGTAGCATTTCAGTCAGTTTTGTGCATTTGACTATTTGGCTTGTATTAGTCATTTGATAAATTACTTTCAAGATTAGGTAGAGTTTTCTAAAACCTGTGATTAACAACTTTTTTATTGCATGACTATTGACTTGGAAGCTTCTTCATGCAAGATGTTATGATTGATGTTCGTTTTTCTTTGTTCGTTAGCTGTTTCCTTCAGCTATTTCATGTCAGTACTCGTGGTTTCACCGATTTAAGTTATTGACTAACTGCATATGGAGGCCTCATGTACTTAAGCTGAATGCGAAATTTTTAGTTTTTATGAATCTGGATTCCTACTTTATATAGTGAAAGCTTAATGTTGTGTACTTGTTTAATCAAGGAAAATAGTTATGAATTGTTCCTGACCTGTACTTGGGCATAGTTGTCGTTTTAATTCATGTTCTTCAACTTTGACACATTCCATGAAAGGTCGTGTTTGCGGTGAATTATACTGCACCGTTACATGACATTAGCTCACACATACACGCACTGTAAGTAACATGATTGTAGCTCATAATTCCTGACCTGTACTTGGGCATAGTTGTCATTTTAACTCATGTTCCTCAATTTTGACACCTTCCACGAAAGGTCTTATTCGCGGTGAATTATACTGCACCGTTACATGACATTAGCTCACACATACACGCGCCGTTAGTAACATGATTGTAGCCCATAATTTGACCACTCGCTAAGTGCAATTGCCAAGGTTTCAGGAAAATTAGACTATTGGGATCTAATGTGCCAAATAATACACCAAGTCTATGCATCAAAATGTTAGCATGTTTTAGTTTCTCTCTTTATTCAAGTGATGCTATTTTTGAAGTCTTTTGGCAGCTAAAGCGAGAAACTAGGAAGCACGGAAACTCCTAGACACTAACGTTTCCCGTTTCCGTTTCCGTTTCCCCTCTCGGAAACTTGAAATCACGCTATTTTTTGCGTTTCCAGTGCGTGTTTCCGATTTCCGGAAACGTTTCCTTTCCCGTTTCCGTGCTACATAGGCGAGAAAACAACATGATGCCTCGTTTCCTTAATGTTCATTTTTGTAATCATCTGTATAAGATATGCATAGCCTACCGATTTTTTACTGTTGTAAGGTCAAAAAACACATCCATTAGTGCATTTTTCACGGGTACACGGATTCCTAGGACATTGTTTCTTTAAGTTACTAGATTTCATGTATTTGTTCTTTCAGGATGAGAAAGAGAAGAAAATCCGCGAACTGCTAGCTGAGTTGGAGAGTACAAATCAGCGCTGCGAAGTGTATCGAGCAAACTTACTGGCTGTTTTGAAGGATATGGAAGAACAGAAACTCAAGCTTTCGGTCAAAGTTCAGAATGCTAGGCTTAGTCTTAAGGAATAAAATCCGTAAATGCAGCTGGAATTATGCGATACTTGTGTAATATCGCAATGTACCATATCATAGATAGCTTTCGATTTCGCTTCGGAAGGATGGAATCAAAGCCTAGCCTGAAGGAACGAGTGTAGCTTAAATAATGCAACAGTTTCGGTTTATTTTCCATGTAGTAATGTATCATATTTTTAGATTGTTTTAGATTTGTCTTCATATGGTGTAGTTTAACAATAAATGTTGAATTGAACAGGGCGGTGAAATTCTTAGCCTAGTAGTTGATACTAAATTTGCGACTGTAAAGGCTACAGGTTTGAGCGAGTCACATCTAGAGTGAGGTGAATATTTTTTTTATTAAATAATATAGGTGCATTTGCGTAAATTGAAAAAAACAGAGCAGGGTGTAGGGTGTTAATGAGCCGAACCGAGATCGAATAGTGTAGGGCTTGGCTCAGCTGATGAAAGAAAATGATCGGGCCTGGCTCGGCGAGCTAAGAAAATTGGGGCTCGGCTCGAGATCTTGAAAAGATCGGCTCGAGCTCGCGAGCCTAAATGAGCCTACCAGATATACCCTATTGCAACCAAAAACAAGAGTGTTGCCTCCTAAGTGTTTCAACTTTAATGATTAAAACTGATTTATAGCAACTCTAGTAAAAAGGGTTGCTTCAGTAACACTATATTTTGCTACATTTTTTAAAAAGTCTCGGAAAATACATTCCCGACAAAAAAAGGCTGAGAAATAAATAACTTTAAAAATCAAAACTAACATCATAATTTTTTTTGTATTAATCACTCATCACTTTCATTCCGTTTCATTCTATTGTTTTTTCCTATGCATTTCCATATTCATCATCACCAATGCAATAGAAACTAATATTAAAATCAATATTTTACGAATAATTATTGTACATGAATAATTATTACTCCCCATTCCCAATCATATACAACTTGTTTTCCACTAATTTATTAAGTAAAAAATTTATGCGAACATGTCTGCGAGCTTCCGAGTCGAACCTTAGAAGGGTTGGTTTGGCTTGTTAATATCTTGAGCCGATCTCGAACTCGAGTTGAGCTCTATCGAGTCTAACTCTGACCGAGCTTTAACCAAGCCGAATCTCGAGCTGTTTGCGAGCTACTAGGCTTGTTAACACCCCTAGCAATTGGGTATCTCCTGCTGTCACTCCTTTGGAAGCATTCTTCTTTTTCAAGGAATTTCGAATCATATTACATTCGAAATTCATTTTATACATAAAATGATTTGAAATGAATTATATCTTCTTTAAAAATATCGTTTCCAAACACACCCATTTTGCTCAAAAATCGACTTGAATAATAGCCCGTTTCCAAGCAGATGCAAGACTCGGTTAGTATTCAAAATTTGTTTATTTTAGGCTTAATGCATCAACAACATCCTCAACATGACCCCAAAGTCCCGCTGCCTCCCTGAACTTTGAAAGTGTCCCCGCAACTACCTCAACTTTCAATTAGTGCACCACTTTGCTCCGTGAATGCCGCGTGTCAACTTCTGATTAGTTTGACTTTTCAAAAATATCATTTTTCAAGATTTTCTCTCTCCAATCAAAAGCTGACACGTGGCATTTAGGGAGCAAAGTGGTGCACTTTTTAAAAGTTGAGGCAGCTGCGGGGATACTTTCAAAGTCCAAGGAGGCAGCGGGATTTTGGGGCCAAGTTGAGGATGCTGTTGATGAATTAGGCCTTTTTTTATAATTATTAGTATTCAAAATATTAAATGACATCATCAAAACAAAGATTTGCAGTTGTGCAAATTGTGCAAGAATTATTACTTGGAATATTCATTTATAAATGGAAGATATACTGTACAAGATGAACATGATAAGACAAGATTCTAACCAAGCTCTGCACAAGTGAAATGATAAAAAAAAATTCAGAGAAATGTAAGCATTACCTAAGAAAATTGCATAGTTAGATACTGTCTTTCAAGCTAATCTTTATGTTCTGTACTTTAATCGATAGCTGTAGCTTATGATCCTCTATGTCTTTCAATACCGAAAGCAAGTTTGCTCGGTAAACTTCGCACTTCCGATTTGCATGCTTCAGCTCATTTGTAAGTTGTTTTATCTTCTTGTCCATATCATCCTGCAAAAATTACAAAAAACAGGCCGATAAGCGCTCGAGAAGCTCATATTGCCAACCAACTCGAAACCATAGTTATTAAAAGCGCGCGCTTTTGTGCTTAAAAGCGCAAAAGGGCAGCGAAGCGCACCCTGCAGGCTTCTGTGCACACAAAGCGCACAAAAGCGCACGCTTCACTACAAAAAAGCGCACGGCATCAATTTGAAGCCAAAATTAACTTGTTACTAGCTGGTTGGAAGATTGTGACCTATTATTTCTCACTATAAAGCTTCCTATGTGAGTTGAATGCCTCCAAAATGTTGCTCCATCTAATATTTCTAACCTAAATGCAAACACAATTATTGTGATATGTGATATTTTTAATATTTATTAGTTGTAAGTAGCTATATTATATAAATTTCTAAACCTATAATAGTTTGTGAAAATTCATAACATTGCGCTTTTTTTTCCCGAAGCGATTTGCAAAAAAGCGAGAAGGAGACCCTTGCGCTCCAAGTGCGCTTTGCGCTCTTGACAACTATGCTCGAAACAAAATACAATGCTCTCTTATAGCACTAAGACTTTAGGATACAAGTTTTCTTAGAAACAATGTTTTTTTGTTGACTTAAGCAATAAATAATGGCTCGAGACCGAGTCTAAGAGACCCGATTTACTCAACTTTGTACTATCATCTTAATATAGCACTATTTCCATTGATAACTAAAAAGGATTTAAAAAAGCCTGCTATTATGTCTTAAAAAACCACTAGCAGTCTTCTGTGAGCCTCCCACAAGTGGAATGGCTACTAATCCAAGGCCCTATTCTTTTCAACTTATAAGTAGCAGTACTGAATTGAACCGAACTGATAAGTACTTAATCCAGTGTAAATTTATATGTACGCAGTACTGATAAGTACTGAACAGTATTGAACTGGACTGGACTGAATATAAATTGAAAAGAACAGGCCTAAAAAATGTAAAAAGTTTGAGGTTTCACTACCCAATTTTCTTTCTTTTCACCATACAATTTTTGTGCTGAAAATTACAAAATAGGCAGTCAATCATTCAACCCAGCCTTTATTCCACATTAGGTAAGAGCGGTAGTCAGGCATCAAGGGCTTATGGGGCCTAGGTAGATTTGTATATTTTTATATTAAATATTTATTAATACATAAGAATATATATTCAACTAAAAAATAAATTATAATTTAATTTAATATTAAAAAACATAGTTAAATAGTATATGAGAACACAAGTATTAGTCAATTCTTACATAAAAACACAAATCTTCGCAAATTTTGTATGGCTTAGAGCATACTATTTCTCGGTTGGAGACTCAAAATGAGACTTTTGCGGCCAGAATACTTAGATTGTACATTACTTTTACCAACGAGCTACTTTTTGCGGATTAAAAAAACTAACGATAATTATTATAAGTATATCAATATCTAAAAAAACTAAACGATAATTATTATAAGTATATCAACAGGCTGTGTCTAAGCGGAAAAAGTTGAAAATAAGCGGTACCTAGGCGGCAATAAGTTGGTTGAGGGCCTGATACCGCCCTAGGAACGAAAAAGAAAAGCCCAGCAGCAACTAGCAAAATGGGGTCTAAGCGGGGATTTTTAAAACAGTGAAAATATGCATTAGTAGAATGAAATAAAAGCTCTAATGATTTATCACCAACAAAAAAAACGTAAGACTGGCTGTAGGGCACAAAATAGAAACAAAATCTACAAAGACTTGTGGAGGGCAACCTCACAAGTATTGCAAGTAAATTTCAGTTCTTGGATGACAAATAAGGAATAACACAGGGCTAACACTGTAAGGATGAACTATAAAAAATTGCAACGATATTAGCGAGGAAATCATTACTAATTCATAAACAAATTACAATCTAACCTCAGATAGTTGCTGGTTTGAATTCCCACCGTTATTCCCACTCGTGATAGCAATATCCATCCTACTTCCATTACTCGACAAGTCGCCTTTATTTCGTCCATTCACCGTAGAACTACTTCTCCCATTGTTTTTCGCCGCAAGTGCTACCCTTTTCGCAGCCTCTTGCAAGGCACTTGCCGCCACATCACAAATCTCCATCGAATCACAACTTTCATCAACAAATTTAAACGCTTCATATCGAAGGGTATTGAATCGAACGGTATGAGACTCGAGATAGTTCGTGTATATATCATTTGCACGTTCTTCTAATACTACACTGCTTTTGGCGTTCTTAGTCCATCGCTTTAAGATATAATGTGATGGGAGAGTAAGCACATTGGTTACCCTAAAAACTGCCAGCACATGCCTGCAAAGAAGACCAGAGAATTCGAACATTTGGCAACTACAAGACGCTTTCATCCCCAAAATGTTGAATTTCACGTAGTAAAATCTGTGATCTTCGCCGAACTTCGATACTTGGTAAGTAATGGTTTCCCCGTCGTCTTGTATTTTGGATGCCATGAAAGTTAGTGTACCGACTAACTCCTCTTGAAACCGGGAAAACAGTTTTCTAGTGTAGAACTCGGATGCTTGTTTCTCCGTTGGAGATGGGGTTTTTAGATATGGGATAGTATTCATAGTGTCATAATCGGCTTTCACTTCTTTTTCATTCCGGCTCTCTAGGGCTTTCTCGTATAGCTTGAAAAACTGGTTCAAATTTGTTGAAGCGTTTATATAACCGTCGAAATACGAGTTCATGCTATCGCTTCGCTGAGTTATGGACATCTCGGCGAAAAATGTGTCCCGCAAATACACCGGCACCCACTGACTTCGGTCGGAATACATCGTTTGAAGCCACTCGTGATCTCGAAGTTCGTATCGATCGACAAGCGACAGCCAGCAAGACTCGAATTCCTCGATTGACTCGGTCAAATTGACACATTTATGAAAGTCAGCCTCGAAACTCGGGTGCTTAAGGAAAACATGCGACAACTTCTCCTGACATTTCTTGAAGATATGCCATTTACAGAATCGATGGCGTGTATTGGGGAAAACCTGCATTATCGCCGATCTTATAATGGGATCGTGATCTGTGGTGATCGACACTGGATGGCAACCGGACATTGCTGTAAGCCACGTGTTAAAAAGCCAAGCAAACGAGGCCTCTGTTTCGTTAATTAGGAAAGCACAACCGAATAAAACAGGCTGGCCGTGATGGTTAACACCGGTAAATGGCGCAAAGGGCAATCGATATCGATTTGACCTGTAGGTTGTATCGAATGTAACAGTGTCACCAAAGTGGGTGTAATTTGCCCTGGCCTTTGGATCGGCCCAGAAAACATTACCGGTGTACTGCTCCTCATCCCCTTGGACAGCATAAAAGAAATTGGGATTTTCGGTATGAAATTGCCTCAAATAATCCAAAAGGAGCTGGATATCGCCTTCCATGCTTCTATGCCGGTTATTTCTCATGTAATTTCTACAATCAACTTCGGTAAAACCGACTTTACTTATTCCACCATACTCTTTTATCAAGGCCGACATTATCCTCCGTGGGCCCATACCAGCAGCCTGCAAAGTATCTATTAACGTCTTAGCCGGACCCGATATTTGCCTATGCGAACGAAGGCAATGAACTTGATCAGGCGGCACCAGCTCGTGATTATGCTCCCTAACAAAACCAGACACAGCCCATTTTCCCGAATCCTGCATTTTCACAGACAATGATGCTTTACATCCGACCCTAGTAATAGTCCTCGGACGCTTAATCTCTCTATCTTTAGTCCTTTTCTCATTCAAATTTCTAAACCCCTCTTTAGCACAGACAAATTGCCTCTGTATAATAGCTCCATCGCGCCTAGACCGCCTCGATGAGCTAACCCTAGTGCTAAAACCGACACGCCTAGCATACGAATTGTAGAAGGCTTTAGCAGCCTCTTCAGATTCAAACTCCATTCCTTCATAGGGTTCAAGGTCCATTAGATCACCTTCAGGAAGGAAAATCTCACCAGTACTAGCACTAGCACTAGCAAAAGCAGGATTTACAGGAGTATCAGGGATTTCCTCATCATCATGGTGTTCTATTTCAATCCCATCATCATCTCCACCTCCTAAGCCTATGTCGAATTCAAGCACTTCACTTTCCATCATTCTTTCAACGAATTTTACTCCAAAAATCTATCTCAGTACCAATTTGTACATACAAAGAGTCTAGATCGTTAAATCTGAATTTAACCTAATAGGAATTACAGTAAACAGGTACAAAGCGTGAATAAAATGATAGAACTGACAGTTACCATAAACTGACCTTGAACCTGAATTTCTAGGGTTTCGGAGAGAGATAATAGCTGGAGATAAACCCTAGAATCAAAATCAGCAACTGCTCAATGGTGGAGGTTTTTTTGGACAGAGAGGATCAGATTAGATGCGGTGGCCGTGGCGGCGGAGACGGCGGCCGGAGAGAAATCGGATTCCAAGTGGAAAGATCGGTAATTCGGCGGGGAAGGAGGCTGTGTTCATCTGTTCTGCTTCCTATTTCACTTTCATTATCTGTGTTTTATTCGTAGATAAAGGCCTAAATCTCAGCCGTCCGATTATTTGATTATGATCATCTAGACTTGTATTACATTCATTTGCTTTCATGGGATTATTATCAATATTTTTGTCTTTTTTGGTATTGAATATTATGATAAAATCAAATTAAGAAATTATCAAAATAACTTGAATGGAGTTGGAAATGATTACCTATTGCAAATTTTAAATTTTTATATTTCTTAACGATTTAGATTTATTAGAGTTTAAATTTTTTAAAGTTACATATTTTAATTTATTTTAATTATTTATTAAATTTTAATGATCTGGTTATATATTATAATTGACATTATGATGTTATTTTTTTTGTTATATATTGTAAAATGAATATAGTTATATAGTTGAATTAACACATCTGAATCTCTTTATAATTATTTAAAAAAAAATTTAATTATTATACTTATAAATGTTTCATTTAATCTTCTCAACTTATTTAAAGTACATTTTTTTTATCCCACATGCTTACATGGCGGGTGGCATAGCTATTGTTGAAAAATCAAGCGAGTTTATTATATATTTTAAGAATAAAAAATTGATAAAATGGTAAAATTTCTCTTTCTTAATTTTTTTTTTAACATTTACAGATGCTTTTATTGAAATAATCTTGTTTGAACTTAGTCACAGTTAAATTTCTCCAATATTTTAAAACTCCCCGCCTAGGTGCTATTTTGAGGTTCGTCGCCCGACTTTTCATCTCTCGGGAGCTATCAGGCGCTGGACCGACATATTGCCGCCTAGTCCGATTGTTTCCCCAGTTTTTAAGATCTGATACCTATAATAATTATAGTTCAATTTTTTCAATTCAAAAAAGGTAGCACAATTGGTAAAACTCATGTACAACAAAATATTCTCACCATACAATTTTCATTTTGAATCTCAAACCGAGAAATAGTACGCTATAAATCACAAAAAATTAGTGACGATATTTGTTTTAAAGGAATTGATTTCTAATGTTGATGTGTTTTATGTAAAAATTAACTAAAACTTACGTTTTTATATGCTAAACTACTTTTTTTGTAAAATATTATTGTACTATAATTAATTTTTTAAGTTGAATTTATACTTTTATCTATTAATAATTATAAAAAATAAAAAATTTATAAATCTATCTAGACGCCGCCTAAACCGCACCTAAATGTTCGAAACTCGATCGCCCGACTAACAGCTACCGCTTCTTAAAACCTTAAATTTCTCTCTTAGTTTAACTCATCTCATTTTCCACAATCTAAACTCCCATTTTGGTTGTTGGAGATTCAACACCTTTTCCCATTTACTCCACTCTTTTTCTCCAATATGTCATCATCCTTTTTCTCTTACTTTCTCAATCAATTTATATGAGTCTTTGATATATTTTTCTGTTCTCTCCTTCCTAGCTTGTTTATGTTCAGTTTATTTATAAATTGAGTTATAAAATTATATTCATAAATTACTCATTTATAAACCGAGTCAAGTTAAATCAAGCTTTTATCAAGTTAAACTTTAAGTTATTCACGAACGGCTTAATTTATTTACGGCAGTACATTTATTTGCATGAATGTTAGGGAATATCATGTTTCATTGCTTTGTAACTATGCAATTACTTGAGTACCATTTTAAACCAAACTATTATTCCTTTAATTGAGTCAACTTATACCAAACCAGTTTACAGTAAAAGATTAAGATTCTCTGCAGTTAAAAATTTCAACAATAAAAAAAAATTATAATTTAAACCATCCAATAATCCAAAACTTTTAAAAAAATTTATAATTAATTTTATATAAAAAGTTTTGAACACAAGAGAATGTAGTTGGTCAATTATTGACTAAATGGGGTCTCTTATTATTCTTTACCAAAAAAAAAAAAATTTTCATGAAGAAGCTCAAATTAAACGCTTAATTATAATTACTATTTTTAATAATAAGTTGCGTAATGCTTATCTTAAAAAAATAAGTTGTCAAATCAATGTTTATACCGTTTATTTTATATCATCTATTTTAAATTTTATTTTTATAATATTTATTTTATTTATATAGTTAATATAATAAATTTATTTAAATTTATTATTTTTTTAAATATTTTTTTATTTAATAATATTTTTTTATTATAATATTAATATTTTAAATTTTTTATTAAATAAATTATTATAATTAATTAATAAAAAATAAAAAATAATATTAAATTAATTAATTATAAATATAAAATATAATATAAATTATACTAAATTTATATTAATTCATACCTTATTTTATATTTAAAATAAAAATAAGTATTATTTTATTCTATATATAATAATTATATCAAATATAGAGCATGATTAGATTTGTAGTAATAACTTATGCCTGTAGAACAGAATAATCAGTTTAATAAAATAAATAGAATATTGTTTTATTATTGACCAATGGTCATTCTCAGTTAACTAATTTTGTTAGAATAAGAACCTTTTTAAAGGCGTGATAGTTGACTCAATTGAATTGAATTAAATTAAATTTATTTTAATATAAATTTATTATGTATAACTGAATTAAATTGAAGTGAATTGATCTGAATTGAAGTTGTCTGAATTAAATTGTAGTCCAAGAGAATATGGTCTTAATACATACTTAGCCTCCTCAACTTACAACTTTTATCAATTGGCGCCTTCAACTTACAAATGTTATTAACAACTCCCTGAACTTGGTAAAAGTGTTCATTTCAGTCCCCTCAGTACTACGTATCACCTTATGATTGATTTAACTTTTCAAAGATGTCAAATTTTTCATTTTCCTCTCTCCAATCAAGAAGTGACACATGACATTAAGGAAACCGCACTAAATACTTTTACCAAATTCAAAATATTAATATATTAAATTAATATTTATAATATAATAAAAACTTGATTTAATAATTAAACCTTAAAATTATAATTAGCATATTCGAATCATATTCAGGAATTTTCTTTTGTTGAGGCAAATTTTTCTTTTAAAAAAGATTCAATATTTTTATAAAATGGACACACGGTTGTTGCATTAAGTGAATTATATCTATATATTATTAAATTATCTGTACCCTATTGGTAATGGTCAAGTGTATAATCATTCTAGTTAATATATATATATATATATATATATATATATATATATATATATATATATATATATATATATATATATTACTTTGATAATGGAGTAATATATAATCGATTGTCTTCTGCAACTCTCTACCTTTTTCTTCATCCCTTTGAAGAATTTGATAGAAAAGATGAACTGGATCCAATTACTAATCTTCAGCACAGTTTTATTCAACAATTTCGCAGAATCAATCGATTACAAGAGCTTCAGCTACTCAAATTTCAACGAAGAAGACGAAGATTTCTTCAAATTCACAGGCTCCTCCTCCATCTACAATGGCGCTCTTCAACTCACTCCAGAGACTATCAATCCAGCTTTCATGGCGGTCCACTTCAACAAATCCGGCCGAATCATGTATCCTAAGCCGTTCAAACTCTGGTCATCTTCTTATTTAGCTTCCTTCAACACTAGCTTTGTGATTAACATTTACAGGAACTCCGATTGGGACGCCGGCCACGGGCTGGCTTTTCTGATTGCTCCGAACAGCAGTTTTTTGCCGGATTCTAGCTATGGTCAGTGGCTTGGACTGACGAATTCCTCCACCGATTCAAACCCTAGGAACTACATCGTGGCGGTTGAATTCGATACCGGCGTTGATGAGATCGACGGGGATCACGTCGGGATCAACCTCAACTCCGTGGTTTCGGAAACTTCGGCGCTGCTTTCGGAACACAACATCAGTCTCTCGCCGCCGCCTCCCGGAGCGAACTACACCGTGTGGATTGACTACAACGGGACGATCCAGGCGATGCGGATTTACATGGTGAGAGAAGGAAAACCAAAGCCGGCAAATCCAATCCTGAACCAGAGTTTGGATCTCCGGCAGTATTTGCAGCAGGAATCGTACTTCGGATTCTCTGCTTCAACCGGAGATCCACAAATCGAGCTCAATTGCGTCCTGAAATGGAGTTTTCACATCGAGAATCTAAGCAGTAAAAGCAACAAAAACCTAAAGATCGGCATCGGCGTCGGAGTCGGAGTTGGAATTCCGTTATTAGCTACGATTCTAGTCATTACGCTGTGTATTAGGAAGCAGAAGCTCAAATCGGCGTCGGCGGCGGACGGCGGAGGAGCGGAGGCGGAGGAGGAAGCCGAGATTGGGAATAAGGTGCGGTGGTTACCGGGAATGGCGAGGGAATTCAAATACGACGAATTGAAAAAGGCGACGGGTGATTTCAGTGACGGATTGAAGCTTGGAGAAGGTGGATTTGGGGTAGTTTACAAAGGGATAATTCAAGAAAGTGAAATTGCAGTGAAGAAATTTTGCAGGGATAATATGAAAGGGAGAAAGGATGATTTTCTTGCTGAGCTTCAAATCATTCATCGTCTCCGGCACAAGAATCTTGTCCGGTTAGTAGGTAAACTGTTCTTCTTTTTTCTTCAGAGTAAATTTAATTTTTTTTGGATTGGATATTAATTTTGCCCGAAATTTTTATATGAGTCCCCCTATTTTAGGATGGAAAAGTGCCACTCCATATATTAATCGATACATATCCCATCATATAGGAAAGAGTGAATATAGTGGGATATGTATCAATTAATATATGAAATGACACGAGTTCAATGCAAGGGCAAATTGGTATGAGAAGTCAATGTCATCTATATGTATTTATATATATATATATATATATATATATATATATATATATATATATATATATATATATATATGATACAAGGCATTTAATCTCATTCTTCAATCTCATTGACGATTGAGTATTTATGAAAAATTATTTAATTAAATAAAATAATATTTATATAAATATTCTTTCATAAATAATCAATCGTAGAATTACAGACATATATTAAATATCGGTATCATATATAATTTGTCACCGATGTAGATGCGAATTAGGAAATGTGTGGTCAATTTTCAATTGTGCCATTTTAGGAATGTTCACATAGATCCACCTAATTTAGGAGGATTGGCTACTTTATGTGATTGATATCCAAGAGTTGACTGTATATTTATGGACAATCATGTTTAAGAAGATTTTAAAGAAATATATATTACTGTATACTTTAGGAGGCTCGGCTACTAGTATTATTGATTTTTTATTTTTAAAGAAATATATATTATTTTAAAATATTAATTTATATATTAGTAAGAAATAAATAATTTGGTATATTTTAGACATATTTTTATTTAGATATCTTTAAATTATTGAATTAAGTTGATTAGAATAACTCTAGAATTATTCATATCATTTCAGCCGGTACTAGAGACTTCTTCAATGGCTATTGAAATGTTTTCTAGGCGTCACCGTAGGCTTTTTTAAAAAATTATTTTTAAGTTAAACCGTATCATAAATACCTATTAAGTTTCTGGTAGGGAATATTTGGTATTATAATCATTTATGGCAAGACATTTCTGGTTAAGATCCAAATCGTGATTAGATTATTATTTTTTTCACTTTTATTTTGCCCGTAATTAATATTATGCAAATACATTTTTCAACATGTTCATACTAACTAATGCTAGTAACTTTTATATATATGATTTAACAATAGAGGAGAGATTTTTTAAATGAATTTTTGATTAAATATATATGATTGATGAAGAAACAATCAGAAAGTCAACCAACCAAAATTTCCACGTATTCCCTTTTTCATTTCAATTTCTGTTGATTTATCAACAACTTAAGCAATTTGGTGTCACTTAAGTAAGGTCTTGATTTCGAGTCTTAGTGAATGCAAAAAACCCTTATTGCAATTGGGAGACTCACCCACCACAATCAGATATGCGACTCGAGTCGGATCTGATTATAGTCAGAGTAAAGCTCCGGTGAACCAGACGAATAAAAAAAAACTCGACAATCTACATTCCCAAGTCTTCAAAACTACTTTATTTTATATTTTTATATAAATTAAGACTAAAAGAAGTAGAAGTCAACCCATCAATTTTTCCAGATTTTCCCATTTTCAATTCATTTATTGTATTTTCAAGGACTTCAATCATATATTCCTAACTGTTAAAATTATTCCTGTGACTCCTAGATTACTAATCAAATTTGATTCTTATCTTAATGTATAATTAATCAATTAAAAACATTCATTTCAGGATGGTGTTATGAGAAGGGGGAGCTTATTTTAGTATATGATTACATGCCGAATGGCAGCCTCGAAAAATACTTATCCGAGGCTTCATCCGAGCAGGCCACACTAAATTGGACTCACCGGTGCAAGGTACTAGCCGGGGTAGCTTCGGCGCTGCATTATATTCACGACGAGTATGACCAAGTCGTGATTCACCGAGACCTGAAGTCTAGCAACATCCTCCTCGATAAAGACTTCAATGCTCGTTTAGGCGATTTCGGCCTAGCTAGAGCCTTAGAAAATGAAAGGAACTCCTACGCCGAGCTAGGATTCGGCGGTGTGGCGGGCACCTTTGGTTACGTTGCACCCGAATGCTTCCACACGGGGAAAGCAACCCCCGAATCCGACGTATTCAGTTTCGGGGCAGTCATTCTCGAGGTTATATGTGGGAGAAATCCTGGGAATAAGATCCACTACCACGAGCATCTTTACTCGTTGGTCGATTGGGTTTGGATGTTTCATCGAGAAGGGCGGATTCTAGAAGCGGTTGACCAAAGACTTAAGAACGATTTTGACGAGGATGAGGCGAAAAGGCTTTTGCTTCTCGGGTTAGCTTGCTCACATCCTAACCAAAGTTCTAGGCCTAAAACACAAGACATTGTCCAAATAATATCGGGTGGTTCGCCCGTTCCTCATGTTCCTCCATTTAGACCGGTTTTCATGTGGCCTTCGATGAGTTATGCCGAAAATACCGATTCTTCACTTTTTGAATTTACACCATCTACTCAAAATAGTCTGTAATGTGAAACAGATTCAGTCTTAATCACTAGGCCAAGACATTTGCCGCAAAACAGTCTGTAATGTCATAAATAGAATGCATCATTTTCGGAAATTCGAAATTTTGATCACTACACACGAAATCCGGAATTACATCACCCACTCAAACCAGTTTGTAATGTGACTTGAACCTAATCACAAATTCCGTGTTAACCACTAGGCCAAGACATTTACCACAAAACAGTTTGTAATATTATAGATAGAATGCAGTATTTTCAGAAAATTGAAATTTTGATCAATACACAAGAAATCCGGAATTACATCATCTACTCAAAACAGTCTGTAATGTGACTCGAACCTAATCACAGATTTGGTCATAACCACCAGGCCAAGACATTCGCCACAGAACAATTTGTAATGTTATAAATAGAATGCAACATAGTTCTCTCAACATATTGATTCGACTCGCACATACAAAGAAATCTACCACGAAACTAATCCCGGAAACTTGTTACTACAAGCTAGCCGTATTTCAAATAGAACTTCTTCTGATTACAATCGAACATTTCGCTCAAGCTACAATGTATGTTCTTCTGTTTCAAAACTTTATGCCGAAATTCCAATCTCTTCTTCAAACTATGCTGAAAGAAACACGGGTATTTGACAGCTTCATCGATCGGTCTCCCCATTACATCGACTAAAAACTTGATCTTCGGCTCCAAAGAGTTACGAATACTCTTGATTAGAATCGGCGGATAACCAACAACTAGACGCGCTATTTGCTGGTCATCAAATCCATATTCTTTTAGAAAACCGAGATTCGGCACGAGACTTTTGTTGACATCTCGGCACAAAACTTCCGGAAAGTTCAAGACTACTGTCTGAAGATTCTGTTTGGACAAGCCAACAGACTTCAGAAACTCGAGAGTAGGACGTAGTCTTCGGTCAACGCTGTAACCAATTAAAAACGGGTATTTGACCAAGACTTTTCCGATCATCCCGTCTTTATTGAGGCCAATAGCGGCAAGGAAGTTGACTGTTTTGGTCAACTTAGAATCAATGCTGTAGCTGATAATTCGAGGATTGTGCAATATTATTTTACCGAGTTGATTTTCGGGAACTCCTAGAGCTTGAAAGAATGCCAAGAGCGGGCAAAGCTTTTCTTCGACGCTATGAGAGAGAATGTGAGGGAACTTGGTTATGGCGGTGGCAACTTCGGTTCGTTTTGTGGCTAATGTGGCGAGACATTCGACCATTGGGACGAGTTTTTCATGAATGCCTAAAGTGATGATTTTTGGGCACTTTGAAATAAGGTATGGGAGCTTTCGGTCTTGAATGCCGAGGCTTTTTAGGTAATCCCAATTTTCTGATGCTTTTTCTTTGTGTATTTCCTCGAGGCGCTTGCACTTTTTGAACATTTCTTTGATACTCTTGTCGTCGAAGCCTCGATCCCGGAAAAACCACATGATGTTGCTGCCATTTGAAGCGCTCGCCATTTCCATATGACCCGATTACCTGAAGAGATGAAGCATATCGATGTCGTTAACTTTGTGCAAACTAAACGAAATTGACACATATAAACCATGCAGTTAAAGAATCGCCAACCCACTAAACATATTTAAACAATTTAATACGAAAAGTCCTAATGCATCAGCAGCTCCTCCAACTTGTCCCATTTCACTTAGTGCCCCTGAACTTTGAAAAAGTCCCCTCAAAATCCCTCAACTTGGTGAAAATGCATCTATTTGCCCCCGAATGCCGCGTGCTATCTTCTGATTGGAGAGAGAAAAATTAGAAAAATGACATTCTTTTTGACATTCTTTTCAAATCAACCAGAAGCTTGACACGTGACGTTAATGAGGGCAAACTGGTGCACTTTTTGAAAGTTTAGGGAGTTACGAGGATCTTTTCAAAGCTCAGGAGGGCAGTAGGTGGAACGAGACAAGTTGGAGGAGTCACTAATGCATTAACCTATCAAAACCTATCAAATGAATACAAAAGAATTACTAGAACAACTCTAGCCACATAAACAACAGAATCCAAGAAAGGAGTATTTGCCATTAGCACAATCAGAACAATTCTACAACTGAAATTAGTTCTGCTATAAACCATGATATCTCAGAACCACAAAAACCTGTCAAATGGAAACAAATATTTAATACAGAAACTCTCCATTAACGACAGAATCAACAAGATAAGAGAGTGCCCAGTTGGCTAACCAGGCCGAGCAAGTTGGAGGAGAACAAGGTTCAAATCCCAGTAAATACACTTGTTAGGAGGGGTGAGGAGCCTTAACTGTTACTAAGCCCCGAACAAGATTATCACTACGAAGATACTTTGTAAATATTACCAAAAAAAAACAAGATAAGAGAATGCAAGAAAAGGTTCCTCTCCAAAGCTACCCCTTTCAACAAACTGATACAATCATACTCAAATTTACAACATAAGCTCTGCAATTAACACCAGAATCACAAATATAAGACAAATGCAAGAAAAGGGTATTTGCCATCAGCACAAATTAGACAATTCTACCATATATCCAAATCAGTATAAACAATTACAGACGGTATTGCTGAGCCCGTTCTTTTTAACTTATACGTAGCAACAGTGAACTAAAATAAACTTATTTCAGCGCAAATTTATATGTATACAGTATCGATAATCGATAAGTACTGAAGTAGACTAGACCGAATGTAAGTTGAAAAGAACCCGGCCTGAATCAAACAAGAAAGAAAGTGTTTGGGATTTTACCGTTAATGAAAGAGAATGAGAAATAAGTAAGATTGAGCTGAGGAGCTGCCTAATTGACTATAAGCTTGCTCAAAAGCTTCATCTCCCTGGAATTTGGCAGGAACTTGAAGGAAGGAAAGGCCTTATCTTTTCCCAATTCTAATTCCAACAAATGCATTGTAAAGCTTCGATCTTTACCCTTCTACCGTATTTGCCCCTACATGAGTTCGTGAAAAGACGATAATACCCTCCTATGTTTCTATCGTTTTTATCGGTAAACCCTAAAGCCCTTTTCAATAGAGTGGAAGCAGAGTTTCGATTGAATTCATCAATGGCGCCCTCACATAGTCGGGTATTGAAGCTGATCAAACCCAATTGCAATCCCAATTCAGTTCTCCGCCATTTCGGCTCCGTAAGAGAAAGAACAGGCTTCAATCCCAGTGTCAATTCCAACAATGAAGAAAACAATGGAAGATCAGCTCAAAACCCTCCTCAACCCATACCAAACAGACCCTTAAGAGGGGAAAGAGGCAATAATAGGCCGCCGTATGAATCTCAATCTGAGCCTAATAAACCTTTCAGAGGCGGAAGATCCCAATCTCAATTTCGGTCTCATCCTTCTTCTAACCCTAGAAATCCCAGAAATGGCAGATTCAGTGATTCTACTGCAAATACAAGTCAAATTACTCGTAATAATCATCCCTCCGACGACGATTTCCTCGAAAAATTCAAACTCCGGCTAGCCAAGAAGAAGGAGAAGGAAAACGAAAACGAAAGCCCTAATTCAAATAATCCGCCCCCTTCTGATAATCAGGAAACTAATTCGCGTAATTCACCTGATTCGCCGCCTCCAGATGCCAATGAAATCTTCAAGAAGATGAAGGAAACAGGGCTAATTCCTAATGCTGTAGCCATGCTTGATGGGCTGTGTAAAGACGGTCTTGTTCAGGATGCAATGAAGCTGTTTGGTTTAATGCGTGAGAGAGGTACGATTCCTGAAGTTGTTGTTTATACTGCTGTTGTTGATGGGTTTTGCAAAGCTCAGAAATTGGATGATGCTAAGAGAATTTTCAGGAAAATGATTGATAATGGAATAACCCCTAATGCTTTTAGTTATACAGTGATAGTTCAGGGGCTTTATAAATGTAATTCAATTGATGATGCTGTTGCTCACTGTATTGAAATGGTGGATGCTGGGTTTTCTCCGAATTTGACTACTTTTGTTGGATTGGTTGAGGGGTTGTGTAGGTATAAGGGGATTGAAGAAGCTAGGGATGTTATTGAACGTTTGAAAAAGAAGGGGTTTTTTGTTAATGAAAAAAGTGTTAGGGAGTTTTTGGATAAAAGTGCTCCGATGAATTCCCCTGTTTGGGAAGCTGTTCTTGGTAGGAAACAACCTTCACAGAAACCTTTTTGAATCGAACTCTGAGTAAGTGTTTCTAGTTTTGTGCTTTTACTTATGTTTTCTTTAATAGACTGCAAATTTTTATGAGTTGACATTACAATAGTGTTCATTTTCATCATTGATAGCTCTGCCTCTCTGTAATTATGTAATGTATTTGAACTCTTTATTTTTTTGCCCTTAGTTTGACTTTACCGAAATTCACTAGTAACAGAAATAGACTTGACAATAATGACTAGGGTCGAAAATGTTAAAGGTTCGATTGTGTGTGTCTAATACGTTTGGCACAAAATTGGATCTCTACCCTTTCCAATGAAAGTATTTATCTTTGATCCTTGTGGTGTATTCTGTATGAGTTTCTTACTCGTTATCGTGCGAGTAGTGTACAGAACATTCTTGCCTGATAATATTATAGCTGCAGTTGAACCAACTGTGGATGATACAAGTGTAACGGTTTGCCGATTACTGCTTTTTTCTTGTTATAGTCTAACTGTGTTATGTTTGCATATAGTGTTCTTCATATTTATAAATATATAAAAAAGATATGTAGAAAATGTATAGAGCAGTAATTAGGACATTGACTTCAGTAAATGTTGGGGTTTCATTGCAAGTGAAGAAACTTTATGAGCGGTTTGATTCCGATTTCTCCATCTGTAATTACTATAGTTGTCAAGGCGCTAGGCGCAATCCTGATGGCTGGGGATCCTGGAGCCTAGGCGAAGGCTAGGCGCACCAACTAAAAAATCTTATCAGTCATGCCAAGTGCCAAACCCATGGAAAAAATAAAAGTTTCATCAATTTATGTTATCTTATGTGTTCAAATCAATTAAAATGATAATTTTTTCCAAGACGGGGTGATAAGTTTATCATTAATAATATTATTGTTACTATTTTATTATCATTTACATTTAGGAGAGAAGTTTTCCTGAGTGATATGTTTTCCCTAATTCTTCTTCAATAATTTATATTTCTTGATTTCTTTTCTTTCCTAAACTCTGAAGTTACCTAAATCATTCGGTGTCCTACAAAAAAACCTAATTTTGGTATCAGGCGCGCCTAGGCGCACACCTGTAGAGCCTGATGCATCCAGGCGCTCTCCTTTTGAATGTGAGGAGCTTGGTAGGCGCCTAGGCGATGGGGCTGGAGCCTGGTGAGCAGGCGTGCCTTTGACAACTAGTGTAATTACTCCTGTTGACAACAACATTATGATCTATGAGAATAATCTTTTACTTTACGAGCATCTTATCGTCTAAGTGAGCGAGCAAGTAGCTTTTAGAGATATGAAAACCAGCGTAAAGTAGTGTCATGTAGAGTCTAGACTCGAGTACATACTATGAAGTTGGACATTCAGGAGTAATTCTAATCAAAGCTCTTAGACATTACTGAACTACATTGGATGCAAAAGAATCCTAACTGAGCTGTAATGACGATGTATGAAATCCCTTGGATTTTGCTTGTATATTAGATATCGGCCTAGTACATTAGTAGGTACCTGAACTTGTTCCTAAAAAGCTATTGCCTCCCTGAACTTTCAAAGTGGCCCCGTAGCCCTCTCAACTTTTAAAAAGTGCACCACTTTGCCCCCTGAGTGCCAAATGTCAGCTTATGGTTGGTTTGACTTTTTAAAGATGTCATTTTTCTTATTTTCTCCCTCCCATCAGAAGCTGACAAATGGCGTTCAAGCAGTAAAGTGGTGTACTGTTTGAAAGATGAGAAGCTACGATGTCACTTTGAAAGCTCAGGGGGCAGTAGGTTTTTTGAGACAGATTCAGGTACCTGAAAATGCATTAAGCCTTAGATAACTGTAGTAAGCTATTTTCATGATATAGTCCAATCAGTTTGCATAGTAAGATCCAAACCGCCTTTGCTCTCTTGATTATGTTTTACTGCTGCTTATTCAGCAAAGTATCTTGCATGAACTGTAGCTACAATTTAATAACATCTCACGTCTTTATTGAGATAATCTTATTCGGGGCTTAGTCACGGTTAAGGCTTCTCACTTCTCCCAACAGTGTATTTAGTTGGATTCGAACCTTATCCCCCTCCAACTTACTCAGCCTGCTATGCCAATTGAGCCACACCCTGCTGGTAAAGAATCACGTGTTCAATTGTTATTGAACACTCGTAAAATTAAGGGCCAGTTGCATTGCTTTTCAAGACTGTTTTTCCGAAAAGCTCCATTTTCAAGCTTTTCCAAGCTGCTGACAGTCCCCAATAAATTAGTATTAAGAGTCAAAATCTTTTGTTCAATGCCAAAATATGTTATTTTATTAAAAGTTTATAAGTGGAGTTTTTCGTGACAGCAGCTCTGACAGCAATATCAAACAGACCCTAAGTTATGTTTCAGGCTTTCAGCTAGTGTAGTCCAGGACTACAACAGTCATCACCATTGAATTTTTTACATGCCAAATTTGGAATCTGTACGTTGCCTATTACGTTTTACTAGTTTTGATTTTTGTAATAGTATAAGATGTTTGGGTCACTTTGGAATTACTTTTTAAGCTGCTGCTAAAATAAGTAGCTTTCACAAACTTTAAATAGAACTACATATGTTGACTTTGAACAACACATTTTGATCATTCATACTATTAATTAAGAACTGTCTAATTTAATTTTTTCACACTAAAATTTACTGCTTCTAGGAAAACTTTGAAAATTGAGCTTTTAAAAAAGGTTGCCGAAAAGAATTTAGTCATTATGGCCTTAGTTTTTTTTAAAATTTTGCCCCATATGGCCTTACAATAATAACAGACGCCCCTTGAGTGTGCACTTGAATTAGCAACCCCTAAAATTACAGCTTCAACAATCAACAACTCAATCAAGCCTTTACCACCATTATGGCCTTAGTTTGGTTGACATATTATAATGGAATAGCACGGAATAAAATAGCCCACTAACCAACCGTCCGATCTAAAAAATTAATCACTTTACGCGCTTTTTCTTTGCACCTTTTATTTGCCATTCTCTATTTCAATATAAGCTCTTATTCTTTTTTTTCTTTATTATACTTTTATTAATTAGAGTTTAATTTTAATACACATATTACTCAATTAATGTTAATTTAAGGATAAATAAATAATTTTATATCGTCTATTAATTACTTCTTAAAATTTATAAATTTATTCAGGTGAATTAAAATAGAAATAGATACTGTGAGGCATGTGGTCAAGTACCCAAAAACAAATCAAGCATTAAATTAACAAACTAAAGAGTCTTAAAAAAATTGTTAATTTCCAAGAAAATCAGAAAATAATTACAGTCAAATGAGAATCTTATTAAACTACCAACCTATCATGTGGTCAACATTGATTGAATAACAAAGACTTTATTTAAATTACAAAAATAAGATCACTAAAAGATTTTACAAGAAAAATGAGTGTTATAATTGAGATTAATTATATATAATTATAAATTTATACTAAAATAAGTTTAATTTAATTTAATTAATTTTAATTTAATTTAATTTAATTTTTAAAAATTGAAAAAGCAATCCTTAAAAGATAAAAAAGGTGATAATAGATTACATAGAATTAAACTGATAAGGACCAAAGAGATAAGTACCTTATATTACGGACGACGGAAAAGTTCGTTTTAGGGCAACTTTAGTATTACTATTTGAGAAGTTTTTAAAATAAGTAATAGTATTATATATTTTAGCTTTGAACAACACATTTTGATCTTTCATACTAATTGATTAGGAATTGTCTGATTTATTTTTTCCAATATCAGATCTGTAACTTTAAAAAAAGCTTCAAAATGGAGCTTTTTAAGAGAGCTGTTGAAAAAAACTGTAAAACCTCATGATCAAACTAGCACTTAGTAGTAGGAAAAACAACTTTTTGGTCCCTATATTATACTATTATAACAATGTGGGGACGGTGCCGTCCCCAATAATTAAATTATATAATTCCTCATTTATGATAGCAAAAACTTTTTAATTACTTTTTTTCTTCAATTTGTAGGTTGTACAATTCAAAATTAGGTAGTTATTATTATTTCCTATACAAAATAATATTCCCTAAACACCACTCTTTTCAAAAAAAAGTAAAATACATGAATTTATTTTCATGAGTCTGATTCACCGGAGCTTTGTTTCGATTATGTCTAGATTCGATTCGGGTCATGCACCTGATTGTGGTGGGTGAGTCTTTCAATAAGAATTTTCTGTATTCACTATGACTCGAACTCGAGACCTTGCTTAAGCGATACCAAATCGCTTATTACTTGGACCAACTTTACTGATAAGTCAAATACATGAATTAGTTATTCTACATGCTACACAATATAAATATACTTGTCCTTCATCTCTTCTTCATTTTATTGATCATAGCAAATTTCTCAAAAAGTTCAAACATGATTGCAATGATATTATGCCCTCAATCTCATATTTGCACAATGTCTATTCTATTTTACACTTACATACTAATCCCATTCAAACAATTCAAAAATACCCTTTTGAGCTTTATCTTCGACTACCGTATCGACGAGTTTCAATCACTCCATGGCGACTTCGATGATGGCAGGGCACCGCGTTTTTCGGGAGTTCAGTACAGAGATTCGGAGAGGAGATCGAGATCAAAGAGATCGAGCAATGGCGAAATGTGTAGCATTTGCTTGATGGAATTCGAAGAGGGAGATGTTGTAAACCAAGACATGAAGTGTAGGCATGTTTTTCATTTGGATTGCATTAACAAATGGCTACAATATCAAGTTACTTGCCCTCTTTGTAGAAGCTCTATTCTATTCGATGTCGATTCTTGCAGTTGTTGATCAGTGTTGATCTGTAGGCTGAGGTGTGAGGTTTTGGATTTGAAACCCGACCTTTTATTTTTCTTTTTTTTCGTTATGAAGTTGATGTAGTAGGAATAAATCGGGATTGAGGGATGAATAACGCCCTCAAATTTATCAACCATATGGTTTACTAATAATTCATATAATTTTTCATGTACATTGAATGATTTATTTAGAACACAAATAGTTTTGTTTCAGTTTATTTGTTCTTGATCCATCAATATGAAGGATTAGTTTTTTTTTCCCTTAGTTTTATTATTTTGTATAGACTTTTAAAGTTATTAATTTCCATTTGTGAAATAATTTTATTATTGATGTTAAAATATAATAATATATAATGCTTTGAATATAATCAAAACTATAACTAACACGACATAGCAGTTAATCAAGTTGGAACATTATAATATAGAACTCTATCAATGATTTCTAATTTATATAAAAAGGTTGAGGAGTAATACTTATGTTTCTATTATATAGATCCCGGTTTCAAATATTTTAGTGTAATTGGATCAACTAATTGATCAATGCGATCATGATATATCATCGAACAAATCAGGAGAGTGCGGAGTGCACACTTGTTCGAGCTCTATTACGATGCTTAGTTTATGAGGGTCTGTGAGCTACCTTTCGCAACGCTTCTGTTTAGAACCGTTGCGACTGCTGGAGCGGACACAGCCGTTCTATTTAGAACCGTTGCGACTGTTCGAATGGACACGACTTTTAGCAACGCTTTGTCTTTGAAGCGTCGCAACTGCTTGTTTCAGGCTTATAAAAGCTGACATTGGCAACGTTTTCTGCGATCTCTGGTTGCAATCTGATTCACTTTTATTCGCAACGAAATTTCATTTTAAGTTTTTGATTTTTAATTCTGATTTTATCAGACTGATCTATTTGGTAGAACCGCCAAATAAGATTTAATCTGAAAGTGTAAGTCACGACTTTAGAATTATCCCGGCTTCATTCTACCGGTATTCTCCAACAAAATCTCAAGTTGCACAGAGAGAGAGAGAGTCTACGGACTATGACTCTGTTCTTTCAACGTATAAGTAGCTGTACTGAACTAAAATATGCTTATTTTAATGTAAATTTATATGTATGCAGTACTTATAATATAACGCATGGAATATTCCATAACAAAGTAAAATATTTATAAAAAAATTGATACTATACATGTATGAAACACATATACATTTGTTAAATACATGCATGCACGTATGAAATGGTGATGACTTACATTGGGTTGTGTTTTGATTTAATCAGGGCCGTTTTTTTTACCGTGGGTAACAGGGCGACCGCTCGGGGTTCAGAGTAGAAAGGAGTTCAAAATAATATTTCTTAACTTCTTAATTTATAGTTTAAAATATAAACACTAATTGAATTTAGAGCAAATGAGATTTCTCTTATTGATTTTGGTTAAAGATTTGTAAGTCCAATTCATAATTTCTTTAAAATATTAACAGTTTATTATAATATTCTAAATTGAAGATTTTTTTTACTATTTTCCATATTTATTTACCTAGTGTCCTAAAATATAAAGACCGAACCTCCTTATAAAAAGGACCCTAATTTTTATCTTATCGACGTGAACTAACAACATAGGAACTAACAACATAGGAACGAGCCTGAATTTAATTAATATTGTAAAGGCATACAAAATATTTAAATATAATACTACAAAAAATATAAAAAAGAAGAAGAGTAGATACATTTTCAACGCCATTGTTGTTTATAATACACGGTTTTTTTAGTAATAGTTAGGTGAACTACAATATTAAAATCAATTTTATGATCTTATGATATTGTGATTAAATATTTATTTTGTTCTTATCTAATTCTCCATCTATCATCTAAACTTCAATATTGGTATTTTTCTATCTTGTAAAAGGCACTTTTGATTACAAGTTAGGTACTTCTTTGAACTTTATATTAATAGTTAGATCAACATAAAATATCATACATTAGATTTTGACTGAATTTGCCATATGACAAATTAAATGAAAATTGCAAAAAAAAGGGAAAAAATAAATTGATGTGCCTATCTCACTCTTTATTTTAGACCTGTTCAACTGGCTCGTGGCCCACTTGATCTGTCGGGCCCACCGTTTATAGATCGGGTTGGAGCAAATATATTTCAGTATAAGCCTATCCAGACTCTAGCCCACTTAAATCCGATCATAAAATGAGCTGGATTTGGAATTTATATAAAAACTCAAGTCCGATGAGGTTTGAAAAATACTATCAACACAATATATATATATATATATATATATATATATATATATATATATATATAACTATTGATTAAAAAATATTAATAATTATTTTATGAGCGAGCCAGGTTGAGCTTGGAAAGGAAGTTTTAGGTTCAAGTTCGGCCAACCCGAACCCCGTATATTATTAATGCGGACTGGGTTGGGCCTAGGTCGAGCCATATTTTTTAAGATCGGTCCGAGCCCAACTCAGCCCGCCCATTGAACGCCTCAAATTTATTTTAATATTTATATCTAAAAACAAATAAATATTTTGCTAACAAAATAATCATATTTTTTTTAATATTTACGAGTATCTTCACTGAGATAATCTTATTCGGGATTTAATAACAGTTAAGGCTCCTCATCTCTTTCAATAAGTCTATTTAATGAAATTTAAACCTTATTCTCCTCCAAATTTCTCGACTTGCTTAACCAACTGAGCTACACGTTGTTGGTAAATAATTATATAATATAAGCAAAAGGAATTATTTTTTTAAAAAAAAAGTTCTAGGACTAGTGGGCTAATGTGTAAGGTAAAGCCCGGCCCAAAATCCGAGAAGAAGAAAAGAGAAGACTGAAGAACGGAATTTCAGCTATTCAGCTGACTTCTCGCCGGCTTCCGATTCTCCGGCGACACCTCCGATTCAAATCATCCAACAACATGGTGAATTTTCGTCTTCTCATTTTTCATTTTTCGCTACATTTTTCTATTGAGATTTTCTTCGAACTGTAATTGTTCAGAGTTTGGATCTGATTTTCGATATTGAGGTAGGGGGTTTCGATTTGATTAGGGATTTTCTTAATTAGTTGATGATAGTTTGCTTCTTGCATTTCCTGTTCGATTCTACCAGCGTTTTTGCGGTCGAATTCTGTTGATTCTAGCTTTAACTATACCATGAAACGCTTCCCTATTATGATCTGGGGTTGTTGGATCATCATAGGTTTTGTACTGAGTTTTTGAGATCTATACATTTTATTGTAATGATATACTGATGTGAATATTGTAAGATATCCCAATTTCAGTGATTCTACGATTTATGTTATCTGTTCTACCTGTTAATTTTTCTGTTAGACTTGCCTCACAGACACTATCACTTTCCTTTTTATGTTCTTAGCATTGTTTTTTGCAAATGCACATCATCAACAATGAATGCAAATGTGATGTTTCTGTTGATTTTCGTTTTTTTGTGGTCGAATTCTGTTGATTTTCGCTTCAATTTTACCATGAAACGCTTCTTTAATTTAAGTCGGGGTTGTTGGATCATCATAGGTTTTGTACTATCTTTAATTTAAATTGTAAGATATCTCAATTTTAGTAATTTTACAATTTATGTTATCTGTTCAAGTGTTCTACCTGTTAATTTGCTGTTAGACTTTCCTCATGAACACAATTATTTTCCTTCGTTGTTCCTAGCATTGTTTTGCAAATGCTTATCAATGATTCAGTTCCACGTAATCAACAATGAATTCGAATGTGATGTTTCTATGCTTATGGTCCATAAGTTGAGCATCTTCCGTTTTGTTTCAGATTCAATTCGTTCTTCTTATTAGTCGGCAAGGAAAAGTGCGGTTGACAAAATGGTACTCACCTTATGCACAAAAGGAAAGAACTAAGGTAGTGTCAAGAACTTTTCCCAACCGTTTAAACTGTTTTGCCATTGATGGGTTATTGTCTTAGTGGTGCCATTTTCAGTTTTTTTTTCTTTCTATGGAAAAATTGTGCTTTTTTGACCTGAATACTATTTTGTCTGAGTAGGTGATTCGTGAGCTCAGTGGAGTGATTTTGACACGAGGACCTAAGCTTTGTAATTTTGTTGAATGGAGGGGATATAAAGTTGTTTATAAAAGGTACTGGAGTATGAAAGCTGCTCCATTGTGATTACAGAATCTGTTTAAGTGTGTTTTTCGATCTTATTGCTGACCAGAAATATTGATTTCGATGTGTTTTTGGCTATGCAGGTATGCCAGTCTCTATTTCTGCATGTGCATTGATCAGGATGACAATGAATTAGAAGTCCTCGAGATAATTCATCATTTTGTTGAGACCTTGGATCGATTCTTTGGCAGTGTAAGTGAACTTAGAAATGTGGTTAATATTCCCTTTTTGTTCGTGCTTTACTTGTTTCTTGTATTTGAACATTCATTTGAGCTTCTTGGATGCAAGCCTTGCTCTCCATACGACACAGTATGCCTTTCTTTCCTATTTTTTGAGTTTGAAACAACATCAGCTATGAAAACAAAACACTCTATGAGAGAAACAGGGCCTAAATTAATGTATCGCCTAAATTAATGTATCGATTTATTGATTGCTCGATTGACATATATCTCTTTTTTCAGGTATGTGAGTTGGACTTGATCTTCAACTTTCATAAGGTATGCATCTTCATCTTGTAGTTAGATTTTCTTTTTTGGCTACTATTAGTTATTCTAAGTTGTGATTCTGTACCAAAATCTATTTTAATATTTTTCCAGTGAATGGGCTTTGCTAAGTTATTTGCTGTTTCTTTTTCCTTCTTGACATTGAAGGCCTACTATATATTGGATGAGCTTTTGATTGCGGGCGAGCTTCAAGAGTCAAGCAAGAAGACAGTTGCTCGTCTAATAGATGCACAGGTATTCAATTCCTCTACTTCATTACAACGACTTCACTTTGTCGATTCTATTTTAGGTTTATTTATGAGTGCTATATTATTTGAGCTGCAGGATTCACTGGTGGAGACTGCAAAAGAACAAGCGAGTTCAATTAGCAATATTATCGCCCAGGCCACCAAGTAAGATATGCCGATCAACTAATTCTTGCATTGCTTGACTTTGAATTTCAGTCCTACCGGTTGTTAATGTCTATTCCGATTTTCCTTCTTGATATATGAAATATATGCACAACGCTTGTTTTTCCAACAGCTGCACACTTGATAGATCTTGTAATTCCTGTCGAATTCTATCTCAAAACATGTTTCGTTCTTATGATTGTCAAATATTGATGAAATTTTTGTTCGGTATAGATATTGTCGGAATTAACATTATCAACAAACTGAAATTTATGTAAGATTATTAACAAACTCAATTTTTATGAGTCGTAGCTGACAGAAACTGTGAAACTATGAATAGATCTCTGCCGTTTGTACATTTCGGTTTAGAAAAGATCCATATCCATGTCGGTTGTAAGGACCCCGTCATTTTCCCAGTCGACTTCTTTGGCTGTGGGATCTTTTTTAGTTATTTTGAGAGGCACTTCCAAAGGAGGTGGATCCTGGAAAAAAAACATAGGGTATCAAATTAGGGTTTTGAGAATCTATTTCCCTAGAAAACATAGTATACTGTAGAACTTCCACAATCAAAATGTGGATGAAAATAATGTACCGTGGATCGAATGAGGGGCCACTTGATTCCTCGGAAAAAAGGATGATTCTTTATTTCGTTTGCCCCGGTTTTTGCCCCTAACCGGCTCTCAGGATCTCGGCACAGTAGTGCATTGATCAATTGCCTTCCAGCTAGACTAACCTGCAAATGTAGTTCAAGAAGTTAGGTTAGAAGACCTATAATTTCCCATTAACGAATCAAAATAAACTTTTCGTACTTGTATGCTGCTCGGAAAAGTGAGATCCTTGTGCAAAATGTTGGAAAATGTCTTTTGTCTGTTCTTTCCCCTAAACGGTGTTCTACCGTAAAGCATTTCGTAGATCAAAATACCTAAATCCCAAAATGTACAATTTAAGAGTCAACCAAATAGAGCTTAGCAACTTCAATTCTGCTCATTTACTAACATCATTATCCAGATACCGATTTACTGCAATATTCAATGGCTATTTTATCAACCCAGTAATTAAATCCGATACAATTTTTTAAGCTGAATACATCTTTACCCGGATGGCTTGGCCGAATAGCCTACTGCTCTCCTGAACTTGACAAAAGTGGATCAGTTTGCTCAGTGCATCAGTTTGCCCCTTGAATGTTACGTGCTATTGGGGAGAGAAAAATCAAGAAAATGACGTCTTTGAAAAGTCAAACCAACCAGAAATTGACACGTGCATTCAAGGGGGAAAATTAGTGAACTTGTGAATTCAGTGAGGTAAGAGAAACTTTGAAAAGTTCAGGGTGACAATATGCCATTTGGGCCAACTTCAGGCGATTATAGATGTATTCGGCCCAATTTTCCACGAGTATCCTTATGGCACATTTGGTGTTGCTTTCTTTACTTCATTTTTCCCAAAAAATGTATTCTCGCGTACTCTTAAATACCATTTGTTTGTAGTATACTTACCAAGAGCCCACCAGTCGATGGGGCTACTATGACCGACACCTGTGATTATTTCCTGCGGTCGAGAAACTCATAAACATGAGTAAAAACATCCTTAAAACATTAAAAAACTAAGTTGCAGAAAAAAAAAATACAGGAGCAATATATTCTTCAGTTCCAACAAAAGAATTCGATAGTGATATCGGCTCTGCAACAAATGTTGGTGGTGGCGGCAAACTTCTTGACCTTCTTCTCTTACTAGGCAGTGGGTGCTTTATTACCTACACAACATATTTATAAAACAATTTGGACATGTAAAAAGAATAAGTTGATTCGAAAAAACGAAAATTTCACCCAATGTAACGAGAAAACTCAAACTTACTTGTGGTCTACTGATTGCCAGAAACGATAAATCGAAATCAGCTAAAACTACATGCCCATTCTCCTGAAGTAGAATGTTTTCCGGCTTTAGGTCTCGATAAATTATCCCTATAAAAAAGTCATTACAACAGTAAATAAGAATATATCCAATAATAATACATGAAATAATGAATAGAGTTAACAGAATTACCTAAACAGTGAAGATATTCCAATCCAGTTACAACCTCTGCTGCATAAAACCTGCAGGTGTAGATTTAGTTTGATGTTGAATTATGAAGAAAAGCTTATAATACCGACAAACCAAAAAAAATTAAACTTTCTGTAGATAAATTGTTATATTTGGCCATTCATAAGTTCAGAAACGCTTGGCGAATTTTCCGATGCTAAAATACACCTTATTTTCATTTTCTGATGCTAAAATACATTACAACAAGGCTCCCGCACAAGCCTAACAAGGCTCCCGCACAAGCGGGGTAAGGGGGGTCGGGTGTACGCAGCCTTACCCCTGTAATTACAGAGTGGTTGTTTCCAATTGACCCTGAAGTTGAGTTGCAACAGCTACCCGTAACTTCACAATAAAAGAAGCTCAGACTGTTTAATGAGTCAATTTGCTTTAGTCTATTATAATCTAAAGCCAAAGAATGGTGAATCTGATGCTAAAATACATTATCTTTAATAAATTTGAGGTTACAAAAAACAATACATGAATATAGTTTTATTGCAGAAAACTAGATTTACCTTGCTGAATCTTCGCTAAAAATCTTCATAGGTTGGATGTCAAGCAATCCAAATAGCTCGCCGCCGGGGCAAAAGTCTGTTATTAGACAAACGTGCGTAGAAGTCTGAGGAGATAGAAAGTCATATCAGTATATTCGATTTTATACGATGAAAAAACTTATTTTGAAGTTTTGATATAGGAAAGAACGAACCGAAGCATGTATATATGACATATAGAGAAAGACGAGAGTACCTGAAAGGATGCGTATAAAGTAGGAAGAAAGGGATGATCGAGAAGTGAAATAATTTCTCTTTCAATGCATGCTCTGTGTACCTGTCCAAAAAAATTGTAAGGGTTTCTAGATTCCGAAAAATCCTGGGAATTAGTTCTTCTATGGTTATTCAGGAACGAAAAGTTGTTATGGTTATTCAAACCTTATTTCGATTCATCATCATAGATTTTTCCATGGCCTTCATAGCATAAAGTAATCCTGTTCCTTTTAGTTCAACTAAGTGAACGCTGCAACAAATACAAAAACGTTTCTTAGAACAACTCGGAATTCTGGATTGAACCGTAAAACAATAGCACAAGCTGTAATTAGTACCTGCCAGTGTCACCACAGCCTAGTGGTTTTATAGGTATGAAATGTTGCAACCCTATTTTTTCGCCCTTAGAGGTGATCTAGAAAAGAAAATGATTGAACTTAACATCTTAGATAAAAAAAAAGGCACAATCGAAAAGTTTTTGGCTCGAGAATCAATTTGATTCTTCAATTTGTCAAGTTAGAGCACCTTTTGTATAGCTAGCCAATAAGGACTGTGTCTTTTATGAGGCCTCGGATAGACAGGCTGGGAATGAATTGCCCACAAATCGTCAGGGTTCTGAAAAGTAATTTACATATTCTAAGTTTCAAGCACATGTCAATACAATTCTATGCAGCAATGCTGTTTCTCGTGTAGAAATTTTCGAGAAAAAACCTTCAACTATAAAAAAGGCAGATTAATTGTCTTTTTTAAGCTAATTATCGGTCATAAAATGGAATGGAAGGAATACCTTACCAAGTTGGCATCAGGCAGTTCTCTAACAGCTTCATCAACATTTTCTGCTGTAGCTTTGACCTGTTAAAGTAACAATTAGGAACTTTTAATAATGTGAAAATAGGCGAGAGTTTCGCCTTATAGATACTTGAACGACAAATTTGAAATTCAAGTTTCATACCAACTTAGCACTTTTTATCTCAGTGGCATCTGAGAGGCGATTCTGTAGGGGCTCTACATGATCACTTCCGTCCAGTTGAACACCGATAAAGTATTGAAGCTCACCCTATAAAATTAACGAAAAATTAGCGAAAACAGATTAGAGAACTAGTGAGTAGTTTAGAATTACAAAAAGCTACTACCTTTTGGTCTTTCATAGGCTGCAAGTGAAACAAGTTCCAAAATTTCTTTCCTGCAAGTCATCAAAACATAGGAAAAATTATATAATTCGTGTCGAAATTGTGGAAAACGAAGTCTAGAAAAATCATATGCATACCGCTTTTAGTGTAGTTGATCAACTGAACTGTAATTTCCCTCTGCTCTCTAACAGCATCTCTTATTCTCGAAACTGTTGATTGATCTGTTTCTGGACCTTGAAGAAACCTATAAAAAGCGGATGAAATTAATGTCAGAATTATGAATATTCCCTCTTGAGATTCTACCTCGAGTTTGAGTAATTTTTCACTGGAAAACATGAAATAAAACTTCATACCGACAGTTTCTCCCTAAGATTTCTTCTCGTGAATATTCGGTTAGTTCAAGGAAGCTATCAGACGCGAAAATCTGTATCAAAAAGAAAATTCGAGTAATTTTGTTAGTAGTAATTTTTTTTAGGAAATTATAATAGTCATTGGATTAGTGCTTACAATAGGATTATCGGGGAGTCTAGGATCGGTTATAACAAAATTCTTCTCGATACGTTCCAAAGTTGTTGCTAAATCGATTCCTTGTCTCATTTCTCTTTCTCTCATTGCATCTTCCCAAGTAGCCGAGGCTCTTATATCCTTAGTCATTAGAATTTCGGGTGGAACGGTCGGTGGTGGTGCTTCACGTATTACAGAAACACTCGGTGCCCTTGATTTGAACCTGCCGGAAAATTATCAGACGGCTCAAAATCGAGCAATTTTACGAGGAAAATTGAACTGAGAAGAGAGACTAACCCTGGTAGAGAAATGCGGGTCGATTTGATTACAGGGGTAGTTTCGGTACTTCTAATGTCGAGCGAAACAGATTTTGGCAGTTGAGGTTCTTGGTTGTTTAATGTCTCGATACTTGCATTTCGGTTATGAGATTTTGGATCTTTTACTGTTTGAACAACCTCTGTCATTGAATCTAAAGCTTGATTCTTTTGCCGAGCTGATTTAAAACAAAGAAATGAGTTAGAAATACGAACTTGTTCTTTGGCTTTTAAAATTATGGCTGTTTTTCGTGTTTAATTACCATCATAGCGAATTAAAGACGTAGGCAACCCGTTGGGGCGTAAAGCCTTGTGGCAAATGCCTTCGGTATATTTGCTGACTTCTACTTGCATTCTGTTATTTGATCGAAAAACATTAGATTAGCGGAACCCGAAAAAACAATAGAGAAGGAAATTTTTTTATCAACTTACCCGATAAATTTGATAGTATTTCCATTATCGTCCTTAATCGGTGTGACAGTAAGTAAATTCCAGAACGGAGTCCCGTCTTTCTTGTAGTTTAACAGCCTGCCACAGTAACTTTTCCCGCTTTTTACCGCATCTCTTATCTTTGCTACCTCTTTTGTGTCGGTTTCGGGTCCTTGGAGAAATCGGCTGCAAAAATAGGAAACTACTTATCTCGTTTGTACTTTAAATGACCTACCCGAAAAAGTTATAGTAGAAGAGGGAAATTTTACAGGAAACTAGGAATTCAGAGTACCCAGCTCCCAATATATGACGTTTGTCTCGTTAACGACAGATGTCCTCATTTGGGAGCAGGTTACTCCAAATACCCGCCTTTCTGTAAAAAAACCCAGCAGAAGGAGAAAATTTACAGGGTACTCCAAATACCAGCCTCCTTGTAAGAAAACCCAGCAGAAGGATATTTCTTACCAGTTTCGGCCGATAACCTCCTTGGAAGAATATCCGGTCATAGTGAAAAAACCGCTGCTTGCATACATTATCGGGATATCGGGTTTTGTAGCATCAGAAACAACAAAAGTCTGCTGAAGCGTCGCCAAAGCATCCTTTAACTCCTGCGAAACTCGAGGGAAAGATCCGGCTTCTGATTCCTCCGATGACCGAGTTGAACCCTTTTCGTATCTATACGAGCTGCTGCTTTTTCCTCTGTCTCCATATGATATCCTTATCGAACCGTCCTCGAGATCTTGCTTAACATGAAGCCCCCATTCGGCCGTTCTTTCTTCTATGTTTGCTTCCTTTAACATTCTCCTATACGACGACTCTCCATTGAAATCGCTAGCTTTCCCATTGTCTTTTGAACTACCCGAAACGTCTTTCTCGAACGCCATCCACTTGTTCTCGGTTTCCTTCATCCTGCTATTGCTAGAACTAAACGTTTCGTGTCAATGTCCTTTTGTACCTTAAAAAATGCTAAACATAACATATGTAAAGTACAGGAGTTCCAAAAAAAAGGGAAAAGAAGGACATAGTACCTTAGCTGAACACTGATTCAGGAACTGTGAGATTCAGACATTTAACAGAAACCCAGTTGAGTTTCTGTTTCAAAGTTATTATCTTTATTGTTTTTTTTTTAAAAAATATTGAAATCTGAGATGGGTTTTGGTTATTGTTGAATCTAGTGAAGAGGAAAAATGGGGAAATATAAATATTTGTTTTGGGAGATAATGTTAAGATTCCACTAATAAATAGGAAGGTCCAACTGCTTTCCCCACTTGACCCCCAATGTCCCTTAAAGGGGACCAATTCGACATAAGATCGGTCGATAATCAGCGCCTCGTGTCAGTTTCTAATTATCTAGCTCGGATAAACACTTTTGAGTGACTTGATTTAGGTCATGTTCTCTTGGATTACAATTCAGTTCAGTTCAGACTGCTTCAGTCCACTTCAATTCAGTTCAGCTATGTGTAATTATAAATTTACACTGAAATAAGTTCAGTTCAGTTCATAAAATTGCAGTACAAAAAAAAAAAACCTTAATTATAATTAGTGTATTGTATTTGTGAGACCAAAATGGCTAATTTATCTATTTGAGATGCTTAATCAATCATTTACATTTGTTTTCATTTGTATAACTCTTGATTTTATGACTCCAATTGTGTCTATATTGAAAAAAATTGTTGTTTGGCCTATTCTATAAATTTAGACATGTAATATGATTGATTGATACAATTAAGAAGATTATAATTACAAGAAACATGGTTTTATTGAAAAAAATTAGGCAAAATGCATCTTTACCCTAAACTTGGTACAAAAAGTTTACCGTCCCTCTGAACTTTTAAAAGTTTCTGGCAGCCCCTTGAAGTTGGCATAAATCTACATGAACTTGGCAAAAGTGTATCATTTTGCCCCTTTAATGCCATGTGTCATGTTCTGATTGGTTTGATTTTTCAAAAATATTTTTCTCTTTCCAATCAAAAGTTGACAAGTGATATTCAAGGGGTAAAATGATACACTTTTGCCAAGTTCAGGGACAAACTAATATAGTTATGTCAAGTTCAGGGAGCAGAAAGAAACTTTTGAAAGTTCAGGGTGCAGTAGACTCTTTTTGCCAAGTTTAGGAGGTAAAGATGCATTTCGCCAAAAAAATAAGGATACAAATTAAGGTCATGTTATCTTGGGCTGTAATTCAATGTAATTCAGTTTAGTTCAGTTCAGATCACTTAAGTTCAGCTCAGCTCAATTCCGCTGTGCGCAGTCATAAATTTATAATAAAATAAGTTTAAATCAATCAATTTCAGTTCAATTTAGCTAACTTTAATTCAGTTCATTTCAACTTTTAAAAGTGGCCTGAAAAATGAAAAATAAAAATGTAGCAATCACTATAGGATATAAATGGACAAGACTTGGTTGAGATATGAGGCTACAAACATGTGTGTGTGGCAAAATTATGATAAAATTTCTTTTTCAAACTTTTAATTTTTGTAAGCTTATAATTATTATATTGGCACTAATTTCATTCATTTGGACCACACCATTTTCTTATGCTTTTATAATCATCCACGTTTTTTGATCCCATTCATATTAATTTATCTAATTTAATTTGTATTTAGGCCAAATACATCATCTACTCTCGGACTTAGTATTGAAAACTAGATGTCACTCTGAACTTGGTATAAGTGCACCAGTTTGTCCCGTCATTGCCACTGTCAGCGTCCGATTGGAGAAAAAAATCAGAAAAATGACATATTTGAAAAGTCATAACCAATCAGAAGCTGACACATGGCATTGAGGGAGCAAACCGGTGCACTTTTATTAAGTTCAGAGGTAAGTTGAAACTTTTGAAAGTTTAGGGTGACATCTGACTTTTCGTGTCTAAGGAGAAATTATGTATTAAGCCTTTGTATTTATTAATGTTTTACTTTTATTTTATATTGATTATCTGTCTAATCTTCCCCTCTTGGAAGAATATTTCTAATAAAATTTTATTGATTTAAAATTGATCAAAATATCATTATTACATTTGACATTGAATTGATTTATAATGAGACTGCTAACAAGAAGTGCATAAAGCATTTACACAATGACATTAATCAATGTCACATGTTTCGGGGATATGGAAGGGGACACATAATTGGAGACAACAGATTTTAATTTATGTTTCGGTTGAAATGCAATCCCCGGTTGAATAGCAAGTCATTCTAGTTATTGATTCACGATTCATCTCGCGCCCACCTTTAACTTTTTTCGAACTTGTATTTATGTTTTATTTATTATTTAATTTATATATGTAATTAATATAAAAAAAATCATAATCACTATGTAAGTAGAGAATGAAATCTACATCAATCTATGATGAACACAACTAAAAAAACATATTAGTATAAAAGACTTGATATGAGCAAAGCTATTTCAAATTTTGAATGTAATTTGATTGAAAGTGTGGTCTTCTCATTGTCATATTTAAAGGGGTAGCATCTTGTATTTTATTGTTTCAATTTGGTAAGTAATTCTTTATTTATATATACGGTAAATTTTAAAAAACGTATCTTGTGATTTTACTCATTTATAAAACGGGGTCTGAGAATTTTTTTTTGTAAAATAAGGTTTGTGGTTTCAAAAAATTTACAAATAAAGGATCCTCAATATTTAATTATGTCACGAAATGAGCAATCTTGTTCGTTTTTATCTGAATTTTTGTGGAATAATTATTAAAAATACAATACACATAAGTGAAAAAAATGTTTATCTAAGATTATATTGTTTACTTCAATTATATCACTTAAATATACTTTAATGAAATAAAATAGATCGCTAGAAGATATGTTTTTATAATTAGACCATTATTTACCGCCTTCTTATTATGATTATCACCTTCTATGATGATGGAAATGTCTGTATTATCAATAAAATTAAATAAATTATATTTAATTTAACTAAATAATATTTTAATTAAATAAAAATAAATGTATTCGTTATTATAAAAATATAAAGCCTAAAAAGTAAATAAAAAATAATTCTAATTACAAATTATATAAAGAAAATAATATAAATTATAAAAAGAAAAATAAATAAGAAATTATAAAATAAAATTAAAAATAGAGAAGATAAAAATCTATATATTAAAATCTTAATATATCATTAAAAGATTTTTAGTGGTTGATTCATTTTGAGTTTACTAATCGAATCTAGCAAATGTAAAAATTTATTTCATAAACTTTGTATTCATTAGGGGTGTTGACGAGCCGAACCAAGACTGAATAGTGCAGGGCTCGGCTCGTGAACATATTTGCTCGGCTTGGCTCGGCTTGGCAACGAGCTTAGAAAAATGAAGCTCGGCTCGAGTTCGCGAGCCTAAAAGAACCCTTACATATATGCACTATTGCAACACAAAATAAAAGTGTTGCCCCTAAGTGTTTAAATTTTGATGATTAAAACTGATTTATGACAACACTAGTTAAAAAAAAGATTGTATTAGTAACATGACATTTTGTTACACTTTTTCAAAAAAAATATCGGAAAATACATTTTAAAAAAAATAATGCAATTTATTTGCGCTTAAAGAAATACATAATTTTAAAAAATTTAAACTAATATCAAAATATTTTTACCATGATCTGTAATCACTCTCATTTCATCTCTTTCTATATTCTATCCTATGCAATTCCATATTCATCACCACTCTTCCAAAGAAGTAGCAAGTTATTTTAAATCATCATTTTACAAATAATTATCGTAAATGAATAATTATTACTCAACAATCATATATAATTAATTTTTTTCACTAATTTATTAACTACAAAAATTATACGAACATATTTGAGAGCTTTCGAGTCGAACCTTAGAAGGCTTGGTTTGGCTTGTTAATATCTCGAGCCGATCCCGAACTCGAGTCGAACTCTGATCGAGCTTTGACTAAGCCGAATCTCGAACAGTTTGCGAGCCACTAGGCTTGTTAACACCCCTAGTGATCACCATCAAATTTATTACAAGTCTCTTTTAAATATTTTCTAATATTTACTAATCTATTCATGTTGGTTATTGAATAGTTTGCTCTTTTATTAATTCAATAAATAAAAACATTGTGTTTTTCTGTCCAACATATAAAAACTCAAGAAATGCAATTATGTGTTAACAATTTAGTTCTTTATTTTGATTTGTAATTATATTACTCATAAGTATAATAATAATTGATTTAGTATTTTTGAAATATTTTATATATTAATTTTTTATTTTAAAATTATTTAGATGTAATATCATTTTTTAATAAATAAATATAAAAGACATATAAATAATTTTAGGTGATAAATGTCAAAAGAGAGCAATAAATAATATCAATTATTATTATAACAAATAAATATAAATGACATATAAGGGAATACGGGGGCGGTAAGTTTAAAAAGGGCCTGCAAATATCATCACCCTTTTCTAAGTATCTCATTTTAAGTATTTTATGCCCTATTCTTTTTTTTCTGGAAATATATGCAGGTATATTTATTAAAATAATCTTATTTGGGGCTTAGTTATAGTTAAGACTCTTCACGCCTCTAATAAGTGTATTTAATAGGATTCGAATCTAGTTCTTCTCTAACTTACTCAGTCTGCATTACCAACTGAACTAGACCTTGATGTGTTTTATGCCCTATTCGATATATCTTTATATGTTACAAATAATTTCTATATTTGCACAATCTTATATTTCTCAATATAATACTCATAGAAATTACATTATACTTCAATTCATGATCTCTAGTGTGGGAAATAATATAATTCAAAGGACATATAAATCTATTAATAATGGTAATTGGTGCATTAATTTTATTGCATATAACGTTGTATTTATAATTGATAAATTAATAAATTTGGTTATTTAAAATTAATTGCGTGTAATTAAAGTATTATTATTATGTATAGTTGGTGTCAACAAATTCAACCAGAATTAAATAATTGTAAATAAAATTTATTTTATTTCTTTTTATATTTTTTATTCTATTACCAACATAAATACAGAAGAAAATATAGAAAATAAATATTTTTACCAAAATGAAATGATTAAATATAATGAAGTTATCCCCTTTAGTATATAGTGAAGCTAAAAATAAGTTTCTTTGAGACTATTGCAAGAAATAAATATATATATGATAAGGCCAAATATAAACTTTCATGTTTTAAGACTTTTATTTTGTTGCTGGTTTGGTTCGGGTCGCACATTTGATTGTGGTGGGTGAGTCTCTCAATATGAATTTTTTGCATTTACTAGGTTTTGAACTCGATACCTTGGTTAAGCGATAACAAATTGCTTATCACTTGGACCAACCCTTATTGGTACTCTCACAAACTTTTAACAGAACTAAGTATTATGGCTTGGCTTAACGCATCCAATGCTCCCTCAACTTAGCACGTTTTGTCACATGCCACCCCCAACTTTCATCGTCATCACTTTACCCCCTAAAGTTGGCAAAACTGATACAGTTTGTCCCCCCAATGCCACATGTCAACTTCTGATTGGAAAGAGAAAAATCTAAAAAATGGAGTCTTTGAAAAGTCAAACCAACCAGAAACTGACACATGGCACTGAGGGGTAAACTGTATCAGTTTTGCCAATTTTAGAGGGTAAAGTGATGATCCTGAAAGTTGAAGGTGGCATGTAATAAAATGCGCCAAGTTAAGAGGGCTTTGGATGTGTTTGACCTTGAATAATATATTTTGATCTTTCTATTGATTAATTAGAATTTGTCTGATTTTATTTTTTTCTAAAATTAAATTTACTGATTATAAAAAAAGCTTGAAAATAAAGGGTTTCAGAAGGGGAAAGTCGAACCAAATTAGCTCTATATTTTCAGCTAAAGAGGAAAGTCCATGTGCTATTTGAAATTTCCAAAAAAATCCTTGTGCTATTGGAAAAACTCCACAATGGCCCAAGTTAATTATGCTTTAAACACTGCTGCCAGCTGAACTAATGGGCATACAAACATCTACAATGGCAAAGCAAAGAAAGTTTAATAAAATATAAAAGAATGCAACAAAAATGGGGCAATTTTGGTCTGTTAGGGTTACATATAGGGCTATAAACGAGCCGAGCTGAGTTTTGGCATGTTCGTGTTCGTTCGTTTAATTTTTCATCGAACACGAGTCGAGCTGAGCTCGAATTCGAGCTCAAAATTTTGTTCGTGTTCGGTTTGTTTAAGTGTTCGTTTGTTTGCGGGATGTTCATGAATAACTCATTTATTTTTTTTAAACATATTGCTAATTGGTTTGCGAACGAGCTTGTCTACTTTGTGAGAAACATTATCAATTCAATACATAATTTAAAGTGGACTATATAATTGGGTTGAGTAATGTTATAAATATACTTGTTGTATTAGTCTAATTTTATATAATTATACTTTATTTTAATTCTATAAAATTTTATTTTTGATATGTAGTTATAATAATTGATCTAGTTTACGAACATTTATCGAGTCAGTTCACGAACTTTTTCGCGAACCTCTAATCAAGTTTGTTCACGAGTTAACGAGCCGAGCTTTAGCTTATTTATGTTCAATTCATTTATATTTAGAGCCATAAAATCATATTCACAAACATTGTAATCACCCATTTGAATATTTTTATATGTTATGAATAATCTTATTATTGCATAATCTTACTATATATTTTTCTCAAAGAAAAATATTTTAAACTCCATGTCCATGAAATAATAAAATTTTTAAACCCCACAATATAGTATGATAATATAAAATTTGCCACAATCATTTATTGAAATAGACTTTATTAATGGGTACATGGTAATTGGCACATCGATTTTATTGCACATAACATTGTATTTAAAATAAATATATTAACAAATTTGAAATTGTAAATGTGTGTAATTCTTATAATGATTTGGATTCTGTAAGGGATGGTAAAGTTGTACATTTCGGTAAATTTTAACAATTTATTGAGTTTTAATGGTTGAGATTTAGTTTTATTGGTTTGTGGAGTTCACATTACAGTTAAATTTCAACCGTTCAAACTAAATGAATTATTCAAATTAATCGAAATATACAACTTTAGAGAATATCAACTTTAGAGAATATCAACTTTAGATAATTCAAATCCAAACAAATTTGACCTGTATTAAATAAGAGCATATAAAATTTATTTTATTTCCTCTTCTTTAATTTTTTCCATTCTCTTACCAAAATAAGTACATAAAATATTTTTTTTCAATTATCAAATTGAAATGATTAAATAGAATATGCTCCACCTATAAACATCACAATGAGAACACTAAAATTTCAATCAAATTTAAAATTCAAAATAGTTTTGTTCATATATAATTAAAAGAGATGTCAAAGTCTTTGGTTTTGGTGAGCTTTTTGGTTTTGTTCATCTTTGCTTCATGTAAGTTCCACTCTTTATTGGCCTAATGTAAATTTAGCTACCTGAACATGTCCCAAAAAATTTATTACTCCTTTGAGCTTTTAAAGTGATCCCGTAGCTCCCTCAAATTTCAAAAAGTGCTCCACTTAGCTCCCTGAATGCCACCTGTCAGATTCTGAATAAAGAGAAAAAAAATCAGAAAAATGTCGTCTTTAAAAAGTCAAACCTATCAGAAGCAGACACATGGCATTCATGGAGCTAAGTGGAGCACTTTATAAAAGTTGGGGGACCTACGAGGTCACTTTAAAAGTCAGGGGGGCAGTACGTTTTTTGGGACAAGTTCAGGTAGCTAGAGATGCATTAAACCTTCTTTACTTAACGATTATACCGTTACTTTCTTTTACTTTAGTATACGTCAGTTATATAACAAAATAAATAAATATTTACGAATGCAGGTTCGGAAAAAGTGGAAGATAGGTACGAGGTGGGCCGAGAAATAATAAACGGGGGCACTTGTTATTCAGACAAGGATTGCATTGAAACCGGCACATGTCCATGTGAAGATAAAAGAAAATGTCATTGTGTTCAAGCTTTGTGTAGTTGTTTTTAACCGTTTCTTTATGAATGCAATATCATATTAATATATGAAACTATCATGTATTAATCCATTTATATCAATAAAAAGTTATCTCCTCTAGATTAACTATAGATCGAAGTTTAAAACAAGTTACTCTGCTATGAGAAATATCGGTATAGTGAGGTTAAATACTCGAATTTTATCCTTCAAGTGATAATCATCTCGGTTTTATTTTTAGAAATCGCTTTTGAAGGGGTTAGTAAATCTGTTTTATATTAGAACTATTAGTTATCATAACTCTGGCTCCGTTTACATTATCAATATTATATTATAATATCGATACACTATACGAAGAACGAAATATTTTCCTGATTTTTCTGACCATCAAAATTATTTTTTTCATTTTTTCTAAGAAAATTAAGGATCGAAAAGTATAAAGCGAAACTATATGAAAGCATCTCTTGATTAACATTTACATAACACTTGATTATAAATATATAATACACAATAATATCTTGCAAAGTCAAAAACTTTACTCACACCCCCTCCGTCGATATGTCCATCAATCGAAAATTTGGCCCGACCAGTACATTTTACGACTTGATTAGGCACTCATTTCGAGATCTTTCATGAGGGGACTATGATCCATAAGTTGGTGTCCGAGAAAAGAGGTTTGTTCCTCGGAAAGAGTAGGCTACGAGGAAGGAAGGTTGCCGATAAATTTATCGGATTCCGATTGTTGTTGCTTCTTCTTGAGTTCAATAGCGCAACTATAAATGACCATGCCGACAACCGCAGCCGCCATTCCACTTATGTTCTTAAGGGTAAGTTGAGAATAAAGAAGAAGCCATGCCAATATAAGTATACAAATAGTTCTCTCTCTAATTTTTTTTTATTTTTAACATCTCTTTAATCCACCGTATAAAAATTCTTTATCAATCAATGAAAATACTTGTAAATATTATAAAAAAATAAAAATTCTTTATCTAAAGACAATGCCTATATCTTTTAACTTATAATTCCTTGTTAGCCTTCAAAATGGTATGTTAACATCCATCGTAATTACAGGAGATTTTTCCATGGATATTCAATGTTTATTCAACTTCAAACAATAAGAGCTTCTATGTGGGCTTTTTTATCCTACTCCTCTCGCATTGTTTTACCAGGAACAAGAGAAAATAAATAGGAAATCGGTGCTATAAAGATATTATATCACTCTTATATCAGATATAAGTGTTCATGAAAACGTGGTAAAAATTAGTACAAGACTTCACAAAAAAAATTTTGCTTCAAAAATATTCACGATGGATTTCGTTTTAAAGATAAAAATAAGACAAATAAAATATTTTAGATGCTCGTGTGATATATAATCGTTTTAAGTTATGAAAATTAAATTAAATAGGAAAGAGAATGTTGTTACAATGATGTGCTACATTGGTGACGTTAAACCAAAATTTAAAAGTTAAAAAGTTAATAAAAGCTAATTAATTCTTCTAAAGAAAAAAAATTCCTATTATAAATCCAACAATTTCTCAATATGATAGGCAAAGTAGGTTTAAGCCCATTCATCAACCTTACAACAAGTTACTCCCTTTTCATAATTGCTTTTAGGGTTAATTTTAAAAATTCCTTGTGTTGTTTCACTCATTTTTAAAAAGATTCTTATGTTATTTTTTTTGGTAAATTTAAAAAATATATCATGTGGTTTCGACCATTTTCAAAACAAGGATCATAAATTTTTTGTTCTCGAAACGGGGACTGTGGTTTCAAAAGTTAACAAACAAATGATAAAAAAATCCTCAATTTGAATACCTTAGTGATAAATGTTGAAATTTTTTTGACAAATTTAAGTATTTTTTAATTAAAAGACAATAATAATTTTGAAAATTCATAATAAAATAAAAAATCATTGAAATTTATTTAAATATTGATATATAATTAAATAATGTGGTTAAATTATAAGAATGTTGAATTAATTAAAATATCATTTATAATATTAGAAAACGAACATTTTGTAAAAATTTTCCTTTGTTCGCTAGCTTTTATTTCGAAAACAAAAATTGTATGATCCTCTTTTTGAATAGCCGAAACCATAAGGTATGTTTTTAAAACTTACTCTTTTTTTCAAAAGGGTCTTTGTGGTATCAAATGTTAGCAAAAAAATAGATTTTTTGTTAACAAAGTTAGTTGTGCTGAGTTGAAAAATGGTATTTTCGGAAAATCCCAAATTTTGCAAATTTTAAAACAAAAAAATATGATAATTCACCTTGCCAATTAAGCACAACTAACTTTGTTATGATAAAAACCGTTAATTACTAACATTTAATACCACAAGAGCCCTTTTGAAAAAGTAAATAACACAAAGGGCCTTTTTAAAAACGAGTGAAACCAGATGACGGTTTTTTAAGTTAACCCTTATTTTTAATTAAGAAAGTAATTATCATAATTGCGTTCAAAGAAAATTTATTCTCTTTTTTGAGTATTTTGATTCGAACCTCGGAGTGTTTTAGATGCAATTCTATATTTCTTTATGTGTTATAAATAATCTTATTATTGAATAATTTTACTCTATAATTCTTTCAAAGAAAATTGTTTTTTACTCCAATCCATGAAATAATAAAATTTTGAAATGACATAGTCGTATGATAATATAAATTTGCCACAATAATTTATTGATATAAACTTTATTTTTTAAGGAAAAGATATAAACTTTATTAATACATGGTAATTTCCAGTTGGTACATTAATTTTATTAAACATACATTGTATTTAAAATAAATATATCAACAACATTGACAATGTAAATGTGTATAATTCTTATAACGGATAGTTGGTATAAACAAATCGGATTTGGATTATCTGAAGTTAAAATCCAACCAAATCTGAGCAATATTATATAATAGTAAACAAAATTTATTTCTTTTCTTTTTTTATAATTTTTCTACATTATCCTACCAAACTAAATGCATAAAAGTATAGAAATAAGGACTTTAATTAGAAAATGGAAATGATTAAATAGGATATGATCCACCTATAAATATTACATAGAGAACACCAAAATTTCAATCAAATTTAAAATTCAAAATAGTTTTGTTCATATATAATTAAAAGAGATGTCAAAGTCTTTGGCTTTAGTGAGTTTTTTGCTTTTGTTCATCTTTGCTACATGTAAGTTCCATTCTCTATTTAATTGTTATATTGTTACAATTTTTTCTTTTACTTTGGTATATGTTTGTTATTTAACTTTTATAAAAAAAAAGCTATATAATTAAGGGTCAGTTTGGCTGTGAGTTTTTGCAGCTTTTCTAAAAAAACTTCATTTTCAAGCTTTTTTTGAAAGCTGTAGATTTGATTTTGGAAAAAATAAATCAGAGACCCTAAATAAATTAAAATATGAATGCAGGTTCGGAAAAAGTGGAAGCTAGGTACGAGATGACCAGAGATACAGTAAACGGGGAGACTGCTTGCTATTCGGACCAGAATTGCTTTGATCATGGCAAATGTCTATGTTTTGGTAGTAAACCAAAATGTAAATGTGTTCAAGCTTCATGCACTTGTGTTGCATAGTTTTGTTACAAATAAAATATTACATGTAATAAGATTAATATATGAAACTACCATATATTAATCAATTCTAGATCAATAAAATTTATCCCACCATAGACTAAATTTCAATATGATTTTCTTTGAGAATTATATGTAGTAAGGTTAAATACTAAAGCATATTTATGGCCAGTTTAGCTGTGAGTTTTTGCAGCTTTTCTGAAAAGCTTCATTTTCAAGTTATTTTATGAAAGCTGCAGATTTCATTTTGAAAAAAATAAATCAGACAGTTCATAATTAATTAGTATGAAAGATCAAAATGTGTTGTTCAAAGCCAAAATATATAGTACTACTAAAAGTTTGTGAGAATAACTTATTTTTAAAGCAGCTCAAACAACAATGTCAAACTGCCCTTAGTAATTGCCGAGAGTTTTTATATGTTGTTTGTAATGTTTAGTTTAAAAAACAAGTATGCATTGTTGTTTAATAATCACAACCAAACACTCATGACATTCATTCTTGTCGTTTCTTCTGTCAGAATAACCTAGGTTATCTATTGATTATGAATTTAAAAACTAAAAAAATATATGATAAATGGTAAATTCCAAAATTACTTATTGTTAATTAGAATTTTTAATATCCCAAATACATAATACAAAATAATATCTTGCAAAGTCAAAAACTTTACTCAAACCCCTCCGTCGATATCGAAAATTTGGCTCGACCAGTACATTTTACGACTTGATTAGGCGCTCATTTCGAGATCTCTCATGAGGGAACTATGATCCATAAGTTGGTGTTCGAGAAAAGAGGTTTGTTCCTCGGAAAGAGTAGGCTTAGAGGAAGGAAGGTTGTCGATAAATTTATTGGATTTCGATTGTTGTTGCTTCTTCTCGAGTTCGATAGCCCAACTATAAATAACCATACCAACAACGGCAACGGCCATACCGCTTATGTTCTTAAGAGTAAGTTGAGAATCAAAAAGAAGCCATCCCAATATAAGTATACAAATAGTTTTCATGTGACCTAAAACTTGGAATGATGTTGCTGAAAATCTTCCTATGCATAGATATTGGCTCAAATTGCAAAATACTGCCAATGTGCATGACAATATTATGAACAACTGCCAAAACCAACCAAAAAAAATAACAATAATTAGTAAATAAAATATATTATGTATCTGTATTTTTAATGCAATTCGGTTTCTCAATTATATATCATTCACTGAACTTCATTAAGTTTCCATGTGGGATAAATATATAACTCCAAACTTGCCCCAACAATCTCCCCCTCAAGTTTGAGTTTTATTACCACATCCGGGCTAAGACCGTGCTTCCCCCTGAGCGCAACACCATGCTCAAACAACAAGCCACAGCGGCTCTGATACCACTAGTCAGGATCCGGGAGCCTTCGGTCCGGAGGAACAATGAGCACTCAAGTGAAAGATATATTTTATGGGCTTGACACCATATTTAACTCAAAACCCTAAGGTGATGGGTTAATGGACTCTTCCCAATTATATATCATTTACTTAACTCATTAACTTTTCACGTGGGATATCCAACTCCACTCTTGCCCCAACAAAAAGAACATGGATTTCCTCAAACTATATATTTCGGTACGTATCACATATCATATGTATTTCTTTCTTAGTATGTGACAAGTCTTAAACTGGAATAAATCGAAGATCTTTCTTAAAAAAACTAAATTTCTCGTTTGTATAGAGATAACCTATGACTATAAGTTTTTGTATAACTTCTAATGTCGGCGCAGATCACTTAAACCCTAACACGACAATAGTGGTATTAGTATGTCAGATACATTTGAGTAGAGTTCTAGATCAGTTTAGTCTGAGACCATAATAGAATATGTCGACGTTATATATACAGGAATAACTATAGTTTAAGTAAATAATGTAAATGATTAAGTAATTACTTACAAGTGCATTAGCAGATAATGAGTAATCAGTGACAAGTTTACCAGTGAGAGAGTAATCAACAAAAGGGCCAGTTAAAAGAAGAAGAAAAGCTTGAATTGGAGCAGTCTTGCTTAGCAATTCAAATGATCCAATTGAATATTTCTTCTGTAATGATCCAATTGACTGTTCATCATAACAAAACAATAAAAATTAGCAACTAATTTCAACTTATAATGCATTGAGAAAAAGTAAACGGTAAACTTAAAAAGAAGTACCATGTGGTTTCATTCATTTGTAAAATAGGGTCTGGGTAATTGTTTTTTGTAAAATAGGGTTTGTGATTTCAAAAAATTGGTAAAGAGAGAATTCTCAACGTTAAATTATGTCACGATAATGGGTGACCTTGTTCGTATTTATTTGAAATTTTGTGAATTGGTTAATAAAAATACAATACACGTAGGTGATAATTTGTTCAAATTTTTTTAATATTGCAAATATTGTTTTTAATTAAAATATGATGATAAACTTTAAAAAATCATAAAAAATGGGAATAATTTTTGAAATTTACTAAAATCACCGAGTAAGGCTTTTAAATAATAAATTTAAATTATGAGAATATTGAATTGATTAAAATATTGTCTCTAACTTCAACATTCCGAACAATTTTGTTAACCTTTTGAAACCACAGACTCCATTTTACAAAAAAAAATTCCAGACCCCATTTTGCAAATGAGTGAAACCACAATGTACTTTTTTAAGTTTACCCGAAAATAAAAGATGGGTTGTGTTTTCATAATTAATTATTAAAAAAAATTGAAGTGTAGTTTCAGGTCATGTTCTTTTCCACTTATAATCCATTCAGTTCAGTTCAGTTCCGTACTGCATACACATAAATGTACACTGAAATAAGTACTTATCAGTTCAGTTGAGTACTGTTACTTATACGTTGAAAATAACAGGGCCTTAGTACTAAGGAACTTACAATTTGTTGCAGGGAAGAAGAGAGGACACCAATGGCAGCAGAGAGAAAGCCTTTGGGGTTGATTCTAACATCAGTAACAGTGCAAACTCCAACACCAATCACAACTACTCCAACTGCCATCTTCACTTGTTTTGAGTAGTGTTTTCCATGAAGTATCCATTCCATAAGGCATACCACTGGTATCATACTCAGCTTTGATATCTATTACAACATATATATACATGAAATTTCTCAAATTGGTAAGTAGTTATCTATAAATAAGAGTATACAAATGCCAATTAGGTTAAAAAAAAGAATATAGGGGCTAATTGAACAAATTTATGCAAGTAGAAGGATTGAAATATGCCTTTTATAGGAAAGAAAATACTCCCTCCGTATTTTTTTAATTGTCTTCTTACAAATTTCACAATTTTTAATAAACTTATTTATTAAGAATATAAAATTACTAATTTATCCTTGAATCTCAAATTAATGCCTTAATTTTTCAACCCAAGTGCAATTAATACTAAGGACATAATTAAAAGTAGTAATGAAAAAAGTACATAGAAAATTATAAATGATAAGTATTTTGATAATTTAATTTCAGGGTAGAATGTCCATTTTAAAAAGATGGAGGGAGTAGGTTTATATATAAAAAGCTAAATTGAAGGACAAATTGTTCCTAGTGCTTTTTAGCATCCATATATAATTCAAAAGGTATTTACTGGGTTATTATTTACAACCTATATTTATTTAAAAACGCTCGCGCTGATATTAATAATGCTCTTAATAAAAGGTGGGTAAACAATTAGGTAAAAAGTAAATAAAAGATTTTTATTAAGGGTATTATTGATATTAGCGCATGCATTTTTAAGTAAATACGGACGGTATTTAACAACACTCAGATGTTTATTGGGATTAGTATTTCAATACACCCCAAACAACCAGTCCCTAACAACCCATTTTGCTATAATATCGTATCAGGATCCATATATGATTCAAAACTACATATAAGGGGTTAGAATTGTTTCATCAATAAATACAAAGATCATTTTACTCCTATACAGGGCCGGTCCTTATATTTGAAGGGTCTTAGATGCGAAATTAGAAATATAGGCTTGTTTATTAAAAAAATTTATAAAATTAAAATATAGTCTAATAGATATTATTAAAACTATTTTAAATTTTTTTATTATAATTTAATAATTTAACTCATTTACATTAAAAATTTTTGGAAAGTTTATATATATACGTTATACATAACAAAATATCATGGACCCCTTTTGGTCATGGGCCTAGGCGGTAGACCTGTTTACTGGCTCGGGTAGCCGCCCGACTCGGCCCGAGCCCGCTCAAATAGGTCAGGCTTGGACTCTCATTTTTCTCTAAAGCCCAGCCGAGCCCGAGCCTGCTAAAGCCCAATGTTTTATGGGTCGGGCTTGGTTTTCATCTAAATATCCAAGCCCGGCCCGAGCCCGGCCCGATGAATAATTATTATATTTATTAATTATTTATATAGTATATTTAATTATTATTTTAGATTTTTATATTTTAATCTATTGAATTTTTACAATAATACTATATATTTATTAAATTATTCAAGTAGTGAATGTAATTATATGTAATATTTGGACATATTTATATAAAATTTTGTCTTTTTTTACTCTTTTAGTATATAAAAAAATTAAAAGAAATCTGTTTATGGACTTTGGGTCGGGCTTGGGAATGACCACTAAAGCCCGGCCTGAGCCCGAATTTTTAAAGTGCGGGCCAGACCGGGCTTGAATTAATATTTTTAGTCAAAAGTCCGATTAGGCCCGACCTAATCCAGCCCGCCCGACAAACAGGTCTAGGCGGTCACCTCTGGCATAATACAAAAAAATATATATTATAGGAGTATGGTTGAAGAATAAATACAGAAAATGAGTAAATTTAATCACAAAATTTTTTTTTAAAATTTGGGTCAGAAAATGGGCTCCCATTTTCTGCTGAAAACGGGCATTGTCAGCCCGCTTTCAGCTAAAAAGGGGCTGAAAATGCCCGTTTTCTACATGAGCCAAATTCAAAAAAAAAAATTTAAAAAATCAACTTATACTATGGGCATAACTAATTTTAAAATTTCACTAAAACTAGAGTTAATTTCTTTTTTTTTTCAAAAACTAAATGTAAAACTAGTTTATATATAGAAAAAAATTAACTATAAATTCAACATTATCATTTACAATAGCACATTCTATGAACAAAACATTTTAAAAAAATTGAATGGTTAAATTTACTCCTTTTCTGTATTTATTCTTCAACCATACTCCTATAATGTATTTTTTTTGTATTACGTATTTTTTAGGTCGGAAATCCATAAAACGAAACGTAAAAGAAAATAGGCATCATTATTACCTGATAAAAGCCAACAGAGTTGAGCATGAGGCTCAAATTCATGCTAGTAATAGAGACATTGGCAACAACAGAAAACCAAACAAGTTCCCAGGTTGGGACATGTTTTGTTGCAGATGAATACCCACTTGCATTTGATACCATTCCAATCAATGCAGTCATTGTGAAATGCAATCCTGTCAATGTTGTTGCTGCATTTCAATAAAAAAAAAATATAAGCACATTGATTGATGCAGTGGATCGGTATCCGCTGCCTAAACTTGTCTAAAAAAACTTATTGTCGGTTTCCTGAATTTTTAAAGTGACCCCGTAGCTCCCTCAACTCTTAAACAGTTGCCACTTTGCTCCCTGGACGCCACGTGTCAGCTTCTGATTGGAGAGGGAAAATCTAAAAAATGGCAACTCTGGAAAGTCAAACCAACCAGAAGCTGACACGCGGCATTCAGGGAGCAAAGTGGTGCAGTTTTTGAAATTCAGGGGTCACTTTAAAAGTTCAGGGAGGCAGCGGGTTTTTGAGGACAAGTTCGGGTAGCTAATGATGCATCAGGCCTTAATTAATTGATGAGATCTGACACATCACCGGCCCCCTAAACTTTCAAAAGTTCCTCTCGCCTCCTTTGAACTTGTCTAAATTGCACCCCATAACCCCTTCCGGCTGACGTGGCACTGACTTTTCAACCATTGCCAACTGACATGACACACGTCCGCCGAAATGGGTCATGAGGTACACTTTGAATAAGTTCAAGAGGCCGGAAGGAACTTTAAAAAAGTTAGGGGAGCGAGGGACGATTAGGGACAAGTTCAGAGGAGCCTGATGCATCAGGCCTAGGAAAAACAAAAAATTTGAAAAGACAGAAAATAAGTGACACACCATAAACAAAGCCAAAGCCAGAAGGAGACATGAGTTGCTTATTAGCCATAATGATACCAATTGAACTGAAAATGTTCATAGCCCAGGCTCCTACATCTGAAACTGAAGATGTTTTTTTCTCTTCCATTTTTGTAATAATTTGATAAAATTAAGAGAATAATTTTAAGGAAATTAAATTTGAGAGATAATTAGAAGTTAAATATCATCTAATTACTCTCTCTCTCTCTCTCTCTTAATTCTGCTTGTAAAATGAAGAGGGAGAGAGTATGGCAATATGTTGATGAAATTAAGATTATATAAATTGAATTTTAATGGGTAGTTTAAATTAATTAGTTTTTTTATTATAGTTTTGCTGTATATATCAGCAAAGGCATGTTACCTACATGTTGCAATTTAAGTGAGATTGGGATAATCTTTCCCTTTTCTGATATTTCAAGTTCTGATATTTCAAGTTCTGATATTTCCGTTTCGTTTAAGCAAGGTCTCGAGTTCGAGTCCTAGTGAATGTAGAAAATCTTTATTGGGAGACTCACCCACCATATTCAGATGCGCAATCCGGGTCAAATCTAAATATAATCGAAGTAAAGCTTTAGTGAATCAGATGGCCAGGAAAAAAAAGTTCTTTTCATCTTACTTTAAAAAAATTTATTGCTTTACTTCATTTGACATTAAAAAAAATTTATTGCTTTACTTCATTTATACTACTACAAGAGGATTGACCAAAGACCTCCTTAAGATAAGTCAACTTTTTTTTTTAAACAAAGGGATAGAATAAATGAAACTTTTAAATAAATAAGGCACGATCGATATCTAGATATTTAAATTTATTTTAAAAAATTTATCATTCCCTTAAATTTTTAAGGTGGCTCCGTAGCTTTCTAAACATTTAAAAATTGTTTCACTCAGCTCCCTGAATGCCACGTGTCAGATCCTGATTAGAGAAAAAAAAATCAGAAAATGACGTCTTTGAAAAGTCAAACCTATCATAAGCTGACACGTGGCGTTCAAGGAACTAGGTGGAGCACTTTTTGAAAGTTGAGGGAGCTACGGGGTCACTTTGAAAGTTTAGGGGGACGGTAGACTTTTTTAAATAAGTTCAAGTAGCTGGAGATGCATTAAGTCAGTAAATAACTTATAATTTAAGAATCATGCTTTTTTTCATTATATTTAGGAGAGATGATGTTGGTTTCCTACTCACATGTTTTGAATTGTTTCAACAATTTTGCCTTTTTGTAAGCATGCATCTAATTGTATTTTTAGAGGTTGATTAGGCATTTATTTGATGGTTTCTAAGTTTTTTATTACCCTCCGCAATCAAGCAACTTTGTATCGCTCAAACAACCTTTAACAGGCTTGTGTTTCAATGACGGGTAAGGTGGTCAAGCTACCTGAACTTGTCTGATCTAATCGTTTAGTGGCTCTTTCTAAGAGCCGGTTTAACTCTGTATCTTTTCCGTGATCAAAGTTCAGCAATTAAAGATTGCTAGATTATATTAAGATCGCATTTGGTGTTCCTTTACGCGTAGTCTTTCCATTGCTCTCACATACTTCATGTAAAAAGTATGTGAAAACTATAGGAGCAACAACTCCAAACTTATAAAAAACACTAAATTCAATATATATAGTTAAACAATAAAATCTTCTATTGATTATCTTAATTTTAATAAGTCAAACTTTCAAAGAAATATTTTGATTTGAATTTAATAGGTGATATTATTATAACAATGTGAAATGGAAAAAAAATATATTCTCAGTAGACCTAGGCATGGGTCGGATTGGGTCAGATTAGGGTCGAGCTCAATCGGATCTAACTAAAAATTAAGTAGTCCAAGCTCGGCCCAACCCATAAAAAATAAAAGTCGGACTCGGGTCAGGCCGAGCCTTTATAAAATAATTAAATCCTAAGCTCGGCCCGCGGGCTTAACAACTAATATATATAATTAAAAATTAAAATATTTTTTAATAAAAAATATTATAATTAAATAATTATAACTAAAATTCTAATATAAGTCACAAAGTTAAGTTTTAAAGCTAAATTTTAAAAATTTCAATAATTATTACTAATATAAATAATAAATATTTATTTATTTAATATATTTATTAGTAATTCGGGTCGGGCGGGCCGAGCTTGAGTTTTAGGACTAAAACCAAGCTCATCCCATACTTTCTTCGGGTCTCTTTGCGTTCGGACCAGATTGGCCCTAATCTCCAATTAATTTGTCCAAATCCGACCCATAAAAGACGGACATAAGCAAACCTCACGAGCCGGCGAGTTAACGCCCAGGTCTAATTCTCAATAACACAAACTTTATTTCCTTTTCAAATGGAGAGCTTATAAGTTAGCTATATAAAACGATTATGCCGTCTTATCTTTGTTGTGCTAATTTATTTATTGTTTTTCCTTAAAAAAATAAATTTTTTTTATAAAATAACAAATTCATTTAGAATATTAAATTGTACAATTAAAATATGAAAATAAATTTAAACTTTGCAATATCTCATGCAGTTTTCATTGATCTCTTTCATAGAGTTGGGAGTCCCATTTGAAAATGAAATTACTCAATTTCATGCTTGACAGGGCAAACCAACATTTCATCTAATACAAGTATTAAACAAACTTAATATTTCGAAACCCGTAAATTCAAACCGAGTCATCGGTCTGAATCACCAGTGCGACTGATGGACCGGAACCATAATTGAATATCTCGAGTTGAACTCTTTCAAAAAAATTTGTCAACCCAATAAGCATTAGATTAAACAATATAAACAAGGAACTATAACATTGCATTCAAAACGAGTTACACAAATTCCGACCCGGGCACCAATTGTTAAAAGCAAGAAACACAAGACTGTTTTCTCAAACAAACATTGTTCGAATTTTACTACATGGCATGCCCCAAGGAACCCCACAAATGTTGTAAAATACTACGGGCGAAATAGAGATAAATAGATTGATTATGTTGCTGACTATAAAATAGAAAGAAAAGCAAAAGGGAATAAAATAGACCTTAAGAGATGTAGCAATCTGCAGCAACGCTTTTAAAGTGCCTAAAAACATGCACATGCCGTTCATACTCCCCCGGTTTACAGGAATGCGTCCTTCTCGAGCAACTTTAGTACATCGTTCTGGCTGTTTAACTTGGCAACATCTATCGGAGTCTTGCCATCCGTGTTCTGAAGGGTACTGTACAGAAAAAACAAAACAAAAGAAGCGCTTTCAGGTAATAAACGGCAGACGTTTTCACAGAGGGCTTCCTATCAGGACAAGGGATCGATTTCGTCTTTCAAATCGTGGTACTAATATGAAGGACCATTTCGGTATGCAAAATTCATTATGAACATATTTGATCTTGCTTTTGAAATTAAAAAAATGCGGAATAAATTGGGACCCCATTAAGTTGTCTCTAAAAGCCTACTTCCCCTTGGACTTTCAAAAGTTTCAAATAACCCTCTGAACTTGCAACTTGCAAAAAGTGCACCAGTTTGCCTCCTCAATGCCATTTGTCAGCTTCTAGTTGGGTGGAATATCAGAAAAGTGGCATCTTTGAAAGTCAAACAACCACAAGCTGACACGCGGATTGAGGGGGCAAAGCAGCAAGTTTAGAGGGTTATTTGGAACTTGTGGAAGTTCAGGGGAGAAATAGGCATTTAAGGACAAATTCAAGGGGGGTCCCGATGTAATAAGCAAAAATATGAATTTGAGACACTTATTTATCTGAACTAATGATACGAATGACTTACACAGCAGCACCGTTCTCCAAGAGAAGAGCGACACACTCCTTCCTTCCATAACCAGCAGCGTAATGAAGTGCCGTGTTTTTATTTTTGTCCAGCGCGTCTACTGCTGCACCTGCCTCCAGAAGGATTTGAGCACACTTCACCTGAAAAAAAGAAAACAGGATATACAACTTAGAAAGGCTTTGTATACCGTCACGCAACCGAGATGTGTGATCCAGACCCTTATACCACATTTTGAAGGCAGAAACGAAATTTGAACAACAGACAGCACCAAAAGTTCACAAAAACCACTGTAGAAGGCGTTTTCAAGTGTATGGAGGAAAGCCCTAAGGGTAATGCACCTCTAAGCCAGAGACAAGGAGTACAGCTAATAGACACATAATTGGCGGAAACAAATTTACCCTCAGCAGATCTATGATAGAAACAAACTAGTGCACTTTTTGAAAGTTTAGGGATCTATGGTGACCTTTTCAAAGTTCAGGGGGGCAACAGGCAGAATGGAACAATTTGAGGTAGCTGCTGATGCATTTTGGCCTTTTGTATTTGATGAATCATGCCCATGAATAAATAATGTATGACCTCTACAGAACACCGGTACAGATTCAATATATGATTGTAAATGTTTGGCTGCTGAGAAACGTAAATATATTGCACAATACAATACATCCAACAGGAGGAAAAAGGTAATATTTCAAGAAAGACTTTATGCTGTGCAGTTCATAACTTGGAGGCATATTAGTTTGCAGTTTTCAATGACCGCCTCTTTGTCAAGTTCAAGAGGTGGTTTCATAAACCATGAATTGCTCAAAAATGACATAAATGGCAGTCACCCAAGTAACAAGACTATCAACAAACACCTTAATAACCTTCTAACAAATTCAGGCACTTCACCAAATGACAAAGGAAAATATACTAGAGAAAAAGAATCTATTAAATCTGATACAAGCTGCAGATTCTAAGGAGTAAAACAGACTAACGTGAACAAGCTGAAAAATACACCCACAAAGCAGAAAGCAAACCCAGGAAATAATGCCAAAAAAGAACCTATCAATATGATATGTGAAGGGGAGAAAAAAATACGGGGGAAGGGGAAAGATGTGAGGTGTTTGTTTCCACAAACTGGAAGCTTGGAAACTGGAAAGATTGGTCTGGACAGATTCCAGCGAACTCGGTATAGCAGGCCATGCCTGTTCGACAGATACTATGCACACATAAAAGTAAAGAGTTATAAGAAAAAAAAATTACCTCTCCATATCCACAAGCAAAATGCAATGCTGTTCTCCCCTCAGAATCTTCTTCATTTTTGTCAGCACCAGAGGCCAATGCTTCTTTCAAACCCTAATTGATAAACAAACAAAATTTTAGACTCCAACAAATACTTACTTCACTAGAGATTAAGCAGAGTAAAGAAGCTTAAAATTTGATATCATTAGATTTGTATCTCACAAACAAATCCATAAACAACATTGTAAAGATTGAAATCATGGATATGTAATTTAATTTTAATTTAAGAATTACAAAATTCAGACAAAAGAAGGATTGAACCCAGAAAATCCCATGGGATTAAAGACAGCATAAAAATAAATTTAACACAATTCAAAAAATCTTGGGTGTAGACTAACGAGTTATGAATGATGTTCATTAAACAGCCTTTCTATGTAAAACAAGTGTTGCATACAAATGAATAGAATATATTGTAGTTGAGTCAAACAAAGGTTCAGTTTTTATCTTCATGCTTTAATATAATTTGGAAATTGGTTGACAGAACACTTCATGAAAAGCAACTTTAACTGTTTAGATGTAAAAGTACTACAGTAATTCCTCAAGCAAATGAAACATTCAAAGTCAGGTGCGTCAGTTTGAATTAACTTAAGTGAATGATGAATATCCAAGCTATACCCGCAATTCCACGAATTATATCAAGTTCACCAAATGTCCTACGTCTAATAGAGAAACAGAAACTGGTTAAATATGATAATTGACAGTAGTTTTATAAGAAATAAATAAGATCTTTTTATCAAAATAAGACCACACAAAATGCAATTACAATGGTTACCTAAGGCTAAGAGCAAAGATTTCATTATAAATTTATAATATGAACGAAACAAAGTTAATGAGTATATAAAATGAAACAATTAAACATATAAAATCAAATTGTGTCCTACCTCAGCATCACCAACACTAGCACAATGATGAACAATTGACTCATCATCATTTCCTTCTTCAGCTTCATCTTGTTCTTGTCCAGAATTTTCTACAGAAGAGGTGCCTTCACCTGAAACAGCAAGACCCATTGCTTCGCCCAACTTTTGCAAAACGTCTTTATCATTCCAGTACCTTTAACAATTCCATTACATTGATCAATTGAGTGCAACCACTCAAAGATTGGAAAAATTATCATTCAAATTCTTAAGGTAAATTATTGACCATAGACAGCTGAAGTCGGAAACTAACTTTTAGGCCCCCTATGAAATTTTGTATTTAATTATGCAAATATAGTCTTATTTACGAGGACTTTGACCAACATGACATTGATTACAACTTACAAGCAATTAGCGAATCCCTTAACAACAAAGCCTGCGATAACATTTCCTTGCGTTTAGTCATAGACATTGATTACATTCAAATTAAAAAAAAAAATAAATAAAAGCTGTGAAGTGCAGCTACAGTTAAAAAACATGTGTAAATCTGAATCACAACACGTGTTTGAATTGTATGAGGTAACTCATCAGCCAACTTAACCATAGTACTTTAACCGAACTTGCACAATAAAATTTCAAAACAAAAGAAATGAACGAAGCACTATTCACGACTGATTAAAATTTTACTTAAATTCAATGAATAACTGAGAATTATACCCAATGCTCAGCATAATTCATTAGTCAAGTCACCAAGTCCAAAAGTAAATTCATAGTACAGTTCTTTGTCCAAACCTCATCATTGCTGCAGGACCACCTGTCTCTATCTCTTCTAGAATAGGTTTCAAGGAAGGATCTTCTTTAATCCGTGCCATTCTTTCCTCAATTTGGTCTTTCTGTGATGGATTCGACAAATTCTCAAGCATCTGTGACATTGATGGATCCTGTGGAAATACAAATAGAGCTGTAACTTGACTTTATTGTCAAATGCAAATGGAAGCATACCAGAATAATGATAGAGCCTCGAAAAGGTACCTGCATCAATGCATTTCCAAGGCGTTCAGCCATAGTCATAAATTGAGGATTCTGCATAACCTGTTGCATTGTGGAAAAGTACTGCTGTGGGTCAAAAGAAGGCAGAGCTTCTTCGGCAGGAGCAGCACCTTGACCTAGCATAGTCTGCTGGAGCTGCTCGGCCATCTGGTTAAATGCCGGATCTTTAGCTATCTGCTCAGCCAATTCCTTGATGCTGGGATCCTACACATATTAATCGTTGATCCATCAAACAAAAGTACTGAAGTCCGAGACAACCTAAGCTCATTATTAGTAGATAACAGTTCATGGTACAGTTCAGAGGATAGAAGTTGGATAGCATACATTAAGAAGGCCACTCATTGCTGAAAAATCAAAAGGATTTTGAGCAAAGCCAGCTCCCGGATGAGGGGGAGATCTTCCTTGTCCTGACTGAGACTCCCCAGATGAAGTTTTCGGTTCTGTTGAGCTTGTTTTCTCATCTAAATTAAATGCAAAATGAATAATTACAAACTATCAGCCTGAATTATCCATATAAAGCAGAAAACAATAACAAAATTAAAAGAGACAAAAACTTCTGAGAGTCCACTATAGCTTAGTGCAAATAACTCTCATCTGCACAAACTATGAAGTGTCAAAGCACCTTTTCAATTAACTTTAATGGCTAGATTACGGATTCCATAAAATTACAAAGTGAAACAGCAGAAATAAACCAAAGACAGCTCTAGATCTCAACACAATAACAGTAATCAAGCAGAAAATTGAAAATAGAGCTTACCTGAAGGAGCATCTTTGTTCGAATTGGAGGCCATCGAAGCTCAATCTAATAAGAAAAGATCGTCAAACAAAAATTCAATCAACTCATCGTCAAACAAAAAAACAATCAACTCCACAAAAATTGAAGAATCAGAAAATGAAAACAAACCTGAATTTTGTTGATTAAGAGGATTAGATTCAAAACCCTATCCCTCTGCGTATTTCTCTCTAAAAATTGCGATACGCGTATCTGTGTCGCTCTTGAAATCTCTCAATCAAGAAAGGGATAGAAGTGGGCCATCTCAATCCTCATCGCCTCCAACGTATGGCTGTCTTTGCCGTCTTCCTCCCCAAGGCCCAATTTCGCCGGCGGCCCTTTTTCCCTCTCTATGTTGGGCTTATGTATTTATATATAGGGTAATTTAGATGACGTGAGATTTATGGGATTGTTTGGCTCAATTGCAACCTTTGAGCAATTTTTCATGGTTTATCCCTTTCATTGCAACATTTGGAGGGTAGTCAATTTCAGGGTCAGTTGGAAACAGTCTCACTGTAATTATAAGAGTAATACTGCGTACAACCGACCCTCCTTATTATTTACGTGGGAGCCTTGTTAGGTATTGGGGTAATGTTGTTATTGTTGTTTCGGAGGGTAGTCAACGCCGGTTCCCTTAATGGATTTTCATGTTGCGGGCTTCATTACAGGGGTAAGGCTATGTACACCCGATCCCCCTACTACTTGTGAGGGAGCCTTGTTAGGCATTGAGATAATGTTATTGTTGTATTGGAGGTTAGTCAATGTCGGTTCCCTTAATGGACTTCGTGATACTTGAACAAGTTGTGGACTTCATGATATGGGTAACAACCTCTATGTAGTTACAGGGCAAGGCTACGTACACCCAACCCTTTTACTACTTGTGCGGGAGCCTTGTTAAGCACTAGGGTAATGTCCTTGTTAAATTGGAGGGCTGTCGATGCCGGTTCCCTTAATGGATTTCGTGATACTTGACCGAGTTGCGTGCTTCATGATTTGGTGAAGGCGAGTATCAATTTACTGAGCAGTGTAGTTGGGATCGAATACTATGACGACAGATAAATTAATGTTGTATTAGGCTGAAATTTTTTACGTATTCTTTGATGACTAATCGAGTCCTGATTTAGGTTCGATTTGAAAATGAAATACTCGATTCCATGCTTGAAGGGGCAAGTCTGTCTGAAACCTACATTTCATCTATAACGCCCTATTTTTTTTAACTTTTGAAAGATAAATTGAATTGAAGTGAACTAAACTGAACTTATTTTAGTGTAAATTTAAAACTACATATAGTTAAACTGAACTACAGTGGACTGAACTGCACTGAAGACACGGCCATAAACCGATTCATCAGTTTGAATCACCCAACCAATGGAAAAAGGAACTATCGCCGATGCGATTGATGGACCGGAACCACAGTTGAATATCTCGAGTTAAACTCTTCCAAAAAATATACTGTCAACCCGATCTAGCCACCGAATTCATTAATCCATAACGATTAAGTTGATTTCAGCCATGAACAAAGAAAAATAGTATTGCATTCGAAACAAGTTCCACAAATTTCGCACTCAAACGGTAAAAACGAGACCACGAGACTGTTTTCTCAAACTAACACCATTCATGAAACTTTTACATAAAATTTTAACTACATGGCATGCCCCAAGGAATCCAGAAACGGGGAAATAGAGTGGACAGATTGATTCTGTTATTGACTATAAAAGAAAAAGAAAACCGAAAGGGAATAAATAGACCTTAACAAATGTAGCAATCCGCATCAAACGAAGCCGGCATTTTATCACTTTTCAAGTGCCTAAAAACATGCCCATGCCATTCATAGTCCTCTAATTTACAGGAAGGCATCCTTCTCGAGCAACTTAAGTACATCGTGCTGGTTGTTTAACTTGGCGACATCTATGGGCGTCTTGCCATCCATGTTCTGAAGGGTGCTGTGTAAAAAAACGAAGCAAAAGGGCATTCAGGTAAGAAGGACAGGCGATTCACAGAGGGCTTCTCTCAGGACAAAAGGTCGATTTCGTCTCTCAAATTGTTAAGCCAAGACGAATGACTTCAAAAATGAATTCGATGCATCTGTTATCAATAGGCCTAGTTCATCAGGACCCCAATAGTAGGCCCTAAACGCCATTTACCCATTGAACTCACAAAAGTCCCACGCAATCCTTTGAACTTGTTTAAAGTGCACCTTGTAACCCCTGAATGCCACATATCGGCTTTTGGTTGGGGAGAAAAATAAGAAAAATGACAGCTTTGAAAAGTCAAACCAACCAGAAGCTAATCTGTGCCGTTCAAGAGGCAAACTGGTGCATTTTTCCAACTTCAAGGGGATAACAGGAACTTTTGAAAGTACAGGGGTAAATGAAATTTAGGCCTACTACAGGTGTCCCAATGTAGTAGGCCTTATCAGTATAGCCCCCCAAAGTTACGTGCCTAAAAATAGGTATCAATGAATGCCTGTGTTATTTTTTGACTGATATGACACTGGTATTAAGTTAAAGGACCAATTTGTTATGCACAATCCTGCTTTCGAAATTAAAAAAATATGAACTTGATACTCTTATCATGTATCGAAACTAATGATACCAATGACTTACACAGCAGCACCGTTCTCCAAGAGAAGAGCGACACACTCCTTCCTTCCATAACCAGCTGCGTAATGAAGTGCCGTGTTTTTATTTTTGTCCAATGCATCTATTGCTGCACCTGCTTCGAGAAGGATTTGAGCACACTTCACCTGAAAATAGAAATCAGGACAAGGAAGCTTAGAAAGGCTTTCATTTTGAATAACCACTTGAGAGTTAAAGAAGTATCTTAGTCAAGTATAAGAACCCAAGGCTTTCACTTGAGCAGTTTTCAACAACCACCTCTTCGTTAAGTTCAAGAAGTATTTTGCCTGATTACCAAATTAATTAATCAACACAAGTTACACCAGCCTATTAATGTATGGTGATTAGGTGGTGAAGGTCTTAGAGCAAGTCCAACCATTCGCCATTTTAGTATTCCCTAAAATGGGGAATGAATATGGGGAATGGCTGAGTCCAACCATTTCCCATGTGCGTTCTCCAAAATGGAGATTCCCCAAATATGGGGAATCCCCATTTTGGGGAATCAATAATTTAATATTATCTTTTTTTTATTTTTAAAATTGTTTGTTAGTTTCTGTCGGTAAAGATGATCTAAAGAAATTATTGTAATAATAAAGTATTATTATTTTAAGGGAATCTAATATGGGGAATGGAAAATGGGGAAGATGGTTGGAGCAAAAACACTGTAGATCCTGGGGAATGAGAAATGAGGAAAATGGCTGGACTTGCTATTAGCCTAGCGATTGAGAATGAATCTGTCACTCTAGAGCTCCCAGATTCGAACCACATCCGGGGTGGGGTGGGGTGGGGATTTTTCTTTGAATTCAATAATATAAGCGCATCTGCCCAATTTTTTTTTAATAAAAAATGTATGGTGATTAAATTTTAGGCAACTGGCGAGTGTTTGATCCAGATTTAACAAAGGGGTACTCAGAGTCAACAATATGAGTTTGAGCAAATTAGTTTGGAAGCACAGAGTAAGGTGGTTCCAGAAACCATAACTGGAAAATGACATAAATGATAAATGGACAAGAAGACAATATCTAAAGTCTAGCAACGAACGCCTAAATAACTTTTAAAAAATTTGGACATTTTATCAATAACACAAAGGAAATATATAAGGGAAACAAGAGTTATAAGAAAAGATTTCTAAGAAATAATTATACCTCCCCATATCCACAAGAAAAATGCAATGCCGTTCTTCCCTCTGAATCTTCCTCATTCTTGTCAGCACCAGAGGCCAATGCTTCTTTCAAACCCTAATTGATAAACAAACAACATTTTAGCCTTCAAGAAATATTTACTTCGCTATAGATTAAGCAGAGTAAAGAAACTTAGAAATTTGATATCACTAGATTCGTATCTCATGAACAAATCCATAAAAATCATTATAAGGATTGAAATCATGAAAATGTATTTCAATTATCATTGAAAATTCAAAAATTCAAACCAAAAAAAGGATTCAACCCTGGAAATTCCATTGGATTAAAGACGGTATTAAAATAAATTTAACCCAATTCCAAAAAATCTTACTTGTTGACTATTGATTTAGGAATGGTGTTCATTCAACAGCCTTTCTACGTAAAACAACTAAGCAAGTGTTGCATACAAATAAATAGAATATTTTGTAGTTGAGTTGAGTCAAAAATAGGTTCAGTTTTCATCTTCATGATTTGGAAATATATTGACAGAACACTTCATGTGAATCAACTTTAAATGTTCTTACACAAAAAGGTACTACAGTAATTTCTCAAGCAAATGAAAAATTTCAATTCAGCTGGATCAGTTTAATTATTCAAGTTAAATGAATGATGAACTCCCAGCAATACCCATGAACTCTAACAAGTTACCAAAACTTCCTACTTCTAATAGGAAAAGGAAACTGATTATATATGACAACTGACAGTAGTTTTATAAGACCAATAAGGGTTGGTCCAAGTGGAAGCGACTTGGTATCGCTTAAGCAAGGTCTCGAGTTCAAGTCCCAGTGAAGGTAGAAAATCCTTATTGGGAGACTCACCACCACAACCAAGTGCGCGACCCGGGTCGGATCTAGACGTAGTCGGAGCAAAGCTCCGGTGAACCAGATGAGCAACCAAAAAAAAACCAGTAGTTTTATAAGAATGAGTTTCTTATCATAATTAAGACAGCACACAAAATACAATTACAATGGTTACCTAAGAGTTAAAATTTCATTATAAACTTGTAATATGAATTAGAAAAAGTTAACGAGCAAATAAAATGAAAAAAAAATTGGGTCCTACATCAACATCACCAACACTAGCGCAATGATGAACAATTGATTCATCATCATTTCCTTCTTCAGCTTCATCTAGTCCCGAATTTTCTATAGAGGCGGCGGCTTCACCTGAAACAGCAAGACCCATTGCTTCGCCCAACTTTTGCAAAACATCTTTATCATTCCAGTACCTTTAACAATTTAATTACATTAATCAATTGAATGCAAACACTTAATGGTGAGAAACATTATCATTCAAATTCATAAGGTGAATTATTGACCATAGATAGCTGAAGTCTGAACAAATTTTCAGGTCCCATGAATTTCGAATATAATCATGCTTCTATAGTAGTATTTAGGACTTTGACCAACATGACATTGATTACAAGCATTTAGAGAATAGCCCTGCCAACATATTTCCTTCTGTTTAATGTTAACATTGATTTCATTCAAGACTTCAAGTAAATATACCAGGCTAAATAAAAGCTGTGAAGTGCAGCTATAGCTGAGAAACCATGTGTAAATCACAACACAAGTTAGAACTAAATGAGGTAAGTCATCAAGCCAACTTAACCATACTTAAACAAAATTTACACAATAAAATTCAGAAACAAAACAAATGAGAGAAGCAACTATTCATTTTGAAATTTTACTTAAATTCAATGAATACTGAGAATAATACCCAATGCTCAGCATAATTCATTGGTCAAGTCACCAAAAGTAAAGTCATATTATAGTTATTTGCCCAAACCTCATCATTGCTGCAGGACCACCTGTCTCTATCTCTTCTAGAATAGGTTTCAAGGAAGGATCTTCTTTAATCCGTGCCATTCTTTCCTCAATTTGGTCTTTCTGTGGTGGATTCGTCAAATTCTCAAGCATCTGTGACATTGATGGATCCTGTGGAAATACAGCTAAAACTGTAACTTGAATTTACTGACATATATAAGTGGAGGCACAGTATACAATAAGGCAACAAATCTAACTAGAGTCTCGAAAGGTACCTGCATTAATGCATTTCCAAGGCGTTCAGCCATAGTCATAAACTGAGGATTCTGCATAACCTGTTGCATTGTGGAATAATACTGCTGTGGGTCAAAAGAAGGGAGAGCTTCTTCGGCAGGAGCAGCACCTTGACCTAGCATAGTCTGCTGGAGCTGCTCAGCCATCTGGTTAAATGACGGATCTTTAGCTATCTGCTCAGCCAATTCCTTGATGCTGGGATCCTACACACATTAATTGTTGATCCATCAAAGAAACATACAAAAAGCTGAGACGACCTAAGCTCATTACTACAAGATAATGAAATAACAAAAAGAAAGCCGGCCACAATAATCTTCTCATAGATCAGAAGACAACAGTTCATGTTACAGTTCAGAGGAGAGATGTTGGAAAGCATACATTAAGAAGGCCACTCATTGCTGAAAAATCAAAAGGATTTGGAGCAAAGCCAGCTCCAGGATGAGGGGGAGATCTTCCTTGTTCTGACTGAGACTCCCCAGATGAAGTTTTCGGTTTTGAGTTTTCTGTCGAGCTTGTTTTCTCATCTAAAATTAATGTGAAATCCAAGTCACAAATGATCAGCCTACAATATTTATATAAAGCAGAAAACTGAACACAAAATTACAAGAGACAAAAAATTCTAACAATCCATTATAAGTTGGTGCAAGTAACTCTCATCTGCATAAACTATGAATTATTATCACAGTATCTCTTTTCCTTTGCTCAATTAAATTGAATGGTTAGATTACGGACTCCATTAAATTACAAGGGCACAAAAAATCGAAGAAATAAACCAAAGACAGCAATAGATCTCAATACAATAACAATAATTGAGCATAAAATTCAAACGAGAGCTTACCAGAAGGAACATCTTTGTTCGAATTGGAAGCCATTGAAGCTCAAATCAATCTAATACGAAAAAAATCGTGCAAAAAAGTTTCAAAAAAAAACAATTAACCATAAGAGAATTCAATTCCCCCAAAATTGAAGAAGCTAAAATGAAAATCAAACCTGAATTTTGTTGATTAAGAGGATTAGATTCAAAACCCTATCCCTCTCTGTATCTCTCTCTAAAAAACGCGATGAGCCTATCTGTCTCGCTCATGCAAATCATCACTCGAGAAAGGGACAGAAGTGGGCCATCTCAATCCTCATCGCCTCCAACGTATGGCTGTCTTTGCCGTCTTCCTCCGTCAGGCCCATTTTCTCCGGCGGCCCTTTTGCCTCCCTCTATTGGGCTTATGTACTTTGAATACTTTTGAGACATTCAAAATAATTTTTTTATTTTTATCATATTACACTAGTTTTTTTTAAAAAAATTGTTTGGCCTATAACTTGATAATAGATATATTTAGTTGGCTTGATGCATTAATAACATCTCCAATTTGACACAAAAAATCTGTTGCCTCTTTGAACTTTAGAAGTGCTCCCGTAGCTATCTTATCTTTCAAAAAGTGCATAATTTTCCTCCTTTAATGCCACGTGTCAGCTTTTGATTTGAGAGTGGAAATCTTAAAAAATGATAGTTTAGAAAAATCAAACCAACTAGAAGCTGACACGTGTCATTCAGAGGACAAGTTGAGGATGTTGTTGATGTATTAAGCCTAATTAGTTTTATAATTCTTCACATATATATAGAAATATGTGTGTGTGAGAGAGTGTTATAGAGAGATTGTGTTCAATAGTCAAATTTCAAATGGGTTTCATAATGGTTTACATTGTACTTGGTTTTACTAGATAAGAAGGAATAATGCATATCCAGCTATCTGAACTTGTCCTAAAAAATTTATTGCCCTCCTGAACTTTTAAAGTGATCTCGTGGCTCCCTCGACTTTCAAAAGTGCTTCGCTCAGCTCCTTGAATGCCACGTGTTAGATCCTGATTGGAGAGAAAAAAGATCAGGAGAATGAGATATTTGAAAAATCAAATCTATCAGAAGCTGACACGGGGCGTTCAAGGATCTAAGTGGAGCACTTTTTGAAAGTTCAGAGAGCTACAAGGTCACTTTGAAAATTCAGAGGGGCAGTAGTTTTTTTTGGACAAATTCATATAGCTGGAGATACATTAAGCCATATAAGAATTGCAACATACGGTAATGCGGATACGTCAACAAGATAAGTACGGATGATTTTCTGATACATGAAGAAAACGAATATTAGATACGCCTTCGACTATAGCAGGTGATTTGCAAGGTGAGTTTTAATGGAGAAAGTCAACTCTTGAGGTGAGCTTGGATATAGGAAATCGCCAAAGGTGGTATAAGTTCTAAAGCTATAATTGTCGAGGCTAGGTATAGAACCGAAAAGTTTTGTGATACTTTAATGGGTTGGGTCATTTTTTATTTGGGTACGACAAGCTATCAATTTACTTGGGAGTGGAGTTGGGGGTTGAGTATATTAAAATTGAATCGATTGAAAAAAAATAGTAATTTATCAATAAAAACTAAATCATATCTACTAAAAAAATAAGTGAACTAAACTAGAATTCGGTTTAGTTTGATCCTGCAATTCGGTCATCGAACTATATCCCTTATTTGGTTATAAACAAGAAAAAATATTTACTTTAAGACAGTTATTTTAAAGTCACAAATTAAACACTTATTTTAAAGTGATAAATTAAAAAGATTAGCTAAATTTCAAGAATTCAAGTTTTGTAGGGGTTGAAAGTGTTGAAAATTTCGTTTGTTTGAAGTTGTACAGTAATTAAATAATAAATTTAGGGTCAGTTTCACATTACTGTTTAAACTATTTTTAAAATAAATTGTTCTCACAAGCTTTTAATAATATGATAAATTTAAAAAAAATAAATTACTTAATTTTTAATTAATTAGTATAAATAATTAAAATATATTATTTAAAGTCAAAATATATAAATCTATTTAAAATTTATAAAAATAACTTATTTTTACGATAATCTAATAAATAATATTAAATTAATTTCAGTAAAAATAAAACTTTTCTGAAAAACTGCGAGAATACTCACGCAAATAGTAAAAATATCACTCCTCTCGAGTCCTAAATTCTATTTCTAATTTTCCACTTCAGATTCGTTATTCCCATTTCTGATTTTTTACTTCCTAAACCCTAATCTCTGTAACTCAAAGCCGCCGTCCCCAATCCACCAGTCCACCGCTCTCTCTACCTCTCTTCTCGGCTTCTCATCCCCGTCGCTGCCGGAAGCTTGCTCACTTAGCACCGGGTATGATTTATTTCTATTTCTCTTTTATCGTCTAGGTATTATTTTTTGAGCTCATAACTTCTTGGGTATGATTTATATATGATTTTAACCACTGGGTGGAAGTAGAGCTTCTTGAATCTGAAAAGATGTTTGAGTTTAATTTCAATAGAATTATGGTATGGTTCCCTAATTTTGAATTAGATTTCAAAAATTCAATAAACCGTTTGTGTATATGAAGGTGAAACTCAAAAGAAAATGAGTATTTTATGAATTTTGAAGTGTAAATTCTCTAACTGCTCGTTCTTGAGTTACTAATTTGAAGTATAAACTTTCTTTGTGATTTGCTGTTATTTTTTGAGCTCATAAGTTTTTGGGTATGATTTATATTTGATTTTAACCACTGGGTGGAAGTAGAGCTTCTTGAATCTGAAAACATGTTTGAGTTTAATTTCAATAGAATTATGGTATGGTTCCCCAATTTTGAATTCAACATCAACATCAACATCATTACCCCAATGCCTTCAAGGCTCCCGCACAAGTGGGGTAAGGGGGGTCGGGTGTACGCAACCTTACTTCTGTAATTACAAAGAGGTTGTTTCCAATTTTGAATTAGATTTAAAAAATTCAATAAACCGTTTATGCATATGAGGTGAAACTTAAAAGAAAATGAATGTTTTATGAAATTTGAAGTGTAAATCTTCCAATTGCTGATTCTCGAGTTTTCACACAATTTTCTTCTCGATTTGCAGAAAGTTATTCGATTAAAGAAGTCACTAGAGTAGGTTTTAACTTCTGAGATTTAACAATGTCGCGAAAAGGATTGATGGAGCAGGACTTGAATAAATTGGATGTAACTAAGTTGCATCCACTCTCTCCTGAAGTAATTTCTCGTCAGGCCACTATTAATATCGGTAATTTTATTTTCTTCTTCTCTTTATATTTTTGGTTTGCCTTATGCATGAAATTGGGGTTTGTTTTATATGTTTGTGTGAGTTTGGGATTTGTTTTGTGTTTCTCTAGGTACAATTGGTCATGTGGCACATGGAAAATCCACCGTCGTGAAAGCTATATCTGGTGTGCAGGTAATTTACATTCTTGTTTTCAATTTCATAAGCATTCCAAATTATGTGAAATTGTATTGGTATTTTTCATTGACTGATATTCAGCTCATGCTGGTCTATTTGTAGTTAAGTAATTTGGAGATGTTTGGTTGTTATTTATTTTCAGACTGTTCGTTTTAAGAATGAGTTGGAAAGGAACATTACCATTAAGCTCGGATATGCAAATGCAAAGATTTACAAGTGTGAAGATGATCGGTGTCCCCGCCCTATGTGTTACAAGTGAGTTGACACGAAGCTGGTTATGTGATATTGGTGAAGGTAATTTTTTCCATTTTGTGCTTCAATTTTATAAATTATTCTTGTAGGGCTTATGGAAGTGGGAAAGAAGATAGTCCCATGTGTGATGTGCCAGGGTTCGAAAACTCTAAGATGAAATTGCTGAGACATGTTTCTTTTGTTGATTGCCCGGTATGATGTCTTAAGTCTTAACGCTGTGTGTTTGTGTGTGTGTGCATTTGTAAATTTACGTTGTCTATTAGTTTGCTAGACAAGGAGAAAAGTTGTCTTACGTTTCCAACTAATTATTTTTTTGCAAGCGTAGATCCTTTTTTTGTGACCTATTATAATGGGTCCTTTGCTTTTCTATAGGGTCATGATATTCTCATGGCTACAATGCTTAATGGGGCAGCGATTATGGATGGTGCTTTGCTTCTCATAGCTGCAAATGAAAGCTGTCCCCAGCCCCAGACTTCTGAGCACCTTGCTGCTGTTGAAATCATGCGTCTTCAACATATCATAATTCTACAAAATAAAGTTGATTTAATTCAAGAAAATGTAGCCATCAACCAGCATGAGGCTATCCAAAAATTTATTCAGGTTTGGCATCGAGATTTTGCTGCTGCTCCCTTTTCTGATTATTGAATAATTATTTAATATAACACTTGTGACGAACACTCGTCTTTTATGTTCTCTTTTTTATTTTTCAACTGTGTCCTCGTAGTAGTGGCTTATCAAATTTATCTTTCTTCATTTATCAACTTTCCTAATTGTAGTACAGGACTACAATCATGAATCAAATTCAATTGCAATTCAGCAAAATATGTTTAAACACTCAAACTCATGCTCTAATGTTCTCTTACACTTTCAAAATTAATGGGTTCCGTTCAAATTAATTGTCAAATCAGCAGTTGATTGAGTGATGATTTAGATGCCTTTTTTTTACCTGGAAATTGAGCATCTAGTTGTATGCAGTTTTATTTGTGTATATAAATGCTATGCATCTCCTTTCCCTTCTTCCTTTCATTTTGGGCTATATAATTGATCGAATGGTTACTGTGGAAATTCAAATCAATCTCTATCAAGTATTCTAGGAAAAATGAATGGAAAATGAAAGAAATGGGAAAAAGATAAATTATGTTATGGGCCGGTAATGCCAATTTATCTCCTTTTTCTTGAATGTTAAACTAACAATAAATTCTTTCTCTTAATGTGGAGTGCATAGATAATGTTCTATGATTGGAACAATATTCACTTGTATTCCTTTTCCAGGGGACTGTTGCTGATGGTGCACCAGTGGTTCCAATATCTGCACAATTGAAGTACAATATTGATGTTGTGTGTGAATACATTGTGAAAAAAATTCCTATTCCTGAGAGGAACTTTATCTCACCACCAAACATGATTGTGATTCGCTCTTTTGATGTCAATAAGCCTGGATATGAGGTTGATGAGATAAAAGGTGGTGTAGCTGGTGGAAGCATTTTCAGGGTATGTTTTTTACTGTTGCTTCGTATCATTTTGCTCCAACCATAACCTTTTTTTATCTTCATTTTTTTCTCTTCAGATTTCATACTTGTATTCAGTTTAGTGATCAATTGTTAATCCAATTTAGTAATTTGATACCTCCTTTAACTATAATTCTTTAAAGATCAGTAATACTCATAATTGCTAGTGATATGTTTGAGTTCAAATTTAGGCCCTGTTCTTTTCAACTTATAAGTAGCGGTACTGAACTGAACTTATTTCAGTGTAAATTTATATGTATGCAGTATTGAACTGAACTGGACTGGACTGAATATAAGTTGAAAAGAACAAGGCCTTAGTCTGACAAACGAGTCTATTCTGGGATATGAGATAGGTGTTGCAAACTTGCAAATTTGCAATGTGGTCTAAGGAAGAAAAATTTCTAAATAGACTCACAGACCAAAGGAAGTTATTTTATAAGGACTGCTTCACTGCAAATTTAGGTTACACTTGATGGTTATAAGTTTAAAGCAGGATACTGACCCTCAAATGAATACAACTTTATGTTCATGCATTGTTCTCTCCAGGTTATGGGGGAAAAAGCCTCCCCTTTTTCGAATGATGCCATATCTACCCAATCGCTGAAATTCCAAATTTAGGATGAATCTATAATTGTCATTCAGATTGATTTCCAACTATTAGGAGACTAGGAGTCGCTGATGTTATGTTAAGAATGAAAAAAGAAATAAGCCGATGGCCCTATAGTAGAGATTTTCTCATTTTACTGCAAGCAAACATAAAGACAAAGGCTGGTAGTTTTTTTTATCCTTGAGAGCTAACTTTTACCTTCATAGACCAAAAGTCAATCTAAGAGGAAAATATGACGTCTCTTATTAAGATTTTTGAGGTCATACTCAATTGAAAGATTGAGAAAGAATAAAAAATGTATTACGTACAGTCAAAGTATTTGCAGTTAATTATTTAATGGTGGAAATTAGTATTGCTAGAAGGCATACTTCTAATTGCAGGTTAAAGAGTTTCCTCGAAAGTGTAATACAATTCATGAATGGATAAATCTGCATGTTTATGGTAAGAAGAAATAAAAAATCCAAACTTTGGGCTCCTTCGATAGTGATGAAGACTATTCTTGTTTGACTTCTAATCCATAGTTTTTCTTGTCTCATCTTACCCTTTATCAACAAGGCTTCTAGAAGTCAATGGAAGAAATATGTTCATCTTGAAATCATTATTAAACTTATCTAGTGTTTTTTTGCTTTCCTTGTTATTCCTTAAATTACAAATAAAAGTTCGGTTCAGTTTAATTTTCCTTCACCTTCTATGGGTAGTAGTAATAGTTGTAGTATTGGGACTGATCCAGATTTGCAACATTAATAAACATGTAAAATTTTGAGAGAATGATGTGGACTTGATAAGTTCGCTTGATTCTTAAATCAATTGAGGCTTCCTTTTGGATTGAAATGAAAATAAATACTGTTTGCAAAAGAAATCATAATGTTGTCATCAATTTAGATTCTATTTTTTTTATGAAGTCCTTGCTTTTAATTCTATTCTGTTGTTGCTCTCATTCACTTCTTCGTGGTGCCCCTACTCCAGGCAATAGACAGTTTCTTATTTTGGACACCCCAAAGTTCTTGTCCATGTGCTGGGTTAGGGTGTGTTGGGAAACAATTCCACAAGAAAATTTGAATTGAATTCACTTGATGGAATTCAATTGAATTGATTTCTTCAAACGATTTGTTTGAAACCTTCATTCATATTAGAGAATTCAATTGATTGGTAATAAATTTATTTAACATTTTCCCAAAATAGTTTACACAAGTAATTTCACTCTATAAAATAAAAAAGCACGTGAAGGATAATATGGTAAAAATAATATCCAAAAGCTTAGCTCAAATGGATTCCATCAAAATCATGCAACTTTTGGCAAGATTTCTTTTCCTTACATTCACAAGAATTGAAATCTTGCATGATTTGAATTATACCGATATTTTTTAGTTCCAAAGAAGGGAATTGACAAAATGAATTCAATTGAATTGAATTCTCTTAAAACATAGTTGTTACGGGTGGGCTCCGGGCCCTCGAGGCTCAAGGGCCAGTGCCTCACAGATGGTCAGGCGAGGCGAGGTTCATGAGGCGCGCATCTTTTGCGCCTAGGCACGCCTCTTGCCTGGCGCCTTTTGCGCCCCGGGCACGCCTCATTGCATAAAGAAGGTTTTTTACTATTTTTTAGCATTGTGTCTCATATTTGATATTGACCATTATAATAGAATAATATATTAGTTAAAAAAGAAAGAAAAATAAGACTAAAGAAGCAATATTAAAAATAAGACTAAAGATGCAATATTTGTTTCATTAGATACGATGTCATCTATCGGACTTTTCTTAACGAAAAAGAAAGAAATCAACCCATTCAAATCAAAATTTCATCATTTCTTATAGTGCTAAAGGAGTAAGGGGAAATGACAAAATAGTATTATCTAGTGTTGAAAATATTGCTTTATTCCCTCTAAATGATGATGAAGAAAACGATAGCTTTGAGGTGGATGAGTTTGAAGATGATGAGAATGAGATGTTGGATATGAGATTAGCAATTAGAATAGAGTTCAACTTTATGTTTTAGTTTATCTATGGAGTATATGATGTAAATTAAAAGTATTATTTGGTAACTTTTGTAGTTTGATTGAACTTTTTATTTAGATTTTGCATTAATAAGGGTTTGATTATGGGTAGTTAGATTGAGAGTGATTATGGTTAGTCATGTTGAATGTGATTTAGTATGATTTTTTACTATTTATTGCATTGTATGAGTTCCTCGGGCACGCGCCTTGCCTCGCGCGGCTGTGCTCCTGGCCCCTTGGCGCCTTAGTGCGCCTTGCGCCCGTAACAACTATGTCTCAAAATGAGCTTTCCAAGCACACCCTTAGTGAAAGAATAAATTTATTTGTTTTAGTAGAAGTAGCAACTTCCATTTTAAATTTAAAAATACAAAGGGTCTTGTTGATCATTTAAACAATGAATTTGCATTTATATTTGCTTCCCTTTTATATGCTTTTCAGTCAATAGCGACTTTTGAACATCCACACGCATCTTGTATTTACTCTCATGGTAGAAGCTTTTGTGATAACTTGTAGGATGAATTTGATAAAATAAAAGCACAAAAATTTTTGTAACAGCTTCATTACTCTAATTGATATAAGAAACTGTCCAAATGTTTTGTAATAGCTTCATTACTATAATTGATATAAGAAACTTTCCAAATGTTATGTCCCTGAATGTCTTCAATGAATCCCTTGGATACATTTGCCTCCTGTTACTTAGTTTGTCTATCTTGACTATGTATCAGTGGTGCTGGTTGCTTGAATTAACCAATCTGTCATATGCAGGGTGTTTTAAAGGTCAATCAATATATCGAAGTTCGTCCTGGTATTGTGGTTAAAGACGAGTCGGGGAATATCAAGTGCACGCCAATATACACTAGAATAGTTTCACTCTATGCTGAGCAGAACGAGCTACAATTTGCAGTTCCTGGAGGTTTGATTGGTGTCGGGACTACAATGGACCCCACATTGACCCGTGCTGATCGTTTGGTGGGCCAGGTTCTCGGAGATGTTGGATCTCTCCCTGAAGTTTTTGTTGAGCTTGAGGTATGTATGGAGCTTGAATAGCAAAAATGCCGTTTCTATTAGTAAGGGTACCGCATTTCGTGCTTGTGCTTCTATACCTCTTTTAGCTTGTTAAGCTGTTCTCTTTGATTCTGATAGGTAGAACTACCTTTTTCGACCATGTGATATAATCCATTTGCCCATCTGGTCTCTCTTGGATATAAGTTACCTATATGGTCCCTCTGCTTTGCAATCTATTACCTTTTTGGTCCCTTCAGTGCATATCATGCATAGTCACATCAGTAGATTCGACAATGTAGGGCTCAAAATGGTACTTACATTTTTTATACTTGTCTTTTAAGCAATAGCTAGAGGGTACTGTAGTATTTTTCTACCTTAATTAATTGATTTCTTAAAAAAATTTGACAAGTGTAAGAATACAGGTACATAAATATGGAGTGGGTAAAAAATTGCATACCCGTAAGGACTTAATGGGTAGTGGTTGCATAGCATAGGGTTCAAAAAGGTAACAAATTGCATAGCTTAGGGACCAAATAGGTAAGAGACCAAAAAAACCATTTGCTGATTCTGATATTGTTATTGACTATTGTATACTAGGTGAATTTCTTTCTTCTTCGACGACTTATCGGGGTTCGAACAAAGGGATCCGAAAAGCAAGGGAAAGTCGCAAAGCTTGCGAAGGCCGAGATTCTCATGCTTAACATCGGGTCAATGTCGACTGGGGCTCGAGTCATCGCTGTGAAGAACGATTTAGCGAAGCTGCAGTTGACATCTCCGGTGTGCACCAGCAAAGGCGAGAAAATCGCACTTAGCCGACGTGTCGAGAAGCATTGGCGTCTTATTGGTTGGGGAATGATTCAAGCCGGAACTACCCTCGAAGTTCCTCCATGCCCCCTTTGAGTAACTATCCTTAGCAGCCGTAAGAAAAAAGAACCGGAACAATTGGTTTATTCACTAAGTGGAAAAAGTACATTTTCGGGATTTCCTATCATTGCTTGTGTTTATTTGTTTTGCCGTTATAATCGAAATTTCGAACACGAGTCGTCTTTATAGATGAATATGTGAGGCATTTTTGTGATGTTATTGATGCTTGGAAATATTGTCCAACTTCAGCTCTCATTGTCATGTATTAGTATTGGTTTTTTGAACATTCAGATTAAGGTAATTTTAGATCATTTGTATTGATACTACAGTTTTAGCTCGAAATACTCTCTGCAGTTCGATCTAGTTCAGCTATGCGTAGTTATAAATTTAAACTAAAATAAATTTAATTTGGTTTAGTCATCTCAGCTAACTTTAGTTTAGTTTAGTTTTCGACTTAGTTTAATTTAGCTTTTAAAAATTGAAAAGAACATCGCTTTAGTCGAAAACATTCTTTCGGGTATTATTGGAATATTATTAGTATTGAAATTATTATTTCTTAACTATAACACACAAGGTGGAAAAATAGAGTACAAAAGTGTTCCTAGAAAATCTTTATTGAGACACATATTACATGGTATTATATTCATATACCAACAAGGTGTAGCTCAGTTGGCTAAGCAGGTTGAGTAAGTTGGAGGAGAACAAGGTTCAAATCTTACTGAATATACTTGTTGAGAGAGGTGAGGGGCCTTAATTGTTACTAAGCCTCGAACAAGATTATCTTCATGAAGATACTTTTAAATATTATAAAAAAAAATATTCAAATTCACGAATTAAGCATGGAACTCGTCGTTTGAATATGCCAAAAACAGGTCTACGGACCCCATTGTTAAGAATCGTGGAATCGCAAGTGCTTATAAATAAATTTAAAATAGAATTAATCAGGGAGTCATTTTACCTAAAAGCTTAAGTTATTAGATAAGGCTCAATTGTAGTATATATAGTATTCCTGACACTCCCCTGCACACGAATGCCCTGTGAGCTTGATGCAGGTATAACACAGACCCATTCTGCTATGTGTTGCAATATAATCCAACAAATAGAGCTCCCAGAATTCGAACCCTCGATCTTTAGGTATAAGTCACTCTGATACCATATCATAGAACCATCTCACTCAAAAGCTTAAATTATATAGTAAGGCCCAATCGTAGTATTATTCCTGACAGAATTCCGACTCAAACCCAAATTAGAAATTTTCATACAGAAGTTTTAGCCCTGAAAAGGACCATCCACACAAATATGTAATGTCCATTGATTGAATGTAAATTTTATAAAATTTAGCCTCCTATAATTTTTTCCACGTCAAATTAGCCGGTGACCGTCGTGAAGTCATATAGTGTCACTTAATGTTCTTAGACCTCACTTTTTTTTCATAGTAAGCATAAATTTATTAGTATATTATATTTAGACTCAATTAAAAATTATAATTGAACTCCATATTAATATTAAAATTACTTGTGTACTCTAAAAAAATACATAATTTTCTAATAAATACCTATATACATCTATAAAATTTTATCTATTAATATTTTATTTATAATTTATTATTTAATAATATTTTTTAAAAATTTATAATATATATACGTATAAACACAATGATAAAAAATTTCTGAATCCGTCACTGCCTATAACTAAAATAATTTTCTTAAATTAGAGAATATATGGTCCCATAGAAAATTATAAATAAAAATTGATTAGTAATAATGCAAGAGTGACATGTCACGTGCTCAAAGATAAAGCAGCTGACACACACACATGCTATTGCCTGCCCATTTGCACATGCTTCTTGTCTCCCTCCCTTCTCCACACTCCATGCCAACTTTTCTTTTCTATTTGCATCCTAAAACCCCTTCTTCTTTTGTACCGGTCGGTTCGGGTCGACCGACCGATCGGATGTCGTTCTGTCAATACATTTGCATCGAAGCGTTTTGCGGGGTAACCCGATCGGTGCATCAGTAGAAAATTTAACATCTTTCTTCTTATTCAGACGGATCAATGCATCATCAGCTCGCTTATCTTGTTTCCTTTCGCTTACTGCATTCTGAACTTTGAAAAGGTCAATGTAGCCCCCAAGCTTTCAAAAAGTGAATTGGTTTTCCCCATGAACGCCACGTGACAGCTTGAAAGTCAAACCAATTAGAAGTTACCACGTGGCGTTCAAGGGCAAGCTGATGTACCTTTTAAAGGGGGATTATAGAAACATTTTCAAATTCCAGGAGGCAGTGGTCGAAATCAGACAACTTGATAGAGCTGGTGTTGCATTTGGCCTATTCAAACATAACTTCGTATATCGATACTTTTTTTATGAATTCGAACAATTCGTACATTTTTCATAACAAATTTTTTCTTTTTACACAATCAGAATCGAACATAGCTCGATTGGTACATTAGTAGTGAATACATTTGAAACAACACAAACAAACAAACAAACAAAAATAGAGAAAAAAAATCAAACCCTTACTCTAAAAACCCACACAAAATCATTTCACCCTTTTTAAATTTTTTTGTTTCGCCCTGTATATATCATACACAATCATTTAATACCTAGTCGATCGAGTCAAACTCAATTAGTAGATTAATTAAGTGGGATATAATATATATTTAAAAACTTTTTTGCTATAGTTAAAAAGTTTAAGATTTTAGCTGGTTTTGGATCGCACGAGATGCCAGAAGAGTGCACGGGAGGTGTCTGTGGCAAGTGGTCAAGTGGTCATTGGTTAGACCGGCCGCTTGCATGAAAGAGTGAACCATAGTCGGCCCGACCAGCCGGAACCCTCTTCGAACCATGTCTTTGCTTATGCTCTCTGATTTTGATGTTTTGACTGGGATTTTATGACCAAATTTGTATTGGGTTGAAATTGGTTTGTTGTTCACAAATCCCCAAATATACTTCTCAAATGACCTAAACTCCTTCTTAACCTACATATCACATATTAACTATCAATAATTATTAGTATTATTATTAGTATTATTAGTACGTCGATATAACCGTAAAATAGTTATTTTTTATTATTTCAGAGATAAAATATTACTAAAAATGATAATAAAATATAAGTAATTACTGCAACAACTAACGGTAACCGTTAAAATTCCTATTGAGTCTTTACAAAAGCATATAGTTAACTAGGATTTAAAAAAAACATTTGAATAAGGGAAAAGTTGTGGCTTTCTTGCCATCAACTTTTTGATAGTATAAGAGGAAAGATTATGAACTTTGTTGACCCATAATATATGGTTAATTAAGTACTAATTGCATATTTTTTAATTAAATTAATAACATAATCAATTTAAATATGGGTAATGCTACAGTAACATCTAAAAGTTGACACTCATATCATCTCTACTATTCATCTCCTTTTCATTTAATTAGATAAATAGTAGAGATTAATCGGGTATCATGGAGTATCAACGCTTTGGTGTTAGTATATCATTACCCTTTAAATATTTCCTCCATTTTCAAAAGTTTCGCACCCTAACCGAATATTAAAATCAATGAAATATTTATTACACTACTAAAATGACTAATTTATCCTTTATATTTTATATAAAAATTCTTTTTCTTTTTAATTACTACTCATAATCAATTATCTTCCTCATAATTACAATGGTAAATTAGGAAAAATATAATAAAAATGCATTGAAATTCTGAAACGTCAAGCTTTTTGAAATTTAAAAAACATAAATTGAAATAGTTTTGAATAATCAAAAGGCTTAATGCATCTCCAGCTACTTGAACTTGTCTAAAAAAATCTACTGCCCCTAAACTTTTAAAGTGACCTCGTAGCTCCCTCAACTTTTAAAAAGTGCTCCACTTATCTCCTTGAATGCCGCCTGTCAGCTTCTGATAGGTTTGATCTTTCAAAGATGTCATTTTTCTGATTTTTTTCTCTCCAATCAGGATATGACAGTGGCATTCAGGGAGCTAGTGGAACACTTTTTAAAAGTTGAGGGAGCTACGATGTCACTTTAAAAGTTCAGAGGACAGTAAATTTTATTAAAACAAATTCAGATAGCTGGAGATTCATTCTAACTCGTTAAAAAGGTGGGAAAAATTATATACCTCTAAAATTCTGATAGAATTGTCAACAACACATCTAACTCTGCTAATTTCAATGCCAAATTCAGTACTAATTGATATCATTTGCTTTTCATTGATGTTGGCAACAATTTCTGCATCAAATTCTGAAAATGCTTTCCTGAAATTTTGGAAAAATAAACCAATTATAATCAACAATTTATGTACTTTGATTAAACAATCTGTACTCCCTTCGTTTCTTTTAACTGTCGCTTTAGAGCTAAATAAATTTTTTTAATAAATATCACTTTTAAATTCCAATGTAACTGTTTGATCATCTTTTCCATTTTGCCCTTATCGAATGTAAATTATAAATGACAAAAGATAAAAAATACCAATCATCTTTTCAAACAAGGATCAGTTTTAAAGGCATTACAGTACTTTCATTCTCTTAAGTAATATTTTCTTATTATGTACAAACTTATCCAAAACGACAGTTAAAAACAGACGATTTAAAACTTAATTAAATGATTAATTAATTTGATTAGTATACCTGAATTCCTGGCGTTTCTTCAAAATTGAGGTCCAATCTGACCCAACTTGTGCTCCACTTAAGACTAGCAATTCAAACAACAACCTATAATTCATTTTATTTAAGTCAATTAGTAAGTTATTTCACATGAAAATAAAAATATTACATAAAATTTTAATTATTCTTTATAAGAAATTATACAAATATCATATAATTTCTACTATTAAAATTTCTGAAATTATGTTACATCGAATAAAAAAAATCACTGACTCATAAAATGTTTGATATTACATTAAATAAAACGATAAAATATTAATTACTTTATAGGAAAATAAAATAACCATGAAATAAATATTGAAAGAAAAAATAACTTACTTGTCATTATGAACAGGGACTCCCCATTCTTCATCATGGTAAGCAACATAAATGGGATCTGAGTTAATTAAACAAAATTATGAAAAATTAATCATCAATTAGATCAAATAATTATTATTTAGTTATATGTAATTAGAGCACATTTGACATTAATTTTTACTTTCTGGAAAAACAGAATGACAGCAGCGATAACAACTTCAAACTTATCGTTCACTAATAAATTCAAATAAATAAAAAAAGAAATTTATAAACAAAACAAATAAAAAAATCATCGGAGCACAGGCTAGAGGTGCGACGACATATAACCTACGATCAAAAGGAGCGCATTATTTTTTATTCCACGTATATGTATATATATAAACTTTAAGAAAATTAAGATGAGTTAAATTATTTAGTTAAAATAAAACTTTAAAATAATTTTTATTTACTTATTATTAGAATATATATCCATTTTTTTAATAAAAAGACCCATAATTCCAATTACGCCTCGAAATGTAAGCACGGGTCCTGAAAACATACCTGAATTTGGTGTAATAAAACTGCATCTGTTCTTGTCTTGTTCAAGATTAGATTTGGGTGAAATTTGATCCAAAACACCATTATTGGAAGGAAGAACATAATTAGGTTCAAATTTAGCAGATTTAGATCTTCCATAATGGGCAATTTTCATCTTCCTCTGAGCATGTTGCAGCGCCATTTGCTCTCTTCTCACGGCGGCGATACTTCCCGGCGAGTCAACGATCAACGAAGAAGAATAGCTCAATGTGAGATCATTACTAATAGTTTCCTTAAAGCTCTTTGATTTCTTTCTCTCAAGCAATTTCTTGGTATTTTTCGGGGGCGAAATTGGTGCACTTTTCTCACAGCTTGAATTCAGATCACTCCCTCTTTTCACCGCCGGAAGTCTCGGGGATGTCGCCGTCGCCGCCGCCGGCGGTGGCGGAGGAGCGGGGGTTTGTTTTGTTTTCTTGAGGGAGTTGAGTCTCTCAAAAGTTGGGACACGGTTACATGTGGGTTGGAGAACCGGGCGGCCGTTGATCTTGGCCACCGCCGCCGGGCTCATATCTCCGCCGCCGGAGGCGGCGGTCTTAGTCTTGGAGGTGCACATTTTTGTGGGTATTTTAAATGAAGGAAAGTTGTGATGAATTGGAGGGGACACTATGGGTTGGTTGTCATATATATAGAAAGATAGTTAGTGAGAGAAAGCTAGAGAGAGAGAAGGACTCATAATTAAATATTGACAAATTGTGTAGAGCATGTCATTTTATGTGTGCACCCACCCAATAATGTGATATAACTATGCATGTGTTGAATGTAAATGAAAATGGACGGAAATGGAGTAGTTCAGTTGGCAACGCATGCTGAGTAAGTTGAAGGATGATAAGGTTTGAATTCTACTAAATACATTTGTTAGGAGGAGTGGGGAGCCTTAACTGTGACTAAGCCCTGGACAAGGTTATCTCGATGGAGATACCTGTATATATTAAAAAAATGAAAATGGATGGAAAGATTTCGCTAAGTTTTGTATAAGTTTCCGAGAATTTCGGTTTGAAGTTTTGATTCTTCCGAGTTTCTCGCTACTGTCAGAAGCCGACACGTGGCAGTGAGAAAAAAACACGTATGATTTTGGTTGAGTCTTTTACATCTTGATAGGTAAATTTCAAATTCTCCAATAATATTAGGTGCATTTTGCCATCTTAGTCCCATAATAATGTATACTTATTTAATTAACCATTTGTTAACTAATTGTTAAAAACAAAATTGAAAACCAACTAAAACCTAAATTTTGGATTATATAAAGTAAAACACTATAGACAATTTGAACTCCAAAATATAATATTGTAAATTTAGGGTCAGTTTGGGATTGCTTTCCCAAGCTGCTTATTTTGAAAGCTTCATTTTCAAGCTTTTCTTATAAGCAGTAAATTTAATTTTGAAAAAAACAAGTCAGACAGTTCTTAATTAATTAATATGAATGACCAAAATGTAATGTTCAAAGCTAAAATATGTAGTTCTATTCAAAGTTTGTGAGAGCAACTTATTTTGACATCAGCTTAATAAACAATACCAAACTGACCCTTAGACAATGTTATATTGGACTTAAGTTAGGAAAATAAATTCAATTCAATTGAGAGAAAATCATATTCAATTCAACTCTGCACATAAATTTACATTGAAATAATTTTAATTCAATTCATTTCACTTTTTTTTAAAATTTGCCTCTATGAACTTACAATAATAACGAAGAAAAATCTTATCTCACCCCACCCGTATGTGGACTTGAACCTGTGACCTCCAGGATCATAGCTTCAAGGCTCAATCACTAGACCAAGCCTTTGCCACATTCAGTTCATTTCACTTAAGATCTAGGAAGCACGAAAACTCATAGACACTAGTGTTTCCACGCTTCGTGTCAGTGTCAGAAACTGACACTTGACACGTTTTCCCTAATTTCCAAACCTGAATTAGCCTAATTTTTGTTAAAAATAACGTTTTCCGGCGTCGGCGTTTATTTCCGTTACCGTGTCAGTGCTACCTCACTTAAAATCAGATATGTTCATTATAATTTAGCTCACAAACCTTGAATGATGTATTAGAGAAAGAAAACTAGAGAGAGAAGGGCAAGAAAGTGAAGTGGGGCATAGAAAGATGGAGAGAGAAGGGGACAAGAGAGAGAGTGGGGGCATGGAAGAGAGTTGGGAACATGGAGAGGTTGGGATCTGCCATACAAATTCCAATTCCATTGTGGATGGCATTTGCTTTTTGTTAGCTGCCCTACTACACATGGACCTCACCATCACAAACTATCATAAATTCAAAAAATTTTAAAAAATTATATATACAATTGTGTACTTTAACATTCAATTAACATATAATTACATGCAAATATGTTTTTTTTTGTTAAAAGCTTAAGAGTATGAATGATATCTATGATCGAAGATCTTACGATCGATCGATCAATGGAGAATGGCTTGTAAGAAGTTTTACATACCGTTCCTAGTTCCACTAGTGGGAATTCGAACAACAGAATAGCAAATCGAACACAAGTAGAGCCAGATACGAGTCATTTCCTTGTCGCTCTAGCTCATAGCTTCGTTTTCTAGAAGTTTGCAATTATTGTTTTTTTCTCTAGCCTAAATAATTAGTTGGTCCGTGAAAAAGACTAAAATTTTCAACGTTAACTTTACAGCAAAGTTAAAGAGAGGGTGTGAGAATGCAAGAAAAAAATATAATAAGAACTGAGTATTGAGATCTAATTTTTCAAACTAAAATAAATGAGCGTCAAAATTTGCTTAAATGTTCTGTAGAGTTGATTTTCAGCAATGATAAATTTCTTATCACTAAAAAATTTTATAGGATACTAAAAGTTGGGTAGAACAACTCAAATTTTCTTCAATTATAACAACTAATAGCAACTTTAGTAGCAACAGTCAAACATGTTAGGAATGAATCCTATATCGCTCCCCGAATAATCTACTGAACTTGTATATAAACATGGTTCTGAAAACATTAACTTGAACGACGCTTTTTAAAGCTGTTAGGTTAGTCGTAAGCGGTACCAAAGCGGGGTATTTAAAAGAGACATTTGTTATCTTAAATAATAATTGGAGGGTATTGTGAGATACACAACACAACCATGCATGTGCTAAACTAAATAAAGAAATAAATTTTGGGAAAAGGAATCAAAGGGGCAGTTATAAAAGGGCATATGTTAGTTGGATGTGGTGTTAGAGGCCACAAACAATGCATATATGGCTTCCCTTTGAACTTTCCATTTTATATTGGTGAGTGAATTTGATATATTAATTAATGGTCTGGCCATCTGAATTTGTCTAAAAAAATTTACTGTACCTCTGAATTTTTAAAGTGATTTTGTAGCTCTCTTAATTTTTAAAAAGTGCTCCATTTAGCTCCTTGAGCGCCTCGTGTCAGCTTCTGAAAGATTTTATTTTTCAAAGATGTCGTTTTTTTGATTTTTTTTATCCAATCAGGATCTGATAAGTGTCATTCAGGAGCTAAGTGGATGACTTTTTAAAAGTTGAGGGAGCTATAAAATCACTTAAAAAATTTAGGGGGATAATAAATTTTTTAGGATAAATTCAGATAAGGTAGCTAGATCTTAATTAATTAAACCCTAAATAACAAAGTTTAAAATGAAAGAACCATTGATTGTTTTAGTTTCTCCCTTTTTGGCTGGAAGGAATCTTTTTACAACTAGTTTTGCTCAATGAATAAATGGTTCCCATGAGATTTTTTTTTCAAATAATTTTGTTAATAAATAGATTGGATGGCGTGATTGAGGTGTTGGACTAATGATTAATACTGAAGTTGTAATTTTAGAGGTTTTAAGTTCGAATCACATACGGGGCGGGTTAGGGAATTTTTCTTTTTATTTAATGTCAGCTCAAATGAGACCAACCAACTAACTAATTAAGCCTTAAATCCCACGCTAGTTGAGGTCGGCTATATAGATCTTCCGACGCCATGAAGTTCTATGACAAATTTAAAAAAAAAGGCTTAATGCATCTCTGCCTACTTGAACTTGTCCTAAAAAACTTACTGCCCTCTAAACTTTCAAAGTGACCCCGTAGCTCCCTCAACTTTCAAAAAGTGCACCACCTTGCTCCCTAAGTGCCACGTGTCAGCTTATGATAGGTTTGACTTTTCAAAGATATCATTTTTTTTTATTTTTTTTCTCTCCAATCAGAACACGTGGCATTCAGGGAGCTAAGTGGAACACTTTTTAAAAGTTGAAGGAGCTACGGGGCCACTTTAAAATTTCAAGGGTAGTAAATTTTTTAGAATAAATTCAGATAGCATTGAATGTCTTTTTATATATATAAGATTATTTTTTTTCAAATTAAATTAATTATAAAAAAATACAAACTTCAAAGCTCCTAGCAACTTGAACCTTTCCCACTAATGTTATTGACCATTACAATAAATCCTCAAACTTACAAATAGTATAATCTAATCCATGATTATATCTCATACTACTACATATGATTATTTTCATTAATTTTGTCCATTTTGATTTTTTTTTTATGTTTTACAAAACACAAGTATATTCATTTTAAGTGAGATTCAATTCATTTCTCATATTATTAATTACCCCTATATATATAGTATTTTTTTTTCAAAATTGTTGGTTAATTAGTTAAGGGTATATTATAGTAATCCTTAATTAAAGAGTATAAAATGAAAAGTTGTGGTAAGCACAAACTAGGAATTTTTTGAAGGCTGAAATAGTGATGATTGAGTGGTGTTGGTTGTAACTAATTACAGACACAATTGGATTTAACTATTAACTAAGAAGCCAATGCCCATGTGCACCTTATTAACTTTAGCAGATTTGTAGCTAGCCAACATAAATGCTAATATATCTCATATGTTTATAAAACTAGGAAAGGATTGATTTAATAAAGTGTATTATACATTGTTGGGGAGTTTAGTGCTGTTGTCTCGGTGCGTCTGTTTTAAAAATTTCCGTTTAGCTGCGTTCAGGCCCTATTTTAGGGTTTGTCGTCCGATTTTTCGTTCTCATGGCGCTGTGAGGCCCCTAACCGATTTATTGCCACCTAAGCATCGCCTAGTCCGATTTTTTCCGCCTAGACAACTCCTAAATTCAATTTTTTAACATATCGATATCTACAATAATTATAGTTTGATATTTTTAACCTATTAAAAACAGCTTTGTTGATAAAATGAAAGTACATAGAAGTGTTTTCACAATAAAAGTCTTATTTTCAATTTAAAAATAAATCAGACAGTTCCTAATTAATTAGTATGAAGGATCAAAATGTGTTATTCAAAGCCAAAATATGTAGCTTTATTCAAAGTTTATGAGAGTAACTTATTTTAACAGCAACTTCAAAAGCAATACCAAACTGAACATAAATCAATCCTTAATTTTTGTGCCTTTAATAAATATTAAGCATGTATGGAATATGTTTGACAATATGGTTTCTTGTTTTAAATGTAAATTTTGTATTATTGAGACTTAATATTAAAGGGATTGAATTCCATGTTACTAAAAGGAGAGTATATATTTGAAGATAATATAAGAAAGCACATATGTAACTAACTTTGATTTTTTTTTTCTTTTAAAATATTTTTTAGTTTGTATATCACACGTGTCAAATTAGTCAATAATAGAGAATATCATGATACTTGAGCTATACAATTACACAGGCTAAATTGTTATGGTGTAATTATTTTTGGTATATTATATTTGAGTAATTGATTAAAGTTTTAGTTAGCTTTTAAATTGAAAAGATGACTTAATATTTATTCAATTAATTAAAACAAAACACAAAATTAAAGTATATATCACCAAAAATTGTAAAAATTTGATCCCACATTATAAAAAGAACTAGGTTAAAAAGAATAAAAATTAGAAATGCATGTACATCCATCCATTGAGCTTTTTATCTATAAAAGAAAAAAGCACCTTAATCTTCCACTTATTTAATTTAATAAAATGTTACCGATTTATGGATAAATCGGTTCTATCCATAAGTCAGAAGTGATACTGATATTGTCATTCTCGATTAAAAAAATCATGTTAAAAAAACATGTCTTAGATCTATGGCGAATTTCTTATCGCTTTTATACATATACAAATAGAAAGTACGTCAAGAGAGATATAATATCTTACAAGATGCATTGTGCTTTAAATCAAAACAAAAAAATTAAAATGTTAATCTTTAGATTTTAGACTTTAGAGACTAAATTGATTTTTGAGGAATAGTTCTAGGGGATTTGGACTCAAAATTATTGGAAAATTGGAGGGTAAAAGTTTATGGGTTTAAATGTAAAATAAATGAAATAGTGGTAGTTGAAGTAAACTTGTAGTTGAGGTGAAGAATATTTTTATTGTGGACCCTTATTCTTCTTCCTCTTTACACTTTTATCCCTTTTTTTATCTTTTTTTTTGTCAGACTTAAATTCCAAAAGATTTATTTTTTTCCTAAAGAAAAAAGTTGGAAGACCCAAATTAATGGTATATAACAGAGTAGAGAAATAACCATATCAATATATACCATTGTTTTAGAAATTGCTACGCGCTAGTCGGGTGGTCAGGGCTCTGAAGGGTTTAAGTGGAGCCTGAGCGGAGACTAGGCGGGGCCTGGGGGTGGTCTAGGTGGATTTGTATTTTTTTGGGTTTTCATTATTTATACATGAAAATATAATTTCAACTAAAAATAAATTATAAAATATTAAAAAAAATAATTTTAAACATGTTTTAAAATTAGAAATGAGACTTTTATTGTGAGAACACTTTTATGTACTCATTTTACTAACTAAGTTATTTTTAATAAGTTAAAAATATCAAACTATAATTATTATAGATATCGATATCTTAAAAAATTGAATTCAGGCGTCGTCTAAGCGGAAAAAATAGGAATAGGCGGTGCCTAGGCGGCAATAAATCGGTTAGGGGCCTGGAAGCGCCATGGGAACGTAAAGTCGGGCGGCAAGCTCTAAAATAGGGCCTAGGCGGGGCCTAAGCGGGACTAGACGAGGATTTTTAAAACAGAGATATATACCACCAAATGGTAGGTGGTTTGATATCGCTTAAGCAAAGTTTTAAGTTCGAGTTATAATGAATGCAAAAAATCCTTGTTTGGAGACTAACCCACCACAGCCAGGTGCGCGACTTGGGTCGGATCTAGATGTAGTCGGAGCAAAGTTCCGGTGAACCATATGGACAACAAAAAAAATATCAATATATGATAACTTACTAAATATAACTCGGCCGTCTTGTCCTAGAGATCGGGTCAATAAAGAGCCGCGTGGCTCGCTCCGTCGACTAAGTTAGAAAAACCTGAAGCCGGCTAGAATCTCATTCCAGCCGGAGAGCATACAAAACCGGAGACCATGAGAAGCCTTGAAATGTCATAGTCTTGAGATGGTTCATGACCGGCCCGAAGGCATCTTCGTGCCCTACAAGTAAGGAGAATCCAGATCTGACTCTAGTCCATATATTCTCTCCTCTATCCTTATCCATATCACCTTGGGATACAATGATCAGATATGTATGAAGAGTTCTAAACTTATCTCAATTAAGACTCCCTATTCTATCAGGAATAGGACTGCTCCTGCACCTATAAATAAGCCCTTAGGTCAGTTTAATAGGTATCTAAACATTCTCACACTCACTTTCATAATATTCCTCTAAACCCTTTACTGACTTACGCATCGGAGGGTCCCTCACGAGGTAACCACCGATGGCCCCCAAGTTCATGTGTTGTTTTGCAGGAATTCGTTCGTAGATTCAAACAAATTCGTCGAAAGATTAATTCTGAAATATCGGATCCATGTACGATATTTTCAATATATAGCCAAGTGCAATATATATATATATATATATATATATATATATATATAATTTTTTGTGCTTTTTTATGTTTAATTTATAGTAATACTATTTTGACTACTCTATCAAATTTCATGCCAATATAAAATAAATTGGTAATTACTATAAATAATAAGATGATCGTAGATAAATTTAAGTTATATTCATATTTATACATCTAGATTCGATTTGGATCGCGCATCTGGATGTGGTGGATGAGTTTTTCAATTAGGATTTTTTGTATTTACAAGGACTCAAACTTAAAATATTACTTAAATAATATCAAACCGCTTATCACTTGAACCATCTTTATTGTTTCATAATTACGTGTATACATATAAAGAGATTAGGTTTCAAATTTATAATTATAAATCTTAGTTTTACAAAGATGTATCAAGTAGAATAAAGTAAATTAGTATAATCATTAATTTTCAACAAACAAAAAAATTTATATGCTATTTTATTAAACTGATTCAAGATTATATGTATTATTATATGGGGTCATATACATGTATATAGATTTATAAAATAAAAAGGTATAATCTATATTTAGCTATTTGAATTTATCTCAAAAAATTTATTATCCCTCTGAATTTTTAAAGTGACTCCATAGCTCCCTCAGCTTTTAAAAAGTATTCCACTTGCTCTCAATGTCACGTGTCAGATTCTGATTGGAGAGAAAAAAATCAGAAAAATGACGTCTTTGAAAAGTCAAACCTATCAAAAGCTAACGTGTGGCTTTTAGGGAGCAAAGTGACACACTTTATGAAAGTTAAAGGAGCTACGGAGTCACTTTAAAAGTTCATGCAGGTAATACATTTTCTGAAATAAGTTCAGATAGCTGAAGATGCATTAAGTCAAATTAAAAGGAATAAAGGATGGAAAGAAGTGTTACCAACCATGCATGTGACCACTAGGAATAATTGTGCAAATGTAGATAAACCCTTATCCTTCCAATAACATTAAAAGAAATTAAAAAGCAAAAGCATAATTCTTTTTGGGTGCAAAAATAAAAATAAAAATCTCAAAGCATAACACTACTATAGCACAAAAATGTCAAATCTTTGAAAATTTCTCTAAAAAATTTCTTTGATGCGTCTATTAAACGACTGCTTTTAATTATTTTGAAGATAAAAATTATGGATGACAATCACACAACAAATCGCAGTATAATACAATGATGAATGAATCTTAAAATTGATTTTTTGCTTGATGTTGTGGGTTTTACTAGAATCCCCTTTTCAAAATATTTTGGAATACATATATTTTGAAACACATATACAATGTAAAAGATAAATTATAATTATAACTAGGATTTTATATATTTATATATTTTTCAGAACCACTTTAAATTAAATTAATGGGATTGAAACTGATAATACATTGACTCATATGTACGACTGTTGTTGTTGTACACGATCGCCAGTCGAATGAATATAAATTATTGATTTTGAGGTCTTCTTTAACTATATCTCTTTATATCTTAAAGATATTAAAATTATTTCTTTTTTTGATAGATATGTGATTTAGTATATAAAGGACCTTATATCTATTTATACGAGTGAAATTCTCATAAGTCTCTCATTTTAATATTTTTTAGGTTTTTCGTAAATTATATTTCATTCGTAACTAATTTTATTTGATTTAAAAACAATGAAATGAATTAGTACATCAATAAAAAAAATAAAATTATATGTTATATATGCAGTCCATTAATTAGATATCAAGAATTCATAACTATGGTAAATATAACTTAGGGCATTTTAACAATATCACCTTGCAAGAATCATATAATGCAAAAATATTATATACAATTGAGCTTTGGCTGTAAATATAAAAATATTTTTGATATTTTCAAACCAAAATATTTAATATTTTTATTAGTAACTATAAATCAATGTGATCAAGGTTTTCATTAGAAAGTAAAAACAAAAATGTGGTCCAATTTTGTCTCACTAGCTAAAGTATATATATTTTTTGTGTTGACCATCTGATTCACCAGAATTTTGCTCTGACTACGTCCAGATTCGATTCGGGTCGCGCATCGATCTGTGATGGATGAGTCTTTCAATAAGGATTTTCTGCATTTACTAGAATTCGAACTCGAAACCTCGCTTATGAGATATCAAATCGCTTACCACTTATACCAGTAGCTGAAGTATATATTCACCTCGTGCATATGATATAGAAAAATAATATGTAGACACATTCCATAATATATAATTATCATTTTGTGAAATTTGATTAATTTATTTTCCAAAATTAGTTAACTAATATTTTAATTTAAAAACGAATAATATGTCACCGACTTCCACATGATTTTGAATCAAGCACGATTGAAAATTCATATTAACTTTACCAAGAGAACCATCTCTCTATATTCATTGTTTCTTATAATAATAATAATAATAATAATAATAATAATAATAATAATAATAATAATAATAATAATAATTTCCTCATTTTAATTTGTATTCAACAATAATGATTTTACATCAATCATATATAATTGAAATTACACGTGAGTGAGGGACAAGCCATGTGAAATAACTCTAAAATTATGCCTCTTTAATCAATAATTAGTAGCAATATTCCGACAAATACAAAAAGCAAAATCATCCCTCTATCATTTGCTTTTTATTTTCACAAAAATTATAAAAATGAGATTAAATTTTTTCTTTAATTACCTTGCTACAATCTAGAGTGATTTAGGCCGCTTTTCTGTATGTTATTAAAATCGTATCGAATTTTATATCGGTGAAAATTTTAATATGGGATATGGTATTATTGGGATAATTAGTGGTTTATCGGAAAAATATCGGTATTTTGCAACGCTTTCTAGGTCTATTGCAACGCTGTCTTGGTAATTTGCAACGCTTTCTAAGGTCTTTTGTAACGCTTTCTAAGTTTTTTGCGACGCTTTTAAGTGTTGCCATATTTTTAATAAAAACCGTTTTCAAGTTAAGCCGTACTGCAGCCATGATCAAATCACGGTAAAACCGATCAAACTGAACTGTATGATACGATTTAATAATACTATTTTTTCGTTGCTCAAACTAATTTCAAATTTCATTACGCAGCTTCTAAGCGATTTCCACATAGCTCTAAACTTGAAAACGAGAGATCAATTAAATAAGTTGATGCATAATAATTTTATCATTTACTCTAAACCCATGGACTTCAAATTTGCCATATTAATCTAAATAAAAAAATCATATCAATATCATTTTATTAATTAATATTTTTCAAGAAATAAGTATACACATGAATTATTTCTAAAAAAAATCCTAGATATCCTTTTTTTTTACCTCTATTCAATTCTTCTCAACCTTTTATTGAGAAGGAAGAAAAAAATTCTTGGCTTTCTTCTTCCTCCTCCCCTTTTTAAGAATTTTAAGAATTTTCTTTTATGTTGAATAATTCATTGTTATTTTTTTAGTTTCTACGATGAGATCGACTTCTTTAATCATGGATCTGATGCTACACATCTCAATCTTGATAGTTGGATTAGACTTCATCTGCGTTTAGACAAGATATTTGCATGATCTTTCACATTAGATATCCAGATTTATCTCCTTTAAGCAAGATCTTTCTAGATCTGTAGCAACGGTTAATGCTATGATGTAGGCAGAAGTTCTTATGGTTGTGGATCGAAAATGTTAGTTGAGATTAAGAAAATACAGATTGCAACGTTTATTTTATTTTATTATTGGTTTGTCTTGCTATATGGCTTGTTTGTCTTGTGTAAAATCAAGTTTCGTTTATTTGTGCTGGTTGTTTCTGTCCGGTGTTTTAACTCCGGTAATATGTTTAGAGTAGTTTTTGAATGTTTATGTTGATCGGTCTGTGGATCATGCTGCATAATTGTTAGTTAGAGCAGTTAATTCTTTGATATGTAGGGGAATTCATCCACCTTTAATTAGAAGAGCTGTTATTAATTCTGATTTAATTTAATGGACTATATTGTTCGGGAATAAGTATACACATACACACAATTGATGATTCTCATATTTTCTTAACACCTTCCTTTTTGTAATTTTGTATTTTCTTTTTGTCTTTTCATTCTCTTTTTTTAATACATAAATATGAAAAATCACTCAATTATTTTTTTTTTGTCATTGATCTCAATTTGAAGCATATCTGATGCACGTAAGTTGTAATTGAATTGTGATTAATTTTGTAAGATGAATGGATAAAATGTTTATATTTTAATGAATTAGATTTTTTTTTTAATTTAAGAACTCAATTGGGTTGTCTATTTGGAATATTTAGATAAATTAAAAAACCAAATTATGAAAGATGAAGATGATGAATTAATAATTGCTCTATTGTACGAAAAAAGTTGAAGAGGAATATTCAATTGGTGTTTCCTGTGAATTGTGTTTGAACTAAAGTTTTTGAACTGAATTGAATTTTTTTCAGCGTAAATTATAATTATATATGGCTGAATTAAATTGAATTGTAGTCCAAGAGAATATGACCTAATTCTTAAAAATTATTGTCCACTATTTACTACTATATATAATTGTAGCAAAATTAATTTTATTTAAATATAGGGTAAAAATTTGAAATGTTGCTAATTTTTTATGATAAAAAAATTTACAATAAAATATATATTATTGCTTGTTAAATTGTTGTATAGAAGATGTATTTTTCATAAATTATTTATGACTATATAACAAGGAATATTTATGTAAGAAAGGGAACTAAATATGGTTGAAATACTGTAGTTTTAGATAGGAAATTGATAGGACAAAATTTGTGGACCAATTAGAAAAATAATTGAGTGCTATAAGAAATGGATAGAATTATACAATGTTTGCTACTACTTTATTTCATTCTATGCACTCAAATCAATATCATTGACTACATATGTAGTGTCTTTCAATTTATTGTTCATATAAATGTTTTTCTTTGTCCATAAAAAAATTGATGGAAACCTCCACCGGTTGTGTTGTGTTTTAACGAATCAAATTACGGTTTTAAGTGTGATTATAACTGCTACTTTAAGAAATAAATAATTTATTTGTAGTGTTAAAAAAATTACGATAGTATCTCTAACCCCACTTTAAAAGTAAGGTTGGAGTTGGGAATGAAGCTCCGTTCCCAACTTTGAAAAATGGAGCAGCAACACAGTGCTAATCCATATTTGAAGCAGTACGGTTGCTGCTTCAAATAATTTTTTATTACTTTTTTAGTGATGTTTGATTGGTTGTTTGTTGCTTTGAGTTAGGTAGAAAGAAAAGGGTTGGAAAATAAATACTGTAACAACTTCAAATTATAGAGTTTGAAGTGAAAAATAGGAGTTGGGTTGGAGATGCCCCGAGCAACTACAAAACCAAACTGTGACAATTAAATTAAACAATAGCAATATATTAAAAAAAAAAAGAATTTATGGTACACCATATTATTCACTATTCATAACAAAATATTTTAACCTATTATTATGCTATTAAAATAATTAATTTATTATTTACTCGTTTTTATAAGAGAAGTCATTTTCTTCTTATTTAACAACTTATCATCTCCTCATTAATATATAGTAAATAAAAGAAAAATGGTAAAAATGCATTACCTAATTTTCTGTTATTTTGAATTTATAATTATTTATGCTCTCAGGCTTGTATTTTAAAATAAAAGCATGAATATCATTTAAGTTATAACTAATAACACTTTAATTAATTAATTAACTAAACAATTTGATTGTCCTACTAATCAAGGATAGACGTGGTATAAATAAGGAAAAAATTGTTGTATGGTATTGAGTATTTGATATATAACATATTTTCTATTTTTTTTATTCTCGTCTCATTTTCTCTCACATATTTATCAAATTCTCTCCCATTCCTACCCACCAAACATAAAAAAATTGAAGGAGGACATGAAAGAAATGGTTATAGTGAAAGCAACAAGTTTAATTTTAAAATAGTAACACATCGAGCCCGATATATTATATTTTAGTTCAAAAAGCGATGTAATCCTAGTAATTACAGGTTGAAATCCACATATGGATAGGATGAAATTTTTCATATTTATTATTATAAGCTGAGACAATTTTTTTTAAAGATATCAGAAAATTATAATAAATTAAATAGTAATTTTCTACTCCCACTAAAGTTATTTTTGGATCAATTAACAATAAGATGAATTTATCATGAGCCTATATTTTGCAGTCATTCCATACACATACAAGCCCAATTGATGAGGCTGAGCTGGACTCTAGATATTTAAGGTTTGCAATTACAAATCTTGATAAATTTCATTACAAAATCTTGAATCATCCTTTTATTTCAGCTTGCGGTCCATTGGTCGACTAATTCGGATTCGGATACTTTAGAAGTTCAGTTAAGGGAGCGATACACCCAACCCAAATTACTATACGTATATCTCCATGATTTGAATTTGAGGTGTTGTTTAAGGAATCGAATTTTTCATCCAACTCAACCATTTGGTAGTCGGTAATATTTAGGGCTGTAAACGAACCGAGCCGAGCTCGGACACTGACTGTTCAAGCTCTGTTCGTTTGAAATTTTAGCAAACCCGAATCGAGCTCGAGCTTGGTCAAATCGAGCCCGAGCTGAGATCCAGCTTGGTTAAACCGAGCCCGAGCCGAGCTTCGAGCCTATCTCGAACTTTGTTTAAATCGAGAGCTCAACATGTAAAAAAGATAGAATCCGTAAGATAAAAAATCAGAGATGAAGAATCTAAGCACCACAAATAATTTTCAATATACTAAGAAGAGGAAGACGAGAAGTGTTGTGTTGGCGGCTGCGTTGTTTCAAATAAAAATGAGATTAAGATCTTACTGAGCATATAAAGATTGATGAATATATATTGTAGGGATTGGATTAGATCCAAATTCCCTTTATTAGGCTTTATTTCCATCATTCCTCTTTTCTTTACTTATTTTTATTTATATTTTATATATCAGTTTATACATGTTTTTCTTTTATTCTTTACCTTATATTTTATATTTTTTTATACATTTTTATATCTAGTTTTACACATACACTATTTTATATTTTTCATGATCTATCTATTTCATAAATATAATGTTTAAACTTTTCAATTATGTTAACGAGCCTGTTGGCGAACTAGTTCGCGAGCCTCTTATCAAGCATGTTCACGAGCTTTCGAGCCGAGTATCCCCTTGTTCAAACTTGGTTCGTTTACGATAACGAGCCTGAAATTTTGTTCACAAGCAAGCTCATTTATTAATGAACCGAGCTCGAACGAGCTTTGACCGAGCCAAGCGCTGAGTAGTTCATGAGTAGTTTGGCTCATTTACACCCCTAGTAATATCATATTCATACTTATATGCAAAACAAAACTATTTTCTACCTTAGTTGTTGTTGTGTTGTTTACTTTTAATAGTTTTTTTTTAATATGTTACTATAAAGGGGTTGGAAATCCGCTCATAACAAAAGGAGGAGGAACTACGATATTTTTAGTTCCTTCTAATGCAAAAGTGCCGTCACTAAAGTTGGAACGACAATCTTGCCTCAAACAAGTGAACCTCCAAATTAATTCCTTCCAAATTAATACCCTGCTCTCGATGAATGACACATATTTCATTTTACTGTTAGTGAGACATATGTCATTTATCAAAAATAGGATATTTTAAATACTTCATTTTATAATTAATGAGACATGTATCATTTATCGGGAGTAGGATATTCAAATACCCTGTTCCATATAAAATTTGACACATTTATTATAGAAAGTTCCATATGAGTCCAAACGACGATCCAATAAACTATCTTATCCATTTCCAAATATTTGGGCCTCAATTTCATCCAATATCTTCTTTCCTGCTAACTAAGTGACTTTTGCTTTTTTTATTAATTTTTTTAGTTCTTTTGAAAATAAAATTTTATTAATAAAAAAAAATTATCAATAAATGCGAATAGCTACAAAACTAAACAAGGTAGGTTGCCGACGGGTCTATGCAGATCGTGGGTAGCATAATTAACTGGAAGCCACTTGATTTTTTGTATGTGAAGTATAACTCGGACGCGGTAATATTTAACGATGGTAACTTTGAGTGCTATGGATTAGTGGTTCGGAATGCAGGGGGCAATTTTGTAGGTGCAAAGTCCGGAACGATGGTAGCTAATAGGGCTATCGAAGTGGCGGAGGCTCTTTCTGTTCGTGAGGCCTTATCGTGGCTAAAAGATTTTGGTTACAGAACCGGATATTTAATATCCTTTCCGTTGGATGTCTGACACATATGTAGTTTTTATTATTATAATATATAAACTGTATATGTGTCAAACATCCAACGGGAAGGAGTATTAAATATCCTGTCTCGCGTAAAAGAACTTTGAATATATAACGTTTATTTTTTTATTAAGTTTTTCGTTATTTTGAAAATAAAATTTTATTAATAAAAAAAGTCAATGCTTGCTAATAGCTACAAAAATAAACAAGGCAGGTTGCCGACAGGTCTATGCAGATCGTGGGTAGCATAACTAAATGGGAGCCACCTGATATCCCGTATGTGAAGTGTAACTTGGACGCGGCAATATTTAATGACGGTAACTTCGAGTGCTATGGATTAATGGTTCGGAATGCAGGGGGCAATTTTGTAGGTGCAAAGTCCGGAACGATGGTAGCTAATAGGGCTATCGAAGTGGCGGAGGCTCTTTCTGTTCGTGAGGCCTTATCGTGGCTAAAAGATCTTGGTTACAGAACCGGATATTTAATATCCTTTACATTGGATGCCTGACACATATGTAGTTTTATTATTATAATATATAAACTGCATATGTGTCAAACATTCAACAGGAGGAGTATTAAATATCATGTCTCGCGCAAAAGAACTCTGAATATATAACGTTTATTTTTTTTATTAAGGTTTTAGTTATTTTGAAAATAAAATTTTATTAATAAAAAAATCAATGCTTGCTAATAGCTACAAAAATAAACAAGGCAGGTTGCCGACGGGTCTACGCAGATCGTGGGTAGCATAATTAACTGGGAGCCACCTGATTTTTTCCGTATGTGAAGTGTAACTCGGACGCGGTAATATTTAACGATGGTAACTTTGAGTGCTATGGATTAGTGGTTCGGAATGTAGGGGCAATTTTGCAGGTGCAAAGTCCGGAACAATGGTAGCTAATAGGGCTATCGAAGTGGCGGAGGCTCTTTCTGTTCGTGAGGCCTTACCGTGGCTAAAAGATCTTGGTTATACCCATGTGATCTTGGAGGTCGATAATAGTATTATTTATGACGCTCTACGTTGGGAAACGTATGGTCTTTGTTATTTTTCTTCAATAATTACGGGTTGTAAAAAACTAAGTAGAAGCTTTTCATCTTACAGTTTTAATCTTGTACCGCAAAGTGCTAATTTCATAGCACATACTTTAGCACAATCGGTATTTTTGGGTGTGATTGTTTTCGCCACCTCGATATATTACCCATTTCTTTGACTCTTAATCTATAACACAACCCCTTTTTTCTAAAAAAATTAAATGGAGTCCTAATTTAAAGTTAAATATTCCAAAATGTACAGTATTTTAAAGATAGGTAATGTAATTAATTAAATATAAGAGATGTTATAAAATAATTAAAACTTATAATTATTTTACTTTTTCTAACAAAATAATCACCATTAAATTAAATTTTATACCAGTTATATAAATAAAAAATAAAGTAACCAAAAGAAAATAGTGTAAGATAGTAATTATTTTAGAAAAAGCTAATAAATCACAAAAAAAGCCTGTAATTATATGTAAAAAATTGTGAGAAAATACACTAATATAAACGTTGAAATGATTATTTATTAATTAAATTAGGCCTTATTATTTATAATTTATAAAAATTTAACTAAATTAAATTAAACTGATATGGTCTAAACTGAATAGAAACTACGTCAATGTAAATTTATAATCATATATATAAAGTGAATTAAATTAAATTGAACTGTAGTTTTAGCTGCAATTCAATTTAATTAAATTCAGTTCAGACCGTTTCAGTTCAGTGCAGTCCACTTCAGTTCAATTCAGTTATGTGTAGTTATAAATTTTTATTAAAATAACTTAAGTTCAGTTCACCTCAATTCAATCCAACTAACTTCAATTCAGTTCAACTACGTTTCGCCGACAATAAAAAAAGTTAAAATCTACAAAAAAAAAAAAAATGGAAAAACAACTAGTCACTTTCCATTTTATAGAAGATACTATACTTTTCTGATCCCAAGAGATCTGAAGAACAACAACAACAAGGAGAAAAATGGGGAAGAAGGCAGTATTGATAGGCTGCAACTACCCAGGCACCAAAGCGGAGCTCAAAGGCTGCATCAACGATGTGAAGAGGATGTACCAGTGCCTCATCGACCGGTTCGAATTTTCCGAGGATGATATCACTGTTTTGATCGACACCGACGATTCTTATACTCAGCCTACCGGGAAGAACATCCGCAGAGCTCTTTCCGATCTGGTGCGGTCAGCTGAGCCTGGTGATTTCCTCTTTGTTCACTATAGTGGTCACGGAACCAGGCTGCCCGCTGAGACTGGGGAAGATGATGATACTGGTTATGATGAGTGTATTGTGCCTTGTGATATGAATCTTATTACTGGTAATTGTTTGATTTTTTGTGGTTTTTTTGCTGTGGATCTGATTGATTTTGTTTGGTTTGAAATTTGTTTTTGATGATTTGGTTAATTGGATTATGCTGGATCTGAATTTGGGGGGGATTATCAGTTTTGACTGTTTGCTCAATTTAGGAGTTGTGGTCAAATTTTGCGTAAGTCATTACCTAACAGTATGATTGCTTCCATGGTTGAAATTCTGGTTATCCATGGTTGATTTCTTTTTTTTTTTTTATGGTTGAGCTAGATTTATATCACTTGGATTCTTGTGAAGTCACTGGTAGCCGTTGCTACTCCACTTCAGGGTCAACGTTGAACAACGTATCTTTAATTACAGGACTGAGGCCCTGGGCTCCTGGACTACAGTTCACTTCAGTTCAGCTCAGCTGTGCGTAGTTATAAATTTACACGGAAATAAGTTTAGTTCAGTTTAACTAACTTCAGTTCACTTCAGTTCATTTCAGTTCAGCTTTCAGAAGTTGAAAACAACATGACCTAAGGCTGCGTACACCTGACCCCTCCTTACCCCATAGGGCTATTCCAAATGATTAATGTTACAAAACATTACAATTGCTTCCATGTTAGAAATACTTATGTTTACCTTTTCGAGAGATTCGTTGTTGATTTTCGTAGACATTTTTGAAACCGAGCTAGGATTTAGGTCCTGTTCTTTTCAACTTATAAGTAGCTGTACTGAAATGAACTGAACTTATTTCAGTGTAAATTTATATGTATGCAGTACTGAACTGAACTGAACTAAATATAAGTTGAAAAGAACAGGGCCTTAATCTCGGGTGAAGTTGAACTGCAGTTTTTACGACAGGAGTAACATTGAACCATATTGTCCGATAGGATAAAATTGATCTCCGTGTACTCCGAAATCATACCCTTTATCTCGCAGTTTTATGTTTGTTCTTTGATGTGTAGATGATGACACGGAATTGGAATGTTGTAAAATTCTTGAGCTTTATGGTGATTTTTATGATCCTCCGCCTTTTCGGTTTGTTGACAGATTAGATAATGGATGTACCCGAAATGCTGAGTTCGAAAAATTGTTGTACTGAACTGTAATTTTGTTTTCAATGATCTAGCTTTGGGAAAGTTGTGTATGGCTCTGTCCTGCTTATTTTAGAGTTATTTCGTTGTTGAGCTGGGTGAAATTTCGGTATCATCTAGCACATTCTTTTTTTTTCCCGCCTTTTGTCTTATTGAATTCGCCTAAATACTAATGATGGCTGCAAAGCTTTATGCTAATGACTAGTTGGGCCATTTCTGAACAGATGATGACTTCAGGGAATTTGTGGACCGAGTCCCTGACGGTTGCCGCATAACAATCGTATCCGATTCATGCCACAGTGGCGGCCTTATCGATGAAGCCAAAGAGCAGATAGGGGAAAGTACAAAGAAAGACGACGAAGATGAATCATCAGGCTCTGGATTTTCATTCAAAAGTTTCCTACACCAAAAGGTCCAAGACGCTTTCGAATCTCGAGGAGTCCATGTCCCTTCCGGATTACGCCACCGTCATAGAAATGAAGAAGAGGAAGAAAGCGATCAGACGGTGATCGAACAAGACAAAGGGGAGTATACCCACGTAAAGAACAAATCACTCCCATTATCTACCCTCATAGAAATGCTGAAGCAAAAAACCGGAAAAGACGATATCGATGTGGGAAAAATCCGGCCGACCCTTTTCGACGCCTTTGGCGAAGATTCGAGCCCTAAAGTGAAGAAATTCATGAAAGTTCTTCTCAACAAGCTTAACGATGGCGAAAGCGGTAGCAGCAGTGGGTTTTTGGGTATGGTTGGGAGTCTCGCGCAGGAATTTCTCAAGCATAAGCTCGAGGAAAACGACGAGAGCTATGTGAAGCCTGCGCTGGACACCGAAATTGGTAGTAAGCAAGAGGCTTATGCTGGATCGAGCAAGAGGGCATTGCCTGATAGCGGGATTTTGATCAGCGGATGCCAGACTGACCAGACTTCGGCCGATGCTACCCCAGCTGGGAACGCGGCTGAGTCTTATGGGGCTCTCAGCAACGCGATTCAAGCGCTGATTGCTGAATCGGACGGCAGGATTTCGAACCGGGAGCTGGTTTTGGGGGCTAGGAGGATGTTGACGAAACAAGGGTTTACTCAGAGGCCTGGGCTTTACTGTTGTGACGATCATGTTCACGAGCCGTTTGTGTGTTGATCTGGATTTGCGGGGCGGTCTGTTGGTGTAAGTGATGTGATCTCTTGTTAGTGATTTGAATGTTTTTTTTTGTTGTTGTGTGTTTGTGTTGTTCTTTTGAGTGTATTATCTATCATGTTTTAAACAATAATGCTTTGAACCTTATAGTTTTGATATTCAGATGGTGAGTTTATTATTTATATGATATATCTGTGGTGGTTTCTATGTGCACAATGCAGATCTGCCTATGGCTGATGTGTGCCTGTCAAGAATATCGTGGGCCTAATGGAACCTGTAATTGAATTTGTCCCGTAAAACCTGCTGCTCCTAAACTTGCAAAGTGATTCCGTAGGTTCCCCAACTTAAAAAAAGTACATGACTTTGCTTCTTGAACACCACGTGTTAGCTTCTGATTGGAGAGAGAAAATAAAAAAATGGCATATTTGAAAAGTCAAACCAATCAGAATTTGACATGTGGCATTCAGGAAGCAAAGTTGTGCGCTTCTTAAAATTCGGTGGGGCTAAAGTCTATGTTCTTGGATATGGTACTTGATGCCATGGATTCGAACACAAAAAAAAACATGCATACTCAATAGACTTATTCTTTTTGTAATATTTTCAAGTATTTCATTAAAATTATTTTGTTCGGGGTGTAGTCAGATACTATAATTAAGCCTTCTCACCCTCGTAAATTGTCAATTTCTCGAGCTGACGCATTCTTTTAGAAAAAATTGATTACAAATCGATCCATTTGTACCAAATTGAAACTTGAAAGCCAAATTGAAGGGGGAAAAGAGTGAATGAGTGTATAGTCTACATTTCATAAGAGATTTCTACTGAGAACCGTATTTCACCTACATGATTGGGTTGCTCTCCTTAAGACAGGGTAGTCCTATGCACGAAGCATCTCACACTTACACAGAATTTGGGGAAGAGTGAATTATAAGCAGTGAATTGTAAGCAGTCTATCCCGACGTAGCGCTGAACCGAGGTGTTCAGGAAGAACGGGTTGAGTCAGCTCGATACCGTCAAGAATTCCTAACTATTGCATAGGAACAAGTCCATCTTCGAAGTATTTTTCCCTTCCAGTATTTTTCCATTGAAGCTTCCCTCGTTCCTTTTATTGAGTTTAATGATGCGAATCGGGGTTTAATGAGTTCGAATATGCAACGTCTAGCAGTTCCACTTTTTCGGTCCGAAAAATGCATTGTTAGAGCTGGATTGGAACGCCAAGTGGCTCTACAGACAATCAAACAAACAATTTCTTTTAGTTCAATATAATCTAAAGATGAAAATAGATCTATGGTACTAAAAAACAAGTCAAGAATAGACTTGAAAATAAAAATCCCACCATTTTAGAAAATAAAACCACACCTTATCTTCCTATTTCCTGGTGTTCGTGTAGGTGTTAGAGTAACTCTGAACTGAACTGAAGCGATCTGAATTGAATTGTAGTCAGGGCCGACTCTGAGCATAGGCTAGGAGTGCGACGGCCTAGAGCCCATGACTGAAAAGGGCCTCAAATTTTAGAACTATCTGTATGTGTATATGAAATTTTAAAATATTTTATGACTTTATTTAATGTAAATGAGTTAAATTATTAACATACAATAAAAAGCCCTTAAAATCATGCATTATATTGAAATATTTCAATTTAACATGATTTTTTTAATCAAATGAGCTCTTATTTCTTATTTTATATAGGACCTTCGAAATATTAGGACCAACCGTAATAATAGTTCAAGTGATCAGAGCCTTACTCGGTAAATGAGTAAAAAATAAGCAACAAAAAGAGAAAATTGTCATTATACAAGTGTCAAATGTATCAAATTAAAAAAAATCAAGGGTCAATCAACGAAAAGAAAAAAGATGAGGGGTTAAAAGATGCATTTTATCCCAAGTCATCGTCATAATAATTAGTCAAGAGAACAAACAAACACGGCCTTAAAAATCTCTGAAACTCTCCTTCACCGATTAGCCATTAACAATGACCGACGAAGACAAAGGAACGAGCAGGGCAGCCGTCGTTGACCACCACCACCACCACCACCACCAACATCCTCCTCCTCCTCAGCCGCAGTACGGTACCTTTCAAGGCGTCGCCAATTATCCTCCTCCTCAACCGCCGGTCATCGGTTTCCCTCAGCCTGTTGCTCCTCCCGGAGCCACCGATTCCTCCGCCCACCCGCCGCATCAGTATTATACTCATGGCTATCAAACCGTGCCTGGTAAGTACTCGGCACTGTATGAGCTCTATTTGTTGATCTTTGATTCCATTTTAGCTGAATCTAATTTTGGTCCTGTATGTCTTAAAACTTGTTGACTTGAATAGCTTAATTAAGTTGAGCTTAATTAACCTGTATGAGCTCTATTTGATCTCTGAATCGATAATAGCTGAATCTAATTTTGGTCCCGTATGGCTTAAAACTTGTTGACTTGAGTAGCTTAATTAACTTATATGAGCTCTATTTGATCTTTGATCTGATTTTAGCTGAATCTAGTTTTGGTCCTGCATGGATTATAACTTGTTGAATTGGGTAGGTTATTTGAGTTGAGTATACGATGAGACGAATTTAATTGTGAATTTTTGTTTGTTTGATTGAATTGAGCTGTTTCTTTTTTAGGTTATGCTGTTGCTGAAGGAAGGCCTGTAAGAGAACGCCGCCTTCCTTGCTGTGGTATTGGTATAGGCTGGTTCTTGTAAGTAACAGTCAGTTAAATCTAGCATAAACTGTATGGATGCATTGATTTTGTTTTGTGGAAATTGTCATATAAGAGGGCAAACTATATTCCCAACGACAGTAATTTCAATTTGGAATGGCCATGTTAGTTGTAATTTTTAGGTTAATACTTCCAAGAATGCTACTTTGTTTCTGGATGGAGTAACCAGTAACCACCGCACACTGCTAGCCATTGACTTGTATGCTCTGTTTTGATGTCTTGAATGCAGTGAGCCAAGATGTATAATTTATGCGTAATGTCTACTTTTTCTGTTGGAACTCATAATGGAGTTCCTTCATGCTGTTGTCTACTTAGGCCCCAATCTTTTCAGTCTGACTTTGTGTGTGTCCATGTAGTCAAGCATAGCCTTGGCGAGACCATTTGGGGCACAAAACACAAATCTTTTATTTCCATTGCGATCTATATCTTTTGTTGCCCGTTCCTTCCCTCAGCTTTCGGTATCCAATGACTTAGGGTGTGTTTGGAAAGCTCACCTTTGAGGGAATTCAGTTCAATTGAATTCATTTTGTCAACTTCCCTTGTTTGGAACCAAAAAATAACGATAGAATTCAAATCAAGATTTGAATTCTTGTGAATGTAAGGAATAGGAATCTTGCCAAAAGTTACATGATTTTGATGGAACTCATTTGAGCTAAGCTTTTGGATATCATTTTTACCATATTATCCTTCACATGGTTTTTTTATTTTAAAGAGTGAAATTACTTGTGTAAACAACTATGAAAAAATGTTAAATAAATTTATTACCAATCAATTGAATTCTCAAATGAAGGCTCCAAACAAAGAATTTGTTCGAAGAAATCAATTCAATTGAATTCCATCAAGTGAATTCAATTCAATTCCTTTTCATTTTCTTGTGGAATTGTTTCCAAACACACCCTTAATATCTTGACTTATTAAATCATTTTACTTTACTATTAATTGAATTTTCTTTAATAGTTATATTTTGAGCCATATGAGCCAATTCATTTATGTTAATGACTTTATTAAAAATACATTTCATTATGATGACTTGAACATGGTGTACACTTCCTATTTGATGAATTTAGCTTTACACTGTCAACTTCTGGTATGTCTTATGACTTTAGAGTTCTATGTTTCTTTTTCCATGTTCGTTATTTTACAACACACTTTTAAGCATAAATCACTTCATAAATATCGTTATGTTATTTTCAAACCTTTAATGTTTTTGGATTAATGTTTCTATTATTATTTGCTTATTATTGTTTTTTTTCTAATACGTCTGTCTGTATTGTCCCTCTTTGAAGGTTTATAATTGGATTCTTTCTTGGTGCAATCCCGTGGTATGTTGGGGTATTACTTATGATTTGTTCGAGAGTAGATGCTCGAGAAAAACCAGGATATGTTGCTTGCACAATTGCTGTGAGTTGATCTTCCTTTATTTTCCTGATGATTTTTTAAATTGTGCTATACTTTTTGGCTTCTGGGGGGAATTATCTTATATGTAATTGTTTAGAAAGAAGAATATCTTTTTTTTTTCAAATATCGTAAATTCAACTGAAAATTGTGAACTCTATTTGTTGCTCAATACGGGGGCTTTTTATGAGGCCGGCTGAAAGGCCTCGACACTTGACTGTTTCTGTATACATTGTGAAGTGCTATCATTTGCAAGTATATATGCTAGTATTTGAAAGGCTTGTGTTTTATAAAACTGAGACATGGGGAATTAGTTAAAAATTGTTTAACTAAGTATTAAGAAATGTTAGCTTTAACAAAAAAAGAAAAATTTAGTCGTGTATAACAACTGGTAGCTTAAACATAATATTAACCTTTAGCGTAATATCATAGTTTTTTTTCACTAAAGTGTAATATCATAGTTAAATATTAGAGAATCTCATAAGTGATCATTTAAATATTTAAATATTTAGATGCTCCAAAATCTTTTAATTTTTTTCGTCAACAAAATATTTTAGCTGCAATTTGGTAGTATTTCATCTATAATTTGTTAATTTTCATTCATATACATTACACAATATGCGAATAGATTTTATGATGATAATTTGACTGCAATACTAATCGATATTCTCTAGTATTGATAAAAGACCCACTTTTGATTTTCACTCAGGGCCTCGTATTTCTCCGAGATGGCCCTGAGTAAACTTATATAGATACTCTATTGTATGTACATTGTGAAGTGCTATCATTTGCAAGTATATATGCTTGTACTTGAAAGGCTTGTGTTTTAGCTATGGTTCCCTTTTGTTTATAGATGAACAAGATATTAAACCTACTATTTTCTGTTTGTTGTTCAACAAATTTGTATACTAAGTCAAAAAATCGTTTTAAATAAGACTAACGATAACTTTATGAGCAGGCGGTTCTAGCGACTATTGCTATTATTCTTGGCGTAACGAAGGGGGCTGATGATTGGTGACGTTGAAGGGGGGCTTGTATGTGCGTTTTCTAAATATCGGATACGCGACCCATTTGTAATTCGATATCGGATACGCGACCCATTTGTAATTCTTACTCGAAATTCGTTGTTTTGATGTTGTATTTAGCTGAAATTGTTGTTATGTCTATCAAATCTTGAAAATTTAGCACGGAGATGGTGTATGTATTTATGAATGTGTATGTATGTTTTATGTTGATTCTGTATTAACCCGAGAAAGGATTTGGATTCTCTAAAGTTCAAACTCTCTAAAGTTGTACATTTCAGTCAATCTCTGCCATTCATTGAGTTTAAATGGTTCAGATTTTATTGCACTCTGGACCCCATAAATCACTAAAACTGAATCTGGACCATTAAAATTTAGCAAATGGTTGAGATTGACTGAAATGTACAACTTTAGAGAGTTTAAACTTTAGAGAATCCAAATCCCCTGAGAAGCTTATTGTTTTTTTTATCATATATAGTTTTAGCAAATGGTCGATCGTTATATATATATATATATATATTGGAAATTGTCATATTTGGTCTATTTAGTCAAAATATTTTCTTGCCAACTTTGACCTAATAATCTAAAGGCAACATTATGTTTTGTAAATTACCTCTGTGCGTTTTTAATAACTTCTGTACGTCATCTTCACTTTTTCAATTACCTTTAAACTACACATGATCAAACGGTTATCTGTGCGTATTTCCTACTGTTTTGCTCCCTTCAACTCTGCATTTGTCTCTATAAAAGCTTCTGTCGTTCCTATTTCTCACTCACATTCTCTTTTTTTTTCAATTTCGTTAGTTTTTAAGTGTTAGGTTTGAGTTATTTTTCATTTTCTCTGGGATAGAAGTTGTAGCTGTTTTTAGAGCTTCTGTGTATTTGAACTCAAGGTAAATAAAAATCTGAAACCTAGTTTTTACTTTTGCTTTCTGTTTTGATTTCGTTTTTTCTTTTGTTGTTGATTTATATATATTTTTTTAATTTTGAAGTGATAATGGCTCCAAAAAGGAAACAAAATCAAAGGAAATCTTCATCGCATGTTGCTACAAAGGGGAGAGGTAGTGTTTTTAAATCTCAGAGGAAGGTAAGAAAATTATAGAGACAGATGTATGTAATATATATCTGTTATTTTTGTATTATATATCTGTTATATTTTTGTTTTAAGTAGTTTTTTTTAAAGAAATCTGTTATATATCTATTATATTTCTGTTATATATGCATTAGATCCATAGATTGTTGAAACAATACATGGAAAACAAATTTTAGTTCTTATGTATCAGAAATATATTAGAAATATATCAGATATTTTAATTTTTGATGTAACAAGTTTACTCTCTTTTTATCTAATATAAGTTTTTAATATTTATGATATAATGTGTGTACATGTAAGATTTTGAAGTTATAAGAGTTTGTGAAGTGTTTTGGTTAATTATTATATATGTGTTACAATTCTGTTATTTTTCTAATATAAGATTGTGTATGGTGTTTAGTTATTTACCATGTGATATATATGTGTTATAATTCTGTTATATGTTTATTATAACAACATTTAAGTCTTTTTTTTTTGTTAAAAATTGAACTTTGTATTTGAAAATAGGGTTTTTCTAGTTAAAAATAGTATCTAATACATATGTGTTATAATTCTGTTACATTTCTGTTATAAGTTTCAAATTTCATGAAAATACATTTTACATCAGCTCCAAATTTAGCTTTTACATCAGAGGCAATATCTAGTGGCATGTACACCCTTTTAATCCTCATGTATTTGTTTTTTGATTCGTTTAGCAAGAAACTTCTTTGGTGCTTGCCTCTTCTCACTATTTCGTTCGTCGATGTTGCAGTTATGTTCTGGAAAGTACTTTCTCACCATAAAACAGCCGCTGGAAGTTCTTATTGATGCTCTCATTTTCCAATTACATTTCGGATCAATGCAATCCAGCCAATACTGCCTATTGCACGATTTTTACGTTATGAACTAAAAATTGTTCCTAATTGCATATAAACTCATTGATTCTTGCAGCACCGTTTTATCTACGAAAACTTGTCCAACTTTTATTGTATCCATAGTATTCGGGTTTGTGGTCTCCATATCATCATCTTTCTCAGAATCTAACACGTCATCACTAAAACTGGTTATTTTACGAACAACCAAATCTGAAGATTGTATTCTATCTCCATACTGTTGTTGGGCTGATGTTCCCTTCTTCAACTACAGAAATTGAAGCAAAGCAGCTTTTAATAGTCGTATTACATATTTAACAGTTTTATAATAGATATGTAACAGGTGTGTAAAGTATCATTTGGATATGCATTTTTGCCTTTGAAAACAATTAAATGAGTCAAATTTTGTCTATATTCCTTTGAATTGTAATGTTTAACCTTATTTCACAAAAAAGAAGACATATATCAGATATATAGTAGATATATAGCAGTTATGTATCAGGTAAGTGAAATAACTAAAATAAAACAAATCTTACTTTCAAATTCCATTGTATCAACACCACTGATATCCAAAGGACCTGTGAAAGACATAAATGGATCATTTGAATTCAGTAATAATTTATATTATACTTATATTAGGTTTATAACAGATACATAACACATTTATATTACATTTATAACAGATATATAGTAGTTCTGTATTAGATGAAGAAAGACTTACAGATTATGTCAAACACAATTACAATAGTGTTATGTGATACAATACTATTATAAATCTAATATATTTTCACCAAACACTTGCATAAGACATTTATCAGCATTGTAGCAGATGTATAACAGAATTATAGTAGTTTTGTACTAGATTTGTAACAGATTCAAAGAACAAACAAAAATCACTTTAAATCCATAAAACAACTAAAGAATTACCTTCTAAACATTGCTGGATAGCTGGAACTGTAGATATGCACAGAGGAAATTCAGTTATCATCATAATTGGAGCTTTCAGTTGCATAAAAAATTTCAGAGATGTGTCATTCCTTATTTCCATAGCAAGATAACAAGAAAAACGCAAAACACAGATCATCTTCAGTTATTCAAAATCAATTTGAAATTATTTTAGGGAGAAAAAACGCAGATGGAAAGAAAAACGCAAATCGGTATTGATTGATTGCGCAAAACACAGACTCGGGATGAAAAAGTGCTGGATGAATAAAGGATTAAGGATGAAATAACGCAGGTTTGAAATGAATTAAGAACAACGATCTTTGATGATGGAAAATGAGAGAGAGTTTTGATTGAAAGAGCTTGAAACTTCCTGATTTACAGAGAAGTTGTTGTTTATATAGTAGCGTATTATGGTTAATTAGTTTTTGAAATATTCTATTTGAGAGACGCACGTTGCTCTATGGTATTTTGGTAATTACTTTACAAAATTAAATGCATTTAAGTGCTTTTCCCTATATATTTTTCGAGAAACCCCTGCTATCAATTGAGCTAAAAAAATTAGAGTAGTCGGGTTCAACTTGTACAAAATACATTGCAAACACAATTGTCAACTACCGAATTAAATTTAACGTCTTACCTCTTTAAAACATTCAAATGTTTGAATAGAACTATGCATAATAGGCTTAACGCATCAATATCTTCAACCCGTCCCTAAAATTTCGCTGCCTCCCTGATCATTGAAGGTGTCCTCACAGCTACCTAAACTTTTAAAAAGTACACCACTTTGCTTCATGAATGCCACGTGTCAGCTTCTGATTGGTTTGATTTTTCAAAGATCTCATTTTTAAAGATTTTTTCTCTCCGATCAAAAGTTGACACGCGATATTTAGGAAGTAAAATGGTGCACTTTCTAAAAATTAAAGTAGCTGTAGGGACACTTTTAAAATTCGGGAGGACAGTGAGATTTTAGAGACAATTTAAGAATGTTTTTGATGCATCAGCTTACGTAAACTTAATTTGGCGCAAACTTTAGTTTTAATATTAAAACTGAACTTGTCCAATGCATTTATTTTAGACTTTGCTTTTACTTCAATTTTCTTGCATTTATTTGTGTGAACCGTACCACACGGGGTTGGAAGGGTAGCTCAATTGGCTAAGCAGGTTGATTAAGTTGAAGGAGAATAAGGTTTAAATACCACTAAATATATTTGTTGGGAGGGGTGAAAAGCCTTAATTATTATAAAGCCCCGAACAAGATTATCTCAAAGAAAATATAAATATTAAAAAAAGACTGTTATAAAAATAATTCTTACAGAAACAACAATAAAAAGCTGTAATCTTGTCAATTTGTACCATGTTGAGACCACTTTAAATGTACGTGTCTAAAGAAAATAATGCTAAGATACAATTATTAAGTGCAACTGTATTATTTCATGCATATTAATTTTTTTTTTTGAAGAAGTAGCATATTATTTGAATTTTAATAATGAATAATGGTAGCCCAAAAAATAACAAATACTACTATACCAGTAAATACACCAAAATATCTTTTTTATAGTTGTATTTGTGTACTACCCAAGTACACAATTTATTTCACTTCATATCTAACTACATATACATACTATTTATTAGTTGCAACTTAGTTCACATTACAGACCGAGTATGAGGACTGAAGACATGACCTGTTCTTTTCAACTTATAAGTAGCAGTACTGAACTGAACTGAATATAGGCTGAAAAGAACAGGGCCTAAAAGAGACGTGTGATGAGCCTTAATGTGAGTTTGTGGCTAAGTAATGAACAAAATTATATGAACGAAAATACCGGTGAATTTATCAATAAACTACACATATATTACAGTATTTTATTAATATTAAAAGCTGACCCTAGCGAAAAGCTGTGGTTTTTGAAAGCAACGCTTGGTGTAAATGGTTAACAATCAATTTTTTGAATGCAACCATCTCATTTATTTAATCTCATCTTTGCTATTACTTGTTGGAACCACAAAATAAGGTCCGATTTCAATATATGTTGTTCTTCTCCATTTCGCTTAAAAACAATGCAATTCTCGCGGGGCTTATCACGTATTTCGAGAAGCCGCTTTGGTTGCTTTCTTTCACAGCAAATACATCCTCGTATTCTATCTAACGATTCCCGTTTTATTGAAGATTCTACACAGAAGGTGATTATGCTTTACACTTGATCAGTTTGTTTGTTTGATGATTGAATAAAATGTAGAGTAGGAGGTTTAAGTGGGTTTTAGGTAGTTTTAATGGGTTGTTATGCCTAGTTTATGTGAAACAGAAATGCAATACTGTCTCTTTTCTTTTAGCCTGATGAATTTTCGGTGGACTGTTTGATTGTCATGGTTATTATGGGCGCAAGGCGCAAAAGGGTCAGGTTCACCGAGGCGCAAGGCGAATCATGTGCCCGAGTGTCACGAGTCGAGAAAAATTTTAAAAATATATTTAAAATAAATAAAATAAAAAGACAACTCTAATGTCAGCAATCACATAGAATCTAAGGTAGTATAAAACAAGTCCAAAAAATAAAATATATTTAAAATAAAAAGACAACTCTAATGTAAGAAATCAAATAGAATCTAAGGTAATATAAAACAAGTCTAAAAGATAAGCTAAATTTATAATTAAAAGTAGAAGTATAGAGGTGAAACAAGCAAATGACTTGTAATTTTCTGTTTTTACTTGTTTAGGTTTTAGTGTGTCATGTAACTTTGTTTATTGTTTTGAAGTTTGCTAGAATTATTTGACTTGAATGGTATAAATGAATAGAAATGATGAATAAGGATTGCTATACTTTTAAAGATTGTTGTGATCTTAAATACGGAGTATTAAAGTTTGTCTTCGTAATTATTGTAAATTAGTATCAAGTCTCTAATTAGGAATTATTTCCTAAACTAAACCTTAGTTTTAGCAGACATTTATGTCTTTACATATTAATCTCTAATTTATAGAGCCATTTGATTTGTATAAATCAACAAAAAAAGAAAAATACATCATAAAAAGAACCCATACTTGGTTGGGCGCGCCTAGGTGCTTGTAAGTTGTAAGACGCATCACCTGGGCGAGCTTAGATGCTTGAGGCGCACGCTTGAGTGACTGCGCCTCGCCTGAGGTTTTATGAGGCGCTAAGCCGTGAGCCTCAAGCGCTTGGAGCCCGTGGCGTGCGTATAACAACTATGTTGATTATTGATATATTGTAATCCGGAGCAAAAAAATTTAACTGGGTTTTAGCTTGCACTAAATGGGTTTTAGGTAGTTTTTGATGGGCTGTTCTTGCTTTCCTTTTGTTTGCAAGAATGAACTTGTACATTCTTTTTTGTATGGATACTATTGCATTTAAAAGTAGTGATTGAAGTGAATAATCACATAGAAATTTTTTTGTGAGATTTTGTTGGTAAGTGTATTTATGGTAATCAATGAATTGTATAGTGGGTAAACTTAGGCTCATTGGATACAAATTCAAATTCAAATGTTTTTATGTTCGTTTTTTGGGAGCTCAAGCTTCTCTTTGCCCTTTTGATTCAGATTTTAGAGATTTTGGAAATCTTGCGGTTCTTTTTTCCTTTTTTTTATGTTGATGGTGATTAGTAGGTTTCCAATCGCGAAGACACTTGTTTTTGGAGCTCACCTGCATTGCATAGCTTCAGACAACAAATTCATCAGACCAGCTCCTTAATCGAGGTTGAGTGTTGCTATTCTTTCTGTTTTGCTTTTATAGCTCTGATACCGAGAATCCGTGGACCTCAAGAGTGTTGGGCTCAATAGTTTGAGTGAGCATATAAGTGAACTCATCTAACACAAAAATAAATGGCTTGTGTTAAGACCCAATGCACACCACTTATATATTTCACACTTTACTCTTCTTTATTTCCGATGTGAAATTCTCCACAAATCTCCAACACTGCTCCTAAAGTGCAACTGGGCCTGAACTAGTTGCCACTTGTCAACAATTTTTGGTCTATCTCTTATGAGGCTTAAGATCATCAACGGATCTAGTTTTCTCCGTTAGCTCAACTCGACTAGGACTTTACGAACCTAGAATCTTTTAGCCGTCGGGCCTTCCTTTGCTCTGATACCAAGATAAACCTTAATATGTGAATTCTGCAATACAATGGTTTGAAGTGTGTATTATTGCTTATATACTTAAGGTTAGGGTTTGTACATATCATATTTACAATACTTCCCTATCATACAATATGACTAATACACAATATAACACATACAATAGTTTTTCCCAGCTGAATGCCAAAACTAAAAAAAAAATTAATGGAATATGTGTAGATAACCATTGTACGTTGAAAGATTAAAACTTTAAAGTATATTCAATTACCCTAAGGATTATAGCACAGATTGTTGTGGTTTCATTATTAGCTCTGATAAAATCCAGTTAATTTGGAGGTACCTTGGTTTTGATCCCATTGAGACAAGATGAACATTTTACTATCAACTCTTTAAAATGAAATCTCAATTAGTGAGTTTTGGATTTCTACATTAAGATAAAAAATTTAATCTGTTCCAAACCTTTTGGATGCACATTTATTGCTCTATTGACTTTGTAAGATTAATTTTTTGCAGGAACAGTCTGAGCCATTCTTGCTGGTTGCTGGTGAACTATCACTCCTCTCTAATAGGTTGCGAGAAACGGTGGTTACTCAAGTATCACTTTACCTTTTCTTTTTCCATTTTTTTGGAGATATTTCCGGAGTATGGATTTATATGATATTTTTCAATGAATGGCTTGATTCAATCATTTAGGTCCCTCTGCTCACCTCTGCTACTGAGTACTTCTTCAAGATGGGAGTAGAAGGAAAGAGATTTCGTCCAACGGTATATATTTGTTGTTTCTTGAGAAAAATATAGCTTTTCCATGGGTTTTACTTACCTATGTTTTGATTGTGAAAGCACTATTGGATTGTTAGGAGGATTTTGCACCTTAACAACATGTGTTAGCTTTTGATTGAAAATAGAAAAAAAATAAAAAAATTGAATTTTTGAAAAGTCATACCAACCAGAAGCTGACACGTGACATTAAAGGGGCAGACTGGTACACTCTTTTCTAATAGATTAGCTGTATTTGTGTAGGTTTTGTTGTTGATGGCATCAGTTTTGAATGTGAACCCACCTGGTACATTGCCAACTAACACTGAAGAAGTTTTGGAATCACACTTAAGAACCAGACAACAACGTATAGCTGAAATAGCAGAAATGATACATGTCGGTTCATTGTTCTTCTATAATCCAATTATTTTTTTGCCAAATATTTTGTGTTCTATTTATATTCGCTGGTTTATCTTTCGAGACTTCTGCAATCATTTTTCTCAGGTGGCGAGTCTTCTCCATGATGATGTATTGGATGATGCAGACGCAAGGCGTGGCATTGGTTCACTAAATTTTGTAATGGGGAATAAGGTAAGCCTATTCATTTTCATATTTTAGATTATGTATGATCTTTTTGTCTTTGTATACATCCCTACTTGAATGTGACAATAACTGTTTATAATCCTTCTCTTGTTTAGAAGCCTATGCTAGTGCTAGAACAATGCTATTTTAGTATTTTGAACACTTTATTAAGTTCGGGTTATCAAAGGCGCGCCTCAGGCACACCTTTGGCTCCGGGCGCGCAAGGCTTTGGCCTTATCGCCTTACAGGCTCCTCACATGCAAAATGAATGCGCCTAGGTGTGATAGGCTCCATTCTCTAGGCACTAAAGGAAATCATAGAAATTGGGAGAGAGAAATTACAAAAATAGAATTGAAATAAGAAGAAAGAACTTTTTTTTGATTGAATTTACCTAATGAGAGGGAAAAGGCAAGCGGGCAGCTCCGCCACCGTTAAATACCCTCCACTAGGCTCGTTTTATTAAAGAAAAAATAAAAAATACAAAAAAGTAAAAAAAGTCAAACAACCATAACGGCAGAAAATAAAAAACTATCAACTAGGAGAAAACTTATGTGGAGGTGTGTGCTCCCGTTTAGCTAGCTCCTTGCTCTCTCGTTTGGCCTGTTCATTGGCGGCAATTGATACTCGTTGTTTCCTTGGAAGTTGGATATTGTCTCCTCATCCATCTCACTCCAAAAACTGTCATCGCAGGAAGAGAACAAAAAACTTTGCCTAACAGGTGTAAACTGCTTGGCCTTATTTTTTGTTTTTGCCTCTTCTTGTTCCACAGAATCTGCCCAAGAGCCTGGGACACCTCTCTCAGGTTGTGAATAATCTGAATCAAATTCCTCTTATTCAACCTCATCCGAAGAGACTTGGGTAAAATGGCCATCAATTGGCTTACTAACTCGGTTTCCTTAGCACCAAGATCCATAATTAAGTTAACTAGCTCCAAGGTATTAATTAGGCCATTCCTCATCTCAGATGTAATAGGATTCCCCAATTCAGATGTCTAAGGATTATCCAGCTCTTGAATCGAATCAGAATTTCCTAGATCCTTGTTAAAAACCTCATTAGCCGCAGCCTTAATCACCGCATTAACTGTAGCCTCAAACACCTGATCAATAACCACTGCCTCAATCTCAACCATGTCAACATTTGCAATAGGGGCAGGCCTAGATGCCGTAGGTTTACCCACCCGCCTAGGGGCAGCCTGAACCTTCTTACCACTCAGTTTTCCTTCTTGTGGCATAGCCACCGTGCCATTTGTCTTCTTGTCATCCTTCTTATTATACCTGTAATCACGCCAAACATGTCCAATAGTAGAGAAAATTTTGCAGAATTTTGGAAGATTTTCATACTTCACATCAATCCAAATATGCTTTCCCTCTCTTTCAACACCCACAGTAAGAGGTAAAGTGCGCAGTAAGTCTACATCAATAAGAATACGAGCATCACGCTTGAAATCACCTTCGATGGTAGTACGATCTACCCTAGTAAAAGTTCCAGTACCTTTGGCAAAACAAGCCAATACAAATGGATCCCAATATTCCCATGGTAATTCATGCAGCTTTACCCAGATGAGTGACTTAGTCATTTTCTGTTCAGCAGGATTGAAGTCCGGTTGCCAAGGTTGAACAAAAAAAAACTCCCAGTTTGAGACCAAGAATTCCTCTATCAAAAACTTTATTCTTCATGCTTGTAATTCAAGAAGGATATGATAATAACTTTTTCTGAGGGAAATTAGGCTTCAAGATTTTGAAATCCCCCAAATCTTGGTTAGGGCATCCTTTAAAGAGGCAAGCTTATATGGAGAATCTCCCTTTAGAAGAATCAAACGCCCTATAATCGAATTCACACACATAGCAATACGTTTTTCATACAGAGCTTGCAGAATTTTAACCGAAGTAAATTCGCCTTTATTGACAACCTCGACAGTGGCCAAGGCAGTGGAATCAAAAGACATTGACATCGCACCTCCCCCAACCAAGGTAGCATAAGAAATTGACTTACGGTTAGGTTTAGTGGATTTACCCGATTAGGCGGAGGAAGCTTTTCCCAAATCCTTCAAAACCTGAGCAGAAACTGATTTGTATCGAGATTTACAATAAAACGAGAGGTAGGATGCGTCCATGATGTAAAATAAAACAGCCTAAATTGATCAAGAACGATTAAGAAATGTCAGAAGTGGAGATCGGCAACTAGGGTATAGTGAAACCCTAGTAGAGGCGATTGTTTCCAAAAACATCAGGCACTTGTCAAAAAAAGATTGATATCTAATTTGTGAAAAAAAATTGCACTATAACCAAGAAGAAAGAAGAATTAAGGGAGAGAAATAGGAATGAAAAGAAAGGACATAAAGCAGTTTCAAATTGATTGATAATTCATACTCAACTAATAAGAGTGTAACCTAACGATTTAGGTGTCTATATTGTTTTTAACTACATCAAGTAGTGGTGAAGTCTTAACCTAGTGGTAAGACCGAACTTGAGTTCTCCAGAGGTCCTAGGTTCAAACCACATCGGAGTGGATAGAGATTTTTCTTTCTATTTCTTGCAAGCGCAATTGCACAATTTTTTGTTTAAAACTACATCAAGTATATATGCATAGCAAATTTATGATATTCCATATTTATCGATTCTATTTACATTTAGTTTATCTTATCCTTGCGCCTGAGCCTTGTGCCTAGGCTCCATGACATCCTAATGCCTTAACAACTATGCACACATACATACATTCTTGGTTTCAGTAATTATCTATATTGCAGGTAGCAATTTTGGCCGGAGATTTTCTGCTGTCAAAAGCTTGTATGGAACTGGCTTCTTTGAAGAATACAGAGGTATATATATAGTTCTTTGGTTCTCAATTTTATTTGTTTTATTTTATTATTGTAACCTTTAGGTTTTGGTTGCAGGTTATGATACTTATAGCAACAGCCGTGGAGCATCTTACAACTGGAGAAACCATGCAGATGACTAGTACACACGAGCGACGTTGTAGGTAATTCATCTCGCCTTCTTTCTAAAGACGAATTAAATCTCTATATGGATGCCACATGTCAAGCTTGTGGTTGGAGAGAGAAAAATTAGAAAAATGACATCTTTGAAAAGTCAAACCAACCAGAAGCTGACACATGGTGTTTAGGGGGCATACTTGAGCACTTTTTGAAAGTTAAAAGAGTTACGGGGAGATTTTCAAAGTTTAGGTGGTAGTAGGTGGGAACGTGTCAACTTGGAGTAGCTGCTGATGTATTTGGCCTTGTTAATTCAACCTAAAAGCAGTGTTTATGATGCAGCATGGAGTACTATATGCAAAAGACATACTACAAGACGGCATCTTTGATATCAAACAGCTGCAAAGCAATTGCGCTTCTTGCTGGGCAAGCAGAAGACGTTTCGACTTTGACTTTCGAGTGTGGCAAAAATCTGGTTCGTGGTGTTCTCTCATTATACTGTTTCCAGTTTCCTCTTTGTCACATCCATTAATTTATAATTATATTACTTTTCTTACAGGGATTGGCATTTCAGTTGATAGATGACGTCCTTGATTTCACCGGCACATCAACTTCCCTTGGAAAGGGTCCATTGTCTGACATTCGCCATGTATTTAATCCACCTCTAACATATAATTCCGAGCAGTATTATGATTTATAAGTTGATTTACTTTTTGCAATTCTACTGCTGTTCATTTGAGACAAGTCTTGAAAAGCTATAATGATGTGTATAAAAATGTTTTGTTTTAGGGGATCGTGACAGCCCCGATATTGTTTGCAATGGAGGAGTTTCCACAGCTACGAGCAGTTGTTGAGGAGGGCTTTGACAAACCCGAAAATGTCGATACCGTAAGTTTTTTTATATGGCAAATTTTACATGGAGCCAGGTATTTAGAATTCCCAGCTCCTAATGAATAACATGTCCCATTAACTAAAAAATGGGTTATGTGTCATTCATCGGGAGTAGGCTATTCTAAAATACCCGGCTCCATGTAAAAAGACGCTTATATAGTTGTATAACCACAACCAAAATAGATATGCTAATCAGTCCCTATTTATTCTACTGATTTTTGAGCTTATGTTTTATTCAATTGCGAGTTTAATTCTAAACACTAAGTGTTGAGTTGGACTGAATTGACCCAGGCAAAAATTTTCATGATAAAGGATCAACTTTGTCCTTAAACTTAGCTAGCAGGTTCAAATTGTTAAAAAAATTGTACTTCATTTGTTGATTTGGTCACTTTTGGTCAAACTAGTCAACGAAATCTTAAAAATTGCGAATGAAATGTTGACATGTCACCATAGAACTAATTTCACTAAAAATATTAAATTGCATATAATTTAACATTCAAAGTTACTTTGGATCTAGTTAGCCCAATCAACTGAGCGCGGATCAAATCGATCATTAGAACTTTCTTGTTGGAGGTGTAGTATTGTTGATATGATAATATCTGACAGGCCTTAGAGTACCTTGGCAAGAGCAGAGGAATACAAAGGACACGGGAACTAGCTACGAAGCATGCTAGCCTCGCTGCAAAAGCAATTGATTCACTGCCTGGATCCAATGATGAAGATGTAAGGAAGTCGAGACGGGCACTAGTAGACATTACTCACAAAGTTATTGCAAGAAATAAATGACAGAATTATTTTGGAATTTTCAACAACTTTTTATAACTGATTTTTGGTTTTCGAACATTATTTCTTGTAGCAAGCTTTCATAATATTAATTTTATTGATTCCATTACTTAAACCTCAGATAAACAAAATAATCTTTACAGGGTTTGAATACTAGTATAAATAACAATTGTATTGTATATTTGATGCATAAAACATGCAATGGTTTGGGGTTTTCGTTAGGCTTATGTCACTACACCATAGATGGCCTGTTTCAACAACAAAAAAGGTTGCAAAAAGGGTTCAAAAGGTTGCACTATTTTTGCAACCATTTTTTGAAAAAAAGGACAATGCTCTTCACAAGAGATGCAAGAATCACCTATTGCAACGCGTTTTTACCTAAAGGCGACTCATTTGATGTCTTGCCACAGAGTGTGAACGTCGGTTAACGGCTAAAAAGGTAACGCTTTCTTGAAAACGCCTAAATATCCTATGGCAACCCATTGAAGACGATTGCAACCACTTTTTGAAAACAGTTTTGTCATCACTTGCAACCCTTGTTAGTATGATTGCAACCCTTTTTATTTTACAGTTCAATTGTCTAGCAACGACTTACTGTGTTTTAGCAATCAATTTTCAGTTCCATGCGTTTCAGGGTTATTTTATATAATCAAATACCGGCTCATTTCACATTGATATAATAATATAAAATATAAACAACATTCAAATTTAAATCCCAGAATCCTTTATACAATCCTTCACATACATATAATACTTTGTACCTAATTAAGTTCAAAGGTAATCATGTACTACAAAATAGTACATAATCTATCTATCTATCTAGAAAAGACATTGTCATATCACCAACTATTTAGTGTCGGTCATTCCCCACCTCGGGTTTGAAGTCTTTACCTGAAAAAACAAAGTAAGAAAATGAAATAAAAGTAAGGCAACGAAATGTAGATTGAAACTTTTATTAATGTAGGTTGTAGACCCTGTAAACATCATGAAATGAACACATAATCATTATTATGATATCCAATGAATAAGTAAACAAGAAATATTAAAATTACATTAGAATTAGTACAATAGTAGTTAAATACATAATATAATCCAAGTGAGATATTCAACTTCATATGATGCTTCACTTTCATTATGTTATGAAGCTGACAATGTATTTGCATAAAAGGAACCAATAACAAGACATAACAAACTAGAGACAAATATATGAATTCACCTTAGTAGTAAATAAGAGGAAATTTCCAGTAGGAACTAAAACAACAGAAAAGGACGTACATTTTTTTTGGTAATATTTAAAAGCATCTACATTGAGATCATCTTGTTCGAGGCTTAGTCACAGTTAAGGCTCCTTACCCCTCCCAAAAAGTGTATTTAGTGGGATTCGAACCGTATTCTCCTCTAATTTACTCAACCTGCATTGCCAACTGAGCTACACTTTGGTTGTACAGCAAAAGAACATTTATTAAAAAGCTTATTGACATAAAACATGCTAGGGATAACCCAAGAAGACTGTCTATTGATCTTATATTGGGTTCTATGCTCCAAGCAGAATGATCTCTTTCAACAACTAAGCAAACTAGAGCAGATAGAATGGAAGCAAAGTAGTAAAAGAAGATGACAAACAACTCTGCGAATATTTTTGACATATGTTAGCGATATTTTTTTATCGAACTATTGCTCTGCCATAAATTTTTTCCTAGTATCTACTAATTTTACACACAACTTCATGCATCACAATATGCCATATTACCTATTTACACACTAATAGCAATTCCCATAATTGCAGAGATGCATTGTGGGAAATCAGAGAAGATCCAATATAACTCAAAAGATTATGCTAACTATAGAAAAAAGTTGAATTTCTTACTACTATTATCCATCTATCTTGAAAAATTTGATATTCACATTCGTCCTGTGTCTAATTAACGGTCACCAAGGTGTGAACAATATCAAGGTGTAACTTACTTTAATATGTATTGTCCATCTATTTTTAAGAGTTTTAACAATAATTCAAGGCTAAATATTCCCAATTTAATTTCTGTTAAGGCTAGATTAACTCAAGGCTAGATATTTCTAATGCAATATGTAAATTTTACATACGTATGTACATCTAACAATTCTCTTCGTTCTTTTTCTAGTATTGTTATTGCATTAGACTTCACTTTTCAAGAAAAATATTTTTTGCAAATTTTTTACGCCTAGCGTACCTCAGACGCGTGCCTCGCCTTGAGGCTCGCCTAGCGCCTAGACAACTATGGGCTAAGACATATGCCACTGGTACTACTTAATCAACTTATAAGCATGCAAAGTTAGTATTTCCTACAAGTGTATTACTCTTATTTGAGAACAGCTGTCTATTTGCATCTTTCAACAGCTAATTTGGTGCATACATCTTTCCATAATACTCTAACAAACTCCTGACAGAACAAAAAACTATTAGCTCTTATTTTCAATACTCTAATATTGACTTGGTTCAATGATGCCTTTCTGGAATAACAGTGTAGGATATCAAGTTATCCACAGTTATAAGGCTACAGCTTATCTACCCAAATGTAATGGATAAAGCCGCCCTTTAAAAAATCGAGAACATTAAGAGAGTGCCAATGAATACAAATGATGAATCCTGATAATTACAAAAAGAAGAAAATAAATGATGAAACCGACCTTGACTGTAGAGCTTGACAACATTAAGAGAATGCCAATGCATATAAAACCCACGATCATATAACATATCTGCAAAATGCGATCCGCACCAAGAAACAAGCACAACAAATTTCTGATTATGAGCCGCGAAAACACATATTGGTTGTTTGCAATTAGTCCAATAAAACGACTCATCATACTCATAAGCAATAAAAAGCTCAAGGTGGCAATCTATAAGCAATGAGAACATTGACAACTTCTAGATGGTAGGCTCTAACATATTTGAGTCCAACAAATAATCAAGAATATGACTCTAAAAGCCTATGGCACAAATCTCCCAAGAGCGACGACAATGCAAACTACCTCGCCAATGTAGATCCAAGAATTTAATTTTTGTGTACCTATCCATGCCGTGTACATTGTATAATTATCCAGAGCATCAGTTTATGGTGCATCGATACTGGTATTCTAATAGCACCATCCCAAACATACAATTGTTGTCTAGTACCTATCTCTCAAATAAAAATCTGCCGGACCCGTAAAAATAATGCCAATAAGTTCTAGTGCACTTGGGATACCCGGCAACTCAGAGTACCACCTTAACTTCAGTGTTGAACAAAGGGCAAGGCATCAACCACAGGTTACTAGCAATATATAGCCTGATCAATATGTGGACGAATCTGCTTAATTTCGATCCCAAGTTCTTGCCATGAAATAACTAAGGAAATAGAAACATTTAAAATTTGAACACAAATTTCCCCAAGAACGAAAGAAGGCCCACATAACAATAGAACTATAGAAGTGACTACTTACCCTAAGTATCCTACTCGACAGACAGATATTTTGGCCCCGAACTGATCCAAGAGCTTCTTCTTCATACTGACGAAAAAAGGGCAGTAGGTCTTGCGGCAATTAGATTTCAGAAACATAAACAATAGAAACTCCTAAAACGGAAAAAGAGAGGATGTGTGGAGGAAGAAGAATGAGAACCTGAAAAGGACAACAGGATTTGATCAAACATAGTAGTGGTTGACTAAAAGTTGTAAGTAGTCGTTGAATTTGAATTTGAATTTGAATACCAATATATGAAATAAAGAAAAAGAAAAATCTTTTAATTTCAAGTTCTTCCAAAATTTCAAAAAAAAGTTCTTCCAAAATTAGGCCAAAGAAATAGAATAAAAAAGTCGATCAATTAATTACTGTAATTTTGACTTTTGTATGTGAAAGTTAGTCTCTCCTCGTGATGTTGAAAAGTTGGAGATGTAATTGGAATACTTATATTCCGTAAAGGCCTAATACATAGATGACTCCCTTAACGCAGGAATTTTTAATTGCTCTCCTCACCTTTTAAGTGCTCCATCTTACCCCTTAAACTTAGCAAAAGTGCACCACAAACCCCCCTCATGTTGATGTGGCAGCTGAGTTATCCAAATTTAGAAAGTCAATCACATGTGTAAAGATTGAATAATTGATTTTTTTTATATTTTTAATTTTTATGTCAGATGAGATATCTTCATCTTCTTCGTTCATACCACCCTTCCATTTTTTCATCATCACTATTTTTACTTTCTTCTCCATCATTTCAATACCACTCACCATTTTATCCAGCACTCGATTTTCAATTTTTTAATTTCATTTGATTTTCTCGATTTCAAGGAGCAATCGCCCTATATATTCAAAATTAAGTGAAAAAAGTGAATTGCTCATGTAAAATTAGTATCTAGCTCTTAATTTTAGCATGAATTTGAATTGGATTAAAGGTATGAAGGTTTAGGGTTTTTTCAATTTCAACGAAGACGTGGAAGGCGGCATCTATGATTCAAATTCGCCGGACGAAGCTGCTTTGTCGACGGTATCTTCTCATTCGCCGATGGGGTTTTTCAAACTTAATGAATAATCCTACTTCTACATCTAATTTTGATTAAAATTACTTTCCTCTAGTGTTGAGATCCAAGAAAAAAGAAAACTCATTTTTCGTTCTTGATTTCCAATTTGTTTCAATTCTTTGTGTTTTTTGAGTGAATTTGGATGTTAGGGAAGAAAATTGTATTGTTGTAATTGAAAGAGTATGAAGGATTAAAATTTTATTAATCCATGTGGCAACAGTGTATCACACTCTCTTAAAGTGTGACTGGTTTTGTTGAGGTTAGAGGGCTAGGAGGTGCACTTTTGCCAAGTTTAAGGAGTAAGTTGGAGCATTTGAAAGGTGAGGGGGGAAGTTGAAAATTCATGCCAATTTAAAGGGGGTCATCTATGTATTAAGCCTTCTATAAAGCAAATTAGTATACACACTACGCCATGGCCTGTTGCAACTAAAAATCTTAGGGTTGCCATCCATGTAAGGGTGGCAATTTTATGAAAAATTTGACCTTTTGCAACCATATGACAAAGTGTCAAAAAGGGTTGCAAAAAATATGAAAGTCAAGAAAATCCGTTTCACTTGCAACGATATTTGTAAAACGGTTGCTTGAAATTCAAATGAATAGTGACTTTTGACGGCGCGGAAAATGAAGTTAACTGGAGCCTTGACTCATGCTTAATAAGTAGACCGAAATTACAATTAAAAAAAATTAAATTTTAAAATAAAACTAAAATAGTGGGGATATAAAAGGCGCACACACTCTCTCTCTTAATTTCAGATCTAGGTTTTTATCAGACATCAAAATAAAAAATTAGGGGTGCCAAACTCTTTGAGATAGTTTTTCTTTATTCCGATATAGAGGTGTCAAACTTTTTGAGATTTAAACCTTATTGAGTGCTTTTCGGTCTCCACCTTGCATCAAATAAATGATTATAATCAATAGAAATAATGAAGAAATACGGATGGCAAACCCTAGCCGCCACAACCCATAATTCTCCGACTTGTCTCGGTGGCTAGCCCTCCATTTGCTCACCGAAAGATGGCTTGCGTCTAGCCCACCATGGGGATTTCTCCAATGCACATCTTTTCCATAGAAAATCCTTTGAGAAGGAATCATTGGTCATCCATGCTAAGAGACCATCTTACACAGAAATAGCATAAGGTCAGGTAAATATTTCGATCTCTTCTTCTGCCATAATAATCGATAAAGGGGGATTCATGATAGTTTGAATCAGTCAGGAAATTTATGATAGTCGTGTGAAACGTTGTGAATTCTCTCTCATAGGTTGACTTATCTTCAGTAAGGGTGATTCTCCAAAGAAATTGGAGGATTTGAAGATATAGTTAACCTTGGTTTGGGGTCTTAAATCCTAGTGGAAATTGATTTCTATTGGTCGAGGGTTATTTCATATTATGTTAGATTCTTTATCATCGAAGAACATGGTTTGGAGTAGGGGGTGTATCAACCTCAAACCCAGAATCTTTAGGCTCCAACCATAGGTTCTTGACTTTGATCCCTATGCTAAAAACCCAATGAATGCCCAGGTTTAGGTTAGGTTGGAGGCCTTGTCGTGGAAGTACTGGGATCATAAAACTCCTGCAAAATTTTGAGTTGTTTTGGGGTTCTTTTATGTGTTGATTAAAACATTTTAGATGGGAATTTTGGGCATTTTGTTAGAATTCTGGTCGACGTGGATTTATCTGACCAATTGTGGCATTCTATGGGGGTTGCGAGGGAAGGGCATGAGCTCTGTATTGATCTTTTGTTTGAAAAAATACCAACATTTTACAAGTTTGTAATTCTGTTGGGCATCAGGCCTATGAGTGTAGAAGCAACAAGAAGCCTCCGGTGGTTCAAAAATAGCTTGTGAAAAGGAAACACCTGAGAATAAGTTATCGAATTTAGAACTTCTTACTAGAAGCAAGCTGCATCAACATGATTTGGAGAAGAGAAGTAAAGAAGTCCAAGTTGTGCCAACTGGGAACATTTTCCATAACATAGCGGATAGCCTTAATAAGAAATCTATTGATAATCCTAGTACCAACAAACAAGGGGATGAGGACATTCAGGATTCAGATGATTGTTCGATGGATAAACAGTTCATTGTTGAAGATTTGTCGGTTCAGGAACAAATTGCTAATAATGAATTGTAGGATCTACGACCAAATCCTAGTAGGCATAAACCTTCTCCACCAGCTTCTATGGAGATGAGAAGATCGACTCAAGTTCTAGCAGGTTTTCCTGATCATCAGCATAGCCTTGTGGTTATACAAAGGGATGATGGGGTTGATCCGCAAGAAGAGGATGATATTGTGGATTCTGATTCAGATTATTCTCAGCATGAGAGAGGTGTTACAGGTTCTTGGACGGATTCCACAGAACGAAAAGAGGCAAGGCTGAAAAATAAGGCCAAGTAGGTTGCACTTGTTAGGCGATACTATCCAGCTTCTTCCTTTGAAAGCTTTTGGAATGGGGAGATAGATGAGGGCGACACTATTCGACAATATCCAAAAAATAAAAAGTTATATATTGCTAGCAGAGAATGAGCTACATGAGAGCGCAAACCTCCTCTGAAGTGCTCCAATTAGTTGATATTATTTTTTTCTATTGCCTAAATGGTTGTTTGACATTTGTTGTTTTTAGATTTTCTTTCTTTTTTTTTCTTATTATTTAATAATAGTTGAGCTCGGTTCTCCGGCCTTCACTTTTAATTAAAAAAATTATTGTAGAAATTTATAACAAGTCAAGGGAACATGAACACCGATAAGCTGAGTTATGTCTAAGACATTGTCTTTAAAAATACTTGTAGTTCCTTCCAAAATTGAATAGATTCTTCAATCGGTTAGTCGGACCAGGAACATAAATTAAATATTAGAGAATCTCATAAGTGGTCACTTAAAGATTTATATATTTAGATGTTCCAAAATCTTTTAAATTTTTTCGTCAACAAAATATTTTAGCTGCAATTCGGTAGTATTTCATCTATAATTTGTTAGTTTTCATTCATATACATTACACAATATGCGAATAGATTTTATAATGATAATTTGACTGCAATACTAATCGATATTATATAGTATTGATAAAAAGACCCATTTTTGTTTTTCACTCAAGGCCTCGTATTTCTCCGAGATGGCCCTGAGTAAACTTATATAGATACTCTATTTTATGTACATTTTGAAGTGCTATCATTTGCAAGTATATGTGCTTGTACTTTTTTTTAATTAAAGGCTGAGTTCGGTAAATGCCGGCTAAATTTATTAAAATGAAAAGAAAAAAACCACAAAAAAGAAAAATGAAAACATCTCTAGGATGTTAACAAATCCATTTGCAATCTAGTGCAATAAAAATGAACTAAAGAACTCAATCACAGCAGAGTGTGATCATAATGATTTAAAGATTCATAGCATCAACTGAATATTAGCCGGCATGATGAGGAACGGAAGGAAGAAATTCCCCGTGATGCAACGTAGTCAATCTCAACGAGAAGGCTGAGATGATGAGGCCTAATGACAGCGATGACGATAATATCATCGTAAGATTCAAAGCAATTTCGAGGTCGTATAGACACAATCACCTTCTAAGGAAGAGACATCATTCAAAATGTGTCCACTCTTAGGACCTCAGCCGATAATCAAAACCACTTCAAGGGAAAGGTCTTGAAGTAGTACAGTCTAATGAGGAACCAAAGCTCCAGCAAGACTGAAACTGCCCAACTCATGCGAGAGGCTGCAGCCAAAGAAATCATGACTGTAAGGTTCGCAATCACTACTGCCCAAGAGACGGCTATCGATAAGAAAAAGCTGAGCGATTAGGGAAAGAGAGCCCTAGCCTCCTGCTCATAAACACTCCTAAGGAGGAGTTGTGAGGGCTATCCCCTGGACAAACTGCCAGATAAAACATTGGTGAAAGCAAGCATTTAGATGAGGGGAGCCTGTCCTCATGAAGGACTACCGGAAACAATGCTGGTAAAAAGAGAAAAACCGAGCGGCTTAACCGTCTGCTCCTTAACAATCCGAAGGAGTAGATGCAGAACGAGCCATCCTTTGTGTTGGAAATGAATCGTAGATGGAGGAGCAACAATTTCCATGTCGAACTGCCGATCAAATCACTGGTAAGAGAAGGCATCTGGGCGGCTAGGGTTCAGGATAGAACCCTAGCCGCCTTAGAGAAAAATCTATCAATTAGAAAGTACTCAACTTGCTTAAAATCCTTATTAAGATCCCCGTATATGTGCTTGTACTTGAAAGGCTTGTGTTGTAGCTATGGTTCCATTTTGTTTATAGATGAACAAGATAATCAACCTATTATTTTTTGTTTGTTGTACAACAAATTTGTATACTAAGTCGAAAATCATTTTAAATAAGACTAACGATAACTTTATGAGCAGGCAGTTCTAGCGACTATTGCTATTATTCTTGGCATAACGAAGGGGGCTGATACGCGACCCATTTGTAATTCTTACTCCAAATTTGTTGTTTTGATGTTGTATTTAGCTGAAATTGTTGTTATGTCTATCAAATCTTGAAAATTTAACACGAGATGCTATATGTATCTATGAATGTGTATGTATGTTTTATGTCCCGAAAAGGGATTTGGATTCTTTAAAGTTCAAACTCTCTAAAGTTGTACATTTCAGTCAATCTCTGCCATTCATTGAGTTTAAAGGTCCAGATTTTATTGCACTCTGGACCCCACAAACCACTAAAACTGAATCTGGATCATTAAAATTCAGTGAATGGTTGAGATTGATTGAAATGTACAACTTTATAGAGTTTGAACTTTAGAGAATACAAATCCCCCGAGAAGCTTATTGTTTTTTTTGAAAAACCCCCGGAAGGACAGCGTGTCCCTCTAGTGGCTAAAAGGTTGGGGTGGGTGAAAATTTCGGGGAGGACATCCCAACTGGGTTGACACTTTCGCTTGGCTTATTAAAAAGGAAGAAAAGATACAAGGTTCAGATATGATTAGGTGAACCAAAATAGGCTTTGGCCACTCAAGTTATGAAAATAAGCATTAAAACAAAAATCTGGGACAGTATCCCACCACAAGTAATTACTATGCTCCCAGCCATGATTGGCCAAGATATCCACCACCTGGTTGCCTTCTCTGAAAATGTGAGACTCTAACTTGCATATCCTTTATCTTGTGTAGACACGAAGCCCACTCATGATAAATCTGCCACGGAACATTTTTACTCGGAGTAGTGATAATGTGAACCACATAGGTAGAGTCGCTTTCAAGCCCCACTCTGTTCCAACCTCGGTTTGAGGCCATCAAAGCCACAATAGCTACTTTCATTTCTGCCAAGAAGGCATGTTTAGTCTGTAAACCAAAAGTGAACCCACCAATGAAAAGGCCCCGATTATCTCTGAAAATCCCCCTGCACCCAACATTTATCGAGTCCTTAATTACCGAAGCATCCGTGTTCACCTTAACCGAAACCGTAGTCGGCGGAATCCAGCCGGAATCATTTGAAGTGCTTTTGATCGACGAGGAACAAGACCTAGCATATGTAGTATTTCAAGTTCGACCGAAGAATTTCAAATGAAGCCCATGCCGAAAAAATCAGTCTCCCTGATAAGGTTCCACAAGCTCCGCAGACAGTAGTGAATATTAGGCCGTTTGTTCTCGAAGATACATTCATTCCTCATGCGCCAAATGATCCAGCACACATTAACCCAAGCACTCTGCCAAAGGAAATAAATTTGAGGCGTGAATTTTTGTTTGACAGCCCATAAAAACCGGTCGTTCAAATTGCCTGTATAAAAAATGTCCCTACGGAACAGGCGATCAATTCCCATCCATAATTGCTTGGAGAAAAGGCAATGAAGAAACAAGTGATCCAACATTTCAGTAGAGTTGCTCCATAAGACACATTTAGATACAATCTGAAGGCCTCGTCTAGATCTTAATGAAGATTCTTGTAAATATTAAAAAAAATTGTTATAAAAATAATTCTTACAAAAACACAATAAAAAGCTGTAATGTTGTTAATTTTTACTATGTTGACACCTCTTTAAATGTACGTGTCTAAAGAAAATAATGCTATGATACAAATATTAAGTGCAACTGTATTATTTCATGCATATTATTTGAATTTTTGTAATGAATAATGGTAACCCAAAAAATAGCAAATACTAGTATTAAAAGGAAATACACCTAGATATCTTTTTTGTAGTGTTATTTGTGTACTACCCAAGTACACAATTTATTTCACTTCATATCTAACTACATATACATACTATTTATTAGATGCAATTTAGTTCACGGTACAGACCGAGTATGTGGACTGAAAATATGATTTGAATACCACTAAAAGAGACGTGTGATGAGTCTTAGTGTGAGTTTGTGACTAAGTAATATATAAAATTATATCAAGGAAGATACTAGTAATTTATCTATAAACTACACATATATTACAGTCTTTTATTAATATTAAAAGCTGACCATAGCGAAAAGCTGTGCTTTTTGAAAGCAATGCTTGGTGTAAATGATTAACAATCAATTTTTTGAATGCAACCATCTCATTTATTTTTTCTCCTCTGTGCTATTACTTGTTGGAACCACAAATAAGGTCCGATTTCGTTATATGTTGTTCTTCTCCATCTCGCTTAAAAGACTGGTAGGCAATGCAATTCTCGCGGGGTTTATCACGTATTTCGAGAAGCCGTATTGGTTGCTTTCTTTCGCAGCGAATACACCCGTGTATTCTTTCTAATGATTCCCGTTTTATTGAAGATGCTACACAAAAGGTGATTATGCTTTACACTTGATCAGTTTGTTTGTTTGATGATTGAATAAAATGTAGAGTAGGAAGTTTAAGTGGGTTTTAGGTAGTTTTAATGGGTTGTTAAGCCTTGTAGATGCAGCGGAAGGATCAAGAAACGGGGAACCAAACTCTAATCTTTACAATTCTTTAAGATCGAAAGAAAAGAGCCACTCAATTCTTTACAATTCTTCTAGATTGGGTAGAAGAGAGCCTTCTAATAAATCTAAATTCTTCTAGATTTATAGAAAATTAGGAACAAAAGCCGAAGCCAATTTTATTAATCAATAAAAACTGAATTATTTTGTTACATCCATGCCTTTTTATAGGCTAATTATTCAAATGCTAATAGAACTCCTAAAAATATAAATTCCTATCTAACAAAATATTAATTCTATTAAAACTCCTAAATAACTAAAACTATAAATAAACTAAACTTTCCATCTAATAAAATACCAAATAAAATAAAAGATGACAAAATATAATAAAATCCTCATAAGAATATACTACAAAATAAAAGAAATAACAAAAATTAACATTAATTCGGGATAAACAATAAATCCCGAATTTCAGGCCTTTAGAGTTGGAATTTGACAAAAATAGCATCAGACTCATGGTGAATCCATGAGTTCTTCTCAGTGGCCTATTTCCACACGAAAAACACTCCCGAATCGTGCAAATTGGATAATCTAGCTGAACAACACATATGACCCGAAACAGTTACATTCCTTTTTTATTCTGCATCAAAAACACTCCTATATCATCCAAATCAGATCATCCAGCTGAACAACACATATGACCTGAAACAACTTCATTCCTTTTTCATTCTGCATCTTTCTTCCCTGGTTGAAACAAATTCGTCCTCGAATTTTCATCATAAGAAGAGCTATCTTCTCAATGATGGCCACAACAAAAAATTTATTGGACAAATCAACATTTAAAAATATTGAATTGCCAACAAAAATGAATGGAGATATATTATCCGAAACTTGTAGATTGGGAGTTGCAATTTGAGAAGTATTCACCTGATTTTGCAAGTTTGAAAATATTAGGCGAACCATACCATATTTGATCTCTTCGGCGACTTCTTCATTAAAAATTGGGTCTTTAATAGGGATAGTATTTTCCTTCACACGATCTCCCTTATCACCTTTTCCTTCATCATGGATTTGTACATTGAACAAAGAACATAAAGAAAAATCTTGTAACTCTTCTTCACAATCTTTGTTAAACTTCTTTGCAGTCAACAAAGTATTGTCGAACATGAGCTCTTCTTTCTTTGGAAGCAATATAATCTTTTTGCCATCAAATAAAAAGGAGTAAGTGTTAGCTTTTCCATTGTCTTGAACTCCTCTATCAAATTGCCATGGACGACCCAATATTAAATGACACATATCGATATCCATAACATCACACCAAATCTCATCTTTGTATATAAACCCCATTAAAATTGACACCATCACACGCTTTGAATTCTGAAATCTTTCTATTGATAGTTTTAATTTTTGAACTGCCTCTAAAGAGATCATATTTTCAGAACTACCATCATGAATTATAAACTTACATACTTTCTCCTTTATAGTACAAGTGGAATGAAAAATATTATTTCGCAACCACCTATCTTGATCTACCGACGGATTTGAATCATATTTCATTCTGAACATCATGATCTGGCTTAGGTACCAACTGATGCATCAGAAGGATCAAGAAACGGGGAACCAAACTCTAATCTTTACAATTCTTCCAAATCAAAAGAAAAGAGCCACTTAATTCTTCACAATTCTTCCAGATTGGGAAGAAGAGAGCCTTCTAATAACCGTAAATTCTTTTAGATTTAGAGAAAATTAGGAATTATTTTGTTACATCCATGCCTTTTTATAGGCTAATTATTCAAATGCTAATAAAACTCCTAACAATATAAATTCCTATCTAACAAAATAATAATTCTATTAAAACTCCTAAATAACTAAAACTATAAATAAACTAAACTTCCTATCTAATAAAATACCAAATAAAATAAAAGATGACAAAATATAATAAAATCCTCATAAGAATATACTACCAAATAAAAGAAATAACGAAAATTAACATTAATTCGAAATAAACAATAAATCTCGAATTTCAGGCCTTTAGAGTTGGAATTTGACAAAAATAGCATCGGACCATGGTATAACCATGAGTTCTTCTCAGTGGCCTGTTTCCACCTAAAAAACACTCCTGAATCTTCCAAATCGGATCATCCAAGTGAACAACACATATGACCAAAAACAACATCATTCCTTTTTCATTCTGCATCACTTGTTTATGTGAATAAGAAATGCATTACAGTCTCTTTTCTTGTAGCCGGATTAATTTTCGATGGACTGTTTGATTGTCATAGTTATTAAGGGCGCAGGAGCACCAAGGCGCAAAAGGGTTAGGTCCGCCAAGGTGCGAGGCGCTACGCGAGTCTCGTAACTGAGTGACGCGAAGTGTAAATAAACTAAAATATATTTAAAATAAAAAGAAAATTAACCCTAGTGTCAGAAATCAAATAGAATCTAAGGTAATATAAAACAAGTATAAAAGAATAGGTTGCATTTATAATAATTAAAGTGAAGTATATAGGTGAGACAAGCAAATAACTTATAATTTTCTGTGTTTACTTGTTTAAGTTTTAGTGCGTCACTATAACTTTGTTTACTGTTTTGATGTAAATGAATAGAAATGATGAATAAGGATTGCTATACTTTAAGATTGTCATCATCTTAAATATGGAGTACTAAAGTTTGTTTTCATAATTATGGAGTATTAAAGTAGTATCAAGTCTCTAATTAGGTATTATTTCCTAAACTAAACCTTAATTTTATGAGACATTTATGTCTTTACATATTAATTTCTGATTTATGGAGCCATTTGATTCGCATAAATCAACAAAAAAGAAAGATAAATCATAAAAACAGCCCATACTTGGTCGGGCATGCCTGGGCGCTTGTAAGTTGTAAGGCGCATCACCTGGGCGCGCTTAGACGCTTGAGGCGCATGCCCGAGTGACTCTGCCTTGCATGAGCTCTTTTGAGGCGCTAAGTCGTGAGCCTCAAGCACCCGGAGCCTGAGGTGCAACCCGTAACAACTATGTTGATTGTTGATAATTTGTAATCCGGGGCAAAAAAAATTAACTGGGTTTTAGCTTGCTCTTAGTTTTAGGCATAGTTTAAAATTGGACTGGACCGTCAGGTCAAACCGGGTTCGACTGGAACCGATGGCTGGTTTGGTCGATTTTCAGTGGATCCTAGCCTTAGTCAAAACCCGGTCAACTATCGGCTGAACCGGCCTGCTCAACCAAAAATCGGCCGGATCAGTCAAAATCCGGTTTGACCATGTACTTTTTAAAGCATTATTTGAAATTTACACCTCTTGAGCCGTGTGTAGGGATGTCAATAGGGAGGGGATAATCCGAAAGTCGTAGCATCCGATGAGTGAGGGGGAAAACCCCAAAAATTTTAACCAATGGGGGGAGGGAATTTTATCCCCGATTGAAAACTTGGGCGGGTTGGGTGAAGCTATATCTGCCCCTTGGGGATCCCCACCCGCTCCCGAAAAAATTCCCGTATAAATTCCTAAAAAAACCATGTTATATGTATACTATTATATAGATAAATAGATATATAAGAAATTGAGTTTGTTTAATTGGACTCCTTTTGACTATGTTCGGAATCGATAAATTGAAAAAAAGAAAAGAAATGAATTGAATTTTGATTAGTAAAAATTCATTCGAATTCTTTTTCTCAATAGCACATTTCTTTGGAAAACTCTTTTGCATAAAAAGAGTTTAAATAGTTACTAATGAATTTATCAAATATTGCCAAAATTGCCCTCATACAACATATCTCAACTAATTCTTCAAATTTAACACCAATTAGAATTAGAACAACAAAAATATCAACAAATGTTAAATTGTTGATAATATGTGCTAATTTGACTAATTGATTATATTTTAAACTTTATTGTGGGTGGGGATTCCATGAAACCCGTAAAAACCCGCACTAGTGAGAAATGAGCGTGAAAAAATCTCCGAAACATCTAATGGGGATTCCCTGAACTCGTCCCCGAAGTTATAGGGTGCGGAGTGGGGGGTATATCACCCGCCCCGCCCCATTTACCTCATCTAGTGTAAATTTCTTTACTTCTTTCTTTGATGAGACCATCCTCTTACATCTTATACTTTATTGTTTAATTTTTTTATTTTGCATTTTTTACTACCGACTTAAAAAATATTCAATTAATACCCTTAATTCTTCATATTAATCATTATTTTGAATAAAATAGACAATCTATCAAAATATATTAATATTTAGACGCATCCTAATTTGTATTTAAACTTACTAAATTTACAAATTTATTCTATTAATGTGTGTAGTTTTCATATACTATAAATAAAATTCATTAAATTTTTATTTAATTTATAAATTTTAATTTCATCCAAACAAAATCCAATTTAATATAAAACTAGTGACTCTCTTTTTTAGTGTTTACCATATTAATTTAGTTATTGCGTTGAGTTTTATATTTATTTGACATGTGAAGTTTAAATTATGTAATACTAACATTAAATATTATTTATTATCAATATAATATAACATAATTAATCTCAAACTATTAAATATATTGGTGTTTTAACTTATTTTAATCAAATTTGGTTCGACCACCGAATTAATCCAGTTGAACCTTAAATCCATGACCCTCTCCCCCCACCGGTTCGATGGCCGGTCCAAGGTCTGAAACCATGGTTTTAGGTAATTTTTGATGGGTTGTTACTGCTTTCCTTTTGTTTGCAACAGGAATGACTTGTTCATTCTTTTTTTTTTCCTTGGAGAGAACTTCTGGAGTTAGTGATTATGGATACTGTTGCATTTAAAAGTAGTGATTGAAGTGAATAATGACATATAAAATGTGTTTGTGAGATTTTGTTGGTGAGTGTATTTATGGTTAATCAAAGGATTGTATAGTGGGTAAACTTAGGCTAATTGGATACAAATTCAAATTCAAATGTTTTTATGTTCATTTTTTGTAGGAGCTCATTCTTCTGTTTGCCCTTTTGATTCAGATTTTAGAGATTTCGCAAACTTGCGGTTCTTAATTTTTTTCCCTTTTTTATGTTTATGGTGATTAGTAGGTTTTCAACCGCGAAGACACTTGTATTTGGAGCTCACCTGCTTTGCATGGCTTTAGACAACAAATTCATCAAACCGACTCCTTAATCGAGGTTGAGTGTTGTTCTTATTATGCTAATCTTTCTGTTTTGCTTTTATGGCTCTGATACCACGTAGAGAATTTGTGGGCCTGAAGAACGTTGGGCTCGATAGTTTGATTGAGCATATAAGTGAACTCATCTAACACAAAAACAATTGGCTTGTGTTATTGCCCAATATACATCAGTTATATATTTCACACTTTACTCTTCTTTGTTTTCGATGTGGGAATCTCCACACATCTCTAACATGCCACCTAAAGTGTAACTGGGCCTGGGAAATTTGCCACTTGCCAACCATTCCTTGGCCTATCTCCTCTGAGGCACAAGGTCATTAACGAGTCTAGTCTTTTCTACTAGCCCAACTCGATCATGACTTGATGAACCTAGGATCTTTAGCTGTCCAGGCCTTCTTCTGCTTTGATACCAAGATGAGCCATAATATGTGAATTCTCCAATACACTAGTTTGGAGTGTGTATTATTTAATATATACTTAGGGTTAGGGTTCGTACAAATCATTATTACAATAATACCCTATCATACAATATGACTAATACACAATATAACACATACAATACATAAAAACTAACAGCCTTGGGCTGTTAGTTCTTCCCAACTGAAGGTCAAAACTTTAAAAAAATTAATGGAATATGTGTAGATAACCATTGGACGTTTAAAGATTAAAACTTTGAAGTATATGCAATTACCCTAAAGATTATAGCATAGATTGTTGTGGTTTCATTATTAGCTCTGGTAAAATCCAGTTAATTTGGAGGTTCCTTGCCTTTGATCCCATTGAGACAAGATGAACATTTTACTATTAACTCTTTAAAATGAAATCTCAATTAGGGAGTATTGAGTTTCTATGATTAAGATAAAATTTTTTATCTGTTCCAAACCTTTTGGATGGACATTTATTGCTCTATTGACTTTGTAAGATTAATTTTTTGCAGGAACAATCTGACCCATTTTCGCTGGTTGCTGGTGAACTATCGCTCCTCTTAATAGGTTGCGAGAAATGGTGGTTGCTCAAGTATCACTTTACCTTTACTTTTTCCATTTTTTTGAGATATTTGTGGAGTATGGATTTATATGATATTTTTCAATGAATGGCTTGATTCAATTTTACAGGTCCCTATGCTCGCCTCTGCTACTGAGTACTTCTTCAAGATGGGAGTAGAAGGAAAGAGGTTTCGTCCAACGGTATATATTTGTTGTTTCCTGAGAAAAATATAGCTTTTCCATGGGTTATGCTTATCTTTGTTTTGATTGTGAAAGCTTTGTTGGATTGTTGGGAGGATTTTGCACCTTAATGACAGGTGCCAGCTTTTGATTGAAAATAGAAAAAAATTTCAATTTTTTGAAAAGTCAAACAAACCAGAAGCTGACACGTGACATTAAAGGGGCAAACTGGTGCACCCTTTTCTAATAGATTAGTTGTATTTGTGCAGGTTTTGTTGTTGATGGCATCAACTTTGAATGTGAGCCTACCAAGTACATTGCCAACTAACACTGAAGAACTTTTGGAAACACACTTAAGAACCAGACAACAACATATAGCTGAAATAGCGGAAATGATACATGTCAGTTCATTATTCTTCTATAATCCAATTATTTTTTTGTCAAATATTTTTGTTCTATTTATATTCGCTGGTTTATCTTTCAAGACTTCTGCAATCTCAGGTGGCGAGTCTTCTACATGATGATGTACTGGATGATGCAGACGCAAGGCGTGGCATTGGCTCACTAAATTTTTTAATCGGGAATAAGGTATGCCTATTCACTTTCATATTTTAGATTATGTATTATCCTTTTTTTTATATATGTCCCTACTTAAATGTGACAATAACTGTTTACAAGCCTTCTCCATCAGGCACGCCTTTGGCTCTGGGCGTGCAAGGCTCCAGGCTCATTGCCTAGGCACCTTGCAGGCTCCTCACATGCATGCAAAAAGTGGATGCATAGGCACGATAGGCTCTAGGCTCTAGGCACTAAAGTAGTATGCCTAGGCGTGTCTGACACATATTGGGGGTTTGTTTTAGAAATGTAATAATGTAGGTAAATTTAGATTAATGAAGAGTAAAAATTATGAAAAAAATATTAACTATAGAAATACAGAAGTTGGGAAAGGAAATCATAGAAATCAGTAAATGAGAGAAATTATGAAAATAGAATTGAAATTAGGAAGAAAGAAGAATTGAGGGAGAGAAATAGGAATGAGAAGAAAAGACATATATCTATGTATCAATTTCAAATTGATTCATAATTCACAATCAACTAGTAAAATAACTATTTGGGTGTCTATGTTGTTTCTAACCACATCAAGTGTATATGCATAGCAAATTTATGGTACTCCATATTGAATATTTCTATTTATTTATTGTTTGTTTACTGTTGCGCCTAGCATCGTCAGGCGCTCGCCTTGTGCCTAGGCTCTAGGACCTCCTAGCGCCTTAACAACTATGCGCCACATACATACATTCTTGGTTTGGGTAATTACCTGCATTGCAGGTAGCAATTTTGGCCGGAGATTTTCTGCTGTCAAAAGCTTGTATGGAACTTGCTTCTTTGAAGAATACAGAGGTATATATGTAGTTCTTAGTTCTCAATTTTATTTGTTTTATTTTATTATTGTAACCTTTAGGTTTTGGTTGCAGGTTGTCATTCTTATAGCAACAGCAGTGGCGCATATTGCAACTGGAGAAACCATGCAGATGACTAGTACACACGAGCAACGTTGTAGGTAATTCATCTCGCCTTCTTTCTAAAGACGAACTAAATCTCTAGATGGATGCCACATGTCAAGCTTGTGGTTGGAGAGAGAACAATCAGAAAAATGACATCTTTAAAAAGTCAAACCAACTAGAAGCTAACACATGGTGTTAAGGGGGCATACTTGTGCACTTTTTGAAAGTTAAAAGAGTTACAGGGAGATTTTCAAAATTTAGGGGTTAGTAAGTGGGAACGCTTCAACTGGGAGTAGCTGCTGATGTATTTGTCCTTGTTAATTCAACCTAAAAGCAATGTTTATGATGCAGCATGGAGTACTATATGCAAAAGACATACTACAAGACTGCATCTTTGATATCAAACAGCTGCAAAGCAATTGCGCTTCTTGCTGGGCAAGCAGAAGACGTTTCGACTTTGACTTTCGAGTATGGCAAAAATCTGGTTCGTGATGTTCTCTCATTATAATGTTTCCAGTTTCCTCTTTGTCACATCCGTTAATTTGTAATTATATTACTTTTCTTACAGGGATTGGCATTTCAGTTGATAGATGACGTCCTTGATTTCACTGGCACATCAACTTCCCTTGGAAAGGGTCCATTGTCTGACATTTGCCATGTATTTAATCCACCTCTAATATATACTTCCGAGTAGTATTATGATTTATAAGTTGATTTACTTTTGCCAATTCTACTGCTGTTCATTTGAGATAAGTCTTGAAAAGCTGTGTATAAAAATGTTTTGTTTTAGGGGATCGTGACAGCCCCGATATTGTTTGCAATCGAGGAGTTTCCACAGTTACGAGCAGTTGTTGAGGAGGGCTTTGACAAACCCGAGAATATCAATACCGTAAGTTTTTTTGTATGGCAAATTTTACATGGAGCCGGGTATTTAGAATACCTTGATCCAGATGAATGACGCATGTCCCATTAACTATAAAATGGGTTATGTGTCATTCATCGGTAGCAGGCTATTCTAAAATACCCAGCTCCATGTAAAAAGACGCTTGTATAGTTGCATAACCACAACCAAAATAGATCTGATAATCAAATCCCTATTTATTCCTCTGATTTTTGAGCTTATGTTTTATTCAATTGCGAGTTTAATTCTATACACTAAGTGTTGAGTTGGACTAAATTGACCCGGGCGCAAATTTTCGGGATAAAGGATCAATTTTGTCCTAAAACTTAGCAAGCAGGTTCAAATTGGTAAAAAAATGCACTTCATGTGTTGATTTGGTATGTAACTTTTGGTCAAACTAGTCAACAAAACCTTAAATTTTGCGAATGAAATGCTGTCACCATTGAACTAATTTCACTAAAAATATTAAGTTGCGTATAATTTAACATTCGAAGTTATTTTGGATCTAGTTAGCCCTATCAACCGAGCGCGGATCAAACCGATAGTTAGCACTTTCTTATTGGAGGTGTAGTATAGTTGATATAATAATATTTGACATGCCTTAGAGTACCTTGGTAAGAGCAGAGGAATACAAAGGACACGGGAACTAGCTACCAAGCATGCTAGCCTCGCTGCAGAAGCTATTGATTCACTGCCTGGATCCAACGACGAAGATGTAAGGAAGTCGAGACGGGCACTAGTAGACATTACTCACAAAGTTATTACAAGAAATAAATGACAGAATTATTTTGGAATTTTCAACAACTTTTTATAACTGATTTTTGGTTTGGAACATTATTTCTTGTAGCAAGCTTTCATAGTATTAAGTTTATTGATTCCATTACTTAAACCTCAGATAAACAAAATAATCTTTACAGGGTTTGAATACTAGTATAAATAACAATTGTATTGTATATTTGATGCATAAAACATGCAATGGTTTGGGGTTTTCGTTAGACTTATGTCACTGCACCATAGATGGCCCGTTTCAACAACTAAAAAGGTTGCAAAAAGGGTTAAAAAGGTTGCACTATTTTTGCAACCATTTTTTGAAAAAAAGGATGGGAATTTTGGCCGTTGCCAAAGAGCCTATTGCAACGCTTTGTTGACTTTTTGCAATGCTCTTCACAAGAGATGCAAGAATCACCTATTGCAACGCGTTTTTACCTAAAGGCGACTCATTTGATGTCTTGCCACAGAGTGTGAACGTCGGTTAACGGCTAAAAAGGCAACGCTTTCTTGAAAACGCCTAAATATCCTATGGCAACCCATTGAAGACGATTGCAACCACTTTTTGAAAACAGTTTTGTTATCACTTGCAACCCTTGTTAGTATGATTGCAACCCTTTTTATTTTACAGTTCAATTGTCTAGCAACGATTTGCTGTGTTTTTGCAATCAATTTTCAGTTTCATGCGTTTCAAGGTTATTTTATATAATTCAAATACCGGCTCATTTCACATTGATATAATAATATAAAATATAAACAACATTCAAATTTAAATCCCAGAATCCTTTATACAATCCTTCACATACATATAATACTTTGTACCTAATTAAGTTCAAAGGTAATCAAGTACTACAAAATAGTGCATAATCTATCTATCTAGAAAAGACATTGTCATATCATCAACTATTGTAGTGTCGGTCATTCCCCACCTCAGGTTTAAAGTCTTTACCTAAAAAAACAAAGTAAGAAAATGAAATAAAAGTAAGGCAATGAATGTAAATTCAAACTTTTATTAATGTAGGTTGTAGACCTTGTAAACATCATCAAACGAACACATAATCATTATTATGAATAAGTAAACAAGAAATATTAAAATTACATTAGAATCAGTACAATAGTAGTTAAATATATAGTATAATCCAAGTGAGATATTCAACTTCATATGATGCTTCACTTTCATTATGTTATGAAGCTGACAATGTATTTGCATAAAAGGAACCAATAACAAGACATAACAAACTAGAGACAAATATATGAATTCACCTTAGTAGTAAATAAGAGGAAATTTCCAGTAGGAACTAAAACAACAGAAAAGGACGTACATTTTTTTTGGTAATATTTAAAAGCATCTACATTGAGATCATCTTGTTCGAGGCTTAGTCACAGTTAAGGCTCCTTACCCCTCCCAAAAAGTGTATTTAGTGGGATTCGAACCGTATTCTCCACACTTTGGTTGTACAGCAAAAGAACATTTATTAAAAAACTTATTGACATAAAACATGCTAGGGATAACCCAAGAAGAATGTCTATTGATCTTATATTGGGTTCTATGCTCCAAGCAGAATGATCTCTTTCAACAACTAAGCAAACTAGAGCAGATAGAATGGAAGCAAAGTAGTAAAAGAAGATGACAAACAACTCTGCGAATATTTTTGACATATGTTAGCGATATTTTTAATCGAACTATTGCTCTGCCATAAATTTTTTCCTAGTATCTACTGATTTTACACACAACTTCATGCATCACAATATGCCATATTACCTATTTACACACTAATAGCAATTCCCATAATTGCAGAGATGCATTGTGGGAAATCAGAGAAGATCCAATATAACTCAAAAGATTATGCTAACTATAGAAAAAAGTTGAATTTCTTGCTACTATTATCCATCTATCTTGAAAAATTTGATATTCACATTCGTCATGTGTCTAATTAACGGTCACCAAGGTGTGAACAATATCAAGGTATAACTTACTTTAATATGTGTTGTCCATCTATTTTTAAGAGTTTTAACAATAATTCAAGGCTAAATATTCCCAATTTAATTTCTGTTAAGGCTAGATTAACTCAAGGCTAGATATTTCTAATGCAATATGTAAATTTTACATACGTATGTACATCTAACAATTCTCTTCGTTCTTTTTCTAGTATTGTTATTGCATTAGACTTCACTTTTCAAGAAAAATATTTTTTGCAAATTTTTTACGCCTAGCGTACCTCAGACGCGTGCCTCGCCTTGAGGCTCGCCTAGCGCCTAGACAACTATGGGCTAAGACATATGCCACTGGTACTACTTAATCAGCTTATAAGCATGCTAAGTTAGCATTTCCTACAAGTGTATTACTCTTATTTGAGAACAGCTGTCTGTTTGCATCTTTCAACAGCTAATTTGGTGCATACATCTTTCCATAATACTCTAACAAACTCCTGACAGAACAAAAAACTATTAGCTCTTATTTTCAATACTCTAATATTGACTTGGTTCAATGATGCCTTTCTGGAATAACAGTATAGGATATCAAGTTATCGACAGTTTATAAGGCTGCAGCTTATCTACCCAAATGTAATGGATAAAGGCGCCCTTTCGAATTTCGAGAACATTAAGAGAGTGCCAATGCATACAAATGATGAATCCTGATAATTACAAAAAGAAGAAAATAAATGATGAAGCCGACCTTGACTGTAGAGCTTGACAACATTAAGAGAATGCCAATACATACAAATGATGAATCTTGATAATTAGAAAAAGAAGAAAATAAATGATGAAACCGACCTTGACTGTAGAGCTTGACAACATTAAGAGAATGCCAATGCATACAAAACTCACGATCATATAACATATCTACAAAATACGATCCGCACCAAGGAACAAGCACAACAAATTTCTGATTATGAGTTGTGGAAACGCATTGGTTGTTTGCAGTTAGTCCAATAAAACGACTCATCATACTCATAAGAAATAAAAAGCTCAAGGTGGCAATCTATAAGCAATGAGAACACAATATTATGGTTTAAAGCTAAGCCTATAAAAAGATTGGCATGCTTTCAAGTCCAATTACAATTCAATTAAGTCTAATTATATCTCAATCAATTTGAACTCGAGGAAGAAGATATACTAGACTTCAGTTACGATTTGGAATTCAATGAAGATACAATTTCAAGAACTTAGGTTGTAATTGTATGTTATCGATGATACAAATTAGTTTATTAATGACTGATATTTATAACATTGATATCTTCTAGATGGTAGGCTCTAACATATTTGAGCCCAACAAATAATCAAGAATATGACTGGTTCATATTCAATGTAACACCGCTATTCCGAATCCATAGGCCCCTTTTTGCAAATTTTTTTGAAACTACAGACCCCATTTTGAAAAAAAAAATTCCTCAAACCCCCTTTTGCAAATGAATGAAACTACAAGGTACTTTTTTTAAGTTTACCCTAAAGTTTTTTATCGTATTTTTTGGAAAAGATGCGAGCGAGGGAAATAGAGTAGGGGTCCTTAGGCTATTTTTTTTTATTGTATGTAGTAATTTAACTTGCTCACACTAGTATAAAATATGGACCCCTTTCAGCTGTGGGCCCTAGGCCATCGCAGTATCTCCAAAAAATTAAATTTGGGATTTTCTTCTGTTTTTTAACTAACTGAAATCCGAATCAATATGTTTGCAGTAAAATAATGAACAGAAGAATGGACATTGAGACCGATGGATTACCGCAAGGAATAGCAGATGCAATCATGGAAATAACAGCAAAAAGAAGAGATAAAATAAGAGGTGGAGAAATTGAGGGTTATGGGAATGATTTTCTGGGATTATTGCTAAAAGCATGTGAAGATGAAGATCCAAAAAAAAGGATATAGTCTTCAGGATGTGATTGATGAATGAAAGACTTTCTATGTTGGTGGACAAATATCAACTAGCATTTTGTTGTATTGGGCTGCTTTTCTTCTAGTAAGCAATCCTGATTGGCAAGACAAAGCAAGAGAGGAGATTTTCACTGTAATGGGTAACCAATTGCCTGATTCGGATTGGCTTTCAAATCTTAAAATTGTGAGTATTTTCTCCTTATTTTACTTATAAACTTAGTTGGCAACGAACACTGAGCAAGTGAGAGGAGAACGAGGTTCAAACCCCTCTAAGTGCATTTGTTGCGAGGGGTGAGGAGCCTTAACTGTGACTAAGCCTCTAACAAGATTATTTTAACGAAGATACTTGTAAATATTACCAAAAAAAACTTGTGTTCTTATTAGGTTAGGTTAGGTAGCACGAAACTCCTAGACTCTAAAGTTTCCAAGCTTTAGTTTTAGTTTCAGAAACCGAAAAGAAACCTATATAGACTGTTTTTATAAATAATAAAAGTTGGAAACCCGTTGTTAGATAATTAGGGAAATTGTTTTGGGCAAGCTATCCTCAAAAAATTTTATGACGACTCTTCTAAAGTAAAATATACATATTTATGTGACAAATGTTATAATCTAGTGGCTGAAACTGAATCTGTGACTGAGATAAGAACTCGCACAAGTTTATACACATATTTATAATATTTTATATTTATTAATATACCCCTCTATTTTCATTATTTACGTTTCCTCACAACTTTCAAACCTACAATTTTTAGAAGTGTCGCGTGTCCATTTCCTTTTTCGTGCTACCTACAGGGTTTATATGACCCTCCATCATTTGTATATGATTGACAGGTTGGCATGATCATCAATGAAACTCTAAGGTTATATCCTCCTGTGACTGGATATATCAAAAAAGCAGACAAAGATGTAAAACTAGATAACATTCATGTGCAATTTGGAGTACAATTTCACATATCAATTCTAGCAGTTCATCACAATCCTGAAATTTGGGGCAAAGATGTGCATTGTTTTAACCCGGAAAGATTCTCTCAAGGAATAATGAAGGCTACAAAGAATAGACCCGGTTCATATTTGCCATTCGGAATAGGTCCTAGAAGCTGTGTGGGCTACAGTTTTTCGATCACAGAAGCAAAGATAGCCCTCTCAATGATACTACGTCGTTTTTCCTTGACTCTTTTGCCTTCTTATGTTCATTCCCCTGTTGAGTATCATCCGATTCGCCCACAATTCGGGATTCAGATCATCCTTAATCCTTTGCAAGAGAATCGCAGCCTTTGATGCCAATCCAAGTGTTGTATTTTTTTGGATTCAAATCTGTTGTCCCCATTTGAATGTCCCCTTGTGTGTCCTCCATCCACTTCTTGACATTTCACCATTTTGAAGAGAGAGAAAGTGAAAACATGGGAGAAATAAAATAAAAGAAGTAATATACAAATAAAAAACTTAACACGTGTTAGATTTTGAATGGGAGATACCGAAGAGGACACCGGAATGGGGATAACAGATTTTCTTTCTGTGTTTTCTAGTATTAGCGGTGATAATATAAGATATTACGGAACCTTACTTATTTGCGGGTTGTTTCATATCGAAATGCCCGACAAAAGTCTCTCATGTTTATTCAATAATGTTGATTGTATTTTTGATTTGTTTTGAATGAAACATTTTGTTGTGCCTAGCCCTTCTCTGTGCATTCCATATAATTTATTTTCAGTGCATGTTATTTGTTTTGGAAGGAGACAAAAGTTTGCTAAGGCTTATTAAATGACACTGTCGATTTACGTATTTATTTTTATTGAAGTGGCTGTTGAGTATCATCCGATTCGCCCCTGCCAATCCCTAACAAGGCTCTTGCAGAAGCAGGGTAAGGGGGTCGGGTGTACGCAGCGTTACCTCTGTATTTACAGAGAGGTTGCTTCCAATTGACCATGAAGTAGAGTTGCAGCAGCTATCCGTGATTTTACAATAAAAGAAGCTATGACAATTTAATGAGTCAGTTGCAGCAGAATTTAATGTAACTTCCCTAGCTGTTTCTTATACTAAATGACACTTGGGATCTAAGAATATATTGTCTTATTTCAGTGCTTGTAATTTTGTCTTACTAAGTCTGTATTTATTTATATTTGAGATCAGAAATGTACATCATTGAATTGCGTCATATGATCTATTAGGGATTTGGATTCTCTAAAGTCACGAGACTATAAAGTTGTACATTTCAGTCAGTCTCAACCATCTATTGAATTTTTATGGTTGAGATCTACCAAAATACAACTAAGCATATGTTGCAAAGTTGCTTTTTTTTTTCTATATAACAATATCACATCTTATAGTTTTCTTGATATTATATAACAATAAATGTTATCTTATTAATAATAATTATTTCTTTGCTTTTATACGGAAAACCCTATGGAAAGAAACCCTACCCGCACCCTTCCCCAGCCGTCGCCTACGCCACCGGCCGTCAACCACCCTGAACCGATCGGTGAACACCCACCGCCAACCACAATACCGAAACCCTCTGCCCCCCCGCAATCGCCATACCCAAATCCCTAACCCCCCGAAAATTTACTTTGAGAATTTCCCAAACACTTTGATGCAGCGGCTATGAAAAGAATGTTCAATAGGTATGGAGTGTATGGATGGGTCTATATTGCCCGGAAAAGGAATGCGAAGAACCTTAATTTTGGGTTCATCACACTCGATGGATCTATGCGGATACAGGAGGCGTTGGAAGCGCTGAATATGATAGCGATTGGTGCGATAAGACTCAAAGCTTACAGAGCCAGGTATGACAAATCGAAAACAGCCCCTCAAGCACGGTCTAATCCTGTGGTACCGGTCCAGAAGGCGACGTTTCAAAACTCCCCTCGAGATCATCGGTCTTTTGCGGATGTTGTGGCGAATCAAGCACCACGAGAAGAGTCGACCATCAACCCGATCTAGGTGGCATCCTCTCCTATTGTACCTGCTGAACCTGTACTGAACAGTAAGGTAGTGGTTAAAACCGCACCTTGGAAATCAAAATCTTGTTTGGTTAAACTTAACAATATTTCTCACATCCGTAATATACATGATCTTCTGAGCGATCACGGTTTTGAGTTTGAATTTGCTGCTCCTGTTGGTGGATATTGTATGATTATTTCGTTTATATCAGATGTGGTTCTTATGGACTTTATGAATGGTGATTGGAAGGTTATGGAACATATTGTGGAGTCAGTTTGTGCACTTCCAGTAGATTTCGCGCCGTTGGAATGTATTATGTATCTGGATCTCATGGGAATTCCGCCAGCTCTTGTTTGTGAACCTGTGGTGCGGGAATTAGCAGCGAGATTTGGGCAAATTGTTACGATAGATTGTAATTTCAAAAAACCGGATCGGTTGGATGTAGTATCGTGCCTTATTTCTGTACCGCTTAGGACAGCCAGTAGGAATCTGACGCTGGCAGTAGGGGATAGGGATATAATGATATACACGAACCTTAGACAAGGAATTGGGTGCCAACACAGTCAAGAGTACGGGTACGGATCGGAAGAGTGGAGTGAACCAGAGGAGGACCATTCGGACAGGAGTAGTAGTGAATCATCGGGGAACGAAGCTGAAATTAGATCGGGCGAGGATGATGAGATTGTTGCGGATAGCAACAACACAAGTCCGGGTAGTATCCATCCTCCCGGCGACAGCCCGTTAATTGGGGGGAATAATGTGTTGGTTCCAGATACGGAGGATTCAAGTTCTTCGGGCCCAAACATCCCAAATATGAAAAGAATTATCATCCGTAGGGAAGGAAATGAGCCAACTGTCAGTGAGGAATTAATGACATTCCGAATTGGAGAAAAGCTTGAGTTGTTTAATGAACAAAATATGGGCTTGATTATAGAGGCATTGGAAGGACAGCGACGTTGAGAGGGCTGCTGTCCGTGCTGGGATATCGTGAGTATTACCATGTCTTTGAGTTTTATGAGTTGGAATTGTCGTGGGGGCCTATTGAATGGGGCCAAACAGTTTTTGGTGCGGTCATGTGTTCGAAAGTGGCAGCTTCAGGTTTTCATTCTAATTGAGACAAAGTCCCTATCGGTTTCAGATCAGGTTGTCAGGAAGTTTTGGGGCCATAATGATTTTCAATTTCATTGTATCCCGTCGCATGGTTTGTCAGGGGGTCTACTGATCTTATGGAATTCTAATTTAATTCTTGGCTCGATCACTGCTTCTACAGATAGATGGTGCTTGCTACATATTGTGTCTAGTCAACTTGAGGTAAATTTACTATACTTATATGGTCCCCCTATCCCCAGGGATAGGAATCAATTTTGGTTTGATCTGCTGCCCCATATTCAAAACATAGATAACTTGGTGCTATGTGGTGATTTTAACGAAGTGTTACATAGTTCTGAGCGAGGTAGAAGTGGGAACATGGGGTTGAGTTCGATGATTAGGTTCCAGGAATTTGTTAATGAATGTGCTCTCTTTGATTTGCCATTACATGGACGCGACTATACGTGGTCTAATATCCTATCCTTCTCAAGGATTGATCGTGTCTTGGTGTCGTGCAATATTCTTGATAGGTGGCCGGGTCAGAATTTGATGACGGTTGATTCAACGCTATCAGATCACTTTCCGATTATATACCGGTCCCACGCATCGGTATCGGATGGCAAAAAGGTGTTTCGATCCTTGAACTGTTGGTGGGAGAAGGACGGGTTTCTACTTTTTCTGAGATCGAAGTGGGAGGCTATAGAATTGGCGGATCCGGGGCGCGACATTGATTTTAAACTATGCCGACTAAGGAGCTTTATTCGGCCTTGGCATCTATCTAATTTTGGCGGGTTAGAGGGAAGAATAAAGAAGCTAGAGGCTCGTGTTTTGAAAAAAACTTGTATTATCATCACCTAGTATAGTCCAATTAACTCGTGATTGTTGATGACGAATTTGTTCAAGGTTCCGTCTACAGGTAAGTAATTCCGATCTCACGCACTGAAGCTCCAAGCTACTCTCCTCCTCCAAAGGTCGGGACACCGAGCTAGATGTCAAGGATATAACACGAGCCTCTAGCTTCTTTATTCTTCCCTCTAACCCGCCAAAATTAGATAGATGCCAAGGCCGAATAAAGCTCCTTAGTCAGCATAGCTTAAAATCAATGTCGCGCCCCGGATCCACCAATTTTATAGCCTCCCACTTCGATCTTAGAAAAGGTAGAAACCCGTCCTTCTCCCACCAACAGTTCAAGGAGCGAAAAATCTTTTTGCCGTCCCATACCGATGCGTGGGACCAGTAAATAATCGGAAAGTGATCTGATAATGTCGAATCAACCGTCATCAAACTCTGACCCGGCCACCTATCAAGAATATTGCACGACACCAAGACTCGATCAATCCTCGAGAAGGATAGACTATTAGACCACGTATAGTCACGACCATGTAATGGCAAATCAAAGAGAGCATATTCATTAACAAACTCCTGGAACCTAATCATCGAACTCAACACCGTATTCCCACTTCTACCTCTCTCAGAGCTATGTAACACTTCGTTAAAATCACCACATAGCACCAAGTTATCCATGTTTTGAATATGGGGCAGCAGATCAAACCAAAATTGATTCCTATCCCTGGGGATAGGGGGACCATATAAGCATAGTAAGTTTACCTCAAGTTGACTAGACACAATATGTAGCAAGCACCATCTATCTGTTGAAGCAGTGATCGAGCCATGAATTAAATTAGAATTCCATGAGATCAGTAGACCCCCTGACAATCCATGCGACGGAATACAATGAGATTGAAACTCATTATGTCCCCAAAACTTCCTGACGACCTGATCTGAAACCGACAGGGACTTTGTCTCAATCAAAATAAAAACCTGAAGCTGCCACTTTCGAACACATGACCGCACCAAAAACTGTTTGGCCCCATTCAACAGGCCCCCACGACAATTCTGACTCATAAAACTCAAAACATAATAATACTAACGATAACCCAGCTCGGACAACAGTCCTCTCAACGTCGTTGCCCTTCCAAGGCCTCTATAATCAAGCCCATGTTTTGTTCATTAAACAACTCAAGCTTTTCCCCAATTCGGAATGTCATTAGTTCCTCACTGACAGTTGGCTCATTTTCTTCCCTTCGGATGATAATTCTATTCATAATTTTTTTAATGCTGTTTTATAATTTTTTTCGTTTCAAAACAAGATTCATATAACTTGTTCGAGTTTTTTACCAATAAGTTTTACTAAGAAAAGTTATCTTATGTAATTAGACTATATACTATCTACAGGCTAACATTTTTCTTGTAGTTATGTCGAACTGATGTAATCATGTCAAATTGATAATTTTCATATAGTTATGTCAAACTGATGCAATTATGTGTATTTAATTAAATTTTTTGTCATAGCTATATGAATATTATAATTTAATTATAGTATAATTTGTTTAATCAGATCTTTTTATTTCAGTTGATTAAAATAGAGGACTTGTGCATTTAGAATTGTATGAAGTTGGGTAGGTTTAGAATCACTCAACCAACCAACTAAGCCTTAAATCTCACGCTAGGTGGGGTCGGTTATATGGATTTTCCGACGTCATGAAGCTCCATCAAAAGCTAAATTTTCTTCCATATCGAGTAAACGCATACCTTTAGAAATAGTTTCCCTCCAAGTAATCTTAGGTCTACCTCTCCCTCTACCCTTACTCTCTGTCCATAAGTTCTCACATTTTCTAACTGAAGCATCTATTAGTCTACATAGCACATGTCCCTACCACCTTAGTCGTCCTTCTCTCAGTTTATCCTCAATACGTGCCACATTGGTCTTTTGGCGGATGCACTCATTTCTAATTCGATCCATCCTTGTATGCTCACTCATCCACCTAAGCATCTTCATTTCTGCCACATTCATCCTTTAAATATGTTGCATTTTAATAGCCCAACATTCACTCCCATATGTCATGGCTAGCCTAACCACCGTTCTATAGAATTTACCTTTCACTTTCAAAGGTATCTTTTTGTCACATAAGACTCCAGTAGCACTTCTCCATTTCATCAATCCTACATTAATTCTATGAGTTACAACATCATCAATCATCCCCTCCTCGTGAAAGATAGAGCCTAAATACCTAAATCGTTTGCATTTTGGTACGAATGTATCTCCTAGTTTTACTTCTCCTTCGTCTCCTTTCCGTAAGCTGAACTTGGTGTGCAAATACTCCGTCTTACTTCTACTTAACTTAAAACCTTTACTCTCTAACGCATTTTTCCACATCTCTAGCTTCTTGTTAACCCCTTCCATTAATTCATCAACCAATACGATGTCATCCGCAAACAACATACACCATAGGATGTCGTCTTGTATTTTGGTGGTCAACTCATCCATAACTAGAGCAAATAAAAATGGGCTTAGAGATGATCTTGATGCAATCCAATAATGATGGAAAACTCCTCTGTCACTCCTTGTCCAGTTTTAACACTTGTTACCGCCCCTTCATACATATCCTTTATTAAGTTTATGTACTTTACATGAATACCTTTTTTCTTCAGTGCCCACCAAAGTACTTTCCTCGGTACTCTATCATATGCTTTCTCTAAGTCAATGAAAACCATATGAATGTCCTTCTTCTTCTCCCTATATATCTCCATTAGATTTCTCAGAAGAAAAATAACTTCTAATCATGGACCTACCAGGCATGAAACCAAATTGGTTTGCGGAAACCTTAGCGATCATCCTAAGACAGTGTTCAATCAAAGTTTCATTGTATGACTCATCAGGTTAATACCTCGATAATTAGAACAGTCTTGTATATCTCCTTTGTTTAGAACCATTCAAGCATAAAAAAATTATAATTTATTAAATAATACATTGTAGGCATCACTAAGGGTACTGATTACAACCAATAAGGTGTAGCTAAGCAGGCTGAGTAACTTGGAGGAGTTTAAAATTCAAATCCCACTAAATACATTTGTTGAGAGGGGTGAGGAGCCCTAACTATTACTAAGCCTCTAACAAGATTATCTCAATGAAAATACTTGTAATTATTAAAAAAAGGTCCTGATTCTTGGGCTTTAACCCCAAAAGGCCTCATACCATTGGAAATATTGTCCACACTTATAAGTCATAGAATCTCATCCTTCTAGCCAATGTGGGATATTTTTTCCCCAACATTCCTCCCCTCGAACAAAGATCCATCGAGCCTCCACTTCAATGGCGTAGCCAGGGTTTCACATTCAGTGAGTCACGATTGTATATAAAAACTTAAATTCAACTTAGAATAAATTACCAATTTTACAATTAATATAAAGGAGTCATTTTTCTCCTTTAAATTAAGGCTCTTTAGCTGAAAATCGCAGCCGCCCCTGCGACACTCTCCAGGAAACTCAAACTAAAGACATGGGGGTAGGGGGGAGTTCCGGCCCAGGTGGGTCACGTGCCCCACCTCCCCCCTCTGTCTCCGCCACTGCTCCACTTGACCAATCAACCATCCATCCACAACACATCTTTTTCCGCTTTAATGTGATGGAAAATATGCGCCTTACGTAGAGCGCAAATGGTTTTACGGATATCCGGTGATTAAACTGGCGCTGCCACTTTTTGTTCGATTCTCCGAGGATCAATCCACATGGCTAACGTCAAAGCATGGTTCTGATACCATTGAAACAATGGCCTAACTCACCCCAAAAGGTACCTCAAGGGTGAGAATTGCCTCACACGTGTAAGGAGCAATGTTGCTCAAGCCATTAGCAGTGTGGGATATCCAACATAATCTTGGGTACGACAAACCAGAAGCCTTAGAGATGGTGAACTGCTATGGAAGGAACGGCTGATGTGATGAAGAAGATGAGAAATATGTTGGTTTATTGGGCTAGGATTACTTTATTTTAGACTTCAAAATTTCGGGTTGTAAAATAATAAAGATTTAATAGAGTTTTTGAAAATCAACACTTAAAGTAAGCTTTATCCAACAGTCAAAGCATTTATCTTCCATTTTTTCTCTTCATCTCATAAATCTTCCTCTCCCTCTTAGTCACTAGTAGTCACTAGTAGTGTGATTTTGAAAAAATAAATAAATATATCTTCATTTTTACTATTTACTAATTTCATTTTCTTACATTTTTATGCAACTCCAAGTCCAAGTTACTCACTGGTCACTAGAGAGTACTAATAACATTTTTATGCAACTCCAAGTTTATTTTTAATTTCATTTTTTAATGATTTTCCGTATCCTCGTACCCGTGTCCAATATCAGGACGGTGTCTCCTGTTAGAATTTTAGTGTAATTGGATCGACTAGTATGACCAATGCGATCTTGACATTTCATCGAACAAGTCGGGAGAGTGCGGAGTGCACACTTTGTTCAAGTTTTGTTATGGTTTGGGGGTCCAGGGGCAGCGCCCCCGGGTGCGGGGTCCAAGGGGCGGCAGCCCCTGGCGGGGTCCTGGGGTAGCGCCCTGGGCTAGGGTCGAGCTCGAAAATATTTTATTCATGGCAAAATGCACCCTTTGAAAAATTCATCAGAAAAATGAATTTTGGACCGAAACAGTGTCTGTTGGACACAACTGAAACCCGAAAAAACATGTCTTTTAGACATGACCGCTACCCGAAACAGTATGTCTATTGATATTTTGGTTATTCATTTCACCAAAACGAATTTGGCAGACAGATAGAGAAAATTCGGTTGATATTTTCACAACAAATAAATTTCTTATTCTTGATACAATTTCTGATTTTATCCGATTGAAAGTTTGGTGAACCGACCAAATAAATTTCAATCTGACAGCCATTCGCGACTTCAGAAACATCCAAGTAATCCCCGAAATCCAACATCCCCGTATCCTAAAAATCTAAAAATGCCGTACTGGACACTCGGATCCGCACCCGTATCCAATACCCATACCTGAGTCTAGGTAACATAGGTAAATGGAACTTGTATTTGGCCTTGTTAATTCAACTTAAAACCAGTGTTCTATGATGCAGCATGGAGTACTATATGCAAAAGACATACTACAAGGCAGCATCTTTGATACCAAACAGCTGCAAAGCCCTTGCAGTTCTTGCTGGGCGAACAGAAGACGTTTCGACTTTGGCTTTCGAGTATGGCAAAAATCTGGTTCGTGATGTTCTCTCATCATGCTGTTTTCATTTTCCTCTTTGTCACATCCAATTGTTTGCAATTATGTTACTTTTCTTACAGGGATTGGCATTACAGTTGATAGACGAAGTCCTTGATTTCTCGGGGCACATCAACTTCCCTGGGAAAGGGTTCATTATCTGACATTCGCCATGTAAATATATGCTTCCAAGCAGTATAATGAATTACAAGTTCATTACTTTTTGCAATTCTATTTGAACTATATGCTGTTCCATTGAGACAAGCTTGTTTATGTCATAATTATGAGCTGAAAAATGTTTTGTTTTAGGGGATCGTGACAGCGCCGTTATTGTTTGCAATGGAGGAGTTTCCGCAGTTAAGTGAAATTGTCGAGGAGGGCTTTGACAAACCCGAGAATGTTGATATCGTAAGTTTGTTTAAATGATTGCATAAGCATAAACACAACCGAAATAGTTCTGCTTGTCAAATCCCTATTTATTACACTAGTTTTTGAGCTAGTTTTCGATTCAATTGCAATTTGGACTTATTTATATTCCAATGATCTTAGATTAGCACTTTCTTGTGGGGGTTTAGTTGATATGATAATATTTTGACAGGCCTTAGAATACCTAGGCAAGAGCCGAGGAATACAAAGGACACGGGAGCTAGCTGCGAAGCATGCTAGCCTCGCTGCCGAAGCTATTGATTCACTGCCTGAATCCAACGACGAAATTGTAAGGAAGTCGAGACGGGCACTAGTAGACATCACTCATAGAGTAATCACAAGAAACAAATGACAAAAATATTTCGAAATTTTCAATCGCTCTTTATAACATATTTTCGGTTTCAAACATCAATTCTTATTGCTCTCACTCGTAATATTTAGTTCATTGACTCCGTCGCATTAAACCACAGATAAACAAAATAATAGTTACAGGGTTTGAATATTTTTTTTAATATTTACAAGTATCTTTATTAAAATAATCTTGTTCGGGGCTTAGTTACAGGTCGATGGATCTTCTCAATTGGAGGATCCCCTATATGGATAATACACATTCCAGTTGACCGGGCCTAATTCAAATTGTTTTGTTTCGAAGCACAGATGTTCAAGGGGCGGCTCGTCCTATTCAGATATTCATGACCAAGAAGTACTGGATTCTTTTTCGGATAGGTCTCGTCACCCCTCCCAATAAGTGTATTTAGTGGGATTCGAACCTTATTCTCCTCCAACTTTCTCAGCGTCCGTTGTCAACTGAGCTACACCTTGTTTGTTACAGGGTTTGAATACCAGTATAACGGTTGTTGTATTGTATATTTGATGCATAAAACATGCAATGATTTAGGGTTTTAGTTAGACTTATGTATACTAATTGCTTTCATAGAAATATAAGTATATTCCAATTACATCTCCAACTTGTCAACATCACGAGTAGAGACGAACCTTCACATACAAAAGTCAAAATTACAATAATCAATTGATCGCCTTTTTATTCTATTTTTTTGGCCTAATTTTGGAAGAACTTGAAATTAAAAGATTTTTATTTATTTGATATATTGGTATTCATATTCAAATTCAACGACTACTTACAACTTTTGGTCAACCACTACTATGTTTGATCAACTTGATGAAGCATAACCGTGTCTTTGGATAATGCTTACTTTTTTATTTGTGGTAGCTCAATAATTTTGTTTCTTTATAACATGTTTTCATTATTGTTATTGTGAAATAATGATTATTTAATCTTGTGGAAAAGGTTTAAGATTAATGGTTGAGTCTGAAACTGTGATCTTAGAGGTTATAAGTTCGAGTCTACATTCGGATGGGGTGAGGTGATATTTTTCTTTATTATTATTGTACCCTCAATGAGGCAATTTTTTTTAAAAAAAACCATTATTTAGCGTTTACCACGTTTAATTAAAATTTCATTTCAGTCATCTAATGATGGAAAGAGACGAGTTGTGAGCATCCATATTAAAACCTCAAAAGGTTCTCATTGAGAGGTTAGAATTGCTTCATCAATATAAGAGGCATTTCTTAACCACAACTAAACAATAAGGGATTGCAACACGGCCCATAACGTCTAAATCTTATGGAGCGTGAATTATCATCGGTTGTCCCCGTCATTGGTTCACCCATGGCTCTGATGTCATGTAGAAAATGAGCTAACTCACCCTAAAAAGTAATTCAAATGATAAGGGTTGTCTCACAGATATAAGGAGCAACAATGCTCAAGCCTTGTCCAATGTGCATGAGAAATATTTACTTTTTAGAAGATAAAATAAGGTAGAATTTTACTCTTAGTTTTTGGGTGAACTTAAAAAGTATGCTTTGTGGTTTGACTGTTTTGCAAAAAGGTCCTTGTGGAATTTTTTGTTTCAAAATAGTGCATGTGGTTTCAAAAGTTAGCAAAAACATGTTTTACAAAATTTTGTAACCACATTTGGAAGGGTAATAACAGTTATTTCAATAAATTCAACATTCATATATTTCAATTATATTATTTGTGAATTATTTATCAAAATTTGAGTAAATTACGAAAAATTTTTATTTTATTATGATTTTTCAGTTATTGTCAATTTTTAATTAATATAAATATTTATACTTCTCAAAAGATTCTAAAATTTATCACTAATGTATTGTATTTTTGTAAACAAAGCTGCAAAATTTCACTTTAAAATGGACAAGATTACCTTTTCAAGTGTGATTTCAAAATTTTGAGAAGCATATTTTTTATAACTTTTGAAACCACATGCACCATTTTGAAATAAAAAATTCCACAAAGACCATTTTATAAAACGATTAAACCACAAGGCATATTTTTTAAATTTACCCTAAATTTTTTCCTATGACTAAATATGATATGAAAATTATTATGTTGGAAGAATTTTCAGAAAACAATATACATAATTTATATTTTTATAATTTTTTTTCATATAACATAAATATTTACCAATTATTAAATTAGTTGTACAAAAAGTCCATTTGTCCAATTCACGAGATTTTATAATGCTTGAGTAGACTCCTCTTAAGTAACATTCCATAGAGTAAAGCAATAGTAAGTATACCAACTATTTTTATATTTATTTTAAAATAATACTGCATATATAAATTAAATCTGTTATCTTTAAATTAGTGTTTTTTATTATATTTTTTATTTAAATATTGATACGCGTCTGTTATTATTATTATTTTAATTTTTTTTAATTTATCTCTCCTATAATTATAACTCATGTCAAATGATAAATATACGGATATAGAAGAGAATACCAATTTGAGGTGAGTAGATTTGAATCCGCATCTATATAGTCAACAAGTTGGTATGTTTCAATACTTTAGGTTAAGATTTCCAACTAATTTCATTTATTAAATTTTTGTCATTTGTTTTGGTAAAATAGTTTTTTTCCCAACTTGATATGTAAGAGAAAAGCCTTCCAATGTTTTTCTTTTGACATTTGAGGTATTTTTTTAATGAAACCAGATATTTAATATTATTTTTGTTGAATGTTTGACACGTGTGCATTCAACGAAAGGGTATTAAATATTCAGTTCCGTATAAAATTTTTCAAAAATTGTGTCGTTTAAAGTAGACTGTTGATCCTTAACACGAGATCCATTATGAGTATTACTTTGAACACCACTTATATTACTATGAGCCTATTGATATACATAGTTCAAATCAACATAAAATGACTCAATATCCAATAATTTTTAATAGTTTTTTTAGCAACTGGCCTCCACATAATAAAGCCTACATTACATTAAATAATTGGTCAAAAAGATTATTTTACTTTTTCATTTTGGATTAAGTACGTGGAATTAGGACATTTTATGCTTCATTAATTATATTTATGGCTCATATTCAACAACTACTTAACCTTTCAATCACAAAAATTTTCATTTTCTTAAATATATTTAAGAATATAGAAAAATTGCAAAAATAAATCTCAATCTTTGACTAATTTTAAATTTTAGTAGCAAAGATTTCATTTAGCATAACAAACTTAACTTGTACTCAAATCTTTTTTAACAAAATCAATGAAGTTTTTGAATTTGAACTCAAACCATTTTGATAATATGGGGTGAGGGATTTTTCAGAGTAGGCTCGTGCCTAGGCTCTGTGTCGTCCTCGCCGGCTTAGGGACCCCTGCTCTTTTTCCCTCACTCTCGTTATTTAAAAAAGAAACAAGATAAATAAGATTATAAATTGCGTAACTGCACATTGATTAAATGGGTAACGTGTATATTAAACGACGCAAGCCCGTGGTTTTGCCTACGTATAATCCAAAAGTGCCAACTTTGCATTACTAAGCAAAGGTCCCAATCGAAATTGATAGATCAAGTAAATCCAAAACAAATTGAAGACTTTTTTTTCCTCAATGTCAACTGTTACCATATATGCAAATGGCATCTCATTAAAAATAGAAAATTAAGAAAATCCATCAATTTCATTTTGCATCACAACTCATGTATATATTATTTCTTATTCGACCAATGCATCATCGACCTTCTAAATTTATTTCCGTCCCTTGTCCCCTTAATTTTCAAAAGTTCCTCTCACCCCTTAACTTGTCCAAAGTGTACCTCACGACTTCTTTAGCTGATGTGGTAAGTGATTTGATAATATTTAAAAAGTCAATGCCACGTCAGTCGAAATGGATCATGAGATATAATTTAAATAAGTTCAGAAGGCCGAGAGAGACTTTTGAAAATTCAGGAACGATGGCGGGTGATGTATTCGGCCATTCTTATTTTTTTTTCATGATTTCAGCAACCAAGCCGGCTTTGCTTACTTCTTTTCATTTTTTTGACCCCACATTAAAATTGCCTATATATACAGAACTCCATATACTACTAACATATCCCAAAATCAATATATATTCATTAAGGCATAATTAGTACAAATTAAGAATGAAAATGAATCTATTACTTGTTATAGTTTGTTTAGTTGTAGGAATTAATATTGTGGAAGGGCAAACAAGAGTGGGATTCTATTCAAGAACATGCCCACAGGCAGAAAATACAGTTAGGACAGCAGTTGAGTCTCATTTCAATTCGAATCCTAGTATAGCTCCTGGTTTACTTAGGATGCATTTTCATGATTGTTTCGTTCAAGGTTGTGACGGTTCGGTTCTAATTACTGGCCCGAATACCGAATCAACAGCTCCTCCTAATCTTCTGTTACGAGGTTTCGATGTTATCGATGATGCTAAAGCTAAACTCGAGGCCGCTTGTCCGAATGTCGTTTCTTGTGCTGACATTCTCGCTCTCGCTGCTCGTGATTCTGTCGTTTTGGTAATGTCGCTCTCGTTTATTACTTCCTTGTTTATCACGAAATTTAGGTTATAAACTTACAATGAGTTTGATGTTTATTCTACACGTGAGAAATTCAAATGTGAACTTTTTAGTATTGTAATCAATAAATTGATGAATTTATGAAATGTCGAATATTATAAATGCAGACGAAAGGTCTTACGTGGCAAGTACCGACTGGGCGAAGAGATGGTAGAATTTCATTAGCATCAGAGGCAGCTAATTTGCCTGGATTTACTGAATCTATTGATTCTCAAAAGCAAAAATTTGCTACTTTGGGTCTTAACACTCAAGATCTTGTCACTCTTGTCGGTACGAATTTTTTTACGAAAAATTTTATCGATAATTGATTTAACTTTAGAGGAGTCCCGAGCGAATTTTCGAAATGATACATCTTTATTGTAATAACCGATTAGAATGCATCAATTTTATATTTAGAATCAATATATTAAGCTCATTAACCTTTTTTTTTACATGTCAATTCAATGTAACAGGAGGACACACTATAGGAACAACAGCATGCCAATTCTTCAGGTACAGATTGTACAATTTCACCACAGGTGGAAACGGTGCGGACCCATCAATCGACCCGGCATTTGTTCCTCAATTACAGGTCGGCGATCAATTTCTGATACGATAACACAATTTATATGTATCATAATATAAATTACGTAACAGGATTATGACACGATAATGTGTAATTACAGGCACTATGTCCACAAAACGGGGATGCTTCGAAACGAATAGCATTAGACACGGGAAGTTCAAATACGTTTGACGGGTCGTTCTTTGCCAATTTAAGAAGTGGGCGAGGAATTCTCGAATCCGACCAGAAATTGTGGACGGATCCTTCTACGAAAACATTTGTGCAACGTTATTTAGGTATTTCAGGGTTGGCTGGCTTGACTTTCAATGTTGAGTTCGCGAGGTCTATGGTTAAGATGAGTAACATTGGTGTTAAAACAGGCACTGATGGCGAAATTCGCAAAGTTTGTTCGGCTATAAATTGATAGCACTAGACGAAAAAGATTTTCTTTCACAATTGCCTGTTTGAATTATAAATGTGTATCAAATGTATGTACGTAGTTGGCTTAAGGTAATGTATGGGTGTAACTCAATCGATACATTTCCACGAAGTGGAGATGTAAAATGATTTTAGAAAATATAACTTCATAAAGTTAATATAAGAGGGTTTTTTTTTAATGTTTAAGCTCAAGAAGTATATATGTGAAAATTAAATAAAAATATCATCATTTAAGAAGAAGTACCTAATTATTGGTCTTATTTCTAAATTACATGTATTTTTGTTGAGATAATTAATTTAATTACGGTTATAGATTTTCACTTTTGTTCTGAATATATTTTGTGGGATTCATTTCTAAGGCCCTGATCTCTTGGAATTCAATTCAGTTAAGTTCAAATACTGAAATATGTTCACTTCAGTTCAGCTAATATTAATTCAGAAAATTACAGTAAAAAAGAACGGGGCCTTAATTCTCCTCACAATATGCATATATATGATTTATGTTGTTAAAATGAGACACCAGAAGGGATAATTTGGATAAGTTTGCCAATCTTTTCAACGCTCTGTAGGATATATTTTTTTTTATCTGATTTACAGGAGCTCTGATCCGACTAGGTCCGTAGATATTCGATATATGACACATGATTGCTGAATTATTTAGATGGAAACACTTTGCCTTTTTTTATGTCATGTTATTTACTAGATCCAAGAAACCCGTGATTAATTTGTCAAACTTTCAATTATCAAAGAAAATGACATTATATTATTTCTGATTAGTCTTAACTATGTGTGTGAATTCTGTTATGTGATTGGATTAGAGTACTCTAAAATAATTTTAAAATAAAATATGAGATAAGTAAATGGCCTAATGGGTAATAGCATCATCAATTTATCTCTGAAATCACGGTGCCTCTCTAAACTTTGAAAGTGTTCCGGTAGTTATCTCAACGTTTAAAAAGTGCATCACTTTGCTTCCTAAATGCTACGTGTCAGCTTTTGATTGGAGAGAGAAAATCTTAAAAAATGATATCTTTGAAAAGTCAAAGCAACCAGAAGTTGACACATGGCATTTAAGAGCAAAGTGGTGCACTTTTTAAAAGTTGAGGGACACTTCTAAAATTCAGGGAGTTAGCGGGATTTTGGAGACAATTGTTAAGAATGTTGTTGATGCATTAAGTCTAAGCAAACAGAAAAAATAAAAATAATAACGAGATAAGTTCTCTCTCGGTCACTCACTCTATCTTTCATACTTAAACTATACGTTTACTTTCGAAATTTCTGATCGTATCGTAGATGATCGCATCGAAATAAGTCGTTTTCTTAAAAAATGCACGCCAATACATATCACCTATTCGAATCACACGAAGAATTATCGAATCAACAACATATAATCAACAGCCACAAACATCTACTTCACACTTTAGGACGATACAACACTTCGTATAAACTCGAAATATAAAGAATCGACACAGACCTAAAACACAGTACATATTCATTTCTTGTTAGTTAGGTCTATATGAGCTGAGACCATTCTAAGATTTTCTATAAAATGATAAAAAAAATTCTCATTTACAATTTACACCCAAAAACTCTAAAGTCCAATAATTTACCGGTTTAGTTACGGGAACTCAAACCCTCCGCCTCCACCACCTTCTGCCGAGGGCGTAATCCTAGGAGGGCTAATTGCAACCCACAACAACGAGATTGTAATGGCGATCAAACCCGACCAAACAAACACAATCGTCGGTGTTTTCCTTCTTCTTCCCATTAAACCTTTAGCGAAAGGATACAAATGAGCCAAAACCCAAAAGCTAAAAAAGGCTCCACCGATGAACTTCGACCATTGTGGCGTTGTACTATAAATCGTCCGAATAAAAGCGAAAACTATTGCGATAATGTTCGTCATTGCGATAACAATTGGAGGAATCATCAATGAAGTCCATTTGACAAGATACAATTCAGCAAAAGCATCATCTTCATCTTCCACGGATTTCGAAGTCAACGTGAAGGAAATTTCAATTCCCGCGATTACTTTCAATAGCCCTTGAACCACGGCAGCCAAATGAGCACTCGTGCCGCCGATTAACCAAAATTGTTCGTTCCTCCACCATTCTTCTAATCCAATCCCGGACCATCTCAACTCCAATAGCGCAAGCGAGATTAGACAAATTGTGATCAATAACAAATAAACCAAGAAACTAATACTTAGGGTTTGAACAATAAAGTGGCCGGAAAAGAGGGAAAGCGCCGGGAGGAAACAATAGGCGATAAGAAATATCGAAGTGAAAGGATAGATTCCAACGTTGAGATAGGCGAGACGTTGGAGGATTTTGAGTTTTTTAGTGGCAAGAAATGCGTTGTTTCTTGAAAAGAATATCTCGACGGACCCTGTGGCCCATCGAAGAACTTGGTGTAGCCTATCGGTGAGATTTATTGGAGCCGTTCCACGAAAAGCGTCGCGCTTTGTTATACAATACACAGAATGCCATCCACGATTGTGCATACGGTAGCCAGTGACCACATCTTCAGTTACTGAACCGTAAATCCACCCCACTCGATCACCCCATTCGGTCTTGTCCTCGTACCTACACATAATATGATAATCGTTAAAAATAAAATTACGTGTTATTTCTATAATATTATGTTCTAGTACATAAAATAAAACGGTATAGCCAAGTTTAAGGAGCAAATTAATAATTCACCGAAAATGTTAAGTTGTACAATAAGAACACGTACCAGCAAGAAATTACCGAAACAGATTCAGCAACAGTTGCAGCATCAAGTGGTTCTCTAGGCACTCTCAAAGCTCCGGGAGGCCGACCGTACTTAACGGCAGGATGGTCAGCAATTGGCCTAGCTTGAAATTCACATATGGGAATTGATTCAGCCAACATTGTTGAATTTCCAAACCTTTTAGGCAGTAAATTCAAATCAAGATCAGGATCAAAATCACTAGCCGACATGGGACGAGTTTCGGGTTCATCACTATTCTTTTGCTGCAAATACTTATCAGCATCTGGAGGATCAAATCCGTATAGAGCAAATCTTCTAAACATTGTACCTGTCCCTACATATACCGGACCCTGCAGTTCATTCATTTCTATCATATTTTAACTTTTTTTACGGTCGGGGCAATTTACCCGTAAATAACTAAACTTTGTTAGATTTTACCTGAACGCCATCAAGAGCTTTCATCTGTCCGTCGAAAAACACAGTATTGTTATTTGCATATCTATCAGAAGGATCAATTCCTTCGAATCTTTGCGGAAATTGAATGTAGCAAATGGTTTCGCCACCTCGATCCATCATGAAACACATTCCTTCTCGAACTGCTTTGCAATTATATATGTAATGGTCACAATCTAAGTTAAGGATAAAGGGGCCATTCGAAAGAATTGCCGAAGCTCTAACTAATGCATTCATTGCTCCTGCTTTCTTGTTATGATCATATCCTGGCCGTTTTTCACGAGACATGTAGACGAACATAGGTAGGCGAGTATCTACATCGGAGAAATCTATTATCTTTTCATCTGCACTACCTATTAGAGCGTCTGGACTAGGCGGCTTTAGCATTACCTGCATCAAGTTTAAACCTAGTAATTTGTTTCATATTATAAAATGAAGGCCTAATGCATCGAGGACCCCCTGAAGTCTAGTTTCACTTAACACCAAGTGTCAGCTTACGGTTGGAGGAAGAAAAATCAAGAAATGACATCTTTGAAAAGTCAAATCAACCAGAACCAGACACATGGAATTGAGGGAGAAATTCAAGTGAACCTTGTGCAAGTTAGGGGAAAACTGAAACTTTTGAAAGTTCAGGGTAACATCAGGCATTTAGGCCCGACTTCAGGGTCCCTGATGCATCAAGCCTAAAATGAATGTATTTGTTCGAGTAGAAAAAGTTATGTTCTTGTTAGTACCTGAAGAATTCCGGCATGATCGCCTTTCATATGTTCGGGAGATGGGGAAGCCCAAGTTCCGGGCCAATGGCTACCATCGGCCATCCAAGTCGCTTTTTTAATTTTTATCGGCTCAGTTGGATCACCTCCACTTTCTCTTTTATGTTTCAACATTTTCATTTCTTCTCTCGCATTGAAAGCATCTGATCGCCTTCTTATCGAATCGGGAAGTCCGTTAATCCTTACTTTAAACTCATCATATTCCCTCTTGATCTTCCTTCTATCTTTCACAAAATCAAGTCTACTCTTGTTCTTAGTGGGATCAACTTTTAAGCTGAAGTAGCTCTCAGGATTCCTTGGCTCGATATTATGTTTTCGACAAAATGGCACCCATACATCGGCAAAACTAGCAGCCTCAGCCATGGCCTCAAAGGTTAGGAGGGCCCCACCATCATCAGAGACATAACACGAAATCTTTTCTACCGGATAGTCAACAGCTAAAATCGAGAGGATAGTGTTGGCCGTGACTAGAGGTGGTTCTTTTTCGGGATCAGCAGTGGATACAAACATATCAACACCGGGGAGATCTGATCGTCCGCTAGGGTTTGAAGGTGATGGCATATCGAACTTTTCTCGAAGAACCTCGAGATCGGTTGAGCGATTTACTGGACAAAGCTTAGGAATTTGATCTAATATCCATGAAAAGGCAAACCATATTTCACATATAATCGATATCATCCACAACCATCTCGCATCATTGTTTGGATTATTCACTCTCCAGTTCAAAAACAATATCAACACCACAAAACGGACCGCAATTAACAACCTACACAATACATCATCGTGATTAAATCTCAACCATTTATTTTTAATCATACAGTGGTCTAATGCATTTACAGGTACGTAAAATTGTCCCCAAAAGCCTACTGTCCCCTGAGCTTTCAAAGTGACCTTGTAGCTTCATCAACTTTAAAAAAAGTGCACCACTTTGCTCCCTAAACACTACATGTCAGCTCTTGATTGGTTTGACTTTTCAAAGATATCATTTTTCAGATTTTCTCTCTCCAATCAGAAGCCAACACATAGCGTTCAAGGAGCAAAGTGGTGCACTTTCTGACATGTGGCGTTTAGGGAGCAAAGCGGTGCACTTTTTGAAAGTTGAGAGAGTTACAAGGTCATTTTAAAAGTTCTAGAGACAATAGGTTTTCTTTGACAAGTTCAAGTAGCTAAAGATGCCTTAAGCCTTAAATAGTATTTGGAACTTTGGAGTTGTACATTACCTATATGGACTCATAATAGCAGTGGGCATTGGCAAGGTGCGACTAAGCGGTTTCCAAGGCTTGTCGTTATTTTCTAATATCCCGCCTTTAAGACCTTCATCGTCGTCATCATCATCATAGCCGTCGTCTTTAGGCCAATAGGCGTTGCCATAGCCATAAGTACCACTCGTCTCGAATAGCCATCGATTGTGATCAAAGTCTCCGGTTTGGTTCCTTTTCATCATTGTCATGTTGTTGTTTTGTTCACCTTTGTTTGGAGCTGGCAATGGCAATGCTCCACTCGAAAAATCAGGAACATCATCGTCGAAATCTCCTACTCTATAGGGTTCTTTACAGCCGGGACATAAACCTGTGTCCTTTTGGGCATCCATGTAGCAATCTCTACATATTTTGAACCTATAAAGCAAAGTACAAACAATCAATTTTAACTAGTTGTTGTTGTTATCAACTTCATGAACATTAAGTGATTAGTAAAGAACTTGAAAATGCTGTGGAGCTCAATCAAATGAAAATGAAACACAAATCGGAAACCGAAATTCGTTGATATCGCTGGATGCCTCAAGTCGATCATTCTAAAAGCTCTAGTTATGAAATGTTTAATGACATCAAAATTTATTTATTCAACAAAACTAAAAATCAATAGTCTTACACAGCTATAAATAGTCTAAAGAAGCTATAAAATTCGGAATTAAACAAATAAAAACACAAACTTTTTGCGAAACGCAATTAGGTAACAGAAAATGAAAAAACTGTAAAATTGAAAGCTTAAACGATGTTTTTTTACAGGAAAGCAAAATGACCACAAACGAAAGTTGTGAAATTGAAAAGAATGTTATTAACATGGTTTCAGAGTCACGTGGACAATGTTATTAGGCCAACTCTAACAATGGGACACTCGATTACAATTATCTTTTGCGACTATAGATGAATGTGACACATAATATTTTGGCCAAACGAATGATCAAATTCCCTTAATTTTTCTCATTCCGCCTACTATTCATTGTCTTCGAAAAGTTCTCTGCAGACCCTAAACTTTCAAAAAGTGCACTATTTTGCCCCTGAACGCCACGTTTAGTTTCTAGGTAGAACTTGACACATGACATATGCGGACCAATCCATGCACTTTTTGAAAGTTAAGTGGCTATTACCTATGAGACTTTCCAAAATTTTATGTGGGACAAGTTTAGGAAACTGATTATATACAAGGGTCCGAATACATACAGACCCCCTAAAGTTGGCTCTAACCACCGTTAGCCACCTCGAACTTTCAAATGTGATACTTCACCCCTTCAGTTGGCAAAACTAATAAATTTCCCCATCAATGTCATGTGTCATGTTTTGGTTGGTTTGACTTTTCAAAAGATGAAATTTTTTGGATTTTTTCTCTGACACGTGGCATTGAATGAAACAGTATCAATTTTTTCCAACTTTACGGAGTTAAGTGTCACATTAAAGTTTGTCGTGGCCAAAGACGATTAGAGACAACTTCGGAGGGTTCGTATGCATTAGGGCTATATTAGACCTAATATTTTACCTGCATTCACATGGCATAACATCATTCCCTCTCTCATCCTTCATGATCTTCCCATCACAAGCGGGCATTGCACAAGAAGAGCCTTTAGCTCCGGCCATTTGCGGATGTGTAACTTCCGAATCAATCACTTTGTCCATCAAATGAGCTCGTGTCACGCTGTTAAATCCTCCGGTGAAAAGCGAATTCGATACATATTGTTCTTCAGCTTTCATCGCGACCGAGCTATCCATAGGCTGGTTATCCGGAGTGGGAGGAATATGGACAGTGTAATTCGTGTAATCGCCGGAAAATTCCCCGGACATATCAAGGTCTTCTCTTGATAAACTCACATACCGGCCACTTGACGTCCGACGAGCGAATTTCACCGTTTGTCCGCTTGATGATCGGATCCCGGTCGATCCTCCGCCGGAGCCTCCTGGGGTTCTCAAGGCTTTTTTTGATGGTGCAGAAGATAAATTAGACATTTTTTTTCAAATTTTGAGTGTAATTAATTACTAACTACATTGTTAATTGTGGGTAATGGAATTTGATTAAGAGATATTTTTTTTCACCATTTTTTTTAATGTTTTGTAATAAAAAAAGAGAAGAAATGGAAGAAAAGAAAGACATAAAGTGAAGATGGTGAATGAGAGAAATAAGGATGAATGGTGAGAGACTAAGTCCAATTTTTGAATTAATTGTGGTGGTTCTTTTACGAGTTTTAAGGAGATTTAGTTCACTAATTATGTTATTCATTGATTATACATTGTTATAAATAAAAAATTATTTATCTCGAAATTATTTATTATTCTCAGTAAGGTGTAGTTTAGTTGGCAACACATGCTGAATAAGTTGGAGAAGAATAAGGTTCGAATGCCACTAAATATACTTGTCTGGAGGGATGAGGAGCCTTAACTGTGACTAAGTCCTGAACAAAATTATCGTAATGAGCATACTTACAAATATTATTCCCTCCATCTAGAAATTATTGTCTCTTTAGCCATTTTATTAGTTCTCTTTTTATTTATCAATTTAGATTATCAATGCATTTTGTACAATTTTTTCTCTAATTTGCCCTTATATTAAATATGAGAGAGATTATGTATTGTTAAAATTATAAGTGAGTAATTGAGAAGAAAGAGAATTTAATAAAGGATAAATTAATTATTTTAATTGTGTAATAAATTTTTTATTGATTTTAATGATTCTGCTAAATAGATAATATTTTATAGATAGAGGGAGTATAATAATTTAGTGAAGTTGTGGAAACTTTGCTATGGATTATAGGCAGAGGTCTCAAAATAGACTATAATTATCTGTTGGATTTAGTAGAATTGATAAATCCTACACAACTTCGTATTATTTCAAAAAATGAAGTATAATTTGTTAACACGATATGATATATATATATATATCTTTATATGACGTCATCGCTTACGTATTTAGAAATTATTACAACTATTATTGGATCCCATTAGAATTTTGAAGTTAAACGTTTCAACTTTTTTTTTTGCAAAAAGTAATTGTGTTGTGATTGAGGTATTGGGATGGTGGTTAATATTGAAACTGTGACCTCTTGAGGTCTCTGGTTCAAGTCACATCCGAGGTGAAATGAGGTTTTTCTTTTCATTTAATGTAAGCCCAAACGAGATAAATTTAAAAAAAAAATCGCAAATAACCAATTTTACAAGTAAGCCTATAATTCTAACAACTTTTTTGGAATGTAGTTTTTGGCATGGTTGAACTTTTCAATATAAAGTAGAAAACAGTGAAATACAATATTTTTTAAGTTGGTCTTATTTTAATTCAAGACAATGGTGCATATTGACCGGTCATACCAAGTTCGTTTTAGGGCACAGCAAGTCCAACCATTTCCCTCATTTTTCATTTCCATACTCCATTTTAGAGATCTATACTGTTTTAACCGGGTCAGAAACTTGTTCACGGAATCAGTTTTCATATTATAATTTACATGCGCGAGGGACCGAAAATAGATGAGAAAGAGAATGAAAAGATTAAAAAAAATTTCTGAAGTCTCATATTTTGAATGTGAACTATAAAATGAGACACCCAATCTAGCAAATCAGACAAGCTTGATCATTTTCATTATTAAACATAATTATTCAACGTACAATAAATAAAACAATTGCTGTTAAAGTGAGCATTATTAATTAGATAGTGGCTGATACAGGGTGGCCGCCTGTCTGCGTCTGTGGGCAGTTGGGGTCTAGTCTAGCCTCTTGAACAAATCAACGAATGTGCTTTTACTTTACTGCACCTAATATTTCTGTATAAATCCCAGTTGACTGTCATTGTTCCTGTTCATAATCATATAGAAGTCTCAAATGGAGATTGTAAGTTCAGATTCAAATGCAACACTTAATAATTCTGTTGCCCTAATTGTTGGTGTTACAGGAATGGTGGGCTTGAGCTTAGCAGAAGCTCTAAAAAAACACACCACAACTTGGCAAGTATATGGCATAGCTAGATCAGCCTCTTTGCCTACTTGGTTTCCTTCTTCTGTGCTTGATCATTTTATCTCTTTAGATCTCTTAGATCAACCAAAGACAACACAAAAACTCACCCCTATATCATCTATTGTAACACATATTTTCTGGGTTGCTCTCCAAGTTGGTGAAAATGAAGAAACTAATATCAATTTAAATGCCACCATGTTCAAAAATGTGCTTAATGTGATGAAAGCTGCAGGCTTTTCCTCTAGACTCAAGCACATAACACTCCAAACAGGCACTAAGCATTACATGGGTCCAATTTTCGACCCGAGTATCGGAAAACACGTGCTTGTTCTTGATCAAGACCCGCCTTTCAAAGAGGCTTCGCCTCGATTACCTTACCCGAATTTCTACTATGCTTTAGAAGATATTTTATCATCTTATGTTAATGATATTGATATTCCATGTGTGACTTATTCTGTCCATAGGTCATCGGTGATAATCGGTGCATCTACTAGGAGTTTTTATAATGCGTTGCTAACTTTATCGATTTATGCTACGATTTGTCGATATGAAGGGCTTCCTTTTAAGTATCCAGGCAGCAAGTACACGTGGGAAAATTTTTGTGACATGTCGGATTCGGGGCTTTTAGCCGAGCAGCAGATATGGGCAGCGGTGAAAAGGGTAAAGAACGAAGCTTTTAACTGCAGTAACGGAGATTTTTTCGGTTGGAAGAGGTTGTGGGAGGGGTTGAGTGAGGCATTTGAGGTGGGTTTTGTGGAGTTTGATGAGAAAGATGAGTTTGATTGGGTTAAAATGATGAGAGAGAAAGGGGTTGTGTGGGATGAGATAGTTGAAAAATATGGGCTTTTTAAGACAAGAATGGAAGATGTTACATGTTTTGATGCACTTAATGCGGTTCTTCATTTTGAGTTTCAACATGTTTGTAGTATGAATAAGAGCCGTGAGTTTGGGTTTATGGGATTTAGAGATACTTTTAAGAGTGTTGGATTTTGGGTAAAGAGATTGAGAGACATGAAAATCATTCCATGAAGCAACCTTGGTATTACTTAGAGCATATTTCTAATAGTTATCTAAGTTTATATCGTTTGGTTCGCTGAATAAAATAGAATAAGACGGAATAGAATGTGTTTCTGTAATGTTTTTTCTATTCTATGAGCCAAATAAGTATTTAGTGGCGGTGGGGAGTGGTTAATATATTATAGAGTTTTTTGTCGCGCGTGAAAAATATATTATTAATTATGGGCTAAATGTATCTTTATCCGCCTAGACTTGGGATAAAAAGCTTATGGCCAAACTCATTTGTTGCCCTCTAAATTTGATACGTTTTATCACATGTCATTCTCAACTTTTAAGTGGTTCACTTTACCCCTCTAAAGTTGGCAAAACTAATACATTTTACCCCCTCAGTGCCACGTGCCAATTTCTGGTTGGTTTGGCTTTTCAAATATGTCATTTTTTAGATTTTTCTCTCTTCAATCAGAAGTTGACATGTGGCATTGGGGGGGCAAACTGTATTAGTTTTGCCAACTTTAGGGGGTAAAGTGAACCACTTGAACATTGGAGTCGGCATGTGACAAAATGTGTCAAGTTTAGGGGGCAATGAAAGTTTATTACCTTCTGAATTTTGAAAAGATTCTCTCATCTTAAACTTGGCAAAACGGTGTTATTTTTACCCTTCAATGCCATTTTCAGCTTTTGATTGGAAAGAGAAAAAGATATTTAAAAAGTGAAACCAATCAGAAACATTTTTGTCAAGTTTAGGAGGCAAGCTAATACACTTCTGCTAATTAAGTTTAGGGGGGCAATAGACTTTTTATGTCAAGTTTAGGCGGCCCAAGATTTATTTGGTCTTAATTATGTAATGTTTAACTTCAACACCTTCTCAAAGTTCTCTCTTATGCTTTGTTAGATGAATTTTCATGGTGTTCTTTTATCTTTTTTTTTTCTAGCTATACTTTTTTATAGCCCAATTTATAATTTCAATTCGTTTATTTGTACCCATTTTTTTATTACTCAAGCAAGCCATCTTAAAAGAACAAAAATTAAAATTTCTTGTGTAATTATTCTTTGTATTTATTTTCTATCAACTCTAGCACCATGTGTAGAAGCGGATTACTCTTACAAATGCTCTCTGTAAAGGTTGAAGAGGTACTCGGTGCGGTGTAGATCTATAAATCCATAATTTTTAAAACGATATTTTTCAAATATGTTGGGAATGTTTATTAGATTCGAGAACTAGCAGTTCGTCTGCTAATCCGCCAGGCTTTTTACAGGCCATGGAATGCTCAGAATCCTTATTCAAATAGTCATTTATTTGGTACCTCCCAAGCACGAAAAGTAAGAAATTCCGAGTATTTTTGACCAATTTAAGGTGAAAAAGGTGCACAAGAACAAAACCCTTTCTTACCACCAATATATTTCGCTTAGTTTATGTTAATTTTTATTTTTGGGTAGCTAATTTTGAATTTATGTTCTTCGGTTCAAGATCTGGCTAGTTGTCTTTTACGGCTTTCTCTTTTGCTACCTCTTTAGTAGACCTTTTTATCGTTTGTGGTCCTTCTATATATGCTTAACTATGTTCATTACTCTAGCCTGGATGTAATGATGTTCTATTAATGAAAATGGTATTATTATTATAAAAAAAACAATACGGATAATAAATTTTATTGAATGATTTTACACTATTATAACAGATATTTCTTACAAGGATGTAAATACAGATAAAAAAATCATACAAATAAAAAAAACACTCTGCAATGAGTGTTGGGATGAATTAACTAAGAGATCAATTCTTGGAAGGTGCTCTGTTGTACTTCATGTGACTATTAACTAATTGATTTGAAGCAATTGCAGACATGAGAGAAAGCTCTCCAGCAAGAACAGAAGCAGCAACAATGGCTGCCAATTGCCTTGAGTTGGCTCCAGGTGTTTCTTTGCTTGCTCCTTTCACCCCTAGCAAGTTCAAGCATGCTGACTGTGATGCTAGTTGTGTTCCTCCTCCAACTGTTCCAACCTTCAATTATTACAACAAACATGTCTTAGCATATTTGAATACTGAAAATTTGATTTTTAAATTGTTTGAGGGCTTAATGCATGTCAGGCTCAACTTTCAAAAGTTCTAATTACCCCACTTGAAAAAAAATGCATCAGGTTGATTGGCAGAAAGATCTTTTTGATCCGTACAGTATGATCCATTTGTCCATTTAGTCCATGTGCTATACATGTTATCCATTTGTTCACTCTGCTATATAATATGTTGCCTTTTTGGTCACATATTATGTACAATTTAGCTCCAATGGTTTCTACCAAATAGGACCCAAAAAGTTAACAAATTGCATACCACATGTACTAAATGGGTAACAAATGCATAGCACGAGGACTAAAAAGGTAAAAGATTACATAAAATAAGGACCAAATGGACAACGTGTATACCACAGGGATCAAATGGACAAACATCATGTACCACAGGGCCTAAAAAGTTGTTTTTGCCGATGGTGATTTGGAACTTTTGGAAGTTCTGGCATCGTGTCGGCCCCATTGTTTGAGTTTATTTGATAGATGAATGAATTGAACAGTAAAGATCTGCAATTAATAGTTAGATGGAAGGCAATGAAATACCTCAATAGAAGGCATAGTGACAGAGACATGAAGATCTTGGCCATCATTAACAGCCTCCATCATAGTAATACAGTGAGAGCTCTCCACATTTTGTGCAGGATCTTGACCAGTGGCTAAGTAAACAGCTGACACAATGTTACTAGCATGAGCATTAAAGCCGCCTAGAGCTCCAGCCATGGCTGAACCAGTAAGGTTCTTGAGCATGTTAAGCTCTACTAAGGCCTGAACATTTGTCTTTAGAACCTTTTTCACAATATCACCCGTTATAATCACCTCGCATACTACTGACTTCCCTCTTCCTTCGATCCAATTCACAGCTGCAGGCTTCTTATCAGAACAATAGTTACCTGTAAATTAGGAAAATAAGATCAACATCAAACCCAGCACGTGCCAAACTCTGGCTTCAGAGATTATATTGTTTTACAAAACTAACGAAGTTTACCCTTTTCAAGCAAAAACCAGCAGAAATAACCAACGACAGATATTTTTTGGTCTAAATCTCCATCAACAAAGGTATATTTAGGGCCTATGTGGTATTGCTGTCACTATTCATAAAACAACATAATTTGGCATCGGACAAAAGATTTTGACTCTTAATAATAATTAATCAAGATCTGTTTGCTATTGATATCCCAATGTCAAAATATGTTGTCTTAGGGAAAGCAATCCCAAATTGGCCCTTAGTTAAAATTTTCAGAGAGAACTTTCTAGGCCTTGTGCTATAGCGTTTTTTACCGTCTCTACATGTGGTATTGTTGTTACCAAGTTGTGCCCTGTGTTATTCAATCTGGCCAAAAATTGACAAACAAAAGCATGTCTAGCCTCAATAGTGAATTAAATAGCTCAAGCTACAAGATGGTAATTCTAACAACTAACAATTTCCAAAAAGATCATTTAAGCTTTTGTATTTCGGGCTTAGATAACAAATTGGATCATTTTTCACCTAAAAGCTAGTAAATTCATCACCTCAACAACCTTACAAGTAAATTTAACAAATATACCGTATAAAAAAAGGCATCGAATAATGAAAAGTAAAAAAAGATATCTTTTCATGAAAAAGAAAATTACCAGAAATGCCCAAAACATCCATGTCAGGAAAATCAGCTTGGAGAAATTCCAACACATTTTGTACACCTTTGGACACCATATTCATGCCCATAGCATCACCAGTGCTACAAGTAAACCTCAAGTAAAGATTCTTGCCAGCAATAGCACACTTAATACTCTGCAACCTACCAAATCTGCTTGATTTATTAAAAGCAGAAGAAATAGCCTCAAAATTAGCAGGATCCTCCAAGTAAAACTTCAACTGCGCAGCTCTTTTAGCCGTCCCAAATCTAACAACAGGCGCTCTTGTCATCCCATCTTTTAACAGCACACTAGTGGCTCCACCAGACAAGTGAATCGCCTTGCAACCTCTATTAGTACTAGCCACCAAACACCCTTCAGTTGTAGCCATAGGAACACTGTACTCCTTGCCATTGAGCAACAAAGGACCAGCAATTCCAACAGGAATTTGAACATACCCAACTGGCATCTCACAGCACTGCCCCAAAATTGAATCATAATTAAACCCCTCTAATGGCAATCCATCTAGGGATTTGCCTGTAATTCTTTGTAAAGACTCACGCCTAATTGCAGCAGCACGCTTGCAATCCCCCAATTTTGACTCAAGAGAGTAAGACGGAGTTTTCCCATCCACTACAGATTTGATTATCTCCTCATCTGAATCAGTAAAACAATTGGTTTCTCTTTCAGGACTTTCATCGAACACCTTGAGGGGTTTAACCGACGGAACCGAATTTTGCTGCTCAATCGGAGAAATTGAGCAGTCTAAACCTTGACCACACGGCAATTTAATATCGTCGGTATATTTGACTAATTCTTCTTCATCATCGGAGGTCCAAACATCAATCGGAGGGCGTAAAATCAGGGACTGGACAAAGTCAAAACCGAAGAAACCCAGGAGGTAAACGAAGGAGGCAAAAAAACCCATAATCGCACAGATTTCGGAGAAATTAACGACATGGAGAGGGGTAGAAGTGCGAATCTTTTCACGCCAGCGGCCGAGAAGGAAATAAACAGCCCAGAAAAAGACAGTGAAGGACAGAGCGTTTGTTAGGTAGAGAATGAAAGAGGGCTTTTGTGTGCTCTCATCCTCCACCAATTTCACCTTCATGGAATTGACTGGCTTTTCTGAAATGGGTCGCCGGCGAGCATCCATTTCCGGCGGCGGTGGGAGGAGAGAGAGTGGGGGGAAGAGGAAAGAATGAAGCTTTCTTGTTTGATTGAGCTTAGAATGAGTTTTTTTGATTGTTTGATTGATTTGTGAAAGGAAAAGGGAATGGAAATGGTGAGTATATATAGGAATTTTGAAATGAACAAAGGATGGTGTGTGTCACGTGCTTGTTGTTATTTTGTCATTTTTATTATTACAAAAAATAACAAATAATTTATTTTGTTAAGACCAACCAAAGCAACTTTGGGTTGTCAATAATGAAATTGAATTAAAAAAATATTAAGTTCATGTTATCTTGAGTTATAATTTAATTTATTTTAATTTTATTTAATTCAGTTATGTGTAGTTATAAATTTACGCTTAAATAAATTTAATTCAGTTTAATTTAATTCAATTCAACTTTCATAAGTTTAAAAGAACATGATCTAATAACTAGAATGAGTTGAGTTATGCTGAACCGTATATAAATTCAAAAGAAGGAAGCATATGCTTAGGCGTTATTTTGGGTTTCATCGTTCGACTTTTCATTCCTCGAACGCTATCAGGCGTTGGACCGACATATTGCCGCCTAGGCACCGCCTAGTCCGACTTTTTCCGCCTAGGCACCGCCTAGTCTGATTTTTTCCCCAATTTTTAAGATACCGATACCTATAATAATTATAATTCAATTTTTTCAATTTAAAAAAGGTAGCACAGTTGGTAAAACTAATGTACAACAAAATATTCTCACCATACAATTTTTATTTTGAATCTCAAACCGAGAAATAGTACGCTATAAACCACAAAAAAATAAAATAAGTGAGAATATTTATTTTTAAGGAATTGATTTTAATGTTGATGTATTTTTATGTAAAAATTAACTAAGACTTATGTTTTCATGTACTGAACTATGTTTTTGTAAAATATTATTGTATTATAATTTATTTTTTAGTTAAATTTATACTTTTATCTATTAATAATTATAAAATATAAAAAATTTATAAATCCATCTAGACGCCTCCCAGACCTCGCTTAGGCGTTCGAAGCCCCAGCCGCTTAACTAGCGCCTATCACTTTTTAAAACTTTAGCTATGAATGTTATAATTTATACATTAGCTCTATTCTTTAAGTAAAAAAATTGTGACCACCATCATCGTTTTTTAATTAGCTCAAACTCCCTCCATTTTTTAATAACCGACGAGCTACAAAAATATTTCACTTTTCAATTTTCAATCACTTAATCTTTCTCTAAGTAATTGCTTGGTCAATCTTATATATTTTGTATCAAATAATGTTCGTCTCCTTCTTTGTTTCATTGGATTAGACCCTTTCCTCTAGTTTTTCCCTTGTTTTATTCGCTCATTTTATAATTTGGTATCTATACACTCTAATGAAAATTATCAATTTTTGAATGGCCAAATTCCAATATTGATTGGGTCAAAATTTTATATTTTATAATCATAATATGAGAAGTTCAATTTATAAAGGTTTTAATTATTTATTCCTTGCATTCTTCCAAGAGGATAAATAATTTTAATTATATTATGATACATTATCCAAAAAAGTGTACATTATGGATTCTATAAGTGGATATGTGTCATAAATATCATGAATACACATTTTAATACGCGTGCTTATGAGTCTAAATTTATAATTTTTTTTCACCAACGCATATGTTGAAAATGGCATGTTGTTGATGTCTTTTTTCCATCAAATGATTCAATCTTCCATACAAAAAGAAGCTAGAGTCCTGAGTTCAGACCTCAGATTCCTCAAAAATTAAAACGTTTCTATTTTTTAAAATGGTATATTTTACGGGCTTTTACAATTATGAAAAAGGACTATCAATATTCATTTGACGGATTTAAATCTATTGGCCACAATTGTATGTCCCCTTCCATGTTCCTCATTCAGATTTTGCCATGTATTAGACACGTAGGCGAGAGAAATAGAAAAATAGGAAAGAAAATCTGAAAATAAAAGATTAAGTAAGAAAATCTAACGTATGTTAAAATCTGAATGGGAGACATAGAATGGGATACATAACTGGGGACAACAGATTTAAATCTCATTTGAACATATTATACTATTGGGTCTTATATTTATAACCTTTCACATGTTGAAATGTGAATTTAATGTAATTTTTACACGTTAAATGACTTATTCCTCTGTATTATTTTTTAAAATATAATTATTTTTTAGGAGACAAATACTTTTATTTATTATATTTTGCCATTTTTTATCATGTTAGTTTTATTTATTCATGTTGGTACTTGAAAATCAAATCATTGAATACCATTTTTGATATATATATATATATATATATATATATATATATATATATATATAAAAGAACTGTGGGGATTTTCTTTTACCCATCATTTTGTAGGAGGACTGCTATGACAATTATTATACTAATTTCCAAGGAGTAATATTTGGAAAATAGTATGAGTGAAAATGGTATAATATTGGCTAAGTTTTGACTCTTAATTTGAAATATTCATAAGAGAATTTATTTTACAGGAGCACCAAATAATAGAATCTGTTTACACCTATTAAAGCTAATTAAATGGAGCACGTTGATTGGCCATTGTTTTCAAATTTTTTATTTTGCATGTATTTAAATCTTACATTCATAAAATAATCAATTAAAAAGAGATTTGGACAAAATAGTAGGAACCACGATCTTGTCATTCCCAATGAAAAAAACAATATGATCATGAATCACATTCTTTAATTTTAAATTCGTGAATTAGTCTATTTAATTTGTTACTATTATAATGTGATTTGGGGAAGATAATTAGAAAGATTTGTCCTATTATGAGGTAGGTAAGAAAGTATTCATCACGAATCAAATCTTAAAATATATATACAATAATTTTAAATTTTGAGACAGTTATTACCTTTTAAGGTACTTATAAATTAGCGATTAAAAATTATTTGAATGTGAACATGACTTAAGGATGCCGTCTATAGTTAGGATCTATTCAAGACCACTTCATGGTGAAAACTGAAAAAAGTATTCACATTGCAAATCAGTGTTTTAAAACTCTCCGCCTAGGCCCCGCCTAGGCGCTATTTTGGAACTTGATGCCCGACTTTTCATTCCTCGGACGCTATCAGGCGCTGGACCAATATATTACTGCCTAGGCACCGCCTAGCCCGATTTTTTTCTCTTGGGCACCACCTAGTCCGATTTTTCCTCCAACTTTTAAGATACTGATACCTATAGTAGTTATAGTTCAATTTTTTGGCTTTAAAAAAGGTAGTAAGGTTGGTAAAACTAATGTACAACAAAATATTCTCACCATACAATTTTCATTTTAAATCTCAAACCGAGAAATAGTATGCTATAAACCATAGAAAATTAGTGAGGATATTGTTTTAAGGAACTGATTTTAATGTTGATGTGTCTTTACGTAAAAATTAACTAAGACTTATATTTTCATATGCTAAATTATATTTTTTTTGTAAAATATTACTATATTATAATTTATTTTTTAATTAAATTTATACTTCTATCTATCAATAATTATAAAAAATAAAAAATTTATAAATTCACTTAAATACCACCTAAATTTCATCTAAACATTAAAACTCCAACTGCCCGACTACGCCTTTTAAAACCTTGTTGCAAATATATAATTTTACTATTACGTGTCAATTCCAAATATTGGTGCCTATTGGTAAATATTTTAAAAGAATAGTACTCTAATTTTGACCCGAAAAGGCAGTCATTTGAATAGCTAGGCACCAAAGTAGTACTCTATTCTTGACTAAAACAATATAAATAATTCAAATGGAACATTAATGAAAGAGAAACTATCAATAATGCGAGTATGATTATCCAATGAGTAGGATTTTTCGATGAAGTTGTCTATGGTTTATAAAAATACTATAGTGGCTTCATGTCTCTTTCCCTAATAAAAGATATATAGTGATGAAGATATCACGTACATTCATATCGGTGTACATTGTCTCTTTTCGGACTCTACTGGTTCGCTTTTGGACTTTTAACTCAAAAGACCTTGTAACGATGAAATTAAAATATGCGTTCATACTTGTATTTCCATGAATAATTATTTGTAAGTTTATTTTATGCGTGATATTTGTTTGTTCCAACAATATTGGTTGTCCCTGGACCAACTTGAAATGAAAATACTTTGCCACAATCTTAAACCTTAATAGAAAGTGATTTGGAGGAGACTATGGATCACACCCTGTAATATTGCACCAACAGTTATAAGGTGTGGACTCAGGTGATGAGATTGCTCGGTATTTCGCTGCCTATGCCGTGGAAAGCGGTGGATTTCTTGGCCATGTGGCGCGGCTTCTTTGCAGCTGGAAGTGGTGGAGAGTTCGGAACAGCGTTATGGTTCTTAATTGCTTGGCACTTTGGAAACGACGGAATAAATTTGTTTTTGAAGGCAGGTTGGGGTCCGAAGACATTATTAGATATTGCATTCATTTCTGTTGGTTCATCTTTAAATGTAGGAGGCGTGGTGTTAATTTTGTAACGTCCGATGTATTTAATTTTCCGAACTTGCTACTCTCGTGTAATTGTTTTGCTCATGTTCTCGTCTTGAGACCGTGAGTTGATTTTTATTTAATAAAAGAGGGGTAGGTGTTTTATAGGTAAGCGGGAAAACCAGCCTAACTGAAGACTCCGCCCTGAAATTTTCACCTACTCCAAACTTTTAGCCTTTAGGGGGACACATTGTTCCTCCGAGGGTTTTTTTAAAAAAAAACTTAATAGAAAGTGCACTTTCATTTGTGTTTAAGGCATCTAACTCAATGTTAATATGAGCAATACAAATTTTTCAACCTACTCAACCGCCCGACAACTTAAACCGTTTCACATTAATGTATTATTTGGTTCACGGAAATGAATGAAATAAAATATGAAAAGAATGGCCAAAATAAGGACTTCTTAGTGAATCCTAAAAGAATTATTATTTTATTCCGTCTTAAAATAAAACATCAAGATAGAAATAATGCCTGATTGATTTAATCGAAAATGTGCTTCGAAATGGAGGTTTGATCCGCATATATAAAGAGCTACAAAACTCACTCATTAAATATTTGGCCATATATCGCTTACTATATATCCTCACGTCTAAATCTAGTTGAAACATGCATATATATCCATATACGGGTGGCCCACGATTGCATCAAAGGCTCTAACACCAACCAACTAAGCCTTAAATTTCACGTTAGGTGAGGTCGGTTATATGGATCTTCCGACGTCATGAAGCTCTATCAAAAGTCAAATTTTCGTCCATACCGAGTAAACGTATCCTTAGAAATAGTTTCCCTTCAAGTAATCTTAGGTCTACCTCTCCCTCTACCCTTACTCTCTGTCTATAAGTTCTCACATTTTCTAACTGAAGCATCTATTGGTCTACGTAGCACATGTCCATACCACCTTAGTCGTCCTTCTCTCAGTTTATCCTTAATATGTGCCACACTGGTCTTTTGGCGGATGCACTCATTTCTAATTCGATCCATCCTTGTATGCCCACTCATCCACCTAAGCATCCTCATTTCCGCCACATTCATCCTTTGAATATGTTGCGTCTTAATAGCCCAACATTCACTCCCATATATCATAGCTGGCCTAATCACCATTCTATAGAATTTATCTTTCACTTTTAAAGGTATCTTTTTGTCATATAAGACTCCGGTAGCACTTCTCCATTTCATCCATCCTACATTAATTCTATGAGTTACATCGTCATCAATCATCCCCTCCTGGTGGAAGATATAGCCCAAATACCTAAATCTTTTGCATTTTGGTACGATTGTATCTCCTAGTTTTACTTCTCCTTCGTCTCCTTTCCGTAAGCTGAACTTGGTGTCAAATACTCCGTCTTACTTCTACTTAACTTAAAACCTTTACTCTCTAACGCATTTCTCCACACCTCTAGATTCTTGTTAACCCCTTCCCTTAATTCATCAACCAATACGATGTCATCCGCAATCAACATACACCATGGGATGCCGTCTTGTATTTTGGTGGTCAACTCATCCATAACTAGGGTAAATAATACTATGTGGAATTAAATCACATCAAACTGTATCTAAAATGAAAAGAAAACAATATGGATATCTAAAATCTAAGGCTCTATTCTTTTCAACTTCTGAAAGTTGAACTGAAGTTGGTTAGACTGAACTGAACTGAGCTGAAGTGGACTGAGCTGAACTGAAGTGGTCTAAACTAAACTGAACTGCATTAAATCATAGTCCAAGAAAATATGACCTAAATCAATATCATCTCTCATTCCGTGGAATCATCAAGTGGTAATAAATCTGTGGAGACTAAAAGTTGCTTGTTTACCATTTTGCAATGTTATCAACACTGTACCGGGCGATTCGATCGATTTTACTGTGAACCAATCATGGTTACGGTATACATAAAAATCAATTTTAGTTAAACCAGAGAAAACCGGGCCAAACAAAAAAAAATCGGTAAACTAGCATACCGATTTAAACCCAGTTTTCTCAAAATTCTTCTGGCATCAGGTAAAAGTGTTGCTAAAGATGTAGAAAAGCGTTGCTAAAGACTTTAAAGAGTTGCTAAAGGCACAAAAACGTTGCTAAAGGCACAGAAAATAGTTGCAATAACCACTGGAAAGCTAAATAACATATATTTCTTTCCAAAACTCCTCTGACAACACGTAGAAGCGTTGCTAAAAACCTAAAAAATGTTGCAATAGCCACTGAAAATCATAAATAATATATATTCCTTAATAAATTAAAATCCAATAAAGCCACCAATAATACCAGTAAAATCAGTTATACCGGATACCATTAACCTCTCCGATATAAAGTCCGATATGGTATTCATAACATTGCTATTTTGTAGTTAAAAAAAAAGGTAATGTATCAATGTTTTTGAGGAGTAAATTGCAATTTCTTTTTTTTCTGAATATGAGAGGGTAGTTGGGATGATATTAAACTAGTAATTGCACAAGATAATGATTTCAATAAATTACTTATTTTTGTAATGGTTACATGCCTAATAATCAATTTATGGATAAATTTTAATTGGTTAGGTCAATTAAGTCTATTAGAAAGGCCACTATCTAGCAATTAAGTCCTTGAATAAATAATATACATATGGCAGCTCAAGAAGAAGCAAGAAGGAATTGGACTTAAAAATTTTGAATTAGTTAATGTGTCATGTTGAATAAATTAATAAGTAGGTCCATTTGCTAACAAATTAGGTTTTGGTTACAATTTCAACTACTTGATATTGGAATATATTTTGTGATTTGCCTTGATTGCATTCATACTAATTCATGAATTATCAGATTGAAATGTATTATAAGTTTTTGTAATTCACGGTAAAATGCTCTTTTTGTCAATGAAACATTTTAACTTCAGAAAGTATATTGTATGGTTACTTATAAATGTTAACATTAAAGTTAACTGGGCGACGTTGGATCAACCATAATTAGTGTTTTAAAAATTGGGCTAAGCGAGATTTTTCATAATATTGCCGTGATTTTAGGTAGTCGACAGTGCTAGGCGGTTAACTAATTTAGGAGGTCCTGGGCGGATTAAGTAGTCTTAAGCGGGGTTAGGCGGGATCCGTGTTTTAAAAATTGGCTTAGGCAGGATTTTTCATGACACTACAAAATTTTAATTGAATTGATTATATTAATATATTAATATATTAACAATTTTAAAAATAAAAATCTGCCTAGGCCCCGATTATTCCCCACCTAGACCCTGTAGGAAACCGTTTACAAATGTAGAGTAGAATTTGTTGCAATTCAAGTACCTAAAAATATATTTTCCTAAAAATATAGGGGCCCTCATTTTTACGAGGCTCTAAGCGACCGCCTTAGTGGCTTCTACAATAGGGCCGGCCCTGACTCGAACCTGTGACCTTTAGAATCATAACTTTGAAGTTCAACTACTAGGCTAAGTCCTTTACCGCACTCCTGTTTAATATGTGAGACTTTATAATAATTCTTCCTACCAAAAAATTGTACTATTTTTTTTAGCATTTTGGTATATGTGTTAACTTTCCTCTTAACTTACATAATGACACTCAAAAATAGAGGTTTATCATAGTCGAAATCTTAGTGCATAATCACTAATATATGTATATTTGAATTATTTTTGTAAAATTAAGTAAAAGGATATATACATATATTAGTGATTATGCAATATATATCCTCTTACTTAATTTTACAAAAATAATATATATATATATATATATATATATATATATTACAATGAAATTATATTGTAATAAAACTTAAACAAAACACTAGAAAATGTTGATACTTGACAAAAAGTATTTCCAAACTAATATTAACGTATTGTCCGACCACTATCAAAGTTTGAAAAAAAATACAGAGAACTAATTACAAGTATTCAATTATATTTTGACCAATGTTCTCAACAATGCCAACTAGGTCAATAACACTAGAAATGTGGACTCTATAAGTAATATCACATTATGAACTTTTATCGAAGGCGTTTTTATATATGGCACCGTGTATTCAATACTCTTCTTTAATCTAATGAATGAGTATTTATGAGAGAACATATAATTAAGATGAAAGAATATATAAACACACTCTCATAAATATTAAATACATGGTATAATATATAATTTCTCTCATGCTATTAAGACAAAGTTGGCCAAATTAATGTTAGCTAGCCGTCCACCCTACAATGACTTAATTTCTCATTAACACCATTCAAAATAAATTTTTATACATACTCTCACAAACCCATCAAAAACTAAATATCAGAAAAAGTGAACCTCAAATTAATGATTTCATTAAAAAATGACAAATAATTGAATACATAGTTAGGATATATCCATTGATAAAAATGAATAATGATGAAAAGATGAATTGATAAATTGTAAATTATATTATTGAGTCGTGAATAATTAATTATATTTACATGTATGTATAGGTGTATAATTATTTGTTCACCAAGAATAATAAATACATACAAATACAAATGGTAATCTAATTATTACAAAATCATAGCCGTACATGTAGTTTACTTGTTGAGCACATTCCTTGGTCATCAAGTCCTTAATATTCCCCCTCAAGTTGGTGAGTGAATGTTGTAAAGTCCCAACTTGTCTCGCAAAAGAATGAATTGTTCTTTTCCCAATGCTTTTGTGAATATATCGGCCAATTGACATCGTGTCGGAATATAAGATGGACTAATAAATTCGGCTTGTAGTTTCTCACGTACAATGTGGCAGTCAATCTCTATATGTTTAGTGCGTTCATGAAACACAGGATTGGCAGCAATATGTAGTGCTGCTTGGTTGTCACAGTAGAGTGGTGTTGTATTTTCGGTCAAGACTTTCAAGTCATGCAAGATATATCGTAACCATGTCATCTCTAAGAAAGTGTTTGCCATTGCTCTGTACTCAGCTTCTGCTGATGATCATGAGACATTGGTCTGGTTTTTTGATTTCCAAGATATTAATGAATTGCCAAGGATTATACAATATCCTGTGACAGATCTACGAGTGCAATGACATCCTCCCCAATCCGAGTCACAAGAGGCTGTGAATCTAAAATCATTATTGGAAGGCAGTAATAAACCTTGTCCAGGAGTTCCTTTGATGTACCTCAAGACACGAATGGTTGCGTTCCAGTGAGGCTTTCATGGTAATTGCATGAACTGACTCAATGTTCGTACTGAGTAACCTATATCAGGTCTTGTAACAGTGAGATAAATTAGTCTACCAACCATTCGTCTGTATTTAGTTGGATTGTCAAGCAAGTCACCATCTTAAAAATTAACTTTGAGTGCTGCTCCATTGGAAACTTTTCAGGTTTTGAGCTAGTGAGTCCTGCATCTGCCAAAATATCCAATGCATATTTTCGTTGGGACATAAAAGTTCCATTTTTTTATCGAGAAAACTCTATGCCAAGAAAATATTTAAGTTGTCCTAGAACCTTAATCCGAAAATGCCGAAGTAAGGATTGTTTGAGAACCTTGATTTCATGATCATCATTACCTGTTAGAAGAATATCATCCACATATAGAAGGATGGCAGTAAAAGATGAACCAACCGTTTTAGTGAAGAGACTGTAGTCAACTTTGGATTGTTGATAGCCATATTGTTGAATAACATGAGAAAAAGTGCTAAACCAATTTCTAGATGCCTGTTTCAATCCGTATAAAGATTTATTGAGCCAACACACCTGATTCTCCCCCTGTCGGTGAAGTCCGGGAGGAAGTTCCATGTAAACAACTTCATGTAAGTCACCATGTAAAAATACATTTTGGACATCTAATTGGTATATGAACCAATTACGAGTAGCTGTAACAGTTAAGAGACACCGCAATGTGGTAAATTTGGCAGTTGGAGAGAATGTTTCATGATAATCAAGACCCTTAATTTGTGTATATCCTTTGACAACTATTCGCGCCTTGTAGCGCTCAATACTCCCATCAGAATTGTATTTGATCTTATAGACCCATCGACATCCAATAGGCTTGTGACCTGCAGGAAGTGACACAATGCTCCAAGTATTGTTCTGTTCTAATGCATTTAATTCTACAGCCATGGCTTTTTGCTAGTGAGGATCAAGGTTGGCATGTTCATAAGAAGTGGGTTCTTTTGGAACTGTGATGTTAGCAAAAAAGGTGCGTTGTATAGGTGAAAATTTTGAATATGATAAAAAGTGAGAAAGGGGATATTTTGCACCTTTAGAGGACATTGGAACGGCGAAGGACTAATTGGATTGAGTGGGAACAAAGTAGTCTTTATGCTACACTAGAGCTTGACGATTTTGGGACGATTGTCGAATCGATGGTGGAGAAGGAAGTTGATTTTCGGGTAGATTGACAGGATGTGACTGATCAATAGGTTGCGAATGGTCAATATGGTGCGACTGATCCACATTATACGGTTGATTGATAGGATGTGACTCAGTTGAGGGCAAATAACTTTCTATGTTTGGCTCATTATTTAGATTTGGTGAAGTAGGAAGATCAAGAGCTAAATTTTGTAAAACGGGCCAAGGAGAAAGATCAATAGCTAAATTTGGCAAAAGTGTAGATGTAGGTGAAGGATGATGATGCTGATATGGGAATATAGTTTCATGAAAAATAACATCTCGGCTGATGAAGAAAGTGGAAGAAGAATGTCATATAACTTGTAGCCTTTATGAGTAGATGGATAACCAGCAAAGATGCATTGACGAGCTCTAGGGTAAAATTTTTGTTTAGGTTGAACAATGGTGGAATAACATAGACACCCAAATACTCAAAGATGGTCAAATGAGGGAAGCTTATTATGCAAACATTCATAGGGAGTTTTGCCAGAAAGAAGAAGTGTAGGTAACCTATTAATAAGGTGTACTGCAGTGAGAACACTGTCTCCCCAAAATTGAAGTGATAGTCCTGATTGGAACAATTAGGAACGAGCGACAGTAATGATATGACGGTATTTTCGTTCAACAACCCCATTTTGTTGGGGTGCGTAAACACATGTAAACTGACACTCGATACCTTTTTCTTCAAAAAATTGGCGCATGGAAATCAACTCAGGACCATTATCAGATCGAAACTTTTTAATAGATTTATCAAATTGTGTAGATACAAAGGCAATGAATGATTTGAGAAAATGTTGTGTTTTAGACTTTTGTTGCATAAGAAAAATCGATGTACAACGTGAAAAATCATCGACAATTGTTAAAAAATATTTGGCATTGGAATGAGTTGCAATTTTATGTGGTCCTCAAATGTTGCAATGTAAAAGTTCAAAAGGAGAATTTGTTTTTATCGAACTGGATGGGAAAGGAAGCCTAGATTGTTTAGCCATATGACAAATGCTACAGTTATTGTGAAATGACATTTTATTATTAGATGAAAGTCATGGAGAAGCCATTTTTAAGCATTTTGATGATGGATGTCCAAGACGCATATGCCATATATCGAAAGAATGAAAAGTTTGTGAGGAGTTTAGTACAGGAATGGAAGGTGACATGTAATAAAGACTACATCGTTGCTCACCCGAACCAATCATCCTCCCCGTAACCAAGTCCTGCAAGATACAACTATCAGGTAAAAGAATAATACGACAATTGAGAAATTTGGTCAATTTACTAGTGGAAAAAAGATTTAAATTGAAGGATGGAACACATAATACTTGTTCTAAGTGTATATCATGATTAAATTGAACACTGCCTGTGAATGTGATAGGAGCAGTAGAACCATTGGGTAAATTTACTGAGATGATTGAAGGTGTATGTTTTTGTGTGAAATATTTGGAATCAGAAATGATGTGGTCAGTGGCGCCACTGTCAAGAATCCATGGCTTTGCAAAAACAGAATTAATTGATGCATTAAAAGAAAACAGACCTGATGCATTAGCACAATGTCATTGTTACCAGGATTATTGATATGTTGTACAGCCTTGTATAGATTGTCAATGATAGCATCAATGGAGTCCCAACGGTTGTGTTTTTACTTTTACCGTAATGAAAAATACGAGCGGAAGTCTGAAATCTTGAGTCACCGGGAATGATGCTCTAATACCATGATAAAAATGAATAATGAAGAAAAGATGAATTGATAAATTGTAAATTGTATTATTGAGTTGTGAATAATCAACTACATTTACAGGTATTTATAAGTGTGTAACTACTTGTTCACCAAGAATAATAAATACATACAAATACAAATGGTAATCTAATTATTACAAAATCATAACCGTATATGTAGTTTACTTGTTGAGCACATTACTTGGTCATCAAGTCCTTAATATCCATCTTTCTTTGATATGATACCATGTCATCACACATTTTTATTATAGGCATTTATGAAGAGTCTTATTGGTTCTATCCCTTTCTTGAAAATACAATGAGACTAGTTGCTATAATATGCATAATATGTGGAAAAAGTCTTAGTCTAGTGGTTGAGCCTGAAACTGTGATTTGAAGGGTTAAGGTTCGAGTCCACATTCGGAGGGGGTGGGGCGGAGTTTTTATTTATTATTAATGTGTAAGCCCAGTGCGGCAAATTTTTCTTAAGAAAATGCACAATATGCATGGTCTAGGATCTTTTGACTACCGAGTACCGAACAGGTATCAAAGTTCCGCTTAGCTCGTTTCAGTTTACGCCCCATCTATAGGCTGTTTTGATAAACAAGCCGGGCCTGGTGAAAGCAAGCTTTTTTGGATTCAACTATACGCTTTTCACTCCCTTCAGTAGATTGTCTGAGTTGGGTTGCAGAGCTGTGAGGAGTGTCAGGAGTGTGCTTTATTAACTTGAATGAGAAATTTTTATAGCTCTAGTTAGCTGTTTTTTTAGCAGATTGTTTAGCATTTGCTTTTTGAGTGAGCAGCCTACATTTGTGTCCTGTCCTGTACTGCTATTATTATCTTCACTTTCTTGAATCTGTTAATCTTTAGAGAAAACAAATTTAATGGGTGATATAGTTAATATTCAGTGCGGAGATGCCTTGGGGGGTCGTTGCTGGGACTGTATTGCCATTGAATCGCTGTATATATCTAAACTTGAAGACAATCTTGTTGCTTTGCAGGCTGCTTCAGATCGACTTACTGTGTTGAGAAACAATGTGATGCGGACTGTGATCAATCAACAAAGACCACAGATGGAACAGCCCGAGCAAGTTGCAGGTTGGCTTCTAATGGTGGATGACACAGTTGCTCTAGTTACTTTACTGCTAACCAGAGGAGAACAAGAAAGGCAAAACTTATGTATGGCAGGGTACTTCTTCTTGATGATGTATGGAGCAATTTGATCTTGAAGAAGTAGGAGTTCCTCTTCCCACCCAACGGAACGGTTCCAGGGTAATACTGACAACTCGTTCTTTTGCCGTTTGCAAACAAATGGAAGCTACACAGACCATGAAAGTGAAGCCTTTAAATCGGGAAGAAGCATGGCAACTTTTTAAGGAAAAGGTTGGAAATTTAGATGCAGATATCTTACATGTAACTCTAAAGGTTGCTGAAGAATGTTGCGGCTTGCCAATAGCACTTATCACGATTGGTCGTGCCATGGCTTCAAGAAGTACATATGGGGAATGGGAGCATGCTCTCAAGGTCTTGAGAAGATCGGTCTCAAACCTACAAGGCATGGAGGATGAGCTATACCAAGATATGGAGGTTCGTGTACTTAAGCGTTTGAAATTGAGTTATGAATGTTTGCCCGATAATACACTGCAGTCTTGTTTCTTATATTGTGCATTGGTTCCTGAGGATTTTACTTCAATTGTTGCCTGATGTGGTTCGGGACATGGCTGTGTGGATAGCTTGTAAATGTGAAAAAGAAAGACATATGTTCGTCAGGCAAGCAGGTGTGCAATTAATTGAGCTACCAGAGGCTGAAGAATGGGAAGGAGCAAAAAAGGTATCCTATATGGAGAACTCCTTAATAAGTACTGCAGGAAGCCCAAGATGTTGTGATCTAGTCACTTTGTTTCTCAGTAATAATTACGAACTGAAAATTATCTCGGAAGCCTTTTTTCAGTTTATGACTAGACTAACAGTTCTCGACCTATCTGTCACAGAAATACAAGTGTTGCCGTTGGAAATAATGAATTTGCAGTCACTCGAGTTTCTTAACTTGTCAAATACAAAATTGGATAAATTGCCAATGGAAATGAAGAGTCTAATAAGGCTGAAATACTTGAACCTGAATTGTACTGACAATTTAAAGACGATTCCAGTTCAAGTGATATACAATTTATCAGAGCTGCAAGGTTTTTTTGAAAAACCCTTGGAGAGACAGTGTATCTCTCCAACGGCTAAAAGATTGGAGTGGGTGAAAATTTCGGGGCAGAGTACCCAACTAGGTTGGTTCCTCTGCTTACCTACAAAACACCCACCCCGCTTTTATTAATAATGGTTTTCGAAACAAGAACCCAAAGTACATCAAAGTTACATAATAAGAATCCTTGGGTTCGTAAACAAATCAGAAACCGAAAGGCTAACATTGCGCTTATAGGAATGAAAAAGAAACCAACAAAAATTGATACTCGCAATTAAAATATCCCCATCGTCAGTTTCATCTCGAAAAATCTTCTTATTGCGGCGCTTCCAGAGATTCCATGATATAATGAACCAGAGAGACCTACCAAATTCACGGGAGATTTCAGGTTTGAAGAATGTGCACCATAACAGAAGGAAGGTGTAACCATCATTCGGCATCACAACCTGAATATCCAGCCACCGGAATGCATCTCTCCAAATCTGATAATTCGCGTGACATAAAAAGAGGCTGTGTTCCAAGGATTCAGGTAGCGGACAGAACGGACAACAGGCGCTAGTTAACATACGATATCCCCTCTGGAAAAGGAACTCACGTGTCGGTAACCTATTGTGAAAGACCAACCAGCCAAAAAATTTTATCTTGGGGAGCATGTGGGAGGACCAAATGAGTGTAATGTCTCTCAATGGATTCGGCCATAATCGTTGTTGATGATATCCATGATAAAAGGACGCTGCTGAATATTTTTTCTGAACTCCAATGTCCCATAGGAAGCAATCTCCTCTCAGGAAGAAGGTGGGGCTGTTTACGGTTTCCTGGGCTTGGAAGAGCGTTGGGCATGAAATTGATATCCAGGTTTTCAGTTCATTGCATCGTTGTTGGTTCGTAATGCGGAGACTTCTTTTCCAAAAGGGGCGGGTTTGGGAACGATTGGAAAAAATATGGCTACACCCTTCAAAAATGGTTGAGAATTTCCTATTGCAAATAGCAAATAAGTCGGGAAAGAGTGATTTAATTGGAGTGTTTGAGGTCCAATTATCGTGCCAGAACAACCCGTTTTGACCATCTCCCACTTGAACACGCACCTGTGATGAGAAGAAGGACCAAATTCTCTCATTTTTAAAGTAGCATTTTATAATTCCACGCCATAATGGAGAGACAATCTTGGGGTCGAGAAGAGTCATTTCATGCCACGAACTAACCCCGTAACGCCGAACACAGTACATTGACCACAAGGAGTCATCATTGCGGTCTCCCAGTTTCCAAATCCATTTAAAGAGTAGGCTGGAGTTAACAAGATTTAGATCCCGAATCGCCAATCCCCCAAGGTGATATGGTAAATTGATCGTAACCCAGCTTACTTTGCATATGCCATTGATCGAAGAGTCGCCTCGCCACAAAAAATTGCGCATTAATTGATTCAGTGAAGAAGATACAGAGCAAGGCATGTAGAAGATTGACATTAAATAAATGGGAAGGGAAGAAAGTACCGTTTTGATAAGTATGGTACGTCCAGCATATGATAGACAATTTCCTTTCCAATTTGCCAAACGAGACTTGAACTTGGCGATCAAAGGATCCCAATCGGAGATATGTGGCTGTTTAATACATAGTGGCGTACCTAAGTATTTTATCGGAAAGTTGTCCACTCGGCATCCCAATTGAGCTGCATAGGAGGCCAAGGAGGCTTCATTGACGTGGATTCCCATAATCGCACTCTTGTGGTAGTTGATACGCAATCCTGAGATTAGTTCGAAACACCTTAGGATCCGAATGAAACTGGGAATTATGGATTCTTCTGCTGGAAGAAAACAAATCGTATCATCAGCGAACTGTAACAAAGAGATATCTGGAAGGGATTCCTCCAAACGAAATCCAGGTAGCACGCCTACTTGAATGCTACGATTTATAAGCTGTTTTAGGCCCTCCACTGCTAACACAAAAATAAAAGGCGATAAAGGGTCTCCTTGTTTGACCCCCCCTACGGATGTGAATAGGAGGGCTTGGTGAGCCATTGATTAAAATAGAAGTAGTGGATTTTTTCCTGCTATTTGACAACCATGAAATCCATTTCTGATCAAAACCCATCCTTTGGAGAAACGGGTCAATATGAGTCCAAGAAATGCTATCAAAAGCTTTGTGAAAGTCCAGTTTCAGCACCACACATGGTTTCCTTTTAATGTGGAGGTCATGAATTACCTCGGAAGCCACAAAAGAACACTCATGAATGCTTCTACCCTTGATGAAAGCAAACTGGTTGTTTGAGATAAGAGACGGTAAAACAGCTTGAAGACGAAACGATAGCAATTTCGCAATAATTTTATAGATACCATGGATGAGCGAGATAGGTCTAAAGTTATTCAGAGAACAACAACCTGGAATTTTGGGTATTAGCACCGTGAAGGATGTCTTGACCGAATCTGGTAGCTGAGATGTAACATAAAAACGATCCAAAACTTGCAGTAATTCGGGTTTTAAGTCGTCCCAGAACCTTTTGTAGAAGAAAAAATTGAAGCCATCTGGTCTCGGCGCTTTATTCTCCCCACACGCACATATACTGTTCCAAATTTCCTGAGCCCGAAAAGGGGCAATAAGAGCTGCGTTTTGTTGCAAAGTAACAGTGTTGAAACGTAATTTTCTAAGAGAGAATGGCGTTATAGGGGCAGCCTTGAATAATTGGGCGTAATAGCTGCAAATAGTATCTGAAATGACCTTCAAGTCCGTAACAATTACTCCCTCGATGTCCAGTTGCGATATACGGTTGTTGCGGGATCGGGCTGAAGCGGTACGGTGGAAAAACGATGTATTATTATCACCCAATAGCGTCCAATTCACCCTTGATTGTTGGTGCCGTAATTTTTCCTTGATTGTTGGTGCCGTAATTTTTCCAAAGAAGCCCTCTTTTCCTGAAGGAGGGAGCGATTACGATTTAGTTCTGAATTTTGAGTTGAGGTGAGCGGTCGAGGAACACTACTCGATGTAAGGGCCAATATAATTTCCTCTAAATCACCAATCTTTCTCTGTAGGTTTCCAAAATTTTCCGAGTGCCAAGGGCTGATTGCACGGCCCAACTTTGTCAATTTATAAGATAGGTCTTTGTGAGCATAGGATTGACAAATGAGGTGCCATTTATTACTAATGAAAGGCAAAAAATCTGCCTTATCCCACCACATGTTTAACGATCTAAAGGGTCTTGGGCCGGCTGAGTGAGCAACGAAGGAGCGAAATAAAATCGGTAGATGATCAGATAGGGTGGTGTCCACCGTTGATATGGATAAGTTAGGCCATAATTGCAGTATCCCATTCGAGGCAAGAACACGATCAATATGAGAGAATGAAACTCTATTGGACCAAGTATAGTCACGGCCGTGTAGGGGTAGATCATGGAGTTCAGATTGCAATACTAAGTCTTGAAAAGCCGACATGGATGGGTAGGGGCATTCGTTTGCCCTTTCCGACACATGTAATACCTCATTAAAATCACCACAAATCAGGATCATCTGAAAGTCTCGAATAATCGGGATAAGTTCCTGCCATAAATCATATCTATCCATATGATTTGTTGGGGCGTAGAGGCTAAGAACGTGCAAATCTTGCTGCTGAAGGGGAAATTTAACTAACACCCATCGGGAAGTAGAATGGATAACCGAAACCGAAAGCAACGAGGAGTTCCAAGAAAACAGGATGCCACCCGAAAGACCATTAGAGGGGATATGGTGATAAGCAAAGTCATTGTGCCCCCAGAACCGTTTGACCACTTGCTCAGAGATATTTTCTATCTTTATTTCTAACATGACAAAAAATTGGAGATTGTGTTTACGAATGCAAGAAGAGACAGATTGCTGCTTTGCCCCGTTATTGACACCTCCTCTACAATTCCAACATAAAAAATCCATCGACAGAGCTGCAAGGTTTGAAAATGTTCCGATGTCGTTCAAGTGATATCTATGACAGTGTTGAAAATAATGCGTTGAGTGATGATGGCAACATGTTAATGAAAGAGTTAATGTGTCTGAAAAATCTTAGTGAACTGAGATTGACAGTAAGGAGTTCCTCCTTTCTCCATAGCATTTGCAGCAACCGAAAACTGTTGAACTGTATGCATGCTTTACTTCTGCAGCTCTTCCGAGATACAAAGTTCCTCAATATATCATCATTGGCAAATGCAAAACAGCTCCACTATCTGTATATAAATTCTACTCCTGATTTGGAAGAGTTGACGATAGAAGAAAGAGAAACACATGCACCAAGTAGTAGTCTTAATAACGACGTGCTCAGCTTTTGTGGCCTCCGTCGAAAACAACAGGAGCATGCGGCATATGACATGGCTCATTTTCTCCCCTAATTTGACTATTCTAAGAGCCCATGGAAATGAGAGCCTGGAAGAAATAATAAGTGCAGAGAAATTAAGTGAACGTCAAGCTAGGGGTGAGCACTTATTGAACCTTATTGCAAAACTCCAAGATATTGTTTTTTTCGACCTACCAAAGCTCGAATCCATATGTCCAGAAAGTCTGTCCTTTCCATGTTTAACACAAATCAATGTAAGAAAATGCCCAGCTTTTAAAAAACTTCCATTGAACTCGGAGAGCGCAAAGGGATGCAGTGTTGTGATTAGAGCAAAGGAATCTTGGTGGAATAAACTCTCATGGGAGGATGATCAAACTCAAGCTGCCTTTTCGTCATGTTTACAAAAGAGGTGATTCTTCTAGAAAGGTAAACCCGTCTCTATCTAATTGTTATTTTTCGCTCTAAAACCCGTCTCTATCGGTTTCATTTAACATTGCCCTGCAACTCTACAGTTCTTTCCATATGTTTCATTTTCTGCTATAATCATAGGGTTTATGCCTTCATACAAGTAAATTTTGTAAATGGCAGCGAGGAAATGAATGAGAAAGAAATTAGGATTGGTGTAAGATTATGGAAGCGTTGTGCCTATTAGGTTGTTTGAAGTATATTAACTTTTAAATTCTCATTATACTAATTGCATATTTTTGCAATGCACTGCTGTGTTTATATTTGAACTGGAAGATGTTCATATTGTAGTGATATAATTTTCGATGAATCTGCAGTTTGATGGAAAACTGTAAATGATAAGTTGATGCTGGACTGAATTCAATTGGAATTGTCAATTACAGAAGAAATAGTGAAATGTATACATTTCTGTTAGTTTCATTTTCTTGTAACTCATGCAAAATAGTAGCAGGTAGTTGAAAAAGCCCTGTTAAGTGTGTTTATACTATTTTGTGTCACAGGTTTACAAAATATAGTAGCTGCTCTTCAGCTTCTGGCGCATCGCTTGGGGCTGTCACAGATCCCACTCTGCAAGATCCAGTTGGCAGATTCCCTGCTTTTATCGCCACCAGTCTGCGAACACAAGAGCTGGAGTAAAAGCTTACTTCAATTGTTTCTTTCTGTTAAATGTTAGCTCGCTTTCAATGAAACATGTTTAAGATTTGATATTGATTCACACATGGAATTGCTTGTTCATTTGGAGCTTCATTTTGAATAACTGTAACATCTAAAAGCATTCAAAAGGCTACACTCTTTCGAATTGATGGCTCGAAAAAATTACAACTAGCTGATTACACTGTATACTGAAGAGAAATTGTTGTACAATTTGGAATTGCTTTTTTCGTTTGACGAGTTCATCATGTAAACTACAATTTGGTTACCTATGATTTTGTTCTGGTGAATTCTATATGAGTTTCTGGTAGTTGTGTAATGTGTTTCGGTATCAGACATCGGTGTGAAGACAGAAACAATCATTTATGTCAAATCATTTTACATACAAGATTCAAAAATAGTATGCATGAAATGATTTAAAATAAATTGAATTCATTCAAAAAGAATGTTTCCAAACACATACCGAATAAAGCTGAGTTATGCTTAATGTTTATACTTCAAACTTAATTAGAGCTACATGATTGTTTATGCACTGTGAAGCATAATATGAAAAAGGTTGAATCTGCAGCGGTTCGGAATGAATGCTTCGATTTGGGAAAATTTGGTGTCTATTTTGAGCGGAAACATGCCACCAATTATGACTCCTGGTTACACCATACATGATTCAAAAATTGTATACATGAAACGATTTGAAATGAATTGAATTCTTTCAAGAACAATGTTTCCAAACAAACCTTTTCATGTATAATATTTTTTTACCAGAGGCTGATCACAATTGGTTGTTCCTGTAATGAAATCGCTTGCCCAAAAGCTTAAGTTGATATGCAGAGCCCAATCATAGTATTTATATAATTTGTGCACTCTCCCGCACACGGATGCCCCTTGGGCTTGAAGCGGTCCAATCGTTTGACCTGATACAATGTCATGCAACCGTCTGACCTGAAAGCTTAAAATGATAGGTAAGATCCAATCGTAGTATTTATATTATTCCTTATAGTGCCATGGCGTCAAGGAGGACATATGGGGAATGTGAGCATGGTCTTAAGGTGTTGAGAAGATTGGTCTCAAACTTACAAGGCATGGATGACACCTTAAGAAGATTAGTCTCAAACTTACAAGGCATGGATGATGAGCTATATCAAGAGATGGAGGCTCGTATATTTGAACGTTTGAAATTTAGTTACGATTGTTTGACCTATAATACACTACAAGACGATAGCATGTCAATGTGAAAAAGAAAGACATGTTCTTCATGCAAGCAGGTGCACAATTGCAGTCACTCGAGTATCTTAACTTGTCACATAAGCTATGTTACATGGACTAGTGTAGGAGTATCCGATACGGGTACAGATCCGAGTATCCAGTACGACAAGTGGGAAAAATTTGGACAAGCGGACCCTGTCCTAAATTTGGACTTCGGTACGACGACATGGAAAACTTAAAAAAATACTCGTATATATGTATGTATATATGCCATTTTTTGTTGCAAGAAACATGAATACAGCGGAAAATAGTGAATATAGATAAGACGAGCGAATGTAGATAAGAAAATTGAACACAAAAGAAGAACCACAAATAGAGAAGAAAGAAGAATGTTTAGGTATTATGACTATTTAGGAACTCTAAATATATAAGATGAATATTAATTAATAATTTATATTTAATGCAAGTTTAGGTGTTTAGGGAATTTAACTAATTAGATACTCTAAATATATAAGAAGTTTGCTTTATCTTTTTTGGAATGATTATAGTTATCATTTACATACATATTTTTTAAGTGTCCGAGAGTTTTTTGGAGTGTCCGAATGTTGGAGTGAAGGTAGGGGAATAATAAAGATTAAACTCACAATATATATAAATTACTCATATAAGAATGAAAATAGAAGAAGAATGAAAAACAAAGAAGAATAAACTTTCTTCCTCTTTAATTACCTCTACGAATTCTTCTCTCAAATTCTCATTCTCTTATTATTGAAATAGTTGAATTCTCATGCCTTATATAGGCAATTTAGACTTCAAAAAACTTGGACATAATTTCCCTTATTTTTCGACCAAGTATTATGAATGATATCATATCTAATTTTGACAATTCAATTTCTACAATTAAAAGCAATTACGCATTTCTCTCTTCTTCTTTCATTTCTTATTTTGTTTTTTTTATTAATTAAAGTTTGTTAATTTAACATTCCCCCTTAAACTTAATTCTCGTGTATTCCTAACAAGGCTCGTAACTGGCTGAACACTTCGTACTTCAGTGGCTTCGTAAAAATATGCAATTTGATCTTGCGTTTTAACATATTTCAACGTGATTTCCTTTCGTTCAATGCAGTCTCTGATAAAATGAAATCTTGTATCTATGTGCTTACTACGATCATGGAACACTAGATTTTTAGCTAACGCCAAGGCTGACTTGTTATCGACAAAAATATCAGTTGGATTATGTTGTGCCATTTCTAGTTCCTTCAACAATCTTCGTAGCCATATCGCATGACATACACATGAAGTTGCAGCAACATATTCAGCTTCACAAGTTGACAATGTCACAATCGGTTGTTTTTTCGAACTCCAAATGAACGCTGTTTCACCAAGAAAAAATACAAATCCGCTTGTACTTTTCCGGTCATTTTTATCACCGGCCCAATCACTATCACTATACCCAACTAATTTAAATTCATCAGATTTTGAATAATGCAGTCCAAAATTAGTTATTTCTTTGACATAGCGGAGTATCCTTTTTGTTGCATTCCAATGAGATTCTTTTGGTGCTTCCATGTATCTGCTTACTAGTCCAACTGCATACAAAATATCTGGCCTTGTGCAGGTTAAGTATCTGAGACTTCCGATCGGGCTTCGAAAATTTATTGGATTGACTCCTACTCCATTCTCATCCTTGGTCAATCTCAAACTGCATTCAACGGGAGTGCTGACGGGATTGCAATTCTCCATCTTGAATTTCTTCACTATCTCCTTAGTAAAGCCACTTTGATAAATAAAATTGCCATCATCATTCTGCTTCACTTAAATGCCAAGATAATATGACATCAAACCAATGTCTGTCATTTTGAATTCGCGAGTCATCGTCTTCTTGAAATCATCGAACATCTGAGGATTATTTTCGGTGAAAATAAGATCATCCACATACAAGCAAATAAGCAATATCTCTCCACCTTTCACTTTCACGTACAAAGCATATTCATGGGGGCATTTGACAAATTCATTCTCTTGAAAATATTTGTCAATGCGACTATTCCAGGCTCTTAGTGCCTGCTTAAGTCCGTACAACGCTTTCTTCAGCTTTAATACTTTCTCTTCATGCCCTTTGACAACATAACCGGGTGGTTGTTGTACATAGATTTCTTCCTCAAGATATCCATTCAGAAATGCTAACTTGACATCCATTTGATGGATCTTCCAACCATTTTGAGCAGTAATGGAGATTACCATTCTGATTGTCTCCATTCTCGAGACTGGTGCAAAAACTTCATCATAGTCAATACCTGGCTTCTGACTATATCCCTTTGCAATAAGTCTTGCCTTATGTCGTACAATATCTCCGCTTGCATCTTTCTTTGCCTTGAATACCCACTTAACACCTATGGGCTTTTTGTCTGCTGGAAGTTTAGTCAACTCCCATGTCTTATTCTTCTCAATTGAATGGATCTCCTCTTCCATGGCTTTTCTCCATCTCTCGTCTTTATAGCTTCTTCAACATCTATGGGTTCACTATCAATAAGATGACAGTAAAGAGTTAATTCTTCACTTAGATCTCTTGTCACATCATAAATTTCTTCATCGCTCCAGAATTTTCTTGGCCTCTCTCTAGAACTTTCACGAGAGCTTTCTCCTTGTTCAAGAGATGCACCTGAAATTGGGCTATTCATCATCGGTGACGTGGCTTGCTCCACCGGTTGATGCTCATTGTTTTCATCCACTGTGAAAGAATAAAAACTGTAATTCTTCTCTTTGTGATTGCTCCAGTCCCATATTGCTTCTTCATCAATAGTTACATATCTACTGATGATTGTCTTTCCTGTATCAGGATCAAACATCCTATAACCTTTAGAAAATTCTGAATATCCCATAAATAAGTATTTTTTGCTTTTATCATCTAGTTTTCTTCTTTCTTCATTAGCTACATGTACATGTGCTATACTCCCGAAAACACGAAAATAAGAGATATTGAGCTTTCTCCCACTCCATGCTTCTTGGGGTGTCATATAAAAAACACTTGCTGTCGGGGACTGGTTCAAGATATACACAGCACAATCAATGGCTTCTGCCTATAGCTCCTTAGGTAAATTCTTGCTTTTCAACATGCTTCTGACCATGTCCATCACCGTTCTATTCTTTCTCTCCACAACTCTGTTTTGCTGAGGTGATCTCAGGACTGACAAGAAATGGCAGATTCCATGGTCCTCGCAGAATCTATTGAATTCATTGGAAGTGAACTCTCCCCCTCTATCGGATCTTAAGGCCTTGATGTAACGTCCACTTTCTTTCTCAACAAGCGCCTTGAATTTCTTAAAAGCTCCAAACACTTCTGATTTCTCTTTCAAGAAATAAAACCACGTCTTTCTGCTATAATCATCAATAAATAGCAATGAATATTTGTTGCCTCCCAATGATGTTGGTGTCATTGGTCCACAAACATCGGTATGAATAAGCTCGAGGGGCGCCTTAGCTCTCGACATGGACTCTTTTGGAAAACTGGTTCTCAATTGTTTTCCAACAAGACATCCTTCACACAGTTGGTGGGGTTTATCAATAGAGGGAAGACCATGTGCCATCTTCTTCTGACTCCTCAACTTTAGTCCTCTGAAGTTGAGATGTCCGAACCTCAAATGCTACAACCAATCAATATCCTTCACACATGTCTTCAAATAATTAGCCACATTGGTCTTGATGTTGAGTGTAAACATCCGATTCTTTGACATCGGAACACTTGCTAACATTTCCTTCTTGTCATTCAGCAGCAACAACTTCCTATTCACCATGTGAATTTGGTAGTTTTTCTCTAGCAATTGCCCCAAACTCAAAATATTATTTCTCATGTTTGGAACATAATAGACATTGCTTATGAATTGGTGATCCCCAATCTTTAAACGAATAAGAATGGTTCCTTTGTCTTTGATGGGAACAATCGATGAATCCCCAAATACAACATTTCCACTAAAAGACTGGTCCAGCTCAACAAACAGTTTCTTCTCTCTGCACATATGATTACTTACTCCATTGTCAAGATACCATGTGTTATTATCAAGACAATGCTCACCTTCACGGGTTAGTACTACCACGTTGATGATATCCTCTTCTTGTATGTTGTTAGCAGCTTCCTCCACTTGTATAGGAGGACTCCTACATTCTGATGCATAATGGCCATAGTTTAAGCAATTATAACATTGCACATTGGACTTGTCTCGTTCGTCATTTTATCTCCAATTGCTTCTTCCTCGTCCTCGTTCATGTCCACGGCCTCTGCCTCTTATGGACTGATTATGTCCATCATTATTGTCAGTTCTTGGGAATTGCTGACTTCTGCCACGTCCTCTTCCTCTACCATTTCCTCCTCGACCTCTACCTCATCCTCTTCTAGATTGACTAGAATCTCGGCTATTTTCATTTTCTCGAAATGAAACCTTTGCCGCCAAGACTTGTTCTATAGACTCTTCTTTTTATCTATTTAATCTTTCCTCACGTGCTTGCAACAAACCAACAACTTTGTCAACTGCCATTGCACTCGTGTCTCTTGATTCTTCGATGGCTACTACTATATAGTCAAACTTTGGTAGTAACTATCGTAGAATCTTTTCAACGATTCTCGACTCTTCAATTCTTTCTCCATACTGCCGCATTTGATTAACGACAGATTTTACTCGTAAGGAGTAATCCACAACTACTTCTATTTCTTTCATCTTCATCATCTCAAATTCACCCTGCTACATCTGCAATCGCACCTTCTGAACTTTCTCTTCTCCTTGAAGAGAAACTCGTAAAATGTCCCAAGCTTGCTTGGGGGTAGTTGCTTCTGCTACCTTCTCAAACATCATATCATCCAATCCTTGATGGATTAAACTAAGCGCCTTCTGGTCACTCCTACGATTCTTATGCAAATTATCTCTTTCTGCCTGAGATAATTGTGCATTTTCTGCTGGGACAGGAACTACATAGCCATTTTCAACAATGTCCTAAAGATCTGGGGCTCCTAGAATGGCTTTTATTTTGATGCACCAATTTTTGAAATTGGTTTTGGTGAGCTGAGGAAAATTGAAAGGAAAATTATTGGTGTTCATTTTTTTTTAGGGTCTTCTCAAACACTCAGAAAAATATTATAAAATTCTCACAATTCTCACACAGAATTTCAACTTAGCTCTGATACCATTTTATTGGAGTAAAGGTAGAGGAATAATAAAGATTGAACTCACAAGATATATAAATTACTCATATAAGAATAAAAATAGAAGAAGAATGAAATACAAAGAATAATAAACTTTTTTCCTCTTTAATTAACTCTTCGAATTCTTCTCTTAAATTCTCAGTCTCTTATTATTGAAATAGTTAAATTCTCATGCCTTATATAGGCAATTTAGACTTCAAAAAACTTGGACATAATTTCCCTTATTTTTTGACCAGGTATTATGAATGATATTCTAATCTAATTTTGACAATTCAATTTCTACAATTAAAAGCAATTACGCATTTCTCTCTTCTTCTTTCATTTCTTATTTTGTTTTTTTATTAATTAACGTTTATTAATTTAACACCGACACATATTTCATGTCAGTGTCCACAGGATACGTGTCGGACACGGGTACGGCTCCTAATTTGAAGAGTCCGAGTATCATAACACAGAAGGCTGAAATCAGTTCAATTGATATCTAATTTATCAAAACTGCAAATCTATTCCCACAACTCTATAATTTTTTGCATATGTTTTATTTTCTGCTGTTCTTGTTTTAAATTACCTTTTATATTCTTATATCCATTTTTTGTTTGCAATGTTCATATTTGAACTGGATAACGTTCATATTGTATGTGATATAAATTCTGAATGCTTGTGGCCTTTTTTTTAAGTAATATGGAGCATTTTTTCCAAATTTGTTGATTGTCAGGTTTGAACCTACAACCTCACACTTGTTGGTTTGATGTATCCGTAAATGAATTTGTGATTGTCAATTAGAGAAGAAACATTGAAAAGAGTACATTTCTGTTAAGATGATTTTATAATAATGTCTTGACTGCAAACTACTTGTAATTCTTTCAAAATATTGCTTTGTTAAGTAAGCTTGAGCGGGAGCAAGTTAAACGGGAGCGCAAGGAGCAATGCAAACCGGAGCGTAAACCTCCATTAAAATTTACTCCATAGTCGATAGTTTTTTTTTGCCGTAGCGGCTGTATGATTTTTTATTTCTCTTTTTTGTACTTTTTCGTTTTCTTTTTAATAAAACAGTCCAGGGGAGGATTTTTAACGGCGGTGGAGCCTTGTGAAACCTCCTCTTGTCTTTTTCCTCTCACTAGGTAATCTTAAAAAAAAAGTGTGTGCATGCTAATATGTGTTGCACAAGAAAAATGGTTGCGGCTCTTTAGCCTTGTGGCGCAACAGCTAGAATTTACAGTGTCCTTAAGTTATTGCTCTCTATTATTCAATTCTCATTCTCTATAAATCTAAAGCAAGGTCAGATTCTAAATGAAATTCATTGAAAGATCAACAATCAATAGACAATAATTGAGGATGGAAGAAAAAGAAAAACAAGTCTCCAAATTCCTACCACTAGACAAAAGCATCATCACAGGTGGGACATGGGAAAGTAGGGAGTGTCTTTTTTTTCCCTCCATTTCTACCAAAGAATGCTCCACATGTCTCTTTTCCCCAAGAAAAAGACACAAAGCTTTACAGAAAATTTATTGTCAGTGTTCATATTTGAACTGGATGATGTACATATTGTATGTAATGCAAATTCTGTATTGCTCTTAGTTTGATGTATCTGTAAATGTCCATTATTTTAATGGAGCCAAAGATTTATCATTCTGTGGCTTTAAATTATAATGTATCAAAGTAAAATGACTCATTCAACTGTCTGAGCTTCTTTTGTTGTGAAGTCACGGATAACTGTTGCAACTTCACTCTAGGGTCAATTGGAAACAAGTGTTGGATACGGGGATTACTTGGACGTTTCTGAAGTCGCGAACACGCTATCAGATTGAAATTTATTTGGTCGGTTCACCAAACTTTCAATCGGATAAAATCAGAAATTAATGTGAAGAAAAGAAATCAACCGAAAATCTTTATATGGCCAATTTCGTTTTTTGGTGATATAAATAGCCAAAAAAGCATAAACATGCATGTCCAACAGACATGTTGTTTCGGGTCGCAGGCATGTCAAAAAGACATGATTTTTCTGGTTTCATCTGTGTCGGAAAAGACATTGTTTCGGGGTCCAAAATTCATTTCCGGATGAATTTTTCAAAGGATGTGTTCCGCTGGGAATAAAAAAATTTCCTCGACCCTAGCCTGGGGCACTGCCCCTGGACCCCGCACCCAGGGCGCTGCCCCTGGACCCCCAAATCGTAATAAAACCCGAACAAGAGTGCACTCCGCACTCTCCCGACTTGTTCGATGAAATGTCACAATCGCATTAGTCAAACTAATCAATCCAATTACACTAAAATATTAACCTCTCTGTGATTACAGAGGTAAGGTTGCGTACACCCGACCCCCTTACCCCCGCTTGTGCGGGAGCCTTGTTAGGCATTGGAGTAATATTGTTATATATTAGTTTCTTGACACCAAACTACTTGGAGTTCTTTCAAAATACTTGCTTTGTTAAGTGTGTGCATACTAATTTGTGTTGCAGGAGCAAAATGGTTGTGGCTCAACATTAATTTACAGATTTTACAAGTATTACTATTTAAAATGATCTCAATTTATTGCTCACTATTACTAAATTTCTTATATTGTTGAAATTCATTGAAAGATTAACAGTCAATAGACAATAATTGAGGATGCAAGAAAAAGAAAAACAAGTTTCCAAATTCCTACTACTAGACAAAAGCATTATCACAGGTGGGACATGGGAAAGTAGAGAATATCTTTTTTCCCTCCATTTTTCCAAAGAATGCTCCACATGTCTCTTTCACCAAGAAAAAGACACAAAGCTTTACAGAAATTTTTTAGTATAATTTTTGCTCATACCAGTAGAGGGGGAGGGGAGAGAGATTTAGGGGTCATATTATACAAATTTATCAGTAAAATGTCACACTTAAAAGTTTAAAGTAGATAAAGGCAATTAGAGCCAATTTGAGGAGGTCCGCTTGTATTAGACCTTATTTTTATAAGATAAATTTTTTTTTATCATTTTACGAGTTTTACTTTTTTTTTATGAGAAAAGTTGATAGTGGAGGGAAAGAAAGTGTTACTATTTTAGTGTAACTAGATCGATTAGTTGACCAATGTGATTGTGACGTTTCATTGAACAAGCCGGGAGAGTGTAAAGTACACGCTTGCTTGGGTTCCGTTATGATTTGGGGGTCTTGGGACAGCGCCCCCGAGTGCGAAGTCTAAGGGGAGGAAACCCCTGGCGGGGTCCCAGGGTAGCATCTCGGGCTAGGGTGATGGGTTGTAATTTATGCACGTATTTGTGCTTATTTCTATATCATTAAGACCATGCTTTTGGTCTTTTTGACCGCTATTACTTCCTTTTCTATCTTTTCTGGCAAACCCTTCAGATGGATTAACGTGTTTTCCAGACTCATGTGATCGCACTGTGAACGTATCACAGGATTCATTGTATCTAATAGCAAGTGTGACCCATACACCGAATCCTTTAGATATTTCTACCATGCCTTCTTAATTACAGTCGGTGCATCAGTGCTAGGAATTTTTGTGAATGAATTTTCAAGAACATGCCAATTCATAATCCTTAAGGGTGTCCCTAATATCCTTGATCCATTCTTGGTAGTTAATTGCTATTAAAACTTGGATGTATTTAAAACAAATTTTTAAAATGGAGTTCATACTTGATCCATTCTTGGTAGTTAATTGCTATTAAAACTTGGATGTATTTAAAACAAATTTTTAAAATTGAGTTCATATTCAACCTAAGATATAAAAGAAGAAAAGGAGTTCAGATATTAGTTTAAGTACATGCATTTAATATAAGGACTTTTAATTAAATACATTTATCCTACTATTTTCTTCAAAATTTACAATAGCTCATTCTATTGAATTCGGGAATTTTAGCCTAGCTAAATTTCCTAGTAGGTAGCATCTATAACTAGTCTATTACAACCCCGAATTTTATGAGTCAAGTTACAATAGTAACTTATAGTTGGAATCCCATTCCGTTTGCATCGTATGCAATTGCTAATACATTCAAGTTCTCTAATCCCAAGGGACGTGTACTCTTATATTAGCATCTCCTTGAATATGTCTCAGATCTGGGCCTAGCCCCCAAATTTATGGTGGACCCTAGCCGCAATTTTATGGTGGACTAGCCCAGTTCCGTTAAGGCAGACCCTATCCCAAATTTTACAATCAATCAATATGGACTAGAAGGAACTCTTTGCATAGCACTTTGATAGCCCAAAGAGACTGTATTATAAATTTGAGTAAGGAAGACTATAACTTGCCTTAATATATGTACTTTAAAATTTTATTGGTGTTAAACGTCTCACACAATCTAGGATTTTATCAGATATACATATTTATAATAACTTATATTAATTCAGAGAATTATTTATTATAATTATTCCATCGTCCTACATTATATGTAAAATAAGTAACACTTTTATTTGTTATATTTATATTGCGCTTCCTTTAAGCTTTTATTCAATAAATTTAATTTTTACTTTATTATAGAAATATATATAAGTACCATCTTATATACTAGAAATAAATTAATCCATATTTAATCCCCCGGTTGGTCAATTCAAGCTGCACCGATATAGGTTCTCAGGTAGGAGAGGTGCCCTTGAAGTGAGTAGCACCAAATCCAATCCTTAGCCAGAACAAATACGGGCACAAACTTAAAGACCAATGAATTTTTCTAAACTAATAAATTTCGTCCTTTCAATTTATATAAATTAAAAGTATCTATAACCCATATAATTTATATAAATTATTAAAATTTATATAATTTAAATAAATTAAGCACACTTATTTATGAAAAATTGTTCCGTATGTGAAAAATTGTCTCCCGAAATGCTCAAAATAAGCAAGTACATGAAAATAATTAATTGGTGTGGACTCCCATTATCAATTTCATTGACAATATTGCATACCTTATCAACTTCGCCGACAATATTGTATACAAAGCCTCCACTTTACAGCATCTTCTATTTATTTTTTTTTGACACGTAAGTATAATAGATATTTAATTAAAAAATAGTTTTATATTAAGTTGATTATTTATTCTTTTAAATATGATGTGTCATTATTAATTATAAATATTATTTATTTAATCTTTTATAAATAGATAATTAAATAGATGGTTGAATTATTAATTATATACCATTTTAACAATGAAAGGGAACTCTTAAGTAGTTAATATAATATTTTTGCTATTGTTATATTTTTAAAAAAAATATAATTCACACTCAAATAGATATTTTATTGTGGTTCATATTTTAAATGTCTTACCTATTTTACCATCTTAATATAAATGTATATTCCATATAGCACATCATTATAGAATTCACTGTCTACTAAAAATGCTCTTATATTCAATCGTTTCTATTGTTATCACTTTATTATTATTGTTATTGTTATTGTTATTGTTATTGTCATTCTATTTTGTTTTAATTAACTTTTCCACGGATTTTATCGGATGAACAAAAAGAAGGTATTAAGAACGGCAATATAACGGCCACACTATTTTTTCACATTTTGTGAAATGATAATAATGATATACATTCATCATTTTTTTTTCCTCTTCACTTCATTAATTGTGTATTTTCATGGCCCCATCATACTGTGTTGCACGAACATGCCTCGAGTATTCGATACGATATGGACACGTTTATTTGAAAAAAATATGCATTTGAACACGGTTGGAACACGACAACTAAAATAAATTACCAAACATATATTCATATATTATAAAATACATATCATTGATTTGATTAATTATAATACAACAAAAAAATCCAAAATAGTTGTTATGTCATGTCCTGTAATTTTATTTCATAAGTCAATACCGTTACTAGCTATGTGCAACAAATGTGTTTTAACTCTAGTGTACTACCCTTACTTTTCTTATCCACATTGTTGCATTTAAATGCTGTATTACCCCACTTCCATTATGTTTTTCTATTTTTGACACATCTTTTCACAAAGGAGATTCAATAACTTCTACATAGAGTGTCCGAGGTGTGTCCTAAAAGTGTCTATCCTACGTGGAGTTTCCGTTTGAAATTTAGAGTGTCAAATACGTATCCGACAAATGTCGGTGTCCGATATGTGCGACACGGAGCCATTTTATCCAACTTTACTTTTATAAAAAAAAATAACTCTGGTAGATAATATAACTTTTCGTTGAATGTCGTAGAAAGATTAATCGATAGACAATAATGGAAGATGCAAGAGAAAGAAGCACATGTATACAGTTTCTTGTATATAGACAAAAGTTAATAACAGTATTGGTGGCGGGACATGGGAAAGGACTGGCAGATGAGAGAGATAAGGCCAACATGTGGGGTACTTTTTCCACATTATATAGTCATAAGTGTCTGGTCTTTTGTCTTCGTGTGAGTTCTTTTTAAAAACATTAGAACTCTTTAAGTACCAGTTATAATCTCCACCTTCTTAAACCTGTTGGTCTCTGAAGAAAAAAAGTTCAATGGGTAACATAATTAGTGTTCAATGCGGAGATGCCTTGGTTTGTACTGCCAAGAAATCTAAACTTGAAGAGAGTCTTGTTGATTTGCAGGCTGCAACAAATCAACTTACAGAGTTAAGAATCGATGTGATGCGGGCTGTCGAAAATATAAAAAGATGGGGGATGGATCAGCCACATCAAGTTGTGGATTGGCTTTCAAGGGTGGATGACACAATTGATCAAGCTACTGAGCTGTTAAGCAGGGGTGCACCTAAAAGGCAGAACTTATGTATGGCAGGCCCCTGCTCTAGCAACTCCATGTCAACTGGCAGGATCCGAGAGTCTGTTGCTCAAATTCTCATTGAAGCCAACTCATTGGTGGCACCTGATTTTAGTCTTGTGGCAGTCGACCCACGGAAGCTTGAAAATGGTATCGAAAACTTGAAAAATGAAAGAACAAGGCTACAGACGCTAAAGGAGGGCCTGCAGGCAAGAATCTTCTCAGAGGGAGGACGGGAAAAGCGTACGCTGAAGCAAGTTCAACTGTGGCTGTCAATGGTGGAAACTTGTGTAGCCGAAGCTGATCAGCTGATAGAGAACCGCCCCCAGGAGGTTAAAACATCCCTCAGTGGAGATCTTTCCAACTATATGTTTGTTAAAAGGGTTGCCCAGAAATTGGAAGATATTGCTTCTTTGCATTCCAAAGGAGATTTCAAAGAAGTGACAGCAAAAGCAGTTCCGCGACGTGTGTTTGGAAGAAATCTAGAGCTGGCAGTGGGAACTCAAGAAATGCTAGAAGAGGCACTGAGCGTTCTCTATGAAGCTGAAGTGGGCATCTTGGGCATATATGGTATGGGGGGAGTAGGCAAAACTACCCTTCTTACCCTAATTAATAGTCAGTTTGAAAGTGAGCCATATGATTTTGATGTCGTTATATGGGTCGTGGTGTCCAGAAATTTTAAGCCAGACAACATCCAAGAATCTATTTGGAAACAGATCCAATCGTTTGATGACCGTTGGCTGCAGAAAAGCTTTAAGCAAAAAGCACAAGATATATTTGATGTGCTGCAAGAAAAAAAATTTCTACTTCTTCTGGATGATGTGTGGCAACAATTTGATCTTCAAGAATTCGGGGTTCCTCCTACCAATCGAAATGGTTCTAAGGTAGTACTCACAACCCGTTTTTCTGCCGTTTGCCAACAGATGGGATCTATGAGGAGCATGGAAGTGAAGCCTTTGAACCGGGAAGCAGCATGGCACCTTTTTAAGGAAATGGTTGGGGAAATCCATGAAGATATCTCAGAAACAGCTCATCAGGTCGCTGAAGGGTGCTGCCGTTTGCCATTGGCACTCATCACAATTGGTCGTGCCATGGCTGAGAGGAGTAGCCATGAGGAATGGGTGCATGCTCTTAACGTCTTGAGAAGATCGGTCTCAAACTTACAAGGCATGGAGGATGAGCTCTATCAAGAAATGGAGGTTGGTATGTTTCAACGTTTGAAGTTTAGTTATGATTGTTTGCCCAATAATACACTGCAGTCTTGTTTCCTGTACTGTGCATTATTTCCTGAGGACTTCAAAGTACTGAAGGATGATTTGGTACATTATTGGGTTGCTGAGAAATTTTGTAGTCCTCGTGAAGGATATCATATTGTTTATACCCTTATTCGCCGATGTTTGCTAGAAGAAGAAGGAGAATGTGTGAAATTGCATGATGTGATTAGGGACATGGCTGTGTGGATAGCATGTAAATGTGAAAAGCAAAATCGTAGGTTCTTTATGCAAGCAGGTGCACAATTTAATGAACTACTGGGTGTTGAAGAATGGGAAAGAGAAAAAAAGGTGTCTTTTGTGTCAAATTCCTTCGCAAGTATTGAAGGTAGCCCGCCAAGTTCTGATCTAGTGACTTTGTTTCTCAGTTATACAAATCTGAATTTTATCTCGGAAGGCTTCTTTCAGATTATGACAACACTAGCAGTTCTAGACCTATCTCACTCAAGAATAAAAGCGTTGCCATTGGCAGTCACGAAGTTGCAGTCACTCGAGTATCTTAACTTGTCATATACAAATTTGGTAAAATTGCCAGTTGAAATGAAGAGTCTAATAAGGCTGAAATACTTGAACCTGGAGGGTATTTACTGTCTATTGATGATTCCAGTTCAAGTGATATCTAATTTATCAGAACTGCAAGTTCTGAATATGCTCAGATGTGCTTCATTTTTCTATGACAATGCGGGAGATAATGAGTCGATTGTTGATGAAAACAGGTTCATCGAAGAGCTTGTGTGTCTGAAAAATCTTTGTGAACTGAGCTTGACAGTAAGTAGCGCCTCCTTTCTGCAAAGCATTTGCAGCAACCAAAAGTTATTGGACTGTATGCGTGCTTTACAACTGTGTATCTCCCAAGATACAAAGTCCCTCAATATTTCATCTCTGGCAAAAGCAAAGCAACTCCATCTTCTAGATATATTTGTTAATCAGAATTTGGAAGAGTTGACTACAGAAGCGAGCGAACCACATGGACCTAGTAGCAGTCTGGATAACAACCAGCTCAGCTTTTGTGGCCTCCGTGAAGTGAATGTCATAAACAACAACAGCATGCTGCATATGACATGGCTCATTTTTGCCCCTAATTTGAGTATTCTAAGAGCCAAAAACAATGAGAAGATGGAAGAAATAATAAGTGCAGAGAAATTAAGTGGACATCAAGTTTGGGGTGAACACTTGAACATGTTTGAAAAACTCCAAGTTCTTGATTTAGAATGGCTAACGAAACTCAAATCCATATTTCCAAGAACCCTGTCCTTTCCATGTTTAACACAAATGAATGTAAGGGAATGCCCAGCTCTTAAAAAGCTTCCACTGAAGTCGGAGAGGGAAGAGGAGTGCAATGTTGTGATTAGAGGAGAGCGATCTTGGTGGAATGAACTCACCTGGGAGGATCATCAAACTCAAGCTGCCTTTTCGTCCTCTTTCCGAAAGATACCATTCTTCTAAGAAAGGTAAATCCATCTTAATCAAATTGTTACTTCAATTTTCTCTCCAAATTACACATTCGAGGCTGGTTTATCCAGCCTCAACTTTGAATAAAAAACATTTGGTCCCCAATCCTACAGTTCATTGCATATATTTCATTTTCTGCTGTTGTCATAGAATTTATGCTTTGATACTAGTAAAAGGCCTTTTCTACTGTTATATTCATTTCCTTAAAGGATTTTAATGTTGATTCTCTCTCAACCTAGATGGAGATAACTTTTCTCTCACATATTTTGATGGAGATTACTTTCTGTATGTATCTCTCATATTTTTCATTTCCCAAAAGTAGGCTATACATAGATATTACATAACTCTTCATGAAAAGACATAACCCTTAATGAACCGATATAACTTCTCCTAAAAGACATAACTATTCATGAATACACATCACTATTCATGAACCAACATGACTCTTAACCAACACCAAATACACTCACAATGTGTAGACACCAAATACATTGAATAAAATAAATAATAATACTTGCAACATTCATTGTCCAATAATCAACATTTAATAGTGTGATAATATGCTTGTTTGGTGTAAGATAATGGAATTGATGGGGCCTAATTAGTTGCTTGAAAGTGATTTGTCATTGTGAAATGCATATGCTTGCAATGCTAACTAACAAATTTGTAACAACCGAGTAAACTCTTTCAAATGAGTACATTTATGTTCGTTTGATTTTCCTGTAACTAATGCACAATTCTACCAAGGGGTAAAAAAGCTCTGTTAAGTGTGTTTGTAATATGTATTGTCACAGGAAAGGAAATGTAACGTCTCTTTTAGCTTGAGGCGCAACAGCTGGACCTGTCATAGCTCCCACTCCACAAATCCCAGTTGGAAATTAGCCAGCTTTTATCGCTGCCGGTGTGGTGGGCGCAAGAAGCTGGATGGATCAAAACCATATTTAAGGAATTGCTCAATCGTTTGCTTTGTCTTTTACATTCGTTAAATGTTAATTTACTTGCACTGAAACATGTTTAAGATTGCATATTTGTAAGATCAGAGTTGTTCTGTTCAGAAGAATTGCTGGGTCGATATCTGATTGATCATGTGAGTATTAGTTGATGTATACTGGTTGTTTATTGATGTTTGGGGTGATGTAAGTTGGTTGTTTATTGATGTACGTTGGCTATTACTGCCTACAAAAACATGAGCTTCCTAGTCTTGAATTCCATATCCTGCTTTGATCATAACTTTTTGTGCCTTCAGTCATATATTTACACATGAAATCTCTTTTTGATGATGAAATGAATAGTTTGTTGAAACATTGAAGGGAATTTGTTAAGATGGTTCATTATTTCTAAAATATTTATATTTTTACCATGTTATCCGAATATTTCACATTTAAAATTTCTTTACCTAATTATATATATCTATACATTGTATTTAAATGTCCTTTTGGCAGTTACTGGTATTTGCGTTTTCTGATATGCTATAACCCTTCTATGCGCGATCTTTTCTCTGTTTCTTCTTTGATCTTTGTTTTTTGTTTTCGTTTTCGGTTCTGCGTTCTTCTCTTTCGTTTTGATTTTTCCGCTCGTCTTGATTCATGATAATGGAAGTTGGACCTTTGAGCTATATTATAGAGACAAACTTGTTGAGTTGTCTTTTTGAAGGATTTAATGTTTTTAGCTGCAGAATAATTTTGCTTTTGATAGGTTTTTTGTTTTGTTGAAATTGAAGTGCACGCCATGTATTTGATAAAATGCGAAGGTAGTTATTTTGATGTCGATGGTCAATTTAATGAGCAAGCAATTTAATTGTTGAAAACTGTGCTTGTATTCCAAATTAAGTATGAGATCGTTGTTTATTAGTGACTTAAATTATAGTCATGTTGACCTCAGGCATCTATTGAATATCTATTGGGCATCTATTGGATATTATTGAACTCTAGTCTAATTTTGGTTTTAAGCGAAGAATCCCTTAATCAGTGCTTGTCAATGGTATGCTTCTGAATTGAATGGAAAAACACTACAATTCTATTTGAGTCTCAGCATATATGATATGGCATTCAATTAGATCACAAATACTTTTGGTGATTGATTGCAAAGATTGGCTATCTGTTTTAGTATTTATTCCTATAGTGAATTAGTTGCTACTTTTTCAATTAGGCTTGAATCGTAGAAACCAACAACTCTATCTTTAATTCATTCATTTTTTGCTGATATATGGTAATGTTCAATTTTGTTTGCATCAATGTCTGCATCACTAGCAGCATCACCGGTTCAAGCAGTGGTTAATAGCATCAGTTTAGCTCAAAAGAAAATTTTGGAGTATCGATCAAATATCTATTGAACATCTATCAAACATCTATTGGACATCTATCAAACATCTACTAGAATTCTTTTAGAAAATATATTTTGAAATTGATAATAGACATCTGTACAAATATATTTTAGATTTCAGTTGTCACTTGTTTTGAAGTTGATATTAGACATTTGTACAAGTATGTGTAATTGACTTGTGCATTTTTAGTTGGTGTTTCAACAGATTTATGCCAATTTGCAGTATGTCTTTCCTTACTTTCTCGTTTGATTAAATATGCCAACAGTGGTAATCAGAGCTTAAGTGATCTTAAGGGCTTGTGAGATGGGTCAACAAAATTAAATACAAACGTTAGAGAATGTTTGTAGGAAAATAAAAGTATTACGGTACAGGGAGAAGTGACAATGAAGATGCAAGATGTAAGCAGCACAACTCATGAAATGAAGTTTGAGTTGGATGTTGGTGAAAAGTTACATAAAAGGTCACAAGGAGAAGTGTTAGTGGTTCCGATGCGAAGATTAGGCAACACAACTCATAAAATGAAAGTATGAAATGGCTGTGGTGAAAAATTACATCAAAAAGATCTTTGAAGAGAAGTACACCATCAAGGTTAGATGATTACAGATGACATCATCAAAGGTTCGGTGGTGACAAAGTGTATCGTCAAGTTTCATAGTGGGAGAGTACATAATGAAATATAATAAAAAGATTTTGAATGAAAAGGGAGTATTAAAAATTGAATTCAAAATATTTGATATTATCTTTTGTAATTTAGTTAGTTGTTAAAATCAGATTAGGATTAGAATTTAGAATTTGAATTGGATTAATTATTATCCTTTAAATAATGATTTGATTATTTTGTAAGCCTATAAATAGGCATAAAGTTTCATAATAAAAGTGTGCCCAAGTGAAATCATAATAGATTATTATCTGATATTTTGTATATTAAATATTGATCCTTTTTAGTTTGTTTAATTGAATTTACCCAGCGAGATGGAAAAGGCAAGCGGGCAGCCCCACCATCGTTAAAAACCCTCCCCCAGGCATGTTTTATTAAAGAAAAGAAAAAAAATAAAACAACCATAATGGCAGAAAATAAAAAAACTATCAACTAGGAGAAAACTTCTGTGGAGATTTGCGCTCCCGTTTAGCTAGCTCCATGCGCTCTCATTTGGCCTGTTGTTTGGCGGCGACTGATACCCTTTGTTTCCTTGAGGGTTGGATATTGTCTCCCTCATCCATTTCACGCCAAAAACTATCATCGCATGAAGAGAACGAAAAACCTTGCCTAATAGGTGTAAACTGCTTGGCCTTGTTTTTCATTTTTGCCTCTTCTCGTTCCGGAGAATCCGCCTAAGAGCCTGGGACACCTCTCTCAGGTTGGGAATAATCCGAATCAAAGTCCTCTTTTTCAACCTCATCCAAAGAGACTTCGGTAAAATGGCCATCCATTGGCTTACTAACTTCAGTTTCCTTAGCTCCAAGATACATAGTTAAGTTAACTATCTCCAAGGTATTAATTAGGTCATTCTCCATCTCAAATGTAAGAGCATTCTCCAATTCAGAAATTTGAGAATTAGCTAGCTCTTGAACCGAATCAGAATTTCTTGGCTCCTTTTCAAAATCCTCATTAGCTGCAGCCTCAATCATCGCGGTAGCTGCAGCCTCAATCGCCTCAATAACCACTACCTCAATCTCAACTCTCTCAACATTCGCAATCAGGGCAGGCCTAGATGGCGTAGGTTTATCCACCCGTCTAGGGGCAGCCTGAACTTGCTTACCACTCGGGTTTCCTTCATGCGGCTTAGCCATCGTGCCATCCGTCTTCTTGTCATCCTTCTTATTATGTCTGCAATCACGCCAAACATGTCTAATAGTAGAGCAAATTTTTTAGAATTTTAGAAGATTCTCATACTCCACATCAATCCAAATCTACTTTCCCTCTCTTTCAACACCCACGGTAAGAGGTAAAGTGTGCAGTAAATCTACATCAACAAGAATACGAGCATAATGCCTGAAATCACCTTCAATGGTAGTACGATCTACCCTAGTAAAAGTTCCAATACCTTTGGCAATACAAGCCAATATAGATGGATCCGAATATTCCCGTGGTAATTCATGCAGCTTTACCCATACGAGTGCCTTAGTGGTTTTCGGTTCAGCAGGACCAAGGTTGAACCCGAAAAACTCCCGGTTTGAGACCAAGAATTCCTCTATTGAAAAGTTTTTTCTTCATGGCTTATGATTCAAGAAGCATATGATAATACCCTTTTCCGAGGGAAATTAGGTGCCAAGATTCCGAAATCCCCCAAATCTTGGTTAGGGCATCCTTTAAAGATGCAAGCGTATATGGAGAATCTCCCTTTTGAAGAATCAAACGCCCTATAAGCGAATTCGCACACATAGCAATACGTTTTTCATACAGAGCTTCCAGAATTTTAATCGAAGTAAATCCGCCTTTATTGACCACCTCGGCAGTGGCCAAGGTAGTGGAATCAAAAGAGGTTGACACCGCGCCTCCCCCAATTACAGCAGCATAATAAATTGACGTAGAGTTAAGTTTAGTGGAGTTACCCGATTCGGCAGAGGAAGATTTTCCCAAATCCTTCGGAACCGGAGCAGGAATTGATTTATCTCGAGATTTGCAGTAAAACGAGAGGTAGGATGCATCCATGATGCAAAAGAAAATAGCCTAAATTGATCAAGAAAGGTCAGAAGAGGAGATCGGCAGCTAGGGCATAGTGAAACCCTAGCAGAGCCGATTAGTGTGATAAAAAAAATCTTATTCTGATCTCCTTAAGAGTAAAATGACACCTGAGAGATTGTTAATTCAAAAAACAATATGGAATTGAAATATCATTATTATATGCTACGACAACACCATGTGGAATCTCCCCTATATCACCATCGTAAGCAATATTCCTCAATGTTACATACAGTTATTAGGGCAAGAATTCTTATGTTACAAAATCTCTTTCAAGTGGACAACTTAATCCATTACATTATTTACTTGAATAATTTAATAAATATATAAAAATATTATACAAATTCAATAGATTAAAATATAAAAATTCAAAATAAATATTAAATACACTATATAAATATTTAATAAATATAATTATTATTCATCGGATCGGGTTTAAACCTGGCTCGAGTATTATATAAAAATCAAGTCCGACCCATAAAACACCAGGCATTTTCCGTACTATTAGGCCTAATAATAAATTATGAGAAAAATAATAGCAATAGAATAAAAGATACGTAAATTTTTCCGTAGAAACCTCATATAAATTAGGAAAAAATTATGGGACAAACTCCGAATAATTCTTCCTCAAATGAAAATAATAGCAGGTACACCAACACTCTATTTTTCTCTCTTACCCAACTCTTAGGAACCTTTTTCCTAAGTCTCTCTGCACAGATTACATTTGTATCTGTGTTTCTTCACTTTTGCTCTGCCTTTAAAATGAGTAAAACCTCATCTATTTATAGGAGATTTAAAACGAGTATGGCCGAATTGTGCACATTAATTTTACTGTGCACTTTTTAAAAAAATCCTTTGCGGACATGCCTCCTCTTTGTTTGGTTTTTCTTCTTTTTTTATTTTTTTTATTTTTTAATTAATTAATTTAGTGGGCCCCATAATAAGGAGGGACACCACTCAACAAGTCTCCCCCTCCCGACTACATTGTGGGACTCTCCATCCCGGTTGCTTCAACGCACTGGTCGAACTTTTCTTTTGGTACGACCTTCGTTAGCATATCAGCAGCATTGTTGTTGGTATGAATCTTCTGCAACTTGAACTCTTTTTCTTCAATGGCAAATCTGAGCCAATGATACCTTACATCAATATGTTTCGTTCGTGCATGGTACATAGCATTCTTACTCAAGTCTAATGCACTCTGAGTATCATAATAAACTACATATTCTTCTTGTTGCACACCTAATTCGGTAGAGAATCTCTTTAACCAAAGCATTTCCTTTCCTGCTTTTGCTGCTGCAACGTAATCTGCTTCGGTTGTTGATAATGAAACACATTTTTATAACCATGACTGCCATGAAATAGCTCCCCCTAAGAATGTAAATAAGTAACCTGATGTAGATTTTCTTTCATCAAGGTCACCAGCTATATCCGCATCTGTGTAACCAACAAGTGTTGGCTTTCCACCTCTAAAGGCTAAACATAACTTTAAACCCTCTCAGGTATCTAAAGATCCATTTAACTGCTTCCCAATGTGTCTTCTGGGGATTTGACAGGAATCTACTCACAACTCCAACTGCATGAGTGATGTATGGTCTCGTACACACCCTTGCATACATCAAACTCCCGACCGCTGAAGAATATGGAACATTTGACATATCTTCTTTATTTTTCTCTGTTGAAGGGTAGGATTTCTTACTCAACTTGAAATGAGCGACAAGTGGAGTGCTAACTGGTTTAGCATTCTTCATATTGAACCTTTCTAGTACTTGTTCAATATATTTTCCTTATGACAACCACAGCCTGTTGGACCTTCGATCTCGGGTAATCTCCATTCTAAGAATTCGCCTTGCCGGTCCCAAATCCTTCATGTCAAATGCCTTACACAAATCATACTTCAACTTACTAATCATTTCGGCATCTAGTCCAATGATTAGCATACCATCAACATATAAGAGAAGAATGATAAATTTTCCATCAGGGAATTTCTAAACATATACACATAGATCAGCTTCTGTCCTCCTATATCCTTGATTCACCATGAAGGAATCAAAATTTTTATACTATTATCGCGGGGCTTGTTTCAACCCATACAAACTTTTCTTCAAGCGATAAACCATGTCCTCCTTTCCCTTGACCTTGAAACCTTCTGGTTGTTCCATATAAATTTCTTCTTCTAAATTCCCATGCAAGAATGCGGTCTTTACATTAAGCTGTTCTAACTCAAGGTTCAAGCTGGCTACAAAGACATAGTATAACTCGAATGGAACTCATTTTCACAACTGGTGAAAAAATCTCATCAAAGTTGATACCTTTCTTTTGAGTAAATCCTTTGACGACCAATCGAGCTTTGTATTTCACTAGGTTTCCATCGTCTTTCTTCAGCTTGTACACCCATTTGTTCTTGAGTGTTCTCTTCCCTTTAGGAAGTTTCACCAGCTAGTATGTGTCATTCTTCTTCAAAGAATTCATCTCCTTCTGCATGGCCTTCATCCAATAATCTTTATCTTAACAAGCTTACACATCTTGGAAGTTTTCAGGCTCCCCCTCATCAGTGATTAAAATATAATCAAAACTGGAATATTTTATAGATGGTTGGCGTTCTCTGATTGACCTTCTTAATTGAGGTTCTTCTTCTGGTAGAATAGGGATCTCTGGCTCCCCCTGCTTAATGCCCTCTTCATTCGTATCTTCATCTACAATCGTATCTTGATCCCTCACAACTGGCTCTTCTTCTCCATCTTGTTCTGATTGATGGATTCTTCTTTATGTGGCATCATCTGATAGAATGCTCTCTAGTGTAATATCGATAACACCGTCACTTATAGATCTTTCACCGATGATGTCATTCTCATGAAATACAACATCTCAGCTCCGTACAATTTTCTTTTTCACTAGATCCCATAATCTGTAGCCAAACTCTTCATTTCGATAACCGACAAAAGTGCAAAGAACTGATTTATCATCAAGCTTTAGCCTTTGATCTTTAGGAACATGCATAAACACCTTGCAGCCAAATACCCTCAAGTGAGAGTATGAGATATTTTTACTTGTCCAGACCCTCTCTAGAATATCAAAATCCAAAGGTGTTGAAGGTAGTCGGTTGATAAGGTAGACAGCAGTATTGACAGCTTCTCCCCAAAATGACTTAGGTAAGTTAGCCATTTTGAGCATGGATCTAACTCTTTCGAAAATGGTACGATTCATTCGTTCAGCAACGCCATTGTGTTGAGGTGTACCAAGAACTGTCTTTTCATGCCTGATACCATATTGATTACAGTAATCCTTGAACTCCTTAGAGATATACTCACCACCATTATCTATGCGCAAACACTTCAATGGCACTCTAGTCTCCCTTTCCACCATTGCATGGAATTGTTGAAAGTGCTTGAATACTTGATCCTTTATGCGCAGCAAATAAATCCATGTCTTCCTTGAGAAATCATCAATGAAGGTAAGAAAGTATCGTCCTCCTCCAATGGATTCTGGATCCATGGGACCACAAACGTCAGAGTGTACCAACACTAACTTATTATTTCTCCTTCTAAAGCTTTTCTGAAATGAAACTCGATGTTGCTTCCCAAATAAACAGTGATCACACGGGTTAATTTTTCCTTTGGCTAATGGGATGAGGGACTTCTTAGCCAGTATATTCAACCCTTTCTCACTAACATGCGCTAGTCGCCTATGCTACAAATTTGGTGAAGCATCATCTCCAACTGTATTCAATTGACCCGCACATATTGTTGCGTGCGTTTTGTATAGCGATCAACACAATCTTCCTTTCGCCACTACCAATGATCCTTTGGTGAGTTTCCAATTTCTATCGCCTGTATGATTGTGATAACCTTCCTTGTCTAATACACTAACAGACAACAGGTTCAACCGAAGATCTGGAATGTGTCGCACATTTTTAAGTGTTAATATGCATCCGACAGTTGCCTTCACACAAACATCGTCGATTCCCACCATTTGAGAGACACTATTATTTCCCATTTTAATAGTACCATAATCACCCGCTTTATAGGTTAATAAGTATTCCCTTTTTGGAACATAGTGGTATGAGGCACCAGAATCTACAATCCACTCGGTATCTACATCTCCAACATGATAACAATCTGCATTATGAGATACTAAAGCCACCTCTCAATCTTCTATTGTGACTGTAGTAGATGCATTTTTGTCATTATCATGACTTCGGTTTGTACTCTCTTGTTTAAAGAAACGGTAGTTCCTTTTGAGATGACCAGCTTTCCACAGTGGTCGCATGTGGATCTGTCTTTCGATTTTCCATTCCCACGACCTCTACTCTTGCTTCGGCCCCTATTCTCTGTGATAAGGGCTTGTGAACTGGTATTGGCAACGTCCCTTCTGTGAAGCTCTTCATTAAGTAGGCTATTCTTTACCATAGACATTGTTACCACACCATTCGGAGCTGAGTTACTCAATGATACAACAAGAGTATCCCAGCTATCTGGTAGAGTTCCCATTAAAAGACATGCTTGCATCTCATCATCCAAGGACATACCGATGACTGCTAACTCACTTATGAATCCTTCAAAGTCATTCAGGTGTTGTATGATTGATCGTCCCTCTGTCAGTTTCAAGTTCATGACTTTGCAAATCATGAACACCTTTCCTTGAGCATTTTTAGCCTCGTACATATCCTCTAGCTTCTTCCAGAGTACTTTGGGATCTGTTTATTTCCTCACGTGGTTGTACAGGCTAGCATCTATCCATTGGCGTATTGTACCAGTGTCTGCTTCTTCAACTTTATCCACTGTTGTTCTTTCATATCCTTCGGCTTTGCGTCATCACCCTCAATTGGATCGTACAAATCTTTGCAATTGAGGTAGTCCTCCATTCTGGATTTCCACATTAAATAATTCGTATCCATCAATTTGATCATTACACCGTTGTTTGCCATGTCAAAACTTTAAAATGGCAAAATTTTACTATTCACGAGAATAGTAACTGTATACGTGAATAGTGTCGGATACTTAAATAATAACTATACGAATACTATTCACTGCATGAACAAATATGAGTAGTATTATTAAGTTTCTATATTATTATTTACTTAAATTGCGTATCTGCGACGGTTTTTTAATAGATTATGTCACCGAATTTGTTGTAATTTTCTCGTCGTCGTGGTATATTTATTTTTGAAAAATATATCCAAGGATTCTACTGATAAAACAACCTTCGGTTCTGGTACCACTTGTTAGGCCCAATAATAAATTACGAGAAAAATAATAGTAGTAGAATAAAAGACACGCAAATTTTTACGTGGAAACCCCAAATGAATTAGGAAAAAACCACGGGACAAACTCCGAATAATTCTTTCACTATGAAAATAATAGTGGGTATACCAAGAGATTAGAATATAGTGGCACTCAAGTGTTTTCCAAAATATTAGTATTTTTCTCTCTTAATCAACTCTTAGGAACCCTTTTTCTAAGTCTCTCTGCACAGATTATATTTTTATCTGTGTTTCTTCACTTTTGCTCAGCCTTAAAATGAGTAAAACCTCATCTGTTTATAGGAGATTTAAAACGCGCCAAACCATGTACAATAATTTTACTGTTTGTACACAGTAATTATACTGTGTGCTTTTTGAAAAAATTTAGTGGGATGACACCACCCAACAAATGCTGTCTTGTCCTGTCTTTGGTCTTTGTGTGAGTTCTTTCTAAAAATATAACAACTCTTAAGTTCCAGTTATAATCTCATCTTTCTTGAATCTGTTGATCTTTCAAGAAAAACAGTTCAATGGGTAACGCAATTAATGTTCAATGCGGAGATGTTTTGTCGGGTCGCTGCTGGGACTGTATTTCCAAGAAGTCTCAGTATATATCTAGACTTGAAGACAATCTTGTTGCTTTGAACTATGCTAGGAATCGACTGACAGATTTGAAAAGCAATGTGATGCAGAATGTGATCAATCAACAAAGGCCGCAGATGGAACAGACCGGTGAGGTTGCGCGTTGGCTTGAAACGGTCGATGCTACGGTTCCTCGAGTTAATGGGCTGCTAACCAGGGGTGAACTTGAAAGGGGCAACTTATGTATGGCCGGCTACTGCTCTACCAACTGTATGTTCACCTACAAGTTTGGAAAGTCTGTTGCTCGTAGTCTAGTTCGAGTCAACTCTTTGGTGGAAGCTGATTTTAAACAACTGGTAGTTGAGGCACCTGCAAAAAAGCTTCAATCTGATCTCCTAGAATTAAGTAGAGAAGAAGTATATTTGAGGGCTTTAAAGGAGGACATGCAGCAGAGGATCTCCTCGGAGAAAGGAACAGAAAAACGTACGGCAGAGCAAGTTAAAGTGTGGCTGTCAAATGCGGAAAATCTTCTAGCCGAAGCTGATCAGCTGAGACAGGACGGCCCCCAGCAGCATACCAAATTGGTCGGCGGAGATATTTCCAACTATATATTTGTAGGAACGGTTGCGCAGAAGTTGGAAGAAATTAAATCTCTGATGGCCAGAGGGCATTTCGATGAAGTGACTGTGAAAGCAGGTCCACGACGTGTGGTTAGAAGAAATCATAAGCCGACAGTGGGAACCGAAGAAATGCTAGAAAAGGCATGGAGTCATCTCCATAATGTTGAAGTGGGCATCTTAGGCATATATGGTATGGGGGGAGTAGGCAAAACTACCCTGCTTACCCTAATTAATAATAAGTTTGCAAGTGACCGCAATGATTTTGATGTTGTGATTTGGGTCGAGCTGTCTAAGGATTTGATACTAGACCGCATCCAAGAGTCTATTTGGAAACAGATTCGATCTTTGGATGAGGGCTGGTTGAAGAGAAGTTCTCCGGAGAAAGCACAAGATATATATGATGAGCTGCAAAGTAAAAAATTTGTACTTCTTCTGGATAATGTGTGGGAGCATATTGAACTAGAAACAATAGGGATTCCTCTTGACATATATCAAAATGGTTCCAAGGTAGTACTCACAGCTCGTTCTTCTGCCGTTTGCGACCAAATGAAAGCTAGACCCACCATGAAAGTGGAGCCTTTGAAATGGGAAGAAGCATGGCAACTTTTCGAGGAATACGTTGGGAATAAAGATGCACTTATCAAACCTGTAGCTGAAAATATTGCTAAAGAGTGTTGCGGTTTGCCAATAGCGCTCATCACAGTTGGTCGTGCCACAGCTGGAAAGTATAAACTTGAGGAATGGGAGCATGCCCTTGATGTCTTGAGAAGATCGAACTCAAACATACAATGCATGGATGATCAGCTATATAAAGATATGGAGGTTAAAGTATTTGAACTTTTAAAGTTTAGTTATGATTGTTTGCACAATGATACTCTACGATCCTGTTTCATATACTATGCTTTGTTTCCTGAGGACTTCAAAATACTCAAGGATGATTTGGTACGTTATTGGGTTGCTGAGAAATTTTGTAATCATGGTGAAGGATATACTAATCTTTATTCCCTTATTCGCCAATGTTTGTTCGAGGAAGAAGGAGAGTGTGTGAAATTGCATGATGTGATTAGGGACATGGCTGTGTGGATAGCATGTAAACGTGAGAAAGAGATACATAAGTTCTTCATTCAAGCAGGTGCGCAATTACTTCAGCTACCATCTGTGGAAGAATGGGCAGTAGCAAAAAAGGTGTCTTTTATGGCAAGCTCCTTAACAAGTGTTCAAGGAAGCCCGCCAAGTTCTGATCTAGTGACTTTGTTTCTCAGTCATACAAATCTGAAAATTATCTCGGAAGGCTTCTTTCAGTGTATGACCAGACTAACAGTTCTAGACCTATCTCACTCAAGAATAGAAGCGCTGCCATTGGCAATCTCGAAGTTGCAGTCACTCGAGTATCTTAACTTGTCATATACGAATTTGATGAAATTGCCAGTTGAAATGGAGAGTCTGATAAGGCTGATATACTTGAACCTGGAGGGTACTTCCTGTCTATTGATGATTCCAGTTGAAGTGATATCTAATTTATCAGAACTGCAAGTTTTTATTATGTTTAGATGTGCTTCAGTTTTCAACAAGGGCGGAGAAAACAGGTTCATCAAAGAGCTTATGTGTCTAGAAAATCTTTGTGAACTGAGCTTGACAGTAAGAAGCGCCTCCTTTCTAGAAAGCATTTGCAGCAACCAAAAGTTACTGGACTGTATGCGTGCTTTACAACTGTGTATCTCCAAAGATACGAAGTCCCTCAATATTTCATCACTGGCAAAAGCAAAGCAACTCCATGTTCTAGATATATATGTTAATCAGCATTTGGAAGAGTTGATTACAGAAGAGAGCGAACCACATGGACCGAGTAGCAGTCTGAACAACAACCAGATCAGCTTTTGTGGCCTCCGTGAAGTGAATGTCATAAACAACAACAGCATGCTGCATATGACATGGCTCATTTTTGCCCCTAATTTGACTATTCTAAGAGCCCAAAAAAACGAGAAGATGGAAGAAATAATTAGTGCAGAGAAATTAAGTAAACATCAAGTTTGGGGTGAACACTTGAACATGTTTGAAAAACTCCAAGTTCTTGATTTAGAATGGCTATCGAAACTCAAATCCATATTTCCAAGAACCCTGTCCTTTCCATGTTTAACACAAATGAATGTAAGGGAATGCCCAGCTCTTAAAAAGCTTCCACTGAACGCGGAGAGCGCAGAGGGTTGCAGTGTTGTGATTAGAGGAGAGCAATCTTGGTGGAATAAACTTACTTGGGAGGATCGTGAAACTCATGATGCCTTTTCGTCCTCTTTCCAAAACATATGACTCTTCGAAGAAGGTAAATCCATATCTATCCAATTGCTCTTTTTTGTTCTACAACTTAGAAATCTTTTTCATTTATCATCGCCCCACAACTCTACATTTCTTTGCAGATGTTTCATTTTCTACTATTATCGTTGAATTTATGCTTTCATACAACCATATGTTGTGAATGGTATTTTATATTCTTATATCCCTTTCTGTTCATTTCATTTTCTTGTTACTAGTGCAAAATTGTAGCAAGTAGTGGGAAAAGCTCTGTCAAATGTGTGTGTATACTATTTGGTGTCACAGGAAAGGAATGGTAGCCGCTCTTTTAGCTTCTGGTGCATCAGCTGGGGATGTCACAGATCCTCCACAAAACTCAGGCTGGATGGGTAAAAAATATAATAAAGGAACTGCTCAGTTTTTTTTCTGTTAAATGTTAATATGCTTGTTCCAAAACATGTTTAAGATTTCATATTTGTTAGATGGGAGATTTTTGTGTTAAAAATTGCTGGTTTGATGTGAGTATTGGTTATGTACGTTTGGTTGTTTGTTGATGTATGTTGACAGTTCCTTATCAGTTTCCTAGTCTTGAATTACATTTTCTGGGTTGCCATTATTCACGTGGTATCGAAGCTTGGTTATGATGTTGTTGATATTTGCTCCACTATCCAAATGTATTTGGGCATGAGGGGTGAGTTAGATATCTCATATTGTTTGAAGCTTGAGCATTGTTACTCATTATATATGTGAGACTCACCTTCTGAAGTACCATTTGAGATGAGCTAAACCATTGTTTACATATTCATATGATTTAAGTTTAAGTTATTACAAAAAACTATTTTTTAAAAACAAACATTTAACAGAAAAAAAAACAAACAACTAAAGCCATTCCATAAATACGATTTTGATTCATCCAGCCTCTTGTGCCCACCACTGCGCCCCAAGCAAAAAACGCCGCTTGCCTGTGGCACAATATAGTTTAAACACACTTAAAAGAGCCCTTTTTTTTTGCCACTTGCTAGTATTTTGCATGAGTTACAAAAAAATTCAAATGAACATAAATGTACTCTTTTCCCCTATTGCTTCTGTAACCAGTCAACCAACCAATCCTTAAATCTCACGCTAGGTGGGGTCGATAATGTATTCGAAACAACTTGCCCATTAATTAACAGGTTTGCAGTACGTACTGCATGCCATATGACATTTTCAGCTTGGATGTAAGAATTGTTGGTATTTTAAGGTAATTGGATCACCAAGTTGACCAATGCGATCGTAATATATCATCGACCAAGTCAGTGCACGCTTGTTCGAGCTCTATCATGATAAGTAGCTTACGAGGGTCCGGGAGCTACCTTTAGCAATGCTTCTGTTTTGAAACTGTTGCAATTGCTCGAAGGGACACGGTTTTTAGCAACGCTTCTGCTTTGAACAGTTGAGATTGCTTGAACAGACACGACTTTTCGCAACCCTTCTGTGTTGAAGTGTCGCAACTACTCGTTTCAGGCTTATAGAAACCTGGCATTGGCAACATTTTCTGTAAATTTTTGGTTGCAATCTGGATCACTTTCTTCACAACAAAAATTTATTCTAAGTTCTTGTCATTTCTGATTTTATTCAGTTGATCAATTTGGTAGAACCGCCAAATAAGATTCAATCTGAAAGTGCAAGTCACGACTTCAGAATTTTCCAGGCTTCATTCTACCGAAATTCTCCAACAAAGATTGAATCTTATTTTTGCTTGAAGCGTGAGTTATTCATAAGACCCAATAAAGATTGAAACTAATTTGGTGGAAATGACCAATGAAAAATTTGCAAAGGAAAATCTCATTTTTGCATACAAACGATGTCATAGCCATTCTACGATCCCAGGCACCAAAAAGTTTGCAAGAGATTTTGAATTCGTTGCAAAATCTGTTGCAGAATGAAAAGTTGCGATGGTTTATTAGTGACAACTATTTTTCGCGGCAGTTCTTGGTTTACTGTGACAGTTTGTGAGGGATTCTGTAACCGTCAGAAATTCTGTCGCAAAGTGAAAAGTTACGACGGTTAGTTTTGTGACAACCGTTTGTAACGGCTCATGATCTGTGGTGATGCTTCGTATACCAGTTGTGGTAACGCTTTATTGATCTATTGCGACCCTTTTTGAAGTGTTGCCAGAAACAAGGCGACTTGTTGATATGGTTACGATTTTCAGAGCGTTGTCAGAATAATTTTTGGTGTTGCAAGAAAGAATGTAACTGTTGGTTAAGTGAAGCAGTTTTGGCAACGCTTTAGTGAAAATAAGCGTCGCCAGATACTGGTTCTTATCCAACTGTAACTGTCTTATGATGTGGCATTGTTTTAACCTTTGGGGTTGACTGGTCAATGATTGACTGCCATATGTCAGTCAAAAGTCAAAGTTGACTGGTCAACAGAATGGCACATGGACCATTTCCAATGGTCCATTTGGTATTTTTGCAATTTAAGGCCCTATATAATGCCGTTTTGTTCCGAAAATTTTTAAACACCACCATTTTCATATTTTTCTGATTTAATAGTTATTTTTTCAGAATCTTTTGAAGTTCGAAAAAGTGAGTATTTAATTTATTTTGTGTAAATAAATTCATAAAAATTCTAGAAAATAGTTTATGAATTTTATAAAAAATTTCTAATATGTTAGAAATTATTTTTTACAAAATTCTTTGTTTGATTAATTTGAAAATCCTTGTAATTCATCAAATGGATGTAAAAAATAGTATTCATGAATGATGAATTGAATGAGGAAATTTTATATGTAGCAACCGAAAGTGTTTGTTATGTCAGTTTGGGAAAACAAAGTATGCAAGCTGAAGAAATCGTTATATGGGCTGAATCAAGCACCAAAAGCGTGTCATGAAAAGTTTGATGATGTAATTTTGTCTAATTGTTTTGTTATCAATCAAGCGTACAAATGTGTATATAATAAGTTTGATGCTTCTGGTAAAGAAGTTATAATTTATTTATATGTGGATGTCATGTTGATTTTTGGGACCGATCAAAGTCAAGTTAATAAAAGAAAGAAAATTTTTGTCATCTAGTTTTGAGATGAAAGACTTGGGGAATGTTGTAGGGATACTTGGTATAAGAATCAAGCGGAAGAACAATGTTATTTCAATTTCTCAATCTCATTATATTGAGAATATTTTTGAATAAATTTAACTTCAAGGATTGTTCTCCAGTTAGCACTCCAATGAATTCCTTCTATTTTTTAAAGGTTATTTGGATACAAGTTATTTTCTAATGAAGAAGATAGTTCTTCCACAAGCGGGTGAGTATTCCTTCTTGGGGGAGGTGCTATCTCTTGGGCGTCAAAGAAACAGACATGTATCACTGATTCGACAATGGAATCTGAGTTTGTAAAAACTTAGCATAATTTAGCCGATCTTTGAACCAAAGGGTTAAGATGAAATCTTGTGCATAAGTCGGCTATGGGGATGTGATTAAAGTCCATCTAAAATCTCTTATATTGAGATACCCAATTCCCATCTAATATGACATTAGATGCTGAATTCAATGAGGAAAGCTTAACATCTAGAGATTGGAACACATGAATAATAATATCCCAAGGTGTGTGTTCAGACCTGCAAGATAGAGAGGTTGAAGTTTAACTTCTTAATAGTTCTTTTGAAAAATTGCATATACAGGTGCAAGAGTAAAAGAGCTACCTATATAAGCATGAAGTTTAGTCGCTTCAAGAAGCTTGGACTTGGGTTTGATATGCTTATGAAGGATAAGGAGAAAAGTCTAGTAAAAGATAGTGTCAAGTAAAAACATGTTAAAATGTTGACTTATATGTATATTATCTTCATGTATTCAAGATGGCTAACAAAGATTCAATCCATAGTGACACCTTTAGTTATTCGAATATTTTAAATGTGTAATATACTAAGATGAAATTCAATCGTCACGATATTTCATTTATGCATAAGTTTGTTATTTGTTGTGATTTTGTTTAGTTAATCATGGATTACACTAAAATGGGGGAGGATTGCTAGTATTTTAATGTAATTGGATCAACTAGTTGACTAATGCGATCATAATATATCATCGAACAAGTCAGTGCACTCTTGTTTGAGCTCTATCACGATACGTAGCTTACGAGGGTCCGGAAGCTACCTTTAGCAACGCTTCTATTTCAAAACTGTTGCAATTGCTCGAAGGAACACGACTTTTAACAACGCTCCTATTTTGAATAGTTAAAATCTTAAACATGTTTCAGTATAAGCAAATTAACATTTAACAGAAAAAAACAACTAAAGCCATTCCTTAAATACGATTTTGATTCATCCAGCCTCGTGTGCCCACCACTGCGCCCCAAGTAAAAATTGCCACTTGCCTGTGGCACAAAATAGTTTAAACACACTTAAAAGAGCTTTTTCTGCCACTTGCTAGTATTTTGCATGAACATAAATGTACTCTTTTCCCCTATTGCTTCTGTAACTAACCAACCAACCAAGCCTTAAATCTCACGCTAGGTGGGGTTGATAATATACTCGAAACAACAAAAATTTCTTGCCCATTAATTTCCCAGGTTTGCTGTATGTACTGCATGCCATATGACATTTTCAGCTTGGATGTATGAATTGTTGGTATTTTAGTGTAATTGGATCAACTAGTTGACCAATGCAATCGTAATATATCATCGAACAAGTTAGTGTACGCTTGTTCGAGCTCTATCACGATACGTAGCTTACAAGGGTCCGGGAGCTACATTTAGCAACGCTTCTATTTTGAAACTGTTGCAATTGCTCGAAGGGACACGACTTTTAGTAACGCTTCTATTTTAAACAGTTAAGACTGCTCAAACAGACAAGACTTTTTACAACCCTTCTGTGTTGAAGTGTTGCAAATACTCATTTCAGCTTATAAAAACCTGCATTGGCAACATTTTCTGTAAATTTTTGGTTGCAATCTGGTTCACTTTCTTCACAACAAAAATTCATTCTAAGTTCTTGTCATTTTTTATTTTATCCGATTGATCTATTTGGTAGAACCGCCAAATAAGATTCAATCTGAAAGTGTAATTCACGACTTCAGAATTATCCATGCTTCATTCTACCGGAATTCCCCAACAAGAATGTATAAGACCATTTGCAACATTTACTTGTACTGAAGCATAAAATTCTGTGATAATAGCAGAAAATGAAGCATATGCAATGAGAACTATAGAGTTGCAGATAAAATGTGACTAAGATAGAGATGGATTTACCTTTTTAGAAAAATCACATCTTCTGGAAACAAGACGAAAAGGCATTCTGAGTGTAGGTAGTGACCTTTAATAAAATAATCAGAGGAAGGCCAGACTCTGACGGTGGTGGTAGATAAGGTCTCCTCATCGGTGAGGGGATCAGCAAGCTTCTCAATCAACTGAGCAATCCCATTCGAAGACTCATCAGTAGATCTAGGCGGCGGGACCCAGTAAGAGGAACCGGGGATGAAAGGGAGCCAATCGGGGGTGGCACGGCGGACGATGATGTAGTGAATTGCGTCCTCGAGCTTATGGAGGAGAGGGTCAGTGGTGGAGTCATTGGAGAGTTCGGTGGCGGAGTCAGCAGATCTACTTTTATGCTTCCATACAAGTAAATGTTGCAAATCGAAGGGCGAAGAGGCGAGAAATGGATTTAGAAGAGGATAGGATAGGGATAGTAGAAAATGCATAAATTCTATGATAATAGTAGAAAATGCAACATATGCAGGGAATTGTAGAGTTGGGGTGATGTCAAATGAAACATATATGTAAGTTGTTGAGCAGAAAATAACAAATAGATAGATTTACCTTTTCTAGAAGAATTATCTCCTTTGGAAACAGGACGAAAAGGCAGCTTGAGTTTGATCATCCTCCTACGTAAGTTCATTCCACCAAGATTCCTCGGCTCTAATCACAACATTGCATCCCTCTGCGCTCTCCGAGTTCAATGGAAGCTTTCTAAGAGCTGCGCATTCCCTTACTTCGATTTGTGTTAAATGTGGAAAGGATAGGGCTATCGGATACATGGATTTGAGCTTCGGTAGTCTATCTAAGTCAAGAACTTGGAGTTTTCGAAGAAGGTTAAAGTGTTGACCCCTAGCTTGATATGCACTTAATTTCTATGCACTTATTATTTCTTCCATCTTCTCATGTTCTCTGGCTCTTAGAATAGTCAAATGACGTGCAAAAATGAGCCATGCCGTATGCCGCATGCTGTTGCTTTTTATGATATTCACTTAAAGGAGGCCACAAAAGATTAGCATGTCGTTATTAAGACTACAACTCGGTACATGTGTTTCTCTCTCTTCTACATTCAACTCTTCCAAATCAGGAGTAGTTGATATATATGGAAGATGGAGTTGTTTTGCATTTGCCAATAGTGAAATATTGAGAGACTTTGTATCATTGAAGACGCACAGACTTAGAGCATGTGTACAGTTCAATAACATTTGGTTGCTGCAAATGCTGTGCAGAAAGGAGGCACTCTTTACTGTCAAGCTCAGTTCACTAAGATCTTTTAGACTCGCCAGCTCTTTCATTAACGTGTTGCCATCACTCAACACAATATATTTCACCTTGTCATAGAAAGGTGAACCAAAAAAAACATATTTAGAACTTGCAGTTTTGATAAATTATATATCACTTGAACTGGAATTCTCGACATGAAGACTGTATACTCCAGGTTCAAATATTTCAGCCTTGTCAGATTATTCATTTCAATAGGAAAACTTTTCAAAAATGTATATGCCAACTTAAGATACTCAAGTGACTGCAAATTCGAGACTCCCAATGGCAACACTTTTATATTTGTGGATGAAAGGTCCAGAACTGTTAGTCCGATCATAAACTGAAAAAAGTCTTTCGAGATAGATTTCAGTTTTAAGTTATGACTGAGAAACAAAGTGACTAGATCACAGCATCTTGGGCTTCCATCAATACTCATGATGGAGTTTGCCATAAAAGACACCTTTTTTGCTCCTTCCCATTTTTCAACCTCCGGTAATTGAAATAATCGGGCACCCACACTCATGTCTTTCTTTTTCACATTTACATGCTATCCACAAAGCCATGTCTCGAATCACATCATGTAATTTCACGTATCTTCCTTCTTCTTCTTCTTCTTCTTCTAACAAACATTGGCGAATAAGGGTATGAACAATATCATATCCTTCACCATGACTACAAAATTTCTCATATGTCCAGTAGCGTAACAAATCATCCTTGAGTATTTTGAAGTCCTCGGGAAACAAAGCACAATATAGGAAACAAGACTGTAGTGTATTGTTGTGCAAAGAATCATAAGTAAACTTCAAGCGTTTAAATACACTAACCTCCATACCTTGATATAGCTCATCCTCCATGCCTTGTAAGTTTGAGATTGATCTTCTCAAGACCTTAAGAGGATGTTCCCATTCCTTAATTGTACTCCTTGAAGCCATGGCGCGACCAATTGCTATGAGTGCTATTGGCAAGCCTTGACATTCTTCAGCAACCTGTTGAGCTCCATGTACAATATTTGCATCTATTTTCCCAACCTTTTTGTTGAAGAGTTGCCATGCTTCTTCCCGGGTCAGAGGATTTACTTTCATGGTCTGTGTAGCCCATTTGTTTAGAAATGGCAAAAGATCGGGTAGTGAGTAGTACCTTGGAGCCATTTTGTTGGGTGGGAGGAGGAATTCCCACTTCTTCAAGACCAAATTGCTGCCACACATCTCTAGAAAAAGTAGAAATTTTTTCCCTTGCAACACATCGAATATATCTTGTGCTTTCTCGTGGAAACTTTTCTTTTTCCAATCCTCATCCAAAGATCGGATTTGTTTCCAGATAGATATTCGGATGTTGTCTAGTTTTAAATCTTTCGATACCACGACCCTGTTGGAAATTAAAACACTCAAACAAACAACTTTTATTAAACTCAAAAATATTACAAGAACACTCTCACTCAAAATACAATACTACAACTCACTCTTTACTTCTTTTCTTTTTAAAGAAGTTCTTATTTTTGTTGATGAAAAACAACTAAAGAACTCCCCTATTTATAGGTGAATTATACAACTCCCAACTCCCAACTCCCACAATTAATAACCACAATTCTTAACTAACACAATTACTTACCACCACCTTCAACTAATACAATTAATAGCCAACTTATTTAGTTAATTTAATGGCCTCCAAATTGGTTGTAGTTAATAGCCTCCAATTTAGTTATCACACACAAAAATCTACATACTTAAAATACCTAAATAAATTTACTACATTTTGGATTTGTGGGCTTGGACTCCAATTGATTGGATTTGGATTTTGGGTTTCCATTGATATGGATCAAGTTTATAATCCAACACCCCCCCTTAAACTTGATCTTGTCATTCCGAGTGAGCTTCTCAATCTGACGTAGTTTTCGCTTGAGAGCGGCTTAGTGAATGTATCCACAATTTGATCTTATGTCTTCATGTATTCAACTTGTACTTCCTTTCTTGCAACACACTCTCTTATGTAATGGTAGCGGATGTCGATGTGTTTGCTTCGATCATGGAATACAGGATTCTTTGCTAAGGCAATGGCTGACTTGTTGTCAACACGGATCTCAGTCGGCTCTTCTTGCATTAACCCAATCTCCTTCAATAAATTTCTAAGCCAAATTGCATGACATACGCACGAGGTTGCTGCAACATATTCTGCTTCACATGTAGACAAAGTTACAATCGGTTGTTTCTTTGACATCCATGTGAAAGCAGTGTCTCCCATGAAAAACACGAATCCACTAGTGCTTCTTCGGTTATCTACGTCTCCACCCCAATCGCTATCGCTATATCCAACAAGCTTGTAATCATTAGATACCAAATAAAACAAGCCAAAGTCTGTTGTACCTTTTAAATAGCGAAGAATTCTCTTAGCGGCTTTGAAATGGGTGGTTGTTGGTGACTCCATATAGCGGCTTACTAATCCGACTGCATGAAGGATATCTGGCCTCGTGCATGTAAGATAGCGTAGACTTCCAACCAAACTTTTGAAAAATGTTGGATATACACTTTCCCCTTCTTCATGTTTGGACATCTTGATCCCGTACTCCACCGGTGTGCTTATCGGCTTGCAGTTATCCATTTTGAACTTTTTCAAGATCTCCTTCGCATAGCTTTCTTGTGAAATGAATATTCCATCCTTTTGTTGCTTTACTTCTATGCCGAGGTAGTGTGCCATGAGCCCCATGTCTGTCATCTCAAACTCCTTCGTCATCACTTTCTTGAATTCATCGAACATTCTTTGGTTGCTTCCAGTGAATATCAAATTGTCCACGTAGAGGCACACGATTAAAATATCTCCATCTTTGATCTTGATGTACAAAGCGTGCTCAAAGGGGCATTTGTTGAAGCCATTTTCTCGGAAGTACTTATCAATTCTGCTATTCCATGCCCTTGGTGCTTGTTTTAGCCCATAAAGGGCCTTCTTCAATTTCAACACCTTGTCGTCATGGCCTTTGACTTCATAACCTGGTGGTTGCTGGATGTAAACTTCTTCTTCAAGAACTCCATTTAGGAACGCCGATTTTACATCCATTTGATGAATACTCCACTTGTTTTGAGCTGCTAAAGAAATTATTAGTCTGATAGTTTCCAATCGAACAACTGGAGCGAATACCTCATCGTAGTCAATTCCAGCCTTTTGACAATAGCCTTTTGCAACAAGCCTTGCCTTGTGTCTTTCGATCTCTCCCTTGGCATTCCGCTTTGTTTTGTACACCCATTTGACACCTATCGCCTTGTGTCCTTTAGGAAGTGAAGTGAGTTCCCATGTATCATTCTTCTCAATGGCCTTGATTTCTTCGTCCATAGCATCTCTCCACTTTTTCTCTTTTGCAGCTTCTTGAAATGTCACTGGCTCACAGTCAACAAATAGACAAAATAATGTAAGATTGTCTAGTTGTTCAGTCACCTCATAGAGTTCTCGAAGACTTCTCGTACGATGCACTTCTCTTTCATCTTCAGTCTCGCTTGAGGATGGGGATGATGATGATGATGATGACCTATCTCTATGAGTAGGAGAAGTTGGTGGAGTTGTGAGGCCTTGCTGAAGTTGTCTTGGTTGCTCAGGCGTTGTCGGCTCATATTCCTCAAATGGAGAAAAGTTGAAGTCTTCCATTTGAGAATCAAAATTCCATTCTCCTTCTTCATCAAATATCACATCTCGGCTGATCATAAATTTCTTCTCATTCGGATTGTATAGCTTATAGCCTTTTGAGCTTGAGTCATAACCGATGAAAATAAAACTTTTGCTTTTATCATCAAGCTTGGTTCGATTCTCATCTGGTACATGAACATGAGCTACACTCCCGAAGACTCGAAGATGGGAAATTTCGGGCTTTCTTCCACTCCATGCTTCTTGTGGTGTCTTTCCCCACACGCTTCTTATAGGAGAACGATTTAATAGGTAGACTGCACATGCCACTGCTTCCGCCCAAAACTCCTTGGGTAGTTTCTTGCTTTTGAGCATACTCCGTGCCATGTCAAGAATTGTTCTATTCTTCCTTTCTGCCACACCATTTTGTTGGGGGGGTCTAGGAACCGTTAAGGGTCGACGGATTCCATGTGCTGCACAAAACTCATTGAATTCATTGGATGTGAATTCTCCTCCTCGATCAGATCTCATGGCTTTGATCTTATGACCACTCTCCTTTTCCACAGCTGCTTTGAACTTCTGAAACACTCCAAAGACTTCTGATTTCTGCTTTAAGAAATATACCCATGTTTTTCTTGAGTAATCATCAATGAAAAGAAGGAAGTAGTTACTATTAGAGAGAGAACTTGGCTTGATAGGACCACACACGTCGGTATGGATGAGTTCGAGCGGTTTCTTGGCTCTATAGTCTGACTCCTTTGGAAAGCTTCTTCTGAATTGCTTCCCTTGTACACAATTGATCAGGATTGTTGATACATGGTAAGCCTCTAACCATTCCTTTCTTCGATAGTAGCTCTAATCCTCCGAAGTTGAGATGACCAAATCGAAGATGCCATAGCCACGATGCGTCTTTGTAACACGCCTTCAAACACTTCGCAACATCATGTTGAATGTTTAAAGGAAACATTCGATTCTTTGACATTTGTACTTTAGCAATCAGATCTCCTTTGCCATCTCTTATTAAAAGACTACAATCTTTCATGTGAATATCATAGCCTTTTTCTAAGAGTTGGCCCAAACTTAGAATGTTGCACTTCATATTAGGCATATAGTAGACATTTGAAATTAATTGGTGGCTACCATCTTTAGCACGAAAGAGGATGTTACCTTTCCCCTTCACCGATATCTTGCTGTCATCTCCAAATGAGACATCACCACTTACTTCTTCAGTCAGCTCCACGAATAAGCTTCTTTTTCCGCACATGTGGTTGCTTGCACCGGTGTCAAGATACCATGTGTTGTCTTGATGATCACTATTGTTGTTGTATGCTAATAATAGCATTTCTTTCTCCTCAATCTTCTCCTCCACGAAATTTGCCTTCTCTACAACTTGATTATTTTGAGCTCTACATTCTGAAGCGTAATGCCTAAACTTTTGACAATTATAGCATCGGACTTGAGATTTGTCATACCTCGAGTTCGAATTTCCTTTTCCACGACCTTGCATGGAGCTTTCTCCTTTCTCATAGTTGTTGTTGGAATTGTTATTGTAATTCCAACTCCGTCCATAACCACGGCTTCCTCCTCGTCCGCGGCCTCGTCCTCTGCCTCTGCCTCTGCCATGGTTGTTTCTACCATTGCCTTGGTCTTCACTCGTATCCTTAAGTTGTAACTTGAGGAGTTGCTCAGAGATACCTTGTTTCTTCTTATGCTTTTCTTCATAGGCTTGTAGTGATCCTTGGAGTTCTTCAATCGTCATCTCCTCCAAGTCTTTGGTTTCTTCAATCGTCACCACGATGTGCTCAAATTTGTGATCCAACGAGCGGAGTATCTTCTCTATTATTCTTACATCTTCTAACTTCTCACCGTTTCTTTTCAATTGATTAGAAACGACTGCTACTCTTGAAAAGTAGTTGGAGATAGACTCGGATGGTTTCATGTGCAAGGATTCAAACTCACCTCTTAGTGTTTGGAGACGTACCTTCTTCACCTTTTCGGCTCCTTTGTAAGAGATTTGTAGCTTCTCCCATGCTTGCTTGGCGGAAGTTGCACTTGAAATCTTTTCAAAACCGTCATCATCTAATGCTTGATAGATGAGGAAGAGAGCTTTCTTGTCTCTCTTTCGGGAATCCTTCAAAGTTGTAGCTTGATCTGGCGTGAGAGAGGCTTCATTTTCGGGCTCCTTGAATCCTTTCTCTACGATATCCCAAACATCATGAGCACCGAGAAGAGCCTTCATCTTGATACTCCAATTGTCGTAGTTGTTGTTGTTGAGTGTTGGAACTTGAAAGGGTGCCATGTTATTCGCCATCTTACTCAAATAGCTTTTCTAGACGTATAGGAGCTATTGCGACACTTTCTGGAGTTTGCTGCCACACTTCTGGATTCTACTGCGACACTTCTGGAGTCTTTTGCAACACACTGGACGTATTGCAACGCTTTTGGCAATCTATTGCGACACTTTCTGGGCTTTTTAGCTACTGCAATGCCTGGGCAGTTTCAACTCGATTTTTCCGCACTCGGGAAAAAAAAATTCTTTTCGGGAGGAGGACTCGAGCTTTCAACCTAGCTCTGGTACCACTTTGTTGGAAATTAAAACACTCAAACAAACAACTTTTATTAAACTCAAAAATATTACAAGAACACTCTCACTCAAAATACAATACTACAACTCACTCTTTACTTCTTTTCTCTTTAAAGAAGTTCTTATTTTTGTTGATGAAAAACAACTAAAGAACTCCCCTATTTATAGGTGAATTATACAACTCCCAACTCTCAACTCCCACAATTAATAACCACAATTCTTAACTAACACAATTACTTACCACCACCTCCAACTAATACAATTAATAGCCAACTTATTTAGTTAATTTAATGGCCTCCAAATTGGTTGTAGTTAATAGCCTCCAATTTAGTTATCACACACAAAAATCTACATACTTAAAATACCTAAATAAATTTACTACATTTTGGATTTGTGGGCTTGGACTCCAATTGATTGGATTTGGATTTTGGGTTTCCATTAATATGGATCAAGTTTATAATCCAACAGACCCATATCACAACATGAAAATCATTGGGAATACTTGCAAACTTATTATTAATTTGGGTTAGAAGGGTAGTTTTGCCAACTCCCCCCATGCCATATATGCCAACAATGCCCATTTCAACTTTATGGACAACACTCCATAAATCTTTAAACATGTCTTCAGTTTCCGCAGTTGGCTTATGATTTCTTGCAACCACACATCGCGGAACTGATTTTGCAGTCACTTGGCTGAAATCTCCTTTGGAATGCAGAGAACGAACATCTTCTATTTGTTGGGCAACCCTTCCTACAGATATACAGTTTGAAATATGTCCAGCGAGCAAATTGTCAAGCTCCTATGGGCCATCCACTATCAGAAGATCAGCTTCAGCTACAACAGTTTCTGCCTTCGACAGCCACACTTGAACTTGTTTCAGCGTCCGGTATCCTGGTCCTTCCTCCAAGGAGATCCTCTGCTGCAGGTCCTCCTTTAACGCCTGTAGATCTACTTTTGCATTCCTCAGTTCTTGGAGATTAGATTCAAGCTGTTTTGCAGGTGTGTTGACTACCACTAGTTTAAAATCAGCTTCAGCGATCAAAGCATTGTCTCAAATGAGACTTCGAGCAACAGACTTCCCAAACTCTTAGCTTGATATACACTTGCTAGAGCAACAACCTGCCATACATAAGTTCTGCCTTTCTTGTGCACCTCTAATTAGCAGCCCAGTAACTTGAGCAATGATATCATCCACTGTTGAAACCCAACCCTCAACTTGATCCAGTTGTTCCATCTGCGGCCTTTGTTGATTGATCACAGTCTGCATCGCATCGTTCCTCAACGCTGTTAGTTGATCTGTAGCAGCATCCAAAGCATCATGATTCTCGTAAGTTTGGAAATATACAGAGATTTCTTTGCAATACAGTCCCAGCAACGACCCACCAAGGCATCTCAGCATTGAATACTAACTATGTTACCCATTGCATTTGCTATCTGGAAAGATTAACAGATTCAAGAAAGTGGAGATTATAACTGGACAAAATATGGAGGTTGCTTAAATGTTTTACACAAAGATCATAGACAAGGAGGAAAGCTTGATATGGAAAAAAAAAAGACTATTTTGTTAAGTTGACAAGTTGTACTCATAAATGTAAGCATTAATATGGAGTTTGGAGTTTATTTGTGGTCCTTATATGACTATTCTTAATACCATATCTTAGTTCATCCGCATTGCCTATCTTTTTTCATATAGTTGTTTTTATTTATAAGATGATGTTCTTAGAAAATTAACCGCATGAACATGCAAAACAAACGGTGATTATTATTAGAACACAGAGAATTTGGAGAATTTGTGTTATATCACTACACAAAAATTTACATGTATATATGTACAGTAGATTAAGACTAGAAAGGAAAGAAACAAAATGCTAGTATTGCTCCTACAAATATGTATAATTTACAAGACAGATCATACAAGTAGAATCTCGTTTGTCCCTAACCGGTTTGAAGTGGAATACTGCTCAAGAAAGCATCACTCGAAATCTTCCTGCTATATTATATTGACCGCTCACAATCTGTCTCAGAAGACTGTAAAATCAGTTGCATGTTTTCTCTTGTCCGCAGCATCCTAGATAATAGAACATGTTTCCACCTGCATAATAGATCAATTGAAAAATAGTTTAAGTCGCGATTAGAATCAGGTAAAAACGCATAACAGAGCGTCAAGTTTAGCAACAACGAGCATCAGTTAAATGTTCAAATCCTGCTTTCCAGCCTTCTAGAGTACAAAATGAATATGGTCAATACTTGTTAGGATGAACTTGGGATCAATTTCGTCATCAAGAGAGATTCTGTGTACGCTGATCTTCTTGCTCTACGGGGTCGAGTTCAGGACTAACGGCAGAGAGACTTCAACCAAATGTTAAATGTGCTCGTCTATCTCCCCTTCATAGAGAATTCTCGAGAAATGATAAAAAAAAACTCCTGCAAGGACCAAACGAAGCAATGTTACTCCTTGTTTACAAAGAATTGAAAACATAACAAAAATAGTTCAGTTTAGAGTAATTCTTGTTCCTTAATGATATTGGTGTACCAAATAAGAAGTTCTATTGGTTGTAGTTGATTAATCCTATAGCTTAAAACCCCAGGAACAGAATTTGCAGGCAGATAAAGCAAGTATGAGCATAAATAGAAAAAAGGGTTCCATTAAATGTGGTTAATTGCCATGTTTAGCGCTTGCAAATCACCGTCATAGAAAAAGACTAACAAATCAAAACTAGAATAAAAGTGTCGATTTCGTCCTAAGAAACCTCAAGTAAGAATGTAGTTTGCAAGAAGCAAAACATAATAATTTGATCATAAACAGAAAAGGGGAAGAAAAAAAGTACTTTCCGACAAACCGTGCAGAAGAAGCCGTTTCAACACTATGATTTGGAGGGTTCTCAAGTAAAAGAACTAGCACTTGGAGGACAAGAAGCTCTTGTGCATATATAAAGCAGCTAATCTGTGGTACAGTACATCAAAGGCCAGCTTTTACACAACCGCAAGCCCTTTGAATATCACTAGCAGAGATTCCATACTCATCTATACTATTAGCAGCAGATTCAGCTGTTTGTTTCTTATGTCGCTTTCTAAAAGAATGTGCCCTGAAAGCAGATAGTATATGAACAGAATTCAGGATTGCTGCTAAGGTATATTTAAGTCAAACTTGGTCCGTGTCATCATCAAATTTTCCCTTTCAGATGTTATCTACAGTTGTCTCAGTTTCAAAAACAGCAGAAAGCTCGCTTTCCTCTCATGTGAGAGATGAAAGATGAATAGTTAGCTACCTTTTTGAGAGATAACCATCTAGCCCCTTGTGCCCACTACTGACAGCTATAGAAGCTGGGGATCTGCCAACTGGAACTTCTGGAGCTGGGGATGTGCCACAAGATAAAAGAGCCGCAACCATTTGACACAAAACAGCATATGCCACTTAACAAAGCTTTTTCGGCTACTCGCTAGTACTTTGAACGAGTTTAAAGTAGTTTGGAGTGAAGAGACACTAATAAAAAATCAAATTACAGAAATTTACTCTTCTCTCTCATTATTGCTTATGTAATTAAAGATCATAAACATCAGCCTTGAATCAAATTATCATGTACAGTTTTGCAATTGCATCAAACTGCAGATCCATTGAAATTTATATCACCAACAACATGAACATCATCCAGTTCACAGATGAAGATAGCAGTGGCATTGAAAATAGCAAACACATAAATTAATAGTGAGAAATAAAAAATAATAAATATACTTCAAACAACCAGATAGATAAACCAATTCCATTATCTTACACCAGACAAAATTTCTAGCACATTCATTCCTTGCTTTGTTGTATTGCCTGCCATATGATATATTCACATTCATTATAAGTCCATTTACACCATTTTCTTGTCTAAAAGAATAAATTCTATTATAATAGTAGAAAATGCAACATATGCAGGGAAATGTAGAGTTGCGGGATGATGTTAAATGAAACATACATGTATGTTTTCAAGAAAAAAATAAAAATCAGATAGAGAAGGATTTACTGTTTTAGAAGAATCATGTCTTTTGGAAGGAGGACGAAAAGGCAGCTTGCGTTTGATGATCCTCCCATGTGAGATGGTTCCACCAAGATTCGTCTGCTCTGATCACAACATTGCATCGCTCCGCGCTCTCCGACTTCAATGGAAGCTTTTTAAGAGCTTGGCACTCCCTTACTTTGATTTGTGTTAAACATGGAAAGGAAGGGCTGCCGGACATATGGTTTTGAGCGTTGGTAGGTTCAATAAATCAAGAACTTGGAGTTTTGGAAAAAGGTATAAGTGTTCACCCCTAGTTTGACATTCACTTAATCTCTCTGCACTTATTATTCCTTCCATGTTCTCAATGTTATTGGCTCTTAGAAAAGTCAAATGAGGGGCGAAAATGAGCCATGTCATATGCCGCATTAAGACTACTACCCGGTGCATGTGTTTCTCTCTCTTCTATAATCAACTCTTCCAAATAAGGGCTCTCAAGTATATACAAAAGATGGAGTTGTTTTGCATTTGCCAATGATGAAATATTGAGGGACTTTGTATCATTGATGTAAAAAAGATGTAAAGAATGCATACAGTTCAATATTTTTACGCTGCTGCAAATGCTATGGAGAAAGGAGGCACTCATTACTGTCAAGCTCAGTTCACTAAGCTTTTTCAGACACATCAGCTCTTTCATTAACATCTTCCCATCTTTTTTATTCATGACATATGAACTCCCACATCCGTACATATTCAAAACTCGCAGTTCTGATAGATTAGATATTAGTTGAACTGGAATCATCTTCAAGTAGGTAGTATCCTCCAAGTTCAAGTATTTGAGCCTTATCAGACTCTTCATTTCAATTGGCAATTTTTTCAAATTTGAATGTGACAAGTTAAGAAACTCGAGCGACTGCAAACTCGGTATTTCCGCTGGCAGTACTTTTATTTCTGTGTAGGACAGGTCTAGAACCGTTAGTCTAGTCATAAACTGAAAGAAGCCTTTGGAGATAATTGTCAGTTCTGAATTATAACTAAGAAACAAAGTCACAAGATCACTGCATCTTGGGCTTCCTTCAATACTTGCAAAGGAGTTTGACATAAAAGACACCTTTTTTGCTCTTTCCCATTCTTCAACACCTGGTAGTTGAATTAATTGCGCGCCTGCTTGCGTGAAGAACATATGTCTTTCTTTTTTACATTTACATGCTATCCACACAGCCATGTCCCGAACCACATCGTGCAATTTCACATATTCTCCTTCATCTTCTAACAAACATTGGCGAATAAGGGTGTATACTATCCCGTATGTTGGATGGAAGAGGAAAATAATCAAGCAAGAAAATGCTTAAAACATAAAAATGAGTAATTCACACTAATTTTATTACAATACACTCATTAACTCTTATTATTTTTTCACTATCTTACTCTCTTCAAAATAGCAAATTACATTGCCTTATATAGGCATTTGATGAATTCTGCAATTGCTCTATCATTTTCTCAATAATTCAATCTATCACAAAATTCAAATTTAGGTTAACAACTTACTTTAATTTTCCACAAAATCCAACTAACAAATCCTACAAATACCAATTTTTTTTCAAAGTCCAATTTAGGTGGCTTGCTATTTTTGACCCTTTTTTTTCATTATTTTTTTTATCACATTAAGTTTAATAATTTGAACATTCCCCCGTAAACTTAATTATCCGTTATTCCCAATAACGCTTGCAATTGATTGAACACGTTATACTTCAATGGCTTTGTAAAGATGTCCGCTATCTGATCTTTTGTTTTGACATACTTCAATGTGACTTCCTTCTGCTCAATACACTCTCGAATGAAATGATACCTTGTATCGATGTGTTTGCTTCGATCATGGAAGACAGGATTTTTTGCCAATGCCAATGCCAATGCCGATTTGTTATCGATAAAAATATTCGTTGGATCATGTTGTGTCATTTGAAGTTCCGTTAATAGTCTTCTCAGCCATATTGCATGACACACACATGATGTTGCAGCAACATATTCAGCTTCACATGTTGACAACGTCACTATAGGTTGCTTCTTTGAACTCCAAGTAAATGCCGTGTTACCGAGAAAAAATACAAACCCGCTTGTACTTTTTCGGTCATTTTTATCGCCATCCCAATCACTGTCGCTATAGCCAACTAATTTAAATTCGTCAGATTTTGAATAATGCAATCCAAAATTAGTTGTACCTTTAACATAGCGGAGTATTCTTTTCGCTGCATTTTAATGAGACTCCTTCGGTTCTTCCATGTATCTGCTCACTAGTCCAACTGCATACAGAATATCTGGCCTTGTGCACGTCAGGTATCTGAGACTCCCGATCAAACTTCAAAAAATTGTTGGGTTCACCCTGACTCCATTTTCATCCTTGGTTAATTTCAAACTGCATTCGGCCGGAGTGCTGACAGGGTTGCAATTTTCCATCTTAAATTTCTTCAAGATCTCTTTGGCGAAGCCACTTTGACAAATAAAATTCCATCATCACTTTGCTTCACTTCAATGCCAAGATAGTACGAGATCAGGCCAATATCAGTCATTTCGAATTCACGAGTCATCGTCTTCTTGAAATCATTAAAAATTTGAGGATTGTTCCCGGTAAATATGAGATCATCCACATATAAGCAAACAAGTAATATGTCTCCACCTTTCACTTTCACGTACAAGGCATACTCGTGTGGGCACTTGACAAATCCATTCTCGCAAAAATATTTGTCGATGCAGCTGTTCCAAGCTCTCGGTGCTTGCTTAAGTCCGTACAACGCCTTCTTCAGCTTCAACACTTTTCGTTCATGACTTTTGACAATGTAACCAGGTGGTTATTGGACATAGATCTCTTCCTCCAAGTATCCATTCAAAAATTCTATTTTACATCCATTTGGCGGATCTTCCATCCATTTTGGGCAGCGACTATTGACTAGCCTCGCTTTATGTCGAACGATTTCTCCATTTGCATCCTTCTTTGCTTTGAACACCCATTTGACTCCAATGGGCTTTTTGTCAGCTGGAAGTTTGGTCAACTCCCACGTCTTGTTTTTTTCAATTGAATTGATCTCCTCCTCCATGGCTTTTCTCCATTTCTCATCTTTCATGGCTTCTTCAGCATCAATAGGTTCACTATCAATAAGATGACAATAAAGAGTCAATTCTTCATTGAGCTCTCTAGTTGCATCATAAAGATCTTGAATAAGACGAAATTTTCTAGGTCTTTCTCTTGGACTTTGACTTTCATCATCATCTTGTCCTGGAGATGCAATTGGAATGGGACTATATGACGTCGATGCTTTGCCTGACTCCTCCACATCTCGATCATTGTTTTCATCCATGGTGAAAGGATAAAAACTGTAATTCTTCTGCTTGTCATTATTCCATTCCCAAATTTCTTCCTCGTCAATAGTCACATCCCTACTGATGATCGTCTTCCTTGTGTCAGGATCAAACATCTTATAACCTTTTGAAAATTCTGAATATCCCAAGAACAAGTATTTTTTGTTTTTGTCGTCCACCATTCTCCTTTCTTCATCCGTAACATGAACATGTGCAACACTCCCAAAAACACGAAAATGAGAGATATTAGGCTTTCTCCCACTCCATGCTTCTTGGGGTGTCATATCCGACACGCTTGTTTTTGGAGATCGGTTCAAGATATAGACAGCACAATCAACAGCTTCTGCCCACAACTCTTTGGGCAAATTCTTGCTCTTTAACATGCTCCTCACCATATCCATCACGGTTCTATTCTTTCGTTCAACAATGCCATTTTGCTGAGGCAATCTCGGGACTGACAAGAAATGACGGATTCCTTGATGCTCGCAGAATCTTTTGAATTCATTTTACATGAATTATCCCCCTCTGTCGGATCTTAAAGCTTTGATGTAATAGCCACTTTCTTTTTCAACCACAGCTTTAAACTTTTTAAATGCTTCAAAAACTTCTGATTTCTCTTTCAGAAAATAAACCCACGTCTTTCTGCTATAATCATCAATGAATAGCAAGAAATATTTGTTGCCTTCCAATGATATTGGTGTCATTGGTCCGCAGACATCGGCATGAATAAGCTCAAGGGGAGCCTTTGCTCTTGACATGGACTCTTTTGGAAAACTAGTTCTAGAATGTTTTCCAACAAGACATCCTTCACAAAGCTAATGGGGTTTATTAATCAGCGGAAGATCATGCACCATCTTCTTCTGGCTTAGCAATTTCAACCCTCCAAAATTGAGATGACCAAATCTCAAATGCCAAAGCCAATCAGATTCTTTCACGCAAGCTTTTAAGCATCTTGCTACATCTGTCTTGATGTTGAGAGTGAACATTCTATTTTTTGACATTGGTACACTAGCTAGCAACTCCTTCTTTTCGTTTAACAGCACCAACTTTCGGTTCACCATGTGAATTTGGTAATTTTTCTCCAGCAGTTGTCCCAAACTTAAAATATTGCTTTTCATGTTTGGAACGTAATAAACATTGCTGATGAATTGGTGCTCTCCATTCTTTAAATGAATAAGGATAGTTCCTTTTCCTTGAATAGGAACTCTTGAGGAATCCCCAAAAACAACATTACCACTGAATGACTGGTCCAGCTCTACGAACATTTTCTTATCTCCACACATATGGTTACTTGCACCATTATCAAGATACCATATGATGTTTTCTTGACTGTATTCACCTTCACGGGTTAGTAATACCGTGTTGGTTACGTCCTCTTCTTGAATGTTGTTCGCCGTTTCCCCTGTTTGCTTTGGCGGGCTCCGACATTCTGCTGCATAGTGGCCATATCTGGAGCAATTGTAGCATTGAACATTAGACTTGTCACGTCCATCATTATGCCTCCAGTTTCCTCTTCCTCGTCCACGTCCATGACCACGACCTCTGCCTCGTATGGACTGATTATCTCCATTATTATTTTCACCTCTACCGAATGGTTGATTTCTACCACGTCCTCTTCCTCTTCCATTTCCACCACGGCCTCTACCACGTCCTCGTCCGTAATGGCTAGAATCCTGGCTACTTTCACCTTTGACTGAAACCTTTGCTGCCAAGACTTGTTCTACAGACTCTTCTCTTTATCTGTTTAGTCTCTCCTCACGTGCTTGTAATGAGCCAACTACTTCATCGACGGTCATTTTACTTATATCCCGAGATTATTCTATTACCACTACTACATAGTCAAACTTTGGTAGTAGTGATCTTAGAAGTTTTTTAACAACCCTGGATTCTTCAAGTTTTTCTCCATATTGCCGCATTTGGTTAGCGACAGATTTTAATCGTGAGGAGTAATCTATAATCACTTCTGTCTCCTTCATCTTCATCATCTCGAACTCTCCTCTCAACATTTGGAGCCGAACTTTTTGTACTTTCTCCTCTCCTTGAAGAGAAACTCGTAGTATATCCCAAGCTTGCTTGGAGGTGCTCGCTTCTGCCACCTTCTCAAACATAACATCATCTAACCCTTGATGGATGATACTAAGAGCCTTCTGGTCATTACGACGACACTTATGCAAACTGCCCTTTTCGGCTTGCGACAGTTGTGCATCTGCAGTTGGGACTTCATAGCCTTTTTCAACAATATCCCAAACATCTTGGGATCCTAGAATGGCTTTCATCTTGATACACCAATTTTTGTAATTGGTTTTTGTAAGTAGAGGGAAAACGAAGGAAACACCGTTGGGATTCATTTTTGTAAAGGAAAATTTGTTTAAAGAGTACAGGGGTTGTTGCAACGCTTTTGAGTCTATTGCGACACTTTGGTACGTCGCTATAGCTTCAGACAGATTTTGCAAGGAGAACAGCAAGGGAAAATATTTCCTTACAATTTTAGATGAACTTGAAAATTTTCCAGAAAGGAAGAACAGAGGCTATTGCAACTTTTTTGAGTATTAGCGACACTTTATGCTAACTGCGACACTTTCTGCAATTTTTTTGCAACACTTCTGACAGCCTATTGCAACATTTTCTGGGCTGCTCCTGAAACTCTTTAAACTCAACTTTTTTACTCGGGGATTTTTGGGAAGAGGATTGGATACGAAATGGCTCTGGTACCACTTTATTGGATTGAAGAGGAAAATAATCAAGCAAGAAAATGCTTAAAACATAAAAATGAGTAATTCACACTAATTTTATTACAATACACTCATAAACTCTTATTATTTTTTCACTATCTTACTTTCTTCAAAATAGCAAATTACATTGCCTTATATAGGCATTTGATGAATTCTGCAATTGCTCTATCATTTTCTCAATAATTCAATCTATCACAAAATTCAAATTTAGGTTAACAACTTACTTTAATTTTCCACAAAATCCAACTAACAAATCCTACAAATACCAATTTTTTTTAAAGTCCAATTTAGGTGGCTTGCTATTTTTGACCCTTTTTTTCATTTTTTTTTTATCACATTAAGTTTAATAATTTGAACACCTTATCCTTCATGACGGCCACAAAATTTCTCAGTGACCCAATAGCGTACCAAATTATCCTTTAGAAGTTTAAAATCCTCAGGAAACAATGCACAGTATAAGAAACAAGACTGCAGTATACGATTGGGCAAGGAATCATAACTAAACTTCAAACGTTCAAATACACGAACCTCCATATCTTGATATAGCTCATCCTCCATGCCTTGTAAGTTTGAGGCTGATCTTCTCAAGACCTTAAGAGCATGCTCCCATTCCTCAAGTGTACTCCTTGAACCCATGGCACGACCAATTGTGATGAGTGCCATTGGCAAGCCGCAACATTCTTCAGCAACCTTATGAGCTACATGTAAGATATCTGCATCTATTTTCCCAACCTTTTCATAAAAAAGTTGCCATGCTTCTTCCCGGTTTAAAGGCTTCACTTTCGCGATATGTGTAGCTTCCATTTTTTTGCAAACGGCAAAAGAACGAGTTGTGAGTATTACCTTGGAACCATTTTGTTGGGTAGGAAGAGGAACCCCTACTTCTTCAAGATCAAATTGCTGCCACACATCATCTATAAGAAATAGAAATTTTTTTCCTTGCAACACACCAAATATATCTTGTGCTTTCTCCTGAAAACTTTTATGCAATCAACTGTCATCCAAATATCGGATCTGTTTCCAAATAGATTCTTGGATCTTGTCCAGTTTCAAATCTTTCGACACCACGACCCATACCGCAACATCAAAATCATTTGGAACACTGGCTAACTTGTTATTAATTTGGGTAAGAAGGGTAGTTTTTCCAACTCCACCCATACCATATACGCCGATGATGTTCACTTCAACTCTATGGAGAACACTCCATGCCTCTTCTAACATTTCTTCAGTTCCCACTGTCGACCTATGATTTCTTCCAACCACACGTCGTGGAACTGCTTCTGTAGTCACTTGGCTGAAATCTCCCTTGGAATGCAAAGAAACAGTATCTTCCAAATTCTGGGCAACCCTTTCAGCAAATGAATAGTTGGCAATATCTCCACTGAGCAATTTGTTAAGCTCCTGGGGGCCGTCCCTTATCAGCTGATCAGCTTCATGTAGAAAAGTTTCTGCCTTTGAGAGCCACACTTGAACTTGTTTCAGAGTCGGCTTTTCGGGTCCTTCCTCCAGGGAGATCCTCTGCTGTATGTCCTCCTTCAACGCCTGTAAGTCTACTTTTGCATTCGTCAGTTTTCTGAGATCAGATTCAAGCTGTTTTGCAGGTGCTATGGCTACCAATTGATTCAAATCAGCTTCTTCAGCTATCAAAGTGTTGACTCGAATGAGACTTCGAGCAACAGACTTTCCAAAGTTGTAGCTTGATATGCATTTCGTAGAGCAACAACCTGCCATACATAAGTTCAGCTTTTCTAGTTGACCTCTGGTTAGCAGCTCATTAGCTTGGTTAATTGCATCATCCGCCCTTGAAAGCCAACCCTTGACTTGATCCAGTTGTTCCATCGGCAGTCTTTGTTGATTGGTCCCGTTCACGTCGCTCCTCTTCTCTGTAAGTCGAACTTTAGCAGCCTCCAAAGCATCAAGATTGTCTTCAAGTTTGCATATATACTGAGATTTCTTTTCGACACCGTCCCAGCAGTGACCCATCAAGGCATCTCCGCATTGAATACTAACTACGTGACCCATTGAATTTGTTTTCTTGAAAGATAAACAGATTCAAGAAAGTGTAGAGGACACAAACGCAGGTTGCCGAAATGCTTTAGTAGCTTTAGAATTAATCAAAAATTAAGAGATTGCTCAAACCCTTTAGCTTCAGCATTAATGTTTTTGTAATATTTCTACCAATTACAATATTTGACTTTTCTATTTGCAGGTTTTTATAACAAAAAATATCCCTAACACGACATCCAGGTTTATACTAAATTACAGGTTTTATGTGTTTCAGGAAAAGCGTACAGGTCGAAAATGCAGGTTGCTGAAATGCATTAGTAGCTTTACAATTAAATAAACATTTTGATTACATATTCAACTGATCAACAATAGAGTTGAACATGATTAAAAATTAACAAAATGAATGATGTCGCTCTCACAATCATTGAATACTGTTGGTATTTTAGTGTAATTGGATATGATCAATGCAGTCGTAATATTTCATCGAACAAGTTGGGAGAGTGCGAAGTGCATGCTTGTTCGAGTTCTATTACGATACTTAGCTTACGAGGGTCCGGGATCTACCTCTCGCAACACTTCTATAATGAACTGTTGCAGCTGCTCGAATAAACATGTCTTTTCGCAACACTTCTGTTCTGAAGAGTTGCGACTGTTCGTATCAGGACTATAAAACATGGCATTGGCAACACTTACAGGAAGAGTTTTTTTTGCAACGATTTTTGGTTCACTTTTCTTCACGACAAAAATTCATTCTAAGTTCTTGTCATTTCTGATTTTATCCGATTGATCTATTTGGTGGAACCGCCAAACAAGATTCAATCTGAAAGTGTTCGTCACGACTTCAGAATTGTCCATGCATCATTTTATCAGATCTCTTCAACAAAGATTGAGAGACGTTTTTTATAGATATTCAAGGCTTCTGGTTCACTTTTTCACAACAAGAAATTCATTCTAAGTTCTTGTCAATTCTGATTTTATCCGATTGATCTATTTGGTACAACCGCCAAATAAGATTCAATCTGAAAGTGTTCGTCACGACTTCAGAATTATCCAGGCTTCATTCTACCGGAATTCCCCAACAGTTAGTGTAGTCATAAACGTCCCTTATAATATTGAGCTCTGTTTGACTGAACAGGACAAAAACAAAGACAGAACTAAGCATATGATTGCACAAAAACACAGCAAAAGGATATTGATAAAAATAAGTGATAAATTTTGATGGTATTCGTTAAGCAGTAACGTACCTAGATGAACTCGGGATCGAGAGAGTTTTCGTGAGTAAACTGATCTTCTTGCTTAGTGAGGTTTAGTTCAGGACTAACAGCCAGGTGACTATGATGAAAGTGTATATTTGGTCCTTAAGAAACCCGAGAACAGAATGTGCAAGCAGAAAAGCATGTACGAGGAGGACAAGCAGAAAAAAAGGTTCCAATTAATGTAGTTGATTATTCTGATGGCAATCGACATCCGGAAAGCTTTCGATACGATGAACTGGGCCTTTCTTCTTGATGTCCTTACTTCCTTTGGATTTTGTGCTCAATTTATCGGCTGGATTCATAATATCCTAGCCTCGGCTCGTATTTCTATTTTGACTCCTTCGGGGTTGCAGGGATACTTCCCCTGCTCCCGGGGGGTTCGTCAAGGGGATCCGCTATCGCCGATTCTCTTTGGTTTAGCGGAAGATTTCTTTAGCAGATACTTAACAGACTTGGTTATGCGGGGGGATCTTTCTCCTATGAACTATGTCCAAGGGACCTTTTTGCCCACTAATTTGTTATACGCTGCTGATGATGTGCTTGTGTTTTGTAAAGCTTCTGTTCGTAACATTAGAAATTTGCAATCTGCTCTCGCTCTTTATGGGAGGTTCTCTGGGCAAATGGTTAATTGGGGAAAATCTGAAGCCTTCTTTGGGGAAGCCGTCCTTCCTAACAGGAGATTAGATTTAGCCGCTATCTTGGGTGTCCCGGTCGGAAATCTGCCATTCAAGTATTTGGGGGTGCCACTGTTTCGTGGTAAACCTAAGACGATACATCTTCAGCCTATCCTTGATTCGACTCTGGCTAAGTTCGCTAAATGGAAAGGTAGCGCTTTGTCTTTATCATTTATAAATGGCCGAAAAAATTAATTTTGCACTTGAATAGAGCGGTTAGGAACTTTATTTGGATAGGCTCCATCGACGAAAAAAAGCTTGTGACTGTCCCTTGGTCGCTGTGTACTAATTCTTTCAATCAAGGAGGCATTGGGATCAAAAATTTTGCTATCTTGAATGAGGCCTTGATGGGGAAGATGGCTTGGGGTTTGACTGGGGGTAATGTGTTTTAAGACCCTTCGTGCTCATTTTGTTAGTAAATCGGGTCTTGCTAAGTCAATATCCAATTCTACCATTTGGAGTTCCATTCATCGTGTTTATGCCACCGTCAGGAATAATATTATTTGGATCCCGTGTTGTCGTTTCGATCTTGATTTCTGGAACTCGGAATGGGTTATACCCTCCATCTCGGATCAGCTTAATCTTAATGACACTCTCAGGCATGCTCAACATGGGAAAATTGCAGATTATTGGCATAACGATAATTGGGTCGATTTACCACCCGTGCCCCCTCAGATTCAGCAGCAGATTATGAACATTAGCCTTAGAGATGAGTCGGACTTTTGCCTTTGGCATCCGGGCAGCATGGGAATTTTTACCGTGAAGTTGTTCTATCAATGGTTACGAGGTGAGATTGATCAGCCCGATGTTTATAAATTTATTTGGAGTCCTTCTATTCCTCCATCGCACTCTTTCATTTGTTGGAGGCCGATTAGAGGATACTTGCCTACACATGATGTTCTTGCGAGGAAAGGTTTTCTCATTGTTTCTAAATGCGTGTTATGCAACAACGCAACCGAGTCTATTACGCACGTCTTTATGGAATGCGTCTTTTCTAAGCAGCTCTGGATGGGCATTGATAGATTGTTTGAACGGGATATTGATATGCATGATTCTCTTATTTCTTTGTTCGATTGGGCCTCCAAGGTACGATTTACTCAGATCTTTCGTCTCTAGCAGAGTGCTTGTGTCAACTTGTGCTGGATTATTTGGCATATGCGGAACGAATGCATTTTTGACAATAAAAGACCCAAGATCCATAATTGTTTGCGTAAGCTATGGACTTCGATTAAGGAGACTGATAATCTGAGATACGGATGGGTTCGAAACTCTAATGTGGATTCTTGCATCCTCTCCAATCTTGGTCTTACTCCTCGACACCCTATTGCTCCTAAATTATTCGAGTTTTCTAGACTCCGCCTCCTTCTGACTGGGTTAAGGTTAACACGGATGCTTCGGTGACTGGCAACTCGATGAATGCCGGATGCGGCGGTGTGTACAGAGACAGCCATGGGGTTTTTCTTGGTGGATTCGCCTTTAGCCTGGCCACTAATTTTGCTTTTTTTACAAAATTCAGGGCTGCTATGACTGCTTTACAAACGGCTTCTGCCAGGGGATGGAAAAAAGTTTGGCTACAGAGCGATTCAACTTATTTTGTTTAGATGATATCAAGTCGTAGCAGAAATGTCCCATGGCAGCTTTATCGGAAGTGGGTCTCGTGCCTACACATGATGGGAGATATGCAGGTGACTGTGATGCATATTTTTAGAGAAGGCAATCAAGTCGCGAATAGATTGGCTAATTATGGTCGTCAGTGTAGTGACTTTACTTGGTGGGACGCCGTCCCTACTTTTTGTACTGATGCTTATTTTCATAATTTGGGTGGCCAGAGCATGTTTCGGTTCACATAACAAACATCATGTATTTTTCTTTTCTCATTTAATAAAAATGGGTAGGTGTTTTGTAGGCAAGCGGGAGCGCCATCCTAGTTGGTATGCCTGCCCCGAAATTTTCACCTGCCCCAACCTTTTTCTTCTTGATGGAACACACTGTTCCACCAGGGGGTTTTCAAAAAAAAGATTAATCTGATGGCAAATGCCATGTCTAGCATCTGCAAAACATCATTAATAGAACAGACATGTAAATAGTACTGCATATTACAAAAGAAAACTCAAGCAAAAGAACAAGCACTTGGAGGGCAAGAAGCTCTTCTGGATAGATAAAGCACCTAAATTGTGGTCCGGCACATTGCTAAAGGCGCTTTTGCCACAGCTGAAAGCCCTTATCGGCACATTGCAAAAGGCGCTTTTGCCACAGCTGAAAGCCCTTATAATATCAGTAGCACATATTGTATACTCATCCATACTATTAACCATAGTTATCAGAATCTTACGATTCGATTCGATTCAACCCCAAAATCGATTCGAATCTATTGGGTGAATCTAAATTCACCATGAATCTTACGATTCAATACTGATTGAGGGGCGGATAGGCCGAATCTTGCGATTCTACCGATTCGGTCGATTCATGAACTATAATAAATCAAAGCATAGAAGCATGTTATTTAGAAGATGATAAAAGTAAAGATTTGACTCAAGGTAGCCAAAGTCGATTGCTCTATCAATTAGTCGTCGGATGGAGGGTGAACCCAACGCCACACTGCCAACAATGGACTTCCGGCGATGATTAAGTGGTGGAGCAGTTGTGTAATGAAACAGATCGTGTCTTTAATTTAGGAAAAGTTGAAAATAGTTCTCTTTGAATTCTAAACTTACATATCTACACTATTATTTAATAGTATCTTTAAAATACACATTTTAAATGTTATATTTTATTATTTTATGAACTCGAACCCGAATCTTACGATTCGATTCGATTCTCGATTCACAAAATTGGATTTCGATTCTCGATTCGAATCCCAATTCGACAACTATGCTATTAACAAATTCAGCAGTTTTTTTTCTGCAGTCACTTTCAAAAGAATGTGCTCACTAGCGCCTTTTCGGAGAGAGAACCATCCAGCCCCCAGTGCCCACTATTGGCCGCAATAGAAGCTGCGGATAACCCAACTGGATCTTGTGTAGTGGCGTCTGTGACAGCACCAGCTTTGAAGAGGAAGACCATACTTTGAAGTTGGCCCTTTTGATAGCAAAAGGACTTCAAGTAAATATTGCCCGTGCTTGTCTATCTCGAGAAACGATAAAAAAAACTCCTGCAAGAGCCAAAAGAGCAATGTTACTCGCTGCTCACAAAGAAACGAAAACATAACAAAAAAAGTTCAGTTTAGAGTTTCTTGTTCCTTAATGGAACTGGTTGTCAAATTAGAAGTTCCATTTGTTGTAGTTAATTAATCCTATAGCTTAAAACCTATGATGAAACTGTCACTTTGGTCCTCAGAAACCCCAAGAACAGAATTTGCAAGCCGAAAAAGCAAATCAACATTAGTAGGAAAGAGATTAGCAAATCAAAATTAGAATAGAAGTGTCAATTTGGTCAGCAAGAATGTAATTTGCAAGAAGCAAAACGCATTAATGATCATAAACAGGAAAGGCCTAGGAAAAAAGTACCTGCCAACAATTGAGGCAGAAGAAGCCATTTCTGCACTACCATTTGAAGGGTTCTCAAGTAACAGAAGTAGCACTTGGAGGACAAGAAGTTATAAAGCAGCTAAACTGTGGTCCAGTACATCGAAGGCCAGCTTTGACACAACTGAAAGCCCTTTAAATATCACTAGCACAGACTCCATACTCATGTAGACTAGTAGCAGCAGATTCAGCAGTTTCTTTCTTTTGTCTCTTTCTAAAAGAATGTGCTCTGACTCTGATAGCAGATAGTATCTGAGCAGCAGCCTGAGCCGCATCCAGGACTGCTGCTACATTTTTTCTCTTCGAGATGTTATATACAGTTCTCTCAGTTTCAAAACCAGCAGAGAGCTCGCTTTCCTCTCATGTGAGAGATGAAAGATGAATCGTTAGCGCCTTTTCTGAGAGATAAGCATCCCAGTACGGGTAGCGATGGAAACTGGGGATCTGCCCACGGGATCTTCTGGAGCAGGATCAGTGAGAGCCCCAGATGATGCGCCACAAGACAAAAGAGCTGCAATCATTTGACACAAAATAGCATACACCACTTAACAAAGCTTTTTTGGCTACTTGCTAGTATTTTCAAGAGTTACATTGTTACAAGTAGTTTGGAGTCAAGAGTCAAGACAGTAATAAAAAGATCTAATCGACAGAATTGTACACAGATAGCTGTTGCAACTCCACTTCAGGGTCAATTGGAAACAACCTCTCTGTAATTACAGAGGTAAGGTTGCGTACACCTGACCTTCCCTTACCCCGCTTGTGCGGGAGCCTTGTTAGGCAATGGAGTAATGTTGTTGTTGTTGTTGTTGTCAGGCAGTGAGAGCCCCAGCTGATGCGCCACAAGATAAAAGAGCCGCAATCATTTGACACAAAATAGAATACACCACTTAACAAAGCTTTTTCGGCTACTTGCTAGTATTTTCCACGAGTTACAAGTAGTTTGGAGTCAAGACAGCAATAAAAAAATCAAAATGACAGAAATGTACTCTTTATTGCTTCTGTAATCAACAATTACAAATATCAATCCGGCATTGAATTATCATTTATAGTATGAACATCATCCATTTCAAATATGAACATAGCAGCGACAATGCAAACATATACAATTAGCAGTGAGAGATAAAACAAAAAGTACAACAAACAACCAAATACGCACGAGAATTCCATTATCTTGCACCAAACAAAATTTTTTTTTGCCCATTCATTTTCTTGCTTTGCTGTCCAGCCTGCCAAAATGACATTTACACATTCAATTAAAATCCAAAAGAGGAATGGATATAAGAATATAAAATGCCATTTATAGAATTTACTAACGAAAACATAAATCCTATGATATTAGGAGAAAATGAAAAAAACATATGCAAGTCGTAGATCAATACAAACAAATACCTTTATAGAAGAATCATATCTTTTGGAAACAGGAAGAAAAGGCAGCTTCAGTTTCATCATCCTCCCACGTGAGTTTATTCCACCAAGATTCCCCTGCTTTAATCACAACATTGCATCCCTCTGCACTCTTGGAGTTCAACGGAAGCTTCTTAAGAGCTGGACATCTTCTTACATCGATTTGTGTTAAACATGGAAAGGATAGGGGTATAGGAAATATGGATTTGAGCTTTTGTAGGTCATATAAATCAAGAACTTGGAGTTTTGCAAAAAGGTTCAAGTGTTCCACCCTAGCTTGATGTTCACCTAATTTCCTTGAACTTATTATTTCTTCCATGTTGTCATTTCTTCTGGCTCTTAGAATAGTCAAATGGGGGGCAAAAATGAGCCATGTCATATGCCGAATATTGTAGTTGGCATCCACATTCACTTCACGCAGGCCACAAAAGATGAGCATGTTGTTATTGAGACTACTTCCCGGTGCTTGAGTTTCTCTATCTTTTATAACCAGCTCTTCCAAATCAAAATTAGTAACGATATCTAGAAGATTGAGTTGCTTTGCATTTGACAACGACGAAATATTGAGGGACTTTGTACCCTTGATGACACTCAGATGTAAGGCATTCATACAGTTCAATAATTTTTGGTTGCTGCAAATGCTTTGCAGAAAGGAGGCACTCCTTACTGTCATACTCAGCTCGCCGAGTTTTTCCAGGCACATCAGCTCACTGATTAACATGTTGCCATCACTCAACACATTATTTTCCACTTTTTCATACAAAGGTGAACCACATTGGAACATATTCAAAACTTGTAGTTCTGATAGATGAGATATCACTTGAACTGGAATCATCTCTAAGCAGAAAGTACCCTCCAGGTTCAAGTACTTCAACATCGTTAGCCTCTTCATTTCAATTGGCAATTTTTCCAACTTTGTGTGAGACAAGTTAAGAAACTCGAGCGACTGCAAATTCAATATTTCCAATGGCAACACTTTTATTTCCGTGTGAGATAGGTCTAGAACTGTTAGTCTGGTCATATACTGAAAGAAGCCTTGCGAGATAATTTTCAGTTCTGCATTATGACTGAGAAACAAAGTCACTAGATCCCAGCATCTTGGGCTTCCTTCAATACTTTTGAGGGAGTTCGCCATAAAAGACACCTTCTCTGCTTGTTCCCATTCTTTAACTTTAGGTAGTTGAAATAATTGTGCACCTGCTTGCGTGAAGAACTTGTAATTCTCCTTTTCACATTCACATGCTATCCACACAGCCGTGTCTCGAACCACATCATGTAATTTCACATATTCTCCTTCTTCTTCTATCAAGCATTGGCGAATAAGGGTATAAACTATCCCATATCCTTCATGACGACCACAATAGTTCTCAGCAACCCAATAGCGTACCAAATCATGCTTCAGTATTTTGAAATCCTCAGGAAACAACGCACAGTATAAAAAACAAGACTGCAGCGTATTATTGGGCAAGGAATCGTAACTAAACTTCAAACGTTTAAATACACAAACCTCCATATCTTGATAAAGCTCATCCTTCATGCCTTGTAAGTTTGAGACTGATCTTCTCAGGACCTTAAGAGCATGCTCCCATTCCTCAAGTGTACTCCGTGAAGCCATGGCACGTCCAATTGTGATGAGTGCTATTGGCAGGCCACGACATTCTTCAGCAACCATTCGAGCTACATGTAAGACATCTGCATCAATTTCCCCAACCTTTTCCTTAAAGAGCTGCCATGCTTCTACCTTGTTCAAAGGCTTCACTTTCATGGTCTGTGTAGCTTCCATTTGTTTGCAAACCGCAAAAGAACGAGTTGTGAGTACTATCTTGGAACCATTTCGTTTGGTGGGAAGAGGAACTCCTATTTCTTCAAGATCAATACGCTTCCACACATCATCTAGAAGAAGCAGAAACTGTTTCCCTTGCAGGACATGGCATATATCCTCTGCTTTCTCCTGAAAGCTTTTCTGCAACCAACGGTCATCCACCGACTGAATCTGTTTCCATATAGTTTCTTGGATGTTGTCTACTTTCAAATCTTTCGACACAACGACCCATATCACAACATCAAAACCATTGGGGGCACCAGCAAACTTATTATTAATCCGGGTCAAAAGGGTAGTCTTTCCTACTCCACCCATACCATATATGCCAATGATGCCCACTTCAGCTTTATGTAGAACACTCCATGCCTCTTCTAGCATTTCTTCAGTTCCCACTGTTGGCTTATCATATCTTTGAACCACGCGCCTTGGAACTGCTTTCGCAGTCACTTCGCTGAAATGTCCCTGGGAATGTAGCAAACGAACATCTTCTAACTGTCTGGAAACCCTTTGTACAAATTCAGAGTTCGAAATATCACCACGGAACAATTTGTTAAGCTCCTGGACGCCATCCTCTATCAAATTATCAGCTTCGGCTAGAAGAGTTTCTGCCCTCGACAGCCACACTTGAACTTGTTTCAGCGCCCGCTTTTGAGGTCCTTCCTCTAATGAGATCCTCTGCTGTATATCCTCCTTCAACGCCTGCAGATCAACTTTTGCATCTTTCAGATCGAGGAGATGAGATTCAAGCTGTTTTGCAGGTGTGTCCATTACCACCTGGCTGAAATCTCCTTTGGAATGTAGACATCGAATATCTTCTATTTGCTGCGAAACCCTACCTACAAAAACGGAATTCGAAATATCTCCGGCGAGCAATCTGTCAAGCTCTTGAGGGCCATCGACTATCAGAATATCAGCTCCGGCGAGAAGAGTCCCCGCCTTCGATATCCACACTTGAACTTGCTTCAACGTCCGCTTTTCCGGTCCTTTCTCCAACGAGATCTTCAACTGCAGATCCTCCTTCAACGCCTGCAGCTCCAATTTCACATTCCGCAGCTCTTCGAGATTCGATTCAAGCTGCTTCGCAGGAGCGTTGACCACCAGCTCCTTAAACTCAGTTTCAATCAACGCGTTGACTCGATTGAGACTCCGAGCGACAGATTTCCCGAACCTGTAGGTTGAGATATAGTGCTTGGAGCAGTAGCCTGACATACATAGGTGCTGCTTTTCTTGTTCTCCTCTGGTTAGCAGCTCGGTGACTTGATCAACCGTGTCGTCCGCCGTTAAGAGCCAGCCGGAAAGTTGATCCGACTGCTCCGTATGCGGTCTCTGCTGGTTGATCACATTGCGAATCACGTCGTTCCTTAGTTCTTCTAGTCGATCTGTAGCGGCCTTCAGAGCGTCGAGATTGTCGCCAAGGTTGGATACGTAGTGAGATTTCTTGGCGAGACAGTCCCAGCAGCGACCGGCCAAGGCATCTCCGCATTGTATAGTGAATATGTTGCCCATTGAGATTGTTTTCTTTCAAGAGACGATGGCAAAGGAGGAAGACAAGCTGGGCTCAAAGAATAAAAACAAAAGTAAAAGATGATTAGAATGAAAAAATATTCATTATACACACAAAAGCTTTTTCACCTTAAAAGCAATCTTTTAAAAATTTCCGACATACGTTATTTTGAGACTTATCGATTAATTTATTATCATATAAATATTATATAGTTTTATTTTTTTCTACCTATGCAGCGCCTAATTTAGGTTTTTTATGATATCATTATTTATAATAATTATAATTTACCGTAGTTTATTTGATAAAATTAAAGTACACTATGAGTCATTTTAAGTCTCAACGCAAAAAATAATGTGCTTAGAACATCTCCAATAGCTTGTGAATTATAGTATTATGTGGCATATAGAATAGAAACTTGCATTGATTATGTGGCATCAAATTTATAAATAGACAATATATTTTAGAATGTTAACTTTAGTAGACTGTAGATCGGATTTTGAATTTTATTTTCAAAATCAAAAAATAACGAACAAAATATTAAAATAATATTAAATTTGATGAGTCATCAATTTATTTGATTGTCTATTTATAGAAAATTAAATAGACAATATCTAAAGTATGAGATGATATGTATTGACACCTAAAATTGAAAAGAATAACAAAAATATCTATTGTAAAGTTACTTTTTAATTCAATGTCTATATTTATACCTATGACAAAATAAATATTGAAATTAACTAACTATTAAAAGATGCTCTTATATCACTTAATAATTTTTAAATTACTATCTAAAATATATATTTTTTATTTTTATATCATTATAATTTAATTTTTAATTAAATTTATAATCTTATATATATTATAAATATTTAAAAATAAAAAATATAAATTTAATTTCCCCTACCCAAATATTTTAAAGCTTTCACGTCTACCACTTTTTAAATCATTGCGTGAAAGAGACATAAAGCATTTTAGTAAGGAAATTTGTATTCTATTCAATTAGACTTTAATAAATACTAATAATTGTTCACAATGAATAAAAACAAACAATGATTGAGCACATAGAATACAAACAACATGGGAACCACCCCATTTACCTTTTGTTAAATGTAATAGTGATTGGAAGATATATAAGCCATTTTGCTCTTTAGCTGAACCAATCCTGCTCTTGGTTCGGTGATTCAAAATTCGGCAAGTCAATGCAGACGCACTATTAGTTCGAGAACCTTTAACTTAGTTGAACGATTAGATTATGGTTATAGCGAATCGTAAGTTTGTTTGGAAGCTTTTTATAAGTTGTTTGTTTAGTGTAAGTAGTCGCTATAATAACAATACATATGCTTATAGGTCCGCTCTTCGATTCCTCCTAACTGCGTTAATTCAACCCTTTTTCTTGAAAACAGTTCTTAGTAATAATAATTATAATAAAAATCCAATTTTCAAAAACAAAAAAGGAGACAACAAGAGGTACTACTAGCTTGTGTTCTCATATTATCCCTTTCACCGTATCATTGTCTTCCCTTTCGAATTTGTTCTGCGATCATATGCCATAAAAAGACGAGTATCTCGGTCTTTGCCTCGAGAGCTTCAACAACACTATTATAAACATCAATGCCATGCATCTAGGGATGGCAATGGATTGGATATGGATATCTTTGAACATAGACTTGTATGCTATGAAGCACGGAAACTCCGGTTACATGCCGTTTCGGCATTTCTGTTTCCGTTTCCGTATCCGTTTCCGTTTCCCCACAATTTCCAAGCCTATATTTTTTTAGAAATGGCGTTTCCCGGTTTCCGTTTCCGTATCCGTGCTACATAGCTTGTATGCAATATATTGTAGAATATATTATAGGATATCCATATCCAATCCACTGTCATCCCTACATGCATCGAAGTCTAGCAAAATAAACACCCTAAAACTAATCATCTATTCAAGCTACATCACAATCTAAGACACCAATTTTCAACCATTGGAGCATCTATATTGCTAAAATGACACTAATAAGTTTCATATCCCAAGTTCAACCAGCAACTTCAATAAAATAACAATCAAGCTATATTATAATAGAATAAACCTATGTTATCACTAGACACTAAATTAAAATCAAATGCTTCAGCTAAATTTACGACGCTGTACAGTATATCTCGGGGGTTTATGCCAATTACATGCTGAAGATTGTTCTCATATCCAAACTATTACACACCTCCACTCACTTGAACATGTTTGCCCTATTACCTCAACACCCGAAATCAAGTTTCTTCCTAAAACAAAAATCTCTGCCCTCGACTCACGAAACGTTTAGAATACAAAATTGAAATTTCGAGTTCATAATATAAATCGATCAGTACTTGCCAGTGATTTCCTCAAAATCCTATTGCTGCTGCTCATATATCTGCAAATATGCCTCTGATAAGGCTACCATTTGAGGAAGAGTTTCAGAAACATGCAGATCCTGCATTTCGTACCTTCAAAAACAAATATACACCGTTACTCTTTATACATAGTTATTGTCAAATTTTTCTGACATCCACACCCGTAGACCTGTTCGTCGGGCGGGCCGGGCCTTGTTGGGCTTTTGACTAAAAGTATCAACCCATGCCCGGCCCGGCCCACACTTTAGAACTACAGGCTCGGCTTACGAGGTCATTGCCATGCCTATGGGCCCATAAATAAATCTTTTGTTATTTTTCTGTGAATTTAAAAAAAAAAAATGACAAATTTATGTATAACTATAATATTTAGTTGAAGTCCTTCATATATCATAGATTTTTTTGTAATTAAATTAAAAGATTCACAAGTACAAAATATAAAAGTTGAAAATAATTATTTAATACAGTATATAATATATATTATAAACAAAGTTACTATTCGCCGGGCCAGGCTCGGGTATTTATACAAAAACCAAACCTGACCCATAAAACTCCGGGCTTTAGCGGGCTCGGACCGGGCCCGATGGGTAGCCCGTCCCATGAACAGGAATAGTAAGGGATAGAAGTACCATAGCTCTTCGGATTTCCGCTGAACAAAAACTCTGTAGAAACCCTCCTTGGGTTTTCCATCATGAACAATATTTGCAATCAAATCATACTTGGACCGCAGCTTCTCTTTCTCTTTAGGCATTGGAAGAGGAATATAATCCTTCAGTTCTAAATTCTTCACAGGAAAATTGACTGCAATATAAAATCAATTAGCATTAAAGTTGTGAGAGCTAAATAAAGCTCCAAGAGCTTGCAATTGAATCAAGATCTAAAAACTCAAATCCCAATAAAGCTCACCTAAGGTTGGATTCTTCTCAATGAAAAAATTGTTCTTCTTGAATCGTTGCATGTGGAGAATTAAATATTGGGGCAATCTAGTGACTCGGTATTTCATCCGGGCAGGACGAGGACGGACAACTTCAGTAACCGTCTCGCCGTCAAATTTCTTCAGAATATTGAACAGAGGAACCTAAAATAAGAGCAAGAAACTACAATATTACTCCCTTGAGAAACCACCATATATAAGTGAGGGGGTCCATGTAGACAAATCAAACACTAAAAAATGAATATAAAACCTCTAAAATAATCAATTTACCATAGTATAGTTTACCGTAAACCCAATCCTATATTTAACAGGGCTCTCCCCGATTGTGGTTTGTATCAACAAAATTGCTACAATTTTTTTATCACTAAAATTCCTATCCGAGGACTTCAATTCATTATTTATGGAAATTCTTAATGGTAGATTTAGTTGGGACATCTAGCTTGTGGTGACCTGAATCTTATCATACAGAACTAGTAGCACAAATAAATATAACAATGATACATGACATTCTATTACAACCCATAAACAAGGATTATAGGAGCAAAAAAATGGGTAGGATTGTCATGTTGGATGTACACTTCAAATTACCGCCTTTATAAGTCAAAATTGGCATAATATGATAGTACCATATAATCAACTCATACACTACCAACCTTGCAGAAAAAATAATCAATGCCTAGTGGTAGAGATGATACAAATTAAAGGTTAGTCATGCATAACGAGATATGACTATCGAATAGGATTCGAAAAATAGCAGATTAAAAACATGAAAATAATCATATGGTTGATATATAGAGTAGAGAACACGAACACAAATTATGGCTTCCATTGTTGCCCAATGACGAGGACCATTTCATATGTTGCCTTGATTTAAGACGCTAACATTACAGAATATAAAGAAATCTTTAAAACTGCCATGGTGTAGCCCAACTAATGCATCTCCAAAGTGATTGCAGCAAGTCTTTGGTTCAAAAACACAAAACGTAATCTTCATTACCCATTCCCACAATTATCAAAAAAATCTAAAACAACTTTAAACACTTTGTCCCTGATCATTGAGCTTGTTTATCCCTTTCACTTTATACCATGCAAATGAGTTGTTTAAATTATATGTTGCACTCATTTCATAGCAAATATATAACCGGAAAACTATAATTCACTGCGAACTTTGAATGATCATAGCAAGAGGAATAAAAGCCATTTCTCACTCCTGAAAACCAACTACCATACCTGGGGTATTATATTCTTCTCCATCACATCTTTAAATAAAGGCGGAGGAGGCAAATCCAGTCCAAGCATCAAGAACGGCATTCTAGAGGTTTCTGAGACAACACCATTCTCATTCCCACCATTCTGGTCCTCACCGTTTTCTTTGTCACCAGTAATAGCTTTACGAGGAACCTCTTTCACAACCTCCAACTCCCCCTGTATTACTAAGCTATTTTAGATAAGAAACCCTTCCACTCTACTGCAAATATTACCAGTGACGAGAGAAAGAAGGCCACCTGAAAGCATTCATAAATGATGCTAGCGTTTTTCTTTGAAGTTTTAAGCTCTGCATGTAATGTATTAAGAAGCCATGCCATGAATTCTAAGGGATCAGATTGTTGTCCTATGCGAAACCTTTTTTTGCTAGCTTTCATAACAGCCTGGAGAAATTCATGAGGACTCACCTGTAAAATAGAAAAAGAATGCTTATTTTGCTTAGCACAAAACTGCAAATAAACAACTTTAGACACTAACCACAAACATCTAACCTGTCCTTTAAAGTTCCTAGCATGCCATATCTTCCGTGTCAGTTCCCCAAACCGGTGAACAAGAGGAGATTTGCAATGCTGGTAGTTTTCAGGGATAAGAAAGAAATTCCTTAAGGGTGTAACCCTCATTAGAGACTGAATAGTAACATTAACAAAATCAGTCTCTTTAATATTATTGAGGCCGACCTGAAAATTTCCAAAAACATAGCACAAAGTTAACACTGCTCACTAACATACAGTGCATAGAGCATAATAGTGTCAGAGTGAGTATGAGTAGTTGTATACCATTCCAGGAAGGTAATCAGATCCATCAAGGGCTCTTGACCACTGCCTGCTTTTATCAATTTGTTCAACTTGCTCCCTAGTAAACCTGAATTAAGAATATCCTCCAACATCAACAAGGTGCTTAAAGTTTTTCCATGTCTCCAAGTAAACTCAAAATGAAATGATTTCAGAAATGGAACATTTCACCAATACAATGACTACTTTTTACTAGCTTGTTAAACGCTAAATAAACACTATACCACCAGGTACACATAGAGCCCGTCATTCCAAATTCGATACTGTTCATAGGTCGATTGATTGATTGAACCTTTGAACAACATCAAATTTTGCAGTTTTAGCACTGATTCCAATCTTACAGCTCAGAATTCCAATCATTGCTTCAGAAATTTTAATTTTTTCTCATTTCCTTGATGCCTCTTATACATATTATATCCTACTTTGCATCAATTGAATTGATACAAACTATTTCAGAATACACAAAAAAAACTATATCCCAGAAGACATACATAGAAGAATAAAGTGAGAGACAGACCTTGGGTTCAAAACGTGGCGTATGTCATCAAGCGATGGATCAATAATTTCATAACCATCAGGAAGGCAATACACTTTCTCAGTCTCAAGATTGATGTAGACATGGTGCCCAGCTTCAAGGCTGTGAGTATACGCATGAGATTTTCTCCCTCTCCCTTGATAATACTTCCCGCAGACCAAACACGCATAGACATTCAAATTCGACAGAGAAACTGAGCAAAATCTCTCGAAATCAAAATCCAACACCTAAACATTGAAAAATGTACAGCAATTAACATATTAACATCAAAAGAGGAGGGATTTGTGGAATCTAGAACATACAATCAAGCGCTAATACTTCACCTGGCGATTAACTGTATCGAGATAAGGACAGTCTTCACGAGGCGCAGTTTGGCTCCTTCGGTTTTCCTGAACCGACTCCAGTCCACTGTCATCTTCATCCTCATCGTCCTCTTCCTCTTCAACACCTTGATAGCCTTGTTGTTCTTCATCAGCTTTCCGTCGGTCATTGTTCTCCCTTCGTAAAGCGTCTTCCTCGTCATCAACGTCATTGTAGGGAACAAGCGGATTCTCAACAGCTTGCGGAGAAGCAGAAGGAGAGCTGTGTTCAACTTTCTGCCGCTTGTTGACACCTTCTTCGCCATCAATAGTATCGGCTTCTCTTTTCGTTTTCATTCTCGCCACTCACTTCCGATTACGAATGCTCGCAAACTGATTCACTAAAGCCAGGGTTTATCTATTAAGGTGGAGACCACTCACTTCGATGTGTACGGTTGGGGTTGCAGACGGCGGAGGAGGATTCCCGATCTCCAGAATCTTGCGGAGGATGAGGGTATCAATTTCAATTTCAATTTCAATTTCAATTCCAATGTTTTAGCTTCACTGTTGGAGCCCTAGAATTGACGATGGGCTTTTCTCACATTGAGCTTTACAGATAATTCGAATCCTGCTAAATGCACTTTCGAGATGCGATGAGGAATAATTGTGACTAAAATTTAAATATAATCGTGATACTTATAAATATTATAAAAAAATACCATCCGACTCTGCTGGACTTTTATACTTGCATGGACTTGGGTCATTTTTCGGTTTAATCCGATAAATTTTATTTCTGAAACAATTAAATTAAAAGTAGTAGCCAATAAATAGTTAGTGCCGAAAAATAGACCTGTTCAACAAACTCGAGCCGCCTAATTTGCCCTGGCCTGCGCTTTCTGGGTAGGGTTTGGGCAATTGTAAAAAGCCTGGCCAGACCTAGGCCCACCAAAGCCCGCAGATATGTTGGATTGGGCTTGAGTTTAGTATGAAAATTTAAGCCCGGCCGGCCCGACTTATATTAATAAAAAATATATATTTAATCATTTATTAATTATAAAATATATATATATATAATTTTCAATTTTTAAATAAAATATATATATTTAAAAATATTTATTCATTTATGGGCCGGTTAGGCCGGGCTTGAAACTGAAGTTTAAAACTTAGGCCGGACCCGCCCAGCCCGCATATAGAATATGTGGGCTGGATTGGGCTTAGGCCAAGCAATTTTACTGTCGGCCCAACCCGCGCCCATTGAACATGTCTACTAAAAAAACAAATTTTGTTTTTAAATAAGTTCTCGAACACCCGCTAAATTTTATGTATTACTTATCATATATCATTCTCACTTATCCAAGTAAAACATTATCCTAATCTACACTAATCACGCGAGTATGTCGAGGTTTACCCAAAATATTAACACGTTTCGCTAGTGGTATTCTCAAACCGTTTAGAAAAAAGTTCAGCATTCAGTATTCAGTACGCCTTACGCGTCATCAAGTAGACCAAGTTTTTATTCCATTACATATTTTCATGAGATCATCCTTTAAATTGAAAGACATAGAAAATAAATTTTGTAGATATAAGTCATCAAAATGGTAATCAAACTTAATTGAATAACTAACTTGTTTATGCTTTAATATCATAACCATTAGAACAACTAACATGTATGATCATTGTATAGAAATACTAACTTTAACCAATTAATATTGTATTCATAACAAACTAATTAATATTGTAATTGTGTTTAATTGAAATCATAACATTATTTTGACATTTTCAATGAGAAATAAAAGGAGGCCATTGAGTCCGAAAATCACGTTTAAAATTAAAGCTTGGTTAACAAAATGACTATTTTTATACTCTAATTGTAAATTTTTACCATCAAAAAGAGACAAAATCGGGTAAAAAAAATATTTTTAACCACATATATAAAAATAGAGATCCAACAACCTAAATAGTCAGGTAATTATAATTAACCTTTTTTCTCGATATAAAAGAAAAAATACTCAATTTCATTTTCATTAAAAAAAATCCCAAAACCAAAATGACAAAGCCGATCAACAATATTGGGTTCCTAGCATTTGCAATTTGCTTATTGTCTCTCATTTCCTTGGCATACGGAGAAGACTTCAGTGTCCAGGGCAAAATTTACTGTGACACCTGTCGTGTTCAATTCATAACGAAAGTTTCTACTTACATTGAAGGTACATTATCCGTTACAATGTTTTTTAGTATTAGATGTCTTTATGTGGTTACGTATGCGTTTATTTATTCTGTGGCTGTTTTCACACCATATAATGTTTTTTTCAACTTATCACCACCGTAGGTGCAACGGTGAAGTTGGAGTGCAAAGACCGTGAAGGTGGAAATGTAACCTTCAGCAAGGAAGCAACAACAGACAAGGCCGGAGCCTATGACATCACGGTGGACGGGGACCACGAAGAAGAGATATGTGAGATTATACCTGTCAAATCACCGCTGCCAGACTGCAACGAGATAGACAAAGAGAAGTTCGATAGGAATGCGGCAAGAGTTAGCCTCACAACCCACAATGGCATTGCTAGTGGCAAAAGACAGGCAAATCCTATTGGTTTTCTAAGGAAAAACAGGCTTGTGGAATGTGTTGAGGTTCTTAGGGAATTGGGAATCACCTCAGCTGGCCTTGTCTAAATTTGATCTTTATATTTTGTTCTTTATTCTTAATGTAAGCAAAGCTTCTATTACTAAAAACAAACTAGACTTTAATTTCATAAGTTTATTTATATATATTGTGTAACTTATATGAAATAATAGATCCAAAATGTAGCATTTGTTACCTTTCAACTTGGAAAACTACTTTGCTTTGCTTCTTTTTCATGTTGTTGCTTGCATGATTGCTTCGTTGTTCGCTCGGTAATGACCCGAAATTTCAGTATTTTAAAAAATGTTTTTGAAAATGAACAATATGTATTGGAGACAAACTTGGGCCAGAGCCCTTTTTTATTTTCTGATACGGATTTTTTTTATTTGGGTGCCTCGCCTGAAGCGTCTCATTCATATATAAGATTGGAATGACCAGATAACTGCAAAAGATTTCCCCCAACGAAGAATTCCCCCTGCTTTGTTTTCGCTCCGCTCGTGCGTGGCACTCCTTGCTCGCGGGGCGGCATACCGTAAAAAGAAAGGTTTAGGAAAAAAAAGTAGATTACCTTTTGTGACCAAGAGCCCATCTCTGCATTAAGACGATTTTTTTTGAAACGGTGAAATTTAAATTAAAAGTCTGGTTTGAGAAAAAAAATAGATAAACAATTTTATACGAAGTTAACAAAAACTGCGATATAAGATCTTGATATAACACTTCGAGGTGGATTATAACACTTCGAGTTGACAACTTTTTGGAACATTGGGAAATTCAATCAAGTTTTCAATTACTCAAGTGACCCAAGATCCACATGAAGATGAAATAGTAGTTGAAGAATTAAACCCGCTTTCTGTAAGTCGGGCTTCGGCAAATATTCAAGATAAAAAGCCCGATTCGGCCAGGCCTGCATATGTCCAAAAGATATATTGTATTGGATCTGGGAATAAAGTTTTAAACTTAGGCCCGACCCGACCCATGTATATTGGTCATGCGGATTGAATTGGGCATGGGCGTAGCAATACTTTTACCGGCCCGAGCCCGATCCGACCTGCCCATCCGACCTGCCCATTGAACATGTATAATTAGGAGTGGGAGAAATTGTAGAGTTAGAAACAGTAGGTAGAAAATTAAAACTATTTGAAAGTGGTCCAAGGATTGGGTGTGCCTGATACAAACATTTACTGTTATCTCTTTCAATGAAAGCACTACTAATGGTAGTTCCACAGCAAAACAACTAGGTAGCATCAACTCGGAGACAAAAACGACACACAAGCCGACATTGACACTGAAAAACGCCATTTTAAAAAAAAATCAGGTTAATTTAGACTAGAAAACTGAAGAAATGTATCAAGTGGCGGCTTCCGACACCAACACGAATCGTGAAAACATTAATATCCGGTAAAATAATGACTTATTTCTTCACCAAAGTTGTGGGGTCTCACCGTTTAAGTTCATCCTTCTATATGTCCTGAAAAGAAGTGCATTAAAAAAACAAAAGTTGAAACCCTAATTGGACAAAGTTTTGGATTCTTCTTTCTAATTCCAACCCTTTCCGCCACTTGTGTCCCAAATCCCCACTAACCCCTTTTTTCTTCGTCTCTGTAACTCTGTTTTCACCTTGAAATATAACCAAAAGAGAAGAAAGTCGTTACCTTTATTAACCTGTGCTTGATTCTTGGATTTCCCGCCTGTCCCCACAAGCATTACTTGAATTTCTCCATTGATAGCTAGCTTTAATTCCCCATGGAGCCACCCCATTTCAACAAAGCAGAAAAAAGGTCCCAACTTTAAGCTCAAACCAGACTTCTAATGGCGGATGCCCTGAAAGCTGTAGTGGCTCTCTGCTTCATCATTTTGCAAACACTAAATACCACTGCCTTGGATTCTGATGATGCTGATGAGTTGGAATGGAAGACTGCTACAGCAACTTACGCTAAACAAAAATACAACTCTATCACTATAGGTAATTCTCTCACTACTGCTATATGCTGTAATTGTTGGTTTCATGGTCGATGGTTCGCTGTGTTCGTTAAAGGATGGTACGGTTTGATATACTAATTCTTGTTTGGATAGATTGTAGGCTTAATCCATGTTTGGTTCGGTATATGACATTTCTTGTCTGGATAGATTGTAGGCTTAATTCATCTCCAGCTACCAGAACTCATTTCAGAAAAACCTACTGCCCCAAACCTTCAAAGGGACCTTGTAGCTCTGCACATCACTTTACTCATTAAACGCCACGTGTTCAGCTTCTGAGAGGTTTGACTTCGCAAAGATGTCATTTTTCTGATTTTTTCTCTCCAATCAGAATCTAACACGTGGCGTTCGGGCTCCAAAGTGGAGCATTTTTTAAAGTTGAGAGAGCTACGGGCACTTTGAAGGTTGAGGGAGCAGTGACAAAAGTTGAGGGAGCAGTAAGTTTTCTGGGACAAATTCAGGTAGCTAGATATGCATTAGACCTACATTGTATGGTTCAGTATGTTTTTTTTTAAAAATTAGTTTAATTCGAAGGAGGACCACCAAATTGGTGGTTCAAAAAAAAACAGACTTTCACGGTTCTTCAAACCATGAAAAAACCGTACCATGGAAACAACCATGCAAACAAACTAACTAAATATAATTTAGAACCGTGCCATACCGTACCATGAAAGAACCATGGCCCAAACAAGGGGGTTTTCTACTATATGTTGTATTGTTATTGTTGGTTTTACAGAGGGAGCTTGTGGGTATGGAGATATACACAAACTTACTACCTATGGTGAGTTTAGTGCTGGACTAAGTAGCATATTGTTCAACAGAGGGAGTACCTGTGGAGCTTGCTTTGAAATCAGATGTGTAAACCATGTCTTGTGGTGTCTTCAAGGAAGCCCTTCAATTACTCTCACTGCTACTGATTTCTGCCCTCCGAATTACGGGCTTTCTTCGGATTATGGCGGTTGGTGCAATTTCCCTAAAGAACATTTTGAGATGTCAGAGGAAGCATTTGCTGAAATTGCAGAACCACAAGCCGATATCATTCCAGTTCAGTACAGGAGGTAATACTAATTCGTACTTAGTTGCTAAATAAAAACATATTACGAAGCGTAGCCCGGTTTTACTTCGTGTCGGCCGAGCAAAACACGAAACTACCCTTAAATACATATGGCCAACTTTCTTTTAAAATAGCCGGTCAGCAAAACTGGCCACGCACAGGTATGGCCGATCACAAAGTCCAGCCACGCTAGTGCACGGCCGACTAAAGTATTTTTTTCATTAATGACACGAAATTGTATCAATTTTTTTCGAAAAACATACGCGAATCAAAGAATTTGGTGAAAATATTTTCCTTGTTTCGACACAAAATTGTAACAGTTTGTTCGAAAAACATACCTAAATAGAAGAATTTGGTTAAAAATCGGAGATTTTTGAGTTCAAGAAGTTTAGAGAATGTTGTAAGAATAAGGACATGTAGGTGATATTTTTTGGCGACCCGAACATAGCAATTCAGATCAAAAACCGCAAAATCAGCCAGATGTGCATTCTTAAACAGAAACTTAATGTCAAATGCAAAATACCCTTTTGTGTCATTTGCAGGGTGGATTGTGAGAGAATAGGGGGCCTGAGATTCACAGTGAGTGGGAATTCTCATTTCTATCAAGTATTGATTACCAATGTAGCACTAGATGGTGAACTGATTGCTGTTAAAGTGAAGGGATCAAGAACAGGGTGGATACCTTTGGCGAGAAACTGGGGACAGTACTGGCAAACCAACATCAACCTTATTGGTCAGCCTCTTTCTTTCGAGGTTACTTCTAGCAGTGGAAGAACACTTACATCTTACAATGTCGCACCTGCAAATTGGCAATTCGGTCAGACATTTGAAGGCAAACAGTACTAGCATAGCTGAATAAGAGGATCTTACAATGTGTCTATTGGCCTCATACTTCGATGCCCTGCTGAACAGTTGGTATTGAATATCTATAGTTATGTGTTCACACCATCCCATAGAGTTAGTCCTTGGTCAAAAAGGTTGGGGAAAGAAATACAGAAAAGATCGGTAAAACACGAACGCATGTCGCATTTTGTCTCTCTGTAAGACAATATGTATTATATCTAGAAAGTTGAATTGCTACTTTAGTGCTTTCAATTACCGATTGTCTGAAATATCTACTGCTATGAATGTTGCCTTCCCCTCACATACCTGAAACAGGGGAAAGGATTACAGAGTATATGAATTTTACCTGTTGTGTAGTTGGCAGTTACCGAAACCTCAAACAATGAACACTATCCAGACTCCAGAGATTCTTAAACACTCAAACCACGAAGAATGGCTTACAAATACATTCACCACATGGTCATGTTTCTGATGTCAAAATTTTTCATGAAATATGTAATATATAAGTAATAAGCAGTCAAAGAAGTCGATTATTTAGATCGCAAGGTGACTACAAAGCATGCACCTTGATAAGAAACTCAGGCACATTGGACTTTATTTATAGATGCAAATTGTATGTTGCTTGGAGAAATTTGTGAGGTCGGTTGTCAAGAGCAGATGATGCCTAAGTGGCAATCAAATAAGCTATTTCACAAAACCAGAGGGATTAAACAGAATAATATTCTCGAAAACAGTAAAGCACCTAGCCACTCCTCTATCTCAGACAACTCTGAATCTCATTACCAGAGACTAAATAGTTAAAACCGATCTAAACAAGGAACAATGATCATGAAAAGTATATCAACTGTGATTTTTATGTGCCAACACGATAACTGCATTACAGAGATGAAAACTATAAGATACTCCATGAAATACTGGTAATATGACTTGTCAATCATATTACACCAAAGTTGTGTCAGCTATGCATTTCTACTGTCTCTAAAATTACCCCATCACATTCCATGAGGTTGCCAATGAATTCCAACTCGACATCTAAGCTCTGGCTTGGGTCACCTGATCGCTGTCTTCTGATTGAATGGCCATGATGACATGTACATAGATAATACGACAGTAATCTATACGGCAGCACAGCATGGCAAGGTGCTTAGGCAAGCTTACTGTAATATCTGGTTCGTCTATGACATTTCAAGAGATTCTGGTAAACTTTTGTTTATAAACAATTACAACAATTTGTGTTGATCCATTATCCAAGAAGAGATGATTGTATACTTCAACCTGCCAATGAAGCTGTAGTCTGCTCTCCTGTCACCGCCTCTTGCTCTTCTAAGAAATCCAAAGATTCACCATAGTATTTGCAGGCATCCTGCCTTAATATCGCTGAAACGGTAGATTCGCCCATTGATTCTAAACCATTTATGAGCATCCTGAATGTTGATCTATCAGGTTCACAGTCAACAGCTTTCATCAACTCATAAAACTCCATCACAAGTCCAGAGAGGTTACAAGTTAAAAACGTCGTAAAAAGTGCGTTGAATGCCTCGGTATCGGCTTGTAAATTACTTTCAGCTTTCAAATAACCGCAAACAAGATCAACCTGCTCCCAATGATCATTGCTAGCCAAAACTTTTATAATATCATTGTACAAAGCAAGTTGAGGCTTATACCAGTACTCCTTCCTAATCTCTTCAAATACCTGCATCAAGCATATAAGTGTTCCCTTCAACCATGAAAAAACTGTTTTTTAATGGTAAATTGGTCAAATACATCATTTGTCCCCTGAACTTGGCACGGAAAGCTAGATGTCGCAATGAACTTTCAAAAGTTCCAACCTACCCCTGAACTTGGCAAAAATGAACCAGTTTGCCCCCCGAACTTGGCAAAAGTGCACCAGTTTGTCCATCATTACCACGTGTCAGCTTTTGATTGAGAAAAAAAATCAGAAAAATGACATCTTTGAAAAGTCAAACCAATCAGAAGGTATTGTGGGGGAACCGGTGCACTTTTGCCAAGTTGAGGGGGAAAACTGGTTCACTTTTGCCAAGTTCGTTAAAACTTATAAAAGTTCAGGGTGGTATCTGACTTTTCGTGCCAAGTTCCGGGGCAAATGATGTATTAAGCCTAGTAAATTCAATCTCATGTCTACTAAAGCATTGAATAGCAGCCAATCAATCAATGGAATAACCACTAACCAGATTTCAAATCTCAGGTGAATACCTAATTCAACTAAGATTTCAAAATAAAGGCCGCTCTCTCGGACTACAATTCAATTGAGTTCAGTTCATGCCATTTTACTTCAGTTCATGCCATTTTACTTTAGTTCAATTCAACTACACGTATAAGAGCTCAAAACAATTCATGAATCAGCAATAGGTTTATGAATCCAATTGATCAAACTGCTTACCTGGAGAGCCAGAAGGCAGTGGTTCTGGCGGAGGAGTTCACGAAGAACAGCGAGCATATCGAACTTCAACAAGCGGCTGAAATTGGAGTCCAAAGCACGGTAAAGAGAACGAGAATCGCTATTATTATTGAAATAGTAAGCTCGTTTCAAGGATTGTACTGCCTGAATGGCTTCGGTGCTCAAATACCTCCCTTTCTGCAGTTGCTTTCGGTTGTCTTGCCTGCCTTTGGCGTTCACCATCGTTACTCTTCTTCTATCACTACTGAGTGATCCAAATTCGATTGATGATTTCGATTTCCATCTAAAATCGGGAAATTCTAGCTGAGCTCTCAGCATTGGCTCTGTAGTAGTCGTCGTCATCATTATCTTCAGCGCCAACTCTAGTCTAGTCCAGTCCAGTCCTCTGTGAGAACTCCATTAAAATCACCATCTCTTATCATACTGTCTCTGTGAAAGCCCAATTTGTGTTTTTTCGTCCCTTTGCAAAAGCCCAAAACTTTTGAAGTCCACTAGGCTACTAGCTGAACTACTCAATCACCATCCACCACTCACGAGGCGACACTGTAAGTAGCTAATGGCCGGCCGGCGCTTCTCCTCCGTCGTGTTCAGTCAATTCCACCGCCCACTACTTCTTCTTAGCTATGTCTTCTTAATCTTTTCCAATCCATCATTACTCGCAGAAGCAGAAGATTCTTCTTCAATCATTTCAAGATTCCAACAATACCTCCGAATCGACACAGCTCAACCCTCCCCTAACTACTACGAACTCGCCGATTTCCTTCTCTCTCAGGCCAAATCAATCGGCCTCGAATCCCAGACTATCGAGTTCGTCAAAGGCAAGCCACTTGTTCTCCTCAAATGGCCTGGTTCGGATTCTACCCTCCCTTCAATTCTCCTCTACTCCCACACAGATGTCGTCCCTGTTGAGCAGCACAAGTGGAATTACCCTGCTTTCGCTGCACAGCTCGATTCCAGTGGTAATATCTATGCTAGAGGCTCTCAGGATATGAAGTGTGTTGGGATGCAGTATTTGGAAGCAATTCGTCGATTGAAGTCATCTGGATTCAGCCCAATTCGAGCTGTTTATCTCGCTTTTTCCCCTGATGAAGAAATCGGTGGCCATGATGGTGCTGAGTTGTTTGTTGAATCTGAAATTTTCAAGTCAATGAATGTAGCCATAGTGCTTGATGAAGGTCCTCAATGAGTACTCCATTTGTGTACTGTTTCTGTGTTGGTTTTTTTGGTCAATTGGTTAACTGAAGCTGTGTTTTGGAATAGGATTGGCGTCGCCTACTGAAAGCTACAGGCCGTTTTATGCTGAGAGATGTCCATGGTGGATGGTGATTAAGGCAAATGGAGTTCCAGGACATGGGGCCAAGCTGTATGACAATAGTGCAATGGAGAATCTTTTCAAAAGCATTGAGAGTATCAGGAGATTCAGGGCTTCTCAGTTTGATTTGGTGAAGGCTGGTTTTAGAGCTGAAGGGGAGGTCATTTCTGTTAATATGGTGTTTCTTAAGGCTGGCACTCCATCTCCAACTGTAAGCTGTTTTTCCTTTTCTTTTTACTTTTGAAAGATGCAGACTTTGGATTTTATTCATTGTGTTCAGAGTGGTGTCAATTTGTTACTTTGCAAGCCTGTTAGAGTTCATACAGGCTTCATTAACATTGATCCCACCAAGTTCATTGAATTCTTCAGTAATTGATGAAGAAGTGGGATTTTGATTCATTTTGTTTAGTAATTCTTCAGTAATGCTTCATTGGCCTTGTTGGTGTTGCAATGATTTCACTAGAGGGAAGTGATATAGAACATTACAACAACAACAATACCACAATGCCTAACAAGGCTCCCGCACATGCGGGGTAAGGGGGGTCGGGTTTACGCAACCTTACCTCTGTAATTACTACAAAGAGTTGGTTTCCAATTAACGTGGAGTTGCAATCCGTATCCGTGACTTCACAATAAAAAAAGCTCGGACAGTTCAATATAATCTAAAGCCAAAGAATGGTGAATCTGTGGCCCATCGAAAAATGGACAGTAAGTGATATAAAACATTAAGTGTCTCAAAGTTATAAACTTTGGTACATCAGTCAGTGATTTAGCTTGTTTCCCTATAAAGCATATCAAATTAGAGCCCTTAGGTTATTGGTCACAAGACCATGTCCTCTATTGTTTATCCTTGATGTGTTGTTTCTTGTTCTATGAAGTTTATGCTCTTTCTCTTTCAGGGATTCATCATGAATGTGCAGCCATCTGAAGCAGAAGCAGGTTTCGATATTCGGATTCCACCAATCGCTGATCCTGAATCTTTAGAAAGACGAATTGCTGAAGAATGGGCTCCTGCATCACGCAATATGACATTTGAGGTACTCATGAATTCTTGTAAACTGTTAATATCTCAAATGTGTCAAACGTAAGCGGCAGGAAGAGCTTTTTCTTTGACACCCCTTGTTAATTGAGATCCTTGATATTCCTAGGCATCAAGAACTTGCAAGAGTGATGAAATTATACATCTTTTTCTCTTTTTCTATTTTAATGAAGGGAAATAAGTATCAAAGTTGAAATTTTTTCCTGATTATGACTAATAGCAATTGACAAACGAAATAGGCGGCCTTGACTGTCGCATATATTTTCGTTCAAATAATAGAAAATTTTGGTAAATTTGCTGTTAGAGATTAACTATTTACGAGGCTGCACTTCTTGACTGGCTTGGAGTAATGTATGATATGAATTAAGGTAAATGCAATAGTCAATGGATGCTTGCTCTAGTTGTTCACGGAAAACCGGTCCTTTTGAATAGGCCTAATGCATCCGGACACCCCTGAACTTGTCCCTAATAGCCCCTTGCCACCCTGAACTTTCAAGTTTTCCATTAGTATATTCTAACTGTATGTAGCTTGGACAGTTCAAGCAGAAAAATACTGTGTATGACAAGTTTGGGAAGCCACTCCTTACAAAGACCGACAGTTCCAACCCATGGTGGGCACTGCTTGAAGAAGCTGTCACAGCAGCTAATGGAAAACTCGGTAAACCAGAGATCTTTCCAGCCGCCACTGATTCTCGATACTTCAGGCTTCATGGGATACCAGCAATTGGCTTCTCCCCTATGGCGAACACACCAATTCTTCTACATGATCATAACGAGGTAAATCTCAAGTTCTAATCATTCAGTAAATCTTATAGCCACATAGTGAATAATCCCTGAATTACTTTTATCGGTACATTTCCTTGGTTTCACAATGTTGTAAAATTCATTGACTGTGTTTGAGCAAATGACCAAGGGCCAGTTCTGGATTGCTTTCCTAGATTGTTGTCCCGAAAAAGCTCCATTTTCAAGCTTTCCCTATGACAGCATATTTTGGCATTGGGAAAATCAAAATTGTTTGTCCGGTGCCAAAATATGTTATTTTACAAGAAGTTTGTGAGAGTGGAGTTTTTCACGACAACAGCTGTGACAATAATACTAAACAGGCCCTAACTCTCTCTTAGCTTATGAATTGTGTGGTTAGTTTGGATTCAATGGTTATGTAGTGTCTCATCGAGTTTTATACCCTGCAGTTCCTGAACCAAGGTGAATACCTGCGAGGAATCGATATTTACGAGTCAATACTTAAAGTATACACATTATATGGCAAGCATAGAAGCAACAAAGATGCCAAAGATGAATTGTAAGAGAGCTCTATTGTTCTTCATTTTCAAGATTACACTTCCTAGAGCCTTGTGTTCTTGTACTATGACAGTAGTTCAGAAAAATAACTTTGCTGCCTGGAAATGTATCAATAAGTAGGCAGTTTTATGACATGGTATTGACATAAAACTTGAATTTCACCACTCCAAATGGAATTTTCACTCCAATATTCGGGGAAAAGACCGCTACTTTATTTTCTATAATACTGTTTAGCTTGTGCTGATGTATGCCATTTGAATTGCATGTCACTTTTTGCATATTGCAACCTCAATAAATAACTTTTTCTGCATCTTCTTGATACCGTTACCAATAATCGCCACAAGAACAAGTCCCATCTCGAAAATGATGGTACCTTATGGGATCTCTAATTACAATTATTCGACACTCCATCTTCGATACAAGCTTTGCAAATAGGTGACAATCTCCGCATATCCTCAAGTTCTTTCTGATCCTAATATTCTGCCCTCTGGACAAACTCATCAAACCGAAAGCTAATGCGAGTTTCTCACTGTGATAACGGAGGGAGTCTTCTCTTTGTTCTCCCTCAATATCTCGCAACACAAAATCGGTGTCTGGAACATAACCCACCTCTCTAAGCTTGTGAATCAACTCATTTAGCATCTTATTGATCTGGTCGAGCTGTGGGTGTGAGTTGTCTTCTAAAGTGAAAGCATGGATCTGCTTATTCACTTCAACCCAACTGCATCCTGGTTCTTTCTTGATGCCCAGTGTATTCATAGTACTCCTGATTTTCGCCACATCATCCCATTTTTGCGTTTTTGCATAAATATTGGATAACAGTATGTAGGTTCCGGCATCTTCGGGATCCAACTTTATAATTTGTTTAGCAGCATGTATAGCCATATCCATATTGTGATGCACCCTGCAAGCACCTAGCAATGTTCTCCATGTTACAGCATCTGGTTCGGTTTTCATTTCGTTTATCAACCCAATTGCCTCATTGAGTTTCCCGACTCTTCCAAGAAGATCAATCATGCAACCGTAGTGTTCTTTTCCTGGATCAATCCCGAAAAGCTTCTTCATTGATCGGAAATAGTAATAGCCGTCTTCTAGAAGTCCGGCATGACTACAAGCAAACAATACTCCAACCATTGTTATGTAATTCGGGTCTGTCCCGGAAATTTTCATTCTCTCAAACAACTTCAATGCCTCTCTGCTGTACCCGTTTTGCGCCAACCCTGATATCATAGTGCTCCAAGAGATCACATCCTTGTCAACCATTCGGGTGAAAATGCTGTTTGCATCTTCCAAACTGCCACACTTGCAGTACGTGTCTAATAGGGCATTGTTTAGTATCAAATCTTGCTTATGCTTGAACACATGGACATGAACTTGCCTACCCAACTCCAACAATGTCAACCCAGTGCAAGCTCTCAAGACACTCGTGAGTGCCGCCTGGTTAGCTGGAAAACCGGACCTTTTCATGCTTTTGAAAAGATTCAAAGCTTCATCACCATCACTGTTTTGAGCAAAGGCAGCAATGATTGAATTCCAAACAACCAAATCGCCCGTCACCATTTCGTTAAAAACACACAATGCACTTTCTAATTCGCCCCATTTCGAGTAAATATCAATAAGAGCGCTCCTAACGAAAACATCAGAATCAAGCCCACTCTTAATTATACCGCAATGGAGCTGCCTAAGATTGAACAATCCCTCGCAAGCCCTCAATACAGAAGAATAAGTAAACATATTTGGCTTCACACCTTCTCTGAACATATAAATAAGAAACTCCAAGGCTTTGTGGTTGAGTTTCGCATTTGAGTAACCCGAAATCATTGTAGTCCAAGTAACCACATTTCTTTCAGGCATTTGGTCGAACACTTTACGTGCTTCATCTAACATACCAAACTTCACATACATATTGAGTAAGATGTTGACAAGAAACATTTCCGGCTGATACCCAGAAGAGAAAATGTGCTTGTGGACGCGTTTGCCGTTTTCAACGGCACCTTTTTCCAAGCAACCCTTGATTAGCGCAGAATAGGAAATGGAATCTGCCCAAATCCCATGTTTCTGCATAGCGTCCATGGCTTCCATAGCTTTAGGAAGGTTTTTTTGGTAGCAAAATTCCGTGAATTGGTTTGGCAGAGTTGAAATCGCCGGATTCCGGGCCTGAGAGTACAGGGATTTGAGCGCAAAGCCGGTGGCTTTCTGCATTGTTCCACCTTCCTGTGGAAATATAAACTATTCAAAGTAATAGCATGGCAGAATATGACAAATTCGTGCCAACTAGTCAAAACCCAGGGGCAAAAATGGAATTGGTGGAATAATTACTAATCTCGGCAACTATCGCCCACAAATTCGAAAGGTGTGAAATTGGGTTCACGTATTCTTCCCCTTTCACCTTTGCCTCTTTGAAACTCTTTCCCTCTGGTTTTCAAATTGTACTAGTATTCTTCTTCTTCTGCTAATCAATGGCTTCATTATAACCCTAACAATTGCATCGACTCCTCATGTCGCAAAATTACAGCTTCAGCTGAGGATTTTTGTTTCCGGAGAAAAGATTGAACGATGTCGCTGAGGATTAAGGCTGTTGTGGATAAGTTCGTGCAGGAGCTGAAGGAAGCTTTGGATGCGGATATACAAGACAGGATAATGAAGGAAAGAGAGATGCAGAGTTACATTGAAGAGCGTGAACGCGAAGTCGCTGAGCGTGAAGCTGCTTGGAAGGCTGAGCTTTCTCGTCGCGAGGTAGGTTTCTTCCTCTTCTTCTCTCACTCTTGGTTTATCTTGTGCATTTAGTGATGTATTATGCTGTGCAATTTCGGTGTTGAGGATTTGAATTTAAGAGGGAGTGAAATTAGGGCTCAGTATGTTAATTTTGAAAGTAAGCTGAAGATTTTGGTTGGTTGCTGATTTGGTGAAGGTATAAAGTCTGCATAAGCTTCTGATAGTTGATATCAATAAAAGCTGGATTCTTGTGGAGGGCTGATTTTGGGGTTGAAATGGTGCTTTGATGCCCAATATTCTTGTAGGATTTCATGTTTTATGTAGTGTGCTTCTCATTAGGATTATGGATAGGGAAAAGTTATGACACCAAGGTAGACAAACCCTTAAACAAGACATTGTTAATGGTTACATTGGTGTTTCATGGTAGTTCTGAGAGAGCAACTAGGTTGAAGACAACACACATGCATGAAACTTTTCTTGTGATTGGAAAGTCCTTAAAGAACTCACAATATAAATATAGAATGATTTGGTGAAATAGAAATCCTCAAGTAACTTCTGCAATATACAGGAAAATATGAAGAAAGCCTGAACATATAGCTAAACCAATGTATGGATTGCTGAAAATCTGTCCTTCCATAGCACAGGATTGGAATTTTAGTTGGATATGACTATCTTAACTGATGATGTTATTGCTGCAGATGTCAATTCTGCATTTTCAAAATAAATTTGACTTTTTTATGCCTTAGGTGAATAGTACACCTACCTTATAATTTTCTACCTTTCTTTAAAGATCAAGGCTTCATGAAATTAGATGCATTTGGTGCTTCTTTGAGAGACTATATCTGGTATCTCCATGCTTATGAACCTGAGAAGGACAATATGTGATTTAAGCCAACTTATAGTTTTCCATTTCCATTTAGTCAATAAACGGTATTCTCGTATTGCAATTTGGCACACCATCTCTAACAAAATTTCAAATTTATTCGTGCAGTAATTACTAGCTTTACTCATTAATATATCATTGCAATTAGTGCACAAAACACTAAATCTTTTGGAAAACAGGGTCAACATTATTTTGTTTGCTATTTGATGCCTAAATTTGATCTTTTGTGAATGAATATATTCTCATTCTCCTTGGGCATTAAGATGTTTGTACTTCTTTTATTCACGGAATCTGTCTCTGATCTCCAAGCACCTATTGTCAAAGACATTTGAGTATTGAACTAGAATGTACTAGTTTTGATGTGATTTGCGTAGTTGTAAAAGGATTCAATGTCATTCCTACTGGCTTCAGCACATTGGCAATTTGGCCACAGCAAGCTTTATCTTTGCGTTAAGGTTCATCCTTTGAAGAGAATAATATCTAGCTAACTAAGATGTATATCAAGTACAATGCTTAATTTTCTATGTTTGTTGTAAAACAAACACAACTTCTCTCATGTTTGTTTCTTTTGGTCCGAGTGACTATCAATTGGTCAATTTTGTCGGTTTTATACGTTAGCCTGGTATTCTTTTGCCCTTGTTTAAATATTACCAAAATTTATAGACACTCTGGAGTTTGATGAAAATATGCCATCTGTACATGATGCCTATTGGAAAATGAACAATTTAGCGAATTTATGCTAAACAAAGAGCTTGGGCTTCTTTATTGCTTCATGTTAAAATCGAACGGATAACGTTAGAAAGTAGAACAGTTTATCTAATTTGTGTTTGTATGGTCAATGGGTTGAAAGATAAAGATTTGACTTCTCTCCATTATACAAGTAATAGGAAAGAAAGGGATAGTAGCATCGAAATAGGATGCTCACGAAAAAAGCCCTTGAACTTGTCTAACTCAAAATGAGTTAAACAAGAGTTTAGAAATAGAATGTGTAATACATGTCAATTGTGGCTCGCATGTTATTGGCTCAAGCATTGGTCTGTTCATTTACTCTGCGTTACTCAACCCAGGTTCAGTAGTTCAAAGACCTGTTTCTCCATAGTTATGTACTTGGTCGACTTTGTCCAAAGAGTACAGTTTTACAGGGCTTCTTTTGCTTGTCTTGGTTGGTAGTTTCAGAAGTCACTCAATATAAAATTTTACCTACATTAGGTGCCTGTTGTGAAGTGAACTCCTGATGCCTATGCCTATGCCTACTAAATTCTGCCTGATATTCCTGTATGCGTGTACTAGCTGCTCGAGGACTTTGATCTGTCGAGAAAATGCGCAACTGTCACGAACTGTCTTCTTGAAAGGTTTATTGTCGACTGAAATTTTGATATATTTGTTCCAGGCAGAGATTGCTCGGCAAGAAGCACGGCTAAAGATGGAGAAAGAAAATCTCGAAAAGGAAAAAAGTGTTCTAATGGGTACTGCATCGAACCAGGACAACCAAGACGGAGCTCTAGAAATCACTGTGAGTGGCGAAAAGTACAGATGCCTGAGGTTCGCGAAAGCTAAGAAGTAAAGTCCTTTAGTCAGATCAGAGCGAAGAGAACTCGGGTCGTTACTTTCGCCCATGGCTCGCATCAGAAAGAGAGCAGACATGGCTTCAGCTGTCACCAGTGTAATTCTATATTCTTTCTTTCTCCATTTCTTTGCTGCTAGGAAATTCAAATACACTTTAAGTGCTTTGTTGTGAAAATGCAGGTTTAGAGTTTATATGATTTTAAATAAGTTGGAATTTATTTTGTTATACTGTTTTATTGTTCAAGACAAGTCATGGCAAATTATAAATAAAAACTAGTGTACTTGTGAACTGTGAGTTTTTTTTTAATTTAATATCAGTTAGAAAGGCTACTTATTATATAAAAAAAAGAAATAAATTTCTAGAAATTCTAATTTTTTTATATGCTATTTGACACTAACAAATGATTATCAATAATTATCCATGATTTAGTCTACTCATTATTAAATACCAATAACTACAATTTGGTAGACTGGACCTGGTTTGAATTTTATGCAATTGCATGTAATTATGCATTTTAACTTGAAGTCTTTGTTATATGTATCGGTCCGGCTCGGGTCGGGTCTCTCGGGTTTTTACAAAAAAATATTAACTCAAGTCCATGATTTAGAACTTCGGGCTCGGATCGGGCTTACTAACTCATTCCAAGTCTGGCCCATGGTCCATTGATAATTTTTTCCTTTTTATATTTTGTGAACTAAATTGAAAAAAATTACAAATTTTATACAAAAATGTCTAAATTTTACATATAATTACATTTTTAAGTAAATATTTTATATATAGTTAAAAATTTAGTAGATCTATGTAAACTATTAAATATAATATAAAAATATAAAATAAATATATTTTTTATTCGTCGGACCGGACTTGGGTATTTATATAAAAATTAAGTCCGGTCTATAAAACTTCGGGCTTTTGTGGACTCGGGCCGGGCTTTGTAATAAAACAAGTGTCTAAATTCGACCCATTTAAACGGACTCAGGCTAGGCCCAATGGATAGCCCGATCCGCAAACATGTCTAATATGTACAGAGAAATAATAAAGTAAATATGTCTTTTAAGCACTATAATTTTCAATAATTTACTAAAGGATCTTCATTTTCCCCAACTATTTACATTTTTTCCATATTTAATAGTTAAGCACAATGTGTCTAAAAAGCAAGCATTAATCACAAACAAACATGGCTTTTAGTTCACATGTTTTAATGGGAAAATGCACATGTTTCACAAGATTTGCAGGCCAAACTAGCCATTAGACTATAGATAGGTTTGGAGCTACTATGGAGATTCAATCAGATCAGCGGGGTAGCCAGAATTTCATGTTTGGCGGGCCACAGTCGTGTATAAAAAATTAAATTTGACTTAGAATAAATAACCAACTTTACAATTAATATAAATGAGTCATCTTTCTCCTTTATATCAGGGGTCTTTAGCTGAAAATTGCAGTCACCCCTACTAAACTATTCAAAAAACTTAGACCGAAGACACGAAGGTAGGGAAAGTTTCACCGTCAGTAGGTCACACGACCCACCTCCCCCATCTATCTACGCCAATGAATACAAAAAACATATGTGTAAAATCTCATAGAAGTAGACCATGTATTTAAAATCGATTCAATTAGTCTCTTTATGCTTACAAATTTACACCGAAGTAAGGTTGAATTCAACTAGCATAATTTTAAGAGAATAAGGTTTCATATAAAACTGGAATTTTATTCTGACTATATCTAAATCCGACTCGAGTCGTGCATCTGGCTACAGTGGACGAGTCTCTCAATGAGAATTTCTTACATTCACAAGGTTCGAGTATGGAACATTGCTTAAAGGATAGTAAACCACTTATCACTTGGATCAACTCTTATTAATTCATACAAAACTGATTTAAAGATGGTGTAATTCGACTTTTTTTCTTTTTAATGGTAACTTTATTTTTTCTACAAAGTAAACATTATTTCGTCAAATTATTAATCTTATGGCGATGAAGTTGAGAAAAAAAAACATAATTATACTCATTTTCTTAACATGGATTATTTTTTGCATTAAAAATGCCCTTATTTAGGCTATGTTCTTTTTAATTTATAAGTAGTAGTATTGAATTGAACTGAACTTATAAGTTGAAAAAAACGAGGCCTTAGAATCTTTAAATATTCCAAGGTTTTAAAAAGCGCTAGGCGCTAGTCTGGCGGCCGGAGCTTCAAACGCCTGGGCGGGGCCTAGGCGGATTTATAAATTTTTTATTTTTTACAATTATTAATAGCTAAAAGTATAAATTTAACTAAAAAAAATTATAATACAATAATATTTTATAAAAAATATAGTTTAGCATACGAAAACATAAGTCTTAGTTAATTTTTAAATAAAAACACACCAACATTACTATCAATTCCTTAAAAATAAATATCCTCACTAATTTTTTGTGATTTATAGAGTACTATTTATCGGTTTGAGATTCAAAATAAAAATTGTAAGGTGAGAATACTTTGTTGTACAATAGTTTTATCAATCGTGCTACCTTTTTTAACTGAAAAAATTGAACTATAATTATTATAGGTATCAATATATTCAAAATTAGAAAAAAATTAAATTAAACGGTATCTAATAAAAAAATTAAATTAAATAATATTTAAATAATAATATAATAATATATTGATCCAACGCCTAATAAGCTGAGAAATGAAAAGTTAGATAATAAAGCCTTAGAGAAGAAAACAAAAGAAAGAAGGAAAATGGAGAGCGAATCAGAGATGGTGGCGTTCCCGCTGCTAACAACGCCGATTGAATCCAACTACAGGGCCTGCTCTATCCCCTACAGATTCCCTTCTGATAATCCCAGAAAGCCCACTCCCACTGAGCTCCAATGGATCAATCTCTTCGCCAATTCCATTCCCTCTTTCAAGTTCGCTCCTTTATTCTCCTCATTTCAGTATCTATTGACTGTCTTCTTTAATCTCGTATGGGCATTTGTTTGAATTCTGATTTGTGTTTTCAGGAAGCGTGCTGAAGATGATACTACTGTCCCTGATGCTCCTTCTAGAGCTGAGAAATTTGCTCTAAGGTTGCTTGCTGATTTCAATTTTTGTTGTGTTTTTTGTTTGTTCTTAGTTTACTTGAAGTTTCATTCAGTTTGATCTTTCTTTTTTCCTTTCTGGGATGTTGAGTTGTTTCTTTTACTCTGCTTTCTTGATAATTGTATAGATCCCACTCTTTTTGTTGTTGGGGAAGCATAGAAATATGCCATTCATTTAGTTTGTTGTCAAGCCCTAGCTTAAGTAGCATTTTAGACTTAAAATTCTCGACAGACAATTTATTGAGGGAGAGAGAGAGGTTTGGTTGTCTTGTTGAAGATGAAGTGCTAGCTTTGTTCATTATGTTTATTGTGTTGGGCTGTGTAGTTGGAGTTCATTTGCATATTTTATGGAAGTTCTTAACCTCAAATGAATAATTTTGGTCCAAATGCATTGCATACCTGAATATCAGATATACTTGGTTACTTTCTCATTTAGCAAATTCATTAATATCATCTTGACTTAGCTATTAAATGTCAATTGTGTTTTATTCTGGTCTCTTATCTGCCATGGTTTTTGAAGGTATTCTGAGATTCTTGAAGACTTGAAGAAAGATCCTGAGAGTCACGGTGGTCCACCCGATTGTGTTGTAAGAAATCTCATATGTTTGTTTTTCCTTTTAACATGCCATTTCAGTATTAGACACATATATATAATTTCAACAAATGCCCTTCTTGCAATTATCCTCTCACTTGCCACTCTGTTTTTTGTGGACTGTAGCTTCTGTGCAGACTGCGGGAACAAGTCCTAAGAGAATTAGGATTTAGAGATATATTCAAGAAAGTCAAGGTCCGTATCGTTCTTTTAGTGTCAAGTAATATGTTATAAAGGTGTTGTATTGTACTTTTTCAGATGGTGGGTTGAAATAAACATGTTTCTCTTTGTGATGCAATAGGATGAGGAGAATGCAAAGGCTATATCTTTATTTGCTGATGTTGTTCGCCTTAATGACGCTATTGAAGATGGAGCCAAACGTCTAGAAAACCTTGTCAAAGGAATATTTGCTGGAAACATATTTGACCTTGGATCTGCACAGGTTGGTCAATATTGAATGGGAGAGTTTGTGATATTTTTTTCTTATAACAAGTTTATTCATAATTGTGGACTTTTGAGCATGGAGTAAATATATAGGAAAATCTACAATACTTGGATTTATCAGCCTTACTTAGATTAATTTGGACTCTTCTTGCAATTCCCAATATATTTTCTCTTAATCACCTAATATTACTCAATGAGACACCTGAAATTCATACTTTGTGCATGCTTAGGCATTGATATTGTTATATGTATGGGCTTTTTCTTTTCGTTTTGGTCAGTTCCTCCATGACTTTTCTTTTTTCTTTTTACTTTCTGTTGATGACCATTGGTTCAATATCAATCACCCAAAGGTGATAAATCACAAAATAATGGGTACCTAGTGAAGTACAAAAGTTATCTTTATTGGTTTATTATCGTATTACCTCCTAGTTATTTCTTTGAACTGTCACTTTTTCTTGCTTTTTGTCAAGCTTTAGGCTTTGTTCTTTTCAACTTATAAGTAGTTGTACTGAACTGAAATGAAATGTATTTATTTCAGTGTAAATTTATATGTATGCAATACTTATAAGTAATGAACTGTACTGAAATGGATTATAAGTTGAGAAGAGCAGTGCCTTATTCTGTTTATTCTGTATTTCATATACCGGTAACTTTCTGAAATTCTTATTGGAATAATAAAATACTATGTCTTGGTCCTAAAATTCTAGCAAATAGCAAAGTTATTGTTCGTAATTTATATGCCAAAAATATGACCAGTCTCAGTTAACTTCCCTCTCATGCGCTTTCCTATTTTCTGAAGCTTGCTGAAGTATTTTCAAAGGATGGGATGTCCTTTTTGGCTAGTTGTCAAAATCTTCTTCCTAGGCCCTGGGTTATTGATGACTTAGACAACTTCACAGCAAAATGGAACAAGAAATCTTGGAAAAAGGCAAGTCTCACAGGGAACTTCACGCACTTGCGGTTGCACTATGTTTCATGCCGAAATTGTCCTGATTGCCTTTTTGTGTTCCTTTGGATCAGGCCGTCATCTTCGTTGACAATTCTGGTGCAGACATAATTTTGGGTATCTTGCCATTTGCAAGAGAGCTACTTCGCCGGGGAACTCAGGTGCAGTTTGTAGTTGACTCTAAATAACGTTGCTTTGTCATATTTTTTTAGCGTGTTTTTTGACTTCAATCCTATTATGTACTTCGCAGGTTGTGTTGGCTGCCAATGACTTGCCATCAATCAATGATGTCACTTACCCTGAACTGATTGAGATAATATCAAAGGTGATATAAAGAAATTCATTAACTGATTTAACTCTGGTTCTGTTGGATTCTCAGTTTTCTGACTCAACTACCATTCTACAGCTAAAAGATGAAAGTGGAAAGCTTGTGGGTGTTGATACCGCCAATCTTCTGATTGTCAATTCTGGGAATGATTTACCGGTAAGGACAGATATGCTATGAACTCGATATTAGATAATTAAGCTATTCGGTAATAAATCTGTTTTCATGTTCCATAATTTGCAGGTTATTGATCTTACAAGAGTATCACAAGAGTTGGCCTATTTATCTAGCGATGCAGACCTAGTGATATTGGAAGGGATGGTAAGTTCACCTCTGAACAATACCAATTCGAAGAAAGATATTCGTCATTTCTAATTATTCGTCGTTGTTTTTTTCCGATATGTTGCATCTAAAAATAAAAAATTTCACTGATTTTGGCAGGGTCGGGGGATAGAGACAAACCTTTATGCTCAGTTTAAGTGTGATTCTCTCAAGATCGGAATGGTAAGTGTTTTATGAGTTCGATTTCTATAAATTGTATATCGAGGCCTTGATTTGATGAATATAATCTTGTGATGGATCTCATTTTGTATTCGGCTTTTTCTTAATCAGGTGAAGCATCCGGAAGTTGCTCAGTTTCTTGGAGGACGGCTTTACGATTGCGTTTTCAAGTACAACGAACTCTTGAACTGATAAATTTCATTTTTGTCTGTACTGTTATTAGGTATAGCAAATCATTGAATAGAATACAAACTTAAGCCTTCATCACTATGTCACGTTCGCGAATTGCTCAAAAAACATAAATTTATAAAACCATGTTTATCTAATTAATAAAAAAGGTACGAGACTGATCTAAGCATTTCATATTCAACATATATGCAACTTCTTTAATTGTTTGTTTGTGCATATTCATATACTAAGATGTGAATTTCATCTCATTTTTTATTAATAGAATGCATTGACAAGGATTAACATTGAAATTTTGCCAAGCTAGGGATCTGCCCGAAATAGAAAGAAAAAGGAAATAGTAAGAAACTCTGTAGTTTAAGTATTTCACTTAGTTTTGGTAGGATACGAAGCCATTTTGTTGATTCCACATAGCCCTTCAGGTTTTCCTGTGTTCCTCTTCATTCTTATGAAACCCTTTTCGCCCCATTTCGGTCCCCAGGAATTCTTCACGATAATGTAATCTAACCCTTTCGATGTTCCATATCCAACTGCTGCTACTCCATGATCAAGATCTGTCCCACAAGGTCCGCTAAACACACCCTGCAAAAACCGATCTTGATTAGGAAAGCATGATCGAAATTTTCTATGTTATTTGCGTCTGATTTGTTTAATGTATAAGCTTTCTTACCCCACTGTAGAACTGGAAATCTCGCCCAGAGGCCTCAATGGCGACGCTAAGAGGCTGGTGAGCGAGCGCCTTCAACAAGCTCCCCTCGTCGTTCTCCGGCACATCATGGTAACCATCTATTGCCACCATCTCCATCTCTCCCTGGTTTTTAAATAGCTATTGAATTAGTTTAAGAGTAACAAGAAGTCGAACTATTTGTTGTTGGCCTAATACATCAGGACCCCTGAACTTGACCCTAAATGCCCATTTGCCCCCTGAATCTTCAAAAGTTTCAATTACCCCTTTTAGCTTGGAAAAAAAAGGCACTGGTTTGCCCTTGAACGGCTCGCGTTAGCTTCTGGTTGGTTCGACTTTCCAAATATGTCATTTTTCTGATTTTTCTCCCTCCAACCAGAAGTTGACACGTGGCATTCAGGGTTCGGTAGTGCACTTTAAACAAGTGAACAATCGAAAGTTCGGGGGGCTGATAGGCTTTTAGGGCCAAGTTTAGAGGTCCCGATGTATTGGGCCATTTGTTATTCTTTTATTTTTTACGTACCCTCTTTGAGTCGCAAGTTCCTTCCTCCATTAGATAAGGATAATCGTCTTCCTTGTGTAGTCCTCCATTGTTGATAATATATTCAAATGCATAGTCCATTAGGCCTCCATTGCAGCCACTGTTGAAAGCCGTGTCACAGTCTATCAATTCCTGCTCGGAAAGTGACGTCAGATTTCCCGTCACTATCTGATTTATCCCTTCAACCGCTGCAACTGTCGAGAACGCCCAGCAACTACCGCACGAGCCTTGGTTCTTCACCGGAGTCACCGCTCCTTTCTTTCTCCAATCAACGGCTTTCTGAGCTTCAACATCTCTATAACTGAACCCTCCGGCACTTTTCCTTCTGGAAGAATCCGTGTTCAATCCCAAGTACCTGTTCTTGAACTCCTCGTGGCTCAAGTCAGCAAACTCGTTAAGTCCGAGCCAATAGGTAGCAACCTCCTTGTTCCTACCGTCGATATGTTTCAAGTTATCGGCGAAGACCTCGAACCTACGCAACTTCTCTTCGATGGTTTTGTAGACTTTGCCGTGTTTAGACATCCACGATTCGAATAGCTCAATGAGTTTTTCGGTGGACGTTAGGTGTTCGGGTGAATACCCCACGATGGAATACTCGTGAGCTATGGCCGAACAAACGGTAAAAGACGCGAAAAGCGCGAGGAGTGAAATTTTTGAAATCGAGAAAGCCATGTCGGGTATTGAGAGGAATAGAGACGGATGAATTTGGGGGGTGGGAGTGGGAGTTTATATAGGGTTTGGGGTTTCTAATGTTGCTTTCAAGTGAAGTAGCTGAATTAATTTTCTAATCCAAACTGAGTCTTTAAGATTGGTTCTTTTAGTATGCTTTTGGGAGAAGTATGTTGCTAATGTTGTTGAGAATTGATGTTTGTAAAACTTGTTCTTCAATGGCGGTCTTAAGACTATCGTGTGATTTCCGATGTCGATTTGACCCTTTAAGCGAATTCGTTCAAGTCCTCCCAACACCACGGGCAGTGAGCCGAGAGTGGATTGCCACTCTCCATCTGTCGAAAGATCGTTGTAGTTTTTCCATTCGTCGCAACTTACTGAAATTTCTCGTCCTAACAACCGAGATCATCCAGCTTATGGAACATGCGATACGTACAATTATTTTCTTTTTCACGTGTTTCATTCAGTTTTTTCTCTCTTGCAAGTACGCAAGAAACAAAAGCTATCATTTGTTAAAACTGAATGAGAGACACGAAGGAAGTAACAATTATTTTATTTTTTGTTACAAAAGAACAATTATTTTATTTTCGTGTAATCATACGTGTGAATTGAGATTTAGAAACAAATAATGATGGGGATTTATAGTAAGAGTCGGGTGTTTTGCATTCTTATGTTATTCAACGATTGAGAATTTATTAACATTTAATTAAATATTTTCTCATCTTAATTAAATCGTCCCTCATGAATTATTAACCGTTGGATGAGAGAAGCGTGTAAAACACCGGACTCTTGGTATAAATTCCCATTAAGGATGATTGAGATTCTTCCTGTAATTAGCGCTGTTTAAAAAGCCCTCGTCTAGTCGCGCCTAGGCACTATTTTGAGATTTGTCGCCCGATTTTTCATTCCTCGGGCGCTATAAGGAGCTCGGCCGATTTATTACCGCCTAGGCATCGCCTAGTCAGATTTTTTTCTCCCAGGCGGCGTCTAATTTAGTTTTTTTGTGATACATTTATTTATAATAATCATAGTTTATCAATAAAAGGTAGTTTAGTTGGTAAATAAAAACACATTAAAGAGTTCTCACAATAAAATTGTCATTTTGAATCTCAAAGCAAGAAACAATATACTCTATATCAACTAATTATTTTTAAAACATGGTCTTAAATATATTTTTTATATTTTATATTATTATAATTTACTTTTTAATTGAATTTATATTTTTATATATGTAATAAATATTTTAAAATAAAAAATATAAATCCGTCTAGGTCCCTGCTTGATTCTATCTAAGCCCCCGCCCAGGTGTTGAGAAACTCAAACTATTCAACTAACGCCTATCACTTCTTAAAACATTGATAATTAGAGAGATATTCCGCAGATTATTATTATTAAAAAATAGTGAATATTTCCTCATTTACTCTTTCCTGATAGGTTGAAATCCTAAAATAAATTAAAAGATTTTTCTAATTTTGTCAACTTAAAAATTCAAAACATCCATTGCATTTCCCCCAAAATTCAAAACTTAAACTTATTATTGAATTTTGAGAGGTAGAAAAGTCATAATAATAATATTAAAAAAGACAAAACGTAGTACAAAGCAAATGCAAAAATTACAAAATGGACCCCAATCAATTATAATCCCCATAATAAACCGAATTTAACAGGCTGTGCTATAGCTGTGAACACTTCATTTCCTCCCCTTTTATTCTCTTCTTCTTCTTCCTCCATTTCTGCACATTCTTGATCTTCTCTGCTACAATGTCTTCCATCATTCAGAACATGAAGAGACCTTCGTCTCTCCCGATCTCGCAACACCAACAACAACAACAGCAGCAGCAGCAACAAGGCCCAGGCCCCGGGATTCGGAGAAGGCTCTCATCACTATCCCTGAAGCTGCAGCCAATGGCATCACCATCAACATATTCATGGGCATTCCAGAGATCCAAATCGGCCTCGTCAATGGGGGAGTACGCAGGCAGTTCTTTGAGGAAATGGTGGGACTGGGGTTGGGGTTGGATTCTTTCTAGAAAAGTTCCAATCTTTGGACATGATCTTGAACAGGAGACCAAGGCTCTTGGCTCCCACAATCAGGGAAGTTGGAGACACGTGTTTTTTAAGGTTCGATCTGAGCTGAGGAGGCTCGTTAGATGTAATGATAAAGTTGGTCTCCCCCAAACTTACAGGTACAGTTCTTACAGTTATTCCAAGAATTTCCAAGGCTAGATATTCGAAATTCCGAAAAATTTTATTTTCAAGTTCGATACCTAAGGTTCGCGTATTTTTCTTTGTTGGGAAGTATTCGAATCGATGCCCGATTAGTGATATGAAGTTTGATCGAATAATGAAAATAACGTCGAAGATGATCATATCAAGGTTCAAATGTTATAATATCATAGACCATTAATTCTTTAATTGTTGTAATTGTGCATTTTTTTCAATTTTTTTTTGTTTTTGGGATAATTTTTCATTATTGTTAATGTTTTTCCATTATTCATATATTATGTAATTATATGTATTAGAACATGTTCAATTAGTTTTGTCTATTATTATTATTATTATTATTATTATTATTATTATTATTATTATTTGATGAAAATGCAATTTCAACTCATTTTGAACAAATTTATTGGTAGATAGGTAGATTGTCATTGCAATCAATGAATTGATTGGTCATTGTTACTTTATTAGACTGTATTTCCCACTTATTAAAATGAACTTTAACATATCAGCTGATTCGACGTATTTTTCGTAAATCCGTCATGTCTATGGTACGGTTTAACTTAAAAATAATTTTTTAAAAAAATGCTATGGCGACATTTAGAAGAGTTACAAAAGACTCATAAAAGGGATGCAAGAGACCTAAAAAGCGTAGTAAAAGATTGATATAATGTTCGATAAAATTACTAATTATATTACAGATAATACTTCATAACAAAATCTTCACGTTATGACTTTCGGTACGTTCTTTATAACATTGCTCGTCGCCATAGGTAATAAGAATTCAAGATCAATTAAATTAATATGAAATTTAGTTAAATGTGCTTTGAGTAAGCACTAACTAAAATTTAAATTACACTCAATTGAAAAATTGGTTCAAAAACTAATATCAATAATAATGAATTAGAAAACTCATGGATCATGCAAAAACGTTATAGACCTAAAAGAATTATTTATTTATAATAATATATTTATATACACGGGTTGATTCAAGTAATAAGCGATTTGGTATCGTTTAAGTAAGGTCTCGAGTTCAAGTTCTAGTGAACTCAAGAAATCCTTATTGGGAGACTCACCCACCACAACCGGGTGAGCGACCCGGGTCGGATCTAAATATAGTTGAAGTAAAGTTTCGGTGAATAAGATGGACAACTAAAATATATATATATAAAGCCAATGAGTTCCAGCTAGGAAGGACTGTAACGTGCTGCATGTGATATTTTCCTCCATGTGAACAATTTTAAATTTCCGTTTTCTATATTTATTTACGTCATTAATTTATCCACCTTATATAATTTTTCAAAAAAAATTATTCCCATTAACATATTAGTAACATTATATAATATAATAAAAGTTGTAAAATGAATTATAAGTTGTAATATAACTTATAAATTGTAAAAAACTATGACATGATTAGAAGAATAGAAAATGGAGTTTTTTTTTTGTATAAAATAAAATATGAGTAATGAACCTGTGTTATCAACTGATCTATACCTATTAATAAGGGTTGGTTTAAGTGGTAAGTGGCTTGGTATCGCTTAAGTAAGGTCTTGAGTTCGAATTCTAGTGAATGCAGAAAATCTTTATTGAGAGACTCACCCACCACAATCAGGTGCGCGGCCCAGATCGGAGCTGAATGCAGTCAGAGTAAAACTTTGATGAACCAGATAGATAATAAAAAAACTGATCTATACCCTTTATTCTATCTAATATTTTGTTAACTAGTTTGAAAGCTTATAAGCATTAAGCAGTGAGAAATGATGTCTTAAAGTCTCGTTTTTATTTTAAATTGGCTAAATAGATAATTAGCCCTCACACGAAAAATTAAATATCTCTTAAAATTTTTAAAAATTTTAAATTACCTCTGAATTTGGTAAAAATAAATTAATTTATCCCTGAATTTAGTAAAAGTACATCAATTTATCCTATCATTGTTATGTGTCAGCTTTTAATTAAAGAAAAAAATAAAAAAAAATAATATATTTAAAAAATCAAATCAATCAAAAGATGACACATGTTATGGAGGGAGCAAACTAATAAATTTTTACTAAATTCTAAGAACAAATTAATTCACTTTTATCAAATTAAAAAGTCACATTAAAACTTTTAAAAATTTATAAAAAAACCTGAATTTTCATATTAAATTTAGGCAAATTATTGTGCCTTTTAAATTTTATGTTTGGATGCCAATCAATGTATGACAAAAGTAATTTGATTTTTTTTTTCATATCTGGTTGACCTAGGTCACGCATCTAGTTATGGTATGTGAGTCTTTCAATAAAAATATTTTATATTCACTAAGATTCAAATTTAAAACCTTACTTAACCGATGTCAAACCGTTTACCATTTATAAAAAGCGTTACTGTTAGAAAGTAATTAAGGTAGAAGGGTTGCAAAAGAGTTGGAAAGCAATAACATAGTGTCGGCGCTAGAATCCAAGAATCTTAAAATGGATCCCATCTCATTTTTGTCGGCCACCGACTGGTTTAAAACCCTAATTTTAGTATTTGTTTTCTAATTCCTAATTTGTTATGATTCACTAATGATTTTTTCACAGTATGCAACCCCAATAAAGCAACAAAACGGATTGAAAACCGTGCCATAAATTGTAATTTAAGGGTGTCAGACTGACCCGATCTGAAGTTCGGTAAGGCGACTCTGATGCTTGAGTAATTAAGATACCAATAAGAGCGAAAATGAGTATGGAAATGAGAGGGGGAGAGTTTACTACTTTATGTTGAGTGTGTGTTGTTGTTTTATAAGGGATGTAATAATGAGTGTGATTACCGTCCAATGACGTGATAGCGACTGAAGGGGATAACTGAGGTAACGGACTTTACTAGACCCGTTATCGTTGGTGATATAAAGTTTAATTACGACTTTCAAATTTAAGAGCTCACCAAAGTGTTAGCCCAAACAATAGAAGATAAATTTCATAAAAGGTAAAATTGGAGGCCGGGTATTTTAGGCTCAAATATTATTAGAAGAAAAGAAAATCGAACAAGAACATAAATGAAAACAGAAAGACCAACACGAGCAAACTCATGAAATAAACGAAAACAAAATTATCACCTGTTTTAAGAAGGAGAAAGCTTGTCTCGTGGCTTGTGTGAGCGTTGTGACTCCCTACATGCCACCAAAATTTTTTTCTTTTTTCCAACCTTTACCGGCTGTCATGGAAATATATTCTTTTCAATCGCATCATAGTTACGACCGTTCAAGGCATAACTTAAATCCATCGCACGTTACATATAAATAGTTGATGTTTCATATATCAATAACATCTTCTTCTTCATTGTTGGTACCAAATCTTTCAGCCCATATAAATAGTTTCTTTATCATCTCGGCGTTATAAAGAAGAAGTGAAATCATCACGAGGGCGTTCTGAACAGGCGAGGCTGTCGGCGGGTTTTCAAGTCGAGAGATGGTTTGAACTGTTGTACCTTGAGCAACTTATTTATATGCTTTTATTATACTTTAAATAACTTTAAATTTTTGGTCCATTAATAATGCTAAATGGGCTTGATTAATTGGCCTCATGTGGAACCTTATCATACATTTTCACATTTACTATTTGTTCCGGTAACAAAGGAAATAGAAAATACAGCAAAAGATTTAGGGCCATTTTGATATTATTTTCTCAGATTACTTTTTTGAAAAGTTCAATTTTTAAGCTTTTTTTAAATGATGTCACAAAAAGTTCTGAAAATCAATAGCAGACAGTTTCTAATTAATTAGTATTAAGAGTCAAAATCTTTTGTCCAATGCTAAAATATGTAGTTTTATTAAAAGTTTGTAAGTAAACCTTTTCATGACAGCAGCTCTGACAGCAATGTCAAACAGGCCCTTAGGCCCTCAGCTGGGAAGGGGCTTTTCTACAGTACAAAGAATTGCAGTAGTCCAAAAAAAAGCTGGTGTTTGATAGCCAGAGGATAATTCTCCAAGATAGTCGCCACAGTAAGTGACGAACGGGCCAAAATGGCAAGCCGGTTAGCGCATACATGGGCTTCGCGATAACAATGGAGTAATCTGATTAACAAGTTGAGAAATTGGATAATGTAGTTGAATATGTTGCTCGTACGGTGGCTAGGCTCAATTTGTTGTGACCTTTTCAACAACAACCAATTTTAATATATCTCTGATAACATGCTAAATAGTCTCTAACATCCCACCCTATTAATGAGAAACGACAACACTATGTCACCTTACAACCTAGTAGACACCCTATGTAAATACAAAATTATGACGTTGGAACCCATCATCATCTTCACCAGGCTCACCTTAATGTTTTTCGCTCCAAGGAAGCCTCTCTCTGATGAAGCCTTCGAGGACAACGATTTGGCGACATCACCCTGTAACACCCTAAAGCTTTATGTAGTACCATATACAATCAAATATCAAATAATCACAACTATTAACTTTATAAATCCATCGTAGAACGGTATAACTTTATAAATTAATCGTCTATTATTGTGTTTCTTATAACTAACAAATGTTATTGTTTTGAATCTTTGATTTGATGTATCTTTGTTATAGTTTCAATTTTAAATCACACATGGAAGCTTTTGAAGGTATGAATACTTGTTAAATGAAAAGGGCTTTTTATTTCAATGTTATTAAATCGTACTGAATCGGTTGGTTTAATAAAAAAATTGTGGTTGAACTGAATTCAATTGAATCGTAGTTGAACCACTAAACCCATAAACTATTACCCTCACCCATTTGATATCCAGTCCGGTTTCAATAACATTCGTCATTTTAGTTACGATATTTGTTGAAACCCACTCCTAAATATAGCAATGAGGCTTTTACTTTTAGGCCTTATTCTTTTTAACTTATAAATAGTAGTATTGAACTGAACTTATTAATATTTATTTCAGTATAAATTTATATATATAATATTAATAAATAATAAACTGTACTGAATTAAACTGAATATAAGTTAAAAAGGTCGTAGTCTTCATATTTGACCACTAATGTCACAATCACAAATCAATGGAATGGATTCCTCAAACCCAAAACAGGCTTATTTAGCTGAAAGAGTACAAAAATCTTATGGCAGGCAGAATATTCCCCTCACTCCCTCTCTCACTTTATTCCACAATCCAATCACTTGCTACCCTCTCCTCTCTCATCTTCTTTTTCTCTTTTATTTTCCCAGGAAACAAACAGAAAGAAGTAAAACGAAAATCTCCCAATGGCTTTACCAGGCAACACTATTATCCTACAAAACAGGCCCTTTACTCCCACCAGTCTTCCATTATCAAAACTTCCTTTAAAACCCATAAATTACCAGTCAAATAATCTCCACTCTCTCTTTAACCATAGCCTAAAGCTCACTCCTTTAGCTTGTGTAGCAAAGTCAACATTTTTATCAGATGATGTTCAATTGCATAGCTCAGTTGCCTCACCCAGCTCTAACAGTAAGTTCCCAATTTCCCCAATTTGAATTTCCCCCTTATTACATCCTTAAAGTTATCTAATTGTTGTTCTTTTCTGTGTGCTGTGTGTATTGTAATAAGCATGGTCTGAATTTGCTGAAAATGTGTCTGGTGAATGGGATGGATTTGGGGCAGACTTTACTGCTCAAGGAACTCCAGTTGAACTCCCTGAAAATGTAGTTCCTGAAGCTTTCAGGGAATGGGAAGTTAGGGTTTTTGATTGGCAAACTCAATGCCCTACTCTTGCCTCAATTGAAAACCAAAACCCTAATTTGATTTACAAAACCATTAAATTGCTACCCACTGTTGGGTGTGAAGCTGATGCTGCAACTAGGTTTAGCATTGATTGTAGAAATGTTGGGGGGATTGATAATAAAGTTTCAAACTTTGCATATCAATCAAGTGGGTGTTATGTAGCTGTGTGGCCAAACCAGGATAGTCATGGTGGATTTGAGTTGGAACATTGTTTGATAAACCCTCTGGATAAAGAGTCCCGGGTTCGAATAATTCAGGTCGTTTGTTTGGATAATGGGGAGTTGGTGTTGAAGAATGTTAGGGTTTTTGTTGAGCAATGGTATGGACCATTTCGAGATGGTGATCAATTGGGTGGATGTGCTATTAGAGATTCTGCATTTGCTTCTACTTCAGCCTTGGAAGCTTCCCAAATTGTCGGAGCTTGGCAAGGTTCCAGTTCTGTTGCTAGTTTTGATTCTTCAAAATTTGTGAGTTACACAATTCTGTTCTTTACCTTTGGCTTTGATATATTTTGTTTAATTATGCAGAGAATAGCTGAAATCGCTTACTAGATGCGATTTAACTTGAATGAATCCTTCTCGCATTTGTTTGTTTACTAAAGCTATCTGCTTTTGCATTATCTATAGGGTTTTGTACAAGAACTAAAAGAAAATGGTGTGAAAAAGTCGGTACGAGATGTTGGGGATCTCATATTGCTTCCAAAGCAGTTATGGTGTTCACTAAAAGGGATCGAAGACGGTCAAACTAATTGTGAGGCAGGATGGCTTTTCGATCATGGATCGGCTCTCACAACAACTTGCAGCTTCTCCAGTAATGCAAAATTGAAGGTAAATTGATTGTGATTCTCTTGTTTACTTCTAATTCTAGTTTGAGGGCAAAAGCCAGCCATGTACTTGCCTAAATGTCTTTTAGAAAGCCCTGTAAGGCGCGCCTTTCACAACTATATTTATGGGCATTTTCGATATGGTAATGCTGTATTTTGTTTCGGTTTGAATGTTTTGTTCTCTTTGGCAGGAGATCTCGATATCAAGAGAAACTGCAGCTTTCGAAAGTGGCTAGCTAGCTAGAGATGTTCAAGTAAAAGCGTAACGAGTTCAACTTGCTATACTTATGTATTTCTATTATATATACTTCAGCAAGGATACAGGCCGACAATTGAAATAGGTCGGTGTTATACGCAACTTTGTTGTCCTTCTCAAACCCGGAAAGACCATCTTTGGGAAGTGTCATGCTAGTGACTTCATGGGCATTATAAATGTTATACACTTCATGTTCATTATATTACATACTGGATTCAAGCCGGCTTTACTGTGTAAACAGATACGAGTAACTGTTCGATAATTTGCGGTTTAAGTCTCAATTCGCCTTTAAGAGTTAAAAAAACCAAAAAAAAAATCATATGATTAATACAAGTAGGCTCAACCACAGCCAATTACATATGATCAGAAAATGAAAACTAAAATTAAGAGAAAAACAAACAAACGCCATAGATTTAGCCTTCAAAAATCAACAGAAAGAGCCTAAAAAGACAAATTCGGTAACAAAATTAACACACACTAAAAAAAGATTACAAAAGCTTTAGAATGACTTTCATGCTCCTGCACATAAAACAACACAAATTTCGTGCCTCGAGCCAAGGAAGCAAAGTTACTCCTCAAGACTAGTCGTGGCAGAACCCGAACCTTTAACTTCACTTTCTCAATTTTGCTGTATAGCCTGCACAAATTATACGCTTTTCAAGTTATCATATGATTTGTTTCAGTTCGATAATTCCGTTTTTGGAAGTGAATTGATCAAATCAGAGGCAGGTGGAAACCGAAGCATACCTGTACATGAAGATAAGTAGTAGGCGCAAGCTATAGAGCACCGGGTGCATCTCTCATGCTTATATTCAAACTGTTTCGCATTGTTCGTCTACCGACACCCGCGTTTCCTTTTTGCATCATAGCAACAAATTCACCATAGTCTATCCTCCCATCCTGAAAACATCCAGCCGTTAAAACGACAGCAAAAAAAGGAAATTACAGATATATGATATTACTGACTTACATTATCTTGATCGACTTCTCTAATTATATCTTCGAGAAAAACATCGGTCATGTGATGTTCAGCACAGGCTTGCTGAAGCTCATCTACAGTAATATAACCGCTTCCATCCTTGTCAAAATATCGAAACGCTGCAACAAGATGTTCCTCTCTTTCTAACTTATTCAGATGAACAGTTGCTGCTATAAATTCACCGTAGTCAATCGACCCGCTGTTGTCCACGTCAGCCTGAATTTTCAAAAACATACAATCACTTGATAGTTCATCAATGAACTAACAAGAAGTACAGCAAAGACGTATTTGATCGACAATTGTCTTACTGCATCCATAAGAGCACGAATTTCGGTATCTTTCATTGTAGAACCGTATCTTCTCAAACCCGCTTTTAGCTCGTCAAAAGTGATTGCTCCACTGTTATCAGTGTCCATCGCCTTGAACATTTCTCGTAAACCAGCAATCTCCTCCTCCGAAAGGCTTTCTGCTATTACCTGAAAACATCAAACATGTAAGCACAAGACTACATATGAAAAAAGGACACGATTTGGCCTCAATATTGTCGGTGGACACTCACCCGCAAAGCCATTTTCTTCAATTTGTTCATCGCAGAGAACTGTTTGAGACGAGAAAGTACAGCAGTGTCCAATGCCCTATCAGGAGCAACTCCATTTTCACATATCCATGGATGGCCTAAGGACCGAAAAACATAAATTTATATCAAATTTTATTAAAATATAAAATAATTTGCAATCTATTGTACTATTGTAACTACCTGCAATAACAATTCACATAAAGCGAATAACTTTCATAGTTTCATTATTCGTACAAGTATTAAATAGGCGAAAAAATCAAAATTAATGGCAGACATACATAGCACTTGATGAGCAGTCAATCGTTCCGAAGGTCGAGAGCAAAGCATCTTCCTGATGAGATCTTTGGCACTGTCTGTTATAATAGGCCAAGGTTCCGACTCAAAATCAATGTATCCCTTCAATACTGCATCAAATATTCCTTGCTGTGTTTCTAAACACCAATCAGGAAAAAAAAGTTTCAGTCTTTCAGACAACCGCTCAAAAAACAAAAAGAAAGGTTCGAACTTTACAATGATGATTGATGAAACTATAGTTACTTACCCGCCCAAAATGGTGGAACTCCACTTAGCAATATATACAAAATAACCCCAGCAGTCCATACATCAGCTTCGGGTCCATATTGCTTAAGAAGCACCTCAGGAGCGACGTAATATGGACTCCCAACTACATCAGTGAATACTTGACCTGAAGATCAAACATAGTCGTTAGAGCACTGAGGTGCAAGGGGGGCCAGGCGCGCCCGAAGGCAAGGCGCAACGAGGCGCACGCACGATATACGCTTGTTGCAAAAATTTGCAATAAATATTTGCTTGAAAATTGAAGTTAAATACAATAACAATACCAGAAAAAGAACTAAGAGAATTGTTAGATGTACGTATATATGTAAAATTTACATATTGCATTAGGAATATCTAGCCATAATAGGAATTGAATTAGGAATATCTAGCCTTAAAATATAATTAAAACTCTTAAAAATAGATCAACAACACATTAAAGTAAGTTAAAATCCTGAAAAAAAAAAGTGTTACCGACGCGTGCCTAAGGCACACCAAGGCACATACCAAGAGGGTACGCTACCTCGCATGAGGTATGGCGAGGCACATGACCCACGCAGAGGCACGCCTTTAACAAGGCTGAGAGCAAAACACAAAAACATTTTAACAACTTGCAATTTATAATCCAATCAAAGACAGCATAACTAGTTTATAGTACCTGGTTTGAAGAATACGGAAAGTCCAAAATCGATAGCCTTGAGCGAAAAATCATCATCCTTGTTTACCAATAAGAAATTCTCGGGCTTTAAATCTCTATGCATAACACCAAGCGAATGGCACGCCTCGACAACTCCTACAATAATCTTAGTCAAATCGGCTGCTTTCCTCTCGGTATAATGTCCCCTTTGGATAATTCTATCGAACAATTCTCCACCCGAGCAAAGTTCCATAACAATATGAACATAGAGCTGATCCTCGTAAGCGCCTTTAATGGTGACAATATTCTTGTGACCAGCCAAATGGTGCATAATCTGAATCTCTCTTCGAACATCCTCGACGTCCTCTTTCGATATTAACTTCCTCTTCGATATAGACTTGCAAGCATACTCGATGTTCGTAGAATTCTCAACACATAGATAAGTAGTGCCGAATTGTCCTTGTCCTAACTTTCGGCCTAATGTATAAAGGTCTCGAATGTTAGCAGTTTTATGACCTAAAACGTAATAAGCCTGGTTATCAACACCGCGCCTCATTGTCGAATCTTTCTTACTGGGTAAACTGTTTTCCTTTTCGGGACTATCTTTGTTTTGCTCAAGATTAGAAGGGGAATTTTTGGAGTTCGAGTTTTCGGGGTTTCTTTTTGTGTGGGAAGAGGTATTATATTGTTCCTCGGGCTGATTTTCGCCCTGATAAAGTTTCCCTCTGAAAGATCCACGGCATGTGTTGCCCATGAAACAGTCAAAATCCCCTTCAGGAACTTATCCTCATCCAATGACAACTCATAAAATCAAACTTCACAGCTCAAACAAAAACTAGGTCAAATTCCAAATATGGAAACTCCACAGCTCAAACAAATGAAATTAATTGCATCAAATCACAAAAAGAAAACAAATTGAAAGAAACCCAGATCAAATCAACATCAATATCATTCAATAATCATCATTGCATCACAATAACCACAATACAAACCATATCAAGACTACAAAAAAGAAAAGATTCAATGAACCCTAAACACAAACAAGATATAAGGGTTACCTGATGGTATGATCAAAAGGGTAAAGGGGAAGAGGAGAGAGAAAGGGGAACGATCCAAAAGGATTTGAGAGACTAAAAATATGAAATGGCCTACAAAGATCAAATCTTTAATAAGAAAGAAGCTTGATTTGGGTGTAAATTAAAAAAAGGGGGAGATTAGATTAGTCTGTTTTTATTGTTGGTGTTGCTTGGAAACATCATCGGATGAGAGAGTGCTGACCAGCTATTGTCTTTTCTTTTTTTTAAGAATAACTGATTTTTAATGGACAGACTTTAAACTAATTTTTATGAAATATTGACTTTTATTCAGTATTCACTAGTAAGCTTATTTTGCTATTTTCTTATAGGATGAAATAAATAAATTAATGAGTTGTTGAGCTTGTCAATTCATAGCCATCAAAACTACAAGTTGTTTCTTTTAGTTATTTTCAAATATTGTTCTATTATCGTGTCGTATCATCTTGATTGATTCGAATGATTCAGTTTAATTAAAAAATGGATTTTTAAAAGATATTTATGGCAACATCATTTAGAAAGTGTTGTAAAAGACCTCGAAGTGTTGTAAAAGGCTTTGAAAGTGTTGGCAAAGATTCATAAAGCGTTGCAATAGCTATGAAAGTTTTTGTTAGGGGCTGAAATTATCTTAAATAATCCTAGAGCTTTCTAATCAACTTAGCTCAATGATTTAGAGATATTTAGGTAGAAATATACCTAGAATATGCTAAATTATTTGTTCTATACTCATGTAAATTAATATTTTTAAATAATATATATTCTTTTAAATATAAAAAACCGATAAAATCACTTATTATACCGATAATACCGCATATCAAAATTTTTATTGATATGATATTAGGTACAATTTTAATAACATTGCTTGTATCGATAAAATCATATTTTACAATGTATAATCATTAATATTCACATAAAGTAAGACTGGAACAAAAATATAAGCAAAATTTAGCCAAATATAAATAGTAAAATAGATTTAGAAATTATCAATTTTAAAGAAAATTAAGAAAATTGAGGTCAAAATGATACAGCAAGAAATGAATAATGGTCAACACTCCATGCTCCGATTATATCTAAATTCGATTCGGATCGCGTATCTGATTATGTTGGGTGAATCTTTTAATAAAAAAATTTCGCATTCACTTAGACTCGAACTTGAGACCTTACCTAAGCGATATCAAACTATTAACCAATTAGATGAAGTTATTTATTTATTTATTTATATGATCCATAAATAGTAAAATTGTGTTGCATTTATGTTTCGTATAAATTCAATCAAGTTTTACTTTGACGTACATAGTAAAATATTATATTTTTGACAAAATAAATTAATACTCTAATTTCTAATGTTTAAATAATTAATTTTTATTTATTCTAATATTTAAATGCTAATTATCACAAATACAGGAGCATTTTATGAGTGAACTAAATTAGTAAGTGAAATCAAATAAACCAAACATGATATTCAAACAAGTGACTGCACCGATAAGTGGTAAGTGACTTGATATTGCTTAAATAAAGTCTCAAATTTGAGTCTCAATAAATATAAAAAATCTTTATTAAAAGACTTATCTATCACTATAACCTATCGAATATGGTAAAGCTCCGATAAACCGATTGTAAATAAAACAAAGTTGGCAGTTGGTTGATTATGAATAAAAAAACAAAAAAAATACATTAAATTATTCTACCTAATTAAGTGGTGGAAAAGGTTACTGCCAGCAGACGGCTGCTATGATATTTAAAAGTTCTGGTACAAAATAAAAGCATAAATTACTTTTAAATAAGAAAATAAATGATAATAATAATAATAATTAATAATAATAATAATAAAAGTATTATTATCATGGATTTTGAAAAAAAAATATTTGGGTAAGGTACATGATTAATAATTAATTCGCTTTTAAGTGTAGATTTAATTCAAAGTGAAAAAGGGATCCGTTATCATTTTTTATTTTATACTGAATGATTAAAAGAAATGAAAAAGTAAAAAAGGGATTCGAGATTCCATTATCATTTTGTATTGAATAAGGGATCTCGGATCCCTGTTTTACCTTGGATTGTGCAATATGCCAATGATATCGATGACATAAGCGCATGGGATGGAGTGTCTGGGTTGAGAGTTAGGTTAGTTTTCTCAGATAAAAGTATGTGCAAACAACGGTTAAGTTCACGTCGATGAAAAATCATGTGTCTTATTGAGCGGTTGAATCGTATCCATATAAATTAGCGCTTCAATGTAACAACGAAGAGTGTGGACCGGGACAAACATGTGGATGGAGGCTCCGTGCAAGCTCTAAGAAGTCAATCAATATGTGGCAAAATCACTAGACTCCCTAGGCCACATACGTTCCTGAACTCTCGGCTATCTCAAGACCATCGGAATCTTAATGAAAATTTAATTGCAGGTTCTATATTTAGAATGGTTTCCAAAAATCCATCACTAAGTCTTGATGTAATAACGGAGCATGCTAAAGATAAACGGTGGTTTACCGTTTCGAAGAAGGCTTTTTGCGCAAAAAAAAAATAATACATGATGTTTTTGAAATTCAGTCGGATATCCGGTCAGCTCTTCATTTTTTATTTGTAATCATTGAGAAATGGATCATGGATCCTTTGTTCGGTGCAAAATGAACTTTTTCACTTTTTTTTTAATTTTGTAATCATAAAAAAAAAGATCCGAAATTCCTTATTCAGTACAAAATAAAAAAGAGATCTCATATTCCTTTTTCACAAAAAAAATTAATGGCCAAAAAATTTAAGTCCAAAGCTATATGCAATATATGGAACGAGTAAAAAGGTTCTAAATAGATATAAAATCTCGTATCCCTTAAAAATTTAATAAATTTTTAAAATAGTTTAAGGCTTAATTCATATTTAGCCCTCAATTTGATAATTTTTATGATTTGGCACCTTTAATTTATAGATGTCTTTATCAGTCCCTTGAATTTAAAAAAAAATCCACTCTAGCCCCCTTAATACCACGCGTCGCCTTGGGATTAATTGGACTTTTTAAAGATGTCAATTTTTTTATTTTTCTCTTGCCAAATAAAAGGTGACATATGACATTGAAAGACCATAATAAATACTTTTATTAAATTTAGAGAGCTGATAAAAATATTTATAAATCTTTAAAATGTACTAAATTGTGTAATAACTTCAATTTAATCCATAAAAGTCAAAATATAAAGTGAAATTAGGCATGAAAGTGGGAATAGTATGACCACTTTTGGAGGGTAAAAATAAATGAAATTGACATAATTAATGGAGTTGATAACTCAAATTAATTATGGGTTGCTTTAAATTAAGGCATTTAAAGCTGCATTAAATTAAAATTAATTAAATTAAATTAAAATAAATTAAATTAATTTTAATATAAATTTATAATTATATTAAATTAAATTAAATTAAATTAAATTATACTCCACGTAAATATAATTTTAGTCAAATTGGTCCTTTCCTTTTTGTTGTAGCAAAGCTGTAAAAACATTTATGACCATATGAGTTAACATGTCGGCTGCCATGTTAGTTGACTGTTCACATACTTTTGACTTATAGCACGTGTCTCTTTTGACTATATATATATATATATTTTTTTTTTGACAAATTCAAAAAAATATATGCATTAGGAACTCTTGAAATTTGTTTCGTTAGTTATTTTCCATCTCTTTTAATTTTTAAAAGTTTTTCTCATTTTTTTAACTATTATTAAGTTTTTTATATTCTTTTAAAATTATCTAAAGTGTACCTTATGATCACCTATTTCAGTTAAAGTGACGGATAATTTGGCAATGCTTGAAAAAATCAATGTCACGTCATCGAAATGAATCATGAGGTGTAATTTAGATAAGTTCAGGGAGGCGAGAGAAACTTTAGACAAGTTTAGGGGACGGGAGGAACTTTTAAAAGTTAAGGTGGTAAAAGACGATTAGGAATAAGTTGAAGGGGCCGGTGATGTATTCGACCATCAAAATATAAATAAACTATGGTTTAGTACGTAATTACAAGATCCCTACTTTTATTTAGTTGTTAGGCTTAACGCATCATTATCTGTCTGAATTCTTTCTAAAAAATCTACTGTCTCCCTGAACTTTTGAAGTGATCTTGTAGCTCCCTTGCACCACTTTGCTCTCCTGAATGTCACGTGCCAGCTTTTGATTTGTTTGACTTTTTGAAGATGTCATTTTTAAAATTTTCTCTCTCTAATCAAATGTTGACACACGGCGTTCTAGGAGCAAAGTGGTGCACTTTTTGAAAGTTGAGAGAGCTACGAGGTCACTTTATGTGAAAAGAGAGAAGTTTCTTTTGCTTATCAACTTGATGTAAAAGTTTGATATGACTTTCACAGACAAAAGGATACGTCGGTCCCGGACTCCCATGTACCACACTTCTGATGATAGATTTGAAGCAGCAAACACTTTCCTTGGAATGGGTGTTAATTCCTCTAGTTGGTGATTTCTATTGCCACGTTAGCGGCTTATTTATGGTTATGCTTCTTGCAAGCAATTTCTTGTATCGAGCTTTTATAAGCTCCATCTTTTCTTTTCTTTACTATATATATTTTTTCGTTTCTATTTAATAATAACCCTAAATATTACATCAATAAATTACTTAAATAAAATTAATATATCAATAAAATACCATCAACTTAACATTAAAGTTTTGAATAAAGAATATATAAAAGTTTATCCCTTGAACCAATTTGAAAATATTTATAGCCCATCAAGTCATAAGCCCAAATAGGCCCACATTCAATAATATTCAAGCCCAAAAATTTCACAAATCTTTTTGCTATCTTAACCAAGACAAATAAAAATAATATTATTTCGTATTATTTTTTAAGTTACTATTAAAATAAGTTATAAAATTATATATTTTAACTCTGAAAGTTACATTTTAATCATTCATACTAATCAATTAAAAATTATCTAATTTATTTTTATCAAAATACTTACAATAAAGTAAAACAGAAATAAATATGAATCTTATTATTTTTCTCGATGACATAGAAACTAACTAATGTGTTAGGTAAAATCTCCTAATTTAATAAATTATTAACCTTTTTTAGTTTAGGGTCGGATTGAAGTCTGTTGTTCCCTCTTATGTCTTCCATTCAGATTTAAAGACGTCATAGAATGGGGCATATAATTGGGGACATCAGATTTGACTCCGATCATACCATCTTTATCATCATTCTCTTAATTTATCCTCAATATGTGTCACACCAATTTTTTTTACAGATGTACTCATTTTAAATTCAATCCATTCTTATATCATCTCTAGTCTACGTAATCATCTCATTCGGCCACATTCATCCTTTGAATGTTTAACAATTTAATCGCCAATAATAATAGCAATATATAGAGTAAAATTAAGTTAAATCTTTATATAGAATCAAATAAAATATTTAAATAGCTATAGTCATAATGGAATTGGTAGGGACCTAATGTTGACCTCTTTAATCTTATAATTGAAAGAAACATTTATACCTAATTAAGGTTTAATTCCTTGTACCAATATTTTTTTAAAAGTTTTGTTGTATTAACTTTATTAAATAATTATTCAAATTTAGACAATTATACACATATATGAGCATGTTAAATTTGAATAATCCATTGAGAACTATAAAAGCTTAAATTATATTTCTAACAAATTTGAGTAACTTTTAAAATAAATTCAATTATACAAACACAATATTATATATTTTTTAAAAATAATTGATATAATATTATGCTGGATTCTAGTACTAGCAATTAAAATTTTCAATTAAAACTGAGTCTAATTAGTGTTCATTAATCTAAAAACCATATCTTCGGTGGTATCAAAACCGTATCGGATCTTATATCGGTAGAAATTTTGATATGTGATATTATCGGTAATATCAATATATTAATGATTTTATCATATATCATATTGATCTTTTGCATTACTTTATGGGTCTTTTACAACGCTATTTGAATATTTTATAATAATTTATGGATCTTTTACAACGCTTATAACATACCCATCTTTTAAAAATTTGTTTTAAAGCTAAACCGTATTATAACCATGATCGATTTATGATAAAATCGATCGAACCGACCGGTACAGTTCCGTTTTAAAGGCAAGAGTTTGTAATACAGGAAAACCAAAATTCTAATGGTACAATTACAAAGATTCTAATCTCCACAGTAGAAAAATTGGATCTTGGACTCATCACTGTCATCCTCCCTGGACCCTTTCTCCATTATTGCCCTCACTCAGTCTCTCTCTCTCTCTCTCTCTCTCTCTCTCTCTCTCTCTTATTCTTTATTTTAATCAATACAAATTGATATGGCCATACTGGAATATTTGTACTAAGCAACAGAGTATCTTCCTCGTCAGCTACTGATTTCTTCCATTATTTGCTTTTATACCCTCAAAGTTATTACCTTTTCTTCAAAGGGTGGCTACTGTTGATGAAAGTGAGTGCCAAATAACACTGCGAAATTCAAGGTTAGTGACGTGCATAGGGGCAGCTGTCTTTCTCTTAAAGGCTTTGCTGCTGTTTTTCTTGTTTACCCTTTTTTTCCTTGGTAATAAAGTTTAGGAATTTGAACTTGGTTTTCTCTCAGGCCCACTGCCTATCTTTTTCGTTGTTGTTTTGGCATCAACAGATGGCCCTTTCTGCATCTAATCATACCTGAAACTACACTACACTACCCATCAAACGGTTCTGTTCCTTTTGCTACCTCAGCTCAATTAGGTATTGATTACTACTTAGTTTTGGTTTCTTTCAGTGATTTAGACATCTGGGATCTTCGGTTGATCTATTTTTTCTCCATCCTTCTAAAAAAGGATCAAACTTTGATTTAAAAAAAGATATCAAGCTTGTTTTGTACTGATTTTTGCTTTATTGTACTTCTGGAGTTGGATGTTCATTGATTGGTCTGTTTCTTTGTTGTTTAGTTGAAGGATCAGAGTTCAAATTCTGGTTTGGGTAAGATGAGTGGAGCTGTGCTTGTAGCTGTTGCTGCTGCAGTTGGTAACTTGTTGCAAGGATGGGATAATGCAACAATTGCAGGTAAATTTAGGATCTTTTGTTGCTTAAATTTCATGTTCAAATCTTAAATAAGTTAGATTGGCTTCATACTTCAGACGATGAATGGTTCAATTTTGCTTGAAATCTGTTGTTCCTTAATTAGAGCAGTGCAACCGTAGCAGTTAATTTGGAATCATTTGTAGCTTATTTTCATGTTCTGATCTTAGATCAGTCAGATTTGATTCATATCGCTGATGACAAACAATTCAGTTTTGCTTGAATTCCATTATTTCAAAGTTGAAGTAAGTTTTTAAGGTTAATACTTAATGTGGATAATGCAACCATAGCGGTTAATTTAGAATCTTTTGTTGCTTCAGTTTCATGATCTATACCAGAGTAAGCCAGATCTGATTCATCCTGCAGATAATGAATGATTCGATTTTTCTTGAAATCTGTTGTTTTTTTGAAGTTTTTAGGTTAATTCTGAATTAAGATTAAGGATCTCTGTTTCTTCAGGGGCTGTTTTGTATATTAAGAGGGAATTCAAATTGGAAAGTGAACCTACTATAGAAGGATTGATAGTGGCTACTTCACTTATCGGTGCTACTTTGATAACCACATGTTCAGGAGCCATATCAGATTGGCTCGGTCGCCGACCTTTACTGATAATCTCTTCTGTACTTTACTGTATCAGTGGTATTGTGATGTTGTGGTCTCCCAATGTCTATATTCTACTCCTGGCAAGGCTTTTGGATGGTTTCGGTATTGGTTTAGCAGTCACTCTTGTTCCAGTTTACATATCTGAGACTGCACCAGCGGAAATTAGGGGTTTACTGAATACTCTACCTCAGTTCACTGGATCGGGTGGCATGTTTCTGTCTTATTGTATGGTTTTCGGGATGTCCTTGACGAACTCACCGAGTTGGAGATTGATGCTTGGGGTTCTTTCTTTTCCTTCTCTCATTTATCTCGCTTTAACTATATTTTTCTTGCCCGAGTCCCCAAGATGGCTTGTGAGTAAAGGTCGGATGCTCGAGGCCAAGAAGGTTTTGCAGAGGCTTCGTGGAAGGGATGATGTATCTGGTTAGCATTTCTATTCTTTTTGTCTGAAATGCACATACTTGTCAAGGTGTTGGGCGCAGCCCAGGCCCCAGGCGCGCGCCTGAGGTACGCTAGGCACAAAAAATTTGCACATAATATTTGCAGGAAAATTGAAGTTAAAGGCAATGACAGTACCAAAATAAGAATAAGAAAATTGTTAGATATATATATATATGTAAAATTTACATATCGCTTTATATAGCTTGAATTAATCTAGCCATAATAGGATTTGAATTAGAAATATCTAGCCTTGAATTATCATTAAAACTCTTAAAAATAGATGAACAACACATTTTAAAGTAAGTTAAAACCTTGAAAAAAGTGTCCCTGAGGCACGCTTGAGGCGCACACCAAAAGGCGTGCCCAGGTGCGTAAGGCGCTTGCCTGAGGTATGGCGAGACGCAGGACTAACCACGCTGGAAATACAAATTTGCAACTTGTTTACATTTTTCACAATAAAGACGTATCCTGTAAACAGGTGAAATGGCATTACTGGTTGAAGGACTCGGGGTTGGGGGCGACACATCGATCGAGAAGTACATAATTGGCCCAGCCAATGATATTATCGATGACCAAGAGATATCTGAAGACAAAGATCAAATGAAGTTATATGGACCGGGAGGAGGTCTTAGCTGGATCGCCAAACCCGTACCTGGTCAAAGCAGTATACGTCTCGCATCTCGGCCAGGCAGTATGATAAACCAGAGTGTGCCTCTCATGGATCCTATCGTTACCCTCTTTGGAAGTGTACACGAAAAGCTCCCCAACACAGGAAGCATGAGAAGTAGTATGCTTTTTCCGCACTTCGGCAGTATGTTCAGTGTGGGAGGGCAACACAGAAACGAGGAGTGGGACGAGGAAAGCCAAGCAAGAGAAGGCGACGATTATCCCTCTGATGGAGGCGGTAATGGTAATGACTCGGACGATAATTTGCATAGTCCGTTGATATCACGCCAACCGACAAGTGTTGACAAGGGATTGATGCCACCTGGGCACGGAAGCCTTTCGAGCATGAGACACGGTAGTATAGGTGGAGAGCCGGTTGGAAGTACGGGGATCGGTAGCGGTTGGCAATTAGCGTGGAAATGGTCTGAAAAGGAAGGACCAGATGGAAAGAAGGAAGGAGGGTTCAAAAGGGTTTATTTGCATCAAGAAGGCATGGCTGGTTCGAGACATGGATCTTTGGTTTCTATGCACGGTGGTGGTGATGCGGCTGCAGAGAGTGAATTCGTACAGGCTTCGGCTTTGGTTAGCCAACCGGCTCTTTATTCTAGACAGCTACTGGATCAACATCCAGTTGGACCTGCTATGATTCACCCTGCTGAAACTGCAGCTAAGGGACCTAGCTGGAAAGATCTTTTCGAACCAGGTGTCAAGCGTGCATTGGTTGTTGGTGTGGGAATCCAAATTCTTCAACAGGTAAATCATAATCTGCTATTTTCTGTATTTTATTTTCCTTGAGCCTCATCATGAAATATATATCTTTTCTCATTTCTTGCCATTATATATTTAGGAACCACTGCATATATGATCTACTTGTGGCCAAAGAGTTGATTTGATATCTCTGACTAGGAAAGATAATACTAAGGAACTTCGAGTTTCGTGGTCCAGGAAATTTGAAAATTTCAACTTAGCTTAGCTGGTTTTATAGTTTATTGTATACAAATCCTCATTTTTCTTCATAAGGCTGCAAAATCTGGCATTAACTCAAAGCATCTTGGTAAACATAAATGATTGTGTCAAATCCTATACTAACTGGTCCTATGTTTTATTTCTATTTACAATTTTCGTCAAGATTTAGTAAGAATCTATTGAAATTTATCGTTTTATGTCTTCAAGACGCCTTCAAGTTTGAAGCATATCAAGTCTGTTCACATGTTTCATTATACTTATTGGACAACCATGAATTTGTGCAGTTCTCTGGCATAAATGGGGTTCTCTATTACACTCCTCAAATTCTCGAGCAGGCAGGTGTTGGTGTTCTTCTTTCGAACTTGGGAATTAGTTCGGCTTCTGCATCTCTTCTTATCAGTGGAGTAACAACATTGTTAATGCTTCCCTGTATAGCTGTGGCCATGAGGCTGATGGATATCTCTGGAAGAAGGTACTTAAACTTCACTTCTGTTTGTATATGTTCACCCAGCGTTTCACCATCCTTCTAGAAGGTTCTTGGACTTGGAAAAGAGCAATCTTTGGCCCCTTTACTTGTTCACAGTTGTCAAAATGGCACAGTTTGTCATTTGATGCTTCAAATCATTTTTTTTGTCTGCAGGAGTTTGTTGCTTTTCACAATCCCGATCTTGATAGTCTCTCTCCTGATCCTAGTCCTAGGAAGTGCAGTGAATCTAGGCAGCGTTGTGAATGCATCAATCTCGACTTTCAGTGTGATACTCTACTTCTGTTGCTTTGTGATGGGATTCGGTCCAATCCCTAACATTCTCTGTGCTGAAATCTTCCCAACTAGAGTTCGTGGCCTCTGCATTGCCATTTGTGCCCTCACTTTCTGGATTGGTGATATCATAGTCACCTATTCACTCCCTCTTATGCTTAAATCGGTCGGCCTTGCCGGTGTTTTCGGGCTATATGCAGTTGTTTGCATCATTTCTCTGGCATTCGTTTACTTGAAAGTTCCAGAAACCAAAGGCATGCCTCTTGAAGTCATTACCGAGTTCTTCTCCGTTGGGGCAAAGGCAGTAGCCGAAAAGGAAAACTGATTTATCGAGGTTTTTTTATTTACAATTGGTTGTTTCATTTGGGGATTTTTTCTTAGAGTTTGGTATACAAGAAGCTCTATTTTTGCAGAAATAATTTATATGTATATTAACCCTTGTTGGTTTTGGCTTTTACATGTTCAAGTTTCAATTTTTATAGCTCATTGAGTTTAAAATCCATTAGATTTTAGGGATTTTTGAATGTGCTTTAAGAATGCTGCATTTCACAATTGCACTTGTATAATTACCAATCTGTTTGTGTTTTTACATGTTATAGACAAATATTTTACATGAACTGCAAAAGGAAGCTGAAGCAGCAAAATGCAGAAAACTAGCTATATAATACCATTATCCCTCTCTCGAGATATATCCCTTTCGATTCCGTTACTGCCATCAACAGACTGATCATTCGCATAGTGAACGGATAAGTCGTCTCGTTTTCGTTTCGACTTGTTCTTTGATAAATCGACCTTATCATCAGCAAACGACAAGAATGTTTGAATCCGTCTTGATCGAGAAGTGCTTCGGACAGAAGATTCCACTGAATCTTCAGCAATGTGCCGGCTGAACTGGCGGCTGACCTTGCAGAAGTAGATAAAGAGAGCAATGAAACAAGCAATGCCACATATGAGAAACAGGCCCCAGAAGCTTTGTAAATGAAGCTGTTCTGAACCATCAGGGTTCTGTGTACCACAGGCCGATGTTTTTAGCCACTTGTCGTGAATCTTTTGAAGCTCGCCGTTCTCGGAGAGTGCGAGAATCGCGGTTGACATGTCGATGGCTAACGGGGAGTCTCTTGGGAATGCCTGAAAGCATAAAAATGAGCTGTGAGAATCATATAATACACATAGGCAAAATTCAATAGCATCGTGTTCTAGTTGATTTTGCTAATAGTTGTTAGAGGCGCAAACGGGGCCAGATGTGTCTGAAGTCGAGTCCAGATGTGTCTGAAGGCGAGGCGAACGCCTGAGGAGCGCTGGGTGAAAAAAATTTGCAAAAATTATTGGCTTGAAAAATTAAGTTAAATGTGATAACAGTATCAAAAAAAAAACTAAGAGAATTGTTAGACATACATATGTATGTAAAATTAACATACTGTATTAGGAATATCTAACCTTAAATTAATCTAGCCTTGATAGGAATTGATTTGGAAATATCTAGCCTTGAATCCTTATTAAAACTCTTAAAAATAGACGAACACATTAAAGTAAGTTACAACCCTGAAAAATAGAAGTGTCCTTGAGGCGCAAGAGGCGGGAGCCCGAGGTCCACTAAGGCACACCGAGGCGTGCATGCCTCAGGGAAACCACCTCGCTTATAGTACGAGGCACCGGGGGTTGCGCTTTCGTGAGGCGCACATTTCACAACTATGTGTACAAGTTCTTGTAGCATACTTCACATTGCATAGCAGTTATCACATCAAGAATCTTTCAATGAGCTTATTGCTAACCGTTTTAAAATCATTAAGCCGAGATAAAAAAATAAAAGAAATAGGTTTCGATATTGAGATACTCACGAATCCCCAACCGCTTTTAGTGAACTCTTGACCTCTAATTGAGAATTCGCAATGCTCAGAGAGGAAGAGGTCCACATAAGGTTGTTCATCAACCACAGCAGCAACAGTTCCATTTGCTAGAGCGCTTGCATATTCTTCGGGCGAGCCAAGAGCAACGAGACGGGTTTTGGCGACATTGAGTTCCTCGTTCAGATAGTTTTCTGCAAACGATCCAACTTGGTATCCGATACGTTCGGTGGTCGTTACCAAGGAATCGATGCTTTTAATTGGTGATGATAATTGTTGAACTGTAAGTATTGATGTTAGACTTGCAGTGTAGCTTGAATTGATGATCAGAACAACAAAAAGCCAGATTATCAGCACTAATCGACCGAGTGTGCTTACTGTATTTTCTCCTGAGAAGTCAATGAAATACAGAGTTTGTGATCTTGTAGGGAAATTATAAGTTCACTATGGAATGTAAAAATTTAGCGAAAAGCTAGAATTTGAACCCTCTACTTTGCACAATTTGTCACTTGGCTCAGGTACTTCGATTATAAAAATCAAGTAAATGGGTCAGATGTAGAAGAATTGAAGTACAAGAGCCAAATTGACAAATTGGGCTAAATAAGGGCCAGTTTGGGCAAACTAAGCTTTAATCAACGGCCTTTTTTGAAAGCTCTATTTTCAAACTTTTCCTAAAAGCAACAGATTTTATTTTGAAAAAAATAAATCAGACAGTTCCTAATTAATTAGTATTTTGATCAAAATGTGTTGTTCAAAGCCAAAATATGTAGTTCTATTCGAAGTTTGTGAGAGCAGCTTATTTTGACAGCAGCTTGAAAAGCAATACCAAACTGGCCCTAAATATCAGCTTTTGCCTCAAAATAAAGGGACTTACTATGAGCAAAAAACATAGTTGAGAAGCTAAACCTGCAGCATCCAAAATAAAACCATTAGTCCTCCAAAAGCTTCATTTTAGCCCTAACAACTGCAATTGATTTGGACTTTCGAAGTTATAAGAACGAATATGTAGATAACGTATGAACGACTGAAAATCTATACTTTTCCTGTATATCTTTCCTTATTTGATTGCCTAATTTTCACTGAAAGATACGTCTTACCAAAGAATTGTGACAACTTGCTTCTTAGGAGGTCCACGAAACTCGTCATTAGTTCGATGTTCAAGGATCCACACAACAGCTCCCACAACAAGGAAAAAAACTCCTGTAACAGCCCACATCAATGGAGTAAACGGTTTCAAAAACGCCCATGCGTTCGAATTCTGTTTCTTGACTGAAGCCACCACAACTAGACCCGATTCTATGTACGGTTGTGTAAAGTCCACAGCCCTCGTTCGGTTAGTGACAATCGCAATATCTCCAATGGCACCATCAAACACCTGCAGTAACAATTTTAAAGCTTCAGTAGATGCAATAAAGTTTCAAACTTTTTGTACTTGAGAGTCAAAATACTCACACCTAGAGTGATCTGATTTACTAATTCTGCATAGCTCGGGTTCTTATGGCCATCACCGAATGGAATGAATTTGTATGGAACTGCATAAGGAAGTAACTTTACAGCAGCAATGAATACATCTATGCAGTACCCCTTGACTGTTTCACCATTATCGACTGTCGATACAAAGTCTCGATAACTAACTCGGTGTGGAATCCCGATTTTCAATTGCCTTCCATTGTCAGGAAAAACCCACCCTCGAGGCGTAACTGTTGTTCCTCCAGGCCATACAACACTGGACAGCTTCTGGCTGGAACTCGAACGGTTAGGCAGTTTTGCATAAAGGGTCTCCGGGGGAACAACTGATAGCCCCGAATAGTTAGACCAGTAACCAATCCGCTGATACCCGTTATCAATCGCATTGATGATATCGAAAGCGGGATGTAAAGGCGATCGATCTTGAAGAAACCGAACAGGTCCAGTGAGGCCTGTCATATTCGTTTTCAGTATGTTATCAAGCAATTTGCTTCCCCCGTCAAAAATGCTTAGCGCCGCAAGGTTCAAAACACCGCCTCCAAGATCAGTTAGCTTCGGGTCATCAGAAAACGAGATATTGTTCCCCTGGTCTAAAAACAACTTCACAGCATGAGCAAGCATCCAAACAGTATCATAAGCATATAAACCATAAGGGTTCAAACCGGTCGAACTGTTGCTTAGTTGACTCCACCTTGACTCAAAATCCCTTCTTTTTTTCGAGCCCGGGACGTGGGGGCGAAATGTGAGAGCCCCTTTAATAGAATTTGCAACTGTCGGAGAGAGCGGCGAGTTTGAATCTATAACAGTAGACAGCCAAGAGGTTCCGATCCAGACAAAACCGTTTTCCATCATATTAAGACTCTTGGCAACATCGAAAACCAATAGACCAGTTCGGGAAAATGTATGCAAAACAATCACTCTAGATTCCATACTCAGAATCTTGACCAATTCATCTTCAACATCGCTTCGTTTAGATGATGGATCGGGAGGAAGTGCTGCTTTATACGAGATTCTACAACGTCTCTCAGCGAGTTGATCGCCTAATACAGTTACACCGTTTCTGCTCTGATCATCATCACTATAAATTGCAATCACATCAGCCCAACCGTAATAACTAACCATCTCTACTATGGCAGTCATCTGAAACAAATCGTTGGGAGCTGTTTGAACAAAATAGGGATATTGGAGAGGCGATAAGGTGGGGTCTAGAGCGGTGAAGGATAATAAAGGAACATGAAGCTCGTTTGCGAGATGAGATAGTACATGAGCCATTATTGAATTTTGTGGACCGATTATAGCAACTGTATCAGTCTCCATAAACTGTAATGCTGTGATCAATTAAGAAATATGATAAGTAAAATGAAAAATTTGCTCCCTGTACTTGGTTCAGTTTACATATAGTCCCTGAGTTTCAACCTATTCATAGTTAGACCCTGCTTCACTTACAAGCATCCATGGTGGACTATAAATGCTATGACTAATTATTATCAAAACGAAATTTGCAAACCAAATATACACGTTGAGCAAATAAAGGGACTAAAATCAAGTATTAGCCTCCATAGACTGTATTGCTGTGATTGTTTAAGAAATATGATTACCAAGATGCAAAATTTGCTCCCTGTACTTGGCTCAATGTGTACATTTGTTCATTGTTAGACCCTGAACTTTTCAATTCTCTCACAAACAGTCCATGGCAGATGATAAATACAGCGACTAACCATGATCGAATTGAAGTTCGAAAACCAAATGTAAACATTGAGCCGTTTTAAGGACTAAGTTTAGGCTGTGCAAATTAATTGACAAATCCAAGTAAGCATACCAAGGCATAAAAGCATGCCACCCGTTTTTGGTCAGTGTATTTCACGAAGAAGATTGTACAGCGCAAAATTTGATCCCTGTACTTGGCTCCATTAAAACCTTTGACCCCATAATTTCAATCTAATCATCATTGGACCCAGTGCTTTTCAATTTCCTCACAAGTGGTCCATGATGGACTATCAATACAGCGACTAACTATGATAAACTGAAGTTCGAAAACAAAATGTACACATTAAACCAATTAAGAGATTGAACTTTAGGGTGTTGTAGTAGATTGACACATCCAGGTAAACATACAACTTATACAAGAAAAGCCATGAAAACATAAAAGGAAAAAAAAAGCATACCACCCATTATGCCCATAAATCCACTGAAGTTCGAATCGTGTATATTTATAGACAATTTCCTTCCACCAAGAATGCTGGGATCAGAATTGATGTCATTCTGAGCAGCTTCAATGGCAATCTTTGAAACTTTTCCATTTATAGTACCAAAAGTGAAAATAGCTCCAACATTAACAACACCAGGTCCAGAACTTGCAGCACCGTATATATCTATGGACAGATTGATGAAGAACAGGAAGAACGAGAGATACCGAACCAAATTCATAGTATTTTCCAATTGATGAATTCTACAACCTAAACAAAACAGAAAAAGCAAAAAAAAAAAAAATAGAATAGTAAGGTATGAATACAAACCCAGGGGGAAAATTTGATAATAAATTGAACAACGAAGATAGTGTCTTTAATGAGAAGATATAGCAGACACCAAGACAAGCATCAATCAGAAAAATATACAGCAGCAGCAAAAGAAGACTAAAAAAATAATTTAAACTAAAAAGCAGGAAGCACAGAGGCAACAAAACTAAAATTCCTTCATTACAAAAACAAACTATATCCACCAAAAATCATATTTTTAATACCCACAAAGAAGAAAGATGAAGCTAAGAATGGGTATCAAACAATACTCACCAAGAACTCAAAAGAAGAATATTATTAAAGGAACCCATTCCTAAAAGTAAAGAAAGCAATCCAAGCATCCTGCAAAAGTAAAAGTTCCTCAAATTGCATAAAAAAAACCATACAAAAGAACAAAGAAATTGACAAGCAGAATAAAGCTTCAAGTATCACAGCAAAGAGGAAAAAGTGTTCATACCTAAAGGAACAAGAATATGGGTTGAAGATAGGTAAAGGTGAGAGCTTGGTGAATTGGGTTTTCTCCTAAAGAAATGTAATAAAAATGGGAGCTTTAACTTGATGAAAGTACCTGCCTTTTTGGGTGGTACTCGTTGAACACAAGAGAATGAATGGTGGGTGTTGTTTTGGGGGATAATGGAAGGGGAAAAGGGGTGGAATAAGGGAGAACCATTGAGGAAAAGAACAATATGTTATTGTTTGATTATGGTGGAATTTGTTAGTGATGTGGGTATTTCATAGATGAAGAAGATGAGTGTTGGGTCCACTCAATGGAGGCTTTGACCTTTTGTTAAATGCGCATGTTTGTTTTGAGGGGAATTTCTGAATTGGTTGGAATAATGCCAAATAAAGTATGACCTCAGTGGCCTAGCTACTTCCAGTCTTCTCATGGGTATGCTTGGATTAGTCTCTTTCTTTTTATTAAGATATTTAAATGCTTAATTAAGGTGTTAGACTTTAATCAAGAGGTCTTGATTTTGACACAGGTCTTGATCTTTGACTCTTGTGATACACTAAATAAGAGGTGTTAGGTCCAAAACAGTATACAGTTGTGTTTCATTTATACAAACAAATCTCTACGAACATAGTAAATTGAGCTTGTAATGTATGAGTTGCCGATTTGTGTAGAAGATAGGCTTTTATACCCGTGATTATACATTTCTTTGCGAGCAGAAAGGCGGTGAAATCACAAACAAATAGTTTATACAATTACGATGAGCATGCGTATTGGGTGATATATGATCTAGTTTTATGATGAAAGCGACAAGACGTCATGTGAGCATACAAATACGTTCGTTTTTGTTACTAAGATGTGATCCGACTTTTCATAAAATGTGGCATTAACATTTTATGATTACTGAATAAGTTCGTTTCAACTCTAATCGATGTAACTTTAGTTGAAGAGACGCTCGTAAAATATGATGTTATTTTTAGTTAGCTGTGATGTTATTGCAAATATCTGAGACTAATCTACGAGTTAAACATCTAATGCCGATTTGAGGTATTCTATTCAAAGTGACTTTTATCTTTTCGTTTCCCTCTCTTTCTCTTCTCTGACGATAATATTTCTACTAGGAATCTAATGCCGATTTCCGAGTCTCGATTCAGTTGTACAGAGTGTTACGCATTTAACGACAAAATTGGCTGGATATATATTTGAAATCTTCAATGCCATCTATTTAAGAAACAGCCTCAGGCTCTAGAGTTGAAAAATTTGTCTGAAAATATGAACAATCATTGTGATATTTTATTGAAGTATACACAACAGATGGAATTCTCAAGCTTGGTACAATTTTGCTGAGAGTTATCAAGCTGAATTTTGCATGTGTTTACCTACTTGAAGAACGATTGCGGTCAATGTCTTTTCGATGCAGGCAGGCAGGCCGCAGTTGTATGCCAATTCGATTTCTGAAGCTATCGATCAGAGCTGGCGGTGTTGGCCTAACTTTAACAGCTGCAAGCACTGTGATCTTTGGGGAGTTGTCTTGGACGCCTGGCGATCTTATTCAAGCTGAAGATAGGGCTCACAGGATTGGTCAGGTATGCTAAAGAACTGTGATTATGGAACTAGGAGATATGATGAACTAATGTTTTGGAATGTTCATTACAGAATATGTCGTGAATTTGAATACGTTCTATAAACACTGGCTTGAACTAAACATACGATATTCTTACACGTTGCGAAATTAAGCAGCTTTTGCTAATTTGGCATCAAAGAAAAGTGTGTCACAACTTAGAAAAGCTACCGAATTTTGTAATCTGTGTAATCGATTCGTTGGTTTCAGGTATCTTCAGTCAATATACATTACCTGGTAGCAAATGATACTGTTGATGATATTATCTGGTATGTTCATTCAAATCTCATCATCTTTGCTTAAAAGTTCCCGAATTCGAATAATACTATTTTTTATGGTCTGTGTGGACCGTGCTCTGGGACGTCGTTCAGAGCAAGCTCGAAAACTTGGGACAGGTAATTGACTTTCGTTTTTGTTCCTATGCATAGACATCTTGCCTAAACATCTTGGATTAGAGATATTTTTTGGCCGAAAAATATATGTAGTGTTGAACTGAAGGGTATTTATTGGTGGATAGATGCTTGATGGGCATGAGAATATGTTAGAAGTATCTGGCAGCCAAACGAGAAGCAGCCCGGCAAAGCAGAAAAGACTCGACTCGTTGCTGAAACGGGGTAGCGACGGGACTGTCTCGGATTATCAACCCAAACTCGAAAGCCCTCGCCAATGATTGACTCGCAAGCATCATGTTTTCAAAATGCTAGAATAACAAACCAACAAGCTCTAACATGAACTAGTTGCAGGATGAGGCAGTTACAAGTGAAATGGAAACATAATATTAGCCATTTTCGTGAGTGTAAGGCCATGTTCTTTTCAACTTATCAAACTTATTTCAGTGTAAATTTATATGTATGCAGTACTGATAAGTACTGAACCGAACTGGACTGAATATAAGTTGAAAATAACAGGGCCTAGGATGCTTATAAATGGACTACTTATAAACTGTACAAGTAGCTCTTGATAGGCAGAAATAGTGAGGAGCTTTTGTATATTTACACTGTATATTAATTCAAATTATCAGAAAATGAGTAATGGTTACAACAACAACTTTACCTCAATGTCTAACAGGGCTCCCACACAAGCGAGTCTAGAGCCGTAAATGAGCCGAGCTGTTCATGAACGATTCAGTGCTCGGCTCGATAAACAATCTGCTCGGCTCGATGTATTGATGAATTGTTCGTGAACATAATTTTGGGCTCTATTTATAAATGAACCGAACATGAACAAGCCTAAGCTCGGCTCGAAAGCTCGTAAACAAACACGGTTAGAGGCTCGTGAATAAGTTCATAAACAAGCTTGATAAAAGCTCCTAAATTGCATCCATTATAATCTTTACGCATTAAAAATCAAATGAAGCAAAAAAAAATTAAAAAAAATATTATTTAAAGCCACACTGTGACTGTCACATAATTTAGTAAATTATGCTACTTTTAAATTATACCGTAAAATGATAAAGGTCTATATTTCAGTTAATGTAAATTATTTACTAAATTTTAATAGTCGAAATTTTATTACACTTGTATATTTCTTTTTACTTTTACTATTTCTATATTTTAGGTAAGATTTATTTGCTTTCAATTCATTTCTTCTTTAATTCAGATTTTATTGATAGTTTTTGTTAATGGGACTATATTTAATTTTGTTATAGAATTAATACATGTCTTTATTTGTTTATATAATTTTACAAAAAAGTCAAACATTACCAAATATAGTAGTTTACTTAGTTGATATGGTTTTCATTTATTTGTAAATAGAGAGACCATGTAGCCTATATTGCTCCAAAAACATATTTATTTTACTAATTTAATTTGACATATAACAAAAACTAATATACCATCTTATTAAAGCTAATGTGCCAAATGAATAGAGGCTAACCACTCTAATAATATACCATACTATTAAAGAAAAAAATGTTATAGGCTGGTAACACACTGGTATCCTATATCAACTTTTTTCTGAACAGACAACTCTCCGTTTGAATAAATAAATGAAATAGCGATTACTAAACAACAACAGTAATAATAATAAATAGGGTAAATTTTAAAAAAGTACCTTATAGTTTCACTCATTTGTAAAATGGGGTTTGAGGAATTTTTTTTTATAAAATGGGATCTGTAATTTTAAAAATTTTGCAAAAAGGGGGCTTTGACTTTAAAATAGTAGTGTTATATTAAATATTTTAAACAATTTAACATTCTAATAATTTAACCTTATTATTTTAAAAATATACGTCATAATTTGAGTAGTTTTCGGAGATTTTTATTATTTTTTATAGTTTGTTATCATAATTTAATTAAAAAAAAATATTTGTACTAGTAAAAAAATTTTAAAATTTTTCACTGATGTGTATTGTATTTTTAATCACCATCCCACAAAAATTCAGATAAAAACGAACAAGATTACCCATTTTCGTGACATAATTTAATATTGAGGATCCTTTATTTGCAAATTTTTTTAAACCACAGACTCCGTTTTGTAAAAAAAATTCCTCAGACCCCGTACATTGTTTGTGGTGCGCAAATCAGTGCACTTTTATTAAGTTTTAGGAGTCTTTTTAAAGTTGAAGTGACATTAAACCATTTGAAACAAGTTCTCATGGTTAAAGATGTATTTTTTTACGTGGGTTCTCTAAAGTTCAAGCTTGTACATTTCGGATTCAAATCTGTTGTTTTCAATTATGTGTTTCCTTTCATGTCCCCCATTTAGATTTTGCCATGTGTTAGATTTTCTTACTTAATTTTTTATTTTTAGATTTTATTTCCTAATTTTAATTTCTCTCTCTTACGTGTCTAATATATGGCAAAATTTAAATGGGAAACACACAATTGAGGATAACAGATTTCAACCCGTACGTTTCACTCAATCTCAATCATTCAATAAATTTTAGTGATTGGGATTTAATTACATTAATTGAAATATACAACTTTAGAAAATTTAAATCCATTTTTTTTAAATGGTTAATGATGTATTTGGTATAATACTCTGTTATTTTCAACTTCTAAAAACTAAACTGAACTGAATTAAATTAAAATTATCTGAATTAAACTGAATTTATTTTAATATAAATTTAAAACTATATATAATTAAATTAAACTAAATGGGCGTTAGGCCTTAATAATAATGATAATAATAATTCACACTACACTGCAGCGCTCACTTTACTGGCATTTGCTTTATATAAGAGGCTTAAGCAGAGATTTATACAATTGAAAGCTCAAATTTGGGATCCGATCCTTTAGCAGATTCTTGTGCTCCATTTCCTCTGGTACTTTCTTTCCCCTTTCTCTTTCTTTTATCTTTCTCCTCAGTGTTTTTGCTGCTCAATTTCTAACCTTTTTCGCTTTGACTTCTCCCAGAATGACCTTATCCTGTTAACAAATTTCAAGCCTTTAGTCACTCATCTGATTTTTCACACCTTTTTTCTTTGTGGGTTTTTGTTATTTTGTTATTTGTAATCTTGTTTTGTATAATGTGAGTTCCTTCTGTGAAAATAATCTGTTTGGTTCCCGAGAAAATGAATTGTGTTTTGGGCCTTCAAAGAAATTTTAACTAGGATTTTATCTGATCTGTGGTTTCTCATGTTTTTTCCTTTGCATGTTGACTTATCTACTCCATTTTTTGTCTGGCATTGCTGTTTTTGTGACTGAATGATGGTGGATCTGACAGTAACTGATATTTTTAACTTTTTTTTGGGTTTATAATGGATTTTTTCAATATGAAAGTTGGGGTTTGTTTGTACTAGCCTTTGACTTATACTTGTCTCAACTAGCAGCAACCTTTTTCATACTTTGAGTTAATAGTTTCTTTTAGATTCCTAGGGATTGCACTTGCTTTCTGGAGTGAAGTTCTAGTTTGGTCTGAAATGGAAATGGATAATATCACTGTTGTTTTATTATATGCTTGTATTGTATCTGTATATTTTCAACTAATGGAACTTGAAAAATTAGTTGAAATAAAGCTGAAGTTGTTATCATCAGTTTTCTGATTACAAAGTTATACTTTTGGTCTAACTGACAAGAAACTGTTTGTTAGCCAATCGTTTTTACTACGGTTTTTTCCCCTGGATTTATTCAAACAAACGTATAGTTTCCCTTGAGTACAAAGATGATTTTAACATGGATGCTTGTCGATCTCCTTGTGCTTACGATTTCCGCAAGTTGTCTACAATGAACATTGAACGTTCATTGTTTGAGCTGATTAGAAACCAAACAATTATATTGTATTTTTTTTTTTGACTGATGAATAGGTCAATAATTATTTCGATGGGGCTAAAGATTCACCATTCTTTGGCTTTAGATTATAATGGACTAAAGCAAAATGATTCATTAAACTGTCTGAGCTTCTTTTTATTGTGATGTCACGGATAGCTGTTTGCAACTCTACTTCAGGGTCAATTGGAAACAACCTCTCTGTAATTACAGGGGTAAGGTTGCGTACACCCGACCCCCCCTTACCCCGTTTGTGCGGGAGCCATTGGGGTAATGTTGTTGTTTGTTGTTTGATGAATAGGTCAATAGCATATAAGAATCAGAGTCGATAATAGTTCTAATCTAAGGTGGACTAAACATCTAAGTCCCCCTACTTGTTGAAGAACCTGCTGCTCTAGCAAGCTGATATGCAGCAAGGTTCGCAGACCTATTGGTAAACACAATACGAATAGCAGAAAAATGTCTAATGATAGACTTACAGTCTGAAGAAATAACAATTATATTGTATTTAAATGTATATGTCGGTTTCAATACTGGATTCCTTAATGCAGTTCCACTAATTTCAGTCCTTCATCTTGAGACCATTTAAGCGAGTTCATATCATTTTTTAAGACCTTGTACTGGCTAAGATTATTCTGTTGTTTCTTATGATTTTGAGTGCTAAATATTTTTTTTCCCGAAATTTTTATACAGTTAAAGGGCATATCCACACTGAGCACAATGTCGGATCTTGAAGCCCCACTGCGCCCCAAAAGGAAGAAGAATATTGTGGACTTCTTGGTTAAATTCCGATGGATCGTGGTTATTTTCGTTGTCCTGCCAATCTCCTTTACCGTCTACTTTCTCATATATCTTGGGGATCTTAAATCCTCAATGAAGTCATACAAGCAACGACAGAAGGAACATGATGAAAATGTCAAGAAAGTCGTCAAACGCCTCAAGCAGAGAAATCCGTCAAAAGATGGTCTTGTATGCACTGCTCGAAAACCCTGGATTGCTGTTGGAATGCGAAATGTTGACTATAAAAGGGCTCGACACTTCGAAGTTGACTTATCAGCCTTCCGTAACATTCTTGAAATTGATAAAGAACGAATGATCGCTAAATGTGAGCCACTCGTCAACATGGGACAGATCACTAGGGAAACTGTCCCTATGAATCTCGCACTTGCAGTAGTTGCTGAGCTTGATGATCTTACCGTTGGTGGCCTAATCAATGGTTATGGGATCGAAGGAAGCTCCCATATCTATGGCTTGTTTTCCGATACTGTTGTTGCTTACGAGATTGTTCTAGCTGATGGTCGAGTAGTCCGAGCTACCAAAGACAATGAATACTCTGATCTTTTTTATGCCATTCCTTGGTCTCAAGGGACACTCGGTCTCCTTGTCTCAGCCGAGATCAAGCTTATACCGATTAAAGAGTACATGAAGGTTAATTACAAACCGGTTGTGGGAAGTCTAAGAGAGTTGGGTCAGGCATATATTGACTCATTTGCCCCCAGAGATCTTGACCAGGATAACCCGGAAAAAGTTCCTGACTTTGTGGAAACAATGATTTACACTCCTACTGAAGGAGTGATGATGACTGGGAGATATGCCTCCAAAGAAGAAGCCAAACAGAAGGGCAATGTGATTAACAGTGTGGGTTGGTGGTTTAAAACTTGGTTTTACCAGCATGCTCAGACAGCCTTAAAAAGGGGAGAGTTTGTGGAGTACATACCAACCCGGGAATATTACCATAGGCACACAAGGTGTTTGTATTGGGAAGGAAAACTTATTCTTCCATTCGCAGATCAGTGGTGGTTCAGGTTTCTCCTCGGCTGGTTGATGCCTCCTAAGGTTTCTCTGCTCAAAGCTACCCAAGGCGAAGCGATCCGAAACTATTACCATGAGAATCATGTCATTCAGGATATGCTTGTTCCTCTTTACAAGGTCCCCGACGCCTTAGAGTGGGTCCACCGTGAGATGGAGGTAACTGTTTTCTTTTCTTATGGTCCTTGACCTTGAGTGCTGCTGGAACCTATTTCATATGTTTTAACTGTAAAATGTTACAACCAGTGTTGTTAAAAGCGTGCCTCACTCAGGGCATGGGTCCCGCGCCTTGGCATACCTCAGGCAAGGTAGCGCCTTTTAGTGTGTGTTCCGGTGGCCCCAGGTGCGCCTCAGGGATACCCTTGTTTTAAGGGTTCTAACTTACTTGAATGTGTGTTATTCATCTAGTTTTAGGAGTTATAATAATTTAAGGCTGGATATGCCTAATTCAATTCCTATTATATATAGATTAACTCAAGGCTAGATATTCCTAATGCAATATGTAAATTTTACATATATATGTACATCTAAGAATTCTCTTAGTTCTTTTTCTGGTACCGTTATTGCATTCAACTTCAGTTTTCAAGCAGATATTTTTTGCAAATTTTCTGCGCCTAGCGTAACTCAGGCGTGCCTCTAACAACTATGGTTACAACTGTTTCTAGGTATATCCACTTTGGCTCTGTCCGCATAGATTGTTCAAGCTGCCAGTCAAAACTATGGTCTATCCCGAGTATGGATTCGAGCATGAGCACCGACAGGGCGACACACCCTATGCTCAAATGTATACCGATGTTGGAGTGTACTACGCACCTGGACCAGTCTTGAGAGGCGAGGTGTTTGATGGAGCTGAGGCGGTTCGTAGATTGGAGGGCTGGTTGATTGAGAACCATGGGTTCCAGCCACAGTATGCTGTATCCGAGCTGAGCGAGAAGAATTTCTGGAGAATGTTCGATGCTGGTCTCTACGAGCAATGCAGGAGGAAATATGGAGCTGTGAGAACCTTCATGAGTGTTTACTACAAGTGTAAGAAAGGGAGGAAAACCGAGAAGGAGGTTCAAGAAGCCGAGCAAGCCATCCTTGAGACGCCAGATGCAGACTATAATTGACACATTGGCTGATTATGAAGTAATAAGCATGAGGCGATTTTAGTGATAGTTCTTGTTTGTTTTCGAATTTTCTGACATTTGGGGGTTAGTTTTGCTGGGTTTTAGTTTCATAGCTTACAGCTTTAGCTTATGCTTAGTTTTGTTGTCTTGGATTTTCGGCGATTAGACGTGTCTTTACATGATTTGTTGGACATCATGTTTTCGGAGTATAATGTGTTTTTATCGATCAACACAAGTTTCATTAGGCTCCATTGTTATGCTAATAATCAATAATTAATATGCTACATTATTCAAAATTATCATTCTTAAGGAAAAAGGAAGTTCTGCAAGAATGATTTATCACAAGAAGCTCTACACGAAATATTATAATAAATGTAGCCGTTAGATTTCACAACAAAAATTACATGTAAATTGCTATTTGATCAAGAAATTCAGAAAATCAATATTTTTGCAATCACCATTGAAATAACCAAAAAAATACTGAAGCATTACATTATCAAATACAAATATACATGTATATTTAAAAAAAAGGTCAAAATTTTCTGCCGCCATAAGGATATTCCTCTGCTATGACCTGATAATATACACTCTCAGAAGGATATCAAAGCACAACCTGCCATGGCATAATGCAGTGAATCCATATATTCATATAAATCTTGCTCCCATTATTGTGTATGGAAGATCAATTTGATTCTCCAATTTAGCAATATGTAGTCGTAGCTTATCGATTTGATTTTTCATCACGACAAGATCAAAATGTACTTGCCAAGTCGAATGATCGGATTTCTCATTTGTTCCATTTTGGACTAAAGTGATAGACTTTGAGTGCTCATTCCGCGATACATTACAAGGTGTAAAGAATGTCAAGGTTGTGATCTAGCTATGATTTTCATTCTGTTTCATCTGAACCAAGCATGCCCTCAGTCAGATAAGGTTTCCTTCTAGCTACAACGAATAACAAAAGAAGATCAACACAGGCTATTATCGATTGTTTGCCAAAAAAAAAAGGAGAAGAAGAGGGGTTTTAGGAATTACTTTCTTGTGTTAACAACTAGCTAATTGTAATCCACGCTATGTCAAGGGTTAAAGAAACCCGAGCCACCCATATTTACAGCTATCAAAACCAATATGCTCGTAGCAACAGCCAACCACACAATGACCGATCCTGCTAATTCACATATCAGATTAGCATAACGAGAACAACACTAAAACCAACCTTAAACACAGAACTAACGTATACCATCAGAGCCTTCAGTTCTATCGGTAGAGTTCGAAGGTGCTGACTTGGCATTTAGACCAAGTGACCCTGCAGCCGAGACATCATCCACAACTTTGTTGCTTCCTGTCTCAGATGCTACAATCCCTTGAAATTCCTCGCTCACTATTAGAGCGGCTAGTACATCGATAAATGACTCCTTATCCGAGCCGTTTATAGCATCCCTTGCCCTTGATGCAAATGTAGGGTTTGCTTCCTCAGTATCGGACAACTCATCATCGGAAGCATCGGTATCAATGGACGCCATTGCAATCTTGTCATCGTCCTCATCCTCTACATAAGCTTTGTATGTAAGTCGGAGTAATATCTCTCCTGAAGATCCTTTCCCAAAGAGTCCCCAACCTCCTCGTAAAACTACGATCCTATCTGTAGGTACAGTGTCCTGAAGAGATCCTATATCAACCTGCAGATATCATTGGATTGTTAGAAATTATTCGTGCAATCAAATTCAAGCAAGAAGCCCAATTCAATAATCGAAGTCAATTTCAGAATGTCAAAACAATTTGATTAATGAACTAGGAAATATTCAAGAATAATTGGCATGTGAATTATATATCTACCTCTCCAGTACCAATGGTCAAGTCTTTCAATCCAAAGCCGTCTTTTACTTGGATCTGCAACTTTTGCTTCCTTGGGTTTGCAACAAGCATGTGAAAATCCTGCATAAAGTCACGAGAATCCTTTTAAAGATAAAGAAGGTATACAAAAAGAAAATTGAAGCAAATCATGCCATAATCTAAGGCCTAATGCCCCCTGAACTTTGAAAAGGTCCCCGTAACTCCGTCAACTTGGAAAAAATGCACCAATTTCCCCTTAATGCCACGTGTCAGCTTTAGATTGGATTTAGAAAAATCATAAAAATGACATCTTGAAAAGTCAAACCAACCAGAAGCTGACATGTGGTGTTAAGAGGGCAAACCGATGCACTTTATGAAAGTTGAGGGAGCTACAGGGATCTTTTCAAAGTTCAGGGGCATAAGGTGGAATGAGACAAGTTGGAGGAGCCACTGATGGATTTATCCAATAATCAATTTGAACAAGAACAGACACTCACCTGATTCCAAATTGGCTCACCCGGCCGCCCAATGACAGTAGTTTGACTGTTCTTTTTACTTCGTATAGTTTGATCTCCCAGGCTTAGAACAACATATGGATCTGTTTTACCTGGAAAAAAAAATTGAAATTAATTTATATAGCAGTCTTAGCAGATGCAAAGTAAAAGACCTCTTTCATAATTGCAACCATAACGAAAATTATGGTGGGAGAAAGGCTTCAAGAAATATGCATGACACAATAAAAGAGGGGGAAGTGATCTTTACCGAAGAAGAAATAGGAAAGTTTTCGAGCATCTACAAGAGTAACAGAGAGTTCACCAACAAAATCAGTGTTTCCTTCTTGCATTTCTCCTGATCTGAAATCATTTGCAACAGGCCCAACTGCTGTTCCTTTCTGAAAATCTAGGACAATCTTCTTTGGACGTACAAAAAGTTGAGGCAAATCTTCTGTAAGCAGTTTCGTCAAAAACCTGATAAAAATTCAGTGGATCATATGAGTTCATTGAAAAAGGAGGCATCAAAATATCAACAACATAGAAAGAACTCCGTACAAGTCACAGAAATATCAAACTCAGATCACCAAATACAACCATAAGTTTAATTTGATTTGCAAAATCAAATGAAGATTTTGAAAGATCGCCATTAAGCATTAAATCAAATGGATAAACACAAGATAACAAAATCTCCATACGGAATGCATCATATAACAACCATCTCATACAATTCCTACTATGAATTCTTGTGTTTCATTATCAATATTCAACATGTTCACTCCTAGCTCATGATTATAAACACTATTAGTTTGCCTTTACATTACAGAACCAGAACTTAACAAGACTTCAAAACGAAACAAAAAAATGAGTCATGTGATCTGACAATGAGGTTGAAATGCTTAAGTTATGAAGATGACATAAAAACATTACAACAGAGAAGGGAGGGGGGGGGGGGGGACACTGCAAGCAAATACTAAACACTATAGGTACAAAACCAGCATAATCGGACAAGGAGATGATAACAATTAACCAAAATTATTCAAATAGAAATATTTGCTAACTACCATACACCTTGCTTGAGAGTTGTTAAATGTTGAAGGCTATATTGTCTATTAATCTAATTTAATCTTTAACCAATACACTTTATACGTAGAGGAAGACACTTGACCCATACTTATCACATACATGAACTCAGGGGCGGTTCCATGTTATGAGAAGTAGGGTCCATGGACCCCATTTTTTAACAAGTAGTATTAAATTATATGTAGTTATATATATAGACACCACACCACAAAAATATATAATTGGACCCCTCTTACTGATTAACTTCTACTAAAAGACTTCCATCAAAAGAATCTGCAGTACTAAGCTGCGAACTTTTATTAACTAGATTCAGTGATTTTCTATATCCCTTGCTATACTATTCCTAGTGCCGCTATTACTGTAGCAATTGCTGCTACTCTAACAAGAGTAAACCATACTTAGTTGAAACATGTGCACGGATGATTTCTAGGCCTACCCACAACTCACTTCACAGACCTTGTTCCTGAAAGTTAATAAGCCGGATTACCAGGACAATGACCACTGACATATTGATAAGATTTAAAGATGGTATGGTTCCTTAATAAGTTAAGCCACAAGAATGATGCAAATGTAATGGTCTTAGATTATTTGCACAAGAAATAAAAGAATACTCAAACTTAATGAAAACCAAGTAACTTATTAATATATTACGTCATATTACTGTAATTCATGTCACAGATGAGAACCATTGAAATGGAAACTAGAGCTGAAATTGACAACTGGCAGTTGAGGTCATTATGGAGAATTAAGAAACATGGATTATGGAAGTAAAAAACGCAGACTTGCAGAAAGACTCCACTAAATCAATCATTAATTCAACGAAAAAGGAAAAAAAATATTTTCAGAAAGCAAACAAAATATAACTTGCACAACTTGGAAAAGAAATCCACTTACATTGAGAGGACAGGAATAGCTGCTTCCACCAAATGCAAGCAAGGATGAGAAAACAAAAACAAATGTCAGAATCTTACATGTCTTCATGTCGCCTAAAGCAATTAAGAATATGAGAGTATCTTAAGCAAATTTCAAAGCTTTGAAGCAAAATCGAACCATAACTTGGACTCTGTCCATCTCTCTTTCAAGCAAAATCATGCCAAACAAGTAAGAAATGTACACCATGCCACACAAGTTCTCCAAACAACAATGGAAAAACTAGTGAATGATTAGAAGTTTATTAATTCACTATATCTATATGTGAGAAAGATAAGAACATACAAACCCCAAACTTCATCTAGTCACAGATATGCCTTAGTGACTACTAAATCATTAACAGCATCTTTCATTCTTTCTATAGGCGGAGTAATTAATAAATTGGTGTGAACTCAGCCTTATCCAAAACTTAGATCACAGGGGTATGAGACAAATTTACAGAGTTATTAGCTCGAGAAAAAATAACTTAAACATAAACTCTAATCTGTAACGGAAGAAAATCTATTCCATTCAGCTCCTACACAAATCCAACCATCACTCACCCATCAAGTTGAACAAGCGGAACGGTGATAATTCAAATTTGATCTTCGGAAGGGAGACAAAAGCCCATGAAACAGCTCCAACCCAAGGTTCCGCTGGTATCAACCGGACTTTGACCCACAGTTCACCATCTATATCAAAATCTCGAATACCAACCGGTACAACAATGGGGATTATGCCAAATTTAAGAGAAAGCATTAGCAATGCACGAGCACCACCAGTATACCTAAGGCCAATTTGATACCTATCATCACCACAGAGCATAATAAAAGTCAGTTAAAGTACCATTAGACACTACAAACAATGGAAAATCACAAAGGGACTTCCTTTTCTGAGCAGTCTAAGAATCAAAAGTTTGAAACTTTAAAGGGAATTCATAAAGAGGGAACTCACTGCAAGTCATTGGCCCGGCGAGATGTTCTGCGCTCAACATTCCTTACAGACAATGGCTCATCACCCAGAGAGAATTGCTTAATTTCAACTCTCTCAACATAATCAGGCTTCTGCAAATTATCAATAACAGGCTGCAATAACCCAATAATCCAATTCTCAAGGCCACCTCTATAAACCTTCCACAATTTCCCCAACACCATATTCACCCACTCCACAGACTCTTTCCTCTGCAAATCCTTCTCCAAAAACAACGAGAAGCTGGTCGGTACTTGCGGCCATGGGCCACGCTGCCCTTGCCCAGGACCCATTTTCCGCATCTTTCTCGATGTCCATAGCTTATCAAAAGCCACTCCAACGAAGAAGAAGAACACAAACAATCCAAATATGTTTCTGCTAATTGGGGGCGACGGAATCGGATGAATCACTCCCAATTGAGTCCTCAACTTATCCAGCATAGGGTCGTCTTGAAACCCAGTGAAATTCGAGCTCATCTGAATCGATGCCGTAGATGAAGAAGATGATTGTTGTCGAGAAATCTCATGCTTACTTTCCAATTCAGTAGCAATCTGTTTCAAAATTAGGTTTCTAGCAGCTAAAGAAGAAGGATTAGCGAATTCCAAATTAGCATTAGGGTTTTCGCCATTACCGGAGGCCAAACAAGGCTGAAGCCCCAATTTCGTAATTGAATTGGAAAAATGGGTGTATCCCAATTTCTTCCTCCTCCGCCTCTTACCGAAAGGGATTGACTTTGACGGGTAACTGTGATGAATGAAGCTTTTACATGGACAGAGGTGGGGGAGAACGAATTGGGACAAATCAAAAACAGCAGACGAACTAGAACTAGAAGAAATTGCAGTCATCTTCACAGAGAAGATGAAATTGGGAGGTTAAAAGATGAAACTTCATTGGAAAAGATGGGATTTTGAGGAGTTGGGAGGAAATGAGACACCATTGATGGATGAATGTGGAGGAGATTGAAGAGGAAGTGTTTGTGATAGAGGGAATATGCTAGAGAGAGAGTAGAACAGGTTAGAGAGAGAGAGGGTGTGGAGTTGCAATTTATTGGGAATTGGACTTTGAAAATCCCTCCTTTTTACACAACAAAAATATGTTTTTTCTGTACACCTTCAATTTTACTGTGCTAATTATGAAATACTTTTTTGCAATTACGTTGTTTATCCGAATTTGACACGAAAAGTAAGGTGTCACTCTAAATTTTTAAAAGTTTTGAGTTACCTACTGAATTTAATAAAAATGAATCAATTTACCCTTATGAATCTGTAAAAAGTGCGTCATTTTCCCCTTCCTAATGTCATGTGTTAGCTTCTGAGTGGTTTGATTTCTAAAAATATTATTTTTTAATTTTTTTTCTATTCAGAAGCTGACGCGTGACAGACTGATTCATTTTTGTCAAATTTATAGAATAACTTAAGATTTTTAAAGGTTTAGGATAACATTTTATTTTTCGTGTAATGACTTGTATGTTTAATTTCATTAAATAACTTATGTTTTCATTGTTTCTCCTCGGTCTATAACTGTAATTGGATATTACACCCTTGAATCAAAATAAAATGTAATCATAAATGGAGCCAATATTTACAATTTTTTATGAAAAAACCCGAGGACCACAAAATTTTACTAAGGCTGTCAAGTGTGATTGAAAATGAGACGGTAAAGTTATATCTAGTCTAATTTCAATTGAATGAGGTCGATTATATTGTTCTTCCATCGGTATGACCGTAGAAAATTAAGGCAATATTATTTTGATCATAGTCAAATGCTTAAAGTTGAACACGAGTAGACCAAATAAATGTATAAAAGTCAAAAGAGAGAGACGGAATTAGCATCATCATAGTGAATAGATGACGAAATCTAGTTCTTGCTTTTCTATATTGGATTTTAGCCCACGTGGGTCGGAACCGACCTCCTATTTCCCTGTTCTTTTTCATTGGGAGGAAAAAAAACACAGGGTAGGGACTACTTTGTTATAGGCTACAGCAGTTGATTAATTGCTGATAAGCTAGAAGATCAATTCTGAAATATCAACGTCTAAGGTACGGTATTTTCATCAGGTTTTGCTAGGGGTTTGAAAATACATCTACTGCAGATAGGTTTAGCAGACGTTGGGGATAACCCGCACGAACAAACAAATGAAGTGTCTAAAATAAAACAACATCAATGTGAGTAGCTGATGACATCAAGTAACTAATATGTTATCTCCAGTCAATACATTACAAGGAAAGAGAGTTGTAATGTTAACACAATCAACTTATCAATATACTGACCAGTTAAGCTCTGTGTTTTCGATTGAATTTGAAGCCTAATTCTCTATGATCCACTTTGCCTTGTATCAGATCCAACAATTGAGGAACTTCTTCTAGATGGTCTTTCAAATATTTGTCCAAGAAATCTTCGTTAGATACCGCAAGGATCGAATTTAAGGAAGGCTCTTTCTTTATCAAATCCTTCAGCAACAAAATCCTTACAGCTGTACATATTGGGACAATTCTCTTCTCCAAATTCAAACCGAAGACACGTGGAGTTCCAAGAACCGCATCAGGCTGAAAACCCATCTCATTAACAAGAAAATTCATCTTATTCTTTATGGTTTTCTCAGACAATTCAAAAAGAGCAGGATACTTTCTGAGAGCTGACAACAACTGCTCTTCACAGAGCCCCCATCTCAAACAAACGTCCGTCTTAGCATCCCAAGTTTCTCTGGACAATTCGAAACACAGTGGCGATGCTCGGGTGAAACTGCTTTTGGCTGGATCAAATCCCATTCCTGCAATTCTCTTTACAGCTTCATTGAACTTGTCAACTTCTGAGTATAAAACAAGAGGTTTCTGCAGCAATAAGCTAGTGACGCAACGATCCTGAACTCCAAGCTCTTTTAAGATAGACATATTGAGTGCAATGTTTTTTCTAATACCATACCATTGTTGAGAGCTCAAATGCAGGAATACCTTAACTACTTTAACATCAGGAGAAGGAATGGCAGGACGCATGGAAGGAATTCGGAATGGAACTACAACTGGCCAATGGCCTGCAACTGGAACGGAATGCGCTGTTTAAAATATCAATATTATGCGACAACATATATATATACACACACACACACACACACACACACATTTGTAGGTAGTTGTTTCAGCAGGATATACCAAATCTCAACTCAAACAAACATCACAAGCAATAAAAGTCTGTAAAGAATCCCTGATCTAACACAAGTGTGTCTGAAATAAAACGACAGCGATGCTAGTCACCGGTGAAAGCATGCAACTAGATGTTAAGTAGAGTATCTGTCACATCAATTGATTGGAAAGAAAAGACATTATTAGCATAATCAGCATTTCAATATACTGACCAGTTAAGCTTCGCGTTTTCCACTGAATTTGAAGCCTAATTCTCTATGATCCACTTTGCCTTGTATGAGATCCAACAACTGAGGAACTTCTTCTAGATGGTCTTTCAAGTATCTGTTCATGAAATCCTTGTTAGATATTGCAAGAAACGTATGTAAGGCAGGCTCCTTCTTTATCAAACCCTTGAGGAACAAAATCCTTATTGCCGCACACCTCGGGACAATTCTCTTCTCCAAATCATAGCCCAATATCACTGGAGCTCTAAGAACATCATCAGCCTGAAATCCCATCTCATTAACCAAAAAATCCATCTTATCATTTATGATTTTCTCAGACAATTCAAAAATTGTGGGATACTTCCTAAGAGCTGACAACAACTGCTCTTTAAAGAAGCCCCAACTTAAAAAATTGTCAAGCTTAGCATCCCAAGTTTCCCTGGACAGTTTGAAACACAGTGTTAATGCTCGGGTGAAACTACTTTTGGCTGGATCAAATCCCATTCCTGCAATCTTCTTTACAGCTTCATTGAACTTGTCCACTTCTGAGCATAAAACCTGAGGTTTCTGAAGCAATAAGCTAGTGATGCAACGATCCTCAACCCCAAGCTCTTTCAAGATTGACATATTGAGTGCAACGTTTTTTTTTATACCATACAATTGTTTCGGAGTCAAACGTAGGAAAACCTTAACAACTTTAACATCAGAATGAAGAACACTCTTGAGGATTTCATAAGATGGAATGATAGACTGCTCCAAGCTCATGAACAAGAGGTCTTTTATCTTAGTAATGAGTATTGGAAGGTCTCCGCTAGAAATTCCAACAGTAGAACGTAAAAATTCAATCTTGGGGACTATGGTTTTGCTAATACTATAATTCAACAGATATGGCCTTTTCCTAACAAGGTCAGAGATTTGGGTAGAGTTGAACCCATTATGTTTAAGAAAAGCAATAACAGAATCTGGGTTTTCAGGGGTTTCGAAATTGATCCGCTTAGATGCAAGGACAGCAGCTTTTGGAGATAACCCACATGAATTGATCAAGTAGGAAACTGTAAAAGAGGGTTTTGCAGTGACATTGGAAGCTATATCGGATACCTCAGAATCAGAACATGTATAGGAGAACAATGCTTTGAAAGATGAAGCATGAAATTGGGTATTTGAATCTAAAACAGGATTGAACAACAATCGTCTGCGAAGTACAACGAACATCATATGAAATTGTAATGAAAGAGCGAAAAACTCACCGGATTTGGCTCACCACCCTCCAATTTCAAGTCAGATAAGCTTCCAATCCAGAAAATGGCGACAATCTCTGACTAAAAGTAGCCAATTCTTGTAAACCAGTAGCTGCAAATCCCCATTTCTTGCCAAAAACCACAGGGATTTTGAGAAGCACTGATCAAGAATCCCATTTTCTTACTACGTCGCCGTTTTTTGTACTAATTTCATAGCTTCTTTATAGTTTACAATAGTAACTTATTAAGCATTCAATTATTACTTTATTTTTTCCAAAATAACCATATTTTGATCTATTTTCTTATTTATAATCTTTTATTCCTTGAATAATGCAGTTTTTATAATGAATAATTAATAATATATCAATTATTAGAAATAAAAAAACTTTGGTAAAAAAGTTCAATTTTGCAAATTAAATTTTGATGTTCTGTTAGCTTAAAAATATTTCCCTAAATGCTAGTTCATCAATAGTTTCACTTGGTATATAAAAGGTAATTAATTTGTTTATTTATTTTTTTATTTTTAACCTAACATAATAAAATGTTAATAATTTTAAATTTACATGTTAATTGATTATATAGAAGATTAGCTCATTTAGAAAAAATAGTAGAAAATAAAATAGCTGAAGTAAGAACTTGTTCTGAGTTTCAGATAATTAAAACCGATCAGATTGATGCCCAATCCCACCGGTGATTGAGTTTTAAAGCAATGACCGATAAGCCGCCGCCGTTAAAGCCACCGCTTTCGCCCCAAGATTGGGATTCTCTCATTGACGACTTCCAGCACGGCGGCGCCCGCCTCCACAGATGGACGGCGGCGCCTCACTTTCTCCCTTCCCTCATCGATCAAGCTCTCTCCTTTCTCCTCCGGAAGGACTTCCCTTCCAAAACCCCTCTCCTCATCTTCCTCGAAGAGTTCTCCGATTCTCTCTTCACTAACGAATCGCACTTGGATTGCCTCCTCGATGCTCTCCGCGCCGTCGTTCAAGCTCCTCCCGATGGGGTCGCCATTACTCTCAGCTTGAAAGAGCAATTCATGGTCTCCACTACTTCGATTTATGTGTCGATTGATGCGCTCAATAATTTCCCCGCTCGATATACTGAGGGTTTAGCTGAGCTTTTGCTTACTGTAATCCATCGTCCTAATCATGGATTAGACCGCCACACTCGAGGTATTGCCTGTGAATGCTTGCGTGAATTGGAGAAGTGTTACCCTTGTTTGCTTTCAGGTATTGCTGGTCATTTGTGGAGTTTGTGTCAAAGCGAGAGAACCCATGCCTGTCAGTCTTATCTTTTGTTGTTTACTACGGTTGTGAATGACATTGTAGACCGGAAGTTGAATGTTTCCATTTTCAATACCTCTGTGCCTTTGGTGCCCTTCAATGTGCCTCAATCGGTTTTCGATGGTAGTAGTAAAGATGTTTCCTTTGGTTTGAATTTTAAGGAGTTAAGAAGGGCACTGGCGTTTTTGTTGGAATCCCCTCAGGTTCTGACTCCATGTGGATTGATGGAGTTTATGCAAATGGTAATGCCAATAGCTTCAGCTTTGGAGCTGCAGCCCTCTTTGTTGAAGGTTCAGTTTTTCGGTTTGATTTATTCATTTGATCCTTTGTTGTGCCATATTGTTCTGGCTATGTATTCTTACTTTTTGGATGCATTTGATGGACAAGAAAGTGAGATTGTCAGGAGGTTGATGCTTATATCCAAGGAAACGCAGCATAGTTTGGCTTTCCGGTTGCTTGCTCTCCATTGGCTGTTGGGTTTTTTGAGTAAACTGGTTTTGGATAGAGAGGCTAAGAAATATAAATCGATTGTTGAGATGGGTTTAAGATTCTGTCCTTCTGTATTTGATCCACTTGCTTTGAAGGCATTGAAGCTTGATTTGCTTGCTCTCTATTCGATTTGTGCTGGTATTTTAGAACCAAAGGGCGATTCTCAAATTTTGGTGAAGCTGTTTGAAGATGGTCTTGTTTGCGTTTCGGCTTTCAAATGGTTGCCTCCGTGGAGCACTGAAACTGCCGTGGCATTTCGTTTCTTCCATAAATTTCTGTTAGGTGGTTCGTCTCATTCTGACACTGATCCTTCTACCACTAGAAGCATCATGAACTCTACTATCTTTCATGCCCTACAGGTATTCTCCCTTGACATAATGTTAAATCTGAGAAGATACTAAAATTATAGCACATTTCTATAATGAATTAATACATATATGTATGCATGAGAATCTGTTCCAAACTAGGGTAGAAACAATTTGAAGCCTATTCCCTATGATTAAGCGATACTGGCTGTACATATCTGTAATATATATATATGTGTGTGTGTGTGTATTATGTTATCTTCTTTAGTGTTTGCCTTGTATTATATTCACTTAGATTCCGAGAATTTCACATTATTATCTGGAAGTAGGTCATTCTTGATTTTGATCAACCAATATTGGTATGGGTTACAAAGTTGATTACATTTTCGAGTTCAAGTTTTGTTTTGGGACATCATTGCGGGAGGATAATGCCATATTGTATAAGTTGAGAAGAAAGATGATCTAGATTCTGTTACTATGTTTATTTTTTGTGGTATTGCACTATTGCTAAGCTAGAATTAAAAGATAACTTCCTAAATACCGCTAGGCTCCAGTTTGATTTGATTCACCTTTCTCAATTTTGAGGCAGCAAGTTCTAGCATTAATGCATTATGTGATCTTTAGTTTATTAGTTTTGAAGATTGGATTCTTAGGGATTAGCACTGTCAGTGATTCATGGCTTTGTATGATCTGATGTAGACAGGAAACTAATGCTGTTGGAATAAGCATTATGTAAGAGTTGTGATTCTTGAATGTTTGAGAGATTAGTGTCTTCAGACTCTTTGCATCTCATATCTGTAATGAGTAGGATGGTAATTTCGTCTCTCTTAGTTGTCTCAATATGTATTTGAGAAGCAACTGTATAGTCATTAGATAATCCTATCTTTAGTTCTGGACAGCATTAGAATTTCCATTTTTCAAATTTTCAGTAATTTCTGAGGAACATTCATACTTGGTAGTCCTCATTGGGTTAGTTCACTTTTGTAAAAAATTTTTTTTGCCTCATTTGGGCTTACAACAATAACAAGGAAAAACCACATCATTCCCCACCCCGTGTATGGACTTGAACCTGTGACCTCTAGGATCACAGTTTCAAGGTTCAACCACAAGGATTAGTTCACTTGTGTGGCTTTTTTGATAAAAAGTTGCAGTTTCTCTAGTCTGAGTACCGTTTGTTCTTCTTAATTTGAATTTGAGTTTTAGATATTTATTATTTTAGCGTCTATAACAGTTCTTTGATTTGTTCTATAGCGTTTTTTTTATCTGAGGGAGTATACCATGTTGTATGGCTCGACTAATTTCATTGTTCGTTTGCTGATGATGGAAAACTCACTTGTCTAGGGTATGCTGGTGGGCATGACATTGGATTTTCTTAGATTAGTCCCTGTGGTTGTTGTTTTCGTTGGCCGTTTGTCAGGCTGCAAGAAACATTGTTGGTTGGGAGAGCGCCTTCTTCAGATTTTCGACGAGTATTTGCTTCCAAAAGTGAAAATAGATTATAAATTGGCTTCGTACTTCCCCATATTCGAAAGAATCGCTGAGAATGATTCAATTCCTCCTCGGAGATTGCTAGACCTTCTTACAAAGTTTATGGTTTTCCTTGTTGAGCAACATGGCCCTGACACTGGACTGAAATCATGGTCACAGGGAAGTAAAGTTCTTGTCGTTTGCCGAACTATGCTGGTTCAGCACCATAGCTCTAGATTGTTCCTTGGCTTATCTCGTCTTTTGGCATTCACTTGTTTGTACTTCCCTGACTTGGAAGTCCGAGACAATGCTAGGTAACAAACAAATGATTAGTAATTTCCAATTTTCTTTATTATTTGCTTTATTCCAATTATTGTCGGCAAAAACACTATCATGTTGTCCCTTTGGTCCTGTGCTATTCAATTTCTTACCTTTTTGTCCCTGTAGTATGGATTACGTGAAATATCACTAATGGTCCCTACCATACAGTGTAAAAAAAATACTTCTCTCCATTCCAATAGAACTGACTCTTTAGCCTTTTTATTTTGTTCCATTTTATTTGTCAAAGTTAGATTATCAATTCACTTTTTAACATATTTTCTATAATTTTCCCTTGTATTAATTGAGAGAGATACTATGTATTGATGACATTATTGGTTGTTAATTAGGAAGAAAGACTTTTAGTATAAAATTGCAAAGGGTAAATTAGTTATTTCATTAGTGTAATAAATTTTTTATTGGTATTGATGAAAATTCTAAAATGTCACTTAAAATGGAATGGAGGGAGTAACATATTGCATAGCACAAGAACCAAATAGGTAACGATTACACAACACAATGACCAAATGGATAATGATTGAATAGCACATGAACCAAAAAGGTTATATGTTGCATGGCATAGGGACCAAATAGGTAACGAGTATACCTCAGGGACCAAATGGGCTAAACATAGCACATGGACTAAAAAGCTCTTTTTGCCAATTATTGTGTTGCTTAGTGTTTCTACTAACTTTCTTGATTTACCGGGTTTTCTCTAGGATTTACTTGCGAATGCTGATCTGTATCCCAGGGAAGAAGCTAAAAGACATACTGAATTTCGGGGAGCAATTCCTCGGCATTTCACCGTCAACCCATTCCAGTTCTTTCTTCAATGTCACATCTCCTCGAAATCATCACAACTTCAAGAAATCGCGAAGTTTCTTGTCCTGCATTCATCTCGAACGTGCAATACCATTGCTCATCAAACAATCCTGGTCATTGTGTTTGTCACCTTCAGATATTGGTAGCAGTAAAACTCGCTATTTACATAGCATAGTCGAGACTGAACCTCAGGTCGAATCAAAAGAGATCGATGTCACTACAGATTTTCACCCCACCTCAGAAACCGAAAGAAATAATCAGTTTCGCGAGCCTTTGCGCGTAATGGATTCAAAAATCTCAGAAACCTTAGGTATACTAAGGAGGCACTTCTCATGCATTCCCGATTTTCGGCACATGAAAGGGATCAAGGTCAGCATACCCTGTAGTTTGAGACTCGAATCTGAGCCTTTCAATCAATTGTTGGAAGCAGTAGATACCAATACCGATAGGTCTGATATTATTCCTGCCATATATGCAACTGTGCTCAAATTTTCAGCCTCGGCTCCATATGGGTCTATTCCATCTTGCCACATACCTTTTCTTCTCGGTGAACCCTCGAGGACCAACCATGTATCTGACCCAACACTTTCACTAGACATTGTTCCTGTGGAAAATAGTTCTGGAGAAGTTGAAGAAGAATACAGTGCCCCTGTCTCGGTCAATTTAGAACCGCACGAACCTACACCAGGTCTCGTCGATGTCTTCATCGAAGCAAATTTAGAAAACGGCCAGATTATCAACGGTCAGCTGCAGAGTATCACGGTCGGTATAGAGGACATGTTTCAAAAGGCCATTGTTCCATCCGATATCCAGGAGGATTCGGTCCCCGAATATTATGCGGGATTGTTCGACGCTCTCTGGGACGCGTGTGGCGCTTCTACTAACATCGGCCGCGAGACGTTCCCTTTGAAAGGTGGCAAGGGTGCAGCAGCAATCAACGGGACCCAATCGGTCAAGCTGCTTGAAATTCCTGCAGAAAAATTGTTCCAGGCCACCGAGCAGTACTTAACGCCGTTTGTTGTGAGCGTGATTGGCGAACAGCTTGTAAACATGGTGAGCAATGGGGGAATCATAAGGGACGTTGTGTGTAAAGATGGTGAATCAGATTCGGTACTCGATAACACTGCCTTGGTCACTGATCTACATCGAGGTCCGCTTCATATAACGTACTTTAACGACGAGGAAGAAGATGAAGTAACTCCGGTAAATAGGTATAAAAGAAGCATGGGCTGCTTATCGGTTCTGATATTTTTACCGCCGAGGTTCCATCTTTTGTTTCAAATGGAAGTTTCGGATCTTTCGACATTGGTTCGAATTAGAACCGACCACTGGCCTTGCTTAGCTTATGTTGATGAGTATTTGGAGGCTTTGTTTTTGACTTAGGGATCAAATTTCAAGAATATTAGCAGTTTGTTTCTAATTCTTTTTTTCCCCAGATTAGGTGGGTAAATTTTTGACACCCCCCCAAAAAAATAAAACTTCTGTGTAAGTACCTCAGAAAGTGGGTCTCTTTCTTCTTCTTCTTTTGTTGTTGTTGTTGTTATTCTTTCAATGTATCAGAAAAACCCAAATGTATTTTTCTGGAAAGCATAGGAATTTCATAATCAATGTGATTAGATTTTGACATTTTGTTTAGTATACAAGTAATGGTTGACTAGATATCTTTCTTTACAGGCCTAAAACGGGAAATTGTCCCAAAAAACCTACTGCCCCCGAACTTTCAAAGTGACCTCATAACTCCCTCATTTTTTAAAAAGTGCTCCACTCAGCTCCTAGAATGTCACGTGCCAGATCCTGATTGGAGAGAAAAAATCAGAAAAATGACATCTTTGAAAACTCAAACCCATCAGAAGCTGACACGTGGCGTTCAAGGAGCTAAGTGGAGCACTTTTTGAAAGTTGAGGGAGCTACGGAGCCACTTTGAAAATTTAGGGGGTAGCTACATATGCATTAGGTCTTCTTTATACATGATTAGTTTGCTTGTCGCCGGTAACAGGTGATACTAATTTTAAATTTCAGCACCATATTTGTATTATAAGAAAATTCACACCGAAAGTGAATCGAACAAAATTCAATGCAAATTTAAAAATATTTTGGACTGAACTGAAATGAACAAAATAACACGGAATTAGTCTCTCAATAGTATATATACATATGCAAGAAAAAGAAAATTACAAATAAATACAAGAGTTGTATAATAATGAATACAAAAAATCACACTCAAACTATATACTTAAAATATTAACTTAAAAAGGGAAAAGGTGTAATTATAAAATTTATGAATTTTTATGAAAAATTTAATTAGCAAAGTCTAGTAGGAAAAATATTTAAATTATTTTGCCTAACCAATAAAGACATTTGCCCTTTCATCTCTTTACAAGCTTTCTCCAATTGAACAACTCTTGATTGCATCCTCTCTATGTTCATCTTCAAGTCTTCATTTTCTTCTTTGTAGTTCTCATCTACAAATTCATTTGATTTTGTTTGTGATTTCAATGCTTGGATTGCAATTGTTGGTGGTATTCTTGGGTTCTTTGCCATCTCTTTGCATGCCTCCAGGCTTAGTTTCTCAAAGTTTACGCACTCGCAGATCCCCGATCTTTCCTCGAACGTCAGTGTAGGATGAGACTGCGAAAATGGTGAACATGTATTAGAATCTGAACTTGTTATGTCCGTATAAATAAGTTTAAATCAATTTAATTTCTCAATAATACAGAAATTTAAAAACGTTACATAGTGAAACTTCGACGAATTAACAAATATTTTTGTCTTTTTAGGTGTTTTCAAAATGTATCAAAATCAAGCAAATCTTGATCTCTAGAGCATATAATATATCATATTTTATTTTTTTATTTTGTTTAATAAGAAGAATAGATAAATTTGACTTTATTTATAGAAATGATTCCTTTTGTCTGATTTTATTATATAAAGACAAAATTAATATTTTTGGATGATAGCATAAAAAGCCATCCTAACTTAAAGGGCATTTTAATTATATTCATGGAATAAACCATACTTTTACATTTTTAATATGATTTTATTATTTTATCCTATCAATTCGAGTTCGACGGTGATACGGGCTAAAATATGGCGGAAAGGAAATCTATATAACTGTTTTTGGTGTTCTAATCGATAATATGGAAATACAGAGGAATGGCTTAATATAGTCAGAGAGGTGTGACACTTGAGCTAACACTTAAGGTAATGAGCGAAAACAATATATAACTAAGAGTAAAATGCAACGGCTAATTATAACTCAAAAAGCACACAACAATCAATTGAACGCTGATTTTTGAACGCTGATTTTGTTATACCTATTTCTCCCACGTATCAGACTGTGCCGTCTAAAGATTTTCGGAAAAACAAAAATTGATTGTAAAAAAATAAAAATTTATTTATAAAACTAAGCTAAATTATTTACTAAAATAAAGTTAAATTGTCATTAATTAATTCATTTACCCTCAATTGTAAGTTTTTTTAACAAGTCAAAAGTATTGATAAACAAAATAAAACAAAAAAAGTAAAGGCCTAATGGATATGGCCCGTTCTAACGGTCTTTGTCCATTCCTAACTTTTAATTGTGATACTTTGTCGTGCTGAAGTTTACACAACTGATACAGTTTACTCAATGTCACGTGCCAGCTTCTGGTTGCTTTGATTTTCTAAAGATGCCATTTTTTTTTATTTTTGTCCCTCCAAATCTGACATGTGGTATTGAGGGGACAAATTGTATCAGTTTTGCCAACTTTAGGACGTAAAGTGTCACACTTGGAAGTTCGGGGGTGACCAGTAGCAATTATAGCGAAACTATGCATTTATCCAAAAGTAAATGCATGTGTTGCACCCAAACTTGACTAGTTTTGTCACATGCCACCCCCAACTTTTAAGTGAATGACTTTACCCCCAAAGTTAGAAAAATCAATACAATTTGCCACGTGTCGGTTTCTGATTGGTTTGACTTTTCAAAGATGTCATTTTTTAGATTTTTCCCCCTCGTTGACACGTGACATTGAGGGGGCAAACTGTATCAGTTTTACCAACTTTAGGGGTAAAGTGATTCACTATAGAGTTGAGGGTGGCATGTGACAAAACGTGTCGAGTTTGGGAGGCAATGGATGCGTTACGCCATGAAAAACTAACCTGGAGAAACATATCAATGGATTTGTAAAGTCCATCAAAGCAATCTCTAGCAGAATCAGGCAAACTTTGAGCAACTCCAACAAACTTGGACATCTTCAAGCTATGATCTGGTGCTATCTCTGCTATATATTTGTCTATCAATTTCCCAACTTTCTTCATTTTTTCACTGCAATTAATCTCCCCATTATTACAATCAACAAAGATTCTAATCAACCTTAAAACCAGCTTAACATCATAGGAATCCCCTCTTCCCTGTCCTGAAATCAACAAATCATCCAATGTTGCCTCCTCCAGCTTGCTTCCTGTCAAAATCTCTAATTTCCTTCTGCAATTTTTGCTTATTCCAAACCCGGATAACGATCTTAATATCCCTAGCAATCCTCTGCAAGAAAATGCAGAGTTTTCTGATGAAATTATCCCATGAATTGCTGTATCTGCTAGGCCTCCATATAGCTGTAATTCGTGTTCTTGGGTTTTTGGGACTATTGATCTTTTCTTGAGATAATGTAGGATGAACCTTGTCAGGATTATGCTGGTGTTTTCCTTCCCATATGATCCCAGGTTCTTGATTAGTTTCTCGATTATCGCGGGTGGTAGTGATGACAAGTCATCGAACCACCACCGTTGTGATTCGGTTATGGATTTGCCGCTGTTTTTCGGGTTTTGAGTCGAAGTTGCGGTGGGGGAGGATGAATATGATGAGGAAGAAGTTGAAAATGCGCCGGTTTTCGCCTGAGGGGATTTTCGGTGACCTAGTCGCGGTTTACAGCCCGACATGTCGTCTACAATGTCGAGTATTCTGCACCCGCCACTGATTCTCGAGATGGTATGGGGGTTAGCTGTGACACCAGAGCCCCGAACTGGAGTCAAGGGGCTCGAGGTGTCACCTGCTGAGTGGAACGCACTCAGAGATTCTATCCTGCCACCGCCACTGATTCTCGAGAGGGGGCTAGTGGGGACACCAGAGCCCCGAACTGGTGTCACGGGCCTCGAGGTGTCACCTAATGAGGGGAACACACCTGAAGATTCTATCCTGCCGCCCCCACTGATTCTGGAGTTGGTATCCAAGAAGGGGCTAGAGGAAACACCAGAACCCTGACTTGGTGTCACGGGGCTCGAGGCGTCGCCTGCTGAGTGGAACACACTCGGAGACTCTATCCTGCCACCGCCACTGATTCCCGGGGTTTGAGCAATCTTAGCTAGTAGAGCACAAATTAGTCTTTCCAACAGACCATATGAATCAGCATAGCTGAGAATCAAACTGTCTTGAGCACAAGATTTGAGGGATTCAAGAAGGTCATCCCAAGACCAGTAAAAGATTCCTTCAAGAAAAGAATCTGTGAGTTTCAAGAGATTCTGATTCATTTCAAGAAACACAGCACAGCAATAAAGAAGACAGATGTTTGAAACTGTGATATCAATTCCACCATTGTTGTAGCAGAATCTTGAAATCAACTCAAACCCATTTGATCCTCCAGGGAAACCATTGATCTCAACTGAAATTCTTGAGTTCTTGACAGGAAAAATCTCGTTTTGAATCCGCTTTTCTTGTTTTATCAGGTTCTTCAGCTTTCCACTGTATGCTGATATGATTTTCTGCAGAAAATCAATGAAATAACAAGATCAAACAGATGATTATATACAATTAAGTAAAGAATTAGATAGTTAATTACCTGATTAAGAAAGAAGGCTTGATCACCATTAATAGAGATTGAAACATCACAATGCCTGGACATGATTATTGATTATATTAGGCATTCAAAGAGAAGAAATACAGAGGGGATATGATATTGCCTGTGCAGTAGACAAAGAATATACATATATACACATTGTAGTCACATGATTTGTAGTACCCTATTCATTAGGATAACTTAATAGGCCCTCTTTTGTACTTTCCTTTCATTTCCGGGGCCGGTTCTGGGACAGACCAGAGGTGCGGCGATCTAGGGCCCACGACTAAAACGTGTTCATAATTTTTTATATCACATATATGTATATATATATATATATATAAACAATAGGCCAAACGCATGTGTTGTCCTTCAAATTTGGCACGTTTTGTCACATGTCACCCCCAACTTTCAAGTGAATCACTTTACCCCTAAAGTTGGCAAAACTGATACAGTTTGCCCCCTCAGCGCCACGTGTCAGTTTCTGGTGGGTTTGACTTTTCAAAGATGTCATTTTTTAGATTTTTCTCCCTCCAATCAGAAGTTGACACGTGGCATTGAATGGGCAGACCGTATTAGTTTTGCCAACTTTATGGGGTAAAGTGATTCGCTTGAAAGTTGGGGTGGCATGTGACAAAACGTGCCAAGTTTGGGGGGCAATTGATGCGTTAAGCCTAAATAATAAGAAAATTTAGATAATTAAATTATTAAGTTTAAATAAAATTTTAATATAGATTTTATTTAGTATTTATTAAAATATATTTCAATTTTATATGAAAATTTTATAATAAAAGGGCCCCGTATCTCTAATTTCGCCTAGGCCCTCGAATTATCAGGACCGACCCTGTTCATTTTGATTTACTCGTATATAACTGTAAATTTACATTCAGTTCAGTTTAGTTCAAGAAATTATGGACTATATGATGCAGAGAAACTCCTAAAACCCCACGTTTTCCATGCACACATAAACCGGCACAAACATATATGAATGGGGACACATGATAAAATCTGAATTAGGAATATAAACGAAAATACACAATTGGGGACCGAAGATTTCAATCCGTATATTTGTATTAACCTTGGTTTCAATTATCAACATATATATGCCTCTTATTAAATTATGTACAATCATTTTGTATTTGAATGAAATTATATTAATGATTAATACATAAATTCCAACATTTTCTCTATAAAGAATAATTAGTTTTTGAAATTATTAAACTATAATTAGTCTGAAATCATAATTTCTGTATTCCTAACTTGTTAATTATTGGTATTTAATTTTTTTTTTTTTTGTAATTTGCCCAAAACAAGCAACTTATGGGAAAATAATAGTATAATAGTGTTATTATTTTTTTAATCATAAATTTTTGTGATTTTGGTACACCGAATTAGAAATATAAATTGAGGGATTTTTGTCATTTAATGTAAATAACAATAATAATTGTGACACAATAGTCTGCAGAGTCAATAAAAAATAAATTTTGGTCTTGTCATTGTTATGAAAATTGTAAAAAATAGACTTCATTTATTATTCTTTTGCATGTGAAAAAGGGACCCATCGTATGTAATTTTTAGCTTAACGACTCGTGAGTATGAAATGGACCTAAGTATTTGTAATCTTGTACCAAATTGCTAATTTGTAAAATTAAAGAGAGATTAATAATTAATTTATGTTGCTAATCTCAAGATTTAGAATAGACACAATGGCTTCCTTAAATTTGTATATGTTGTAGTGTTGTTAGATAAGATGTTCTTTTGATTTGATTTGATTTGTTTGTAATAATTTATTAGGGTTAATAATAAATAAGTCATAATCGATTCTCTTATAGTTGGTTTTAATCGTTTTTAACCATCCCGAATTTTCAATTGAGACACTTTACCTAGGGGTGGTAACAAGTTTAGTGACTCGCAAACAGTTCGAGATTCAACTCGGTCAGAGTTCGATTCGATGGAGCTCGACTCGAGTTCGAAATTGACTCGAGTTATTAACAAGCCAAAGCAGGCCTTCTAAGATTCGGCTCGAAAGCTCGCAAACATGTTCGTATAATTTTTGTGGTTAATAAATTAGTGAAAAATAAATTAATTATATATGATTGATGAGTAATAATTATTCATTTACGATAATTATTCGTAAAATGATAATTTAAAATAACGTGCTACTTCTTTGCAGGAGTGGTGATAAATATGGAATTGTATATTAACAAGTCAAATCAAGCCTTCTAAGATTCGGCTCGAACCCTCGCAAACATGTTTGTATAATTTTTGTAGTTAATAAATTAGTGAAAAATAAATTAATTATATATGATTGGTGATTAATAATTATTTATTTACGATAATTATTTATAAAATAATAATTTAAAATAACTTGCTACTTCTTTGCAGGAGTGGTGATGAATATGGAATTGTATATTGGATAGAAAATAGAAAGAGACGAAATGGAAGTGATTACGGATCATGGTAAAAATATTATGATGTTAGTTTAAATTTTTTAAACTTACGTATTTCTTTCAGCGCGAATAAATTGCTTTATTTTTTTGGAAGTGTATTTTTTGATTTTTTTTTGAAAAAGTGTGACAAAATGTCATGTTACTGATGCAATCCTTTTTTCAACTAGTGTTGCCATAAATCAGTTTTAATCATCAAATATTAAATACTTAGGGGCAACACTTTTATTTTGTGTTGCAATGGCGCATATATGTTAGGGCTCTTTTAGCCTCACGAGCTCGCGAACTCGAGTCGAGCTTTTCACGAGCCCGAGCCGAGCTTCATTTTTCTAAGCTTGACGAGCTTCGAGCCAAGCTGAGCCCTGCACTATTCGATCTCGGTTCGGTCGTTAACACCCCTAACTTTACCCTCTAAAGTTGATAAAACTAATACAGAACCCCCTAAATGACACATGTCAATTTTTTGATTGGTTTGACTTTTCAAAGATGATTTCTTGCAGATTTTTTCTCCGCAATCAAAAGCCGACTCGTGACATTACAAGGGCGCACTGTATCACTTTTATCGACTTTAAACGGGTAAGCGTCACACTTGAAAATTTGAGATGATCAAAGACAGTTGGAGCCAAATTAAGGGGGCCTGTAAGCCTGAAATTTTTGTGACTTGCATTGTAATCCAGCTCAGCAATATCCTATCTCCTCAAATGTCATTTTCCATTGGAGCTTTCCCAGATGGCTCGTGTGATGATAAATATATATACATACATTTCTAGTTGTCAAAGTACGTTTTTATTTGAATTGGATCAATCATCATACATTATGGGTCTATTTCAGGATTTTATTTTTGTTTCATATTCATTTCATTGAGCTCTCGCTAACCATAATCACGTTAGGGCCCTGTTCTTTTCAACTTCTATTCAGTTCAATTCAGTACTTATCAGTACTGCATACATATAAATTCACACTAAAATAAGTTCAGTTCACTGCTGCTAAGTTGAAATAAACAGGGCCTAAATACTTCACTGTCAGAAAACATAATTGTGTGCTTTAAACTCGGTTACAATGGAACTGACTTCTATTATGCATCTAACACAGGTTCTCATGTTGAACTTCATGGGGGAAAAAAAACCATTTCAGACATAAAGGGACTTGAGAAACACATTTTTAAATATATTCACAGTAACGAAGCGTAGATCTTTTTTTTTAAAAGAAAAAATGCGGGGTAATTGTTGTCAGAATTCCGACATGAGTATGGTAAAGGCTAAAGGTCTCTCCAACGGTGCTTTTTCCAAACGAAGCATAGATCATAGCATCAAGCAATATTCCGTTTCGACAAAGCAATCTCGAAATGTGCAGAAGCGTATAATAGAAAAGGCAGTATAGACATTTAGACACTGACCTTACTTTTTTATGGGCTAACATGCTCTTAAACTTGCTGTGACTGTCTTGAGTTAACAAGTCACATAGGTCGCATTTCGATCATGTAAAATAACTCGAATTATACAATAGAATCGAACTTCAAAATGGAACTTCAACAATTCATTTCACATTGCAGTATAAACTTCAACAATTCATTACGCATTACGATCATGCCAGAAAGGAAAAAACTTTAAAGTGTCAGCAGTACTGAAGAAACCGATTCTATCCGAACAGTTGCACCCAAAAAAAGTAAAACTAGAACACAAAATGGACCAGAACAGAACATTTGCTACAATTTTCAGTGGCGATACCTGTCTCGATCCCTGTCACGGCTGTATTCTCTATCTCGATCGTAATCTCGATTTCCCCTATCCCTCTCTCTACTTCGGCTTCTGCGCCTATCCCTGTCATAGTGATCCCTGTTCTTGCTGCTTTCCCAGTCATCCCTGTCCCTTCCTCTCTCCCTGCTTCTCTCTCTCCCATCTCTCTCAACTACACCTGCAATGTGCCGTTTCTGTTACTATACCAAAGCTTCAAGAGATTGGCAAGCATGAAAATCGGATGTTCAAAATTAGCATGTATTTCCACAGTATTTCTACCCCCCCTAATTCTATTTTCAGCAACCAAAACAACAAAAACTGTCAGATGAGCAGTGAGCACATACGCAAGAATGCAACAATCATTCTACAAAAAAAAAAATCAAACCAGCAAAATTAGCGTTCAGCTACCTACAACTTTTGCTAATTTGAAATTTTTTTATTCCTAACCGAATTTGTAACAAGAACAAAAACAAAAACATGATTTCTTCCTAGTTTCTCATGGATTTCCAAAGACTTCATTGCCTAATTGTAAATCACATAGATACTTGCTCCAGTGTTATATGTCACGTCAATTTCACAAAGACAAGTAAAGCCAAAAAAAGGCTGACACAGTATTGATATTATCAGGAGGAACACAGAATGAAGAAATTTCTCAGAAAGGTTTGGAGGGGAATGCCAGGTGCTGCATCCTGGAACCATACAGGAATTAGAGAGAATGTCATATGTTTATTTCGATACTCGTACACTTTACAGTTAACAGGAGTTATATAGGGAGAGATGGCCTTACCACAAAGATGTATATCACATGAATTCAATATATAACCATCCACGTGTCTATAAAAGGAGAGTCAAACCATAAATATGCAAAGGAAAAAAGATATAAGGCACATTCTATGAAATTGTCTTGACTTGCAACAGTAATACAGTGAGATCATATGGAAAGTTTCAGAAATTTAGGAGTTTTAAGGGTTTTTACAGAAAAATTATCATGAATTAAATATAAAAACTGCAAAACAGCCAGTTATATGTGCACATTCTATTACTATGTGCTTAGTTTCATTTCAGAGTCTTGGAATTTTTTAATTTAGTAAGAAAATACGACCAATCATGAACCAACACCAGCATCTTAGAATGGCAAAGTGAGAAAAGAACTTTGGCAGTGCAAACAGACCTAGTTCCTCAACCTCCCATCCTGCTCGACCTGCACCTGGAAGAGCCCTACCAGATTCAGCTTGTTGGGTTTTGGCACGGAACTTCTTCTTCAGGTTACCAAACTCATCATATAACTCGCCATCATCCTGATAAAAAGAATTGAACTATAAGAAAACAGAACAAATTAGAAGAATTCAGAGCCACGATAATGCAAGTAAATCTTACTTCTTCAGCCTCCTTTCGTCTTCTCTTAGTTTCCTCCAGTTCTTCTTCATCGAGTTCTTTATAACCACCACCTCGACCTCCTCTGCACAATAAGAGACATAGAGAGAGTCAGATACATGCTAAGCAGATTTCATTACAAACTATGACAGAGCCAAAGAAACAGAAGCCACACGAAACAAACTTGCTGCTTTAAAACAAATTGGAGCATCTAACAATAATTTTCTTCATAGACAGAAACAACATTGTCAACTGTTTGTCTGCGAAAGGCAGATAGGAAGAGCAGCAATATGCATATTCACTATCAATGGAACAGTAAGTGGTATAGCTAATTTACAGATAAAATGGGATGCTTCAATATCCCTAATTGCAACTTCTCAAATTCCAGTATCCCACAAATAGAAAGTTTGGTGTATACACACAATTTCAGCATGCTTCTGATATTCAACTTGCCCACTGGGATATGTATGTATGCATACATACAAATGGAATAAATAGGGTTTTTTAAGAATCTCACTAGATGTTTCTATCACTAAGAGGTGGTGTAAACAGTAATTGGTAGCCATCCTTCTTAATTTTTGAACAACAAATTTTATCAGTTAAATGACTAGTTAAACTATCTGAGCTTCTTTAATTGTGAAGTCACGGATAGCTGTTGCATCTCCACTTCAGGGTCAATTGGAAACAACCACTCTGTAATTACACAGGTAAGGTTGCGTACACCCGACCCCCCCTTACCCCGCTTGTGCGGAAGCCTTGTTAGGCATGGGGTAATGTTGCTGTTGCTGCTTCTACTGCTTCCACAATATTGCTTTTGGCTTTCAGTTTTTGGAAAAAAAAATATATATTGGAAGACAAGGATTTTAAAATTAAACACAATAATGCGATTTGAGATCACTATTTAGTACTTTAGATTGCTTTCTTGAAAAAGTCTAACAATATTGATAATTTTTAACATGATACTCATTTACATGAACTGCAATAGAATATAAGATCAGCAATTAGTACAAATGTTCATACATAATGTACCATTGTGAGCAAAACAAGGGTGACCAGACTATTTGTCTTCAACTGTATTAAAACTAAGTAAAAGAGGACGAGACAGAAATGGATGAATAGGAGATTAAATAAATGAACAAGGTTCATTCAAAAAAAATGAACAAGATAGTCAAAGAGAGCTGAAATCTACAAGAGAGCCAATCCAGGTTTTAAAAAAAGAGATTATTCTGATTGAAAAATCATGTAAGTACAAGCATCCCTTATAAAGCCAACTGCCACAGTGCCACCTAATCCTGATTAAGGTCAAAAAGAGCCACGTGCTCAATATTTTTTGGTAAAGTTTCAGTACTCATTTTCAGATAATGAAATTCAAGCTATAACTGATTATCAGGTTGTGTGATGCAAGTGTACCACACCAACAGAATAATCCTGCAAATAAGCGCAAGCTTAAAGCCACTCAAACTCTAACGCTCTAACTTAATTTGCAAATCTAAAGTTGAATTTAGCTTAAAAAACTATACAGCTTTCCAAAACCAAGATGCATCACTGATAAGAAAACAAAAAAATATAAAACAAGTGAATAAGTGCATACCTCACACCACCCTCATTATGGCCAGGTTTATTGGTGTTGCAAATGTTGCACTTTAAACGTTTTGCCCAGTTGATATTACCACACCTATGGACAAAGGGAAGATCAACAAGATAACAAAATGGGGAAAAGGAGATAAAAACTTTCCATAATATGAGCAAAAAATTGGCTGCCAATATGACTATCAGGATAGCAAATGTTATAAAAAATGAGACATGATTCTGTGAAATTCCCTTGTTCCTGCTTTCTAGTTATAAGCTGCCCATGAACTCGTCAAAGGTGGCTTCTAGGTTTCTATCAAGATTATTAATTCATTCAGGCTGACTTGTTCTGTATCCCCAATGTTTCTCATTCAATTCTATTATGCATCATTTGTTTATTGTCTTCACTTCTCTTCTAACATTTATGCAAATAAAAATGTTCCAATCTATAGGCAATGAGAAAAGGTTTATAGCCGCTTGATACAATCTTTTGCAGGAAAATGAGATAGACAATTTAATTTTGACAATAAAAAATTGACAAATAACTCAATGAAGAAAAAAAAATGAAACAATGCATGAAATATCTCACATTGGACATGGCCAGTCATTAGGACCAAAAAGGCCTGTAGTGCCAGTAGCTGACTTGCCAAGGGCCCCTGAGATTTGGCTACTACGACCCCTTCCACGACCACTAGCCCCACCACCCCCACCAGAAGCACCAGAAGGTCGAGCACTTCCACAGCGGTTACACACTCCACGAAACGCAAAATTCACATTGGAACAACTGCTACCACAGTCAAGAATGAGAAAATATTAACTCTCAAAACGAAAATAATAACATACAGAGATAAATAAAATCTAAATAAAGGCTACAACAGAGCAAGTAAGAGCTGCTCACCAATGTCACATCACAGACCTTGTATTTGGACACATCCAGTCTCCCTCTTGTTGCCATGCCTTCTCAGAAGCATCAGCCTTGCCTCTGCCTCTTCCATTACCATCTACATTATCCATGGCATCTTCCTCCAACACAGGTATATCAGCAACAACATTTGTAGCACCCGCAGAATTATAAGTGTGGTCATCTTTGTTTTTGGACTCTGCCATGAAGACACCGATCAAACTACCATGAAAGTCCTTGTTGTTGAACCATTCAACAGCAGCTAAAGCAGCATGTGGATCCTCATATGTAACTGTAGCATCCCCCTTCGGTTCATTTGTTATTTTGTCGCGGTAGAACCATATTTTTGGCCGACCAGTTCGCTTGTCTTTCTATTAAGAAGACGATACAAAAGTAAAATGCATAGCTGATATCAACAGAGAAAAAAAGAAGACCCTGAACTTAGATGCTAGAAATATTCTCTATACATGGTGAGGTTTAGGTACCTTTAGTAATCCAATAGTACCAAAATATTCAGCCAACATGTTTTCATCAGTCCCCTGAGGCAAGTTACAAACATAAACAGACCCATTTGTAGGGGCTCCTTTTCCAGAATAGTTTGCCATCAAGCACCAAAATCATCAACTTAACACAAAGAGAATAGGCTCCAAGCTCTGCACAACAAAACTAATTAAATTCAAGTGCAACAACAACTCAAAACAAGCAAACCAATGGACAAAACAACACATTAGTATAAACAAGTAAAGAAAAAAAATCTTATTATTTCCCGATAAACAGCTAAAATCCCAAATTGGACCGTTGATTCTTAGACAATTATAGAGATAGTAGAATGAAAAACAACAGTATATATACAATTATTTTATTTCAAAAGAAGACTGCAACGCTAGGGTTACAATAATATCTATAAATATCTTACAACATTTACAGATTCAGAAATAAAAAAACATAAATTGAAAGCCAATAAAAATCCTAGGTGGGAGAAGATTATACCTGTAGAGACGAATCAATGTGTAGATCAAGCTTTTCTCAAGAGAAAACTGATGCCTTTGTCGTTTGAATTCTCTTTCAAACAGGAGAGAGATTGTGAGGTAAGGGCGATTACATAATAATATTTATATTGAGGACTAAAAACAAAAAAAAAGTAGAAGGATATTAGTTCCGTTAGCTTGCAGTTTTGCCCCATGATTAGTTCGGAAATTCAATTTATCCGCTTAAAGTTGATTCATTTTTCAATTATACCCTGATGTCAAGACCCTACTTTGTTTATTTGTCCCAAAATATTTATTACATCCCTGAATTTTTATAATGACCTTATAACTCCCTCAATTTTTAAAAAGTTTTCCACTTAGCTCTCTGAATGCCACGTGTCAGATTCTGATTAGAGAGAAAAAAAATCAGAACAATGACATCTTTAGAAAGTCAACCTATCAGAAGCTGACACGTGGCACGTAGGGAGCAAGGTGGTGCACTTTTTGGAAGTTGAGGGAGCTACGGAGTCAATTTAAAAGTTCAGGGGCAATAGATTTTTTGGGACAAGTTTATATAGCTAGAAATGCATTAAGCATTTCTAAAAATAAAATGAATAGTAACCACTAGCTTTGATTCAGTAGTCACCACCTCTTGAAGAATCTAAGATATGTGGGTTCTGAGTTCAACCCCACCATCAATAAAATTGATAACAGATGCCCTGTATTCCTAGAAAAAAGAAGAAATGAATAGTAAAATGAGATTTTTTTAGCACTACGAGGCATTTTTGTCTATTTTGTTCAAGTTTACTAAATGATATTATATGACCTTCGTGTAAATTTAGTCTCTAAGAACAAAGAATGCAAAAAAAACTCAAACCACTGATGTGTTGTACAATCCACATAATAGAATGGAATACAGTGAAATATACTACAATTTCCTTATGTAATCCTTGAAGAATATAGATTATATTCCGTCATATTCCATTATATTTAAGAGCTAAACTACACTTAAATAAAAAGTTTCTCCAAACTCCATCACCAGATGAGAACTAGTATTTGGCGAAATGGAGGTGATACTACCCACCTCGCCCATACCTTAGACTGGAAAGTATTTTCTTTAATCTACGTTTTCTTTATTAATAATAACATATATTTATTAACTTATGCCCCGTTTAAAATATTTATCGTATGTTTTATCTGAAAGAATAGATTAAGGAAAAATACATTATAAACGTAAGAGAAACGCTTTTCTCATCCAGAAGATGAATAACATTCTTCCTTATTTCATCACTCTCTGCTTCAATAAGTTTCCACCATCACCGCTGTCAATATTTCTATCCCATCATCGCCACCACAGCAGTCTCCTCCTCACCTTTATCCCATTTATGGCTTCCACCTTTACCACCACCCCCACTCACCTTTGTCGTTACCACATTCATATCTTCTTCCATTTTACACAACACTTCATCATGCAAACTCGATGAATGAAATCAATTCATTGAAGAATCTAATTCCTGCTAATACGAGGATTAGAAACCATGCAAAAAATGACATAACTCTCTAAAGGAATTCACTTATGTTGAGTTTATTTATTATTACGTTTACCTTGTTTCCTCTTCAATACTACAAAATATTAGATTTGAATTTGACTCTTTCATATTATTGTTAAAATTAATTACAAGCTAGTTTCATTTTACCATATTCAATTTTATGATAATTAGCGGTGAATGTCTTAGTTTAGTGATTAAGACTAAATTTGTGATCTCACAATGTCTTAAACTTGAGTCACGTACGAGTGAATGAAGTTTTTTCTTAATATTTGATGTAAGTGTAATTACACAATTTTTATAATGATATTAAAAAATTAATATATTTTTAAAAACATATTCAAAAATTAATATATTTTTAGTTTACATTTTAAGGAATTCTTTATTTTTGTAAACTTGGTGTGGCTTTTGTAGTTTTATAACTTAAAATTTGTATATATCTTTTACTTTGAAAAAGTGAAAATATAATTTTTTTTTATAGGTAGACCATTTTATAAATAAATATATTTATTACGATTCAAATGAATTCTTAAATTAATTCAATTCTGTAGAAAATAATTTAAATATAGATGGATAATTTCAGAAATCGAGCCACCTTTAGCTAATATTTAATCACTTTATACATATAAATTTATAATAAAATAAATTTAAATTAATTTAATTTAATGACTTAGAAAACAATGCCTAATTCTTCCAACATAGAAATTGATTCAATTCTCTCTTCCTTTTCCATTTGAAGCGGAATTTCAATTCACAGACTTGTTCACTTCCCACTGTCACTCCCTCTCTTCTTCCAAGCTCCAAGCTTTTTCACTCTCTATGCGTCTCTGCTCTACACCCACAACCCCAGCGCTTCTCATTCACCAATCATTCCGATTCAACTGTGTTTGGGTTTCTCATAAAGCGAAATGAATTCGGCTCACTCAAAACCCTCTAAAACCCTATGCAGATTCCCAATTCAATTATGATTACTTGTTTTGATGATGATGATACAGTCGCAGCAGAATTCCTCTGCTTTACCCCATCACTCGCACTCCAATTCTTCCACCATTAGACCCCCTACCACCCCAATTCAACCCCCTCTTTCCACTTCTCTCCGGCAGCCGTCACAGCAGCTTCCTCACTCTCTTGATCATGTGATCGCGTCGGCCGAGCCTCCTCTCGTGCTCCCCCGGGTCAGACTGTCCGATATCTCGGCTTTTGATGGGGCCCCGGCTGGAGCTTACTTGAGGGCCGTGGAGGCGCTCTCTGGGTCCTTGATGAGGCATAATGCGGCGGTTATTGAATTGGGCTGTGAGGATGCGGTGCTTATGAGGTGTGGACTGGAGGCTGCACGGCTGTTTTTTAGGACCCGGGTTCAAAGTGCTGGCTGCAAAGGAGGCGGTCGCTCTGTCTATATGTATAGAGCTGGAAGGTAATAACTTACCCTTTTTTTTACTCTGTTAAGCGTACTTTAGCATAATTGGACCAATTCTCTATCCTTTTAAGCTCCTAGGATATTTCTTCGTTATAGATAGGCTTTGGTTGTTAAGAGACTGAACTGTGTGCTCCTGATTCTGGCAGTTTGGATTCTTCTTGTAATGGTAATTTACTTTTTAAGATCATCTGAACTCCTTTCTTCTATCCTTAGTTGCTATGTGGTCTGGCATAGCTCTTTTAGGCAATAGCTGCAGTTTAATACTACATTTTAATGGGTAGGCCGATAACAATGGCTCAGATGATTTTCATGTATCTGTCCAAGTATAGGCGTCTCATTTCTTTTTCTGGATTGCCTATCAGTTGCATGATCAACTGAAAATTTATGGAATTCTGTCATGTATTGACTGAATTGAGCTTTGGAACCCATGCACGCATAGAAAAACACACACACACACACGTGTGCGTCTGTGTGTGTTGTATGTATGTACACACGCATATATAAAGGCATCGTATGTGTTCCATTGAATATTTCAAAAGTTGCTAATAAGCTAACAAGAATAGTGTGGATACCTGTGCAGTGGTTATCTAGTACTATTTGGATTAGGGCCATGTTCTTTGAAATTTGAATTCAGTTTCATTCAGTACAGTCCAATTCAGTTCTAGATGGTTATAGTTTTACACTAAATTCAGTTCAGTCTAGCTACATTTAGTTCGAAAAGGACAGACCTAAAATAATTAGAGGATGCAATTATGTAGTGACAATCTCTTACTACTTATAATTAGTTTACTTTAAATTCTGATTTTTTTATCCACTTCATTTGTATGCTTTCTTATGTGCTGAGCTGAGGATCAGGGGATAATATACATGCTGCTGGTTAGTTGTATGCATGCCTCAGGTTCTGTCTTTGTTCTCTGACATATAGTGCTTCACTGGTGCTAGGCCTTTGGAAGACTGGGATGCATCTCCTCCATGCATGGCTGAAATGTATAGGTGCATGGGAAAGGCAGCTCGTGCTACTCTGTGTGCAATCGCGAGGCATCTTCGCCTGCGAAGCGAGTAAGAATGGTGATGTCGGAGATTTGTTTCAGAATCTGGTGCTTTTATGTTTCTGATTTTCGCATCTTTAATAACAAAAGCTCATAGTGACTGTATTCTGCAGTGTTTTCAACCATTTACTTGATGATACTCCCTTGCCTTCTAATGAGGTGTCCTCGTCAGTCCTTATTGCCTCCTATTCTAATGCATCACTGCAAAATGGAAAGGGGGCTATTGGAGGAGGTAAGCCAGCATTTAACGGTGAAGTTGAGAAGGGATTGTTGACATTGGTTTCTTCAGATAATTCTGGTATACAGGTATCATTTGGTGTTCTGAAATATGTTAAATAATCTAAAATTTTGTTGTTTAGCAATTTATAATTAATTAACTAGAATAATTCTTGTGGTTCACTTCAAATCTTTTCCTTGTAGTACGGAAACTTCCTTTTGCCTTTTTGATACATTATAAGTTCCTTTCTAGTCCATAATTAAAATTCATATTTCATATGTGGCGTGTTCTTGTATGGATGACGATTTCGCATATTGCCTCCCCTTTTTCCTTCCTCCAATCTCTAATTGATTCAAATAGTTTAACCTCTTTTTTGTGCTCTAGGTTTGTGACCCTAATGGCCGATGGTACCTGGCTGATTGTGGTTCATCTCCAGGAGACCTTCTGCTAATTACTGGGAAGGCACTTAGCCATGCTACTGCTGGCCTTCGTCCTGCTGCTTCATATAGAGCTGCTCCAGATCATTCATCAGGCACTAATAATGGTGGGAGGTACATCTTTTTCGATTAAAGTTTATTTTTAACCGTTCAATTTATTTTGTAAATATATATCACCCCGTTGAGATTAATTTTTACCTCTTACTCACTTCAATTAGTTGTTGCAGGATTTCCTTGGCATTTAGGCTTATACCACAAGGAAATGCTATATTAGATTGTTCTCCAATTGCAGCAGCTGGTCATGTCATACCACAAAGCTATGTGCCAATATCTGTAAGTCAGTTTATGGATGACCTCTCTGCCGAGGAAGATGTCATGTGCACTCAACCTGATAACAATTATGTAAGTATATATCAGCCTCATATCTCTTTCGGCGATCTATTGTGTTCCTTGCTTGGGTTGCAGTAGTACTGATTAATGAACTAGGTATTGTTCAAGTTGCTTGCACCTCATATGGCTAATTTTAAGTGGCTTCTTTAAACTTTCTTCTCATTGATAACAAATACCTTACATATACTTAGCTCCTAAAATTGTTCTTTAATTTATACGCTTAGTACCAAGTTATGTTTGTTGTTTTGGCAAAACATGACTCATGTAGGTTAGTGTCTATAGTAATGATGATGCAACGGGATGGAGCTTTTCTTGAGCATCTCTCTGAAGCTAGGTAGCACAGGAACTATGAAGACAAACCGTTTTGGAGTTTTGCGCCTGTACCGGAAACAAAAACCCAAAGAAATTCCTATATGAGCCTTTTCGCAGTTGAGGAAAGATGGAAACTCATTTCTTTAAATTCTGGGAGCTGTTTCTGGTTTCCCAAACAATGTCTTCTAACCGGTGTACTCAATTCCAATTCTTTTCCAAAACTAAACTTCTATTATATTCAAACTGAAAGTCAATATCCCTTCAATTCATTATTAGTTAATGATCAAACATTTCTATATTGTAAAAACTCCCATTTTCTGTCTCTTCATATTCTGAATTCTATAGAATTACAATCTATAAATCAATAGAAAAATCAAACAAAACAAACCTTTTGGAGTTCATTGAAATTTCATTCAGCCTTCTTGTCTTCAATAATTTTATTAATGTTTACACTTCAACCAATTATACTTGCATGAAGAAAACTAATGTGTTATTTTACTATTTTATCTAAGAATGAAATTACTAAATTTTTATGATTTTTATGTTTAAAAATATACCCTGTATTTTTATTATATACACGTTTCCCTACAATTTCCGAACCTATATTCTTTTAGAAATGACATTTCTAAGTGTCTATTTCCATTTCGGTGCTACCTAGCTTTGAAGAATACCGGACACAATTTTAGTGAAGTAAACAAGATGAAAAAAAGTAGCAAATATAAGATCCAAAAGTAACATAGCAATTATAAGATCTAATATTCTTTATCAGCGAGTAAGACAGGGGTTACTTGACAACATGGGTATGCTTGAATACTTGTGACTTTCTTACCATGGTTTCTTTATTTCGTCTTCTAAAATGAGAAAATCCGTAGGGAAAGGGAACTCTAAAGCAGTGAAAAATAAACTTTTAATATTCCCTGAAAATTTTCCATATTAATTGACATGAGACTCCAAAATAGACGTACTTCTATTTTTATTTGAGCAATAAAAATTATTCATAAAGTCAATTATAGATGAAAATATTAAGTGATCGAAAAAATGCTTTTTCTTTGGCAGCATTGCTTGTTTTATATGTGAGTGTGTTTTCATTTATGGTCTCTTGGGACAGAACACCAAGAAAGAAAAAAGGCAGCATGCTATTTGGGAAACATTTTCAAAGGATTATTTCTACTTTATAATCTGTTCTTTCTAGTTTGTTATCAGTTTTAAACTTTAATAACTAATTTTTGTCATAAGCACATGAACTGAATTTTTTATTTTTGAATTCAACTATCTATCACTTGAAATATGATACTGAATTTTGAATTTGCAGGTTGCTCAATATAATTCAACTAAAGAACCATCATTGAGAAGTGTTCTCTCAGATCCATTATCGTAAGTTTCTCTCTGTGCTTCTCTTTTTTTGGTTAGGCATAAGCATGCCTGTTAGAAAATCACATATGTAGTTTGGGTACCTTTTTGTAGTTAAGAGATAAACCCAGTAACCAACAGTGCAATTACCCTGCTATTATCACATAGGCTTAGTAGGTTTGGTGTGGTGACAGACATGCCAAATAGGTATAAATTGACATGTACTTGTCATCCTTATCTGAAATAAATTCAAAATTATGGCTCTTCAAATTAAAAACTAATACTTTGTTTCAAAATCATGAATCACATTCAGATGTCGTTTAGGGCTGATATTGACCTAGAGACCAAGTTTATCAATTTGAAACAAATATTCATTTTGAGCCTACTTTAACTGCCAGCCGAAATTATAAAAAAATGAAAAATTTGTTTCGTCATGATTCATAATCCATATATTAACTATTGATTATAGAATTCATCGTTGTTCACGAATTCGTCAATTAATTGCAGAAAGATCTAAAACTTTGATGTATGGTCTTTAATCATCATATTCTAATACAGTTGCAATAGAAAGTCACCCATCGAATTTCTCTAATAGGTTGAGAATGTTATCATGGTTCAGATGGTTGAAAATGCTAGAAGAATAAATAGTTGTTTTGTGTAATAAATTCGATATACCTTGCTTTCTATTATGTTTCATATTTATTGGAAATGCACTAATTCTATTTTTATGCGAAGTTCAATTGGATTTGTCTACTGCATCTCATTTTTAACCCTTTTTGGTTCTTGGTGTTTTAGAGGTGCATTTCTTGATGATGCTGTGTTTTTCTCATGTGGACATTCCTTCGGAGGTCTCATGCTAAAACGAGTTTATGAAATGGTGAGTAGATAACTTCTATTTTTTGGATAATTAAGATGTATTTTTGCTTTTAATCTTTAGAGAAGTCTTTATGTTTGATGTGCGAATATCTGTTTCCTTTTCTCTTCAGTTTAGTGCAAGGAATTAGAATCTGTTTGTTTCATCCAAACATGTAACTCTTTTAGCTTTATGGCTGTAGATTATAATCCCTTGAATATGCCAATTGTTTGTATAATTTGAATAACATATTGATAGTAATCTTAAAATTTGAAATCTTTAAATTATGAGGTTTAAAATTTTGAAAAATAGTGATAGATGTTATGTGAATTAGAGAATTTGTTGTAGCTTTGAAAATTCATAAATGGTTTATTTATATTGCATTTGTGAAATTTGGATTCTATATAGCTTTCGTGATAACTTTTGTCCAAGAATGCATCAAAAGATTCTATTCTTGATCAGGTTATACCGTGTTTTCATACTAAAGTTATTAAGGTTTTTGTAAAGTGTGGACAACTCGAGTGGACAGTGGCCTGAATTGCAGCAGAGGATGGTGGGACAATGGAATCTTTTTTAGGAAGTTCAGACAATATAAAACAATAATTGTACAAATAATTCCATTAATGGAAACTGACCTAAAAGTTACAAGCATTGTTGATATTTACAAGGAAATATGTGCTCACCTGCAATAAGTCAGGGGCCAAATGCCTCAAATAGATTGGACGGGGACTAAAAGGCACATTTTGGGTAGATCAGGGTCCAAACTCTATTCTGTATTTATAGAGTTCAATTAGTCCTATAGCTATAAGACATTAAGAAAATACACTCATATTGATCCTAATTTCTGAAGGATCTATAATTAGATTATAATGGCTTCTTCCTAGTTTAACAAGAACCAAAAAATATACCTGAAGTTGTTTGGGATGAGCTGAAAACAACAAATGCATCTTTAATTTATCCAAGTGATAAATGCATATTAATAATTGAGCATTGAGTGATTCCACACTCCTGTAGTGTTTATACTAGATTTGTCTTATGTTCACTACTGGTTAGTTGTAAAAAAACAATATACTTTTTTGGTTTTACGAACTTAGTGTCATGATTTCAATATCAAAACATATTTCTATTTTTGATATTTTCGAACTCTAGTCTTTGTACTCTCCTATGGAAAAAGTTCTTTTGAGGAGTGAAATCTATTATGGGTTAGGAGAAGACAATCAAGAACTGCTAGCCTTCTATTATGTTCTCGTACTAATCCTAGATAAGGAGAAGACAACCAAGAATCATGTATGAGTGGGAACATGTTTCATAATTTTGGAGCCTGTACCTAAGTGGTTGATTGAGTTCTTGGGAAAAAGTCAAAGATTAGCAAGGAAATCAAAGAATTAGATGTAATAATGGACCTTAAAAATGATTGTAATATTTCCTTTTTGGTTTTTACAGATAATTATCATGTAATTTTGTTGGCTGTATACACATGCGCACACACACTTAATGTGCATCAGGTGGCGTTCACCACTCTGATATTTTTATTTAGTCTTGCTTACGGAAGGAATTTTATTTTTGCAATGTAGTCGAGATGTACTCTTTGCAATGCACAAATCCAACCTGGGTCTTCCATCCCTAATCTTGGTAGGTCTTTTTTTTATGTAACTTGAAATTTTTACCTCTCTATCAACTTCATCAACCTCATTTAGTTGTTTAATGCATGGATGCATATTCATTTTCTTCCAGTGCCTTTCAATTCTTTTTTGTTTTTAGTCTTAAACATTGTTGGGAAGTGTCTGTGTCCTTCTCACTTCTTATTACTCTTTTCGTTCACTTTTTCTAACATTTCGAGTGCATGCAGCTTTAAGAGCTGCAGCTGCAGCTGTGAAGCAAGAGGATGATCGGCGACTATTTCATAACGCGTCTCTCCGAAAACGTCGCAAAGAAATGGGTGACCAAACAAATCACCTCAAAAGATCAAGCAGGGTATGGACCAAATGTGCTTGATGATTTATGCATAGTAATGTGTTTATTTTACACCTGCCTATTATTGCTTGTTACGATTGGATGAAATCTGATATTGCATCCTGTTTATTTTCAAACATGGGTTGGTAAAGTAAGAGCATTTGTCATGCTGCTCTCACTAATTCATACAGCCAAAACACAATGTTTGTACCCGAAATAGTTTTTGTTTAAATACTCGCAGTTCAGTTTTCTTGAGCCCTCAAATTTCTTAAAGTTGTCGTTGGGTGAATTTTCATTTTCATTTTTTAACATTAAGTAGAAACCAGTTTCACTTTTCTTATTTAGCCGGCCTTTGTGAAAGCCGATATTTCTTAGTGTTGCCTTGTGTTTCTTAACACTGTCAAAGAATCCCATATAGGAGTATAAATTGAGGATATATACGCAAGCACGGTTAAAAATTTGAGTTCTTAAAACTCCTGAAATGATATTGAAGTTCTACTCCTCTCAAAAGATTGTGTGTTTAATTCATAGTTTTTACGGGCGCAAGGCGCACGAAGGCGCCAGAGGGTCGGGCGCACCGAGGCACAAGGCGAGGCTCCCCCCGAGGGACTTGAGGCGCATGTAGAAAAAAGTGCAATAAATATTAGTTGCTACCACAAACAAGCCTTCATTTTTGCATTGAGGCACGCTGAGGCGCAAAAGGCGCGCCCGAGGCCCACAAAGGCGCGCCCAAGGCACATGCAGGGCGCGCCTGATGAACCTCGCCTTGCCTGACCCTCCACTAGGCGCTGGCCCTTGAGCCTCGAGCGCCTTGCGCCTGAGGCGCGCCCGTAACAACTGTGAGTTTAATTCCGAAACAAGTTAAGATGAAGGTTTGGTGGTTATTATTGTTTGCATAGAAGAAACTGGAAAGGTGCAGGGGCCAAATGATGTGCTTTTCCATTTAATTATGAGAGATTCTTCTTTGAGTTGGAATTTAGGAAAACGGATATGCGAAAAGTTGTTGAAAACTTAGTGTTGCATAAAAATTTTCCTTTAAATTTATTTGATTCATGTATTATTGATTGGTATAAAGTGAGGAACTGGTGTTTTGGAACTGAAAGAATGCCATTTGTGTTAAATGTTATAATATAGGAAAATGGAGATGTTACAGGGGATGATAGGGGAGTGCAGTATCCATTTTCTGTCAATGAGAAAGTAGTAATTAAGGTCTGTTTTTTTACCATTCCTGCTGTTGAGATTATGCACTCTCTTCGGTACTCAGTTTTAATATGATAACAGGGAAATAGAAGAACGCCGGAAAAATTTGTGGGAAAGGAAGCAGTAATCACTTCACAATGTCTGAATGGTTGGTGAGTTCTGCACTTTGTTAAACAACAACTTTACGACTAAAGGTTTTCGATAACACCCGTGAGACAACAGAAAAAACAAGTGATTGGCTCGTAACTTAATAATCTGGTGCTGATCATGTCAAAGAAGAATGAGCTATTGTGCTTGTTTTGGTGTGATGAAGTGTAGGATTGTGTTGCAGGTACTTGCTTAAAATCATCGGAAGTGGTGAGAACTTAAGGCTGCAATATCGTTCTCTAAAACATATAGGCGCTCAGGGGGACGAAGAGAGGTGCGGATTGTTGACGATTCAGAATAACAACTCATAAATCTCCATATAATATAAACATACCCAAATACTTCCATATGGTTTCTTGGTAGTTTTTTTTGTTATTTAGCTTGAATTAGATTAGATTATTATAGCATCCCTAGTTTAGCAGTTTCCAGAGAAGATTATGTAACATGAGGATTATTTACTGTGAGATATTTTTGTTTTCCTAAATTTTGTCCAAATAATTTTATTTCTAACAAATTCATGTATTTAATTTAGTTTTTTTTATTGCCCATTCGGTTTAGTTAGCATTGTGTAAGAATGTGAATTCGGTCGACGGACACACTTTTCTGATATATTTTTTGAAAAAGAGAAATTCATCATTTTTAGTGGACGAAACGAACGTCTGTACCTAGCGTGAGATTCAAGGACTGGGTGATAGTGCACAAATATATCGAGTTAGATTTGACTTTTATCAAGTGCGATATGCTAGCTTAAACTTGCTTTGTAACAATGTCAATGTCATTTTTATGTCGATCGATATTTTTTTTAATTGAAAGAAGATTGTGTAAGAGCTAGAAATTGATCTATTATCATCTTCATCCATACTATGTGTATGTATCAATTTTACGAAGTTCAACTGGTAATGGATTGACTTAATATATTTTTTATTATCCATTTGGTTCACCGGAGCTTTGCTCCATCTATGTCCAGATTTGATCCGGGTCACGTACCTGGCCGTGGTGGGTGAGTCTTTTAATAAGAATATTTTGCATTTAATAAGACTCAAACTCGAGACTTTGCTGTTGCTTATTACTTGGACCAACGCTTAATAGAAAGAAAAATAAAAACACTGGTATAGGACATATGGACTTCTGTTATTGTAAGTTACAAAATGTTGAAGCCCAGGGGCTCAAGTCCACTCTACAATATATTCTTCTCTTTCCTCTTCAAATGGGATGGAAGTCGAGTTGAGGAGGAAAAGTAATGGCGATTACAAGGCAGAGAGCAGTTTCTACGCTGCCGAAGCTGATTCAGAGCCTTCGGAAGGTTCCGGTAGAAGGAAAGGCGGCTACTTTACCTTCGCTTAGACGCGCTTTTTCTCTCTACGATCAGATCAATCTCATCGACAACGTCCCTCAGGACCAGCTTCGATTTCAAGGGTGGGTATATACCCTATTTCTTTCTCTTTTGTTGTTTTTATTACTGAATTGCAAAATTGTGATTGTGTTCTGCGTTGAATTTGTGTGCAATTAGGTATACTGATACGGGATTTAAGGTGAATGGAGTTGATTATGAAGGTAGCTTGCTTTGCGTCGGCAATTTGCTTCTATCTTGGGCTCCCATCAATTTCTCTCAGATTACTCCTGAAAGGTTCCCTCTTTTTTCTTCTTTTACCTATTTAAGGGTTTCATAAACTTCTTTCCTCAATTCCACAGCTGAATTGGTTTGATACTCTATTTTGTGCCAAATGATTATCCCTTATAGTTTTTTCCTGCAATAATACGTTTTTAGTCCCTTCCTATTTCTGCTATATTGCCTGCTTCTGCTTTGGCCTTGGACATTTATGAGCATATGGCCTTCAATACCTCATGGTGCTAGAGGATCCATATAACCAACTACACCTAGGTGTGATTAAGACTTGTTTGTTGTTATTGTTGTGAGATTGATAATAGCATAAAAAGGCTCCATGACTCAATAATTTCACCATAGGGAACTTGTGAAGTGATTTTGCTGTTACATTTGATACATTTCACCTGTTTGTATGTGAATTGTGTCGGCCATCTCTATCTTACATTGCTTCATTTTTTCTCTTTGATGCAGTTTATCCATCTTCCAAATTATGCGGCCAATTCCAGGTGAGTTGAAACATATGGGGCACAGAATAGATACTTGTAGCTGTTTTGTGAATGCTTTGTTGCATATTAATTGACGGTGTTTACTGATGTGTAGCATGAACTTAGTTTGTTTTTTTTCGAGCATCCATAGATGGTTATTCTTTTTCTTCTTATTTGTAAGTGAATGCTAAAGAACTTTGTTGTATAGGCTGGGTTCAAGATAAGATTTAATCCATGGTTTATTGTTGAGTCTTAGCCTTAGTGAGTGGAAAATGGATGTGTCCTTGCAATGTGTGTATCCTTGAGTGAGTCCTTTGCTGATGATTTTGTCTTGTATTACATATTTAAATGGTCCTATTTTATCGTATATAAATAGCATATGGGAAGGGAAACTTGTATGACTATCAAAATTACTTGAACTGTTTCTGAACATTGCTTAAATTTATTGAATAATAACTGTCACTTCAGTTGATAAGTGGACTTCTTAACAAAAACTTTGAACTTCCATATTGGGCCACTAGGTGTGCTATTCGTGTTTACTTTGTAAGTTTCAGCTGCTGTTTCCTTGTGTTGTGACAAATGGTCCAAATTGACTCCAGATGGATAATTCCTTAGAGCCGATAGATCAGAAATTGTTCCAATCCAATGTTGTGTATCATTTGTGTTGGGGCAAGTGTGGAGTTGGATATCCCACATGGAAAGTTATTGAGTAAAGTGAATGATATATAATTGGAAACCCACTACCTTAGGGGTTTGGGTTGAAACATGATGTCAAGTCCATTAAGTGTATCATTCATTTGGGCGTTCATTGTTCCCCCGGACCGAAAGCTCCCGGTTCCTGACACTTTGTATGCTAGTTTAAGAGTTATGCAGGAAATGCTCTAATAATCTATGATAATGTTGTGCTGTGTTATTCTCATATTTTGTGACATGCTCTTTTCTGCATAAATTTGACAAGCGATTGATGTGATTATTTACTTCAGAGATCTTAATAATTGGTTCGGGGAGGTATATACAACATGTGGATCCTGAAGTGAGGCGCTTTATTCGGTCTACTGGCTTGAAATTAGAAACAGTTGACTCGGTAATTTCGATGCTTTTTATGTTTCGAAGTGTATAATCTTTGTGGCTGATCTTGTAACATATGACTCGGTTTTGTAACAGAGGAATGCCGCGTCGACATACAACATTCTGAATGAAGAAGGCCGGATCGTAGCTGCTGCACTTCTTCCTTATGGCGTCTCTTGACTATGCATAACTTTCGGGATGTTCTTTTAGTTGCACCTTTTTTTCGTGCTAGTCATCGTCCATAACAATAAGCGCTGATATGTGTTTTGGTTTTTGGATCGAATTCGATATTTGTAATTTTCATGTGATTTTTTTTGACGGATTTACTGATATGGGAGAAAGTCTGAATATTTAGCATTTGAAATTTTGTAATTCTAATAAATTATCGGTGAACTGGTCTTTTTGGTCCCTGTAGTATAACTCGTTCATCCATTTGATTCCTCTGTTATTCACGTTTTTCATTTGGTCTATGTGCTGTGTAAATTGTTACCTTTTTAACTCTATGTTATGCGACTATTGCTGTTAAGTCCCTATACTATGCAACCATTGCTGTTAAATATAAAATCAACATTAATTTGAAAAAATGATCTCCGAATTTATAATTTCACGTTATATTTGTTGAATAATACGTTGTAGCTTCAACTGACTAAGCATTCAGCCTCTCGCCGCCGGGAATCTGAAGGCGCCATGTGGAGGAACTCGGCCAAATTCTCATCCAAGTTGCTGTCAAATCCTCATTCCTATCACCGTGGATCTTTGACTTCCTCAATTCTCACTGCAGGCGCTACTGTATTGGGCTCACGCCAATTGATTTCTTCCGCTTCTGCCTCGCCCATCTCTGCTGCAGCTTCATCTTCAGAGTGCTTGAACTCTGGGTTTCTCAATCAAAAATCTCATGGAATTCGAGTTTTCTCACCATCTTCCTCGATTCCGGCTGCCGATCTGCCGTCCTTCGCTTCTGTTTTGCAGCTGGTGCGCCAGTACAGCCGTTGTTATTGGGAGCTGTCCAAAGCTCGCCTCTGGTATCCTTATCGTGCTTTCAATTTCATTCTCTTTTTTTTATTGTATAGCTTGTCTTGGTTGATGTCCATGATTTCGATGGGGCCAAAACCATTATTTGGTTTTAGATTATGATGAATGACACGTTATATTGTCTGAGCTTCTTTTATTGACGGATAGCTATTGCAACTCCACTTCAGGGTCAGTTGGAAACAACCTCTCTGCTGGTTAAGGCTGGGTACACCCGACCCCCTTCCCCGCTTGTGCAGGAGCCTTATTAGGCATTGGAGTTATGTTGTTGTTGTTGTATATCTTGTCTTGGTTAGTTATAGTTCTGTGTTGTGATGTGATGGCTAGGTTCTTCAGCAAGTTCTTCTCTTTGTAAATCGGTTGAAGCTTTTTTAGTTATCATGGTAATTTCATATTGAATTTGTATGATTCTATCTATAGTATAGTAGATACCTATTCATTCGTACATGTTATAACTAATTCGTGGTTTTGACTGTAAAGTTCTCTATTGAACTCTTGGGAGCTTATTATTGATTTGTGAATTAAAAGGCACAATTGTATTTATAGACTATAGTAGATCAGTCATGATTCCTACATCTTATATGCTAAATTGTGGTTTTTCCGTACAGTTCTCTTGGGGGTTTATTGGTATTGATTTTGTGCACTTGTTTTCAGCATGTTAGTTGTTTCAACTTCTGGAACGGGATATGTTCTTGGAAGTGGAAGTGCCGTTGATTTTGCTGGATTGTGTTGGACTTGTGCTGGTATAATGATGGTTGCTGCATCTGCTAACTCATTAAATCAGGTTTACTGATAATTTTTGTAGCCTTGCCTTGCATGTGACTATTATTGTATCATTTGATCATATGATTTCAGAGTAATATGTGTAATTGGAGAAGCACATCTCTTTGTGTGATGTAAAATTTATGTCTGATTGCATTTTTAATTTAAGCTTCATATAAAAATAAGGGCTGTTCAAATCCAAAATCCGAATAATAAGATCTTAGTATAGCGAGGAAGGGAGAAAGCCATATGTACACAAAGTGAAAACAAATGGTGAATAATGAATTTTTTTGTTCCCAATTACAATCAATTGATTATTTTTTTTCTTTGTCAAAATGCTAGAATAGAACATAATTTACATAAACAATAATTTTGTAATGGAACTTCTCTTTCGTTCTATTTATTTTTGTGGGTTGCATCTTTCTTCTTTGGGTTGAACTTGTATACTATCTACTTTGACCAACATAATGTGGCTAACTCAAGAAATCTGAAGAGCAATAATTCATGTATGCCCCTCAACTTGCATGTATGAAGGTGCTCGTCTTTGTTGTGTCAACCCATGTTTGTGCATTTTCCCTGTTCGGTGCTTGAAAATGATTACTGCTCATGGTCCACTTCAGCATGTGATAGTCACACAGTTTTATCATAGCTAAAATGAACCAGTTTCCTCCTGATCCTAATCAAATAGCACTAAAACTAGATTTGCTTAATGTGTGATTTTACTCCTTAGACTGCATTGATGTTCATAAAATGCTTTTCCACAATATGACCATATTGATGACTTTTTAATCAATCTATTTGTTTTCCTTCTCTTCCCTCTGATAGTTGGAGTGGGCATGAGTGTAATTGTGTAAGGAGTGGTGTCATGGGCTTACAGTTTCAACAGGGCAGTAGGCATTTTTTTAAAATTTGTGGTAGTGTTACTCTATTTTATTCTTCTTGTGGTTTCTTTTTATGCAGCTAGTAGATTCTACTTTAGATAATCTCCTTGTGAATATTATGCCACTGTCAAAACCTCAGTGCTGCATGTGTCTTTAGTCTTTAATTTTTTGTGCCAGTCTTATACAGGCTGTGTGCCCAGCAACCATGTTTTGTTTGATTGCTGCTACATTTCTGTTTATTTGGCTTCCATACTTTGCTGAATTATTTTGCATTTCCAATTTAAAGATTTGAGTATTTCATGTTATTAGGTATTTGAGATCAGTAATGATGCCAAAATGAAAAGAACAAGGCTAGGACCACTACCTTCTGGGCGTATCACAAAAACGCATGCATTGGCCTGGGCATCTTCCGTTGGTTTGGCTGGTACTACAGTACTGGCGTTCAAGGTGACCATAAAACTACAATCTTACTACCATGTTTTCTTTGAGGCTCCATTTTTATTGATGAATATTTGAGATCACAAGAGCCTTAAATATGTTGAAGTTTATTTCATCCTTTATCAGCATTTAATTTGCTTTAGTTGAGTGATTAATGTAGCAGCTTATGTGACCAGGTGGCTGCAGGCTAATTTGCTAGCGGCTGGGCTAGGAGCTTCCAACGTTATTCTTTATGCTTATATATACACACCATTGAAGCAGATTCACCGAGTCAACTCATGGGTTGGGGCTGTTGTTGTTGCCATTCCGCCCCTCTTAGGGTAATTTCCCTCAAATATTTGCCTCTCTGACTACATATTTTTCTGGGAGACCTTTAATCATATAAACTAAAAGCTCTATGTTGCACGGACATGGCTGATATGATTTCTATAACATATAGGACAGGAAAAATAAAAATAAACAATATAATTTTTTCGATATGCCTACAACTGGATAATGCAACTATCTTTTCTAGATTTACCCTCATCTTTGATAAGCACTATTGAAATTGCTCTAATCACTCTCAGTAATCCTTTGATGGTATTCTGTTTTTACTAGAAATACAAATTTTATAAGGATGGCTCTGTTTTAATAGACATTCAGAGACTTAGAACTCCTTTAGGATATGGAAATGATTCCCTGTAGTCCTTTTTACCTTTGGATTCGGAAAACAAAACTCACTTTTGTCACTACTTTTAAGTTAGGATTAGCAGAATAGAAGATTCAGTATTTACAGGATAAGCATTTCCAGTTTGCAGGGAATGCGTTTCAAATTTCTAGAAATCAAGGAAAACTCCCCAAGATGTTTCTTGCCGATTTTCTAGTTGGAAATGTTAAATGTAGTCTTTTGGACGTGTCTGTGAATCATAGCTGAGGTTGGTTTCCTCAAGACCTGATCAGGGTATACCTGTTATCATGCAGGCATTAGATGTTCCCCTATTAAGTAAAAGGCATAAGTTCTACCCTTACTATTAAACGATCTAACTTTACATCTGACTGATACTTTCTTGCTTTTATTAGGTGGGTTGCTGCTTCTGGCAATGTTTCACTCAATGCAATGATTCTCCCTGCTGCACTGTATTTCTGGCAAATTCCCCACTTCATGGCCCTTGCATATTCATGCCGTGATGATTATATCGCTGGAGGGTATGTGCATATGCTGTTATTTTAAAAGTTTTGTGCTATTTTTCTTTCAGTTTAGAACTTCAAATACATAAACAAATGTGGAAACTGTTGTCTGATAAACGTAATTAGCTGCTCTGGACTATAATCTCTAATTGAGTAGAAGTTTTTCCGTTAAAGAATGAATTAATTGCACAATAATTTCGGTGAGGTGGTGACCTTACTAATGTATGTCTATAAGATTTAAAATTTTCAGTTTTACCCACATTTGTCTAATAATGTATTGTGTATGCCATCTTCAGGTATAAGATGCTCTCTTTTGCTGATGCTTCTGGTTTAAGAACTGCCTCAGTTACCCTTAGGAACTGCATGTATCTGTTTCCACTGGGGTTTTTAGCCTATGGATGTGAGTTCCTGTCAATTGATGAAATGCCTATAATCTTTTCCCCTTCTCTTTTCATGGTTTGTTAGAGAATAAGGGCTCGTTTGGTTCACAGAAATCCTATTCCGTGGAATAGAAATAGAAACGTATGGAAAAATGTCAAATATGACACATTGTTCATCTAGAATCCGTCGACGTACGGAAAAGCTTTTCATAGTTCATATACATGTCATGGAAAAACTATTCCTTTTTGAAACAAAGGAATAGCTTTTCCGTGAGATGTATATAAACTAGGAAAAGCTTTTCCATGCGTTGATGGATTCTAGACATATATTCTACTATATTTGACATCTTTCCATTCATTTTTATTTCTATTCCATGGAATAGGATTTCCGCGAACCAAACGCTACCTAAAGGTTATATTCGGCCCATAACTTGTCTATAGTCTCTAAAATAAACTTTATGTATTAATTTGACCCGTCATTCAATGTCACATTTTCATGTCAATTCGGGCCAAAGTAACACCCATCAGCATCAGAAACTGATAGAAGTAAAAATGCCACTATTTATGTTGAAATGTGACTACCTGACCAAAATGACAAGTTTTGCTGTATATTGATACCTAAAATCTGCTGTGGACCAAAACCAAATTAAACGCATGCCTGTTAGAGAAGGAGCTACTAATGTAATGGGTTTACACCTGTAAGAGGAATGAGAACATGGGCATACTGGGAGAATTGGGATTTGTTCGTTTCTTAGTTATGAGTACGATTATGATAGGCGAAAGTTAGTTGCTCTACTAGTGAGCTGACACTAGCGAATGGCAAACTTACTTTAGGAACATCAACTTTATTATCTAACTGGTATAGCTTTGTCGTATTTTAGTCACTGACATCAGATCATTTATCGGTTTTCTTTCCTTCTGCGTTGTCACTGAACTAATGAAATTCAGATCAAGCATTTGCAATTTCTAATATGAATTATACACAGTTGTAGTTTTCAATGGAAAACTTAGCACCCCTGATCTTGACATATAATACCAGTCTTGCTTCACAAACTAACTTTAGCATTTCCTAAGAATACTATTGCATAAGTTAGAGCTTAATGTTGGTCGCATTACAATGCAAGATGTGGATACATCGTCTGATTTACTGGAATATCGTTGTGTAGGGGGCTTGACTTCTGGCTGTTTGTCTTGAATCATCGCTCCTGACCCTAGCCATCACTGTTTCATGCCAGTCTCCTCTATCTTCCCGTTTTCATGTCGGGTCTTCTGTTTCATCGACAATTTGATAACAAGCAAGGTCTTTCAGAAGACAGTGAACCCATGTCTGCCTCAGAGGATCTTCAAGTAGATTCCAAAAACAAGAACAAGAAGCGCAAAGAAGGGCGTGCACAGTCCCAAGCGCTCGTAACTTATGCTTCTGTTGCACCATTTCCTTTTCTTCCAGCACCTTCATATGCTGCTCCTTGACATTTAAGTTGGCTTTTGAAAATCAATATGATGAGAAAAGGTAAACCTGAAAGTTGAAAAGCCTTGCTTTTTCTTTATTTGAGGGTTATTTCTTTTCATTTTCCAAATGTGTAAATTTTATTTATTATGCCAAATGAGTATGGAATTAATTATGTGAATTGTTATCGTTATTTTAATAATGGAATTAATTATGTGTATAATGTCAAGTTATAAACTATTTGCATGGTCATCACAGAGTAACTTTTTAAGGGAATGTCAAGTATCAGTATCAGAGGAAGAAGAAAGCAGGAAAGCAGAATTCATCAGCAGCTAAGTAGAAAATACAGTTAGCAGTTATTTCAGTTAATTCAGTTATTTAAATATCAGCTTTATTAGTCATATTTATTCTTATGGTTATTTCAGTAATAGATCTAGTTAAATAGGTTAGAAATGTCTTTTTGAATGAAGGCTGAATCAGCCAGATTCCTTCTTATCATCATCTGTACAAAATAGATAGGATATTTTGTCATTTTGTGCCAATCATTATCTAGCCGTTATTGCAGGGTATATTACCCCTTTTAGGCTGTATCCAATTATTATGTCATGAATGAAAATATCTACTTTATTCTCTTATTTCCTTCTGTTATTAGAAACCCTAGTCTTCTTCCTTAAACCCTATTTCTCTTATTTTCCTATTTTCTGCATTGATATTGCAAGCTAGTTAGGAAGATCCCTAACAACTGGTATCAAAGCGCTTTCTTGGCACCTGTTGATGGTTAGAAAAGCAACGGCAAAGAGATTAATGGAATCATTAGAAGAGCAAGTTAAGGCCTTGACGGAAAGGTTGAATACCCGGGATGAAAAAAATGCTGAGTTGTATGAAAAACTGGATAACTCCCAGTCCAGTTTGGAAAGAAATGTTGCTGAGATGAAGAAAAGGCAAATGGAAATGGCTGATAACTTGCAGAAACTTACAGATGCAGTAATGGCTCTCTCTAAGCCTCCAAACCCTGAAAAAAAGCCAGCACCCCAAAACACCACTCAAACCTTAACCAGATCTTCAAGCGCCCTTATTAACCCACCAAATCCTGGAAATCTAACTTAATCACAACCCAGACCTGCGTTAATCTTCCCCACCTTCATAGGCCCCCCCTTAAATTCACTCAACTCCACTTTTAGCCCTCTACACACCACCAACCACTCTCAAGACCCATCCTTTGACCCTTAAAACCCCAATAATTCTCAGATTCCCTTCTTCAACCCTCAAGTCACGCCTTTAACCACCATAACTCATCATCCAACCCTCAAAACAGAGCTGGAAGCTCTCAACAGAATACCCACAATCCACTCTTCAAATGAACCGACCCCAACCACATCAATATCCTTACCCACTAAGACCCCCACTCAACCACATACCTGAAACAGATCCTAACATATGGAGAAACCCTGTAGATGGTCAAAACCTGAGAGTTCCTTATCTGCAGAAACTTTTGCCCAAGTGTGAACTTCCAAGTTTCAATGGAGAGGAAGTGGATTTATGGACCAGCAAATGCGCTAGGTATTTCCAAATATTTGAGGTACCTGAGGAGAGGAAGGTGGAGCTAGCCGGGTTATACATGTTTGGTAAGGCAGAGAGCTGGTTTAGGAACTGGATTCCCCATAACTTTGGAATTCATTGGGATGACTTTAGAAGAGAAGTGGAGAAGAAGTTTCAAGACACTGAAATAATTGAGGCAATGGAGAGAATGGCTCAGTTGAAACAGACCACTACTGTAATACAATACCAAGAACAGTTTGAAGAGGCCAAACTTAAGCTGGAAAGGCTTCACCCAGAGCTCACCCCTGAATATTATGTGAAGTGTTTTGTGGTCGGGCTCAAACCAGACCTAAGAGCAGCAGTTAGAGCCTAGGAACCAGCAAATTTGTTTATTGCCATTAAACAAGCCAAATACTAAGAAACAGTGGTGAAGAACCTTATAAAGGCTATTAAGCCTAAAACTACCTGAAGCCTAACCCTTTCCCGAAACCATGGACCCAAACCTCAAATGTCACCAAAACCGCACCTACATACCAAAAACCACATGAAGCCAAACCTATAGCCACCCCTAACCAGAGCAATTACAGAAGGACCCCTGGAGCTTGTTGGAAGTGTGGTGATAAATACCAACCAGGACATCAGTGTAAGAAGCTATTAGCTATGTCTGTGGAGGAAGAAATGGAAGGAGGGCCAGAAGTTGCGGAGGAAGGGGAGGAAACAATAGAGGAGCAGCAAATGGTGGAAGGGGAAGAACTGATGCAGTTGTCCATTAATGTCTTGGATGGAGGTCTAACCGACACCACTATGAAGCTCAAAGGTACCCTAAATAAGAAACCTGTGATGATATTGATTGATAGTGGATCAACCCATAGCTTTATTGATTCTAAGATAGCTAGTGAAGCTAAATTACCGTTAATACCTGTCAAACCCTCCCCTGCAACTGTGGCTGATGGTAGACAATTATTAGTTACCTCTAAATGTCAAGACTGTAATTGGTCTATGAATGGCAATAGATTCCAGTTTACCCTAAGAGTTTTGGAGCTTGACTTAATTCTGGGAGTAGATTGGATGAGATACCACTCTCCAGTTACCTTTGATTTTGGTGAGAATAGGTTGCTTGTGCAGAAAGAAGGGAAGCAAATTGAACTTAAGGGGATGAAGGAGGCAATGGCCCTTAAGATGATGTCTATGAAGTCTGTTAATAAGATGATTAGCAAGGGCTGGAAGGGAGTGACAAGTAGACTGTTTGTGATGATAGCCACACCTGAAATTCATGACCAAAACACAAAAAAGCCTAACCCAACCATTAGCCAACCTATTCAAGCCCTAATCCAGAAATACAACCTAATCTTCCAAACACCCACCTCATTACCTCCTAAAAGAAGCCATGACCATACCATTCCTCTAAAACCCAACACAGAACCCATAAACACTAGACCCTACAGATATTCTCACTACCAGAAGGATGAGATAGAAAGACTAGTAGAAGAAATGCTCAAGGAAGGGGTGATAAGGCCAAGTATGAGTCTTTTTGCCTCACCAGTGTTGCTAGTCAAAAAGAAAGATGGCACTTGGAGATTCTGTGTGGATTTTAGAGAGCTCAACAAGGCTACTGTTAAGGACAAGTTTACCATGCGAGTCATACAAGAGCTAATTGATGAATTACATGGTGCAATGATTTTCTCAAAAATTGACCTTAGAGCAGGGTACCACCAAATCAGAATGCTAGAGTCAGATGTCCCTAAAACAGCCTTCAAAACACATTCAAGAAATTATGAGTTCCTAGTAATGCCCTTTGGCTTAACTAATGCTCCAGCAACCTTCCAAGCTCTTATGAACACCATTTTCAAGCCCTACCTCGGAAAATTCATTCTAGTCTTTTTTGATGATATTCTTATTTACAACCATAGTCTAAATGAGCACCTACAACACTTGGAGTTAGTTTTTCAGTTGTTGGCAGAACACCAATTGTATGCCAAACAGTCAAAATGTGAATTTGGAGTGGAGCAAGTATCTTACCTAGGCCATATTATCTCTAGAAAAGGGGTAGCAACAGACCCTGCAAAGATTTTGGCAATGAAAGACTCGCCACTTCCTAAAACTTTAAAGGGATTAAGAGGCTTCGTAGGGTTAACTGGATACTATAGGAGATTTGTCAAGGGTTATGGGAAAGTTTGCAAACCATTAATAGAGATGTTGAAGAAGGACCAATTTAAATGGTCAGAAGAAGGGAGAGAAGCATTCAATAAACTGAAACAACTTATGAGCCAAACTCCTGTCCTAGCCCTACCTGATTTTTCACAACCATTTATCCTAGAATGCGATGCCAGTCAAGCAGGCATTGGAGCAGTTCTAATGCAAAACAACAGACCAATATGCTACTTGTCAAAACCTCTTTGCCCAAGGAACCAAAGGTTGTCTGCCTATGAAAGAGAGCTATTGGCGCTAATCCATGCAGTTACCGTGTGGAGATCTTACCTAGAAGCGGCACCCTTTGTTATAAGAATAGACCACCAGAGCTTGAAACACTTGCTAGAGCAGAGGCTTCACACAGTTATTCAATAAAGGGGCATTACAAACTGTTGGGCCTACAGTACACCATTCAATATAAGAAAGGAACTGATAATAGGGTTGCGGATGCTCTCTCTAGGAAGTATGATGAGGAAGGGAGCAAGCTATGGGCCATTTCTACCTCTATTGAAGCTACTAAATTGGTCAGAGAATTAGCCATTTATCAACAAGCAAGGGGGAAATACAGTTTGAAACAAGGAGTTATTCACTATAAACAAAGAATTTTCGTGGGGAGCAATACCGGTTTAAGACAAAAAATAGTCCAAGCTTTACACGATTCTCCTATAGGGGGACATTCGGGAATCAGGGGTACTCTAGAAAGGGTCAAGCAACATTTCTTTTGGCCTAAGATGAAGGTGTGGATCACTGAATGGGTAACTGGATGTGAAACCTGTATCAGGTGTAAGTCAGAAAATTGTGCTATTCCTGGGCTACTACAACCTCTCCCTGTTCCTAAATTAGCATGGTAAGATATATCCATAGATTTTGTGGAGGGATTGCCTAAGTCAGCAGGTTTTGACACTGTATTGGTGATGATAGATAGGCTGACAAAGTATGCCCATTTTATTCCCCTAACCCATCCCTTCACAGCAGCAACTGTAGCTCAAGTCTTCCTCAGCAACATCTTTAAACTTCATGGAATGCCAAATACTATAGTTTCAGACAGGGACAGAATATTCACATGGGTTTTCTGGGGAGAACTTATAAAACTGCTAGGCACCAAGCTATTATTCAGTAGTGCCTATCACCCACAAATTGATGGCCAAATTGAGAGACTCAACCAGTGTATGGAGAATTACTTGAGGAGTTTGTGTTTCCAACAACCTAGGAAATGGGCTAAGTGGGTAGATCTGGCTGAGTACTGGTACAATAGCTCACACAATAGTGCCATCAACATGACACCATTCCAAGCACTTTATGGAGTCAAACCCAGACTACTTGTGCTTCCTAACAAGATTACGGCAGTTGCTGCTATAGAAGAAATGCTAGATATCAGGGAAGAAATGAATTCAGTGCTCAAGGAGGCTCTAGCTAAGGCACAGAATAGATTGAAGCAATCAGCAAACAAGGGAAGAGTCACAGGGAGTTTCAGGAAGGAGATTGGGTGTTTTTAAAGTTGCAACCTTATAGGCAGCAGTTGATAGCTATAAGGCAAAATCAGAAACTCTCAGCTAAATATTATGGGCCTTTTCTAATTCTGCAAAGGATTGGGAAGGTAGCCTATAGGTTACAATTACCCGCCAAACCCAAAGTACATCCTATATTTCATGTATCACTACTCAAAACGAAACCTGAGGCAGTCACACCTACACTGTCTACTCTACCACCACTAGAAGATAGACTACTCTCACTGGAGCCAGCCAAAGTCATCAACACCAGGCATGTGGAAATTGAAGGCAACAGTGTTCAACAACTATTAATTCAATGGAAAGGACTACCTTCTATTGATGCAACATGGGAAGACAAGGACTACATCAACAAACAGTTTCCAGAGTTTTTTCATTCTTGAGGACAAGAATGCTCTCAAGGAGTGGGCATTGTCAAGTATCAGTATCAAAGGAAGAAGAAAGCAGGAAAGCAGAATTCATCAGCAGCTAAGTAGAAAATACAGTTAGCAGTTATTTTAGTTAATTCAGTTATTTAAATATCAACTTTATTAGTCATATTTATTTTTATGGTTATTTCAGTAATAGCTCTAGTTAAATAGGTTAGAAATGTCTTTTTGAATGAAGGCTGAATCAGTCAGATTCCTTCTTATCATCATCTGTACGAAATAGATAGGATATTTTGTCATTTTGTGCCAATCATTATCTAGCCGTTATTGCAGGGTATATTACCCCCTTTTAGGCTGTATCCAATTATTATGTCATGAATGAAAATATCTACTTTATTCTCTTATTTCCTTCTGTTATTAGAAACCCTAGTCTTCTTCCTTAAACCTTATTTCTCTTATTTTCCTATTTTCTTCATTGATATTGTAAGCTAGTTAAAAAGATCCCTTATAGTGAATAATTGAAATGTGCAAATTATTTCATAGACTTAAGAATTAGTCTTTTGCTATCTTTTTTATTAATTTATTCAATATATTCATCACAAATCAAAAAGAAAATTGCTACTTCAATAAAATCAATAATTTACAATTTATACTATATAGTACAAGTTTTTGTTCACCTTTCATTACAACAGTTATTGATTCTGATTTCTTATATAGATAATATTCTTCGATAAAAAAATACCGACTTATGATTTTATTATTAATTAATGTAAAAGTAAATTAGATAAAAAAATTTGTGAAAATACATTAAATAAAACAAAATTAAAATGTATAAAATTAAGGCTCTGTTATTTTTAATTGAATTGAACTAAATTTAATATAAATTTATAACTACACATAATTAAATTAAACTGAATTAAACTACATTGAATTTAGTCGACGGAAACGTGGCCTAAATCTCACAAAGTAAAAGGGGGCAAAACTGTAGATATGGATAAGTTGAGGCGCCAAAAGAAATATTTTCTCTAAACTTTGACTCATCGGGTCATATGGTCAAATATAAATAGAAGCTATCCTATTTCTCTCTGCTACTGTACTGAGATACTGAACAAGTGGAAATGGCAATGATCATCGGAGCTACAAATCTGATCAACTTTGGATTGCAAGCCTCATCTCTCAAATCGAATAAGTCGTCTCTTGTCAAAGCAGTGCAAAGCAATGGGAGATTGAGGAGATCTCAGAATGTAGATGGCGACTTTTTCGTAGGTATTTTCTTACTCCTCTAGATTCAACGGGATTGTTTGGTCATTATTTTCAATTAATCGCTGTTTGGATTGGTTTCTCACAGATCAAACTTGCATAGATTGTGATACTTGCCGCTGGATGGCTCCTGTAAGATCTTCTCCCCCTTGTTTGTTTGTTTGCTGTTTGTGTTTTTCTTTTTCTTATGTTCCGTGTTTATTCTTATGCTTGTATTTGTATATACTGTTCCAGCTGAAGCAATAATGGTTACTGAATTTTTCTTGACAAATAAGCTTAATTTAACTCGAAACAGGTTTTTGATTGTGTTTAGCTTTTTCAGCGGTTTTCTTGATTCATAGGAAATTTGTATCAGTTTAACAGGTAGCCGATATTGGAAAAGAAGGTTTTTGGCTGGTAAAGCACTATATTTGCAAGAGATGTCTGATTTAGGGATGACTAGTTTTTTGAAAGAGGAAACTAGATCCTTGTAGCTACAGGTGGATATATAGCGAAGATAAATGCATTAACACCTTGACAACAAAATTTATTACAGCTGTTAAACAATCCGAAAATGCAAGGACTATTAACTTGTTCTGATATCATATTGGATAGTTCTTCAAGTGCTCATGATATAGGAGCTTAGGGAAAGATTGGAATTTTTTTTTTTTTGATAAATTGTAGTTTTTTCCTTTGCTTGCATGTGAGGATGCTTATACTTTCTAGGCTGAGGAGAAAGGGTATATATGACAACCCATTGGCAAATAGTATAGTTTCTTCTTTCATGGCTCTCTTATTTGCCATTTTTCATCTTTTTGTGTGTCAATCCCCTAGTTGAAGCTTGATTTCCATTGGTACTAAAGTAGATGATAATATGGTAAAGAGTGTAAGCTTTTTGTGATGGCCTTTTTATCTTTCGAACTTTTCAGCAAATCTTCAGACGAATTGATTCAAAGTCTGCAGTTTTTAAACAACCAATTACAGGCGAGGAGCGGCTTGAGGCTCTTCAGGTTATCTACCTTTTTGCTAGTTGCTTTGATATAATTTTTATAAATGTGCTCCTATTTCATTGAGATTTTCTCTTCTTGCTCTCAAGTTTAATTTTTTAATCAGCAGCATCAGCCTTATGGACTTCAATCTTAAATCTTTTTGTCTACAGGCTTTACTTTCTTGTCCAACAAATTCAATTCGTACCGAGAAACCTGCTCCTGATGTTCTCAAAGCTCAGAAGACATTTCCATTGCCAATTGATGAGCATAAAGTACCGGTAGCTCACTATTCTATTTCCTTTGTTACATATAAATAACTACCTGATGTGTCAGCAACACCACAAAAAGTTTTTCTGTGGAATTTTGTGATCATAAAGCCTAATGACCTGTCATTGTAAATTTGAAGAATTATTAGTTCTTAAGATAGAACTTCAATGTAGAGATCTTGAATGGTATTGTGGAGAAGGCCAGACTGGTGCACCATAGTTCACGGCTTATTTCACCATAAGTTCTATATGTTGGATGCCATTTGTTGGTTTAATTTCACCTATGGTACAGCAAATATCATTTTTTTTCACATTGTGGTGCACTAGAGTTTGGCAAAAAACCAAACCTCAACTTGTAGGTAACTTCCCATTATCATGCACAGCATATGATTCGCTCGTGTCAGCCTTCTTACATATCAGAAGTATGGATACTTAATTACTTATTTGGAGTATAATTTGTCTAGTACATCTCAGTAGTTAGATGCCATTCAAATGAGATTTCTTTGAAATCAAAATATGAAGTTCATCATTTGTTCATTTCTACATTTGACAAGTGCGATAGAAAAAGACTATTTTTACAATTAACCAAATTTTGCATCATATGGTTTATGTGGGGAATTTATCTTAATTTTCTATATGATAGAGAATGTACATTAACTATGTATAAATCGATGACAAGTACCTTAAGATTGAACCACAATAGTAAAAAAAAAAATGAACATCATGATCTGAGAACAATAATGGAACTTTTGAAGGTAAATTACTCCCATTGCTTGTGGGTTTTTCCTCCATATAAACATCTAATCATGATAAGTTTTTGTACGTGTTGTTAGTGGTAGTCTACTTGTCTTAGTTGAGCTATTAAGGGAACTCATCCACACCTAAGCAAGCCACAATTTTTATTTGTTGAAATGTCAATCATTCTTTGCTTATTCTTTTTGCATTTCTACATGTATAAAGCACTTATGCTGCAGTTTTGTTTAACATTTCATGCCCAAATATCACATTAACTATTGTGGAATTAGGTCCACTAACACGCAAACTGTTAATTTTTCTCTTTTCTTTCTCTCGTAAATGAAACTGTACCCTTTATATGATGCTGGAGTAAATGTAATGGTTCTAGGGTGTTTTTCATTGTGGCTATCATTCTGATAAGTCATATGGAGCAGCCTCTTACATGATGGTTCATCCTGAAGGAAATGTTATCATAGATAGGTAACATCGCATACAGGTGGCTTTTAAGAATTCGGTTCATGCTTTCACCAATGTATTATCATGCCGGCCTTTTCTTACAGGTTTGTTCATTTTAATTGTGATGCAGCCCAAGATACACAGAGAAATTAGCACGTAACATTGAGAAGCTTGGCGGAGCACGTTATATGTTTCTTACCCACAAGTAATATTCTTTTGTGTACGTGTGTGTGTGTGTGTGTGTGTGTTTTCTTTACAAATGTCAGAACTTAATGATATATTATGTTTGCTTTATCAGGGATGATATTGCAGATCATGAGAAGTGGTCAAAGCGGTTAAATCTTGACAGGATTATGCATTCAGGAGACGTAATATTGCCTACTCTTACAATACTCTTTGATGCAAACTTATTTCATTTGAATATTTGTTGGACTCCTTCGTTCAATGTTTTACACACTGATTAGTGATCTGTATAAGCTCAAAACTTGAAAGTGGGGAGATGCTAATGTTGCCAGGTTGTATCTTCCACTTCTGACGTGGAAATAAAGCTTGAAGGTAGTGGTCCATGGAGTATTGGCGATGACATTCAGCTTATACACACCCCAGGCCATACAGAAGTGAGTTGCTAGTTATAATGCACACATTCTTATTATACTTGCTCCATGGAATTAGGTTAATTTGGGAGGAGGGAAAGCAATATATGTGCTTTAATGGTGGAAGTAATTAGCAGAACTAAAAGAATATGAATGTTAAATAGAATCTTCGTATTAGAATATGGAAGTAAAGAAAACAAAGTGAATGTTTTTAAGTTTTTTATTTGGTAGACTGCTAATTTAGTATTTGTTCTTGCCACCAGTTTGCATATATTTGAGCTAATTTCCCTGGAAGGTGTATATGTTATTTGTTTCTTAACTTGGATGACTGACCATCAATGATTCATTTTCCGTGCAGGGATCAGTCTGTTTATTCTACAAATCACTCAACATTTTATTCACCGGGGATCATTTAGCGATGACAGAATCAGGGCTGAGCATCTATGAGATGTACAACAGACTTTCAGGTACAGTTCGTTAGATGCTTCTATATATTTGGTACTACAACTACGCTGGTTTAGAGATTCCGAGAGGGAAGTTCGTTTTCAATTGACACTTCTAATCATGACCATGTTATAGTACTGTATATCATAATCACTAGTTTATTGTCGTTTTGTAAAGTTAAAGTTATTATCATAGGTGAATGTGAACTCTTGTTGTGTTTTTGGCCTTTTCGCAGTAAGCATGCAGGTGGACAGCGTTAGGAAATTGCTGCCACTAGATTTCAAGTGGATTTTACCTGGTTGGTGCTTTTTTCTCGAAGAACCTTCGTTTTTCATGCTGTTGGAAATCGATGTTCTCATTTCCTATATTAATTTTTTTATGCGATTTTAGTCGTCCCCCTACAAGAATATAATGAACCTTATTCCACATTTGGCTGATGCTTATCTAAGTCTTGCCCTATCAGTTTAAACTCTATAATTAAATGGTTCTATAGCAAAGGTATTAGAGACTCCTAAACATAGAAGTCGAAAGTTGAAATAGTACTTTGTTGTACATGCTTAGGAGTGGAGATGTGTTAGAGATGATAAGTATTATTTTCGGGGTTAAATAGTTACACAACTCAAACACAATAATGTTAGTATAGGTGGCAACATAAATGTTTTGTATCAACCTTTAACATCAAATAGTGGATTGATTTGCAGGGCATGGAAGGAGAGTTGAATTCAGAAATTATGAAGAGAAAAATGCCACTTTGACAACCTTTGTAGATAGATATGTTTAGCAAAGTAAGATGAATGTCCACCGCAAACAAGCAATTATACTTGATATTATGGCCACTGCTACCAATGGGTAAGTGTCAAGACTCTATAGCTTCGATCTCTGTACAAGACTTAAAGTGCATCCTAAGGCGGCTCTTGATCCTCAGACCATAAATGGAAGCTGCTTTTTCAAATGGAAGCTATTTAATCACGAAGAGTTCAATCAGATATTTGTCTATGATTCTCATGTTTGTATAGCTGTTGGACTATAGACATGGCATTATGTAACAAAAGCCTTATCACATACTTAAAACTCAAAGCAATATAAATATTAGACCAAGGCTAGTTGTATATAACAGATTGTTTTACACGAATCGAAGTTTAAGTAACATAACAATGTATAGAATAACTCGCTACTATATCAAAACGATTTCTGTAGCAGCTTAAAACTCCTACTCATTCAGCTTTATTGTTCAGTATCGATCAAGATTGATGTGTGGTAAAGATTTCTAATCAATTGATGTTATAAAACACTAATTTTGATTTCCAACATCAACACAAGAAGCACAATAGGAGAGACCATAATCCCACATTTGTCAGTAATCAAAATCGTTGCAAAATGATAACTGAACTGTCAAAATAATAAATTGAATTACACTTGTCTACTCTATATGGTATGATAATGAATGATAGCTCAAAATTGTAATATAAAGAAAGCCCTAGAGAACACTCAACCACCATTGTTGTGTGACGGCGCTATCAGAAGAGGGCATGCACTTAAGAAGAATCCTGTCGTTGGTAAACTGAGGGATGGTAGCATCAGCGCTAGGGGGTGTTCTGCCTGTATGCGCATATGTCTTGCCGAGTTCAGGCATGCCGACCCAATTAGGTTTGGGGAGCTTGTTGCTAGTCTTGGACTTAACTATGAAGGGGACTTATGCGTCCATACATGGCACAACTGGTCGATAGCTGTTGCCGCTATCCTGATGAGCCCTCGGCAGGGCGAAACCAGTGCATGTCTGCGAGGATCAAGGCTGGTCTCGGGGTCAAACGAATTAAATCGAACAAAAGCTCTATAACGTATTACACGCACAAACCAAAAATTGATATATATTTTCAGGAAAGAAAAAACACTGAATACCTTAAAGAAGACAGTGGAGGGAAAGAAGCCAATTCAGCAATGAAGGCCTTCGAAGAGCATACCTGGCAACGTGATGACCAGGTGCAGATTTATATATCTTGATAAAGCATAAGCCTTGAAAACAATCATGTGTGCGAAACCTCGTAAAGACAAACTCAGTAATTTGGGGGAAGGCTGCCTGAATTTATCAAGCATATGCAGCTAAAGCATTCGCTTGTTCTGGTGATAAGTTGCACAATAGAGGCTGCATTTGACGGCGATACAGTGACATCAGGTGCGAAAAAGATCTTCCCACTTGAGCCTTAACTTCTGGTGTCTCAACAGCGGACACCACAACTTGAGCAAAAACATTGACCAACTCGGGAACAAGTATAAGTATCTGTTTAGTACATGAAAGCAATACTGTGATTAAATTTATCATTGAAACAAAATGATACACATATGGAGATATCTACTGTAGTTGTGTACACAACTGCATGTAAGACAAGTCACTACTCAGAAGACAGAATGATATAAATATTATCACATTATCCCCATTTCCGTTCTCATCGCTATATCTCCATGTGTGTTGTAGAACTTAATATTTTTCAATTTAAATAGCACGCCACTTATCAAGTCAATCAAAATCTAACTCCAGCATAGAATAAGCCACATAATTATGCACAGCTATAAGGAATGAAATCTGTCTTAGCCCAAGCCAATTCATGCATACACACTCCCAGAAACTAATTAATGCACAGGAGCAAAAAGAATACCTGTGGATTTGAAGCCAAGACTAGAGTACAAACACAACTGTAGACAGCCATGGACTCTTCATGATCTTCTCGTAGTGGAAGAACTTTCACCAAAGCAGGAAGGACCTAAGAAATTTTCTGATAGTTATGGATAAAATCACCATGCAGCAATAGTGCAAACTTTTTCACATAAAAGTCCAAGAATTAACCTGATTCAATGGAACGGACTGAGGGTGTGCCATAATCATTCGTGCAACAGCACCAGCTGCATTATCCCTTACAGCATTATCTGGTTCAGATTCCCCAAATAATGGATACAATCCCTGTAAGATGCCACCATAATATCTGGTATTGATGAGAGTTAAAAGCTCCAACAACACAGATGAAATTCTGTGGATAATGCCCTAATATTTAAACTCTATGAGACCCGAATCATATATCCTCAAGACGCACTCATGCATGCCAAAAACCACAAAGAAAAATTACTAGAGTACTTTTATACAAATTAAGAAAAATGACATGTTAAATTGTTGATTCACGAACTTTAGGAGTTATGGACACAAAGAATACTTCAAAGCCGACTCGCCTCCATTTTTGCACAATTCTCCAGCACAAAATGCGGCATTCCTTCTATTCGTTGCCTCTGATGATGCTAGTTCTTTCAACACTATAGGCATTACCCTCTGGAAAAATGTCAAGACCTCTCATGAATAACTTGAACCACTGAAATTGATTTGACACCAATTTCAAAACAATATAAATTCATATTCAGGTTTATTAATCAATATAGTCTGCTATTCGAGCGCCCATATCTTGAGCAACCTCAGCAAGGCATGCAACAACCATTGTTCGATCTTGTGGAGGGCTCGAGTTTTTCTGAAGTTTCCAAAACATAAAGCAGTAAAATTCCAGAAACAGGATATTAAACAAAAACGGGGTGGATCTCCTAAAAGAATTGCTATCCCACAACAAATTTCATCAAAGGTTCGAATAACTTCGCAAAGATTGGTGCAAAATGAACACCCATGGATTTTGCAAATGCAGGAAGAATGTCTGACACTGCATCCATAAGCATTTCATCATGTTCGGTACCATCAGCATCATCAATATCGCTATCATTATCTGATTGCTGACAAGCAGATTCCTCTCTAAGCAATACCAACGTTGCATCAACAAGTTGAGAAATATCTGAAATAAAACAAATTAGAACGCAGAAGTTGCATAGTGGACCATCTGATACAACAACAACATTATTCCAATGCCTAACAAGGCTCCCGCACAAGCGGAGTAAAGGGGGGTTGGGTGTGACGCAGTTTTACCCCTGTAATTACAGAGAGGCTGTTTCCAAATAATGGACCATCTAATTAAAAAAAAGAAATTCTATAAAAGCGAAGCAATTAAGAGCACCACTCACAAAGTTCAACAGCCACAAAACCAAAATCCTTCACAATGTCAGCTATGCTCATACAAGCTTGAGCAACAGCTTCCTTGTCATCATCTTCAGTCATAGTCTTTATAAGAATATGTATCACAGTATCTGCAGATTCCAAAGGAATGATAACTTAGAGCTTTTGGAAGAAAACAAATGATTGATTTCAGAATTATAAATACATGCCATAATCAAGTTGTGTACATACCACGAATCTCCCTTGCCTTTGCTGGTCTATCCTGTGAAAACAAAAAGGATTATTAATTTAATCCAGCAGTCATCCAACACCAGCAGCCTAACAAGGGGCATGTAGCCACCTAACTGGACCAATTCATTATTAAAATATTACAAAAGAATTAAACTAGTAAGACAACAAGGGATACGGAAAACAACTATTGATAATAGCAGCCAACATTTTTTGAATATACTGTTTCAACAATGCTGCATCTCATAAGAGAATACATTCAGAATTCTGATATCAGAACGCTGCATACATTCAGAATTCTGATAACATAAATCTAAACTAAAAGGTAATTGCTATGAGAGTAACACATTGCTTGGAACAAATGAATTCCAAATAATTTTGAGAAATTCATTTACGAATCCTAATTTTTGTGCTTAAAAGCCAAAAATTGGAATTTCAATTCCATGGAATTGATTATTCCTTTTTGAAATCCCACCAAAATAGGTGGAATTTTCAAATCTAATTCCTTTTTTTGGTGGAAATATTTAGATGACAATAATACCCTTGCTATAATATAGAATTTCGTGGAATTGATTGTTATTTAGTTTATAATATTTCTTTTTCTATTTTTCAATTTAATCATTTCATTTCAAATCGTGTTGACAATTTTCAAGACAACCATTTTTATGTTTTTTGTTTATAAATCTACACCTATGTAGCACGGAAACGCAAACGGATACGGATACGGAAACGGAAACCGGGAAATGCCATTTCTAAAAAATATAGGCTTGGAAACTGTGGGGAAACGAATACGGACACGGATACGGAAACGGAAAAGGAAACGCCAAACGGCATGTAACCGGAGTTTACGTGCTTCATAGATCTACACTATTGCACTTACATCAGATACAAAGATAAATTCCCACCTCACCACATATGTAATTCGAACCTAGACCACTAGATGTCACAAATTTAAGGCAATTATTGTTATGTAATTGATTGATTACAAATTCCATTTATTACTATTTTTTTTATAGTAATGCACTTTAGAGAATAATTTACAAATGATTTTTTCAAATCTTTAAATTCAAGCACAACAAGAAATTCATTTTAAATTCTAAATTTTTATTCATCTATTCCAAGTATAGAAACTCCGCCTGTGCGTTTTTGCGCATTGCCGGTCCTAAGCCCGGGCAAAGGAGGAAGGTTGCGTGGTAGGTCGACAGCCAACGCGTAAAACGGCTATAACTTGTTTATAGTCATGTCATTCTTTCATTATGGATCTTCGACAATTAAAGTATAACGTTGGGACGTGCCAACCTAGGCACGCATTACATCGGCACCCGGGTGTAGTGACAAGTGGGCAAGGGGTTCCATCTTATCGCCGCCTGGATAAGATGGAGTATGAGCAAGGGTTCCCGCATCATGGACGGGTGTGGGTAAAGAAGTTAGTCCCTCCACATCGACGCCCGGATGTGGTGTTAGATAGGAAAGGGTTCTCGCATCATGGACGGGTGCGAGTAAAGAAGCTAGTCCATCATGAGAAGATTAGGATAGGGAGTTGGAATATTGGGTCCCTTACAGGAAAGACTATGGAGTTAGTAGATACTATGAAGAGAAGAAAGGTGGAGAGAGTTTGCTTGCAGGAAACTAGATGGACGGGAGATAAGGCGAGAGAAATAGGTAATACTGGTTATAAACTATGGTATTCTGGAGGAAATAAAGGTTTAAGCGGAGTTGGAATAATGGTAGCACCAAGTATAAAGGATAATGTGGTGGAAGTTAAGAGATTTGGAGATAGGATTATTATGTTAAGACTCGTACTTGGAAAAGCTACCTTGAATGTAGTTAGTGTGTATGCCCCCCAAGTTGGATTAGATAGAAGTATAAAGGACAAGTTTTGGGAGGACATGGATGTAGTGACTCAACATGTACCAAATGAACACGAGCTTGTCATTGGTGGAGATCTAAATGGACATGTGGGGAATAATAGGGAAGACTATGAGCGAGTGCATGGAGGCTTTGGGTACGGCACTAGGAACGAGGAAGGCAATACAATTTTGGATTTTGCACTAGCTCATGATTTGGTTATAGCAAACACTTGGTTCAAAAAGCGAGATTCTCACTTGATTACCTACAAGAGTGGGGGTAACCAAAGCCAAATAGATTTTCTGCTTACTAGAAGTAGAAATAAGGCTTTGTGTAAAGACTGTAAGGTTATTCCGGGAGAAGCGCTAACATCTCAACATAGGCTATTAGTCTTGGACATCAAGAAAATGGATATTTGGAGAAAGAGAAAAGAATATAGGGAACCGAAGATTAGATGGTGGGCCCTTAAGGGAATCAAGATGTTGGAGTTTAAGAAAAAGGTATTAGATGGAGGATTTGGAGATATGGAAATCGACACAAACTCAATATGAAAAGTAATGGGAGAACGTGTAACGAAAGTAGCAGGTGAAGTGTTAGGGATTTCTAAGGGACAAGGACCTCGCCCTCAGGATGCATGGTGGTGGAGTGAGGAGGTTCAAAATGTTATAAAGGAGAAGAGGTATTGGTATAAGATGTTACCAAAAGCAACTGATGGTGAGGCTTTTGAGAAATACAAGAGGGCTAAGAAAGAAGCTAAGAAGGCTGTTAGTCAAGCACGAGGTAAATACTTTGAAGGCTTGTACCAAAAGCTAGGAACACGTGAAGGAGAGAGAGACATATACAAGCTAGCTCGATTGAGGGATAAGAAGGCAAAGGATTTGAATGGAGTCAAATGCATTAAAGATGAAACACAAAGAGTCTTGTCAGGAGATAGAGAGATCAAAGAGAGATGGAGAAACTACTTTGATTGGTTATTCAATGATGGAAAGGAAGTTGACATTGCAGGATTGGAGGTAAGCGGAGTTGAGAAAAACCTAAATTACACAAGAAGAATTACGCATAGTGAAGTGAAGGAAGCTCTGAAAAGGATGAAGGTAGGGAAAGCATGTGGGCCAGATAACATACCGATTGAGGCTTGGAAATGCCTTGGAGATGAGGGAATAGTTTGGTTAACCAAACTATTTAACTCTATATATAGGGAGAGGAAAATGCCGGACGAGTGGAGAAGAAGCACCCTTATACCTATATTTAAGAATAAAGGAGGTATACAAGACTGCTCTAATTATCAAGGTATTAAACTGATGAGTCATACAATGAAACTTTGGGAGAGAGTGATCGAACACCGTCTTAGGATGATCGCTAAGGTTTCCGCAAACCAATTTGGTTTCATGCCTGGTAGGTCCACGACTTAAGCTATTTTTCTTCTGAGAAATCTAATGGAGATATATAGGGAGAAGGACATTCATATGGTTTTCATTGACTTAGAAAAAGCATATGATAGAGTGCCGAGGAAAGTACTTTGGTGGGCATTGGAGAAAAAAGGTATTCACGTAAAGTACATAAACTTAATAAAGGACATGTATGAAGGGGCGGTAACAAGTGTTAAAACTGGACAAGGAGTGACAGAGAAGTTTCCCATCACGATTGGATTGCATCAAGGATCATCTCTAAGCCCATTTTTATTTGCCCTAGTTATGGATGAGTTGACCACCAAAATACAAGACGACATCCCATGGTGTATGTTGTTTGCGGATGACATCGTATTGGTTGATGAATCAAGGGAAGGGGTTAACAAGAAGCTAGAAGTGTGGAGAAATGCGTTAGAGAGTAAAGGTTTTGAGTTAAGTAGAAGTAAGACGGAGTATTTGCACACCAAGTTCAGCTTACGGAAAGGAGACGAAGGAGAAGTAAAACTAGGAGATACAATCGTTCCAAAATGTAAACGATTTAGGTATTTGGGCTCTATCTTCCAAGAGGAGGGGATGATTGATGATGATGTAACTCATAGAATTAATGTAGGATGGATGAAATGGAGAAGTGCTACCGGAGTCTTATGTGACAAAAAGATACCTTTGAAAGTGAAAGGTAAATTCTACAGAACGGTGGTTAGGCCAGCCATGACATATGGGAGTGAATGTTGGGCTATTAAGACGCAACATATTCAAAGGATGAATGTGGCGGAAATGAGGATGCTTAGGTGGATAAGTGGGCATAAAAGGATGGATCGAATTAGAAATGAGTGCATCCGCCAAAAGACCGGTGTGGCACATATTGAGAATAAACTGAGAGAAGGACGACTAAGGTGGTATGGACATGTGCTACGTAGACCAATAGATGCTCCAGTTAGAAAATGTGAGAACTTATGGACAGAGAGTAAGGGTAGAGGGAGAGGTAGACCTAAGATTACTTGGAGGGAAACTATTTCTAAGGATATGCGTTTACTCGGTATGGACGAAAATTTGGCTTTGGATAGAGCTTCATGGCGTCGGAAGATCCATATAGCCGACCCCACCTAGCGTGGGATTTAAGGCTTGGTTGGTTGGTTGGTTATTCCAAGTATAGAAATTCATTTGCATATGAATTCCATGAATCTTACTCTTTCATCCTGTCACATATGCTAGAAAAGGGAGAAGGCTAGTTTAGTCAATTCACTACTTCAGATCAGTTACTTCAGTTACATAGCTTTAATTCTCTGCTATTGATTGTATTTTTCGTTTATAGTTCCTAGTTCTAGAAGAATCTATAGTTAGTTAACAAAAAAGCAGACTGTTATAATAATTGTACAGCTGTACTATTCTGTTAGTAGCTCTAGAAATCTGTTAGAGGATCGACTATGTAAATCTAAGACTGTATGATCAAAATAATCAATGAATATACAAGAATTTTCTCTCTCTTCCAAACTCTCTCTCTCTTTTCTCTTTCTGTCACTGTTCTAGTTCAGTTCTACTGTAAGTCGTTACACTGGTATCAGAGCTTCGGCGAACCTCCGGCCACCTTCAATTAGTCGAGAAATCATGGTTACACAAAAGGCTCTGATCGATTCGATGGAAGAAAGAATCCAGATGAACTCAACTAGGGTTGATGAAAATACGAGACAGTTGGGGATGATTCGAGTCAAAATGGCTGAAATGCGCAATGAACAACAACGGATCTTTGATGCGATGCGATCGGAACAAGAATCTTTATGGAAAAGCCAGCAGGATTCGATACAGGCCATTAAAAGCTTGGAGGAGCTGATCAAGAACTCCTTAACTCATTCCAATCAGGTTAGTCCTCAAGGCCTTGCTAATGGTGATTTCAACCACAAATTCCTGTTGAAGGATCTCTATTGGGACCTAGACCAGCCACAATATCTCCTAACCCATCTCATCCACCTAATCAACCCATCACCAACCCTAACCCTGAAATAAGAGGACCAATACATAAGATGCTCCCTAGGTGCGAGTTGCCAGTTTGTGATGGATCTGAAATAGAAGCTTGGTGTAGCAAATGTTGGAAGTATTGTCAGATTTTTGATATTGCAGAAGAGAAGCAATTAGATTTGGTTGGACTTTATCTCCAAGGTAGAGCTGAGAAGTGGTACAAGAACTGGGCCCCTAACAACCCTAAGGCCAGTTTGAGTACATTCTTGAAAGGAATTGGAAGGAGATTTCAGAATGTAGAGGTCACAGACGTGGTGCAGCAACTTAACCAACTTAGGCAAACTACCATTGTATTGGCCTACCAAGAAGAGTTCGAGGATGTCAAGTTGAAGGTGGAAAAGAAGTTCCCTGTAATTGGAGAGGACTTCTACGTTGCAACCTTCATAGCAGGGCTGAAACCTGAAATTAGGTCTGGAGTAAGAACACAAGTTGAAACAGATCTGTATGCAGCCATCAAGTCTGCTAAGCATCAGGAGCAGTACCTCAAGGATATCATGGAGTCATTGAAACCCAAAACCTCCTTCAAACCTTCCTTTGCAACTAATCCTAAACCCTGGAACCCTACCAACTCAAACAGACCTTACCCTAACCCTGTTCCCACCAAGAACCCGAAAACTAAACAAGTTACTCACCCCCCAAACCCAAACCTCAAGAGAACTCCAGGAATGTGTTGGAGGTGTGGAGAGAAGTATTACCCTGGACATCAGTGTGCTACAACTGCAAAAAGACTGAATGCCATCCAAGGGAATGATGTAGAAGAAGAGATACTAGAAATTGTAGAAGAGGAAGAAGCAGAGGAGGTACAAGGAGCTGAAGGGGAGGAACAGATTTCACTATCTGTAAATGCCTTGGATGAGGGTTTAACTGACACCACCTTTAAGCTCAATGGAGTAATGAGGAAGAAACCAATCATGATCCTAGTTGATAGTGGAAGCACTCACAGTTTTATTGACAAGAAGTTGGTGGAAATAGCCAAGGTGCCAATGGAGCCTGTGAAGCCAATTCCAGTCACTGTAGCTGATGAAAGACAACTGGAAGTCAAGGCCAAATGCAGTAATTGTCCTTGGACCATGAATGGAACCAAGTTTGAGTTTAATCTAAGAGTCCTAGAGCTTGGGGACTATGACTTGACACTTGGGACTGACTGGATGTGAAAACATTCCCCTTTGACCTTTGACTATGGAAAGAACAAGTTGATGATACAACAAAGGGAGGAACAGGTGGAATTGCAGGACATCACAAAGGAAGTTACACTGAAGCTTATGTCACTTAAATCCCTGAATAAGCTAGTTTCAAAAGGGTGGAAGGGAGTGACCTCCTCCTATTCCTGATGACTGTAGAAAAGGAAGTGGAGACACATGTCGAAGATATACCAAAACTAAACACACCACATCCTGAAAAATTACTATCCTTAGCCAAACAGTACCAACACCTATTCCAAATTCCAAAAACCTTACCCCCAATCCGTACCCATGACCACAAAATACCCTTAAGAGCCAACACTGACGCAATAAACGTGAGACCCTACAGACATTCACCCTACCAAAAAAGTGAGATTGAGAAACTAGTGAAGGAAATGCTAGAAACTGGAGTTATAAGGGAAAGCAACAGTCCCTTTGTCTCACTTGTGTTGTTGGTAAAGAAGAAAAAAGGCACTTGGAGATTCTGCATTGACTATAGAGAATTGAACAAAGCCACGATTAAGGACAAGTTCCCATTGCCTGTCATACAGGAGCTAATTGATGAATTGGCAGGTGCAGCAGTATTTACCAAGCTAGATCTCAGGTCTGGCTATCACCAAATAAGAATGGCAACTCAGGATATCCTCAAAACTGCCTTTAAAACTCACCATGGCCATTATGAATTCCTAGTAATGCCTTTTGGCCTCACAAATGCCCCAGCCACCTTCCAATCCCTCATGAACTCAATCTTTCAACCCTACCTAAGACAATTTGTTTCAGTCTTCTTTGGTGACATCCTTATCTACAGCCCAAACCTAGACACCCACCTCAAACACTTACAGCTAGTTTTCCAATTACTTGACCAAAACCAGCTATACATTAAGGCCAGTAAGTGTGAGTTTGCTGTGGGAACAATATCCTACTTAGGGCATGTATTGTCAGGTTCATGTGTGGAAACAAACCGTGCGAAGATCCAAGCTATGGTGGATTGGCCATTGCCAACCACTGTAAAGGGTGTGAGGGGATTCTTGGGATTGACTGGCTACTATAGGAGATTCATTAAGGGTTATGGACAGATCAGCAGACCCCTAACTGAACTACTTAAGAAGGACTAATTTCAATGGAATCCCCTAGCCATGGAGGCCTTTACCAAGCTCAAGACTCTGATAACACAAGCCCCTGTGTAGGCACTTCCAGATTTCAATATGCCTTTTGTAGTAGAATGTGATGCAAGTGGAATTGGGATGGGAGCAGTTTTGATGCAGCCTGGAAGGCCAATTTGTTACCTATCTAAGGAACCAGAAGTTATCAGCTTATGAGAGGGAATTACTGGCCATTATACATGCTTGCTCCACTTGGAGACACTACTTGGAAGGGAAACCATTCATCATCAAAACTGACCATGAAAGCATTAAACATCTCCTGGAGCAGAAATTACACACTTATCTACAGCAGAAAGGGGTATCTAAACTTCTGGGATTGGACTACACCATCCAGTACAAGAAGGGACTAGACAACAAGGTTGCTGATGCCCTTTCCAGGCAGCAAGAAGACTCAATCCAGTTGATGTCTATCTCGGTAGCAGTTCCTACTTGGATTGAAGAAGTACAAGGATCTTATGAAGGGGATGAGTTGGCAAAACTATGGGTTGAGAGGCTGTCTATCAGGCCAGCTCCCATGAATACTACTGAAAGGTTCACCCTGAATAAGGGAATCCTGTATCAAAACAACGGGATCTATATTGGACAAGGGGGAATGTTGAGACAGACCCTGCTACAGACATTCCATGACTCTCCACTAAGGGGGCATTCTGGAATTAAGGCAACAATGGCAGGATTCAGAGGCATTTCTACTAGCCTAAGATGCAAGAAGGGGTCATTGAGTGGATTAAGCGGTGTGACACTTGTAGAAGATGCAAGAATGAGAATGTTTCCTACCCTGGCCTACTTCAACCTTTGCTAGTCCCTAAGCAAGTATGGCAGGACATCACCATGGATTTCATTGAGAAGTTACCTAGATCAAAAGGGAAGGACACCATATTGGTAGTCGTGGACAGATTCACCAAAACTGGCCACTTCCTGGCCGTGTCTCACCCCTTCAATGCTGCAACAGTGGCCAAGGCATTCTTAGACCAAGTATTCAAACTCCACGGTATGCCTTCATCCATTGTCTCTGACAGGGACAAAATTTTTACTGGTTCTTTTTGGAGGGAGCTCATGAAATTATTGGGTACTAAGCTATTGTTTAGTAGTGCTTACCATCCTCAAACTGATGGTCAGTCAGAGAGGCTTAATCAGTGCCTAGAAAACTACTTAAGAGGTATGTGTTATCTAAAACCATCACAGTGGAGTTCATGGCTGAGCCTGGCAGAGTATTGGTACAACACTAGTTACCATACTTCCATCAAGATGAGTCCCTACCAAGCACTATATGGATTCAGCCCACCCCTGCCAAGTTTACCACCGATTTCGACTGCAGTAGCGGAAGTAGAACAGTTCTTAATGGAAAGGGAAGAGATGAATAAAAGGACAGATAGAGAGTTTCAGAAGGGCGACTAGGTTTACCTAAAATTACAACCTTACCGACAGAGTTCAGTGGCTAAAAGAGATTCCCTAAAATTGGCTGCGAGATACTATGGACCGTTTCTTATTGAAGACCGCATTGGAAAAGTAGCCTACCAACTACAGTTACCACCTAGCTGCAAGATCCATCCTGTTTTTCATGTTTCCTTGTTAAAGAAAAAAATAAGTCCCGGCACACCTGTTCGTTCCACTATCCCACCAATTCCATCAGATATCATTGAGTTTCAACCATTGAAAAAAGTCAACAAAAGAACAGCAATCATGGGAAATAACGCAGTAAAACAGATTCTCATCCAATGGAAAGGCCTACCCACCTTAGACGCGACTTGGGAGGACGAGACACTCTTCAGTCAACAATTTCCCGAGTTCTACCATTCTTGGGGGCAAGAATGTGCAAAAGGGGGTGGGGGGTTATTGTCACATATGCTAGAAAAGGGAGAAGGCTAGTTTAGTCAATTCACTACTTCAGATCAGTTACTTCAGTTACATAGCTTTAATTCTCTGCTATTGATTGTATTTTTCGTCTATAGTTCCTAGTTCTAGAAGAATCTATAGTTAGTTAACAAAAGAGCAGACTGTTATAATAATTGTATAGTTGTACTATTCTGTTAGTAGCTCCAGAAATCTGTTAGAGGATCGACTATATAAACCTAAGACTGTATAATCAGAATAATCAATGAATATACAAGAATTCTCTCTCTCTCTCTCTCTCTCTCTCTCTCTCTCTCTCTCTCTCTCTTTTCTCTTTCTGTTACTATTCTAGTTCAGTTCTACTGTAAGTCGTTACACATCCCAAGCAACACATAAGAGTTAACAGGCAACGCATTCAGATGCCTTCCAAAATCTTTACATTGTAAGATTGAGAAGGAAAAGTGAAGCGCTTATACTCACACTGTGACCTTGGAAGATTGCATTTCCAGCAGTCAATAACAATTAGTTTGATGAGCCAATAAAGTTATTGACCTCCTCCACATTTTTTACAAGTGATTAAATTCACAGATCTTAAATAACATAAAATTGAGCGAAAACCAGAGAACAACAAGACAACCATTCAGATACAATATAAGAGATTAGAAAGAAGAGTTGCATAATCAGTATCCAATATATGATTTCATCAGATGCCTGGCAGTTTTTTCCTTTCAAGATGGCCGACATTCTACTTTGTTGTTAACTTTGAACAAAAACAAAAGGATTTATTACATTATACATACACCTTTTACAGTGCAGGCGAATACGAAAATAACTGTTTATCTTGTTTTCCTACACTGTAGATAGAAATTTGGAATGGCTGGTTAAGAAAACAGGAAGCAAGTAATCTGATATATGAAGAATAAAAAGTTGCACCAAAGTCTTCAAATAAAAGAAAATGATGCAATATGGTATACCCAAAATGAAAACACTTCCCCAATTATAGATATTCTTTTCGGGTACTGAAAAGTGGAAGCAATGAATATCTGGAGGATAAAAGGCCCAACTGGAGTCTTCATTTAAAGAAAATGTTGAATGTATGATATAACCAAAATGAAAATACTGCACCAATAATAGATATTTTTCTTGGAAAACAAGTAAACAGCCATAATAGCTTATATAATGAAAATTACCCCTCTGGTTTGTAATACTAGTCACTTAAGGAAAATATATTGTTCAAAGTATTTGACGTTTGAAAAAATCAAGAAGGTTCTAATGAGGTTGTCCAAATTTATCCTTATACTCGTTGCTGGTTACAATAAATTCCAAAGGTGTTTCGTGGAGTTATTTCATGGAGTTTTAAGAAAAATAAGTTAAGATAATGCATTTAAGTTCATAACCGATATTTCTTCAAAGATTAATATCATGAAATGTAGAGAAGAGTTGCCAAACCTAACACACAAGATACAGAGAGAGCTGCCTAAGGACATGAAGTAATAGGATTTGAGGGAAAGAAAAAGAACACAAACATACACTTCTGACTTACGTTTTAATGCTATTATTGCCTGCAGTCGAACATCTTCATGAAAATACATCGAGTGTCTCACCAAAATCTTTAATGACTCCTTAAAATAGCTAGGAATAATTGAGGAACTCAAAATAAAAGAAAATAATTTACTGCTAGTTAACTCTGATTAGTTTACTTTGAGATATCCATGCTGACAAAGAATTGGTCAGAAAAGTAACTACAATAATAATAATAATTATAATAAAGGATACGGTGCATAAGAACCCTTTGTGCGTAATGCAAATAAGCCAAGTTCTTGAGTTGCAGCTGCCTTTTCATCCAATACTCCTGTTCTAACACTGATATTCCGAACTCTTGGTTCATCATGAGCTTCATCAACAGATTACACACCACCAAAAGCATTACTTTCATCACTAGATTCATCGATGTCAATAGCAGAGCCATCATCAAGATTGCAGGATGAGAATGCCAGGGGTACAACATGAGGAAGATACTGCATACAGCATGAAGTTTCACATTAACACAGCTCCAAATAATATGGTTACAAAATTATTTCAAGTTCATCTAATCTAAATAAACCTGAGTAAAGCTATCATCCAAAATTTCTGCTACGTTGCTGAAAAAACCATGTGTATACTCCCGAAGTTCGCTGAAATCCAATCTAAAACCCTGAAAAGCAACAGAAGTCAATTACAAACTCCATATGTTATCCTTTCCAAAGTGAGTCGCCAATTCATTACAGATATTGCAGCTTCCATGTATGGGGCTAAAATTGGCTCCATTCCCATTCTCCCAACTGACATAGCACCTATTCCAACAAGCTCAGTAGCTCTTGCTCGACAACAGAGATCCTCATCATTTGTAAGAACCATGAACGATTTCATTAACTCTAAAACCATTTCAGCATATGGAATGAAGGCTTGCTCTGCAGCTGATGCAATTGAACCAATTACAGACTGAATAACATCAAGATATTAAAACAAGTTATAGCTCCAGGAAGAGGTAAAATCGCTTAAGAAAAAAGCATCAACGGAATGATCAATCACGTAAATCCTTCAAGATCAAATAGGACATGTTTAATACCATGCATGTTTCCTGCAAATTACGAGGGATGTTTTGAAGGGCAGCAAGCAGCTTCCTCTTCAAATCATCCAGGAAGGAAGAATTTCTTCACCCATGTTCCTCACAGAATCCAGCTAAAGCATAATATGATTTTTCCTGTCCACAAATAAAATAGGATCTCATTGGATATAAAAATTATTTAGTGCAAGATAACTATGAAACTCGAGGAATCATTTTTCCCAATGTCCGCGACATAACTGCTCACCTTTACTTCATCAGATACATCTTCAAGGGCATTCAAAATACTGGGAAGAACATGTTCATATTGAGATACAAATTTCGGGTTGTAAATGCTCAGCAAACTGACCTAAAGAAAATGACGCAGCCCCTCTAACCACTTGTTCTGGATCCCTCAAAGCCCCTAAAACAACATGAAGAAATGGTTCCATCTTATCTTTCATGAAGTCCAAACAGCCCTCTGCAATGACACCTAGAGCTGTAACAGAAGCTTCCATATACTTGGGATTTGCATTCTGAATCTTAACTGAAGAAAACTCAAAGAAGGGGGGAAATACATGCTTTGGGAGATTCATTGCCATAGTGTCAATAACTTCTGCAGCAGCTTGATCTGGATTAAGATCATCATCTTCATCAGAATCACTTGACTCTGCAAGCAAAGGGCACATCACTTGCAGAATGGGGATGACTGGCTTATACTTTTTCAGGGAACTGGATTTGTACTTTGCCAGCCATGAAATTATCTGAATAGCCTACACATAAAGATAAAGACTCATCCATGGATCATAAACAGTTATGCTTCTCTTCTGGATATTTTAAATGCAACGGAAAAACAAAAGCTGTATTTGATGGTTCTACCTGATGACGGGTATTCGATTCCAAATTTTGTATAGAGCAAACTTCAAGAGAGAACTGCACTATGGATTTAACTGAGTCCCCAAGAAGAGGAGCTGGAGATTCAATCAGCTCATCAAAAATTTCAAAAGCAATTACAGCAACATCCTCCCCCCCTGAGCCAAGACATCGCCTTGCAACATTCAAAATGCTTGGAATAAACTGCCGAAACTTCACTTGTATAGATACATTAAAATCAACGCCAATGATTCCTGCTAAAATTGCAGAAACAGAAATGGGCGCAATGCTTGCAACTGCAGTTATACTAATCGTTTTGAGGGACTGAGATATGATTGCACCTTATACATGGACAGATGAACTATCAAACTTCCTTTATATAAGTCCGATTGAAATTCAAGTATTAAAATGAATGCATATTAAGAGAGATATATCCATATTAACTGCTGAGCATACCATGTGCGGAACACATCCAAATTATGCATGTCATTCCCCTTGCATTTGTACAACAAAAAATGGCGACCAATACAAGAGTACCATTACTAGTCATGCAGAAAAGGCACACAAAGAAATCAACATGCATAGAGTAACTGCAATATGATTAGATGAACCAAAAACACATGTATGAAAATGTCACGTATCAGAGATGGAGCAGCAGTAATTAGGTTAATTAGTTAAGGTTCTATGGTATTTTCCCTTTAGTAATAGTGTTATTATTTCCCTAAGGCCATTATAGCCATATCCAGTTGTATTCAATAGTTAGTTATCCTATTTTGTCTTATTCGGTAAGTCATGAGACATCTAATTAGCCCTAGAATCTTCTATTTATGTACTGAGAGTATTGGAAAGAATTATCAATGAAATTGCAACAATTATCTCAATTTCTCCCTAATTTCTCTCTTCGTTCTTCCTATATTATGATATCTTCTTCTTCTCATCTCTTTCTAATCCTATTCTAGTCAAATCATGACAATGGTATCAGAGCTAGTCAATCCTCCGACCATGACAGATTTTGAGAAAACCTTGGAGCAGTACCGCAAGAAGTTAAATGAGCAACAATGTCAGATAGAGGAAAGCTGGGAATTGATTCGCAAGAACTTTCAAGAACTTGCTGAACAAACCCGCTCCTGTTACTCTGATTTGAGCCGATTAGTTAGAGAAAAATCAGATCGGGATCAGATTACAGCAGCTCCAAAAGTTGCCCATCAACTGTTTGATAAAAGTGCAGAAAAGAAATTGGAAGATCCAAAGCTGACCAATCTGATTGAGGTACCTTTGGAAGAAAAGCAACTTGAGAAAATTGATTCAATCCAAGTTCGAACTCATCCAAACCATTTTTCTGGTTCTCACAAGGTAGAGACAGCTTTTGAAGAGCCTGAAATTGACACGGGTCAAGTTTACCAACCCATTTATAAAAACAGGCCAGTTGGGAAGAAGCCGGCAGGTGAAAAACCAAAGATGGCGAAAGAAGGCACATTAAACAAGGAGCTGCAAGATATTTTAGATCCTTCAACAGTTGCTCTCCAACTGTTTGATAAAAGGTCTGAGAAGACAATGGAGAAGGAACACCCCTCTAGTGATGCTTCTCTTGGTGTTTTTCAATCTGAAGGAAAACTAGCCCCTAATATCTTCTATGTTATCCATACAATGAGTCCACAACACAATACCAAAGCAGAAGTGCATGAAGGAGAGAGGTACACTGCTCCAACCTCTACTGATTTTCTATTGGGTGTAACAAAGGATAATTTTCTAGTTTTATATCCATTTGAAAGAGGAAAGAAACCAGAGAACTAGACTTACCTCATTTGAAAAAGCTCCAAAATACTCTATACCCACCGTCTGCACTCCAAGTGTTCGATGAAAGGTCTGATAAGAATTTGGAGGATAAATATGGTGAGACAAAGGATTCAGTTCTAGAGGACGGGCTTGATAAAGGAGGATATGGGCTCAAGGAACTACTGTGTCAAAGAAGAATTGAATTGACTAGGATCACAAATGGCATTGGTGATTCTAAATGGGACCCATCATCAATTAAGCATACACCATCCATTACTTTGTTGATGATATCTCTTGAAAGGCTCTATGCAAAATTGCTCAGCAAAAGGAATTGAGTCTTCCTATAAAAACGGATTATCCATTGATGGAGTCCAATAGAAGATTGGAATATCAACAAGGCAATGACCTGATTCATTTGGCTGAACAAAACCAGTTTGTTTTGGGTTTCAAAGCTCTTAAACAACACTTTCCTGTTGATATGGTTTTATCTGAAAATTTCAGAATAGTGCAAGATTTGTTTGGTGCAGGATCTCAAGAAATTGCAGAAGTTGGGAGATGGGGTTTTCTTAAACAAGCTGAAGAGTTCAACTCCACGCTCAACTTAAACACTCATGCCTTAATTTGGTCTACAACGCTTGGAGCTTTCAGAAGACATAGGAATGATATTAAAAGCCAACTAACTGCTGCCACACAGCTCGAGCTTGAACCTCAAGAGTCTTCACACTATGTGCTTCTTTCAAACATCCATTCTCCATCAAGAGATTTGAATAAGGCTATTATTTCAAGGACCAAAATAAGGGCGGGAATCAGGGGTTCTCATCGTGAAGACATGTTTGATGTACTAAAAGAAAAGAGGTTCACTTATTGATCAATTTTTAAGCAGTCTTGAGGACAAGACTGTCTTACGAGGGGAGTATTGTCACGTATCAGATGTGGAGCAGCAGTAATTAGGTTAATTAGTTAAGGTTCTATGGTATTTTCCCTTTAGTAATATTGTTATTATTTCCCTAAGGCCATAATAGACATATCCAGTTGTATTCAATAGTTAGTTATCCTATTTTGTCTTATTAGGTGAGTCATTAGACATCTAATTAGCCCTAGAACTTCTATATATGTACTGGAGAGTATTGGAAAGAATTATCAATGAAAGTACAACGATTATCTAAATTTCTCTCTAATTTCTCTCTTTGTTCTTCCCATATTCTAATTTCTTCTTCTTCTCATCTATTTCTAATCCTATTCTAGTCAAATCATGACAGAAAACTGCAAATCAGTTTCTTGTATAAGTGGAATGGAGATAGATTAGTTTTCAAAACCAAGCACAGTGTAGGCTATTAAAATCAGATGTTTTACCAACCAACCAACTAAGCCTTAAATCCCAAGCTAGGTGGGGTCGGATATATGGATCTTCCGATGCCATGAAGCTCGAAAATCAGATGTTAAACAACCAGCTAAAATATAGGAGGAAAGGAAGCAAACTTACCACTTCATTCTCATCATTTGTAAATTCTAGAAATGAACCTACTGCCCTGTTAAAGACAAGAAAATTCCAGAAACAACAGAAATTATATATAGATGAAATCATGAAACCAAAACTAACAGGGAATTTCGAAAAAGTAAGGACTTAGTTAGTACTTGAGAGCAGCAATTCTGACACGGTTGCTAGTTTCATCTTGTAGGCACTTAAGCAGAAGAGTCTGCAAATCTGTGAAATGAGGTTGAAATGCACTCCCAATTGTTTCAGTCAAGGAGCTAAATAGGATCAACACCACCTTGTACCAAGTAAACAGTCAATGAATTACTCCTAAAACATGCTAAAATACATGAACCAAAGCCTAGAGTCTGTTTTGAAGGCCAAAAGCAATTATAAAGATTAAAACTGATCAACAACAACAACATTACCCCAATGGCTCCCGCACAAACGGGGTAAGGGGGGTCGGGTGTACGCAACCTTACCCTGTAATTACAGAGAGGTTCTTTCCAATTGACCCTGAAGTGGAGTTGCAAACAGCTATCCGTGACATCACAATAAAAAGAAGCTCGGATAGTTTAATGAATCATTTTGCTTTAGTCCGTTATAATCTAAAGCCAAAGAATGATGAATCTTTGGCCCCATCGAAAAACAAGCATACTTCTCTAGGTCTTCCTGCGCACTTTGACTACATTGGAACAAGAAAGGCAGTAAATCAGGCCACTCGCCAGCTGGAATAGTATGTTTTGCAATAATACTCACTACATTAGCACTTGCTCGACGAACAGGAGGACTACAACATCATAAAAAATAACACATCAAAATCAGACGAGTTCATCAGATTCGATGCAATGCAGCAGACAAAAAAGAGAATGAAGAAAAACAAACCTGTGCTCCATAGTAATGCTCTCGATGAGTGAAATTTTGATTTGCGGGGGAAGCTTAGACCAGTGAACGGTGATCTTTTTACGGAGGAGAACGGCGGACAACTGACGGACATTAGGAGTCTTAGCAGTACGGAGGCGGTGAATAAGAGCGGGGACAACTTGAGGATCCTTAGCCAAACGCTTAATCTGATCCTCAGCTTGACGCCTTGCATCATTGTCAGGCATCAAGAATTGAATCAATAGCAATTCAAGCGATTGAGCCATCTTCTTCTTCCCTTCTATCAATAGCGGGAAGAAGATGGAGGCAGCGGTCGAAAGGGTTTTGGCTGCGGGGTCTTTGAGTTTGCTTCCTGTTTAAGCGTCCGACAAATCCTTTTTCTTTCCACGTTAGCATTATATCGGCCGGTTCTTTTCAACTTTTGTGCCTATTTGGTTGTTTGAAGTATATTATTTTTTTAACTTCTCAGTATTAGTTGTATATGTTTGCATTGTCACTGCTATGTTCATATTTGAAATGGATGATGCCATACTTCAAATGATAATTCAATGCCACATTGATATTTGTAATTTTTTATTACAGAGGCAATAAATAGTACATTTCTGTCAATTTGATTTTTTTATTACTATCTTGGCACTTGACTCCAAACTACTTATAACTCGTGCAAAATACTAGCAAGTAGCCGAAAAAGCCTTGTTAAGTGGTGTATGCTATTTTGCATCAAACGATTGCGGCTCTTTTGTCTTGTGGCGCATCAGCTGAGGCTCTCACTGATCCTGCTGCTAATAGTATAGATGAGTATGGAGTCTGTGCTACTGATATTTAAAGGCTTTCAGTTGTGTCAAAGCTGGCCTTCGATGTACTGGACCACAATTTAGCTGCATTATATATGCAGAAGAGCTTCTTGTCCTCCAAGTGCTACTTCTTTTACTTGAGAACCCTTCAATGTCAAAGTTGAATTGGCTTCTGCTGCCTCGTTTGTCGGTAGGTACTTTTTCTCTTTCCCCTTTCTGTTTATGATCATTGTTTCGTTTCGCTTCTTGAAAATTACATTCTTTCTTGAGGTTTCTTTGGACCAAATTGACACTGTTATTCTAATTTTGATTTGTTAATCTTTTTTCTACTAATGGTGACTTGTAAGTTCTAGACAAGGCAAAGTAACACTTATAAGCATAGTGAAATGTTCGAAAGACCACAGTAACACTTTCATAATAGGTTGTAAGCTATAGGATTAGCCAACTACAGCCAATTGGACTTTTATTTTGACTACCAGTTCCATTAAGGAACAAGAATTACTCTAAACTGAACTTCTTTTTGTTATGTTTTCATTTCTTTGTGAACAACGAGTAACCTCGCTTCTTTCGGTTCTTGCAGGAGTTTTTTTTATCATTTCTCGAGATAGACAAGCACGCGCAATATTTAATTGAAGTCTTTTTGCTCCCTTATATTCTACTTGTATTCTGAAGGATTCTCTTAATTGCTCCCTTAAATTTCATTCATTACTTGGGTCACCCGGCTCAGCCGTGTCAAAGCTGGCCTTTGACACAATAGTATGGATGCGTTTACAATATGTGCTACCGATATTCGAAGGGCTTTCAGCTGTGTCAAAGCTGGCCTTTCGCAATGTGCTTCATCTATCCAGAAGAGCTTCTTGCACTCCTGGTGCTTGTTCTTTTGCTCGAGAACCCTTCAAATGATAGTGTCGAAATGGCGGTATATTCCGTTTCTGAATGTGGCTCTCTTCTACACGATTTGACACCAAAAGCTCTCAATGTCAAATTCTATTTTCCTAATGCTTTTCTTTTTGTAATATGCAGTATTACTTACAAGTCTGTTCTATTAATGATGATTTGCAGATGCTAGACATGGCACTTGCCATAAGCTTAGTCAACTACATTTATTGGAACCTTTTTTCTGTTTGGGATCCTCGTACATAATCTGTGATGAACTGTTGAAGATAGTCGAAGAAAATGAACTGTTGTGAAACATAAAGAAGAATGCGAATTGAAGAGTATGTGAAATAATGAGACGATTTTGAGTTTCGTGTCAAGGGTTTGAGAAATAAAACTAGAGATTTTAAATTTGGAGTTTCTACACGTTAGGTTTACCGTAGCTGACTTTTTAATTTAAAAGAATTATTGTAAAACTTATTCCGTGTTTGAATTTTGTCACTGACCTCACTCTCTTCGCCACGTCATACTAGGGAGTTGAGAGATGTAAAAATGTCAACTTAAGGGGGCTAAGGTAATCCTGTGAGAATTTGAAGGGACTTAAGGGATATCTATGTATTTGGCCTTTTAAATATAATATAAATATATATTTGTATATGATATTTATTAATGTATTCGGTTCGGTTTGATTTTATTTTAATTTTTATTACAAAAATAAAACCTGATTTTTAAGAATTTAAAATCGGAAATGAACCGAAATAAATTCAGTTTAATTCATTTTAATTTTTTGTTCGATTTCGGTTCCGGCACCCTTAATTGCATTTAATTAATAAAATTTGCATTTAACAAGACATTTCATTTTTTTTGTTTTACGAAGAAGACATTTCATTTTTAATTAACAAAGTTTTAAGAAAAAACATTGTACGGATACCTGTTTTTTATTCTTTCTTACAACCAAAAATTGAATTTGACACTACTAAATTTTATTAGGAAAGAAATTTAGTTGAAAGATTCAATCGACAAAATCTGAATTTGATTGGTCAATTAACATTAAACAAATAAATATTACTTTATAATTCATCTCATTTGTCCTATAGCTTCCTCAATTTCTTGAGCTGTTGAATTTTACTCTCGATCCCCGTTTCTCATCTTCCAATCAACGAAACGGGACTCAAAGCTTCAATTTTTGTTTTGTTCAAAGCTTCTTCAATGTGCTAATTGAGCAGATCTCAGTTTTACATGTTTCATAACGAAGATTGATTGATTGGTTGATTTGGGTGAGTTTGTGAGATCGGTCTAATGGGGAGGAGTAGATCCTCATCTTCTTCCAATAAATGGAGGTATTGTAACCCTTCTTATTATCTAAAGAGACCCAAACGCTTAGCTTTGCTTTTCATCGCCTTTGTTTGTGGCTCTTTGTTCATTTGGGATCGACAGACTCTCGTCAGAGAGTACGAGGTACATCTTCTTTTTTTTGTTCTTCTTCACCATTTGTTTTTGTGATTTTATATCAAGTTGTGATTAATTTGATGGAAATTGAATGATTTGGTTTGCCTTTTTTGTGTCAATGACTTTTGTTGCTTCCAGTTAATGTGGTTAAACGTTAGATGTGAATACTATTCCATTGTTTCGTGTATGAAATTTGACAAATGGTGTCACAGTAGCTAACCATCTATGGAAATTATTGTTTTCCATTAATTCTTGTTGTGATGGTTGTTTCAGGTATGTAAATTAACATAAGGTATAATAGTATTGCAGTATTGCTTTCCATTCCTGTTTAGAATTGAATGTGCAAGTGGGTAGATAGATCCAAATGCAGCAACAGAGTTCAGTTAAGAGACATCATATAGAATTGATTCTGTTGCTGCACTGAAGTCTTTTTTTGTTTGAAAAACCACGCATGATTCCATATTGGGATTTTATAATATGAATGAGTTTTGGAAGGGAAAGGTTTCAGGCGAGTGGCATAATAGTGATCGAAGAATTCTTTCCCTGAAGATGGATCAGACGTAATTTCTTGATATACCCATCGGTTGTTTTTATGATTTTATTGTTCATCTTTCAAAAGTGCACAGATGTCAATGTTTCTTCAATCATATGTCTATTTCTTGTTGATATTATTGATGGGAGGCGAATTTAAAGCAACTTATCCAAGTAGTGTTATGGATAATGAGGTTCATAAATTGGAATACTTATGACGGATTTTACCTTTGAAGCAAAAGTAAGATGCAATGTAGAAGCATCTTTGTACTTCGTATAGTTATTGGCGTCATTGTTGGTTGTACTTTTCGTCATTTGGGTAATTTTAGTTCTGCTCTGGTCTTTATTTTCCAAAGGAATTTGTACTTAAATATGTAGTTTTTGTGCTCAAGTCCTTGAGATGAAACTTTTATTGTTGGTTCACGTTGTAACTCATATACCTTGTGGGTTTCTTTTAATTGTGTTTTGCTCATTGCTCCTCAAAGCTTGCCTCTGTATCCATTGATTGTAAGAAATGATAGAACTTCAAGTTGCAAAGACTGAGTATAACTTTTAATTCCTCTCATTACTCTGTTGATCTATCTTCTGAAATGTTATCTAAATATGTATTGAATAATAAACTTTGGTGTCCATGAAAATGAATATTTTTCTTTATTTTAGATACATTTGCTTAACAAAAACTGTTGTTTTGCATTGCAGGTGGAAGTTACCAAACTGAATGATGAGTTAAACCAATTAAAAGCAACTGTAAGTGATCCCCAGTTAAGCCTATAGCTCATTTTTCCGTTTTTCATTTTGGATCTTTTCCATAGTACTTACCTTTTAATTGGATGATAGTGATATTTAGTTATAGACAGCATGGGCTTATATTGCTTCCTGAGGAAGCACGCTTCTGCCATCATTTATTTGTTGATTTGTCATAATATGTGATGCTAATGCTTGAAGGGATAGGCTTGCATTTAATACCACATTTCCATTTTTTTATGTCTATCTTCTTTATCGATTTTTAGTGGCTTAAATCACCCATACTGAACGTATTAATCGTGGATTGCATGGACATTGAATCTCTATATGTGTGGCTCAGTTTATTTTGTTGTCAATAGCATCACCATTGCTGGCTCTAGATTCTTGTAGGATTAGGATTAGTGTTGGGCCAACACCTTTTAGGTTCAGGTTCTTTGTCGGTGAATGGAGCCGAACACTGCAGTAAATTTTCCAGTTCTCATTTATGAGAGGAATTCTATTCATAATGTATATTCTCCATAACGGCCCTTGATATTTTTCTTCCTAATAATACATATATTATATTCTTATAAATCCCACCATCCATGTTAATTTTGGAAATTGGCTCTTTTCAGCTTTCAAACAACTAGAATCAATCTAAGTATTTTAGTATGGGATCAGCTGAAATTTATTCCCTAGAGTTCTCTAGGAGGTGCCCTATATAACCCGAACCATTTATGTTTTGGTTCAGTGTACCCTTTTACAATATTAAAGGAAAATAATGATGACTACACATGCGAACTCATTGTCTGCTTCTTCTTTTTGTTGTTCCTTTCAGTTAGAAGAGTTAAAGAGTCTTAACGGAGAGGTAACCAAATTGATTAGCAATAAGTCTAGCAGTCCTACCCGAAAGGCTGTTCCTGAAGATCCCGTTGACACTCTACGAAGAGAGAAAGTGAAAGAAGCTATGATTCATGCATGGAGTTCGTATGAGAAGTATGCATGGGGACATGATGAACTTCAGGTATGACTAGCTTATTAATTGCTTGCCCCCTACTTATGTTTTGATTATGTTGTGTTGTGTTTTCTACTTGAAGTACTTAGTAATCCACTTGCTCCAACCAATTTCATAATTTCAAAACTTAGAAGCCAAAATTAAAGCTGATCTATGCTAATAAAGGGCAACCCAAAACTTGTTGATTGAAAAGTAATCCTAGAAGTCAAGGTCATAGCGTTGAAACATGAGACAGTTATTTCCACTAAATATCCCAAGAAGGTAAAAGGTACTCTAGAAAACCATAAAATTTTAATACCATTAGGACTACTAAATAAATTTATCATCATGACATTTACTTTGTGAATAGTTTGTCATAGATAGATTGAATATACCACTGTACAACACTCTTCACTACATAGGTAGCACGGACATGGAAACTGACACAGAAACAGAAACGGGGGCCCAATTTCTTAAAAATATAGGTTTGGAAACTCTGGGGAAACGCACAAATAATGAAATTATAGGGGTATATATATTACCATTAAAATTTTCATGCATATAGTTTCAGTCTTTCATAAAATAATAAAATGCTAAAATATGGTATACTTAAAATATATTCGTTAATTATTAAACAATTTTACCATAAATATTTATGAGCTTACACCTATCAAATCATATTATGAGGTCACCTAGCTTTTAAAAATTCTAATCAAACATAATATATATACTTTAGTGACTTACAGAACAAATGAATAAAAATTTTAGTGTGGAAGGAACCAAAATCGAGTCATAAAGTTGAAGGAATTGCTAGGAAACGGTTTCTGGAATTTTAAGAAACGAGTTTCCATCTTTCTTTAACTGAGGAAACTGCCCGAAAACGCCTCCGAGAGCTTCTGTTTATGAAATGTTTTGGAAACGCTGAAATGGTATGTCGCTAGAGTTTCCGTGCTTCCTAGTCCACTACAAATAGAAGTGTGTTTCCGTGCTTCCTAGATCACTTTAAATGGAATTGTGGAACTTCAACTTTTCTTAGCTCCATATAGTTGAGCATCTCATGCATGTTGTAGCCTTTCAAAAAAAAGGGTTTCTATGCTTTTTATAGGAAAAATAACACAAATAGCAGTGTACATATGTTTTGGTATATTGTGGAATTTTTATTACACCTATTCTATATGCTCTTCTGTTGAACGTGTTATTGGTTTTTGTAGAAGTATTTTAGCACTGTGAGACGTGCAGTCAAATATTGGATTACCATCTCAATCACTATATAAGCAAAATTGTGAGGCCAAATGGGAGGGAAATGTGCTTAAAATTTGATTACTCTGTAGTCAATTATTGGATTAAAATCTTTGTCAATTATTGGATTAAAATCTTTGTTTGTTACTCCGTTAGCCTCTGTAAGAAATCGTCTGTTTTGGATCCTTTCAACCCTTACCTCCATTTTGGATCCATGGAGTGTTCTGACTTAACAGACAATAGAACATATCTTTTCAGATTCTTCCTACATTGATTTGTTAGATTACTATTAGTAGACTGGCTTTCTTTATGCAGATATAATAAGAAAAATGCTCTATTTAGAGAATTTTGAAGATTGGGTTTGTCATCCTTATATGCTCTATGCGAATCCTTACTTAGACACCAGATTTTAATGATAAATTTTTGTTCTGTCTAGTTGATGATTTTGTATCTTGGAATACTTGCTGAACATCTACTTATTTTTTACTTGTTCTTACTATTGGGTGTTGTTTGAAATTCAAGTGAATATACTCTGGGGACTGTTGTCATTCCAATTGTGGCTACTTCAGATTTTTAGGAGGCAAAAATACTCCATACTATGGTCTTATTTGAACTTACACGAACCTTCAACTGACTGGAGTTTAGTGATGTCAACGCACTAATTGAATGTGGGAGAGCATGCCGAGAAAGCTAGAAAGATGGATAGTAGTATTGCTAACGTTTTTCTGTTAAGACTTCCTGTGTCAAATATTACACCAGTTTTGATTTGTGATGCCAAATGAAAAATTGCTCTGTTCAGTGGTTTTCATTGGCATCTTGACTTTCGACAAAAGAGTTTCGCTCTGCCTTGATTTTGCACATTTGCTTTTATCTTTTCATGTGATGTTCTTTTATGTTATGTAGGATTTTATGGTCACCATATTAATCTTTTTTACTATTTTTTTCTTATCAGCCACAATCAAAATCTGGTGTTGATAGCTTTGGTGGGCTTGGTGCAACACTGATTGATGCCCTGGACACATTATTTATTATGGGTCTACATGAGCAATTCCAAAGAGCTAGAGAGTGAGTTTTAAGCTTATATTTTGGTGATATTAATTTCATAGTAAGTACTTATTCCTACTAGTCCTTCTGAAGTGTATTTTCCATATTTTTTTGTGAAAGATTTTGTTTAACCAAACTGATTTTGATTTCTCTCAATCATGGTTCTCATCCTCTAAACTAAATAAAGTTGTTGACTACCGATTTCTGTTTTCCTTTTAGTTTTTTATTTTAATAAAATTATAAGGCGACCATTTCCACTTCCGCACCATAAATTGACGGACCTCAATGTGTTGCTATTGCCTTTGTTGGTAAGGGAATATTGCTAAGGCTTTCTATTTTTACATTCTTTATGATTTTTGCAGGTGGATTTCAACCTCGTTGGACTTTAACAAGGATTATGATGCTAGTGTGTTCGAAACAACCATAAGGTTACGTTATCAAGTTTAATATTTCGTCAAGGGAGTAGATTTCCGGTGTTCTGAATTACATTGGTATCCATGGCTACCTGTATGGCTGATATGTGTACACTCTTTTTGAATGCAATCCAGGGTTGTTGGTGGACTGCTTAGTGCATATGATCTCTCTGGGGACAAAGTTTTCCTTGAGAAGGCCAAAGACATTGCAGATAGGTTGCTCCCTGCATGGGATACAAAGACTGGAATTCCTTATAATATCATTAACTTGGCACATGGAAATGCTCATAATCCTGGATGGACTGGTGTAAGTAGTGGACTTAATTTTGCAATTTGTTCATGTAAGAGTAGAGTCCTGAGTATTTTTACTTAAATCTATTTTGTGGTGCCATTCAGAAAATTTATTTTCTTTTGCATTTACTTTTCCTTGCAAATTCTCATAATAGAGAAGACTATCCAATTTAATCAAAATGCATATTCTTAAGTTTCTTGAGACTAATAATAACTTGACAATATGAGATTTAACCCGTCATTGGCTGAAGAATTTTATTTTTTCCTACCAACATTTTGTATGTTGTTCTCTTCTTTCTTTGATTTGTTTATGTGGTGTCAGTTACATAGTCGACAATTGATTTTAGCTTTCCATTTCTCTGTTCTTTCGCTCATTTTTATCTTACTTTCGAGCTCACCACCACCTTAATCTTATAATACCTTTCTATTTTAAGACTGGGCTTTTCTTTATAATTCTTTGGAGATTTTATGCAATTTTAAAAACAGTGACTCGTAAATGAAATAGGAGGGAAATAATGAACAGATTGAATGAGGGTTTGTTCTGGGTTATAAGTAAACTAACTGGAATTGGAGTTTGTTAGGAATAATATGTGAGCTACGATCGGGTCTTACCAATCTGCTTAAGGTTTTGGATCAAATGATTCCATTCCATGACATGGTATCATAGCTTCTTGGACCTAGAGGACAAAGGTTCGAATCACAATAATTCCATTTGTTGAATAAAAATCCGACACTTGGTTGAGTGGGCTTGTATTGTACCCGCTGTTTGGGGGAGTGTTTGAATCACAATAATTCCATTTGTTGAATAAAAATCCGACACGTGGTTGAGTGGGCTTGTATTGTACCCGCTGTTTGGGGGAGTGTTTGAAATTATATATGTGCTACAAATGGGCCTTACCTATTAACTATTGTACAATATATCTCACGATTACATGCTTTTGTGAACTTGAGATTATTATAGAACCGCGAATAGGATCTTGCCACCATAACAAGATTTCCCTCCATTTGTTAGAAATTTCTATCATGCTTCAGCTGAAATTCCTAATCATTTGAAAGTGGAGTTACTGGAGTATATGAATGGAAAATTTTGTCCTCTCATACATTATTGCTTGAAAGAATAGGCTTGCAAATTGCAATTATGTTGTTTGAATCAATGATTTGTTTACTCATGGAAATCGAATCTCTAGTGTTTACTGAGGTTGCTATTTCTCATATTTGTTATGAATTTATGTATGTAATTGCTATAATTCGGCTACTTTAGGAATAACTTTGTTGATGCGTAGTTGAGAACTTACAATAGGTAGAAGTTACCATGTTACATCCAGATAATTCTCTGATACAATGATACCATATATTTGGTATCTCAAAACTGCATCTGAAGGCTTACAGTGAAATTATTTAAATTGTGTCTGATTCTTATTGGGAAATCTGTGTTTGATGTATCTTCAAGATGTTACTCTTACATGTCTGTATGCTTTTCTTATTTCCTTTTATGGTTATCATACTAATGTGTTCATGCAAAATATGTTTTTGGTTCCTCTAGGGTGACAGTATTCTTGCAGATTCTGGCACAGAGCAACTTGAATTTATTGCTCTTTCTCAAAGAACAGGAGACCCAAAGTATCAGCAGAAGGTATCATCCTGTGTTTATCTGCAACTCTTTTGTTGTTGTTGCTGTTCAAGTTGCTCCTAGCCTGGTGGCATTCCATGATGTTACCTTTTGTTGCTGTATAGCAAAACTGGAGCTAGTCGCTTCTTGCACCGAAATGACAAGCCTGGTTTATGCTTCTAAAAATATACTTGCACCTAATCAAATGTTCTTGAGTTTTGTTTTTCAGGCAGAGAAGGTTATATTGGAGATTAACAAAACATTTCCGGAGGACGGCTTGCTTCCAATATATATTAATCCTGATAGAGGAACTGGATCATACTCTGCTATAACTTTTGGTGCTATGGGTGACAGGTATTATTAATGTGAAATTAGGGAAATAATTCATGTGTTTTTGTGGCTTTATTATATGTTTGATAATGGTTTAGTTTTACATATACGCACTCCAGATGGTAATGAGATTTTTTGTTTAAACTTCAAACTTTTGCTGCAGTTTTTATGAATATTTGCTCAAAGTCTGGGTTCAAGGAAACAAAACTTCATCCGTGAGACTTTATAGGTGAGAAATTTCATAGTAGTGCATAACTCTTTCTCTCTTTTACATATGCACTATGGAGTTTGTAAATATACAGGGTTGCAATATCACCCTTGGATGCAACAAGCAAAATTCCACACTAATACAAATTATGCCACTTTATAAATTCTTTTCAATTGATAAGACATACAATTTTTTGTATTAGTTTAAAATTGATATTCCATGATCCCGAAGTATCACTCTAGTTCCGAGAAAGAAAAAGATGCCATCTTTTTTCTTTATTGATTTCTTTCTTGTTTCTTATTTCAACTTTACAAAGATGTCTTTGTGATATCAATTTATCCCAAACTTTAATAGGGGTATGTGAAAACTCAAATCATTAGACCTTTTTGAATGTATAAAGTTTATCTACATGAAATGTATAATGTTGTTATGTATGAATGATATAAGCTCATTTAATGAAAGAAAAATGGGTAGAGAGAATCAAATAATTTATGACTTTAATCAAAACAGATTGAAGCTCAAGCGAAAAATCATGCCAACTGAAAATGCAACTTGTTGAAGTTCAGGGCCCAAGGAACTTAGTGAACTTTTATGCTTGAGACCTTAGTTTGAGAATTTTTTCGTAAGACTAATATAAATCTGTTGTACAAAACCACATCAGTCTTAGAATTGATATTCCAATGTGATTTATGCTTTAAGAAAATTAGGATACAAATCTGAAGGTACTTCCCAAGCTATCTTTGGAGTGAGCATTCTAATTTTGAGTGGTATATTAGGATAGTCACAAAGTCAATCAGATTCACAAATCTGAAGGTACTTCCCAAGCTATCTTTGGAGTGAGCATTCTAATTTTGAGTGGTATATTAGGATAGTCACAAAGTCAATCAGATTCGTATTGCATTTTTGACAGTTTCTCTTTATGCACAATACTGAAAGTAGACCTGAACCTAATTTTTTGTGATCTTTTAGTTTCCCTCAATGACTTAAAATCCCCAGATACTGAAACATATTATCTCTCTCCGTGTTTTGTGACATGAAATTCATCAAAAATATCTGAGGCTAAAATCGCTTAGTTTAACTTATTGAAGGGAGAAGGTATTCTCTTTATACCTTTCTTGGTAGAAAAGGATAGAACAACAAATTACATTCTAATGAATCTAGGGAAAGATACATTCTCTTTGTACCTTGGACTGAAAATCGGACTTTCCTTAGTGATTTTGAATGAACTTTTCTAAATTGTATGTTATGTGACCATAAAGTGATAGAATGTTTCTGATACCACTTAACACTTCGTCTCCTTCCCTCTCTCCATCCATGCTAAAATCAGTTATTGACTTACTGTCTTAGTGAAAGAATGTGGTTGATTAGAATTCCTAATGTTCAATTTTGATTTGCAATTTTGAATTAGAGAGATGTGGGAGAAATCTATGAAGGGCCTGGAAAGTCTAGTTCGGAAAACAACGCCATCATCGTTCACCTACCTTTGTGAAAAGAGCGGAGATTCACTTACAGACAAGGTAACTGTTGCATCAATTGCTATTAGTGCATCATTACGAATTTTCAAGTCTATCAGTGCCCCCCTGGTTTAGTTGTTTGATATGAAAACCACTTATTGTGCTAAGATATGTGGCTCCACATTTTTCAGATGGACGAATTGGCTTGCTTCGCTCCAGGAATGCTGGCTTTAGGATCATCTGGTTATGGCCCAGATGAATCTCAGAAATTGATGTCACTGGCCGAGGAGGTATTCTTATGGCTCACCCCTTTTATTTTGCTTTGTTGTGTGCTATCTTTATATGAAGCATGTCAAACATGTTTGAAATTTGAAGATATCTGAATGATGGTGCTTTTTATTTTTTGTAATCATTCTAGGATAATGAGGTGCAAATTTTTCTTGAGTCTAGAACATCTTAATTTATTTCATACCGGCGAGAAGTCATTATTATAACTTATACCTAATTAATTAAATGAGCTTTAATTAACTGGGACTGTCTGGTTGAATATTATTGAATACAATAGAAGTGCTAAATTTAGGCGCTGAAAAAATAATCTTGAATATTGTGAATAACAAAACATGTTAATGGAGTTGTTCTGTAAACAATAAACGTTACACAGTAATTATAATTTTTTATCATGTGTGTGTGCTAATAGACAAGTACTTATTCCATTAATCTGAAGTGTTCATTAAGGGTATCAAACATCCCTAAGCTTACAACATGAGAGAAACCCTAGAAATTTCTCATATATGCCTATGTGGCTGCGTATACACACAAGCCTTAGCAAATATTCCTTACATGCAGTTTCTTTGAGTATCATATAATTGTTAAATTAGCATTGCAACATAGTTAAGAGGCCTTTTTGATATAGTTATTTCAGTATTATTACTGTTTATATGCAGACATTGGGTTAGAAGTGGTTTGTGTTGAATTCTTGCACTTAGGAGTTAGGACTTGGGACACATTATTACAACATTTTGTTGATCTCCATTTAATTATTGTTATGCTTACAAGGGATCCTCTGGTTTGAAGCTTAATGCATTTCTTTTGCCTTATGCAGCTTGCTTCGACTTGTTACATGTTTTACCAGTTAACACCAACTAAATTGGCTGGAGAAAACTATTTTTTTCATGCTGGTCAGGTTAGTTTTACTTATCATTGTCAATATTCTTTTTCATTCATCTGATGAGGGAAGGGCTTTGTAGCATTCTCATAGAACCTTAACATGATTGTTGATGATTTTCCACAAAAAAAAATGAAATGATTAAGAGCTTCCCGCTTGAAGATGTGCCATTTATTTCTCCATTGATAGATGTATATGCACTCTTTTTATCATGATGGTCTTTAAAAGATGCAAATTCTATTGTATTTGCGTCTTTTTGTTTTGCAGCTTGCAGGATTTGTGAAGTATATCTAAGATTCTAAATGGAGAAAAATGTGCTCCTTTAATTTGTTGTTGGGCATGTTGGCATAATTCGTACCATTTCTCATCAGGAAATTGTAAATAATTATTGTTTGCATTTCTGAATTCCATTTAATTTATTTTCAGGACATGAGTGTGGGTACATCATGGAATATATTACGACCAGAAACAGTTGAATCGCTGTTTTACCTGTGGCGTTTAACAGGCAACAAGACATATCAGGATTGGGGTTGGAATATTTTTCAAGCTTTTGAGAAGAACTCCCGCGTTGAGGGTGGATACGTTGGACTCAAGGATGTAAGCACCCTTTTTCTTTATCGATATTATTATAGCTGTTCTTTGGTGTCATGCTCTTCTTTAATTGTCACCAATTCCTGTGTGATGTTGGTCTCAGGTGAATACCGGTGTCCAAGACAATATGATGCAAAGTTTTTTCCTGGCCGAGACACTCAAGTATCTCTATCTTCTCTTCTCACCATCTTCAGTAATCTCGTTAGACGAATGGGTTTTCAACACAGAAGCCCATCCTTTGCGGATTGTGACTCGACACGAAGGGGACGTTCCAGGTAAGTTGGGGACCAAACAAACTAGAGCACATAGCAGAAAAGAAGGTCAGTTTGCTGCTGACAATTAGAATCGAGACATCTGCAATACCATACAACGATTTTTGAACGAGTTACAAGAAGGTTGAAATAGATGGAACGCCTCATGGAATGTTGACCCCATTACTCGACAATGTGGTTGGCAAAAGTTCTCCATTCCAGGCCGATTGAAAATTGTTGTGTTCTAACGAAAATGCAGAAAGAAATGGCAACACTAATGGTTATGTAAAATAGTATTTAGTGGATTGCCTAAGGTTACCATCACTTCATAGTACTCATTCCCCATTGGTTTATGAGCAACATGAAAGCCATTGTCATTTTTGTAGAATTTGTTTTAAGATATGGGATACGGTTGCTTTCTGCCTCGAGTTCTTATATCAATAATGCAATGCTTATCTATAGACTTCATAGAAATAAACCAATAGCATATTAAAACCAACTTTTGGGACTTAACCGTGATTATACTCCGAACAAGGTTATCTCAGTGAAGATACTTGTAAATATAACAAAAAAACATTAATGCCTAGTTGCATACTAACTGATTTATTTAAATTGAATTATTTATAAAGGGAAAAGTGTAAGTTTAAACTTTATGATTTGATGCCATGCCTATTTGAGTTATTTTAATAAGAAAGGAAAACAATACAATTACTATATAAATAAATTTTGTGAAAAAGGTTAATTTCAGTTAAGGCCTTACATCTCCCTATAAATTTATTTTTTGATCCTTATTTTTCCCCAACATATAAAAAATGTGTTTAGTTATATAGTTTCTAAATGTTTTATAGTTTTAGTTAAATTTGAATTTCATTTAGAAAATTAATTAAATTGAACTATAAATGTGAATATAATTTAAAATAACCAACTTAACCAAATTGCATCAACAGTTTTTATTTATTTTCGGGTCAATTAAAAAAATATTAGTTTATAATTATAAGCCACAGCCTTATAACAACCATTTTTTTTATCAACTTATAACAACCATTTTTTTTATCAACTTATAACAACCATTTGAAATTGAAAAAGCTAAACTTTTCATAAAAATATAATTTAGGAGCAAAATTAAATTATTATTATTATCATCGTCATCTTAATTATGAATCTACTTCACCAAACGACAAGTCGTCGCCTAAGTTTCTACCTGTCTTTCTCAACAGCGGAGGCATTCAACTAACAGTCCAGAAACAACTCACGAACAACAATTCCGCAGCTCCTCCCCCCTTTCTTTTATACTCTCGTCGGAGATTTTCTCCGACCATCCATTTCTATCTTCCCCTCGCCGTAATCTTCCTATTTCTCCTTCTTCAGCTCCAGTTTTCCTCTGCAGTGATTTCAGATTTGACCTTGCTTTCAAGGTATAGAGTGAAGGATTTTGTGCGATTTTCTTTGTGGTACTTTGGATATTAGCTTAGTTTCATTTTTATTCCGTGTTATTGTTTCAGTAATTATAGCGTTCCATGAAAGTTATGAGTGTCTGCCACAACTTCTTCAATGGAGCTTCTGATCGCTGCTTTCGCCTTTTTCCTTGTCTCGCTGATCCCGGTACTGCTCTTCTTTCCCTCTTTTCCTCTTGTGTTTTTCGCTTTGTGATTGAAATGTGAAATCAAATTTCGGTATTTGATTACTCATTTTTTTAGTTTATTCTCTTATTGAGTTTCCGACTGTTGTACCTCTAGCCAGGAGATCTTCTTTAGGGTTGAAGGTCGCGTTAGTGGTCCTGCATCTTGTATATGCTGGAGTTCTCTTCCTCTTTGATGATGCTTTGGTACAAAACATTAAACAGGAGCCTTGGTATATCCAATCATGAACTCAACGTTGTCTATGTTCTTATTTAGAATACATTGTCGAATTGTTTGTCAAACTCTTTTAGTTTCAATTTTTTATCAATTCGATCAGCTTGGATTCACATGGAACAGAATTGGATTGAATTTTCATGAGTAATATTTTGTTGAAGGGAAGACACAAAATATGTTAGGCAAATGTAGGTTCTTGTAACTGTTCGTGCCAAGATTTTAAACTAGAACTTGATCCAACTAACTTTAGCTGTTAATCATCATACTTTTGCTGTTATATCGAGTAAATCTTACAAAAACGGTCCTTCTGAATTTGAAATTGTAGACTTCCGTTTGTTGGTGGAAATTAATGGTCTTTTCTGTACTTGTTAGTAATATCATCAGAATGTATCATGAATTTTTATTTCAAATAGAATTTTGATCTATTTCTTTCTTCTTATGCTACAGTAGGGGGGCTGTGTTGTGTTCTCTACCTGTGGCACTGTGCTATGTTTTCATGGCATAAATATTTGTGTGCATGGCTCCATTACACATCAATAATGATTCTTAAAACAATCCATACATCATTGACTTCAATACTTGCATCCACTTTCGAGTCTTTTCCCAAATTTATGAAGTCTGGGAAGAAAGAGGAGAAAAAGCGGACAACTTTATAATTAGTTGGATCTAATATAAACATGATCTGCTTCTGTTTCAAAATAATTATTCCTTAGAAAAACTAGTCTCTCGCTTTAAGATAGTATTGAATTTTTTTTTTCTAGCTCAATCATATTTACCGCAGAGTTGGAATTATTCTTCGACCTTAATTTTTGGTAGGGTGTAGCTTTCCGTTTGTTGACAGTTTCCAAAATTACTTAATATGTTTGAATTTTCTTTTACTTTAGTCTGAGATCACTTACAACTCACCTTTCTCTTTTATGTTTGTTCCTAGGTACATGGCTTTATATCTGTTGTTGTTTGTGACAACATTGGTACAGTACTTTGTTACTTCTTGCTCTTCTCCTGGGTAATATTTGCATGCTAATACACTTCTAGAATCTTAATAGCGCTTACATAACTTTGTCGTGCTTATTATTTGTATACTTAATTTTTCTCTCTGTCACTCCTTCAATTTTTTCTCATAGCTATGTCCTAGATGCTATGAGGGCTGTGAATGTGCAAAATACAGTATTTCCAAAAGCATCAATGACCTCAAAGTAAGCTCCAAATTCTGAAATTATATGATATGCTAATCATTAGATAAAAGTAGTGTGCTGTGTGAGGAAAAAATCAACGTGCATTAAAATAAATATTGCTAACTATTAACTTTTATAATGTTAAGCAAAGACAGCCTGCTTCAAGTAAGAATGGAAGCTTGACGATCACTGTGGATGCAAGCCAATCTGGAAGAAATTCAACATCTTGGACAAAGCTTGTTTTGGACATGTATCCTCCTGGAACATCTATTAGGTACACAGAACTTGACAAATCTTTTGTATAATATCTCGGTGTTGCTTTTTTTAGGAAATTATTGCTGAAATAAACTTAGGAATTCTCTCCATCTCACTTGTGACTTTCTGTGTGCTCTTCTATTTATGGCCTTCCATATGGCAGCCTAGTACACATAGATAATAACCAAATAATCTTTCTTTTCCTTAAGGTGTTGTAATTTTTTACTTATCAGTAATTACGTTAGTTGAAATCCAATTGCAACCTTTGTTATGTGATTAATGTTCATTCAAATTCCTGTGGAACTTTGAACAATGTCTCTAAGGTTCTTGAAAAATCACGTACCAATTTTTTTTTTCCATTTTTAGAGTCCGACCTACATGATCGGATAAGTGTGCTGATAGTAACATTGTTAGTTGTCTTGTTATGCTTATTCCAAGTATAGTAAATGAACATAAATCTTTAGAAATATGTACTTGTAGGCTGAATAGACTGATTTGAGATAGCAAGCTTGATTCTAGGGTTTGGATTGACCTTTTCCTTTTGTTTGAGTGCCTATATACTAATATACACACACAACTCTCTCTCTCTCTCTCTCTCTCTCTCTCTCTCTGTGTGTGTGTGTGTGTGTATATCATGTACTTCCAAAATTTTCCCAATTGGAATATCCTCTTTTTCTCATAACGCTATTGATTATTCTCTGAAGTTCTGAATCTTTCCAATCATTGTGTTAATGTTGTAAGAATGAAGCTGTGTGAAACTGATTTAGTTGTAGAGAGAAAAATATAATCATATGTTATTTCATATGATGCATGAAATGAGGAGAATAAAAATGAGGTTTTAAAAATGCTCAAGGCATCTTTTTTTCATTTTTGCAGAACTTTAACATGCTCCTACTGCAATGTTGAACAGGTATTGATTCAAATCTATATCTCTAGTTTGAACTTTGAACTTTACCTATCTATCTCCATGGATGAAAATCTCTTCACACCCTTCCAATTAATTTGCTCTAATCTGCAACATTCTATGTCCACATATTTTTCTTTGTCTTTTCATGACATCAGAGGAGATAATTGCTGCAAGTAATTTGAGTTACGTAACCATAACATATTTGAAGTACCTTTAGTTACTGCTGTATTTGATTAAGGAAGCATGGATATGGGAAAACTTTGTTCATAGAGAATATTAAATTAAGCTTGTCTATATTGATATTCAGTAGAATAATGTAGAGAAATGGAAAATTACTTCATTTCATTTCAATGTTCATATTACTTTAAGATTTTTGCATTGAATGGATAATATATATACATGGACATACCTAAACCCCAGGAAAGCTAGTGTCCACTGAGTAATAATGTTTGTTTGTGCTTTATCTCACCTGATATGACAGCCTCTGCGAGCGAAGCATTGCCATGATTGTGACAGATGTGTTCTTCAGTTTGATCATCACTGTGTCTGGCTTGGAACATGCATTGGTCAGGGAAATCATTGTCAATTTTGGTGAGTGTTACACCCCGATGTGCTCTATTGAACTGTAAATGGTGGCATTCTACAGAGCATAATAGACTTCCATCCCATTCACCTGTTAAATATTATTTCTTTGCTGATATAGATTGATTTTTGTATGTTTCTTATTATCATCTTAGAATGAACAAGTTCAATAGTTGTTCAGATTTGATGACCTTTCGTGGACTCTGATTGTTGGAATTATTATCTGCAAGTTGAATATTAACCACTTGTTGTATTCACTGTTTCTGAAATGAGAGAAAACTTCTCTGGATATCAACGTATTGTTATTGCAATTTCCATGTTTCAGTTGTGAAGAGAGAAAAACATGACTGGACATTGTAGTCTCTATAAATCAATTAATGAAGTATGTATGTGATAATAAATGCTTTTACTGATTATAATTATTGTGTACTTATATTTCTTTCTTGTAACTGACCTGTGATACTCTAGGTGGTACATTTGTCAAGAAACGGCATTGTGCCTGTGGACCGCCATCTTGTATGTTGCATACTTGAAGGCTACCATCATGAGGGCTTGGTATGGTATCTTTTTAAAATACTTGTAATATTATCTTTTTTATCCTTGTCCATTATTTTGATGGGGCCAAAGATTCACCATTCTTTGGCTTTAGATTATAATGGACTAAAGCAAAATGACTCATTAAACTATCTGGGCTTCTTTTATTGTGAAGTCACGGATAGCTGTTACAACTCCACTTTAGGTCAATTGGAAACGACCTCTTTGTAATTACAGAGGTAAGGTTGCGTACACCCGACCCCCCCTTACCCCACTTGTGCGGGAGCCTTGAAGGCATTGGGGTAATGATGTTGTTGTTGTATTATCTTTTTTATCCAGTATTTCATTTCTTCATCGCTCGAAAAGCTACAAAAAGTGCCAGCATGGTAGAGAATGGTGAATCAAGGGACATGAGACAACTTTTTTTGAATAAGTCGCGATAAATTTTGTTATAGTTGTCCAAATGAGGATATTATCGGTTGGACCAACTTTTAGTTTCATACATTTTATGTTGAATTCAGTTTGATCTTTGTTGATGCTCTTGTTGGCAGGTGGAAAGATGCAATCATGATAATGCTCTTGGTTACTTTGTCAATTTCCTTGATCTTTCTGTTCCTCCTGCTGATCTTCCATAGGTATCTGTTATTGTGAATGAAGAATTTGTGATCATCACATTATTTCTCACATCACTTTCTGAAGCAGCTGAAAATTTAATGTATAGGACATGACTAGTTTTACCATGCCATAATTCATTAGGTTGTTTTCATTCTATGCGATAACTATTTAGGGTGTGTTTGGAAACATTCTTTTTGAAGGAGAAGAATTCAATTCAATTCAATTCATTTTACATATAAAAGTTATTAATGTTATGCATAAAATGAACTGAATTGAATTCTTTTTCTTGAAAAATAATGTTTCCAAACACACCTTTAGAGTTGCCATGCCATCATACTAAGCCAATGAAATATTTACTCATAAAGATATACTATTTCGTGTTAGTTAAAATAATCTTGATTGTGATGAGATGTGACAGTATTGAAATTATATGCTTGACCTACTTGTTCATCATGGCATTTGAATTAGCTGGGTGCTCTATGTTCTGAAGTAGGGTTAAGGAGTGGATTTTGCTTTCTTCTTGAAATAAAAATTTATTGCTTTTCAAACACCCGAAGCCATAAATTGTAGGAGATTTGAAAATATTGCATTAATGAATAATCAATTCCTTGCAATTGTGGAACAGATTAGAAGCTGTTAGGTTGTGATTTGATAGGACTGAATTGTTTCTCTATTTAGCTAGGTCCTTTTCTGAATGTACTTTCAGCACTTGAATTAAGCAGAAAACAGTTACGACTTCTCATCTCATTACAGATTCAAAGAGTTTATGTTCTGACTTGCGTTAGTATATATTTTTTGCTGTCTTACAACTATGCAAAATATTGAAGCCTATCTTTTTTATATGCAGCTATCTTATTTTGACTAATCAGACTACCTATGAACTTGTAAGACGTAGGCGCATCCCATATTTAAGGTTTGTAAGCTCTATTTTGGCGTTCTCATATTTTCAATGAACCTTCTGGTTTACCTATTTGATTTCAATTCATCCAAAATTTAATGCTGGTTGAGAGTTGATACTATCTTCTGTTGTATGGTGCGCTGTGACTAAATGAATCTGCTCTGTTGAATCTTATCTTTAAGTGGTGGTATTAACAGATTAAATCAATTCGGCCTTTACAGCAGAAGGGTTGAGCTTATTTGACGGTTAATGCTTGAAATTTGCCAGCATAGAGCATAATGGCCCATGTACTGTCATATTACCCTTATAATAAGAAAAAGTTACCTATATGGCCCCCGGAATTTAGAAAGAAATGAATGGACTAAGTTGATAGTTTTCTTCCTCTAGAGTTACTCGACAACAAATGGGCAAACTTTGTCCCAAGTTGTTATTCTCTTCACTTTAAGGGTGAGTTTGGACTCCCTTTCTGCTCCAGTGGCCTAGTTGGTGTGTAGTGTGTACCCCCTGAGGCTTAAGGTACAAAAAGAAAAAGGCTCCAACATATTTCGAGTTGTCCTAACTTATCGTTCATTTTATGGTGTAAATAAGGTGGTTAAGAGCTAACTAAAACATGAACACCAAGCGTAATCCTTTATTTAGTAGCACTATGATGGCTTTGCTGCAACTGAATTTAATTGGCATGGTACCGAAATGGGAACTTGATGTTTGTGTCGATTTACAGGGGAATTCCGGAAAGAGTATATCCATTCAGTAAAGGGGCATGCAGAAATCTCTACAGATTCTGCTGTAGCAGAAGCAGCAAATATAGCCTGGAAAGTCTACCCTCATCAATGGAAATTGAAGAAAAGTCGAGACCTTACACTTGTTTAGATTTTTTACGATGCCGATGCTGCTGACCCCTCTGTACTGCTGATGATAAATTTCTTTTTTTTACCCCAAAAAATTGAAAATATACTGTAAGTTTATGGTGGAGCATTTTGTGCGAGTGATTCATTGAGTTTTATGCATTTGTCCTCCATTCCTTCATATGTCAAAATAGTTCTTTTTTTTAACATTTCCTATGATTTCGAGGGCTGTAACACAAGAAGTCATACTTGACATTCCTAACATTATACTTTTCTTTTTTTAAAATGTCTTTTGGTTAGGTGTCTCTTTTGTCTCAACTTATTGGCAGTTTTTTTTTATGTAATATTGATGATCAAACTGGTGTTGGATACAAGGGCTTGTCAGTTAAAACCATGGTTTTCAAACCCGGAACCTTCACGAACCGGTAAAGCGAGTGGGTCATGGATTTAAGATTCAACCGGATTAAATCGTTGGCCGAATCGAATTCTTATAAAACATGTTAAAATAGTAATGTTATTAATATTTTGAAATAAAAACATATAATTCAAGACATATTACACTGATAATATATAATATTTAATTTGAATACATAATAATTCAAAGTTTATAATTTGAATAACAATAAAATACATAACATCATAATTGGTGAAAAACAAAGAATTTCAATATTGCATCAAATTATTCAAGTGAATCAGCATTTTAAAAATCAGACAAAAAATTTAATAATTTATTCATGTTATATAACATATTATATAACAGTTTAAAATTTTAAATGTTGTGTTATATAAAAATAATATTAAGTTATGCTTTGGAATTTTAGTACATTTTTTCAAAAAATATCGTATGACACATATTTAGTTAAGACATAAAATAAAACAAAGTATATTTATTATAAAATAAAATATGTATTCTCCAGTGTCGAGAATAACCTTTATTAGGATGATACTTGCAATTTTGCGGAATCTTGAAGTACATCAAATGAATGTGAAAACTGCCTTTCTGAATAGAGATTTTGAAGAAGAAATCTACATGGAGCAACCTGAAGGTCGTGTAGCTCTAGGTCAGGAAAGGAAAGTTTGTAAATTGATGAAATCTTTATATGGGTTAAAGCAAGGACAAAACAATGACATAAGAAATTTGATGATGTCATGATGGCTAATGGCTATCGCATAAACGAATGTGACAAATGTGTTTATGTCAAAACTACAAATGAAGGATATGTCATTCTATGCTTGTACGTTGATGACATACTCATTGTAGGAAGCAATGAAAAGATGGTAAAAAGTACCAAAGATATGTTAAATTTCAGATTTGACATGAAAGATATGGGACTAGCGGATGTAATTTTGGGCATCCAAGTTAAACGCTCACCTCAAGGTCTCAAATTAACTCAGTCACACTATGTGTACAAAATACTTAACAAGTTTAATACATATGATTTTGGCATAGCCAAGACGCCAATAGACATCAGTAAACACTTGTCTAAGAACAAAGGTGAATGCATAGACCAAGTGGAATATGCAAGGGTTATAGGCAGTCTAATGTACCTAACAAGTCGTACAAGACCTGATATTGCTTATATAGTAAGTAGTTTAAGCAGATTTACAAGTAACCCAAGCAAAAGCCATTGGGAAACAATCATGAGAATACTACGGTATTTGCGATATACTTGTAATTATGGACTACACTATACAAGAGAACATGATGTATTAGAAGCATATTCTGATGCCAGTTGGATAGCTGGCATTAAGAATTCTAAGGGTACAAGTGGGTATGTGTTCACTCTAGGAGGAGGAGCCGTGTCATGGAAATCCTCAAAGCAAACAATTATAACTCGATCCACGATGGAAGCTGAGTTTGTAGCCTTAGATAAAACGGGAGAAGAAGGTGAATGGCTACGCAACTTCTTAAAGGATATTCCTAAATGGCCTAAGCATGTGCCCGCAATTTGTATAAATTGTGATAATCAAACAGCGATTAAAAGAGCACAAAACGTTATGTACAACGGTAAGTCGAGACACATGTATCATCGACATAATACCGTTAGACAACTGATCTCAACGGGAATTATCTCTATTGATTTTGTAGGATCAAAGGATAACATAGCGGATCCGCTAATCAAAGGGTTAAACTAAGATCAAGTTGAAAAGACATATAAAGGAATGAGACTAAAGCCCATGAATATTTAAGGCTCTATGTGAAGGAAAACCCAACCATGTTTGACTGGAGATCCTAAGATCTTGATTCAATGGGACAACTTAATTGCATAAACCTTGTGAGATCACTATGGAGGTAACCCCATGTCCATTCCTATGATGTAAATAGTGACAAAACGTGTTAAGGTTAAGCAATAATGCTTTTAATGATTCTTTATACATCAAAAGTTAGAGCAAAAGAGATCACCTATGTGAGAGTAAAGTGAGGTCGCTTCAAAGGAAGCTAATGAGGCTTAGTTGTCCGAAACTCTTGCAGAACCAGGAGATGTTCACGACCATAATGAACATAACCATGAGAACCAAAAACCAAGTTAGATTAATATTTGTGTGAGGTATATCATCGTTTACACAAACGGCAGAATAGTTCAAGGACATTGCGTCTACTAGTCAGCCAGTAAAGTAAATATACTTTCACTAGGGAAGGTTCAAGGACTGTAATCCACCTATCCTATACAAATATTAATGTAGAATATTATCATCGAATAGAGTCTATCATTTTCCTACTTTCTTTTGTGGGGGATTATTGAAAATAATTAAAAGAAAATAATTTTATTTTTTAAAAAATAAAAATATGAAATGAAAGCTCAGCCCAGCCCGAAAAATATTTTAGGTGAGTTGGAATCGATTTAGGATGAGCTTTAATAGATAAAAGTCTGCTAAACTCGGCCCAAACCCGTCTCAACCCAGGCCATAAACAGGTCTATTCTACAGATGTCTCATGCATTTATATTATTTTTATATGTACGGTAAAGAGATATACATGTGCAAAAAATATTTATTAAAAGTATATCAATATAAATCTTGTTTAGTGATAAAAAAAATAAAAATAAAATAAATCTATCCGAAAAAAGAAACCATTTAAAAGTTAAAGTATCATTTAAAATGTAAGGCTTGTGTAATTATTTAACAAACAGTAAAATAATTACAAACTAAACTAAAAATGTGTAACTATAATATAATTAAATCAATTTCACATAACTACAAATAAAAAATAATAAAATTGTAAGAATGTCGTTAACATTGGTTGACATTGACTATCTTATGGTACAAAATATAAGCTAAAAATCCTTTACGGAGATAGCTTTACATAAGAATTTCTGAGAGGAAGTTATAAATGTGTGGAATAAAGTTTTCGGTAATCCTTGGATTCTTTAAAGTTAAAATTTTTTAAATTTATATATGTTGATTAATCTCAATCATTCACTGTATTTTATTGATTGAAATTTAATTACACTATAAACCCTATAAATCACTAAAATAAAATCCAAACCATCAAAACATAATAAAACAGATTTCAACTTTTCACGAATTCATTCTGCTTCCTAACTTCCAAAGCGATGACGTCACCTTCTTTTATATAACAGACACACAGGGTCCCCGTTCTCTCCACCCACTCAACGCTAGCTTCTTTTCTCTCCTTCTTATAATGTCCAGCAGACGCCTAGCTTGCATGTCTTTCTTCCTAATCTATCTCCAGTTCCTAGCTGCAGCTGCTAACAAGCCAGCAGCGTTATCCAAAGAGGTTAGTTTTTATAATCCGCCGTTTAATTCATTCCGAGATGACTGTGTTTAATACTTGAATTAATTGCTTGCCTCTGATTCAGCCACCCCGGAAAATGCTACTTGCTTATCCGGAGGTTCCTGCAGCTGCTCCTTCTTTCAGCCTTCCACCACCACCACCACCACCTCAAAATCAGAATCAGAATCAGTCAATGGCAAACCAGGTGCTAATCATTATGATAATTTCTCGTTTACAATTTTAGAGATGACCCTTTTTAATACTTCGATTAACTGCTTGCCACAGATTGGCCACTTTCAGCCACCAGTAGTAGCTTCTCCGAAAATCCCCACAGCTGAAAACCAGAATCAAGATCAGCTGTCTCTCACGCAGGTGCTGCTACTTATTATTACACTAATCTCCCCCTTTGTGATTACCTTTATCTGCCAAAAATGTTGTTGCCTGAACGCTGAGCCTGACCAACAACTTCAGCCAGCAACTCAGAACAATTATGGTATCAATATCAACACATTCAACAACTGGGGTTCTCAAGCCACAGTCTGATCATTTTGGTTCATCCATGTAACCATTTTTTTTATAAGATCCATGTAACTATATTTGTTTGTCCGCAGCCATATACTATACTGCTACTGCACGTTTTCGATGTGATTTGCTGTTAATGAAATTATGATATGATTTTTTTTTTTAGGGTTTTCTTTTTTTTTTTCCTACAGTACTTATGGTTCATGAACTTTCATTTCATTGCATGCTGTTTGTTTACATGAGCATTATTACTCAGCATCCATTACTTTTCCTTACTTTCTCTCTCTACTGTGTTAGTTTTATCAGTTTCCATACCAATCTTATACCGTTCCCTTTCGAAACCAATTGACAACGAGACATCCACCCAAAAGGAAACAGCAACCGTTCATTCTCCGTCTCCCTTGGACGGCCAACCAGTCTCCTTCCCAACCATTTTGATGTCTTCATATTTCAAGGCAGACTCTCCTGCAAAAGCAAATAGGCTGAAATGCCGCAGCCCGTTGACGGAAACGTTCGTAATCAAGAGAAATCATTCCTAAGCAAACAAGGTGGCCCTGAGTATCACATAATTCTGTTAAAAAATATTTATATTTTAATTAAATAAGTGTTTAGTGAACAATACATCGGAGCCAGGGGCGGCGGAGGTTGGCGGCCGCCCCCCTCCGCCGGAAATGACACAAATCCGCCGGTAGAACTCCGTGCAACAAAAGGGAAGGGTGGGGCCGAGGAACATATGTTGAAGAATGAAAAGTGGGATTGCTTATCTTTACTTTAGGTTACTTATCCCCTTTCCCACTAATTCAATAAAAGTCAAAACCAGAACTATTTGTCAACAAAAAAAACAACAACAATTTAAAAAACGACAACAATTTCTTTTCCATTTTATTGTGTAGGCTCTTAAATATAGTTTTTTAGGTGCATTCTGCTTTATTTTTTATAAAATATTTATTATTTTATATTTTTTTATTAAATAAAATAATAATTAAATAAAGTAATTATAAAATATATCTAATTTTTTTAATTATTTTAATCGTTTCATTCAATTATTCACGTTCATAATATTGTATACCTTAATGTAAAATAAATCAATGTGTTTGTTTCACCATTTGTAAAATTAACAAGTGAAAAATCAATTTAACAAATACTAAAATATATCTTATAACAGTTGTTCTATATTATAGAAAAGCATTTCATCACATATTTTACCAAACACTAATCATTGATAAGTAAAATCAAACATTCATTAAGGGGTCCATATACATAGATTTTAAGTCTTAAAATAAAGATAAGGTATTACTGATATAGATATATTTATTCCGATATGCATTAGCAACTTCTTCATAAATTATATTTTTAGGGTTGCAATATTAATATGGAATGCAATCATTAACTTTGATGGGTTAATGTAATTTTTTTTGGCATATTGACATGGACAGTCAAAGTCCCATCATTGATTAATTAAAGCCTTTGATTTATAATCTGTTGGTCACACGCAAATAAGTTATTTACCCAAATTCAGTAATATTTAAGGAAATGAGATAGTATGTTTTGATAAATGACGTGACATGTGGGTCCCACCCAATCTTAAAAATTAGTCAATTTTTAGCTTTTTTTTTTTATTAAAGTTAATAAGAATTTTAATATAATATATCTCTAAAATGACTACTTCGTTAACATACAATCTTTTTCTAAATTAATATAAGGGTAAATTAGAGAAAAAACTATTAAAATTGGGTTGATATTCTAAAATAACAAATAAAAGGAATCAAGTTAAAAAGTCTAAAACGACTATTTTTTGGAACCGAAGGGAGTAGTACTAACTAAAATTTGGATTTGGATTATCGGAGAATGGTAAATTTGTACTTTTATGTCAATTTCAACCATTTATTGAATTTTAATGGTTGAAATTTAATTACACTATAGATATATACAGCTCAATCTCAACTATTAAAACTCAATGAATAGTTAAAATTGACTGAAATATACAAGTTTATAAAGTCCTAACTTTTTTTAAGAAAATAGGATCATATTACGATAAGATGGCAACATAGTTGGGAGGAGACACGATCCAAGTCTCTGTTACCTCATCAAAATGAGCCGCTCTAGCTAGAATATGAGTAAGAAGATTTGAATCCCGGCTTGTCCAAGAAAAAAGGCAATTACAAACCTCAACAATAGCTGAAACATAAGAAAAATCAATCTCATAATTAATTAAAAAATCAAAATTAATTAAAAAATCAAATAGTAAATTATTATGACATAATTTGAGTGTATCGAATATTCTTTATCCAAGGCAATGTTTCTCTAACCGATAGAACTTCAGCCTATAAAATAAAAATATGAGAGAATAGATCGAAATGAGAAATAAAGAATCAGAGTTAAGTACACTTTCTATTTCTAATTAATTGTTATGTTTCTTATGCTCTAATTCTTAATGGTAGATGATCGAATGAGTGAAATTAAAAATGGATGTATGCAAGCGTATTGTCATGTCCCATAAGTTAATCTAAAAAGCATTCAATATGGGTAATCTTTAAAAACATGGCATGTGATTTGCCTGTTTTACAAAAAGGTTCTTATGTGATTTTTTATTTTAAAAGAGTGCATGTAGTTTTAAAAGTTAGCAAAAATATGCTTCTCAAAATTTTGAAACTACATTTGGAGGGGAATCTTGTCCATTTTGAAATGAAATTTTGCAGCTTTATTTATAAAAATACAATACACATTAGTGATAAATTTTAGAATTTTTTGAGAAAAAAATCGACGATAACTTCAAAAAATCATAGCAAAATGAAATATTTCTGAAATTTGCTCAAATCTTGATGAATAATTCACAAATAATATAGTTGAAATAAAGAAATGTTGAATTTATTGAAATAACTGAGATCACTCTTCCAAATGTGGTTTCAAAATTTTGAGAAGTGTATTTTTGCTAACTTTTGAAACCACATGCACTCTTTTGAAACAAAAAATTTCGCAAGGACATTTTTGTAAAATGGTCAAACCATAAGGCATGTTTTTAAAGTTTACCCTATTTATTAATTAGGGGTAAATTTTAAAAACTTGACATGTGGTTTGATCACTTTATAAAAAGGGCATTCTGAAATTTTTTTTTTCAAATGGGTGCATATAGTTTCAAAAATTAACAAACAAAGGCTAAACATCTTGTTGGTTTTGAAATTTAGCTTTTTTTTTTGCTAAACAATGTAATATATTTTTTAATTTTTTTAAACTCACCCTAATATGCAACACAAGCTTCCAACCTTAATCCCTTGACCCCTAGTTTATGAAACATATTTTTACTTAGTTAATTGTTATGATTTCATATATCAATAATTGGTCATTCTATAAATAGATTGATATTATTATCTTTACTCATCTATTTTGAAACTTCAAGTCCTAGCATTAACACTAAACATTAAACTCTAATCTTAAGCCATAAACTATGAACAATATACAAAGTAATTTGGAGTAGGGGTAATAAATTCACAAAAAAAATGGAAAAATAACATCAAATTACAACATTATTATGTCACAACATTAGTGATGCATATATTTTACTCCTTCAATTATTTCGGATAACAAATCAACTATAACAATTCTAACTTCAAATTATTATGCTATTTCAAAACTGCCATTGCTCCAAAACATCATACACACACATAAAATATCAAACATGTAGAACTTACTTTAAGATAATATAATGGGTTACGTGTCGTTTAAAGTTTGAGATTTAAAATATGCTCAAATACTAATTTTAAAATATAAACAACCTTTTATTTTATAATTTAATTTTTTACATGGGGATGTGTCTGAGTCACGCTCATCCAAGATGGAGATGCGATTAGGACTTCGATACAATTTGGGCTCATCACTGAGCAAAATATAAAAAAAATGTCTTAATATTAATGTTAGGGTTTGAAGTTTCAAAATAGACAAACAAAGATAATCATATGAAACTATGTTAGAATTTTTAAATTTTGGTATTTAACAATAAATTAAGAAGGTAAATATATGTTCCATATAATAGGGTAAGGGGTTTAAGGTTGGGAGTTTGTGTCACATATTAAGGTAATTTTTGTAAAAAATATTTCAAAAAATAATAAAATTACAAGAGGAAAGAAAATATTTCACATTGAGGTTTTAATGTTTCAAACTAAAATGAACAAAGTGAAACAAAAAATATCAAAATTTTGAAGAAAAAATTAAGAGGTACGATTAAATTTGGAAAGAAAGAACAGTTGAACAAAACTAATTTGAGGGGAAGATATAGAGAAGATATATGTATACAAAATTGGATGGTGTTGTTAAGAAATTGACTAAGTTTTACTATTGGTGAGTTGGAGTGGGATTTTGTTATTTTCGACTATTTTCAACTTGTTTGAATCCTCCCCATTTCAGTTTGCCCAATAACAAATACGAACCTTCGTGGAGTTTTCAGTCATCATGCTACTTTCCATATGTTTCCTTTTTCATGCTGAAGAAGTCAAAAAAAAAAAAGAGTATACTTTGGGTAAGGGTACAAAAATTTTGGCTTTTTTTAATAAATTTTCCATTTCCAGAGTATAGCGAGCCTCAACCCCAACCCAATTGGCAGTCCAAAACTTGACACCCGAAACGTCAATAGGGCATGTCCAACCCATCACTCTATATTCTTTACTCTAATTTCTATTTTTACAGTATTTACTTTATTTATACGTAAATTCACTCAAATCCTACTTAATGTCTCAGTTTTATTTCTTTTAATCTGTTTTAGTTTATTTTAATTAATTTGAAGTATCTAATTTCCCTAGTTACTCTTACTATTTTAATCATCATTATCAGTTTTTAAACTTCAACCAACTAGGGAAAAAAAAGACAAGTTTGTTACTACTTAAACTAATTGAACATCACTCGTTGAAGACATATTATGGTGTTTGACGAACGAAAATTACCTCTACAATAGTTTGGAAACCAAATTCATAAAAAGGATTCAGTTAACCATATTGACCTTCAAAATTAAAAATCAGTCATCCATTTCTTAACTCAGTTTCTTGCTATTAATTATTTTTAAATAATTAAATTTAGGACTTCTTAATTTGAATAATTTCTCTGCATTTTCTCCACAATTACTTATATTCAGTTTATTGCCTCAACTTTATCATCCTTCAATTTAATTCCTCTGCAACATATATATCACAATTTTTTTTACAGTGACCATGTTAGTCCGAGGAGGGCTTGTACCTTAAGCGATGAAATTTATTTGAAAAATAACCTTGAGGAAAATTTAAGAAATAGAATATATAAATCTGAAACGGAATGACAAATTAGAACATATTGCTTTCGGCATTAAAATTATATGTTCAAAACATTTATCACAACATGATTAGCTTCCTTTTAAAATATTTATATAAAATATATATATACTAAATGGACTATGGTTATGATGTAGAGTACGTAAAGGACCACAGTAATGGTAATGTAGCTGATGATCAGTACCACAGATACAAGGTATGTTATTGCTATCTGTATTTCTTTTCCATTTTATAGTATTAGTGAATATTACAATTAATCATTCCATATTTATGAGTAAGTAATAATATGGTGGATTTATCGAAATTCCTCAGGAAGATGTGGCTATATTGAAAGATTTAGGGTTCAAGGCCTATAGATAATCCATCTCTCGGCCAAGAGTTTTGCCTATTAAGCATATCGAGAACTCTTTTTGTTTTTTTCAGATAGCTTAAAATAATATTTAATTATCTCTAAAAAGTATTTCATGTTATTTTTACTAGGGTTCTGTTTGTTTCCCAATTTTATTGTGAATTTTAATTGTAATTTGTAATGCTGATGGAAATTATGGATGGGTTTATATCTAATTTCAGGAAAAGCTGAAGAATACCACCATTAGAATGGCTGAGCAGAGCAAGGTTTTAATCAAGAGTTTGATTCAGATTCCAAATATAGTGAAAGATATTTTTGTAAAATAATCGTACTTGTTAATTAATTGTTTTGGTTATAACTAATGGCATTCTTAGTATAAAAAAAACTAATGGTATTCGGTAATAACTATATTAAATAGTTGAAACTACTACGTAAAAGTAAGAGAAAATCGTTTTATTTCTTTTGATAATATTACAAATATCTTTAGTGAAAATTCCGTGAAGCTTCGTATTTGTTTTTTAGGTAGACAAAAATGGTGCCAAGACGCAGAAGAAGAAGAAGAAAATATTCGAAAATGAAAGAAAGGCTTCCGGTTCCCACTCTTAGATTAAGATAAAATCTCAAGTGTTGGCAAAAGTCAATAAGTTCAACACCTGCTTTCCCACCAGTCTTCAACCCAGTGTCTATATATCTCTCTCTACTATGTAGCTAGGCTCTCAAATAACTCAATTTAGCTTAAGCAGATATCCAAATTGATCATAATGGCATCCAAATGTGTCGTCTTTATGTGCTGTTTTATCTATCTGATACCTGCAGCATCGGTTACCTCTACGCAAGACAACCCGCCTTTCGAAAAGGTTTGATTTCTGTGTTCGTTCTTTTTTTCTGTTATGAATATGAATCTTACATGTTACTCACAGCTAGCCATTTCCTTTTGTTTGCCCAATTCAGGTCAAACTCCTTGAACCAGCTGCACGGAAACTACTCGGACAAACTATGACTGCAGCAGCTCCAATGCCTGTCAAGTTACAAGATGGAGTATATTCAATGGCGCCGTCAAGTCAGACCCAAAATCAGCAGGTGTATCTGCTTAATGTTAAGGCCACTCTTATTCGCCTGCTCGTGGTTGTATCATTTCTCTTCCCGATTCTGTTTGCTCTTATCAGCCTGCTCTGTGCTCAAGGGGGTGCCCCTGTTGCTCAGCACATAACTTGTAATTGCAGCATTATTGTTGCTTGATATACTTTTACTGCTTGTTTTTGTTTTTGTTTTCCTTCTTGAAGGCCAGTTTGCAATTGATTTCCTCAAGCATAAAGGCTCATGCCACGACAATAATAAGCTTTGGAAAACAATTCCAAACTGGCTTGCAATAATGTGAGCGCGTGGCGGTGATTTACAATATATGTATTTGTAATGTTTTGCTATTAATGAATGTATTTCTTTAATATATAGCATTCAAGTTTAATATTTTGCATGGTTATATGATATTCTTAATTAAAATTGTCTGATTTATTAAAATTAAATCTGGAATTAAAAAAAAATGAAGCCTCTTAATTGGGCTGTGGATGCAAATCCAGGCCCGACCCATGCATACGTTAAAGTAGCGAGGCAGATCTGAACCGTGCAATAGAGAGCATCTACAGAAACCTACATCTTCAATACCTATATTTGCAAAGGTTAGGGTTTGAAGCGAGATTAACCTAAGCTCGCTGCGGCCGATTTGAAAAGGGAGGCATGGCCGGCGAAGAATTGAAGGTGGCGGTCCCGGAATCTGTATTGAAGAAGCAGAAGAGAAATGAAGAATGGGCTTTAGCTAAGAAGCAGGAGCTGGAAGCTTCAAAGAAGAAGGCTACTGAAAGCCGCAAATTGATCTTCAACAGAGCTAAGAAGTACGCTCAGGAGTATGAGCAGCAGGTTGTTTTCCGTTTACCATACAGATTTCGTTTTTGTTCTAGATTTCTTTTCCCGTCAATTATGTATTTCTCATGTTTGTGCGTTTCTGTTTGATCAGCATAAGGAGCTGATTCAGCTTAAGCGTGAGGCTAAGCTGAAAGGAGGATTCTACGTCCCTCCAGAAGCTAAGCTATTGTTCATAATCAGGATCCGTGGGTATGCTCTTTGTTCTTTATATTGTTCACGTCTTGAAATTTCCTTGTAATCGGTTTGGTAATGTGATCGCTTAAAAAATTTCAGTATCAATGCTATGGACCCTAAGACAAGGAAGATTTTGCAGCTGTTGCGTTTGAGACAGGTTTGTTTTCTCTATGATTATTACTTGCTATTATGCTGTATCATTTGTTGATGCAATTTCTCCCTGAAACTGATAATGTGAGATTGATATCTTTGTTGCATGTTCCATTTTTTTCCTGCCTCTGTTCTATGCAATATGCATTTGCTAGTTCCCGTGATTCAGTAAAATGTCTCTCCTGAAACTTGACACAGCTGTGAAGTTGACAATTTGTAGTCCTTTTACTATTTGTTGTTGTACAATTTATGGTCTGCTGCCATCCTTTGTAGTTGTTTGTATGTCAGAAATATTTAATTGTGTTTGATGTTGTAAACATTATCATTTGCTTTTCCAAGTACCCTGTTGATTTGATCTTAGTTTATGGGTTATGCTGGATTTGAAGTCATCTTCACTCCTTCAAATTTGTATTCCTTACTCTTAGATGATTAACTTGTTTTAGTGTGGCAAATGTTAGCGCAACATAGAAAAGATATTGTAGGAAACTCATATTTGATGAATTGCATTTGCTCGATGATGATGTTGGTAAAATAGGTATATTTGTATGAAAGACGCCCTTTTGAATTTTAATAATGGGAACTTAAGAGACTAAGGATTTATTGCAGTATGTGTAACCATGGCTAACTTTAATGTCATTCCTGCTTTAAGGATCTGTTGAATATTTGATGATCTGTTTTCTGTTACATCAGCTGAATTGTTTTTTTTTTGAGTCTGTAAAGGTATGCATGCTCCATGACTCTGATTGAATGATTACTGATTCTAGGAATTGGGGTAGATTAAATTTAAATTCTGTGACCATGAGTTGCTGTTTTATATATTATGATATGATGTGTATTTGTATATCCTTCTTTTACCTTTCTGTATACTTGTTGGTAAATCGCATGCTAATTGAACATTGTGGTTTTGCAGATTTTTAATGGTGTTTTCTTGAAAGTGAACAAAGCCACTGTCAATATGCTGCAAAGGGTCGAGCCTTATGTGACATACGGGTACAATTTCCTAAACTCTTGCAATTTGCATTGTACGTGATCCAGGAATTAATATTCCATACGTATGGTGTCAGATACCCTAATTTGAAGAGTGTGAGGGAATTGATTTACAAGAGAGGCTATGGGAAAGTGAACCAACAAAGAATTGCATTGACCGACAATTCCATTATTGAACAGGTATGTTATATGCTGTAATGTCGCTTTTGGTATTTGGTTTCCGGTGGGTCGTAACCCGAAATCAATGGTTTCAGGTTCTTGGAAAGCATGGAATAATCTGTGTGGAGGATCTAATCCACGAGATTATGACTGTTGGACCTCACTTTAAGGAGGCAAACAATTTCCTGTGGCCATTCCAACTGAAAGCACCTTTGAGAGGTTTGAAAAAGAAGAGAAATCACTATGTCGAAGGCGGTGATGCCGGTAACCGTGAAGACTATATCAATGAGCTGATTAGGAGGATGAATTAGGGTTGGTTCTATATGGTATTTGTTTGAATCAAATTCAAGTTTTGAATATTACTTGCAGCCTCGAATTGAGTGGATTTCATCTTTTTTGTTGCTTAGACATGGTTGATTGCTATATCCAATACTTGAATGTTATTGCAGTTTTAAACTTTGGCATTCACTTTCTTTAGTGCCATTTTCTTTTCAAGATGGGCCCTATCCTCTGCAGCATGGCATGGGCCTGGGTTAGGTCCATGTGATAAACAATTGTTTAACTGAAACTGCATCTATTAGTTACTAAAATGATGCATATTTCAACTGATTTTGAATAGTAATTCAAGTTGTTGGAAGTGCTTAACAAAAGAACATAAGGAACTCGTAAAATAAATGACTTGAAAATCAGGCACGTGTAATTAAAAAAGCTACATGTTCATATCTGAATTTACCCTTGACTTTACTTTGAAAAAGTTGTCACACCTAATATCAGTCTTCTTAAATTTTCATATATTTTTATGATATCATTCTATATTTTAATGGACTACTCATACACTTTTGAACTATGAATATTACATAGAAATATGTTTAAAATTGCAAAAATTCATTTTAATGAATATATTTATTAATCCATTTTTTTAAGTAAATTATACAATACTTACTCAAGAAGTTTGTTTTTAAATAGTTATCATTTCAAGAAATCAAAAGAGCACTTAATGATTTTCCAAATATATAATCACATCCAAATATAGTGAAAGATATTTGTGTAAAATAGTCGTACTTGTTAATTAATTATTTTTGTTATAACTAATGGTATTCTTAGTATAAAAAAACTAATGATATTCGGTAATAACTATATTAAATAGTTAAAACTATTGCATAAAACTAAGAGAAAATTGTTTTTTTTTATAATATTATAAATATTTTTATTAAAATTTATTCGTCACAGGTAAGATTTCTCAATCCTCCGAGTAAAGTATAATTCTAATATACAAAGGAATATGTATTTCCAATCAATGAGATGTTTTCTTCACGAAAGAAATGAAAAGAATACTGGTTTGATCGGGCCATTTTATGAGATTCCTATTAATTGGTGAATTATTACGGGCTGACCGAATACTCGTTTACTTAAAAGCATGAAACAATGAAGCATATGGAAAGCAGCATGACAAGTGAAAATTCCGCGAAGCTTCGTATTTGTCTTTTAGGTAAACAAAAATGGTGCCAAGACCCAGAAGAAGAAGAAAAAAATATTCGAAAATTGAAAAAAATCCACTCAACTCATCACTAGTGTGTCTCACTCAATCTCATAACAAACATTCTCATCTCGCCCTCAATCATCCATTTCTTCTTCATCCACGGTATTCATATTTCCCCCATTTTTTCCGCTTCTTTTGAGTTTTTTCTTGTAATTATTAGTTTAGACAGATATATTTGGTCTCGTAATCTCCGCCATTCGCGGGCTAATTGCTTACAGTTTGTTTGTTTGTTTGTTTGTTTGCCAATCGAGATTATTATTCCTGTGAGCTGTTTTACATTTTGTTTGGTTGTAATTTTTCTATTTATCAAGGATTATTAGTACTCTATTTTTTTTGGTTGTAAGTTTTTCAATTAATTAACGATTACTGATATTCCTATTTTTACATATTTTTCCGTTTTGGGTTATCGGAGTGGAGGGAGGGAGACTGCTCCCTTCGTTTTGTGCAGCTGCAGTGGTGTTTAATTTTTGTAAAACAATTTGTTGAAGGATTGCTGCATTTGTTTTTATTTTTTAATTTTGGATTGGAGTTGTCGAAATGAGCAGGAGGAGTTCTTCTAATAATGGATTGTTGCAGTCGGCATCGGCGTCTTCTTCAGCATCAATGCAGCATAAGGAAATGGAGGCCAAGCTAGATGTGGACGATGACGGCGGGCATAATCTCCACCAGCCTCAAGATTCTGATCCCTTCGATATTGCTCATACGAAGAACTGCCCTCGTGAGACTCTCAAGCGATGGAGGGTAATATCATATTCTTATAATCTCCAATTATTTAATGTCTGTCCTGCATTGATTGTTATGCTCCAAAATGCATTTTACATCCTGAGTAGGGGATATCTTTGGTTAGTTTTTGTAATGTGATGAGTTTTCACGTTGAACCCCTGAAAATTTGAATTCCTCTCTGTTAGATTCTTGGTTATTTTGTTTTCTAGGACGTGGAAACTAGTCAATTATGGAAGGAATCTACAAGTTGTTCGAGTTTGAAACTTCTGATTTCAGGGCCACGTTGTGAAATTTTGAGAAACTTGCCTTTTTGTGTCATCAAGCAATATCTGTTTTCTAATGTTCTTGCTTATTTTATTATTCAAGCAAATGAAGAAGAAAGCCAACGATTATTATTGAAATTACTGGTTATTCTATGCAATGTAGATTCTCAGTTGCTACTTGTCAACTTTTTTTTTCTTTCATCCTGTCACTTAAATGTTTTATAGTATGTGCTTTTGGAGTTGAGACTGAAGGTTTTGAACTTCCACAGCAAGCAGCACTCGTGCTAAATGCTTCTCGTAGGTTTCGATACACCTTGGATTTAAAGAAGGAAGAAGAGAAAGAACAAAGGAAAAGGACGATAAGAGCCCATGCACAAGTTATAAGAGTAGAGTTTCTTATCTTTACAACCGATTCAGTTCACTTTTTTCAACTCTAGTCTATTTCTAGTTAATGGGCGGTCATAACTGCAGGCAGCTGTTCTTTTCAAATTGGCGGGCGAGCGACAAATTGGTAATCTTCTTTGTAGTTTTTCAAGCATTTTACATATGATACTTATCATGGTAGTAGAAATGATGGTTAGCGCTATAAGGTGTGTTAGGGAACTAAGTTGAAATAATAGAAAGAATCTGAGTGAAGTTAATCAAGCTTATGTTTGGGCAGTACTGGTAATGTCATGTAACTTTAAAGGTGGAGACCAATTCTTAAATTATTACTCCCTCCCATTTTTAATCTCTCTTTTTAGGTAAGTTTCTTAATAATAAGACAGCATCTATTAAGGGAATAAAAGTTCTTATATAACCTTAAGACGCTTATTCTTTTTAAACACGAATGGACTTTTTATTTTCATTGTCATATATAATGGTGAATAAGTGCAAAAGGGGAAGAAAATCGATATAAATGCATAGAAATTTTAAAATGTCGAATATTTAAACATTTGTTTTTGGGCCAGAAAAAAGACAGATTAAAAAGGGATGGAGTGTTAATCGTGGGTTAGGAGTCCCTTATATGGCAGCAATATGCCGTTGGTAAATTTATATTATTTTAGCTTGCACTTGTGGCAATCTCATTATTACCATCTTAATGTACTCGTGTCTTCATAGTCTGCAAAATAAGCTACAGTGAACTCTTGCCTACATCCAATATGTGCATAACGCTTTCACTTGGAAATGAGTGAAACTGTTTCATGGAATCCACTGCATGGAAGTTGTCCTAGTACAGACCCATTGGTGGAAAAATTTTCACAGTTTCTTTAATCTAAGCTATGCTGTGATATATGTGCTGTTTTTTTGGGGCTTCGCATCTTAGTGACATCAAATTATTTTACTGTCCAGCTATAGGTCCAATTGATGCATCCTCTGTCAATGATGGTGATTACTCAGTCGGGCTACAAGAACTTAATTTATTGACAAGGGAAAATGATTTTTTGGCTCTCGAACAACAGGGAGGTGTAAGTCAACTGTAAACATAGTTATTCCTTCTCAAGCACAGAAATATTGTCCAAGTCTAATTACATGATGTTGATTACTTTATCAGACTAAAGGGTTATCTAATAAGTTGAGAACAAACTTGGAGGCTGGAATACAAGGAGATGAGGATGATGTAAATAAGCGTAGAAATGCATTCGGGGCAAATACATATCCCCGGAAGAAGGGACGTAGTTTCTGGGTATGACATTTTTGTTTACCATTGAAATTTTCCATTAGTTATAAGTTTCACAAAAATATTTCACTTCTTTCACATATTTGTTTCAGAGGTTCCTTTGGGAAGCTTGGCAAGATTTAACTCTTATCATCTTAATTATAGCTGCGATAGCATCACTGGCTCTTGGTATTAAAACTGAGGTGTGTTTAACTTCCTTAAATTACCTCAATTTTTTTGCGCATTATTAGTTTGGAGAAAGTTTCAACCAGCAATTTCTGAGAACATTGACACCAGATAAATCTGTTTGCACATTAGTGCTCTTCTATGTTAGAATAAGTTCAATGGGCTTCAGAGTTGTAGTCGATTTCTGATCAGGCATTTTCATAGTTGTTACGTGCGCAAGGCGCAGGGCGAGGCGCGCGCCCAAGGAACTTGTGGTGCATACTGAAAAAAGGGGCAGTAAAGTATTAATTTCTAGCCATAACAAACATAAAATGTAATAAGCTATGTAGCACGGAAACGGATACGGAAACGGAAATGGAAACCGGGAAACGCCATTTCTAAAAAATATAGGCTTGGAAACTGTGGGGAAATGAATGCGGACACGGAAACGCCGAAACGGCATGTAACCGGAGTTTCCGTGCTTCATAGGTAATAAATACTCCCTCCATCTATAAAATATTGTCCATTTAACCGAATCATCAAAACCAATGAAAAATTTATTACATAACCAAAATGACTAATTTATCCTTTACCAAATTCTCTTTCTTCTTAATTACTCACTTATAATTTTAACAATACACAATCTCTCTCATAATTAATACCAGGATAAATTAGAGAAAAATTGTATAAAATGCATTGATAATCTAAATTGACAACTAAAAAGAGAACTAATAAAATGGCTAAAGAGACAATAATTTCTAGATGGAGGGAATAGTAAAAAAACATACTAAATCACATTCAATATGATTTACCATAATCACTCTCAATCTAACTACCTATAATCAAACCCTTATTAATGCAAAATCAAAATAAAAAGTTAAATCAAACTACATAAGTTACCAAATAATACTTTTAATTTAGATAGTAGACTCCATAGATAAAATAAAACATAAAGTTGAACTCTATTCTAATTGCTAATCTCATATCCAACATTTCATTCTCATCACCTTCAAACTCATCCACCTCAAGGCTATCGTTTTCTTCATCATCATTTTGAGAGAATGAAGCAACATTTTCAACACTAGATAATACTAATTTATCATTTCCCCTTACTCCTTTAGCACTATAAGAAATAATGAAATTTTGATTTGAATGGGTAGATTTATTTCCTTTTCGTTAAGAAAAGTCCAATAGATGATATCGTATCTAATAAAATAGATATTGCTTCTTTAGTCTTATTTTGCTTTCTTTTTTAACTAATATATTATTCTATTGTAATGGTCAATATCATATACGTGACACAGTGCTAAGAAAATAGTAAAAAACCTTCTTTATGCATTGAGGCGTGCCCGAGGCGCAAAAGGCGAGAGGCGCGCCTAGGCGCAAAAGGCGTTCGCCTCATGAACCTCGCCTCGCTTGACCCGCTATGAGGCGTTAGCCCTTGAGCCTTGAGCGCCCGGAGCCCGAGGCACGCCCGTAACAACTATGGGCATTTTACATACAAATTTTAAGAGAGAAACTATTTTAGACTTTAATGATATTAATCCAAACAACCAAGCCTTAAATCCCATGCTAGGTGGGTCAGTATTTTAGGGATGTTAAGATGAGAAGTGAAATCCGGGGCCATTTTGGTTTCAGATGAAAATTCGTGAAGTGAAACTTTATTGGTATTCTCTAGGAAAACAGTCTCTACTCCACATACATTTGTGTTCAGTGTACCTACATTTTAAGATGCAAGGCTATGTTAGAATAAATTCAACAGGCTTTACGGTTTGATAGTCAGTTTCTCATCGGACATCTTGCATATAGATTTTAAATTTTTAAAAATAAATTATTTTAGTGATGTAATGACGAGAAGAAAAATCTACGGGACCAATTTGATTTCTGATGAAAGATCGTGAAGGGAAACCTTAGTGTTATATATTAGGAAAATGGTCTTTAGTCCACATATATTTGTGATTTTCAGTTTAATGGGCTTTAGGGGTTGATAGTCAATTTCTCATCAGACATCTTACATACGATTAAGTGGAAAGAATAATCTATTTCAGTGATATTATGACGAGAAGAGAGAGACCTATGGGGGGCCAATTTAGTTGCTTGTGAAAGATCGTAGAGGGAAATTTTGATGGTATTCATTACGAAGATAGTCCTTACTCCACATATACTGTTAGGGCAGATATAATTTCTCTTGGATTGCATTCTCTGATCATTCTTCTTTCCTCCCCTTCTTATTGATTGTAGATTATATAACTAGTTCCTTTGTAAGATGTTTGAAGATTTATTCTAATTTTATTTAAACTGTATACTTTGAAAGAAATACGAACACCGGTTTTTATTTACCCATTGATCGTCTAGTCAGATGTTATAGGTTTTTATCTTATTCATGCTTTGGTTTTCCTTGCAGGGTGCAGAAGAAGGATGGTATGATGGGGCAAGTATAGCTTTTGCTGTTTTTCTTGTTATAATTGTTACAGGTATTAAATTAATTGTGATCATTTCAATTTATTTACTATTTTCCCTTAATATTCTAACTTAGGAATGGAAGTTTGGGAAGGCATGGTCTTGACTTCCAAAACTTTTCTATTTTCTTAGTCCTCCTACTTAAGTCTCTAGTATCAAATTCCTTTGTTCATTCATCTAGTGAAAACTTCTATTAGACCAGCAAGCAAGCGATACTGTCATTGCGATGCTTTTGCTGTTTTTTTTGTTATAATTGTTACAGGTGTGAATTTATGAATATCTCTAGCTGCTTTCTTTTCCACTCATCTGTTGAATAAGTATGAGATATTTCTATTTCAATCATTCTTTAGGTAGTCAGCGTGCATCTAAATAGAGTTGATTGTTTTGCTGTTAAATGTGGATCTAACCAACCCAGTATGATAGCAATCTGAATGCTACAGTCATATACTTACTCTTTTCTAATTGATTGGTTTTTGTTTGTAACCATCTTCCTTAAATGCTTACCAGCTACTAGTGATTATCGACAATCTCTCCAGTTTCAGAATTTAAATGAGGAAAAACAAAATATAAAGCTAGAGGTATGTACTCATACATAACAAGAAGATTACTAATTTAGTGTGCAAGTGTGCGTTTTCTTTTTCAGAAATCTATATTTTTCTATAAAAATGATTAAAATGGAAAAATTTTCAGGTTGTAAGAGGTGGTAGAAGAGTACAAATTTCAATATTTGATATCGTTGTTGGGGATGTTGTGCCTCTGAAAATAGGTGATCAGGTAGTTTTTCTTAAGATAAATATGTTAGTTGCCTTTTCGGTTGAAAGATGCAAAAAGTAACAAATTTTTACCTGAATTTTTTACCCTGCATTTTTTGGTATGGTAATGAGAAGCATTAAACTTATGGTATGAGCCCTTACTTGCCAATTTGGCTGTTGTATTCTCTTTTTATGATGTTGCTTTGAAGGAAATATATTAATTAAGCTAATGTTAACAATTTGTGGCTGCATGTTTAAACTAATAATTAGTTAATAATATACTACAAAAATTTCTTTCACCAGTAATGAGATTAAAATCTTTTGAAGAGGCCATACAACATGAAGAGTGGAAGGGCATATTACCGAATAATATCTTTTTTTTTCACTAATCCAATAACTTTCAAGGTGCTTTTTTTTAGGTTCCAGCTGACGGAATATTAGTCACTGGCCATTCTCTAGCTATAGACGAGTCTAGCATGACTGGTGAAAGCAAGATTGTGAGTTATATATCCTTCTACTGATGTAGTTTCCTTATGTACATCTGGGTTTTAAGCTTCATATTCTTTTTGTAGGTTCACAAGGATCACAAGGCACCATTTTTAATGTCTGGTTGCAAAGTTGCAGATGGTGTTGGCACCATGCTGGTAACTTGTCTAGTTTATTAATTTTCTTTTGTTTTGAGGTCTTTATAAGCTTATGCTGCCCATTGTATGGTAGTTATGGAAATTATACTCTTTATAACTGAAACACGAGTCCTTGTCCTGTCCATTTTCGTCCTATAAAAATTATCTGTTTACAATTTATTTCTCGTACAAGAAGGAAACCAATTCATTATTCTCTTTTTTTGTATGGTTGCATATCAATTTTGTTATTCCTTTCACTTGTTTAGATATATTTAGATAAGTATATACTTTAATTCTTTCAAAAAAAGGTATGCTGCATTTACTTGTGACTTATGAGAACCAATGTCCTGTTCTCCATTGAATATGGAGTTATGCATGTTGCTATTTTGCCTGATCTCGTATAGTAAATTTATTTATATGTTTTTCTGAAATTATTAAACATGTCTTTATGCTTTAATCATGCTCGTAGATATTTGAAAAGTTAGTATTTTCTATCTCTTCTTTTCTACCCAAAGATTCAGTTCTTAGCCACTTTTAGGTAACTGGTGTTGGGACCAATACTGAATGGGGATTGTTAATGGAAAGCATCTCAGAGGATACTGGTGAAGAGACGCCTTTGCAGGTCTCAATCATCTGTCTTTTTTGCTACTTAAGAGTGAAAATAGTGTGTGTGATATACCTTCAAATCTAGTTTTTGAAAAATTGAGTAGGTACGCTTGAATGGAGCTGCTACTTTTATTGGTATTGTCGGCCTTTCTGTAGCTCTCTGTGTTCTTGCTGTCCTTCTAGGCCGGTGAGTTGAATATTTCAATAGTCACTAGTTTTTTCAACTTCTAACTAGTTATGTAAATGTAGTAAATCTTACACAACTTTTGTAGCTACTTTACTGGAAATACGACAAACGCAAAAGGAGAGGTTCAGTTTGTCAAAGGCAAGACATCGATCAGTGCAACAATAGATGGAGTGATTAAAATTGTTACCATTGCAGTATGTGGAATAGCTGGATCAACTCCACATATTATCTTTGTCCTCTTTTTTTCTTATCCATTTTCTCACTTATAGTTGATTCATTCAGGTCACAATTGTTGTTGTTGCTGTTCCAGAGGGGCTTCCATTGGCTGTCACCTTGACGTAAGTGATCTTTTATCTGATAGCACCACCAAATTGCGGCCAACAGTGAGCTGCCAGATTTTCCGATTTTTTATGCTCTTTCTTATCAGGGGTGAATGTCTTCTATTGCAGGTTGGCATACTCGATGCGGAAGATGATGGCAGATAAAGCCTTGGCAAGTATCCTTTTTTTTAAGAACTTGTGCTACAATAACTTGTATCCAGAAATTTGAGCTCTTTGCCACTTCTGTCTGACAAGCATGAATGTGCAGGTTCGTAGGCTTTCAGCATGTGAAACAATGGGCTCAGCAACCACAATTTGCAGTGACAAGACTGGGACATTGACCTTAAATCAGGTTTTTCATGCTATTACAACCATAAGTAATCACTGTGTCAGCCCTGGTCATATTCAATGTATGTTCAATTTGGCGATGGTCTGGCTACTTGAAGTTATACTATGGCTTTCAGTTCTTATGTTTAGGCTGCTTTTAGATATGTTACATTATCCATTATTTTTTTTATCATTTTCCCCGTGTGTATTTGAATGGGTATTGAATTCCTGAAATCATGAAAATGAATTCTGATTGATAGATTGCTTCTAGATTTCTTTTTCATTCTCTTTCTGGTTGATGCCAAAGAGCTTTCCACACCAGGTATAGGAGTTCTCAAGGTTTATCAGACACTAGCTACTCTTTGGAATTTTCGTTTTGTTTTAGTTAACTTAACAACCTCTTTGTAATTACAGAGGTAAGGTTGTGTACACTCGCCCCCCCCCCCCGTTACCCCGCTTGTGTAGGAGCCTTGTTAGGCATTGGGGTAATGTTGTTGTTTAGTTAACTTTAGGGGAAAGCTGAAATTGCTATCTGTTTGTATATCGCAAAACCCGAAATGGAAAAGTGTCAGATGTATATTAATTTTGTGGTGGAAATTCTGTGTACCACAGATGACTGTAGTTGAGGCATATGTTGGGAAACAGAAGATGGACCTATCAGATAACTCCTCACAGTTGCACTCTGAATTTAAGTCTTTGTTATGTGAGGGTGTTGCACTGAACAGCTCAGGAAATGTCTATGTTCCCGAGGTAATTACTTCTGTTGGTGCCCATTTGTTTCTACTTTTTAATCTGATCCTTTCTTATGGAGGACTATTTTTTGTCTATCGTTTGGATTTATTGAATTTTTTCACATCTTAGATAAAGTAAAATGCGTTGATTTATTGATAATTATCAATTTGATTTCTTTTAAACAGAAAACCAAACGTCCTCTGTGTGTGTGTATTTATAAATTTTCGAAGCAAATAATAGTTCAAAGAAGTTGGTTGCTAGTTCTGACTCTGAGTAAAATGCTTCTAAATATCTAAATGCATGGTTGATGATATTTGTTCTGGCAGGATGGTGGAGATGTGGAGATTTCTGGATCTCCCACTGAAAAAGCTATCCTCTCTTGGGCTGTCAAGGTACACTCTTTTATGATCATGTTCTTGTGTGCATAGTTGTTAAAGGCGCACCTCACGCAGCGCGCAGGTTCCTGCGCCTCGCCAAACCCCAGGCAAGGTAGCGTACCTCTGGCGTGCGCCTAGGCGTGCCTTTTGGTGTGTGCCTCGAGCTCCTCAACTACACTTTTATTTTCCAAAGTATTAGCTTTAATTTGTATTGTCCGTCTATTTTTTAGAGTTTTAACAATAATTTAAGGCTATATATTCCTAATTCAATTTCTATTGAGGCTAGATAAACTTCAAGGCTAGATATTCTTAATGCAATATGTAAATTTTACATACATGTGTACATCTAACACTTCTCTTAGTTCTTTTTCTAGTATTGTTATTGGATTTAACTTCACTTTTCAAGAAAATTATTTTTGCCAATATTGTGCGCCTAGCGTACCTCAGGCGCGCGCCTTTCTTGCGCCTCGCCTTGAGGCGCCCCTAACCCCCCTGGCGCATGGGCTGCGCCTAGCGCCTTGACAGCTATGCTTGTGTGTATTCATTTTCTTATACTTAATTACTGATATATCTGTCCTTGTTTGGTTTTACAGCTGGGAATGAAGTTTGATGCCATTAAATCAAATTCAAAAGTTCTTCATGTTTTCCCATTCAACTCAGAGAAAAAACGAGGTGGTGTTGCTGTACAAACGGTAATCTCCTAATCTTTTTTTTTGAGTAATATGGACATTTTTGCCAATTTTGTTGATTGTGGGATTTGAACCCACTACCGCATAGATCAAAGCTAGTGGTTGTAAGCTCCAAATCTAATTAATTGCTATGTAGCATGGGAACGGGGAAAGAAACGTTTTCGATTTATCGAAACGCACACCGGAAACGCAAGAAATAACGTGTTTTCAGGTTTCCGAGTGTGTAGGTGTTTCCGTGCCTCCTAGATTAATTGTGTTACGTAGTAATTTATGCACCTGAAAGCTACTTAAAAATATGTTAGAGAAATTTCAATATTAGTTGTGAATGTCATCTTTCTTGACTTTGTGCAACCTAGAGATGGAATGAACGATCTATGACTAACTGACTAAGGGCATATAATAGAAAAGTTATCTGAATGATAGACTAGTCAATATCTTATTTTCAACAAATTTAAATTATTGCCTATTTTCCTAAATTGATTTCATGACACAAATGTCTAAATTGATTTCAAAACACAAATGAATCTATATAACTTCCTTTCATCTCAAAGTAGTACCTTTTTTTAATTTATAAGGTGCCATAGCTCTTATTGAGGAATGTAGGACATTTAGTACACCCTTCCATGCCCTAAACCATATGTAACACGAAAACGAGAACAGAATCAGACATCTGTAAACTCCAAAAATAACATAAGTTCAGGTTTTTGAAACGGGAATGAAAACGGAAAACGCTAGTAATTAAGTTTCCGTACTATCTTGCCAGAACCTTATGAACCAAGTATCCACGGGTGACCCAAGATGTAAAAAGCATACCTCAAGGGGAGGATCACCTCACATTTATAAAGAGCCACATATCTCTCTCATTAAGCGATATGGTATAGTCAACAGTTTTTATCTGATTGAACTATATAACAATATAGTCATTGTCTGTTGTTAGATTAGATGACCCAAAATTGAGCTCAAGTTGACTTGAGAACTTTCAAGTTCATTTTTTTAGATGACAATATATGTGTTCTTTTTCATGATTTTTATATGTTTGGATATTATTTTTCTGATGCAATTATCTTGGCAGACCGGCTCAGAAGTCCATATACATTGGAAGGGAGCAGCTGAGATAGTTCTCTCCTCATGTACTAGATATGTTGATGCTAATAATTGCTTGCAGCCCATTGACGAAGATAAGGTGAGGGAATAATGTCCTCTGGTAGTAAAAACCATAATATGTTTCATCTTAATGAAGTGGGAATTTGAATACTCATTATAATCTGCGCATGCATGAAATCTTCACCACATATCTCAAACTCATGGATCAATAGTTTGTCAAGTAATTTGCATTCCTTAATGTTGCTAGTGATAATCCGAATCAGAATCCTTTCATTCTGTGCATGTCTTATGCATGATTCTTGATCTTATTTCTATTTCAATGTTTGAATTCCTTGGTGTTTCCTCATTATCTAGTCTACCATTCTATACATGGATTGTTTGGTAGCCTATGACTAGTGTTACCAATATTTTTGAACTCCAAGTGCTTTTTTAAACTTGAGAGAGCTTATGTGACATTGGATTTTGTGGATTCGAGTTACTACTCACCTTTCAATATAGGATTTTTAGGTCATCCATGAACAACTTTAGGAAGGATTTGGATGTTAACATCATTACTTGTTATCTTTGGTCACATGTATACCACTGGTACCCACCCATTACTCTAACCCAAATTTGTAATATTAAATAATTATAGCTTTGGTATTTTAATGTGGTATATTATATTTGCATTGTCAAAATTTTTGTTTCATTGTGTTATAAACAACATCTCCCTAATACCTAAGGCTCCCGCACAAGCGGGGTAAGGGGGGTCAGGCGTACGCAACCTAACCTCTGTAACTATAGAGAGGTTGTTTCCAATTGACCCTGAAGTGGAGTTGCAAAATAAACTTGAGTAATAATTATATTTTTCTTAATGTTGGAGAAGTTTGGAGAATCAATCCCACATCGGAAATAAACAAGAAAGAGTAGTATGTAAGTGGTGTAGATTGGGCCTTAACACAAGACAATTGGTTTTGTGTTAGATGAGTTTAAACCCACTTGTGTGCACTTGTCCTATGAAGATTAACACTCTCGTGGCCCATAGATTTCCTACATGGTATCAGAGCTCTAAGGAAAGCTTGACAGCCAGAAGTTCATGGGTCTGTATTTAAAGTCCTGGTGGAGTTTGGGCTACTGGAGAAGACTAGACCCGTTGTTGACCTTGCGCCTCGAAGAAATAGGGCAAAGAATGGTTGACAAGTGACAATTAGTCCAGGACCAGTTGCACTTGATGGGGAGTGTTGATGATGTGTGGAGAATCCCACATCGAAAATAAACAATAATGAAGATTATCATATAAGTGGTGTAGATTGGCCCTTAACACAAGCCAATTGGCTTTATATTAGCTAGTTTCACCCCACTTGTGCGCTCACTTGTGCTATCGAGCCCAACACTCTCGTGGCCCATAAATTTCCTACCCTTAAGTATTCTATACGCTGAAAAATTAATTGTAGATGCCTGCCTAGTATATACACCTGAACAAGAAAAAGTAGTATATACACCTGAACAAGAAAAAGTACTCAGATATGGTATCAAATGGGTTTACGTTCGGGTTTAAATGCAAGATCCCTACCTATTTCTGTTTCTATGCAGGACTTATTAGTTTTCTTTTATCCTGGCTATAAATTATGATGTGGAAATTTCCCGTTTTGCATTGCATGTAAAATTATTATGAGTATCGTCTGATGACCATGCCATGACCTGTTTCTGGCACTATCTTTCCATATATAGAATGTAGCTGGAAATATGTTTTAGTGTCAACAAAGTTCTAACCGGGATCAATTTCGTACATGAATTGCTCTGCAGGATGTTTTGAAGACTGCTATTGATGACATGGCTGCAAACAGCTTGCGATGTGTGGCAATTGCATATAGATCATTTGAATATGACAAAGTTCCTTCTGATGAAGAAGGTTTGAACCAGTGGGTGTTACCTGAAGATGACCTTGTTTTGCTTGCCATTGTGGGCATCAAGGTTCACATTCTGAAACAATATCTTTTAGCTGTTTTTACTTAGAAGCTTATTCAGTCTGCTCCCTTCTTCCCCATGAATGACTCTTGGAAGTGGAATTTGATGTTCTCTTACGTACCAACATGCTAATAAATAATTATAACGAAAAAAAGTCTCAACAGATGAAAAAGAGTTTGATATTTTTTTTGTTAATCTCGATTCATCCTTCACGCGAAAATCCATTTTGTCATGTCTGTCAGCTGATTTTATGGCTTTGCATATGTAGGATCCATGTCGCTCGGGTGTCAAAGATGCAGTCCGAGTGTGCACAGCAGCTGGTGTTAAGGTATCTAGTTATATTTCAGTCTGGCCACCTGACTGAAAGCTTATAGATATTATGTTTAGAGATTACCATCTCTTGTGTTGATTAGTAATTGATCGGTCATTATTTGTTTCTTGAGAAGATAGTAGTATTTAGTTATTGATGTGTTTTTCTTTTTGATTTATTGTGTTATAAAATTCTGGGGAATGACTGTTGGGATCTTTTTATGTAAAACCAAAGGTGCGAATGGTCACCGGAGACAATATTCAAACAGCGAAAGCTATTGCCTTAGAGTGTGGTATACTTGGTTCGAGTGAAGAAGCTGTGGAGCCTAATATCATTGAAGGAAAGGTTTTTCGTGCATATTCTGAGAAGGAAAGAGAAGTGATTGCTAAGAAAGTGACGGTGTGTGTCAAAACTCGAAAGACATAAAATTTTAGGGCTGATTAGAGTAATTTGAATTTTCTGACGTATTTGTTTATTTAAACATAAACAAATGGCTAATCTGGAAATAGTTTTGTAGGTGATGGGTAGGTCATCTCCTAATGACAAACTTTTGCTAGTTCAAGCCTTACGCAAGTCGGGTGAAGTTGTAGCTGTAACTGGAGATGGTACAAATGATGCTCCTGCACTTCATGAGGTCTATCATCTATATTTCATTATTGTTAATGGAACATGTTTGCAGAATACTTTAGTGTTTAGCTACAGTTCTGAATTTCAAGGCCTATAACTTGCTTTTCTTCATCAGTATGACTATTTAATAATTCTAATCTATGACATGACCTATAATTTTAGGTACTGATGTTTCCATCATTTTTTAACCTCTGAAAATATGTTCGCATGTGCCCATGCCCTTAGCTTTTAAATTACAAATTCAGGATAATGTATGCATGGAGAATGTGTAATTTAGGGAATACGGAGCTGTGGGAACAGAAATTTCTTATCTGCCATCTATCTTTTCTTGTTTATCTTTCTCTTGCAGTCTTGCTCTTATTTCTAGTTTCTCATTGTAGAGATCTGGATGTTCATCAATCAAAGCCATTCTTCCTGTTTTCTGTCTGTTTGGAATGTTCTATATATATTGAGTCAGCGCCTTCTGCGCCTTCTCTGGATAATTTGTAATGTATTGGTTGATGAGAGCTGTTACTTTGGTTGTTAGTTGTGTTTATGAGCAACTTAATGATGAACGACGGGTGAATATGTTACTGGGAAGAAATTGAATATATAATGTAGCGACAAACGTTATGCTATTATTTATCTATTCCATTCGTTCTATGGAAAGAACAATAACAAAAGAGATCAAGCCTTGAGGTTATTGTAAAGATCTGCAGGCATGTAATCTGCATCCACATGCATATGTATGCAGTAGCTCTCTAGGTTGCTTAGGGGAGATTTTTATAGAGATCCTCTCGAATCAAGTCCATTGAGGAGAGAGACTTGTGTAGCTAAATAATAGCAGTTTAGCCAAAAAAATTTAGCCTATTTTCTTCCACATATATTGTCCTGAATTCAGTCCATTCTGTTAATGCTTCACGTAGCTGATCTGCTTTCTGACATTTCTGTGTTTTAGGCAGATATTGGCCTTTCCATGGGCATTCAAGGGACCGAAGTTGCAAAAGAAAGCTCGGATATCATTATCTTGGATGATAATTTTACTTCAGTAGTAAAGGTTAGTGACTGTTTACCTACTTTTCTGGGAACTTGTGTAGTATTTTCTTGCTTTTCTGGTGGGGTGTGGGGTTGTTAGCCATTAGAGTTTGATTTGATCTTCACTTTATCTTCGAAGAAAATGCCACTATCATTTCTTGTGCAATGAATCCTAATGCTATATAATGAAGCACTAACTAAGCATGCTTTCTTCCCCTTTCTTTATTCGGACCTATAGCGTCTATATTGAAATCATATGCCAATTCATTCAAGTACCTATTACCTAATCATTAAAACAGTTTCTTATTTTTCCCTTCATAAATTTATTTTGTCTATAATTTTGGGCATGCCATTTATAATTTACTTCACGATTCTTTGCCCTCTTAATCCTAGGAATTAATTGACCACGTTTAATGCTGTAAATAGGAAGTGATACAAATTCAAGTAATTTTTTTAATGCTACCTCATCTTCAATGCAGGTTGTGCGATGGGGTCGTTCTGTATATGCAAATATCCAGAAGTTCATCCAATTCCAACTTACTGTTAACGTCGCTGCTCTTATAATAAATGTTGTTGCAGCTATCTCTTCTGGTGATGTTCCTTTGAATGCTGTACAGGTATCTCTCTTTCTCCTCCCTCTCATCTATGTGCCATTTTGATTTTCTATCGTTATTGTTGGATATCCGACATCGGTAGTGGCTTGAGCAATGTTGCTCCTTATATGTGTGAGGCAATCCTCACCCTTTGAGGTACCTTTTAGGGTGACTTAGGCCATTGTTCCACATGGTATCAGAGCCCGGTAATGATGTTGGGACACCCGTTGATGGCTCCACGCTCCAAATAGATTTGGGCGTGAGGGGGTGTGTTGGATATCCCACATCGGTAGTGGCTTGAGCAATGTTGCTTCTTATATGTGTGAGGCAATCCTCACCCTTTGAGGTACCTCTTAGGGTGAGTTAGGCCATTGTTCCACAGTTATCTAGTTATGTTGGCCTTTAGTTTTCTCCCTTTTGAGCAAACCGAGCCTCTCTTTTTTTATGGAAACTATAGTTTGTTTGATCCAATGTCGAAATGCTATTTTTTTTAGCTTTATGGGTTTTAATAAGTCAAATGTGTTTTTGGTTTATTAGAATGTTCATCAGCTATAAGTGGAATTTTTTAACTGTAGCTTGATTTTGTTTTCACAGTGAAATACTGAAATTTTATTCTAAATTATCATGAAGCTGTTTCGTTTTGCAATTATCTGTACATGGAGCAGACTAGTTGCATGATTATTCCAGGTTTTTAGGTTCTCTATACCCAAGGGAGTGCTAACATTTTACCGTATATAATTCCCTTTTTAATCACCTGAATATATAAGGCAAACCATAGGGTTGTTTCACTGTTGGTCACCTGAGAGGTGATACACGGACAATGTACCCTTGGACTTATCCTATAGACTACTTTAGTCCAAATAATATTTTCTTTGTGTTTTGGGTCCTGAAAATACACTTAGAGCTTGTCATCATTCAATAATATGTATGCGCATACAACTGTCCCCAAAAAGAAATGTGTTGCCAGTTAAATTGTGCCTTGAATATGTGATTTTGTTCTTGGTTAATTGCAACTACGGACCAAGGAAGGAGAAAGAAAAGGAGTATTTTTATTTTACATGTATTTGAGAATAAATGTATAATAAAGGAACCATTTCACTTTTTTTCTCAACCATCTGTTGTAACAGAAACTGAATCAAAATTTTGTTTAAATTAGCCAAAACTCTGCTTTACTACCCTGCTAATTTTGATTTGTTAAAAATTTAATTGCTACAGCTTTTATGGGTTAATCTTATCATGGATACTCTTGGAGCACTTGCATTGGCTACAGAACCACCAACAGACAGCCTTATGCACAGATCTCCAGTTGGTCGAAGGTTTGTCAAATCATGAAATTCATACTGTTAAAGTTTGAATGCACCTTTAGATTTACTAGTTATGGTATCTGCCATTTCCGTGATTGCTAACATAGGTTTTGGTTTAGCAAAAGTGAGTAAATTGATTGTTTAAATTGCTGAATCCAATAAAAGTTGTCTGCTGATGCTGATAGGAGCTCTAGTTATGAAGTCATTTTCATTTTCTGTAGTAGTGTTGGTTACATATATCATATTCTTAGCTTCTGATAATTCGAGGTCTTCTCCTTTTACCATTTATTCGGCTTCCAGTTTTTGTTGAATGTATGAATTGTATAATGCTGTCTCAAGTCAAATGCCTTTTTGTAAAATTTAATCCCTTCTGTAGTATCTTACTTGGAACTGTGAACAAAACACCCAGCATGTAGTTTCCAACTACTAGCTCCCAGAGGTTATATGATGCACTTGAAGTAAAAATGAATGATAATGAAATTACAAAAATGATCTGAACAGATGTTTTGTACTTGGTATTTCAGGGAACCTCTTATAACCAATATTATGTGGAGGAATTTACTCATACAGGTATTCTCTTTCGAAACAGTAGTTTAGTTTGTCTCATTTTTGTCTCATTGCTGATTAATAGAACAACCAGTGTTACATTTCTTGCTGTTTACATCTAATACAGGCTTTCTATCAAGTAACTGTTCTCCTTGTGCTCAACTTCAAGGGAAAGAGTGTTCTCCATTTGGAAAATGAGAGCAGGGAACATGCTACAGATGTAAAAAATACAATGATATTTAATGCGTTTGTCCTTTGCCAAGTAAGTATGCTGCAGCACAGTGACATGTCCAAGCACACATTACATTGTTAATAATGTTATACAATTTCTGCCAATGAGTCCTCGAGATATGTGAAAATTCTTTTAAATGTATGCATTTTGGTTCTGAATTGTTCCTACTTTGTCTTTTTAGGCAGAAGACAAGCTAATCATTTGAAATATGCATCTGAGATACTTCTTGGAAAATCTCTCTTTCAAACAAAAGGAGCCTAGTCTCCTGTTGTTTTGCTTGTCCAATTTGATTGAATCTAATAGTTATTTTTCTTGTATATGCATTTGAAAAGATGGAAATATGATGGACTAAAGCCATCAGTGTTATGAGTTACAGAAACAAAAGTGGTTTCATGGTTTGAAATGGTTCCATGTAATGAGAACGAATTTAACTGGACTGGCTGGTCAATGGTCATACTGTTCATTTCTTTCAACTGTCTAAAGTTCATAGTGAACTAAGAAATAAGTTAAAACTCTCTGAATAGATTCTAGAGACCTTAGAATTGTAGATTTGTCATTATATGTTAATGAAAAGTCAAGCATAAAGCCATAAAAATTTCATTCTTGGCATAGAACCCTCTTTGATTGGTAAATCATGCTGAATTCCTACCTTGTTTGATAAACAGGTATTCAACGAATTCAATGCTCGGAAACCTGATGAAGTGAACATTTTCAGTGGAGTGACCAAAAACAACTTGTTTGTTGGAATTGTTGGATTTACCTTCATACTACAGGTTAGCAAATTTTGCCGGTGCCATTCTTCTCTATTAAATGCTTTTTATCATTTGTTCGTTTTCAATTGAGATTACTTCCAATTATTTCACAGATAATCCTCATTGAGTTTGCTGGGAAATTTACCTCAACTGTGAGGCTAAACTGGAAGCTATGGATTGCATCTCTTATTATTGGTTTCTTCAGGTTTGTTTCGCTACCAGAGTTGATGTAAGAGAACTTGTTTGTGAATTTTAAATGACATCAATCCCGAATTATCAAACAATTAGAGCCGATGATGATAATTATGATGAATGTAGTTAGATTAGAACTAACATTTAAGGGAAAGTTCAATTCTTATTTCTTTGTAGTCTGCAATTTAATGTTCTGTAAGCAACTACGCTGACTTATTTCTGTCTTATTACAGCTGGCCTCTTGCTGCAGTTGGAAAACTTATCCCAGTCCCGAAAACTCCATTATCTGTTTATTTCGTCAAGGCATTTAGGCGTAGAAATGGCCAGAATACTTGATATATCTTTACTGCATTCTATGAATATGATTATTTGGGTTCACCAGCTGATGTTCTTAGCATACATCTGATATCTACTAACCCTAGTAGCCTAAAACTTGTCATCAATTGTATCTCTTTCGTCAACGTTACTTAATGTAAGTTTAATATGATTGCTAATAATTCTTATCAAGTCGAATTGTACATTTGTAACGTGATGGTTCCAAATAGGGAGCAAATTAATGGAAAGTGTGTACTTGCAACTGCCTAGTAAACAAGCAATGTTACTGTCAAAAGTGATGAATGGAATGGTCTTCCACCTATAGTCCGATTGGTTCTGTTCTTTTTGCTTTTGGGTCTTTGTGCATCGATTGTTTCGGTTTAAAAATCCAACTGATGGTCAGAAGACTACAGAAATTGAAGCAACTTGATGTATAATTATAAACAAATTATCATGTGACATTGAATGTGCTCCCAACACAGCAATTTTACGGAGATAATATGGTTGTATCATAGGCCTAACAATTATTTTTTTATGTATCTACAGCATATACCAATATGAGTTACACATGAATGTATATGCACTAATAATCTGATCGAATCATATAATTTATGATTGATCAACACGTTGGGATTATTTTTGCTTCGAAATTCAGTACATTTCACAGTAACAGTCCAACGGATATAATGTTTTAAGTTAGTTACAGCTTGTTTTAGTTTAAGATTTAGTCATATAGTTTACCGGACTAATGTAAATAAAGTGAAGAACAAGAAGAAAGCTTACTATGCAGCTCATCTAATATTGCAAGACAATTTCAAACGGCAACATATAATCCTTTGGTATATTAAAAAAACATGAGCTAATCTTACAGTGAACAAATCTACACCCTATACATGGTCTTCAAAAATCAGCTTGAAAATATAAATAAATGTGTTCTTTCGAGCTACTTGTGCTCAAAATCCAAGGAGGATTGCATTTGCATTACGCAATCCTCTCGTATCCAGGCTAACCCGAAAAAACATTCATACCCTTTCTGTCTACTACTAGCAAAAACACGAATAGGCCAAGTGATTCTTCTTTGAGATGTACGGTGAGAAATGACTGGGGACCGAAGCAGAGGAACCTGGAATATCTGCTGGGACTAGTATTTGTGTCTTACCAGTGGCTATTCTATTTCCAGCTACATTGGCATAAAACAGCCCCGAAATAGCCGGTACAAAAACATCACTCCTAGTACACATGTAGAAGTCTATTACCTTCTCAAACTCTGAATCTTCTGACTCGAGGAACTTCCGCTTTTTATCTTCAGGCATTACACTTTCCTGCCAAAGAGCACAAACAAGGTCAAATCAGTAATTATGCCAACCGGATATCTGTAGGGCATATTAAATGCAGGAATTTTCACATACATTTTCTGCACATAATAAAGCTCACCTTTGTATAAGTCTTCGGAAACATGTCCTTGAGAACATCGAGGCTGTCATCCCATCTTGATTGAGTCAAGTATATTGTAGTGTCCTTATCGAACCCGATCTTTCTTAGAAATAGGGCAATCTCTTGTGCATTGAAGCAATTTTTTACTCCACCAGCACCAGTATGGCAACTCTTCTTTTCTAATATATCAACTCTTAAGTCTACGGCTATAAACCGACCATTTGATTTTTTAGTCAAAGTTCTTAGCCGCTCAACCATGGAGTCAACCACTTCATTAACCTCTGGCTGCAACTCTAATGATCCAAACATCGCCAAACATGCAACTGAATCACTGTTACTTTTCTGTGCAGTCTTTCTCATATTCACTGAGGAAAAGTATGTAGCCAGTCTTATATTCCCCTTTGATCTATAAATTGGTTCAACCAACTCTGCAATGTGATCATCTGTAACCCGGTTAGGAACCCTTACAACAGCAAAATCTCGGATTGATAAATCATCTGGTAGATCCTTTACAACTTTGACTACCCCATCCAAGCTTTGCATAAACTTCTCCACATCATATATCTCTTCAAACTTCCTGGACATTTTGCTCTATTAGTGCTCATCCAAAGTAATGATCGAAATCGAGCTGACAATATAGTATTTGTGATGCACCAATGAAGGTACAAGGTAACACGGTACTCCTATATTGTCAAATAAGCCATCATGCCTTAAAAAATGAATCTTAAAACTATCAATTAAGCTTGACGAAATAATCAAATAAGAGTAAAAAGTATTAAATACCATGAAGATCTTTGGCACAGAGTGATTAGAAGAGAAATTTGTATTGCTGAGTTCATGGAATGACTCCAAATTTTGCCCCTAAGCAATTAGTTTTTAGAAGTTGGTGAAGATTTTATAAGAAACAGAAGAATTGTATATTGTGTTGTGTATAATGAGTTACATCATATGACTATTTATACTACTACAAGGCCTATGAAAAAGGAAACAAACAATACAAGGAAGCTAATTAACACAATTGAATGCATAATTGAATGCATATAGATTTCATTCCTAATTAAACTAATTAGGAATGTACTAGTTAGGAATGTATGATTCATCACTAATTAGGGATGTACTAATTAGGATGTATTATTCAACACTCCCCCTCAAGTTGGTGCAAAGATATTACACATGCCCAACTTGCAAACCAGTGTATGGAAGGCGCGCTTGTTGAGGCATTTTGTGAGAACATCTGCTAATTGCTCTTCGGAAGACACAAATTAGATCCAGGAGGTTATCCTCAACTTTCTCTTTGATAAAGTGTCGATCAATTTCAACATGTTTTGTTCGGTCATGCTGAATTGGGTCGTGAGCAATGCTGATAGCAGCCTTGTTATCACAGTACAGAGATAATTTCCCTTTCTCTTGCAAGTTCAAATCTTCTAGCAGCTTTTGTAGCCAGAGAAGTTCACAAATGCCTTGGGCCATGGCTCTGTATTCCACTTCTGCACTTGATCTAGCAACAACACTTTGTTTCTTGCTTCTCCAAGTAACTAGGTTTCCTCCCACCATGGTACAATAACCAGATGTCGATCGCCTGTCATCAAGGGACCCTGCCCAATCAGCATCTGTAAAGGCTTCGACTCTAAGATGACCATGCTTGGATAAAAGCAGACCTTTTCCAGGGGCAGATTTTAAGTACCTCAGAATACGAAAAACATCTTGCATGTGAGGATCCCGAGGGCCATGCATAAATTGACTCACCATGCTAACTGCATAAGCTATATCTGGTCTGGTGTGCGAGAGATATATGAGCTTGCCCACTAGTTTCTGATCTCTCTCCTTATCTACCATCTTTCCAATCCCAGATTGAAGCTTGTGATTGCTTTTAATAGGCGAGTCTGCAGGCCTGCAACCCAACATCCCAGTTTCTGTCAATTGGTCTATGACGTATTTTGTTTGAGAAATGTAGATCCCTTTACTTGATCTAGCAACCTCAATTCCCAAGAAATATCGGAGTTTTCCTAGAGCTTTAATCACAAATTCACGAGCCACAATTTTTCAAGCTGAGTTATCTCCTCATATCATCTCCTGTTATAACTATATCATCAACATATACTATGAGTAAGGTGATCTTACCCCTTTGATGTTTTATGAAGCGAGTATGATCTGCTTGGCTCTGTTTGTAACCGAAAGAAATTATGGCTTTGCTGAATCTGTCAAACCATGCTCTTGGAGACTGCTTTAGACTGTACAAGGCTTTCTTCAATTTACAAACTTTCCCTCGACTTTGATTGTTCCCAAATCCAGGAGGGATGTCCATGTAAACTTCTTCTTCCAAGTCTCCATGAAGGAATGCATTCTTCACATTGAACTGGTGTAAATCCCATTCAAGATTAGCAGCACATGATAACGAGACTCTGATGGTGCTCATCTTCGCAACTGGAGCAAATGTTTCCTGATAGTATACTCCATAAGTCTGAGTAAACCCTTTTGCAACCAATCGAGCCTTGTATCTCTCGATTGAGCCAGCTGCTTTGTGTTTAACAGTGAACACCCATTTGCAACCCACCAACTTCTTATCTGCTGGAGGAACAACAAGTTCCCAGGTCTCATTCGTGGGTAATGCTTTCATTTCTTCAAACATAGCTTGTTTCCACTTTGGATCTACGATGGCTTCTCTCTAATCCTGTGGAATAGACACAGACAATAGGGACAAAGCAAAGGCTCTATAGGATGGAGACGAAATCAGGTAAAGGATATACAAGATGATTAGTACAAGACCTGACCCCTTTTCTCTGGGCAACAGGTAAATCAACATCATTTTGAGAGGTAGGTAATTCATTTGAAGATGGAGAAGAAGTGCATAATGGCTTCTTCTGTTCTATTTCTTCTCAAATATCTTAACAAGTTGGGTCTATCCAACCTCCCAACTTCCTCTCTTCCAGGAGTCTCCCTCTCAGTATTAAGATGAGTCTCCCCCTCCACATCAATATCAATCATCACATCTTCATTTGTAATCTCCCCCTGAATATGTGATCGGGGTACTTTGAAATATGATTCAATCTCTCGAAATGTAACATCCATTGTGACAAAATATCTCCGTGAAGGAGGATGATAACATTTATATCCTTTCTGTATAGGAGAATACCCAACGAAGACACATTTAAGGGCATGTGGATCAAGTTTCCCACTATTTCGTGATTGAATAAAACACACACCCAAACACTCGAGGGAGAACAACATATGCATTTTTCCCTTTAAACATTTCTAAAGGACTCTTAAAATTAAGGGCTTTTAGTGGCATTCTGTTCATGAGGTAAGCAGCAACAAGAATGGCATCCCCCAATAAGGCTTAGGAAGATGCATAGTGAACATAAGAGATCTAGCAACTTCCAACAAATGCCTATTTTGTCATTCCGCTACCCCATTTTCAGCACTAGTATAAGGACAACTAGTCTGATGAATTATCCCATGTGACTCCAAATAAGCATAAAAAACCTTATCCATATATTCTGTGCCATTATCAGTTCGGAGAATTTTATTTTGGTATCGAACAGTGTGCAAATCATTTTGTGAAAGGATTGAAAACAAGAGAACACTTCATTTTTTACTTTTAACAAGTATACCCATGTCATCCTAGAACAACAATCAATAAATCTCACTACCCATTACCAGATAAAGAAACTGTCTTAGTGGGACCCCATACATCAGAATGAATAATGGTAAAAGGATTTGTACTTCTATTATTGCTTAAAGGATAAGAGTTTCTTGTGAGCTTAGCATACTCACAAGCATCACAAAACAAAGATTCAAAATTTTCTTAGAAAATAAACTAGGATATAACTTTCTTGAAGCAAAAAATGATGGGTGTCCTAACCGTCGATGCCATAGCAAAATTGCTTGGTTAATAACCTTATTTTCTTCAAAAAATGCCCGACTTCCCGTATCCCAACCACCATCAACTATATATAAGCCATCATGCAATCTACCATTGCCAATCTTCCTCCCTGTTTGAAGGTCCTGGAAAACACAATAATCAGGAAAAAATTCGGTTTTGCAATTTAGGGCTTTTGTGATTGAACTGACAGATAAAAGATTAACGGAAAATTTCGGTACATGGAGAACAAATGATAGTTTTATTTCAGGTGTACAAATAACAAAACCTATTCCGAAAACTATAGACAAAGAACCATCAGCTATTTTAATGTTATTTTCCTCAGGACAGGAGGTATAGGTTTGAAAGCTTTGTGCAGATCCTGTCATGTGTTTATTCACGCCAGAATCAATTAACCAAAAATTAAGATTAGTGTTGAAAGCAATACATGTTTGCACAAAATTGAAACTATGTACAGCCGAAGCAGAAGGGTCCATTTTTATCAAGAGATTACAAAGGTGTTGAACTTCTTCGAGTGTTAGAGTATTGCCAAGTGAGGAAGTCTCCCCATTGTCTACCATGTGTGCTTTGGGGTCTAGAGAAACCACCTCTTCTCCCTCCACGACCCATACTTGGTCTGGAATAAAGGTTGAAACAAGTTTCTCTTGTATGCCTAGACTTTCCACCTCCCGTGAAACAGAAAAACAAAATTTTTCCACCATGGGTGTATGAAGAATTAAACTGCTATGACTCTTCTTGCTGAACATAACAATAAGAGTCCTCAAGAGAGGGAAAAGGACTTTTACCAAGAATTTGGACCCAAATTCGATCATATTCTGGGTTGAGGCCAGGTAGAAAGTCATATACTCGTTCCTTTTCAAGGAATTGATTGATGATTGAAGCATTAGCATGACATCTTGCTTGAAAATCTCGATAGTAGTCCATCTCCTGCCATAATCCACTTAGTTCGGAATAATATTCAGTAATTGAAAGATCGCCTTGCTTTGTATTATGAACTTTATTCCGAATTTCAAAGAGTTGAGCATCATTTCCTTTCATAGAGTATGTATTTTTTGCGGTTTTCCAAATTTTTTCAGCAGTTTCAAGCAACAGATATTGTTTAGCAATTCTGGGGTGCATTGTATTTAAAAGCCATGTCATAACTAGGGAATTTTCGGAGTCCCACTGGGCATATGATTCATGAATTTTGGCCGGAGGCTTTTTATCTCCGGACAAATATCCTAGCATTTTTCTGGACTTAACATACAATAAGCATGCACGAGACCAAGCTAGATAAGATCCACTTCCATCCAATTTAATAGCAGCGATTTGTGAGCCAATACTATTATCTACTGTTTTTGTGTTTCCCAATTTAATATAATGCAAAATTAATCAGTAGATGTACTTTAAAAAAACAAACCGGAAACTCAAGGCAGTATATTAACATACCGACTTCAAAGGGGAATCACCAACTTCGTCGGAAACACGATCTGATCACACAGGCTGGCCGGAAATGCAGAGACGATGGCGGAGCACGAAGAACCGTGGGAAACGGAGGAGAGATGCGTGCTCACGCGCCGACGCATGAATCTCCGGCAGAAAAAGGTAACGGCGCGTGAAGAGCACGCGGTGAAGCTTTGGTCGCCGGAATTTTTGGGAGATCCCGATGTGAGCCCAGTGATCGGTATTTAGTGGAGGTGAGATGAAATGTCTTCAGGAGGGTGGGAAAGTTGAAACCCTAAAGCCTGAGTTCTTTAACTCATAAATGAAGAGCTGAAAAACTCACACAGAAACGCTAAAACAGAACTAAAAGTTCTATAAGCTTTGGTACCATGAAGATTTTATAAGAAAGAGAAGAATTGTATATTTGTGTTGTGTATAATGAGTTACATCATATGGCTATTTATACTACTACAATGCCTATGAGAAAGGAAACAAATAATACAACAAAGGAACTAATAAACACAATTGAATGCATATAGATTTCATTCCTAATTAAACTAGTTAGGAATGTATGATTCATCACTAATTATGGATGTATTATTCAACAGTTGGATAAACTCATAGGGGTAAAATTTGGAGTCATATTCTATGAACTCAGCAACACAAACAATGAACATAGCTACATATTAAAAAATATTCTTCTAGCTATAAAACCTTAGAATGATCCAAAATGTTCTGAAGGAGGTTCATTAAGGGCTCATTGTTTTTCAGGAATTTGCCAGACAATAAATTATAATTGTCTAAAAGACGGTAAGATTTCATGACTTCAATAAAGTTCATGCAAAGAAAGAATCTTATTACTTTAGTCACATGAAGACTAACCTCTCATCCCCTGGCTTGCTTCCTCTAATGTCAGGTAGTACAATAGTTGCTCCTACGTATCTTGCAACCACCACTGCATCAGCAATCTGGAGAAATAATTATGAAAGGGAGGATTGAGATGTGAGGGGAAGCTATGAATAAGAAGCTTAATCCTTGATACACAACGCTGAGATATGTTATCATGGAAGACAATACAAGAACAGATGTGATGCGAGTAGAAAATCTCGAGCGAAAAAGAGTGGCTAATATTACATAATGAGCTAGGGAACTTCAACATCTGAATGAAAAGGCTACAAATCACTACAGTAAGAAATGGATTGTTCTAAGTACTCTCAAGGATGCATTCAGCTCAATGACATATCAGACTCGGGTGAAATCTTGGAAATAATGAAATACCACTCAATCTTACGCCCAAACCTCATACTCATGAAATGTTGCTTCAGTTGGACTGTTTGCTGAGCGAAGTTTTAGCACTTGTTATTCGTGCCAATTGAAGTAAGCTTTGTAGCCCATTGCCAGGCATCTAGACAATCCGTTTGTATATTCAGCCGATGAATCATATTCTCCTTTCCAAATTCTAAAGCTTCTTTTATAGCCACGGTCTCCCCATAGAGAGTGCTCTCAAATCCAATGTTTGCAGCTCCAAATAGGTTATTAATCCCGTTATAAAGAAACCAAATGAGATTCTTCTTTCTTCTGCCTCTGAAGTTCGTTTGTCATCTTTCTTTGAAGTTCGTTCCCTTCTACCGGATATGAAGAAGCATCCGTTAAAGCAATCGTGCATCCTACATGCTTTAACGGATGCTTCTTCATATCCGGCAGAAGACAAACGAACTTCAAAGGAAGATGGCAAGCGAACTTCAGAGGAAGAAGATAGAAAACTTCATTTGGTTTCTTTATAACGGGATTAATAACCTATTTGGAGCTGCAAACGTTGGATCTGAGAATGCTCTCTATGGGGAGATTGGGGCTATAAAAGAAGCTTTAGAATTTGGAAAGGAGAATATGATTCATCGGCTGATCGTCTAGATGCCTGGCAATGGGTACGAAAAACAAGTGCTACAACATCGTTTAGCAAATAGTCCAACTGAAGCAACATTTCATGAGTATGAGGTGAGTGTAAGATTGAGCGAATCAACAAAGATAAATTCATGAAATTCAAAAGGTAGTTGCGCAAGTGCCTTGGGAATCAGGTATCTATTTTTTGGATGTGAAAAGGGCTAGTGAAGTGAACATGTAAGAAGATATGGAAACAAATACTACAGATATGGAAACAAAACAAAATTGCTATGATTGGGTCAAGAAGATTTTTTAGCAGTTTTCATACACAATATGAGTTAACATGAAATAGACTGAAAATAGGCCATATTTACCTGTGATATGTGATACTCTGGTCCATTAGTTAAAGAGAAAGTTATAAATCCTTTCGATTGATCTACCTTATCTGCAAGTGAACCATACGAAAAATAGTCCATAAGAATTGGTGAAATTACCTTATACCAGTAATTAATTCCTATAAGTGTCTTTGAGTGTACATTAGTAAGAACATATAGTGCAGAAAATGTTGTTTGTTTCGTCAAGAAAAAAGTAAACCAACCGAAACTCGATTTGGTCCAACAGGGCTTTAACTCCTGGCCATCCTCCATCCAAGGACCATCCTTTGTAAATGATCCAAGTTTTTGCTCTGACAGTTTGGCCATCTCCTCATTAAATTCAACATCTTTACCTCCTCCAGGAAATTTTTCCTTTACAATGAATATAAAATGTGAACAAACAATGATAAATTCCTCCAAATAAAACAAGATACAATCTCATGAAAGAATAGCCTTCATTTTCTGGTGAACTAAAATAAACAACAACGGGCACATCAAGGTAAAACAAAATCAGTTTTCCCCTCAAAATCATCCTGTGATGAAAAAGAACAAATTTGAAGATCTCACAAAATCACATATCCACACCAATTTTTTAAGCTAGTGTGAATCTTTCGAGGGGAGTGAGCCAAAAAGATTGATAACTTGAAACAAGAACAAGTTCGATCTCACATCATACCAGTATAATTTGAGAGATGAGCAGAAATTGGAGCAAAAAAGGGGGGGGATTTTAGATCTAAGAATATAAAACATGAACAGAATCACAGATTAAACGAGATAAGAAAGAAAATAATTATGAAGAACATGAATGTAATGACTTGAAAGGGAAAAGAATTAGGAAATACCTCAACAGAATCAAAATGATCTCTTTTGATCATGTTCCCAAGCATAACAAACATAGTAAGAGTGAGAATTCCAGCTACAACTTGTCTGAGATCAACCCCCATTTTCTCTTTTTAACCAAAGGAGAGAATTGTTGAGGCAAGGGAATGAAAAGGGTTGTTTTTTTTTAAGTGAAAAGCAGAGAAGAAATAGATGAAATGTAAAGATTATGAAGAAGACAAAGAAAGGGATAGTTGGGGAGATTACGAAAAAAAGAAGGAAAGTGAAAATCAAAGATCAGTGGAGCAGCGTAAACATCAGCATCGCCATTTCTGTCTCACCCCTTTGCTTCATCTTCTTCTTCACTGAATACTCTCTCTCTCTCTCTCTCTCTGTCTGTACCACCGACACTCTTCTTCTCCCAAAATCTAACTTTTTTATATATTATTTTTGGATTATAGTATCATTTTTTATAGGACAAAATAATAATTAGGAGTATTAGGAATATATATTTTTAAAAAATTGTAGGGAAATATTATAAAATCCAGATTCCGGCCATGCAATTCACAGTTAAATAATGGTCAGTGCTGTAGCCCTAGAATTATAATTCAACCTTTGATGTATCTGGCTTGGCAAGTTACATTATTTTTGGATTTTTAAAAATTGAATTGAACTGATTTAAATTGAAGTTAGTTAAATTAATTTGAATTGAATTGAATTGAAGTGAGCTGAGCTGAATTGAATTAAAGTGAGCTGAGCTGAATTGAATTGAACTGAACTTATTTCAGTATAAATTTATAACTATGCATAATTGAGTTCAACTGAACTGAACTGAACTACACTGAAATTGTACTGAATTACATTAAATTGTAGTTAAAAAATATGCCTAAATTAATTAGAGGGGAAGAAGGTTCATCATGGTGATTTTCTTTCAAATCAGTCAATTTCATCCAAATTTGGTAAAAATTGCTTATTCTTTCTAAATTAACATTTAAAGAACACCTTTTATTGGAAAAAACAAAATAAAAAAATGCAATTCATACATTGCACTATCATTGATATCATTTTGAATCAGCACATTTTTTGTATTACACGCTGTAATAAATATAGATATAATTGGAAATATTGGTGCTTCACAAGCACAACTAAAAAAAGTAGATGTCATGCAGAAGTTTTTTATGTCTGGCAGAAGTAGATGTCACCAGAGACTTTTTTCTTTCATTTTTTATGTCTTGCAGAAGTAGATGTCAAATTGATAAATTAGCTAGTGAGGATGATAAATCAGGATTACAACTGAGATTTAGAGTTCAGTTTTGACCAAGTTTATCACGCAAGTCAAGTTTAGAGACCATTTGACTTTTTTTCTGGCTAAATAGCTCCAAATTCTAGAGTTTATGGATTCTGTATTTGAATTCAAACAAGTGGCTGCAACTATAGACTTTGTTAACTCCTTCGATTGTTCTTTCTAATGTGTAACACCTTAATATTATTCTAAAATAATGCAAAAGGATTTCAAATTGAAGGTAATATAACTATTGAGCATAATATTGAAATTTTAAATTATAATCTTGGCTAGTAAAAACACAATAATTTACAGTCATAGAAGAGTATTACATTTTTGAAGATGCAATTTGAGAGGCAAGTAGCATTCTGTGAAAAATAATGGATTTCTCGAAATGTGCGGGTTTCTGTTTACTCCATTTAATTGAATATCTTAGGTTCTTTCGAGCGTTAACCACCCGTTATCTTTTGATCCAAGTGTATCTCGATGTCATAGTGAATCAATCTAGACGCTTAGATGGTAGAATCATCTTTTTCACTACGCTTGAACTATTTTAGTTATTATTTTGGAATTTAGAAGATATCAATCTAGACGTTTATTTTGTGATTATAGCACTTCAAAAGAGATATCTGATTTGGAGGGGGAGCTTTCATCTATCAGAAATCTGCTATCAACTCAGGCTACTTTATACATAGTTTAGCCGAGGGAGTTCAACTTGATTTAGTTTCAAAGGCTTCAGAAGCCTCTACTATGTTACTAACTGAAGATGAACAGTCTGACTTGGAGAACTGGGCTATAGAATTTCCTGATGTTCTTGATGTTTTGTTAGCTGAGAGAAAAGTGGATGAAGCTGTGGCAACCTTGGACGAAGGAGAACGTGTAGCATCCGAAGCAAGAGAAACAAAACTATTGAGTCCCGATATGCTTGGGTCGCTGCAAAAAGCTCTTACGCATCTTCGGCAAAAGTTAGCTGATCAGCTTGCTGAAGCAGCATGCCAACCTTCTACCCGTGGCAGTGAACTTCGTGCAGCAATATCAGCTCTTAAAAAGCTCGGGGATGGCCCCTCGTGCTCATAATTTACTCCTCAATGCACATTCTCAGAGATCTCAGTATAACATCCAAAGCCTCCGCCCATCGAGCACCTCATATGGAGGAGCATATACTGCCGCAATCTCACAGATAGTGTTATCTGCTATAGCTCAAGCCTCTAGTGATTCTTTGTCTAGTTTTAGCACAGAGCCGGCTTATAATTCTGAGCTTGTAATATGGGCAATGAAGCAAACAGAAGCTTTTGCTGTTAGCATCATCAGCAGCTGCAGAGTGTGTTCAAATAGCTTTAGGTCATTGTTCTTTGTTGGAAGCTCGGGGTTTGTCACTTTGTCCTGTGCTTTTAAAGCACTTTAGACCTAGTGTTGAACAGGCATTGTTAATATTTTAGTGTAATTGGATCGACTAGTTTGACCAATGCGATCATGACATTTCACCGAACAAGTATGGAGAGTGCGGAGTGCACACTTGTTCGGGTTCTGTTTACAATTTGGGGGCTCCGAGGGCAGCGCCCCCAGATGCAGGGTCCAAGGGGCGCCAGCCCCTGGCGGGGTCTAGGGGCAGCGCCCCTAGGCAGGGTCCTGGGGCAGCGCCCCGGGCTGGGGTCGAGGTTAATTATCCATTTGACTTATTTATAGGATAAAAGTTCAAATTTTAAGCAACCATATTAAAGTTACGATTATGGCATGACATCATTGAATTAGAAAAGCAACTACTTTTGGATTATCAGGTTAAAAAAGAAAAACGGAACGAGGAAATATGGGAAAGAATATTTCACCTGATAGAGCAACATGAAACTAATATCAATGACAACTACAAAAACCAAAGCTACTGTGAATCTGATTACCTCACATGTTACAGAAATTAATGAATAATATTCCTTAGGCAGTAGAGCATAGGAGCGGCGGTTTGGTAGCTACATTTTCCTTCACCAATTGCTTGACCACATCTCTCATTGTAGGCCTTTTGCTGGGGTCTTGTGCGGTGCATCTCAAAGCCAGCAGAAATACATTAGTGACATGGATCATTATGCTGGAATCGTAGAATTCTTCAGCAAGGCCTGCATCAGCAATGTTGCCCATATCTTGTGTGTTGCTCCATACAGACCTACATCATTCCACAATGTCTGTTCTGTCCGGAAATGACGGATCAAGCAGCTTCTTTCTTGTTATTAGTTCGAGCAGAACAACACCGTAGCTATACACATCAGACTCTTTGCTCTTCATTCTTGTAAATGCATTTTCTGCCAACAAAGGTAAGAATTTAGAAAACCTGAAAGACACATACATTATATTAACAATTCGGTGGAGAAATTTACCCGGAGCAATGTACCCTATAGTGCCCATAACAAAGGTGGAGTTCCCTGAAGCAGAACATTGATGTTCTAAGAGCTTAGCAATGCCAAAATCCGAGATGTGAGCCTCCATATCAGCATCTAAAAGAATGTTTTCGGGCTTGATGTCTCGGTGGACGACTGGTGGATCGCAATCGTAATGGAGATATGCCAATGCATTTGCAGTTCCAATCGCTATTTGGTAGCGCACGTTCCATTCTAGAGTTGATGGAGCATTTGTTCCATGAAGAACATCGCCAAGGCTGCCATTTTCCATGTAACTATACAGGATTAAACCATAATCTCTTCTTAGCCAAAACTGTTCCAACCTGATCAGATTCCGGTGCCTGATTTTCCCAATTGTTTGAATTTCTCTAATCATACTCTTGTTTCCACCTTCACAATCTGCAAATGTTATTCTCTTCACAGCGAATATTTCGTCTTCGCCCAACCAAGCCTTGTAAACAGTTCCATGGCTTCCCCTACCAATGATATATTTGTCATTTAGATTCTCAGTGGCTTCCATCACTTTGCCAAGTAGTGAAGCTGGACCCTCTTCTGTAGCTATCTCGATATCCTGTTTTCGGCTTCGGTGGAAACAAAACACACAAGCAATTCCAAGAACTAAAACTGCTACAACTGAACATAAGGCTATTACTGTGATTTCTACAATTCCAAGGCCTTTTCGATCTCTGAACTGACTTGTACATGACTTGAAATGACCATTTCCATTGCATTTTGATAAAGTACAATCAACACATAAGCCCGGGTTTCCTGAAAATGATGATGGAGATGACTCGAGCAAGTTCATCATCGTGCCTGGTATTGGACCAGTGAAGAGATTCTGAGAGATATTTATTAGGATCAAAGTATGGATTCCATTTAGAGCTGTCAAGCTTCCTGTCAGATTGTTGTCAGATATGTCGAGTCGCTCTAGCTTGATCAAGTTTCCGAAGCTTGAAGGAATAGCACCAGTTAACTGGTTACTGCTGAGATTCAGTACATATTGTAGATCCTGCAATGATCCCATAGTCGGAGGAATTTGACCTCCGAACATATTTCCACCCAACTGTAGCTCTGTAAGCATTTTGAATTCCGAAATAAATGAGGGCATGCCCCCAGTAAATTGATTCTCTTGCAAGCTCAAAGTGCTTAACTTTGTCCAGTTCTTCAGACTTGAAGGAAATGAACCATTCAAAGAATTGAACCCCACATCAAACTTGCCTAATTTGTAACACTTTGACAGCTGAGACGACAAAGGACCTGTCAGTTGGTTGTTTGAAAGATTCAAGAGCTCAAGCTTTACAAGGTTACCAAGCTGTGGAGGTATAAACCCTGTAAAACTGTTCATAGAAAAGTCAATATAAGTGACACTGGAGCAGTTCCCCAAGCTAGGTGAAAGCGAACCCGAGATGCTATTTTTACTGATATCTATGTGTTCAAGGGACGGGTTCTCTGCAAATTCTGGAAGCAGCCCGGTCAGGCTGTTCTCTCTCAAGATCAACCTCCATAGTGTTGCGCACTGTCCAATATTAGAAGGAATGCTGCCTTGGAGTTGATTGCCACCAAAGTTTAGAACTCTTAATCGGTTCCCCGAGCAGAGATTTGGGGGTATCTCGCCTGTGAAGTTGTTGTTAGTGAAATCCAGCTGCAATAAGCTGCTGTTGATCCCTAAACCTCGAGGTATATGACCAGAGAACAGATTGTCGAATAACGAAATGTTCTTCAGTTGCTTCGGCTCGGTAATTTCCTGAGGCAATTCACCAGAAAGACTGTTGTTGTACACCAACAAGTACTGGAGGCTCGGAATCCTCCAAATGGTAACTGGAATCACACCATCCAAATGATTGGTAAACAATTCAAGATCTTGTAAGTTGGTCAGCTTTCCCAATTCGCTCGGAATCTCTCCTTCTAGTTGGTTTCTGTACAACAGCAAGCTTGTCAACGACTTGCAGTTGCCTAGTTCAGGAGGGATTCTACCAAACAATCCATTATCGGATAGATCGAGAAGAGAAAGTTGGTTCAGCAGTCCAAGTGAAGAGGGTATAATGCCTGTTAAGTTGCTATCAATAATGACTACTTTTGTTAAGCTGCTACAATTACCTAAGTCTGGTGGAATACTTCCACTGAAACCATTGAATGACAGATCTAATTCAGTCAAATTCCTACAATTTCCAAAACCAAAAGGAATTCTACCGTGGAACTTGTTATGACTAACAAACAAGTAAACAAGGGATTTGAGATTTGTGAGAGAAATTGGCAGAGACCCTTCTAAAAGGTTATCATTCAAGTACAAGGCCTGCAATTTACTGCAGTTGCCAATAGACTCAGGAATGGTTCCAGATAATCTATTGCCATACAGCCACAGCTCTAAAAGTTGACTCAAATTACCAACATTCTCAGGAATTGTACCATTAAAACTGTTATTATGCAAGTAAATATACTCTAAGGTGGAAATCCGGAATAAATATTCACGTAACTCACCAGAGAGGGAATTAGAATACAAACTCGAGGAGCTTAATCTTTGAAGGAACTTGAAAGAATCAGGAATGTGACCAGTGAAGGCATTGGAAGACAAATCTAGGTACTCAAGAAGCCTGCAATTAATGCCCAACAGAGAAGGAATCTCACCAGAGAAACTGTTGTTGCTCAAATCAAGAGTCCGCAAATGGTTTAGGTTTGAAATTTCTGATCCTAATTGTCCAGAAATTGCCAAACCAGAGAGTTGTAAACTGATAACATTTGGGGAAAATGAGGAGTTATCACACTGTACACCGAGCCAAGAACAGGGAGTAGAATCAGAAGAATTCCAGCTTGAAGTAATGGAGGGAGGCACAAAATCCCAGTGCTTCAAAAGGGACAAAAGAGCAGACCCATCAGAATTCAAAGAAGAAACACCAAAGACAGATAAAAAGAAGCAACATAACAGCAACAAATGCTCCATCAAAATGCACACTTAGGAGTTCGGTTTGTTTCAGAATTCCAAGGTTACTAAAAAAATGAGAAAGAAAGCAACTTTCTTTGTCTGATTATAATTTGATCGATGAGTGTTTATCATTGATTATAAATCAGAATTTAAATGTGAACTGTCGAAAGAATTTCCAATTCTTGGTTTCAGACAACACATTGAATGTTTTTGGATATATTTGACAGCTGCTAGTGATGAGTCAACGGTCCACTTGTCTCAATCGAAGAGTCAATACTCAGCTTTTTGTAATATCATTATGTATATTTGGAAAGAAATGCAATTACTCAAGGTTCAATAGTCCAAATTTTAGATATGGATAATCATGTAACAAAATGGGGAGCACACATTGTTTTAGGGCCGGTTATAGGTTTGTATAACTGACAGTTGTAGTTAATTGTTCCAATTAGTTGTTTGTTATTTTTGTTATTAATAGTTTATTGTTCGGTATAAATTATATATAATTTTGTGTTTGATAAAACGCTCTTGCATATAAAATATAAAATGATAAATATAGACATGATTCATAAACTTAATTATTTAATTTAAAAATTATATAACGGCGTGTAAATAAAAATTATTCATATAAATTTTTAAATACATCCAAATATTAGTATCATTTTTTAGTTAATCTTATTCTTAACTAGTTAAAACAAATCTAATTCAACCCTAATCAATAGTATGAGACTAACCCAACTTTTATGATGAAATCCACAATTACTATGAATAAAACTTGAAATTTTGTTGAATTTTTTTTTCTATCCAGCGGCTTCAATGTGTTTACTTTGCTGTCTCCCTCTTAATTGATTCTAATTTAATTATTTATCAAATTAACATGTATAAGGGTAAAGGTGATATACATGTTTTCAAGTCTGTTAATCTATGTAGCACGAAAACAGAAACGGAAACGGAAACGAAAATAGAACCGAAAAACGTTATTTTTAAAAAATATAGGCTTGGAAATTGTGGGGAAACGAATACGGACACGGATACGAAAACGCCGAAGCGGCATATAACCGGAGTTTCCGTGCTCCATAGCTCTTAATTAACAGAGACGTCAACAGATTGAAGGCCAAAAGCATCAATTTGCTGATGTTTGAGGAGCAATCTACAACAGTTTACTTTTAGAGAAATCTCACCAAATATAATTATTAGAGCAGTTTATATCTGAACAGCTATCTGCAACTGTTGACGATGTAAACAAACACCCTCTTAGTCTAGTCCGATTTAAGCCATTATATAGTTGTGGCTCAATTTGTGGATATAAGTCTCTCGCGATATTGATCAATTTATAATTGTGGTCCAATTTTATGAATCTAAGTCTATCACGATATTAATCTATAATTGTTTTATTAACTTTTCGATTTAAGTGGTGTATATATACTTTTTGAAGACATAACTATAAGACGAATTATAAAATTCAAACTAAACGACAAAAATGAAAAAATTTGTGATACGTTGAATGAATATAAAGTATTCATAATTGTTTACTTTTTAATTTTTTCATTAAGTACAAATTAACTAAAATTTTATTTATTTTCAGTTTCTATAAAAAATAATAAACTATAAATCAAAATTTTACTGAACCTATAATTTTAATATGTTTCATAAAAAATTAAATAATATAAAATATAGATCTAATTAATCTCTAGATTCCAGTAACTATAACCGCTTGACTAGCAGGGGCGGACGCAAGATCACATATGAGGGGGGCCAATAATTAAAGGATCAAATTGTTTTTAAAAAAATTATATATACATATAATACACAGACATGTGAATCAAATACATAACAAAAATTAATATTCAAATAATCAATTAAAAAATTTAAAATCAAACAATATATTTTAAAATTTTATTTATGTGAGTAATGCTATATTGGACTTAAATTTTGATAAATTTTTGTTTTCAAAAAATAAAATAATAGGATGTATTTTCCAATTAATTAAACATATAAATATATGTAAGTATATTAAAACATTACCTTTTGTGTAATGGACTAGATGGTTAACATGTTGTATAGCGCCTAATAAGCCGTTCAAGGTCGAGCGCCCGCTTATTCCCTAGAAATGACGTCATTTAATTTGCATTATTGTTGGTTGAAGAAACAAAGCTGAGATTCGAACCGGGGCCCTAAAGCACCTCCGCTCAACCAACTCAACTATCATTAACTCATGCATCATTTTACAGCATACATATATATATATATATATATATATATATATATATATATTCAAATTTGAAAAGTGAGGGGCCAGAACCCCTACCCCACTACACGTGATTGGATTATTAAACCTTAAATTCAAATGTAAGACAAGTGTTTTCATTTTATTTTTTTCAATCTAGTTTTAAATTGGAAGTAATGAACTAAATATAGAATAAAAGGCAATGTGAATGTGTAAATGTTTAATTTGAAGCTTTTAAACATAACGCAATAGTTAAGACTTGACTTTGGACTAATGTAATGGACTTCCACTTCATAGATTACTTTAGAGTTTAGATAGGTCTTTTTCCAGAGACCCATTTTCTATTGTGTTTTCCATCAAAGGAAACTTGGTGAGAAGTAGGTCATATAATAGTCTTTCCCTTCTAGACATTTTATTGTCATTAATTTGTTCCATTATAATATAATTTTCTCGTTTTATGCCCCAAGATCTCTCTGACTACGTGCATGACTGTAGTTGGCACTGCCCCCTGATATTTTTTGTACTAGTGTATTTAGGTGTATTAGTTAGATAAAAAAATTTGTAATTGAGGTGGTTAGCATTGTGTTTACTATGGTTGAATTGCTAGGATCAATCCCTAGCACTTACGTCCCTCTTTCTTCTTGAAATATTTCCCTTTTCTTCCTTCTTTTTTTCCATTTTTCACCCATAATTTTCCTTATTCGATTTTCGCCCCCACATCCCTGTCTCTAGCATTGATACCCTAACTCAAATGGGACATCAATAAAGTGGATGGAGAGTTTGAGGTTTGAATCCCAGTTCATTCTAAAAGGTCCATAAAGCTCGAATAATAGTACCGAAAAAGCTTTTCCATAAATGAGAGAAGCTCTACAAATTAATTTCACAACATGTATATTTTTGCATGAACTTAAAACTTCATTGTTTGAAACAAACACGTAACCAAGAGGTCCAAAATATAAACGAAAACCGAAAAATCAAATTCTTTATTGACACAATTCTACAGAAGCTGAAAATATAAAAGATCAATACAATGTATTTAAAAAAATTACTAGTTATTGCATTTTTTGAATACATTGTATATATAAGTAGTCGGTGATACTTCTAATTAAGATAACATGACCATATATGCAGTAAAAGAAATAAATGATAATGACCCAAAAGTGAGTATAAATAACGACCACCAGTGAACCTTAAAAATGCACAGAAGTAAAAGAAAAAGAAAAAGAAAAAGAAAAAGAACAAAAAAAAGAGAAAAATGGAAGCAATGATGATAATGTGTATTGTAGTGATAGGTGCAATAGTGGGAGAATCGGAAGCATCCTACGAAAGTTGCATAAAAAAATGCAATGCTCACTGTGGTGCTGACCAAGCTTGTCTGAAAAAGTGCTTAATGGTATGCATTACAAAAGTTGCTAAACATCAAACTAATCAACAACTCGTTAATCCTAACTCTCATTTCTTTTGCCTACTTGGCTGCGTTTCCTATATCTGCACCCATGCCCCTAAACCCACTCTTGAAGGTAACTCTCTTTTTTTTCTTTTGATTCGCTTTTAGATTAATTTTCAGATGGCTTAATGCATCTTGACATTTCAGAACTCGTTCAAAATGGGTTGTTGTCATCCTAAACTTTGAAATGTGACAAATATTCCCTTCTACTTGTTTACTCATCATCACGTGTCAGTTTCTGGTTGGTTTGAATTTTCAAAAATGTCTTTTTCTAAATTTTTCTCTCCAACCAAAAGTTGCATGTGGCATTGAGGGAGGGGGCAAATTGGTGCATTTTAAACAAAGTCGGGGGTATTTGACACATTTGATAGTTCATTGTGACAAAAGCCTATTTTGAACAAGTTCAAGAGTGTAGTTTGCTTAGTCCGAAATGACTTGTAATAGCCTGAAAAATGAATTTTATTCAGATGCAAAGTTCATTAGTTTAGTTTAGTTCAGAGTTCAGATCACTTCAGTTTAATATAGTTTGGTTCAGTTTAGCTACGCGTAATTATAAAGTTATACTGAAATAAGTTCAATTCAATTCAACTCACTTCATTTCAGTTCAATTCAGTCAACTTTAAATCAGTTCAATTAAACTTATTTTTAGAATAAATCATAATAGATACTTTTTACAGTATTATTTGATTTTCCTATCCAATTTAATGTTTCCACTAAAATTCATTTTTAGCATTATTAGTTAAAAATATTTGGATCTTTAAAAATTATTGTCAGAATTCGTTTAAAGCTAATCATACAAAACTCAAATGAATAAAGGATGGCAAAATTTTCAATTGCGACGAGATGCGGACATTTCCCGTGCTGCGGTTTCCAGAGCAGTAAGAGCTAGAGAGGATTTACCTCCAACTTTGCTAAAAAAAGTAGAATGAGAGAGACTGGTAAACATAGGCTCCTAGATCGACAGACGAGACTCACCAATCAATAACTTTGACAAAAAATGCCCTATATTACTAAAAAAATTAGGGTTTAGAGGTCATATCCAAGCCAAACCCATTACCCATAAATGATTCTTTTATATTTTTTTGGATAAAATATAAACAAAACAACAAATTTATATAAATATAATATATATAACTACATTATTTACTTGAATATATCATCAAAATTATTGTAACTACCAAACTTAAAATTCATTTTTTTCACATTTGTATTTGGCCCATTCACATTTCAAAGTTGAACAAACATATTTGTATCCATATCTTCTCTTTTAATTCCTAAGCAACCATAATGAAGCAAACTTAAAAATTCATTGGTATAAAATATAAAGTTGAAAATAACAAAATATATTATATATAATGAATAAAATTAGTGTTCATTAGGTGGGCTAAAAAGATAATGTTTATTTAAAAATAATAATAGTGATATACATTGAACTCATTGTGGCAAATGCTTAGTCTAATGGTTGAGCCTTGAAGCTGTAATTCTAGAAGTCGCATGTTCAAGTCTACCTTTAAACAAAGTGGGATAATATTTTCCTTTATTATATTATAAGCCTAAATGAGACAATTTTTTTAAAAATACATTGAACTAATATAGTAATACTAAACAAAAATTTAACTTAAAAGAACATGCTATGTTTAAAAAATTAAAACACAATTAAGCAAAATGTTGGAATAATTGTTTCACACTGACATATTACAACATATTTATAAAGTGTATTATAAAAAAAACATATTTGTAAAGCATGGCAAATTCAAATAATGGCGCCACAACTGCCGCCACAAATTTCGTTAAAACTGAATCCCAAATTCAAAAATTGGCGCTCTACAAATTTTGCCAAAAATTAAGCCCAATTCAAAAATTGGCGCCTCCATCTTTTCAGTTTTCCTTACCATCTCACTACCCTCTTCAGTTCATTCGCCTTGGCCATCAATCTCTCCTTCCATTGGAATCATATCTGCCCCTTTACCCTTTTCTATTTCCCATTTTTATATGCTTCCAGTTATTTGACCCATCTCCAGTGATTTTTAGAGAGAAACCTTACCAGGTAATTTTCCTATTCCTATTTATTCGTTTTCGATCATGGCCTATTCTTGTTTTTTTGCAGATTTTTGCCGTTCATTTTGAATTTGGCCATCGTTTACCCTTTTTCTTTGGGGTTCATTTTGTCATTTTCTTTGCTTTCCTCTTCTGTTGGTTTTCGTCAATATTTTTAGGGTTTCCTTCTGGGATTTCATTTTTAAGCTTGTGTGTTTCAATTTCTCGATAATTTCATAGGGGATTATTATCACCAGTGCAATATTGGGTGAGGGTTGTCATTAATTTTGTTCAATTTTGTGAAGGGGCCATAACCAATTGATTTGACTAACTCTTTGGTTCAATTAAATAAACTGGTTTATCTTCCTTATTTTGTCCTTTTAAACCTGGTAGAGGTGGATATTATGATGCTTTAAATGCTTTTTCAATATCATAGGTTCTGTTTTGCATGCCCTGCTTAGTATTGTGATTCTTAATTCCATCATTTTTATTGGGGGAAAAACAAAGCAATGCAGCTGACCTGAATTAGTTGAGATTAAGAATTTTGGTGTTTTTGTTTGATTTCTGGTTTTCTGTTTTGTTTATATGATAGAATTAGATAATTGAAATCCTTAAGATTTTATCATTTCTAATTTCCATATTTGATTTTGGAATTGATAGTCCTTTGTGTTGATGTGTCAGGCACATGTAAATCCTCCTAGTTACCATATTCTTGATAAGTTGAAAATTGTAGACGATATATCTTTGAGGAAGAGAAGCAAGATGCGGAAGTGGCTTTGTTGTTCCTGTCAAGTTGAGGAAACATACCCAATAGGAGAGAATGTGCACCTCAGAAGCCCTAAGCATTATCTGAAAGGTACCTTATATTCGAATATTTTCTTATGCTGCTGTGTATAATAATAAATGTGATTTTTGTAGGTACATAATATACTGTCTGAGACTTCTTATGATTCTTCATCTACCTTTCAAATAATTTGTTGGGGTTCTTGAAAATGATGTAATCATTTTGAAGTTGTCATCTCAAATATTTGAGGGAAACTGTAAAAGGTTTTGCTCCATTGTTTTTAGATTTTGTGACTTGATGTTTTCACAAACTGATAGTTTGGATATTGCCATTGAAGTTCATTAATAACCAAAACCATTGGGAGAGGAAAATTTTTATCCTGCACAATAAATAAAAACATAAAAATGTTAATAGATATATCTTGTTATCCTTATTTTGTATAGATTAGAAAGTGAGAAATTAAGGGTGTTCATTATACTTTTTTATGAATGTTTGAATGCATTCCATTTCACCTCAGTTTCTTTTTGTGCAAAGGTTCATTATTTCCTATATTTTCCAATGTTAGTAGATTGGAAATGGAGCTGGGTGTTGTCAGAGAAGGAACTGCAAATGAAAACAAGGAAGGAAATAATTGCTTTGGGGAACTAGTTTGGCAAAATGAATATTGCTGCTTGGGCTAGTAAGGAAGAGGAGGATACGGATGCATCAACTTCACTGAAAATTGTACGAGGACAACAAACAACCAAAAGTGTGATAGAAACACGTGCTGCAGCATGGGAAGTGGCAGAAAAAGCCAAATTTTGTGCCCGGTATTTGCCTTCGAGACTATAATTCACTCTTTATCTCCATTTCCTCTTTTCAGTTTGAATTCCTTCTGCGGTATCCAAATGAACCTGATAATATTTGCATTATGATAGGGTGGTAGGATGTGTAAGTTAACAATTGTGGAAAGTGAGATAATTGAACTTAAGTTGGTTTAGTAATTTAGGGACTCCATTACTTCTATTTCTATCAGAAAACACACGAAAAAATGATTTCAAAACACATGCGTTAAACTAGTTATGTAAAAACTTAGCACAGTGTCCTGATTATGACTAGAATAAGATTAGAAATAAAAGGAAAAGAGATGAAAAGAAGAGCAGAATAGAAATAGGGTTAGGGAACAATAGAAATAGGGACAAGTTGAGAGTAATTGCTGTAATTTCATTGATAATTCTGCCCATGACATTGTAGTATATATAAAGGATTCTAGGGCTAATTAGATGTCTACTGACTCACTGAAGAAATCAAAATTAAATATCCAACTATCGAATACATTTAGATATGGCTATTATGGCCTTAGGAAAACTATAACAACATTACTAAAAGGAATTTACTTAAGAACTTGTAGTAATTAGCTTAACTGCTGCTGCTTCATATCTGATATGTGACAGTCAGCATATTGATTTCTAATGCACAGCTTTGCCAAGCATAAATGTTTTTTTATTACATTAAGAGAGGTTTCGGTGTTGGAAATTGCAGTTTGCATTATCACTTGAGTTTGTGATGTCCCTTTATTTGAAGAATATAAGTGAAAGCATAGTATAAGAAAAATATATATTATAGTCTAGATAGCCAAGATATGGATTATATTTTCAGATGTAAATGCATGAGGTGATTGTGACTACTGGTTTAACAATATATGGCATTTCTTTTGTTGAGAATATATGTTTCTTGAAGTGAGAAATGGGGATCATGACTTGTATTTGTGAATATTTAGGTTTAAAGAAATGAAAATTGAAGCATGGGAAAATCTTTAGAAAGCAAAAACTGAAGATGAGATAAGGAAAATTCAAGTTGTTTCATTTTATGTAAAATAAGTACTTTTATATGGATCCCGGTGTTATACCTAATTAAAGTGCCATCCATTAAAAAATTGCCACATGTTATTCTAGTCATATATAAATTATCCCATATGTAAAAACCCCGTCTTTTGATTTCTTTTGTTATAAATAGTTCGAACGATACTGTTCGCTTTGGCGCCTTCAGGGCCAACCTCCCAGCTTTAAAACGTGTCGTTTGAGTTAAGGCCTTCGGGGCCCTGTTTATATACAAGCTCAGTGGATACACGGAGAGCGATGTGGGATTTCAATCCTAACACACCCCCTCATCGCGATCGTGCTGATAACGTATTTTAAACAGCTCGAATAATACTGTCCGCTTTGGCGCCCTCAGGGCCAACCTCACGGCTTTAAAATGCGTCGTTCGAGTTAAGGCCTTCATGGCCCTGTTTATATACAAGCTCAGTGGGTACACGGAGAGTGATATGGGATTTCAATCCTAACATCTTTAACCGATTTTCTGCGAATTTTACCCACGTTCACCACCTCTTCAGTACTCTCCTATGGTGAAATCTACTTCCAGAAATGAATCTTCCAAATCTTGACTGCACTTTGCTTGCTGTCTTTCTCCTTTTGGTCTTACATTAGCCCCACTCACTGTTATAAAAAGCTTCGAGGTTAACATCGGTGGTTGTGGCTCCCGTGAAAAAAGCAGCGTTCAAGAAGACCTGGCGGTTAATCTCCAGTATGATCAGTCAAATAAGAATTTCTATGATGATTTGGATAAGTTATTCAATTGAGACACCGATTGAAGATTAGGATGAGAAGAGGAAAGAGCGGCTCAAGCTTTAATTATCTTTGTCGAGTCGGAGTGGTTACATCTAGAACTAGATTTTCCAATTGTTTGATTGACAATTTGGCCAACTCACCTAGCGTGGGATTTAAGGCTTGATTGGTTGGTTTGATTGACAATTTGATACTGATAAGATGGTGAATTTTTTCGATTTGAGTTAGAGTCTGGCATGAATTTGAGATTTGGGGTCAGTGGTCACATGAATGGAGGTAAGAAATAGAAAAGAAATGAAATGTGATAACATGTAGATGTGGTTTTAATAGAAATGGTTTTGATTTTGAAATTCAGTTGATGGTATTTTTGGGTTTTGAACAAGAGAAGGATGGAATAAGAGTGACGGTGAACGAGTTGAGAATTGCAGAAAATGGGTAAAATGGGTTGGTCAATTCAAAAATGGCAGTCAAAAGGTTAGATTGCCACATGGAAGTCCTACAGTTGACACGTGGTAGCTTAGGTGTTGTCATGTGTCCACCAGCCCAAAAAATTTGAAATATAAATAAATGCCACATTTCAGCTACATATTTATCGCCTCGGAAACCATGCTTCGAGACCCAAAAAAATCTAAAAGAAACACCAATAAATTCTGAAAATATGAAAATGTGGGTAGGAAAAATTTCAAATCTAAAAGGTCAGATTTCAATTGACGTTTAATTTGAGGTGATGCCCTTCCCTTTTACTTTGATTTGGGAAATTTCCTAGCTTATATACAATTTGTTTTTAAGCAATTTGAATATCTCCTCTGAATCTATTTACGGCCAAGCGATAAACAAAAAAAATTCTCGAAATGCCAACAAAATCAAGGAAAAAAACAAATTATAATTACTGCCCGAAAAATTGAGAAATGTGTTCAGATTTAAATTATAATTTAAATATAATTCAATTATACCCTTATATCAATGCTTTGTTGTTGTACTTGTTTTCTCTCTCTAAAAAGTTGAACAAAAACATTTGTATCCGTATCTTCTCTTTTCATTCCTAAGCAACCATCTTTAAATATGAAGCAAACTTAAAAATTCATTGGTATAAAATACAAAGTTGAAAATATCAAAATATGTTATATATAATCATAATGAATAAAATTAGTGTTCATTAGGCCGGCTAAAAAGATAATGTTTATTTAATTTAAAAATAATAATAGCTATATACATTGAACTAATTGTGATAAATACTTAGTCTTATGGTTGAGTCTTTAAGATGCAATTCTAGAAGTCGCAGGTTTGAATCTACCTTTGGGTGGGGTGAGATAAGGTTTTCCTTTATTATTATTGTAAGTCTAAATGAGATAATTTTTTTTCAAAAAATACATTGAACTGATATAATAATACTAAACAAAAATTAAACTTAAAATAACATGCCATCAATATTTTAAGAAAATTAAAACACATATAAGAATAAATACCCAAATTTATAAACACATAATTATTTAATTTTTGTTTCACACTGCTGACTACATATTACAATATGGCATATTTTATGGTTACTTTATTTAACCACTGCTTTACCTTTTTCACCATTAGATTAAAATAACCACCACTCATCCTATGGTGAAAAGGTGCAAAATAATGAGTACTTTATAAAAAATAAAGTAACAATAGAAAATACCTTACAACATATTTATAAAGGGTATTATAAAAAAATATTGGCAAATTCAAATAACGGTGCAGGAGTTGCATTTAAGTATGGGCTCCAAAATTTGGGCTCTCAAAATTTGCGCTCCAAAATTTCAGTCAATTAAAAATTTTGAAATGCCGCTCCAAAAAATTCATGCAGTTTAAAATTTGGATCAAATGTGTTTGCCCTCTCTAAAAGTAGCGCTCCCAAAAAGTCCGTTCAATTCAAATTTTGGATCCACTTCATCCTCTCTAACTCTCCCAATTTTCTTAACCTGAAATCCATATGTCATCTTAGCAATTTTCCTCTCCTATCTTAATTCATCTTTTCTCTACAAACAAATCCCTAATCTATTATCTGAGATAGAGTTCAATCGATTACTTCCCGTTTCAGAACCAGTTGAATGTATACACTCAGCACTAGTTCCATTGTTTAAGCACTGGTTCAACACTGTCAATACTAGTTCCATTGGTTCATTGCCGTTCAGTATCACAAATTTGTCGATTTATCACTAGTTCCATCCCTGGATTTGTTTCGCTAATCTCGATCTTATCTTCTGTATTCAGTAAGAGTTTAGGTATTTTTAATATATTTTCATTTGCAATTACTTTGAAATCATATGTATTGGGTTGTTAACTGGGGTATTTTTTGTAATGATTTTTAGCTCATAAATAATTGCCTTTAGTAGACTCTGTATGGAATCCAAAGTAGTTAAGTGGACAAAAATTATGATAAATGAAAATTTTGGCAACTGAAAAGAATTAGATTTATGTTATAGGTTTCAACCGGCCATATCTGCGCATAATTTGTCCAAGTTGTCCGGATGAAATGGTTCTAAATTTGTCAATGAGTTGGTTGTTTAAACATAGTTTACTGCAGGTGCCTCCACTAAATAATGTATAAATTGGGAATAATGAGGTATATGTAATTGGTAATTAGTAGGTGATATGCCAACATATTGATTTTTATCATTGAGCTATATAGGTTGTATTGTTAGTGGCCAGGCTGGAGTTCTTTTGTCTTCTCTTAGATTTTTAATCAGTAATCCCCATAAGAGAATTTGTTTATTAGTGGAAACAATATGGAGTGAAAATATGTTCATGGGTACTGCAATATTTAAATACTATAGGCGGTGCTAATTTAAACATTTTCCATCCGGTGTAGAAGTTATTAGTTAAGTTATTGAATTGCTGGTGTTGATTGATATTTCTTGTGATTTCTTATGGATGATTGTATGTTAAGTACTAAGTTCTATGCAATGCTTTATTTTGAAATAACTCAAATGTAACCCTGTTTGGCCTCAGCTGTCATTGTCAGAGCTATAAAAGTGTATTCTGTATGCTTAATTTTTGTCCATCTTTTGTTTTACAGGTTGGACATGTGGTTAGGAAAGAGAAAGCCATTACAGCCTACAGTATTATTGAGATATACTGTGAACTTATTGTTGCTTGTATGCCAATCATCGAGTCCCAAAAGTAAGTTAACTTTTCTTTATGATAATCAATTCAAGCATTATTTGTTTCTGTAAATGGAGTTTCAAATGAGTTGCAAAAGTCATAAATCAGTCCATGTATATACTGCAAATGAAGAGCTGAGGGTAATTCAATGTTGCATTTATGTGATCCTTAGTTTATAAAAGGCGCTAGTTGATCTTGTTGTTGACAATCTGGGTTTTTAATGCCAATATTATGTGGGTGTTCAGAGGCATCAAATATATACTTAATAGCCCTATTATTGATAGATATGTCTATGATTATACATGCTCTTGATTTACTCGGTTTTTCATGAAGGGAGCACTTATCATATGTTCTTAGTTTTAGGGTTGAACTTATAGTCAACATTCTCTTTATTATAAATATTAGCATAGCTTTTTTCACAATTTGATTAAATTGGTATTGTCATTTTTCTGGTCATGTATGATGTAAAATGCTTGGAAGAAAGTTTTTGGTGCTTACTAATCCCTCATGGATAATTGCATTTAGTTGAATTCTTTCAAAATTATTAAGAAAATGCTTAATATTGTTTAACATAACATGGTATTCGTTTGTATGATTGGTGCAGAAATGGGTCTACTTGATACTAGAGTATGCAGCAAAGGGTGAACTATATAAAGAACTACAGAAGTGTAGTTAGCCAGGATATAGATTATATTTTCAGATGTAAATGAATGAGGTAACTGTGACTATTACTGGATTAACAACATCTGGCATTTCTTTTGTTGAGAATATATGTTTCTTGAAGTGAGAAATGGGGATCATGACTTGCACTGTGTGAATATTTAGGTGTAAATGTGAAGAAATGAAAATTCTAGCATGGGAAAATCATCAGAAAGCAAAAACTGAAGCCGAGATGAGGAAAATAGAGGTACTTTAGCATTTTGTGCAATTTTATCTTCTTTTCCCTGATATGATGTTTAATTGTTATTGGCCAAATGATGAAAAAATAGCATGCACAACGACATTTAAGTGAAACAATAATGGCCCACAATTTGAATGATATATCTGCTTAAATGATCTAAACTCCTATTGGTACGACTTATGAGCTTGGAAAACCATAAAATTATTCATTAATATCATCTACTTGAACCTTGACCATCATTTCAAGTTGGTCTAAGATATGATTGTTCATTGGAAGTCTTTCTCCTCCTTGAACACATAAACATGAGGGTATAAATTTGCTTGTTGGATTTGATTTGAATGCAAATGCAAATGATTGTGTTGTAATCTACAAGACACGGTTGTCGAATTTGGATTTGAATCGAGAATTTGAATCCAAACTTCGTAAATATGGAATTGTGAATCATGAATCGAACTGAAAGATTCACTTTAAGTTCATAGAATTATATAAACAAATAATCAAAATATCTCACTTAAAGATATTATTAAAGGTTAGTCTACATATAAAAATTTTGGAACCAAATAATTGCATAAAATTCAAATCTAATGGTTATATTTTCCTAACAAAAGTTTTTTTATGGAAGAATATATGTCATTAAAATCAATTAGAGTCGATTATAACTCTAATTAAAGGTGGACAAGAAAACCATGTCCCCCTATCAATCGAAGAACATGCATCCCTAGCAAGAATATGAGTAGCATGGTTTAAATAACGACACACCCAAACCAATCTAATATGTCTAAAGTGTCTGATAAGACAAACAATCATTAAAAATCAAACCAATCGAAGAGTAATAAATCAATTTATTAGTTAGAGTGTTCATGTAACACCCCCTTTATAGGGAGTGCCACAGTAACGATAACCTCCGATATCTTATTTACTAATTCAGTAAGTTTCACTTAATACTCAAACAATTTCACTCTCAATACTTATATGTCAATTCTAAAACTTTAATATTCATAAATACATGCCAGAAGTTATAACTCTAAATATCAACAATATATAATTCACACTTCTCACACTATCTAATACATGCCATTATTCCACAAATCATAATATTACATTAAAATACAAATCCACCTCGAGTCTTTCCTTATATGCTCTTCAAGCTGATCTACTTATACCACTTTGGTCCAAGCCATATACAAATCTTCACCTACGTGTAGAAAAATAACTACATGCTAAGTAATTTGCTTAGTGGTGTACAGTAATTTCGATTTCATAAAGATTTATAACACAAAATACATTTACTTGTGCTAAAAAAAATCATAAAAGCATATTTTATAACCAAATATATGAAATTCAAATATATGCATTTTAACAAATCAATCCTTCATTCAATTTACTTAAACAGTATCACATTATTCTCCATTTGCCCAAATTAAACTAAGCAGAGATAACAGTATTGGATACGGGGGCGGCACTAAGCCCGAAGTCGAAGCTCCAAATGTCCGCACAAAGCCCGAAGTTGAAGCTTCAATATCAATCTCTCGGTCAAGCTCGAAGCCTCCAATCTACCTAGATTCATTTCCTACTCATTTACTAAGGGCAATAAATCAAATTAACATCTTAAAAGTTCCAGTATAAACCATCAAACATAATTCAACATAATTTCAATAATTAAGGAATTTAAATCCTAATTTTTAAAGCATCAAACTTCAATTAAAACACAATAAAATAAACATTCATATTTTTCAAAAATTTCTAGATTTTGTGACCTGACTTTCCCTGCATTTTTCACTATTAAAATATCATCCAATCGAAGAAGTTTCTTCTAAATATAATTAGCCACATGTCTCAATTTTTCAAATCCACCAGAATCACGGAAATCCAAATTTAAATATTCGATAAGGTGGACTATCGATTTTGTGGTTTTATTTTGAATTAAATGCACATGATTAGTGCAACTGGTACATTAATTAAATTAATGAGTAACATATGTAATGGGCAAGAGTTATTTAATTTGTCTTTTCCACCAAGGTCTATCATGATGTGAAGCTTTTTATGTGCTTTCAAATTATATTAAGATCTATTTAATATAATCGCGATAATAAATATCCCTTAAATATACCAATAATTAATGAGGGTTGGTTTAAGTGGTAAGCGATTTGGTATCATTTAAGTAAGGTCTTGAGCTTGAGTCATAGTGAATGCAGAAAATCCTTATTGGGAGACTCACCCACCACAGCCAGGTCTGCGACCTAGGTCGGATCTGGACGTAGCCGAAGCAAAGCTCTGGTGAACCAGATGGGCAACAAATAAATAACCCTTAGACATAGTTTTGATCTATAAGTGGAGATCAAGGGTATATAATATCAATATCAAACAGAATACACAATAAAATTTTAAATAGTTCAAAATGTTTGCTTTAAGTTCTAGCGATAATGGCAGTACAGACATGGATGTTGTTTGATATAATATCAATATCAAAGCAACATCATCCCCTGTTGTTTTAGTTCGGCAATGGTTTTCATGAGATAACTCCTTTATCTCCGTTTATGTTGTCTAAATCTCTCTCAGTTTAAGCTAAAAAAAGATGTATATCAATAATTATTCATATATCCACCTGTTAGCTACTATTAATCTTATTCTCTCTTCTTTCTAGCCGCTTGATAAATTGAAATGAATTCATAACCTCAAAAACTTCCTTCACCATGTGGGCTACTTATCATCACAAAAAGTATAACAATTGAGTCATATACGGATAAAAAAACTAATTAATTCAGCCAATAGCCAAATCAGAGTGATAAAGAAACTAACATCTACCAATAAGCTAAGTAATGGGGGTTACTAAGCGTCGCCTGTTTTTACATCGTGTCGACCCCATGAAAAGACAAAATTACCCCTATTTTATATCAAAATTTTTGAATTTTTGCTGAAAAATAGGCTAGCTGTCCGTTGGAGACGGTGGTCCTTGTGCACAGCCGTCTATTAGCTAGAATATTATATGCTGGTGTTATTAGGTAAGTGTTAAGTTACTGAATTGCAGCTGTTGATTTACTGGCGGATGAAAAATCTTTGAGTGATATTTCTTCTTGTGAGTTTTGGTGGATGATTGTTAAGTTAAGTACTAAGTTCTATGCAATTCTTTGTTTTGAAATAACTCAAATGTAGCTCTGTTTGACCTCAGTAGTCCTTGTCATAGGTAATCTGTATGCTGAATTTGTGTCTATCATTTGTTTCATTGGTTGAACATGTGGTTAGGGTATGTTGAAAATTTGGGTTGTCATTACCAATATTATGTGGATAGTCGGAGGCATCAAATATATATTTAACAGCGATACTATTGATAGATATGTCATATGCTTATACATGTTCTTGATTTACTCAGTTTTTCAGGAAGTGAGTACTTATAATATGTTCTTAATTTTAGGGCTAAACTTGTAGCAGTAGAACGGTCTAATGTAATCAACATTCTCTTTCCTATAAATATTATTAGCATAGCTATTTTTACAATTTGATTGAATTGGTATTGAACCCTTTACTTTACTGTGACTAATGGTAGATTCTATTGTTATGTACTAGTTGGGAGAAAAATTATCAGCCAATGCTCCTGATGGTCCTGAAAAATAAAAATTGTCACTGTAATTGCTGAGGAATATAACATCAAATGGGATAATGGGTCATTTGAAGTGAATGAAATGAAGCCCCCGAGGACTTGCTGGTAAGCAAATTTTCAAACTTATTTTCCACCTGTTATTGATTTGAGTAGTTTTTCCCAGCATTTGTATTAAACTTAAGCTTATTTGAAAGGAAATAAAGAATTTATCCTCAATTTACAAAGTAGGCAATAAACATATCATCTGCTGAAGTAATGGATTACTGAGTAGGAAAAGGCCTAGTATTGTGATTTATTGGCATGTATCTTTTCTACCCTTCTTCCACATTGAAATTATCTATTGAATAGGCTAAGTCTTTTTCAATTAATTTTTAGTTCACTTCCTTCAAATTGTTCTGTTCTGTCAAAGCCGTGTTAATGAAGAGTAACAAGCAATTCAGTTTTGTTTATATGAATTTTTAGGAATTTCTTGATCTCTTATAATGAAAGGTTTAGGGATCTAATTATGATATTTCTGCTACAAATTTACCCTAAAAGGAAACAGATTGTAACGATGATAGCCATCATGAGAGGGTTATTGTCGTACACATCCTTACATGTGAAAGTGCTGAAATAGAACCATCAATTTGTAAAACAAATTGTTTATCAGATTTGTAGTTTTTTCAATTTATCAAAAAATTGAAGTCTATCTGCAAAATTGTTTGTTTATCTGTTGAAAAAATGGTTCATGCAAATGTTTTATCCTTTTGTTATAATCTTGATAATTGATTTCGTGCATTTGTAAACGACTTATGATAATTTGTGACATTTAATCCTATCTTTTTGTATTGTGAAATTTGTTGTTTTGTAAACATATTGCTTTCTTTTATATTTTTTTGGTTGACTAAATTATTACCGTGTTTTCAGTGCTATGTTTTTTTGGGCTGAGGGATCACTACATTCCTCTTTAATTACTCCTGGAGACCTATTGTAAGTATCTTTTAAACCCCCTCATATAGCACTGTTAAAAGAAGATCCCCATTGTAAGAATCTCTAAACTCTTCCTTTTTAATTTTCTTGCTAGAATTGCATGTCAGGTTTGAAGTGTGGTAGAATTAGATATTGCATAATAGGAATTAGGATTTATTAATCCCTGTTTAAATATTTGAAATTATTTATTCATGTTTAAGAAACATCTGATTGAAAAACTGCTTGAATTGTTATTTGATTGTAATAAATTACTCAATCAATATTTGAATATTGGAATGAAATGGAAAGTTGATATAGATTGATAAATTGGAACAATAAAAAGAGCTTCTATTACTGAACTAGACTAAGAACAACAATAATTACTACTCAAATAGAAAAGAAAGATTAAGGACAAACACCAAGAACATAAAAAAAACTCAGAGCTAAAAGCTCCCTCAGGCAAAGCCCTTCTCAACACTGTTGAGACCCAAAATAACAATTCTCCAAAGCTATCCCTTTACCTCACTAAATTCTCCTTTTATATATCCCCTAAAACCTAAAACCCATATATACTTATTCAATTACTATTCTAACCCCTTAATGTAATCACATCTCTAACATTGTCTACCATTTAAAACAATCTTGTCCTCAAGACTGGAGGAAGAAATGATTGCTGAACGAGGTGATGCATCCTTCCCATAAGGATCCCCAAACTTTGTTGCCTCCCTGTTGCCAATTGATGTACTTTGAATGTAATTAGCATCTCTCTTAGCCCTTAGTATAAAATCTTGGAAAATTTATTGTAGTTTTTCAAACTAGAATATACTAAATAACAGATGAACAACACATTTCCCAATATAAAAAAGGTTCCACATTCCAAATGTGCTTCTACTGTAACTCGAGGCCTCAACATTATACTTTCATATACTGTATGCAACCTTCTAATAGTAGTCAATGATCCAATAGTCAACGATCCAGTTTTAGCCTTCCCAACATAAAGATGAAAATAAACCCCCATTTTTTCAAACCATTTCAGAACTTCTCTGCTTGGATCATAGGAATTATAAAATAGGGAGATCATAACCTGTGCTTTGATTGAGAAATTACCATAAATTAGTGAGCCAACATGTACCATGAAATCAGGGGCCACAATCTTATGGCAGGAGATACTCTTGCAAGGTTGATTAAATTGCACTTCATTGTGAAAGCCACAATTTGACTTGAAATATAATTTAGTGTCTTCGTTGGGTTTGTTGTCTTGACACTACAAGAAAATCGGTGTTTTGCGAAGGAATCTGCAACGGAATTATCGTTGCAAAAGCCCTTTTGCAACAGAATTGCAACGGTATTCATTCCATTATAATACTGGCTCTTGCAGATTGAATTGCAAGCAATTGATTTTCCATTGCAAAACTGCAACGGAAATTTTTCCCTCGCAGATCCGGTTGTAGATATGCAAGTGGACTTTACTTGCAACTTTCCTTACTGATTTACAACTACACAATCTGTTGTAATTTTCTTTCTTGCAGATTTGCAACTGCACTATCACTTGCGAAATTCCCTTGCAATATTCTCTTAAACAACTAGTAAAATCCTTGCAGATTTGCAAAGATGGTCCCTTTATAAACTATTTGGATTGAAGAGAGCTAATATAAATAATAATCCACCATCAAGTGAATAAGAGTTAAAAAAAAACTAACAATTATGAACTACCATTACTAACTTAACTTAAATGAGAGATAAGTGAAGATTAAAAATTATAAACACAAATACTTCGTAGCATTAAAGTAAACTTACCAAAAAGGAAAAGCATTGGAAATTACATGTCTATTGCAAAATTAAACAAATAAGTAAACAATAACCATCAACATTTTGGGTGAAGAAAAAGCAAATATATGTTGTAACTTAAATTAGAAAATACGATAAACCTTGTAATTATATACTATTATAGTTAAAAAGACCAATAATTTGCTGTGCACCATGTGTTTAAAATAAATTTAATGAATGGTAGCAAGACATATATCTATAAAACATAACTGATATATATCGATATATCGGTAAAACATACCATTTGCTCAAAATAAATTTAATGAACTGTCTTTGCATATTCATAACCAAAGGCTATTTGATGCAATACTATATAACTATGGCATAAATTAACTGACCTCTAAATTTTGCAGGGCCTTTAAGTGGTTCCTATGGAGAAGTGAAATCATAAAATACTCCTTTGTCTGATAGTTGAAAAGAAAACCTAGAAAAAATACAAATTAAAATAATTAGATAAATATTTAAATAAACAAACATGAAACAATCTTAAACAAGGAAAGAAAGTTCCCTGCAGGAGGAGAAAAACCTCAATAAATCACCGAGTAAAAAAATTACCTCTTAAATTTATACATGTTAATATAGTGCTACGTAGTAGAGAAAGAAAATACACCAGTAGACATTCCAATATACCAACAGTCAATAGTACTACTAGAATATAACAATATAAGAGTTCAATAGATCGACATAGACCTTATTAAGATGGTTTCAAGAATTCTGATTACAGAGAGATGTAAATATACAATAACGATGGAAACGAAATTTCATACGTGATGTAAGTAGACTAGTAGAGTATGTAGAAGAGAAAAAAAGTAGACTAGATATCCACTAATTAGCATAAAAAACACAGTACAAGCATCAAAAGATGATCCCATAATATAAATAGACAAGATATAAGATGCAGAGACTTTTTATCAACACTAGTAGATGAGTAGTGTGAAAATGATGTACTTTGGACTTATTTGTGATTTTAACAAGTGGTTTTAACGTAGAGATTAAGTCCAATTACTGTTTTTTCACACTCAAACAAACAACTTTTATTAAACTCAAAAATATTATAAGAATACTTTCACTCAAAATATAATACTATAACTCACTCTTTACTTCTTTTCTCTCTGAAGAAGTTCTTATTTTTATTGATGAAAAATAACTAAAGAACTCCCCTATTTATAGGTGAATTATACAACTCCCAACTCCCAACATCACAATTAATAACCACAATTCTTAACTAACACAATTACTTACCACCACCTCCAACTAATACAATTAATAGCCAACTTAGTTAATTTAATGGCTTCCAAATTGATTGTAGTTAATAGCTTCCAATTTGGTTATCACACATAAAAATCTACATATTTAAAATACCTAAATAAATTTACTACATTTTAGATTTGTGGGCTTGGACTCCAATTGATTGAATTTGGATTTTGGATTTCCATTGATATGGATCAAGTTTATAATCCAACACCCCCCTTAAACTTGATTGTCATTCCGAGTGAGCTTCTCAATCTGACGTAGTTTTCGCTTGAGAGCGGCTTAGTGAATATATTCGCAATTTGATCTTGTGTCTTCACATATTCAACTTGTACTTCCTTTCTTGCAACACACTCTCTTATGTAATGGTAGCGGATGTCGATGTGTTTGCTTCGATCATGGAATACAGGATTCTTTGTTAAGGCAATGGCTGACTTGTTGTCCACACAGATCTCAGTCGGCTCTTCTTGCATTAACCCAATCACCTTCAATAAATTTTTAAGCCAAATTGCATGACATACGCACGAGGTTGCTGCAACATATTTTGCTTCACATGTAGACAAAGTTACAATCGGTTGTTTCTTTGACATCCATGTGAAAGCAGTGTCTCTTATGAAAAACACGAATCAACTAGTGCTTCTTTGGTTATCTACGTCTCCACCCCAATCGCTATCGCTATATCCAACAAGCTTGTAATCATTAGATACCGAATAAAATAAGCCAAAGTCTGTTGTACCTTTTAAATAATGAAGAATTCTGTTAGCGGCTTTGAAATGGGTGGTTGTTGGTGACTCCATAAAGCGGCTTACTAATCCGACTGCATGAAGGATATCTGGCCTCGTGCATGTAAGATAGCGTAGACTTCCAACCAAACTTTTGAAAAATGTTGGATCTACACTTTCCCCTTCTTCATATTTGGACATCTTAATCCCGTACTCCACCGTTGTGCTTATTGGCTTGCAGTTATCCATCTTGAACTTTTTCAAGATCTCCTTCGCATAGCTTTCTTGTGAAATGAATATTCCATCCTTTTGTTGCTTTACTTCTATGCCGAGGTAGTGCACCATGAGCCCCATGTCTATCATCTCAAACTCCTTCGTCATCACTTTCTTGAATTCATCGAACATTCTTTGGTTGCTTCCAGTGAATATCAAATTGTCCACGTAGAGGCACACGATCAAAATATCTCCATCTTTGATCTTGATGTACAAAGCGTGCTCAAAGGGGCATTTGTTGAAGCCATTTTCTCAGAAGTACTTGTCAATTGTACTATTCTATGCCCTTGGTGCTTGTTTTAGCCCATAAAGAGCCTTCTTCAATTTCAACACCTTGTCATCATGGCCTTTGACTTCATAACCTAGTGGTTGCTGGATGTAAACTTCCTCTTCAAGAACTCCATTTAGGAACGCCGATTTTACATCCATTTGATGAATTCTCCACTTGTTTTGAGCCGCTAAAGAAATTATTAGTCTGACAGTTTCCAATCGAGCAACTGGAGCGAATACCTCATCGTAGTTGATTCCAGCCTTTTGACAATAGCCTTTTGCAACAAGCCTCTCCTTGTGTCTTTCGATCTCTCCCTTAGCATTCCGCTTGTTTTGTACACCCATTTGACACCTATCGCCTTGTGTCCTTTGGGAAGTGAAGTGAGTTCCCATGTATCATTCTTCTTAATGGCCTTAATTTCTTCGTCCATTGCATGTCTCCACTTTTTCTCTTTTGCAGCTTCTTAAAATGTCACTGGCTCGCAGTCAACAAATAGACAAAATAATGTAAGATTGTCTAGTTGTTCAGTCACCTCATAGAGTTCTCGAAGACTTCTCCTACGATGCACTTCTCTTTCATCTTCAGTCTCGCTTGAGGACGGAGATGATGATGATGATGATGATGACCCATCTGTATGAGTAGGAGAAGTTGGTGGAGTTGTGAGGCCTTGTTGAAGTTGTCTTGGTTGCTCAGGCGTTGTCGGATAATATTCCTCAAATGGAGAAAAATTGAAGTCTTCCGTTTGAGAATCAAAGTTCCATTCTCCTTCTTCATCAAATATCATATCTCGGCTGATCATAAATTTCTTCTCATTTGGATTGTATAGCTTATAGCCTTTTAAGCTTGAGTCATAACTGATGAAAATAAAACTTTTGCTTTTATCATCAAGCTTGGTTCGATTCTCATCTGGTACATGAACATGAGCTACACTCTCGAAGACTCGAAGATGGGAAATTCCGGGCTTTCTTCCGCTCCATGCTTCTTGTGGTGTCTTTCCCCACACGCTTCTTGTAGGAGAACGATTTAATAGGTATACTGCACATGCCATTGCTTCCGCCCAAAACTCCTTGGGTAGTTTCTTGCTTTTGAGCATGCTCTGTGCCATGTCAAGAATTATTCTATTCAACCTTTCTGCCACACCATTTTGTTGGGGGGGATCTAGGAACCGTTAAGGGTCGACGGATTCCATGTTCTGCACAAAACTCGTTGAATTCATTGGATGTGAATTCTCCTCCACGATCAGATCTCATGGCTTTGATCTTATGACCACTCTCCTTTTCCACGGCTGCTTTGAACTTCGGAAACACTCTAAAGACTTCTGATTTCTGCTTTAAGAAATATACCCATGTTTTTCTTGAGTAATCATTAATGAAAAGAAGGAAGTAGTTACTATTAGCAAGAGAAGTTGGCTTGATAGGACCACACACGTCGGTATGGTTGAGCTCGAGCATTTTCTTGGCTCTATAGTCTGACTCCTTTAGAAAGCTTCTTCTGAATTACTTCCCTTGTAAACATCCTTCGCACAATTGATCAGGATTGTTGATACATGGTAAGCCTCTAACCATTCCTTTCTTCGATAGTAGCTCTAATCCTCTGAAGTTGAGATGACCAAATCGAAGATGCTATAGCCACGATGCGTCTTTGTAACACGCCTTCAAACACTTCGCAACATCGTGTTGAATGTCCAAAGGAAACATTCTATTCTTTGACATTTGTACTTTAGCAATCAGATCTCCTTTGCCATCTCTTATTAAAAGACTACAATCTTTCATGTAAATATCATAGCCTTTTTCTAAGAGTTGGCCCAAACTTAGAATGTTGCACTTTATATTAGGCACATAGTAGACATTTAAAATTAATTGGTGGCTACCATATTTAGCACGAAAGAGGATGTTACCTGTCCCCTTCATCGATATCTTACTGTCATCTCCAAATGAGACATCACCACTTACTTCTTCAGTCAGCTCCATGAATAAGCTTCTTTTTCCGCACATGTGGTTGCTTGCACCGGTGTCGAGATACCATGTGTTGTCTTGATGATCACTGTTGTTGTTGTTGTTGTTGTATGCTAATAATAGCGTTTCTTTCTCCTCCACAAAATTTGCCTTCTCTACAACTTGATCATTTTGAGCTGTACATTCTGAAGCGTAATGCCCAAACTTTTGACAATTATAGCATCGGACTTGAGATTTAGCATACCTCGAGTTCGAATTTCCTTTTTCACGACCTTGCGTGGAGCTTTCTCCTTTCTCATAGTTGTTGTTGGAATTGTTATTGTAATTCCAACTCCGTCCACAACCACGGCTTCCTCCTCGTCCGCGGCCTCGTCCTCTGCCTTTGCCTCTGCCTCTGCCATGGTTGTTTCTACCATTGCCTTGGCCTTCACTCGTATCCTTAAGTTGTAACTTGAGGAGTTGCTCAGAGATACCTTGCTTCTTCTTATGCTTTTATTCATAGGCTTGTAGTGATCCTTGGAGTTCTTCAATCGTCATCTCTTCCAAGTCTTTGGTTTCTTCAATCGTCACCACGATGTGCTCAAATTTGTGGTCCAACGAGCGGAGCATCTTCTCTATTATTCTTACATCTTCTAACTTCTCACCGTTTCTTTTCAATTGATTAGAAACGACTGCTACTCTTGAAAAGTAATCGGAGATAGACTCGGATGGTTTCATGTGCAAGGATTCAAACTCACCTCTTAGTGTTTGGAGACGGGCCTTCTTTACCTTTTCGGCTCCTTTGTAAGAGGTTTGTAGCTTCTCCCATGCTTGCTTGGCAGAAGTTGCACTTGAAATCTTTTCAAAACTGTCATCATCTAATGCTTGATAGATGAGGAAGAGAGCTTTCTTGTCTCTCTTCCGGGAATCCTTCAAAGTTGTAGCTTGATCTGGCGTGAGAGAGGCTTCATTTTCGGGCTCCTTGAATCCTTTCTCTACGATATCCCAAATATCATGAGCACCGAGAAAAGCCTTCATCTTGATACTCTAATTATCGTAGTCGTTGTTGTTGAGTGTTGGAACTTGAAAGGATGCCACGTTATTCGCCATCTTACTCAAATAGCTTTTCTAGTCTATAGGAGCTATTGCGACACTTTCTGGAGTCTGCTGCGACACTTCTGGATTCTACTGCGACACTTCTGGAGTATTTTGCAACACACTGGACGTATTGCAATGCTTTTGACAGTCTACTGCGACACTTTCTGGGCTTTTTAGCTATTACAACGCCTGGACAGTTTCAACTCGATTTTTCCGCACTCGGAAAAAAAAATTCTTTTTGGGAGGAGGACTCAGGCTTTCAACCTAGCTCTGGTACCACTTTGTTGGAAATTAAAACACTCAAACAAACAACTTTTATTAAACTCAAAAATATTACAAGAACACTCTCACTCAAAATACAATACTACAACTCACTCTTTACTTGTTTCCTCTGTAAAGAAGTTCTTATTTTTGTTGATGAAAAACAACTAAAGAACTCCCTTATTTATAGGTGAATTATACAACTCCCAACTCCCAACTCCACAATTAATAACCACAATTATTAACTAACAGAATTACTTACCACCACCTCCAACTAATACAATTAATAGCCAACTTATTTAGTTAATTTAATGGCCTCCAAATTGGTTGTAGTTAATAGCCTTTAATTTGCTTATCACACACAAAAATCTACATACTTAAAATACCTAAATATATTTACTATATTTTGGATTTATGGGCTTGGACTCCAATTGATTGGATTTGAATTTTGGATTTCCATTGATATGGATCAAGTTTATAATCCAACACAAACACCATGACTGCTACAACTTAGTTTTGAGGCCATAAATAAATTAGTAAACTAAAATGAACCATAACAAAAGCATGCAACAATTATAGTTTGGGTCCACTTGGGGAAAAATATTAAGGATATGTCAGATACAAATCTAACGACTAACCATAACAAAATTTCAACTTAAATATAATTCAAGGAAACTCATTGCAACAATACAAATAACAACAAATTAACCACTAAAAGATCAAAAGATCAATTATGACACAACTACAGCTTAAAGATATTTCAAACAAGCTCATTGCAAATACATAGAGAAACAAAAAATTTCATGAGTTGAAGAGGCTAAGAAAACAACCATCACTATCAGTTAACTTATCAAGCAAAAAGAATATATAAGTACCTCGTACACCCTAGGATGCTATATTAAAATATCTCAAATTACGCATATCAACTACCAAAAGGGACCTCTAAAATAATATTGAATGATCTTTCTTATATCTCTACACACATGAGGAATATATGGCACTTAAAAATCAAGCGAAGTCAATCCAACACTTAAAAAACATAGGCTTGTTAGTTACAACACTTTGTTGATCACTGGAGTTGAATAGTCAACAATGATACCTCTAAAGTCAAAGTAAAAAGAAAGGAAAGAAAATTCAAACCCACACTTGAAAGTTCCTTGCACAGAACAACCATATAACATGCATAAATTAGAAGCCAATGTGGACAACTTCATATAGTGATATAATGCAGGACTTGAAACTATCACAGATCTGTGAGTTACTTCAAATCCACAATCTCGACAAAAGCTAAGTGTACATATTTGTGTCAATCTTCTCATTAATATCAACATCAGTAGCTTCAAACCTCCTAACCTCCTTTGTAACTTATTACAAGCTCTTCCTCCATTATAAGGTTTGATAAACCAATTGAACTACAATCCAGTGGAAAATATATTTGAACTTACAAAAACTAGCCTCAATATACTAAAAATACATAATTACACCTTTTTATCCTCATTTATTCTCCTTATTAGATAAATTCTATTAAGGATTAATTTTCTCAAACTCAAAAATAGTTATCCCATAAAAAGATGATTATATATATATATATATCCAGTATAACATATTAACTAAAAAATTACACATCTTTAAACAGAATTAATTAGCAGTGAAGAATAGAAGACTTAAGACTAAACCTTAAATTCAATTCACAACTTTAAGATGAAAAGATAAGTCTTCAAATGGGTAAACATAATTTCTCATATGAAATGGGGAGATAAACATGTATAGAGAAAAAGTTAGTCAAATTTACCTTAGATTTGGGGGTTCAGGGTTAGACATGCTTTAATTTGAGAGGAGCGGCTCATTCACATCCTTGTTCTTCGGCAAATTGATAGCAAATTTAAGGCCATGAGCTATTAGAACAGGAAGAAGCTGAGGGAAACTACTCTGAAGACTAGAAGCTTTTTTGCCACATTTATTTCGGCGTCGCAGGTGGAGGGATTTTCTAGGCTATGTTGGCTTGGCGTGGTTAGTGAGAGGCCCATAAAGATGGCAATAGTGAAGAGGGAGTTGCCATTCACGAGGCCATCTAGGGAGGTGACGTGGACACTCGTCGGCGGAGGAGGTTGCTCTTTTGGCGGCGTTTTCAGTATTGTGGTCGTGAAGAGGCGGCTAAGAAAAAGAGGGAGAGGAGAGTGAAGCGGCTTCAAGGCTTGGAGGAAATTGGAAAGGGTTAAGGGTTTAGACATACATAAATATAAAATAATATATATTATATTTTTTTTGTTTCTTTTATGTTTTTTAATTATTTTTATACCAAGTGCAATTATAGATCCATTGCAACGGGAATTGAAGCCACCTGTAAATTTCGTTTCAAATTTTCCCTCCATCTTTTCCCGTCCAGTTTCTGCAATGAAATTAAAATACACTTGCAATTTCACTTGCAGATATATTTAGTATTTTAATTATAACAATTTTACAACGGAATAAATTTTCTCTTGCAAATTTCGTTGCAATATAGAGAATTTGCAACAAAAAATTTTCCGTTGCAAGCATTCCGTTGCAAAACATGAATTTTCTTGTAGTGTGACCCATTTCAATAAATAAATAAAATGGACCAATTTAGCAATAAATATTACTCTAGTTAAAAATAAGATGGAATTGGATTCTCTAAAGTCGGGTTAGGGTTAGTAGTACAGTTAAATTTGAACCATTAAAACTCCACTGGTTGATATTGACTCTAACGTGCAACTTTATAATTTTATAACTTTAGAAAATCCAAATTCCATTGTTAGTCTCCCTCTCCATGCTTTTGTCTGTGGCTCCTCATTCACTTTGCCTCACTCTTCATTTGACTTCTCCAAACCCAAATAAGCATATATCTTCACCTTACAAGCTGTATCCTTCTTACTTCCAAAATTGCCCTTATCACCATGAATCTTTGGTCCAAGCTATCTACAAATCTTCAGTATCTGTTTATAGAAAATAAACTACACACTAAGCAATTTGCTTAGTGGTGTACATAAAAGAAATATAACAACTTTAAACATTTTTAACACTTTAAAATAGGAACAAAGTATGTTCATAAGTTAAAAACAAATTAAACAACTTTATAAGACCAAAACACAAAACTTATATTATAAACCTTTCATAGTACAATCAAATTTATATTCAATTTTTCCAAACACATTAACCATATGTTGCCCAAAATAAACAAGTTGTGAATAACGGTAAAATGGATAAGGAGCAAACAAGCTCGAAGCCGAAGCTTCAATATCAATGTACCGGTCAAGCACGAAGCCAAAGCTTCAAAATCAATATATCAGTCAAGCCCAATGCTGAAGCTTCAAAATTTATATATCGGTCAAGCCGGAAGCTGAAGCTTCAATATCAATATATATTTATCAGAATACCAGCCAAAGCCCGAAGCCAAAGCTTTAATTGTTCGTACAGTACTGTACCCCCCTTTATTAGCGCCAATCTACCCTGGCCCGTATTCTACTCGTTTAATAAGGGCAATAAATCAAAGTAACATCTTAAAAATTTCAGTATAAACCATCAAACATAATTCAACATAACTTTAGTAATTGAGAAATTAAAATCCTAAATTTTAAAGCACCAAACTTCAATTAAAAACACAATAAAATCAACATTCATATTTTTTAGAAATTTTCAGATTTTGTGACCTGACTTCCACTACATTTTTCACTATCAAAACATCATCCAATCAAAGAAGTTTCTTCTAAACATAATTAGCCACATGTCTCAGCTTTCCAAACCCACCAGAATCATAGAAACCCAAATTGTATGACCAAAGTTATGATCAAAATACTAAACAGTATACAAAGCTCAGATTTTTCAAAAATAGATTTCATGACTCAACTTCAAACAAAAATTTCACATTGAAAACGAATGAAATTCAACAAGGTTTCTTCTGAACATATATTTCTTACTTTATGTAGACATCAATAGAATTAAGAATCATTCAAATTAGATTTATATAACAAGAGAAAACATCAAAACAATACAGGTATACAAACCTAGAAATTTTCCGAAAAACTGAGAAATCGAAATTTGAGACACAAACCTTTTTCTAAGCTCTTTCTAGCTCTCTTTACCTCTTTTGCGTTTGATTTGCTTGCACTAGCTTGATCTACAATAGCTATATATAATTCTATCAAGATATTATATAAATAAACTTCGTAATACCTAATGCTTAATCTACTATAAATTCTACTAATTAAGCTTCAAGTTCATCAAAAATCACTCACCTCAAATTTGGGTTACTATTCATCTGAACCTTAAAAATTGAAATCCTCTTCTTTTAACCTTGATTCACTGAAATTGATGATGATAGAGGGCTTAAGGATCGATTTCTAACAAGAATTTGAAGGTAAATCGGAGAAATAAAAAACTTTTAGGTTAGGGAGAATTTGGATGTGGTAAAGATGAAGGAGTAGGAGTAGATGATAATGGAGGAGAAGAAGTAACTGAATATATGATTTTTTTTTAATTTCTAATAATGCCCTTAAACAAATAATTAAATGCCTAATTCATCCCTCTTACTTAATTAATTCTTATTTCCTCATGCCTTTTATCCAATAATAATAAAAATAATAATTACAATAATAAATTTCTATGATATTTTAATACCATAGTAATTTATTATAAGTAAATTTTGAAATTTCAGTTCGTTACAACTATGCCTAAAAGTTGCGTCTTATTAGTTACTAATTAGAGGGAGGCATAGTTAGTTGCAATAGCTATATGAGCTGTGGAAGTTATTGTACAGATATGTTTGACTATGCGATTGAATGAAATTCTCTCTTTCATCTTGAATTTTCTCTCTCTTCTCATCTCTGAATTCTATTTTGTGGTGACGATTTCTTTTACCCATATCATCTGGTACTAGATCATAATCCTGCTCCTGTGGGTATTTTCTATTTACAATGACTAAAGCAAATCAAAATACTCAAAATAAGGAGTTTGAAAAAGGAATCTTAATGAAGGTAGCAGAAATGATTGAAGCTTCTCACTCTTGAATCATAACAGAGATGTGTTGGATCATAAACTTGATCCAATTTAAAAAAACCTTCAAGAAACCCAAACCAAATAAAAATGAATCCAAGCCCACAAATCCAAATTATAGTAAATTATTTAGATATTTTGAAGTATGTAGATTTTATTTTGTGGATGGAAAATGTATGGTGTGTTAAAAAGTTGTGTTAAGAAAAAAAACAAAAATAAGAACTTCTTTAGAGAGAAAAGAAGTAAAGAGTGAGTTGTAGTATTGTATTTTGAGTGTGAGTGTTCTTGTAATATTTTTGAGTTTAATAAAAGTTGTTCATTTTAGTATTTTAATTCCAACAACGTGGTATCAGAGCTAGGTTGAAAGCTCGAGTCCTCTTCCCGAAAAGAATTTTTTTTCCCGAGTGTGAAAAAATAAGTTGAAACTGCTCAGGCGTTGCAGTAGCTAAAAAGCCCAGAAAGTGTCGCAGTAGACTGCCAAAAGGGTTGCAATACGTCTAGTGTGTGGCAAAAGACTCCAGAAGTGTCGCAGTAGACTGCAGAAGTGTTGCAACAAACTCCAGAAGTGTCGCAGCAGACTCCAGAAAGTGTCGCAATAGCTCCTATACGTCTAGAAAAACTATTTGAGTAAGATGGCAAATAACGTGACATCCTTTCAAGTTCCAACACTCAACAACAACAACTATGACAATTGGAGTATCAAGATGAAGACTCTTCTCGGTGCTCATGATGTTTGGGATATCGTAGAGAAAGGATTCAAGGAGCCCGAAAATGAAGCCTCTCTCACGGTAGATCAAGCTATAACTTTGAAGGATTCCCGAAAGAGAGACAAGAAAGTGCTCTTCCTCATCTATGAAGCATTAGATGATGACGGTTTTGAAAAGATTTTAAGTGCAACTTCTGCCAAGCAAGCATTGGAGAAGCTACAAACCTCTTACAAAGGAGCCGAAAAGGTGAAGAAGGTCCGTCTCCAAACACTAAGAGGTGAGTTTGAATCCTTGCACATGAAACCATCCGAGTCTATCTCCGATTACTTTTCAAGAGTAGCAGTCGTTTCTAATCAATTAAAAAGAAATGGTGAGAAGTTAGAAGATGTAAGAATAATAGAGAAGATGCTCCGCTCGTTGGACCACAAATTTGAGCACATCGTGGTGACGATTGAAGAAACCAAAGACTTGGAGGAGATGACGATTGAAGAACTCCAAGGATCACTACAAGCCTATGAAGAAAAGCATAAGAAGAAGCAAGGTATCTCTGAGAAACTCCTCAAGTTACAACTTAAGGATACGAGTGAAGGCCAAGGCAATGGTAGAAACAACCATGGCAGAGGCAGAGGCAGAGGCAGAGGCAAAGGCAGAGGACGAGGCCGCGGACGAGGAGGAAGCTGTGGTCGTGGACGGAGTTGGAATTATAATAACAATTCCAACAACAACTATGAGAAAGGAGAAAGCTCCACGCAAGGTCGTGGAAAAGGAAATTAGAACTCGAGGTATGACAAATCTCAAGTCCGATGCTATAATTGTAAAAAGTTTGGGCATTACGCTTCAGAATGTACAGCTCAAAATGATCAAGTTGTAGAGAAGGCAAATTTTGTGGAGGAGAAGATCGAGGAGAAAGAAACGCTATTATTAGCATGCAACAACAACGGTGATCATCAAGACAACACATGGTATCTCGACACTGGTGCAAGCAATAACATGTGCAAAAAAAGAAGCTTATTCGTGGAGCTGATTGAAGAAGTAAGTGGCGATGTCTCATTTAGAGATGACAACAAGATATCGGTGAAGGAGAAAGGTAACATCCTCTTTCGTGCTAAAGATGGTAGCCACCAATTAATTTCAAATGTCTACTATGTACCTAATATGAAGTGCAACATTCTAAGTTTGGGCTAATTCTTAGAAAAAGACTACGATATTCACATGAAAGATTGTAGTCTTTTAATAAGAGATGGTAAAGGAGATCTGATTGCTAAAGTACAAATGTCAAAGAATAGAATGTTTCCTTTGAACATTCAACACGATGTTGCGAAGTGTTTGAAGGCGTGTTACAAAGACGCATCGTGGCTATGGCATCTACGATTTGGCCATCTTAACTATGTAGGATTGGAGTTGTTATCTGAGGAGGGAATGGTTAGAGGTTTACCATTTATCAATAATCCTGATCAATTGTGCGAAGGATGTCTACAAGGGAAGCAATTCAGAAGAAGCTTTCCAAAGGATTCAGACTATAGAGCCAAGAAACCGCTCGAGCTCATCCATACCGACGTGTGTGGTCCTATTAAGCCAAGTTCTCTCGCTAATAGTAACTACTTCCTTCTCTTCATTGACGATTATTCAAGAAAAACTTGGGTGTATTTCTTGAAGCAGAAATCAGAAGTCTTTGGAGTGTTTCAGAAGTTCAAAGCAGCCGTGGAAAAGGAGAGTGGTCATAAGATCAAAGCCATGAGATCTGATCAAGGAGGAGAATTCACATCCATTGAATTCAATGAGTTTTGTGCAGCACATGGAATCCATCGACCTTTAACGGTTCCTAGATCCCCCCAACAAAATGGTGTGGCAGAAAGGAAGAATAGAACAATTCTTGACACGGCACGGAGTATGCTTAAAAGCAAGAAACTACCCAAGGAGTTTTGGGCGAAAGCAGTGGCATGTGCAGTCTACGTATTAAATCGTTCTCCTATAAGAAGCATGTGGGGAAAGACACCACAAGAAGCATGGACTGGAAGAAAGCCCAGAATTGCCCATCTTTGAGTCTTCGGGAGTGTAGCTCATGTTCATATACCAGATGAGAATTGAACCAAGCTTGATGATAAAAGCAAAAGTTTTATTTTCATTGGTTATGACTCAAGCTCAAAAGGCTATAAGCTATACAATCCGAATGAGAAGAAATTTATGATCAGTCGAGATGTGATATTTGTTGAAGAAGGAGAATGGAACTTTGATTCTTAAACGGAAGACTTCAATTTTTCTCCATTCGAGGAAGATGAGCCGACAATACCTGACCAACCAAGATAACTTCAAGAAGGCCTCACAACTCCACCAAATTCTCCTACGCATAAAGATGGGTCATCATCATCATCATCCTCATCTTCATCTCCAAGCAAGACTGAAGATGAAAGAGAAGTGCATCGTACGAGAAGTCTTCGAGAACTCTATGAGGTGACTGAACAACTAGACAATCTTACATTGTTTTGTCTATTTATTGGCTGCGAGCCAGTGACATTTCAAGAAGCTGTAAAAGAAAAAAGTGGAGAGATGCAATGGACGAAGAAATCAAGGCCATTGAGAAGAATGATACATGGGAACTCACTTCACTTCCCAAAGGACACAAGACGATAGGTGTCAAATGGGTGTACAAAATAAAGCGGAATGCCAAGGGAGAGATTAAAAGACACAAAGCAAGGCTTGTTGCAAAAGGCTACTGTCAAAAGGCTGGAATTGACTACGATGAGGTATTTGCTCCAGTTGCTCGATTGGAAACTGTCAGACAAATAATTTCTTTAGCAGCTCAAAACAAGTGGAGAATTCATCAAATGGATGTAAAATTGGAGTTCCCAAATGGAGTTCTTGAAGTGGAAGTTTACATCCAGCAACCACTAGGTTATGAAGTCAAAGGCCTTGAAGACAAGGTGTTAAAATTGAAGAAGGCTCTTTATGGGCTAAAACAAGCACCAAGGGCTTGGAATAGCAGAATTGACAAGTACTTCCGAGAAAATGGCTTCAACAAATGCCCCTTTGAGCACGCTTTGTACATCAAGATCAAAGATGAAGATATTTTGATCGTGTGCCTCTACGTGTGCCTCTACCCATTTCAAAGCTGCTAAGAGAATTCTCGCTATTTAAAAGGTACAATCGATTTTAGCTTGTTCTATTCGGTTTCTAATGATTACAAACTTGTTGGATATAGCGAAAGCGATTGGAGTGGAGACGTAGATAACCGGAGGAGCACTAGTGGATTTGTGTTTTTCATGGAAGATACTGCTTTCACATGGATCTCAAAGAAACAACTAATTGTAACTTTGTCTACATGTGAAGCTGAATATGTTGCAGCAACCTCGTGTGTTTGTCATGCAATTTAGCTCAAAAACTTATTGAAGGAGATCGGCTTGTCCCAAGAAGAGCCAACTGAGATCCGTGTTGACAACAAGTCAGCCATTGCCTTAGCAAAGAATCCTGTATTCCATGATCGAAGCAAGCACATCGAAATCTGCTACCATTATATAAGAGAGTGTGTTGCAAGAAAGGAAGTACAAGTTGAATATGTTATGACACAAGATCAAGTTGTGGATATCTTTACTAAACCACTGACAAGTGAAAACTTCATCAGACTGAGAAGTTCACTTGGGATGACAAGATCAAGTTTAAGAGGGGGTGTTGGATCATAAACTTGATCCTAGTTAAAAAAAAACCTCAAGAAATCCAAACTAAATAAAAATGAATCCAAGCCCACAAATCCAAATTGTAGTAAATTATTTAGATATTTTGAAGTATGTAGATTTTATTTTGTGGATGGAAAATGTATGATGTGTTAAAAAGTTGTGTTAAGAAAAAAAACAAAAATAAGAACTTCTTTAGAGAGAAAAGAAGTAAAGAGTGAGTTGTAGTATTGTATTTTGAGTGTGAGTGTTCTTGTAATATTTTTGAGTTTAATAAAAGTTGTTCATTTGAGTGTTTTAATTCCAACAAGATGAAGCTATTTATGGAAGAAAGGGATAAAGGCAAGGAACCTGAATCTCCTATTTCTAGTTTTCGGGAGAAGGTGGAGCTAAGTAAAGGACGGGAAAACTCTTATTAGCTGGCCATTATTATTACGAAGGTAGAGTTTCTCAGATTTGAATGAGCAGTTCTTGAGAATTGGTTGGTCAAATGTAATAGATTCTTTAAGATTAATGGAACCCATAATGAAGCTAGAGTTAAGCTAGCGTCACTACATCTCAGTGACAACGCTCTTGAATGGTTCTAATCTTTTGAGAAAGGTAGAAGGAACGAAGGGGAACCACCATGGGAAGTTGAAAAGGCAGTCAAGGTTAGATTTGGTGATAAGATCTACGATAATCCTATGGATAACCTAAAGTGACTCACCCAAATAGGAACGTTGATGGAGTATATAGAGGCCTTTGATGTATGCACTCATAAGATCATACTGTCAGATTCAAATGTGTTGGGCTATTTTATCAGTGGGTTGAGGGATTAGATAGGGTATCCAATGTTGATGTAAGGACTAAATAATGTTACAGCAGGCCTACGTGTTCGGAAGAATGCAGGATGCTTATTTAACTTCTGTTAATCAACATTTCAGCTCGATGAACAAGGTAGGGAGCCAGAAAACACTCCTGCAGTTGCCAAGCTCTACGAGTCCACAATCTAAGGTGACTACTACTAGCAATAGATCAAACCCAGCTTACTCAGCTCCTCTTCCAGCTTTCAAGAGTAATCAACCACCCTTGTTGCCTAAACCTAATCAAGGTAAGGTTAGGCGATTAACTGCAAATGATATAGTTGAAAAGAGAGCAAAGAACTTGTGCTTTTGGTGTGATCAGAAATATGCACTGGGATACTAGTGTTCTTGGAAATTCCTACATTCTATTATCATTCAGGAGTGTGATGATAAAAAGGAATCCATGGAAGAGCCAATATTGGAGGAAGCAGATAAGGTAGTCCCACTGATCTTTCTACATGCTATGAATGGAATGGAAGGGGGTGAGGCCTCAACTATGAAGCTATTGATGTAGCTCTGGCTAAGAATTTGGGATGTAAGCTAACACCCTTACCTTATCCTTCTATTATAACTCTTGCCAACCCACTTTTGCAAGAAGTTTTTAAAAGTAGTGAAAATGATTTGAAAAGAAATTTGAAACTTTTAAAAATAGAATTTGAAATTATAGATCTAATGAATGAATATGAAAGCACTAGAGTTGGTATTAAAATCAAAACCTTTGAAATATATATTCATAGATAAAAAAAGGTCTGTAGCTTCAAATCGTAGTTAATCTGCCCCTACTCTATTGATATTTATATTAACAATAGCCACCCTTTTGTCCTCCCTTCTGTTAATTGTCTCTCTAGAACCATCTTTAATTGGCTACATAAGCCAAAGTTGGTTACGATTTGTAATATGTTGAATCTATGGAATGAATTGTTAGTCTCCTTCTCCCCTAATTCCTCTATCTGTTCTTCTCTTTTCCCACGTTTTCTATATTCCTTCAATTTTCTCTAGCGACATCTTTTCCTCTCATCATTTCTTTTCTGCCTTTTCATCCCTCCACTCTCACTGTCAACCTTCAAATTCTGCAACAAACCCTTAGCAACGAAAAAAATCATCTGCAACATTTGATGAATGTAGAGTTTCTGGAGGACTAAGGAAATTTGACTCTTTTGCTTGGATTATTATAGATTCAATTAAATGTGTCATTTATTTTCCATATTTCATCTTCAAAATCTGATACCTTTATTAAGAGAAGAAATGGAATTCTATGATGTTTTAGATAGAGAAAGGAAAGAAGAAGGAGATGAACAAATGGATAGTTGTTGAGAAATGGGAAATAACTGTAAATGCATTATCAATAATAGATAATCTATATGAACTTTAGTAATCTACTATCGCTAATGTTTTATTAAAATAATAATACTCAAAATAACTAATTATATACCTACCTTGTAAGAAAGTATTGAAATCCACTGAGAGAAGTAGAGAGAAAATCATAGAACTATGTGATTATTAATGATGAGGATCCTATGACTAGCTGAGATTACATTTTTTTGAAAACAATGCCATTGGAAATATGAAAATTAAACCTCATAAAAGTGATAAGCAAATTCTTGATCATATCCTGAAATATTTCCTTTAGGTAGTGTTGAATTGGTTGTCAAATTGAGTTCTCTATCAGTTTTCACATTATCTTATCATAAATAGTTAAAGTAGGGTGTAAGGGTGTTAAAAGTTGAACCAAGACTGAACATGTGTGGGCTCGGCTCGATTTATGAATAAAAATGGGCTGGTTTGGCTTAGCTCAAAGCTCGTTGAGCTTAAAATATTGAGGCTCGGCACGAGCTCGGTAGCTTGCGAGCCGAAATAAGTCTCCCTTTCTGAAATCAAATTCTGGAATATTATTTTCCAAATACAATATTTTGATTGAATAAAATTCAAATATTTTAGCTAGAAAAATTAAAACCAAGGCATGAATAAAAAAAGTACGCAAATAACAGTTATCCAATTTTAGGATCCACATAAAGCAACACAAAGAATATCATTTTGAATTTTACACAATACTTTAGAAAGTTATGGTACCTACAAAATCCCTATAACCTTAATTAAGAAAAATCCTAAAATTAATACAATTGAATGTTAAAGGAGATTGAAAACTTGAATGCATTAAAGAGAAAATGATTTCCTTTTGTCAACATTTAGAGCTCATCTCGAATTTGAGTCGGGCTTTGTTAAGCCGAGCTCTGATTAAGTTAGACATCGAACTGATTGTGAGTCAGTAGGCTTGTTAACAATCAAGTAGCGTGTTCGTAAAAAGAGATACTTGCTATACGGATATATTGACAGAAAGTAGGTGGGTGTATGAAAAATTGCCAAGCACACTACGATCTGCCATTTAAATTCCTAACCAATTACTTAATGAAGTGAATGATATTTGGAGCGTTGTTTTATCAAAATGGCTAAATCTTAGAATGATATGAACTTTTTAGCTTTTGGTACAAGTCTTGGTTAGGAATACAATGGTTGTCTACTCTAGGGGACGTGACTTGGAACTTCATTGACCTAACTATGAGTTTCACCTTGAAAGGAGTATAGTATTACTTAAAGGGGGTGACCAATTCAAAGGTGCAAGTAATATCATGACAAGGAATGCTTAAGGCTTTATTTAGTGCCAACATAGCCTATTTAGGGGTAAATTAGAGCAGTGGAACCATCAATAATAGAACCAAAGGCACCTATTGAATTACAATCACTCATTTAAGTGTTTTACACTTTCTTTAAAATGATTGAAGGGCTACCTCCTACTAGGGCTCATGATCATAGAATTAACTTGGAAGCAGGAACTGTTCCAGTTAACATCAGGCCCTAGAGACACTCCCCTATACAAAAAGATGTTATAGAAAAGATGATCAAAGAACTCTTAGACAATGCACCATCAAGCATAGTGTCAGTCCTTATTTCGCACCCATCATTTTGGTTAAGAAAAAGGATGATAGCTGCTGGCGCATGTGCATTGATTAAAGGGAGTTAAAAAAACACACAATCAAGGATATATTTCTTATCCCTAACATTGAAGAACATTTTGATGAGTTGTATCGGGCTACTATATTCACTAAGCTAGACTTAGCTTCTGGATATTATCAAAACAACATATAGGACTCAAGAGGGTCATTATGAGTTTATGGTCATGTCTTTTGGCCTAACAAATGCCCCCTCTACATTTCAAAGTTTGATGAATGAAGTTTTTAAGCCCCTATTAAGAAAGTCAGTTCCAGTCTTCTTTAATGATATATTAGTCTATAGCACTACCATGGCGCAATACATCTCTCTTGTTAGGGAAGTGTTCCGGTTACTCCAACAACATCAGTTAGTAGCTAAGCTTCGTAAATGTACGTTTGGAGAACTTAGGGTAGAATACTTGGTCACACTATTGAGGGTGGAAGGGTTGTTACTGATGATGAAAAGGTAGAAGTTATTAAAGTTTGACCTATTCCTTGCAATATCAAATAGCCGAGGGGCTTTCTAGGACTAGCAAGGTATTACAGGAGATTAATCAGGGGTGTTGGATTAATTAGCAAACCCTTGACTAACCTACTTAAGAAAGATGCTTTTGGATGGAATGAACATGCCACCAGGGATTTTGAAGAACTCAAACAAGCTCTCACAACTTCCCCTGTATTAGTCCTATCTAATTCTAACAAGACATTTGAAGTGGAGACAGATGCTTGTGATAAGGGAATTGGGGCAATACTCATTTAAGAAGGGCATCCTATTTCCTACATTAGCAAGGCTCTAGCAGATAGATATCAAGGATGATCAGTATATGTGAAGGAGCTCCTAGCTGTGCCACATATAGTTAAAAAGTGAGACCATTACTTGATTTATAAAAGATTCATAATAAGGATCGATCACAGAAGCCTCAAGTTTCTGCTCGAGTAAAGGATTACAACTACTCCTCGACAAAAATACATAGCTGAACTATTTGGTTATGATTTTAAGATCACTTACAAGAAGGGGAAGGACAACACAGCTACTGATGCTTTTTTTAGGTTTTCAATGGCTGAATTAGCTATTATTATAGTATCTACCCAAGTAGCTAGCTTGATGCCTGAATTATTGAGAATTGGGAAAAAGATAGTGAGTTATAGAATGTAATGGTAGAACTAAAGGCTAAAGGGAATGAGCAGGGCAAGGCTTATTCTTGGTCTGAAGATGTGCCTAGAAGAAAAGGGAAGACAATCATTGGCAATAGTAAGGAGCTATGGAGAAAAATAATTCAACTAATGCATGAGACTCCCGGGTCCCTACCCACAACTAAAAGGATTAACACGAGTTTCTATTAAAGGGGCTAGAAAAAGATGTCAAGAACTATGTTAGGGGATGTCACATTTGTCATACTTGCAAATATGATAACGTGAAGACCCTGGTCTTACTATAACCGCTTCATATACCAGAGACCATTAGGGCCTATGTGAGTGTGGATTTTATCGAGAGATCACCTAAAGCTTAGTGCAAAGACGTTATTTTTATGGTGGTAGATAGGTTCAGTAAATATGCTAATTTCTTGAGCCTAAAGCACCTATATAACGCACAAATGATGGCCCAACTCTACTTAAATGAGATTTACAAGTTACATGGTTGTCCTGATATAATAGTCAGTGACAGGGATCTTGTATTTATTAGTAACTTCTAGAAAGAGCTATTTTCTCTTTAGGGAGTTCAACTAGCTAGATCAACAACTTACCACCCTAAAACAGATGGTTAAACTGGATTGTAAATAAATGCATGGAAACTTACCTATGTTGTATGTATCATCAGCACCCTAGGAAGTGGCTTCAATGGCTTTCTTAAACGGAATGGTGGTACAATACCACTATCCACTCTGCTATCAATTGTACTCCTTTTGAAGTGGTTGATGGGATACCTCCTCCAATTCACATTCCTTATATGTCAGGAGACTCTCAATTACAATCTGTTGATCAGGTGTTGCAAGATAGAGAGAAAGGTTGGCAGACTATAAAGTACTTTCTACAAAAAGCACAACACTGTATAAAGTAGCAAGATAAAAATAGAAGTGAAAGAGAATTCGAGATTGAAGATAAGGTTTACCTAAAGTTGCAACCATACAAGCAACAGAGTGTAGAATATAGGGCTTATAAAAAGCATGCTCCTCTTTACATTGGCTCCTTCCTAATAGAAGACAAGATTGGAAGGGTAGCCTACTAGGTTACTTTACCAGCAGGAGCAAAAATTCACTCGGTCCTCCATATTTCCAAGATTAAGAAAAAGTTTCCTGAAGATGTGGTTGTCAGCAATCCAACAATTTATCCAGACTCTCCTAAGCCGATGGCAGTGCTTGATTATAAGAATGTGAAAAGGGGATACAAGGCGGCTACCAAATTGATGATTCAATAGAGTGGAGGGAAATCAAGAAATAATACTTGCGAATTTGTTGAAGTGATTGCGACTTGTTTCCTAGACTTCGACCATGGGTTAAGGTCTTAAGAGGAGTGGATTGTTACAAGGAAAATGAATAAGCACATGAAGATTGGACCGTTGAATAAATCCCTAGTTTTGTAAATAAGGGAGAACTCTTAGAACTCCGCATTTTAGCCTTATTGACAGCTCATTGCTGAGCTGGCATTTTGTTGGCACATGTAATAGCTACTATAAATAAGCTAGTCCTGCTCGTTTAGTAGGTATTGAATGAGAATAACGATTTTCCCTCTCTAGAACTTTGGTGAGATTCTCATCTACAATTAATTGTTAAACTATACTTTGAGCAAAACTAATCAGCGTTAAGGAGATGAAGGAAGCGAGTGGAGCTAATAACGAGAAGAAAAAAAGATGTCCGTATTGGTAAGATATTTAACAAAGGTGATATAGAGTCTTCAACATAAGGTGTTATACGCTTCCACAAAAGTGATACAAAGTCTTCCACAAGGGCTACTTTTATGGCTTTGTGTAAGGCATGAATTTAAGGATTTCTGTGTAGTGGCTGAATTTAGGGATTTCTATGTAGTGGTTGGATTTAGGGATTTTAGTTTAGGGTGTGAATTTAGGGATTTCTATATATTGGTTACACCAAATGGCATCACCAAAAATTCATAGTGTCCATATCGGGTTCAGAAAGTTGTCTTTGCAATATCATCATCTTTCACTCTCATCTGATAGTAATCCGATCTCAAATCAATCTTGGAGAAGTATTTAGCACCCTTGAGTTGATTAAATAAGTCTTCAATCCTTGGCAATGGATACTTGTTCTTCGCTGTCAATTTATTTAACTCCCGGTAATAAATACATAATTGGAGCGACCCATCTTTCTTCTTAAAAAATAACACTGGTGCACCCCACGGGGATATGCTCGGGCGTATGAATCCTTTGTCTAACAATTCTTGCAACTGGATCTTCAACTCTTTTAGTTCAGCAGGCGCCATTCTGTATGGTGCTTTAGATACTAGTGCGGTACCCGACAACACATCAATTACGAATTTTACCTCTCTTTTTGGTGGTAACCCCGGTAGTTCTTCTGGAAATACATCGAGAAAATCACATACCGTAGGAATATTCTGCAATTCTAACCCACCTTTCTTCGATTCCAGAGTGAAGATTCGGTAGGGCTGACGTCCCTTCCTAACCAGCCTTTTAGTCTTCTTAAAAGAATTCATATTACAGAGATAATCTGATCTTTCCCCCACGATAACTATTTCTTCTCCATTATAAACTTGAAGTGACATTCTTTTATTTTTACAATCCACCACAACTCGATGTTCTGATAACCAATCCATTCCTAAGATAACATCGTAATCTCGGAAAGGTAACTCAATTAAATTTGCAAGGAAAAGTTGATTTTGAATCATAATAGGGAAATTCTTATACACTTTGTTTACTATCACATTGTGTCTTAAAGGATTAGTCACTTCAATATTTTCTCCTAATTCTTCTACATGCAACCCTTTCTCTTGTGCTAACGTAATACATATATATGAATGAGATGAACCGGGATCTATAAAAGTATAAACATCGTGATTAAAGAATGAAAATTTACCGATAATAACTTCAGTAGATTCCCGAGTCTCAGGCCCTTGGATTGCATAACTTCGTACCATTCCTCCCGGTCTGCCACTCTGCGGTGCTTGTTGAGCTACATTATGTCCATTTGAACCGCTAGCATTTCCTCTTCCCCTTCTTCTTCCACCTTGTGTTGTAGGAGTAGGAACTACTGCAGGTGCAAATGTACTTATCTGTCTTTGAGGGCAATTTGCAATCAAATGTTCCCTCGAGCCACATTTAAAGCAGACTCTACCTTTTCCCTAACATTCCCCTATATGTATCCTTCCATAATTAGAACATTGTGGAATATTTCCTCTGCCTCAACTTGAAGGTACATTAGCCGCTGACCCCGTACTTGTGGTTTATCTTGGTGAAAACCCTCTGAAATGAGTTTGTGTTTATTCTAATGTTCCCTTTTGTTTCTTACTTGGAGATTCTAAACTAGCTGGACCTTGCGACCCCTTTTGAAATGTAGATCTTTTAGCCATTCTTTGTTGCCTACATGAATTGATATTCTCAAAGCCCGTAGCAGCATTAACCAAGTCATTGAACACTCTAATCTTTTGTGCAAGTAAATGCACTCTAATTTCATCATTCAACCCATCCTCGAATCTCTTACATTGCTTTACTTCACTATCAACGATATCATGAGCATACCTCTCGAATTTGAGGAATTGAATTTCATATTCTAATACAGTCATTTGTCCTTGTCTGAAAGACAAGAACAATTCCCTCTGCTAATCTTTGAATCGTCCGCTATCGTACTTCTTGTCAAATTATTCCAAGAACAGTGTCAAAGTGATTTCTTGGGGGTGCCTCTCTCTTACAATATTATCCCACCACCTCCTAGCTTGTTCTTTGAGTAGACCTTGCACACAGTCTAATATCTCTTCATCTGTAAAATAAAGCCTAGTCATACACCATTTTGTATGATCAAGCCAATCTTCTGCAAATGCAGGATTCATTGTGTCCCCTTTGAAGTCATCAGCCGGAAGCTTATTGTTTATTTCAAGAGTTCTTTCCTCTCTTCTTTCAACGAGAGGTAATACAGGAACTTGAGGGATTGGTATGTTTTGAAGTACTTGTATGAGTACTTCAGTAGTCATACGCTAAAGCAAAGTAGCTTGTGCTGGAGCAGGTTGTTTGGGAAAGCCATGAACTGGTGGAGGTTCACGTCTTTGTTCATCCCTTTGTGTAATACAAACTGTACTCTCAGCATCCTCTTCCTCATTCTGGTTGTGACTACTACTAGACATTTTTATTCCTGAAAATTGGACCAAAGTAGATCAAACAATTAACATAATATATTTATATCCTAAATGACATGTACATCTAGTCCTAGAATTGCCTAAACTTCGCTCTGATACTAACAAATGTAGCACCTCCTTTATAGAGAGTGCAACAGTAACTTTAGTCACCCAATAAATAACTCTACTCCACTATATAAAGTTCAATACTTATAGATTTAATATGTACAAATACAAATATAATGTTTCAAACTCCAAATTATTCTCCAAATATTTCTCAAGGCCACTTTACATTTCTCACAGTATCTAGTACATGCCATTATTCTATAAACCATAACATTAAAATACAAATCCACCTCGAGTCTTACCTTATATGCACTTCAATCTGATCCAGTTATATCACTTTGGTCCAAGCTATCTACAAATCTCCACCTACGTGTAGAAAAACAACTACACGCTAAGCAATTTGCTTAGTGGTGTCCATAAAAGAAATACAACAACTTTGAACATTTTTGTAACACTTTAAAATAGAAACAAAGTATGTTCATAAGTCAAAAATAAATTAAACAACTTTATAAAATCAAAACACAAAACTTAAATTATAAACCTTTCAAAGTATAATCAAATTTATAATCAATTTTTTCGAACACATTAACCATATATTGTCCAAAGTAAACAAGTCATGAATAGTGGTTAAATGGATATGGGAGTGGATAAGCTTGAAGCTGAAGCTTCAATATTAATGTATCGGTCAAGCCCGAAGCCGAAGCTTCAAAATCAATATATCGATCAAGCCTAAAGCCGAAGCTTCAATATCAATTTATTTTTCTCAGAATACTGGCCGAAGCTCGAAGCCAAAGCTTCAATCATTTGTATAGTACTGTACCCCCCTTTATTGGCGCCAATCTACTCTGACCCAAATTCTACTCGTTTAATAAGGGCAATAAATCAAAGTAACATCTAAAAAATTCCAGTATAAATCATCAAACATAATTCAACAAAACTTCAGCAGTTAAGAAATTCAAATCCTAAATTTTAAAGCATCAAACTTCAATTAAAACATAATAAAATCTACATTCATATTTTCCAGATTTACAGATTTTGTGGCCTGACTTCCCCTGCATTTTTCACTATTAAAACATCATCCAATCGAAGAATTTTCTTCTAAACATAATTAGCCACATATCTCAGCTTTCCAAATCCACTAGAATCACAGAAATCCAAATTGTATATCTAAAGTTATGATCAAAATACTAAACAGTATATAAAGCTGAGATTTTCCGAAAATAGATTTCATGACTCAACTTCAAACTAAAATTTCACATTGAAAACAAACGAAATTCAGCAAGGTTTCTTCTGAACATATATTCTTTAGTTTCTGTAGATATCAATATAATCAAGAATCATTCAAATCGGATCCATATAATAAGAGAAAACATTAAAACAAAATAGGGATACAAATCTAGGAATTTTCTGAAAAACATAGAAGTCTGGGGTTGGGGTTGGGGTTAGGGTTGGGGTTAGGGTTAGGGTTAATAAGTGAATTAATAAGTAATTGGGCAGGTGACTGTGCAGGTGAATGTATGGGATGACGAACATTATGTGGATGACCGGTTATTGGGAGGTTGACCGCGTGGGCGGATGTATAAGAGGACGGTTGGCCATGTAGACGGACTTATGAACAAGTTGCTTTCCCTTCGGACTACCTATGCTCGTAGCGACCTTGTGCACAATGGTTGATATTCCTTTATGCTCTACAAGTAGGACTTCCTTGGCTGGTAGTCATTTGTTTGGTCCTTCTTAGGCCGATAGTTGTTTGAAAGATTGATATATCTCCCCTCTTCCCTTGAACTTTCTATCTGGTTGCTTAATGAATAATGAATTTGAAAGAGCCAAACTTCTTATGCCGAAGTTTGCCTTTTGAATAATCCTTCCCATGAGTCGGCTTGTAAGCTGAGTGGTTATTATTGGGCTATTTCTTACTTAAGGTCAGCCTTTGAACTAAGAGTTTGCTCTTGTGCACATTGAACTTGGGAGCTACCTTGATATCTTGATATTAGGTCGGTAATTGTGAGATAGGTTGTTCTTTATTCGTTTGTTGTACTTGGACCTATTGAATTTGGGACAATTGTGTTTGAACTAACTCAGCCTCCAAGGAGATGTCTTCATCATACACTCCTATTATAAGTAAATTTTAAAATTTTGGTTCGTTAAATTTCTCCCCCTCTTATGAATTTTTGTCCCGAAAATTACCTGAAAACAGTTGCGGATATTGAGTTTTCATTGTATCCTCTGGTTCCCAAGTTGCTTCTTCAACCTTATGATTCCTCCAAAGTAATTTTACCAAAGGAATAGAGTTGTTTCTCAATTGTTTAACTTTTCTAGCCAAGATTTGTACCGATTCCTCTTCATACGTCAGGTCGTGTTCGATCTCTACGACATCAGGAGATAAGATATGTGATGGATCTGATCTGTATCTCCTTAACATCGACACACGGAACACATTATGAATTGTATCGAGTGTCAGGGGAAGTGCCAACCGATAAGCTACTGGTCCAACCTTCTCAATAACCTCATATGGGCCAATGAATCCCCCACTTCATAAGTAATGTCTTTTCTTTTTAGATCAGCATAAGACTTTTATCTATCCGATGCAGCCTTCAATCTTTCTTGAATAAGTTTTACCTTCTCGTTTGTCTCGTGAATCAAATCCACTCCCACAATCTTGTATTCACTAAGCGTGGTTTAATATAATGGAGTTCGACCTTTTCTTCCATACAATGCTTCATATGGCGTGATTTATATGCTTAATTGATAGCTGTTATTGTAGGAAAACTCCAAGAGGGATAAATACTTATCCCAACTCCCCTCAAATTCAATGATACAACTTCTCATCATGTCTTCTAACACCTGAATTACTCTTTCAGATTGACCATCTGTTTGAGGATGAAATGAAGTACTGAAATGAAGTTTACTACCTAAGGCTTCTTGCAATTTCTTCCAAAATCTCGAAGTAAATCTTGATTCTCCGTCAGAATGATTGAAAGAGGCACTTCGTATAGCCGCACTATCTCATCTACATATAATTGGGCCAACCTATCAAGTGAATAATCCATCCTAACTGAAAGAAAGTGGGCATACTTTGTCAATCTATGTACAACAACCCGTACTACATCATGTATCTTCTGTGTAAGTGGTAAAGACGTTATAAAGTCCATTGTGATTCTTTCCCATTTCCATTTTGGAATTGTTATTGGTTGTAACAATCCAGAAGGAATTTGATGTTCGGCTTTCACCTGTTGAGAAGTTAAACATTGAGTAACATAATTACTAATGTCTTTGTTCATCCCATTCCACTAATAATGGCTTTTCAAATTTTGGTACATCTTGTTTGCTCTTGGATGCATTGTATAAGGATTACTATGCGCCTTATGTAATATATTCTTCATTGTTTGCACACGTAATCTATCTTTAAAATAGACACCCATCTTCTTGAACCATATAGTCGTTTATGAGACCCACTTGTGTCCTTGCTCGAATGACCTTGAAGTCATCATCTTCATTTTGTGCTTGCTTAACTTGTTGTAGTAGTACATGTTGAATCTTTAATTCTACAATTAAATCTCCACTATTAGTAAAAGCTAACCCCGTATTTATAGCCCTTAGTGCCATCATTGTCTTTCTCCTGAGAGCATCTGCCACTACATTAGCCTTTCCTGAATGGTAATCAATAAGACAATCATAATCTTTAATGAATTTCATCCACCTTCTTTGCCTTAAATTCAACTCCTTCTGTGTTGGCAAATATTTCAAGCTTTTGTGATCCGTATAACTATATCATTTTTCTCCATAAAGATAGTGTTGCCAAATTTGCAAGGCAAAGACTATTGCAGCAATTTCCAAATCATGAGTAGAATAATTCCTTTCATGACTCTTCAATTGCCTGGAAGCATAGGCAATCACTTTCCTTTCTTACATCAAAACACACCAAGACTGCTATGCAAAGCATCACTATAGATTACAGAATCTTTTCTAGGCTCTGGTTAGGTAAGGATGGGTGCTTTTGTTAACATTACCTTCAATTTCTTAAAACTTTCTTGGCACTTATCATTCTAGTCAAATTTTGCATTCTTTTGAAGTAGTTTCGTCAGCGGGGCAACAATGACTGAAAATCCCTTCACAAATCTTCTATAATACCCTGCTAAACCAAGGAAACTTCTGACTTTCGTAGGGTTCTTTGGTGGTTTTCATTCAACAACTGCTTCTATCTTTTTAGGATCCACTTTAATTCCTTCTGCTGAAACAATATAGCGTAAGAAAGAAACTTCTTCAAGCCAAAACTCACATTTACTAAGTTTGCTATACCAATTAGAACTGAAGAAGAAATTAAGGCTATTAAAAGAATGCCTTCTAATGTGGTAAAACCAATTTATGAGAAACGTGATAGTCCAACTATGTCCGACATGGGTTATCACTCCATTTTTACTCTAACAAAAGAATTAAATTCTTTTGATAAATGGTTTGTAGTAACTTTCTCTGAAAAAGAAATAAAAAGTTGGACAAAGAAATATAATTGGTACAAATCAAATAGTGATGAAGGTCTTAAAGACTTTTCCTCACTACATGAAGTCCATAAGCAAGATTAAAGGGATAAAATTCCCTAAGTTAGATAATGCTTAATATTTAGAAACTTTAGAGTCTTCATGTAAGACTTTTATTACTCAAAAGGGGGAAACTCTTAAAAGTGTTTATCCACCCTTAGCTTCAGTCTCGTATGAAATAGAGCCTAAGGTTAAGATTGAAATTAGTCCTTTTATCGCAGGTTCTGATGCTGTGGTAAAACAGTCTAATTTCACGAATCGTAGTTTACATAACATAGTAGAACAACTTACTCGTATTGAAAATACAATTCCCAAACCTGCTCTTAAAGCGGGGGGAGAAGACAAGGTTATTATAAAACTAACCTCTAGTCAGAAGTTAAACTTCCAATTTGATAATACTCAAGAAAAATTACTAGAGGAAATTACAAAGAAACTTGCTGAACTTCCTGTTGATAGGAAATAAAAGCAAATTGCTCCTCTAATAAATAAAATCGATGAAATTGATTAAATAGATAATAGTTCTGAACTAGGTACTGAAAACTCTGGAATGAGCTATTCTGAAATTGAAAATTTACAGTCTTTATTTGAAAATATGAAATTAGACAACATTGGTAAGACTGGTAATCAGATAAATAAGATTTATCAAACTAAAGAAGGTTCTAAAAAACCTTATTATCCCAGACCATGAGGAGTTTAGACCCTTTATGCTATCTTTTGATGGTAGATCCATAGAAGAGCGGAATGTCGATGGCATGTCTAAATATCAGATAAAGAATGTTATTTAATACATGCTAATGCACGCGTCTGCTTCTAGAATTCACGGCAATAGTGATAAAGTTATTGTTGAGGCTATTGTTGTCGGATTTACAGGCCAACTTAAAGGTGGGTGGTATTTCTGTTTAAACACAGAAGCTAAGAATAATATTCTTAACGTTGTCAAAATTGAAGGAAATCAGCCAGTTCCTGATTCCGTCAATGTGTTAATATACACCTTGATCCTACATTTTCTAGGTTCAGCTTCTTTATTCTTTGAGCAAACTACAGATCAACTCATGAATTTGCGCTGTAGGGATCTCTTTGATGAAAAGGATTTAAAATTGCTTTTACTATTTCCTTTTGGTCATTATAAATGGAATGTCATGCCTTTCAGGCTTAAAAATGCCCTTCTGAATACCAGAAAATTATGAATGACATTTTTAATGCTTATTCATCATTTTCAATCGTATACGTTGATGATGTCCTCATTTTCTCAAAATAGCAATTAATGGTAAAAGTAATATGTTCTGAAATCCTAATAGCATATTGGGATAGAAGGAAACATATCGTCTCTTTACCATACGAACCAGATTTTAATGAGAGGTTTATTCCAACCAAAGCTAGGCCTATTGCTATGTCTGTAAGACATTTTGAAATTTGTAAAATAGAAATCAATGATCTATTGGATAAAGGTTTAATTAGGAAAAGCTCTAGTCTTTGGAGTTGAAAATGCTGTTGAATGCGATAATTTCGGCCTAAGAGGAGATTGCGATACAAGGAGAACAAGTGTACTTGGGGACGGTGCGCGTGTTGATTACGGTAAAGGCGAAGATGGATGCGGGATCCAGTGGCAAGGGTGCCATGGCCTCAGTAAAGTCAAAGCTTCAACCGGGTAAGAACTTGCTATATGTTGATGTTGAAGTTAACGGGAAAGGCATCAAGTGTTTGTTGGATTTAGGGGCGAATCAAAATCTTATAACAAGCGATGAAGCTCCGACGTTTGGTTTACCGATAACTAAGGAGATTGGGTGGATCAAGACGGTCGATCAACCTTAGCAGCCCATGATGGGAATTATTTGGAATGCTCCCATCAAGATTGACACATGGGTTGGGACGTTGGATTTGAATGTTGTGCCGATAAAAGACAATAAGATGGTCTTGGGGCTCGATTTTATTGAGAGGGTTTTGCCTTTCACCCTCACTACGGATGGGTATGCTAACTTTTGATGTGGCAAGAGTGAGCATCGAGTTGCGATAGATCGTGAAGCTGTTGGTGCTAGTATGTTGTCTGCAATGCAAGTGGCAAAAGGAGTCAAGAGGGGTGAGGAGACATTCCTGGTTGCCTACAAAGAATAAGGTAGCAACTCTGACTCGCTTGAAACAACTTCGCAAGTCAGTAGTTTGCTTGAGGAATTTAAGGATGTCATGCCATCTGAGTTACCGAAGAAACTTCCTCTGAGAAGGGAAGTGGATTATGCGATTGAGTTGGAGCCTAGAGCAAAACCTTCAGCCATGGGGCCGTATCGTATGGCTCCTCCTGAATTAGAGGAGCTACGTAAGCAAGTGAAGGAGATACTGGAGGCGGGGTTCATTCGACCATCCAAAGCACCAAATGGAGCTCCTGTCTTGTTCCAAAAGAAGCATGAAGGCAGTTTGCGTATGTGCATTGACTAAAGGGCTCTTAACAAGGTGACTATCAAGAACAAGTATCCGATTCCGCTAGTGGATGACTTGTTCGATCATTTGGGCAAGGCTCGGTGGTTTTCAAAGTTGGACTTACGGTCGGGATATTGGCAAGTGCTGGTAACAGCGGGTGACGAGGATTTGATGTAAGAATAAAATGATTAACTTTACCGCCTTCAATTTTTCATATAACAATATGCCTATTATATCATTATGCATGGAATAGTCACATTATACATGTCATAATGTAAAAACCTCTATATATATATATATATGTCTCACGGAACCTCACAGCAAAATTGATTTGATGTAAGAGTTGAAATGTGATTGCCACAAAGACCAAACCTCTATATATCTCTAGACTAGGCATACCCATTTGGTCTCTCTCCCCTCCTTGCTGATCTTTGAGATTTGGTGTTGATTTGATTAGTACATTCTAAAGGCCAACAAAACTTCATTTTCTTGAGCAATAAAGAGTGCATTTGTAAACATAAATGTTTTTAAGGAATTCAAGTCAATTTATTTTATATAGAAAATTACACAAAAAGAACTGCATTGGCTTAATTGAAATTCTTAATAAATTTTGGATTCAAACAATAGTAAATTACTAATTGATTATGTACAAAGCAAAGGTCTCAATCCAAACAACAGTTGTCATGTTATATTATGTTAAAGGAAAAAAATATACACAGTTTCGAAAAAAAAATGTCAATTTCTGCTTTGATCAATTTGGATTCAAGGGGTGGATGCAAGATCACATACGAGGGGGGTCAATAATTAACGGATCAAATTGTTTAAAAAAAATTATATATACATATAATACATACACATGTGAATCAAATACATAACAAAAATTAAAATTCAAATAATCAATTAAAAAATTTAAAATCAAACAATATATTTTAAAATTTTATTTATGTGAGTAATGTATATTGGACTTAAATTTTGATAAATTTTCGTTTTCAAAAAATAAAATAATAGGATGTATTTTCCAATTAATTAAACGTATAAATATATGTACGTATATTAAAGCATTACCTTTTGTGTAATGGACTAGATAGTTAATATGTTGTATAGCGCTTAATAAGTTGAGCGCCCGCCTAAGCATTTTATTCAAAATTCTTTTCCCTAGAAACCACGTCATTTAAATTGTATTATTGTTGATTGAAAAAATAAAGCTGGATTCGAACCGGGGTCCTAAACTACCTTTGGTCAACCAACTCAACTATCATTAACTCATGCAACATTTGATAGCATATATATATTATATTCAAATTTGAAAAGTGAGGGGCCAGATTCCCTATCCCACTACACGTGATTGGATTATTAAATCTTAAATTCAAATGTAAGACAAGTGTTTTCATTTTATTTTTTTCAATCTAGTTTTAAATTGGAAGTAATGAACTAAATATAGAATAAAAGGCAATGTGAATGTGTAAATGTTTAATTTGAAGCTTTTACACATAATGCAGTAGTTAAGACTTGACTTTGGACTAATGTAATGGACTTCCACTTCATAGATTACTTTAGAGTTTAGATAGGTCTTTTTCCAGGGACCCTTTTTCTATTGTGTTTTCCATCAAAGGAAACTTGGTGAGAAGTAGGTCATATAATAGTCTTTCCCTTCTAGGCATTTTATTGTCATTAATTTGTTCCATTATAATATAATTTTGTCTTTTTATGCCCCAAGATCTCTCTGACTACGTGCATGACTGTAGTTGGCACTGCCCCCTAATATTTTTTGTACTAGTATATTTAGGTGTATTAGTTAGATAAAAAAATTTGTAATTAAGGTGGTTAGCATTGTGTTTACTATGGTTGAATTGCTAGGATCAATCCCTAGCACTTACGTCCCTCTTTCTTCTTGAAATATTTCCCTTTTCTTCCTTCTTTTTTTCCATTTTCACCCATAATTTTCCTTATTTGATTTTCGCCCCCACATCCCTGTCTCTAGCATTGATACCCTAACTCAAATGGGACATCAATAAAGTGGATGGAGAGTTTGAGGTTTGAACCCCAGTTCATTCTAAAAGGTCCATAAAGCTCGAATAATTGTACCGAAAAAGCTTTTCCATAAATGAGAGAAGCTCTACAAATTAATTTCACAACATGTATATCTTTGCGTGAACTTAAAATTTCATTGTTTGAAACAAACACGTAACCAAGAGGTCCAAAATATAAACGAAAACCGAAAAATCAAATTCTTCATTGACATAATTCTACACAAGCTGCTAATATAAAAGATCAAAGGTCTCTTAATTAATGAATGGAAGCAAAGCACAAGAGTAGAATGTTAGCAACTCAGACTTAATCTTTCTCTTGTTTCTCTAAACCTGGATAGCTTCACTTCACTTGGAAAACAGAAAAGAATGTCCTAATAATTACTAGCTAGTAACAGTCTCATACCAACATTTGAGACAGTAACTCATGTCAGCAAAAACTGAATTTACCATATATTAAAGCCGCTGCGCAACTGGAACTTCTCAAATGAAGGGTTGCTTCTCTTTTTTGTATAAAAATGCCTGCACATAAATGGCAGAGCCATTTTTCGGACACCCTTCAGATTATTATGTTTATCATTTCAACCACCCGAATGCTTATAATGACATCTTGTTTGATCAATTAATGGAAGGAAATATCTGATTGAGTTCATGAACAGGCTAAAGATGGCAAATGGCTATAGAGACATGGTTGATGGTATGAATTGACTAGTTAAATTAGTGTCATGATATGAAACCCCCAACCGCATTTGCATGTTATATTAGGTAATGTACTATCTAATTGAGTTTATAATGAGAAAGCCACAAGTAATAGCATGTGTATTGAGATAAGAACTTTCTAACATTAGCGTAAAAGAACACAAAACAAAACATTTAATCAAAGAAGAAAAAACAAAGATGCACCACATTAAAGTGTAAACATATATGAGGCATCATTTTACTTGTCAGCACGTCAAATATGCTGCAGAAAATGCATGCGCTAGAGGAATTAGTATAGCATGACCAGATGGTGCTTTCATGATAGCATTATATGCATTGATGCACATGAAAAGAGATGCTAATGCTGATGTTGATAATGAAATGGATGCATGCAAGATGCATCGTATCATGTATTTCAAGATCAGAGTACATCCCCTTCAAGTTACTGGTAGGTAAATAATTATCTTAAGGAAACCAATGTTTCAGGGCTCCGCAATAACATTATTTCGGCTCAAGGTTTGAGTATTTACATATATTTATTCATATGTAATATTTTGTCATCTGATATTTTCATTGTAATTTATAATTATCTTTATTGAATATAGTATTATCATTTTATGATACCGCTACGAACAATCTTAAGACAATTATATTGATATTCTAAAGAGATTTTACAGGTTACATTGACGTGTGGAATACCTTAAGAAATTGGATTTTTAAGACTGTTTTGAACAATATGTTGTTCAATGAAAAACAAATTAGTTATAAAATTATTTTCTTCTATATTTAATTCTTATCGTTTGTGACTGAGGTATTGGCCTAGTGATTAACACTAAAGCTGTAACTTATAAAGGTCTCAAATTTAAATCACATCCATAATAAATTGAAGATTTTTCTTTCTATTTAATTTAACTAATTACCAATTCTTATTTTTAAAAAAATTCTTATCATTTACAATTAGAGGAAGAGGCTAGTCATATATAATTTTCCAGAGGTCAAACTGCCACGTGCGTGTTCAACAGTCCAAAATATTAAAAATATAAATGTCTAATCACAGTATTCCAGCGCTCCAAAAATTTGCCGCTCCAAAAATTTTCATTCAATTTGAATTTTGGATTCAATCATGTACTCCCCCTAATTTGGCCCGCCAAAAAATTCCATTCAATTTAAAATTTGGATGCAATAATATAGTCCCGCTCTCGCTCCAAAAACTTCAGTTCATTTTGAATTTCGACCCAATTCATCCTCTCAAGCTCGCCTAACCCACTTCATGCTCTCAAAGACCGAGTTCGATCAATTAATCACCGTTTCAGAAACAGTTGAATGTACACATCCAGCACTAGTTCCGTTGCTTAATCACTGGTTCAACACCGTCATTACGAGTTCCATCGCTGAAGATATGAGGTATTTGCCCTTTGTATCTCTTTTCATATTTGGATTTTCTGTTATGTTTTTTTCTTCTATTCTTCCCTCTCTAGGATTTAGATTTTTGGGATTCTTCCATTTTCAGTTCTGATTCTCAGTTTTTTGTTTAGTTCAGATTCAAAATTTAACATGTTTATCCCAAATTGGGGTGACTGGAGACTGTCTGGAAAAGAATTGGTTGGGGTAAGATTTTTCTTCTACTAATGTTTTGTATAGCTCAAATGCACATTACATCTGAAACTTTGATTATTTCAATTTTTGTTTTATGTTGATATATGTAGGAATGTGTGGGAAAACTGCTTTAGTGATGATATTCCTTTATACAATATTTGATTTTCTATTTGAGCATTTTATGTCTTTACATGTAATCAGATCCAAATCGAATATTATTTGATATGTTCTTATTTATTTATGTTTTTGAATATATTGATTCCAGTTTCACATTCAGATGGCTGAGGGGATCAAACAATATCAACACAGAAATAAGGATTGCAGAGAGCTCTGCAAAAGGTATTTATAGAAACTTCACTAATATGCAGCTGACCTCAATTAGTTGAGATTAGGAATTTTGGTGTATTTGTTTGATTTCTAGTTTTCTGTTTTGTTTATATGATAGAATTAGATAATTGAAATCCTTAAGATTTTATCATTTCTAATTTCCATATTTGATTTTGGTATTGAGAGTCTTTTGTGTTGATGATTCAGGCACATGTAAATCCGCCTAGCTACCATATTCTTGATAAGTTGAATACTGTAGACGATATATCATTGAGGAAGGGAATGGCTGTCCACAAGCATGCTTGGTAATCTGTTTAGAGCAGGTATTTTGCATTTCTTTAGTGTAGATAAATTCTGAAATTGAACATAAGAGCTATATTGTTTGCTTTATGATCAGTTATTCTGCCACTTTTAAGGTTGTAGTACCAGAGCCTGGTAGATGCAGCTTTTGCTGATTATAGAATTTTTTTTTGTGACCTTAAGGAATATGAGTTGGGGCTGTTTTTGAGTATATTCAATTTATTCTGCTTTGCTTGTTATGACAGAAACTTGCAAAATCCAATACCGAAGGACTATTGCAAGTTGAATTCTTCATTGAAAGTTGTAAACGAAAAAGGGGGTGCTTAGAAGCCAAAAACTAATGCAATCAATTACAGGACAGTAAGTACTTACAAATCTGAAATCTTGTTGGTTATTAATTATGTTTTACTTCGTAAGAAGAGATATTTGCTCCCTCACCTCCAAATCAACTACCTTCATTTTCCTTAAAAAATCTATTTTTACAACACTAAATCACAACCAACATATCATATGAAATAATGAACTAATAATTAAAAATACACCTCAATAGCATCAACCTGTAAGTTGTAGATTATGAAAAGAGTGGAATATATGAAGAATTTGAAAGTTGAAATGAGTATTTATGGTAGGCATTGAGAAAAATTGTTTGACTCTCATGGGCTAAAAAAAGATTATGCTGGCCGTGATTACAGATGTCTCTTAGTATGCCTTAATAGCGGAAAATATGCATTTTTGTTTTCAGAATAGAATTACTATGTACTTCCTGAATAATTCTTATAATATCAGTGAACAATGATGTTCCTTTCTCCACTTATTCCTTCACCTCCTGCCTTTTGTTCTCGTTTATCCATTTATTCGGGATCTCAGTCCACATGTTTCTCACATGATATTAGTCTGTTTAATTACGCTTTCCAAAATTTTTTTATTAGCTGCTGGATCCTTTGTTTTATGCCTGGGTTTTTTTGTTTGTCCATGTGATTGAACAAGCATCATAGTAAAACCTCTAGGGTATCCCAGTATGTGCTAATGAATAGTTTGAAATTATGTAAGGGGAATAATTTTGATCTGAAGTAAGAATTATGCACCTTTGTTGGTAGATGACGATTTAGTTAAATAAAGATGTGTGTGAATGTGCAATTCTGAATTTTCTTGGATATCAATAATAAGTATACATTGAAAGTGCTGGAGTGTTTTTGCCTAAGAATTATTGTCTTATATGTGTAGATTTTATTCCTTGTGCCCCTAATTTCTGTCAGTAATGCACCTTTCACTTGATTCAAGGATTTGCAACTATTACCCCTTATTATGGTTATATTAGTACCTTTACATGTAGCATACTATCATAATTTTTGTAAACCTTTCTTATAGGGTATTTGTTGCTTACCTGTCAGGACTCTAGGTCAGGTGGTGCACCAACCCAAAATGCTGTACTAGCTTATATTGGTGAATTTAATGCAGCTCGAATGCTGGACACACTATCCCAAATATGATAAATCATGGGTCTGGTGGTCCTCGAGTTCATAACAATTCTTTTGATGAGGCCCACTTTTGTTGGAACATAAGATATGATGCATCTCTCTCCTACAGAGGTTTACTGTCAACAGCATGAAGTCATAGGTATGGTTTATTTGTTAAAATCATAGAATTCTCTCACTTTATACTTTTTTTTGCTTATGTTGTGTTATTTCCTTTTTTGTTCTAAATATTTCCTGAGATCATGAAAGTTGTGCGCATGTAGAAAGTGGATATGAGAATGAATTTTCACTTTGCTTGATCTACGATAACCAAATGTATCTTTTTTGTGTCATAAAAAAGAAACTCAAATTGAAGGCCAAATGGAATGAACTTCACTTGGCATTCAGTTGAATCCAAAATGTGATGTGAATTGTTTGGTTTTTACAAGTTGCAGATCTATAAATAAAATATGTAACACATAGCTCTCCTTGTGAATTAGGGCTTATTTGTAATTGCTATGCTTTTGTTGAGATACATGAGAATGCACAATAATTTTAAGCTTTGTTTTAATGATGCAAGATAGATTTTCTTGTTACAACAGATTTTAAATGATATAGTATTATTATTGATATATATTGTTGTTTCTTGATAGAATTGATGGTTTTACATCATTTAGCAGTAGTTAGAATAGTGCTTTTTTATACTTGTTTCCTTGATTGTTTATGGAATATTTGATGAGTGTTTCAGTTTAGTTCTGAAGGATCTTGTCATATGTTGGTGCATCTAGTTCCCATTCCTCTCCATCTAAGAAGTTATCATTTCTATTTTTTTTGTAGAATGTGGAAATGGTTTAGTTTTGGGGTTTGCATTTGTTTATTACTTTTGCTGTGTAACTAGAACCCGGGCTTCATATGAACATTTTGTCTTTCTTTTTTTGTCTTTCTTTTTTTCTTACTTGATAGGGTGACAATGTACGTATCAGAACAAGATTGCCATAGTTAGATGGAGTATATGAATTATGAATTACTTGAAGAATAGATATTTCTCTGTATCGATTCACAATACAAAAATCTCAAAATTACTTTTTTGAAGAAATGTGTTGTGTTTTGATAGGGGTGATGATGGAGAGCCGAGATTGGGCATTCGAAGAGCTGTTAGGCCTATAAATGCACGTCCAGATAAGCAGATTTCATATCATAGTGTTCTTTCTCTAGTGGCTAATGCAATATCCTCCAAGAGAACATTCAGAGTTCTGTATAGTCCAAGGTATTCATGCTATCAGATAATGAAAAGCTTTAAGTCTTTCCTTTGTTCTTTCTTCCCTTTTCACTTGTTTGCTTATTTATTTTTTTTGTGTTGATGCCTTTAAATAGTCTTGAGTTGACCACAATAGAACGGTCTAATGGGATCAACATTCTCTTTCCTATAAATATTATTAGCATAGCTTTTTTTACAATTTGAGTAAATTGGTATTGAACCCTTTAGTTTACTGTGACTAATGGTAGTTTCTATTGTTATCTACTAGTTGGTAGAAAAATTATCAGCCAATGCTCTTGATGGTCCTGAAAAATAAAAATTGTGACTGCAATTGCTGAGGAACATAACGTCAAATGGGATTACAAAAAGAACAGGTCTTTAATCCTATGTTTTGTTTATTATGAAATTTGTTTTTTTTGTTAACATATTGCTTTCTTTTATATTTTTCTTGTTAACTAAATTATTACTTTGTGTTTTCAGTGTTGTGTTTTTTTTGGGCTGAGGGATCACTACAATTTGGAGAGGTTTCTGGATTGGCTGTGTCTTGAAAAAATTTCCTCTTTTATTGCTCCTGGAGACCCACTGTAAGTATCTCTTAAACCCCCTCATATAGCATTGTTAAAAGAAGATCCCCATTGTAAGATTCGCTAAACTCTTCCTTTTTTAATTTTGTTGCTAGAATTGCATGTCTGGTTTGAAGTTTGGAAGAATTAGATTTTGCATACTAGGAATTAGGATTTATTAATCCCTGTTTAAATATTTGATTAATCTTTTCATGTTTAAGAAATTTCTGATTGAAAAATTGCTTGACTTGTTATTTGATTGTAATAAATTGCTTAATCAATATCTGAATTTTGGATTGTGATAAAAAATTGATATAGGTAGATAAACTCAAACAATAAAAAGAGCTTCTATTACTAAACTAGACTAAGAATAACAATAACTACCACTGAAATAGAAAAGAAAGATTAGAACAAACACCAAGAACATAAAGAAACCCAGTGCTAAAAGCTCCTTCAGGCAAAGCCACGCCTTTACCTCACTAAATTCTCCTTATATATATGTCGTAAAATCCTAAACCCATATATCCTTATTCAATTACTATTCTAGCCCCTTAATATAATCACATCTCTAACATTGCCTGTTAGGCCCAATAATCTATTATGAGAAAAATAATAGCAGCAGAATAAAAGACACGAAGATTTTTACATAAAAACCCTAAATGAATTAGGGAAAAACCACAGAACCAACACCGAATAATTCTTCCATTATAAAATAATAGTAGGTACACCAAGAGATTACAAAATAGTGGCACTCAAGTATTTTCTAAAACCTCAGTATTTTTCTCTCTTACTCAGCTTTTAGGAACCCTTTTCTTAAGGCTCTTTATACAGATTACATTTTTATCTGTGTTTCTTCTTTCTTTCTCTCTTCTGCTCTGCTCTTAAAATGAGCAAAACCTCATTTATTTATAAGAGATTTAAACGCGTATGGCTAAATTGTGCATAGTAATTTTACTATACACTTTTTGAAAAATACTCTGTCGATATGCCTCTTTTTTTTAATTTAATATTATGGGTCCTACAAGTTGGAGGGACATCACACAACAAATCTCCCCCTCCCAACTACATTGTGGGACTCTCCATTCCGGTTACTTTGACACACTGATTGAACTTTTCTTTTGAAATGACCTTCGTCAGCATATCAGCAACATTTTTATTTGTATGAATTTTCTACAAATTGAACTCCTTTTCTTCAATGGCAAGTCTGAGCCAATGATACCTTACATCAATATGTTTCGTTCGTGCATGATACATAGTGTTCTTGCTTAAGTCTAATTCACTTTGACTATTATAATAAATTATGTATTCTTCTTATTGCACACCTAATTCTGTAAAGAATCGTTTTAACCAAAGCATTTCCTTTCCTGCTTCTCCTACTACAATGTACTCTGCTTCAGTTATTGATAACGAAACACATTTTTGTAATCGTGATTGCCATGAAATAGCTCCCTCTGAGAATGTAAATAAGTAACCTGATGTAGATTTTCTTTCATAAAGGTCACTAGCCATATCTGCATCCGTGTAACCAACAAGTGCAGATTTTCCAACTCCAAAAGTTAAACATAACTTTGAAGTTCCTCTCAGGTATCTACAGATTCATTTAACAGCTTCCTAATGTGTCTTTTAGCTGGAATCTACTCACAACTTTAACTGCAAGAGCAATATTTGGTCTCGTACACACCATTTCATACATCAAACTGCTGACAGCTGAAGAATATGGAACATTTGACATATCTTCTTTATTTTTCTCTATTGAAGGGTAGGATTTCGTACTCAACTTGAAATGAGTGGCAAGTGGAGTGCCAACTGGTTTAACATTCTTCATATTGAACCTTTCTAGTACCTGTTCAATACAATTTTTTTACGATAACCACAACCTGCAGGACCTCCGATCTAGAGTAATCTCCATTCTGAAAATTTGCCTTGCCGGTCCTAAAGCCTTCATGTTAAATACCTTAGATAAATCACACTTCAACTTACTAATCATTTTGGCATCTGGCTCAACAACTAGCATATCATCAACATATAAAAGAAGAATGATAAATTTTCCATTAGGGAATTTTTAGACATATACACATGGATCAACTTCTGTTCTCCTGTATCCTTGATTCACCATAAAGGAATCAAACTATTTATACCATTGTCGCGGGGCTTGTTTCAACCCATACAAACTTTTCTTCAAGCGACAAGCCATGTCCTCCTTTCTCCTGAACTTGAAACCTTCTGGTTGTTCCATATAAATTTCTTCTTCTAAATCCCCATGCAAGAACATGGTCTTTACATCAAGTTATTCTAACTCAAGGTTCAAGCTGGCTACAAGACCTAGCACAATTCGAATGCAACTCATTTTCACAATTGGTGAAAAAATCTAATCAAAGTCGATACCTTGCTTTTGAGTAAAGCGTTTGACAACCAATCGAGCTTTGAATCTCACTAGGTTTCCATCATCTTTCTTTAACTTGTACACCCATTTGTCTTGAGTGTTCTCTTCCCTTTAGGAAGTTTTACCAGCTCGTGCGTGTCATTCTTGTTTAAAGAATTCATCTCCTCCTGCATGGCCTTCATCGAACAATCTTTATCTTTTCAAGATTGCACATCTTGGAAGCATTTAGGATCCCCCTCATCAGTGATTAAAATATAATTAGAACTGGAGTATTTTGTAGATGGTTGGCGTTCTCTGATTGACCTCCTTAATTGAGGTTCTTCTTTTAGTAGAATGGGGTTCTCTGGCTCCCCCTGCTCAATATCCTCTTCATTCGTATCTTCATCTACAATCGTATCTTGATCCCTCACAAATGGCACCTCTTCTCCATCTTGTTCTGATTGATGTATTCTTCTCTCTGTGGCATCATATGATAGAATGCTCTCTGGTGTAATATCGATAACACCATCACTTCTAGATCTTTCACTGATTATATCATTCTCATTAAATAGAAGAAAGTATCTTCTTCTTCTAATGGATTTTGTATCCATAGGTCGACAAATGTCAGAGTATACCAACTCTAACTTATTATTTCTCCTTTTAGAGCTTTTCTGAAATGAAACTCGATGTTGCTTCCCAAATAAACAGTGATCACACGAGTTAATTTTTCCTTTTGCTAATGGGATGAGGGACTTCTTAGCCAGTATGTTCAACCCTTTCTCACTAATATACCCCAGTCGCCAATGCCATAAATTTGGTGAAGCATCATTTCCAATTGTATTTAGTTGACTCGCACATAATGTTGCGTGTGTTTTGTATAGCGAGCAACACAATCATCCTTTTGCCACCACCAACAATCCTTTGGTGAGTTTCCAATTTCCATCGCCTGTATGATTATGATAAGCTTCCTTGTCTAATACACTAAAAGATAATAGGTTCAATCGAAGATCTGGAACGTGTCGTACATTTATAAGTGTTAATGTGCATCTGACACCTGTCTTCAAGCAGATATCGCCGATTCGCACCATTTATGAGACACTATTATTTCCCATTTTAATAGTACCATAATCGTTCGCTTTATAGGTTGAGAAATATTCCCTTTTTGGAACACTGTGGAATGAGGCACCATAAGCTACAATCCACTCGGTATCTGGATTTCCAACATGACAACAATCTGCATCATGAGATACTAAAGTCACCTCTCCATCTTCTATTGTGACTGTAGCAGATGTGTTTTTATCATTATCATGACTTCGGTTTGCACTCTCTTGTTTAAAGAAACGACAGTTCCTTTTGAGATGACCCTGCTTTCACTGTGATAGTATGACCTCTTGTCTCGGAACTTGGATCTATCTTTGGATTTTCCATTCCCACGACCTTTACTCTTGCTTCGACCCTTGTTTTCCGTGACAATGGCTTGTGAACTGGTACTGGCGACGTCTCTTCTACGAAGTTCTTCATTAAGTAGGCTATTCTTTACCATAGACTTTATTACCATACCATTTGGAGCTGAGTTACTCAATGATACAACAAGAGTATCCTAGCTATCTGGTAAAGTTCCCATCAGAAGACATGCTTGCATCTCATCATCCAAGGACATATCGGTGACTGCTAACTCACTTATGAGTCCTTTAAAGTCATTCAGGTATTGTGTGATTGATCGTCCCTCTGTCAGTTTAAAGTTCATGACTTTGAGAATCATGAACATTTTTCCTTGAGCATTTTTAGCCTCGTACATATCCTTTAGCTTCTTCAAAAGAACTTTGGGATCTGTTTCATTCCTCACGTGGTTGTACAAGCTAGCATCTATCCATTAGCGTATTGTACCCAATGTCTGTTTCTTTAACTTTATCCACTGCTGTTCTTTTATAAATTCAGCGTTTTGCAACGGAAAGTGTATTGGAATTTCTATTGCAGAGGTTATTTTGCAACGGAATTGCAATGGTTTGGGTTTCGTTACAATATTGCTTCTTGGAGATCATTTTGCAAAGGATCCATTTTCCGTTGCAATCCATTGCAGATTCCCTTGTAGATCTGTAGGTTGTTTTAACTTGCAATTTTCACTTGCAAATTTGCAAGTACATGATCTCTTGCAAAAATGGTTCTTACAGATTTGAGAGTACAAAATCTCTTCTAGAATCCCTTGCAAATGTTTAATTAAAAATTAAAAAATGAAAATGGTTGGGCAAATATATTTTTTGGACTGAATGGAGCTACTTTGAATTACATTAGCAAAAATATATAAATGATTCAATACCACTAAGAACACAAAAACTTCAAGACTAATAGAAAAAAAAACTAAGGAAGCAAATGGCAAAATCTATCAGTTCGTAAATATAGGAGAAGTTAATACACAATTGAAAGTAAAATAACACAATTAATACTAATTAAACTTACTTGACTCTATTCCTTTAATGCAAGAGAAGTATCAACAATATCAGACTTCTACATGTGGTGTAATTACCTGTAAACAAAATAGTAAGAGGCACACTATTAATTATACAAAAAACAATAAAAATAGAAATGTAATGGCATCAAAGAATCGTGGAAAAGAGGGAACATTTCACTTAGCATGTAGAGAAAATTTCACTTAGCATACAAAATCCTTATGTGTGACTGGACCTTCCAACAATATTATGGAGACTAGAGAGAATAAATCCAAGTTTTGTCAACTAATATTGCATATTTTATAATTAGAACTGAGATACTTTAAAAATGATAAAACCATTTCACTTCTAAAAGAGAAGTATCAAACAATGTATTATCCACAATAAAACGTCTCTTACATGAAATAAGAAAGGTACCATCAAAATATAACAAGAGGGATACATAAAAAGGCTACCTTGCATTAACCTAAGGCAGAGAAGTTGAACTGCTAACAGAAATTTTTTTTACGGAGAAAGTCAAAACAAGGACTTCTACACTAATGTGCTAAATAGCAATTGCAAGTCAAACTAAAAGGATTTAGTAAATTAGTGTCAGTCTCAAACATAATGAAACTCTTGTAATAGTGAAGAGAGAGCCTAAAACTTGGTATTTTCCTATATACAACTCAACTGCGGAGCAACTATTAAAAAATTAGTCTTCTTTATTATTCTATGAATCTATATATGCTTAGTCTCTTCTAAAAAAAATCTAAATTATAAGAACCTATAAAAAGCAACAACTCTCATATATGGTAACAACTCCTCCATAGTGTGCTTGCTCATTTATCAACACACATCAATTGAATCAATAGAAATAGCCAAATAAGTTTATCTCCTAATCATAGGTAGCAAACAAACAATGTGTTTCTCTCATTCTAATCATAGCAAAAAAAGTATATAAAAGTAAATATTAATTCTCATCAGTAAACACAGTAAAAAAAACTTAAAATGGCATTCATTAGAACCAATTGCAGAAACAACCAATTGGGTGTAGCTCAATTGGTACATAACTTCAATATAGTTGTGGGAGGTCCTAGGTTCAATACCTTGCCTCTTAAAAAATCATTGATTATATAGAAAAGACCCCATTGAAAAAACATGGTTGATGTTTCCATTAGGTAAAGCGAAGCCTAACAATACAAGAACTAAAAGATATAAACAAACATCTCCAACAAAAGCAAGCTTGTTGATTTCAATATTTTTCCGCTTCAATATCAAGTTTATAACTTCAACCACATCAGATAGAGTAAAAGAGGCTTGTCCTTGAACAATGTTAAATATAAGACAAATAATCCAGAACTAAAAAATGTTACTAAATATGTTCATGGGTATGAATAATCTCATTTTAGTAATTATTATGTTAAAATGCTACTTACATATCAATATTCAAAATATCAATAAGAGAATAACTACGAGTTCATCATAAAACTATTCTCCATTCATTAGGAATTCTAATTCATAACCATAAATTTTAATTTATATTGTCACGGAAACTGTGGAAGCTTTCAATGTTCGTCTAACCAAGTTGGAACTAACCATGGGGGATGTCCTTGACACTCTTGGCGCTCGAGATAGCGAGCTAGAGGAGAAGGATGAGCAGGTTAGCGCGTTGGAGGAACGGTTGCAAGGAGCGTACGACCTCATCGATGCCATGAGTCGATCGATGGAGGAATATCGGCAGAGGGTGGATGCCGAGATGCAGTCTCTAAGAAACAGGTTAGCTGTGACTGAATTAGCCATTACCAACGGTGCTAGTGCTAGTGTCTCACGTGTGAAAGTCCCGGAGCCACCAAAGTTCGCGGGAAAACGGGATGCCAAGGAAATCGACAACTTCCTTTAGCGTGTGGAGAGATACTTGGAGGCCACTAATATTACTATTGATGATGTCAAAATCAACACCTCAACTCTCTATCTTGAGGGTGATGCTGCCTTATGGTGGAGAAGGCGTAATGCGGAGCGAGAAAGGGGGTTGGTCCAGATCGGCACTTGGGAAGCATTCAAGGCAGAATTGAAGAGGCAGTTCTACCCGGAGAATGCGAGAGATGTGGCGATGCGGAAGCTACGAGGATTGAAACAAACAGGTGCGTTGAAAGATTACAATCGGGAATTCTCGTTGCTAATGTTAGAAATTCCCGACATGCTCGATAGCGATCGTTTGTTTTAATTCCTTAATGGCTTACAACGGTGGGCCGAGTAAGAGCTCAAGAGAAGGGCTATCCAAGAACTTGCCAGTGCAATAGCTACGGCAGAATCTCTCACCGAGTACAACACTAGCCTGACGGTGAAGAAAGACAAGCCAAAGAAGGGAGGTTTTAGCAAAGGTGGGGGAGACAAGTCACACAAGCCTGCGAGATCCTTTAGGGGGAAGGATAAACAAGGTGAGCCCTAGAGGTGGCACTCAAGGGGGAGATCAGACTGCTTCCTTTACGGAGGAGCTCACTGGGCCAGGGAGTGCCCAAATCGGAGTAAGTTGAATGCGATAATTTAAGCTCAAGAGGGGACTGCGCAATAAGGAGAACAAGTGCACTTGGGGATGGTGCGCGTGCTGAATACGGTGAAGGCCAAGATGGATGCGGGATCCAGCGGCAAGGGTGCCATGGCCATGGCAAAGTCTAAGCTTCAACCGGGAAAGAACTTACTATATGTTGATGTCGAAGTTAACGGGAAAGGCATGAAGTGTTTGTTGGATTCGGGGGCGAATCAAAGTCTTATAGCAAGTGATGAAGCTACGACGTTGGGTTTGCCGATAACCAAGGAGATTGGGTGGATCAAGACGGTTGATCAGCCTTACCAGCCCATGATGGGAATTATTTGCAATGCTCCCATCAAGATTGGCACATGGGTTAGGAAATTAGATTTGAATGTTGTGCCGATAAAGGACCATAAGATGGTCTTGGGTCTCGATTTTATTGAGAGGGTTTTACCTTTCACCCTCACTACGGACGGGTATGCTAACTTTCGATGTGGCGAGAGTGAGCATCGGGTGGCGGTAGATCGTGTAGCTGTTGGGGCTAGTATGTTGTCCGCGATGCAAGTGGTAAAAGGAGTCAAGAGGGGTGAG